>OW386169.1:0-5000000 GCA_936431705.1 Cheilosia pagana
CCCCTACAACCCCGCAAACTCAAACAACTACCTGCCTGTCCAACCCCCTACAATCCCCCAAACCTAACCAACAACCTGCCTGTACAACCCCTACAATCCTCCAAACCTAACCAACAATCTACCTATTTATCCATTGTTATCGTTAAAACCTTACCTACAACCTGCCTGTCCAACTTCACAAACCTAACCAACAACCTGCCTGTCTAACCCCTACCACCCCCCAAACCTAACCAACAACCTGCCTGTACAACCCCTACAATCCTCCAAACCTAACCAGCAATCTACCTATTTATCCATTGTTATCGTTAAAACCTTACCTACAACCTGCCTGTCCAACCCCACAAACCTAACCAACAACCTGCCTGTCCAACCCCTACCACCCCCCAAACCTAACCAACAACCCGCCTGTACAACCCCTACAATCCCACAAACCTAACCAACAACATGCCTGTCCATCCATTATATCCCCCCAAACCTAACCAACAACCTGCCTGTCCAACCATTAGAACCCACCAAACCTTACGGTCAACCTGCCTGTATAACCCCTACAATCCTCCAAACCTAACCAACAACCCACCTATTCATCCATTGTCATCTTTGAAACCTAACCAACAACCTCCCTGTCCAATCCCCTACAATCCCCCATACCTAACCAACAACCTGCCTGTCCATCCATTATATCATCCCAATCCTAATCAAAAACCTGCCTGTCCATCCATTATAACCCCATAAACTTAACCAACAATGTTCCTGTCCAACCCCTACAACCCCGCAAACTCAAACAACTACCTGCCTGTACAACCATTATAACCCACCAAACCTAACCAACAACCCACCTATTCATCCATTGTCATCTTTGGAACCTAACCAACAACCTCCCTGTCCAATCCCCTACAATCCCCCATACCTAACCAACAACCTGCCTGTCCATTCATTATATCATCCCAATCGTAATCAAAAACCTGCCTGTTCATCCATTTTAACGCCACATACTTAAGCAACAACGTTCCTGTCCAACCCCTACAACCCCGCAAACTCAAACAACTACCTGCCTGTCCAATCCCCTACAATCCCCCATACCTAACCAACAACCTGCCTGTACAACCCCTACAATCCTCCAAACCTAACCAACAACCTACCTATTCATCCATTGTCATCTAGAAACCTTACCAACAACCTGCCCATCCAACAAATATATACCCCGAAACCTAACCAAAACCCTCCTGTCTATACCCATACAGCTTACCTACAGCCTAGCATATCTGTCCATCCGTTGTTATCAACCTACAAGCCTGTCCCTCCATTGAAATCCTATAGAACCTACCTGTTTTTACAATTAATTTAGCTTACCTGTCCGTCTTTTACCGTTGATCCATTCGGCAACACCTCTCTCATCCTTCGATTAAGCTTTCGTCACCATCTGAAATTTAACTAAAACTACACAAAATCATAGACAATGATTTCTTTTATTTAATCATAAGGATAACTAACTACATATTATTACACATAAAACATATTATAATCTTATAAAACAAACAGCTTCCATCGTCAAAATCGGCATTCATCAACTGCAATGCAAATAAAAGTAGTTAATTAAAAAGTTACACACATCAGAAACTTTAAATCACATACTATCCAAGCAACCCCTGTTGTACCATGATCCATTTTCAACTAGTCTGAAACAAAAAAAATTAGATTAACAATAAAAGCAAAACACATATCGTCGTTATCTCGTATTCAGTCTTTATAATTGATATATCCTGTCCAGGGAGTACAACATCACCTCGCCGTCAATATTCCAGTGCAATTTTCTTGGTCAAAGGTGCTTAGTTACCTACAATATAAAAGAATCAACTCGCAATTATTCGACTCCAATGCCATTTTCGTTGTTGAAGAAGTACTAAAAGATACAATTCGCAATTAAAATAATGAAAATGCTCGACTTATACAACACTTACTAAGGCTACTAAGAAACACACTCCGTCCTGTTAGTGACTGTCCCCAGTTTCTATGCAGTCCATTGACTCTGAAAAATAAAAAAAACAAAGCCCCTATTGCTATTATCATCCTAGTAACGACTCACCTGGCATCGAACAAAAATCAGCTGAAGTATAACAAAAATTCTCCGACAAACGCACAAACTGTTTGTCGTTTCTCTCCAACCCAAAAACACGGCTAGGTACCTACGTAGAGTATTTAAAAGGGATCCTTCACTTTATATATAAATATGCGAATGCAAATATTAAGGAACCACTTTCACTGCCTTACACACAAAATATTAGCTTGATTCCATTATGTTGTTTACAAGTCAGGTCACTTTAATGATGGAATTTTTCCACCAGGCGAACTCTAACAAGATAAATAAAATAATAGATTTCCCTGTAGGAAAATGTAGGACGATTAAATTTTTTTATTTACAAAGGACGGATCAACTTCGCGACGTACGAATTGTCAAATTCTGACAGTGACAGTCATAGGTTGCATTCAGTAAATTGACTGTCTTGTTGACCTTGTTTACATCTCGAGTAGTAAATGCGTGAACTCAATTTATTTTTTTGATTGCATTATTTGATTAAAATTTGCATCAAGTTATTCACTATTTCTAAGTTCCGTTTTAATCCAACTCACATCCAACATCTTCATCTTAATTTTGTACTTACCCACATTTAATGGGAACATGTCCTTTCCAAAGATAGTTAATGTGTCAAAAATTCGACTTTAAAAATAACGGTAAATTTTAAAAATGGCGGCATTCGAAACCTTATGTCTGACAGAACAATATTGACAAATAACATTTTGACATTTGACATCCCATATGGCGATTTGACACATTGACGCACACAAATGGTTACAATGGCCTTGTCCATTTTGAAGATTGTTTATGTGTCAAAAAGTCGATTTTAAACATAACGGTCAATTTTAAAAATGGCGGCATTCGAAACCTCATGTTTGACAGCACGATATTGACAAATAATAATTTGACATTTAACATCTGATACTATCAACCTGCCTGCTCATCCATTCTTACATGCCAAACACAATCAACAAACGGTGTGACCATACAGTATGACGTTTTAAACCTAATGAACAACCTGCCTGTCCTTTCATTACAACCCCCCAAACCTAAACATCAACCTGCCGGTCCAATCCTAACAATCCTCCAAACCAAATCAACAACCCGCCTGTACAACCTCTTCAATCATCGAAACCTAACGATCAACCTGCCTATACAACCCCAACAATCCTCCAAACCTAACAAACAAACTGACTTTCCTTCCATTATAATTCCCCAAACTTAACCAACAACCCGCCTGTACAACCCCTAGAATCCTCCAAACCTAACCATTGTTATCGTTAAAACGTTACCTACAACCTGCCTGTCCAACCCCACAAACCTAACCAACAACCTGCCTGTCCAACCATTATAACCCCTAAACCTAACCAACAACCTGACTTTCCTTCCATCATAATTCTCCAAACCTAACCAACAACCCGCCTGTACAACCCCTTCAATCCTCCAAACCTAACGATCAACCCGCCTATACAACCCCAACAATCCTCCAAACCTAACAAACAAACTGACTTTCCTTCCATTATAATTCCCCAAACTTAACCAACAACCCGCCTGTACAACCCCTAGAATCCTCCAAACCTAACCAACAATCTACCTATTTATCCATTGTTATCGTTAAAACCTTACCTACAACCTGCCTGTCCAACCCCCCAAACCTAACCAACAACATGCCTGTCCAACCATTATAACCCCTAAACCTAACCAACAACCTGCCTTTCCTTCCATTATAATTCTCCAAACCTAACCAACAACCCGCCTGTACAACCCCTTGAATCATCCAAACCTAACGATCAACCTGCCTATACAACCCCAACAATCCACCAAACCTAACAAACAAACTGCCTCTCCTTCCATTATAATTCCCCAAACCTAACCAACAACCCGCCTGTACAACCCCTACAATCCTCCAAACCTAACCAACAATCTACCTATTTATCCATTGTTATACTTAAAACCTTACCTACAACCTGCCTGTCCAACCCCACAAACCTAACCAACAACCTGCCTGTCCAACCACTACCACCCCCAAACCTAACCAACGACCCGCCTGTACAACCCCTACAATCCTCCAAACCTAACCAACAATCTACCTATTTATCCATTGTTATCGTTAAAACCTTACCTACAACCTGCCTGTCCAACCCCACAAACCTAACCAACAACCTGCCTGGCCAACCATTATAACCCCTAAACCTAACCAACAACCTGCCTTTCCTTCCATCATAATTCTCCAAACCTAACCAGCAACCCGCCTGTACAACCCCTTCAATCCTCCAAACCTAACGATCAACCCGCCTATACAACCCCAACAATCCTCCAAACCTAACAAACAAACTGACTTTCCTTCCATTATAATTCCCCAAACCTAACCAACAACCCGCCTGTACAACCCCTACAATCCTCCAAACCTAACCAACAATCTACCTATTTATCCATTGTTATCGTTAAAACCTTACCTACAACCTGCCTGTCCAACCCCACAAACCTAACCAACAACCTGCCTGTCCAACCCCTACCACCCCCCAAACCTAACCAACAACCTGCCTGTACAACCCCTACAATCCTCCAAACCTAACCAACAATCTACCTATTTATCCATTGTTATCGTTAAAACCTTACCTACAACCTGCCTGTCCAACTTCACAAACCTAACCAACAACCTGCCTGTCTAACCCCTACCACCCCCCAAACCTAACCAACAACCTGCCTGTACAACCCCTACAATCCTCCAAACCTAACCAGCAATCTACCTATTTATCCATTGTTATCGTTAAAACCTTACCTACAACCTGCCTGTCCAACCCCACAAACCTAACCAACAACCTGCCTGTCCAACCCCTACCACCCCCCAAACCTAACCAACAACCCGCCTGTACAACCCCTACAATCCCACAAACCTAACCAACAACATGCCTGTCCATCCATTATATCCCCCCAAACCTAACCAACAACCTGCCTGTCCAACCATTAGAACCCACCAAACCTTACGGTCAACCTGCCTGTATAACCCCTACAATCCTCCAAACCTAACCAACAACCCACCTATTCATCCATTGTCATCTTTGAAACCTAACCAACAACCTCCCTGTCCAATCCCCTACAATCCCCCATACCTAACCAACAACCTGCCTGTCCATCCATTATATCATCCCAATCCTAATCAAAAACCTGCCTGTCCATCCATTATAACCCCATAAACTTAACCAACAATGTTCCTGTCCAACCCCTACAACCCCGCAAACTCAAACAACTACCTGCCTGTACAACCATTATAACCCACCAAACCTAACCAACAACCCACCTATTCATCCATTGTCATCTTTGGAACCTAACCAACAACCTCCCTGTCCAATCCCCTACAATCCCCCATACCTAACCAACAACCTGCCTGTCCATTCATTATATCATCCCAATCGTAATCAAAAACCTGCCTGTTCATCCATTTTAACGCCACATACTTAAGCAACAACGTTCCTGTCCAACCCCTACAACCCCGCAAACTCAAACAACTACCTGCCTGTCCAATCCCCTACAATCCCCCATACCTAACCAACAACCTGCCTGTACAACCCCTACAATCCTCCAAACCTAACCAACAACCTACCTATTCATCCATTGTCATCTAGAAACCTTACCAACAACCTGCCCATCCAACAAATATATACCCCGAAACCTAACCAAAACCCTCCTGTCTATACCCATACAGCTTACCTACAGCCTAGCATATCTGTCCATCCGTTGTTATCAACCTACAAGCCTGTCCCTCCATTGAAATCCTATAGAACCTACCTGTTTTTACAATTAATTTAGCTTACCTGTCCGTCTTTTACCGTTGATCCATTCGGCAACACCTCTCTCATCCTTCGATTAAGCTTTCGTCACCATCTGAAATTTAACTAAAACTACACAAAATCATAGACAATGATTTCTTTTATTTAATCATAAGGATAACTAACTACATATTATTACACATAAAACATATTATAATCTTATAAAACAAACAGCTTCCATCGTCAAAATCGGCATTCATCAACTGCAATGCAAATAAAAGTAGTTAATTAAAAAGTTACACACATCAGAAACTTTAAATCACATACTATCCAAGCAACCCCTGTTGTACCATGATCCATTTTCAACTAGTCTGAAACAAAAAAAATTAGATTAACAATAAAAGCAAAACACATATCGTCGTTATCTCGTATTCAGTCTTTATAATTGATATATCCTGTCCAGGGAGTACAACATCACCTCGCCGTCAATATTCCAGTGCAATTTTCTTGGTCAAAGGTGCTTAGTTACCTACAATATAAAAGAATCAACTCGCAATTATTCGACTCCAATGCCATTTTCGTTGTTGAAGAAGTACTAAAAGATACAATTCGCAATTAAAATAATGAAAATGCTCGACTTATACAACACTTACTAAGGCTACTAAGAAACACACTCCGTCCTGTTAGTGACTGTCCCCAGTTTCTATGCAGTCCATTGACTCTGAAAAATAAAAAAAACAAAGCCCCTATTGCTATTATCATCCTAGTAACGACTCACCTGGCATCGAACAAAAATCAGCTGAAGTATAACAAAAATTCTCCGACAAACGCACAAACTGTTTGTCGTTTCTCTCCAACCCAAAAACACGGCTAGGTACCTACGTAGAGTATTTAAAAGGGATCCTTCACTTTATATATAAATATGCGAATGCAAATATTAAGGAACCACTTTCACTGCCTTACACACAAAATATTAGCTTGATTCCATTATGTTGTTTACAAGTCAGGTCACTTTAATGATGGAATTTTTCCACCAGGCGAACTCTAACAAGATAAATAAAATAATAGATTTCCCTGTAGGAAAATGTAGGACGATTAAATTTTTTTATTTACAAAGGACGGATCAACTTCGCGACGTACGAATTGTCAAATTCTGACAGTGACAGTCATAGGTTGCATTCAGTAAATTGACTGTCTTGTTGACCTTGTTTACATCTCGAGTAGTAAATGCGTGAACTCAATTTATTTTTTTGATTGCATTATTTGATTAAAATTTGCATCAAGTTATTCACTATTTCTAAGTTCCGTTTTAATCCAACTCACATCCAACATCTTCATCTTAATTTTGTACTTACCCACATTTAATGGGAACATGTCCTTTCCAAAGATAGTTAATGTGTCAAAAATTCGACTTTAAAAATAACGGTAAATTTTAAAAATGGCGGCATTCGAAACCTTATGTCTGACAGAACAATATTGACAAATAATATTTTGACATTTGACATCCCATATGGCGATTTGACACATTGACGCACACAAATGGTTACAATGGCCATGTCCATTTTGAAGATTGTTTATGTGTCAAAAAGTCGATTTTAAAAATAACGGTAAATTTTAAAAATGGCGGCATTCGAAACCTTATGTCTGACAGAACAATATTGACAAATAACATTTTGACATTTGACATTCCTTATGGCGATTTGACACATTGACGCACACAAATGGTTACAATGGCCATGTCCATTTCAAAGATTGTTTATGTGTCAAAAAGTCGATTTTAAAAATAACGGTAAATTTTAAAAATGGCGGCATTCGAAACCTTATGTCTGACAGAACAATATTGACAAATAACATTTTGACATTTGACATCCCATATGGTGATTTGACACATTGACGCACACAAATGGTTACAATGGCCATGTCCATTTTGAAGATTGTTTATGTGTCAAAAAGTCGATTTTAAAAATAACGGTAAATTTTTAAAATGGCGGCATTCGAAACCTTATGTCTGACAGAACAATATTGACAAATAACATTTTGACATTTGACATCCCATATGGCGATTTGACACATTGACGCACACAAATGGTTACAATGGCCATGTCCATTTCGAAGATTGTTTATGTGTCAAAAAGTCGATTTTAAAAATAACGGTAAATTTTAAAAATGGCGGCATTCGAAACCTTATGTCTGACAGAACAATATTGACAAATAACATTTTGACATTTGACATCCCATATGGCGATTTGACACATTGACGCACACAAATGGTTACAATGGCCATGTCCATTTTGAAGATTGTTTATGTGTCAAAAAGTCGATTTTAAAAATAACGGTAAATTTTAAAAATGGCGGCATTCGAAACCTTATGTCTGACAGAACAATATTGACAAATAACATTTTGACATTTGACATCCCATATGGCGATTTGACACATTGACGCACACAAATGGTTACAATGGCCATGTCCATTTTGAAGATTGTTTATGTGTCAAAAAGTCGATTTTAAAAATAACGGTAAATTTTAAAAATGGCGGCATTCGAAACCTTATGTCTGACAGAACAATATTGACAAATAACATTTTGACATTTGACATCCCATATGGCGATTTGACACATTGACGCACACAAATGGTTACAATGGCCATGTCCATTTTGAAGATTGTTATGTGTCAAAAAGTCGATTTTAAAAATAACGGTAAATTTTAAAAATGGCGGCATTCGAAACCTTATGTCTGACAGAACAATATTGACAAATAACATTTTGACATTTGACATCCCATATGGCGATTTGACACATTGACGCACACAAATGGTTACAATGGCCATGTCCATTTTGAAGATTGTTTATGTGTCAAAAAGTCGATTTTAAAAATAACGGTAAATTTTAAAAATGGCGGCATTCGAAACCTTATGTCTGACAGAACAATATTGACAAATAACATTTTGACATTTGACATCCCATATGGCGATTTGACACATTGACGCACACAAATGGTTACAATGGCCATGTCCATTTCAAAGATTGTTTATGTGTCAAAAAGTCGATTTTAAAAATAACGGTAAATTTTAAAAATGGCGGCATTCGAAACCTTACGTCTAACAGAACAATATTGACAAATAACATTTTGACATTTGACATCCCATATGGCGATTTGACACATTGACGCACACAAATGGTTACAATGGCCATGTCCATTTTGAAGATTGTTTATGTGTCAAAAAGTCGATTTTAAAAATAACGGTAAATTTTAAAAATGGCGGCATTCGAAACCTTATGTCTGACAGAACAATATTGACAAATAACATTTTGACATTTGACATCCCATATGGCGATTTGACACATTGACGCACACAAATGGTTACAATGGCCATGTCCATTTTGAAGATTGTTATGTGTCAAAAAGTCGATTTTAAAAATAACGGTAAATTTTAAAAATGGCGGCATTCGAAACCTTATGTCTGACAGAACAATATTGACAAATAACATTTTGACATTTGACATCCCATATGGCGATTTGACACATTGACGCACACAAATGGTTACAATGGCCATGTCCATTTTGAAGATTGTTATGTGTCAAAAAGTCGATTTTAAAAATAACGGTAAATTTTAAAAATGGCGGCATTCGAAACCTTATGTCTGACAGAACAATATTGACAAATAACATTTTGACATTTGACATCCCATATGGCGATTTGACACATTGACGCACACAAATGGTTACAATGGCCATGTCCATTTTGAAGATTGTTTATGTGTCAAAAAGTCGATTTTAAAAATAACGGTAAATTTTAAAAATGGCGGCATTCGAAACCTTATGTCTGACAGAACAATATTGACAAATAACATTTTGACATTTGACATCCCATATGGCGATTTGACACATTGACGCACACAAATGGTTACAATGGCCATGTCCATTTCGAAGATTGTTTATGTGTCAAAAAGTCGATTTTAAAAATAACGGTAAATTTTAAAAATGGCGGCATTCGAAACCTTATGTCTGACAGAACAATATTGACAAATAACATTTTGACATTTGACATCCCATATGGCGATTTAACACATTGACGCACACAAATGGTTACAATGGCCATGTCCATTTTGAAGATTGTTTATGTGTCAAAAAGTCGATTTTAAAAATAACGGTAAATTTTAAAAATGGCGGCATTCGAAACCTTATGTCTGACAGAACAATATTGACAAATAACATTTTGACATTTGACATCCCATATGGCGATTTGACACATTGACGCACACAAATGGTTACAATGGCCATGTCCATTTTGAAGATTGTTTATGTGTCAAAAAGTCGATTTTAAAAATAACGGTAAATTTTAAAAATGGCGGCATTCGAAACCTTATGTCTGACAGAACAATATTGACAAATAACATTTTGACATTTGACATTCCTTATGGCGATTTGACACATTGACGCACACAAATGGTTACAATGGCCATGTCCATTTCAAAGATTGTTTATGTGTCAAAAAGTCGATTTTAAAAATAACGGTAAATTTTAAAAATGGCGGCATTCGAAACCTTACGTCTGACAGAACAATATTGACAAATAACATTTTGACATTTGACATCCCATATGGCGATTTGACACATTGACGCACACAAATGGTTACAATGGCCATGTCCATTTTGAAGATTGTTTATGTGTCAAAAAGTCGATTTTAAAAATAACGGTAAATTTTAAAAATGGCGGCATTCGAAACCTTATGTCTGACAGAACAATATTGACAAATAACATTTTGACATTTGACATCCCATATGGCGATTTGACACATTGACGCACACAAATGGTTACAATGGCCATGTCCATTTTGAAGATTGTTATGTGTCAAAAAGTCGATTTTAAAAATAACGGTAAATTTTAAAAATGGCGGCATTCGAAACCTTATGTCTGACAGAACAATATTGACAAATAACATTTTGACATTTGACATCCCATATGGCGATTTGACACATTGACGCACACAAATGGTTACAATGGCCATGTCCATTTTGAAGATTGTTTATGTGTCAAAAAGTCGATTTTAAAAATAACGGTAAATTTTAAAAATGGCGGCATTCGAAACCTTATGTCTGACAGAACAATATTGACAAATAACATTTTGACATTTGACATCCCATATGGCGATTTGACACATTGACGCACACAAATGGTTACAATGGCCATGTCCATTTTGAAGATTGTTTATGTGTCAAAAAGTCGATTTTAAAAATAACGGTAAATTTTAAAAATGGCGGCATTCGAAACCTTATGTCTGACAGAACAATATTGACAAATAACATTTTGACATTTGTCATCCCATATGGCGATTTGACACATTGACGCACACAAATGGTTACAATGGCCATGTCCATTTCGAAGATTGTTTATGTGTCAAAAAGTCGATTTTAAAAATAACGGTAAATTTTAAAAATGGCGGCATTCGAAACCTTACGTCTGACAGAACAATATTGACAAATAACATTTTGACATTTGACATCCCATATGGCGATTTGACACATTGACGCACACAAATGGTTACAATGGCCATGTCCATTTTGAAGATTGTTTATGTGTCAAAAAGTCGATTTTAAAAATAACGGTAAATTTTAAAAATGGCGGCATTCGAAACCTTATGTCTGACAGAACAATATTGACAAATAACATTTTGACATTTGACATCCCATATGGCGATTTGACACATTGACGCACACAAATGGTTACAATGGCCATGTCCATTTTGAAGATTGTTATGTGTCAAAAAGTCGATTTTAAAAATAACGGTAAATTTTAAAAATGGCGGCATTCGAAACCTTATGTCTGACAGAACAATATTGACAAATAACATTTTGACATTTGACATCCCATATGGCGATTTGACACATTGACGCACACAAATGGTTACAATGGCCATGTCCATTTTGAAGATTGTTTATGTGTCAAAAAGTCGATTTTAAAAATAACGGTAAATTTTAAAAATGGCGGCATTCGAAACCTTATGTCTGACAGAACAATATTGACAAATAACATTTTGACATTTGACATCCCATATGGCGATTTGACACATTGACGCACACAAATGGTTACAATGGCCATGTCCATTTTGAAGATTGTTTATGTGTCAAAAAGTCGATTTTAAAAATAACGGTAAATTTTAAAAATGGCGGCATTCGAAACCTTATGTCTGACAGAACAATATTGACAAATAACATTTTGACATTTGACATCCCATATGGCGATTTGACACATTGACGCACACAAATGGTTACAATGGCCTTGTCCATTTTGAAGATTGTTTATGTGTCAAAAAGTCGATTTTAAACATAACGGTCAATTTTAAAAATGGCGGCATTCGAAACCTCATGTTTGACAGCACGATATTGACAAATAATAATTTGACATTTAACATCTGATACTATCAACCTGCCTGCTCATCCATTCTTACATGCCAAACACAATCAACAAACGGTGTGACCATACAGTATGACGTTTTAAACCTAATGAACAACCTGCCTGTCCTTTCATTACAACCCCCCAAACCTAAACATCAACCTGCCGGTCCAATCCTAACAATCCTCCAAACCAAATCAACAACCCGCCTGTACAACCTCTTCAATCATCGAAACCTAACGATCAACCTGCCTATACAACCCCAACAATCCTCCAAACCTAACAAACAAACTGACTTTCCTTCCATTATAATTCCCCAAACTTAACCAACAACCCGCCTGTACAACCCCTAGAATCCTCCAAACCTAACCATTGTTATCGTTAAAACGTTACCTACAACCTGCCTGTCCAACCCCACAAACCTAACCAACAACCTGCCTGTCCAACCATTATAACCCCTAAACCTAACCAACAACCTGACTTTCCTTCCATCATAATTCTCCAAACCTAACCAACAACCCGCCTGTACAACCCCTTCAATCCTCCAAACCTAACGATCAACCCGCCTATACAACCCCAACAATCCTCCAAACCTAACAAACAAACTGACTTTCCTTCCATTATAATTCCCCAAACTTAACCAACAACCCGCCTGTACAACCCCTAGAATCCTCCAAACCTAACCAACAATCTACCTATTTATCCATTGTTATCGTTAAAACCTTACCTACAACCTGCCTGTCCAACCCCCCAAACCTAACCAACAACATGCCTGTCCAACCATTATAACCCCTAAACCTAACCAACAACCTGCCTTTCCTTCCATTATAATTCTCCAAACCTAACCAACAACCCGCCTGTACAACCCCTTGAATCATCCAAACCTAACGATCAACCTGCCTATACAACCCCAACAATCCACCAAACCTAACAAACAAACTGCCTCTCCTTCCATTATAATTCCCCAAACCTAACCAACAACCCGCCTGTACAACCCCTACAATCCTCCAAACCTAACCAACAATCTACCTATTTATCCATTGTTATACTTAAAACCTTACCTACAACCTGCCTGTCCAACCCCACAAACCTAACCAACAACCTGCCTGTCCAACCACTACCACCCCCAAACCTAACCAACGACCCGCCTGTACAACCCCTACAATCCTCCAAACCTAACCAACAATCTACCTATTTATCCATTGTTATCGTTAAAACCTTACCTACAACCTGCCTGTCCAACCCCACAAACCTAACCAACAACCTGCCTGGCCAACCATTATAACCCCTAAACCTAACCAACAACCTGCCTTTCCTTCCATCATAATTCTCCAAACCTAACCAGCAACCCGCCTGTACAACCCCTTCAATCCTCCAAACCTAACGATCAACCCGCCTATACAACCCCAACAATCCTCCAAACCTAACAAACAAACTGACTTTCCTTCCATTATAATTCCCCAAACCTAACCAACAACCCGCCTGTACAACCCCTACAATCCTCCAAACCTAACCAACAATCTACCTATTTATCCATTGTTATCGTTAAAACCTTACCTACAACCTGCCTGTCCAACCCCACAAACCTAACCAACAACCTGCCTGTCCAACCCCTACCACCCCCCAAACCTAACCAACAACCTGCCTGTACAACCCCTACAATCCTCCAAACCTAACCAACAATCTACCTATTTATCCATTGTTATCGTTAAAACCTTACCTACAACCTGCCTGTCCAACTTCACAAACCTAACCAACAACCTGCCTGTCTAACCCCTACCACCCCCCAAACCTAACCAACAACCTGCCTGTACAACCCCTACAATCCTCCAAACCTAACCAGCAATCTACCTATTTATCCATTGTTATCGTTAAAACCTTACCTACAACCTGCCTGTCCAACCCCACAAACCTAACCAACAACCTGCCTGTCCAACCCCTACCACCCCCCAAACCTAACCAACAACCCGCCTGTACAACCCCTACAATCCCACAAACCTAACCAACAACATGCCTGTCCATCCATTATATCCCCCCAAACCTAACCAACAACCTGCCTGTCCAACCATTAGAACCCACCAAACCTTACGGTCAACCTGCCTGTATAACCCCTACAATCCTCCAAACCTAACCAACAACCCACCTATTCATCCATTGTCATCTTTGAAACCTAACCAACAACCTCCCTGTCCAATCCCCTACAATCCCCCATACCTAACCAACAACCTGCCTGTCCATCCATTATATCATCCCAATCCTAATCAAAAACCTGCCTGTCCATCCATTATAACCCCATAAACTTAACCAACAATGTTCCTGTCCAACCCCTACAACCCCGCAAACTCAAACAACTACCTGCCTGTACAACCATTATAACCCACCAAACCTAACCAACAACCCACCTATTCATCCATTGTCATCTTTGGAACCTAACCAACAACCTCCCTGTCCAATCCCCTACAATCCCCCATACCTAACCAACAACCTGCCTGTCCATTCATTATATCATCCCAATCGTAATCAAAAACCTGCCTGTTCATCCATTTTAACGCCACATACTTAAGCAACAACGTTCCTGTCCAACCCCTACAACCCCGCAAACTCAAACAACTACCTGCCTGTCCAATCCCCTACAATCCCCCATACCTAACCAACAACCTGCCTGTACAACCCCTACAATCCTCCAAACCTAACCAACAACCTACCTATTCATCCATTGTCATCTAGAAACCTTACCAACAACCTGCCCATCCAACAAATATATACCCCGAAACCTAACCAAAACCCTCCTGTCTATACCCATACAGCTTACCTACAGCCTAGCATATCTGTCCATCCGTTGTTATCAACCTACAAGCCTGTCCCTCCATTGAAATCCTATAGAACCTACCTGTTTTTACAATTAATTTAGCTTACCTGTCCGTCTTTTACCGTTGATCCATTCGGCAACACCTCTCTCATCCTTCGATTAAGCTTTCGTCACCATCTGAAATTTAACTAAAACTACACAAAATCATAGACAATGATTTCTTTTATTTAATCATAAGGATAACTAACTACATATTATTACACATAAAACATATTATAATCTTATAAAACAAACAGCTTCCATCGTCAAAATCGGCATTCATCAACTGCAATGCAAATAAAAGTAGTTAATTAAAAAGTTACACACATCAGAAACTTTAAATCACATACTATCCAAGCAACCCCTGTTGTACCATGATCCATTTTCAACTAGTCTGAAACAAAAAAAAATTAGATTAACAATAAAAGCAAAACACATATCGTCGTTATCTCGTATTCAGTCTTTATAATTGATATATCCTGTCCAGGGAGTACAACATCACCTCGCCGTCAATATTCCAGTGCAATTTTCTTGGTCAAAGGTGCTTAGTTACCTACAATATAAAAGAATCAACTCGCAATTATTCGACTCCAATGCCATTTTCGTTGTTGAAGAAGTACTAAAAGATACAATTCGCAATTAAAATAATGAAAATGCTCGACTTATACAACACTTACTAAGGCTACTAAGAAACACACTCCGTCCTGTTAGTGACTGTCCCCAGTTTCTATGCAGTCCATTGACTCTGAAAAATAAAAAAAACAAAGCCCCTATTGCTATTATCATCCTAGTAACGACTCACCTGGCATCGAACAAAAATCAGCTGAAGTATAACAAAAATTCTCCGACAAACGCACAAACTGTTTGTCGTTTCTCTCCAACCCAAAAACACGGCTAGGTACCTACGTAGAGTATTTAAAAGGGATCCTTCACTTTATATATAAATATGCGAATGCAAATATTAAGGAACCACTTTCACTGCCTTACACACAAAATATTAGCTTGATTCCATTATGTTGTTTACAAGTCAGGTCACTTTAATGATGGAATTTTTCCACCAGGCGAACTCTAACAAGATAAATAAAATAATAGATTTCCCTGTAGGAAAATGTAGGACGATTAAATTTTTTTATTTACAAAGGACGGATCAACTTCGCGACGTACGAATTGTCAAATTCTGACAGTGACAGTCATAGGTTGCATTCAGTAAATTGACTGTCTTGTTGACCTTGTTTACATCTCGAGTAGTAAATGCGTGAACTCAATTTATTTTTTTGATTGCATTATTTGATTAAAATTTGCATCAAGTTATTCACTATTTCTAAGTTCCGTTTTAATCCAACTCACATCCAACATCTTCATCTTAATTTTGTACTTACCCACATTTAATGGGAACATGTCCTTTCCAAAGATAGTTAATGTGTCAAAAATTCGACTTTAAAAATAACGGTAAATTTTAAAAATGGCGGCATTCGAAACCTTATGTCTGACAGAACAATATTGACAAATAATATTTTGACATTTGACATCCCATATGGCGATTTGACACATTGACGCACACAAATGGTTACAATGGCCATGTCCATTTTGAAGATTGTTTATGTGTCAAAAAGTCGATTTTAAAAATAACGGTAAATTTTAAAAATGGCGGCATTCGAAACCTTATGTCTGACAGAACAATATTGACAAATAACATTTTGACATTTGACATTCCTTATGGCGATTTGACACATTGACGCACACAAATGGTTACAATGGCCATGTCCATTTCAAAGATTGTTTATGTGTCAAAAAGTCGATTTTAAAAATAA
The DNA here is from genome assembly GCA_936431705.1 of Cheilosia pagana. Taxonomy (NCBI): domain Eukaryota; kingdom Metazoa; phylum Arthropoda; class Insecta; order Diptera; family Syrphidae; genus Cheilosia; species Cheilosia pagana. The sequence continues at coordinate 16,899 of OW386169.1, forward strand.
CGGTAAATTTTAAAAATGGCGGCATTCGAAACCTTATGTCTGACAGAACAATATTGACAAATAACATTTTGACATTTGACATCCCATATGGCGATTTGACACATTGACGCACACAAATGGTTACAATGGCCATGTCCATTTTGAAGATTGTTTATGTGTCAAAAAGTCGATTTTAAAAATAACGGTAAATTTTAAAAATGGCGGCATTCGAAACCTTATGTCTGACAGAACAATATTGACAAATAACATTTTGACATTTGACATCCCATATGGCGATTTGACACATTGACGCACACAAATGGTTACAATGGCCATGTCCATTTTGAAGATTGTTATGTGTCAAAAAGTCGATTTTAAAAATAACGGTAAATTTTAAAAATGGCGGCATTCGAAACCTTATGTCTGACAGAACAATATTGACAAATAACATTTTGACATTTGACATCCCATATGGCGATTTGACACATTGACGCACACAAATGGTTACAATGGCCATGTCCATTTTGAAGATTGTTTATGTGTCAAAAAGTCGATTTTAAAAATAACGGTAAATTTTAAAAATGGCGGCATTCGAAACCTTATGTCTGACAGAACAATATTGACAAATAACATTTTGACATTTGACATCCCATATGGCGATTTGACACATTGACGCACACAAATGGTTACAATGGCCATGTCCATTTTGAAGATTGTTTATGTGTCAAAAAGTCGATTTTAAAAATAACGGTAAATTTTAAAAATGGCGGCATTCGAAACCTTATGTCTGACAGAACAATATTGACAAATAACATTTTGACATTTGACATCCCATATGGCGATTTGACACATTGACGCACACAAATGGTTACAATGGCCATGTCCATTTCGAAGATTGTTTATGTGTCAAAAAGTCGATTTTAAAAATAACGGTAAATTTTTAAAATGGTGGCATTCGAAACCTTATGTCTGACAAAACAATATTGACAAATAACATTTTGACATTTGGCATCCCATACGATACCGACGTAAGGAAATTTCTGTTTTTGGCAGGACAGCCAATGCCCGCTGGATGACTAGCGGCACGTCAAACTTCATATAAAAAAAATGTGCGTTTCAATAAAAGTGCTAGATGTCTAGCGCAAATGGTGTAACGTAAATTTTTTTATATAAAGTTTGACCTCCCGCTAGTCATCTGGAGGGACAGTGGAACGCGGCCAATGGTTGCATTCAGTAGATTTCAACAGGTACCTCGTTTACATGCAAAGTGCTAATTATTAAATACTTGCATTATATAAATAAAATTGTTAGTTTCCCGTGTTTAACTGCTCATTTCTCTTAATTCTCGAATAGTACTATCTCATCTCTTCATGCCATCCTTTTTCGAACTCGTTGCCCATCTCTTCTCTTTTCTCTAAACAGGAAAATTTGAGTAAAACTAAAAAACACTGTTCTTTTTATTTAATAACGAAGACATATATTTATGTGACATTTTACATGACGTTGCATAGGTATTGTTATTGGTTTTTGTAGTTTTTTAACATTATCACATGGAAAAAACAGTCTCAGAATTATTCTTGTTTACTAAGTTTACTTATTAATAGTACATTGATTTATCTTACAGCTTTAAATATAGCTACTTCTTAATACATGTATAGCCTACAAATAAAACATTGGTAATTAATGCTACAGTTTGAAAACATATATTTATATGCAATTCTGTACGCATATTAAAATTGTTCGTACTTTTAAAATCCACGCTCTACGTAGGTGGGTATGTATCGCACATTAAAGTAAATCAATAACGAAAATAAAATGAGTATGTTACTAGATTGTAGCACAAAACACAAAATATTTCAGGCTTTGTCTAAAATGAGTTCACTCCACAACTTTGCATTGACTTTTTATTGCTGTTTTGTCATATAAAAACTATGTTAAAAAGTCTTTAAATGGCCTATATTAGAACAAAAAAAAACAGTTCGTATTGTGGTTTGAACGTTATTTATATCTGTTATACATATGTTATGTAGGTTTGGTTGTTTACTTACATCCATTTATAAAGCAAAAATAATTATTAATTGTTGTCAGAGGATATTAATTGACTATATTATATGTAAGATGGAGGGATAACCACAATCATGGATACGTTTAGTGGCTTGATAATACATACAAGCAAATAATGTTTGCTAAAAGGTATTATGGATAGAAACATTTTGTGTTGTAATACCAATATTTATGTACATGCAATGCATTCCATATATATAGTCATCTAAACAAATAAGGCACAAAATTTGTACTATATGAAAATGATATTCCCGTATTTTAAGTTTTTGAAAAATTAAATGCTTCTATTAAATGTATGTCTTCAACGTTACATATTTGCAGAATGTTATAATAAGCTTGAAGACATATTACAGTATAAAATTGTTGATTGTCGTAAAATAATTATATTTGTAGAACCGGTTAATAGAAATTGAGAGCAATTTAAGTAACTACATATGTTTTTATTATAATTGAAACAAGCTACTTTTGGCTTTTGTATACGTACTACATATTAGGTATTCTGCAAAATTTCGTTTTCAGTGTGAATTGTGAACACCACAGTTCAATAATTTGCAATATACCCACAAATGAATACATTCATTTTAAGATTTAACAAATTATTTATCAATGCCTTAATTTTATTATATGAATTCTAGATTCTTCGTCCAGAGGCATTATAAATGTTGAGCAGATCGATCTTAAAAAAAAATTGAAGTAATGTTCATATGAAGCGGCGCATATTAGCTGCCGAAAATTAAACAATAAAATTGTTTGCCGTGCTGTTAAAAATTCGTAGTCCGTTAGCGATTACAAATAAATATTTTGATTAGTTCAATAGAGTTCCTGCTTTTAATAGCTATGTACCACTTATATCCGTTCTTTCATTTGATTCTTCAATCTAACACTGAATTGGCAATAATAATCTATTTTCATATTGGGTGCCATCCATGAATCAACGACTATCCCTCAGCCTTAATGTTTGCCTTTAGTATACCTATACATAAAAACTATGTGTAATGAAGAGGTTGTTTTAGCTTTTTGATTACAAGATTATTTAAAAATAGGCCATTTTATATTGACGATAACTAATACATGCATTTTTAAAAAGATATGTATAAATCACAAAACTGGTTTGTCAACAATTCTAAACGTATAACAGGCGCATCAACATCCCCATTCGTTTGTACTTATAATTTTGAGAAAAAAAATAGAATTTTACCAGACTTTGCCTCAATACAAAATAGTTATTATAAAAAAATAAATTAATCTAAGCTGTTTTATTTTATTGGACTAGATAATGCTTTTTTGTTTAATTAGCTTATAAGGGTTAGTGTAATTTTACAAATTTCAACCCAATTTAAGAAACGTTTACTTGACATGCACACAGTTTTATTTATCTTATTTTATTTTCAGTTTAATACCAAATAACTTATTATCATATTGGTAACTTTTTTTAAATAAGCACTTGGGTTTGTCTTAAATTGTAAATACAACCAGAGAAGCTTTTCATATAATAAAAATGTTGTTATGCATTATATACAAAGAATATGTTAAATATTTGCACTTTTGAAAAACAAATGTCTAAACTATGAGCGATTTATAATATGTGTCTACATTTCATACTTTTCTTGGACATAACCAGGTGTGTAGTACCAAAATTAAAACATAATATATTACATTTTTCGTGGGCCTACGGACACGAGTATATGAATAGATCTGTTTGTATTTATATAAATAATACAAACACACTCAGGAATTTATAATATGATTTGTATGTGTCAACATTTTAACAGTCGTGCTTGCAAATAAAAAAGAACTACACGCGAGTTAATTTGTTTTAATCTTTTATATATTCCCGATTCTGTTCTTGTAAGTTAATATTTTAAAGGCACAATTGATATATATGTATGTTTATGTACGTAAACACGTTTTGTTTTCTACAAAAAACATAACCTACTTAGATATTATTAATCATTTTTAGGGCGCTCGCTTTAAATAAAATAAAAATGAATGTATACATGTATGTGTAAATTTTAATTATTTATTTCTAGGGCCAGTGTCAAAATAGTGAGTTTTATTTGTACACAAGAAATATGTACGAACTAAACTGTTCCCATTCCTCAAGCGTGAGGGTTATTTTTTTAAGGTAATGTGCATTGTGCACACGCTTGAAAAAATGTGATCACTCTGTTTCCGAGCTTTCGTTAAGAAAGTAGAACTATTGGAAAAGAAAAACAATACCTTAACAAAGCATACATTAAAGAGCTAGAGATAAGCAAAAAGGGAAGACAATATACCTTTCGCTTCATACCAACCGTACTTTAAAATCATAGCACAAAATTATTAGCTTTTTATTGCTTTATGTATTCTTGTTATTAATTTGTGCAGTTCCATTTCGGGAAGTGTCATGCTAGTTGACAAACATTGCTGATGTATTTCATAACTCGTACAAATATGTATATGTTTATAAACGAAACGTTTTTAGCTATTTGATAAATATAATGTATTATTACTTCGTCGATGGAGCCTGATATACAATTTTCCTACCTACAATTTTTCGCACGTTATACTAAATTAAAATTTTGATATTAAAAATGTACTATAAAAAAAATATTTTCGTATTTTAAACTTACAAACTAGCTAGACAAGAAAATGATCACAAAAACAATTACGTATTCCTAAGTTGCTGCCTATATTTCTGTATATGAGATATCTTTGTTATTGGATTTAAAAAAACAATATCGATCACATGGTGGGACTTTATAATAAAGAACTAGTTATGATTGAGGACGGTTACTGGAAATTGAGCTCTTAAAGTTCTATTTAATTTTAAATTAACATGGTTTTTTTGTGATTGCGATCTAAAATTTTTAGAAATAAATAGTTTGTCGTTCAATATTACACAAAATATTTTTGGCATTAAAAACTATCACATCTATTAACATCCAACAATTTAAAAATTGTCGTATTTAGCATTTTTATAAATTATTGAACAACAAAAGAGAATCATTATCAAGGCAAAGCTATTAAAAAAACTAAGGTAGTGACGGACACAATTTCAAAGTTAAAATATTCAATATTGTACATTGTACAAACAAGGAACTATGTATAAAAACTTAATTTAAAACATAAATGTATTAAATAAAAAAAGTATTTAATTTTAACATTATTTAAAGTTCCAACAAAATTGACAGCGAATGATGATCAGTCATCATAGCTATTAAACGTAAATATGTCTTAGACAAATTGTGGAATAATGTGTTTTATACACGCTACAACTTCTCCTTAGAAATATTTGTACATTCTGCCGTAATGCTGAGAATTAACTGAAAAAGGATTAGCGTTTATATTATTACTACTACTATTAGACACTGAATTAAAAGAATTTATGTAGGTATTACCATTGCTATTGCCGTTTGCATTGAACGCATAAATGGCAGAATTATTTGTTTTGCTCGAATTAAATAGAGAGTACAAATTGTTCGATGAGGTTATTTGGGATTTATTGCAACCACTAGTTTGATTAAGAAGAACGTTGTTGCTGTTATTAACATGATAGACATGACTTGAATTTGTTGCATTGGCCAACAACAATGATGAATTGTAGAAGTTTTGTGGTGGACTTGATGTTATGTTAATATTTTCCATGGACTCATTGCATTGCTGTATTGTATTGTTGTAACTCATAACCATATTGAGAGGCGGCGTATTGGATGGTGTACTATTTGCAGCAACCAGAGGTGAGGTTATTTGTGATGTATCACTTGCTGCTTTAGTAGTATCAAAAAGATTGTTTATCTTATTTATGCTGTTATAATTAGAATTGTTATTTGTCAGAATATTTGGCTTTTTAAGAAATACATCATTTATCTTAAGCTTGTTTACATGATTTTGACTACACAATTGTTCGGAATTGTTTTTATAATCTATAAAAGATTTTTCATTAAAAACTGTTGTTGCATTTGTAGTCAATAACTTCGAGACGGTTGTAACTTTTGTAGTTTGATATTCCTGCTTTTTATTGAAAGCGGTTGAAAATGTCATAGGCGATGTTGTAGTTGAAGACAAATTTAGAGATGTTTTACTAAGGTAACTATTAGGGCAATCACTTGTATATTGAAAATCACAGCATTCGCATTTGTTTATCGTGTAAACAGGAGTCAGACCATTAGGTCCTAGTCGATTATAAAGAGATCGATTCGCCCAAAACATGGAGATATTATTCCTCTCAGGCAAATGAGAGTACTGAAATTTCCACGCTGTTGAGTTCGTTTCCAAATTCGTGTACAGATCGAGGATGTTCCGACCATTATAATAGATTCGTGGGTCCTGTTTTATTGCATCCGGGTTTCTTGATGGTGTTGGTTTTAACTGCTGCTGATTAAAAATTGATATTTATATATACATTATATTTTTATTTAATAAAAATATATAATTTCAATGTGTAAGACAGATATAATCCCCCTATATAAGTTTTAAACCGTTTTCTAATACACATTGTTTTCTAGTTTTACAAATTTTCAAATTTTATTTATTAAAATCGTAAACCGCAAAATGTTCTTTCCATTTTGTTTCAATTACGAGATGCTGGATAATATGATTTTAATTCGACTGATTTTAGAGTGATCGTAGCAAGAGAAGATAGTAATTAACTTGCTTCCCGTAACTACCTACCATCTGTCGTGTATCGTTTATTTTGTAGGAATTGAGAACTTTTCTCAAATTTTAGTTGAAATAAATATAAGAATTCAATCGTTAATTAATTCTGCAGGTAACCGTCAAATATGTTTGATTAGCAACATCTGGACAATGGTTTGTTAAGTTAGATTACCCGATAAAAGGAACACCATTCGATTTTGTGTGGCCAATGATATTTAATTAATATTTTTCTAAAGTTTTGTTTGTTAAAAGACTATCAATTTACGAAATAATTATGAGTAATTTTAATTTTTATACAAATAGATAGGTAGGTACCTACCTACATATTAGTGAACAGAATAAAAATATATACAACACAAAACAAAGGCAAGGTAGGTACCTATTATGCCGAAATTAATTGGGAAAATTGAAACGACTTGTTGCAAATAAGTAGGTATATGGTTTGGTTACTAAAGTAAAATACAAGTAAACAAATATTTTCTGATATACAATTTTTTTTTTGTACACTGTCACATTTTTTAAAATTCCAGTTCATAACTCATATGTATGTTAATAACAACTAAAAATTTAGGGTGCATACATACCTTAGCTTCTTCAGAATCCAAAGAGCTTACACCGCTAGACTCGCTTCCTATTGGTGACACCAACATTTTAATGTTTTCCCAGCAATCCATTCTTATTGGAGAAATTGGTGATAAATCTCCAACACCGGACAATGGTACAGCTATGTTTAAGGCCATTTTGTCTATTACAAAGTAACATTTCATAAATAGTTATAGCAACTTATAATAAATTTGTGTGTATATTTTTTTATAATTATTTTGGGCTCAGTTCTTTCTAATAATTAAATACTACATTTAAAAAGTGGATAGAAAACACGTAAGTGTCGAAGAAAATACATATTTTAATCGCACGAATAGGTACCAACAATTATTAAGAAAGTTATTCGGCTTTTTTATGTTCGATTGGTCATACAGAATGTGAAATCTTAGAAGCTCAATAGAAAACGATTAATAACTTGGTACTCACACTTAATATACCTACGCATTTGCTTATTTCCCCTCGAGTACAAAGTTTAATTTATAAAATCTTATTGGGAACCACGACTTTAATTGTTTATTTCTATTACAATGCCATAGAACAATGTATATAAGGTACGTAAAAAAATATTTTGCAGTTAGCTACGCCTATAGTATCCATTTCCATTCACTTCAGACAAGACAACATGGACGACCAAATTTAATAGGAATATAGGTATAGTTTGTTTATAAATTATTTTATTTACCTTTGAGGTTTGAGACTTAATATCAATTTCTTATTGCTGGCAGTTTTCTGATATTTTGCCCGCAAAAAGTGCAACAACTTTAAATTAATTGAGCTTTCTTCAAGAAAATTTGTAATAGATATTTGTCTGCTTCTAAAATGAAAGTTGTATAAAAAAATCATTATGTATATAGCTACGCACTTTAAATTGTTTGTGTTTTAATGTATGGAGACATTTACTCCATTTTTTATAACATTACACGAACACTTTTTTCAAGACTTTCGTATAAAAAAAATATAAAAATTGGAACAAAAAAAATCAATTTATACATAGGTTTACTTTGCACTTACGTTTAACAACCGTTATCACATTATAATTTTATATTTTACACAACCGGTTTGTTAAGAAAGACAAATTGATTCAATATATAACGTATTTAACACAATACGATTTCCTTCTATGTAGATTTTTTTGTTTCGCATTTTTCGCGAAATTTGGTCACTTATTTCGAAGGAAAGACGAAAGAGTCTCAATCCCAAACATACTTCTGCACATAGATTTAATAATGCAATCCAACATTATAGATAGTATCGTTTGCTCTTGCTCGATTAAACACGAAAAAATGGAACAACATGTTATACACAGGAATCTCTTCTCTTTTTCACACTTCTTTTCTATTACCTACTCAAGTTATCGTTATCGGCAAGCTTCTAGTACATTTCGCAATCACGAACAGTGGAGGCTAATAAAAAAATAGGTGTTCTGTTTATTGCACATAGGTACATGGATTTGCTTTTGATATGTGAAACTAGCAAACTACATAGGTACATTGAAATATTTTCTTTTTGCCTTAACTTAAAACTTTACACGTTAGTAAAAAACAGAATTACTAAATTTATAAAAATTATATACATTTGTGTGAAAAACATATTTTACGGACTTGATTAACTCGAAACTTATTAGTAATAAGGCTAAGCAATGATTTCAATATGAAATTAGACCGACAAATAAGCAAATTAGTTTTTTTCGTTACATGAAATCAGCTTAGGTTCGTCCAAAGTCTAAACGTCCATACAGGCGGTTATTTCATTCAAAACGCGTTTTTAAACTACTGCGATTTCAATTTCCGATCTAAAAAATTATTTAAAATCGTAGTCATTTTAATGTACCTTACATACATTTTGTCAACTATTCAAGAACTTAAAAGCATTCGTACGCCGGAAATCTCGCAATGCGATTCGGTATTCTTTTTTTTAGTACCTATTTCGTTTGTTAAGATTGGTTGCCTGTGAAGCTACAAAAGAGTTGTTGCCTTACATATTTATGTAAATGGGTATTTTTATGCTAAATTTACTTTTTCTATCATAAATAGGTGTATATATACAACTATAAATACGTATCATACATTATTATGTATATCATACATTTTTTTGACAATTAATATAGAATTTACGAAATTCTTTGGATTGGTTGCGTGTTGAGGTGTAAAATAATGCAATCAAAAATTATTCGATTTAATTTAATTATTATAATAATTAATATTTATATATATACATAAAATTTCAATTTAATAAAAATATATAATTTCAATGTGTTAGACAGATATAATTCCCCTATATAATTTTTAAACCGTCCTCTAATACACATTGTTTTCTGGTTTTACAAATTTTCAAATTTTATTTATTAAAATCGTAAACCGCAAAATGTTGGATAATATGACTTTAATATGACTGATTTTGGAGTGATCGTAGCAAGAGAAGATAGTCATTAACTTGCTTCACGTAACTACCATCTGTCGTCGGGAAGGGTAACCGTCAAATATGTTTGATTAGCAATATCTGGTCAATGATTTGTTAAGTTAGATTACCCGATAAAAGGAACACCAGTCGATTTTGTGTGGCCAATGATATTTAATTAATATTTTTCTAAAGTTTTGTTTGTTAAAAGACTATCAATTTACGAAATAATTATGAGTAATTTTAATTTTTATACAAATAGATAGGTAGGTACCTACCTACATATTAGTGAACAGAATAAAAATATATACAACACAAAATGAAGTCAAGGTAGGTACCTACCTACCTAAATGCCGATAAAATCCATTTCATCGACTTGGCAGATGTGAAGAAAACACGCCAATTTTTGGATTGTGATTTGACTCATAAAGTCATAAACAAACAATTTATCGAAATAGCTGATCCAACAAAGAAAATATGTATTGAACTTACAAAAATTAATTGGGAAAATTGAAACGACTTGTTACAAATAAGTATATGGTTTGGTTACTAAAGTAAAATACAATTTAAAAAATATTTTCTGATATATACCTACCATTTTTTTTTGTACACCGTCACAACATTTTTCCCAGCTATCCATTCTTAATGGAGAAATTGGTGATAAATCTCCAACACCGGACAACGGTACAGCTGTTTTAAGGCCATTTTGTATACTACAAAGTAACATTTCATAAATAGTTAATCTAGCAACTTATAATAAATTCGTATGTTTTTTGTGTGTATATTTTTTATAGGCGCACAGTTCTTTTTAATAATAAAATACTACATTAAAAAAGTGGATAGAAAACATGTAAGTGTTGAAGAAAATACATATTTTAATCACACGAATAGGTATATACCAACAATTATTAAGAAAGTTATTCGGCTTTTTTATGTTCGATTGGATATTCATAATCTGAAATCTTAGAAGCTCACTAGAAAACGATTAACGATAAACAACTTGGAACTCTCCCTTAATATAACTACGCAGTTGCTTATCTCCCTTCGAGTACGAAGTTTAATTTATAACATCGTATTGGGAAGCACAAGGGACAACTGTAATTGTTTATTTCTATTACAATGCCCATAGTACATTGTATATACGGTACGTAAAAAAATATTTTGCAGTTAGCTACGCCTCTAGTATAGCTATAGTAGATGCACATCGTATTCGTATCCATTTCCATTCAGTTCAGACAAGACCACATGGACGACCAAATTTAATAGGTATGTAGATAAATAAAAAAAAATGTATACAGAGTTTTACTTCGCACTTACGTTTAACAACCGTTAACAATTATAATTTTATATTTTACACAACCGGTTTGTTAAGAAAGACAAATTGTAGTATCGTTTGTTCATGCTCGATTAAACACAAACAAATGGTACAAGGTACAACATGTACATGTTATACAGAGGAATCTTTTCTCTTTTTCACACTTCTTTTCTATTACCTACTCAAGTTATCGTTATCGGTAAGCTTCTAGTACATTTCGCAATCACGAACAGTGGAGGCTAAGAAAAGAAAATAGGTGTTCTGTTTATTGCACATAGGTAATTAGGTACATGGGAATTTGCTTTTGATATATGTGAAACTAGCAAACTACATAGGTACATTGAAATATTTTCCTTTTGCCTTAACTTGAAACTTTACACGTTAGTAAAAAACAGAATTACTAAATTTATATAAATTAGAAACATTTGTGTGTAAAATATATTTTGCGGACTTGATTAACTCGAAACTTATTAGTAATAAGGCTAAGCAATGATTTCAATATGAAATTAGACCGACAAATAAGAAAATTAGTTTTTTTCTGTTTTCGATTACATACTTGAAATCAGAAATATAAGGTTTAGGTACGTCCAAAGTCTAAACGTCCATACAGGAGGTTATTTCATTCAAATCGAGTTTTTAAACTACGTCGATTTCACTGATCTTTTTGATCTAAAAAATATTTAAAATCGTAGTGATTTTAATGTACCTTACATACATTTTGTCAATTAGTCTAGAACTTAAAAACATTCGCACGCCGGAAATCTCGCAATGCGACTCGGTATTCTTTTTTTAGTATTTCGTTTGTTAAGATTGATTGTCTGTGAAGCTACAAAAGAGTTGTTTGTAAAGAACTTACATATTTATGTAAATGGGTATTTATATGCTAAATTTACTCCTTCTATCATAAATAGGTGTAGATTTACAACCATTATGTATATCATACATTTTTTTTTACAATTTTATAGAATATACGAAATTCTTTGGATTGGTTGCGTGCGACTAGAGGTGGAAAATAATGAATTCAAAAATTATTCCATTTTATTCAATCAATAATTTTTTGATGTTTGTTCCGTTAGTTTGGATTTCTTTGATCGAATATAGGTAGTTTGAAGTATGAAGACTAGTATCTACCTACATGAAATGAAACTACAGTGTTTCAACAGCTCAATTCACGTAAGTATTATTTATCTTTACCAATCTAAGGCATATATAATTTTTTATAGGTACCTATCTAAAATATTTTTTAAGGTACCTAGGTAAGTACCTATACAAACAAAAGATGAATCGAGTAATTATAAATGATCAATTATTATGAAATCTGAAAATAAGGAATTACGGTATAGAGGTAATAACTATACTGCCACCATACCTATATGTCTACAGGATTTATATTTTGCTGTAAGCATTTTTATCTTTTAAAATAATAGAAAAATATTTATTTGCTGAAGTAATACTTTTTTTGCGATGTAGGTAGGTAGGTAAGACACTTATGCATTTTTGCAAAAATAATTTTTTTTACAAAACATCTTCGACGCTCAAAGTACACATAACAGCTAATATATACATGTGTACTATGCTTACTACCACAATCATAGGGCACATCTTTGAACTTGTAAAATTGAACAGATGTTGCAGAGTCCCTCGTGGTACGCTTGTGTGTTGCCAGCAATCAAAGAGGCTTAAGTTCTAATCCTGTGGTTTATTTTCCATCGGAAGAGCACTGGTTGAGTTGCAGAATCGTACCGATAAATTCCTGAGTGTAGTTATTATACCACAAGAGGGTCGAGCTTTAGTATAAAGGTACATGTAAGCACTAACAGTTTTTAAGGGTGTGAGTAAAGTTATTAACACTTTATTCAGAAGAATGATTGTAGTATGTACCTCTATTTATAAAAAATATGATGTAAGATTTGGAAGACAAGCTTATATCATGGTTATTAAAAGAAATTAAAATAGATTTCAAAGCAACCCAATATCTTATGACACTAAAATCAGAGAAGTCCTTAAGGCTATAAAATAGAACTAGGTAACCCTTCAGGTTGGTTTTTGTGCTTCGGAGAGAAAAGTTTGATGGGAAAGGGTATGACGATGCTGGACTTAGGAGTAGTAGAGGTGCCAATTGATATTTCAGAAAAGGGTGGATTAATACAAATTTCTTGCAGGTTGTAGGATTTGGTCATAGCATACCGGACAAGTTGTATTTCGAAAGTTAACAAGTGGCTCCAATCAGATCTTTTCAGTGAATCAGGTATTAGTAGTTTATTTTCTGACTTCCGGAAACGACTTTCCGTTACAGTTTAAAGTCATGCACATTATACAATACACATTATACAAAAATGTATCCACTCAAAACATCGCCTTATGGACTTATTAGTATTTGCCTGACTGCTATATTACTGACTGAAAACCTATTCGCTTTAGCAGCATTATATTAATTGTACAAATTCATCAACACACATAAAATTTCATGTGTCTACATAAATCTCTATATGTAAATGAAATGTACCAACAAATCTTCGCAATAAATATCTCTTGCATAGGGGACTAAGCATCCACTTGGGTGTCTAAACGATACAATGTACACAGAAAGTGACTGGGATGCGATGTTTCCGCTCCGGGTGTATCAACCGGAAAAGGATCAACCAACAATTTGAAAATTTAAAACGTTTGAAGAAGACGGAAAGAGATAGGGAAGCAAACATAATATTCAGTACTCTGAGTTTGCAGTTATCTCTTATTTCGCTCGGTATTGGTTTCCGTTAATAATATTTTGCTGAATTATCTCTTGATATTTGACAAAAAAATACAAATTACACTTGTGTTAGATACTGTTTCTTGAGTGAATTCTGACGGTTTCATGATTTTTTCGATTCCGTACACTCCCGGACGCTTCTTTTTCCCCAATGGACAACTCCACTAGTTTTGATTTTCTAACAAATGAAAGGCATGGATAGTCTTATGTCGTGCCTGAGTGAATATAAATGCTGAGTGGATATAGGCGAGCAATTTTTCATACTCTAATTCAAGACAACGATCTGTGCACAGCTCTGCTTCTAAAAACCAGTTCGTAAATATGCGATTTTTGAATACAAACAAAACAAAACTAAAATTGCAATGTTTTTTATTATTGTATTGAATACAATAGCGCAAATTTGTAGTCTTACTTACTCACTTAGGCTTCGCTAAAATCCGGGGTGCGACTCTCCAGTTAACACGATATGACAAACTGCCTCCAGTTGCGCACTCTAAGTTGGTTGAGGTCCCCTTCCACTTGCGCGCGCCACCTAAGGCGAGGTTTTCCTCTACTGCGTTGTCCCTCCGGGTTGGAATCGAAGAATCTTTATAGTCAACTCATGCTTAATAGTCTGAATTAGTTGCAAGACACTTTTCATTTAAAAGGTTGTTCTAACTTCGCTCAATTATAGACATTATTTAACCTACTAAATACTAACCAATATTTATGGCACAGCATAGCTTGAAGAAATGTTGGCCAAACACGTCTAAAATGATTGTGCCTTTCTTTGCTTAATGTGGTTTTAGTCTCATTGTTTTTCTGAATTTTCAATTTTTTTTTGCGACATATACCTAACGGTTATTCTACATTAAATAATTGTAGCTTTGGCACGTTATATAATAATATTAAAGCCTATACCTTTTCTGATTATAAATTTGCGCCAATATGTTTGGAGAAATGGTATATGTTTTGCTTTATTAATTACTACCGCAGTCACTCACTAGTCCTTAAGCTATGTTCACACGATTGCCAGATCTGACAATATTGTCAGGTCTACAAATGTCCTGATAATGACCTGACAATAGCAAACTACCTTAAAATGCTAAATTGCCAGTTCACACGGTTGCCAGATTCTGTCCCAAACTCTGACAATTTCATTGTCAGATGGTTAGCCCGGCAATAAATTCTCTGGCAACGTTGTCACATTGAAAATTGCCAGTTCACACGGTTGGCAGATGTTTGTTTACAAATCTTCAGATCTGTTTACAGGCATTGTCAGACAAATTAATGTTTTTTTTTATTCGGGCAACTAAAGTTTTGGTTGAGAAAGGTGAAATAATAGAAAAATAAAAACGAAATGGAACAAAAAGATACACTTGCAACTGCTTTGGCCGTACGTATTGGAAAGCAGCGGGGAGGATAAATTGCAATACAAACGTCGACGTATTTGGACGAAGGATTGGGTGGCCCGCCGGGAGTAGGAGGGGTTCTTCTAGCTTTGGTGACAAGACATTTATTCCAAAGCAATTCCACATATTCGAAATAATTTAGTTCATACATTTTGCACAAATTTACAGAAAACCTAAAGACAATTACGCTCAAATATGAAAATAAAGCAAACTCCTCAAAAACTTTTCACCACAAAATCCTTTTCTTTTAAACTTTCTTCTTCGTCCACATATTCGAAATTATTTAATTTATTCATTTTTCAGTGCAAAGAAATGAGCACGAAAACATCGTTTATTTCAATTAAATATGAACAAAATTTGTCTGGCAATGAAAAATTTGCAGATGTGATAAGCACAGCACATCTGACAATAGCAAATGAGTCCGCAAATGTCCCAAGCGTTTGGCAATGGCCTGGCAATGATAAAATTGTGTGTTCAGACGATTTGCAGATACCTGACAATTTAATTGTCAGGTGGCAGTCTGACAATTATCTGGCAATGACTTTTCTGCAAATATTGTTAGACAAAATTGTAAGTTCGCACGGTTGTAAGACATTTGGCACAAATTTTTCAATGACATGTCTGACAATATTGTCAGATCTTATTTATCGACCTAGTTCTTACTTTTACCACACTGCCATCGCCATTCATGATCCATTGCAGAGATTAAATTATATCATATATTTTCGGCAACATCTATGTCATCAAAGTAAAGTATTCATAACTCTCTACAAATATTATATGTTTTAAAATCGAATTTAAATTTGATAAGGACCATGCAAGTCGATTTACATTGACCGTAATAATTAGGCCAGAAAACTACTTGAAAAAAAATACCGCGAAAATACATCAGAGAAAAACTTTTAAAAAATATGCTGATGTGTAGTTTAACCACCCTGTACCTGTTCTTTAAAAAAAAAATCCGAACCTACAAAATATAAACAGGGATAGTGAAAGGGGTGACACTAAATACCTCCTGCAAAATGATTACAATCAACTCAAATACATCCACTGGGGTTTGTATGCATCTGTAATTACCTAGATGGGTCGCTTAAGATCTCACGGGAATGCCTTTATTTTGCAAATCGCGTTTCTATATTTATTGTGCTACATGAAAATAAGGAATTAAGACAAAACGCATATCTGACGTTAAAATATATCTGTCAAATTTGTTCCAGAAGTTGGTTTCGTGTATTTGTTTTTCAGTTATGGAATTAGTTCTCTAGGGATAACTTTATGATGCGCTTCGTAGGTATGCAGTTTTCCATTGAAGATTTTGCTAAGTAATAGTGACAAAAATAGTGAGCAGTGGTGGCTTCGCGGCATTCTCTTACATATTACCACATTCCAATGATGCAAACAAATCACGCGGCTTATACGAAACAGATCTGCCATAATAACAAATTATATGAGGTTAGCCATCGGTAAGCCATCACCGATTAAGGTTGTACAATGTATTTTAGTTTACATTACTCTGTTTTTACTTACTCATTCGTTAGACCCGTCGTTTTGACACAATCACAATACAATATAGGCTATTTGGTTAATCTTACTAGGAAATTGATATGTCATACATACATGTATAAGAACTTTTAGACTCAATTATTATTGGTACTTTACTTGTGCCTATCCTTACCTTTTACATACACATTTGCCGCAGTCATAATTACTTATGTGCTAATTGTGCAGTGTTTTAGCATTATCATCTACCTATAATTACTTACCATTGCACGTAATACAAGAACTTCAAAACACTGAACAATTTTCAAGACCTTAATGAAGTCGTCTCAGACAAAAGATTCACTTCGCTTGTTTGTTAGGTGAGCCCCTGGCATAAGAACATGAATACCCACATCCTGAAATTATGTTCAAGAATAATTGTCTTAACGAAGTATAAAATATGTTTTGAGAAGAAATGTGATGTAGATGCAGTCCTTGTGGTACTTACACACGGCCAGGACTTTCGCTTAATAACAAATTATTCAGTCTTCCTAAGTGGAGAACGCCTTGCAAAATGATAAGAATAGCATTTTAATTATAACGTAAGCACCTCTACATGGTGCATTAACTAAATACACCAAAAATGGGTTCATAAAACAAGCAGGCCAACCGCCTGGTACATCCCCTTCTATGAAGTAGTTGCGTGTATTGCAGATGACATTCAAAGAAAGATGGATGCTAACCACCACTACCAACTTGAGATTCCAATTATGATGATGATGGTGACGATGAGTGATGAAAGGATTGCGAAATATGTTGGGGTGCCTCTTCTTTACAACGCAGCATACAGCGAAGGTGTTCACATATGAACAGGATCTGACTGATTTTAAGGACCCAATTAGCGACATTTGTACCATCATGTGTGTAATGAAAAAAGAAAAAAAGCCGTGTTTCAAAGTGTATGTGCATTCTTGCTATAAGAATTGAAGAGAACGGGTGGACTCTTCAAAGAATACCATTAAGCTTCTTAGCTTGCTTATAGATGTGTAAACATCTTAGTATCAATTAAAAGTTAAGTATGTGCAAAGGCAAAGATTTTCATTGAACAAGGTTTAAAACCAAGTCTGTGCTGTCAATCAGAGGGAACACCCAACATTGACGAATCGGACAGAACGTCACAATCCACAGCTATATTTTCCTTTATCGAAAATTCCATGTGTATAACAATATATAACAGACTGTGAAAACTCACCCTTATGGCGTATGGATGTACGAACGTACACACACATAATAAACTTAAGTTGAATATTACGCCTAATGATTTAAAATTTTAATCAAATAAAATAAAACAAGAGAAATACTGCCAATTAATAAAACTATTTCGCATGGTAGATTTTGAAAGATGACATTGGGTCTATTAGGCCAGTCAAGCTAAGGATTAAATTGCATTTGAAACGTATTTTATTCGTAGAGCCAGAGGCGATAGTCAACAAATAATGTTATGTTCATTTGTTTGTCTAATTTCAGTGACCATAAAGGAAAACGCTTAATTTAATTTATATAACATAAAAGCCTTTTTTGGTAATATCTACTCATATGCAATGCATAAATAAGCGACCTTCGCGGTATTCTACTTGCATTGTGAAAATTAATCTTTGAATTATTTTCATACTACGATAAACCACCGCTTTAATACGTTTTAAGATTTCCCTGAATCATTTCATTATTTATTAGGTTTAAAATTGTCTTGTCTTGACATTGTTTGTCCAAAAAGAGTCGATATAAAAGCTTTTAGCAAAATCCAAACTTGAAATGGACAAATGTTTATTTTGATTCTGATCAAACAAATTTTGAAAGATTTTGTAGCTTTACGAATAATAATAAACATAACTGTTTTATAATCTGGTTAAGCATTTAGCTATATTATAGTGCCAGGAATATTTTTTCCATGACTTTAATAGAACGTTTAAAAGTCACGTGCATGCAATCGAGTGATGATAATTGAGTGTAAAATGTCAGATCTGATTTTGGCATAAATTAATAATGCATGCTGTAACGACGGCAGCTACCGGACACCCTCTGTGTAAATTAGAAGTCTATCTAACGCTTCATCAGAATCAATTCCTACGCTTCTCTACTCCCAAGGGTGGATCTTGTAGAATTTGTATACACATATATGTATATTGTATATAATACTTTAATAGGTAAATATGTTCATATATCTTCTAGTGCTCAAAATCCTAAGGTCAAGTAAATTTGATGTGTGCAGCGAAAAGTAGAAGTCTCAATGTGCCTGCCATACATGCACATTTTCAAATTCATTCATATTAGACGTAGTGAGGCGAGCGGTTCAATTATAATTATCACTAAGGGTTGGGCGGGTACTGACAGTTTTTTTTAAACCCGAAGTCTGCCAAAACCACAAGTTGGATTAGTATATTCGATGGAAAGAGCTGCCTTCAGCTAGCTTTTATTAACAATTCGCACTGTAGCGCTTTCAAAAGAAGAGCACGCGACCGACACGTGGCGAATATGGTAAACTTGCTTCATCGTCCTGATAACCTCCCAACAAATAAAGCCGTATTGAAATTTCCATGTAGAGTTAGGCTCTTAATTTTGGTATGCCAAACCACCCGCCCTTTGCGCACATTTGACATGTGTTGTGACAACTTGTCGAACTCTGGTGAATTCAAAATGCACCCCCTTTTTATTCCCAATGGGCGTCTATAAAAAAGAATTACAACCTTGATTGATACATTGAAATCGTTGGGATTTACGCCAGCTACTGTACGTCAAGCAGGAAATAATACAACGTTTGTGTGTGTATATTCAGCCCATCGAAGAGAAGAAAAAAAAATGGTATTGAAGTTATGCACGTTTCTAGCTAATGGATTTGCTTAAGTGCGAATTTAAATAAAGTAATGTAAACAATTTAATTTGCGCTTTACTTTTATTTCTTCGACACACTCCAGCTGTTCGAATCTTAAGAAATGTTTCGTGTCGCAATAGAAGATACTTACGAAAATTTCCTTTTATATATTATATATTGTACATATATATCATGCATAGACATCGCATTGACATATTAGTAAATAAGTAAAATAAATAAATAAAATAAGAAGCCAATATTATTTTGGGACAATTTTATGCCTTATTCTTTCTAAGTATTTACAGCTTACCTCCGTATGTTTGTCTGACGTTTCTGTTCTGTTGACTGTGCCAAGAAAACTAAGAGCCACAAATAGGAACACTGCCCCTCATTAGGACAGTCGCAATCATATAAGGTGATGGTAATGTGCATCCCTCCCTCATTTTCTTTTCTTATACGTAATAAAAGAAAGATATTGTATTCATAAAAAAATTCGAACTCGAGATTTTAGTCAATTCTGACATTACGATGATAGAGGAACTCGAAAAAGTGAGTCGCACAATTCTGTCCGGACTGAGGTACACAGCGCAAACGGCTGGACGGATTTCTTTTAAACTTCGGATTTGGAGTTTGTACGGGCTTACAGTGCGGGCCAATTTTTGCACGTTAGGCCTATTATAAACGGTACTTCATATATAAAGGTCTTTAACATGTTTGATTTTATTTCGAAAACGGATCTACCGATTTCAACCAATAAAAATGCCGGTTAGGTTACCGTTGCTGCATACCAGTTTGTCGCTTAGAAATCTAATAACGGCAATTATCGAAAACAGGACATTTTAGAATTATTGCGGCCTTTATTTTCCATTAGAATTACCAAAAATTATATAATTATTTTTACCGAACCTGAGTGCATTCACGGGAGGCAGGCCTCTGAAGCTAAATGTGACAATAGCTGGAAGTAAGATGAACTTTGGTGCTTGTATTCAGTAGCAACTTTTCTTGGACAGTCTTAGGGCTTTTCCTGTAATGCATCCAATTACATTCTCAAGTCTCAAGTCGCTGTAATAGAACATCTTGAACAACGTGACAGCGACCCGAGACAAACTTTTTCTTTTTATTTTATGATAAACTTACTTAATAATTCATAAGCAACATTTTAAGATCAAGATTAACTGGGGTCTTAGCAACCCAAACAGCATACTGCCTTTGCCTGTCTCCCTCCGGAGTAAAATAAGGTTAAAAGAGAGCGGTTAATATGTTTGATTTGAGAATTAGGTGCACAAATTTTTCCTATTTATTTAAAAACCTTTTAAGATATCCAGTAAATGGATAACAAAGTAAAAAGAAACGCGAAACGAAAAAATTAATTAGGCTCTCTTGTCAGAGAGATAGAGTTGAAACAAGGTAGATATTTTATGCGTAGGTATCCTCTACAGGCATTTGAAAATTTCACCAGAATATATTTAGCAGTTTCTAAGGTTTTTGCATTTAAATATATGTAGTCTAATTCAATCTTAGTCGAGAAACTACACCAATTTTATTAATATGATTTTGGTTGATTAGACAGATACCAAAATCAATCCAGTGAGCAATTAAAAATAACTCTTGATCTCATAATGAATCGCTTCGCAAGTATGTGCACTATACCTTTAGTCGGTTGCACGCACACACATTTTAGATGCAAGATCATTCAAATTACATTCGTTTTTTAGAATTAAGAATTTACTCTTTCATAGTATGCTTATTATATAAACCGAGCCGGCTGTACTTCATATTTTTTTACAAGTAAACATATTATCTATATTATATTCAACCATAACAGATGTTGTTATATATGTATGATTATATATATACACATATCTGTGGTCACAAGGCATAACCGCCTAAGTCGAGTTATGACGAAATAGAGCTTTTAATGGTATTTTAAAAGCATTTTTCTTATCTATCTTCATTATTTTTTTTAGATCTGTAGCTTAGTTACTTTGGAAGTTATGCCCTGAAAACCTAACCGCCTAACTGAGTGTTTGCACTTATGAGTTTGCACTTAAAACTGCTCTCCTGAAAAAAGTGCAAAACAGACTTAGGCGGTTATGCCTTGTGACCACAGATATATAGATTCCCAAAAAATTTAATTTTAATATTATAAATATGTCTAGATATAGGTATATAACTACAGATTTTGGTCTTCGAATCGAATCGAATCAAAATGCTAACAATATATAACTTGTTCTTAAAACCGACCTACCTTTGGTATTATCTATTATGCCTAATTGTTGCATTGCAGAAAATGTTCTTTGCAGTTAACTTAAGCTAAAATTTGAGTACAAAATAGGAACGCAATCTGAGCCTAGAAAAAAAATATATACCTTAGCTATACATATATTTTTTTAAACTCAGATTTCGTTACAAATAAACTGAAAGTTGAAAGGAAATTAGATCATTTGTTTATTTTTCTCTTTAAATATAGGGGAATATACTTTCAGACGCTTGCATTTTATGGCGCCAGCAATTCCTTCTCACTTTAGTTCAAAGTTTACTTTATAATATTTTTTTTTTGTAAATTGGTATCAAC
This sequence comes from Cheilosia pagana, assembly GCA_936431705.1. Classification (NCBI taxonomy): domain Eukaryota; kingdom Metazoa; phylum Arthropoda; class Insecta; order Diptera; family Syrphidae; genus Cheilosia; species Cheilosia pagana. The sequence continues at coordinate 38,961 of OW386169.1, forward strand.
CCTACCATTTTTTATCATTTTTATTCTTTGTGTGAAATCACTATAATTTTGTTTTATATACATACATATAAATATAAACACATTTTTTGAGCCGATAACTTTGCAAATAAAGGATACAACCTAGATAGATAGCTTAACGTAATTTCCCCAAAATGACGGCCCCCTAAATGATACACTCGATAAAGCGATAGTATAAAAACACACATTTATATTATAAAGCGTATGCCCGGAAGTATCACGTGTATCCCCTTATGCCAGAATCTTTTTCGCAAATGGTGTGTCAGTTATCTTGAAGTAAACTTTACTTTACTGCCCGGAGGTGAACAAATTCGCTCAACCCCATGTATCTGGTTTTGGAAAGTACCTGGCGCCAGGATATGTAGTTCCTTCAGAATATAAGGCAGTGTTATACAATAAAAATATAATAATGATGTGATGTGTGACTCGCGATTTATGACGAGGCCTTAGGGCAATAAGTGTCGTAATGTGTTAGTAAATCGTTTGAGAAACATATGTCAGAATCACAGAGAAAATGCTTGTATCCGGTTACTGTATATTACCACCCCAGCGGGATGCTTTTAAAAAAGAAAAGAAGCACATCAACTTCTTAGGTTTCACTGTTGTCTTTACATTAAAGTAAGGGGCGAGTGAAAATTTGATTAAAATTTTAAACTGAACAGGGATATTTTTATAAAGAAAATCATAGTTCCAAAAATGACTCTGCTTATAATAATGATAATTCAAATCTCCTTTTCATAGCCCCTGTCGGTATTTACGTCAAATAAGTACTTGCTTAAAAAAATGCGACAAACACCCTAAGGACGAAAGAATAAAATGATTTCTAAAGTTCCCTTCATAACAGCTCGTTCTCCAAATAAAAATTCAGATAACGTCTCTAATGACAAAATATTTATATAATGAACGCCTGACCCCATTAGGGAAAGGTAGTTTAGATTTAGATTAATAATAAAAATATATATATTTTTTGTTGACGATGGACAAGAAAACACTACTAGTGGTAAAACAAATAATGAAAATAATGAAATGTTGTTTTTATACCAAACGTTTCTAAAATTAGTTAATCGAAACTGCCTTTGGAAATTTTAAGTGTGACAGTTTTGACGTTTTTTTTTATTATAATGTGTAAGTAAGAAATTAGGTAGACATACTGCATACTCATTTAAGAATGTGTTATAACTTCCAAAGTAAGTATTATTGTTTTATGGAAACTACAGGTTCTTCCGATCTCTCCTCTGTCATTTTTCAAGCATAATTATCTATGCTACTATTGAGGGTGCACTAATCTGATGTAAACAAGCTCAGTCATAAGTGAACCTGTCAACATATATGTTTATCTTGTGTTCAGAGGTGTATGAATGGGTCTGTCACATCGTACTACTAAGAATCAGCCGTAGGACACAAAATTCCCCCAGGGAGAAATATATTTACTATGCTGTAATATTTTCGCTTTCCGAAAACCTTTATTCAACCCCTTCTATATATATCTAAATTTTTTTTTGTCAGTCACCACAAACACACCCTCATAAGAAGGGCGAAAATTATACGAGATTCCCCCATTATCATCCTTCTCGTCATCACAACCATTATCGTGGGGATGTAATAGCATTTTCTGCTGATTTCATTTTGACTTCTTCCGGTTGTGTTGTTCCCGTTTGTTTTTCACTAACGTAGAAGTTTCATATCCTTTGGGAGTTTCTTTAACTCTACGTTTATATCCAAGCATTTATGAATATAGGATAATTTTTTTCTCGCTTCATATATTGGAATATTGAAAAAATAAGCAAACAAGCAAACAATTGCTCTAAATTATTTATTGCGTAAGTTTTACAATTGCACTTGCGTTATGATGTTGTGTTGACGCAATCCGTATATTCAAGAATTACCTAGTCATGCAATTTATTTCTTTATATCTATTATTATACTTTAATTTCCCGAAATGTTCAATTTCTTATGCAATCCTTGGAACGTTAAAATTAAATTCAGGTATACATTGTTGTGTAGAATATTTATAATAACACCGATTTTAACACGTCGCGTCGTCTGAGAGGAAACTTATAAAGCTAATCTCAATTGTCTAAGTGGTTATATGTATATAAAACGATTAACTGATATCTATCACACATATATTAAAGATTTGTATAGTCATAGTGCGTGTATGTATTTAAATACTCGGAAGCAGATAGGTGCATAAGCTGTACCTTGAAATAGTTTATTCATTTATTGTCCAGCTTATCTAATACAAGTTTTACGGCGTAGGTTGTATGCTCAAAACAATTTCAACTTATGAAGAACTTTCAATAAAATGAGAATTATTTTTGTATTATTTTGTGAAAACTGATTACGCTTCTTTATTGGAAGGTCAATTTTACCTTGGGTAATAGCAATTTTCATCAAAGCCATTGAGAAGGCAAAACCATTTGCATTCAATGTCAAAATTTATCGACACGGTATGTATATCCTTATTTTAACTATTTATCAAGCTTCATGTTTGCCTGCGGCTTTTAAGCTGATCATTTTTTATGTAAAATAGTTTATATACCTTATGTATAGCCTTTATCCCCCTTTAGCCTTTAGTCCCATTTATAGAATTGTTAATCAATGTTCTCGCCAAATACAAATGATATTCACGCACGCATGTAATTTTTTCCTGAAAGAAGAAGAAGGTATGTAATAAGTAGATAATGTAAATAATATAAATTTATATATCAAAAGTGGCGCAGTGGCTTAGTGGTAGTGTGTTGGGCTACTAAGCGAGGGGCTCAGGTTCGAATCCCGAAAGGGCCAAATTACATCTAAGGTTTTTTTCCACTGCGCCACCTCTCGCGAACGTCTGACAAACATCCGAGAGTAAAACTGTCATGAATGAGCTTCTCAATTAGCCGTTTGGACTCGGCGTAAAATTGTAGATCCCTTCCATTCGTCCCAAAATGAAAGCCCACAAAAAACGAATGGTTGTGAGAAGCTAGGCCTTGGGTCCCATAGACCTGTCGCGCCAAAATATTTATTTATTTAATCGTTCTATAGATGAAATAATATGTATCAACAAATTGTAAATGATAAAAGATATTGAATACAATTGGGTATTATCTTTTTAACTTTCTTGTAAACGTATTAAGAGAAATAGGTATATTATACTAGATGTACCCGCCCGGCTTCGCTTACTTTAAGTAAAATAGCAATATTAATTATTTAATTTCATTTAAATCTGCATCTCTTTGAGAAGAAAATATGTACCTATAGGTATACAAAAAAGTTCCTCCCTTACTTACCATACGTAATAGGATAAAAATATCAAAATTCCAACAAGTTGAAAACCCACAAAAAGGATCTGAATGTTTTATTTGAATTTGTAAATGGATCCTAGTTATTGTTGTTGTTTGCCCATTATATCACTTTCGTACGTAAATTTGAATGGGTCTGGATCTGGAACAACCGACATCCTTATGGTGTAGGAAAAAGTTGTCCTTTTGAAACCATATAGCAAAGGGAAAATTTGAAAATGATGACAACATACCCATAAATACAATATGGAGTATGTGTGGCGCTTTGTTTATTTCTGTTTAAGTTGTTATACCATATATCTTACAGACATATGTGAATGGTAGAGTGCAGATCCGGAAGACCTCCCCTAAAATCATTTTCGCGGATTTGTTTTTGTACTGCGTATTCATTTAACATACAAAAGGGTCAAATATCCACTTTAGAATTTTTAATGGGTATAATATCATGCTCGATTTGTAAAGATATACAAAAAGGAATAAAATCTATATATTACCGAATTTATACGTATTTATCAGTACTTTCAATTTATAAAAACCTCCGGACGAAGGAAAAACAAATAGGTAGCATTGGATTTTATAGATCCATATTGTACTTATGTACCTATGTTGGTATGTACAAAGTAGGTATAAACATTCTTATATCTTAAATCAAACTCATTCAAAAAATGTATAAACATTCTTATATCTTAAATCAAACTCATTCAAAAAATGTTAAATAACTAATCAGTTCAATTTAAATTTAAAATCTGGATAAACCAATAGATTTCCGAATAAGGGACGCCCAAAATTAATCATGAAGAAAATGGCTACTAAAATTAAACAAAGAAGGAAAAACGCTATCACAAACAGCAACAGCAAAAATCCATTTACTTTATAACTCAACATTGGGGCAATCTTACTCACCTTCATTACTCATACCGACAAAATACATGTTTACCGACACATTGAAGATCAACCCCAATCAGCCACACTCAAACTCACCCCATCCTTAGCACCCATATTCATGGAGCTGTTGACTGAAACAGTCGAATAGTAAACTTGCAAAATAGAACATTACCTCCCTTTTATTGGTGTGAGGCAAAATGTGTCTTCCATATCACCTGCGCAAAATCGCTCGCCCTTTTCACCGAACTGTATTAGTAAACTCGAGTCCAACACATATAGCCACATTAACCTGTGGATTATGGGAGATCTGTGAGAATGATTTTTTGTTCGTTTCGGTAACTATATTCTGAACGTGAGTTACAGTTTAGGATAGGCAATCAAAAAATAGAAGAGAAAAAATTCCACAAGGCGACAACCCTTAACAATTGTTCAAATTACAACGCTCTCGCAACGCAATATGAGGTTTTGTGGAGCATGCGTTCTACTGCTTAAAGAATATTCAGCAGAAGATTTTTTTGAGGGTTTTTTTTGTGGTGAAGACCTTTCTTCCCTCTTCATTTTTTAAGAATTCCGGAAAAAAGAGGGTTGCAAGCTACATGTTGTTGCTTTTCCGTCTTAGCATTATTTTCGTTAGACTTATTCTATGTAGGTATAAAAAATTCTTAAGAGACTTGATAGAATGAGTACAGTCCTTCATTGGTAGTGGATACCGCGATTTTGATTGTGTGAGTGGTCGATAGCTAGAGAGTTAAGGCGCAAAACTGGCTCGACGGCATTGAATGGTACAAACTTCGTTCATAAATGTGTAAGTCGTAAACGAAATTGCTACCCTCTCCAGGGGGTCGGCCAGGTGTTCAAGTGCGTCGGCCTCTGGAGATGTTTTGCGATAGGTACAAAATATTTTGTTGGTATAGAATGTGCGCTACGTTTGTTGGATAAAAATCTCCATCTGAATATGATGGCATAAGGTAAGCAGTCGCTGAAATGTTATATGTACATACATAAGCAAGTGAACTTGTATTCTATAAAATACTTTTATTTTCTCGCTCTGTTGTCCGGATGTAGCTCGGAGGTAGAATAACTCAAGTATGCATCAACCGATTTTACAATTTTGTCGGTTATCTGATTCCAGTTGTTCTAAATGAACTGCAAGTATTTCATCGAAAATTATATCAGTACCTATAGGTGCATTTTGGTTAGTTGGAATACTGAATTTTGAGGTTCGATCCCCGGAAAATCACAAATTACAGTATGAAGAAGCGATAAAGCTAAGTTAGCCGGTATGAGGACAGACATACACGGAATGAAAAGGAAAGGCCAGAGTACTACCTACCTACCTACTTCCTAGTTCCTACTTGTCGATGAGGGAATGGAAAAATTAGCGCTGATCGTGCACAACATATTCCCACCAACTAAAATGTTCCCAAACTAAAGGGGAAATCAGCGGTCTTATACCATGTTCCCACCAACGTGATTAAGCTGAAGAGATTTATAAATCACGATAGGCGTTCCCACCGAACTTTTCAGTGTTTTAGTGTGACATTTGAAACTTTCAATATCGCACATACCTATAAAAGTGCAAAGGAAAAATGACCTGTAACAATTTATACTAAGTTCAAATGCTTTGGATAATATTTATATCCACCAGAATAAATCCAAAAATGATATAAACAATTACTAAATACATTTCACAATATCACATCATTAATGAGATGATTTTGCTAAATCAAGTGGATTTAGCTAAATTATGTTGGTGGCAACATGGTATTAGTTTCAATCCTGAAGGTTTTTTTCCAATGTGCAACCTTCAGCGAACAATTGACAAACATAACTTACTGAGAATGATATTTTGTTTTTAATAGGATCAATTAAGAAAAAAACTTCTAAATAAACGAAAACCAAAATGTACACTTATTTTATCCGTCGCAGTCTGAATATGCATTACTAGTAATTATTAAATAAAAAACAATTCAAACTATCACTTCGCAAGAAATCATGATGTTCGTTTGTTTTTTTGCGTTTTTCATCTGTTTCTTGTTTTGTTCATTATTTCAATCCTTACCCAACTTGTAAAAGATAATTTGTAAAATTATTTTTTTTATTTTCGGTGGGAGCCAGCGTTAACAGGTATTTCGACATTTGTCAAATGACCAGCCTTTCAGATGGTTCTATTACACCCAGAGACATGGGTCTAGCTCTCTCAAGTCTGAGCTTTTTTCGACAAATGGGAGGCCTAACAACATGTGATGCAAGTTCCGAACGGCTGAATAGAAAAAATAATACTAATGCTGGAAAACCATTGTTTAAATATTCAATTTGCATATTGTCTTAGTTAAATTTTTGGTCAGATTAAATATCATATATCTATATTACCTATCAAAAAACTGTAGGTAAGCTAAAGCATAGTTTTTTTCTTTTAATTTAAAATCACGAGCATAATTATATGGATTGAGGGAAATCATGTTTGAACATTTCAAATTTATTATAGTACTATAGCAATGCCCGCAACTTTGTTCGTGGCGTGAAAACAAAGAACTATCTGTCTAACGTCTATGGCAGAACTTTATGGGATGAAAAAGCTTCCCTACTTCAAAATACAGATCAACTCCACAAATAAAATAAAATAGTAGATAGTGATCATAGATGCCTAGTGTGGTTACTTATATATATATGCCGTGAATAAATTGTGTAAGATCTTAGCAATGCTATACCTGTCCCAGTCATTCCATGCAAAAATATTTATCTAAGGTGTTTAAGGCGATTTAGCCTATTTTTCATTACTTATGCCATGCATAAATTGTGTTATTTTTTGGCAGAGTTATGCCTGTGCAAAAAAATCCATACAAAAATATTTACCTAAGTCGTTTAAGGCAATTTTACACTGTAGTTTTCTATGGGTGTAATAACTGATTATGAAAATACGCATAAGTATAGGAATAGTAATTTTATTAACTAAATTAATATTTTTATATTTATCAATTTGTTGCATATACGGTATACATATGTATATAGAAAATCGAACTCTTGTAGCTTCTAAATTGAAATAACATCCTGAATAATAGTCAAGTGTGCAATTATAACTGATTGCCAAATATATATTTGTCCTTGCATACCGATAAAGTCTCATCTATTTTGCTATATTCCCATACACACGTACCAAACAGGAGATAAACCAAACCACAAATTATACTAATTTCATATAGTTTGAGAGAAAATGTATGCTCATGATTATGACACATATGATTGTCTGACTATTAATTATAAATTACATCCCTTACGGACTTGACCCCTGCCCTGCCACAATCTTATATTGCACCAGCACTACATGTGATTTATTGCAAAATCGGAATTAACGGAAGTAATAAATTACAGCGATTAAAACGTATAATAGGGTGAATGCTATAAGGTACTGTGCCTATTAAACACAAGTATATAAAAAAGGTGTTGTGCGTTGAAAAAGTTACTTTTTTATATAATGTTTTAAAATGCTTAGTTGAAGAATGCGTTATGCATGTCAATACTAAATAATAAAGCTTCTACCTTGTTCTTTAATATTTAAAAACTACGTACAAGTAATAATTAAAGGAAACGCAGCCACTGTAAGGAGTTTTTATTTATTGCTTTAAATTCAATTTTACATTAATTTTCTCTGTGAGAAACTTATGCGCAAATCCCTGCACATCTAGCTATCCTCTACAAACTGAAAAATATTAAGACAACCAAGCGACATAGGGGAAATCTTTGGACATGATGGGAGTTTTCTTCGGTGTTGCTATTAAGACAGTCGGCTGGAGTGCTGTCGCGCACAGTTACTGTTGCGATTGCTGCTGTTGCAACTCCCTTTATATGATAACAGCTATGCGAGACGGTGGTCATTGAGGTACATATTTTGGTTCGTATTGGAAACGTTTCCATAAGTTTTACTCCACAGTTATGATTTTATTAAAAAACATTTTGCGAAACAAATCACTAGGTATTACTTCAGATAGACAGGATGTCTCAGTTACAGAGCCACTACAGTGGGTTATTTATTAATCGAATTACTGATCTACTTACAATTACATACGAAGAATCTATTAAAGCAAACAATGGTTTATTCATTCCCCTTACTCTAAGCTTTAACTCCATAAGACAGTATTCATCAAGGTCTTATACAGAATCTTTTTAGTTGTTAGCATAGAACTTTACAACTCAAATGCCTTTTCAGTTTTATTTCTGTTTAGACTTTGTAATCAGAGTTTACACCAGATCCGAGGTAGACAAATGTCCTTACTATACCTTAAAGTTATATCTGTCGATTGTGACGTTCTGTCCAACTTAGTAAAAGTCAGATTCGATTGGTCACATGCTTCCTCACAGGACACTGCCGCGTCAAAAAACCGCTGATGACTATGGGAATAGCACAAGACAACACCTGCAGATTGTGCAACGAGGACATAGAAACAGCAGAACACATTTTATGTGATTGGAACTGCCTAATTAAGACACGTCAACGTTACTTAGGTAAATTCTACATCGAAGCAGTCGATATAGCTGCCAGCTCACCCAAAGAGTTAGCTTTGTCCGATGTCGTCGATATACTTGATTTTCTCGCCTTTGGGAGTTTTGCACAAGTATGATGTTGAAACCCTGCCTAAATCCCTTTTTAACATCAAAGGTCCAGATAAAATTGTTTCCGACCTTTATGCCCAACCTGACGAATTTTACAGAGATGCCCAAATTGAACATGACTCTATATAGCTCGTCCCTATAAATACTGTTATATACGGAGCTAAAATCGAAGAAAGATGGTGTGTATAGATCGAGACTTCTTGGGTTTTTTTCTGGACTTAGTGGTAATATTTGGTCGGTTGTTGATTAATCAGGGCTAATTCTGCATTGGTTGGAGTCAATCAGTTTCTTGACATATGGTTTCAAGCATTCTTGTTCGGGAAGTGAAGAAGACTGATACCCCTATACTTGGATATCCTTTTCGTGGGCCGGACAAAAGATGCCGAGGTTTCATTCATAAGGCATACTTTTCTAACGAAGCCTTGGAGATGAGTTGGTGTATACTTAAATACAAAGCACTATATACATATGTTTAAAACTACTCAACCACTTCCCGACAGCAGAAAACGATTTCTTCACAGGCTGTTACAGTCACCAAAAGCATCAGTGAGTCTAATCATCGACGAAATTCTCAAAACAGTGACAAACTATCTTTTATCACATTTGATTTGCTCAAATTGACCTGTAGCACCCTGTATACAGATATTATAATATAATATATATATATGTGGATAAAAACTGCACAATAAAGCCATTTCCTCTTTTATTGTTCGTTCTCAATCAAAATGTTTGACTACTTAAAACATAAATCGACTGTGTCGTTGGCGGAAGCGGCACACTCTTTATCATTTCATTTTCTAAAAGGGGACTGTTAGAAGGATATATGGTCAGTCTTGGTATGGAAGCGGCCATTTCAAATTACCCTACCGGACAATATGAAAATGTAATTTCATGTTGCCTTCTAGATGTAGGATTTTTATTGCATACTTTTATTTTATTAAATCTCATAAATTTTATCATCCTGACATATTTTACCCAGACTCAGAAATTGCAACATTATCTTAAATAAAAAATGCATGCTCATTCGGAGAGTAAAATTCGCTCTTTTTACTTGTAATGTTTCGGTAAAATGTATATTTAAATAAAAAACCCTTACGCTAATAAGAGAAAAAGTTTGTGGCTTCATGTATACTAACAAAAAACATTCCAGAGATGTAAAATTGTACGAATTTGGAGTCTTATTGACAGGTCTATTAAACTTAGTTATTAATAAGTAAATACTCATTACTTCGGGCTCATTTACTAAAAAAATATATTTTTCCGGATGTAAAAAGTTCTTTTAGGTCTAAGGGATTTGTATCTATCAGTTCCAGCACAAAACAAGGGGTGTCTGCTTAAAGTACAGTGAACCTGGATTGGTCTGAGTGCTCCAGGATTTTTACTCCCCTTTTTCTGAAAATAATACAAAAAGTGTAAAGAAAATCCGAAAGAGAGAATAAAATTAATGAATAAACTCGTAATTTGCAAAATAAAAGTGTATTGATATTGACACTTGTGCAGTATGTCGGATAATGATATCATAGTCATCCGCAGGTAATTTTTTTTTTCTTTTAGGTATTGTAGAATAAATTATAAAACAAATTGAAGTGGATCCATGGAAAAGCATGCATTATCCTACTTACAGAAGAATCTACGAAGACATGTGGATGTTTATTCTCGAAAGGAAAACACTGACACTGCCACTAAACATAAACAGAAACAAATAAAATCAAAGTTTTTCTACCAATACACCAAAATCGGGATTTATCGAGTGATTTTTATTTGAACCCTTTAAAAATATATTTTATTAAGAGGAAATGATTTTTTTTTTAAACTAAAACTTATTGACTTAACTAAAATGTGCTTGTTAATATGAAATTACATGGCTATGAATCATACAACTATAATAACACAAAACCACTCAGAAGATTCTTTTAAACCACTTCAAAACTCTCAATCTAGCCGTACCTATTGGTAACATTTTCAAATTCAACAACAATATCTGTTCACCAACTGGTTACACTAAGACATTCCATGGTGGAAGAGTACTTGTGTACAATTTGTTGACAACTCTAAAACAGTGTCAATTTATTCACTGACGGCGTCCTTTCAGTAAAACCCCCTTTCTTCATTAATATAGCTGTTGTTCCTACCCTTAGTAGACAGTCACAAGTACATATCAAATGCAATAGTGATCAAGTGCTGTTGCCGGTGCACTTGAAAAAGGCTAGTGTGTACGTGCTTATAATAAGTAGCATTAATGAGGACCTCTGTAGCTACAAATCAAATTCACATAAGATAAACCAAATGTTTGAGAGTAGGTATTTGGAAACCAACATTGTTTGTAGATGTCTCTGATAATCGTACATCTAAGGAGTGGAATACTAGTAGGCAGAATGGAGATCTACAACAAATGTTCCCAAAATGGACCACTTGACAACTGTGTTTGTTTTCTAATTTTTTTAGATTTTAAATCAGAAATAATTGTGAGTAATAAAAGCTTTTAAAAAATTTGGAGTATTAGCATTATAGACCATATGTCTAATTACAAAATTTGCCTTGTTTCGATTTAGCTATATCAAAGAGTTGGGAAATAACCTTATTCGAAAAGGTCTAAAAGAAGAAGCCTTATTCTAATTGGTTTTCTTTATTGCACGTTTATACTTCTGAAGATAGTAACTGCAACTTTACCTACTTCAACCAAGATCCGAAAAATTCCTATTATTTCATATCCTTGGAGATTAAGAAACTTCAAAGAATGTAGAATAGGGTACATTTTCACAGGGATTTTATATATGGCTTCTTATTTATGTGTGTAATATATGGGAAGAATCGCGGAGGCCTACACTTGCACGAGAGTTAAAACCAACGTATATCTTTATACTGCTATTATGTCGTATTATACTGAGTGAAAAATGTCAAATTGAATGAACGGATGTATAAAGGGATCTTCTCGTTTTGCGTTTCTTTTTATTTTATATGTAATCCTCTTATGTAATATTGGAAAATAAATTGGAAATGGTTCTTATAGTGGGATTTTTATATTTATTTACCCTCTAAGATGAATTTAGGTAATACTTCTCAAAGTACTTTTTCTATGAAGTGATGCTTAACTACCTGCCTTTTTATAATCGCATCAGTGCAGATTTTTATGTTAAACATAACATTTATGCAACAATTTAATTAATTATTTTGGGGAAAATAAATAAATTAATATGTATTAATTTTATTGGGAATTAAATTATTTCACCATCCAATGAGACTTTGACTAATCGCTTGTGTTGGCACGTGTTTTATATATATGTAAGAAAAAGATTTAATATTCTTTGAACATTTTAACCTCGGGATTTTAATATTTGAGCTGATGTAGGTGGGGTTAACTTTGCTGCATACCTACCCAGTTTTGGCTAAATAATCGAATAACGGTACTTTTGGTACATACGATTTTGACAAAAATTCATTCTTAAGGTAATATGGCCATTTTTAACTTAATAGCAAACTCACTTTTTTCCAATATATTTATCAACTTTTTTTTAGATTCCGTTTTTTAAACATTTGTCTCTTTGCAGTTTACATGAACATGGTTCTAACGATTCAAACCAAAATTGATATTTGAGTGCGTGGGGCTAACATGGACGTATACTCAGTTTTTCTCTAAATATTGTAAAATGGATAGTTGGAAAAAGACAAATTTTAAGAATTAATTTTTTAATAGTTAGTTATACATACACCTTTTCTAAAAACAATTGCGTCCTTAATTTTCCATTCCAATCACGGAAAACGCTACTTTTAAAAACTGCTCATATTTCGAATACGCCGTTTTCGATTTGGATAAAACTTTAAAACTATGTAAGTAATAGTTACATCCTGAACGGTACCTTATACTCAATTTTTAGCTTAATAGTTGAGCAGTAGTATTTTTCGAACAAAATATTGCAATATATCACTAGGTTCAACCTGAGACTGATTATCCCACCAAACTGCCACTGTAAATTTAAAAGTGAGTATAACAGGTACCTAGGTAAGAATGACTTACTTTTTATTATAACCAACTTCATTTTAAAGCAAAAGATAAACCAAAAAAAAAAACCTCCATTTAAACGATTTTTCCATATTGAATACATACCTTAAAATTTTTATTTATTTTTGCATGTTTTTTCTTTGCGAACGAGTATTTAAATGGAAGAGAGATAATAGGTATGTGAAATGTAAATGGGATTGAGAGCTATGTAAATCTATCTCTTCTCGCTCCAGGTCCAGATTCCAGAGTGATTTTAAACGCACTATTCCACTTTTCTTCAGCAAACAATCGTTTTTAAGAGATGTATACTGGCTGAAAGCCCCTGTAGCTAATGCTATAAAAATTGTAGTAAATGTGATGAATTTCACGTTTCAGAATTCAGACGTAGCTTAATATAATATAAAAAAATATCTATATCAACAAGTATATATTTGAGGGTTAAATTCAATGATTTTCTTTAATGAGTGAGTTCCTCTCCGGAAACTATCTTCCGAATTGAGAAGACCTCATAATTTGAAATGTGAATGTTCTGGCCCCACGACAACAAATGATTTATTTTATTGGAAAATTATTTATAAGGAAATTATTATGAGCTTCATTGACTGCGATATGAGTTAAAACGCAGCGACTTCTGAAATAAGCGTCGATAATAATGATGACTATATATAACTGAAGGGTGACAATTGGCGCTTTTTAAATATCATTTTTCGTGGATGATTAGACATTCATACAACGGATAAAATCATCCACCGTTAAAAGTATGTAACATATTACAAACAAATATCAGAGAGAGTGTGTCCTCTACGCCCAAAAAGATTAATTTTTGTTGTTTGTTTGTTGGTGTTTTTCAGGCGTTACTGTTGACGTCAGACACAAATTCTTGGTTAAAAGGCATGAACAGCACATTTAACGAAGACGACGTGATTGACATTAATTATTAATGGCAGTATATCTCAATGCATCATATTTACAAAGAAAAGCGACAAAAATATATCACCTTGAGGATGAATAATTGAAAACGAAAGAAGTAAAACAAGAATATAGGTATGTACGTATGTATGTACCATTCGAAATTAACTTGCATAGAGACACGTTCGTTACATAAGTTTATAATATGCATGGTCTCAAACAATTTATAGCACCCAGAGATAGACGTTATTAATTTTTAAGACCATGTCATCAGGCAGAATTGTTTAAATATTAAATATCAAGTTTAAAATTGCGCATAGTTTGAATAGAGAGAAGATTTTAATGTACCTATTCCTATATGTATAAACAATTTTAAAATCTTGGCCGCAGATTGGTACACACTTTACCATCATCCAAAATTACATCTGTAGATTTTCTTAATATAGGTAAACATCCAAACATTAACTTTCCTTTAATTCAGTGTAGGTTTATATACCTACTTAAAAAATATTAGGGCTGCGTACTGTAATTGTTAAAAGTGCCGTGTAAATAAGATGCAGCAGTGCTGGCTAATGGTGTACTTTATTATCCCATAATATTTGCAAAATTAAGGTATTCATAATTAAATGACACCATTCGTGCATGAATCATTTTAGCTCTTTTTGATTCTTTTGCTTTTCTATGTTTCCTTTATCGCGTGTACACCGAGTGGGAAAGTTTTCTCGTTATAAGTTTCGCCTTTATGCTCGTTCGAAAACTTTCGATAGTATTTCCCTTTTTTGCATTTGGTGTGATGGTTTTTTTGATTCTTCAGCTTTCTTACCAACTAGTAGCTACTGTTTTTTATTCATTCCATATAAAAGAGATGTGAACTTGCCTTGCGTTTTTAACTGACAATCTTTCTCAAGTTTTACGCGGAGTTCTTTCTACGAACATTTTTGGTGTCAAGTGTATACCTATACTTTATATACCTATAAAATAAAACCTTATCTCCTTATGAAGTTAAGTAACAACATGTTTTAAAAGCGCGCATTGAAAAATCGGATTTTATACATAAGTATACCACATTCTTTATAGCAATACATATTTAGTAGATACATTTTATGTTTATAAACCTTTTTAACTAGCTTCTTATGAACAAATTCATATGAAAATTAATGCAAATAAAATGTGTGAGTACATTTTGTTCATTCTGCAAAAAAAAAGAAAAGGAAACTGGTATTCCAACAACTTTGTCTTCCAAATGTTCACAATATTATTAGTTAAATACGACTTAATTATAAATTAATGCAAATTAATGACGATTGAAATGTGTAGATTACAGTTCACATTTTAGGTCTGGAAAAGTCGGACACATACATATACCTATAGATATGTGCTATGCACATATTCAAAGAAAAAATAAATCGCACAAACTTAAATGTAAAACGTGAAGAAAAGTAAGCTAGTCGGCTTTCATGAAACGAAACTTAGTTGACTTGGCATGAGATTTGAGGAAGGTATAATAATAATTAATGATATTGTGATGGGGATTTCTTCTGTCAATGAAACTGTCCGACAGACAGGTAGGTTCATTAATTTCAATAAAGGTATATTCTCCTTCCCATTTTAATATTTTTTCTATAGTCTTTAGTTACAAAAAAAAAACTTTTTAGAGTTTTAAATATCCATGAACAAATATTTATCTACTATATACCTAGACACCAATGCAACAAATTTACCGACTTATAATAATGCATTCGAAATTTTATCAACTTGAAACAATTGTCATCCACAAAATAAGTTAAGTTTCTACGACCTGCTGCATTCAAAATTTCCTAAAATAGGTAAACGCCAGAGAGAGAGGGACAATTTACTTTGTAAACAGCAATAAGTTGTAAAGCTGTATGCAAACCCTTTTATTTGCAGCTCCATACTCCATTACGGTAAATTATCTTTTCAGAAGAGCATTAACAATACATTTTTGCTTTAAAAGAAGGGTACCTATCTGAATCATTGAAATATACTGCGTTCCCCAGAATCCAGTCATGTAATCTTGCAAACGGAAATCAATCACACTGAAACTAGCAGCTCGTGCTTAAGTACAAATGGACTAACGATACTCTTTCGCATCAGGTTTTCATCCATTAAGGATTTCATTTCTTTTGGAGTTAGCCAATTTTCTTCCCATACACCATTTGAGATTTTAATGGCTGCTGGTGCCTTTAAGTGCACACTGGGAATTGTGATTGTGCCAGCGCAAAAAATGGCCAATTAGCGAAATTGTGTGCTATTCAGAAGTCTGCTGATTTACATGCACAAGAGGTATGTATGTGGATATTGAAATTCATGAGCATGAAATAGGTACGATGTTGAGGAAATCTAGCGCATCATTGCGCTAATGGATAGCTTTAATTCTGAAGAATGTAAATGATACGGAACTCCTCCTCACACTGATTATTGCTCTAAAAGCATTTTCCGTAAGGAAAGCACATCCCTGCTTAATATTAAAGTGCTGTATATAAAAATATAAGTGATATATGTGTGTATAATTACATAAACATACTTAGTAGCTATGTAATTTTGTAGATTTTGGGAAAAAACTATTGAAACTCAAATTGTTTATGCGGAATAACCAATTAATTGCATATTAACGTAATAATTGTAATACTAACAGCACACCTCTCTAAGTAAACTTAAGCAACGCCTCATTCTGAAACTTTCAAAACTCCCTGAAAATAAACACGTTGCTATTTATGGCTTCCTGCCTTCTAAAAGGAATTCGTTTTGGTTGTCTTTTCACACAACGATGTGGAATGTTTAATATTTTTAACATGAATAGCGCATATTTTTCGGATAAAATAATCCTAGGGGATTTTTATGATAAGCCAACGGTGCAAAACAGAAACGCGTTTATGTGAATATGCCTTTCAAATATGTGATGGATATTTGACAGTATGGGATCAGTAAGGATTATCCATGGAATTCGTTATATTAAATGATGATGACAATGATAATTCTTAAATGGCGATGACAACGCCGGAAATGGACGATGCAAGGGTTTTAGAAAAGAAATTCGTACGGTGATTTACATAAATTGTTGTGCCTTAGTTTATTATACCATAATTACATAAAATGTAAATTAAAAATTGCACACAAACGATTTTTTGATGTTCTTAAATTTTGAAAAGATTTGGACCACGAACTTTAACCAATAACATTATATCTAGCGTCATAAAGCCTAAACATTTTTACGTAATTTGTTGTTGTTAGATTCACATAAATTTGGACAATGTGACAATGGTTTTGGGCGTAATGACATTATTTTTGCTTAAAGTGGCGTTAGGTCTTATCGCCCAAATTAAAAAGAAATGTCATAAAGCCAAAAACCACGATATTAGTACCTACCCGTAATTTAAATAAATAAAAAGTCGTAATGCGCAAATGGATTGACATATCTGATATCACCCAAAGTGGATTTCTTTTTTGTTAGGTCGTTCGCCACTAACTGCTAATACTTAAAGACCGATCATTGGATTTATTCTTTCCACTTACACAAAGTTGAAACTAAATGTATATTTTAAATTTTTGTAATAAGTGAGAAATGAATAAAAATTAAATGAAATGATACTACTGTAATTTACAAATTTACTAAAATAATAATTAAAAACTCGAAACCTTTCTGCATTTCCTACGGTAAATGCATTCAAATAGTCAGCTTTCAGATTTTCTATGGGTTCACCTAAATTAAACACATATTAAATTTGTATGCGGGTCCATTTACAGTCGTTTATAGTAAGTAAAATCTTAACATTAGCTTACATAAAAATTACAAAATAAATTTTAAGCAAACAGTTACCTTAGTTCTATATCATTAAATGTTTCAAGTACATTAAATTAATTTTTATGATAAATTTGCGCAAATTTGCAGCGCTGGTATAACCTAGATCATTTAGATCATTGAAGAAGTATTTTTCTATACAAGCCTTCCTTAAGCTGGATAGGGCAGGGCAGCTGCAGAGAAGATGGGTGATGTTCTCATTCTTTTCCTCGTCTTTACAGCTTCTACAAAAGTCATTGTATGGCAGTCCATGTCCTCGTTCGTGTCTGCCTAGAATACAATGTCCGGTAAAGACATTAGCAACTAGAGAGATGGTAGATCTATTGAGTCGCAGAAGCTCCTTGAATCTTTTGGTATCCATCAGGGTTGGCCAAGTTATAGCCTTTATTGTCTGCAATCCGGATTGCGTAACTTCTTGAGGACTATTTTCAAAGCTTCTTTCGGGTTTAACAGCACGTAACTTCTGCCGCCTATGCTACGTTTATTACAGGTCCAAACATTTTCGTAACGATGCGTTCGAATGTAAGCATTTCAATTCTTAATCTAAGCATCACTTTTCAGTAAAATAAACTGGCTAATTCATTTTCAATTCTAGGAAAATGACATCTTCTTTGACAAAACTTATTGCTGGGCCTAAGGGAAGCGGCCAAAATATATCCGTTTTATTAAGTTCACCACAGGAGGTAAATAATCCCCCTTCAATGACCAAAAACTCATTCATGGTGCCAGCATTGCAACCGAGTGTCGTAATAATATAATAACGCAGCTACCATATCAGGATTTACCAATGCTTGGTATACAATTATTTAATATTACGGCTTAAGATAAAAGAGGATTTAGTTCCTTGAAACTCGTTGAACCAAATTACTTCAGTATTGCAATGCTTTTAATGTAAGGGAAGAAGTAGTACCACAGAAGTTTTAACATATGTGCACAAAAGAATAGTATAATCAAATAGTATAGGTGTGTCCTACGGAAGCAAACATTTGATGTGAAAGCAATTCTAATAATTGTTTTTTTTTCTGCCTGTTGAAGAGAAAGGGCATGTGTTTAAAATCCAGGATAATCTTGCTTTGATTACAAGGTTTATTGTGATACTGAATTTTAATATTTATTTCCGTAGAGAGCGTACAATGTACAAGTGTATTTTAATTTATTCATGAATCATGAGTAAAGTTTTTAAAACTATGCGGCCTTTTATTTTATTTGAGGATAACAAAATGAACAAGCTTAGAAAACTATTGGCTTTGGCTGCTTTACAAACTTGTAAAGATAATCTATGTGCTTATATATATTGTCAATCGAGCATGTCTTATTAATTGGCTTACAAGCACTCGCCAGCTGTAGCCCGGCTATATATTTGTATTTCTGGATAAAATCAAGATTTTCATAAAAGCAAAAGGTACAAAAGTGCTTATTTAATACTGGAATAACTCATATTTACGATCCTTTACGTTCCTTAGACATTTTTTATACATTCATTTAAGTTTAGTGCATTTATTAATCTCATTTGTATTAATTTTATTACTCGAAAAAGTACTCCCCAGGCCCTTACTGAAACACATATGTATGTGACTGTATATTGTTTGGATATGATTATTGTCAAGAAATCCATGACGCTCGTTGAAATGTGGTGTATGCTACAAATCGAGCGTCTCCATACTGACTACATAAGGGTGCAGAACCAAACAAGAGGGTGTTGTGTCACGCCCAAAATCCAATCAAATCAAGCAAGCATGGTTGATAATTTCAATTCAATTTCCTATTTCAAGTATAGTACAATTTTCCCTAAATTTTCTTTAGGCAAACGGGGGAATTCTTGCACCAAACGTAATGAGGGTTAAACTATTAATTAAATACTAATTTAAATCAGAGTGCGTTATGTATATTCATTATGCGTTAGGTCTTGTGGTTTATAGTCGTCACGATGGTGACATCACAGGCCTCTGCAAACTATTCAGGCCGTAATTGGATCGACAGGATGCAATTTTTAATTCAGACTTATTTTCTGTAGCTTAATAAACACCCTATTAAATAATTGTAGCTTACTTAGATTACTATGTATTTGCTACTAGGTACACTAACCATTGATTTATTTTATTGATTAGTTTATTCGTATAGATTTACCGGGCTATTATGCAAGTACCTACGAAAAAAAAATTTGTGTACCTATTTCTAATTTTACTATGCATATTAAAATAATTGCTTTTAGCAATGCGTAGGAGGAATGAAAAAAAACCTATGCACGTAGTATAACTTCTTATTGTCTATTGTTTTGTTTAGAGTGTGTTTTATATGCAATGCATAAGCACAGCTAAATCTACTGAAGGCCTAGTCCTCATTAACGCGTCACTCATATTATGACAATAACGCAGAAAGGAACTCTAACAAAAACATAATTCTCCTAAAAGATATGAAAACTTTTCATATTTCAAAGGATCTCTATGAGTCATCTCTAGGTGCAGAATTCTGGTGCACGCGTTGGCTTCATCATAATATCTTTTTGCCAGTGATTCATTATGCAGTGTTGTTTTCCGCATTATTCTCTTCAAAAGGATTAAGACGAGTAATTAAAACGTGTTCACGTTATTTTGTTGTTTTCTCAGAAATCCAAAGATCTTTGCTTATTTGTTTATTTTAAATAAATGAAAGCGTGTAACACACTTGAATATTTCTCACTCAATGATACATAACGGGGTGGCTGGCTGATTGCCTCCTTTTAGGAACCACTTTTTGAAGAAAAATTTCTCTATAGAGAATATAAAAACAAAAAGAATTTACCTGACAATTTTCCATGCACGAAAGAATTTTTTGTGAAGAGGATCAAGTGCTTGTTTTTCGCATTTATTGCGCAGTTCTCCTTCCCTGAAAAGTACCTACATAAAAATAAACATCATGTGCACAGCTGTGCTGTATTTACATGTTTTCCAGTAAAAACTCGTAGGTTCATACGTCGCTTTTGTTTGAAATAAATGTAAACTTTTCTCCTTATCGCCTTTAGACAGTAAACCGGAGTCAAACGATTATAATCACAAAAAGGGAAAAATGTATTTCTTTTTCCGTTTAACGTTTTTTTTACGACGAGACACGCGCCTATTATAAAGTCCAATTAGTCGAGTGGCTCTTTTCTTGTTCCAGCACGTTTTATTTTAGAGCGATTCAATTAATCCTTTGATTATTGTTCTGAAACGCGAATAAGGTTGGTAATGAGTTTTTTCACCAAGCGACCGATTCAAATACCTAGGCTTGAAAATTTTCACAACTTGTCTATAATGCTACGTCTAAAAAACTACGTCTATTGTCTAACCCTTGGTGTTTAGAAAGTTAGCTGAAAAGTAGCAATTAATGACAATTTTGTTGGTATGTTGTGGAGGATATTTGACGCATACATTTGAAATAAGGTCAGAATGCTGAACCATCAATGTTCGAATAGTAGAAGCGTAATTACAATACGAATTAGAAGCAGCCATTGCCACAACGATGCTTACATAGCTTTTAGCAAATCAGAACAAATCGGATACCTGTAATCACTGCTGCTTGCGATTATATTAATATCCTTTCGATGTAAAAATATAACTGATCAGAATGCACTGATCTATTGGGCCTATGCATTCTGAAAATCAACTCAATTTTAACATATACTTTTAAAAGATAAGTACATGCATTTATATTAAATTACCTTATTTGAACAATCAAGCCTTAAACATTTTTTTTTGTTATATAAATATGTACAATCCAAAGTTTTTTAATATTAATATGCTACTATTTACATAATTATAACTCTCTGGGCTCCAGCTTATTATGCCTTTGATAAAATCTTCTTTTACGAAGAAAATTAAAAAGTTCTTGCAAATTGCTGTAAACAGACTCAAATAAAAGCTAACGGGGCTTACTGAGTATACAGAAGCACAAAGATTGGATCTGCCGTAATATGGATGGTTATATGTGTTGCTTTTGCATACGAACTGTGTAAATTTGCATTTTGGTCAACACTGAAATAAATTCAGCTAGAAAAGCCGAGTAGCTTCCATGTCCAGAATGACAACATTGTACACTTGTTTGTTTTTGATTTCTCGCTTTTGTTCGACGTTGTTGTAGATGCAAAGCGCTGTTTACATTTTATACTTTTTTTACAAAGACAATCTGTGCCAGGCAATTTTTCGCCGGGATGTCATCTCTTTTACTGAAGGGTAAAACCTCAATTAATTACAAGTAGCTTGATGAGAATGCGATACTGAGTCGAGTTCCTAAAGTGAATACTTAAATGAGTATTACGCTATAGAAGTGGAGAATGTACATAATACTACAACTTAAAAGAGACTGACATATGAGTTAGTGTTTACATTTAATGACTTGTAAACTAAGTGCATTTTGTAAATTAGCACGGCCGCAAAATTAGCTGATTTTATATATAGAAAGTTATCATATTATAAAGAGTAGGCATTTGCATACATAGAAACTATAGGTCACAATAAACTGTTGTCAAAGTTAGAACAAATAACTTTTCTCTATTTACCTAACCTAACCTCGCCTTGTATGATGCTTTGCGTAAAGTACAAATAAAATCTTTCTTTCGAACTAATTTTGTTAAATGAATAAATGTCACAAAGCGAAATAATTTTGTTTTCTGGTGTAATTTATATATAAGTTAAAACGAAAAAAAAAAGGTTTTACCATTCTATAATCTTAGATTTCTAAGCTGCCTAGCTTCAAGAAATAAAAAATTTGATGGACTAAGTTCAGAATATTTTCCAGTCGACATTTTTCCATTTTTTTACGTCTGTCGTACCACCGATCTCGACGAAAGCACACGCGTTCATCAAACATCTTAGTCGTTTTCATAACTTTAAAAAGGCTATACTTACATATATTTAAAATTGAAATTGTAATTGAATTAATATAAAAAAAAACTATTGAATATTTATAACGTGGATTAAAAAGCAAGGTTTTCATTAAAACATAAAAATACACGCAATTTTATGGGATATAAATAAATGAAACGAAAAAAGAACATTTTTTTAGGTTCCAATTTGGTTTCTGATTTAAAAGTTTTCACAAAATCACTATAAAATGGGACAAATGGTGGCGTGCATAAAAAAATATTTGTTGTTGTAATACATTTTTCAAAATAAAATCGAAATAGATACGCCTAAGGTCGGCGCAGTGGCTTAGTGGTAGTGTGTTGGGCTACTAAGCGAGGGGTTCCAGGTTCGAATCCCGAGAGGGCCAAATTACATCTTAAGGTTTTTTTTCCACTGCGCCACCTCTCGCGAACGTCTGACAAACATCCGAGAGTAAAACTGTCATGAATGAGCTTCTCGATTAGCCGTTTGGACTCGGCGTAAAATTGTAGATCCCTTCCATTCGTCCCAAAAATTGAAAACCCACACAAAACGAATGGTTGTGAGAAGCTAGGCCTTGGGTCCCATAGACCTGTCGCGCCAAAATATTTATTTATTTTTAGGGTCAAACGCATTAAATAAAGTAAAGCTTAAATCCAAGAATCCGTTAAAATAGGTATTTAAGGATCTTATAACTCAAATATATGATTTAGAAAGAAGTTATCAATATTTTTATGTACGAAAGTTATACTATCTTCAAATATCAAAACATTTCGATGATGTGATTATTTTCAATAACGAACGAAGGGGTAGGTATCTTTTTGACGCTTCATGGGATACAAAATATTATTTAGGAAACATCAAGCCATTGCAACCTATAGCTCCTGAAGTTACATTGATAGTATGCGTATAGCTATACATATCTGATATAGCAGATTCAATCAATCTAAATCTAAGGGACTGGTCTGAGACATACTATGCTGAGTAAATGAAATCATGATCGTTGTCATCATCCCTTGCCTAAAACTAAGTCCCCTTCACATTCTCTGTAAATCTCTTTATACGTAAGGAAGCGCGAAGATTAGATGATTGCGTCAATATGCTACTCGTATATCCAAATTAAATTATCTTCCAGCAGGATAAATTTCCTCCCTTTGTCTGGTGGGTACACACGGACTGCTGGGATTGTTAAACAGATCTAAACCACCTCTTTCGGCTTTACCATTGCACTACCATCCATGCCCTAATCTAATTCGGTGCATTTATTTTTTGTACCATCTTCTTCACCCTCAACATGGTTTGAATTGAACATTATTTGACCCCCGGCGGCAAGCATTGAAATTCGGAACATACGCCTCATTAACATATGGTTTTAAAAAATAAATAAATAAAGGTTCTTAGAGCTGGATATAACATAATAATGTAAGTAAGTAGCTTAAAGCGTTTTGATGTGTCTAATACTTCAGCTCTTTAAGATTTTAATTTAAGGTGCCACCTTGCTTACATTAACACTATATACTGCAGATGAACTTAAATTTTGTGAAAGATATTGCCATAAAATGTCATCATATATGATTGTATGTATATGTATGGAGTGTGTTGCATAGAAAGAGGAGATGGTCGGGCTTCCAGCCCTACACATTGGATTTTATAAATTTAATTCACAGAGTAAGCATAAGTATCCGACAAAGTGCTTGTAGACTCTTTCGGTGCTCTTATGGCATCCATTGTCTGAAAAGTGGGTGAGAAGTTTCGATTTATACAGAAGATACCTATATACACCTAATGCCATATAATGTATAAAGAAGTTCGAATTTACATACGCAGATATATGCACATGTACTGTTACAGTAGTTTCCAAGTAGCACTAGAGATGCCTACTCTAAAACACTTATAACAAACTTTAAGTGGCGAGCGCGGAATACAGGAAAAAAATTGAAGGCACAGAAAGTGTGTATAGCTAATTCATTTGTCTCCATTATGAGTATGTACATCGGGTGCGGTGGTGTTAAAAAAGAATATGAACCCTTTTTATATGCCTTAAAGGTACCCTCTCAACGACTAAGAATGGTTTGGTCATATTTGATGTTCATTTATAAAACCTCCACTGACACTGCCTTCAGTCTTGGCTCTTGGAACACAGTAAGTGACACTCCAAAGTTATTGGTTGGTCGGTTTTAATCCCTTTATCAAACTTCGTACACCACTTGGCAGGAAACGGTTATAGCTATTGCTATATGTATATTCGTTATAACAACCTCATTGAATTGGTATGGTAGCTATACCAATTCCACAGATAGCAACAAAAATGAAAATGTGGACTTGCGACGAATATCTCAATCAATCTAGAACAAAATGGTGGCTGGCAATAATAGGTATTCATACAAATTTATTCGCCAAAGGAAAGAAAGTTGGAAAATGGATGCCGATTTAACAATTTTATAGAAAAAAAGCCACAGAATGGCAGTCGATATAAGCACATCATTTTGTTTTTTAATTTAATAATTAAAAAAAAATTCTGTGGCAAATTATTAATATGCTCGTCACTTTTCATATAGTAGGTTTTATTGCATCTTTACATAACAATATCGTATCATTTGTAGTATGTTCACGTGCTATAGATAGTGCTTCTCTGTGAAGTGAAGCTCAGTGAACTGGCAAACTTTTCTAGATTATTAATAGCAGAAAATCTGTCACCGTAAAGATATGGCATCAATTAATTGAAATTTTCATCCCTTATATTCCTAGATATGAAATGCTGCGTTGGGTGGGTCATTAATTCATTTATTATGTTACACCCACTCCCTTGACGTTTCATTTCTTAAAAACAACTCTCACTAATCTACCCTGTGGTACGTTGGCAGTTCTGCCATTCAAATCGACTGCCGCCGCGCCGTTGCCGGTTGCATCGGAAATGAAGTGTTCAGCAACGTCTGCTGTAAAAGTGGATATTTTGGAACACCTATTGAACGGCCACAATTATCCTTGACATGCGGTGATGTCGACGACGTTGATTTGGATGCGTGGCCCTAGCAACAACAAGAGCAGTCTGAATGGGAGTTGAGTCTTCATTTTATTATATTGAACAAGCCGCACGTGTCACGACCGAACTCGTAGATACTTTTACTTTTTTTCTGGTCAGAATTACTCATTCTTGGTAGATATCTAAATTTATATACCTATAGCAAGATAAAAAAATATTATATTTTCAATAGTTTATTATATACAAGTACACGTTGTAATAAAACTAGTTCACTTACATATTTTATATATCTAAAACCGATGGAAAACCGTTTCCTCATTAGCTCATAGGTATTTCTAATTCAGATATTACTACCATTATACTGAACTTAAACAGTTTGCGAAACAAATATATTTGTAACTAATACATAAATGTTTTGCAACCATACATATATATACCGTTCCTTCTTTTCAATTTTGTTTAGGATATGATTGATAGCCTGACAGCAAATTTGCTTGCGTAAAAAATTAGAATTCATAGCCTTCAGCATTAGGGTTATTATACAGTAAAATTGCTTAAGGGTTCATAACAAGAAGGATGAGCTTTAATAACCCAATGACTGTCAATTTGAGATACATGGAATCATGTTTTTTATATACAAAAAAATAAGAGAGAACACACTGTAATAAAATATTATTTTTTGTAATAGTATAGTTAGAAGTTTTAAAAAGTATTCGTGTAAAATTATAAAAATAATTATATATCTAAATATATCTATGTAAAATGAGAAAATGGTATTAAGGTTCTTTATATATCTTAATATATGTAAAATGGAGAAAATGGTATTAAAGCTCGTTTACGCCTTCAGGTGTTAGTGTTGTGCTAAGATGTTTTGTTTTGAAATCCTAGCTTCTTTCCCCGTGAAATGAAATTCACTCATAATACTCCATTTTGATTAAAATCCCCAAGTTTTAATATTGTCAATTGCGGTTCCGATTCGCATAGTAGTCCAAGCTATCCCATACCCATGGTCATCTGATTACAAAAAATCCACCAAAACAAATGAAGGTATGATCATTTTATCAAAACCGTATATTTATATATATTTTCATTAAAACTGAAAATCGTTACAAAATTATATTTAAAAAAAAAACTGTTGGCTTGGTAATATACGGTTATTGCAATTACATTTTTCTTGAACACCTCTGAATTCTATCCCATACCCATGGTCATCTGATTACAAAAAATCCACCAAAACAAATGAAGGTATGATCATTTTATCAAAACCGTATTTATATATATTTTCATTAAAACTTAGAATCGTTACAAAATTATATTTAAAAAAAAAAACTGTTGGCTTGATAATATATCTACGGTTATTGCAATTACATTTTTCTTGAACACCTCTGAATTCAAACTTCAAACGTCATAAGCTATTAACTTGAGTTTGAATAGTAAATGGTATATGGTTGCCTATATGTAGATATAAAAATCCATTATGGGTCTAAAATAAAAAAAATATAAATTTATATCTACATACCACAGGTATATTTAGCTACCTATGTGTAGTGTATGAAAAAGATTAATTTTAATATTATACACAACACTTTGTATAGACATACAAACCAACTGATATACTTGCGGTCATAAATTAAAAGTTTTCCATTTCGTAATTTTTTAATTCCTTAAGAATAACAACAGGCTATATTTAATTGTGTTCATACCTCAAATTTCACACAATACTTCAAAACTAAAGTTTGGCGAATACTAACAAAGGCGTCCGATTTGTATTTCATTACATATTTATGGAGTAAGTAAGTTTACCATTGGCAGCCAAATAATGTCCTTCATATACATCATACCCATAAAACAATCATAACAGGGGAACTCCCACAAAGAACAAATAAATAGCTACTTAAGAAAATGATTGTGCTCGTGTCGGTTGTCGTATCCCATAGACTTCTCCCACTAGCTTCTTATACCTTCTTAAGCTCACAGAGTGTGTTCCTTTTTGCTGCTTTTACAAGTTTGCCGGAAGAAATTTGTAAAGCTGTGGTGGCAGAGCCCTGTGGTGATTTAGAAATAAGGACGATTATGTGTGCAACTAATTGTTTGAGAACGGATATCAAACGGAAGTTATTCGTAGGGTTATACCAATGACTGTTCTTCTTTAAATAAATATGTATAGGTAGTATAAATATAAGTTGATAATGCTTAAGTAGTGTAAGTATTGTGTATATTTATTTAAGTAAACAAATTAATGTTCTATTTAAATAATACGGCTAAAAACCTTGGTACATTAAAGTGCCAGGTTCGACAATCGTAATACGTTAAAAAAATACGAAGCAGACTTTAAAGATGGCTGATATTCTTCCAAGACTAACCAGTAGAAGAAATCCGGGCCATATATTGCGCTCACGCAAGTGAAATCGTCCAGTTTGTCAAAATCGGCGCTAGCGAGAGAGCTGTATTGGTTAATCACACTGGCCTGCAGCGCCATGCTCCATAATATATGTACCTAATTAAAAAAATAAGTAAGTTATAACTGCTGTAAGCCACCTATTGCTGTTTTTTTAGGCAAGTTAAGTAGTATTGGTGTGGGCAAAATTGCCCAGTGGTGAATGTGTTGCGAAAATTGTGATCTGGCGAGGCGAACGGAAGTACTTGAACACCATACCCGCACGCAATGCTTTTAATGATAACTGCACGAAATAGTTCCACACGTAAACTCCTACAAATATGCAATGTAATTATGTTTACTTGGATTGATACAGCTGATTAGCATTGTATGCCTATTGGTGTCATGTCAACAATAGGCATGCAATGCAAATGCAGCTTGACAGCTGTCGAGTTGGAGATCATTTTTTAAGTGAAACATCCTTAGGTACGCTGGAGCTGGGGAGTAAACAGGTGAATGTATTTCGGAAATGTTACGGTAAGTATGTTCTGGCGAGGCAGTTACCAACGTTTTTGATATATCTGATGGTACCTAACAAAATAATATTGAATAAAATTTAAACATAAAATCTAAAATACTGACTTAACTATATGAAAAACCATATATATCTACATTTATAGCGAGCGAAGTCACAATTATTGGTTGTGGGCATATCATCAGTGATGCCATTCTGTCATTTTTAATGCTAATAATGCTAAAAAGAAAAATACCAAAATGTTTTTTTTTAGCATTTTCGCGAATTTGTTCTCATTTTTCCATTCTTGCTCTCTTTTTCTGGAACTTTGGTCATATACCATGTTCCCACCAACGTGATTTAGATATATCCACTTGATTTAGCTAAATCATCTCATTAATGACGTGATTTATCATACATTTTCATGATTACTAATTACGTGATTTATACGTAAGATTTAATTACGTGCAAATCCACACAAAATAAAAATGCAGATATCTATTAATAATTGTTTATATAATTTTTGGATTTATTCTGGTAGATATAAATTCCATCCAAAGCATTTGAACTCATTTTAAATTGTTGCGGGTAATTTTTCCTTTGTACTTTTATATGTAGATACGATATTGAAAGTTTGCCAACTAATTTCAAATGTCACACTTTAACACTTAAAAGTTCGGTGGGAACGCCTATCGTGATTTGTAAATTACTTCAGCTAAATCACGTTAGTGGGTTGAGCTTCCATATAAACTGATCTGTGTTTTGTTTTTCAGAAGTTGTGTTATTTTCGTAATTATGCAGTGATTTAATTTTTTTTAACTCCAAATAAAACTTTTTTTGGCTTCATACGTTTTAGCATTATTTTATATGTGATTTAGCATTTTAATTTTTAAAATTCTGGCAACACTACATATCATAACTCAAAAGCACATTCTCTTTTTTTCCTCTTGCAAAAGTCTGACAAGACAATTCAGAGCTTATCAATTCAGCCGTTCCAAATCGGCATAAAATTGTAGTACCTACCTACCTAGCGTATTCCAGGCAGAGCTTAACGCCATTAAAATATGCGCTAGCCATACCTATATACAACTCTGGGTTGGCACTCACATCCATATATTCACGAAGAACCAAACAGCTATAAACGCGCTTAGCTCGCATATATCATTTGACACCAAATCCTTACTAAACTGTTTTGACGCCTTTTTATCCTCAGCAATAAAACAAATTATTTAAAGATTTATTTTATTTACCACCTTAACAAAATAAATCTAACCGGCTCCCCGCTATGTCGGTTGTGTCTTGAAAAGAAGACGAAACAGCTGAGCATACATAATGTAAGTGTCCAGCCCTTTTAGGAATCAGACGAACGATTTTCTTCAGCGAGCTATTCAGCCCGGAAGAGATAAAGAAGTCATCTACTAGTAACATGTTCATTTTTTAGGAAAGTGCAAACCGACTAGCCTGCACCTTTCTTTCATCCACAATAGATCTTGCAATTTCGACGTCGACGTTTATTCTATTCATCGCTTAGGCGAATAATAATTTTTTAAAAAATAATTTTATAAATAATTAAATGCTACTATGATTCAATATATAAATGAATATTCCTATTTCCTACTAACGCTAACTAGAGAGCTGTCACCTGCTTAATAGGTATTTTTGACTAATTTGATCTCCTAGCTCCTCTAAAATATGCGAAAGTAAACATCTTTCTGAAAAAAAGAGTTAATGGAAAAGTATAACTCACCCTTACAGCTACTGTGAATATGTTCTCTTTAAGAAAAAAAAAAAAAGTCATAAGACGAAACATTTTATTGAAGCTTCAGCCTGCCTGGAGCAAATTA
This sequence comes from Cheilosia pagana, assembly GCA_936431705.1. Lineage (NCBI taxonomy): Eukaryota > Metazoa > Arthropoda > Insecta > Diptera > Syrphidae > Cheilosia > Cheilosia pagana. Next base: position 69,047 of record OW386169.1, read on the forward strand.
AACGTTGCTTTTGAAAATAGCTGAGCGCTGGTGCTCCTGCTTATGCATTTTTTATTAATTTCACTCTGTGTTGGATTTTGAAAGTTTGCCAATAACCGCGCTCAATGGAACATGTTGTGAATTTTTTATCGCAACCATGTGCAAATATAATTTACCACCAACACCAACAATCCTGTGGAGAGGTTTTGTATCCCTTCATTTGCTTTTGCCTGGGGATCGAAGAATCGACAAATTGTGAAACCTTTTCCTGACATCCCACGCTCTGGCTTCATTATTCATTAAATATTATTAGTGAAAATATTATGATGCAGGCGGCAGCACGGAATCAGATTCTGTGTTTGCAAAGGGGGTTTGTAATGTGTACCTACTTATATACCCCAGAAGGCACAAACACGATTTGCCGCACGATTTAAACAATTTTCTTCAGAATATGATTCCGAATATGTACTTTGGTAAATATTTACTTGCAGTCCAGTCAATTAACTTTCTATACATTTTCTGAGTGCAGTTCTAAAATTTCTGAAACAAATTCATGTGATTTCTAATAGGTATATGTAGAGCATTGTGAATGCACATCGTGTCTTTTTATTTAAAAGATACCTATATTTAATTTTTTTTTCCTTATAAAAGATTTACCTACTATATTCAGTCTGTGCATAACATTCAAATCGTAACAAATATGGGTACTTTACGTATTTCTTTGGTTGAAATTGGAACCCTAATTTCAATTTGTGTACAGCTAAAAATGTATCTACCTATAAGACTTATTCGTACCTATATTATACAATACTTTATTGATAAAATATGTAAAGAAATCTATTAGTGTATGAACAGTTATCTAATAATAAAAAAAAATAGTTGGCGCGAACGGTCTATGGCCTGGCCTAACCCTAGCTTCTAACAACCATTCGTTTTGTGTGAGTTTTTCATTTTTGAAACCAATGAAGGGGATCTACAATTTTATGCCGAGTCAAAACGTCTAATTAAGAAGATCTTTCATGGCAGTTATACTCTCAGATATTTGTCAGACGTTCGCGAGATGTGGAATATGGCGCAGTGGAAAGAACAGTTAATAATGCTTTGGAAAATTCAGGATTGCATTGCGATGTTGGTATATAATATATGTTTTAAAACACGTATTGTTGTTTTAATAATCATTTTTATTACTTTATGTTTCACCTAGATACAAAAATCAGGCGACGAAATTGTGAAGTGAAAAGTAAAAATAAAGCAACGACTTCAAGTAGGTACCCATTCCATCCCCTAGGTGTAGGTATACATACGTACACATAGCTATTTCTATTGAGCTTCAATATCCCCTATCCATCACCTGCTCACTTTCAGTACCGCACACCTGGTTAGTAAACGGATCAATATAAAAATGTACCAAACCAAGATCAATCAATGCAGAAAATTACTTTTTCATTCATTTAAAAAATGACATAGGTAGTGTACTTTCGAAAATACCTATTCTTTATGAAAAAAGGTATATACATATACAGGTACCTACCTATACCTACCTACCTGCTGTTTTTTTCTTTCTTCTACTTCTTCTTCTTACTGGTTAAATCGTTTTGTGTAATAGGGTATTCTTCATAAGGTTCATTCGTATTCAGCAACACTTTTGTTACAGAAACAAAACAAATAGGATGGAATGATAATTAGGTATGAAACAACTGGAAATAAATGGTTTCTAAATATAAGCAAAATTGCCGTCAAGGAGATTATATTACAAATGGCTCGTTAAAATTTGCAATCAGTTAACTGTCTATGTTTGATGAATCTGGTTATAGACATAACACTACCGGTTTTTCTTTCATTAACGATTTACATAATATATGAAAGAAAAAGCAGATACGTAAAATAAGAGAGCGTCGTAAATTCACATCAGGATATAACTTATCACACCGCTCCTCAGAAACGTATAACACCGCTCGTGCACATAAATCTTAAAGTCTTATGATATCTCAAACAGCTGTGAAAATTGGGGATCATAATAATATGTAGTTCAGGATTTGACCCATTATGTGCATAACTTTCCTTTTTAGCCTTTTAATATACGTACCTATATCCTCTGCTAATAAAATGTACATATTTGTTATTTAGGTAAGTAGATATAGCAGCATACATATATTTACGATCGCGTGTGAAATCAACATTCGACAAACGTTGTTAAATCACAAATAATGTTAGTGGTCCCACGCAACGGTACATAATATACCGTTGTATAATATTTAGAACTGACAACGCGAGTAACATACACACATATTTTATCATTTTAGGATCACATTAGGATGCATTACGTTGTATGAGTGCGCTAAGAAGACATGGCAATCAGGTGGTAGATATCTGTTTCTTACACTTTATTGATATACTTTATAGGTATAAAATTATAATTAAAACAAAATACATTTAAAATTGTACAAAACAACGTTCAAAAACTAGGTAAGTATATATGACTTTAACGTCAAAAACAAATTGCCTGCGTGTTCCGTCACCCCCTTGGTACTTCGGTAAACAAATCATTCAAACTACGGAATGCATAATTATAAATTTATACCTACGTAAATGAACAATCTTTATTTATTTTTATATAAAATGTTGGATTTTATATTATTACACATAATATACGCGTCTTTATAAGTAAATTCTATCATAAATAAGTCTGAAATTAGTTAGAACAAATGAATGCAACAAGATAAATTTTGTGCAGCCTATGCGGCGATTTACAAGAATAAGATATACTTAGATCATTGTTTTGCCTTATATAGATAGGTTTAAGGTTTAACGTACCTATTCGAAGATTAGGAACACAAATACTTAGAACATGACACTGCCTCCCATCGCCACCCACTTAATTTCCACTTTTCCATTTTTTTACATTGACCACGAGCATCAGGAGCAGCCATACTGTTTCCCATTACTGCTCGCTGCTGTTGACTATCTATATCTATACCTACCTACACACGCAAGTATATATATCAGTAACATGGAGACTGCCCGAAATAAACATCCTTTCAGCAAGGAGTAAGTAGACAAAAACAACCAATGCAAAGGGATAAAATAATAAATGAGCACATGCCTGTGGATATAGTTCTATCCCGACCTCCATGAGTACGTCCATGTACGTAAATGTGACTCTGTTTCAAGGATCCACACATAGGGCAGCATTTCGTCGGTGTGCTCTGCAAAGTTCTAACTTTATAAGAGGGTGTATATGTATTCTGCCGGCGTTTCTCTTTCTCGTTTCCTCTCAAGGACCATAGCAGCAGCAACAGTATCCTGCAAATGCGGAGTGGAGTGGACAAAATCAATTCATACTTCGCCAGATGAAGCAAGTGGAGAAGAAGAGCAATTTCTTGGATACGACTCCGTCCTTAACATTATTTATATAGATAGATATATATTATCTTGTAGGTAGGTATATGCATATCCATATATAGATATATGTATATATGCAGTCGCTATATTTTAACGTATAAATATATATATATACTGGATCTAATATCCATTTTCATCCAATGTACACCGACTGATGCCTATTTAAAGGGTATATTAAGTACATACATACTTCCGATTATGATGAGCCCACCAACCTATTTAAATACCTATCATTTTCGCGTGACTAAACTCTTTTTAACGCACAAAACTGAAAGCGCATTATGCCAAATGTTGACATTCTTAAATCGGCAGAGCTACAGTAAATGTAATTTCTTTAACCATTTCAGGTGAAATGCATTTTAGTGAGTGTATCTACCTATAGTAAAAGATGGTGAAAATTGAATTCGAAGTAGATAGGTCCAATTTAGCTTACCTTTTCAGATAGCGCAAAATATTTTATTTTTATTATCAACTGTACCTACTATACCTACCTAATTAATTTAAATCAAAACGTAAATATTTTATATTTATTATCCGTCTGGGTTTAGATCTATATTAACCATTTTCTTAATAACACCACAGCATTATCTTGCTTTACTTTGAAACACTCCTTCAAATATAAAAATTAACATAATTGCAATATGTATATAAGTACATATATATAATACCTATTACATATTTCAAATCCCTTACCATTGTATATTGCCTTTAAGTTAACGCGATATACCTTGTGCAAAACTTTTTCCTTAATGATTTTGCCAAAGCAATGGTCAGTACCTTATCCTTCTTATACCTAAGGTGTTTTACAGAGTTTATCGTTAACTTTTAACGTAAAACTTTTCAAAAAGCAATTCAGAGTCTTGTGTAGTTATCATAACACAATCTTTTCTGTACTTTAGAGTTTAGAGAATAGGAAATTGCAGGGTTGCCATAAATTATTAAAATTCAAACTTCTGCGTCTAGTACCTACATTGGAATCACTTGTTTACTTGGTTTAGCAGTAGGTATGCCGTTTTTATTGCGACCAGGACCTATCAAACAGTAATAAATAAAACAAACAAGCATTTAAGCAAAAAATAGCAGCATTAACATGCTTTATTCAAAGCGCAAAATTTATTGGATGCACTTAAAGCAGAACATGTAACACAGCATCTATTGCGAGATGCTGTTCTGTTTGTTTTTGTTGTTGGGTACACCCTACAGGCTACAACCCAACGGCCGTAATCCCATATTTCTAATTCTGCGGTGCACATTTATGTAACTCGTGAGTGTTTCAGTTGAACACCCCAGGCACCACTCAAAAACTTGATTCTGTCTGTGTGCAGTGCCAAAGTCATCCTAAACATACAATGGATACTTGCACTTTCTAAAACATTAGCTAAATATGTAACAAAGAAAATGAATAGTCCTGACGGCCCCACCAATGATTTAATTTAACGTATCATAACTTTTGATATTGGCGCTTGTGCTGGATCCTGGATGTAAGTCTCGCTGAGGTAATAGTGTAGTCTACCACTTGCGAAAAGTGAAAGATACATATCAACTTGATACCACTAAAGCAAAAAACGTTTTAAAAATGTGGGGCTTAACCCAGGCTTACAGTTTATTCTGGTCACTGCTTTTGTCAGCTCTTTTGTTGCTGTTAAACACCGAAAATGTAAAGCAAATTTTCTTAAACTTTAACTTAAATTGAGAAGAACATATTTATTTCACGGGATTGACTCGGAGTTGCAGAATATTGGCCATTGACCAATATACTTATGTTAACTGCAATGACATTCGCTGATAAAATATGCTATTGGTTGCTTTATAAATGTACATAGTTGAATTTTTACGTCAACAAAGAATCATCTTTCAGACCGAAATACAATCTGTTTATTTGGTTCTACCGCCTGTGAAGTGGCTCTCTAATAATCTCTCTGCAATTTCTATATTTCTCCTAATCCGTAATTATTCTCAGTTACAGCCGAGATTTCCTCAATCTACAATTACATGCGATCACCTGAGATTGAAACTACGCACATCACGGTTCGTTGAAAATATTGTTCTTGGTACGGACCGAAACAAGGATTTTCAGCGGCTGTTCGTTCGTATCCGCATATACATTTATATATACACTCGCATATCCGAATACTATCGTACGCTTTGAATTCTTTGTTATCTGATGATGAGTGGCATGCAGTCCCTCATTTACTGGTTGATTATTATATTTTAGAGAACAAAAAATACCACTGCTTCGTAACTTGAGATGAATTTTCCTGTTCTCCTTAGTCGTTGGATTCTATGCCGTTCATACTACCTACTTACAGCAGCGAATAATTTTTTTCATTTTTTTCTTGAAGAGGGTTGGACTCTAGGTAAATTCGATGCGAATCTTTTTACAAAATCTTAAGGCTCTAAATTTATATTTTGGAGTACGTATCGAAAATACATATCAATACACATACCTACTTGAAAGACGAGAAGATTAAGTTGTGAGAAGAGTTTATTATATAGAACGTGGGAAATACTTCTTGTATTAAGACCAATCATTTTTTTGTTTATCTTTTTTTTACATTTTTCCTAAATATTTAATTTAATTGGAAATACTTCTTGTATTAAGACCAATCATTTTTTTGTTTATCTTTTTTTTACATTTTTCCTAAATATTTAATTTAATTGCCTTCTTATTCCAGGAATGCGTTTCGTGCATATGTTGTCGGTGGGCTGGTCAAGGCTGAAGTATTTTTGATATCCCTTCTACGATTAAAGTTTTATGCTTCACACTTTAATTAAAACATCATATACGCTTGTAATCATGAGAACAGTGTATGTTTGGTGTGTAAATCGGATAAAACTGCAAAGTTTTTTTTTAAATATTTATTGAATGAACAACAACTCCGTGATTATTAATTCTTAATATTTTTAAGATTAAGACGATTTAATAAAATGTATGTAGATATCTTTATTTTAAATTATAATATAGATCCTAGATAATGCTTTATTATTTTATTACATAGGTTTCAGATATAAACAACTTTTTAGTGAAACTGAACGATGAACAACAGGACGCATGTCGAAATAATACGTCTATTTTAAATGCCGTCTTAGCTTCTTTAAATCATTTTCATCCTTTTTTTGGGACCTAAAATTTTGTGTGAACGGTTGAAATGTGAAGCCTTCCTAAAACATTTATATATTTTTACTCCGATGCTGACCAGACGTTAGCGATTAATAAAAACTTGAGATTTTGAGAACTAGGCATATATATTTTCCTACTTGTCATTATTTTTAACAATAAGTTTGTATGTAGGACGTAGGTATGCCAAATAACATAAAATATTAAAATGTATAACTTTAGAAGAAGTATAAATATGCAATAATATTGTTTAGAGGAATTAATGTGCATGTATACTTGGAGAAAAATTGTCTTCATATCGGAAAAGCGAAACTGGTGGCTATATTTTACGCTACCTATCTAAAATACCTATCATCAATTTTGTTTTAGCAACGCTTTATTCAGTTATTCAAAATAAGGTGTAGCAACACGTTTAAATAAGTTAGTAATGGTTCACAGTCATTCATATTCTATCATAGCATGTCGTAAATTGCTATCAATTAGGGTTAAATCAATGCAGCAATTATCTGGTAGCATCGTGATGTAGGTACCAATCCAATGTACCTATAGCCGCTCGCTAATATAACTACAACTTTCCGTAATTTTCACTTAATATCTCTTTATACAAAGGGAATGCTGATAGTGCACATCTTTTTGTATCTACTTATGTAATGAAATAGATCCTGACTCTGGTTTTAGGACGGATGTAGGGATTTCAATGTGAACCCAGTGCACTCATCCTGCATTTGCTCTCTTTTGAATTGCAGACTCGTGGTTTTTCCAATCCTATAGGGATTACAAACCCTCTCTCCGCTATAAAAACCCCACCTCGGGAAATTAATTTCGAGATCCATAAGGCCCACACACCCCAAAGCAAATGGGGGAAAAATAGATGCGAATTGGGTGTAGTATCAATAAAAAATGTACATTATCACTTGGTCAGCATTTCTTATAAAAGATTCTACAATAGAGTGATGGTGACATCGACACAGAAAAGTTGTAGAAAGAGGGAGGGGATTGAGCCACATCCGAAGAATAAGAAAGAGTAGAACATGTTTTTAGGTATGTCCTATGCCCATATACCTATACTATACTCATATAGGTATATGTATTGCAAAATCTTGCAACCACCCTCGCCAGCCTACTCCGTTTCATTTTCGTTCTTATTGTCTGTGCCTCTTTAGACAGGATTTCGCAAATTGACACTAAACGGCATCCATAATCTCAAAATCTGAATCAGTGTTCCCCCAGATACATATTTATAAATGAATGAGATGATCGTCGTGATTTGTCGTAATTGGAACCAATGTTGGACAATGGACGTTCGGTGCCTGATGGAACAATTTTCTGATTAAATTGTCTCTTAAGCCGGAACTCGTTCGTATTGAATCAAATTCTTGACATTTTTTTTCTCTCTCTTGTCGTCCACGTCCACTGTCTCATTCCTACTTGTTCTTAACGTCATGCTTTTCTCTACATGGAGTGATACATTTGGGGCCGAACCAAGTTTTAATCATAGGGGATGCATTGGATTGGAGCGATTTCAATTTGTCGTAAGTGTCAATTAAAGAGGGCGCGAGTTTTACGGAATAGATCAGTTTATTGCATCTCCATGTTACGCTAAAGTACTAATATGACTCTGTGAGTACATAAAGCCTATGAACAAACTATGTATATAAATACTTACATGCTTTCATAAATAAAGGGCGCATGTGGCTTAGTGGTTTTTGTGCTAGGCTACTTAGCGAGGATTTGAGCCCCGGAAAACACAAATTAGATTTTAAGTTTTCTTTCCACTGTGTCACCTCTCGCGATTATATGACAAGCAATCGAGAGTAGGTAGGTTTCAACTGGGAAAGCAACTTAATTCAGTCGTTCGAAGTCTGCTGACTTGTTGCGCCAACTATTAAAATTACCTGTAGATATTGCGAAAGCATTTAATGTTACCTACAATAGATAAGTATCTACCTTTTGAAAAATATTAGGCACTGAGAAAAGGACTGATTTATTTGTCAATTAAACTATAGGTAAGTAATGCATTAATTTACCTTTCTATTAAGATACCTATTTTAAGCTATTTTGTGAAGAATTTTCTGAAGCATCGCTTCATTATTCTTATCCTTTACTTCACAGGTTGGTTTTGAACTCCAGTCCAATTTTCTTCCCTCGATGCATCTACAGGTAGTGGGGTTAGGTGCTAGCACCCTGATTTTCAAAAAATAATCACTTTAGCACTATACTAGGAACATTTAACCTCATATGTACTAAGAAATGTATGTATATACATATATATATACATATGTCTAAGTACATTTCCTTACATTCCTTAACATTACTACCAATTTTATATTAAAGCTAAGCAGCTAAGCAGCAGATAGGTAAAAGGAAAATTCCTATATCTACAAAATTTATTCAATTCCTAACCAGAGCTAAATACAATTTGCATATTAAATTAGTATAAAAAAAAGTTGCGTTTATCAATACAATATACCTACAAATATTAAATGTAAGTACTATCTATTAATAGAAACGCACCAACAGTCAGCTTTAATAGGTAGACTATTCATTGTTCAGTCAGTTATCAGTAAATTGTGTGCGTAATATGCATACCTACCTATCTATATGCCTTTACATAAATATAGGTATTTCATAAATGAAGGTGAAGGTTTTGAATTCCATTGGCACTCATGACAGACCTAGTATGTGCATAGGTATGATGACAATACAAGTGAGGTAGGTTAGGTGAACGACGCTTTTATCTGTCTAACACTATACAACAATAGACAAAGTTACTGATCCCTAATGCTAACTGCAAGCAAATTGTTAGCATATAACCTACCTACATACATCCATTGCGGCCGATATAATACTTCAATTGTTTAACATAAACCGCCACAATAGAAAATACGTAAACACAGACGCAGAAGTCCCGAATGAAAAGAAACAAAGTCAAGGTCATTGCGAAGAGTTTAATTGTTTGAATGAAAAAAATTTATAAAAAAGGAAAAGAGTGAATGAATGGAATTGAATCGAATTAAAAAGGAGAAGAGGGCGCTACAATGTAATAATTATTTTTACTTTTTTTTATTTTGTTTGTTTGTTTTTTTTCTATATATAGGTACCTATACCTATATAACTTTTATTCTATTCACTCACAGGAGACTGCCATTGCGGCGGCGAAGTAGTATATACGTTCATTGATGTTGGCCAACAACAGTGAATCTGAATGTACGAAAAGTCTGTTATTGTTATTATAATAGTAGCTGGCAGTGGTTGTGGGCGAATGCAAAGTGACATCAGTATGTAGGTAAAATACACTTCGACCACAGATACGAGTCTAAGCGAAATTCAAGCGCAATAATACCTACAAATAACATGAAGGGGACAGAAAATGTGTCATCGAACTTTACATTTTTTATATCCAAAAGCGAGGATAGATATTCTTTTTTGTTTTGAACACAATGGCGATTCTATGTCCTTTGTCGGCCGACAAGAGCGGCCTAGTAGTAAAATATATGTTTGAAAAATATATGAATCACTGACATCAGTTTTTTTTCTAGACAGGTATAGGTAAGTGTCTGAATGAATGCTCGAATCCTAAGATTGTATTCTACCTTAAAACCTATTATGTAGGTAGGTGCCTATAACCTATATGTATGTAGGTATACGTATTATTAAAAATCAGTGTCAGCTCAGTGCCATATTTGGCTTGTTATATATTTGTAGAAAGATTACCTATAGGCATAGGCACCTAATTTTTATGTCCTAATGCGTGCCATTGAAATAGGCACCTATAATCGTATATTTTACTATTCCGGCGAACATATAAATTATTTAAAACGTAGGTATAACTATCTAGGTACCTACCTAGGTTCCGTAAATTACACATAAATGCAGACGAATAGGTACCTACCTATAATGACGGGAAATAAAACAAGTGTCATAATTTGCATTTTTTCGATAGGTATTCTTATTCCGTACCTACTGTATGTATGTATATGAATAGGTAATACCTATGCATGTAAAATAAATATACGCATCAAAACATTTCATTCTAGTTAAGACGATATTGCGCATTCCAAAACAACAGCGGATAGTGTTGTATTCACCCCTGAAAACATACTCAGTAGGTTCACATGATAGCTGATGACGAATTACACCGCTGAAATATGGCAACATTGTTTCCTATAAACCAATCTAGACTGAATGATACCTATGTTACAAATTATAGGTCTATACCAATACATATGTATGTAAGATTAAATTTTCATAGCACATATTATTATAACGATATTCACGTGCAAAAATTATTCCAGAGAAAAATGTCTGCCCAAATTTTGTTCATGCTGCCTTTAGGTGGCAGACGGGACGGCGATCATCCCCTCTTTTATGTGCTCTGTTAACTTTTTGTGTATATAAGATCTGATAGGAACCTCCCCCTTTATTGCTGACTCGCTGGTGGCTGCCACATTCTAATTGGTTGCTTTTCTTGTAGTAAAATCAAGTGGCGCGCATAATCCAGCCCATTTCAGTCCACATTGTTTGTTGGTATGTTCTCAGTTTGATTTATTTCCATGGCAGTGGCACTGGCTACAGCCTGTATCCACACACTGCCAATAACACCCCTGGAAATGGCATTCGAATCCACTCACACTGTGGCGCCTTTGCAAAACCTGTCCAACCAGTGAAGAAATTTGTTTGTAGTTGTAAGGTAATGACAATGTTTTCAGGAGGGAGTAGCAGAATATGTTGTTCTCTTTTCCATATGCTCAATGTTTGACAGAGAAAAGAGGACGGTATGACTGGCAATTATTAAAGCAAGCAAGCGTAACACACACACACACCGTACGCCAGAACACAGTGAGCTTCACTACTAGAATTGTTTTTGGGCACATCGAACAGGTTTACTAAACGTTTACTGACAACAGAAAGGTGCTTAATTCAGTACGGTGTGGAGGTATTTTCGTGACGCTTCTCGATTCAATAGTTGTATCTTGCACAACCACAAGAGATTTTTTCCATACAGTTTTGTGAGTTATTTAGTTTCGCGGCGAATATTGATGCAGAACCGCGTATTGGTTTTGCATTCGGAAAATTGCGGTTTTTTGTGCTCATCTAAAGATAAGTTAAATCTGATACCGTGCCAAACAAATAAATTTTTGTCGTGAATTGTTACCTGTCCCAAACAATAGAAAAAAATGCTTGTGCGAAAGCATATCATATCCCCTTTTTAACAATACGATTCTTTTATTAAAAATACCTACCTACATAAAAAACAAAGTGCAGAAAAACAGTATCGCCCCTATTTAAATATGTGCAGAAGTTCGTTCCTTAGAGATAACTGTGAAATGGCCTTTGGAATTTCTGCTTAAAAGTGCCGTAACTACCTAATACAGAATATTAAGTGCTTTAAACAAAACTAAGTAATAGAAATATGACGTGCAAAGCTATAAATGTGTACGTAAAAAAACAAAATTCATAATGGTTTCAGAAAGAGTTCAAAACTCAAATGCAGTATTTAAAATAAAATCGTATAGTGTCTTTTATATTAACCACAGGTGTTGTGTGACAATCAAGTAAAAGATCAGCACTCGTATAAGGAAATAAAGGATAAATACTTATACCTACCTACCTAGGTACCTACTATTTTTTATTATTGAAACCAAAACAAAACCGTATTGTGAATAGTTTTATAACAACTTTGGATTAAGTTCAAAAGTTTAAAGCAAAATGCTCACCATGGAATCGGATATGAAAGGTGGTATTCTGCATGCCACAATGCCTCCACACCATGCATCTGCAGCTCTTCATGGACACACAACCTCACCCTACAGTGCATTGGGGCCTCTTGGCATGATGAACTTAGGGCAATCGCAATTGGCACAGTCGCATCTGTCAAACCATCACCACCATATGACCTCGCATCATATCTCATCAAGTAGCAATTCTGCAGTAAGCGGTGGTAGCGCCGGAAGCAGCACAGGGAGTAGCGGTAGTGGTTCAGTTAATACTCTTCAATCTAATTTAGGCAATTCAATTAACAATAATTCAAACAATGGCGTCCAGCAACACGTTAGTTCGCATGGTTCGCCGCTGCATAGTTCTAGTGGCCTTAGCCCAACTCAATCTTCACATAACAATGTAAGTGGAGGCCATCACATGACTTCACCTACTGGCCAATCGCATCACCACCCTCACCATCTTTCTGCAATGGGTCAGTCAGGTATGGGCAACAACGGAAGCAATAACAGCACTGGAAACGTTAACAATAATAACTCAGCGACTGCGAATAAAAACCAACAAAATGCCGACCGTGTAAAACGGCCAATGAATGCCTTTATGGTCTGGTCGAGAGGCCAGCGCAGGAAGATGGCTTCGGATAATCCCAAAATGCACAACTCAGAAATTTCGAAACGGTTAGGTGCCCAATGGAAAGATCTCTCTGAAGCTGAAAAACGTCCGTTTATTGACGAAGCGAAAAGGCTACGTGCAGTTCATATGAAAGAACATCCCGACTACAAGTACAGACCTAGACGTAAAACAAAAACATTAACAAAAAATAAAGAAAAATATCCCCTCGGAGTAGGTTCGCTATTACAACCATCAGAATCGAATTCAATGCGCAATACATCTTCAATATCGGCGGTGCAACAGGCTGCAGCAGCGAATAGGGACATGTACCAAATGACAGCGCCTAATGGGTATATGCCAAACGGGTACATGATGCACGATCCATCATCAGCGGCAGCGTATCAAACCCAGCATAGCGCATATATGGGCAACTATCATCGGTACGACATGGGTCAAATGCACCAAGCAGCTGCAGCCGCCGGATCTCTGAACTCATACATGAATGCAGCGGCCACTACCGGATACAGCATGTACGGGACAGTTTCGGGGGGACAAACTTCCCCGTACGGTAATTTACAACAACCAAGCTCACCTTACAGTAATGTACAACAACAACCGGGCTCACCATACGGCCTTGCAGGGCAACCTGGTTCACAATTATCCTGCCAAAGTCATAGTCCCAGTGATTCCAGTATTAAGTCAGAGCCAGTATCGCCAAGCCCCATTCATAATTCATCTCAAGGCTCGTCAGCTGTGGGAACCAACAACAACCTTATTATGAAACGTGAATACGGTTCAACTCAGCAGTCATCAGATCTCAACCACCTCATTAACATGTACCATATACCGGACGGAATGCAAGCCACGGCAGCGGCGGCAGCAGCAGCGGCAGAGCACCAACGAAACCTAATGCACTATCAGAGCAGTGTCTCCCCCGATTTGCAACAGCAACATCAACATCAGCAATCTATGAGAACAATGGCACCGCTTGCCCACATGTGAGAAATAGCCACATGCTTCGATCAGGCATCTTTGGATTCAAATTCGACTCCTTCAACCAATTCTGCCGCAAGCCTTCACCATCACCTGCATCAACACCATCAGCTACATCATCATAACAGCCAAAGCAGTCAACAGCACCAACTTCTTCACCAACATACTCACAACCAACATCACCATCATCTTTTGAATCAGACTTCAGTATCGACATCGTCTTCTGCGTCCTCAGTATCTTCGCTGAGTAGTGGTATTCCTAGTGAAATCAGTAGTTCCAGCAACCACAGCGGCATCCTCATTAATTATGTGAACGGAGGCTCCAATAGCCTGACAGCAGCTTCCAATGGCCGTTCGTCACTTTCGGCTGCCAGTTCGCCAGTTTCTGTTTCCCATCACCACAGATATATGACATCTCCTGCTACGCTCTCTACTTCCACTGCCGGCATCGTTTCATCACCTGATGGCGGCAGCGGCGGCAACTCTGTCGTTGTTATTTCCAATGGCCTTTCCGCACTGCACCATGCACCAGGACTCTTGGATATATCCACTTTGTAAATTATTTTCAATTTTATACATATAAGATATAAGATTTTATTAAATATATATAGATATACATAAAAAATAGAAGGATATATATAGTAAATTTAAGCACAACATTTTGAATCTCAAACTCGTTATTTCTTTAATTCCCCAACATTCCTTAATTTAATTATTTATCCACATAAGTAAATGCCTATTATGTTAAAACAAAAAATAATACATTAAATTACTAAATTATAAAATTAGTCTTCGAATTTGCGCTCCGATTTCATAATGCAGATATTGCCTTCCTTGATTTGCTACAAGTAAATAATGTAAATAAATGTTACCGTTTTAAATTATATAAACACTTTTTTTTATTTTAATGCATTGTTTTTGCTACTGATTTATTTTTATTTTCTCTTTCGCGAATCCAATAAATGGAATGCAATATCATCAAATTAGGAAAGCGAATCGTAAAGAAACGTGTGATAAAAAATGTTTATATAATTTTAATAACTCTATATCTACTTATTTTGTTCCCAACTTTGTTTGCTTTTTGAAGCTTAAAACAGAAAAATTAACAAAAATGTGCACAAATAAAAGACATAAGCAAAATATAGGTATTTTTCACCTTATACTGTATTGCAAGTATGTTTAAGTTTTAATTTTTTTTTAAGTTATACCTCTTCATAAAAAAGATAATATTTTACTATACTAGCTACTACGTATTACACTTTTCGAGTAATCGTTAAAGAGAGATGATTGATCGAAAAAATTAAATATAAAATGAAACAAAGACCACATTAAAAATATATTGAAAAAAACTACCTATTTTGTTATTTTTTATGTAATTTTCTTTTGAGGGCTTGCGTTCAATACAGACTTTTGGCACTAAACAATACCAATGATTGGCAAATCCCGTCGGCAAATCACAGATATTTTCGCGAATGTTAATGTTAAATTAAAAATTGGACAGGTGAATGATTTGCAGGCGCACACTAATTCATATCGTTTAGAATAGATTTTTCGAATCATAATTTCTACGGATTTGTCAACAGATACCTTTTATGAGTATCTACGAAAAGAAAGACCTAAATCATCATACGCTATACAAATAGCGCCTGTCATGCATATAATTAGACGGAAAATATTTGGTGATAACCAAATTTTAAATACACATATTCGGGAGTTATAAAGTCTATTAGGGGGTCACATTAATTAGCAACTCGTTTAGCTTATTGCATTTATTAAAAAAATTATGAGAAGCGATTAAAAGCAGCGCCATGAAATGAGATACCTACCTATCTACATACAAACGTTTACATTTTTGTTAGAACGATTATGGTAATTATCAGTTATGATGATTTGGATATGACGAGATTAATTTGCGGACACAAATACAGATTTTTGGGGGATCTTTAGAGCAGAATTTCTAGCGTCATGTTTAACAGCAAAATGTGATTGTTACCACTGAGTGTTTTGTCATTTAACTTTCAAATAGTTTGTTAAAAAATTAAAAATGGATCTAAGAATCAAATTATAAAAAACATTCACATGTTGAAATTAGCATAAATCCAAATATGAAAGCTTTGAAACCTATACCTACACGTCCTTATGCGAATCGGTTGTATAAAAAAACACACTTATTGATCTTCTCATAAATATTAATAGCTTTTTTGTCAGAAAAGCAAAAAGTGTACTTCGACTACAAAATATCGGTTATCGGCTTTATCAGCTTGATGTTGAATCGTTTGCTTGTCTGAAAACCTAGGTGCATAGGTATACCTAAAACAGCAAGATAGCATAAATAGAATATGCGGTAAGACGTTACGCAAACGAACAATATACATATATTGCATCGGTTTTACTTTCCGCATACTGTTTTTTTTACAGTTTAGGCTACAAAAACGTAGTATGTACGTAGATTATTTCTTTAAATAGAGACATGTATATATTTTTATTTTAAATCAAATGCGGGAGTTAAAATAAAATGTTTTACTTTAAAAAGATATGAATTTTTGGAAAAGGATAACCTTATATAAAGGTGTAAGTAAACATTCATTTTAATTTTTAGCAGTTAAAATTTTTTTATTCAATTTTAACTGCATATACTAAATAAAACAAACATGTCTTTACGAAATAAAGTTCAGTCATCTCTCTTATCGCTTAGTGCGTGTTTTTTGATCACGATTAAAACATTATAAAAGCTGTCACATAAATGTTTTAAAAATCCAATGCATGCGTTTTCCCCCCATTAGTTCAAGTAAAAATCCGTCTTCCCAATTCAAAACCCTCACCCTCAGAGTTATTGTTATTTTTGTGTGTAGGTACTGCACATATTACTTTGTACATACAAATACTACGTTCACTTATAATTGAAATTATATGAATTACACTGTAGAAAATGTATCATAAAGTTTATTTAGCATTGTTAGAAACCTCAAGGGCTCAAGTTAAGAAATATTATTTATTGGATTAAGAAACAAATTAAAAAAGAAAATACAGCAAGTTATTAAATATACGGTTAAAAAACCGCTAGAATTAATAAAATATCTAAGAACTTATATGATCATAGATTTTACGAATAAAACCAAACATTTTGAAAAGTTTTCATTTTATATACCTCTCAGCTAAATTGAAAAAAACATTCTAGATACTTATTTCAATATTGAATGCAATTTCATTAACACGATGTTGCATTATAGAA
This sequence comes from Cheilosia pagana, assembly GCA_936431705.1. NCBI lineage: Eukaryota > Metazoa > Arthropoda > Insecta > Diptera > Syrphidae > Cheilosia > Cheilosia pagana. The sequence goes on from OW386169.1 coordinate 86,101, forward strand.
GTCCGGAATCGGATAAAAATTGACTTTAGTTTGTGGGTTCATTCTGGTATTACACGAGTCATATACCTATACGAATAACTATATTTAATCAAAATAAAAAACGTACCCAATGATTGGAACGAAAATGGTATCGTTAGAGCTATTCTTTGCAATTTCAATACCGCACCCACTTTTAAGCATATTGTGACTGTTAGATGCCTACAATATACAACAAAATTAGATTCATTTAGATGGATCTATATATATTTCAATGTATACCTACAGGTATTCAGTGAAGTTATACTGGAGGCCTTGTACAGGCCATACAATTTATTATGAACAAGTGAGTTAAGTACCTACCTAATAAACTTCAATTCCTGTCGCGCTGTATTTATTGATGCGTTATATATACTTCGCATCATTGACCTGCTATCTAGTTAGTATTATAGATATTTAAATAGTTAGTTTTCTTTAAGTAAAAATAACGTTAAATAAATTTGTTTGACTGTTTCTTATAAAGAAAAACACAATATGAGCAAAGCGTTAACGTGCAAACATAAGCTAAACATTTTCTATTCAGTTCTACTCTAATATATTATACGGTTAAAGATGTTAGCAAAGAGCCCCTTCAGTTAAATACGGCTGGCATGCAGGATAATTATTCAACGCTCTTATAAGAGCAACTTCTCTCCGGTACTTATCTTAATGAGTTTTCATGCATCTAATTAAATGAATTGATTCTGCCTTATGCAGTTGCGGAAATTTGATTTTAAAAACCTATGCTGCATATTTAGATACACTTGAACAGATTCTCAATGCCTAAACTGCTTTATTATAACTTCAAAAAAACATCACAAATATAATCCAAGATAATAAATCATTTCACAGCAATCTATGCCAAACGCAAATGCTGAAATTCAATGCGTATGTTATACCTTATACGTATGTATAGGTATAATATCTATAATGTCACTGTGCATTTCGTTATTTGAATTTGTGTGACATTCATCCTTCCTCGAGATATATTTTCATTTTCTTTAGCAGCAAGTAGCACATCGCGGAATGTCATCCCCGTTTTAAAATTCATTACAAGTCGCTAGCAGCAACCAAATTTCTGCGAAAGACAGATACCACCAATTTCAGTTAAAAAATAATTTTAAATGCGGGAAACTTTAGCTGTGTTTGACTTCCTTCGTAGATCTGTTTATTTCTTACACATTTTTTTTTTTTGACTTTTCAATTAACGTGTCTGAAACCGACGACAATGGAATCACCCCCTCTCCAATCAGTAATCTACTTCCCCTATAACACCAATCATATTTACCTATACTCACTGCATATCTATTCTTGTGATATGTGTGTTTTTTAATGGTGTTTAAACAGCACTTCACTTGTTGCGTAAATAATAACTCACAGTCGAATTAAGACATATTCATGCATATCATAGTTTGTTAATTATTTTATGATTATAGCCTTTATATACTTACACTAAGGACGAACTTAGTTGGTAAAATAAATAGGTAATACCTATGTAAATAAAAATCAATCCTTGTTAACAAACGGAAAGGTCGAACGTTTGCCCTTGACGCATGAATCCACATTTTAGTTTTAAATTAACAACCGTCGGTCGGCCAAGAATCGTCTGCAACAATAAACATTATGCACATGCCAAAATTAGGTATGTGTAACGAATACTTTTTTATTTATCCATTTTTTAAAGTTTCATTCCATTGTGTTTTCTTCCTGCCACCGTTCTTAGCAAACGCAATAAGTACAGATGTGAGAGCCTGCCTATAGTATCTGAACACGTATCGTCTTTCCTCGTGTATTCATATTTCGTCCTCCCACCGGTTTTAATGATAATCTCGTAAAATATGGCTTTTTAAATATTGCTGGCATGCAAATTCGTGTGGACTTTTATACCACCACCTTACCACAGCTAAGAGAACTTTTTTGTGAATGCCTACATTCGAAGGGCTTAAGGCTCAATGACGAATGATGCTGTCCGCCTGCAGGCTGTTCAAAATAAATTTTACTACGTACCATTATACCAACTACCCTTTTCGGCCTCTGACCGTTCGTCGTGTCGCCGGACGCAATAATACAGCCAGTAATTTTGTTCCTTTTACTCGTTTAGCAATGAAAGAAGAAGAAGAAAAAACGTAGCGCCAAGTCACGACTTATGTTGTAAAGTGGATTGAATTTTGCTTTAAGAAAATTTGTCAGTCTGACAGAAATTTACCCGCAGACTAGGAAATAATTTAATACTCACGTACTTTGAGTTATAAACCTTGTTTTGGCTATGAAGTGATAACTACACTAACTTAACTGTAAAACGAATCCAATTACCACTGCGATGGCTTGAAGAAACAATATTCAAGCTCTTCATGTGCCCAAATACTCCCACGAAGAAGATAAAGTTACATTTATATCTAATTATAAACGACAGAAGGTATTCGAAGTTTGACAGCTCCTCTCTGACATCGAATTTCTCTTTGCACCCTTTAAAAAGTGCCGCAGGTCACAACCATTGCGTGTTGCGGTTTTCCTTTTATTATGGGAAAAGAAATTATCACTCTAAAGCGCAAAAATTGACACTTAAAAGTTTTTATTATACTCTATACTATATAGCATATAGCCCAACAATGAGAGTTATATTTGTGAGCAAAACCGATGTGGGAATTTATAAACTCAATTCTTATGACGACTCTGACGAGATTATACGAGTATTAATATCTGTTTACAAAGCATACTGTTCAATGGGTCAGAGTTTAATTTATTCAAACACTACTTTACTCACCCCTTATACCTCTTGGGTATAGTTAAATTATATGACCTACCTAAATCAAAACTTCGAGAGAATTATCCGAGCAACCGCACAGTAGCTCAAATTCACTACCAGTAAGTAAAGTCAACTACTTGTCAATCAATTGCGGCAAAGCAAACTAAACAATCCCCTGTTTTTGACGCGATCCGAAATGCATTAGTACACGTAGTCGCTAACAACTATTATTGTTACCGCCTTCATTTGCGAATCTATCTCAAATGCTGCTCAATCTACTAGGGTTGATTGTAAACATTTACGATTTGTAGCCGGGGAAGCAATGAATTGTTTTTATTGGACTCCCATAGGAAAACATTTGAAGCATTTGAAATAAAAGACGCCAGTGTGCCGGTGTTGCAGATGGTAAATTTACGCTTGTGTATGCGGTTAATTGGTTCCTGTGCAATTGGCCAAAATCTCAGTTAAGGAACTTATAAACGCATTTTGTTTGAGTTCCCCTTCACACATTATTCATGCTGAGTGAGTGTAATGACAATAGGAAAAGCAAATTCATTTGCTTCAATTAAGGGGTTACAATTTTACAGCTCAGTGGTTGGGTTTGCGTTCGCGTATCAACTTTTCTTGGCATTCTCCCGTATTACTTAATTGAATTTAAGGCGTTATTAAAAACTATAGTCAGAGCAACCCAATTTAAAGGTTATATTAGAGCCATCGATATGAAAGTGTAATCAATACGAGAAAAAACTCAACCTATTTATTTTTTGTGGTAAGAACAAAATCTTGGTTATTTGCCTTCGCAACCACTTTATACTACAGTCGCAATGCAGAATATGTCAGCAAGTCTAAAAAACAATAACCGACACAGGAGCAGCTTTATGACTAGGTATCATTTAAGTTCACTATAGGAGACAAATGTTACCGTGGTCAGTCTTAATAAATATGCCTAGACCTACAATAACGGATTTTGAAATTCTTCGGATTTTTTTTAGAAAAAAATCAAAGGTTACTTTGAAAATTTCCCAAAGAAATGAAATTTGAACTCACTAACTATTAGTTATTCACTTAAAATATTGCCTAGGTATGTTGATAGAAAATTAAAAAATTCAATATGGAAGGTCTATTGATTTTAAAACGTACACTTTGGAGGAGAAGTAAAACTGACAGACGTTCGGATAATTTTTACAAACACACAATCTGTAGTTTTGTACACACAACTAATATTAGACCAAAACCCAACTTCGGTTAATTGCTGGATAGTATGTAGGTCAAGGCCCATTTACTTATTGATAAAAGTGATTGTTTGCAAAAATTCATAATTTTATTGCCAAATGACATGCTCATACTAATCGCGGGTTCTCTTTGCGCAAGTTCATTAAAATCCTGCCCAAAATCCAAAGTTAGTTCTTGAAAATCTAATTGTGCCGTAGTTTTTCCATCTCCAACGCGGCCTTTCTTGGGTTACGCCTTACGTTCATTGCACCCGCATGGCTATTGAGAACTATATCAAATAAACATATCTATAAAGTATCCAACCGGTAATAGATCTTTTAATTTTTCAAAACTCTTTTCTTGTTTTGTTAATTTTACAATATGTCCAGTGGCTCTCCATATTGTACCTATTTTAAAAACTTAAAATGCGCGCGTTTTTATTATTTTCAGAATTTTAAAAATCTGATATATGAAAAGCAGAATTTTGACCCAGTCAGAATATTATCCTAATTTTAGTCCGCAAGGACAGTACCTATCTACTTAGTCCTTCTTCTAGTGGGTACCCTGTGTTACCGGTTTTCATACAATTGTTATTGTATGTTATTCTGTTTTGTACCTTTTTCATTTGTAATTTTACGAGATTAACAGAATTAAATAACAAACCTATTTCTCCTGTTTGTCTTTTAATATAATTAACCTAAACCGGCACAAACACTTTAAGTGTTTAAAAAGTTTTGATTTTATTTCCGAGCTCAGTAAGCCGACGACAGAAAGTTTAAAAAAAATTTACCGCAAGCATTTCATTATTTATGTGGATAAAGTCCATATGTTAATATATCCTTAAGTTAAAAATTGTGTTGCTAAAACTTAAATAGTAATAGCTAAACATATTGCATTTCGACAAATCTTCCATAAATTATATGGTTTACAAATTTTACAAGTGACATCTATGGTTGTCAACATTATTTGGCGTTCACCCTCGACGCCTCCGTACCTATGTACGTACACATTGATCAAATGCTTTAATGGTTGAGTGCTTCACTTTATGTGGGGTTGCAGCATATTCTGAATGTTTGTTTCTCTTTGCTTAGTGGTTTTTCAGGATAACTAATTGATTGAAGTCCATGACGTCATCGTGTCGAATTCTGATTTCTATTTTGTCATGATTGAAATTATGTATATTTATTTACAGAGGAAATGGCAAAAACATTCAGCCCATCATTTCCATCCATCATATCCCTTAGCACATTACGGACGTTCACGTTAATCGTCCCCTTATACCTATTGCTTTTGCTACCCGCAAAGTACTCACAGTTGTGAGAGTTCTTGTACAGGGTCGCAGCTGCAAAAATAAAACGAACCCTCCCAAAACCACGAGTTTTTTTTTTATAGCTATAGATCCCATGGTTATAACAGGAGTTTGTGGAAGCTGAAATCTGCTGTGGTAAAAGTTATACGCTTTACAACCAGACAGTGCGTGAGGAGGGTCGAAGTTCGACGTAATTTTTACCTTCGCTAGAATGATAGCTAATCACGCGAATAGTAAAAAAGCGAGATACATGGTACATACTCATATATCTTTTATCCAATGTTAAGCTGCTATATATCGTAGGTTCTTTAAGAAAAGTGACAAACAGAGGGCAGTTTTTATATGTGGATACCGTATACATATAATTTGTTAATAAAGATACAACTACCTATCTTAAATATGAATATATATGTACCATATTTTAAAAATATAAAAATGTTAGTTCAACATTGCATTACATCGGCGCAGTGGCTTAGTGGCAGTGTGTTGGGCTACTAAGCGAGGGGTCCCAGGTTCGAATCCCGAAAGGGACAAATTACATCTTAAGGTTTTTTTCCACTGCGCCACCTCTCGCAAACGTCTGACAAACATCCGAGAGTAAAACTGTCATGAAAGAGCTTCTCAATTAGCCGTTTGGACTCGGCGTAAAATGTAGATCCCTTCCATTCGTCCCAAACAAATTGAAAACCCACACAAAACGAATGGTTGTGAGAAGCTAGGCTTTGGGTCCCATATACCTGTCGCGCCAAAATATTATTTTTTTAAGTATTTATTTTAGTTCAACATTGCCACACTGATAAAACAAAATTGCAATGTAAACCTATCCATATACGCAAAAAAATATGTTAGCTTCAATGTACCTTTAAACACATATACGCGAATTAATTTATATGGGCTTAGACAACCTTTCTAAATAACTACCCATATTAGTTTTAAAGTGAAATGAAAAGTTAAACATTGCCCACCTGCAGGATTAGAAATGAAATCGATTTAAAATCCTTCTTGACACACAATATTTTTGTCACAAAGGATAAATGTACCTTTCTGCGCACAAATTTTGCAAGGTTTACATGTATATGCAATATACGATATACCTACCAATATATATGTACAAATAAATGTTTTGAAATTCTATCGATACCTACATTCCTTTGTTTAAGTATAACGCACAATTCTACGAAGTATCTGAAGGGATAATAAATCTTTCGGTTTCTATGATCTTTTCTATATATGAAAAAACGACGTGAATTCAGGTAAATGTGCACCAGGTTTCTTAGAACTAACATTTAATATAGGCAATGTAATAATACATTTAACATTGAAGTCTACTTTAGCAGCGTAAACTTTTTTGCAAAATAATTCACTATAGCACTAGCGTTCTTAATGAAATGTTTAATATCAATGTTAAGTTGAGTTCATATTCCGACCTGGACAAATGCGAGGTTTCTAGACTATAATACCTATAATACCTATAATATTTTGTGCGCACGCATACACATACGTATCGGTTATGTGGAGCGTATGTGCATTGTTATCATTGAAGGGCGCAACGATACGCATCTAAAGCAGACATTCAGTCGCCCACTTCGCTCTCAACAGAACCTATTAACCTGCAGGCGAGCACTGTCAAACCTGGAAAAATTCATTTGAAATAACTGATTGCATTGACAATGGTTATGGTACAGCAGCTGGAAATGCAGCAAGAGCGCCGATTTGTCTACAACGAACATTAGATATACCTTCTCTGACCCGAACATATAGGTAGCTTGTTTTGTGTATATGTAGGTATGCTGTGAGGAACAGAGTATACCTTTCAGACATTTTTGATTTTCACCTTTCTTTGTTTCCAAGCTATTTCTGCTCAGATCACGCTGCGGTGGATAAACCAAAGATGATCATTCAAACTGTGCACCTTCGCCCTGGGTTAGTTGTGTTGGGTTCCCTAAGGAGCGTTGGGTTCCCTAAGGAGTGTTTATGATCGGAAAAGACAGTAAACTACAAAAACGATGTACATATGGATATTTCTCGATGTATACGCATGTTGTACCCATAGATATCATTGGAAAAATTTTAGTAACCACGGGATACCCTTATTCTTTTTTCCTTCGTATTTACAATATAGTATTAGATATATGCCGTCCAATGACTGGTATAGATTTTACTTTCATTGACTTAAACGTCATATATTTTATAGTACAACTTAAGACAAGATTATTTATGAGACCATGAGGAGTTTACGATTATATTTCTTCCATCCAACCAACGGTACGCCATTAAAAGGTTGAGGAATAAGAAATGTCATAAAGTAATAAATATTTTTCAAGCAACCATCGATAGAATTTTATAACATTTCGACCCAGACATGTTGTCCACTATGCGGATATGAGATCGTTACCGTAGACACACTGTCTGGAAAAGATTCAGAAAGGGATCCGTGAACAAAAAAAATACTGCTGATGTAGGAGTCAGCAGTTTGGCTATATAAAACAAGTTTAACACATATTACATATACAGATGAAGCCAATGCAAGAAAGTGAATCAGCTTTGAATTTTGTAGATGGCATTGGGGATATTGCTCATCGAACATGGACTGGCCAACTAAAAGTGGCTGAAAGGTAAAGTGTATTTTATTTTTACTTAATTGCTGATCATAAGCTTTTGTTTTCAAAATTTATTTGAAAACTTGTATTTTGGTAATATAACTTTACTTTAGATGGGGCTTACAGTTTTCAGTTGACATTGGATATTTGGCAGTCGTGGAGAAAGGTCGATAATAACAATTTATAACGTATGAAATGTAGCATCAAACGCTTAATTGTGAATTTGCAAAGAAAGTTATAGGTAGATGCTACTTATAAATTAATATTCTATTCGTCAAAAGTACCTAAGTGGAACTGAAGCATCAAATAATCGCAAACCAAGGACAACGGCAGTCGCCGCTTAGCGTTGGATGAAAAAGCTAAACAAAAATTGGTGCACATTTTATTGATCACTTACGACACAATGCAAACGAAAGAACATGAATACTTATTAAATATATGTTTTTCCAATGGTCATACCAAATTATATGATTACTTTAAAAATAATACAAAAATTCTCAATCCAATATACGGTCCCAAGGAAATAGTACCTATGTGACTCAAATATCGAACTGACTTTATTGGTAGGCTAAAACGACGCGCCAACCATGTGCAATTTTAAAAGCTATATCCGTTCACGTTCCCACGTTAAAAGACTTGCTGAAAAAATCCTGACATTTCTAATTATGCTTCATTCATTGCAAAGTAAAATTAGATTTAAACTTGATTTATATACAATAAGAACATAAGATAGGTACTACTAGGACGCCGCATATAAAATGTACGATAAATCTTGCCATATACATATATGTACCTCCCTATATATTACAAAACGCTGTTAAACCCAGCTATATTGCATGAATGAATATGAAACATAAAGATAGGAACAGGAAAGACAAGGCAATACCCTTGCATAATCTTTCAGAATCTGTTACAAATAAACATATACGTAAACACATTATACTTTCATATCAATTTACATTATAGGAAACACGCAGTCCTAATTAGCTGGCATTAGACGTCAATTATGCCGATTTGTATCGAAAACGACGGACGACAGCCTTAAATCGTAATATATGTATTTTTGTTTGATATAAAGGTATGTATAGCAACGTTAAAATCCAACTAAGAGACCCAAAACTCTAACGTAAGTGTAACTATAAATAGAAACAGCGTAGTGTTTATACGGTAGCAAGATAACCGCGCTCGCATTAAAGTGCGAACGACACATGCGTCAATTATTTAGTACTTGATGAATAGACATCGCATTGTATCTAAATTAGTATATAGATTGCGAAAACCTTTGTTTAGGTTTCTGGTTTAGACTAAGTTATTTTGCTCTAATGGCATGGCAAAATAACGTAAATTCATATGTATTACGTGAAGTATCTAACCTCTTATTGAAAATTTTGCATAAATATTAATTAAAATGTATTGATATTTTTTATAAATCGCTTCTTAATTTACCACTCCCATACGGAAGACCTATTATTTACATTTTGTATTGCAATTATTGCGTAAATTAGGATTGTAAAATCAATCAATTGATGCAGATTTATGAACAGTGATAATAGCAAATAATCTTAAAAGGTTTGGAGGCAGAAGCAGAATGAAAATATGACCTGGCATTTCGAATTATCTTTAGGTATACTAATCAGATTAGTATTAAACATGCACGCTAAACTATTTAACTTCCTCTAATATTCCAAAGGCCAAAACCATATGATTATACTTCTATTAATGTACCTTTTGAATGTCATAAAAGCTGGTAATAGGTTAAGACTGCGTTTTGCTTGGAAATACAGATATTCCTCCACGAACTCATTGGCGGGTGGTCCAGTTTACGACATAATAATTGCAGTTTTATTATCATAGGTTTTTTCTCTATGATAAGTCTTACAAAAATCTTTGACGTTAACTTTCAGAATGCTAAAGCACAAATACCATCCTATGAGATATAATTTATTTAATATATGCAAATATACGTGTTGACTTATGCGTTTAAATGATACAAAATGCTAAATATTGTAGTCTCATTCCATTCACTTTGGATTATCATTTGATTTGTAGCGTTAAGCGTTAAATTAGTATGCAAGGCCCACCTGTTTGGTGGCAAATCTTAAAATTTTACAAAAAAAAAAAAACAGAAAAATGTCATTTATCACTAAAAAACGTCATATTATGTGTCAAATCTCAACAGATGAAATACGCAACATATCTGTATTTTGTAGATATATTTGAAATGTACCGTTTCATTAGAAAGTAATTAGAAAGGAAATGATGAATTCAATAGGTTTATGTTAATGACGAATCATGAATACTTAAATCTCGGATTTAAGGCAATATTGTAATACTTATATTTATTAATATGTATATGAATACATATGTTTTAATGTTAACTGTACAAGTGTACATATTACTATTGAAAGATAGGTGTATTTTAGTTTAGTGTTTGTTTTTTGTTGTTTCAGTTACATGCTAATACGATATAAACATCTGTAAAGCATGGAGACAAAATTAAATAAAATAATTTATATTTGATTTTTTACGAGTTCCTTTCAACATTTCTTTCCTTTTAATTAATTTCATCTTTTTGGCTTCTAGTGGGTATAGTTATATTTTGTTTGGAGAATTGAACAACACATATGCATATTAATAAGTGTGATGACTATCGAAACCTAAAATAATTATTCAATTTTTTGGGCTGACATGTAAAACCTTCTTAGAATACTAATGAGAAAAATGATTTATGCGGCATTATGGGACCATTAAAAACAAATAAACTTAAGCCACATTTTTATTATAATTCAAAGTGTGTCATTATGCGGAATATGGCTTAAACAAGCCTTGCTAAAGTTATAGTAGTTGGAAGCACATGGACCTTCGAAATCGAGTCATACGTCTTTAGGAATTTAAACAATTTGCAAATGGCTCCTGAATACTAATTTATTTCTCACTTAGCTAATTTTATGAACATTACACGTAGCAATCATCTGTCTGGCTTCGTTTGAAGTAGCAGGTGCCTTTGTTTGCATATCACATTTCAAGTTATTTAAACATAGGCGTATCAACTGGCTATATAAAATTATTGCGGAAACTAGATCATTGCTCGTTAGGCTGTATAGCGGGATATAATCTGTAAGAAAATTAAACCAGTATCTAAAGCACAAGTTTTGATTTTAAATAATACGTAGATATGCATTGCATAAGCTCAGGTTTATAAAAAGTTAAATCTTTAAAGGCTCATATCTAATGCGAAACCTTATGAATAAAAATAATCGGAGAGTAAATAATAAAATGTTGACGGAAACAGGAAACGGGAAGTCCATCTTTCTATCGAACCAAGACATGTGCAGACCAGACTCTCACATCCCCCTCATATTTTTATCGATGCTACATGTCATATAGCATGCCACGAGAAAAAGAGCGAGTAAATTACGTGGGGGTGTCTAATGTACCATTAACTTGAGTCCAACGGCCATCATCCATCCATAGGTCCATGGAGTACTAATGTGTTTTCAATCTCTGGAAAAAAATACAGCAACTTAGGGAGGGAGTGTTAAGGGTGATGATGTAGAATATCATCGCATATCCTATCGTATGTGTATCTGCCGCATATGTCAAATTGCCGAGTATGTATATTATTCTTTGTGATGTGTGGAGGCACCCTGAAATGTTCTCCAATTCTCGTCCCAAGTTTTATCGCTTCCGCAACCTACTGATGTTAAAATTACTATACACATATGGATGGCTATTCAAAAACAGCAAATATACAATGGTGTTTGTAATTTTGCCTCGCCATCATAAGCAATTTTTGTTATTTTGTTCGGAAACATCAGAATCATCCACAAATATTTGCTTTATATTTAATTTTTGCAAGTTTTATATTTTTTAACTAGTACCTACATATCTATGTGTATAGGTTTGAGCATGACAAAAAAAATCTTTAAAAATTCCCCAGCATTGCTTTTTCCTCATAAGTACATCAACATACATATACATTTTGTCATATTTTACTGCTTATCGCATTAGCTTTACATGAATTGATGTGAAGAACTTCAAGTATATTTACATGTTGAACACCTGCAAATTTTAACACCTGTGCACTCGCAGGTACCTACACGCTTTTCTTTTGATGCTGCACATGCTACCTACCCTTAAAGGTAGGTATGACAATGTCAAACATTACAAAAACCCCTTTGCACATGCAAAAATATAAGATGAGTTTAAGATGAACATAACTGAGTCCATTTTGGTGACCAGGTAGCCAATATAACGAGTATTCTTACGCCCTAGAATGCATTTAATAATGCCATTTATTTTAACCTTTCCGTTCACAGGAAAAGAAGGTAATTATTTCATAGCTTAGAGCCTTAAAATCTTAAAGTACACAGTTCTTTCGAAGAAAATGTTAATAATACCTTCAGGTCTGTTTACATTTGCGAACAGATACGTATATCTGCAGCACAAATGTTATCCTAATTACTTACGAACAGTTAAAACAAAAATACCTATAGAATGATATGAAAGTGCGATTGTTTAAAACAAATTAATATCAAACAAGAATGTACATATATGTACAACTATACACTTATCAATAAAAGTTTGAAATTTAAATTGACCTTCCTGTGGAGATCAAAAAATTAAGATCACATGCATATTATACAGGAGGATTTCTTCACACGCGCAATCTACTCCGAAAGACACAGAAACAAAAATTAGTGAGTTGTGTGCAACTCCCATGGGGAACCCACGGATCAGGATCACTTAATTTCGTTACAAATGTGAGCAATCCAGTGCAGATAAAAGTAACAAGCAGGGGTTTTTGCGGTCATACCATACGATTTAAGCAGTTTTATTTCAAATATTCCATTCAATACGCAATAGTTCTTATATTAAATCGGTATTCCGTCGGCATCGGTAAAATCATATAAAAAAAAATTTATATGTTATTTTTACTTTTAAATAACTTCAACCAATAATGATTTTGAATTGCATAAGAAACGTTTAAGTATAGTTGTAGATGCACGTCAATGGAAAAAAAGTGTTTCTTTAGTTATAACAATTTATTACTCAATATAAATTTGTGTTTACTATAAAGGAAAGATATCAACAATTAAATTTGAAAGTGAGAAATTTAAGCTGCTTAAACTAATACTTCGTCCTGAATACATGGGTTGTTTCATCAGTGAAACCAAAACATCTGATGTATTAAGCACTGTAATGCTAAAATAAATGTTTTGTTTATTTCTATAGCTTTACTTAATTGGAAACTAACATAAGTTAATCGATAGGTTTACTAAACCTGGCTTCAGTATACAAACTGAAGTTTTACGTTCTTATAAATCGCTTTTATACGCATATTACATACAATTTTAAAGACTGCAAATCTAGTCATTATTGTTCTGTTGTATAGGTATATGTATATATTTTATATACAGCAATATTAGCCCATTAAATAGAAGGTATTGAGTTTTTTAAAACATTAAAAAATAAAAGTAAACATTTGAAAAACAAGCCAAGTTGGGCCCGAAATTAAATGCATGTTCTTATTTTCGACATATTCCACACAACAAAAAAATATGTCTTTAAATATGTGTGTATGGATCAAATAAGCTGTAATAATGTTGAAAATATAAAAGTTACTAAACTGCACCCGTTATACCTTTTTAAGGGTAAAATGCCTAGTAAATTCGAATTGACTTTGGCCAATTAGGCAGAATGACCCCATCGTTAACTTACAAATTTCTCAATAGACAAAAATAGTTATTGGTATGTGTTTACAAATCAAGAAATCATGCGATTGCTTTCGTTATGTATTGACTAGATGATAAATTATTTCAATTACCCATGTGAATAAATTTTGTTCGTATATCTAGACAACATCCTTTCAAAAACCGCAGTTTCCGAAACCGAAAGACAAATAACGAACTTATTGAAGTGAAACTGAATGAAACGGCTCACCCTTTTAATGTGTCATTTTACGACGCAGTAAGCATTTTGCAGAACCAGACTTAAGTTCACATTTACATTATTCTTTTAATTTTTAAGGTCGGGGATAGTGCTTCCCAGTTGTATCAAATTACGATTGCGGTGAAAATATCCTACCGATGACATATGATAATGTGGAATTCGGTTACCTTCTTATTCTCGTTGTAAAAGTATTTATACAATTAACTTAACCGAATGTCCAGTTTACGGTAATTGTTTTACGTGTGATGATGAATATGAGTACCTACGCAACAAATAAGTTTAAATTAATTGAGCTTTAAGTGATTTACACCCACGAAATGCTACTAAAAGAAAATAAGGAAAAAAAAATATAATCCCTGTTCATAAATAATGACCAGTAAGGAATTTGAAAACATTTGTCAATTTAACTCATATACCAACTTCGAAACAATCAATTAGAAAAACTGAGAGCTCCGCAACCACATAATACTTGCTATTGCTGTGGAGATTCAAACTTCTGATGAGTCCATTATAACATGTTCGCGCGCACATTCCTTACACCTCAATCTAGCCATAATTACGTAGTCGGCATCAACCGCGAGGTGTCTATAGATAAGTGTGAAGCCTAAAAGCCATTCGTCAAGCCGTCGTTCCTCTACCAGAAAATGATATATGAGTTGAGGCGAGCGTTCCGGCGGCATGTCTATAAGAGGAAGAAACGTGAAGAAACGTGAAGCCTTTGGCAGTTTGGACATCAATCGGGTTTAACTGCATATATACATACATATATGCACGCATATAAAGGTATTATCGATATATCTGTCCGTGTCTGTTATTACACCAGGTGTAAATAATAAAGTTGCGGTATGGATACAAATTAATCTCGGAACTCAAGAAGCGGTGTGCCGAGATGATGATTTGTTAGTGCTTTCTATTGTGGGCTTATATATGTAGTTTTTTTTCTATATTTTAAGAAATATATTACAGACCACGTCTTATTGCGGGCTTCATTGATGCGGTATGCAGAAGTGAATGCCTGTGTGTATATATCTGTATATTATACTTCATGAGCAGTAAGTGTTAAAGATGAATTGCGATGGTCATTAAACCACTATGAATGTGATTGGATAGCGATTTCAATAGTGATTGCTTGCGCGTAAAACAAGTAACCACTCATCCTTGAACACGTCATATGAGTCTATAAATTACATACAATTTATATTGTGTAGTATTATAGTTTTTAGGCGACCATTAAAACCCAATAAGTAACATTTTACATATACAAACCCAAATTAATAGAAAAAGATATCCTATCCCTTAATCGCGAGATTTTGCAATACAACTGAGAAAAGCGGAATATATTTCGTGAAGTAATTTTTAAATATGTTATGGAAAAAAAACCCACAAGTCGAAAAAAAAAATATAAAAGTGTTCTCTGACAAAAATATTGAAAACAATTTTATAGGTCTAACATTATCGATTTGACGAAAAGAAAAAATATATAGGTGTACTCGTACACATTCAGCCAAATGGAGTGTCGTTTAGTAATTTCAAACCATTTATTTACCCATAATTAGGGGAAACATTAATGTGTGCAGATAAAAACCAAAAAAACTCTGTACAATATATCCATAACTACATAAATATGGATGTATGCCTGAAAGCCCAAATGTCAGTAGCTCCTTAAAGCATGCATATAGCAACACGCACCCTTATTCAACGAAAATCATATAGTAACAGGGTGAGAGTTTATTAAAAAACAAGTTTCATACTTCGACCACAGTGTGAACTAAAGGGCTTGCAGAGATATTGATAAAAGAATGTAAAGATAAATCATAAAACCGTTCCATTACACATATTCCTGGCCAACAAAAAAGTTACAGGGATTTGACTGATACTATTAATAAATGCACTCAGCAAGAGAGAAAACTTCAGGCACGAAGTCACTGTACCTATACAATTTTTTAAATTGTATTTAAGGCAAATATGTAGTTGTAGGCCCTAATTGAATCACCCTTTATAAAGACAACATGTAAGTGAACCGTGTCTAAAATGTTTATTTGTCAGTCACGTAGCTTAATGCAGCGAACTATAAACATAACACTTATATAGGCAAATTAGCAATGCAACAAACAAAACGGTTGTGATATAAATAAGTTGCTTCTACTCAAAGCAATGTTATTACTTATTGGGTTGTTAATGGTTATACGCACCAATAACCTACTAAGTATAGGTAATTTAAGGTAGAAGGAAAATAATTCGCAAAAACTTCATAGCCTTAACACTTTTAGGCTACGAATTAATTACATTGGACCGGGGATTGGTCTGCGTGCTTCAGTATTTGGAATCCCCCTATGAATAAAAAAAAATTATAGGCGAAAAGAGAATGATCTGTTTCAAACATCTCTTAAATAGTGTGTAAATATAAACCTAGGTCCCGTCACCATCTGCCTGCCATTTTCATTCACTTAACTACATTAACCCTTTATATTCCATTGCATTGGCCTATTACTGTACCTATATACCTACCTAGATCCACAAACATACCTATCTATACATCAGGCACATTATGTTGTTTTTGCGACTTTAAACGTGTACTGTTTAAATTATCGAAAGAAGCTTTGTACTTGGGATTCAATAACCGAATGAATGAATCAATGCACCTACATGAAATTGTGTCAATGTACTTTTAAATATTTTGCACACCATTTGGGTAAACAATGCAAAACAAGATAATAAAATTCTATAAGATGATTTAAACGTGCGGGACAGGTTGCAAAAATATTATTCATATTAAATGAAAGATATACATTCATATTCGTATATTTAATGAAAGATATACCTACATACAATTATATTCGTAAATTGCTGTATAGATACAAAATTAAAAACAAGATTTAGGTATAGATATGTTTTTTGTTGCCCGCATGTTTATAAACAGTTATTTTATGCATTTCAATACTTTCTAGGAACGCTCAACAATTCGACAAATTTGAAGTTAATAGGTGAATGAAATATGCACATATACATGCGCATATTTAATGCACCAAACCACATCAGAAACTACCAAACATTGTTTAGGGTAACTGCCACGTCATAGATTAACTAGATAACAAAAAATACATCTGCATACACAATAATCGTGATCAAGTAGCGACTTTTAGGTTATAATCTGACTGTATCACCCCACAAGCATTTTCTCAAATTCAGCATGTTGAAGTTGACTACGTCCATGGTCACTTTCTCTCCCTCTGCCTCTATTCCCCATCCCCAGTCATAGAGACTTGCTGTTGCTATCGTACCGGTATCACGGTTATATGAAACACAAACCATTACTGAAATATTGATTTATGAATACTTTGGCTATGTTCTCTTCCTTTAATGGGTTCTTTCGTATATTGAGCCTCTGGATACAACGAGCTTGATAATAATGACAGCGGCGGCGACACGTCCGACCGGTAGACTATTATCATCGTCAACTTCACAGTAATTATGGAAAGTTGCTTCTGTCAAATCCCATCTTCATGTATTGCCCACTCTAATTATCATTAGCTCGACTTTTGCCATTTGAAGCTGTATATGTAGCATTGTCTTTCTGCCCTTTTCGAATAGTAATTATTAATTGCATGCGACTCATATACACTTTGACTTGTTGTAAGTATATCTCTGAGATAAATTTTGCGAATTGACTAAAATAGAGGGTGAATGGATAAGTCGAACGAGTCCGATAATCGACAACCGGTTGAATGCAGAACGTTCGGGTAATGGCATTAAATAGTATGAATGCATAAAAAAAATGGGCTTAACCGGAACCGGATGTATTATCTGCGCTAACTGCGCTCCGCTCTGCGGAACTTAGAACATGTATACCATTCGTTACGCTTCAAACGCGTATACATGACCCCATCAGTAACCACTGAAAGTCGTAGTCATAGAATCATTAGCATTCTGTCTTTTCCTGTGTCAGTAGGAGTTGCGTGGCTGAACAGCTAGTTGGTCGATATAGGTATAAAAGTATTTTTTTAGCATCTAATTACGCAATAATTTTCGAGAAGTCAACGGCTCACGGCGATATATCAAAATAAAATGGCTTATGTTTTAATATTTCCAAACGCCTTAGTATACCTACTAATTCTTGAAGGACGCAATATAACTATTCGATTGCTCTGTAATTTTCGAGAGAATGCAACACATGTTCAGCTACCCCATGATGTTAGAGCAATTGTTGTATGTACACATACATACAAATGTTAGATAAGAAATATAAGTCCCAACTCCTACGTTTCGGTGAACAAGTGGATCTAACTGTTGATCAGAATAGAATTTATCCTTGTTTTCCTGTACATTTAAATCAAGTCTAAACACAATACAACAATACGGTTGTAAAAATCGACACGCGTAGAAGTTATTAAATTTCCTGTTTATGATTCAGCCTGGGAAATTATCTAAAAGAAAATATCTTCACACCTGTAATTACATACGTAGGTATAACGCTAACCATAGCATGGATCCTGTTGATTTTCTTGTATAGATTTTGTTGAATCATCATAAATAATAATTACCGTACCGAACCCTAGTACCTACATTATTTGGTTGAGGGTAAAGTATAGGCTTGATTATTATCAGACTGCGGTGATGGACATCTACCAAATGTTCCAACATTGAAACTGCTCACTCATTGTGACTACACTTCATGAACATTATTTTAATTGATCCTTCAAGTCAAAAATACTATTAACAGCAACTAACTTTTAATTCTCTCATTAAAACCTTTTATTTTATTTAGTTCAATTAATTTGAGTCTTTGCAATTTGGTATATTAGATAAGTTAAAATTATTAGACTAATGTGCCGTCATTTTTGATAATATAATAGGCCCTCTGCACCCCCTTTAAAGGGCCAATTGGTAAAGCTTTATATTTTTTTAAGAGCTATATCCTCTTGACCATTTACCATAAGGTTGCGCAATTATTCACAGTAATAGAATATTATTCGGCACATTTTGATGTGTGGGGAAAATATTTTGTTGGTCGCATTTACTTGAAACTTGGTGATATTTCTCTACAATAGTACAAAAGTATTTTACCGCTTTACGAAGCCTTTTTATATTTAAAAAAAAACAGTAAGACTAATTTAGTTAAAATTTTACATATTGAAAAAAAACATGCAATAGGTGTGACCAAATAGATGGGCACGAACTCGTCAAATAAGTACATTTTATTAATTCCAGACAGGTTTTTTAACCCAAGCAGAGCGGAAAATGTAAGACAATAAATCATTTAATTAAATCGAATAACCATTTCGTGCATGCACGTGATCACTCACTAAACTATAAGATAAAATCTCATTTATTCATGACGTTGCCGAGAAAAACATTTTCTTCTACGTACGGGACGTTATGTGAAATCATCGATGTAGCTACAAATAAGATCAGCTGTTTTTGCTGCTACATCAATAAAGAAGAAAGATCATCAGTAAGTATGCGAGAATGGTCACGTCTTATGTTTATTTTTACGATTTGCTATGACAAATTCCACATATAACTGCATGAACACGCGTCCTTTATGTCTACCAAGAGTCCAAGAGAACATTACTCAAGCCTCGCCAACTTCGTGTTCGTATACGATCGACTCTTTATTTCTTTCGGTTATCGTTGCGCTCGGCCGTGGGCGAAAGTGAACAAATGTAGGTATATGCTTCATGGCTAGCACTTTAACAACGCTTTAAGACTTAGATTGCTTACAGTAACGTCTCCTGAACGAAACTAATTTTGTGTCATCCCAACGTTTACAAAATTACCAAAATAAGGCTAACTTTGTTTAAGTTTAAAAAGAATTGCACTCGTATATACGCATTTTTACTGACAGTTAATTTCATTTCATGTTGAAAAAAAAAATAAGTAGAGGAAAGAATTATTTCAGTAGGTATAATATTAGTCACAGTCACGGACGAGCTCTAAAAGTCGCATACAACTGGTTGGACATATCTGAGAGGAATATTTAACTCAACGTCTTCAAACACACGCAACACAAAACATCCAGACAAACGATTTTTGTATTACTGTTTAGGTTTACTGCTTACGAGAACGATTTATCCGCAGTGCGTATGATCCATGTATTAGGTATACGCAATATATTCCATCTTGTGCTTAAAAGAAAGTTACCATTACGTTTTGATAGTTATATGTTAACTTTAAATTGAATGAATTCAATGCCTTTGAATTTGATTAAAAAAGTGACAATCTAAAATGAAATAACCCATTCAATACCGTAGAATATATCATTGTTGTATATGTTCATATCTCTGAATCTAACAGATCAAACCTCGTTTGGGTATACATGTATAATGTAGGTATATGAAACTTTAAGCGAGCAAGCTGGTAGCACAATTTGTTAAAGCACCGCAACATTACATCGTTCACTAATATGAGCAATAAATATTCGCACCAAATCAAAATGTAACGTAAGATCGCAGACGTCCTTTATTATCACTTGTTCCGACGAGAAGCGAAACGCAGCAGATCAGATACCAACAGAAGATATTCAATAAAAAACTTTAGTTATGCATGGCTACCGTAAAAATATTCAATATAAATGTCTGGAGCATAAACCCTCGTCCATAAATTTGTATGCTAAGGGCCTGGGGCTGGCTGGCTGGCTGGCTTGCTGGCTTGATCGTCTGCAGTTCTCACGACGAATGGTTGGGCTCATTCAGTTCCAGAGGTGTATGTTTTCCACTTGGTCATTTTGTTAGTGCTTTGTTGTTGTCATGTAGTTAGCACCTGAAGATTTATCCCTAAAAATGAATTGCCATCAACTTGATTCATATTTGCGTATTACGTAGCACACTTGCTGCCCACATGCGGTCAGATAATCATAAAATGTAAATGCATGCGGTGCGTCGTTCTGGTTCGATGTAAAATGGTTTTCCACGAATTCATTTATCGCTGCTTAAAATGTTTATCCCGATTACATGTACAGAACATAATATAAATTAATCCTATTATTTTGATAAGTTAATTAAAATATAATATGCTGTTGTTATATTCAGTTGTTGATTGCAACTGACCCTTGTAATTTAAATAAAATATCTTTAAAACTAATAAAAAATTTACAATTTGTTCAAAACCTTAAAGGGACTTAAGAAACAAGGGGTACAGGAATATAAAAATAATTATATAGGTATTTTTCTTATGATTCGTAGGCGCAGTGGTTAGTGTGTTTCAATGCGCCACCTCCTCTACTGACAAACATCCGAGTGTATAACTGGCATGAAAGAGCTTCTCAATTATTACCCGTTTGGACTCGGCATAAAATTGTAGATCGTCCCAAAAAATAAAAATCTCACACAAAACGAATTGTTGTGAGAAGCTAGGCATATAAGGTCCCACGGACGTGTTGCGCCAACTATTTATTTATTTATTTTATTTTTCTTTTCTCATGGAGTTATCCTCTTAGTTGTAGAAAATTATGACTCGATTTAAAAAAAAATCAAAGCTCAAGTTGTTTAGAAGTAAGACAGACAAGTACAATAATTGCAAATCTATGTTTTTACAAAGCAATTAATAAAATTATTTAGATATCTTATAAACCAATTTGTTAGGTTAATTTTTATTAAGCCACTTTAAAAGAGACAAACATATCTTTAAAAAGGTAAAAATGCGACTAACAATAACCTTTTGCAAATATATTTAATATGCACATTATCTTTGTTCTACGATCTTAAAATGGTTTATTGAAATCAATAAATATATTATAATTCAACTATCAACTATATACTAATTTAACGTTTTCGAAGGAATAAATAAACAACTTTAAACGAGAAAAGTATAAGTACAATGAAATCATGCTACATGTATATGTATTAAATGCGAAGTGTTTAATATGCATAAACTTGGTACATATAGGTATTAGATACTATTATTTACCCTATGGAACGGTGCTTATAAAATAGGTAGGCCCGACTACAAATTTATGTCCCTCTTATTTTTACTTAATCTGGAAATTGAGTAATGAACCCATCAGATTCCAAATTTACCAAACTTCGGTGTTAAACAAATGACTTTTTTATGTTAAAGCACATTCCCCCAAACGTATATGCAATAAATTACACCAAAATCAAACCAGCCGATAAGTCTTTATGTGTATAGTGTATTCACATATCGTACGGCAGACCAGAAATTAACTCTTAACGGGTAAATCTACACCTGGGTGATAGGTGACAACTTAATTTCTCAAAAAGAAAAAAATGTAAATAAATTAAAGAAAACGAAGATAAACCCCATATCATAGCATACCGTTGCGTTGGTCCACCACCAACTATCTGAAGAGCAGTTCCATGTTTATAAGTGCGTATATCATCGGACTCATTTAAAAGTCCAAACATGGACCCATAACTCTTTTTCCCTTTCACTCGCCGCATATTTTCTAGTTGTATCTTAATCTGAGCTGATGTAGATATGCCCAGTAGAACTACCCGCTTACTTGAAGCAGCATAGTCAAATAGTTAAATTCCTATATACCGCATACTCTGCCTGTTAATGATACTCCAATAAATCACTTTGAAAGTGACATATTGACCCGAGCACACGGTCAATAAATATGTTTACCCGGAGGTACAAACACCGATGGAACCAACAAACCAAACCATAATACATCGAAAGCGCAAAGAAGTGATCACCAAAAAAGAGAGAGGGAAAAGAATACAACGAAGTCCGCCGTCCACTTGTGATAATGGAATAGAACATTGGAAAGATAAAATAATATGCAAATCACCTGGATAAAAGTGTAAAGATCTCAGAGAAATTGAGTTATTGAAGGATCATTGAGAATGGATAGTGGCATTTGGTGCCGATAACGGCCGCGTGCCTTTCCGTTCCTACAGACATTCCATATCATATTTGAGATGGCACACTTTTCTGTATCTGCTGGCAAGCTATAGGCATTTTTGTTTTCTTATCGATGATTGTTAATTATTCCAAAGTATTATTCAATAAAAATTATTTAAACTTTTTTGATAATTCTTTAGATGGATGAGGTCATGGTCGATAATACCTATGCTTAATGATCGTGACATACATCCTTCACCGAAATTGTTTTCCGTTGCCCGTCACTTGTATAATGCTAACTGTAACGGAACGCCATCAGTAAGTTAATTCTGCTTCGAATAAGCGATTATAATATGTGAAACGCACGCAACATGGTACTTAATTCACCTGTCTTTCTAGCTTTTATAATGCCAGGTAGCTATATGTAAAAAAAGAAGTGCAATCAGAACATCACTTGGTCATTTGCTGTGACTAATTTCACGCACGCTCTCAGAAAATATGGAGACGTTTGCTCGGGATCGATGGTAATAAATTAAATAACAAATATTAATGAACGCGTGGAGATGAAAATGCTAAGATATTTCTTTCCGATCTAACACAAAATAACTTGCATTTTGAAATACCTATAACTAATATAAGTACCTATAATCAATGAATTCAAAAAAAGTTGTTGATAAATCTAAATTTAGAAATTAGTTTGTGTTTAAAATCCGAAGTATTTATTAACATATATATTAGTATCTATATCTATATATATATATTTATTGCTTTATGAATTGAAAAAAAAAAACATTTATTAACTCGTTTTTTGCTCTTCGCCTCGGAAAACCAGATTCTAATGTTGTTATACGAGTTCAAATATTTGTTGTTTTTGGTTTTTGGTCGATTGTAAATATGTATTTAATTATAACTGATATTTATAGAGTTATAGCATCTACGCAACGAATTTTAAAAACAAAACATTTGGTTGGTTGGTACCATACCATACCATACCATACCATAGCCCATACCCAGTAAAATCTTATTTAAACATAATATAAGCCGGCTTTTTGTTTATACATGATTGGAATTAAATTGTTTCACGCAGAGACTTTTGACCTGATAAGATTAGAACGAAATTTTATTTGTATATACATATAACCACATACATTTTTTGATACATTTTGCAAATTTGTAGGTAATTTGTAGGACATGTATAAAGGCAATAGACGGTAATAACTTTCTTTTAATATTATGTGGTGCACTTGATCATGACCCATAGGAACATCCAGCCATAACAAACCATACCTAAAACCAACTCGTAACGATATAGTTAGATATGTTTAGGAGGTAAACGAAATGTTACAAAATATTGACCAAACCACCACTTAACATGTTTTATATGCGCTTGGATCAAAAATTAAACATACATAAGAAAGGAAAATATAGGTACATTCCGGCAGACCATATATATTTAGGTACGAGTAAATGTTTTCTTAGCATTGAGATGCAATCAAAGCGATGGGCGGATCTAATTGTACTCTTAAATCGATAGTTATGATATCTGATGACTCATTTCGAACGGACAGACTCTACGTCGACTTTGAAAAGAACCGCTGTACTTCAATCAATGCCGATGATGATTTGATGTGAATCGTGGATGAGTGTGCATTAACGGATGGAGTGATTTCTTGGTAGATATGGTAGATAAACATATCTTTAAATTTTAAATGGGTACCGCAGTTTCTCTATTGATTAATCGGAAGCCTAACCAATAAAGTCGTACCAAATATGAATTGCCTGCAGTTCCTTATTTCCTAAGCTAGTCTAAGAAATAATGTTATAAAGCCAAAATTTCACCTTCCGCATAGAGGAAGAATGTACTCGCCGCTTACACCCGACCCAATTATATTATTAGTGTTATTTATAATTTGTTTCAATTCTTTCTACAAATGTATTACAATTTCTTGCCAATTGAACTTTATCTCGGATGAATTTCGACGTTTTTTAGGTACCTTGATATTTCTGTTGACTTCTACATGTGTATATACAATTGACTAAACTTTATACGCAGCTCTAGGATAATTAGTGATAGGTACATCATTTTGAAGGAAACCCGTACGTCGTACCGATTAAATAAGCGTATACATGCGAATTAACATGGATAAGATAGTATTCGTATAATATGTGCTTGCATTTGAAATGTAACACCTTACATCACCGTCAAATTGAATAGTTTTAGGAGATTCATGCCTGAAACTTCGGTGTTAATATGTAAATGTAGGACGTGAACGTTTAGTGATAAATATTCATATATTCCAAGATAAATTTAAGGAAATTCGTTAATCTCATTATGAATTGACGTAAGTAAAGGCATACGCTATGACTAATTTTTGTATTATATTATTATTTTGTCTATAAATAATGTGTGCATTATATATTTATTCCACAAAGGATATTAATAAATAATAACATTGCAATCTTCAATCTTCAAAACATGTGTAGATGCGTACATTGAAGTAAAATTGCAGGTTGTATAAATCTTCCAAAGTATAGTTACTAGTTTCATACATCGAGATAAACCGCAAAAAATTGTAATACCCAATAATTTGCGGCATAGGCGAACTCAAGATTTCTACCAGCTGCCGTATTTTTTTTAAATCACTGGAATTGCGAATAGGTAGACATAAAGAAAAATCATATCATCAAAATAAGACACTTCATAAAAAACTTTATTTTTGATGAATTAAACGTAATTGCTTTGAAAAAATAAATAAAAAGCGGAGGTAAAATATCTGTGTTTTATAACCCGAACATTACGGTTAAGTAGTCTTCATCCACCGTTAACCACATAATCCCTTGAAATTTGGTAAGGATTTTTGACCACAAAGTAGCAATTATACCTTTGAGATTGAATTACTTACTTACACCTTGGTACCTATACGCACACTTTATTTCCATATACCACATACGTATTTTCAACAGCATTCTTGTTTCATTCTAACCGAAGTTTAATTTAATACTAGCCTGTATCTATTCATATATACGAAATAATAAAATCAGCTCGGAATATACGTTTCCTATAAGTAACCCCTTCGAGTTACCCTGCACAGAATTGCAAAAATCGAATGTGGGGAGTGCCGTAAGATAATGGCTTAATCCCAGTCGCTGACGTATGATTAAATCACATATTAAATCAAATACGCCCTCTCTATTACACTTTTCAATAGGATTTTATTTGAAGCGTAAATTTATGCACCCTTCTTTAGCGGAATGAGGGATTTTCGTAATTCAGCTCACAACCACGAGGACCAAAGTTTACTTTAATCAATCTTCGAAATCGGAATAACAGAGGACGCCGAAATTAATAGTAAAATGGGTCCCGAAAATATAGGTTATATTCAAAGGATTGCACTATTATACAATCAATAAAATCTATTGTTTAAGATAATGATGTCTTGAGTAATATCTATATTATGACATAGAAATATGTATGTAGACTAGGTACTAGGTACATTAACCAAGTTTTGAATATCATTTTTCATACTGGCACTCTGGAAGGCTTTGACGAAAAAGGTACATTATAATGTATAGGAACTCCAAATTAGAGAACCGAAAAGATTGTTAATCCACCCGCAATACGCTAAATTTATTTAAACTATTTATGTAATTTGTTTCAATTGCAATAAGCCAATCAACTATTCTTACAGAGGAGGCAAAACAACGTCCGAGGGCTTCGTTACTATAAAAATCTTGAGTTTGGAAAAACTAATTTGTTTAACCATTATCATGTGGCTAATTTTATTTGCGAAGTGTGAAAATCTGACTATTATATGTCTCGACTCAACTAGTTCGTAGAAGATTATAAACCTCTAAAGTTCATTTGAAGTAAATCTCACGGATTTCCAGGAAGAAAATGAACTAAGTTCCAAGAGTGGGAATTACATCTTTATGAACTTGATAGCACTTAGTACGATCAGGCAGGCTTCCCCTAGGTACACACACAGAATGTGATGGTTAAATTAGGGTCGGTGGCGAAAGATCGATAGTTAGGACCTTTTTAATGGATAGGTAATACTCTATAAGTCCAATTATGTTCATGCCTTAAATGTTAGATGCGTGTATTAGATCAAACTGATCAAGTTTTATACACATTACAGGTTTTTACACATTACAGGTACTCTCTGTTGAGTCATCCCTGAAAGACGTAACTACTTTTCTATGCGATATTAAGCATATGATTATGAAAGACACAAAGGTATACCTACATGAGTACGAGTATTCCCCATCTTCACTTACAGAGGATGAGCCAACTTTATATGTTGAACAACAACAAAAAACCCAGTTAGGACAACATATTGGGATGGTGTCACCCACGGGAGGCACTATAATTTCCTAAATTAAACGAAAATAACATGAGCGACAGAAGATTGTAATGAGTTTCAAACATGACATGAAGTGTGCCCAATAATGAGCAATTACTGAGATTTTCTGGAATTTTATTGTTAACCATTCCGTGTCAGATATGTTAGAGAGTACACGCACATTGTATGTATATACATATGCCTACATACGCTTACGCTACATTTGAAAGGTTAGAAAACCTAATGCCTATACCTTGTGCACTCAATTTCACATTCCCATATGCACACATATTTATTGATTAAATGAACAAGACTTTATAGAGGCAACAGATTTTACAGTGACAGCAGTAATCTTTTAAGAAAGAATGAGAAAATGAAAAAAAAAGTTAATTTCAACAACAAACCCACAAGTGGTCCCAATGATTTAGCCGATCTGACTTTGACGCGGAACGACTTTGATTTGCTTTCATTTCACGAAGTTTCAAGTGGAATCGATCCAAATTGGAGAAAGTGTACAACATTCGATTGAATTAATCAGATCATTGACATTTAATTGCCTAATGAGCTTAGAAACGCCTAGGGGAAATTTTTGATTATAATCAAGCGGTAGCAATTATAAATTGAGACATTGCAATGGACTTATCAGCTTACATTTTTTGGTGTACAACAGCTACGATGTCGCTAAAAAAGTCGAAATGGCACGTTTTATGTTATGCGAAAACTTGTGTATATAACGAAACTTGTTCTACAGACCTACATTTTTAGGTTCCTTAAGACCATTAATTTGGTCTCGATATGATTTTAAACTAAGCGGTTTACCCTATTTTTTGGTTAAGATATGATTCTTACATATTTGCACCATAGTGAACTGACATGTTTATTGGTTAGCCGTAGTTCTCCAAGCAATTCGGTAAAGTTTTTTTTTAAGTATGTTCAAGAAAGCTGATGGAGATTTACTATACTTCTCTGAGCCATTTTTTTAATCTATGTTGCTAATCTGTAGCAAGATTTCGTTTAGGGTCTTCACAAAATTTGCGGAATTAGCTAGTCTCCAGTGATTAGTACACGGGAGTACTGATCAAGATGTCTCACGCTTAATCCCCGGAGAAACACCAATTAAACTTCAAATTATTTTGTCACTGCCATCGCATATTAAAATATTAATATAACTGTTTTGAGAAGGCTTAAGAACTCAGCCGCCTTTGTCAGAAAACTGTTTGTCCCTTCGTAGCAGAAATAGAATAAAATGGTTCACAAACAATGGTTGTGAGAAGCTCTATAAACCTGTTGCAACACCTTTTTATCAGAGGACAATTATTCTTCACCCTTTTAGCAACACATCAAATATATTCGATAATATTATGATCAACATATGAAAACCTTTCAAATAAAGCCTGTATTGTAGTTTTGTTGTTGTGTTATCCTATTTATCTTATTTCCGCAACCAAGAGTCTTCAGTCTTGTAAAACAGATACCTACAAAAATAAAGCTCGGAGACGGTGCGGACATTTCAATCTCCGAAGTACGACGAAACTACATGATAAAAACTGGCTTTATTTTGGGGTCTGGCGTCAAGGGATTTTAGAGAGTCCGGATGGATTAGATGCAGAGCTGTGTTTTTAATTCATAATAGGCTTACTTCTGATTCCCTGTGTCTTTAAATGTGTCATACCTTGCTGCTCCGTCAAAATCAGCAAGAACATCACCGAGTAAAGTAAGTTGCTGATATTAGCTTTATTTTATAATATTTTACCTACATACCTATCTGGAACTGTGTGGCGTAGGTACTTTCAGAATTTTTTTGTCGCACTTATGCACTCATGCAAATTGACACCTTCGTAATAATTTAAGGAATTGTTAATGTTATGCTAAAATTGAATTATTTCTAATGTAAAACTATCGCAAAATAATGCAATTTGCACCAATATTATGGATATGAAGGATTTCCGAACATTTAAACATTTTGACATTCATTAGTCGCATGAATTGTCGAATTTCATAAAAAAAAATCTGTAAAAAGTATAAATATTTCTATGCTTGTAATGTAAATTAAAATCCGTTATCAGTTATGTGATAACTGGTAAGTAGGTTCGACATTTTGAGTCGCCAATAACAATACGAAAGTGCTAATGAAAATTTAAATTTATTATTGTAGGAGTCATGTTTTTATGTATATTTTTATATAAATTCGTAACTCTCGTTACAAAATTCTTGTTATAAGAATTTTTTCTGTAGGCTTCCATTTTGCTTTATTTTTGGTAAAGAATTTATAGGTATAAGCATTATTTTATATTTAGCTTTAACTACTAACTGCTTTACTAAACTGTGTATTAATCGCGTAGTATAACATAAAAATCGAATCGTTCATCCTCTCTATCAAACTGTGAAAATAGAGAAATTGCCGTTTTCCAATGTTAAAGTAGGTAGGTGCATATAAAAACAATTTAACGCGCCGGAAAACTAGCACACATTTTTAAATTTCCCTTTGAGGGAATTTATTCAATCTAACACTCAAATTACATGGCAGAATAAGAAAAATGGATAAAAAACGAGCTGTCACTCGATTGAAAGTGAACAAATTTAGAAAAATAAATAAAGGTTTAGGTAAGATCGTCGATAAAATTCGGAATAAAGTGAACTTAAGAATGAAATTTATATGTTCTCATTGAAAATTCGTAATTTTTGTTCTGCTGTCACATCGAGCATTTCTCCAGCTCTGCTATTATGTGCAACATGTCCTCTTTTTTCTTTTTTTTTGTAACTCTTTTATTTTATTAATTTAATTGAATTTAAAAAAAGTGTGTAAAAAGCTATATAAGTCTTACAGCTGGCTGACTTGATGTGTCTCAGCTTTGATTGGCTGATCGATCACATGAATAGCTTTTTTAGTAGGCGTTTATTGAGAGGTAGCCGACGAATTAAGTCAAGAAATACATGACTAAGTACTAAGTTGACAGTTTCTGTATTTGACTGAAGTAGAAGAGGTGACGTTCAACCAATTCAATTTTTGCGTTCAGGGTACATTTAGTCAGAAGCAATCAGGTCTACTTAAAATTTTTAAATGTTACCATTTGACCTCGTGAGATTTTGAAAAAAATGTAAGTAATAACCATTCTTTAAGCATTCAAATGATAGTAATGCAATTTTGTATTATGCAATTGAACGCCATCATTTCAGAGTCCATACATTGATAACCAGCATCCTAGATTTTGCTCTTAATTTTAGCACGAATATTGAAACAGGTTTAAAATGATTTCACATGATATAATGTTTTAGTTATAATACCAAAACATTTGAAGTCAAAGTTCATCAGTTAAGTAAGAAAAATGAAAACATGCAATCGATTTCAATGATATCGAAAAGTGGTAAATACGAACCATGTTTGGTCCCAGTTATGTAAATATGTAAAATGCAACCGAAAAAGTTAAAACTGTTTTTTTTTCGTTTAGGCGGCCATAGGAAACAGAAAAAAGTCAATGTGTTGTTAGTACAAACAAATCAAGAATCCATGAGAACAAAAATTCCTGACAGATGGAACAGTAAAGAAATGATATATCAGTGAAATGATTTGGTTTTTTGTGTGGAATTAACTAAGTGGTCAAAAAAAGGAAAAGACATTTTTTTCGGTTGCATTTTACGTATCACTTTAACTGGGGCCTTATATGTTTCAAATATGTTAATATGTTTCAAATATATAAAAACATCTCCTAAACAAATCAAATTAATCAGCTTTTACCAATATATAATAACTAACTAAAAGCATTCAGAAATGTTAAAATTTAGTATTCGCGAACTCTGTCACATTCCCAGTTGGCAGCTACTTGGTAGCATACCTTTTTGTTTGTATATTTTTTGTACCTGACACAGATTCATAACACGAATAGGAAAACAAAATTCCGCATTTTAAACAAATATGAGGGAACCAATGGAAAGAGGATTGCGATTTGGCGATCTCAGTATGCTTTGTCTATGAAGGAGACAACGAACACTATTAAATCATATTAACCCAAATGCTGTGTTTTAACCGTATTTACTCTTAGATTATAAAATCCCTTTCCGCCTGAACACTGACATACAGCGGCTGTTTTTTTATATTTTAAATACTGAATATTGGTAGCACTTGCCGAAAAACCGATGCTTTGACAACACCTTAATGACAGTTCAACATAAACTTTGATTAGTAGCCATTTTTATTTATTTTATTTGCATATTATAATGTTTTTCAACTTAAGTGCAGTTTGTATTAATGAAAAGTATCAAATTATCTAACTCGAAACAAAATGGGAAAATCTAGATCTAGATCCAGAAGTCCAGCGAAAAGACGGCACCATAAAAGCAAACACAAACGCAAGAGCAAGTCTCGGGATAGATCCGAGCGGAGTTCTCATTCTCATAGCCGACATCGGGATAGAAGCCGTGAAAGGAATTCAAACAAATTAAAGTAAATAAAGCTCATAATATGTTGTAATTAAAACTGCTAAATATTGATTATTACATTTATTTTAGCAGAAAGCGTTCTTTGTCAATCTCATCTTCAGACAGCTATGGAAGCAGTGCAGATGAAAAACGGCATCAAAGAAAAAAGGGGCGAACTAAAAAGTTGGACGAAGTGGAAAGATTAGCTGAAATGGAACGACAACGAAGGCAAAAAGAAGCTGAACAAAAGGTTTACTAGAAAAAGATATAATTGAATGTTATAAATTAAGAAACACTATTTATTTTGTTCCTATACCTAACTCATGCCGGTTGAAACATTTTCAGTGTACGTCCTTTAGATAAAATGTCAAATCATTTCAAAAAGTTGCATTTTAAGAAAATCGAAAACACCCATACACATTCTTTTGTTCGTTGTTTTTCAATTATTCGTTGGGAGCGAAATGAATCACCTTAATTTCTTTAAAGAATACTTCAGTTGATACAAATTTTCTTTCAAAATTCTGCTAAGAATTTGACCATGTTTGATCTAGAGGAATTGTTAGAAGTTGTTCTTTTCTGATGATTGATCGAACAGATGTAAGTAACATCGTTCGGCTTTAAGGGTTTATCTGAATAAAATTACTGTTTTTTATAATTTTTACGTTTACATTCAAATTAAATCAAAAAATTAAATAACAAAATCTTAGATTATTGAAGAAGAAGCAGCCAAGAGGATAGAACTTTTAGTTAAAAAACGTGTGGAAGAAGAATTAGAAAAACGGAAAGAGGAAATTGAACGCGAAGTTAACAGACGGGTTGAAGCTGCCAAAAAGGAAATGGAACGTGAAATGATGCTCGAGCTGGAGAAGAGAAGAGAACAAATTCGGGAAGAAGAAAGACGTCGTGAGGTAGGTGTTAATTTAAATTTTTTTAATGACATACCCACTGATATTGAAAGTGCCTGAAATAATTTGGGTCATGTTTTTGTGTATACAGTATCTTGTATATAAATAGGCGAAGGCAAATAGTAAGGTCATTGCATTTTAATGGTAGAATAATAGGTTACCCTTCTATGTTTATATTACAGGAAGAAGAGAAACAAAAACGCGACGAACTAGAGCAAATACTAGCTGAAAATAATCGTAAAATCGAAGAGGCCCAGCGCAAATTAGTGAGTACATGCCATTAACTTTGGAATCTTTATTGGACATTATTATTTTGCAGGCTGAGGAAAGGCTAGCTATAATCGAGGAACAGCGACTTATGGACGAAGAAAGGCAAAAAATGCGTAAAGAACAGGAAAAACGCGTTAAGGAAGAACAGAAAGTTATACTGGGTAAAAACAATTCACGGCCTAAGCTATCATTTTCCTTAAAACCTGGCGCTTCATGAGTTTCAGCATATGAATATTATATATATATTAAAGGTTTTAATAAAAAATAAAGGACCTATATATATATATATATATATGTGTGTATATGTGAATTCAATAATAGACCTTGCCCGTGCTTCTTGCGTCATATAAATTAGTATTTTGGCATAGCTGACACAGTTAAACTTGTGTCACCAGATGCAATATATCGATAAACGGATTTGATTTGTTTTTTATTCTGTCAAATATTCAACAATAAAAAAAAAGATTCTTCAGTCGATAACTTTTGTATCTACGTTTTTTTGATGTTATAAAGAATCAGGTGTAAAAAGCACTGATAAAAAAGTCCCTAACCAACAGTTTTTAGTCATTTTTGTTATTAGATTTTCCATAACGCTTCTATGATGTTGACTGTTGACTCTCGCGTATTTACGCAGCCTAAAAGGTCTATTCATTTGAGAACGACGGAACGAATTGATAAAAAGCGAACAAACCACTCTTGATGAAATTTTTACTTTTCTTAGAGTAAAATACTTAATAGTTGACTTAAAAAAAATAGTAAAACACATTCAAAAAGAGTTTAAATAACGAAATTTCCAGCTTTTTGCCGCGAATACACAATCAATACGATTAAAGCGCGTTCCACAAAAAAAAATTTAAGTTAACAACCGACAGATTTTTTTTTTTTTTTTTAAATAGAAATTTTAATTTGACCTATGTTATTCTACGCAAAGACAATACTATGGTTTGTCTATGGTTCTACGCAACTTTTAATCTCAATTTGTTTGTTACAGTTAAGCAGTTCTCCGTTGCGGCTGGCAACGTATTTAACTGACAGGTGGATAGATTAGGTAGGTAGATAATTTTACTTTTAACTTTTCTGTCAGCTGAATGCTTAACTTTAAATCTCTTTCCCAAAGAGAGTTAGAGCATTTTTTATTTAAATAGCTAATGAGAGAAACTTAGGGTCTCAGGTTCAGGTTGGCGGTAGATCACGAAAATTGAAATTTGACATCATCTGATTTCTAGAGCAGAAAGCTGCTCTAAATCTGTTTAATGGAAACAACCACAGATAAGAGAAAAGGACCTTTCTTCTAAACTAAAGCCAGAGATAAATGATTAAAAGAGATATGAATATCTTTCGTACGTCTAGTCCCCCCCCCCAAAACCCATATGTTTGCATTGTTGTTTTTGTAATTTTAAAATATCTGTGAGTACGTGTGTCCAAAATAAAAATGTTGCTATTTGCTAATGGCCGGCCACCAATCCTCTAGCTTTTAAGGGCACCGCGCTATTTGTTAAGGCTTTGATAAAATTGAAAAAAAAAAAAGTAAAATACACTTACGGAATAAATACAGTAATTCTTGCATTAAAGTCCAATTTACGTATATGACGCCTCGACTAAATGTGCTTCCATTCACGCTGTGCCAACTGTTAACGGGTGCAACGGACATAAAGGCGTAAAGCAAACCTACTTTATCTGTCCATTCCGGTACGTACAGGGAAAGGGAAGCAATAAAATGTAGGTTGGGCATTTCATAGCTTCCTATTTCATTAAAGTTAAAGAATTGCAGAAGAAAAAAACGCAAACAAGAAAACAAAAACAAAAATGACAGCCCATAGAATACTATTTGTGGTCTCCAGGAGCAATTTTCATAGCATGCTTTCTGGCGTTCTACAAAATATTGCTCATGAACACACCGTGTACGTGTTATGAAAAATGTTCATGCTCCTTTAAATGTCTGAAGCCCTGAACACAGTCATTGGAAGTTTAACGAATAAAGTCTGGTACGTTGTTCGAGTGAAGTGAAATTTTCACTCCTCTCCAAGAAATTGCTGTGAATTTGAAAGTGAAATTTTCACGCCGATATGTCAAAAATTTAATGCGCGGACAATAAAAACCAAGTGAAATAGCAAGTAACGCCCTCTACATATCACTTTTTAAACAATTATTTTTCACTTCAACAGCGTACTGCCTGGTGAAATTTTCACTTGAAAAGTTCATTTTGACATTTCGCAGTGAAAAATTTGTATGAAAATTTGGATTTCACTCGAACAGCGTACCAGGCTATACCGTCTAATCTTACCATAACTGTCATGAAAGAGCTTCTCAATTAGTCGTTTGGACTCGGCGTAAAATTGTAGATCCCTTCCATTCGTCCCAAAAATGAAAACTCACACAAAACGAATAGTTGCCCTAACTATTTATTTATTTATTTATAAGAAAATATACGATGAAAATATAATCCGCGATAGGGGTAATCAATTAATTTTAAATTCATTATCTGAATCCCTACTACCTATTTAAGGGAACTTTTTAATATGTTCACAATTTCACAAGTTTCCCTAATTGATAGGTATTATGAAGAAAATAGAGATAATAAATAAAAATTACACTTGAATATTGCATATTATACCGTAGTGAATTACACCACCTTGAATAATATTTTCATTCCAAAAGGAGGTGTTCTGAATTCGTTAATTTACGCTTGTACTCGTTCATTCAATTTCCAATAAATACTCGTTCGAAGAAGGAGGCATCATGATCTCACATCTTTCTTTTTTGAAAGTACGCCATTGCAGGCGTGTAGTCTTTTACAACTTCGGTCAAGAAATCACTAAACATCAAAGATGGTACGTAGAATTTAATTATAAAAGTTATTTATTATGATAGTACACAAAACTAGTTACAGAATAGTGTAAATATTTTATAAAACTGTGGAAGTCAGACGGAGAAATTTAGAAAATTACAGAACTCATATTTTTATGCAAAGTGTCTGCCATTATGTGGCTTGTGATATGACGTATGCTATTTTTGAAAATTCAATAATATTAAATGCAGGGCTCATGTGATTATATTTTTATTTTATGTTTTAATTAAAATTATTTCCATAGGTTAACTTTACCGTAGATGAGATCCGTGCCTTGATGGACAAAAAACGGAATATCCGTAACATGTCTGTCATTGCTCACGTCGACCATGGAAAATCTACTCTGACCGATTCTTTGGTAAGTTACTTTTTTCTGCAAGTGTTCCTACGCAGTATATTTTTAATTATAAATATAAATGTTTTAGGTATCCAAGGCTGGTATTATCGCCGGAGCCAAAGCAGGTGAAACTCGGTTCACCGATACCCGCAAGGATGAGCAGGAACGTTGCATTACAATTAAATCAACGTAAGTCCCAATGTGTTTTAGAAATGCTTAGTAGATTAAAATAAATAATTAAAATGTAACTTAAATTGATGATACTGATGACGAGACTGATCGGACCTTTTAAAAATCTATGTGTATATTTCATATAAATTTTTGCAATAAGTTCTGTACAAGATTATATGGCTTTGCTGATTGAGTTGCATACAGACAAAAAAAAAATCTTTTACGCAGTTATGCAAGTAAGGTTTAAACGCATGCTAAACAGAAATTTATTTAATTTTCAGTGCCATCTCTTTGTTCTTTGAAGTTGAAGACAAGGATTTGGTCTTCATCACCAACCCTGATCAGCGTGAGAAGGAAGAAAAGGGTTTCTTGATCAATTTGATCGATTCACCTGGGCACGTTGATTTTTCATCTGAAGTAACCGCTGCTCTTCGTGTAACTGATGGCGCTTTAGTTGTCGTTGATTGTGTTTCTGGTGTCTGCGTACAAACTGAAACTGTATTACGTCAAGCCATCGCTGAGCGTATTAAGCCAATCTTGTTTATGAACAAAATGGACCGTGCTCTTTTGGAATTGCAGTTGGAAGCCGAAGAGCTGTATCAGACTTTCCAAAGGATCGTCGAAAACGTTAACGTTATTATTGCCACTTACAACGACGACGGCGGTCCAATGGGAGAAGTTCGTGTTGATCCGTCAAAGGGTTCAGTCGGTTTTGGTTCCGGCCTTCACGGATGGGCTTTCACTTTAAAACAATTCTCTGAAATGTACTCTGAGAAGTTTAAGATTGATGTCGTTAAGCTAATGAACCGGTAAGTAGCGTAAGGTTTGTTTATAAATGATGTAAGTATGTATATGCATAGTTCAATGCTTCTAGCACAAGAAGTGTTTCACATAGGATTTCCTTAATTCGAGTTTACTCGCATTGAGTTATCCGAGGACTGTGCGACGAGTGCAGTTTACAATAGAAGCAGATTAATTTCATTTTTGTTACAAGATTTTTCTTGTTCCCAATTATGCAATTCAATTTTTGGTAACGCTGCCAAGCTACCTCTATCCTTATGTCTGCTCTTGGCAAGCTGAACATTTATTGGTACAGTTTGACATTTTTATTATATCCATAAATCAAATTTATGGCAATTGTTTTATGTATTTTAATATGTAGTCAATTCCAAATTCTATTTGAATTTTACTTGCAATCGCAAACAGTTTTTATAACAGCATATATCATATTGCAGCCTTTGGGGTGAAAACTTCTTCAACGGCAAGACTAAGAAATGGGCCAAGCAAAAGGAAGCTGACAACAAACGTTCTTTCTGTATGTACATCTTGGACCCCATCTACAAGGTGTTTGATGCTATCATGAATTACAAGAAAGAAGAAATTCCAACACTTCTAGAAAAGATTGGAGTCACATTAAAGCATGAGGACAAGGATAAGGACGGCAAGCAGCTATTAAAAATTGTTATGCGTAGTTGGTTACCTGCCGGAGAAGCTTTACTTCAAATGATTGCCATTCATTTGCCATCACCTATTGTTGCTCAGAGGTATCGTATGGAGATGTTGTACGAAGGTCCACTCGATGATGAGGCTGCTATTGCTGTTAAAACGTGTGATCCTAATGGTCCACTTATGATGTACATATCAAAAATGGTACCGACAACTGACAAGGGTCGTTTCTATGCTTTCGGTCGCGTTTTCTCCGGCAAAATCGCTACTGGAATGAAGGCAAGGATCATGGGACCCAACTATGTTCCCGGCAAGAAGGAAGATTTGTACGAAAAGGCCATCCAACGTACAATTTTGATGATGGGTCGTTACGTTGAAGCCATAGAAGATGTCCCATCGGGTAACATTTGCGGTCTTGTCGGCGTTGATCAGTTTTTAGTGAAGACTGGAACAATTACAACTTTCAAGGATGCGCACAACATGAAGGTATGTATTTGGTTACAATCTCATAATAATTCATAGGTTGGCATGATGATAGCAATATTCACAGACCTGTACTGAGTACTTTGAAAGATACATTTATACTGATAGTTTTATTTGAAATTTATTGTGATTATCATTGCATGATAACTGCCTTTTAACAAAAGTTTTTCCTTGAATTTTAACAGGTCATGAAGTTCTCGGTATCGCCTGTGGTCCGCGTTGCAGTCGAACCCAAAAACCCAGCCGATTTGCCGAAGCTTGTTGAAGGTCTGAAACGTTTAGCCAAATCCGATCCTATGGTACAGTGTATCATTGAAGAATCTGGTGAGCACATCATTGCTGGAGCCGGCGAATTGCACTTGGAAATCTGTCTGAAGGATTTAGAAGAAGACCATGCTTGCATTCCTTTGAAAAAGTCTGATCCGGTTGTCTCATACCGTGAAACCGTGTTTGAAGAATCCAACCAAATGTGCTTGTCCAAGTCCCCAAACAAACACAACCGTTTACTTATGAGAGCTGTCCCAATGCCTGATGGACTTCCCGAAGATATTGATAATGGAGATGTCAGCTCAAAGGATGATTTTAAAGTTCGTGCTCGGTATTTGGCTGAAAAATACGACTACGATGTAACTGAAGCCCGTAAGATCTGGTGCTTCGGTCCCGATGGTACTGGTCCCAACTTCATCATGGATTGCACAAAATCTGTTCAATATTTAAACGAAATTAAGGATTCCGTTGTTGCTGGTTTCCAATGGGCGTCAAAGGAAGGCGTTTTAGCTGATGAAAATATGCGTGGTACGTATTTTACTTTATCGATTTTTGATATATTTATTGATTCTTTTGGCGTACATGATGAAAAAAAAGATCGGAAATGTCTTGTCGAACATTTATATTCAAGCTCAACAGGCCTGAAGCCAATTGTCCTCCTGCTTTTTTTTCGAATATTAATTTTTAAGCAATTTTAATAACATAACAAAAACCTGCTTGTAATTTTTAACAGGTGTCCGTTTCAATATTTATGATGTCACATTGCACGCTGATGCTATCCATCGTGGAGGTGGACAGATCATTCCAACTGCTCGTCGTGTCTTGTACGCCGCAGCTATTACAGCGTCGCCACGTCTTATGGAACCCGTTTATCTGTGTGAAATCCAATGTCCAGAAGTAGCGGTCGGTGGTATATACGGGGTCTTAAATAGGCGCCGTGGTCACGTTTTTGAAGAAAGTCAAGTTGTTGGAACACCAATGTTCGTAGTTAAGGCTTATTTGCCTGTCAATGAATCCTTTGGCTTCACTGCTGATCTGCGTTCAAATACTGGTGGACAGGCGTTCCCACAGTGCGTGTTTGACCATTGGCAGGTTCTTCCAGGTGATCCAATGGACACAGGCACCAAGCCATACCAAATCGTGCAGGACACACGTAAACGTAAGGGTCTGAAGGAGGGTCTTCCGGATCTCACCCAATATCTTGACAAATTGTAAAAACCGCAAAGCAGCATTCACATCTGTCTTTAAGTTTTGGGGTTTTATTCAACAATAGATATTTTAAAAGCAGTAACAGCATAAAAATAAATTAATTTGTATTAAATGTGTTTATTTTATTTTTTTTATTAAAAGCAAACGTACCTTTTTTTTGTTTTTCAAACAATCGGCAACTTATTTTTTGTTATGAGCAAAGATCTTGGGAAAAGACATAAAATGGAAACATTGGTTTCCGGTTCGGTTTCTCAAATTATACTCAAAAACGCGCATTTTCAAATGAGTCTCGAAACCGGAATGTGCCTTTCTGAGAAATGGTGGATGAAGAGTAGGTAGGTACTTTGAACACAACAAATACCGATGTGGTTTTCGATTGGACTGGCAGAACGAAAAAAACAATTTCGATTTTACTTCTGTGAACGTGAATTTTTCCATAGTTGCTTGAGATTAACAGTTTGATGACTAGGGATTTACCAAACAACTACATACATTTGATTTTGACAGCTAGTGGAGTTTGCTAGCTTGTTTGTAAAGTGCAAAGAAACACAGCATCGAGTTAGTATATATGTATTATATACAATGTTTAGAAATTAATTTGGGCGAAAATTTCGAATAATTAGGAATATATCTAACCAGCACGTAAATAAGTGTGGAAGGCTGCACATTATCCCAAACGTGCAAATAGCTTTAACTAAATAGAGAATAGACTTCTTTAGGTTTGATTGGAAATAGACACGAAATCTGGGGAGCCTATCGACGACCACATTAGTGAGTGTAATGGCTCAGTGTGTACATTTAATGGTATTTTAGTGAAGGGTAACATCTTCGAAGCTACAAAAATACATTTTTCATCTTTCTCGGTTTGCGACTGTACTGTACTGAAAAAGTTATATTTAGGACCCTGTCTTTTTTATAAATTGGTTATAAAATTCATAGAAGCTACATTCAAATACAAAGATTGGGAAAAAAATTTTCATTTAAGAAGTCCAAAATAGCAAGAAAATATATACATATTTAATTTGATTTTATGTGGGTATAACTGTGCCCGAACAATGTAACGTCAGCAGAACCTATATTTTGGTGGATTTATTTGACTAAAGAAATTCACCACGTCATCGTATATTTTCAACACAAGTTTCCTTCACTTTTGATTTTAATTCCAACAAAAAATTCGATTTGCTTTATTGCTGTGGTAGGGGTGTTATAATTTTTTGCAAAGCTGAAAACAAATTTTGTGTATAATATTGCGCCTGTGAAAACTAAATTTTCGGAGCATAAACTGAACAATTTTTTTGTCAATATAGCAGAAAGATGGGGTAATAATTAAATAAAGTGAAATGGTATTGCAAAAAGTCCGCAGCTATAAGAAAATCAATTTTTGAAAAGACGACAAATGTGTTCCGCCCGTCTGTTTGAGTAAACTTTGTGGAAAAGTTTTCTTTTACAAATTAAGATTTCTTTTATTTGTTTTTATGTAAAGTGATCGCAACATAAATTTTATTAGTGCGATCTGAAAGAATAAACTTGGTTTAGAATATTTAAATGTTGCAAACAATTTTTTTTGCAATAAATCGATTACTTTACTAACATTTTTTTTTTGTGATAAAATTTTAAAATATGTACTCTTCATACAAATTTATATGTTACTATAACACTGCTATAACCAATTTTGCAGGGAACAACCGATATTTACATGCCAAGCTCATGTCTTCCACATTGACCCAAAAACTAAGAGGACGTGGATCACTGCTAGCATGAAAGCTGTTGCAGTGAGTTTTTTTTACGACTCATCTCGAAATTTGTATCGGATAATTAGTGTCGAGGGAAGCAAGGCGGTTATTAA
Organism: Cheilosia pagana; assembly: GCA_936431705.1. Lineage (NCBI taxonomy): Eukaryota > Metazoa > Arthropoda > Insecta > Diptera > Syrphidae > Cheilosia > Cheilosia pagana. The sequence continues at coordinate 127,281 of OW386169.1, forward strand.
TTCTACTATAACTCCGAATATGACGTTTACGCAGACTTCACAAAAGTTTGGACAATGGAGTGATGTTCGAGCGAATACGGTTTACGGGCTTGGTTTTGCATCAGAAGCTGAATTAACAAAGGTAAAAAAGTATTTTAACAATATCTTAATGCGTTCTATGTCCAAAATTGTTTTTGTAACTAGTTCGTGGAGAAGTTCCAAGAAGTCAAAGAAGCTACAAAAAATGCAATGGCAAAGACCTCTGCAAATGGTAGATTATAACATATATATTTTTATTTTTAATAGTGGCATTACTTTTAATTAGGAAGTGCGGCAGCTACACCAACAACGTCCGCAAACACATCTCCGGTTGCATCTCGTACTGGAGTTATGCAGAACGACAATTCTCTGGAGCATACCGTTGAACCACCTAATTTGTCAAATACAAATACACAAAATGCTAATCCCGAAAGTCCTTCTCATAAAATTAATCAAAGCAGTAATATTACCACGACTGATGTGAAGCAACTCAGCGCACAAAGCGCGGGCGATTGTGGGTCTGGTCATGCTGGTGGTGGCGTTGGTAGCGGTGAACAGCAATTAAAATACGAAAATGAGAGACTTAAGATGGCTTTGGCTCAAAGGTAGGACAAAGTGAGAAATCTTAAACAAATCATTAGCTTTTCTTATCAAATTCTGTTAGTTGTGCCAATGCGAAAAAATGGGAAATTGAACTTGCAACATTAAAGAATAACAATATTCGTCTCACCAGTGCACTACAGGTAAGTTTTTTTAATTCATATAAATTAAAAGATTTATATCAAAATTATACGCAGGAATCAACTGCAAACGTTGACGAGTGGAAACGTCAACTTCATACTTATAAGGAAGAAAATATCAGACTTAAACGGGAAATGGAGTCCAGGCAAGGCTTAGCTCCTGGTTCCGCTGGAAATGAGATAGCCGAAGAACTACGGAGAGAAATTAGTGTACTAAAAAGTCGAATAGAATCTCTGGAAAAAGAACTGATGAATCAAGAAATTGAACTTAAAAGTGCAAATCGAAGTTTGCTAGATAAAAGTAGTGATCAAAATGTACATATTAAATTTAAAAAAAAGAAGATTAAATTCAAAATAACACTTTTTAATTGTAGATGACCAAACTTGGAGAATTAAACAGTTTATTTTCTAAATATCTATCGGACCTTCTTGATGTGCAAAAGGATATGGATAACTTAATTCATCCCACAAAGAGTACTTGAAACATGCATCTGATTTTGCCTTATAAGGTAGGTCATATTTACCCTGACGGAAGTAGTACCTATTGAATTTCAATTAGATTTCTAGCTGTAAAACCTATTTAAATCGTTAAAAGTACGCACGACTAAATCATAGTACTTTTATATTAGTTTTTTTTCTTAAAAATTATAATTTCTATTTGAGGAAATGGTTTTCGTAAGTGCTACGAGTATAGGTACCTAGCACACAAATTCCATATGAGACTTTAAATGGAAAAGAGACATTTATATATGTCATATATATGATCAGATATATATATGTATGACGTTTCACAAAGGTTTAGTATAACACACATTTGTTAATTAAGTTTTTAATTGTTTGTTTTTCATCTCAGATTTTAAAACCAAAATATGATACAATTTATATTAATTTATTAAATTCCTCAAGTACCTAAATACTTAAAAGATATACATGGCTTTAATTATATTAAAGAATTGCAATCTGTATCTGTTTCAGTTCTCTGAATCCGAACAATTGGCTTCCATCGAAATTCAAATACAAAAAGGAAATGACAACATAACCGCTTTAGAAACTGAAAATACGCTCTCGAATGTAACATCAATACAATCCCAGTTGCAGTCGTTATATGATTGCAATGAATCATTAAAACTCTGCGATAAATATAATAATTATAAAAATATTAATCAGTACAACTTGACAGACAAACTTGTATACATGCATGCAAGCAATATCAACGAGACTACAAATACTCATACTCATTGCAACAAGTCATTGGGTAGCAATAGTGGTGTGGACAGCTTAACTAATCAAATAAAGTCTTCGGACATACTTTACCAGAAGCATCAAAACCCCGAGACAAAAACAAGTAACGCTACTCAATCGGAGTTAAAGAGGAATCTCTCCCCTCAGATGTTGACGAAGCAATATACGAAGGATTCAACTGTGGAACGAAATGACGGTAACAAATCGCCTACAGTAGGAGTGGCTGCTTCTATATGTTTAAACAATACAAAAACGGCGACTATACTTGTATCTAAGACAAAAACCAAAACAGGATTACCGTTATTGTTAAAAAATTCAATAAATTAGACAAATTGAAAAAAATCAATTAATAAAGATTTGATTTTTTTTATTACAACCTAAATTTATTTTTAACAAATTTCATAAATACAGTCATAAAATTCTTTATTTTACAACCGCGTTTAATTAATAAATAAACAATTATCAGTTTTCTTCCTTCGTCAATATTTTCCATAAATTGTTAAATAAAAAATATATTGCAACGTTGTTTATAACCTAGTAAACGCTGTCCCTAATTGCCGAACAAATGTAAATAAACAGTAAATTTGGTTTGAAGTTAAATAAAAAACTAACAAACAAAACGCAATACCCATAAGATCAAATATGGAACGAATAAAGTGTAAAACGTAGTTATAAGTTGGTAAATTATTTATTCTAGACTTAGATTTTAATCGACGAACATAATATGACAACCATGAAATATTACCTACGAATGTTAAGTTTTAATTAATGACAATTTATTTGCAGATGAATAAGACAATGATCACGAATAAATGCATTACAAATAAAATGAAAAATTACCAGCTAAAAAATTACATAGTTATACATAAAAATGTATTTATATGAACACACAAATATATAATATGTATGTGTATTTATATCATATGCATATTCAAATACTGGATAGTTAAATATGAATCCATACATCTAAAATTTATATATATAATATATTCTTTTCTACTTTTAATATTTGAGTATATTGCAAGTAGAGTTTGCGAAATATGGAACAGTAATTAGAGAACCGTTTCGCATTCTAACCAAAAAAAGAAAAAAAAATAGAAAATCATAACAATATTATTAAATGAAGTGCTCCTCTTACAAGTTTTTATTTATTTTTGTTGGCCTGTATGAAATTCGCATAATAACAAATACTAAGGAGTGAAATAAAAATATTAAATACTTTAATTAAAAATCGTGTTAACAAAACTAAAATACCTACCACTCGATTAAAAAAACAAAAGAAATAAAAATATTAAACCCTGGTTGTTGTTGTTAATACCAAATGGACAAACTGTTTCAGCACGCTGTATCCAAAAATATGAAAATTTGCATTAAAAAAATACAGGGGTCGAATTACCGCATCCGTGATCGAGCAATACGTGACTGAATTTGTTATTGTTTTGCATGTAAATTCAACAAAATTCAGTGACGTATCGCTCGCTCACGGATGTGGTAATTCGACCCCAGATTTTTGTCTTGGGATTATTTGACATTTCGAAATGCATAAATTCTTGATGACAGAAAATCAGGATTTGTTTGTTTTACTTTGGAAATTAACAAGGTGTTTAAAGGTACTCAATTAAATCGTTGTATTCGATTGACAAATTACAGGAAAAAGTACTCACATTGAATTAAAAAAAAATATAGACTGGATCTTAATCATGTTATGCTTTACCAGCATCCATTAAGAACTATTGCTGATTGCATAGAATGTTCCTACATTTTTGTAGAAGTTCAGAAGTTCTGCTGAAATAAAAGCAGAACAGAACATTTTTAAATATGAAAATGAACTCAAAGGTTAAAAAAGGTGAGAAAGCCTGAGAAACTTACAAGTAAGTAATGACATCAACAAAATATTTCTTTTTATTATACGGTTAAATTTTATAATCAAATCAAATTAAACTATATGTTTACTTAAATCTATGTGGCGAAGAGAGATCTGTACAATTCGTTTTTGGACTCCTCCGTCCACTCACTGGTATTATTAGGTGCCATAAAATTAACAAGTTTGTGATGAACAACATATCTAAAACGAAATTATTTTTAAAGATTTGGTACCAAATAAAATATATAATTTACCTTATTTTACGTCCTTTACTTGCCCGAGTGTCAACTTTTTTTTTCATCTTTTGACGAAGTTTTTGCAGCTCTGCAAACTGTTTAGTAACATCATATGCATTTAAAGATGTATTGGACTTAAACTCTATAAGTTCTCTTAACTGCGAATGATAGAAGTCCGTATCGTCATATATATGAGGGCTAGATATTTCAAGTTTTCCATCTGACTCAGAACAGTCGCGGCCAAATAATGTGTAGTTTCCGTTCAATTTTTGCGACTTTGCAATATGTTCGTCTCGCTTTGTAAGAATGTTATTAATTTTCTTGACAATATTAAACTCTTCCGCCATATGACTCCTTTTCATGGCTCCTGAAGGTGCCATCAACTTTGTACGATCATCCCATTTTAGTAAAACTGAATTGCGATAGGGTTGAAACTTTTTAAAGTTTGATTCAATTGATAAAGCATATCTTTTTACTGAGGAATTTTCGTCTGACTTTGAATGCATTCTATTGGTCATATTTAATTTTTTTATATCGGAGAATTGATTTGCCAGTTTCATTTGAGTTTCCAATAGTTTTTGTAATAGAAGCTCTGCATTTTTTCTTACTTCCTCAGCTGAATCTTTAAAGTCTTTCTTGAATGCCAATTTAGTAAAATCTCCAGGAGAAGGTAGACTGTTTGCTGTATTGAGCATTTTTTGAGAATGAATCCGAATTTCTAAAAGCTTCTCCCAAGCAGCTAACTGATTTTGAACACATAAACCTTTCTCAGTTTCCAGTTTATGGCTTTTGGTAGATACTAGGTTGTTCGTACCTTCTTTTACGCTTTCAAAAATATAACTTTTTTTACAAGAAAAACTCGTTTCATCTGACAATTCCTCTTTATACTCGTATTCAGCAAGTTCTTTTTCCAAAGGTTCACAATCATCAGATGCAGCATAATCATCTTCTAAAGTATTGAAAATATCCCGAGATGCGATTTCGCCCCTATATTTAGAACTTTGTTCAGATAACATTTTAACATTTTTTTTGCGAATTTGACTGAAGGATTTATTGGCTTCGTTTTCATGAAAACCATAATCTTCTTCTTCAAAATGTATTACGTTGGGAATTGCTTCACTGTCTGAATCGTTATCGGACAAATTAGGATCATTACTTATGCTTTTCACCACCGTTTCGGAAATCGATTTTTTCTTTATTTTTCTGAACATAGTGCTAATAACAATTAAAGAAAGAAAAATTACACAGAACAATTAATTTAGTTTAACAGTTCAACTTAGCTTGCAAAATCTATAAACTATAAACTATTCATATGAAAAGTCAACTGTTAACTCTGACACTGACAGTGACATTACTAATTAAACTCCATCCCACCCTTCACAACCACGTGTATCCAATGTTGCCAAATGAAGTTTTTATTTTTATAATCAGTATATTAAAGGTGACTTTACATCATTATCTCTTATTAATTTGGGTTTTCTTAGGAAAAAATATGATATTTTTTTTTTATTTCACATTTAATTTTACCAAGAAAGAAAACAATCTTCTTTTTTTTTTGATTTGCATTACCTTTTGCATACCTTGATCTCTTTCACAGCTGTTTAACATCATTTGGGTCGAAACTATTGAGCTGTTGCTTAAATATGTGTGTGGAAGTGGTGTGGTTGGATGTTGGAACACAGTCTAGGAGCTGTTGAGGAGCGCATGAATCGAATACAATTTGTGAGGCTCACAACTGTAATCATTTGTCGAGCAGGTCACACTCATAAGTACAATTAATTTGTTTGTATAAATTTTCACCAACTGCTGTGAGCATTTTTGCAGAATTAAAACAAATTCATCGAATCACAACACCAGAGCTTGTGATTTGTGAGGCCTCAGGTTGAAATTGAAAATGAAAAATCATTATTTTTTTACCAAAGGCAATACTGATGGGATCCCCAATTTCGCCCGAATTACAGTTACTTGCCTACATGCTATATTTTTACGGAGTTTCAAAAATTAGCTGCGCTAGTATTGTTACATAGAAAGTTATATTGATAAATCTCACTTAACTTCAAAGGTCAAGGCTCACCAACACACCCGCACCTAATACCTATTTGACACTTCACTCCTCACTGCGGTTAAAGCGTTTTGTCCGTTGAGTTTGAAATTGGGCACATTCAAAAACTTAAGTTATCTTGAGTCGACGAGATTGGTCTGGAATAGATGTAACCTGAACGCAAAAAGTAGATTGGTCGGAAACGTCACTTTTCCTACGTTACCTTCATATGCGAACTGTCAACTTAGTGCTCAGTCACGAATTTCTTCACTAGATTCGTCGTCTACCCCTCCATAAACGTCAACTGACACAGCTGGCCATGTGACTGATCTAGGCCAATCAAAACTGAGATACATCAAGTCGTTCAGCTGTCAGACTTACTAAACTTAAATACTTAAACGTCCCCATTATTGTTAGCACCCACTTCCGGAAGCCATTTAGTTTTATAAGAAAGAAAAATTCCCTACAAAAATATCAGCGTGCTGATCTGTCCCATAATTTAAACCAATTAAACAAGAAGATCGAACAAAATATATGTCAAATATTTTTATTAGTTAGTAGTGTTCCTTCCTGTCAATTAATTGCAAATGTTGATAGAAAACCCAATCAAGTTTTTTGAAAAACTTAATTTGGTTTTATTTGATTTCGAATCGATTTCATCAAAGCAAAATAAAGGAGGATTTTCAGCACGCAATCACTTCTGAGACCGTCTATTGGCACAAAAAATGTTCTTCTGGTGATTCTGAGAAAAGAAATTAGCTTCTCGAATCTCGATCTTAAGTCAGAATCCACTCAAGAAGCACTAACACAAATGTAATTTATGTATTTTATACAAGTCAGTTGACGGCAGCGTAGGTAGATGATTTCAGAATGAGTGAATCTCCCAGTGAAACCAATGGAAAGCGACATAATAATCCAACTTTAATTATGAAGCTTTCAGGAGGTGGATAACTATTTTGTAGCATTACGTTTTTGACTTGTACTAAAATGTACTAACATTTAAAAAAATAGTTTTCTAAGCAAATACAGCTACATACAGAAAATTTGCACACATCACGTATAGATAAAAGAAAATTATTTTTAAGATAGATAGGGTAGAAGGGGATGCATTTGCCATGGGCGTACATCTTCCATGGGGGTACACCTGCCAATCGATTTTTGTTTCCAAACCAGCAAAGTGTAAAATATCGAAAAATTGATTTTCATTGCTCACCTCTTAGTGCAAACTTCCCACAAAGTTTGATAGATCTCCGCCAGACACCAACCAAGTTGGACTTAGGTAACTGTTGGTTGCATATATCTGTCGTAAATATGTTTGTTGCAGTTTATAAAAGTGGTTGATATAATGTTTCCAAAAAGGAAAAAAGTTATGAATTATTTATCCAAAAAATAGCATGCTGGGGGGCTTTGCCATTTTTTTTGTGGTGGGGATTTACCTGGCAAAGCCACCGTATGGGGTGCTTCTACCAGTGGCAAACCCACTCTGTGGGTTGCTTTTTCGATGGCATTGTCTTCTTTATTGAAACAGTATTAAACGTTGCTAAACGTCTGCATTATTTACAACTTTATAATGTTGAATAGTCTGATTTTTAGGTACCTGGTAAACCCTACCCAACCCCATCGCAAACCATCCCACCTAGGGGGGCTTTACCAGGCAATTTTTTTTTTTATAATAATAAAAAATTGAAATTATTGACTGATCAAGTTGAAATGTACTTTAAAGTGAAAATAATAAAGCAAGGTACATATTTAACATCAAAAAAAACTAAAACACGCTAAAGGTTATGTGTAATGCGTAAGGTCAAACTTCCTAAATACCGGCAAATGCACCCCCTTCTACCCTACCTAACTATACTGAAGACTGTTCAATGCATTATGAAAAATGCATAGCTTTGAAAAACTGCTATTTAACAATTCATAACACTTTGTTCATCAAATCACGATTATCCGGTTTAATTTTTTTAATTGGTCGCTAATGTGAAGCATGTCGCTTTTTTTTATTTTCGTGTGTTTAACGAAATAGGTACATAATTTGCATTTCCCATTTGATTTTACACATATGCATACATTATAACGTCCTTAAAAGACACATTCCATGTTACATGTGTTGACACATTGACATCTTGATAAAAACAATCACTTCCCAAACAATGGAACTTTTATATCTGTTGTCCATGTGCATGTCCCTATTATAATCATTGACGCCAATATTTTTGTATAACGACGTGTTGTTTTTAAGGCTGCGCGCTGAACGTTTTTTCTCTTTTATAAATAAGCACTAAATGAGCGAATGTCTGTTAAAGTATTAAAAAACAGTGCGTCTGTAAGCTATGTAATCAAAAACAATTATACCTAATAGGTATATATAATACAATTAAGATATATAAACGAATTTTTGAAGTCAAATGATCCTAAGTTGCAACCATATACTGAGATTAAGGGATGATAGTGTAATAATATTGTGTGTACCTACATAGTTAGATCACAAAATCAAAATAAAACTTAATTCACTTTTTAACACGATAATTCGCATTTGCTCGCAATACTGAATTTGAACTTTAAGCGATTATTGCTTTTTTTTGGTGCGGGTGGTGAGGTCGTCCGACTATCGGCAGTCTTATCTCTAATGTACCTACATCTATAATCTCGTAGACAGTATTGCTAAATGATGTATATATTACTATACGAATCAGTAAAACACCATATAGCATAATAATTCGATTATCTCGCGTCGCGCTTAACAATTTAGTCAAAGAAACTGCTGGATCGACTGATCATCAGCGGAAAAGTGATTCTTGAAAATAAAAAATATAGTTAAATTGAATGTCATATAAAATAATGGCTACACACTTATTTTCAACCTGAATTGTGTAAATTGTAAATATACTCGTTTAGAATATTAATATGATAATTTGTATTAATCAGTTGGTATACCAACATTTCTATTCGATTTTTAATTTATAATAGAGATAGAGAACTCTGTTTATATGATCTCTTGTGCGTTGCTATAATAACTTAAGGGTCTTATTTCATAACACTATTTGCACAACAACGAAATAAAAATATACCGCTCTACTTGGTTTAAACATATGTTTGCGTAAAAATTTATAAAGAGTTTGCTTATTTGTTCATTTTACGATGCGTGTAGTCGAATACGAGTAAGAATAATCTGCTGTTCGACTAAAAAATCAAAATGCCAAACTCCGAAGTAAGTGAAAATATTTACGATCACCGAGCCTTGACAGATTGGTCAGAGGTTGGTATCAATGATACTAATAGCACAGATACAGAACTGCATCTACCTATAAATATGGTATTCAATGATGGTCATCGTTTGTCAATCACCGTATATAGGTTAGTCTGAAAAGAGGGTATATTATGTTGTTGTCCTCAGTCTTTTCTAGGATTTTGCTATCTCCTTATCCATAAACTTTTCTATTTTGTTTTCAGCATTCTAATGGTAATATCAACAGTTGGGAATACAACAATTCTGGTTTTGTTGACAAAGCGTCGACTACGGGGACCGTCTAGAATCGACATCATGCTGATGCATTTGGCTATCGCTGATCTCTTGGTAACTTTGTTACTTATGCCTTTAGAAATTGTCTGGGGATATACGGTGACATGGAATGCGGGTGATTTTATGTGTCGTTTGATGAGTTTCTTTAGAACATTCGGTCTATATCTCTCTAGCTTTGTTTTGGTCTGCATATCAGTAGACAGGTAAATACATTTTGTATTTAATTAAAGAAAACATTTTATTTCCATACAATTAAAATGTCTGTTATTTTCTCTTAGATATTACGCAGTTTTAAAGCCATTGCATTTATCTAATTCTCGAGGAAAAATCATGTTAAGTGTCGCATGGATGGGTTCTGTTATCTGTAGTGCTCCGCAAGTATTTTATGAACCAATATATTAACCAATTCATTTATTTTTTTTATCTTTTATTTTTTATTTTATCTCTCGGTATCATGTTGTTCTTTTTGCTACAACTCAATACAAAAATAGGCTATAATCTTTCACTTGGAGCGGCATCCAAAAATTGTATGGTACGAGCAATGTGTTACATTTCATTTTTTCGAAGAAGAACTACACGAAATACTTTACCAGTTTATGGGAATGCTAGCTATGTATGCACTTCCTTTAATCATAATACTTTTTTGTTACATATCCATTTATGTGGAAATTTATCGAAATAGTAAACGTTTTATAAAAGGCACAGGTAAATGTGATGGAATGCTAATAAGCATTTTTTGTTTCAATTTTAAATTTCATGAATTCACAGTATCTTAATTTGCCATGCAAATTTTGCAATTGTGAACCTTTATAAACTTAAAATCGCTATTAGTACAATGCAATATTTTTATTTCAATATAAACATCATTTAATTATCAAATTTTGTTTCCCATCTCTTAACATTTTTGTTAGAGAGATTTCGAAGGTCAAATGATGATGTTTTAAGTAGAGCCAAGCGCCGCACTCTTAAAATGACTGTAACAATTGTTATAGTGTTTATTGTTTGCTGGACGCCATATTACATAATGTGCATGTGGTATTGGCTGGACAAAGAATCTGCCCTCAAAGTTGATCAACGGATCCAGAAAGGTTTGTTTTTATTTGCAGTTACAAATTCTTGTATGAATCCAATAGTATATGGGGCATTCAATATCCGGGGAAGAGAGCAAGGTAATAAAAGGGTGAGACAATTTAAAAGCAGATACATATAAAAAATATGTAAAGATTGCTAACACATTTTCATGCAATAATTATATTTTAGTCGGAACATAACCGCCAGACTACACTTTCGAAGCGCTTTCAAGATGGTATCCAGTTTAAAAATGGCAGAGGGATTTCTTCTAGTAGTATCGTCGTAGATGAAGTGTTGAGTTCACGTGCAAAAACATCAACTCCTGATATCGCACGGACTGTTTGCATAAGGTATTGAAATCTCGCGCTAATTATCTTACTGGATGAATTTATCATTTTTTATTTTTAGTTGTGGTGACTCTATTGAACTTCCTAATCTAAATAGCCATAACAACTCATTTCATTCAAACCAAGCTTTTCACTGAAGCAGTGCTTGCAAGAACACCTATTTGAATTTTGTAAATAATTAAGTTCATGTTTATAAAAGTATGTTATTATTAAGCAGATAAATCTATTAAATTAAGATAAATACATTTTCTAATGGCCTTACAGGTACTAATAACTGTTTTTAACTATTAACTTAAAATATATAGTTCAATTTTGAACGAACAGTCACAATTATTCTGTAAGTATCTACCTACACTAAAAATGGTTATTAGTACCCCGTTAATCTATTTTTTAAATCACTTTTTACTTTGTGTAGGTAATGTTAATTTTCAATTGTATTGTTGGAACTAGGCAAAAGAAACATGCAGGCACAGAATGTTGAAAACTAAAGATCTATATATTTATTTAATTGTAGTGTAATTAGAAATGGTAGGTGTTTTTGATTTCTGTAATTTAAAAAAAAGCAAATGAACGGAAACGTTTTTTAAGATCATGTTTGATAACGGATTCGAATAACAAAATAAGATGTCGGTAACTCAATATTTATAAATTTAAATTTTTAAGCGTGTAATTTCATTTACAAGAAAATACACATATATATACATGTGTACATACATTTTAAGGCATGCGATTATTAATTATGTCTTAACTCACTCTTCTAAAGAATAAAGTCACTTACATATCCAATGTGAATATATTTCAACTCAATATTATATTTCATAGTTCCTAATCCATTTTTGTTCGACTGTTTTATTCCTATCTTTCAGCAATTAATCTATTCCAAATTTGTTTATTTGTCGTTGTTTAGGGGCTAGATAAGTGACTACAAAAATAATTTTCAAGTTGACGTTAAATTTTATTTTAAATTTTAACGCTCGCAAATATAACCAAATGCATCATTTAAATCGAAGAACACTTGTTCCAGTGAAATTCTATGATACTCATTTACTAAAATAATAATTTATTTAAAAGGAGAAACAATTGTAACTAAAGCTGTAAAAGCGAAAACTGCTAAGAGGGATAAATTAAATCGCTTTTCCTTTTAGTAATATGCCAGAAACGCCATCGCCGCCATCGCCGTGAAACGCATAGCCCCTAGTAGAAATAAGAAATATTTACCTGAGCTGCTTGACAGAGTTGCGTGGGAAGCATACATAAGGATAAGCGTTATGCGTGTCATCGTTCTTAACAATGTATTTCCATCGCTTGCGGTTCAACGATTAAAGTTTGGCAAGATATTTTGGAAATCATTTTAATATAGAGACACTCAGTCGGGTTGTATTGTGCGTAAAATAGTCGTATCTGTATTTTTATTTTTGTTTTATGTCACGACAGAACTGAGGGTGATGCTTTCCACCGGAAAAATTGTATGATATTCTGTTCCAAAAATGCTTCACATTAGCATAGAATTCAATCAGATGACCTGATTTGTTTTGACAGAAGAATATTATATAAAAATAAGAAGTTGATTTTTTCCTTCCGGTTAAAAGTTTTTCGTCTTTACAATAATTTTATTATGTGTGAAGCTATATATGTATATAAATAAACCAGTGTTTTTTATCTGTACTATACGAGTCTCATGGTATTGTATAAATTTCGAGTTCGCGTTTATTGATCAAAATTTAAATTATTATTTTTTTAAATACATAAATCACTTAAAGTTATGCATGCAAATACAGTTCTATATTTTTGTGAAGTTCGAGCAAAGTAGGTATCTTTCTTCTTAATTTTCCTTTTTGGAAGAATCGAATGTATGTACCTACTTACAAAAAAAAAATACGCTAAAGAATACTTTGTGTTGTAAGACAATAATATGCGGTAGGTATAAATTCGTAAAACCAAGAACTTTAATTCTTGCTAATTAAAATTTGATCATTTTGTATCCCACCACATTTGTAAAAAATATAAGAAAAAGAAACCTTACATCGTTAGATATGATTAGTTGGAGCCAAATAATAATAAAAAAAACGACACAACCTACCTGGCGCTTTCATATACACGTAAAAACCAGATATGTATCGGCATCTACTAATCGTACGTAGGCGTTAAAATGTTGATACATATAGTTTTTTTTCGTTGTTTGATCTCTGAAGTCTTTCGGAAAGAAAGAATCACATCACATTTTTCTTGTGCCAATGCCACAACAAATAACAAAGTTGTTGGATTATTTCGTGTTGGACTGCGCGGCCTTAACGTTGGTTAGCGCAAAGCATCTATTCCTCAAGAAAATTGAGTTAAGATTTACCTCGGTCCAGTCATTCAGTGTATTGTGGTGTTTGCTTCGTTTAAGATCGTGCTATTCTCTATCGTGTTGCAGTGTCGCGGTATTCTAGTGGTGCACAAGCGATTATTATTTATTGCGCTGTTTTAAAATTGGATTGTACATAGTTTTGTTTTTAGTGAATTGAGTTGTGTTAAGATTTGATGAATTTAAATGGCGCCTAGCTATAAATTTTATAATTTGTATTAAAAGGAATTGTTTAAAAGCGGATTCAAGTGCTTATGACCACATTTGTAAGTAAAACTTGACGATTAAAAATTACTGTCGTATGTGCATTGCAACGACATAACCGTTTGTTACTTTTTTGATAAATAAAACGAATAAATTTATAAATAATATACTCAAATATGTGCAAATGATAAAAATACATTGTCTAGGCTCTGGATACAAAAAAAAATATTGATTTATACGTAAATATATACAGGAAAATATTTTGTATAACGTCTTACTGTATACAATTTGGCTATTGCAAAATGTGTATTAAGTAGTGTAGTTTATATATGGGAGTGAATATATATTTATATATGTATATTTATATAAACAATAGCCAACGAAAAGTGTTTGGGCAACATATGTTCAAACATTCCTACCTACCTCAGCAACAAGCTACAACCAAAATAAACAAAATATTAAGGTTTTACATACCCTTCGCAAACTTTGATCCCAGAGAATCTGTTTTCTTTTTTCTTTCAATGTTACCTCAATTTTGTTCGAGTCACTAATGTTAATAATACGATTACTTCCCATTCGCATTCAAATATTGTAAATAAACGAATTTACTTCACGCACAAGTTTACACTCAAACTAGAATTTCAAATAAAACTCCACTTTGAAAGTAACGTAGAAGGTGTAAAAAGCGGTAAAGCCAAGAATATCATACCCACGTCGTTTGTTCAGACGAGAAGAGGCAATTTGCCAAATATGGTTTGTTCTACTATACCGAGTTTGACCAGGGGACCTTGACTTGAGGCTTTTCCCCTTTTTGTAAATGGTTAAGAATTTGTTGATTAGCGGTTGAAGATATACTTTTATTATGTATATAGTATCTACATATATACATACTTATATGACGGAAACGAATGAGATGAAAATATTTCGGCGATAATAGTTACGCAGCAAATGGTTGTTTGTTTTGCGTATAGGGCAAAAGTACATAAGTAGATATACCCGTATACATATTTAATTTTTAGGATATAAACAAGCTTTAAAAACCATATTAAAAAAGTGATCCGGCTCAATGCACCGCCGTAAACCAGATTGGCTTTTAAAAATACCTATATAAGTACCATTAGGTACAGTTGTACATCCGTGAGCTATGAATATACTCAAGGGTTTGTATATAAACAATGCATGCCTTTATTTTTATACAGACTTAAAAGGGTCAACGTAAAGATCTCTCCAACACGTTGACATATTTTCTTTTGACTTAATCTGATTAAATACCTTGTACATATTAAATAAAATGACATGTATATTTTTATGGGTATAATATGCATTTATATCAATATAATACGCATGCATATTCCGAGATAGTGCATAAAATCAAGCATAGGTTTATAGGTATTCAAAAATAACTTAGAAACATCCTAAGCATATATGAAATTTTAAATGTAGCTAAATTTGTCATTACATTCCTTCTGACTGGACATGGTGTTAAGAAAAAAAAATACTTATGCATATATTGTACGACTCATTTGTATTTGTTTTTAAAAGTGCTTTACTATGTTCAAGTATACGTATTTATTGTAAGTAAACATGTAGCCTTTTCTTATTTCACTATTCTCTGCAAACATATTATAGTAAGCCTTCCGACATTATCCGTCACTATCCATGAGAGTTAAGAAATCAGTTTGTATTTTCTTAGGTTTGGTGGTGCTTATACTTTTTTGTGTTTTTGAGGACTTATTCCACTTCAACCACAGCAGAATGAAGTTCTTTGGAATGTTATTGACTGTAATTACAGTTTTCAGTAGTGTGTCGACCTTGTCACTGGATCCAGGTAAAAATTAGCACTTCTTATAAATTATTAGGTACGCAGAGTGACAATTTGATTGTGTCCTCATGCTAAACAAAAATATTTTGAACAGTTCATAATGCATAAACATTTCAGTGGCATCAACTGAGTTGGAACAGCACATCAAAGGTGACTGTGTAATTTCCATGCGACATATACGGTAAGAAATTATTTATTACCTACTTATAATATGAGAATTATATTAAATATATTAAAATGTTTAATAAAATACCATAGACCTCGTCGAAAACTGCACATTTCCATAGAAGCTCTATTTATGATAGACTTTCCAAGTTTAAAGCACAGAATGTCATTCTTTTTGGATCGCAAACAGCAAAGGGTTACCCTTGACATCAGCTTCAACTCAGTGACAACATCAAAACACTTTGAAATTCCTCATATTAATGAAACTAGCACTATACGTTCGCTGGCCCTTTATTTTCATAAAGATAAGATATCACTTATTGTGGATTGTAAGGAGGTGTTTAAGCATGAAGTTGATCTTAGCCTTTCCGACCTATACACTCAAATGGAAGATCCAATTATAAAACTTGTAAGTTTACAATCATCAAATATTAATTTGTATACGCCAATACTGTAATGAATTCATTGGCTTTGTTGCATTATTTATACACTTACGATATGATATTTTGTATTGCACTAAGTTCCGTGAGCGCAAGTATCCCCTACATTTTGATGGCAACGTTGAGGACGCTCTTTCGCGCGCTAATTGTCAGAAGGGACTACATCGCCGTGGGAACAGAAGAATGCTAAAAAACCGAACCAGCGAGAAAGGTTTGTATACAAATAGTATTTATCTCACAGGTATGCTTTATTACCCGCGAAAGCTTATTAAACTTACAAAAAAACTGTAAATATGAAATTATAATAGTCATTAATTTCAGAAAAAAACAAAAAACGTGATGTTCGAGATTGGTTCAGCCAGGAGACGGGGAACAACAACGAACCATATCGCCAACAAGCGGGCTTGTCGACAATTGATAACGATGTGCAGAGGCGTGGAGATATCCCAGTTATTCATGGTGATTGTGAAGGTATGTATATACGTCGATAACCATTTATGAGTACCTAGTTGCCAAGACTTAAAGCAAAACAATCTGCATACAAGTTTTCACCAATTCGAGAGCAATTTTTAGAAGCAATGCTCGTATACTTACATGTAAAAAATCTGCGTAGGTTTCCTTTGCCAATTATTGCAATCCATTGCTCCATACACTGTGAAGTAGAGTCTGGTATTAAGTGCGAGTTGATCTCGTCAAACCACTGCCCACATTTGAAATTTCGCATATACATTCACTCGTATGTATCCCAAATAATAGGAGGCGCAGAGTTTGAATCATCACATCATGCCGTTTATTTTTCTCTTTTTTATACAGACGCCCTCGCAAAATCTCTATCAGATTTAATGGCATTAGTGAAACTTCTACGCGAGGATGTCGGCCACCAACGCAAGGAAATTGCATATTTAAGAACGCTTATTGAGAACTGCGCAGGTTGTAAACCTGAACAATTGAAAGCAACACTGACATGTCACACCTCGAATCCTTGCTATCCAGGTAAGTTTGATCAAATATACCTATTAAACTTGAGGTTGCGTTTTAAATAGTGCGCCGCTACTAATGAATATCAAAGATATAGACGAAATGTTTTATAGCTACTTGGAAATTATTAGATATAAATATAGCTTCCGTTTTTTTCTTATTGTATTGATTTATTTATATATTGTGTGCATGTGCTTACTTAGGTGCAGAGTGCTATGAGACACCGTCCGGTTTGAGGTGTGGCCGTTGTCCTCATGGTCTTGTTGGTGATGGAAAAATCTGCAAATCAGGAAATACTTGCGCGGATAGGCCTTGTTTTTCGTAAGTATACATTGATTTAAATTTACATCAAATCATAGATTTGACGGCAGTTGAAATAAAAATTAATTTAAAAATATAATATACTAAGGAACAAATTTAAATAGCAACAACTAGTAGTATGGTTTTCATTTGTCACAAGATGTCTCTTAAATATATGTATGTACATAGCTAGGTATTTAATACCTACCGACTCATTATTACGTTTAGTCTACATAAATTAAACCGTTTGATTACTCTTGATATGAGGTGGCACATTTTGAGAACTATCCCGAGAACAATTGATTTATGTTCATTACTTGCCCGCAGTTAAAATAAATGTACTAAGAAAATTGTATCAGAGCCCTTGACATGTATATAATATTGATGTACTAAATTATATTTGTTTATCTAAATTTGGTCCTAATGAATGTAAGGGCATCACTTTTACCTACAGCCCGAATCCAAACCAAAACTAATAATTTTACCCCATTGAGAATAGATTGTAAAGGTAGGTATGTAAATTTACGTATTTTGTTATCTTTCATATCTGTGGTCTACTTGGAATGTTACCTACTGGTGACAATATACAATCCAATCCAGAATAGAGTGAGATTCTATCTACATAGATGTGTTAGCGTGCGCCGGATGTAAAAATGTTTGGGCTGGGCAAGTGGTTTTGTTTTCTAATTCTTAACGCCTACAACCAGCATGGTGTTATTTATTACATTTAGTCGTAAATAAAAAAAATTCTATATAGGTATCAACTGTGTGTTTACCTCCATTGAACAGTTTGCTTTATGGATTTCCCTTTATATTTTGCATAATATTCATGTTTACACCGATATAATTTTAGGTGGCGCATCAGTTAAATTGAATCCATTCAATTATTCAACTATACCTTTAATGTATAGTTTAAAGATATAAATATGCACCAACTCGAAATCATCGATACATTGCCGGTTTTTTTTACTCCCTTTGCTCGTATATTATATGTGTTCTCCGGCAAATCGGTTAAAGTTTGTATGATGTTGACGACTCAAAGGCGCTGCAGTATTTTGTTGCGTAGGCGAACTCGATTTAAGTTATGCGACCACTCGGTTGCACTGTGCTTGCGCTGTGCAGCACGTTCCTTTTCACGTTGGCGTCTTCCACACTCATCACTATACTGAAACGTATCTGTGGGAAAGTATATATATGACTATTGAAAAACCTATGGCCCCACTTTTTGTTTTGTTTTTTCGTATTTAATGTCAGCATCAGCATGAGCGTTTATCAAACTTGTTTTTGTTTGTATTCTTCCCATCCTGCGTTAGCAAGATTCTTTCCTGAATATGGAAACGAAGAAGATAACCTCATTTTAAATTATATTTTGATTTCTTACATCCCATTAGGTTGTGTAGGTACCTACTGTAGATTCATCTTAACTCTAAAATTACTACCCTGTGGAATTAAGTGTTAAATTAATAACGTTTGCCTTCTTACAGTGGAGTCCAGTGTCATGATACGATCAATGGTGCACAATGCGACACATGTCCGATCGGATATGAGGGTGACGGGAAAACGTGTACGATAAGAAATGCGTGCTTGGATGGGCCATGCCCTTCTGGTAAGTACCTTGCACATTTTGTATTATTCACCTCACCACTATGTATATGAATAATATTATACATGGCTACCTACTAAATGCTTTCGAGTTATTTATTTATGCCAACGATTTTCATCAATAGATATTAATTAATCCAATCAGACATAAAAATTGAATCAGGTCAAAGCAATAATTACAGATAGGGTTTCGACATTAATATCTACATATAGAACTGTATGCACGTTTTTGCAATATAAAAATTAAGTTTTGTTTTTTATGTGTGGGTGCCTACAATAGGGCTTAATAAATTGTCTCAAGAGGTTGTAGAAAGATGAAATCCAAACAAAACAAAAAAAAAACATTTCGTTGATTTCGCTGTTGCCGCTAGTGGTTATATAAAATATTTTCTTTAAACGCCCTTTATATTTTTTCCTTATTCTCAAAATGATATCAAAGTTATTTCTAAGCAATATGATTTTGTTCATAATTATATTTCTCTCATTATACCTATTTACTTTGGTTTTCTGTATGAAAAAAACTTTTAGTCTTTATCATTCTTATTTGTAAAACTTACTAATATTTAATATTTCTTTGAATAGGAACAGTTATTGTGCCGTCGCATAATGTTCAACATTATCAGAGGCAGTACACATCCAGAAAATATTCCGTATTGACATCATAACTTGTGAAACTTTTCAAAATTTGAATTTTTACTATACTAAATTTAAAAGAAAGAAAGTTAAAAACTTTGCAAAAGTATTATCAACCAATCTTACTAATACATTTTATTTTTTAAATCTAGAAATAATTTTTGCATTTTTATGTATTCTTATGTGTCAGTTATTAGTACATACATAATTATATCTACTTATAACAATATTTAATGCCAGAAAATGTACATGTATATCACCTACCTACTGAAATAAAAATTGCTGTGTTTAAAAACATTACTCAAGTATAAATAAACAAAATCAAAAAATAAATTGTCCTGTGTTTTCTTTTAAGTTGTTTTCATATACATTTTGGTACTTTTCTAGCCTGGTCAATTTTTGTTTTCATTTTCTGGTATTAAATCGATTATACATTAATGTAAATTCTTCCGATTTGTTTTTAACAAAATACTCGTAAGATTGGCATATTAATGGAATGGCTTTTTTGTGTTCCGTCTTGTACTATATATTTCGTTGTTCTTTGAGTCGTATATTATAAACATGGCGTTCGCGTTTTTATGCTGCCCTTCATTAAGATATATCCGAAATGATTCTTCTGAGACACCGTGATCAGTTTTTCGAAATAATTGAACTTGAACGGTTAGGTTTTGTGAGGCATTTTTAATTTTTTGTTTTAAAATCGATTACAATGAAATAAAAACATACACTTTATTTAACTTGTTAGGAGTAGAATGTGTGCAAACAAGTTCAAGACCCTTTTTCCAATGTGTTTCATGCCCACGAGGATTCATTGGAAACGGAAGCAATTGCCATGATATTGACGAATGTGATCTTTACGAGCCATGTGATTCGAAGGCGATATGCGTTAATCTTAGTCCTGGATTTAAATGCGAGCCTTGCCCAACGGGATTTCATGGGAATCATGCGCGCGGTAAAGACTAGGCTTCCGACTGAGAACACTCTATGGCATTAATATTACTTTTTGTCCTTCATTTTATTAAAGGGTATTCAACTACTTACTTATCCCCTGGTTATCAGCCGCAGACTTGTCGCGACATAGACGAATGCGAATCGGGACTTTCACGTTGTGATAAAAACTCTGAATGTATAAATGCTATTGTAAGAAGAAAGCCGTAACCAAAAATACTTTACTTTATAGAAATACCATCTTTTTTATTTCACCATTCAGGGGTCCTATCAATGCAAATGTAAAGAAGGATTTGTAGCAAATAGTACATTCGGCTGCTTCCCCATATCTGATATGTGCCCAGACGGCACCATCTGCCACAAGAATGCCCAATGTAAATACATTGGCAGCTTTCAGTACAGTTGTAAGTGCAATGTAGGCTGGGCGGGCGATGGCTTTATTTGCGGCAGGGATAGGGATCTTGATGGATGGCCAGATTTCCGATTGAATTGTTTTGATATAAGATGCAAGTCGGACAACTGCCCCGATATACCCAACTCAGGACAGGAAGATGCTGATAAAGATGATATTGGGGATGCTTGTGATGACGATGCAGATGGGGACTTGGTACCAAATGATAAAGATAACTGCCCATTCATATTTAATACGGATCAAAGAGATACGGATCATGATGGCTATGGAGACGCGTGTGACAACTGTCCCTTTATTCCAAATAGGCGGCAACTGGACTCTGATGGTGATGGCAATGGAGACGATTGTGACGATGATGTTGATAAAGATGGAGTACTAAATAAATATGACAATTGCCCCTCTGTTCAAAATCCGGATCAATCAGATGTTGACAACGATGGAATCGGCGATGCATGTGACAACTGCGTAACTATTCCTAATCCTTCACAAGAAGACAGAGATAGTGACTTAGTGGGAGACGCTTGCGATAGTGATATTGATGGGGATGATGATGGTAGGCAAGACAGCGAAGACAACTGCCCCATGGTTAGCAATCCCGATCAGTTGGATACTGATGGTGATGGCAAGTATGTGAATGCGACAAACGTTTTCCTGGCAACTGTAGTATTTATTTATTTATATTTTTAGAGGAGACGCTTGTGACGACGATATTGACAATGACGGCATTCCAAATTATAAGGATAATTGTCCACTGGCATATAATCCTGAGCAATTGGATCTCGACAGTAATATTTTGCTATTCCTGATTGTATTCAATACGGATTTTTATTATTTTCTGCAGAAAATGGAAAAGGCGACATCTGTGAAAAAGACGAAGATCAGGATAGAATACCAAACTTCCTTGACAACTGTCCTAACAATTCCAAAATATACTCTACAGATTTTCGTTCATTCCAAACTGTAATTTTAGATCCAGAGGGTGAATCACAAAAGGATCCTAATTGGGAAGTTCACGCAAATGGCTCTGAGATAGTTCAAACGCTAAACAGTGACCCTGGATTAGCTATTGGACATCCAGCTTTTGGTGGCGTTGACTTTGAAGGCACATTTTATGTGGATACTGATACCGATGATGATTTTGTAGGATTCATATTTAGTTACCAAAGCAATAGAAAGTTTTATGTTGTAATGTGGAAGAAGCACACACAAACTTACTGGCATTCGACACCATTTAGGGCATCAGCAGAGCCAGGTATTCAAATAAAATTAGTCGATAGTTCAACAGGACCAGGGTCAATGCTAAGAAATAGTCTGTGGCACACTGGCGATACTAGAGATCAAGTAAAACTCTTATGGAAAGACCCAGCTAACGTTGGCTGGAAAGAACGCACGGCATACCGTTGGGCTCTTATACATCGTCCCGATATCGGTCTTGTACGATTAAGGTTGGTTATACAAGCATTATTATATCAGAAATAGCTAACAGTGTTGTTTTGCAATACATTTCTAGAATCTTTGAAGGCGATGAATTGATAACGGATTCCAAAAATATTTACGATACAACTCTTAAAGGTGGTCGCCTAGGTGTTTTTTGCTTTTCCCAAGAAATGATAATTTGGTCGGACTTAGCATACAAATGCAATTGTAAAATGCATATATTGTTGCATAAATAATATTTTCTAATTTCGTTTTAATTTTAGCTCGTGTGCCCATTAAGGTTTATAACGAACTGTCGGAAAACTTAAAACAAAGGGTTGAAGTTGATAGTAGTGGGTAGCATTTATCAGAAAAGACGGCTGCTAAAACTCATCCGTACAACAAAATATGTGCCACGTATAGTATTCTACATTTCAATATTAATGTATGGATTTATGCTTTGGTACGAACAGGGGTAACAAAATTAAAAATATTATATAGATACCAATCATTGGACATGCTTGGAATCAAATTTATCAATTTTAAGAATGCTTTTTAAAGATGATTAGATACATGAGAACAGCTCAGACCATCTGAAGTTTAAATTCAATATCTGTCGTGATTATTTTTGACAAACAAATGACAAATAAGAATTGAACACTCTTATAGACCCAAAATATAAGATACTTGCAATATGAATCAATATACGAAAATCGTGCAAAGTATTAAACAAGTCATCGATTCCTTTTAAGCGATTTGAGTATAGGATCGCACTAATTTATTTTGACAGAACCCACCTTTTTTTAATTTATCTACGATATGCAATTTTAAGTGTATGTTGTTTTACAAGAAAAATACACAAATTGACTATTAACGTTAAAAAATAGTCTCAGGTGTTTTCATGTATAAAAATCATATTTAAATAGCACTCGTTGTACCAAAGCATAAATAGGATTAAGAAGATTTAATTTATTCATGGACAATTTTTGAGGAATAATAAATAGTTATACACAAAATCGTGTTCTATTATATATTAATGAGTTAAAAATTTTGGAATTTGGAAATTTAAGACTGTGATAACTGATAAGTATGTACAAAGAAAAAATATATGGTATGAAATTTCCAGCTTTAAAAATATAATTAGGTACCTACGATATAATTGAAATAGACGAAGTGACATCATTATCATTTAAAGATTAATGTGCGTCGTTGATTACAGACTTCGAAATGAGGTTACTCATTTAATCGTTGCCTACTCTTCAAGCTCTTTCATTAACAGGGTTAACAGGGTTGAAAGAATATACACCATACGAATGTTACAACTTTAATAATTGCATATTGTATTGTCAACAAAACTAAAGGTTTTGCAACATTTCAGCAAAATCGGTTTGGAGAAAATGGTTCAAAATTCAGTGACAAGACTTGATTGCAGACACTGGGAAAGCTGAAACTAAATTCGTGAAATTTAAGTACATAATGTACCAATCCCAATATTTATATTCAAATTTTTATAAAAAGAAACAAAATAAACAGAAAATACGACACACACAGGTTGATGACACGAAATTTTCGCTTGCACTCTTCAAGTTGGGTTGGATTATTTCGTGCGCGCCGTCTTATCAATTGTCTTGACTCTATGAACTATAAGGCGCATTGCGCAGCTCTCTGGGTTGTCCTTATTATCTCAAAATCATCGACGCAAAAGTACAAATAAACTTTTTGATCGACGATGAACTTTCTTGACATAAAACGCCACTGGATACTGGAAGGATGAATCAGGTCGTTGACAGAAGTTTTCAGGCCAAACATGATATCAGATAAGAGCTGGGTGTGTAGAAGATTCTATCTGACGCCATATTTAGTTGAGGATTAACTGTTTTATATGAATTTGGCCCAGTAATGCGTCTCCTTTCATACGATGCTGAGATAACTACAAATATTGTAGATGGGAAACATGTTCTATAGGTAATAGGTATTACCAGAGACAAAAATATAAACAAAGTACTATTTTATTCACATGCTATTTAAAATGTTAAATTATGCAGATAATGTCGGCGAGCGTGCATTTATTTATTTTAATTTTCTCGAATATAGTTCTTATAACCTATGTGTTAATTGCCTTAATTGTGTAACACGTGAAACGTGCGAACGAAGATATTATTATTATAAATAACTTTAAATATGCGCTAATTAGCTTATAAACTACGAACACATTACTTAGAAAAAAATGAACAATGTTTGGATAAGATTGTTATCTCATTTAGTTACTGGAAAAATACGGTGATGCGGAATGTTTTGGTTAATATTATGACTTTATTCATCAGTTGCGGTTGTTAAATTGAAGATAAGCTGAAGTTCCACATGATCTGTGTCTGTGCACGTACATTTATGTCGACTTTATAAATGCTGATACAGAATTTCGGTCATTTTTTTTGTCTATCGTATGTATTATGGTGTTTTATTTTGCTTTATAAATATATTTATCGTCATAATGTTTTATAAGACTTATACTATTAAGTATACTCGTATGTACAAATTCCAAAAGAACTTTGAATATTTTCAAAAATGTTGGCTCAATGTAGGCACATATTTTTGTACAAAAATAACTATAAAATAATAAGGTAAATTATTTGTAACTTCAAATACAGCGAACATATTATTACTATTGGTATCTAATAAAGGAAGAATTTAAAATTTGCGTTGCAATGAGCTTCCGAATGAGTTTTTGTAAAATTTAATATTATATTCAATTTTTTTAATTTTTTTTTGTGGGTACACTACTCAATCTTATTCTTCTATTTCTCTTTTTGTTTGTTTAGATTTGAATTATTTACACCTTCTATCAAGTATGCCGATATATTATGGATTGGCAAAAGTTCGTTATATTTTGACTACAATAAATTATGTCTTTTTATATATTTATGTACGAAAACATTCCCGTTCCTAATCTTTTATTTCCTGTCCATTTCCCAGCTCTTCCAGCTCGTGAGGATCAGCTAACGCCTACATTTTAAGATATTTATTAATAGTTGAATTTATATCAAACACTGATATTAATATTACTCTGTCAGCAGTTTTAAGGTCATTTTTCGACAAATGATTAACAAGTATTGTTCCGAGCGCATCGCACATCACGTTAATTGTAGTACGAAAACGATCTCTTTAGCATAAGATAAATAATACATAAATTGGTGTAGAGTAATTAATAGATATTTAATTTCACTTACAAAAGCCAGTCCACAGCAATAATAAGAGAAACATCCTTTGCTGGCAATCCAACGGTATCCAATACCATTACCATTGTAACAAGACCAGCTTGCGGAATACCAGCAGC
Source organism: Cheilosia pagana (assembly GCA_936431705.1). Lineage (NCBI taxonomy): Eukaryota > Metazoa > Arthropoda > Insecta > Diptera > Syrphidae > Cheilosia > Cheilosia pagana. The sequence continues at coordinate 152,961 of OW386169.1, forward strand.
TCCTATTGACGCAGCTGTTGCAGTGATACTATTAATTATTACTTAATTATTATTTTCAGTCTTATATCGATTTTCTAATGTCCTCTTTACCTTACAGCTATAACCGTACCAAATGAGTAACTAACTCGCCTATATTGGGCAATAAAAAGTGCAGCTACGGCCTCATAAAGAGCTGTACCATCCATATTAATTGTAGCACCCACGGGAATTACAAATCGAGTAACTCGTGGATCCATGCCCATACCATCAAGGCACTTAATTGTCAATGGCATAGTGGCTGAGCTGGAGCCAGTTCCAAAAGCTGTAGCTAAGACTTGACTTAGTTTCGCTATATATTTATACGGAAGCGTTCCTGTACCCAAGAAAAATATTACCGCAATTGTGCCTAAAAATCCATAACATTTATATTTACGACATATCTTACAAAAACTAGCATTTTCAAAACAAATAGCTCACCTAATCCATGAATAATAAGGCCCAGCATAACAGTAAGGAAATACCATCCTAGCTGTTGCACAACTAGCGCTAAGGATTGCATTTCAATAATCTTTGCAGTAATTAGAAAAGCAACGCCAACCGGTGAAATCCTTAAAAAGATGCAAAAATTAAATACATGAACATGGAATACTTTCGCATGGATAAATTACCAAATAACCCAAGAAGTAATGATCATCATCGCTTCACTTAGTGTTGTAAAGAAATCTTGCAAGAGTTTGCCTTTCTCACGCATTCTGCCTATTGTTGTGCCTAGTACAATGCTAAACATAACTAAGCCTAGCACATTTGATCCATCCTTATATTTTCCGTTAAACTTCCATAATTCCATCGGAACTAAAATTATTTTAATGCAGTTTCAATTGTATCTGTCTTTATCTTTTTAGATTAACCTTACCATGCGCAGTTTTGTTTTCCGGAGGAAATATTTCTGTGCGGTACTGTAATTACAAAAGAAGACACATAATAACTTACATTTCGATAGATGAATTTTTTGATAGAAGTTTTTGCTTAATTTCATTTTTTTGATAATATCTCGTAGATGGTTTATGAAACGGACGTTTCGAAAATGGAAAATTGAGTTAAATATTATACAAAACAAACCTTCTTCATACCAATATTTTTCTTTACTTTGTCTTTTATTAATAAGGCCGGGCGACGCGACAAAAGCGACGATTTGAAGATTTAAAGATGCAGGAAGGAAAAATACCCCTTAATGTAAGTTATTATAATTATGTATAATATAATTATATAATTGATTGAAAAATGATTTCAAGTTTTAGTCCCAACTAAATGATAAAATTATTAATTGAAAAATTGTCCGATCTTATTTCGCTAGCACGTATACCTATATTAGCTTGACGCAAATGAATTAATTAATTAAACATGTATACATGGGAAGGGAAGTGCGGTTGATCGAATATAGTGCAGCAAGATAGATACTTAATTCCATAGCTCAGGTTGTAATCATGTAAAATTAGCTAATAGTACGAGTAGGTGGTAGTTGATTTAATGCAATTATTTAAACCGTATTGCAGGAAGGGGCGTTGTACTTGCTTAAACACATCGTGGAATCAGAGATGCAAAGGAGGACCCCCAATGGAAGCAAATTAGATTATGATTCAGTTGTGTTATTTAAGTACGAACAAAAATGTATGTATGTCCGAACGTGAGCATACGACATTTCAGAGAGTGGTGTGCTGATTTGAATGCTGTAGGAATTGTTCTAGTCGAATTAAAGCCAAATTGAAATTGATGCTGTTGAACTTCGAGCCGCGAATTTGTTTATTGGATAATTGGATGAATTTATTTATGTTAACCAATCTGAGATTTTCAAGTGGGTGACAAATACAACATTATATTATTTCCTATTTGGATGAATAACATGTAGGTTTCTTACCTGAAACATTGTTGCTTGAATGATGTTATCTGCGAACATATTCCTGGAATAAAGTATGATATACAAAGCTAATAAAAAATTTGCAGATATTCACCTAATAAGATCCATTAAGGTATCAGGTGTAAGAACCTTCGAGTTTTTTTCCACATCGTCAGTCATAAATTCATCAACTTTCCCAACGTAACCTGGGCGAATAGTTGTTACTAATACAATGCCTAATATGACTGCACAAATTGTTGTTAAAAAATAGTACACGATCGCTCTGTTTAAAATAAATTTAAGAAATATAGTAAAATGTTCCACAAAAGTAAAAGTAGAAATATTTGTGTTTTCACCTTGTTGCAATTCGACCCGACATACTTAAATCTAAAGAACCAATTGCACTTGTTATAGATGATACTAGTAATGGCACTATCAAACACTTGAGCATCCTGTAATTTAATATAGTTTGTTCTAAATTAGTTTTTTTACCTTTATATATAATAATTAGATACATAATATATAATTTATATGCAATGTACTGAGGCACCCGCAATAATTTTTTTAATAAATTATGTTGGTATACATTATTAAAGTAATATAAAAAAAATTCAAATTATATTAACATAGCTTTATTGGAATTTAAACAGGATTAAAGGTCGGTAAGAATTGTTAATCCAATGAACAAGCAATGTGAAATTTACCTTAAAAATAGCTCTCCTGGGAAGGCGATGTACATAATTTCTCGTTTTGTCCATTCTCCTGTACTGTTTTTCAATATTAGACCAACAGCGCCTCCGACACAAACACCTATTATTGTTAATATAGTCAAAGAATTCTCTTTCATGAAGCCTTTGAATTTTGAACTATTTTTTGGTCTTGTCATTTTAATTGCACGTTCTATTTTCTCTTAGTGTTTTAAAATTGTTGAATTCTGTATATGGAAAATTGAGGATCTCTTGTGTACTAATATATTTCTTATCTGAAATTGAAACACAATCTATAATTTCACATTTTTGAATTCGCGGTATTTATTGGTTAAAATAAGAAAATAATGAATATAATTTAGATAGTTAATATATTGATTACTATTGATAGTAATTCGTTTTTAAAAACAAAATTTCTTTCGGAACTGCATGCATATAGACAACAACTCCCTTACTGCCTTCGGGCATTATTTAATCATAATATCTCTGGAACAACTTAACTAGATTCTCTTATTGTTTACCCCAGAGGCACGACCGATCTTTACCCTACGATACGATATGACTGAATGAAAACTTACTAGGTATACTCTGTTTCTGTAAACACACATTTGCCTCTTCGGCGCATATGTGTTACAAAAAGCATAGTTCGTTTGGCAGCATCACATCGTCATCACTTTTATAATCAAATAAATTGCACGAATAACGATTCAGAAGTACAATTCACTACACTACTTTTTATTATATGTGTTTGGGCGCAATTCATAGACTGTATAACACTTCGAGATATCATATAACTCATTATCAATTAAGCCGGATGATAATATCAGTCACTTTAGTCGGATCTGAAAAGGGGAGGTGATTGTAAAATTTGCGTCCCATGCATCCAATAATGAAATGAGTGAAATTATTGTGCTCAACATTTCAGTACATTTATTCACTTGCACATTTTGTGGGGAGAAATATGATATTAATGATTTCTTACTTCACCAGTCACCACGTTCCCCGATTATATCTATCTATTTTAATTAGCAATAGAAACATGTCCATTTGAAAAAGATGCAATTAATTTGTTTGTATTCAAAATTTGCAATAGACAACGGATTCATTTACATTTTTCGCTTCATACTGATGATCATAATAATTGGGTTGGGGTCGTATGAAAAAATGTAAATTAACAAGTGATTCGCCGTTAGAAGCAGAGCAAAAAATGCTTCTTCTTTTTTATTACGAACATCTGTAAAACTAGACTTTCTCATTCAAAGCCATATAATATTTAAGTAACCTTATCAGTTGCTTACTTCAAAAAGCTAACTAAATAACACCTACCAGTGTTTAAATATACATATACCTACTAACACATGTTCTAAAATCAATGATGCTGTTCTACAGATTATTGGCACAAAATTTCAATGATTAAAGTGAATTACTGCTTAATATTTTCTTCTTTAATTTAAGAAATGTTTTAATATAAAATCACATTACATATTAGGAACACCAAAAATATATCAATAGGTACATGTAAGACAACATGTTAAACATATATGTAGGTACTTTGTATAAGTACCTTAAAACAAAAACGTTTGAGTAGGTAAGTAAATATCAGAGCAAACAAGTAAGTTAAATCTTATTAATATATAAAATAACACATACTGGAATAAACTAAGCCTAGACATGGTGATTTGTGCCAAGCCAACCTGAATTTTTTGCAAAAATAAATCTTTGCACTTTCAGCAAACTAAGCCATGCTTTAGGCATAACATTGTATTAAATTCAATAAAATGAAAAATACGTGCTCAATGACAAAATAGTTTGAATTACACTACACAAAACGGTGACACTACGTATGCACTCGCCTTCTGAATTTATATAATCTTAAAAAATATTTAATTAAATTATGTATATTAATTTGTTTTTTCTACGACTGGATTCTATAAAAATAGATAACATTCCGTATTTCAACAGACTACAAAGTTAGGTTCAGCTGGTATATGTTGAACCACTATTTTTACAGAAATAGGTTGAACAACCTATATTAGAATTAGTATCTTTTGCTGTTGGTAATGAATGCTAAGCCATTGAGCAATTGAGCAAATTTAAACAAATGTATTAAATTCTTACATCCCAATTACAATGCTGATACAACATACGTATACCTCGTATACGGTATACCTATATCTACGCTACAACTGCTTAAAGCCATAAACGCTAAGTCTAAGTAAGTAGATATATAATTGATTCCGTTTTGTGAAGAGCGTGATAATTGAATACTGATAACAACAAGGGACCTTATAATGGTATAAGTGTGTGTCGGCCAGCCGACTGCCACTTCAACCAACAACCCGGCGTCAAGGACTTTATTCGCGAATTTTTATTAATTGACAATATCTCAACAATTTAAGCACATTGTATTTATTTATGCAATAAAAATACATATTAATATAGCAGAAAACATCTTTCATGTAAACGTATATGCATCATCAGAAGGAAAGAGGCAAATATCAAAGCATAGTTTAGAATTACACCATATTGTTATATACTTTCCAACCAATATTAAAACAGTGTTTAAGGTTCTAGAAAATTGATGATTTTGCTTAAGCAAATGTTGGTTTTAAATTATGATAAAAGTAAGCACTGTCATTTAACTTAGTATACCTACGATCCTATTATTAAATATTTATTATAGCTTTTAATAGTACTTTAATATGTACTCTTAATACATCAAAAAAGATGCTTGTTAGATTAGCGAGTCCAATAATGGCTTAGTTAATTGACCAAATATGTTAAAAAAAATCACTATTCGAGAATAATAAGGAAGAACGAAGTCTAACGAGGCATTTGTAATGCTTTTCAAGTTGTTCGTTTTAGAAAAAGAATGCAACCGGCTAGTGAAACTATGTAGGTCGATATTACAAGCAAGCATAATTGAAAATCCCGTAAGTACTTGTAACACTTAGCGAATAAGAGAATGATTGTGGGGGAATCTTGAAGCTTAAAGGGCGCATCTATGTAAATAGAAAATAGCTCACTGAAGTACAAATAACAAGCTGTTGCTTTATCATACCTCTTTCTCATTTATTAATTTGCCATCTTCACACTAGTAAAAATATATATGCATATTTTAATATTTACATACATATTTTAGAATGGCGTTTCCCTAAAAATGTATTTCGCCGAATTATTCCTAAGAGATAAGTTTATATGCCATAGAATACTGAATTTTAAGGTTTTCAATCTCAAGAATAAGATTTTATTTGAGATGTTATCTATGAAAAGGACACCAGGAAGTATAAAACTATGAAATATACGATATACCCTATGAAACACGTAGGTACACTCTGTATTTGGTTATATTTCAATTCAATTACCAATATTTTTCAATGCAATTTGCTTAAGGTATATGCATGTGTTTAATTGTGTTGCATTCACCCATTGCAATTTTTAGTTAGAGCAAATAAAATATACATCGTTATTAAATGGTTTCTAAGTTTAGATTTCATATGCAGTCGTAAGTTGCTGTATGTACGTACTGGTTATAAAAAATAGGTGTCCTTTCCATGAGATATGCGATACTGCGATTTTTGTCTTTTTTTATCGATAAAGTTGTTTAGACGTATCGCACGCTATACGAGTATTCCCACGCCCTCTAAAGCTCAATCAGCTTTCTTTACATCAAGAATTTTAAATGCAACGACAAGCCGACTAGAGATATTTTTTAGTTTGTTTATTTATATACTTTTAGATATATCTACTCAAGTAATAGAACCACAGTGCAGTGCTTTATCACGTGTAGGTAGGTACTTGGGTAATCATAATTGTTGAATATGTGGCTTGTATTACATGGGTTGCTTTGCTTTTATATAAATGTATGTATCTTAAATTATTTTGTAGGAATTAGAACGGGTAATATTTTGTATTTATCAATTGTTCTTTGCTTAACTCACTTAAATTTCAAAAACAATGTGATTGATGGTGTAACAGCATCAATCACCTTGGAATATACATATTATCGTTTATGACATCAACATGTTGCACACCAGCAAATACGAACATTACATGGGTGTAATACGTACAGATTTTAACTAACTTTTAAGAAAGATATGATTATTAAATAACACTAAATAATAACTTATAAATCAAGTTATTTGCGCATTCCGTGTGCAGTCAAATAGAATTACTATTGCGAATAGTCCGTAATTTTATTTATACATAAAACTAAATTTTAAAGAAAACCGACATTTTTGCGATTGAGGTAAGTAAAGACACTCATTCGCATTTTAATTTTAATTATTGAGTGACACACTACAGTTCCTTGAGAAGAGATACTATTTTTAAATGCATCTTATTATATATTGGAAACACTATTTGCACTTTATTTAACAAATTTTGTTCGACATCTGTTAGTAACTTTGTTTTACGTCGAAAATTAAATTAAAAACAAAATTATAAGATGTGTTATGATTTATTTATTAATACTGAAATTGTCTATACACCACACATTATATTTATTTCACTACGATTTTGAATTTTCTGTTAATATATTTAAATATACATGTACATATATAGATTTAATAGTAGTTCGTAGTAGTAAGTACCTAACGAGAGGATACCCGAAGTACAAAAATGTAACAGCAATTACTTCTAGCTTATAGGACCACCAATTAGTCTTTTGACATGTAAATTGATAAGACCACTGACAACTGACTCTAGTAGACAAGTTCGCTCAACGACTCATCAGATTGTACTAAACAGCAAAAAACACATTTAGAACTTATCACGGTCGGGTATCGTCTGGCTGTTTGATGCTGCTCTCGCGCTGCTCTTGGTCGATTGTTATGATTTTGCAATTTTCCTAAGCTTTTTGAATAAAATATAACAGAACGTGAGAGTAGTGTCGTGCTATTTGTATGAATACACTTGCGACCCACTAAAGATCAATGGATTCCATTTTACATTCTATTATTTTATAGTGCAGTTTCGCAGTACTGTAGCCTGTATGTAGGTACTATTATTGGTTGTATGGTTATTTTTTCTATTCATTCACTACACATCAGACACCTCGACGCTGTATTCTCACACTTTACTATGATGGCAACTGCGGGCGGACTTTATGTTACTTGGTGTGGTGCATATTAAAAGCTATATGTACAAATATTCACACAACTCAAATGAAGGAAAAAATAATGGAAAGGCGGTAGAAGTATGTATTACTCAAATTTAAACAATGATGTATTATTGTCTCAAGATGTTAAGCTGTCCCGTCAAACAGTAGTTAGTTTACTTTTGGGTGCTTTAACTCTCTTATCCTCATTTTATTGTTTAAATATAGCAGCGCTATACGAGTATACGAGTATCATTTTCATGTAAACTTTGTTATATTGTACCTTGCGTACAAATGTACATTACGTAGAATTTTGATGATTATAATAATTCGTACCGTTCCTGGAAATTTCCAATTGCAATATATTCCCCTCTTATAACGCGGACAAATGAAAAACATGTGAAGAACCGAAAAAAAATCTTTAATATTATCTGAAAGTAAAACTGTACTTTGAATAAGCGATGCCTAACGAATATTTGATTCAATTAAGATGGACAGATCCGGTCTCATTCGTATGAGAATATGTCAGGTGGCGTCCGCTTCTGGGCTACCTATTGAAACATAGAACTTCAAAAATGGAAATACCGTGCGCTCAAATATATATATAATATATATTTTTACATATATAAATATATCACTACAGATATGTTGGTTGTTTCTGTTTTGCAAATCATAATGTGGTTTGTATGAAAAGAAGGAAATGATGTTAATAAGCTAGAGGTTCTTATTTGACTATAATGATATCCCATGGCGAGTGCTTTAACTCATATCGTAACCATAATTTGCAATTGACTGAGCAATTAATATTTGCACTTTCTTGGACAAGTATGTACATAAATCAGCAATAAACGAGTATCACATCATCGTCATGGGTATGCACTACACATATCTAAAGTATTGTAGATAGGCGTATGCGTTTCCTATAAAGTTTTCAAATTCATACTTAATTTCTTAAAAATTTATAGATATTATTATAGTACCTATACAAACTTCCGTTTAAACTTTTTTCCGCAAATTGAATTATCACTCTTAAATTTTTGTTTTTTTTTTGTTCAGCTGAAGTGTTTTTATTGTTGCGCCTAAAACAAGCTGGTAGGTACAACTAATTCGAGCAAAGTGCATTTTTGCTAATAGTAAATTAATTGCACAGTAAATAGAAATACTCCCATCGCACTGAAATTATTTTTAAAATGTTTGTATGCTATGACCATGCTTGGTCTTGATAAATATCATTCCTTACAGGAAACCATATAGCCCCATAGTCACATCCCATTTATAAACTTTTAAAGCGCAGGTTCGTTATAAAATGTTCGCATCCTTCTGTAACAACTCCACGACTTTATACACCTATTTGTTTTCTGTATCCGTTCCATTGTGACCTCTTATAGCCTGAACGCCTTGATTGATTTTGAAGAGTAAGGTGTCATTAGGTTTAAGTATACTTTCCCGTAGTGGCATAGATTAAAAAGCTAAAAACAAAAACAGGTTCATAATTTTAAAGATAAAAAAACACGGCTGACTGTAATAAACAACTAGAAAGATGTAAACAAGACACATTCAAGTATAACTAATAGGCAGTCGGAGGCTACACATATATTTGTTAGCTGTGTAGGTAGGTAGCCTCTGATTGTCAATTAGTTATAGGTACTTGAATGTGTCTTGTTTACATATTTTTGGTTCTTTTTTAGAGTCAGTCGGGTTTTTTAAATTAACTTTCTTTTTAATCAATATGGAATATATGATTTATAACTAGGCATTTTTATCAATCTTAGCAAATACTATACGTACATTATTGTTTTTTTTTATTTTTTATTGAAAAATATATTTAAGGACAAAGTGCTTCTTAATCTGAATCTGTAAAGTCCATTTAGTATAATACTACCGACAGATAACTTTATAGTTCGGATATCAGTATGTAGATGACAATTGCATGTCGTAAGCACATCTCTCACAGTTCGACTTCACTTAAATTTGAAACTAAAGAATTTTTGATTTGCAAATATGGGGAAGTAGGAACTGAAACCCACACATTCGACTTTCGGCTGCGTAAATTTAAATCAAGACATATTTGTAAAACGCTAACCAATTTGCTTATTGTATTTTATTTCAATCTTAAAATTAGAGTATTTGTTTCAAGGTAACAATAAAATCACAAGCAATTAAAAACGAATCACCGATTTTAAAGTGTTTCGATACAATTAAGGTTTTTGACGTATGCTTATTATTTATCTTAAGACGCGTTGTAATAGTTTCCGAGAACATAACAACTTGCAAATAATCGAAATATAATAATGCAATGGTCTTACATTAAAAACCAGCATTATAATAATGAGCTGTTTTCTCTTTTACAGGAAATATTTTGAACATAGCCGACATCGACGATTCTTATTTACAATATGGAGAATAGGTACTTGTTTATCGGGCGGCTTGATTTTTCTTTTTCTTTTCTTTAAATTTACTTCAATACATTACTTAGATATTGGTCTTCGGAAAAGAAGAATATGCGGCTCCGGTTTGTGAATCATATAGTGGATCCAGCCTCGGGATTGTTGGACTCCAATTGCTCTCCATTCGTTTTCAGACATGAGATGAGTCTTTGGAACAAGCTTCACTAACTCCTTTGGTAAGACAACGTGCCTAAACAAATATATCTATAAAGCTTCAACTTAAGCTAACAATTTTAAAGTACATACCTATACTCAAACTCATCGTCATAATATTTATCAGAGTAGTAAATTTCCTTGGGATTCATAGTTCAATATCTGGGATCGTTGGTTAAAGGAATTCACAAACGTTTCTTTCTTCCTCTTCGGCTTCTTTTCTTTTTGTACAAATATGGAATTCTTGTGAACCCAATAAATTAATAATTGTTTAGGAATAATGAAAGGAACATAAAATTAACATCAGAAATGAAAACAACGCTTCTCCCGTAGGTATATTCCTTTTCTTAAGCAATAGCATTCGTTTTGACAGCTGTACGAAATCAAAAATTCAACCGCCGCCGCATTTATTTAAAACTTCTATTTCATTAGTAATATCTTCCAGCTAATGTGTCAGAGAGAGAAAATCATATTTACTATTATGCGCATCGGCTAGTGGCTAAACGAGTTTGTTGAAACAAGTTTAGGTATGTTCGTTTGTAGTACTTGTTTAAGGCTGATGTTTCATAGTCTCTCAAATAGTTAAGGTAACCTACCTATTCTAAAAATTTATAAAATAGCTAAAATATATTAATTTTTTTTGTCTAAGTATAGTGTGAGTTTGTGATTATTAATATATAGTATTAATCAGGGGTATACACTTCCAAATAGATTACTTTTTGCTGAAAGTATTAATTTTTTTTTTGTGAAAATAATATTTTTTTATTATATTTGTTACGCTGCTGTAGACCATGGCTGGGTAAAATAAAGAACGCCTTTAGTCCGTAAGCTATAATATTACTATAACTTTGCGGAATACGAGTGTAATATGCAACACGAATGGTGGATTTACAACATCACGCACAAGTATTTTAGCACTATATTGGACAGCGTTTCCATTTCTTATTTAAAATGTCAAATGTGAGTGGTAATTAGTTTCAGTATATGTAAGCAACAATTCATCAATAAATTATACTAAATAAATAAATGATTGCCTGTTCATCACTTCCGCGAATTACCCTAAGCCACTGCTATAAAATATCAAAATGAAAACCTTTCTCGTAACTACTAAAAGCAAGACGGCCAACCGAAATACCATTCATGTATATTTGCGTGTTAGATAGAGCTGTTCCTTTCACTGAAATGTCTATTTAGTTTTAATTTTATTTTTAAATGTCCGTGTTAGTATTGATCAACTGAATCAACTGATAGAGATGGCAGCTAACATGAAAAAAAGGTGCCACGTAGGTACGTACTTTGATGGGCTCTTGCAGTATTTGAATTTTTTTAATAGCGATGGTATTTTGCTTTCCTATAAAAGTTGTATTAACGTATTAACAAAATTATTGATATCAAGAATAAATGTATAACAATAAAAACAAATATATTTCTGTATTCAGGTGCTTTCCTACAGACTTCTTTACAACAAGTATTAATCAACAGTACCTATACAATTTATTTAAAAAATAACCTGTACAAAAATTGGTTCAATTTTAATTCATATTATAACCTACCCTAAAAAAAGCCATATCTACTATACTTAAGACTATATTTCTCCATATAAAAAATGTACACAATATTTTTAATAGTTTTACTGCTGACGTACATGTTGATTTTGCCGTTTCCCGGATTTATAGTTAAAAAATGTACATAAAATGTACCTATATACATAAATGTTGTTATCTATTGCACAAAGTAGCAAGCCCAGTACCAATATAAATTCGTAGTCCCTTACTACCTAATAGCCAGTTTCTGGTTCTTGTTTTAAAGCTAGTCTATAGCTGTCGCTATCCTGAACGCCAATCAAATAGCTAGAAGACGGGCTTGATAGCCCGTCTGAGCGACTTATTTTACTCGGTGGTCGTCTCATGTCATCTGATGATGCACTCCGATTATATTCATTTAATGTCATTTCAGTTGGACTACGAACACGATCCATCTGATTATGAATGGAACTACTTGGGGACATAATTTCTTGTCGGTAGGTATTTCTTTGTTGTTGTTGGTGTTGATGTTGTTCAAGATGTTGCTGATCATGATGTTGGTGATGGTGGTGGTGAACATTTGGTTCGTGCTGAGGTCTATGCTGGTGATTGTTGTACAAATCAGTTGAATCAATTGGTGTATTTGTGACACCTACTAGTGGAGGCGAGTTACGCAACGGATGTAGTTGTGGTCTCGATTGTCGATGATCAAAGCTATTGGTAGAAGTCATTGATTCAATTAGTGGTGTCATCATAGGAACATCCAATCCGGTGTCCATACAGCTAGGAATTGCGTCCTGTGATATTTGATCTGAATTACTTGGAGAAAGCGGGTCCAACGTTGAAGATACATGACCTTGATCTATTGTATGTGTTGGACTGTAGGCATTTACTATTGGTGGTGACAGAGGCGATGAGTTATCAGCTAGTTCACCTATAGAAATTGATTGTTTATATAAATTTGTCTTCTATTCATTTTTATGCAGGTATTTAGTTTTTTTTATGAATTATGAATTTTACAATAATTTAAAAGTTTCATAAATTTGTCTGTATGATATCGTTCAATATTTATGAAGATATCGCATTAAAGTGACAAAAAGTTATAGTCCCGACTTTAGATTAACAAAAACGTACAATCGCGAAGTTTGTTATTTATTCCTTTAGTTTAATGTCAAAACTAAAAATAATTAATAGTATAAGACCCATTTACTCACCGCCAAGCAGCATCTCCTGCAAAAGGGAATCGATTCGAGCGACTCCAAAAATCTTTGCAAATTGAATTTGCTCAATCATCTGCCAAGTAATAGATTGTAAAACTGGCAATATTAAAAGTATCTCCCCAAATCTTCCCCGCGATTCGTACTGTCTGTCTGATACATAGTCTTCTAGATTGTTTAACACCTGATGTCGAAGATTTTTGATTCTTTGTGGCTCGTTAAGTCCTTTAGCATCTACAAATAAAATCATATATATACAGTACATTGTGTGTATTTATATATGTATATGAAGGTATATTCAAAAATATTATGAAAACACAAATTCACGTTATCAGAACATTAGGGTAAGATAATCGCAATAATGCCAACAGGGCATGGCCTAAAAGTAACTATATTTGAATGTAGCTACTTTTTTCACTTTATATCTTTCAGATATGAACTGCCAAGCTTCTTGCGTTCGGCATATTTTCATACATTTTAAAAACCATACAAGCTTTGCTTTAAAAACGAAAATATCAATAAAACAAACTTTTCATGGAAAGTAATTGCTAGGAAGGTTTGATAGAGAGCAGCGACTGTAATGTTATTAATATGTGCGGGACCCCGCAGACCCCCATTCCCAATCTTACCCAACTTGTGAATTAACAATACCAACTAGGCCATAGTACTACATAATATTATTATCTTACTTGGATCAAAGAAGACAAGAGCTTTTATACAAGCCAGCTCAGTATCGTCGATGTTAACATCCTTCATAGCAAACACTAGTTCATCAATTATTCTGGCTCCTATGCGCGATATATCTAAATTTGGTGAAATTCGTGCATCTAAAATTGTAGATTTAATTTCCTGTATAGCATTTTAAACAAATGTTATAATACCTGGACAATGTTTTGTTATTATACAGTTGTTTCCTAATAACAAAACATCTTTCAAGTGCATTGAACGCCAAGATAAACCTAATAATAGATGTTCGCCGGCATGTGCTCTTAATAAAGCAACTTGGTCATCCAAATGAAGATCATTGAACGCTGGAATCTGCTTCGCCCACTCCACTAGTGTCAAAAGTTGTTGTTTCATCGATTCGCATACATCATTTATACTAGCAAACTGTTTACTTGAAAGGTCTTCGTTTTGGGTTGTCTCCATGGCAGCGCCAGCCTTTGATTGGCGGCTTTCTCTTTCAGCCTTAAGGAGTGATATCACAGAAAGACCATTCCCAGGGTCTGGATCTTCATTGGAAGTCCGCCGACAGCTAATGCGATCGCGCTCATTTTGAACAGCTTCTTTTTTCATTCCAGCTTTAAAGCATTTTCGAAGGCGGCAATAACGACATTGATTTCTTTTATCTTTATCAACTACACAATTTCGAGAAAATCTGCAAAAGAAGTATATTATCTATAACGATATGTTATCACTAATAGAGAAAAAATATTTAATACCTGCATGTGTATAAATGATTCTTTCGAACACTTCGTCGGAAAAACCCTTTACAGCCATCACAGCTAGAAGCTCCATAGTGTTTACCAGTTGCTCTATCGCCACATATGGCACAAACTGTAGCTCCTTGTGAGTTATTTTGGATAAATGCATTGCTGATATTACTGTTGGTTGCGACAGTACTGTTACTGCCGGTGCTAAGAGTCGGGCTATGATTCTGATCAACTGGACTGGGTGCAGATTGACTATTTCCTCCTCCATTAGTAGAATTTAGTATATGATTTTCCGCATCTGCAAATTTATTTAAGTTTAAAAATCTATAACACAAAGGAAAAGGGGTATTTAATCCCAACTTTCAATAGGTACATAAGTTTTCAGTTATTATTCTCTTAGCTTTCGTTTGTCATAATATTTCCTGTCCAACATTATGACATTAAGTATGTATCGTCGACCACCTCATTGTTAACAGTGACTCTGAAGAGCACAAGATTTAGATATCTACCTACTATGCCAAGTTCAGACAAGTTTCTATAATTTGAGAACATAACTATATCTAGACATATATGTGTACATATGATTTAAAAAAAGCTTCTAAAGCTAAATTAAACATGCCTTGTCATTGTGATTCATTTGTTTTGCGATCGCTTTATTGTATATTTATGAAACTTTACTATAAACGTGTAATTAAGATATAGATAGCTTTATCACTTTGATAAATTGAGGATTGTACTAGAAATTATGAGATTGTCAAAACCAATAAAAGATATCTGTTTAAATACCTTCTACTGCATTTTTGTTCACATGTAAGAATATTGTAAGGATTGTACGAATTCAGAAAAGCCACAACTGCCATTTTAATTACAGATGCGATTTTATTATATAATATATATATTATCAAACCTAATAGACCTAGCTAGGTCTTAATATGGAAACAGTTATCAAGTACCATTAACGTATATTGAACATCTAATAAGGTGAAATATTTTTTTAATACCAAGTACAATTTTTTCTATTTATTTATTTTTTTTAAAACCATAACGTATTATTCAATTCATTTGCAGCATTTGATTGCATTATTGTAAGTAACACAATAGCAATAATAGGTATATGTAGATATGTAGCTTAAATTTTGATAAACATTTGAGAAACGTTTATGTATACGATTTACGTTTGATAATGGCTTAAAAATATATATTTGTGTAATATGTACATACTTATTATTATTTATCTTGCTCTCAACAATTCTGTACCTACGTACAAAGAAAGTGATTATTTATAGTTCTGACTCTTCTTGGAATTATTAACGGAAAATCCAACAAATTCGAAGGACAATTAGAAAAAAAATTGGAATTAATAGATATGACACTTTATATAAAATATTGAATAACATTTTCATGAAAGATACTCGCAAAGCCGTTATCGTAATAGGTTTTGATGACCTTTCTGACGAATTTTCGAACTAAATACACTCATCAATTTTAGCGAAAACGAGATTTGACTTAAGGCGGTTCTACTGGTGTTTCGCCTGTTTTCTGCTTTGAGTTATCACAAAATATGACCTATATAGCTACATGCCATTTTTATTGTTTTTGTCACACCCCTTTTATAAATAGAAACCTTAAAGTTAACAAGACTTAAAAACTATTTAAAGAACTAATATTACCTATACTTTGGGTAGGACATACAACAAATCATCTAAAAATATCTAAATATAAAGTTACAGATTCAAACGAATAATAACCTATATTTAC
This sequence comes from Cheilosia pagana, assembly GCA_936431705.1. NCBI lineage: Eukaryota > Metazoa > Arthropoda > Insecta > Diptera > Syrphidae > Cheilosia > Cheilosia pagana. The sequence continues at coordinate 169,170 of OW386169.1, forward strand.
CAACGCTGCGAAAAAGTTATTAACTACTTACTTAATTTAGTTTATGTTTCTAGACAAAATTGTTATCGTAATGACCTCTTTAGAGAGTTTTAGAGCTCGAAAAGTTCATCATATGATTGTTTTCAATTTTATTGAAGATGCGTAGGCATGTTTTGTGTTATCAGAAAATATGACCCGCACCACATGCCATTTTTTCTTCTTTTTGCTTGTTTGCCACACCCCCAACCCCATTATCAATGACAAATAAAAAGTTAAATAAACTTTGCTTTGCTGACTCTTGACTATAAATCTATTTTATATCTGTACCATTTTTATTAAATACAGAATGGTGGCTTGTAGATAATATTCTGGACAAAAGTGTAGTCGATCTTCAACTTCGATTTCAGTTTCCAGACATAATTTAGCAATCTAAAAATAAAAATATGGTAGCGCATAGATTGTATTTTTTCTGTTCTATTCACATATAGATTTATGTACGTAACTTAAACTGTAGGTATACAACATAATATGCATGTTTTACTTTATCAAATAATTGATTATGATGGCCGCAAAAATAAAAAGTCCTCAGAGACGAGCTTGTTTTTGTTGAAATGAAAATTGTAATTTGCAGACACAACAATTATTCTTATCAGCTGCAGCAACAGATTTTTGAAATCGTATTTAGATAATGACTCAGCATTCACACAAACAATACAACAAACGCAGAGGAACATGCATGTCAAAGATCAAAATTACAGCAATGAAATCGTTTGTTGGTTGTGTATATCTCTATATACATAGGGTATATGTAGAAGTATTGTAATTATTATAAATAGAGGTATTTTATATTAACTAGATTGTGTATTAATGCAACCCAAATACAAAAAAAAAATAAACTAATTACTTATCAACGTAAGAACTATTGCTTTTAAATAAAAAGGTAGATATACAAATTAACAATCTATGTTTATCTAAATGCAATATCTTTAGAAAACATGTAGACCACATCATCAGAGATAATTCTTAAAACTGACTTAACAAAAAACTGGCGTTTAACACTTAGCCAGTTCAAGGGAACAACTTTAAACCACACACATTCATAGAGTATGTTATGTCGTATGTGTTTATGGTTTTGTTTGCAAACTTTTTTCTCCATTTACACTTTTAATAGGCAATCGGTAGGTAGGTATATTAAGTCAACAATTATATTTTAATTTCAAATAGCTTTATAGAAAAAAAAATCAGCTGCACTTATTTCACGTTTGTTTGCTTTTTTACTCTCCTTACGACTACTTTTTGTCATTTGCATGACCAATAGGTGTGTGTTTGATTGTAGGTATATCAATGTAGCATTTTATTATCATGCAACTACCTGCCTCCTAGTTTTTTTTTTGTTTTTTGTCTTCTAATTCTAAGAGGAACATAATAATGACCATTAGCTATTCTGTCAGAAGTACACCTTCTGTTCACGCAGAATGATCGTAGGTACATATTTAAATTAAAAATATTCCAAAATAAGTCAATCGCAAACTCTGTTTCTACTCGTAAAATATGTACTTATCGCCATGAGTAATAACGTATTTTCGTTACTTTGATAAGCAAAATTAAGGCTGTTAATCATGAATCAATACACTATTGGACGTAGATTACTTTGAAAAAATAGAGATTATCAGGTAAAAATAAAATTACTATTATTCATCTGATCTATAAGACTTAGTGTTTGTACAAAGACATCCCCACTTATACCTTATACATAGAAATACTGGGATAATTTAAGTCCAAGCTAACTCAAAAAAAAAAAATTAAATAAATAAAAACAGGCTAATAACTCAACAACGTATATTGTCGTGATGTTGTATCTCATCGAGTGGAAAGAAACATCTAGGTAGATTGCGCATCACTAGCTCATTTGATTGTGGATTACCTACGTACCTACAACATGGATAGGCAGAAGGACAAATGTTCAAATAAACACATGTAAAGGAAAGACAAATGTTAGATGCGTAAATGAAAAAAGTTCACGGCTTATCGTTGAAAGATATACACCAATAAAAAAGTTTCACACTCATATACTTAACATAACTTCTCAAGTAACTTCTTTCAGGTGTAGATAAATATAAAATTTATTAATAAATATGTATCCCTGTCCCTGTTTCCATTTTTTTATATACGTTCCATATAGGGTAGGTACTATGCATTTTTGAATGATTTCGCCATTGTAGAAAAACAACTGAGGATACGTTTTCGATATACAAAATACGACACAAATGTGACCTGCGCCAAATACAGTTAAAGCTCAAATTCAACTATTGTAAGTTAATTAATTTCGATCTTTATTACAATTTACGTATCACAAACGTTTGCATTTAACTCGTTTAAGGGCATTTAATTCGGATTTCAGTGCGATTTAGTGAGCACAGAATTATTGTAGCGAGACAAATACTCGTACCTGGACTAAACGATTTACGTACTATTTCGTTAAGCGAGCAGCCGCGTTCATACTTTTATGACAAAAAAATAATAAGAAAACAAAAAACTCATTTATAAATTATTTATTAGATTTTAACCTAAGGTACTTATAGTTAGTGTATTTGGCTATTAAGTGAGGTCTTCCAGGTTCAAGCCCCATTAAAAGAACACCTAACATTGCACTACATTCAAGCATGCATACATATTACACATTTTAAATATGTTTTTTGATTCCACTTTTTGAACCACTTTATTTTACATAGCTACACCTTATTTTAAGAAAACATCAAATAATATAGCTCCGTAAGGTATTGCTGTTGACGGATTGTGCTGTGCATGCTGTATGTTTTTCTTTTTAGCTTAAATTACATTTCTTTTGATATTCGATAACAGTAAATGAAATAAAAATAAAATTCCTATCATTTATTGGTCTTTTTCGGTGGTAGTAGATAGGTGCACCTAGACTGATATAGTCGCCCCTATTCCCTTTACATGTTTAAATATGGAATTATGCAACTTGTTACAAGAGGAATTGAGTTATATTTGTGCATGTATACTTTTTTCGCGTAAAGGGATGTAAATGAAAGCAATGCATCAATAAAATATAAATAAGGTGATTGACTTACCACCAATCATGCTGAAAAAGTTATCATCTAAATGGTTCGATAATATATACGAATCATCGAAGGCACTCGGAGTCATAATTTCACTTTTCATTTTGAGCATTTTAAGTATTGTGAATAAATTTAACGTTTACTTTACATTACACTTTTCGATTACGTTAAAATTAAAAACAGTTTTTGCGTTACTTTAACATCTTTGCTCCGGTAGTAGAAAATTAAAGAATATTTTTTCCGTACTTCATTGTCACTATAGCGCAGCCGCTTGGTACTAACTCTACGATTTTTCTGTATCCAATAAGGGGCTAAGATCGATAGACTGACTGTAACTAGTCATGTTATATCGGACCGACTAAACAAATATCGCTCGCCTAACTGTCTTAGAATTTTCATAAGTGAAACTGAGAGAGTTAAAAGAAGCAAAGCAAACAAACGAAAAGATATGTATGCTTCTTAAACCAACAACAACATTAGAAGAGCAAGAGCCAATAAACGTTAAAACCGCTGTTATCACAATCTGCGAAATAATCATTATTTAGTTAGAGCTAAGGTACTCATAGTCGTTGACGACTGCGATTCACACACAACATAGTTCTGTGCATTTGTAGTGATGAATTGCTAACCTACCGGACGGAACAGAGAAAAAGAAATAGTACCTACTGTCGGACATAATCTATTTTATACAGAAAACCAAATGAGAATGTATTTGTTGTTTTGTAGATATTATTATCATTGAATATTTGTTCGCTTTTTCTCTGTGTTAGTATTCCTCTCTTTTTAATAACCAGAGTCAGACTCTCCCTAAATCGAACTTTCTTATCAACAAGTCAGAAAAATGATTCGACCAAAAAGTAGAATAAGAAGAAGATTATCACAATAGATTGATGTTTGTAGCGAAAAATGCATACGTACGTAGTATTTAATTTAAAAGAAAAAACTGTCAAGTAAAATCATACTTTCCGTGTCTATCCAACGATGTCGATTTTGATGACACTGAACCGATTATTTAATTAGCTTGTATTGCAATTTCGAGGTGTGACGACATGCAGCTTTTGAACTTTGTTTTCTAGTCATTCCCCTATAGTCATTCATATCATACAATAAGGAAATCGAGGCTCTGTTAAAATAAAATGCCCATTTATCGGCGGTTACCGTGTCTTTGGCATAAGGCACTTGTGCATTTGCACTGTGGCACTGATTAAAGACACAATCGACACAGGTAAAATAAAATACCTATTTTATAACGTTGTTATATTAAGCTTTATATAAACCCATATTTTAAACTGCTATTTCAAGTTTATTCGTATCAAGTCTTTATTATTAGTATCTTCAATGATATGACATAATTAACTGCTTGACAATAACCACTAATGTAATATTCCAACATACATCCGCCTACGTTATTATTGCAAACCATATCTACACATAATGTTAAATAAAATATATGTGTAATTGTACATTATAATTTGAGCATACCTGTAGATACGTTTAAATTCATAGTTATAAATGTAACTCTAGCAGTTTTAATATAAAAAAAATAAACAATAGTTACCTTTACACTTTAATTCAATTTCTTGGAGAGTATCTGGTTTCTGTTCTGGCTCAGATATATTTGTTGAAACGTTTTTGTGTGAATCCCTCATTTTAACTCATTTTATTTATTCCTAATGCTGCAATCAAAGCGTAATATTTGTTAGTTAAAAATAGGTATTTAATTAAAAACAAAATAATACAGATGAGCCTTTATTTGTATGATAATAGAGTGGAAAGCTCTTGTCAATAATACATTTTCTATAATAAAGTTACAGCAATAATTCATAACTGTATAAACTATAAATACTATTCCTATTCTCCAATAAAATTGCAATCAAGTTCTATCTTGTTACGCAGTACGCAGATCCCCATTGCGGGTGTATTTTACTATTTGCGTGGAATCGAAAAAATGTTTTTGTTTTTAATATAACCCTCTAATCTTTTAAGAGCGACTTTTTTTTATAACCTGCGACTATGTATCCGAACGTCCCCTATATAAGTGCAAAATTATGTTTTGGTTTTAACTAGTAAAATACATGTCTTCTTTTTAATTAACTTAAACAAAAGGTGTGGTAAGGCAGTGGCGCAGTGGCTTTGAGTTAGTCAGGGGTCCCCGGTTCGAATCCCGAAAGAACCAAATTACATCTTAAGGCTTTTTTCCACTGCGCCACCTCTTGCGAACATCTGACCAACGAGAGTAAAACGTCATGAAAGAACTTCTCTACTAGCTGTAAGGAATCGGCGTAAAATTGTAGATCCCTTTCATTTGTCCCAAAAATTTAAAACTCACACAAAACGAATGGTTGTGAGGAGCTAGGCCTTGGGTCCCACAGACCTGTCGCGCCAAAATATATATATGTATATCGACTATAATGTAAGATATACCTAGGTACCTAATCAACTTAAGCAATGCTTTTTTCCACAAGATGTACCTACTTAGCTACCTATGTTGTTTAAATTTAACAAAATTCAATTTTTTGAATTTAAATTTGCTTGAGATTTCACTGTACAGTGCAAATTGTTTTCTCAATTTTATTATTAGTTACGATTTGATTGGAAATGATAAAGGTAGGTATGTAATGAGATGAGACCCACCACCAAATTGCCGTATTTGTACAACTTGCAGTTTACTGTGTTTGGTTTAATCAATTTAAAAATATAATATTTACGAACTGATTTTATTTGCTAAAGCCTAGTATCCTGCTCGCGCTAAATTTTATGTCCCATACAAAAATGTCTACAAAGACAAAATTTAGCTAGGCAGTTTAGCAAAGCAGTATCCTGTTTGCAAGCTAAATTCTTCAGCCTAGTATCCTGCTTGCGCTAAATTTTATCTCTCATACAAAAATGCCTACAAAGATAAAATTTAGCGAGGCTGTTTTGCAGACCAGTACCTATCCTGTTCGCAAGTTAAATTCTAGATGGGCCGATGAAAAGTATCCACTCATTTAGCTCGCGAAATAAATGTCCGATACATTAAATCGAAGATAAATTTTGACATAAAAAACGGAGGAAAAAGTTTTTGTTGTGTTTACTATGGATTTTTTCAAGGAAACTGAAGAAGGTACGTGAAACGTGACTATAAAAGAAAACGCAAAACCAAAAAATAACCCTTTGATGTGATGAAAAAATATTGCGGGGCTTGTCTGCTGCTGCAGCAATAAATCAATGATATATGTATCTGCTCGGATCTATTGTTTTGGTGATACCTACTCATATTAAGTTTACTTTCATTTATCGTGAAGAAAATATGGTTTTTGTCGCATCTTTATCACGTGCAATTATTTAGCGACCATTTATCTTTGGTGTGGAGAAACAAAGTGGAGACTAGGGACGCTAAAATTAAGCGCGAGCAGTATACTAGGCTTTAACTTCAAATAGATGGGCCGATGAAAAGTATCCACTCATTTAGCTCGCGAAATAAATGTCCGGTACCTACATTAAATCGAAGATAATTTTGACATAAAAAACGGAGGAAAAGTTTCTGTTGTGTTTACTATGGATTTTTATCAAGGAAATCGCAGAAAACATTGCGTGACTATAAAAGAAAACGCAAATCCTAGAAAAAAAGGTTTGATGCGATGAAAAAATATTGCGGGGCTTGTTAGCTGCTGCAGCAATGATATATGTTCTCGTATACGTTGTTTTAGAGATACCTACTCAACTAGTGCGGTCGAAAATTTTAATTTCAAATACACGTACAAATTAAGTTTACTGCCATTTATCCTGAAAATATGGTTATTGTATCATCTAAATCATGTGTCATAATTAAGCGACCATTTATTTTTGGTGTGGAGAAACAAAGTGGAGACTAGGGACGCTAAAATTTTAGCGCAAGCAGGATACAAGGCTTAAGTAACAATTATTCTAGGTACCTAGTTCAAGACCGAATTTCGGAGCGAAAAACATATTTTTTCAGTATTAATTTAATCTCAAACATTTTTTAACTTTCTCATTTTGGTTTTGCACTAAAACATAGATCGCTAGCGAAATTCCCATAGTGGAAACACACCTTAAAAACAGATAAATTACCTTGATTATAATGTTTAAGTAGAATCCATACCTATATAACATTTTTATGAAACTTTCAGATAAACAAGCGAATAATTTATCTGTTAGATTGCTATCATATCTACACACATTTATGTATAATAATTTTTTGTGCGTTTTTGTTTGCAGAAAAAATAACCTCAGGTGGGCGTACACATTTATCATTCTGATAAGGATTTCACTTATCTCATGAATTCTTTACCTTTGAAAGTAAAAGCAAAATGTATTATGTGGATGTATTATGTACCTGTGGCATCGGGGTGTGTATCAGGGATTTATTATGCGATCCACACTTGGGGTAGGATTATGTTTTTTTTTTGAATGCACTTAAATTGATAATGAGTAAAAATGTTAAACAAAAGTCAGAGGAGCAGGATATAAATTTCTTGCTGGATTGCGGAAACTGAAGAAATCCTCATGTTCTTTTAAGAATAATTATACCTACCAATTGTTAAATAATTCATCGAAAGTTTTGATTACGCTCAGCTTAATTAAAAATAAATAAGTGAACAAACTAGGCATAACATCGCCTTCTCCACTTGTTCTCCTGTTCGTTAAAACACTTTCAATTGGATGGTAATTCCGTACCACAGTCACATAACCCTACTTACACATTTAAAAAAAGCATATAGCCTAGGGGGCTAGGGTGTCTATGCAAATGCTACACTTCTACACGATCGCAACTGCTGTGTGCGATGTAGGGTTTTTTATTTGATTATTTTGATTCGAATGCCCGACAAGATTTTTAGCGAACAACTTCGATTTATTGCTATTTACTTTGTCTGGTTATAATTTTTTTTAATCAACATCACTACACCAATAAGCAGCGCAAGATCATTCAGTCAGTATCAGTATACGATACCGTATGCCACTTGATATCTACGTAAGCACAAACACGTCCAAACAACAGCAAGTGTATTTTTTATCTTAGAAATTAATTATACGTTCGCGGTATGGAAAGTAGAAAATGTATTCGTCATTGTTTTGTTTCTTGTTTTTCATTTTTTTTCAATTATTTAATATCTGCAATTGTTTCTTGATTACTTTCAAAGTATAAATTTAAGAAGGAAGATCACCACCGATCGAATCTGACTTCGTTATCACCACAAATAGTTACTTCACTTAATTTAATACACCAATAAGAATATTTTGACAGACGACATGACACACACAATTACAATTCTGCGAAGTCCGCTCCGATTATTCATTTTGTATTCTAGTGTGACACAGGGTTGTGATAGGGAGGTTATCATAAATTATTGATAAATAAATTATATTATAGAAATAGAGATCATGCAGGTGAAACTATATAAATCTAAAATAAGATAAAATATACAAAATACCAAGCAGCTTCGATTTAAGTACGAAAAGAATTTCTGTTTATTTAATTAAACATGTTCATTTTTAAAATTGTAGGCGAAGATGTTGATTCTTTTTCAGCGCTATTACAGCAACTACGTCTTACTTGACAATGCAATACAAAGTTATATATAACTTTCCAGTGGAAAGGGGCTGCTACCCTAAAAAATCATGAAGTCACGCACATATGCTTTATATCTTTTCTAGTAAAAATAATTATGTGAGTGAATTGAACTTGAATGCAAGAGTTCAGTATTCCAAAATGAAATATTTTCGGACCACAAAGCAAAAAATTTGTTTCGTAACAAACAAACCCTTCTGACATTTAGCTACTGAGTGCAATTCTTTAAAGATATCCCGGACACTTTAATCGTGCTACGAATTGATCTAAAAATGAGTGCACTTTTTTTAATAGAGCTTCGAAAGAGCACTTATATATATTATTGAAAGAAAGGGCAATTATTTTATTCAATCGAAAATGCTAATAGGTAACTGACAGACAGCTGATAGCTATTCAGCGTACCTATCAATTTATGTTTCTTTCAACTGCGGAAATTTCATGTATTGAATAAATTTTTTTATAAATTCTACATTTTTCAATAAATTATGTGTTGTCCATTTTTATTCGTTACTTTGCAACGATTTTCGTAGAACATATCTGTTTAACAAAAAAACATCGCTGACAGGTTAAAACAGAACATAGTCATCGCATGAACAAACGTCAGTTTGGCAACAAACTTTATGTAGTTAGGTACCTACATAGGTAGAGTTATAATACTAATACCAACATGGCCTAATGTATTGGCTGACGTTTCTTGTATTCTAATCATTTTAGTTAAAAATGTTCTTGCCGTACCCGTACCTAGTTTTATTTTTTGTTTGTTAACGTTTGTGGATAGTGTATAAAAAAGTTAGTTGTTTCGAAATTAATCTAAACACCATAAGCAAATAATGTAGATGGTAGATCGTTGTTTATAATGGTAAAACAACTCTTAAGGTGAGGAGAACTTGATTTATGTTTTTGCTTGCTCTTAAGAGTATGAAAAATAGTGTTTATTTTGAGTAAATGACGTAATTATGGATTTCTGCTAGGTACCTATACGCTATACCTATCTATATGCATAGACTCAAAACAGTAGTTTTTTATTGAATTTGTTTAGATATTACGAAAACAAAGACTGCTATGCAGGAAATGACTGCTTTGAGCATGAGGGATATTCATAGGTATAGGTACCTACCAGTCCAATCCTTATCGATTTTGAAAGTGCATCCGCTTTTTGTTGAGCTGCTTTAACATAAAGGAAAAACAAACGCAACTTGGTTATACCTAGTACCTTCAGGAGGATACAAATTAGTTTATGAAAATGGTATTGCGATATTCGTACTGATCTAAACAACAGTTAGAGTTTCATTATTCTTTTCGTTTACCTATTTAAAAGGAAATTATAAGCTTTTGGTTCAATTAACTAGAAATAGAGCATAGAAAATGATTACGTACACATAGATTATTAGGCTTGTACTTTATAGTACCATCTTGAGGATAAAAGCACGTGGCTTCAGTGTCAGTAATGATTCATTTATTTATTTTTTGCGTAAAGATCTCTTTTCCTTTATGTTTTAACTCTATGGTGATCACATCGATTATATTTCCAAGCCAAAAAAATGTTGGCTTTGATGCCACGATATAGGTAAGTAGGTAGGTACCTACCTACCTACCTATAACAAAACTGGATTGTTGGCGTACATAGCGGCCAAAACAAATGACAAAAATATTGTAAAAATTATTATTGAAAGGACTAATAGTTAATTTTTAAGGACTAAAGTCATTGTAGGTAGGTATGCAAAATGTTTAATAAAAATTTAAGACAAAAGTAAAACAGGTGAGTCTCTAAAGTACCTATAATGTTGTCGAATGTTTGTTCTGCATTGTGTAACCAGTTACCTAATTTTTTGATTTGTACGGAAGATTCATAAATAAGACAATTCAAACATAATACCTACCTACCTAGTTTCAAATCAATTTGTCCATAAACAGCTTCAATTTGTGCGTTTACCCAAAGATTTATAATGAAGAAATCAACAAAGCTTATTCACATTTGACATTACTCCAATAAAGCTTTTATTTAAAAGATAGTGCTTTTAAGAGAATTTGCTTCACTCGCCCTCGACCCCTCGCTATTGTTCGTTCTTCACGGCACGGTCCCACGGAAAGTTTACCGCGAATTGAGAATTTCCTCTTCCATCCATTTAAAAAATGTTAGTCTGTCATCAATCGCTGTCGCGGACGAACTTTATTTGCAGCGATTACAGTATATTAGTAGTGTAGACGAATTCCAAAATAATTGTATAGTATGTGTATCTATAGCACGACAACTGTTTAAGCAACGGAAATATTTAAGATATTAAACTAATCGGACTACAATCCATTAATTTCTCTATGCTGCATACCTTCAGAGAATCAGTGATTGTTTAAAAAGTTATAGACACACGCCGCAAAAGATAAAATTGTTGGCTGTTTAATTTGGAATCTATAGTGCAGTGATCTATTATTTTTAAATGTGATACCTATATCGTGAAAAAATGTTCAAAATTTCTATCGACCCATAGTTAGATACATGTAACTATACATAATCTATTTTCTGAAAGGCTATTTATTTATTTTCATTTTAATGGCTTAAGCTCGATTGATATCATTGAGCAAACTAAGAAAGAAGCAGCTTTCGCGCTTAAAGCACGTACGTAAAACATCCCCGTTTCCCATAAACACTGACGCTACTGTGAGACTGTTGTTTTTGTTAAATACCTTCGAGCAGTGTATTTCCAAAACGTGTGGATCATTTCTAAATATAAAATTAAATTATCTACCGGGTAAATACGCGACTTATTTACTTTGCGTATGGATGAAAACATGTTTTTTTTCCTATACAAACGATTTTCATCGACAATAATTATTGTTTTGGTTTTTCGTTGATGAATATAGCTTTAAAGATGAAAAAGTGTGATTCTGACGTATAATTTAAAAGCTTTTTAAGAGGATATGTTTTAACTATGCACAAATTCTCTTGCTGCACACTTGGCCTTGTGAATGGTCCATCCGGGGTCAACACGACAGCGTTCGTAGGTAACTTGGTTTAGTCCCCCTTTTAGGACAAAACGAAGTACGAGATACAGAAAAGTAGCATTGAGATAAATAAATTTTATACAAAATGGGTTCCACAAAGAAAACCAAGTCCTACGATGCTCTTGTACGATCTACAACCGAGGGCAACATACTAACAACGACGACAACAACAACGGCGACATATCGCAGCAGTTCAACTTCTGCGATGATGGTGGCATCGGTGCGGCCCCAAACTTTAAATGTTAACAACCCGCGAGAAGCACCAGCGGTTGAAGCGAAATATTTTATTGGGTAGGTTTTTGTTTAATTTTCTTTTTTTTATTGAATGCCTTTTAAGTTTGTTATTAGTCCTTCTACATTTATATGGATTGTCTTTGACTGAGATGTTTAGTAATGTAATTTTCTTATAGTTTACTTAAAAATTTTTAGTAAAAGTTGGCATAGTCACCGTTTAGATAAAACTGAATTACCTAGAATACCATCGAAATCGATTCAATAATAATACGACATAACTTCGACTGCTGTGCATTGTTTCTTTTAAGTAATACATTATGTATGTAATTGCTTTATCCACTTCTATAACTAGGTACTATCTACGAGTACCTACATAGTCGTATCCTTCATTCGCCGTAACCCCGCGCCGACATTGTGTCTGCAGTGAACGTGAACCCAATGTAAAACGGAAGTGAGAAATAGCATTGAGCAGCATTTTCTCGCACGCAGTTGATTCTCCTTAGTTGTTGACAAAACAAAAGATAAATTGGTATATATGTAATAAGTATTTAATTCAATATCGCGCCAAAGTCGTAATATTTTCCAACGGAAAATAATGTTCCATATTATCTCTTAAATACAAATTATACGTAGGTATTGGTATGGTATTGGTATATCTTAAAATCAACTTTCTTGGTGCTTCCTCTCCGCTCTTCGCAGATAAAAATAGCATAATGGCAAGTAAAAAAATGTGATTATTTTTAAACTTACTTCACGCAAATTGAAATACCTAGGCAAACTTAATACCTAACCTCTCATCGAATTAATATCTTATAGAGTGAACATAGCCGCCGGATCTTCAAACGCTTTTAACAACAATACCATAGTAGGTTGGTTTTTGAGACGTGAGAGGGTTTTACTTTTATTAATGACATCATTGATGGATGTTTTTGCGCTTGTTCATTCTAATTAACTACGGCGAACGGACGAAGGTGCTTGGTGAAATATGTTATAGGTATGTTGGTTTATAAACAGTCATCTATTCGGCTTGCAGTCGTGAGTTCAATTGAATTGGTGACAATCATTTGTATCTATTCCAAAATATGGCGAATACTACCCTACAAAGAATTGTTGACATGTCGCTAATTGTACAGTGTACACCCGTTGCCGTAAAGACCATTCAGATCGGTATCGGTGTTCAGAAACAACGTAGGTATACAAATATATTTTGGCTCTAGTTCCGACTTCCGAATTTCCGATGATGGATATACGATAGGTACACTAAAATCTACAAGCCATTCTAATAAAGTACAGACATGCATCATGCATCATACATGCGTAGGCATACCTTATTGATATTGAAGATTGAACTATATTCAAGACGTCGTTATAAAGCTTTCGATTCCCTTTTTAGTTGTTCTCACCTCAGTCGCCTGTCTCAGAGCTTATTTGTATGTCGTTCGTATCGTATCGTACGCGTACCTATCTAGCCTAGCAGCTGATACTGCTGCTCCTGCTGTAGAATATCGATCTCTTTACTCTCTTTTTATATACCCTGTTCCATGCCAGCTGCCACTGCCACTGCTAGAGGGAGAGAGAGCCGGCAAAACGAAACGACCAAAAGTACTCAATATATTGAGAGCTGCTCATATAATATCGAACCAGCTGTTTTTCTCTTTACCCACTGCCATCAAGTCAGTTTTATTATTAGCTATGACCTCATCTTCGATTATTTAGCTGAAGCTAATAGATGTTTCGATTTTAACTTTCTTTGTTAATCACATTTTAAATTAGAAAATAATGCCATTTAGATCTGAAAAGAAAGATGTTAGTGACCTCGAGAGAAATGTTTGTAGGTACATAGTTAGATTCATAGGTGTTTCTTTTTATGTTCTATTGTACAAGAGTTAATACCTACCTATACACTATAATTTGATACCAAATAGATACGGTGATATTTCACGATTTCATTCCTATGTTAAGATTAATGTAGGTATAGGTACCTACTATGGAAGGAGCAATGCCAAGTTTTCCTGTATGATTTGACAGGCAGAGGACCAAACATATTGTCTTTAAATTGGAGTTTGTTCCAACTCTTACCTATGGTCAAATATTAAGATCGCGAAAACCAGCTGCCAAAATGGGATACCTCCTTTGTATTGCAGGTGGGACTCGCAGTAAGAAGTAGCTAGTAAAACATAAAATCAATCTGAAATTCGGTTCTGATGATTTTCCTTTGATTACAAAAAAACAAGGTGCACTGAAAAACAAGCAAAATGTATAAACACACGCAAATTGCCGTTTATACTGGACCGATACACCTAGTAATGCATAAATAAATAGATTTGGTAGAAGAATAAAGGTTAACTACTGGACTCCGCTTTTTTACCATACCTTAAAGGTAAAATGCAAATTTTGAAAACTAAGGCAAAAATGAATGGGTTAAGCATCACTTTACGATGGAACCCAGGATGCGCTATTATCTTTTTTTTAAACTTTGTATAGTTGCATATGTGTAAAAATAAGGATTCGAATTAAAGTCACTAATAGCATGAATTACGTCTGCACTTACAGGCAGGATCGAATTACGTATGGGCGACGAGAATGTACAGACTGCATTTGCTACATACGTATACCTACCACTTTGTATCTTGTTTGCCATATCAATACAAATCGACAGTGAAATGAATTGCCACTAAATTTTCTTAAACGCAGTTATTAAAATATGTTAGGTAGGTACCTAATCAAAAACACAACCATCTCCACAGTGGGAAACCATTTAATAACAACAACCAGTTCCGTTTCATTAGCAGTACTCATCATCACTATTTTTGAATTAGAAATGCTTTTCCAAGTTTGGTTAGAACATGACATCACAACAAAAGTCACAGTCATTTATTTTTAGATTGTATGTCTATGTTTACATATTTATTAAAATATTCATCTGTATTTTCAAGAAATTATGTTCATAGGTAAAAAGTAACGAGTGTGCCCACGACTACCGATATTAAAATCTTGTCTAATGATTTCGCCTACTTCCCGACAAGATTAAGGTGGGCGCAAATTATGGAGTAGGTACCCACTTTAATCTACTGCAGAGTTTTGCTTTTAACGTTTTTTCATCAAGCGCGCATCTCGATTTTATTCTAGATGCAGGAGCATGAAATAGTGTTTATCTGGGCAAAAATAAAAGAAAATAACTTTCTATTAAAGTTTACAAATGTTGGAAGGAGAGAGGCGTGACGTTATACCTATGAATATGTACAAACAAAGTCGTCCGCTTATAGTGTGTATTAATACAAAAGCGTCCGATGATTTCATCGTAAAGATTTCATTCATGACCAAAACAAAATGCGCGGAAATGTCTTTGACAGAAACATTGAACTCTAACAATATGAGAGCAAGTTTTGCTTTTAAGAGAAACTCTCAAAAGGTTCTCTTAGTTTATCTCCATTAACCTTTTCCGTTTTCTATTTCTATGTCCATCAATCATCGTATGGTAAAGATAGCTTTGTAGTTTAAATGTTTTACTTTCTGCTCATTGCATTATCTTATGGTAACGTACTGTACACTTTTTTTTACGACAATCTTACGTATTAATAAATAAACAAATTTTCACAAGTTAATTATCTAGGTTATGTCAGATAGCATACAGGAATTTGACGGTACTGCTGTGTAACTGGTTGATAACTTTTACACAGCATTTATCAGTACTGGGTGATTAATTTAAATAAATTAGATAAATTATACTCGTAAGGATTTTACATATAAAAATCTAATAAATTTAAAGAAGTCTAATCATCAAACTTAACGAATTGATTTATTTTATGTCTGCAGTGAAGCATTGAACGCTTGGCGTGCGAAGGCAAGATGCAGTGTGGTACCAGCTGAGCGGGTTCAAGAGCTATTCCACGAACTGCAATTCAGTCCAAGCGAACGGCAAAGTAAGTCTTTTGATAAGCATTGTCAATCAAATTGTGTTAACATTGTTTTGTATTTGAAGTAAGCGAAATGCTTCAAACAGCGAAGTTGTTTGCTCGAAAAGGTAGTCGACAATGGAATGGCTTAACATTTGGGGAATTTTGTGTACTAGCTGCAGACTTAAAGCGATTTAGGTAAGAGATGGATTTAAAATGAATGAATTCCAGTTTGTAAGTTATTTAACATTTTTTGCACAGAACATCAAGCTTTACCCCGATAAGTGAAAAACTACAAAACCTTAACTCTCGAAATGATGAAAATGAGACCGATAGCAATCCAGAGATTTGTTATGGCCCATCTACATCAACGTCGAAAAGGACTCAACGGCCTCGCCATAAAAGTACAAAACCATTAACCTCACCAGATGATCGAAAGAAAAAGTCTTATACTGGAAACATCACAAGCAATTTTAGGCCAGCGAAAGACACTGGAACACCGGTGGAGGTGTTCCTTGGAGGATCTTGTAATCCAACAACCTGGAGAAAAGACGTAGCGATACCAGCTCTAGAAAAACTTGGAATTTCTTTCTACAATCCAGTGAGTAAAACATATATTCTTATGCATCAAAATAAGTAAAGTGTAAGTGTATTAAATGGAACAGCAAGTATCTGACTGGACTCCAGACTTAATTGAGCTAGAGCATCGAGCGAAAGAGAAAGCAAGGGTACTTTTTTTTGTAATGGATTCCGAAACAAGAGCGTCTGCAGGTGCAATTGAAGCCGCACATATTGCGGGTCAGAACTACAAGCAACTGGTGTTGGTTTTGCACCCTTATAAACCGGATCAGTATATATTGAATGAACCACTGTCACAACAGTAAGCGCAATAATTATACATTATATCATTTTTGAATAACAAAGTAATACTTTATAGAGAATACAATGACTTGACTAGAAACCAACATATTCTGCGCGAGTTAGTGACTCGACGAGGGCTCCCGGTACTGGATAATATACCATCAGGTTTACAAAGAACCAAGGAAATTTTAGCGGGGATCAGGGACCCTCCTTCAAATATTGCCTCAATTTTAATGTAAGTAGTCCATATATTATTCTGTACTAGGTAGCACGGCTGGATGATATTATTTTTTTTATGACTTCTGATTCCTTTGTAAGAATAATATAATGTTATTATGTTATAAATTAACTTGTTTTTCATAAAAATATTAAAACTTATCTTTACAGAGTAGTACGTGGAGCTTTTGATCGAGTTAACGCTATAAATGATAAAATCTCATTAGAACAATGCCAACGTGCTCTTTCGATTTTAGGTTACGCTCAAAGTCTTCTAACTTTAGAAAATCTTAAAAGCGTTATTGTATCTCAGAAGGAATCATTAGAGTTATCACCATCAACGATGTCAGCACCATTGCCTACTACTACACCTAGTAACATACAGAATACTACGGAAGGCAAATCTGTTAATGTAAACGACAAGAACGAAATTCAACTGGAATTTGACCAATTTTGCATTTTAGCAGCTTATTTGTCGGTACTACAGCAAGAAATCCACGAAAGTGGGTGCATATCACCTATTAAAGGCACTAATGTACCACCTCCGCCAGTTTACTTGACAAACTTGCAAGGTATGTACTATAATGCAATACAAAACTAAGGAAAATTTAAATGTACAAACTACGCTTCTTTCAAATGTAGGTTTTCAATCGCGTTCTGGAGATGAGAATATGACAATAAATTATTACACAAAGCACATTTTTAGGACAAACAGCAGCACAAGTGTACCTGGGGACGACCGACAATGTGATGTCGGCATCCGAAATAGAGATAGCGGAACATCCTCCCCGCAACCGTTGGAATCAGCAGCGGCAATGGCAAAACTAAAGCCAACGCATGTGGGCCAATGCTCAAAAATGCTAGAAAATGTTGAGATAATAATGTCCATCAACAGCAGCGAAATAAGCACTACCGAAGAGGAGAGTGATTCCAACGATTCGGTTTTCTCCAGCAGCGATAGCTCAATAACTTCGTTTAACTGTAGCGGTGATTCGGCATTTTCCAGCTTCGAAATACGTGATGTGTATTTGGGGGGCAGCTGCTATTTGCGGACGAAATGGCGACAGGACTATGCTATGCCATACTTGAAGTCCAAAAATATAACGTTCCATTTGCCCGCCTTACACGAGAGTATTCAACCGTCCCAGATTGATTTACCGGAAAAGTCATTTGAGGATTCGAATTCCCAGGGAAGGAAACAAGAGGGAAAAACCAGCACTGGACACTTGCGGCGAAAAATGGCATACAATGCTCCAGGCGCAGTTCATAATGTTGTTGATCGAAACACCCATGAGGAATTATCACATTGGCCTCTGAATATTCGTCCGAATCTCTATAATCCATGTTTGATGGATTCTAGCCGCGTGTTACTATTTGTTATAACGAATGAGACGCGATCACTTGCACCTATGACGCTTGCAGCCCATTGTATCGGTCTTATGTACAATGTTGTATTGTGCGTTCAAATGCTACCAGAAAATTGTGTAATAGGGAGTGAGAAAGTAAATATTAACTAAAATAACCATGTTATTTTTTTGAAGTAATAAGATAATTTATTTATTCGCAGTTGACTCCGGCTGCAATTAAGGACTATAATCGTGGCAGATCATATCTTATTGATTTAGCAAAACGGCAAGGAGTTCCCGTATTTAACGATCTCAAATCAGCGCTCGAGTGTACAGTAGAGAAAATAAAAACTTTGCAATTCCAGAAAAGTTGTCAGTCACAAGAAAACAGTGAAGATAAGAAGGCAATTTGACCACATGTAAAATAATTATGTATTACGTGATATTGGTCGCGTTCGTCTGTGCGTGACCAACTAAATTTTGTAATAACACTTTTACGGAAATTGTAAGATTATAAATTAATGCACACATGTTATAATTTATTATGCTAACCTTAATACTAAATTAAGAACCTACGAATTAGAAAAATTTAACTTTGTATCTTATTTTATCGAAAATCGTTGACACAAATGTCTACCAAGTAGTTGAATAGTTAATTTAATTTAAATGGTTTGTATGTCTAATTATTAGGAAAAGAAATACTATACTTTTGTACATAATAATATATGACGATCAAAATATTAACAATAAATTGACCAAAGCGAAGGTGTTTCATTCAATAAATTAAATTATGTATTTATTTATTTATTTATTTATCTGCTCATAATTTTAATGTGTTTTCGACCGTTTAATGAAAATTCGCGAGTCTTCCCCCAACTTCTAGGGAATTATTGTCAGCGACAATTCTTTTTCCTGTTAAAAGAAACCAAAAGTGAAAATGTACTCATATTTCTTGCCTGAGAGAGGAATAGGTATTTGAGGTTTGTATTTTGAAAATACCTGCGGATGCGGCAGAGAAATCGGGATCAAAGGAACCACTCGTAACATTCTACGCCAATAACAAAAATGAATTAAAACTTAAAAAGAACCTCATGGCCCAATTATCCACATCTAAACAAACAATTTAACTCCTTCCGAGCTTCTACCTCAGCAAAGCAAAGTAGCATTTTCAGCAGGCAATTACAAAAACTTGACATTTCAGAGATCCACACATCCACACTTAGGTATTTATCCCCAGCAGCAGCTAATGTTGTCGGCGCAGTGGCTTAGTGGTAGAGTGTTGGGCTACTAAGCGAGGGACTCAAGTTCGAATCCCGAGAGGGCCAAATTACATCTTAAGGTTTTTTTCCATTGCGCCACCTCTCGCCAACATCTGACAAACATCCGAAAGTAAAACTGTCATGAATGAGCTTCTCAATTAGCCGTTTGGACTCGGCGTAAAATTGTAGATCCCTTCCATTCGCCCCAAAAATTGAAAAACCCACACAAGCGGAATGGTTGCGAGAAGCTAGGCCTTGGGTCCCATAGACCTGTCGCGCCAAAATATTTATTTATTTATTTATTTTAGCAGCCAATGTTGGAACCTTTCTGGTGATTTGGGTGGAAATAAATAGCAAACTAAAAGTCGAGACAATCATAAATATTTTGTTTGTGCGTTTGTCTACTTTACTGAGGTAGGAGCTAAAAAAAAACACAGAATAGGTATCCGTAAACGCACATACCTAATGCGAGTCTGTATAGGTCGTGATGTTCAGCATATTGTAAAGTGTGCCTTTTAAAATGCGCACAAGATTTGAATTTACCGCCAATGAGCGATTAATAAAAAACATTTTGACAGCTTACTCATAGAATGGCATTATAGTCAGCCAGAAATATCTAGTACATACACTAATACTATTGTACTAGACTAAAACCGCAGTTTCCTGTTAACTCACCACTAGAATTTTATTTCAATCTTGTAAATAATATCAAATTTGTGCGATTGGTTCTAAAATTAGGTAGTTTTAGCTTTGAGTCTTTTATTTGAAGATAAATTCACAAGAATGGTTATTATTAAAGAAGTAAGTATGAAATAGATTTTTTTTTCAAGTACAAAACCAGATACAAAAAGCTTGTTAAAGGAGTCTTTTATTACGAAGTTAGACTTTCTGTATATTTGTATTTCTGTTGGCGTTCATAATCTCTTTTCGATTTACTCGCAGCTACGGATCAAGAACTGCTTATCATTTACCCAGGTACATCTACATTTCGAGAAAAATAACTTTGGCTCGATATTTAACTGTGCCACAGCCTTCAAATCAAAAAGTAAGTTAATCAAAGCAATTCAACCATTTTTCTGCCAAGACATGATGGAGTTAGACATGGATGGAAAACTCGGTAGTGACCCCTCATCAAGCTATATTCAAATAAAATTTCTAATTCCCCAAGTATAATAAACAAATTTCAATATTGAGGCAATTTCAATTTAACACTACCTCTTGATTTTAGACTGGCGGAAACGACTTTGTGGATGCTACGCGTTTTTCTTCAAATCCCAAACAGATTGTTTACTACTTCAACCATGAGCTATATACGGATCCAATTCAAGTATTTCATGAGCGTTGCCAAATCGATGTTTCATCTTATTATCCATTTTTAGGAGAAATATTTTTAAACGAAAACAATAATTTGTTGTTTACTTGGCTATCTAGTAATTGGCCTCGGCGGTAAAATGTTTTTATGTTTACTATGTAGGTATATATATTAATTTTTTATTTACTTTACCAGCACAGAAAAAGTATTTAGATACCTCGGTGACTACCTAGAAAAATCCGATTCGCAATCACAGGCGGTACAACGACGTATTACAAAGCTTACAGATATAAATTTATTAATTGGTAGAGAATGTGATTTTGTAAAGAAACGTACTTTCATAGATGTTGCAAATGAGATTGGCAGGATTTTCCATTATGTCACCTATGAAGAGTACAACGTTAAATTCGTTATACCTTTATTTGGAGAAAATTTGAACGTATCGGAAGTGGTAAGCAATTTAATTAAAAATATCAATTCGAAACTATTAACACTATTACTGTGAAGAAGTACATAATATGAATATAGCTAGCTATAAATTTAAACAAACTTTTAACAATTTTAAAAACCCATTGACGTAAATCTAGTGGGTGTAAACAGTTAAAAGTTAAAACTAATTATTAATTTAAAGGTAAAAAAAACACTCTTCCTAAATAATACTTAGTAATTTAACATTTAACACATGTAGTATGTTTCGTCGGTTTAAGATTGATATATCGCAGGGTATAATTGCATGGATACTAAAATTTGGTAGCAAATTAACAGCACTTACGTTTTTTACAGCTGTTTCGGATTTAATAGATTTTCTCCTTAAAGATGCTTTATTAATTCTTTTTTTCAGCAATGGGACAATATCGATTTATATAAAATCGAGACACGTGTAAAAAAAACATCTGGCCGTGAGGATTGTATATGGAATCAATTGGATCCGGGTTTGCAAAACCTTTTGAAAATTGCAGAAATGATCGCATTGTCTAAATACCTGAAGCAAAGGTTCATTTCTATTGAGGATACCACACTACTTGCAGAATATCAAAATCAAGAGATGATTAAGGAAGCGATTTTACAAACAAATGAAAGGAATATAGAAGCGGTACCTTTGTGTTCTGAAAAAATATGCCTTTTTTTTAGAACAATTCTTTATTTTTTAATAGAACTGGGAACGAAAGAATTTTTTAAAGAAAATTATTGACGTATGCAGCGATTTGGAAATAATGGTTTTTATAAATTACTGGGGTAGTCTTCCTTTGCCTCCAATGAACGCAAATATTATAAAGTGTGGCGCCACACACGACAGTGGCCATATGTATGTCTGTAAAGATGTGCAGTCTATGAACTTAGATGTGTTTCTTAAATTATTTATGCGACACACAAATCACAACTAATTAGTTTTTTAAAGAAAAATACAACTGATAATTAAACATATTAATATCGTCCATTTTTTTAATCTAAATAAAACAACTTTTCTCTCGAAGTACAATTTAATTTTTTAATTAATCTATATATTTATGTTTATTTCTTTTAAATATATTTATTTACATATATTTTATTCAAAATCTTCTATTTTATACACAATATTTTCTTTAATAATAATCGGTAGACAAATAATAATATTAATATTTAATGAATTATAACAAAACAAAAAAAAAAACAAAACTTATTTCTTCTAATATTATAAGATTAGCTTTGTAAAGGTGGTGTTTTTTTTTTTAAATTTACATCTTTTGTAAAAGGCAATCTCTGCTTGGTTAGTTTAATTTTTAACACACAACTAGATTAATTCATTAATATTGTGGACTTGTGTTTCCTGTAAAAATGTTGAATGAACACAACAATAATAATGGGGTTAATCGCCAAACAAAACAATCAATGTAATAAAAGAAATAATTCTAATAAATGTATTCATTCATATCAAAGTAAACGCTGCACAATTTTGTTAACTTAACTTAAACGTTCTCCACGCTCACTTCTTGCTACTAGAAAGATATGGAAAACAATAAATTAACTATCAATCAAAGATAGCACAAACATTACCGAACTACTTTCTCCATCAGGCTATTTATTCGCGTCTCAGAATAACCAGGAACAAGTTTATGAATGACTTCTTTTAAAAACAAGTCACTGATGCCTGGGCTAGCTCGTTCTGCCATTTCAAATGCTGATTTAAGTTCAACAATATCGCTTATATTTGAGTTTCGACTTGAATGTGAATGTTTGCGTTGCAACTACAGTTATGTTAATAAAAAATTGTACACATAAATAATTTATTATTTAAAGTAAAATGATAAAGAATTGAACATCAATCATCAAACTATAATTATAAGCGAGATAAGATAATCACATCGTCATCACAGAACAAAAAGGGATTCTATGACTTACCTCTGATAAAAGTGGAAACAGAAAGTTGTTTAGGCACGCACTGTTTGTTGGCATTACTCTGTTAACAATTTTGCTGTTAGAATTTGATGCTGTGCTTACCCCGATCGCCGAGGATCTATCACTGATAACATTTACTTTTGAATTTCCATTATAACTACTGTTATTATTGCCGGACAAAGAGCTTGATGTAGACTGACTATTCGAAGTCGAATGATGTTCCTTTTGACTCCTTCGTTGGTTAGAGGGCGCTGCCATGGATTCATCAGTGTGTTCTAATTGCGATGACTGTAGAGAAGAACAAAATGATAGAGATACCAACATTCAACTTTCATTGAAAAATTGTCTCACTTCTTTTGATATCCGTTTATCCTGGTCCTTTTCCTCATTCGATCTATGCAATCGATCTGAATCTTTGCTGATATCAAGCATACCTAATTTAACGTCGCCATCTAAACCGCTGCCAGAGTTTGTGGGCGATGAATCTTGATGTTTGGCTGCAGAAGAAATTTGCTGACTATGATGCAGTGGGACAGATATAGAAGAAGCTGTACTTTTGTTTTGCGGCGCTGATGAAACTTTGAAGTGATTTAGATTGCCATCGCGAGTAGGTTGTCCGCTACCTGTTATCAAATTTTGTGATGGCTGAAGATTTGTCCCATTGTGATGTTTATTAGAAATACCACTTGTCACTTTTTCATTCTCGTCGAAGAGAGTATTTCCTGATGCTGTAGTGGTTGATGATTTGCTTGATACATTGTTAAAATGTATTCCTTTGACTGTCATTATCCAAGGTTCATCCATATCACTGTCTTGTTTGGAATCTTCCCTAAAATATTAAAAAAATAAGCAAAGCTTAGATTTAACATACTCTTAAACATATTTACGAATCAGAATTTTCAGACTCCGTTTCGCTCTCTTCACCCTTTTGCGTCTTCCATTTTTTATATCGATCTATCAGATCGATCAGGTATGAGTTTTTCTTAGCTTTTTTTATGAACTGGTATTTTAGTAACTCCTTTGCGGTCGGTCGCTAGTATATACAACGCAAATTATTTTTTATTAATAATTAATTATTGTATACCGTATTTTATTACATACGTTTTCTGGATCCTTGTTTAGGCATGCCTCAACAAAATCTTTAAATGATTTGGTGTAGTTACCAGTCAATTGGGGGGGATTATTCTTTGGAATTAGAAATAATACTCTCATTGGGTGCAGTTCAGAATTTGGGGGCTCTCCTTTAGCTAGCTCAATGGCTGTTATCCCCAATGACCAAATATCAGCTTTTGAATCATACATGGATTGTTTGATCACTTCGGGGGCCATCCAGAAGGGTGTGCCAACGAAAGTATTTCGCTTGGATGTTGTATTCGTTAGCTGACCTGCAACACCAAAATCTGCTAGTTTGACGTCTCCCATTTCGCTTAAAAGCACATTCGCAGCTTTTATGTCACGATGAAGCTTTCGTTCGGAATGCAAGTAATCTAAACCTTTCAGAACTTCTCGCAATATAATTGCTATATGCATTTCCTCAAATGATCCAGCCTTCATGAGGTCCAAAGCGGATCCACCGCCCAAATATTCCATAATGATCCATAATTTTGTACCCTAGTTTGTAATAATAAAATAAAATAAATTTCGATATCTTTTAGTATAAAGAGTGTTTAACAACTTTTAAATATGATCCATAATATTTTGTAACATATGGAGAGTCGCATTGCGACAAAACCATGATCTCCTGCTGAATATCTTCGATCTCATCCTCAGCCTCTTCCAAATCGATTATTTTTATTGCAACAACCTGTTAAATGAAATTAGGCGCACAAAAATTCATTAATATTTTATCCGATGTGGCACTTTATTGAATTTATAAATTCTTTTATACCTGTTGTGATCTGTTATCAATCCCCTTAAAAACTTCACCGAATGATCCTTTGCCAATTCTCTCTTGTTTCGTAAAAATTAGCTCCGGATCCACTTTCTAAAAAAGAAAATACATACTAGTTTTTAATTATCTAATACTTGATTAAAATTGTTATTTTATCAAAAGCTTAACTGCGAGTGATATAATCTGTTTTTGGTAAAATTTCTATTAATTTTGTTTTGAGCCTAATTAATTTGCAACTGCATACGTACCAATTCACTTGGACTTTGGCGCAAATTCCTGGGTGGCAAAGGTTTTGAAGCTGAGTTTCGATCGTTTTTATTTCTGTTGCCTGACGACAAATAGTCAGGAAATGATCCTCCATTAATGGGGGGAACATCATACATCGACAATGGTCTTTTCCTGTCTACAAAAGAAGGTGGTGCTAAATTTCCTAGTTGACGATTTGGTAATGCTGACTGTCGATAACTGATCACTATATTATCATTGTTCTCGGGTATATTTAGCATTGATGACGAGTGAGCCAAATATCCTCCCCTAGTAGGAGGACTTTCGGTATTTCGGTAGCGCATATTACTCGCAGCAATGCCGGGATGTGGTAGGGAGTATGCACTCCGCTGCGCAGGTGTATTCCACTTATCACCATTCCAGCCACCACCTCCTGTAGGTGACCCTAAGGATGGGATACTGCTAACATTCCTTTCATTACGCCACATTTTCATCACAACATATCGCATTCAGTACATATATATACTTTAATGGTACTTTTGCTACGTAGCAAGAGTGCTTAAGCTGAAACAGCAAATTTCGTCTTAAGTATCACTCGAGTTCAGGACTTGCTTCGAATAAGCTTTTTTAATTCCCGTTTAATTTATTATTTGCAAGGAAATATTAACACAGTTACTTATTTGAGGAAAGTTGGAAACTTTTCAGGGTGCGGCAGAAAATTCGGGCGACACAAATTCTTTTTTATTTTATCCAAAGCACGGGCGCCCATACAAACGAACAATGAATTACAGCTCACACACACACATGTCTAAGTGCCTCAGGTGTGTATCATAATTAGATTTCTTGAACACGTACTTAAACAGTGCGATGTTTCGTAAAAACAAAACTGAACTCCATCCGACGCGTTGTAAGCATAGATACAAACTAAGTCGCGGATCGAGAGCCAGCAGTAGAAATGAGCAACAACAAACTAAATGTACAAACACGAGCAAGGCGAGAAGTTGAATTTTTTCGCGCTGACATAGGTAGGTATTCTGTAGTCGTATCGCGTATGCCGAACCGTAGTAGATAAAATTATATCTGATTGACTCATAGCAAAGGTGAGGGAATATGATCATCAGCAACAGCCAGCAGCTCGCTGAAAGAGCGCAACTCTATTCTATACAACGACTTGTTTGTTTGTGCAACAGAGTTTCAAAATACTAGAAGTAAGGAAGGAGTGGAAAAACTACAATAGAGAATTAAGAATGAAGTAAAAAAATAAAGTTATATTATTTCAGCGTAGCGCTAGCGATCGTCGATCGTTGATTGTTCTGGACATGGGGGGAGAGGAAGCTAGAGTAGTAGAGAGTGTAGAGAAGAGGTAGGCATAGGTATGAATACAAGAAGTAGCGTAGTGAAAAAAAACAAGGGTCAAAAACAGAATGGGTTGGACGGTTGAGGAGGTGAGGCAATAGTTGAAAGACGTAACAGACTTGCCAGGCTAAAAAATGTGTGTGTAAACGATCTGAGAACGAACGAACTGAGGAGGCACTTTGAAAGTTCAAATTCCACACAAATTCAAACTCGGTCGGATATGATGATTTACCTACCTATGTAGATAATCTGTTATACTTAAGCAAGTTATCCTTAAGAGGATCGAAATAATGAGTTGTTTTAGTTTTATTTGGAAGGAGCATCATTCCAATATGCAAAATTGTTACACTTGAATTCAATAGTTATATAAAACTAGAACAATTTTTAAACTCAAATTGTTGTTGCTATTATAATATGAAGACGAAACGTATAATATGGATGGTAAAATGTACAATTACCATGTAGGTAGTTTTAAACATAACTCTTATTATTTTATTTTAATTTTGGAATTATTTCAGGATGATGATATTATTTTATATAAATATATGTATATAAACCTATAACAAAAAGCTGTTGCTGTTTTGGATCTTGCCGACTGCAAAGCACTAGGTATTTATTCGATCTTACGTTATATTAAACTTCTTATTTTAGTATTTCGTTACCTCCGTCCATGCCATTTTTGTTGTTTCAGCGCGGGCTTCCGGACTATTGTGTTTGTAGTCCCTTGAGGATCGATTGTACTTGTTGTATTTGGTTTTATTTCTCCTTCTAGTGTAAGTCAAGGCACTTTTTCCCACGACCCAATGCAGTCCACCTCTCTGTTTTGTTGTTTGTAATGATGATGAACTAAATTGTTTTCCTTGTTGATCAAATTTCGTACGATATAATAAATGTAACTACATAGACCGCAATAAATGAAACACGATGTGTACGTTCTCTTAAAACCGACACCTGTTAAATAGATAGGTATAAGTAGCTTATTATTAAAACTAACAATATGTAATTTTTAATTAAAACAAAAATTTAGTTCACTACATCTCTGATTTTGGTCACTTAAGGTTTTTTTTTGCGGACCGGTTTCTGTAATAGAATGATTTTGCGGAAGCTAGTAATATACGCGTGACTGCAACAACACAATTTAAATTTTGACGTTCAAGTTCATCCGACCAAATTATTGCCACTGATAATGAAAACTCCGACGGCTTAAATATAAAACCACATGAATATGAAAAAAAGTTTATTTTGCTTTTTGACATAAGTGGCCCAGTTTATGCAGTCAACTTTAGAACAAGGTAGTAGAATGCCAACGTAGCTTAGAATTTTCTTAGGAGAAGACGATATCAAAGTATACGGAAAGAAAAAAGCGAGCAAAATGAAAACGAAAAAATTGCAGTGCACTAAAACGATTTGGAATTGCCCTAATGTCTGTCTAGTCTTTTGGATTTGATAATTGTACACAGCCATTCTACACATCTCTGGTCGTATATATTTTATTTTTCCAGCATTCATGTTTCAATTCATCGAATTTTCATTAAACTGTATCACTTAACAGGGGATTCCTGCAGCATCTGCAGTAATGCGTTATTAGAACTACTTAAATGCATAATAAATTATTATAAGGAATACACTGCTTACACAAGTAAAAAAGATATTAACGCGTTGTCAATTTTTTAATAAATCAGAGTGCTTTGCACGAATCGAAAAACAGCATTATGTCGCACTGTTTGGAAAACAAATTTTATAGAAGATGCTTTTTGGTAACTTCACTTAAAATAGTTATGTAAATTTGTCAACCTCTTCTAATTTCGTGAATTTTCACACCACCACCGTTCACGTTCACTGTTTTTGTTTTCTGTTTGACAGATATAGAGTACCAAAGATAAGAGTGAAAGAATGCAAAAGGAGTTGACACTCAAGGTGACGTCACAATAATGTTTTTTCGGTAGTAGGAGAATCACAAATTATAATTAGGTAGGTACCTATATTCCCTTTTCTGATGCTATAACATTTAAAAAATCCACTGTACCATCAAGAAATAGGAAAATGATTTGAAGTTTGGCATACCTCCTAAAGTCTGTTTATCCTAGAGACGTTGGGCTGCGTTCTCTTTACAGGTACCTACCTATTGACAACATATTAAGTGAGAGCTTACATGGGATAATAGATACTGCCAGATGTAAATTCTTCGTTTAGGATTTTATTTTTAAATAGTATTAGAATTTATATACTTCTTTTCCTTTTTAAAAGTTTTTGTGTATTGATTCAGCCAATTTTTATTTTGACTGTGCAGCTTCATATTTTGCCATCATTTATAGTAGGTACCTATAGCATTTTTGCACTCTCAGATTGTAACTATTATTGTCCTTTTTTGCCCATTTCTTAATATCGCTTTTGTTTTTACGCTTGTATTACGCAACAAAACAAATAAGCAAACCACTTTAATTTCAAACTTCAATAGATATTTATTGTTATCAATAAGTTGTAGATCTTACTCGATCGAGATACCTACCAAAACAAACTATATCATGCCCAATGTGAATGCATCCTTTCAACATCTCCATATCCTTGTCATGACTATAGTTGTCTCGTTCTTATTTAAAAAGTCTGTTATCGTTTTCCTTCCCTTCTTTCAGTGCACACAATTTACAATATTTAAGATGTCTAAAAATCAAATATAATCCAAATTTCGGAAAAGGATGTTGCTAACCATTTAATTTATATTATGTTTGAAGTTTTAATTCTTTTCTTTGCCGCGAAAATTCGATTTTTAGATTCTATTTTGAAACTGTCGTACCTAGTTAAAAGGGCAAATTCAAAAAAATGTAAAGGAAATGTCTTCGCTTTTTGTGGAAGTCTCGAGATATATTCATTTCCGTTTAATGAAACAATGAAGGAGTGGCAGTTTTTAACCTGTAAAATTTCAATCTTTTTATTATCATTTGATGAGAACAAAGAAATCAAAATATATATTGGGACAGAATACGAAAAAATGAGAACACTATCATACCTGTTCCAAACCAAGAGCGAAGAAACTCCAGACATTGTACTTTTACAAGAACTTAAAGATAAATTATCATGGAACGGAGGAAGACTAGATAAAATACAAAATCGTAAATTATTTTGGTCTTTTTTGCCATTATTCAATAATCTACAGCGCTATAATGAGAAAAATAATATTAGGAATTTTGCTCTCATATTGAAACACGGATGTCATCATATACAATATGCGGCCTAAAGTTATACAAGGGTGCGTGGTCAACATTTCTACGCGATTCAGAATGGAGAAAATATTTCAAATAAATTCAACTATTCACTTCAAACAGATATCATAGCAGTATCTTTCTCAATGAAGAAGCCAAAAAAATGAAAACTATCAAAGTTAAAAGGAAAAAATTATATACACAAGAAGAGGGCTACAGGGGATACGTGTTAAAAATGCGAAATACAATATATGACAATGAATTGGGCCTTGATCCTGGTCTAAGACTTGTATATGGTGGCGTTCGTAATGGTGTGCCAATTAAATTGAAAAGTTCCACATATCACAACATGTCTGTATATTATTGTCGTAAGCAAAAATTGCGAAAATATACAAAAAAATTTCGTAGAAGACTCTCAAAAATTACCATATTCAGAAGCCTTCGAACAATATACAGAATATCAGCTTTCAATATTTGCAGAGAAACAAAAATTGTACGCACAGAGAAAAGTTACACGCCTGAAACTACAAAAATTCATTTGTGTTGAGAAAACAAGTCATACAATTGCAGAACAACTAGTTCCAAATATTAAGGAAAAACCGTTGATATGCATCGGCTCTACGGAAATTGCTTCAAATTCTCCCATGCGTGGGTAGGTATATACGAAGTCAAAATACAAAATTAATCGAGGCACTTAGGAGGAGAAAGGCGGATCGAATGCATAATACAGCAGATGGATAAACATTTGAATTTTTCTAGAATCTAAGTATTATTATTTCTAGTACTATTACGAAAACTATGTAAACTTGTCTGTTTTTAATAATAAAAACGGATTAACTTTATTGGATTCACATCGCACAATTGTGTAATGTGGATCTGAAAGGGTTAGCTCATGATTAACATTCAAATGCATAATGGATGATGGATATTATGGATATCTGACATTTTGCTAGTGTGTGTTGGTGAGTACAAAACAATTATTTAAAAATATCCCGGACACTTCTCTCGTATTAAGAACTGACCTGGAGCAGGAAGTGCACTTTTTTTTATGAAACATATTACACATGAAAGCGCAATTCTTTGCTTCAATCGAAAACGCCATATTATTTGACCTCTGGAAGTGAACTGTTTTTCAATGAAATATAAGAAAATCACTTTTAGATTCTTTGTCTACATTGCTGGGGTGATATATTTTTTTTAATCGAAAATGCACTTACCTACAAAACTTCTATGTAATAGTGAACTTTGACACTGACAAATTAAAAATAGCTTGTAAAATTATCAGATCTTTTAGTGAAACATTGTTAACGATTATTCTAATAGAGAAAGTCTACATAGCTCTTCTTTTTTACAAATAGCGTTATAATATATACCTGTAAATCTGTAATCCGCTGCGTATATACATACATGGAGGCATAGCTAGTCAAATAGTGATAGTGAGAAAGGAAGTTTTACGTTTTCACAACTTGTGTAGGTAACATTGTCTTATCTCAGTTTGCCTACGTTTTTAATATTAGGTGTATAAAACTGAAGGCTGTGAATGTATACCTTACACCTACCGCAATACCGTTCATTTTAATTAGATAAACCTATGGGAAATAAAATGTGCAATAGATGGCGTGCGCGTAACACCGGTCCACTAATATGTATGAAATAAAAAACAAGGCCAAGGCCATTTTAAATTATGTATTACTGGTTTTATTATTTAATTTTAATTCCATAGCTTGCATATTTAACAATATTTCATGTGTATTTTTTCGAAGAAGCAATTGAACATCATTTTGAACACGACGACGTTGAATAAGCGTATTTGTTCAATATTAAAAGCCTAGGAAGCTGAAAGGCAAAGTTGTATTAAATGTTTAACTATCACATAAGGCACAATCTCAATATCTTGATTTTTATGAATGAAAAACATGTGGTGAATGTTGTGGGATGACGTTACTTTCGATTTGATTGGACAGGAAAGTTTTAACATACATATATAAATACATAAGTTAATGAAAAATGTTGAAATTTTAATTGAATGGCAACATCTCTATGTTAAAAAAAAAAAGGTACACTCCAATTAAATAATGTTCAGTAAAAAATTAAATTCGTAGCTGCTTTATTACTTCAATGCTTTCACAAACTGCTGTACATTATTGTTTGATGTTTATATGGAACCGCTAGTGTATTTTTTTAGAAGAATAAAGCACTATAAGCGCATGGAATTAGTAAAAGAGTATATAAAATCTTTGGTCTAACAATAGCAATTTTCCTTACTATATAATATCTTTTATTTGAAGGCTTTTAATTGTCTTATTCTAATGTACGTTAGTGTCTTTCCTTGAGTTGGTTTTTTTCGCCAGTGATGATTGTTCAGTAGTCAAATTTACATGCAGGCGAAATTTAATTGGGTGAAGTTGATTGAGTGTTAGGTATTGCCTCCAATTTCCATTCCATTTTTTTATTTTCGATATGTTATCAGATTTAAATTTTACAGCTCGGCCAATTCCATTTCCCTGTCTCCCAGTCCCAATGCCTTACTTCTGTTCGAAATAGAAATATTTTGTTCATGCCAATCATTTTAAAAGTTTTAAGTCATTCACAAGAAAAATCATTTCAAACAAATTCTTCCCATTATTAAAAAATAATATAGGGAAAACAAAAGGCGCGGTCAGCACCTCTTTTTCGCCAAATGTTACTTCGCGTATTTTACTAACGTACTCGACTGGAATGAAAATTCTTCTTGTCAAACAATTCTTTTAATTACTCTATCATTCCATTTACAAACAAATTAAAAAGCTACCTACATTTGTAAGCGGAATGGGTGTTTTCGAATCCAGGCGTACAAAGGCAAACGTATCAGCCGTGCTGCAAGACGTGCGAGCCGGTATCATTTGTTCACGAATTATGGCTACTTCATACCTTTTAATAGTTTTATATGTGAAGAATTAAAATATTGAATGATCAATCATGTTGTATGACTCAATCTGAATTTATTTCGTAGCTTAAAATCAGTGTGTACTTGTAGAGGCGGAAAATGCACTTGAGCTGGTAAATTGACAAACACACTTCTTATCGATAACAAAATACTATTGTTGTCAAGCATTATTCTGGTCTATAAGTACGACACTTTTTAGCTTTTCTAATTAAACAAACCTTTTACGATATTTCATGATAATGGCGAAAACCGCTCCGTTGATTATAAATAGACCCGCAATTAAAACCGTGGGAATGATAATATCTTTGTAGAAATAAATATAAAAAAGGAATAAGAAAATGATAATTATTAATAAAACAATTTAATCAATAGGGCTTCCAACAAAAATTAAATAAAAATTATTCGTACCAAATACCATATCAGCGTCCTTTTGGGAAGGCATTATGCTTGTTATAGATAAATCTGGTTTCCTATTAATAAGGGTTAATCTTTCTTCAGAGGGATCCTCACTCCTATAGAGGTTTTCTTGTTCTGTAAAGTTGGAATATTTTTGGAAAAATAAAATAAAAATTAAACTCCAATTACAGCCCAGGCCGTATCAGTAATTCAGTATGTATAAATCTATATACGCATTATGTACAATTCAAGATAATCAATAGTTGTGTTGATATTGATATTAAAAATTAAACATAAATACACCCATAGGCACCTATACCGTTTAATGCAAATCTTTAGTACTCTCTTGCTCTAGTTTCTAGTAGTTAGTCGATGTGATTTCACGGCGAAAGTTAATGAGAAAATGGAATATGACTGACAATTCTATCAATGAATTTCAAAATTACGACATATCTTACCAACACAATCGGGTAGAAACTTATCCCAAATGTGAATAGAATTACAGGTTAATTTACGGCTGCTTAATCCAGTATCAGGAAATAAAAACGATGGGTGACACTCGTAAAATGCGGTCGTTGGTGTTCTGTCAACTAGTTTGACATTAGTCGGAAGTGGTGGATTCACGCAGCCGTCAGCTGGAATAAATATACAGGGCTGTTATAGTAGGAAGATAAAACCGTTCTATTTATTTTCAAAGGCCATGTTGATTGCTATAACTACCTATATTAGATGTGTTTTTCGAGCTTCTACCTAAGCAAAGCAAAGCAAACTAAATTGATTTTTGACAAGCAGGGGCAGGGGTGACAGCACGTAACTTGATACAATCGAATTCAGTCGATACAATCAAGCTCTGGCAGCACCTAATTTGTTTCGATCGAGGATAATCGCTTTAGGACAGTCGATTGAAACAAATTAGGTGCTGCCAGAGCTCGATTGTATCGACTGAACTCGATTGTATCAAGTTACATGCTGCTACCCCAGGACGTAGTTATTGTAATTGTGTGCTAAAAATCCTATTTTGCTTTGCTGAGATCGAAGCTAAAAAAACACGCTTATTATACAGGTATGAAATACCCTCGGCAAAAACATAGAGGTACATATTATTATAGAGGTACATATTATTATACATATAATTATAAAATGTTGAGTCGATTAAAATGCTTAGATTATATGGCGTGTAAAGATCGTTAAAGTTAAAATAAATAAACTTACCTGTGTAATGTATTAATACTCCTCTCTTGGGATATGCAAACTTAGACGTTGTTTTTATTGTAACTCTCACCCAATTTGATGTGCTGATTATTCCAATCGGTTGTATAGCATCAGTACAGCTATTAAACAATGTTCTGTTAATACCATAGTCATCAATTTGAAGAAAGTCTCGGCATGTATCGTCAACTAAGAAAAAGAAGTAGGAATTCATTTAGATAAATTAGCAATTATGTGACATAAAAATAATGTTACGTTCTTACATCTCAAAGAGTTGTCTATGATGGATATCCATACTCGTATACCCTGCGGTGCAAGAATATTCCATTCACAATCAAATTCACCTATGTAAAACTTAGGGTATCCGGGTGTCATTGCAAACCCATGGAGTAAAGGTGATCTATATGACGTCCTTTGAATACTGTTGTATGTAATTCGAGATTTATCCATATTTGTAAACTCATCTTCGTCAAATATATTTTCTTGTTCGTTATCACCACTTTTTCTTTCGTCCGTTTTTTCTTCTGGAATATCGGTTGCAATACTGTCCGCAATTGTATCGTTTAGTAAACTCTTTTCAAACTCGAACTCTTCTCAAAAATTAATAAAATAAAATCACATTTTAGATATTATACAAAGAATAAAAAACCTACTTTCGTTATGATGTAGCACAGGGTATGATGTATTTTCAAATAAACTTTTCGAACTAGTGTCAGCTGATTTATATGCTGCAGTTCCATTTATGGTTAGATTACTAGGAACATCGCTGAGAGTAGCATTTGCAACCGAGTACACTGTAATATATTGACCACCTTCACGTATAGTTAGTGTTATAGTTTCGTTGTGTAATGTTTTGTTAAATTCAACTGTATTTAATGTTTCGTTTTCCTTAAAACTGTTGACATTGCTTTCAGATGCAGATACGGATACATGCGAGGAATTAACTAGACTATGCTGGTTAACATTAGTTTCCTTGGTCGCCATTTCATCTTTTCGGAAGTAAATTTGATCTCCTATCGTTTCAATATCGTTGAAATCGTCAAGATTACTTGGAAGAATTTTTAAAACTCGAAAATCCTTAAAAATAAAAGATCTTTACAAAAAAGCTTTAAATGATAACTTTTAAATAACCCACCTGTGAGTAAATTCTATTTTTATGACCTTCAGATGAATAATTCCGGTGTTTAGCAGATGCAGCAATATTAACTGTTCGTGGTTCTTGAAAGGCCATACTTAAATTTCTTACACCATCTTGATTATTACCTTTATCAGCCTTTATAATTTTCAGTGAATGCAGAGACGTTTCACGTGGTTGAATTCTAGATTCAGCTTTAGGCTCACCTTTACCAGTATCGAGGATCTGAATGTTTGGATCTATTTCATAGCCAATTGTTAAGTGCTCCCCACAGTAACGATTTATTCGAAAATCTATTTAATTTTACAAAAAAAAAAAAATATATTTCCGTTAACGCTTATTTACATTATATTGCATTTTTGTAGTACCTATATTATTATGTGACTATTGACTAAAATTGAACTCTACACTAACACAAATCTTTATAACAAAATAAGCTCACCTTCCATACAGATATATTTGACTCGAACTACACCGCCTTCCCATACTTTTGAAAAAGGATGATCAATGGAAAAAATAAAGCTGCAGTGGTTTTTACCAGAACATCTTGAAAAATTGAAAGAAAGTTTATATTTCACTAGACCCACAATAATATATGTAATTTTAAAAGATATTGCGGGATATTTCAACTCAGGCACAACAATGACCAAGTTCCGAGGCAGTAAACAAAAAAAAAATCTGATACTGCTCGATATAGGTACAAGCATTTTAAAATCCTTATTTCTTTTCCATCACCCACGCCACACGCGTTCAGATTCTTTAAAAGCGCTTTATGTACGTCCTAATGATTTCCACCCTTTGAATGTTCTTTGATTACATTGTTATGCCAAGTTGAAAGCCAGGTTCCCCCATTTTTGTGTTTTGTGGAAAAAATACCCAAACACTTCAAGTGTGGTTGAAGCACTTCTTCTTTCCACATGTGATACAAAAACATTGCATTGGGGGAAAAATACGATGTACGTGCGTGATGGAATTTCAGAGGACATAAAATTGTATAAAAATCAATAGTTGAGTAAAGCATGAGACATCTTCAAATCTTTTCGACTAGGATAGATTAAAATCTTACCTTTTGTTGAGAACTCTTCGGATATTGTATTCGTTTTCTGATTGATTCTTATACGATTTTTCTAAGTCTAGGCGATTAAGCGAAGAAATTTGCCTTCGTTGTTCCTCACAATGAGGTCTAGCTGATTGCGTACGGATGACGTCTTCTTCACTTGCATTCAGTTCCTCAATAGTTCCATTAAGCACTAAATCTGCAATTCTATTAAATGACTTTCAAACAAATACGTATCTTTTCATATACCTGAAGCTGAACTGATTTGACTACTTTCTTGCAGAATGTTTCGTTTAGAACGTGAAAAGCTTTCACCATCTACATCGTCCTCAGGGGATATTCTACGTAAATACCGAATAATAAGACGCTCCAGGACTAAGCGTAAACTCGTACGTTGCTTATGTCCTAAGAAATTTCGTTAATTTGTTTCGGATTCACGTAAAAATACAGTGCTTAATTTACCAGTACTCCGATTGATATTTTCTTCAATGGAATCTCCATTCTCTAAAATATCGACATCTATATCTTCCTCCTTGGAATGACTCTGTCGCAGGGTTTGGAGAAACTTTTGACCAGCTACTTTTTCGGCATTCTTAGATTCCTCAGTTTCTGCTGAAGCGAATGTGCGGACAAGTCTGTGTTTGAGTACATGTCTCTTTCTAATTATTATTGTCTATTAATTAAAATTATTGACGCAATTACCTCTTCATATCAAATCGTAAACATTCATCGTGTGTACAATTTGGAGTGAATGTGGCTTCTAATATTGCTAATTTTGAATCCAAATTGCCACACGTTAGTCGCAGCTCGGTATCATGACATCCAAGATCCTCTACTACTTCTAAGACAATTAATTAAAAAAGAAGATTATTTTTTCCATTTACATTATTTACATTCCATTTTGATTGATTACATTCGAGAAAAATAAATAGTATGTATTCAGCCATCCCTATTCTAGTTTTTATTTCTCGCATACCTACATATTCAGAACCTTGCTCAACTTTTATGAACGATCTGTATGCCTATTTGTGAAAAAAACTAATTATTCGTATATGTACCTACGACCAACAAAGGAAATAGAGTTAATAGATTATAAATCATATCTTAACAAAAACAAGTAAACTATTAATAAGAGACACGGTAGGTAAAAAAAAGACTTGTGAATCATAAACAAAAACAGGTGCATTATGAATAGAATAACCGTACAACCATTGCACTTTCTCCTAACAAGTAGGATTATATGGATATCAACACGTTGGGAATTGAGGCTGTTGCGTAATTGTACAATTGAAAAGCAAAAATTCTTTAATAGGGATATTTTAGTATTTCATTCAACTTACCAATCGGACTAATTAATCCCAAGTGCACACAGTCAATACTGCAGAACAGTAATCCCAAATTTAAAAGACTCACAAAAACTATTGACATTGTGTCAATCATATTGTTGGATTTTTCCAATTGGAGGGGAATTAATAATTTATAACTAGTTTGATGGTATGTATTTGATATACATATTATATATTTTATTATTTTGCACTACATTAATTTGTTTCTTCCATTAAAACACTATTTAAATAATATGTTTTGATGTTTTCCGGATGATAAATTTAAATTTTTACGTCACTAAAAAGATACTTCCAGGCAAAGATAGCACACATCATGACTATCCGTACTCCTCTCCTGTCTTATTTCGTTTATGAATTTTAAACATAAGAAAGTTCAATTTCATGTTAAAAATGATTGCTACATTTTCGTCTATCTATAACATACCGAATACAGAATTCTCTCTTTCGGCATTATAGAGTACCTATGTAGTTTTAGAAAATCACTTTAATTTGCAAAAAAACAATAGAGCAAAAGAAGTGGAAATAGAAAACGTTAAATTGCAGAATTTAAGAACAGTTAGACTGTCACTAGTTTTATTTTAATTTCTCACATCACATCCTTAAAATCGGTCGATAATGCTTTTTCGTTCTGGTGATTAGTAGATTAGTTTAAGTTGTAAATTTTTGAATGTCTTTACCAAAAACAAAATAGAGAAAACATGTATTTTCTTATGTGTTTGATACTTATTTTTTCTAAAACTATTCACAAGTTAGCGAAGACCATTTTTTATAATATTATTCTTTTATCTATTTTTAGTATCCATCCCTTCCGTATCGATGTTTCCTCACTGACTGAAGCACCAATAAGTACTCACCTAGTGAATTCGGTTGCGACGACGGTATATTACTACCAGTCGTTTATGTTCATCCTTCCAGCTGTACAGACGATTTTTTTTGAGAGGTTTACGAAAGGGGGAACACATTCGAAGACCGCGTGCAAACAACCTTCACACATGATTTTTGGGGGTTGTTGTCGTTGGCACGAGACTTCTCTCTTGCTTGAGTAAACTTTTCGAGAGCAGCGAGCAGGTAGTCTATGCGCAGTTTTTTCCAAATTCCAATGTCCTTGTTTCCCTCAGAAACATAAAAAAAAGAGTAGATCCTTACGCTTTCACTCTCTGACAGTTATGTGCACTTGTGTAGTGTAAATCGTAAACATGACAATGCATTTGAACAGCAGATAGGGGAGGAAGTACGGTGCCCTACCAACCCTTGGGCTAAATTCAATCCCTCTGCTTAAGACTTTATTTGTTGTCGGCATTCCAAGTGAGAGGACATACCATACAGCTGTTCAAATGAAACACAAATCGCGAAGTCCGTCGGCCTCGTAGGTATATTCTTTTTTTTTAATATGCGTTCTTACAAGACTAAAATACAATACCCTTTTGCTCTGAAGGAATTAGTAAAACTAGTAAGAAAATCAAGCGAATGGGACCTCACTTTGATTGTCACTTCGCTCTTATCTTACCTGTTTCCAGCGATCATTTTTCACATAGCTTTAGTTCGAGTAGGCTTTACAATAAAGGTCAACCAAATATGATTATGTTATAATTTTCTCTATATTTTCCATTCTTAATGACCGTTTATCCAAACCGTTAAACCACAGTCTCAAACAATGGTGTTCCTGTTAAATAAATTCAAGAAAAGTACCCAATCTTAATAATAAAAATACCATCAACTACTTTCTTTTTTTTATTAAAAAATGTTTCTTACGATTACTTACAATTTACAACTAATTTTATTGATTTAGTTCTGACAAATTCATACTTCTTCAAAAAAGTTCAGTTTAAATGAATTTTATTGACCTAATTCAGTGCACTTGCATAAATAACACGTAGGTACGCTGACGCTCCACTAAAAATTAAAGTAATGTATTGAAACTCTTCAATTAGTTTTTATTCGACTGATTTGTTCTGGGGCCAAATCGGTAAATTGACCGCAGGTCTCATATTTTACCTATGAGAGCTAAAAAAATACAGTTTTCGATTTCAATTTATTTTGAATATGTATACCTATACATACAAGTTACATAAATTCAAGTTGCCTCAATTTAAACGAAAACATTCTTACGACATCATCAAGTTCAATAAACCAGTAATATATCACAAGTTTTATCATGCTATATTGTATATAATAAATAATATGTTATCCGCCAAACTGTTAAAACATTTTTAGTTTACTACAAATTATGGTCTTTTAGCCTACGCTATTGAGTTATGTCTATTCTAGTCCTCTATTTGAAATCTGAATGACGGATAAAATATTCGTATTGAGTCTATTTTACTATAATACCGAAGTTCAAGGCCAGCAAGGTCGACAAAAAAAGTTCCGTACATACCATTTAGATTAAGGTAATGTAAAAGTATAAGTTTCTTATAAACTTGCTAGATTTTTGGGGTTCGTCGACATATTCATAATAAAAAAAAACTTTTGAGTTTCGGGCAATAAAAAATTCACTTATCTAATCTATTACATATTTAACAATCTATTAGAGTAAATCAGAAAAAATATAGATATATATCTGCGTGAGTTCTTCTGTAATAGTTGTTTAAAATATTTTATAAAATTGAGAAAAAATACGTACTCTATAAAGCAATTACTTAGAAAACATATATCTTATTATGTAAAAGTTAAAGATACTGTTTTTCGTTTTTTTTTGTTTAATTGCTAAAAAATATACGTTTTATTTGGGTTTTGTGTTTTTTTTTCACAACAATTACTACTTTACAAAAACGAGATATCTGTTGATCACGTGTTTAAGCACAAATGAGGATAGAGTGAACTTTTTATTTGGAATCAACATTTTAAAACAAAAACTTTTTGATAAAATGTTTTAATCAATTATAGCATCCATTGACATTTGAATAGGAGCAATGAGTGGTTCGATAAGAGTAAATAATCCGATACGACGACCGGTTGAGTTTTCAGCGTTATTCTGAAAGAGAATTTTGAAATGAAATTGCGATAATATGCGAAATAATAAATGTCCAGGCAGTGTGATATGAAAGTCATGTTAGTAACATTAATAGAACAAGGAAAAATAATAATGTGATGCGCTTAAGCAACGAAATTCATAAAATACAGCGAATGCAGGACTATTTATTTCTTGTTACACTGAAAATCTGCCATTGTCGTCCATCTAACATATATTTTTTATTACTTTCTATAAAGAAATTGAGTTATAAATAATGAACTTGAACCTATGTAAGAACTTGCGTTTACGTTTGATTTTGTTTTATGGAATAAAAATAATGTTCACATTTTATTACATGTATGTACTAAAATACATTTTCTTAGATTATAAGAAGTAGTAAAAAAAAAAACACGCGAATCATCTCACTAAATCCTAAGTAAAACTACATTAGACTAGGTTATTTATGCAAATGTAGCAACATTTAATCTTGAGACATTGAAGGAAAGTCGTTATCGTCTTTAGCCTCAAGAGATCGATACTCGTCTGAATCATCGGTATCTTTCTCCAACGAGCAACCGCCAATGTTTGCTAGAATTTGAATTGGTATCGGACTCTGACTGGCAGTAGTAGATGCGGTGACGGTGACAGTGGCAATAGAAGTCGTTAGGGAGGAAGCAGATGCATTGTCCTGAATACGAAAATAATAAATGGCAATAATGACAAAGTTCTCACCACAGTTGTTTAAGATGAGATTTATAATGTTTTTTCATGTATATGAATTTGTTTAGTGTAATTTAATCAAGGGACAAGTACTTAAGTGACGAATTGTC
Organism: Cheilosia pagana; assembly: GCA_936431705.1. Classification (NCBI taxonomy): domain Eukaryota; kingdom Metazoa; phylum Arthropoda; class Insecta; order Diptera; family Syrphidae; genus Cheilosia; species Cheilosia pagana. The sequence continues at coordinate 210,825 of OW386169.1, forward strand.
TACTTCATAATAAAATGAAGAATATGATGATGATGCTCTTGTAGGGATGTTCTCGCTTACCATCGGGGGGAAGTACGATGAGGTTGGCTGCTCTGTTATCACAGATGGGTTAGTTTCTTCTTCTTCACTGACACTTATATAGCGACGAACATTGTTTTGAAGTAATAGTGGTTCATCATCTTCTTCGGTAGCGCTGGTTATACTAATAGTACGTTCTTTAAGTCCTGGGCTGCTGCTTCCAATATCAACAACATCCCACTGGGCTGGACGCAGAAAGTTTAGTTGTGTGATAGATGGGTAAAATGATTCGTTTTGGGCAATCGATACATTAGACGAAAATGCTATAGTAACCAAATTATTTGTTAGTTTTTTAATTGTAATAAAATAAATTAAATTAACTTACATTCGAAGCGTTCACGTTTGTTACATTTAGACTCACATCGATAAACTGCTTCTAATTTGACACGATAAAACTTGCAGCCTTTGTGAACTCTATAACGGTTTTCATCCTAAATGAAGCAAAATGATTTATTTATTAAACAATTAAGATGTGGGATGTTAAAAAAGTTAACCTTTTTCGCTTGACAGTATTCTTTATGAATAACTCGTCCTAAGGCGTAAAATGGTAATGGAATCGCCAGCTCGCCAGGAGCAGGTAGTTTAAGGTTTAAAGCATTCAGACAATCACTATTAACGAAGTACAAAAATGGTGATTCATTGAAAACCATAAACTGAGAGTGCCGCATGCTCCATGTGACAAACACGATGTCGCCCTTAGAACACGTTTCAAAAACTGCATATCGATGATTGGATCTACTTGATCGTGGTAGAGTACTAGCTTCCATAACAGACCTAAAGATAGTAACTTATTAAAAATCAACACATACTATAATAAATTTAATAAATACCCCTTAAGCTGAGCAAATGATTGTTCCATTTCCGACCGACGAGATTTCTCCATGGTAAGTTCCTCTTCCATGCGCACTTTTTCCCGGTTGAAAAATTCAATCTTTTCTTTCAGCCAACTGTTTACGCCTTCATTGCTCAGAACACTTAATTTGGTTTTCAGTTCTAAATTGTCTTGGATAAGCATATCTGTTTTCTCTCGCATCATATCAATGTATCTCTCCTTATCATCAATGATAGCTTTTAGTACAATAGCATTATTATCAATATCTTCAGTTGAACACTTGTTAGGCGTTCTTGCTTCCCAAATCGATCGCTCAAAATCAATCGCCTTTTTGACAGCTTCCTTTTTTTGGGCCAGTAAATCTTGACGAATTTGCGATACGGTTGACTCGTGACATGAAAGTTCAATCATATTGGGTACTTCGATTTTTTCCACATTACTATCGGATGGTGAACGTTCCATACTTTGCATTAGTTTATATCGGCATCGAAGGGATTCTATTTCTGTTTTGTGCTCATGAGTAAGTTTTTGGCGCTCTTCTTCTACGGCTCGCAGTTTTTCTTCATCAGCAACTTTTACACTACAATTTAGTGATTCCATTTTCCTTTCGAGCTGATAATATTTTTGCTCTAGTTCAGAATAACTTGACTCAAGTTGTGAAACTTTTTCGGCATGATTGAGTTCCTTTTGCTGTTGATCATTTTTCAAAAATAATATCTCCTTATCTTTGACGTTGATTATCGTTTCAAGCTGGTTTATTTGCAATGCATGTTTCGTTGTCATTTCTGTAATATCTCGTTCGCGAGATTCATATTGCATGTGAACCAACTGCCATTTTTCCGAGATGTTTTGGAACTCTGAATGTAAATCAATTTGATAGTTCTCCTGGTCAGACTTAATTTGTTGAAAATTAACGCGCGCCAGCTTTATACACTCTGTCGACATCTCCGACATGGCTTTTAAAAAAGACTTTAAACGTTCAACTTCAAGACGAGTAGTACCAAGGTTTTCCTAAAATTTAAATGAATCAGTTAGCGATTTTTCAACTAAACTACATTATTATGCTAGAAATAATTTCTTAAACTTTTTTTTGGAGGGTATGTTGGGCATGTGTGATAGTACTAAAAATGAATTAACGACAATTGGTTTGTGGGCCACCAATGCTGGAAATGTATAAATAAACTACCAATCGGGAACTGATATTACTTGTTGTACGAACAAAATAAAAACAAAAAACAAATCATAATTCAATTTTAACATATGGGTTTAATTATATTTGTTTGTTTTTGTCTTGTTCCAATACCTGAAGTAAACCGAACACTGTCTCCATTGACTCCTTAGTATCGAATTGTGAAATTTCGCTGTTTGTTTTCGGAACGACATTAGTGGGATACGTTAGCGACATGTATCTGTTAGAAAACGTATTAAAGTCCAGTACGCAATCCATATTTAACCTGCCAGCAGTCTGCAGTTCTATTTCCTGTTTGTCTTCTGCATCGCCGTAGCTTGAGGGCAACGATTCATCTATGTAAAACTCTGAATTAATAAATTCGCTTTCTTCGTCTTCATTGCTATATTCCTTTAAGATAGTAGTCAATAATGGTTCGGTGTTTCGGTGATCAGCACAATGGTGACCCAAAAATAGGGGAAAAGGATATACAGGATTATAGGTTTCCAACTCGCATGGCGTTGGAGTGTCTTTTTCTGGTATAACAGAGAGTGTGTTCACATTTTTGAGAACATTATGTGGTCTTGTAGCATTACTAGGAAGAACAGGGATTTTGGTAGAGGCAGTGGAATGGGGTGCATTTTGGTTTTTTATATGCCTTGGTGGTTTTTTTGGCGGACGAGGCTCATTCTTAAGTTATTTTTTAATGACACATACACACATTATTGTTTTACGCGTACGAGAGAGAAAGAGCATAAGAAAAAAAAAACAATATGGTTGGAATTCTTCAGAAATTTCGTTTTTAAATAATCACCTCTGTCAGAGTTTCCACGTTGTGCATTTCCAATGGTTCAGTTGATGTTCCTATGTGAGCCACTAGGTATACATTTTCACTTGCAGATTCCGATGTATGTATTGTTGGGCTCATTTCTGGTTGGATAACTTTTTCAAATTCCTCTGTGTCTGTTTCAGACTCTTCGCAACCACTGTTCAGAAATTTTCTTTTAGTATTGTTGTTATATGTATTGTATTTGTACTTACTCTTTCGAATGCGATTGAAGGTCCAGTACTCGCTGATGCTGTGCATTTACAGGACAAACTGTATTGGTTTCTAAAATGGTATTTGAAGTGGGGCTAAACGAATTTTTAACGCTAGGATTCGGGTTGCCTGATCTAAAACAATAATTAGCATTATAAAATATAGAAACAAATGTGTTTCTCCCATTTAGAAACTCGGAAAAAACTAACCTTGAGATAAAGAAATTTATAACAGGTCCCATATCTGGCAGTTGAATGTGATGTGTTAAATCGGGTAGATAAGATGTTAAAATATCAATATCTGCACAAAAAAAAAATGAGAGTATATATTTTTGCACAAGTATTTAAATTTCAGTAATTTTACCACTTTTGGTTATATTCGGAAGCCTAGCATCGAAAATTAGAGGATTCTCGTTGGCGAAAGCTGGAGGCATATCATTCATTCCAGGGAAGAGAATGTTTAGAAAATGTCCTTCGAAGCTGGCGTTAAAATTACGTCTTCGACTTATCTCTTCATTGTGTATAGAATCAAAATCTTCAGCAAGTCGAGAAGCCCATTGACGAAATTCTCCAGAGAAAATCTTACGTCGAACTACTTCTGTTACAGCAGCCACATATATACATGGTGCCTGATGGATTTGTTCTATAATATTTATATGTCGTTCTGCTCTTTTCAAACAGCGGTGATAAAACAATTGCTTATTGTCGAAATCACTCATTTTGTTCTCCAAAAGCACAATACGCCTAAAATTAATAAATTGTTAAGTCGTGTTTGTTAAGACAAAAAGTAACAATTAATTTACTTTAATCTTGTATGTAAATTTGAGCCGAGTTCGTCCTTAGCCTTTGATATACAACGACGAAGATCGCGAATCTTTTGATGGTTCTGTAACATAACCCGCAATTGGCTCTGATGTGAAGCACAAAGATCCGGGAGAATTGAGGCGTCCCTAAGGTTAATTGCACGGTTTTGATTCTATGAAAAGGAGTTTAAATTATTTGATTGAACATTGGATATAGAAAACAAACATACTTGGTGAAACGCCTTAGATAGTTCCTTTTGATCTTGAACCATGTTCTTTATTTTGTACTTTATTTCTTCCAATTTGCAAAGACGATCACTTAAGCCCTTGACCTCCTTCATATCACTCTTAATTAATATGTGAAAAAAAGAAAAAAAAATATATTATTATTATGACTTGCTTTTTTTTTTAAACTATGTACGGTCTTAATGAGTAAGTAAGCAAAACATACAAAAAATGTTAATCTTTTACCTGATCTGCGCTCTTGATAATATTGTTAACTTCGTCTTTAAGTTTTCCATAAACTTCTTTATCGAATGCATTTAAGCCCTGTATGCACTCTTCGGCCATTTCTCTTAACTTATTATGATTTTCCTTTGCAGATATCCATTGTAAAAGGGTTAGAGTTCGCCTGGTTCCACTTCCCGCACTACTTATGCTCAGGGTATCTGCTTTTTCTTCGTCGCAACCCATTTTCGGTTTTTTATTAGGTGATGTACTTTCTCGTTTGTCATCGTCCTGTGACTCATACGAGTCAAGACGTTGCCCCGTTGAACATTGTGGATCCTGTGCCAGTAGAACAGAAACATTTTGCTGAGATCGTGAGAAAACTTCATCGTTATCCAGAAGCTCATCGAATCCATGAAAATCTTCTTGAGCCATTTGCATCAGACCGGGCAGAATGGGTATTCGAGACAACTTTGACAAGTCATCAGAAAAATAATTTAAAAGTTCTATGTAGTCTTCTCGTTTTTCTAAATGCCGGTCAAAAGATAAGCAGAAGTTTCTAAAACGTTGACGGAATTCTTCGGTAAGATCCTCCATATTGGCAACAACCGCTGACCAGCCTTGTTGTTGAAGGTGCTGCTCATGTACCAACCGCTCACAAATAGTTTCTTCTTCCCGTGCAAGTTCGTACATTTGCTGTGCCAATTGGGCTCGAGTAACGACTGTTTCATAAACTGCGGGTAGCGCAATACAACGTTCAACCTGCTCGTTAAGATCGGTATCTGAAATTGTGTAAATGACAGTTAGGATAGTTATTGAAGAGCTTTTACAGTCAATTGTTTTATTTGTTATTACTTACCAGCTTCAAGCGCGGTCATGATAGGTGGTAATTTTGCATCTCCCATAAGGAACATGTATATAGGATTTGTATCTGTGCCTGCAGAATAAAATGAGACCTGTGTTGATTTGGTCAGCATTTCGCCACCACTGACCAATAGCACAATACTTTGAGCTGGTATTCCATGAAGTCGCTCTATTGTATCTTTTAAGTTCGACACACTAAACGTTTATAAGAATGTAAAATATATTTTAACAAATTTTAATATCTTCATTGGTATAAAGTAAGGTAAACAGATACAGCTATATAAAAAATGTCACTTCTTTTACAAAGAAACTACCGATCAATATATCTTCAGGTATTAAACTATCAACCCCAAGTAGCCTTCAATGAGATTGCTAGCATTAAGGTACTAAAAGCATAATTTCTCTTTCCAGTATATAAAAACAATAATTAACACTTTAAACGCCCTAGCGAGACGCTGAATTATGTACAAATTTAGTTGATAGTACAATTTGTATAGATTAAAGGAAATAATATGAATTGATGCACTGAACTTTGTACAGTTTAACATTTAAATCAATCCAAAACAAAAATGTTGACTACATACCTACCCAAATCTTTAATTTTAAATGCGCCACTTGATTATGTTTTGTTTTCACCTTTTCTGCTTTGTATGTAAATATGTAGTATATATTCATCAATTAAAAGCGAATGTCAATGACCACGCCACCGCGTTTTATAATTTCTACTAAAATAATACATTCATACATTGAATGTATGTACAGCAGTAGTTTTTGTCTGGGCAAGTTTTACTACGGATTTATAGACGTGTGGATGTATATATTTCTTCCTATATCATATCATTCATGAGCAACAAAATAAATAAATAATAAATGAACGTTGTTTATGTATATATTTGTACGTTTTTGCGTAAATAAATAAATATACAACACCAAGAAATGTGTGAACAAGAAGTTCCACGTTTCTCACATAGGTACCTAGGCATATAGACGTATTAGAGACTTGAGTATTTAACCTAAATTGATAAGAATTTTAATTTTGACGCGGCACCAACGTAGACAATCACTATGATGTCAGATGTAGATAGACAAAATTTTAGATTAGACAAAAGGTTTTTAAAGTTTCAACTTACCTTGACAGTGCGACGTTCATATCGAACTTTAACATCCTTCCCATATCTACGTGAAATACGTACAACATGATTGTATTTGTTTGTTTTTGTCAGTCCGTAAATTCAGCGAATCTCTTAAAGTTGTATTTAAATTATTACGAAATAAAAGTAAGCATTTGTACAAATGATTTTGGTGACATCACGGGCACAACAGCAACGTCTTTTGCTTAAGTAATTTATACTATGTATGTATAATGTGTTACCTACTATGTATATTGTTATATAGTTCGATACGTCTAAAATACAATTTTTTGCTTCCGAAACAAAAATCAACTTTGTTTGATCTGCAAGAAAAGATAGTTAAAATTGAATTTAATTATTATTAATAGTTTGTTAATTTTTCATTTTCATATGAGAAAATAATAATGTTAACTTTTTAAAACGCATCAGAAATTACATTTTTAAACATTTTACATCTTTATAAACTATTATGCTCCTCCTTTTGTGAGCGCCTAACAAACATCCGTCCTTTCTTCCATACGTTCAGTTAAAAGCTAGGCCTAGGGTCATAGATTTAACGAACAATGAGCACGCCATTTTAAGAAAACTGCAAATCTCTGGATTTAAATTAAAAAAGCTGAAACAATGTAGGTTACAAAATGTAACATTTATGTACCCAATAACTTTTATTTAACTATCAAACGTTGGATAGATAGGTAAATATAGGTAACAAAACTGTTTAAAAAAAAGTAATTCGAAATGCTAGTCGGTATACTATTTTTCAAGGTCTATTCGACACATTTTTTTATACACTGGCAACTTATCCCCCGTATTCTTCATCTTTTTGTAGTTGTTTAGATTGTTTAGTTGTTTAGATTTTGAGTGTTTTTTGATTATGGACTTAGGTGGTACTTAACCCTCAAAAGTTCACAATTATAATGCTTTATGTAGGAAGTTTGGTCGATCTTACATGTATTTAGGCACATATATATATTTTTAAATCTCCTAATTATCCTGCGACAAACTCATATGATAGAATCAAACAACAGCACAAATTAATGAATTCTGGATGGTATCCATTCCAAATCAAGCTACCTGCTACTGTTAGGGTGGAACTGGAACTACAAACTAATACAATGCTCAACAAACCCGAAATAGTTGACAAATGCATTCCTAAATACAAGGAAGACATAGCACGGTCAAAATAACTGCAAGCACTAGAATAGGACAAAGGACATAGGTCTATATCCATTTAAATGCATGGGGTATTTGTAAATTGTATCTGTAAATAGATGCAGGTAGCCATCAATATCAGGAAGGAACTACGAATTTATTTAAAAAAAAAAATGAAAAACACCTTTTTGTGATTTACATAATTTGTTTTCGCTCAAGAGTGAATGGAAACCATAAGCAAGTAACAATAAATAGCTTGTTTATTTGGTTTCTTGTTTGGATATATCTATATATATATACGGTCCTATATATACAATTTTCCTAGCTGTAGATACATAAATGTATATGAATGCATTATTTTGTGAAGAATACAAATTTTCTGTGAATTTTTCCTGTATCTTCTCTCTTTTACTCACAGAAACCAAGCGAAAAGGGAAATGTCAAACTATCAACAATTGAAAATTAGCCTATCTCTTTCTATCGCTTTTCTATCAAAAGTTAGAGGAAGAAACAAGGTGATGTTGTTGGTAAATAATGAAACAGAACCGAATGAATATCGAAAGCTCAGCTGATTATCGTTTTCCTTCCCTCCATTCTTTCATTTAAGTAAAAATGGCAGTGCACACAATTTACAATATTTAAGATGTCTAAAAATCAAATATAATCCAAATTTCGGAAAAGGATGTTGCTAACCATTTAATTCATATTATGTTTGAAGTTTTAATTCTTTTCTTTGCCGCGAAAATTCGACTTTTAGATTCTATGTTTGGCCTTTGGCAGAAACAAAGCGCTTATCTGCATTACTCATTCTTTATTAAAAAGAAAGAGAAGCACTATAATCTACAGTGAATGAACAATGGATATAAAATAGGCTCCGAAAAAAATATTTTTATACAAAAAAAAAATTTATTTTTAGTGATTCGACCACATACCTTCAATATTTGTAAAATAGTCATTTTTGATTTTTCAGGCATTCGTCGATAATCATTTATTAATCACCATCACTCTATTTTCAATATGCTAGTTTTTTTCATTTCACTTTTGGTTTACACTTTACAACTTATTTGCTGCTTCGCTTATATTTTTTTAAGGAATATTTGCATTATATTTTTTGTATTTTCACTTGCATCGCAACGCAATTAAACACGAAATGAAAAAATGGAACTGGGTTTTTTTCCTAGCTCTATCCTCTGGTTCATTTTCGAGACTGTTTTGTTCATCCAAACTTGGCATTAGTTCACTGCGTATAAATATAGTTGAGAGGAGGATAGGTAGTTCATAATGGTAGGTTATGTAGAGCGGAATAGAAATTGTGGTTGTCGACAACGTAGTACACGTAAGGTGCGATTCACCAGGAAAATCTTCCCTTTATAAAATTTGTTTAAACTTAAAACCCGGACTATTTTTTTTTTGTTTATTTTTTTATTTTTGTAAGTCGAACCTTTTACAAAACTCTTTAACCAAATGAAACAACGTTCAAAACAAACCAGCTGGAGTCAAATTTAAGTTTCCCTTGATTTAAATGTTTCATGAGTAAAACTTATTTTCAATGGAGGGTATTTTATCGACCATGTCGTTTTTTTAGTAATAAAAAATACGTTAACATCAGAAATCTTGTAGATTTTTTATTTACATGTTTCATTGTTGAAAAGACATAAATCTTGTTTACCAGAACATATTTAAACATGGGATTATCCTGAAAACCCTGAAACGATAAATAAAAACGACGTATATCTGGTTACATAATGTAAACCGATCCAAGAATTAGGACCACTATAATATGTATGCATATATATTTTCAACCAAAATATTAACATGGACAAAATTGAAAAATAAAATTTATTAAAACAAAATGTCGTTAATATGAATAAATAATAAGTTATACTGCATAATAATTTAACTGAACGAGTTTTGGCGGTTTGAAGTGCCAGTAATAATATAAATGTACACATTGTTTTTAAACCTTTTTCAGTTATGATTTTTTTAAAAAAAATTCAGCTTTATTAACATCTTTCTTTTTAGATATGATGGACCTAACTAAATATCTTAACTTAGCTCTACTTGTGCTTAGAGAAAATATAGTATTTTTTTTTCTTCTACAATTTTATTTATTTTTAATATGTTTAACATACATTATATAAATGTATTGATCAAAATATGTGTTAAAACAACGAGGAACCAAATATTTTGTTTTTTGTTTGCGCTTAAATGTTAAAAAGAATCTAACTTGATGAAAGAAAGTATGGAACCAACAAAATAGCGTTAACGTTATTATTTGCACTTTTAAATGCTTTTTGTTTATTACAAACAATTGATTAAATTTAAAATAAAAAGGTCAAATTTAAAGTTCGTTAAAATAAAAGAAAACGAATTGACTGAAAAAATAGAAAGTTTATCACACATCATTTTACTTTTATTCGTTTTTCTTCCTTTTTTTACAGCTATTTTATAAATAATAAAAATGTTATGTTGAGGCTTGTTGATTAATGGAAATACTTACCATATCAAAAAACTTGAATAGCTTTTTAATTTAAACGTATTGTTTTTATTTGCTTAGTTAATTATGCTAATAATTAAATTATGAGCAAAAAAGATAAATTTAACGAATAAATAAGAAGGCAATTCATCCCATTCAATTGGGTGTTTGATATAGCACTCTCTTAATATTTTTGATTTAGACAAACTGGGGTTAGGCCGTATGCCCACTCTCCTTTGATATTGTTGATGGTATTTTTCCAGCTTTCTTATTTCATATGTGAAACAATTTTTGTCTGGAAAAAACATAATAGGGAGTAACTTCCAATGACAGTTGCTTCCTTTCTAATTAGTATGTATATATTGGAATTTTGAAAAGAATTTCGTAGATGAAGATGCAGTTACCGTTTGTAAGGATTGTTATTAATTTTAATAAATTGATTTTAATTAAATTGCATCCCTTTGGAAAAGTGAGTTGACACACGGCCTTACTGCCAAGTACTGGATATCCCGGTACAATTGAACATCCTTATTTTGAGCTCGTTTTATTATTTTTATATAGTTTTGTATGCTTGTTTACATTTTAGCTAAGTAGTATAAAATTCGTTAAAATAAAATAAGTCGTCGCACATTTATTATGCTATTAATATTTAGATTTCGCATTGAAGAAAAGAAACAAACTGTTCAAACATAGTCTGAAACGTGCTTAAGACAATAAGTTCAAGTTAAAATTTTTAAGTCTACAAATCCTCTTATCTTTTTCCGTTTTACAAAATACTATTTCGTTCTTTAAGCTAGCTACAGTTGTAGCTATCATTCATTTCCTACAAATAAGACCCCAACTATAAATTAGTATATTGGAGCTTTATAATGAAATTTAATTATAGATCTCATTTATTAAATATTATGTAGTAAAAAGTATCTCATCAATTGTTATTTACTGAATATGTATTTATTCTGTTTATGTTTACGTAAGCCAATAAATAATATGATCTATACATATCCAATTAATAGTTTCCAATTTATGCTATGTTAACATCTTAAAGAACATTATTGCCAAAGCTATATTCGCAAAAAGTACCAAAATCACCAACTGTTGACGCGAGAACCAATCCTGTGGATATAATGAGTAAAAAAGAAATATTAATAAAAATTCAAAAATCGTGATTGTAAAATCGCATATTATGTGAAATACTTAACACAAACAATTACTATTAGGTTAAAGATATTACTTCTCTTTATTTCAAGACCAAGCAAAATCATCAAAGCCACTACATTCAAATGAAACTCTTTTAGAAACACTTTTTTTCAGATAGGTTGAAGATGCTTTAGTTTAAGCAGATTCAAATAATTTATCATGGATTTTATATAGTTGGTCAACAAACACGATGAATCAACTGCGATGTTAAATGCCGAACTTACCTTAACTTGCGGACTGACTAAATACAACAAAGGATTCGCTTTAAGTCTTTCATTCAATTCAATTTGCCTTCGTACAGCTTCCCGCCTGGCCGAGCCCAATGCCGATACTTCTTCGCGGCTCATGGCTTCCGTGGCTCGCGGCAGCTCTTGAAAATCTGGCAATGATTTTTTCCTTTGCAAAGTCACATTTATTGGGACGCTCTATATAAATTATATAAAATACAATAACATTTACAATTTCTTATAATTATACATCTAATAAAAAAAATTGACGTTGTGTTCAGTTTATCTATAAGGAGAAAAACAAAAATATAGATAACCTCTATTGGCGGATCTACGATCCAACTCTCTGATGCTCTTCTCGCTAATAACGCTGGTGAAAACATTAAGTCCTCCTCATCATCCTCTGGATACCATTCCATTTTGTCTGTTTATATTTACTGATCTTAATATGATCACAACAAATGGACGTGTTTTATCTCTGTTATTTTTTGTCACTTTATTGGTGATTAAAAGAGCATCAATGTATTGTCTATTTTTCACAAATTTCACATTTAAACAAACACCCACGAGCACTTTTAGGCCAAAGTCATTTATTTATTTTTAATTTGTCTATGTATTTAACGAGTTGTACAAGTTAATTTTTGACTTTTAAAATATTTTTACACCATCTTTTTCGAAGAATAGCAGACCAAATTTATTTGGAATATTGCATAATTCAAAAAAATCTCATAAAAGAGATGAAAACAAATGGTAATTATACGACTTGCATATTCACGCTTGTGTTTAAAAATAAACTTGCAGGAACTATATTATTTATTTTAATAGTTAACTTCAACAAATGCGATTTATACAAAACCATATATATATAGATAGATATATGCAATATATATTTGTGTGTATGCACAAAAAAACTGCTTACAATATTTCGAGCGAACGTACCCGACTCCGACGAAAATCATTGACTGAAGAGCTGAGTTGCCGAAATAATTTTTAGAGAGGCTATCTTTATCGTGGTGGTTGACTGGCAATGGCAAAATCTGAGTGGATATTAATGCTAACCTAAGAGAATATATATTTTTGTGACAACGCGAGCAAGATACACACTTTGTATACAACATTAACAGTTTAGTGAACACTTAAAACAATAGTACGCGAATTTTCGGTAGTAGGGTAAAAAGAAATAAATATACACGAGAAAATGTCCTAAAAAAAGGCTGCACTTACAGTGCGAATAGTTTATTCACTTGTATTTTTGTTTTCGCATGACATACAAAAAGAGATTTCATTCACTTAGTTCTGGTTAGTTGTATTGTAATGTTGTTCCTCAAATTTGTATACAGGCCCCAAAAGTTATTTTTAGTATTCGGAAAAGCTTTATATTTTAACTAATACCTTGAGAGAATAAATAACGGCTTGGGCAAAGAGATCTTGAGTGTGACAAATACCACCCGCTCCATGCATATAAACGCGTATTGCAGACGTTTAAAAAGCGCTCAAAATCGAATATAATAGCCTAGAACTATGTATAAAAGTGTACCTAGTATATTTAATGAAAACTGAAGACAGTGATGATGTTATGTCATATAAAAAAATTTTAATTGACACGTGACGAGTCAATGTTGTCTTCTTTTGCACTTGAGGTTTTTTATTTTCTATCTGTATTAAATGTTATTAAATGGGAAGCCTATACGACGAACGACGACGTTGAATATGCAACCATCCTCACCATATTATTTGCTTTCATGGATACTCTTGAAACCCACTTTTATCCAGATACAAGTTTGATTATTATAATTGGGTCAATTGATAGCGATGGAAGAATGAACTGCATTTAAGTGGTATATAATACGTACCAGTGGATTGGAACGTGCCTTTGGGCTTTAACATGTTTTAGTCAGTCTTTGAATTAAATTTAAAAAAAATAAATTCTAAAGAAATAAAGCTTATAAGCCTGTCAGTGGGGTAAGTACTCAAAGCAACCAAATCAACTGAAAAATGAAGAAATATTACAAAATAAAAGTACATACCTTCAGTTTTTTATTTCCACTGCTGGCGCCGGCAGCTGCCCCGGCACCGCCAAGTGGTGTTACTGGTTTGGGCGGTACGTACAAACTTTCAGTTCGTTTTGGTTGCGAGGGTGAGGGAATGATATCTTGTCCTAAAGTACGCTGTCTTAATAGGACGTCTTCGAATGGTTGATTTGGCGTCGAAAAAAGTGGCTCTCGAATTGGAGTCGAACGTTTTTGCATACTTGGTGTACCAGATCTAGACAACCGTCCCGATCCGGTTGGAAGCGTTCCATTTCCGGTATTGCTAGTTGGTGTCGCAGAGCGTGGACCTGGTGTAGTACTACGAAAAACTGAGCCCGCCCTTGGTCTACTAGTCTCGCTGTTGGACGCCGCCTCATTTGGGGTTGTTGTTCCGTTGGCTGTTGTAACTCCGCGATCAACAGATGCCTGTCGAGTTCCATAGCCACCGCTCATTCGACTCGCAGCTAGAGTATATCTATCAAGAGACGAATCGCGACTCGGAGGCCGCTTATAATGATCGAAATGGTCGATGGAGGATTGTTGGTTCGTTTGACCAAGCATTGGTGGTCTACTGCTTCCGTTTCGGCGCATAATTGAGCCACTTCCTCCAGGAGTCGCATTTGATGGATTATCAATCTGCTGTTGCATTTGCATTTGCATTTGTTGGTACTGTTGCTGCTGCATTTGCGATTGTTGGTGCTGTTGCATATTCATTGGTTGTTGCATATCTTTCTGTTGCAGTTGCATATCTATCCCCTGTTGTTGCAGCAGGTGCTGTTGTTGTTGCTGATGTGATTGATGTTGCTGGGTCTGTTGCTGGTGGTACAATTGCTGTTGCTTTTGCTGCTGGTTCATGGGCTGTTGCTGCTGCAGGTTATTCATATGTTGCACTTCAGTAAAGTTATTATTGTTTCGTATATTCTGTTTGCTATTCCCAACATTTGAATACCCTTGATCAATATGCTGTCCATAATTTTTGCCCATACTGTCACCTGCTATTGGTTGCACTCCAGGTGGCTGCTGTTGCTGAAACTGATATGCTGGATTCATTTGCGGATTGTTGTGTCCTTGACTAGTAATGCCAGCTTCATATGTCTGGTTCGCAGTATTTAAGCCAATTCCGCGGCTATGTTGCTGATTGACTAAAGCTGACAAATCGGTCTGTGGAGAAATTGGCATTTGCTGTGAATACATCGAACTTGGAACTGGACAATCAAGGGATTGTTGGTTAGCTAACTGAGATGGTCGGCGAGCATTGGCGGACTTTTGTGCTTGCTGATTTTGTTGTTGAAATGCAGATGCTTGTGTGACAGCTTGCTGATGGGAAGCGCCAACAGCACTGCGAACGGTGTCAATTTGGTTACCCATTTGCGGGTTATTAGAAGAACCGGAGGGCCGGTTTGTTTCCATATCGTTTCCCATAACTTTATATCGTTCGCGGAATCGAAGTTTTTCGAATCGTTCCAATACTAAGGGTTTAAAATCCGGCGCAAATTCACGAGCCATTGAAACGGCTTGCTCGCAATCAATTCGTGCCTGTTCTGCTGCTATATCTGCATTCTGGGCTTTGGACGCTGCCGTGGCCGTACGCGAAATTGCTATGTCCGATCTCTGCAAAGCCATTTTTAATGCCCTTTGCGCTGAACTTACAGATGCTGTTATTCTTTCGCGAAACTTTCGCGATCTGGCTACAAACAAATGCTTCTTTTTTTGACTTGTGATTAAAATATTATTTTTGTATTTGCCCTCTTCTACAGTACCGTCACGGAAGGTAGTAACGCCATATCCGTTTTTATTGTTATTGTACCACTCACCCTCGTATCTAAAAGATAATTGTTTTTTTTTTCAAATTTAATGAGCATCCAAAATTATTATGTGGCATACTTTAAACCATCAGTTCGTTCGGCAACACCATAGCCGCTCCGCTTATCTTTACTCCATTCTCCCATGTATGTTTCCACTACACTAGGGTCCAATTGCTCCTCCTCCATTGTGAAGCTAGCATTTGATTCGGTATGAGTTGATCTATAAATTAATTTTGTATAATATTATAGTTTAACAAAACATAATCATATTATGTAACCTTACTTCGCGGTTAGATTAGATTGTTCAGAACCTGTGCTCAGCCAAGAAGCTGTTGACATTGTCGATCGTATGCTTCCTGAAGCTAGGGTTCCACGTTTCTCTAAATCACCAGTGCTTCTTTGTTTTCGCCTTAAGCCCTGCAAACATAATTTGTAGATCATGGTATGATCGTGTAATATATAGGTACCTACCGAAAGGAATCCTTTTTTTGACTTTTCTGTCAAGCTATTGCGTCGTGCAGGCAGCTTATCAGACTTTGAAGTGAGCACGAAACCTCCGCGAATTTCTTCCGATTTGTTATTTTTCTTATCACCAGAGTCCACATTTTCATTACTGCGTAAAGAGCTCATTGAAGCATGGATGTTTTTTGGGCGATAATGTGACGCCATTCCAAAGGGAGCAGATGTGCGTATACCATAGCCATGTCGTTTTCCCTCCTGCCATTGTCCCTGATAGGTACCTGCAATGACTTCCAGTTAATAAACTTCAATCATGAGTATTTGTTAGCACATATTTTAAGTTCCTATATATGAGTATTGTAAGTATCTACCCTTTGAAAGGTATTTTCTGATATATACAGATTTCGTCTCAGATGAAATCCGAATTTCGTGTCTTACTAGCCGGTTTTTAGATCCAAACACATACATAATTTCCAATTTGTAGTAATGAAAAACAAAAAAACATAATTTTGAAGGTACATTGTTTCAAGTATTTTTTTCCTGTGTAAATATTGAAAATTACTATACACATAATTCGTCGTATTATGTTGCCAAACAACAAACCGAGTTGCAATAAAAAAAATGTGACGCGGTTATTTTTAGCAATAAAACAATTGCTCGATGGCTTGACGGATTATCGCCGCGACGTGGCATTCCAAATTAAGAACACAGGGCTTTGCGTTTGCTTCTTATCTAAGAGCATGCTATTGTTTCTAAATTCTTTCAAAAACGCATGCCAAAGTTACGACTTTGGTTCTGATCTACGCAATCTACGTATGCTTCCACTTGTTAGAAATAAAAAAAAAATTGTAAATTAAACATCGCCCCCAAGTATAATTTAGTTTGCCAAAGAAAGCTTCTTCCTTTTTTGATTTTTGTATGAGTATGGTACTATTCATAAATAGACGGATGACGTCATTTTTTAAATTTTACCACTGGTCCCATTGAAATACTGAACTCGGGCCAAATAGAAAGTGATTAAGTTGAATTAGTCTATGAATCAAATATATGAAATTGGAAATAAAGCATACACATGCTACATCTGCAGCAGGTGCGCTTATAGTAAAGAAATTGTTTGTTTTAATGACAGAATTGACAAATTGTATATATTTACCACCATCAGCATAAGTTTCGCAGCCATAGCCATCCTGAAATCCAACATTCCAAGTGCCTTCATACTTAGCTGTGGATATTGTGCTTTGCCTTACACCATAGCGGCCTTTGTGTCCATCTTTTGACCATTCACCACGATATATGAGACGACCTCTTTGCTCTACTCCTAAACCATGTCGTCTACCATTTTGCCACTGACCCTCGTAATGTGATCCGCTAAAGTAAAAAAGTTGATTATTAAATATGAAAACGCTTTTGATGTTTACTTATAATAATTATTTGAAGGAGTCTAGGTGCATTTATTAGAAAGTATGTATTAAGTTCGCTTATCCCACTCACTAAATTTTTACTAAGTACCTATATTAAGAACAAAATAGGAGCTGCGACATACATACAAAACAACAGGTCCATATGGTATTTGTTTGACAAATGAAAGGGACCTTAAATTGTGTGGCGATTCCGAGCAGCTGAATTGAAAAGATTTCTCAGAACAGTAACGCTCTGGTATTTGTCAGACTTTGTGCTGTTAATTTTTTTCGCTCTTGTTAACCACAATCGATGCCAATTGGTAACACATAAGTTGGTGATAGTAACTATACCACCGTCAATCACCAATTTATGACATGACTAATTTACTAAGAAAGAAAACTATTCATGCGTTCTGCTTTGTTAATGTCAGATGATTAAAAAAGCAGATTGACTAATTTTTACATTTAGCAAATTTTTTTTTTTAAATTTTCATATTAATCAGGTAGTTTGAACTGTGGATGTCTTTCTTTCTATGTTGAACTTTTAAAGATAGGCCAAAGGCAGGTCATGCGATTATTTTATTATCATCAGGGTTTTTTTAGTAAATAATTATTTGGGACATGATATGACCGTAATCGAGAAGTTAAACGGCTGCTGTGTTATGCTTTTTCATCTAAATTAACAAAGTATGCAACTGTTTTGAAGCTTTCGTTTATATAACAAGACAAGGTTTATCGAAAAGAGTTCCAAGTAATAACCCGTTTTAATATGACCCCGACTCCAACGCTAAAATTGGTTAGTATGTTAGTTAGCCGCAGTAAAGCTCAAGAATAAATACTTAGCAATAAAAAAAATATAGGCAAACATTTCAATATTACCAACCTTGGCCATATGTAAACGCCTGAAAGCTCAAATCCGTAGTTCCATGCTCCTGCATAGGCCCCTTGATGTTTGGGACCAGTGCATACACCATGACCATGTGCTTTACCATCATCCCATCCACCACAAAATGTCCCCCCATCTTCAAAGTCAAAGCGGCCTCCACTTATTTGTGCGCGTTTGCTAGCTGTTCCATATGTTCCAGGTGGAGAGTTGGTGCTCGCTCCACCAATCCCCTCCTGACCACCACCTATTTGGCCATTCTGCATATCGGCTTGTTGCTGCTGCATTTTGCTAAATACAGTTTTTCGTCGACAAAACACAACTCGCTTGTCACAATGTTATATTTCGAGATAATAGTTGATGATTAATGACCTGTTTTTCGATGTCCACTGTTTGCAGTTGTCAACTTCGAATTGAGTTTGCCGTGGTTATGATTGAAAGGTGGTAGTGGTCGATTTTGTTCTGCCTTGATTTGCTCCTCCTCTTTCCAAGGATTCGTCGTAAAGCTTTCTTGGGTTTTCTTCGAATGACAGTTGTTGTGTTTTTTTTTAAGTCGCTTGTTTATCATTTGAATAAATATGTTTTTTCTTTTTCGTTTTCGATTTGTTTAAAGGGAACTATTTACTATACACTACTGTAATTTTTTACAGTTTTTTCTTTTAACACTTTTTGGTATATTGACTTTTTGATATTCAGTAGTTAGAGTTATGTTTAAAATGTGAAATCTCAAATACATTTTGAGTTGTGTTGCGAATAAAACTAGTTAAAACATCAGCGGCATATAAGGCTTTTTTCATTGGACATCCTTAGACAAGACTGACAGAAAATAAATCACTTATTAAAAAAATATATGTATTTATGTATATTACTATCGATTTGATTAAGTTTTGTGTGATTTTGTTTATATGCTACTGTCATAAATTTTCTGTAAAATTGAAGATTGACCACAGTTAGATATACCTAAGAGTTCCACTCATACTATCAGTGCTTCACATTGCTAGCTACACAAGTGATGCTCTTCTTCCGAAAGTTGCTTGGAGACTAGCTACATCGATATAACTACTATTATTTGTTTTTATTTTGAAACTGTTAATTTGCTGGAGGAGAATACTTATTTTACAGTCCGAGTTTTTGTTCAAACGATAAATACGATGGAAACACATCGCCTGATGGAAGTAAACGATAATGAAATGTTAAGACCATTTTCAGTTTCCTATTTTTACTCTCTAGTATTTAAAGATCGACCCTAAGTGCGACGATTCGTAAAGTGGCACATAATAGCATTTGAACCAAAAGATCAGAAAAAACGATTTTTGAAAACTAATATGAATTAAAAAAAATTAATGCCTTTACTAAACTAAGTAAATAAACAGGCTACAGCATAATATGGGAACAAAAACCAACAATAAAACAACAACAACAACACATTAGAAAATTATCTTAGGCTTTGTTATAAATAGAATCACATATTGAGGTAGATTTTTCTTTTATCAACGAATTTTGTAGAATATTTTCTACGAGCGAATTGCCTTTTTACTGTTTAATCGTATATATTCTTAGTTAAAATCACCGCAAGTCTGTAGAAATATCTACATATCTGCCCGGATGAAATATTAAATGAAGGTTACATATTTACAAACTTCTTGCAATTTTCAACTCAATCGACAATTATTTTTTTATGAGAAAAAAAAAAACGTTTGTTCCGTTCACGAATGCAACTATTTGCGTAAGTTGCTTTTCTATGATACCTGTATTTATGATTTCTTGTTCTGTTATTTTCAAGTTCTATCCGCACTTTTTCCTACATATTTGTACACTTTTTCATGATTTATATGAGGTCACACATAAGATGCTTGATTAAATAATAGAATATACACATTTTTGTTAGAATTTCCAATTGAGTGAAAAACTTGTGTTTCCTAAATTAAAATTTCTCAGCTAAACAATGCATTTCAATCAGTGTCTTGAGTAAAGTATATTTTTAGCACTTAACATAACACACTTTTTTCGGATACGTATGTATGTTACATATAAAATTTAATTTAATTAACTAAAACTTAAACGTAAGATATACGAAACAAAATTAGTTAATATTTCACATTGTAATATTGAAAATTTAGGTGCACGTCAATTTAAGAACAATCTAAATTAAATTCACATTTTTTTTACATTAAATTTCTTGTTCGGAATTTTGAGATATCACTTCATGATCATTCGAGAAAGAGAGGAGGTAAAGAAAGACTCTTCCAACATTTCGATTTTTCAGCCAGCAGTAACACATGTACGAAATAAAAAATACAGAATATTCTATTTCTGCTCCCGAACACGTTTAAATAAAACAAAAAAGTGATAGTGAAAAAAGATACAAAACGCATATAAACTTATAAAATACTGAAATGAAATGTAACAAGGAGAGAGCAAAACAGGCATACCATATTGTATGGTTTTAAAAAAAAATATCTGTACACGTTTGTTATTCTCGCCGAAAACTCGGGCGTATGCGTACTATAATAACACTAACAAGAAGTCATGACTGTGTGAGTTGGGGAGCATGCGTCGAACGAAGTTATGTTCTCATCCGGTGATCCTTTGAATGATCTTTTATGAGTGCAAAATATTCCACTGAGAGCAGAGCGAAGCAATGTGCGCGCACTTGTCAGAATTTTCACGGAGACCCGAAGTAACGTTAATATTAGAACGCATCGTGGACAATATTTCTTTTTTTTCATTTTTAAATGTAAGTAATAAAAGAAAATTCCTTTGGTGGATAAAAAAGGGAATTCGAAAAACAGATTCATGAACAATAATGTGTATTGTAAGGGTTTGTGAATTTCTTAGAGAGGAAGCTTGTATATTTACGTTGAATACTTTTTTATTTAATGACTGTACGCGAACATAGCGTCCGGGGATGGTTGACTTTTAAAGATGAGTAATGCATAATGTTAAATATGGGCGAAAAATAATTAAAAACTGTTACCGACGAGTAATACAGAAAACCTGTTGCAATGGTATTTTTTTTAAGTATTTTCTGTTGTCATTGTAGCAACCAACAATCACTGTTAATTTATGTATCGAAATTGCATCCTATATTAGTATTTTATTTAGACACAATTTTCAGTCTCAAGCGGTTCGTTTCTCATAGAAATGTACCAAGTTCAGTATTTTGTTTTGTTTTTAGAATTCATTTACCAGCAGATGATGGTACAAAATTGGGAAGATAAAAACTCTCGCGCGCGAACGCTCGTGTCGGAAAAATAGTCGTTACAAAACTGAGATGAAGAGCATGCCATACGTGCTATTGATGATGTTTCATAAAACTGACAGAGATTCGGGAAAACCTCTAAAGCTTTTCCTGCGTCTCTCCCCCTTAATACAATTGCCCCAGGGAGTAAAGAAGAACTCTTGAACACTCACATATTTTTTACTATCAGGCTACATAGTACCTATATAATATGTATGTACATATATTGATATATTCCTTTCAACAATTGCACTTATGTTGATTTTTATATTGTAGTTGTTTATCTAGGCAGAAAATACAAGTGCATCGCAATATCCTCTCAGGTGAACAAAACAACATGTATGTATGTCCTTATTAATGGTTATTCGTCAGTCGTCACTTATTGATTATTATAACGTACTATTTTTCGGTATGAAATCGATTCTCTATTATTTAACTGGACCTCTATATATTATACATTTATGTATACCTCTATAACTTTTCACTTATCACAATTATGTATTTCACTTTATCATTTTGTAAAAAACATGCAACAATAAAATGTAACCTCACACCATTACATTTATGTCAAAATTTATAATCCTACGATTTCGAAATTCTTGATGCCAAGACTGCACAATGAAGAGTCCTTTAAAAATGGAATGGAATATATGAGCCCGGATCACGAACCCGAAAATAATAAGGAATAATATTAACTTGATACACTGCAATACACGATAATTGCTACCACGGCACGGGGTTGTTGAAAACTTGTTTGGATTTGGTCCTTACAATAATGAACTGCTGTGTTGCAGTATGGCTGTCATAATATTTTTGCATGGCTCCGCGAAAGCTTATTTCTCTAGAAGTTTTTCAAAAAATATTGTCTGTCTCTAAGTTTGTTCAGATATAAGCTCATACATCTATCAGGGATGTTATTTTTTTTCTATCAAAATGATATAAAATTGGTAACTTTCGATGTTGATATGGCTTTACTTAAAATGGATCGTACATAAGTACAAAGTAAGAGCATCATACCTATAAATTGTAATAATGAGTAAAGTACAGAGGTTTTAACATTCGTGTTGTATCCATATCTATACTATTTCAAGAAGGCCCATAATGGCAGTTTCTAATCCATTTAAGAAGAAGATCGTCCTCGATCCCGTAACACATTTGAGACAAAAGAGCCTGATACAAAATTCTGTGTAACTCAGCATTTATTTGTTTAATGGAATCTTGTTTTACTTTTCCCAAAATAAAAACTTAAAATACAGCATTGTTTTAAATTCCCTTTATACAGTTACACTATGTACGTACATATTTGGCTAAGTTTTTAGCAGTCTGGCGTGAGCATCAGCAGCCATATTAGAAGTAAAGATACCAAGTGAACAAGAATCTGGTGCCAGTAGTTGTTTGTGTTGAAGCTGTTTACCAGAGCTTTTATTGCTACACAGCTTTTCCCCATCTTTGAATGGTTCGCTCGCCCAGTTCAGTTTACACTATGTTGTTTATTCAAATTCGGAGGGGTTTTTGTTTGTTTGTCTCTCAGTTCGGCAATTATTTCGTTGCGCGCACTCTGAAACCTTTGTTGTTGTTGTTTATTTGTTAACCAAAATGAGAAGAATAGATATAGAAATATCAATGGCCAGAGGGGGAGAATATCATGAACATGATAGATACATTACCCATTTGTAACGTACCTATTTGTTAGAAATTTATTTTATGTATTTTGCTTGATACTACTGCAGTCATACAATGTAGACATGACATTATTCTGTTTCTTAATAGGTACCTACATAACAAGAGTAACATTCTCTTTAAAATTCATTTGTAAACCTATAGTTGTAACGAGAAGCTTAGCGTTTGTAGAAATGTGACTTGTTTTCGTTGGTATTTTGGATTTTGTATTGTTATTATTGAGCTAAAACCAATGTGACTACGACGACGTCGAAACGACAAAAACAACAAACAAGCTTTTCCAACGTCTATAGGTAGTTTATTCTATCGTCGCTGCCATTTCCGTACTCATACAACACTCTCCAGCTCCTCTCGGGCCAGCCAAATCGCTCGCAACAACAAGAGTTGTTTGTCATTTGTGGGTTGGTTGAGCTTTCGAAAACACATAAAATTATTTCTATTTTTGTTAGACGCGAAACAAAAGACTAAACGCAGTCTGTTGTGTATTTGCGAATCTTATAAGATACTGTAGTTAAATAAATGCAGAAGAAAGTCGAAACCGAAAAAGTTAAATTGCTGATAAAGAACAGAAAAATGACGACAAACAACACAGCGCGAAACATGCAGGCGGATGAAGATTTTAATATTCGATTCGTGAGTATGGTGAAAAAACATCGCTGCCTGTTTGATAAAAAAGTACCAGAGTACAGGAACAGAGACTATCAGGAGAAGGCATGGTCCGTCATATCCCAGGAAACCAGAGAAAGTGGTGAGGCAAAGCTTTTCGCATTCCTTTATTTTCCCATTGCCTTCATTTGTTTAGTGTCACCCCAAAAGTAAATTTCCCGCCCATTCAGGTAAAATGCACAAAAAAGACTAGGTTAGGGAGATGTTTACTTTCCATTAAGAGTTCTCGAGCACAAGTGTAAAAGTGATTATTCTGTTGGTGATTCAATTTGTTGTTCTGATGGTGAGGTGGAAGTGGGCTTGCAATTGAAATCGATAAATTGTTTTCATAAACTAAGTAGGTACACCTTTAGATTACACAATAAGCTTCAAGCAATTGGCTTAGCTTAGCAATGCCATGAAAAGGGGGTGGAGGGAAGGTAGGCGTCAAATGGTTATTGATAACGCAACCACATCTATGAATTTATGTGTATTTAGTCTAGGTCGTGAATAACGCAACAAAGTTGCTTTGCTGAGGTATTCTTTAAATTAAAATGTTCATAGATACTTTTCCTCCGCTCAGCGCCAGCAGTCAACGTGTTATCATTTCAGAGCTTTCATTTACAGCCATGTGTGCATGAGTTGCCGATTTAAAAATAAAAATACAATAACACATCCATTTTGGCATAGAGCTTTGTTATCAGCCACTTACTTTCTCGACAATGTTTTGTAAACAACGACCGATTTTAGGGTTGATGCGCATTGTGTAAAGTGTGTTGTTTATCAGTTGCGTAATTTAAAAATACTTTTAGTATACCTGCATGTGTTGTGTATTTATACATATGTACATAATAGGTTTTAGAAGAAGAATTTTTTCAACGCGAATTATTGCAAAAAAGATTTATAGATTGTGTAGTGTAGGTTTTTTTTAAAGTGTAGTAGGTACAGTACAAACGGAGTTTGCCTCAGCGCTAGCTACAATTGTTTAAAAGCTATGAAGTACCATTATTGCTTATTACTTTTATACTTGTGCTGTGCGTCAAGCATCAAGCTTGTGCGTAAAGAAAACAAAAGCTCAGTAGATTTTAAGTGCAATGAGTTTAACTGATACATTTTAAGTAATGGTTATTATTATTAGATATGTTATAATCACATTCACTTTGTTAACAATATCATGTTCTGTAATTATTACACTTACTGTTTCATATCGCAGTAATTCACTGTAAGGAACGTTGGCGAAATCTGCGAGCATGTTTATCACGTTATATAAAACAACAAGGTGGGAATGATCCACAACATAAGCCCTACTATTTAACGGAACACATGGCATTCCTGTTGCCTTTCCTTAAATCAATGCGTCAATCCGTGGATAGCTCACAAAGTATTTACAATATCCAAGGAACTTTAGATGAATTCAAATTTGGCCAATCAGGACATCCAGAGATGAAACAATCTCTCTCTGACAACGACGAAGAGACAATTGACGCCTTTGATACTAGTGCTCAAATAAGTCGGCCACCAGAACCTTCAACACCGATGAGCGACACTAACAGTGCGCATACAATGAATAATTTTATTCCTGATGTTCAAATAGAAATGCGAACAACACCCGGCGCGAACTCAGAAATAATGTTTTCTTCGCCAACCACACCACCTGTTAATGGTCACCATGAACATCATTCTCATCAGCATTTACCTCAACCGAAACGGATTAAACTTGAACAGGCCATGGGCTCTAACGAAAGACCTACAACGATAGACGGCTGTTACATGCCAGGAGACAATTCGGATATGGATTTTTTTCGCAGTATACTTCCAGACATTGTCGGCCTAACGCCCCAACAAAAACGTAAATTAAAAATTGGAATATTAGAACTAATTGATGAGGTCTTGGTAAAATATCCGACACCAGAAAGCCAAAGTAACAATAGTAATAGTCATCAGCAAGTTAGTGGGTTTTGGAGAAAATGAACTATTTTACTACGAAAGTGTAGATTTTGATTATGAAAATAAACGTTGCGCACTTTTCAATTAAATATTAATTCCTTCCTAAATTAATTTTAAAATTATTTATTATTACGGGTTCCTGTGGCTCATAAGTACTGTGGCGAGTGCATGGTTACGCCAACGAATTTGAGCACGTTAAAGATGAAATAAAAAATTAATAGAAGCATAAGCAAAAAATCAAATTTTTCAGGCCAAATACTACCGTGGACACAGCACCATTACCATATTGAACTAACTCCTGAGTGTGTTAATTTTGTTTGATTCCAATTGGATTAATTACTACATAATTTGAGTCTGTTACCTAGTTTTCGATTGCGGCTTTCCGTTACTGAAATCAATTTCAGTTCTACGCTATTCCTTCCAAAATGATAAATTTAAATGGTGGAAGTCTTGGTTCACAAGGCCATTGTAATTGTCGACAGCATTATTGTTCATATAAAAACGGAGACTTTTGATCGATTTATTTAATTCCGTTTAATCCATACATCAACTGCGACCATGTAATTGTTTTTGGAAAATGTTTTATCATTTACCAGGCCATATCGGATTAGTTGTTTTTATTTTATCTTTGGCGATGACAATGAACACAAAACCGATAACTAAAGTGATTCTATGTTTTTCGGCAGCAAACTATGTTCTTCGTCAATAAACAATTTGCGCTGCTCCGTAATTTGTAAAAAAAAAATTATACAAAAGTAAAATATTTAAAAAAAAAGTTTATTGACCTATAAAAGATATCAATTATTTTAAGACTAAATGCGTGTCAGAAATATTCTCTGAAGACAATCAATGATGTTCTACTTAAGTTGACTGTTAAGGGCACTTAAATTCCACAATATTATTCAAATACAAAAAAAAAATCAATTGTCTAATATTTAAAGCTTTGAGGGCACAGTCTTGGGATGAAATTTCTTTGAAGGATCCTTGGCCATGTCTAACAAAGTTTGAGCTGGTTTAAAGGGTGCTCCATATAAATCAGCGTATGATAACATTTTGTTAACCAATTTTGAGGCAGAATATTGATCAACCCACCGGAATGGGCCACCGGTAAATGGTGGGAAGCCCAAACCAAAGACTGCACCTACATCGCCTTCCAATGGGCTGTCGAGAATTTTTTCTTCCAAGCAGAGAACGGCTTCGTTCACAAATCGTGACACCATACGCAGTTGCATGTCTTCAGGACTAGTAGCTCCCTTGGGCACAAGCGAGTATTTTTGACGAACGATTTCCAGAGCCTGTTGGTTTACTTCACGACTGCCTTTCGTTTGTCCATCATATACAAACACTCCCTTTCCAGATTTTCGTCCCATAAACCCGGCTTTTACTAGGTCTTGCATTACTGCAAGGTTACCTCCACTAAAGCGATCACCAAATGCCTATATGAAATAATAACAAATTAATAATAGAATAAAACTTATTCTTTGTTATGTAACCTTTGACAAGTCCACAGCAATGTGAGAGCCCACATCTATACCAACTTCATCAGCTAGGGTTGCAGCACCTACAGGGAATCCAAAAGATTTGGACATCTTGTCCAATTGCTTGGGATCAACACCTTCTTGCATAAGCCTAAAAGCAAAGTTACATATGACAGATTTCATAAAACATCTGAGTGATTACCTAATAGCTTCGGAAAGCATTGTTGCCAAAATTCGAGTTGTGTAAAATCCAGGTCCGTCTCCAACAGTGATGACAACTTTTCCTTGCTTTAAGCCAACCGCAACAGCGGCAGCGACAGTGTCTTTTGATGTGCCCGGATGAGTAATAATTTCCAATAGTTGCATCTTATCCACTGGCGAAAAGTAATGCATTCCTACGACTTTCTCAGGTCGTGAGCTACCTGCGGCTATTTTTGTAATTGGAATAGCGCTGGTATTTGTTGCGATTATACAATGCGGTGGAACTACTGCTTCCAGCTCTTTAATAACTTTATGCTTTATGTTGATATCTTCGAAAACAGCCTCGATCACAATATCTGCATTTTTGAAGCTATCGTATGAAAGAGTTGGGGTTAGATTTGCCAAAATCTTGTCCCTGTCCAATCCTGTAATGCGTTTTCGTCTGATGGCCGTTTCCAGTCCTTTTTGAACTTGGCCAACACCTCTGGAGAGACCAGCATCATTGCTGTCCTTCATGACGACTTGGTAACCTTTATCGACAGAAACTTGTACAATGCCAGCTCCCATAAGCCCAGCGCCTAATACAGCAACGGTTTTTACTTTACGTTCAGGGGCACCAAATCGATTCTTTTTGCACTCTGTTTGCCCACGAAAAAGTCCAATAAGGCCTTTCGATTCAGGTGTCATTGCAAGTTCCCCAAACCCAATTCGTTCTGCTTCATAACCTGCAATTGTCCCCTTTTCTACTCCTGTTTTGATGACTTCGATGATCTGTAAAATGCATATTCAGTCTAATATTAAAACGATATCAATTCAACTAGCTGACACTTACTCTAAGTGGTGCTGGGTACAGACCTCCAGACATTTTAATCACTTGTTCACGAGCTTTGTTGAAGATTTTGTTTCTTACAAAGTCGATGCTGAAAGCAAAATTCATCACTTTGTCTGTAATACTTTTTTTCTCTCGGTCAACCTAAAACGATCATATCATGTAAAAATAAAAATTAATAATGTTTTGGGCTTTTGGTCATTGATAACAAATATTATATGTACTTACTTTCAATTTACCACTAGTAATGTCCTGGGCAATTTGTATGGCAACAGTCTCCAAATACTCGATTGTACTTTTATCTGCTGCCTGTAGACCGGGGCCAAGAGGGTTAACAAGAAGATCAACAATTCCCAGTTTTTTGGCGCGGTCAGCCTTGATAGTTTTTCCTGTCAATTCCATGTCTAATGCAGTCGGCACAGAAGTCAGCTTTGGGAGACGTTGAGTGCCGCCGCCGCCAGGTAGTAGTCCTAGCATTACTTCGGGTAGAGCTAATGAGGTTTTCTTATCCTTCGTTGCTATACGATAATGGCAGGCAAGAGCTAGTTCTAGACCGCCGCCTAAACAAACACCACTGATTGCAGCAACAATTGGTTTACGACTGCTTTCCATACGATCAAACATGATTTGTGCACCATGCGAAATTCGTGTGGCTTCGTCAGCGGTTTGGACTTTTTCCAACATACCAATATCAGCACCAGCGACAAAACAACCGGGCTTTCCGGAAATCAAGACTGCTGAATTAACACCGGAATTGGTTTCCAACTCTCGCAGGACAGCTTCAAATTCATCGGTAACTTCAACGCCTAAAGAGTTAACTTTGACGTTGGGCGAGTCGAATGTAATAACAAGAACTCCATCGATTATTTTGGTTTTTAAGTGTTTATCGGTTCCTACTGCAGTTGATGCCATAAACCTGGTCATTATCGGAACTGAAAGAAACAATGTGGAATTTAAGTAAAGCTGAGGACAATTTAATATACGGGGGCAGGGTTAGAAGCGGCTTTTTATATTTTTAGTGTTCTTGTATCTCTCTATATCTGTTTAACACATTCAAAAGCAATAATGTCCAAAAATATGTATACGAAGTGTACCATCTATTCGCCGTACGATTAGGCTTACGACATCTGTACATGTAATTTGACACTGGACCTGGGCTGGGCAGCCAGTACCATTAGACATTGGAGATATCCAATGAAAATCTCTTCGTCCTCTGCAAATTTATTGAAGTTCAACGAATATTACTCAATACACAATCTGATGACAGCTGGGTGCAAAGTCCAACACATGAGCAAGATAAAAACTCTTCACACAGAACCTATATAAATTATAAGCATTTTTTTTTTATTTATTCAAACACTTACTTTTATTAATTTTGTTGTGGAAAGCCTGTGTCCTCGCTACTTTCGAGAATGCTCCTAGAATTCTAAAAGCCGACATTTTGTTGCTCTTTCTTTTTTTAAATGCAAGATGTAGATTATCTACTTTTACTATTATGAGTGGTTCCGCAGCTTTTGAGCTTCCTAATAGAAACCAAATAAATTTATTTCGTTTCTCGGAATAGCGATGTGATTTTCCCAATTAGCAATCGACACAAAAACCCACAACGATACGACGATTCAGTCAGAAGCAATAGGCAACAGCACCACAGCAGCAAAAGTCGGAAAAAAACTTGTTGCAACCCTTGCACCCAGTGACAGCGGCAACGACGAATTCAACTTCATCAAATCACAATTCGCCTTGTGATGATTATCAGCTCAGGCCAGGGTACTTTTCATTTTCAGTCGACATCGACAGTCGACACTCTGCAAGCGAAAAAAAGACATGTGGCAGTGATGCCAAATCCAGTTGCAAACAGCGGAATTTCAAAAATTTACTAAAATATACATTAATTGGTTATTTCTTTTTACCCTTTTTGTATACCTTCAGAAACAACTTTCATGTTTTCATAAAATGTTTATATAATTACTTGACGGCAGGGACAATAAATGCTGCGACCCCCAAGCCTAAACTTGCCTCTGGCTGATAGTTTTGTTTTCCAAAACTTTTTTATTCAGGTGTATATAAGATTTGGATCGGATTATATCTACTTGCGCCATCTGTTCTATACTAGATTGAGTCACAGAAAGGTGATAACTGTTGAAATATATAAAATAGGTACAGTTATTTCTGAAACTTCACATGGACATGACGTTTGTATATTTTTTTTAAGGATGTCAAATAAGAAAAAGGAAGAAGAATTGAAGGAGTGCATTTCCATTTATCTGCCGGCTTGCGAATGCGATTATTTTTAAACAATTTTATTGTTTTTTCTTAAATTGTTGGTAATCTGATATCTGTTATTTTAAATTAAAGAAATTCAACATTTAAAGTGAAATCCCCTAAATCGATTTATTTTTCGAGATACAAATGTAAGGAACAAATCGAGTTACCTTTCTATCTTTGACACGCCTTATTGATTTTATTTTTCTTCCCCCTAATTGCGTTGGAATTTCGAAATATTTAGGATAGACAAAAGGTACTTAGACAATCCATTCTCCGACTATGAAGTAGGGCTGAAAATTAAAATTGATGATGAGCACGTTAAAAATCTGATTTGTACATACGTTGATGCTATACTGGAAACAACTCGACCTGGCTTTGAACACGAGGATCATCGGGGGGACTTATATGTCGGTAACTCCGGTAAGAAAAAATAAAATAGAAAAATGAAGATTAAATTTTTAAAAATGTTAAATAACTTCATAAGGAATTGCGTACATGTTCTGGCGCTTGTCACGCTCCTCACAAACCAATGATCTGTATCCCGCTCTGGAGCACGCCCAAACATATATTCGCAATGCCAAAGCGAATGCCGATCGTTTTAGGAAGCGTCCCAGTGAACGTTATGCTTTTTTGTGTGGAAATGCTGGTATTTACGCAGTATCGGCGGCTATATCCAAGGAATTAAACAAGACTGAAGATATTGATAGTGATTTAGCGAACTTCCGCGCTGGCTTAGCACCTGCTAAGGAGTTTGTTTTTACAAAGCATGGTTGTGACGAGGTGCTAGTCGGACGTGCGGGATATTTAAGTGGTTGTTATTGGCTGAATGATGTTTTTGAATCAAAACCCCTTAATGATTCTGATATTATATCCATATGCGAAATAATTCTGACAAGTGGTAGAGAGTATGCAAAGAAAACAAAAGCACCTCTGCCTTTGATGTATCAGTATCACGGTACTGAATATTTGGGAGCGGCCCATGGACTTTGTTCAATATTGCATATGCTTCTTGAAAGTCCGTGGTATTCTCGGGCAGATAATAGACCTTCTAGATCAGATGCAGGTGACATCAAGAAATCCATTGATTTTATCTTGAGCTTGCAGGACGCTGAGGGAAATTTCCCATTGGCCCTAGAAGACTTAAAGACAGGACGTGAGAAACGATTAGTACATTGGTGCCATGGAGCGCCAGGTGTCGTCTACTTACTGGCAAAGGCTTACCTGGTATATAAAGAAGATCAATATTTGTCTGCAATTCGATTAGCTGCCGACCTTGTTTGGAATAAGGGATTTTTACGCAAAGGTCCAGGAATTTGCCATGGTGTCGCAGGCAATGCATATGTATTTTTATTATTGTATCGTCTGACTAAGGAGGATAAATATTTATACCGCGCTGCAAAGTTTATGGAATTGTTAACTAATTCTGATTTTAAACATCGAACGCGGATACCTGATCGACCTCACAGTTTATACGAGGGTGTAGCTGGGACTGTCTGCTTTTTGATTGATCTCTTGGATCCCGAGAAGGCGCATTTCCCGTTCATGGACGTGTTCCACAACTGACACCAGAATAACATATCTGAATATAGCTAATAGCTTAATAATCACTGAAAATACATATATACTCTGAGAGTGAAATTAAGTCATTTTATTTGACTCTAAATTATTGATATGTTCTTCTTGTTTTTTATTGTTTGGATATGCTACTAGCTTTTTGTTTTATAATTCGCCCAATGTTATATAGAACATTTTAAGTTGATCTCAAATTTACATTTATATTATACACTAAAATAAATATTCTTAACATAAAGTTATAAATTGTTTGCATTGTTAAATATGATGACCGTAGTACGCAGAGGTAACAGCATTGCTTGATGGATGGTGGTAGCTGTCATAAGAATAACTTTGTTGACTGACAGACGAATAACCATCATGATGGACGGCTGTTGGAGAAAGGCCATTGTCAAAGTATCCTAAGACTCCGTAATTCGCACTACTATCGTAAAAACCTCCGCCATTTACGAAAGGGTTTATTTCATATTCGTACATGATTGTATCGCTACGCATCTTTTCGCCTTTCACATCTGCTGTTGCTGCAGTCCTGTGGCAGTAGAGCTCATTTATTGAATTGTTTGTATACAGAGAATCCTTTTCAGTTTCTGATTTACTATCGCTCGGTTTGATTTGAGAATAGTTAATGAATTCGGGCTGGTTTAATGGGAGAACCGAACTGGGCTCATGGAATCCTGTGTACGATTTAAGATTTGTGCTATCACAGTTGGTATTAATTGCGCTACAGTTATTATTATCGTGAATTGCACGAAAACCAAGTTGGGTCTCAGTGTACCGTATCGTCGGTGTTGTCGCCATCACATTGGGGCAAATTATGGGTGTTGGGGAATGCTTGAGGACGGGTTGATGATTGTATTCAAATTGGTAGTCACAATTCGGACTAGTCGTGGGAAATGTTCCTCCGACATCTTCTGCTCGAATAGATGAAATTCCACAATGAAACACATTTGCTTGAGATGATGATGAAGAAATTGGTTGCACATATCCTGTATGTGAGTAGTCGCCGGTAGCACAGGAACAAGGACCATAGTTGGGACACTTACCACAAACTGTAATTACATGAAAAGTAAATTGGTTTAAAAAAGTAAAATAATAATAAAATTAAATAGTATGCATCCGCAAAAATATCTGTGAGAGTCATAGTCATTCAAGCCATGTGCTTTGCAATGCGTGTAGTAGATATCATGCACCGACTAAGTGAATTACTTCCGAATCCGTCCCATACACGTAATCCAATAGATATTTGGACACTAGAGTATTTATATATATTAGGTAAGGCTAGATATGGATGGTACCTCTATATTTTAATTTTATTTTTATTCATTTATCGCAATGGCTGCTCTATTACCAAACAAAACGGCTAAAACTGCTTGTAATGTATTCAAACAATTTAAATGTACCAATTTCTATTACAATTTCCTAACAGTGTAACACTCTCTTGTTGTGCTTTTCTGCTTACAATAACGGAAATTTCGACTCTCATTGCATAAACACTTCTCGTCTGTGTATTATCTATGTCGAATTGTTAACATTGCGGATTTAATTCTAAAAATATTTTTAAATGTCGTGTTCATTTAAATTAATACGTATGTAATTCACATTTCCTGTTTTTTTTTTTTCATAAAAAGTGCATTTTAAAAATTTCATATAATATTGTAAATAATCTGGTGAGTGTGTGTATTACCATTAAACGGATAAATATCATGTGCGGCAGGTTGTATCATTTGGTTGCGATTGAATCCCTTCTAAAATCAAAGAAAATTCTTAATTTTTTTATTTTTAACGGATTTGTATTAAATTGCCTTCTCACATTTTCTTTGAGTGTTGTATCTTTTCCCAAAAAATTACTATTATTTAGCCTCTTTCCGTTCACACCTCGTCCCATTGTAGACATCCTACCAAATGCTCGTTTTGAAACCGACGAGTTCTTCGGATCGGGTCGTGGATGATCATGAACTCCCTTAGCCTGGAAAAATATTGCATTTCCCGAGTGACGCCAAAAATGAGTTACCGGATATCCACAGTGGCCACGACATGGCTTGATTTCTAGTCTTCCTCCATGACAGTTCTTGTTGGGACAAGGCTTTCCTTCTTGTTTTCGCCGAGCTTTGTCACAAATTGCTGGACGGAGGTTAACTTTACCACAATTCGATAACAAGCAGTCCTTGGAGCACACAAGAACACCCAGACAGCTTTTTTTGAGGATATTAACATTGTGGTTGTTAGTGTTACGCATTGCCCACCCGGATATGTGTTTTTTTGCTTCCTCGTTAGTGATGGAATATATGAGGCGAACGTGTCCATCAGTCCATTCACAAAATTCGTCAAATTCACCATCACATACTTGTGGTACGATAGCATCGTTGATATCCCATTCCTTTTTGTTGTTCATGTTCAATTGAGTGCTAAAAAAAAACAAATATTAATTAAATAAATACGAAAAAAATCTAACTTCGCAGTCGGTAGGATTCGAACCTACGCTCCCAGAGGGAATCTGATTTCTAGTCAGACGCCTTAACCGCTCGGCCACGACTGCCTTGGGAATAAAGCGTTATTTACATATCAAGTTCCAATTGGTCACAGCGATTTAGGTACAAATAGAGAGCATAGTTTCGATACTCAAGTTATGACGCCCACAAGTTCCAATTTAAAATTTTTCAGATGCTTGTATGCAGAAAGAGTCTTTTTAGTCGCAGTACACAGTACACTTCACAA
Source organism: Cheilosia pagana (assembly GCA_936431705.1). Classification (NCBI taxonomy): domain Eukaryota; kingdom Metazoa; phylum Arthropoda; class Insecta; order Diptera; family Syrphidae; genus Cheilosia; species Cheilosia pagana. The sequence continues at coordinate 245,387 of OW386169.1, forward strand.
CTTGTTCTTTTGGATTTACTCACCCGCGATTGCAGCCAACCTTTTCCTTACCTGGTGTTTACTTATTTTTTTACTGTATTTGTACTGTACAGAAACTAGGCTGTTTTTTTTAACAGATTGCGAATTGACGTTGAACTAATTTTTGTGGGATGGCGTTAAAGATCGTTGCAATACCTACTCTTACTCCAGGAACGATTCAGGCACTTAGACACAATATTGGTCGGCCTATTTATGAAAAACGGCTCAATCACAGCCAAGAAATATTTTGCCCTTTGAGCTTTGAGCATAACGAATTTAATTTCCTTGTATTCCACATATAAAGAAAAATCGCACAAACGATTTTTTCGTAATAAAAATAAGAACCTAAGTATTTTAAGTATATAACTTTTCTCTAAAATTGAACAATGTTTCAGTGTCAAAATATCAAAATAGAGTCTCTAAAAATATCAACGGTTTTATAAGGAGTTTTAGTTAAAGTTTAAATCCTTTTGACATAATTTATTAGGTTGTTCTCACCAGGAAAATCAAAAATGGCAACAAAATGCATATAATACTTGAGCCATAAATGCGTTGAAATGCTTGCATATTTGTACAAACAAGAATAAAAATCGATGAGGGTGGGCAGCTAAATATAAGATTAACCTACAATTCAATTAGTGTCTGCATTTTATTAACTAATTTTTAACACACACTCTATTCTCGCTATCTGGTGACGGCAGGCATGAAATTAAATTAAAGAGTTAGAGATATAAAATAAAAAAAATAAATAAATGGCTGTTGATAACAAAAGACCAAGACCTCATTTACATTTAACATCGTAAATGTTCCATATATCTATACGAAAAGAAAAAAAATAGATCGCGCCATAAAAATCAATGTTATCACCGGATGTAACTATAAATTGTACCTATAGCTGTAGCGGCGGCAAGGTGTCGATCTACCTCCTACGATGTTCAATCAGATTTTCAATCCAAAGCAGGGCGAGGAGCATTAGGTATGCATATTATGCATCTCCCAATATGCTGTATTTATAGACATACAAACATAGAGACATACAAACATAGAGTTTATATGAAAAATGGTTAAATTGCACAGCTACTGCATACTGCAGTAATTTGTCGATTTCAATCTCAACACAGGCTACAAATCTGCCTTACAAAAGAGCACACGCTCCAAATGAATACATTAGGCTCACAATTGACCATAACTTATGTGAAGAGGGCTCGAAAAAAAAACAAACCCCTCTGTCCGTAATGCAATTAGTAATAAATTCTGTCGTATTCAAAGTCAGCAGGTTATCCCAAATCGAAGTAGAAGATCTCTACCGGACAAATACCTATGATGAGATGAACAGCTTGTTTATACCTGTCCCTTCGCGACGGACGAACAGACGACGAATTATACATTGACACACATTCTTTCAAATGACTTTGTCACCTACGACTATATCGTCCATTGTTTTGAGTGGCTCGGGACATGGGAACGATTTAAGATTGTTAAACAATTTGGTATCTGTGTTTGTGTCAAACTCACGCGGCTCTTTTATGGTTATTGTTCCTTTGGGTGGTCCACTTTATGGAAGATGTCAGAACACACCAGTTTAAGTTATATTTTTACAATTGTATCACAATTGAGCTTTTTTATGTAGCTATAAATTTCAAAAATTTATACTTACAGAATAACCATATTCCACTGTTGGCAGTTTAGTAATCCTTTTATACGCTGTTTAAATATTATCACGAATTTTGTTTTCCTATATCTTTTTTACACTATTCACTTGATTCACGAGCAATTATTGCCATTGCATTTTTTTTTTTTCGTTTTAATTAATCTCAATGATTTCCAACTTTTCGGACTAGCCGCTGCGATTGAATATGAATCGCTTTAATTGCGTTACCTTCCTACTGCGTGTTCTCCGTTCACTTCAGGCTTTGTGCACTATTCAATTAAAGGGACAATGAATGATAAACAAATAGGTACCCAACTTTAAGAAACAAAGTAGTTGAGAGGCTCTTTTTCGACACTGAAGCATGGGTTAGCTCCACCTACGCTCGCACTGATAATTCTCTCATCACCGAAACTCCAACTTCTCATAACCCTAATGCAAATCGAACATCAGAGTTTCTGATTGGTCGGATAACTGCAGACGGTTTGTTCGTATGCGGATCAAATGAAAACCAACACATAACTAGGTACTACGGCACCAACACATATTGATGTTCTGTTGATATTGTGTGGGTAAAGCTTGTGCGTGTGCGAAGTTAGATGAAATGAGGAGCGTGAGATGAGACATTGAGGCAGTGCAGTGAGGCACAAGTCAGGCGAGCGGAGAGTTTGGTTTTTGGATTTAAATTCGAAATCACACTGAGCAAGCCACATCATATCTAATTATGCTCCCATGACATAAACAAACTCTCTGACTGACCATGTTCTGTCAATCTACTCTTTACTTTTGGTGGGCATCATTATTGTAACGATTTCTTAGTCTCCAACTGTGATTTACAAACAATACAATGTACCCAAGCACAACACACATATTAAGCTCCAATCATGGCTTTAATTAATTGAAGCCACACTTCTCCACATCCATTTATGTTGTGATGAATTTAGGAAAATTTAATTAGCGACAGATATCGATTAAACTTCCTTACGACGATGTCGTCAATTAATCTTTGACCAATATGAATGCATAGAAAAAGCTTTCGCACGTTGCTTAACAAAGTGTCTGTCAATATAGATAGGTAGTTGAGCCATTTTGGTAGACAAGTCGAAAAAAAAAACAAAAAAAATGTTTACATAAAAACTATACAAATGAGATATTTAGGTACGTCGATGATAAATGATTATATTGCTGCTGCGCGGGTGATGCTTCTAAGGTTGTTGGTCTAATCCCAAATGTATACTCGCTTAAGGCATTTCGAGATCATAAAGATCATTATGAATGTTCCCAGCGTGGCGATTTACATAAACCAAAACCATAAAATTCTCATGTTTGTTTTGTTAACATATGAACTAGATAAATTATGAAGCTTTTATTTTCAGTAATTAATTATATATTTACGATATACCTACCTACCTACCTATGATGCACGAGACGATGTATTGGCTGAGAAATATTATTAATTGATTTATTTTTGAATGGTTTTTGAATGGTTACGTATCCAACTAACCAAACCCAAATTTGTACAATATTTGTTGGAGATTGTTTTGTCAACAAAAATGAAAATTATCCTCTATAAAATAAAAGTAGGTACAGTTGAAAAGACTCATTGCGTACATGCCCTTCTAATGGATTAGCCGTGGTGACTATGGCCTCGTGATGTCCTCGGCAACCTTTTAAGATTAGGTAAGGTAGTGATGTATAAGTAGAAGTGCGGGATAGTACAGTGTTGAGTTATTCAAGTGATAGAGGCTCGGACATTTAATAGAGACTCGGTCAATGATTCGGACAGTGGCAGAGAAAGTTAGCTGTGTCCTCGCGAATAATCGCCTCGACATCCCTGAGTTTAAACTGTATTGTATTTCTGCGCCAGCACAATCAAAAAAACAAGGTTGCTTTAGAGTCTTCTAATTGATGTTAATTACATAGAGTAAAATCTAGAATTACTCTCTATAATTTCAATTACATACCTAAAAACAAGGTTTTTAAAATCAAAATTATCTACTCTTCTCAATGAGTTTCGATATATTACTGTTGCCTGCTATATATGTTGAATTGCACATACCTAAACCTAAATAAACTGAGGGTTTTTATTATTAAGGAAGAATTTTGTAAAACATCAAAAAGAAAACTCTAACTCAATGACTTCCTTGTAGAATTATAATATACGAATGTGAGACAGCTTTAAAACGTTATCTCGCCTCTCTTAACCAATCTTCTTTCTTTTCTTTTTTAATATGTAAAGAGATAACCATTTAATGAAACGCATGCTAATTTTCCACCCGTATAATGCTGTATTGTTTATTTATTTAATTACTTGTGACTCCTTTCCATTTGAAATCGGGTGGACTTTAGTTTGACTCAACAACCAACAATGCAGAGTGTAAAGGAATGCTCGACAGCCATCAGGTGTTCCCCGCAATATGTATGTGGTACATGTGGCGACCAAATTATGGTGGTGGTTGAATTGCTCTTTAAAGATGCCTTTTTCCGGAAAATTAGTGCGTTTCATTTTAATTGTTCTCTCTATTCGTTAGCGGAACTAGCTATACGTATGTGGTACGATTGCGTATTGTTTTCTTATTGGCAACACGTAAAGGTAGGTATAAATAATAAATGCACTTACTACGCCTATGCTGAATTTAAAATGCGGGCCCATGTGAGATGAGAAACGCATGCAAATGTATTTCCATGTCATTCCTCACACTATATATGTACAATCCAAATGCACTGGAGGTGTTTCTTTTGTTAACAAAACTGTACAAAGGTACAAATTTGGGCAAACAAACTAAGCCTACCATTAAGTCACGTCAAGTGTCGGAATCTTGTCCAAAGTCGATATAATGAGCCAATGTGTTGTCAAATAACTTTTTATCCATCTCTGCGGTACTGCCTCGAGCTATTCAGTATCGTGTTGAAATAACTAAGTGCAAGGCGTGCTTCTGCCGCGTACAGCAGCCAACCCTTAAGAAAAATATTGAAAAAAAGGAGTGATTACACCCATTAGCAATTACCTACAGCACTTGTGTTTAGCGCCCGTTATTGCCCATCTTACAAAAAAAAAAATGAGAATCGCACAGGCCCATTAAATATTGAGGAAGTGATTGAAGTGCTTGCGTAACTTCTGAAGTAGGTAGATTTGTATTGATTTATGCAAAATGCAAGTTCAATTCTTTCATGTTTCTACTTTCCACCAGCCATTCTATAATGTCCAATTTACAATATACAATCCTATAACGATATGCATATAAGTATAGGTTATCTGATGAAAAGGGTAGCCATACCATCTGTCCTCTGAATAACTTGATTGACCTTCGAAGCTATGTTTAATTTGAGCGTAAACAGAACAAAGGTGGTAAACGCCCGACAATCAAAATAAATTTCAACTGGCTATAAGATGTTAAGACCACATAAGTACGCGTATCCGCCTTAAACGGTTGATAATGGATCCCGCATAACTATCGCTTGTAATGAATTAATTCTCTGATTTTGCGCACTCCGATTTTGATACATTATTAAGATCATTCAATTAATTGCAAAGGGAGCTACAGATCGGCACATTGCAGAAAGCCAACTGGTGGTAGCGGTAGGTATACCATTAAGAGGCACGCGTATAAGAAGACCGGCTGATGGGTATGGGAAGCAAGATTGTTACCATCAGTTACATGATGATGGTACAAAGATAACACCTCTTGCTCTTAAGTTGGAGAAATCGTATTTGCTCCTTGTGTCGTACAGGTGGGAATTAATTTCATATGTGAATGGAATAGTAGAATAGCTAACGCCATCTGCCTGCTCCTGCACATGTATGTAGGTAAGCAATAAGCATTCTCGTGCTGCTGTGTGCTATTGGCACGTGCTTTGCATTCGATTATAATGTAGGTACCTATTCGGCATCTTGACGATTTCCATTATATATACGCGATGTGTGGATACTGTAGACGCCTGATTTAGAAGAAATATTTACAAAAAAACCTGATGTCGTAAAGTTGAGGAAATCGAAAATGATCAGAAATACAATTTATAATTGTGGCCATGGTACGATCTTATGTCTTCATTGGCATAAAGTAATTAAAAATCGCACGGACAAATATCAAGGACAACTTCATTATATTTTTCCTTTTAACTTGTTTGGAGAAATCAAAGTAGATATAGATAGTAAATCGATTAATCTGGCACAGGTGTGCATGGTGCCACTATAGTGGTGAACAAAAGTAACAGTTGACACTAATTTAGTCGCAAGTCTACTTTAGTCTACTGTTATTACGCAATAACGATTACTCTGAATGATGCTTAATATAGAAATTAATAAAAGTAACAATAAAAAGTAATTTCGTAAATGACTTTTGATTATAAAAAATCCAATGTTTCGTCTGATCTGCGCGCATTCCCTAAGCAAAACAGTGGAAAGGATGCACAGTGTTTGTGTTTTGGCTTTCGACGTTAAAATCAGTGCTACGAATACCTATGTTCTCATGCGATTAACTTAAAATTTATTTGTATTCTAATGTAGCTGAGCTTCTCCTAGGCAATCCGATAAGCAATTTTTTGCTCATTTATACTTAATATATTTATAGACTATATTTATATTAAAAACTGGCATGTATAATAATCAAAATACAAGGATTTGGAAAATAGGTATAGCAAGTTCAATTAAATCACAAAATTAAAAGAAAAAAACACTTTTCACCAACAGTGTAGGTATTCGTAATTTAAACAAAATAACGCACCCCTTTAGAATTTTAATCAAACTTGAATGCAATATTTCTTTAAATTCGCGACACTACAAAGACTTTTGCTGAAAGGCGTCACTTTAGTGCTAACGTATTTTAATCCGGCAGCGCGCTTGTGCATCAGTGTCTTGGAATTCAATATTATGTCATCCAACTAGGAACCTATAAATTTCGCACAAGGTGCGAACATAATACTTAAACGCGATGCATTCTTCGTTTCATATTGCAGCACTTCTCAACAGACCGGCTACTATCAAATGCCATACAATCTTTCAAATGGGTCGTGACACTAATTTTATATTTCACAAGTCACTCTTGCGACTGGCACATACCACATGTGTTATACAAAAAACGAGCCAAGCAAAGATCGAAAGCGAACACATCGCTGCCTAGTGTGCTCATTGATTTGTTCCCAATTTGATTTTTCATTGGAGTTAGAGGCTTACATTTGCGTCTTCTTCCTACTCCTTTTTGTAGTTTTTTTTTTTCTTTCTGAACACTCCTGCTGTGATGCCACCGATAAAGTGGAAGTATAGGTACACAGTGCCAAAGCCCATATAGTTATAAACTGGCTTATGCCAAAGCAAAAACTCCTTTCTATGGATATCGACAGATTTCGTGGAAGGCATGGTGTACAAGTTCATATGTGTATGAGATTCAAAGAGCCACAACAAAGAACCAAAAAGACACTCAAGTACTTCTGGTGTGTATGGGATGCAATTGCTAACTAGATGTTTGCAAATGCGGTGCCTACATATTTTTTTTGGTTATCGTCTTGTGTGCTTCAGTTCTGTCGCTTATGATGTGGTCGACAGATCCAGAGAAATTTTATTTGAAAATCTCCAATAAATAGCTGTCAATTGGGATGTCAGTTTCGTATCGAATGTCACCATCATATACGGGCGTTAGTGCCCCTTTTAGTATTTTTGTTGTGTTCTCCAATTGTAATCCATGCAGCTTTTACGGGACTGCCACAACCTACATAAAAAGAATGAGTTGAAAATCTAAATGTATGTACATATACACAACAAAGGGACTTTAATCATACAAGGCGGTCGCTGACCATTTGCAATCAAACCTTTTCAGCTGTTGGTATACCAAGGTATATATCGACTCAAGTCATTATTCCGCACAACCATGTCCTTTGTACCTACCTAAATGTAAAATAAAAACAAAAAAGGAGATCAATATGTCATCAGTTTAGACCTCACTCTGATTCTATGCCACTGATATACATCAATGTTTGTCTTAATTTCAAGAAAAACAAAGGACACAACTCTGGTTACTATGAAGATTTGCGGGTTGTATTTATGGCCTGGGGTGTCAAAACGGGCAACTTGTGGCATTGGCAGACAAACTAAGAAACAGCAGAGAATTTCAATGTACATATAGTATTTAGATACTTAAAATTACAGTCATTACCAGACACATCCTGTGGTGAAGAATGGTGTCAATACAGTATGACCATCTCAGTACCTACCACCTGCCCTCATTGTCAGGCGTCAGGCAAGATGTAATAGACTGTTGTAGTGTTGTACTCGTGCCACCGCAGGAACGGTCGACCACCATCATAAAACATATAAGTATAAATTATTTTATATAAGATGTCTTATGTAGTTGAGAATTGCGAATATTGACTGCACACAGCTTGTGATATAGAAATAGATAAATAGTCGGAGAGAATAAAATTCACCCGGCAGCAACACTAATACAAATTTCACGAGATCTGTTCTACCCCAAGTTTACAACAGAGTTTCAACTCCTGATATTTCATTGGCGTACACACAGTGTGAATATAGGTACAGATGCAATGACCAAACGACATTCATACTCAGTCAGAGGAAATATGGGAAAAATAAAAAGAAAATTTGCATTGGACATGGGCAGGGCATGGGCACGGGCTGTGTCTCTTGGGTACCTAACCTATGCCATCGTTCACTCTCATAATGAAGGATGCGAATCTATAGGATATGAATGAGAAATAACTTTTGTCGCATTCAATACACAATGGCTGGTGTTTACGCTGGGCAGAGGATGATAATTATGATTGACAGCATTGTTAGAAGATATGTTATTGAAAGGGGCGTTCTACTCAAAATAGTTGTTAGATGATCAATCATATTTTTGCAGTCAGAAATGTTTCGACATAGGTACCAGTGGGAGAGATATTTAACGTAGTATTGTCACAAAAAAATGAGACAGAAAATATGGTAAAAATGCCAAATTGAATTATTTTAGGTAGGTATTTTAAACTCAAAAATGCTTTTAATTTTCTTTTTATAAAGCATCGGAGCTTCCGTAAAGTGAGGGCGCCACCACCAAACCTTACAAGAAAAAATGACACCTCTTTATAAACTCTAATTATAGTTTTTAATTTTGTTCAACATATATTGCATTTTTATTTAAACAAAGAAGGGGTTAATTGAAACTCTTGGAAGTCTCAAATACACCGAAACTTCTTTGTTTGCAATTGTTCCTTTCTGTTTCAGTGACTTTATCATTGTTATGCTCACTCACTTAGCTGATCCCAGCATGAGAACAGATATCACAATTACCACATGTTTCTTAAACGACACAAAATGGTTTTGTTTTAATTTTGTTTAAAGTCTTTTGTTTGCCGTTGATTTTTTTCTAATTTCTTTGGAAGGCCCTCAATATCCACGTGCGCTTATTGCACACACACACAAAAACGATTACAATTATGTAGCCATATCTACAGAAAGGAAAGAACCCTAAAAGAATACAGTATGCATTTAATTCATTTAAACTACTTCCGTTCTCAGTCGCGTCCTTACAAACCAAATATCTGTGTGTGTGTGTATATGCAATTCTTAGATAAGTGAGTGCGTGTGATAATTTGGGTAACGCAGTCGTAACTACCCCTATGGGCTTAGCAAAAGTGTTAATTGAAATATATCAGGGCCCATTCTTATTTAATAAACATAGAGAGGAGAGCTCATAAAATGAATTTATTTAATTTTGAAGGATCTAATTTACAAAAATATATTGAAAGGGTCTATCATTTTTTTTAATTCCGTTTGAAGGCTTAAAACATCAAAAAAGACAATGTCGAAAAACTATCCAGAATGGAATTCTCACAAGGAATCGGGCTACTTTACGGATTTCGAAGAGTTCGTACTATCGGATATGACCACAAAAAACGAACACATTTTAGATGATGGTGATGATGACAGTGATGATATAAATTTAGAGAGAACTCTCCATGATGTCGATTTTACCCAAGAAGCAAACGATATTATTAATCAGCCAACTTCGAGTAATATCTTCTATCCTATACTAGATAATTTTGAAAAACGATTTTTTAAAGGCGATCCTTTCAAAGTTTATTTGCGAAATTCTTTAGAGTGTCACATGGACCAGGAAAATAGAATGGAAATATTTGACACCCTGATGCCAATCGAATTGAGTACTTCTACCAGCAGAGTACCGTCTCCGGATTTATTTGAAAGTTCGTCAGAAGATGAACGAGTATCACCAGACATTTTCTGTACGGATTCCAATGAAGATGGGAAAATATATTACAATCAGAATGTTTTGGAACCCATTGTGACAATAACCGAAAAGCATACAACACAACAAGGCCTTATTGCTGGTGTTGAAAATTGTGTAGTCAAATTATTGCAAGATATTGTATCAAAAGGTAATGCTTCTCTTCTGATGGCCAATTGCGCAAAGTGGGAAAATTGTGAAATGTTCAATGGAGTGTAAGTGAAGTTAACGTTTGTGGTCGCAAGCTATTATTGGTTTGGTTTGCGACCACAGTGATATACTTATGTAAATACATTTATACAACTTTTATAGCCTAGCCCTAAAGGAGCCATCAACTTTGATAAATCGGAGCGTTACTATGAAACACCTTAATTGTAGATACCATTTTGCAATGATTATGTACGTTCTGTCTGCAGTCTACCATCTTCTAATTACCAACACAACGTGCACTGAAAGGTAACAGTCCCTTTAGCCGGCCTGTATTTTAAGGCGCTTATATATCTAATGCCTTTTTTAGGGAGCTCTACTACGATGATCCGGAATTAGCAGAAAATCAACTAAACGTCAAATCGGCGGTAAGAGACGTGAGTAATTTGCTAAATGCATCTCCTTGGGAATTAGGAATTCGCTCCTCATCCAAGGGCCTCATTGCTGGTGCCATTCGTATTCACATGTCCAATAGTCTTATAATTGATTGCTATATGTATGAAGGAGCCACTCTGATACCTGCCGATGTGCAAGCTATAGCTTTTTTGGAAACCACAGCCAAATATGTGTTGATAATTGAGAAGGATACCATTTTTGAGAAGCTTTTAAAGCAAAATATTCTACTTAATCTAAATAGCGATGTTATTCTTATAACTGGAAAAGGGTTTCCGGATATCAGCACCCGTCTGATGGTCAAGCGACTGTGGAACGATTTCCGATTGCCAACTTACGTTCTTGTCGATGCAGATCCCTATGGAATAGAGATAATGTTTGTTTACCGCTTTGGATCAAGAGTAATATATGCAAAATCAAACAATCAAACAATTATAATAGTCGATGACTCTTATTCTAGGCAATGGTGCTAAACTCTGATCAGCTGGCTTGCCCTCAAATTCGTTGGATCGGAATACAACCGTCGGAAATCGACATTCTTGCAATCCCATCAGTAGCACAGACTAAAGAAGATAAGAAAAAAGTAATTGAACTTTTGCAACGGTCGTACATAAGTGCAGAGATTCGCATTGAACTTGAAATTCTGCAGAGACTTAATCGCAAGGCCGAAATCGAAGGAGTAGCCAGCTTTTCAGCGAACTTTCTGGTTTCTGATTATATACCGAATAAGATTAAGAGGCATTTATTTATCTAGATTGAATATACATATTCATTCGACTGCCCTTCGCCCAGAGTCACAGCAAATAAAGCAGGTATAATTTTGAATCCGATTTAAACAGTTTCATTATTGGTTGACTGTAATTACTAAATTACATTACTAACTTAAACCAGTCGTTGAATGGACATTTATGAGGGGACTGTTCAAGTGATTATTCTGCCAATTAATTATACTGCTAATAAGTGGATTTTTACCGTTAATGAAATGGAATTTACTTTTTTGCAGTAGCTACCTATTATAAACCATTAAAAACGCCGAACATTAACTTCTGGAAATAGGTATGCGGTAGGTATCCTGAGATACTATAAATACATAACGATATTAAGGAGTGATACAATTTACTTCATTTCTATTATTATTCCTTTTTGTTTGCATCATATTAAAAAATATTAAAAGATCTATTGAAGTAGTTATCAAAAGGCGAACGACAGTTTATAAGAGAAGCGACAAGACCTCCTCGAATCGAAGGATCAAATTTGTTATCCGTTGTCAGAGTTTCCCTGGAAAAAAATCAAAGAAGCAGTACTCGCCTTTGTCTTCGCTGATCCTTGTGTTTTTTTTTTGTTTACGTACCTAAATAACAAAAATATTATAAACCCCCTTATACGACATGGTTTATTGTGTGTGTGGAATTTACAGCACAAGAAACCCGATTTGGGAGAAGCGAATACCTAATAATGGGCATATGGAACAAAGATTACCGAATACGAATACCAAATTGTGGTCAAACAACGTGCGTATTTTACGAGCAGCATGCTAGCACGTGCTAAACGCAAGTACATGTAGGTATAAGTACTAGGTATACACATGATCTAATTACAAATATCCGAGCTTTATAATGCTCTTCACACATTTATTGTCGTCTCTGTTGTCAATAAAGTAATTTATTAGATGTATCATTAAGGAGCAATACAATCCAGAATTAGCATCCCATTATCCTATTAGATACCTATAATGTGCATTAAAAAAAATACGATGAAAAAGGACACCGTCAGTCGTTACGCATGGATAAACTTGAATCCGAAAAGGGACATTCAATCGGTCCACGGTTACATATTAACGTCGGCCTGCAGAAAAAGTAGAACTCCATGGATAATAGGTCGTTTAGGGTCATCTCACTTCGGTAATTTATTGGTCTGTAGCATTTAATATCCACAAATGAACAAATTATTAGCATGCATTTACCTTCTCCATTGCGGTTACCCTCTAAGGTCTAATGTAAACAAAGAAATCCAGCACGAGCCACATATGACGGCGTGACAACTCATACATATGGTGACGTATACTATTTTAAATTCACAATAACAATTTCTTTTCGAGTATTGATGCTGTTGGTGTATTAAAATTAAAAATGCGGACAAACATGCACAACGATTTCGCAAATTATTACTATTGTTCGTTGATATCGTGTGCCGAGTACAAACGTTCTTGAACGATTGTCGTTAAATGCTCAGCGAGCGAACAAAACGGAATGCAAACATCAATTGAGTACAAAATGCCAGAGATGATATACGCACTAGATTTAGCCATCCAACAACAAAAACGTGAACATTGTGGAAAAAACCTCAACAAAGAGATCAAACAAAAGACAGCAGCGTGCCAAAGTGATATCGTTTACCATTATGGAAGACCATCGCATCGTCATCATCATTATGATTATCATCTGCTCTTGAATTTAAAACATCAGCCCAAGCAAAAGGATAGCGAAAACAGAACGACGACGCTACATCTGAAACAGGATTTAGGGGTACAAGCAAGCGTTCGTTTTCGGTACGACTACTTATACGAATGAACTGGACATCTATTGATAGATCGGCAACCAAATAAGAATAACACCTTGATAGAAGAATACACACATTAATATAGTCGTTCTCTTTCTTTGAAGTATCAGGTTTCACAAGTGGATTTTAGAAAAAAAAAGATCTGTTTGAAAGGATGCACTGCACATGAAAGTCTCTTTGATTGCCATATATCCCCGGTGTGGTCACATTTTTATTAGAGTTAAATAATCGAATGGGAAAAATATCCGTAACGTAGCTCCCAGCAGGTATAGACCAGGTGTCATAATGGAGTGTGCTCGTTTCGTGGTTTAAAGACAAAATGCGTGGGACCTTGGACTTGGTGATTAAAAGGTGAAGCCGATGAATTGTTATCGCCTTTTTGCTTTTAACGGGTAGGGGAAGACTAAGCGTACAAAGGCGCGATATTTAAGGGTATTTAGTGTGTATTATATAGCTAATACTGTTTGATCACGCGATTAGTTCACGTGGGAAAATTAGATCAAATTAGTGGAAGGCATTTTCAGCCACCCTTTTCTTACATCTCTCGCTGTACCTAAAGTGCAAGAAAAAGGTGTGTGTGGGAAGATGTTTTTCAGCTTTTGTCTGGGACGCCAGCATTCATTGACATGGATTAATGGCGCGGCCATGGCGCAGAAGGTGATAATCACTTTGTGAGAATAAGCAAAGTCGTCGGTCTCTTTTTGCACTCAAAGTTGCAGATCACCCTGTTACTGAATTAAACACAGCTCATCGATCTGACTCAGAGTCAGAACTAATTCCGGAAATTATGGAGGTGATCAGGGACCTGTTATTTGGAATGTTTGGCGTAACGCTACGCTACTTTCAATCGACTATATAAACCACGATCCCCTTTTTGCATCAAGTTAGTCGCGATATGACGTTGCTCTTATTCAATTTAACCCTTATCGTGTCGTTGGTATACGTTTACGCGAACGGGATTCCCGGCTTCGAAAAAGAATTATCTGATGTTATTCTAACGACAGCACTCGGTAAAGTTCGTGGAACTTATCTTACATCACAGTCTGGCAGAAATTTTTACGCATTTCGTGGCATTCGGTACGCAAAGCCGCCATTGGGAGAACTGCGATTTAAAGCCACTCTTCCAATCGAACAGTGGAATGGAATTTTCGACGCGACTTTGGACGGGCCCATGTGTCCACAGCAAGCTCTCAATAGTTCCGAGGTTTCTGAAGACTGCTTGCGCTTGAACATTTACACAAAAGAACTGCCATCGGAGGCCAATTTGAATGTAAAACGTCCTGTAATCGTGTTTATTCACCCAGGCGGGTTCTATTCACTCTCTGGGCAAAGTAAAAATTTTGCTGGACCGCAGTACTTTATGAATAGAAACATCGTCTTGGTAACGTTCAACTATAGACTAGGGTCTTTGGGTTTCTTAAGCACTGGTACAAAGGATGCTCCCGGCAATGCTGGCTTGAAGGATCAAGTTCTGCTTTTGCGATGGATCAAGTTGCATATATCTAGATTTGGAGGAGATCCCAGCTCGGTAACGCTTTTGGGATATGGAGCAGGAGCTATAAGTGCAACTCTTCATTTGGTATCGCCAATGTCAAAGAACTTGTTTCACAAACTAATTGTTATGAGTGGCTCCGCTACAGCTCAGTGGAAAATTCCAGAGGATCAAGTCTTCCTCGCAAGGAGACAGGCTCGGCTACTGTTTTGTCCTGACAGTAATATCGCAGAAATGGTAGATTGCTTACGGCAGGTAAGACAGATACGGAAATGGTTATATCGTTTAAGTATCAATAACTGTTTATGCTTAGAAACATTATTTGGAATTCGCCAATTCGCAAAATTACATGTTTGAGTTCGGTAGAGGCAATCCAGTTATTCTCTGGAAGCCAGTTGTTGAGCCAAAACTCGGGCAAGATAGATTTCTTACAGAGGATCCCGTAAAATCGTATCAGGATGGGAAATACATGAAGATCCCAATTATAACCGGAATAACAAAAGATGAATTCGTGGGACCAGCCCTAAGTAAGTGCTTTCTTTTCTAAACTATAGATACCAAATACTTATTTTGTAATTATTTTTTTTTATAGATATTCTAGATGACGACCAGCTTCGAGATGCTTTGGACAGTAACTTTGATAAAGTAGCGCCTGTGTGCTTTTTGTATGATCAACATTTGCAAAGAGCAAAAAATATAAGTGATGAGCTTAGGCGATACTACTTAGGGTCCGGATTGTTGCACTCAAATAGATCTTTGGATGGTTTAGCCCACGTAAGAAAAAACGTTTGAAATAAGGGGAAATACAGCTCCTAATCGGTTTTTTGTAGTTGTTTGCAGATGCCTTAACTGGCTTTGGAGTACACCGGTTCATTCATTTAGCTGCACGGCAAACAAAGGTCTACTACTACATGTTTTCGTATCAAGGACAATCAAGCCATCTTTATTATCCTGAAAATAAACCTTATGGTAAATTTGTAGACTATTCGTAAACATATTTTATATTTGTGTATATTTAGGAGTTGTTCATCACGACGATCTTCTGTATCTTTTTGTTGAGCCGTCAGTCACACGCATGTACTCGGAGGACGAGGAGGAGTATCGAGTTATAGAAACTATGACTAGAATGTGGGCTGCTTTTGCATATAAAGGGTAACCATAAGTTTTCTTTTTCTGGCCTTGGATACTTATTTTAAAATTTTGACGATCTTGAGTACCCTCCAAGGGCTCCGCTGATTACAGCATTCATGGTCAATTATTCATCCCAAACTATATTTGTTTGTTTTCAATTTATACAAATGAATATCATTATAGAGATCCGAACAAACCTGGCGACGAGTACCTTCAAAACGTTCGCTGGCGTCCGTTTAGTTTCAAAAAGGAAAACTACCTGGATATAGGAGATACACTCACTATGAAGGAAGGCATTTACTTGGAGCGATTTGACGTTTGGAAAAAGCTTTTCCCACTGCATTGGATCCGAAGACATAGCAAAAACCATGAGGGTACTGACTATCCCGAATCGGAAGAATGAATGAAAAGATTCAATTTTTACTTGCAACGATTTGAATAGTATAGATACACACATGTTATATGTAGGTACAACAAAACTTTGTGAGAAATACATTCAATAAAATATGTATTGACTAAAATAATATAGCTCAATCATAACTCTATTAGCTCATTCCAAAATGAATACTCTTCAAAACTAGTTCCATCTCTGATATCAATGCCAGAACTTATTTCAGCGAATCTATTTGCCTTATACTCAAAGTCCTCTTGCGGCTTCCTGTGGAAGTAAAATAACTTGTTAAAATCAAATGCGGTTTTCCACAATTATATCCATTAGCATACCCATTGACGACAAACTCTACGAAAAAATTGACCAAGAGCTGCACTATGGCTGCTTCGGGATCCCATGGCGAAAATGTTGCCAATTGCATTTTAAAAATGTACATTAGGTCATCCATGTGCTCGGCAGCTAGATAATACAAATATTTTGAATACACAGCAATATAAAACAATTTAACTAACCATTATATTCAGAATTATCTAGATGACTAAATTTGCCTTTGTAGGAAAATCGGTAAGGGTAGACGCTAACGTACTTCGACGTTAGCTTACCAATTTGGTGGGTGCCGAATCGAATTAAGGAGTCCGAAAAGAGACCACAAAGCTGCTTAAATTTACCCTTGTCAATGGTGCCATTATGAAAGTAATGTGATCGAATCGCTTTGGTTATTTCATCTTCTCGACTGTGCTGGGAGTACATAAAACACACTGGGCTCAGTCCTTCGAACTCGTTGTTAAATTTGTCGATTAAGGACTGATTGGTGATAATTTCTGCAAATGAAATGAGTTGTAAAGTGTATATGGTATAAGGTAAGAGTATTTTACTCACCTTTGGCGGATGTACAAAATTCACCACTTGTAAAGCCAGTAAGCAGTGGAACCTTTGCGAATCTGCCTGCTCTGAGCGAGACATAAGGATCTTCGATTAAAAACCGTTCTTGGCCGAAATTTTGTTCTACTACTGGTAACCAAAGAAAAATCGGATTATCCTTGCCATAGACAAACATTCTGCGTAATGTTAAAGCAATTTCTTGTCCACTAAATTTGTTTAAGCATTCCATTATATCGTTGGAGTTTGTTAGAGGCTCCTTGCAGCCCATTATTTGGGCTTGCTTTCTCGCTATTTCGACTTGGTGGTGACGAGGAATTGTAGCCTGAGGCGGTATAGATCCACTCATTATAATAGCTTTATGAAATAAACCCTGTGACATTGGAGAGACTAAATGTAAGCACACACTCATCGCTCCAGCACTGTATCCCATAAGACTGATGTTGTTTGGATCGCCACCAAAATGTCGAATATTATCTCGCGTCCATCGAAGCGCCATAACCTGATCTTTCAAACCGGCGTTGCCTGGCACCTCCCGCGTTCCAAGGTTTAAGAATCCCAATGAAGCTAGCCGGTAGTTGAATGTTACCAAAACAACGTTTCTATCCAAAAGGTACTCCGGTCCAAGAAATGTACTCGCTCCTGAGCCCCCGTAAAAGCCTCCAGGATGAATGAATACCACGACGGGCAGTGCGCTGCTATTTGTCTAAAATAGGCCTGCTATATATTTTAAACGTAAAGGCTTTCTTTATTGACTTACCTCATTTTTGCAGTACACATTTAGGTAGAGGCAGTTTTCAGAAGCATTGTCTGTAAATATTGAGGGACAGTCTTTTCCATTATCTCTAGCGTCTACAACATTGGACTCGTATTCTGCGGGAATCGGATCCTGATGTGACAACCAAGTGTATGTTTTATGGATATATTTTAAAGTAGCTGAACTAACCTTAAAACGCAACGCATCTACTGGGGGACGTGCAAAAGGAATTCCTCTAAAAGCTCGACATTTTTCCCGTTTCCAATTAAATATAACACATCCTATGTAGGTCTTTGATTCTGTGTGGACTTCTGTTTCTTCATTTTCACATTCTTTAGACTGTACTATTTGCAATAAGAGAAGAGCGATAGTAGTTCCTGATACGTTCCGCCTCATTGTTTCAATTATACTAAGCTTACTTTTTCGTACATCGTAACAAGCGAATCACACATCATAGCTCTTTGTTATCTCTGTTCTCTGTACACGATTACTGTGATGATTTTTCGTTTATGACGGTGGCGTCAATTGAAGTTCCCATTCTGTTCCTCATCGGAAGCCACTCTTCTCGTGTTGCTACTAATTTACATTTAGCTTGAGCGAAATTGGGTGCATTTAAATGAGATCTATGCACCATATGGTTCCTATTTCGATCGACGCTGAATTTATTCTTATCGGAATGTTTGCTCGCGGTGTATACGGGATGAGCTGTGACAGCAGTGGAATATTGTTCTCGAATTGACCAATTGAGCATGAGTCATTTCATTCTTGACTAGGGGAAGTTGATTCCAATAAGGGAAAGCGTATACGGACAATCTGTTCTAGATGGCATAATGCTTTTGTGGTTGCGTGCATCACTTTTGTATGCAAATTTATGCGCATGCTGAGTAGTAGGTGGAAAAAGGGGTGTCGGTCGGTGTATCTACAGCATGAACTCTTGATCGTTTACAATTCATTGTAATTGTCGATGCCATATCACCACTTTAGATTGTCCTTTTGATGTACATTCATATAGGTACCATATGGCAAATTGTTTTGTAATTTGTTCTTTTTATCGTTTTGAAATTTTAAGGGAATGTTGTTAATACATAGGCTCACAATATGCGGTACCTGGAACACAAGTCAATTGAGTAGTACCTACTGTTGCTTTTTTCAAATTTTACTACGACCATTTATGAATTTAACCTTTGCTGTGTGCTTGAGAACTTGTCATGGTTTTCTTTATTATTAATGAAAAGCGATGATATATGGTGTTTACGATGTTGCATTCTACGTATTGTGTACATTATGTATACAATCAATGACCATCCCGTGTGTGGTACTTATCTCGTGTAAGAGATCCACAAAGCCATCAAGTGGATTTTAATAATAATTAATGATGGTCAGATACTTGCCACCGAATAGGTTAATGGTTAAGCCCATTGTTAAAAAAAGAAAAATTATAATTATGTTTGTGTAGTGTCCATCTTTCTCCTAGTAGAGCCCCACACCAATTGAATTAATCATCTCTCTTTGCAAAACCAAACTGTAGAAGACAGTCAAATAAACATCCCAGCAATTAGAACTAAGACTGAGAAACAAGTTGTATTTAAACACATGACCTTTTCAGGGTTAATTTTCGTCAAAAAGAGATAAGACAATTTTTTGTTTGTTTATTTGTTTGATTGCTCTTTGCGTATATATTCCCATGCAATCAAAGATCAAACGAATCATTCAACCTGTCCAGATTCGAGTGTTCACATATAGAACTGCGTACAATCAATGGGGTGAAGTATTGTGGGCGTTTTTTCACCCCTGACATAGACAATTGACAAACCCGAAACACATTTCAATGGATTATAATATGAGTTTACATACATGTACATTCATGGCAACGTCGACAATGGGAATTGGATCAATATCTATTTATCTAGGGCTTGGTCTTCTGCAGTTGAAAGGCGATTATGATGCTGTTGCTCTTATAGAAAGTGCCTCTCTCTTAAGCCTTTTGTAACCGTATAATTTTTAGATAGGTACGTTGTACGTAAAGCTATATTATAGAAAGAAGGGAAAAAGAACACATATAGATAATCTACAATCTGCAAACATTAACTCAAGTTAATTGAGGTTATACATACATACATCAGGAAAATGCGTAATCTTAATCGACTAATTAGTGTCGCTACAATAAATCTGTGAATCGGTGAGGGGTACACCATTTCCTAAGATAAGACTATGGCTGGTGGTTACTTAACCGTACAAAGTAGTTTTTGTTAATTCTGCTGACACCTCAAACGATATTATCAAAATCCCTTGAATCAATTCGAGTTGATTAATTGAACTTCGATCAGGAAACAAATTCCACTGTCTCATCTTTTGGTGAATGGATATAATGTCAGTCTATCAACTCATATGGGTATGTACCTACCTACTTTATTTATTTAGGCATTCAGTACCAATTCAAACGTACCTATTCGCAAACCAAAAATAATACTATACCATAGGTTTAAATTATACCATCATACCTAGTGGTATTTATTTTGCCGATTTATCACATAAATGTTGATTGCTGTGTAATGAAATAATATATAGTTTTTATTGTTCAATTCTACTATATATTTAATCTTGATGTGGTTTGCTATTTGAGTTTGATTCACGGCTTTCAATTAACCAGCAAATACACTACCACTGCTCCTTTTTCCCTGACATCCTTATTTGAATACATTAATTATCCATTCCTGCGCTTACGAAACAATCCGGCTAGTAAATTTACGAATTATTTGGTTATGCGGGTGGTACGAATAATTATGTGTTTTTGCATTCTAGAATACAACAGAATCTAATGTTCCATGTACCTAAATCGGTATTTATGTATTTTTTAGTTCAATTTATTTATCAGTCGAAAACAATTAAACTTTTGCTTTTTAATAAAGGAATATCTGGTGTGGTGCATGTATCCCTCAGAACCACTTTGATAGATTTTAATTATGAAACTACCCGTGTCCAGGAACGATACTCATGACTTTTCCTTGATTTATTTTTTGATTGAAAATGCTTTCCTGTTTTTTTACACATGATTTTGAAGACACAATAATTATTGAATTGTAAACATACATTTAAGATTATGTCTGAGAGAAGGAACTCACTTTGGATAAAATGATTGATTGATATCAAAGTGGAATTATTTACTTACCTACAATTGCTTCAATTCCCTTGAAAGAGCATTTAAAAAAAAAATTATCACTTCACTTTTGGATAAGCTCAACTTACAACCAAACAATTGTGGATTTTCAAAATTTCAAAGGATTCTCAGATTTCCTCCTCTTAAATGCTACTTCTTATGCGCTTTCAACTCAAAAAAAAAAACGTTTTCACAATATGCCATATTATTCACAGTTCACTTCCATTTTACACGAAATACATAAATAAAAGAAGTTGTCGGTGAACCAAGTATGATATCATCTCCTTCTATTTTGCCAGTCGCAACATTATGAAAATTGCAAAAAATGAACGTTTCCCCAGAAAGAGGAGCGAAATTTATGCGAATTTCTGTTAGGACTTCATTGACTGATTTCAATCTCTGACATCACACAAGTTGCCTAGCTGACTAGCTGACTCTTGTTCCTATATAACACCGATGACCGCACTCGACAATCAAATTGAATACGTGGTACACCCTTGCAACGATTTCAACCGAAATCCATATATGCCCGCTATACAGCACATTGAAATATATTCGCTTACGGCAATTCCGTATGGCTTTTGCCGTCCATAAAGACAATACACTACGTTAGAACCGCTGAAAAGGTGCTACGAATAGGTAGACACCTATAGAGAAGATAAGCCCCAAGTAAGACGTTATAGAAGTAGAGACGACCACGACCACGACGACGAAGACGACGTCGACGAGGACGACGATGCGACGAGCTGAATTTGTAACCGCGAAAATCCATAAAACTTAAATTGAAAGATATGAGTTTTATGGCTTCCCTGGTATGCACGCGTGCGCGCACATTCACTTAGAGCGAAGGTTATACTAGTGTAACAGCGTATAGTCGCGGTTGATGCAATGGATGCGCTTAATAGTTAGGTCACAGTTGAGGACCAAGTGGGAGAATTGGTTTGAAATCTGTAAACACATAAATAAGAACATAATAATAATCGGTTGGCCAAGCTGTCCTAATATCTGACTCAATCAGCAGGTCGAAACGGACATGCTAAGACGCAATCGTTGGAATAAAATTGGCAAGACTTTATTTGTTGCGTAGATAGGTTAAAAAACTTATACCTATATTTATTAACTGAAAGCTGATTTAACAACAGGACAATGACAATTTATGCAGCCCAGTGTCAATGGTTGACTTTTAGCGTCTTCTTCTTTTAGGCTCTTATTAGGTGTTAGTTGCACTCCAAACATATCCCTCAGCGTTAAACTAACCGAACAATTGTTTTTGCAGATCGGTGCTACTATGGAATTAGAAGGCAATTGAGTATCACAGCAACTAAAAAGACCTTGTGTAATATGGTCATCAAACTCGTCCTGCTTTATGATCCGGACTCTGTAAAAGACATGACAGTGTTTTGATTGAGAAGTTCTTCGGGCCAAAGAATCTTTAACTCTACTTCGGAGCAACAACGTGGTAGAGTAGTAGAGGACGGCCTTATAGATACCTATGCTCTACCGCATTAAATGGTTATCGTGGTAAGTGCACAAACTTTCTTAAACGCTGTATCCATATAAAAAAATATTTATCTCACGCCTTTAAATAATCAAATTTACCACTATTAATGGGGGTGTGTATAAATAACGACCGCGCAAATAGCGATTAATATCTACTGCCACGAAACCGTTTTCGTAGTTAGTTGTCACCAGCGAATAATAGACCAACAATAACATACGTTTGGTAGAAAACATCACCACCCTAGTGTATTTTTTTTTGCACAAACTTATGGCCAACCCTCTCAAACGTATTCTCCTGATCAACATTGTTTCAGGGGGAATACGACACTTTGTTGTCAAATAAGATTATTGATGTCCATGGGCTCACCCTTGATCACAACAGTGGATCAAATTCCTGGTCTCATCTCATTGCTAGTTGACAAAATCCTTCAGTACTTCAAATCGTTTCTGACTGCAGCCTGCTTTCGAAATCGACTCGAATACACCCAAACAGTTTATAGAGAGCCAGAGGACAAGGACTTCTAATGAGGCAATGTGCAGAGATTTCGCTTCAATGACTATGACGATTTCTTTAGTGGTATGTAATGATGATGATTTTCCATGATTTTCATCCCCGGCAATTGATCGCAGCGGAAACCTTATGAAATCAAAATTAGGGAATGGATGTTTGCATTCAGTGAGTGGTGATGGTGAGTGCGTCTGTAGACACCGTGATTTGGCATGACTATAGTTGTATACAACTCTCTGGTGTTTATGTATATCGTTCGTTATCGTGTTTCTGGTCGCTAACGCAATAAATCACCGTTATCTTTTTCTATTTTATTTTTGTAGTTTAAGGGTTTGTAGATAGTGTTTTTCTAAAAACAGCTGTTGTTGCTATTTTAGTGTTGATCATCAATCAAAATCCCAAGATTTGAATTATTATTACGAATATATATTTTTGTTTGTTACTGATCAGTTTAAGTTAAACCTACATCCCTATTGTAGTGCAGTATTTGTTGAAAGCACTCTCCCTTGTCGTGCTGCAATGATCCTTCAACCTTTATTATTAGGCCACAACTATTGCCATATTCAGCTAAAAGTCGCGTGCCATACCTAGCCCCGACGCAAATGTTTTTACTGTATATACCTATAGCTATTGACATTGAAATTAGAATTCTAAAGTGCGCTACCGCTACCTATATGAAAACACATTAATTCCATCACACCATGTCCGTCATCATTATAATTATCACCTACAATGGATGAGTTTCATTTTTATCACACTTTGACGTCGTTCAATGTAGTGGCAGATTGAGAAAACCCCATTTAATATTATAGGTCTCGTGTTGTAAGGTCTAATTGGAAAACCCAAAGAATAACGCAATTCAAATTCACGCAACTAGAATGTAAATGAATTCCTATCTTTTCGCCGTAGTCAATTTAATTTTCAGTTGGAAATGATGTTTTCCTTGTGGTGTATATGACTCTCTAATTGATGCAATGGCACGCGGTCTCTTTTTCTTGTCTGTGCGCATAGGGGTTCCAGTGCTACCTACTATAGGCACGCTTTTAGTGGATAGTGTTATCATATGAATTCTACCAACAGTTAGTTTACATATACCCTACCGCTTTGCATTTTTATTTTTCATCTACGCTTACTGAATTCTTTAAATAAAGATATGTGAGTAATAGGGGAATGTGCGCAATTTCAACGGGCAATATACACACTACGCCTGATGGAGTTAACCCCGTGTAGATATTCTTATATCATTGTTTCCCATTTCGGTCGCCAATCAAAGATTATTCAAAGTATAATGAAAACCTTGACAACAAATTGTTGGCTTCTACTTCATTTTCCATAAACTTAACCCGGGATATGTGCCTAAACCCAGCTGCGGATGTTTTTACATTTGGCCATTTGATTTGGCACGCCCGAAGAAAACTCTTTCTAACTTCCTATGATTCACATAATTTCATTTTATGGCTCTGAGATGACACTTTAAGTTCAATTAAATCACACAAACGTAAAAAAGTCGCACAATAGTACTCGAGGACAATTGAAACGTGCCAAAATCCATCCCTATTCGGAATACATCCGACATCAGTATTTACAGGAGCGTCAACATTTCCGGTAACATCTATTCCCTTGATTCGCTTCAACGATCACGAAGGTACTTTACAATTTTGCTATTCGAAATTCAAAATAAAAAAAAAACAAATTCGCAACAGTCTATTAGAGCTGGTATTTTTTTATAATCACTTTAATTGCCCGAAAATCGTTCATAGATTTAATACAATGCTGAAGGGTTGCGTCTTTCTGTATGTAATTCGTTTCATTAATGTAAGAGGGGTCGTTGTATTTTTCGTTAGTTCAATAAATCAAAAATTTGGAAATGTTTGTTGTTTCCTTTAATCTTTGTTAAAAAACCCACTCGTACATTTTACAATTTCTATATACATTATTTTAATGAGTCTAGATTGCATGAACTAAATAATTTTAGATCAGTTCATGGACTCGATTGTTTGAATGTCCAAACTTGTTTCCTAAATAAGAATTACTAAAGTTAAGAAAAACTAAATAAACATTTATGAAAACTCCCTCTTGTGACAAATCGCTTGCGGCTCCGGAAAATATTTAAGACCTAGCTATTTTATATTATCAGTTTTTTAAGTGATCGTACAATTTTCCAGACTATAACTACCTATATATAAACTAATTTCAGTATAAAATATGTCGATAGTCAAATTTACCACGAATGGCATTTCACTCCTTATTTCACTATAGATATTTGCTTCATCATTTAATCCAAACGTCGAGGTTATCTATGGTCGATTGTGTTTCTGAAAGAACTGCGTTTGATGATGTATTAACTGTGTATTCATATATGTATAATATCAATCATGATGGGGTAAGTGTCTATATGGTGATAAAGGGCACCATTTCCTCTTTTCAATTATATATATGTTCAAAGTCACGGTCTTCTCTTCACTGATATTAATCCAACTGTTCAATTGAAAATAATTAACTGAGAACCAAAAATGGTCGTCAATTGCATCGCCCTACGAAAAAGCGAGCGTCCAAAAGATTTAATTCTGATTCACAATGATATTTTGTGTACTCGAATATACCAATTTTTCTGTAAATCATAAAACTAAACACACTCGAGGGTGTTGCGCTTCCTTTCAAATCGAACCCATGCATTCATTGAAGCAAGTATTCTCCATTAATTAATATCAATTAAGGACATCAAAAAAGCAATAGCCGAGCCGTTTGAATCTACATTTCTTCAATTAGGTGCCGCGTAGACGAGGGGGTTTCTTGTTACAGAGAGGTTTGTTTTTATGGTGTTATTTGGGGAATGCGCTATGTTAAGGGCTTGGGGATATATAACCGGCTATCGTTTGGCTCAATTTAAGTTCAATAAACTACAAACACTCATGTGTCATTTACTCTTGCTTTATAGCGTATTAACTATACGTCCTTGTCAAAAATGTAACACGTATATAACTATATATATCTACATTGGTTAAATAACCAGCATATTTAGACCGTTTAAGAATATGGGACTGCTGAGTGTTCTTAAAGATATAATAATAATCGACCATTCAAAACCTAGTACAACCGAAATCGATCTCAATGACCAATCAATCAAAACGATACTATTGTTACATTTGTTCTGTGCCAAAATGGTCTTTAAAGTTCTAAATCCCAGATCCTTTTTTTTTTTCTTTAAATTTGCATATTGCGATCACGCAAACAATACCTATTCATACTTCACATAACGTAAAAGGGAAAAAAAATCATAAACTCAATTCATCAAGGACCTACACGAAGAAATGCTTTTGTGTTTCAAAAGAAGTAAAAATATGCCTAGCATCTGTGATAAACTACAAACCCCCGAAGGATCACTTGATATTCTCATTAGATTCGACCCGAACAAAACGAGAACAATGCGACGGGAATGAATATCAAATTCACTTAGACCTTTGACAGTGTGCGCATTCAATCCGATAAGATTTATATAGTTACAACACTCCAAAACCCAAAATTCGCGGTTTAGTGAAAATGCATATCATTCTGCGAAAACTATGAGAGAAATAATCTTGAAACTTCACAAACCAACCAAGTGGAACTGACGCGCATTATATAAAAACCTCAAACTTAACTGGCCTCTAATTGAATGCAATTGAAAGGAATTGTATCGTTTTGTATACTATCCTGGTACCGGTCGTCTTCTTCTACTACTCGTATATGGCAAGCATCGTTCAGCGATGCGTGAGAAAACCTCGATGCATGATCCGCAATGTTTTATGCCTCTTGATTGGGGGTTGAATCTCCGGGAATCCCTCTTCAGATACATGTATTCCCAAAGGAGTAGCGTCTATAAAGAGGGCACTCATATTTGTTACACATAAGAACAATGGCGTTGAGGGCACGGTGACAAGGACGACAAGTAGCATATTGTTGCAATTCAGCTTCAGCGACAATGAAACTCTGTGAACATATTGGCAAACTCAAGGGAAATTATGCTTACTGATGAATGAAGCCTCAATGTGTTCTTATGGGTACTTTAGTGCATGAGTTTTATTCCTCCTCTTGCATACGATTGCGGATTTTATTAAATTTTAACATTTGCCTAGTTCAAAATTAAAATATATCGTTTCTTGATATATTCTATGTATATTAGTACCTATCTACAAACAAATGTTATGTTTCTGTCATCCCGCCATGTGTAAGAGCGTGGTACTATACATTTAAATTGCAACTACTGTCCATTTTATAGTTTAAAAAAGTAATTTCAACTTGGAGTGGTTATTCAATGAATTTAATAAGTGCAGAAGGCTGCAGGGTTGAAGATGCACCACGGGCAGAATAATATTTAAACCATGAACTTTGTCACAGTGGGTGATTCAATCAAAGCACATAAGGGTATTCCATGATATTTACAAGTACCTACATTATATTGAGGGTGGAATCGTTAGGTATTACTAAAAAAAGGAAAACGTATAAACGTATAAAATACATAAAGTACATTTGCGTGTTCTGTAGTTGCCTAGACGCGAGGCCGATGACCTTTTACTAATCTAATTTGAATTTGACAACTGGTCTATTTACATACCTATCACCAACGAGTCAGCCACAGATATTTAGACACCTTGCGGTTTTATCCCAAAACAAACGCATACACCCACGCATATAGGTGAGGTTTTCTTAGGTTTTCTTTAACCCAAAATTACTTGGTTTTCGGTTTGTTGGGCCTTTCCTTTAGCACAAAACATTGATTTAGGAAACCGCATATAGTAGGTGAGAGCTTATACAGTCGACAATACGCAGATAAACCACATTATATGGTCTAACAATAACAAAGGAATTTGGTTAGCAAAGAGTCCAAAACAGATTAAGGCACCAAATATCTTCGTGTGGGTATACTCAACAAATACTCTTTTCTTTTTTTTTTTGATTTCGTTCATATGTCAATGATTTTAAATTAAAATTGACATTTCGCACAAAAGGTATATATATGTAGACGACACCCTTAAGATCGATGTTTTGAACCCTTTAACACCAAATGCCAGTCGACGCCATTGAAATATATCTGAAAAGCAGACTGGCAGCTCATTTTAACGGGGGTATATTGATAGATGTTTTGTTGTCTATTAACAACAATTCAACAACAATCAATCGGGACAAGCAACGTGTGCTGCGCCTCTTTAATTTCGAACCAGATATCCTCTTTTGATTGTTTGATTTTCAGAAGGAGTGTAATTCGAACTCTATATCAACCAATTCCAGGTTCTGAACAAAACGTTGCACAATAGTTTTTTTTTCGTTCAAGGGTTACTGTTATGCTCATCATCATCGACAACATTGTTAAACGGATTGAATGGGAGAGGCCTTCGTGCTGCGATAACCCCAAGATACATCTGTCTATAGTAAAATCAGTTTGTATTACAATTTCTTTTTGACTTTATGATTATTTGCTCCTTTTGGAATACTGCTACATATATATATGGTTATTGTCATTATTATTTATGCAAGTTTATAATGCCATTTAGGTACATGAACAATGAGAAATTACTCTATGCATTTTGTATACATTTTTAAGGTTGTTATATTGCAGATCCGCTCATCACTTGAAAGTGCCAAGACTATTGCAAACTTTTTTTAAGTTTCAGAACGAACAATGCAGAACAAAATATATTTATATAACATTTAACTTCGGAAAATGTAAAATTTATGTTCTTTAGTATAAAGAAATATCAATGAACCTTTTGATGGTTTGTTTTATTTTTGCTGCATAAAGTTGATCAACATATTCCTTCAGTAATTTATGAGATGTTAATTTTATGTGCTTGAGCCAAGAGATACAAACAAAATTGTGAAATATAGCAACAACGGGACTAAGCGGAGTCGTAGCTTCTGAGATATGTATATCTGCGTATAGGCTATAGGTACCGTTTGTAAACATTTTTATAAGAGGGAGGATAACCAATTTATATCAATTCCCACACTCTAAATATGCGGGTGGACGTGCAACAGATTTTTTTTCATCGACCCCGAGTTTCTTCCTGCTTATTGAAGGATATTTGCATCATATACCTAAAACAGCCGTATATACATAAGAGTACCTACTTATATAATTAAGTATTTTGTGGGAACATCGCAGCTCACATTTGTTAGAAACATGAATTGTTTAAAATTTTTGTTGAAGGAATGCGGGTCACTGAATGAATGGCGATGAACTTGAAAAGTGAGTTATATCTATATCACATAGAAGATATAACTAGACACAGTTTTGCTCATATGTAAGTAGGTATATAGTACGATATACAAATCGCATTATTTCACAATGATGGGAAATTTTTTCGCTAAACATTTTTATATAATAGCATATTTACAGAATGATTTTTTTATATCTTCATAATCCAGCAGCTAATCCAGTTTATTTGACGATTTAAGTAATCCTAGCAAAACTGCATAACCGAGAACCACACAATTGCTTGACAGTCGTCATTGAATTTTGTTTATCTGACCTTAAGTATCAGCTATTTCACCACAGGACAGCAACAGCATTCGTGGTCATATTTTTAAGGCTATTGCAATTTACCTATTCAATTTTATTCTATTTTGTTGTCAACGTCATTTTATGGGATAACACACCGGAGTTCTTGATCCTAAACTATTGTTCGACACAACTTATTGTGAGTCATGTGCTTATCTGTTTTTGTCGATCTTCACATCAACAGCATTATAACAAACAAAAAAATCATCCCTCTTTTTGGATAAATAGTTACAGTGCTGTGAACTCGTGTTTTGTTCGTCGTACTGAAACCAGAGGGTTGTGGTTTTAATTGCGTGAAGTAAATCCGTTAAAGTTTCTTTTATCCCGTCCTAATTAAGTCGATCATTGATTTCTGGTCTCTGGTCTCTGATCGACGTAGATAACACATCAGTGGTGAGAAAATGTCTTTGCCCAGCGTGAACACGAAAGCGATGCATACGGTGGAATAGGTTTCTATACACACATACACATACACATACACATTCACATAATTATGCAAAACAACAACATTATAACACTTTAATTGGTTGCACTTATAAATATGCGATGAAGTGCAGAATGAGACGGGATATAATGCAGATACGCTGGTGATTATACATAGTAGATAGCTACCTATACCTATAGCTTACTAATATAATTTTGTCTAAGTTAACTAGTTTCTCCAACATATAGCTACAGATGTATGATATAAGCAAAAAATCTATCTAGGTATACTAACTATAAAATTTCCCATACTTATATTTTATCGCTGTACAAAATCTTTAAAATAACGATAACAACGTCGTAATGCACCAAAAATTCTAAGGACCAAGCCCTTCATCAACCCCAGCCTCTCTTTTTATCATGAAAAAGCCATGTGTTGCTCTAAACTTTATTTTCAAAAGACTTATATAATCATAATCTCAACTCTCTGCCATCTCAGATCAAAATTGCCGATTAATTTGAGGTGTATAGGTATACGTTAAAACCTCACTCTATAATTTATCTTGCTTGCATAAGGACCCGTACCTACTCCTTTTTTTGATTTCTTCTATATGCAAAAAATCAGATAAGGACCGTCTCCGACAAAATACCTACGAGTCACCAACGAGTTCTAGTGCGAATTTCACACATAGGGACAAGGACAAAAGAACTTATTGTTATCCTTTCTTTGAGGTGATATTGTCAACACCTTAAATAACGTATACACAATTACCATTAGGTATAAAACAACTGAAGAAAATTACTGCATAAGGGATACTGTTGTATAAACGTCCCTCCGCTAACCTTTTTCTCACATTTTCTTTCGAAATAAAGCAAACGTCGGCGTCGTCGCTTGATTTGTTTTAGATACATATCTGTCAAATAATTCGTGATCTTTTGAATATTCGCTGGTTGCCTGGAACAACCCCTTAATTTATTCCACATAACCAATTGTGTGTTTGCTGGTATAGTGTAAAGTGCAGCCGCAGCACGGTATATTAATATTGTATGGGAAAATCACACTCAATTACCATGCAACAAATATGTACCTATTATTATTTCAATGCAGACCCTTCTAATCTGAAGGATGAAACTTTTGAATGGCATCAACTCAAAAGTCATTCCAAGGTTGACACAAATGACATCATAAATTCAATGCGCGAGGAGGATACGTATGGTTTCAGTCTGCCACCGTTTTGATGGTTGGTTTTGGAAACCTATTTGAATTTCTTTTGTTGGATGTAGCCGAAGTCGTAAATATATAACTGATTAAGCTCGTAAATTTAAATCTGTCGATGATTATAGATACCTACCTTATAAAGACAGAATAGTCGTTGCGAAACTCGAGGGGGCAGGGCAGACTTACAGAGTTGGTTGTGAAAATGAGCTGCGGTAACAGAACTTTTAGAAAATACGTCAGGGTTACGGAATCGCGTGAGCTACAAAAACTTTATTAAAATTCAGAAAAACCGCATTACCAAAATAATAGGTGCCTCCCGTCTTAGTTTACAAACGACACAGGTAGTTTTAGGACCAAAACACCACACAACAGATCTTGTATGCACCCAAGCGATGTTTGCGGGGAAATTAAAAGCATTTGAGAAAATGTTCGTTGGCAAATATTTGCCCACATATACCTATGGAGAAGTAGGTACTTGAGTTCAGTACAATTTGCAAAAAGTTTATAAAGAAATATACTAGGTAGGTATATGTTTTACCAACCCACCAACCATTTTAATTTAAGATTAAACATGGAAACCCATTTTAACAGTTTCAGTTACAACTGGTAACTTTAAAAAGGAATGAACAAATAGGTATTGGTACCTTGTCGAAAAGAATGCAAAGTTTTCTCTCGCACATACACTTACATAAATTACGTGAAGTACACTATATAAAGGTATATACATTGTGTAGTTGCTATTTCTTAATGTACATAGTATATACCTAAAGGCACTTAAAGCGATAAAGAACTACATGTACCTACCTATATATCTTTTCAAACAATGAACTCATTTAAATAAAAGAGATATTGTGCACCTGGTTCGCTTCTTACAAAACTAGAAACAAAATAGAAGCTACAACTATACCAGCCTCTGCACTTCTTCAGCAACCAATTGTCGCATAGGCATATAAAGTTACCAATTAGTTAACCCTTTTCTGGCTACCACACCGCCCCCATACTTAAGTAGGTACATCAGTGAAACATGTTGAAAGAATTTACATTCTTTGACATATCTGCTAATTCGAAATTCCACCTGGGATAAAGCAACTAACCTATTCGTTTTGTTTGTCTCGCAAAGTGTCAAAGGAAGCAGGTGACTGTTCTTTCAAGCCACTAGCCTTTGCCAAGTCAATTGCAAAGCACACTTTTTCTATAAAAGGGGGTTAAATGTATCCATCCAATCAGAAAGTAGACGACAGCGTTGAATAGAATACGAAGTAGAAAATCGCAAAACACAATAGGCAATATCACATCGCATACACGCTTCTTCTCTTCTCCTAAACATTACATACCAACTTTGCCGGTCCGGATAAGATTTGTCCGTATTTGGATAATAAATTCGAGGCGGAGTCAGAACGTATACGTGAATACGTGCATGTACCTACCTACCCATACACATCTACATTTGAGTAAACTGAATAGCATAACCAACCAACCACCCTACTATAGGTAGTTGGATTGGAACTCCAAAAAGGACTTAGGAAAGTGCCTAGTAATGAGGGATTCAGTTTACATTGCGCAGTCGTTGCGTTCGGACGTTTTACCTTTGCCTTCTTTGGTATGCCGAAAAAAATTGGATACATATAAAGATAAAAATAAAATATTTAATAAAAATAAATATAACTTGATACATTGACAATGGTGATCATAAGTTCATTCACAGTCCCAAACGGCGTAGCTAGTCCGCCGCCAACAAAGTCACGTGTAAACTTAGACTGGGATATAAATGATACAATTGTGCCGGCGGTTAGTGAGTTTGATGAATTCAATGAGTGGTCCAATGGACATTGTCGGTTAGTGTATTTGTCGACAAGTGAAGATGCGAAAAAACATGCATCCGGTTGGGCCATGCGAAATACCAACAATCACAATGTGAACATTTTGAAAAAAAGTTGTTTGGGAGTTCTACTGTGCTCCGCAAAGTGTAAATTACCAAATGGCGATAGTGTGCATCTACGCCCGGCGATATGTGACAAAGCCAGACGCAAGCAGCAAGGAAAGCAATGCCCAAATAGGTATGTGTTAAAATCGCAAACTAATTTTGCAATATGTCCTATTAGTTTACTTTCAAAAAGTTTCAGCAAATATCT
This sequence comes from Cheilosia pagana, assembly GCA_936431705.1. NCBI lineage: Eukaryota > Metazoa > Arthropoda > Insecta > Diptera > Syrphidae > Cheilosia > Cheilosia pagana. Next base: position 278,576 of record OW386169.1, read on the forward strand.
AACAGTTGTTTATATTGATTTGTAGAAATTGTACTGGCCGTCTGGAGATTCAGCCTTGCAGAGGTCATTGCGGGTACCCAGTGACACACTTTTGGCGACAGGCTGGAAATGCAATTTTCTTTCAAGCAAAGGGAACACATGATCATCCTCGGCCAGAAGCCAAAGGATCGAGTGAAGCAAGGCGCTTGTTGGGCGGCGGCGGACGTCGTGTTCGAAGCTTGGCAGTAATGCTTGCAAGGGATGCCGCTCTTAACAACAAACTTTGTAGTCTTCGTAGCACAAAACGTTCATCGAAAATGGTAGGCGATTCCTTCTGTCCAAAGAAAAAGTGTCAATGCTCCACGTCAAATTGCATCTGTAGCACCTTACTCTCATCGCGTGATAACACAACTCTACTCGTCAATGGAACAAACAATTACCCAGATGTGACAATTTACTCTTGGCCAAATTCGAATGAGAACTACAATTCCCAAAATATAATGAGTGGAGGCTATCATCCTGGCCAGGGCCACAAAGACGCAAACAGTGGCGATGCATACTACCAAAGCTTGGGGCCAAACCAAAACTGTTACACATCACATTCGCCTACATCAAATAGTATCTTCTATCCACCATCGACCCTGGACCAAGGGCACAACTCCTTAATTCAAGCAAATCCAAAATGGCTATATGAAAGCTGTGACGATACATCCAGCCTAACTAGTACCTCTTCAACGGCCAGCTCAGATGATTACTACCTTCCCTCTGGTCTGACTGATGCAAGCAGCAATCAAATTTGCCATCAGACGAACAGCAATCATTTCACATCGGCTAACAACGTTCTGGACAACCTTTCTTCATTTTTTGATGAAAATATTTACAACACAGTGTACGACACCACAACAACAGGCTACGAAATGCAGAACGGGTCATATTCACAGAGTGTATCGCCAACGTCCGCCTACTCGGAGAACTATCAGCCACACTTTGGGAATAGTCAAAGCCAGAACCACCAGCCACCACAATACCAAACGGAAAATGGTCACACAAGCCCTGACTTTTTCTACAGCAACACTGGACGCGACAATGTTTGGAACATACAAATGGACACAACCCATATGTACCAGAATCATTTTCAACCGCCAGCCGAGATCCATGGAGTTTTTTAAGCATTGAAATTTATTATACTGCGCTTTCTTCGGAATAGTCCTCGTTTTTGATCGCTTCCTGTAACTTAATTACAGGCTAATGCGGCTCAGCATACACATGGTGAAGTTACATTGGTTGGATGCTCGCATGCTCCCAAATGCAGTTTATTAAGTTTGTAATTTTTCTAGTCATATTCCAATAAAATTAAAACTATGGTTTCTCGTCAAAATGTATTCCCAGTTATGTGAACCAAATTATGCGCTATATTTATAAGTTATCTTGTTTATTGGTCTTTTTTGACTTAAGTATTAAAATAATTTTAATTATATTATTGTAACCATGAATGTTTTGTTAATTTGAGTAGAAATTAAAATCCAAAATGATTTTACAATATATTTCTTTGCGTTGTTATTTTCAATGACTGTAGGTAGGTACTGAAGTTTGCAAGTTTAAAGTCTACCTACGGACTTTATATGACGGATGACTCGTTCTGGTTTCGAAATGTTTGTTCGGCCAATGTACCATTTGTGATCGTTCAACTTCAACATTCAATCCGCATCACTTTTGATCCGAGAGTCGTAACCTCAAGCCCCGTGGTTGGAACATCATTACCCTCCCATCGAAGTAACGAATAATATCAGAGTTTCTCCGCCATTATCTCAAAAAGGGACCCAAATTTCAGTCTCAGAGCTCCAAGTTTTGAAAACTCTTTTTGTACAAAAAAAACTAATCTCAACAGATATCCACTGCAACGACTGCCACGAGTGATAATTGCTGCGCCTAGCATATCTGACATGGCCCTAAAAGGGGAGTAACTCAATCCAGCGGTGTATATTTAATTTTGTGCTTGAGAAACTTCCTTCTAAGGGACAACAGTTTATGCTAGTTGTAGCACAAGTGCGTGGGTCACAAATACGATCGTCAAGAATGAGGTTTTCTTCTAGCTTGTACCCTTTTCCCTATACCAATACAAATAAAACGATTTTTTTTGGAGAACATTAAAGACGTATTCACTTCAGCTGTTCGTACCAGTGATACACTGACATGGACTCGTTTTTTAATCATATTTATGTCAGCACACAAATGGATAGTTTATAATTTATGTCATGGCCCTCTTAAAAAATCAGTAAAGCATGCGCCCACCCTTGTGAATGTATAGGTCTACGCATATTTGCATATTTTTGCAAATTGCAATAATTCGCACTTTATCCAAGCAAAATTGCAAACTGAAAACTTAAACCCTTGCAATTGAATAATTAACATTAATCGACCCCGCCGTTTTAAATACTTGACAGGAAGCACACGTTCCTTTGTGATTTATTGACATAAAATTACCATAAAAACAAAATGTGTATAAACCATTAGGGGTTCGTTACAGTATACTGCTCCAAATAGTGTCAGAGATAAAAAGGGATGACAATGTCCTTACACACTGCTTACGACACCAAATCCCTATGATGGAATAATAAACGTGTGCATTCCTAAATTAGGTATGCAAATATTATTGTTAATATGAAGTCAACATTTTGTAGGTATTTATTTTCAAAAAAAAATACTGTTCCGGGTTCTATGCATACGAAATGATCAACGGTCCGTTGAGAAGCGATGTTCATTTTCACGGCCTGAAGGTCGTTTGCAAAGGATTAAAAAAATATATATAAATATCAACCCTTCAGTTAAATAATGTTGATGTTATTATTACGAATTAATGAAATCCCTGAAGAGGGTTGGTTGCTACTCTAAATGCAAACAAAACGCCTATGTAATTTTTTATATGCGCATTTTAATCCCTTTATGGCTATTTTATAGTGCGGATTACTGAAACTAAAAATGCATATGTACTATTCATCTTCAGCTTTAAGCAGTTAATTATATCCGATTTGAATTCACTCTCTGTACCGAACGATTGTGACAAATCTGGCACACTTTTAAAATCGTGGATTGGAAAGGTTGCCACTTTACCACCGCACGAGAGCATCTCATCAGCTTTACAACAGAGACCCCTATTCGGTTGAATAAAAAATATTAGTTCCATGTCTATTTACACAAAACCCCGAGGACAAAGGCTACGTAAAAATACCTATGATCGTTTTTTTCTGACAGGATCCAATCGAGGTTCGATATCCTTACGGCTTTTATAACCAATATTGAGGTCCGTGTTTGAAGAGAAATCGACTACCTAATGTGTGCGAATTGTGCATGGTCGACCCTCTTGACTGTCGTAAATACTTTCTTCATGGTTGCTTTATGGTTTTGAATGCGTTCGCTTTGTTCCAAGTGTTTATTGAAAACAATGCACATGCACAATAGATAAACTGTGCGGTCAGCTCCCAATTCATGTTGCCACACACTTCAAGCCGGAGTTCGTTTGGCTTGAAAAAGGGCACATTGTTAAAAGATTTTCATTTCCATTGTGACAACGTCCTCTGAAATGGAATTAGCGTGAGTAGAGTAATATCCAATCACAAGGGCGTGAGCAAATGACCTATAAATGAGTTAACTTTTTCTATATCTTTTGATCTATTATTCGTTGGTGTCTTGCGAGAACGCAAGATTATCGCCCTCTCTTTGTACAGGAGCAGGAGTCATTTATTTGCTTTATTTAAAATGTTCTCCAACAGATAGTAAACACAGAAATTAGATCCTCCACAGCTTTGTTCCGTGCTGAGGCAAGTTTTATCGAAGGACTAATAATCGTAGATCTCTGCAAACAAAGGGGACACGGAGAAGACTGAGAGCAAAGATGGAAATGCTGATCGAATATAGAAGGGGTGGAACTTGATATTTGTGTAATCCAGAATCTATTGTGTTGTACCGATAATTGAAACAAAACGTAAACTTCTCATCTCTGTCCCCTTCAAAAATGTTTGTTGGCTATTTGTTATTAAATATATGTTGGTGGTAGATGAGATAAATTTCAGAATATGACATTGTATAGGATAGGTATACGAGTACCTAATAAAAACGAAGCACTCATCACGGAGTGGATTTGAGGGTGGATTTGTTGAATTGAAATGAATCGTAGGGCTGTGAAATACAAAAACAAGTAAATCGTGCCTTCGTTTGCATTTTGTTTATGCAAATTATAGTACAAATAAACTGCCAAGTCATAGCAATATTAGGTTTCAGTTAATGTATTGAGCGGATGCGATTTCCTGCTATATGCACATGGCTTTCACTTCCTGACGTGTAATGTATGATGTGTTAAGGGTTTTTCATCTTGACTTTGGAATCCGAATAGAAATCTCCAAGGTAGGCTTTAGTTAGTGTCGTGGTTTCTTAGCGATGGGGACATGCCCCCCAAAGTTTGCAAGACCACGGTTTCCGTTTCCGGTTTTTCGCCTATAAAAAAGTCACAGCAAATCTTCACATAAATTATTTTAAATGTAGTAAAACACAATAACAATTTCACGGTAAACGCAATACGCAAATCGTGTAGCGGTTCTTATCCATGAATGGTTGCATGCCTTTGCTAAATAAATTGCCAAAATTTAATCTAATAGGAAGCTCAGCCATTGAAAACTCTTTTATTTACTTCCAGCTTATACTCCTGCCATCTATGTGTCATTTTTCTAAATGACATGTACTTGTCATTCGTCCAGTTTGTTTTTGTCATCGCTTATTAACGCATGTCAAACAAATCAAAGCAGATAGTGACGGCGCTCGCCGCACGAACACGGTGGTGAAAAAATTGAACGAACACTTCCCGCAAGCTTTCGTTTTCATTTTTGGTTGTCGCATTCCTTCAATCAACTTCTTTCGATTTGGCTGTGTTTGGCTTGTGGAATATTTGTCTACTAGATTATTCATTAATTGTACCTAGTAATTACCCGCTAATTAAAGAAAATGGTGTATCAAGTTAAAAGCAAGGTAAGCATTTCATTCAGTAAACATACTAAATATCGTTTTTATTGTGAAATATTTAATTGGATGCCTAACGGAGTTACATCGTCTGGTGAACATTTTTTTATAATTCATAAAACTCGTGTAGTGGCTATTGTAATCACTAATTTATACTACTCATGCAATTACGCTTGCCTGTTCTTAGTTTGCGTGGACAATTTTTATCATTCTGTGGTCAAACCAAGTTTGCCACAACTTTATACCTAGGTACATTAGATTTATTGATTTGCGGACATAATTTATGTGTATCAAAACGATTTGAATGTTCTTTCTTGTTTGTCCATGCCATGACGTAATTACTCATTCGATTCTATTTTATCTGGCGCAAGCTTTTATTCAAGCTTATTAAAAATGTTGTTGCTAATCCGGTTTTGTTTTATTCCAACTTGCTAAATACAGCAATTTTTGGCGAAAAAAGAAAATATTTTGTATGGTGTAGAATGGACTTAGTATAATAAATGTGGGCAAATATACCAACCTACCTACACATGTGAAATATGCTTAACACCCTAGCGATTAAGTAGAAAGTCACGGATAGATTGTTCTTTGCCTTTCTGCTCATGACTCACATGTATCGGATCAAAATAATATTGATTTCCTCTGTAAGTTCCAACAGATTTTACTAAAATATGAATGTCATCATTATTAGTGAGAACATTTCTATTAATCATCGTCTGATTACCCTTGATAGACATCTACAATTTATTTATTTGTCACGATACTACTAGTTATCAAAGGCACATACTTTAACGTAACTATGTATTATTAGTTACATGCTTACTCATTTTTAAACAACTAATCGTGACGAAAGGTGAAGTCTTGGCTTCGGTACTAACTGAATGGACCGCCAGTTGCTAATAGCTCTTACTTCTAAAACCAACTCATATTGACTTTGCTTATCTGATTCTGTGTGCATGTGCCTACCTACTAGTTACTACATCAAAATACAACATGTGATTGCAATGTTGTGTTCATGAAATCGATTGAATTGTTACAAGGTTGCAATCTCTTTTAAAGATTGTTTCAATTTAGCCGACTAAAATATGCAACGCGTAATTAGTTCGTACTATGTTGTTTTTAATAGGACAGTTTTGAAACGAATCTTTAGACCCTTGTTCTTAAAATGAAAGCTTCAAAAAGTATCTAATGACTGATTTCAATATCCCACCGACTGTAAGTCATCAAGTAGTGTAATGCATCCGCGTAGACGTGATCTTCTCATCTAGATGGTGAAATAAAGTTTTCCTTTCGAAATTGTTTATTATCAATTCTTCTAGAAAAGGTACATACCTATAAAAAAAAAAACATTATCTGTGGTGGTCTTGTCTTATCGCAATATATGGTGGAATAGTCGTTTCGCTTGTACAATATTTTGTTTATCATTCTTCTGTGGGTAGTTGCTCCCCTCTTGTGCATAACGATAACGTGGTTGGTTTGATATAGGTATTTAAAGAGTTTCTAGGGTGTAGTTTTGGATAAAAATGGCGGGATTGACTATTTTATAATTATTATTACTACCTCTTCATTTGACTATCATCTTTTCTCTGTTCTTAGGCCGACTTCGATGGTCAACTTCAGGCAGCTGGTGATAAATTGGTTGTGGTTGATTTCTTTGCGACATGGTGCGGACCATGCAAGATGATCGCTCCAAGGCTAGAGGAATTGACTACCCAATATGCTGATAAAGTTGTCGTACTCAAGGTTAGTTTCAAGTCATAAATACATAATTCCCCTATATATATATATAATTTTATATCAATTACAGGTCGATGTTGATGAGTGCGAAGATATCGCTATGGAATACAACATTTCCAGCATGCCCACTTTTGTTTTTATTAAAAACGCAGCTCAGATCGACAGCTTTTCTGGTGCCAATGGCGACAACTTGGCTAAACGTTTCGCCCAATACGCATGATTTGTTACTATAGTAATAATCTTTTAAACCAACATTTCCCCATATTGTCCTTTAATATTTTGGATGTACTTAACCGTTGTGTTGTAGCCTATGATTTTTTTTAATGTAAAATTAATTGTCAAAAGTACTACATTATAATTTATATAAACGGTTTCTTTTTCTATTTAAGTATGCAACAGCACAATGTGTTCAGTCGTTCATAGCACATTATTTTAGTTGAAAAAGTAAAATTCCATAACTGGTAGAAATGAGATTACAAATTTGAGTTGCCTTAGTAAAGAAAAAAACATTGTCAAACAATATTGTTAAAATAAATTAAAATGCTTTGTTACGGAAAATAAATAAGTTAAGATTTTTTTATTCATGGAATTAGTTCTGTTTTCTTATTTGTAAAAATGAAAGCAGTTATAGCAGGTAGAGTTCCCAACTTTTTGTCTTGAGACGAATCTACGAAATTCATCGAATTTTTCTCGAACTGAACTGGCCTTATTGTTTCTATCTGTACTTAAAGTACATAGACACGGTTTGATGGTTTTGAATGTACAAAGTTTCTCAGGAGAGTAGGTACTAGTTCCATCGCTACTGAACTTTTGCTATTAGTTCCAAGGTTACATTATTTCGTGTGCGAATAGTCTGACTGATTCTTTGCAAGAATGTTTTAATTAATTCACAAAAAAAAAGTATAATTTATTTAAAAAAAAAAGACACCACATCGATGATTTGTTGTTTTTATTTTATTTGCAAAGCATGACAAATTACACACATACAAATTATAGAAATTATTAAAATACATGTTGATCTCTGTTTTTTTGTTATTTCTATTTTTGAATTTCCTTATTCGTTTAAGATTTGCGGCTTTTCAAAAACATTTGTTACATTTCTTTACTTAACATTACCTTTAGATATTTATTATTACTTATCATCATTTTATCATCTATTATTCATTTAAAATTAAAAAAGAAAATATAATTATATAATATTATAATGGATGATACATATTTATATATAAAATTATTTAAAATCTGAATATATGTATATGATGTATGTACCCTAAACTAAACTGTTGAAATATGTCGTTAGGGCAAAGCAATAAGCGTCGTCTTATCCCAACGTCTCAGTTGACCGCCTTTGCGAGAGTTAGAATGACAGTCTTGACTTTAAAAACGATGTCCTCCTACTATAATTGCACATCCTGATGGAACTAGATGTAAAATCTTTACGAGTTTCTTAAATTAACCTAAGCGTGGAAAAAATAAATACAGTAATATCTCAATTTGGGTTCTAAATACCCTTTTGAATGTTATATTCTTAGTAGAATTCGTTTTGACTCTTATTGGTCTGTATAGAACAGAAAACTACCTTGTTGTAGCATTTGCAATTTTTTTACTTTTAAATTTTATTATAAATAGAAGTTCAGTTCATATAGGATGTCCAATCGTATAAATAATCTAATTAATGTTTCTGAACCTAACAACGATCTAAAAAAATCTACAATAAATGTTAAGAGTGCCATTGAATTTAAACATAAAATTGAATTGTTTTTTTGTTGTTGTCAAAACAAATGCGGCCGGTAAAAAAAGCCTATATGGACTAAAGCGACTTCTAACGTAGGTATACGTTTTGCGGTTTATTTTTTTTTTTTATCAAAATTAGGAAACAGTAAATTTCCACGTGCTTGCTTTTATATTGGGAAGGAAGAAGGAACGATAGTAATTATCATTTGCAGCAACTAATCAAAGGGATCTGGAAAAAATTAAATTAATTTCAGGGAAAACAGTATCTCTTGAGGCGCTGGCCTATTTAGTGGCTAAATCAAGGATCATTGGTGGAAGTGTAGGAAAGGTGTCCCTTTGATGTTAATTCTTATGGAAAACAACTGTGATAGGATAATAAAGTTTTACCTGTTGCACCTTGGTCTTAATTCCATCCTAAAACAAAAAATCTATAATTGCGTTGCAGCGTTGGTGAGATATTGACGATTTAATATAAAAAAAGGAAACTAAAAGATCTAGCTACTTTGTGTCATCATCATTAATTTAAATAGGAAAAAACTTGAGGTCTAAAAGCTGTAAAAAGAAACGCACTGCAGACTTCTATTCGAATGGCGTATTAAACATATTTATATTGAGATCCTCAAAGGTAGTTGTTCCGCTTTGGTCCAGCATTTGCAACATATCGGAAAGTTCTTGACCTTGCGGCTGCCCTTGAACATGCGGAGGATGATGTGGTTGGCTACCAACAGGGGGTGGATGACCTCCTCCAGACCCACTCGAACCAGATCCTGGATCAGCTGTTTGTCCAGAGTTTTGCCATCCCCAAATTCCTAAGATTATAAATAAACACATTCAATTTCGACACCAAGGACACATTTAGACTCAAAATTACCTGCATTAGATTGAGGCGTTTGAGCACTTGAATGGTAAGCTGTGGACTGTCGTGAGTTACCTGCGCTAAGCTGGGTATACGTTGGTCCACTCGGTGATCTAGATGGGCTCATCTGATTATATTGATAACCTTCTGTGACTGGCTGCTGCTGTCTCAGAGACCAAGCAGCTGCTGCTGGTATTGGAGATGTGTTTGCTTTTGGTATTCTTGCGAGGTGGGCCGTATTAGCTGTGGGAGCACCTGGTGATCCATAACTATAAAAGAGTTCGTTGTTTTTTGTTTAATGAAATAAATATTGGGTAAGATGTGATTTGGCTTACCCTAAAGGCGAATGCGTCGCCGTTTCATAATTATAAGGTACAGGATTTTGTGCACTTGCAGGACGTTGTACATTATTTTGTCCTTGCTGTATATGACCGCCAATCATACTGTGTGTATTATATACAACCTGAGGAGTACCACCAGCCGAAGCATTCGGCGTCTGGTCCCTTCGCCCACCTTGTGGTAGTGTGTAATCGACTCCCGGTGTTACGTAAACATGCTCTGAATGGTCTGGTGTGGTATTTTCATGACCAGTGGAATGGATTGTTCTACAAATAATTTGCTAGGTAATTTAGATTGTTTATTGATCATGTGTTCTCTACTTACTTTCCCGAACTATTTGTGCAAACAATGTACTCCACCTCATCGGTATAAGGATTGAGGAATGCATATGCTTGAGTTCGCAGCCAAACGTAATCTCTATTTTTCGCCCTAAAGCGATACATAAGAGAAAACATTTGACCTTTCTGCTTTAACACTTGCTCAAAGCTTTCCTTCATATGACTATGATCCTCTGGATGAAAAAAGTCATAACAGCTCTTCCCCAATAGGTCAGTTGGAGTGTAACCCAAGATATTTAACACTCGTTGGTCAACAAATGTGAACTTTCCATCCATAGCATGACGGGAAATGAACTCGGATTGGTTGTTAGCACTGGATAAGTCAGATGATGCCGTAGAGGTCACTTGTAGACGTCCAATAGCAACTAAGCAACAATGAGAGGAATGGACATCATCGTCCCCAGATCGATCCATATGGACACCAGGAAACATGTCCGTAGGTGGCCAATTCTTTATGTATCCCGTACAATGGACAACAGCAAAATTTTGTCCATCTCGTGAGGGGCCCAACGAATTCCGTTGTTTTAACCGATTAAGATGGCCGGCAACCATCGATTCCGGATTGACATTCCCTACTCGCATGCGGCAAATGAAGCCTCTACGCGCCCCCATGCTTAACCGCATCGATGCTGTGAATTGTTTTCATTTAAATTATTAAAACATTTCATTTAATAATCGTTCTTACATTGGTGTCCTTCCTTCTTTACTGTGCCTGTTTTCAGGTCTAGAATTCGTCCTGTATTTTGTGGTTCTTGTGTGGAAAGCTGTTCACGAATTTTTTCACGATCATCAGGGTGAATATGATCGTAAAGGCTAGTGCCATACCAATCTGACTGGGTATAGTTCAACACAGGCGTAACTGAATCTGAAACGTATATAACTCGACCAGAATCGCATGATACAACAAAGAGAAAGCCATCGGCAGCTTCAAGTATTAAATGTTTAAGTTCCTGATCCGTAAGAAATGAAGGTTTATAAGTGCCATCACTGCTAGTATTGCCGGTACCTAATAAAAGAACAAAATTTGGTTGGTTAAAATCGATACAACTCAAAAGTAATAAGGGTAAAATTGGGGTTCAACACACGATCATCTGACTCAATAAATATTACTATAGACAAATCAATAATATGTTATTTGCGTGCAAAGGCAAAACAAATAAAATTTGAGGTCGGAAAAACCCTCACAAGAATAGGACCCATAGTCATCTAATCATTTTATTCTGCACAACGACCCACCCCACTTTTTCTTCTTCTTTTTCTTAAACCTTTCGTTTGTATTACATTTGTGATCTAGGTTTATGCTGCCGTATCCGAACGACTGACTTTAGAAGCTTTGTCAGATGTCTGGGATGTTTTTTTTTTCAGAAAAGCAGTTTACGTTTTGCCAGAGCCCAGGGATTTAAATCTGGAACTCTTTACACAGGCTAACTCATTAAATGCTGAATTTGGAACAAACCGAAAAGATATTATAAAAAAAAAACACCCATGCAAGAATTCTATTTTTGGATATTAACATTTAAGCTTCCAATGTTCTATAAATCTAAAGCATCAGCAATACCTTGATAATAGATAAATAGATTCTAAACCAGACCTAAATTTTATTTTAATAATATTTGTGTTTATTCTTAATAACTGCTTATAACAACATTCATATGATTCACAATTCTATAATCGGTACACATTTACATTTGGTCGTTAAATCATTTAAAACACATTTTATTAGTCAATCGATTCATCGATTGATTAATTCATTGCTCATCGAATGAAGTTGAAGAAAAAGGATATTTAACATTTTACTGTGAGCAATGACATCAGAATTATTCGAAAAAAGACTTAATTAAATGCGCATACTTGTCTGTTGGTTGGGGAAACCGCTACAATACTTATTATTGACAAAGAGGTCAAAATAAGACACCGTAAATGAAAACCACAAGCTGTTTTGGAAATGTATATACCTACGATAAGTTTATTCATACTAATAAAAGAGAAACAAAACCACATGGAAGGAATAAACCAGAGAGAGGGAGAGGCAAAGGCAATAAGCGAAGATGTCTTTAATTTTAACAATTCAAATCAGGTGCGACGAGGCATCCGGTAAAAATATATTCATTACATTTTTATTGTATAATTGTATAGCCTGGCAGCAGTGGCAACAGCAACAGTACTAAGTAATGTACGCAAAGTCTCTATTAGCAATGTTTGCCAGATTTCTGCTCACCACAGCTATACAATATATTACTTACATTATGCATGCATGATCCCAAACTATATGTGACGTTTTTTTTTTCAACTTGCTTATTGCTTTAGCTTTTGGGTTATTCCCGCCGTTAAATATACGCTTACAATTGTAACTCGAGAGGAGAGGTTCGTCAAATCGTGGTAGAGCGAGCCACGTCGAAAGTACGAAGACCAAATCAATGTCAACATCGCACACCTCACAAGCTCGCAGCGATGCGATATGTGACTGAACAATCATTTTATACATTTATTGGTGTTCTCGATGAAATATTTATGCCAACGCTTTTGATGGCTTAGTTCCATATTAACAGTTTTGAGGTGTTTTTTTTTTTTTGGAGCGTACAAGATTTAGTTTGCCTTGCTTTGATGTAGTAGTGGTAGGTGATGTTGGAAAACGCAATGTAGTACCAAGAATCTTGTGTTTTCTCGCTTTGCATAGTTAAGCGAATGAATTATTGTCAAAAAGGCTATTAAAAATAATGCATAAGAGTATATACACCATTTGCGTGCAGCGAAAGCAGCAGCAACTTTTTAATCAGATAATGCGATATTTCTTTCCACTGCCTTTCGGCCCACGTGAGGTTGATTCGGTGCACTGTAACTGCTTCTGCTACTGCTGTGGGTAATTAACATAGGCGCGCATATTTCTATATGAACTTAAGACTCTGCCATCTCTTTACCTGCGTTTAGGTTTTAATGCAAGTCCTATGGAGGGGGTTAGACCGATATCACATGATTTATGTCTTCGTTTCACTTCAGTCTCACCCCCTCCTTTGACTCCACAATGCCATACACACTGGCTCAGTTAACCACATAACAGTTTATATTTACATACCATGCCAATCAGCGCGCAAAATGTTCACAATATAAAGTGTGGAATGCATGTGGCATTGTCATAATGCAATCGCTGTCTTTGAACGCTTATTTTTCTTAAATCTAATCATTTTTAAACTTTATAAAAAAAATCCTACTTACAAAATGTAAGGTTATTAACCTAAAACAGCAAGTTTTCCTATTCTTTCAGTTGGTAGTTGAATAGTATTAATTATTAAAATTTGACTATATCGAGTAAATGTGGAATGTACGCCTTTTTTACCACAAATAAAACAAAACATTTCTTTGTTGGATGTTTAAAAAAATACAGTTTACCCTTCGTGAGATTTCCTTAAAAGTGCAAACTCAAGTGGGACATCACCGATACACCTTCATTTACAATACCGTCTACTAATTGTCACTTCCTGGCATTACATTCTTCATATACTATGGATATGGATTGCCCCAACAAACTACCACTAAGTATCATTATAGCTGCTTGCTTACCTACCTACAGACAGTGCAGCAAATAGCACTTCTTGGGGGGGAGATATTACCAAAAGCTCTCAGAGACTTCCACCCCATTATGTGCTCGAAAAATTCGTTCTCTGCCTTTGCTGCTGCTTCAGTTTCTGTCCGTGTGTCTGCATACTTCTTTCGGGGCCCCGACGAAGTAACAAACAAGAAGAATATTATCCTTCAAAGTTAAGAAATAAAAAATAATAAATGAAGTAAAACGGAGATACCCGTAAAGAGCGAAGGAACAAGCATAAAGCGCGCAAAGAACAAAGTTTAACACTGATGCACAAATGTACAAACGAGTCGATTTCTCTGGATTAGCACAGAGCTTACATATACACAGTCAAGTGGTTGGTACAGGTATAAAAAGCAACTCCAAGACGCAGTGCATGAGTGAGGTACGCGCCAGGTACCATCACCTATTCTTTTGTACATCAAAAACCAAGCGAACCTCTTCCGAGCGCCGAGAGACTTTTTTTTGTTTTTATTTCAACTTTAATATTTAAGTGCATAGACGAGTATCATCGTCCTTAGCCGCCTCTTTTTTCTTACCTCTCATACCATCTGTTTTCTGCTGCTTCTATAGTGTTGTCCTTATACTTTAACCCTTTGCTTTTGCTACAAGTCTCTACAGTGACTTTAAATTGTATATGCCTCCCTAAGGACACCACTTGCCATGGGGTAAGGCGGTAGTTACTTAAAGAATTCTACTCAGCGATAGGGAAATTAAGGGTCCCTTAGATCCCGCACAGCATTAAAATCTTAAATTTAAATTCCAAGTCTGGGTTAAATGTATGCTAAATCAGCGTCGCTGGCATTAAGAGTGCACTTAGAAAGGGTATATACGGTAAAGTTATTCCATATGTGAACGAGTTCACGTAACTACTTAACATTAATTTTAAACAAAGTATGCACCACCTATACGTATATCTACATATAGGATACGATTTGTTGGGTAATATAGTTTGAAATATAAACTTTTAACCATTTTTCGCGACGTGATGCGAAGACTTAAATTAAGACGTTCCGGAATGAAAGACCTAATCCTAAATCAAACATTTCATAAATATATAGATAAGCGGCTATTTATTTCGAGAGTCAAATGTCCCCATCTTAAGCTATAAACAAACAAACGATTTTTTTCCTATAAAATACCAAGGGAATTGGTACATTAAACCGTAAGATGGTTTATACACTCTTACTACATTGCTGAACATATTGGGACTTTAATGGTTTCTTTATTTTAATTTGACAAACCGAAACCACTTTTTCCTCGTTATTTGTTAGCTTGCGACCGTCATCGACCATTCTAAGAAAATTCCCCCTCCTCAATGTCCCCCCCCGCATGACTCAACAAAGCTGATTTAAGTAGCATAAAGATTTTGGGTAAAAAGTTTTCTATATGCATTTACGCCGCTCGCATTCTAATTAAATATGAGCCGCATCGGCTGAAGTAAAATGCCGACCCGACACAGACAGCTCTAAAGGCGAGGCACAAACCAAACAGTCCGAACAACTTATTTCTTTTTACTTCTACAATTAGACCGTTGCTGGCGATGTCGACAATTGGAACTGAATGCCCAAAACCATTATCCGTATCTATTATCTCCTAGTGTCAAATAAAAACAAAAGCAGATTGTACACGTGCAGCAAACGATATGCAAATGATTGTAAACTAAACTTACCTCTGAGGGCCTTCATGTGAGCCACCGCCATCCGCAGTATTGTCAGTTTATCAGGTTTTCTTGCTAAAGCACTACACGTTGGCACCATATCCGACAATTCTGTTATGTACGCAGTCATCTTATTTCTGCGTCTTCTTTCGATTTCACAATGGTTCTCCCGGCTGGAAGGAGAACAAAAAAAAAAGATAAAAAAAAATCACATAATTAAACAACAAAAAGGAAAAGAATCAGCAGAACACTAGACACAAATAATAAACAATGCAGTGGGAAAAGTTGAGTAAATATGCGCACGACGCGACGCTGCTGCAGCGATCGGACTCTGCCAATTTTGGCACATGTCCGAGTTCCGAGAGAAGGGAAGCCTGGTGTAGGAAATTCTATTTTATTCCATTATAAGTTATTATTTGGTTGCAAGTGAGTGTGAAATTTGCAAAATTATGATTTAATTTAATGATGAAGCGTTAAATTTCTGGTTGCAATGAATGTGCGCTATGTATGTAGTCATTTTTAAATCTGTTTTATGTTCAAAAATTAGGTAGGTATTACATTATGTAGTTATTGTTTGTATGGTATAGTTTGGAAGTGAAATACATAATACGAAAACCATATAGGCATAAGTACACGTTCTAAAAAAAACGCTTTCTTCTCCATGAAAAAAAGAAACTATGTACCATGAATTTCTTTAAAGTATTTGCCTTACTTTACTTCAGCGGTTTTTGCATGAAGAAAACAACAGGATTTTTTATTAAAAAAATTGTGGACCATTTTTAACCTTTCACTTCAATATGTTGTACGTCCCTAATGGGTACGAAAAATGTAAACTGTAGGTACAGTGTACACTAAGAACAGTTACAATTGGCTTTCTTTGCAAATGATCACCCTTTTGAGAAAATTTAGCTTGGATTTTTTGCACAAATGATTAATCTATAAAAGTAATGCTAAAGTCAAAAGTTTCATAGCAAATTCTGGTACAATTGACGCAAATATGATTTTCCATTTTAGCCTATCAATAGCTGGTAATATTTTTCGCAGTCTTCACATCTCCATCCGCCTGACTTAAATGTATAAATCTGAGGTCGAATCGCAGCATTGCCTAATTGAGCAATGCGTGACGTACCTTTGTAAAATCGACTTAAATCCTTGAAGATATTGCTCGTTCGCGCACATGTGACAAATCCTCCGCATCAGGTTCGGAGTATTTGGACTAAAGGTACCGTAAAAATGGTTTCTTCTATAAATTTAAAATTTTACTCATTTATCTTTTCAGAATTATTTTATTCCTTAGATAGGAACTGCAACGCACTCTGTTGTTTGTAAAAAAAAACCTATTGTATGTTATGTCTACATAGGCGAGACTAAGAACGATAACACTAGCAGATCGCCACTTTTATGTATTTAGATTTCGCAAGTAACTATCTCAGATATTCATTTTAACAAAACTTTATACTCCATATACTCCCATAACCAGCTAAAAAAAAGAGGTCTAACATATAGTTATGGTTTCTATCATACATGCGCATACATATACATTGTGTACCTATGCATTCATTTTAACGACGTATTTACCATACATACTATATTGGTCACGACTAAGAATAAAATGTTGTCAGCTTCAAAAAGAAGGTAAAGAAGCATATAAACAAACTTGAAATACCGTGTACTGTATGTACACTGTACAGTGCAATACTTTTGCTTTGCTCTGATGTTCCCTATACTCTTACACCGCAGTGTGGTTCTATTTACCATAGGTTTCATTTGCAAAAGGTATAAGGTAATGCCTGCTTGTTGGTGCGCTGCTGTGTAACACGAAACTGCAGACAATATAAATTGGCAAAAACTATTAGAAGCGTCTTCGTTCTTAATTGAAAAGAGGATCTTGTTGATTGTACAGCTTTGAAATAAATTATACGAGTAATATCTGGCTGCCCTCGATTATCAATCGTTGGACCTCAATCTTCCTTTTTTCCAATTATATTACATATTGCGAAAACATAAGCAGAAAATCAGCACTGTTCCTCTTTTGTTCGTTAACTCCTTGTGCGCAATGAGTTGTATACCTACATCCCTTTCAAAATAACCCCTGCTTTTCAATTAAACTACAAAAAAACAAATATTACTTCAAATCGTTAAGAAAAAAACATGTACTCATATTCCGCACATACATATAGAGGGATTTTCATTTCCAATGAAGATAAAATTATTTGCCTGAGGACCGTTCTGAAAGTTAATTTCTTGCCAAAGTTTCTACAACTGCACGTGGTAAGGAATGCTGTTTACAACCGAGGAGGTGGAGGCGGACATGGTTGTGGAGGATTGAAGATTATCGGGAAGAGATTAAATGCCTCAAACGTTAATGGAACAAGTTTGCCCTTGCTTTTTTCGAAGTCAACAAGCAGCATAGGGCATCTTGTGTGTAGTCACTTAGCAAATATTCAACAATTAAAGTTCCATTAGATCCTATTTGTTCCTCTCTTTCTAATGGCATTAATCATTATTCATTTGGCGAATGGCTGTAGGTATGCTGTTGGATAGATGCTAATGCGATTGTATGTGAGCTTGATGTTCTTACTTTAGTGGTACAGCAGCATGTGGGGTTAAGTGCTGTTTTGTAAACATAAATAAGGGCAGAAAAACGTTCTGGAACATAGTACGATTTTAGGATCCTACTTACAAATAAATTATGTTTCTTCGCAAGTAACTGCAGGAAAGTTTTAAGTAGCAACTGTGATATAAAATGTGACATGGCTTACCTTACCTTAACCACAGTTTAATGTTTTGAAAACACTTTATCAAATCTTATACTTACTAAAAGTAAATGACAGCTATACGATTTTCAGATTTGGATAATTAACAATAACACTACCTCGGAACTAACATTATTTCAATAATATATCATGCGAAAATAAATCAAGAGAGTGGCAATTAAAGAATATGCATTTCAGCTGGATGGATCATCCTTGTGTTCCATTTTGTTTAGTTGGATTTTATCGCTTAATTGTCTTAAGTGGGATGCGCTTGGATAATTGATAGTGAGATGTATGGTTCAAGACAGAAATCTGTTTCCATTACACAAATATTCGTAACAATCACTTACGACAAAACAGTAAAGTTGTTTCTAAAAGCTATAGTTAAAACCAATATGTTTATTTCAAAGAAACAACAATTATTTTTACTCTCTTTTTGTGTATATTTGAGGTTTTTTTTTCGTTGTCTCCTCAAAATAAAATAGTTTACTTTAAAAAAATTAATATTTCAATTACACTCAAACTAATTATTCAGTTGCAAGATTTCTAAAATCATATCTCTGTGATTGTAAATTGTGCGGCAACAAGCAAAATCTAATATTTGAACGCAATAAATATATCTATCTATTTTTACTCTCTTAGCTTCCCATTTCATTTGAAAAATTAACACAGAGCCCTATACAAAAATCAAACTTCATAAGATGGGCGATATTGAAGTTTGAGACAGGATTTAGAAAATCAACTAAAGCCACTATTTGACATATAACGACGATGGAGGACAAACACAAACGTTTCCAATCTATTTGAATAATTACTAGAATCAAAAATAAAATAATAGCAATCGCTATAGAACTAATGCATAACTTCAAAGTCATTGAGCAGGTTTTTCGTTTTCAAATTCGTAAGTAAGCGTTATATATATCCATGTCAGACAGCTCCAACTCCAACAAATCCATATTAATTAGATTTATAATTACAATTCATGCCATAGTTAGTTAGTCTGCTATAATGAACTTCTTACCTAGCGAACCGCTCCTTATCTTGAATATTTTCATCGTCCATTCTGTTGTACTTATTAGCGCTTGGCTCTTCTTCATCTGATCTGGAAACAAGAAAAAAAGAGTACACAAATTAATTTATAACCACATACATTGTGTTTATGGAAATTAGTTCTGGATGTTTATAAATCTATTTTTCAACTGAGGTTTGCTCATCATAGCAATGAATTATTGTTACCATTGCTATTGCCATTGCCATTGCCACAGGTTTACCAAGCATAAACATTGCATATACTTGAACTTGTGATCATTTTTTTTGAACACCCCTGTATTATTACAGTTGCAAGATATTTTGCAGTCAAGAAAAAATATGTTACTCATTGGCCATATGAATGCGAGTATTAAAGGAAACAGAGTTTTCAGTTTTAAAGTTAATGAAATGAACGTAATGCAAGACTGCTGCGTACCCCGTCATGAGAAAAATCTTTCTGCGGGAGTGCCTTGTTCAGTTCTATATTCGATATCCTCGCAGGAGTTGATGACCAAAATATGCTGGCATGGGAAAAATACACGGGTGGAGGGATTTTATAAAGAAATCACAACTCACAAGCAAGGTTACCGGAATAGGATGCGGAACAACAACTTCCGATATTTTAAAGCAGTACGCCGCTTTTCTGCTCACCAAAGTCGCAATAGGGGATATTTGACATACGATGGGAATTGATCATTTAACACGCTTCTTATGTCGGTTTTTTTTTATACTCAAATGCGGGCCAGGTTTTTCTACCTTTATACATGGGAACATCAAACTAAGTTAGAGTGGAGTACGCACATAGCGAGAAAAGGCAGAGGTAGAATACCCAAAAAGAGAACCCACCATGCAAAGCTCCCCCGAATATTTGCTCACAATTTTGTGAAGGCAATTAACCATTTAAAAGGGTCATAATAAATTGCTTTAATTAAAGAAATTTTTATTATTGTTGTCACTGTGTTTTTCTTTTCTTTTTTTTTATCTTCCAGTCACTTATTTAATTGGGGTAAACACGGAGAAAGTGCGAATGGTAGGGGTTGCTGTGTTTTGGAAAGAATTTTATTGTACCAAAATCGCCGCATATTTATTTCTAAAAAAAATGTTATACCTGTATAGTGTATACTGTATACCCTGGTATCCATTTGAAGGAAAAAAGCAAAAAAGAAACAAGACAATAGTATGCAACAGCAAATTCAAACCTTTGTGGGTTGATTCATATTTCAGGAATTTTATTTTTTATTTAGAAAATAACATTGTCGTGCTGTTGCACAATAGCACACAATGCACATACGATTACAATGAACTTTAGTACGATGGTTTTTTATACACATTCTTGTTTTCTAAGAGATTATTATTATATTATCCTTTTGCTTTCAGTTTCTTTTTCGATTCCGTTTTACGTACCTACCTACGTATGTGGCCATTAAAGACTTTTTTCTACAAAAGAAACATAATGATGAAGTGAATCACTTTTGTACTGCTATTCAGGTACCATAATGTTGAAAAGGCTCTTTAACTCTTGTCGGACTTGGCTGTTGTTTATTTTTATTTTTTGCGTGTACGTATATATTTTTGTACTCGTATACATATAATAGGAGCAAGAACATCAATTTATACCCTTTGACTAGGTGGAGCAACAAACAAAAAGTATATCACTTCTATTCAAAATTATACCCCAGGGATATGTAGACGCAATTGTTTATGAGTAAGCGGGAAACAATCTGACATGCAGGTGGTATGCTATATATTTGATAGGTTAACTTACTCTTTTTTATTTCTTAAATTTACTTGGCGTTTTGTTTGGCACAGAACGAAACAATATTTTTACTTTAATGAAAATGCTAAGTAGTTGATTCTAGTTGTATGTAATTATTCTCGAAAGCTTATCTGGCCGTCGTATTTTCGACAAAGTTTGCATAAGATAATACCTTGTTTGATTACCCCTGATGGCTTCGGCGTGATTATCCCAAACGCCGACATCGTCATGGTCAAATTGAAGTACGCAACGAAAGACAATTTGCGAAAGGCGAATTAGTTGCACCCCAAGAAAAATGTATATTTTCAACATGCACCAAAAAATCTAACTAGGTACAACTCTGATCTCAACACTTGATATTTTTTAAATGACCATGCACTTATTAAGCAAATGTTAAACCTTCAGGTTTGTAATTTTCCTCCTTGTCTGGAGTATCAGTAGAAGATGGAGAAATATCTCTTGAAAATGTTGTTTCCCACGAAAATCCCATTTGATTATGCAAGTCCTCAATCGACGTGTTTTCGCAATTAACTATAATCATAGTGATCGCTTCATAAGAACGCCAAATTACACACACAAAGATATTGCCTCGTTTCAACATATTGATGGATCCGTTGAGCTGAATTAAATTCGCCCATCATACACAATGCCGACGGATATACATAGATATGATGCATTTGAGAAATTATACATTTGTTCTGCCCAATCATCAGTCAAAACAGAGGCCCTTTACTCAGTTGTATACTGTTTTGTGAAGGCTGATGTTCAACACTAGCAATTTAAAAATAAAAGGAGACTACTAAAAAAAAACAAAAAAACTTAACATAAATCCATTTCTAAAGAAGACAAATTATGTTGGATTCGATACGCATAAACACGACATAAAAATTATATTCTGTTTGCATTAGCAAAGAGTAAGCGATTGAATGGCCTGCCCTCGGCTGGCAATCCGTTGACTCGCTCCCTTTTCGTAATACGGCACAAAAATAGCACACATATCCAACGCGCAACTTATACCAACGGCTGCATCTGTAAGGTGGACATGCACATGCAGAGTTTATTGACATTTCAATTTGAAAGCAAAGTCAAATCTATTTTCCATTTTGATTTATTGTCAACATCTTGTTTTCAAATTATTAGAAGTCGATGGTCGCGAAATTTATGACACTCAAGAAGTCTTTTGTAATAGAATCTTTGGCCTTCGAGTTTTTCCCTACAACAAAGTGATTTTCGCACTAAGAAATTGAATGAATATGAAGTGGGATTTCCACCGGATGGACGTTCTTTTTTTTTAAATGCAGCACAATGAATAAAGTTCGTTTGCATTGCTTTGAGTGGGTTTTTCTAGTTATATGCATTCACTTCAAGTTACTATATATACATTTGTAGAGGGATGAACGGAGATGTTTTCAATTCTACTATTGACTTATGGAAAATTGTGTTCTTTTACGTGTTTCTTATTTATATTGTTGCACCTTCTCCAACTTAAATCTGACACGGAAAATGAAAAGTGCACTCAATAATTTGCACTACTGTTTGTCTATTGTGGGTGCAGTGCACGGGCACAGTCATACAGAAACAAACTATTAGGGCCTCCAACTCGGAATCATCATCTATATCTGCGAGGGCTACTTTACCTACATTAAAAAAAGGCATGTGATGTCTCTTATGACCTATCAAATATCAAAAAATCGATTCTTTTTAAACACAAATTTTCGCAAAGAACGTCATGGGGGTGTGAACAAGGAAAAAATAAAGTGATTTGATCTGACAATTGACTGTTGTGGAGGCACAGGTCTTTGGCCATTTATGGTAACTAATATTTTGGAATCATAAACATAAAACAATTTTTTGCTTTTTCAAAAGGGTAACCAGCATTAGTTTTAAAGTAAAACTTGTATATTTGGAGGATGTCTATAATAATTGCTGCCACAAATTTATCTTTATTTATAGACTTTAAAGTCGATTGCACTAAATTGAAATTGAATTGTTTTCCCCCTATTCACGCTTTACGACAAACCCAATAATCCTTAAATAAAATCCTAATAATCCTCTTCAGAAGACAACCGAATACCAATCATACACACAGCAGACGAACAAAAAACTGTTTGGTTAAAAATTTATCGTTTTGCAAACAATTTTGCACAAATCGACATCCTATACCAACACCTGTAGTGTTATATTTTCTGACTGAGTAAATCCCATAAACGTGATTTGTGTCATTCGATGGGGACTCACTGCGTTAGTATTTTCATCCAGCAAATAGTAGGCGAGGCGCAACGTTTGATTTATTGGATCTACCTGAGGATGAAATACAAAATACACCAACCCTTACACACTTGCCGACGAGAACGCAGTATTAAATAAAAAAAATGAGACTGGAAGAGTCTCAGTAACCCTTTCTTTGATTTCCTCACTCACTAATTACTACCCGTCCAATGGACCATGGATCATGTTGGGCGGCCAAGTATTTTTGGGACATTTATTAGGGGAAGTCTATTTTCGAAAATGTCAAACGCTTCACTTGTAACATGGTCCCTTATAAGCAATATCTGAATGTTTACACACTTATGTATACGAGTGAAAAACCAATGTTTCCGCCTCTCTTCCTGTCTCTATTCCCTGTTCAAGATAAAATCCTTGAATGCGGATATTCGAAAGACTTTTCACTTCAAATGAGTGTTTGTTCAGTTGATGGTTAGTCTATTACCCTAAATATATCTATAGATACAAAGCAAAATAGATATCGAAGGAGTGAGGGTACAGAGAATACAGGAAAAAAAATTACTCTCAGAAATAATCTTTGATATCTTTACGGTTTTTACACTTTTTTCTCAGTAGTCTTCGTCGTTGTCGTTGTCGTCACCGCCATCATATAAACGTACACATGTGCATGCAGTAGACTATTCCTTTTCCTTTGAAAACTGTTCATTAATATTCGAAAAGTGTCTACGAACATTATAAGACCAAAGCAAAATACGATAAAGTACTACAACACGGTGTATGGGCCCCGTTGATGTTGATGGTGACGATGATGGTGGTATGGCGATGTGGCCCAACACAACAGGGCTAACGAATTCAGACAACAAATAAGAGATTTCTTGCATTTCTAAGTATAACAAGCAACCAAAAAATAAAGAAGCCATCAAGTAGGTACAATCTGTGTGCCTTGTCCCATTTCTTTCTTCTTCTTTTTGTCAGTACAAAGTGTGTTATCAAACTAACAAATCGAAGATTCGTCGAATTCGGTGTATTATTTATAAATCTGCATTTTGAACACATTAGGAAGGTGTAAATACAAAGGGGGATTTTAGCAGGAAAAAGAAATCTCGTACATTTCCTTTTTTTTTTCAATTGCTTATGTTTTAATAAAGCAATAATGCCAAAGTGAAATCTCTTTTATTATTTTGACAATTCATCATAGAGGGGATGTATGGATTCATCTTTTTTCTACCGTCTGAATTCTATTGGCGCCAAAATAATATTAGGGTACACCAATTGTATAACGTCTCGAGCTCACGTCTAAAAGAAGTCGGTGTAAGTGAAAATACTGCTTCCTATATTTGGGGGTACTATTGCAGCTCCATTATATATTATAGCAAAATAGGATTGAAACTTCTTCTGGTAGGTATTAAGGCAATTGCAGAAATGGGTCTGTTTTAAAGACTAAACTATTACTCAGGTTTATGGACCACTTAGAGAGTTATATATTAACACGCAAATGCATATCAATTTGCAACCAAAAAAAAAATCCCAAAAATGGCCAGAATTAAACCATTTTCTCGATTAAAAAGCATTTTTAAGTGGGTGGGGCAGTAGAGGACTCAAAGTTATTTTTATATGAATTTGAAAAAGGAAATCGACAACATTACCTTCTTCTTTTTGATTGCGAGGCAGTTAGTTCGGTTAGTTGAGAGTCCACATGATGATGTAAATCATCACCAGCATGTATATTAGATCCTAATGTGGCCATATCGCCGGAAGTCCCTGACAGACTCGAAGACGTTGGCGGTGGAGGCACAGCATTTAGATGTGAATGGTTTGGTGCAACCATCGTTGTTGAGATTCCACCAGCGACGGCTGCTCCAATTGTTGATATCGATGTGGAGGGACTAGGACTACTTAAATTATGATGCGTTTGTTGATGATGCGGCGATGACGAGGATAAATACGCCGACGTTATTCCGTAGTGATGTGCAGCTATTGGGTGACCATCTGGAGGGGGAGGTGGCGATGCATACGTGTACATCGTATTTAATTCATATGGTTCCAGCTTGATAATATTTTGTTCGGTTTCTTTTAAGGTAATCGATTTTCTAAACAATGTTTAGCTAGATGGAGGTTTTATATATTTTTTTATTCTTGGCAGTTTTCATTTAAAAAGAGGTCACTGCACACATCACACTATATAGGTACCTACTCTTTCCAAGAAAAAGAAACACTTCATCAACAAAATGAATGCAGTTAGCAAAAAAAAAAACAAAAACGGTTTCACGGGCGCGGACTGTATGCACTTAGTTATATTATTTTCACTGACTTTGTAGATTTTTGCTTCATGGAATTGAATACTCTCATTTAATTGTTTATGGATGCATTAAAATACAATAGTAACAAGTGTATGTACGTATGCATACAATATATCGTAGCGCACACATTGGCAGATTGTCACCTTGAAAGTTCTAGCCGATGTCATTTTCATATTACAGCACCACTGTTAGTTGTTGCATTCTAAAAATTACTCTCAACGTAATATTTCAATACAATAAATTATTGTGCACTTCTAATTTTTGTGTAAGAAGGAATATGGAAAGACGAACTGTTGCTAAAGTTGATGCACAGCATTTGAATTATAGTTTAGTAGGTAGCTTGGTACAATCTGTAGAAAGTATGATATGTATGTATATTAACTGCTGACATAGGGTTGGAAATACTCAAATTCGAACACTGGTATTCCTAGTTCATCTCTATTGTTTTATATCACACGTGTTATTCAAAATAATATTCGACCACGAAAACTAGCGCCTCGTACTAGAACCGACACAGGCAACAGCGCAGTTCAAAACTCACTGAAAACTAATTGAGCGATGGAATGGAAATGTAGACAACGACAACGCCGACCAAACGACGAATGAAAGTTGAAAGTAGAGAGCAAACGAAGAGAAAATCAAAATAATACTCTCTTCACTCAATTCAACTCTCTTCATTTTAAGTGTGTTAGTTACTCAGCGTTGCCAGACATTTGTCACACTTTCTTATAAAAATAAATGAAAACGACAAAATGTAAAATTTTATTCCGCCATACGTCAAAAACTTTGTCTGCGAGTAAATTCTGCTGTGCAGTGGCAGTGTGCACTGTGTAGTCAACCACTGTCGAGTGAGTTGAAAATTAAGTAAAATTGCTAACCTGCAACAATGCAGGTTGCACATTACACTTGCTCCATGATGACAATGACACTTGTCGCCGTATCGGTTACACTTCATATTCATCTTAGTGCGAGATATTTATTTTGCCGCCTATGACGCTTATTGACGTCTAAACGGTGGCGAAAGGCGAGTACCTAGATTGCGTTGTGACTGTGACCTGCGAGAAATCTCTGGCACATGTTTTATCTTTGCGTGAGAGATACAGGTATCAGATAGATACAGAGTTATGAAATGTGAGGACTTAGGAAGATTGAAATATGGTGTAAATTGCTCTCTCTGTTGCAGCTTTAAATAAAGTTACATATTGATTTGAAACCACAGTCCACGTATGAAAGTTTTCCCGCGGTTTTACCATAGTTGAGAGCCTCAAATTCCAAGAGTATTTTATAGTTCTTGCTTAATACTCAGACCTTCAATGCAGAGGGCAGATATTGAATCAATAATCGACTCAACCCGTTATCGGCGTATCGACCAAGTTTGATCTGTGTGAAAAGCCATGAAAGGTTGCGCAGTGGAAACTATCCTGTTCCACGGATCAAACTTGAGTTCCCTTGCTTAATAATGTAGTCCAGCACACTACCTACAGGGTCACTGCGCCCAATATTACTGACATCCCAATATTTTTACTCAAGTATTGGGAAATCTGTGGTCAATATTTAATTATTTATTGCAAGATGTTTTCGATGATTTTAACGTATTTATTTTAACGTATTTTAAATGCGGTTCATTTTACCATTATAGTGACTTGGTTTAAATACCACATATTGAAAAACATATTACAGACAGCATTGATCTCTGCACAATCTTCCTAGTAAAAAATCATGCGAAATATGTTCGCCTATTTTTATTTAAGTAATTTAAAATTGCATAGAATATTATCAGTTGTAACAAGTAAAAAAAACAATTCGATTTTAATATATTATTAGGCAGCTAAGATAAACCTTTGTATGTAAGTTCACACAGTATAATATTATAAATACGAGGAATTTTTAATTTAGTCCAATTACTGAAGTAACCGGAGAATAATGATTTGTTTCATAACTTTTGCATATATTTATGCTTCTTTAAATATTCGACATCTTTAAACTAAAGTATCATATTTATAAACAATTTCAACTCACCCGCGAAAAGACCTGTCCCTCTTTTGTGTGACCGTAGAATTTGGGTCAGTTCCTGCAATACAAGATGTTTTTCCATAAGTTTAAAATATAAACTGGTGTACGTTTTATTTATATTTAAATAAAATTATCAAACGAATTCTTAATGTACAACATTTATTTGTGAATAGCAATTTAAAAATTAGAAATACAGGCAAAAAATTTTCAATTTACCAGAAAAAGGGTGCGCTAACGTTGACATGTGTAACTAAAAGACATCTGATAAGAATATTAAGACAACTTCAATGCAGAAAACTTTTCACTAAACGAACTTCAAATGCACTATTTGTTAATGATACAGAAATAAACAAAAAATCAATTGTTTTTAATGGAATATACAATTTTATCAATTCTTTTCATAAAGCGATCTGACTGTTTACAACACTATTGTCATCCATTTTGTTTTGTTGGAATGGAAGTACAATTATTTTCGACCAATCTATCAAATTTATATCGACTGGTATGAATCTCTCATCTGATACTAGCGCCGAGCGCCCTCGATAGCAGTTTTTATAATATTGTAGTAGATCGATAAACCAAATATGTACATTATTTCGTTTAATTCGGAAATAAGTTTTAAATCATTATTTTTTGTGTTCGTCTAATAAGAGCTCACAAAACGTTAGCCCTTAAACAGGGGGAACACAGTCACGGATTAAACTTAAAACGTTGTGCCATAATAAAATTAACCTAAGAAAATCATATGCTATATATCTGGCGTTTGCTAACTAACTTTTGTTTCATCTATATATTTTGTTCCGAGGCTCGATTTCTTTCTGAGTTGGCCGAAATTCTAATTTGAAGTTAATCAATCGACATGAAATACTATTAAAATGTATTGGTATAACCTCGCGTGTATTACTTTTCTTCTATCTCGAAATAACTGAACCGCTGTAACCTGTAAATCATGAATATAATTATTTACCTACACAAACAACACAAAAGCCCCATTCTGGTTGCGCTGCGAGTGCGAGCAAACTTGGAGACTTTCTTCAGTAAGCTAGCTACCTACAAACTTTTTCGTATAGTGTAGTTGAGGTGTTGTGGCGATTATTTTTATTTCGGTTTTCATCGCAGTTTTTTTTGTACTTTGCTCAATTGTTCACCAAAAAAAGTATATTGCAATAAAACCTAATAAAATGTTGGAAAAAACCTAATGTTAGAAAAAAGTTGTGCACGATTTTTGCCGCAAAAGAAAAAATCGATTCCAGACGTTTCAAATCCGCAGCAGTGGAAGTTCTCGTCCTGAAGAGGTCCTGTCGCACCGTTTTTCTTTTTTTTTTCGTATTGAAGAAGGGGGTGATGGCAAATGTACTGTGTGTGGGTATTTACTGTGATTTTTCCACCCCTGTTAAATATTTTAATTTGGAATTATGTGAAATTACTTTAAAAAAATATATATACCTAATTCGTGACTGAAATGTTGTGTTTATCTTTATATTTCAGGGCTAAATTAATTTATTGCGGAGAATGGATTTAGAAAGGGGATCCCAAAACAATGGCAGACCCTTCCACTAATCCCGACGAAAATGCACAGTCTAAACTAGAGTGAGTTGATTGGCTGTTAAATTATAATATTATTTCGTCCCCATACGACGACGTTGTGTAGTGAAGCAATATCATTAATAGTTTTATACGTTTTTTTTTTTTCTTGGCTTAATTTAATTTGTTTTCTGTGAAAACAAAAACATCATGATAATGATGATGATGGGGAGCAAGTAATAATAAGCATACCTACTCAAAGCTATAGGTAAACTTTTTGTAAGAAATTGCGCAATTGCACAAATCTTTTGATTGTGTGTTTTATGTAGCTGTTGGATCGCACCAAATGTGAACAGCACTAAAGTGGCTTTAGTTTGGCGTATGAATTGTGTACATTATTCGTTGGAGCCTAGGAAACAATTTCTTCAAGTAGAATTTTAAACAATATTTAGAAAAATCACAATGGGACTCGAACGTAGTTTGCTTTTAACTTTTCGTAACAAAAAAAAAACTTTGTTAACTAACTGGTTTTAAATTTGGCAGGGGTAAGGGGTAACATTTCATAGTTCTGAAGAAATGAAGTACTTGTAAGTGGAGTTAAGATTAATGAGGTAATAGTAAATATAAAATGGCAAAAGAGTATGCTACACTTTGTGGGTTCATTCGGTCTGTGGGATAAAATGCCCGCAACATCATTTCACCGCAAACAACAATGATTCCATTCATAGGATGTGAACCTAATGACAAAAAAAACGAGTTATATATCTTCCACTTGGTTGTTTTTTAAATGCGGATTAAAATCACGAGTTTAGAAGTAAGATTTGCTCTATGCAACGAATTCATTTTAGCGCAGATTATTATCTTGTGAATGTGTACAACAAGAAGAATAAAACAGATTTTTATGTCAATCCCTAGTTTATGGATTAAAATACAGTTACACACGATGAGAGCTTAACAAAAAAAAAAAGGAGAACATAAAGAAGTGGATAGGTAGGTAAGGTATAGTAGGTATCTACATACATGTCCATACAATGGCATGGGTATGACACCTATGAGGAAATCACCTACTCTTTTGAAATGCTTTAGCTAAAAAAAGAGTGCGCTCCAATTTCAAACACTGTGTAGCTACGTACTAGGTTAAAAGAAACACACTGTTGAAAATAAGGAAATGAACAATGGAAAGTAGTTGATTTTCAATTGAAATTGACGGTTAGCTTCCTGTTCTTTTCTATTTGAAGTAGGTACACAAATGCAGTCACAGTAAGTAATTTTACACTTTATAAAGTAACACTAAACTGTTCTCCAAAATTGATTGGACAATTTTTGTTTTTATTTAATTTTTTCGCAACCGAAAGCCATTGACCTTTCGACGTTGTATATTTTTTTGGTAAATATAAGTACATATACCTACCGATATTTTATTTTCTACATTAAATTATCATGTTCACGATAGATCGTAATGTAACTTTGCACACTTGTCCAGAAGTGCATGTGGGAAGATATAGAATTAGAGGAATATGAATAATCTGACCTCTGATTTAGATTAACTTAACCGGTTTGAATTAGATCAATCATTTTTGCCTTTTCTGCGTGGTCTGTTCTGAACTATTCGGGATCACATGATGCAGTGATATTTCTGACTGACATTTTGAAGGAAGGTGTTGTTGAATGTGCTTCAGTTCTTTTGCAGTCTTGCTATCTTTGAATAAAAAAAACTACTTAATTTAACACGCTGGCTATTATCCAATTTCTTATGTAATTTCGAAAAAGAAATTCACAATAATTATGTGTATGTCGCCATAAAACGTAGAAGCTTTTATGTACATATTCGGCATCGTGCATTTAACAATAGCAGTTGATTTTTTCCACCAAAAAATAATATTATTTAGTGATGGGCATGCATCGCTAATTGGACGTTTCTATTGTTCAATTCTTTTTGTATACCAAAGAAAAGACGAAATTTATTTAGTTTCATAACTTGCGAACACTTTTATAGAATATGCGATGACGAGATCCCAGAACCGATTCAAGTTCTCGATGAAATTTTATCTGAATTTGAAGAGCCAGAATCGCTTCCACTGATACAGGACCAAGGAAGTCCATCACAGGGTAACCAATCAGAGGACGATGGATACATGAGCATGAATGGAAGACGGTGAGTTTTTATAGTCAAACAAAAAGAAAAAAAAAAACTTATTTTGATCTTTAGAACAACAAAGGTATCTACGCCTCTAGAGAAACAGAAGTTTGGGCCTGTTGTCGAATCCAACGATTGTGGAAATTGTGAAAGTATTGAGAATGCAGAAAACCATGACAATACACCTCAGAGCAATGAGTAAGCCAATTTAAAACTGAAGTTGGTTATTTTATTTTGCAAATTAAAACTAATATTGTTATAGTTGCAAAGAGGAGGAGGAAGAGGAAAGACGAGAAAGAGAACCATCTCCATTGCATTTGTGCAGGAACAATACTCCCGTTGAGGTGAATACAATTGGCGATAGTAGCGTTTTAACAGGCCCTGCTCAGATCATTAGTCAAGATAAATTGCCCAACGAATCGAGTATTAGCCAAACAACTCTGGTAGTCATACTTATAGTCTGTTCATTCTTCAGTAGCGAGTTATAATTTGCCTGTTCATTACAGCCGAAGGTGCGAACGGCAGCATGTATTCCATCCAAATATTCAAGTCTTCCATGCTCAGGAGCTCACAAATTGGGCGACAGAGGTATATCGAGTGGCAGTTTTGATGGCGAACGAAATGTTCTTGGTATTGATATAAGTGCTGTGCACAATGCCGTGATACGAGGAGGAGTTGCCAGATTGCCTGGTATGATGCAATATACTTAAACAGCGCATTAGCATTACTCACAAAAGTTATATATGTTTTTTTTAGAAACCATTGTTAATGAGCATCCTGTGACAATATACCCGGGCAGAGTATCGCCGCCACGGAGTCGTGTGCCGCCACGTACTCTATCGAGCTCTGTAGAAAAGCATCGAGAAGTGTGCCGCAACGCTCAGTTGTCAAATGAGTGGGACATATTTTCCCCACCCAATCCGGCAAATTCTCCCCTCAAACGCCTTTTTGCCACCTCACCTTTAAGCAGCTGCACCGGTGTTCAACCTCTTGATCAACAGCGAATTGTTATTAGTGATAGTCTGAAAAATTATGAAAAAGTCGAAAACCATATTGCCTTGAAGAGCAACCATGGTGCTAACGCGAAACGTAGCAATGAAATCTCAACAGACGATGATTTTTCTGATGATTCGCTTGAAGACCAATCATTGCCGCCTCCACCAGCGCCACCAACAGTACCACCAACGCCATCTCTTTCAGCACCCGCTACGCCTCGCAAGAGGGGCAGTATATCATGGGAAATCAATCTGGATGAAGCAGACGATGCGGGAAATAAGTTTTGCAGTGGTAAATCGAATTCAGGTCATAAACTTAAAAAGTCATACAGCAGAGAAAAATTGCTGGACAGAGCATCGGTATTCAAACCAGTGGTAACAAAATATGTTTAAAAAAAATGCAGTTAGAATAATTTTGTTTTTTTAGATCGAACGGAGTAGTACAAGTATTTCAGAATCTCAATCGAGTGTCACATCGAGTGAAAATGGGCATGCAGCAACACAGCATCAAGTACAGGTTTGCAGTACTGAAGATGAGGCTACATCAATTTACTCTGATGCAGAGGATCTTATACCATCATTGCCGGCGAATATGGTTGGCAAGGGCACTTTTATTATTAGAAAAGGAAAAAAGGAACGTCAACAGTTACCCGAATTATTTGCCATGAAGCCTGCACCGGTATACGCTCATTTAAGTCCAGAAACTAACTCGAACTATAGTAGCCAAAGTCTTATGATGCCAAATTCAAGACATAGCATAGACCTCGGTATGTCACATCATTTTTCCAATTCTATGGAACAAGCTGGTCTATCTCCCAGGTAAAATAGCGACTTAACATTGTACAGTAAGGTTTTTAAAGTGTATTTTTTTATAGATCGAGACTGTCGTTGGACTTAGAATCGCCCGCTTTGGAGGTTCATAATCAGCATTTTTCAGGTAAGTAATCCAATAACATTAACAAGCAACATTTACTGAATGTAAGTGATCGGGTATTCCGTAGAAAACCGATCTTCATTCAACAAAAACTCGACTATAAACTCTTTCGAAAATCCCGCACAATCATTACAACGCCCCAATGATTATAAACCAGAAAGGGATATAAAGCCAACGAAAAATGGAAGCGACGGGTGCCTTAACATAATGGAAAACAGTGGAAACAATTATTCATCGGGATTTTACTCGTTAAGCAACAGCAATCCCAATGTTTCCTCATCTTCAATAATACGACAACAACAGCCCAATTCAGGTACAAATTCAAAATTCATTAATATATAACTAAATAAAATGCATCTTTGTTTTTCTAAAGGAGATCTCCATACCTCCAATGCAACGACTCCACGTCGTGAGCTAGCTCCACCATTAGAAGAAGACGAAGAACAATATAGCGAATCTCAATCTGGCTGTGCACCATTGCGTCAAATAGAAAGTAATATTAGTGCGCTTCTGCGCGGTGATATGTCTGTTGCCCGGGTAGGTGATATTACACAATCACGCCGTTCTCTGGGCTTCCGACCTGGTGTTCATAAATCTGAAAGTGCCAAGGAGATGCTTTTGTCACAGAATGCATTCGGTCCATTACCGCCTACGCCAACTTCGTCCAGTCCAGAGTTGGTGGTTAGAATTTGCTATTAGTTTAGATAAGAGTGACGTGATTAATGCTTGCATGTTTTAGGACTCTGATGGCCTTCCTCCCTTGCCACCTTCACCCACTGATATAGAAGATAATATGGATTCTGACCATATTGCTTCTGGCATACACGAAATGAAGTTACATCCAAAAACAAATCACTTTGGTAAATACACTCCAGATGAGTCTCCACCACCACCGGCTATACCGCCACATCGCAGTCCAATGCCCTCAAACACAATGAAGGCTCGTTCAATGGATGGGGGGTATTCAAAAAAATGTGGAAAGAGCTACGGACATGGGGGTACACAGGGTACAATGCCATGTGACATGCCGGTATGTGGTTCAACAAAACGAAATTTGGCCGGGTCGTACTCTAGGAGAACACCGTCAGCTCAAACTCCTAGAGAGGAGATTCGGCTTCAGACTTCTTGTAGCTTGCCAGAGACACCAATATTCGCAAGAGGGTAATATGCATTATAAAACAGATTAACGGTATGATTAGTTTGACAGTAATATTAATAACTGTAGTTGTGACGTTGCTCGTACTCCTCACCGACGCCCTACCGAACCAACAGTGGGAAGTGTTTCGAGAACCGCGCCAAGGTCCAGTACAAATGCCCAAAATATGAATTTTAGTTCTTCAATTGTTGGAATCGGTAACAAAAAATGTAAAATCAGAAAATCGTTTACTAACTATGGTTTTTCGAAAGGAGCTGGAAACACATTAACTGGATGCAGACAGCGGACCCTCAGTCAAGCACTTCAAACAGGTGAAATGCTGCGTCTGACGGGCGGCCCAGCCAGAGGATGGTATCCTAAACAAAGATCGATGCGGCCAGCATCTACAGAAAATCTTGATCATTTACATAGAATGCAGCAGTCTACATCCATGCGGGCATGGGACGGCACTACTGGCATGTCAGGAACTGGTGGTAGCCGAAAGCCATTAACCTTGCCGCCCAATCTCACACCAACCTTTCTGAATAAATCACCACGAGAGGCTCTGCGCAGAGTCACTAGCCTTCTTATTAAAAAGGGTACATATATTTCAAAATAACGTTTAAATTTGGTAATTGTTGCAACTTCTCTTTAGGCAACACAAAAGAACGAGAAACTAAGAAAAATAAAGATGTAGTGTCACCCCAATCTGGCGGTCATCATGGTTTGGATTCTTCAAGTAAGTACCACAGTTGAAGCCTTATCCAAATTAATCAAATCAATCCTTACAGAAGTTCTAGCAAAAGAGAGCACATCGAATTTCAATAACAATTTACACAAGGCACATAAGAAAAAAGGATTTTTCAAGAATTTCTGGAAAAAATCCAAGCACTATTCATTGGATCAATAAAACACACAAACATAGAAAGGCACACAATTTTCTACAACTAATAACTACTACGTACGAAATATCATTTAGCATTTAAATCGAATTTTTTCGGTCCCTTCAAAGCATACGCATACACAAACAATGAAGGAAAATTAAATTTAATGAAAAAAGAAAACAAAACAAAAAATCTCTTGTGTGAAAAACAGAAAGTAACGATTTTTTTACCAAAAAAGAAACGACTGAAATTTGAAATAAAATAAAAAGAAAAAATGTTTTCCTAAGCTGAGTAAGAAACATTTTCCAATTATATATATAAATATATATATATAAATATTTAAAACAATAGCAATTATTAGATGCACAAATCTATTAACTTTTCAGAAAGGAATACGTATACCATTTTTACACACACGAAAATAAAAATACAATTTTACTTCACTTCCGTACAAGTATACATCTATTAAAAAAAAAAAAAAACAACACGTAAACACATAAAATATATTTATTTATTTTTGCACTAATCATCCGCATACACTATAAACATACAATGTTATTTGATTATTATGAAAAATGAAGGGAAAGGAAGGGAAATTGTTCGCAAACTATTAAGAACATGTTAACTTTATTGAAATACTGTTCCTTGATAAGGGTACAAGAAATTTCGCCTGACTTAAGTCACAAACTGTACACGAACATTTCGCCTTCTCTAACATCTCAATGAAAAGACAACAATTATGACAC
Organism: Cheilosia pagana; assembly: GCA_936431705.1. NCBI lineage: Eukaryota > Metazoa > Arthropoda > Insecta > Diptera > Syrphidae > Cheilosia > Cheilosia pagana. The sequence goes on from OW386169.1 coordinate 314,247, forward strand.
ACATACAAATTGTAGATAGAGATTGGGAAGAGTCGGGAGAGAACTCAATGATTGAGCTCTGCGCATTTGATGTCTGGTTTCACGAATTATGTGAGAGATGTTCATTTTTGTGTTATAGCGATTAGTTGGTATGAAAAAAAGAGGAAATGCAAAAAATAAATTGGCAGCCAAATATATAACAAACCTATGGTATTAAGTAGAAAGTATTATATTCTTGTGAAAACTCACATTATTTACACATACATAAAATAGTTATTTTAGAAACAAGAAAGAAGAAAAAAAAAACAAGAAAAATAGACTTTGTTGTGCGTGTGCGTTGGTAGAGTTTAGTTGCATCGAAATATAATCACACCATATTATTTTCGTATATATTTTTCCATTAAACAATATCTTATAAAAAAAATAATATGTTTCAAGAATAACTTAGTAGCTTTGTGAATTGTGGTGACGGTAATTGCAAATGTACAATAACGATGAGAACAAACACAAAAAACAATCTAGTCAACCAGCTTTAGTTTCTTCTTTAATAATTGCGCAGCACAAAAAATTATAAAAAGACAAAAAAATTTTAATTATAATTCTATTTTGAAGGAATTGCAAAGAAGTGAAAAAATGCAAGCAAAAGTTAATGACGTTTAATTTGTTTCCTCGCCCCCAGTGAAACCAGACAAAATTTATATTTTACAATGATTGCAATAAGCCGGTTATTTTTGTATGTTTATATATATACATATATCTATTACACATTATTAAATTATTAAAAAAAGTAAAACAAACAAAAAAAAAAACGACATAGATATTAACTATTTATTAACAGTATTGGTAACCATTTAATAATCTTTTTTGTTTTGTTACTGAAATTATACAACACTTTTAAATTGAAAGAATTGCTTTCATCGGCAAACACAAAAAAGGTATTAAACCTAAGGTTGATTTAATTTGTATTATCAAACAAAAGTATGCAATCTCTTAAGTGGAAAAAGTGCATTAAGACAAACAACATGAGTTAGGTTACATTATTAAACTAATGCTACTTGTAGTTAACAATTAATTATTGGATATAAAACAATAAAAACGACGAAAATGCATTTTCCTGTTCTTAATAATTTGTTTATTATTTAGTCTTGTTTATATATTTACACGCAAACCGTTTGTTGCTCGTTAAAGAAAAATATTTTATAATCTGGATGCCACCAAGGAATCACTTTGTACTTTAGAGCGGACGGGTATACCACCTCAACCGAAACAGAGGATATTTTACGCGGTGAATTGAATTTCAGCTCCAAATTGTTACTTTTCAAGTCAGAGGCAAGTAGTTGTCGCGTTGAGCAGAGTTTCATGTCGGTGTCGGAGAAAACGGGAAAAGGAATGAATCTTCTTGAGAATATAACTAGAAGGAAAATTCCTTCGTGAGGATTATCGTAGACGTTGTTTAGTTTATAAAGAGCTTTGGAAAGACCATCTTCGTCCGAGTCGCTTTCGTCCAAATGATTTCGTGGATTTCTTGAAACGGAATAGTTCCAGAGCTTGTAACAAAATACCCAAATATTTGATTCCTTTTTATACCAACGATTGACATATTTAAAACCGTGGACACAGGAGAGATCATAGCCGACTTTGATTCGCTCCACAAATGGTGTGTAGAGGTAGAAGAGGGCACGAATTACATTGCTGCGAAGCGATCCATTGTGTTTTATGCAGCTTATTTCTAAATTGTTTGGTAGTTTGTTGTCTTTAACATAAAACCGACGATACATGTTGGTCCAAAATTTCGCTGAAGTCACGATGAATGCTGTCTGGCGGCATACCAGCGCGAAATTGCCGACATCTTCGGGGTTGATGTAAGCGGCAATATTAAACCATATATCTGTATTGATATAATTGTAGACGCAATCAACAACTTCCACTTTGGAGTCTGAGGTGCTGGCAGGTTGAGGTTTTATTAGTCCTCGCTTTGGTTTGACGTCTAATGTTATCGCGTTTGCGAGATCTTGCATTGTGATTCCTTAAGGGAGAAATAAAAGATGGGTAAAGCTTTCAAAAAATTGAATATGAAATATATAACAGTACAGTAAAAAAAATAAATAATGAAAGGACCATCAGCCCACACCATTCGATTGGGATGTGTGATCAACTAGTATTGTGGATTAGGAATTGTGCGTCCACAGGAATTTTAAAATTGAAAACACAATCCGTTAAAATAGATGTGGCATGTAGGTACACACAATTTAAAGTCCAATATACTATGACTGGCGTTTACCCTATAGGTACGGAGCTCGACCCATCAATACTTTTTGGCAGAAGACCAATTTTACATGGGAACAAAATTAACGCTTAAATGTTCCTAATGAATCATCAGAATATAGTTGCCTACATACGTACCATCACGTTGCCGAATTTTTTTTCGAAATATCAATTTCGGAGACATCACACAATAAAATCAAATTTATTAGTGACACTGACAGCTGTCACTGTCATCATTGAAAACAAGTGAAAAAACCATATTTAACGAAAGGGAGGCGAAACTTTCGTCAATAGAAAGAGACATCTAGATGGGGAGTGAAAAAATCTTGACATATCACAAAACCGATTTTTTTTGACAAACATGGCGACCGGGTTGTATAGATTCTCGTGAATCGCACTAGAAAAACGCGAAAAACTCCCAAAATATTATAAAATATCGTAAAAATGTCTAGCTGATTGCAAAACTACGATAGTTCTGCAGCGTAGTGATCAATAAATTTTCACCGTGTGCAGTGGATTATGTGAAAAATTACAGTGTACATAAAAATTGCAATACACATTTGCGGGCGGGCTGTGGTTTTTCTTTCGTTTTCGTTTTTTTTTCGCCAAGAGTGAGAATTTTTCCTTATTAGAACAATATTTTTGATTTAAGATTTAAGTGCAAATGTAATATTAGTTCGTTATTTATGTGAAAGCGAAAATCATCTATTATAGAAAATTAACTTGTGTTTTACAGTCGTGTATTCAGCACATCATTTCATAAGGGGGAAGGGGGGCTGCGATAGAAAAAAAATGTTTGAATGAAATAAATGGTGAACAGCATAATCAAGCAGATTTTTTACTATTATTCATACACGGCTCCATATAATCGTAATTACATAAAAAAAGTTACAAGGTCTGAAATTGGCAAAGAAAATCATTTTTGTCAAATAGTTTGTGGTGTTTCTGCGAAAAGTAAATTTTTTTAATACAAATACTTTTTTTTCTTGTTCTACTTAATGTTGCGGGAGTGAGGTGATGCTACCTTATCGTACATCCTTGATATAGTGCCGTTTAAGGAGCTCTTTGATTTAATTCCAATTTAATTTTATTGTATGTTTGATCCGAATATTACTACAAATAAAACAAGGAACTTTCAACAACAACAAATCGCGTCGTTGTGTATGTACACAATTTGCGGACAGAAAAGTATCGCTGCCCCCTCAGCGAGTTAATATAATGTGGAGCATGATGTGTGACGTGATGCCGACAATATCCGAGGACAGCATCTCGCAGCGGTCCTCGCAGTTCAGCGGCGAGGATGCTAATTTTGAACAACTTATGGTATCAATGCTTGACGAACGGGATAAGCTTATGGATAGCCTACGCGAGGCACAGGAACGTCTCGGTGAATCTGAAATGAAGCTGCATGATGTGGAAAAGGAGCGTGACAGTTTACATCGCCAGATTAATGCAAATTTGCCCCAGGTAATTGTGACAAAAAATCTATGTACATTTGCACAACTTATTTTTAAATATATAAAATCAATAGGTAAATGGGGTGGGATTGCCAACAGGTTTTTATTTTGCAGGACTAGGGCGTTGTAAGCATGTGTTACATTTTTACTTAGCAGAATGCATGTTATGATTATTATGTACTATGTACCTACCTAATAATCTTATAATAGAGAGCAAGTGAATCACAAAAAAATCAATAATGTAGGTACCTATTGATTTTTTTTGAGCGGGTTGCACAATTCAATGTCTTTCAGTTACACGTGCACATGATTGACTGAGAGGCTTTAGATGTACCAAGTTTATGCAAACAAACCAAATAACTTTTTCAGTACAGTTGATGTTTATCAGGTGTCAGCTTTGATACCATACAGAGACCACCAGTTCAACTAGTAGGACTTTCGACTTTTAACAGTAAACCTGCAACCGAACTGAAGATAAGTCGTTGACTTATGCCTATTCCTCGAAATGCAACACATAAGACCTATAATATGACTTAAGAAACTGATGTAAGTACCTACCTATGCACGTTTATCGTTTTGATTGAATATCCCGCACAGGTTCCTGAACATGCTTTGTATATACAGAATCAGTATGGTAGGCGTTATTCGCTTGTTACTGAAGAAGATTATATTTCATACAATCTGTATAGTAGAATCTCAAAATTGAAAAAACTAAAAATGGTTATCAACTTGGTAGGTGTATGTACGTAACTTCATCATCAGCAGATTCTTCCGGTATTTGTCAAACAAAGTCAACATAGCAACATCGTTGTCATTAAACAATTTAAACAGAATAATCCATAGAACTTTCGGCAAACTTTTATAAAGATGACTAATTATGTATATTTACCTACACCCGAGTCTCACCAAATATATGGGAATTCTTACATAAAAGCAGAACTGAATATTGTATATCTAGTAAACATTATCTTTGTGCAGGGCCGTTGTGCCTAGATATCACGAATTTTATAGGTAATCTAACGTATAGCATAAAATATGTTTTAATTAAGATGAACGAATAATTAAACATTTGCGCCAAAAGTTGATGTGTTTCCCAGTAAAAATATTTTTCTAAAGGGGAAAGCCATAGGAAATATAAAATGTTTGTGTGACTCATAAAAAAAATTTTATTAAAAAAAAAAAACTTAGGTGATATCTAAAATTTGATACTTATTAAGTAGGCGTATACGTACCTATGTAGGTTGATAAGAGCAGAACTTAATTTTAACTTGGTTAACAGCATTCCTATCTTCATACCTACACGTCAACCAAGTTTTTCTCTAATGCCTACATTTATATAAGTAAAAAATGTAATTATTTGCTCCAAGAAAGTGAATAATACTATAATTAGGAACTTGGCATATTATCCCAGTTACATGAGCTGTTTTGAATATTTTGTAAAGGAATAGGTGTCAAACGAAATGTGTGTACAGGAACAGAAGTTAACTACCAATAGGAGGTCCAGTACCTACGTACACACATAGCAACGCTGTTTTCGTCCGAGATGAACCGATATGATTGTTGGCAAAAACCTATAAAAACGAAAGTTAATTGGAAACTAACACTAAGTATATACAATACTTTAATAGGCACCTTGCCATGAACTGAATTTCCAATTGGAAAAGAGGTGCCAGTAAGTAGTACAAATTTCAACAATAAAATATACTGTAGGTATCAATAACACAGAATGAAATCAACAAGTTTTAATGACCGTGTGTGTATGTAGGTACCATGTTATTCATACCGCTGTTTAGCAATAGGGAAATTAGCAATAATACCTGCACTTAGACGTGGCATAAGGTACACTGTTGTAGAAGTGAGCGCTATGTGTAAAAGAGGTTACTCGGTATATTTATGTTTTTTTTTATTTGATGATTTTTATATAATACACGCAGATAAAACGAAAAAGAAGTTGTTTACTGGATGCAGAAATCAACTTTAGAGGTTACCAGACGCGTGTAGAGTGTAGATTAAATGTAATGACAGCTAATATAGTGTCAGTTTTTGCGCATGTACACCGCAAAACGTCTATGTTTTCTCCAACACAAAATTCCACTCAATGCGATGTTCTTGCATTCCCATATAGGTATTTAGCATTTGGATTGCAGGTCAAAGTGCCTTTCCGTTTGGCAGAGCGTTAGGTTGATTTGCGAACTGTATCTTGTCGGTTTTTGTTGTGCTTTGGTGGATATAATACTTGCAACACAAATAACACACTCAAATAAATTGCATAGCAGTAGTATAATCCAATATTCACGACATAGTCCCACACCATCAACAAAATGCATAACTGAAATCGTGCTTCACTTAACCCACGTGTGTTCATTTTCATTCATAAAAAAAAAAACGTGTTCAACGCTACGTATTATTTACTCTTTCAGTAAAGTGAATGTGTTTTTGTGAGTCTTTATTTTCGCATACTTCTTTGAAAAATGAAAGAAAAAAGTTTACGGAGATCTTTTATTGGAATTACCTTTAGAGAGGCAGCAGCCGGTTTACCCTTACGTTTATTCAAGGCTTACATTGAGCAACCGGTTCAAAGCATAATAAAATACTATTTTAATTTTCGGCTGTTACAGTGACCGCACTAACGATTTTTTTAACATCAGACGTATGAACTACCCCGACTATGAATAGCAGTGAAACATTTTACTTAGTCGTCATATTTATACACACTATAGGAGTAAAGAAATATGATATTTAGTGTGCTTTTAAAAGGATCTACAACAAACGTGCCTTTAAAATTCTGGTTATGTTTTCAACAACAAAATCAAAGCAAATCCGAAACCCCATGCCCATGGTGCCTTCCCCTTCACATTCCCCGGCGAAAATCCGGGGTAAGAATATGTCAGTGTGCTCGTCAAAGCAATCGGCCAATAGCAGTTTTCAAAATAGTAGAAAAGAGTCTACTGCGAATAGCGTCGGAGACATATCCAGTGGAGGCAAGCCAACCAATGGAATGACATACTTCAGTACGGGGCCCTTTTCTAAGATTTTCAAAAAATCATCCACATTTGTACAAAATCCATTTAATATATCTTCTACCAACAACAGCAGCAGTGGTGGTGGTGCTATCACAAATAGTAATGTTGGTGTTACCAATCCAATGAATGGCAACAGTCCTCCTCTGATTATTCCTACCGAAGAAATACCAAACAGCCCTAGTATCCGCCCCAAGGTATCCTCAAATGTCGACACGGCGAAAGAGCCGAAACATAAATCGGCTTCAAAATCGTCTACTGCACAAAAGTTACAACCAAAAGAGATAACAATATGTAGTTCAAATTCGCCGAAAATGTTCAATTTGAAGAGTCACCCTGTAGAAAAAGAGGGAACAAATTTGTTAAATAACAACGTGAATTTCGAAAATGACCAAGAGGTGGAAAAAACGATAGACCACTTTGAGCGTGTCCTCAGCCGCATGGAAATATCAGCAAGACAACCTGACATTACGTTACCAAAAGCTTCTTCCCAAAAATCAGCCAACGAACAGTTCTTTTCGCTATCATCATCGAATAACAATAACTTGGAGGTAGATATGTGTCGATCTAGCTATCCACTTATTGAGTATCTATCCTCAACAGAATTGCCAGATATTCGGGAAGAATCGCCTATGCACAAAATTAACAATAATAACAATAACAATCCACTTGCTGCCTTTCTTGACGATGACTTCACCTATGCGGATGATGGCGTTGTAGTCGACTACACAAACCCAATGTATTCCAATGATTCCAGCATGTTTAGTAAACTCTCGAAAACATACCGCTATCCATCAAGTTCTAACTTGACAATTGTTTCGAAAACATATCCTGAACTAGAGCGACAACAGTTACGGCAAAATGAAACAAATTTACTATCACCAATGAGCCTTACAAATGTGTTCACCAATGAATGCCAAGAATTCTGCAATGGTGCAGGAGTTTTTATCACCAGTGAACATTCCAATGAACTTTTAAGGGTTAAATCTAAACAAAATATCAAAGGGAAATATATAAATCCTGCGGAACTGTTAGTGCTGAATGGCAGAAGTGAGCTGTCCTCCGTAAAAAGTAAACATTCCTCATCAAGTGCAATGAGTGCAAGTGCAGTTCAAATGTTCTTGACCGAAAATGGAAATGAATATATCAAACAATTTCTGCAGGTAAAACGGATGTCCTCCCAGTTTGAATTACCTTTTTCGTTTGTTTTAAAACTTCGATCAGTCATGAAAGTTTGTAATTGTTCTGAAATGTAATACACCCTTTGTCTGCATTCGCATAGCGTGTGTAAATACCATTAACGAAATCGCTTTTATTCTTCCTTTTCAGAGGACCATTATCAATTGCCTGTGTCCTGTGTAGAACTAAGAGATATTTTTATGTTTACCATTGCCCTGAACAAAGAAGCAATAACAGACACGTATATCTAGACGGGAGTGCGGTTTGGTTTATTTCTGTCCTAGGTTTAAACCCCGAAAAAAACACAAACTTAAATCTGGAAGTATTAAATAAAAAAAGCAGAATGAGTAAAATAGATGAACTTAACTATCGCAAAGTCAGGTTTACCTTACATTGCACCAGTCGAAATTCAATTGGTTTATTTAATTGACGTCTAGTCTTCTGCAAGAAGTTTAAAAGAAGCAAACGAAGTGTCAAATGACATTAGATTACATACACAGCTATTAACCACATAGGCTAAAGTCCAAACAAGCAAGAAGTAACACTTATCTGCATATATTTTGGCCCGTTGTTAAAGTCTCCTCAGTCCTCACACCTCTGGAAAATGTCTCAATTTACTAAGCACAGACACCCTTATTTTGAGTGCGTGTTAGATTTGTTTTTTTTTTGTTTTTGGTGGAGGCGGAAGTGGTTTCGTCCTTTTTTCTATCTATTCTTCTGTCGCTTATAGTACCTAGTCACGTTCTAAACAAAAAAAAATGAATAAGCGTCCCTTTGCATCCTTTCAAGGATACATTGTTTTTGTAAAGCGAATTTATAAGAAGAGAAGCGAAAAGATGAACAAACTATTCTTGTCGCCATTGAAATTGCACACAAACGACTGCAGCATAAGAAAGGAGACGTTGACACCATCGTGCAAAACTTAGAACTCTAAGAGGTCAAACATATCGCATACATATGTAATACACAAGTACGAGTACTTTATATGTGGTAATTTCCTTAACCTTTCTGATATTGTAGGCAACTAAAACTAATCTTGGTTGTCGCACAATCCAAAAGTCTGCTGTCTTCGCATGTCTGATGTCTTTCAAAAAATAAAAAATAAAACGCCATGGACATATGCAGAAAAAAATAAAGGCACGGAAGCCCCACAATATGTTTTGTCCGCAATTGGGGTAATTGCAATTGCAATTAAAGCATTTTGTAATTTGATTTTCAATTTACTAAGAGAGAAGCCTCATTTTTATTAAACCATTGGATTCAAGGTCTCCGTAGTAATGCGATGGTTAGGAGAATGGTCTGTTGTTTTTGTTTACAATTGTATTACATTATTTATTGCTCTTAAAGCGTCATCTAATTAAAAAAATAATTTCTAAAGTATGTAGATTTACGCCTTTTAATGATATGGTTTTAATGCCTATAGAGTGTAGACCTCATTTCATCATCTGGATCGCGTCATAGGATTTTACCTTATTTTCTTATGGGATTGTTATAGAAACCGTCAAGTTAAGTTGCAATTCCACATTGCTATGGGCCACTGAGTGGCACCGATTTGAATATGAGAAACAAGAAAATGATTGTTTCTTTATATACTTCATTGAAGAAGAATTCGAAGTGCGGCTAGAGGAATAGACCGAGGTACCCTAGCTATGCGATATTTAGCACCTACAAATAAGCTGTTTTCTAACTGGTTCTCTAACATTTTAACGTTTGCTTTCGACTGCCATGTAAACACCTTGGCATTGATTGCGTCGTCGACCGCACACGCAAAAATCTTTAAACATATTGGGTCACCACTGTAAATTTAGTGGGCGAGAACTGCAGCAGTTGTAATAGTATCTGTTGTCTGCGCCGTGGGAAGATCAGTTTGTGGCTTAAATACGATTTTTGTTTACACTTTAGATACCAAATGACTGCACAGCGAATGCGAAAAGAATAAAATAACCGCATCATACAATGTAGTCATTAGAAAAGTCTTTATTGTGCACAAATAATGGGGTTAATCTACTTGAGGCCGTCATGCAGAGGATTCGTTTTTTTTAATTTTTAACGCAGCTTTTGCGATGCCATTAAGATAATTTAAGGGACATGGAAAAGCTTAAGAAATGCACTAGATAAACAAAACAGTCTATCACGTTTCGTGTGCTTTTTCCCAATAAAATTGTGTCATAACAATGACACTAACACTAAAGCAATACATCTGCAGAAACATCATATTCATATCGTGACGCGAATGAAGCTTTGTTTTTGTTTCGACAGTCGGAGGAGGAATCATGATAAAAACAAGTGCTATTATGTATAAATAAACTGCACATTTTCGAAGAAAGTACAGACGACAAGGCTTTTCTTTTCTCAAGAATATGTAAAGCTTATTCTATGCATATCGGTTGCTATTTCTTTAAATAATGACATTTTTTTAATACACTTGTTCTGCTCATGTTTGTCACCAGTTCTATTTCCCTTTTTCACAATCTACCTTCATTTTCCAAACCTGCATTCCTGACCAGCAATCATTATGATGAACTTTCAAAAAATATACACTAAATCAGAGCTCTGATGTGGCTTGTTAAAAAAAAGGAACACAAACCTTTTCAAGGTATCTATAGAACTGGGTGATAAGAAAGGAAACCGGTAAGCACTCAACGCACCCTCCATTAAAAATGAGCTTGCATTTTTTCGAAGGGTTTATCAAGCATAAAATGCCTTGGAGATATACTGCGTTTCTGTCACTTTATTGAGCGCTGTCAAAGCTGTCAATATTAAAATAACATTTAGTTTAAAATCAAACCCCTTTGCTGTTTAACAATGTGTCGTATTCAAGCTGAACATAAAAGGTACGTATACGCCATAGTGTACTTTTATGTTGCTCCTAGTGTATACTTTTTTTATACACTATAAAATGACTCGGCCATAAGAATGCACTGCTTTATGTGTTCCAAATATGCTTGCTACACTTCGCTATATGTTCCAATGCACAGTGCGACCGAAAAACGTTTCCCTAACCCCAACCATAGCAAACGAAACGGCGAAACGGAATTCCATAAAATTTATTGAAGTTGAAGTGCACATCATCGTCTCTGCCCTCGCATTCAGACACAGAGACAGGCAACAATATTCTTCGCCTGACATTGGGTAGAAGCATCTGTTGGCCATTTATGACGTTCAGTCATGATCTATAGACGAATGTATCACGACGCGATCACAGTTTCAGTAAATAGAGTCGCAAAAGAAATCTAAGCGTGTGTGTATGTTTTTTATAATGCACGTGAAACTCGTTGTTTAGTAAACTTGGTCTCTGCGGAGTACATGAGCTAATCAGGACACGCTTATCTTTTCTTCTTCTTTTTGTATATGTTTGTTAAAATATATAGACTATTGTGTAGCAGTGAAATGAAATCCATGTAATCGAAAGTACACATTTTCGTTCCGGTTTGTGATTTTCCACAATTGGCAGACTATAAAGCTTTCGTAAATGGTGATCTCATGATTTTCCGTATACAATGTCTGCTATGTCAAGTGAAACGAAAGTGTTTCAGTGTTTGTGTTTAAAAATAAAATTAGGTTTACTGCAATTAAATTAAGGAAGAATAATTCCAGCAAAATTAAGTGAATGTCGCCTGAAACGGGCGACAATGTTCCCAACGTCTTCATGTCAACCGCTGCCCCATCGTGTCCTGTTCACGCCGATTTCGTACAATCGTTAATTTATCTCCAGGATACTTGCTCACTTACTCGGCCGTATTACTACTTTAAAGAACCATATTCAGCAGAAACCAGACAGCCCATTCTTAGGAATGACAATTGCTCTTGTTCGTTGCATCAAATTTTAATTAAGGTAAACTCAACTGAGTTGCTATCAAGTCCCAAATATGATAATAATTAATGCAAATAACTTTCTACATCTATAACATATTCACAAACACATCATTTACAATTTCCTCTTGCTTTTCGAATGCAGAAATTCCCCTATCAACCGATTGTGTCTCATTCATAAGTTAACGCCAAACTCATCTAACAGCAAAATGTTGGTGCTAACGTCTTACTAGTGGGTGTTACTAAAGTGCCCACGTAAAGGCAACACACTCGCAGGCAATAACAATAGAAAACGCAATATAAGAAAAAGCAAGCATACGTGCATGCAGGGCTCGCGGCGGTATATTAAACAATTATGGTGCCCCCCGATTGAAAGTATTCGTCTGCTGTTAAGCATATAAGGTTATACCGGCACACTGTGGACGACCGGATGTCTGAACGAATTAAAATTTAAATTTCTGCCTCAATTAGGCAATATCCATTTAAAAGTAGGCAGAGTCTAGTGTCGGTCTTCTACCATAACAGAAAACACTTATGGTACACGCATTTAGACTTGGATTGGAATATTATATCCAGTTTGAAGTCCCTATGTCGTTGGCATGCGATAGTTGTCAATTTTTATGTATACCATCGGCAGTATGTAGGTATTCAGTACAAGTGCATCAACAATGACTGAAGGATTCGATTAAAAAAAAATGCTTCGGGTGCGATGCTCTTTTCCTTCCAGAAATAGGTCAACAAAAAGTGGAGTCATGTGCTCACCATATTCGCAATAAAATAACAGCAAACAAAAATACTCCAAACTACTAGATTCATCATAAATATAATAGTCGTCGCAGGAAACGATGGAGAAGTCGATACTATACATATATGTAGCGCAAGCAATTGACACAATGAAGAGTAGGACAATGTGTTATATGGGGACTATTTCTTAACTCCTTTGATCATGCGGGTATTATATACTGGTAAGGGGCCCCAGATAGTCAATAGGTTAAGAAATACGACGACACTGGACGGAAGCAGTGGATCCAAAATACTAAGAATACGTCTTAATAAGTTAAGTATGGCTCATCATAACAAATTGCCAATACAGTGGGCCCCTTTAAAAAAAAATTCCCAAAAATGTAAATATTAGATACGTTAAAACTTTGTTTATCGTTAGGCGTTTATTGCCATCTAAGAGTATGTATTCTCGTCCCTTTGGGAATTTTAAATGTGTCTATTTCTTTAAGAGCAACTTGGAGTATCACATCTTGTGCCCAAATAGCTTCACATTCTAGACATAATGGCGGTATTTATTCTGAGTTGTCGATTTTCTTTTAGTAGTCAGAAACCAAATTAGAAGAATCCACTTATTATAAAGATATCCTTTTGTTCAACATATTTAATGACAATAAACGATTTCCTATTAGTAAAGCATGCTCTGAAATACAATCTTGTTTTGTAGGAATTTTCAACCCTTACAAAAGAACTCACACAAGCGCGGGAAACATTGCTGGAACGGGACGAGGAAATAGCCGAATTAAAAGCTGAGCGAAACAACACACGGGTAAGTCAATGACACATATTCAATACGATAGCCAGACAGGCGGCGGCGACGGCGGCACCGCATCCAATTGCAGCATCACTAGCTGCTTTTAGCTTCGCCACCGCAACACACCAACGATTAATATGCCGCATTTCCTGTTAAAATAGAAAGAGAAGTGTGAGTGGAAGGTGACTGTGAAAAAATGAGTGAATCGACGTTTCATGTCCTTCTGAAAGTAATGTGTGCATTCAGTTTTGTTTGAATGCTGCAACGACATAGCCGGTTAGATTTCTTCCATAAATTGCAACCGGAAGCGTGTACTTTTAATTTAAAATTCTAATGAAACTTTTATTCTACACGTGGTGTGTGTATATATATTTTTTTTAGGAATTTCTTTTATTAAATGCTTCTGTGGTTTGCAGCTTCTTTTGGAACACCTCGAGTGCCTGGTGTCGAGACATGAACGTTCCTTGCGTATGACAGTGGTGAAAAGACAGGCGGCTGCACAGAGTGGGGTCTCCAGTGAGGTGGAGGTATTAAAAGCTTTAAAGAGTCTCTTTGAACATCACAAGGCTTTGGATGAGAAAGTAGGTTTAGACTTTGGTTGTTCGTATTTTTGGTATGCTATACACGCAAACTGTTTTAGGTGAGAGAGAGGCTACGATTGTCAATAGAGAAGAATACTGCCCTTGAAGAAGAGCTTAATTCAACCAAAGACGAGGTAGGAAATGCTTTACTCGTTGTAATAGATCTATATCTTTATTGTATTTTCTGAAAATAGCTGCAGCAATACAAATCTGGTGCAATACAACACAACAGCGATGCGACCAAGGAGAATGGTACAGGGGACAAAGTAAACCAAATATTTAAGTAATTTTTTGTGTGAATTATCTTATTGTTTGTCTGCCTTTGCAGAGTGGGGGATGTATCAACGGTGATACTGGGGATAGCATCGATTATTCGGCAAAGACCCACGAACTTCAAACTATTATCGAAAAACAGGTATATTTGTGTGTCATTGCAATTGAAAGAATTGAAAATACTCTGCGACCATTTTACAGACTGCTGAACTATCGCAGTGGCAACGCCGAGTATCCGACCTAAACAGCCGAATCAACGAGCTTGAAGATAACCTAGGGAAAGTCCAGAAGGACCTTTCAAAATCTCAGGAACAATGTTCGAAACTACAACGCGACTTACGCGAAAACGTCGCACAAAAAGAAGATCAGGAAGAGAGAATTGCCACTCTCGAAAAGCGGTACCTCAATGCTCAACGTGAATCTACTTCATTACACGATCTGAATGAGAAACTCGAACAAGAACTACGGCATAAAGAGGCACAACTCAAGGTAAATTATATCCGCTATCGGTTCACTCCCTTATCGCCTTGACAATTACTTGTAAAATGAGACTGGTGTTTGGTACATGTACTTTTTCTAAAAAAATGTTCTTCCACACCTTTGTAAATCCAATTTATAAATCAAGTACATAACCGCGAAGTTGCATCAAAAACAAAAATTAAGGTAAATGCAAACAAATTCACAAGCTTAACGTCACTAATAAATCCCACGCCGCCGGTGCTCAAGTGGTAACACTGTTAAGACAGCGAAAATCCCGGAAATACCGGAGTCAACTAATAATTATTAAGATTTGCTTTATTCTAACAAATAACCCTATTGCCAATCCACATATTCCATGTTTTCTTTGTGTTTTTTTTTTTGTTCGCGAAACATTTTTTCAGCTGCACGAGGAAAAAATCGCCGCTATTCAAGAAAAATTGGAATTGTCCGAGCAAAAGTTGGCGCAACAAGCAAAACTTCCCGACATGGAAGAACAGCTGAAAGCTCGCATGGAGGCGCTAACTCAGGTAGGAAACAAGGTAGGCGGGTTCATCATCATGTCAAATAAGATGTTTTTCTTCAATTACTGTATTCGTTTGACTGGACTAGCGAAATGTGTTTTATGTATCTGAGCAAGAATCAATATTTTAAAATACGAAAATCAATTGGTAACAAATTTCTATATTAGGAATACTTTAGTTTTTTTTTTTTGTAATTTTGTTTGTTTCAATATGCCAAAAGAATGAATGACACTAGTGCCAATTAGATATATACATCTGAAATGGGAAAGGTGTAGTAAAATTAGGTGACAATTATTTGAATAGCAGTAGCTTTTACCAAATCGCTGTTCAAATATTTCTGTTTTACTACGCCGATGTAATTACTGAATTATTTTTGTTCCAATAGAATTTGTCTTTTGTTTCTTACTATCGTAAGCTGAATGCAACAATTAATGGCAAACTAGCCAAATGTTTGCATTATCTTTTTTATTTTAATTGTTTTAAGATTAACAACATTTTATAAACTGCACAACTGCATTACAGAATGTAACACTGAACAACTTTTCAATGAAAAAGAGAAAAGAAACCCTAAACGTAAATGAACTAAAAAAAAACAAAATGCAAAAAACATCTTTTTTGACACCGCACACACTCTGGAAATAGTCATTAATTTCCATTTGTTTTTTGTCCATGCATCACAAAATTGTCCATGATCACTACAAAAATGTTTTAAAATTCTTCAGAGGCATATAATAGAAAACTACAATAGAGTTGACAGCGTGGAAACATTTTGTAACACAAGTCAACAAATTTAGTAGTTTTCTGCTATATACCACCGATAATATACATAACGAAACAATAGATATTCGACACCCTCCCCCATTGATACCTGCATGCTTTCCATCGATTGAGATCTAAACGTTTATTTCTCATCGCATTCATGATTCTTTTTGTTTTAGTATTATTATAGTCGTTTATTATTAGGTGCAAATAGCAGCACTTATGATCGTTTGCTTCCATTATGTGTATATCTGTGTTCATGATTTGTTTTAAGTGAACGTGTAATCGTAAGCCATATGTTTTGTACATCATTTCTCATTTTGTATTTGCCTGTTTTTGCCTTCAGTTTTGTACAAAATAATAGATTTAACGAATTCGATCTGTCTTAGGCACAAGAACGACACGGTTCGGCAGAAGACCGTATCCAGCGATTGGAAACAAACCTAGATGAAAAGAATGCAGAAGTTGTACGCCTTAACCAAAGACTTAAAATGAACGAGGAGCACAATATGCGGCTTTCATCTACGGTAGATAAGTTACTATCGGAGTCTAATGAACGTCTTCAGGTTCATTTGAAAGAACGTATGCATGCTTTGGACGAGAAAAATATTCTTACACAGGAATTAGAAAAGGCGCGCAAACTAGCTGAGGAGTTGCATCACGAAAAGAGCGAAATAATGAAGGAGCTCTCTAAGACAAGGCTGGAGATCGAGAATTTCAAGCGGCAGCTTTTGCAACAGGAGATTGCGTACAATATTCAACAGACGGAAGCACTAACACGCAGTTTGTCGCCTAGCAGTGTAGTAGATGGAACGGCTTTTTCAAGGAGTACATCACATACCAGCTTTGATACGCATTCGTTGCGTCGTAACAAGCAGAGAATGGAGGAAAACGACCAATTCGCTAGAAGTTTGGCTGAGCAGGTAAAGATGATCACTTGGATAGGTTGTAATATGCCAGAGCCTTTTAAACTCGAAATTGTTTATAGGAGTGGAGTAAGTTACAGCAGGCGCACGCGTTAGCAAACGTTCAAGCAGCATTTGACGTATCCAGCGGCGCCGATTGTGATGATAGTGACGGACTGTTTGGCCCTTCAGAAATGATGTCACCCTCAGGTCACACAGATGCACAAACACTTGCAATGATGTTGCAAGAACAATTAGATGCCATTAACAATGAGATTAGGTATGTTAACAATTCTATGGCTCTGTCCGATGTATTTCTTATTTTCTGTACGCAGGTTAATACAGGAAGAGAAGCAGTCGACAGAAGCTCGAGCCGAAGAACTTGAATCAAGAGTTGGCAGCTTAGAGCATGTAAATCTTTTAGCACGAGGACGTTCCATGGACAGACAAAGTCCACCACTTAGTGGGCGTAGTACACCGAATAGTCCAAATAGGGATTATCTTCACAAGTATCATACGGTAAGTAGTTGTGGGCTTCATCCTTTATTTTCAATGGTTTTCTTTCCTTCACCGTTTAAGATCTTTTTTGTACTACAACACGGTTCGAACGTGGCTCGTTTAATAGATTTTTTAACATACATTTGTGGATTGTATAGTTTTTTTTTTAATTAAGCATATATAAGAAAAAAAAACACGAAAAAAAATAAATTTACAGGCACCAGCCTCCATGTCACCAGCTCATCTCCATCAATATGCGGCCTCCCTCAGCCCTGGCCAATTGTCTGAGTCTCTTCCTTCGAGCCAGGTATTAGCCATATGATGTGCTACTTCCATTTAACATCTATCCACTTTGACCTTCTTCTGTATCTATGTTTTGTATACGAATTGAGTTTACTCTTATTTTGTGTGAATAATTTTTCTTGAGTTATTTTCAAACACGATTACATACATAATTCGAAACACTCATTTACACTCGAAACACCTAACAGCAGTTCTTTGAGAATAATTTTATTAAGAGAATGCGCGACATAAATGTGCACCTACATACACATTTGCTTTTTGCGAATTGAGACTGAAGAAAGTTGTTTACATTTCTAACGAACACAAATTAGTAAGTCATTTCAATGGCCATAATTGACTTAAACTTTTCTCGAGTTAAACATACATCTTAATAACTACAGCAGAGAGCTACAGCCTTACATACATTAACTCTGCTTTTATTCCTACTTTTCCTGACGGCCTGTTCCCGCCGCAGACGACACGACTGCAATGCGATCAAAAGTTCTCTTACTAAAATCAATTATGCACTTAATTTTTAACTAAAAATGTTTTGCTAGTCAGTCTAAATCGGATCGCAGCCGTATCGTCGCTAGTGGAACAGCTGCCTCATTACAGAAATATATAAATATATATATATATACATATCGGACGTTTTTTGTTTTTGCACGAAACGATTTGCTTAATCAAAATTGATTCTATTGAGTTGAATGCACTTTATTAATTATACGCATACATATACTATGATAATAATAATATACATAATCCATTTTTTAATCATTAAGCTGGATCGCTTTAATGTTTGGCCATTTTGTACATACATAAAATACATTAAATTATAAATTGCTTTCTTAATTTTGCAGCTTAATTTACCAGCCCTATCATCAGACGTATCCAGAGATGAGCTTCACGCTATGGCTATGGCTGGTGATTCCAGCTCAGGAGGTGCAGCATCACCGCTAACTGCTAGATCAATGCGTTTAGAACGAGTAGCCCAAGCTTTGGCTCACAGTCAAGAGGAGCTACGAAGGTAACTAATAAAAAACATTTGTGTTAGTAAAAAATTACACTTTGTAGCTAACATGCATTTGCTGCACTTTGTATACAATTTAACTAACATTTTGTTGTTACTACACGCAGACGGTCGATGGGATTGCCACCGAGTCAAGGACCAAATAATATAAGGTTAATAATTTGTTGTTGCCTGACAGCTTTTATATAATGTAGTTTGTTCTAACTGTTGTTTTTCTGTGGTTCATGATTTGATTGCTAAAAGCTCAAAGCATTTGTCTTTACAGCCGATCGGATAGATACCAAAACTATGGACCATCACCTTTAAGTTCACGTCACGGGAGCCAAGAGTCCCTGCGACATTATAGCACAATGGGTTCCATGAACATGCTACAGACTCCAACATCCAGCGTCAGTCGAGATGTTGCGACAGCTGTACAAAAGAAAAAAGGCATTAAATCAAGTTTAGGACGATTCTTTAGTAAAAAAGACAAAGTTAAAGGCGTTAAAGATTCGATGCCTGATGGATCCACGAGCATGATGTCAATAGGAAATCTATCGATAACAATGAGTGACATTGACTCAAATTACGATGCGATGAGCTTGTCTGGCGGAAAAATGCATGGAATTAGTGGCCTCCCAGGAAAAATATCTTCCGTGGACTATGGCAGACAAAAGAAGTATTTAAACTCGAAATTATTTAGTATTAAACTTGGTAACTGACAATTTTTGTTTTAAGGGAACACGACTATCGTAATGATCTCTTGGGAGAGGCTATGAAAGCAGGTACACCATTTGCATTGTGGAACGGACCAACAATAGTAGCATGGTTAGAATTGTGGGTTGGTATGCCGGCATGGTATGTGGCCGCGTGTAGGGCCAATGTGAAGTCAGGAGCGATTATGAGCGCATTGAGTGATACAGAAATACAGAGGGAAATTGGTAAAACCACAGATGGTGTTCTTCTTCTTCTTCTTGGACTTTCTGACATTTTCTTTTTCAGGAATCAGTAATCCACTGCATAGACTGAAATTGCGTCTTGCCATACAGGAGATGGTTTCCTTGACATCGCCATCAGCACCTCAAACTTCGCGCACAACACTTGCCTTTGGTATGAAATTAAAGCAAATAATTTGAACCTGAGACTTTAGACTCAAGATTACCATCGTTTTTCGATAACTATATTGTACTATATCGGTATTTAATTTGTTGTCTTTTCTCTTATAAGGGGATATGAATCACGAATGGATTGGGAACTTTTGGCTTCCAGCTCTTGGTTTACCGCAGTATCGCACCACTTTTATGGAATGTTTAGTTGATGCAAGAATGCTCGACCATCTGACGAAAAAGGACTTGCGTGGCCAATTGAAAATGGTGGATAGTTTTCATCGGACAAGCTTGCAATATGGTATCTCTTGTCTTAAAAGACTGAACTATGATCGTAATGAATTAGAGCGACGTCGGAAAATCTCGGAGAATGCCATGTGTGATTGTTTAGTGTGGAGCAATGAACGAGTAATTCGATGGGTATGCAGTATTGGATTAAAGGTATGCGGCTAAATATGCTCCCACTTATAAAAAAAAACAATCCATAATCTACCATTGCTTACAGGAATACGGAAATAATCTTTTGGAATCGGGTGTACATGGAGCTTTAATAGCATTAGATGAAAGTTTCGATGCAAATGCAATGGCGTTAGCATTACAAATTCCTACACAAAACACACAAGTAAAAAAATCGAATTGTATTCTATTAATTTGTGATATTTATATTGAAAACTTTTTTTAGGCACGACAAACACTTGATATTGAATTCAATAATCTCCTCCAAGTTGCCACTGAACGACGGCCTGAAAACGAACAGCTTCACAAGTCTTGATCCAACGCCAGTCTCTCAACACTGAGTGACGAATGAATAATTTATAAAAACAATGCAGACTATGATAAATAAAATATTAACAGCCGGGATTTATAAAGGAATTTTTGAAGAAAAAGAAATAATTCCAAAAACGGAAAAAATACAATGTTCAACGTTCAAATGGAAATGAAGGAAAAATTGAAAACAAAAACTCGTGAGGCTAGTGAATCAACTAGATTTAAAACAAAACAAAAATAATGAAAACTATATATGTAATACATTTTTTAAATGTATAGAGTACAGATTATATATAGAAGTTATCGTTTCTTACTAAGCGCAGCTGCAGCACAAACAAATATATGTAATTTTTATACAAATTTAAGGGAATGAAAACTATTAAGACAAATAATTATAAAAAGAATACAAAATCAACACACAAAACCAACAGAAATCCTCCTGCTAAATATGACAAAAACATCGAACAACAAATAGTGTTCTTAATCAATACAAAAACAAACAAACAAACATCAGTATTTGGTTTCAGTTTGTTATGTAAATATTATCATTTATCCCATCTCCGCTGATAAAAAGAAACTAGTATTTGTGTTCGCAAAACAGGTATTTATTGTTTATTTAAGTATTTTTATTAATACCAAATTTCAGTTAAAAAAAGACAGTATATATTAAATGGTAAGCATTATTTAAATAAGAGTGATTTTAATCTTTCGCAATTTGGTCTAATTTCGTGCAATATTATGTAACACTTGCGAGATTTTCTCCACACATTCAAATACAAATTCGATTTGTATGTCCCTTCCAGCTGTCTTAAAACATAGCAGTAATTGTATAATATTAAACAAACAAAAGAAGATATAAACAATCCAACAAAGTGCTATTAACTACTATTCTTATATATTTTTCCCCACTTATTAAACATAACTTCAGAAAATGTAAGCTTAAATCAAATCTAATACTTAAACACGTACACATATACATATACCTACCGACAAGACATTTTCAAAATGTATTACATATTTTAAAAATGTCTTGTTTACGTATTTTCTATCGATTATTATCAGCGCTCATAATCATCACGATGGTATTTATTCAAAAACAAAGTCATTAATAAACATACATACATATATATTTATTAAATAACTAATAGACCAAAAAGGAAGCAAAAGAACGAAACTATGTATAATAACCGATTTACATAAATTCATATATGTATGCAAAATTTATGTATAATGCAACATACGCATGTAGAACATTAATTTCAAATAATCATCTATAACAAAATTTGTATACATAAGAAAAATTATGAACTTCAGTAAGCTTAAACAAGTGACAATGCAACAGCAGCATTACACGGATTACACGAGCAAAAAAAAAGAAACAAATGCAGTCTAGTCATACCCGGTATTTATTCAATTTAGTTTCCAAATGTACCTTAACCATCCAAACACATGCATATTCAAACATCTCTCTAGAGCAAAGCTGCAGAGCAGATTCTTAGTTGTTGGTTGCATTATATTTTTGTTTATTAATTATATAAACATACAGAGAAAGAAAAGCAAGATTAAACGTAGGGAAGCACCATTCAAATGCCAGGAAATTTGAAAATTGTATTTCGTTACATTGGATTGTATCAAAAAAATGCTACCACACTTTCACAGGTATCAGTAAACAACTAAAGACTGACATGAAAACAATTAAGTAATTTATACCAGTCCTAATCCATTTAAATTTATTGTTTCTTTTTATGCTTCAGAGAATCTCAATAGAAACAATATCTTCATGTCCTGATAGTATTACAGAAAGTTTACCGAAATATATTCCGTTTAGTCCTTCATTTCATAGTGTGTGTACATTGATTTTATTTTCCAATATTTAACCACTTGGTCGCGGTGGCAATTTGTTTGAAACTATCCCTCGTTTTCCAGACTCAATGTCTTCTTTGTTCCCTGCGTTTAAGGTCATTCATCATATCGTCAAACTAAAAGTACACTATTTCAAAGTTTTTACTATAATTATTAATACCTACATCATAATATTTATCAAAAGAAATCATATACCTAATAGAAGAAATTGTAAATTTAACCATGGATATATTAAAAAAAAAAAATTGCTGAGCCAACCAATGAAAAAACAAAATATATTGTAAATTTTTTTGTTGGTTTTTATTATTTATGAATATTTATTTATGTAGACATTGGTGAGTAGGTATCTACCAAATTTGCTAAAGAAGTATAGAAAATTATCAACAACAACAACAACAAAAAAACTCACTTCACTGAAAATATATTACAAAATATTTTGTTGAACGAAAACCCCAGTGAGATCGATTTGAAAGAATTGTAATATGTAATCGTATAAAGAATATAACCGTAAAAAGAAATTAAAGTTGACAAACTAACCAAAATGTTGTAATAGTGTTATAATTGCATATTAATATTATGTGTTTATTGTGAATGAGAGTAATTCGAAGTACATACATTATATAGTAAAATAAAACATAGTATAACCAACTAACTTAATGTAAAATTACAATTAGACGAAAGCAAATGGTAAATTTAATTTCATCATTTTAATTCAATATTATTTTAGTACATAAAATGAATTACTTAAAAGAAATATTAAGTATTAATAACTAATAAAAAAAATTAAAAAAAAAACTATTAAATTTACATTGCCATTTATATAAATAATGAAAACTATAAATATATTTATAAAGATAAATTAATTAGCCTATTACATTAATTGTTAGTAATAGTTATTAATATAGTAATTATAATCATTAAAAGAAGAACCGAAAATGAATATGGAAATACATCTAGATTTACCTACTATTTACTATTTTAAAATTAATATGTATACGCATAAATGTATGTATTCATTATGCATGTTTATGTGTACATATGTTTCAATTGAAATGAAAAGCAAATAAGAAAATAAATTAATACAATACTAGACATGTTTTCCCTTTGTTTTCTCTATGTACGAAAGAAGTTGCATTCCGCCATTACTATAGAGCTCAAATAAGTTAAGTATAGCCAACATCAGATTTTTATTTGGAATTTTTCGTGTTTCCCATTCCCGGGACATAAAATGAGATTGATCCGTTCTTAAAATAACATTTGTGCTCTTTTTGACAACTGCATTTGCTGTACATAAAATAAACGTAAAAGATTGAGGATCTACTGCAACTTGTCAATTTTTTATAAGATCTGGACATAAATGAACCGCAGGCAATGTTTTCATTGTCATAACTAAAACAGCAATATTGGTTTAAGTGAAATTATAAGTAAAATTCGATCTTTATTTTAAGTGACTTGGATCACATAAAACAGTTCGCTGAACGCGCTCAATGTCTTTT
Source organism: Cheilosia pagana (assembly GCA_936431705.1). Taxonomy (NCBI): domain Eukaryota; kingdom Metazoa; phylum Arthropoda; class Insecta; order Diptera; family Syrphidae; genus Cheilosia; species Cheilosia pagana. The sequence continues at coordinate 338,035 of OW386169.1, forward strand.
TGTGTAGGTTATGTACTTTTTGTTTTGACAGATCTAGTTTGCGAATATCACACAAAATGGATTTGAAGAAAACCGTCGTGTGGTGTATTTTGAGTCGTGAAATACATTAATGTTTAAAAAACAAACTTATACGATACCTCTTCATAAAAAGTGTTCAGTTTGCGTCGTGATCCCATTTGTGAGTGGTTTGAAGTTTTTATATCTGTTTTGATTCGATCCGTATTGTGTATTTTTGTTTAATGTGTCACTCCGGGTAAGTACGAGTAGCATTAAAACATAGGTACGAAACAAATCTTGAATTTATATTTCGTGGTTAACGTGTTCCCGTACTATTTGATTATTTCCATCGCGGTGACACAATTCTTTCGCATTGAAAATTGTCAACATCGGTCAAGAAAAGAAGGGAGCAGGAGCAGATCTATTACGTCCGTTCGCCTGATGTGATTAAACCGCTATGAATATAAAAACATTGTCGATATTGTCTCATCCAATTCAAAGCCGTACTTCTCCGAGTTGCAAGTAACGCTCGTTTTTTATTAAACAAATATAAATAATAGTGTAGTGGAAAAATAAAAACAAACAATCCGGAATCGTCCTGCAGGTATGCTATAAGAATTAAACTATTTGCTGTCCCTAATTCCTAAAAGTATGCCACCGGTTTCATTTTCATATTACCATGGATAATGAAATCAATGATCGAGATTTTGATTCTCTGCCTCTGATTTTTATCCTTTTTTTTTAAATTTGAAAAATAAAACGCAAGATTTTCTGTCATATTTTACTTTAAAAAATCAATTTAATTTTAATAACTTTTCATCTGGCGCTCTGCCCTTTTTTGTCTTCGACTACAGAATATTACAACAGAAGCCCGGCTTATGCCACATAACTATATTCATCACCCGAGTTAGGGGTTCTTTCAATATATTGCTTGTCGATTAGAGATTCGATGCACTTTTTAATCATTGAAATGCTGGGCGTGAAACTTACTTTTGATTGGGATAAAATCTATGTCAAAAAAAGAAAGATCGATTTACATTCTATACATAGAAATTATAGATTTCACTTACCTCTTGAATTAAAGCATTATGTCGAAGAACTTTTCTAGATTTCATAATCCGAACAATAGCTGCCTGAAGATAAAGTTTTCGGTCCTCATCCACTGCGCTCATGGTATGCTCAATCTTAAGGTGAACCTTGTTTAGCAAATATTGTCATTTATGCAAAAATAAAGTTTACCTCTTGTGGTGTTTCCCTTTGCAAGGCAGCAGTAATCTTGAACTTTGTTCTTTTATTTGTATACTCAAAGTTCAATTCGATTTTCGTGTCACCCTCTAAACTTTCTGAACTTGCCAAAAGTAGCTTTGATTCAATCAGTGATTGCATGTGCTTTTGGAAGGTTTCATTGTTAAGTTGAAGGGTGGTTTGAATTTCCTTACAAGTCAATGAGTCACATGTTTCGAAGAGCAGCAACATCGCCATCTGGTACGTTTGCATTGTGACGATATAGGTTTTCTTAAGGAAACCAATTTTAAGCTCGCCATGGCAAAGATGATGAAGCCATGTTAATTTCCTGCCACTGAATGATGTGTGATAAAAGTTTTCGAACTATTGCGAAAAGAGTTATTCTGCTGTAGATCCTTGAAAATATGTATAACTCACCATTCGTATGGACTTTTCAAATTCCTGCGGAACAGCAAATGGTATAACAACTTGTGTGGGTCCCAGAGGCCATGCACCAGCTTGTAAAACTTTTATAGATAAGTTTATTCCTAATAAGAAAAAAATACTGCTATTAATTTAACAATACAGCAAAGCAATTGCATATTTATCACCTAAATCTATATTTTCTTTTTTTAAATGACTATTAAATTTGTTATTGAGGTCTGCAGATAGGGAGATATCAGTGAACATTCTGTGTAATTTATTAGTAAACTCGTAGCCACATGCTTGCTGAGAAAAAAAGAAAGAAAAAAACAAATGTCCATAGTTAGATGAAAGTAAAAGTTCTCAACACTGGGAAGAGAATTACCTTCAGCCTGTTGATCATTGCCTCCTCTGCGTCCATGCTCTGTGACTGTTCATGAATTAATCTTAAATGAAAACAACAACAATTGAAAACTGTTTCACATTTTATAATATTGCGCTCACCTCTTGGCCAGCATTCTACTGTAGAACTTCTGGTATACGTCCTTGTCCTCAATGTACTTAAAAATTGTGATATTATTTGTTAGTTTTGCATCAATCTCTGTTTCTGATGTTTTCGACTTCTTCAGCAGCGTATCACAGTACTTTGCAACTAGTTCGGCGCTTCGACATTGCTGCCGGTCATTTGGACGACGATTAATTACACTGGCGCAGGCTTTGTCGAGAGCGCTTAGAAATAGAGAATCATTCTCAAAGACATCTGCAATCAATTCCTGATACTTTTGATGGACTTTAAGCATGTTTTCAACAAACTGAATATGCATGTTTTCGCCTTTGAGTGTAGAAATAGTTTCGATACCCTCGTTTTTAATGTGATCCAAAAACGTTTGAATGAGAAGACCCTTTAAACGGTCTGGTATCGGCTTAAGCACAATATACATGTTACGAAGGTCCTTGCGTTTCTCCTGAGATACCATTTCTTTGCACTCCGAATAAAGAAAGTCCAAACGATCGTTTATGAAACCTTCCTCGCACTGTTTGCGTAGCTTCGATATGGAACTGAGGGACACCAAATGTAAAGAATATATCAAAGCAAAATACTAGCTAACTCACCTAAAGTGCAAAAACTTTTGAGCTCTTTTATTTTCATCGTCTAGAATTTTGATAACTTCCTCCATGTACTCACTAACTGAACACCTTTGCAGCAGTTTCGATGCCTCACTGCTATAGTATTCGCCGCTAGCTGCCAGCATCGGAGTTTCGAAAAGATTTTGGTACAATTCTAATGAGCCAGTTTTCTTGTAGTCCTGCACCTGAACGAAGCTGTGAATAACTCCATGAATTATTTTAACGCGGTGAGAATTGATTTCGGGGCTGCCACTGCGATCTGATTTTATTCCTTCTAGGACATGTTTAACCAGATCCTTTCCTAAGGATTCGACCATATAAATTCGCCATATAGCCAGACCTGATAAGAGGTAGTATAGTTAGTTATTTCATATTTATTAATAACAGCTTTGGGTACCTAATTCGCCTATATACATAAGTTCGTGGGTTTCAGGGCAAAGTTTACAGTACGAAATGTCCGCATCCGAAAGTTTTTGTTTTTTAATGTGCTGCTGATTTAAGTATCTATAAAGCAAGGTGGAATATGAAGTGCACTCGCCCTATAAAGTGTTAGAAACTTACAAATATAAACAGTCTAAATAGTGAATTCCCTGGCTGTACTCCGACCATGTGTCGTAATATCGCTGCAATAGATCTGGCTGATTCTTTTCATCTAGCGCAAGCGAGTCTTGTGGAGCTACTTTCGTGGCCAGCATATTTTGGACATGATTCTCTAAAAATTGTTTAGTCTCAAAATATAATTTCTCCGCCAAAGGCTCCGGATGAGCGACACACAATGAATACACATCACTTGAAATAAAAACAGAATAATTGCAAACCTGTATAATTGGGTATTTCTATTGTACTCACCTAAACCTATTGTTCCACACATCTCGTTGAACATTGCCAAGTGTTATCACGGCTTCGACTGTCTCCCGTAGATCATGCCAAACTACATTAAAATTCACTACCTTTGGCTTTAAAGACATCTTATCTAGGAGAACACAAAAGACCAAAATCTAGAGTACTCTTTTCAAAAAACAAAAAAACAAAGTGGGTACAGAAAAAAGATAAATAAATTTAGCAAGGTGTTATGACTTTTAGAGTCTATTTTTAATTTGAACGAAAAGAGACTCCCCGCACTTCAATTCTAATAATTCGATTGCAATTTATCGCATTTGTTCTTAACGCCTGCAACACAAATCAAACTTGTTATGGACAAGTAAATTTATTTACTCACGGTCGAAATTTACTTGCTCTTAAGAAATATCAACGATTGTAAAACAGATTTACAACATTTTTTTTATATGAAATTCAATTGGGGGACAAGAACGCACATATGACACACTGGACAGAACAAATCGAGGACACGCAATGAATAAGCGAAATTTGTCTTTTATGAAATGGTTTAGCACTTGTATAACCGTTTGTTTTATTTTATTTCAACTTGAAATATATTTAAGGAAGATAAAAGAATACCTTTTTGAACTAAATGTATTTGTAAAATTGATTTTTTTGCATAGAAATTTTACAGTTGCTGTCAAATGATTGGCATTTGTTGTTTTTGTCCTTTGACAAAACTGTCAGACAGTAGAGGTGATGGAGAAATCTGTGGGAAGGTTTATGTCTCCCTCTCTCTCTATCTCTCATATATCTATCTCTGTTGTCTTGTAAGAAAGTTACACCCCGTTTCCATACTTTACTTTCCTACTTTCTATGATTAGGTACAAATCCAATTGAACCGGTTGCTGTTAAAAGAAAATTAGTCAAAAATTTTAAGGTGTTGTTCTAATTTTAATTTCAATTAAAATCAAGGCTGTTGTTATTTGTCCGTCGTTTAGGACACGCAACTAAATAAATGTCAAAGTAAAATCGCGTCAAATGTCGGCAGATATTTGCGGCCGATTTCGGATACTTTGTGAAGTAGCCGATCTAATCTTTGAGATATAAAAATTTTTATTTTCGGTTTAAACTTTTGTTTTTACTGTCTCTCACTATTCGGCGTGTCATAAATTAATTAAACTGTAGGTTTGACCTTCTTCATTGAACGCCTCACAATTTTTGATTTCACTGCTTTCATTGTGAACAACATGAACATTTGCGATTTGCTATTGTGAACATAATGTAAAAAACTGTCAAAGTGTCAGCTCGTCTATTTTTTTGCTTGTTTACTTCGCTCTACAATTTTGTTTAACAAAGTTGATAAGTTTAAATAATCTAAGCTTATTGGCAAAATGTCGCTCATGTGCGCTTACCAAAACTGCGTATGTGTTAAATACCCATGCGGTACCACTGCGTTTTTTCGTCTACCAACCGATGACAGACGCAGCATTTGGATCAAAAATTCTGGAAACAAGTCTCTGCTAAATATTAGTGCAAAAGCGCATAGATTCTTTTGTGAGAATCATTTTCGTGAATGTGATATTCGCACTCAATTCAATAGAAAGATCCTTAGGAAACATGCTGTTCCCATAGAACATGAGTCCTGCAAAGTAGTATTGGATTCAGTAGTCACCAAGCCACTTTTATTGGACTCAGGTTATAGAAGGTAAGTCGGAAACTAAATTCATTAAGAAATAAAGAAAATTCAATCGTACTTTACATTTTTGTAGATTAAAAAGAAATCAAGATGATTGTCAGAAAACGAAGGACGAAACAAATTTCATTATAGAAAAGCTCGAAAATGAGTCTAGCGCCATACATTTGTATGAAGAAGTCGAACTGCCTGAATTGGAAAACCAAAGCGATGATATAACAATTGACGAAGAGTTTGATAACTCATATTTGATTGACTTCAATTCACCTTCTTCAGTGGAAGCAGAATCCGCAGAAGTTGAAGAAAGTAAGCATTATACTTTCAAGGAAGGCGAAGAACTAAACATAGATCTTGAGGAAATTCATTTTGAAGAAGCGAATTGCAACGGAGGCGATACGTCCACACTCGACTTACACCAAGATTCAGTAAATGCTTCAGAGGAACTTGAAGGGCGACCTGAGGTTCCACCAAGAAAAAGAAAACGTAGTGAAGATGCATATACAGCATCGAATCATAATGAAAAAAACACGTTACAAGTCACAACATCGAATAATGGCTATGAAGAAGATAAACATTTTGCACTCTCTCTAGTCGGTTACTTTCAGCGTCTGCCGAATGGACATAAGGCTTTGGCGAAATTAAAAATACTACAATACCTCACGGAATTAGAAATTGGTTTGCCTGCCGATCTAAAAACATAGATAAATTATTCATTCAATTTCGTGTTATTTGTATCACATCTGTTCCAAAATATAAATGGAAATAGAAATAGAAAATAAACAACTTATTAGTATAAAAAAATATTAGTCGGTTTCACATTTCACATTATTGTATACCCTTGTAGCTGTATGGATCATTTGCCATTGCTCTACAAAACTCCTGAAGACGAATGTATCGTATTCGTCTTTCATGACGATGATACGGTGGTGTACTTTACCTTAAAAGTCGTTGGTCTTTTCCAGGTTCAGCGTTACAACTTTCGTCCGAATTTTATTTCTGTTTTTCTTTACTAAAAGAGTCTTTTTTTATCGAATTAACTATATGTATTTCATTCTAAATGGCTATAAGTTTAAACAAAGTATGTACTATTTTGAAAATACGTAGATATAAATAAAGCAACAACAGAGACGCGATGGCGATGCATAGCAACCTAAATCACAAGATATTTCTTTGGACTAAATTCCACTAGATTTATTTCCTAGATAATTATAATCCTTAACTAACATGCAGAATTTGTAAGCTAGTAATAATTTTTGTCTGTTTGATACTCACAAAAATATTGACTTTAAAGTTTATTTGCTAATTATAATATAATTTAATATTAATCAATGAGTATAGAGAGGACGTGTCTTAAAACTTACATGACTATGTTACCAGAAGTATCTCTTTTTGAAAGAACTTATAACTTCTTGAATTCTCTTGAAGAGGGATTTTAATGTTTCAAAAGATAAGATTAAATTAAAACTCTGAGGATCGTCTATCTTAAGCCTTAAATTTTCAAAGGGGCATAAACAGAGCAGCTAAGAATACGTTGATAGGCAAAATGATGTGTCGCACGGTCACGTTCATTGACAAACTAAGGAAATAAACTATTCAGGTGCTTTATTCTTACTTGCGTAATATGATATCTTTTTAGGATTTTCTGCAAAAGGCGCATACTAAATGTCACTGGCTGAAGCACGTTGCACTAAAAAAATTAACTAAACAACCTACTAAAACAAACATTCTAAAATGTTGAACAGCAGGTCGTGCAGTGTACCTTCAGTAGGCGCAGTTTTACTATATTTAAATCACCATTAATATTAAATTTGCTAGGCGTATACTTAAAATTATTGTGTCCTCTCTACTAATATTAAATTGTCTGTTTTTTTTTACTTATCTAAATCTAAGTTCTTTGCATATCGGTGGTGTTTTCTGTTCTATAATTTTGCTAGTTTGTTTTAAATTATAAAAACTAAATAAATTATTAACTAAGAAATAAACACTCTGAAATGTAATATAAAATAACGTTCTTCGATTGTCTATTGAGCTCAAGTCGATCCTTAATAGAGATAGTCCGTTAAAGACAAAGATAGAGAGAAAGCATAACCATACTGAATTCATATTCATTATTATATCTACCCAACCCATGCGAATCTCCTTCTGGCCATATTATGAAATGTATAAAATTAGAAAATTCATTCGGTAAACTCTTAAGAAATATACAGATACTCTTCAACATAGATTAGATCAGTTTTGTTGCTAACGACTCATGTTCTATTGACTTGTTTTTTACATTGTCTTAAAATTAATTAACAGAATCACTTGCAATTAATGAATCTTTTTCGCTAAATTCACTAGGTTCTACGTTAATGCTATTAAGTAGTGGTGTTTTACTATCAGCTTCGGCTTCATTTAGGGAAGGTTCTCCGATCGACTGTTGTTTGTTTGTTGTACTGGAGGGACTCGAGAGCAAATTGTTTTTGCACTCTGAAGTAAGTGGCAAACAATGGCCATTATCGGCATGTGCAGTACCAATAGGTTCTCCATTTGTTTGTGTTGAGTTTTGTTCACCTAGGGGATCGGCAACGGGCGAAGACACCTTTGCTTTAGAGGAGTTATCTCGGCCCTACGATAGAAGAATGTAGTATAAATGAACGTAACTGATAAAATGCAAATAACTAACCGTTAAATAGTAAGTCATCAATTGTCCTTTGCCCTTGACCGACACTAAGCCGCGCTGCTCAAAAGTGTAGCCGAATTCTTTGAGAATATTACAGGTTTCTTCGGTTACCTGAATACAGCCAGCCTTTCCAGTGCTTTCCATCCGGGATGCTACGTTCACAGTATTTCCCCATATATCATAATGAGGCTTTCGAGCACCAATAACTCCAGCCGTAATAGGTCCGTGATTGATGCCCATTTTCAGAACAAAATGATTGAATGACTGTTCGTTGATGCCCTGCAATGCTTTTTTCAATTCGAACGCAAATTCGACCAACACCGACAAATGCGTCCATCGCTCTTGGATTGAGTCTGAGGGTTTGGTTTTCCGTGCGATATTAATGCCACTTGCTCCCATATATGTAGATCCAATTGTTTTGATTTTAATAATGTCCTGAAATTGGGGTAACTCCAGCAGCTAAAATCGAAAACAGTTGATTTCATTTTTTTTAAACCGAGTCAAGTATTGCTTACAGCATCGAAATCGGATATGACTTCGTTTAAAAAACGCAAGCACTCTAGTCCTTGATTGTTGACTGATTCTTCAGAATAAAAATCTGAAAATGTTCAAATTGGTTATGATAATGACTTAAATAAAACATTTTTTGCTTGACTGCACCTGCAAAATTTGGCATGCTGGCGAACATAACCCCAACTTCCGAATAACTCTGAGAGTAGAGCTCGTCGTAGGAGCGTTTTTTGTTTTTCATAAAATGCTCGGCTACATGAACTGGCAGAACATTATAAACAAGTGCTTCGTTTCTTTTACTCATATCAGTTGCCATTTCCTTTTGTTCAGCGACCTCTGTTTTCCATTTGAAAATCACTCTGTCCTCGCGATCCATCTGCCAACAAAGAAAAGCAGTTGCATTTAATTTCAAAGAAGAAGGAAGAGTGTACATACATGTCTTGCCAAAAGTGATAAAGCAATCGCGGCCACCAAAAGTATACCAGAAACGTTAATATTCGTTGGTATAATTCTGAAACAAACCAAAATTTGATTACATTCAATTATAGTTGATCGTTGTGAGCAATTTACGGATCAGATGACAGAAAGTCCTCAAAGCAATAGAGTTCACCCACAACAAAGATGTTGAAACAGCAGTGGAGACCTGGCAATAGATGGATGCAATTTTAGTTGTCAATTCTATCTATAGTAATTAAAATACTCAAAACCATACCGGCAAATATTATCATGATGACGATTTTGATTGTATGTGTTAACTGAGCAATCACAGATATGGCAATCAAAATTAGAACAGCAAAATTGCTCATATAAGAGGGGTACATGACATTATTAAATTTTGTGTTAACTAGCAGCTGAGTTAAGTTTTTCGTTTCATCCGTAGTATCGTTGTTTAGGATCGTAGACCTTGTCGACATTCCCATTGCGATATCGTCAGAATTCAATACAGTTGTGAAAAAATACTATAAATATTTGGAAACATTTCAATAGTGTAAATCTGCAGCACCAAAATAAGGTTATATACCATATCCAACAGGTTACTGCAGCCAATAGTAACGCAAATGGCTATGGCCGCAAATGATCTCAAACATCGAGTGTCGTTGAATCGTTTACTGGCGCGGACAATTTGTCCATGAATTTGCAACGGGAAACTTTCGCTCACCGAAATGAAAACCAACAACGCAAGCAACGGCAGTGGCGATATAATGGCAACTAAGTGGACACAATACCTGACAGAAGGTTTCGTTTCATTAAAAGGGAAACAACTCAAGTCGAGTAGGAACATTACCTGGGCAACACCAAGTAGCTATAAACAACGTCTACAGACTGGACTAATAAAGCTGCGACAAGTGGCAATGATGAGTACGGTTCTCGATGGCCTTCATATGCAGTCTCAAGATCTGGACTTTTGAACTTGAGGAATAATGTTGTGTCTTTAGAGAGGTTTCTGAAACAAAAGGTTTACGAATTAATAGAAATATAAGGGTGTTGTTGAAATTTCTTGTGTTTATACCCGTGGCCATCGCGGGCAACCAGTTCGTGTTGCAGACGTTTCTTAAAGTCTTCGTGTTTGTCCTGCTCATCTTCCTGCTCAAAGCTTATTGCCTTTTGATTTTCTTCGAGGATTTCTTCGTTGTCATTATCGATTTTGTCACCACTTTCTTGATCGGTTGGAGCTATAAACTGTGAAAGAAAAACATGCCTATAGATTATGAATGGAAACCTCAGCAATACTAGAGCCGCCGTGTCTTTTTCACAAATGTTAACATCTTACAAACCCCCACCTCTCACTGACACACAAAATCAAGGGATCATAGATCGTTTGATTTTGTTTTTGTCCACTACAAGTTTGTAAAAAACATGGCTGCAATTACATCACTACAATAAGTAAGGTATAGGGATTATGTATTCACCCATATAACCAACCGTTTTACCCACAATAGCCTCAACTTTGTATCTGATTGTGGTCAGCAATCCCCCGCTCATACAAAATAAACAATCAATTACGATCCACGCAGTTTTACTTACAGGCTTAAGCACCTTTGTGATAAAATAGGTCTTTAGTCCAGCGTTACGAAGGGCCTCCTCACGTCTCTCACCCATCGCGGCTTCCACTTCGAACTCTCCATTCAGAAAACTCAATGTCTTGTTGGAAATATGCACTCGGCTTTTGTCCATACAACAATGTGTATGTGTGCATGAGATTACAAAAGAGAGAAAAGAAGAAAACACATCAAAGGGGAGCGAATATCGCACAACAGGTCATCATAAGACAAGCTAAAAGTAGTTACGCGGATGAGGAATTAGCCATTATACTAGCACAACGAAAGCAACTAAAAGGATACATCCTCTTGTAACCGAGTATATATGCATATAGCTACAATAGATGTATCGATTCCACTTACCCAGCTTTTCCACTTGATTCCATCTTGTTGGCCAACTCAACATCCTTGGAGTATACATCGAATTGCCATTGTCGCTGGCCTAGGATGCCAGCGAGAACAGCACCCGTGTGAATACCAACCCTCATGTCAACTGGTGAATTGGTTTTCTGCTGAACATATCTGACGGCGACAATCCGGAGAAAAAAAAGATGAAATACACCAGAGCCGTGATACGGTTTTGAGGAGGAGAGTGATGAAAAAAAAACGATAATTCATGGTAACTCAATACACCAAAAAAACCCCATTCACTGCCACCCATCTTTTGTAAAGTGCAGACAAGGGTTGTGATTTTTACTCACTTGATTGCTTTTACCATAGACAACCCCATGTGGACGCAGAGAACAGCATGGTCCGGTTTTTCTACCGGTGCTCCACTAATGCAGTAATAGCAGTCCCCTAGAATTTTTATCCTCAGCTGTTGGTATTTCTGTAAAAGTGATGTTAAGTAGAAACGCAACAGAAAGTTATAAAAAAACGTAGGGTGTGATAATCAGCAATCAAGATAATTTTAAATTGCCATTACTGTAGTTAATCAATTAAGTACATAGCTAGGGTGAGTGCGGGTAGGGAGATCGAAAGAATAGGATAATGGCGTTGTCGTCCTGTAGACGACGCACGCAGAGTTGCTTCAAATTAAACCATTTAAAGCTAACGGAGAAGCCATATACTATGCAATATTTATAGGGGAATTTGGATGAGGGCTTTTATTGACAATTTTGCATTCTCAACAAGGGATAGGAAGTGGAGGACTAGTATATACTTACCTCGGCGAGTCTATCGAACCGTGCGAATAGCTCATTGAGCATCTTGACGAGGTCTTGGGCACTGTAAGTTGATGAAATCGCCGTGAATCCCACAATGTCAGCGTATAGTATGCTGCAATTGAATAACCCAACAATAAATTAATATTCGTAGACGTTCATCAGCTAAATATGTTAGTTGAACTCTGTACTTTCTTCAAAAATTCGAAGAACGTGAACCCTTACACATGGCATAGCGCATAGGTAACTAATTTGACCAAAGTCTACCACTCTGTTTCTTCAAATAGTGTTTTCTATCCACAAATTCCTTATTTTCGAATCGCTGCATTCGTGAACGAGCTTTAAGTATACATGGAATAAAAACATATTTCAGCACTTGTTTGAATATTGTGTACCTAGTGTACTTGCTTAAGAGCTATTCGAATCGAATTGAGCGCTCACTCTCGTGAAAAATGCATGAATATGTGATATCATCTCGATTAATATGTGTGTAGGCATTTGAATACCGTAATAATTCAACCCAACGCAGTCACTTTTATAACAAGTTTTATTACAGAAGATTACCCGCTTGCTGAACATATTCATTACCATTTGTGTTTGTTCATATTCCTAAGAGATGACTTTTGTCATCGTTTTTTTTATTTAAATTGCAGATATTTTTAAAAATATTTATCAATTTAATGATGAGAACAAGTAGAACATGCTTCCGTTTAGTTTGTATTGGCGCGATTCATTTTCAAAATTGTATTACTTTGCTTTATTGACTTTATTAGGTAAACAAAAAAAATGTTGTTCAATGTTCTTACCTTACGTTTTCGTGTCGACTCATGTAAATTTTCTTGAATGGCTCAGAGCTCGTTGAACCCAAATCTTGGCGCATTTTAACAGCAACGTGTTCTGGCAGCACAGAAAGCAAAAGACGCTCCTAAAAGAGATACACATAAAGAATTTATTCTATCACCTTCCATTCCTTAGATGACTGAAATCTGTCGGGTCCTTCAATAATAACTATATGTCAAGATTGAAATTTATCCCGTTCTGATAACAATGCTAGAACGTATATAAGGACTAACGACAACAAGAATACGATATGACATTTGTACGTTATCCATGTATGACTTGCTGAGATACATTAATCAAATAAGAAAACACGCACATTTATTAATAATGTTCATTGCGCTGTTTTTGCTCCAGCGATTTCCATATTGATCATGTAAGGAACATTTTCCTTTTGATTCCTTTCACAAATTTTGGTACGATTTAATCTCGCAAACGAATAGTTATAGAAGCGGTTACTGTGGTACATGGTTCTTAAATCTTTAATTGAAGTTTCGCTTAGTTCTTTAGCTTATCAATTTTGTATGCATTTTCCCCACACCTTCATCATATTCCACCGTCGTTAAATATGAATATTAAGTGTTCCTCCCTTAGAAAACAAACTACTTTCCCTCTGTAAGCAGACCCATGTATAGAGACATACGCGGTGTTCCTATATCCACGGAAAATCTATTTGGCTCGGGCAGGATATTATACATTTGTTTTTGTGAGGATTTTGTGGTGGAACCACACGTTTTCCCAATATTTGATATAGCATAGCATAGAGTAGCAATAAACGAATTTCAAATATACTTCAACGAAAGGTTGCCTCAAGAAATGTAACCTTTTTTGAAATTCAATACTGAATACATTTTTATACTCAGTGAAATAGCAATCATAATCATAATGATTGAATGTTTGGCTATACCTTGACTGCTTATAAAAAAGATTATCGCAAACATTGTAGGGAGTATAGAATATGATTCATCGTTTGATGATGATACTGCTAAACCAATTGGTCCTCCAATGATTTATTATACATATTTATATAGTTAAACTGTGCACTTACCTGCTCTGCTGATTGTTCCTCGATAATCATTTTCACTTCGAGACTTTTCTTTGCCTCGAGAAAAACTCTTTTCTGCTTTGCCTCTCCCATAAAGTAAATCAGTACACCGATTGCGGCTGCCGCCAAAATGAGAATAACATTCGCTTCGATCTAACGACGTTTAATTAGTATATCATTTTATATTTATCCTTTTATTTACCTGTTCCAAAAATAATGGATCTCTTGTCGCCAATCCCGTCAATGTGCTAAGGTATATTGCAAAAGTTCCCACTCCAAATGTCACACCAGTGTACAGAAGAGGAATAGGAAGTGTAACGTAAATGAGAAAATTCAAAAGAATCGCCCAACCAAGGACATCTCTGTAAGGGGCTCATTAATAACTGATATATATACCCCAGTGGCTTTTATGGTCTTACCTTGGCGAAACGGACTTCTTTAGGAATAAATAAAACACTAGTTGGATTATTGTTTGCAGCCAGATTAGATGAGGGACGATTTTCAGAAAATTCGTCAGCACTCCTGATTGGTATGAACTTGAAAGGCGTAGTATTATACATAAGAGTATGTCCAAAATCAGCACCACAGATGTGACGACTGTTATCATGAGGGGATGAAGAACAAAATAGATATGTGATTCAGCTAAAATGGGCTTAAACGTTTTATGACTAAAATGTTAATATGCTTATAAAATAAAAAAATGTCAAAAAAGTTGTTGGTCCAATTTCAATAGCTTGTCTTATAGTTTTTAATGTGCTCTTAGTTTTCATAAGGAAGTGAGAGCTGTCCAACCTGGCATATGACAACTGAATCCACTTCAGAAAAGCATATTTCCCATCAAGTTTGAACTAAGCTCACAGTACACCTAGTCTCCGGTGACGGATTTCCCTACACCGGTTAAATTCTTATTAGCAGGATATTTGAATAGTGTATAGATCCGTTCGACTTGAGGTGAAAATACTTCAATATCGAAATTGTTCACCATCAAAATACCAGAACAGAAATTGCAGTTTCATAATTTGTTTTTAAGTCCCTCACTGTTCATTTCTTTGCTTTCCCTAATAATTCAAGATTGCAATTAGTTCAATTACTTTTAGGTCCCTCTGCTGCTTGTCAATCATCACTGTAATCAGTGACATTGATTTGGACATGCATAGGACGAAGTGGCCTTCTGTGTAACACGAATGTTTTGTTTATTCATACAATGCTCACATCAGGCTGACTGTAAACGAGTAGGTAAGCCTACAACACTTGCGACCACATTTTAATTGGAAAATGGAATATGTTGTATCTGCGTACCTATAGGTGGGCATAAAGAATAACGTCGAACTGAGCAAGAAGTGTCAACATATACAACCGTATCGGTTGTGCGACTAAACTAGTTCAATTTGCACCGACATGTATAGGTGTTGTTTGGTATACACACTTGGATTCAAGGATTTAAATAACGCTGCATATGGCACCTACATTATTATTAACTAGTTTAATTTTTTGGATTTGGATTGCATAAAATTTGTGCGTTACTTACCCAATACTTCGTTGCATTGTCCCTGCGGAATCAGCAGTGCCCATATATTAAACAAAATGCACGCGACTAGGAACCATATGAGAGCAGCCCGACGCTGTTTAACTGAATAACTTTGATATAACTTATTTAGCACAGCATCTGGTAGAACTACAGCCCCTCCAGTAGCACTGGGTCTTTCCGAAGAGTCCCTGCCATCGGCTGTAGACTCGCCAGTCATATTTTTCATCCCATCCTGTTGCAGTCGTTGTTGTTTTTGTGTATTCGTGTGTCCATTTGTGAACTGTGTACCATTCTCAAGGGATAAGTCATTAGCCTTGTCTTCTGTCATTTCTCCAATATCAAATCGGTTGTTGTGCGTACAAACTAATTTAGCATTCTATGTATTTAAGTTTCGACTTTAATTTGTATTTATTTTGTGCCAGCAACGATGCACATACAAAATAAATCACACCCGCAATCTCTCTGAAAGAAATCAAAATAATTTCCACAACTCCGGTTGTTATAATTATTATTATCACTTAATGTACGCGTGGGGACCATTCGTGTATGTCCTTTTTTGGTTCCACTTAACGCAACTTTTTATATTTCGAGCTCAGTTATAGTTATAGCCAAGCAGCAGTTGAATAAAACAAAAATAGGAAAAGCACGTTGTACACTTTACCACCCGCTCTCATAAACAACCACACCACACACCTAAAAGTGGCTCGATTATCGTCGTCCTAGAGAAGGGACTCAAAGTACAAAGCTCACTGCTTTATTTCCTTCGAGAAATTTGTCTTCTTTGGCGCCAATAAGTAGTGCTCCTCATCCTGCACATTGGCGGCAACAGAACTAATAGTATCTACGCAACTATCACGCTCTTCTATTGACATTGTAAAAATACATATTTCGAAATGTGGTAGGTATGGGAGAATTATTGTCCTTTCGTGCCAACTTTTGGGCAATGGAAAACTTTTCAATTTCCTACAACAGAATCCTTTTTTGAATATGTACCTAAATTGAATTGTTTTCAATTCAGGGATTTAATTTTGTTGTACGTATGCGATTTCATTGCATCAGTTGAAGGACGAAGCACAACCCAATTTTAATTTTCCCATAGCTATAGTGAAATAGAAATTGTGACGGATCTACGAACCGAAAATTACTCTAAAATAATAATACTCCTTGGAAATTGAAGGAAGTTTTGCTGCTACTGTCGTCGCAGCCAATGTGCTGTGCTGCTGAATTAATAGTCCTAAAGCTTTCTATATAGTACGGGAATATGTAATTGCCAATAGAGGGCTGCTGCTGGTTCAGGGATAGAGGCTTTTTTAATTTTTTTTCTTTCTCCCTGTTTCAGATGGTGGGTGATAAGGATACAGGGCCTGGGATTTTTTTTATTTAATTTTTTTTTGTACGCAATTGCTCATTTTAATGGCATACATTTTATAGCGTTACACCACACAAAATTAAAAGGGACGAACTAGCACACTGGAATATTTCTTTTCCACTTTGTTATGTATGCTTTGGACACTTGCACTTCAATTTGTATCTATGTTTCGAATATCACAAAAAAACGTTGGCATATCCTTACACAACACACGAAAGATATTAGGAAATAATTTGAGTTCCCAGGGATATGTTTGGCTTCATCGTCACAACTGCTTTAGCTGTCGCCCTTTTTTTACATTTTCTCTCCCGGTGTGCTTACTTCTGGTTAAAGTTTAATTGAGAACTAACTTCGGTGGTAGCTTGTATGATGCGAGCAAGCTGAAGACAGATATCCTTTTCCTTACTCCAGCCAGGACATCTCTCTGTATTTGTCGAGTGCGCCGTACTCCCCAAAGTACCTACTAGCTTTTTCATTTCTATGTTGGTGTAGGTGTTATAAAAAGCTTTTGATTTTAGAAATCTCAGCGCAGGACTTAAATTAGGAAAACATTTACGTGTGGCAATGGCAATAGACAAGGCAATTTGACAATGATACAAAAAAGCATGGCAATGTTGCGAGTACCTCAACTCGCTCAACTATCTTGATCGCGTACTTATAGGACAGCTGTTTCCTTGTAATATAGGTAACCCTTAATAGGATAAAAAGAAATAAAGAAATTGCTTAACTATATTGCGATTTTAACTTTAGGGATGACAAACCTTATAGGTTTTGGCCGTTATCTAAAACCACAGTAAATAAATCAGGCATGAAAACAATCCCCTAAATTCTAAGCGACGCGACGTTCTAAACCTCTGATTTTATGATATGAGTTACGGATTGACTGGATCCTTTTGTTTAGCTATGTGGTGGTTCTTGAAGGCCCCACGCCTATTCCACTATTTCAGCGAGGCAGTGAATCTTTCAATAGAGCTTGTCGTTTCCCTTTAATTTTTCACTGCACCAGGATAACTGGGTCCTGGGTGAATTATATATAAAAAGGGAACATTTGCATTATGTTTGTGTGGAATTGTCAAACTCTTAGGTTTGTGGAAGGAAGTGTACCTACCTACATACTGATTTGGTGAAACGTCTATTGGGCAATGACTAATAGGATTAATTCTTAGTTAAATGGATTGTTATTTACGCCTGAATAGGTATTAATAAATATGGCCTTTAAGTTGTTATTTTTGCAACCCTTAAAAATAAGCAATTGGTTTTAGAAAGCTCGACTTTCAAATTTGTTCAAAGCTGCTGTCAACTGCAGTGGCTTAGTGGTTATTGTGTTGGACTACTAAGCGAGGGGTCCCCGGTTCGATTCCCGAAAGAACCAAATTACATCTTAAGGTTTTTTTTTGCGCTGCGCCACCTCTCGCGAACGTCTGACAAACATCCGAGAGTAAAACTGTCATGAAAGAGCTTCTCGATTAGCCGTTTGGACTCGGCGTAAAATTGTAGATACCTACCTTTTCATTCGTCCCAAAAATTAAAAACTCACACAAAACGAATAGATGTGAGAAGCTAGGTACATTTATAAATTCTTCTTAATAAAACAAATGGTATTTTTAAAACCATTGTGTTGGAAATGTTTTAAAAATAAATTCCAGATTTAGAACTATGGCGGTACCTGAAAAGTGGTATTTTAAAAAGCCGCCAAATAATGATTATGACAATGGCAACTGTTTCCACCTTTATAAATTGAGCGCCATGTTGTTTCACCGACAAAAAATTGTTTGGTAGAATGGACTGAAGCGGAAATAGAACAGCGGTTCTCAAAACCACGAATGTTCTAACTTCCATTCCATATCGTGGAAATTACAAAAAAAAATGAGCGGCGTCCATAATTTCGGTTTAATTTCATTTCCAATCCAGTCCGATATTCATACTCTCTGCTCTTGGTCTGGTCTCCTATTCCCCTCCCCTTCGTAAACAAGCAGCCGTCTCACACACACACTTCCATAGCCTTGTTCTATATACCCACTTTTGCGAAACTCGTTTATTTCAGCGAATATGTTAGGTACTTGTGTTTCTGCAACTACACAATACAAATACAACACATACCCGCTACCGGTGTGTATGTACATATAATAATAATGTTTTATGAAATGTGTTTTGTTTAGGAATTCGTGGGAGTTGCAAAACTAAAAGCTTGTGACTTTGTGATAATGTTCTTCAATCGGATTTGTGTAGATATAGGTAGGTAGGTATGTACTTTAAATCTTAGATCATATTTACAAGCATAATGTTATGTTATTGTAGATATGTACGCATAGGTAAGATGGCATACCTACTACAGCTAGTACAGGTAGGTAAGTTCATATAAATGGTAGCCAAAGCAGCCGGCTATTGCAAAATGCAAACACCGCTTAACGCTCGCGCTCGTTTGCAACCTTTCTCTACGGAACTAATAATAGGTACCTACCTACCTTTTTTAATACCTACGAACCTAGGTACCTACCTCCAAGTTTCAAAAAACTAGCTAGGTAGTTAGGTAGGTAGTTGGGCATAGGTTAAATTTAGGTTGCCCTCGTAGCTGAATCTATAGCTACATAATCTCGCTAATACCTAGATACATACCTAGGTAGGTAGGTACCTATACCTATCTACCTAGTTTTAAATAAGTAGGTAAAGCTTATATTTAATGGGATGAGTCCCTACGCACATTGCCACATTTATAACAATCCCATTGATAAATTCTTTCCGTAATCAAAAACTGTCCTTTTTATATCCATACATACGCGACGTACAGCATCCATATACCTACCTACCTACTAAATCCACACCAGCACAACACACACACAAAATGCAATGCAATGCAAAAAAATGTATTTTCTCTCGGCCTCATTTCGACGTTGTTGCTTGTTTTTCGCGCGATTTTCTTTTTATAAAACTGCACTCGAGTGCATTTCTAAATGGCAACGTCTCTGCCTCCACCACCATCGCCGTTACGATCCACCCATAGCGTTGCGCTTATTCAGCCCCTGTGGGACAGTCCACAGTCCACATCTTCCTCTGTCAGATGTTTACGAACGACACAAAATTGTTTTGTCATTTTATGTTTGTTGGATTTTTGGATCTTGGGTGCACGTTTTTTTCTATCGCGCCAAAATACAAAAAGGTCGAAAGTGAGGCTGGGCGACTTTATAATTTTGTAGCTATAAATTACATATCTACTTTCACTCCCAAATACCTTATGCAGGTAGTTTTTAGGACATTATGTATAGGTAGATATCTGTAGCTACCTCAATAACTCTGCCTAGTTATTCTCTTTAAAATTGATCATCTTCTCACTTGTTTTATGTCAATTGGCAATACAAAAAGGGTGCACACCATTTATGTTCTTATCGTTACTCTATCTTCTTCTTATGTGAATTATGAAATACCTAATCCAAAGGGATACTCTAGATTTTACTCCATTTCTAGACCATCAGTAGGGTAGTTTTATAATAAAATGCATCTATGTAGGAACTTTTAGTAAACAGAAGATTGCTCCGACAGCTGACAATCAGTCATTTATGACAAAAATCATCATGTGTTCGATTCAAGTTGTTCAAGTCAACGCCAGATAGAGTTTATTCTAGAAACTTCTTAAAGCTCTAGCACAGAATGTTATTACGTCACTTTTCTTAAACATAAGTAGGTAGGTATAAGGAGATTGACGTGGCGCTAGTCTTTTACCGCTCAATGGTGGGACAGAGTTTGAAAAGCTGGGTAGATCCAAGTGCATATTATTGCACTATCACCCTTATCTGGAATAGTACCTACTACTTTTAGTTTACATTGCTAACTATACCTACTTAGGTATGTGTCAGCAATTTCTGGTGAAGGGATCAGCAATAATGATCTGTTTGCTCTGTCAGTTAGGTAATTATAGATTATGATATTAACGAAAATGCTAACTATGCGTAGCGTAGGTACTGCTAAAAAAGAAAGCATTTACCTACCTACCTATCTTACCTATCAATTTGTTATTTTTTAAATGCATAGAAAAACCTTTAAAGAATACCTATGCAATTGCGTTTGTTCAGGTGGAAATCTACTAAACGACCGCATGTCTAATGTGTACCTATATATAGATACATACGATATAAATGTAAATTTATTTCGTTATAAATTTGGCTGCTTTGCTTCGTCATCATCATTGATCTTCTTCTGTAGTCTGCTTGGAATTGGAATAATCAGAATTACCGTATGACTGTACTCAATAGAGCAACTTTTGGGTGTATAGTATGTAGGTACATACATATACTGATGTTTTATTAGACAATCTCGTTGTATGTAGTGTTTCGATTGACATTTCGATTCAAAAATAAACCCCCCCGTAGAAAAGTCTTAGCACATCTGCTTATATTTTGTCTCTTGCTCTAAGCAATAGCAATACGCAGTGATCAATGATCATTGTCGTTGAAAAGCGGCAGACTAGCTATGGATAGCAAAATTTAATTTGCATTCTGCGTATGCATTGACTGACAGATGTCAGACGAAATTGGTGTTTAAGAATCGAATAAGTAAGGTAGGTAGGTACCTAGATACTATAGATACGTATTAACAATACCCGAGAATTTCCATTCTCTTAACGAATTTACTTTTGCTTGTAGTGTGAAGCAAACAAATAATGTGATACATACCTAGGTACTCAGGTAGTACCGCTGTGCTTCCGGAAGATCAAATAGTTCAAGTTGAAAGATACATACCTAGCTTAAGACAGTTCGTATACTCATGAATCTATATTAAAAATGTGGACAATGTCTTTGCCTACATACAAAGTCAGCACTCCATATGAATGAACTCTATTTCTGTACAAATCCATTTTAAAAACGTGATTATAGGTAGGTAGGTACCTTGGTATACAAAGTTTCTGCTTCTTTATCAGATTTCTTAAAACTGTCTTTGCGCTCATATTCTTCTTTTGGTTCTTTTTAATCAAATGTTGAGAATTGGGAATAGTTAAGCATAAGGTTGGACGGTTTTAGGTGTTTTTGATCTAACATCTAGATCTAGAATGTAATCAATAATCTGCAATGATGAAGACAAATAACAATTTAAAGACGGACTTGGGCATGTGATAAAGCAATTTGGAATGTACTGTTTTGGTTTATCAAGCTACATAGGTAGGTACCTATCTAGGTGTCATCATTTACGATTTACCTATGAGTTTGTACTTTTAAGCATTTTAGATAAGTTTATTAAACGTTATCAAAAGATAAGTAAACGTGTATTGATTTATACCTACCTACCTAATGGAAGAAGGATTTACAACTGCCAATTCAGTTCTGCTAGTGCTCTGTTCGGATCTGCAGCACTGCCAGTTCACTGTGCTTACTTCAGTAAACCAAATAGCAAACCTAACCTCTAAACAGTGTGATGTTTTACCTGTATGTAGGAATCTGCTTCTACAGCACTCCCAGTCCCAAGTCCCTACTTGATACCCAGCTATAAAGGTACCTAAGTAGAGTTTATAGTCATTCAACTGTGCACATATAGAAAACAAAACCTACAAACCTGGCAACAGCTCTTAATGGAAAAAAGCCGGCGCGGTAAAAATTTGAAATAAAATGTAGATACGGAATGGACTGAGATTAGAATGAAACGCTCGCTCGCAAAGCAACTCAAACAAAAAGTATATATCCAAACACTTTTTGTAAATACATATGCTGAGAGACTGACACCGGCTTTTCGATTCCATAAAATGTATAGAACCCCATCCTTTTCACACTAACATCTGCTGAATCATTCTGCTTCTTTCTGCCTTGTTATATCTATGCTCGAGGGACGCGACCGGTCGACAGACGAGACGGACGCTCTTTTCGCCAAAATAGTGACACATAGCTATTTATATAAAGTCTCTATGAATTTTGTATTTGAATTCGATTCATAGCTAGAGCAACCTACATTCAAACATAAGTAAATATCTACTAACTCAAATTGTTGAGGTAAATGCTCCAAAGCTATCAGGCGAACACAAAATTTTGTTGTTAGGTACTTATGTACTTCGAACATGCATCTGTTGGTTAGGATTGGGACGGGACACGGGAGTTGGGACGTGAGTATACTAAACACACTCACTCAAATGCGCGTACTTATAGGTAGGTATATAGCGTATTCACAGTTAAACCTACGATAACAAAATATGTTTTTATTGTAAATAATATAAAAAAAGAGAAGCTTAAGCGCGCAATCTGCCGCGGCCGCCAACTGCCACCCGCTCTAGTTTTATGCGTTATGCTATGCATACAGCCAATGGCTGGTGAACTATTTTAATAGGAAAGGATGATTTGATTGCGGGGGGTGGGTTAGGTATGTAGGTACACATTTCCTGAACGCATCAGAAAGGAAGATAGTTGCGTGCAACATACCTACTAATCTACGTTTACAGAATAATTTGTTAGATAGGTACCTACCTAGGTAGGTAGGTGCCATAGGTATAAATATTAAACAATACCTACCTACGAGTCGTTAGTTTTCAATTTCTCTAGGTAGGTCCTACGAATTTTGCGTACCTAGGTAGGTACCTACCTATTATTTAGAACGGAACCTGTAGGTACATAAACTCAGTCTCAATATAGGTAGGTACCTACCCAGATAGGTTATCTGTTGAATTAAAAACATTTTTTTGCATCTGCTAAGATCAATACTTGTGCTAGTTCATTCTCAATGTAGGTAGATAGGTACCTATGGCCGTTGCCGGCAATCACATCAGTGCTTCAGGCTTTTTAGCGCCGAAGTACCTAATACAATAATGATACTATAGGCCAAAGGCTATAGGTAGGTACCTACCTAATTATAAATGGGTGAGGGATTGTTTCGCGCCATCGCTGGTTTGAAAAGAGTTTACATTGCACATTGACTTCTTATCAGGGCAAATGCATATAAACATACCTACCTAGGTACATAAAAGTACTAACATATAGATAACTAGGTAGGTAGGTATACGCTTTTTATACAAGGAGGTTAAAACCCGGCATGGTTAGTCAAACTAAGCTTTGCCTAGTTTTCGATAGAAAATAGCAACCACAACTGTTCCTTGTGAGTACCTAGCTACCTACCTATAGGAGGTACCAGTTGTCATTAGTGGTTTGCTTAATTAAAGCAATGTCTGTTTAAAATTGATTACTTGTTAGATACCTACCTAGGTATACATACACACGCAAATTTAAAATCAGTTGGTCTAAATAGATGATCACTGCTACCTCTTATCATGACAGATGACACTAGGCACACATACTCCAGATACCTCACACAAACCATTTACTTCCTCTTTTGACATGAAGATGATGAACTGCAAGCAAACGCGCGAGCCGAGAGGGGTTCATCTCTTATATTAAACTACATAATTATTATTAAAAAAAAATGTATATCAAAATCAACCATTGATATATTCCCTTCCTTTCCCCTAGGAAAGGTGTACAAACACACAACCCCTGTATACCGGCACGCATACAGCTGCAGCCGAAAACAATTCATTATCTCATTTATCCAGTGCGAAGAGAAAGAAAAAAAAAACACCAATGTTCATAGGAACGAAACGGGTTTCTGGGACAGTGGAATGTTCCTCATCAATTTTTGGATTTTTTAGAGAGCTCTTTCTCATTCGGCGTTATTCAGCGAAGCAGTTAAGACGTGCTTGTTCTGTTCGTGCAAAGTGCTAACGGTTATACATACAAATTAAATTGTAAAAGAAAAGTAGAGAAAGTTTCTCGAAACTCGAAATAATTATCAAATTTTTCTTTTTCAAATAACATAATATACACAAAAAATAATTACAATGGCCGATGTTGCAGTTGAAAACAAGTGAGTAAAGTTAGAAAAAAAGAACCGGTGGCAAAAAAACGTTCACGCTCGTTTCTTGTCCCCATATACATGCGTTTTTTTTTTTGGCGGCAATATGGCGTCAGTTTAAAAAGAAACAAGCGTACAGAAAATGTATTTGCTTTGTAACCGCCTTAGAATAAGTGAATCAATTTTTGAAAAGTTCGCATTCAAATACGGTGGTGATAAATGAAATCTTTCTGTATAATATAGAAAAAAGGTGGTGGTTGTTGGGTAGAGAAGAAAGAACGAGAAACAGCAAGTGAGGAGCGAAAATATGCTTTACTAAGGAATATAAAATTGCGGTTGCAATTTCTTACCGTATTTCGTATTTGGAGAATCGACGCTTGTCTGAAGGAGATGGTCGCATTAGGCGGGATATTTGAATGAAAAGGACGGTGCGAAACCGAGTTTGTGTGTGAATGTGTTTGTATGTGAGATGGAACTTGAAATGAGTAAGCAAGAACAAGCTAATTTTGCAAAAAAAATCGTTTTTTTTTTGGTTGCTATACGAATTAATATTTATTATACATTTCACAATGTTGTTTTTTGTAGCAGAGAAAAACAAGAAAATAATTTTGTTTTCGAACAAAAAAGTGAAGCGCGGTTGGTGGGGAGGATGTGTGATTGTTTAACGTCGAGTTTGTGTGTGTATGTGTGTGAGAGAATATGGCGGCGTTTCTTATTTACTTGGGTATATAAAAACGACGCTTTTTGGAATGCCGTTTACGATTGCCTTTGCCTATGCTTGGCGGTTTCGACGAATGGTGGGAAGAGCGATGTGTGCTTGGGAGGATAGGACAGTGTGTACCTTGCTTTTTCTATTGGGTGATTTGCTTTCTCGACATTTCGTTATTTTTTAACAATCGCCTAGTTGTTGCTTCCTTTTCCCTATTTTAAGAAAAGCCATTAAAGATGGTGGAAGAGCGGGAGGGGAATTGTTGAAAAGGTCGTTACCGGTCAACGTCAAGGTCTGCTTGAACTAAGCACCTACAAACTTTGAAGATGGATAACTGAACTAATTATTCATCCATATATACAATATGTAGGTAGCAAGTTCCCAACAGTGAAGAAGGAAAGCCAAATTTTATGAATATTGCGCATGAACTTTTCTTTGGAAAAATGTACATATTTTTGAATGGGTTGGGGTAAAGGACCGTTATTTTCACACTAGTTCAGTTCAGTGCCTATTTGTTGCACACACACAGGTTTACTCCATTTCATACACAGATTGTTGTATATCTTACAGGTTTATTTTTTTAGTTGTGTTTCAAGCGATTTTGCGCAGTTATCGTTGCCTTTCCTTTGAATTGAATGCTAATTTTGAGAGGCTTTATTTTGTAAAAAAAACTTCGATAAAGACATCAAATTTGACAAAAACGAAGTTATATCGAAGAAGTATTTACGCTTAAAAAATATCTTTAATGTAGGTGCAATATCCGAATACCTACATGTAATCTTATTCAAGGTCACATCTTCGTTATATGGTCACGCGCGTATTGTGTCCTTTGAATTGGTGTTGAGGTAAATGTATAAAACGCTCTGTTGTAGGTATACTCATTTCCTTCTGATGACCACATTGTCAATAACATGTTGCAAAGTGTGTGTGATTTGAAATTTGAATGATTAACATTAGTTAGCAAGTGTGTTTTATTTAAATTAATAATATAGGTACCTATGGCAGCTTGAATGCTAAATAAATGAATTTTGTGTTTTTGTAGGGAAGTTCCAGTCGTTGAGAAGGAGGTTGAGGAAGTTGACGCTGCCAAGAAAGTAGAATCTGTTGAAAAAACTGCCACAGAGAATGGTGCAGCTGAGGAGGAGACAAAAGAAAACGGCGATGCTGCTAAGGTAGCCGCTGATGCCACCGACGCTGCTGCCACAGCCGACGAGGCGAAAGATGAAGACTCTAGGCCCTCGACAGATGACGAGACAAACGGCGATAAGAAAGACGAAGTGGAAGCTGAAGAGACAAATGGTGATTCAACAGGTCAGTACTCTATATAAAACTTATTTTATTTCATTTTGTTGCCACACATTTCCAAGAGAAGCTCTGTGCACTTAGCATGATCTCTCTTATCACGGGCTTGTGTAACCTTCGCTACTATCCACAAAAAAGAATAGTATTTCCTATTTACACACTTGCAATTTAAATTTACCACAGATGCTTCAGTTGAGACCGTGAAGAGGAAAGTCGCTGTTGATGCAGACTCGAAATCAGACGAAACAGCCGCCACACCAGAAAAGAAAGCCAAATTGGAGGAGACAAAAGAGGACGTAACCAATGGCTCAGATGCAACTGAAGTAGCGGCTTAAATAAAAATAAAAATAACAAAAAAACAAAAAACAATAAAATAAAAAAGAAACACTTAATAATTTTAATAATACAACAAACCAACAACAAATAGTTTTTTTCACAAATGGAAAAACGTTTATTTTTCTTTTCTAATTTGTATGTATATGTATGATTTTTACTATTGTATATGTAAAAACCAAGCGTATATTTCCTAAAGCAAACAAAAGGAGTATATATCAACAAAATACCGTCTCATACAGCTCCTCGTAGTTAAATATGTATAAATATTTTTCATTCGATGCATGTTAAAAGACCATGAAGAGATCACACGAATACATTTATCTATTACATTTAAAGTAGCGATTGTTTATTTCTGATCATACAAATTATTGATAAAAAAAATACAGCCATGAGATGACAACAAACAAAACTGAGTTGAGTTGTATGTGGAGAAATGTACCCTTCGAAAAAGATAAATATCCCTTTTGTCACCTGCCTTGTTCCATAATCAAGAAGTTAAAGAAAATGTGTTGTTCGATGAAGCAAACAAAATGATAGCGAGAGTCCTGACAAATTCCTTGTAATATTTTAGTAATGTAATAATTTATTTATAAGGACATAATATAACACATAAAATATACAACTCATTTTAAAGATTTTTCTTCTTCTTTATACTTAAACATGAACTTTTTGTGCAACAAAACGTAAAACACTAAACAAACAAAAAATATATACATGCAATACAAATAAATTTGTGTCAAAATGAGATGAAAGAGTTCAATAGACGAATTAAACCAATACACAACAAATTCTGTAAAAAAAAAACATGTACAAGCACAGAAGATGGAACTTTTTTGGTGATATTCATCAGAAAGTTTCCATCTAAGAAAAAACAAAGAAAAAAATACAAATAAAAATCGAAAAACAAAAAAGGAGAAAACTATTTATTGAGAATAGAAGTGAAGATGAAAAACATTTAACATAATAAAAGGAAACTGCCTACCTATTTTTGATCATTACTTGTATACAAGGTTTTTCTTTTTATACATTTACAAAAGAAAGTAACTTCGTGAAGTGGAAAGCAATTTTTAGTTGATTGTATTTAGGTTCTTGAATTTCAGTTGAAAATAAATGTGACAAGATGGCAAAAATACATGAGATAAGTGTACTAAGGGTATAAATGTGTTTAATTTGTCGTTAAAAATATGTTCGTGAGATCGATTTTTTATGTGTTGTCTACCCTTTTGTTCTGTTTGAATGTGGTACATGTGAACAATGGCTGCATCCGGTGAATTCATTTGGTGTCCCAGTTGGTTCGAATCTCGAATCTATATACAAATGCCTAAACTGATACATAGGTGGTGCTGTTAAAATTTGTCAAAAAGTTAAACTCCGTCAAAAGCCATTTTTGATTGTCGACTGGACGTTGCAAATTTGAGGCAATCTTTAAGGGTGTCATTTTGAAATATCCTTGTTTTTGTTGAGACTTCTTTTACTAGTGTTAATGTAGGTGGGTGGGGGTTATTGGGTATTTCGAAAGGTAATGCGGCCGATGCATGCAAGGAATAGAATTGGTTATTTTTAAATGAAAATAATGTGAAGAATTGCTTTTAAATGTCTACGAGTTTTTAAAGAAAAAACACGCGTATGTTCTAGGAGAAGCAAAACCACAACGTTATGTCGTTTCACTTGGGAGTTCACTCTTTGTCAAATACGATAGAAAGATCTGGCACGTGTACGCTACGTTATTAACTATTAAATACATAGGACCATTTTTTGATTGAATTTGAAATATTTGCAATGGTTCATAAATACATAAAATCGTATTTTTTATTTCGATAAATCGAATACCGATCGTACCGATCTTTTATTTTTTCATTTCATTTACCATCTCTATAAAACTGAAATGTGCTTTACCACAGCTAATAGATAACACACACAAACGCGTTCGAATCGGGCTAGTACAGAGACACCATTTTGAGCGTAGGACGTAGTAAATGCGAAAGAAACAACAAACCAAGTGCTCCTTCCTACCGATCGCGCTCAGTTATAATCTAACTGCGACTACAGAAGGTGTTTTGGGAATAGCGATCTTGATTTTAATATTTTACCTGCGCTGTGCTGTGCGGTATATCGACAAAGTGAAACTGAAACTTACATGTAATCAAATTAATCATTCTAAATAAAAGTTGGCTACTTGTGTGAGAAGAAAAGCTAAAAAAGAATAATAATATTTACACTTTTTGTTGTATTGTACTCGTGACTAAAAAAAAATTCGCGCGTGTGTGAATTACCTCAGATAAAAAAAAAAACAATTTGTGAATCTATCAACATTAACTTTCTGCAGCAACTAATATTGGAGTGGAACTTATTGACGACTTGGCCTTCAATTTGGCGAAATGACATCGTTAAGAACTGTAAGTCTATTGACGCCTTATTGCTGTAACTATGTACAATAAAAATTACTCCCATAAACTGTTACAAGTTTTAACGATATAAAACTGTAATTATCACTGATAAGCACTGGTTAATCTATCAATTCTTATCAGTTAGAGAGTAGAACCCTTCGTTTATTGTATTCGTATTTTATGCATATCTTATATTGTGTAGACTACAAAAATATTTCAATACATGGTAGATAGACATTCTATTGAAATGTCGCCAATAACAGGTGATTAATAATGTCACAATGCAACGGTGACGTAGAATTTGGGGGGATTCCAAAGGTGAGTGTCAGATTGACTGCTAAAACTACAGTCAATGAACTTTGCTTGTTCAGTGTTGCCACAATCTAAGACAGAAGAACATTCCAGAGAAAGATTTATCTTTATCTTGAATAAGGCGTAATTATCGTCGACTTAAAAAATAGGCGTTAATTGAACATGTGGATAAAAGTATGCTTAAAAGATTTCCGTGAAAGCTGCCTCTTATCTGTACTTAATAGAGTTTTTATTATTATTTTTTTGTTTAAATTGTTAAGAATGAGAACGTTCGACGGCATGGAATAGCTTACCCTCATGTTCATTCCATTATTTCCAACCTACCTACCTACTCGTCAAAGTGAAAACAAAAGTTGTTATGAAGACAGGTAGGTAGGTAGGTACCTCTATTTGTATTCTTGCAAACATGTTATCGAAACGTAAACCGAGATCGGCTGTGTACCTACCTATCACCTGAAAAAGAATGGCGAACATCGTAATGAGTGAAAACTAGTTTTGTCTTCAACTTGACATTCTTCCAGTCCAACAAGTGCTTATAAAAATCTGGTAGGTTTCCGAATGTCCCTTTGTTTTGCATTTCAAATCAGCTGTCTTCAAATGCTGCGACTGCGAGTGATGTGTGTATGTGTGCGTAGCCATGTAAAAATTTTCCACTGTCAAGATAGCTATTACAAAATTAATTTTGTTTAAAAAAAAAATACAAAGCAAACGCTTTTGCGCAGTTCATAGTTTTTCTTTTTTTTTCAATATTATCTAGCTCCGAATATAGTTTTTGACGCCAATAGTCTTTATCTTAATAACTATGGTAGGTACGTCAATAAAAAAAAGTTTTCTTATTTCTCAAAAGATACCAATCAACCTCTTTAAAACACAATACAATGTTAGTAGGAAAGTATCACGTAGTTCCTTTCTTTTAAGTTTGGTGGATTCTGAATGCCTACACAGAGTGTGTGCGGTGTGTGCTCTAAAAACGGATTCAATGCCATCCATCATCGGTTGAAATTGGTAAATACACATACGTTTAGTATTGAAATGCATGCATGAAATGTATTCTATTTTTAATCGGCCACGTTGAGGGAAATCAGAAAACAGAACGCGTCATGAATCTTCGTACTAAGTGACTTGGTACATGGTGCAAAGGTAGTACTTTTAGAATGGTACAACATACATAATTTTGGTAACTGATTTAGTATTTAAGAAGATCAAAAATGCAAATTTGTTTTGTCTCGCTATAATAATGATGATTATATTTGCAGAGTTGTTATCTCTATTTTCCGTCTTTGTTTTGACGTGATTATGTGGGTCCAATTATTATCTATTGTTATTTGGTTACTGAAATAATAAATCTAACAAACTTCTAGAGAGATTCTGGTGAACCTCTCTCTTTCTGACATTATTCGTCATTTAATAAAATAAATATTTGTTGCAACTGGTCCTTATTTCAGTTTTTCACTACTATTCGATTGTGTGTGTGGGTTATACGATACATTTCAAATATGAAATGCACTCGAACAGTTGAGAAGTTTTCTGAAGGCTGTTTATACTCTCGGATGTTGCAGTGGAAAAACATTGTTAATCATCAGTTGCAAAATTACCTCTGCTTTTTTTATGAGTACGTTGCTACTTTTGATTGGCCAGTACGCATTTTTCATTGTCAGATAATCTGTCAAAGTCATTAGTTTGATCAATTTCCGATTTTTATACCTACGTTAATTGACGGCTTGTTTATAAAAGCGTGAACAGAAATATAAAGGTTCGCAATGACTGTGAACAATTTTTTTCGTTGCCAAAATCCCAATTAAATGTCAATTATTCTTAGGATCACACAAAAAAGCTTTGGTTTTTGGTTACCAAAATATATCAATGCAACTGCCGTCAGTTTGACAGCTCAACATTTTAAGTAAAAGCTGCTTAAGTTTTTTTTCATATTGTACAATAGATCTGAATCGTATATGGACCGAATATTTACTTTTATATCAACGATATTAAACGTCAATAATCGTATAATTGTTTTTATGTTTTACAGACACTTCTTCCTCGTTTTTTTCTTTAATCTTTGGAGCTTAATCTTAAAAATTTTATTGCATTAAATAAAAGCCTTGTAATTGCGTATTATCGTTATTTCAAGAGTATAAAAGTCAAAGACCGATAAAGTGTCTTTTACTTTTATACTCTTGAGATAATACGCAATTTCAAGGCTTTACGATCTTCAGACAGCGCAGACAATACACAAACTAATGGTACCTACCTAAAGTCGTTACGAACAGTAATTTCCGTTATTTTTAAACTATTCTAGGTCCTTACACTATATGCTTGCAAACATATTTCACTCATCTTCGATTAATAGAGCTATCTACAGGAAATGTTTTACATATATTTGATACAAATTAGGACCACAGCGAAAGTGGCATATATAAGGTGCGAGTGCGTCTTACTTCCAGCTAGTAACTGCGTTATTCGGCCCAAGTTTGGGATCTCAGTATGATTTGTCTATGTTAGCAAAGAAATACTAATTTAATGAGATATCAGATGCGGCTTATCCGATCAAAATGTAAGCACCTGTAGTTTTTTTTTTAGTCTCGATTAAAAAATTATTACACGATGTGTTAATAGGTGATCGTTTTTAAAAACGTTATGGGTATTTAAACTGTTTAAAAAACACGCACGTGTTCAGTATACATTACTACTACATCAGGGACTCTTTTGTGTGACCGAAATGAAGAATCCTTACAGAAACAAAAAAATATAAAGCTATACTTTGCTCATTTCTGGGTTTCCTTGCATTATTTTCCTGCATTTCCATATGTAGGCCTAGTTTCTCACAATCTTTCATTTAGGTGCGTCCACATACATATTACAATTTATATATAGACTCAGGCAACTTTTCAGGGCCTTGTCCGTACATTTTTCTGTCTCTATAGCAAAACACTTCTGCTCATGCGTTTCATAAGCAAAAGTTTATATCGTGAGTATTTTATCAGCTGGTTGCTTGATAATATTTTTACATTTTACATTTGCTTTCGACACGTTAATCCCCCCCGGAGTACAGTACCTACGTCCAATAGTCAGAGTCGAAGATTACAACAAATGCGAAAATCAGCGAAAAACACCCCCTCGTAAGCTATAACAAACAACAACCCTTGTGTCTTGTCGCCCGAGCTGCTTTGTTATTGCTAGCTGTGGATTGTGGTAAACTTTGGCACGATTCCTTTTCTCTATTGATTTTCCCAGTCAGTAGTGAAATTCGGTTCCGACATTGCACTTCTCTCGTCCGTATTTGTTCTAATTAATTTAAGTAGACAAAACAAAAACAAAATATTTACAAAATATCGACTAAACGAAATAAATATTCTTTTCACTCGACTGTCGCATTTTATTACCTAACTAACACGCATTTCGATAATAATAATATGAAACTGGTTAAAAAACTATCCCTAACTGAGGATATTAAGCAATACTTTATGCATAACGTAAACAAGATGTCCTTCGCGTAAAAGTTGATTACAGCGCTAATTAAGTATAAATGTTTTATTACAGGCGACGATCGAGGAAATCCGGGATGCGGCTTCGAGATTGTGTCGGGACTATTTGACAGGACGTTGGAAGTCGATAACAACTGAAGATATCGTAGTAAAAAGAATAAGGTATGTGCTTCTGTGTAAAAACATAAATGCGAGTATTAGAGGATTTTCGTATTTGTTTCTAGTGGCGGGCTATCTAATTTCTTGTACTACGTCAGTCTACCAGAAGTCTGTGATAAAAATAGCAATACCAGGTTATGTAATGCTCAACCAGCTATAAGTACAAGCAAACGTCAGAGGAAGGATAGTGCAGCAAGCGGAGATGAGCCCCATGAGGTAAGGTTAATAGTTTTAGTTGTCATGGCGTTAACACTGTAAACAAAGGCCCACATAGTAAGTGAGTGGGTGAGGTGTTAGGTTTAAATTTAAAAGCTTTCAAAAAATCGATGTAGTTTCGTATTTTACTTGAAGAGTAATTTATTTCACTGACGGTTATTTATATCGAGCTGTGCCCGTGACTGTTCAGGCAGTCACATGTATGACAAGCTTCTCAGGAAGACTCATTAGATCAGATTCATTATTTGTGAGGGTACTCGAGTGATTAAATTTGAATACTGTCCGCTTTCGTATTTGTAAACAAGTATTACGAAAATAGCGGTTTGCGGCTAGACCAAATAATAAACACTGCATTTCATGGCGACGAAGACATACCATACAAAATGTTGCTGTAAACATAAGTGCGGTGCATTTGATGAACTACTATTCGGAGGAAAGTTTGTGCACAATTCAAAGCCAACTCACAATTTTTGAGTGTTTTGTAGTTGCGGAATATTGTATTATGTATTTTGAAATTCTGTTCCGTTCATAAAACATTGACATTTATAATTTTTTCGTTTAACCAGCTCTATAAGCGCGTCGTATTCTTTTAGAAATGGACACGGTTAATGAGTTCATAGTACTATACTTATAACTATAACCTTGAACCTGTCTCTTTAACAATTTTACACAGTTACCTACTATCTTCTGACCTAGGCTTGGCCTGAATGCGAAAACTGAGTAAAAATTATTTAAACTACAATCCCGTAAGCAAAATATGGTCGTAAAACTTACAAATTTTATTCCAAACAACGTAGTTCATGCGCATTTTCGGAATTTTTGGTTATTTTCTAAAATGAGTATGAACCCAAGAAGTAATGTTGGGAAAACACAGGTAGCTACATAATTCCAAATATAAAAAAATCATTTGTAAAGAGGCATAAAGGGACACTTTGCGGTTGTTAACTTAAAAGACCCAAAGTGAATCGGCTCGTTTCAAATTACATATAAGTACGTATAATACAGATGCGATTTAAATTAATGATATTATCAAATTACGACTGTTTACAAAAAGCGTTAACGAATTTCGCAATAACAATGTTTTTTTTTATTGAATTTACATTCATATTAACTTGATATTGGTTAGTGTGGTTATTCCCGTATGTTAGTCATTCAATATAATATTCCTGAATGCAAATGTAGACTGCTTTATGTGGTATATATAATTTAAATGTAAACATCACAAACTGACGCACGTTTATTATTGCTAAAGAAAGCACATCATGAATACATTTTTCTTTAATAACAAATACGGTCCACGGCGATTTATTCAATCGTAGGTACATAATAAGCTGTCGATTTGAAATTCTTGCGGCTTTAAAGCTCAGCAGTACGGCCACACTTTTCTGTACTCACTTGACTTTGATTCACTGCATAACTGTTAGAGTGACTCACTCCGCTGCCGTGCATTAATCATTCTAAACGGTTTTAATTACCCAGCAAGCATTAGGTTTGTTCCCTAACGTTTTTTTTAAAGGTATAAATGTGGGTCAATGTCACACAATCACGAACTACAAAAAAAACGGCTTAAAGCTGTTCCCTAGAAAAGGAAATTTGTTAAAGAGATTGGCTAGGGCCAACAGTTGGGTTTGCATTTAAATTCTCTATACATTTATATATTTGCAGGTCCTTCTTCGAATCTATGGACAGACGCATGGAGAGCATGCACTCG
Source organism: Cheilosia pagana (assembly GCA_936431705.1). Classification (NCBI taxonomy): domain Eukaryota; kingdom Metazoa; phylum Arthropoda; class Insecta; order Diptera; family Syrphidae; genus Cheilosia; species Cheilosia pagana. The sequence continues at coordinate 372,907 of OW386169.1, forward strand.
AAACCATGATAACAGAATCGGTGGTGTTTGCTTTACTAAGCGAACGTAATTTGGGTCCAAAATTACACGGACTCTTTCCGGGTGGAAGAATAGAACAATACATTCCAGTGAGTTTTTAAAAATAAAGCCGAAGAAATGTCCGAAGTATCCTCAATAATACCCATCTATCTTCTCCCAAACAGGCACGTCCCTTGCTGACTGTTGAGCTATCCGACTACAAAACCTCCATGAAAATAGCCGAAAAAATGGGCGAAATTCATAGTCTTAATATTCCTGTATCGAAGGAACCCGAATGGTTGTGGAATACTATGCAGCGATGGCTAGACAGTTTAGATTCCATCCTTAAAAATGTCAGGTATGTAATGTGTCCTAGTTAAAATAAAATTTAAATAAAAATCCATTTTTTAGTCCCGCAGATGAGGAAAAGGCTGAGGTGAAGGAACTAAAAAATATCGACTTTGAGAAAGAGGTTAAGTGGCTACGCACCTTTGTTGAAAATGGCGACTTTCCAGTTGTGTTTTGCCATAATGATCTGCAAGAAGGTAACATTCTACTAAGAGAAGAAGCTTCTCGGTCACGTCGTGAATCTGTTAAGAGTATAAGGTAAGCCACAGTCATTTGCCAATATTTTTATAGCAACGAACATTTTGCTTGCATGATTTTTAATTGCAGTCTAAGTTCGATTGGAATAGAACATTATTTCCATACAATCTCTCTCACATTCCATAAAACTGCATTCTGTATAAAACAAGTGTATCATTTATTTGGGTGTTGGTGAAGTAAGCTTGTTTTGTATACTTTTTCCAATTTTATTCTGCATCTTACCAAATGAGTACCTGCTCTAGTATGTTCTTAAATGTTCTCTCTTTGTAGTAGTTCTATCTCAGAGACAGACATTGAAGCTTCAACAAGTTTAAGCAGTGATCGCAATTCAAACACTTCGAGTGGATTGATCGGATCTCGAAGGTACGATATTTTTTAATATTATTAAAAGAATAATTGCTCAATACGACCGCGTGTTTGACAATGCGAATACATGGGATTTGCATTGTTTTCCGTCATTTGCGCTCACTTATCAAAGAACTAACGGCCCAAAAACAAAAATCCTTGCTTCAGTTTACATAGGACTGTTAGCAACTTATACTAAAGAACAAACGAATGGTTGTGAGAATCCAGAATCTTGGGCTATACAGGGAGGGTCCTATATGAACGAACCTGTTGCGTCAACTTTTTGAGAGCATTCTTTTTACTGCATCTATTATATTCCTTTCTTTCTATCTCTGATTTGACAAGGAAAATAAAAGCTAATGGACGAATTTCTTATTTTTATATCAATTATAACAGAAAACGTTCAACCCCATCGGGCGACAGCTACACCGACCAAGACAATACTCGTGATTCCGTACTAAGTAATGACTCAGAAGACTGCGAACCAGACCTTTTCATAATCGATTTTGAATACTGTGCCTACAATTACCGAGGATTTGACTTAGCAAATCACTTTATTGAATGGACACTCGACTACAGCAATCCACAGTTTCCATTCTACCATCACTACAAACAACAGTACCCAACACAGCAACAACGACAGGACTTTATCAGTGCCTATTTAAAGAGAGAAAATGAATCTATTGAAAACTATACACCGACCATCAAGGAGATCGAAGAAGTGGAGAACGAAGTTAAAATATTTTCGTTAGTCTCTCACTTGTTTTGGAGCTTGTGGTCTGTGATAAACGTTCATCAGAACATTGAGTTTGGCTATTGGGTGAGTAGAGAATGCCATCATCATTACCATTTTACTGAGCTATGTGTTTATATTTTCGACAGGAGTATGGAGTATCACGTATTCGCGAATACCTCTCCCAGAAGGACTGCTTGAATGTTAACTCAGGGACATAAGTTCTAGTATTCTCTCCTATACTTTGTACTTATCAGCAAAGCATTTGAAACCCGTCGAACACCGTCATTAATAATGCGTCTTATCGTTTATATGTAGTAGATATATTCATAGTAAATTAGCAGTAAGAAAGAAAAACAAAATCGTAAAAATAGTGGGCGAAGTATACTATGCGTAACAGGGTTAACTATAAAATTTTTATTGTGAATAATCGAAATCTTAAACTAGAACGATTTGTTGAATAGTTTAAAAAATTGTTTGCGTTTTATAAATAATTAGAAACGAGAGAAATACGTGAGACTACGGATGTACCAATTTTCCTTAAATTCTTAAAAAAAAGCAAAAAAAATATATAATGAAAAACGTTTCCAAACATTGCTGTGATCAATTAATATTATTAGTGATAGTGATATGTTTGTAAGGCGTTTGGAAGGCATATTTAAAAAAAAGTAAACCATTTTCTTAAAGTTTATTTACCAATTTACTTTAAAGTTTTTTTTTTGAAGTCGTATTTGGAGCACCTACATTGTACGTATTAAATTTTATTATTCTTCACTTTTTGGTTTTTGTAAACAATATTTTCAAAATATATACATAATGATAGATAACAGAAATATATAATAAAACATTGATTTAAAAAAAAAACAAAGTCTTTCCCTCTTGCGTGAAAAATCTATAAACCTTCATCGAAGACAGATGACCTCTTCTACACACTTGAGTTTTCGAAACCTCCACATTTCAACCGTTCAGCTACACTCCTGACGGGATGCTAGTGCTTCTTCATTCTACTGCCCTGTTGAATAACGAACACAACGAAATAAATCAATCGTTTGAATCTTGTGAGTTATGAAAAATTTTTTTCTCGAATTTTCCAATTTTCAGACTGACTTTTTTTTTTTATTTTTATTGATTCAAATTATTACGAATGTCAAAAAGGAGTCAATTCGGTCTAGCCGTTCTAAAGTGATGTCCAAAAAATATACTCGTATATGTATACACAAGATAGAAGACAGTTAAAAGATACATGTGTTAAGCTTCTAAACAATGGACATGGAAGTCCTCCTTTTAGAGTGCATTTAGTAAAATAAATCGATACATAATAGAAGCTATTTCAAGAGCAGAGTATGCCTTCTCTCTACGTACACGTGCATTATGTGTTTCAGTAGAATGCTTTTTGGAATGAAAGTTACCTCGCAAAGTGTCAGCAGAAGGGTTGTATTTGTCCATAGCTCCACCGCCCTCCGGCCCCATTTCTACCATAAAACGAACGAACCAATTCGGGAAAGTAGACGAATTTAATTATTCAGTGAGCGCTAATCAGTGTTGCAAGGAATGTGCAATGCAAAGATACAGAGCGCTATGGACCTATGGTAACTATGTATATAACAGTACGTTAGATTGAAATTTGTGCAGCCAGGCGACCGGATACGACGACGACGACAACAACAACGGCGGAGTGACTCCGAAGAGGACATCACCATTGTTGTAATAGTGAAACAACTACTGTGCATCGCACTAAAAACGGCCCCGGATGTACATTTTTTATGAATATTTCGAAGACTGATGGGAAAATTGCAACGAAACTTAAGCGAAGTGAATATTGTATGAACAGAAATAATGGAATGGAATTTTTGGCTTCGGACAAAAAGTATGTGACGTGATCTATCGATTTTCATGCGACTTTGTTAAATGTGTGTTTGCAAGGGGTTATTATTTAAGCTAATAGCAATGTCACACAATGGGAAATGACCATTTATTGGTTGCATTGTTGATGCTTATACAGATGTTTGTAGAAAACGCATCAGTTGCGCTGGGTTTCCTTTTCTGATTGCCCCTAGAATGGTAAAAAAACAAAGATGGTCGTAAATAGAGTTCCATGGGCTGTATTTTAAGCCGCATGGTTAAGTTACTTCAAATTTCACATTCGGGAGTTAACAGAGCTCTAGCAATTTTCAATAAGGAGGCAAAGTTTTGTACTTGATGTCAGATTGCTATTTCTCGTTTAGTTGTCATTAAAAAATCGCAATCGTCCCACTTTTCTGTGGTCCTTTAATGTACTTTTCTTACTCAATATTTCGACTGATATTGCGAGCTAACTAAAAACTCCTCGACATTTTAAATTTCCCTCAAAATTTCTTTGTACCACTTCCGGATTTGCATGTACGCCGCCACCGGCACCGCCATTCCGAAGTTTCATTCATCCAATCATCTTCAAAACTTCCCATTGAATAGTGAAAAGATGATTGCATTTTCAAGTCGCATAATTTAAAGAAGAAAAACACGCTATACCTACCACTGTGCTATGATACAGTGACCATTGTTTTAATTTACATACTAATCAATGGTGTTCAGTGCGCCACTAATGGGAAATTCGCCTTAATAAAGGGGGCGGCGTAACGAAACCCAGGTTCCTTTCAGGCGACATCGACCAAAATATATTAACTGTTGAGCTGAGGAAATTGTAACCAGATATGACCCGGATTTCGGTTGGTCCGGTGCGGTTACTTCTATTATAATCAGGGTTTCCGCTTTTGCCATTGTTGAAACCAAAGGCAGCCAGCACTCAACTGCAGCGTAGGGTACTACTTTTGTGTGCTACGCTGAAGCTCGATTAAAAATTCAGAAATTCAAATTTTCGCCACCGCTACCTCTACCGATGCATTAGCACTGCACGAAGAGTAGGTATTTCGAACAGACTGTGAGTGTATTTTCGTCATTAAACTTTCATCTAGTCGTAGTAGGTATAGTGTCCTTGTTGGCGGAATACATTTTCCCAATTTTATTTTTTTTTTGAAAATATGTGCTGATCGTTGACTGCATTTTATTTTCTATATAATATGTTCTTATACTCTTATTGAAACAAGCAACTTTTACTTATTAAACGAAGCGAAACCCCCACCGACTTAAGGGTTGACAAGTTTTTTTGTTATATTCATTACTGCGTTGCTCGTTCAAATTCTGGCCTTAGTTTGATTAAGTTGAAGAGTTATTAGACAATTTATTTGCAGCAATATAGGTTGTGTGTACATGCCGGAAATTTCGCTAAGCCCAGAACTGAGATGTATCCTTGCTCCAGCACGCAAAAACAGCTTAACGTTCTGACAACACATCTTCTAGTCATTGAGCACCAGGTGAGATGGAAAACTTGTTGATTTGAAACATTTATCACAACACGTCATGCGTATAAGCATTTACAGTGTGGCCGAAAAGTAAATACATTGGCATTCATCTACAACTGGTTTCTGTCAGAAAATTCGTACATCTTTTGCAATAAAATTAATGAAGATTGTATAGCCCTTATGGTTGAAGGCGTCGAAAGTATGAAACCGCTGCGCGCGATTGCTATTTTTTTTTACATAAATCACAGTGCCATCCATTGAAGAAACATTGCAACTGCGCAAAATAACAATTTATTTAAATTATTTCCAACTTTCTACAACAGATGACAGACTCGATGACATTTGAGTGTTTCCGATTCTCCCCACCGTGAAGCAAAAGAGCTAGTGCTTATGTTTGCTTCAACGAAAAATTGGCTGCTAGCAGTCCATGTATAGTATGTCAATGCTCCACGCACTCTGGCTATTAAGGACTGGCGCTCCCTGGGGAGGTCTTTCATGTCTTAGAGTAAGCAGCACTTAATGTAAGTTGTCCAAACACTAGAACACCAACCTTTCTTGCATCGTATAAGTGTAATGCGTACTTGGAGCCCATTTTTTCAGTCACATTGTATAACTTATTACTCAATATTCCATACACACTATAGTTCAAGTAGTAACAACAACAATCACTTTATCCCCACCTACCCAACTCTTATGCGCGTATACCAAAAAAGAACAACTTTCATGGTCTTTTGTCTCCTATTGTCTCGCAATGTCTGGCTAAGAAGGCAACGTACACGCGAGCGTATTTTGTAATTTATGCGTACACATATTGTGCAATAATAAATAAAATTCCACCCAACAACAGAACAGACCGAGCGACAGGACTAAAGACGCCTCGCTAACACTTAAGCATACAGCCGCGTATGGATTATGCAAAGTAGACACTTTGCTTACTCGCTGCTGTGCCTGTGCCCATTGCGAAGCTCACTCATGAGTGAGTGAGTATTTCTAATACGAAACATTATAATCATATTCATGGGCTTAAGGCGCAGAGTTAATGAGTGTGGGTGTGGGTGTGAGGCGACATTGAATAGGCATACTACACGAGAAATGCTGCGTAAGCTAGCAGGGGGAAGAAGGTTTATTTTTCAATCATAAATATCTGCCAAACTAAGTTGGGATGTTGTTTATCAGAAGGCTTGTTCTAATAAAGTTGAAAATTGGGGAGTGATTAAGTCGGTTGGCAGGGTAACGCTAAAATACGCTACGTACTAATTATCTTCTATAAGCTATACGAACTGACAGTTGCAGTATTTTTAGTTCAAATTTTGTTACTACGGGCCCAATGCAAAAATATTGCTCAAGTTCCAGTCCTTTTTAGGTACATACAACATTTAACATTTTAGAATAATTTCGAAACCCGCGTAATTTTGAGCACAAATTAACGTCATGCATAAGCATTCTCTTATGATTGAGGCATGACGTGCAAGCAAAGGGAAAATTGATGGGCACAATATTTTAATTCCTGCTCGGATATAAATCCCGCACGAATAAATAAATGATTGCGCGGCTTAAAGCTGCAAATGTCAAACGAATGCGTGGCGGAGCAATTTATTAATTATTTTCTCAGCCAAGAAATTCTAACCATCGAAAACGGTTATTAGCTGAGGTGAATACTCGCGTACATGGTGGTGAAGCAAATTAATTCGACGCCCCTTTGAACTCACTGCATCCCCCTGTTTGGGCCATCATGCGGGGGACTACATGCGATACATACAACAATCGTGTTTGTGTGCCGAACCTCAATTATTTAATACGTCGGACATGTAGAACATGCGGAACATTTCAATATGGACATCAGTAGATATATGTATAGAGTTGGAGAAAATGCGGGGGCACTGGGAAGGACTATACAGATCTAATGTGCTAATTCAGAAGGGATCAAAGCGTTTGTTTCCAGTACGCCTATCTACGGTTTCATCCATTTGGACCGAGTCAAGGTTCGAGTCTGTTAATGGCGCCCCAAGGTCTACTTTCGTCCGGATACGGTACCGCACTCATGCAAGAATATGAGGTGTATGGAAATGCAAATGAGCGGAAACGTACATGGGACGCATATGCTGCATTTTGCAGGCTATTACTGAAGTTTGTCTTATACTCACTCGCACTCCGCCTACACCTGCTGCTGCGTAAGCTAAACCAGTGAGTTTTATACAAGTTTATGTTTCTGGGATTTTCACAGACCCTTGCTTGCAAATTGATATCTACTACGTACATGTATATATCTACATATATGTAAATATATTTCCTGTTTATCAGTTGTTGCATGTTATGATGTACTGTCAAGAACAAAGCAATCCTCTTCGTATCTTTCGAATCCAGTGCACTGGCTAATGTCTAGGAATTCCATTCCGTTTCCCCCCTTCCTCTATCTCTCTCTCGTGTGTGTTTGCTTTTTAACTTTTATGTTTGACGTTGAGGAAAGGACCAGACCAGAGCCAAGGTAGCACTGCTTGTGAACCAAAATCTGAGAGTTTAAACCAATTTAAGACATACAATTTAATTTACCATTGACTTAAGATGACTTCATCCTTTTATGAATTTCAATTTATATGTCATGAGTGTACGCTTGTGTATATGCTCAGCAGCTTAAAGGACTAAAATATATTCAAGGATTCCCATTAAAATACATTTTTACATGTACATGTACATACCAGTCGCCATCCGCATGTACATCACACTCTATTTACATATTCAAAACAAAAAATAACAACAACAAAAACGAATTTAAGTCATTTATGCATCTTACCATAGCCAGGCTAATTGGAATTTATTCAACGCCAGGCAGCAAAAAAGCCCCAAAATGTAGATATTTTATTCGTAAAGTAAATTTTGGCAGGAGGGCTTCGGCTTTGCACTTGATGGCGGCACATATACACTCATAGGTATATAGACGACTCTCGAGTCGAGTCTTCGTTGAGCAATTAAATGGCATAGTGCGGTGATGTATTCAAATATGAATAGCGGGTTATTATTTTAGGGTTGATGGGATATGTTTGTTGAGGTTGTTACATAGGTAGGTATTTTTTTCTCCTCAGCTGAAATTCAATGCAAAAGCCTACATACATCCATTGCTATCAAACACCGATTTATTCCTATTTCATCAAAACACCCCGAGGGAGATAGGTCCTGTATAGGGTAAAAGTTCCTTGGACTTGGCCACTAGAACTATGCATTATTCATATGAAAACCGTCAACGAAAAAAAGAAGAAAGATACGAGGGGAAAACAAACGGTGCGATCGTCCCGATTTCATCATACATATTTCGTAAGCAATCTGAGCAACATGAAGTAAGTACCGCCAGGGGTGGCGGTGATACGGTGTTGGGGTTAGCGGGCGTTCGTGTGTTTACATGGTCGTAGTGGAATTTTAGTTTCTTTTTGCTTTTGGCGAGATTTTGGCTACAATCTTCCACAACATAAGAATAACAATAAAAGCACTTTCGAATTTATCGAAAGTGTAATGCCACACCTTCTGGTGGGGGGTGCGCTTCTGACATTGGTCTTATTGCAGAATTGCAGAGTGGCACAAGTAGGACAGTGGCGCCGACAGTAGGTGAGTTCATACTTTCGAACTTGAGGTTTTATCACTCAAGATGTAGCTTTTCGTAACCAATCGTGTGGGACCTGCGATTCTATTCTCACTCTTGGATATTTTGTGAGCACTTTTCTTGGAAAAAGCGAACCGACAGTGCCCCGAAATGTCTGTCGGAATTAAGTTGTTTTAAATTGCAGTCTTCAACAAATATGTTTGTTGACAAAAGACTCAATTAAATCATTAAAATAAACAGCAACGGGGCCATTTAGCTGCTCACAATAATTCGTTTGTGCGTGGTCTTTTTTATTTCTATTATGAATGGAACGGCCTACAACTTAATGCTGAATCTGAGTATCTGAATCGAGTAGCTTTCTCAAGACATTTGAACCCTTGGATGTTTGTGTAGTATATTTTAGGGGAATGAACCTGTGAACCCTCACTCAGTGGTAATAGAGTACGCTACTATACATTAACTCAATAAATAGGTAGGTAGGTGAGAAGGTGACTGATGTTAACTATCGTGGATTTTTTCACAATTATCGAACAGTTTGCATGTACAAAATTAAAACCTATTCACGATAACAATGTGATGAAATGACTTTCACAGGTTAAGTGTTACAGGGTAGATAAAAATCGAGTTTTTCTATTACAGTAACGAGTCTCTCAACAGATATATCTAAATATAGCCCGGTATATTAATAAACACGGTATAAAAGCAGTTACGTAAAATTTTTTTCGTCTACTAGCTAACTTATTTGTGAAAATTTGCTCATTAATATACGGTGGGCTATTATTTAAAAGTTTGAACTTTTTAAACGTTAAAACCCTTTTTATTCCCAGCGGGGTATGCTTCTGAAATAAAAGGTGTACCACCACTGTACTCTTGTACGTGCAACATCTCAGTTTTTTTATATGCAAAACCAAAATTATATGTTATTCTTATTATATTGCAAAGCGAAACCAACAACGGTTGCGATTCTGGGGAGGAAACACACTGCCCGTGGCTATATCACAGTAGTGTGCGCCGACTTTGTGCGGAGAGAATCTTCTTTGGCGACATTTGAATGGGAAAATATGAAAATCACATTACCACACTCTTTGTCCGCATTCCCACCCACACTATACCTACACAATGTGCGCCGTATCAAAAGGTCAACAAATTATATACCGAAATCGTTTAAAGGCTAAAAAGTCATTTTTATTGCATGCTCAGCCCCAAAACAAAGCCAGGAGCGGGCATTTGACATAAACGTTTGTGTGTGCTCGTATATATTTGTTATGAATATTTGTGCGGTTGTCCTTTCCACTATACTAATGCTCGTATATGATGGCATTTTTCTTCTTTGCCTCCCTTTTGTTTTTATTTCGATGATGAAATTGAGTTTTCTTTCCCAATTCATGTGTACGTACGTAGACACATAAGTATATATGACCCATTTTGGTGTGTTTGTTATATGTGTTATTTGTTTTTTATTAGTTATACGGCCACGGCTTTGGTATTTTTGGCCTCCCTCACCACCATCACCATCCCCCACCACCACCAGCCATATCGGTGCGTTTCGAAACGATTGAAGGATTGGAGTTTTGCGTAAATGGCATCCAATGAATATTTTATTGGGATGGCAATGGCACCCATCTTGTAATGCCGCCACCATTCAACGCTGCCATTCGTGCGAATGAAACTGGCTTTTTCTAACCTTGTCATGTGAGACGGTGTAAATTTGTCTTGCTGGAGCTATGGGCTGTCGCTGTACATGTGTGTTTGCTGAATACGGAACGCGAGGTTGAATTACTGATTTAACGGGACGGATTCCAAAAATATTTAAAAAATTTGTAAAATATGTTGACTTAAACTGTGGTTTACATCTGTCTTAATGACGGTGACCAAGAGGACAATCCTTAATTAACTCAAAGAAGTTTAGAAACAAACGATATTTGTTCAAATTTAGAACTTTAGTAAAAAGAGGACAACTTAATGTCCTCTTCAGGCACAAAAAAAGGACACGATACCGAAAAAGGAGACGGATGCTCCACAATAATGCATGTAACTGCCTGTACTTTTGACAAAAGACTGCTTTGTTCTGAGGGCTTAATGAGGAGGAAGAAGATACTATTCTCCATCTTCTCTGTACTTGTGTCCTGCTCTCTCACAAAGACGTATACTCCTTTTTCTAAAGTGATCTGGTCTCCTAGCCTTTGCTGCTTATCTATCATTCCAACGCATGACTGCAACAATTAAAAAATCCCACAAATGGAATTATAGATATAAATATTGCTTCCTTGATTTGGCTTTTAATTAAAGCTTCGCCAACAAACGCTCTAGACACACTGACTTAAGCCCAACAAAGGAAATCTATTTAACACCCGTACTTACACAAAATATCATGTCGTCCAAAGAAAACGATGATGAGCTACTAGAGCGACCACAAGCTAGCAGCTTCCAAAAAACGAATCCAGTAACGACGCGAAACCAAACAATGGGCACATCCCAGGATATGATTAACCATAAGGAATCCCACAAAGAAGGGTTAAAAAAGGAAACAATAGCCCGGGTGGGGAGTGAGGCTGAAGCTTATTTTATTCCAAGCGGGGGGAGGGCGTGTTAACAATTATTTTTATTATTATGCTGCTGCTTGAATGTGCTGTGAGCGGTCACATCGCGTAGTCATCGTGTCTCGCATAGTCGTCACCACCATCATCCTCATCACTCAGCCTAACAATGAAATAAAAACGAGCTCTAAAACGTTTTTGCATTGAGATCCAGCTCGGCGTGAAATTGCTTGTGATGTCATGATACCACCACTGCCATCACCACCGCCCACCAGCAGTAGCAGCAGCAGCAAGAAAGATGAATAAAATTATTATTTAAATGAAAGGAATTATTCCTGCTTTGCCAACATACCGTACTCCGGCGGATGCTTCTGGGGGGGAAGGCTCTAGTCTGGTGTTGGCTATGGCTATGGGCTTGGCCAGAATATTAAATTAAAAGCCGTACGAATAAATTGTCAATAATAGAGTCTGAAAGGATTTTCACGTTATTTCATTAAAATTGCAGACATTTGGCTTTCTTGTCTGTTTCTCTAACTCTGGCTCTCTGTGTCATCTCCTGTAATAACAATATGTTGGCGGAATTAACATATTTCCTCTTCCTGTACACAATAGGTAGACAGAAGTAATCCTACGGCCTCTCATCCGTGAGCCTTAAAACAATTTCGGTTTGATTGCCCGGTGTGTGGTTTTTGCATGTGACCCATAAAGATAGAGAGAGAGAAAGACAACTTTTTGATTGGTTCTGAAGGAAATATTTACCTCCGCCTGTCGTCGTCTTTCAAATTCATTCAATTTGTCAACGTAGCTCCCAGATTTGTGAAAGATAGATTCCGGGATACCGCCTTGATTGATGTGTCGTTTTTTTATGTGTTTTCCGCCTCCTCGGGGAGCAAATATATACACCATCGATCAATCAATTTTTCTATTCTGCGACGATATCTATGCGTGGTTTTTACCTTGGAAATTATAATATAAATATGAAAAGGGCTCACAAACTGCATCCGAGTTGAATGAAGGCAGAGCGGAAAACGGAAAGCGGAAACGAACGTACAAACGAATGACAAAACGAGGATGACAACAAGAACACAACTGAAGTGAAGGATATAATAATACAAATACAAAGTCGTTGTCGTTGACTAGACGCAATCAATTCGAGAGAGAGAGAGAGAGAGCGAAAGCATGAACTTGCTCCTTCCGTATTGACATTTCACGGTATTTTAAGTTCCCTAGACTGCTGTTGATATCGTTGTTGGATAACTGAAGAACTGAAGAATGGTGCAGCGTTCCTTCTGGCTGTGAAATTTCTCTTAGCGATTCGTGTCGCGTATATCTGATCTGGCTTACGTGCTGTTTTCATAGTAAAGTCTCCTATTATTCCACATCTACGTGCCACCTATAGGATGCTATTAAATTTCAATAACGTAAATATGAGAGGGAATTCGGCGGTGGTAGAGCGTTATGTTGTATATTATGTGTGAGTGTGTGGTTATCCTTTGTGCCAGTGATTGGCATTTTGTTTAAATTTTACTACACTGTAGGTTTAGGTTTTTGTTATTTTTTAAGGATTAAACGTTAAAGATTTATTCCCACCCCCAGTGACACTTGCAAAATTCTTTCAAGCTTGACAAGACTTTGGGGGTTAGTTTTACAAATTTGGAAGGGTAGTATGTTGGAGGCACAAACACGTGTTGGTGATATGAATACAAACCACATGAAGGGTTGGTACTTCCTGACTTCCTGTGCAGAAATTTTTTTTTTGTAAATTCTCACGTGAAAGCATTAAAAAAACGCCCAAGCGTTAAATCTACTTTTTCGGCACTAAAATGAAGTTTTGGGCAGTAAAATTAACGCTGAAAGCACTGACTTGGCAACGCTGGATACGTCACACGGTGTCCATAAGTTGTTCAAATTTTAAATAGCATGATTCATGTCACTTTAAATTTCCACATGTATTCAGAACTGACTTCGGCTTGAATATTCTCATGAAGCATTAAACGTACCTGTAGCTACTTTAAAATTCACATTAAAACCTTTTTTAAAATTAAAGTTCCGCTGTCGCGTTTCATATAACATTTTTTGCACCCTTGAAACCTCTATCACTTATTTCAAATGGCACTCAATTTCTTTCTATTCGATCTGACGTGCAATTCTTATCGCAACAACCTTTCCAAGGTGCGGTAATACCTTTTTATCATTTGTAAAACTTCTCGACCGTTTACCGCCAACACACATCCGTTTTCACGCTTTCCTTTTGTCTTTAGTAGACCGACGCTAAATTGAAGCGTATTAAGTGCTCAATAGCCGTAAAATGGATCCCACATTATTAGCTGACATTAAACATCATCGATTAGCCACCCCATTCAAGCCCCATCGCTGCCTTGAACCCTGATGTGATCCAAAACATCGTATATACGGCCACACGTCGATGTGTAATGCCAAGGCATCCAACCGCCACCCAACACCAGCCGGTGTGTGGTGTGCTGAAGATGAAAATACTGGCGCAATTGTGTAGCATATTTTTGTTCGCTGTGGCAGAACCGCAGTCAACACATCAGGGATATGAGTCCTAACTAATAACTACAAATATTTCAACATTTTCACACTTTTTCTTTTATTACTTTGTATTATTTGCCATTGGAGTAGTATATTCTCAATGTTGCCACTCAAATAGAGAAATATGTCAGCAAGGACGGCATCGAAAGAAGTGAACACGAGAAAAATATAGCAAAAAAAACGACAAATTCAATTATTCCTTTCACGTCGGTCGTTTTTAGTTCTGTGCTATGAGCGGTCAATGGTCCTTGCAGTTAGAACTCAAGCTTTTTGCCAGTATAAAACTCAAGCGAGATGTGGTCTCTTCATTTTTGCTTCGTGGCAAATTTAAACCACAATTTATAGCGACTACTTTGGCAGAAATTACTCTCTCTAGTACGCTTCGGTTTGGGGTCGTCCTTTGCACTTTTATTTTTTTGCTTGCGCAATTGTAAATTACCGTCATTATTCATCAGATTTCCGGAACCGTTTTCAACTTAATTCAGCTGTTTTTTCCCGTTCAGGCTCTTTAACTGGAAGCAATGCCAACTGTGAGACATATTTCGCCGGCAATCGGATTAAAGTCGTGCAAAAATTATAACACTCCTGGCGATTTGAATTGATAAACGAGACGAAACGAAACGGTGCCGTTAGAAAAGGCAAATTGCAACAGCCCCTCGCCATTAGCTTCGGGCGTATTTCGAGATCAATTATATACCTCAAAGTAATCAAATTTTCGTTTTGAGGAACAATTGTAGTCTAATTGCCTGATGAAGAGAGAACAAAGTATGAGGAGAGAACTATCTACTACCCTAGCAGAGTGCCGGTCCCGGTTTCCTGTTTGTTAAGCGTTCCTGATGATGGGTATACGAGTGCATGGGAATTACGATTTCTCCGAAATGGAAAGGCGCACATTTTAGGAAGGCGCATAATTAACTCTGGGAATAAGGAGAAAACAGTTGTTGCAAGCAGCATCCCAACTGGATGAAAGTTGAGCTTGCCTCCAAAAGCAGGAAACATCTAATGTCATTATAAATGCACACACACACGCATGGTACTGTGTTGCCATTATTCCAGCAACAGATTTGAATCGTGTACGAGGACGTGCATACTTGGGCGGTTGGGCAACCCTATTACAAGCATCCTATCTCCTTGCGAACTGCGGTCTGTGCTCAGCATTCGATTAGATAACACAATCCGCATGTTGTTGGGGTTGTAATATTAAATTGGCAGCCCACACAATGGCCGTTAAATGAAAACATTTTCAAAACTAAACACTATAGCAAGAGCAAACATGGAAAAGTAAATGAAAATAAAGGACGACAGGGATTCGTTTCGTTTTTCTACTGTCGACACAGAATATTGCGCATAGTGTATTCACTTAGGAGTGAAAATTAAAACAATTGTGCAACTGCATACGAGAGTAAAATGGAGTGTATTACATCACGGGTTGATGGCCTTTAACACTGCGAAATACCGGAATATATCCTCATAAGCCGCATTGGTACAGTCGATTTTGGGGATGAATGGTGTCCAAAGAGAGTCTGGTATACGGCAAAGGCAAACTGCAAAGCAGGCAGACAGGGCATGCTATACCAGAGAGGAAGGGTCTGATAAAATGTCGAAACCATTCGGCTGTCCAATAAATGTCAATTACTTTCAATTTGCAGCTTTGGAAGGATTAAACTGATACATTAAAATCTCTAAGAGCGCAGAGCGGAGGAGAGTATACCTATACAATACAGGGATATTGCAATTATGTTCTGCATTGAAGGCGACAGCAAACCAGAATGATGCCCAGGAATGTCATGGCAACTGCCTTTCCTCTGCTAGACGTTTGCATATAATATAGAGGCGGATGGATTTAAGGCTTCCGCTCATCAACGTTATAATGTGGTGAGATTGCTTAATTTCCAGGGCGGCATCTCATCTCTGTGCGACGTCGACGATGCTCGCACATACATATACAATACATTTAGCAATCATTATGTCGTTTGGTTAAATTAATGAAATAACAACAATGGTTTGATGATGGATGGATGGATGGGCGTTGTGTTGGCAATGTCGCACAGCATTAATTAAATTGAATGCAAGGACAATGGGGACGAACCGAATAGGGTTCGTATACTTAATATTTTTACCTGTCCAACGTAAAGTAATAAATCTTGGATTCATTCCGAAGAACGTACATTCCTTTTGGAACATGAAAATTTACGTTTGCCGTACCATTCACTGCATTCGTAATGTTGCGGTCGTGTGCGGTCCACTAAGCCTTCTATGAAATTGCTCGTAATGAGTCTAATTAAGCCTGGCCAAGCACCAACCACCAAGCAGTCAAATTGCTACAGAGAGCAACAATTTATTTCGTGTAAGTTTTTGTTACACCACATCTCGTAAAAGTCCAAAGAAACACAAAAAAAAGGGAGAAGAAGAAAAGAATGACCCAAGTTGGGGCTTGAAAAAACACACACATTCGGACGTTGTATTTGTTGTCATAAAATGTGCCTCCGTCCGCTCGAGCTCTTCGAAGTACCCAAATAATTAAAAATGCAATGTCTTTTCAGCAAATGATCCTTCACAATGTCTCCTCGAGTTGATGATAAACATTATTACTTGCGATTTGACAACAGAGGACACCAACACAGTCTATATAGTGCGGCGGGCTTTATATTCGGGTAGAGTTTGTGTCAACAAAAGGACTCACTACACACATAAAAGGAAAGGAAAGAAAACGAAAGTCAACAAGGCTCCACAGGAAACAAAAATATTTACTAAATGATGGAGTATTTGATTTTTTCTTCATTAGACCTGTGTATGTCCTTATATGATGGACTGGCTTCTAGAGTGCGGAGCACAGCGGGTAATTTCTGTCTTAGTGGGCCATATGAAATAAGGGAGAGGTCTTTAGCTAAGCACAATATGTGTGTACACACATCTGGAGGGTTCCTTGTGGCTATACACTTGTTCCCATTTCCATTTCTATTCTCTCGCATATATAGTGCCTCTCTGGCTCTGCCTCTGCCTCTGCTGCTATAAAACCAGTCAACGCGCAAAGTTTTACCGAGAGTATAGGGTGAAACTCAGCGGAAGGTTTGGTGAAGCGTTGCCTTCTTCCTCATGCTTGCTGTAAGCGCACGCCTTCCTTTTTTTTTGCTCCATTTGTTTGTTTCCATTTTAGTCAATTACTGGCTTGTTAATTGCTTTCAGGATGCAAACATTAGTCTTTGTTGTGTTTTTTTTTTCTCCTGGTTTCACTAGGAATGTTTTGCTTTAGGTATAGAGAGTAAGAAATGAAGGATATATAGAGTAGCGATGTCTCATCCGTGTGTGGTGCGGGCAAATTCGTAGAAAAAGTTTAATTATTTTCAACCGTAATGTCCTTTGCACACTGACATTGGCGTACACTTTTAGTTTTAACTCATTTCCAATCGATGGAGCGCGGCGGGAGCCCCTACTAACAGAGCTAAACTGTTAGTGATTCCAACACCATCCACCATTATTATGTGCGGTGTATATGGTACATGAAAAGGAGCAACTTTTAACTTTTAACAACATGGCTTTATTTTATTATCCTTTTGGGACAAGTTTTGAATAACAAAACTCCAGAGGGCTTCTTCATCTCGTCATCTCTCCTTAAACTTTTGTA
The DNA here is from genome assembly GCA_936431705.1 of Cheilosia pagana. Lineage (NCBI taxonomy): Eukaryota > Metazoa > Arthropoda > Insecta > Diptera > Syrphidae > Cheilosia > Cheilosia pagana. The sequence continues at coordinate 390,233 of OW386169.1, forward strand.
CTGGCCGTCGTCGTCGTCTCGTGCGGGGGCAAATTCATATTCTTTTTGTCGTTCGCACAAAGATTTCGTCGTCGTATCGAGGCTTATCGAAAGGAAATTATAATTTTATGCTGGTACAGCTTGGGTGACAAAAGGTCGTCGTGTCGTGCGAAAGTGTGTGAATTGACGGCACTGCCACACCACCGCACCGATGAAAGTGAACCTTCCGTAAATCCTTATTAGGAGCAATTTGTAAAGTACTTGCAAATCACCTTTTTTGGACTAGCGATAGGGATGGGGACAGAGAGAGAGATTGGGACATCATCAGAGCGAGACGTGACTTAAATTAAGCGTAGGGATCAAAAATATCATCATCACTTGTCGTTCGGGATTGTGTAAAAATAAAGGACGACGCGTTTCTAACAAATTTTTACATTATTATGTACATAATTTGTGATTTATTCAAAAGGTACGCAACACGGTTTGTTATCGCTCTAGAAGAAGGAGTTTTATATTTGTAAGCATATCCGGATTTGGATACTTATTACTAATTAAATGCAAGTAGCCCAGCTGATGGTGGCATGAATATATTTGCAAAAATTATACTGACACTTTGCCTAATGCAGATTTACATGCCAATGGGTGCGACAATAATTGCGAATCCTTCGAATGTCGCTTGGACTTTATAGTTTATACGCGCCAACCAAAAAAAAAGAAGGGAAAACTTCATTAATTTTAATTAGAAACCCATTCTATTTGTCTCAAAGATCCTACCTATAATGAAGAGTTTTCTAATGGCGTCCGCGAGCAAGCAAGCGCCAGCATATTCCGTCCTCCGTCTGTGAAATCAATCTGAAATTTATTCCGAGATTCGCGGAAGGCATTCAAATTACTTGGGCAACAAAAAAAAGTAAAGAAACTGAAATTTTACCCATATCGCTTCGATGAACATTAGTGCAAGAGGTGCTGTGGCTGTCTGCAGCTCCTTCGAAAAAGGAATAGGGAATATTCATTGAATTGGCAACTTGTGCCATTGTAAAAGTTTGATTGATCATGAACCAAAGCCACAGAGATATTCGCTATATTATTGGAAGATGGCCACCACTCCTAGCCCAAGATGATGCTAATTTAATGACGTTACTGAGCAAATTTGGGGGGCGCCTTTATCGAGGTGAACAGAAAACTTTTGAGTAATAATTGAATTTTTAAAAAGCACTGAAGGCGGGGAAAAAACGCCATATTTTTATCAGGAAGGAAACTTGCGAAACTAACGTGAGAAAAGAAACTAAAAGAAATGGCGGAATAATTTGTCAGATTGTCAATTTTTCAATTTCGTACGCTAAAGTGAGTGGGTGCGAATATGCCCATTGCATATGCCAAATACCTACATTGACGTGTAAAACTCCTTTCACGGGCTTGCCAAGCATTGTGCATGTGTTTTTGACAAGCAATTTCTTTCCCATACTGTGTATAGTGCATACAAAGGCAGCCCCTCGTCAAATCCGTTTCGGGATCAGATCGACACGGCCGGCGCGGAATGTATATAGGTATGGGAAACGAAATACGATTTCGTGTAAATGAACATCAATTTGCGATTTTCAATCGAAAAATAAATGCAAACGTCTGAAAAGATTTCAGGAGTCGACACGGCTTCAATTAGGCATAAGTTGGTGAGAATGTGAGAATGTTTTTTGGGGCCTCGACACCAGAAACCAGATCACAATGAAATGGGATAATCTCGGTGAGTGTAGTGCAAAAATCTGTAAGAAATGATGGTTGAAATCCCATTATAACCGTCAAAGAAAATGCTTGGCAACACACACTCGCACAGATCTATGCATGCCCATGCCCTTGCATACGTATATAGAGAAGAAGGATAGAGAAAAGCTGGAAGGAAATCACTATCCCTGGGTTGATTCATTTGTTTGCCTCGGTTCTTACCTTCGTTTGGTCCTTTGTGTGAGCGGGTGCTCGCTAAGGGATGCTGGATATATGTGAATAACATTACAGGCAAGCTAAATCCCCTAAAACCATTTGCATTAACAAAAACGATGAACAGCGACGGGGGCGGGGGTGCGCGTTGCGCGCGAAAGCAAAGATACGATGTTAAATCAGCCAGCCATCCACCATCCGTGCTGGGCTTGTTGGAGCTCACTGCTGAATGTGGAACATCAGATTGAGTCAGTCGACTTTATCAGGATGGATGATTGCATTCATGTCAGGCCGACAGCGTTCCTTGGAGGTGACATGAAAAGGTATGTCAAATTTTATGGGTGATATAGCATAGAGTATTTTATTTTATTTTTTTTTCGCATTACTTTTAGTGCTAGCACTAGAAATTGCGTTTGCTTTTGGACGTCAACGTATAAGGCGAAAGGCGGACGGAAATCATCTGCCTGAAATGCAAATAAGTTTGCCTCTCGTGTCTTCGATTGTCCTTTCGCTTAGCTGTTGTGATTGAATTGGGATAAGACAGAAAGCTTGCTTTCGATGGCGCATAAATCACACGCCTGTCATTCGCATTTGCAGCAGAGTGTATGGGTATGTCAATGTTAAATTGAGTTTGAGTTCCGTTCAACGGGATTAACTACTTTTAAGTATTTGATTTTAATTTGAATGGCTTGTGTAAGATATGTCGGAAAGCCGAAAAGTGTCACTCCCAAGGATGCGTGGTGCATCTGTTCTGTCAAAGCTTTTTATTTCAGTCATTCGGCATAAACTTGTAGGTCTCTTTCATTCGTCCGAAAAAATAGAACCACACTCAAACGAATCGTTGTGAGCAGCTTGGCTCAGGTCATAAAAAGCGCTGAAAGCAACTGACATTTGCTTGCAGTAAAGAGATCCTCAGATTTTGACAACTGAATTCAGCTTATAATAGGGACGTTCAAGTATCTAGTTTAATAAGTCTGACAGCTGACTGACTTGATGTATATCAGTTTTGATCCGTCACATGGACAGCTGTTGCAGTTGACGTTTATGGAGGGTTAGCCGATGAATTTAGTCAAGAAATTCGTGACTGAGCACAAAGTTGACAGTGCGCATATGTGGCAGACGTAGGAATAATGACGTTCCCGACCAATATTGTTTTTGCGTTCATGTTACATCTATTCCAGACCAATCTAGTCGACTTAAGATAACTAAGTTTTTGAATGTGCCCAATTGGACGGTTGGGTTTCCATTTTGCCAAATCTGACAGTAGTCCTCCTTTTTGGTTGTCCCGAAATGCGGGGAGTTCGGATTTCTAAGTTTGTGACAGCAACATTTTTTTCTTAGTTCTATTATGTCAAAAGTAAATTAACTGCGCACCAAAAACCTTCTTGTCATTTTAAATTATTTACGAAAAGTGAATGCAACGCGTCTGTCTAAGCGCTAATTTATGCCCATTATACCACAAATGCGCATTAGTCTATACGTACATTTGAATAATTTACAACCTTTTAATGAACACACATCAAAATATGGCGCCATCCCATAATCCGCCTGCAGAGGTCACTTTTGGCAATTCACGATTATTTGCTGGCGCTTAACTGACATTGGTTATTCCATTTTTCGTGCTTAATGCTGCAATGAGTTGAAGGATATTCTAAAACAAAACAAGCGAACAAGAGTCATATACTTCATCTACATAGACAGTGACATGTGAATATATAGATACTACCACAAGTCACGAGCTGAAACAATTTTACCAGAGAGTGTGTCTCGATTTTAACGACGGGGTAGAACCATAAATGTTTTATGCGCTAAATATCGGTTTCGGAATCAATAAATGAAGCTTTATAAAGTCTTAATGTAATGGAATTTTCGTACTCTATTGTCAGCGAAGTGAAATGGAAATATTTATGATTAATGTTTGGGGAAAAAAGCTGTTAAATAGCACAAAACATTCGTTCAATAAACTGACATCCGAAGAAAGTTTTTGACATTTGATGACTTGATGTACATTTTATGTTGCCCCGAGTCTTTTATATCTGTTTTCGTTTTTGTGCGACTTTACTTTTATCTGTATTGATTGCAATGGTGTGTGAACAGTGACAAAATTGGTGTCATATTTTTGACATTAGGTACCTATTTGAAACTGACGCACGTGCCGCTAATAACCGTTGCTAACTTTGCGCATATTTTTAATTTACTTTATGGTGCGGGCAATATTATGAGTTACGTCGACAGCGCAAAGCTTAAACTAAGAACTTTGTTTTAATGGGGACGTTCGAAGTTTAGTAAGTCTGACAGCTGACTGGCTATATGTGTTTGAGTTTTATTGGCCAGATTGGTCACGTGATTAGTTTTTGCAGTTGACATTTTAAAGTGTCAAAATTCAAAAACAAGAACTAAACTCACTAAGTTCACGCGTCCAGGCAAATCTAGTTGACGTTTTACACAAACTGAGTATCCGAACGTCCCCAAGAATGTGGGAACTTTCACATTTGAAAAAAAATATGTGGGGGCAAAATAAAATGTGTGCACTTGACGATGACAGATATTCTGTGAAAAAAAAGATTTAAAAAATCCTCAGTATTCGCCTCTTTTCCTTGTAGTGTCAGTCAGAATTGCATAAACGTACGTAATCCAATGACTTGGCAGCTGGTCTTACGAATGATGCTTGTTTTCCTTTATTCAACAATTCTCCCCTAATCTTTTCAAAATGAGTTTCTATGCACACATACTTATATACATCTTCGACCCAAATTCATATCCTACCAGTATTTGACCAGCAGGCAAAAGTAAAAAAGTGCACTGTTAAGAACATTTATGCCTCGAAAGCACATTGCCGTCTGGTAAATGCAGATTTATGAGCCTTTATTTCACAACATTGTATGGATTTGAGTTCGCATTCGCAGCTTTCTTTTCTATATTTATGTCGGCATGGAGGTCGAGGTATGCATCTATGCTGGTCTCTCGGGATAAATGGATATTCCCTCTGCTTATACACAAAACATCGCCAATGATAGATACGCTGCTGTGCAGCAACCAACTGAACTCTTGGTCTGTAAATTGACTTTGAATTTTGTGAAAATTGGAAGGTTGATTTGGACAAAGGCGGGCGCGCTCTCCGCTTAGATATACGAAACCAACCGTATGTACGGCGACTCCAACAACAATAACTATCTTTATGGTTGGGCGAATGGTTGTATTCGGAAAATTGAATGGCTGCCAAGTTTTTCTTTGATATTGAATTTTGGCGCCGGTTCATTTGTAAATTCTCTGGTTTTATTATTTTTTATTTCCGCTTCAGCTTTGCTCCTTTTTGACTATAGAAATTTGTGGGCAAAGTATTATGATTTGTTGTCTTTGCGTCCAGACTTGATGGAGCTATCTTACGATGTTCCGGAAGGAAGGGTCATTTGCCTGCAATAATTTCCATGACTATCTGAGTAATGGTGTTAACTGGGTTCAAAGTACATATCTATATGTTGGTGGTATACTTTTTAATTAACCATAGTGTGTGTGCACTTACCGACTTCGTGTTGTAATACAATTAGTTTTTGGAATGCAATTAACTGGCGAAAGAGTCGCTTATGCCACATGGAGATATTTATTAGTGCGGGACGATGCCTAATTCGATTTTGGTGATACTCTTTTGAATTGAATTGAATTAACAGCACCTGTGTGCCCGTGTGGTGTTCGGGTTTCGGGATGAAAAGAGCTAGACAAAGTTAAAGCAAGAGTCGTGGCAATATTAAAATTACATTAAGGGTCTTAAGTTTGAAAGAGCTTTTCAAGTAATTATTCATTAAAGAGCAGGGAACGAGAGGGGTAGCCGAATTAAAAGAAAACGGAGGGGAAATGTTTTTTTTCGTTTTATATTCGACACTAATTGATCTTACTGTGTGGTGAATATCTATTTCGCATCTAGTATCCTGCTCGCGCTAAATTGTATCTCCCATACAAAAATGTCTATACAAAGATAAAATTGGGACTTTGAAAAAAAACCGACTATATTTCGTTTTAGTCGAATCTTCTGCTTCGAGTCTAAAATTGATATAAACCAAAATAGTTCCCAGTCCTTTTCACTTTCATCGCATGTCACTTTTGCCAGGTCAAATATTTTCTTAAGTGCGCGTTAATATGTCTTAAGGATATACAACGTCGTGCGCCTAACTAGGACATAGGTTATTACAGTACAGTTCAATTATATCGAAGATATTCTTATTTTTTAATCAACATTTTTATTGGAAATAATCAACGAAACGAAACAGTTAACAACAAAATACATTAGTCCCTTTTAGTACACATAGTGAGCTCCGAATCCATCAAAAGTCACATGAGCCACGGTTGCAGCCGGAGAGTAAGCAATCGCCTTGGTAGCAATTACTGGAGCAGCGTGAGCGTAGACAGCTTGGGCTGGGGCAGCATATGACACCGTCCTGGCCAATGTTGGAGTGTACACATTATTGTTGATGCGAGTGTCACTCTTGCGGACGCTGGAGAATGGAGTGTCCACAGCCTTTGAATACTGTGAAACAGTCCCACCGAAGGAACGGACAACATTCTGCTGTGTAGATCCAATAGCTGATCCAGCGTAGCTCAACGGAGACGCGGCGTAGGTCAACGGGGCATGGTATGCGAGTGTTGGAGCACCGTATGCGACCTGAGTAAGCTGACCGGCGTTGACTGCGGCTAAGAGCGCAAGCACGATGATTACTTTGAATGCCATTTTTTTGAAAATTGAAAAAGAGTTGTTGTTTACTGATTACTCGGTCTATTGAACTGATACATTTTCAGCCCAAGCGTCCTGCTTATATAGCAGGATCCGCACTACCATATACCAATCGGGTGAATGTCAATTGGCGCAGCAACCTTGCGTATAAATGTGGAGCATGCATAAACTGGATTGCCGAAATGACCTGCTGCACGGTGTCCACTCTGTGAGGCGTTGTAGGCGTTCTTCGCACCACATTGTCATTTTTTCCATCAACAAAAATGCTAATCATTCTTGTCCATTAGCGCAGTGCAGTGAATGGATCTAGCAGACATTCACTTTCATTGAACCTCCAGACTCATTAGCCAAAAGGGTGCCCTTCAAAATACCCCAATTAATAATGAAAAGACCGCACAAAAAGAAGGAAAAAAGCTTTCCTTTCCAACATCATGCATTTAGTGTTCTCTGGCTGAACAGCAGGTGAGATTTATTTTTTTATTCATGATGACATGTAGGGCTCGCGAAAAGTACTTGATGCGGTAACAGGTTTTGTGTGGGATATTTTTTTGTTGTTGTTCGATTGCCATTTGAGTGCCGAGAAAGGCTTGGCCGCAGCACAATGACCTTGAGTATTGGTTGTTTTTGGGAAGCGATTTATTGAAAAGGAAGACAAGCATTTACCAATTGGTCAATTGAGTGAAACATTATTCACCTTTTTTGAACCTGACCCTTGTCAAAATGACACATGATTTCCATGTCAATTGCATTAGGCATAGGTATACAAGCGACTATGGCATGTGCTTGACATGAGGTGATATAATTGAGCCCTTAAATTGAAAAGTGCTCTCTCTCTCTCTATCCGATAATAACCCTTTTGAGTGTGCCGAGTGCTGACAGGCAACAATAGCTCTCATTCGTTTCTAATTCGTTTAGTGCGCTGCACATATTGATACGACTTGAGTGGATGGAGGAAATCCGCCCCGAAACATCATGTGCATTTGACGTGAGAGTGCGTCCGAGTGGCGTCTTCAACCCTCTTACTTGTCAAATAATGCAATAAGTGGACGGCGATTGTATACTGTGAAAGTTATGCTTATGACGACTTTTAGAAGTCACAGGAGCCATCTTATACGTATGTTACGATCGGGCCACTTCTGTATACCCACTACACACACACTTCAAATGAAAATCGACATTCTTCTTCTCCACATGTGTGTTTGTGTGGTCAAAAAAACGACTTGTGTGTTGTCCAGGACTACAATGTACCATCCCGTATCACATTCAATTAATTAATTAGCTTCGGATGAGTTCATACACACAGCACACGCTCAATTGCGTGTCAGGACCAGTGAAACAATAAAACAAAAACGGGAGGGGGAGGAAAAAAACTTGTTTTCTGAGATGTCAGATACATTTTCTCTCTGTGTTAAGATGTTATTTTGTTTTTCGTTTTTCTGTTACTTTTATCTGCAATAGAAATGATTTTGTGGGCGAGTGAGGTCGCATCCAATTTGCAAAGGCCATAAATCTTTACTATAAGTTTTACGTAAGTTGACTCTACTTTTGTTTGCACATTTGCTAGTGCTTTCCGAGGTGAAATTTGGTTCTTATTATTGCCCTTTTGCTTTGTTTGTGACTCATTTAATGCAATCCACGCAAGATGCTTTTAGTAATATATACATATATCTATTCTTGACTGACGCACATTCATTGTACACCAACATGGCGCATAAACTAATGCGAGATCGCTCCAAGAAAACCGCCTACAAGTATACAGTACAAAATGTAAACAATTTTCTTTAGCATCCTGAGTGCCAGTCTTAGCATACCCTTTGGCGTCGCCCTTGATTTAAAAATGACTCCTCACTGGTAATAACTTTTTTATAGCTACTCGGCTGATTGGCCAAGTTTGACACGGTGTATCAAGTACACGAACCTTTAAACGCCATAACGATTCCTCAGTTGTGAACACTTGATTTGAGGAGGGAATGTACCTATACAAATGTATTTCTTCATTCCGCGATTACTTTCTTTCGGGTTTTCTATTTCGCAAATTGTCCTAGAGTGGCTGGCAAATTGTCACACCCCTTAAGTGAATTGAGTTAAAATTGTTCTTAAGAAATTAGCCAATGGTACTTGCAGGCACTTAACGTAGGTACTATAAAAGACACCTCTTCTTACCTCAATTAATGAAAGCACAGGGGCGCAATTTCAACTTATTCACACCTACAAAAACCTCCCTCCTTCGTAAGAGTTGAGCATTTAAAATTGACTGCGGCTGTTTACTCAATTATCCATAGTAGTATAAGTAATTTAATAACTTGAAGCAACTATTTCTCAAAGCATACAATAGCGACAAAGTGTTAAAGTTTATGTAAGCGCACTCTGCTTCATACGCCCCCACGACAACATCACTTTACTACTTTTACCCAAATAAAGTGAAGTAAATGAGTACTCTAAAAGTTCCATTAGAAGAGAAGTTTAATGAACGATTTTCATTAAGAGTCATAGTCGGTTCGGTGCGGTGCGGTGCCCTTTTCACTCTCAGCGCGCTCAGGCCCCCTCCTTTGCGCCATTGCTCGTTCCCTTTTTGTATACATTTTTAATTAGAGCTAATGAATTTCAAACATTTCATCAACGGTATTGAGCTTTTCCTACATTATCGGAAAGTGATTTACTTTTCCACTACTAGTCAAGTCATATATATACCTATATTGATTACGTTCGTTTGAGAGGGCTTGTACGCGCGCAAGAGTGTATGGGTTTGCCAGGGCACAAACTATAGGCAAAGGGACTTTACAAAGAAATTTCATTAGAGATTCCGATGGAAAATATACCTGACGAGTGACGACGATAATGTATAGGTGCGAACAAAGTACTTTGTACAATTTTTTTTGTTTCCTCTGCATTATGTTGCTATTTCCCTTTATGAGTTCGAAACCACTGACTTTCGGTCCTTTTGTGTTGCAAGAAAAAAAAGAAGAAGCAGAAGAAAAGTTCGAGTATTAATGACATTAATCGAACTTGTCGAAAAGCAAGTGAATTTAAATTAAGTGCCCACCCTCAGATCGTCGTTTTTCACTTTAAACCACTAAATCCTGCAGGAAGTGGGAAATATTCGGAGAACAATTTTCCCCTCGTCTATAAATTGGTCAGCAAGTCTATATGTGCTCTGCTCTAAGGACAGAGAAGTGGAGACTATTCACTTTGGCCTGCTTTGGATAGAGTTAATTTGCAGCCCATTTATATTTTATACGCTACTGCCTGCCCCCGGTTGATGGTGCCTTCAGTTGTACATCATCATCATTGGCATCGGATGAGCCAGCCAAAGCACTCGTAATCGTCCTTTTGTACCTTATGTTTGCCCTTCCTATGGAATCATTAACAAAAAACAAGCAACTCTGTACTGCCACAGCCTATGCACATAATAGCATGCATTTTAAATAAGCCGAGAACTTTGCCCAATCTGAAAGCGGATGAATATTTGAAGCACAACCATAACCTGGCTCATCCTATTGCTATATATGCTTTGCTTCTTTTCTTTTCCATCCCTATCCAACTTATGACGAAGTTAAGTACGAGAGAGAGTGTTGTTAGAAAATAAATGGACCGCTATGGACACGTATTTATAAAATTTCGACAGGATATGAGTTTTTGAATTAAAAATGTTTATTCAAAATGAATAGAAGTTCATAGCGCCACTTGCACTATTTTTAGAGAAGAGTATTCTGTCGATCCAATTTTGGACTACCCTTTCGGGCATTTCAAGACCTATCTCCCCGCCATTCCTCTGAATATTGAACTAAAAAGCCCGATTTATCAGCATACTTCGAACACTATACATAGCTCAACAAAAAAAGGTCCAGTGGCGTCGAATCACACGTTGTCCTTGGAAAATTTACTGCGCATTTTGCGATCGACCTATCAGTAAAACTGGGGTCGAATCGCATCGTCCGTGAACGAGCACTACGTGACGTATTTTGTTTTTGTTTGACATGTAAATTAACTTAATTCCGTGAACGTAATGCTCGTTCACGGACGAAGCGATTCGACCCCTGCAGTTATAGCTACACGTAAAATGCAACCAAAAAAGTTGGAACAGTATGAAAATGATTTTTTTTTTCGTTTCGGCGGTCATAGCAAACAGAAAAGTCTGTCAGAAAAACTGATTGTCACTGTGATGTCAGTACAAACAAATCAAACCTCCACTGATTAGATTCCACCAGAAAAAAAAATCCTGACAAATGAAACAGTAAAGAAATGAAATAATTTTTTGGGACACACTGTTTGACCATAAGTAAAACATAGAACTATGACCAAAGCAGAACGCCAGCATCATGAGGGTGAACAAAATAGTGAAACGGAAAGGTTACATCTGCCAGCCGCTTGGGGATAACTACTCCCTTACCACCTTCTCGTTCTCACTCGTATAACTACCCACTCTATATGTAGGTGCGCAGGCAGCGAGAAAGGTGAATAACTTTTTATTACCCTCTGTATGCATTGCGATGCCATTTGCAAATGGCGAAAAGCGAATAGATGCGAAGGAACAAGGAACACTATTCCTTCACACAGAACTTTCCAACTTCATGCATAGAGCCGAGAGTCACTTTGTAGACCTGGAATTGTTGATCTGTGAATTAGTACAATTCCCGATTCTCGGAAACCCGACTCGCAACCGGTCTACACATGAATGCGTGTATAGTACGTCAGAGCGTATAGTGAAAGTCTATACCATGGAGTATTTATTTCAATTAAACTTTGGAATTATGTGTATTGAAATGGGAAATAATTGAAAACTTATTCGTTATCAACAAATACTCTGCTGGGTAACTTTCTGTAAGAAAACTTTTCGACACTTGTATTACAATTAAATTATTCAACCACACACAGTTTGACGTTTTTGTTTAACTCTAGTGGGTAGCTAAAGTTTTAATCCTCCCGCCTCTTGCAACTCATCCCCTAATTGCAGTTCTTCTATTTCGAAAATAGGGGCGAGTCTTGAACAAAAATCAAAACCTTTTCGTTAAAGGCTCATTAGTGTTTTCAGTGGACCTTGGAAATGAGAAATGATGGATCGACCACTGTCATATCGAGAGCAAGGACCTCACAGCAATTGAACTTACAATCGCCTATGGGTTTCTGGTGTATCACAAACACAATTGCTCGCTCCAAGTACCTGGGTATGCACTTCCCCAACAGAACGACTATGAATAGCACCGTGTATAAATAAATAAGCAAATGAACAAACTCTGACCTTTTATTCCCCACATGGCTTCAATTGCTTTCACTTTTTAGGTGATGTCACCACCACAGAGTCCACTTCAAATCCACAAGCAACCACTGCACTGCAACTGCAACTACAATAAAACCACAACGATGATGATGATGTGATAAAAATAGAAAACAATGATTTTTATTTGATAATGATGCCAAGGACAAAAAACCGCACCATCCCTATCACAACAATAGGAGCATCTGTGTGCACAGGAACTCGACTCACATGGCACGGGTCAAGGGATTTCACAACAGCGACCCAACTTGGAGCGGGAACAAATTTAAGTTTCGAAATTGGCAAGCACGAAAATAGCACAAAAATGCTTCTGACTTTCCAAATAATTCTTTTATAAGTGTATTAGTGGAGTTTACAAAAAAAAGTAAAAAACAAAATCATTTTGAAATTATTAGCTGAGGTTGCTATCACCGGCGGTTTTTTTTTATCTGAATCTGAAGTGCTTCCCAAACCATCTCAAAAGCAATTCACTTTTAATTAAGAGATGGAATTCGAATGTGTGGCGAATACCATCGGACCGCATGTCAATAAACGGAATTGGAAAGTATTCCCTAAAAAAAAGCATTTAGCTGCATATACAGATGCAGATGCAGATCGCTTTGTGCCTCTTTGTATATGTTTGTTGTTGGCTGTGAGTGCGCCCGCCGTGTGGTTGCTTGAAGGATCTGCTGGGATGCTACTGATGCATCATTGCTGTAAATTTGAAAGCTTTGAAACTTTGTTGTGCAATAAAATCGGTTTATGACTCCATTAAAATATGCAAAATGCTTGCCTGCCGAAAGTTTGGATTTACGATTTTCGAAAAAGGCTTCTAAGACTTTAAAGACTGTTTGTATATGTGCAGTACCTACTTGCCGCCGCCGGGCTCATTCATCGGAAGCGGTGGCAACGAATATGCAGGGGATATATTTTATGGCCCAAGTAAAATGTAAGTTATTTTGTTGTTGAATGTAGTTTCTTCCTTGAGGCAAATTAATTCTTCACGAATAGGCAACAGTGTTGCCAGCGCAAATACGTTAAATACATACAATAATAGTTCCGCTTTTTGATACAACTTGTTCCAAGACGTACAAAGACCACTTTCAGTTTCTCTCTATTCTCAAATATAATGGAAGGATGTGCGCAATACCTTTACGTAAGACAGTGCATTCGTCCAGTGTTTTTCTGATAGACAATCTAAGCTCAAAAAAATAAGTTTCTAATCAAAATTTATTCGACACTTTGGCAACCCGTATATTTTTCCCAATTCACTCGTAATTCAAACTCAACCTGATGCCAAAAAAATGTACAGAAAGGCAACTCTGGCAACACCATTTGGCATAGAGCATGCCGCCATGCCGCCGTTGGCTCTCATCCTAATTTCAAGGGATAGATATGTTTCAGTTTCTCAGGCCATTAGAAGACAGCCGTTGAGACGAAGAATACCTACATAATAACGAGACGATGGAGGTTTCTGCGGGAAATGAACAAAAACCTTTGTGCTAAATGAATTTTAAAATTCCGCCTATTTAAGGACACACAAACATGCATTGTCCTGAAGGTAGATCCCCCATAAATGTATACTCGTAGTTGGCAAAAATAGTTGGGCTGCAGTTTCGTGCAAAGAAAAAGGTACACACACGTGAATAATTTATTTACCCCCCGAGTCTGTTTAAACTTCATTTTCAACCCCCAAGCAGTGGTGCTTCCATCTTCATCTACATTCATATGCGCGCTCGTACACACTTGCCGCCACACATGTTCTCCTCAGACTTTGTTAAGTGCTTTTGTCTGGCTGGCTGGCTGCTTAGTTGCTGGGCTGTGTGGCGGGGTTGCACTGCTCGTATATACCTTCTGTTGCTCTACTTCCATGCATTATGGAGCCATCATTGCGCTTTGTTTATTTCTTTTTCACATCCTTATACCTTATAGCTGGCGAAACGGTCGTTCGTGGTTCTCTATGGGTATATTATCAAATTCTCAATTAGCAACGTTGCTGGCAACGTTTTTGCCTTCCCCTCTCGCAGTCGCAGTAAAAGTACTTAACCGTCTTTGCCGGCCAAGAGACTCAAATGCAATTATATCACTAGTCAGATGGTAAATTACAAAGTGTCAGAATGCAAATTAACGCAAATTGTGCGAAAAAAAGAGCTATTCCAGCATATTTGGCGTTTATGCGCGCAAAACTTGCAATTGGTAATCGGTAATCGATTAAAATGCATACAATCCAATTCCCAACTGTGGTTAGCCGACACATTTTCGTATCCATCAAACCGACCATCAAGCTGTTTTTTTTTGTGCACCTTTTTTTTGGCGCGCAGCAATCTCGCACCCGACATATGAGCAATTATTTTGGGGCGAGTTTCAACGGACGGCAACGGCATGCATGTGTTGCGCGTGGAGCCAGCCATTTATTATTTAAGCGAGAGGGGATGGAAGGCTCCCCCGCAATCAAACTGTGCGGAGTGGAGGATGAAAACGGTTCACTGCTGCTCTTATCAGGAAATTTTATTCACCAAACATTTAACATTTAACACTGGATAAATTGACAGGCGAATTTATCGCGAACTGACCACCACCACCATGGATATGGAGTATTAGCGCGGGAAGGGTAACCAATGCATCAACCTAAACAGTAGCCGAAACACAATTGGTCCCGCAGCGCCACTTGCCACCAATATTGAAACCACGTCGTCTGTGGCAATGCCACACAAGCTGGCGTGAGCGAAAACAGCTTTAGCCTGATAGCTGGTGATTGCTCTGGTACGTTGAATTAGCTTCAACCACCAATTTCACCTCTGGATCAAGTCAAGAGTCGGTACGAGTATAACGTGTATGGAAGTGGTATTGTTCTATTTACTGGCAAGAAAAGATACTTTTGCTGGGGAGATACAATAGTAATTAACAAATATTGGTTTGCACTCTGCAGAGTCGTCCTGCACAGGAGCTATTGCGCTTAAACTCGTCGAACTGCTCATTGGGCTGAGCAGTTTCCGTTTCGCTTTTTTTTCATCCCTCAATATAAAAACGTTTGCAATAAAACGTATTTGCCACCAGACAGATTTGTGCAGCGTGCATGAATATGCGCCATTCCATATATCTATAGGTAGGTATATCGCTTTAAATAATCGGTGAGCTTACCACACGGCATCTTCGGAGTCAAGATGACGGCTTTTACCCCTTTATTCATCCAGCGGATGATAGCCTACCTACCCACAAAGCATTTACCCATCGGTGAAATAATAAAAAGAGAGTTGCGAAACGAAGGTGCAGCAGGCAGACATAAAGCATCAGCCGCTGTTTGATATTTTATTCATATAACTGCATTATATGACATTTGTCTGCTTCCTATACCTTGCCTTTGTTGCTCCTCGACCCAGGCCTTTGTTCACAGTAGAAGTCTCCCTGTTTCGTTCGTTTTATTGATCCTTGGTGACTCTCTATAGTACTGCCGTATGATTCTCTGCTCGCACAGCACAATTAAAAAAAGAATATCTACAGTGGTGTATAGACACAAGCGTGCACTCGGATATTAAAATAGACATGCGGCGACGCTAGCTTTTGTTAAAAGTGATTTTTATTGTAGCGATTTTTCTTTAATAATTCTATATTATTAATCGCCTACACAATTTTTTCCGTACACATTTAGCCTACTTAATAAGGACCAATTCTAATTTTTTTTTTACCAAATTAAAGCGATCCACTCTTAGATGTGTCGAAAAGAAGAATAATTTGAAAAATGTATTTGCAAAATAGGTAAAATAATGTTTTTAAAATACGTTCGTTACAACAATACAAAATAAAAAAACAATGTTTAAAACGTGTTTGCTACGATAAAACTGTCAATAAAGTCAAGTGATACTGCACCTATAATGTTTTGCCGAGAAGTTTTGCCAGAACAATTACAGCCTCGGAAGTTTGTCACACGTTTCCAAGAGGTGGTTCACCTCGTTCTTGATGCTTTTTTCGTAAAGAGACCGTTCTCCCTACATCAGGACACTATACACTGAGCCACTGGAAACAGATTCTCGAAACGAACTCTTAAAATAAAAATTTAAAAACAAAATTCAGCTTTAAGTTTTATAACACAGTACTTTGACAGCTACGCGGATAACTTAAAAAAAGGTTTTTGACAACCCCAGCTTGAGTCCAGTTCTAGGCGTGAGTTATTACTTTTGCGCCAAATTTAATATACCCTATACCAGTAAAGGTATACCGAATTATATATTCATCTAAAGAAAAACTCTTGGAGACTGTCCCAATCCGTTCCGCCGATGCTGCCTGCCTGGTGACTGGTGAGTGGTGACTGCCCCTACCACCAGTAGCCGCGGTCTCTCTCCTCGCTCTCCTTTGTTGGCTCGTCCTTTTTCTCGTTGTCCATTAAGTGAAAGAAGTCATGTCGTTGAAGGAAAACTGAACATAATTTGTTATGGGCAATAAAAGGTTGTTTGACATCATTATGTATATTTTGCATTCAGCGCAGTTCGGGTGCGGGTGATGCGGGTGGGGTTTGGGTTATTGTGCGGAAACGACAACTGGAAAGGACTTGCGATAAAATGCACGTTAAGTGATGATTTTTTCTTCTTTTTTTTTGTCGTGAAAGAGATAATCAAAGAGTGGTATCCAGGTCATGTCTGCCGTTGTCGCTCTCTGAGGTGTTTTCCTTTCCCGATTTTTTATTTTTTATTTTAACAATAAAGAGCTGTCGCATGATGGAGTTATTGAAAAAAAAAAACTAATAAATGTAGGTATACCCATTGAAAGATGCGTCGCGTCACTGTGCAAACTTCATATTAATTGGGAACAGATGATTTTTTTTAAATGCAATGGGGGTTCGCGTTAAAATGTTGGCCGCACTAAATTTTAAACGACACAGTTAGAACTTTCCTATAGGAGAATCGAATTTCCATTTGCATCGCTATCACAATACCCTAACTATTTTATAGAGATGTCCGCTCACTGTGCCATCACCAATAAAATAAGAATAATTTAGCCATTTCGAGTCGGCGCTCAATGTGGATAGTTAAAATTCCTTAAGAACGACACGCTAATGCGGTTTCAGTGTTAGACACGAAAATAACTCATCAGTGGTAATTAGAGTGACTCACCCAAAGTTAAGATGAGAACATTGACGGTCGTTTTACAGTGCATTTGGAAGTCACATCTGATAAGGTCAATGTGTGCGCTGGGTAAGTTCCTTCAATGCCCAATCTAGATAAATGGCCTTTATGGGATTCTTATTACTCGGTCGTTGTTGATGGGATCGACAAACATCTTCTTAGGGTACAGTACCTTATGTTTCGATAATTGTTTTATCTGGCTGCCAGACAACCTTAATGGGTGTAAACTAATAAAAGACCCAAAAGGATGTTCCACTTGATTGCTCGCTGTACAAAGACACGAAAACGATTTATCCTGAGACGGAATCTTGTTTGACTCTCGATGACATAATTTATGGTCCGCATCCTCCACTGATCCAGTGAATGAGAAGAAAAGAAGATAATTTTGTGTGGTCACTTTGAGAGGACCGCACCGCACCGCTTGCAGCACTCAGGGGGCTCACCTTGAATCTTCTCATAAGTCAAGGGCGCGCTTCTCGGAAGACAAATGGGGATTTCGTTACGGACATGGGCATGGATATTTAGCACTTGGCTGCAGACAAATTTAATCGTCTGTCCGCACGATCCGTCTCCATCACTAAATGCAGCAAATGTAGGTACCTTTTTATTTTATTTTAATTTTTTATTGTCAGTGAATAGTGGGGGCAATCGTATAACAGCAACGTCTGTGTGGTTTATTGAAATAAAATTTCATCACCGCACTGATAAAACGAAAGGACTACACGCACTTGTGCGAGCATGCCTCTTGAGTTGTTGGACCCAACAGCAGAAACATGTTTAACATCTGCTTTCAAAAAGCCACAACAGAATAATTTTTACCTGACGAAGTTGTTCTCGTTAACCCATTTGAACTCCAGCTGCAACCTGTTGTGCCTGCCGTAAGAATACGTACGTAGAAAAAATTGATTGGGGGTCTTGGACACCATTATGCATTTGTAGGCAGATAAGATAATCAGTCAGCGGATATTGGTGGATGACCTTGTCCAGGTTTTTTAAGCACCTTCATCGAATCCTATTATTTTTAAACCAGATTCCCACTTCTGCGGCTATTTTGGGCATGACGATATCTCCTCTAAGGTGCTACTAAACAAATGCTAAATAAAATAATACCCCAGATAACACGCGACCTCAATCAATGAGGGGGACTGTAGTAGTCTGCTATCATCCGAATTTAACAGCAGTTGGTATCAACATAAATACACCCTTCCGTCGCCTGTAGCCCTATACAGAGCCAAGTCCCTTAACCTTCTTAACGGCAAAGAAAACATTGTTTATAAACGTTTTCCCCAAGGACGAGCCCATTAAATCAGTGGCCACATATGAATAAAAAATACGTCCCTTTGTCCTATAACAATCATGCGAAAGAACAACGTCGATATATATCTATAGTTGTGCATATATTATTTACAAGCAAATTGGATAAGGAAATTCTTCAGAAATCATCCATTCGCCTGAGGTGTCTGCATATTCTCCTAAAGCATCCTTACGAACAGAAAGAAAGAAAGAACGAAAAAAAAATACTTTTCTTCTGCTTGCCCTGGTTCATCTTCTACAACGGCTTTCTTCTTTCTCAAGACTCTTTCTTTGGTCAAGTAGTCATATTTTTATGGCACTACTTTTGCTCCTACTGCTCCGCAGAATTGCTTCCCATTTATTATCAACTTTTGAAAATCTAAGGGCATTATTATGGCAGCCGGGTGACACAACGAGCCGTCCTTCTCCCACACACCCACATATCTGCACCCCGTATACGTTTGCTCTAGAAAACTTTTGCAAAAGTATGCAAATCATATATGACTCGGGGGAAAATGATTTTCGTTTGATGACAGTGCTGAAATACTCGTACAGTCACCCTTCCTTCCTTAAAAAAACAACACAAAAAAAAAAAATGTCCCGACAAGGTCTAAAGTCAAGGGTGCAAATGAGATATAATTTACGAATTTTCTTTTTTCTCGGTTGTTGTTACAAATTGGACAATTTGTAAACATTTCTATACACATTTTGTTCTTGGCCGAAATTTAAGATCCTTAAAGAGGCAACAAAAAAAAAAAACATGTCAAGAGAGGATCAAATTCACCTCCACGCTTACAAGTCAATTTTAAAGTATATGTGTCATAGTTTTGGGGGCTCCGCCAGCACGACGGTACCTATATGCAAACGACATCCAACACACAAAATTTATCACATGAGTGCACCCCAACCAACGCTTGACCCAATTTTGCTCCTTGGAAAAGTCGCACTTGCGGTAGCAGTAGCGTTGGCAGCCAACTGTGGCAGCAAATGAGCATCAATGCAAATAAATCCTTATACGGATTACACAGGATTTTGATACATTTATATACGTTCGAAGCTTAACACTGTCATGGTAACCACATTGCAACTCTGCTGAATTATGGTCGAGTATATGTGGAGCACTGTAGTGTAGAAGAGACACACTACTTGAGTTGATTCTGATGCATGTCGTAGATATATTGGAATGCGGCTAAGAACAATAACCACACGAGTAGAGCATAAACCCTTACAAATCGTCAAGACGTTTGCATAGGTATATGGAACGTACACAGAACCAGCCTTGACTTTAATTTGATTTGATGTGTCAATGCGGTGAATTGTGACAGGTATTAAAGTTAAGGCATGACGTGTCTCAATGTGGACACTTGAAACGGACAACCAGAATGCAATTGAAAATGTTTTACAAATCCAGTAAATGGTGTTTTGTACTGAATCGGATCGTTACTTACAGTTGAGCAGCTGAAGGCGGGCTTTACGCCTTTCAAAATGTTGCTTCTTTGCATAAAATGCTGTGATACACGTTGTAGGCGCTACAAATTTAACAGACGTAGCTTCAACTGTCAAAGGGTTAGCAGTCGTATGATATTCGTCGACTGCCCTCTGGGCTCCACATTTCTCATTCTTTCAAATTTTCACATAGTTAGAGAAGTTTTCAGGTTTTCGTCTACTTCTAAGGCTTTCAAGGTCTCAAGATGTTTGTGATCGTGTTTCTCATCGCTCAATTGCACTTTGAAGTACTTAAATTGAATAGATACATACTGTGGAAGCAATGTTGAATGTTATAAAGTATAATTAGTCAGAGATATCGTATCACAATAACAGTCCCTAAAAAGCCATATATTGTAAATGACTATCGAAGGTCTGTTTGTGATGTCGGACGCCCTAAGCTTGTCCATCGCGTTCTCACTTATTTACACAATTATAAAAAAAGTACCATTCGCAAACGAAATATGCAAATAGTGTCATCTTTTGGCGCTGTTCTTCTCCATTGCTCCATAATAAATGCACTGACAGTAGAAAGGACACAAACAAACAACAAAAATGAGTATAAAACGATTAAAATGTATACTCTGCTGGCGCCACACTAAAACTTATCCCATCAAACTGGAGGACTGGAGGACTGGAGGACTGGGGGACTGGGCCCCTGGCTGCTGGCGTTCTTGTTGTTGTTACTATACACTACCACCGTAAACTAACATCATATCCCTCGCAGTGGAATAATCCTTTTTGGCTTGACTCAAAAAAGCAATCAACATTTTGGCATCCATTCAACGTCTTTTTCTTGACAGTTTGGCTGTATTGCATGTCCCCATAATAATATCTGCAGCTTTAATTCTTATATATTAAATTTTAATACAAAGTGCTCACACACACACAAGCGAAATATTACATACTCCTCGGGATAATCTGGACTGCGGAAGATTACGACACCCAATCCAGCGGCGCGCGTGGGGGAGGCAAGTCCAGTCTTTTGCTTATTACGCGCGGCACAAATTTTATTGCTTATTACATGTATGTCCAATAAACCATTTGGCTCCCTCGGGTATAAGAGAGAAAAAAAAAGAGGTTGTTCCATATCCACAGCAAACTCCCCACTGCCTGCACCAGAGGCGAAAATGCGTCTTAAATGGTTTCGCCTACGGGAAGAATTCCTTCATCGTTCATTCAAAGTTCATGTTCATGTTCGGATTATGTCATTCAACTCCGCCCCGCAAAGCGAGCGGCTTTGTTTTTTAAGGTCCCGAAAGTTATACCTACACCTAAATTATGATCATGTATATTATATCCTGTGTATCCACACCCGATTCCCCACGCTCAAACTCCCAAACTTCAGAGTTCTTTTATTCCGAAAGACCGACCGTCGACGCCCGGTGCGGTGATCCAATAAAACTGAGATTGGCTAAAGTTGGCTCATCCCTTAAGCGCATCGGACTGGTGTGTGGTCCTGGTGGTCGCTTCCGTTTATGAGTCCTACTTATATTCATACATGTTTATGAATATTTTGGACAACATCACGAGAGGATATACGACATCGTAAAGAGCTTGGACTGTTGACCATTTTGCGTTTTATTGTCGAGCAATATAATATGTCGTACTCGCATATAAAATACAATTTATTTCAAATCAAAAAGAATTCCTTTAATTCCTGTGTCCCTGTTTCCGATTTCAATCCGGACATGAGAGCACGCACATAAAAAATCTGGTCGCAAGCTTTTCTTTCCAAAATTTTAATTATCCCCTCCTTCCAGGCTCGTTGCAAGTTGGGATGAGAAATGTCAAGCTGGAAGTCACTTGCAGGAAAAACCAACCGACACAAATGCAAAGTTTCTGTGTGATTATTTTCGGATCCTGGCTGGTGCCACAAAAACCATTGAAGTAAAAGCCACAACGTAATACAAGGTGAAATGCATTTGCGTAATTCCGTAATTATTTTATCATTTCTCACCTACCTATACATACATACATATCTATATTTGACTGGTCTGGTGGAGTAGTTGGACTGTGTTGGAATTCAGTTTGTGGCGATGGTGGTGGTGGAAGCGCGCGTTCTTCTGTGACTCTGCATTAGACAGCCTGTGTGAGGATGAGGATACATTGGATCCGGTATTTTGGATGACATGGGTTACAGTTACAACTGAGAGAGTTGAATTCTAAGGTCGATGGCCCGCACACTGACATTTATCGCACCGTAACACCAGTGTAACTGAAGGAATAGTACGTACGTATATCAGATAAGTGGGACACTTAACAGTGGTGAGCAAAAATATCAGTTGTTTGACACATTGTGATGGATTATTATCAAAGGGGTGGACGGGGGTCATTGAAAACGTCAAATTTTGGGGCGTTCTGTCAAGGCAGTACAACAACGATGGTTAATGTGCGGCGGCAACACTTACACAAATTAAAAATGCTCTTTGGCACGGATTTCGTTGGCTTTTTGGTTTTTGATTGATAGTATTCCTGTTTGGTGACACTTCTTGTTTGGTTCGTCAGCGGCCATATAGGTCGACATTCGGGATTACAAGAAACTCGAAAACGTCTTTAACAAGCTATTTAAACATCATGACACATTCCTTAAAAGTTGTAAACGTACCAAGTGCGGTCCGTTCCAAACCAAATTCCACAATGAATTTGGTTCAAAGCAGTCTGTCCGCAGTTTTCTGCGAAAGGAGTTAATTTCACTCCCTACTGTACTCTCGTGGGTCCGCGGTATCCCACGTCGAAAGAACATATGCATATAGAAGGCTAAAACCTTAAACGAAGATTTTGCAGATTTGCAACTTCGGAAAGATCCTTCTTCCTGCACGGTTATATAGGAAAAAAAAAACGAATTCCAAAAGACAGAGCGAAGGGAACTTATAATTCGTTAAAACGAAAAGTTTTCACTTTAGCAGTTATACGCCGACGATAAGTGCGATAAACACTGTAAGAATATGAAAAATGCATTAGAGAGAACGTCTCTTTCGTCGTCCTTAACTTTTCGTATTTCTAAACGGATTTGCAGAGAGAAAACTTCCTTCAATATTTCGCCCAAGTGCAGAGTGCGAATGCAAAAATTGCCTTTCACATGACTTAGGTATACCCTTCGCCTTTCCCTTGACTTGTCTTGTCTTAATAACCCCCGCCAAGTAAAAGAAGATGGTCGTGATTTAATCGGGATAACCCATAAATAACATCAATGGCCCTTAATCGGAATTTTTATGGCATAGATTGGCTGCAGACATTTTAGTGCTAGGTGACAGAATGTTAATGAACTTTGCAGTGCAAGTTCTTGGCCACTTGTTGAGGACCTTCTCAATTTATGGTTAAACGTTATAGCCAATTAGTTTCCACCAGTACAAGGTTTTTCACCCTTAGAAAAGTATAAGCATGTCGTTATAACACCGACACTTGTGCGATGGGAAAAGCGTCTACAGTTAACTGACACCCTTTAAGATGCCCCTGATACCGGATTGTCTTAATGTATCCCCCGCATTATGTGTCAGTAGGAGTAAACACTTTGTACACTTCATCCTCTACAATGAAATGGAAAAACGGAGGAAATCCTGACAACTAGATACTACTTTTTCTATGGGTGAAACTTAATCTTTGCAAACTTGCCGTGGCTGTTTTGTTTTTTTTTTTAAGTATTTTTTTGCTGCTCGCTTTTCTGTTGTTGTTATCTAGTTTGCTGGAAGCATCACCATCATCTTTATTGAGCCTTTTCGTCTGCTATATAAATCCTTCGTCTGTATATAGATGTGGAGTATCGCCCCGAAAACTGAAGAGGATTTTGCCAGAAAATCCAGGTGCAAAACGTGATCAAGTTCAAAATCGAATTACAATGGAAGGAAGTTTGCGAATTTCTTCCCCCTCAACTAATGTCCTGCACACACTACTCCACACAAATTCGGTAGAACTGAAACTGGATTAGTGGTACCCCATCTGAATAAAGTTCACAAATTTGTGTGGCCCAGAGATAGAGAAAAGGAGAGATTTGTATAGGTGACGTGAATCTTGATCGATTCGAGAGAATCGTCCGCTTGTTATTCTTGTGCATTGTTCCTACTGCCGAATCATAATTAATAAAATTTGTAATTTATACGACTTGCAATCTAATTATAGTTGACACGGATTGCTTTCTTCTGGTGGAATTGAATTAAACCGGCCTAATTAGGGCTCATCTACAAACGGCCATTCCATTTGGCATGCTCGTTGCATGAGTCTATACGAAAATTGTAGACGCTACCATATCCAGAAAATTATATGAGCAGATATATGTTGAATACGTCGACCCAGGTTTGACATACATGTTTTGTAGTTGTAGATACCTCTTTAACTGTTCAGTAAAGTTGGGCTAAACATCTCGAAATTCAAGTTAAAAATAAGAAGTTGGGATCGTGATCGAGATCACAATTAAAAGCGAGGAGGGGTAGGTTCTATACACTCCAAATATGGTAGTCATTCGTCCCAGTTAAATAGGTACTTATTCCTAACGCCCTTGCTACTTGGTATCTACCCCTGCGAATGCAACCAATAATAATCAATGTAATTTGTCTGAAATAATCAAAAGCAAATTGCTACCTCATACCTTGAGAAATCGTTTCGGATTGAAGCTGGTTGGTTTGTTATACTGTAGTAGAATGATTGTGGAAAATGTAGATGAATGGCAGCAGTAGTTCAAAATGGTCTTTCATGTTGTCGAGATGGCGGGGAGGTAGGTAGGGATATACTACCCGTCAATGTTGAATCAATCTCAGTTTTCCTATGCGCCCAACCCCCTCGCCGTATTCTTTCGATTGAAGAGCAGTCCTGTTTGGCATCG
This sequence comes from Cheilosia pagana, assembly GCA_936431705.1. NCBI lineage: Eukaryota > Metazoa > Arthropoda > Insecta > Diptera > Syrphidae > Cheilosia > Cheilosia pagana. The sequence goes on from OW386169.1 coordinate 414,841, forward strand.
CTCTGTCGGCTTAAATTAATGATGTATTAAACCGAATCTGGGGAAGATTTCCACTATATTCCTGTACACGTTACGTATATAAGAGGAGATAAATTTTTACTCATTGCTCTCCATTCAAATGAATGAAAAATAGGGAAAATATTTTGTTGTTGAGTAGATTTGTACCTTGTAGAAGTGTAGTGTTCTCTCTTCGTGTACCTCGCCCGTCTTCACACTGCCATCGCACGGGATGAGATTGAAAATGATTTTGCGAATAGTGCTCCTTTTATCTGGATTGTGCTATACTAAAAAAAACACGAATGAGCAACATAAGTACACAAAGATATATATAAATTTCTATACAAAAGAACACGGCAAAAGCGAATACCGAAAAGCACTAGATGAAGACATTTAATTTTTATAAATCCTTTACGATAAATCAAGAAACGTGAACGAATGCTAACAGATATTTCGTAACGTACATTGAAATATACTTAAACATTTCATTGTCTGCACAGATGTGGGTATAATGTAAATACTTTTAATTAGAGTCGGAAAGTTGTCAGAAAAGTGGAACAGCGTTCCCCCTTTTGATCGGCCTTGAACTCTTTTTGTCTATAGGGTTTTTCAAAGATTGTAGTTGGAAATGGGGTTACCAGAATAAAAATGGCGAAAAGAGAGACATTGCGAGGGGACAATAGTTTTGTTTTTTTGGATTTAAAAACGAAACCTTCAACTTCGTGAAGGCGGTCTTTGAAGTTTTTTTTGAAGTTACTGAAATCTCTAGAATTTTATATTGTCATTAGTGGACCCCCGCCAACTTTGCTAGGCGTTATTTTATTTATAAAAAAATTTTCTTCGGTAGGCCAATTGCACATAAAATCCCATACAAAAAATACATTTTCGATTTTTACTATTTCTCGACTTTTCCAGAGGGTTTTTCCAACAATTTCTTAAATGATTTAGGGGCAGATTTTTTAAATTCACCTATTTTTTTATTTTTCAATCCGATAAGCTATTACATAGCTAGGTCTGTATAATTACAATTTTCCTTACAGATATACAGTTTTTTGACTACTTTGTAAGAATTACGTTTTATTCCGGGATAAAAAGTATCCTAAGTCCCAACCCGGAACATAAGCAATCACTGAATTTAGTTTCATAAAAATCCATCCAGTCGTTTCCGCATGATGCGTGGTCCAGCACTTTTTATTCTACAGTTTTATTATATGTAGAGAAGAGAATAGATGTTTTGTTATATACATTTTTTTAACAAATTAATGCATAAACTCCTATTCGTAATTTTATTTTGACACTGCCCTCCAAAACAGACATTGCGCAACCAGAAATCAGCCTTCTTACACAATCTACACAATCCAAAAGCCTTGATTTAATTTGTACCTAGTTTTTACAAAGAAAACAAAAGCCCAAACCAAAACAATTGTTCGACAATCGTGATTTGATTTAATTTCGTTTGCTTGTAACTAAGTATATGTGCTCGTGCACCCTAACATCGAATGCAGTGTCCTAATTGTAAATCTCCTAACGTCCTTAAAGCAAAATTAAGCTGAAAAGATAAGCTATGGCGACATCATCCAATAATTCAAAAAAGAATCCCTCTGTCCATAGACACAGTGGCGCCACAAATTCTTTCATTTGTGACGACAAGGCGGAGGACCGACCTCACCCTAGCCGTATATGAGTTCGGCGGCAATGTCATAGAACGTCGCCATTGCCATATATACTCTGCGGACCATCTCACAACAGTGTATGCCAAGTACATATCCTTTTTATAATGGCACATCAGGAGAATGAGTGGATAATACTACTCGTATGTATATGTTCATTTGCCAAGTTGCCATCTTGAGCATAGATGGGGAGCAGATTTGTCCTTGTTTTCACTTTGTGTGTTTTTTGCCCGCTCCTTCGTTTCCTTTCCATTCCGTTTGGGTCGTTTTCTAATGCAATTGCTTGCACCGGCTACACAACTACATGGTGTTCTGTTCAACCCGCTGGGAAGTGCAATTGTGAGTTTGTAATGATAAATATTTAAGCGAACGCTTTGGGATTATGCCAGAGCGAGAGCAAAAAAAAAAAAACGCCCTGTCATTGTGAAATTTGTCTGCGCTTTCATAAAACATTAAGTGTTTGGCTGCTTTGTGAGTTGAGCCAAAAAGTAAAGGATCCGCTATCCGCATTCGATTTGACGAAGGGACACTGGGACTCTGGAGTTCCGCAATTGTTATCACTGACAACAAATGAATGGAATTAATCAACCGGGCAGACAATAATTGACGACGAACAATGTACAAGTCTTCCTGATGGTTGGCGGTAGAATTCGATGGACATTTGAAAAGACCAACATGCATGTTGGTTTGCAGAATTTGCATATATCCCAATTATAATGGCGGAAGATCCTAATTAACTTGTTGAGACGTTTGATTAATGCTGTTGCCGATTGGATGATGTATAGGGACATGAATAGTGCGCCACTCAATGTGGACCAAACTCTGTCGTCGGAGTCGAGTGGTTTGAATTTGCATAAATGCATTCATAGAGGTACCTACTCCAGTATACAGAGCAGAATCTTTTCAAATTCAATTACTGTACCAGGGAATTCCTTAACTTGTCGTCGTCGGCCTTCGTCTAAGGTTGGTCTATAGACGGACTGTTGAAGAACTTAAGTGACTTTGATTGGATGCAAGGGATATATGCATTTCCGTCTAATTGCTTTAATTTGGATATAAAGACTTGCTTTCATACAAAATGTGGTCCAATTTGGAATGCGTTTGACATTTGGGACTTTCATTTATATCTTCCTGCGGGAAATATTGATTTTAGATGACCTTTAATTGTGATGTTTTTATGAAAATTTGATGAGTGAGGTTGAAGGTTTTTTCTTTTTGAAAGCTTTGAAACTGTCTTACGGTGTAAACGGCGGATTCATTTATTTATTTATTAACATATTTATTTTTAATTTTTTTACTTATTTATCTGTTTATTTCATTATTTATCAATGTTGGTATTTTTTTATTTGTTTTGTATTTATTCATTTATCTATTCGTTTAATTATTTGTTATTTTTTATATATTTATTTATTTATCTATTTGGTTATTATTTTATTTATTTATTTATTTATCTGTTTATTATTTTTTTATTTATTCATTTATTTATTTATTTATCTATTAATTTGTTTATATATTTATTTATTTTTTTATTTACTTGTTTATTTTTTTATTTAATTGTTATATCCGGAATATCTGTAGGATGAAATTCAATTTTAAAAGTCAGCAAACCCCTCCGTTTTCTCCGACCGACCCACAACTACTTACCCCGACTAAAGGGTAAAGTTTTCGACAAATTTCTCCCACAATATCTAACAAAAGTGTTTAAAGTGCACCCGTCATGATTGCATTTCGATATTTCATCATAATTGTGCATGGCACCCGACCAAAGCCCAATAAAAATCCGCGGTACGCCATTATACGTGCCATTAGATCTGGCCAGATTCTCACCCCGCATTGCCATGCTTTGCATAGGGATCTTGCCTCTACGTGCAGCATGTGCCGGCATTCATACCAAAGCGATTATCGTTAATAAACGTAATAACCTTCTCATTGAGAATTCCTTCGTATTTTGCTGACCGCAGTGTTTCCCAAATAACCAGCACCCCCACATCATACACACCATACATATACACCTGCACCAATGTAAACTCAGGAGTCCTGCCAACCGTCACGGCCTCCGACAGTCGAACGTTGTTGCAGCTTGTTACAGGTACTCGCAACGTCGAAGTGCCCTGATGTGCAGTAATTTATGTTTAAAGTTATATTATGTTATAATCTATCCCCAAGCGGGAGAGGTGCGAGGCCTTTGCGATGTGGGGAATACCTATCCGCGTTCAGTATAGCATGTTAACGCTAGTTAATTACGCGCGTAAATTGTTGACTTTTAATAGAGCGTGCCATGCAAATCGATAATAAAATACACTTCATCAACAATCAGGCGATATATTTATTGCATTCAAATTGGTCTCCTAACGTGCACTCCTCCGGCTATCCGGTACTTCATTGAAGTAGAAATTCGTATTCAATTAAACTTAAATATGTGTGCATCCGATTCACACTCGATTAGCGCGGCTTTATTTACTGGGCAGGGGCGGTGCTCGAGTTCGAGTCCGCTTAAATAAGAATTGATTTACATATTCATATCTGTGTAGGTAGGTGCTCGCTCAGGATGTGGATGTCCTTCGCACTACGGTACGGACGCTGATCGGTGGTGGACAATTTCGAGACAAAACCAATACCAAATTTAAAACGAGCTTGACATCAGCAAAAAAAAAGAAACAGGGAAAAGAATCCAAAACGAAAATGAAACAGTCATCCGCGTATCTGTTGGCCAGCCATATGCTGGAATATTGGAATATCTGTGATGCCTGATGCAGCAAGGACACACGTTCGGGTATGTGCTGCACTATACACGTTTCTGTAATGGCTAAAATATCATTCCATAAGCTCCTCTAACCCGGCAGCTCTCCGCACACACAGCGAATGTCGCCAACATTTATATGGCATTTTTGCCCGTTTATCTGCATTATGACCCCTATCAATCGTTGTTTTATATCCTCGTTTTTAGTCACTGGGTTGGCTGTAGCTGTAGGTTGTAGGAAGTCAGGTTCAAATATGTATATAGATATGTGTCATATAGATAGACCTACACGCTACACCTCTGGCTCTGGTTTGTGTATTCAACTTTCAACTGTTCTCTGATGTTGAACACCGTCGACGAGCGGGCTAGAAATCGATTGAAATTCGGCGATTTTAGAGGTATAGTGTTGTTGCCATCTTTGTCTGTCATTTGGGTCGTTTCTGCTTGCCTGTCTGTTCATTCTAACAGACGACGTTAGTCTCATCGTTATCGTCATCCACATCCTCATCGTCATTGTCATATATGACAAAGTTAACTTTGAATAAATAAAATGCCATGACATACACACATATTTGCCTGGCTATAAGTCAAGAGCGAAGAAAAATAGGGAATAAAACAAAAATATCGAGTCGTCGAAACTACCCAGAACATCATAGGGAGAACAAAAGAGGGGTTGATGGCAAACGCCATGGATATTCATGACACTCCTTCGGATGGTTTAAATTTGTTCATATTTCAGATAGATTTCGTTTGGGGTTTAGCCGGGCGTCAGGACGAGACAGATCTTTTGATGGTGTGTTTGTATATGTAGCTAATATTTGCGAATTAGGTGTGAATTATATCGGTGGTGGTGGTGGCGGCGATGGTGATGTTTGCATATGCGGGTGTGATACAAGACGAGGGATCTTGGAACCATTTGGTTGTTGGTTGTGTAACACGTTGAACATGGTGTTGTCTTTTGCACGGATGACGAACTGTCAAAGGGGTAGATATATGGCGGCAATTTGTTTTTTTTTATTGACTGGGGAATTTGTTTGAATTTTTGATTTTTTTTTCCAGTGACAAGCAACGTAAATTACGCAGATTCAATGTCAAGATGAAGAACAGATTAAATGGTACTTATAGAGTTTTAGTTTTGGCAACCATTTGTCAGTTTTTATCAATTGCCTGTTATTTGGAAATGAAACTTTGCATCGATGCTTAAAGCTGATGAGCCGTTTTCGGTCGAATGAAATTATTGGCCTTCATTTGTTTTTTAAAATATTTTTCGGATTCATTTGGCTAAAGATACTTGGACACATTTAGCCGTGGTAACATCGCAATAGTGTTTTTTAACACATTTACAACATTTTTGACTATTTTGGAAACCAACCTATTAAAGTACCAAGTATCAAGGAGACGTCTACCTTTTCGTAAAGAAACCAAAACTTCTCTTAAAGCTTTGAAAATCCCACACCGAAAAGACAGTCAAGTCCATAGCTATACTGATAAAAAAATAAGAAGAAAAAACGCTGAGAAGCCTTTTGACGATGACCCAAATAACCCGTTTCATTCCCCCGAACCGCTGCGCTGTGGCAACAAGTATTGTTTGACAATAATGAAATGATGTCAAAAATGAACGAATACTCAACGAAGTCGAATGGCGTCACTCCAGTAAATTTCCACAAAGCACCGAAAAGTCTATTTACTTAGCTCTTCCTAATCCACCCACAAAAGTACATATTCCATTAATTGCCATCTTTTACCATTTATGTATAGCTAGCTGTATATATGTAGGTATGTAGTTATCAACTTTAGTCAATATTATTCCGCCTATTCGTACTCGGTTTCCAGTTCAACATATACTTACAAAGCGTAGTTTTTTTTTTGTATTGGAAACAACGAAAGAAACGACAAGTGCTTCGGCTTCCCCCCGTTACCCCGCCCACTTTTATCGTACACAATATTTTTATGTCCTTACGAGTTGTGAACAGGCCACTACTAGACGAAATATAGAGAGCATGGAGTGAAAGAAAATTTAAAAGACAAGCAAAATCCGAAAAAGGAAATCAATAAAAGAATATTCGCTCGACGCCATTGTTATTATGCGGTTGTCTCGGTGTTGCCAAAATGTCTGGGGCTCAGTGATGGGGAAGAAGCTATACAACTGGCAAACATTATGCGCGTACGCTTGGCGACTACGATTGACTTGGAGTTGGTTGTTGGATGTTGGAATACTTTGCATCATTTTACTTTGAGGTCAAATGCGAACAAACTGGCCACAGGAACAACAATGCTTTGTGTATATATAGTAGAGTAGGCCTAACCCACTTATTGTCTAGTTCCTGGCGACACACGACCTACAAGGAACAGTTTTGTTGGTTGTGGTTTAGCCAACGAACTGCAGAGATATCATCTCAAGATAGTTATTACTTTATCGCTGGCAAACAAACCGCGATTTATGTGACGCCGTCGCGACGTCAATGTCACTTTGTCACTTTAGGAAACGCACATGGTGTGTGTGAGTATTGTAAATGACCACATTTTAATTAACCCGTCTTTATGCGATGCTGTTAATCGAATTACAATCGTATGTGACCGCCATCGATTGAGAAACTCGTATGGAAGTCCCCGGACGAAAGGCGTGTGGGTGGGGGTGGCTATCTCCTCGGTGGGTCCTTGCAGCAGTTTTGAAAATGTTAGGTATTTGAACGCACTTCATGTCTCGTATACATAAATTTATCTAAACTAAACGTATAGGTATCTGGCACAGATTGACAAAGTGCCAGTACACCCAATCAATCAATACTTTTGTACGTTTATGGATTATCCTGCGGACGCTGGAACGGGAGCTGGTTGCTTGGGGAGATACGTTACGTAGGTGCGCTATCGCTGATTGTGAACATTAGGTTGTGACGAAAGCGAGCAGAGGGAAGCTAAGCTAAACCAAACACTCTTGCGAAATAGCAATGGAAAGTTTCTTTTTATTTCGCCCCCTTGCTCCTGCTCTGGGAGGAAAAACTTTGCCAAGGATTGATTTCTTTTCGGTTAAATGTAGCATGCGATATACTTGTAAGAAGATTGAATGAGCGAGCTTGGGTGACATTTATTTCGAATATTTACTTTGATAATAGTTCTAATTGACGACGAGACATCGACAACTCGAGTGTATGTCTATGTATGTATACCTACTGCTGGGCAGTGGGCACTGGACACTGGACATCTCTTGTGGGAAACTTATCGCACTCTCTTAATTAAATCAATATTGTGTTTGACTTTCTTTTCGTTTTTTTTTCTATATTTGTCTATATATCATTGAAGAGGAATTTTGCTATACATGTATTGTATATAGAAGATGTGGGATTTTTTTATGGCGCGCTTAATCGCTTCGAAAATTTACAAATTCCCACCGGTATATCCTCCCCGAGGGCTGGTGTAATTGATTTAAGCGCAAATTCACATATCTGTCAAGAGTAAGCCGGTTCACCACTTATATTTTAGTGTCAAACCGATTCCGGGCGCATCGCTCTTCCAATTTGTCTAAAAATAAGTGTAAGGGCATCGGGAGGGAGTTGGGATTCTTTTTTTTTTTGTTCAAGAACTGGGTGATGATTAAGAAAACGATCGTGTTTCTTCCGGCGGCGGTGGCTATTTATTTATTTTTAATCGTTTTCGATTTAGAGGGTTGTTACGGGCAGTGATGAGTGTGATTTAATTCGATGGTTGACAATCTGTATTAGGCGTAACGGTGAAAGAGGAAATTTATGGCTACTGTCGCATACTTGAACAAGAAATAAAGGGGTGTTTTTTTCGAAATGTTTATGAGTGGTATAATTGCGGATCATGTAGGCAGCTATTTATTACTTCACATTTTTGAAGTGCATATTGACTGAACCTTGACTGAGAGTGGTATAGGAAGACCGTTTTAAATCATCCGGAAGGGGATTGGGTTTTCTTTTCTATTTGAAATGGTTACTCTCTATGCACTCAAATGGGGCGTGGGGACTATATTGTGATCTTGATTAAACTGTGACTGATGGCGTAATGGGAAACGCACAGGTCGAAACGAAGATTTTTGAAACTGCCCTTTAAAGAGTCTTTTTCATAACTCGTGATAATTTAAAACTTTGCACATTGATCGTAAATACCTAACTTTCTCAAAATACAGAACTTCATTTGCTTAATTGTAAATTTGCGTAGAGACATATCTATTATGTACCCCAGAAATACAAGAACTTTCGCCGTGGGCATATGACTTAAGCAATAATTTTCAGAAACCTCCCCTTAACTCAAGGATTGAAATCCGGAGGTATATCAAATAAATGGAAATCGAACCCCATTTTCAATTCAAAAAATAAACACAAGTCATCGATTATCTACATATTAAATAAACAATTGCGTGTATCAAAAGTGTGCACCACCCGCATGGCACTTACCATCCCATTTGCACGCTCTCAATACACTTTCGCATCACCTATCACGTATTAATTCTTCATCAAACCGCACATTATCCACTTAACCCAAGAGACCGATTTTAGTTGGCTTTCGAGATTAGAATATTCCGCACATTGGCAGGCACACAGGATACAGGAAGTTAGGAAGTTCACCATAGATAGAGTTCCTTAAAAGCATTTCGGAGTAAGACAATTTCTCGTGAAGTTATCGCGAATAATGTCGCTAGTGGTTATCCGCCGTATTAGTTACTCAATTCGCCATTAAATGCGATTTTTATTGAATTTTCCTCTAAAAAAAACGAAAAGAAAAGTTTTCCGCTGAAGACTTGCGATTTCCGTAGAGTGCAAAGTCCAATTTGAAAGCCAGTAAAATGCAAATTTTGAAAATCCACAAGCGCCGAGAGTGACTGCGTAAGTGGCTGCGACATTTAGGGGCGGCCGTAACGCATCATCGGATGGGAAAGTGATTACACAATTTGAGCACACATTTTGAATGGTCTACGCACTTGATGCACAAGAAACTTCGCCTTAGGGTTGAGTTTGTATACGCATATGCCATGCAAAAGTGGGTTTGAAGGGTCATGCTCGTATCCATCGTATAGCCGCCATGGTAGCACATAAAATGATTGCCATGCCCCAATGAGTACAATCTGCGACAAAACTGTAATAGGCTTAATTTGTCAATATCTGCTTCCTATCATGGTTAGTGCTGCTTACTACTACTACTACCGCTGCTACTATCATCTGCTAACGGGAAGCCGACATTTCAAAATGCCACCGTTCCGTGCGGATGCATGCATGCGGCTGTACAACAAAAAGCACCGGCAGGCTATGCTTTCATCCTGCGTGTGTGTATACGATGATTTCCGGCCAGTCAGACGCAACGCAATAATAAAACAGCTGTGCGAACGCTTGGAATTAAATTCTGGTTTCAGGTTAATAGTTTCACGAGATAAATTCAACTAATTATGCAAATAGGATTGCAGGCGGGACCGACACGATAGCATGGTTGGACGGTCTGTGCTTTATTGCCACCCGTTGCAGGTGTCTATATTGTTTTAATCACCTGTTGGGAGGACATTATTAATTGTACGTCATGGTGTTCAATTTTATAATCATTAATGACAGTTGTTGGTATTTGTTTGTCTAAATTAAACGACTACAAAGGAAAAGGACGTGTGCACTCAAGTTTATATAATCGTAGGCCAAAAATGAACCGACATCCCTCGCTGGCATCCAGTGCGTACCTATCTACAAGTGGAAATCAATAAGGGTAGTCAACTGCTCTTAAGCAAGCTCAAGTTTGCCACATAATTAAACAGTTTAAAGGTCTTCGCATTATTGCTTCTCCACCAGCCTATAATCATTAAGGTCTATCAACTTGTCAGGTCGTTTGTCGTAAAAGCCGACAGAAACAAGAGGGTGCGCTTCGCCTCTCCCTTGCCAGGAACAACGGAAATGTGTCCACATTATTGAAATTATCTTCGCCTTGTTTGACACGGATTCAAGTCACGTTGTATCGAACTGCTTTAAAAAAAAAGAAAGTGAACGGCCGCAAGAAAAACGACGACGTTTAGACGATATAGCATAGCGCACCAACATCCAGTCGAGTTCGAAAGGATTTTGTTCTTTCTAGACGGATTATGAAATGTGTAGTCGCTAGTCGGCCATGGCGTGTACACTGTGTGACACGTCGTATATGGATCTTATCGAATGAAATCGATAACATTAAAATTGAATTGCGGTGTGTCGGAGGGAAGTTCGGCAATAAATTGCACGGACGTGAGGCACCTACCGACCGCGGTTGCTGATTTATATAGCGTTGCCAGCGACTACCTATATACCTATACCGTTAAAGTGATGTCGGTACCTTAATGTATGCAGTTTTGTCAAGGTTAGAATGACCCGGAGGCAGTACGAAAATCAGATACCACATTTCTATTGCGTTCCCCTTCCAAATGAAAGATCCAAAGCCTATTCGGACATCTCTTCCTCCACTTCACAGCTTGTCTTATTTAAGGAACTCGCGTAAGTAGATTCAAAACGCTGCTCATTGGCTTTATGCGTAAGAAAGAAGGAAACCATTCACTGTTGCCGCCATCCTTTTTCTGCCACATTCCCTAAACTTCCATCGGATTACGAGCAATAAAACTTAATCAGCACAATTTTTATTTGAATAACTTAATAATTCCAATTGCCTTTTTCACGCGCATATACGGCATAACCCAACAAATGAACAATATTCGATAAACTCACCAATTTTAAACACTACACTATGATAATTTCTCATTTACCACTTAATTTCACACGTAATACCATTACCATTCAAATGATTGTGCCAAAGCGCGCATATAAACTATGCTCCATCAAAATTATAGCGCATTGTTTTTCCTCGCACGAGTGCACTCATGCCTCCCCCATCGCATATACGCGGATTATAATCATACACATGTGCTATATATAACAACAAATGGCATAGGTGAAATATGGAACACAGCTATACCGATACCGATACCGAGCCGATGCGATGTATCGGTAGGCTGAGCATGAGATGTCGGATTGCTGCTATGCTGCTGTTATTGGGTGCATATTGCTGTTGCTAGCGCTGCTGCTAACGAGTTTTGTTAATTCAATTCTAAAAATTATTCGAACGTTAATAAAAATAAAGTGCAAGTCTGCGCTGTGTGTTGTTGGCCGTAGGAGACAGCTGTTGGCTGATGGGTACTGAAAAAGCGTTCGATGTTCGATGCTTGGAAAAAGTAATCGAATTAAACACTTCTTCACTGCTGTTTTAAAACGCGTAGGTAGGTACGATGTGCGAGAGTTCAAAAAGTTAAATATATTTTGTTATGAGAAATCCCCCCTCACGTAGGGCGTGCGGAATAAAGCGAGGAATTTGAACTGAAAGTGGTGGCAAAGCACTTCGTCAAACAGATCGCTGTAAGATTATTTTCGCGCGACTTTCAAATCGCCAAACGAAGAGCATCTCATATCCAATAGAAATATTTATTTATTTGTTAATGTCAAGTTTGATCTTTAGATATCAAGTTTACGTCCAACCCTTTTCTAGTTGGCTACAAATCTGCGGGTCTCTCTGGAATATAATACATTCTATAACATTCCCCAACTATCCAACCAATACTTGACCCTTAGAGACGCAAGCGAATGAAAAATGCTCTAAGAGGATTACACTATGGCCGTATAAAGTACAAAAACAGTAACAAAACAATTTGGGTTTTGGTGGCTGGTAGCTGGTAGCTGGTACTCATGTTTCCTCATCGGTTATTATGAATATTGTTGTTGCTGGGCTAGTGTGGGGGCAGGTCGAATAAAAACACCATATACTGAGGCTAAAAATTCAATTTCATGCCCCTTTGGGTAAACAGATCCATCCAACGTAAAGCCCTCCGATGCACAGGCCCACACACATTCGTATAATAATGTAGGTAGGTACATGTTCACGGAATGGACTGTAGAACAATATCGCATCGGGTGCTGAAGCAGAAAATTATTGCGGTTTTATTGTTTTACGCAATAATATGGTCTTCATCCAGTGGTCGATTTCGGTAGGGGTAGTTCATTTTTTCCTCTTCAAATCGTCGCATCGGTACGGTACACTGTTGTATCTCATTAAGTATAGATAATTATGTAGGAAAGTATAATTTATATACGCAGCAGTGTATTCGCTTTCTAAGGGGCCAAATATAGCGATAAAATGCAACCGAAAATGTTGGAACAGTATGAAAATGATTATGGTCATGATGATGGTCATAGCTAAGAAAAAAAAGTCTTTCAGAAAAACTGAATGTCATTGTCATGACTTATTTTATATGGACTGGAGGTAGACAACTTCGCGTTGGTTCCAAAATTAGCGCTAGATCTACTGGTTCAGGGCGGAATAAATTGGAAACTCGCACTTTTTTCAGATTTCTATTTACATCTGACGTTTCTATTTGCAGAGATAGTATAGAACTGACATTTCACTAGTCGTCCATGTATAGTATGTCAATGGTCACTGTGTTGTTAGTAGAAACAAATCCACCACCACTGATTAGATTCCACCAGAAATATATTCCTGACAGATGGAACAGTAAAGAAATGAAACATTTCAGTGGAATAATTTGCTGTTTTTTTTGTATGGAAAAACTGAGAAGTTGATCGGAAAAATGAGTTAATTCTTTTTCTAGAAAATTTAAACAAAATTTACTTATTTTTTTTGATAAACTAAGTTTATAATTCATAAGCATTAACTTTAAGTGATCAAAAAAAGCAAAAGACAATTTTTCGGTTGCGTTTACGTATCGCTATAACTGCTGCCTAGGCTGTGATCTTTTGTGACCATAAATACGCTCACAATTGGATAATATTTTGAATCTGAAAGTGAGTGACAGATGCTATATTTGTCGTTGGGCAACGAGTTGGCATAAGCTAAAGGAACCGCAAACAACTTACACATTTTCATCCCTGTCATGCTTCAAAGAGAATTGAGACCACTCGTTTGCGGCTTATTTTTGTAACACCGAAAAGTCACCTAGATCGACTCAAACATTCAATTACCACCTAAAAGAACTTCCCCAAGAGACTGCGAGGACACTGAATAATTAATTTCGAATTACTTCTGTTTGAACCAAATCACCGCAATAAAAATGTGTGCTCAAATCTTGTTAAGTCCACATGAGCTGATGGTTAGGACGACGATATAGATCTTAATTCACTTGTCATCGCTCCCACCGTGTCGTCGCTCGTGTCACTCGGCACTCAGATACCCCTCGCATTCCTTTAGGTATTCGAATAAACAAGAGCCGCTACACACAATGCCGGCAGGTGTGAAGAACTTACCTATTGATTCAGCTCTAGCGATAAGCTATGAATAATAGAAAATAAAATGAATAAACTGAACACCGGCAGCACATACAAGTAAACACCTTTGTTCCAGGACTTGTTCACTATCGTATATCGAATTGGGTGGGTGGGACTATGATCCTTCTGTTGCGCCGCCGCTCACTATTTTCCCTTGTCAGATACACGCATATATCCGCACTAGAGAAAAGAAAAACATCAACAAAGTGGTGTGACTTCCATTGTCGCATGTCGTAAGCAAACACCCTTGTGGTCATCGGAGTAAATTCACATGTAGCACCACCCTAAACAAAGCTCGCAATGCTGACACTGATAAGGATATTTGTCGGCAAACACCACAACCCTCTGCTAACTGCGTGTCCATGAATTTGCTTTAATACCTTACAGATTGAATGCTTTACCTATATAGCAATGCCACAAACCTACAATGATTACGCCCGCACCCACCCACCCATACCGCCGCGCACACATCTTTGGCAATAGACAACTCTAGCGCGACATCCCCAATTTCATTGCTTGTAAATCCGAAAATGTTTCAAACGGATTATGAAATAATTGGATCGGTTTTTCGGTCCTTGGCAAATACATAATAGCAAATAGTCGTTGTAGATGTAGTGCGAGCGACGAGCACCCTCCTAAACTACGCGTCTCTTGAATCGGGGATTAGGCGGCGGCTACTGGGTGATTTCGCCAATGCTACCTATATATAGATATATATTGGGGAAAAATGGGAATCGAAGCAATAATTGTAAATATTGATGTTTCGCGATACTGCTGTTTGTTGAGTTTGTCGGCGACACCTCCCACTACATGTACTCCACCGCTGACTATTTATATTTATATCGAAAGGCGCATTCGATGAAACCCGAAAAGCGAGAACCTTCTTCTCCAAGGGCATTAATTTCAGCTCCCCCTTTGCTGATGGGAATGGGTGTTGGCTGTTGGCTGTTGGCAAGAATTGGTTCAACTGTTGTGTGTTTAGTGTTCATAAATCTCAGGCGGAAATCCCTATTCTATAAATGTGTGTGTGGTGTACCCCTTAATGAAATCCCATCGCATGCTAAGGCGATGACTTTTCCCTCCTCTCCTGGCGTACATCCATATAGAACACCGTGGGATAACATTTGTTACAAAAATTTTCTAACAAGTATTTGTAATTTATCAGGATTTCATATTTGAGCATTTGGGTCTGGGAGTCTTGTAGAGTCTTCGTTTCTTTCTATCAAATTAAAGGGTAATGGCGGACGGGGGGGACCCCAAGAAATTTCGTTTTCCTTTTGTGGATTATTAGTGGTGATGCTTTGTTGTGTGCCCTTTTTTCAAAGAAAACAACAAAAAACTGAAAAAAACCCACACACTCACCGACACATAAAAGGTTCTATTATATTATTGTTGTGTTTTGTTTCTTTTAAAACTCTCAAAAGCTTTCCATTCCCTAATCCAAAAGGGGGGCACCGAAGAATTGGAAATATAGAGGTTTACTTTGTGCTGACTGGCTACGCACTGTTAGACCACCATTGTCAGTGTAAATTGATATTTATGACTTGCATCTAACGATACAATAAAAGTGCCGAATCGGTGGCATTTTTGAGCTAAGCAATCAAAATTTGTCATCAACCAGTGTTGATCTGAAGATGTTATCGAGAGTTGACTTCGAATATAGAGACATAGAGTGGCTCCTTTCTCTGGCCGGGTTTGAAAGTGATGAATAGATTTGGACCTCACGGAATGGGGTTATCCATAAAGCATTTAAGCCCATTCGGGGGGTTTTTGTTTTTTTTTTCTCATCTCGGTAGGGAAATTAATGTAAGAAGGAAAACGTGTAAAGGCGTTGAAAGATCATTGGTTTGTGATCATTAATCAGGAGGTTGTTCGAATTGGTGTTCGGTTTCATTCAAATGAGAGCAGTGTTTGTGATGATAATGATGGCATTCATCACCAGCTGAACACGATACAAGAAAACATGTATAGAAAAAGCAATAAAAGGCTGCTGCAATAGTTGTGTCTTGTGTTTGGGCTTTGGCGCTAAGAATGGAATAAAATTATTCAATCGGTTCTCGTTATGTTTGTGCGTGCAGAAGAGTTGGAATTGCTTTACCTAAAACCAGACGCGAACCTTCCTTGGTTCCTAGTGCAGTCAAATATCCTTACACGACTGAACGTGTTTGTCTCTTTTTTCAAAGGAATCATTCAATTTTAAATTCAGTTCATTTTGGTCTTACAAGTCCACAACAGTTTGCAATCAATTATCAATGTCCTTTACGCCTGAACGTGGCCTCACGCACCAACACGAACAAATAGCAAGCAACCTAATTTGCCTACTTCGCAGTTCGCAATACTGAAAATCGATAAGGCATCTAGTTTCTAGTATACCTATCTGGGATTAAAAACAAAAATCTGGGGGGAAACACAACATCCTTAGTTAACATACATTTCTATCTGAATCTCCACTAGAACGACGTAATAGTCTGCCGCCCCCCTCCCCGCCCGCAGGTTATTCGACGAAACGAAAAACATAACATTTCCAGCCAAGGGAAGAAGAAGCAGAAGACTAATTTTCCCAAAACTAGGTCAAGCTTTTTAACATTTCGAGTGTGTCCTATAATACGTCCCTCAATCCGCAATGTTGGTGCCACACACACAACCCGCCCGGTTTACGTATCCTTCTCGTACCAATTTACACACAGTGTATATGTGGCGAAACAATCAATTACGTTTTGGTGTGCAACAGAAACAGGACTACCAGCAGCAGCGGCAGAAGCAAAAAGTCATCCCTTGCACCCACATCTAATGAAAGGCTCGTTTTTATCGGTCCCTATCCAGCAGGCTATAGGAAACGCGCTCGCCCGACAAATAAACGAAACAACGGAGAATGCAAAAGGAGCAACGCGCCAGTTACATGGTGGGGCTTACGAAACAAAGAGTGAAAAAACTTCTATACTCCTGCACTCATCAGAACAGCCCGCAACAATGCTCAGTAGGAGCTGCTAAGCGCATTTCACTATCATCCTGTGTCCATGCGTTCGTCCATCGCGTATACGTTCGTCTAATAGGTTTATGAATGTGAGCCACTCTCCTTTATACTTTACGACGGTTGTTCACTTCACACAAAAAAATCAAACACACACACTCGTGCACACACATCCCCTTATGAAATATTGAGATATAGTTCGTGCATTCAATTATTGTATATTTGAAACGGGGTTAAATTCGGAAGCAGGGCCGGGCGCCGGGGAGGTTCTCCTGACAGTCGTATTCAGCTAATGCGTTTAGAGAGGCAGTAGCATGTGCCAGGTTCAAAGCCGTTTAATTGACTAATAGAGCAAGCGGCCATAGAACGAAGAAAAAAAAGGAAAGCCGAACACAGCTCACCAACTTTTATGAAGTGCGGTGTTGCTGCATTTATATCCGCTGGCGTATAGTGGTTGTGCGGGGTGCAGATATTAATGCACTCGGTCTGCATCAAGGAAGGCACCCATATTTATTGCGGTCTAGAGGATCTCCACCAGCGCATAGTTCTGTTCTTTGTTTCCCTGCAGGAAATAAAAAAGGAGAACCCCGCTCCAACAGTGAGTGGGAATAAGCGGGTTAACACTTTTGCACCGAGTCCGAGCTCGGAGCTCCGAGTCAGTGGCAGTATAGAGTTCGATTGGCCGCTGGTTGTCAATTGGGTGAATGAGTAATTGCCAGACTGTTGCCGATATTATGCCAGGCATTGTCTTTGAAATGGCTGGGATGTCACGATGCTTGAGGGGTTTTAAGATTCTGCTTTTTATTTTATTCAATTTAGCCAGAGTGCAGAGATGTACGTATGCGTGTATGGAAATGTTATGTTGTGTTTACAGTGGTGATTGAAAGTGCAAAGCAAACTAAAAATTACAGATAAAAACAGAAGGAGTGTTGATCAATTAATGGATCATTTTAAGAAGAGGTTTTCATTATTTTCCATTCAAAAATAAACTAAATTTACAAATGCTTGCCAAAGTCTGACTTTTTTTTGGCTCGCTGTCAAACCAAAATCGGCATTTCTGGGCAAGAAACTCGCCATAAATTCAGGACCAGAAGATGCTCTCACTACAAGTTGTATTTTGGCTGAAAATCAGCAACGTTCGAACATGTTTTAAGTCCGTAGCTGAGTCACCTGGTTCCGTGCTTTCGTGCGGTTTCAACAAGATGGCGCTTCTGCCCGCACAGCCCGAGATAAGTCTCTACCTTTACAATGGACACACTATCTGGGTCTGGGAAAAGGCGCAGAATTTATCCATCCATCAGAAATTGTACCAAAAACAGAAGTCAAAAACTTTTGAATTTCGATACAAATGAAAATTATTAAGTCCGGCAACATTCAACTGCCAGTGTGCTGCAGTGGAGCCGCCAGAGTGGGTCAACTATTTATCGTGAATGTGCATACTTGTAGCTCCTCATATACGCCATACTGGTTACCATTGGCCCAACACATGAAAGACGCCAGCAACGTGTATCCTTTTTTAAACCGTTTATATAATGTTTGTTATAGCAACTTGAGAGAGAAAATTTAATAATTTCCTCAAATATTTGCCAATTTCTTGATGGCTCTAAGCTAACTAGACATGCATGATGAGTGTGTGTGCCCGGGAACGGAAATTTGCAAAATCTCAGTCAGAGTGTAGTGTCCTCTCCTTGTAGGAGGCCCATTTCTTATGCAATCATCTATTTTATTTTCTGTTATTTTTTTTGTCTTCTCCTTTACCCAAACAAGTTTCACATGATGGACTTGATGATGAACACGATTATGACTGATTGCGTTCGCTATGTGACACAGAACCATCACGACCTTGGTCCCGGTACAGGATGCCAGCAATTCTTTTACGCGGCCCTTTTTTCACCGCGCCAAAGGGAAACACCGTACACGCACCGCTTGCGAAATTACATGTGTCATAAAATATTACGGGATGATTATGATATTCTTTTACGATGCACGAGCCCATGAAAGCAGTCAGTCCTCCAGAGAAAGACGGCGGGCGCACGCTGCCGCAACCTTTGCCGCCGTCACTTTATAAATTTAACATTTTTATTGATATTAGGTGGGAAATTTAACTCAATTCTGGATTTGAAAGCGATCTACCCGCACATTCCTGCCGAGCGTTTCTTTTTCGCTTCGTCTCATCCCTATGCATTAGTTAAATATGTCACTGAGGTAATCGAGGTATGAATTTTTTAAGTGTTCGCAGGGGTTGGGGATTTTATTTTGTTTAGGTATACACCTACCTTCGTATGTTATGCGATTATATTATGCAAATTGAAAAGTGAATTTCTTTTTGCGCGTACAAAACACATATTTTTTGTTATAGTACTTAATTTTTGTGCCGTCGCGTCGTGTAGCAACAATAGCGCACATTATAATGACAATTTTGGCTGGAAAATGGAGTCATTAGCCGGGAGGAAACAAAGCACACGATTTGATTAGAAAATTTCATGAATTATGGAGTAGTTCGGTTGGGTATTTGTTGTATTTGAAAATATTTTAGTGTATAGGGATGGGGTTTTAAATTGTTTCAAAGGTTGCGACTTCTAGTTGAACAGCACTACGTCAATTTTACGGACAATATAATCGTCAATCAGAGCAACAAAGTATCTTCTTTGTCACCTTGTTTTTTGGGCGCGAAAGCCGCAGATGGAAGCCTTGTTGCACTTTATTGAGCCCGCATCGACTTTTGCAGTTGTGATAGATGATGTTGCCTCTATTACTATGTCTACCTTGGCTATGGACTTTGAGCCTGTAACAAAAGCACTTTTAAATAACATTTTAACGCCGCGCACTTCCCTACCGGGCCGAATGTCGCTCGCTCAACATCAGTTCCACGCGAGTGCGCCAAAGTTGGCTGCCATACTCTGCTGCCAATGTCAAACTCACGTCGGTAATGCTATTTAACTTAATGATTGACAGCGGGTAAGGAAGATTTACTCACAGATTTGTCCATGCACTCCGTTCCGACGCTCCTCCATATGCAGGCAATCACAGCGTTCCCAATTTGCTGTCGTTTTTTTTTCAGGAAGAATTTATAAACTTTTTTCCCTAAAACTTACTTCCATTGTCTCTATCGACATCGGTCTATTCTTCACTTAGTCCTTATAGTTTCGATTCTGCTGTTTTTTTCGCTTAACCTTTTTTGTTTGTTCCTTTGCAACACACCTCCGCATCGCCATCGGTAACAAAGTAAAAACCCCTTTTGTTTTATTCTGAATTGATTTGGCTCCGCTGTTCGGTCTTTTTCTGTATTCAATGAGAGGGACACACACACACACATGGCCGAATGCCTTCGAATTTAGTTCAAGTTGTTTAAGTAGAAGAAAACCAAAAGGGGAGCCCCCTGTTATGGCACAGGTCAAAGGGAAAGCTAACAATAAAAAAGGCCATCTCAGCTCATATCCTCTTGTTTGCCGATAAATGGGTTAAGATAAGCAATTGTTCCGCCGGAATATTGAGAATATCTTTCCTGTTGTAGGAGATTTCTCAACAAGCTTTCACAGAAAGTGAACTCTCTCAGATGTGTCGGTGTCGGTCTTCGGGTATATCGTATATGGGATGTGTCAGAAGCTATCATTAACCGACGTGAAGGCGCATCTATCAGCGGCCACTCATGCAAATGATGATGATGATCGTGATTGCATGTTAACTCGCCAACAATGTGTAACCAATCCCCTTACTATAGATTAAGATTCACGATTTTCTGCAAGTGGATCCGCCGCGCCGACCCGACTGATGGTACTTGACCTTTCCACGAACGCGACGTAGCTCGTAAGCAATTTGCAGCGGCTTATGGTATGTTATTTGCGTTAATAGTCGATAGTCATTTCTCTTCGTCGATTCCGTAGGACAATTTATCCATTAATTTGTTTGCAATTAGGCGGATGTTCCAAGTCCACTTCTATAGTTTCAGTTTCCCATTGGCCTTTGTGCAAATTTGATTACCAATGCCGCATTATTTAGCATTGCTGATGCGAAAAGTATCATCGGAGATGGAGCAATAAATCAAATTGGGAGATGGCAGCATTTTGGTTTATTTCAAACCGAACTGACCGCCGCCGACCAGACCGACGACCCACAAGCCATCCCTGATGCCCATAGCGTTTATGACCGAAATCTAAAACAACAAACTTTCGGAATAGACTCGGAATCTGATGTGTCCCGTACTTTACTCTTTAGAGCTGACTGTGGTAGATTTGTTGTGTGTTTGGAAGGACCAAACAAGTTCTTTGTGTCCATATACACTCGCATTTCCTGATATGGGAGTCCACAGTTATATACGAATGGCCGAGGAGAGTTTGATTTTCAATTAATTATTGAGGTGGTGATAGCAATATTCATATTAGTCCCTCCCTCGTCGTAAGAGCGGGACCAGTGTTTAAAGATTGAAGTCAGTCATGATTTATTTCAGTTCGAGCGAGGACAAACTCGTTAAGCCAATCTGTATTGTATCCCTCAACGCATATGCAGCTTGGTGGGCACTGGGCACACAAAAGGATTTACGCTTAATTATGGGTTTCGTCTGACCGCTGGATGTACTTTATTAATATTTAATTATAGGCAGATCGAGTTGTGTATGTGTGTGGTTTGTGGGCGCAGACAATTGGTGTGAGCGGACTTCAAGCTGCACAAAGGCCAACTGCAATTTAAATTAATAACATCTGGCACAGAGCGATTCGGTGTGATGAAATCTGGATATCGGTTTGTCAGAAAATGAAAAGAAAGGTAACTAGAGTGGACTTGAATAGTATGCGAGGTTTTCATGCTCTCGACGCACTGCCGTTTTGGCGTAGTCCTGTTTCTTAGATTTTTTTGCCGACAGCTTCGTTATACCGCTTTTTCACAAATCTTTGCATACATTCAGGCTGATATGGAGCAAGTCTTCTTCTTGTTAAGTACTAGCTGTAACTCAATTGTCGGTATCCATTCATTGAAAACTTATAGCACTGATTGGGAGACAGGATGAGGATGTTGGTGCTTAGATTCGCATATCTTCTAAAGGAGTTTGTCAATTGGAATGGCACAAAAACATAATGTTAGGTACTTTAGATTGGGGAAGCAGTTTTAAATCCGCATAAAAACAGACAAATTAATAATATTTAACTATAGTATTTCAGAGTAATTTTGAAAGCTGATTATAAAAATAGGTAGGCAGATATGCTAAGTTCTTTTTTGTGAAAAAAAAAAAACGGTTTTTAAAAGAACTTTTTTAGTGTCCATAATTGATGAAGGAACTAAAGGCTTATAGATAAATATCTCGGAACTCCCATCTCCAATTTATTACTGAAAAACAAATAAATTAGATCCGCTTCTCACCGATACCGAGTGAGGGATAGACCCAATCGTCGGTTGTCGGTTCCATTTAAAAATGAACGCATGTATCCATTTAGAGTATAGTCACCTATTAAGCCTAAAATTGAAGCAGGCATATTCTCAGCTGATAAACAAGTTGACCACTCCTGTGTGATTCTGGCCGATGCATCTCTAATGGAATTATAAAAGGTTCTTCCGTTTAAAAGCTTGCGAGATATGACTCAGCTCAGCACTTCCAAATGACAAGTTTGTCTTCTTTTCCTCCACGAAGTGCAACAGTGATGCGTAGCTCCAAAAAATATAACTGCTGACGAATCGCAGAGCCACCATTTCACCTCACTCGTCTCACACTCAGGAGAATTTTCTTTCCCATCGAGTTCGAGTGTGTCCAAGACGAGTGTGCATCACAAAAGGGTGAGTGAGGTTAGTGCGACTGGATGATGCTATTCTCATCTCATTTGATTGTAGGTGTGCTGTGATTTCGGGTATTCGGTATTCCGATTGTGATGATAAGGCAAAGCACCACGCAACATGTTGCTAATGCATCGTTTTGATTGAGCAACTCGACTGATGGTGAGTTGCGCACTAGATTTCCACTCAAAATTTCAGTGAAACACATTCCCATGTAGGTGGTTGACGGAGTATAGTCGTAGATAAAACATCCAAGTTCATTCTCCATCGGAGAGTTCGTAAGGTGACAACTCTATGCTGTTCGGTCGGAAAAATTCCAATTTTATGCCGATAAAACGTGTACGAGGTGAATTTCTTAAAAAAAAACACGACACATCTCTTGGACTTGAGTCGAATCGCGCAAATACCATCATCGTGGTCGATGCTGACAACTACAGTGTATCCATTTGAATTGGCTCACGAAGTTGGAGCCATAAAGTGCGTGAGGCTTGTTCGCCAGTGTTGAAGTGACTTTTACGCCGAGCAGTTTCGTTTTGTGGTGTTAGGACTCGGGTCGCAATTTCTTCCTTGGATTTGACTATGAATTTAATATTCAATTGATTTGGAAATAAAATTAAAAAAAAAACCGAATAAAAAGGGTTGCTTGAAAATTGATAGTTTGCATTTGAGCCCCTTTTAGGCGCAGTTACAATCGAACGTGACTTGAAACTGAAACGAAAATATCGCTGGCGCTTGTTTGTCGCGAACTTTCCTTTCCTTAACCCACTTTATGTGTGTCCTTTAGTCGAATTGCCTTTTGTTGTGATCGTTATTTTCATAAATTTTCATAGAAAATTGCTTCCTTACCATTTGCTGGCTGTCGACAGCCATGTGCGATAGTTTTCGCTTTTAGTGCTTTGTGCGGTGGTATGCAGATTAGAGATTTGCAAAGATAAAATAAAATAAAAATACAAATATTTTGAATTGAATAATAGTTTCCCGCAAAGTGATAAGGTTACGAAATCTAATATATATCCAGAACACAGTGCACATCGTTTCAAAGGATTAACAGATCTTGTGGTATATGGATACACATACATATTCAAGTCGATGATACAGTAAGTTGGAAACTTTAATAAAAAACTTTTCTTTACGCAGGTTGAGAAGGTCTGCACTTATAGGTATGTGAAGCCAAAGCCAACAACATCTCCTTTATTATTATCTAGGCGAAGTTTTTCGTTGCTTGAGACTCCCATTCAAAAGTATGTACGGTGGATGTCGGAACGCCTATATGCTTGCCACTCACTGTCAGTCACATTGTCACCATTGCTTTAGGGCCCTTGAAGCAGTCTCATCTAAGAGTGCCAGGTTGAGCGCCGCGGCAAATGAACTCTGTCTGGGAAAATGTCACACAACTCTTTTTTATATATGAATATCCGGAATCCTGGTTCTTGGTTCTCGAGTTGGCAGACAAGTACATACCTTTCCTGACAGACAACCTTAAAGCGTATTAGCATAGAGGTGCATTCAAGTGGAATAAACTTGTGTCTATTATCCACGCAATTGCAAAATATCTATGTATGTTTTCGGTTAAATTATTTATGTTATAGAACACATCACCGTCGCGTCGCTTGAATCGGAGTTGGAATCCGTCGCAGATTTTATCTGCATAAATATTCAACCGATAAGTCGAGTGAATGATATTCGCCAAGTCGTTTAGAGAGTTCCCACTCGAGGTGGTATTTTCAATTTTTTATGTGGAATACATTATTACATTTCAAGATCACTAAGATCACAGGGATGGAATGTTGATTCTCTCCTTTTTTTTGAATATTTTTTCAGTTGGAACAACGTTTGTATAAGTTAATTTTGAGCGAATCTAAGTCGGATCCATGTTGGAAGTTTTGAACAATTCCACTCTAAGTATTTTCACAGTCCGAAATGCAAATGCAAGCGACCGTTTGTGTGCAAATATAGGACCCAAAATCTGATAAGTTTCTTGCAAGGAAAAATCAAATTACATCCCCTTCCCCAGGCACAAACAACTACCCCAATATAAGATTATATTGCAAAAATATTCGCAAAAATCCAATGTAATTTACTGAGCCATCTTCCACCATGGCATAGTGCATTGTGTGCGGCGACATTTCTGTGTCAATAGGAGCTCAAGTGTGTACATTCCTACCATCATGCAGGACAGGAAGAGGACACACACACAATATCTATTCGAAACCAAAATGAAAACATACATATACACACACAGCAGACAGTGAATTCTCCATTGACCATGACAAAAGTTTCCGGTCGTGTTTACACTCTAAGAAGATAAACTTTGCCATCTACATATACAACCTATAGAGCTAGAACGATATTCCGGTGCGGTTTGTTGCGGACCACATTGCAAGCCTAAGGTTGAATACCGTATCCGTTTCCTGCTACATAATGTCATTAGAGTGAGAATCATAAGATTTAAAGATCGGTTTTCGCTTGCACAGAGTGCAACATCTCTATTGTTTATTTATGCTCCAAAGGATGAAGGATATTCGGTGAACCTCTATAGTCGTAGGTCGTCATCTCGAATCGATCTCCTCGCGTGAATGCACACAGTTGTACGAGTATACTATATACGTATTTGTTGTAGTTAGTGGACGCAAACTTAACAACTTTTAATTTGTTTTCGAATGGAAGGAAAGACAGGATCTAAAGGCGAACTTTTAACTTTGCAAGTACTGAATAAAGTTTTTCAATTAAATTTGTGTACAAATTCAATTCTTCTCGCAGTAGTCGGGCATAGTACTTGAGGTATCCCCAACAAATATACTCGTTTCAGATTTATTTCTATTTTCTCTCTATCTGTATAGGTGGATATATGGATATGGATATAAATATATATCATTGGTTTGATTAATTAGCATGCAGAGCAGCGGGTGTTCACATGTATGAAATAACACATCTCCCATGATACATCTCAATCAATCGTAATTGATCATATTATTATTGGCAGACAGAACCTTTTTGTGTAGGTACTATTTTTGGATGGGAAATTTTTGTTTCCCAAAGCAAAATAAATTTCAGTGGCAGCAGAAGCCGTCATAGCCCACGCATTTGAGCATAGGCATATTTTAATCTCAATATGAATTTATATAATCGCACTCTGTTGTACCTGGAGCGATTAAAAGGCGATTAACAAAGGATCCGTCTATTCAAATTCGCACTAGGACTGACAAATATTCATCTGCATTTTAAACTCTTGTACAACATGTTTCAAACTTAACTGACAATGGTATTGTTGCATGAAGTCCAATACCTGATTTTTAATGCACGTGCATAATTGCCTTTAAGAACGAATTCGCCAAGGAACTTTTACAAAAATATCCCAATTTATAAAAAAAAAACTCTTTTTTAATACACCTTTCCCTTATACCATTTACTTCCAACTGAACGCAAGAGTACTAGACTCGAACTGCTGTACCAATAATCAGCCATCGTGCACTCCAGTAATCCTGGGGTCAAATTCCAGCATCCTTTAGCGAGCAATAAGTCACTGAATTTTGTAGATTTTCCATGCAAAGCAATAACAAACTCAGTCACTCAGTACTCAATCACGGATGCGTTAATTCAACCCCTGATATCTTATGACACCTCTGTAAAATCATCAACTGCCTCAAGTCCATAGGATTGTTTTGAGCTTCACTACTTTTCTTCTACTTATTTTCTACTGGTCTCGTGAGTTGTTATTTTTATAGTTTTATTCCCAAAAAAATGTGTTCACTACCCAAACGATCACAATCTGCGTGCAGACTTGTCAACAACTGTCGTGCAATTTGGTGAAATTTTTGACCATTTATTCATGTTTTTGATCTGAAAACTATCACGAAGTCATTTCGGTACCCAACTCTTAAAATGTATCTACTTGAAACCTTCCCCACTTTTATTAAGAATTTTGACACCTCATTTGTTAAAAGTGGTTCGGTATGTTGTTCGAAGTCCAGCGGAAGCTTAGCCAGAGATATTTTGATTTTACAAAAATAATTCGAGCACCGATCTTGGATCTTATCCATTCAGACAAAAATATAGCAAAGCAATTTCCTAACTAGTGGTGGCGTTAATTCATAAGCATCGGAAGCTTGAAGTTGTATTCGGTACATTGACGGACTCCTCAATTCTCTCACCCACAACTGAGCTCGCACAGCGAGGCAACACTTTTCTACAATAAAGTCAGGAAAATCACAACCAATTGTGCAATCTTTTTAGTGGGTGGAAATTGATTGGGCTGCAAAATATCACACTGCCCCTACAAAACCATTCAACAAAGAGATATAATTTAATGACGGTAGTGTCTGCGCCTTCTTTACAAGAACTTCGGTCCGTTGATTTCTCTATTCATGCGCATAATTGTTCAGAATTCCATGAAAAGTTATCCAAGTTACAACGCCTTCGATGGATTTCGGTCAGTCGACCTCTCATCTCTATACTAGAGGTGCTAATTAAGAGCCTGTCAAGCGATCTGCATAATGATGACCCAGCGCCTCGCGAAACATCAAATAAAAGCCATTAAACTGATTTTCCCCAAAAAGTTTTCTTTCGTTTGCTGGTTGCCTTTTTTGTCGGTGTCTACTTTTCACGTTATCACTTTCTTGCTTAAACGTTGCTTGCTAATTGGGCTCGCTCGTACGGATGGTTTTTCATTTTAATAATTTAATTATTTGCATGGATAACAAACGGCGCAATCAAATTACACACCCTAATGTGACCCAACCGAACGATGGGAAGGTGTCAAAAAGGAAACTTTACAGATTCTGGTACTTCTATTTGCACACGCTCGGTTTTGGACTCGGTCTCGGTCGTAAAATGCTTCCCCGGGAAATAAAGGGCAATATTTGTACAATGGGAATCATGATGAAGTCGAAATTGTACCTAATGGTCGTTGCAGAAGGCTTGCTATAGACGGGGGAAAAACCATTTAGTTTCAACTATTTAGATTTGTTCGTCCAACTTGTATAAGGACAACCGTAATAGGTAGAGCTGGATCAAGATAGCCGCAGCCCCAAGCACTTGGAGCCCTAATCAGTGCCATCAAGCAACATTTTTCGATGAAGGTGTGCTGGTTGTGAAAGTCGATGGGTGTGTCGACATTGTTCAGATGGAAATGCCACCCATGTACGAATAGGTCCAGTGCACTTTATTTCGTGTTGACCAATTAACATGATCATTAATTTTGGACTCGCAACGTTGGCGATGTGCACAACTAATCGGAAATATCAGCGATGCGCGGGAATGATTTTGCAATCAGTTATACGTCTGCAAACTCGTATAATTGTGTTTTATTTGTCGAAATACTACTGTGGGTTATGTATGCTTTTGTCAGACTTCCGTAATGTTGGTCAAAATGCTGATTAGAGAAAATCCAAGACTCATTACGTATGTCGATTATCGTCAGACGATAGCGTTTCGACGATATCTTTGCTTCCGTAACTTCAATAATCATCCTATATTTCTAATATTTACTTTAAATCTAAGAAGTTTTATTCAACGCTTTCATCTATCAGAAGAAACATTTTTGATGGTTTTGGAAACAATCTGCCCTAGCGAGGTTTCCGTCGGAACGGAATATTCTCCGATTTTAAACGATTCGGAAGATTTTTGTTTCGAAGTATTCTTCCGAACAGCTATTCGGAATATTTTTCCGACATTTTGTAGCGCATATATCGGGGAATTGCGTAAGGAAACCAATGCGCTTGCGTCAAGGCACTGACATCTGAAGGTCGTCATCTATATAAGGACCTTTTTTAGTCCATCTCTTTTTAGTGCGTCTGCCTCCAAAGAGCACACAGAAAATCCCCAAAAAGACATACCTATTAATAAAGTCTGTCCTGCTAAAAACTTTAAGTGATTGTCGCTTGCAGACTTTCAACGGCTTCTTGTCCAAGGATTACAAAATTTGTTAAAGTATTTCTTTCCAATTGCGATGGTCGTTTAATTATCGCTACTCTATACAGCAGGAAGGCACGTTTTACAATAAACTTTCACTAAAGAACGACGTCCCCTACCCTAATGTCACCTGTCCGCTGTCCTTTCCATCGGCATCTATATAGCTGAACGCCATCGCACAGCCAAACGATAAACGACATTGAAAGCAAATTCTCCGCCGACGTCAAAGGCAAATATTACAAATGACTAGAACCGAACACCCCTTACACTAATTAGTGGATGCAAACTGATGAAATAAATCAAACGAGAGGAATAATACGGTTTGTTTAATACAAAGTAGGGTTGGTTTTCCCTGTTATCTAGCATTTTATGTAGCTGCCGCCACACCGGCCCGGCCGGGCAAAAACAAAGTTGCCATAGCAAATATAGTTCACCCGATATAGAGATATATATTGAGTGATAAGGCGGCGAAGAGAACCAATCACGTTAATTGATTTAGCAGCAAAAAACCAATTCATCAAATGTTTTCTGGTCTTTTACGAAAGTACACACTTGAATATACAGCTACATACCTACCCTAAGCCAATTCATCATAAATACATCACTATCGAATAATTTCCTCTGAACGCCCTGAACGCCCCCAACTGCGCGCGAGGGCTCCATACACAAACACATGTGTGTAGGGTTGCAATTTAGTGATGGACACGAAACCCCCAGGGTGCGAGCAAAGGTTGTATAATAAAATAATACTTTTGTGCAATTAATTTGTGGCAACATATGAATGATAGCGGCAAAAGTTAAGCAGGCGTTTTTCGGAACGCTTATGTTTTGGTTATCGATTGGTCTCGCTCACCAGTTTGGTCAATCGAATGATTCAAAGGGAAACGAAATAGAGATGAAAGATGATAAGGCATTTGAAACTGATTGTTTGCCAGCCTTGAAAGTATTGGTTGTGGCTAGAGAAATGGACTAGGTTCAAGTGGCAGGCTACACACAAGTGCAGCCACACTTAGGCCAGAGTTGGCCGATTGTGACATGAAATGGACCAAGTTTCGGTTTCAATTCTTACTTACCAAGAACAATATTGACATCATACTTTGGGCACTTGTCGCACGTCTTTTCGGGAAGACTATAAAAACGCTTCTAATTGCCTAAAATGCATAAAACCCTTTTCAATATCCATCTAATCAGAGTTTTAAGTAAAAAAACCGCACATAATTGGAGTACCAACATCTACCATCCTGATCAAATTAAACGAAAAGAAGTTGAATAAACGGTCGTTCTAAAAATTCCATTCACCGTTCATCAAAAGATACCTGATGGTATACGAATAACTAGCACATAAGCACACTCCTGCTCGCCATACAAAAGACTCGAACATTTTCAATAATTAAACTGATTGCCCATCAAGATGGAATGCATTCAATAATATCTAACAACAACAAGAACAGGAGAAAAAAATTATCAAGTGGTATACCTATTATGCCGTCTTGGCATTTCGGTCAGAATTTATCAAGAGAAAAAAAGGCAAAGAGCGGATGATTCTATCGAAAGGAAGAGATTTAAAGGACTATTAATGTTTGGATTTGTATGCAAATAAAATCCATTTCAATTGTAAAGGATTCAAATGCGGAAGATTTTAATGATTTATTTAAGATTGAACATGAAGGATGCAAAAAAAAAAAATACCATCTCTCTCTATTCGCAATCAATTGCATTCAAGACATTCCTATAGAAGACTCATGGAAGTCGACTTGTTCTAGACGAGTTGCCGCAGTTTCCTCATTGGCTGTTTATTTTCTACCTCTTTTTAAACTCAGAAAAGGAATAGAAAGAAGAAAGAAAAAACTCAAGACGATAGATAATGGATTTCTTAAGGACTTCTGTATAATCGTTTGAGGAATTAAATGGTGTCGTAATTGAAATTACATCATAACGCTGATGAAGCGCACCTGCGGGCTTATTACTCCCGCCAGAGCCGCCGCCGCCTGTCTGGTCAATTAGGCACCCTTCGAGTGGCACAGCATTCCACAACTGAAAAGTCACGTTTACACATTTTTTCCTTCTTCTTCTTCCTCTTCGATTTGATGACAAATTGGTGCGTCTCGATGGCATAGTTCCATCACCACCCTTTTCACCTTTGAAATTCCACAGTTTGATGTGTTACTTCTGAGGAATGTTACTATATACGAAAATAAACTCCCACGGAAGGGCAACCCGCAAGCGTTCGATTTTACGATTTTACTGCCGTCGGTGCATAGAGAGGAGTATTTTAGTTATTTTTGATAAAACATTTTTTTTTTTGGTATTATTTACTAAGGCCGACACTTCTGTTATACCTTTCTGATACATGACATCCAGGAGACAAATGATGATAGCATGCTTCCTGCACAAATATGACAGAAGCGAACCGAAAACGATGAGTGTCCTCTGCGGCGGAGGCTTTGTGATATATGGGCTAAGTAAATTTCAAGTGAATGACAGATTGACAAATTGTTTTTTCATGATAAGTACTTGTGGTGATGGCCTGGTATATTGGTATTGGTAGAATCAACTGTCTTGCTGGGGCAATAGTAATTGGTTTCGTGTCATTCTGTCAAAAGAAATATCGAAAAAAGGAAACCACAACAAATTCGAAAGGGAGACAGACTTGGCAACGAGGTCGAATTGGAGAAAAATGCCAGTCCTATATCTGAGATGGGAATAATTTGATACGAAGGCGACCGGACAATCTGTTTTACTGTCCGATAGTTGATTAGGTTTCAATTTTTGATTGCTGTAGATAGAATCTCGAGCTTATACGGGATTGAACGCCGATTTGGGTATATGCGACCTCTGAGGTGGCTACAAAAATACCTGCCATTTTTTATTGTTTGTCCCATGTATAATTGTTAAATATTAAATTCTTTATGTGAATGCTTAAATTCATAAATTTTATGTCGTGTAATCGCGTGGGTGAAATGTCTAATTAACGCGAATGGAAAAGACCCACAACTGATGATTTGATGAGGGTGTCTCAGAGCTGAAGACATCGCAACCCTAGCCACATGCATTACGTATATTTGCATACGTGTAGACACACAACGATTCACTCGTCTCCTACATACAGACGCTCAAACGCACAACTAACATTTCGCTACATCAGTGTAATTAATTTTTCAGAGCAATTACGGCGCTAAGCACATCGAAGTGAAATGCTTCTTTGAGATCCTGATGGGTATACGCAGACGACCTTGATACATACATAGACATGCACGTACATACTAGTTGTATACTAAGAAATGCAGTCTTTGGTAGGTTATTAAATCAAGTTGCCTTAACCATTCCAAACATTTTAGATTTTCTGCCAAATGTTAAAGGTCTACTCTCCATATGTGTATAAATAATTAGATAGCTTTGAGGACTTTTCATTTCGATGGCACACATTTTCTGCTCCTTTGTTGTAGAACCGATAAACCGCCACACAACCACTATCAACTCAAATATGTTTCTCTTGTCGAACCAGTCTCGCAAACATCCGTATTGTTGTCCTTGTACCGCACTTGTGTATTTGCTTAAGCAAAATCCCTCATCCCCTGCAATATGTTCGAAAAGGTGTGATTCGTATCTGGTCTAGACCCGTTTCTTCAATGTACGGAATTTTGATTGCAGAAGACCATCCTTTCATTGAATATGAAGCGTGTATTTCACTTTGCACCATATCCAAACAAAAAGAAGTCTCCTTCTCTGTAGTCCTGTGTCTATGTCGGTCGGTTGGTCGGTCGGTCGGGCGCTTAAATGTTTTACCTTGTTTTGCATTTGTCTTTTTTATATATTGTCAGACAAAACAACAAACGATCCATCACACAATAGAGACTGTTTCGCCCGAAAGGTATATACGACAAATTACACAATCACGACAACGTCACCGCGCGCCATGATTTAATGACTTCCACTTCATCTACATTACTTCTCGCATAACTCATAATTGAAACTATTAAATCGAAACGTTGATTTGCGTGCGTGATAGCAAAGTCCAATTACATAAATCTGTTTGATCATTTCATTAGTCGTGTCCGTATCCGTATCCATGCGGCGAGGCAGCGGGTATAGGCGGGTGGGTAAGTGTCTCATATCCTGTGAACACTAATCCTGACATTACCTGACCGCGCTGAGTTGTTTGCGGTATGTGTACGGTGTAAACATCATGTCTGTACAACTCTGACTGACCGTGTAGGTGCGACTTTATTTTATCGAAATATTGGCAAACAAATTTACCAACTCTCATAGGCCGTAAAACATGGCCATATAATTACTGGCCGAGCGTTATCCTTAATTAGTGGATGTATCGCCGGTCAAAGGGAATTTTCTTCGAGCTTATGATTTTATGTTAGCCATGGTAAAACTGTCCTAGATGTGAAATGTCTCTTGGTTTATGCGGCGGTGTGTTTACACGCTTCCATCAGCTTCAAGGAAAGGTGGCTGGATGGAGAAGACTTACCAATTTGTTTTTGTGGCGCTCTACCTATATGGCGGGGGATTACGAGACCAGAATCATATTAATAATAATCAAGGACACTTGTAATGGGTTTTCATGCCTTAGAACATTTTCTTTAGCGACACTTTCTCTGCATCCGCACTTTCTTCGAGCGCGAGGATTATACTCGTATGAATGAGGCGTGCGACCGAGAGAAAATAATACCCAGCCATAATGACCAACAGTATTTAGGAAAATCATCGGACTAGGGTGAGATGTTTGCCATTGACGCAATATTAAAGTAATCTGTACCTGGGAAAAGTTTCTGCGAGGGTCCCGGATGATGCCAGACTTCGGAAGCAGGTTATCCCACGGTTATAACCAAAAAATCCCTTTTATTCTGCGCCTTTTGCGTTGTTTATGGGTTTATCTTGATTGCAAAACACTGTAGACACTCACTGATGCTGTTTGTTTTATAGTTTTTACGTTGGACAAATGTTTGGAGCTCAAACTGTGTAGCACTATCTAGGTTTTGACGCAGTGAAAGGTCGCCCCACAAAGCTTTCCAAATGCTCTGTAATCGTCGGTTTGAATTGAGGTATTTTGAATAACTTTTCTATACATAAAAATATTTTATCAAATTAAGAACAAAAAATTAACAACAAATAAAATCCCTTTTACTATGACGTTTGAAAAATCCCTTTCACCCTTTTAGCTTATTTTAAGTGAAAAAATCCCGCAAAAAGGGATAAATCCCCCGATCTGGCATTACTAACCCGGTCCTTGGATTGGTTTGTGTTTGTACCCCGAGTGGAGAAGGTTAAAAGACTGGCAGCACAGCTTTTAAAGAAAAGATGTGATACATTAGAGGTAGAAAAAACGACTCATTCGTCTTAATAAATTTAAATAAATAAAATTAGTAAAGAAATAAATTTGATCACGAAAACTCTTCATTTTAATTTGCCCTGCTTCGCTCGAAACCTTGACTTGTCAGTCACACTGTTAAAAAACTATAACAATACAAGTTCTGCTCCTCATACGTCATGGTATAAGAAATCTTTGAGCCTTTTCTTTCTTTGATTTGAAAAAAAAAAAACAGATGTGCAATTTTTGTGTTGTCATAATCCCCCCTCACTTTTGCACCAGTGACAAATTAAAGTTATTTATAAACATTTCCATTTGTTTTCATTTGCCCGATGAGCATAAGAGGATATGTGTTCTACACCCCCCTTTTTGGTTCCAAACTCGACTTGTCAAACAAACACGCTGTAAAAAAGTGAAAAAGTTGAAGATTTACATCTGTCATACGTCTCTCTCAAATCCCTTAAAAGAAGAAGAGAAAAAAAACACACCTAATGAATGCTTCAAGCTGAAGCACCTGATGCTCGGGTCTACCCGCAAAGATGGGATGGTTGGTGTTCCATGCTCATTCTTCGTTGTCTTAAGGGTGCAGATGAAAGAACACACTATGGCGGTGGTGGTGCCTTAAGTAAGCACATTTGATATTAATTAATTTCCACAATTAACCAAGGTAAATATTTTACACAAGTATATATTTGCCAACAATAAATAATCTTCTGACAATTTTGATGGCACATTTTCTATTTCGCCAACCCTGTTCATCTGGGATCTCGTTTTCTTTTCTTTTTTTGTGATTTTTTCCTTTCTTCGTTTTCTTTTTTACTGGCATACTGCGAGTGACTGGATGTGCTGTGCTTAGCTTTGGATGACTGGGTTTCTATTCGTCCTTGAATTCGGGTGTTATGAGTGAGTCGCGTTTCTTGCTTCCTATCTGAGGAAGGCGTTTAAAAAGCAGGCAGTCCTTTTTTTGTTTGATTTATTGAAATTTTTAAGCCTGTATGGGTCGGTACGGTAGCCTACCCACAAACCATAATAAGGGATGGTAAAGCGAGCGTATACAAGAGCAGACTTAGTGTAACGACACGTCTGTGACAAGGACCAGGTAAACACTTGACGGTGGTATAGTACCTACTACCACCTCAGCGATGGCAACTATGGATTTAATAGTCGAGAAGGGTGCCCTGAGAAGAGAAATATTGTCTTTTGATGTTGGTTGTTGTCATCGTCCTTTGCCAGGACTGGAAAATTATGTGAAGGGTTAATGTTGGCTGTCGGGTGATGCATTGCCTGTTGTAGTGTGCGCTCGAACAGTTTTAATTTTATTATGAAGCTTGTAGGCGACATTGTGTTTGTTGTTGAGGATCAAGAGAGCTGTGTCCTTAAAGATTGATGTCATTATGATAATTAAAATACGGAACTTTGTTTCAAAGGTGCGTTGTCTTCAATGCTGGTCCATGCGGAGGTATGCCTTTGTCGAATGACTTTCTAATTCGAATAGGAACGATGCCGATGCAGGGAAAGTTACTCCTTGACATTAGCGTATGGTATAGGGCTTATTGTGGTTGTTGGGACTGGTCGTCACAGAATGAAAATCAGTGTAAAACTATAACTCTGTTCCCTTTCGCAAGATTTTGCAAGATCTGAATGTCAAACATAGAAGGAAGTTTCTATTTCTCATGTTTTGTATTAACTAAAACTACTTATTCCTAGCCTGACTATAGGCCCATACACTGCAGGATTACATCTTTAAAGTCCGTCAACGTAAACGGGACCGAAATTTACTGGAAGAATTCAGCGTTGAAAGTACCTACAGCAACTACATAATAAAATGATTTGTCTGTATGTGGATTTGTTAACGCATCACGTGAAAACTACCCACCCAATCCTTATGAATTTCTCAGGCATAACAAAAGACATAATAAAGCATAACATAGTTTTTATTTCATTGCAATCGATCATGACACTCGGCAGATTTTGTCAGTAAACGCCACATTCAAGTCAGTTGACCTGCTTAAATTTTACTTCCAAAAATAAGGCAGTCTATTTAGCACTGGTTCGAATGCCAGATCTTCTCAAGTTGTTTTCCCCTAAAATTTCGCTAAGGAACATCAGTTGTTTGGTATTGATGTTATAAAAATAGTTTAAGCATCTTTTTTGATCAAAGCTTGACTTTAAAACATCATATTTGACTTTCATGCATCCGTTAAATTAATTACTTATCAAACTCAAGCAAGTCCCGCTGAGGGTCTTCATTCACTTTTAGAAATTTGATTGCACAGCAACTCTATATACCATCTCTGTACATTTTCTACTTGCAGAATAAACCATGATTCTCCGAACATGCAGATAAAGATTATGGACCGAAAAACATCCATCTGGACAGCAATCCTATTGGTAAGTAAATTTTGAAAATAGAGAAAAAAACTATTAACCAACTTCATGTACCTACCTCTGATGCTATCGCCGGATTGAAACAACAATGAATTCACAAAAAGTTCACACAAAACAAAGCATGCACATTGCGCACATACATCGCCGCACCTATATTAGGTATACCGTAGAAAACTTTTTGGAAGGAAGTCGAAAAAAAAACCTTTCATGAATACTCCACATAACGCTCAAGGACTTGTTTTTCCCCATCCCACAAGCCCAAAAACTTTTATTTGCCCAAAACGTCCGAGCTTACATATACAACATGAATTACTTTCGCCAAGCATAGCAGCTCCAGGACATTCAGCAAACAAACGTCATTATGTCCTCAAGTGCACGTAGATTGAACCCATGCACACAGGGCACCGTGAAGACCAAAAAGTCAAAAACTTCTAACTATGATCATCTAGAAAGGTTTTTATAAGCTCTAACCGTAAGGCCGGCAATCAGTTTGTTTTAAAGTAAACTTTTAACTAAATTCAAATATTGATATCAGCTGCGAGTCGGAGTCCTCGTATATATAGCTCACTAGACTGCATTCTTTGTGGAATGCCAAATTGAGGAAATCCTTTCCACCTTTGTGTCAATTTTTTGTATGTCGCGCGCACGTACATCTCACTAAGAGAGAAAACCACCCGGCAGACTGCCGCCGCACCGACACACAGGATAAGGTGAGAGTTGAATCAATCAATTCACTTACATTCCCATCAATTATTAATGTGAAAGCTTTTATGGCAATTGAATGGACTATCACATTTGCAACTGTTCTCTATCGAACCCCACCGGATTTTCGTACATTTTCAGTTCATCTCATCCATGCTCGCTATCCATCCGGTCCTTTTCAACAGTCATCTAAAGGATCTTTCGGTTGAAAAAAAAAACGCCCAAAAAAACCCCCCTATATAATGCCGAAACGTTTTAGTGTCTGCCTATCAAAGAGCAAAGCAGAGCCGAGCCGAACAGAGTATAGCAGGGCAGAAGCTAGTGAATGTCCATCAAACAATTTACAGATTTTCCACATAGACAGCTCGACAAGGGGATGTTGTTGTGGACCAATGAATTCGGATTGTGGTAGGGGGTTTTGCTTCTTTTTTTTGTCTATTTGAGTGTTTTTTAGTTAGTACAGTTGTGATGACGTGGTACGTGGATATATTCGCTTACTCACACAGTTAGAGTGACAGAAGTACCAAGTAATCGAGTAATCTCATCAAATGCAGCAGAGTCCTCTTTTACCCTGCTCTGTCTCTATGGTCTGTGCATTAAAAAGTCACTTTTTAGAAGGGGTATTCGTTTTCGGTTGCAATTGCAACAGAATTTGGTAACAACGAACACGGACAGACAAAACGGAATTATATTCTTTTTGCAATAGCATTCCGCTCTAGGCCGACGGGCGTGAATCGAGGTGGAAATAAAGAAGAGAAAAAAGAAACACTCAGGCGATGGCGACGAAAGTGGGCATTTTCAATTTGTCATTCGATTTGAGTGGACAAGAGACACGGACAAATATAAAAAAAAAAAAAACAAAATATATAAAATCCAGGAAAAAAACGAAAAATCCTTGTAGTCTCATAAAACCCACATGCATACCTCGACTCGACACACAGCCACTGGCCGAAGCAGCAACAGTAGCAGCAGCAGTAGCTTGAAGTTGGTTGTGAATAATGCATGCTTCGAATTCAGTCGAGTGGATTAACAATCCGAATAAAATGTTCGTCCTTTGAGTGGACGTCTGCTCGATGGTGAAGCTAACAGGGTGTCCATATTCGTGTCCGTGTCCGTGTCCCCTAGGGTAGCTCAATTCGGGCAAATAGATTGAGTTTAGTATTGAATAAAGTCGTGGACCTAATTTTATTTCGAAAATTGTTTCCAAGCTGCGTTGGAATATAGTTTTTTTTCTCTCTAAATATTAACTGTCGAAATTAAGGAAGTCTCTTGAAATTAACAATGTGTGGCACAGCCAGTGATAACAGACCGTCTGGAACTGTTTTTAAAACGAGAAAGAAAATCTTTTTCCTTATTAGAATAGACAAATGAGAATTATTTCTGGAACATTTTTCTCTATGATTTTAGTGCTTTTTTACTTAAGGCGTAAATTTAAACTACACATTTTTTTTGTTTTCTCAAAACAAATTTCTTTATATAATTTTTTCCATAAATATACAGCGATCAAAAAGCCAATGTCAGAAACACCCTCTTAAGATTTGTGTATTCGAAAAAGCAAACATTTTGGAATAAGTTCACACTGTTTTTGGTCAACATTTCGTTGCACTTAAAAATGAAGCACAACACATGTAACGTGTTGTCCTTTTCCCAAGTTCGCGTTAACACAAATTTGACTTCACTGATTTATGGTTGTCAGAGTGAGTGGGAAATTTGTATACAATTTGTAGGGAAGTTTTACTGTTGGGATTTTTATATTCAAAGTTTGGCAAGTATTCCTCATCGAAGACAGAAACTGGAAGGGATGGCAAAAAGAAACTGAGTCGTATATCTTGTCAAGAAGTTGTTTCAGAAAAGGACACCAACTATCCAGTGAAACAGGTTTTTTTTTTTTCATAAATCAGGCGAAATATCGTTTAGGATGCGATCATCGCAAGTTGTAATTTGTCGAATGGTTTCGCAACACGTTTAAAAATTATGAAAACTCCTATTTACATACAGTTTAGAAACATGTATTTGTATATGTATATTGTTAATTGTGTGCACCCCAAAAATGTTGCTGTTTGCAACTTAATTTTCGCAGCATGCAATGCGGAACCTCCCTCGTTCATTCATTAGACCAGTAATTTTTATTTACTGACACCCTGTATTTACAGGGGATTTTCTCAGTCTCCGTGAGCGATTTTTAACATTCGCCTGGTATTGTCCTCTCCGCAACTTTCGCAACTGCCTCTGTCCAGCCGTCTACCACGCTGTACACAACTACCCCGTAAATTTAGTTATTTTTGTTTTTTTTTTCTTCTTCGGATATGTCTCCTGTGGCAAAAGTATACCGTTACAGTAGAGTGGGTCATTTTCCGTGATTAGGTAATTGGCGCGGGGCAAAGAGGCAGACGGGCGGACGAGTCGAGTTCGAGCACGAATACGAGAGCCCTCTTAAATACATATTACAGTAATGCACTGGTCGGTCATACGGTCGCATACCCAACCCAAACCCAATTGGTGGAACGACAGAGAAATACAGTCCTTCAGCCTGATTGCTCGAGTCTATGCGGATATGCGGGATTCAGGAGCATAAAACGATCCACGAGAAGTACGAGAAGATTATGTGGAGTACATACAAATTTCGACCTAATGTCGCATGATGTAAGCATACTAATTATTTACAAAGGACCAACTTTTCTTGTGCGGAATTTTCCCAATCACCTCTCATTCCAGTTTTACTCCTTTTCATTTTTTTTTCGTTACTTTATTACATCCATTCATCGTGTATTCCGTATTCGAGGATAACCACTTAATATGTGTGGCAACGTGAAAGGATGGACACAACATAATATATTCATGGAATTAAAGGAATAAATTCACTCGACTGCGTTGTTGTTGTTGTGGGTTCTGCTGGGAGATCAAGTCCAATTAAAAAGCGATTATTTTAGAACGCTTCAATGGGGCCTTAATGACAAAATGTAGTACAAGGCGAATTCGGTTTTTTTTTTTTGATTATTTTGTTTTAATGTTGTTCGACAGTTAATTTTTCAAAATGATAAATTTCTTTCCAAATGGGATGGCGAAAAGTTTAGAAATTTTCCCTCGAGCAGTTTGGGTGGTTCGGTGGCGCCGAAAAGCCCTTATACATAGATAGATACTTGTTGGACCATTGGAATTTGCCTCAAGCTACTCCGGGCGTTGCGTTGGTGCGATGGATGATTAATCATTGGCCAAAATAATGAGGCAAATCCCAATTAATTTAGCTTCTTTTGGTCTATTGTGTCGACATTTTTGGGGTGAAAACAATTCGGCAAGTTTCGGAAAGAGACAAGTACTGATGGGATTGGTATT
The DNA here is from genome assembly GCA_936431705.1 of Cheilosia pagana. Lineage (NCBI taxonomy): Eukaryota > Metazoa > Arthropoda > Insecta > Diptera > Syrphidae > Cheilosia > Cheilosia pagana. The sequence goes on from OW386169.1 coordinate 454,925, forward strand.
TTCAAAGACGGCTTGATGATTGACCTTGGAAGTGTTGTGTAGACAAGTGCTCCAAAGGGGATTGTATATGGAACACTCTTGTGGACACTTGTCGGTGGTAATTAACCCTTTCGAGCAATTAAATAAAACAGCATGGGATTTGGGATCTGGCGGGCTATTTGACTGTGTAATAAAGTGTCGACACGATAACAAGTTGTGTCTGACGACATGGACAAATCGATACAATTATATGTTTCTGCGACGTTGAGTTCGAGTTTGAGTCGTAATTTCCCATTTGGATCAGGTGCTGGGCGTAATCGGTTTTCGGGTATAATTCTTTCTCCGAATTTCTTTTTTCTTTGATTTTTAAACCAAAATGTTTGGGGCAGCGATACCTACAACATCTCATGTAAAGTCGTGAATGCACGTTTTCAATTCATTACATTAAGAGCTTTAATTTTAAACAAGTATTCCAGTAGCACTTTTCCGCTGATACTTTCATTTAAAAAAAAAAGACAGGCACACAGCGTGGAACACGATTTCCCTGATAAATTTCCACCTTGGCAATGCAGTTTTCACTTGACAGCTGTCAAGGAGTGACAGTTTTTGTTCAAGAGGCCCATGAAATGTATTTATTTTATCAATAAAACAAAGAAATCTGTAGTAAATGTGCATGTGCGACGTTTTTTCTCTCACTGTAAAAAAAAGTGTGAAATTTTGGCTTGTAGAAAAAATATAGTGATAGATTATAAACAATCAAAGTGCCAAGGAACTGTGGTTCGGTATTGCCCCACTTTTAAATTACCATACTCAGTATTAAGTAAATGCCTTTGAATAATCAGACAAGGTATATGCCTCAAACATGAATAATTTCTAAATTATTAAGATAAAATAATAAACAAATAAATAAAAAATCAAACAAGTTCACGAAGCATTTATTCGACATAAATTTAAATATTTGCCAATTTATTTCTACTGTGACAAAACATATTGACCTGTCAAATCATTAATAAACTCGAACGCCTTTTGACTGATCCATCAAATGACACCAAAAAGAATGTTGGCCCATCAAAGCAAATCATTTCACATTCCTTTACGTTGTTAACTCCCCCACCAACGCCAACGAAACGTTTAATACACATTCTAATACCAATTTATTAACTAGGACTACTCAATGTCCCATCAGAGCGTTTATTCGTTTCTAGCCACTTGTTAACCTTGAAGGAAACGAACACATTCCGATAAAGGTCACGACAATGTCCATTTGTTTCGCCAACTAATCCACCCAACCCCTTTTTCTTTTTGTGTGATTAAAGGTGTTTCTCCTCAAAGTGACATGATTTCTTTCGATTGCGAGAGCCCGATAACGAAAAAAAGGAAGCCCACTGCATGGTATCGACCTTCGTGTTTGCCGTCGCCGTCGGTCGGTCGGTGGTTCTACGTTGTTCCTCGTTCCCCATGGCGAGCAGTTTAATTTTACAAAAGTAAATACTTCCCGCGCTCTGTGTCCCATTCGACAGTCGACATTTATTTCAATTTCCTTGGAGCAACAACGCCAAGACTTAATGACTTACCAACATGCAAAGGTGCTCTAAATAAATATTCATCGCATAAGGGTGAGAAGCGCGGCCCAATCTACAGAGCGAAAACACCACTCTGCCGCGCAATTGGATTTGGAACTTGACAACCAACTTAGGGTACTGTGTACAATTTACATCCAATCAAGGAGTCGATTGCGCGGATTAGTTAGATAATAGTATGCATTGCTGATGGTTGGTTGAAGGAACTGTCTGTCTGTTCTTCAAGACATTAAAGATGGCATATGGCGCCGACCACCGTTAAGAAACCATAGAAACCCTCTTAGCAGTCATCGTTTAAGTTTCAGCCCATCTCTTAAGTGACATTTAAGTCGGACAAATCCAGTTAGTAACTACGAAGTGGAAACGTATATCGATATCCAATGCGCAGCGTTGCGTTGGCGATAATAAATTCATAACTTTGACATTTCTCGATCAATAACGTGTGTAAGAGATAAGATTAAAAATCAGGCCAAGAGATGTGTATTGTGTATCCGTGGGGTAAAAATAGGGATGAAATCACGATGTTATTTTTGGGGGTACGAAGGTAGTAACTCGGCTATAACTGACACTTTACAGGTTCAAATTGGAACGCTGGTGGCATGAGATTCACACCCTTTATCCGCTTGTTGTATATGCGTATAATGTGATGACTGACATTGAGGGGTTCTCCCCTGGTCTTCATAGTATCTACCTTTCCGTGGTACTCTATACACTTGAAACACACTCCGAATCACATAGATTAATGACAAAATAATGTCAGACCCATTTTCATCCCTCATCAAAGGTATTTCCGTCGTTCTTTATACTGTTTGGATTTTTGTTTTTCTTCTTTTTTTCTATCAGTCCTTTAACGCTATACGGCTTTCCTTAAAGGTGAATTATTGAAACGGTTTCATCTCATAAATAAATAATTAAGGTTATGTGGAGAATCTCTACACTTTTTTTTCTTTTTTGTGTTTTACTCTCGCAGCCGATGCGGTGAGCTATGTAATAGATACACACCGTTTGAATAGGAAAAGTAAACAACATCACTTGGCCGAGAAGCGAGAACATAGGGCTTCAGAAAACGTGCTGCCAAGTTTATTTTGCCTGTTTTGTCCTTTTTGGCCGCACACCAAGAGCGAAACTAGTCGTCGGGGGTCGCATCGCATGCCCTTCGTTCCCCTGGCTACCTTGGATTTGGTTTCGGTTTCGTGGCCCCCCTCCACGGACGTGAAACGTATGCGGTGAAATGTTAATGTATTTTTACTGTAACACAGGCGACAGGCAGCAATTGACATGAATCACTTATTTAAATGCCTTACGTGAGGTTAGACGTGTGACACTGTGATACAATTCGAAGATACACATACGATATACATACAGCATATACTCGAAGCGCGTAGAGTGGTATGGCTTAGAGTTTGCTATTGGGGTAGGTTTTTTTTTTTGTTCATAAAGTGCGCGATGAATACGAGTGTGTGTCTGGATCAGGAATCACTTTGGAGCGGGGCTTTTATGCGACATGCGTTTAAGTACTTTTCCACTGTAAAGTTGCAGTCGGTGTTGGTATATATGGTGACTGATACCACTTACCTTGGCAGTTAAGGCTGACACGCACTTTTGCCCTCGAATGGGTGAGAGTAGAGTATACCTACCTCTGAACCTGAGTTCATTCGTTATACCTACCTACCCATTTAAATGAACGTTGCGCCCAATCCTAATGCCGGTCGTACACTGCGCGCGGAAAACTGATTGTTGCGTATTTAACTCTTAAATTGAATAATCAGAATGAAATGCAAGCCGCGTATTTCCTACTCATAGTTGGTCAACTCATAAAATTGTTGAATTGATGAACTTTTGGGAAAAAAATCCTAAGCTCAAGTTGTTCACCCGCGTTTTCGTTTGGGCATCGAATGTTGAGCAACACTGCTTGACTGTAAATTGGGTCAGTGTGGTCAAGTGGACCGACTTGAGCCGCATAGGTATTTGGCTGCATTAAATACATCACACGTTGCTCAACACGGTGTACAACTATTTATTTCCGGCGAGCAACACTAGCTCGTGATATTAAAAAGGAAAATATTTACGCAAAAACTAGGTATGTTCCTTCGTTGCAAAGTTCGTATTTTTTTAAAATCCCCTAGCCACCCTGTACCTAGTTGTAAATCAAGTTTTATTAAAAAAAAAACCCTGTTCTTGTCGTTTCAGTTAACTATTTTCCTCGAAAATGGATCCATTGCAAAGAAATTGAATGCAAGTCAAGCGTTCGATAATACGTGGCACACAGATGTCGACCTAGAGAATGAGCTCGAAGTAAGGCGATGTCGTAGTCCGGCTAAAGGTGACTACAACACTACCGATAGTGTATTAATTCAGTGTATGTTGCAGCAAAAACGCGCGAAGGGCGGCTCGGGCGGCTGGTCCGGCTGGTCGGACTGGTCAACGTGTTCACGGACATGCGATGGCGGCGTTGCCCAGCAGATACGGCGCTGTCACAATCCAAATGGCTGCAAAGGCGATACGACACGGTTTAGAATTTGCAACATGCAGCCGTGTCCAGAGCAGCAGGACTTCCGGGCGCATCAGTGCGCTGCCTACAATGACGTGCCATACGACGGCACCCTATATACATGGACAACGCACTATGATTATGTAGAGCCATGTGCTCTGACGTGCAGGTAAGTGGGGTGGTGGGGTACAACAAAAAAAAAATAAAAAAAATAACAACACAAATAACCGCGAAAAGCTTCACCCGAAGTGCAAAACTGCGGCCACTCCATAAACGAACGTCTGAATGTAATGTGCGGTAATTACATTGTATCGGGAACTGTCGGAGAAGGGTAAAAGTCATCATCAACATCCCGCTTAAAAGGCTCTTGGTGGATTTTCTTTGTTAAGTAGACCTATTCCGAGTGGTTGCATTGTTCGGCATCAAGAGTGGAGTGGAGTAGGCTGCACGCTACGGATGTTGCATGCCATATCCTGTTGCCTTGAAACATTTAAACGCCGCGCCGCGCAAAACCACCATGCCTTGCACACGGCCTACATGCACTCTATAGTAATAGAGAGAAAGAGAGAGATGGAGAGATTGTATACACATCAGGCATCAGGGGTGAAGCGTGCACTCCTTTGGAATTTTCGCCGCACTCGGTTTATTCCGTGTCCTGGTTTATGCTCTTTACTCTTATTTGCCTCTGTGTGTTGTTAAATTATTTCACCGTAGGTATACCTACCTACCCTCTTTGACTCGCGTTAACTGAATGGCTTTATTCATTTAATGTAAAATGGGATTGTTTTTTTTTTTTCTTTTGTTTTCCATATTTTTGTTTCTGCGGCAATGAAGGGGGAGACCGGCACATCTTTCTGATGACGTTTCACTGCCAGAGGTTGATGGCGGTGGTGTCACTGGCCCAGATGAGTCGGAACACTATGACGAGCCGAGTGTCATTGTGCAGCTGTCAGGAAGAGTACAAGATGGAACTCGGTGTCGTGCCGGAAGTCTTGATATGTGCATCCAGGGCAAATGTCAGGTAAGAGATAAAACGTATTTTTTTTTCATTTTTAATTTGTGCTCATTTTAATTCTCCGTTGTTTGTTTTCATTTTGTCGTTGCAAGTTGATTGGCGTACGTAATGCAAATAAATTAATTCTTATTGTGGTAAATAAGTCGATGGTTTTTTAGTGGCATCGCCAAACTTCGAAGGGAAGTTGTTTATTTATTTTTATTTTTAAGTAAACCAGGCAAGCACTGAATTTGCTGATTTTTCTGTCATCCACTTGTGCACTTACCTTAAGCCATCGAAGTTGTTAGTTTACTTTATTTAATTGTTTTTTTTTTTTCTCTTATATACATGTAGGTAGGTTTGTGTTTTTAAAATTGCTTTAAAAGATGACTGGTAAGACTTTGGACTACATGCGCCTCGGTAAAATGATGACCATTTCTGACTGTTGTCGCTAGTAAGGTGAGGTCATGCGGCGTATAATCGGCCCTAGCGAGGTAGGTACAAAATGTCGGAAAAATATTCCGACTCGAAGCAAAGATCCTCCGATACGTATAAAACGGAGAATTTAACAGATACCTACCTTCAGAACTTCAATCACTCAATCTGTGTGGATTTCTTAGACGTAAAACGTAATATAGGGCTTACTGAAGAGCAGCATTTAGTGTCCTCTTCATCGCAATCGGCCAACTTCTTCACAACAATTATTATAAGTTTGAAAAATATTTCTGCACGTCTTTTCTAAACACTCTACCTATGTCTCAAAAGATTTTTTCCTATTCCTGGCTAAAGGGCATTACCTAGACCAAGCATAAGCAAAGCCACGCACTTGTGGGTAGATAAATTTCTTACCTCCAACAAGAGGGTAGTGACGCCAACATGTTTGTTGTTGAATTTCATCCACGCAGTTTTTTTAAAGCCATATATTCTGTTCTGTTTGCATATGTTAATGAGCTCCAAAGCGTCTGATGCATATGAATATAAATCTAATGCTGAATATTCATTTGATTTGTTGAACCAAACGCCATTTTAATTAGCTTTAAAAAGTAACAACTCTTCCCGAAGGCACATTCGAAAAAAAAAGATGAACACTCAACTGAGACTCAAAGTTAAACAAAACATGGGAAACCTTAACCGAAATTCTAATTTACCTTCCTTTGTGGTGTAATGACTAACGCAACATCATCGTAAATATTATCCCAATTCCCAATGTCAAAATGTTGTAAGCTCAAGCAGAACATGAACACACACACACACCCTTTTTCAAAATGCCGTGATTAGCCACCATTTATTTCGAGAAGTTTTCACAAACATTTTCTCCATATTATTTTGTTGTTTCGATGTATTTTTTTTTCTTTGCTGGCGAAAATGTCTCCCCTTCCTGTTAATGGGACCAAACTCGACGACATACCTATCAATCGATTGCAAACGTTAAATCGGGAGTTAGACTGCACAACGAGGCGCATAAATCAAACCACAATTTGCCAAAATAAGCCAAAGTTATTCATTACTGAACGGAAATTTAAATAATGGCGACGTGTCTCCTGGAAAACAAAGCACTTTCGTCAAATGGTCGCATAGTGTAGCTGTAGGTATTCCATGGCCAGGCCCAGGCCCATTCCCATCAGAAAATAAAAGGTGGTAAATTCGAGGACACGAAAGTGTTTAGTCAACTCGATGCTGGTTGTTGGTAGGTATAATGGCTCTCAATCGGCGCTTGTGCAAAGAAGCAATTCATCTATTTCATTTTTGGCGCAGAACCTATTTGTTATAAATTATTTGTTACCCTCTTGACGGCGGAAAGGTGGGTAGTAGGTACCTACCCACATTGGCCTAATATGGTATTCCACCCAAAACAACAACTTTGGAAATGCCTTATTTATTCAAATGTTTTCGTTCGCTTGTTTTATATCCCGATATCGGGATATAAAACAAAAATTCGTATGATACGACGAGTAATAGCAACTCTCAGAATGTACAACACAACTTTTGAAGTGTTATCCTTTTTACGATATATTTATATTTGCGCTTTCGTTTTCTGTTTCTCTTTCTGTTTCAGCGAGTTGGCTGCGACCTGAAGATTGGCTCTACGAAGAAGATCGACGCGTGTGGGGTGTGTGGGGGCGATGGCAAATCATGCTCGCAACCACTCTATCATTGGGAGACGGCACCGATGTCACTGTGCTCAGTCACCTGTGGAGGGGGTAAGTAATATACCATGGAAACGATATACCATGCAAAATAATATAGATACCTATTTCTTTTTTACGGGCATTGTGTCGCAAGCAGTTCGTGTTCATCTGTTATCATGGCGATGATCTGTAACCCTTCGGCATAGACTGACAGCAGTCGCAGTCATTTCAAATAGCTATGGTTATCCTAATAATCGGATTTCAATTGGTTTCGCTGTTTATGTTCAACTTGGCTTCTTGGCCAAGTATTGTGTAGTCAAACGATTGTTAGTCAATCGATTGTTAGAGCTCTGATTGTGCGGTGTGTCTTCGTTATACAAATTATCTGCTTCTTATCAATTCGTCAGATTACAAAGCATCGTCTGTTTTTTTTGTTTACCCCTCTTCGACTCAAGTCGAATTTAATCCCAGACTTTGTTCTCCTTCGAAGGGCTGCAATATGAATCAAATAACAGTAAGGAATGAGCACTTCAAAATATGTTGGTTAGAACAATGTTTTTGCCTCTTCCATGCTCATTCTATTCATGGAAGGCATTTTCTTAACTGCACTTTTCGCTGTAGTCTACCACAACTTAAGAAAGACACCTGCAAGTTTGATGGTTTCATTTTGAAAATGTAGTAGAAGAAATGTATCCAACTACTGTTTAGAATAGAAAATCGTAACACTTGGTATTGTACGAGTCCTTTATTTTCTCCTTAAATTCTGGTGCGCGCCCATCCGTCCATGGGAGTTGTCCGGCTAAGTGAACGTGAAATGTAAGAGATTTCCTTAATGGAGCCGTCGGTTAAATAAAGCTGTCCGCGTTTTATAACTGCCTTGCAAATTGGGGCAGATGAACAACGTTACTTCTCTGAAAAACAGTTTCCTTAATTGAATTTCTTCTTATGCCCGACATTTGTATATTGCCGCCAGCTTCCTCTGAGATATCATTATTTATTTGAACATATTCCAACATGAAATCCATCAATACCAACTCACTCTAATAAAGACATCGTCCTTTGGTTAGGACAATATCAAATCAATAACAACCGCGCGGCGGTTTTTTTTTAGTATTTTTCTTAGGGTATCCTTCAAACCACTCACCAGGGTCGTACACTTTCAATTTTAGCGACTTACCTTACGTTTTAAATATGTAGATATTATTCAGGAAAACAATTGCGGATTCATAATGTAACAACATCCAGAGCGAGTAAACAAAATCTAAATTTCAATTACACGCATAAATGTGAAGGCACCCGTTTTTCAGCGAATGCAATATCATCTATATTTGAATATAGGAAGTAGAAGCCTAGTTGGACTTGGAGTAGCAAATTCTTCTCCGCCCGTTTCATAGTTTATTTTCCTTAACCTATCACTCCGACTTGGTGTATACGTATACCCCCAAAACTCGACTAATGAACTCCTTGTTATGTATTCCGACAAGTATAAGAAATATCACAACAACGTGATACTCATATTTAAAAAAAAAAAAACGTAAAATAAATCCACTGAACCGGATTTTTTTTTCTGGAATACGTTAACTTAATTCCTCTCCCTCGCAGATGTATATTTACTGGCTGTCTTTCGACTTTCGAGTCCTTGCCTCCTACGTAAACAGAGTGATATCATTACAACAGTCCTATTTGTCTTTTCATCCTTCGTTTGTGTCTATCGATGATCCAAATACCAAACATCGGAGAAGGAAAAATGTCAACTATACCCCCCACCCGTTCGTTCGGTTATCCCAAAACAACACGCCACCAAAATTGCCGAGTTTATTTATTCTTTGACTCCTTTATATCCGACGGAGAGATTTTTATCTCTCAGTGTCGCTGTCTCTTGGCTTTATTGCGTGAATGGAGCAAAAAGGAAAGTAAAAAAAATCGCACACCACTCGAAACTCGAGAGTCAAGGATTCCAGTATGTAATGGCGGGTATAAAACGATTAAAGCTAAAGACAAATTTCAGATAGGTAAAAAACCTTCGGCACCCCTGTCTCCATTAAGCTAAGCCCCTAGACCACACCGTCGCTAATCGATTAAACGTGCCATGGTGAACAATAAAAACGAGAATATATACCACGAAAAAAAACAATAAGGATTTCAACTTCAGCCACAATTCAACGTGGCATGGTAACAGTAGCATGGAAATAGTCACCCTCTGTTCGTTGTTTCAAATACAATATCTTCGGTGTAGTCCTGCCCACTACTACCTGGAGTATGAAATTATAGGTTCCAAAAACGGAATCGATCAATCGATATGCTCCAACAAGCAGTGTCGCAGACTAATGCAATAAGGAGACAAAAAATAAAAATTATAATAATGTCTTCTGTCTTTTCATTCGACGACGACGACTCAAAAAAAAAGGCTACAAGATGTCCCGACCAACATGCAGGAATCGTGTTACAGGGGTGGAGGTGGAAGACACGCTGTGCAGTGCAACTAATCGGCCTGAACCATCTGTGGTGCTCTGCAACACTCATACCTGTCCGCCTAAGTAAGTACTCTGTAAAAGCAGTCTTCTTTATCGCTATCGAAACCAGCACCTATACAGTATGTCTAACAATAAGAAAGCCAGTTACTTGCCATTGCACTTTACACAAAGTATTTGTCATGGCATGGCCAACCCTGTTAGGCGTACTGTTAAGGACTTTTCCCGGCTTATCTCCTAAATCCACTTTTTCATCCGAAGAAGAGTCTCACTCGCTCTCGACAATAAGGAGAGACCCTCGCAGCTCGGGGGAGAATCCCCGATAATGATAACTACGGTAACGAGCATAGATAAAGGTGGATTGAGGAAAATCGAGAAGGAAAAGAGTCATTTCACTTGTTTTACATAATTTTTATGGCATTTTCCTTTTGTCCTGTGTTCCTAGGTGGGTGGCTGATGAATGGAGCCCCTGCAGTCGTCTGTGCGGCCCAGGTTACCGAGAACGTATGATTGTGTGCGCCGAGGAAACAAATGGCATTAAAACCAGGGTGAGTTATACCGCTATACCTATCATCCAGTTACCTACTATTTACTTAATTGCACTATGCACTCTACGAATGGCATTGTCATTTCCCAACAGGTTCCAGACATCGTGTGCCGAACTCCGAAACCACCAACTCAAGAGTCTTGCTTGGTGCAGGAGTGTCCCAAGTGGGAGGTGGAAGAATGGTCCGGGGTAAGTTTTCTGCAATTTTCTACGCTCGCTCTCCCTTTTGAATGTGTGTAGATCTTTATTTAGTTTTTGGTTGCTAAAGTGGAGCATATTGCAGGGCATTGCATGGGTGGATGTGTGTGTGTGTTTGTAGTGGGGGACCGCATAGTTTTCGTATAGTAGAAGGCCTGGTTGTGCAGTGTATGTTTTCTTAAGAGCCTTTTCGCCGTCTTAAGTGCACATTCACGGTGCACATGTTCGCTCGCGCGTTCATGAAAAGTAAATGCCTTTTTTCTTTTTCTTTTCTGTTTTCAAATGTTCACATTCCATCCTTTAGTCTTAGAAGAAGAACATGTGTGGCGGCGGTGGCAGGGTGCTAGGTGGTTGAATTTCAGGACACGCCAGAAGAAGAAGTATACAAACATAGTGGAAATAAAAACGAAGCACATGTAGCAAGATGTTTATGAGACGGCAAGTGGGTGGGGGCGGTGTTTGCTTGTTTTGAAAAGAAAACCTTTCGCAATTCGTTATTTCAGCGCTCACTGCACGTGATTTTTCAGGACCAAATTTAACAGTAATTCAGTTTTTTTGCTTTGTTTTTAGCTTTGTTTGTGTACCGACTTTATTCTCTTTTGGCGCGGATACACAAATGAGTAGCTGCTCATTTGAAGTATTTTTATTTTGCTTCTAGCAAAGGATACCAGACAATATTGCTCAAGTGTTGCTGCTTTCGAAATTGCAAGGGAGATGAATTATAAATACAAGTCTTGCTACCTATAGCTGCTTATAGAAATGGAGCACTATTGTATAGGTAGACATATAGCGGATGAATATTTGACGACATCGTAGATTGTAACTTTGTTAACTTTGTACCAGCATATATACCTAGATATATGCTGTCGGAAAGCGTACTTCTCTCTTCAGCAGCATTCAATTTTGCATAATGTATGTTTGCACTTTTCCGGTTGATAGCGATTCAAAGATAGTATTCCTGTTCGCATATTCATCTTGAAAATAAAATGCTGTGTATGGCCAACGAATCTTCCAAAAAGGTAGGTAATTGATTATCTTTGAAGAGAGACTCGGCATCATTAATGCATCTTTATTACTGTCATTAGTTTAGCAAAAATATACGTTACGTTGGAAAATGTACGCTTTTCATTAAGCGTCTTTGACAGTTTTGGCTATGTCTCCTTATAAGTGAGTAAGCAAGTGAGCTATTTTTATCAACCACTCAGCGGCACTCAATAGAAAAAAAGATAAAGATTCGATAAAATAAAAGACGAGGTGTCTAATATAGAGGGACGGTACCGACGGTTTGTTCGTGTCAGTTATTAATTTTTGAATTATGTCCTTAGAAACTCTTAAGAAGCCCTAAAGCAAAAGTTCCAAAGAACAGCCAGCAGCAAAATTTAAAACGGGAGTATGATTTGGTTATAAAAGCGGGAAGGAGTTCCAAAAAAAAAAAAACAAAGTTTAGGAATAAAAATAAATAAATAAATAGTTGGCGCAACAGGTCCCTAGGCCTAGCTTCTCACAACCATTCGTTTTGTGTGAGTTTTTTTTTTTTCTGGGATGAATGGAAGGGAACTACAATTTTACGTCGAGTCCAAGCGGCTAATTAAGAAGCTATTTCATGACAGTTTCACTCTCGGATGTTTGTTAGACGTTCGCGAGAGGTGACGCAGTGAAAAAACACCTTAAGATGGAATTCTGGTTTCCTCGGGGATCGAACCTGGGACCCCGCGCTTAGTAGTCCAACACACTTTTACTTTTCAATACATTTTTATTGATAGATATTCATTAAACGTAAGACTAGACCAAACCAGCGCTCTAAGCGAGCGCTCTAAACACACTAACCACTAAGCCACTGCTCCTTTTAGGAATACCGCCCTTAAATATTTGAATTATTAAATTAAGAACACAATGCCCGAAATAAAACTTCAATTTGACCCCAAAAAGTACCCGAACAGGTATTTTTTGTTTTTACCTAGATTTTTCGAGTTCCGCTTTGTGAGTCCTCTCGTAGAAAAACAGGGTTACATTCTGCCAACGCTTTCAAAATTACTCGCTTGCAGTTCACGGGAACAACGAATTGATAATGGGACTCAATTTGTATGTATAGAAGAAACTAAAGTTGTAAAGTACGTTTGAATTCTGAAAGTGTATAGTTTTTCACTATACGCCTTACGTCCCATCAAAGTGTATACACATTCCCTTTGTGTACACCACATAATATATGTACTCCTCGCATAAGAAAGGAAGATAATCTATGCTCTTAAATTGTAGCCCAGGATGAGTACAAATCTTGAGCAATACCGTTATTTGGGAGACGTTTTAAAACCGTCGATGTAATCTTCAACCACAAATTCCACTTTCCGCCGGTACTTTGTTGTCATAACAGCTGTTAGCCAGGATGTGTTTATGTTCGAGTTTGTGTGAGTGTGTGTTGTGTCTTTGGAGTATATGTTCCCAATCCCTCCTGTTATTTTCAAGCATATTGAATGCATGGATTTATGCACCAAGTACACTTGCTTTTATTTTATATATTTTTTTAAGGATGTCCTCTAAATGTATCACTTTTATGTTCCTCTACTTTACTTTGACTACTCCTTCCTGTGTTATCTCTCTCTCTATCACTCTCTCTCTCTCTATACTTTGTGTGTTTCTTGTTTATTTTTCGTTGGTTATGTTTTAATGCATTTTATAGTGTTCGGTAGCATGCGGACATGGAATCCAAATGCGTGGCGTCGAATGCAAGTCCGCGGATGGTAGTTTAAGTGCGAAATGCGATCCGCATACGAAACCCCCAGGAGCTGAACAGTGTATGTCTACTGTGTCGTGCGACCAAGAAATGGATGTGAGTCTACATAAAAAAAATAAATCTCTCCTATTTCACGATTTCTTTTGTCTTATACTTTCTTTTTTAACTGTGCTCTGGTTTTATACTATTGTCGCTTGTTGAATGTATATGAGAATTGGTGTTTGTTTTGGCAATAATATGCCCGAGTAAAGGAAAATTTAAAAACAAAACAACAGTCTGGAAAATGTGTTAAATTGAATGTCTTCCCTTTCCATATGCAGGACTTTGGTCCGGACGAAATAAGCAAGAGCGACGAAGACGACGACGACGAAGCAGGCGATGAGGGGGACGAAGAGGTTGAGGACGTGGACGACTCTGAACAGGCATCATACAACGATCAACCAATTTACGCCCATCAGCAATCGAGTCGACTTCATCACGAGGAACAACCCCCGAGAGCAGAGTCACTCATTGGGGGTGGTGGTGGCGGCGGCGGCAGCAGTGAACCAGAACATCCCTCATCGGATCCGACGTAAGTGTGCAGACTTTGTTTATGTACCTATATAAAATGTTGCAGTCATTCATGATGGGTTGCATGGAACGGGTAGTTCAAACGAACGCTTTTAAGTGGTCTCTATCCTACCTACATTGTGTTTGCAGCCTGTAGAATTGTTCAAGACCACAGTGGAATTCGTTAAGTCTCCTAATATGCTAAATCTCAACACTGACGATTTTATCGGCGGACACTTCTGGATCATGTTACATCCGAAACGGATTAGCAGGAAACAGTTCTCGTGCGCGTTTAGGAATGACACGGGTTATATCTCTGTCCACTGACTTTTCGAGACTACTCATGCCCCCAGAGAAAAATGAAGCCAGGTGTGATTTATTTACCACTGAAGTGTGGGAGGGGTTCGAATCCAAAAGCGATACTGATAATCATTGCCTATCCGAGGTAATTAGATTCTGTGTATCGCATAATCAAGCTACCAGCCGTCACACTACGTAAACCGTATAGTTCAGGCAATAATCAGCCAACCTTAAAGTTGAGCTGCCAGCGGCCAGCTGCCTTGCACTCACATCACCAAATGCATTTAGTGTAGGTGTGTATATGTGGTGAGACGTATTCCCACGCGTGTAACCCCGAATGAGGTAGCATGTCCTTGGGCAACGTTTAATTAGCTCCCCCATATATTAAACTCCAAGTGTGAACGTCCACAGTCATATGGCGGGGCCAAGGCGGGCACTTCACTACACACTACACACTGGACATGAACATTCGTCCCTGTAATGATGGGTTTTCGGCGGGTGCTTAGAACGATACTCAACTCATTCAACTTTTCTGTATATATGTTGCCTTTGGTTTGGTAGGTATTTTTATTGCTTTCTTTTTTAACTTTAACCAAAGTGAAAGACGTTAGATTGACAGCTTTGTTCGATCGAAGGCCCGCACAACAAGGAAACAAGTTCCGATACCAATTCAATTAAACAGAGCCACAACAGAAAACGAATTCGCTCTTGTTAGTCGGAACCTTTCATGACAGTGATGTGTATTCCCTATTATACTTGGAATCCAGGAATGATTTCTGTTATTAATTATTCACTGCTCATGCCTACGATAGGCAAACATTTAAATTGTAATTTTATTGATTTCTCCTATTTACGTCGGTAGTCGGTACCGTATACCGGGACTGAGGAGTTGTTTTTATTTTCGTGTGATGGTAATCAATAGGAAAACAACGTCTGAAGTCCATTACAAATTAACTTGTCGGAAATAGTTAACGACTAACTGACTGCTGGTGTTATTGTCTTTTTTGTTGTCTTCTCTTCCTTGTGCTGTTATCGAAAATCTTTCACGACTTCGGCTTCGGCGTATTTGCTTAGTTTCAAGTCGTGGGAACTATATACACCTATACATATTTGCACAGAGAAAGGGCCCACAAATGCAAATAACCGCGGTCAGGCTCAGGGCCATTATTGACGTATTGATGAAGGAATTTTGGTCACAAATTTGTAGACCGCGATAAAATTTTCGATCGAGCTCTGTATTTTGAAGTGACAGTCGAAATTCGGGGTAGGATGACAATCTTTGGATTTCAGCACATTATTCAAGATGGCACAATTGTCTCTTTGGCTGTCATTTTTTTACGGTTGAAAAAATTTGGATTATGCTTTTGGATTTATTTATTTGATATCTTAAATTTGTTTCCAAGCAGTCAAAAAAATGATGTCGGGCCGCCAGAATTGATATGAACATTCGGGCCCGTTTTATGGCATTTTCCATCAATCTTGCCAGAACTTCCGGCGAAAGGTCCACGCAGTCTTGACGTAATTCTCTTTAGAGCTATTGTTAAAAGAGACTCGTGACTTAAAAAAAATCCGATAAAAAGTAGCCAGGGATGGCTAAGTCATGCGATCTTGCCGCCCATCACCAAAACGAGAGCGGAGGAGTCAGGGACCGTCAGAATTTCGGTTGTGCCTCGTGAATTATGTGCCGTTGCTATTGAAACCACATGTTCTCCAGTGCCAATCCAATCCAATTTAGAAAGGAGAAAGTCGTTGAGTTTAATTCTGTAGAGCATCTTCCGATTTGGTGATGATTTTAGCGCCTCCTGTATAACGATGATCGTGGAGCAGACATTCTTTTTGGTGAGAAACTTAGAGCCGCCTTAGAAATCTATAACTAAGAACCCACAATATATTCCTGCACCAAATAGTTAAATGATCAAACACACGCCTTTATTTTACCTTCTTCTGTTGGGGTGATATGAGCTCAGTACAAACGTATATAATGCACCTATACAAATAGACATGTTAAAGTTGACTTCCGCCAAAAGGAACTATTTTTAAATTCAGTGCCTCGCAGCTGGCATATTCTTGAGAACTTTCCTCAATTCCATTACTTATTCAGTTCATTGTATTACTTCACTCAACGCATTTTCCGCACTCCGAACACCTCCTCCTTTATCTGTCGGATTAGCAACAGCAACTGGAGCTTTGTTGCAAACGTTATTCGGTTAAATGAGGCGAAAACTTTTCAACTACAACATTTACTTTGTCTTCCTCCGCGTGTAAATATTCGTCACACTCCTGCATGGAAGTTGTAAACACCACTGAAATTTATCCACTTTATAGTTTTGCGGCAAAAACAAAAAATATCCATTCATATTTTTCATTTGAAAATTTGCATATATGCATGTTGCACGCGTTTCTACCTCAAAAACTAAAAGCGCTTGTCAACAAAGTCCATGGATGTGTCTCATCAATATTCACAGCGAACGCGGCTCAATGAATATGATGATAAATCGTACATTGCCGTCACTTTGATTGGACGCTCAAAAAACAAGCGGGCGACCTGCAAATCTCACACGCGCCGTGTCGATGGCACGCTAGCCATCAATTGGATTACATGATACATTTTTCTTTTTTATGAGCACACAAACAAATACGATAACCACTCATACTATTGCAGATTTTTCAAGGACTTTGAATGGTCGGCGTGCAGCGTTACCTGCGGCGAAGGTATTCGCCGTCGTTCCTACAAATGCAAGATCTTCCTAGAATACAGCCGCACTATCGCCACTGTGAATGACAGCCTCTGCGAAGGCCAAAAACCACACGATGAAGTCGAGAGATGCGTGGAGGAGCCATGTATGCTGCCCTCGCACGGCTATGACGAACAGTACCCCAGGGATTCGATAAAAGTTGGCGTATCCGAACCGGGCAAAACATATGTTTGGCGTGAACAAGGCTACACCAGTTGTAGTGCATCGTGCCTAGGTGGCGTGGAGGAGCTTATCATTAATTGTGTCCGAGAAGACAACGGACGGGTGGTGTCACCATTCCTGTGCTCACCCGAAACCAAACCAGAGGCCCGGGTGCGAACATGCAATGACCGTCCATGCCCACCCCGATGGAACTACTCGGACTACACGCCATGCTCTAAGTCATGTGGCATTGGCATCAAAACCCGTGAAGTGCAATGCATTCACGAGGTGACACGGGGTGGTGAGAATACAATGGTTGTGCCGAATAGTATGTGTCCCCAGCCACCGCCGGCAGATCGTCAGTATTGCAATGTCCTAGATTGCCCAGTACGATGGGAAGTGGGCGAATGGTCAAAATGTTCACACACATGCGGCTATGGTATAAAGGAGCGCAAGGTTGAATGCAAGCAAATAATGGCACAGGAGCACAAAATCGAGCGTCCCGAATCGATGTGTCCGAGTGCTAAACCAGCTGATAAGAAGCCATGTAACGTAAAGCCATGTCCTCCCGAAGACCCCAAACCAATAATATCTATCAGCAATAGTACCCACATTCAGCATGACCCGAGGAAGAACAAAATTACATTGAAAGTGGGCGGTGCGGCTATGGTGTTCTTTGGGACGCAAGTCAAAATCAAATGTCCCGTAAAGAGGTACAATCGAACGAAGATACGCTGGACAAAGGACCACAAGCCGTTGGCCAAATCTAAGAAGTTCAAAGTCTCGAAGAAAGGTGCCCTACGAATACTGGACATAACATTCCGGGACGCCGGAGTGTATTCCTGTCATGCGGGACTGAGTACGGCTGAGATTAATATCGATGTGAAGGCGAAACCAGGAACCCAGCCGGAGGACTACGAAAAGCACGAGTCAGGTAAGTGAGACGGAAGTTGTGCACTTGTGCAGTGAATTAATACGAAATGATGTTGATGCTCTTCTCCTTTCGTCCTTTGCAGATCGTCTGGTCCGGGAAAGAAGTGGCACAGAACCTCTAACCTCCGCCGATATGACAACATCAGATGTGGGGTAAGATAGCGGCGATACAAGAACGACATAATTCGATATCAGAGATGACGTATCTGTATCTTTTCGTTGCGCTTAATCCAATTTTTGAGCTCAATTTTTCCATCTCTATTCTTTGCCCCTTTTCCATTGGAAATTTTTCAATATTGCATTACTTTGGTATATGTCATCTGTGAATAGCTGGGATTTTGTTGTGCATTTCTTGTTAAATATACCAGATCCGGATCTGGGTATTGATTTGCTATCATAATATACTTGTACTCCTTTGTCTTGTGCAGTGTATATCGTATTTCTAATTGAATGACATTTCATTATTTGCTTTACAGACCACAGAATACTCAAAGACGTCAGAAACAACAAAATGGCAGAGAGCGAAGTCGACGCCCAAAATCTGATGGAATTCAGCATGCAGATAGTAGCATAATGGAGGACGAGGTGAGTGGCAATCTGCACTTTCTGTTTGCACACTACTCACGAAAAATAGGCGACCGCAGTTGATGGTTTTTCTACCTGAAGACAGAGATGATATAATTTTTTTTACAAAATTTGCTATTGTGACCTTAGTAAATTTGAAGCTTGGGGTTAGAGGACATTTTTTGTTTAAAAAAATGTAATACTGACTGACGGACTGTTTCCGAGGACTAGAATTTTAGTAGGTTGAACGTGTGTTGAATTGACATTTAGTGTTTTTATCAGTGTGAAGAAAAAGTCGCAACCGATTTTTGCTGGAACCGCTTGTCGTCTATTTTTTTGTGAGAAGTGCATATACACCAAAATAAGTCTTATTAAACTTGGAACTGTTCCACATTGTTGTAGTTAACTAATTTACAGGTCATTCGTATATAATTTTCATCTGTTAAGTTCGAATTTGAACTCGCCTTTCTATCAACCCCCTTCACCATTTCGTTTGTTTGTTTCTTTTGCCTTTACCAACAGTCAAATCTAGTTCAGCAGGCACAGGATGGGGTGCCTCAAACAGCTGCCAGTAGTTCTGGCAATCGAGCAATGACACTCTTAACAATGCCATATTTTCAGGCACTTTTATCTAACCTACAGGTGAGGAGTCAACTTGCTGTTATCCCGTTGTTGTTGTTGTTGTTGCAATTTTGATCACTTTTGTTTTAATTTCCGTTTGCACTGTGCAGAGTTGTTTTATACTTTTTTTATACGTTTGGATTTCCTACACGAATATATAAAATGAATTCGCAATTTTGCGCGTGTTGGTGTGATTGCCCTTATCAAATTCACCGTCATTGTCATACAAAAACAAAAATTCTTTTACATTTTCCGTTTACTTCTTTGGTTCCTTGTTGTGTTGTGCAATTTGATGTCAAATTATTTTTACTAAAACTGCAACTTTTATTCGCCGAAGCTTTCCCGTTCGTTTTCTTTTCACATTTTTTTTTCGTTTTCTCTTGTTTCCATCTCAACCACAATCCAATACAAAATGTCGTCCACAAAAGAACAATTCAGCGATTCGCGATTTAAACAAAAAAAATAAAAACTAAAAATAACTACATAAAAACGAAAAATTAAATATCAATTTCCAAACAAAACACCGCAGGTGAGCGTTGCTATTAATGTATACATAAAAGTTATTTTTTTATATACTGCATGTCGGTGTCAATACTCAAATAATAGTCCTTATCAAAAAGAAAAAAATCCCTCGATACGATATGCGGTTTTGTGTATGACCTCTTTTTTTATTTGCCGTTTTAGTTTGGATTGTTTTTCTAATTTATTCTGTAAAAACAACAACACTCATTTTTTGTATAACCTAAAACACATGAACAAACAAAAAAAAACATTTCTCACAAAATGACAATACATGCGCGCGGACATCCTTCATTTTCCAAATGGACACTGTTTTTATATAGGTAATAATTTATTTTTAATAAAATAAAACAATACTTCTCTTTCATAGGAGCACGTTGCCACATTATTTTACAGTATATATTCGTCTATATAATATATTTTAAACAATGCTGCTTCTTTTTTGTTCCCGCTGTTTTCTTTTTTGCGTTGCATTGAGCTCTGTACCTTATAGATTAATTTGTACTGCATGCGACAATCCATATTCATTTACAGGATAAACAATGACCAGACGGACAAAAAATATTCCGGAATCGAATTATTTGACCGTGAACTCAATGGATTAATATATTAAATCCGATATTTTTACGATTGGCTAATTTCGGACTGTTGTTGAATAAAACTACTCTTGTCCATTAGGTGTAGCAGTGGATTGTGTACCTACCCACCTGTTTTTTGTTTTTCCGTGAGGAATGTTACACAATGAATGTAGTGAGCAGTATTAAATAAATAATTAAAGTGCAAAGTGAATCGTAGTTATCGTTATCGGCTTTTGGGAATCATTTATTTATTTCTATTATTGTTTTCTGCAAATCAGGGGAAAGGTATTAAAAATTAAGTCAGTCGGTCCTGAAGCCCCATACCCTTCTGTTTCCTTTTTAAAGCGATTTATTGTTTTAGTTTTGAACACCAAAAGTTATTTGTTTGTGTACTTTAAATAAAGTTACATTTGTTGTTGAGAAATACCTCCACTCCTGCCTTGGTTTGGCACACAGATAAAACAAAGAAGGACATTTACAACACACTTTCGTCTGTCGAACTATAAGTACTCACGGTTCGACTGCCTAAATCTAAACCACTTCCGTCTTCAATGAATTGTCCATCAAGCAACACAGGCCCGAAAACACAATCAACACATGTGATCGTTTAACAAACGTCTTCTCTAATTCCCAACACATTTTTCTTCAACGTTGCAACAAGTCTACCGACCTTCCCGCACATGTTACCAAAACCAGAAAACAAAGAGAAAAAAAAAACAATTCAATCTCCCGAATAAAATAAGTCTATAAGCACTTATACCATTCTCAACACCTCACCACGCACATACAGATACAACGCCACTTGCCTAGCCTATAGTATGTACCTACATTTAGATAGCGACAGGCGAAATCCTTCCGAATCTGCACACCAATTTGGCCAACAAAGGAGCAAAGTCTCGAGCAAAAAGCAAAAATCCCGCTCTCCCATAAAAATACACAATAAAAAGTTATCACAACAACATGTTGACCTTTTACTCATTTTGTATGTGTTGTTTTCCTTTTTGCGAAAGTGGTGTGTATATTAACTACCTCTAAATGAGCTCTCATTATGCTGGGTACATTTTTATCTAAATGGGACGAACGTAATATCCACTTATGTAAAAAAATTAAATGTGAAATATTAATACAAATTATGCAGCAAGAACAAACGACTAAAAATCCCGAAGGGATCTTTGAGCTCTTTTGTGCGTGGTAGAGTTTTAACTCCCCAAAGGATTTTTTTTTTTTGGTTAATTGGCTTTGGCATTCGAGTTCGAGAGAATTTTCGCAACACGCATATTGTACCCAACACCCAACACCCACCACCCACACCCTTATCCGACATCAATATACGTAATTTTTCATTTTACCCGATTCTTGAAAAAGTTGCATCGGTTTTTATGTTCGTTTTTTTGTATCCCTGGCGATGTTTCGTTGAATTGCTTTGCATGATTTTTTATTTGGAGTGGCAATAGTGTGCCTAGTTATCATAATTGCACTGCATGTGTGTGCTCTGTTTCGAACATTATTTAAAATTAAATAACTTACAACTATGTACTTAACTACTTTGGGGCTATGGGCAGGGAAGGGGCACACTTAAAATGTCTGTCACATGAATCTAAATAAACACACCGAAATTACTTCCCATTGTAAATGGATTTCTGATGGCATGGGGAAGGACACGCCGATTGTAGGGTATTAAGCTAAGCATATTATTGGCCTAAATTAAAGGGTCACCGTCACGGTTCACCGAGTGAGAGCACATTATACAGGTGGTCGAGTGGGACGAGTTTGGCAAAGCAAACAAAATCGAGTTTTCCAAATGCGACCTTGTTCAAATATGTATATAGTGCATTTTAATTATGATTTTGTTTTTCCGAGTGTAGCGAGGGAATTTTATTCGATATTTCCAGCTTGTGCGTTATATGCGGGAATGTGTCAGCGCGGTTGGCGATGGCGAGTGCTTAGGGACAGAAAAAAGTAATTAACAGATTAAACTAGGGGATAGATAATTTTGAAAGCAAATATTAGCTCGCTGAATGAGTTCTGGTGGTGATTTTTATAAGCATATGGCATTTTTAAATTTTATACTTAATTAGCTCTTTGTTGGGTGGAAAGCTGGTGGCTATTTAGATTTACCTCTACCCGCATATTGACAGGTATCTCTCACCTGGAGATGTCGCTTTAACTGACGAGTTTGAAGATATTTTTAAACGCAGTTTGGTTTATGACGAACAGTAGGCGTGTTTTTTTAGCTCCTGTCTCAGCAAAGTAAAGTAAAGTAGAGTTTTCAGCACGCGTCCTACGTCCTACTTGACATTTCCGAGATGCAGAGTACTGGGCACATCCGAAAACTTAGTAGTCATAAGTCGACCTGATTGATCTGGAATAGATGGAACCTGAACGCGAAAACTAGATCGGTTGGGAGCGTCACTTTTCCTACGTTAGCCACATATGCGAACTGTCAACTTGGTACTCTGTCGAGAATTTCTTGACTAGATTCGTCGGCTACCCCTCCATAAACGTCACCTGTAACAGCTGCCCATGTGACCGATCTAGCCCAATCAAAACTGACATCAAGTCAGCCAGCTGTCAGACTTACTAAACTTGACAGGCAGCATCTTGTGTTCGAACCTTTCTGGTGATGTGGGTGGAAATTGCAAACAAACTGAAAACTAAAAGTCGAGCAACGCAAAATTTTAGGCCAGAGTTTATACCAATCAAGCACAAATGTGACTGGCACCGATTTCTTCCGCATTTGCCTATTTTACTTTGCTTTGCCGAGGTAGAAGCTCAAAAAAACACACCTAGTGTTTACGAGATGGGACGAATGTGGGGAACTTCCTTCCTCCGAAAAAGAAGGAGTTAATAAGGGATTCCCAAAGTAGATCGGAATAGGTCATCTCTTTCAAATGGATATATGTCGTCATATGACGTCCTGTAATTAGCGTGAAAGGGCACACTGAAACAAAAATACGCTAATGTGTTTTTGGAGGCCAATGGTCTGAAGCCATTCCATATCCAATATTGAGTTTTATCAAAGGGACAAACGGCTATATTTAGTTCCCTTGTGATTACTAATTCTAACGATGTTTTCTCGTTTTTTCGTTTGTCAAATTATTTGGACGGGAAATTCGCAAAATTCAACAAATCATTCACGTACCGTTGACCTTTTCGTTATATCTGTTGCGTATACTTTATCAGTCAGGCAGTAATCGATTAAAAGGACAAATATCCACGGCTTTTACACCGATAATATTCAGGTCAAGCCGCGAAAATGCATCAAAGGATTGTAATGAAGACACTGCATTATTTATGCTGTCCATTCAGACAGACACTAGAGTGCCTTTTTGGCTGAAATTACACTTCGATTTCAATTAATTAAAAATTCTCCTTACCACCTTTACGTGGGCATTCCAAAACAAAGGTCCTTCATCAGAATATATACCCATCGAAAGCATGATTCATTCATTAATAATTGAAAGCTGTTAAAAAAAGAAATAATTACCTTAACCATTTGTGTGTGTGCCTATAGAGTGTATTAAACTGTTTACTTCGAAATAATAACTGAGCGAGAAGCCGTCCATCATGAGAAAAGCACCAGCAGCATGACCATTGTATGAAAAAAAGAGACAGAGACATGCAGGATTGTATATATCAATCAATAATTTATTGGTGCGATGGGCACTCGTGAAACCGACCGCATAATGTGCATCCATCATCCATAAATTGCTCTAATTAATTAATTAATAAATGTCTATGGTTTTTTCCGCAATATTTAAGTGCGTGAGATTTCTTTAGAAGAATCTCTAGCGATAATGAACCATCAATCGAACGTGGAATATGCAATTAAAATGTAGGTTAGTGCGATACAGGAAGTTGAAATCATTCAATCAACTGGATGAGTCGAAAATGAGCTTATCGGACAGGAAAGCGCATCCATCCTGTGGTATATCGGCTGTCTCTTCCTCTGTTCAGTCGGGCTGGGTGGACTTTGTTTTGTTAATAATTAGGGTGGTACTTTTTTTTTTTAAATATATTGTTTCGATGGGGAATTTTTTAATACAAACGTCCCCCTTCAGTTCCACTAAGTTGCCCTTTTCGATAGGCTTCGTTTGTTATTACTTTACGCGAAATTTGTCCTTAGTCTTTGTTGGCACTGTCCATCCGCCAATATTGTTCGACTTGATTTGTCGAGATTCGCATAGTTTCTGAAAGTTCTGTTCCCTTTTTTAACACTCCAAACTATTTACTTCATGTGAAATAATACTGTGCACTACGTTTGTTCATCCAACCAGTCCATCACCATGCAAGACGATAAAGCGAAATAAACGGAACTTGAAAGATCCCTTAACACTGTTCGTGTACCAAGTCAGAGATTGGTTTTCATATCCTTTGAACTCACCATTGCAATAGTTTACATCGAAAAATGTACAACAGATCTGCCGAAATTCAATTAAAAAGGAAAAGTAAAACCATTACCTGTCGCAAAGATACTAGAAATGAAACGTGCCGAAACCACATTTCAAAAACAATTCAAATAAAGCACTATCTCCTCAAACACACATACACGCACAAGTTCGAACAACTTTATCTTCCAATTATCTTTCATGTAATTTGATATACAAATATCAAATCCAGCCCCACAGGCTAAAAGCACACCGCCGCGCCACCCGCTCGCTCTTCAAGTCCAAGGCTCAAATACAAACAGAAATCGGAAACCTCTCGCCAAAGAATATGAAATAAGATTCCAAAACTTAGTCCCGAAGCGGAAAAACTACGACAACAAAATGTCGACGATGTTTATGGCGGTTTCACTGATTCACAGGACTGATGATGACGATCCTTTCGGGCTATAAAATTAAAAAAAAAAACTCCCCTAAAAGAACGGCCGTATGACGACGTGTAAAAGAGATTCCGGTAATTAAAAATCTAGGTAAAAGTTGCTCACTAAAGGAATAACAAGGAAAAAAAAATTAATGTTAACCCTTTGCGAACATCATCCTCATGATGGTTGGTTCCAAAATCAACGCGCAATGTGGCGACGACGCTTTTCACTCTCCTCCGTCCTTAAGCAAAGGTTTGAGTCATTAAAAATTATTCAGCAGATAATTATCGTAGCATGATGACGATTTTTGACTCCGGTGAATTAAGTTCACGACAGCTTACCACAGGATGCTGCTAGTGCGCGAGTTATCTTTCAATATTGGATGAGCGCGGTAACCCCTCTCTCAACCCGTTCGCATATCCGTATATACAGAGGGCGGATACTCGGTATCGAAAAACCGAGTGCAATTGAGATTGAAAATCGCTTTAGCGAAAAAGTAGTTTTCTACGAGGGACTTTTATGGTTTTTTTTTTGCTTTCCGCTTTTGCAATTCCGAGTCGCTAATTCAAGCTAAATGATAGAAATAAGCAAGTAGTAGCAGAAAAAGGGAACAATCAGTAATTAACAACAAAAAAGCAAGATAAAGAGTGCCAGCAAATTTGGTCCTCCTCGGTTGGTGGTGGTATGGAGTGATAAAATCAGGAAATCATTCATGTAAATTCCTCTTCTTGGGTTTTTGAGTTTTGGAATTAATATCCTTCGTAGTTGGGTACATGGTATATAAGAGTATACTCGTAAAAGGAACGGAATTAGCAAAATAATCACATGTCTCCCTTTGTAATTATTCTTTCAGTACCTATGGCCCTTACAGAAATTTAGCAACTCAAAAGGACATCACTTGCTAATGGAGAAGGGTCTGCAATTTGGTATCGATTTTGATGGTTTCGAAAAGGACGAACCTGCTAAGCCCCAGATGATAACAAAAGATTTGCTATTGGACGATGGAACAGTTGCTGATGATTATCACAAAGAACACAAAGGACACACGGTGACACAACTTCAACATGCCAACCACCTTATGCAGGGGGGTTATGAGAAGGAGCACTCGAGGTATACGGATGGGACTACGTTCAAGTGGACCACGAGTGAATGGTCCGAGTGCTCGGAGAAGTGTGGCACTGGAACTGGGCTGAGAGTGAGTAGTCATTCTGTTATTAGCATTCGTTTAAACTGCGGTTTCTCAGCAATATTATGTCCAAAAGTATTCAAAAAGGTTTTTGTTGGTAATAAGTCGGATGTTGACACTTCCCAGGCCCCATCTTTTTATTCAAAAGTGGGAGCACTGAATGCGTGCTTCGATTTTAGTGCGACAACTTTTCCACTATAGTTTTCTTTGTTAAAGTTCAAAAGAACCGATCTCCTTTATGAATACTTTTCGACAAAACAAAATTGTTTGCGATCTACACAAGACGACACGAGGATGCGTCAGTGTGGAAGGGAAACAATCAAAAGCGAAGCAAACTCTTACACTTGTGTATTTTCGATGGTCCTACAGAGACGCACAGCAACTTGTATTCAAGTGACTGGTATGCCAACATCAAATGCAACCACAGTCGTTGTTGATAACGTCGAATGTGAGGATACAGGATTGAACATCCCGGATACATTTGAATCGTGCGGTAACGAAGAATGCCCCCAGTGGCAAGTGGGTGAATGGACGATTTGCCAGCAGGCGAGATGTTTTGGCCGCAATACAGCGATACAGAAAAGAGATGTCACCTGCAAATACATCAACGACACTCTCACTGACTCATGTGATGAGCTAGAGAAGCCAATCAGCCGCCAGGAGTGTAACAATGAACTATGCAAAGGCATCTGGAGGGTGGAACCATGGTCGGAGGTAAATTTTGATATACCTACCATTCACATATGTGATGCAGTTTAGGTTGCAACTACATACATAATTGTGTATATTCCAGTGTAACGCACCGTGTGGTCGGCAGGGTCTCAAGTACAGGATATTGCAGTGTGTATGGTATGGCACTCGACGGCCAGCGGGAAACGAGTGTAAACATCAACCGCGCCCTGCGGTAATGAAAGTGTGCAAAAGTCCCCCGTGTGCCACAAAGGGTATGTATGGTTAAATATTTCAACAGGCTTTAGTCCACCTATATATAGTTGAAAAGTCCGTCTGTGCAAAGCTATTGGGAACATCTAATTACGGAGTAAAATATTTATACGGGGTCCCTTCATGGGCAGTGGCGTAACGCAACACTGTCACTCGCTGTTTTGACCAATTTTCTATATTTTTTATCTTTCGAATTTCCCAACTCCCAACTCACTTCGCTTGTTTGTCTACAAGTCAATAATTAACAAATATACCTATTTCTGTAATTCAACGGCCAAGAGGCAACAAATCTGATGAGGTGTACTTTGCGGGAGTTGAACCGGAAACCCCTCATTCAGCACACCATCCACTGAGCTACTGAGCTCACTCGTTGACTATATCTTTTGAGTGGTTGTCCCTAACAATATGTGCATTCATTTTCTCCGCAGCGCGTTGCAAGGACAGCTCACGGTACTGCAAAAACGTTCGATCCATGGGTCTCTGTCGATTGCACCGATATCAGGAGAAGTGCTGCAAGTCCTGTAAATTCAACATATTTTAACATTTAAACTACGGCAAACCGACGCGACGTTCAAGCAATTACTAATTTAAGTTTCCTTTCTACGCGTACATACGACAGTAACATCCATAAATATAGATTTATATAATGCCACACTGTTACATAAAAATGATTACAAAAAAAAATATAAATAACCACACTCAGACAAAGACAGAACTAGAACAAATACGAAACAAGTGTTGAAAAACCAAATAAGTAACAGTTTGCAATTTCAATGATATTATCGTTATTTAGGAAAAGTTTTTTATTATTATTTTTAATGTCTAAGCTTTGTTAAAATTTGAATGATTGTCGATGAGAGAAATTAACTATAGTTGCAAATACATGAAGAACAGAAACAAAAAACAAAATACGCTCTGAACAAAACAGAAAACAAAAATGATAGACTAATAAACATAAATAAAGTATTACATATAATTAAATATAATATATATATTGTAGCTATAAATAAATATATATATACAAAAACATGAAGATGACCGCAAGCTAGTTAATACGAAAATTTAATTACTATAGTAAACCATTTTTTATATGCGAAAACAAAACAAAAAACAGAAACAAACAAAAATATATAACATTATGTTAAAGAATTATAATTAAAACCAAATCGCAGTTCTTTCTGTTTATTTATTTGATAGCAATATACATCTTTAACTTAAGCTGCTAACAAAAGTATCTATAAAAAAAATAAGAACAACATTCATGTAAATATTAGAGAAATTATTATAAAAAAACAACTGAAAGAGAGAGAGAGAGAGTAAAATGCGCTCCCAAAAAATCTGTCATGTATACCCCGCCAATTTTATGGTAAAATAGTTTACCAAAACAACAAACAAACGCCCTCAGTTGCAGCACAAAAGTAATGAAACCAATCACCTTCGTGTCACAATCTTCCATAGTTCAGATTTCAGATAGTTTTCCACACCACTTGCTGATCGTGGTTACTTTGGTTAAATTCATACAAGTTATTCTAGGTACCTGTACTTGGGAGTGGGCGCGCACCTGCAACAGTTAAAGAAACTCTCCATCACCAGTATGCAGTATATAACTACATAAATACATAATAAAAAATAAAAGCATTTACTTTGTTAATAAATTTATGTAAATACAAAATCAATTACTGATTATAAAGATTAAGGTCCTGTACGAGGAGGGTAGTAGTTACATCTTATGCAACACAGAAACACATACGACAACACACACACACAGAGGCACAGAAATGTAAGATATTGAAGACTTTATTTACGTTGAACAAAATAATAAATAAATCATGATACAAATAATAAAACAAATATTATAAATAAAACACGATGGTGATGATGATGATTAATAAAGTATGGAATTTATTTTGAAAAAAATGATGCAGGGTGTGGTTTTATTTGTCCCAATTTCACTTTCATCCTGGGTAGAACATATTGGGCAAAAGACACGAGCAAGGACAGTGTTAGTTGTGATAATCCGGAACCGATTTACCCGGTCCGTAATGGAGCACGGGCACGGGGCACCTACTGACTGAATCTATTGTTGTATTTTTCCTTTTGCATGTTAAAAGTGGTATTTCGACCGCAAAGGACGTTTCTGATGCCCACTATCTATAAAGCCCTCGAGATATATTCTGCAATAGCTGAGAAGGAGTATGTTTAAAATTCTAGCGAGATTTTTTAATTGTATCATCGTGTAGAAAAAAAAAATTGTGCCAAAACTCCTTTTCTTGTACCCACTACTGTTGGCAATATATTGATGGCACGTAAAAAATCCAATTTCCTCGAAAAACACCAGGCGCGCAGGAAATGCAACAACTATTCGACGCACAAACACAAACCCGTGCCCCAGTCGAACCAAACATTTTTACACCACAGCCCACCATACAATTCTCCACGCAAAATACCAGGCGCGCAGAAATGCACCAACAATTCGCGCTGTACAAATAGCAACACACCTAAAATGAAATTCTCACGAACGCATAGCATACCCTCAGGCGCACACGACTATCCAACACGGACCATGGTATGCAGTGATTTTGTTTACCAGGTACCTACGAATATGACTTGCATACTTTCAGGGGCAGGCATTTTTCAATCCTCCTTGGCATATGCTATGGAATTTATCAAGAATTTACGTTGCATGTAGTACAGCGCTCAGGGTACTGTGTTCCTACTATAATTCTGGGAAAAATTTAACGAACGCGGCAAGGACAGATTTTATAATTCGATTTTTTTAAACACTTGTATCTTGAAAATAGTAAGTAGTACCACGAATTTGCTTAAGACCAAATTTGTTGTGTCAAAGATGTTCTACCTGTTGCAGTGGTTTATATTGGAAAATTCTGTCAAGTTTTTACATATGGCGCAGTTTTTAATATCCGATGTCTGTCCTGGTAATAATATGATCAATGACGAGAAAAAAAAAACACTTAAATTCAATTTGTTAACAGAAGCAAGCTATTTATTGTGTTGTTTTCAACTTTCCTTCTTCATTTACACGCGTTGGTCACGTCATGTGAATTATGCATCTCGCCTTTAACCACCGTAAAACAAATAATTAGCATTGCAAGGCCCATTGATTTGTGGCTCCTCAGAGTTTGCGGTGCGCAAATCTCCCCCGTTCAATGACATTCACGTTTAGCCGACATTGGCAATGTACTGTGTCATATATGCAGACCTCTACGTTTTTTCTAGCTATAGTTTCTGGTAAAATTATGCAACCTATATCTGGAATCCGTTGTAAAATTAAGAGGCAGGTACTTACGATGTACTGGGTTTTGAATCTTTCAGCCGGAACATTTAATTAAAACACTCATACTATCATTATTATTATTAATCCACCTAATACTCTCTAGAGAGATACGAATCTGTCCGTCTGAGTATATATGAAGCTGGAGTGAGACAGATTTTCTGAAGCACAGCCATTCCACACTTCCTTCAATATAAAGGTAAAGGAATTCTGTTATCCGAATCGATTCACCGATGTCTTCATTAAATGGTTACAGATTTGTTGTTTCTTAAGACACCATAACTCGACCCATTCACTGCATAGAAACCTATATTTACAATCTGAAACGATACAATGTATACTAAAGAATATGGCAATTCGATCTCTCTGCCATTGGATTACTTACCTTATAAAAATATGAATAATATTCTAGCTAGAATAAACCAATGAAACAATTGAGTTGTGTCTTGTGTTTTGATATACGTAAAGCTGACTACAAACATTATACACAAATTGATGTCCAGACATACGGATTAAGGCCGTCTTGGTTTTATTTAATGACATCCCGTCTTCCAATGTTTGGAAAATTCCATGACCTGAATGAATAGATGCCAACGTGTGTATGTTTTAAATAATCGCTTCCGTTTCGTTTTGTAATGGATTCAGATTTGCTCAGTTTAATTTGCTTCACATCAAGATGATTAAATACATTAATTATGCTGTAATCAAAGACTTGATAGAGGAAGCCTCCGTCTAGTACAACTTCTATTTGACGGAACATTTATTTTTAACTGAGAGTAAATTTTCTAGTAGTTACGCGTTTTGTAGGGTTTTTTTCTGCACCAACGGATGGGTGCAAGGCACCTCTAAGTTATGACAAGCTTTTGTTTCCTGAAAGGTTCTATGAAAACCACTCCGGAGTATGACAAACCACCGAGAGCGCAACTGTCATGAGAAATCCTCACAAGTCAGATCATCTGTGACAGAAAATTGTGGGTCCCTTGCCCTATGGTCATAAGGAGGTTCTTACTGCACACTGGGAAACTGGTCAACTGACAGAGGCTTGATAGAGGTTTTTGGAACAGAAAAAGACAGAAGAAAATAAATGGCTTTCAAACAATTGAAGATTTCTTTTTGGAAATGAAAAAATATGAGAACGCATCGCCACTTAAGGTGGAAACATATGTACTAGATCAAAACAGCGAATAGAATTTTTATAAAGATGGGATCCCGCAAATGACCATTCGTCCCATAAAATGAAAGACCCACACAAAACGAACAGTTAAACATCCAAAACTGCTATCAAGTATTATTTGAAATACTGCATCTCAAGTGAACGAAAATCAGCATAATCCAAATAGAAGCAGAGTACTTATGCACTCGTGTAAGGTACCCATGGGCAATCGCAGCAGACGACATACCTTTAACTGGTGCACACGAGCATCAAACGGAATTTCACCAGAGGCAGCTATAGTCAGTGATGCTTTTAGCTAGTATACTCGTATCTAAGCTAGATACTCGTACTATGTGCAGGATGTTCTCATATTAACAGGCATAAATGTTTTCAATCGACCATTTCCTGTCAACTTACCACTGTGATGCTGAATATATATATCTATGTATCAGTGGAGAGAAGTTAATGAAAAGCAAACTAAACTAAAGCAGCCGAACAAAATACTGACGATGATGATGATGAATACCGAGTGCACACTACATAGCGACACACAGTAAGCAGTAGCTGTGGATTTTTTGTTGTTTCGCTTAATTCGGGGGAAGCTTCATACGTCAATGTCATACAGCAGATGCACTGCATACGCAAATGTATTTACTATGTCGGCTAGAAGCTAGTTACGATGCCATTGCATTGGGGGTGGACAGTAGATAGTTAATTATGTTGGCAGCCCTCAATTTTGTTTGTTGTTATATACCCAGGGTCTACTAATTTAGTATCTCTCTCAGTGCACCAATGCTATGGCCAACGTAATAATTACAATTTGTAATTAGCATATCTGGTCAAGCTTAAAAGAGAGAGAAACAGAGAGAGAGAGAGAGAGGCGCAGGAATCGATTGCGGCGGATTCGTTGCCACATCGTTTTGTTATCACGATCGAAAACTATTTGCAGTCAGCGAATTCATTAATCAAATTAGTCGTGCAATGAGACAAATGCTTATACAAATGCGGGGTCGTAATCAGAACACAGGTAGTGCACATGAATGTGTACAGAAATCTACCCTTTTCCTGATGGTTGTGTTGTGTTAAGTAATCACGTCTGTACTGAATAGTGCCGCAAACCCATTATCCGAAGGCATTTCAAATAGCCTCCAAAGCAGTGCTCGTTTTGTCTCATATACCTAACTACCTATCTACCTACCTACACATCTGAGCCGTGCGACACATTAATCAGCCACTTTTGTGATATTTCGAAATTGAGATTAAAGACGACTTCCATTCCGAGAGAGAGATATTATTTTATCCTTGAATTTTAATAATATAATTGTCCGACACTTGAAGTCCGACACTTGTCGTTGTCGCTGAACTGACATACATATATACTTATGTCACATTGTAAAGTGACTTACACTAACTAGACCGCCACTATGCCGACGACGACGCACGGCTCTTTTGCATCAAGACTCAAGCGAAGGCTCTTTCTGTGTATATTATCGTGATAAAATTCTCAAACATAGTATGATCAGAGAGCTGCCCATTACCCCCACCAGAGGCGGTCTCGTGTTGTGCTTTGACGCGCGCTTTAAATAGGGAAATTTCTGATTTATTTGGATTGACTCACTTTTTCGCCGTAACGACCTTACGTAATACGCGAACGGAATTGCATGGGAAATGATAATGCACACGTACGAAAGGATTGCAAACAAAGCTGTCAAAAGTAAACCATTTGAATGGCAGATGTATAGATGTATGGCAAGGAGCATGCAGTTTTGAAAACTTGAAAGAGCGAAGATCTCTGTTTAAATAAAATGAGCGCCCTACTGATGGAATTCGATTTTGGGGAAGAATTCCGTTCAAAGCAATGACAGACGTTCCCTGCTTCCGAATCAATTAACGTGCAGACTTTTCCACGCACAACTTAATCACTTTGCATGACTTAATCACGTGGCCAAGCGGACAGACGACTTAAGGAATTAATACTTCCCCCAGCAACAAAAGAGGAAGAAGTGCGCCATCATCTCAACGTATATCCACCTCCGCAGTTTACACGCACTGACACAATAATGCCACCATGAAAACAACAACAAAGGCAAAAATTATATAAAAACGCATCAGCACAGCATCCACACCCCTAGGCTAGCTTAACGCACTTTTCGCCAATTTGCCGCATATGTACAAGCTACAGACGTACGTCCAAAGCTGCTGTACACCCGCATTGACGTGTTGGGCTACATTCTTTCTTGGTACGTGATTTGTCAATGATATTATGTTTGATTAAGTCTCATCTAAATATTAGTGACAATCTGTACACACAAAGTCAGAGTTATATACAACAATGTCCAATTGTTCCGTTAAATTGCTTCTCAGAGTCTCTTGCAAACGCGCTAACCACATTACGGAGGCTGCGAGGCGGAGTCTCGTCCCGCATCTTTTCACTAGAATTGAACTTAATTTTCAGATTATTAGTGATCTGGATCGGGACGCGTTCGTTTGGGCAGCACGCGGAATCTTAAGAACAAAAACTACTGTGGCTGATACGGTTCTACTCAAAAAACGGTCTATCTCGGTTATTATTTTGCCAAGCGATTGAGTGTTGTGTTTTATTTGTTGTTCCGTTTAATTTATTATTTTATTTTTTTTGCGGGAAAAGGAGTAAAATCCTTCGCGTATTGTGTGCTTAAATAGATCGATTAAATAGAAGGATTACCAAAGGACACAGTAAACATGCCGACAGTAGCCGAAGAATCGATTGATGCTTTTCAGCAGTATTATGCAAGGCCACCGGTTGTCTCGAAAAAACAGTCACTGAAACAAATGCTATGGCATCCGGAGGAGAAAACCATTTTCGGAAGGACTGTTTCTAGCTGGTGTAAGTTACCAAGTTGATACTTTAGATTAATTTTATATAACTATAAGAAAATTCGGATGGATAACGATTTCTTGGGCAAAGGATATTTACATGAGAACTAGTTGTCATAAATAAATCGAAGATTACAAAAAGTTTAAATCCGAAAAAGGATAAATAATGTATAAGAAGCAATTTGACATTTATTCGGTGTGGGGGTATAAGCCTGTCCTAGACTATTTAACCTCTGTCTCTTACAGCCCCCGTTGGTTTTCGGGGAGAAATAAAAGTCGAACGCATATTTCGTCCAAAGTCGATTTGTCAATTTGTTCATATCGACACAGTTTTTGACTTAAATTTCAAAATATTTACTTCAAAGCATTTTATTTTTGGTCAAAGACTCTCATTATCCCTTGAACAAAAATAATAAATCCTAGGGCAATTTTTGAGTACTCTACTGTATTTCGATCTATTATATCATCGGTCAAGCGAAGATTGATAAGTCTAACCGATATCAAACGGATAAGTAAAATATTTTCAGGATACAATAAAAAGGCTTCAAAAGACTAAACTTGGACGCCGGAGGTCTATCATCTCAGCGATATTTGTCTGAAGAATTACGTGATTAAAACCCAAAGTGTTGAGAACATAAAAAACATTTTCTACACAAAATAAGCAAAAACGTTTTGCAACAAACAGTCAAACCATAGGTCGAACTTTCTCTAAATCTAGGGAATGTTTTAGAACTCTAAACTGAGATTTTGATTTTTACACAATGGTCCGTTTTAAACGATCCAATATTTTGGATAGTTTCGGAATTTCATTTCACTATTTCCATTGAACAAATAAAATGTTATTCTCTAAACTAAATTGTTGGAAGGTCCATGTTCTTTTATATTAAGCATATTTTCTAAGAAAAATAAAAAGACGACTGCAACCTACAGGTAATAGACTACATCCTAATTACCAGGGATCGGATTTCCATGCAAATGCATGTTTTTTTATGAACACCTTGGATGCAAGGCAACTTATAATGTATACGTATCATGAAATTTCCTTTAAAATGGCATATAACCGTTAGTGCATATTTTTGCATATTTTACTATAAATGCATATTTTGCATATTTTTGTGCATATTTTACTATATTTGCATATTTTGCATATTTTTTATAATATTAATTCATATTTTTGAGCATATTGTTCAGAAATTTAACCAGACAGTAAAAATATATCCCCTTTTTGTCAGTGGAAACGAAGCTTAAAAGTATTATCTTTTTATTTTGTTCATTTTCAATCTTGAACGATATTCCAAGCCCACATTATAATGCTTATTTATTTTTATTAAACAAAGGAAGATGTTTATGTTTACGTTAACTGTGTTTTTTTTTTATTATTAAATGTTGATCTCGTTTTAAGTTATTATTTTATTAAATAATAAAATAAAAAATTGAACGTATACTTATGGACTGAAGAAAATGTGTTTTTAAATTGAACCGATATGAAGTTTAACTAATTTTAAGTGCATATTTTAAATGCATATTTTGCATTTTTAAGCGCATATTTTAAGCGCATATTTTGAGATCTTTAGTGCATGAAAATCCGAGCCCTACTAATTACCTTTGGCAGACTACCCAAGGCCAATTGCTATGTGCATCCGAATGCAGCCATTCAGTAAGAGAAAATGCATTTACATACAATTTGTATTTATTTCCCCGACTATATTTAGAATTTTATGATGGTTTTCGGACGCAATTTCTATCGAACGGCATAGCTAGTGCATAGGCGCAATTATACATCTATTTTGTGAAATTTAGCTCAAAGCTGTAGGTCTCTCTCAAAGTAGAGTCTCAGTTAGAGTTTGAGTTAACAACTCATCTCTTTAAAGATGTGTTCATCGTTTATGTGTCTTGTAAAACTAGTTTCAGAGATATAAGAAAGTGTTATACTTAATGAATGCGACGATGAGAGAAATGAAACTACAAGGACTGAGTTTTTTTTCTGCTTAATATGGACGGCACACTTTGTAGCAGGTAGTTGTTGCTGTGTTTTTTTGTCCTAATATTTTCGGTGATTCAAATAAGGGTTGCAAGGGATGTGCGTGTTTTGTGGTGGTTTGTTTTTAAACTCACGTAAATAGGGCAGATGCGAGATTAGTATTTAGAAGTTTGAACAAATCGAACAGGGTGATAAGTTACTCAGTTTAATAATCTATAAGTTATTCATAAGCCATGTTTTTGTGATACTGTTAGTTTGACGTATTTTCAACTTGCTTGAAAAATTCATCTTTGACGTAAATTATTAATACTTGAGCACATTTTTGTACAAGATATTTCAAAATACTACTTTTACAGACTTAAATGTCACGGTGGGTAACTAAGTACTACGTCAGAAATTCCTGAGAACCGCTTTACAAAAGTCAACGTTTTTCCGCGGGTTTAAACGTTTAAACATTCTTGAAGATGATTTAATTCTCAATTTAGGAACAGAAGATAAAGTTGCGATCCACAAATCCGTTCGCATTTAACATCAAAATAAAAATTAAATCTCGCAACTGACAAATGAAAGTCTCAAGTTGCTGCGAACGAAAAAGAGGTTATGTAAGTGAAATGTTCAGAGTCTCAATTAATTTTTAAAAAAGCATATTTTATCTTGTCATTATAAGAAATGTAAAAAGAAAGACTTCCCCGTTACATCGTTAAAGTTGGCAGCATTTTTAGCCCAAAAAAGAGTCGTTTTTAACCTTAAATTTATTCTGTTTGGGAAATTTTGCCATTTCAGCCGGACATTTAAAATGATTTACAAGTACCACCGCACTGACATCTTTATTACAAGCAGAATATGAATGACATATTTCAATTTACTCGCCAATAATGCTAGACTGAGTCTTATTTGTCTCACGATCGCATAGTTAAAGCAATATTTAAATCAAAACGATTGCAATTCCTTCACAAGCCCCACCATTTCTATTTCTATTACAACAATCTACAAGTCCCAAGTCTGTGAATACAATATCCACTTAATGGCACAGACACAGCTGCTCTTTGTCTTCAATTTATTTTATTTAAAAGTACACCTCGCTATTTGGCTACACCCTGCATCACGTTTTTGTTTTAAACCTTGCTCAAAGCCACGATAGAGAAAACACGTTTAAGACTCACTCATTCGCACACTTGCAGCACTTATCCACTCTCGCATAGCTACCAACACCAACACCAACCCAACCCATGGGAGTTTGGTTAATTCACAGCGGATTGATATAATATCTAGAGAAACGTGTGATACTTTATTGAGGTATTTCCACCCTTTTCGCATGTAGTGGTTTCATTGTTGGCTGTAGAAATGTAGTAGATGTAGAATACGATATACGAGAAACGAGAGTATCACCGAATCTAATATTCGAGTGACAGTCCACTGTACTGTGCTTAGTGCAGGCAATAGCATTCTCCAAGTTGTTTAGTAAGAAATATCGAAAAAGGCGGTTCCTTCATTTTACACTTAGTTCACAAGTCGCACGTACGCTCGCATCAAATCCTACCGATAATAAATATAAGTGCTGCAGAATTTCGTATAATAAAATTAATATCGCCTTAAGGTCCAAGTTCGAGGTACAATCGACTATAATGTGCGCGTCTTTCGGACAGTAGATTTATGGTGTATTTTTTTGTATTTTGTTTAAATCGAAGGTGTGGTCACTAGTGAGGTCTTTTGCTCTTTCGCGTTGTAGCATTTCACTACCGGCTGCGCTCGTTTGACACACATACGAAACGGCGAAGAGATCTTGTGTGCTGTCATTAAAAAGGCACCCATAAACAAAAATATATACGAAATATAGATAAATAAATAAATAAATGAATAGTGTCCTGACCAAAGATAGAAATATTAAGTCACCAATTTTTATTTGCTTAGTGTGGGCTGTGGAATACTGAGTACTTGTGCTTGCGACAGTGCCTTGCTGTCGTGCACGAGAAGATACAGCAAATAGGTTTCTGGCGGCTCCGCGTTTAAGCCCCAAATTGTTTGTTCTTTGTGTTTCGCCTTTCGATCGGTAGTGGAATACCTCAAAAAGTTATATAATTTTGAATAGAAACGAATTGAAAGCGATCGCTGAAGATCTTTCAACCGTGAGACACAAAGTGCCCCAAGTGTGCGTGGAGTTTCAAACTATAAAAAAAAGTGAACAAATATAAATCGAAATGTCGAAACCCATTCACAATACCAACATGGATGAGCTGTTCGTCCGACAAAAGCCAGCACCCTTTAACCTTAGCAAGTTCCTGTACGACTCGGACGAGGGGACTGTAATGGGTCGGGATCGCACGTCATGGGGTGAGTTCAGGCGTTTATTTCAGTTTTACGTTTTACTCCAAGTCCGTCAATTACATTCACAGATCAAAGCGGCTAGGTAAAATAATATATATTCGTCTTGCATAATTGCTGTTGGTATCGTTGGCTATGTCGCCTCCCGATCCTCCATTGCTCTTGGCTGTGTGTGTATTTTGTTGACGTCTTCTATTGCACTGCGTCTGTTTTTCATGGGATTAAAAATAATTTGCAGCGCGACATTTAAACGAAATACTGATCGTTACACAGATGCACATTTTTTCGCAGCATTTTCTTGCTTAATTGGTTTTTAATTTAAAATTTGAAAATGCAAAGACACATACGAAGCCAAACATTTTCACTTCCCGAAAACATTATTGTTTGGTTTCATTATAGAGCAAAGGCCTTTGACAGAGAGTACCTGTTTTGTTATTTGAAAAAGCAACTCAAACTTTGCCTGCTTAGGATAGTATGTGTTTGTAGTAGGTACTCACTATTGTTACAGCCAGAAAGAGTTTTTTGCGTAAATTTTTTGTTAGACATTGTCATGTTTATCGTAAAGAATTGGTGAGAGTGCAGGTGCAGCGAACTCGACTCTCTTCCCATCCCAACCATTTTGCGCACTCTTTAATGCTTGTTGAAGATGTCGATGTCAATGTCGGTGCAATGGCATCACGATCATCACACGATTATGAACAAACATTCATTAATGAGATATATAAAGCGTAAACTACGATTTGATGCTATCACTAATATTATTCTCTCTAACTTTGTGTACATTTTCGGAGCCTGAGTCATTCATAAGTATAACTCACTCTGTATAACACTTGTACATGTTTTTCGCAAGCCGGAGTGAATCAGTAAACCAACACATAGAAAGACAAAACGTCTGCAAAACCACATGTCAAGCACTGGGCTAAACTTAATTCAAAACAGTTTCCCAATTAAAAGCATAGAAATAGCTAGGTACACGCACAGAACGTGACGTGAAAACATAATTTTTATTCTCATTGTGGGACTGTATATAATTAGCTGAAACAATACATATTTATGCATATTCTTATGACTCCCAAATTTCACTTATAAGCAAACGTAGAAGGCGAGGCATGACCAAAACCATCTACCTTTGTCCGGTTTGAGAATTTTTGACTTGTCAAAAACACCCTAGTTTGTTTGCATCCCCCTTACCGTTCGTCATGTTTGGGGTCAACAAACTGCTTTGGTAGGAATTGCGCAAATATTGACACTCATGCGTTATCCGTCACCACGAACCACACTTTTATTCAAACAATACCTGCCACCCTTAAGTGTTCAGTCCAGGGTCGAATTGAAATATTCGTTATCGCTTGGAATTATAAATAAATGCTTGGTTTACCCTCCCCTCAAGCATACAACTGTGTATAACATATTTTTGCATTTAAATAAAGACCCTAAACAAAATAACCATGTATAAGTAAAAGCAGTTAAAGTGTGCTAAACATCACCACAACAACATTTTCGTAATCAGCAGCTGTTTTTTAGCCACCACCTACGACTGGTGTTGGTATCCAAATTACGTGCTAAATGTGGGAATGTATTTCAAAGATTTAAACTGGATTCTGTTTGGTTTCTGCGCCAGAGCTCAGTTTTGTGATTATTCAAATAATTATGTGTGATGGCAACTATAGCATAAATATTGGCTGTTGATGATCGAAAATAACGTTGAGAACCTGATGTGATTGAGTGAATGGCACAGAGACATTAACAAAGCAAAAAGAATGATGGCTATAAATACCTAGATCTAGAAATATTTACCGGCTTTGGCCCGCCTAACACTTAAGAGTCCGGATATAATGGGTGCGTTCAGCTTATTGTTAAAAAAACACGACTGACTGAAAACAACAAAGGTCCAAATAATGGAAGACCTAGGACGGAAAGTGTTCTGATGTTAAAATTTGGCAACAAATTGATCCATTACCTAGGTAAAACTATATTTTTATTACCAGGGAACATTTTAGAATTTTTTACATTGAAGGAAAATATCCACCAGTGCTGTCAGTTCGTGGGAAATTTGTTAATTTTCAGTCGGTAAATAAAAGAAATAATATAATGAAAATTAATACGAAGTCGAAAATCTATAGAAAGTTTTTTCTTTACTTTGTTTTTGTTACTACTGTATTTAGCGGGTGTATTCTCAGTTTTTTGATGAAATCTTTCCGAAACTCTGTTCGAATGGAACTTGAAGCCAAACCCGATTAGATCGAAACAAGGAATACTACGAAATGTTAACAGAAGGGAGTTTCTGTGAAATGTGATACGTTTCGATTCATTTCTAAGAATCATTGGATATGTGTGGAAAAGTTTTGTTTTTGACAATTCGGGTGAAATGTTAAGACTCGGCGTGGGGATTTTTATATCAAAAGGCAAATGCCAAACAACAAAATGGTAATTCAATTAACGCCTTGTGATATAAATTTTCACTTTATACGCATTGCAAATTGTTTGTAGGGAAAATTATCTAATTTTAGAAAGGTAGCAAAATTGTGAATATGGATGTCCAAAGTGTCAATTGTCAGTCCGGTTCTTGACAAATCTAGTCAACTACAAGTGCTTAGTCTGTACAAGGGCATTATAACGCCGATGGCTGCTTCGTAGGCAGCTCCGTATGGAACAATTTCCTATTCGTTTTTGAATGATTAACAAACAGCGATGACAGGTGAAAATGTCCGCGTCAAGTTAATAAAAACTCCAGATGAATACATTTTTAATGCAGTCAATTATCCAAGCACATCCGCAAGTCTATACATCTGGAATGCGCGAGTATTGTGGTTTGAACTTTTAATTAAACAAATGCCGGACGACAGAGTGCCTGGGTCTTAAACTCTGCTCCCCTAAACAGAAATGATCCAATTAAAACGTTGAATCATCATTGTTGTGCTATTAGTTTTGCATCTTACAAATCGCTCCCTCAGTTATTGCTCATGCCAGTCGCTTCCCGACCCTATGAACTATAGAGAGAGACAGACCAGCCGCAAGTATCGACCGTTTAATGAATTTTGTTCATAGTGACGACGGCGGCGGAGGCGACAACGACGACGTGTACAAGATGCCGCCAATCTCCAGCTTCAGGGGCAGAATAACCAACCAGCCGCATAGACGTTTAATCATTATTAAGTGGTTAATTTCATTCAGGGGTTGTGATAAATTGTTGATTCGATTTGTATGACGCGTAAGGTTGGATTTATTTTATCGAGGGTTAACCAAGTTTGCGAGGGGTGACCGAAAATTGGTTCTGAGCGTTAAAAAGATGCAGTAAAAAAAGCACTGATCGTGGACGGGAGAAGAAAGTGCGAAGGCCAGAATGCACGAGCCTCTTACAGTTATAGGCATGACGAAAAGTCCACCTAAATTTGTGGTGACATTACAAAAATCTGAATTTTTTTAATGTCATCGAATTGGCACCGCAGCAAGTTTTGGCGCATTCTAACGCTAGCTGGTTATTATGAAGTCGCATGTACATGGTACACACATTTGCTTCTCGGTTCTGCATCTATATGAATGTTTAAAAATAGACTAAGTGGATACTCCGCGCTGAGCCAAATTTAACATGTTCATATATGAGTACTATGGATTTATTATGTATCTATGTATCAATGTATGTGCGTATTAAGAAGGCTGACAATTTTATTAGACGACTGTGGTAGGTGAAATGGGAATCGACGCGTGTGCCAAATGACGAGATCAATTGCAATTACTTTGGTTCTATGATAAACACTTTTGTTTTGTTATATTTATGACTCTTTAACTTAAGCGAGAAACTGTGGAAATAAGGTCAAAAATGATAGCTTTTTATACAAGTTCACCACCTAACCAAATGTTTATACTGACGGTTGACGAAGTGGTCCGACTTTGTTAGATACAGTGAAGAACATCCACCCGTTGCAAATATTTTTTTAACTTTTTGAACTTGAAACAAGATTTTTGAACTTTTCTACTTATTTTGTTATTTTAGCGAAAATTGGCATTTTCTACATAATCTTCTATGGTGTGTTGGCAGCGCTAGTAGCCATTTGTATGTGGGTATTCTTCCAAACATTGGACCCACGTGAGCCCAAATGGAAACTCCATAGTTCAATAATTGGAACAAATCCAGGTTGGTTTTAAATACACACACATTTACTCAAAGTACCTTTTTTCACACATAATTTTCAAAGGTCTTGGATTCAGGCCATTGCCACCACCGGAAAACGTGGAGAGTACATTGATCTGGTACAAAGGAACACAATACGAGAACTACAAGCACTGGACTGATTCATTAAATGATTTCTTAGCCGGTAAGCAATAAACTGACATTATAACAATAAGCAATAACAATTTCTTTCGTAAATAGTATACAAGGTGCCTGGACTAACACCCGGACGAGGTCAGAATATTTTCAACTGTGATTACAACCGCCCGCCACCACGAGGACAAGTATGCGATGTTGATATCAAGAGCTGGGATCCCTGCACTAAGGAAAACAACTACAGCTACCACAAAAGCGCTCCATGCATCTTTTTGAAGCTCAATAAGATTTACGGTTGGATTCCCGATTTCTACAACGATACAAAACAATTGCCCGATACGATGCCATTGAGTCTGAAAACATATATCTCTGACATTGAGAAGACAGACGCTAAAAAGGTATGCTTTCTACATTCGTGTGGAATATTAATTTCAAATTTTGGATTTCAGATGAACACCGTCTGGGTGTCGTGCGGAGGCGAGAACCCAGCTGATGAGGAAAATATTGGCCCAGTTGATTATCTGCCGATCCGAGGTTTCCCCGGATACTTCTATCCATTTATCAATTCCGAAGGTTATTTGAGTCCGCTAGTAGCCGTGCATTTTCAGCGACCAAAACGTGAGTTGTGTTTATGTAGAACTAAAATAAGTGATAAGATAGGAGAGCGCCTTTTCAAGAGGAAAGGGTTGACCGACAAAAGGGTTCCCCAACAAAATGGTTGTGCAATTTTAGAACTCTATGAATTTGAAGGTCCTTACTGATATTAACATCTCCATGTGTCACTCAAAAAACCGAATGGTTGCGAAAAACTAGCCAAGATTGCGAAGACCAGTTCCGGAAACAGGATATATTTTAAACTGACAACATCTGCTGCGTCAGTTTCTTTTGGATTTCTTTATTGAATGCCTTCCCAACATAAAAGAGCGCTCGAGCCATTTCCAGAAACGTGTTGTAATTCGTAGTGAACTATAAAAATTATTGTAAAAAAAGTAGAGCCATTTACAAACAGTGTTCCAAGCTCGGGTCTTTGACCGTACTCACTGAATGAAGTGAGCTCGCAGTAAGAAAATCAGCTATTATTATTACGTTTCAAAAATGTAAAGCTTGGTGATATTATTAAGGAAGGTTTGACATTTAAAAGCGAGTACAAATGACTGTACATAAAAGCTGGAGAAAGTAATTGGCCGGACAAAAGGTCAAAAGAATAGTTTTTAGAAGGCTTTTGTTTTTAGGTATTCTT
This sequence comes from Cheilosia pagana, assembly GCA_936431705.1. NCBI lineage: Eukaryota > Metazoa > Arthropoda > Insecta > Diptera > Syrphidae > Cheilosia > Cheilosia pagana. Next base: position 499,052 of record OW386169.1, read on the forward strand.
CAAAATGTACTGATTGCATTTTTGGTTTTTTGGGAAACCGAGTTCATATTTTTCTGTACGAAGTATGTTTCCGTTTTGGAGTTCTTTAAAGCAACAGACTTGTTTTAATTTTCCCCATCACACGCCCTGAAAAACACTCACAATACTGTAAAAGTGTCAAATAATATTTAAATCGTTAAATTAAAAACTAGTAACCCTAAAAAACAATAAGCAAACGCGATTTAACTTTTCAAAAATGCTAACTTTCTCTACTATGTATTTTCAGGAGGAATCATTATCAACATTGAGTGCAAGGCATGGGCCAAGAACATCCATTACGACCGCAAGGAGAGAATAGGATCCGTACACTTTGAGCTGTTGATTGATTAACAACACCGAATAAATTTTAAGTTGTGTCGTCGTAAATGTTTCTTTCTACATATAATTTATGTGTTTTATAGTAATCTCTGTAGAAGTCTTCTCCTGCCTCTTCATTTTTCTCTGTCCAATGCTGATTCTTTTCTAAATGTCGCAAAGAAATGCATTTTCCAGTATAACACTAAAAGCATGCAGCAAATTTGTGTTCTTTTCTTGCACACAATTTCCTAAGCAAAGAATAAAAAAAACACTGCGTTGCTCTTTAAAACATTTTACGTAATCACTTTTAAGTATAAATCCATAAGAATCTCCGAGTTTATCTCAAAGATAACAGCAAAACTAATTCGAAGAAGATGCTCAATTTCGAATCACGAGGAAAAATGAAAAAAAAAATTAATAATATTAATCTTAATCATTTGTGCTTTAGGTAGATGAAAAAAAAACGTATATTATTTATTTGTATCGCTTACTAGTTCATTACAACTTGACTGCCAATAACAACAACCAAACAAATAAAATCGAATGAAAGGAAAAGCGCAGCCTTTTGAATGAAATTTATGTATTTTCCAGCGAAATACCAAACAGAATAACCTTTTAATTTTGTTTTGCATTTTTTGTTTTCGTTTTAAGTTTTTTTGTTTTTAGTTTTATTTAAAAAATAATTGTAAATGTATAAGATAGATCAATCCAAAAAGAATTCTGAAAGCATTCTCTTCAAATATAGACCATATTCTCATAGCTAGAACATTCAATATAACTTTAAATGAAATAGATATCTTTTTTTTGGAAATTTTGACTTGAAACGAAAAGAAAAAAATATAATGGTAATGGCAATAGATTGTTTGTCGTCTTTTAGTTAATAATATTGAATACTTTTGCTCAAGTAAAATTGATAAGACAGATTAAAAGAAATAAATTAAAGTGTACAAAAACTCTAAGAAAATAAACGTTGTTTTTTAATTTTGATTGATAGATACGATTCACAGCCAAAAGATATGCAAGAATCTAGATTTTAGTTACATACGCTGGTGGTTATTGCGTCAGTGTAGATTTTGCTGTGGTAGATACCTTCAGTTGAACTAAAAATACGAAGGAATGAATGATGTATATACGTGTACTCTAGTATCTCATACGTACGAGTGTGCGATTTTAATGCGTAACATTACCAAAAAAAAAAAAACACTTCGATATCTCTATATCATTTGATTATATGACTTTCGAAGATTTCCTGCCTACAATGCGGTCATGTTTAAAAAGTTAACGTGTCTAAATTTAAATATAATTAATTCAAAAGTATTTGGGAAAGCTAAAAAAAAAACAAATTACTTATTCGGTTCAGTAATTCAGCAACACTGAGATCCTCAAAATGTACACTCATCTATCGGTCGCTAAGGCCAAAATAAGATGAATCTATTTTTGAACTTGTAATTTCGCGATTATCAATTTAAGTACAATAAATACTTGGAGCAACCACTATTCGCCGGCCATTCCTTATCCTTTTGGGGTTTGTTTTTCCATCACACCTTTGGAAGAAGTAGGGAGGCATCTACAATTTTATGCCGAATCCGAACGTCTGAACTGAGAAGAGACGAGGACCTAGATGGCTAACTTGTGGAACAACGGACTTTGTCTGACCTAAAGCAAATACTGTGAAAATACTGTCTTCCAGAGAAGGAAATATCTCTTAAACACTATGGATTCGAGCCAAGGGCAGTGAAACGCCGGCGTCGCCACAATTGTTTAAGCCTAAGAAGACAACGGACACAGACTTATGGCAATTGATCTACAAGAAAGGGTATCCTTTTTTCTATACACCTCATGAACTTCGAACGACATTCATTTCGATCTTCAAATGCCGCAAAATGATTGTGAACCTTAAACCACTAAGAATAGAACACCAACTTGAACTGCTGGAGTATTCGGTGAGCTTAAATATACCTAAAATTATTATCTTACAGAAAATATCTCTCTTGTATATTAGAGCTTTGTAGGTAAATAAAAACTAAAAATAGAATGATAAATCAATCTTATTGTCAACCGCAGAACCGCATCGGCAACACGTGAACTGAAGTAGGTACTATGACGTCCAGGCAGTTTATTTCCAACTGATAAAATATGTTAAAAATATGTCATATCTAGTATTTTCTAGTCAATAAAATGCTTATCAATCTTATCATAATTTAAGATTCAGAAAATAAAATAACTGGATTTTTAATTTCAACGAGGATAAGTGTCGAAGGCCGAGTAGCTTGATGGGTTTCTGACGTAGAAAGTGCAACTGCTAAGCAAGGGGGTTTAACTATATTTCATAAATAGATTTGTTCACTAGGTACGCCAGTTCGAATGTTTGACACATGTCACATGAGTGAAAAATTTTAATAAACAATTTTGGGAGCTTTTTTTATAATTAATCTTTCTACTTTCGTACAGGTTTTTCAATTAAACTGCTTATTGCTCAAGATGTCAACGGATTCAGCGTAGGCAATTGAATATCGCTAAAATCAAGACGCTCCTTAATTCTGATCTTTTTTAATAAAATATCGAATTTCGTATGCAAATTTTGCGATCGCATAAACGGTTATAAGTTAACTACTCTCGTAGGCCTGTGTCTGCTTTCTGACGTTTAGCCGATGGCTACAAACTACCAACTGACTGAAGTGATTTAACCACCAGAAATAACCAGCTACTGTTTTTTCAAAACTGAACTCAGTTACACGAAAGACAAAACTCAACATTATAAGATATTTCTACATAAATCCAAAAGAAATCAGAACTACTGTTGCCAGTCATTCAGCAATTTTAATTTGCTTTAGCAATTAGTTGTCAAGATAAAATCATAAAAGTCTGTACAAAACTTTTTATTGACTTCACGACAAACAAGGTAATCGTCACCCTGAGACCCACCCAAGCGCACGAAATAAATCAAAACGATTTCGATATATTTTTTTTATTCACCTTCAATCGAGCGGTAACAGCGGCTGGAAACGTCATATTGTTTACCCACCCATACCTGGATAGTGTTCTTCTTCTCTTTACGTCATAAACCTGACTTAAGCAACTGAAACTGCTTTAAAAAAAGGCACTTCTTCTGAATTCTAGATGTTGCATGACAGAAAGAGAGGTTGGAAATGAGAAAATGAAAACACAAACAGAGTGAGTACATATACATACCAATGACAGGTAGAAATTCTGTACTTGAAATAATTGAGTGCTCATCTGTTGACTACCAGTTGAAACCAGAAAAACTCGATTTTCCCCCGTGAAATTGGAGAAGAAAACTCAGGGCAGCTCCCAAAGAAGGTTCGAAAATATATGAGAAACACTCTAAATGCATAGGTAAACAACAATAAACTGTCAATTTGAGGAAAAGACTTCCTCGGATGTTTGTCAGACCTTTGCGAGAAAAACTGAACCTTAAGGTGTAATTTGCCCTTTTTCGACGGTTTAACTTAGAATACACAATATTCAAACTGCATCCATCTGCAAACTCAAATCATCGCATGCTTTACCCTCGTGGTCTACGAATTGGCGCAACCCTTTTAAATGCTTCTTATTTGATTAGAAATCTAGTTGGGCGCGAAAACCTGCGAAGCAAAAGAACACCAGTTAGGTAGGTATATGAAGCTCTTTCTATCTGTGCGAATTTGGGGTTACACCGCATGACATAATGAAGACCACGAGGGTAAAACATGATTGCCGTCAACCACGCATAAGTGCATAAACAAAATGTTGCTGATGGGATATTCAGTCGTGTCGTACTGTACTCGAGAGATGATGGTCAATATGGTTAACGCGTTATTTTTATTATTATTATATAAATGACAAACAGTTATATCCCTTCTCTTTCTCTATTTTCTATCGTTCGTCAAACAAACAAAATGCAAACATACTATGCAAAGGCGAGGTGATGACTTATTCACAAAGGGTGAACATCTGAACACATGTTTGCTAGTATTACCAGGAGAGGTTTTTTTAACGTCCTGCGGTCACGACGAAGTACTATATCATGCGTTTTTAGGGAACCTAACAAAATCGAACGAAATGGCGAAATATGCAGAAGCGAGAACTGACCCTATGATACACTACATTAAGAGAATCTACGACCAAACTAGCGTCAAATGAATTAAAGAAACAACCCACATTCTAATGAAATGTTTATGTTTGAAAATGTTGTTTTTTAAAGAAAGTGACAAGAAAATTCAAAGTGTGACAAGCAAATCAACGCGATCGGCTAATCTCCAGTTTTTACCGATTTTACTGTCAAAGGTACTCAGGAAACCGAAATTAAAGGTCCATTTGCATAGGTAGGTAGGTACTTGTAGATTCGATTTAGAAAAATGTCATAGGTATATCACAAATCAAGAAAATGCTCTGTTTTTAACATCAAACTAAAAAGCTGTATTTTTTAAACGTCATAGAAAAACAAATAGAAAAGCTACAATTCGTCTTTTTATGTAATTCACTAGTGTGCAAGGCAATCTTTGTTCCCTTATAAAGTTTAGATTAGATAAGACTATATAAAGGTAGGAGTATATGTATCTATTACTAACCCCACTAAATGCGTACGCACAGATTTAAAAATAGAGTAGAGGTACTAAAGTACGGCTTGAACAATGCTTTCCAGATATATGTGGTCTTTATTTCAATTCTCATGTGGCTACAGGGCAAGTATACTTTGGGACTGGTGGCTTCTTTTCGCTACAACTTACAACAACTCATGTGCAAAAGTTACACCTACAGGAAGCATCTCGAGACGCAAGTGAAGCGTTAAAGGTTTTAGCCTTTGTCGAGAGTTAAAATAAAAAGAACGGCAGGATCAGAAAGTTTTATTATTAAAAATCGTTTCTCTCGTCTGTCATTGTTATCGAGGTTTTATGATAACGACCTGTTGCACACACCCGTCTATTACTTCTGGCTGACTTTTTTACACGAGTAAATTCGAAAATGCGACTAAAAATATGATTAAAAGCAAGTGATCTTGTCTTGTGGTTTACTACGAGTCAAATTATCCATAATTAAACAAGTTGAGGTTAAGGTAAACTAATACCCTCCTGTCACCTGTCAAATATTTATAATTTGATTAGGTACGACTAGCAATACACCGCCATGAATTTATGCACTACCCTATGAAATAGAACAGAGTAGAGAAGAGAGTACTCCACTCCACAACACACAGGACAGAGTGTATACAGTAATATAGTAAAGCAAAAGCAGTGTAACCAGAATACACACAACAACCACATCCACAATATTTCAAAAAAAGAAAAAAGCTTTCAGTATCTTAGCCTGAGCTCTGTGCGCTGAGTATCTGGACTTTCATCGTTTTAGACAGTCAGTCCAGTGTTGTTTAGTCACAAAACCGTCTGCTCAATAGCACCACTTTGGTCAGTCTTCTAAATTCGTGGGTATAGCACGCGTGCAGGGAATCCTCTGCTTTGTCTTTGGCATCTGGTTTCTGTTCGAAATATTATTTTAGTTTTCTAATTTTCTATTTATTTCCTTTGGTACTAACGAAAAGTGTTTTGATTTTTTTTTTGATTCTCTGTTATTTCTCTTGAAAACTCTTTCGACAAAAAAAATCCCAACCACATACAGTGAAAGAAGGTGATTTTGTTTATTTAAAAAAAAAATCCCGCACACATCTACATAGTGTTCGCCTTTAATCACCTCACTCACTAGTTTTGTGTACAATAAGCATAATTACACGGCCGGATTGCAAAGGATCTACAAGTGGAAAGAAAACAAGTGAAGTGCATAAGATAGCTTTAGATTAGTCGCGAATCCCACTGTTGTAATCAGCGCCATCATGTCATCGACAGAGAAGAAGAACGGAGTGACAACCCCGAACCCCAATGAATTCCAGTTCGCCCTGCCTCAAGAGAAACAGCCGTTTTCCGAATTCATCTACAACAAAAAAGATGGCACATTTTTTGGACGTACAATAAACAGTTGGGGTAAGTTGGAATTTGACAAAAAAACATATGATGTCGACTGTTATCATAAAAAAAAATGAAAAAAAAAGCAACCAAACAAAGCGAGGGAACATTTTATACATTCTTATTAATTTATCAAGCACTTTATACAAATTTGTTACACTACGCGACAAGTGCATTGAATTTTGTTTTTCGTTGAATGGTGGAAAAACCCACAAAATGCTAATTTAGCGATAAAATAAAACCCGTTTGTCGTCTTCAAAAAGAATTATATTCTTCACATTCTGTTTGTTTACATGCATTGCTACGTTGTGAGTGAATTTATGTATGTATATCAGAGCGAATTTTAAAGATAAATCTTCGAAAATAAACAATTCCAAGGAATCGCAGTGACTAGACATTTTAAATGACGTGTATAGCAAGTTGGAATAATGGATTCGGAATAAGAGCACTAGCCTCGTCTGTCACATCAAACCACTGGTCAGACTAACTGGACTTGTTGGCCCCTCTCTGATAACACAAATCATTGCCTGCAATATATAAACATCTTGGATGAGTCATTTGCCCGTCCCAAAGACACGTTACAACTTACAGCTGTGGTGCATAGATTCGCCACTCGCCAGTCCATGAAGGTAGTTGTTCCAACTGAATAGTGTTTGTTATTCCAACAGAATTTTATGAATTTTACGTCCAGAGCCGTCATTAGAAAGACGCCTATCTCCATAAATGAATATGCAAGTGTTCCGGTGATTTTATACGTATTTGTTTTGTTGTATATAGAAATAAATGTGCTTGACGGGAATCGGGAATGGTATATTGCTACTTGGAAATATTGTTGCTGAATAATCATGAAACATAGGTATTTAGAGCGCATAGCAAGAATACCAACATTTTATTTATGGAATGTTTGTAAATCATTTGCACACCTAATTCACCTATCATAAAAATTACATATCCTTGTCCTGTAGGAAGTTTAATGTAATTTTCATGAAACGTGCAAAAATAAAACCTCTGCATCCTCCAATTTTTCACTAATTGGGTTAAAGCTTCAAGTATAACTTACGAAGTGGCTATTCCCACGTAAATTTTTTACTGACGTTTGTCGGGCTTCGGGACACGGCTCTTTATTTGACGTAACGTAATGGTATTTTCATTAAAAATAGTGTTGGGCCTTAAAACGTACAGGATCATGCCCGAAAATGAAATACTGGAGTTTAGAGTCCTTTTTGCAGGCGAAGCGAGCCACAGAACCCTACTTAACGCGATTTAATTTTGACGAAGTACTAACTACGTCCGAATAGCATCAGCCTATCACTTATGCTGCTGGGAGCTTGGTGCACTAAGTGGTCTAATGCATTACTTGTGACCTTAGCGGTGTATAGGTTTGAGCTGGGTAAAGTGGATAGCAATAATATGTACTTTGCCACCAGAAATAAATAAAAAGTAATAATATTACAAAGAAAGAAAGAAAGACGAGGTCTCAGTTTAAATCACCCTGTAAAAACAGCAATTAAGGTCTTTTTTGACTGCGCCACCTTTCGTGAACTTTTTACAAACACCTGACTCTAGGCCGGAATTTGGAATCTCGAGAATAAGCGTGAAGACTTTCAAAACGCAACGATCAAAGCTCTCGTTAGAATTCTATTTTTGTTGGCAACTTAAATTCCAACCACACAAATGATTAAAGTTTAGATGAAAGTAGAAAAGAAGCAATATTGAACATCAAGAAGCTAACCTAAGTTGAAACCTTTGACCAAAAACGGTATAGCTCCTCACTGGCACTTGTTGCTAGTCTTAGGATGAATCTAATTAACCTAGGACATCTCACTCAGAAGCAAATATGAAAGAATATTTCCCCATATTGCTTAAATTTAACTGTCAAAAGTGTTGCATGTTCGTTTGAATTGAAAAAAAGCCGATACCATGCAATGAAACTCGATCAAGTTATTTTGGGAACGTAAAAAATCCAGCCACCGTTCAAATTTGTCTGATTTTTCGATCGATCTTACCTAGCAATAAGAATGAGTAAATAGTACAGAGCTCGTGCGTACATTTCCGTGACACAAACTGCGATAAGTAGTGACTCGACTTAAACGGATTTAAGTATTTTCTATTTCCGAAAAAAAATAAACTCAAGACTTATGGGCTTAAGGCAGTAAAACTGATGTGGCAAATTTGGTTCCACACACCCAAAAACCTGAATTAAATAAAAAGAACTCATTCAAAAATTAGCGATTTACTGATTCTACTCTATATAAGATTCGTGATAAGATATTCCATTAGGTATCTAATACCCTTCTAAGCGAGCTTACGTAAATATTTCAATCTTAGTGTCATATTAGAGATTAAAGTTTATAATTGTACGAAAAGTGTTAAATCGAGTTGTTTCTTCTAGATAGATAGATAAGACTAAGCAGATAAGCACATGACTTTAGCAATTAACTAGCAAATAAAAAATACACATCAGATAAATTTATGAACGGATTTTCAACAGAACATTATATAAAAACCCTAGAGCTAAATGCAAACACATGAATATCTTCACTCTCTCGTATTATTGTATTGTGGGGGAAAAAAAAGAGAAGACAACATACTAGAACCAAATGTTTACTCAAAAACCAGACGCTGATAAGAGTCCCATGTAGATGCACAAATGTATAGTTAGTTATACGACAGCACTACAGTTCAATGCGACACAATTATTAATGAGCGTTTTATTAAGTTATGACGTGTAAATTTAGAAATTCCAAATTCAAAACTTAAGGATGACATCAAGGTGTGTATAAACGTATATTCTCCAAGAAAATAGCTATATACGTATAAAACAAAAGCACCAAAAACAAGAAAATGTAATTAGCGAGCGAGAACAGGTACACATATACATACACACACCCTAACAACAAAAAAAAACACTAGGAACCGAAACCGATAGGAAATTGTCTGTCTGCTATTAATGAGATAAATGAGAACTAACTCTGATATTTATAGCCATTAGAATTAGTCCGCCCCGAGAGCGCTAACGAAACAAGTTTTCAATGATTTTTGTTGTCTTTGGCTATATGATGAGTTGTTCTTTACACGAAAAAAAAACTGTTACGTAATACCGTCCTCAATATGAAATCAATGGTCTATTTCTTAGCATAAGGACTACTTATCAGAATCGACTTACGCACATGGCAATAATCTCCCAGATATCAATTAAATGGACAGAGATAAGATAACTGTTGAGTTCATTACGAAAATAGATTGGAGGTAAACGACAAATGGGATTTATGAAAATATTCATTCGAATATGAGTAATAGCTCGTCACACTGTTCGACATACACAGGAATCACTCAAATTATGATTGAGCTAGGTGTAGCAGGAAAATTGGCGCCATAAGCTATGACATGATGCAGGGGATAGGAAACAAGGTGCTTTTCATACTTGGGTGAAACTTACATCACTTTTTGGAACCGTTTTGTTCTGTACATATTTCGGAGCAGACGGCATAAATCAAAGAAATACCTACCATAGTTGTATGTATAAATAAAATAAAACAAGCTTCATAGATCTATTGCAGGGGCTTTGATTCGGACAAGCAAATCTTTCGAGCTAGTGGTTGTTGATTAAAAATTAAAAAATAAACAAGTAGTCCACAGGTCCATAAAGGATCCAAGGTAGGGTGTCCAATGTCCATATCGCTCAAACGAAAAAGAGGGCATACTCTATACTTGGCAATCAACAACCCCCCATACATCGGAAAAGTGCTACGCCACTGCTAGTTTTTTATGGGCGTATGACTTAAAAGTTTCAAAATGGAGGAATTGTTTTTATATCGAAATTAAAGATATTAAAAAAGAGGACAGAACAAATAAAGAGGACAAAAAAAAAGAGCCAAGTGAAAAAATAAAGATTAAAATAGATCGCTGACAATGAGATGTTCTGGAAACCGTAATTCAAGGCGTAGCGTGAGATTTTAATTTTTAAGACAAATGTCGATTATGGTGAAAAATATTGTGTTGACAAATTGTAAGGTCAAGTCGGGGGTTTCCACCGCGCCAGCAATTACCTAATTACTCTCCGTAACTTAGATAATTATTTCTCACTAGTAACTCTAGAAAGCTCTCGCCGATCACCTTTCGCGTCGATCTACAGTCACACTGCACCATGGGAACAATATTTGTTCTATTAATACGCAGATATTTACATCATCACCTCAGTCATTTAATCGAATTCGATCTGAAATAATTTAGCCCGAACCAAATTGAACCGCAGACATATTTACAGTACTATAATCAACAGTTGATATGATACCTACATTTGTGCAAATTTATAACAATTATTCGAGTAAACATCTCGTTTCGTGCATATAACGTTATCTGACACTTTTGTTTGAGTTACTTGTCAAACATTGACTTCTTTTCAACGAGCCATAATGAAATTGGTTTCAAAACACTGCGCCGAGGCATTTATCTGACCAAAATAATAATTTCCAAATCGATTATTTGATTCGACTGCCCACGAATGTATCTTATTACTATTCCAACACACACATACACCATTTGCCTTAGATAGTAAACAAGACGTAGGTATGTCCTTTGACGAAAATAAGGCGGGAAAGTTGTGTCCGAATGATGTCATACGGGGTGAGATGACGCTATGTTTTCCACCCCAAACATAACTTCAAGTTAGCCTAGATTTCCTAAGCATAATTTCCCACCCTGTTCTGCAGTCACTTTCTCGGTCGTTATAGAATAAAACAGGATCGCGTGCAGTAATGAGAAACATTATTATCGCCACTGGAAAACTTTATTTAGGCATGTGTCGGTATATCCTATCAACTGTAACATCTTCCAACAAAGAAGGGTGTGTAGTTCGCACACAACAGAGCTTTCTCCGGTTATGTGTTTAAGCGCCATCGAAGGAGCTTCATAAATACACTATGGCTGGCTAAAAGTTTTCATATTAAATTAGGAAGGATGCCGAAGTAGGGAATTACTTCATCTTTTTTTAGGACGGGGTCAACGACAGTCTATTGCCGTCATCATCAACAGTTTTCCACCAGACTGGCGCCCATTATCTGCGGATACACAGTGAGAAAGGAGTGTGTAACTCATATTGACAACTGGATTAAACTAAACAGTTTATTCAATCTGTTCATTCAATGTCTATCCGACAAGGCAAACGAATCGGTACTTTGAATAATGAACGAAGATCCGGCGGTAACTAGTTTTCCTACAGCAACACTAAGCGATCTAATTAAACGGTTGCAAGCGAGGTGAACACAAACACTCATACAATGACAGTGCAATGTCAAACTTAGATGCAATTGGTTGGCAGAGCAAAAATTTGTTGCTTTGATAAAATAAAAATTGGGAACGTCACACTCAGAAAAAAATACTATAATATCAATAAGAAAAGTAATTGAATCAAAGCTTTTATACTATTAAAATTGGTCAATGGTGTTCATCCAATTGAAATAATAATTTCAAAACTATAAAAGTAATGGTACGATTTTCCATGTGTATTAATGTTGTCACCCCTTTAATTCAATATTTTGTCCTATTAATTAATAATAGTATGTACTATTGTTTACGATAGTTTTTAATAGGAAAATACAAATAACTATCAAAAGTAAATACCATGAAAAGTATTAGAAAATATGATAAAAACAATTACACCATACTATTATGTCAATAGTATTTAACTTATTAATTTAATGGTATTTACTATTACTATAATAGGACTATACTGCTAAAACAATAACCCAATACCATTGTTTCAATGGGTAAGTAATGGTATCTACGGTAAAAGCAATGGGACTCTACTGTTAACACAATAACACAATACCATTGCTTCAATCAGCCTCCTATAAATTTTAACGGTGTACCCTACCGTAATTAATAGTACATACTATTGCAATAATAGGACCCTATGGCTGGAACAATAACCGAATACCTTTGTTGCAATAGTGGCGAATCCTTATAAAATGAATAGTACAATACAATATATTTTTATATAGGTATCACCTTTTTTTATTATTAAAAATACTAAAAACATTTGTTTACAAGATTATCGGCAAACTTAAGTCCAGCATTAAAGGCAAGGGTGTAGAAATATTGGTCCTTGAAGTCATAGCTTTTGAATCCTGCAATAAAAGAGTTATTTATTAATTCCATAGAAATAATGAGATGAATAATGCTTCGACTTACCAGTGTGTGCAAATTTTCTGAGGATATTAAAGGCTTCAGTTTTGATATCATAGTGCTGTTGTTTTGCGACTTCAGTCCATTTAGTCCGAACCATAAATAGTTACTTCATACGTCGGTGGGTCAGAGATGGTAGTTTCTACAATTACTCAATAAAAAGTTAAAATCGATTACCTTCCTTAAAAATGAAACAAACTTAAATATATTAAACGCCTTATTAAAACCTGTACCTATTAAAAAATAATAATGTATAAAACACTTTTAGTAAAAATTGTCAACGGATTTTAAGAGTTTTAAACGAATAAAATATACAATACAAAATACCTTCGTCCTTGTTTTCACTTATCAGTTGTGTTGTCTTTTCAAACCTCTTATTTTGATTCTGGCATTATCAGCCTTATCATGCAGCTTTCCAGTTGGGTTGAGCAAATAGTATTCCTACAAATATTGAATAAAACTGAGTGCAAGCAAATTATTATTTCATTAAGACATCAAACCGATCGCTGTATTTTTCGGTTGCGCTATGTTTCAAACAATTATTACATAGGTACGGTACAATTCTTTGATTCACATTTAATCGAAAAATGTATTTACTCGAAAAAAATATTTAATTTACCACAGTTAAGACAAAAATAAAACACTACTATGATCAAAGAAAATTATTTTGCACGTTAAATGTATAAAATACATCTAAAGACGCGCATATAAATGCACTTCCAAAATGATTAAAAAAATATTTTAATATAGTCCAAAACACTATTATTATCAAATAAAATTCATTAAATTATACCTGAGCTGCACTCGTTTTCCAATTTCAAAATGTTGATTCTAGAGTATATTTTACAATGAACTTCACTTTGTCACGACAGCGATACTAATGGCAAACTTTGACGAGTCTAAGTAAAACAAACCTTGTTCTTACCAATGGGATATACTATTAATATAATTAAAGTTATAAGATATACTATTAGCATTTTGAAAAACTATGCTTTTTAATGTGATATACCATTACTTTAAATATGAATCCCTTTAAAGTAATAGGTTTTATACTATTAAAATCACTTTTAAAGAATTTTGTACAGTTACTCTAACGGAACTTTTATTGAATGACGCGGATATTAAAGGGATATACTATTAACTTTAAAAACGTATCACATTGAAACAAATCAACTATTTTAAAGCGGCAACAAATAATTTGTTTTTATATTATGCAATTTTGATATAAGGTCCATACTATGATAAGCAATTATAGTATGGATGTTATATCAAAATTGCTTTCAAACCATATATCGTAAGCTAGACCAAAAAGTTACAGGATTGATTTTATTTGCAGCAGAAAAGTCTGCATAAATTATGTATTTAACTATGATACAACAAATTTCGTAAACTCAAACTTTTATAAAAAGTTAAAAAATACTTACCTATGTTTGTTTCTTTTTTTACTTCATTTTCCTTATTTCACAATCACACACCACTTCGGAATTGCTCGTTTCGAATGTCACATTCGTATTAAGGACTAAACAATGCCATCTCCTACTTTAATTTCCTACAGCGCAAATATTATAGATTATATTTTAGATTTTGATCTGAGATTTTTTTTATGCCTGCATTTTTATTATTATTTTGATATTATAACATATTTTTCTCAAAAATATATTTGTGTGACTTGAATAATTATAAGTGGATATACATATAAGTTAATAGATCATTTCGTTTGGGCCTGTATTACTGTAGGATTTATTGGAAAATTAATGCTATTTTTAATTCTATTAATGGTGCGTGTGAAAAAGTAGTAGGTACTACAATATATTTAATTAAAGACCCTTCACATTGATTTCATGGGATACGCTATTAAATATATATTGTTTCCTAGCATTAAACATATTTAACTACATGGAACTATTATAACAATAGTTCATGTTATTGATACTGAAAATATCAAATCATATTAAATCAATAGTTTTATCTATTGCTGGGTGCCTCATTAAAAAAATGGTATCAATGTTATCAAAATAAAAACAAAAACAATTAAATTAATAGTCCTCCCATTGATATAATAAGACGGCAATATTAACATGAAGATTTTTCAATGGTATTCCATCTGTTAATAAATAATAGTATTTATTAATGGGACAATAGTATACGTTATAAAATATTAATGGTAAAAGACTATTAAATAAATAGTGTTTCCCATTATATTTACAACGTATACCCTATTAATAGTAATAATTTCAATACCATTGTATTAATAACCCAAAAACCTTTAATTTTATTAGAAAACTATTGTTTTAATAGGAAAATCTTATTAAAACGCGTCTTATAAATCCAATGGTCGTACCATTGACAAATTAATGGGACGTTTTTCTCTGAGTGCACTTACCGAAACTTTGTTGTCACTCGCTTTTTGAGTTGCTTCCTTTTAAACCGCTGTGATAATCACTATTTCTCAACAGCTACATTTGAGGGTCCCTGATGCGTTTTTCTTTGCTCCCTGAAAGTGTTTTTTATTCGTAAATATTTATTTTTAAATAATTAAGTAGTGGATGGATGACTACAAGTACGACTACATTAAAATTAAAAGGCGCATCATTCCATTGGTCTGTTGTCACGTGCTCCCACTTAAAAATATAACCAGAATCCTACGGAAATGTGAATTTTTCACAGTCAACTAAAATGCAAAGATCAGAAACAAAATGAATCGATAAAATTCCTTAGACCTACCTGTTTCTGTTTTTTATTTAAGAAGCATATAGTAAAGAGCTTATCCATGTGAAGCAACTCAAGTGAAAAAAGTTAGTTCTACTTGTTCATTTGACTATTATCCATCAAGTTAAGCATTATGTTATGATTGTATAGCATACTACAAACGACCGTAATTACAACCGGCACATCTGGTGCTAAGTGTCTATTGTAATGTCCGAGTACATAGCTGCATAACACTTCCCTTTACAGCAATGAGCATGGTTTGTTCTATTATTAGCAACAGCGTTATAGTAGAAACAACATTTGGTATGGAACATATCACTCACAGTTCGTTGTACCCTTTATTTTGAAACATTCAGTTCTAAACTCATTTATACTTTCAATGAAAAAAAGAGAAAATAAACTACAGCAATTTTTATTACCACTTATTGGTGGAGAGAAATAATATTTTGTATTGAATTAAATAAATATATAATTAAAATATAAATCATAAAACGAATTTCTGCAGAATTCCAAACGAGAAACACATTGTTAAAAAAGTGCGCTTGCTGTTTTTAGTTACTATAGCTCTAAATAGTAATATAAACCGACCATAATTATTGGTTTGAAATACCTATTTCATTTCTTATGAGTTTGATTTGAATTGTTATAAAGTAAACAAACCGATGGAACAGCTCTTTGCAAAACGCTGCTTTAAAATGGCATACTTCTTTTTTGTTACGAGACATCGCTAATGAGTAATGACGTAAACTGGAACAGAAGTGGGAAAATCCCATTTACTAAAGAAACTTAATTTGGAAAACTGATAGATAGATATATAGAAGAACATAATGAGATTCACATTCGTGTGCTATTAATAGACGTTGTTGCCGAGTCTGATGTGTGCAAAGTGTTTTTTGTCCATGCTTGCGTAAAATGTATATCTACTCCCCTAAGATTTTCAAATTCAGTAAAAAAAGCACTAGTCAGTTTGGTGTTTTTTTTTGCAACTTTTTTAAAAGAAAAATTCAAATTCCTTAAGGGGAGTCTATCACTCGTCTGTTTTATTGAACATTTATACAGCATAGCAAAGAAAAGTCAATCTGGGTTACTTATCATCATTTTTAGTGGCCAGGCTGAATTTTTCAAACTCAAAATGGCGAAATTTTCAATATTAAATTGTATATTGAACGTAAAAAATATATAAGGTGAAGGTTAAAAATGACTGTTAGTAAGGCCCAATAAAACTAACCGAAATTTGCTTCGTTTAGTGCAAAATGAAGAGAAATATTTGGCAGTTCGTTGTTTATAAGGAGAGAGGTTAGGTTAAGTTCTATTTTCCTTTACTCGCGTATACTTCTTTTAGAAAAATGTTCGCATTTTCTTTTTCCGCGAGGGTTTTGGCGAATCGCCTGCGATTTTTTCATTACATTCGATTGAAGTTATCCTTTTCACATGAAAAAAGTATTTCCTATCAGACAGATTCCCCTGTGAATAAAGCCAACTGACCATCATAAATATTGAATGCCAATGCATAATCTCCCCACCTAATATATACATTTTGGCAACATACATTTGTGTGTATTTGCCTCCAAACTGTATGAACTAAGGCAGTCGCAGTCGAGAGTACTCTTTTTACGAAAACTCATCCAGCGGAACGCAAACAGAACCAAATTTCCCCCAATCGATCACCGGATCAATGCGACAAAGGATAGGCAAACCGATGAAACAGTTTAATCAATGTTTGGTTGCGCCTTGGCTTTGACACCAAATACGAGATATAGTTGAGGTCGAACGCTACTGCACATTTTATTATGTACAGCGCATCGATCGCTATGTCAGTGTACACTGTACACTAACACGGACTGGCGCACATACACAATGGCCAAACAAAAAAAATAATAATAATGCTGAAACATCAACTAACAAATAAAAAGTCGATCCCCTCGTGGGGCAAGCGTCTAGGTGCGGTTTTCCTATTCGTATTTTTTGATGAATTGCTCGATACACTCGGTTGAAGCGTGATCTTTAAACCTGAAAACAACTCAAACAAAAATAGCAACAAATACCTATAATCGCTTAGTTTCTTTATAGTGTAAATGAATACATTAAACAGCCTGCATAACCGCAATCCGCTTTGGCATTAATTGTGTTCGCGCATGAGATGTAATGAGCGTCATAGATTGGCTTGTGCATTGGTTGGTTTTAATTCTACCTCAAACAACTGAAAGGAGTAGTAATTGCACTGCTGCAGCCCCTATATATGCCATATGGAACAGAGAGAATTTTGCACTTGAACTACAAGCTTGTCATGGTGGATTTCTTTCTAATCAACTTGTTGCTAATTGTTTAAGCTGAATGAGTCCAACGTAAACTTCACCTACATACATAGAAAGGTTACGAATATCTATCTGTACATATGCATACCTACTTAAAGCTTTAACTGGCTTGAGTCATTCGAAAAAGTTATGGTTTCGTTTGTATGCATAATCGATAAGATTATACAAAAGCATTAAACAGTAATGAAGTACAACATCTGTTAGCGTTTTTAAACTGTTCCCTAAGGGCACGCCTTTGCTGACACACGGAAGGTCCATGGTGGAATAGCTCAACACGTTTAGGGAAATCAACTAAATGTACAAGTACATTATGTCACCATTTTCGGCAGTTATACTTGAGTTCGAAATCACCAAACGAAGAAGAGCCCTAATTTGACATATTTTTTCTTCTATTTACAGGACGCCTGTTCGTTTTCTATGCAATTTTCTATGCTATATTAGCAGGCCTATTTGCCATTTGCCTTCAAGGTCTCTTCGCCACCTTAAGCGATCAGGAGCCCAAGTGGAAACTGGAATCATCGCTGATCGGAAACAATCCTGGACTTGGCTTCCGACCACTGAGTAATGAAACGGAAAGAGGCTCAGTAATACAGTTCGACACAAAGAAGCCTCAGGAAGCTAAATACTGGAGGGAATTGATAGACGATTTCCTAATACGTACGTTCCACCGAAATCGAAAAATATATCTTAATACAACATCTTGTCTTTTGCAAATTTTCCATAGCTTACAACACAACAGGCGGGCTAAATAGGAAGGTCTGCGACTTTAGCGTGAAAAAAGACCCCAAAAAAGTATGCATTGTGGACATGACCACATTCGGAGCTTGCTCGCCCAGTAACGGATACGGCTACAACAATGGTCGCCCATGTGTGTTCCTGAAGTTGAACAAGATTTTCGACTGGGTGCCAGAATACTACGATGATGTGAATGATTTGCCCGAAGATATGCCCACCGACCTGGTCGATCACATTAAAAGCTTAGATCAGTCAATGGTAAGTTACAACAGTCATCTAAAGGATATGAATTAATCTCACTCTCAATTTTAGCGTCAACAAGTTTGGATCTCCTGCCAGGGACAGTGGTCGGTCGACAAGGAAAACATTGGCGTACTGCAGTATTTCCCATCCCGTGGTTTCCCATCCTTCTACTACCCATACCGGAATCAACCCGGCTACCTTAGTCCCCTTGTTGCTGTTCAATTCGAATCCTTTAAGCCGAATCAGTTCTTGAACGTCGAGTGCCGTTCCTGGGCCAAGAACATCATCTACAAGGGAAGCGTGCGAGATCGAATGGGATCAGTGACCTTCCAACTGAATGTCGATTAAACCCCGGATTAGTCACAAAAGTTCATTAGTTAAACAAACAATTTTGATAAAACCAACCAAACATCAGCTCAATAAATTGGGTAGCGAAAGATACTTAACTCTTCGAGAAACAACAAAAAAAAAATTAGTAAACATACAGCACAGTATAAATCACGTCATTGTTCGTACACACATTGCACTAATTATTATTACAACATAACCGCTGTGTAAAATAAAAAACAAATTCAATCATCAACTCATGTGCATTGTGTAAAAATAAAAATAATATCAATTTTTTCCTTCATCAATCGTCGAAAGGATTTTATAGCGAAAAAATTAATCAACCAACCGGTTTCATACACTCTCGACTTCCCTTTTGCATAGATGAATAATTTTCAAATGAAAAATTGAAAAATAATAAATGTAATGTCAGTTGTTGGAAGTGCATATTTTGTATTGTTAGATGTTAAACAAAACGCTACTGTGAAAGTGAATGAAATGCCTTCGACTTTGTGTATTTTCGTAAATATTTAAACAAAATATTGTATAATATTAAATATATTTTATTTCCGCTTCTATTTAAATTAAATTCACTTTAAAACATTTAATTTTTTCTTTATTATATATATTTTTTTGTTTGTTAGTTTGAAGAAAATATGCAATCGCATAGTAATAAGAGTAAAAACTAATTTAATTTTAATTTATTAGTTTGTCAATTCTATGTACCTTAGATTGTATTGTATAAACACCATTTATTATAATAATAATCGATATATTTGCCCCATTTGTTTTATTTCAAAAATAAATCAATCCAGTAACAGACAAAAAGAAGAAACTATTTTTTTTTTTAAAGTTCTTTATAATTAATAAACGTTTATACAGAACTAAATCTATCGCATTTATTCTTTGGCTTAAATCTGGAATTGAAGTTAAGAGTGAGTCAAAAGGAGAGGGTTTTGTTTATAGGAAATGAACAACATTAATGAAACCTTTAATGCGAAGGTAGGTATATTTATTAAATTATTCTTTTCATCTATTTCTATTTGTTAATAACAACTTTAGTTAGTAATTTAAAAAAAAATGCCAAGAAATTCAACGGGATTGATTTAAACAATTTTCTTATTTATATAGTAACCCTGATTTGTATGAGGAAATGTATTTCACATTATGTAGTAAGTGGATGCATTTGTCTCCAGTCTTTGTCCCCTGCTCTTTTTAGGCTGACGAAACTGAGGTCGAATTACCACATCCGTGAGCGAGCAATATCTTCGTCACTGAATTTTACAGATTTTACATGCAAAACAATAACAAATTCAGTCACGTATTGCTCGATCACGGATGCGGTAATTCAACCCCTGGTGTTTTGCGACTAAGTACCAACGATAGACGGAGAAATGAGTAAATAATACATTTTTCAGCCATCAGCTGAATAAATTTCCTGCATTTACTGGCGAGTGAACTGCATTGAAAAATGCGCACAATAACCTAAACAGAAAAAACAAGTTGCCGCCTGGTAAACTTGATTACTTCTTGTTTCATGGGACTGTTCGAAACAGTGATTTTTTCAATTGGGAAACAGATTCGTAAAGTGTCAAAATCAGTTGATTTTTTTTAACAAATTCAGCTCTTTTTTTAAATTACGTAGATCAAACATTAAATTTTATTTTCAAATAAAAAACAGGCAGATATTTATGCTAAAATTATTTATTACAATTTCGTTTATGACGAAAACTCGCTTTCATCTTTGGCTGACGTCTCCCATCTAAATTTTAACGCCACTACTAATAAATAACTAGAGCCCCCATCGCTTGATGGTAATCAATAAATTAGATCAATTCACACTACTTTGCACAATTTAATAGCTTATGTGAAACCTTGTATTAGTACGCTAATTATTTCGATTTAATATGCCAAGCAGAATATACCAGTACAAGCAGCATGTGCGCTTATTAAAGCACAGCTAAATATAAAATAATCTGGGCTCGCAAAATGTTTTATTAATGCGGGCCTAAGGTAAATCTTTCTGGAAAATGTGCTGTCGATCTAGCGATGTGTTACATAATCATTCATATATCAAGGGTCATCACTTTTATGAGGAAGTTCTTACAATCTTAAAATTGGTTTACATGCCCACTTTTGGAATATTCTTTATAAAAAAAAGGGCCCTCTAATTTTATGCAATTTTTGAAATAAAACCAGCACAATGGAATTTATTGCACTAACATTCACAGGTACTTCTACGGCGGCGAAGTTTTTCTACCTTTTTTGCTGCCGCCTGTGCGCGGAACGGAGCTTGATCAAACATTAACCTTGTCCTTTTATCTATGTCAATTTTTGATATGTCGGCTTTAAAATAACAAATAAAATCTAACAGAGCGCGATCATTTTTTAAAGAAAACAAAATTTGTCAGCCTCATAGAGCCTTAGTCAATGCCAAACCAGGAGTTGAATTACCGCATCCTTGATCGAGTGCTGACTGAATTTGTTATTGTTTTACATCCAAACTCAACAAAATTCAGCGACGTATTGCGAAAATTCGACCCCGACTTTTTTTAAAGGAAACAAAATTTAGCCCCTATCTATTTACAAATAAAAATGTAGCCTACGCTGCACAGGGTATTCGATGGTTGATTGGCAAAACGTCACGTCAGTCCTACTGAGCAGGGTAAGACGCCAATTTTCTACTGTTTCGGAAGTATCTAGTGCACCTTCCTTCAAATGCATTTCAAGCAAATTATAAACTATCCCTATCCCTAATCTCTCAAACTCATTCGTCTGATTGTTTACCTGAATTCTTGATGGACTCACTTTTTGTATGTGTGTGTTTGTGTTAAAAATATCTGCTATAAAAAATAAAGCTTATAGATTCCATCAAAATACAGCTGATCGCGCTTAAAATATGTATGCTTTCACGTCTCATTTCATAGCACTTATTCTATCAATCTTAAGTAATGTTTTTAAATTAAATCACAAAGAAAATCGTATCACAATTTGTACCGACAAAGTGTTAGTAGGCTGTTTTTTTTTCTGTGGCAAGATATGATTAAAATTATTAGCTAAACGACAGTGAAAAATAGTCTCGAGGAAAAAATTTGTTAAAAATGCACAATATATGTTGAAGCCGTCTCTAGGTCAAAGGTCGTCTTACCGGGGGGGAGATTCGCCGCGCTCTCGTTGCGTTCAAAAGTGAAAAGTGCACAGGATAAGCGAATGATATTTGGAAAGACTTCATGACTCTTTGGCACCCCACAGATCGGTTTCGTGGTACATTCGATTGATGTTATCACGTAAGAGTTTTGTTTTATCTGCATTTGGATGAGGGTGTTAGAACACAGAGACAATAAACTACAAAACAAGGACTACCTTTAGACAGTCGAACAGTGGCGCTCTGTTTTCTGAGGAACTCTAGACACAGATCTTTCTTAATACCAAGCGAGTGCATATTGCAAGTGAATGTTCTATAAGAAAGTAAGATCCAGATTCAAAGTCTACTTTAAGGCAATTGTCTACTGTACGTACCCCAGTTGCTGGAAGGCGATGTGCTGTCGACACTTTTGATCGTCTGTAAGATCGTTGGTCCCGCTTGGTGCGTAGCTGTGATGGGAGGATGAACTGGATGAGTCGGATTTTTCTTCTTCGCCCTCACTTTGCGCGTGCGAGAGTGAGCGCCATGCGTTTTGACTCCTTTGGCCACGTTTATTTTTAGCACCTTCCGCACGCTGTTCTCGTTGCGAGTGAAGGGCATCGAGGAAGGCGACGTTCCAGAATCGCAGTGTGTGCCAGATCGGTTGCTGTCGAAGGTACGTGAAGAGGTATTCCCTGTATGGGTCACAGCCAGGAACTTCAACTGCAACAAACGAAAAAGTCAGCATGGAATCGTGTAGAACACTCCCTCAAACTTACTTTCATGATAAAAGGTAAAGCACATGTTCATAATGCTAGCTGCGGGGGTGTAATCCTCACTCTCTGTGCATTCGAAAAGGATTATCGCAAAATTCTGAACCAAGGAATAAAATGTGATCTCATCCACTCGCTTGGACTTTAGCTTCTGTGCCATCACGTAGCGGCAGAACCACAAGCGTCCCGTTTCTTGCCTGGCGATTTGTCCAAACTCCGATTTCAGTTCCAGTCCAATGCTCGTTGGAGTTGTGAACAGTATCTCACTGAACTTTCGCATAAACTCTTTAGCTGGTCCGTCGGAACGATGGTCGTCTAAGCTTATTGACGACGCCCAAGAAGGCACTGAGTTCTGTGACTCGGAGCGAATGTAGTTCTTCCAATCTGTCGATTCTAAGCTGGGGCTCGCCTGCACCGGATCATGCAGGCTGGTCAACGTACTACTGTTCGACGTTTTGCTCTGCACTATAGGAGAATTGCCTGCGACCTTCAGTTTGCCATCCGTTGGCCCAAGCTCTGGGGGTGGTTCCACGTCAATTGCGGGCGGCATGCTCAGCAATTCATTGATTTTCTTCAAGTCATTTTCGATTTCAATGTCATTGTGGGTAGACTTTGAATCGATTGAATTGCATCGGGAGTTACGACCGCCGCCGCCGCCCATCGAACTGCAGCTACTTGAACTTGACGATGGGGGTTTTACCGCATCAGCTGCCGTGCCTGTATCGAGCCTGGCCTCTGAAACGTATTACGGGTTATTTAAATGGCAGTCTTTAAGTTTGAAGTGTCTTACTTGGTGCCCAGTTCGGGTGACGATATCTGCCGGATATGATTTCTTCATGTGCACGACGTGCTTTCACCCTCCTCGACTCGAAATCGATTTTAGTGTAATCAATCGTCTCGTCATCTGGTTGAATTGAAACTGTTTACATGTTTATTTTTAAATGAAGGCAATGGTCTACTCACATTGGGGCACCTCTTCTTCGTCATCGTCACAGTAATCCGAATCGCTGGAGCTTATGCTAAGTGTCAGCTACGAGTTAGAAATGGATTTTTTTTTAAATTAGTTTAGAATTTGTTTAAAAAATAAAATAGTAAAGGTGAAGAACGGTTTCTTCTTAGGTTGTCGGGACGGGAACGGTTCACTGTTAGTAGATGTAAAGTTGATGGTTCAAAATGTGCTTTTCAGATTCAAAGAAACTTTTTCAACGACTTCGAAATTAAGAGACAGAATTTTGGGGATTTCGCATCGCATGCGTTGAAATTTAAGGTCTTATTGCGTTTGTCAGTTGCGATAAAAATCACAGTTGACTAATTTAATTCTGCCTGAAATTCGCTTAAGTGTTTATTTTGTTACAAAACTCCTGAATTTGATTAAAATTATATTATTAAAGAGAACTGTTTCTTTGAGATTGGGGCCTCGTGAGATTTTCTGTTTAACCCTCACAGAAATGTCAGAAAATAATAACTTTTGAACGCATTTGGCACGTGGCCTTAGAAACAATGGGGACATTGGAAAACATATTTGACGCAAGTCGACTAGATTGGTCTGGACTAGATGTAACCGGAACGCAAAAACTAGATCGGTCGATAACGCCACTTTTCCTACATCAGTCAACTTAGAATTCAGTAATTAATTCGTCGGCTACCCCTCTATAAACGGCAACTGACACAGCTGCCCATGTGGCCGATCTAGGACAATCAAAACTGAGATTCATCAAGTCAGCCAGCTGTCAGACTCACTTAACTAGATACTTGAACGTCCGCACTTGAACGTTCCCAATTTTTATAGCAGTGTACAGTTTGTCAAAAGCAGAAATTAAACATTTTTAAGACAGGTTTAAAAAATAGCAAATTCTGAGCTTTAAATTTAAAAAAAGCTACTTAAATTTAAGAACTAAACTAAAAACGGTGATCACTAGTGGAAGAACCAATGATAATACGTTTTTTCGTGATTTCGCTGCTATTAAATAAAATGGAGAACCGGATTGACGTTCAACCCCATGGATAACTGTCGGCCTACACTAGCAAACACTTTAATTGAATTTATTTCATTACACAATTCAAATAGAACCCTAAAGAAATTGAATTTGAATTTAACGCATAAAAATCGAGCTTCATACTGCTGAAACCAGGCGCCAACAAATATTAACATTGCAATCGGTGCCCGCCCGCCGACTCCATCCTTCATCTTCGATGAGAAAATGGAACGGCGCCGGTAGGTAATTGCTTACTTTCGTGGCGGCACGCACGATATGTATTAAAAAAAATGTAAACTGTCATTCCCTTATGGACCCCGGTTGGCCTTCGCAACAACATTTGGCATTCAGGCACGTTTCCTCTCACATAAGATTATGTCACGTTGCCACAATCCGTTTAAATTTTCACATCATCATTTTATCTTGTGGAATCTCCCACTTCACCTACCCGAAGTCGTTCAACAAATAAAAACTGCATCCACTTAATATGGGTTTGCACAAAAGCTTCACAATGCATGCGACATCCCCTAATAAAGCGACATAATCTGTACCGCCTATAACATATACAGAATACAACCCCCCAGTGACACCACCTGCACCACCACCCATACATACTCTATTTGAAATCCCATTGAGGAGCTCGTTGCTGTTGCCGAGTACGGTGAGGAATTTCGATTTAAGTATTCCAGGTGTCCGTCCCATCAGACTTTTAATTTTGGAACTCTCACCCATGGGGGGTGTTGGGGGTGTGTTCAAGTCCACCATACCGATTATGTATATATCTTCTGTTGTCGCAAAAGTCAATATGTTAGTTACAGTTATCTTCCATCGGGCCGATTAACAATCACAATTTAATTTTTCGCTGCAAGATGTCGTAACGGCTATAGGTGGTACACGCAACCTTACACCATGTGGCATTGAGAGTTTGGTATATCCTTCGCCTTAATTATTGTGGGCCTCTTTTCAGTATTATTGATTTTTTTGTACCATTTCATTTCACGTATTTCTCACTGCACCATATGTAAATATTTTGTTAAATATGTTAACCTAAAACTACTGGTAAATCTATCCGTATATTTCACACTGTAACAAGGCACTTATTGTAAATAAGTTAACTTAATTCGCTTTGAGAACGTACTATTCCGGAGTAGATATATCGTTATGATGCGGACCAATGTAAGTGTGATGGAAAAACCCGCAGAATTATTCCTCATGCAATGGTCGGAGCTTTTTAGTGCAGATGTTTGAGCAGCGTTACCATAATTTTTAACCCTCGCCTCTTCCTTGAACGGAGGCATCGAAGCTTTTCAGAGTGCGACTAGAAAGTGAAAGAGCTTAGTTGTGTTTACCACGTGAGTTGGCTGTGTAGGGAGAGCATGCCAAGTGTGTTTATGTGTACGCTTTTTCATTCAATCGAGCTGTGGAGGCACATTGTGTTGTTGTGCCAACAAAGCTCTTCTAGAACAATGAAATAGGGTACACCAGAACCAAATGGCAAGTCGAATGTATTCGAGGATGATTTAACGTGGTTTGCAAGTCGTGTAAGCTCATTGGGCAGTCGAAGCAGGAGTTTGCTGATCATCTAAGACTAAAGATCCTGCAAGTTTCTAAAACCTAAGCCGATCCAAAGAAAGACTGGGTATGAAGCTGTAGCCCGCTTTGATTCTGAAATAAAAAGTGTAGTAGCTGTTTGAAAAGACCCAGGCTATAGGAGTATCCCACCCACAATGCTGTCCGCGCAGCCACTTCTCCCCTATCCCAATGTGATCAAAGACTTACATGTCGAACCTACATTTCCCAACAAAGGGAAATGGGAACTGAAATAAATTAGACGCGCGCCGCCTTCATTTCAATTGCCAAATCGATGGACGAAACAGTAAACAAACTCACAACCTCACTTTAGGACACCCTACTTTCCGCTATTGTTGTTGGGAAATTTTCAAACGCTCGAACCGTCTGACAACATTTGCCATCAAAATTGTTTTCAAATCGTTTGTCTTTGCACAATTCAAGTCGCTTTCAAAACAAACGCATCTTTGCGCATCTCTCTTTGGCTAGGACCGCCGAATCTGTATACTCTCCCAAAATTTGCATACAGTGAAAGTCCGCTGTCAGCCGCCTCTGAATTTCTCCAACGCGTTCAGTTTATTTCGGGATTCGGTGGCCACTGAACGTCTACCAGCTAGACAAACTGATCACACGAAAACGAATATTTTAAGTACTTTGTCAAAAAAATCGCAGGAAGTTCTTGTTTTTTTCGTCACTTTTGTTTTTTTTTCCATATATTCTCGCCTAAAGATAGATCGACAGAATGATCGTCGTTGTTCGCTCTCTTGTTAGAAAAATTCATAAACCGCCGACTACTACCGAATGAAATAGTTTTTTTTTTAAATTTCAACTGAAAAAATAATAAATGTCGCCATATTTGAAAAATTCAAAGTGCAATATTTAACGCGTTATGTAAGATTATAGCACATTGTTTCTGAAATTGATTTAAGTGCAAGACAAAGTGTGCGGTACACAGCAAAAAGTTCGCAAAGCATCCTTGCCAAAAAGGAGAAAATGTAAAATAGTTCCTGCACTATTTCTGTAACGTTTGGTGTTTATAAATAGTTGCAATTCTAAAATAATCCAAAAAGTCTACCCTGGGATAGAAGTTTACCTTAATAGAAGGAAGAGAAGGAAGAGTTCTATGCCTTAAAAATGAATGTAAGATATATAGATTGTGTAAGGAAGCAAAATGTGTCATACCATGAAAATAATAATAAATTTTGGAAAATGTGCAGAATTTCATTGGCTGTCGACGCTTCTCTTATGAATTAAAAGAACAATATTTAAAGCTACATATTTATTAATAGAATACACTTAGTGTGTGTTAGATTTAAAGAAAATTGTACCTACGATCTGCATTAGAGTCCGGCATTCTAGATCACTGGTGCAGTGGGATGACTTTTGAAAGTCTTGTCACAAAACAAATCATGAAAAATAGTTATTCTCTTTTTTATAAATAGAACACTATCGTATATAGTATGTCAATCGCAAGAGTCTTGTTGGTGTTTATATTTGTTCTTGTAGGAGGACGATTTTTGGACCGGCACATTACACGAATTTTTGTCTTTCTTCAGCTTTGTTTGCTTAATTAGACTGATGCCAAAAATGCATTGCAGCCCTAGGAATATCCACAGCTGTATTGTTTTATTTCAGAAACGACATTTCACAAAGAAATATGTTTCGAAACTTTTACATTCTAATATTCATGTCCTAATAAATCATGATACAATTTAAATGGCGATCCAAATGCGATCGACGCTAATTGAGAGAGAGGGAAGTTCAAATTTAAAATGTACCGACTTAATCTGTTATGAGATGGGCAGTGTAGTTTTTAACAACTCTTATGCTAAGCAAAAATGTTTAAAGTCTCTCGAAACAAATTGTGGAAATAAAACTACAATGGACAGTTAAAAACCATGAAATGTAGTTCCTTTTGCCTCCTTGAACTCCTTCAAAGGTTAAAAAAATGTTTAGAAAAGGTCAGTTCCAGTATTTTTCTTGGTTAATTCCTTGATATTTTTATGGTGTAAATACAAAACCAGCCGTAAGTCTTGTAGCTGGTGCTGCTAGTTTTAAGGTTATTCTGTACATTTATGTTATTGGCTAATAAATAATAATACTAAATACAAAAAAAAAATCAGAAGCAAACAATGCAAGCCAGACAATGTGCAGGGAACTAACTTCCAACAGGCAACTGTGAAT
This sequence comes from Cheilosia pagana, assembly GCA_936431705.1. Lineage (NCBI taxonomy): Eukaryota > Metazoa > Arthropoda > Insecta > Diptera > Syrphidae > Cheilosia > Cheilosia pagana. Next base: position 527,486 of record OW386169.1, read on the forward strand.
ACATTTTACGCAGTTGACAGCCACTGTTACTTTTTACGATCGATCTTGACATGTTTCTAGTCTCTTGGCGATCATCCTAGGTTCAAAATGATATTTTAAAGGGGTCGTTGGGTGTATCGGTCACTGTTATTAAGCAAAAATTAAATTGAAACCCCAACCCGTTGTTGTTTTATTTCAAAAAATAAATTCTACCGCTCTTTTTAATGATAGAGATTTCAGTAAGATCCCACTTCCTCGTCAGAAAAATATTTTTTGCCAATAAATGCAAATGTAAATAGTTCTTGAAAACAGAGAGTTGCGGTCAACCGGGCTGTAATTTTCATTTAAAAAGATCCAAATAGGACTACTGATTTATTGATCTCATTACCAAAAAAAATCAACAGTGAAATCTCATACCTCGTTTATTTATTAGAACTCCCAAATGAAGACAAACACACTTCCCGCGAAGCTTAAAGCGGAACGCCCAATGCCCAAATGGGTGGTACGTAAAACTGCATAGCGCCGATTTTTTCTTATTTACAAATAAAACATATATTTCAGACAGAGGCAAACGAACGCATCGGTCCAAAGCCACCAGCCCCACCGCCGAACACGATTAATGGTACACCGCGGCCACCGGCACTGCCGCCAAAGAAGAACCAGCTCGAACCAGACTATGAGGTCATCGAATTCTCTGGCCAGCAATACTCAAACGAACTGATGCGTCCAAAAACTCCTGGTAAAAGCAAATCCACAAACTGCATATAGATAGAGAGACATCCATTGGCTATTTTCAGATACAAGACGCCCGGAATCTGCAATGAAATGCACTCTATGTGGTTCCAACAATCCCTGGGTAACGTGTGACGAGTGCGCCCAACAGATATTCTGCGCCTCGTGCGATGATATGTTTCACAAGCATCCAAAGCGAAAAACTCACTTGCGGAAGGTAATTATTTCATACTGCTCGCACACCATAAAATGGAACAATATTGATGCAGCCATCATAAAACTAAAAATACAGTATTTGGCCTAGTTCAAAAATATAGATAGATAAATAAATTTCCCACTAATCCCATTGTAGGCAATAGCATTGCATAGAAGTACGAACGGCACCCCTGTCATCCCACCGAAGGCTGCAGCAGCCCCACAAGCTCCAGTGGCACCGCCGCGCCGCAACAAAAGGGGAATGCCATCACCAATGCCGCTGCGAAGGGATCAGGTACGACTCTGCACCATCTCATAAGTTTGACAAAAAGAAAAAAAATCTATATAAATAACTATTGTGTTCTGAGTGTTTTCGACGAGGTTTTTTTCTCTACTCTCATTCCCGGAATTGAATTTGAATTTGAAAACTATTCCATTTTATTTGAGACGCACGTATTTATCTTCTAACAGAGTTTTTATTTTCATTGTTAACTTATACAATTTATCTACCTATATACAATAAAATCAAAGATGGTTTGTTCAAAATGTTGCAAATTGCCACAAAAAAAAAACAAAAATCGCATAAATTCTTTGTCTTTTGAATATTTTTTTATGGTAGACTAGCTGTAACTTAAGAAATCAATCCTAGGTCATAGGTTCGCCAGGACCAACGCCAACAGCGTCGCCTGTGCCCGGGCAACCGCAGGCCTGGCAAGATCGTCTGGGCTCATTGAAAAGGGGTTTGAATCTTAGCACGCGTCCATTGCCCGAAACGCCGCGGACGACACCCAGCGACGGAGTGTCTTCCAGGTCGACGACGCCGAACAGCAAGTCGGTGTTCGATGCGATCCAGAGGCCACCGTCGATAACACTGGAGAAGATCAAGAACAAGGCCAGTGCCACCTTGGACAGGATGGCGCTACTGCAGCAACGCTACCGTCAGCACAAGGAGATGAAGGTGAATGGTCAAGTTGGAAGTAGAAGAGATCAGGTAAGCCAAAACGCCCCCCAACGTATAGCTATACAGTCATTCTTTTAACCCGCAGCTCTTACCATCCGACCAATGGTCAAACATGTCATCGTCCCCACATTTCCGCTCAGGCAGCATGTCATCTGGCATTAATTCATTTGACTTTCCTGACGATCCCCCGTTTCAATTTCACCAGCAGATGGGTATGAGGAACAGCCCCGCCGCCAGGAACATGAGTACTTCGGTGTTTAACCTGAACCAAGCCAGTCAGAGGCCGACAGACCACCACTCGCCCATGTGGATGGGCGGCAGCCAAATGCAGCAGGTATTACTTTGATGACAGTTGAATGACCCATTTTTTTCTCTATACAAAAACTCCAACTTGCAGGCCCAATCCATGGCGCAGTTGAACTGCATCAATTGCAGCAATCAACAGATGTGGAATCAGCCGCACCAGCACGACGAATGGCCTGGTGCGTCCAATTCAAACCTCAACAGATCACAAATGAGCCTGAACATGGCCCATGGATTTTACCCGGGCGCACATCCCCATCCCCAAATGATGCATCCACCACCGATGTTCATGAACATGCCGGGAATGTACCCCTACCCAATGGGGGTTGGAATGCCAGCAATGAATCCAGGTAAACTTTTGCACTACCCCAGTTAATCGAAACCGCACTCACTCAACTTTTCGTGCAGGTCTAATGGGAATGCCGTCGTCAACCCGGTCGCGAGCGACTTCACGCGCCGGCTCGAGAGGACAATCCCCAACGCTGAGTCGAAAATCAATGCAAGTGCGTAAGAAACGGAACAACTATTCCGAACACGAACTAACCGACGACGAAGACTCTGACAACGATGACGATCGGCGATCGCTCATCTCCCAACGGTCCGGCTTGGTTAACCAGCGACGTACTCGACGGGTTTCCAGTGCCTCGCAAGCTCTGCCCCTGGGCGAGGAGGAGGAACCTCCCAGCTTTAGATCGAAGCCAGTGAGTTCTCGCGACCGCCGGGGAGCCTCAATACCAAAGTCGGTGCAGAGTGAATGGACACCCGCACGCCGCACTTCAGCCGCAAGCACAAACTTCAATTCCTACAAGAAAGTCTATTCGGACTCTCCGATTTCGCCGGACTCTGAGGCTTCTGAAGCGCCCCCCACCAGAGCACTGGTTCAGGCGAAGATTCAAGAAAAATTAAAAGAGTCCACAAAGCCCAGCCCTCCTCCTAAAGCGGAGCCGGTTCCTCATGAAGCCGAACAATCGAACTCATTCGACGACAATCAGTACCAAAACTCCAATGAACTCAAACTGGCGATCAACCAAAACGAAGAAGTCACCGCGGAAGACACCGTTTCCCTCGGTCCGCCACCCTCGACACCCGAACACGAATGGGAGTGCGAGTTCTGCACTTTTGTCAACGAAGCCAAGACAAAGATCTGCTCCATTTGCTGTAAGACTCCCATAAGCCCGATACCCAAAGTTGAGACTGCAACTGCCACTCCGACTGCGACCGCCACTCCGACTGCCACCGTGTCGAAGGTCACCAACGGAATGGGAAAGCTTAAGGTATCCCAATCTGAAGAGGAGTCCGAAGACTGCACCGGCGGCGGCGCCAAGAAGAAAGGTAGGAATAGAAAAATTTCATTTTTCCTCGGCACCAAAACCAATTAAAGACCTTGTCGCTTAGGTCGCATCAAATTCTATCATTGTATCTAGATTGTTTTCTCGTTGTTCTTGTTGTTGTTTTTGTTGTTGTTGTTGTTGTGCGAAGTTAGCCTGATCCTTGTGAAATACACCACTTTTATAGACATGATCCACGCATTTGTTGTTTCAATTTGACAAAAAAAAAAAAAAAAACCTCATTAGACGGTCGGTCCTGTTCTTATATAGTTTCCCTCTTTGAATAAAAAATCGTAAAACTTCCCACCTTGTAGACAATGCGACCGTCGACGATATTTGGGCGACGCTAGACGAAAACATCCAAGCCGAGGCGAAGAAGGTAACGCGCAACGCCGAAATGAACAACAAAGCCTCGGGTGGTGGTGTTGCCAAGGAGAAGCGAATTCAGAAAGTATCCACCGGCTGTGGACCTTCACCGCCGAAGGAGATCGTCAAGGAACAGCGATCAGCAGAGCAGAGCATTTCCACACAGGTATGGGTTGTCGCACACGCCCATTTTAAGTAACTCATCCTCTATTTCACATTGCAGACGTACGACTGCGTGCCGGCAACAAGAAACGAAGCCGAACAGGAAACCATGCCGACTTTAACTGAGATGCGTGCCAATGAGCACCAGGTATACCAAAACCAGAGGCCACTTGCAACTGCAACAGTTTGAACCGAGACCTTCTCTTTCAGAGTCAATCTTACACCCCGCCCACAAGGAACTTCAGCCCCAAGGCCACCTACGCTCAAGATATGCCGCCATCTAGGGATGCCGAGCATTTTGCCAACATGGAGCGGAACCTGCAGTTCTACAGAGACATGTCGGTAACGCAGACCGATCGATATCGTAGCTCCAACGACATACGCTTCGACGAGCATCATCCCTCGAGCAGCCAGCGCCGACCATCAGTGTCGGAGTACCTAGCGTCGCAAAAGGTGAGTATACCGCCACTTAACATGACCATCTCATTAACACCCCCTCCCCCATCCATCTATAGGCTCAAATGTATCACACAGACAATTTCTTTGACCAATATGCGGTGTCGAAAAGAAATGAGCCAACCAGAGACCCTGAGATTGAACTTTTCATGCTGTTGAAAGTATGTGCGATAATTTTACTCAATGTCGAATTTTTTTGTCCAATTATCACCTCTCATCGCTTTATAGGAAGCGGAGCACTACAAGTTCACGGCCGAAGAGCTGCACGCAGCCTTGAAGCACTGCGGTGACACACACCCCATCGTCTGGCTGCGCGACAATTGGTCAAAGCTGGTTCAAACTGTCCAAAGTCTGGCCACCAAATACGGCCAAGAGAGAATAGAGAACGTCATTGGCACGATATCTGCGATCGAAGCCCGTGAAGCCCTACGCATGCATGGCGGCAACGTGTGGCAAGCCATATCCGAGTGCGTCGAACAGCGGCAGCGCAAGTACCTCGAAATCTCCGCCAAGGGAAACTACTCCCGGGAGGACATCGTGACCGCCTTGACGGCGCATCATGGAAACCTCGAGCTGGCACTCCTCGACCTCAGCAAGACGCAGTTGAAGCCGTTTCTAATGAGGGTGTGGGGCTCCCCCGGCGGAGTGGAAAACGAGAGCGCCAATTACATGCTAACACCTACATCACCACCACCACCACCGAAAACTGGTTAGTAACGAAAAAAAAGCCGGCGGTTGATCTAAATTATTTGCACACGCACTAATTCGCACCTTATCCACGCACGCTTTTAAACTAGTTATAAATTATGTTGTGAGTTCGATTAAAGTAGCTTAGATCAAAACCTGCTTTTTGGTTGTTTTTCTTTTTAAACGTCACTACTTTCCCTCTTCTCTCTTTGCCCATCTATTCTAGAAGTCAATTCGGCAATTCATGAGTTTCTTAGCGCTAATGCAGATCAGCTTACATTTACACAAGATCAGGGTCACTTTAGAAACACATCGTCCATCTCGAACCTGTCGTCGTGGAGTCACGAAAGCAAGGACGAGGCCTATGGCTCACAGAACAAGAACGTGCTCAAGGACCTTGAGATTCTGATTGGCAACATGGAGCAGGTGCAGGCCAAGCAGAGTGGTCAGCTTTTGCGAAGCGTTGAAGATATGCTGGGTAATCTGTTGGCCAAGAAGCCAGTCGAGGCTGAGATTGACGCCGATTCGGAGCGGATATTCATGAAGAGTCCCATCATGTCACCGAAGAGCGGCGGTGCTTTGAGTAATGCCTCGGATGTCAAGAATTTCGTGTGGCAACACATTCAGGAGATTGTGCCTAATCTGGTGGAGCAGGTCGAGAAGGAACTGCTCGAGGAGCCGGAAGAGCAGAAGGAACCGGATCGTCCTGAGCCACCTCCCATAGATGCCGACGAGTTCATAATGGAGGAAGTTATCAAACCAAATCTGAAGCACAGCACCGAGGGAGAGGAGCCCCAAATTGACCTGCACGAGGTAGAAGCTATGCCCAACTTTTCAGCCGAAACGGACAGGAGCACCCCTAGGAAACAGAAGGACGATTTTACATTTAAATCGTTTGTAGGTGCTCCTAAATTAGTTTTTAAAATGGCCTTGGCACCAGAGTCGTCCAGCGAAGAGGAAAGCAGTGAAGAAGAATACAGTGAACAAGAGAAAGATCCACAGAATGAGTCCACTTTAGGGGAGCAAGATAAGGCCAAAGAGGGGCAAGGCGAGTCCAGCGAAGACGAGTCTGGTGACAGCCAAAAGCCGCGCACGAGCGTTCCATCAGAGAAACCTCCAACAGAAGGTGTAGCCGTCGTGAAAAACGAGGAACTGCCATCGTCGAAGGGTGAGCAGAATACCTCAGACGTCAAGCAAGCTAATGACGTGCACGAGAATACGCTAAATGCCGAAGACTTAACCCCAATGAATAAAAAGACTGAAGGAGAGGCCATAGAAAGCGACGAATCGGAGAACAAGGCCGACAAAGGCTGGGGATTCAGAGGCTTCAACTTCCGAATTGGATTCAATAGTTTCGGAAGGAGCAGAAGACAGAGAACCCGCAGATCGGTGAAGAGGGAGAAACGGAGGGCTGAGAGCGAAACCGATAACATCGGTGCGAGTGCTGCTCCATCTGTTGAGCAAGTTCAAGGGGAAGCAAAAAATGAGGTTGAAAATGCATCCTCAGATAAAGGCGACCAAATTCAGTCGGCCGCAGGTCAGGCTTTGATATCCACTGAAGCCGATGTTGTAGTGGTTGTAGAGGAAAACGGATCTTCGGTGTCAAATGACAGAGCCGAAGACGCTCCACACACAAATATTTCTTCGATTCCCGCTGAGTCACCAATACCCACAGAGCTGTCTACTGAAGCTCAGTCTGTCGGAGCTGAGGCTCCAGTATTACAGGAGATTACAGCGCCTCAAAATTTTGAGCCAACCTCAATAAAATCAGAGAAAACCTCAACAAAGTCAACCAAGGGCGCAAGGAAGTCTTCGTCGCTTCCGAAGCTGAAGCAAACAAAGCCCCAAGCTGCAACTGAGCCCGCACCAAGCGTGATGAAGCACGAAGATCCAGTAGTAGTAGAAGGCTCTACATCTTCCACATTGAAGGAAACAGAACAAGATTTCACCGCAAGCCCGACTGATTCGCTTAACCATGAAACAGCATCTGAGGAGCCTAAAACACAGACCAAGATATCGGTCAAAGACGGTGGGCTAACTACAGAGACTACGCCAACTGAGAGTGAAGTGGGGAAAGTGGATAAAAATAGCACATTTCCAACAAATTTAGTCAAGACGCCGCAAAAAGCAAACACGAGCTCAAAAAGGGAAATGAAGCCACCAGGTGGAGCTAGCTCTGTCGCGCATAAGAAAGAGCAAAACTCTTCTGCCGAAATAAAGGAAACAGAAGGCCCTAGTACTAGTTCCGGCAGCCCAACAAAGCCTACAGGGACTGAGGTGAGCGAGAACAATAAAGAAACTCCTAAGCCTAGCTCAAGTTCCAGTCCAAAACCCCCTATAGTCAATTCCAAGCAACAAGCCCCAAATACGCAGGAGAGGAACGAGCCTGAAGAGCACACGACAGCAAAGAAGACTCCCGTCTCCAGAATCCCAATCAGAAGAGCGACCAGCTCGACTAGTCTTAGATCAACAGACAGCATACCGACCTCGCCGACGTTAATGCCAAACGTGGAACCGTTCAAATTCGAGCAGCAGTCTTCTGAAAATGGACACCAAATCGATGAGGACGAATTCTTTGACGACATACAAAGCTCCTCGGACGACGAACCCGATTTCCATAATGCCGTCGAAGAAATCGTCCAACTAACGCCTGCCGCTGCTCCCACAAAGGACGATGGCGAGGCCTCAGATCAAGAGCTGTACAGTGTTGGAAGTGACGAAATGACTCGCGATCAAATGCAGTCGCCAACTTCTGAGAACGAGGTTCTTCTTATACTTGAAAACGAACAGAGCCACATGCCGCTGGTAACGCCTTCCGGCTCGTCCAGCACCATAACTGGGGTGTCTAATAAATCAATCGATTTCAAGTATGCCGATCCTTCGAAACAAAATCTATCCGAGCTGGTCGAGGACACCCAGCGTCTGATCAAACAGATGAAAGAAGAGATCAACATTGACATGGCCGCATTCGATTCGGAAGAAGACGACTACAGTGAAGACTACTCGTACGAAGAATACGAAGAGGAATACGAGGAAGAGGAAGAGGACGACAATGTCGACAATGAGCAAGAGTACGAAGAGGAGGAAACCGAAAACGAGGCGGAGGACTACAGCAATGTTGAACTGGAAAGCGGAGGTGAGGAATCTCTGCAAGATGTGGAAGAAGTTGACGAGATGCTGTATATCGACGAGCCATCGCAAATCACACTAGAGCACACTCCATCCACAGATCATTTGCCATCAGTAGTTGATTCATCTGTTTCTAAAGAAAGCTTAACTAATCTCAGTCATGTCATAAGTACGGATCATAATGCGGGTGTGGTTTTGCCTATTCCAGGTTTGTTAGCAGGTGGATCTCTTCAAGTCGTTGAGTCTAGTGAAATCGTGGAGCCCTCTCCAAAAGAGGCAGTCATTTCAGGTGAGATCGAGGCACACATCAACAGCGCTGCATCAATCCCAAATGATAACTCGTCTCCTTTGAGTGTTGAGTCGCAGGAACAAAGTGCGGAATCTATTGAAGTCACACCTGTCCAGGAAGAAGCGTTGTCTGCAGACTTACCACCAACCACGAATGCTATTGAACAACGGACCATTTTCGCTAGCCAAATAGACATAATCCTGCGAAAACCTGCAGAGGAGGGCACTTTCCTGTCAAATAACACCACGGCGGATGAGGGATCTAGAACAAGCTCTATAACCAGATCACCATCGCCATCACTTTTAAATACAAACAGTGAGGCTGCTGTGTCACCCGTACCTGGAAGAAGGTCTATGTCCGCAGATCCGAAAAATTCAAGCACGGAAGAAAATATTACCCATCCAGAGCCTACCGAGGAGAACAATGAACCGCAGATGCTTGCAAGCTCAGATGACACAATGCAAAGAAGATCGACAACGCCAAATGCTAGCGACAGCGTTTCGACATCATTGCCGCCCGAAAAAGACGGTTCTTCAGAGAATAATACCAGTCCCATGCAAAGAACTCCAACACCGGATAGTAGCCACGGATCCGTAATTCCAGTGCCTCCATCCGTCAGTACTTTGGAGCATCTTGCGGATAATGGCAGTCCAATTCAAAGAGCTCCAACGTCGGATAACATCCAAGGGTCCGGAATACCGGTGCCTCCATCCATCAGTTCTTTGGAGCATCTTGTGGATAGTGGCAGTCCAACGCAAAGAAGAACCCCAACACCCGATACCAGCAACAAATCTGCAATCCCATTGGCTCCCGAAAAATACCACGTTGCGGGGGATCCTCCAACCACAAATGGTTCTAGTTTGACACCTGAAAATATCAACAGGGTTTTAACACCAGACCCTGCCAAGGACGTCAATGTTTCGCCGAAGCTCGTTAAGGCAGATAACACAAGATCAACACCAACTTCTGATACTAGCAACAAAAGTACAACATCATCGTCCTCCGCACGGGACAACCTTTCGAACACAGAAAGGACTCAACAAACCGCCGCAGAGATATCAGTTACATCGCCTGAACCTGACCACTCGACAGAGCTAGAGCCGGCAGATACCCCAGCACTGATCAATGCGTTGGAGCAGTTGCTTCACCCAAATAACAGTGATGATAAATCGAACGCTTCCTTAAATGAAATGAAACAACAAAACTCGCCGACCCAAACATTCCCGGATACAGCAAACAATCAGCAGAGCTTCTCTAGCTCAACCGCCAAAACCTCAACCCCACCAGAAGAAGAGGGCAAGAGACAATCGGAAGAGGCTGATGATGTCCCCAGCACGTCGTCGAAGGCGGCAAGCCCTCGAAAATCACCTTCCAAGAAGATCGCTAGTAAAATTCCCAAACTCAACGTGAAACCACAAAATCCAGTTCCTGCCCGTTCAAAGTCCTTCTCTGGGCCCTCGCCAATTGGCATTTCCTCAGTGCGTGCCATTCAACAGGAGCTCTTCAACAAACCGAAACCTGCGGCGCAGCCCCAAAAGGCTGCTCCTACGACACTTGTGCGAAAGAAATCCATCATAGATGCGATTTCCAAGTTCACCCAAGTAACCGCGGAGCATCCTGTTCAGAGATCCCGAACTCAGCCCAGGATTCCAAAACTACCCAAGAAGAAGTACCACGAGACGTGCTTCAGTGACGACGATTACCAGGCGACAACGTCAGAGGATGAAGCGCCACCGCCACTTGAAGTGCGTTTGAGAAAACAGAGCGTTCCGGTTTTCCGGACATACGCCAGCATTCAGGAGCCGCAAATCGAGAAACCAGAGGTGAGTGTCCACTTCATACGCACCCAAAAAGCAATTGCTTACAGCTTCCGTTTAAAGGTTTTGGCCAGAAGGTTTGTCGATGAAAAACTTGTGGCAAATTTGGCAGAAGCGCACTTGGCTGCTGCTCTGGTTGGCATGAAATTCCAACAGGACGTGTCGATTTGGGCAGCAAAGGAATGCGCCGACCTCGACCAAGCCATTTCCATGCTGCAACAAGACTGTGAACTCTGTATGGGAGCGTACCCGATGAACCAGATCGTGTCAATGCTCAAGTGCACGCATAAGTGTTGCAAGGTGTGTGCAAAGAACTATTTCACAATTCAGGTAAAAGGACATGTCAAAATTTGTTTGGTTGGCTTTATTTAAAAATGTCCTCCGTAGATTACCGACCGAAGTATTAACGACTGCAATTGTCCGTTTTGCAAGACGCCCGAGCTGCACGACCCAACCGTCAATGAGGACGAAAATCTGGAATACTTCTCAAACTTGGACATTTTCATAAAAAATATAGTCGAGCCCGAGGTGCACGAGTTGTTTCAGAGGAAGCTACGCGACAGAACGCTGATGCAGGATCCGAACTTCAAGTGGTGCATTCAGTGCTCGTCTGGGTTCTTTGCAAGGCCTAAGCAAAAGCGGCTCATATGCCCCGATTGCGGGTCTGTTACCTGCAGCCAGTGCCGAAAAACCGTAAGATTGACTCCCGTTATATAAGGATCTTGTAAAGAACACTCTTTCTTTTGCAGTGGGAAAAACAGCACGAAACTCTGTCATGCGAAAAGTTTCAGGAGTGGAAAGAGGCCAACGATCCGGAGGTTCAGGCAAAAGGTGTCGCCGAGCATTTGGCTATAAACGGCATCGATTGTCCCAAATGTCACTTCAAATATTCACTGGCCAGAGGCGGATGCATGCATTTCACCTGCACACAGTGCAAGTTTGAGTTCTGCTATGGCTGCAGTCGGCCGTTTATGATGGGCGCTAAGTGCACAGTTTCACCGTATTGCTCAAAGCTGGGTCTGCATTCACATCATCCTCGCAGTTGCCTTTTCTATTTGCGAGACAAAGATCCGGGCCAACTGCAGAATCTTCTTAGACAGAATAATGTTAATTTCGATGTAGATCCAGCTGGTTATGATAGGGAAAACGGTGCCCGATCTATGGCCAAATGCCCCATTCCATTGCAGAAAGAAACCCCAAAGGGGCTGGTTGACACTGTGTGCAATGCTGATGTACAGCTCAATCATGCCGGGTTGTGTCGGTAAGTTGTGAGATGACTGCTCATTACAGAGTACTGACAAACTTAACTTCCAGCCAACACTACGTTGAGTACCTAGCTGGTAAGGTGTCAAAAGCTGGCATTGACCCGTTGCCAATACTTGATCTGACGGATTGTGTGCAGGAGCTGCGTAGACGAGGACTGCCATTACCCGAGCGTGGTCCCTGGGATACCGATGAGATCTATCGAAATATGTGCTCTAAGGTATGTATATTCTAAAAGGCATTTCAAGGCCCATCGATCTTATCCGACTTGGAATGTATGTAGTTTTGGGACTTAAAAGCGTTAAATTGAGAGAAGTAGATATGAACATTGTATAAACGAAGTTCCATCGAAAACTCTCTACTAAACTGTCAAAGTTCAAACTCACGAAATGCCACGTCTTTCAGAATTCAACTTGAACACGTCAATCGATGACATTCGCACAAAACTCTTTCCCAAACGACTCGTTTTATTGCCATTCAAGTTATCTCATATAAACTAACGGTTTAAGACCGAAAAACGGTTTATACCTGACGTGCATACACAATATATTTACGTCCTTTATTTCCTTTTTTTCAGGTTATCAGAGAGAAGATTCCTATCGAATAAGCGAACATATCGACCAAGGGAGGATCGAATTAAACAATTTTTTATCAAATTCTATTATTAAATAACTTATTTACACACATACCTACATACATTTTATATCCTAGTTCTTTACGTAGAATATAAACCACAATAAAGAGATTTACATACAAAACAAAGTTTCGTTTACTTACTTCGATAACACTTCAGGGTTAAGGACTGCAATGCTTAATTTGCATCACAATTCTGCTGTCCAGAGTTCACTATATCAAATATAAATTCACTATTTGACTTAATTCACAAATCCATTCGAAAACACGCACATTGATTATACTCGGAAACACTGTTTTGTACGAAGTAAGTGGGCACATTCAAAAACTTAGTTATCTTAAGTCGACTAGATTGGTCTGGAAGAGATGTAACCTGAACGCAAAAACTAGATTGGTCGGGATTGTCACTTTTCCTACGTCAGCCACATATGCGAAATGTCAACTTAGTACTCAGTCACGATTTTCCTGACTAGATTCGTCGGCTACCCCTCCATAAACGTCAACTGACACAGCTGCCCATGTGACCGATCTAGGCCAATCAAAACTGAGATACACTAAGTCAGTCAGCTGTCAGACTTACTAAACTAGATACTTGAACGTCCCCAGTTATGTTCCAAGTAAATGTCACGTCAAGCAAGAGGCTGCCGCCATCACTTTCAGGTTTGTTTACACTTTTTTTTGTAATCAGGGTCGTCATCCAAAAATAAGAGGCGATGAAAATTTGTAAAACCAATTGGAAAAGGAAAAAGAAGTAGAAGCAAAGAGAAAATTGGTGAATTGTAAAGAAAATTCATTTAGTCTCACGTAAGATGTAAGAATAAGTAAGACAAATTCACCACCATTTCTGTCAATTCTATATTCAGCATGACGATTAGCAAGGGGAAATATTTTGCAGCTGAAAAAAATAGTAATGTAATTAAAAATACAAAATGTTGAATAAAATTTGCGTTGACAGTTTTCGAAATATAAAATGGCGACTGTGATGTCATTCGCTAGAAAAATCCAGAACTATTGTGCAACTTTTATAGACTGAATTCCTTTGACTAGCAAGACGTCAAACTAAATTTAAATTATGAAGTTTGACAAATTCACGAAAACCGAAATGTAGGCACTTGCTAAATAGTTATGCCGTTGGTTTCTATATTCGTGTCAGGTGTCAAAATAATGCAGCGCAGAGGATATTGTATGTCACTGTCAAATGGCATTAAACAGGGGTCGAATTGCCGCACCCGTGAGCGAGAAAAACGTCACTTTTGTTGATTTTACATGCAAAACTATAACAAATTCAGTCACGTTGCATTCGATCACGGATGCGGTAATTCAACCCTAGGTTAAGGGCAAATGACTCGAATTCATGTGAGCTATCACCGTATGTCTCAACTTAAACAAAACGCACCTAAACAAATACAAAATATCGAAGGTAAAATTGAATTATTTATCCTTTGAGTAAACATTTATCTGACTTGTGGCATTTCAAGTTAAATAATGTAATAATTTCAAATTACCCATTTCTCAATAGAAATCAACGCCCAATGTCAAAAAAAAAGAAAGCAATATAAAACAAATGCAAATCAATCAACGGTCGACCCATCAATCCTGACAGAAGAAATTTCTCATCCTCCATAAAAACAGAATATATCAAACTTTGCTTCCCACTGCGAAGCAGATCAATAGCCTTCATTCAATGACACGACATGATCAAAACAGCTATCAAACAAACGCCAACGAAGCAGACCAACTTCGGACTATTGAAAGATGTTCCTTTGTTTACACATTCATCTATGTGTGAATGTTTTTCCTATATATATTTAATTAAAAAATTTCAATCAAAGCATTTACATTCATTACTACACCGTTGTCTTTTCATCATTCGATTAAATGATTATGGTTCCACTTCCTGTTGGTGTGCGTGTACAGGTTTTAATGGACTTTTGCGTTACACTACTGGCAAAATTTAATGTAAACAATTCATTCTATAAATACGTTATAGTGTTGGGTATGTCTAAGCGTACGGAGATGTTTTTTTTTCTAATTGACAACCATTTAAACAATGTTTGGTTTATTATTTGTTTTATCAGTGATAAATTACATTTATTATACGTTTTACAAAAATACACTTCTACACATAGGGTAACGTTATAAAAGCGAAATGTTACGATTTCTATATATATCTTTGTTACTTTGTAAGAATGCTAACTTATAACTAGCGTTTACAAAAATAATGAATACTATGTACATCCTTATTTAGTAGTTACACAAAGTTCTGTATATGTAATATATTATGGTACGATCACAAACTTGTTTTAATTAACATTAATTACAGTAAAAATTAAACAATGGTAATATAAACGACGACTTGGTTCCAATTGTATTGGGACTGAAACAAATCCTTTAGATTGAGGATGCGCGTTTTACACTTTTCCATCGAAATGTAGGCACCGTCAAAAAACCAAAAAAAAAACTACATATTTACAAATTGACTTGCATCGTATGACATAATGATATGTTATGCTTTTCGTCACCTAATGCTCTACGTTTATGTTTCTACTATGGCCCTGGTTGGGGCGAAGTATCGTGCAACGACACTCCACCCACTTATTGTCAAATTTTGTTTTTGCACATTTGTGAATGGTCCAAATTAAGAAAGCAATGTCGAAATAGCGACGTGTTGGTTTGGCAGATACAGCGATCCACGCTCGCTGGATCCGCACAAATAACCAGAGAAAAAGTTTTCAACTACAAATTCCCGAGTGTTCAAAGTTGGTGTACTCTTAAAGTTCATGATTTAATGAGTATCCGGGCCTAGTCCATGTTGACTGATATCCAGAACCAAGCTCTCCACTTCAGTGTCGAAGTTGCTGTCACAGGTCGACAGCCAGTCGAGGACTCTCCTTCGAACCGCACTTTGATCGATATTCGACTCGAGCCCATAGCTGCTCATGAGCCTCTTGAGTCGTGACTTATTCTCATCGGAGAACGACTTGGTTTCCCGTTGGTTTAGGTATATGCACGAGTCTTGATCCTGCTGCGGCGATATAAGAGTAGCTGACTTGGACGACGACACCTTACACTCCACCCAGCGATCCTTCATGTACTTGGTGATTTCAGTAATCTTGCATCGGTCTTCTGGGTCGTGACTAAGGTACTTTCTAAAGCATCGCATCAATCGAGGAGAGAATCGACGAAAATTGTCGGGAATCTTTGTGGTCTTGCGCTCCTCGTACTTCATAAAGTTCGAATAGCTGGCGTCTTTTACCCAGTCGGCTGATTTCCAAGGCTGGCTGCCAGTCAGAATGGAGTACAAAAGAATTCCAAACTGCCACGAGTCACTGGTGGTGCGGCAGATGAAACGTTCGTGCTTAACGATTTCGATCACTTCGGGCGGAACAAACGACACCCAGGTGTGCTTCACCTTGTGCACTAGGATCCCCTTTTTGGTTGTCGCTCCAAAATCGCACAGCTTCACCCTGGAAAAGTCCGGCGCAAATACTAATACATTTTCCAACTTAAGATCACGATGAACCAAGTGCTTCGAGTGCATGAATCCCAGAGCGGAACTCAATTGCTCCGAGATCAGCTTGCAGGCGCTTTCGTGCAGGCCATGCGAACCCAGATTGGCTGCCAAATCACCATAGGGCGCAAATTCCATGGCAAACACAAAGTAGTTCTTCGTCTGGAAGGCAACATTGTAGGCGCTTAGAATGTTTCTCTGGTGGCTCAGCTGATAGTTGTAGTGAAATTCTTTTTGGAAATCCTTGAGTGTAGTCAATTCGGCGTGCACTGCCTTCAGCACCACCTGCGTGTTTGTCGGCCGATGCAATGCGAGAAGGATTTTCGCAAAGCATCCCTCAGCCACGGTCTTTTCGATGGTGTACTGGTCGGCGAATGTCATCAGTGGTAGATCGATTTCGGGAATGGTATGCAACACACCGCTGTCGGTGTTTTCTGGTGGTTTCTTGTAAATACTGGTGCGACGTGTGAATGTTGCGTTTGGCACTTGCAACATGTTGCCGCTATTTCCCACAGAATTGCCATTGCTATTGGGACTCGTTTTGTTGTTATTGTTTTGGCTGCTGCTGTTGTTGTTATTATTATTATTATTATTGTTGTTGTTGTTGCCGTTGCTCGTTTTGCCATCGGTAAGTCTCATGATGCGAAACGACAGACGTTTTTCTGCAAAAAAATAGAAAAAAATAGATTTTACTTTATATAACATGTAAAGCAAAGTAACAGATACTAAATACTGTCATAAATATAGAAAACAACATTAAATCTAAATCGCTGTGCTATGAAGCGATGAATGTGACAAACCGACCAACTAAAACGAACTTTACAACTATGTCAAGGTCACTGTTCTAAGACTTAAGCAACAACATCATTCATCACCACAAAAGTACTTAACAACCTGTTTTTGTTTTTGTTTCCTTTATTTATGTAAATAAATACTTTTAAACTATACAAATGGAAAAAAGAAAATACGCTCTGCTTGCGAAACGCCTCTTACTACATCTTGTTGTATGGATACATATCTTGGGAAGAGATTCGTCATCCATTTAATGCCTCCGCAATCAGTCAGCCATTAAGAATATTAAATAAGAATTATAAGTTTTATAAATAAAACTTCAATCGTTCTTCTTGAGTTTTCTTCATAAAGCGAAAGCCTGCATGGAAAATGTTCCCTACTCATCAGAATCCGAAATCGTCCGACTGTTTATATTT
This sequence comes from Cheilosia pagana, assembly GCA_936431705.1. Taxonomy (NCBI): domain Eukaryota; kingdom Metazoa; phylum Arthropoda; class Insecta; order Diptera; family Syrphidae; genus Cheilosia; species Cheilosia pagana. Next base: position 544,505 of record OW386169.1, read on the forward strand.
TAATTTGATTCCAAATGAACAGCGGTGGCTATAGTTAGTCAGTCAAATGAATCAAAAAATAAAACACAATGCATCCCATACAAATAGAAAATTGAACCACCTCGCTGAGATGTAAAGCAACAAAACGACAATGTAGACATAGGTTATTGTAGCTCTCGTATTTTTATACTACATGGTGGAGCAGTGTGGGGTCAGTCGAGCAAGTGCAGGCCAAACCGAAATGCAGGCTCGCTACTAAAAAGAAAAACCATGGATTCTCAATTAATTGCTGTACGTATAAATGCTTCTTAAATTCAGTGAAAAGATAAACAAAATTAAACTTAATCAATAAGTATCGATAATACTAAATTTAGCGCATCTTATGAGGTTACGTGATGCTTTAACTGCTTGGCATATCTGCACATATGAAACGCAGTAGATGTGTACCAGTTGGTCGTGCGTTTGGACATACGTTACGCAGTCTGAAATGTTAGACAAGTAAAGGTGTTTTTTAACAAGAATTTGCATCTAAAGAAGTGAAGTCTACTGTCAAATCAGTATGTTAAACTTTCGAACAAAAAGAAGATAAGTAATGAAGGAACAAGCATCACATTAGGTCTGTTCCTTTACTTTTAAATCTTATGAATTTTTATGAATTCTCACGCATTTTACTCAATTGCCGTCCGTCAACTCGAAAAATTCTTAAAAGAGAGCGGCTTCGAGAGAGCAAGATATTTCCCAACTTACAGGTTTTTACTCAACAAATTTCTTTGCTTAAGACCAGGAAAGGAATTGAAAGAACTGTCAGTCACCTGAAAAGTGACGGCTGATTTGAATTTGTTGTTTTATTTGGCATTTGGGTTTTAAGAACTATCTGTCATTTTTCACAGGTTACTACAAAAGCGATCCTTAACTTTTGCGCAAATTTCCCTTATCACCCCCTCCACTGTCATTTTGACAGTCTTTTCAATTTTTACTACAAAAGTAAAGGTACCATTTGCCTCTTTACGGCAGCACTGACTGATGCCACCGTCTCAATGCGGTTCCATTGCTATTGATGTCGCATTGGCCCATTCCCCTCCCATAGAAAAACACATTCACGCCGCACATACTTTCCAAACCCGATTGACGTCAGCAATGCCCGCCAGCGAGAATTAATCCACCAAGCAGCCTAAAATTTACACAGCATATACACAACAACAACTCTGCCTCATACAGAGGATGTTTTTCTATTTTCGAAAAATGTCCAAAAGATTGCTTGCTCTGTTGGCTGGCTGCTGTGTTGGTTTTGGTTGGGTAACCCCCTCCACCGACGCCTCCTCGCGATGATAATTATTTTGAAATTGTGTTGGCCGAAATTTATTGCCTACTAAAAATTAGCGATTCGCGTTTTTCGCACTTTTCTATCCTTTTTTTGCAAATGATTTTCTAATGAGTTAATTTTAAAGGTAAATATACTTATGCTCTCAAGGAGTTTAAAAAGTTCATTTACATTATTCAATGCTTTGGGTGGTGCGTGGCTCGTTCTTTTTTTTTTGTGTCAATCGTCATGGGACGTGAATTAAAATTTTTATTTTCATGTTGGAAAAAATACGATTTCAAGTTGTTTTCTTTTATTTTCTCCATTTTCCGTTGCGGTGCTGGTTTTGACTGATCGTTAAAATTAAAAGTGGCAATTTCGAGATCAGACACATCGTACGCTCTTACAATTTTTTATTTATTTACAATTGTATAAATAATCGTAAATTGTTGTTATTCTTGGAGAGTGACTAAATTTTGATACTTTCAATGGCGTTGTTTCGTTTCGTGCTGTTTTGCTTTTCTATACGCACGACGCGACTAAATTTCGGCGGCATCGGCGTTTTAGACGGTTTGGCGCCCTCATTTTTATCTGGAGGCTTTGTTGCTTTCGATTTTTCTCTCGTCTTTCTGCGCTCTCTCTTTTTTTTAAAATCACATCAAAGGAAAGGCATAAATCATTCATGTTTTAGTGTTTCTTGTATTTTTCCAGGAGTCAAAGAAATACGATTTTTATTTTAATTATAATGTGATGCGAATAATCGGGAAATATATTAAGCGAGCTTTCGCGTTCGTTTATTTGAGAATGGTGATGGTTTAGTGTTTATTACCAATTTGCATGACAAACACAGGAAATTAACGGTTTTTTTTCATTTCTTCGATGTCAAAAACTTAATTAAAATTTTAAAAATATATTTCTGATTTGATAAATGTTTCAATTTTCTACTTTTTCGATTTTAATTTTGAAGATGAGTGTACACGTATTTCCAGACTGTATGGGGCTTGTTGAGATGCAAAGTTTTCGCAGGAGCATATGTAAGAGCTACATTGACAGGGTCAAGAACTGTAGACGGTGTGATTACAGGCACACGGGCGGAATTAAGAATCAGACGTGGATTATTAGTTTTCCGAGGAACAATTATTGTTTTAAACAAAATCGAATTTTGACATAAAAGACTCCTTTTTTCGACTAGGAGTGGGCACATTCAAAAACTTAGTTGCCTTAAGTCGACTAGATTGGTCTAGACTAGATGTAACCTGAACGCAAAAACTAGATTGGTCGGGAACGTCACTTTTCCTACGTCAGTCACATATGCCAACTGTCATCTTGACTAGATTCGTCGGCAACCCCTCCATAAACGTCAACTGATACAGCTGCCCATGTGACCGATCCAGGCTAATCAAAACTGAGATACATCAAGTCAGTCAGCTGTCAGACTTACTCTTCCCCAGACGTTTCAGACAATAATAAGTGGGTTAACTCGGTCAAGCCAAATAAACTGCAGGGAAATTTACAACACTATACAATTTGTCCCATTTGACAGGTTTACAACAATTTACCAACAGAAATCTCTTGTAATAAAATTCTTTGTTTGTTGGCTTTCTTTGTTTCGTTCTGTTGCTTTTCCTAGATTTTTTGCGTACGGGAACAGAATTTAGTTCAATGAATAAAATCGCGTGAAATTAAGACCAATTTTTTTATAAAGTGGGAGAAACAAGGATACAAAAGAACGATAAAAAATAGAATACAGAAAATAGCAAAATGTAATCCTGGAACAAATTTTAAGTCACTGTCATCTGAGCTGATAAATAAAATGACTTAAATGAGGTCGAAGCTCCCTTCCGACTCAACTGTTTGCTCGGGTTTTCCGCTCTGTTTTGTTGTAAAACATTTGCAAATCGTCGCTTAATGCTGAACTCAAACACGTCTGAATATGAATAAAATAAATCACCAACTTTGACTGCAATGTACGACTAGTAACAACCTTTTTTATTTAGAATGACAACTCGCCATAAAACATCTCGTGGATTGTTCTGTAACCCGCTAATAAATTTGTATGCCAAATTAATAAACAATTCCGTTTGGCATATAGACACACTGTAATCATTGTAAATCAGTGATCCTCAGTTACAGCACATAAAATGTGGCGTAAACAATTTATATTTATCTCGCATTCAAATTGATGCGATATTCTTGTTCACACCTACTATGTAGATATTCTCAGTTCGAGTGCTAAAACGCACGTACAACTCCACGCTCGTTGTGTCACACAAATGAATTTGTTCCTGGATTTAAATAACTATCCACATATCTTATCAAAACACACTCAAGGTAACTACACATGACTCAGCATGCCATATCAACGAATTGCCGAACGTCTGCGTTTAGTTGAAACCACTTGAAATCGAACGGCCGCAAATACAACTTGGATCATGCATCACTTGTATTTGTTTTTCTTTTCAAATCTGTACATTAGTTTATCTAAATAGCACTTCTACGAACTTTTAAGTGAAAATAAACTTTCGGAAAATATCAAAATAGTCTTTATGGCCTTGTTGATTGGCAATATCTTAATTTGTGTGACGCTCAAGACGAAACACATTCCAATATTTCAAAAATTGTCGAAACCTTATCTGAAAATATTACTCACTGTTCGAAATGGACATATTGCTTTTCAAGTCATGGGAAACCACTTTTGGATTTCCTTTTTTTGGTGTACTCCAAATACAAACCGTGCTGCCGCCACCCGCTGCTTTGGTAAGATTTTTTTCAAAAAAGAAACAAATTTCTTTTGAATTTCTGTTAGCACATGTAGCTACAAACGTATTTCCTATTCGAAAATACACCAAGAGTGAGACGGGGGTGACCGATAAACATGTAGGATTTATTTTCGGATTTGTACGCTCTCGAAATAGCGTGTGGGTTATCAAAAATATCCATCCCATTTGATAGAGTTGCGAGGTTCGTGGAGATCGATGTGGCAAGTTGCTACAACGTCATCCGATTAAATTTTTAGCCATGGCTGTACGAACTATGGTCGATTTGTTTTGGCTATTTAGTTTACATTAGAACCGCCGTTCGTTTATTTATCAATGGTAATTTGAAATAACGCTTTGTTTTTCATTTATATTATTTCTATTGGATTTGTGATCTCATTTTAGCTTTTCTCTTTTTTGATGATTTAAAATTTAATTGGATTTTGTTCACTTTTTATAGCCGTAGATTTATATATGTGTGAACATTCGTCAGTGTGCATTGTGGTGAATCACTGAAATGAAAATCAGTTGTGGGTGAAAATGGTTTACACAATCATAACCGGTGAACGGTGTGGCTCGTTAATTTTAAAACGACACGGTCACTTTGTTTATAAACGCCCGCCTCGCATGCTAACACAACAATAACCAATTCATCGAATTTTCCGCAAAAAATCATTTTTTTTTTCTGTCTATCCGTTTTTTTTATTACCATCTCAAGATATACGATTTGAAATAAATTTCGAGAGGAAAAACAAAGAGTTTTATGCGCCGCGTGGTGGTCTGTCTGTAGGCTGATCGTAAAACGTGCTTAAGCTCCTCTTAGACAGCCCTGGCCACATCTAACTCGATTTTTATTATGTGTATGACATGTTTAAAATATTTTAACATAATGTTTATTTCACATAAATATATTAAATTGAATTCTATGCGATGGGCCAGACATTGTAAGGCAGTTTTCTAGCCACGTGCAATAAAATCTTTAAAGCTCGTGTCATAAATATCAATTAATGCTTTTGAAATGACTTTTGGCAGAAAAAATTAAGTGAAGGTCAAGGAAAGCACTTAAATGTGTCGCTTTTATCTACTCCCGCTAAGTCAATGAGAGAGAGAGATAAGCACCAGCAGGTAAGTTGTATTAAACACATCCAGCAGGTCGTTAAATTTGAAAATTCTTAAATTTGTGTACGTCAACGGGAAATGAGCAAATTGTTTTTAATACAGAATATTGGCGTTTATGTATCCGGTTTTTGTTTTCTCATTTTATAGTGGGGTCAATGCGTAAAATTCTACATACGCTTAGCAAGTAATGAATGGAAATTGAGGAGGTTTTTACCCCGAAAATTGTGGGTGGCATTGTTTACCGAGAGATTTGATGTTCCTTGCGCGTCAACGTTCGATCGTGCTACCTTTTAGTGCTAATCACGACGGATTTCGAGGTGGTTTTCACCTTGCATTTCGTCAAGATTTTGTTATACAGATGTGTCTTAAAAGCCCAGGTCAAAAAAGAGTCACCCCAACGCCACAAAGACTTTTTGGACTTCAAATAAAGCAGAATTGTTTTTAGTAAGTTCGTCCTTGGTTCTAAAAGTCCTCCTTCTGAACAGAAACACGTGTTAAATGCGAAACCTTGGACACATTTCTTTTCGCTTTTGTATAAATCCCGGCTGGAGGTGAACAAACTTTACAAAAACCTGGACAGTTGCAATCCAAAACAGATCCCACTAAATTGCTATGAAATTTTGCACCGATAAATCTTTAAAGTCTCAAATATATTTCCGCACCGCACTATAACTTTGTGGGAAAAAGTTATGCACTGTTTAACTATACTCAATCATTGTCTAATTCGTTTCTGTGGGTGTGAAAATCATCAATATTGTATGCCCCATTCCGGGATACCGATGCAACAAGCCAGATATTTATTTTTCCAAGCACAGTATACCTACAATTTATTAGTTCTAAAATTGCAGAAATCTCAAATCAATTTACCCCTTATTGTTTACCTAACAAACGCACAACGACAGGTTGATTTGATTATAACAACCACCCACGAGTGGATTACTCACTCGTGGCAAATAACCATCATTGTAGGATGCGAGTGTGTAAGCAATTCCGACAATGACGTCAAATAAACGTTAAAAAGGACCCATAGAATTAGGATATAGAATTTCTTGTAAAGAAAATAAAACCCCCCTTGCCAAAGATGCCATCCAAATTCGAATAGGGCACTTCACATTGATTAAGAGACTAAGAAAGAAAATGTTACGTATACGCCATGGGTTCCCAAACAATGACGAAACATGCTGACGCAGTTTATTTGTAGGTAAAATAAAAAACTTGTCACACCTAGGGTTGAGTAAAAAGGCGAAAATAAACTTCAAGATGACATCGCTTTTATCTCACCTTAAGAATAGAAAATCAATTGTTCCCATAAATAACTACTATATAAAAGAAGATGAAGGGATGGATTTTCCAGCAGCAAAATGACGCAAATCGAAGGACTATATTATGGGCTTGATTACCCTTTGCACACACACAAAGCCCGAAACATTTTGTATTTTATTTAATGTGTCTGCTTTCTTGAGCGCGCGTGGGTAGTCGATAGATTTTTAAATCTTCTGCTCTTCCCGTTCTCTGTTGATCATATTTTTTGTTCGCGAAATGAACAGCAAAACAATTTTTTTTTATACAAAATCTGCGGTGTAAAAACAGACTGAAAGTGAGAGTGGCCAAACGACGCTTCTTTTATTTTTCTGTGTGTATTTATTTCTTTTGACATTATAAATGAAAACAAGAGTTCTCGCTTCTCAGGTTCAAAGCTCATTACGGTTTATGCATCAGCAATTACACACATAATAATCGACAATGTCAATTGATGAAAGAGTGTTCGTTCAGTGAATGTATATGATTCGAATTTGTGATCTGTAACTAGAAATTGAAAATGCGTTTTTGGCACAGCCCACGTACAATTTTTCGTTTATATTTCGCACATGATTCGTTTTTTTTCTCCGCAAGCATCCCTTGCGGGAGAGGAGGTGTTTGATTTTGTTTAATTTTCCTTTTTTAATATTTGTATTTATTTATTTTTTGTTGTTAAGATAGGCATGCTCTCAGGTAAATAAAATGGCAAACATGGCCTCGCGATTGAGTTTATTGGTCAGAGCGCGATGTAGATAAAAATAGGATGGTGAAAAAAAAATTGGTAAGTTATGAACTAATGTCTGGGCATTAATTCTCTATTCCTTTGTTGCTATTTTAAATTGAACATTTTTTTTATCCATTTTTTTAACAGCTTCCTGACTTTATTATTCTGGCATGCGGTTGTTTCTGACAAATTATTTATTTTATGCGATAATAGACACATTTTAAAAAAAATGCTACATCGTCATGTGTCTGCACATTGCGTTTGAAATTAAAATAATTTTCTATAATTTGCTGTTTATTTACTTTGTAAAAAATGTATGTGTTGATTATATGAACAGATTTAATAGGTTCTAATCAAACAAATTTGTTCAGTGTGGCTTAGCATACGTCAGAGACTGAACGCAAATGAATATTTGTATGCGCTATAAAATTCTCTTTGAGGTATATTAATAAATCATACATTTTAGTTAAACACTAAAAAGAATAAGAACCGTGCCGATATTGTTTGTTGAACCTGCTGCTTTGTGATGATTGTACTTGAACAGAACGGAGAGTGATGACTGTTTGATGGAATTAATTTAATCAATCGACTTAGGAATGCGGCTTTTCGCAAGGAAAACAAAGTTTGGAGCAATATTTACACAATTACCGTTGATGCGAATAGGGAATCGATGAGGTATTGAGCGCGTTCGAGGTCGATTTGAGTCCAAAGAGCGAGCAGAATTAGAGCGCAGCGCGAATGCACTTCGAGCTTGTCAAATATGTTTTTCAGTGCAACCAAATTGTTGGATATCTTTTGGAAGTATACCTTCGAAGCTAAACGAACATACAAAGCTAAGCATGGTTTATAAATATTATATGAATTCGGGCTAATAGAGTTTGCTCAAAGGACTAAGCGCATTCTTTACGTTTATTATCAAAAAGGCCGGTCCTCGTATTTTAACCGAAAGGTCACTTTTTTAGAACCTGCGGGTTTAAAAACAACGTTAAACACAATATTAAGATCGAGAGCCGCGTATTAAATATGTTTGAACTTTAAAGATGAACATGATGGAGTGGTACGAGTGCTTGTGCGTGCAATGGCCTAAGTTTCCTCCCTATTTTTCTACCTAAGTATTCCAGAATTTTGAATCCCATTATTCTATAAAAACCACATTAATATAATAATGTCGACTAAGCAGTTTTTGAAACCAAACTCTTCTATCAATTTTTTTAACCACTCCATGGTGAATGGTAAACAGCCACTACAACCACCTCTTTAGGGTGAACAAATATAAATCATAAATCCTCTAAGCACTTTATCAGCAAACGAATAAAAAAAAATGACACGTGCAGTATTGAGCAAACTAATTCGGTGGATCACCATACCGAGAAAAATGTGTTTATTATAAGAGGAGGATGATTCTTAAGTGAAAGTTATTCAACAAAATAAACAGCATTTTAAATAGCGATTAATCAACGTCAATGTGGAAAATATCGATTTAGCTAAGAATGTTAAAACTGCAAAAAGATAAATCCATCGTTTTCCAATCTTTAAAAATAAAGTAAATAAATAAGAAATAAAATGTTTTTGTACGATAATGTATATGGCTGCTCTGCACACTTGTATGGCCACGACCGCTTGTTCTTATGAGCAATTACCTCACTTTGGATATGTAATTGGAGTCTCGATACGGCTTCAAGTTAAATGCCGAAGGTTGTACAATTTACTTGACGAAATTAGTAATGTACAGTGACAATTGTTGATGCTTTATTCTCGGGTTATGGTTAGCATCCGCCAAAATATTTCCCAGATATCGTGTTTTTTTAACACAAAGGTGAAAAACGCTGAATCACATTAAAGATTTATTAGCAGACATTTGGAATGGATGACTTTAATAGAAATGTCCTGATGGTGTGCACTAATAAGCATGCAACTCAATCAACTCTTAGATGCATGCTGTATGTAGCCTTTATTTTGGTTGCGTCCAATGTATGTGTAATCTTTATAGATACCAGTAGTCCGTTGTGCGCGAGCCTGTTCAGAGACATCTGATTTATTCTTAGACATGTTTGAGGTTAATCCAATAAAATGGCAATTGAAATGGTAGGTCTGTTTGGCAATGAAACACATTTGTCAAATTCAATCAAACTTCGTTTCCCTCTACCCAACTTTTAATAATGTGTTATGGAAGAAACCTCGTAGTATGTTGCGGCAATAATATTTCAAGATAATTCACAAACCATTCTGGTCGACCCTTAAACCACCAAAAATGTACCCGTTGAAGTGAAAATTTGTAAAATGAGGATAGAGGACTACGGACTATGCAGAGACTCTCAGAGTCGGGTTCCTAAAATTTTCCCAGTAAAATTTGTAAAATGTATCAGATTTTGAGAAGTGGGTTTTCTCCGCAAGAGGGAAAGTTACTATAGAAAAAAAGTAAAAAATGAAAACAATTTGAACAGCATTCTTAGTTTTCAAAGCGGGAATATATAAACGTCAGCGCATTTCTTCAATTTGACAGATTTACACAAATTGACCGTCAGAAATGTCTTGAGAACAATTTTGCTTTCGCCTTTTCATGGAGGAAATTTTGCGTGTGGGATTAAGATTGGTTTCTTTATACCGAGTTCTTTTGATATACGATCCATTGGCAATCTTTTATACGTATCAATTTTTAAAAACGACAGAAATGCGTGACATGCCCATTGCTGGACATAGCAGCAATTGTCGCGGATCGCGCCTTCGTATTCCAACGGAAATGAACGTAAGAATGTCTCATGACAGTTAATCTTTCGGGTACTTTTTGTCAAACATCCGCCAGAAGTGGCTTTGTGTAGTCGGACACACCTAACCACTGAGAAAATACGGCAGAGCTAGGTACTACGTGTATTTGAATTTGAAATTACCCTTTAAAACGCCTAAAAATTGACGCGAGGTGCTACGTTTTAGGACCGTGGTCATTTTTCCTATTCAATTCGTCATTTTTCAATATCAATGTCTTTTAATTATCGCGGGTTTTTTCTGTTTTGTTTCTGGCTTCGAATTCGGGACTACACTTATGACAGGACTTTTTGAAGCAACCTATAAGATCACAAAGATAAATTATAAAACAATTTAAAAAGATAAATGGATTTTTAAGCAAACTTTGAAGTGAAAAGGACACTTTTCTGGTCACTTGGAAAAATGTCCACCTACTTCGATTAATAGCGTACTACTTTCAACACCTACAAAATGCAATCAGGAACAAACACAAACATACAAATAGATACGAATGTAATGTAACAGCTTACCTAGGCTTCCCATGAGGATTGATGAATTCCCAGCGGCGGCGTCGCGCAAACTTGCTGATATAATCCAATTTAAAAATGTTGTTGTTTTTTTTAAGTTGCCAAAATGCGTCTTCTTAAATCACTTTCTCACTTCAACACTTTAGTGAATTGAACCGATTCAATCAATCTCTTCACATTTCCGTTAGAAAATTTATTTTGTTTCACAGAATATCTCCTTTTAACAATGTAAACGAAAATTAATCAGATATCGCCATACAATAAATACTTTGTAAAAATGTTCAATTATCCTTGTGGGAAATATTCAACGAAATTGTTTGAAACAGCGTAAATAATAGGAAACAAAAAAGCCTGACAGAGCAGATGAGGACCAGAGGATGCGTTATAACGTAATGCTGTTGAATTTTCCAATACTCTCGTTTTTATAAGTATCTTTTGAATAAACGACTGCGAACATACTCAACACCGGAGTAACGGCAAAGTGATGCTCCTCGATATTACGGAGAAAGATGCTGCTCTCTATTGATGATGATGAGCGTGAAAGCTCCAGATTGCTTCCAACTTTCAGAGCACACATCTCGCAGAGTATTCCTCGTTTTCCCGTCTATAAGCGGCGAAAGCTTATCAAGGAGCATTCGAGTGTATGAAATGCCCTTTCGCTGTGCACAGGTGGGCGGCGGACGCGTTTGCCTGGAGTCCTGTGTGTACTCAGCGAAGAGTTATGGTCACCATAAAAATAGCAGCAAATTTACGACGATAAGCTTTTTAAGGTCAAGTACAAGTACGCTAAAGAACAATGCGGACATACTAGAAAGGAAAATTGAGCATCATCCCGAGAACCAAATGGAGAAATTGTCGTCACATATGCGAAGGGGAGATGTAGCGTTTTTAATTATTGCCTCTTGAGATTGAGGAGATACCTTCTTTCCGCGCTCTTTGCAAGCTATTTTGGGACACCGCTTGTTATACTTAGCAAAACGTTTCTTTTTCTTTAAATATACATTATTTGTGATTCGGTTTTTTAACGAAAACCTGACCTTGTCCTGATGAGGTCAACAGTGACCGTGGTTGTTAAATTGAACGACAATGATAAGCGAAATTTATATATATATTTTTGTTTATTTGTTTAATGTTGACCTTAAATATGTATGTATATGCGTTTGAGTAATAATTTTGTTTAGACTATAGATGTTTGAAATGTGAATGATTTTGATTTATGCCCGGTTCGCGCGAGATTTTGTTTGTTTCGCTAATCACGAGACATTGATGGGACGGCCAGTATAATGGTTTTCTGGAGGTTTTCTATTTTACACTTCGTGTGTGCCAAAACTTACACTAGTTGGCATTATCTTTCAGCTGAACTTTTTCTTTTTGTGATGCGCTGTTTTTTGCACAATTATGACCATAAGAAGAATTTTCTTTATTATTCGAATGAAGAATTTATTAGCCAGGTCAATAAACCGTGTGTAACATTTCTTGGATACACTTTTGGCCTCAATGCATTCGTCTCTTTGACAAAATGAAACGATTTAAGACCGAGCTACGAGCAGCGACCGCAGGGACAGTATTGACGTCATTGTGAAGTAATTGAAATGATCGAAATTTAGTGGCCACCTTCAGAGCTGACATTAATGAGAAGGGACATGTGTTCGTAAATAAACAAACTGTAGGCGACTTTATCGCGTTTCTGTCACTCATGCAAATACAAGTCTATTAGCGGACGCCAACACGTATGACGAGCCCTTTTTATTGAGTGACATAATCAGTACTCAACTGTGGTTAGATTGTCAAATTGATATGGTGGATCGGACGTTCAAGTATTTGGCTTTGTAAGTTTGACAGCTGGCTGACTTGATGGTTCTCAGTTTTGATTGGGCTTAATCGATCACATGAACAGTTTTTTTTTCCAGTAGACGTCTATGGAAGTGTAGTCGACGAATTTATCCAAGAAATTGTGAAGTAGTAGAAGTCAAGCAGTTCAGGCTTGGGATTCTTAAGATGAACTCGTCTGCGAGCGAGATAAAATGATTGCTACATTTGCACAAATACAAATGAAACGAATTTTTTGGAGTAGGTACTATGGAACTTCGTATTTTAGTAGGTATTTACTGTAATCACCTATCGTTATCACGTCGGATTTTTACTTATCTTTATATCTTAATATATTGCGCAATTTTTGAACGCTGTTATTTTATAAGCGAAAGAAGAATGACTCACCTTGTTCAGATAGTGATTTGATTCAGATTGTAGATTTTTTTGTGGAAAGCATGTTGTTCAACATTCCACTTGACACTTTTCTCAAATTATTCGAACTAACAATATCTAAACGTCACAATTTTACAACGTTTGCTGTTGCTGGCTTCACTTCTGGTTCGTCCTTCACTTAACTTGCTTAAATTGCACGCGCAACTGAAACAGGCACTCGAACTGCAACTGGTGTTTTGACTGACAGATGAATTTGAAACTCTGAAAGAAGTTGAATGTAACTTCTTCATTTGCAACGCCAAATTAATGAACAAAAGCACTTGTTCAGATTGGTGATACATTATTTGACACAAACACCAACCCCAAACCGATTAATGAACCACAATTAAAACAAAACGACTAATTCTGCGTACATAGATATATCTTCTTTGAAAATAGTTGATTTTATTTACATTACAAGTCTTAAATCCACAGTTTGATTTAGTTAAACAAAAATCGATTCTTAGTGCTAAAAAAGCTGATTTAAGCGACAAAAGCGAAATACATACATAATTCGTGTATTTTTTTTGTTTTGTTGTTCATAATATCAACATCCATATATGAAATAAAGGTACACACATGCAAAATCATAAATTAGTCGATTTTAGAATTCATTTTCGTTTCCATTGTTGTCTCTTCTTTTTTTTTTGGCATAATACAAACTTAATAATAATACTTTAGACAAACTATAAACTGCACTCTGTTTAATAAATCTCTTGTACGATGTAAAACAAACCAAGTTGTGTAGTTATTCATTTTGTTTTTGATTTTTTAAGACTAGTTCCAGAATCGACAAGTGCAAATGTAAAAATAAAGGAATACAAACAAGATGCACTTACAAAATATCAATAATAACACTGAAAAACTGAGATTACGAGTGGCAAAGTTTCCAGTCCATTTCATAGATTTTTGTTTATGTTTTAAGGCCACGTTGGTGTCTTTTTACGCGGGCGTATGGCCCCACAGCTGGATCCATGATAAAGTCATACAACACACGCACCCAGGAGGTGTGTTGAGGCATAGAATCGTAAAATTCTGGGGCAATCTCCTTCACTTTTGGCAAGCGGCTGCCGGGCACAGCTGGAAAATCATGATGTTCATTATGATAGCCGACATTGAATGTGATCCAATTGAGTGGACCATAGTACGAGTATGTTTCGAAGCCTTTGGCAAACATATAATGCTCAGAAACGAAATGTCCCGCGACAGGATGAAGGCCCATGGCTAAGATTGAACCGATTAGAAGGTACGCTAGAGATCTGTAGCCACAGAAATACACGACCAAACCATCGAAAGTCAGCTGAACGATGGCGTTATAGATCTCCATACGTAGCGGGGGCTTCGGGTTGATCACCAGCGGCCGGAAGATGTAGAAAAACGGCTGCAGGCACACCCAGAGGAACTTTCCAAAAGTCGTACAAAATAGTTTAGCCTCTAGTAGAGTAGGTATATCGGTGTCTATCACTTCGTCACCTTGGTATCTGTAATATAGTAAAAAGTGGTCAAGCATTGACTGGAGTAGGTACATGTCACGCTGCAGCGAGATAAGATTATTGTCCAGGCACTCTTTCTACACAAGTATTGCGATGGCAGTAAACGGTATTGGTAATGTTATTGATAATAAGACACGTATGGCACAACTGCGTGGCGTATAAGCCCGAAAATAAATAAGTAAGATAATGCTGTAGTAAACAAATGCATTCTTATCTACGATAAGTCATATTTCCTTTTGATACTCAAATTATCAATTTTGAATGGAATTTGAAGAACACACTTACCCAGCGTGCATCAAAGTTATACGCAAATGGTTCATTTCAGTCGCACGATAATTGGCAATTAAATAACACGAACAATGTAATGTAGATGCTAGATAAATGGCGAACAATCAACCAGAAATCTCTACTTTTCGTGGCATCGTATAATAAGCAATTTTTTTGCACGAAACACAACTGAAATCGATGCCCGATTAGTAATGGAGGAACGATGGTAAAGGCAACCCTTCCCCACCAACAAAACGCGTATAATTTATTTATGTATGCCATACTGCCTTTCGCAAATACACACGACGACCGATAAGAGGCTTCTTTGCTGGTCACGTAATCAGATATGTCTGCGGTTTCGGTTTTGGTTTACGTTACTCACCTATGGTGTTCCAAGTGATATTTCCGGAACGATATAGACATCGGCAATCCAATAGGCAAATTGCAAATGAATCCCAATATCCTGTTGGCCAGCGGACGACTATGACCAAATGCCAAGTTATGAGAAATCTCATGCACAGCCAACATCAGCGAATGGTTTAGAATGCCTCCGAAGCAGTATGCCGTCAGGAATATAGTCGGCCATGAACAATCTTTTATTAGGAACAACATGAGGATCTGTATCAAGACCATTGAACCGGCGATGTACTTGAACTTTGGATCACAGCCGAAAAGTTCCTTAATTTGTGGGTACTTTTCAAGAATGATTTTTCTTCGGCTGGCGTGTGGCTCCTCCGTGTACACCCACTCGAAGTCCGTCCGTGAGACATGCTGTCCCATTGTAGTGGTATTTCGACTTTTATTTCTATTGCAAACGACTTGGTTAATATAGATTTTCTCGCAAAACACTCTTCATCAAGTAGAAGATTAGAATATCATGTTAGTGAGTGGTGGGTGTCGATTCAAACAGAAAAAAAATAAAATAATTATTGAATGTCAAGGGAGATGTCACACGCAATTGACGGCCGACAACACACGACTGTTGAGTTTTCCGCTGGAGAACACCTGGCAAGACCCACCTAGTAAATAATGATTAGATTGTAGGTTACTCCACTATTGATAAGGAATTAGTAATTAACTTTTTATGAATCATACCTGTTCTGGAATTTGTTTCTGATTTACTTTTCTATTCAGAAAATCTAGCCGCCCTAGAAAACGCAGCGAGCCGCTGTATGCAAATTAGACAGGCAATCGGCTTTTCAATTGTCAAAAACTTGACGAATATTGCGTTGGTAGTTTGTACACTACGAAGCAAAATGGTTTGTGCGAATAGAAAAATATGCATTTTTACTAAAAAATAAATCCAATAATTGTTTTTACATCTCTAAAACAATAAATCAAGCTAAATTCGCACAATAAATATATTTACATATAAGTACACGAAAGGCCTTAAGATTTGAGCAATCTCTTAGAAACTATAAAGCTCTTAAAATATTGCTTCTAAACTAGCAAAATGCTTTGAGTCGAGGTTCACCACCGAATAGAGTAGGAACTAGGAACGCCGCCTGGGTAGGGGGTAATACTGTAGAAGTGTAGACTGTAATGTAGACCCAAGCCATTCAGCATATAGTTACCTAGGTACCTAATGTAATGAAGCGCCTTATTTTCGTGTGTAAGATGTAGAAACCCAGGCTCCTTTAGAGAAACGACAGTTAGACCCCGATTTATAAACTCAAAAGATTGTAAAAAGCGTGAAATAAGTCATATTCATTTTTCTTTCAACAGCTGCAGAAAATCCCAGTTGTCACATGCGTCCCTCATGCCATTTCAGGTAGATTCCCATACCCATAATAAACACCTTACAAAACAAAATGAAGCCGAACAAACACAGAACTGCAAAAACTACCACGCACCACAGCAATTATCCTGACATATGGACACGACGCCGACACGCCCTGCTCACAACAATGCAAGTAGTTCCCTAACCAATAATCTGTATCTATCCGGTTTGCAACCCTAACTCCATGATGTCCCTTTCAATACCTACAACTACCACTAAATGCAGCAAATGCGCGTATGGGCAAGAAACAACTCACTGTAGTCTCCATTAACAATGTGCATCGCCATATTAAGAAAGAA
Source organism: Cheilosia pagana (assembly GCA_936431705.1). Lineage (NCBI taxonomy): Eukaryota > Metazoa > Arthropoda > Insecta > Diptera > Syrphidae > Cheilosia > Cheilosia pagana. The sequence continues at coordinate 561,034 of OW386169.1, forward strand.
TATTTATTAGTTTCACGTTTCTTTGATTACACAGTTGTATAAATTGCTAATACTCGACATACCTATGAAATGTTTTACTTTGTTTTGTATATATTTATATGTATAATTTAGATTTTAAGATATATAAGCTGCTTTTATAGGTAAAAAAAAATATAGAATGTGTATCATTGTTCCTTAAGTATAAAAACTAGGAAAACGAGAAATAATAGGAATAAGAGAAGGATAAGAAAAAAAAGGAGAAAAAAAAGTAGTCGTCTCTCGGGAAAAACAAAACTGTATTATTCTCTCATTTCTATTTTCTTTTTTTGTTTGTTTTTTGTTTATATATAATATGTATAAATTATTTTCTAGACAATGGATGAATGAATATTTTAGCTTTTTATTATTTTTCAAGACATTTATATATATCTATAAAAGCTAAAACAAATTGTTGTTGGTTTTGTTGTTTTTCCTTCTTTTTTTTTATTTTTTGTTGTTTAATTTAGTTGTAGTTTTGTTGTAACTGCTAATGAGCGCACTTGGTTGTTGCTGCTGCTTTTGTTGTTGTTGTGCGGCTGCTCAAACATTTAAATAAGATCAGCGATGTTAGCTGGCATTTCCTCAATTGTTGTATGGTAGAACTGTTCAATGTCCTTCAAGATTCGCCTGTCCTCATCGGTGATGAAGTTGATGGCTACACCCTTACGACCGAAACGACCACCACGTCCAATTCTGCAAGGGAAACAAAATTTCAGTACGTGGATGAATGAGGAGCAATTTTGATTGGGCCTACCTGTGAATGTAGTTTTCACGATTCGATGGCAAGTCATAGTTGATGACTAGTGAGACTTGCTGGACATCAATACCACGGGCCAACAAATCGGTTGTAATCAAGACACGGGAAGATCCCGAACGGAATTGTTTCATAATGATCTCACGATCCCTCTGCTCCATGTCACCATGCATTGCCGAGACAGTGAAGTTGTGATCGGTCATCTCTTGGGTAAGTTGGTCGACCTGTTTCAATTGAAATGCATGTTATGTTGGGATTCTGAGGGTTCACGCGATGAACTTACCTTGCGTCGGGTGTTGCAAAAGATTACCGATTGAGTAATGGAAAGTGTGTCGTATAAATCACATAATGTACCCAGTTTCCAGTTCTCTTGCCTAACGTTGACGTAAAACTGCTTGATACCTTCCAGGGTCAATTCCTCCTTCTTGACTAAAATGCTAACTGGCTCGCGCATGAAACAACGGCTCACCTCTAATACATCAGGTGGCATGGTAGCAGACAACAGGATGACTTGGACATCGTTTGGAAGCATCTTGAAGACATCCTGAATTTGATCCTTGAAACCACGCGACAACATCTCATCAGCCTCGTCCAACACAAACAGCTTGATGCTGCTTGTCCTTAGCACTTTACGATTGATCATGTCGTATACACGGCCGGGTGTGCCGACTACGACATGGCAACCGCTTTCCAAGCTGCGAACATCCTCGCGGACATTCGTTCCACCAATGCATGCATGACTGAAGACCTTCATGAATTCTCCAAGTGCATTGACAACGCGTTGGATCTGGCTAGCCAACTCACGAGTGGGTGCCAAAATGAGCGCCTGACAGTCACGAATGGACGTATCGATTTGCTGAAGTATGGCAATCGAAAAAGTTGCCGTTTTTCCAGTTCCTGCAAGTCAGTGGCCAAATTTTTAAATGCATTTTTGAAAAGCAGTTTTCAGCTTAATTCTTAACTTTAAAAAAACTAGCTATGGAAATCGATTGTTTTTCTTAGTCTAATATTAAAATATATGTACTGGTGAATTGTCCTAACGTGCCTGCACTTTATCTGCCCAACAGATGTCCCAAATGCGACTTTATTTCAATGTTATCAACTCTAAACATGCCTCCTTTAAAATGCCCAATTACAAAACAAGACCGCCTCGCCTTATCATCAAACTGCCTGCGTGGTTGTAATCACGAGATAATAGACCCGAAATATTTGTGTACATTCAGATTTTCTATTTTTCTTTGTTCAGATTTGGCACGTGAACAAAGAATGTCACTGAAATCCAGTCAACTGAAAATCTCATCCCTCCAGCCTTCAATTCCGTATATAGAAAAACTAAAATTGTTTACAACAAATAAATATGAATCACCAACAGCTTCCTATCTATGCACTTCAATGAAATGCATATTTAACTGGTAATCCCCGTCGATACTACACACGTAGGTTGAAATTAATCACCCATTGAAAATAATAATCGCTGGCTAACTGTTCGCCTTTCATTGAGGACGTGTTTTCAATTTATTAACTAAATGCTATGTTAAAATTTGTTCAAATATTAGCTGTTTGAATAGATAATGGACCAAAAAGTGTTTAATGTGTGCATTGAGTGGCGGTCACTCTCTGACTTTGGTGAGCGTCATCACCTGAAGGACGCCGCACTTTCGAGGCGCGAAATGCTGCGACAACTACAAAATTTTCTTCTAGCTTGTTGATGCTTTTGTTAATGGGAAACTTACCAGACTGGGCCTGTGCGATGACATCACGACCTTTAACGCAGGGGATAATAGCTCGCTGCTGAATAGCGGATGGTTTCTCGAAACCATAACCGTAAATTCCACGCAATAGCTCCTCCTTGAGGTTCATATCGTCAAAGTTGTCGTAGACCTCATCCCATGTTGATTCGATAACACCCTCGGGGTCCATACCAGCGGGTCCATCATGAGTTAATTCAGTACGATCATCCCTGTAATGACAAAATTTCAAACCAAACGATTAATTATCGATAATTAAATAAGTTACAATCTTTTCTTAAGCTAAATACGGTAATAATTATATTTGCAATCGCCATTTGCATCTGCGAATCTCATTTCATACACGTATGAAGTGAGAAAAGGTAGTGTACATAACCACAGCAGTAGAAGTGGCACAGTGCACACAGAGTACATAGTACGAATACAAAAAAAAAAAATTAATTAATTATGCAGACATTTTTCACTTTTCCAGAAATTTGCTAATTTTATATTAGTCCTTCACCGCCAAGATCAACCGCAATTCAAATAGATACATGCATTACAATTTACAATATAGAAAATTTCGTGAAGAAAAAAAAAAAAAAAAGTAACACCGAGAATATTTTTTTGTTGGTACATTCTAGAGCAAGACCGACGACTAGGGAGAAAAGATACATCGATCGACATTTTTTACACCCAAGAAAATTTTATATTATAAATATTCGGTTTATCTGGGGTCCAGCTTATATAAATTGTAGTTTAAACGATAGAGAAGGATTTAATCTACTGTTTTTGATATATTTAAAATATTTTAAATTAATATTTACGCACATTATAAGAGTTTAATTTGGCACTTCTCACACACGTGCTGATTGTGATTTGTAAAAACCAAGCGAAAGGCTCCATCTTGCAGAGTTCTGAGTCACTTGCCAATCGAAAATTTCGTTCAGTTTTCACAGGTCGTTTTGTCGTTGTTTTTTGGACTGGTGTTGTGGCAGCCCTCACTCGGGCATCGTTCAGTTGTGTACTTTGTCAAGATAAGATGACTGAATGTACTCGGAGATGTATTCTCTGGTTGAACCATGTCGCGGAAGTCGAAACGAAAATAATTTGCTATATGCTATTCAAATGGGTTTGGTTGTACATAAAGATTTTCTGCGACAAATATCTATAGTTCCTTCAAGGTGAAAGTTCATGATGTACGATGATCTAAGAGAACGCATTCGCAGAGATTTTTCCTCGAACTGATTCATAAAACATTTTGTTCTTATAAAAAGGGATTTTCGAATCCTGGACCACTCAGACTAAACACAGTCTGATCTCTTGTATTCCAAGCAGAAACCCCTTTAAAAAGTCTGAAACAAATACTTTTCTTTTCTACCTAAAAAGCAAGAGCTTAACAATAGGCGTGTTTTATTCAGCAAAGCAAAGTAGGATTTTCGGCACGCAATTACAACAACTACGTCCACATTTTCAAATGTCACTTAGGACGTAGTTGTTGTAATTGCGTACTGAAAATTCTACTTGGCTTTACTTTGTGGAGATTGAGGCTCAAAAATCAAGCAGAATCTCTGTTTTTCAATTAAACCCACAAATTTGTTCAATATTACCTAACGTACTAGATTTAATGAAGTTGTAATGCTGAACTGGTACTGTAGGCTGAACTGAGACTGTAGGCACTGATACTGATACTGACATTTACAGGAGGCAGGAGACACCACTCCTTCACATAACCGTTTCAATATTACCGATTATGGGGTTGGCAGTTTAGCATTCAGCCGATACTAGTACTGTCTGAATTCGTTCATTTTTCTGAGGCTGATTTCAGATGACAACGATGTTTTTTTCAGACGCCCATGAGCATAAATTAACGTAAAAAATCTGTGTAACTTTTAATCAAGACATTTTGCATGATCCTTGGTTCTCACTGTATATAAGTAATGAGCTTGTTGGGATTTCAAATTTGGTCAATAAAAGCAGTACTTAGATTCCCCGTATGTTCTTTCTTCAAACTTAACCAGCTTTGCAACATTTTGAACAAAAAACAAATATACCTAGGTAATGTCAAATTTAGCTAATACACTTTTGCCAACTATTAGTTTGGCATCACTTACACGTACGCATACGTTGCGTCCTCTATTGGCTTCTCACTCACCTAACCGGTTCGTCATCTTTTTGCTGATTGGTAAAAATTCAATCTACTACAGTAGAGTTTCAGCCATAGCCATTTGCAGCCGACATCTCACCGTGTAAAGTTTCGTTTAGTCATCCCGTGGTGTGCCATTTTCGATTTTTTCTACCCAAAAAAAAGTTCACATTTAATCAACAAAGAAAGTACTCGCTTTGCTGCAAAAGCATTTTAATTTCCGTAAATAAATGTAGGTGTTTATTCTTGTAAAGTTCATATGATTTTTCTCCAATTTTTCTTTTCTGCAAAAATTTCCGATAATTTATGTGCTTATACACTTCCACACACACTCTAGTAGTTGCGTATATATACGTATAATTTGCAAAAGAGAGACAACACTATATCTACCAACGTGAATATTTTTCTATGTAACAAAAAAAAAAAAGTAAAAGAAGAAAAAAAAAACCCGAATTTAATCCAGTAAAATCAGTGAAAAATGTTGCTTTTCCCATTTAATGTTCGCTTGATAATTTTTGCCAATAGAAAGTAATTTATTTTTGTATTTAAAACAACAACAGAACAAATAAAATACACACATCAACATGAGCTGGCAGGATTATGTCGACAACCAACTTTTGGCCTCGCAGTGCGTTTCAAAAGCGGCCATCGCTGGGCACGATGGTAACATCTGGGCACAATCGAGCGGTTTCGAGGTGAGTACCGAAAAAATTGCATTTGATTATGATAAAATATACCCTCGGCGATTTCGTAAATATCCCTATGTCTGAATCGGAAATAGTCGGTGCTCTAAGCACGCAAGTTCAAGGGTGTGACCAGCACGCCGGTGTTACATTTTTCTTTCTCTTGTTCTGTGTATATATCGGTTTGTATTGTACTCGTCGTCGGCATCTACCATCCTTTGGTCGGTTTGGAACTTATTCTAGATATCAGAGAGCACAGAACTACCACCTCTCCTCGGTTGGCAGCAGCAATATTGTGTTAGGGTGTGGGGGTGCACTGCGAACAAGAAATCGCGTGAAAACTTTACTTTGTGGATTGACGATGAGCAGGACGGTTTGCATATGCCGCGCTGTCGGCTATCGCTATAGCCTATAGGAGAGTAGGTAGGAAGGACGAGAAAGGGTGTGTGGGATATCCACACCGCGAATTAATGATTCAACATTTGATAGCTGCTCCTTATGTGCAAATGTATATATGTGCATGGGACGTGTGTATGATTTTCTGTCGTTGACTATATATATGTATGTACCTACTCGTTTTGGAGAATGAATCATTTTTTTCGAAAACTTGCTGGTCCCTTTCTCTATCTCCTTCTTTCTCTTTTTTTTTTTTTTTTTTTGATTGTTTGGTAGAAACTTGCAGTTGAGTACTGTGGCGGCGAACAAAGCAGAAAATGTTTGATTTTTCTTATCAAAAGAGTGGGCCTGGGTATATCGTATCGGAAGTGTGTGTGTGTATAGCGAAATCCAACATAAAATGGCTGCCAAAATGGGATTGTGCTCGCGCAGAAGTTTTCATTTTACGAACGAGTGACTGAGAAAGACGCATAGCCTATCACATCACTGGTTGTGTAGATGGATATGCATGTATACATGTCGCCGCGGCGCTCGCTGGATTATTCTGGGCGAACAAACATTTGGCAACAGTTTTGCAAACTATTTTGCACCAAAAAGTACGATAAAAATAATGGATTTGGGTACAATGTGCGTACTTTTAGCGTTGGTGGTGAAATAGTTGGTACAACGGATGTATTGAGCTGCTGAATCTGTAAAAGCCGGTTGGTGGTTCATGCAAATACAAGTAAGCAGCATTGCCAGATCCCGTGGAGGAGTCGATACAAGGATGACCTATGAACGAATGGAATGACCTTCTCTCCCCTTTGTACTTGATAGCGCGTACAATAATCGACGATGATTATGGCTACGAGGACGGGCTGTGTAAAGGAGAGGATCCTTATGCTTTGTTTACGGACACGGAATAAAGCGTTGTCACTTTTGGGTGGGGTGCTACTTAGAGCAAAAAAAAAAAGAAGGCGAATGTGTGACTGACTGTTTGATATGCTATCTCTAATACTTTTTAACGATAACTGCTAATCGGAAGGATTTTGAACGCAATTTTCAATTTAATTTTATGTGAGTGGATTAGTCATTTGCGGGGTAACGAGGAGGTGTCGAAGCCGTGTGGGCGTTGTACATGACTTAAGCACAAGCATATGTCTGAGAAGGATTCAATGTAGGCACGAGTGCGTACAGAAAGGTAACTAGAAGGTTATTGGCTATATCTACTCACAAGGTGGTACATAGTACCTATTTATTTAAAAAAAAAAGCACTTGCGTTGACAGGTTGAAATGCGGTTACTGATTTGAAATTGAAGAAAGGTCTAAAATTAAAGCCAGCATCTGCAAGCATTCATTCGATAAATGGCTAGTGAACAGCAAATCGCAAACAGTCGACTTACCATTCACAGAACCTACCTTTGATTGCACCTAAGACTGGCTTCAAATTGAAATCCGCTGTTGTTTTTTCTCCGTTCATACATTAGCAGACGATTATAACTTCACGCATTGAACAACGGCGAACGGTTCAAAATTGTAATAAACAAAGGAATAATGTACAAAAACCTTCGCATCTGGGAGGGTAGTTAAGTGAGCGAATGTGACAGCAAACAATGACTTGATGCCAATTTTGTTTGCAGCCAGTCGGTGTAATTCATAAAATAAATGTTGGATAGTTACTTTCCACTTCACGAAAAGCAGTTTTATGACGCGCATTGTTGCTATTTTTATAAACAAGTTACCTACAACAGCTACCCTGTTTCGACAGAGAAATCTTTTGACACCTGTCAATTCAAACAGATCATTTTTAACAAACCTATTTTCTATAATGGACATTTGATGATTGCAACTTTTGAGAGCCTATCTGTAGGTTGCCTATCTCAGCATTTGCATTCGATATAGTTATAATAAAACAACATTCAAATACACGCGATTGGTACCTATCGTTGGGCGTTATCGCATTATCAAACTTTTACCGGCTGACGCATTTTACAATACCACTCTATTTCGGTATTAATTTGCTCCATTTACCAAATCGCAAGTTCAAAGTTCGTAACATGTTTGGGGAGCGCCCGCACTTACATAAATAGGCTATTTTGGACAGATACTTAATTTGGCAGGTGGTTTAGTCTATCTTTGTGTTGCCATAAGGACCAAATGCCAGTAGTCAAACGAAGCAACGCTTTCATGGACAAGAGTCGTTGAGTATTTATTGCAAATCGCACTTATTGATAATCTTAATTCAATTCTAAGTGAAAAGTAACCAATGTAAAAAAGTCAGTTTCATCATATATTTTTGGTAAACAAAGACTAGCACGATGTGGTAAGTCGTTCGGCGCATTTTCCACTTTAAATCTAGTTCTGTGGCTTTCACTTGACTAGGTATATTCCTAACACTGTTTGAAGACATTTGCAAAATTCAACCATTTCTATCAGCTGTCAAATAATTACTGTCAAAAAACTGCTGAAAAGTGAAAGAGTTTCTCAAGTACAGAGCTGACAATCCACTAAAGTTGACTGACAAGCAACTTTTTGTTGTCTGGTCTACATTTCCAACTGTCAAAACTATTAATAGATTCGCGGAATTGTTTTTATAAGAACTAGGTATGCATATTATAAACGCTTATCCCAATTTCTTAATCTACTAGTTACCTAGAAGATGTTTAATCAATTTTAGTATTGCCTTTCGCAAAAAGTACAATCTTACGGTTACCAAATACCTATGATATGAAAATTCTCGTACGCTTGGGTTGTAAGAACGTGTTTGACATGGCAAATACCCAAAACTGGTATTGACAGCGGTGTCACGTAATCTCCTCTCATTTTTTAAATACCAATTCAATGTACGTAGCGAAATTACGTTCACTGCCAACTTCAATTTACATATGCGCACATGACGAAGTTCCATATTAAATAATGTTCCATGCGGCCTTGACATGGCTTTCTTTTCCATCGTAATCAGAATAGACTAAATCACATATAATAATTCCCTAGAACTTGACATAGAGTGGCTTAAGAGGGAGAAGAGAGATTTAGCACAAAGTGAAATAGTTTTGAAGTAATTAATCCACTTGAACAGCAAATGCACTGCCGTTTAGTGGCCTAAGAAAGCTGCACAGATCACAGAAAGAAAAATGCACTGTGTCCCAAGAGTTCACCTCTAGTTAGTAAGTTAAACATTTTTTCGAGCAGTTGTAGAAAGCTGGCCGCCGCCGGTTCAGCTTTCTATAAACTTTGTTAACTACCCAACCTTTTTTTCTTGACCACACTTAACGAACGAATTGAATTTGCTTATTTTCAGGTGACAAAAGAAGAACTTGCAAAATTAGTTCAGGGTTTTGACAAGCAGGAGCTTCTCACCAGCGGTGGTGTTACGCTAGCCGGTCAGAGGTATATCTATCTGTCTGGAACTGACCGCGTAATACGTGCCAAACTAGGACGAAGCGGTGTTCACTGTATGAAAACGCAACAAGGTTCGTTTCCACTTTACTATTACTTTTCAATCCCTCGCACAAGCATAAAGTTCAACAAACTGCGTATAGAGCGTATCATTATTAACACTGACCAATGCATAAATTAACTTTCAATTCATCTCGCGCCATCTTTTGTGTTACCAGTTTGTTGAATCAACAAAAAAAAACCTAGCTATGTGTTTATGGCAATAACCTTGCCGCACGAGTTTTCCTCGAATGCGTGTATTCTCTCTATATAAATTGTTGCCTTTAATGGAGACAACATAAAACTTTGATCGATTTACAATCTTTATCAATGTATAACGTGTTTAAATTTTTCTCCTTCTTTTTTTTTCTCCCATTTTTTTTCTTTCTATTTCCAGCTGTAATTGTTTCTATCTATGAAGACCCCGTACAGCCACAACAGGCTGCTTCCATTGTAGAAAAACTTGGAGATTATCTCATTACTTGTGGGTACTAGAACAAAACAAATAAAATTTTAATATCTGCTATGGAATAAAAAAAAAAACAAAAAATCTGAAAAAGAAAAACAAAAAAACTGCAATTGTGAGAATAAATCATTTATAATTTTTACGATGTGTTGTGTCAACTTTTGCTAATCTTACTACTTGAATCGTATCGCTTTTTATGTTCTATCATTTGATACAAGAAAAAAAAAAAACACGAAAAACAGAATACAAAAAAAAAAAACAATATTTAATATAATAAAGAAACAATTCAATGTGTATTATTTTCATTTGCTGCTGAGCGCGACAAAGGAAAAACGAAATAAATCAAGAATAAAGTATATATATAATTGTATGTAATAAACAAACAGAATAATGATATAAATAATGATAATCGCGGGGAGTCCATAATAATATTCACTTTTTAATCATAGGCCATCATCCGTTTTATACATACAAGAAAAAAAAACAAAAAACATAAATAAAAAATAAAATATAAATAAAAAATATCAATAAAACTAAGATTTCCCAAATTGCCCATGTGTTTTTGCTTTGTACAATTTACCATACTTTCAATTGCTAAATAAAAACCAAACAAAAGTATCCGCAAATTATATTTATATTCAGATAGTTTTTTCTTTTGTTTCTTTCGAGCTGTTGTTGCGCGCTAAATACACTTAACTATACGCTCTGACACGCCTACTTTTTGTCTTTTTGTTTATTTTTTTTTTATTTACTACTCTAGTATTTTTTTTCTCCATTTTTATTTCTTTCTCTAATTTTAATGCTTAACAATTGTATTTATCTTAGTCATTACTTGTACTTTGTTTTAAAATATAGAAATTAGTAGAGAAAAGAGATTTACAAACAACAAAAAAAAAAAGAAAGAAAAAAACGCAAGAAAACGAGAGCTGATCGCAAGAAAACTTTTTTTTTTTTTTTTAGATTTCTAAATTTAAATACAAATTTGTTTGATCTATCTTTTTTATGATATACATGTATGGGACGTATAAATTAATATTTTTTGCTATTAGTTTGTAAACGAAAACAAAAAATAAGAATAAAACAATTTTTTAAATAATTTTGTAATCTCTCACTTTATCTTTGAAACGATAATCTTAATTAAACAAACAAAAAAAAAAACAGCTAGAACTTGTCGTGAAACTGCTTAATCAATATCGAATGCGAGTGATCCACGTCTAGGTCTACCCAGCCGATAACGAAGGAGATAGACAAACTCCATCGGAGAGCCACTTGAGCTGGTAGAAAAGGCGATTACTTGTTTGAAATTTTAACTGAATGAGGTTTCAAAATGAGCGCACGGTTTTTTTTGAACGGATGTGACAGTAAAATCGTTGGATGTGTACATGAGCTATTAGGTGTGGAACAGAATATCCGACAAATGGCGCTAGGACAGTGCTGGCACTCTTTTTCACAGCAATTTCTCAAATACTTTGATTTCGAACTGTGAGAAGTCAGTGTTTCTGCAAGAGTTTAACAACTTTGCACTATCCAAATCGGCTTCTAACTTGTGTAGCGATCCATTGCTGAAACCCCGCTCTGTTGCTTCCAACGAGTTTACAACAAACTCTAACTTTTCCATACTACCCATGACATTTGCATGTTTTTTCACTCATTTTTCTCGAAAGAAAAGAAAAAATTCTCTGTTAACAGCTGGTGTGTTTCTCTTTTGCTGTACATATCTATATTTAGTAATCCACACTGGTGTAGCGTGTAGAATGTGTGCTTCCTTTCATTCGAGATGCTCATATTTTGCAGCCAATTATGTCTATAAATACTGCGGTGAAATGAACAAGTGCGAGCGAACGAGCGTTAGTAGTGTAGAGGTGAGCTTGTAAAACTAGATGTATGTAGAAGGTCTTTAAGTATAGTTGAATGTAGTTACAAGGTTACTTACTCATTGTTAATGTAGACAGCCCGTATAGAGATTAGAAGCGAAAACTGAGAGCGCGGCAGGCAAGAGATACGGATGGGGGTGACGGTGAATGAATCACATCGGATTCCCCGTAAACAACACGCAGCATTAGACAGCATAGACAGAGTCTCGTAGTATCTCGTCATCTCATCGGCATTGCCTGTCGTGTCGTTGTAAGCAACATGTATTCAACTGACAAAGTAAGTATGCATCATCATCATCATCACGCTTGTGCTATCTATCTCCTCCCCGGCTGTTTGGGTGTTGATTTGATAAGAAGAGTTAGCGGCAGATAGTAGGGTTGCTTTTCGTACATTCTAATATTAGAAGGTGATGGGTGCTCTGGCCTCTCTTTTTACTTATAGTAAACATTTTTTTACCGAATCCGAGTTGCGCGTCATAGCAGATAGCACCGCCTGTATTTAATGCAAATTTTTGGCATGCAAAGTGTTGGTGCACACTTTGAAAGAAGCCAATGACTTCCTGCGATAAGAGTTGATAAGAAATAAAATATTTTTCCATTTAGTTTTTCCCCGCAAGATAAAATACGTTGATTTTCGTTGGCACTCTGTTTGCGTCTCTATGCGCAATAGCACTTAATCATCGTATCGTTTTAGAATCTATTGTTGACTGGAATCAATTAAAGCAGAAAATAATTGACTCATTAATAGAGTTGTCCTCTTTCTGTTGATGTTTGTTCTGGTGTTAGCTGTACTCGTACAGTTTGCTGTTAAGAAAAAACTAGAATGTGTTTTTTTTTCAAATATATGCAAAAGAGTCGGCATGGGATGAATAATCTTTCATTTCGGCTATGCGACCATGAGTCACTGATAAATTTAAATGTGTTTTCTTATTCAGATGTAGGTTGGTTGTTTTTCTTTTTGTGAAAGAAATCTGATTTCGACAGCAAGAAAGAATAATATGAACACTGAGCAGTGTGAAGTGAAAAGAACACAACAGATGTTGAACATGAACATTGTTCAGCATTCAGCAGTGGAAAATAATGTGTGGAAGGGAGTCTGGCTTAAGAATTAAAGTGTGAAATAGTATGTGTTATGAGAGTGTTATTTTGGGTGAATAACCCCCAACGGCTACTTGAAAAGACACATTTATTTGTAGGAGAGTTAATTCGTTTATGGAATTACCATGAAGCCGAATGTTGAGAGTGCTCTTGAGGATAAAGAATATCCAATTTAGTTGCGTTATGTCTCGCATTTTATGCATGGCACAAATTTAGTTGCATTCCTAGTGAACTTGGAGAACTGGGAGGACCGGGACGGATACTTCCATCAATTTTGTAATAGTCTAAATGTTCATGCATAGTCTTCACAACAACAGGATTTTTACATCTACTATTAGATAAAGGAATATGCCACTACTCTGTCCATATGACGCAGAGCTAGAATACTGCGAGTCTCTGAAATGCACTGGTGCACTATGTAATTGAGTGTACTTTTTAAGAAACTTAAAATGAATCACACTGAAGTCTAGAAGCTTAACACTGCATATATTATTATCTAATTAATTTGTAATACACGAGCTAATGTAGGTAACATTTTGTTATTGGTAAAAGGTACAAATACCCAGCGAAATTTCTGTTGAGGCAGCGCATTTCACCTTCAAATTTGTTCAATTGCAAAAACCTAACCAACTTGTTGCAACAAAAGTAAAACAAAAACAAAAGTAGAACGAAATCTGATCAGTTATTGGCATTTTCGCCAATGCAAGCGTATTTCCGCTGCCCAACGTTGGTTCAGAGCACTTGCAATTTAGGGCATGCATTTTATTTCCAAACGTCGATTTGTTTTGTAAGGAGGGCTTGCAACCGCGCTCGTATACCCGTTCCCAGGTAATATATATTTTTTTGGCCGGAATTTCATAGCGCTATTTCTTGATTTCGGAGAATTCCGAATTCGGTTAGAAACTTGATGCTACTATTGATTTTCTATTTGTTTTTCGACAACAGACGGACCGAATAATATAAAAGGAGGATTCTTACAAAAGTTCGGATACAGTTTGAATAGTTAGATCAATCGACATGAAGTTCCGGATTGTTGTTATAGTCGGTGTGCTGGCAAGTGTTTTGGCGGTCGAAGGCGAACCGTTTGGTGAATTTGATGTGGCATCACTCGCAGAGTACGAGTCGGCAGATGTGAGGCGCGATAAGAGGAGCCTAACTACAATTTGTGTTGAGATTAAGCCAAGTAGTCCTTATGAGGAGCCGTACTTTATGTGCAAGGGCACGGATATGCCGCAGTTTTCGAAGGGAGGTTCGTACAATGGAGGAGGAGGAGGTGAATCTTCTTATGCACCGAAGCCGAGCTATAAGCCAAAGCCATCTTATGGCGAAAGTGATTACCATAGTCCAGTGAAATCGGATTATCACTCGGGGGAATCCAAATATGGAAAGCCGACTGCTTATGAATCGCATTCCGACTACTCGGCGCCATCGAAGCCGAGCTATGATAAGAAGCCCTCTTATTCTGATCATGGAAGTCATAGTGAATACTCGGGCTATGAAGCACCGAAACCCACCGCATACGGACATGATGACTATTCGAAGCCCAGTGCGTACGGCCATGAGGATTACACGAAACCAGCGCCCCACAAGCCAGTGTATGAAAAGCCATCCCCTCACTACGAGTCTCCCTATCCCTCCAAGCCGCAATCGTACAGTCACGAGAGCCCTTCGTATGGCCACAGCGAGCACTCGGAGTACTCGAAACCAAGCGCATACCAACAGAGCAGTTCGGGTTATTCTAGGCCGTCTTCATACTCAGATCATTCATCGTATTCTCCCTCGAAGCCGTCGTACAGCGAGCCATCATCAAAGCCCGCATACAGTGAACCCAGCCAACCGAAACCCTCGTACGGACAGTCTGGTACTTCTTATAGCGCCGCATCAAAGCCGTCCTATTCCAAGCCAAGTTCATACGGTTCAAAGCCATCGGTGTATGAAAACTCGGATCACGCATCGTATGCCCCGTCGAAACCATCCTACGGCGAGCAGAAGCCATACGCAAAACCAGCTTCAGCCAGCAGTTACAGTAAACCATCAAGCTACTCGACAGATGCTTATAGTGCTCCTGCAACAAAACCATACGCAGGCTCCGAGAAGGGATACGGGCACGACCATCCAGCCAGCTACAGCAAGCCGGCTCATTCCGTAGATGCATACAGTGCGCCCGCCGCAAAGCCATACGAGAAGGGGTATGGTCAACATAAAACAGACTATTCATCACATTCTCGTTCGATGCCAGACGACGTGATGCAACCAATGTGGGATATGCAGCCTCTAGGCCCGCAAGCTGACAGTTTTGGGTATCGCGCTATGGGCAGTCCTATGGATCACGATCAACAGCCACAACAGTACAGCGCATTCGATGGCCCAATGAAAATGGATCTGCCCGGACCTGATCGAGACGGACCCACACTACAATCGCCCTACTTGTACTCAGCCCCAACTCCGACTGTGTATGGACATGATGTTTCTTACGGTCCGGCGCCCTATTCTCCGGCAGCTCCGTCTTACGTTCCAGTCGTGCCTTCCTACGTCCCAGTCGCACCGTCATACGCTCCAGCGGGTTCTTATTATCCCCCAACAGCTCCATCCTATGGCACCGCTCCACCGGCATCCGCAGTTCAATCCTACTCACATCCCACGCAAGTATACAACCCACCATGTCCACAATCTTTCCTTTACAGCTTTCAGCCAGCAATCGTCTCTCTGCCGTGCCTTTCCACGCCGCCAGCTAACTATGGCCATTCAGCCTATAGCCAGCCCTTGGGTGCTGCTCCCAGTTCGACTTTGGGTGAACCACATCATCTATATCCCTCAAATGTAAACCTTCTACAGGATCACGGAACCGCCCGCTCTGAAGGCAACTCCGACTCCGGCAAACCCGCGGACGACAGCTCAAAGTCCCTAGAGTCTCAAGAAGCCGACCAACAGCCAGATCCCAAGAGTGAAACCAGTCAGAAGTCGCCTAAAAAGTCAGAGACTTCTAAAAAAATCGATCCCAAAGAAGAAAAGCCAGCCGAGAAGCCACAAGACCCAAAGGCTGACACAGCTAAGCCAAAAGAAGACCAAATCCCTGATAGTGCCAAGGAAAACGACGGATCCAATACCCGACAGGCGCACGAGACAATGATTAGATTGTCCAAGATCGCGGCCCAGATCAAAAAGGACGACACCAATCAAGGTGGTGATGCGGCATCAGCAGTTCCCGGAGGCGAAAAACCCGCAGGGCCGCAGTTCGGGCGTTCCTAAGGAGTGCCACAAACATTTTTATACTTTTTTATACGAAACTTGTCTAAATAAATGTTGTAAAGAACATAATTCGTGTTGCATTTCATTTTTCGTTGATCTCTTGCTGTGCGAGAATTCCTTTCAAGGGCAATTTACTATTTTTTCCTGCAATCGACTTCCGTTTTCGATAAACCTCCATCAGAGTCGTACCATGATTCACTTCTATTTAAAATTTCCGTCCGCATATAACCAAAGGAAAATGAACCTAAGGTAATGTTCTTGTGATCGCGTGGGCTTGATGTCGCATTCGGAACACGTCCGCATCGTTTATCGTTTCGTTTTTGGTCAAACACGGTGTGGTGTCTGTGTTCCCTACCGAGCACCGATGATGGACGTACGTACAATGCCTAATCGCCACTTAAAGTGCGGTGTAAGGTATAATTTTGAAATCATAAAGGCTGTTGCCCCAATTTAATTTCCTGTCATCGGTGTTTGATTTCATGAGAATATACGAGGAAAACAAAAATACAAATGAGCAATTCTGATTGCCCAACAGGTCATTAAATTGCTTACACTTGCAACACAGTTTGGACACAGTTTGGTTCTACTGAATTGGCGAAAAGAGCACTTGTGACAGGCAATTAGCCATAACCCTAGGTAGTAGCTAAGTGTGATCCAACGAAATTGGATGCGGGGATCTATTTCCGTGTATAGTTTTGTTTTCCCGAAGAATTCCGCACATAATGAAGAGCGTAATTGGTTATGGTGTTGTCGTGGTCTGCCTCTGGATTAGAGTGTCCTTGGCGCAGTACCTGCAAGAAGTCGCTCAGCCTGTACTGTCGCCGGTAGACTGCTATTACACAGATACGTACAAGACAGATTTTGGACCCAGCGATCAGCTGGTTCGATCGGAGCGATCGTTTCTCAAAAAGCTCTTTAAAAATTGGGGCAAACGCCTTAACGAGTGTGTGCCGTGCTGTCAAAATAACGCGGAATACTCTGCAAGTCCTGCTCCAGCTGGTAACGACGATTACAGCTCCAATGGCAACTATGACAGCAACAATAACTACCAGGAAAATGATCAATACAACGAGCCAGCATATAGCCCACCGGATAGTGCCCCCGGCCGACATGGTATGATTTATTTGCCCTTACCGCATCCACACAGGATAATGTCCCACCTGCATGGGTACTTCCATCGGTCCTTTCGACGCGGTGGAACGCCTTATTTGTATTCTGGGTACCCTCCTCAGGATGCGTATGGAGAACAGAAACCAGCCGTCGCCCCAGTAAAGGAGGCTGATGCGCCGGCTTATGAGGCACCAGCAGCAGTTGAGGAAGTGCCCGAGAAAACCGAGTATTCTTCAGTTGAGGAAGTGAAACCGACCTATTCCGCAAAGGAGGAATATTCAGGATCATCAGCCGAATCGAGCGAGGAGAAAAAGGCCGACTACAAGGAAGTTAAAAAAAGTGACAATTCATATGCGGCCGCCCAGCCGCAAGTGCAGCCGCAGATAGTTCAGTCGATTGTGCCAATTGTTGTTCCGCCGGTGTACATTTTACCACCACAATACTACTCGGCTCCGTATGGGCAATCGTATGCACCTGCCTACTCACCACCAGCGTCATCTCTCAGTACTTCTTCATACTCACCGCCCGCTTCATCATACTCACCGCCCGCTTCATCATACTCACAGCCCGCTTCATCATACTCACCACCAGTCCAATCATACTCACCAGCAGCCCCATCATACTCACCACCAGCCACCAACCCATCGTATACACCGCCTTCTTCATCATACGCGATGCCATATTCATCTCCAGACACCTACAACTCTCTGGTAAATCCTCCCACCTACAGTCCTTCACCCAACTACTTCAAGAGAACATATTCAACTTCGCTGACGTACTTGCTGCCACCAACTCCCCCATGCTCCAGTGCACCGTCCTATTCAAACTACGACTGTGACCAGCCGATGAGATCGTGCCCAGAATTATTCACCACATACGGAGACGACTTGGGATCGTCACATCCATACTAGACACAAAGCGTCGTGGTCACTATACGCAGACGTTACACGCAAATGCCTTTGTAAAGAGTTATTTATTATAAGGAGCTGATAGCTGGTATTTTGTACTTTTTTTTGTATTTTTATACTGTACACTTAAAATAGAAATAAAAAATAAAAACAAAAACAAAATGATGTACTTGTACGTATTTTGATGGTTTCATTTTCCTTTTTACTTTCACTTTGCGTGCGTACGCTTCACGCATACATAAGGACCAATATCAATAGAGTAAGTATAAATTGAATTGAGATGCCGGTGCTCTGTCGGCTCATAGACATAATGGAATAAGTGCCACGGACGTTAGCCAGCTATAATCAGCTTGTGCCAGTGCCCCCCATATGTGGTGGAGAATGATCTAGCTATACATAGTACGTTTTTCGTCCGCATTTTCAAACTGTCGCCGGGGCTCTATTTTGCGGGAGGTATCTACATAGATACAGATGCCAACTCAAATGTGCACTCTAGTGGTGCATTTTGTATCTGTTGATCATCTTTAGAATGACATGCCCGATGTTCAACACAAAAAAGAGAAAAACACACGATGGATGATGGACTTAAAATAGACGCACTTTGTGGTGTTCGAAAACTTTAAATAAATTTAGAATGAATGGAAAATATGTATTTTATTATATGTAAGGTGTTTTTATTTTTAATACAAGTTGGATTGGTTATATATTATTTGTGTGTGGCCTTCAATGAGCTTGTTTATTTATTTTTTTCTTATAGGATCTGACGCTTTGGTTGAAAATTGAAAAATGCGTTGATTTATCGGTGTGTGGAACAGCATTTAGATTATTATGTAGTACATTTCTTTGCAAATTACATAACAGTTGACAAGGTCATTAGAGCTTGGTTTTTATCTCACCGTATGTGGGACTAGCTACAAAGTGCCTTTGATAAGAGCATACATTTGTACGTAAGTAGCTTTGTACTGGGTTATCATATAGAAAATGTTGCTTTCGTAGGAGCCAGTTAGCACGCATTCATATATATATAGGCTGTGGAAATACCTATGCAGCAAACTTCAATCATAACTCATTTAACCGATAAACTTGAAAAGCATCTGGGAAAAGAGACGAATTGGTAGGTCTGTTCCTTTACTTTTAAATCTTACGAATTCGTTCCTCAACTCGTAAAATTCGTAAAAGACAGCGGCTTCGAGAGAGCAAGATATTTCCCCTCTTACTAGTTTTTACTCAACAAATTTCTTTGCGTAAGAATTGAAACAGCTGTCAGTCGCCTGAAAATTGGCAGTTGATTTGAATTTGTTGTTCTATTTGGCATTTGGGTGGAATATTCGCATCTGTCATTTTTCCCAGGTTACTTCAAAAGCGTTCCTTAACTTGTGCGTAAGTTTCCCTCTCTGAGAGAGAATTCATCCCCTCCACTGTCATTTTGACAGTCTTTTTACTACAAAAGTAAAGGAACAGGGACCCAACTATATTAATTCAATTCTACTTTCGATTCTATACTTTTAAACAGTTCTCTTTGAAAGTACAATCGTATAAGTTGGCCCCCAGACCTAAGATTTTACTAACTGTCACCTGTCAGATGAATTCTATGATCCAAGAAGAGCATTCTTAGCGTTAAATTCCAACTAGTATTTTAAATGTAATTCGCAAGTTGTTCCCATTTCAGTGGTCACAAATTCAGCAATTGATTTATAAGCAAAACAGCGAAATAATGCATTTCCTGCATTATATACGAATGCTTCTTTTTTGGATTTTTAGTGTGAAAAGTATGACCCAGATAAGTGTGTTGAAACACACTCGTATTTCTGACGGATATGTCATGTATAAAAAGCGATTTTATCATTGCAGCAACCATCAGTTATCTTTCTATCACTATTCGATTCAGTTAACCAGCTTTTGACTTTTCAATATGCAGTCGTTTGTTTGCCTTTTCGTCATTGTTGTTGTGGCCACTGTTGCCAATGCTGCATCAGTGGGATCTTCTCACCAAGTTGTTGCACAGAACATCTTGCAAACCCTGACTGAAGAGGGAAGCCTCAATGCACCATCCGAGCTGGCGAGATTGAAGAAATCTACATATGGCGGCGCATCAATGCCAAGTGTACCGTGCCCCAAGAACTATCTATTCAGCTGCCAACCTAATGTGGCCCAAGTACCATGCGCCCAGCAAAGCTACGCCGGAGCGTATTCCGCACCAGTTCCAACCTACGCTCTCCCACAGGCACACCGAGGAATTGCACCAGAACTGTTGAGACCAGCACACTACAACCAGTACTACTACTAAGCAACGATGGCCAATGAAAATGAAATCTTTATCAATAAAATATATCCTACATACAGAAAAAAAGTTTTTATGTGTTCATTCTTTTGAAACTCTGCTCAAAGTAATCGAAGGATCTCAGATTGCATTGCATCCGTTTTATTTGTTATCTGTATCTATCACACCATATGGGTTTTTTCTTTTTTGTTTTTTTAGTTAGATACGTAACTATTTTTAGTTTTGAGATCGTTGGAGTTTGTTTGAAAATCTGTATTCGTTCAGGTTCCACATGTGGCAATGCCTGCATGCTGCTGATACCATGAGAGCGTTATCGCCTGCCCTTGGGTATTTATTTATCGTTGTGATTCTAATTTCAATATTATGTACATTATGTATTATAAATATTTTTCTAAAGTCATGACGTCAACTGACTGCATATGTTTTAGTAATAAATAGATGCGTTCGATCTTTGGTTTATCGTTGACACTCAGATATCATCCCCGGTCAAAATTTGTTCACCGTTGTTCAAAAAAGGTTGTAAAAATAACGTAGCAGACTAAAAGAGCTCAACAAATATTGTCAGGTTAGGTTGAGTAGGGATGTGCGATCGTCACAAAGGACTAAGCATCATGGAGTAGGTGTTTTTATAGCCATATATGACAGCTAGTGCAAAATCTGTTTCATAAATCAATGAAATCGTTCTGAAAGCCATTTGTTCACTGCTTGCACGAAGGGCTTGAGTGATCTGAGCGAGAAACGCCGTATGCCTGTTTTGGAACGATAACAAAAAAGCCCCGACAGATGGCTGACTTGATGTGTCTCAGTTTTGATTGGCCTAGATCGGTCAAATGAACAATTGACGTTTATGCGGAGTGGTATCTGACCAATCTTGTCAAGAATTTTCTAACTGAGTACTAAGTTGACAGTTAGCATACCTATGAAGGTATGTGGCTGACGTAGGAAAGTGACGTTACCGATCAATCTATTTAGTTTGTGCGTTCAGGGTACATTTAGTCCAGACAAATGTATAGTCGACTTAAGATAGCTATAGATTTTTAAATGTGCCTATATTCACATTCCTTGTTGTATGAAGTTTATTGAGACTTCAAAATGCTTATGTTATATTATTAGAATGAACAAGAGCCGACTTGGTCTAGCTGTCACAGAAAGACTTAAAAGGAAGTTCTGACTAGCCTAACGAGAGTGGAAGCATGATTGGCCGCGTTCTTCTGCTCGCTAGACGTCTATCACAAAATATCCCAGGAGAAGGAACATTTGAACGATTTTTCTTTGAGTGGTTGTTCTATTTCTCTCTCTCTTTCAATGCAGCGTGTAGTTTTTTTTTGCGCTAGATTTCCCTGAAAGGAATATTTCACAAAAAGTTTTAGATGTCTAGCGCACATGGTGAAATGTCATTTTTTTTTATATGAAGTCGCTAGTCTTCTACCGGCCATTTTTTGTTTCTGTTTGCAAAATTTGACAGTTGAAATAAATATATGAGCATAATGTCGGTACGCGTTCCTTCTTTCAAAAGAGGACCCATATATGAAGGTTTATATGAACAAATATGAAATTTATGTCCGTTTCTTAATTGAGTGCGACACCATGAAACATATGATAAGTGGAGCCCCCTCACTCCCACCTAGAATTACCTAGCGTTACATTTAGACAGGCAATGAAATTGTGACGAAATGAAGATCGCCTCGTTTCCCCACGAGCATAATCTATGCAACAAAAAAGTGTATTAGCACATTGTCCCCAATATCGTACGAACGTAGAACAAGCTATATGCATTTCGAAATACACAGATATATGTAGATACATAAATGTGGTGTTGCACCTACTTTCGCCTGCCCTAATATAATAATTAATTATTGAACTGCAAAATCATCATATCTTTAATAGCCAATCTTTCCGTTTGCCTCAGCAACATTGAAACGCATGCTTGTTGCAAAGTGCAACGGCGAAAGGTTAACAACCTGCTACATAGTCGTTCTGATTGTTGGGATATTTTTTGCTGACCTTCTCAAGATGTACAACTTGATGTTTCGTATAAAATGCATTGACGAGGCCAGGTAGGACATCAGTATCATTTGTTCCTTCTATTGACGACGACAAAATAGTACAACCTGCAATCACCATGAAGTCGGCAGCTTTGATCGCTTTGATGTGCCTGATGGCAGCAGCACAAGCACAGTCTCCGAGAGCCAACGAGAATCCCACCAGGATGGAAGAGAGTGGCGAAAAGGAAGAACCTACCAGATATAGATCGTATGGCGCTCCAGCTCCATCATACGGTGCTCCAGCCCCATCATACGGCGCTCCAGCACCATCATATGCCCCAGCGCAATCTTATGGACCAGCTCCCGCATCGTATGCCCCAGCTCCATCCTACAAGCCGGCGCCAAAGCCCAGCTATGCACCAGCTCCGGCATACGCACCAGCTCCATCCTACGCCCCAGCGCCAGCATACAAGCCAGCTCCAGCCCCAGCCTACAAGCCAGCACCAGCCTACAAGCCAGCACCAGCATATAAGCCAGCTCCATCGTACGCGCCCGCCCCATCATACTCCGCTCCACCATGCCCCAAGAGCTACTTGTACAGCTGTGCCCCACACGTGCAACCCGTTCCATGTGCTGCCAGTGGCGGTTATGGTGGCTATTAACTTAATGGTAAAAAATGCATTCTCATCGATCTTAGCTCCGTTTCATATTCCATTGTTTTGTACGTTTTTTATATCATATTTAATAAACACAATTGAAAATTAATTAATGCGGTGGTTTGCTTTTTATTCAATTGCTTCCCATTTGGGCAATCTGCTGACAAAGACGCATTCGTTGTTTTTAGGAATTGTTGTTCGCTGACTTCCTGATGTGAGGTTTTTTATAAAAAAGAACCGGTAACGCCATTTAAGGTACAATAGTTTGCCAACCTACAGAATGAATACAGTAGTAAGTGTCATAGTTTTATGTGGCTGCGGAGTTCTGGCTCTGGGATACAGCATGGACTCAGAGAGTGAGCTGTCACCTTGTGGATGCGCTTCAAGTGTCGGTTCTGAAAAATTTCAACCCCATCATACACCTTTTAAAGAACTCCCTTCAGAGTCTTGCGGTTGTGGATCGAATAAACGGCTAAAGCGGTCTCAGCGTCACGCAATCGTGCAAGGACAACCGGAACTGCTTGATGAACTTCTTGGGGCTAGCTTTCAACTTGGAGCAAAAAATCCAGCTATTGTTCAGCATCATTCTTCAAGTACGTCAGCTTACATACCGCCAGCGAAGGGTGGGCATAAAGGGAAAAAATTCCAACATACCTCATACTATGTAGGGGCGCCAAGGCAGTACTACTCACAGCCACATCACAAAAGTCCCATTCCATGCCCCACCAGCTACCTGATTAGTTGTTCTCCTGTTGTAGCCCCAGTGTCCTGCCAAGGAGCAAGCTATTTGTGATAAGTTGTAATAAAAAATTGGACCGAAAAAAATTAAACAGATAAATGTTGTGCATTTCTTTATTTTATAGCAAAGACATTTTGAGACGTTCAAGTATGTAGTTTATAAAGTCTGACAGCTGACTGACTTGATGTATCTCAGTTTTGATTGGCCCAGATCGGTCACATGGCCATGGGACAGCTGTTCCAGGTGACGGTTATGGATGGACAGCCGACGAATCTGGTCAAGAAATTCGTGACTGTGTACTAAGTTGACAGTTCGCATAATATGTGGCTGACGTGTAAAAAAAGTGACGTTCACGACATCAAGTCCAGACCAATCGAGTTAACACAACTAAGTTTTTGAATGTGCCCATTGCTTTTATTCAGTCATCTTAATCTGAATATATAAATCTTAAAATCTACAATCCTTCGAATAGAAGAATTTAATAGCAATCGAAGTTTAAAGTAATTTAACAGCCCTGAAACATTAATATGGACCACTACGAACAATTCCTTATTCAACTGGAAACTATGATTGATCGTATCGTTTGTATATTGTTTAAAAACAATTTAATGTAGTCCGGGATTAGTCTTTCAAATAAGAAATGTTAAGAATACCATTTAAATTGAAATGTCAAACATGATCCAATGCATATTGCAACTTAACCCATCTTGAAAAAAGAAGCAAAATTCGCCAAGGTTGTCGGTGACATATCAAAAGCGAAAACAATTATGTTGAAATATGAAATAAGCGGTGACAGGTGACAGATGACACCGTATCCAATGCAGGTCGGTTTTTTTGTTCCACATATTATGCAAAGACGCAGAATAATGCAACTCAAAAGAAGCAGAAAATAAACAACAAAATATTCGGTAAAGCATTTTTTTATTAAATAATAAAGTTCGTATCAAATTTTATAGGACCGCTCAAACCTAGACCTCGGTAATAACTGGAACTGCGTATTGGGGGAAAGCGTATTGCGGTGGAGCCACATACTGGGGGGCCGCGTACTGTGGAATATTTTCCGAGTAAGATCCCTGGTATCCTCCTTGTGCGCAGGGAACTGGTTGCACATGTGGTCCGCAGCTGAAGAGGTAATTTTTCGGGCATGGTGGTGCCGAGTATGATGGCGCTGGGGCGTATGATGGAGCTGGAGCATATGACGGAGCTGGAGAACCGTATGCATTCTTGGCCGACTTCCTTATCCTAAGTTGTTCCAAATTTTCACCAAGTCCTTGAGAAGCTTCACTCAGATGTCCTTGGAAGGAAGCACAAAGGCATTGTGCGATACAGGCAGCAATCAAAACGAAGACAGTGAAGAGTTTCATGTTTACTGAGTTGTTTCAATCGATATGTTTAAATTGAACTGATGATTGATTGATGGCGAGCTTGGCATTTTATACCAATGTATTTAGTTGTTTGTTAAACTCCAGCTCAGCAATAGGTTTCATTTTGCTGAATTGTCGGTCAAATTGAATTGCGTTTTGTTTGCGTAATTTAGCTGACACAACTTTCGAACTTTGAACAGAAAGAATATGGAATGAGAACACGCTTGGTGTTAGCAGGAGGAAAGCAAAGGGAAGCATGTAATATTTATTTAGTTAGAAACATTAGATCAAAGAAATGGGATTGAGTTGGATTGTAATTTGGGTGCTTTGTTTTTGTATGATCGGTGCGAATTTAATAGAGTTCTTGGAACCAGTCAAGAAGAAGACATACAGCCATTTACTGCCAACAAACGTTCCATCAGAAAGAGATCGCTTGTATTTGAGACAATTTAGAAGGCTCCATAGAAACATGCACATAAATACAAATTGTTATTACCGGCAATTCCTATAAACATAAACATAAATGATATGTGATTCCACCCTAAGACGATATCTCAATCTATTGTAACTTCTCATTTTGTGCTTGCTATTGTGAATCAACAAGCGTTTGACATTTGACTTGCTCAATCATTTGAGGAATTTGCTCAGTCGGTTGATTTGCATTTTGAAAAGTGTCCAGTGCGTTATAAAATAAACAGTCGCAAGTTCTTCGGTTATTATTATTTAGTGTTTTTTATTTGTTATGTGTTCCATAAATATTACATGATGGACATGGATAACTTTCTACGCTCGCAGAGGGAAAAAATACAAGTCGATAAAGACACTTTAACATTGGACATAAATTCCAACAACATCTGCATCCCGAAAACTGCAAAACCTGCTAAAAACTGCAATGAAATTCTCGATCAACATAAACATTGCAATAAAAACTCAATTATGGATTTTCAACCACATGTCATTGACCCTCCTGCTACTACGTTTACCGGTGTGCCACAATCGCAACCAACGTCAACAAAAGCATGCAATGCCATTGAGTCTTCCATAGCAACGTCGCCGTTGTCGTCGATGCACAATCAGCTGAATGCACAAGACGCCGACACAGCAAATAATGTTTTCCAACTTTATGACAATTTAAGCCGCAAATACTGTCAACTAGACAATGAGAGTTCTGCGACTAAGACGGCCAAAGATTTGGCCAATTTGACAGAGCGTCATGGTTCTGCTGAAGACGCTGCAAAACATCGTAAATTGCACAAAAATAAGGTGATTCCCGCGAGACAAATTCATTTTTAATTCGTAGATTTGCCTTAGGTGGTTTGCAATATAAATTGGATAATCATTTAATTGAGTTTCTCTGCTAATTTCACGCATCGATTGTCGTGCTTAGGTTTTTTTTATGGGGGCTAGGTGCGCCTGTTATTTGAAATGTAATTTAGTTTTCCCTCTTTACAACCACCCTCCCACTACACTTGGGTTAGGGGCTAGTCGCTCTCGCTAGTGCGAAGTTGAAGCTTTGAATGCCACGAAAGTTTATTTTCCTTCAGAAAATGTCATCCAGTCTTTGAAAAGCTTTTCAATTGGTCAGTTGTTAAATAGCCGTTCGTGGGAGAAGCATTGTTTTATTTTTGTCGATTGGAAAATGTAAACTCTTCCGAGAAAGCCGGAAACAGGTCGGAAATAATTGTTTATCTATTCGCATGCAATTTTCGCTTGAATGCAGGTCCTAGTAGTCAAGTTAGTAAATTTTGTTAGACGTCCGTTTGGTTATCAGTTTCTTAAAGGTGAAAGTGGAAGGCCTTAAGGTCAATCGGTGAAGTAATGGTTTGAAAATAGCTACTTGAAGAAAGTCGGTTGGGTGCACTAGTGGAGGAGATATTTACTTACGCCGATGTTAAATACTATAACCGAATTCTACCTAAGGAATTTTCAAGGGGATGTCATTGCCACTTTGAATACGCAGTTCGTAGGACTATTGTGCCCTTACCTGCTAAACTACTTATTCCAGCCACCTACACCGGCGTACCGGTTACTCCGTCGTAATTTGTTGTAGGACATCATGCACTTTTAATTCCGTTTTCACACTACCAACCTACATTCGCTCGTTGCCATGTTATCGATGCTTTTCCATTAGTGGTCTTCATAATTTCCCATCTACCCATTTAAATTAACTCCTGCATCGCATGCAATTTGCTAAAAGCACCCCACCCCTTATTTGAATATACCAATAAGTGGGTGTGAATGCAGTTTTTAATCTGATCAACCACAAACATAACTACCTACATTGATTAAAGTGTAATTACAACGTGCCAAACTACATCGAGAGAGGGCTTGCACTCTAGTAAAAATAGAATACAATGAATTACACTCCCGCTGCTCCCCCGTGTCCGTGGTTTCCTCAATAACTCATTCCATATTGCTTCACGCTTCACAAATTCAATAATAATACTCCGAAACGTAAAAAGAAGAATGGCATGCTTTGGGGAATTAACGAACTCACTTCGTTGTTAGAAAGGCAACAAATCGCATGCTTTCAGCTATTGTGAGTCTCTTACAGAGAAATCAATATTTAAGTCCCAACTGTTGGATTAAAACAGTTTATAGTCGACGGACTGGAACGTACTCTTGTTTTTGTTATTAAAGGTAAGAGGAAACGTCAGACGAAAACTCCTTCAACCCCAAACAAAATAAACCATTCAATGTGAGATCCGTTTCGATATGAAATTTATTTTTAACACATTTTTCCGCACCTCGTTACCTTGAGCCGAATTCAGTTAACCTCGTTTAGGGTAATTGTTCATTCATTGTTGGCTTGTTAATTTGCAGTCGTAGTTTTTGTTCACAGGGACAGCGACGATGTATCTCAGTTTTGTTGTGATTGTAAAACACTTTAAATGGAATAATTAGAAAAAAGTGTATTTTATTTTGGTCGTTTCAGGATGAAATGGAGCAATGGGTTACAGACACATTCTATTCGTATTTTCCCGGCTACAATAACGAGAATAAAAAGCGCCAAGACATTCTACATGACCGCCAGTTAGAATATCAGCAGAATTTCCTTAGGCATCAGGTAATGGACTTTATTAAGCTAAGCTTTTTGCTAATATTCCCCCTTGCAGCAGATGACTGAGGCAGCTGCCAACAGCGGAAAGAAAAAATATCCTCACAGCCCTTCCAGCGAAACGTACCCCGAAAACGGCACTGATTCAAATCGCAAACCACTATCATCTCGCTCCGATAAGACTGATTTAGAAATTATAGTTAACAATCCAGATTACGAGGCAAAGTCGCCACGTCCGGGCAGTGCACGACACAAACTGTTGCAGGACCTAAGGCACACGGAAATATCGAAAATCGTGAACAGTGATGGTGTCACGGAACGCAATAAACGCATTGCCGAAGTAGGTTGAACTAACTAGGACCACCCACTTTGTATTTATGCTTTGTAATCATGAATTGTAGGTGGAAATGGCAAAGAAAAAGAACTACCAAAAGGACCTAATGGCTCAGATAGAGGAGAAACGACGTTCCATCGAAATGCTAAAGGAAAAGGAACGCCAACAGGAAGAGGCGTTAACGAGGTAATCGTGCGTTCTTATTTATGAATTTAGTGTTCTGTAGATTTGGCAAGAGGTCACACACGAATTGATTTCATTGCAGAAAGCTCCAGGAGCAGCTGAGGACAATGCGCTTGCAGGAAGAACTGGAAAAGGAGAAAATGCGCGCTGACAAGGTACATAACATATCTCTGCAAAAGAACTGAATTAATTTGTTGTATTTGTTGCAGGTTCGTTTTGATAGTGAACAGAATCGCCTCATGCGTGAGCATCTTCTCACAAAGTTGGAGAACGACACTAAACTGCTCAGCTCGGCCCGAAAATCTCGATCTGAAAATGATAAAGTCGCACCTGCACCTCCTGAGAACAAAGTCTACAAGTACTTTAGTAACTCAGCTCGCCATGAATACAGGCGGGGAACGCATGCAGAACCGCCGGCATTTCATTTGGATCTGCCTCAGTCGTCCAGCCGGTACAAGGAGTGCTTCCACAATGGCGATAATATGTGCCCATTCTGCGATTCTTCGCTGAAAAACTACGAAAGTTGGTGTCTGAAATGTGAAAAGAAAATATTTGACTACCGTGACGAGGACCTGCGACACCTCGTCTGCGATAATTGCAAAAAGAATTACTCACTTTGCAAAAATTGCGACCACAGTTGCATTCATTGTCAAGCAAAGCGCGGCATTTGCCTGAGTTGCCGCCGAAGCTTGTGCTCCGATTGCAATGACTCTATCGGCAAGGCTAATCAGAAAAACGACTCGGAGAGATCGTTTCAAGTTTTAGAAGTCAACTATCCCGAAGAGAGTGACTACGATTCAGCACCAAACAATCTAAACAATAACAGCGAAAGTAATCGGCCGCCATACTCGATAAACATAGATCGAAACTCGATTTTTCATCACAGCTTCGATCGCAGTAAGCTGTTGGATGAGGAAAACAATATCGAAGCAATTCGACATGAGACTGATAAGCGACTATCGCGATATTTGAAAAACTATGGCGACTTGGCGATCAAAGCTTTGCGCGATCGTAGCACACAAACTACCCCGGACAGTGCCTCGAGAAGGGATGTTGTGATGGTGGAGGAGAATAACTTGTCTATGCCATTGCTGAGAGAGATGCCAAGAATGACACGGAAGGAGAGTAATTCGCAGCAGGCCGAGCGAAAGAAGAAAGGCACGCGAATTGAAAACCTTGCCAGAAGGTGGGAGGTGAGTCGCGTTTGATTTTAAGGCCCATTTGTCACCCTATGCATTGCTTTTCTTTTTCTTTTAACAAACAGTCGTTTTTCTCCACCCTAAGCACTTGTCTGTCCCTTGCACCCTTTGCTTTTACTGCTTCACTTATTTTATTTGATTGCTTGTTGGCCGGAAGTGTGGTTTTCGTTATTAACATACTTTTCTTGAGTTTGTGAAGTGATGCAGTTGCTTATATTCATACTGAACAAACAAAAATCCCATCTCAGGTTCCTGCTGTCCAAAAACATACCATAACAACAAACTCTCCGAAAGTACTCACGCAGTTGGGAGCTATCCGTAAGCAACTGCAATCGGAACAGCTTCACCTGGACTATTAACAAGGAGGAGCATGCCATCCGTGATTGATGCTTACATAATACTAATAAGTGCCTAAAATTTGCTTTAATACGTGTGTTTTGGTTTATTTTTTGTTAAAAAGTGTTTACAAAATATTTGTTTGCTCTAATCAATTTTTGATTGCCTAGGTTTTAAAAAAATGTATTGTTAACTATTTGTTTTAAAGTAATAAAACGAAATATTAAAATACTAAATTTGCAACGAATGTTGTAAGGTGTTTTATTTGGCCAGAAATGCCCGGGCATCCTATTTGCAGGTCGCAGGGCAAACCGTCATGGAAACGGCTTTGGTTTCGTCTTTGGAGGTACAGATGTCAGTGGCGCCACCTGTCGTTAATGGAGAAAGAGTTCAACGTTGAACAATTTACACATCTTGTTGTAGTTTATGGAGTTAACGGATGGATACTACAGGAGCAATACCATGGAGCAATACACTCCTCAAGAACGCGGAATAATCGTGTCTACTTTTTTGCGTAACAATTCGTCTGTAGTGGTGGTTCAGCGCTTATTCCGCGCCACGGACGTTCGTCACCGACTGCGGAAACACTGCGCCGTTTGGCCACCAACCTTGAAGAGTATGGGACCCGACGAGACGTTGCCAAGAGTGGCCGAGAATATCGCCGCTGTTCAGGAGGAAGTTGAGCTGTCGCCGGAAACATCGACTAGACGCTGTAGGGCCATGTTAACCGAGTTTTTTCTGCCGCAATTGGACGAATTAGGCTTGGAGGACACATGGTTCCAACAGGACGGAGCTACGGCACACACTGCGCGAGCCACAATCGATATTCTGAAGGCGCGGCGTTGCCGGGTCGCCTCATCTCTCGTTTTGGCGATTGCACTGGCTTGGAAGATCGTCCGATTTAACCGTTCCAGACATTTTTTTGTAGGGTTTTTGAAGTCCCGTGTTTACGTGAAAAGCCCCCAAGGACAACATTCGACACGAGTGCAAGAAGCTGTCGTTCGAAGTTCTCGCCGAAGTGATGAAAAATGCTATAAAAAGAGCACTTATGGCAATCAATTGTGACGACGCCCATTTGGCCGATATCATCTTCTCGACTTGATAAATAATAAACTGATTTCAATTCTAAAGGTTCAAACAAACATCAGCAAAAAACAGAATCGAAGTTTTTCATTTAGAAAAAAAATGAGAGCCAACCAACATCGGATGACTTCTTTTGGCCCACCTTGTACTTCAATCGCATCGAATTTCTGACGACACAAGCCATTTAGTCCTGAAATACGAACCTTCCAGTCGGAGTCTATTCCTCAATCTAATCGATCGATGTCTTGTTGTAGCTATCAAATGCATTTACTACTGCGAAAGATGCGCAAACAAAAATGGAGAGAAAATCGATCTCGAAAGGGGAAAAAACGATCAGATGAAAGGACACTGCGGAACATTTTTACCAGAAGGCTACAGTTGGTGTTGAAGTTTCAGTCTTATGCCTGTTAAACGGCGGATACACCCGTTCGGGCATAATGCTTCTTTCAACCTGTCTATGAAGGTTATAGTCCGTCACCAGCAGAAAAGGACAGCGCTCGACTTTCGACATAATCTGGAATGCGAACGCTTGGAAAAATATGAACAGCTTGTCTTCAGGGAGAATACGCAACAACCATGGTATAAAACAGAAGTATGAATCCGGTGAAGAGGTGAGACTCGTGAAACAAAGCTAAATAGAAATCCAATGAAAACCACAGTATTTTAAAATTAAAATTTAATTTTCTTTATAACCAAAAAATAAGCACACAAAATAAAACAAGTCCAAATCGTTCCTATCGTCGGTTAGTCCAAGTTGAGTTTCCTTCAATACTGTTGGTATGCATACTGTGGCAGAGCGTATTGTGGAACATTCTCTGAGTAAGCACCCGCGTATCCGCCACCAGCAGCGCAAGGTACTGGAGCCAAATTAGGCTGGCAACTGAACAGGTAGTTCTTTGGGCACGGTGGTGGAGCGTAGGATGGTGCATACGATGGAGCATACGATGGAGCTCCGTATGATGAACCCACAGTTCCTTCCTTCTTATCCTCCTTATCGGCAGATGCGACACAGGCGATGGCAGCCAAAACGAACAGACAAGCGAAGAATTTCATATTGAAACTTGAGTAGTTGTGCAAAGTCAAAGAACTTGTTATAACTGATGAATTGTCTTGCAAATCCATGTGCCTTTTATAGTACAGAATGTGCGCCTGACACAGAAACCAACAAATGCCTCATAAGCAACAAATACCTGCAATAAATTGTGCTGAAGAATGCGCTATCCATTAATTGTAATAATTTAGCAAATATTGGGCAATCTGTGTCAAGTGCGAAACGAGGAAAGTAGGTATGCAGATTCGTCGGTATGGCTAGCGTTCCATTGCACCTTACTACTACCCTTAACCTTTACTTTCTCGTACATTTGTTGAGAGAACAAAGGTGTCTCTCCTCTTGATGGGTGTTCTCTCGATGGACGCATTTCCTAATCCTGCGCAGTTGTATCTGTATCCCCTTTAATGCCCCCCATTAACATGTGTTTTAATTCGCAGGGAAATTTCCAAAGACGGGAATGTTACACAAATGGTTCTTTAATAATATTATAAATGTCTTAAAGAAAGTTCTCAGCTAGATTCGGTGACCACTTTCAGCACTCTCAAGAGTAAATCGTTCAGTGCACCCGGATTCATGGTGTTTTTCTGGTTTTGAACAAGAAACACGTATCCCTCGTTGCAGGGATCTTTGATTAGGGTGTTTTTGAGCGGCGATTTCGGCTGGGCTTTCTTCTGGGTTCTGCTCTTGCCGCTTCTATATTGGCTTTGAACGTTTGCAGTTGGTTTCCTTCTCGGAGTAGTATAATCATCGAAATACATTGCAGGTTCATCTGGCAACTGATTTGCAGTTGATTTCCTTCTGGTAGTAGTATAATCATCGAAATACATTGCAGGTTCATCGGGCAACTGATTTTGGTGACTTGCAGTTGATTTCCTTCTCGTAGTAGTATAGCCATTCATATACACAGGGGTCTCTTGTGGCGTAGGATAACCGCCTTCAAAAGTCTGTCGCAAGTCATCGAGCATTTTTCGTTCATCTCTGTCGAGCATCTCTAGAATGCGATCCACAACTGGGTCCGGTGTTTCTGATCCAATGTTCTGTTTGTGCAGTTGCTGCAATAATTTGGGAAGAAACTCATTTTCAAATTCATCCAAAGAACTTTCTATAGTTTCTACAATTGTCGAGTGCGGCCTGCAGTTTCGTGGGTGCAAAACAATAATATGTTTCTTGCTACCCAGCAAAGCAAGAACCGACTCTACCTCAGAGCGATCCAACCTTATGTAAGGCCTTGGGAAGCCCTCATGACCGCCATAATTTACCTCAATTTGCGCTGCATTGTGAAGATCTGTCGGTTGGAATAGTTGAGAGTATTTATTCCACGTTGGGTCGGAGTTCTCTTCGCTCAGGAGCATTACATCGAAGTTGGGCGTTTTCAGATATTCAATTGGTGCACTATTGCCACCTGACCTCTGTTCGTACATGGTTATTTCGTTGTCGTTGTATTGGCGGGAATTGTACCTCCTATAAGAGAGTGTCTTACTTACTCAGTTTTTATTGAATAAAAATATGTTGCTTACCTGAAGACTGATCCTTCATTGAGAATGTCAGCAGCCGCGACAACCAGCGAGAGCCAGAGAAGATAAGCTGTCGTTAATTGAACTGTCATGATGCTTCGTTGTGCAAATTGGTCAACCATGCATCAATTTATACGTATTTGATGGTAAATTGGTTCCCCTTGCGAGACACGTCTGACAATTTGCAACGTGATCGATGTTGGAAGGGCTCCAGTTGAAGAAGGTATTGCTTGCAAACACGAATGCTATCAGTTACAAAACTTGATACTATTAGAGAGCAACACTCGTGAAACAGTTTTCCCAGCAAGCAATGCGATCTATTGTTTGTTGCGGGTGTCATCACGTATGCAATTATGAATGATGGATCAGACGATGCCATTTGGATGGGGAAATTCGCTATTTAACCAGCATTGATCTCGGTTGCTTGATCCAAGGCTAGCTACCTGTCCAGGTCCAGTTTTTTGTTCACCTTTTCATCGTGCTTTTTAATTTGTAACCGATTTTAATTAAAAAAATCGCTCTTAAGTTTGATGCAGTGCTTAAAATGACGGACTACCGAGCGAGTAGGCCCCGCTTCAGCCCAAATTAAACCCAAAGACTTTTTTTTTACTGTCGAACGTCTGAATATCATTCGAGAGTGCCTGTCCCAATTGTAGTTGCCCTCCATATGCCCTTTAAATAAATTCCAACGAACGCTTGTCGGAGAATCAGACATAAGGACGATTTTTATTTATTTATTTGACTGGCACTTTTGCAAACCACTGTAGGGAGTTGTCACAATAACGCCCCACTCTGAGGAGGGTTAATCGAATTACATCCACCAACCAGCAACAACAACAACACAGAATCCTCTCACGCAAGTTTCCGCTCGTATTTCCTCCTTTCAATTATTAAAATGCTCCCTCTCACACACACCACCAACACGGCAATCGCAAAAGGAAAATCAGCAAACCTACCCTACACACATACCCCCGAATGGTATGTATGCATGCACAACACCCCCAACTATGAGCTAAGTCGTCCAGTGTTTTTTAGTTTCCTGTGAAAACATTTCGCTGCATTAAGCAATTGCATCTCTAAAGCTCGTTCACCTTCCAATGGTAGTTAGACAATTATTAGAAAACAAGTTAATAGTTTCCTTTTATTCATATAGTTTATGTGAACCACGTCGTCCTTGCTTTCTCCAAGTGCGTTAGATAGTGTGTAGTTTCTGGTGGTGTATGTGCGAATGTGTATGGTGGAGTCTATTTTGTTACATTTTTGGTTCTTATAGGGCACCCAACAAGAAGTCAAACCAAGAACCGTCAACTCAACAATTTACTTTCGTTTTTGTTCTATATGGCGAAGGATATACACCTGTGTGTGCGCGACTAAATACATACATTTTATCTCTATAACTACATACAGATAAAATAAAATTTAAACAGCAAAAGAATCCGTAACACAACGCGCTCCCATCCACGTCCACCACACTATTCTCGCATATCCTTTCAACACTGTTGCTGTGTTCTCACTTCTTGTGGAATAGACATAAAAGAAAAACTAATTGTTGTAACTGAACTTCAAGTCTAAAGCCTTTTTTTTCCTCTTCTTCTATAATACATAAAAATTTTCTCCCAGAGTTACACAGAATTGTGTAATGTCAAGTGTTATCCTGTAATCGTTTTCTAATCATTCACATCGCCATTTCCTATCGTTATCATCGTTGCCTGTGTTATCGTCCAACATTTTCGCAAGAAAACATAAAAACAAATTGTGGAAAAAATAAAAATTCGGGTCCAAGTAGACAAAGTATCGACTTAGAAAAAAAAAAACAACTTTTTTAGAGCCGAGTAGACGTGGTGTGTATACATTAATGTTATCATCGTGATACATCAGTGATTGCGGGTAGGTATATCAGGAAAATGCTGCTTGCCGTTGTCAGCTGTTAACCTAGTAGCTCACATTGTTTCGTTCCACTAATTGATCTTGAATAATTCATAATTTGTAAAAATAAACTTTTACTCGGTGTGTTGAAAAATCACTGTCTCTCGTCTTTCTAACATACGTCGGGGTGTCCTTGCGTGTTTCGTGTAGGTACTTGTTAAAAAAAAAAAACGTAAAAATATAGCACCACACACACCCTTAGATAAAGCCATAGCTCCCCGTTTTTTTTTTATTCGCCTTTTTGTGTGCCAGTGACTGTGTACAGTTTTTTGTTTCCAAAATAACAACAAAACGTGTAGCTTCAAAGGAGTATACCGATAGTGGGTTCTGGGTTCACGTTACACGAAGTGGTAGTAGCGAAAAAAAACCAACCTACCTTATCTACAAAAACAAAATTTTACTTAGAATAACAACAACAAAAGTGTGTAGAGTGTGGCCATAGTCCGAGAATCTGGGCCTTTGAGTGCTTTTCAACTGAATAAATAAATAAATTTGTGCGCTAATGTGAAATCGAAATCGAATAACATGTGACAGGATTATGTGCGAAATTGTGTATAAAATAAAATAGATTTAAAGTCCTGCAACAGAAAATGCCAAAATGGCGATGATTCAGATTAGGCAAGAAGTTGACAGTTGGAACAGCAACAAATAATGTGAGTACCCATTTTTAAATATGTTTTTTTGTCATCTAACAATTTGCTGCTCCTATCGTTCTACGTGTTTTTTTTTATTTACGGCACCTGACGAGAGTGAATCTCAAGCGGGTCGTGCCACCTATGATGGGTTGTTTCTTGTTTGTTCTAAAAAAAACAACAACTCTCTCCTGACATTTTGCAGATATCCTTAACAAGCCTATTCAATATCGTTATGGTAAGAAAAGAAACACTATTAGCCACGTATAGCCCTCGAGTCAAAGTGCATAAAGATCTGTGTCACTGCCACAAGTCCTTTTGTTGTGTCATAGGCGGATGACACTGTATTTATAATTAAGACACAAACGAAAAAAGGAAACGACTAAAAAGATGTGTGTTGTGTACAAAAAGCCAAGTGCACTAGACGCTAGATATATCATATACTCCAGTGGCCTGATGTACGCTTATTTCGTTAAGTAGAGCGTTGTTTGAGTGCGCGCTGCCGACAACCGACATTAGCATGCGAGATGTGACGCGAAGAAAATGTTTTTAATTATTCAATAAGATGTTTGCAAAAGCCTGCTCTGCTTGTGGCCCATAAATATTGTAAAGTTAGTTTTGTGGGCGACGAAATGGATGTGCAAACATGAAATGCAATTATGAACCCACTCATAAAGGATTAAATTTATTGCAATGGGAATTTTGCTTTTGGCAAGGATATTTGTTTCTCAAATTACTCATATGAGTACATACAAATGTGTTGCATATTGTAATCAAGAAACTGCTAAAAGGCAACTCTTTGAAAGGGCTTTTTGTCAGCGCACGACATACATTTCAACTCGTCCACAATTTGACATGTAAACAAACATACAATGCAAATGTGTTTTGATACATAAATTCTCGAATATTGTGACATAGAATTTAAAGCTACACAATGGAAATTCTTTAGAAACCTATTTGGACGTAGGTTCTGAAGTTATGGCTTGCATGTCATTTCAATTTACTGTCAACAGGAAAGAAGATTTTGTTCTCATATTCACTAGGTCAGTTCCTTAACTTTTGTAGTAAAAATGGAAAAGACTGTCAAAATGACAGTGGAGGGAATGAATTGTCTCTCAAAGGGGGAAACTTACCCAAAAGTAAAGGAGCCGCATTTGCAGTAACCTGTGAAAAATGACAGATAGTTGATAAAACCCAAATGCCAAATAGAACAACAAATTCAAATCAGCTGTCAATTTTCAGGTGACTGACAGTTGTTTCAATTCTTACGCAAAGAAATTTTTTGAGTAAAAACTAGTAAGAGGGGAAATACCTTGCTCGCTCGAAGCCGCTCTCTTTTACGAGTTTTTCGAGTTGAGGAACGACAATTGAGTAAAATGCGTAAGATTTCGTAAAAATTTGTAAAAATTCGTTAGATTTAAAAGTAAAGGAACAGACCTTAAGTAAAGGACAGACCTAAAGTAAAGGAGCAGACCTACTCTGTCAATTCAAAGAGGATCTGTCACCTATTTTTAAAAAAAAGGATTCATATTCAGTGGATATAGCCAGCCCAACAACTTTTCATATGGTCATATTCAATTTGGTCACGGTTCAAATGCTTGGTAGTGATGGACGATGGACCGTGAATATGTGATAAATGATTGTTCAATTACCCAAAAAAGCAATAACCGCACACAACTCATAAGTCTAGAGACACTAGACAGTCTTCCAATAGTTTTGGCTCTTTATCAAAATATTGAATAAGAAAAAAGAAACCAGTCAAAAGCGATGAGCCTTTTCATTGCATGGCACAACGCCGATGAATGCTGAATTTCTTTCAAGGATGCGGTGTATACGTGTTTGGACAATTTTCCGGTTTATTTGAAATTGAATCGGACTTTATGAGTTCGTTTTATTACTTTAGCGTGCATTAATCAACTGGTTGACTGGACATTTGTACGAAGTTCGTTGAAATGAGTACACATATTGATTTTTTAAGCTCTGCCATTTGGGCTACAAGGTATAATGTTTTGTTCAGGATTATTAGGACCGTGAGCAATGAAGGAAATAAAAAATATCTTCGAAGCAGTCTTCGTTTTGTGTAAAAATGATCTATTACTTACTTCTGCAAGGGTTTCACTCAATGGATTGCTGTTTTTGCCGAGAATATCGCTTAAAGTTCAGTGATCCTATAATGGGTCGTATAGGAATTGACTTGGGATTCCGATTTTTCATATGGAAAATACAGGAAGACCTTTCTGTATTCCTCTTTCTTGTCTTTAATCAATAATGTCACTTGTCTATTTGGCGTCTACTCAAGCCCATTCATTCCAACAATAAAACGTACCTAACCCACTTATATTGCCACAATTCAAATTACTTGGTTACCTTCTAATAACAATCCTCAAAATCCAGTTCAGGGCAAACCCATTGCATCTTGACAAATGTCTTACACTACTATTGTAATCCCTCCTCGGGAATTTATCGTCTTTAAAGACCTTTAGTTGAGGCAAGTGAGTGGCTTATTTTTAAACGTTCTGCCACCCTGCGCCTTGCATCAATTTACATTTAGCAAGCCGATTACGAAAACCCACCTTGAGCTTCAACGTACAAAATGAATGAAAACAATACACCACGGCCATTTCCACCAGAGAAGTGGATACGAGTGCAAGTTTACAAATATAGGTCAAACAATTAAATAGCAATTAAAAAAAACAGTAGGTAAAGCTTTCCTCCTTTGGTCCTATATTGTTTTTGTCAACAGTCCTTTCTTTCCTTTGGGCAGATGCAAGACGTGCAGAAATTTACAATTATGAGGGGGAAAATACACTTATTAAACAAATAATCACAAGATCTCGGTTTTCTTCAGTGTACATGTGTAGGTGTGCGAGTTTTCTTCCTTGTAGCTACGGTAGTGGAGTGTCTTTTGAAAATAACATGTTGCAAATTGCACCCAAGGGCCAATTATTCAAAGTTAAGCGTTTCGAGTAGACAAATACTCGTACACACAAAGTTAAATTTATGGAGAAATGTTTATGCACGGGTACAGAGTTAACAGGTGGCACTTGACACAAACCTAAACAGCTCCATTAGGGGGGGATAATTTGGGCTTAGGAATAAATTGCCATTGCACAAATGTACATTTATACAGCAAGCGGTTCAAATTTGACGGCTAAATTGTCTGCAGTCCAACTAAACGGATGCAACTTTATAAGCCACCATAAAACGGCCTTTAATTTTGACATACGTATACTTATAAGAGAGTTAGAGTCACCTACCCACACCGACACACACTTCAATCAGCTTACAAGCTTATCGTAGAGCAATCGAGCGTTGAAAACAAAAACAAGAGTAGATATCGATTTTCTATCAAGAAATAATAGATCTAAATCTACATCCGTTTCTCTTCATTCAATTGAAAACAAAAGTACTTGCATAAATAAATAAATAATTCGCCACAGTAGTTCCAAGTCCTAGGGCTTATTCTTTATTGGTGGTGAGTAGACACACAGGCACGCTTTTTTTTATGCACGACAGTTACGATATTGGGGCACCTGGCGCCACCCTCTATTCGTTCTGTGAAAAATAACCCAATTTGTGTAAGTATATTTTTAATTGCACCTACAAAGCATCGTCATTCGTTTATTATTATTATTGCGATGACTGTGGGGACCTAAAACTTTATGCCGAATCGAAAAGGCTGTATTGAGAGACTTTCACACCTCAGGAATACTCTCAGATGTTTGTCAAACCTAGTTTAGTCGCTTAGTAGTGAAATTCACTTTCCGGTATATAGACCGAGCTTTTCTGTCGAGATGCTACCCTCGTCAATCAATCTGGTCCCACAGGCACAACAATCTAGTGGAAAAGACCTCGTCTGAAATGCTGTCCTTGAAAGAATCGAATAGCATTTGTGTGATCCAGGTCTTGAGGCTTTACTGTGAAAGTCTAGGCGTTTATTTAAAAAGCTGATTATTGCACAAATTGTTAGTAGAAACTCCTTTTAAGGTTGAATTACCGCACCCGTGAGCGAGCAATACGTCACTGAATTTTGTTGATTTTACATGCAAAACAATAGCAAATTCAGTCAATTCAGATGCGGTAATTCAACCCCTGGAAAACACTTTTCTTCTCACATTAAATGCCTTCAAGCTTCGATTAAAACGTAGAAATCGACATATAATAATTTAACAGGTTCACCCTGTACAAGTTAAGAAGTAGGTAAAACTTTTTTGTAGACATTAAAGGTGGCGCTTCCAATTACCGGCGTCCTTTGCCTTCTTAACTGCATTGATTTGTGAGTCCCTGGGCGATAAATTCATCAATTATGCTCAGAGTCATTATCGCGCAGGCAACGCTGTTCAAATTGGAATCACAAATAAATAGAAAATTACAAAAGGGCATTCGGATTCGAATGTGTGCTCAGATGATGAGCACGCTATCCATACTCGTACGTTTGCCGCACCATATTTATTTACGCCAGCCGTAATATTAGTCCAACTGACCTACACTTTGACAACTATATGTACTAGCAATGACCTAGAAATTACGGTTAAAAAATGTTCTCTCATTTAGTCATGTCCTTTACCAATTGTAATGGAACTACATATATATATAGGTGATATGAAACTTCATTAATTTTACTCCGGAGAATGACTTCACAGTCGTCGGACACGGTTTCATATAGATACCAGCATACATACGAATAATTTTAACTGGTTTTTTGTTTTGTTACTATGCCTTATAGAACGGTGCATTTAAATGTTGCAAACGACTTCTATTCCAAGGACGATTCAGACCGTAGGTGGTAAATTTCATTAAAAACACATTTTTAATTGACAAGGGTGGCAAAAGTCGTTCAAATTTTCGCGCATTTAATAAAGGTACGCTTGTGTCAAAGCTCACTTTCTTTCTCTACCTTGGTCCTCTCCACCAGAAACGTATAAAGTGACTTTTTTTCTAAAGACAATTGAAAGCGTTGACAAGAATTGTGACGGGAACGATATGTGCTAAAATTAAGATGTGATTCTAGTTTCTAGTGCCCGAAGGAGTTTTGTTTTAATAGAAAAATAGTGGTGACAGTCTGAGGGTATGAAGTGGAGGTTCTTTTCAAATTGTTGCTTACAAATTAGTGCTTCACCTTTGATGTTAATTAACACTCAACGGCTCTACAAATGTTGACACTGAACGCAAGAAGTTTATTGGTAATTATGTTTTTTGATATGAATTCAAGCTGTAAATGTTTTATGTGTTAATAGACTGCCTACATTATAAAATTACGCCTTCCTTTCATATCAACATGCTGCTTCTTATACACGTTAGTAAAAATATAATGACATATAACACAGGCACAGCAGCCAAGCTTGATTGTATCAACATTTGTTCGTGTTGGCTGCTCACTAACTTTCACAATTTGTTTTAAATGTTTGGATTAAAGCTCGTCAAAAAAATTTGTAGGTTACATGCACTTCCTAACCATGTTAAATGCACTTATTCTTATCTCCCCTTTGTAATAAAACACTTGGGAGTTAATTCAAAGAAACATTTTATTAAATTTAACACCTGCAATTGCTTGGGGTACGAGTGCCGCTGTTCTGTTAAACTTTGGCTACCCCGAACAAAAAACATAAACAACAAAGTAATCGTGCATAGACTAGAAAAGGAATTGTAATCATTTTTAGTTGTAATGCATCTTGCCACGACCTAGCTTCTTGGCTCTCGTCTTAGCCATGTGGGTCATTAATAAATAAGTACCGGGGAGTATCAAAAGCAGCAGGTACGCCTTTAGAAACGATGGCATGTCAAATGAGAAATTCAACTTGTTTGGCATTTCCACCGAAAGCATTTTGGTTTCCTCGAAATACGGAATGTTCCTCAGTATAATGATTCCTTCGCAAAGAATTCCCATCGGGTATAGGGGAATCCATATCGTGTACCTCAGCCAGGTTAAGATGCTCACATTCCTCTCGAATATTTGAGTGATGTAGTAGGGATATCTGTGTTGGAATGCAATTTAATGGATTTAAAATATATATATCTAAGGGATAAATCACCTAAAAATCTCCACAAGTGACCAAATAAGGAATACGTAGAATATTACAGGCTTTGTTTGCATTCTCGGCTCTAGGGTTATCATAATAAATAGAACGAAATTCCTTCCAGTCACTTGACAGAACGGTATTAAAGGGCCTCCCTTCGTGTATCCAAATATTGGATGTAGAACTTCTAAATACTGAAGAAGCTGACAGAATTTCAGTGGATTCCCAACAAGCTCGTACATTTTTGGCATGGAATCCGGACCATCACGGTAGTAAATTACTGACATTACCAACAAAATATACGTAAACCCGACGAATTGGCAGAGGTTGTAGAATACCATGTACACCCTTTTGCCACTCTCTGCAAAGAATAAAAATTATTTATAGTAATGTAAGTGAAAGAGAAAGACATCAAAATTCACCTTTTATGTAGCCCAACTCTTCCAAGTGTAGTTTTCTGCTTGCCGACGAATAGTCCTCCATGACATCTCTCGGTTCTTCGTCAGCGAGATCGTCTTCGGTGCGCCACCGGTCGAAATCGATTTTTAACCAATGTGGCTTTTGTGGGGTGGCAATTAGTCGCGGCCACCATGCTGCCTTTTGCTTTTTGATTGTGAACTCAATTTTGGAATCAAACACTTTGTAAGTTGATTCCTGCGAAAAAAAGCCGTGTATTGTTTGTTTCATTATTTTGAAATACTCACTTCGTCGTCAATTGCAGAATACAAGTGGAGTGCAAACTGATAGTTATTGAGTCCGCGGGCACCGAGACCAAAGGTGCTGAACTTAACGGATTTCTCGTCGAATTCCACATTAGGTCGCTGTAACATTATAATAATTGCAGTGTGAATACAATGCACAACTTTTTATACATACTCTCGAGTCTTTTAATTCAACTTTTAACGTTATTTGGTTTTCAGTCTGCGCCCAATAAACCAGTGGGCTCAGTTGTTGCTGGGCATCTGAGTGGATTGTTGTTGGACTCATTTTGAACATTTGGTATTACTCCAATGACATATTCCTTGTATAATAACACAATAATTGTTAATATTCACTATTTAGTTACTCAATTCGGCTAATCTATAACACTGATAGCTGTACACACGAAATCTGCGGCCCGGAAAATTTTCTAGGGTGCGAACAGTGGTAAAAAGTCTATCCCCATGACATTTGTATGATAAGAGGAAAATACTATGCCCAAGTACAGGGATGGCATGCGTCGTTTTTAATGGGTGCGTTTTAAAATATGTAGCGAGTGGTCTATTGCTAGGCTGATGGTTTTATTTGTTTACGCAACTTCGGAAGGACTAAAGTTGTCGCAAATTAAAATGGGTTTTATATATAACATAGTGAATTTGTTATTCAAATTTATTATAGTTAGTCGGTTTTGAATTGTTCGGCTTTTGTAACATTATGAGGGTAAATGTAGCTGTTGAGCGTGTTGTATTCTACCTTGTTTGTCATCCCTGAAATCTCGCTCTCGTATTGGGTATTGATCCGTTTCCCGCAGTTGCGCACATCCGGCCATTGTTTATACTGGGAAATTCGTAACACTCGTTGGTTTGGTTTCAGTTAGTATGTAGGGGTAGCTCGTTTTATTCCTTGTATATGTTCTGGAGAAGTTATAATTTACTTAAGTTTGCCAGCTTACAATTCTTTCGAAATTTACAATAGATAGGTAGGTCTCTGTCACAAACCAATACATCTGACGAATTGCTGCTTTGTTTTAATAAATTAAAATGCAAAAGCCAACTTATTTCGTTTTAAATTCGTACGTAGACTCAAGAGTAGTCGAAAGATTTGAGTTTTATTTGAATTTCCTTCCGCAGGAAAGGTTACCAATCACATCAGCTTTGTATTTGGTTTTTGTCGTTTTATCATGGTGGCTAAAAGCTTGGTTCATGTATTAACTAAACGAAAACGATTGGTTAATAGATACGGTGATGTTTTAAAAAGAATCCATCCCAAGTAAACTTTTCTCAAATTTTGTTATTACTCATTATCACTCAAAAATGTTGCCAAAAACATCTTGATGAATTTGTATTTTG
Organism: Cheilosia pagana; assembly: GCA_936431705.1. Taxonomy (NCBI): domain Eukaryota; kingdom Metazoa; phylum Arthropoda; class Insecta; order Diptera; family Syrphidae; genus Cheilosia; species Cheilosia pagana. Next base: position 605,286 of record OW386169.1, read on the forward strand.
GTTGAAGTCTGTCCAATTAAAAAAACTTTTTTTTGAAAAGGTCAGTCATGACAAAAGTATACCTACAAAAAATAAATGGTAAAGATGCGAACACTGAGAACATGCAGGGATATACTCGTATTATTATAATAAATTAAAAAAAAACATGTAGAACGCCCGGAGCAGCAATGTTGTCATTTTCGAAACTAATTCTAGTACCATTCTCAACAGGTGAACAATATATAACAAAATACTACGCAGCATTTCACCTCCGTTATTCTATCTCCAATGTGAATCATACAATTTATTAAATATTTCCATTAAGAACAATACAAATATATATTACTAACAATTAAATAAACTTAATGCAATGTGTAAGGATAATTCGCCGTGTAGATGGTAAGTTATTAAAAAATAAATAAAAATGTCCAAAAGAATTCGTTATGATTTTGATAGTTCATCCAGATTGTATTTAAGCAAATAAAGTAAATAAGTAGTTGGCGCAATTTGTTCATATAAAAAACCTATAGCCTCTAGCAACTACTTCTTTATGTGGACTTAGGTTTGGTGGACAAAAAGGAAGTGTTTTTTCCGGGGGTTGAATACTACTGAGCCACCTACAGCCTCAATTTTCAGTTAATTTTTTTCTGATTCACACATCGTTATTATTAAAAACAAAATGTATTCAATTTCCTGTTACGCAGCTGAACACTATTAATATGAACATTAACCTTTACCTATGGGTGGAGTGAAAGTTACTAACATCAGCGCATCTACTATACCTATTTAAGGGAGTCCTTTACATATAAAAGGCGCATAGTTAAAATTACCTTATAAATTGCCGTGAAAATTAAGTGCCCACAATGTCCAATGATAATTTGTGTTTGTTTTGGTTAAGGTTAATGAGCTCGTTGGTTAAATAATTAATACGAACATATATATATGGGTGTCAATATAACCATATGTCAGTCAAAGCATTTGGGTGGGCATTTAAATGGTTATTTTTGTATAAATTGGTTAATACAACAGCTTTTACCGTTTCGGCGGAAGTCTTCAATGTCAAGTTTAGTCGTACTTAATCTGTCGGGCGGGATTTACGCGTGATTGTTCAACAAAATTCAGTAAAAAAACCGTTAAAACGTGTGTAAGATGTCACTAATATCTCATAAAATGGTTTTACCATCGAAGAGGAACAAGGTGGATGTGCTTTGTGTACCTGAGTGTGCGGTGGGTTGTGCTGAAGTAAGTGCGGATTGTATTTGTTTATTTTGCTGTCGAAATTGCACTGTTTTTGGGGCATCTACTCAATTGATAATCCATATAAAGTGTTGTATCTTTTACTTAATTGTAGTCTCAACTTTATAATCACGGAATCTCATTCATTCATTCATGTTTACAGTCCTGCCTGTCTATTACAAGCGATTGGTCGTCTGATGGAACTAAGCGCATCATATTTTAACAACTCACCATAAGTTTGTTGATCAGAATTCTGAATTCTCGCTTAGAAATTTGAAAAAAGTTTTGCGCACTAAGAAATTCTGTGGGTTCTTTTAAAGTCATATGACAGTTGGTGTCCAAGTATGCTTTTGCAAGCTCGGAAGTAGGTACCTATCGCCCAGGGAACTATAATTCTTGAACGGAAACAGTTTTCGTCTAAAAAGTTTGCTCGTTTATTCTTACAAGCTTAAAGCTCAGAAGTTATTTGAAGTTCTAAGGGAAATGCAACTTCCACTAAATCAAACTTTTCCCCACACTTAATAGTGGATGTGGTATTCAAAACTTTTCGCAGATGTTAGTATTTGAGTATGCTTTCGTGCTTAGTTTTCCAATACTACCCTTACTTTTAAACCAGAAAAAAAATATGAAGACAAATTAACTGAGCACTCCCAGAACTGCCATCGCTAACGTGTTATGCAGGTGTGTTAGTGTGAATAAAATTGCAGTCATAGTTCTTCAGCAACAATGCAAATCACTGTCCAGTGCTCAGGAAAATTATTACCCAACGGTGCAGCTCAATTTATTATAATGGAAAACTGACTTTAGTAGCTAGCAGCTCTATACCAGGGTGCCCTGCTCAGTGTGTGTGTCATGTCCTGTGCGAAGTTGAGAGCCAAAAAGAGGAGGTATTTATGGGGATTGGCTTTTTTTTTTTGCTGCGCTGTGCGGAGCGACTTGTTGATACTAATACACGACCGATGACGGGGCTTTCAATGGGTGTTTCTCGCTTCGTTTTTTTTTCCTTATTTATTGGTACCTATATTATATATCCGTGGAATATGAATATGCCACATGTTGCGCACCCAACGGCTATTGTTATTGGGCACTTAATGTTATCTGTTGGATATGGGGTTTCAATTTATGGGAGCGATATGAATAGGCAAAATATAGACACCCTCAACGAAATAATGTAGCATGAGAAAGCTCGCTGATGCTTTATATCCTTCTGTCTGTCCTTTCTAATTGTCGCATGCAAAACTAACGAACATGACGTGCCTTTGCATATTCTATTACATTTGTTCGTTTGGCGCTGATGGCGATGACAATGATCTTCGTCATAATAGGTATCCGAATCCAAATCCCAATCCAACACAAAACAACACACATACAAAAGACGTGTGTAGATATATCGTACTAAAGAAAAAACCTAACCAACTAAAAGGATTTCGTTTTAATCTCCTTTTGCACTCTCAGTCATTCTGCAGAGGAATACACAGCAACATAAAGGAAAAAGGCTCGAACAAAGTTCTTCGTTCGTCCTCCCGCCTGTCTGTATTCCTCGCCGAAGAATATAAAATGAAACAGCCATGTGGAAAACATGATGATAAAGAGCAAAAAGCAAAACGGAAAACTATCAGATGCCATGCAAGCAAGCACCACCAACGAACCAACCTTGCCTCTCAAACCGCCCACTGCTTAAAAGGAAAAGACCGACCGACACGGGTGGTATTATTACAATTCCGCAGAGTAGGTGTGCTGAAATCACTCCCGTTTTCACACATTTTCTAATATATATACTTGGATACGTTTTAGTTAAGGCTTTTCGCTTTTCACCACACATCCCAATGGTGTGGAAGTAGGGATTAAGGCCAGCGTTGCCACTAAAACGTAGAGCAAATGTAGTACGTTAACCACAAAAATGTAGTATTTTCAAACAAAATGTAGTACCTGCCATTCTCCCATAATATTATGTTTCTATTTGGTATATGAGCAAGAATACTGATGGGTCCAAATTGACATTATATTTTATAAGCTAATACCTAAAATATTTTGATTTGATTCTGGTAACCTATTACTTTTTCCATCTTTAAAACACTTCCTTTGGAGTCCTTTTGCTCAACAGAAGGACTACTGTGTGGCAGACAAGATACATCCAGTATCTAGGTAGGCCATTAGCTTGTTTATTTATTTCACATTAGAAGATCAGATTGGATGCCCATTCAAAAAACGCCACAGCTCTTTTAGAATTTCCTTATTTCTAACCCAACAGGAACAAAAATGGTGAAAATGAACGAGCTCAAGAAATGTAGTACTTTAGAGTAACGATGTAGTATGTAGTACGGCATGCAAAAATCAACCGAATATGTAGCACAGTACTACATATGTAGTACAAGTGGTAACGCTGATTAAGGCCTCTTGTAAAGCCTATACCTGCTCTCTGCTTTCTATTTCTACCATTTACCAACACAGCGACACAGCCACACACTGCCAAAGCCGAGCGAAATGGCAAGGCAATGCAATGTGGAAATCCTTGTGCATATGGCAAAAGCATGCTATAGTTTTTAGCCCACCCTCACCTCAGGCACAGGCAGCAGCCGAGGACTGCTTCGTGCTTCCTGGGCTAACAACAGCCAACAGGACGACCAGGTTAAAGCGAGAAAGAACATACAGAGAGGAGAATTTTTTGCAGGGAGAGAAAAATGTTAAGTTGATTTGTCTGATTCTGATTATTTCTTCTTGACAGTGTGTTTTAGCAGTGTTTTTTTCGTGCTTTTCTTCAGTGTTTTTGTTCGTGCCGTTGTGATATGATCCTTTCGGTGTTTCTTTATTATTTCCCATTTTTTAATCGCGTTCAGTTTTATTTCTTTACAACTGAATTGATTAGTCTGACCACCCCCCACACTACACCATTATTTTTCGTGTGCTAATAAAAAATGCCCATGCTTATAATTGTAAAATAAAAATAAATAAACCAAAGTTCCTTCAAACCTTGTGAATGTATTTATTTTAAATGTCTACTCAGGCCAAATAGTGTGCAAATTGTTTCGAAATTTCCATCAAACAAATTTATTTACCTCTATACGTGTTTTTATTTTCAAATAACGAAGCATTATCGATTCAAAGTGATATTAAAAAAAAAATTCTCAGTGCCTCCTCGTAATTGTTAAACAAAAGAAAACTATAGTATTCATATATATAAATGTACATACGTACATTTGGCATACTCTCTTTTTATTCAAAATTTTCTACGCAACGGCGAATGGTTTTAACTCTGCTGTGGATGTTCTACCGAATTTTCAATCTTAAACAAAAAAGTTCACAACAAACAAAATTACAAATGAAAAAAATAAATAAATAAAAACTATAGTGTTTCAAGTCGTCGCTTTATCTATTTCTCTATTCTAAACAAAAACGCACTAATTTTTCTAACTTTTAACTAAAAAAAAAGAAATATTTTAAATAAAGGTTGTCTAATAATATTTACGAGTATCTGCGTGCATCTCCGTGCAAAACTCCCCCAGGATAACGAAAGGAAGATGCAAAAATTATTTTTACCCATACAAAACGGATATACCTATACATAAGTGTAAAAAACAAATCATCTGTCGTGAGTACACGTAGTTGTAGAACAAAAAAAAAATGCCAAGAATAATATTTCAGAAGTCGTCTTTCTGGATGCACCAGCTATGATGCAAATTGCCGAGCGTAATTGAATTGCTGGGTCTTGGATTACAAGCGCCTTTCTGTGTCACTAATTACGGAATCCTCCTATTGAATTAATCCCTCTTCGCAAAGATATCGACCTGATCAATCGACCTTCCTTCTAAATTGCTTTTAATCTCAAAGGACTATCGGTTTTTCTGCTAAGCCATGCATTTTTCTCTCAGGAGTTGTCCCCTTGATAATGTTTTCATCATCACATCTACATGCATAGTTTTTTTTTTTAATTTTAATTGAGACATTTAAAAAAAATATCCAATGTCAAAGTAGTCAATGATATTGACAGCACTGGCAAGTTGCATGTTTTGGAAGTTATTCTAATGGGAAATGCGATAGAAATACTGTTGGCAAGTGGAAATTAAAGTGGATTAGTCGTGCAACAGTTAACAAAAAAATTAAAATAAAATGTCCCTATGTTCAGAGTAAATATGAGTCCGCTTGAGATAGGAAACGGGGACAATTACAAGGTTATCCTGTTACTTACAGTCCAACATATAACAAAGCCTATTGTTATTCAATTGAGTTAGGTTTTTTTTTATGCATATTGTGTTGTAATAATTAAAGTCACTCGCACGAGGCAGCTTATGCCACTTTGCAAGACTTCGTTTTGTAAACACTTGACTTGTGACCTTTACTAGGCGAGTGCAATTTTACATGCGGAACTGTGCTTGGCCTCGGTATCATGCGTCAGTATATACTTACTGAAGGAAACTTATCCTCTATGGCTCCTTCAATCGAAATAAAAACAAGCGAATAGGAAGCTTTGACATTTATAACCTGTTGGTAGAGCAGTTTGAGATGGAGCTCTTGTCTAAAAAGCTAGTCTTCAAAATGAGCCATTAAAGCGACACTTGAACAGAATTAAGCCCGAGTCTCGGTCGTGTGTAATTTTTCCTCGGATTTTAAAATAAAAAAGCCTATTGTTATAATGATTGATTTTTTGAAATCAAATTTTCTCTTTAACTGCCTTTTGATCAACCAAAATTCAAAAAGTGTGCGGCCGGTGCAAGACTACGTGATTCTTGAAATTGTCCTTCAAAACTTCTACCTAAACTGCGGCAAATAGTTGAAAAATCTGTAATTTGTAAGAACGTTGGTCTTAAAAAAGTTCATGCCTGACCAACACCTCGAAACGTGACAATTACTAACAAATCGTGTTGTCGTATATTTTGACGACACCAATGCTCGCCCTTTATGACAGCGTTTTTAAAGGAATCTGCATTTTTCATATGCAAATTTGCACACACACGTATGGCTGTGCATATTTTGTTGCTTTAGAACAGTCTCCTTGAAGAAAGTGTTCAAGGTGCGAGTCAGATGCATATCTGCATTATCTACATGCACACATACCCATACTTCTGTGTGTCAAGTGTGCACTGCCGACGTTTTATTTTCAAAGTCATAATAATTAAGGAGTCCTTAATTTTTGTTTTTCTCTTTCTCTTCTCGTGACTGCACTTGTTTTGCTTAACTAAAGCAAATAATCTAAATTCCAATCATGTACGTGGAATGAAAGGGCAAATGTCTGCCGAAATCCGTCACTAAACAAATCGTAAGTTGTAATTAGAATTGTTTACCCAAACGAAGAGTATTATTAAGTTGACGTCTGTATGTGTATGTGGGTGTACCTAGCAGTTTCCGGTGTTTATTGGGGACACACAAACAGAAACAGACAAAAAAAAAACGAAAATCACTTTCGGGCGGTGTAATCACCGCAACCCTACCACCATTCTTTCGTTAGTGACTAGGTCTCTCTTTATCTAGTATATTATTTATTTAATGTTGCTGTTCGATTGCCAAGTCCTAAATAAAATCTGCCAGAAAGTCAGGTGTCGGTGGGTGTTGTGTACAACATGTTTGAATGTATTGCTTTACTTATAATATCGAAGGAATTAGCTTTTAGGGGGCCGTCCTTCAGGTGTAGACGAACAAAACTAGGTACCATGTAGCTAAATTGCCAGCAGTTCAAAATTGCCAGCAGTTCGTATAGAGGCAGATGTCCTCTATACGATTCTATTGTTTGTTACACGCTTGCAGGACACAGCAATAGCTAATTGAGGTTAGCCATAGGTGGTCGTGCACAGAAATTAATATTTTAAAATCCTGTATGAGAGTAAATGCATTTGAACGATGCAGGCGAAACGTTGACGTCAGTATAAAAGTGCGAATATAGGTTATGAATGAATATTTAATTCCGCCACATTTAAATCATTAGCCAAGTTTGGTTAGGTTTGAAAAATGCTTGTGTACTTTTATACCTACAAAAATGTGCATAACAATTTATGTACCTGGTGGTTTGGCTACAAATTGACATGTGTTATTGATTAAACGTTTTGTTGTATGAAAACCTTCACAATTTCGTCCAGGATATTCAATTAAAACTGTTTTTTTTTTACTGCACACCCAACTGAAATCAGTTATTGATTCTGAAGTACAGCCCAATCAATCGGGAGAAAAATGCCATCGTTTATTTACATGTTTAATTGGTGTCCATGTGTCCAACACAAATCGTGTGTGTATGCAGAACTGATTGCGTTCAATATTCGAGTACATCAAATTGATTTCCCCCACATCTACCCAAAGCCATCACGATTTTGAGGCGTCGTCCCAAGAACGCTTATGTTTATGATGATTTTCCAACGAAGTTTACTTGTGTTATGTGCTTTAATCATGTATGTCCATTTAAAATAAACAGATTTAATCAGTGAGAGAGTTGGCTTAAGTCGATTAGATCTAACCTGAACGCAAAAACTAAATCGGGGACGTCACTTTTTCTATACGTCAGTCACATATGCGAACTGTCAACTTAGAACTCAGTCATAAATTTCTTGACTAGATTCGCCCCCTACCCGTCAATAAACGTCAAGTGAAACAGCTGTTCATGTGAACGATCTAAGGCCAATCAAAACTGACATACATCAAGTCGGCTAGCTGTCAGACTTACTGAACTAGGTACATGAACGTCCCCAAACTAAAAGAGATTTTGAAGTGTCAAATTGAACATATTTGATAGTGAAACATAGCTTTCCTATTTGACACATATGTCCAAAATAAAAACAGAGCTTAAACCCGCTTTCGTGGAAAACGTTGACAGATAATATTAATGCCATTAAAATGTCAAAATAAATCTCGTTTTGTTCAGTAAAAGCATGCGACATGGAACCTATTCGGAAAGGTTACTGTCTTATCCTTCGAAATAGCTTTTAAAGTCTTTTGATATCGCACAATTTTCATGTAACGAACCATAAGTGCGTATGTGCCAAGTGCAGTTCTGTATACGTCATTTTAAAATGCAGAAAACGATAGCTTCTGGTTAAATACAAAACTAAAATGAAAAGGAAACAGCATTTTCAGTTTACTCAGCTGAGCTTCTAATCATACTAATTCCATATGAGAATAGTACTCTCATTCTAGACACAAACAGTGCCTTTTGTATGAACATAAACTCAAATAGACGTTTCTAGGTTTTTTTTTCTGATTTTTTTTCTGTAACATGTGCTTGTGCCTCTATGAAGAACACTGTAAAGGACAAACAAAAATCGATGAGAAATGCGAGTATATTAGACATGCAATCCTATCGTAAACACGCAAATTATAATCCCGCATTTTCCGTCTTCAGTGTGATTTTCGTTGCCATTTAGTGGTTGTTGATTCCGTCGTCCTCCACCGAAAGTCGCCTTTTTGTCTTTAGTCGTTAATGAAAATCTTTCGCTCTAATTACTATGACGATTATTATTTGTGAGCGCCTTTGTCGTCACGATCAAGGAATAACTGTCCTAGTAACGCAACGCGGGCGCAATGTAAATATCACTTTTTTTTATTTTCGTTTTCATTTTCCTCCGGGGCTATGATGAAAAACATCCATCCAATTATGAGGAGACTATTTGGCACCGGAAAAAACGCCAGCCCACTCCTACAGTTTCAGTTCAATGTTCGTAAATATTTAATTTGCAATTAAGCACTCGTAGAAGTAGAATATCCATTGTATTTATATTTCATACTTTGGATTGCAAAAAAAAAACAAAACTAAGCAATCGCATTTTAATAATCCTTAAAAATGTATAGAGCGGCATTCGAATGGCTTTTCTTAGTGCAATTTAAAGAAAATAGAACGGCAAATTGTTTCTTGTTATCCGTTTTGTTCGTGGGGTAGTTCAACAAGTGTACTTGTCCATTGTCGTCGGAGGAAAAGAAATTAATAATGACTGTTTACTTTGGCGTGTACTGCTGCTCGCAAAGAAGCGAAAGACAATATATGTGGACAACATTCGCGTGTATTCGCCATTATTTTTAACTTTGGTATCGATTTTCGAGAGGAAGGAAGGAAATTAATGAGGAATGGTTTGCATATAGCAGCATATTGTGCATTTATGCGCTTGTGTTTTTAATTACTGCTAGCCAAAGCGATTTAATTGTACTAGATAAGCGCTGTGAATAAAATGAGGATTTGGCACCACTGCCGATGATATCAGTTTGGTATTCAGTCATGAAATTTTTTTATTTGCAAAATTTTGGTCTGAAATATTCAAGCAAGTGACTTTTGTCATCTTCTGTCAGCTACTTCAAATTGATGTAGGACAAATCCAGTGACAGTTTAGTACATTTTTGAATGTGCAACAATACTCTGGCTGTCATTCCAATCTCTTCGATCGCTCCTTTTGTGATTCACTGATTCAGTCTCTTATCTGTCATCCATATTGACAGATAGTTATTTCTTGCTTGTCATTTGACGATAGGTCTGTTTCTTTTAGTCTTCAGGTACCTTCAAGTGAGTTTCAAAATGTGAAGGTGGACTGGGGGGTATACTCGTATGTTCTGCCAAATGATGCAAAAATTATGAAAATGTCAAGGAATGCTTTTGTTGATGGCGGACAAAAAAAATTAAATGGAGATTTATGAAAATCACATTTCCTTGAAAACGAATAAAGGAAAACTAATGCATTTATCTTCTTTATTAGTTAGTTCATAAAGTGAATCAGAAAACAATTATTTATGTATTTTATTTTATCAACTGAAAGCAAAAAGAGCTGTGCTTAAGGCCCCAAGGTTGATGGGGCACAAAAACTAACAAAATGCCAACATTTAAAATCCTTCTCACGGACGATTAAAGGAAAAGACTATCAAGATCATAACGAAATCTTTTATTTTATATATTTCCCCAAATTGTTTATCAAATATCTTTCTATTGTATAAATTACAGTTTCATTTGCAGCTCAAATTATTACGTGTTCCTTGTAAAATCCGTCTACTTCTGTTTAATCTTAAAAATAAACTAAAGTTGAGCAGCATTCATATAGAGAATAGTTTATTAATTTGTATCTACCAAAAGAAATCCGAAAAAAAGCAGAAATGTTGTCCCAAAAGTGTCTTATTATATAAACAAATGTAGAAAAAAAAACTTCAACATGATATCCGTTTTGTAAGCATAGAAAAAAAAAATACAAAAAACAAATCAATTATTTTTTACGTTATTGCTTCTTAGATAAACGATCAAATTAAATAAAAATATATATATTTAAATGTTTTATAGCGCCGTAGATATAACTGTTTTAAAAAAGCAACACAAAGAAAAACAAAACATAACCTAACCCTTGGATGTGAAAATATGCGCTTTAATGTTGTATTAGTTTATTTGAGAATTTTTATTGTAAATCAAATTTGTTACAACAAAGAGTAGTTAACAGCTTTATTAAATATAAATAATTATCTAAGAGAGTCTCACTCACGTCAAAGTTGAACAGAAAGGTAACGAAGCATGACATACAACTTAGTACAGAAGTAACAACTTGAAGACAATACAAAACAAACATAACAAACAAAAATATAGAAATTATAAAAAAAATAAAAATGTGCATATTTTTGTATTATTAATGAAATATTTTTTTAATTAGTTTTTTTACAAGCGAAAGCATAGTTTTTTATAAAAATATAAAAGCAACATTTTACAAATTAAAAAGCCAATGAGAGAACGATTTTGTAATAGGTTCATTTAAATTCAGTTCATTTGTTTGATTGATTTATTTGGCGAATTAGCAGACAACAAAAACCAACAACATTAAATGGTTTCACTGAACATTTTAAAACATTTTGATATTTTTATTTAAATCAAAGAGAAACACACCGACATTCAATTTACAAGTGTACAATCAATTCCAGTTATCATTATGTATAATTTAGTTTTTGCGTAAGCGCAAAAAAGTAAAACAAACAAGTTTTTTATATACAGAATATACAGGGAAACTATAAGAACAAAGACAAACCTAACGACATTCAGCAAACATCACAATCAGCACACAAACGAGTAAGGAGGGAGGCTCTATCTTGCAAATGGCCGCTCAAAATTATTCACAATTTGCGTCTTAAAATTTAAATATAGTATACTAGAGTTTATTATTTAAAGCGCGGACTTAGTATAACAATCTTCCAATCATGTATGCGGCAGCAGGCGGTGCCTCTTTGGCATCGCGACAAGCGCGTCAGCGCCAGCGCCAACAAAACAAAACCAAGCAGCTGCAGGCAAAGCTGCATCCCGCATCGAAAGCGCTGGCTATTGAGATTGCAACAGGCACGCCGACCCGAAGTCAACAGCAGTCACGGCAATTTCATCAGTTGCCCTCCAGCTACCTGCGTACGCCGCAGGCACAGGCGCGTAAACTCAGCGCCAGCTATACCACACAAAGCAAACTCCTACTGCCAATCGATGAGGGCGACGGACAATCGGTGCACACGCACCACGCCCATCATCATCACGATTTCCATGGACGGACTTCAACGCCCAAACTGGTTCATCGGCACTCTGGCAGTGGTGGCGCCACCTTCCATCATTCGCATCTAACTAAATCAGCCACGGCCACCCTTCCGCTGGTGTCCCAAATGGACGCCACACCACCGACAACGCCATTAATAGCCGTCAGCGGTGCAAAGTCGCCGCCCGAAGATGACACAAAAGCCGCGGCAGGCCGCATTCAAATGCAAGTCCCACAAGACTCGATTATTGTCACGCCAGCCACACCTTTAGCGTCGCCGGGCCATATTGCTCGCGAGCCCACCACAGGATCGATTGATGAGGAAAGCATCGCCCCACCAGTAGGACCTCTAGAACGAAAGTGCAGCGTCTATCGCATGCGTCGCAGCGATGCCTGCGAACCGGACATCGTGGACAACGCCAACGTTACACACCAATTCGAGCCATGCACCGATGAGACTAGTCTGATATTTAAGGGTCTTCCGAACGGCGGTGGCCACAAGTGGCAACCGTGCGCCTACTGCGAAGAGGGCATATGTGTCTGCGAGCACATTGAGGTAATGTAAATTTGGTTCTGCTATAAATGTAAACCTATTTGTGTCGTAATTTAAATGCAAATGAGTTATCACCGGAGAGCTTATTTAAGCCTTTCGTGGTGTATATCTGCTTTGGAGTAAATTTGTTCATAATTAATAATATGCGCATGCTTTTCGCTTTTGGTGGTTACCCATGTTATGAGTGTTAAATGTGTTGGCATGCTAACCTGAATCGGTGTTGGTTGACGTTTTGAGGGCGCCTAACCCACGAGAGATTAATATAGCAATTTGGGGGCGGTTTTGTGTAAGACGTGTTATAATTATTTTATCATTTATTAGGCGTTATGGAATCGGCCAGCCCGATGCCGATTCTAAAATGACTTGCTTTTAATCGGCCAATTATTTGCATTCCCAATAATTCCGGGATCTCAATAAAACCTAACCCTCGACATCTTAAGCAGGCAAGGCATGCACTATACACATTCATGTGAATAACACATTCACTACATGTCCTTATTCCTCATAAACTCCTTTGAGCTCCGAATGTATACGGTTATGCATACAGAACCAACGTCGGGCGTCCCCACCGTACATATATGTGTATAAGCAAGCACTAAGCCTAATTTTGCAATGTCTCTTCGAATGGCTCCCCCTGCGATGGGATAATAATAATGACAAACATTCCGAAGCCATTACAGCGCTATCGATTGCCGGAAAGCACTTCCATGCGCTGATGTTACGTATACGCCCTTTTACACTAGTCGGCAGTTATTCTACCTGGGTGCTGCCAAAAATAAACATACATACCTGCTTATTTTTTCATCAATTTTATCTTAGAAACCATGCCATGTGGGTTGGAGTGTGCGATTTTCTGATGGTCTGATGGTGATGGTGACGGTGAAGAGAAGTCATTTGTCGTCGTCGTTTGTTTTGTGCCATTTCGCTGCTCTCCTTCGGATGAAATTTATTATGCCTTTAATGACTCTCTGTCCGCTGCGATCGCGATAGTAAAATGTTTAATTATAGAATGTATAATGCATTAAGTTAATGATTTTTCAGCGAATAATACTTTGGAATCAATTTGTCAAAAATGTTATTGCCGCCCTATGCACGAGTTGATAATCGATAGATGTTGATTTGTAATGTTAAATTGGATGCTTTTGTTAATAAATCTTGTCCCGAAACAGGTATTTATCATCAGGAATCAAATTGTTTGGAATTGCTGTTGTTTATTCTTTCTTCCAAGTACTGAGCGTCTTCTTTTTGTGACTACCCCTTTAACAGATCGACGATTTTTTTCTATACTTGGTACCACTGCTGTCATTGTTAAAAGTCAAACTATAATTCAGCAAATTGTTGTCGCTGATTTGATGAAATGTAGATAGTTACGTGCGAGAAACAATGAAATCTGTCCCCTGTCAGAAAACTCAAAAATAGTAGATCTTTAAATGAGACTTGGCGTTAAAATAAAAACAAAATTTTCATCCATTAAGCGTTTTATGATGTCCAACCAATTAACACGGATTGAGTAAGTAGTTTTAGCGTGATGCGTTAACAAAGCCACACAAAAACAATTCTGTGGAGAAAAAAAAGAAAAATATTTAGCGAAATGGCCAGTTCTCTATTTAAACTGACAAATTCAATAAGGGATTACAAAAATTAAGCAAAGTTACTGCTCTATTATTAAGTTAAGCAAAAGTTCAGTTGTAATGTCGAACACTTTCTGTTGTACATTTTACTTATATTTATTTATTTATATCGATTGCCATATAAGAATAGAATAGAATTTCCCAGAAATCGCATTCATATAAATCATTGAAACGAATCTCTACTTCCGATCGGGCGTTTAAGCGCTCCCAAAAGACAGACCCAGCATCCACACTGACATACAAAAAAGCAAAAAATCCTTTTCCCCCATTTCCACCTTTGAGTATATCGCCAATTTAAATCAGAGCAATTGATTGTAAATTCATACAAAATTGAAAAAGTCTCCTCCGTGCCATCGTTTCGTCGTTGCCCGTCCGTAATACTCCAATAGGCAATTCCACCTCACAATGGATGCTTCCGTATATCATGATACATTGAGGCGCACTCGTTTTGATTGACAATTAATTGACACATACGCCATATGCAATCCCTGCAGTGCTTTTCAATTGTACACTCCAGTTGTTGTTGACTTATTTTGCTGCTGCTGTTTGCTGTTGTTGTAGTTGTTGTTCGATTTGCCATTCTGATTGATTGACAAAAATTTTGAAAACATAACCTGAAGAGAGCATCAGTATGTAGGTACATGGATATACATATTGAAAAGGCATTGATTTTACTGTGCAAGCATTAAAGCCTGTGATGTGGACTCTTGAAGATCGAATAACCTCAAGGATTCTTCGCCTTCTCAGAATGGTGTTGACGATATTTGCCACTTTTGATGCAATTAGATATCACAAAGAGAACTACAGACAACTGCATAGAGCGACATGAATCTGAATTGCTTTTTACACGAGTGTGAGCATTTGAGTTGTTTTCAAAATGTGCATTCAACTTTCTGTCGCTAGGATCCTAAGTTTCTCTCAAGAATGAGAGATGGCGCATGTTTTGACACGGAATTCAGCTGTCAAAGCAAGGCTTTTCGCAATAATATGTATAAAAATCCGCTGGTGCTATATGAAACGTTGTTTTGAGCACGTTTTGTTATATGTTTGTTATTGTATTATGTATTAGCGAGGTATCCGCTATGCGCTACAAAATGTCTGAAAAATATTCCGAAAAGCTTTCCGGAAGAATACCTTGAAGCAAAAATCCTCCGAATAGTATATAAAATCGGAGAGTTGTCTATTCCGATTATTTTGTTTATAGAATCCCTCCAGCTCTTTAAAAATCAACGACCTTTAAATATATACAGAGTTACTGGTCCTGATTTGATAAATAAATAAATAAATAAATAGTTGGAGCAACAGATCTACGGGACCCTAGTTCTAGCTTCTCACAACCATTCATTTGTGTGATTTTTTAATTTTTGGGACGAATGGAAAGGATCTACAATTTTCCGCCGAGTCCAAACGGCTAATTGAGAAGCTCTTCCATGACAGTTTTACTCTCGGATGTTTGTCAGGCGTTCGCGAGAGGTGGCACAGCGGAAAAAACTTAAGATGTATGTTCGTTCTTTCGGGAATCGAACCGGGGACCCTCGCTTAGCAGTCTAACACACTAGCCACTAAACCACTGCGCCTATCTGATACTACAATCCAAAATAAACCTGCGTCTCAATCACTAATGCACCTCTATAGACCTTCCTGCCTCTAGTTCCACTCAAGGGACAGGTCCGCTTCCAAACTGCCTTATGGAGGAGCTGCCTCTACCACCTGGTCCCTGTCGAGGAGTCTCCAAACCCTACCCTTTACATAGATGTAATTCAACCTCCGTAGAATGTCTTAACAAACTATATTTTCTGATGCTCTATGTTAACCTTGAATCAACATTTTATATTATGTCGAATTTCGCCAACTAAATTATACATCATACTCGGCTATGACATCTGTCTTGTTTTATTTTAACACACATCTCATAATATTCCTCAGAGTGTGCGAAAGTACTTTTCGTATAGTTGATTTTATGTTTCCGTTTGACACACCCTGTCACCGGGTCGGTGAGTACGCTACTCACACTCTATTTAAATAATTAATTAACAACGAAATTGAATACAAAATTCCACACTGTCAGTGTCGGATATATGCAGCAACCGCACATCGCTTTCAAAGTTATTTATGAAAGTGTGTGTGTGTGTGAAGCAGAACTTTTGCCATTTGTGCCAAGTCCTGCTGACTCTCCACACGAGGCGCATTGTTGAGTTAACCTTAAACATCCCATGTAGTACAGCATTCATTTCACTTTATTACATTTTATTTCCGTTCTATGCAAATTTCATTTCGTAGCAATGAATACTATCGGTTAGTGGGGCCTGGCGAATCTAACGAACCACCGAACTTGTGCCTATACATATATACAATATACATGTACTAAATCATAGCAAAAATACCTGTGCGATGCTACGCGATATGATTATTAAGTATGTATGATATTCATGTGAAGTTTTCATCCCTCGAGTGACTTTCTGCTTGGTAAATTATTGAAATCCGCTTTGCATACAAAAAGCACATGAGAGCGTGCACGTTTCGCTCACATATGCATTCATTATGCAAAGAGAGTGGTTTGTACAAAAAAAAAATGGAGGATTTCCGATACAAAACGCAAAGGTGCTATTCAACAATGAACATGAATCCACCCAGCAATTCAATTAAACATACCAACAAGCAACTACTGAACGCAGGTTTGATGACTTTAGCTGTCACTTTTATTGTTATTTTACAGATTACCATACTGTGAACATGTCAATGTTTGCCCCCACATCCCCCACGAGTATATATCTATATATGTATATGTGTATTTCTATAGAGTCCATGTGATACTCATATAGTTGAACGTTACATAGATCGAAACTATTTAAAACAAAAACAAAAGACAACAACTAAGTGCTTCTCGAATTATATGTGATCAAAAAAAAATTAAAAAAACAATTACCGTAAAACAAAATTAAGTACCTATTGCCTTACATGTATTTTTAACACTAGTACGAATATTTTTAAAAATTTATTTTGTTCGAATCGAATGTCATATATATTCTACTTCGGATCGTTAATTTCGTCGTCGTTATAATCATCGTAACTTTGTTGTCGTAAAGATTCTCCTCCTTCGAAAGCGATTAAGTCAAACTTTTCATTTAAACGGACTATAAATGTGTTTGTGCCATAGTAGTAAAATCAAATCAAAAATGAAAGAACTAAATTCGTGCATCGTCAATTATCACACGATCGAGTCGAGTTAATATTTAATAAAAAAAAAAAAAACAATATACATATACATTGTTATATGTGTATATATATATATAACATTAAGGTAAACGAAGAAATTTAAAACAAAAAAAAAATTAGTCAATTAAGAAGAGCTCCACATTTATATGAGTCGTGTTGCGAGTGCGGACATTTTAACACTTAAACGGCGGCGTCGTAGACGCAAGAGGACGACGACGCAGACGCGAAAGGGACGCAGAAGACGCAGAAGACACTACAACCAACATGCAGGCGGCTTTGATGCTAAGATCGAAATCTCGGGTGGCGAGAAGAAGAAAGCTACGAAAATTAGGTGGAAGACTTGAGTTGCCTAGTAATGTAGCAACTAAAGAAATAGCTCCATTTCCTCGTTATCCACCTGAGTCATGGGTAATAACCTCAAAATTTCAATTAAAAAACTTTTTTTACTCGTATTTAAAAGACTTCTAGTATACAAAAATGCTCAATATAAATAAAAACTCAAACAAAATTTAGAAAAACAAATAAAAAAACGTAAACTCAGTAAAAAACAAATAAAAAACAAAACAGAAACACCAAACTTACATAAATTTTTGTTGTTTGACCCTATTTTCTCTTCTACATGTATAACTTTTTTCAGTCAGAACACTTCTGGCGAATATCTTTTCTGCTTTTTGTTCTGTTCTTTCATCTTCTGAATATACATATACTGTTTTTTTATGAATTGGATTGTCAGAGATATATACCTTATGAGTAAACTTGCGCATTCAGAAAGGTCACATGCAAAATTGACTTCCTTCTTACTATCCTGAGATCTACTTACTATTTGATTTTCAGTTCTCGTAAAGATTTAATTTGCACAGGATATAGAGAAGTCATCACTTTCGTCTTCGATTATAATTTGTTATAAGTTGGGTCATCAGTGCAAAGTAGTAGTTAATCACACGCTTTATAAGGGTTTTAGACAATAGAACAATATTATGCTTCCAACGGCTTTTACTCGTATTTTAAGCTACTTATAGAACAGATTGCAAACCATTTAATATCTATAATAAGTCAGTAGTACTACTTGTAGACTGGAGGAATTATTTTTCGATAGCACCGCTGTAGAGATAATTTACAAAATGCTGGCACTTGACGTGTAAATATAGTCACACACTTCTTCGTAAGCGTTTAGGTGTTTTTCTTATTTGTTAGAATATCAAAATTGGCTGCGCAAAAGTCAAGTAAAAAGGGTTAACTTGGAAAAAAGAAAATACTCATATTCCCATTGTCAGGTAGTGTCTAATTAATGGTTTAGGATTGATCGGATTTGGCAAAATTTATAAACCGTCAATTAGCCCCTTACCAGTTGACTCTCATAGCCGCTTCTTCTTCAATCACACTGCGAACGCACCACTGACCGCTCGCTTGGATCGGCCGTTGCTGTCAATGTCGTCTGCGTAACGAAATGCAAAAGAAACAGAAAACAAAAGCAAGATTTTGTCGACCAATGTAGAATATTTATCGACAAAATATATTTTTAATAAGCGCATTTTGTTTTAAAAGTTTTACAAGTGTTCCGTTTAAAAGTGATGACTTCTTGTTTAAACTGTTATAACTGTAAGACTTATACATTATGTTACCCCTTAGTTAATCTTGGTTTGTTACTTCTTTAGTTTTATGTCAAAAAAAGTTAAACACGTGAGTCATACAGTCATTGAATTTTTAACAATTTGTTTTTGTTTTTCTTTCATTTGAGTTGATTGTTTGTTTTGTTTTGTTTTTAGAGGTCCCCCGTAAATGATTTTTTGTTCTGTCGTTCCCTCCCTTTGCCCTCTATGACCTATAGCCTATTGCAACACTAGAAGTTGACCCCGAAATGTTAAAAACAATAAAAAATGCTTAATTATTTTTCTGTAGATAAAATAAAATAATCCCCCTAAAATTCCAACTCTACAACTTACTCCTCTAGAGTTTTCTGCTCTGCACTCTTCCATGTATCCTATATTTAGAGAGGACTTCTTAACTCACCATATTATATATTTATTATTTGTTTTTGAAAATAAGCGTCTAATGCTTATCTAGCCAAATGTATAACGAGACATGTCCTTGAGAACTAGAAAACCAACCCTTTTGTTCTTGCTGAATGATATTAGATTGCTGTTAAGTTGATTTGTTTCCGACAGTCAGTTTGCTGATGATATGTTAAATCAATAAAATAAATATACTATATGTATTTAAATTAGAGTACTGTTTATTTGTGTTGCCGCTTAACTCATAGAAGAGAACACAACGTAGTCGTCTCATGTGCAAGGTATATATGCTTCTATTTTTGCAAAGCACTTTAATTGGTCTTTCAAAAATAATTGAATTTTTTTTTTTCATTTTTCATTATACTTAGTCCTTCATGAAATCGAAACCACGCTCTTCATTTTCTTAAAAAAAAAAAGCTTTAAAAGACTCATGTATATCTATTGTCAAACTTGCTGTCGGTTTCTGAATCATTCTTTGTAGTGCTCTCTCTTTCTACACTTAAATTATTATTTTTTTGAAATAAAAAAAGAAAGCAAATTCTCTAAGTATATACGGTATCAAGTTTTCCCAAAAAATTCAGTTAAGCTTACTTGCCTCTCATTATTCCCGTTTTCGATCTAGGAGCTCAACTTGATTCAAAATGTTGAAAATGTTTCCACAGTACAGTATTACATGAAAATACGATTTTTTTTATTTAAAAATAAAATAAAAAAAATTTCAAAATTACACCAAAAACAAAGAAAATGATATAAAAAATTCAAACAATTTGTGGAACATTCACAAGTTGAAGCAAGTGAATGAAGAGAGTTGTAAGTACTGGAATGCAAGTTCACATTTTGAGGTAAATTTAAATATAAAAAACATGTATATTTAAATAAACACTATATTTCAGCCCAAGGGTAAGTTTGAATGGATTAACAAATTTGATCAATATTGTAGAATAGTACAAGTTCGAGTAGGTTTCTAGCAGAGCAATTCAAAACTGCAAACGAAATGTTACAAAACCCAAAAAAAAAAAATACAAAAAAAAATGGCTTAATTATTTTGTAGCATTATTATCTAGTTTCAAGTGGCAGTGTAAATATTAATTAAAATGATTTAAAAAAGATGCATCTCTTTAAAAATAAAATCAAAAATATATCTATATAAATATCTCATAAGCATGTTTATTAATTATTATTTTTGTTTAATAATAAAAAGGTGCTAGAAGGAGTACTCAATGCTGGCTGTGATTGCCGACTTGAGTGTTTCCTTTTTTATATTCCAGTATTTCTTAATTTTATTATAAACTACGTTAAAATTAGTTTATTCAAATTAACGACGATTTTTTCATTGAGGAAGTTTTATTTTTAAGACGTATTTTTATATTCAGAATATTGATTCAGTTCTGTCGCTCAGCTCTGTCGCTCAGGCTCGCGTTAGAGTTTAACAAAACGTATGAAATTTTGATTTATTTTAAAATTTACAGCACAGAAATGTGAATCTTTGATTTTAACAAGCATTTCAAGGAGCCTCAATCAAAGTCGCAAAAGAATTGAATATTTTCGCTTACAACCAACCTAACTTTGACATGTAAAGAAATAGTCTTTTTGTATGTTTTATTAACCAAATGTCAGGCTATAACGAACTTAAAAAAAGGTTATAACGAACCTTAAATTCCCGATATATTAACCTTCAATCCATGGTTGTATACGAACTTGGACTCCTTGCTTACCCTACGCGTTGTGAGACGAGATTTTTTAGTACATATTTTGTTTCTGATGTCAAATTTGTAGACATCGCGTTTGTTAGTTTTTGTTCACCACCGCTTTAACATTGGCGATTGACTTGCAGGGCGAATGTGTCCGTTTCTCAATTCAGCGACATAGGTCACTTCCATTCATGTCTTAAACTAATTCTACCAACGCGAATGCTTGGCCAGAGCCAGAATTCTAAACTTCTAAAATCTGTTTTGCGACTTAGTACTTTTTCTTCCTCCCTTCTGCTTTAAACTAGTTAAATTTTACCTAATACTGCCTTGAAACTTGTAGCTTGTGCTCTGCATTGCAAACGAATGCGCCATGCTATATTGTCGAGCCCAAAAAAAAAACAATCCATCAACCATAATTCATCTCTGGTCTTAGTGGTAAGGAAACCCTTCACATTCTGATACCCAAAACCGACAAAATTGACTTTCGTTTTTTTTTCTTCTACTCTTACAAAATTATAAACACTTTTCTAAACACGCAAAACACTTCACACACATTTTACTATTGAAAAATTCCATTCAAAGTCATAACGGAAAATTCATTTGTTCATCTCCTTGTACAGTAAACTTTTCCAAAAGCAAAAAAATGAAAAACTAAAAATAAGGTCCTGTGTCCGAAATTAGCTGCTACTTCACTGCGAGCGAGCAGTTCCTTTTATCTTCAACCATAAGTAGAAGTTTGCTGAAAAACAAACTCGAAAAGAAACAAATAAAAAACGAAATGTAATAGTAAAATGCAAAAATAAAAGTATATTTACTCTAGCTGTGTTTACATGTCTGATTTATATATATGTGTGCTGCATTTTCTATGTATGTATTTGTGTTTGTGTCTTCTTTGTAACTGACTAATAGAAATGCATGCTATTAAGACCACAAAACCAGACCCTAGAACGGTAATAAAAAGAATCATATAAATAAAAATCAATATTTTCTCCCGTTCGTGCTTCATTAACCTGAAGTACATACGGGCTGAAAGGTTTGAAAAGGCGGGGGGACACACACGATAAAATGCAATCCACCATACACTGCATTATGCGATAGGGACCAATTCAATTAAAAATCATGAATACCTATACACACTCTTTTTTATCCTTCTTATATTACCTTGCATCCTTTCACCACACGAAAATAAAAGGTCAAAATGTTACATCTCCAAGATGTGAGCTGTGTATTGATTTTATGCGGGAAATTATTATGACGATAGTAGGTACCTGATGAATGCCGCACCATTAGGATACAAATATGAGGTGGGTGTTTATCGCTCCAGAGGTTACGATAGTTTTCAACTCGCACCCCGTTTTGTGGAAATCAGTTCCATCTATGTCTACTACGTGCAAAGTTATTCCAGGCAGGGGTTCATTTCGCTCCGCAATAAATAAGACAGACGTATTTTAGTAGGATATCCTTCAGAGGTCGGCGTTTGCAATGAGTTTCAAATTGATTTGTTCAACTGTGAGGCGTTGATTTATCTGCAAAGCCTTGTACACTACATTTTTTGTGTTTGCATGACATGGAAATAAATAATGTTGCATTCCAATCCATCTCCAGGCATGTTTTTTTACTTCTTTTGGGAAAGCGGCCCAGATCTCTGCAGATAAGTGTAGCTATGCACTTGACATTTTGTAAGTTGTAGCACTCGTTAAGTATGTCTTAAAGAAACTTTGAGTTTGATGATGATGAAAAAGACTAAATGTTTTATTTCAAGGCATTAAATAGAACAAAGGAGAGGCGACAACTGTGAGTCGCCTGAAAATTGACAGCTGATTTGAATTTGTTGTTCTGTTTAGCATTTTGGTAGTTGAACTATCTGTCATTTTTCAAGTTACTACAAAAGCGTTCCTTAACTTTTGCGCAAGTTTCCCTCTCTGAGAGAGAATTGAAAGAATTCATCTCCCCCCCACTCTCATTTTGACAGTCTTTTCCATTTTTAATACAAAATTAAGCAGACTTATTATATTATATGGACTGCTCGTAGCCAACTTCACGTTAGTTTGCAACATTAACGCTAGCGCTCGTTGTTCAGAGCGGAATAAATTGGAAGCGCGCACTTTTTTTCAGATTTCTGTTAACATCTGACGTTTCTATTTCGGTGCAGATAGTTTTGCAAAATGGGACAATGAAACACGATTTTTTATTCAAATGTTGTTGGTTCCATCTATTATTATTTATTTAAAGTAGCACAATTTCGAGAGGACATCTATTGTAAACAATGCGGCAACAATTTGAATTGCAACCGCTTCACTTGGCAACTCAACTCACGCCCAATAGGTGGCTCTAGCATTCTACGAAGAAATCCAAGATGGCTGTCGTTTTGTTTGACTTAACCACGAGCGCTACTTATGTTGGCGTCATTTTTTGTGCAGAGATTGTATGGAACTGACATTTCACTAGCGGTCCATATATAGTATGGGAATGGCAGCGCATTGGAAAACGGTCCTACCTGGTTGAGTTTTCTCCTGATGTATTGTTTGTTTAATAGCACAGCATGAACTTTTACCTCTTTAGAACTACGTCATCAGATTTCTTTCGATTTATTTTGTAAATCCAAACAGTCAATTCTCCGTTGGAAAGAAATTATAATTTTTCCCCTGTCAGAAAGCGAACCAGTTAATTGTGAAAGTCTAAGCGACTAATGCTTAAGGGTCACTTCACCGACGCAGATTATTGATTGATATCTCAAATTCGTCGGCGATTTGTGCACTTTTATCACTTTCTATGTGTGTTCAAAACTTTTGTCTGAAACCAAATCATATTCCAAAAGGTACCCAAAAAAAGTTTTTTAAAATTCTAAAATGCGCGCTTGACATACTTCCTTCAAAACATATCGATTGGGGTCTCGTTATAGCCTACAGAAACATATAACCCTAAAAATATAGACTGAAGAGATGAGGAATAACACTGAACTGAAAATTTTGGCTGCAGTATAGGTATACCCCCATCCTTTGCAGATCTTCATAATTCGCCTGTTGAAGCAACCGTTCGTGCAGTTAATTTTCCGTTCTAGCAACTGCCATTTCCTTCTGCAGAACAACCTTGCAATATGTTGCACCCAACCAATGCACAACTCATATGTGGTATATAAATATCCTTGCAAGCAAAGTAAATGTAGAGCAGCAAGTATATTTTTCAATTTCACTTGTCAATAACACATCAAATTAATGCGCTTTAATATAGCCACAAGGACACTTAGACTTCCATACAATAACAGACGAAAAAAAAAAATAGTTGATGATTTAATAAAATTTCTTTATTCATGATTTGATGATTATCTACTTTGAAGGTTGTTTTCAAACCCCCCCTCCTTCTGCTAATAGTTTTTCTCTCATTGAGCGTAATCCTAGCATAGCTGCGGTTAAAAGTCATGGTCAAGACGAGGGGATAAGCATGGCGAGAGAAAACGGATATACGAGTGAAAAATAAGAAATCTTTGGTAGACTTAAAAGTTGAAAAACTTTTCTGAACAATAGCTTGTGCTGGTCCAGTGATATTCGCCGTCCCCCTTTTGCCTCAACCATCCGCATCATGTTGATGATGGGCAGATATTTTTCCACTGTCTGAGATGGCATTCCTTTGGATTTTATTGAATTAGATTTTTGGTTGAGCTGCCAAGATTTTTATTTCCACCAGTTTCCTCAATTTAAATCTCTCTCTTAAGCGGTTATGGTGTCACCGACGAGTTTTCCCTTCTATACACTAGTTCCATATGTCCTTTTAATAAAAAAGAACAAGCAATCAGGCGCAAATAAAAAATAAACCTACACAGCAAACAATAAGGCAGTCATTTTTAAAAATGACAAAGCTTCTAGTAAATTGCTTATATCCAGAGCCGGAGAACAAAAATATATAAACATGTACAGATACAACTGAAAAGTACCTACTACAAACCACAATGATGTCTGCCGTGATTCCCTCTGATGGGCGAAAAACGGAACATTTCATATTTAACGAAACACCCATATACGAGCAGTGTTTGAAACAACCTTCCGCCCCAACTATGCAGCAGAAGTAGTGAAATCTATGCCAGGGTTATTTTGTCCATGGTTTGGCTATCAACAGCTTTAACATTGCCTCTAGTCCTGTTAGCTCTTTTTTTTTTGTGCATTGTTGTTATTATTTTTCCATTTTCTTTGGTGTGTTTCACCTTGCGGCAGGAGTACATACTTTTTATAAAGAGGGGATCAACCTCCACAGATTGACATCTGAGAATCCTTTGGAAAAAAAGAATAAAAAAAGGAAGAAAAAAACAAATAAGAGGAAAAACATCATCACCGTCGGTCGTCGTCACTATCACCAACATGCGGTGCCTACTATTATTTTTCTATCTTCCGTTCAGTACTAGTTTGCAGAAGGTGTACGAAGTACGACTATGATGCACTTGACTTTGAATGAAGTCGTCTATTTCATATAAATTATGTTGCAGGGGTGGGTGGGTTTTTTTTTCTCTTCTTTTCAAATAAGTTTTAAGCAGCTGCCTTGATTTTGTTACTGTTTTTGTCCTTGGTAATTATTTGTAAAGCTGTCTTTTTTAAAGTTCTTGCAGGATGCAAAACTAAATAATTCGTTTTATTTTTATTTTTTTGTATTTTGCAAAAGAGGAGCAGGTTAGCGAAGTGCATTTTTACTATGAAAGGAGAATTCTCATTAAAAAGTTTCTTAAACGGAAGAATAAATGTAAATGAAGGCTCAAGTACACGAGTTGAAGCGGAAAGTTTAGTGTATACGGGAAGCTACTTATAGACTTTAGATTTTACATATTCAGCGGAGGTAAAACTGAGCTTGAATATTAATGTTATTCAATGGGGGTTTGAGAGCGACGTAACTGTCTATTCATTATCACGCTTCAAAGGGCCAAACGAGCAAGAATCTGATTATTTATCGGCAAACAAAGTCATCGATTACTAATCTGTAATAAGTCTATAATTAGACCTATACCTCCACATCAGATAACAGTCTGACACGTTAAATACAGTTTTGTAACTGCTATTAATACGATATATCCACTAAATCAATAGACGAGTATTCCCCGCACGGAGTGATATCTACAAATAAACAGTGCGGTTCACTTGATTGGAAGTGGGCAACATAATCTGGCATTTTTGGAGAGAGTTTTTGTTCATCACTACTAAAAGCTGAT
The DNA here is from genome assembly GCA_936431705.1 of Cheilosia pagana. Lineage (NCBI taxonomy): Eukaryota > Metazoa > Arthropoda > Insecta > Diptera > Syrphidae > Cheilosia > Cheilosia pagana. The sequence continues at coordinate 631,243 of OW386169.1, forward strand.
TTTGGGAGATTAATGGAACAAGTTTTAGTGCAGGGGGCCAACTATGTAATTCTACTTTCGATTCTATTCTAAAGTTGTTCCGATTCTGCTTTCAAATAGAACAGTTCTCTTCGAAAGTAGAATCGAAACTATTTTCGAATAGAATCGAAATTAGAATCGAATTACATAGTTGGCCTCCAGCTTTGATATAAAAAAAATCACTTTGCAGAAAGTAAGCAAAGGTACCTTTCTGGGAAATGAGCTCGCGATAGCCAGATCGGACAGATCACACATATTTTCTGTTTGTTTCCATTGCAAGCGTTAGTTTTTTCACTAAACATGGGTTTTCCTTCAGATTTAAATTGATTGATGTATTAGGCACCAATGACAATAGATTTACTTGCAGCATAACCTCTTTTAGCCGTCGAGTCACTATTTTTATTATTCTTCCTTTGCTGCCGTAAAATAAATTTCGTTGTATTTTCTTTCGCCCATTCTTAGGTCCTTAAGTGAAGCAATTATGTAAATTGCCGGCCACTTTTCACTTAAGGGCTAGTCGTATGAGAGTGATTTGCAGACTGCGATCAAAGCTGTTCACGTGAGCTCTGTCGCAGCAATTTGCAAATTTTGTAACGTTTTTCATCAAATTTTTGTCATAATAAATCACAGCAAAAAAGTATGATAGTCTTACTGCTTCTCCTCCTGTAAAACAATTTAAGTTCGTACCGTTCTGAGTTATCCGAAGAAAGAAAGGTTGTGAGGAGCTAGATTACGACTGCCCTCATCGACTCCATGCAACAATGCCTGAAAAAAAGCATATTTCACAATAGTAAGGAATGTTTTTCTAATGATGTCTCTTAATTTGTTCCTTGCCCTGTTTTCTGAATGATATTTCTCCGTTTTATAAATCGATTAAACAACAAACGCACTTCTTTCAGTAAATGCACATCTGAACTAAAAAAAAAAACAAATCTTTTCAACAGATCTGAATCTTTTTATAAAACTGTACGTCAACTGAACCACCCTGTAGACTACTACACAATTCGTGCTACTTTTTTCTACATATAAGCGCGATGACTCGCAACGCCAGACCCTTGTGGATGTTTAATATATCTAGACTACGAGGTGTGCCCCCGCACCGCAACCTTCGGTCTATTTATTGTTGTGCCCCGAGGCTACAAAAATTACCCCCTCCCCCCACAACTTTTGCAGTTAAGTATAGCAAACCTGTCGATCCACATAAAGCCCAATAAATAAAGACCGAGTGTGGTTTTGTTAAGTCTTACACCATTAACGGTGGCGTAATATTTCTCCATTCTATATATGCATTTCTTCTCTGCTCATCATCAGTTAGCAAACATTCTGAAGCATGGCAGATTTGCGTGGCACAAAGGTAAATAACGAACCCAATGTACCTATACACATACAAAGTTGTTATCCTCGCACCCACTCATTCAAGGGTAGATCGATTTTTGCCCCATGGCGCTATAGTTGGGCGAACACGAAACAACAAAGAGGACACTTACTTAACCACACGCAGAGTGGTGTAAATTAGTAGGTAGTAGTTTACTTAGGATGCACGAAAACTATGCTGAAAATAAGTGTTGAGCTCCACAAGTTTGAGTAATGTGGTTTGTTGTTGTGACAGTACCCTAAATGCTGAGAAGGTCGAAAAATAATTAGATTCAATTGGAATTCCCCAAAGGATAATCTAGTACACACACTTAAGCAAGTGGTAATCGTGTAAATTTGGGATACAGAAAATTGCCTTGCAAATCATTCAGTGGATTCGTTCAAAATGTCAAGGACTTTGATTCGCTTTTCACTCAAAGCGAAATCCGTCGATAGACAAATGCAATTTCCGTGTTTCCCGTTTGGAATTGAACGTGCGGAAAGAATGGCCGAAAAAAAATTATATTTTGCAACCATTTTTCGTACACAAAAGATGCGATTTTCTTCGCTCTGCTTTTGGTAAACAGTATAATAGTCCTTACACATGCAAAGACACTGTACACAAAAACAACGTTCAGTTAATACGGTCTGGTCAGCACTCAGGGGTCGAGGATAATATGGTTTATTATGTAGGTCCATTGTATATGCATGAATGGCAATTAAGGTCATTGGGGAACACAGATATTTGTCGCTTAATATTGGACTAATTTGATAAAACTAAACCACCCCTTCTCTCACACACACACACGGGACTAGAGTTTCTGTTACATTTATTTAGAATTTATAAAGCTTGCGAATTTTTGTCATTGTTATGCAAATTAGTGGATGCATTTTTTGTTTGCATGCGATTTTGATGTTCATATGTATTATACTCTTTGTTGGTAACTTTAAATCCAAGCATGCTTCTCCGTTTTCGTTTTTTTGTTTTCCTTTTTTTAATTGTTCCTTGTCACATGAAAGTCATGTAAAGAAATTTATTTTTTAACATTTCATCTAAAAAAGAAAAGAAAAAAAGACACCAGTTTTTTATTTTGTTTCTTTAATTTTATTTTGTGTCACCCTGTGTAACGAAATTTAGGAATGTGTTTTATTCCGGCATCGGAAGTCGTACAAATTTCAACTTTTTGTCGTTATCCTACTTTGAATTAGTCCATTGTTTGCCGTTATATAATGTAAATTTATTTTGTGTGTTTGAACAGTGCGCACAAGGTCGGGCAGCTTGGCTGGAACGTGGCCGACGTTGCAGCGTTCAGGACAACAATCCAACTGCCTGCCATAGACGATGGGTAAAACGAAATCGAGTAAGTTGCTGCAAGATGAATATTTATTGTTTGTTTTTATCCTTCTTTTCCTATATAACTAACGGGCAATTTCCATTTCATTTGAACAAGATACAAGATGCATCGCTTGGCGGCTCATCAGACGACGAAGACTTCTTAGGCGTACTAAGAGGACCTAGCACATTCGCAAATGCCTTCCTATACGTTGGCTTAGGTACCATTGCACTTGGATTGGTGATAGCATTTGTGGGAACCGGCGAAAAGGGGTTCAAAACTGTGGAATTAAGACTTATAGGACCTTCATTGATAGGTGAGTCTGTGCATATTGCAACTGAAATGGGAAGCAACTAATTTTTGCTGTCGTCCTTCTAGGTCTCGGATTAATATGTTGCATTTTACGAATATTATTTTGTATATGTCCATCGCATTGTATATCTTCAAGCAAGAAAGCCCGCAAAAAACAGAGCAACAAAGTTGATGCCGATCATACAACGTCACTGTTGCGTGGTGAGAGTAAGCGCGTTTCAATCGCACGAGGACCTCAAGCTCAGGTGAGCCATCAATTGCACACAAGTACTTTATGCACCGTTTTTTTGTTTCTTTTTCGAACTAATTTTAGTTGTGGCCAATGTTTTCTTCCTGCGATTTTGTAAAAAAGAAACCCCAATTCTTATATTTACAGAAACACCCCATCACACATAAGAGGAGCAACAGCAAAATGCTGAACGAAGGCATGGAAGCTCTCCGCCAAATTGCAACTACATCGTTATTTTTGCAGAACGAGCAGAAGCCTTCGACAAATCGTGTAGTTCCTATCATCAAAGAGCCGGAAAAGTCAGCGGGTAAGTTTGACTCGACCATCTTAAGTCTTGAAATTGAATGTCGTATTTCTTTAGAAGCGCCGCTTGAAATGAAAAAACTCGAGACTGCCCTTAACGTTTGTGAAATCAGCGATGACGAGGACAACGATGAAGATGAGAAGACTACCAGGGTGGCGGTACCGGTTGCTAGCTCCAAAATTGTCAATGAAAGACCACCGCTTGAACGAACATCCAGCAAACTATCGCGGCAAAGGGTGCCACTAAATCAACAGCAACATCTAATGTCGCAAACGTCTAGTGAATGCAGTGATTTATTAATGGAAACATCGCTAATGGTCATAAATCCTTCTGTGAGTAGTAGCAGTACAGGAAACGTGGCTATACCAGCACCATCACCACCAACAACAGCAACAGTAGCAGCAGCGGCAGCAGCAGAGAAAACAACGCCACCTCCATTACCTTCCACCTCCTCCAACTCTTTATCGCCAGCAGTACAATCAATGTCATTGCATGTCCAGACACAGCCAACCATTAGTAGCAATTTCGATTTGCCCCCATCGACTCCACATAAATATACTCGGGCAATAGTGACGGGCAACAACAGTACAGCGCCACCATCGCCAATTCCATCAACAACGACAACCGTTGCAATAATGACCAAGAACCAGCAAGAAGTACAGCAAAATTTGTTACCAGGGCAGGTAATAGAGAGTGGCAATCTACTGCTGCCCACATCGAAAACGGCAACACCAACACTGCCAGCCAGCAGTTGTAGCGTCGAGGTGACAACATGTACAATGCCAAATCTGGCAACTAACAGTAGTAGTAGTAGTAGTAGTATGCCAGGAAGCACACTGGCCCCACCCCCACCAACACCATCGGCTGCAGCATTAAACTTTGAACCCGAATTACTCCTAAGTCCCGCAAAACTTGGCCAGTAAACTGAATTTTCTTACGTATTGCTACATATACCTCCTACTCCTACCTAAACCAAACAAAAACCAACCTACCTACATATACGTATCTGCTATAAATTCAAAACTATACTCGGTGTATATCTTAGAGGTAGGATCTATAATAACGGAATCGCCTATGCATTTCGTGCAAAAACAAATGTCGAGAGGAAACAATAATTATTATAATAGAGCGGAATTATTTACCCTTGTAAAAGGTTCTCTGTTACGGAAGGCACATTTTAATTGATATGTTGTGATGTTTTGCTTTTCTTTTCTCTGTTTTTGTTACTTTGATTTGCATTTAAATGAAATGTTGTAGCCACTTTGCCGGTAATTGTTTGGGTGAAATGAAACCCTTTAAGAGGTTTTTATAAGTTGCATGATTTGTTTCATTATCAAAAGTGGAGAAAATGAATTATAATAATATCTTTTAGTGTCGAGGTTAAATTTTACGAACTTTCCACATAAAATGGTCGACTGTGACCTACTTAGCATTTAACGAGAGGGCTAAACATGTTAAGTATGACCCTTACATTGCTGATGAATGATCTGTTCCGTCGGCAGTATTTTATCTTCAATGAGTGTTGACGAGGCCAAAACAATACCTACCATGTATGTGTTACATATCCGCATACTGAATCAACATTTATGTTGAACAAATAAAATAAACAAAAGACGTCCAACTATTTTATATTAATCTCCAAAATACTGCCCAGGGATTTGAATGCTTCAATATTTTTGACTTTTTGCGGCAGTGGGGAAATTGAGAGAAAGTAATAAACTCTAGCTGAAGTATAACATCTCTGAAATGCTCATAGAATGTATTGCATACCCTCAAGGAGACATAGAACATGAAATCGTATGCAATGGTATATTGATGCTGTTTGCATAAAATACAGCTGTCTATAGCTTTGCATACTTATAAGCGATATGTTGACATCTTTAACTGAGCGCATGCTTGCTACATTTTCTGGTGGCCTGGTGTTTTAAAAGAAATTTTTAGCAAACTCGCAGCCCCTTTTCAAGGCAAATGACGTCAGCCATTGATCGACACAGAGTCGTTATAATCAGATAAACGCACTCTCTTCTCAAAATGCCGGGTTAGAAACATTAAATGGCTACGCCGCATACTTAAATTCGTTTCCCTTGCAGGACTTAATTCCTTAAAACGGACAACTTAAGCAATTCTAAGAGATTATTGAGATTACCCTTGTGATTTTACCCGTAGCTTCGCAATGATTTGATTTCGCATCAAGCTTTATTTATAGTAAACTTAGTTTATTTGCTCTTTTCAATTCAATTTGCTTCATGTGCAAAGAACAATCCTTTTTTTAACTACATAAATTGTGCGCGCTAGGTAAGAGAAACTAATTTGAATGTCAACAAAATATACCCCTCTATAAATGTGCATGTATTTCGTACCCCAAAACAAGAAAATAACAAAGTGACAGTAAAACATAAAATATAAACTGTGTATTATAATAATTAGGTATACAAGAAAGAACAAAAAAAACTATATAAGGAAATAGTTAAGTACTGTACATTTTATTTTAATAAGTGAGAGAAGAAAAAATATATTTTAAGGCTATTAAGTTTATAAACATATCGTTTATCTAAATTTAAATGAGAGACAAAACTATGTTATTTGTTATTACAGTGAGTATGTAATCAAAAGGAAGAAGATAATGATTATATATAAAAAATAAATATATAAAGATATATGTATAATGTGCATACATAAATTGGAGTTATTTAATTTGTGAACCTATATGAAACAACACAAAAAAATATATATATGAGAACGCCAAATAAAAGTAAAGCTCTATAGGGATATGTCAGAGAAAATACATATATCATAAAGTCTGTCGGTGTAAACAAAAAAACAAAAATAAAGTAAAAATTATAACGAGCATGGAATAGAGATTGTTTTTCATTGTCACAGAGGACCTGACACACTCTTGATCACGGCATGGTTCCCCTCCGAATAAAACACCAACTTAACATTGAAATAAAAACATATTTATTCGGAAAGCATTTAATACATCTCATAGTTTCCAAATAATCACATATTTGATATTTGTATCGTTTTTAGGACCCGCTAAAAAATGTAATTCCCTAATTCGTACATTAATAATTATGGAACCAAATATTCGCGACAACTCCATGTGGATTTTCATTTTTAAATAGAATATTTTCTGCAACTATTACTAGGAAAAACATATTTTCAAATCTAAAACAATATGTACATACAGTGGGACAGACAAATACAATTCGCGCCTGTCCCCTGAATCCACTTGTTGCAATCGAAGTCGTGACAGAAAACATATCGCAAGTTAACAAGAAACACAGGGGAATACAACAAAATGGTAATGAATACTTTCAAATGGTGTCTGACGCATTTTGAATAGAAGAGTGGCAATGGTGGGTATAAATGTTATGAGTGTGTATTATGTAGATGAAATACAATCTTATTTAAGAGTTTTTAAAAGTCCAGAGCCCATTCGTTTTCGGCGAGAAATACATCGACCACCTCTTTCATGGAGAAATTCGGAATCAACTGATCCTGTGTGAGTTTGACGCGTGTCACCGGATCAAAGTGGCCGACTCGTTGCAGATGCTCTTCGATATCTTTCCGTTCGTATGTGATGCCAGATGGTGTTATAACGGGCTCGGTTAGAATTTCGAAACTTATTTTGCCGCACAGAAAATCGGGCACATCGCGTTTCTACGAATGTTTAAAAATTGAGCACACACATGAGAAATGAAAAAGCGCTTTTCGCTTACCCGTCTTCGGTCATCGATTTTCGCAAATAAATTGTTGAGCTCAGTTATGTGATCATCCTGTAAGGAAACGAATGTAGTACACAGTGAACCTAGGTTGTTTTACTTACGCATTCCTGTTCAATCTCTTGTTGCTTGTCTTTCAAATGATCCTCATTTGTGTCATCGTCTAGCTTCAACTTCGCCAATCGGTTCTCCATGTCTTCTCTTATTAACCTGCAATCGAAGACACAGTTTTAGTAAAAGTAAGGTGGCATGAGCTTTCACCACTGCGCACCTATTTAAATACGTTTGCAACTCTATTTCTTGGCAAATGCGCTTTTCCTCCATCACATTCCAGCGCTTCTTCCGCGCTAGTCGCAGTTGAGACGTGATATCATCTCCGAAATTCTGTTTTTGTTCCTTTGCAAGATCATACGCTTGGGAAAGACAGAAAACTTTCATTAGAACTTGCTGAATTTATGTGACTAATGAGCAGACATACCCCTCTGCAAGTGTTTGATAGCCTCATCGTACATCTCCAGCTCCATTAAGCACTGACCCAAAAAGAAATGTGCCTTAACTAAATTCGGATCGATGTCCAGTGCACGGCGACAGTCTTGGCACGATTGATCCCATCGTTTCAACTTTAGATGGCACAGTGCCCGATTTGTAAAGTATGTGGCATTTGTTGGATTCTTAATCTGTAATTATTAGGGTGAACAATAATTATTGTCTGTGATTCTCATTTTCATTATTGATTTCTAATTCAAGTGGTGCCAATGATTTCATAAGCGTGACTATTTCCAAGTAATAATTGTCTGTTTTTGTAAATATTATATGCAAAGTGCAAAACTTACGATTGCTTTACTGTAGCAATTGATAGCATCGTCGAATTTTCGAGCGGAGAACATTTGATTTCCTTGCTCTTTGAGTTGGACATCGGTGAGGTTCGCAGTCGTATACATATGTTTGCTCATGTTTGATTGTGGAAATGTGTTAAGTTTTAGTGTTAATTTATGATCAGAAAAGCATTAACTTTGCTTAAGAGATATTGGACGCACTGCGAATTGCCAAAAAATTACGATTACTTTTTTTCTCCCTTCTATATACGAAGAAGGAAAATTTCAATACAACGATTTCCACTTTGTTTTGAAAGCCAGCTAATTAAAGTTTTCAGATTTCAATACAGTACGAAGGGAAACTCAGTAAACGTCAAACTACACTAAGAAATGTGCTTTTGAAATGGTGCGAAAATTGAGGAATAGGAACGTACCTCGTTTACACTTTTGGATGTTGGGGGGACGTGTTCGAAAATGAACACACAAGTAAAAATTTAATTTACATAAATAGTGTGCGAAATGGGTACAAATTGAACTAAAACATCAACTCTTGGAAAATGCCAAGTAGATTTCATTACCAAAGTAATAGAATAAAGTTCGGTCAAAGTATAGAACACACAAACCCAATATAGTAGATCAAATGGGTATTATTTAAACGCTATAATAGAACAAATAAATAATTCCATTAAACAAACTGTTAATTTTGAACACAGCATTAGTATGGGAATGTAAGACGTGTAAGTCCTAAAACAGACTTTTAAATACGTACCTACTATTATCCCTCCATTATTTACATACGCGATTTAAAAATTAAAGGCTGAAGATGTAGATTTAAATATTTCCATTTTTAAGCCTAGTACGCTGCTCTAGCTTAATTTTAGCTACCATACAAAATTCTCTCCAAAATTTAGCTAAGCTAAATTTAAGCGAATCCCCTTAGCCGAGTGGTACGCAGCTCGAGCTAAAAATCAAACTTTTGTTTCCGAGTGTCCTTCATGTATCTGTCAAAATTTAGCGCACCCATTTAATGGGTCGGCACATTTTGTTCAAGCTAAATTTTGACAGATTGCTTTGCTCTGTTGTTCTGCTGTATAAAGATGAGTGATTTTTAATGAATACATCGATGAGGAGTACCGGGAGCTAGAGTCTTTTATTTAAATAACAGAGAAGTTCTCAGAAAAAGCTAGCGATGGTGGTGAAGCAACAACCATCGACATGAAGACTTGCAGATTTTGAATAAAGGGAGGTTTTTTCAAAGAACAGCTGTTTTTTTATCCACAGGGCTCTCTATGTCAAAATTTAGCTAGGCTTTTAGCTGATGTTTGGAGAGAAAAGTTGGAGAGCAGCTAAAATTTAGTTTAGCTCGAGCTGCGTACTAGGCTTTAGTCTTAGAACATTTTTTTGTTCTATTGTTTCATCTACATACATAGATAATAAGGGGAATTGTCCCTCGCTTAAATCTACACTACATCCCTGTTTTATGTTACTTACCAGAGTACAGTTGAAATAGAAATAGCAACACTTCACATTTGACACATTCCTTTTATTTGTGAAGGCACTTTGAAAACGTGCGTTTTTTGTTTCGGGAATATTTTTTTAATAATTTTTGGCGTTGTATTTAATAAAATTATAATAAACATTTACTAAATGCGTCGTCCAAAGAAGGTAAATATCAGTGATGAATAAAAATATACAATTGCTTTGTATTTTTCACAATTTAAACAAACCATGCTTGTTTTTATATTTTTTCCGTCTACAGTACCAGTCTGGTGAGGCTGCCCAATATATCACACGCAAGGCGGCCTTGAAGAAGCTCCAGCTATCGTTAAATGATTTTCGCAGATTGTGCATCATCAAAGGTGTCTATCCCCGAGAGCCCAAACACAGAAGGAGAGCGCAAAAAGGTTCAACAGAAATTAAGATCCTTTACCATGCAAAGGACATCCGCTTTCTGATGCACGAATCAATTGTTTGGACTCTACGTAGCTACAAGGTAAACTCATTATCTCGCTAACTAAGAAAATTTTAAACCTTATGCGCATTTTGCTTCCCATTTAAGATCTTTGCAAAAAAATCCGGCCGCGATCGCGCAATCAAAGACTTCCGTAACTTAAATCGCCGTTTGGCTCTTTACCCTGAACTCAAAATCGATCATATCGTTAAAGAGCGCTATCCAACTTTCATTGATGCCGTCAAAGACTTGGACGATTGTCTGACTCTGTTATTCCTCTTCAGTACCTTCCCTTCGTTGCGGTTAATTCCACGTGAGCAATCTGCCCTATGTCGACGCCTTACCGTGGAATTCCTGCATTATATTATCTCAGCGCAGGCCATTCGCAAGGTATTCATCTCAATCAAGGGATACTACTTCCAAGCTGACATAAAGGGACAGAAGGTCACATGGATCGTTCCTCACTACTATCCATTCAAGCCACACTCCAAGTCCGAAGTTGACTTCAAAGTTATGTCAATTTTTGTTGAGTTTTACACAATCATGCTCGGATTTGCCAACTTCCGACTGTATTACAGCATCAACATGGCCTATCCACCACAGTTCCCAACAGGTATGCTGAACGACAACGAAGACACTATGAAGGATGAGGGTGCATTCGTCTCGGACCGGATTGCTGCATTGAACCACGAGCTAATGCGCACTGACAAGGTACAAGAGGACGAAGAGGAACATGAAATTGACATGGAGCTGTTGGAACAAGACGGCGATTCAAAGAGGGTGCTAAAAATGAAACAGGAAGCATCGGAAATTCGCAAGTTGAAGACCCTCTTCAGGGGCTTGAAATTTTTCATCGGCAGGGAAGTACCGCGGGAGCCGCTCGTCATACTAATTCGGTCGTTTGGTGGCAAGGTATCTTGGGACAAAACCGTATTCAGCGGTGCAACTTTCGATGAAACTGACGAGACAATTACTCATCAAATCGTCGATCGTCCGGCATTGTCACAACAGTACATCTCACGTGACTACATTCAACCGCAATGGGTGTTTGACAGTGTCAACCAGAGGGCCCTTGTTCCAACTAATAAATACTTCATCGGGGTCGATCTGCCGCCGCATCTATCGCCATTTGTCGATGCGAAACGTGACACATATGTTCCACCCGAAGAGAAGGCTCTGCTTGATCCGTCTCTCATAGAAACGCATGGTTCGTTGGAGTTTGATAAACTTCTTTCAAATAGATTAATACAATTTGTTTTCAGTTCAAAGCGACGCCGAGGATGATGACGATGATGACAAGGAAGAAGAGGAAGAAACCGATCAAAATCTCATCGACGCTCAACTACAACTCGCCTACCAAGCGGAGAAAGCTGAATTCGACGCGGACATGCACGCAGATGGAAACGACGAGGAAGATGGCTACGAAGATGAAGAGGTCGATGACGACGACGAAGACGAGCTTGATGAAAAGGAAAAGAAACGAATTGAAGAGGTAAATTTGAAAGCGTCACTTAAAAACAAGTTTAAAGTGTTTTTTCCGTTCTGCATTTAGAAAAGTAACATGGCCGTTCAATCTGGCAAACTCCACAAGGAAAGCAAACGCCTAGCTCACAAGAACGAAGTCGAAGAGCATCGACTAAAGGCACGCATGGTTAAGCCGCGTCACAGAAATCTATTCAGGAAACTGATCCGTGACAAGCAAGATAAGGACAAAGAACAGTGGCTTCTTACGAAAAAGCGAAAACAGATCGACCAAGCGGAAAAGCTATCAAAGAAATCAAACAAAAAAGCAAAGAAAGTTGTACAATAAGTATAGATTTGTATCTTAGTTATGGATAAGATTTGTTTGCAGATGAACTTTATTTTTTAATAAAAGAAAAAACGTTTGCTAACGAAAATTGTTTTTGTACCCAAATTTACCACTAAACAAATTGTTTGCCTTCATTCTGCCGGCAAAAGTTGAATTCAAATAACCCCAAAAGCTAATGCAGTTTGATAGAACGGCGATATACAAACTGGTAGGGGCCTTAACAGGTCACAATTTTCTTAAGAACCATACAATAAAACTAAATCTCATAGATGACGATATATGCAGGGGTTGCGGAGACGAGGATGCTCATGAGGACACACCTCACTTCCTCTGTCTATGCCCTAGCCTCTGTCACTTGAGGAATAGAACACCTGGAAGTTACTACTTTTATGATATAGATGAGCTCTCTGATGTCTCACTAACCAATCTTTACAGGTTCATAAATACATCGGGATGGCTGGACAAGGTCGAGTAGCTGCAAAAAGGGGAAGAGTTTTTATCGCAAACAACATCGGACGATCCCCCAACAAGGGCATCACAATGGGTCCACATGGACCTCAGTGGGGTACTACAGGGCTCGCTCTACTGTACCCACCCAGTAACCTAACCCCTTCAATGCATGCAGTTATCAAGGAAACGTCTAACTCTTGCCTGCTGTGGGACAAGTCACTAAACCCACAGCTCTGCAGTCTTCTTCCATTACTCGCCGCACTGGACTGCCAAAAGGTGATTGCCTCGTGTCGACCGCGAGTTCAAGTCTACATTCAACCATAGCGGCATCAACTGCGTAAATAAAACCAATTTGTGACATTTGTATGTTGGAAAACATAATTATTATTTTGACAAACTAAACAACAAGGTTTTTATAAAAGAAAGAACAAAGTCTCTTGACAAAATATCGATTTACAAAAAAAGTATATGCAATTAAGGCAAAATAAAAGAAAAAAAAAAATTGTTTTGATTCTATTTTATTTGATAAGATTTAAGGCTAAAAATAAATCTCGCGTACGTTTGCTACCTATCCGTTTAAACTATCTGTAAATGTTCCGTAAATCAGTTTGAGTCTGAATCATCATCGTCAGCGGCATCGTCGTCGCTGTCTTCCAGCTCGGGCATCGGGAAACGTAAGATAGCAGCGATCCCTGTTAGCTGCGCTAGTTCTGCAAGAGAAATTATGATTTGTTCTTCATATATGTACAGTACATGCGATGTGTGTAAAACTAAAAGTAGAATTCCTAAAAATATGCTCAAAACTTGATCCCCGCCTATGCTGTTTACGTTTTCTTAATAAGAACTGTCTTTCATTTTATTGCAGCAGGAGCGGCGACCTCGTTGAACGTGTTTTTGTTGGTGCAGTGCGTGCAGCGAGCATTGTCAAAAATAGATTCACGCTGTGTGTCCTCGGTGTCTGCCATACGAACGGGAAAAGTGTGTTGAAATCAAAACAAAGGTACATGACGAGCAGAGAAAGAGGAAGACTTCGAAACGCACATTTGGGCCTCGTGCCAATGTTTAAATTGTCTTTCTTCGTAGTAGAAATCTAAAAACAGTTTTATGAAATGAGGAAACCCCTGTACTAGGGCCCACCAGAGAGTTCGCTGCGTGAGTCATCAATGGCTGCAATTAGTCATGCATTAGATGTAAACACTTTTAATTTTTCTAACACCTTAAGACACGCCGCGAGAAGCACTGCACCCACAGGAAAGTGTATTTACTACATCAATGTCAGGTTCAAGTTAAGTTTAACTCATGTTTGTACTTACGTTCACCTGAAATGTGCATACTGGAAAATATCTTCACTTCCCCGCCGGCATCTCGCACTGATTCCACCAAAGCAACATATTCTTTTCTTTGGCTGACATCTTGACATCTAAAATGAAAGGAAATACAATTGAGTATGTAAAACAGAATTGGGAGAAGGAGTCTAAAGAAACAAGCAATTTAGGAAATACTCGCTTAAAATGGCTGCGGAACTTTGGCTAACAATAAAAGGACGCCCAAGACCTTATCCATCATCATTTTTGAAACTTTTTATCAACGTGTCAGCATTCCATTCTAGACTCGTTGTCACACATGTACACCCATACACAATATCAGTAAGAAAAAACACGTATCTTGCGGCAAAAAACTCGGTTAATATTAAGCCAGGTGATTTCAGATAAGTTGAATCACTGATGACATAAATAATAAAACCGATGCGTGATCGATTAGCCATTAATCTGCATGGCACGTCAGGAACATGACTGCGATCAGCAGTTTGCATTACTCAAAGCGTATTCCCACAAGGTCGAACACCTTTAATTCTTGCAAACCAACCGGGTAAGTTTCAATTTCACATTCTACACTTTTGTATGTACATAATTGCATGCTAAAATCTATTAAAGAAGATTAATTGTCTGCAGCCCGCCCGCGCTCTTTCCAAAGTCTGTCTATCTATCTATATCCGATATCCGATGTCCATAGAAAGGAGAAGAGAATTATTTAAGTAAGAGACTGCTCTTTGATCGCAAAAAACATATGAGTAAGCTATACATTCTCCACTATATTCGTCTTGGAAGAAAGCATGTCCCGCACGCTAGCAGGAAGGCTCTAGTCTACACCAGAGTTGGCTGTTCCGTGTTGACAATTTTGGATAATCTACGACAGATACGAGTGAGAGAATAATGGCATTCCTCATATTTTTAGACTGTGTATGAATGGAAGTAGCTAAAGCTCAAGTGGCGATTAATAAACTGCCACCTAAAGAAGAAGAATCAAAACAGCACGCAAAACTGACAAAAAGCCGAATTAATAAACCTTTAACCTCAATTAAACCCGCAGCATAACCACACGCAAATATTATACCCTACAAGCTACAACAAACAAAATGTACTCTGCCTCTGAGTCTGAGTGTGACCAGCGATCGCCTTAAGAGAACTCCCTTACGATTACACTTGCACAACACAAAACACACTACTGTTCTATTCGACGATCAACAAAACAAATTACCCAACTCACGGCAAAACACCAGCGCACCAGGTCGAAGAAAACATTTTCCTCAGTCGCATTTGTGACTGTCTCGAAGGCGGTTCTATATTTACTTTGTTTTTATCCGTTGTCGGTTGGATTTCTACGATATACGACCGCGCCACAGCAAACGACGCAAAGTGAAAGTACAATTTGCCCAGAGCGGTTTCATCGGAATTTCTGTATAGGTAATGTCACAAAGCGCCACCGTGGTGGTTTCTCTATAAATTGAGCTGTTTTCTTCTAATAAACTAACCAATAGATTGGGTATTAAATAGCTTTGTGATTGCACAAGTGGCTGGGTGATTAAGACCAGCGATGCTCTGATTCTGTTTGCTTTTATGGTTCTCACTGCGGATTTTAATTTGAATATAAACTTGTACCAGTGCAGACAAGTGTTATAAATGTCTGAACTTGTATTTTTGCGCAACCGGTTACTATATTTAAATAAAATGTGAAGAAAGTTACCAAACGATTGCATAATAACCGAAATTCAATTCAATTTAGTGACTCTGGTTGCAAAGGAAATATAAACAAAAAATGGATGGCCGAATTCTTTCACTGATAGTGACAAAACCGATAACAACAGCTTGGTATCACACTTGTCTGCAACTTCGTTATCTCTCATAGTTTAACAACAAGGAATAGCTATCATTTTGCAACCCCATACCCTACCCCATTTTACTACTCCCAAGACCATGTGAGCGCATTCCATTTGAAATCCGAGATAGCGAGAGTTCATACGAAAGGTCATCGCCGCTGAATCTCCAATCGGGTGTGCGTGCGCTTACAGCAACGAAGAACCAGTTTGTAAACCTGATACCCAACTTTTCGATTCGAGTCAGAGACGTAAGCGGCTCAGATTTCATCTCTATAGTCTTAGAGGCAGAACAAGACCTACTTTACAAAGGGAGGTTTTGTGTCATTTCTTGTTCCCGGTTACGCTGCACAGTAAGGAGTTTTGTTTCTCCATTCCCCACTGAACTGAACAAAAGGGCAACGTACACAGAAACAGATCCGGACGCAGCACATTTGTTTACACGACGATATGTGGCTGATTTATAGTGTAAACGAGAGAGTTGATAATCCATGGGCGATAGTTATACCGATTGATTTATTATTTAAAGAATTCTTTCAACGGTTGAGACTGGACAAATGCATGCTACTGTTTGTAGAAATTGGTGACCTTTAGAAAGAGACGCACGACGCAATCCTACTTCAGGTGCAGACTCCATTCGAGCAACAGCATCTGCAGTTGAATAATCACAAGACATCGACGACAGAACTGGAGCGACACACAAAAACAAAATTGAAAACACATGTTAAGTGTGGCGACAGCAAATATGCGGCTATATGTGTTGTAATTTATTCCACTTTCCAAAATAGGGAGATCTGCTTTTTCTTTTTATAAGACGCCCACCCACGCACTGATTCTCCGTCAATAGACATGCTGCCTGTTAGCCGATTTACAAAAAAACACGTTAAGCGGGCGGAATATAATTACCCTAAAGCGGTGACGCCTTTGAATCGGTTAGCCTTCAACCAATCGCTACCATCGTTTGGCTATTGCGAATTATATTTAATTAGAACTGTTGGGTGTGAAATTTCTCACTCAGTGTGTTCTCTTGTTTCAGATTTTCTCACAATGCAGCTCACACCAGATTACCTAATTTCGGATTGCGGTTATCCACAGGTTCCCAGTGCAACAGAATACCCCGCCACACTGAAGGGAAACTGCTTTCCAAGTGCTAAGCTTAGATTTCACAATTATATCACATCATCGAGAAGAAGACTGCTGCCTAGGAGAGAATCACTCTCTGAATACTATGACAAGCTGCTAATGAACTCAACACCGGCCAACACGTCGAAAGACTGCACTAAGAAGCAACTGCCTATGCAGGCAGATTCACTGAAACAGATGAAATGTGCCGTGAATGAGGCGATTCGGAAGGCTGATAAGCTTAGTCATAACAGCAGCCGGTAAGTCTCAGCAACGCGTTAGTGATTGACACTATTGTTACTCACTCAGTGGATGGATCATACAATGCGAAACAGCTATCGCAAAAATCTTAGATAGGAAGATTGCCGGTGAGAAGCACGCGGCATAGAAAGGGTCTCACATATTAGTTTAAGACTTTGTACATAATAAATTATTTGAAAAAAAAAAACAAGTAATTCGTTTTCTTGCTTGCCCGTTACCACTCATGCTAAATTGTGTGGAATTTTTGCTTTGACGCAACTAGAATACCAATTACCTTCTTACCTCTATAAATGTATTCGCAAAACAGAAAAAAAAACCAACAGACGCGACTTTTAAAGCGACGTACTCGCGCTCACACAACCTTGATCGAGAGTCAATGTTGTTACGATAGGCAAATTGGAGCACATCGTCATCGTTCTCGCACGTATGTTGAAGGTTCCTTAGTCGCTGGTATCTACGTGTGTATGTGTTGTCTTTTATTATGGCCAAGTGCGGTTTTCTTGCGTTTTGTGGTGATTTTTCATGCGTGCAATTTTACTTCTTTGGAAACGATAGACAGTTATTTTGGTTGAACGAGGTTTGTAGAAGGAAAGTTATTGGCCTGCATTGGAATTAGTCGTGGCAAGAGGAAGAGCACGAATAGTTGTACATTATTTGCTCAATTGGTTTCTGTTATGGTCAATTGTGAAGTGGACAGGAACTGAGCGTTGAATTGAAATGTTTATGGACTTTACCAGAGCCGTAACTTTTGCGAAAATAGTGATTAACCCCGATCTCTGTTGGGATGGGAGAGGAAACAACTCCCACAAAATCAAATAGACAAAACTGATCTTAATTAAATGGCTACTACGAGAATATGTTCAGTCTAGGTCTGGAGAAAGCGTCATTATGTAATTAAGGAGAAGAGGAACTTAGAATCATTAGGAGAAAACAAAAAGTAGCCAACGACGCCATTTCCACTGGAATAAGGTACAAGTCTAAATTCTTTCGAAGGAAACATTTGTAACAGCATAAGCACTGCACAAAATCAAGTTAAACAAACTTACCGGAAAAGGTTGTCCGAAATCAGAAGGGTTTCAATAGCCATTGCATCGGCAGCCAGTTGAATATGTTTCTTTCCATAAAAGGCTTTCGCGGGCTCACACTGAAGTATTGTATAGAATTGCTCCAGTGCTTTGACCTCGCCAGCTGCCTTTGTGTTAGACATCTTAGCTATTACCGCTGGCTCTTGGAGGACCTCTGAAATGATACATGTATAACAAAAGAATTAATACTCATTTTAAGCAAAAGTGACCAAAGTTTCTTACCTTTCAAGGCATGTTTGAAGCCTGAGGAAGAATGCACCAGCATGAATTTGCTTTTATTGTCTAAAAGAACCTGTCAACAACTTTGTCAGTACCATCTATAAGAAAAAGTTAAAGAAACCTACCTTAATATCGGAATTCACAGCTTGTTGAAACATGAACTCGTAAAATTGGTCGCGGACAAAACCCGGAGAGGCTATAAGAACACATTTAACAACGTCGAAGTTAACGTGCCGCAAAATGCCTTGCATCACAGAATCATAAAACTTCGTCAGGCCCTTCTCGTGCTGCTGCACGTTACCCTTACGCTTGCGAGGGATTGAGACCTCTATTTTGCTACGCACAAGTGTCATACTAGCTGTAATTAAGCACACGTGCGCCAGCCCTTCCTGCATGACAATAGCTGCCACATCGGCTGACTGAGTCACGTCACACGCCATATCGATGCGCTCCAAGGCGATGGTGTCCCACTCGGGCTTGCGAAGTTCGAATTTTCGATTCCTTTCCAGGTCGAGCGTGTGGTATGCACCCATCTGTAGAATAATTTGTTAGCTCGACAGTTTTCAGTGCAATCTTGATGTCACCTACCTTAACATATTGATTTTCTTCAATGTTACGACCTTTTAGACGGAGGACACAAGCCTGAGTGTCAAAGTCTATCGACTCTACCCGTATAGTTAGTGTTGTTCTAACCCGGGTGCTAGTCGAGGAGCCAGTTGCAGTCTCATTTTGTACCTAGGAAAACGAAAGCAAAGCATATAAACTGAAAACGCTTGGATTATATGAGTAGGTGTACCTTTCGTATTGTTGTGCTTCGGACGCTGTCCTTTTCTGCGATAAGATTATATGCATGCCACATATCTTCGGGCTCCTCTGGGATCAGTACGACAGTCCTGCAGAAAATATGTTGGTTACAAGGATAACCTTTAAATGAGGCAACTTACCCTTGATTCGTTTTATCTACGTTACTGTTAACTAACTTCATGTCGGCAATTGTTTGTTAGCGCTTTGTCACTTGCATTTAATTTGTCTACTGATTGATTTGTTTCTGAAAATTTTCATTTTTTTCTTTGTAATAAACAAATCATTCCACAAACACGGTCGACGACGGCACGAAGTGGACGTGACGGTGACAGTTGATAGCACTAGTGCTGCCAATCTATGAAGTGGATGGTTGCGTTCAGGAAGGGATTCTTAGCGAAAATACGATTTAGCTGAGAACCAAATTTGTAGGTTAGTTTTCAACATGAAAAATTTGTATACAAAATTTGCGAGAAATGAAAGACGAAAAAACGAACAGCAAACCAACCTACATTCAAAATAAAACCACTCGGCTTCAATTTTTACTTTCTGATCATTCAGAAATCAGAAATTCATTTATTAAAAAAAATAAACTTCCATAAGTTGAATATAAAAATTTGTACATTTTTGGACACTTATACTAAAAGCCTTTCGATTTCCTGTTGGATTGAAGTGATTTGCGACTTCAATTGTGAACCTTCGTTGGTTGTAACTGAACAAGCTACAATGGGTCTTGAGACTCCACAAGCACGTCCCAATGCCTGCTTTGAGCGGACAAATACATACGGCACGTTCTTGTCTTCACACAACAATGGCAAGTGCAGAAGAATTTCAATGGGCTCCGCATCAGCAGCCATAACGATGATATCAGCTAGACCACGGTTAAGAGTCTTTGTAGCTTCGTTTGCACCCTTTCGCAGCTGATTGTAGTTAAGAGCCTGTTGAAGGAGGTTCATTATCTTTGTCGTCAATTGGGCATCGGCCAGGGGGAATGCTTTGGGGTTTACTTCTTCAGTCTGGGAATAAGAATATGTTGGAGAGGCGGCGTATATGAAGAAATTGTATTGCTTACCATGATTTTAAATCGTTTTTAGATCAACTGTAGTTTTAAGTTATAATTATAAAT
Organism: Cheilosia pagana; assembly: GCA_936431705.1. Lineage (NCBI taxonomy): Eukaryota > Metazoa > Arthropoda > Insecta > Diptera > Syrphidae > Cheilosia > Cheilosia pagana. The sequence continues at coordinate 651,312 of OW386169.1, forward strand.
GCAACCTCTCGGCTTGGTGCTTCACTGAGGGCAGAATAAAACAAATAATTTCTTGCAAACGTTTTCAAACAACCACGCGTGTTTTGAGAATGACATATGAAACTTCACTCGGCGGGGCCATGTGGTTCAGTGGTTACATTCAGGCTGTAAATAGAAGGGTGCTACAGAAAAGAGCAAGTTCAACAAATGCATTTTATTACTCCGGCAGAATGTAGATGCCTACGGATTATGGAAATTCTTTTAGAAATTTTTAATTTATTTCATTCGGTTATCTACAAACGTTCACTTGTATGTGAAAAAATAAATTTGTTCTTATTTAAGACCACTTTTAGATCCCGGCATGGGTTATAAAATACATCAACATAAAATGCGTCACAAAGCTTATTGGACTATACAAATTCTTCCTTTCAAGACTACCCCCATCTGTTGGCGATGTTTTCGAAACACTCGCAACTTGTTAGAACTTGCGAACAGGTGTACCAATACCCACAAACCTGCGCCAGTCAAAAGATACAAAAAAAAATTGTGTTCTCTCTTTTCATCATAGAAAAATTTTCTTCACACGATTCGCCATTTTGCAAAGTAGCTCGGTCGTACGGATGCGGGTGCATTAAATATTTTCGTTTTTGCAAAAGCACTCTTTAAACAAAACAAAACTTATCTCGAAAATCTGTTCATTGCGTCGCGAAAAAAGAACAAAAAAAAACATACCCATAGCCATACTCCAGTAAAAGCCCAAATAACTTCCGTGCGAGAGAAATAGAATCGCCCAGAGAAAAAAAAAATTGTGTACCACTGACCTCAGGAGCACCAGTAGCATTCGTGAAAAAAAGTATATGCCTAGTTCAGTTTTGAAATACAAAAAAAAGAAAGATTAATTCGATATCTACAGTGTGAAAAGTCTACTTGATGCTAATCTAAGATCCAATTGTGCAAATGATAGGCAAAGAAAGAATTTTCAGCTCAGTTATAGAGAAAGAAGTGACAACGATTGATTTTTCTGCTGGTATTCTGCTTCCAACCCCATAAAAGTGCAAATAAAACGGAAAACGCAAGAAAATCGAAAATTCCGCGACACACAGTTTCCGTGCTTTAATTTAGAAAATCAAGGTGATTACGAAATCGCTGAAAAAAAAATTGTGTTCAGCTGTGTGATAACGAAAAAATAAAAGAAACAAATAAAACATAATTCTTCTACTACCTACCTACTACTAATTCAACTAACTCACTTCATCCCTCATATCTCATTATCATAAAAAATTAACAGAAAAAACTAATCCAATAGTGTTTGATTGTTTTCTACTGGAAAACAAAAAATATTTTATCCATTACGTGGTGAGTGCAATAAAAATTCCCCCTCTCGCTAGTGCTGAGAGAGAGATCTGTTTTTCACGACCATCGGTTACGTAAAAATCTGTCAAAATTGCTAAAGCTATTTTTCAATTTTTAAAAAAGCAAAAAAATAAAAAGATCGCTAACACCCTGGACTCTGTAAAGGATAACAACGCCGCGATCGAAGATCACTTACATCCGTCGGGAGCCGTAGCCGCTCAATCTTCTTCGACTTCACCAATTCCATCACCATCTTCACCACCTCACAATAAACATCACCACCATCATCATCACTCACCATCACAGTCCACTTCCATTTCACCATCATCCACAACTTCAGCATCGGTGATAGGAGCAGGAGCAGGAGCAGCCGGATCCAATCAAGCAACAGCATCAACATCGTCGTCCAAGGATAATCTCAAGAAACAATTAACATCACTAGTTCCTCTAGCATCGTCCTCTTCCAACGCCTGCACATCAAAGATGGGTAATAACGCTACAACATCCTCTAACAAGAAGGTCGATGCTGCCGAAACGGTCAAAGAGTTCCTCGAGCAGGCCAAAGAGGAATTCGAGGACAAGTGGCGTCGCAATCCGACCAACACCGCAGCTCTGGACGACTTTGAGAGGATCAAGACGCTCGGTACCGGCTCCTTTGGTCGAGTTATGATAGTGCAGCACAAGCCAACCAAAGACTACTACGCCATGAAGATCCTCGACAAGCAGAAAGTCGTCAAACTGAAGCAGGTAGAGCACACACTCAATGAAAAACGTATTCTACAAGCAATATCGTTTCCGTTTTTGGTAAGCCTGCGATATCATTTTAAAGATAATTCGAATTTGTACATGGTGCTCGAATATGTACCCGGTGGCGAGATGTTCTCCCACCTCCGCAAGGTTGGACGCTTCTCGGAGCCGCACTCTCGCTTCTATGCTGCGCAAATTGTGCTCGCATTTGAGTACCTCCACTACCTGGATCTTATCTATCGTGATTTGAAGCCAGAGAATCTTCTAATAGACTCGCAGGGTTATCTAAAAGTAACGGACTTTGGTTTCGCAAAGCGTGTCAAAGGTCGCACATGGACATTGTGTGGCACCCCCGAATACCTAGCACCAGAGATCATCCTCAGCAAGGGCTATAACAAAGCGGTCGACTGGTGGGCATTAGGTGTCCTCGTCTATGAAATGGCAGCCGGTTATCCCCCCTTCTTTGCCGATCAACCGATTCAGATTTACGAGAAAATCGTATCGGGCAAAGTGCGCTTCCCGTCGCATTTTGGTTCCGATTTGAAAGACCTGCTGCGCAATCTGCTGCAAGTGGACCTCACAAAACGCTATGGCAATCTTAAAGCGGGCGTTAACGACATCAAGAACCAAAAGTGGTTCGCATCGACAGATTGGATTGCCATATTCCAGAAAAAGATCGAGGCGCCTTTCATACCCCGGTGTAAGGGACCCGGTGACACTAGTAATTTCGACGATTACGAAGAGGAGGTGCTTCGAATTAGTAGTACCGAAAAATGCGCCAAGGAGTTTGCTGAATTTTAAATTTTTCTACTCACACAAACACAAAAAAGTCATTCAGTTTATTTATAGAAGTATAACAAAAGTATAAAAAAAAAGTGTCAGAAACGTTGTTGTTGTCATCATTTAATCAAAAAAAAAGCAAAAAAAAAATACAAGTAAAACTAATAATAATTGTGTGTTAAGCAAAATTTGTAGCATTAGCAGCAGCTGAGAGAGGATCATCACAATCACCGTATGTCGTTGTTCTCCTGCCCCTAATCAACAAACACATTATGGTCATAATTAAATAAATTAATAATCATCATCACATCCAAAAGCAAAACTATATTTATCATAAAATTAAATCTCATCTGTGTATATCAAATTGGAAAAGAGAACGAGAGGAGCAACAACTATCTACTGTCAACCTGAAAACTGAAATTGTACACCAATAAACAAACAGAGCAGCAGCAGCAGCAGCAATGAAAAGCTCAACAACACAACACAAGTAAAGTGAGTTTTTTTTTTTATTATTTTACTTTCATTCTTTTGTTTAACACATTTGCATAATCGCTTTATTTATTAAAACAAACAATTATTTATGGAACGCCCTTACTCTCTGTCTGTTGTATCCGAAAGTCACACTATTAAACGAGATGATTAGTTATTTCATACGGCTGTAGGCTATTTTTAGAGTTTTGCGAGTTTTGCCACACCGATATCAGGCCCACAATCGAGTGAAATATTTTCGATGATTACATTGACAATAATACATGGTGGCACTTTAAGCGCGCCGTACAGGTCGTTGCCCTCACTGAGAAGCAGTTTTTTTTATACATGCTAAACAGTAGCACTTTGCTTTAGTATGGCCGATGGAATTGCAATCGGAGATAGGTTATGTTTCCCCTGAAAATATCATTGGGAAGATGATTGCAAGCGAACGCAGCTGGAAACGGGTATCAGCGTTTATCGAAACCGTCTTGAAAACCAAGAAGAGAGAAGACAGAGCACACCCTAATAGAAGAACAGGAAAGTTTATGAGGTAGAAGGAAAAAAGCGGCCCTCCTAAGTAATACGAACAGTGGTTCCAGGGGGCTGTTGAAGATAGCCAAAGGGCGAGGGGGAGTTTGGTCAGTAAGAGTCTGACAAACCAAGAAAATTTAAACTTCTTGACGGCGCATGATGCACCAAAAACCAATAGCGGGTGTGTAGCCCCTATTGCAATAACCACAAGTGCAATAACCACAAATTTTCCTAGAAAGCTTTACAGATGGGTGGAGTTTTGACCAATTTATTCAGAATAAACAGAAATTCTACTTAACGTCATAAATTTCCGCAACTAGCCAATGACCAAAAATTAAGTGAACGCTGTGAGCCACGAAATTGTTGCTTCTTGTTCTATTCACTGTCCAAATTCTGTAATTTTGCATAATAAGAAGTTAAAATTGTTGACAAAATACTACCTATAAGAAGAACAGAAAGAGGTTGCAATGAACGTTCTTTGTGATTTTGGGGTTATAGGAAGGTAAGTGTTAAAAAAAAACTCTTTCCGAACCTCACTTTTTTATTGAAAAACCACTTCCCTTCCATTTAGTTGATTAAAACTTTGAAAAACATGCACTACTGCAACACGTTTGAAAGTCTTGAGTAAAGTCCTTCCGCTTAGGTAAGGATAAAATGTTTAATTGCAGTACCTTCGCACAAAACGCAAAACAAATTGCACAAACGCGAATTTTTAAATTCTTAAGTAAGCATGAAGGCCTAATTCAGGTGGTTTTGGTCTTTGACGTGCACTCTCTCCTTCCTTTCTGCAGTGAAGGATTACTCAAAGGAAGTATGCGTCTTGCATATCTCTCACCTACGCTAGAACTTGTCCCATTGACCTCATTCATAGAGCGCCTTAGTTTTCTTGCAATATTTTCCATTGATAGGTATATTTTTACAAGGGTTGTCGTTTTAATTTTCTTTCACAGCCGTCTATCCTTAAAAAAGTGTAAAGGAAACTGTCGATTCGGTTACATTTGTTTTTCGGTAAGGGCAACTGGATTTACTTAAATTAAAGCCCTAAGTTGACATCTTACCGGAATCGCTATTTATCATTCTCTTGCCAGGAGTCTATTTAAAGAACATGCTTACGAGATTATCAGTCTAAGTACTCTGCTGGGCGAAATCACTTTCCTCCTCCGCATATATTTTTGTTTTTTGCCCCCTAGAATCATTTTTACCAGCGCATTACTCCTGATGATGCTTACCCTCAGCTAATTTAACCTCTTGAAGTAATGAAACCTAATTGAAAGTTACCCACACTAGGATGGAGAAAAGCTCACAAACACAACTGCAAAAGTGGAGATAAAAAAAAAAACCCACTTGTTTATTTTTGGATGGCTCAAGGATGCTTAGAAAAATTACCAAAATTGAATTTCCCATAGGTTCGGGCAGGAAGAAAATTATTATCATTGGCGTTGTACGCGCATTTCACATATGGAAGCCCGAAATTGATTATTTACAGTCCAAGGCGAAATTAATGACACCAACAAAGCCGACACATCTTATCACTTGTTTAAACTTTTGCCATTTCTTCTTCTGTCTTTATCCCCTCCACTCACTTTGTAATTGGAATTTAAAAGCCTTCCGTTGAAGGAATGAGTTGGGGGACCGCTCTCCTCATATTCTAATTGAAATGTTTCTAAAATGTCGGCAAAAAGAAAAGACCCTTTTGCTACTTGTCTAATTACGAACGAGCCGCATCCTTCTTTCGTTTAGAAGGTAGAGATTTTGCCGTCACTTACTCCCAAGAAAACCACAGAGCCGAGAAAATTGCTCAAGAAAATGTCAACCTTCCATCGGGCAAATTTAGCTCCTCATCCAGGAGAAGGTCATAGTCATCTCGTCCCCGTTTCCGTCCCCGTCGTTTTCATCATTGTCAGCGAAAACTTAATAACGGGTGCTGGCTGGGCTAAAGGTGACGATGAGATACACAGAAGCAGCGGTCAGAGAAGGGCGAGGTATGCTAACGAAAAGGATAACAACAATTTTCCGTTGACTGAGCGCCCTGAAGACTGTCATTAGCTGTGTGTATTTTGAGTTTGTGTCAACCTAGAACAAAATAATGGAATATTAATGAAAAAAAAAATAGGTGTGTCTACTGTTGGAATTTCAATTCACCGACACCGACACAGGGAGTGGACTAAGGGTAAACTCGGGCGTTTATAATTGATTTGTGCCGTGTGTAACGAGCACCCCTTTTACATATGGCATTCGACTTTTTTTCAGCAACAATCTGTGTCCAAAATTGCGCAAATATATCACAAATTCAAAAATAATGAGCAAATTCTAGTTGTCTGCTACTATAAGCATTTGGGGTACTGCCATACCCATCGGTAAATTTCGGCGGCCAGTATACACACACGTATATAGTCCGCACATCTCCAAAGGCAAACAAATTATTGAAGAGAGCTCTGGGTGTTTGGTGAAAATTATTCATCTACCCAGCGCGCACCGGAGGGGGATGGCACGATGTCTAGATACGTAAAGTGAATTGAAATTGATGGCAATTATTATTTTGGTGGTTGTGATTGTCTGATTTTAACTCTCGGTTTTCTTTGTCTGGTGTATTGGCCGCACAAAAAAAAAAACTATTAATACAAATTTAGGTATACATTTATTTAAATACGGGCAGATAATTGTTTGATGGGTGTATTCGGCATTTTTAACACAGCCGGAGATGAGTGAGACGACTTAATGAGAAATGAGGTGAGGACTAAAGGAGTATTTTAAAATGCTATGCTTTCAAGACTTGCGTTGTAGGATGGTAAGGTGGCTCGATTTGATCAGACATCTGCATCGAAACTCATTTATTTTGTAAAGAGGCTTTCCATGACATGTGTTGATTGAGATGGAATTGAGTCCTATAACTCAATCTAAATCTGCCTTTTCACTTCGACCAATATGTAAAAGGTCGTTAATTTCGTCTTGGTGATGCATCAGGGCGGCCTTTCTTAGGAGGTCGTATTTAAGTATTTAAGGCTTAAAAATAAAAGAAAGGGACCTTTTCATTTTACGCCAAATAGGACAGGTTTAATGTAGAACCTTCGCAGGACTATTAACCCTATTTTTGGTGTCATTCCTCAGCATATGAGGTCCTATCACTGCACATAACACGCTGAGATATCCCACCACACGGAGAGTGGCGACAGTGTTCAATTGTAGGGATCCGACGTTTTTTGTTTGTTGGAGAGTGGCCACATTTTCCAAGTTGAACATACTCCATCCCTTATTTTGATCACAATCGTTTCCCAATCTTCTTTGTTAAGTCCAGTCGACGGCTGCTCTTCTGCCAACCTGTCAATTTTATCATTTGGCGACCCACCTTTGGGTCCTCTTCGATGTGTCAAAGAGTCACAAGCTTTGATCTTATTTCTATTGCATTTTGCTTTTATTGGCACAGTGGTCGATGAAACAAATAACATCAACGCCATCATGGCCGTTTTCCAGCTGTCACTGGCTGCATCATAGCTTGGTAGTAGTCTGAGGAGGTTTGCGGTCGAATCGCGTCGTCCGTCAAAGAGCATTAAGTCCACGGAATTAAGTTGATTTACATATGAAACAAAAACAAATTCCCTCACATATTGCTCGTTCACGGACGACGCGATTCGACCCCTGATTCAACTAGTTACTCCGAAAACTCAAATACTCCTACTCGCTTACTACTTTCGTACTGCAATATAAAAATTTATTCAAAATAAAACACGCATTTTTATTTATTATTTTTGCCATCGTAGGAAATTATAAGCATAACTATATTTCGCGCTGCTTGTTTATGTTTATTCAGTTGTGTTTGCTATTTTTGCACATGAATCCAAATGTTTTACTTGGTTTACACTGCAACCAAAAATTTATACTGTACTCACTTCCTACAAACAGATAAGGTAAATTTGTTGAGCAAATTAAACCAGATCAAACTTTGTTCTCTGTCTTAATACATCCCCCTCTCTCTAGGGTACATCTAGTGATATATTAAAACTGTAGGAGGTTTAATATTTAATCTTGCGATCGAGGTGAGAACAACGTGTATCTGTATCCTAATATCTTAATCGCACTTTGTTCGTTAACGATCAATGGGCGCCTCTCTCCAGCACCAGCACACGGAGTTATAACTACTTAATTAGATAAAAATCGTAAACAATGTTAGTGTTATCTAACAATGTGAACCAAACAAAATTGTACGTGTGTATAAAGAAATCCACTCGCCATTGTGTCATTGTGTGTGTTCACACAAGAATGTTATAATGTTTCAACAAGTCGCGAATCTAAATATACTCGGCGGCGACAAATAACATAATAATAAAATATTAAAATATTAAGAGGCAGCATCAAAAATAGCAGCACCAAGCTGACAAAAAGCAAAACAACCGTCACACGGAAAATGCTGTATTAAATTTTCATTTGACCTCCTCGCAATGACAGTTGTTCAGTGTTGGATTTTGTTGGTTTTTAATCCATTTTTTATGTGTTAATTTAGCAACAAAATGGCGAACTGTTTTGTTTGTCTTTGATCTGTTTGCTGCGAATATTTAAAAAAAAAACAATGTTTGAGGTGGTAGCTATTTGTGGAGCTATTTTAAGCTTAACAATTGGCACTTTGTTATCTTTGGATTGAAATAGACTTGGAAAATTCTGATTTCTATCGTATGTCGCGACATTTTATTATTTTATTAACATGCGTGAAATAAAAGTGACAACACACGAGTTATTTTGGGTGAAGTAGTTTGTTTGAAAAGAAGTGCTTTGTGGCTATGTTGAATTAGGGAGGCAATAAACCTCTGAAAAATGGTTACCCACTAGAATGCACTCCGTTAAAAAGATTACACTACTGACTCTAAATCCAAAGCCTCCAAATCTTCATATCCGTTGTCCGCACTCCCAAATCATTTTTTTTTCAACACATTGCCTGTGTATGACCTCAATGAACATTTTTGTTTGTGTGTCGTATATGTGTGTCTGTCCTCACTTACAATGATGAACTTTTCCACTTCAACTCGATGGCATGGCGTAAATATTTTTGGCCTACGACAACGATGATGAAATGTACAGCGACATCGACGGTGAATTTCCCCGCATCATTATTATTATTATTATCATCACCCGAAGGTATCCATTTAACTTTCCGTGCTCAAAATTCAACCCTCCAACACAAATAATGATAAAAATATATTTTGGATAAGCCACTTCAGTCTCATTTTTCTTTTTTTCTTGAGATAGTGGTAGAAAAAAAATGTACGGCGTATACGCAACCTTTTTCGTGTGTTGTTCTTTGTTTTGTTTTGTTGTTGCTCGCCGTACTGTAATACGCAATCGAATCGATTTTTCTACGTGGAGCTTCTCACACTAATGACGGCTAGATGTATAGCTCCCCCTACGTGTTTACCCATTTAATTTGAGGTGTTCTGTTCAAGTTGGACTGTTACGTAGCTACTGGCCTTATTTCACCCTTTCGCTTGGAATTCATTTCACTCAAGTCGGGTTAACACATGACCAGACCATCGATGGTCTTCTCCATCAACACGCCTTCTCTCATTTACTTTCACAAAGAGTTTCGAAAGAACGTAAGAGGTTTCTATTTGCCGGGGTATTTGTTGCTTGAATTCTCGGAAGGGTTGAATGTAAATTGTTTTGGGTGGATAACACTAGGTCTTACATTTTAGCTGTCACGTTTCTTCACAGTAAATTTTATATTTTCTGTCAGTAATTGATCTAAGGTATAAAGGACTCAAAATGTGTTACTTGGGGGCGCCTTAAAAATACGTTTTCCAATTGTTAGCATCTCTATAATGGAAGGTAGCAGTGTGACCGTATGCGATATCCGTGAGTTAAATAAAAATGTACCACACCGGAATCGAAGATAAGTCATTGTAGACGGCCAAAAAAAGCTGAATTAGACAGAGTTATACCATAGGAGTCACTTGCAATGAAACTTAGAAGAGTTGCTTTTCGTATAGGTTCGTTGGTTTATGGGACTGTTTTCCCGGCGAAATTAGCGTTTGAGTGCCGTTTTTTGGGCCACAACTGAGGGGACCTGTAGATGTTTAGGTCAAGGTATGTCATAGAAACTGTGCAGTTTAGAAATTTAAAGATTTTATTGAATTTTGGATAGTTGAGGGGTCATTTTGGAATGGGTCGGACACTCACAAAGAAAATGGAACACTGTTTCGCTCTCATTTGTTGTCAGCGCAGCCCTGGTCTTGGGTGTTATGGGGTATGCCAAGCTTGGTTGCATGAGTTCCTAAAGGCCAGTGTTAATTGACGTTAATCTAGCAACATATTCACGCGTTATGGCTAGAAGGTTCTTTGTTCTGGCAGTCTCATAGGTTGGCCAAATCTTGTTTCAAATGAAGCAGTGGTTCAGGTTCTTCGTCCTTTTGTTACCACCGACATGTACCTGCGACCAACAAATTCAACTCCTTCTTGACCAAACGAATGAAACGTTTTTAAAACAATTAGAATTTCGACCTGTTGCGTGGACATGCAAAGTTTGATGGTTTCAATTTAATAATTTTGTGCAAGTGACAACATTAGCAAAATATATCAAAAAATCCGTTGAGAAGTGTGACACCCCGGAGAAGGCAAACACCATAAATACCATCCATCCCATCACAAAATCCTAACACTACACATTAATGTAAGCTCGCACTTATATAACCGCAACCGTCAACAAAACAAAACCTAACAAATGCACTCACTTATTTAATTGCAGTTAAGCCTCCAACAAACAACAATCCAGCAATAAGCGTCTTTTCGAGTCTATTAGCTAGTGGATTCCTCCTATTCTCGCATTTGGATGTCCTTCCTAAAAGACCAGTATGTAATCTTAAATATTACCTTATATCAGCGTTGCGCAATGTTTAACAAAAAAAACATAAAAAAATAAAGAAGTAAACAAAAGTAAATAACAAAAACAAAACATTGTCTCCCTTATTTTCTCTTGTGATCATTAGGCAACTAAACAGATCGGAAAACCCTATTCAAAACTGAATGAAAATATTTAAAAAACAAACTGAAAAAAAATATTTAAAAATAAAAAATTGATCCAAAATTAATATTACATAAATCTATATGTTATAGCCCTTTGTAAAAACAAAACAACTTTAAGTGAATGTGTAGAGAAACAAAAAAAAAATAAACATACATATTAAAAACAAATTTATAAAATATAAAAAATGCAATATTTTTTAATTTAAAATATAATAAATAAAAAACAAAATAAAAAAAAACATTTTTATATATTTATTCATAGAAATGAAAACAAAAAGAAAAAAAAATAACAAACAGAAAAAGAAAACAAATTTATTTACATTAACTTAGGCGTTATTAATAAATATGGACAAAGTCTAAATTCTATCTTTGTTCCGTCTGTCACTGGAGCCGATGTTGAACTCAACTTTAAAGTCTCATCCCCTTCACGTTCGTTTTCCCTTCTGTTCTATTGATTTGTTTTTGTTTTTATTTCTCGTTCAAACTTCAACAAAAGAGAGTGTAAAATATATTTAAGCATGTAGGTAATTTATGATTTTAAATTTAAATGGAAAATTTGAAAACAAAAAAAAAAAAAAACACAAAAATAAACTTTAAACTGATTTGTATGTGTATATGTGTAGGTATTATTGTTGTTATTTATTTAATTTTTATTTCGTTTTCTTTATTATAATTATAGTTCAGACAAATTTTATAGTAGGTATCATTGTAAGTATAAAACCGAAACTAACACACCCATAAACACACAATTTAGAAATATAGTGTTCGAGTCTGCAAAATTATTCGTGGATTGAAGAAAAAATCATAAACCTAACATTATTTGCTATATTCAAATGAAATGAAAAATACCTAGGCTGCAATTAACAAATATAATTGAAAAAAAAAACAACATCCTACAGAAAAAAATACACCAATCCGAGATAAAGAAAAAAAAACAAATACAAATATTAATCAAGTATACAATAATAACAAAATTAACTATAGTGGAACAAAATTGTCGTTGTCGTAACATAAGATTTAAACTAGAACGTATAACAATAAATTAAAATAAACAAAAATAAAGCTTTTCAGCAAAGAACAACCACAAAGTAATGTAGAACATTTAAATTATTTAAAAAACAAGAGGAAAATAATAATAATAACAATAATGAATAAACAAATATCTATATTAGGTATATTTTTTGTTTCTTTTTCTTTTTGATTTGTTTTTCGTTTGTACACCACGTGTTTTTATTACATTTGTTCTAAAATACATAAATATATATATATTTAATGATATAACTATAACATTACACAGATTTCATTGTGAAGGAAGCATAAAAAGAAGAACAAGCATAACATCAACAACAATTTATCATTTCATTAAATAATAATAATAATAAAGAAAACAACAAAAAGCTATGTAAAGTTATAATTAAGACATACAAAATAAATCCAAAAGATGAAAACAAGAAAAAAAAGAAATAATTAAAAAAAAAAATACAAAACAAAATATATCCACGTGAAGTTCTTATTTTGGATGCGGGCAAATATTTTTCATTTTATTGATTTTCAGGGTTTTCTTTTATTTTCTCTGAATTTATTTTATGTACTTCGAATTGCAAGGTTCCCCTACACCCAGCAGGGGCTATCGTGACACTTCGATTATCGTGTCTTGTCTGTAAGCATCACCAACATCCGCACAGTGCTGGCAATTAATTACATATTCGTCGCTAATATTCTCGCCAAATAACAGCTGACGGAGAAAATTATAAATATAAAAAGTATTATATTATATATTATATTGTATATTATATTTACTTAAAAATAGCTTCTCTAGCAAGGCACCAACGCCGAGCGGAACCAAGCGCTAATTTTACTCGCCTGTGTGTGTGTGTGTCACATATTCGCTCTATAAACAGACTTTTTGGTTCTAAATTCGCAAACCCATATACACTCGTGCAAACCCATACGGGCTATGAGATCTTTCAGATCAACTGCATGTTACAAAATATCTTAAACTGTAAAAATAAACAAAAATCGATGAAGCGATTGCGATTTATAGCGAATATTTATGCGAAAGTTGTGTTTTCGGTGGGCAGGTCTTTGAGGCGTACTTTTCTTCGTATTTTTTTCGTTTTTCTTTTGGTTTGTAAAAATTATAAATAATATTTCAGGGCATAAAGCGCACCTGGACTTGTGCAAATAATTACCTAACAAAAAGTGCAGACGAAAGGCATTCAATTAACACCCAAGGTAAGTTGCTATAAATCTCATTTAAAAACTACTGCTAACAAAAGACAATATTTGTCCAATTCTTTTCTCACTGATATCACAAGGGGATGGTGTCAAACTTTTGAGGGCGCTTAAAAATAGAAAACACAAAAGTATGCTGTTAATAAAATCTGTCCCAAGAGAATTATGTCAAATGCGTTCATATTCCGCTTTGAAGCAACAATTTAGTGTTTTCAATTTATTTGCTACAAGCTTTGCCGCGCTCGCTAATTTATTGTTTCTTTCCCCTTGTTGGTGCCCCATAGAGGTGTTAATTCGAGCTAATTCTTGAACCAACACACAACTAGTTTTGGTGGCGGGGGACACTAGCTTCTTTGAAAATATCTCCCGAATAATAGACGAATGAAAAATATGCAAATATCATTCGTGAAACATGTGATGGCGACATAAATTGGAAAGAAAATCTATTTTCATTATAGCTGCGGCACTTATGATCGTATTTAGTGTCCAGCTTAAGCTCTGCCCAGGAAATTTTCCACACGCAATAAGCTTTTGTTGCCCATTTTAACAGATTTAGCTGTCGGTCTCTCTCAGTGTTTCTGTAAAAAGAAATGGGAGAATTGAAGTTTTTGCATTTATCGAGTTAGCAGTTGGTAGCTAGATAACAGTTCATTCATTTGTTTGCCTTATATACACATATTCACCATAAACAATCATTAAATCTGTTTATTTATATAGCACCTTTTTTGTTATTAATCGATATGCGAAATGTTGATTAGGAAGCCAACGCCAAGCAACTCTGTACTGTTGTCAGTTGACAGTTTTTACTATATTCCGGGTGCAGGATTTGTTAAAGAAAGTGGGGTCCCAGTTCCACATACAATAGCGCGCCACAATCATTGGCCCACATTTATATTAAAGGATCGTTAAGCAAGCGATGAAACTTTGCACCAGAAATATAATTAGAGTAGGTTTTGTTGTTAAATGATAAGACCCGCATTTATACTCTAGCGGTATATTGTGTGATAATAAAAGTACAATAAATTTCAAGCAAAACTTCATTAAAAATATCTGTATGTACGCGCGCATACATCAAGATTAGACTATTGGTATAGTTGCAGACCGGGGGCGACCGAAATTGGGTTCCTTTAATCTTATCTTATCGGTTGTTATGCTTGCTGCCTCGTACCTCAATTCATCTGGGCGCAAAAAAAACCTATTTAGCTTTCGACGGGAAATGAAAATCAAATTTTTTTGTTTTTAATAGATTGTGACCGAAACTTTGTTGTTTGCAAGAAGTTCTTTCAAGGCAGGCCAGTCGTGCGAGTATTCGGGGTGAAGCTTTCTAGTAGATAACATGTCTAGAATTAAATGCAACTGGGCATTATAAATTGATTATCGAAGCGGTTTATTTTTGGCATTCACAGCAAAGTGGCGCCTGACAAAGTTCCGCTCGCGTTAGCACTTTAGGATTCAAAGGAAAAGAACCACTTTTATCTGAATAAATCCGACCAATTTAATAAATTAGTTGCGAATCTCTTTGATGAACAATGTTCAAGTTTCCTATAGTTGGAACTTTCATACTAAAAATTCTGTAAAAGGTATAATCAATTCAAAGCCAATTGGTCTAATTCAGGATGTAAACAGGATGGATAGAAAAGACGCATTAATAATTACTAAATGCCATCATTAATACCGACACAAGCAGCTATCGGGCATGAAGGTTTTAAGTAAAGGAATCAGTCCTTTCCTCTATAACAAATATGGGAGGGAGCAACTAACCTTGAACAGTCAGTAAGTGGACACGCGCATATATACACGAACATCTTAGTATACACTCGTGCGAAACATTCGAAGGATAATCCAAATCGACTGTTTCCTTTACTGTGTGTTTTTGTATTGTTTTCTTTAATTAAACTTTGCTACCCCTAAATGCCCACCTCGCTGTCGCAGCTGGACGCAAATGGACAGTAAGGGATGTGCGCCTTCCTGCCACTTACACGCCGTTTAATTACTGTTTGATTAATCCAATTCAAGTGGATTGCAGGTTTTATAGTTTATAGAAAACAGACAAACGTTTTGTGGATCTGCAACATTTTGATTCAATTTTTCTTTCTTCAACACCGAACGGCAGGGAAAATGACAATTTCCTCATGAGGTAGTAGTTTGTCGTCGCCTGCGCTCGTGTACACGAAAAATACTCCACATCTGATTAGATTAGAAGACGAACCGTGACCTTGGCTGCATACGTGCTCTGATTATCATTTAAACCCCCAATCATTATTTTAACATTCAAGACTCGCATAGGTATAACTTGCTCCTCACACGCGCTCATGCACACGCTATCTATGTTTTATGTACTAAAAAAAAGCACGTCCAAATACATCCTAGCGGAGCATGAAGACAGCAAGTGTCAACAGAACGTGCGAAAAATATTTTCATATTTTTTTTCCCTGGTAGCCTAGTTTTACGCACAAAAACACGCAACTAACTTTCTGTGTGTAGTGGATTTCGGTTAGTCCACTCATAATTAAATTCGCAAGCTGTGACTTGAACTATTACGTCAACCGACAGCTTTTGCTAATATCTCTTAAAAGTATCTTAATATGCACTCCTTAGAAGAAACTCTTTGCCGACGCGAAACCCGCAACCACCATTTTGGGCGATTTCTAGCTCCGTTCCGTTGGAAAGAATAACAACGTCGTCATCGGCTATATACGCGCACTGCATGACTACTTACAGCAAGTTTGAAATTTTTATATATATATACCTATGTTATGTTGTGCAATTTAGTACACGTGATTACTCAATCGGTGTCGTTTTTCGCAGTCGACCAGATGTTGTTTGCCATCGGCGGCGACATGCATTTAAAAAGTGAAAGCTGGTGGTAGTGACCACTGCCACTCTAGTGGGTTGTTGCTCTACATTTGCAGCGAGTTCTTGCATTTCAATTAGCTGTCAAAATGTTAGTTAGTTATTTGACTTTTATTTTCATCTTTAATTCAATACATTCTTCTATAAAAGAAAGAAATATGTACGGCCTATGACCGTAGCTGTCAAAACAAAATTTTAAAGACTCATACCAATTGGCCAAATATTTATCAAACATCACTGAAATCAACGTGTCCTTCACTTCATTTAGTTTAAACAAAAAGCTACCTTCAAATGAACGAGTACAGCGCGCTAGCCCCGAATTGGCAAAACCATTTCAGACTTCAATATCGGTTCAAGTGGAGTTTGACAGTCGAAAATATATAAATTGCATAATGCTGATAACCGTATTTACTACAAGACAATGTTCAACTATGTGCGCGAACATGCTTTGCATATTAACGAACAATTTCGTCTCGTTGAGTTGACAATGAAAATGGCAACCGCATGTGGGTCTACAATTTATTTTTCGCCTCAAACGATATTTGTCTACGAAAAAATGCGTCAAATTTGAAAACAAGAACACTGGGACTGGGACTTTACTGAAGAGTTTCGTTTTTGTTACACATTTTTTTGTGCATTTTTCTGTTGGTCTTTTAATTCGAACAAATTGAAATTCAATGCTGTTTGTGTGTTAGTTTGAAGTTCTTACTGCACAGCGACGGCATTATGGCAGCATGCAATAATTCAGGTCAACGCTGCTGATGCATGGACGTAGATATATATTATAGCTTGGACCGCAATGACAGTGGCAATGGGGGGGCCAAACATGAACGGGTGTTGTTGCATTATGCCGCTTTCCGCTCGCTTTAATAACTATACTTTTGAGATACTGTAGTAAGATATAGTTGAAGCACTTGTGGGCATATTAATTTGTTGTACTAGATCTAGATCAGTGACTAATATTTGCCATTTTTATACAGATAGTTTGTTGAGGCTCTGGTTACACTCTTGTTCTCATCTGACACGAAGTAACTATGACGGCTTTCACTTCAGACGAGTTGTTACAAGGTTGAAGGTCACAATATGTAACCAGGTAATTACGCCCAGGGTTTTATTGAATAAGGGACGAAAAAACTACGAATTTTAACTCAAAAGTAATGTGATTTAAACACCAGTAAAAACTTTAGTGTTCCAGGTTGAATTGTACGAACTCACATTGGCGAATTTCACCACAAATAACCATCTATTGTGACCTAGAAAATATTTTAAACTTCAAAAAGATAGATAACACAACATATTTTAATTAAAAACAAATTAAACATTTTGTGCGAACTCACAATGGTGAATTTCACCACAAATAACCATCTATTGTGACCTAAAAATTATTTTAAACTTCAAAAAGATCAATAGCACAACATATTTTAATTTAAAAAAATGTAAACATTTTGTACGAACTCACAATGGCAAATTTTACCACAAATAACCATCCACTGTGACCTAAAAATATTTTAAACTTCAAAAAGATCAATAGCACAACATATTTTAATTTAAAAATATGTAAACATTTTGTACGAACTCACAATGGCGAATTTCACCACAAATAACCATCTATTGTGACCTAGAAAATATTTTAAAATTTAAAATTATCAATTTAACATCGTTTTAAAGTCCAATTTTAATGCATATACAAACAAATCAACTAAACTACCATCCGATGGAATAATCCTTCATTTTGAAGACAGAAGGCTAATTGTGAAACCCTATACTGCGGCGACACATTCTCTCTTTGAACGCCTCCCTTTCCACCCACACTTGACTTAAAATATAAATAATCAATGCTAAGAAAGAGAAAACGTAATAGAACACCACGAGGTAATAGAAACCAACACCAACATGGCTTCAATTCACATCTCTCAACCCGGCTATCGTAATTGGAGAGCGTGTGATGAGAAGTGACTCCAAGCTGGGTATATTGCAAAACCCTCACTTGACCGTTCTATAGGAAACACACATAAATAAAGACATAAATATTTATTTAAAATGAATAATAAATAAGTGTGGTTAGGTACTTTGCACTTTGTTACTAGCCATGCACTCTCTCTCTGTCATATATAGAACCTCTTCTCATCTCACCTGTACTTTATAGTTTGTGTACATGTTTTCAGTCCTAATTACAACCATTAGAAATTTAATGTTCCCTTTGAAAATGCTCAGATTTTCTAACATTGCGTTACATTCAACCATTCCAAAATGCACCTGCATGACTCTGCCTCTCTTGTTAATTGAAAGTCATTTTTAAATTAATTATGTCGTACAAACAACAACAAATTGGGGCGACGCGACAGTGCGCTAAAAATACAGTTCTGCGATGCCAGTAACCCAACTGAATTATAACACTTGACATGCGGCGCATTCTCGTCAAGTTGTAATCATTGTTCGTGCTCAAACCGCAATTATAATTTTAATAGACGTAACCACCTGTTTAAGCCAGAACTGTTGATATATTTTTCTTCTTTTTTTGCCACCATTCTAGTGACACACACACGTACAGCTATATACAAATGCACAAAAGAATGTTGACAGGTCTCTAACTCGTACACTAGTACATCATTCATAAGATGTTTTGCCTTCAAAAATTATTTTGACCAAGTAGGGATGGAAGTATATGGCTGATCTGTTCATATTTCATCTTTTTGTTGAAAGGTTTAGTGTGCGGTAATGCACGGTATAGTAGTTGCAGTTGTAGTGAATGCATCTGCATACAGTAGTGTTTGTAGTGCAACGGACGTTCTGTAAAAATAGTTATGGTTAAAAAATATGTTTTTAAAACATGCTTTTGTGACTTAACCTAGTGGCGCAGTTGCTTAGTGGTTAGTGTGTTGGGCCACTAAGCGAGGGGTCCCCGAAAGAGCCAAATTACATCTTAAGGTTTTTTTCTCTCACGGACGTTTGACAAACATCCGAGAGTAAAACTGTCATGAAAGAGTTTCTCAATTTGCCATTTGTAGGTCCCTTCCATTCGTCCCAAAAATTAACTCACACAAAACAAATGGATGTGAGAAGCTAGGCCTAGGTTCCCTACAGACCTGTAGCGCCAACTATTTATTTATTTTTTATTGTGACTTAACCTTACCTGGCATATTTTGTGGGTCACAATGAATGATTTTGTGCAGAAAATTTCGTTAAAAAAGCTTAAAAAACCTGTAAAATTGTTCCGAAAAGAAATGGGCGCCTCTACCTTCTATAGAGGGGACACGTATATCCACCCGACTGTGGATAATGATCGTTTTAGCGCTAGTGGGTGGAATACCGTACAATAAAGCTTGATTCCTTGAAGTTACAAATACAAAATCACTCAACTTTCAGGCCTTATTCCATTCTGTCCTACGGCATCAATCATCACCAGAATATCGAATGAAGTAATCTTCTGGAAAAAGGTCCCTTAGTTAACCCACCGTCGAATGAAAATCAAATTTGTGAAGTCATGAAATTTTATACAAATAGCTATTGTGAATTAAATGGACAAATATAAAACGTGATACTTATAATCATTTTTAGTGTCCAGACTAAATTTTTCAAACTCATTACGGCGAAATTTTCCACACAAAACTGCATATTGTGACCTGGAAAAAAATTTAAGGTAAAAAATGATTATTAGTATCCACACAAAATTGCATATTGTGACCTAAACAAATTTTAGGTTAAAAATGATTATTATTAAGGGCCAAAGTATTTTTTGTACATCCTGTCATAGCGTAAGGTGGCTTTTTAAACCGTTCCAAATATAAAGTGGGCGTGGCATCTTCACTTCAATTCACATTTTTGCATTTTTTATTTTATTTAAATATAGATCCCCCTTAAGGCGGGCACACACAGCGCACGGTAGAGCACTTTACTCGAGTTATGGCTTTTGGCAAATAAAAACTTTAAAATTTCGAGATTTCAAGGCTTTAAAAATAAAGAAAGTTTCCCTATTGCGGTCTCATTTTCAGCAAACACTACTGTACACAAAATATTCGTTTGTTGTTGTTTTTTTTTACTGCATACAATCTACAAGAGATGAGAAGTTAACAAATAACGCACTTCAAATTCAAGTGGTGTGCAACATGATATTGTGAGTTGTGACATGCAATAAATATATAATAAGCTGTCGATATTAATGCAGAGCTTGTTTTGCTCAAGTAATTGTCGCAGCCACTTGGCCAGTGGCAGTGGGAATGATAAAAGTATTAAGACGAATTTGTGTTTTAAGGTAAAGAGGGTATAAAGTCAGACAAGTGCACTCAACGATTTTTCACTGACATTCAAGCTGAACTGGAATAAATGTTTATCATTCACTTGGCGCCCAGAAGTTCTCACTTAAAATCGATATCTTATTCCTGTTTTGGGCTTTATTGTAGCCATTTGAAGCGACGCAATTTAGATACTCCTACATGACAGCAACTATCTGATCTGACGAAGAAGGGACCAATACGTCACTGTAAAGGGTGGGCCTTTTGAGAGATGATGTGCGATAAAATTTCAGCAATTTTCCCACTGACCAAACTCATTTCGTATGCATGCCAGAAAAGTATAACAAAAACACTGACAACTGCCAACAGCCAACAGCCAACACAGGAATCGATTTAACTTTAGAATGGCATACAAAGATCCAGTGTACTTTGTCGTTGGCAAAAGAAATTCCATCAAAAGCAAAACGAAAAAGAAACGTTTTTCCTGACATCAACGCAAGGAAATTCAATATATGAAACCTTTTCAGTTTCAGTCATCTAAACAAGCATTTCTTCCTTGTCATCGCATTCGCTTTTAGCTTACACATCTATATCTACTGTTGTTACATTCGAAAGGTGATGTCCTTTCGAAACTTAAGTGCCAACAGCCTCTTGGGAGTTGCTGTGCTGCCTTTCTACACCGTCGACCGTCTTGTGGTTTTCTTTTTCTTTTTATACATAGGTACATACTGCGAGCATAGACTAAAGCTAATTTTCTCCTACGCCCGCAGTCACCCCTCTAGAATGTAATGCATCGTTATTGTCCTTTGTTGTTCCATAATGTTACAGCACCAGCAGCAGCCAACAAGTTGAAATTGCGTAACCAAAACACCAACGGCAATGGCATCAAGCTGTATCCTTTTGTTTATTTGTTTGATTACTTTTTTATTTTGCTCTCTCTCTGTTGTAAGACAAAAAACCGAAAAGAAAACCCAAAAGTACCTGTGTGTGTGAGTGGATACTGTTTCTCAAAAGTGTAACCAATTGCAAGAAATGAGAAGAAGAAATAAGAGAGCGAACGGACCTTTTTTCCTATTGACGTCATTCCTTGAGGATTTCTTTACATTGCACACATAACATGCTTAACCCTCCATTGTAGTAGTTGTACACATGATGATTGTGTGCTTTACGTCGCCGGCCTTGCGCAACATTTCCATTGTTTGCTGCCTTTTCTGTTGATTCCCCGGATTTGGCAGAAAGGACAGTGGAAGGAATATAGTTTACAGGCGAGCAATAATATTGGCAGGCTTTCTTGGAAAACAATCACAAAGTGCGGTCGATCTTGTTAGACCATAGTTTTTCAAAGTGTGGTAGCTCAAAATACAAATCATATTGGTGGCAAGCGACATTATATCTTGAAACCTCTCAGGGGGGTCGTTTTTTTTAAATAATTTTAAAGGCGGTTACCTTATAGTGTTTGGGTCTTAATAATCATTTTTAATCATCATTATCATCATCATTAATAATCACTTTATATATTTTCTAGGTCACAATATACAATTTTGTGCGGAAAATTCCGCCATTGTGAACTCGAAAAATTTATCCTGGACACTAAAATGATTATAGGTATCGCCGTTTGTCTTAATTCTGTTAGTCTAAGAGGTACCCACTTGTACGCTTGCAGGTCGACGTCAAACAGAGCTACCTAGTCTGATCCTTTATCAATTGAATTAAAAGTCGGTATTGTGAAAATGAATTGATAAAATATTGTGCTATTGTGAATGCCTTCAAAATATTTCTTTTATATATTATTATAGGATTGTGCGTCTGACTGACGACGGATGTTTATTTTTTTTGAGGAGCGTAAAGAGAAAATCCGAAGAAGTTTGAGAGATGCATCCAATCCTATCGAAAGGATGCAATTTTTGATCTATTCCAAGGAATTGAGGACAAATTGAAACCATGCAAAAAATTTGAGCTGTGACAAACATTTTGAAACTGTGCGCATGGGAACTACCAGTTGAGTTTGGGAAATGATTTGTTGCTTACTTATTTTGGACCTTTGGAAATAAATTAAAAAAAATTATCACTTATTTAATTCGAAACTCACATTTTTTAGTTATTTTTGTAAGCAGCACGAACTCATCAACTGCAAATTTACGATTGAAAGAAAAATTGACAGTTGACAACAAAATCGATGAAAATTGTTGATCGCAATACAGATTTCTTTAATTCACAATAGAATATTAAAGAAAAAAATCACAATGGATCAACAATACTGATATAGTTGACAGTCACAATGCCATTTAATAAAATAGATTGATAAATGTCAATTATTAATTGATAGTTGATCTTCCCTCACTTACAAATAAAAGGACTCTTCTTGTCGTTCACACTAAGCTTATTTGCGCACTCAGTTTCTACATATTGATCGCAATTGCGCAAAGTTCTCATTCAAAATAACATTTATTCGGAGTGGTCGCATCTTATAAATAGTTTTTGTATTTTTATTAAATTTTTTGGAGTATTTTTCATGTTAAACGCTGATCCTTTGTTGATCGATGCGATATGTGAATTAATTTTCTCGATAGTTTTCGAAACAATTTTGTAAAAACCTGCCTCGTCCGTGAACGCAATGCTCTTTCACGGACGACGCGATTCGACCCCTGATAAGCTACTGATTTACCCCACAGTTGCACAGTTGAATATCTCAGCACTGCGTCTGTGTATTGATTGCTCGCATATCGATGAAGGATGAGTGTGGATATCTTTCTTCAATAATAATCTTCCTATATTTGTTACAATTGCTGTTATCCCTCCGCCTTGTCATACTTATCCTTTTACACAGACCCAGAGAGCTTACGCGGAGAAATATTGCCATGCATGTCTGCACCACTTTGACGCCAAAAAAAATATAAATAAAATACAAAATCTGACACACAACCCTTGTGTGTAGAACGAAAATAAAAAGAAGAATACTTGTGCAGACATACTGGTCGGTTGTCGTCGTTGTCCTATTTGTCCCTTTGAAAGAATCCAATATATCCTTCAGAATAATTCAAGGGAATTGCTATACCAGTTGGTGGGCGTTACTGCGGGGAAAATTGCACGTATTTTTGTTGCCATTCCCATATAGATGTGTTTTGTTTTTATTTATTTCTTTTTTTTAATCATGTATCGAACACAAGAGGGGAAGTACTTGGTTTGATTGATTGAATTTATTCCTCAAGGACAGTTTGTGTTGTGTATGCCGGTGGAAAATGTCGTTTCTGACCTAAATCAGGTTTGTCTAGCAAAATATGCATTGTGGCGTAATATTGATTTATGGGATTGATGAAAATCCGCCAAGAATCCAATTTCAACATCGTCGAACCAAATTATAAATCCTGCGGCCCTTTATCTATTCAATTAATGAGACCCGGGGTGGCTTTCTCTCCACAGAAGGTGAAATACTTTACGTGACAAAGCCCATAAGAAAAGCACACCACTATCTATACGCTATACCTGTAGGTATACGTTACCAGAGCGCAGCCCTTCACACACATTATTGCCAGCCGAAAATAACTTCTCTCTTAAAATCAATACTACGTTCCTTTCCTACCCGCACCTTTATTATTATTTTAATCCAGTCGTCGCTCGCTTAATGAAAAGAAGAGGCACAACATTCCGGGAAAACGCAAAAGGTAAAAGCAGGCTTTATCCATCTAAATTGTGAGTGAGTGTGTGTGTGAATACAACTCACATTCATATACATATTGATTTTCGCTCCCAAAAAAAGAGGTCGTCTTTCTTACGGGTTAAAGTTGAGAAATTCTATCATAATGAATGCGTAAGGACATGTAAAGTACATTAAGTGATGTTCATTTTGCACTTGACGCTTGTCTAGTGGATGAGCTTTTTTTTTGTTTTATCATCTGTCCGAATGCTGGAGACTGGAGTGAATGCAAAACAGCGTTATAATTGCCCAGTCATCCATTAAATTGGGTCATTTATAAATAGCTTCTATTTCAGGCACATACCCGCCGCTGTGCAGGCGAATTTTCCGAGGTATAAACAGAGAAAGACAGAGGCGCGCAGAGTGCGAACATGGCGGGTATAGTTACAGTAATAGTTAATTGCCAAAAGGCTGTTGTCACATTAAATGCCCTTTGGTTGGAAAAGTCAAGGCTGGACCATTCAATTCTCGTTGCGACTGTTTCCCTTGTCCATTCCATATACAGAACTATGTATGTATGTGACATTTTCTAATCCATTTGCTAGTCCTAGTGTACACATAAGTTATGCCTTGCCCAACGCAAATTAAATATTACTATAGGTATAAACGGATGTAGCACAATTGAACGATGCGATGTCGAGGGTTACCATTTGCCCAACAAAAGAGCACAGAACAATTTGCAAGGATATTCCATTATCGATAGTAATTAATAAATTTGTTCGAAAGGTGTCGTCATCGTCCGTGTACAGGATTGGAAATTGTGGTCATAAAAAATGTAACCTGTGACATTCGTATTTATATAAAGTGTTGCGTGGCAGGCATAAATTTAAAGTAACAATTTTAGGACACGCATTGTACATTTTATCTATTTCTAACTAAGCGTGGCATTTCAATCCATTAATAGTGTAATATTGGACACGTCCTTAGACGCTTTTTGAAAGTTCAATCACCAAAATTAGCCGAGGGTTACACCATAAACCGGTTAAATATGTTCCGAACCAAAATAAATTTCAAATAAAACCTAAGCACACTAATACAAGGGAAGAAAATGTCAAATTTTGAGTTTAGCTCGATGTTATTTTGGTCTTTATACAGAAATATGTACAGAGAGGAAAATCCTTTTAATCCATATACATATATAAATGGTGTGGAAAATGTATAGTAATTCATCAATTGAGAACAGCTGGGCCGATTTGGTTAAAATTTAGTTCAATTGTTCGTAATTGCCAGGAGAAGATTTTTACGAAAGACAATTTTTTAAAAACCCTCTGGAAAAGTCGTGAAACAAATCTGTATGGAATTTTGTGTGCGATTGTTCCGGAATGGTTAGCAAAGCTGGCGGGGGTCCACTAGTTATTTATAAAAATTAATTTCCCCATCTAAAGCTATTCAGAACAATTTTAATCCTTATGTACTCTTTAGGTTTGCATCAGAATTTGGCTCAAGTAATTTAGAAACGATTTTGACTCATAACCTCAATGACCCCACTAGTGAATCTGATTCATTTCTCACGGTGTATGAGCATACATTTGAGTGGTGGGCCTGAGGTCAGTTAGTCCGTATTGGAATTGTTCACGAAACCAATACGTGTCGAAGTGAAAACGTGACTAATGTTGTAAAACATCAGGTACCTATAAATTTGTAAGCTTGAATTGAATGCGGAGAACCTCCCTTATATTTTTCGTTGATGTGTAACGCGGTCTTTATCGCGAAGCCATGTGTAATCGATTTTAGGTTGCACTGTTCTCGAAATGCTTTTAATCATTTTCCTCGTCACAAGTTATTGGCATTACAAAAATGTTATCAAGCACAGAAAGGCAGCAAGCTACTTTGAAAATGAAAATATTCGGAAAATTCTCCGATTTTATACGATTCGGAGGATTTTTTCTTCTTCCGTACAGCTATTCGGAATATTTTTCCGACATTTTGTAACGCATATCGGCAAATTGGGTTGAAGTGCATTTTTTTGGTAAATTTTTGACAGCTAGGTCAGCGATATCCTCCGACAGAAATCGGTTGCGGAATTTATTTACGACGTGTAGTGAAGCGTTTTCTTTTCCGAAAGGGGATACCTTGAATGTAATTTGAGCCTCCGACGGAGTATGCGTTGCGGAGAATTTTCTGTTCCGACGGACGACGGATACCTCGCAAGGGCGGATTATTTATCGAATGTGAAACTGAGAAATAATGTCTATAGATGGCGTGGCTTTCAGATTTTAAAACAATGGAACTGAAGGACAACTCATCCACCAGACAACTCATCCACAATCATTTTCTAAGTGTGACGAAATAACTCAAGCACTTGCTCAAGCTCTTGCTCTGAATTCGGCAGCAGCCCTATTTACACTTCCAGGTTAAAAACTATAACCTATTTATATTTCGCACCAATACCGATGGTTGCGCAAATTAAAAAACTCTGATCGCCGTTTACATTAAGGGAACAGCATCACCCATAGACACGTTTACATCACGTGCCTACTTTCTATTAATTAAAAAGGGAAACAAAATCAGTTAAAACAGGTGTAGCTAGGTGTAGGTACATAGATGTACTAAATTCGTTCAAGTACACATCCGAGCTGCATGTCGATGGTTGTGTTCACGTACAACCCATCCTTATATACCCATCAGGCTGACAGACAACAACACACACAGACAGAGACACACGCGCGCAACAACCAATCCACAAAAGATAACAACTGTTAACGCTGGATTAATTATTGCTCAATGATTTGTTAAATTTCTTTTGATACAAAACATGTTCGAAATTAATGAAGAGGAAATTATAATAAGAAATTTTCTGCACCGCACACCACCACCCTACCGCGCTTTTACTATCTCTGCAACCGAGCGTATTTGGACATAAAAACACTGGGGTCTGAGTTCGACTTTTTGTTCATGCCATCATCGATGAAATTGAGCTTTTCCCCCATCTATGTAGGGAGGACACAACAGGCACAGGACGCGACGAATATGACGAACAACCGCTCTTTGCAATATGCTTTCTAAAAATACACCAAACATTAGCACCGTCGGCCGCAGCTGCCTCATCTGGTGAAATCCTAAAGTGGATAGGTATTCATTGTGGCAGCTTTAAAAAAAAACACCCCCCAATCACTGACGAACTGGGTGTGGGGTTGTGAATTTTCTCTACACACGGGGGGGTTGAAATTATAAATAATAACTAGATATTGAGATGAAACGATGCGATGGTGAAGCTGCACTTGGGGACATCCTTAGTAGGGATGTACACCTTGTCTATGTGTGATACATCCCCAATCAAATATAATAATTTTGCAACTCGAAATAATCTCACAATGTGCAAAGTGTAGCTTTAAAGTGCGGCGCATGGAGTGTCTCTCTGTGTGTGCGTATATAGAGAATCACATCCCAGCAAGGGTAATGGCACTGGTGTAGAGAAAATCGTTATTTCCTTGAATGATATATGCATTTTATTTACAGCACGTGGCTTTGATGATGTAACCCAAGGGAGGAATGCCTTCTGATAACCGCCATTGAAACTTTATTAAATAAACCCTGGGTGAATGATTCTGGGTGACAGCTTAAATTCAATCACACAAGTTGCACAGGTTGCTGTATAAGATATTTAGTGAAATGTGCTAGAGTAAAACGCGAAACAGCTTTTGAGCAAATAAAGCTCTTCCGACTAAGGGTGGGTCTATCATTTGGCTGGTTTCGCGGAAAGAACTGAAAGAAAAGAACTGAAAAGGCAATCGATAAACAGGGTGGCACAGATTTAACTCGTTTGAAGGATGTTTACTCCTATATCCTACTCGCATATTCCAAAACCAAGTCATTCAACACTTCTATTAAAGGCTTAATCAACCCCTTCATTCAATTTTGTAATAACCATTGACAAACAAACTTGCGAGGAAAATGGAAGCAGACATAAGCACTAGCTCTTTTGGATCAGTGCGGCGAAAGTATGAAACCTCTGCGCGCCATTTATATTTTTTAAAAAGAAAACAGTGCCATCCATTGTAGAAAAATTGCAACTGCGCAAAATACCGATTTATATTCAAATCATTTCCAACTTTCGACAACGGATGGCGTACTCGGCACTTTAAAAAAATAATCGTTTAGTTTAAAAATGCAAACGAATTGATCGATGACATTTGAGTGTTTCCGATTCTCTCCACCGTGAACCAAAAGAGCTAGTGCTTGTGTTTGCAGGTAGGTTTGTAGGTATTTCAGTTTTTATTGGCCTAGATCGGTCACAGGGGCAGCTGTGGCAGTTGACGTTTATAGAGGGGAAGCTGACAAATCTAGTCAAGAAATTCGTGACTGAGAACTAATTTGACAGTTCGCATATGTGGCTGACGTAGGAAAAGTGACGTTCCCGACCAATCTAGTTTTTGCGTTTAGGTTACATCTCTTCCAGACCAATCTCGTCGACTTAAGGTAGCTAAGTTTTTGAATGAACCCATTCTCTTTCCGATGGATGGTTTGATTTTCTTTCAGCTTCCAGAACATTTCCATTTTGTTTTCGTTGGGTGCACTGTCATTTGAAAAGTTGATGATTGTAAAATGCATTCTCGCCCACTCCTTGAGCTCTATAGATATTT
The DNA here is from genome assembly GCA_936431705.1 of Cheilosia pagana. NCBI lineage: Eukaryota > Metazoa > Arthropoda > Insecta > Diptera > Syrphidae > Cheilosia > Cheilosia pagana. The sequence continues at coordinate 679,778 of OW386169.1, forward strand.
AAGCAAAATGCCAATTGGTTTACAAAGTTTAATGTGAAAAGGTACAAAAACTTCAAAAAGAACTTCAATCACTCTTAAAAAATATCTATAATCTATAATCAGCTTTAAGCCTAGTCAAGTCAGATCTCTTCTTCGATTTGCTCGTCGTCCCAATCCCAGTCGTTGAATTGAAAGTCCTTGAAAAGATTAGATTAGAGATTGATATTCCCAAAACCTAGATACACCTACGTAATCCTCAACCGATGAGTGAGTTGGCAGCGAACAGGGTGTACACGAAATGTACGCCACCCCAGTATTGTGACCGGTGCACTCGCACCGTTGGCAAGTGTTTGGTGCTGCGGTCTTTGCCACACGTTTCGCGAAAATACCGGCAAACCTCTTGATCGGGTACCTGCGTTCCGGCTGTAGTTTTCTTGCCGTGAACACGGATCCGTTTGTCTCCAAAGCCAGAGGCGTGCATAGTCCCAAATTGTTCTTGGGGATGTGGAGTTGCTTTCTGGTTTCGGCATCGCCATCTAGGAAACGTTTCGAGTAGACAAAGTCACGATCAAGACCGAAGAAATGGCGCAGCTTTCGAGTCTTTTCAAAGTCAAACTCGGTATCGGCCAAAATGTGCAGGTTTACGCCTTCCTCAAGCATGTATTGCAGGATTGATGTGAAGTCGAACTGGAAGTACGTACAAAGTTGTAAGTGGGGGGAAAAAGCCTCACGACAAGTTATACCTTCATGTATTGCGAGGAACAATCGGAACAGGACAGCAAAATGAGGATTTTGGAAGCTGCTGGTCGGAATTTGAGGTGAGTTGCAGCGCTGATTGCCTGCAGAATGTCATTATTGGTTCCGTTGGCAACTTTGATGTGATCGAAGTATTTTCTCAGCTCGTTGGTGTTCGACGTGAACACCTGATTGTGGTGGACAATGCTGTGGGGCAAGTCGAACGGCTCATGGCCGCCAAATGCGAGGACGCCGAACCTAAAGGGGCATTAAATAAATATATATACTTTACGTATCTTGCGCATACCTGTTGTTTGATATTTTTGCAGCGGCCAGTTCTTCTTCCAGCGATCCCACAACTGTCATGATACTTTTCTTAAGAGTGAGGTTAGCGTTGCAGGGCTTCGCCTCGACTATGAAGACGATATCCGCACTTCTGGGGATGTCTTCCTTCTTGAGGGTAGTAAACGTTCCCTCGGGCACATAAGTTCCGTTTAACAATTTACAGCTGCATCAAGAAATACGTTACAAGTGACCCTGGTTAGCACGCACTTTTGTACTTACAATACACATTGTTCGGGGACTCTCATGAGAATCTTGGCGGCTGCACAGGCTTCAATGTACGCCAAGGCAGCAGAACAAATGCCCTTTATAGCCGGGTTGCTGTCTGCCATCGGATTCGAGTTTGCACCCAAGTCGTTGCACATCTCGATAAAGGGCGCGGGATCAATGGTATCTGTGCAGGCCGACAACATGCCCGACTTGAAGAAGTGGTCACACGTTTTTGCAACCTCACTGGAGACCTTGCGTTTGGTGGGCGCCTTTTTCTGTTTACATGACTGAAAGCTCCACGAGTCGGTGAACTCCTCGCCGTCATCAACCACGGTATTCCTTGAGGTCATGTACTCGTCAAACCGTTCGTTGTTGACGGTCCCCAGAATGCCAGCCGTTTGGCCGTAGTACCAGCCCGAGACTTCAAACCAACACAGGTCAAACTGAATGTTGCAGTTGAGACTGAAGTCCTTGTCCGACTGGATGGTTAGGATGTCCATTTCGCGGTAAACCGTCACAGCGCCAAACTGCAGCGGCAGCATCGGTGAGGTGTTGCCGTCCACCGTCAGGGTCTTAAAAAAAATCGGTTAATCTCTCAAAAAGGACTATGAGATTGACTTACATCCTCTTCAAGATCAACTTCAAGTACTTGGTTATCGGCCAGCAGCGTTAGCTTCTTGGTTGACACCAACCTCTCCTTTGTTGACGTCTAAAAAAATATTGTTTTTACTTAAACAGTATCAGTAACTATAGAAGACCCATACCGAAGGCTCCAAAAGCAGAGAAAAGTTGCGCTGGAAGAAGTCGTGCGCCAGCAAATAGGTGCAGTGTGGCTCTTTTCCTTCCTCAAATTGAAGGTTCAGTCCGACGAAGCTCTGGTCGAAGGTCATGTAGTGTCGCGATCCAATCAGAAGAGACCGCTCTAAAAAACACATCGAACATAGTAGAAACTTTTAAAGCATGAAAACTAAAACCCACGTGTATAAGGAGGCAACCAAGTGTTCGGATCCAGGTGCGACTTGAAGCTATAAACGTACTTGACAATCGACGCATTCGTACTGGAGAAGAAGTTCTGCGCATTAGCTAGGAACTTGTACTCGGGAATCTCCTCAAACTTGGGCGTTTCATTGAAGGCATGCCATGACATCGGAAGCTTCTGCTCCAGATCAATAACGCCAGCTTCGGGATCGAAAATAAACTTGGTCTTCGCCTCGCGGTACATATCAGCCGTTTCCAGAGCGTTTAGAGCATAATTTCGGAACTTGTTCCGCAACAGTGCGTACAATTGATGCAGGCGCGTTTCGAACTGCAACTCCTCAGCCAGCCATTCGATTTTGGCAATGATCTCGTTCGTTTTCTGGATAATGACCTGAATGTGATCCAATTTTTGTAGGTCCTTGATTTCCTCCCAAATTTCAGTGAAAACTTCGTTCAGCTCCTTGCCGAAGGGCACAAGCTTAAAGTATTTCTCTTTGATGAAGTTCCATGCAATCATGGAGTATTTTTTGATGTTAGTTATGGCGTCGTTCGACTTGATGTCCTTGTACAGCCGATCGACATCTTGCGTGAAGCTGGACACCTTGTTGAAGTACGGCGACTCTGCCAGCTCGTTTGTGCGTTTGTAAATGAAATCTGCGAAAAAACAATCAAAATCGAGGGACCTCCTTCCAATGCAATGACTTACCGAAGACTTCCTTGCTGATATCCCAGGCGGCCGTCTCAATGTAGGACAAGAAGCGGAAAACATGAGGCTCGATCCGCTTGAGTACCGACTTCCAATAGTTGGACATCATTGTTGAGAAATTGTTCCACAAATTCTGCACATACTTGATAAACGAAATGTGCAGGTCCTTGACGAATTTGTCATATTTTTCGACACCTTTTTTCAACAGATCCGAAAGGTAGTTCAGAGATTCGCCGTGGAAAAATCTGCCAATCGCCTCCAAAGCTTTGTGGTACGACACCTTCACCTGGAATAGATGAAGTCATCTTTAAACGATCCATCAGAATGGGAGGAACTTTGCTTACGGTCTCGATGAGCCACATGATGTTCTTTCGCAGGGCTTTTCCCGAGTCGCCCATGGCGTGCCACAGTTCGGTGAATATTTTCGGCAGCGATTCAATATGGTCGCGGATGGCCAACTCGTCCAACACGGACAGAGTGAAGTTGACCACGGTTTTAATGTAAAAATCGTTAGCCTCATACGACTGGTTGACAAAGACCCGAAGCTCCTCGAGATCTTGCTCCAGCACGCTTAGTTCACTGCAAAAGGTACCTGCATGAGTGAACCAATACCAAAAAGCGAGGTTAAAACTTACCCGACGTCATCCAGGAATGATTGCGTGTGAATTTTTGCCGCACCCCAAATATCGTTGACGGAGTCCACTGACTCGCTGTACAGGTCGTTTATCCAGAAGTCAATGCCGTCCGAGAACGATGTGTAGAACGACTTGCCAATGGTTTGGAACTTCGCCTAAAAATGTCAACACATATGTGTTAATTCGAAAGGGCGTTCTCATGTAGCTCACCTTGATTTCCTCCTTTATCGCGGGCCTCCAGTGGAACCTGCCAGTGATCAGTCGCGAATGGTTGATATTGAGATACGAACTCACATCGACTATTCGTATTTCCTCGTAGTTTCGCCAGATGTCGAGGAAACCGCTCCTGGCGTCGGGAATGTGTCCAATCATTTGCAGATTTTGGGTAGCGTCCTCGCTGAGATTGAACTCTGCTCGGGTGAACTTTTCACCCAGATCCACGTACACAAAACCGGTGTTATTTAGATCAGGCGAGTCCCAAACGGTTGCATTGAGACCGTAGTGCGGATACCTTAGGTGCGGTATTGCCCAGAATCGTATCTGACGATATGGAGAGATCCGCTCGTACTCGAACTCTTTGTTGTTCAGGTCCAATTTGGCCAGAAACATTCCCTTCTTTTCGGGGAAGTAACCACGTCGGTAGTGCGCTGTCGATTTTGTTCGGTAGTAGGATGTTCTGCCCGCCGCCGTTCCATGGACATTTACGTCAAGGGACGAGGCTGGGTGCAGGACTACAAAGTCCAGAGTGTAGTTGGTGAAACCTCCCGCAGGGGTAAGGTCTCGCAGTTGTGTTTTAAACGTCACCAGGTGTTCGGGATCTTCGGAGTAGTTGATGAGAAGGCTTGTCTTTAGTAAGTCCTCCCGCCCGCGGTAGTATGAGCCCTTGAATTCGACGTCCTGTTGAGGAGAAAGAGAAAATTGAGTAAAGAAGTTACAATGGAAAATGGAATTGGAAGTTTGTTAAATTCTAGTCCCGCCTTTAAATTTGTGGGAACTAACTGCAAAAGTTGTTTGCAAAAAAAGCTCGCTACTGTGAATTGCCTAAATTGAAAATCAAAATTTAAAGTTGTTTTTGTGGTTTAAAGTTTTCGAAAATGGCGTTTTCGAGATATGGCCAGTTTTCAAAATCAGCGTTTCCGGTGATTCGAATCGAAAATGAAGGACGCAATATTGTTGAAAACGTCAATTTTACTCCAAGTATGCATTTTTGTCAAAATCGTTGCAGCCGTCTTCATGTAGGCAGCTCATTAAACTAAAAAGTTGGGAACACCCTGAAATCCTATAATTCTTACCTTCTCCAGATAGGGATGACCGATGCTGAAGACAACACTCTGATTATCTTTATCGCCTTGCGCCAAGAGTTCGCTCTGCCAGAGCAGGCCAGCCCTGACGGTCTTACGTTCTTCTGAGCCTGGACTTATGTTCCATTTGAAGGATATGTCGGAGTCAAACCTCTCCTCTGTGACATAGTACCAGCCTTCAGCTGAAAGGTTTCTCTTTGGATACGACAATTCGAATACAAAGTTCTGTGATTCGTTTGTAGCCGTGGTAGAGTTTCCAACTTCAAAGTTGTACCCAATCCAGGCTGTGGGAGCCAGCTGGAGCTTAGATTTGTGTTTGCTTCGCGAGTCCTTGTAGTCGTACTCGGAATTGAGTATGATCGTGCGGTTGGGATGGATTGCAACGATTTTAAAGTCCTGTCCCGTTTCTGTGGATCGCACATGCAGCTCACCGGTTAGGTTGAAGGCTTTCGCGTTTTTCAGCTCGAAAAGTTCACAATGTTTCATATCCTGCAAAGGGGGGACAATCAATACAATCAGTTGAAATGGAAATCGCATCGACTTACGTTATCCGGAAATTCGGCATTCGTGTAGTGCTTTTCGTGTACGTAGTGAATGCCCAATGGCTTCAGCTCGTTCTCGAGAGATATGTCGATGATGTCCTTTTCGAAGCCCATGCTCTGTTCAGTTTTAGAGTTGTAGCGACCGTTGAGGACATTTTTGTCATTGTAGACGACATTTGCGTGGCCTGTGTTCTGAAGCTCGCGTTCCTTCAGGCCGTAGTCGATGTTGGCCCGATGGCGTGACGTGAGTGGCACCTCCACCTGAATTGAGCCCTGCAGGTCCCTGTTGAGGTTATGCGAGCTGTACGTACTGTTCAGATGGAAGAAGCCCGAGTCAGCCGGCCAAGTACCCTTTATGTAGCGAATCGATTGTCCTCTGAAAATGCGCGGTTGAGCGAGGAAACGAGAGATTTTAGAGATGAATCACTTACCCAGTTGTCGAAAAGTTAAAGTCACCCCTGAGCCAAGTTATGTTGAAGAACGGCATTGTTCCGTTCAGGTGGCCGTTCATGTTGGACAGACTGTTGAAGGCGACGTCCACATCGCCCAGTCGCCGTGATGCTGGGAAATCCAGAGTGCACATCAGTTGGTGGAAGTCCTCGTCCTTGTCGTAGTGTCCCCTCACGAACACCGTGTCTTCATCGAATTTCGGTGTAATCAGCTTGGCGTAGAACTCCTTTCGGACCTCCTTCTTCCGTAGGACTTGGAAGTCCCCCTCGACTGTTGACACGTTGGCCGCCCGGCCCCACTGGACCCTGCACAGGCCCTGCAAATCGTCAACATTGCGATACGAACCACGTGTAAGTAATCTGTTCTTCGCCTCCTGCGACTCATATTTCCCTTCAAAGAACACGTTTATTGGTTCCTTCTTCATGAGATTTCCTCGGTAGCGCGCCCCCAACTGATGAACATCCCCAATGGGGGTCGGCAGTTTAACCACCAAACCGGCCTGGACATCATTGCCCGACAAGTAGGCCAAAGTTCCATTTACCTCCAGAATCCACTTTGAGTCGAAGTTGAGCTTGCCGCCGGTGGAAAGTCGTTTGAAACTCTTGTTCGGATTGATGTACTTGGCGCTGGCGTGAACCACGCGTGGTGGCGCATTCTCGCGTTCGATGTAGCTCTCCAAGGCGAGTTGCATATTCTGAGCTACAATCCAAGACCAAGCGCATGAGCCCCGTCCGGTTGTCTGGCCGATGTGGTATTCTCCTTGCACATTCCCTGAGTCCTTCTGAACATTTATGTTGGACGTCAAAAGGACCGACTCTATTCCCAGGTGCCGCCATGGTGTTTGCAGACCCAGTTCGCCGGTGAATTGCCCATCGGTTTGCGGTTTGATGTTTCCATTCACACTGATGCGGGATATCTCTGGCTCGGTGGACTGCACCAGAACGTCAAAGTCCCAGTCTAGCTTGTGGCGCACGGCATATCCGCCTGAGATCTCGCACATTTTGGCGTCCTCGACGGCGCTGAATCGGAAGTTGCTGCCCCTGTCCGAGGCTTTGATGGTCAGTTCAATGACACCGTCCGGACCGCCGGCTTTCGGCTGTACCCGCAGCATAGTCCTTGAGGGATAGGTATCGGCCATTTGGACAGACCCGGTCACAGTGAAAACGGCCATGTTGCGGTACAAGTGGCCATCGACGAGGTACTCGCTCGGTTTCGCTTGGTTGCGAGTGAGTGTGCCATGCATCGAAATGTTGCGGAAGTTCTTCAATGGCGTCCACACTTCGACGTTGAAGACGTCTTTGTTTTTGCTCGCCCTGGAACCGTACTCAAGGCGTTGGCCGTTCCTATTGACCAAAGCCAGGTCGAAGTTGAGAGCGGGATTTGGACCTTTCGTCAGAAGGATAGACGTTTCGGCTGTTCTTAGCGGCAGCATAGTTGTCAGCACCTTTCCTCTGGCACTAATTGCATTGGCCGGACTGAGGTGCCACCCTGTTGCGATTTGAAGCTGCAAAAAAAACAGGTTGTCACTCCATTCGAATGAGAGGTCACAAGAGGAAAATGCTTATAAATACCTTATTAAGGACTCCATTGTCGTGGACTTCAAACTGAATGTCAATGGCGTTGTCCGCGTCTGAGAACTCCTTCTTGAAGTAGCCCCTGCAAGCGTAGTGCGGAATGACGTCGGTGTCCAGAATAATGCCAACCGAAGTCTCTAGGAAGTTCTCTTCGGCCTAGAAAGAGAAAGAAAATATATTTTTGATCGATTTTATAGAGAGGTGAGTTAAAAATGGCCGCACCTCAACTGAAGCCGCCATCGAGAGCATAGTTGTGGCGGTCCTGGACGAAATATTTCCCCGGTGGATGTTCTCCTCGAGCTCGAGGAACGCCTCGATCTCGATTTCTTTCAGAATTTCAAATGGCGTCTTCACCATCAGGGCCAAGTCGTGCTGCTTGATCTCGTGGTCCTCGACTAGTTTGGTGTAGTTGACAACGAAACCGAACTCGGTGGGCGGTGTGACTCCATTGTCAATCACAAACTCAACCCTCTCGATGAAGAACCTATCCAAATCGATGTGGTATTCAAAGATTGACTTGAGGTTGCGACACGCGTCGAACGGCGTATACAAGTTCAAGACGTTCTTGATGTTCAACATGTCGGGGTAGTGGACGCGATCCTTGAAGTCTACCCGGCCCGCTGGGAGGAAAGCCTCACCAACGATGATGTAGAAGTCTCCTATTTCCTGGATGTCCACCTGGCCGGTGATAGTTGGCCACGTCAGCGTGTCGAGCTGCATGTCCACGAAGTAAGTGAAGTAGTCGTTCACGTCGTATTCCTCTTCGTCGTAGTCTTCTGCGTCCAGAGGCGGCTCGGGGGCCTTCAGGTCTTCGTCGTAGAGTAGCTCGAGATCCAGTTTGTTTGGACTTATGATGTTGAGGAGCTTTGATTTGGGCTTTCCGTTGACTTTGACGCCCAACTTGTGCTTGGACAGCTTTCCGTGAACTTCTAGAATGAAAACGTCGCGTTTGATGAGTTTTACCACGAAGCCGTTCTCCTCGAAGCCCACGAAAGGTGTGTACACCACGTAGGAGTATTCGAAGTCGGTCAGATTGTGGAAATTCCACACTCCGGTGAAGCCGAGTGTGGAGTTGTTGAGGCTGCCGCTCACATCGACGGTGGTCGCTTTCACTTTACCGATAAAAGCTATTTGACGGAGGTTCTCTATCGGCGTGGCCAGACTGAGTATGACATCAAAGTCGGAGAACGCATTTATGGCCAGTAGGACCTCGGCGCCGAATGCCATTGCCGGCGAACGTACTTCCGCCACGGCGTGGCGTTTCTTTTCACTCAAACCCAGACGACTGTTGATGGTGCGGAACTTCTCCAGCGGAGTGGTTATATTTATAACCAGCATGTTGTCGGTGAACTTCTTGACATATCCATCCATGGCTAGGGTGAATTCGCGCATGTCAAAGTTGAGGGAAGCTGCTCCCTGGATGCGGCGATCGTCACTGAGACTCAGCTTGGTTGCCAGGCCGCCCTTGCGATAGCCTTCGAACGGGCTGAGCATCAGCACGGAGCCGCTGATGTTCTGATAGCCGTCCCTCTTGATCAGTTCCCAGACCGACTTCACGCTATAGATCTTGAGCGTCTCGTTCACATCGTTGTACCGCAGATCGAACTCGGAATCGAACTTCTTCAGATCCTGCCAGTGATTCACCTTAACCGTGATTGTTGGAATGTCCTTGATGGTGCTGTTGATGCCCAGGCCGATGTGGAAGGATAGCAGCGGTTCCGAAATCTCGTGGTCGCTCTCATAGCCCAGCTGTAGGCGTTGGCTGTCCGCCCACAGTAGAGAAGAGTTGACGAGGAATCGATTTTCGTGGTTGTACACTCCGGCACTGAGGCTGTTCTTGTACCAGCCCTCAAAGGGAGTGGTCAGTTCGGCCCTGATCCAATTGTTGAACTCCTTGCCGGGTATAAAGCCCGCCTCGTAGTTGAAAAGGACCACTTCGTTGGTGCCCCAAGCAGCTCTTGCTGCGCCATTGTACTTTGGACCGCCGGCGTACATATTGAAGCCGCAGCTGAAAGTTCGATCCGGGTAGGTGAACATGAGTGTGGCGTCGTATGTCCTGTTAGCGGGGTTGTTGTACTCCGCATTGATGGCTAGCCTTTGCGAGGGGTCCCTGTTGGCGTCCCACTTTATTTCCACGGAGAGCTCTTTCCGCTTGGGGATTGTTAGAACGCCCACCTTGAGGTGTATGTCGCGCAGCTTGTCCATGTGAATTTCTATCTGCAGTAACTTGGGTTGCTGGGACAGTAGGTTGGCCGCCAGCGAATAGTCCTTTTCTTTGATTTTCAGCTTCACCTCTGCGTTGGAGTTGGTGTTGTTCTCATTCGAGTTGTACTGCAAGGTAAGCCCGTACGGGTCTTTGTTGTATTTCGCCTGGACGTCGGCGAACACCAACAGTTGGTTGCGACGGAAGATCAAGTTGAAGGTGGTCACCTCGAAGGAGGGACTCTCGACGAGTAGCTTGAGATGGTGGAGCACCTGCACGCGAGAGCTCTTGTCCTTGTAGTTGCCCTTGATCGAAATGGAATGGCTGGAGAACCATGTGCCGTTGAAGTTTATCTACACCAAAGAGAGAGAGAGAGAGATAGAGAGCTTAAAGTGTGTAAAAGTGGGCAAAAGTCTTACCATATAGTCTTGCTTGGACTTCTCATTCACCCTCAGCCGGACGGTGCATGAATTGAACTCGGGAACCGTCACGTTCATGAACGCATCAACGGCAAACAGATTCCGCCGGGGCAGGTGAACTGAGAAAACGCCGGTCGCCTCCTTCTGCGGTGCATACTTGAGGCCAATCACTACATTGTGCTCCGTGCCGTTTTTGCTGCGTTCTTCGTGCCTGAAAAAGAGCGCATTGTATCCGAAGTCAAAGTCAGGTGAAGTTTCAGCAATTTACTTTACTAGTAGGCGAAAATCGACGTTCGATTTGGGAACAGTGAGTTCGAGGGAAGCCCTCGTGCGTGATCCCTCCCACGCGTAGTCCTCGGAATGTGAGCGTGCGAACACGAGGCGCAGACGACTGGTTCGACTCGGATCGATTGCGTCAGGTGCGTTGTTATACGTTACCACGCCCTCGGTGTGTCCCTGCAGTGACAGCCACGTCGCGTTTGAGGCAAAGTTCAGCTTGGGGTAAGCCGAGGTCCTCAGCTTCACGTTGGCCCCGTATTCGGCCTTCGATTTGTCGCCAGTGTTGCTGACCTTTCCCTCGAACTGAACGGTTTCTATTTGATTCGCTTGGAACTGTGAACGAAGTGGATTAGCTACAGGAATTTAGAAAACGGATTTTTACTCACCCGATAGTTGACGGTCATATTAGTGGACGTAGTGATTTCGCTTTTAACTACGTTGCCCTTAATCAGGACCTGCAGCTTTTTCGTCTCAAAGGTCAGCTCCACGTCGTTCTGGGAGATTCCGTTCTTTTCGTTTATTCGCACAAGGCCCACCAGTCCGGTGATGTTCTCTCCGTTGATTGACAGCAGAGCCTTCGGTTTGTAGACCCATGAATTTCGGTCCTGATGTCTCTTCAGCTCGACATGGAGGTCTAGGTTCTTACGACCGTTCGTATCGATGTAAACGTCAAGCCTTCGGTCGTCCGGATCGCCCTTGTAGACCCCACCAGCGGAGTATGTGTTGGCGCCATTTATAAACCACACCGAGGCATTGGCGGCCGCAGGAACTGTCGACACATTCGCCGTCAGCAGTCGTTTAACCGCAGAGTCCGGCGTGGTGAATACAAACGACCACTTTGAGTCATTCTTCACCTGCTCCCACTCGTACTCGAAGACAAACAGCTTGGCACTGGGGTCGGACTTCTCCAAGACCCAGCTCATGTTGACCGGGCCACTGAGCAGCAGTCCCGGATACGTGGCATCACTCGCATTGCTCAAATCCGGCACACTAAACGAGGAGCACACCTTCAGGCCGATGGCTTGGTCCAGAATGGGCCATGTGCAGGTGTTGTTCGAGCTGCGGTGCTCGATGCCGGCTTGTGGAATCTCCTCGGCCTCCTTCATGACGACTAACTCGGATCGGGCACTGAATATCTCATTTTTGTCCTGCGGCAAACTGAATTTCAGTGAAACCAAACTGGCGCCGCGAATCTTCAGCTTGGCCTCGACGGCCGAGTTGGAGTACAGGTTGCTTTTCACTCGGATACCAGAGAGGGCGTAGAATGCATCCGTTTGCATGGTGGTTATGACATCCACCGACACACTGGTCTTCAGTTTGCCGTCTATGTCGAAGTGCCAATAATCCGAGGCGTCTCTCATTCGGTCCAAACTGCCCGACAGCCTTAGATCGACAGAAGACGCTCCGAACGCGTGGATTGACAGGGGGAGACCAATCGCCATGGGCACATTGTAAGATGCGTCCAGAAGCACGCTCGACTTGGTGTAGGTCACCTCGTTGCCAGAGAGAATTTTCGCCGCCTGATGGAACGGATCGAGCTCTTTAGCTACAGCCATCACCTCGGCAAGCCCCTCCAGGGAATGGAATCTGAGATCATTTCCGAAAATGCGCAGGCCAAACGTGGCCTTGGGATTGTTGTAGTTGTACTTGAGCTTATAGCCGAGGTCGTCAATATTCTTTTGGATGGTTTCCTTGCGGTCGACGGAGCGAGTGCTGCGAGGCTTTTCCTCGCCTCCTTCGAAGTCGTAGTCGTCGTCATCGTCGTCATCAAGAGATGCCTCCGTGACTCCCACTTCGGCACTGCGCTTTATACGCAGAGGATCGAAATCCAAAAGGTTGTCCAGAGACTCTGCAAAAATTTTTAAAGTGAAATGAGTTTTTTTTCGTTCGTGTTTCATTCCTACCTTCGTTTAAGGCGGCCTTCTCACCCAACCACTTGGTCAAGAAGGCAAACTTTTTGCGGAAAAGCTCGCGGTTAAGCGGGCCCTTGGGTCCAAATATGGACGAAGCTAATTCCTCGAAGCCCTCAGCCCTTGCGGAGATCTCGAAGAAGTTGACCGACTGTCCGAACAGGTCCGCGGTAAAGTTCATCGTAGCCATGCGTGGCAGGTAGGAGTCGGTGCCAAAAATCAGATTCATGTCCGTTGAAGTTCCTAGAAAAAGCCGTTCATTGTGTTTCCCTTAAAAAAAACTCCTTCGTCTCTTACCAAAATTGTATTCGTCGAAGAACAAACTGTGCTCATAGTTGCGCGAAAATTTTCGAATGTCCAACTTGAACTTGTCGGACAAATCGTCGTTGATCAGCAGGCCTTGACACTCAACCCGCACCGGCGACGAAGACTTGGCCAAATTGGTTAGATGCGACCAGACATACGATCCTACTTGATTGACCTTCTCCCTCCTCAGCACGTCCTTTATAAAGTCAATGGACTGATAGTTCAGACATCTCATCGATTGCACGTAGCTGAAGATTCGAATTTCAGAGTTGAGTGTCATGTTGCCGTAGGTTTCCAAAAAGAACTCTCTGTACTTCATGCAGTCGACTCGTCGAAAAGCCAGCACGCTCTGAAGTCGTACATCCACAGGGGCTATGTCCTCGGTTATGATTTCCTTGAGCTGTTCAGCGAACGGTTCCGACAGCACACCGATGTTGCCCAGACCCTTCAAGATGACCATCAGACGGTCGTGAGTACGCCTCTCGTTCCTGTACATATTAAAGAGGCTCAGAAACTCTGTCTCGAGCAGGCGTATGATCTTCTTAACGCGCTTGTGCGAGCCACAATCAGCGTTATGCCTGCAAAAGCTGTATACAACTGCTGTGGACGCCAGCGTGTACTCGGCGTCGATTTTCTTTTTCGAAAACTCAAGGATTGTGTAGACTGTTTCGAGGGTCTCATCGTCGGGTCGTTGGATGAAGGACAGCGACGTCATCCAGCTGTGGGCCAGTTGCTTGGGAATGGTATTCGATACGATTTGATCGCGCATCAGTTGGAACGAAGCGGTGCTTCCGATATACGGCAGGCTTTCCAGAACGTGGTTTCTAAGAGAAGAGAGAAAGAGAGATGTATGAGCAACTGCCTCTCTCCGAGATTAAATTCATTCCATTCATAACTCAGACGGACCGTGGGCGATTACCCAACGATGAGCAAGCGTACACCCTTGGCCTTTGGCATTTGTGATTATTTTTAAATCACAATTTGGCGGGAAGCCTCTTTTTATCACCACATACTCACTTGCCATTGCTGCAAATGCTCTCTGAGCGCGCCAAAAGTTGCGTTAGTGCCTTGTACTCCAAGTGCTTGGTGGTCTGTAGAAAATTGGTGAACACATCGATGAACTCGCGCTGGATATCCGGGAAGCCAAGATTGCACATCTGCTTGAGGAGGTCGCGGGAAGCCTTAATCTCACCGTGTGTCGGCTTGGTGGCCGGTGTGTGATCGAAAAGAAGTGTCGACCGCTTCTCGATGGGGTGTTCATCTGGGGAGTGAATGCATGTTACAAAAAGAACAGTCAACAACAACGAACTCTCTTACCTTGGAATATGAAAAAATCGCCGGAGCTGTAGTCTTCCTCGCTGCTGAGCTTCAGCGTCGAATGGGCTGTAGTCACAGCTCCTGTGTGGTTGTTCGAGAACGGGATAAGCTGGTGACGCTCGAAACAGCTCACGTCGCGGTATATACTCTGATCGATGGTCATCTGTACAAATGAAGCGAATTTTTACAACTGTCAGAAACCTACAAAAGAACCTACTTACATTACAATAGCTGTGCGAGTTTAAGATGGGCCAGATGGCCTTGTCGTCGCGAAAGACATACGGCGTCGTCTGCAGAACGGAATAGGTCGACTGTCGGAAGCGACACGACTGAATGTCCTTGGTTTTCCTAATGAGTACATGTGCGTTGTCGGTTCCCTCCAGCGAGTACGCTACGTTACACCTTCCGGACACATCCGTTTCCGTGGTGTTCAAGTCGACGTCGAACCGCAGCATAGTGTTTTGTATGGACGAGAGAATGCCCTTCTTGAAATTCAACACCCAGGAGGGTTCCTCAGCCTGGGGGCACACCTCACTTATGACACCGTCGTGGAATGAGAATCTCAAGTCGTACTTTTGAAGGTCAACCGCTAAATCGTTACTCTTGGGGTGGAGGCTTATGTCGCTGACCTCCGCCTCGGCTTCGGGGCTAGTCTCTAGATTGTCGTAGTCATAGTAGTCGACGAAGGTGGTGCTTTCAGTCGGCTTTACCACCTCTTCTTGGATCTTTTCACGCAGCTGCACATAGCTGAGGGTGAGAACGCCTTCGCACTGCTTCGGGAATATTAGGTCGACCACTGCGTGCACATAGACGTCGGAGGAGTTCTGACCCGTGCCCGTGAATTCTGTCCGCAGGTGCACATTGTAGTCGTATTTGTAGCGATGGGCATCGCTAAAGCCGAATTTCGACGTTTCCACTTCGCACACAGGCCGGCCGCAGATTTTTGGATTTTTCAACGGGTCTGCAAGGGGAGCGTTATATTGTTTTTCGAAAGGGTATTACATTTTAAGGGTTTAGGAAGGGGGGAAGCCAGTAGACTGGGTGTGTTGACCTACTCTTTGTCACCAAAAGGTGTTCCGACCTTGCTTTCCGAGGTTAAACTTTTCTAATTGTTTTAAAGTCAAGTCAGATGTATATGTGTTATATGTGCTATCTGTTATAAAATCAATAATAAAACTGCTGCTACGCCTTTAAACAATAAATAGTTGTCGCAACAGGACACTAGGGGTCGCTTCTCGTAACCATTTGTTTGCGTGAGGTTTTTTGGACGATTGCTGCCTTTTTCTGTAAAAAAACAGAGTCTCCAACTCCAACGCAGTTGATTCCTTTATTAGGACTACTTTATCTGTGTCATACTTGTGTTGTTGGTGAATCTGCAAATATTTACACCCACTCTAGAGTTTTCTTAGTCACGGTCGAATGAAAATCCAATCGTCGAAAGTTTGCGAGTAGCTTAGAAATGTTTTTTATCTTATCTAGTCAAGCAGCTGTGCATTTATAATTGATTGGAAATTTTCAAACAACCAAACAACTGGCCAGCACGACTTTCGCTTTGATTCCGCTCTGATAATGATTGTGAGTAAATATTTATTACTGAAAACATAGTCGTACTTGAATGCATAGAATGATGATCCGATAAGCGTGTGAGAACTGAGAACCTATATTTGAATATTCAAAGAAAGAGAATTATCCGCACTTTCTTACGAATCAATGAACCGGTGTAACTCGATTAGGCATTCATGTGAGTGCATTTAAGCAGAAGGATGTGTTCTGAGATTACCGATGTGGCAGAGTCACGACGTGCTAAGTATTCAGTTTTTTGATTCAGGAAGTATTCCCCTAGTCGCATTGAAACAAAAGCCCCAAAGGATGAACTCACTTGTGATAAACTTTTCACTACTGTGGCACAAGTTTCATTTTCTATGGGTGTGAGATGGCGACCTCTTTTCTCTGCTTGAATATTTTCAGAAGAAGATTAGAAAAAAAAAAAATTTTTATTAAATCCCTGTAGGAATTTAAAATTTCATTTTCTTTAAAAAGGATTTTTTTTTGTTTAAAATGTATGAAATGTGGATTCCTTTTATAGAGTGAGTGGTGTACCCTGCCCTTGAGATGTACCTCCCTGATGAGGTTTTAGAGCCATCTTTTCACTCCGGAGGCAGTCAGGAAGACAGACATCTTCTCTGGGTGTAAGTTAGCAAGAATTGCTGAAGTGACGATTTCCTCGTCAAGGATGTCCTTTCGTAATTTTCAAGGCAGTATAGGGTCCGGTGAGGCGCCAATGCAGTGAAGATGTTTTTTCATGCAGCCACTAAATATTTCTGTTTAGATTTTTAGGCTATTTATGTCCAATGGTCGAATCGCGTCGTTATTAAGTTGATTTTACATGTGATACAAAAACAAATTCCTTCACGTAATGCTCGTTCACGGACGACGCGATTCGACCTCTGACTAATGAGGGAGTACGAATTTCTGAGGGAGAATTTGGGAATCTGGTGCAGTTTTGCCCCAGCCAGACTTGATTCGATATGAGATAAGCTCTTGATGTAGTTCCAGAAGTGCTTTTAGCTGACTCCACAAAAGGGTTCAGGTCGGAAGAGTGTTATTGTTGCGGCGACTGAAGTCAGTCTCAAAAACTAATCAAAAACTGATCTAATCTAAAGCCCCTATTTGTTTCTAAGACAAACTTCGATTTTATGACACATGAGTCTATAGAGCTTTGAGAGCTGTTTGTCTGCCTGAAAAGATAAATATGGTTGTTCCACGTGTAACGACTTTAATCTGGAATATGGATAAGTTTTTGCCACGGTTTATCGACTTTCCACACATTTTAGGTCCAGTCCCTAACGTCATCTCATAACTGTCTGTGTGCGAGACGAGGTTAATGGATTGGGTTTAAATTTTCTCCACTCTTCCCTAGGAGGCACGATTTTAGAAAAGTTTTAATGAAGGCCATATTACAGTTTAGCCTGGTGAATGGGATTTCAGGTTCCATAGCGTCGAGCAGAGACGGGAAATCTCCATGGAAGGAATTGGGATAAATGTTGTTCGAATGGATGGATTGGCGAATTTGATTTTTGATAAAAAAATCCTTGCACTTTGTCGGATGAAAATACTTTTATGAATGAAAACGACGAGTTTTGATAATTTACCACTGGCGTGGCGTCCAAATAACCCGATTCCTACCGATTTCCCTTTTTAAATTTCCACCAGTCAACGCTATCTACCAAAAACCAAATATACAAGAAAGCCTATCTACCAAATAATTTTAATATTCACAAAATAGTGCACACACGTAACCTATCAACTAAATATTGTGTGTGTATCCATTTTCGTTCATCACCGTCATCGTCATGACAAAGCGAACAGCGCAGGTAACCCTAAATAGCTCGAGTTATTAAAGCTCTCACTGGGTAGTTGATTTTTCGAGAACATTTGCTTGTGTCGCTTTTTTTCTTCCCTGAGCATGAGGACTGTGTTTGACTTGACATACCTCTTTGTCCAATACCCACCTGGTTCGAGTTATTCGATTTCCTTCTACTTTTTGTTTTCTAATTTTGTGGATAATATCTAAGCCACTTTCACTATGCCTTAAGCTCATTGTTAATTTTAAATATTAATGACTTGAAGTATAAAAAAGGTGGCTTGGATTGATTTAACTTAGTTGATGTGGAAATTTTGTTTCAAGGTACACAAATGTAATGTTTTTGTATGCGACTTCCCATTTTAAAATGTCAACGCCACGCCACTGGAATTCACCCCACGTGAAAAGTGGCAAGATCCTGTTTTGTTAATGCTTCTTGGAATTTACTTGTAGCTTAACGTACATTGACATAAGCTGGCTTCAAATTGTGACCTGACATACGCATCCAGAGTAATAGTCAATTACAGTCGAATCCCACTAAGTCGTACCTCCCTTAACTCCGATTTCCCTCTAACTCGAATTTTTCCAGAAATCCTTCTAGGTTAGGTTAGGTTGAAGTGGCTGTCGGCTAGAAGACACACTTAGACCGTTATAAGGTCCCTTGTGATACCACATGAATCTAAAACTCGTTCCTTCTAATTTCAAACTCATTCATAAAACATGTTCAATATTGATGATGATGATAGTCGATTCACTTTATGCTTTTACCGTCGGCCTTTGTCAGTTGCGTTCAAGGGATTTGCGTGATCTTGATTTCTAAAATGTTTGTTGTTCAAATTTGTTCAATGGCAAACCGGGGAAATTCATCGGATTTAATAGATAAGCTTATTGATTCACATGAAATGCACTATCTTAGCTCAGCATTTAAATCTAGGGTTTTTTCTAACTCGCAGTTACTGAGAATAATGTACAAAAGGTCAGTGCCTTATCGTTGCATATGTAAATAAGTTCCATTTAAATAGATCGATCAGTACTACTTGAAACTCCTACAGTCGTTAACATCCACCTCTAAAATGTATCCCTTCACCTACCTACGCAAATGTTATCTCTAATATCCTCTCCATCGAAGGCTTCGGATTTCACTTCCTAAACCCTTGGATTACTTATCAAAAATATCTAACAAATCGCATTTCGCCCGCCATTCGTATATGGTAAACTCAGTGCAATTAATCAAAGTCTCAAAGGATCCCAAAACATATTAATCAATACTTACTCTGTCTCGCAGCATAGCTCAAATGTAATCCACATAATACCAGCAGAAGCACTATACTATCCAGATAACGTTGTTTCTTCATTTTGACCAAGTCACTTCATTTAACAACCAGTTCACTTTTTAAACAATTTTAATTCGCTTATAATCTTCCTTACAACATCATTCCCAGATCTAAATGATCTAAAATACCAAAATCACAGAGATAGATAGAGAAAAAATTAATTAACATGGGGAAAAACACAATTCGAATCATCAAAGCAAATTTAATCAGATTACACGACCACAATGCGACCCCTACAGCCAGCGATTAGCAATGAAATTCCACCCGACAAGTGCGGGATGAATAAACCCAGCAAATCCTTGCTTGCAATTTATACAACCCACACGTGCCGCCGCAATTGGAATTCATGAATTTGTTTCAAAATGTATTTCCAAATTCAACGATAGCTATTCATGTCACACACAAACAAACAAACACACACAGGAACCGAAACCGACCGCTAAACTAAATGAATTACGATAATCCTCTCGATTTGTTAGCGCGTAGATGACCCTATGTCATCTTTCGAGAGGCGATAAGGCCACAACTTCCGTGCGTTATCTGCAGCGTCTTATCTCCTAGTCGATTGGAAATTTTGCGAATTTCTAACTTCTACGGATGTGAGAACTATTTCATTTTCGGCCAACAAATTATACACGTTATAAGGATAGATAGACGGAAGGATATTCATCTGCAGACCACGTATGAGGATAATTGCATCGTATTCGTATCTATACTTGATGTTGTTTTCACCAGAATCATCAATTTTACGTACACTAGCACAATAAGGATAATAGAGGCATCAAGGAGACGACGTGTGCTGTTTTATATTATTTTCTACTTCAATTCACTACCTTTTAGCCGGGTTTTACTTTGGTCTTTTCTCAAAAAAAAAAGCAAACGCAAAATTGTACACGTCAGCGGGTATTAAGTAAACGGCGCGCCGGAAATAGATAGAGAGAGAAGTTGTAAAAGCGTGCGACCGAACCGAGATGATGCGACCAACTGAAGTCCTGATAGTAGAGCACTGCTGGCTTCGGGTACTGTCTTTCGTTTTGCTGAGCAATAGATAGCAAAATCTCAGTTTTGTCCCGTTCGATGGGCACGGTGCGATGCGTCTGTTCACTATCTGACTCGCTTATCGCCATTGTGCTACATAGGAGGGTTTCCGAGATTGAACGCCATCTAAGAAGGAGAGTGAGCCTGCGACTGGGGATGCAAGACAGCACGATAATTGTCAGGCTTATCACTGTCAACAACGTGCTCGGGTTAGAGATCACACAAAGAGAACGAAAGCCGGGTAAGAGAGAACTAAAGCCTGCTTATTGGGGTATGCACGAGTGGCGGACAAATTGATTTGATTCATGCCTTTTCAATTGATGCGAGTGGAATGGGGCAACCGACAACGACAAGGGTGTTATCACCACACCCTCTTCATGGCTTAACAGTGACTGAAGGGTCTGCGTGGGTGTTCGTTGGTATACGTACTCGAACTCGTAAACGAGGGAATGAAATCGTATATAGCTACGAAGAAGAAAGTGATTTGGATTTCCCATAAGCTATTGTAAAACTCTTTTGTGTGAATGTCGGAATCAGGATGACTGAAGGACGGTAGTTGCTGTTTTATGCTGGGCACACACATGTTGCCACCGTAATTCAATATTTCTCAAGTAGTTGCAGTTAGATTTTATGAGTGGACGGTAGAAAGTATAAATCCAACTCCTCCCCACATATTATGCAGGCGAAAAAGGGTGCTGCCATTGTCAATTGACAATTTAAAGGATCTCAACGTTGAGTGGGTGCCCTGAATGGGGTAATAATATTTCAATACCACAGGTTTAAATAGCCCAATTCTCCTAGGATTGCGATTCGTTGTATATTCCTTCATCCCAACTCAGTCGTTTCCTCCTTCACACTCAAACCCCTCCACCGAAACAGGAAGATGTAATATTTCTAAAACAAAATAATTTGGCTTCAACTTTAGCTTGCCTTAATCCGAATTACATTTTGTGAAAATCCTAAATCGCAGTAATAACTTGTAGAGAGTGCATCATAAAAACAGAGCAACGCCATATATCACATAGCATCCCTGATGAAACAAATACTTGTAGTAAACTTTCCAAAGTGTTACATTTGCATAAAATGGGTATCGTGACGTTGGATGTAATGCAGGACGTTGTACAGTGTGTTTCAGGAAAAAACGTGCACTTTGAGTTTTGGAAGCTTGTACCCGAGGTCTTATTCTTTTGGTCATGCAATAAAACCACCGGATTGTCGATTGAACACGCTGATCCTACAGGAAAAGTTAGGTTGTAACAAATAGACTCCATCGAAATAAAGTTGAACTTGTCCTCCTGTTTCAATGCGACTCAATTCACAGGTAGATTTGGCATTTGTGGCTTTTTATTTTGTTCGACGTTTCGTAATTCTTATCCTCGACACGACTTTCAGCGCAAGCCTTCAGAAATAGCAACTGCGTTAAATCGCATGATCTTGGCGGTCGGTTGACGAGAAATATTGCGACCCTGGTTACTTTTCACGCAAAATATCGAACGTTGCACCAGTTGCACGATGTTCTGACCACATGATGCTTAAAAAATGATTAAACCCATTTAATTCAATCACTTAAAACTATTATACCTCGTGTCGGAGGTTCCTTTCTATCCCCACTGTTCACGGTTCGTGTGTGCATTCAACTAAATTAAATCTTGGAACATATTCCCGATAGCTTTGAAAACTTTTATTCAAATTTACGGTTTGTTGCATGCCCGCAAAGCATTCATTTTGTTTCTCTTCTTATTTTTTTGCAGGTTTTGTTTTGAACAAAGTGCACATCGGATGCATGGAGCTTGGCGTGCCAGCTGCCAGTGGAAAACAATTTTTCTCCTTGTGATTTGCTCGCCAGAAAGCTCTATTTGCTCCCAAGGCGCATATATGAGGTGGGATTATTCGATATTTTTCCGAAGATATATTGCAACCAACTACGTAATGTACACTTGCGATGGGGTATGGAGAAGTATCAGGACTTAAATTATGCACAAGAACTTTTGGTCAACGATGAACTTGCCAATTGCGGTGTGTTGGAGGATGTGTTGTCTTCGGGTGCTCCATGCGGATGGTTTCGGCTTCGGCTTTCATAATAAATAATGTAAAGAAATGCTGGCGGAGGTGTAGGTTCAAATAAAACACTTTAAACATTTAAATTTGTTGTCATAGCATTTATTTTGGGGAAAAAAAAAACACAAAAAAACCATACATATACCTAGTTTTACAAACACTGTCCATTTATAGGAGTATAATGGCACCTATTGCAAATAAAAACCGATACAGTATTCAATAATATCATAGTTATGGCGTTAATATCTGCATACACCTTTTAATTGGGTGTAGTTAACGCGAAGAGTTATTCTATTTTTGTTTGAGATAGTAATCCTTTAAGGATCAATTAATTGTTTATGTATGTACATGTAGCAAGCGCGGCAAACCACCTACAAAGTGTAATCATTCACGAGATGTTTGTCATCATCATTTATTTAGTATTTGGTTTAAGTAAGTCTAAAATCTACTTGTCTTCGAATAATTTAATTTTATTTTTTTTTTTTATAATTTATCACAGAATCAATCGATTTTTATTATAAATTTAATTTAGATATACATTATTATAGCGAAGCAGCAACGTATTTTCGTTATTTTTGATTTCTTTTGTTTTGTGTTTGTGCCTAACAAGTGAGTTTCTAAAAAAAAAAAAAGAAATCGTTACTTCTACGAGTGGTTTTGGAATTCGCTGGCAAAAATTATCAGACGCATTATGATTATGATACATATTTCATGTTTCGGTTAGAAACAATCATTGGATTGGATATAATTTGAAAAAAAGTGCATTGACCTCCGTAAATGAGGTTATGTGGATATGTGAACTTGAAATAAGGCAGCTTAGCCCAGATGGCTTGGGAAATCGAACGCAAAGGAGTCGTGCCGTAGACTAAATCAGTGGCAAGTTGTTCAAAATAATTGAAAAAGGGAAGTATACCACGAAATTTCAAAGGGGACCGACAAATTTGATTATTTTCATTGTTTTTTAAACAGTTTTCCATCATTCTCGTAATAATTTATTTCTTTATGCCTGACAAAAGATGATAAGTTCCATTCAAGGGCCTCCCTTTTGATTCTTTTCGAAGCTCGCCTAATAATCTGCTCGAAAACGTTTCTTCTGCTATATTTTACAAAATTCTATTCTATTACAAGCTACATTTGAGTGTGAGTAGAAACAAATCGGCCGTGTCTTTTAAAGAGCTTTGCAAGTTTGTTTTCCTTAAGACTATGTTTTCAAATATTCGACACCAAATAAAGGAAGGCCGCTGTTGTCTGCTTCTGCTGGCGGACGGGCGCACAAAAACAATCAGCCGTAACTTGGAAACAACCAATTCCAGACGTTGTTCAAAACCGAATCTCACCGAAGATAGTAGGACACTGGCTTTGTTTTTCCGTTCTTAGTCATTGTCGCCTTTATACCTTTGAAATAGAGAATAGGAACAGGAGGAATTGAATACAATCAACAAAATTTTTTCAATTACTTACCATCATAATCGGACGCATGACTGACACCCATGATTTCGAGTTCCTTAAACAATGCTCCCAAGCTTGATGAGTCGTCTAAATATTCTGAATTGATACGTATTGTGGGGGCTTTGGTTTTTTGCGTTTGCGTATGCCACACTAAGATCTCAGTGCAGTTCTTCCCCTTCGGTTCAATGTCCTTCAAAGTCAACGATATACTTCTAAGGAAGGAGTCTTCTTCGTAGCCAGCCTTGTAGGGCATTGTGGCATTCGGATGCAGTGCCAAATATTCGAGATTCACAGCAAAACCGGCCATATCAACTGGCCATCGTCGATTTCCCGGCCACGAATCGAAGAAACCGATTACTTTTCCCTACAACAAGATTTCATTAAACATTGAAAGAAGGGTTTTGTAAGGATCATACCTTTTGTACAACCGGTGTGCTCACCGAGAACATTCCGATTAGACCCACAGGAAACATAGAAACCTTTTTGGTGTCTCGAATTTCTGAGAACAATTTCAGATCGAATGTGTTGTCATCATCGCCGAAATAGAGGACACCCGAGTTCTGTTTTTGTTGGCGTAGCCAATTCAGCGCAGCTCGGCGGTTGGCCACACCTCTGGGGTTGGGTGTCATGCTCCGATAAACATCGGGCATGGGACTAGAGATATGCGTGTATGGTATACCTGAATGGAAAAACATAAAAATTGCTGATTCACTTAGTCACGTCAACGAGACGCTACTCTACTTACCAAATTTATTAAATAGATAATCTAAAAATATATTACACTCTGTGTAATCATCGGCTACTATCCAATGAATCTTCGGGACATGCATTAGGGTATAACCGAGCCTGGTAAGTTCGGGGATTTGCTCCCGCCGTGGATACGTTGGCGTGATGAAGTATATCGTTGGAAGGTCATCAAACTCGTGTATCGGGCGGTTTTGCACAAACAGTCTTGAGTCTGAGTAGTTCTCGCTGCATACTACAGATGTATCGTTTATAACGATGCTGGCAGAATCCTCTGCAACGAAAAAAAAAACACGTTACTAAGCATATAACAGGCAACAAGTTTATAATTAATGTCACTCCTTCCAAAACTTGTCTATAATCAATGGGTTTCCTAATAAAATCATCGTTTATCGTGTCGACCTATATCTGAATACGTGTGTACCTACTCGTATTATGTCTCAAAATTAAGGGTTGTTCGTCATAAGGGATTGACACACCTTCGTAAGTATACTGTTCTTGTTTTTGCAGGTTAGATTAAGGTTAAGCAATAAATAGTAAAGAAGTTTCTTTCTTTATAAATGTGTTACAGGGAGAGCAGCACGTCATGCTTCATACAAATCGTAGTTAGTTTTGTGTTGGACTACTTACAAGCCTACACAGAGCAGCGTGTGACTTTTGTCATTAATCTTGCAAATCGTTTGCGTGGTCGCTGGATTTACACATCAATCCTGATTAGGTGCCAATTGCTGCTGAGTAAGTGAGTAGGTATGAGATTCCATATTAAACAAACAGCACGTGTTATCAACAATAAACTATAACGTGTCAAGCTTGTTCAAATGATTTTATTAAAAACACGTAAGTAACTACATGCATTTTCAGCAACAGGAAGGTTAACGAACAAAAAAACAGTGGTAAGTATAGAAAAATTAAAGCGTCTCCAACTTCCTCATGCATTTATGCAAATTGACAAGATGCCAACAAAGTAATAAGGGTTCACAATGACACGAGCGTTTTGAAAGCATCGAGATCGAGCTAAAATTGCATTGCACATTTCTACCTCATCATGAACAGGAACAACTCGTGGTTGGAAAACATAACAAAACTGAAATAAGAAGGAAATCATGAAGGAGCTGACGAAAGTTGCATAATTTTCAAGTCAAAAATTCTGTAAAGCACCAGGCGATCAGGAATTAGCAATTCTGAACAACACACATGCCCCTGCATATATGTGACGCTTTTAAATCGATCCACAGTAATGTATCACAATTTTCTTTGCATACCTGCGGGCGTCGTGCATTTGCTTTTACTCGGTGCGAAACTATCGATACCTACAGCGACAGCCTACACCTGCTTATGGTCGCCTGGTGCTTTTGTGAAAGATTTTCGTCGATTTTTTCGCTGTCCGGTGTGCGAAATTGCGAGTGGCGAGGATTTCACTCGATGATGTCTGTCAAAAGTATAAACTGGCCATTGACGTTTGCATTTTTTTTTGCGCTGGCTCTTTTTGATGATGAGAGGAAGGGAGATGATCCAGTGAATTGAGACCGGAATTTTAGATTTGGTAATGAATGTCTCACTTGCGATACAGGAAATTGACTGAATAATCGATTTTTTTGAGATGACATGGCGCGTTATCAAAATTCACAAGCACATTTTGTTTCACAAAGAGACGAGACATTTAATCAGTTGCAAAACAAGTAAACAAAAACTCTGTTGCGTTTTGTAAGTGGCTGAACTTCGCACAGATAACAGTTATTCTTGGATTTTCAATGATTCATTGTCATTTATGGTTTTCATTATCAGACATCAAAATGACGCTAGCATGAAGGTAGCTACTTACGCTGGACATTCTTCAGAATTGCCTCATCAATGGCTGTTCAAACGCATACAAACATTCATGTTATTCCATTTATTACTAACAGAGAAGCAAGAACAACAACTCTAGTGTTTTCTTTCATACATAATATGCAAAAACGATTATACGCACAATGGACTCTGCAGCTGCAGTTCGCTAGAGCTGTCAAATTGTGAATACAAACGAGTTCAATGGCGGCGAACACAATAGATCTGAGGCGTCGGACATAATATGTATTTTAATTTGTGCTGTTGCATTAGGCAGTTGAATGTAAATGGCCGCGTTCCTCTGCCCGCTGGACATCTAGCACATAATATCCCAGATGAAGGAACGCTCGCGCAGCTGCAGCGGCAAATTTTGCAAACGTTTGAACGATTTGCCTTTGACTGGTTGTTTTTTTTCTCTCTCTCTTTCAATGCAGCGCGTACTTTTACGCTAGATTGAGAAATTTCCCTGAAAGGGATATTTCACAAAAAGTGCTAGATGTCTAGCGCCTATAGTGATATGTAAATTTTTTTTATATGAAGTTTGACATGCCGCTGTTCATCTAGCGGGCAGTGGAACGCGGCCAATGTAAAGGGCTATAGCGAATTTGACAGCTGCCGATATTCATGATAAGATTTCGGCAAGTTTCCGATCTGCATCTGTTTTCATTGATTGCGTGTTTCAAACAAATAAAATTCTTCATTTGACCGTTAATCTGCATTATCCAGTTGTCAATAACATTGCGTATTTAAAAAAAGAAAACATAAATGCTATAAATGAATATGATGACGATGAACTGTTGAATGGCTTCTTCCTGTTTGCATTACATCCAACCCTTCGGTGCGATTGAATAAGTCATATTATACAGCAGAATGGGTTTAATTAAATACACTACGACACGCCTGAGTTTGCGAATAAATGTTGTTGTGTATTCTTGCCACGTCCACGGAAAATATCGCATATGGCACACGTGCATTGCTGCACAAATTGCGCGTTGTAAAAAGTCCTATTTCTATGGGAGAAAATTCCTTTTATTGCTAGTTTTTTTATGTCAATTGATTCCGCGAAGGTTTGCTTTCGTTGTGTCCGGCAACGGTTGCATGGTTGTTCTGTTTTAAAAATAAATTAAATATAACACCGCAGGCAGCAAATGTGCCAGACACTGATTGAGCCATATACAGAGTGGGTAACAGATATGGATGCATAGGTAATCCGTTTTTAACAACACCACCTTTGATAGTTTTTGTATGTCATGTGTAACCTTCGGGGACAGGATTTATCTAAAGTGCGGCTTGAGTTTGGGATCATTTTAACTTAAATCAACAGCGTGGACAGTACACTTGCAACTGAATGGTACAGAAAAGGTGAACGTTTGCAGGTACAACACTTCAAACAATTGCGATGAAAATCAATATCTTATGGACAAAAACTGATAGGGAAGTTAGTCCAAGTTTTGTCATGTCGTTTGTTCTATTGATTTAAAGCCGAACATACCACACGACAAGAAAGTTTTACAAGTCGTTTATTATTCGTGTAGATGGGTCATTAGCAGGACGCGGTAAAAGGATGGTCACCGTTTGGCGAATCTAATGGATTGGGGCGACACAAAAAAGGTAACAAAAATATCGGACAATATTATAATGCATTTAGGCGATTAACTCGGTAGGTAGTTACTTACAACAGAAATAGAACGAACAAGGAAAAGATTGAAAAGCAGTAGCTATATCAAGTAGTAGTGACTTATGGTTGGAAAGGGATCTTTCGTAGCCGCTACTGTAACGGCTTTATAGTGAAGCGTGTGGTGATTAAGACATTCGTATCGGTATAGAGTTTAATAAACTTTAAAGTGGTGGCACGTTCAAAGTTTTAGTCGTCTTAAGTTGACTAGAATTGTCTAGACGAAATCTTTCCTGAACGCAACGTCACTTAGAAAAAAATACTCCATTCACTTGGTCGCCATTTTTCAAACAACCAGGAATTCCTATTGCCTTGCACACATTTTTAGTATAATTCCATTTAAAAAATATCTTTCCATTGGCATACAAAAGTAATGACGACGTTCGATTTCTAGTAAGTCTGACAGCAGTCTGACAGCATTTGTCTCTCTTCTGGTTGGTCTATATATTGATCGAATGACCAAACTGTCAATGGAGGGGTAGCTAACTAACCTAGTCATGAAAATCCAGCTTGAACACTCAGTTGCCATTTCGAATGACGTTTCGATTGCTCGTTGTTAATGGGGGCCGTTCAAGTATCTAGTTTAGTAAGTTTGACAGCTGACTGACTTGATGTATCTAAGTTTTGATTGGCCTTGATGGATCACAAGGGGTAGCCGACGAATCTATTCAAGAAATTCGTAACTGAGTACTAAGTTGACAGTTCCCTGACGTAGGAAAAGTGACGTTCCCGACCAATCTAGTTTTACGTTCAGGTTACATCTAGTCCAGACCAATCTAGTCGACTTAAGTCAACTAAGTGCTCAACAGTCAACAAATATTTGTTAAGATTGGACAGTGCAGTGCAGAGAAGATTGCATTACCCAACAACATTGCTGAAATGTAACTTTTATAATGGGGACGTTCGGATACGTAGTTTGTATAAAACGTCAACT
Source organism: Cheilosia pagana (assembly GCA_936431705.1). Classification (NCBI taxonomy): domain Eukaryota; kingdom Metazoa; phylum Arthropoda; class Insecta; order Diptera; family Syrphidae; genus Cheilosia; species Cheilosia pagana. Next base: position 708,084 of record OW386169.1, read on the forward strand.
AGATTTGTCGGGACTAGGTATCCGTACGCCTTAACTAAGTAAGATTAGTTGTTGTTGTAAACGCGTGGTTTATTTTTAAATTTTGACACTTTAAAATGTCAACTGAGTACGCAGGCAGGATTTCTTGACTAGATTTGTCGGCTACCCCTCCATAAACGTCAACTGCAAAAACTAATGACGAGACCAATCTGGGCCAATGAAAACTCAAACACATCTAGTCAGTCGTCAGACTTACTAAACTAGGTATCCGAACGTCCTCAATGTAAAGGTATCCGAACGTTCCGATTCTGTCAGAACTTTTGACATTTAACCAAAAGATGTCTAGTTGGGGCTTCCTTTGGATTCAGAACGTGTGAAATCATTGAAAAACCACATAAAAACACATTCCTATGAATAACTTCATCGTCGATCTAGTATTTTCATTTATTATTGTTTTTTTTTTCAATTGGAATCAATTAAATTTGGCCTTGGCGACCATTAACGCTCAATATGTTATCGCAAGAAACAGAAAACAATACATTTAAACACTTCCAATTAAATTAAATCTACTCACGAAGCGTTCACAAAAGATTCTTATCCTCTACTACATAATGTGTCATGCTCGAAATCAGCTAATGCATATACAATCAGAAAGGATAATTGTATAAAAAAGGTGTAGACCGTTTCTTTTCTTGCTGTTCTCCAAATGAATGTGATTATTTCAAATTTGGGGCAACGTCTAATCGAACGATGAATAAAATTGCACGCGTCAAATCGATCAAAAACGCTTGACTAAAGGCGGTCGCCTTTTGTTCAGTATCTATTATAGCGAAATTACCGTTCTTCCTCGTTATTTACGAATGGTGCGACAAATATAACGTGAAAAATTAATTATTGCCATGATGGGGTGACAATAATTCGCATTGAATCGTTAAATATTAGACGTCCAAGTTCGTTACCACCGTGTGCTATATCTTTGCTTGTCAACAGCTGTCATGCATGTTAATTGGATATCCGATTGTTAATCGAACGTGGACATTTTTCGGAGTGTAGTCCGTATGAGTGATTCACCAGTGACAAATTGACACACCTACGGATTCGGAAGATAAATCAACGCATCGGCGGCATCTGAAGGAGAATTCAGTACCTATGGTAATAACAACAATAGCAATTGAAGTTTTATGTGAATTCCTTATGTGAAACAAAGCGCTACGACTTTTCAATTTGACTCTGGATTAAATTTTAACATGCGCGACATGCGTGGTGTTTTAGTTCGCCCAATATTTGGTTAACTGTATTTATTTGGAATAAAAACAAACAGCCTGTTACGGCGTACTAACTTAACTTTAAAACGTCGCTAAAGTTGGAACAATATTTGGACATCAATGTGTGAAATGCCTTTGTCAAAGATTAAACAGCTGTCAAAATAGAAAACCTGGGTACACGGAATCAAATTGAACCAATATTAAGATATTTCTTCCAATAGCAGCTGAAAATGTCAACTACAAATATTGACAGACGCAAGTGGAAAGACAAATGCGCCTAAAGTTGTTGGAAAGTTTATATCGGCCGCGTTCCTCTGCCCGCTCGACGTTTAGCACAAAATGTTCCAGTTGAAGGAACGCTCGCGCTGCAAACGTTTGAACGATTTTCCTTTGACTGGTCGTTGTTTTCTCTCTCTCTCTCTTTCAGTGGGTAGTTTTACGCTAGATTGAGAAATTTCCCTAAAAGGGATATTTCACATAAAGTGCTAGATCTCTAGCGGCTATGGTGAAATGTCAATTTTTTTGTATGAAGTTTGACATGCCGCTAGTCAGCCAGCGGGCAGTGGAACGCGGACGTTGTATGGCTGACGTTAACGAAAAGTCTTGCAGTCCTGACAGATTTCAACAACTAGTTTTGAATGTTCCCTAATCAATTTATATGTGGAACATTAAGGATTTTTCAATATGACAGGTCGATGTTGGCAGCCCGTGGCGGCCATGTTGTTTAGGTGGCGTACGCAGTCACTGATGCCAAATCACAATGCAAAGTGACACGATAGAGCAGCAGTGTCCGTCAGTGCAAACTTTGCGTCCATTTTACCACAAAGAGACAATCGGTTCGATTAACAATCAGTCACCACCCGTATACGTCAAAGGAACGCCAGATTGGCCGAGAATATGTTCGCGGTCGGAAAAAGTATAGAGGAGAACCCGAGGCTGCCAATTCCTCGCCGTGTACAAGAAGACGCCCTTTTGTTTCGGAGCGCTTGCAAGAGGACCGCAATTTTGATCAAAAAATCATCTTTAGCAATGTCAACAAGCTAAATTGCCGTATAAGAATGACGCCAGGTGGCAGTGCATCCACAAAAAGTTACTTTTTGGTGCGGATTTTTGCCAGCGTCATTATTAATCCGTACTTTTTTGAAAATGAAAGTGATGTGAGATGTGGCCCTCACTGCACTGTATATAGGCCCAAATTAAACGATATGTGGTTTCAGAAGGACGGGGCTATGTGCCTCACAATATCTTGTTCCATTTCAACATTGTCCCGTCCTTATTTTGAAAAGTCCCTTATTATGCAGTTGTTTTCTTTGAATTCGTGATGCCAAATGTCACTTTTGATAGCACTTTTTGATAACATTTAAAGCAAAAATAAATTGGTAACACAGTTTTCAGGCGAATTAATAATGAACAGCATATTGCGTCGTTGTACGGTAGGTATGTCTTTTTTTATAGCACCGATAATACGAGTAGTACGTCAGCGATTAACCTGTTTCAATAATTTCATTCCATCAATTTTAAAAGCGATAAAAAATCGTTTGTCTTGTCCTTCACTGTTCCAATCTCTGATACTATATTTAATAAGCAGTATTATTCTAGTAGGTACTCCATTAGCATTCTTTAAGTTATAAAAATAAATGGCCCCACTAAAGAGAGCACAATTTTCATAAATTTCATAGAAATTCACCGCCCACTAGCGCCTAATCCAATTGCTGGCACTGCTGACTGCCGAGTGTGAGTCAGCTATCTGTTGTTTGAAATATTTTTAGACGTGCAATATAAACTGACGGGGCTTTTGCTGTCTAATCTGCGCACTCTTAATTCGATAACAATGTATTATTGTAAGATGTCCGCCCTTTTTAGCACGACTTGAATTAGTTTTGCGCACATAAAGTATACTGTCAATCATAAAAGGTCAGTAACCGGTTTGTTAACCTGTTTTTGGACAGTAGTTATGCAAGATACGTTTGTATATCAACTTTCAGCAGCAATTACGATGTGATAACAATACGATAAATATCGGGCAAATGCTGTTTGTGTACAAAATAGAGAAAAAGCCCAAACAAATGTGGGTAAGGGAAAGACAACAATCGATACATTACTGAGCGACAAATGACATTTTCGATAATGGACTTTATCGGAAGGAACAAATCAATTAAAGTGCTACTTCTGTTGATGTTACTATTTATATAGCAACTTGGAAAACTCTCCTCTAGATGAAGAATAATAGTTTTTCTGTCTGTATCGCTCGTTTCCTATGCATAAGCGAGACATCACGTTTGATATAGTTTTGCTACTACAAAGTACATCAATTATTTACTGTGTTAACCTTTTTACCCGACTGGTTTTGTGAGGTTAATTACATGGCAATTGAAACATTTCCAGGTGCAAGGTTCTCTTTTAATTAATTACCCACCCATTCACGTCTACAATAGTGTGAACTCGTTCCTTTTATTTGGAACACGTGCTTCCTTAGTCACTAATCACCTGGCACCTTGGCACATACGAACGAATAGAGAAAGTCATGATCATGACTGTTTGTTTACTCTGACTTTTGATTTGTTTTTCAGGCGTACTTTTGAGTTCTTTCGACAGCAATTTAAGAACAGCTATTTTGCACGCGTCGTGCTTACACCAATTTATATGATTTACAACGTTAATTAGCAGATGTGCAGTATCTATGAATTTCTACTTTGATCTTTTTAACATTGGGATGATAATGGGACGCGGTTTGTCGGTCAACCGTCAGCGGAGTGTTAATTTGTTGTACGACTCGCCTTAATTTGAATGTTAATTCATTGGAAAAATGGAACTCATGCTGAGTGGAAGGAAATTTAATGGAAAATATGGCAAAGTTTTGTTTTGAAGAATAATAGAGAAGATGTTTAGGGTTGCCACGTTTCCGATTAATCTTGAGAGGGATTTCTCCAAAACAAAGTACATACATATATAAATTTATGAGCACAACAATAGATACCTACCTTGGATAAAATGTCAGTGGTTTCAAAAAGAATTCATTTAGAAAATGTTCAAACAGTTGGGGTTTTGAACCCCTCGTTAATAAGCGCTGCGTAAAAGTTATCAACTGAGTTACGTCAAATGTTTGTGCTCTAACTGACCAACTTATTTGTGCCATTTTAATTTAAACGTGCAGGATGACGATGGAGAAGTCTCGCTTGATTTTCAAAAGTCCGTTCAACAACTTGCCTATGCTGATGACATTGACATTATTGGGAGAACGCGCCGAGCTGTCGGTGGGGCATTTGCAAGAATCGAAAGGCGGCGGAGATGGGTCCGGCTGTCAACGAGAAAGGACTCTCAACATCGGCGACTCGGACAAAACGTCACGATGGACAAACACAACTTCGAAGTAGTTAAAGGTTTTGTATACCTAGGCTCCATGACAAATGAGATCGGCGCAGAGATCAAGCGAAGAATCACTCTTGCCAAGCGCTGTTTCTTCGGGCTAAGGCATCTAAGAAGTAAAGCCCTCTCTCATGGAACCAAGGAGGTACTATGTGAGACCTTAATCATCCCGGTCCTGCTGTATGGTGCAGAAGCATGGACCTTGTCAAAATCGGATGAAAACCTTCTGGGATGATTGGAGAAAAAGATTCTTCGAGAGATATTCGATACAGTTTCAACGACAAACTATAGGGGCTTTACAGCGACGCTCACCTAGTAAAAAAGCTAAAATTACAACGGCTGAGATGGCTGGAACACGTGGAGCGTATGGACAATAACGCACCAGCCCGACGAGTCTTCGAATCCACCCCTGAGGGACAACGCAGCAGAAGAAGACCCCACCTTAGGTGGAGCGCACAATTAAAGGACTGGAGGCAGCTAGCGAGGGATCGAGCTGTAAGTTGAGGCCGTTGTCCATTCCAGACTGTAAGCGCCCCCAAAGGTAAAGTAAGCAAGTTTACAAAGAACGTTAATGTGTTTGAAGGTCTTGGGCGGAACTACATTTTTTATTGGTAATTTATCGATGGTCAAGAATGTGAACTAAAGTTTCCGAAGGTCACAATAGATATCTTTAAAGGTATAAAATACTGAGAAAAATTCGATTGTTTATTTTTATAACTTTTCTTAGCTTTTAACTTAAAAACTGGTTCTTATTTACAAAGGACTTGGGTAAACTTATGGCTAGTAGTTTAAGAATATAAAAAGCTTGCAGTCTTCACGTGACAGGAAATCCCTAGGACCACGATTCATATCGCATACGCATTGTCAGTTATCAGGACAAAATTGGACTTCTTGAAGCGTGCCTCTGCAAACGCAGTTCAAGGATATCCACTGACAGACTCGCTGTGTAATATTCAATGTTTATTCCTTAATATTTAGTACAAGGGTTTAGCATGCGACTGTCACGAAAATATTCCGATGTATAACGTAGGAACTGCTTATCTTAAAGCTTTCTAGCTCAATAAGTTTTAGGCAAAGTGACACATCTCACACACAGCAGAATTAGATGGGAGAAATCTAGCTATGACTCCACTCTTAAACCCTTTTTTAACAATTAGGTCAATCTTGATGCCCAACTCGATGAAATGAAAAATGAACACACTCAAACGATCCATTTAAAATAAAATATCTAAATGAATCCTTTTGAAAGCACTTTATATATACAAAAACACGTATACAAAAATAAAGGATACAATTTTCTTTGTACAGAGACAGATGATGAACCGTGGCAACCCTACTCACTTTGTCTGTGCGAAGAAGCTGGTGCAGCACCTGCAGCAGTTCGAGGCACGGAGGACATTAACTCATTCTCATCTCTGCTGTATCTCATCAGATGCATACTGCTGTGACGGTGCAAACTGCCGGCAGCTAGATTACCTGATTCCGTTGAGGTAGCGCCAGATGACACCCAAATAACATAGACAATGACCAGGCAGACAACGAACGCGAATGCTAATGAGTTTCTTGTGGTCGCCGCACTGGTCCAAATTGAGTGGCGCGATTGGCTGCGATAGAGTATTTTCGACATTGTTGATGAAATAATACACTTTTGCTCCGAAAGTGATTGTACATAGAATTAGCTTTTCGCGAATGTTGCATTAGAAATGCATTTTAGGGGAAAATCCATTGAAATTATAGATTTTTTTTATCTTTATTGCACGTAACACTGTTCGCGTGGACAACTTGTGTATATTGAATTGGTTTTGTGAGAGTTGGTTGCAGCAAATTGTATTTTGCAGAATATTCAAATTGGTATTTATTTTGAGATTCTTGATAAAATGTAAAAAAAATAAAGGAAAAAGCGACCGCACAACACCGAAGACCAACTGAGAAGTTGACAGCTGCGAATTGACTGAGGGCCAATTGAGAATGGAACTAATTAAAAAGGCCACTCCATTTTTCATGGCGTTTCGGTCTTTGGCGGTAAGTTCTGCCACTTTGCAAAAAGTGTAGTAGGTTAAGTAGATGGCAAAAAGGAAGCACTTATATGCATGAAGCTCTATTTTTTGGGTACGGTTATAGAAGGACTACCACAGAAGCGGTGTTAGCACTAAATATGGGAGGATTTACTAAAAATATTTCTTTACATTAAAATGTACTTTAATGACAGTTTGCACGTCTAAACTTGTGTTCTTCTTTCATTTAACGGTAATTTGCCAACGTCTATTTAGCAAATATCTCCAGAAATTATCATTTTTTGTCTAACCGTTAAGTTGACCATGCACGTTACTTTGACAGATGTTGTAAATAAGTATTGCAATTAATAAAACACGTTAAGAGTGTTTCAATACTGTGAGAAAGTCTTCGTCACAGATAATACGTAGCTTGATACTAAATTCCATTTATTTATTTGCTTTTTATTTTATACATAATAACTTTTACTAAAGTACGATGTGTGTCAAAAGCGTATCTCATATTAGGCACAGCATTTTTCAACATTACTGTCCACCGCGCAACGAAATCTGTCGATCGAAACGTACTAGATGACAGATTAGAAACAGGATAAACGAGACAGATATGCTGCGGAAAATCACAAAATCGAAACGAGACAACTCTACAATTTTAGAATTTCCCATACACATTTTCGATTTTGGGATTTCATTTCATCCCATCCAAAATTCGATTTTCATCGCTTATCTTTTGATTTTTCATTCTCATCGATGTGTGTGCCGTGCTGAATCTCGAGCAGAGCAAAATTTTAGCAGGAACGAAACAAAATATACGAAAAAAAAAAATCGCCAAGTTTTGCTGCATGTGTATAAAAAAAAACTAGTGAATCGTTTGTTCTCTCCGTTCGTTTTCGTTGAACGTTCATTGTACCCCAGCAAAAGAGGTAGAGGACACGAGAAAGAGAATCTACAGTATTGAGAAAATCCAACTCACAGTTCCACAGATTCTATCAACTATCAAGATGAAAAGCTAAACTTAATTTGCTGAAATCTCATCTCGCGAAAGACGCGTTTCCATATTTGCAGACAGTTTTGGCCAGACGACAAGTAGCCGCAGCAGAAAAAGCTAAGAACCTGGCAAAAACCTAAGAAAGAGAAAGACGACGGAAAAGTCCGAAATAGTGTGTGCGTGACAAAGTTTCTGATTGAACAACGCACAATACGCACTCGCGTTAAAAATATATACCCCATATAAACCGCAGATCTGTTTTTTTTTTAACACCGTATCCATCTCGGAATTTTTGGTTTCTGCAGCTTCTGGATAACAAATCTAGTCTCTGACTCGAACCAATCCCATCTACCCAGCAGTGGCTTTGTCAAATATCATCAACGCAATGGACTGTCCGCATTTGAGTGATAATTGCAAGATAAATCGTGGGTTAATTAGAACAAAAAAATGTCAGCTGATTGACGGGCGGAGTGGCAACTGCGGTAGCCGCGGCCCATCGGAAGGAGGGGCGGGTCACTTGACAAATAGTGGTTCTCCACCAGCAGCGGTCACACCCGGCGGCGTTCAGCATCAGCAAAAATTGTGGAAATGCTCAGGTAAATGAAAGACCCCTCGAAGTGTGGTAAATGTTGTCTGAAGGGGGGCGAGAAGATGCAGTTTTTTCTTACTCTATGTACGGTAGGTGTGTGTGGTGGAAAAAGGTCATCGAAGTGAATGTCGCGCCTTGAGGTTTATACTGCTCAGATTAGCCAGTCTAATCACATTTGTGATTACGTGAAAATCGATAGATGACTGGGCCGACTTATTTCGCTGTTGGATAACAAAATCGCTTGCACTCGGAAAGAAATGAATTCTGCATTGCGAAATGCAAATAAATAAGGCGAGCAGTGCTTGTGATGTGTTTATTCGCTTTAGAAGCCAACTTCGTGCGTAATCGGTCTATGGTTGGTGCAGTTTCGGTGGCTTTGTGGGATTACAAAGAAGAAAAAACAATTTTACTGAAAGTAGGAACTAGAAAAGTATAGGTTCATAGACAAGGGAAGGTTGTGCAGTTTAGTGTAGTCTGCCAGACTTGATTACTCACCATTTGACTAAGTTAGAAAAGTATTTCCATTTCAGAATGCAAGTCGGAGAAGAACAACTGGCTGTGCTTGCACTGTGGATCAGTATTATGCGGTCGCTTCGAGAAAGCGCATGCTCTCAATCACTTTAAAGCGAAGAGCCACAAAGTCTGCATGAACATTTTGGACTATTCCGTGTTTTGGTAAGTTGTACAAATGCCTCGCTTGTTAAGCCATTACAACTATCTGTTTCTAGTTACAAATGCGACGACTTTGTTATCAATGAGACCAGCTATGTGGACGAGCTGCGACAGGAACTGAAAAACGAGGATGACTCCTGCTCGGAGACGTCCTCTTCGTCGAAATCTCAGCAGGAGACTGCAAGTGTGTCTTCCAATGACTCGGGCTGGGAGGACACTCCGAAACCTGGCCGCAAATTGCGTCCACGCAAACGTACAATCTCCAGCGAAAGCGGAGACAGTGCGACACCGAAAAGGAAATCGCTGCGAAAGGTTGGTAAACGACGTTCCTCTCACAGTGTTCTGTACTGAGTCTCTCCCCTTTGAACAGGTTGTAGGGCTGCGAAATCTGGGCAACACGTGCTTCATGAATTCCGTTTTACAATCCCTCAGCAACATTAGGGAATTTAGTTGTTATTTCAATGCACTGCCGTGCTTAGAGGCCAGCGGCAAGCAAAAGCAGCAACGAGTCTACTGTTCGCGCAGCCTGAAGGAGAGCATGAGTGATGCCAACGTCGTCGAAGAGCTAAGGAAGGTATTGCTCAATCTAAGCAAAGGCGGCGATGGGTCGAAGGCGATCTCGCCCGAATGTCTCTTCCTTGTCATTTGGAAAGTAGTTCCTCAATTTCGTGGCCATCGACAGCACGATGCCCATGAGTTCTTGCGCTACATGCTCGATCGTTTGCACACCGAATTTCAGCATCTGTCCGTGGACGTTATACCACTGCATGACGTGGCATCCAGTGACTGCAGCAAGTCGGGCACTACGACCCCAAGCAATGGTAAGTCCCACGCATACGGGAGTGTGAATACAATTGGTGTGTCCTGCTACAAAGATGTTGTCTCTCCATCATCACTCACATTATCACCTTCATCATCCCCATCTGCATCTCCCTCTACACCAGCAAATAGCAATTACAAGGGTGGTCGGAGTTCGATTGTAACGAACGTCTTCGGGGGCACACTGCAAAGTGAGGTGCGGTGTCTCATATGCGGAATGGAAAGTAAGAAACACGATCCATTCCTAGACCTGTCGCTAGACATTCCAGAGAAATTCTACAAAGACTGTGGCGCGAGTTCGGTTTTAGGTGGGGTCAATGCAGACAGTTGTACCGCTACTGAGCCCAACGTCAAACCCACATGCAATATTAGCGACTGCCTGTCTAGTTTTACGGAGGTAGGGTGCAACCTTTTTGGATTAAATTCGTAACGACTTGTCCGTTTGTCTATTCCAGGTGGAAGAGCTGGCGGAGACTGAGTTGTACTACTGCAGTTCCTGCAAGTGCAAACAGCGTTCGACGAAGCGTTTTTGGATTCGGAGGTTGCCCAACGTGCTGTGCCTGCACATAAAGCGGTTTAGATGGAATAATTTCTTCAGGTAACCTTCAAGTGACTGGTCCTTTTCCACCGGCTAACCAGCATTCCTTTCAGAACCAAGTTGGACTTGAGAATATCGTTTCCAATCAAATCGCTCGATATGTCGCAGTATGTTCTGAATAGTGTTCCAGAAACAAGAAGAGCCAGCCAATCGTGCAACGTCTACGACCTGGCCGCCGTTATTGTCCACCACGGCAATGGGTACGTTTTCACTTCCCTTACATAATCTATTTACCACAGCCTTGTGTTTTAACAGCTCCAGCTGCGGTCACTACACATCGTTTGCGATGAACAACGGCTCTTGGCTGCACTTTAACGACCACACGGTGAAGGAAGTGCCTCTGTCGGCTGTCGCTGAATGCAAGCCATACATTTTGTTCTACATCAGGCGGGATGTCAGCGGTAGTGCAATCAATAGTTTAAACAATAAAAACTCGTGAGATTCATAATACGCTAAATAACTTTTAGTTAGGCTTTAAGAGACTGATTTCCCCACATCCACTCTTTTTTGTATTCCCTATACTTATGCATTAATCTCGAAACAGAATTAAATTGCTACCTCCGTCATGTGTGCGTGCTACCGACTAGCGCTGCGCACACCTAGGGACACTTGTTAACCTTTTTTTTTCGTTTTGTTGGGCAGACCCAAAAGCGCAGCAGAACAATACAAAAACCGATGGAAGTATTATTGTAAATAGTTAAATGTATACTCTAATCTATATAAAAAGGAAATGCACGCATTTGTTTGTCAAGTAAATGCCGGGCCTGTACCTATACTCAATTTTGTTCTCTCTCTCTTTCTCATTTTATAAACAGACTGTAAGAATCATGGTTAGAAGGGGAAACTTTAAATAAATTGCATGGACAAATGGTTCGTTAAGTTTAAGACAAAGAAAAACAAAGTTGCTTATGAAAAAACTTATAACTAATAACCTTGGCAGTTGAACAATTTGGGCAATTAATATACATACTACAGAAATATGTTATATAATCAAAAAACTAACAAACAAAAATATCGATTGGATGCAAAACTGTCGACAAAGCAATTGAGGAAATATAAATATATTACTGACAAAAAATACGCGAGTAGTTTGCTTTTCAGTTACTTTTGCACAGTGGCATATCGAAATTGTTGCTGATTGTTGAGGTTTTATGTTTCTTAACAACGACTTACTGCGTGAAATACTGTCACCTGCATGCGTTGGGATATGCAACAGTGGAAAATGCTGTCCTTTGTGTTTCCCAATGCGAAAAGGGTTGAACAATCACACAAAATACGACATCTTTCGATGTGTGTACCTACTTATTTGAATAATGGCAACACCCGTGTAAGACTACACCCAATCAAAAGGAAGATCCGGGGTCGAATTACCATCAGTTAACGTGTCATGCGTGACTGAATTTGTTATTGTTTTGCATGTTCAAATCCACAAAATTCAGTGACGTATTGCTTGCTCATGAATGCGGTCATTCGACCCCTGATCCCTAACAAAAGAAAACAAATGAACCTCTTTCCTGACAAAGTTCTTTCCTGCGCATGTTTTGGTTGAACCTTCACCAGTGACGTATTTTCATTAATGAAATGTCAGTTTCATTGGAAACTGCGAGAAAAAAAAGAGGACCGCCACAGGTAGAAGCATTAGCTTAACAACGGCGAACGAGTGAAACGTTTACTATCCGACGACTTTTCATGTATTACAGAAGCCGCGAAACTAATAAAAACAATAAAACTTTCGAGCTGGATAAATATTTTAAGTAATATTGATCTTGTAGTATGAAAAACAATCGACTTACCCATGTTTTCATCGCTAGACTGGCTCCCAATCATTACTTATAAGACGAAAGCCATTCAAAAGACCTTCCGATCAATGAACAATTGTAGGGTAGTCCCGTGCCACAATAGACCGGCGCCCAATCACGTAACTTGTGAGACGAAAGACATCCAAAAGACGTCCTTTAGATCGATGAACAATTGTAGGCGAGTAACGTGTCGCATTAGACCGGCGGCCAATCTCGTAACTTGTAAGACGAAAGGCATTCAAAAGATCTCCTTCAGATCGATGAACAATTGTAGGGGAGTCCAGTGTCACAATAGACCGAATGCAGGGTGCAAAAATGGATGATTCTAGGCACTTCCAGTAGACAACGATACAGGTGGCCAACTATGTAATTCGATTCTACTTTCGATTCTATTCGAAAATACGTCCGATTCTACTTACAATTGGAACAGTTCTCTTTGAAAGTAGAATCGAATTACATATTTGGCCCCCTGTACCCTGTAGTCAGTTGTAGGTTCACGTTCATCAGATGGAAATCACCACAAGCAACATTGAAGTTTGTTGGTTGCATAAGAAATATGTGTGGACTATGTAGAAATCCTTTTTTCACAATGTAAAATATGCCAAATCAAGCCTAATTTATTGTTAATTACCACTCTTAACTATTTCGAATGGGGACTAGCTTCACGCTGTACATAAACAATTGACAATCGGCTCGACAGTAATCCCTGAAAGACGCCAGCGTGAGTCTGCGCCGCACGCATCTTCTACGTAAATGGAAGCCTTTGGTCCAGACTGGCAGCATGCGCATAGAATATTATGTTTCAACAACCGCGTTCAATTTTTAAGGAAATTATAAAAAAAACTCTGCCTCTCTGTAATCTAAAAGAAACAAAATGGCCGCACATTTCCTACCACCCACGAGCTGCAGATCCGGGTGCGACAAACTTTTTCGAAAACTTTCACTACATGTTTAAACAAAAACGAAAAGCCAACAATTTTTGAAACATTTACAAGTTAAATTATTTTATTATTTAAAGTTATTGTACACACTTATATTATTTTAGTACATTGTACATATGTTTTTTGTGTTTTCTTTTTTTTGATTGTATTTTTTAAGATACGTTTTCCTTTCATGTATATTTATTTATAAATATATAATGTACTTTGCAAATATTGTTTTTTACGTGAATCCTGGGCCTCTCAAACAGTTCTAGAAAAAGGGAAATCAAGGAATCTATAGGAATAAATTAACACATTATTCATATATGGTTGTGTGGGTGAATAGTATTCGTTTTTTTTTTGTTGATATATAAAGGGATAGAAAAAAAATAAAAACGTATATTTCACAAATGAGGAATGCTTGAGCAGAGCCTCTCTTTCGATTCGCTTGTCAGTTGTGTAGAAGAAATACAAAAAACAAACAGAAAAATAAAAGGAAATTGAATTTGAATGTGCTTCTCCAGGTTTTGTTGTTGTTGTTGTTGCTGTTCTCTTAGACACGAAGATTAAAGTAAAAATAAAAGTAAATTGTAGGTGCAGCGTCTACCTTGCCTGCGCTCGGTTTTTGGTGGTGGTCTGCGACGGATTCGCTTTGGCGCACCGTATGCAAATGTAATCGTCGTCGGCTTTAATTTGACTTCGATTGAGTCCGACACAGAACATATGGAACCATTCGTTGCAGCCGCCATCGCATTGCACCCAGTCGACTTCGCGGCCAGTTGGCTTGTGACAGTTCTCGGCACGGCATTCCTCCTCGTCGTCTTCCTGCTGGGCGAGTTGGGCGCGTTGCGAGAGCTTCTTGCTGGTGGCGCGCTTTCGTTTCTTGCTGTTGCCGCCGCTCTTTGCTTGGGGCGGAGTGTTGTTTTCGGTGTTGTCTTCTGTCGAGATTGTGGTACTTGTTTGTTTTGTGGGCTCAGATCGTCGACTGGCGGTGGATTTCTTATTGTTTGTCTGTTGCAGCTTGTTTGGGGTGGCAGTCTTTTTACGCGGCAGTGGGCAAAGGACCGCTGGGTCTAGGGAACGGCGCTTCTTTAAATTGGTTGTGCTGCCACTACTGCTGCTCGAGTTGTTGTTTGTGTGGTGGTGGACTAGACTGTCGTTGGACTCTTCTGAGGGGATGTTGTAGGTTTGTTGATAGTGGCTAAGGTCAGACGCTTGCGGATTGGAGGTCTTTATTATCCGCCACAGCTCCTGCGAGACATCTAGAGAAACTTCGAGTAGGTCTCCCTCCATCATTAGTTCTTCCAGGGCTTCGCATTCAATGTCAGTCAGTTTTAGAGGGAAGTTCTTTTCGTCTCCCTGCTGATTGGAGAGTTCTTCGTCACTAAAAGCATCTTCATCGATTCGCAGCCGACCCTCATCGTCGTCGTCGTCATCGTCTTCGTCCTCCTCATTGTCGGGATCTTCACCGTCGGAGATGCTGGACTGCTTTTCGGGGTGGGCAGCATTTTTTCTCTGCTGTTGGAGGGCTCGGCGACTGGGCTTGTCCACCTTTGTCCTGCTCCGGGTCAGGGCTTCTAGTGTCGAAGCTATTTCGGGATTAGACAAGGCCTTTTGGGCACGCTCTTGCCAATTCATTGCTCGCTCCGCTAGGCACCTTAGCGCCTCGTCTTCTGGCAATCGAATCGGCAACGTCTGTAGTGACACCAACAGTGGGAGAATCGTCTCCAAACGAGGTCTCTTCGAACGCACGCATGAAGGACACAGAAACTTGGGCTTCACTTGAATTCCATTTAGAGCTGGTGATCGGTTGCCAGCTGGTGTGGGCGTGCTTGAAGCGGATCTTGATTTTGGTGACGACTCCTTTACACAATCCTCGTGAAACCAATCCTTGCAGAGTTGGCAATTGAACATAACGCCCTGGAACTTGCTGTTGCACACACAATACTCGTCCTTTAGCGGATTCTTTCCCATATTCACTCGCCGCAGCTCCCTCATGTTGCGAATTTCCTTCTCTTCGGCCATCTTGAACGAGTCCACAATCTGCGATGGATCCATGTCTTTGAGAAAATCCGCCTCAAACGGTTTTTTGCTATCAGAGTCGATCGAAACAGATTCTTCTCGTGGCATGAGCACCTCCAACAATGTGAAATACGTTTTCTTTTTGAGGAATGCCTTCGCTGTGTTCTCCTTCCACTCTTTGGCGCTTTTCAAGTGTCCTTGCATGCGGAACAGCTCCTCCAGCTGTATGGGAATGTTCTTGCCACGCTGTACGATCTCCTCCAGCGTATGACAGTATGGAAAATGGTCATCGGCCTGCAGAGCTTCCACAGACCTGAGCCACTCTTTGGACTTTTTAATGGCGTCCTTGAGTGCTCCATACGATTGCAGTTGGGCGTTTATTTCCTCGCCGCTCTTCAAAAACATTTCAATCTCCGGCAGTTCGTGATGAATACTTCCGCGAAAATACCTGGCTGCGGTTTTCTCCCAAGCTTCTGTTTGCGAGAGGATTTGTTGCAAAGCCTTCATCTCCTTGTCCACAACCGGATCGGGATCCATGTTCTGCCCGGTGCTCAACATGTTTTTAATTTCGGCGTTTGTCATTTTGACGGTGGCATTGCGCAACATTTGCGAACGCTTGCACCATTTAATTGATTTCAAGCGACTTGCCAATGCAATCATTTCCTGCATCTCAATCCGCAGCGAGCATCCTTCATCTAAAAGATTCTGGATGGCCTTTTCATCCATCAGGTCTGTGTCCCTGGCCAGCATACACTTTGCGCGCTCCACGAACTCCTTCCCAATCGAGAGCAACTCGCGAACACTGCGCCCTTCTTCGATTATGCAG
The DNA here is from genome assembly GCA_936431705.1 of Cheilosia pagana. Classification (NCBI taxonomy): domain Eukaryota; kingdom Metazoa; phylum Arthropoda; class Insecta; order Diptera; family Syrphidae; genus Cheilosia; species Cheilosia pagana. Next base: position 723,936 of record OW386169.1, read on the forward strand.
CAGAGGTTGTCGATCTCTTGGGCGAACAACTCCAGTTCCTCCATTGTGAGCTTGTACTGAGCGGTTTCAGCTGAATGGTCCAAACGGGTGCGAACCTGTTACCGAATAAACAAAATGAAATATGTGTGTAAATTAAAATCACGACACTCAGACAAGGTTCGACCTAAGATCCTTACCTTATTGATTCCCAACTGCTGGATGACAGTTACACACTTTTCTGCCTCCAAGACTGCTGCATTTAGTCGATCAATGAGCAACGAACTGGGGAATTTCTTTACTTCGGCCTCCTTGGTCAGTTCCTGCAGCTCAAAGAGTGTTACCACAGTGGGCGTGTTTGCGTCCACAATAGCGCGGCATCTTGACAGCCATCGCTCGAAACTTTGAGCCTTTGCCTTCAACTTCTGCAACATCAGCGGCATTTCATCTAACGTGTAGCGATACTGCAGAGTGTGCTTCTCGGGCGGACAAACACACAGCACGGTGTAGTGCCTGAGGCAGACTATCGCATTAGTACACTCACACGAAACTGCCGACAGGAAGCAAGTCGTATTGCACTCCTGGCAATGTCGCTCGTCGTCGGGAATCAGTTCGAAAGCCTTGCGTTCTGCCCGAGTGACGCCCCACTCGAGGAGACTTTTGCGCAACTTTTTTTCCGAGTCGACCATTTCAGCCATATCGATGTAGCACGCAGTTGCAATGCCGAAAGTCAGCTTGTTCGGCTCCAAGGCCATTTTGCAGACGAGCTCGTCGTGCGAGAAGACGCAAAAGCGACGCAAAATTGAGTAATGATTGACGCATTCGCGACCCATCTTCAGCCAGTCGGCTGGGGCAAAGTTAACCGCCTCCGCAAAGTTGTAACCTTGGTTGAAACCAGCGTGATATGCTCGTGGAAAAGTGATTACGAATTCGCCTGCGTTCTGGTCGGTGCGAAATACTGGTACCCCATTGTTCATCAGGATGTTTGGGTTCATTATGGTGACCAACTGGTGAAGGAGGTCGGGCTGCGATGCAAACAGCTCGGGTGCGGCTTTTTTCATGGTCTCTTCAAAAGCTTCTGCGCATGAACCGGGCACCCCATACCAAGTTTTCGGCTCTCCCCAGTGAAGATAATTGATGGAGTAGCTCCAGTGGTCTTCGTTGTGCCAGCAGAAGGCAGCAAAGCACATGCCGACATACATCCAGGGTGCGTTCATGCCGCTTATGTCGGCGTTGATGTGCCCCAAAATGGAATCCTCCAGCAGGGGAAGATTATTTAAATTCCACGGTGACTCGGCGTACTCCTGATCACTGGCCAACAGATATAGCGAGCTCTTTGTGGGGAATCCCGAGCCGTGATCCATCGTGTGCAGATCCGCTCCATATTCGACCGTCACGTCCTCGTCAATTGACGACACAATACGCCAAAACTCTCGTTCCACTAAATCTGTGGGCACCATATGCACGGGTTTGCGGAAGTAATCCGCTTTAAACTGGTCGGCCATTTCGCCAAATTGCTGAAGGGTGTACTCACGCTCCGCTTGCTCAAAGCCAAACGCTTCTGTGGGCTTGCTTACTTCCTCTACAACGCATCGGGGACACAACCACTCACCTTTCGGGATAGCAGCCAAGGGCGGAATCAAACAGAATGTGTGATAGCTATCATCGCATCCATCACAGAGCAGCATAGACTCCTCAACATCGCCCCGATTGCAGATGTGACAGATATACTTCATCAGGGGGTCCACCAAGTTGGGGGCTTTACCGCCACCTGCATTCACCTCTATATCATTAAAACTGGCGATAAGATTGCGCTTAAAGTCTTCCTTTGTCTCGATGTGCACTGCAGACGATGACGATGGGGTGGCACCCAAGCCACACACTGCACCTTTGCCGGAGTTGGCGAAACGCTTTGATCGTCGGGCTGTCGTCTCATTGGGTGGCGTGATCTGTTGACGAGAAACTATCTCGTGCGATTTGTAGTCCTTGCCTGTTGGCGATGAAAAAACAAAAAAAAAAACACACAATTCATGAACATTTATCGGTGACATGTCAATCAGCAAACCTATTGCAGAAAGTTTACATATTTCATGACTTCGATTACGTAAGAAACAGAAATAGCTTCGTTTAAAAGCAATAAAAAAATATCAAACATACCGTCGTCAGCGTCGGAAGCCTCCAGCTTCATATCGATGATCTTGCCCGATGTATACACGTTGAACGGGTGTAGAATCCTCTCGTAGTGGGCCTTCAAGGTGGCTCCAACACTCTTGCTTGATGGATAGGACATGCGATTGGCAACCTTTGCCCACTTTCTCTCCTTGGTGGTCTGCTCCATGCCGCCCTCCTCCTGCACGACTCGATGTAATGTGTACAAATCCAAGGCCTTTCTCTCGACCATGGGTATCTTCAACGACGAGCCTTGTAGCTCCCAGAACTTTGCGATTTGATCAAGAAAATTCAATTTCACACGTGTCTTGGCCTCTAGCTCATTCAATCGCTGGACACGGGGTGTAAATTTCAGCTTATCGACATCTACAGCAAATGGCGGACGCCATTCAGATGGTGGTAGAATTTTGGCGATGCCACACTTTTCGGCGATTGGGCGAATCTTGCTGATGTAGGCGAGTGGATTACGGAACTCCTCCGTGGTCGGTCGGAATACTGGACACTCACGTGGCGTATCAAAGTGGAACTCTTCGTTTTTATTTTGAGAAAACGTCGATGAAGAGTGAGGCTGGGTGTGAGCAGGCTTACCACGTGTAAATAAGGACTTTTTCTTAACATCTTCGCTCAGTCCGTTTCCAGGAATCGACGAACTCGAATCACTCGACTGCGATGTCGACGTACACACACGTTCACTATTCTTTTTATCACTTCCACTGGCCGATTGCGATGTCCTCGTACGTAGGCGTCTCTGCGGTGTTCCATTTGTTGTTGCTGCATTTCCACCAGAGGATAACGGAGAACCCCCTAGCGTTACTCCTGACAACGCTGATGATGAAACTTCTGCTGCTGCGGCTGCTTTGTTAACTTTCGTCGACATTTTTCTCATTGGAAAATTTTTTTCTCCCCCCGATTTGCTTTCAAAATTCGAGTATTGTACACTTTTTCTAATTATTTCTTATAATTATTTATCCACATAGCATCCACAAACTATCTACCATCTTCGCTGGCAATTTTTTTGTGCAATATTGGTTTTATAACTTCCACGACAATCTGTGTGCATTTTTACAACTTTTTTTATAAATGAAAAAAAGAGGAAAAAAAAAACTCGTCTCGTAAAAAATTAATCGCACTATTCGGGTGGACCGTGAACCGAGGGAGAAAATACTGAAATTCTCAACTTAAGTACATTCCCGTTGAATACAATACTTCTTTTGGGTAACAACGAATATTTTTGTGCAAATTGAAAAACGATATTTTTACTATTATAATTTTTTTGTTTTTTCTTCTTTTTTTTTGCTTTTACTTCTTTTGTTTTAGGCTCGCGAGGCGGGCTGGAGATATGTGATTTTACTCGAAAGAGCCCTGGACAAAAGGTTTCATTTGTTCACTTATTTTTGCTGCACGATTTTACATTTAAATGGCGACTCTATGATTTACATTAGTTTTTTGCTTTATTTGTGTGGATAAAATAAAATTCACAATAAATTCACTCCACCATTCTAGCGATACAACACCACAAATAAAAAAAAAAACACTCAAACTTTCTTACATACAGTAATCGAATTATGGCGCATGTTCCATAGTGGTTGCGTTCAGGAGAGACTGTTGCGGCAGTGCTTTAGTATGCAAGAGCTTTCCTATAACGCTTTTTAGAGGGTGGCTGGTTAGTTTTTTCAGTTAGTTTTGTTGGCGAAATAGCGGGTCATTGCTTAAGCTTTCTAGAGCAAAATAGAAACAAATCCCAGTGGTGGAGGTGACACTTTTGTGACAGCAAATATGTGTTTTCGAAAATGAAATCAAGCCATTAAAAACAGAGGCAAAAAGCTTCATCCAGTTATTAGACTTAGGAGACAATTATTAAACATTTAACACTAAACAATATACTTAAAAATTGTGAATACAGAAGGAAAACCTCGATGACACGACGATATCCACTTTACTGTCATCTGTCATCTTTTTTACCTAAAATTTTTTCGAAAATGCATCTTTTCTTTCATTGAAACTCTGATTTAGTCGAGTGCCTGTACTCTTTCTTGTAGAAGTAGCGCCATCTTTATTCGGGTGAATGCACCAAATTAGTACTCTTGCCATAATGGTGCTACCGACTGAAGTAAAACGAAAGCTGTTCCACAATCAGCTGACCTTAGCTGTCAGATTTCGCTTTAGAGGCGAATTAGAATTGAATTTGAATTCAAAATTGAATACATTCTGATTGAAGAAATCTTATTGACAATGTAAACTGAAAATGACTTAAGTATAGCAATAATTGGTATTGTGACCTGTGACCTGTGAGTCCATGAATGCCATACGCAATTTTCGTCCGTATTTTCGTTCTGTCTGACTTTTATTCCATAAAAAGTTTGCGTCCAAAAACACAGAATTTGGCTTTAGTTGTACTAGAACAGGGAAATGCTTTAAAACCTAAAGCTGTACGACATTTCAAAGCAAAAAATAAAATTATTAGTACAAAAACCTTAACGGTCGTGTAAATCAGAACCTGACATAGGTAGCGACACTGTCAAACTGCATATATAAACAAAAATGTCATCTAGCGGTTTACGAAACAATTTTAGCTAGTTTTCTCTACTACCCTTCATAGGCGTGTTCATAAACATGGACCAATTAAAGCCCAGCAAATTTGCGTCACCCAACTGTCAAAGTAAAGACAGTGTTAATATTAAACTTTAATGAGAAAACTAGTAAATTTACTACGCAAATCCCACAATCAATTAGATCGACTAATGCACTTTTTATCTTGAGTTGACAGCATCAATCATTATATTCATTGTAGTTCTTAAACTAAATCGTATAAAAGAAACAGTAAATGTTTTCCCAACCACCATTTTACAATGAAGTTTGCTTTTGTTCTTGCTTTGCTAGCTAGCATTTCAATTCTGTCTCAAATTAGAGCCCAGGAAAGTGATGGCCATCCAGACCCCACGAAAATAATCGCTGTTAGCAAAATTTTAGGAGAAAATATAAAGGCCAGGGGATATGGTAATGATGTCTTAAACATTTGTTAATATCAGTTATTATTAAAATCTTTCAATTGAATGTCACAGATCCATGCAACTATAATCCATATGCAAGCGCTCAATGCGGATCGGTATGTATGTACTACGGCTATGCAAATGGCGGCTTGTGTCTTGGATATGGTTGCTATTGCTTTTTGAACTCTTAATGGATTCGTCTGTAAATAAGATACTGCAATTGAGGAATGAGGAATGTCACTTTCAAGTATTTTATGTAAAATAAAGAATATCTGGCATAGACATAATTTTTAGCGAATATATTTGGATATGTTTGACAGTATTTTGACAGCTTCATACTTCACACATAACCTAATTTAAGAGTGAATCTCTTTAGCCCTTATTTCTCACTATTGAAGTACAGAGTTCAACCGCAGTTATGTAAAATTGCACACGCAACAACAGCCAAGTGCCATTAAATGGCGTTTCTAATACTCCTGTCAAGGGCGTCTGTAAGAAAAACAAAAAAATATAACCGAGGGCTTAATTAATTGGATTTCGGTCAAAGCTAGACCACTTGGATCTGCTTGTAAATCATTCTCCACCGATAAGATAGAGTTTAGTAGGTCTACTCCGATGGGAAAATCTGAACAAGGCTACTCGCGTCATCATAAATTTCACTCAAGTACGCCACCAGTCCACTCTAAAATGTTAAGCCTCACATTATCTTCAACAAATGTAATTCAATGCCAATCCAAAGTATATAAACTTCCAACTTTCCGTTAGCTCGATAGTCTTTGATACCTTGCAACATGTATCGTTTGGTAGTTTTGTCTTGCCTGTTGGTTTTCGTTCAATCCGCTAGGTTTTTGCAAAAACCTATGCCAGATGGACGCATTGTGGGCGGTATTGAAATCGATATATCCGAAGCGCCCCATCAGATATCCCTTCAACGCTATGGCAGTCACATTTGTGGAGGATCCTTGATTTCAGCGAATCATGTACTTACCGCTGCTCACTGTACTAGCGGATCAAGTGCGTCCTCCTTGAAGGTGCGTATTGGCTCGTCAAAACATGCTAGTGGCGGTGTTGTTGTTGCCGTTAAGAAAATCAATCAACACGCTCAGTACAATCCATCGACCATTGACTACGACTTCTCTGTTCTGGAATTGGAAAGCTACGACAGCACCGGACTGGTTTCGGGTAATATTAAGCTGCCCAAGCAAGGACAAGATGTACCCGACGGCACACCATTGACTGTTTCCGGATGGGGTAATACACAGAACTCGCAGGAGTCCCGTGCCAATCTACGTGCTGCCGTTGTTCCCAAGGCCAACCAGGAATTGTGCAACACTTCCTATGTCCGATATGGTGGTGTTACCGATCGCATGATTTGCGCCGGTCTTGAGAAGGGCGGTAAGGATGCTTGCCAAGGAGATTCCGGTGGTCCATTGGTGCTAAACGATACACTAGTAGGCGTTGTTTCCTGGGGCTATGGTTGCGCTGTACCAAACTATCCCGGGGTTTACTCTCGGGTCGCATCGGTCCGCGATTGGATTACCACCGTCAGTTCGGTATAATGCAGTGACAAGGACACGTAACAAAGAGTCAAATAAAAGAAGTATAACTACCCAAATTTAAAAATAAGCGTTTTTCTTTCAATCAAGCAGGTGCAATCTGTTTTAGCTATTTTGTTTATTTTCTGACGTATCCTACGTCAGTTTCGGACAGTTTCGAATATTATATTCAGAGCACATTTTAACACTAGCTGTCAAACTACTATCAAAATACACCACCCATATACAGTTTTTTCGATCTACTACACTTTTTTAAAATCTACTTTCTTTTTCTGTGTCAACTTTCCCATTACTGATCAGCAACCATACGGTCAGCTGTCACAATGTGCTGAGTTTAGATTGGTCTGGACTAAATGTACCCTGAACGCAAAAACTATATTCGTTGGTAACGTCACTTTTCCTATATCAGCTACGTATACGAACTGTCATCTCAGTACTCAGTCACTATAAATTCTTGACTGGATTCGTTAGCTACCCGCCCATAAATGTCAACTGACAGAACTTTTTATGTGAGCGATCTCGGCCAATCAAAACTGATACGTACTAAACTTGATTCTTGAACGTTCCCATTTGTACTCAGACTACTAGTTCAATTCATTTCAAGCTCATAGAGTCCGCTGTGATCATGCTCTGAATTAAAAAAGAAAGCCGTCTTTTAGGCGTTGCCATTCTGTAAGTTCAACAAACTGCATGTCAAACATAGACCACTTATTGAGTCTGCTTGCAAATCTTGCGATAAGATAATTTAGTCAAATTTATTTATGATATCTTGCGTGGCTTTGTTCTACCAGTCATTTTTATTGATTGTAAAACATTAAACCCTACACCGCCTTTTACATACAAATCAATGCCTATATAAGCCTTAATTTTTCTGTTAGCTCGGTAGTCTTTGATGTCTTCAACCATGTCTCGATTGGTAGTTCTGTCATGCCTGTTGGTCTTCGTGGAATCCGCTAGGTTTTTGCAAAAGCCTATACCAGATGGACGCATTGTGGGCGGTATTGAAATCGATATATCCGTAGCGCCCCATCAGATATCCCTTCAATTCTATGGCCGGCACATTTGTGGAGGATCCCTGATTGCAAAGAATCACGTACTAACTGCTGCTCACTGCACTAGCGGATTAAGTGCGTTCTCCTTGAAGGTGCGTATTGGCTCGTCGAAACATGATAGTGGCGGTGCTGTTGTTGCCGTTAAGAAAATCAATAAACACCCTCAATACAATCCTTGGACCATTGACTACGATTTCTCTATTTTGGAGCTGGATAGCTACGACAGCAGCGGACTGGTTTCGGGTTATATTAAGCTGCCCACGCAAGGAGAGGATGTACCCGACGGCACACTTTTGACTGTCACTGGATGGGGTGAAACACAAAACTGGCAGGAGTCCAATGTAAATCTACGTGCTGCCGCTGTTCCCAAGGCCAATCAAGAAGAGTGCAGCGCTTCCTATTCCCGATATGGTAGTATAACGGCTCGCATGATTTGCGCTGGTTTTAAGATCGGCGGCAAGGATTCTTGCCAAGGAGATTCCGGTGGTCCATTGGTGCTAAAAGGTACTGTAGTAGGCGTTGCTTCCTGGGGCTATGGTTGCGCTGTACCAAACTATCCCGGAGTTTACTCTCGGGTCGCGTCGGTTCGCGATTGGATTTCCAACATCAGCTCGGTATAATGACCGAAAAGTTAAATAAAAGTATATCTACCCAATTTCTATATGAAAGCGTTTTTCTCTCAATCAACCAGGTGCAATCAGCTTTAGCGTCTATTCCAATATTCAAAAATCGCTTTCGTCTCGTTTTTCACAGATTTTCGCCCACTTGATTGACCCTATTTCATTGGAAACATTCAATTGACCCAAAATCAAATGGCAAATATGACATAGTTGTCTATTGTATGGTCCGACAACGACTGCGACTGTGTGTGTGTGTATGTAGGTGTACCACACATGGCTGCGGACAAGTTTACCCGTGAATGTTTACAGAAACTCTTCGACTCCCACTTTGGCATGGAATTGGCAAAGCCCAGCCGAATCACCTGGCCCACTCGCCATTCACTGCACTACCATGCACTGTTTGCTCAATGAGAGTGGCTTTAATAATAGAAAGTGGACTCATTCTTTCACTGTAGGTATAAGCTTTTTGCGTTTGTGGGTTGTTGAATTTAAACGCTTTTAAGGATTCAATGTGTGTGCCTGGCCGTCTAATACGCCGGCAATGCATTTTGCACGAGATGTTAGAGTGGTACATAGGTAGACCTAGACGTGTGTGTCTGTGGGTCGATTTTATTTGAAGTAAATTGGATAAGCGATATCAGTTGAAGTGGGTTCAGCCATTCTTCGTTAGGTATGTAAATGTAGTAGGTATGTATTTCAATCAGCAGAAATTGGGTAAATAATTCCTAAATTGTATTAACTAACAGGTCGGAATCAAGTTGACCAAAAGTTGCCACCTGGTGGACCATTTCTCACTCACGGAAATCGTTAGGGTGATTCTTTCATACATAACTTTTAAGCTCAGACAGATCTCCGGTCTAAATTTGTGTTTAGTTTTTTTTTTGTTTAGAGCATTTGACAGGTCGCCATAGAGCAGGACTGGGATGATGAGGGTCTTATAAAGAGTCGACTTAGTGTTTCTTGACAAGGGGAACTTAACCAACTTGGAGTGCGCAACTGGAGGCAGTTAGCCAAAGATCGCGCTAACTGGAGAGGCTGATTGGTTGAGGCGTAGGTCCACCCCAGACTGTAGCGCCACCTAAAGTAAGTATTTGACAGGGCAACCTTAGAAAATGGAAACATTCAGCAACTTAGTTGTCTTAAGTGGACTAGATTGGTGTGGACTAGATATAGCCTGAACGCAAAAACTAGATTCGTTGGTAACGTCACTTTTTCTTTGTCAGCCACGTATACGAACTGTCAACTTAGTACTCTGTCACGAATTTCTTGACTACATTCGTCATCTACCCCTCTATAAATGTCAACTAAAACAGCTGCTCATGTGACCAATCTGGGTCAATCAAAACTGAGTTACATCAAGTTAGTCAGCTGTCAGACTTACTAAACTAGGATAGTTTGACAGCTTACAATATTATTGTTGACTAGAAATTCGATTGTTAGTACAGAAAAATGAAGTAAATAGTAAGTAGTATAGCACGCTAAAGAAATACAGTATAAACTGTTCAATTTTCGACGTGTTGGAGCTGTGTTCAGTAGGTACTCTGCTCTAAAACTCTACACTGTTTCGTCGTCCTTATCTAAATTTAGGCACACATCAGTTTCATCATTGATGTATCCGAATACAATATACTAATTGGGTAGATAGTTCTTTGCCATAATATTTGTGAGTCCTGCCATCTCTAAAATACAGGAAGATACAATTTAACCGTACCCGGTATTCAAGCTCCGATGTATACCATTGAGATGCTAATCCGCATCGATTCATAGCAAAGAGAATCTAACTTGCAGTTTAATGATGATATTCGTCCTCAATATTCATTTTTGATACATTGAACATGTGTGCGATTCTTCGTAATGCAAGTTTGCCAGTTTGAATTTTCATTTTGGTACCTATTTCGATGGAAATTTGTGCCAAATGAATTGTAGCACATGTCAAACCAAATTGAAACACATTCAGGGTGCACATGCTTGTGTAAAGAAGTACTAAACCATACAAAGCAAGAGCGGGTAAGTTGAAAACCAATTAGGGTGCTGAGAAGTTTATTAAAAATTTGGAGGTCTCACAAAAAACTCTGCCAGGTGGATTGTAAGTTTAAATGGGGGCTTAAAAGTGGTGTCAAAACAATGTAAGGTTTCAGATTAGTTTGAGCTAGGAGACATTTCCATTTATTTGCAGATTTGGTGACGCCAACCGAGGTCAATTGCAACTCGATTCAATAATCAAGGGGTGCATGAGTACAGTCTTTCAAACTACGCAGTAGACTTCCAAAGAATGTATTCGGGAATTTACTTAACTGACAACTCAACTAAAATGTATAACGAAACAAATACTTGGTGCAACAGATTCCTTAAAGCGCATCTCCACGAGTCTGAAGTATGTCAAACTTCATGTCGGACATGTTTGTATTGTTTAGGTTGGGCAAATTGTGCTATGACATTTTATTTCACAACATGTCGTCAACTAAGAAACAAATGAAGGCGACTCTTGCTTTAAAAGAGTTAAATGACTACGAACATTTAGAAATAAAAGAAGCCATAGATTGTGGGTGAATCCATTTCGTTTAAAGCGGGAGCTACATGACTTGAAAGATGTTTTATGAATGTCTGTAGACAACAAATTTGTATATGTAGATCTCATAAATGACATAAATATATTATTTGCATTAATTGTATTGCTATTCAAAGACGAAATTCTGACATATTCCAATTCGTGCATTTATACGTTCCCTCGCGAATTATCCAAACGACTGTTTTTTTTACTGTCAAACGCTCAAATGTCAAATTTTATTCAGGGTTCGTGTCTACAGAAAAGACAAGGAAATAGGTCTGTTCCTTTACTTTTAAATCTTACCAATTTTTACGAATTCCTACACATTTTACTCAATTGTCGTTCTTCAAGTCGAAAAATTCGTAAAAGAGAGCGGCTTCAGAAGAGTCAGATATTTCCGCTCTTTCTAGTTTTTACTCAACAAATTTCTTTGCGTTAGAATTGAAACAACTGTCAGTCGCCTGAAAATTGGCAGCTGATTTGAATTTGTTGTTATATGTGTTCACTCCAATTTATGAACTATCTGTCATTTTTCACAGGTTACTACAAAAGCGTTCCTTTACTTTTGCGTAAGTTTCCGTCTCTGAGAGAGTATTCATCGACTGTTATTTTTACTGTCTTTTCCATTTTTAGTAGAAAAGTAAAGGAACACCCCTAATAAGTCAGACTGAAAAGTCCAGATATGTGTTGTGTCTACAAAATCGCGGTCTACACCGGACTTTTTGATGTCATGACTGAAATTACGTCTCGTGGAGACTGAGTTTAAGGACATGTACTCATTTGGTTAATTCTTTTTTCAGAGGGTGTATGAACTTTGAACAATCGGCAGATAGTAAAACCAAACACATCTAAAATAAATGCAGTCAACAACAATAAAATCAAACCGCCAATACTTTATTTCGTTGTTCGCTATCTTTGAATTGGGTGTGAGAAGAAAAACCACGCCTATTTAAAAGAAATAAAAGAGAACAAAATAAACTCCTGCCATAAGACACTTTTGCAAATGTAAAACTACACCTTTGACATGTGCCGTGGGTCATTTGAAAGTGGAAAAATGTGCCATGTGATATCTGCATTGAAATTATATGTATCCTGATCCTTGTTGGCCAAAAAACAAGAAAGAAAAAGAAAAAGAATAAGCAATGTAGTGCAGATAAATTGTATCCACATCCACATGATGTGATATTCTTTTCCATCAAATGTAACAAACGGTTCCATGGAAAAAAATAAAATAAAAACAACGGACAGAGGAGAATATTATCCAAACAAAAACGAAAGAGACTCATCGAGTTAATTTTCTAGTCACGTATTCTTTTTAATCCTGACAAGAATATTCCTTCTATGAAACGCTGTGTTCGTCTCCTTCTCAACATATTTTTTTTTTCTGTCCTGCCATGTTGTCCTTCTGCTACCTATAAACAAACAAGATGTGAACATAGTTCACACACAGCCAACGAATGACAGTGCAGACAGTCGTTTGTGTTTTCGTAATTTTACTTATCCGTATATATCATATTCCAAGTACAGTATCCATTTTTCTATTTGCTGATATTATCGGGATACAAGACCGCATATCCTTGTCTTTTACTTCGCAAAGGAATCTCGACTTTAATACAAATTTTAAGCTTTCCGTCTACCCCGTTCACCCAACTGTGAAGGTAGAGGTATTCCTGTTTGTTTTTGGGGGGGAATTTATTTCTGATGTGGGTTGGCTTGACATCCTTTTGTATTCAAAACGGGGTGATTTTGTCATTTGTCGCCTTACATGCATGCCTGGCCTTCGGGTGGATATGCTATACCATTTGAAGTTGGTGACATGAAAGCTAACCCTCTATATGCTCAGGTATTTTATCAGTTTCTATTGTTAGATTAGAGCCCCTCTCCATTGAACAATTATTGTGAAGCCCGAACTAATCATTTTGACACTTTATCATGTAGATAGCACTAGGTAAGTGTATTTGACAACTAACACTGTTTTCTGCGTGGCTTGTTTGTATTATAAGGGGCTTTCGGCAAGCACCTATCAACTTAAGTTGTATGGCGTTTGTATTGTTTTAATGCGGCCACGTCAAATAGTTATTTTAAAGTGTCAACGTACCCAGTGACTGTAAATGTCTTATCTTGCAATAGGCATTCGTATTGTTGTTGTCCCGGACGAGGATTGATTCATATTGCTCACTGTCATCAAAAGAGTTTTTGTTGGCATTATTACTTAGGTTGACTAATTAATCACATGTGTCATAATTAAGAACGCAATTGACTACATCAAACCCAAAATTGATAAATGCATGGGTTCATATTTACAGCAAAAAGAAAGCGATAACAAATGCCTCCATGAGAGGGCCTCATTTCTGTCAATTGGGGTAATTACAAAACCAAGAAGATCGGAAGATAAGTGCGCACCTTCCATCTGGGATGTGGCTAACAACAACCAACGAAAATTCCCGTGATAAATCACGTCTTTTCTCAGTGAAGATTGGTTTGTGACAGATAAAAACTGACAGCACATGTTTATGTGTAATGAGCACGGGTATTTTTCAGTACTGATTCACTCGACGAGTGTTTCGATACAAGCTTCCTTTGTTTATCAATATATACGTTCTCCGCCGACAGAATTCGCAGCTGTAATTAGCTGCTGGTGCCCTAAATGTAGCAATCCGCCATTTTATCTTTCCTGTTCAGTTTCTAGCTGTCTGCGTACGTCATTTGGAGTCTGTTTTGATCTAGCGAAGTCGGGCACTTGGTTTATACCAATTTTAATGTGCAAAGTGACAGTTTGCAGTACGAATTTCAATGTAGAAATACTTGGTAACTTTAGGCCAGCATTTGATAGCTTGTTTAAAATTAGCTGTCATTCTCATCAAAGTTTACTTTTTTCATTTCTCATTTAAGCACTGTCATAATAGAAAGTGCACTTTCATCAACATCCATGCCGGTTCAACAAAATGGCCGCGTTCCACTGTCTGCTAGATGACTAGCGGCATGTCAAACTTTATATAAACAAATTGACATTTCAGCAAAAGTGCTAGACGTCTAGCGCGAATGGTTAAATGTCAATTTTTTTTATATGAAGTTTGAACTGTCGCTAGTCATCTAGCGGGGCAGTGGAACGCGGCCATTGAAAGAGAGAGAGAAAAAAAAAACGACCAGTCAATGGAAATCGTTTAAACATTTGCAAAATTTGCCGCTGGCGCTAGGACTCTAGCGCAAGCGTTCCTTCAACGTGGATATTTTGTTGTAGATGTCTAGCGGGCAGGGGTCGAATCGCGTTGCCGTGAACGAACATTAGGTACGTGACTGAATTTATTTTTGTTTCAAATGTAAAATCTACTTAATTGCGTGGCGTAATGCTCGTTCACGGACGACGCAAGAACTCACACAGAGACGACCCTATTCGTAATGGAACAAGCACCCAAAGCTCTTAAGAAATTCTACAAGTAGTCTACTTAGTCACTTTCAGTCAAGGCTCTGCTGCAATTTTGCAATACCTGCCCAAAGATAAGATTGGCGAAAATTCCACATTTCTGGGATTTTCTGACCTAACTTCTAATTAAATAAAACACTCTTCTAACTTCCTGAAGTTGATTGATTTTCAGAAACCAAAATAGCAGTATGATCTAATCGTTTGGCTTTATCTAAACGAACAATCGACTCTTTGGGGTGAATCACACGTCTACAAGATTGCTACCTCTCACATGTTAAATAAACAAATAAATAACACAAATGATTTAATTACATTCGCTTTGTATAGCCTCTTTAAAAAAAAATGAATACCCTCGCTCATCCTGCTACAGGACAAATACAAAAGAAAACATTTGCCAAATATATAATGTATTCCATGAATAGTAATTTTGTGCACATGCATATTCGCAATTCTGAATATTAACATAAAGTAAACAAACCTATTTATAATAGGGACTCGTACACATATTACTATGAACACATATCTGGTGTACTAAAATGTGCCTGCGGTGCGATTAAAATACACACGCAGTATCTTATCTCCATATTATGGCCCGTATAAAACTCCGTATCCACTTGGCTCTGGCTAGTACTTCGCGCTAGATATTTCTCCCGGCAAGTTGTGTGACATTTAAGTGAACCCGAAAATGTTTGTTAAAGCTATCGCAACGTTCGTGTTACTTGGATTCTTCTGCATACAATTGGGTAGAGATTTAAATTGAAATATTGCGGCGTATTCACGGTTATGATAATTTTATTTTATTTGTGCAAAAGGTTCGACATTGGAATGTTACAATTGCAACAGCCCAGCTGGATGCAAAAGTCCAGGAAAAGTAACGTGTTCTGCTGATCATGCTAACGCAACTACCGCACATTTGCACTCTTTATATACGCAAAATCTAACCAGCTATGCGTCAACGAACTACGAGTGCTTCCATCACAACTACACCTCGAGTGAGTATATACAAACAAGGAAAGAGATATTTATCGAGTGTTTCAATGCAAGCAGACATATTTGAAAGGATAAGGATTTTTCTTTCATTTATATTGGGCCTGAATTTCAGTTCAGCCCGATTTTTTCATCACCAATAACGATGGCTGAAAAATGTGACTAAAAGTGACGAATTGGCATTACTGTTTATTGGCTAAAATAAGGAACGAGTAGTTGCATTCTTGGCTTGAATCAATGGCATACATTTGAAGCACTATTTACTCATTGAAATCAACGAAAAAATAGAACATTTCAAAATAACGAGTAACGAGTAGTTCGCTTCTTGGCTGTTAAAACTCAAAAATTTCTTCGGCCGTGCATTGATTTATTGATTGCATTCTTGGTTTGAATTAACCGCTAACTCACGGATTGAAAATGACAAAAAATAGAAAATTTAAAAATAACGAGTAGCGAGTTAAATGCTTCATGGCTCTATACAGCTCAAACAATTTCTTCTTCAGTCGCATGAAGTCGAAATGTTCTACTCATCATTCGTTGGACAACTTAAAAACAGAACATTTCAAAATAACGAGTAGCGAGTAGTTCGCTTCTTGGCTCTATACAGCTCAGAGAATTCCTTCGGCAAAAACGTTGTGTAAAATTGTGTCAGGATACACGTTGAGAAGATTTTCTGTGCTCTTTGCTAGTTGCTCGATAATTTTTTGAAACTCGATAGATTTAAGTACGTGCTTCGGAGCCAATATTTTTTAGATAATTCATATATTTTTCCCTAAAAGGAGCAATTATTTACATAATTCCAACTCATTTCAGCTGCGAATAACGTAACCTTCAATGGATGCATTTACCGCGACATCGGTCCATGTGGCTTGACCTTCAAACCCGAGTTCCAAGGATTGAAACGTCAGAACTGCTACAAATGTGGCGGTAATCTGTGCAACTACAATCCCGCCGGCACTTTCTCCTCCAGCGCACTGACAATGCTGACGTCCGCTCTTGTCGTTGCTGTCTTCAAAGTTTTGAAAATGTAAATACAAACATAACTATGAGTGTAATATACGTTTTTGTTTCAAAATTAAATATTTCCATTTTATGAGTCTGTTAGAAGATAAGTTTTTTTTTAAATTCATTCATTTTAGAAGACAAATAAACAAATAGATAGTATGTGATTACTTTTCGTCTTATTATGCAAGCGGTACGAGTATTTATGCGATATGAACTTAATTAAAAAAAATTCCCCTTGTTTTTCTCTGTTTAGTCGTGAGAGATAGGCAGCTGCTTTTCTAATACAAGTAGATATCTAATATCGCACAGATCGTATCGCGAGGTACATTTACGTTCTCGGAAATTGGTAGCTCTTCAGAGGAACCTATTTACAGAACTTACTGCTGATTTAATTTTTAGCCTTCCTTCTGTCAGTAGGTACATATATCGTGGTGCTGCTGCATGTGCTGTGCATGAATACGATATGACATGTGTGTGCCAGTTGCCAGAAGGAGGAAATACAAGGAAGGAAGTAATCAAGAGCATAGATTAAATTTGTCACACTAAAAGCATTCCTCCTCGGCGAGGGTAAGGCGTGAGGACGAATTATGCAGCAGACACTTGGGGAGTCGCAACAGAAGATGATATAGTGCATGATATTTAGTCAAAGTTGTCTAACGACATAAATTGCCACTGCAGCTGGAATGTTGTGGATATATTTGTGTTTGAATTTGCCGGTGGAGTGCTTTATTGGTTTTTCACTGCCCTGTTTCAGATATTGCGTTTTCAAGATTATTTATGGGGCGATAATGCGATAAGATTAGAAGTAGATTAGTGTACAGCGAAATGGACAAATACTTTGAACAGGTGATGTAATAAGCTTTTCCCCACACATACCCAGCCTTAAATAAAAGACGCACGATTCTTTAATAAGAAAAACTATAAATTACGTTCCATTGAATTTTGTTGGGTGAAAAGTTTCTCCGCACGATTTTCTTTAGCATCTGCCTGAGGGCATTTACCTCATTCAAAATTGGCCTTAAGATATAAGAGCCAAAAATGGTATCTCCTGAGTCAAGCGCAGAATTCCACAATTCCCTTTGTTCCAAGGACTTGAAATATATTGAGCTCCATTAACTTTAACGGGTATTAGCTGGTAGTCCATGCCAAACTAGGCCAACTACTCCGATTCGTAATACATAATAAATGATACCATATTCAGTGGGGGGGAGCGCAGAAAAAAGGGGCCACGACTGTGAAAACGCATTCGAAAGTCATAAATCCGAAACCACAAGTTGCTAACATTCCGCATGTAGCGACCATAAATCCGAATTCAATCGCGATTTGAATAAAATAAAGTGGTCCTCCGTGGAGTCCTTGCTCATACTCCACTATACGATGCCCTTGCACTTGAGACTCAACAGAGAGGAGTTACCGCACAACAAAAGCAAACGCGCTCCTTCCTGTAACCAGATGCAGTCCACCGTAGCTGGGGTTTATTTATGTTTGTTGATTCCTGAACCCCGGACCCACTTCTTTGTTGGGTTGCTGCTTCGTGCTACCGAGACCAACACCTACACTTTCACACCTGGTAAATGAGAAACGACATAAAGTTGTTCATTCCTCATACACCGAATACGTACCACAAAACCGAATGCAACCGCCGAGAACTAGGCAGGAGGCTAGGTGTGGAAAACCCTTCTGAAGGAGCGTTTCACAAAGATAATGACTACACAGCAAACAGCATACACTCCTGTCAAGGGAGTGAGAAGATTTGTGGCATACCGAGAGCGCACACAAAACGAATTCATCTTTTCCACACCTTTGATTTGCCACCGCCGCCACAATGCTGTGTTGCAGCAAATCCCTTTAGCAAGGCGAATGGAGTGTTTACTGCCAAAAATGGCAGAATTATCATCACACAGCTTGGGCTAAATGAAAATTTAATTCCCCCAGGATGATCGGATCCATTGGGGCACTAATGGGTTGGGTATAGGCAAGTAGATAGCGTTTATGGGAACACTTTATAACTGAGATGATTGGGCAAATAAATGGGACACGTTCCTCACAGACAGCCCTTTTGGGTGAGTTTTTATTTAGGTTAAAAATGGTTGACCGCTGCAGAGACAAAAATGTCATTTTTGAGGCTACTCTGCAAATGAAGAACTCTCGCACGATATTTAAATAAAATGGCCGGTTCCACTGCCCGCTAGACATCTAACACAAAATATCCCAAATGAAGAAACGCTCGCGATAGAGCCATAGCAACAGCGATAAATTTTGCAAACGTTTGAACGATTTTCCTTTGACTGGTCGTGTTTCTCTCTCTCTCAATGCAGCGGATAATTTTGCGCTGGATTGAGAAATTTCCCTGAAAGGGATATTTCACAAAAAGTGCTAGATATTTAGCGCCAATGGTGAAATGTATTTTTTTTTAAATGACTGCAGTGTTGTGAATCAGTGATAACAGACTTTGGAAGCAGATCATCCCAGGTTACTCTCAAAAAATCCCTCGCCAAAATTTAAAAAATCCCACATCAATCCCACGTAATATTTCTGTGCATTTAACTTTGTTTATGGTTAGTTAGACAAAAACTATAAAACATCCTAAGACTTTAAATGAGATTTTTAGAATGACTTTTCTATACATGAAAATATTTTATTTGATCGTAGGTTGACTATTTTTTTTTATTCTAAATGAAACTAGCAAATTTGGAACAAATATTGACCAAAATGTAAAATCCCTTTTTTTGTACTATGAGGTTTGAAAAATCCCTTTGACCCTTTTAGCTTATTTTTAGGAAAAAGAAATAAATCCCCCGACCTGACATCACTTTTGTGAATGGCAACTTATTTACAATTTAAACGTATATTCATTTCAAAATATTAGTTTTTAAAAAAAACGTATTTTTCAATTAAAAAAACAGTCAAAAAACTCTCGAAAAAAGTGTCAACTTGTGACTTTAGTCGCACAACGGTCACACTGGAAGGGACCTACAATAGAGTTTTACGCTAAATTGAGGTGATATTCATACTCTCGGATGTTTTACAGAAGTTGACGAGAGAGAAAGAGGGAGAAAGAGAAGTTGTGTATCGAACCTGGGCCCACTCGTCAAACTCTTACTAATGACCAACGTATTAGGTAGTAAATTTTGTTCAATTTATCTGAAGCACTTTATGAAGAACATCTCGTTGGCACATGTGCATCTGAAACGTAATTGCTGATGAAGTCCTTGTAATGCACTGATCCACACAACCAAATGCCAACATACATAATTTAATTGTACAAATTTACTGGACACATCATATCAATTCTGCAAGCTTAACCTATCCCAGAGGGACTACCCCCGTAAAACTTACTCCTTGGATTCGTTTTGAAGAAACTTTACAGTAGATGAGAAATAAAATTACTCATCTTGATTTGATCCTTTAGCAAAGCTATTTGCAAACTCATATCATAAGCTCACCCCATGCAATTTATGCACCGGATTGTTACGCATAAACCATTCCTTTGAGGATGTGTGTCTGTATCCAAACACATATTCCCAGGTGGAAAATTTTCTTGTACACATTTATTAAGCAATTTGTAACACTAGGCGGAGGTGAACTGCCTTAGAGCTACTATACAGTACAACGTCTTCAGGAGGAGGATTATTGTCGAAAATTACCTCGACGAAGACGGCACGGCACGCCACAGATATGTGGTATATGAGAGAGAAAACGGAACCCTAAGTCGTCGTCAGGAGGAATGAGAATCACTCAAGAGTTGCCGAGAAGTTTGTGTCGTGACATTAACGTCATCACAACTTGTTTTAAACTCATAAAGTGGGCGGTGGAATGGATGCTTTGAATGGGTATTTTTTGTACCCCAACGATAAACCGCAAAGTACTTAGGGATACTGTCGGAAAAAGAAACTATATGCAGCGTGCTGCTAGAGTGTGGCAAACTCGGGCTGGCGCCTTGTCATTATCAACTTGTGTGCAAAGCTAACAACATGATCCTTCGGAGAAACTAATTAAATCGTTTGAGAGATTCTTTCGTAATTAGTTTCTGTTTCGAACCGGAGAGAGAGTTCTATAGGGATTTGCCTGTACAAAGTGCATCCCCAACTTTACTGGAGAAATCTCACTTCAACGATGTATGGAAGTAAATTGTGGAAACAGATAGTGAGGACTGATTGGATTTACATCACCAAATCACTGTTTAAGTTAAAGATTTTTTTTTTGGAATATAACCAAACTCCCCATCAGAAGATTTGATTTTCCAGCGCGCACACCAAATTTGCATCCCATCATGGTACACTTACGTGATGCCATTTGTTTAAGGATATTATTCATCATAACGGCAAAAACGCCGCATCTAAGACAGCACATTTTCAATTTTGTATGCACTGTGAATACATTATGACGCGAAGACTGGGCGGGTGGCGAAAATATTCCCCGAATAGGGAAACAACATAAAAATAATTAACCATCGCGATTGCAGCGCACTTCAGTCCATCTTTTCAACTGGCAACTGGGAAGGAAGTCGTGCCTCATTCTGTTAGTGTCAACCGTTGGTATTATCTTGTCCCTGGACTAATTTCCAACAACAACAACGAAAAAAAAAATCTGAGAGCACGAATTTCTATTAACTAACAGATTTTTGTAAAAGGAAAACAGAAATCACAATCCGTGAAAGTCGTACTCGACACGATGGTGATGGTGATGGTGATGATGAATGATGAGGTTGAAGGAAATCTTGAATAGCCCGCCTGGCTTGCGCTTAATAGTTGAGGGTTTCGTTGCTTGGCAAATCCATTTGCATATTAAAATCCACACCGCGGAGAGCTTTGTTTATATTTTGTGATCCTTGGTTTTAACCATATTGAAAGTTCAACAAGAAGAAAGGTGCTCCTGAAAAAAAGGAAAATATATTCAAGTCCTTTTCTTGTGGTGTGGGTGCTTTTCAAAATGTTTTTGTGCAAAAGCAGTTCAAGACACCTGTAATTTTAGAAACTACTTCAGGAATGGAACAATCCGCACTGCTTTCGCTTTGGAATTTCAAAAGTGCGAGCGGTGGCGGACATTCAAATGAGAATTAATTCGAATTCATCAACAAAATGATAGTCAATTGACTACCACGGTCAAGGAAGCAGCATAAGGTCTGAATTTCATTTAAAAATCGAGTTGGATTCAGAAATAGGAGCTGAAGATGTCATAAGGACTACTTTAAGTAGAATTTCAGTTGTCGCGCATGGAAAAACTATTCCCTGATTCTAAAATCAGAAACCCTTTAAATGGGCCCCGCCAAACAAATCCCCGGTATACAATTTCCCACCGAAAGCTTCAATTCACCCATCTAACGCCAGCGTCAAGTTAAAACTCCCATCCAATTAAAACACTTGCAAGTTCTGTACTTGAAATTTGTTCGCCGAAAAATGCAAGTGCACGTTTGGGAAAATTCGCAAGCAACTTTTCCCCGCGTAATATTTCGCCTGCATAACAACTTTCAAGTTCTGTTTGTTTGGCAAACATTATACGGGGTAGGGCATTTTCCACATTGTGTCAGGCGCTCCCTCGCCTCGTCAACACAAACTTTTCGCTTCCCCATCTAGATAGGGCGACACAAAGTGGCCAAAAATGACATCAGACAATTTTCAACTCATAAAGCATGAAATTATCACACTGCTGTCAATATTCTCGCAAGTGCTGTCAAGGTGTCAGAAATCCATTGCAAACACTCTCGCACTCGCTTTCACTTTACACGCGAGCGAAAAATGTTTTTATTTTTTATTTTTAATGAAGTTATTGCGCGAAACCCGCGATTATCGCCGGCAACAATTCGATATCGCTGGATATCATCGTCACCGGTGCAGCAGGTATGCGGGCTCATACACACCACGTTATTGGATGTTTCGGGGAAATTAAAATGTTGGACATTTCGGACGGATGGAGGTTTATTTAGAGCGCCCAGCCACGTCGTGCGAGTCAACATGCTTGGGGCGATGTGCAATACTTTTCGCAGGCCCAACACTGTGGCGAGGCTATCAATTAAAATTCGCCATCGGATAAGGCCGAATCGGTGGCGTCCTTTGGATAATTCAACGTTGCGTTGGTTGGATATACGTAGTCGTAGGTATTCCCCCATGGATGAAGAGTGACATAATGAATCAATGCGGTTATCTTGTGAGCCGTTGTTGGCAATCTTTTAATAATTTCGTTAATTAGTGTAATTGAGATGAATTGCAAAGTTGCAAAGTTGCCCGATTGGGACAGAGGTCGTGGTTAACTTTAGTGATCAAAGGAGAAAAAATGGTCCACATACGCCATGGTGTACCTGGAAGTTTGATTTTTTGAGACTTCTTCCATTAAAAAACAAACTTTTCATTTTAAGAAGTTTTTCGCAAACATTTTTCGCTCCCCATATGACCGTAACTGGGCATAGTTTCATAGAATTTAATACATTTAAGGATTTCTGGATGGGGCGAATGCAAACACATCCTGTGCGAGGGACAACTTCCGCACTTTAAAAAGAAAAAAACTATGAGAAAAAAAATGCCTACTTTGCTCGTCCGTTTTTCTTTATCGACATTCAAGTCATGGAAGTGCACGAGGATGCCGAATGCAGTTGTGTATGCGGTCCGGAACACTGTGGCATGGGAACAGGCATCAACGACAATGACGACGACCAGCAAAAAAAAAAGAAGAGAAATTGGGAAAACATCGTTTCCGAAAGTGTATTTCGATTGTAATTCCAGTAGTAGGAGTTTTCTTGTGCGGTAATAACATCGGACAGCCGAGTATACGAGCCGCAAGGAGTGCAAGAGCAGCACACAGCTCAGCTGAGGCAAAACGCAAGGAAAATTGGAAAATTTAATTAGAAAACTTTTGTCGATATACAGTGAGTGAGAGATAAAGAGTGGGGGGATGTGTGCATCTGAGAATGACCCTTTTGCGGCGAGTAGCGGCGGCCGAACAGAGTGTGATTTGAATAAAAATGAAAAAGAGTCATCGATGGATAATCCTGTTTCGAAATGAATAATAGTTTTCGGTTAAAAGAGTGAGAATTTTTACTGACAAGGTGTATTGAAGAAATTGGCGGCAAACCACCTGTTCCAGCTGATTTTTGAACATTTCTGAGAACGTTTTAAACACGCACTGAAAGTGCGAAAGTGGCGCAGGTAAATGAAGTTACGCGGTATGGAACTGTTCCTGAAATTAGCCTTCAAACAGTCCTTGGTCCACAAAGAATATGTTAAAGCAAGTCACCGAACCACATGGAAGATCAAGCCTTTAAGTAAATACCGGTCGGTCTACAAAAGAGGCCGATTATTTTGTTTTTACAAAATCTTTTATGACTTCTCCACCACTGGAGGCGCTAACTATCCCGCGGTTACAGACGTCGATGACAGTTATCATTTTTTGAGCCCAATTTTTTCAACTAAATTGTGAAAGGGTAACTTAGCCAATTGAAGCTGTCGCACGTTTTGAGGAGACTTCTCCTTCTTTTGCTAAAAAACCGCTTCTTCCCAACTGATTTGCAGGACGAGAAACAAATGACAACAACTTGTCCCCTCCTGGGACAATTTAAATGCAAAGGAGACGGGAAAGAACCAAACAAATTGCAAATCATCTTATTAGTATAAAGAGATCCCGACAACTGATTACTCGATGATATCCTTAAACAATCAATGGGCTCTCCATCGGCAAGTGGTAATCGATATTCGAAACCCGAATGCCTATCGGAGTATCGGGTAATGGAATGCAAAGAACCCCTCTGGAACGTCTATTACCACCCTAAGCACCAGGCAATCCTTCAAAGCCACTTCATCTATCAGGATAATTCAATGCAATAAATGCGGCTTAAAGCTGAATATGCATTTCAGCCGATTATGGCCTTTCAATTTCATCCCGATATGAATTCCGGTAATCTTTACGAAGCGTAGCAGATAGAGATGTACCGCCATCCTCCAAGTTTACAGCCTAATGGGGTAATGGTTGTTGAGACGGTTTGCTATCAACTCTACCCCCCGAATGAAATAAATAGAAACAAGAAAGCAAACCCCTTTTGTGTTATTATTTCATTTGGAATGAAGGACGAATTTATGGAGGAGGTGGTATTCGATCCGATCAATTTGTTCGTTGAATTGCTTTAAGACTTCTGTTTTTTTTTCTTTAAAGGGGTTGGGGGCCTACACTCTCGGCTCTTCGACGCTTCCTGCATAGCCACCCATTGTTGTTCAAGTAAAATCATCCATTCTTCGTCATCTGTGCTGTACAAAAGACGGATCATTGGAGTAGGCGAAGGAAACAGGATTTTTCGATGTCGTTGGTTTCTTATCTTTTTATTGTTGAATTGATTGTCGAAGGGATATTTCCTTTTTGTGTTTGCATTGCATGTATATTTATAGGGACAACATTTATAGATGATGTAGTGGGAGTAGACTGAACTGGAAGTGTCCTTGCTGGGGACTGGGGAGGGGGAGTGGTGTATGTCAATGGTTTGCGGGATGCTGGACTAAATTTAAATAAATAGATCTTGATTTTGTGACTCTTACCTTTTGTGTTGATAAAATTGTACACTAATAGTAGAAAAAATAAAGAAATTCAGGCGAATTCGGATGTTTATTAATTTTTGATTGATGGCGAGTTCACAATTAAAAAATATTCCATTTCACTCTAGTTTTTATTAAATTAATTATTTGCGACAAACACGCGTTAGGTTAGAATATTCCATTCACAATTCACTAATCACTAGAATCACTACGTGCAAGTGATCAGCGCCGCTGACATTAATTCAGCTGTCAAATAGCTTGTCAGCACATCTGACAGAGGAGGACAGAGAATAGAAATCTCAGAAAAATTCATAAAAGACGGCGACTTCTTTTTTTACTCAACAAATTTCTTTGCGTAAGAATTGAAACAACTGTCAGTTGCCTGAAAATTGACAGCTGATTTGAAATTGTTGTTCTATTTGGCATTTGGGTTTTATGAACTATCTGTCATTTTCCACATGTTACTACCAAAGCGTTCCTTAAATTTTGCGTAAGTTTCCCTCTATGACAGAGAATTCATCCACTCCACTGTCATTTTGACAGTCTTTCCATTTTGACTACAAAAGTAAAGGAACAGACCCATAAATTCTATTTATTTTTCCTCCGTTTCGTCAGTCAGCCGGTGGTATTTGTATGCAAAACATTTGAATTTGAAATAAACGTCAATCACAGTGATGCCAAACCCGTTAAATTTATTTTTTTATATTTCTGTGTTGCGGTCTTTTGTAGTGGATTTAGAAATAGAGACAACTTGCAGTACTGCAATGTATGCTGAATTTACATGATTGTGTTCTCTCCCATTTCACCGTGTCTGTTCTATTTCCACTGCAGGAAAAATTCTACACATTTTTGTTTCTTTACTTTTTCAGTAACATAAAGTTTAAAGCCACTAGTCAAATTTGAGGAGTGGGAAGAAGTTCTCTCAGAGTCAAAGAATGTTTAAAATTACATAGCTATACATTTTACTTTTTTTTTTATAAGTTGTAGTAAATAGTCAAATAAATGACATGAATGTCAAAACAAATTGTGACATTTATGCACTGCTTGAAAAATAGAAAATGTTCGCCATTTAATGTTAGTTAATTTATCAAGAGAATTACTTCAAAAAATACGTTTGCTCGTTACCTTTCTCTTTTAAGCGTATTTTATGTCTAAGTCACAATAATCTGATCCTGTTCAGCAGCATGTTTCCATTTCACTCTTTTGGATACGAATTTCGATCTACAACTTTTTCGTATTCTCATAAAAAACTCAGCTCTTGTGTCATTGGCCTAAGTATTGCGAAATAAAAAAAGTAATGAAACCCTGACGCCCTATTATTTAAACAAATTAATTGTCAGAGCTGTAAATACAACCACACAGCGTAACCATAATACCCAATCTCTCATTTTCACACTCAAAGGACTCGTTCAGCTCATTAAAAGTGCACATACCTACCTATACACTTGAGAATCCATTCCCTTAAGTAAAGGAAATGTTCTCCCTCCCATGTAGTGCCGATTCACTTGCAGTCAACATTCAAAAAAACCACCTAGCAATTGAAAATGGCTCCATTTGTATATCACCGTCGTTGAAGGACCATTTTTGTGTAAAACTTGTTAGTGAGAACATCACTCAAGTGCTGAGCACTAACTTACTTCACCATTGAACTCAAACTTCAAACTGCATTTTTCATCTCCTTAATCGTCAACCTTTCTGCGCCAGTTTCTTCCTCTTCAACTCTATACTAACAAGGATACCTACCGCTACCACTGCGATGCCAAACTGGCCGTCGCTTCGTCTATCCCATACATAGTGGATTTTCTGCTTGTGCTATCGGACAGCCTCAGTTTTACCCCCGACAAACACACTTTGACTTGCAGTGTAGCTGTAGGTACATAGCGTGCCTTCGGTGTACACGACTGCACATAGATATGAAAAGTGCTGCGGAAGTTTGTCTCCATCGTCTCGTAGTCTCGTCGTAGACAAACTTTGAATAATTAGTGCAAATCTACTTAAGTTAACGAAAACTCGTTAATTCTACATGTAAATCACCGTCGTCGTTGTCGTCATCATCATCATATCCTCATTTCGTCCTTTGTAGACCGACCGTGTGTCGTCATATATGAGCTCATGGATGTGTATCCCATACACATACCCAGAAGGGTTGTAGAATTTATTCCACACCCAAAACATGTGTGCCCGAGAAAAGAATTCCAAGGGTGTAGTGTGAAAAATTCTATTTCTATGGGCATCCCACCGAATGGTGTAAAAGGGAGGAGTGGTGCCGTCGCATTTAAACACAGCACAGATAACTTGTGGCTACTGGGGATCGGTCTGACCATGACCAACAGCATCGGGCAGCCACCGGACACCAGCCACCCACTGTTTTTCAAACAGTGTTATAAAATACCGAGATGCAATCTTATCCGGGCATCGTTTCGAATGGAAATTCTGCACTTTTTGCTCCTGTAACGCTGTAACGCTGTAACGCGCTACATGTTCAAAGTAATCATGGCTTACCTTGGACTGTATTGTACTTTATAGCCGCAGGAGGGGGGGGACTTTTGTGTGCTTGTGATGGGAATAAACAAGTGAAGGGGCGATGAAACATTTGTATTTTCTCCAAAAAACAAACTAACGGACGGGGTTTACTTTTGTTGGCTGTTATTTCTATTTGAAAGAGCCTTGTAATTGTTTCAATTAATTATGTTGTTTTGTTGCACATGCATCGTAAAACTGTCCATTTATGTAAATAGCACTCGTTATAAATCGATCGCAATCATCGCACGAAGAGAGAAAAGAGAAATTTAGCAAACTAACGAGTAACGAGTCATTTCACTATTGGCTCTGAAGAGTCCTACGAATTTTTTCCGGCTCGTTTTTACTGTCAAAACATTGACAGATAAATGAAATCACATAAACATCTGTAACCGAAGATCTGACAAAAATGACAGGCAATATGTAACGATCGGACTACTTGACGTTTCTACATAAAAAGCGACTTTTATGCTGTCAAAGAGTCCCACCTCTTGCGAACGTCTGACAGGCGTCTGATGGCGGGAGTGCAAGTGTTATGCCAATTCACAATAGTATTAAACTGAATCCGAGTGTCTTTAAACTAACTTATGTTTATTTTTGAATTTCTTGCATATGTTCTCAACAAAAGTAATTCCAAACTTTCGTTCCTGTACTTTTTGGTTATATTCTCTTTTTCTGAGAGAATGTATTCCCACTCCTTGATATCTGACATTTTGCCGATTTTGGCCAAAAAAAGTAAGAAAACAGACCTAATGTCACGTTGACGCGCGCGTGCGTTGACAGATTATGTAGGAAAAGAGGACTTGAAATTCGAATTCTGCTCTGAATTTGTATTTTTTTGCCAAAACCAAACCGAACTTGGAATATGTCATACCTACTGAACTTTCTCAACGCACATTCTCTTCACAACAGCATTTCGTTTTACAAAATTGCTGCTCGCGAGCTTTGGCATTTGAAATCTTTAAGTTTCGATAAAGCGTGTCAAAGCGCGACGACGCACGAACGCGTTCACTGCCGAATTGTAAATTGGGCATTACAAAAGCTATTTCTACTACCTTAATAGTCCGATTCAACCAATTTTAATCATTTTCTGATTCAGAAATTGAACGTACGTCAGCTGTCAAAGTGAAAAGCATTACGCCACTTCAATTGCGTTGGTTTTGCGCATGGATGCATCGAGAGAAATGATCGAAAAAACAAGTATGGCGTAGTTTTGCATATAATACTGGCCGCTTTTGTAATTTTTCTACATTCAGCGCGTTGGTACTAGCGTCGGCGACATCATCAGGAAGACGTATTGCAAAAGAGTAAAGATTGAGTAATTGTTGTGTTTATGTTCTCTATAAAATTTAGTTTGACGTTCTGCACTTGTGCTTAGGCTTACCAAGAGAAACAATCGCGGCAACTTAGATGCGCGTGGCGTTTTTCTGCATACAATACTGCGCCACTGTTGCTCTACTCCTTTCCAACTGAATTCTGTATCACTGAAATAGAAAGGTAACCTAAAACCATAATAAAAATGTCTTTCTCCGTATTCTTGTTATTTATTCAATTAAATCTATCTTTTTTTTGTATAAGGCTTAATTTAGTGTTTATATTTGTTTGTGTGGATGTGTGTAAGTGTGTTGGTTTTTTTTCTTCGTTATAATGAAACATTATTAATTACATATGAATGCAAATAACTATGTATATACGCAAGCATTTGTATATACATTTTTTTTTGTTAAATAAACCAATTAAATGAAGAAGCTTCTCTAATCACACCTTCTTCCTTGTCACACGTTCGCTTAAAAATAATTAATCTTTTCTTTGTTTATTTGGATATATAGATATTTAATGATTTATATATTACACTTTCTTTTTAACTTTATAAATCGTTTTTTATTAGTATAATTTTGTTGTTTTCTTTGTTTCTTGAAGAACCCTGCATGATTTCTTTTTGTTTATTTTTTTCGTTATATATTAATAATAATTAAATCCACATGGTTATAATGGACTTGAACAAAATAATTAAACACTAGGTCAATATATAAATTTATTTTTATGTATACGTATATATAGAGTTTTCTGTTGATGTATATTTTGAGAATATGTTTTTTTTTCGTTTTTTTTTTTGGGATATGTCGAAGAATTTTCATTTCATTTGATATATGATGCGACTGGCGGGAAAGGGGCGGGGGTCCTTATTGTTAGCTGCAAGCTTTTAGAGCGAATACATCAAATTAAGCATTATAACAGCTGCTAACGTTAGCCAACAAGAAATCCTCTCAACCGAAGCATGTCCATTTTTGAAGTCGTCCTCTCCTTGGGCTGGCCATCCGTAGCCGGTTACGCCTGTCTTATCTGGGGAGGATTTTTGCTCAGATAAGCCAATGTCGTTTAGGTTCGATTGGTATCTAGTGTCTTTGGATGGTGAAATGGAGTTTTTTTTTTTTTCAAAACGATAATGAGAGCGGTGAGGGGGAATTTGATTGAAAATGTGTGAAAACTTACTTTTGTCGATGCCTTGATAATTGGATTTGGATGGATCCTGGTTTTGTCCATAGTGATCCCATCGCGCTTCGGTTGTTTGCAGTCCGGTGGACATTGTTGTTGGCGGATACGACACTGCAAGTATAGAAAGTTCCAATTAAAATCAATACAATCAATTTATAACGCCCGCGGCCAGGTCATTTGCGGATTCCCATTGCGTGAATAATTAAAATTTGATTATTGGTCTGGAAATTGTGTAAAACGCTAATTAACGGCCGAATAATTGTGTGCTCATTCCATGCGGATACTACCGCATTTATCATAGACTATCGTGGACGAAAAAAAAATTGGAATATTGCACGTGAGTTGTGCACACACATGGCGGTCGTCCATTCGCACTGATTGATGTCATTCGGGGGTCCCGTGGGATAGGCATATGCAATTCAATGATCAAAATTGTGCGCGCTTCATTGACTTTGGTTCGCTGGGCACCGATAGCGATGGGATGGTGGAAGTGACTCGGCGCAACATGTAACGCGGCTGGTGAACCGACATATAGCAGTGCGTTTTGGGGGAATTTGTTAAAATATTGAATGCGTCGGTCATTTGTATCATCCCAGCTTTGTGTTGATACAGTTAAATGATGAAGGATAGTGGCGCAGCCTGATTTACATGGTAATCCAGTGCGGATATTTCCAAACAGCTTGCTGGCGAAATGTGATGCATTGATATGGGTTTTAAAATGCTCATACGTGCGAATGGATATCAGTTCCTAAACATGAAACGAGCTGTTCGTTTACGCATTTGCAGGCAATTGCTTCCAGCATATCCACTGTTAAGTTGTGTGTTTCGATGCGAAATAGAAGAGTGGCCTTAATTGTTTTGACAACGGAAAGGATTTGACTGGGATTGCCCTTGAGGGTGGTGGATTATTGAGTGGCCACCAGTTTTGCAAGCCATTCAACCACTGACTAAAGGTGTTCTCAAAATGAATGCCAATCATATCCTTCAAACTCTGTAGAAAGACAACTTCCTCAATTACGTAAATAAATCCATCATCTCATTATCTTCATCGAACTTCTAATTATGCAACCCCCCTCGCGGTCCGTTGTAATTTATGTCACACCAACCGAACCGACCGCCAATGCTCCGACAACTTTTCTATAATGAAATCTCCTCGAATGGAATAGACTTTGTTATCAGGGATACGTCATCTCGGGGGATTTTTTCCCCATCCCCTTCCTACCCTAGGTACTTTCGTTTGCATACGAAATTTAAAATATCCCAAGGGCGGCAAGACTATAATTTAAAAAAAAGATATCAGATTCTCTTGTCTCTCCTTTTCCATCCTTGTTTTTATTTGATTCCTTTTTTTCTGCCGCGACAAGATCGAAGATTCTTTTTTGCTACTCATTCAAGTTGTCGCCTTCAGCAGTTCACAAAGGAAAGTCAACCGTCGTCGGTCGGTGGTAGCTGGTAGGGGTTGTGTTCGTCACATTTAAATTCGTTTGTCGCGCTTCCGTGCAGCAGTAGTGAGTATCTCAAACACACGCACACAGCCAGTGTATGCAAAAGTGAAACAAGACGAGAGATAACAGCACAAGGTTGCGAAATCGAATACAGCCAATAAACGACAAGTCGCGCATTAAACCTTTTGGCTGAAACATTACCATGAAAGTGAGCTGTGGAGGATATAGACAAAACAGATCCCATTCAGGAGATAAAGCAGACAGGAACCGAGAAGTAATACCCTTCAAGCGACACATGCTAACTTGACTCTTTTTATTATTCATCGCGAGCGGGAGCGTATTACGTAATGGCATCAATCTGGCGTGGAATTTGAATTTTATACTGATGCACGTTTGTTTAGGGAGATTTAGCGCCGCCAATCCAGGTCAGGGACAATTCTTAGCTTCGATGTTATAGTCCGTCCCAAAAAAGAAGAAAGATCCCAACATGCGCAGTAGCAATTTATTTAAAGGAAATTTTCTCTTTTAAGGTATTTTTGATCGCATGAAATTGTTAATGCTTTTCTCTACTTTATCTTTTTTGCAGCGATATTGGAAAACGTAATTGTGCGTGCCCATGCACAAAGTACAACGGAAATCCCATTTCAACCCTTTTTAATAGTTTCTCAAAACTCTGGCTTTCTTTACTAAACACATATTTAAGAAGTGCGAAACCCAGCAAATTTCCCTTTTCTTTGGGGTGGGTAAATGTGTATCTATTGCATGCGCCAACGACGGTTCTGTGTGGACAATCAGTCATGCCTCGATCGTCGATCGAGAGAGATGTTTTCGCAAGCAGGGGTATGCGTGTTGTATGAAATGCGCACATATTTTTTTTTAGCTGTAGTTTTTGTTGGAAAAGTAGTTTTGCTTTCTCTAAGAGAATAAAATCCCTGATATGAAGAGACCTGCGCAAGATATTTTCAGGTACTTTGGGACGGGCTATACATGTGAGTGGCACAGCAAGGAGGTATACATTACATACCAGTATATTCCGTCATTGATGACAGGTGCGGGCTGACGATTAGTCAGAGATCATTTACTTAATTTCCTGGGTCAGCTTTAATTGTACGATTCGGTCCTATAAATCCTGTATACGACCATTACCGCCATTTGGGATCGTTGGAATCGCTTTCACACCCTTATCGGTTTGGCCATTCGTTTCGAGAGATTTGCGCTCATAAAATCGAACAGTTAATTGCTTCACAAAGGACCCAGAGAAACAACAACCCCTGATGCATGAATGTCACGTGCTTAACTCTTCTCTCGGCGCTGCTTAAGAGGAAACATTCCGCCGGGAAGGTGCTGAAACTTTGGTAATTTCTTTTTCTCCTTTCCTTTTTTTTTTGTTTTCTGGTTGGCCAAAGATAAGGTTGATGGCCGATTTGCAGTTGAAACCTTTTCATATACCTGCGGGGCCAACACCAACACTCAGAGGATATAGGGGTTGAGGAAGGATATGCCAAAGTTAAATGAGCCCAATCTTAGTAATTACGTGACTCCTCTGGATTCTGCAGTGTGACCTCGCAGAAAACAATGGAATCAATGGAATTATGATTGCCATTTTGGCAATCGAAGAATTTCGTATTTCCAATCACGTGGCAAGGCTCTCCTCCTTCAGCTATAAAGTTTATACCTCTTAAGCATGTATAGATACAGTATATATGTACGAATCTCGGCAACAAAACTCAAAAGCCGGCATCATCTGCAGTTTGGTTTGGTTCGTTTCGAATGCTATTTGGGTCCGTCGAGTGTTGTAAATTAAAAGTTTTCACTCAGGAGTCTTTCCGTTTGGTGAGGATTTATGTGGCATTGTATTCCTTAGCGACGGGCGACTACGGTACGTTTTCCGCATTTTCAACTTTCAACGGGGCTTGCTCTGGCTTGCACACACATATACAAACAAACGCCCGCGCTTATTTAGTGAATTTATCAAGGATAATTGCCAATAAATCAATTGTTCTCTTTCGAATGTACCCAACAGTTATCGGTGCTTTGGAATCGCGTGCTTTTCACACCGCCCGCTTGTCTAGCAGAGAGATTCAAGTGTAGGTGTTGGATTCGAGTCACATATATAGCTTGGCATTGAAAAGGAGCAGAATATGCGGGTGCCGATGGATGTTGTGTCCCCAAATCCCCAAAGTATTCAAACAGTTGATATTCTATGGCGATAAGGAAAGTGTTGTTATCCTTTTTTTTACACTTCCATTCAGTAATAGCAGTATGCAGCATGGGAGAAGCGTGCCTCTTGTGTGTGTGAGCGGATTGATGTTAAGGAAATAACTTTTGCTGCCACTTCCCGACTGCAGTCAAGTATACCCCCCTCCACGCCGGATCTCAACCTGGTTACCTACACCAACAAACTGCATCGTCCTTTCATGTCTGCGCCAATTATTTCATATGCATTGCACTAATTTTCAATTTGGGATTTTGGCAATGCACGAGACATTAAAGCATCAAGTAATAATGAGAACCCATATACCCCGAAAGGGGGCACCCACAAAAAGGCAACGACAGCCGCATGCAGCTCAATTTAATTATTTACGACAACAATTTCATGAATTTCATTAAAATCACTCACCGAAACGAGCAGGATGAGGATAAAAATAGTATAGAAGGCGACGCCGACGTCAGATAGAGCAGGAAAAGCCTGGGAAAATTTATTTCTCATCATAAGGAAAATATTTTCATTGTTTATCATCGTACGTTTGGTACGAGTACGAGTGTAGTTATGTGCACACACATATCCTTCACACGTCGTATAAATAGGTATGTGTAGCGCAGAAGGCGGAAAAGTGGTAGCTGTTAACCCGTTGTTACCATATATTCCGTTCTGCTTTGCTGTGATGAATGAATGAACGAATCTACAGTGGCGTGGGCAAGTGATGGATTATTTTTAATTCCATTTTCCGACTGTCAAAATGAGTGCAAGCGAAAAACTGCATATACTTGAAGGTGAAGACTTGTAAAACGTCAACGAATGCGCTGACAAGTCCACTTGAATTGCTGTTTTGGGTTTATTTTGAATTTGACACTTAGAAATGTCAAATGACGGCTGATACTCTTCAAACGGCAAATAAAAACTCCAATATACGTCATACAATACAATATACGTCAACTGTCAGATTTGCTTCATAAGAAATTCGAATGTCCCCATTGTTAGTGCGATGAATTCGAAAAGAAGCAATGTAAAACGTCAATGAACGCGTTGACAAGTCCATTTGAATTGCTGTTTTGAATTTTGACACTTTGAAATGTTAACTGAGTATGCAGGCAGGATTTTCTTGACTAGATTTGTCCAGTAAATAAACGGCCAATAAAACCTCAAATACAAGCTACAATACATTATACGTCAGCTGTCAGATTTGCTTGTTTAGAAATCCGAATGTCCCCATTGTGAGTGCGATGAATTCGAAAAAGGGCAATGTAAAACATCAACGAACACGTTGAAAAGTCCACTTGAATTGCTGTTTTGGGTTTATTTCGAATTTTGACACATTGAAATGTCAACTGAGTACGCAGGCAGAATTTTCTTGACTAGATTTGTCGCCAATAAAAACTCAAATACAACATACAACGCATTATACGTCAGCTGTCAGATTTGCTTATTTAGAAATCCGAATGTCCCCATTGTGAGTGCGATGAATTTAAAAAGGGGCAATGACGCAGTTCATAACAGCTTAAGTATGCGAAATGTGGTTTTTACTTTGTTCTACGCATATCTGGCGTAACTTTCATGCGACGCAAATAAAAAGGCCAGCTCTTGCGTCAAAACTTTCTGATTGCTTACCACAAAAACCAAACCAACAGTTTTTTTTATAAGTGCGTGCCTCAAACCTTGTTGTCTGTGGGACCTCTTAGTTATTGCATAAGAAAAGTTTGAAGTTAATAAAAACTGTCATCAAGACAACGCAAGACCGCAAAAAAAAACAAGAAAAACGGTCGAAAAAATGGCCAACTATCCCAAAGTTTGCAGAATGCTCTGTGGGGAAATGAGTATTTGAATATTAAAGCTATCCGCTTAAGGTTTGTAAATAATAACTTCGATAACAAGAATGTACCTATTTATTTATTTATCAATTCACTTTGACATATCATGCCCTGACTTTCTGAAGATCCATTTCAAGACTACTTACGTGGTAGTGTTCAGCCTGCCGATATTACTTATCAACTATTTACGCACAATAGTTTTTACTTTGCCAAAGTGTGTGAAAAACTTGCCAGCCCTACTGTATTCACATGCGGAATAATGGCATCTTGCATGCCACATACTATCGCATACATCCACTCACTATTTGCGGATTTCGGAATTGTCTAACACGTCGGCAAACTAAATTGGAAAATTTAATAGTGAGACTAACCGCCTCCTGCTCGTCGCTCATCCGGCAGACAACAACATCCTACGTGCTTCCGCAGAGTTATGATTATTACAGTTAACATGAAATTGTTTGCATCATGTTCCACATATATTTTGTGTGGATGCGTTTAATTTAGTTATAAGTCTGGCTGGTTGCCTTCACCGAGCGTCGCGTCGCGTCGTCGGTCGATAAGTTTGTGTGTGGGGGGCGCGCTGCCTCCCTTTGGTCACATATTGTGGCATAAACCCTAACCCAGTGTAACCGAACTAACCACCCTAAAACTCACCATAAAGTCTGATGATTCCATCTGTTTCGCCGCGCGGATTCTTCGCTACGCACTTGTAAATACCATCGTCGGCGCTGTTGACACTTAAAACGGTCAGCTTCATGTGTGTCTTGTAAGCGGGAAATTCGACGCTCGACTCCACCCTGCAGGGAGACATAAATACATATAATGCAAAAGGATATATAAATGTCCAGCTTACTTGTATTTGGTTGAGTCGTGTATGATGGGTCCCTCGCCACGTGTCCAATAGTTTAGAGATGTCGGATGGGCCTCGGTGAAGCACTCGACGGTCACGTTGAAACCTTCGGGAGCGCCAACAAGTTGATGCGGTATTCGCAGCATGGGCGGAACTGAAATGTGGAAATGTGTCAACGTGCCAAAAGTCGAGAGGGGACAAATGAATTGAATTAAATTGATAATTACAATTAATTAGCGTAGAATCGTACAACAATGAATATTCATAAACAAATCAGGTATATATTGATGGTGGCCGGTCATATGGTCCCTTCGGAAACCGCACGCACGCACGTCCTTTTCACAAAACCAGCTAGGTACCTACACTCATACATGCATAAGGGATATGCGGGTTTGTTTCAATTTTAAATTGAAATAGTTTTCCGGAATTTATTTTCATTAGCTAATATCGCCAACTTTCGAATAAAGTTTCGTCCAAGTTTTATCCTTTGATATCGAAACAACGCCGAACGCTATTGATTTTCGTGTAAAAAAGGAGGTCCTCCTTGTGGAGCTGGAACTGTGTGTTTCCAATCATTAATGATCAACTTTATTTAAAAGCAGATTTTCGTCTGCATACAAAAGTGGATGCCAATTGCAGCAGGAGCAACTGAAATCTCAAGTCAAGTTGAGGGATAATTTAAGAGTCAAACACTTTTCTTTTTATTGTTGATCTTCTTCTTATTCAAAGTCAAGCTGTTGTTTCCGCCGTTGTTAAGGACTAGCTGGGAGTGGCCAACATGAAATAAGGATGACTGTGTTCGTGCGTGTGGTTAATTCAAGCATTTTCCCGATGAAACACTCGTCGTTGGCGTTTGTTGGTTTTTCTTTTCTTCGTCCTCGTCTTTGGTCAATTGGATTCGATGTCCTTCTGCTGCTCCTGCTCGTTGGGGGATAACGATGTTCATTTGTTGAAGTGCATTAAATATTTGCACTTGGGCGCAATTTTCAATGTCTGCCGTCAGCTTATTGTATCCTTGCGAGAGTGAATTTTCCAAGGAGTGAATTTTTTTTGCTATTGTGACAAGGGTGGGTATCGCTGACACTTTACAATCCGTCGATTATTTCATGTTTACGAAGTACAAATTAGCAGTTTGAAGTGGAAGCATTTGAGAGGACATTTAGGTCGCTGTGAACCCCATTGGGGTGGATAATTTATACTCTATTGCATTAAACCCATCCGGGTGGAGTTCTAGGAGTCATCACGTCCAACTTGTGTCCTAATTGAGAGGGAATTTGTTCAGAAAAGGTAGGCGAACGGACAGCTTGTAGAATGAAGCTTAATGGGAGACAACAGACAATGAAATGGCATTGAAATGACAATTTGCGCATCAGTGAAAGATGTTTGTGGAAACTTGTGTAAGTGCGGATAAAGAGTGGAGTTGCCAAGTGGCTTGAGTTCGTGTCTGAAGGAGTTATTAAAATAAAAAAAGATGGTTGGTTATTGGTTTGAGATGCAATTCGTACTTTTTCGAAGTTGTTCATCGCTGTGGTAAAGATTTATATAGAATAGAATGTGATTTCTACTTTTTGCCACTCAAAAATTGGACGTTTCACACATTTTATACGATTTCTGTTTTGAACCTCTTAGTTTTAAGAGAATAAATGAGCGCGTTCAAAAATCTAGTTATCTAGATGCACACTGAACGCAATAACAAGAAATGTCGGTAACGTCCAATCTAGTCAAACAATTCGTAACAGAGTACTTAGTTACAGTTGACAGCTGGAAAAGTTCAACGAACTGTCAAATAAGTACTCCGTCACGAAATTCTTTCCAAGATTGGTCGGCTACCCCTTCATAAACGTCAACTGAAAAATCTATTCATAAGACCGATCTTTAGGCCTTAAACGTCAAAGTTAAAACGCGTCAAATAGGAGTATGTGGGTCGCTTCGCTCGCGAAAAGGATTCTGAACTCCAATATTTAATTTTCAGGCATGATCCTGTAC
Source organism: Cheilosia pagana (assembly GCA_936431705.1). Classification (NCBI taxonomy): domain Eukaryota; kingdom Metazoa; phylum Arthropoda; class Insecta; order Diptera; family Syrphidae; genus Cheilosia; species Cheilosia pagana. The sequence goes on from OW386169.1 coordinate 762,105, forward strand.
GTTTTAAGGCCCACATTTTTTCAAATAACACTATTTTAAATGAAAATTCCATTACTTTACGTCAAATTTGGATGCCCGACAAACGTCAGTCAGTACAAAATTTACGTTTCGAATAGCCACTTCGCAAACTTAATTCTAAAGACACTTTTTTGGAAGAAAATATGGTTACGCAACGTAAATTACGTAGACAAACGTCAGTGAGTTCAAAAAATACTGGCGAATGGCCATTTTGTTTTGCTTTTGATGCAATTTATGGATAGGGAGTGCGTTTGCTGTATTTATGAACTGAATTTGGACAATTTCGTTCGTCAAAAATCATACAACAGTTTGACAGCTACTCTGTTGATAACTTTTGCGGTGTGGTTTTAATTCGGGGGACGGGTAGTCTTAAGGAAGAGTGTGTACGGGACTTAGTTTTCTACTTCGTAATTTTTTTGGAAGAGGGTAGAGGACTTTTTTTTTTAATTTCACTGTCTAAAGCGGGCTCACACTTTTGGTCATCCCAATTATACCAGAGGGGGTCCATTTTAAAATTTACTCTATAGGTACATGCGATGTGGTTTCTTAACAACTCTGCGGATGGTTAAATATTAAATATTTTTAAAATATTGTTTCCGATGGCTTAGTAAAACATCGGCCATCGCTTTAGGCATAGAGGGTGTAATTGTATCCCGCCGTCAATTGGAGCTCCATTTAGTACCATTTACGGATGGCTTCTTCTTTCGAGTGGAGTAGTTACCCCCCTTTGAAAAGCCCTCGTAAACTCTCACTCACTTTCAAGCTCGTTCAACACGTTTTAAGTTCTTGTGGCTGAGGTGGCACACCGTATTTAGTTACAGCCGATAAAGCGTAAAATGTTTAGCTTGACACACCAACCAAAAGATCGCTTTAATTGAGTAACAACCGAAAGACTGTCATATATACCGTGAACAGCGCAATATGTAACAGAAACTTTCACTCTTGTCCTTCTTCTTCATGGATACCAACTACACTGGGTATCCATGGAAACTTTTCCTGTTTCATCTGCTAATTTAAAATCAAGAAGCGTTCAATCACAGAAAACATCTGTTCCGAATACATAACGATACGAAAAGGAGAAAAACTCCCAAGATTGTTCATTCACAAGCAGTGAACAAGTCCCTGGTGTCCTGTCCTGCACCCAACTCTCGTCCTCACTCAGTGTTGACTTAAACCGGAAAAAAAAATCAGTATTCTTCATCGGTCCCTATGTGCAGCAGCATATTTTACAGAAACAGAAATGATATGAAATAAAAAGCTATACACTCCTTCGTATAGGTGGACAATCCTCCTCTGACAAACTGTCCTTCCTGTGTGCAATATACACAGGACACAAAATAGACACGACCCGGACCCTATTCGTGGATGACGATAATAAACATAAATAAGAATGCAAAGAATAATAAGCAAAGGAAAACTTGCAGCATGTCAACAGGAATTTAAAGCAGATGTGACAAATGTGTCCCTTACACAGGATGTATCACCCAGGGTGTCGCAAGAATTGCGTCTAATCTGTCTTGAAGTCCGGACAGCACGAAGACAAGTAAAAGCAAACTTATAAAGCAATTTGGACGTAAATCAAAAAGACATCAAAGCCTTGTAGGTTTGCAACGCAAAATTGCTGATCATGTGGTATCTGCTATCCCCGACAAAAGGTGCTGCTTCATTACCATTTTTATTCATTCCAGCAACCAAACACAACCTCATTTTTACAAGCTTCCACATGCTCGTAGTAGCACCTAATATCGAAGCCATAGCCAACACAATAGGCCCGCAGATATAGTTGATGATATGTGAATTTGGTTTGGGGGGATTAAAAAATAACATTCCCTGGCGTATATATTCTCAGGAAAGCGGCCCTGTGTGTTATTTATTCTTCCAGCTCAGTGTGTCCTTTTATGTAATCAACCTTTGTGCCGTTCAACGTTCAAACACAGCATCCAACCAACATATGGCCGGGGAAAAAATACAAGAAAAACATTTACACATCTATTGGGCGGAGAAAGATCTAACACGTGGGCGGAATGACACAGCATATCCTTTGTTGAGGCCGTCATGTCGCCGACCGACCACCATATCACTGTCATTGCAAGCTGTCATAAAAACGTCATAAAGCCTACTTACAGTCCACACTAACTTTTATACGCTTTGAAACTGTTGGTGGTACGCCATTTGATGCGATGCATAGATAAGCTCCCATGTCCAATCTGGATATCCGGGTAATTTCGAGGGTGTTGCCATCCCATTCGTTGACTGAAATGTTTCAAAATAAAGTCAGACTGGAATTGGAGTTTTTTTGCATCTACCCATGGTACTTACCACCATAATTCTTGTTAATTTGTATTTTGGAATTGTCATCTCGTTTCCATTTGATTATCGGTGTTGGACTCCCCGATGCGCGACATCGAAGCGAGATGTTTGAACCCTCACGCACAATTACGTCGCTAGAACTGATCGTATCGTCAATGTTGGGCGGCACTGAAATTTGTTAAAAAAAAGGAATATAATAATTGTTGTTGTTTAAATGAGCTGATGGCCAATTAAATTTAAGGCGGGAGGGAGGCTGCTTTTGACAGACGATTTGACATGCATTGTCGCCAGTCGTCTTGTAAATTTTGACAGATCTGCTCAATTTTTCATCTATTTGTTTCTCGGGTTGCAATGTAAACCAGTTTCTGAGCAGTGTTGCTAGGTCATTGGGATGATTTTCCCGTCGGAAATTGTTGAAATTCCCATAACTTTCACACAGTTTTACTTTTGATCCAAACGCTTTTTTTTTAAACAGCTGGGCATGTGAATTAGCCCACGGTTTTCAAATAGTAACATTTTTCCCCGTTCTTTACAATTATTTAAGTTACGTACTCATTTTTCTATCAGCGAGAGGACTGTGTAAAATACTGGGCTCAAGGTACAGTGAGAAATCTTTTGTCGGGACCGACAGTGCTCCGGATAATCGATTTTTCCGGATATTGGAGGTTAAGAGATTGCGAAAGTGAAACAGTTTTTATAGGTAGATATAAATTTACATGATATTCAATCTGGTTAAAAGAGTTTTTACTGTACCTGCATACAACTAGCACTTATCTGAACTAAGGATGAATTTTAACCATTTTAACCCTAAAAAAGAAAAAATTTCCCTCGATCTACAACACTGGTTCTGGGCATTTTGTTCCAAATATTATGCGGCGCTGGGAATTTAGTTTATACCTCTACTCTAGTCACAAAAAATCTATAAACCGAGCTTTCTTTTTTAATTGTATAATGGACATTTGTTCCATAAAGGTCAGAAACAATCTCACCGAGACGTTTGATGTCAAAAAAGGATTTAGACAAGGTGATGCGCTGTCATGTGACTTCTTTAACATCATTTTTTAGAAAATTTTGCGCAATTCACAAGCAAACACCGGAGGCAGAATTTTCTAGAAGTCTGTGCAACTCTATGGCGCAGAAGCATGGCCCCTAACAAAGGCGGATGAAGATCTTCTTGGCCGTTTTGAACGCAAAATTCTGCGAGTGATTTTTGGTTCCGTTTGCGTTGGCGGGAAGATTTAACAGTGAACTCTAAGAGCTGTACAACGAAATAAATGCGAAAATATGCGAATGAACACCAACGCTCCGGCCCGAAGAGTCTTCGATTCCAACCCGGACGGACAACGCAGTAGAGGAAGACCTCGCGTTAGATGGCTGCGCGCAAGTGGAAGGTGACCTCAACCAACTTGGAGTGCGCAACTGGAGGCAGTTAGCCAAAGATCGGCGTAATGGTTGAGGCCCAGGTCCACCCCGGACTGTAGCGCCATCTAAAAAAAGTAAGTATGGACATTTCATCCACAAGAGAGTAAGCTTCCGAAATCAGTGGTCTAAAGCTTCTGTAGCCCGCTCCAAAAATTTAAGAACCGTAGTGTAAAATGACTCCAGAAGAAATGTGGATGAAATGTCCGTGGATGAGAAGTTTGTGGACGAATTTATCGGTGCAACGTGTATGGGTCACTTAAACGCAAGGCAGGGATCGAATCGCATCGTCCGTGAACGAGCATTACGTGACGGAATTTGTTTTTGTTTCACATGTAAAATCAACTTAATTCCGTAAACGCGTAATGCTCGTTCACGGACGACGCTATTCGGCCCTTTTAATTTCGAAAAACTTTCAAATTGTAGAGCACACACCGTTGGCGAATGTGCCTTTCTATATTTGCTTACCAGGATAAGTCATCAATTTAAATGTGTGCATCGGGACTCGATCTTTTATCAAACTTAACAGACGTGCTCGCATGTTTGCCCTACCTCCTCTGATATTATGTGAAAAGTAAATTCCACTTTTACCTCAAACCCACGTCAAGCTGCAGGCTGCCGCTGTAGTGTAAAAAAGCAGACACTTCCAGGTACCTACATGTATAGCAGCGGTACGTGTACCAACAGCATTGAGTAGCTATATCGAATGAAAAGATGAATTCATGTTTTGATGATAAGTTAGCAAGAGAGTTTTTTTTTTGTTCCTGTGCTTTCTTTGCTATTCCATATTTCCATGTTTCTACGAGATAATCCACTTGTACGGCGAACACTATGTAGTTATCCTGCACATTCACCTCAAATTGCTATACTGTCGAGCAACCGAGTATAGCTTCCTACCCCCATCCCCATGTCGCCTCAGAGGGACCGCAGCAAGTAAATGAAAGACTCGAGATAGAGTTTCTTCTTGGTTTTTGTTTGCCAAAGTCTAAATGAGTTCTTCCTTGCAGAGAGAGGGATCTCTGTATATACAAAAACGCAGAAGTACGAGGAAGATTAAGGAGCTTCCAGTTTGCCCCGGCGACACTTTTAAATTGAATAAATACAATTTTGAATAAATTTTTGCCCAGGATCAAACGACAACGACAACAACACTATGCACGGTATACGGTATAACTTTTGCGGTCGTTATGGCGGTTGACTTGCTACACTATACAAGATACAACAACTTGACTCTCTCTCTCAATATAATGAAGAAATAATTACAAAATTCCCAGCCATGGCGCTGGACGTAGATAATAAGCAGGGGAGCGGTACACACCATGAATTCAATTTGGCCCATAGCAAGGATTCCCTCTTCTGCTATGAATAGTAGCATCTCTAAATAATAATTGTGTGCGGCATCTCCTTTGACTTTTTGTTTATTTGATTTCGAAATTTTTCGCACAGAGATGTTTTCGAGGTATAACTTCACAGCGCGATAATCATTTGCACGCTCTAATAAATTTGGTCCTTAAATTGCATTCCGCTGCTGCTGCTGATTCTGAATTTCTATATCTAAAACTTACCGACAACACTCAAGTATCCAAATTGGGTCTTGGCTGTGACTGTATTTATCTGACACATGTATCGGCCTTTGTCCTCCTCGTGGACATTGTTGATGTGGAGATACCATGTCCGGTGGCGGTCGTGTTTGTCGTGGGTCACACTAATTCTAGGATTCCTCGTTATGACGTGATTGTGCACTGTCAAAATCGCTGATTGCTCAAAGTGCATCCAGGCCACCTGCAAAAAATACAAAAGAAAATAAAAAATGTGAATATGGGCGCATGGGATAAAGCAAATATTTAAAAGTTCCCCCCCCCACGAGAACACTAGGCAGGGTTAAACATATACGGGTCAGCATAGTTGGGTGGGAGTTTGAACTTTGAATCGCTTGCTGCCTTGGGCCAGTGTAAACAGACCGTTTAAGTGATAAGGCATTTGAATTTGAATGGGGGAAGCACTCGCATTTGTGGAGTTTTCGCTTCCTTTTTAATTAGGTAATTAGGTAAATTGGCTCAGAGATTCGGGTTTAATCAGTTTGTGGAAGTTTCGAGCTCCGAGCGACTTTGCATTTAGTTTTTTGCGAACGTTTTGTTTTGTTTTGTGCAACAGAGGGAATTTTCCCTTCAAAGCTGTCATAAGCTGCTTTTGTTTGAATTTTTTGTGCTCGACGGGTGCGTTTTCATCGAATCATCTGTCACAATTTTTTGAATATGGCGAAAAAAGGACTTTTTGACCATTTGAGGGGGATTTCCTAGGTTTGCAGTCATTTGAAACTTCTTTCTCAACATTCCTCGCATCAAAAGTACTTATATCGTTTGCAATAATATTTCCTGTCAATCTAGTCTAGACTGCGACAGCTCAAAGTCCCCCCAACAGTATCGCAAATATAGATAAACAAACACATCTTGGCATTCGCAGACTAGGTACGTTTTTAATCTTTAACCAACTTGAGCCACTCTTGCACATAATCCCGTGCGAGTTGGGAACAAATGCATGCGGCGAACATATACTTCCGCGAGAACATGCAAAACCCCCACAGGCTGGAACAATATCCTTCTCCATATGGATGCACACTGACAAAGAGCATTTTCAAGTATCCTTCGAAGAAAAGTGTTCAAAAAAAATACGTACAAAACTTTTCCCTTTCACGTTAAAAACAAGGAGCAAAAAAATCCCCCCCTCACTTAGACAATTTGGGTACTGATGTTCAGCCTTGCATAACAGGGAACATCTCCTCCACCTCTCGACCGGACCAATTTGTAACAACGTTTCATATTCCGAACCCGGTGAATTGCTTAATCAATGTCCAAGTCCAAGCGTTAAGTAACATCCCATCGTGTCTTATCGTCCGGGAACAGGGATTTACCTCACTCGTCCGTGGTCCGTCCTCATCGTCGTCCTCATCAGACACATTCCTGGTGAATGAAAATAATAAAAACCAAAGTCACGTCGTGCTGGTTTCAGATGCGGAAGTTGAAGCGGGTGCGGCATTACATTCCTTCGAATCAACTGTCTTCACTCACACCGCCGATGATGTGCCAACAGGCAACCGTAAACCTTACTTTTCTTGTAGAACAAGCCATTCAAGTCGAGGTGGTGATGGAAATGGTGGCCACCTATACCTAACCTATATAACATTCATGGAAAAGTGAATAAGATGAGGGGAGCAAACTTTTCTTTCTCTCTTCTTTTTTTTTGGTTTGTAACCTCTGGAGGTATCCACTTTTAGTAGTGCGGTGTGGTAAAAGTCGAAGGTGTCGAAGGTTCGCATTAAAATAATACCTCGTATCAGAAAACATCTCTCGCAGGTGTACACGTATACACACAAAGGGTATAGACAGCAAGATTGAAGCTCTTGCACAGTCAGTGCACGTCCCGAGCTCTTTTCTTTCTATGAGTTCCAAAATGAAAACATTTACACCTCAGTTCCTTTACTATAACGCCCGCCCTCCTCCTTGCCTTAATTTTTTTTTGTGTCTCTCTTTCACGAATTCTCTCCTGTTTTACCTATATTTTGATATTTTCCCATTTCAACTATGGGATTTGAACCTCCATCTGTCAAGAAAGGCAATTTCTGTAGTATATGTGTGCGGTGCGGTGCTTGTGTCGTGTTGACTTAAATTCCCTGCCAGTGGTTGACACACGTACACAGGACGGTTCTATATAGACACTGAAAGAATATGAACTACACAAAGATTACGTTCACCAGCTGGGTCTGGGTGTATGGTGCATTTAAAAGTGCAAAGGTACCATTAAAGTGGCACCTACTACATGCGGACGATGCTGGTGCAGAATCTGCAGCTTCTCTGCAGTAGATGGTAGTGCGAATTGGTAGCACTCTCTTGATGGAGATTAAATAAAAAATGGAAAAGTTTTAGAGATTTTTTCGCGTTTCAAAAGCTGACATGGGAATGAACGTTGTATACCTTTTTACATGGGATGAGATGATGGGAATGAATCCCTTCCCCCCATGGAAGTTTGTCGAATGGAAAAAAGGAATGTTGATCAAGCTTTTCACAAAAAACTTTATAAAAATCCATTAGTGTCGTATGGATACGTTTCGTACCTATCTACTCGAAAAGGAGAACAGTTTTGTTTTTGGCGTAGCAATGAAAAGGAAGCACGGCATGAGAGTGGTCAAGTTGGTAAAACAAATGGGTCAGCATCAGCATCAGCATGTTTGTGGACGTGTGATTCGCTAGGTGCTCAAATTGGCATCAATTTTCTGATGATGTTTGTTGGAGACCCCCCTTTGTCCGAGTTTTAAGTCCTTTGGGTCGTTTAGAAACACACCTAGGTTTTTATCCATGGGTTTCTTTGTCGACATGCGTAGTTTGTTTAACTTGGGACAGTCAGGCGTGTTTTGTGCCATCCGTGAAGATTGAAAGCGGCCTGGTATTCGAAAACACTTTGTGTGTCACCTTGTAATCCGATTGAAGGCTATTTTCGAGTCGATTTTTATTAGCAGGTGATAGTTCCGAAAAGAACCGTATGGCAATACGAGAAAGCTAACTGGGGCGGACTAAACAGCTTTTTTAGGAATCTTAAATGGTCTTTATGCTTCCTCCGTAAATGGTGTCAAATGAAATCCTATATTCTTAACAGGATAAAGGGTATCAAACCGAAAGAAAACGCGTGATAACGACTCGAGCTATAAAGAGGCTATTAGATTAGGGGAGTTGAGCTTTCGCTCTTAAATTACAAGACCAACCCAACTGAGGAAAACCGAAAAAAGTTCAAACGAGCCAGAAATGACTGCAGTGTCCTTGCAAATTCACATAATGACCAAAAGTTGAGGCAAAAAATTCAACATAACCCAAGGGTAGCAAGAACTTGTGCTTATTTGTTAAGAAAATTAAGAATTCGGCCTCTCCATCAATCCCAACGCTCATTTACAATGACATTCCAGCTGTCAGCTCTTTATACAAAGCTAATCTGCTTGCAGAGCATTTTGCTGCTAGCTCCCAGACTGAGCGTTGTCTCCACCTGTACATGAAAGCGTCGAATTTACCATGGAAAAAATTAATTTTCGCACTCGTACAGTTGCAAAAGTACTTTACGATCTCAACTTAAAAAATCCGCTGGTCCAGACTGTATCTCCCCCATCGTCCTGAAGAAGTGTTCTTCCACGCTGTCAAAACCATTGCGTAAGCTTTTTCATCCGTCCTATTCTTCTGGACTCTTTCCGAGGAGCTTGACGATCAATTCCTTCTTCCACTCATCCGGAAAAACTCGGAGTAGTAGCTCAGCCGATGCAGTTGGCACAGCTCGAAAAAGCTCTCCGGGTATGCCATTAAGTCCTACCGCCTTATTGGTTTTCACTTTTCAGTGCTTTGATCGCGGTAATCATCTCTTCCTTACTGGGAGTAGTGATGCGAATTCGGGCATTTCTTTCCACGGAATCCTCAGTCTGACTTGGGTGCATATTGCTGGCGAATACTCGGTTCAAGACCGAAGCAAAATGCTCCTTCCATCTCTTGAGCTGCTCCTCATCCGATATGAGCAACGAACCGTCTAGGTCTTTCACTGGGTGTTGGGTAGAGTTTCGGCCATCTATTAGCTCTTTGGTGATTCTGTAAACGGTTCTGCTGTCGCACCTAGCTGCATCTTCTGCTGCTGTAGCCAGCGGATTGATGTAATTGCGCTTGTCACGTCGCACGCTATGCTGTATTTCTCACATCTTCATGCGATATAGGGTATCTAGCTCGATCCTCCCTGCTGCTGGAGTGGCTGCAATTCGAGTTCGAAGCTGTTTACGCTCGTTTACGCTCGTCGATCCATCTTCAGGTATCCTCGGAAAGCCACGCCCTATGTCTTCCCTGCGATCGACCGACAATCCTTTCTGCACCTGATGTGAAAAGAGTTTTCTCAGCATTCCAATGATCTTGTATGGTGGTGGGCAATGATCTGCCGATTGTTTCCACTCCACGTGAGATATGGTCCCGTCGTTCTTGGCGCACTGTGGGATCTCTTAGTCGGTCAATGTTGAACCTGGGTATTAGATCTTCGAACGGCAGCAGTGCGTAATTGGACAGTCGCTATCATAAGATGGTGATCTTGTGCGAATCCCATGTCCGCTCCTTGTCTGTTTCGCACGTCTAGAGGACAACTTCTAAAAAGGCATGGCAGCGTTTAAGCAGTTGCCAGAGGCATTGTGCATTTGTGTTTTTGACGAATTTTGTTTCGGAAAGGTTGGGGAACGTGTTGTGACAAACCCATTTACATTTAAAGCCTCTTGAAATGGAATCCAAACTAATTTCATCACTGTAATCATAATCCATTAATGGATTAATCCCTCCGCAAATAAAAGTCGTCCGCCTTTGAGTCGGCTAAGTTCCCCGCAAGCCTCTGCAAGCGCAAAAATGTCACAAAAAAAAATATAACAATACCTCATCCCAGTATCAAGAGGACAAAGCTGCCACTATTTGTGAGAGTTGACATGTGCGGCGCAGTACTCGTTCGTACACGAGACAAAAAATCATCGCGGGTTTTTGAAAAATTTTCATTCCAAAACCACCCACCATGCCGACGCTGTAAAAGTCATTCGGGCGTGTGATTTACTTTTAGTGCTGCAATGCAAGGGCATTCCACAGCGGATTCATAAGCTGCACGAATGCAAACACAAAACCCACCCACGTGGAAGTTATGCACACAACAACAGGAACAAAAAAGGATGTATTATCCCTTTCTTACAACCGTCGCCGCCGCCAACCCGATTCCTGTGCGAATCCCGCATTAGAAATTGCAAATCATCTAGAATTTTGTTGATAACAGACATGGGACTACCTTCATAAGCATGTGTCAAATGCCTTTCTAAATTTGTTTCCGCCACTCACAGAAAACAAGAAAAAAAAAAAAAAAGGACGAGCTAAAAATTACTTGTGGAAAAAAACCCTCAAGTTAGATGAAAATTTAGCGAAACGGATAGTGGTTGATTTATGTCCTTCCAAACGTATCTAATACACAAAGGACACAGAAAAAAAGGACATAATTTGAATATTAAGTTACCAATGACATACCATGTTGACTTTTTGTGCTATCAGAATACTGATGTTGCTCGCAGAGTGTGCTGCTCAAGCAAATACCTGTGTTTTCCAACATAAACGCTGCCAGTCCTTGCTGCGATAGTCCCGCCTGTCACTTTGTTATTTATGACCACAAAATTAAGGCTATTCTCATGTATATAACTCTTGTTCCGGCGGATCGAATATATAGGTATACGGAGAATGCCTTTAAGCAGGACAAATTAGTGGGCTTTATGATGAGACACATGTATATAGATACGACCTGTATGCGGTGTACAGGACAAATTACGTAAACAGCATATCCTCGAGGTCAATTTCGAGGATGGTGCGCGCATATACACCATCATCAGCCTGATGGACTTTAATTGCTCGATAAATGTTTTGCTTCTGACAACACCGCCCGACGCCGACACGCGGCGAAAAGGATAACAAACAATGAGGCGAGGTGGGAGCCGCAACCTAAGGGTCATTAATCTTACTTACCTTCTGATTTTTAACTTTCTCGCATTACGTAGTAAGAGAAAGGTATTGTAATCGTACAAAAAATCGAACTCGAGATTTTAATCAAATCTGACATTACGATGATAGAGGAACTCGAAAAAGTGGGTCTCGCAATTCTGTCCGTCTGTCCGTCTGTCCGTCTGTCCGTCTGTCCGTCTGTCCGTCCTTTCCTGAGCTCCACAGCGCAAACGGCTGGACGGATTTCTTTCAAACTTCGGATTTGGAGTTTGTGGGCTTACAGTTCGGGGCCATTTTTTTTTTTGCATGCTAACCCTATTATTAACGGTACTTCCCATATAACGGTTTTAAACAAGTTTGATTTTTTCAAAAACGGCTCTAACGATTTCAACCAAAATTGATATTTGGGCTTAAGTAGGTGTGGTTAACATGGCTGCATACCCAGTTTTTCGCAGAAAAATCGAATAACGGTAATTTTGAAAATTGGTCATATCTCAAAAACGGCCAAAACCATTTCTAAAAAAATTCATATTTAAGGAATACGGTCATTCCCAACATTATGGCAAGCTCAGTTTTTCCCATAATTATCGTTCAACGGACCATTTTAGAAAAATGTCGTTTTTTAAGACTTTATTTAATTTTGGTTTACTTGAAAACGGCTTTAACGATTTTAACCAAAATGTATACTTGCACTACCATATATAGGGTTAACATGGCTGCATACCCAGTTTTTGGCTAAAAAGTCGAATAACGGTACTTTTGAAAAGTGGCCTTATCTCGAAAACGGTCAATACGATTCGAACAAAAACTAATTTTTAAGGTAATATGGTCAATCCTAACACGATAGAAAACTTAGTTTTTCTCTAAATTGTCTATAATAAATTTTTGAAAAAAGGCATATTTTGAGAATTTGTTTTTTTATTTGTTTACCTACATGAAAACGGCTTAACCGATTTTGACCAAAATGCATACTTGGAGTAAGATTTACGTTTTCAACATTACTGCTACCTTCATTTTCAATTCTAACCACCGGAAACGCTGATTTTGAAAACTGCTCAATTCTCGAAAACACGATTTTCGATTTGGATAAAACTTTAAAAACGAAGTAATACTAATATCCCGAACAATACCCTCTACTCAGTTTTTAGCTAAATAGTTGAGCAAAATAATTTTTCGAACTCAACATTGCAATATTTGTTACTATTTTGTACGCATTATTTTCCAAAAACCGCCATAACGGTTTTGCCCAAAACCCCCTTTTTATGATAACATAAGTATTCTTAATAGGACCCCTTACTTAGTTTTTCTTAAAAATGGAATTAAAGCCGTGTTTTAAGAATTACCGTACTACCAGTTAATATGCAATTACTAGGTACTAGAAGCTCCTTTTTGGCAAATATTTCCCACTTCTTCCTTTTCCAACCATATTAATCATGAACCTTAAAATAATTGAAACCAATTGGAGTCTTCATTTACACGTGCAAATTCAAAAACAAATCTCTGAATTCTTACATCACAAACCCTACTTGGAGTCATGGCCACCAACCAGCATCACCAATTTGAAAAATCTGGTTTTATAGCCTATAAATAATAATAAAAGAAAAATAAACCAAACAAACTGATGATAGGAACGAGAAAGTTTCGTGCGATCCAGTCGTGCACTTTATTTCTTGTTATGTGGAGGACCTTTTTTTAAAAAATATTTTTGTCTTTTTTTAACTCCGTTTTCACTGTCCGAAATGATGTTGACAAATGATTTAACAATTGCTCTGCTATAATGCGCGAGCACTCGACAAACGACAACATCAAACTTAGACGCAGACGGGGGGCAGTGGAATTTTCCTCTAATTAACGCACACTAATTGAAAATCACTCGCTGATTGTGTTGAGAAATCTTCCAAAACACTGCGAGTGTACTCGGTACTAAAGTTTTTTGATTAAGAACTATTTTAAACTGTGATGCGATGAGACGGAGACGGGGCACAGACGAGACAGAGCAACTTGATAGACTTTGGCAAACATAATCGTGTAGGTCTGATGAGTTGAAGAGATGTTGCACGTCTTATCGTCGTTCATCGGCGCGAAATGCTTCCTGTTCACGAAAACAAAAAGGAAAAATAAAGCAGATAAGTTTGTTGGAGGAAAGTTTCTCACACGTTCACGGGAATGTACTTTGGTCTGTTTGCCCTGTCGATATTTGACGCATAGGATGCGAATTTTAAGGATAGGCGTATCTACAGTTGAGCGGTGGAAAGTTGATGCTGTAAGTCGGGGTGGAGTCGATTCGATGATTCAACTTAAAGGGGAAGATATAGAAGATCCTGGAACAGGGTTCTTTAATTTCAAATCAAGCTGATCAGTGTCCTTAAAAAAAACAGCTCAAGTAAAGAAGTTTGACACAAAACATGTAATTTAAAAATTAAATCAACGTTTCAAATCACATAAATGAAATGCCGTCTTTGAGGATAATTTGAGTTCGTTTATCTTGTGAAAGAGTTGGCCGATTGTGATGAAATGAGGACCAAATTCTGCCCCATTAAGCTCTCTGTTATGCCTGAGAAATTCATTCGAATAGGGTGAGAGGTTTTTGCGTTATGCGGTAACAAATGCACTTTCAAAATATTTCGTTTGTTATAAATGCATTTTTAACGACATTCGTAGTTGTTAAATGCAAAATTTCGATTTACGCAGGACATTGCTAAGGACATGGCCAAGGTTAATTATTGTAAACTTGTACCTACTTTAAAAAGAACACCACACCCACCTCCCCTCCTCTTGCATCGCACTTACATACATCGCATATCCAGAGCAAATTTGATTTCAACAAAAAACTACATCCTTTATAAAATCTCCTGTCAGAAAAAATAATTTAATTTCATTTACGAAAAAAGATAGTAGTAGACCTCAAAGCGCACAGCCTGGGTAATTGTACTCAAAGCAAGAGAAAAATTCTTCAAAATGCCATGCAAAGGACTTAAAATGAGATTTGCTTAAGGGAAGTAAGCGAAAGGATGAGCATTCCTATATTATAATAGATATTCTTTCTTAAAGGATATGAAACAAAGAAATCCTTGGAATTTGAAGAAGCATTTTGTTTCAGTTAAACATTTCTTCGCATGTAAATTATGCAGAGTGATCCTTTTGTCGGGATATCTCTGTTTCAAGTGCGTGTGCGGATGTTTCATAGGCGAGAATTTGGCTTTAGGCGAGGTCTTTGGGAAAAATGCCTCAACACTCGTTGTGCCTGTGTGTGTGTGGATGGTGGATTGGTAAGGAATGCTATTCGCGGTAGGAGTAAGTTGCTTGTAATTTTTTTTTTATGTAGTCCTTTCGAACAATCGAGATATTTGCATGAATATTGAAGCCCAACGGTTGGCGGGGTATTTTTCAATGTTTCCAGTATTTGAAAGTAAGTCGCAAGATGAACGGAAGCTCGTTGGGAAATGGGTAGAGAGTTGTGGCTAAAGCTGGGTGGACATATGCGTTTTTTTGTCCTAGGTGAATTAGACAAGCACTTTCGAAGATTTGTCATAAAATGTTGTTTTCCAGATACTCGGGGTTAAAATGTCCGCAATAGTGTAACTCTGCGCCTGAAGGTAGACTTAATTTTTTGTATAAAGCTCTTTGCGCATAGTCGATGATGGTCTGATTTGATTTATATAAGAGCTAAATAACAAAAGAAGTGTAGGATCGGTCATACAGGGGATATTCAATTTTGCAGTTGTGGACGTTTAAAATTTCAAAATTTAGTAACAAGTTCGACCAATCTACGACGATTAAATTCGTTACTATGGAAACATGACGGCGACAAATTGAATGGCAACGAAATGCTTTCGATTAACTGCTAAGCATTTTGTATGGGAAATTCTTAACTTCATTTTACCAGTCTTAATGGCGACATATCCCTACGATTTTTAGTTTGTGCACATCTATGGCGCAGTACCTTTCGAATGACATGAGTTTCATTCTCCTCATTTCATTATAAATACTTAAAAAGTGTACGGAAACTTTTGATGTTTACTGAATGTAATGATTCTGCTGTTAGTTTCATAATCAGTCAGTAGTCATCAAATCATTATCCCTAACCGAACGAGAAACCTTCCATCTGACTGTCAACTTTTGGGCCTTGGTTCATCGCACTCAATAGTTCGAGTTCAGAAATCCCCAAACCACTATACCATTTTTTGAATATTTTTCGAGGGACCACTTTAAACTGTATCAATCCTGTTTGGAGTCGGATATGGAGGGAACAAATTTCCAAACGCAAATATTCATTCCTCGATATCACATGACTCTGGGGAAATAATAGATATACAGTCAGGCATCCCTTTTGAAGTCAATCCCCAGAACCACCGCCAAAAAAAAAAAAAAAAAAACGAGAAGCGAAGCAAATAGACAAATATTTTTATAAGCGTAGACGACGAGTGATACTTGCCCTCGCTCGCTCGCTCACTGTCCTTTTAAATTCACAGTCGAACAGACACATTGGGAATTGGGCAGATCCTTAGATAGTTTATGCACACCGACATGCAGACAAGGCTTCCTTCCTTCCGACATCAGGGGAGCAACAAACATTTTTCGAAGAAAACCGATGCAACTCCAATTGGGTTTATTTCGGTCTCCTCACGAAGGTTATGATGATGCGATATGACAAGCTTTTGAGAAGTTTGCTGTTTGTATATGTAGGCGACTGGTTTCTTTTGCTCGAAAGATGAACTTTTTGTCAGTGTCTATCTGCAAAACAGAAGGAAATTGCATTAGGGCATCACACACATCCATCCATCTTGGGGGATGTTTTCGCTTGGCAGCTCCTGACTTTTCAGTTGAGTTATTTCCTTTCGACTGACTTGCAGAAAAGAGAGGACCGACCCCCCCCACCGAAAATTGAGTTATTTCTTTGCATAGGGAGCAAATGTTCGACTGGACATGAACAACACAGTCCAGTTTGGAGCACATTAAGCCCACTAGGCATTTTCTATTGGTGCGGAGTGCGTTTCGTAAGTAAAACATTTGTTGCAATTCTCCATCTGAACCCGATATGCATACTAAGGAGGAGAAAAAGTTGGTGGCTGCAGTTGCAGTGCGGTTCATCTTTGCCATCGAAAGGAAGCGTCTTCTTGTAAAAGGAATCCCTCGGGCGTGGAGCGCACATCTTTTCACTGTTTACCGAATATCGTAAGCTACAGCAATAGTTTTGCAAAAAGTGTACCCAGGATTAAATAGAAACGAATTATATATTCCTAGCATGCAGTCGTTCTGCATGGGTCCGTTTCCTTTTATCCCCCAGATTGGGTTACCCACTTTTGGTTCTCTGAATAGACAAAAAAAAAGTACGTGAGTTACACAAAGAGAAGAATGCCGGCGGAAAGGTGTATGAGTTGTTGAGGATAGTTATGTCGTTTCCGTTTTTTTTTGTGTTGTCCTAGTTGAGATACGATTAGCTGGGAGATAGTGTTTCATTGTTTTCGAAGAGATTACACGAAAAAATGGGTTTTAATAAGTTTTGGATACACAATACCTACACATCCTGCGGGCAGTTGCGGAGAGTGCAATGTGGTGGGTTTGCTGGTGGTAAAACTTGTGTTTGTTGCTTGAAAAAAAATCAACTTTCACCCGATAAAGGAACAACACTGGATGTACATTTGCGACCGGCACCCTGCTCTTTTCATCGATATTTAACGCGTCATTTTATGCTCCATAACTCACACCATCAAGGCAATTTGCGAGTGCTTTCCGCTTCCGATTCCCATAAATATCACCATCTAAATCGTTGAGCAAATTAATTGCAATTGTGTGACTTTACTTTTTACTGCGCGACACAAAGTACGCCCTAAAAATGTTCATCCTCGTCATTTTTACAAGGAATCGCTTTCAATCCCCCGCCGAGTTTAGGGAAATCCTTTTTTCGATCTCCCTGCCACACCCCTAACAAAAAAAAAAACTCTCACTCATGTCTCAAGAACAAAAATGTATATGCAGCCGTTATATATGAGGGGGATTGCTTAAATGATGTCTATGCGGCATTCACTTTAAACGACCGTCGTAGTCGTCCTCGTCGTCGTCGTCGACAGATTCAATATACGAGGCTCGGCAAGGCTTTGAGATTGTTCACACATCCCAGTAAATTTTTTTCTTCGTTGTTGGAGGAAGGGCGTCTAATTCGCCCGAGTTCGTCGCGTACAGCAATGTAATGTATCGGGCGATATGCAGAGACACCTCCTGTGTGTGTGTGTGCCGGAGTATTATATGTCCTGGCATAACCGACTAGAAGACGTAGTGTGCTGAAAAAAAATGAACAAGTCCCAGCAACCAATATTATCCTGTCATATATTCGTTATGAATATAAATTTCCCTCGGCGAGAATTTCCAGCATCACCCACCACCACCACAACCCACTGCCACCGCCATAATAATAATAATATATTCCGGCATCCTGCTTGCTTCCTTTTGAGTCGTTGTTCTCTCGCACGCCCAGCGGTGTAATTTTTGACATATTTCGATTGTGTATCCCCCCCAAAAGGACGAGGACGACGACGATGATGATGACAAAGTGGCAAAGCAACATATGAGCACGCTTCGCCCAGTGAATCACTGTAAGGGTAATTCCGCACCTTGTACCATATGTCGCGCATATTGTGGCTTATGGCGTTCCATGAAAAAGTGCATATTCACACCTGCATTCGTCTTATTGCCTAGTTTGGTTGTTTAATCAAGAACAACCTCGAAATTGGATTTCAAATATGAGGACAACAATAAATGGCAGGATAAGATACAAGGATACCAGGCAGTCACTCTATATGCAAAGTAGGAGTAGAGAGCCACTACAATATTAGCTCTTCATAATATGACGGCGAAGGATAAGATGATAAATCCTGCGATGCAAAAAATATAACAAAAAAAAAAGGAAGCGAAAAGTGTTTTGCAGTGAAGTGCACCACCCTGTATTATATTGCTGGTAATCATCGTTATTGTAATCACCAAGCCATCATCATTAGCATCGCTCTCTATGTCGATATCGTTTTAATCATAAATGGCTTGTGGTTTTTCAAGTATCAGAGACAGAGACAAAAAATGAATAAAAAATACAGGATTTATATAGGACAAAGGATAAAAAATAACGATAATGGATGCGATTGATTGCTGAGCATTAACTTGTCGATAGTAGGTACCTGCGTTAGGTGTGCTATCTAATGCGGGTGGAGTATCTGTCAGTTTTGAAGAGGAACCGCACTTCCAATGTGTGAATGGAGCGGGTGTAGTGTTTGTTTGTTATAATACGCTCTCTGATTGCTTTGTTTAGTTTATATAAACGAGGCATACATTAAACTTAAGTCCTTTATAGGACAGTTTTAGTGGAAAGAATTATGTAGGTATGTAATGCAAAAAAATGAGCACGACTGGATCGCACGAAACTCTCTCGTTCATATCATCAGTTTGGTTGGTTTATTATTATTTTATTATTGTTTAGAGGTTTAAACAAAATTTTTGAGATTTGTGATGCTGATAGGTGGCTCTGACTCGAAGTGAGTTTGTGATGTAAGACTTCAGATATTTGTTTTTGAATTTTGCACATCGAAGGATGTGTTTGGGGGTTGCAAATGAAGTGCGGGTTTCTGATAGTGTAAACTGCATTTGCTATTTGCTAAAAGGAGTTTGTAATTGCATTTTTACTGGTAGCGCGGTGATTTTTAAAAGACGGCTTTATTTGCATTTTTTAAAGAAAATCTAAGTAAGGGGTCTTATTTAGAATACTTATGTTATCGCATATAAGCATTTAAGTCAAAATCTTTAGAGCTGATTTGTGGAAAATTATTCAGACAAAATGGTAACAAATATTGCAATGTTATTTGGCTAAAAACTGAGTATAGGGTATTGTTTTTAAAGTGTTATACAAGTCGAAAATGGCGTTTTCGAAATATGAACAGTTTTCAAAATCAGCGTTTCCGGTGATTCGAATCGAAAATGGACGCAATAATGTTGAAAACGTCAATTTTACTCCAATTATGCATTTTGGTCAAAATCGTGTATGTAGTTAAACTAAAGAAAATCAAATTTTCAAAATATGCCTTTTTTCAAAAATCAATTATAGACAATTTAGAGAAAAACTGAGTTGTCTATAGTGTTAGGAATGACCACATTACCTTATACATGAATTTTTGTTCAGATCGTATATAGACCGTTTTTGAGATATGTCCAATTTTCAAAATTACCGTTATTCGATGTTTAAGCGAAAAACTGGGTAGGTATGCAGCCAAGTTAACCTTACCTACTTAAACCAAGATATCGAATTTGGTTGAAATCGTTTTCGAAAAAATTAAAATTATTTATTACCGTTACAACGGTAACTGGTAACGTGCAAATAAAAAAGTAGCCCCGAACTGTAAGCCTACAAACTCCAAATCCGAAGTTTGAGCGAAATCCGTTCAGCCGTTTGCGCTGTGGACCTCACGAAAGGACGGACAGGCGAAAGATTCCCCGTCAAAACTACTCCAACACGTACGTGATCACGATCTGACATTTGTTACAAATTACAGTGCCGAGCGTAGCTTTTCGTGTTTAAAACGTATAGAAAATTGTTTGGCCGGCGACATTAGAAACACGATTAAATAGTTTGATGCTTCTCAACATTGGGGCTGAAATATTGACAGTCCTAAATTTCGACGATCCAATCTACACATTCGCCCAACAAAAGGCGCAAAGAAAGTTTATTTAAAAGTTTAAGTACCTACTGTACGAGTACCATAGGCTACGGTTTATTGCAAAACCGAGGGTTGTAGCGACTTCGACAAACTTCATCTTCGTACCAGATAATAAAATATCAGGCATAAAAGAAGGCTCCTGAGTCCTGCTTGAGATTGAAATGGCTAATCCATTTAGAAATACTCCATTTTTCAATTGGGGATAAATCTTCATTTAAGTATAAAGCGAGTTCATCCAATCTACTAAGGGGTTTCGAGTAAAAATTGGATGCAGACTGAGGGCTGGTCATTGATAAATAGACAAAACAGAATGGGGCCCATGATTGAGCCCTGGGGAACACCTTGCGCAACTGACATAAAATCTGAGCATTTGTCAACAACAGCTACGCGTTGCAGCCTTTCACTTAGGAAGCTACCAATGAGCCTAATGGCTCTGTCGCTAAAGCAAAAATGATGACGAAGCTTCCAACAGAGTATGGAATGATTAACCTTATGAAAGGCCTTTGAAAAGTCTAGAACCCTTGTCAAACTCTTGTCGTGTGTCATCTAAGACGTTCACCATTGCAGAGACGAACAGCTTTGACCAGCTCTAAACCCCAATTGTAGGGCTTAGCAGAGAATTCACGGATTTGCCTCTCCAAAACTCTTTCGAAGACCTTAGCCAGACAGGGTAGAATACTGATCGGCCGCCGATTTTTATTGGCCATTGTTGCATTAGGTTTCTTAGCTATTGGTATAACTTTAACAAGTTTCCAGGTTAAGGGAAATGTTGAAGTCATGATACGTGAATTCATCACATTTTTATGAACCGAAGAGGGTCTCCATCTTCTCCAACAGCATTTGATTGTAGTGCCATTGTGATATTCATGATTTCGGTCTAAGAGGCAGTCTCGAAATCGGCTAGATGATCGAAGACTGTAGACGGGAAAGCATTATAGTCAAATCAGAGGGAAGTTGTATAGTGTCCTTGAAACCCATCCTAAGAAGGAGAAGCTCTTTTCTCGAACCTACAAAAGTTTACGCATCCTTGGCCACCTCTTTGCCATCAACTACCTTCTCTCATTTTGGAGGGAAAATTATGATAAAAATCCCTTCAGTGATGTAGTGCAACAATTAATCAGCCAATCCCCACTTCAGGGAGCTAATTACATGCTTATCGCAAGCGCTTTTTATTACCATTATCTTGTTTTCTTTTTTTTTTGTTCTTCTTCTGCTAAAGTGCTTCCCTCACCGTGATCTCCTTCCTTGTTATATGATGTTCGACATTTAGCGACGAAGGCGGGTGCCTGATGGTGGTCTGGCAGAGTTGCCTTCACCCTTTTGATGCTGCTCAATTTCGCAAATGACTGCGTGATGAGATCAGGGGCGCTTGAGATTTTTCTTTTTGTTTTTTTTTCTACCCTCCCCATTCGTATTTTTCATGGCTGATTGAAATTTTCCGACTGTCAAAAAGGACGGAGTGGAGTCTCCTTCGCCGCAGTGATGCAAAAAGAAATCGTAAAGGATGTTGTGTTTTTTTTTTCGCCGCTATTTTCTGCGGAGCTTCGGAATTTATGAACGATGGTGATGGGTGAAGTGAAGATGAATTGCGAGTGCCAGTAATTTGTGATGACGATGACGACGACGACGATGGTGGTCGATAGATGATGATGATTTTACCCACGGGTATAGCCCCCCTCTCTGCACCCACCGTGAAGGATAATGGCAGTATCAGCGGATTATTATGTTTCTCTTGATGATGGAAGAAGCTATATTGGTGGATTACAATTGTCGAAGGACAACAATAGACCGACCGGGGGACCTGGAGAAGATTTCCTTTATTTGTTTGCTAATGATGGCGAGTGGTAGGTATACAGGGGACGAGGACTCACATTTGAAGTTTGCTAAATACATTCATAAATGGCGTAAGACGATAAGGCAGAACGAAGGACCCACCGACCGACACAACGAGGGGGTGGATAATTAATTGAAGTTGTTTGCGGAGGGTGGCATGGCGGTGTGTCGCTCTTGTCAATTAAGCGACGGTTAATAAGGGGTGACATTTAAGTGGCTGACCTAATTGGTGTTGAGGTTACCGCAACAACAACAATAACACTGAATGAAATAACATTTTGAAAACAGATTGTGACTTACCTTGTACGATCCGAGGTTCTTCACCGAACAGCCAAGTTTGATGTTTCTTCCTGCAGGCACTGTTACATTTTCGATGTATTCTGTAAACTCGGGCTCCTCTGTGACCACTGCGAATAGGATGGAGAAAGAAAAAAAAACATTAAGTCAAAGTTCTAATAAACAATCGAATCACGTGCATGCATAATCGCAAAAACAATAGGACCCCGCAACAGGACTCCAAAGACAATTCATATACAGATGTTTGCGGAACTCGATGCTAACTTAAGGCCGAGTCCATTTTGAGGGGGATAATTCAATTTGAATCGGGCGGTCCTTTGTGTAAAACTATTACTCTGGGAAGTAATATGAATTCTGTTGAACGACAGGACATTGCTAATGCTATTGCCGATCCATTTTCATCCCAGGCATATACAGCCAGGGATTGAATATCCACCGGGCGGCTGCACACACGCACACACACATATCCATATACATGCAGAAAGAGAGAGTGTACTGGGATAAAATTTGATTTTGCCTCTCCCCTGAAATGGTACTCCAGGGAATTAGGTTTGTGCCGAATTAGAAGCACACACACGCACACATGGGAAGCACACAAGACTGGAAGTTCGTTCGGGTCAGTGGACACTTACGAAGAAAGGTCGAGTTGCTTGTTCTTGTTCTTGTTGTTGGTATTTTATTTTTTTATTGCTTCTCATTTTTGAAATGACCGCAGAGAGAGAGACACATATTGAGTTTGAGTCGAAAAATACGGACTGACGTGTCCTTCCCTTTAGGATTAATACGGTAATCACTCTGATTGCTGATGGTATCATTGTCGGAGTCGTCTTTCATGCTTCTTTGCAAGGGGATGAGCAATTTATTTTTAAATTCCAATTTTATGATGGCCATCAATTTGTTGAAGGCGATTACTCTTAACGGTGTCCTGTTTTTTTTTTTTGCTGAGGGGTACCTATCAGCTTTTGATTTTTTTTAAATTCCAAGTAGATCAACGACATGGGAGATGAATTATAATTTCATTTTGGTTAGATCTACTGAAATATTTATAGCGCACCGAAGATTTATTCAACGCAACGCAACGCATCAACGAAGTGGAGCGCCGCTGTTTTTATGGCTCTTTGAAGTGTTTGCTAATTTCTCAGAGTGCTTAAGGCAACTTTTTACTTAAAACCAAATCTGACAGCACTCGTGCTTGGTGTGACGCCGCGTGGTCAACTATATCTCCCTGGTCACATCGTTTTATCTTCAAATTAATGGCGATAAATGCTGTGGCTCCCCGGTTAGTAGACTTTGCACGTAGTCCCTGGAGAGATGGGTCACGTTTCGCTAATAAAAAACACGCCTATTAAGTTTTGTTTGTCAAAAATGGGGAACGTGTATTGCGAGGAAAATTCAAAAATTAAAGATTGGGAAAAGAAATTAATTTCCAGAAACTGTGGCTTTCCTCCGATGCAGGTGTTTGATAAAAATTAATTTTAAGAACAGTTTTTAAGCGGCTTTTCAATAATTTTTTTTTGTCTTTTCAGTGTCAAAAATGTTGATAAACCCAAAGCCCAGTTTTTGAGCTTATAACGTATTGGACGGGTGATTCTGCTGTCATTTGTAAAGGGTGTTTTTTTTAGAGGTATAAAAATTAAAGTTGGCATCACTATTTTAACTGGCGGCCATTTTGTCAGCTGTCAAGTGATTTCTTTTTAGTTTGGTTTCGCATTTCAACATGAATAGACTGACGCCTGAACAACGCTTCAAAATTGTGCAAATTTATTTTGAAAATCATGACTCTATTCGAAATACGTATCGCGCACTACGTCCATTTTACGGCCAACGTAATCGTCCATCAGGGCAATTAATTCGATTAACTAAAGAACATTTTCGCACCACGTTTACTCCCTAAACGTTTACTCTATATGAATACGCACCCTTAAGAAACGTCGTACAGTGCGTTCAGAAGAAATCCGTTGAGCGTATTGTAGAGGAAGGCCCGAATCAGTCTATCCAGTCAATGGTGACTGCTTTAGAGCCATGATTACTGACTTTTTCGTTCATCAATTGAACAACCATGATGTGCAGGACCTGTGGTTTCAACAAGACGGCGCAATATGTCAAACAGCTCGTGCCAAAATTGATTTGTTGAAGAAACGCTTGGTAACCGCATTTAGTTTGACGTTGCGGACCCGTGAATTGGCATCCAAGATCGTGCGATTTAACGCGCTTAGCTAATTTCTGTGGGGATATGTGAAGTCGATAAGCCCGAAACGATTGACCACTTGGAGACAACATTCGCCGCGTTATTGCCGATATACGGCCACAAATGTTGCAAAAAGTCATCGAAAATTGGACCTTCAGATTAGACTACGTCCGCCAAAAGCATATTTAAATTATAATGTCAGATGATCTTTCGAATGTAGTAAATTTTATGTGAATTTAAAAAAATCAAAGTTCTATACCTCTAAAAAAAATCCTAAAAAAGGAAATAACACCCCAAATTGTATTAAAAATACTTGCTGTTGTTTCCTGTAAATTGTTTTGGCCTTATTTAATTTTTTTGGGGTCTTATTTCATTGGGCCTTATTTCGCAGAGCCCTAAAAAACACTCCTTATAAACTGAGCTTAAAAGCTATGAACTTAGTAGCTTTTTCCATTAAATAGGCCTAAATTTGAACACGTTTCTTTGGCTTGCTTTGCTTTAAAAATTGTTGTAGACGCCAGGACTAACATTTGTCAAAGTACAATCAAGCGAGAGAAATTTTAGGATCAAGTGTCAGAAAACTATTGAATTTTGGGTTCAAAAATCTTGTTAAAGTTATTAAATTTTTGCATTTTAAAGTACCCCTCAATTTATTTCGATAGTGGACACATCTTCCACTTGAACATACAGTGCACCCCTCGAATCCATTATACGAACAACGATCCTTTGACCAGAAAGCACCCCACTTGTTTGCATTTAACCATTCTGTGTAATTTCTTAATTTCATAATTGAGGCATCTCCTTTGCCTGCGTCAAACGTCATGTTGCTTGCTCAACGATTTAATTGTAATTTAATATTTTCATTTGTAATGCATCCTGCAGGAGTAGCTACTATCTCTGTCCATTTATGGCTCCGTTCTAGCTGGCTTCCACATGGCACGCAAATTAAAATGCAATTTTATGAATATTTTGATGTGTTTTTTGCACCAGTGTTTTTGGGTAAATGTTTTTTTACACTTTTTGCAACGTTTTTCGCTTTATAGCACATCCGACCAGAGGTCTACCCAAAGAATGCAAAAAGTCAGCCACAAAACAGATGCCACTTTTTTTTTGCAAGTATTCTTCAGCAATTCAAGGCAAAAAAAACCAACAATTGTTCGGGCGATGGGCCACGCCGCCGTGTGCTCTGATTGCTCAGTGCAGTGTAAGGACGAAATTGTTTTTCTGATGCGATTCGCTTCGGGTTTTTTTTTTGTTACCATTATTGAAATTCGAAATGCCGCGGCCGGGTGCAGGCGCAGGGTTGAAGGAATACATTGAACAATTTATGGACACTTTTGTCAGTTGGCGACGGTGTTTTTGTTGTTGTTCTTTTCGTCGATGCGAAGACCGAACTCTTCTCTTGCATCTTGCTAATTTATTTTGCCTCCTATCTAATATTAATAAATGTGCAAAATTGACAGAAAAGGAGGTAAAACGGAGGGAAATTTCTACTTTGAAATTTGTAGTTCGAGTGGGAAGGAAATAACACCGGGAGGAAATTTCAGTCTCGAGACGAGGGAAAAATTTGATCTTGAGCGAGGTGTTTGTTGAATAATAATT
Organism: Cheilosia pagana; assembly: GCA_936431705.1. Taxonomy (NCBI): domain Eukaryota; kingdom Metazoa; phylum Arthropoda; class Insecta; order Diptera; family Syrphidae; genus Cheilosia; species Cheilosia pagana. The sequence goes on from OW386169.1 coordinate 788,000, forward strand.
TGCGTAGGTACCTTACACATTTGATTTTTGAATATATTACCAACAACTAAATGAACTGTGAATTTATTTTTACTTTGTAAGGAAAAACTCTTTCTTGTCTTTCTTTGTCAGTTTTTGGAAACCGAATAATACTTCATTGGTTGGAGATATAATGCATTGGGTAAATCGCGGATATTTTTTTAGGCATTGCGGGGGATATAAAGGGAAGTTTTTTGCCTTGGTGTTGGAATTTTTACACCCCAAAGTTAGTGGCACTTATGGACTGAATAAAAAGGGAAATTGTATGCCTTGGTGAGGGAATTTTTACACCCCAAAGTTGGCAACACTTATCTAAATAAACTGAGGACACATTTTATTAAAAAGTGGATTTTTTTAAACTATATCTTGAGCAAACGTCAACCATTACAAACGCCTTTATCTGATTAACCAAGAAGCGCAGTGAAATGACTTAAAATCCGGCCGACAGTCACGTCGGTGAATTAATCCCAAAGCACTTGCATAATTTAGCTCGCATTAACAAGTCTCTCGGGGTCGTTTGATGAGCAGAGCACCCGAAACCTGGTAGCCGATAGGCTCTTAACCGAACTGCAGGAAGCAGAAAGCAGAAACCATCTGCCATACAAACATTATTCATATTCAATTAGACGAACTAGTCAATTTGCGCAAAACCGCGCTATTCGCTGGCCTTCCTTTGTCAAATAGGAATTCCATTTCCATTTTAGGATTGCCCAGTGTGTGCGGGCGCATATAGCCGCCACCACCACCGATTACATGCTGCTGAATGACATACGCCGGCCGGAGTGGAAATTAATGCGATTCCCCGACAATACTCATTTGGTAATCGGCCTCTGATGCAGCACTTGCATCGGCCTTACAATAGCTTGAGCATTAAATGGTAACAGAATTACCCGCACGATGTAATTATCCTAATTTAAGGACCGCCCACCCACCGTGCATTCCGACAATCGTCCATCAACAGGAGATCATTTGGAATAGCCCGGCTTATTATTACACACTTACAATTGCGGATATATTGTGAATATCTTGTCCGGCGTGTGATGTGCATATCGTCCACCTGCACACCCAAAGTCATAGGCTATCCTTGGGAGCTTGTTTTATCATTATTATTCCATTTTGGTCGTCCCCCTCTCGTGGGATTTTCTCCGGCTGTACTTTTGGATATTAATTGACATGTGTTTTGTGTATGCCAGTCAAAGAGTGGATGCGTAACAGGGCCGCCGTCCGCCGCAGGATCTATTGCATAATTTTCACCGATGGCGGGGATCCGATATTTTGTTAAGGACGTGAATATTGAATATTCTCATTGGAAATTCTAATCACATGCGGACGCATTCGCTCAGCAGCCCAACGGCACCGGACACATAGTGTCCTTGAATATATACCTATTGACTTTTGCTTACTAAATTGGTTCAGGGATGGACAGATCGCCCTACTGAGGAACTAAAAAAAATCACAACTGAAAAGTACAACAGAAAAAATTCAATTCTTACCATTTGCCGAGGACGATGGCAGACCTGCTCCTCCCATTCCATTAATAAGAATTCCTCCGCCGCCGGCGGCGACTGCACCAGATATGCTAACACCACCACCTGATGCTGCTGCTGCTGTTTCTCCCGTCGACGACGACGATGCCGACAACGATGATAAAGATTGCGGTATGATGCCATACGATGCGGAGGAGATTTTGTTTGTGGAGTCCCCCGCTGTTGCCGACAGCAGTAGGAGGGCCCCAATTAAACACCAGGGGCCCATCAGCTTAACACTTTACTACACTTCATTGTTTCTCAGAGAACACCAAGGAGAGCGAACGAATTCTTCACTTTTTGAACTTTTAAGAGGGTGTTAACGATGATAGCGCCGCCGTCTGCCCGTATATTTCGTCCCAAACCTGTCGAGATTTCCCGATAACACATGTGAGAAATATGTACGTATGTAGTACCCACCACGAATGTGCGATGTGCTGTGCATACGTGTGTCAGATAGTTTTGCCATAAATGTTGGTGGCCGACAATAAAGTTTTGTGGCGGGAAGTAGAAGCTTGGAACAAATTTTATTAACACTCTCTTAAGACTTTGGGAAAAGTTCTCCTCTCCGATTGAATTATGGAACTTTTCCCTCAGTCCTATAAAATTTGCTTTAAATCCTTTCTGCCCATCCAACTTCATAAGTGATCTCTCGAATATAAATTCATTAAACAAATTACGCCTGTTTTTGACCAGAGCACAACAACTGGCCATATATGACTTTCTGTCGGTGTCACATATGGCAACAGTCGGAAAGAGATGGCCCGACCAATTAAGACCATAACATTGGAAAAGTTTTCTCACCATTCATTGTTACGGATAGACGACAAGTGCTGTGTGTTTTTTTTTTGCTTTTCATTTTTTCTTTGCATTTGCAATGCTCGTCTATCCCTCCTCCGGTTGGAGGAAACATGTTTTGAATACTAGAGTTGATTCCACTCCGTCTTGGTAGTTGGTCGTCGTCAGTTCGTGTCCCCACTGCAACAGAGTGAATTAAGTATTCTTGGAGCGTACACACCTTGGATTGCCTCAATTCCTAATTAAAAGGATTTATGTTGAGGCGAAATTAAATATATAGGACAAGTGTATTTGTATGCGGAATTCCGTACGGATAAACATGCCATTCTCGGGGTTGCGGTTTGTCGCTCGGTCTTGCTCTTAGTTGAGTAATGTGATTATTTCTTTTGAGGGCTTTTGTTGTGGTGTAAACAAAAAAAAAGTGGGATTTTTTTGATGTTATATTTGGTTTTTTTAATTTTCTTGTTTGAATTTTAAAGAGGGGCGTTGGTCCTCCACAAATAATATAAAAGTTGTCATCTTGTTTGGGGATTATTACATGTATTAATTATGAGGGTAAGTGGGTTTAAATTGGATCCAACAAGGGGTAGCCGCTATAGTCGCTGGCGGTTGACCTTTTTATGCTGTGTGTTTTTGTTTTGAGATTCATGCAGCTTGATAGGTTTAAATTTTGTATATATAGTCGCCAATGATTATCAAAAGAATGACTTTCTGTTAATTGAGGTACGAAACAAATTGTTGCTCTTCTTTTTATTGAGGTGCCTAACTACTCCGTGGGTCCTAGTGTATAAATTGAATGGCTTATTTTGCAGGAGCAAGCTTAAGGGCTTATTTTTTACGACCATTCGTTTGTTTGGGACGTATTTTAAAGACCTAGAACTTTGTATCGAATTTGAAGGCCTGTATCATGAACATCACTGAGGATAGTTATACAGTATTCTTTAGTACTTTACATTTTTACTGAGTCAGAATGAGTTGGTGAAATCATCATTATATTAATACGTAAACAAATCAAAAGTTTCCGTACACTTTTTAAGTATTTATCATGAAATGAGGAGAATGAAACTTGTATCATTTGAAAGGTACTGCGCCATAGATGTGCACAAACAAAAAATCGTAGGTAAATGTCACCATTAAGACTGGTAAAATAAAGTTAAGAATTTCCCATACAAAATGCTTAGCAGTTAATCGAAAGCATTTTGTTGCCATTCAATTTGTCGCCGTCGTGTTTCCATAGTTACGAATTTAATAGTCTTAGATAAAAACATGTTGGAGAGTCTCATTAGCCCATAAAGGTATGCAATTTAATTACCCTTAAAAGCAAGGAATCATAAAATCTTATTTCAGGGGCAGTTGTCTGCGAAGTGTTACTATGGAAACGAACATTCATGTTTTGCCCTTTTACATTTTTTTTCGTAGCGGATTTAGCATATAAATAAATTAAAATAAATAATAAATAAATTATGCAAAAACAAGTTGGCTTTCGTTACTTTATCTACAGACAAAATTGGTCGAATTACGGCAACGGGCGGTACTAGTAAACACTAAATGTTTCTCCATACTAAGCTTCATATTTCTTGAGAAGTCCATTCACTTTGGGTTAGTAGTTTTAACGTGATGCGTGAACAAATCCACATACAAAGAGGGAAACCTTTTAGTTTCGAACAGATCGAAGAATACAAATTGCATGACATAAGGAAATGTTACTTCAAATAGCTGCAGCAAAATCGGTTGCGAACTGCATTATCGTTAAGTAAGACTCTCGGTAAGAATTGTTATTGACCTCTGAAGGTTTTAATGAGACGGTTTAATGAGGAACAAATTGGGGAGAATGGATTCAGTCAGCGGGCACAGTATTTTTTATGGAATATTGAAAGTTCTTTCAGAAATCAGCAATGGTAGTTTCGTGATTCAAGCAATGCAGAGCAAAATACTTGTATAAACTTTTTAAAATCCCCTAAGGAATGGATAAATATTTCGTACCTTACTGAAGGTCCAAAGGAATCTGTAATTTGTATACAAAATGAACAAACTGTCAAACGAAATACTTTTTAAACGATTGTCCTAAGTCATAAACTGACGAATTTTCCTAAAATTTATCTTAAGGTTCTCCTAGTGCCTAAAAATGAATGGCGCTGAAAGCAATTTTCCGTTTCCCAATAGCAGGGGTCGAATTGCGTCGTCCGTCAACGAGTATTACGTTCACGGAATTAAGTTGATTTTACATGTGAAACAAAAACAAATTCCGTCACGTAATGCTCGTTCACGTACGACACGATTCGACCGCAGTACAGATCATAGAAACGTCAGTAAAATACTTGCCAAATTCCGACGGAATCAATATGACAGCTGGTATTTTAATTCCTTAATTTCCTGGGAGTTCCAAATCAACAAACTGTCAAACAAGGACACACTGAGACCTAGCAAAGTGAAGATGTACACTTAAATGTCGGGCAGCACTCATTTTTCTTTCTGCTCTTCAGTTTGAAGTTTACAAAGTTATTGTCGTTAGTATTTTATGCACCACTGTTATGGAGGGGAAAACAAATTTTATGTGCTTACAACTATGATGGAAATGCTTTTGAAAAGTGTTCTTTTATATTTTTTTACTTAAATAAAATAAACAGAAGTATCATTTGCCCAAAGAGCTGTCCAATAGAGGTCGCTTTTTGACTTTTATGGTCAGTACAGTCAAATTACTCATCATAAATGTACACACGCTTGAACAATGCTGCCAAATCGTTAATTTGGACTTTGAAAATTAGTCAGTCCATTAAACCTTTTTGTAATTTTTTAGACTCTGATAACACCGGAGTGTTTGCTACTGCGAATGGAGATCTTTACCATGCCATGAATTATGATCTTTTGTTGGAAATATGGATGAGAAGATGTGGCTTTAACTAGATGGCGCTACGCGTCATACAGTAACTATAACCGTGGGGATATAAATTTGGCGAGTAGGTTATTTCCAAAAGTTACCTGCCATTTTGAAGTGCGATTTAATACCTCTGGATTTTTGTCACTGGTTTATTGCTCTATGCCTTGGGGCCAACATTTTTTTGTGTTATTCGTTTTATACGGCCAGCAGTGCTAGTAGAAGTGACTGAAAACGGACGTCTTTGCAACACTCGCGGCGTTCTATTTTAAATGGTAACGTCTTATACAGATCTTTCGAATAAAATGTCAAGTTTTTCACCCGCTTACTATTAAATTGATAAATCTCTCAAATCCTTTGAATTGAGTAAATACAGACGATGCGCTTTTTCGTTAACTGAAAATGTTAAGAGGAGTTTCATCAAGTTTTATACTCATTTTCCGTAACGAAACACTGGTGAGCTGAAGGACACTTGCACTAGCCCAAACTTACTAGAAGCAGAAAAGGAAACTGCTTATTTGCTCGTCTTATTAATTATGAGAGTGCCCACTTTTTCCGACGCATAAAACCAAAGGTACGTTCGCACGCTTAGTGAACTTCTACTTCCGCTTTGAATCTTTCACAACCTCAACTGGAGTAAAAGGGGGCGAAAAAAAAACTCCAATTATGAAAAATACAAAGTGAAAGACGGTGACACTTTCAAATTGGTCCAACAAAGTTTTTTTTATAAGAAAATATTACCGCGCATCTTAAATGAAATTGGAAACTCTCCATAGGAAATTGCATTCGACTGTCCTATACCCATCCCCATCGTGATGTTAAAGTAAATTTCTATCATAGTCAACTCCATGGGGCAAGGCTGACATGGAACTCCTTACTCCCTGTGTCGGCCTCATAACCCACGTTAAAGAAGGAATATCAAGTAGATGATAACTTTTCCTCTTCGTCTTTTTTTTCGTGGTAACAATTCGAAATGTAAATTTTGCAATTTTTGCTTAACAAAGGTCCCCAGAGGCAGAACTGGGGAAGAGAGGAGCAAGACCTAGGCAAAAGTTGGCTAAAATAATTCAAATCGATATATACCGTCGTCCAAGAGAATAGGAACTTTAAGTCAACATTTTCTTGGATGATATGCCTCAATTGCGTGGCCATTTGTTATCCATCGGCTCATTTGACTCAATTCGACACTGACACACGCTACACATCACCACGTCGCGTGGGCACGCAGAGTATAGAAAGAAGAGTGTAAAACCAATTATGAATTGGCCATCATCACTTACAGCACACGCACACAAGCACAGATTGTCCTTTCTCACTGATTAGTCAATTTTAGACGCGATTCATCTTTGTCAACAGCGCTGACAGCAGTCACATACAGTACTCGCTAGCGGAAAACTAAAACTCTGTGCGACTTAGGACCACATTCAGGGGCGCAAATTGTTTCCTTGCGACTGATAAAGAAATAACAAACAACACCGGCTAAACGCCCGAAGGACGGTCGATCCGATTCTCGAACTTTTTCACTCAACAACACAATCAGCCGCTTTGCGGTAGAGAGAGATGCGACCGTATCCTGCAGAATCCTTAGAGTAACTGGAGCTTTGCCAGCGTACAATTTTCTAATAAACCCGAAACCGAATGTCACACGCTCGCTACCCCACCGCCATAGTCAAGCGCACAGCATTCATTTCACAGTGGCATGGCAAAGCCGATGCTGCCGACCGAAAGTGATAACAGGCAAACAGTTTCATTCATGGGAGAAGGTCTCCTTCGGAGGAACATCCTACTGGTCCTTGCAGGCTGCTACCCGTACTGTCGATGTCGACTGTTGAGTACAACAGTACAACACAACATCCCACAAGAATTATCGCGTGCGGATTGATTTGAAACAGCAACTACTGTTTGTGGAAGGATGCTTACGAGCCAGAGTAACATGACCACATTACATACTCTAACTCTATACACGCTGTGGTTGCGGCGGCGAACAGCCCCATCATCACTAGTCCTCAGTTCCCATTCCCAGCTCTGCCAAAAGCTTTGGCTTTCGACTACTACTCTTGTTCGATGGAACCTTTGGTTCGATGGAGCCATCAGGTTGTAGGAGAGCTTTGCACTGGCAGCGGCAGTCGGCAGGGCAGCGGCAAAACAGGTGGAATGGGACTTGACTTGGCTGTCTCAGTGTGGAAAATAATTGCTACCGTGACGGTTGGTGGAGGCTGCTCCGCACTCTCAAGTACGTCTTATCTCCCATAGGAGCGGAACAATCTTAAAGGAAAAATCCTTCGTCGTCACACATAGGCATATAAATCGTGCATTGGTGGAGCTTCTTCTTTCGCCAGTTTTTATGAGGTTTTCTGTTTTGTTTCTTCCAGCCCACAGAGGTTGTTGTTGGTGGCAGAAGCTTTTTCCCTTAGCATTATTGCGATGATGATGAACACCTATGCGCATTGTGGGCCGTGTTGTAGCCAATCATTTCATTACGAAAGTTTTCGTGTCCTTGAAGGTGATTTTCTACATTTAAAATGCATTTGGGCTGGCCTTTCAAGTATGTCCCCGCAGGCTGGGGGAACCTTGTTTGTGTATGGTGTTGACTTTTGTTTTATTTTGTTATTTTTCTACCTCGCTGTACCGATTTTTGGTGTATTTTGTGAGCCGTGTTTTGTTTGTATTTTTGTTTTAAGCTTTATTTGCATTCGAAATGTGAGGCAGGCATAGGCGTACGATTGTATGTGTGTGTCAGTGGGAATATTATTTAATTGTTTCCATTTTTAGGTGTGCGCATATATTTTGTTTGTTATTTATTTTATTGGTAAATAATTCGGCAATCAATAGTGGAAATTTGCTGAAGTGGAAAGGTCATTCTATTTCGGTTTGAATTGAATTGCAATCGCAGCGATCAACAGTCCTATATAATTTTCGCCGACTCACCATTGTGTTTTGGGTGGGAAGGGATTAGGTATTATTTTGAGGTTCATTTTGCTATAGTTATGGGAATAGGGACACCGCTACAGAAATGGGAAGAACTATTAAAAAGTAGTCTTGGAGAAAGTCACTCGTGAATTGACGTAAAGTCGGGGAATGTCAGTCGTCAATGAGTTAAAACAAACAACTATGACATGCTCCTTTAACTTTACAACTCGCCATTACATCCTGTGGCTTGTATTTTCATTCTTTTATCGTATCTCTAACTCTACATATAATAAAACTGTAGAATACAAAATCCCTGACCACGTATCACGCAGAAACTACTGGACGCATTTTGATGAAACTTGGCATAGTGATTGCTTATATTCTGGGTCGGGACTTAGGCTACTTTTTATCCCGGAATTTAAAGTGATTCTTCAAAAATAGTCAAAAAAACGGATATACGTAGGTAAGGAAAATTCTATTCATACAGACCTAGCTCAGTTATGGCTTATCGGATTGAAAAATAAAAAAACAGGTGAATTTAGTAAATTTTCCCCTGAATCATTTAAAGTATAAAGCATCCCCCTGCGTTGTCCCGAAGCTTAGCAATGTTCAAAACAATTATTCAAAACATCGTCCACAGTTTTACTTCAGTGGATACCAGTGGATCATTATGTTTTTCACTTCAATGGGCAGTCGCCTCTTTTCAGCGCACACCTTCAGGTTGAACACATTTTCAGGTGCTGTTCATTGGGAAAAGTTTGGAAATGTTTTTATTGTATTTGTTTTTGCTTTATATTGCTTTTAGAAAGGTCCAAGAGAAGGAACATATTTTTAAAAAACGGCTCGTTGTAGTTGTATAAAAGCGGCCTTACTCTCAATTTCAATCGCTTTATTGAGCTTTGATCGGTTGATTATAATGATCGCTAGAAAGACGAGCGACGTGTCAAACTCCATAAAAATAATTGATCTCCAACCATGTGTATTAGAACTTCGGGGCCAATTTAGTTTTGAATTGTTTCGACGACGATCGTCTAAAATGTTGGCTGTCCAGTCAATAAAAAAACGCAGTTCTCCATTCACAGCGAAATTTACTTGTAGCAATATCGGCTACAACGATTAAATTTGTAAGTCTAAAAATATATATTTGAGGTCGCTTCTACGACCGACTTTAGGCCTGAATTGAAATGAAGAACAACAATTTAAATTGACACCGTTTGGCTGTTCTCTAAATAGCTGTTTTAAGTAGATCCCTGGAAAACCACAGCCAACACTTCACAAAGATGGAGGGCATTTTCCAGTTGACCAAATCACGATCCCATCTCAAAATGTGCATTCTCAGATATCCCACATTGTTATGTTTACCTCTGACAGGAGAGCTGAAAACTTTTACTTTCACTTGTCGTCACGAAAAGTGCACTCCAAGTATACCCAAACGATGTGTAGCTACTCCAGAAATTCCGCATATCCGTAAATCATTCTCCCAGACACATTGTTCCCATCCCCTCAGAGGAGACATTATTTTTTCTGCCATTCTGCCATCTAAAGGATACGAGCCTTTCTAAGAATACGTATAGAAAAGAATGGAAAATAAAGAAATCATCTAGAGCGGTGCAAGGACGAACAAAAAAAATGTATTTCGTGTTTATGGAGGTGGAAAATTATACTCTTATTCGCTTATTATCCTGGTGGATTAAAACTAGCGCATCATCATGATGATGATGTTCCACCGATAAAACGAAATCGCAAACGATGACATCCTTAAACATTTTTTTTCCTCCGCGCGTCGTTGTGGCTTTCTGTTACCCACCATGTGTTGGGAGAAGGGGGGCGCAATGGCAAACCGCACAATAGCAAAGAAAAATATAGAGAAAAGGGAAAATGTTGAGATGGGCCATTAACAGGGGACTCATCAAATTTCTGACGGGGTTTGGACAAATCCCTGTTTGATGGAGACGGTGTGATTGCTATTGTAAAATTTTCCCACAAAAAAAAAAAAAAATGTCGGCGAACGGCGGGCGAAAGAAAAAAATATACGAAAAGATGACAAAGATGATGATAAGAGAAATTTTCTCCGTTAACCTCAGACTTTAGCAGCTTTCACGGTAAAGTGACTTGCCAAAGTGACTTGCTGGCAAAGGGAGTGAGCATTTTTTTTTTGTTCGCCATCATTCCACCCCCACCGGAAGGAGGACACTTCTTTTTATGAATTTTCAACGGCTTCCTCCTGTGAGATTTTTATGTGGGTAATGTCAGTGTAATAATTTTTCCTTTCAGTGTGATTTATTAAACTGCAATTTGTCGACGCGTTGCTAAGTCACCGAACAAAGATGAGCGCGAGTCTCCCTCCTTTTGTCAAACAATCAAATTCGATTTTCATTTTTGACTAAGAGTTACAAATGTAATCTGCAAAAGGGACGATAATTGGGGATTTCGGAAGGGCGGGCGGTGCATAGTTGGGAAAACATGTGTTATCCCATTTTCTAAATCATACATAATAAGATGAACAATCAAGAGATAAAGTCTCGAAATCCTTTTTCTTTTTGTGGCAGACAAATTTTCATTCATTTATCATTGTGAGCAACTGGATGTGGGGGGGGGGAGGACTAAGTAACCCTATTGCTGAAGTTTCAGCATACGCTATACATCTTAAAACGCATTTATATCCTTTCAGTGTGTGTGCCCGTGCACACACGATGGTGGCGTTCCGTTCGGTTACGGGTAGGGTACACTTCCTCGGGCTTACTTTGTCCATGCGAATGTATTATTTAATCCTGAAAACGAAAGTTTTCTATAGAACAACGAAACGAAGGATATCTATGGGGAAACTTCTTGTCCAAGAAACTTTCGATATTCGTTAAGCCGCATTTAATGAAAACAAAGGGGAGAAAGATCTTTCTCCGTATAGCAAAACTAACTTATGCCATTGGAAGGGTATTTATGGAGTCGGAGTGTGTTTGAGTGTGTACACAGTAGCATATAGTCAAATAGTTGGTGTGGTTAGCCTTTTGTTTATTGACAGTGAGGTTTTGTGGTTGATCCCTTAACCGGGCTACGGTTTACGGACAGTGTGCGCCGAAGGGAGTGATGACAACTGTTGAAAGTGGTGCGTGGTATTAGTATTCCGCCAGACATGGCTTTCAGCAAAAGGGATTGATTTTGTTTTGCCAAGCGAAACGTCCTTGTAACTGTAGGTGGCAACTCAAGACGAGGATTTTCCCTTACGCATGGAAAAAAATACAAAAATCGCATAAATCTTCAGTAAAATACACAAAGTGGGCGTGGCAGTCTCTATTTAGGTGCTTTACTAATTCGCATTTTAATGTAGGCAGCCAACACGAGGTCGAATTTTAACGACGTTGTTTATATTTTTAAAATAAATCACATAGTGCGCGTTTCTACGAAGTCTGATCTGTGATGTTGCTGCATTTGTTACCGCATCACACTGAAACCACTCAACCAATCCATATGGACTTCTCAGACATAAGAAAGGGTTCAATGGAGCAGAACTTAGTCCTTATTTCATCGCAATCGGTTAAGTCACTTATAAGATAAGTTGGCCAAATCGTCCCTATTGTCAAAATTGCAAGATTCTCAAGACTGCACCTTAGCAAAGAGTAGAACCGCCTCTGAAGTTTGCATCATCTTCAAATTGAATCCATTACACATCAAAGACTCCAAAATATGCCTTTAAACAAAGGTGTGGGGCACTATACCCCGCCTAGTTTGAAATATTCGCAAAACATCGCCGATCCGTAGACTGTGTTTTCCACAAATTCGTGGAATTCAGCCTCTAATTTGATATCCTCTCCAAGAACAATCGTGACTATCCATGTGGACGAACAAAAACATGAAATCTTTAGCAAATAGCAGCACAATTGCATAGAGAAAGTTGCCAAAATTCCGAGAGCCATGTCCGAGTCTGTGATATTGAAGTTTTCACATGGCGCTGTGTACACTCGCCCTGGCTCAGGTACGGGACACAATCACCTATTTCAATAAAACGAGAAATGCCCCCAAGTCAAACAGAATACCACTTGCAAGGAATCTAAATCATTTATTATTAAAGGCGCCACAGTGCCACAACAAGCACTTTGGTTTGCCTTTTTGATACACCGTATACAGGATACCCATACCCCCCAGGACGCTCATATGAGATGTTGTCGTTACCTCGGTATTTACGTCTGCAATGACAAAAGGGATGAACCCGTATAATCTGGCAAACTTGTACAAAACCCAAACAATTGCCAACTCTTTTCGGGAGCACATGTCAACAATGTATATGCTTATCCTTTTCCATTGGCAGACACAACAGGCTCGTTTTAACTTGAATTGTGGTTGGGGACGAGTAAACGGTGAACGCCAGCAATAGGATGTTAAACTGTCCCCAAGGGTTTCGCTCGAGTGAGGGAATTTTCTTACCATGCAGATTAATTGTTCGCAGCTAATTGAATGCTATAAAAAGTGGGCCAGGATTACCTGCAAAATGTGTCGATGTATATAGTGGAACTAAATACGTGCTCATGTCATCACCATCATCATCATCATCATTATCATCCTCCTTCGGGTAATTAGGGAATTACAAAAATATCTCCACAGGTCCCTCCGCTGCGTACATACGAGTATGAGTGGGCAACAAGTTGCCTGTTGCTCTGTCATGTAGGTACTCGTAGAATGGGATGCTATGCTCTCCAGACTCTGTTTCTTTCTTCAGTGTTTTGCACACACATTTTTCATTAGACAGCCAACAACAATGGAATGTGTCATGCTTGTGTGTAGTGTGGCAAAGTGAGTGAATGAGTGAGTTAACGTCAAAAGGATTTCCGCAATATGAACAACTGGGGACTTGAGCTGGCTTCCCGTGCAGTGGCACGTGCATATTACAGTGCAACGTTAAGATACTTACATTTTCTGTTTTGCCTCTGCATAGCTCGGTCTTAGCTTCTTGCGAGTTAAATCTGAATTCGGAGAATTCAACAGGTTTTTTTCGTAGTTTCCTTATACTTATACAACTGTTGTCATTACTTTTTTAATGAACAGTCACTTAAGCACTGGGGATGCTAGAACACAACCATAAGACAGCAGTTGAAGATGCTGCACAGTGGGCGTTAAAAAACAAGAGACAAGAGAGTTGGAATTAAAAACACCTTTTGACGTGTGCAAGTTGAGATTTTCCATTTCTCTTTGATTTGAAAACAATTTTTTGCTTTCCACTGAATTTGAATTTAATTTGTTTAAGTTCGAAAAATATTGCTCATCATTTTTTGACTTCAAAGAACTCTTACAATTTTTATACTCATATATTTTCGACTTTGAAAAATTGACTCTTCACTTCGAAAAATGTAGGTATCTATGTTCATTTAATTTTTGAACGCGAAAAGTGGCTTAAAAATATTTTTCCTAACTTCGAAAATTGTTTATATAGGTTGTAGCTAAAATAAATACTTAATAGAATATATGAACTCGTTACTTTTAATATTTCTGACTTCGAATTTTTTCGAAAATTTTCGAATTTTTTCGAAATTCGAAGGGGTTTTCTCCAAATAATTTGCACTATACAATAGTGCTATTTTAAAAGAGATTCAGAATATCTGATCGAAATACGTCTATTGTCCGTCACCATTTGGTCGCAACTGTTTGACTTCTTCTGAGAAACGGCGTGCTTCTGGGTTTTCGTTGGCTTGTTAACTCCCCAGGAGCTCTTGTGTGCTGCGGCTGCCACAAGCAAAGCTCATACACACAAACAATACAACTGTGTGTAGTCTCCTGTTGAATTAACCATTAATGCTCACTTGGTTGGGAACAACAAAACCAGTCCGGTATGCCAAAATTACTCGGATAGCATGTGTGGCCAATCTCACCCCAACTGGAGGACGTGTGGTATTCTTGTAAATTATGTGTGCATGAATTCTTGTTTGTGTTTGTTCTTGCCCGGTCTCTATACGCTGTACCCCTTGCCCCCTAGTGCTGGTTTACCGTAAAAAAGGATGCATAGCTGGAATTTTCTTCTTTCACCGAGAAAAGTTTTATTATTGTTTTCAACACTTGCCAGTAGTTTTGGCACATTGTGCTTCCACCGTCCCTGGACGTATTTTGTTGTCGGAACAAGAACAATAGAGATGCACACAGTGAGCAGGGGATTGTTTATGCAGCCACTGACCAGAAGAGCCATCCCTGAACGATGATGTCTTTATTCCCATAATGATATTTCATAGACATAGGTATATCATTAAATTATACACCAGTGGGGGTTTGCTTGGACAGCAGAGCATGAATCGGCAGCAAATCGACCGTTCCCAAGGTAAACACGTCTACCATTCATGCAAACACATTTGAGCTTTAATTTTAAGTTTATCACATTTTATAACTCAATTTATTTATAACACAAAGCCCGGTTGCAAGTTGTGTGCTCCCCCAAGGAAATAAAACAAACAATAACCATATAGCTCGACACTATGTGTGATGATCGTAAGGAAGAGAAATCATTTCAAAAAGGATGCGAATCCGTCTGGACATTGGTGGCGAACAGCACCACTAAAGCTGGGAAACAGATTGCCGACTTCAAATGAGTCATATCAAACACTTAAAAAGCCACAAAAATCGCATAAAAACTTCCGACATAGTCTGCCACCCAACTTCCAACTTCCGACTGCCAAGGAAAAATGGGAAAGTTACAAATCCACCCTTAAACAGGCAGTCAAAGTATACACGAAATGGATTTGCTCGTTCCGCAGGGATATATATAGGAACTTGGTAAGTCAGTCAGTTGCTGGTTGGGATTTGGAATTTTTGTTTGGCTTTTTGATTTGTATAGCCATTTGCGTCATAAAAATAGACAGCCCACTCACGTGGGGTTCGATTTGGGAAAACACTTTTACGAGCGATTGTCGCCAATTGGGGAAAGCGGTTAATTAAGAGAGAGGGAGGTTTCTTCGACTTCAACCTGCATGAGGACATCGTCAACCAAATTGGGAAATACCTACATCAATCTATTGAATTCCTCCCTATTTGCAGCAGAGGATCTCCTTTCAGTTTCCATTCATCGGGCGCGGAGCTCGTTTGGTCTACGAGTTAACTTTCGCAAACACCATTCAACGAACGTCTCTTGAATTGGTAACGAAGTTACCTAATGCCGAAACTCTAGTCCCTTCCCATCATGCCGTCCTTGTAGTCTTCACAGTTCAATGACTTTCGTGTTTCTCCCATCCTTTGGTGTTGCAGTCGGTATATGTCATCCAAAAGTGGATATTTTTTTTTTAACGATTCCCCACAAACGGCAGTTCGCATTTAATTACCATGGTGCTCACTCCCCGGCATCATGTGGCAAAGGAAAACAACCTCTAGCGAATTACTTACGCTCCGCAGAGATCCTCATAAATTGGGAAAGGAACAAAAAAAAAAAAAAACACAAACGCTCGAATCAATTGATGCCCGCAGCCGTAAAAATTGTATCAACACGCTTTTCATTATGCGTAGGTATACATTTGACCTATGAGTCGATTTTTCTTTGTAGTACATCATGTGTATGTATGCGCGACAGCCTGGGATGAAACCACCACCCACCCAATTGAATTAAAAGTAAATTGCTTTTTTTGCGGTTACTTGTGGTGAGCCGCCCTGCGCCCCCAATCTCATTTCGCCTTATGTTAAGCAGCCGTCTTGTTCAAGTTGATTTATTCATTCACTTTAAGTCCTTAAAAATACATGTACAAAGTTGGTGCTAATAAACATGACTGAGCGAAGGCGATGGGTCTTCATGTAGACGATGATGATGGTGACAGTGGAAGGTTTTGAAAACAATAACTACATGATGTTTTCCGGCGGAAAACTTTGGCGTCGTCTTCAATAAAGTTGAGTTTTTTTCTTCTTTTATTTTGTTGCCCCCCGATATTAACTTATGAATGGATTTTTGGAAAGTTTGCCAAGTTTCGCGTCATAGGTCATTGATTGATACAAGTTGCAATCAGGCATTTAAAAAGAAAGAGGTGCCTGTCGGAGGGAGCTAGTTAGCAACTGATTGAAAAGCAATAAATTGACAGGAGTCGCTGCTGAAAGCAATTTCAACTTAGTTTGTTTTTTGCTTTTGTGGGTGCTTCACGGAGATTTTTTTAACAACGGACAGCAGGGAGGGATCAATCGAACTGAAATGTTTGAAATAATATGGCCAAAAATTGATGTGCTCAGTGGTTTCCTTTTGTTAAATGTATCTTATTATGAAAAATAGACCTCATATTTGTTGTTCGAACATCATCATTATAATACGTAAACAACAAAAGTTTTCGTACACTTTTAAAGGATTTATCATGAAATGAGGAGAATGCAACTTATATCATTCGAAAGGTACTGGGCCCTAGATGTGCACAAACTAAAAATCGTAGGTATATGTCGCCATTAAGACTGGTAAAATGAAGTTAGGAATTTCCCAAACAAAATGCTTAGCAGTTAATCGAAAGCATTTCGTTGCCATTCATTTTGTCGCCGTCATGTTTCCATAGTTACGAATTTAATCATCTTAGACTGGAACCTGTTGGAGAGTCTCATTAACCCATTAAGGTATGCAATGCCTAAAAATAAGCAATCATAAAATCTTATTTTAGGGGCAGTTATCTGCGTGGTGTTACTATGGAAACGAACATTCATGTTTTGCCCTTTTTCATTCTTTTTTTCATAGCGAAAAGGTATATGAATAAAGATTTAGCATATAAATAAATTAAAATAAATAATAAATAAATTATGTAAAAAACAAGTTGGCTTTCGTTACTTTATCTACAGACAAAATTGGTCGAATTTCGAACACGGGCGGTACTAGTATACATTAATGGCACAAATTGTTGTTATATTATTTCTAACCGATTTTTTGGAATTTTATTTTTTTATGTAGTTTGTGTGATTTTTAAATTTAAGTTCACTGCCTAATATTATACCGTGATATTTTATTTCACAAACTTGTTCAATAACTTCTTCATTTACATTTAAGTTTAAGTTAGACTCACTATTTAACATTTAGATTTGTTAATATTTACGTAGATTATTTAAATCATACTCGAGGTTATTTTTAAACACACTTACATCTTTTCCACTCACAGATAGTAGGGCATCATCTACAAATTGGGAAATCTTACAATATTTCAGTATCCTAGCTATCTCATTTATATACAGCAAAAACAACAACGGGCCAAATAACGTGCCCTGAGGTACACCAAACGTCGTAACTGCTATTGATGACAGTTCACCACCTATTATGGTTTGTTGTGTTCTATTTTCTAAGTAAGATTTAAACCACATCAGTTCATTATAGAAAAAGACCTTAGAGACCCCCAAAACGTTGGAAGCAGTACAAAAAATTAATAGAGGTCATCATCCCCTCTGTTCTATTCAATAAATTGGTGGCCTGGTGAACTTGATGATGTACAAAACTCATTTTTGATAGAGAAAAATCAGTGAAAAGGAAAATGGACGTGGAATTTAACTGTTCAAACAATCAGGGTTCGAAACGCGTCATCCGTGAACGAGCATTACGTGATGGAATTTGTTTTTATTTCACGAACGACGCGATTCGACTCCAGTTGATGACTATTACTTTTAGAAGGTTTTTTTTGAACTAAATGAATGATTCTAGGCGTACAAGGTGTAAGAAGAAGGAGATCGAGATGCCATATTGTTGGTCCAGCATATTTCACCACTCATCAGACTACCACATTTTTTAACCAAAATTTATAAGCCAAAAATTGGAAATATTTATGTTTCTAAAAAAAATGTACTCTATAAACTCGACACTCCCTTACCGACGCACACTTCCCATTAACTGGACCCATGAATTTGCCAAAAATGTATTTCCCCCACTCAATCACATCTATGAAAGTAATATTTCAGCAGCCGGCGAGCACTATTAGATATATATCAAAACTTGACCTTAAGCGGTGTCCTTCCATAAATGATCGCCCAAACAAATTATCCGCACTGCAAACCATCTCGACCCATCAATTTTGCTTATCATTTTTCTCTCCTCCTATTGTTCTCGTTCTCGGTGTCGTGCTGCCCCTTCGACTTCGAGTAATTAGGGTCTTTCGGTCATGCAATCATGAATAATAGGTAAACTTTTCATCCTTCGTAGGTTCCATCAATTCAAAAATCCTCGGGCTAAATAAAAATTCAAACAAACTACCATCACCCGACGACTACGACGACGCAATGCTTAAGCACCTTCCTATAGGTGGGGTACAAGTTTTGCCAAAAATATCATCTAATCTTAATTACTTTTGTTTAATTACTTTCGCGATGACTTTCTCCGTAGACACTCTGTGCGCCAAGCCAAAGAGTTTCACCCGAAAACAGTAGCGAGATGAACACCTTGAGGCGTAGTGTCAGTTTGCTCTCTAGGAAGCGATGCGACGCGACGCGACGCTCCTTTGGTTTCCTATCGAATCAAGTCATATTTATATCCCAAAAATACCTCGCAGTGTTTTGCTTTCCCACCATCAAACCATCTAAAAAAAACAGAAGCAAAACCAGGAAGCACAGTTTTTTTTCCTGCGAACCTCACCCCAGTAATCTGAAACATTTTTCCTTTTTCCATTAACAAACACACCCCCCCGGTGGTGGTGATGCTGGAAACAAGGTATAATTGACTTGGCTTGGAATGATAACGACCCGAAGATTAAAATCTTTTATTATACAAAATAAACCATCAGACGTTAGCATCTTAAACTGATGGTAACGTCTGTTTTCGCTTCTATGTGGGGGCGGTGGGAGCGAGGGCTCTGCGCACTCTTTTGACATTTGAAATCTGTTTTTTTACACAACACATTTTCGTTTAGGTGTGTTTTGCTTGCCGGTGTATAAGAAAACACCGCGCACTTGTGCGGGTGGGCGTCACGTCGGTCTTGTAACTAAGTTACAAAGAAGTTCCTCTCATCTCACGGGAGGCTTGAGTGTTGCTGATGGTGGCCCTTGGGGCATGCGGGGGTGTCCTTCTGACAAATTAACATAATAATCATTTTTACGATGGAAACTTTTGTCATTTTAATTTGGCCTTTGTTTTTTTTTATTCGCTCGAAAACAAAGGTGCAAATCAGCAAAATAGCCGTCAGGCTATTATGTAGACTCCCTTCTATGGTTGGTTGGTAAGCGAGTCGGTACAAAAGGGTTGTGATTAGACGCCCCGGGGCAGGTAGGTGCGAGAGCTTAGAGCACATAAATTGAGATTGGTATCCTGGGAAATGCAATAATTATTAATGATCCAGTGAGTAATGTTGTAGATGGAAACGAAAATGACCTCGAGGGTCAGCAAATATCATTATACGCGTGCACAAGCGGGGGCTCTGGTTTCTGGGACACTAGTAGTCGAAGGGGATTGATTTTTAACCACTAAAATGGGTCGATTGATGACTCGAACTTCGAATACACTATTTTAAGATGGGACCTTTTAGTTTGTCAGTGATGGCAAAAGTCTCTAGCGAAACAGGTCTATAAGGGACCCTAGACTTAGCTTCTTACAACCATTCTCCACTAAGTCACGGCGCAACTACTACTTCTTCCCCTATGGGTTGTTTGTTTTGAAACTACTCACCCGATCCGTATGGATTTTTTCGACGCATTAAAGGACTCTTAATGGAGCAACTTTAAAGTTTCAACTCTTTAGAATTTATGTACGAATTTAACTTTCTGTTGGGCGTCCGCCACACATATTTGCAACTTTTCGGTACACTTTCCCGCAATCTATACTGCAGTTTGAGATGTCAGTTCGAAGATGGCTCTCATTGAAAAGTGAGGTTCCTTGCTAAAAATCACATCCATATCTATCTATAAATTGCAAAGTCGAATACCTACCCTCATAATCAATGGTCGCCTCCACAAAAGAACAAACGTCTAGACAAAAGTGCAGATGTTACAAAAAAAAACAATGAAAAGCACTAAAAAGCCAAAATGTCGAAAGTAGCTAAAATAAATTACATTCTCACATTTTCAGCAATTTTTTAATTTAAAATCCACCCCGGATATCAGGCTGTCTATTGTTTCAACTGTCGTCGTACCAAGTTTGGTATAGGTATGTGGGTATGGAAGGAAAAACCACAAACAGTAGTAGAACCGCACAGACAAAAAAGGACCTAAAAATGTGTGGCTATCTCACAGCATTTGCCATCCAATGCACAAGGTGAAGGTGTGAATTGAAAATTCCTCTTCACTTATGTGAAGATTGCAAAAGAAGCTTCGGCGGCGTAAAATGTGAATAATTGAATCCTCCTTATACCTCTGTGTGAAATTCAATTCGAATAATCCTTTCAGGACCCAAACTAAACACTTGTGAAATATATCACTTTCCATTGCACATTGGGTTTGTTGGATCCTTGGAAAAGACAACAGGGAAAATTATTGTGAAAAATGATTGACAGGATTTCCTATCGGTTTAATGTTCCATTCTAAATATCCTTTTGCAACTTCATTTGACAAAAGAGAAGGAGCAAAGTTTTGTTCCCCATGCCGACACAGGCCTTTCACAAAAATGATGAAAATGATGAACAAGAGCTGGCAAACTTAAAAAGGAAGACGAACATACTTAAACACAATTGTATTAGGCATCCGCACTGTTGAAGCATGTGTCCTCAATCCTCATCCTCATTCATGCACACAACATGAACACGAAAGGACTTTTTTTTTTTTTTGGGAGTTGTTTTTGTTGAGTTATTGCTTGCGATAGATTTGATTATCACTTGAAGAGGGATGACGTCTATTGGTTGTGCTCGTTTGGAGATATAAACATGAATTTGAATCTTTGGTACACGCTTCAGAAAAAATAAGGGATGAGTATCAGAAATGGGTTCGATTCGTTAAATACAAAATACTTGCAATATTTTGTTTAATGCAATCTGTCAGCAATCTTTTCATTTTCAATTCTTTCAATTTTCCAAAATTTGGAGTCACCTTTTAAAAAATAAAAAAAAAATAAGAAATAGATCAAGTTTACCTCTGACGCAAGTCGCAATCGAGAAATGTAGCTCTGTAGATCTTTTCAAATTAATTCAACGAACGTCTGACGAACATCCATACGTGTCATACATCGGCCATCGACGATTTAAAGTTTACGGGCTCTTGTTATTTGGATTTCTGTGTAACTTTTCAAATTCAAAAATATATGTAGGGGAAAGGTCGGAACACTGAGACAATGGGAACAGTAAGACACACGTCGATGAAGACAGTACCGATTATTTTTCATTCCGCGCCTTTTGTTTCTATTCCGACCTAAGAACCGAAAAAAAGGGCAGAAGTATTTTTTTGTAAGTTCCCAAATTTTGTGTTGAAACGTCAAATATTCACGTAAGTGAACCATTTTTGTTTCATTTCCTTGTTATGATATATTCTTTAACTACACAAAATAAATTACGATAGCCGTGTCAGTTATTTACGTTAATATTTTTTTCTTTGAGACAGTGAGACAGATTCAAAGACATGTCGCACTGTTCGGCCTTAAAGCTATTTTTATTTTTGTTAATTCATTTTATTATTAAATAATTATTAAATTATTAAGCAATAATATGTTAAACGAATTAAACTCATCTATTTTCTTGATAAAAAAAGTTTTTATTAGAATTATTGTACCGTCTCACTGTTCGCCCTACGTAGAGTCTCACTCTTCGGACCCCCGTCAAACAACAGTGAGACAATTCGACCTTCTTCAACAATTCAACTCATGGTGAAGTAGTTTTTAATTTATTCGCCTAACTTTTCATGGTAAAATGCAGCGGCAAAATATTTCGTCAGATACCATAAAAAAATTATTTTAAAAGCTCGAAAACGTTTGGAGATATATTCGTTTGAAGAAAAACGTGACTTAGTGTTCCGACCTTTCCCCTACCTTTTCTAGGTTTGTTTCTAACATGTATTACATTTTTACTTACATTTTATTTTATTTTAATTTCAGGAATAAGAATCAAAGATTTTACTACTTTACTTTAAAATGTTCGGGGTGAGTTAAGTGACTAAATTGATTACTTTTATTTTATTTTATATTTATATTTTTATATTTTATATTTTATTTATTATTATTTATTTTTATATTTATTTAAACAAACTCCACACATAAAGAAATTAAATGGTTTTAATTATTATCATTATTATTTGAAAAGGGATTTTTGTACGCCGACTCTGAGAGGTATTTTCCCTCATAAGAGCCGCCATTCCTCGCGGAATCATTTAA
The DNA here is from genome assembly GCA_936431705.1 of Cheilosia pagana. NCBI lineage: Eukaryota > Metazoa > Arthropoda > Insecta > Diptera > Syrphidae > Cheilosia > Cheilosia pagana. Next base: position 810,318 of record OW386169.1, read on the forward strand.
GAGGATCCTGTAGTCTGGTTTCTCGTTGGCGGAAGGAAGAAATCCGTCTAAAAGCACTTGCTCCATAAGTTTTTTGGCCTGCCTCGTGCCTTAAATGGTACTCCAAAGGTTCTTGTTCTGTTTTCTTTCTCTGTTCGTTTTTGAGAGTGTAATCCTCTATTCCGCAGATTGGTTCAGGACTTATGAAAGTTACTGATGCTCAATTTTTTACTGGGGAGTCGGCCATTCTCATCTATTCCCACATGGCCAGGCACCCAACAGAGGGTCATTTTGTTTTCTCTACTCAGTTCATTACGTTTTTTTTAGCAATTTCCACACAAGTTTGGAACTAGTGATGTTGGAATAAAGTGCCTGAGTTGGAATGAAACTGAAAGATGATCCAACTTTTGCCAATTTGTTCAAAATATTTGATGTTAAGGCCCGAATACTCCCGCTCTAGTTTCCTCATCAGTTCATGACCCATCTTTGGACCACTTTGTTGTGTGGTTGCTCAGTCTGTGGATTGTGGTGTCATTGCTCCAGATCTTCTTGCTACAGAGCTTGGTAACAAAGTTCTTAAAAAATGAGTCATTAGTGGTTGTTTTTGAAGAGGAGCATCATCGCATGGTCGGACTACATCCCCAGGATACGCTCTCTAAAGCCCGCATTGCTTTCCTGGTTATCTCTTCTGTGTGTTTTTTCCAGACTCAGATTTTCTAAAAAAGTACTGGCTACCTGTCGACTATTTTTTTTCGATCAGTGTGCATTCCTCGTCGCCGCACTCAAATACGGATTTCTGCTTCTGTCTCTCAAAATACAGGAATAACATCAATTTAAATCCTTTTGTGGCTTCGATAAGTTCTGGCAGATTTGAAAGACGATTTGCTTAAGGATCTCTAAGCCGAATATCCGCCAATAAAAACAAGAAACCAGGAAACTCAACTAATGTTTTCAAAGATTATTCAGACAAATCGATTTAAAGGATATCGCTTATGCTGATTTTGCCTTCACTTTCTCATAAAAGAAAACAGGAAGAGCTCTGTTTGTCTTTTCTTGCAGAAGAAACCCTAAAACGGTAGGAAGGAACGGAAGGAAGGAAGCAAAAAGCATACCACCAACTTAAAGCTGATTTCCGCGCGACAAGTACATGTGAAGTAGATTTAAGCAAAAGGAGCGACATACACATGCGATCGTTATCCTTTGTCGTTGTTCCGGGCTTGCAATAATTCAATTGGACGGAATGCATTAGCAACTCTGATGACAATCTTTCAGCTCAATCTCAAAGAGCATACCAAGAGGTTGTTCTTTTTTCTGTCCTATACTCCTCCAACTGCTTACAAGACGTGTGCCAGTCACTACATTCCCTCCCCTGTTCTGTAATTCGAAAGGCGTGTACACTACATACGGATACGAGTAATTCTTTCCTCCTTCGTCTCGGTTGCACAAGAAACAAAAAAAAAACTGAGTAAAAACTCCCTCCTAGGGGTGGTTTCGGTCAACTTAGATGAATGTTGGCATTTTATCTAATTTATGTATCTCTTCAAGCTTTAACAAAATACTATGGCAGGTCCGGTCCGGTCCGGAGCCATAAGCCACCGAACCAAACTCGTACTACATAGATTTTCGAATTGAATAACAAATCGAGTGAGCATATGTTTCCACATACCTACAACTACAACACACACTCGAACAAAAGGATACTCAACAGAGAAAATGGGCTTTAGGTCCTCTGGCCTCGTCCCCCTCCCTTTGTATAAAGATAGATAGATAGATGGCAAGAGTTTTGTGTGAGTTTTGGTGGTGAAATTTTAGCAAACCATTGAGGCGGACTTGAAGGAGCAGTAGGTACCTAATGCCATTGTTTTGATGGGAGGTGTTGATATTTAATCAAGTGCAATTGTTGAAGCTGGAAAGCCAGCCAGCACGACCGCATATATCGAGGTAGATGATGTTCTCCAAATTGCAGTCATTTTGAATGCCATTTGATGCCATTTGAAAATAGATACTGTCATTGCTGTGAGAGTGCATAATCTTGTCCGGTTCGGGTGCGTCTCGGCAGGCAATAATTTATAATGCAACAAAAGAGAACAGACAAATGTGTATAAGGACATGGGTAATTGCATTTTGTAAGTGATTAGTTGGTCAAGGACTCCTTCTGGCTTAATTTGTGTCTGAGGGTGCTAAAAAAAAACCCCCACTGATGACAATAATTGCCATTTCGGCATAATTGTGTTTGTGGGCGCCCAAGTAAAGATAAAAATTAATTTCCAATCAAACTCCAATAATAGAGGACATAATTAACGAACTTTCCACCACTAAACACGATATGTACCCATCGAGCAACGAGCGCACATCAGATCATAATCATCATTACAGCGCACAGACACAGAAGCAGCAACCGGCCACAAGAGGAAACAATCAAGTTCATTAGAAAATGCTGTGCCCCACACTCTAATTTTTCACATTTCATGAATTCCCAACCAACCGCCCAACTGGATGTCCATGCCGTCCCGTCCGTATTGTTGCCATTAGGTCCTCGGGCCACCGCAAAGGATAGTGTTTAAATTTTTTAACACATGTTTCTCGTTGTTCTCTCTGCCCGATTCTCTCTGTGTGTCAATTTGCGGACAAGCTTCATCTCTGTTTCTTGTGCGGTCGCATCTCTCTATAGTATGTATCGATGCAGCTATGTATCCTTACATATATAATAACCATGGGTTATAGTCCTGGTTTGCGGTTTGGGATTATTGTCTGATGCAGACAAAAAGAGAAACAAGCCACCGTGTGTGTGTGTGACGTGCATGCGATGCAGCACAGCAGCAAATACACGAAATAGTCAGGGATTAGCAATATAAGCGGACGTGAGCAATTTAGATAAAATTCGGTTCGGAAAAGCCACTCACCACTTCACAAAAAGCAGACGATCCAACGCGAAAGGAAAATCTACCCCCAGCTACCATATCGGAGAAGGAAACGATTTTTTTTTGCACCCAGGGGGTCTGCGGACTCGTTTGACGAGGATGTGTGTTGTTTGTATATGTGCGCGCTGGGTTCTTAGTTCTTAGTCTATAATTCAAGTTTGGTATGTGCCGATGGCTAATTGTACGAACGGAATCCATTTGACCACGTAATGATGTCAAAACGGAGTAATTCTTACTTTTCTGCAAGAATGAGACAATTCTCCACCCCAATTGGCAAATTAAAATCCAAAATTGGTAGGTGGTTGGTTATGACCTTCCAGCGATACACAACGGAGTCGGACTTGAATTGATTGCTGCATTGGCTTGGCAGGTCATCATCGTCATAGACATTCATCCTCGGAGCAACTCTAATTCCGGTGCAGTTCCTGTGTACTTCCGGAAGGGGCTATCGGGTGATTTGATTAAAAATTTCAGCAAAATTTTTTTTTCCTGCTGCATGTCCTTTTACCCTTCGCCAACATAAATTGTCAATTGAAATTGGTATTTTCCACTTGGTTGCCAGAGAAGGTACGGTATACGGTACCTACTATGACCGGCTCGCTAATTGTTTCTGCGGGGGCGGGGGTTGGAAATCGATGGGATCCTTTGGTATTTCTATCTGCTCTTGGTTTTTATGAATGCGCTGCCATGTGCGGGCGCTGCTGGTGAGAAGATAAATGCTGTGCAGAGGAAGTGATTACGGTTCGTACCGGTTCGGAGCCAATTAGGGTGATAATTAGCGGTGATTAAGTTTGGGCATGTAATTGCGGATAACTTTGTAAGCCACCGAGGATAACAGGTTAATTAAAGCGGTTATGCCCGAAATATGTGTTAAATTACATTCGCATTCGGATATGTGGCCAAATATGAACCTTTTTAACCACATCAAACTCAGATTACTCCAACTGTATGTATCCGGTCGTTTGCATGGGCTGGGGGCGGAGGTTGGCCGCAGGACCGACTTGTTATGCCATCAACCTAATCACCATAGTTGTTGTCTTTCTTCTGTTTGCGGTGAAACCAAGTTGAGGTTCATACTGATGGAATTAGCCGACAGAGTCCTTTCAGTTTCTCATACACCTCACGTAGCAGCTATGACAGAGTTGAGCTAACAAAATGTTTTCCCATTAATACAGGCCCACCTTACTGTGGGCCCCGAATATTTTACAACCCCCCACCCCCACCCTACTTTTAAAGTCGATTATACGTTGGATAAATTTCAGTGCGATATCCTCTCGGCGAGAAAGGACACGAATAAACTTACAGAACAACAAGCACAAATATATGCGACCGAAAGAACAAACACACAAAACAAAGCGCTTAGAAAGTGAAATCAAACTTTGTGTGTGTGTGTGTGTCTTACTTGTGGCAAAAACATATTTAGGGAAGCGTGTGGAGAGATTTAAATGCCGCAGGATATCTGTTCAGGAAATTACTTTGGGGAGCCGACTTCTTGTTGTGTGGGTGGTTGGCAGTTAGACGACGCACTCGACGGCAGGGGTGGCTGCTTGCTCGCAATGAATATTTTAATGTGGACCTTAATTTAATGAAACCTAATGGGTGTTTTGTGGGATAATAAGCTTCCTGTTAAGAGGCCGCCGCCGCCGCCGCTCCGGTTGCTAGGCCGTACACAATGAACAATTAATTTCGAAGGATATTCATCTCAAAGTGTTTATTGAATTGCGACTGCGATGACAATTGAGGATAATTGGCGGTGTATAGTTTTCAAAAGGCGTAAAATGTCAAAACGTGTTGCTCATTTTTTAGGGGAGGCGATCGGTGAAGGCGGATGTTTTTGTAAAGAGTGGTTTCAAGTATGTGGAGAGGTGTGGAACTCTGCTTTATACCAATTCTGTGATTGCCCGTAAAATTGCTTCATGTTTGGCAGTTGATCAATCAAATATTGCTTGAAACTTTAAAACTTTGACTGATCGGTGATCATTTAGCTTGACGCTATTTTTCAAAACAAAAACTGGCAAACAGAACCCGAGGCAGTCAATTTCTCGAAGTGCATACAAGAAGTCGACATTTCGCAGGCATTCAACTTGGCTAATTTTGCGTCGGGACTTGGGTCTACACGCGTACTTCGTCCATCTGACTCAGGACCATAGACAACGCCATTTGTTCATTGGCTATGGGCTTCGACGTGATCGGAATAGGATAACAATTTTCGTTGAATATGGATAAACGTGTTAAAAAGCTTGTGGTTCCAGCAGGACGGGCCTACGTGCCACATAACAGATGCCACGATGGACATTTGGCTTGAAGGATATGAGGGAACCTCTCGTGGAGTGGGCACCAAGATCGTGCGCGATTTGACCCCGCTAGGCTTGTTCTTCTGGGTTTTCCTAAAGTCGCGGGTTTATGCTAATAAGCAGCAATCGGCCGATGTCCTTTAGGCTAACATAACCAATGGCATTGCGCAAATTCAGCGGAATTGAAAACTAGACACTCGGATTCGTGGCTCCGTGAGAAGCCGCCGCGGTCGCATGCACTGGATCTTTAAAAAAAAAAAGAAACTTCGTTAATATTTCGCACACAGACACAGCTTGTTTTATTCCATTTCTACATCGACCCGGACTTATTGAGAAACCCTTTAAATAGGGCACAGTTTGCTTTGAGCTGATTTTTCTTTACTGATTTTGTTCTTCTAGTTCTTGTCAAATTTCTGACAATCTAGGTTTGTGCACTGCTTTTCATGCCACTAACTTTGGTTTTCTTAAACCTCGTAGGAATGGAAACAACATTTTTCACCTACAAATAATACATTTCAAATTCACTTGAGTTTTTTGCCACATCAATTCTGTGACCATATCCTGTTCAACGTGCTTAGCTCTCTTGTTCAGGTTGATTCAATGAAAAATAACAAACTTTTGCAAAGTTTTATGCTTTCGCTAAGATTCCAAGAAATGTCAAGTTTCATTTCAATTTCTAAAAGTGAATTCTTTCTGCTTCCGATTCTGGGAATTGACTTACTTGGATTTGTGTCTGTCCGCGATTTCCCCGAACTTACAAATCTAGGTCCTAACTACGTAACTTTTCAGAGACGACTGTTTTCGAAACGATAGACCTCGAAAATTTAAAGTTATTTAAAATTTATTGAATTATTTATATGTTACAGAAATTTTTATGGAATTAATAAACTTTAACTTAAAATTAAACTTAAAAATTAAGAAGTGTGGGTCTATTTAGTGTTGTACATTTTTTCTTCTACCTTCTAACCTCTGAACGAGGAGTTGGTTACCTTTGAAATACGTCAAACAGCACAAGCAGTATTTTTACTAATGTCCTCTATTTTGCGATTCTGTATTTCAACAATAATTATTGGCACACAAATGGGATCGAAGTCGCTATTAATGCATATTTGTCAAGGGCATACGTCACCTAAAATCGTATAAGTCAAGCAGTGTGTCTCAACAACTTTTACATGTTCAATTTATTATGCCTCAAAAGATGAAGCGTCCTTGCCTCTGAGGAAGCGTCCTTGTAATATAGCGAGGAGCAACCGCGACTACAGTCAAAGTAACCCCTGAGTTAAAAAAAAGTCGAATTTTTTTGAATTGCTGTTTGAAATCATAACAATCTAAGAAAAGGCTTTAAGTCTAAATAAAACTATTTTAAACTACCTACAATTGTAATCGGGAATAAGTGAGTTTTTTTTGTTTTGTTGACCACAGTATTCGTTCCTGCAACCCCTTGGAATTTTAAGTTTCCTAAACAAACAGTTTGGTTAAAATTGTAACTACTTAAGTGAGACTTTGGATATTTTAATTGTGGTTAGACCTCTTCATCAACTTTGAAATTGTTTCGTAGCTCTTAATGAAAGTGAACGAAAAAATGTTATTTAATAAAAATGAATCCAAAACGCCTTGTAAATTCGTTATTTTCAGCCATTTGCTGGGGGCAGCGTTGCCAAAGTCAGTTAATTTTAGTGCCCAAAATTTCAATTTAGTGCCGCAAAAGTAGTTTTAGCGCTTTGCCGTTTTTATAGTGCTTAAAAAAATATTTTAATGTTTTTTAACGCTGCACACCGCCTTTTTTTCTGTTTCTATGAATACAGCCATTCCTTTATAACAGTTTAATCACAGGGAAAATTTAAAAAACAAATTAAATGAATGTATTTACCTAAGTTTTAAGTTTTGTTGAAGTATTTATTTTATTTTAATTTTACTATGCAATCGGCATTTGACTGTATATTAACGTTCTTTTCTTGTTGTTGTTTTTTTACTTTTATTTATTTTCGCTTTCGAGCTGTTTAAAAAAAATATATATTTTTGCTGTCCAAGAGGTCAAAATTAATGCTGAAAATTTTAAAAACTATGCTCAAATGCCAGAATGACTTGTACTGCAAAACATTCCTCAACCGGTGCACGTTGAAAATTCAAATCAAAAATACATCTTCCGACATGGAAGAAAAAAAAAGTGCTCACCCTAAAAACACCACCCTCACCATTCGACATCCAGCTTTCAACTGAATTCAATTATTTGTAAGAGCTTTTCAGTTTCTTCTACAAAGAGATTACATTTTCTACAAGCTTACTTCCCCAGCAAAAATATTTCCCTTTATTTTAGGGGAAGGCCGAAGATTATTCATGTTCGAAAAAGGGGAAAAGCCTCCCCTTTTCTCTCTTAAATAGAAATGCTGCATTTTACGAGAGATTATAGGAGTTGGGAAAGGATTAGAATTAGATTGGCGATTGAATCCTTTTTTTACAAATCAAACCAAATAGTTTTGTTCGAGAGATTGGAGAGAACTCTTCGATTGCATTAAACTCCTGCAGCTGCAACTTTATTCAATCGGCACATGAATGCCGTATTAGTTTATTTGTGGTCAATTTAAAAATTGATGTCTGATGCCGTGTTCCTCCTTTCCCTGTGTCAAATGTACTCGTCAGGTATTTGGTCCGCAAAATAGTTGTAAGGACTGTTTTTAAATGAGTAAGAAATGTTAACATTTTTTGTAGATCTTGTGGAAAATATGTGTAGCAATGGGTTTTAAAATATTCACCTAAAACTTGAGATATTGGTTCCTTTTATACGGTAAAATAGAGTGGAACAGGAACATCACTAAGTTTTTCCTACAGGTCCAAGAAAATATGGGGCCTTGCGAAACCTTTGCTCAAATGAGTAGAAGACTTATATAATATTTTCTACTTGACACCTATTTAAAAAATTCTGTTCTTAGTGTACGTATCTATTTTTTAAATATCGTTCGACTCTTTGCTTACGCTGATTTGTAGAAGAACCGACCAGCACAAGGGTTTTGTGCCAATTTGGCTATGCACTTACATCTTTAGTGTGTGTCACGGGTTCAATCCCTGGAAAACACAAATGCCATCTTAAGTCTGACAAACATCTGAGAGTATCAGCCGCTTCGACTTTAAAGAAGCTAGGCATTGGGTCCCTTGAGAGCATGTTCCAGCAACTATTTTTGTAAGAATTGTGAAACAAACCACGGTTCTTCTATGCCGATAATTGATTGATTCCCAAAGGTAGTAGATTTAAAATGAGAACAAGAATCAGCTAATTGTAACCAAACAACTCTCCAGGTCGAAATATTTTATTTACATTTTTTTTACAACATAATCACACTTAAGCTGTAATTAAATGAAATCTCACAACTTTGTTAGACACCCATCAACTGGCTTTCTCTTGTGACACCTCCACATTGGCGTGGCTTTTATTTCACAAGTAAAACCCGCAGTAATCCTCTTCTCACAAGTCATCCACTTGGTGAGTGCAAAAAAAAACAAACGAGCAACAAACTCCCCCAACAGATAGTCCTTTTCCCATCAATCCAACAATATGTCGAAGTCGAATTAAATTTATGGGATATCCGACCGACTTTTTTGCTTCTTGGTGTATTTCCGACAACGCGCACTGATGTGGTAATCGCTAGCGTGATTAGGGATCACACACTGTTTGTGTGTGAAACTTATATCTGACGAGAGTAGCCTTGCCAGTTGTCCGGCAGTGACATCAATTTTTGTCCATCACCATCATCAACCATCGATTGACAACATCCGGAACGACGTTAGGGACCACTGCAAAAACGAAAATAAACACCCGTGTGTCACATTAGGTGGACTTTCTTCGTTAAAAGTTTATCCTTTCGGGCCTAATTGAATTTTCTTTGAAAAATCGTCGTCGTTCGGCCGCCATCAGGCATATGGTTGGCCTGCCCTGAGACAAACTATTGCAATATGAGAAAAGTTGAGAAAGGTCGAACGAAAGTTTGCTTTTTCTTCCAGCAGAGAGAGAGCGAAACTATAGTTAACAGATGACCAACAACTACGAGTTGATGACAACACACAAGCCAGATTGTTGTTACGACTTTTAAATGAAATTTTCCCCCAAAAGGAGGCGGCGAGTAAAAACCGCTTCTTGTTGTATGGTGTAAAATTACATTTTACGGCATGGCAATCAGAACAATTGTGCTGATAGATTTTGCATCGTCATGGACCGATAAAGTGAACTTTCTAGTCGCCTCAGGGATCACGGGCAGGCGGACTTCATCCCCTAATCTATCCATTTTATTCGCAGCCAAAACAAATGCACAAACATGTCCATTAGAACACACATAGGATGCTTATCGGGCAGCTAGATAAATTGTCCCAAACACCCTCGCCTTGTACACATCCCCTTGGAAGATATTTTCAAAGTTGTTTGCATCAACAGTGGCCAGTGGGGCCCAACGGCCCCACTTTTTTGTACTGCCAAAGCTGACTCTGTAGATAGGTTTGCTCTGTAATCTATTCTGTGTGTGCTTTCTGGATGGGCCGTGGGGTATGAATTTTTCTTAAAATAAGTTGCCCCCTTTTACAGTCTTTAAAAAACATGTTTGTAGCCGATAAACTCAAAAACTGCTCAACCGATTTGGCTGAAATTTGAACAGTTTCTTGCTGTAAGTGCCGGCAGTGTTTAGAGAGTAGTTTAAATTAAATCCGATAGATGGCGCTGAGGTTTTATTGGCTCCATCTATTTGACAGCGCGATTATCAAGAACCAATGAACGAATTTTGATACAGCTTCCGACGTAACGAATGTCCTCCAGACCTGCATTTTATACACCGACCCCTAACCACCCCCACTGTGGTGAAACGTATTTTTTAAACTATCACTACCACGACCAACTACGACTTCGTCACCCCCTTTGGACCGAAAATAACAAAGAGAGAAAAAAGAAACCACCCATCCAAGGAAAACAACAGAAAAATCGAATTTTCCGGTTGCGCGCGGAAGTTCACATTCAAAGGTGGCCGTGAATGTAAAATGTATGAAAAAAGAAAAACGGGAGAATTCCTACTTTTCGGTGAAATTTATTGCGAGACGTAACTTTGGCGACATCTCGGCGCCTTTCGTCCCCTTTATAGCCTGCGATTCCTCATATGGCAGTGTGTTGGTTCGTGTTGTTGCACTACCCACACTCAAGCACACGATCTACCATTCTCTCCGGAAGACAACTCACCAGAGGTGTTATATTCCGCATCATTCCACTACGAACGACATCCAGCATCCCTCTCTATAGCAAACCCACACTTTGCTCCTGTTGTTGTTGTCGTTTTTCCCTGATTCTTGTGTGATTTTCTACACAATAAATTTCACGGAGAGGGGGCAGGGGCGGATTGTATACGAGAGACTAAGGTTCAGTCAGTGTTAGCAGCTCGTAAATGTTTTTCGCGCAATTGAATCGAACGCTTTGTTAGATGCGAAAGCTAAAACACAGTCTTGTCTATGAATTTTGCTCATTACAGTAGTTAATGTTGGTACCGTATACAGAGGCGGAGGAGGCATTTCCACTTATTGGCTACAGTGTCATTCTTTCCTGTCCACACATGCGGGTGGGGCACTTGTTCTAATTCGAATTCCCAGTCGGACATGGGAATTCAAATGCGACACTTACGAGCTAATAAAACAAATATCTTGTCGAATTGACTAAGGTTCGAGTGTTCGAGGACCGAGGACACAACATGCGGGTTCATTGTTCAATAAAAATTCCACGACCAGTCGGATCGGGTGCTATCTGCGCGAATCGGTATTTATAGTATCTCGCTTCAAATTGACATTTGGAATAATTGGAAGGGCGTGTCGCTTTTAGGTATATATCTATGGGATTTTCTAATTGTAATCAGATGAACATGTACACTGTTGGATTTGCCTTTTGTTGGTAGCGAATTGGGTTCAGAAATATTCAAATTCAGACCAGATTCGAGGACATGAGGATGGCAAGTTGTTGAACAAGGTATATGGTCGACAATGAAATGTATTCGTAGGCTCGTATCTTTTGAATGAGAGGTTTGCGTCCTTATTTGTCATGTAACCCAACTGCCAGCTGAATTTCCATCCCTTCTGATGCCGATTGTCACTTGAACCTCAATCCTTTTTCAATTTTGCCCAATTTATTGAGCAACAAAATTTATAGCTTCACTTAAGCATACCACGGCAACTGTTTTCCGAATCGACCACCAACCTTACTCCCTACCGCTACCACTGCTCTCCTCATCCCCTTGTCGATTCGGAATATGTAAATTCCATTTATGAAATTATTAATACCCAGTAACGTTTCCCAGCGCACTCCAGTCCGGCCAACTGAATCCACCTGACACATGCATGCTTCCGATGAATTGTTATTTCATGCCGCTTCATGGTAATGGCTCCATGCATAGGTATCAGGTACACCAAATCCCTGTCCATATAGAGCCACAATGGAAAGCAGTCAATCGGTGTGGAAATAATGTAACAGTGGGTATGAGCGAGCACTATAAACGATTTCTCAAAATGCCTGCTTCAATTAACGAGCTAGCCTACCTTTTGGGTCTTGCAATAATACAGTAGTAGATTGAAGGGGTTAAGGAGAGACAGAGAGAGAGAGGGAAAATGTTTATTTTGCGTTTCAGTGATCATGGTCTTTGATCTGGACTGTGTGTGTGTGTGTGCCTATACGTGTGGATGGCTTTTGGCTTTTGGGAAATTGACCAAAAATCCTTTACTAATTTATCTTTTAATCAAACAGGCCTGACTGACTCTCTGCTGGCGGCATCAGACAACAGACTCCTCTCCTTTGGTTTGCTTTGATTTTGTGTGTTTGAAGTTTAGAAATGGTCTATGAAATTAACAGCTGAAAAAATGTGCTGCGGTGGGGTGGACTTTGGGGGAAGTTAGTTTTTAGCGAAAAATTTTCTACCTTCCAGGATGGAGCTGGAAATAATTGAGAAATGCCAAATGTGGACAAAGTTCGGCTTTAAGTTTGAAATGGACTTTTGGCGAACCCTTTTCAGTTTAAATTGGTCGCAATCGACTGCAAAAGCATAAAGTGCGATGTGGTCAAGTAAAACAACCCCTTGCAGAGTTATCCCGGGTTATTGACGTGCAGCTGTCATCGCTGCGAGGTTTGAACGGGACGTTGCTAAGGGAATTCTAAGGAAAGAAGTCGCCTTTCTATCGGAACGCTACCGCTTCCTATTTTCTGTCGCTTATTCGTTTCATCTGAGTTTGAAATGACTGCCTAACGACTTATCGCTTTCTTTTTTCATCGGAGTTCATAATTGCTGCCCGAAAGCAACACATATTTCTACCCGACCTGTCGCATTCATGCTTGCTGTCGCTTTTTCGTTTCATCCAAATTCCGAATGACTCCTTAAAGACTTGTCGCTTTCTTTTCTTATCGGAGTTCACAATTGGTGCCCAAAAAGGAACACATTCTTCTCCCCGAGCTGTCGCATTCACGGTTGCTGTCGCTTTTTCGTTTCATCCGAGTTCCGAATGACTCCTTAACGACTTGTCACTTTCTTTTCTCATCGGACTTCACAATTGCTGACCAACAGATCAAACATTCTTCTTCCCGAGCTGCCTCTTTCCCGATTTCTGTCGCTTTTTCGTTTCACCTCAGTTAGGAAGAAGTTTCGCGTCAAAAATTGCGACAAAATCTGTCATTTCTGATAAATGGCCAGCCACTTGGCTTAAATAACTACATTAATTACTGGCAAACAAATAAAATGTACCCATAAGCCATGTCCTTGCGGCAGACTTCATTAAAGAGCGCGAAAATCGATTCAACCATAAAAATATTGAAAATGAAAATACCTACCCAGCGACCTGCAGCCATTTTGATTGATGTTCCAACGACATGCCAAACTGTTTATATTTCCCATTAGCATCATCGTTCACATGCACATACACTCCTCACATATACACATGTGTATATAAACAACAGGTGGAGATGCTGCTGCTGATATGGCGGCGTAAACACAAAAACCACTCTTCAACTGGAACCCGAGCGACATCTGAAGCGGCGGCGGCCATTCATCCTCCTCGAACAGCAAACAGATCAATAAAAAGGATGCATCACAAGCAGCAGTGGCCAGAGTCAACAGTCCGTGAAAAACGCGTTTACATGCTCTGAAAGGTTTGATTTACCACGCTCGGTATGATGATGCCATAACTGGGTGACCGGTGACCTCATGGACCGGCGACGGTGTGCTGTTTTTTTTTTCTCCTGCCAGAAAACAAATATCCTTGGATGTTGATTGTAGTCTGATCGATTACTAGATATGAGAATAGAAATGCTTCACATCCTAGCCATCAGTATTAATTGATGCAGAGCAGCCAGTTAATCAATTGGAAATGAGCACCTGCTGGTGAGGCACACAACGCACAAAGTAAGGCTTCTCCTTGTTGTGTTTTCTCAGTGCGGCCTCCTCGGTCAATATGGTAAACAATAAATCACTTTTGCCTCTATAATCGACGACAACAACATCACACAAGCATAACGCAATTAGCATGACAACAATAATATTACAAAAGCAACAACAAAGGGCACTCCATCCATGTGCATGCAAAAAAAATATAAACAAAAACAACTTGGACCAAGTTGTAGTCCTTTTACAGTTATGATGATGACGACGATGATGATGATGAGGTGGTGTCGAATGAAAACATACCTCACAGTATCCGTTTGCGGAGAATGGGCAACCGCTCCCGAGAGGCCCATAACAACCTCATTTAATTGATTGTTTAAATCAATGTTAACAGCATTTAGTTGTAGGGCTTTTATTGTTTGAATTTTCGATGGTTATGTGCGGCGCTTAACGTTTTGTTTGGTCTTATTGTTTTGCGACCAATGGTAGTGTGTGGTGAGGGGAAGAGTCGTCCCTTTGTTCGCAGTCCCAATCACAATCCCAAACCACCAAACCAATTAGGCAAATTACTTGAAATTATCAATAGGTGATTCGGCTTGATGGGTATGGGAGGACATTTAAAGGGCCATGCTTCGCTTGAAGAGGCTATTGTAAATATTAAAGGCGTTGCCATAGAAATTCATCCGTAAACGATTAATCTGTTTCGTAGTCCTTTGTGTGTATAAAATGCTCGCTAATGCTGAACGCAACTTTTAGTGCAATCGATTTGAACGCCATTAGCATTGACACAGAACTATTTGTGATACGTAAAAATGTCTGTTTGTGCCCACTTTGCAATCCGAATCCATGCCATTGTCAAAGGAGCGCAGCCCCGATGCCATCAGCACTGTTTCTCATGATGTTCTGGTAGCTTAATGAAAGCTTCAAGGTTCTACCGCCTGTCAGACTGTTCTGAAAAGATCGTGTGATCAAGAGATGTTTCCCCGAAAGATCTTAGACACTTTTACTAACCTCAAAACGTCAGATTTCTTTACATATATAAAAAAAACTAGAATAATAATGCATGACCACGCATCACGCAGAAACTACTGGACGAATTTTGATGAAACTTGGCATAGTTATTGCTTATATTCTGGGTCGGAACTTAGGATACTTTTTATCCCGGAATTTAACGTGGTTCTTACAAAAATAAAATTAAAAAAAACCGGATATATGTAAGGAAAATTCTATTTACTTAAAAGTGGCAGGCGGGTGAGAACACGGGTCAGCCAGTTCAAAATATAAATACAGAAAGAAATAGCTCCTGCGCAAATGAGCAGAGCAGACGTATTGTCAGCGCCATCTATCTGAGAATAATTTCCCAAATTGCGCCCATTTGATTTGCCGTTTCGATAGATTGTAGGCCTATCTTTCCTTTCATAACTATATAGTGGGTATACATCATTTTTTTGACGTCCTCGAATGCCCCGATATGAAACTCTTGAACTCGAAAGAGCTTCACTTGAAAACGTGGGCTTTCTTCTTGCTTATTGCACTTGAACGCATTTGTTTAATGAAAAATTACAACTCTCAGTAATAATTTCTCCCCGATGATCGCAATTATTGCGAAAAGTGGACCTCTTCAAGCGTGCATGTGCCTCTTGAAACCATAACCCATAACCCTTAGATAAGTACATGATCCCAAGATGTAAAGGTGTACACAAAAGTATCTTCAAACTTCTCGCAACTTCCTCATATATGGAAGGGAAAATTTCTTTCTTCGCTGACATAGTTAACACTTTTTGTCAACCGAAATATCAACCTGCAAAAGCGGAAAATATGTGTAAGAAAAAAATCCTCGTATAATGAGGTACTTGTGTCCATTGAAAAATCCCTCTCAGAAGTTTTCACTCGGCTCATCTTCCACCTTGGGTCCCTAAAGTGTACATAATTCGCATGAGATATGTACCTACGTACGTACGTACAGAATGTTAACTTCAACACCCTCCAGGACTTGACTTCCCAGAACAACTATACTTTGATGCAGCAGCAGCATCGTTGAATGCAGTACATATTTCTCTTGCGGCTTAAAGACGAAAGAGATGGGCAAACCTAACCTCACCACCAGCCACTCAACCTTAAGTGTTGGTTTATTTAGTAGTATTACGGCAAATCCCTTTATACTTTTCTCCGTTCGTTTTTTTCTTTCTTTCTTATTTTTCAAGGATATACTTTCAGCAGCATTAGATTTTTTTTTTTTTTACTTTAATTTTCATGGTTTTGGCCATGCCGATTGACACACAATTTTCGCTTCCTCTCTTCCTTACATGTAGATGAAGAAGAAAAACGAAAAGAATGAGGATATAAAAGTTTGCAGGATACAATCACTAAGTGCTTGTTAGCGCTGCATTGCAACAGCCGCCTTCCTTTTCTGATTTAGTCAAGCAAAAGTTGCGCGTCTTGTAGGCATGCGATAAAAATCGTCATTCTTCTCATCTAGGGAAATCACTCCTCGCGATCGCATCCTATGTGATGCTGCATCACACTGTAAGTGTACATGTAGTGTCTATTTCTGTTTACAATAATTCAAAGGTAGATTAACAGATGTGATTCCAAAGCAGAATTTGCCTACTGATGGGGGAAGTAGTATCCCAAATTGCACATGTGGCAAACAACTCGTAATTGCGTCGGTTTAATGATAAACAGATGAGCAGGGTTGCATTTATGGCATTCAGCTCAATATGAGTGAAAGGAAGTGGCGAGGATATGCGGTTTCCCTGGTGATACTGATTTTTTTTTATAATTTGACAGATGAGCAATCACTGCAACAATGAGAGGGTCCGCTTGCGAGTTTGCAATTGCATTTGTGTCTTTTGTTAACTCCATTTAAGTTTAAAGGCATTCAAAGTCCTGACAACACCAGTGAAGCGGCTTTAGGAAGCAGCCACAGCTGCTCGATCAAAATGTCAGCCAGAGCCGAGTGGGCTTTCGTAAATGTAAATCGCGTTGACTTTTCATTTTTTTCTTGATTTAAACGCAACAAATCATGCATCCGCGATTTTTTTATTGTATACCTTTTTGACATGTGCTATGCTTCCAAACGCCCACTGTCACATCACAGACAATTTACACCCATCTACCGAATGGCGAAGGCGAAGGACTGTCCGCAGTGACAAAATGTGGCGTTTTACTTTTACGCGCTGCCTTTTATCAAATTTTATAACTTAAGCTGGCTTAAGTGTGTGTTTTTTTTCTAGCTGTCACCTTGTTTCGAATGACCTTTGTGACATCCTCTTACCAGAGTACGACTAAAGTCCTCCTTGCTTGTTTTAATATCAAGATCGTCATGCAAAAAATGCAAATTCAATTCAAGCACCATTCCTGTCAGCCTGTCAGCTTAAGCATTTACAAATTTCTCCAATTTTTGTCTGAATGTTTGTCAAACTCTCGCACTTAATAAGTTCTTTATACAAAAAAAAAATCCAATACCACTTCCAATGCCAACCGAATTTATGACTTTAATATTAAACTCTTTATCCGCACAAACACAGCACACAGATAGATGTCATCTGTTGGCTGGCATTCAGGACATTTCCTACTCGTACTTATCCCACCGACTATTAAGTGAATTGAAATCGTGACTGTCATTAAATGCGATGGAGGAACAAAACATTTTGTAATTTGCAAATGAGCCTGACAATGTATTTGTGCCTGTCTGCGGAAGGATCTAACTTTGTGTGGTTTGATGATGCTTCCTTGTTTTTCTCTTCCTTTTTTCTGTTTTTTTTTTTTTGGTGAGCTCCATCATGTAGGGTCAATTATTTTCGCCCACTGAGCTGTATACTAATCGAACACAGACGGTGCTCATTTTGTTGTTTTACTCCTACCATACTACCAGAAGCTCAACGAACGGTTTAAAGAGGAGGAAGCGCAAAAAAGAACCTTCGCAAAATTTGCATCGAAATAATATTTCCCTCCCCATCATGAGATGTTTGCTCTTGTCGATATTTCACGTTCTATTTTTATACATTTTAATCCAGATAGGTGGGTACTTTCTGGCTACCTCTATCTTTTAAGCTGTAAGAAGATCAACGACCAGCCTTGGAAACTTTTGATTAGAATCGCTCTCGGAATAGCCAAGTGAGATTATTCGTTCATTAAGGGCCCCCACACATCGCAATAACTCATATAGTGGGTTTGGTTGCCACTCAACCTGAAGGTAAATCCTTCAGGGCGTAACTTTCTTTCCATTCTCCGTCAAACACTTAACTCCTTTCACTTATTAGGGATGGCGAAGGACCTTGATGCTGCTGTGCGATAAAGGAAAGCATTAAGTCCTTGTTTTTGCAACCCGCACTCGTGGGATGATGTGTGCGCTTTCCCCCTAAGGGTCTCTCTGTAAACATATGTTCCGCCACCACACATAATTCTCTAACAAAGGATATAATACAGTGTGAAGTGAAGAGTGTGCGAAGGCGAAACTTGTATCTTTCGAAGAAAACAGAAAAAAAACAACGAAAATCTAAAAAAGTTTTTGATGTTCATTGTGGCAACATATTGACTTGATTTCATGTTGTTTTGATGGATGGATATTTTGATAAGTTTCACAATATGTTAAGTTATATGCTGTCCTGGGATATGTAATGTGATGTGGTGCAAACGAAAGGACACCGCATTAGTAGATGCTGTGCTTAATTTCAGTGGCAACGCCCAAGTGTCGAACATCATTTGTCTGTCATCATTTGACTTCAAGCACTTATCATTTTTCATAACAGCTTCCAAATTTGCTGCACAAATTTAAGGTGCAAAAAAACTATTTATTTGTAAGGCCCTTTGTGAAAAGAGAGAATAAAAACTGTGCGGAAAAACACGCAATCTTGGCGGCGTGCATTTTGTGAAGCTTTCTATTTAGCAGATTCGTATCCCCAGACAAAACACCCAGTATTTTGTACAAATTAAAAACTTTTCGCTGAAAAAGAAACTGTCTGCAATTCAGAGCATCTTTACAGGGAAATTCCTTATCCAAAGGTAGAGTTGGTTTGCAATAAAAAATACAGAAAAATGTTCATTCCTGATGGACGGTATATATGATACCCTATTGAGTATTTCCGTAGAATGTTTTATGCAGTTGCTAGATTTGAATGAAAATACATTTGGGTTTGATATTTTAGTTGAAAGTTCCCTCTTTTTTTATTACACAAAAAACAAGAAGCTGTTTTTATAGAGAAGATCTCGAATCTTCGGCAACGAATAGTGATAGCGAATTCCACAAAAAGAAAAAGAGAAGAGCGCAAGTATGTACCACAATTTTATTCGTTAAAAAATTCTTGTAATTGTTATGAATAAACATTCAGCACTTATAATATGATTTTAATTTACTTAACTGTCCTCAGAAATAAGAAAAATTCAGCCAAATTCCCACAAGCCTCTTTTCCTTACCGCAAAAAATCCAAAAAAGAAACTAAAATTCGTGGGAAGTTTGAAATATGTAAGCTGTCATTCGGCTACTTCCGACGTTGCCAGATCCTTCGTGACAGCTGTAAGCGGTATGCTAATAATGATTTTTAACCCTCACCTTATATATTTTTAAGGTCACAATGGATAGTTGCAGACTTATAGTACCGCACTTTAAAAATACCATCGAAATGCAGTCTTTCGGGATTGCGCCTAAGGTTAGATTCATTTTTCCATCTGTTTTTTTATTGCAGGGAGGAAGAACGAGTTGGTGAATATTTTCTCTTTTTTTAGTAGCAACGGAAGAGCTGTTTCCTACTACAGTCGAATCCCTCTCAGTCGAATTTTCACGGAAGTTAGAGGGATTTATGTAAAAAGTTAGAGTGGGGATATACTATATTTTTAGTTTAAGTTAAGTTAAAAAATAGGGAACTCTAACTAGAACAACAACACAAGTATTGCGCACCTGCAAATGTTGCGCATTTAATTTTTTAAGCAGAATCTCAAATTTAAAAGAGTTTACAAGGTTTATTCGATTTTATTCAAGATATTGTAATTTTAATATAATAATAGTCGAAACTAGAGAACAGTTTGGTTTGCTAAAGGCGTCTTTGTCGTGCGAGAATTGCAGATGATCTGCTCTCGGGAAAAAACCATCAAGCTCAAGCTGTTGGCTTTTGATTTTTAGTACCTGAGCTTGAGTATCTATATATTAATCGCCGACACAATTTCTTTCGGTACATATTTACCCTACTTAATAAGGACCAATTCTAATATTTTTTTTACTAAATTGAAGCGATCCACTCTTAGATGTGTCGAAAAGAATAATAATTTAAAAAAAGTATTTGCAAAATAGGTAAAATAATGTTTTTAAATTGAAGAAAGAACTGTGTGGCCCATTTTCGACCACTGGGCGAGCCTAGTCTTTCTTAAATCGCCGGCTTTGCAGAACTACAGTAGCGGCTTCTAAATAAAGCCCACATATAGCTACATATCTAAATGCGTAACATAATTTTATGTAGAAACACAACGTATCGGGAGATCTTTTTCTTGATTTTGTTGTCTTCAGAAGAAAATTTCGACCTAGAAGAATACTGTAATAGGTCAAAAATCAAAAGAATATTTTCGAATTAGAGGGATTTTCGACTTTGAAGACGACTTTTCTATGAAAAATTGCAGGGAATGCAAAAATTGTTTCGAAAAATTCGAGTTATATGGAAATTCGAGTAAAAGCAGGTTCGACTAAGAGGGATTCGACGTATTTCCTCACAAAACTCTGTTTTATTTATTCCTTGAAATCGATTCGTGGATGTCTCGTGGTTTCTAGCACCAACTCCCACAAAACTAGGGAACAAATTAATACTACGTTTTTTTTATAACCGACAGATGAAAAAACTTAACATCGGAGACCATCTTGCATTGGTTATTTCTTCAAAAAACGTCTTTGAAAAATAACTACCAAACCATACCCTACTTCCAGAAAAAAAGAAAAGAAGACCATCTCCATTGAAATGCTCCCCGGTTGCTTAATTAATGAGGAACTTTGTAAATCGAAGTTACATACTTAATAACAGAAATTGAATAGCGCAACCCAGTGGATGGTTTCTTCTTTGAGACTTCTGCCAATTGCAGGCAAAACTTCTGATCAACCGTACAATAAAAGCTGAGACCAATACCCAAGTACTTGGTTGTCCAATGTCCGTCTCCGACCAGCATACAATAAGCAGAAAAATGTTCTCCTAACCAATCTCATAAATATTTATGGAATAATTTCAGTTGGTTGAATCGAAATCAAAAACTCAAACTCAATACGAACGACCACCACCACCAGGAGGCGACCACAATATTGGCTTTCTTATGGCCGGTGTCCGGTGTTTTACACGTTAACCCTTCGTTACTATAATACGATGGCGAGGTGAGAGGGGGTGGGTTCGGTAATACACTGATGGGATTGCTTTCAAAGGACTCGTGAGATATCCTTTTACGTCTAAATAATATTTTATCTGCACCTCAAGTGCAAACATGCCGTGTATAGTATGAAAGGAACTTGCACCGAAAATTGAGATACGGAAGAGGACGGAAAACGGATTTAAATTCCTCGGTTAGAGTCTCGGCGAATTCGATCCGTGGAAAATATGCTTCTTGACTTCATATTCATTCAGTTTTTTTTTCCAATTTTTCTGTACCTATATCCATTCTGACCCAAGGCTGTAATTGGATTTCATTGAAAAAGTACAGTACACCGAGTGCTTGCGTCGCATCCCTGGAATATGCGATTGGCATCACTGCGGTCTGCTTCTTGTCTTTACAGGATTAAAGAGTAATCCAAAGGTCGTATAGCATTTTGAGTATTGCACCACGCCCTAGGCTGCACAAAAAAACGTATACCAGTCGGTATACCAATAATGGACTAAACGCTTGTGGCATCACAGCATCAGCAATAGCAATAGCATGTGAATCAACTTTCAGTACCTTGACTCCTCATTAGTGTCCAAGGATGTGACCGGAATTTGTTCAACATTTTCGCAGTGTGGTATGGCAAAAGTTGAAAAATCAACTCTCCTCTTTCCCGGGCAGTATCTCTCGCCAATTCAACAGGACAAATGAATCAAATGTGTTACCCATTCGATAATTCCGATCAGACCCATCATACACACACATACACACATTCTCGTACAGTCTCGGCTCGAAAGGGAGATGCTCACAGCTCACACTCGTGACCTTAGGTCTCTTTGGTAGTTTTCGGATAAAATTTTATTGGATTCTCATCAGGTGGTCTGCAGCTACAGCGTGGAGCTCACCACTATCGTTATGTGGTCCACGAAGGACGATTTATCGAAGGAGCAAGGATGAAAAAATACAAAAAAAAATAAAGAAAAAACTGCTCGTACCATGAAACTGTATGAAAAAGTCCTTTAGGATGAATGTAAATTTTTTTCTTTATTCGACATTTATTTGAGAGATTTTTCTACGAACGAATGTTTCGAACATTATTCACTTGTGATAGTGACGCTGCTGGAGCACATCAGATGAATATTGCGGAATGATTGACTGCGGTTTCGTGCTGAAGTTTGGAAAACGAGCTCTCTCACCTTGACATTTTTTTCCCCCATTACGTAATGTTTAATTACGTTAAGATCTTTGCACAAACAATTTTAAAACTATTTCCAGGACTTTGTCTCTCGTCGCGAACTTAACTTTTGTGTCTTTGCCGCTTTTCATTTGTGTTTCTGTTAGTGCGGCCGACAGAGGAGCAACTGCTTCCGCCGCCGACGACTTTCGGTGCACACACATTGTTGGGTCTTTAACAAACAAAGTAAACTGACGTGCACTGTCAGAAAAGTACAGCGGTATAACAGAAGTCGAACTTTTTTGCATCTGAATCATTTAGTAGTATGTCGTGTCAAGTTGAAGGAACACTCACTAAAGGGGGGGTTTTTTAAGTAAAGACGGCAGAGGAAAAGGGGTACCACAAAAAGTGTTACATTTTAAGAATTTCCTTTAAAAGAACATTGAGCCGACCTAAATACTGAAACTTAAGGAGACAAATTTTCCGAGGGTAAGGAACTGTTCAGCTTCTTAAATCAGGCCCGGTAAAAAATTTCAAGTCCTTTCTTTTGTTGCAAAAGTAAAATTACATCCGAAATGGACATTTTTTGTCAAATAAGCCTTTTAAAAAAAAATGTGAAGCAGGTACCTTCATGCCATCTCACTTTTAAGACGACTTTATCACTCGATAAATCGGAATTTGTCAAAGGCCTCGAGAATTACCAATGCGATTACTGGGTAAATCTTCATTTTAGAGCTGAAAAGCCTAAAAATGTAACTTAAAATGACGCTACAAATCAAAGCAAGCCTATTTCCTATCCCTCCATGCAGATGCCACACCATTTGATGTCTTTGTCCCTTTAAAACTCGGCGCGCCACTTTATGTCGAGTCTTTTCGGAGAATATTTTGGATTTCTTTCTCTCAAAACGCAACAGTCAAATGTTTAACTATTTAAACAGTCAGAAAACGGTCAAATTTTTAAAATTAGTGGCTCAATTTTTATGTATATGTAGAACAGAGGTTCCCAAACTATTTTTTTCGTAGACGGCCCCTGCTGCTACATTTTTAACATGTTCCCAAAATTCGTTAAAAAAAATGTGAAGGTCAGGTCTAACGATGAAAATTTGCGACGCGGTTGAGTTCTAAAATCTCTGAAACCCAAGTCGTATTTCGTTCCTTTTCACGACTGAAGAAGCGTTGCGGGCGACGCTTAGCTGAATATCGAATATGCAAGTTTTTACAAGTAACAGTCGTGAAATACGCTATACTCAAAAAAATTAAGGGAGGTTTTTGAAAAAGGGAAATAATCTTCTCCATCTAATCTTCTTTGCTATCGAAACCAGAAAACTGTTCGTCACTTGCAACTGGTGAACCCTCGCTTTTTTTCATGCCAACGTAGACCCCCGTCAAGTCTTCCTGGACCACTTTGTGAATAACTGATCTAGAAAATCATACCAAATCAAGAAAAAATCATAAACGGTCCGACAGTTAAACGAAAAATTTTTTCCGCACCTAATTTTGAAAGTTTTTTTGTTCAGGACATTCTTCGAAGACCCCATACGTTCCTTATTGGCATAGGCACATCGTCTTTCGGTTGTTTACACACAGCTCTACATAGAACAGCATTCGGCATTCGCTTTTCGACTGACAGAAACAACAAAACCCAACGACTCGCTTGATGGCAATAAACCTCATACTTCGCCGACATGCGCACTTGATTGAGCAACATTCTCCCGCAGTGTTGCACTAAAATACAGAAAACATGTTTAACATGAACATAATTTGCTCTCCCAGTGTTACTGTTGCACTCTGTTAACATTTTGCAGACAAAATGGCAGAAGCAACGCAACTCTCTTCGGATGTTATCTGCATGCTGTTCAACTTTCAACATGCTTCTTTGACTATGACTTAAACTTGCTGACACATGTCGCTTAAATCATCAATCAACGTTTTGTTGACAAACATTTTTGCAACGATATCTCTCCATGGCGGCGGCAGCGGCCACCACTGCGCGATGTAAACACAAAGAAAGTTCACAGATAAATCTTCCCAGCTAAACGCTTCTCCTTCTTCGTTGTCATCTTTGCAAACAATGTTTGCATATCACATTTCGTCTGGCAGAATCCAGGTGCAAGGACATAAATCATTCTTTGTCGAATTGCATATTTGTGCGAGACGCCCGGCGCCATCGCTGTAATAGTCTAGCCCCCACTGTCTCTAGTGATGGTGATTACTTTTCAAAAAAAAAAATTGCGGATAATTGTCCTTGATTTATACGCACATCTGTATAAACTCTACACGCACACTTGCCGGTTGATTTGGTAATTGCTTTGGTTACAATTTTGCAGATGGGGGGTGGTTCAATTAATAATTGACCGGCCCTTGCCCAACAGATTGAGATGTATATCTGGCTTTTGTGTGTCTATATAGTCCTCCTCCTACTGATCGATAAATCTGAATGATTTATGCCAGAAACATGAAATAATTAATTGGTCACTCACGTCTTACTCAACTGAGATGATAATTATTTGTTATGATCCATGATGGTGTCCTTGTTACAGGAGCACAGAGCACAACAAATAATGGCAGTGTCGGTCTCGAATGACAACATCCTTACTAAGTATAGGACGACGAAGAAATGGAACAGGACAGAGCCAAGGGGGTAGGGGGAGGGTATAAATATGCATAGCAACTAATTATCAACAAGTTGTGCTGGCGTATACGATTCAAATAGAATTTAATATAACAAGTCATTTACATGAGCCGGACAAAGGAACATGGAATGGAATACAACTTGAGGCGAGTGCGATGCGATGTGTTGAGGAGAGTCCATGAGATCAACATCTTAGCTGAGACGATGGCAACTAATGTATACGTACGAGCAATAATCATGACATTGTATATTCTAATTAGCCCGCTGAAGGCTACTGTCGACATGAGTGTGTTTGATCCAAGGGTTGATTGAAACTGCGCTATACTTTTCCATGGGATTAGGGGTTAACATGTCGGCCGTGTAATTTGTAATTGCGGTGATGGTCACCCATGAAATATATATCTGATGTCTGTTATCTGAGCCGGGGTATTTATTTTGAAGACGCTGTGGGCTTTTATTTATTTTAGTAGGTAATAATTGTTGATTCATATTCTAAGAACACATAAAATATGTTTAAACCACTTTTCCACCACGATTTGATTTTTGTTTAAGATTTTAAGGACTCACATTTTTTCTGTTTTAAGTCTTGCTTCAAATTGACTTATATAAGTAGGACTTTGAGTCTTCTTAGGTCCTTTTTCATCTCCAATATCATGCACATCTCGCTCAGTGAGTTTTATTTTCTAGAAACATAAACACCCTGCCATCAAGCTAGAAAGAATGCCAACTTAAAAAAAAAAACAGTGCAGTCCCACTAAAATGACCAAAAAATATAAAAATCATTCGAATTTCCGGTGTATACTCAATTCGCATATTTCTACTTTCAAGGTGGATTCACTTTCAGTTTTTAATATCATGAACGATTTCACGTGAATTCAAATTCATTTTTTTACAATGCTTCTATTAAAAATGCATTTGCATTGCTTTCGATAAATTGTTGATGACATTTCTCTGGATTTGCAAGTTTAGAGATGATTAAACATGTCGGGATTTTTTTTAATGAATTGAGTCCAGCCAACCTCCCATTATGTCCATTAAAACCAGACTTGTAATGCTCAGTTGAAAGTCGTGTCCCTTTTTTATGAGCTCGACTGTCCACTTAATTTATTTTTTCTTTTAAATTAGTGTCCCATAGCAAGGTGGAAATTTATGCAGTTTCTTTGCCAAAAACCAAAAAAAAAAAAAACATACTAAACTCCCTAACGATCAAGGATATCACACACAAGTACCCACCTCAGGACGACGGCTTGAAAAGCCAAATTCTATAATACCCTTATAGATGGCAAACACACCGTGTCCAAGACAAAAGTTAAAAGTACTACTTGGAAAAAGCTATAGTAAATAGCGGCGTCTTACGTTTATCAAGATTCCATAAATTGCAAACTCAGCTGACAGATGGCACCAGAGTAGTAATTAAATATTTCCGGTTGGTATTCTCCTCCTCTTGATGGCCTTGTTTCCGCATTGTACACGTATGCATGGCGGCATATCAGGGGTGGTGGTCTTACCGTCGTTACGATTGCACATTGTTCCAGTTCTAAACGAAAGTTGGGTTCAACCACTCTCTCTCTCAGAAAAGTCGTTTGGATGTGCCCTTTAATGCGAATCAGAATTGTTGGTAAGCAACCGAATTAAAACAATTGTAAGCAGAAAGTACGAACGCCAAGAAGTCAATTAAAATGCGTTTTAGGTTATGGAAAAGCAAATAAAATGAAAGAAGACTATAAGCTGAATATGCATAAGCAAAGGACTATTTAAGTTAAATTTCTGCGGGCGGAACTAATGATTTTGTCTGAGTTGTCTTGAGTTGAATTTAGTTTCGCACGGCGGGACTGGATATTAATTACGTTTGTGCATTTTGCCTCTAGTTGGGGTGGACTTATTTGGGCCAGTGGGTTCAATTTGCATCAATGGGAAAGAATATACCTGCCAAGTGTATTCCAAAGGGCCATTCAACGTGCGTCTGCCTCAGAAGCCTTCCTGAAAGTGCGTATAAAACACTCAAGCTTTCTTCAATTCGTTTTTGGTTGATGGTTTGGTGCAGGCGTCTTATCAAAACACTGGTAACCCATTAAAACGGGTTGTTTTGTTGTTCCTAAAACGATTTTAACACTTTAAGCCATTTTTGCGGAGCGGATGTCTAGCTAATTGATCAATTTTCAGCGGAGCTAACTGATCACCGACGCACAAAAGGACGATCCAGTACAAAAATCAATCGTACATTTGATTTTAGAATATAAAAAAACAACCCACTGGTAGAAAATGACCTCAATTTTGATGACGCTACTGTCCATCTGAGCATGGGAAAACTACGCACGAAAAATGTGTGGAAAACGATCTTTAAGAGAAAGGCTCCCTGTTAAATTCCTTGATTGCAAACTTTGAATTTTGGACTTCACAAGAATTTGGAAACCTCCTGGGAAATGTCCACCCAAAACCATCCACTCAAACATTTAATTTTTCTCTGGCACTCACTCTAACTCTCTTCCTCTTCCTCTGAATACAAGAAACAATCACAAAATTTGACATTTAGCCAAAGTACACACACATGCAGAGGCAGGCACACATCGCCCTCTGAGGTAGCCCCCATTTGTTTGTGTTTGTATAGAAAAATAATGAACTATTGTGTACACGGAATCAGAGGAGAGTATAAGAACCTATTGCCATATCCGCCTGAAACAGGTGATGCCCAATGAGTCTTGGATTTTGTCCAACACAGTTGAGAAGAGACTTTCCAGTAAATTCAATCAATTCAGTAGTCACCAGAGCATATAGAGTAAACATTCTCCAACAGGAATATGAAGGAGGTGGACGTCCCTTAAACGAATATGGTGACAAAAAAATGTGGAGGTATATATAAAAAATGCCAGTGAGTGAAAATGAATTGGAGCAAATAAAAGCAAACCGATCCCAAATGAACAAACATTGCAATCAGAGGGTTTGCTTATTTTTTTCTTCTTTCTTCCAGCCGGTATACCTACACAATAGTTTAAATCATTGACACCCCTTTTAAGATGGCAAATTAAATATTTTTTCTCGTCTACGTTCTAATTTGTAGTCCTTTCAAGTCGACACACTCCTTCGCCGATCCTTAGGTAATCTAATAAAAGGAAAATCATCCAAGTCATTTGAAATTAACAAAATGTATGTATGAATATATTTACATGCAACAGAAATCAGAAAATAGGCAAAAAAAGGACGAAAAAAATGAAAAAAGAAAACAACACATCAGAAACTAACAGAAATCAGTGAAATTTGATTTCCACCGTCGAAGGCTTACTCTCGCTCTCTGATTTCTTTCCATTCATCATCTAGTATATTTTCTTAAATTTAGTTTCTCAACAGGAGTGAGGGGGATAGGGATCCAGGCTGCAAATCCGTTGCCATTTCATGGCAAACAAATTCTTCGTTACAGTGTTGCAGCGCAGTACACCCAGCATGAAAGATGGGAAAAATGCGAAAAGGATATCCAACGGATATAACGGAATGGAAATTCAATCAGCTCACTTCAGAATTATTCATAAATAAAATTAGAGGATTTCTTTTGCCGTCCGTCTCGTCTGGTTCGTTGTGTGATTTTTTTTATTTTCATTTAAGCCTTACGGATAGTTGTTTCGTCCTCTCTCTCTCGGTTTGCATTTGCATGAAGGATTGGGCCCTGTAATGGTTTATTTGTTCATGCAGAACAAACGAGAAATAGGCTAAAATATTTCCAGAGCACAAGGTTGTCATTGGAATTCATCAGAGCGACTTGGGTTACATTTTGGTTTTCAAGCCGAATGTAGGTCAGCACTTTGCCGAAATTAGAATGGCGGTCATTCAGAAAAATCAGTCTGAGGTTATTTTTCATCAAATAAAAATGTGTAATAATCAATTGAATAAAATCGTATCCGTTCCATCATTAATTCCACTTGAGGGGCGTTAAACCCCCTTTGCATTAAGAGCCTCTCAGACGTGTCCCTGCAGTTCGGACTCCCTCTGGCTGGATTTCCGTTCGTCACTCCTAAATGCTGAATGATTGATACGTGTCACATGTTCCTTTGATCATTCCGAGAAGTTCTATCCATGCTTCCATCAAAAATTCCGTTTGACAGTGAGGAAACTCTCTGCGTCAGCTTCCTACCGTGTTGTTGTGGCAATCATTCAAACCTCATCGTCTTGCTTCCTGTGGCAATGTGCATTTGCATAAGAATTACCTCGATAAGAATATGCGGAATACAATTTTATTGAATGTTTTAAATAAAACATATCTCGTCTAGCATGTACAAGTAAATTTTGGGAGAGCCATTTTAAATGTGGACTAACGTAGGTACGTGCGAGGGAATGATAAAATGACACATTTTCGGGGCAGGACCATCCTGGCGTTGTAATTAGACTGCAACAAAATATACGGCCAGATGTAAAATTTAGCATTTCTCTTTCTGGAGTCACGTATACTTGCAGCAAATTTTTTTTTGCGTATTTCTATTCAATGCAAGGACGTGAAAAGGATGTTGCTGAGTTGAGGCATTCAGTTTCATAAGGAATCATTTATTCCAGCGAGGCGGGACATTTCCGAGCAGTGTAATTATCGTTTCAATTTTAGCAGAAAAATATTACGTATACGCCATACATCTTTTTTTTGAGAGGGGCTATTTTTAAACATTTCGAATGAGTGCAAATGCTGGAGTGGGCTTTTATTTTAGGCACAAACATCAACCGGGTAGTGCAACGTTTCCACAGATAATTCATATGACTTGTTATGTCATTTAGGAATTGCGAAATATATTTCTCCTGCCAAAAACTATTTCACTGGCTGCATTTTTTGGTCTGGTTATGAGCGCAAAATCCTATACCAATGGGACACCATCAAAATATCGAAGACGAAATGTGAAACTCGCAGTCTCTATATAAACCGAGACAAACCACATAATTGCAGGTTATGAAATTCCAGTCATGTTTTAACTCTAACGAACCACATCCATGTGCCCGTCCGTACACATCTTTATACCAACAAACTGTTTCTCCCTCTCGATTCCTGTCTGACCGACCGACCGACGACGGGAAGTTTAACACAATCTTTCGAATTTTTGACCAACTGGCATGGCCCAAGCTAAATTTTGCCACACAACTATCAATGAGTGAATGAATGTAGGAACTCCTACCATGGCTGTTATTAGAGAGTGGAGTGTCTTTTGTGGGTCTTTTAACTTGAATAAGTAAATCGTTTTTTAGATACTGATAATTATAGGGATGTCAAAGTCAGTCAGGCGACTTTAGGACTTGCAAAGTTTGCAGGAACTTATTAAATTAATGAAAAATGTCGAGGTGACCTTAGACATTTGGTGGCAGATTTGTTTTCACTTTCAGTTTGAGTTGGCGAATAACCGGAGTTTCAATATCTGGTAGCCAATTATTTTAGAAACGTTTCCTTTCAAACTTAAACCTAGATAAAGCGACAAAGCTCTGTCAAACGCCTCTTTGTGTCCAAAAAACCGCAAGCAACCAGAACAACAAAGAAAACAAAGAGCTTAAAAATGTGTACAACTTTAAGCGCAGGGTAGGGACAACTCATACACAGCCATCTTATACCCGTACGACTGATCCATGGGTCATCTTCCCATTGTCTTTCCACCTTAATTTTTGTGTAGATCGTACATTCATAGATATATTCTCAAAATGCAGTTGAGCAGCTCTTTCGAACTACGACCTTTCTGTATAAAAAAAAATCAATTTGTCCATTTTTCGGCCTTACATTGAAGTAGTTTATAAAAGGTCTTTCCTCCAGACGTAAACTTAAAGACAAGACTGAAATTCGTTATTAGAAGCAAGGTTCTTAAAATTTGAACTCTTTGCTCATGAGCTTCCTCGACTTCCCTCAGTTTGAAAACAAATTACTCCATTTTCATCGTTGACACTTCTATTGGGAAAAAAAATACAACGAGACGGACAAAAACTTTTCCCCCCGACTCATGTCAAAGTAAGAGCGCACTCGTAAATATTTTGCGGTCATTAGCGGAAAACTTTCCAAAATCCTCAACTATCTGACATCAATTTTCAACCTTCAAATGGCAACTTTATAAATCTATCGCGTTTTTCGTTTTTGCTATTATTGTCCAATTGGAATAATTTATCAGCTCGCAAGGGATTAGGTAGGGTATCTCAGGTGCTGTCGACAAGTCGTCGCCACAGTTCCCAAATAATGTGTTATGCACCATTTTCCATCGGACGAAAAAATTCGACAAAAACACTTTTTAACTGCAAAAGTTTTGCACAAAATTTCGATTTAATTTTTTTTTCGCCCCTTGTTCGCAATTGAAATGGCACAACAAATGCGAGCAATTGTTTTGAACGCTCTTCGCACTATTTACCAATATAGAGTTTTATTTTTTTGTGTGTGCAATCTCCGATCAAGTTTGGGAAAAAGTTTTAGTTCCATCATCAGGACCAAACTATGACTTGTTTATCCGTATGCACATCCCATTGACTCCTGCAACGGCGGATAATCCCTATAGAAAACAGAAAATGTTTTCACGATGCAATTGCTTTCACGAAAGTTCAGTGGGGGGAACTCGAAAACCCGCTCGATTTATGGCGAAACCACGGACAATAGCGGGCGGATTATAGTCCATGTATGCACACAATTTGTTTCGTGGAATTCCTTTTAAAAATTGATCGATGTCGAGTGAATAAAATCAAACACACACGCGCACACAAGAAAATCATCGTAAAAGAAACAATTTGGGACACAAAGTGTGACATTGCCGTTGTCAAAGTAATTTATTCCCCAGCAAGTCAATAATGCCCTTTTATGGTTCCTTTATTATGGAAAAACGGTTGCGTATTTATGCGTGCGTGGTCCGTGTGTTTGTGTTATGAGCCTTGGTCACTGCGTATAGATAAATTGATAACTGAGGATAAGAGGGTATTTAGGTTCTAATAAAAATTCAACGAAGAAGATTCACAAGACGCCGACGGCCGGCGCGCGTCCGTGATCCGAATATTGAGTTGACATCTTCGGTTGCTTGTGGGGTTCTTCTGGGCTGCCTGGATCCGTTGTCATCGGTCAACTTTTCTTCGTTTGGGCCAGAAGTGTTGTCGAGCATTAAGGAATCAACAATCAATTTTGTTGAAAAGTTATTCGATTTGTTTTGCGAGAGATGAATGGAAAGTTTTCGGGTCGTTTATATAGATTTTCCGAAATTAAGGGATGGAAATATATTTATTGTAGAGTGGGGGGAGTTTTTCCTGTTTCTAGGGGGAGTTTTATCGCTGGTGAATAAAAATCACAACCAAGGTCAGTGTCGTGTCTAGTTTTTTTCGCACTTTTTGTCGCTGAGCTAATTTTGTGCACCTCATCTCCGTGACGCTGCAGATCAGAGCTGCCACGTTTTTTAATCTTTCGCACTTGAAAACCGCTTTTTCTATTCAAATAAATGTCAAATGCAATCATAGCCAAACTATGAGCTCTCAATTTGTGTAAATTTCTTCCGCCATCGTCCCCTAAACAGAAGGGTCCTTGTATAAATCGCCTGCATCCAGTCTTCAACAATACGTTTGACCGACAAGCAAGACCGAATAAAGAAATGTAATTTACCACCAGTCCCATTTGGACACAACTCCGCGCCAGAGTTTGTCCTGGATCTAAGATCTCTGACGCCGCAGTGGTCACCTTTCGCCTGACAATGGACTAATGCACACATCGCCACTGATGTAACCCATCCACCTTGTTGAACTCAATTCATTACAACATCTCCAGGTGGAGGGAGGTAAAAAAAGAAAAAAAATCCTCGCAGCGCGTTACTCCTTACCCTTCGTTTATATCGAAAATCCCATTTCCGCTTAATCAAAGTGTCAAGTGCACATACATTTATATATTTCCGGTGTGTGTGTGTGTGTGTTACTGTATGCCAGAGTTCTTCACCTTCCGAATAACATGAAATGTCAGAAAAATTACAAAAATGTCAACATTCGTCGTTGGCAGATTCCAGCTAGGTACGCCAACAAACACGGCTTGTGTGGTTGTGAGGTGGTGGCTTCCGGTAGCTGATTTCAGTAGCACATGCTAGAGGGCGAGTATACGATGACCATCGCCAGCTATGCGATCTTGATACTCCGATAAACGGCGGTCCTGTGCGATTGGTGGTCAGGGGGGTGGAAAATGACTGCATTGTGTCTCTCGCTTAATGGTGTCACACGATAAGTATCTGGCGCGTGGTGGTAAATTGCATTTAATAATTTCAAACTTTCCGCCGCCCACACACAACATACACACACAGAGAAGTTTCACTTGATTCGACGGAGAGCGAGGGAAGCAGACCACCAACAAGGAAGGATGCGATGGCATTATCCTCAAGCATTCATTTACGGGCTTTATACAACCTGACGGGCGAACCCATTAGCCAGAGGACAAAAGGCAATTAACAGCGTCCTGGTCTCGCGTAATTTCTGATCCTTTTCCGTTTGATTATTCATGGCACGCCAATGAAGTATAGTGCTACTGCTGCTGCTGCTGGGTGTTTGGGTTAGTTACTCGTGCAGTAGTAACCTTATTGATTAACTAACTGGATTTCCAAGTAACAGCGTAAACCTGTTACTGTTGTCACCCGTTTCGTCCACTTCCCGAATCAATTAGGTTCACACTTTCCCACCAAACAGTCCCTGACATTTCCCCAAATCAAACAATTTTAGCTCCTGCGTCTGTCTGTAGGTTTGTCAATTAATATCGAGGCCCACTTTCTCAAGGACACAATCGGGGGAGAAAAAAACTCGGCCTTCACCTCCGAATCTATTTCTGACATTTGGCTTTGCATCGGCAATCATTCAATCAACCCCACCGTACTGGGCCAGCGATCAGCAAGATGTTAATAGGGTATTTTTTTTCCTCCTTCGTTTGCCAAGGGTGAAATAAAGTTGGACAGATTTGCTGAGAGGACGCCAGCGACACGCTGCGAACAGACAAAGAGGACAAAACTTTTCCTACTCCACCACCCAGCACCCAGCACCTGTCTATAGGAGCAGCGTCTGAGTTTGAGAGACAACAATGTCTTTGGTGATACTTTGACGGTTATTTTTTTTTGTCCATAGTGCACACCACTCTGTGTTTTTTTTTTTTGTTGAAGAAATCGATTTTCTCCCTGTCTGAGTATGCAAATTATTTTATTTTCAATTTTCGACAGGTCCTCGAATCATGAGTTGAGTTGAGGCTCTGGGTGTGAAAGGATTTGTCAGCGGGTGGTAAAGTTCGTCGCAAACTTGTGTAAGCGCTCATAATTAGAAGTGATTGATAAAGGATATCCAGGAGGAGAGCGCTTCGTTGACTTTAATTCAAGGTGTTGCGGAACAAAAACGTATTGAGCCACGTCTGTCATTCATCTGGTTTGGTGCAGGTCTCTCTCTCTGGTCGCACACTTTTCGTAACACACCAGATTTGCATTCATTTTCATATCTCTCTCTCTACTGGCCGAGTTGACAATTGTGGAAACTGGACATAGTCTGCATGATGGATGGGATTTTGATTGGCCTGGGTTTTAGCACTTTCGGGCAATCCATTCATTAGGCGTAAGGTGTTGTCCTAATCCCTAACTGGGAGTCCTCTTTATTGGCACACTGTTTTCGAAATCAATTACATTTCGGTTTCAATGCTGGTCAGTTGACTGTGGTTGGCCTTCTTGGGGGGATGCGACATTGGGACTTGGTCAATACAATTGTATGCGCATCGGTTAACAATCACAAGGTGTAAGGCAGCATGTCAAGAGGTAAATTTTGTAAATATTTGCACTTTTGTTAGCAGTTTCCAATTAGAAATGTAATTCATCTATAGACTTTGTGCAGTGTGGCCTATGGTGACTAAAGTCAGTAAGTTGTAGATACAGTAAAACCCGGATAAGTGCCTCACCTTAAATTTGCCGTTTTGATAGGCACTTATTAGGGTTAGGCAGTTGTAACAAAAATCCGCCTTAAGTGCTCAGAATTTTGGTTCTCAAAAAAGGTACTTTTGCGGGTTAGACACTTAAGCGAGAGGCACTTATCCGGGTTCTACTACCTCTGAATAATTTTTCATAAATGGTTGACTACGATATACGAGTTTTTTTTATTGTAACGATCCATCACTGATCGCCACTGATAGCCACCACTGGATGATGTGGCACCACTCACCCGTACACCACAAAGGGAAATCAATACCAACCCCAGCAGCCGAAACAACAACAACGCATACGGCAGATTTTCATAACGCTTACAAGTCACACTTACTACTCGTTGCGAAAGTCATGAAAGTATACAGACAGTGCACAATGCCTGGTGCAATACGATCGAAGCTGACCCTGTTCTCTAGAGACTTTCAATATTCTTTTGAAGGCACCATTCTCCTCTCGGAATTGGCCACTTATAGGGATCTGGTATTGTGAGCATTCCGATCCATTCCGCACTCTTTCCTTTCCTCTCTGGTCTCTGGTTGTGTATTGTGAGCATCCCGATCAACTACAGTCTCTTGCTATCCACCGTAGTTAGAGAGTACGTATAAATTGTGTTAAGGTCGTATAAGGAAACCTTGTAGTAGAAGATATAGTAGAAGATATAGAAGAACCATTTCTGCAGACTGTTAAACGGCGAAGACGACACAAATTCCGCTGTCAGGCAGAACGAGCCATTCAACCTGGACGATGACTGCCAAGACTTCCGTCCACCTGACTAAAGTGAAGTGAGGATAGCAATATCTAAACTAAAGGCCGATCCACAAGAAAGGAGACCTTTTAAACTACGCCAACTATAGAGGCATCAGTCTCCTAAACACTGCGTATAAGATCATATCTGACATACTGTGTGAACGCCCGGTAAGTCCACAACCGACCAAATATTCACACTACGGCAGATCTTGGAGAAAACCCAAGAAGTCCAAATTATACCCACCATTTGTTCATCGATTTTAAGGCCGCATACGACAGCATTTATAGAGACGAGCTATACAGAGCCATGTCTAGTTTTGGCATCATGATTTAGACAAGGTGATGCGCTGTTATGTGACTTTTTTAACATCATTCTTGAGAAAGTTGTGCGCAACTCACAAGCCAACACCAGAGTGAACAGCGAACTCTACGAGCTGTACAACGACACCGACCTGGTCAGAAATATACGCATCAGTCGTCTAAGATGGCTAGGACATGTAGAGCGAATGGACACCAACGCTCCCGCCCGAAGAGTCTTCGATTCCAACCCGGAGGGACAACGCAGTAGAGGAAGACCTGGCCTTAGGTGACGCGCACAAGTGGAAGGGGACCTCAACCAACTTGAAGTGCGCAACTGGAGGCAGTTAACCAAAGATCGCGCCACCTAAAGTAAGTAGGTTTGTATAAGTAGTTTTAAGATTATAAAATCCAAATTGTTAAGGAATAGTTATAAAAGGGAAAAAGTGTACAACGCTCCACAGTTCGTGTGGGCAACTCTCGACCCGACGAGTATACCCCGGCCGGAGATAAGAAGGGCATCACTTTATTAAATTTGATAAAGAGATCCATTCCTCCATCGGACGATCCCTTTTGACCTTTTTAATGGGCGTCTCATAGTGATGTGCTGAGCCACCCGTCTGCCATTGTAGCTCAGATTTTGCAAAATGCCACGCTTCGTTGTACCCATCATCATCTCAAGCATAGTCCGATTTACATGAATTCAATCGCAGCCCGCCTTCTCCCAAGAGCTCAACTTGTATCCAACAAAAATCCAATTCAATCCTCTAAGGCAACACTCTTGTATCCTGTTCTATTATATTCGCGAATAGCATCCTCTTGGAAGGAAAATATTATTTTTCGTTTCAATCCGATTTTTTTTCGCAGATCCTTTTTTTTATTTATCGCTGACCTGCTTGCAACCGCTTTTTCTGTTCCGAGTGTCCATTTTATGTTCATTAATTAATTCATTAATTCAGCAGGAGCGATTTTTTTTCGCCTGTGTACTCTCTTCCTCTTTCAGGAAAAATGTACATATATATTTACAAATTTGCAGTTGTTATTATTATTATTGCAATTCTTTGGGTGCACAGAGTTTTTTTTTTGTTTTTTGTGTGGCGAAAGAGGAAGTGCACACTTGTGCATGTGGAAATAAGGACAACGTGGAACTTGTTCAGTTTGTTTGTGTTATTTTTTAATTTCCACTTTACCCCATTAAAATTCTGAATACATAATACTATCCACCCACAGAAGTGTCTTGGCGAAATTTTTATTTCCCAAGCCCAAGTGCGGCTGCAGTAGAGAGAAGTAGGGCGCGTCGAGCTGGTTCGAAGGAGGGGGGGGTGTTCGTGATAGACATGTAAGTAGGCGACAATAAAAGATTAAGAAGAATATTTTATTAATTTTTTTTTTATTAATTTGTCAGGAAGAAGGAAGTCATTTCAATAGGGATCGGTAGATGGCAGTATAATATTTACGTTGTTAATTTCGTTGGCAAATATCAGACAGACGGAAATTGAAAAGGCATCTCTGGCTTTGTTACGCTTCGTAAAAGCGAAACGGCTAACAATCTCTTCAGAAAGTTATTTTATTCCTTTTCGCTGCAAAAGGCTAGGGATGTTTGTTGTATACAGCTGGGGGAAAGGGTGAACTTCTGGAGTCGCTCAGGTGAATATAGCGAAGTTAATTCAAGTGGTATAGTATAACGTGGTGCATTTGATAGGAACATCATTTTGTGTACGTAGTGAGTGGATGAGGCGCCAGAAATGCTCGCGATTGCAGATTTGTGTTTGGCCATACAGCATCAGGATTGCTTGTTTAACTAAGTACATATTTCAGTGGTGAATTTTCTCTTATTGAAAGTGGTCCTTTTATTACAAAAAAATTGGGTCTGACCTTATCGGTCTCGCTGGTAAGAAATATCAGAGGTCGTAGAACTCGCTGAGGTATCTCTTGTCTTTGCCTTGCCGGCGGCGTCGTGGAGAGCCCTGATTGGCAGCTTCAATCACTCAGTCGGTGCCAACAGTACCCTTGTTTAGTCTCTAACGCCACCTCTACATACAAACTTTATTCCAATCGATAATTAACAAAACATATGTGAATGTGAAACCACGCCATCTAGCCGTCACAGTGGTGAAGTTGTTAATTTTTTATTGCAATTTTGGTAGCAGAAGGGCGAATATAAAATACTCTTCAAAGACGCAGCCATCTTGATTAAGAGGTAATACGGATTTTCCTATACAGAGGCACGAATTTCACAAAATTTGTGTTCTAGGACAGGCCGGCCCCAAACTTGGTGTGCTCAAAGGCCCTTTCATTGCTTAAAACGACCCTGCATCCGAGAGTAAAACCGTCATGAGACATCTTGCAACCCAAAGTCGATTATCTGCTATTGCGGACAGCATTTTTGTAAAGCAAAGATGGGTACATCGATTTTACTTCCTTTCCACATTTTTCTGACATGTGGCCGCAGCAAAAAATGGATAAGAAGCAAATTAACTAAGGAAATGCCCCTCACAGTATATGACCGGCGGGCATCTCGATTTGATTCGCCTTACACCTCAATAGGAACTCCTGCTATATCCCATTCCATAAGCACCTTGAGTTCGAGTCCTTTTCCCCGTATTCGATAAAAAAAACCGCCTTCGGCTATCAATTTGGCAAACGAAAGAATTCCCCGCTTATCTATGACAAAGGAGAAGAAAATGCCGCGAGATAAGGACTCCATTTGAAAACTAAAAAGGATAAAAGACCACTCGAAAGCCGCAAAGAAAAAAAATGCGACAAGCATAATTAATTACGCTCCCCAACAATCTTGATTATATAATTTCCATCCTCCAAAAAACGACAGGAGTTACCACAGTACGGGGTAGCAACGCGGACACAAACACCAAACTAGGTTTTATGATCGCAAATAATAATATCTACCCCCTCTGGAATCTGTGTAACTTTTGACAAGTTCGATGGTTGTTAATTTTCCATCCGCGAGATATCTGATTTCGACTATGCCACGGGGACAAAAATGAACTATATCAAGGTCGCCTGCGGGTGAACTGGGCCCGACAAAAAAATCCCTTACTTCCTTTTTGCGCTTTTTTCTGGTGATTAAAAGCCCACCAACGATGACCGCATACTCGATGCACCTACAGATAATGGTTGTATGAGCCTGGGCACACACAAATCGCACATCGAACTATGAAATGTGTGACCGGCCAATTGGCGAGGGAAAAACTCGTTCGAAATTGTGGAAAATCTCTGCGGGGAATTGTCGAGGCCGATAAAAA
The DNA here is from genome assembly GCA_936431705.1 of Cheilosia pagana. Classification (NCBI taxonomy): domain Eukaryota; kingdom Metazoa; phylum Arthropoda; class Insecta; order Diptera; family Syrphidae; genus Cheilosia; species Cheilosia pagana. The sequence continues at coordinate 849,234 of OW386169.1, forward strand.
TCAACACAATAAATGTGACAATGCGGTTAATTGCATTTTTGTGTCTGAGGGCTGAGGCTACTCCATATGTGGCGAGTACGAGTTCGAGTTCATTGAGTGCTTACTGTTGATATTCATGGATTTGGTGCGTTGCATATTTTTCTATTCTCTCAGGAATGAGTGCGTTGGCTTTCTGGAATGCTGACAGTCAGATTTGTGTTTAAATGACAATTGAACGTCCTTCTAGTGGCACAGACAAAATCCTTGAGGTGGGTAATTAAGATAAGGGCGGGACGTCACGATTGTGCGACTTTTTAAAAGTCGAAGAACTTGCTGCAAGTTCTCTAATTAGGAGATTCAACTTTGCGACAATGAGGGTCGAAAGCGGCGCACTAAGATAAGGCTGTTAATTATTATATATGAAAAAAGGACCTCGCTTGTGAGGTGGAATTTAAAATATTCAAGCCACGACTTTGGAGCCTGTAATCCGCTTCATAAAGCACATATTGTGGGTGGGCACACCTATTCCAAGTCAGAACATGAGATCTATAGTTTTCTACGCCATTTGGAATGTAACTACATATGTGTGTGTGTTTTTTTCAAAACTTTGCAACCTTTATCATTTGCAAGGAATTTTCAAACTGCAGGTGCATACACATTCGCACATGTGACACGCAATTTTGTTCACATTAATCATCTGCAGTGTCCTTGATCCGTGCCCACTCCCACAATGTCCTGAGTTCATAAATCTGAGCTGACTGATTTATGCCTGAGCCGAATGAGGGAGTGAGCCGACTGGAAATTTCAAATTCACATCACACGACTTGTGTACGCACATAATCGTTTGCAGTGTTGATTTTCAGCCGAAAAAGGAACTTTCCTTTTTTTTCTCTTTTTTTGTGGACTATAAACAAAGCAACGCCTTTAAAGGACATCCGCAGTAAACAAACGCTGTTACTGTTGTGAGCTTTATTTTTTTTTAAAATCCAGGCTGAATGACCATAGGAACAGTCTTCAAAAGTAGTACCGCCCCGTATGATCCCTCATACAGTGTTTCAATGATGAAGTCAAAGAAATGACATTTAGTCGTCAGTATTGTGGTATAGGGGACGACAGGTGGCAGGACACAGACACACAGCAAATTTCCCCGAGGGATAACGACAGTGATTCAATTTGTCAAACAAACACGACAGCTTCTGTGGAATTAGCTTAGAGTTTCTCCACCGCACCACCATCCATCCATACACATCATACAAGAAGTGTGTTAAGCTCATGGTAGCTAGCGGTACACCTATATAAATATTTAAAAAATAAATAAACAAAAACCAACAACGATAGATGGCTTTCCTTTCACTGAAGTGATAGCAACAGTCGTTAGGGAAGCAAAACCGCTTTGACATGGCGACGATGTCGGTTCGGTCTCGGTGTATCAGCTCAGCAGGCATTGGGATATCCTTTTGATTTTGTATGATATTTTCTCTCTTATTTTTGGGGGTTGGGTTGGGCGTTGGGCCATTGGGGATGTTATTTCAGTTCAAGAGGTTTCTCAGCAACAACTGGCAACAAAGATAGTTTTGCGAAGGACGAATTATTGTGAGTGAGAATAAAGCTTAAAAATATATAATATGTAGTTTTTAAAACATTTTTCGTCAAAAGGAAAAATTAAAAGAGCGCTGTGACCATGCATATGCAGATCTAAATGCGGTTTGATTGAGTGAGGACAGAATTAACTTATTTATTTGCTTCGGTGATCAGAGAAAAACATCCACTCCAGGGTAGTTGACTATCCTTGCGGATATTTTGCGGTCTGGTGGGTTTATTATGCTCCTGGTCAATGACCAGGTCCTCTCTGAAGCAATCTCCGCATGACACTTACCGCACTTATTGTCTTTGTTTCACGGAAATATTTTCACTTGCAACTATATTTCGCGTCATTTCGAAAAGTGCATTTTAACCAGTCGGGTAAAAAATTATACCACACATGCGACCCCATGCTATGAATCTGTTAAGTCAATATTTGTTACCAATTTCAAAGTTTAAATGCATTTTTACGTTTGGAGGTTACAACTCGCCTCTGAAGTGCTTCATCTGCCATCTCTTGAGAAATAAGAGTAGTAAAGAAGTCATCACTCGGATAACCTGTTTTATCCGAATTTGTCCGGTTGCGGGTATTCTTGAGGGATATTTTTTGAATAATTTTGAGCTACTTTTGTGGAATGTAATAATTTTCTTATTGGATTGTGTCAGTGTGGTGCGGGTCTTGGATTCGGATAAAAATCGACAGTGAATGCACACAAGCAATGATAAGGTGGAGCGTTTTGCACCTATTATTGGGGATGGATTAGGTTTACGATGAGAAGAATCGTCTTTATCAGATACACCCACCAGCTGAATGTTTATGTCAATGGTGGATTTCGAAGCGCTTTTAGTACAGACATCATCCAAACTGGACAAAATCAACAATATTCACCAGGAAAGCCAGATATTTGACCCAGAATCGGGCAATAAGGACACGATTCACAGATAATTCATCCCAAATCGAGATAAAAGCAAATTCGCTTGCAGAACTTTCGAATTGGATGCTTGTTTTAAGTCGTACATCAAAGAAAGCAAACATAAATGGAGCAATCCTTAAAATTGGTTATTTCTGTCGGTTTATGGGTTGGAATCTTAATTTTTTCATTGACCAAAGGGGAAAAATTTAAAAAATCCAGGGGGCCTACTATGCAATTCGAATCGAATCGAATCGAAAGTAGAATCGAAAGTAGAATCGAATTACATAGTATGCCCCCTGGACTTTTTACATTTTTCCGGCCCCCAGAGATTGACGGAGATTACCAGGAAACGCGTGATTCTTCAGTGAATGGACCTTACTACCATAAAAAGGGAGAAATCCCACTATCTATGAACACTGCTGTACAATTTCAGTCACGGGCACGAACCTTGTGTGGATAAAACAGTAACCGCGTTCTGCGTTGTTTCTGCATTATTTCATTTGAGGTTAAAAAAGGCAGAGACTCTTCACAGGTCGGGAGCCCGTTAAGTACGAGTAGAATGTGGGATCAACGAACGCAGTCATTTTTTTAAAGAAAATGGGAAATTACTGTAGCCTCAGATTGGTACCGGAAGTCAGCCAATCCCATGGACTTATTTATTTTGGACTGTGAATGTTGTTGCTAATGCGTATCCACCCACATTTCCAGCATTAATTTTTACAGGGTGCTACGTTAAACAATAAATTTGTTTCTGAAGATTTTTTCACATTTCATTGATGTTTAGAAATTCTTCAAAATCGCGTTTGGTCCTTCACATAATTGAGTTCTGAATCGGCACAAATTAGATACTTACTCATAACTTTAAAAACGCTATGTGTTTGAGTAGGCGCAGCGGCTTGGAGTTAGTGTACTACTGTGGACTACTTAGTGGACTACTAAGCGAGGGTCCCCGGTTCGAATCCCGAAAGAACCAAATTAAATCTACTGCACCACCTCTCGCAAACGTTTGACAAACATCCGAGAGTATAGTTGTCATGAAAGAGCTTCTCAATTAGCCAATTGATGTGTTGGGGAAGTGTAGGGTGACCTTAACCAACTAAACGTAGGAAACCAGAGGCAGTCGGCTAAAGATCGCGCTGGCTGCAGACTATTGCTGATTGAGGCCAGATCCACTCCCGGGTTGAATCCTTGAGTAATTAAATCTTCTCTTCTTAGGTCAGAAGCGACTGATAGATAACTAAATGCGTGAGTTGTAAGTCGAACCATTATTTGTTTTCCTCAACGCACTTTATTTCCCAAAGTTTTGTGCATTAAGAAATTCAGTTCTTTTGACTCTCATTGACTAGAGTCCTTTTGCGTCAGATCCCTTTTGCTGTAGCACAGAAATATATTATGACCTGAAACATCCAACTTTCAATAAAAAAACGGCAAATTCTAAATTAACTTCATTTATATTTGTATTAAAAATAAATTGGTTTCATTTAAGTACACAATAAAATTAATTCGAAACTATAATATATATATGAACTAAAACACATAAAATACATTTTTAAATGCCTTCCGCTGCCGAATTAAATTCAAAATCTGAACGCTATTAAAACTAACCTCAAGAAAAACTATAACATAAATTAAAATTGGAAATCTGTACGTGTCTTTTCTCCTCACAATTTTGATAAACTTAATTTCTAAGACAAAAGAAAATTACAAATATTATCTTTCTATACACATTCATATATTTATATATATATTAGAGTAAATATCTTTTTGTTTTGTCAATTTATTTTCAATGCGATTTTCTAAACATAGATTGAATATTTGATTTTAGTTTTGCTTTCAATATTTTTAAACAAATTGATAAAATATATAGCTTACATTTTTCTTTTGTTGTTCTTGTTGTAGAAATATACAGTTGTTTTAACAGATTTTTTTATTTTTAAGATTTGTTCTTTTTTCTTTAAATAGTATCAAAATAAAAATGAGATATGCATTGCTTTGTTTGCGTTCACCTGTTGTCCGCGCTCGATTATTGTACATCTTGAGATCAGTTGGAATGTTTTGTTTTGATTTAATTAGTTTGTTATTATTGATTATACTGATCTTCGGAAGGAACAGAACAGGAACGTGGAACGTAATTTAATTGAATTTATCGTTAAAAAAGCGCGCCCAGATGGTAACACAAAATTTGCCATTTTCGTATAGGTGCATTTTAAACAAAAATGATTTATTATGCTTTATACGGCAAAAAAATGCATTACGATGTACATAAGTCTTTCCTTGTGCAGTCAATGTTTAAAGTTAGATTTTTGTTATATATTTAAATTTATGGAAAAACTTGGTTTGTGCCTTTATTCAATATTAACTAATTCATATAACATTTATATGTTTTATTCCTTAAGTATCAACAGTGTTTTATTTTTTTTAGTTTTCTTGGTGTAACTTTAACCTTACATCAATGCGATTTGTTAATAGCAATATTTAATATTTTCTTTAAGTATATTTTATCTAAAACTGGGTATTTTTTTCTCTCTCTAATTCTATTTATTCTCAGGTGTTGTAGATGTTAAAATTGGGAACATCCTTTTGCAGGGGATGGCCTTTTGTCTGTTCTTTCTTTGATTGGGATTTATTTAATAGTACATTTAATTAATTTAGAGGATAATTTGAGTTGAAACGGTGCACGGAAGTTTTTCTTTATTAAATATTTTGGAACAAGGTGCGTGTGACTATAAAAAGTTGCTGGAGTTACAAATGTTTTTAAAAAACCGTTCAGTGGGATGGTATTTTTGTAGTAAATAGCTTTGCAAAGGATTTCGAATATAAACTGAAATGTATTGCAGGAGCATATTGATTTTTAAACATTTTACTAGTTGATTATTTGATGCAGAGGCTGTTTTTATGATCGGGGGTGGATTCAATTCAAAAAGAAACAAAATATTAGTACAACTACCAACATCTGCACAACTCAAGTCGCTTTTTCGGTGTCGGTGATTTTAAACCTGAGACCCGCAGTGAAGACTCGTCCCGCAAGCCTTCAAATCGATATGGTATTGCAAATTCATCACGGCCCGTTTGCTGACACGAATCACAACATTTCAAGGTCCACTCCCGTCAGTTTGAATACAACAATAGCGACACAAATTAGCAGGCATCACTTTAAAGTGTCTTTGCTGAAGGGATCTTGAATAAAACCCAAGATGAGCTTAGTTATGACGCTAATAGGTAATAAATAGATCGCTTCAAACAATATAATCGCGAGCAACTTTATGGCATTGATTAAACTGCTTTTCACCGAATAGTTTTTTGATGAAACGTATATCAGATCTGCAGGTACATGATGGCATCAGCAAATGGACCAATGTGACTGATATTGCTGGACCCCTATCCGCTATTCTATTTGAACTCCCAGCTGAGGTCATCAGATGATGTGGCTCGTTTTAAATCACTTGACAAAAACCAAGAGTCTGCCGGTGATTGGAAACCAATACGGCTGTAGTTCGCGGTTGTAGGAGTCAGTCAACGTTGGTTTGCGTAGCTCGATAACAATCTCCGTCTAAACCCAAACAAGCCTTCAATATGGCCAGTGCCCGCACTGCCAATCTCTGTTTTATTTAAACTGATTCCAATCATCGATCCAAAAAAATCCTTATAATGACGGGGGGAAAACTGGCTCAAGAGATTCAAATGTAATTTTTAAACTAAAGGAATAAATCTAACGAGACACAAAAGTTCCGGCTCTGAGAACAAAAACAGTTGATTTATGGGCACAAACAGAGTGGAGGGATTCTATTTCGTTTTGTTTTTTTTATGTTTAAAACTAGTTAATAACAGGAGAAGATATATTTTTCATTCGTATTGATTTTATGCAAGCATTTCATAATATTTTTCTTTCTTTCATTTTGTTTGTCTAAAATAATAATAATACAAATACTTTTAAATTTTATATATAAAGATATAATACAATTTGTACAAAATATGAAGAAAACGAAAATAGGTTGGGAATAGGAGGCAAACTAATTTGGAAGATCACTTAGTCAGTGAGGGGTTGGGCGTAGTATCGAGTCTATTTCAATTGCATAGACAGAGTCGTCAAAGAGACATGAATTGAGGCCGCTCGGACCAGCCCGAAGTTAAGCTGAAGGATATTTGCAGTTGCCTTTTTGACTACGGTGTTGGTTTGACCTTATTCGTCGTCAACTTTAGCACACCCTCTGTTGAGGGGTTTCTTTTGTTTTTAGGAGGTTTTGCGGATTCGGATTCATAAAGAAACTAAACATCATCAACAACAAATAACAATTAGAAATAAAACAATTAATTTAAACATTTCCCCACTTGGAGTTGAGAATTTTGAAACAAACTCTCGTCCTACAGCTGCACCTGAAATGATTGCACAGGTGCCTTCGGCGGTGATATAAACGGATTAGTGTTGCGGTGAATTTCGGGCGTTGTCGCCTTTGTTACTCCGGCCACCCATTCGGCGTCGAATGGGTCGTTTGGTGAAACGGCTGTTACTGGTGCGGCACTCAGCGACTTGGTTCTGCTTTGCAACGCTAGCGTTGGTGGTCGTTTCAGAACCGGTGCTGGTGATGTGCTTTTCACAACTTGTCCCAACCATTGGTCGGCGTTTGGTAGTGGCGCCACTACCTCGACTGGAACGATGCGCGGTGCTACCACACCCAACGGCGAGGTAGGCGTAGTTGGTGTAGTAGTTGGAGTAACCGCCGGAGGCGGACTGGAAGTTACACGCGGCGACACTTGCACTGTTGGCGGTGTAGTAGCGGAACTGTAACCGTTGCTATGAGTAGAAGCCTGCGAATTGTTGATTTGCTTGTCGCCCAGAATGTTCTGATTGATACTCATAGTGTTGTTGAAGTTCAAATCGTCGGCGTCGGTCTGCGTGAGCAACGACAATCCTTGGCTAAGTTCCTGACACAGCTGGCTGACGGTGTCCACCTCTGTGAGTGATTTCATTGGGGATATCTCTGGAATTGGCGAGACATTGCGATTCGGGGTGGTGAGTGCTATTCCACCGGCGGCGTCTAAAAATGCCTTCTGGCGTTCCGCATTGGACGGAAGATCATTGATACGCAGCGACATTTGTCGCTTGAACGGCGACTGACTGCCAATCACACGGAATGAGCCCTGCCGTTCCAGCATTGACGGATTGGCGTGTGGCCGCTCAATGGCGAACGGATTGAAGGGCTTGGGTTGCGGTGGAACAGCAGCGGACGGTGTTCCATTGATGTCGACTCCTCTTTCGCTGTTCACAAGGCGTTCGGTAAGCGTTTGTTGACGGAAAGACCCAGTTCGGGTGAATGTTGAGTTCTTCATGTCGAAAGTCATCGTAACACCGCATTCTTTATCGCGACGCTGTTTGCGTTCCAAACAGACGGCAAAGGCGCAGCCTACGGCATGAGATAATCGCTCGCCAGAGTCCTTGCACGCGAGAAAGCCGTGACACATCCAACGGCGAGTGGTGCCATCCCTGCAGATGTAACTGAAGCCACGCTCATGGTTGCGATCGGGAGCACAGAAGCTGACCTTCTCGATTGTTTGATCCACGATCAGACCTTTGGTTTCGTCGTCGACGACACGCAGCCCGTCGCCGCTGACGTGCAAGAGACCGCGGATGGGACGACGTCGGGAGTTCTGAAAGAAGAAAGAAGGGAATGTTATTAGTTGGGCTGTTTTTGCAAGGTAGCTTGGTTACACCCTATCAATCAATCTCAAAGCAATTTCTCCGCTGGCAACATTTCACTTAACTCAATTTTCGTCGCCTTCTCAGAGTGGATTCAATTAAAAGCTTCACACTCGCCAAGAGAAATGCGCGGCATCAACAACAAATCGTTGACTCGGTTGACCTCCTTTTTCGCCCTCCCCTTCTTTATGTTTTCTGCTAGGTGGTTGACAATTAGCTTTTGCCCGCAATTTAGTCTACTCGTGCCGATGACCCTTTTGCGGCGCACAAACTTTCTTGTCATCACGTCTTTGTGATTATCTATCAATTAAGTTACTCACGAGGAGTGTGGCAGCGCCTACTACTCATACTTTCTGTGTCACGTTCGGCAGAAGCAAATTGACCTTTGGTCCACATTTTGGGTTGTTGCCTATGACGCCCGCCGAGTTTGTGTGTGCGGTAAGAGATAATGACATAAAAGATTCACATAATGAATAATTGAATAATTAATTTTAATTGCGGGTTGCCAAAGGTTCGGTTTATTGAGTGGCCTGAACGGATTCATCCCCGCACTCCGGTGCAATTAGCCTCGGCAGTTTGTGCACAGATTCGCAGTACTTACTGGAATTTTTGATCGAAAGGAAGTTTCTCTAACTAATTGGGGGGTGATTTGTGATGAACAAATGGAAATTGAAGGAGAAAGCGTTCTTCGGGTCGAAGATGAGACTAAACAGTCGACTATAGAAACTATTGCTTACTTAACTATTTGATACTCACCCTCAAAACTTTCAATGCCTCCTCGCAAACTTGCATGCCCCGAGATTCAAACACCTCAACACAGCCCAAGTATTTCACAGCAAACGAGCATGTGGCCGATCTGACTGCCTGTTCGTCCGCCTGCCATTGGTGCGGTTTCGACGACTCTGGAACGCGGTCCTTTCTCCGGCGGAACGAATCGCGAAAGGATCGCCTAAGACGATCCATTTTTTTCGGTGATTTTTTACTAAAACGGAATGATGCGGATTTCTGTAGAAAGAAAAAAAAATATATTCTCAATTAATGGCTGTGTAAAAAGCAGAACCCACCCTCTCTTTGTTAAGGGTGCAAAAAGGAATACAAAATAGGGGAAAATTCTCAAGTCGTGTCCTTTTTTCTTTGTATTGTATTTTTTGTACCTACCCCATTTTTAACGTCTCCAAATGTGCCGCGGGTGAACCCTCGTTCCAAGGGCTCGTGAGTATGTGACGATGAATTTCCCATGCTGGTTGGTTGCAGAAACTTCTCCTAGTTGATGTTGTTAGACGTTACCAATTCAAATTCCATTCAACGGTGGAAAGTTTTTAATTAGCCAAACCAGGAGTAGGCTTTCTTTTACAAAAAAAAACACAAAACACACACGCAAAGCTAAACCGAGAGATAAACAGTCTTCTTTTTGGGACGACTCACGTCGGTGATTGATTACGATTTGATTGATTTAAATTGATTGGCGATGCATGGATCGGATTTCTATTGCATGGTTGTTGGTTATATTTTGTTATTATTGCAACTGAATTTTTAGCTCAGTCCTGGTGGTTCTATAGCATAAAAGAAATGTAAAAAAAACAAGGTGGTTATCTATTTAGCTATTTAGCAAACATTTACAGCCGCTTTTCGTTGCTGTTGCTCTACTTTTGAATTGAACGCCAACACACACCAGAAATCGATTAATATTGTGGCGGCACTGTGGAGAACCGAAAAGTTAGCGCCCCCCTCTATGACTAAGCCCTCGGAATAATGCCACTTGTATGCACTGCTATTTATGGTATGACTCATGGCAGGAAACTATTTTTATCAACTGGAACCTTGATTCTACTTTTACCTGTGTTTTTTTTTTTTTGTAACGCGTTTTAAAGCGTTTTTCTATTGCTTGTTTTGGTGTGATAATCAATAAGGGTGGTAGACATTCCTGCGGTCTTTATACACAGGTGTGAGTAATTCTAGCTTGTGGAGAGTTTACCCGAGTGCTTAGCACGTCTTTCTAAATAAATCAACTGAAGCGGGGATATTTGTGAGAAGAAATATCACAGTCGGAGCGTAAAAGAAACTGCAAACACCTTACGCCGAGTCGATTAGGTGCGGATCACGAAGTTCAGTCTAGGAATGTGGTATTCCAGGAACTGGAGTGGTAATGTATGAAGTGGGAATGCATTAGTTATCTTTTAAATAAATAAGAGGTAGTTCACTAAGAGTGCAGTTATAGCGACACGAAAAACCAAACCGTAAAAATTTTCTTTTGCTTTTTTTAACCACTTAAACTTAATTGTTGAACTCAAACTTGGTCTTAAAATGTTGCTTAGGAAATGTCAAGTTAGTTTATCAAAAAAAAAAGTTAGTAAATTATCTTAAATTTTTTTAGAAAAAGAATTCATTTGTTTTTCTGAACGAAACAAATTTTACGATAAATTTATAGATAAATTTCAAAATAATTTGCTATTTTTTTTGATAAACTGACTTTATAATTCATAAGCAACATTTTAAGACCAAGATTGAGTTTAAGCTTTAACGTTAAGTGGTCCAAAAAAACAAAAGAAATTTTTTTCGGTTGTTTTTTACGTATCGCTATAACTGGCCCCTAAAGCAGAGCTCTGTCATTTGTCTTTGACTAGAATCGAGAGCTTTTATTGGCCAGCCATAAACAAATTCATGACTGGTTACGTACTTGGATGACTTTAACTTGACATCCACTTGCAACGAAGCTAACAAAAAACGTCAAACTAGCTTGGGAAACGAGCTTTCAGGCACCTGTCGTTTAAAAAAATTACAGATTACTGGTGTACTGTCGAAAAACGATTTTTCACACGTCGCAGCGAACATATGCGAACATTTATGAATCGCAATAGGGTTGCTCGTTACGCTTTTGCAGTCGGATCACGTATAACTCTGAAGATTTCGTCGGACTCAGTTTGTAAATCAATTGCCATAATGCAAGAGCCTATTTCCTACAATGAAAGCGCGTGCTAATGCACGCAGCTGTGTCTTTTCAATTTCGAGATGCTGCAAAATTTCCCACTCACCCCCTGAGAGCAAGAGGCAATTTTCCCCCTTGGACCATGAGAATATTTCCCAATTCTTATTAACTTCTCAGCGAAGGAACCTTCCTACCTACCTAGCGACGATTTCCGTGCGAATTTTCTTGATTACATTCCATCGCTCTGTCCGTAAATCATGGCAAATTAAATACCTACCTAACCCACCCCTCTTTTGAGAGATTCCTTTCTAAAAACACAACATCTACCCCGGTGATTTCTTCCCCCTTTGCCAGTCAAGTCAAGAATAGCCCTGCTTTTTTGCCTATACCTGAATTGAGTACGAATAAATCAGTAGGATGCAAGGATTCGAAATAGTTTACCCGTCCTTAGCGATAAACTACTGAATTTAACTTTGGTAGCATAAAACACCGCACGATTTAGTTTTGAAAACGCCACATCCTGGAAGACAAAGTGGAAAAACAAACATCTGAGAATATCCTCATGCCAATGGCACAAATTATACACAACCGACAGATGTTTAAGGGCCGCCTGCTGATACTCCAGCCAACAGCCGGAGCATAACACTCGCTTCGCTACCTGAAACATGGTCCTCCTCGTCGTCCTCGTAAAATAATGACGGAAATACGACTCTCACGCACACATCCGTTCGTCTTTCTACCGAATGATGGTACGAGTGCCGTGTCGCAGCAACAAAGCAAGTCCATTTAACCATCGACGGCTATAGTGGTTTGCAATTCATAAGATAAGCAGATGCAATTCATAAGATTGGCTTCCCTTCTTCACCTCATATAAGTGTACATCCTTTGATCCATTGTTTTGGCATTAGGAGATCAGTTTCTCTTCTTGTAAATCGTGTGCTAAAACCGCTACACTCTGTAGGTATTTATCTGCATCGAAAAACAGGACAAAAAACAATTTTCCCACGCCTAGCACAAAAATTTGATGGAATAAAATGTCCTTGCTCTCGCTCTCGCATGTGTGTATAAAATTCAAATCGCCTTTAAAAGGTATTATATCCTTTGAAGGAGAACAGAGTAAAAAAAACTTCAACGACAATTTGCGTAGGGGAAGAAATTACTATGCACAAGGATATAGGTATAACTATTGTGCAGCGAACACCGTGTGAATTTTTCCATTTCAAATGAGAGGTGAGGTGAGAAGCACAGCATAACGATGCACTCACCGTTCAACTATGCTGACATCCAAGCAAGGATACTTTCACGTTTCGAAATGACTCGATGTGCCCTCGAAATGCATTATCCTTTTTGAGCTAGAATAATAATTATACATTTAACTATGTGTATTAGTGTTCTCAAGGAATCTCGCACCAGTTTTTCATAATTATGTAATCGAAACGCGTTTTGAACGCTCCCTTGATCTGTCTGCCGCGGTTCAAGTGCTAAAACATTCTTCAATGTTCTACAAAAATTGTGGAAGCATACGTGACACGCCCCGTGGTTGGGTGGGAATTTAATTCTGTTAATGGCGCGAGGTAGGTATAATTACTGGATTAATAGCGGATCCACATAGGTATTGGTCAAGTAGTGCAGTTCTGCGATGATCTAGGGAATTATATTTATTTTGACGCATCATTTGTTAGGGTAGATGGGTGCGGGAGAGCCGAAAGTCGTTGTTGGAGGCCATGAAGTGTTCAAAACTTAAGGAAACCCTACGAAAGACCTTGCTCAATCGTTGCACGCGTTAACAAGCAATAGGTTTATGTAATAGATCTACTTTTATGCACTTCGTTACCAAATCAAACGACAGAAATGTCTAAAATGAAGCTGAAAAGGTAGTATATATTTCTGTGCCAAAGAACCATAACCGCTAAAGTCGACTTTAGGCAAAATTGATTTTTGATACCATTAGATTCAGCGTACTCAAATCTATTGTGTAAATTTTTTTCAGCTTTCTATCTTTAAAAAAAGTGGCCACAATTTCAAAAAAAACGTAACCCTTAACCCATTTTTCTTAGTTTAGATTAAGGAAAAACAACCAAACTAAAAAAAGGTTTATCCTTGTGACCACAGATTTATAACAAACCAGAAACCAATTAAATCGGTCCTCTCGAGTGCGTTACAAGCGGCCGCTACTGTAATTGATTTTTTAATGTATGACTAAACAAATTCCCGAACTTTCAAGGGTATTTTCTTTACAGAAACATATTTGTCGGTGTTTAGAAAAAAACAGCATTTAACCTCTGAAAAGTCATCAATCATTAAACACATACAAGCCCGTGAATGATCGATCCAAAAGCCAGATTTACAAGCTTCCAAGACGCGAACTTTCAATTTAAAACGAAAAATGTACCCACAGCACATACCTGCACTGTGCCCCAATCCAATATCTCTCTATTGGTGGACAGTGGACAGTTATTGTACCGCCACCACTCACAAGTCATAACCTGTGATGAATTTATGTAGGCAAGGTGCGTGATTATCGTCATTAAACAAAAAATACCAAACTCAGACACCCCAAACGCGTAAGGTACCTACAAAATTTCCCTGGTCATTCACCTTCGTGGATTCCATTTCGTTTAGCTAACAACAAAATAGGGACAGATAAAAAACAAAAAGTCTACTCGGTAACCGATTATACCTTCGGAATGCGTATGGGAGCCACTTAGCTGCCTGTGATGATGACCAATGGAATTTTACGCTGAGATTTCATTTAAATTTACAACCAGAAAAATACAAAGGCGGTGAATCTCCATAACCTACTTTTGGCAGACGTGCATGCGTCGATGCAACAAAGGCGCGGGACATCCCACGGACAAAAGTTTTATCGAGATCACGCTCCCTGGAAACTACACAGAAACAAAACTAGAAACATTAACGTAAAGATGTGTTCCCTCTCTAACCCCAATCGGAGAAAGAACTTCCTAATCTATTGATTTTCCCGTTATACGTGTTAGATCTCTGGGACAAAATCCCAAGGTTCAATGGAACCAAAGAACATTGTCATTGTGTTCCGAGATGGAAATCCATGGTTAAGACGCAAAAAGGTTCGTTCTCTGTGCTGCCCGTCCTCTTGTCTGCAAATGTATACAATGTGTGTTTGATTTTATAGTACCCAGAAGGTAAAGCGCGGTTCGTTGTTACGTTTTTTTCTCTTTTTTCTTTATTACATCACACAAAAATGTAATCCAGACCATTTTACGGGAGTTCATTCGCTCTAGGAATGGTGTAGGGAGTGAGATACGTGCACGACAATGACTATATGGTTCGCGTAATTCACAGAGCTATAGAAAGTCGTGTGTGTGTATAGAAAAACGTAGAACGGGGGGACATTTTATGAGATATCTGTTCCACATATTTCGGATAAGAATCCAAACATTGTAGGTAGGTTAGGTATAGGTAGATACTCTGAAGATGACAATGATTTGAGCATTTGAGCAATTTTCCAGGGAGCTATGGGTGTATTTGTGGTTTACGAGTTATTTTATGGATTCCTCCGGGGGATATTTCCATATCTGACATGTAATTTTAAAAAGGTCTCTGATATGTGACGTTTTTGCAAGACTCTTCGTTCAACAAATTTGATTTTTATAATGTAATTTCGATAACAGTTTGTTGTAAATTGAGCACGATCGCAATTAAGCGATAGCTAAATTAATGACAGTCGGCGCAACAGGTCCATGGAACCCTTTGACACAAGATTCCAAGTTCTATTTGTCTGTAGTGTGTTTTTTTGCTTTTTGTAGGAAGGAAAGGAACAGTTTCCCATTGACAAACCGTGCAAACTTGTCCCAAACTCTGTGTCAAAAAATCGGCATTGAAAAGAGCTCATACTTTTTTATGTTAGACGTCAAGTTTTTCAATGGAACGCGGGCATTCCTTGTACCAGACGTTCGCATAGGAAGAACTAATTTTGAGTGTAATATTTGAGGGTTGGAAGAATCCGATAACCATATTCTGGCTAAACCTTCCTCCATTTAAAAAGCCATTGACAACAATTAAAAAATCCGCACCCAACCCTGGGCAACCCATTCTCGGAAATTAACCAAACGGAGAGGAAAAATCCACAAACTGATTTACACCTGATGCCTTCGGGAGTATGT
Organism: Cheilosia pagana; assembly: GCA_936431705.1. Classification (NCBI taxonomy): domain Eukaryota; kingdom Metazoa; phylum Arthropoda; class Insecta; order Diptera; family Syrphidae; genus Cheilosia; species Cheilosia pagana. The sequence continues at coordinate 864,471 of OW386169.1, forward strand.
GTACCATCAACAAACCTGTCAACTTGTTTAACCAAGCAAATTTTCGCATTAAGCTCACGACCGTCAGACTTTTATGTTATGCCACTCCAGCTATACAAAGTGAAGTAATCACACAGTGTCAGTAATCACACGCCACAAACAACAGCAGAGTCAGCCACCAGAGAGCGCACACACAATTATTGCCCATTTATTTGTATTTTTTGTCAAGTGTATGTTACCCACTATAGTTACGTCTATTTGTTTGGCGTTTTTTCCCCCACCCCCCCCCTTTCAAAGATATGCCATACAAAAAACATATTTCTTCCAAGTCTAGGTACGTCCTTTGATAAGACTCTGGTAAATATGTGAACTGAGTTTTTTTTATAGCGAGCTGATAAGATGCAGAGAAATTTTGATGAAGAAAAACTCAGCCCGCGCGCACTCATGTGATAGAAAGTAAAGTTATTTGCAAAAGCAGTAAGATAAATGTTTAACAAGTGACTTGCGTTGATATAGGTGTACAGATAGAAGGTATAGGTTGGCTAGTCCGCCTTCGTTGTCGATGTAGGTGACCAATAGTTGTTGGGGATGTGCAAATGAAAATGTCACTGCGTAAATGAGCTGTTTTTAACCGACCGGTTTGAGCATATTTGTATGGCTGGTGAGTGTGCGGGGTTGTGGAAATATTAAAATGGAAAATCAATTCTACAAATCAGCCGAGATCCGAGTGTGTTTTTTACACATTTTGACGTTTTTAGCTCAAGGAAGATTGATATGCCATTCGAAATTTATCCCCGAGGATCATCGTTCCAAGATGCCTTCGAGAAAACGAATCTTAGGGGGGCAAGTAGTAATACGTCTTGGTCAATGCTAAATCTGAGTTTGATCTCTCTAAATGGGGCGCACATCAGAGCCGTTGTAGGTCTCATCACTGGACACTGTCTCATAGGGAAACATGCATACAGGCTAGGTGTACCCCCAAGTTATTTCTGTAGAAGCTGTAGGGATGAGGAAGAGACTGAGACTATCACCCACCTTCTCTGTACCTGCTCCGCGCTCTCTAAAAGGAGAAAACTGTACTTGGGAGCCTTCTTCTTCAATGATACTAGTTACTAACGACGCCAGAAGTCTACTCCGCTTCATAAAAAGCTCAAATTGGTTTTTCGAGTGAGGATTTAGGATTTTTGATCCATCAGTACCACAATGGACCTTTTAAAGTGGTCTAAGTGTGCTGGCTTTTGTAGCCGTTTTAACCTTACCTAACCTAATCATCGTCACAAGCTATCAACGGCTTGGCAAGTAGCTGATGTGCTGGCAAGGACGAATTGGACAGGGTAGACCAAGCTTGAAAAGACCTCACAGTCAACTTCTTTGGGAGTTTTTGGGAGACACCGACGAAGATCGATAGTGATCTGTTTGAGAGGAAGTCTCGAAGTCGGTTGAAAAATACTGTGATTCCTCACAGGATAGGAAAAAAGCAGACGAAACCTTGAAAGACCTCACAGTCAACTTCTTTGGGAGACACCGGCGAAGATCGGTAGTGATCTGTTAAAGGGGAAGCCTAGAAGTCGATTGAAAAATACTGTGATTCCTCGCAGGATAGGAAAAAGCAGGCCAAACTTTAAAAGACCTCACAGTCAACTTCTTTGGGAGTTTTTGGGAGACACCGACGAAGATCGATAGTGATCTTTTTGAGATGAAGTCTCGAAGTTGATTGAAAGATACTGTGATTCCTCGCAGGATAGGAAAAAACAGACGAAACCTTGAAAGACCTCACAGTCAACTTCTTTGGGAGTTTTTGGGAGACACCGGCGAAGATCGGTAGTGATCTGTTTGAGAGGAAACCTAGAAGTCGATTGAAAAATACTGTGATTTCTCGCAGGATAGGAAAAAAGCAGACGAAACCTTGAAAGACCTCACACCCTACTTTTGTGAGACGTCCGCGAAGATCGGTAGTGATCTGTTTGAGAGGAAATGCACTTGGAAGTCGAGTTTTGTAGTCGTTTTCACCAGTGTTAGCTGTTTTGACTTAGGTTTCAAAAAACTATGAAACACCGATTCCAATACTCGCACAAACGAATGCTTCCACAAAGTTAGGCCCCGACATTCAGTGAGAATCGGTTCAGAAGTGATCTGTTCGAACAGTCTTCTGGTCCCAATCCGGTAGTACCTAAGTGAAGCCTACTTCGAAGGCAATTTTTGTAGGAGGATCGCTGATTTTCGCAGAGAAAGATGCCAGTATGTCCTCCCTGGAAAGCCATTTCCTGCATCACGAAACATCCCTCCACATCCGAATTCATACCATTTTAATAATTGCTCTCTCCGTTTAACCCATTAGCATTTTAATTAATTCTACTGCGGCAACGACACGAATTCTTTTACTGCACATGGAGGAAAGGACACAGGTCCTATAATCTTTGCTTCGCAAAATCTTGTTCTCTAGTTGTTTGGAAGTCAATGGGCCCTAGTCGAATCAGACTGTCAACTCTGACAGATAAACTCATTAACAGTATACGCCTTTCCACTGTCCCTCCCAGTAGAGTCCTTGGCTGATGAAACAGATTTCAAAACAACGTTATATATGAACGCTTCCTGTCATTGTGCACGGAGCAACGTCAACTCTGTCTGACCATCTGGTGTGGAGGTATATGGGGAATGCCTCTTAATAGGAACAAATCAACTGATTGAACTGAATGTCTGAGTGGAAATCGATTGTGATTCTGATTATGAATAACGCCATGAGTCAGAGAGCGAGCTCCAGATGAAATCGAAATTGAAATAGGGGGCGGAAATTTCTAGCCATCTGTGACGAGGGTTTTTTTTTTTGTTTATCTTACAAAGTATATTTTATTTCTGTACATATTTCGAGTACTTGCTAACGAGTCACTCATGAACAATTCACACTTTTCTGCACGCATTCCCTCATCCATAGATAGTTTTATGTGCGGCTAATAATATTTTCAGTTTTATGTATTTAATTTTTGAACACGCTACAGCTTCGTAATTGAATTAAAAATCAAGTCGCCTGCTTCCTCCCCTTCGCTGTGGACAAATCCAATAACCGATCAGTGTACAATAATTCTCTTCATACTCATTTAGAGTGTTGGTGTTAATTGGTTCGAATTATTGGCTGCCATACAGATGAGTCTGGTGGTCTCTGGTGACGTTGGTTCGACCGAATCAGGGAGGGATCAGCAAGAAGATTAATTGCCCAGCGTCACAAAGAAGTGAAAACAAAAATACGTGCACGAAGATTAAATGTATTTCCGATATAGTATGGCGCGGGTAATTCTATATTAATTAGGAAGAAAATTACCCAAATTGCTGAGAGCATTTCTACTTTCACATTACACTGTGCGACAGCGAATAATTTGACTGGTTATAATCGTCACTAACTCGTTTGCAGTTTGTTGAGCCGACATAAAATGGCACACACATCGGCCCTAACGCAGCCATTGTGTCATTTTTTTTTTGATTTAGAACGCTTGACTGCACAAGTGTGACAGAACGACAATTTAATGGCTTCTGTAAAAAAAAAGTAAGACTTGGATTTCCGGGATTTTGTTTTATACACCTATATAACACATATGTAGGCTTGTTTTCTTTTGCAAAGTCCAACAAAGACGTTATGACTATGCGCCATGCAATCCATCTAATCCTTTTATCGCACAAGATGAATTTGGACAAAATGTATTTTCTTTGAATTAGCGATAGCTGTAAATATATAAACTTATTTACACGGCGGACTAAAGCCATAGGTATACCTAATTTGCTTAAGCTCTGTGCGATGGTGCCAAGATAAGCGAGCGAGAGATTGACAATGTGTTCTTGGCAAAGCTCTTGTTGACGGAACGTTTCTCTGAAGGGTAAATATTGTTGGCTTCTTGTGGATGATTGCAGGTGAAGTTTTTTTTTGCTTTGCAGCTAGTGTCTAACACTGTGATAGATTGTTGACGTGCCCGTCCTTTGCAATTTGTTTTATTTATTTATTAATTTTTTTGCAGCCAAACAGCGCGTGTCGGCTTTGGGTGGAATTTGCACCCGCGCGTGGGGGTGGGCATTTAAAAAGCAGACCTGAATAAAATGGATTTTTTTAGATCAGGTTTTGAGTAAAACTGTCAAAATTTCTTGTTTTCATACTCTGTGTGAATGCGAATACGCACAGCTGACAAAACAATGTCGATTGGCAATAAAACAGAGGGACACTCACATATGCCAGGATATCCACTGCATGTAAGGTAAATATTTATTTGGCCACATATGGACTGGACATTGGACAGCCATTGTATATTCTATAAATAATATTTGCCGATTAAATTATGCAGTCAGTCTCCCGGTAGGAGTGCTAATGACAGTCAAGAGTCGACTTGGCTTGCAGTCGCTGCTATCCATTGAGCCAAATGAAACGCTTGAATATATTTGGGGGACCTTATAGTAAGCCAGTTAACAAACCAGTTCCCGCTTAAGGTTTCCTGCTGATTTATGGCAAATTTCCGCGTGCGTAGGAGACAGCCAAGGTATACCCACACGGAGTAGGATCCGAAAATAAAAATAAAACACACCACCGAATGCTTCCATTAAATTCGCCATTCATTATTCAGGCGTAAATAATATTTTTGTTTGTTTTCTTGTATTTGAATATTAATAAGGGAAATTGAGGAGATAAAAACATCTGCCAAGGTAATTGGAGAACATTTTGCAAAATATTCACGGGGGGTTGGTTACAAAACAAAGTCTCCAACAGAATTGGGTAGAAAGCTAGGTTTGTATTGGCCTCAGGTGGCGTGGTGACTAACCTAGAACTGTGTTTGTATTTTTGTTTTCCAAATTACAGACATCAGCGATAATTATAGACTCTAAGAGTGGCTGTTGGTAGAAACAGTTGGGGGGAGAGATGTTAATATCTTGAATCCAGCTGTGATTTCTAGTGCCATAATCTGTTGTATGTAACAAGCTCTAAGTGTGCTTCGTCTGTGCGTGCACTAATGAGTTATTAAACGTCTTTCACTGACAGGATGTCCTTTAGGTTGATCGTTGCATTACACTTGGGCGGAGTTCCCATTTTTCTGACAACGAGTAAAACAAAGATTGGTCAAAGTGGCTGTTTTTCTGGCTTCCTGTCAGTGTCAAACAGGGCTTCAGGTATGTTATAGAACAGCGGTTTCCAGTCTTTTTTAGTCGCGGAGCACTTTTTAGGTGAAAAATTCCTCGCGGAGAACTTCGTTGCACTGCTATTTTTCGCAGTTATGTTTGTCTAGAAAATTGCTCCAGCAACAGCCTGATGTGGAGATAGATGGGTTTATGGTTTATCCAGTTGACTGAAGTCCTTTTATTGCTTTGAACTGACAGGAGTGCAAATTTTAAGCTCTCTTTCACTCAATCTAAAAGCGACCATACCAACAACTGATTCCCACAGGAAAACAGGTTAATCAATTTTAAATCAAATTCCTTATCTCTGTTCAAAGATGCGCCACAGATGACGAGGATCGTATTCTTTCGCACAGTCTTCCAGGATTTTCCATTTCCATAAAGAATGGCGAGAGCGGCAGCCAAAAGTCAACTCTACAGTCTCCTCCTATGGCTACTCGCTCAAGACAAGATAATCCGCCGACGAGAATAATGAACAAATACCTGTAGAACAGGTCTTGTGTGTTAAACTACATTCATACAAGACCAATCCACATTCAATCGGTTGTTTTCTTTTTTTCTTTGTAATTCCAGTTCCAGTTAACCAAAGGCTTTGTAAGACTGTGTTCAGTTGCAGACTCTGACTCTCTCTCTAATGACCTCTGTCAAGTTTCGCTTTTCAGGTTTTTTTTCTTCTTCTCCCAACTTTGGCCAGCAGCAGACACTTGGACAGTAACAGAGCAGTTAAGAAACCTGAGAGCTGCGACTGAGACTGAGACTGAGTCTGAGATCTGTGTAAAGAAGAGATGAAATACACACACCTATCGCAGGGAAAACCCGTTTACCGAAGCTAACTCCCATGCCATTGGTCTTTTGTGTTAAGAATTCTTGTTGTGTGTTCTGTAAAGCTTCAAAACCCTTGTGTGTAAGTGGAAGTACGCACAAACATAAATTATAGTCTTTCTTTCTTTCTTGTTCTTCGTTTTTTCCATTGGAAGTTCGAGAAATACCTTTTTTTCGGGTCAAAAACTTGCCGTATATCGATTTCAGTAATGAAGTGGGAAGCCATATTGGGTTACTGGGGTAAATTGCATATATTTCGCGGTTTTGTTGAATCCTCTAACGGGGAACTGGTACAATTATACGAGAGGTTGCTTATATTACCCTTAGTCACAACGTTTTCTCATTAAGGCTTTGTTTATGTGTCGAATGTCGATATAAACTCGTTGGTTGGTGTGAAATGAAATTCCGAAGAATTTCGGAGTAGTCATCTCTCCATCATCGAAGTGAAGCCAAATCGAATTAAAGTGCGCATATTTTATGCAAATACAAATAAATAAATACATATTTAAATGAGAATTGGTTTTCAAATGGCCATCCTGTTGTTTGTTTGGTACGAATCTCCTTCTCCAGTGGTATTTTTTTGTGAGGAATGACGTCATTGTTCAGAGTGGAACTGTCATCTAAAAATGCGCCTAATTGGGTTGATCGTTAAGGATGAATTTGAACATTGCAGGGATTTGTCGTAACTCGGGACGACAAGGTTTGTCTTGTGCGCAGCGATTATCTATATAATCACATGTTTAAGGCAATTAGTTAATTCCGGAGAGAGGCAATTTAAATAATTAACCGTACGTGTAGGAACCTGCCTGGCTTTTTTAACCTTAGGGACATCCAATTAGTTGACAAAGGGGGGGATTTTTAATAACATTTCTGGCAAAAACTGTCATTTGGAACAGGAATGTTAAAATTGCATCCTCTGGGGCCAACTGTGTTATCGGAATCGTGTAGAATCGGAACAACTTTCAAATAGAATCGAAAGTAGAATCGAATTACATAGTTGGCGCCCAGATGTGTAATGTACTTTAACATTTTGTCAATATTTTCTGACAGTAGGTACACCTTGGGATATATTATTCAAAAATTTGCTTAAAGTGGAAATGGAACATATTTTTTGCAACATTTTCTATGAGAATGCACTGGAAACTAGAGTTAATTGGCGCCCGGTGAAGAATTTATTTCGAATATAGCTACTTATATGCAAAATTAAAGCGTCAAACTTATGCTCTTCATAAAAACATCTTGATTTTTCGGTGGTCTTTGACATTAAACCAAAATGAAAGCTATAAAAGCATCAGCATTCAATGCAGTGATAAAATTTCTCATTCGATTGGTAATTTTATTTTTTTCTTAATACCTACGAATATTTAAATTTGTTTTTAATGGCTGTTAAAATTAAACTGCATTTAAACGAGACACGAGACACGTTTTCATAGGCATTTCGGTTGATTGCCCTTTTAGGCAATTAAAAAAGGTTGACATTCAAAACGTCGGCAACGTCACTTGTACTAACTTTGTCAGTCAAATAATCGAAACGTCAACTTAGTAGGTACCTACTCAGTGAAGAGTTGGCTTTCCCTCACAATACATCAACTGTCAAAACTGTTTATCAGATAAATGGGTAGGTAGGTACACTCAAAAAAAAACTAATAGATTCGCCTGGACATGTAGCCTGAACTTTTCACACTTTTCCTACGTCAATCACGTAAATGAACTGTCAACATATTACTCAGTCACGAAACGTCAACTGAAAAAACTTTTTTGTGAGAACCGATCTAGGCCAATCAAGACAGAACCAGCAGTCAAACTCAAACTAAACTAGTCCAATCAAAACCGAGACTTATCAAGTCAGAGCCAGCTGTCAAACTCAAACTAGTCCAATCAAAGTTCTACCTACTATCAGAAAACCAAAGTTTTGAACGATCCTAATGTTGAAACGGTAGCAATAGTTCTACCCATTTCCGCTGTGAGCTATGTCCGTTTCCATAAATGAAACCCATCATATTTTCGATCAAGCCCATCTGTCATAAACATCAATCAATCAATCTAAAAAAAAGACTTTCTACTCTGCATCATCTGGGTTTGTGAAAAACTTCACTCATCCATAACAGAAGCGTCTTAGAAAATCGCCAACAACAACAAATTCCAATACAATAACCATAAAATCATCAAACTTCATTTACTCTCAGGTCTGTCAGGTAAAAATGCGATTCATCATCGTTCGAGTATGACTCCGGCGATGACTACGATGATGATGTTGATGACTATACAGTAATTAAAGGCAAATCCGCAAAATAGAAACAAAAAAATAACCATTAGTATGACAAGCAGGATGCATTCAGGCGGTATTTCTCGCGTTCAGGTACATAGGTACTACCTAGCTTCGATTGGCAAGCATAGACTCGAAGAAAACATACTTAATACGAATATCGTGATCACATTTTAAATGATTCTAGATACAGTCGACCTGGTAGATATGTCACATAACCGTGCAGCTAGTTGCACAATATATTTTGCATTCGCTAAACCTACCTAAATTTACATAAAAGCGTTAACACAATCAGAGTAGATAGGCATGAGTGTCGTCTTCTGTGGTGGTTTGTTTTTGTGTTTAGAAATGTGTCCAATTTCTTATTCAAAGAGCAACAGCAACCTTGGTGGAATGTAAATGAATTTCTGAGCATAGGTAGTCATTTTCCTAAGAACTCGTTTAGTATTTTTATTCAATGTATTTATTGCAATTGTGTGGATTTTTCTTTACCGTTTCCAGTTGTGGTTGTAGCAGAGAGAAAGAGTTGGGTAAATTCCGAATAAAAAATCGCTTTTGCTGTGTTTTGTTGTTTAGGCAGCACTTTTGGTCGGTAAGTGTTATTGAACAGAATTACTGATGACGGGGCAATTTTTTTTTCCTCTTTTTATTTATTTGGAATACTTTTAACAAATTTTGCACAGTTTTTTAACACTACTTGACAGATTTTTGAACTTGGTATCACTCGCGCGCGGATTGCAGATTGTTTTTTGAAAACTAACGAGATGGACGATAAGGACGCGATAAAACAGAAGCACGGATTTATTACTGCTCCTCAACTCTAAAATAAACCCGAATAAAAAAAAATCGCGAAATAGCAGACGAACACAGACACAACAGCCGAGACGCGACAAACCTCTTCGATTACAACTCTACGTTCCAGCAGTTCAAGTTACTCTAGCTAGTAGCCAGCTGGTGGTGGCTTTGCTGAGCCTCACAATTCACACGAACATTTTTAACGAGCAACGAAGGGAAGAACAACAGAAAATAATACTTCAACCACCAGTTGGCATCTCTGTCTATAGCGTGGCGCGGCTAGTGCAGCTATCCCATTTGGCTGTGGCGATTCTTTATACCAATGCGGCGGATATTTGAAAATTTATAACCGTCGTCATCACAGCGCTGAGTGAGAGGTTGTTGGTTGCACGCACACGGATATGAGAAGTGCAGATTGCAGCCGTATGCGTGTAGGTGAATCTGTTTTAGGTTTAAAAGGTGAGAAATATCAAATTGTAGTGTTAACGCAGGGGAGGTATTTTTCAAGCTATGGATTAAGCATCAGATGATCTTAAAAAGACGCATTGATCATGTCACTTATCCGATATGATGCAGAATGATAATTGCTCATACAGAATGCAATTTTAGGCAGATAGAAGCGGAAGCGCTTTTAAAAGGTATCAAAAAGGCAAAAACCCAACAAGAAAGTAGACCCAATCGGAAGTAAAGTCACAATCACAAAGGTAGTAGGTCATTTTTTAATAACTTAGAGGAGGTTGGCTTGTCAAAGAAAATTGAGAAAATGCTATAATTCTTTAAGGAAATTGAGGGATTGGGATAATTGGATTAGGTTTTACAATAATGGTCCCCTTGGGATGGCGATGGGCGCGATGGGTCTTTTTGGACGATCTCACAGCCCTACTCAGCCTAACCTAAAGGAGTTACCTAAAAAGTTACTTGAGCTAAGCATAGAAGATCTAAGCATCCTAACGGGTTATCTTACTGGTCACTGGCCACTGAGATACCATCTCAAAAAATGGGAGTTTCTGACGACGATTCCTGTCGAATCTGCGGAGAAGAGGAGATGACAACGGAACACATAGGTACTCTGCGAATGCCTTGCTGTGGCAAAGGGCAGAGCGATCCATATGCAAAGGGCGTTTTTAAGTCCTATATATATAGGGAAAAATGGAACCAAAAAGGGTACTGAGGTTTATAAAGAGCCTCACTAGCTCCTTAGATTAAATAATAAATGCCAACGCAATAAATCTCTGGTCTGGAAACTGGTCGCAGTTTATAAGGGCTATAACTAACAGTACAATAAGTTGGTCTGCTTTTTCCCTTTCTATTGCATTCGGAATGGCTACAACCAACGCAAATGGAAGTAATTGGCTGAGGATCGAGCTAACAGGAGAGCCTCATCCAGAACTGTTGTGCCTTCTAAGTAATTAAGTACAGACACAAAATATTTATATGTAGCAGGACTCAGATTGATGGTTCATTGATGGGTTCGTTTTAGTTCGAAAGAATGTCAAATATATCTGCGTAATTTTGAATGATGGTAGGCCATTTCTTTATAGACTACAACAAGTCTGCTGCTTTGATCTGTCTCAGTTTTTTTGCCTAGGAAAGATCGAATAGGTACATGAACAGTTTTTGCAGTTGACGTTTTGTCATACGTGACTTAACCGACCAATTTAGTTTATGCGTTCAGGGTAAATCTAGTCCAGACAAATCTAACTAGATTTTTGAATGTGCCCTTTTCTTTCCGTGAATCATAGATACTAAAAGACGAAAAACAATTCTTATTCAAGTACACATTTCGTGTAGGTGTATCCATTTACCTTATTTGCGACTGACAGCACAGTTTATCCCCACCGAAACCCAAAGTGATAAAAATGATAATGTACTTCAAATCCACTCGATCAATCATTGTCAGGGAAATTTTCGTATTTCAATTCTGGTAACACCCAAAGAACTTCGCACACAGTCGTGTCTCGTGTGGCATTGAACGAAACACATTCTTCGCACACATCAATGTTGCACATAAAAAGATAAACCCAACCCATACCACGATAAATACGGTCTCTTGTTTATTTTTGCATCTAAATGGTATAAACAAATTGATATTTGTTTTTCACATTTTATTACTGCGATAAAGACAGAGAGATACTCAACAATAAACCGCACATTTAGAAAACAAAAATATCAACACACAGGTAAACCTGTGACAGCGAATATACTGCATGGGGCTAAATAAGAATAATCACTCTTCTAGGCAAGGCACCCGTAACCGTAAATCGTTGATATAACTTCTTAGATAAGATTGGATTAAAAAAAAATCGCTGAAAGGTGTAAAAGGGGCAATCGAGCGCGCATACCTACAAAATAAATGTGCACACACTCGAACTCGATGCTTTGTCATATCATAATCATAATATTCACTATTCTTGCTGTCGTCACAGCACAGAGAGGTTAGGCACAAGGCACCTACCTAAAAGAAGAGTATCTTTCTGTCTATTTAATTCACAAATTGTGCGTTTGTTGCACACCTGAGTTTGTCAGTTGAGTTGTATTTTCATTTTTCACACGAACAAAATACGAAATTTGTTTATATTATATTCGAGTTGAATCACAATCAGCTGTTTGTTGTCCGATGATGAGTATTTTTAGTCAGATTCTCCTTGATCGTTCCTCTCGTAGCAAGGTTATAAATAAAACGTGCTAAAATGTGAATTCGGCGGTCATATGATGTCGAACGCTCGTGTTTTTAATACACTGCTGCAATTAAATATGTATTTTGTATTTGGATAATCAACCTACCTACGCAGTGGATACGACTTGAGATTTTACCCTGTGTCAAATTTAAGGGACAGGAATTAGGTAGATAGGTAGATACTCACTTGTAACGCTAGTTGTGCTGCAACAGCATCCTAACCTGGAATTGAAAGAAAAGAAAAATGTATGGTTAAAGAGGCTTGACGTAATGAACAACAACTTGAACTTAAGACCTTAGTTATAATCTATATCAAGTTAATTCCGGATGACATTCGAAACAATGTACATAATTTCATCCCAGTCTATCCCTTTTGATTTATTGGCGCTGCTCAGAACGTCACAACAATTCACCTTGACTCAATATCCGAGGGAAAAATAACAAGTCCAAGGTACCTACCTGCATTATAAAAATTCTTTCATTCATTCCGAATTGGTATAAAAGTCACGTGCCGAATTTTGATTTACCTCTGGCAACGATGAGTCTTCTTCACATACACTATAATAAAAATAATACTAACACTATTCGCGGTACGAGTGGGCAAAGTAAACACGATGATAAACCTATGGCAGAAGGAAAATGTGAAAAAAAATATATCTTTAACCGTAATTCCCACACTTTCATCGCATGACGTGAACTCTTTTCACGGTATTCGGAGTTCAAACCATACAAACAAAATTCGACCACTCACTCATGCGAGAGATTCACCTCACCATAGGGTAAACGTGAATCACCCTCCCATACTCTCTAATTGGCTGGCTTTGCTGTTTTGTGTGTTGTACTTGTGTTGAGTTGATGTGTGGAGTGGAGTTTCTTCTTGTGCGGATTATGATTATGAGCTTGTGTTTAAGATAATCAATTCAATTGGAAAAAGAGCGAGTGAGGATTGAGCCGAACTCGATTGGAGAATGGAGATGGAGTGGAGGGAGACTGTGTGTAGAGATATGCATGGATGTGGTGGTTTGTGGACTGTGGAGCGAGTGTGGAATGGAGATGTAAATTTTGCAACAGGGTGACTAAGCTGAGTAGGTACTTTTTCTCAAGCTTGAGACTTTAAAACAAAGCCTTGTAAAAGGGACTTCACATGCAGATAAAATATTATTTTTAAATGTTCTTATTCATTAGCTAAGCTTCGAAAAATTGCGTTGCACTCACTTGTTATGTAACACAATGCATTTCAACATACAAAAGACGTTCAAGTATCTAGTTTAGAAAGTCTGACAGATGGCTGACTAGATGTGTCTCAGTTTTGATTGTACTAGATTGGTTACAAAAACAGTTTTATTTTTAATTGACGTCTATGGAGGACTAGCCGAGGAATCTGATGGTGACTGAATACTAAATTGACAGTAAGTGTATGTGGATGACGTAGTAAAAGTGACGTTACCGACTAATCTAGTTTTTGTGTTCAGGGCACATCTATAGTCTAGTCGAGTTAATATAACGTAATGTACCCGAATATAATTAATATTCATCCAATTATTATCTGTCAGATGACTAAAAGTGGACCCTTTTTGTAACGCTTTACCTTTACGTCAAAATATTAAATAGCACAATAAAGTGGCAATGTAAGCTATTGCAAAGAAGTTTGTTATAAAGCCACGTTCTGTTTATTGTCATTGCCATTTGGTGTTATTTTGACATTGCAAACTGTCAGAAATTCCTATAATTTGCAGTTAAACATCGAATATGACATTTAAGTTGCTTCTTACGTATAGTTCAACTGCCTCGCAGATAGCTTGTTAGGATGTAACATGTATAAATCTAGATCCAACTTACCAATCCGAGATTTCGCCAAATAACAAGTGATATTTTGTTTTCTCTTGGCAAATAAATCGCAAATCTTTCTCACCCATTCGGTGTAACCTGTTTTAAACTCAATCTGGTCATTTCCCCGAATGGTGTTTCCCAAAACAAATATAGATACTATATCCCATGTCCGAACTTTTTTTTATTTTTTATCGATTTCCCCTCGCTGCAGTAACAAAATAAATAAATAAATATTTTTACGAGTTGAACACCACTGTCACAGTGCAAGAAGCCCAATTAAGGGTGAGAACTTGTACAAAACGAATATACAGATCTGTATAGGGGCATAAAGTAGTATACTTCAAACAAGGGTAGGTTAGGGTGTGATGCACTCGTTCTGATATTGGTCACAATTAATCTTACACTGCCATTGTTATCGATAGGATAGTTGTGTTGTTTTTTTATGAACACGCATTATTTTTTTATTTACTTTTTTTCACTCTATAAGGGTTAACAGTTTTGTATTATAATTTAATTACTGGATAGACATAAAGTGGTGTGAAATAACTGTTTATTTGCTTAACAAATAGGTATCTCTTGGGAGAAATTGGCACTCGAGAGGTTCATCTGGGTTTTTATGTTGCAATGTGGTGCACACTTGCACTTTTGAGTATGGGGTAGGTAGGAAGCAGTTGAAATTTGCCAAGGACTCGCTTTGCTGAGCACCACTGCCATCACCATAGAGAGAATAATAGATTTACCTACCATGGTGCTCTATGGTCAGGTCATATCTGAGCAGTCAAGAGGAACCAAGCATATTTTAGTTTGTAGAATACGAAACAGAGAGAGATGCAGTTTTGTCGTGGGACAAAGTTGTCAAGTTCAACGCTTACTCAACCATTTTATTCTTGAAAGGAAGGGTCCTCTTAATTATTTTGTTCCCAGTTATTTCTATCAGTCCTGAATTTGATGAATAAATAATGTAATCTACCCACGAAAGCTTAAGAAAATTAGCTACTCATCTCATTGATGTCGTGAGCCATACTTCTGCCATAACCTGGCAATCTGATCAAAGGCAAAAGGTTCCCACGAAAGCCCCATAAAAGTGGCTTAGCTAATGACATGCACACACAAGTACTATGTGACTATGACAGACAACCACCCACCCCACCGCCATTCAAGTAAATATTTAACACGGCAACGACCGACGACCGCCAAAAAGTGCGACCGGAATCACAGAAAACGTGCCGGCAACGCTGAGGGAGAGCAAACAAACTGCCGGTGACGTTTCTAATCTCGGCTCTAATTATGCGTATTATATATGTACCTACGCAGGCCACAGTCCGGCTCCGGATGTGAACAGACAAACACGCGTCACAGGCAGTTTTATATCCGCTACACGCTCCGTTTATCGCATAAGGACAGAGTGCGAATATAGAGCAGACTCTCAAAGAGTTCGGCACAAGTACACACTCTACACTGTGATTGTGAAATGCGGATTATTCGTTTTTATTATGAGAACCGTCAGTGATATAAATTGTAAACAAATATAGTTTGGGTCTCTATCAAGGGTGGTGGCGTTTGCATGTTCTCACCCTTGTTAGTCGCATGCGATTGCCCTGGCTTAAATGCCATAAATTTAAATATAGGCCTATGCGGTAAAAGGTCCCTTAAGCTCCTAATGCATGCATGGACGAAAATAACTAGAATAATGATTATCCCTTTCAGTTAATCTCATCGTATGTGCGAATCGCTGCGCTGTAAGTAATTCCACAAAGTGACGGTTGTTTTTATACGGTTAAGCGTTATACTCATCGATTATTATAGTTGAATGCGTTTGTCTTTGTCCTTTCTGCAACAGCGACAAGTGATAATGAAGTTGGCTTTAAATACATTTACCAATTATAAGGTTGACATCTTCATAAATGCATAAGGTGCACTTAACACGTCTCCCACCAGCAGCGTGGGGTTCATGCATAAATGCATGTGTAGCGGCAGGTTGGATGTGTATCGGGTGCCATGGGGAATCCTTTTGTGGGGAAGCGACATTAAAAACAACAGCACATGTACCTCTTACACAGTTGTATAGGAGCTGTGTGTAACGAGCAAATAAAAGTTTTTTTAAAGAGCCTTTCTCTTTCTTGGCTCTCGTAGAACTTAAGTGTACTACCGACCGCCTAGACGCCGGCAGACGGAGAGGATATTTGAAACGTACCTCTACAAAGCTTTTCAATTGAATTCGTTCCTTTTTGCACAATTTATTGATGTTGAGAGAAACGTCTCGTCTCAAGCTGATCCTTAAGTCCTCAGTGCGATGACAAAAGTGTAACGAACTTTGTTATATTTTTGCCTCAAGGAATGTGAAATAATAATGCAAAAGGCGAACAGCAGAGCTGCTGGATGTTCAAGGATTAAATGTCAGTTGATTCGTTGCAAGAAGAACTCCTTTTGAGGACGCTTTTGGATGTCGGGTTCGATTTCAAATCAATTTAGCATCCGCTGAGTGAAAGCGCTTCACTAAAAGTAATTGTATCAAAACAATTTGGGAAAACTCCAATCGATTTCGCTATGCAACATCCAAGTCCTCTTCTCTAATAATAGAGTGGAGAGTTATTTTTCAAATTACAATAGCACAATGGAGGTTCAGTTTGCTTCGCATCTATCAAGTTCTCTATTGTTGGGTTTTGTGTCCATTCACTTCTTTTTATCTCACCGAGCAAAAGAGAATGTAACCAACGATCCAGCAGCATATACATCTGGCAGCATCTCTCTCGAGTAGAAGTAAGCGCGTTTTAATGGGTTGCAGTGCACTTGAGCATTCGATTATTTGAAATTGAACAAAACGACTAACAAACAAGAACAAAAATAACTTAATTGTTTGCACTAGATTTGAAGCTGACTTTCCCCTACATATCCAGCAGATCTCCATCTCCATTAGTCTTCCTTTAAATAGAATTCGCAACTGGCTGGCATTTCTTTGTGAATTGTGACCCCATGCGGAGTGATGTACATTATACAACTTTAGTCAGTTTGTATATATAAGATGCATGGTACCTTGGTTTGCGGTTGTCGTTATAGCTCGTTTTGGTTATGCAACCGGTTTGAGGTGCGTCAGTATGTGGTGTTTGAATATAAATTGGATATACGCCTAATTGCTGGTGTATGTCAGATTGGCGGCATCGAGGTTTTTGACGTCGAAAACCTACTTGCAATTGCAACCCAACCTCTGCAATTTGTCACATAAACAGCTTATCCCCATCGCCCGCCCCTTTTGGCAGTCAATTTGAAAGGTTTCCTATTACCTATAGTGTAATCCGATGAAAGGCGTTGCTGTATAGCTGTGTAGGATTTGCTTTTCCGTTGATTGCGCAAGGATAGAGGAAATGATGTGAGATGGTTTAGACCAAAATTCAAGGGCATTACTTTCACCGATTCGATCGATGTATGACTGTGTTGTGCAATGTAACTGCAGCAATTTTATTAGGAACGACAAATCGAATTTTGATTCCATTGAGTGATTCGTTTGAACTGTTGAACTCTGGATAGTCGATTCTTCGAATAGGTTTCCCTTGGGAAAGACATTTTTCTTTATTCCCAGCCAATTGTCCGCAAGCGACTACCTACCAGTTCTTGAATACAACGGAGAGGTTGACAGCCGTAATGCGATCGATTTTTGTGTTCCAAATCTGTCTCCGAAGGAAAAGCTAAGGCCCAATGTCGGGTTGTTCCTTTCATCGATCTTATATGCTTATTTAATGCATAAGAGGAAAGCGAGTTAATTTTGGGCTCAAGCTCAAGTACGCTGCTCGAGCTAAACTAAATATTAGCTGCTCTCCAACTTTTCTCTCCACATCAGCTAAAATCCTAGCTGTTTCACAAAAAACAGCTAAAAATAAATAAAGCTGTTCTTTGAATTAAAATTGATTCTGCAAGGCTCAATGTCGATGGATGTTGCTCCAGCAGCATCGCCCACTTTTTCTCAGGCCTTCTCTGTCATTTCAATGAAAGACTCTAGCTCCACAAACTCCTCGTCGAGGTATTCATTAAAATCACTCATCTTTTTAAATACAAAATAACAACAGAGCGAGTGGAGCAGTGGCTTAGAGTTAGTGTGTTGGACTACTAAGCGAGGGGTCCCCGGTTCGAATCCCTAAAGAACCAAATTACATCTTAAGGTTTTTTTCCACTGCGCCACCTCTCGCGAACGTTTGACAAACATCCGAGAGTAAAACTGTCATGAAAGAGCTTCTCAATTAGCCGTTTGGACTCGGCGTAAAATTGTTAGATCCCTTTCATTCGTCCCAAAAATTGAAAACTCACACAAAACGAATGGTTGTGAGAAGCTAGGCCTTGGATCCCACAGACCTGTGGCGCCAAAATATTTATTTATTGATTTTAGAACAACAGAGCAGAATGATCTGTCAAAATTTAGTTTGAAAGAAATGTATACCGACGCATTAAATGGGTGCGCTAAATTTTGACAGATACTTGAAGGACACTCGGAAACAATAGGTCTGTTCCTTTACTTTTAAACCCTACGAATTTTTACGAATTCTTACGCATTTTACTCAATTGTCGTTCCCTAACTCGAAAAATTCGTAAAAGAGAGCGGCTTCGAGAGAGCAAAATATTTCCCCTCTTACTAGTTTTTACTCAACAAATTTCTTTGCGTTAGAATTGAAACAACTGTCAGTCGCCTGAAAATTGACAGCTGATTTGAATTAAAACAACTGTCAGTCGCCTGAAAATTGACAGCTGATTTGAATTGAAACAACTGTCAGTCGCCTGAAAAGTGACAGCTGATTTGAATTTGTTGTTCTATTTGGCATTTTGGTGGGTAAACTATCTGTCATTTTTCACAGAGCTTACTTACAAAAGCGGTCCTTAACTTTTGCGTAAGTTTCCCTCTCTAAGAGAGAATTCATCCCCTTCACTGTCATTTTGACAGTCTTTTCCATTTTTACTACAAAAGTAAAGGAACAGACCTTGTATATCTCTGACGTTTCCTTTGAATAACTTTACTAAAACGACCTCGGTCAACCTACCCCATTTTAATTAAAAATGTTGCTGATGCAAAATTCATTTAAATTAATTTCGAAATCTCTTCATCCCATTAGAACTGCACCAACAGAGCTATTAGTGTTTATTCCCCTGTTTATAGTGCCCACTAGGATGCATATAAATGCATACTCCGTGCCTCCTAGCTTTCGCTAAAATTAAAACTATAAAATTGACGCAACGACTCGACGTCTTTGCACATCGAGCGAGGTATAACGTAAAGTCATGCAGCGCATAACACTGACATTCACCCGTTGAAAGGATATTGCTCCTGCATTGCATCACCGAATGCACATAACATAACTCCTCCCTCTTTCTCAAGGATTAATATAGGAATTATTGTCCACAGCAGGATAGCTGCACAGAGCAAATGACGCGCACGTACATTTAAACGACCTCTGATGGTAGATTTTAGTGAAATGAGATTTGCAATGCCACTGGATGCATTTCCTAAGCAAGGTCCATTCCGCTAATGATTGTAGACCTACATACATGCAAGAAAGAACAACATTTCAATTTCAAAGTGAAGTTCAACAATGATTGATGATTTTTTTTTCCATCTGTGCGGAGTTGGTACGTTGCCTCTTTGTTTTCCGACTGAATGGGGTCACTCCAATGCGAAACAAAAAGCTGAACAAATTTACTTTCCAAATATTTAACTAGCCTGGAGTTCACTTGTGTCTAATAATGGAACTTCAATTATGGGAGCATGGATCATTAACCGGTTTCAAGTCTGATCTGATCGGATGTGTCATTGGGGCTTTAAACACTCTTAATGATCTGCTGGGTCTGCTTAAGTCCATCAAGGTTGAGTTTGCATTTTTATTTTTAAGAAAACTGGTAAGAATCACAGAAAAATTATCATGTTTTCACAATCGTGCCAACTTTTTAATTAAACAGAACTTGAAATAGTTTTTTTGGATGGTTTTGGTGGGCACAAGCAATCGAACTCGAACGATTTGTGCCTTCAATTCAAATTAGGGAGGCAAATCGAAATAGGTATATAAAAAATAGTGACGAGATCAATTTAATTGAAAACAGGGTTGCCAATGGCTGTGTTCAGATTAATTTGATTGGCGCTGTTTAATTTAATCGCTCCAATTCGGTAGAGCACGGCAAAGGCAATTTCAAGGCCAGCGTTCACTTTTTTACCCATTCACCTTGCGGTGTTGCTCCTTAAATTGCTTTCCATTCATTCAGTCTGAAGGACTTTTTGCCTGTCAGGGGATGCAGAGAACAAGTGTTCCCAAGTACTACCATTTATACAAAACCAACTTGCAAGTTATTTGGTGGGCCCGTCTCCTGCTGCCGTTTGTGGATAGGGTGGTTGATTTTTTTTTTTGTTTCTGGTTCTGGATGAAAACGGAAAAATCGATATTTCTCTTCAGGTAGTAGGTTGGCGAGGGGACGAAGGACGTGACGGAGTTAACGGTTCAACGACAACACAATTATAGATTGATTGAAGAAAAAAAATATGTTACCTTCTGTGACAGTGGGTGATTGAAGCTGTGTATCCCTGTTTCCTTTGTGTGTACGACTCCTCGGGAAAAGCGAAATTTTTCGTCAATTTTTGGCCGACTGTTATAGGTCAGAGGAAAAGCGGATCATCGAAACCGATTACACAATCGCGGAGCGGTGGCGAGCGAGGGGAGTTGGGAGATGAAAAGCGCCTCACCACTTACAGGATTTCACACAATTTACCGCGCGCGTTCGACGGCAGACCGTTTACAGTAATCCAATGACATATGAATACAACAACTGGAAATTTGTGCGAATAGCAAAACAATAAATTTTATTTTTATTTATTTTTTTTTCATTCAAAAGAAAACACACTGCTGCTGCGGCGCCCGAGAGAATTTCATTTTAATTTATTTTGTTTCCTTTTTTTTTAATTGGCGTTTTTCTTTTGGTGTGGCAGAGTGAAGTAACAGAGCAACCAGGCCAAACACCACGACGGCACAAGAAGAAAGCAAAGACTCAAAGTTGAAGTCACCAGAAAACTCACCAAACCGAGGTATCCAATCCACACAGATGCATGCAGAGCAGAGAGCCAGCGCCAGAGCGAGAGCGAGATTGTTGTGCGAATTCGGCGAAAAGTGTTTCTAGCCATGCGTGGTCGAGGTTTGTGGATACCGTCAGCGTCACGCTGTGGGAGGGCAGGGAAGCGCCTCAAAGTGATTCGATAAAGTAGAAATGATGATGAATATGGGTGATAAAAGGGAGCGTGTAGCTGTGGCACATTCGAAATTCGAATTCGTTTTCTAGCAAGAGGGGTTGGACGGAGGGTGATTGATAAGTAACTGGTAGCTGGTACTGGAGGAAGACGAAGGCCGAGGAGTGCTATGAAATGAAGTTTGCTAAGAAATGACACATTCAAGTAGGAAGTTTTCCATTGGGGGGATTCGGACTTTCGGAGTTTGGCTATAGAATGGAGCGTTGGAGGTTGGAGCTGACATTTTGTATACCTTCTCTCGATTCTTGGGTGATGAAATATGAAATAAACAAATGGCCAGCTTACTGGAATATGGAAGTAAGAGAGTGGCTATCATTGGTTCGGAGTTTGGATTTGGATATCAACTCAACACCATAGAGTGAGCAAAACATGACGTTAATGAACAGTTTGGCAGTGTTGCCGAAGCAATGAAAGCAATTTTTAAATTTAAATCAAAAACGTTCTGATTTCTAGTTTAGTAATTCTGACAGCTGACTGACTTGATGTACCTATTTGAGTTTTATTGGCGCAGATTGGTCACGTGAATAGTTTTTTTCAGTTGACGTTTATGAAAAGGAAATAGGAAACCGATAAATCTAGTCATGAAAATCCTTCCTGCATACTCAGTTGACAATTCGAAGTGTCAAAATTCAAAATAAACCGTAAGAATAAAATAAAAATTCAAGTTGACTAGCCAACGCGTTTGTATACCTAGTCCAGACACGTTTTACATGGAAAAAATGGCTATTCGTAAATTTTGTACTGTCTGACGTTTGTCGGGCTTCGGGACATGGCTCTATATTTGACGTAACGTAATGGTATTTTTATTAAAAATAGTGTTTTAAGAAAAAAGTTGGGCCTTAAAACGTACAGGATCATGCCCGAAAATGAGATACTGGAGTTTAGAGTCCATTTTGCGAGCGAGGCGGCCCCATATTCCTAGTTGACGCGATTGAACTCTGACGTTTCTTACGTAGCCGTGTCCCTAACTACGTGCGAATAGCATCAGCCTAACATGAACTATCCCAACGTGTCCATTATCTTCCGCATTCGCATAAGCTTCCCCTGGATGTTTGCATTTTGTTATTTCGCGTGGACTCTTTGGGTTCCACTGTCATTTTGACATTTTATACATTTTTTTGAAGGAAACAAAATGGGGGCGTTGAAGAATCTAGTAAGTCTGACAGCTGGCTGACTTGATGTGTCTCAGTTTCGATTGGCCTAGATCGGTCACATCAACAGCTTCTTCTTCAGTTGACGTTAATGGATGATTAGTCGACCAATCTAGTCAAGAAATTTGTGACCGAGCACTTAGTTGACAGTTCGTATATGTGGATGATCTAGGAAAAGTGGCGTTACTGACCAATCTAGCCGACTTAAGATAACTATAGATTTTTAGACTTGTTGTTGATCAGGGAGTAGAAATGTGTTTTATTTTTCAACTACATACACAAATTTTTCTAACTACCTACAGTATGACAGTTTCGAACTTCCCTCGCATGGCATTCTCTTTGATGAGCGTGCCCAATTCTTCGTTTTTCTGAGCTCGCATCTCGTCAATAATACCCTCCCGGAAACCGGGATCTTTTGCTGGATCATCAGGCAGCGTTGTCTTGTTCGCCTTCAATTGTGGAACATCCTGGCAAAACGTCATCCCAATACGGTCCATCGGTATGGGATTCAAGCCAATTTGATCCCATGTATCCGAGCCAAACCAAACCGAAATCGGTCCATTGTAATCCACATTGAAGGTCCGAAAAGGCTGTGACGGGCTGCCGAACCCCAAGTGGCTGATAGTGTCCCTCAGCGTTTTCGATAGCTTTGGTATCTGACTGGAGTAGAACAACAAGCTGGCTCCCAACGTGTGCACCACAGATCGAAGGCATCTGCAGACGTATTTCTTGACTTCGGGATCTGAATTGAAAGGACTCATTTTTAAAGGGGACAGTCACACCATGTAGGTTTATGGAACTTACCGAAATCCATGAAAATATCGTATCTCCCACCGACGATGATGAGGGGAAAAGGAAACACATCCATTGTTGGTAGATCTGGGTGTTCCTTTCCAACTCGTTCGCTAGCTTTTTTACTGAACAGTGTCAACTCCGCTTCACTGAGTTGATTCGTGTAGGTACTTTTAAGACCCTTGTAGGTGCTCTCCACATCTAACCACAGTCTCTTCGGTTGCGACAAGTCCACAAACAGAATGACTGCAAAGTGCTGCGCTCCATGAAACTTTAGAGGCACTTCAACTAGTTGCTCGGAATTGTCGAGTGAACCCAGTTCCCAGATGTTAAGAATTTGCTTTTGATTGCCTTGTGATGAGGTGGTGCGCCGGCCATAGGAGTACTCCAGCGCTAGTGTGGGCCGGGCGGAATCGTCTTTATCGAGGAATTTGTTTATTGCTGTCGATTTGCCCTGAAATTTTGAATGCCTTTCTAAAGTATTGATGGTTGTTTTTGGTGGGTAGATAACTTACAACTCCCTTGCTGCCGAGGACGAATATTGTGCTTTCCTTTGGATCGTTTTCGATATTAAAGACTCGCATCTGCTCTTCCAGCAGTTTAATGGCGATGTCCTGAATTGAGTCTATCTTTTCGGTAGTCTGTTGGCCGAAAAGCATTGTTACTTGTTGTGCCGCGGCGATATTAATCGGAATCAGTTTCAAGGATGTCTGCTGCTGTTGTGTCCTTCATAGTTGCCATGGCAGTCAGTTTGGTGAACTTGATTCGCTTTTGAGTCATTCGTTCAAGTGTGGGGAGTTCACTCATTTGAATGGTTGTATGTGGTAAACAAAAACCAGTAAAACGGTAAAATACTACACGAATGCAACGTCTCGCTTACATTTTTAGAAATTCTGTCAAATTACCGTCGGGGTAACTTCCCGACCACGGAAAAAAGTACTAGTTATGAGAGAGACACGAGGAGCCTCGGATATTGAATTCCCTCAAACGGCAACTAGACCCGGAACGTCAACGGACAACGACATGAGAGTATGCACCTGGAACGTGCGGACGCTGTATACCCCAGGTGCTACTCAAAAACTTGAGTCTGTCCTCACGCGGTACAAGGCAGACATTACCGCGATCCAGGAGATACGATGGATAGGATCAGGTATGATGAAAAGGAAAAATTGCGACATTTATTACAGCTGCCATAAAAGATTGCATGTATTAGGATGCGGATTCGTCGTGGGAAATCGGCTTAGGACAAAAGTTATTGACTTTAAGCCGATTAGTGATCGCCTGGCTGTGATCCGCATCAAAGCTTCTTTCCAAAACATAAGCCTAATATGTGCACACGCCCCTACCGACGAGGCTGAAGACCCCATCAAGGAGGAGTTTTATGACCTCCTGGATGGAGCCTACGGAGCCTGTCCGGAGTACGATGTAAAAGTTGTACTCGGGGACTTCAATGCTAAAATCGGAAAGGAGAACATCTTTGGCGGGTTAGTTGGTAAGCACAGAATCCACGAAACGACAACAGACAACGGCTACCGACTAATCGATTTTGCAGCAGCTCGTAATACGGTGATAAGTAGCACTAGGTTTCCAAGGCTAAGGATCCACACAGCAACCTGGCGCTCTCCAAACGGTCGAACCGCCAACCAAATCGACCATGTGCTAATCGATGCGAGGCACGCATCCAACATCCTCAACGTGCACACATATCGAGGGGCAAATGTCGACTCTGACCATTTTCTTGTCGCGGCAAAATTCAGAGCTCGACTGTCCAACGAGAAGAAGCTGCGAACCGCCCAGAAGAAGAAATTCGACGTTGGACGCCTTAGCACACCTGGAGTAGCCAGAGTCTACAGAGAGCGCCTGAGTGAGAAACTCTCCATTGTGCATTCACCCACCACAGACGCCAACAACCAGTGGTCCCAGTATCGCGACATCATCAAGGAGGTAGCCGAAACTACTATAGGGTACCAGCCACCCCAGAGAAAAAGCCCGTGGTATGATGATGAGTGCGTTCGTCGGAAAAAGGTGACAGAAGA
Source organism: Cheilosia pagana (assembly GCA_936431705.1). NCBI lineage: Eukaryota > Metazoa > Arthropoda > Insecta > Diptera > Syrphidae > Cheilosia > Cheilosia pagana. Next base: position 889,237 of record OW386169.1, read on the forward strand.
TGCACATATGAAGACGCTGCAGCGCAAAACAAGGGCAGCGAGGGAAGAGTATCGAACCAGGAGGAGGGAGGAGAAGAAAATCCTGCGTCGAAAGAAGAGGGCCTACGCAGTCTCCCAGCTCAAGGAGATCGAAGAGTCTCGCGATCGAAACAACATCCGGAGGTTTTACAAGAAAGCCAAGCAACTGGCTGCTGGCTTCAAGACCGGAACGCAGGCTCTTCGAAACAGCGAAGGAAATCTAGTCACCGAAGCGCAGGGAATAGTAGATGTGTTTAAGCAGCACTTCCAGGAGCTGCTAAATGGGCACCATGTGGAGAGAGTGATAGGGCAAGAAGAGAACCCACGTCCAGTCAATGAAGAACCAGTTCCACCACCCAGTATAGAAGAAGTTGGCTTAGCTATAAAAAAGCTTAAGAACAACAAGGCCGCAGGCTCTGATGGTTTACCAGCGGAGCTCTTCAAATACGGTGGTGATGTTTTGGTAGGGCGCATGTACCAAATCATCAACCAAGTATGGGTGGAAGAAAGCATGCCCGATGACTGGACTATCAGCTCCATATGCCCCATCTACAAAAAAGGCGATCCTATGACTTGCAAGAATTATCGAGGCATATCCCTGCTTAATGTCGCATACAAGATCCTATCCAACGTACTGTGTGAACGTCTTAAACCGTTCTGCAACACACTAATCGGCACGTACCAGTGTGGCTTCCGGCCCGGCAGATCGACCATAGACCAAATTTTCACACTGAGGCAAATCCTGGAGAAGACCAATGAATTTCAAGTCGAGACTCACCACCTATTTATCGACTTCAAAGCCGCATATGATAGCATTCATCGTCAGGAGCTCTATATGGCGATGGCCGAATTCGGGATCCCGGCAAAACTGATCCAGCTGTGTCGCGTTACGCTGGAAAACACGCGCTGCTATGTGCAATTTGGAAATAGCTCCTCCGAATTATTTCAAACTTGCACCGGATTTCGGCAAGGAGATGCGCTATCATGTGACTTCTTCAATCTCGTGCTGGAGCAGATAGTGCGCAGGGCAGGTGTCAACACGGAAGGCACTATCTTCAACAGATCCGTACAGCTACTGGGGTATGCGGACGATATCGACATCATCGGTCGCTCCCAGCGTGCCGTGATAGAGGCTTTTACGGCGATTGAAGAACAGGCGAAATTTGTTGGCCTTGAAGTAAACGAGGACAAGACTAAGTACATGCTATCAACAAACAAACAAGCATCTGTCCACCGCCTAGGACAAAACGTCACTGTTGATAGCAAAAATTTCGAGGTAGTTAGGGAGTTTACCTACCTCGGAGTAAACATAAACTCCACGAATGACACCATAGTGGAGATCCGGCGAAGAATTACCCTAGGAAACCGCTGCTACTTCGGTTTGGCAAAGCAATTGGGTTCAAAACTCCTAACTCGAAGGACGAAATGTACGCTTTACAAAACACTCATCCTGCCAGTTCTGCTTTATGGCGCCGAGTGCTGGACGATAAGCAGGAAGGGAGAGCTGATACTGGGCTCCTTCGAAAGAAAAATTCTTCGACGGATTTTTGGTCCTGTGTGCGAGGAGGGCGAATGGAGGAGAAGATACAACCGCGAACTCTATGAGCTGTACCAAGATGTGGATGTAGTCCAAAAAGCCAAAATACGTCGACTACATTGGCTCGGCCACATCGAGCGAATGGATAATAATGCTCCAGCTAAGAGGATCTTCGAATCCCAGCCCCCAGGTTCGAGACGACAAGGAAGACCGAACCTCCGGTTCAAAGACCAAGCCATCGCGGATGCCAGAGCGCTTGGTCTGGAAAATTGGAAGCAGCGTGCCCGGGATCGCAGAGGATGGAAGGCTGCAGTGTCTCAGGCAGAGACTCTCCACGGGTCGGGAGCCCGTTAAGTAAGTCAATCAACAAGAGTTCTGCTCTGAATGAATTCCCCGCATCACTAAAAGTCGAATCAAGTTTACCAAACGGGCGACTACGTTCGTTTCTAACCAAACCAATCGACTACAATTACTGATAAAGATTTCAAAAGGTGTCCTTCGACAGGGTATTCCCTATCTGTCTGAAACCTCGGTCGCTTACCCGTTTCCGCTTAAGGTAGCCCACTTTGTCCAAGTAAAAGAACTCTCGCTGTCGCGTCTTTAATTCTTCAACAGGGAAACATTTTTATTTAGTTAATTTCTTTACAATTTTGCAACGCACTAAGCTTGATCTCTTTGCAAATGTTCCATGGGTTGAATTGTTATTAACTTTAGCATAGGTTCTGTGTAAACCAACGGCACTGTGCGGTATCAATCGCCATTTTGAAATATCCTCCGTTCTCTTGTGACTTAAATTTTATTTTATAAAATATTTTACAAATTATTTAAGCAATCATTTCACGTACTAATACTTTAATATTCTACGAACTAAAATTCGACAAAAAACAAAAAAAGGGGGCCAAACAAAACGAATAAAACTGAAAATTTAACATCAACCCTGAGACCCTGGGTCCCTCATCGAAACTGAACATTTGGCAGTCGTAAGCTACAAACAAAATGATGAAAGGGAAAATTTTGAAGTCTAATAAATCCAAATATCATCCATGGAGTCTTCGCCCATGTCTGCGAGCGGCAGTGCCTTAAGTGTTCTGAGGGTCTCCATGTAGAAAGTTAGCTCAGACGTTACAACGCCATGCTGCGGTCCGCCGTTGTTGATGATGTTGTTCCGTAGCAGTTGCTCCCTTAGTTTGTCTTTGAAGTTCTTGTGAACGATCCGGTAGATGGCGTGAATTTGTTGCTCGGGTAGTATGGGAGCAATGGCCTCGTGCAACTTCACCAGGTGACGGGAGATGTTTCGAAATGATTGCGAGGGGACAGGCGGCCTGGCATCCCAACTAGCCAGCTGTGCCGCCACGCGATCTGTGACGATTCCGTAGATTTTGTTTTCGATTTCCTTGATGTGGCCGATAAAGTCCTTTTCGATGGTGTCGAAGCTGGACACCGAGGTGGAATCGAGGCTGCGAAAGTGCTCCCTCACCTTGGGCAGCAACCATAGAACTAGTTGCAGGGCCCGTGAGACCAGTGCTAAATTTCCGCTGGTGATGGTCTTGAGGCCAGCAACTCGGAGCGCTCCAGCGCCGATTATTAATTGACACGAGCGTGAGTTGAAGGTGCGCAGCAGGTCGACAACGTTGCGGGAGAGGTATCCGGCTACGATTGGCAGTCGAAGCGCGCACTTGCAGTACTCGCTAATCATCTGGACCAGGAGGAGTGCTGCTCCAACTAACGCGAACGGTTTGCCTTCGACCAGCAACACCGGACTGGCGGGGCTACTGCCGCCGTTGCACTGAATCGATGACGAGGAATAGTCCAGCGACTTGCTGAAGCTGAATTCGTTTTCTGCGATGCGATCGATGATTTTTTGGAACTCATTTGGAATGTCCACCTGACGCCAGCGCTCCGAGTCGAGCAGCAGAGCCATTTTCTGTTTTCTTTCGGAATGGAATCGATTTGCGAACCTTGATGCCTGCACCTTAACGGCCACTTTTAGGGGCACACTTTGCGTGCCGCATATAGCTTCAGTGCCGGCGCTGAACTCGTCCACAATGGCGGTCAGCCGTTCGACTTCGTCAGCGGTAGCTACGCTTTTTTCCAAGCTCTGGCTCGACACCAGATTCGCACAGCGCTCATGGCAGTAGTTGCAGACAGACTGCAGCAGTTCGCCTAACTTTTCCTGGACATTATCATAGTCTGTTTCGATGAGGAATGCCTCCGAGTCCATAAGATTCACCGCATCGTCGAATCTGCCTGCTGCAGCGTTCGCAGTCTGCAGCATTATCGTGGTTACAGCCTTCACCCGGCCCAGGACCTCTAGCAGGGCGACAGTGGCGCGCTGAAGTAGTGCGATCCACTCGGTGATGGACAGGCTTTGAGCCTCCTCGCCAGCGCCAGTTAGACAGAGCTCAGCGTCAGATGATGCTATCACCTCAATGACCAGCTGCTTGATGATCGCCCTGATGGTCACGATGCTCTCCTCCTTGTAGGTGTCGATGAAGGAGTAGTTGTTCTTGCGCAACAAACCCATAACAATGCAGATGAGTTTGTCCTCGGCGAGGATTTTATCAAACTCCTCTCCGTCGGCACTGCTGCTCGTTGAAGAGAGCGGTCGATTCAGATCGGCCGTGGCGAAACGTTCAAACTCAGTGGTGAGCATTTTGTCGATTAGTTTCTCCATTTCGGTTAGCTGCATTGGTAGGTGCTTGAAGCAGTGGATGCCGACAAGCTCCTGGGTGAGGATCTCTTGGGTCGTACCTGGAAGGGTGAAAGTATTTGTTTAAATTAAGCGCGGTAATTTGTGGACGGACTTACCAATCAAATCCAGAGCTGCCACGTAGTCCTGCGTGCCCAGCAGCAACTGAAGCATGGGCTGTGTTTTGTGCACCGTCGCCATCAGACAGAGCTTGTCGAGCGTCTGCTCGTGATTTTTCCGTCTCTGTGCATACTGAACGATTTGCAGTGAATCGACCACCTCAGTCTTGCTCACGGTTTTGAGGCTCTCCCGCAAGGTGCGCACATTTTGGGCTGCCTCCCTCATTTGTTCCATGATCGCGTCCTGCGACGTCATTGCATGAAAGAACGCCGCCGATTTCTGGGACACTTGCCTTGCAATCTTCACCTCGACAATGTCCAGGTAGTGACTCAGCTTCTCCTGCAGCAGCCGTCCCGACTGTTTACTCTCTTCGTTCGCCTGACCAATGCCTGGGAATACCGAAGCGAAGCTGGCTGCGTTGTTCAGATCGAGTGATCCCTTCATGAAGATGTCCGGTATCTCATTGAGACTGCCCTCCCTGGTAGGACTTCGGTAATTCGGTTGACTAGAGTCCTCCTTCTGCTGCTGCAGCTGCTGTGCTCCCATCCGCACATGCCGTCGATATCGTTTGCCAATCTTCTTCAAGTACCCGTCAAAATCGTCGTACTGAATGTCGTCCAAATGCGGAGAGGCTGCTATGTGCACCTTCTCCACAAAACTATCGCCCCATTTCTTTGTAAACAGGTTCGCCTGCTTGCCACGACCGGGGTCGTTCAGCACGGCGGGAAGATTCTGTGCGGCCGAGAAGACCGACCATTCCGGAGCTGGTTCCTTGCTCGGCTGGTTAACATGATATCGTGCCACATGCGACTCATAGTCCCGATCAGAGACTCCATCCAGCGGCAACGATGGACAAACGCCATTGAAGCCATAGCGGCAAACATACGAGCCACCCTCCTTCGTGCAGTGGCGGTCTCTCAAGTGCCTAGTGAAGAAAATTAACGCTAATTAGTTGCTCATGCGATGAAATGAATTCGATTTTACTTGACGAAATCCGATGAGCTCTTAAACGATTCCATGGGGCAGTAGTAGCATGACTCCCAAGCTGGTGGTGATTGTAATTGTGGATCCTTTTTGATTTCGCTTTCAGTTGCCGGATTGGCCATCACAACATACTCCTTCTGCAGTGAATTGTTGATGCAAGCTTACTTCGAACGCTGATGGTCGATTTTATCGCACATAACTTGCTAAATCGGGAATGCAAAACTCAAAGTAAACGAAAACTTTGAATTACGACAAACATCGTACAGAGAAGGGAAGAAAAATTTTTTTATTTCTTTTTTCCACCTCTGACAAAACAGGTGAACTGTCAAATATGGGGTTTGCGTTGAAAGTGAAGTGTCATCAACTTTGGAAAATAAATACGCGACAGTAGTAGATTTTACTGAAGCGGATGGACGTAGTCAGGCGAGTAGTTTGGTACTATTATTGAGATTGTTATTTGATTTAATTTTTAGATAACATTAGATAATGTTTTAAAAATCTTATATGAAGTCGCAATAAACACTAAACTGGGCATTTTCAGTGTGAAATGTCCTTGCTCTAAAAGTGAACATTTTCCTAACTCAAAAAAAATTTTTTTTTTAGGTTAAAGAGTCTTCAAACTCTAATTGCTATAAATATGTATAATTCCATCATTTCCTACTCTGCGAATTCATTCTACTTCCCATAAAGCGTTGACCTACCTATCTACTACCTTGGGAGGCATTTCCTCTATTACCGAGTCAAAAAAAAAACACCCCTATTTGGTCCGATTGCTTTTTGACGTTTAACAATTATTTATCCCGCCCCTGTGCGACGGATGTTTTGACACATATCACGGCAGTTGTTGTTTTTTTTTAATTAATCTACATCTACATGCCGCTGCTGATAGCAAAGTAATTACTTTAAACAATCGGTGTAGAAGAACAAACAGAAACACAAACAATGCTCCCAACAGCATATCGTACTTCTCGAATGTAGCTCTACTGGGCGCGCGTCTTATCACGTAGAGGAAAGAAATATTTCTTGCATTCAATAGATTAGGGCATCTCGACGGAACTCACTTTAGTCATGTGAATCGCTCTTCTTTCATCCGCAGTTCGGGAGTTGTTTATTAAAGTGTTAACCAAAGATGCGACTTTTCGCAGTATTTAAAATAATTTTCGTGATAATAGTGATTATCCTAACTGTTACTTTGGTGGCATGGTTGAAAAAGGTAAGCGAACGCTTTCCAACATGAATTTTTAAATCGCTTTTTTCGAATCATTAGGGGAATCACAGTCAGACGCTGGATATAGCGAAGCATGTTCTGCGAAAAAACCGCACCCCACCGCCGATTGTGTTGTGGTGGACAAAGTTAATGCCCGATTATCATCGCTCAAGACAATGTGGGTTTAATCAATGCACGTTCACCGTTGACAGGGGGCTACTTTACGACAATAACACAAGGGTGAGTTGCTCAAAATTTAAAGTGTTGCACAATTTGGTGGCCTTGTATCGTGTATCTTATCAAAATTGGATACCAGATAAGAGTTTTTACACGGCTCACGGGTTAATGTGATTGATTAATTTGAAATTAATGCTCGTAGGTGCTTGCGTTTTATGGTTCCGACATGAATAAGACCGACCTCCCTTTGCCGCGCCCAGCCCATCACTTGTGGGCGCTTTTCCACGAAGAATCCCCAAAGAACGTTCCATACATTCAATATGAGAACGTTCTCAGACATTTCAACATTACGTCGACATTTAGCCGTTACTCCGACTTCCCACTCACTACGCAATACATTAAAACTGACAGAGAACTCACCGATCGGAAATACCTTGTGGCCGTTGGTACGAAGTCGATGCTTCGCAGTAAACTCGCTCCAGTTGCTTTCGTTCAATCGATTTGTGACACGCCCTCCGGCAGGGATGAGTACATGAAAGAGCTGATGCAGCACATCGAGGTGGACTCCTATGGGAAGTGTTTGCACAACAGGGATCTGCCGACCGAGTGAGTTACACTGAAAACAGTTGGCAGATCAATACAGATTTGTATTTTCTTCTTTTATAGACTGACAGACGACTATCTAAACACGATACAATCGGAGACGTTTTACAAATTCTTTGCTCGCTACAAATTTATCATTGCGTACGAGAATGGCGTATGCAACGATTATATAACAGAAAAGTTCTGGCGGCCACTCGTCATGGGCTCTATTCCGATATATTTCGGATCTCCCACCATTAAGGTATGTTTGGGGCACAGCCTCTCTTATGGCACTCTTTCTCAGTTGAATAAGACAAATATTGCGTCTTATATAATCTTCTCTGTAGGAGTGGCAGCCGACGAACAAATCGGTCATCTACATTTCGGACTTTCCCAGTCCCAAGGCGCTGGCGGCGTTTCTAAAACGACTCGATGCTAACGACTACGAATACAACACATACCTGGACCACAAGTACTCATTTAAGCACGCAGTCACCAACGACCTGCTGAAAGACACCCTAATCGAAAGAGACTTTGAGTCGGACAACTTCTTCGACCTCTTCGAGTGCTACATCTGTAATCGAATTCACGAGGAGAACTTTCGTTCGATAGCCAACGCAAAACACTACGACTGCGGTAATCGGTTGCAATATCCGCCAATGCGGACGTCCATGGAACACTCGGATTGGCATTCAATCATGGCTGTGGGCAAGTGTCAAGCAAATGTGCTGGACGCATTGTTGCTGCGCAATACAAACTTTACAGAGCAGCAGTTTGAGGATATGCTGCAACAGGATATTAAGACTACCAAGTGTCGCTTGTAGGGGGGCGATTCTTTCGCGCTTAAGCCGTGAATCTAGAACAAAGATTGATATTATTTTTCGTGTAGAATATTCTATTGCTTTTGTGATAACTCAGAAAGACAATCTCTCAATTTGAATTAAGTTGTAGGTATTTAAATTTATTTGTTTCGAGTGTGCACTCATCTCATATTTTGTTTGTGTTGAATATCAGGTTAAGACTCATTTGTTAATATTGTTTATTAGTTGAATGGAGAGTGTAGATATTTATTAAGAAAGAAATTGAATAAAAGAAGTCGGTGTGATTTCAAATCAGGTCTTCTTGATCATTTTACGACTGATTTGAGGCACTCGTTCAGTGTTTTAGTGGTAGGCAACGTGGGAATGTGGATTTGTCAGACGGCAGACGGTCGGGTACACACTGTAAGGAGGTTCAAAGTTGAACAGTTGCACGGTTGTTTGTTAAATGGCAAGAAACCATCTGAACCGCCGCAACTTACGCTGTGTTCTCTGTTCCGCTTGTCGTTCTTTCCAATGAAGGTGCATGAAGTCTTCAGATCCAACCTAGAGAGACCACGCAGTAGACCTTCTCAAAGAAGGTGCTGGAGTCGGAAGCAGTACCTCAGCAACTAATGAAGCTATCGACGGCACAATTTCCATAGAAAAATCAAAACTCTCCTCCATCAACTGGCAACTATAGGTATGTACAAATTTATTCCTTAACTAATATCTCAGTCGTATAATGGTTTCCCCCTACTTTCTACTGCTACAGCAGATTACTTCTCAAACTCAAGACAACTCCCAGCGCGACAATCCACGACAGTCCATGCGTGGCGATGCTTCCCCCTCGTTGGGTGCCTTCAAATTGCGTTTCGGGCTCGTCCTCCAAGCCCGGTATATAGTCCGAGCACTGTGGGAAGTTCTTCGGCACCGGCACCATCTCGTCATGTTCGCCGACCTTAATTACCAAGGCCATTCCGATTTCCGCATGGAATTCAATATGGCAATGCAGCAACCAATATCCGGGATTGTAGGCCTTGAATCGAACTATAGTGTACCCACCGTCAGGCACTGTCACCGTGTCCTTTATCGGCGGTCGATCAAAGTTCCGATGCAACTGTCCTCTCTTGTCCATTTCCCGGATCTGTGAAAATAAAAATTTGTAAGTAGGGTTAGAAAATTGGTTGAGTTAACTGTCGTACCGTGTCAATTGTAACGTTGCTTCCGAGGCGATCCAAGCCGATCACGCGGAAAGCATTCCCATGCAGGTGGAAGGGATGGTTAGCATCGTACGTCACACCTTCGTCGACCAAAATCAGCTCGACGATTGCGTCCAAAGGCACCTGTAGCACATGATGGCACTTGCAGAACTCGTGCCGGCAGTCTATTCCCTGCTCCCTGAGGGTGGTCTCGTTGCAAAACGCCGAATCGTCGAGTAGATCTTTTCCCGGCATGAGCGGCGTCGCCGGCATCTTCATTGTGATATGATTGAGCTGCGGCGTGAAGAGTTTGTTGTTATTCTTGTGCGTTTGGTTGAAGCCGTAGATGTTGGACGGATGAAAGTCGGGATTGTCCTTCGGGTAAAAGTCGTAGTAAACGAAGAACTTGTAATCGGCGTTCTTTTTTAAAATCCCGTCAACGTCCTTGTCACTTTCCACGGATTTTAGCTGATCAATTGTGATGAATTCCTCATAGCCGGGTCCTACATTCAGGGAGTTGAGTTCCACGCCGCCCGGACTAAAGTCGTAGTGTGGAACTCCGTCGGGTTCACTATCCCCGGCAGTCTCATAATGAAGAATGGCAACTTGGAAGGCTGAGGTGAATCGTGCGTCACAGTCCATGAGTCCTTTGAATCGAATCCAGTAATTGCCGACTGGTTGGTCGGCGTTTAGTACAAAATCGAAACGTTCGCCGGCATATGTCACCACCGCTGTCACATTCACTGGCTCGACGTCAAACCCATCGGAACTGATTACAGACAAAGTGTGGTTGTCCACCGATATGGCTATGGGGCAGTTGAGGAACTCGGCGTTAATGATGCGGAAGCGGTACTTGAACCCTTGGGCTACACTGAACCGCTCCAGGGGAATTCTCTCCAGCGGAATGTCTGTCGAACGCCTTGAGCGACTTTTCATTTTCATGCTTTCGTCGGTTTTCTCTTGATGCAAGTCCACATCGGCCGGGAAAGTTGTTACATCGAGCTCGCTCGGAAGGGTCATAGTTGTGGTTTCAACAGTCGGTTCTTCAGTTGAGGTAGCAATTGTGTCTGTTCTGGTGTCTGGCAAGCTCGTGGTTACTATCATCCTCGCGTCTTTCTTGAAGATGTCCGGATAGTACCGTCCGCGGCCGTTCACCAAAATGTTGGGCGGCTTGTTGTCTCCAATCGAGTGATGGTGTGACGCGAACATGGCCACGCCCGGCTGATGGGCCCAATCTTGGACAATAATCGTGTGCTCTGGGAAGTCGTAGTCGTAAGCGTTTTTATGCGGCTCCGATTGGTAAGGCTGGCGAATGATCAACGCTCCAAAGCAGCCGTCGCCCCTTTGCATTCCGGTGTGCGAGTGCCAGAAGTGGGTGCCCACATTCGACGCCTTGAATTTGTACCTAAACGTGGAGTGCGGCTGAATGGGACACTGCGACACATGCGGAACGCCGTCCATATATGGGTTCTCCACTTGGTGCAGCCCATGCCAGTGCAATGTCGTGCTTTCGCCAAGTAAGCGGTTCTTAACGTCGACCACGATTACATCATTCAGGCAGACATCAATGGACGGCCCCGGCATCATTCTGTTCACCACAGTTACACTGCGCCGGACGCCGTCCCCTGTAATGCAGTGCGGTCTCGTACAGTCGGTCACATTGTGCGGACAGTCGTAGCAAGCCTTGCTCAGTGTTTCATACCACTCGACCACAAAAGTGTACTTGCAGACCATGGGCTTCTCGCCGGGAGTGCAGTCCCTCACGCACGGGTGGCGGCTGTAGTACTCCTTGTCTTCGATTTCATCGTCAGAAGCAAATTTACCACGATCTGTCTTGTGGTTTCGTTTGTCCATTGTGGGTCCGCGGCGACAATGCGTGCAACAGTCTTCTTGGTACAAGTCCGATTGTGGACAATCCGCCGGCACAGCAGGGCAGGCTTTTTCGTATGCGGCTATCATCGCTTCGCCGTTGTGCAACGTGCACTCAAGGATGATGCAGTCGTCCTTATTGTGCCACATATCGCCCACGGAATAGAGCTTTGCCTCGTACAGACACTTTGTTTTGACACATGTGCCACAGCACTGGCTCGGATCGGGCCGGTATTCGTATTCCTGACAAATTGAATTTAGGTTAGAATCGCCTGGAATATAAGTAAATGTGTTTGGTTTGGCTCACCCCCTTGCAATTCACCACACACGTCTCTTCCTCGAGTTTTTCATGCGGATTACCGTCGTCGTCCAGCGCACAGGAATGATGTACGCACGAATTGTTTGTCTGCCAAGTGGACCCCACGTCCTTGATTACTGCCACACTGTCGATTGCAACGACACACTGCAATGGTTTGGTATCTGTAATTGGATTAAGGACTGTCTTTTTATTTTTGATACAAACAAAGTGGGAACTGGGAACTAGGAAGTCACTTTTTCGAAATTCGGCGCGTGTTGTAATCGCACTTTTACAACCCAGATAAGCCCAGCCATTTGGAAATGTGGTTTCCTTTGTGTGCACAAGATAAGTCTAGGTACTTTTCAAGTCGAAACCTCCCACGTGAGTTCTACTAATCGTTAAATCAACAAACCACTCTTAACCTTGATAACGACAGGTTTTATTGTTCTCGCTACGTAATTATGTGCCAATGTCATGCACTGGGTCAATGAGTGTATGGGTACTCAAGCGGAACCGAGGGTGTTTGCCTTCCTAAAGCTATAACCAGATAATAAAGTTTAAACTAGTTTTATCTTTACGCTATACACAAATGGACAAATGGAAAGTCCCTGCACTCGAAAGTGCAATCAAAGAGGGAATTCTTTTGGTGCCGCCACAATAAATGGCCGGAAATGGTCCCTTAACGTACCGATTTGTGTCCTCACCACTGACCACATATCGGAAGCAAATCAGGCGGAAAGACCACCAGAAGTTTTGTCGCACAGATCACGTATGTCTGCCTGTATACGAAATTTGGAAGTCTGCTTTTGGCCGTGCATACACCACAGGCATGCAGTTCTGGTAATGGATGTGCATTTGATGTGGCTTTCGATAGAATTTAATCGATGCCAACTTTGAGTCAAGTTTTAGAACTTCAAAGTTGGTTATTTGCATGTGGGTTTTGTCCTTTTTCTTTGTGGAACGCAAATCGTTTTAGTTGAACAAGTAAAAGACATGACAGGCGTTCTTTTTAAACCATTTCAAAGGCAGGCAACTATAGAAGTGAGGAAAAACCGCCGCCACCGTTGCTGAAAGACCAGTTGCAGAGTTGCCACTTTAGATTTTTTTATCGCAGTAGATTCTCTAAAAAAATGTAGTACAGGTGGGCCAAAAGAGATTACCCTATTGGAAGATGCCATTTTTGCAAATGGCCGCCAATGTCAAATCTGTTTTGACATTTGTGGACTAGACAGATGTAGAATACAATTATTGTACAAGTTATGGAGCCATACACTGCCCGAAATATCGCCGTTTTTGACGAGGATGTCGAGCTGTCGCCAGAAACATCGACCAGACGCCGTGCCTCGCAATTAGCCATCAGCCGGTCGTCCCTAAGGCGAATTTTGGTCAAAGACTTGCGCATATTTCCGTACAAAGTCCAGTCCGTGCATCAGCTGCTGCCTGTCAACCGCCAAACGCGTGTAACCTATGCCCAAGCCATCCTCAATCTCGAGGACAAAGTGGACGATTTTAAGACAAAAATCATAATGAGCGATGAGGCTCATTTTCACCTCAGCGGGTACGTGAACAAGCAAAACTATCGCTTCTGGGGCACCGAAAATCCACCAATAATGCACGAGGATCCATTACACCCACTGAAAGTTACTGCACGGTGCGCTGTTCACGCTGGAGGAGTCATCGGGCCAATTTTTTTCAAGAACGCCGATGGTCAAACGACAACAATGGACGGTGCGCGCTATAGGGCCATGTTTACCGATTTTTTTCTGGCGCAATTGGAAGAATTAGGACTGGAGGAGAACAGGACTGAGCTACAGCACACACTGCGCGAGCCACAACCGATATTCTGAAGGCGGCGTTCCCGGGTCGCCTCATCTCTCGTTTTAGCGATTTGCACTGGGCCGTAAGATCGCCCGATTTAACCGTTCCAGACTTTTTTTGTGGCGTTTTTTGAAGTCCCGTGTTTACGTGAACAAACCCGAGACCCTAGAAGCCCTCAAGGACAACATTCGACACGAGTGCGAGAATCTGTCGCCCGAATTTCACGCCAAAGTGATGAAAAATGCCATAAAACGTGCCCGTATACTTATCAATTGTGACGGCTCCCATTTGGCCGATATCATCTTCTCGACTTGACCAATAAAATTCTAAATAATAAAATAAACATAATCAAAAAACAGAATCGAAGTTCATTTAGAAAAAAAATGAGAGCCAAACAACATCGGATGACTTCTTTTGGCCCACCTATAGATTAAAATTTCGAAAATTGCAGCAAAGTGGCAACGCTGACCAGTTGAACGTCTTTAACCCCGAAAATCTTTGAAAAGCTCTTAAATACGCGTTGTGCAGAATATCGCTCGCTGCTCCATTGAATTCGGAAAGAACTTCGTCGCGACTTTTGGTGTCAAAAATGATTCAGAAAAGGTTAAAGCTATGTTCAGACGATTGCCAGATTTGAAATTTTTAGACAGTTCGCTATTGTCAGGTCATTTGCAGTTCATTGTCAGATCTGTCAATCGTCTGAGCATAGCTTAATCACTGTAAACCATCTTCTTCGACATCAAACTTGTAAAAATTGTACAAAACTCCCCCCAATGGTGCACAATCTGTACACAATCTGTTTGTTTTCATTTGTTTAGTTAAGTTTTTCATAAGTTACTGGCGCGCACTTGCAAATATCCAGACATTTGCTAAATGATCATCACTTACAGATTTCACATCCAACAGAACACTCCACTCCAACTCTTGTTGATAGGTATCTACATAAAAAAACTTCGTTTGCACAATGTGTCACAATCTGTTCAAAGTTTGACACTCTGGTTGAAAAATGTGAATTTTTAGTGAATCACCTTCGCCAGCATCCCGCATTTATTTGCCCCCAATAAATCGTGTTTCTGGCTTAGGAATATCCCAACCTCAATTTCCCCAGAGCGTAATAATATTCTGGGTTTTTTTTTCTCTACCCAAAAAAAACTATCATGTTGGAGAAAAAAGTTAACACACCTCCACCGTTGTTAGAAAACCCAAAGACATCAGTCATCTCGCACTTTCCTTCTCACACCCGCCTCGGGCTCGGTATGCAGTACACTCTTCTTCCATTTGAAGATTAAAAATCCTTTACATAAACCCTACCTCAACTAGGATTTCCGTGTATGTCCGCCCCCCCATCTTTTTGCGCGCCAGCACTTTGAATCCAATGATTGATGAACTTGTAATTCACCCATTACTCATACCCGCACATGTGTCTGCATATATGGTTAATGAACAGTCAGCGCAATTAGCAAGTCGACAAGTGATGAAGCCTCTCATAAGTGGCTTTAATTTCATCCGGTTGTACGACAGCCATTCGGATTCGGCCATTGTGACAAGCGCGTTAGAAATAAACCGAACAAAGTTCACCTCGCCGTATGCTGCTGGCTGCAGCCAGGTGGTGAGTTATGTATAATTGTAACGAGCATGCGAGGTAACTAATTGCTCGTTCTTCTAACACCTGTTTTGAAAATTATTTGCGGCGAGTCCCCCTTTATCCAGCTGCATCAGGTGCCGAGTTCACACTTTGGCGCGAATTTATTGATTTTCTAAAATTACCTAGATACTATTAACGATTGGAACTCACCTGCAGTTATAATGGTCCCAGCGTTAGCGACAGCCGCGCTGAACACCACCAGCGCCAGGTATGCAAATCGTCGTTGCTCCATTAGGTGAGTTTCTATTACCGGCTGCACTTGGGTACATCAAGTTCACTCCGCGGGTAGCTATTACGTTTGTCGTCTACTTCGAAGGATGACACCTGTAATTGCGTAGAAAAACAACAGAATTACATAAGTAATGATGCAAATGTTGGCAGTGCCTGTTTTGTTGTGTTCCACCATACCAGAGGTCAAATTGACATTAACTTGTGTATGGCCGAAAATATAACACCGGTTATTTCACCTTTGCGGGGGGTCAATTCTCATTCCATTCACTCAATTATTGACTTTGTAAGTTGGAGATTTTCGTGGGAAATTCGTTAGACACGTTGTCTGACAGTGTGATCGTTTGTTGGAATTGTTTGAAGAGTGTTTGCTAAAACGTGTTGCATCAGTTGGCGGCTTGGCAATGTATCTTCATTTTAATTTGCAACTAAAGCACGTTTCGCGCAAATCATCTTCAGGCTGATTCTGATTCTGTATGAAAAGGGACTTTCACTTTAGTGCGGTTCTGACTGTTTAAATGAATTTTGTGTTGTCGGGCAAGTCATTAACTATACATCATCCCTGGATCTGAGCAGTGAAGTTGAATAATTGATTGCCCTCAAAGTTAGTACAAGTGGTTTGTGGCGAAAGGGTTGGGTAGGTGATAAATAATTTCAAGTTCTTTATGCTTGTGAGGCATTTTATTTTATTGTTGATGGTAATGTGGTTTTGTAGAATTAAATTCTCAAACCTGGTGCTGGTACTCGTTAATGGCGCAAGTGATTGTGGGCAATTAAGTAAACAGCGAGTGAGTTACTTTGGTCAGATTTAATTGTATAAGCAACTTATTCGTCCCAAAAAATAAAAAGTCACATAATGCGAATGGTTGTGAGAAGATAGGCCTAGGGTCCCACAGACCTGTTGCGCCTACTATTTATTTATTTATTAACTAGTGAGGTGCCAATTGATAACGCGTCTTTAGTTAGATAGCAACATTTATATTGATTGTTAATTTGAAATCACATCTGTCGTCACTTCAAATGACACACACAAAGTGCGCCTATTTTCATCATTGGAATGCCTCGCATCATCTCAGTTAATAAAAATAGCACACGTGTACAATTTATAAATTTAACAAAATTTAATATAGAATTGCTGCACTTTGGCAGCAATCACACTCCGAATTTGTATTCTGAACATCGTGTGCACACAACCAGCCTTTGGCCGTTCCCATATTGCCAACACGACTGTCTGTCAACTCATATAAGAGGATGCGATGTTAAATGGATAAATGTTACACATACGCCCCCGTGTCCCATATTGACTCGATTATCGAATTTAATTCACAAAAAAAAAAAAAGATAATCAGCACGGTGTGCGCGATGGTGACATTCATAAATTATCAACCGCTATTGATCGCAATCCGATTAATGTGCATTTGTGTGTATTTTTGTCAGTAGTAATTTGTCAATAATAAAACTCATGTTTTATAGGCTTATAATGGGTCATTTTAATTTGTTGTGTTTTTTATGCTTTTTGTGGTTTTACAAAATAAATGCTGCGATGAAAATGCTTTTTGCTTTGATTGGTTTTATTGGAATACGCATGGATTAACTTTGGGTGGGGGGCCAGTAAAATGATTTGATTTGTGTCCGGGTTGAATTTGTATGGAAGTAGCTACTTTTCTTACAGACGAAGTGGTCTTTGGCCTAGACATAGTAGCAGAGATGGCAACCCAGTCTGTTGGAAGATCGCTAGAACTCTGGTCAGACTAGAAAAAAAATCCTTTGCAGACATTTCACATAGACGCAGTTTATGCTGTTCATAAAGATTGTTGAACAACCTTTTTTTTCCACTGCGCCACCTCTCGCGAACGTCTAACAAACATCCGAGTGTAAAACTGTCATGAAAGAGCTTCTCATTTAGCTGTTTGGGCTCGGCATACAATTTTAGATCCCTTCAATTCGTCCCAAAAATTGAAAACTCACACAAAACGAATGTTGTGAGAAGCTAGGCCTTGGATCCCACAGACCTGTCGCGGCAACTATTTATTTATTTATTTTAAACAACCTTAGGGAGAGAACCGCCACGACTTGTCCAACGACAAAACAGATCCGACCAAAGCTTGTTATGAAACGCTCTAGGAATTTGATCTTTTTCGACAGGACACTGCCTTATATCCAGGCATGCAACAAACTATTTTTGTGCAAACTGTTTGGACGAGGAGGAGGACGAGACTGTTCCCCACCTTCTCTGTACTTGCACGGCTTTCTCACATTCACTCCATTTGGGGGCTTTCTACTATTTACAGTCATCTTACTTACTTAAGGTGGCTCTACAGTCCGGGGTGGACCTGGACCTCAACCAATAAGCGTCTCCAGCCAGCGCGATCATTAGCTAGCTGTCTACAAGTTGGTTAAGGTCCCCTTCCACTTGCGTGCGACGCCTGACTCGCGGTTTTCCTCCACTGCGTCTTTCCTCGGCTGTGGATTCGAAGATCTTCCGGGCCGGAGCATTCGTGGTTCGTCTTATAGTCATTTGACTGATCTAACAAACATAGGCATTCGAAATCGCCAATTCCTACATAGATTCATCACAAGGTACCTTACAATGGTCCATTTTTATGAAAATTAATTCATCAGTCGTATCAACAAATGCCCCTAAAAGACGTAAATTCTTGTCGCCCTAAAGACGCACTATAAGAGTGAACACGTTTGAGAAACTAAATTTGTTTACTCTACGAACGAGTCTACGCCATAGTCTTTTCCAAGCAGCGTCATTTAATATACCCAGAATTCAGGTTATTGGGTTTTTTTTCTCCTACCGGTCTACGTCTCAAAAAATTCTTATTTTTCCTCTCGCACAGTTCTACGCAGTTCTATTCGGTTGCATTTCCGACCAAGAGTCCCTTTCCGCAACGCAAAACCACTTCATACATTACGCGTGCACAAGTAGGTATCCTCCACAGCAGTTATTCCTCTATTTATGCGTACCACGTCTAGACGATGATCGTGACAGTGACATATTGCGTAGTATAAAATTTAAATAAACAGGCAGTCTGTAGAATGCACATTGAAAGGTGTTAAGCAAAAAAAATGTATGCTTTTGAAATCCATCTGAAAATGACATGACATCTACCTAAGGATGTGCATTTTCAAGTCGAGGAACACCTCATGACTATGGGAATATCCCAAGACAGCAACACAATCAGTAGAACACGTTTTGTGTCACTGTAACTGCCTAGTCAGATGTCACCACTATTTAGGTCAATTTACCTTGAAGCAGATGAAGTTTCTGACAGCTCACCGAAAGATCTACTTTGAGATTAGGTTTGATGTGGCTGGCACTAGTGCGCATTGAGAAGTGTCAGCTAATTTCAAAACCCTACAAACACTGAAAATTCGGCCCTAACGCAAAATATTTTAAATTGAAAAATGAATGACAGCAAGCGAAATGACAGCGAAACTCAGCACTGAATTCTTGCCCCGACAAATTAACTGGGATCAGTTCAGGAGGGCACAACTAGGGCGCCTTAAAAGTCATGTCGAATTCAGGTTTTCAGTACCCGGGCGAGTTCAGTGCTATATCGAACACATTAGGGTAAGCCCAGTGCGCACTAGGGCCCACGTCAAACAAACCCATTCATTACAAAGAAGAAAACCTTGTTTCCACCTCTCCAACCTAATCTCCAATCCAAGGATCTACCAATTCGGATGGATTTATTGCTAACCAGACAACCAACAATGACTTGGCCAAAATATAGTTCTAAATTGTCTTCATAAAAATCGTTTGTCAAACCGCAAAACAATAAAAGTCAATATTAATTTTACAACAGTCACATGAACCAACCCGCCCTCCAAATGTGTATAAATAAACATTTTACGCAACACCACGTGCAATTTTATTTTATTTACAAATTCTTTTGTTTGTTCCCAAAAAGGTTATTTGCTTTTTAAACGTATGTCTTCAAAGTCTTTGCACCACATGTGCAATCAGCTGTCATTATGCTAATACAATCGGCAAGATGAAATACAACAACAATGAAATTGTAAAACAATACGTGTCAAATAAAACGTCGCTTTATTTTAGTATCCACCAATAAAACGGGCGGCGGCGGTTTTGTTTTTAGAAAACGTCATTCAATTGAAGAGTCAGAAGGCGAATAAAAACAAAACCGCCTGAATGTTTAGCCAGAGGCGGATATGACTTTTAATACTCGTTTCTTGGTGTTAGGACACCAACTTATGTTGCAGTTCACTTTATATTTATAGTGATCTCATGTGAATGAGTTTTCCTTCAGTTTTAACTTTTAAGTGTCCCATCAATTCTGGTTTTGTTTGACTGGGGAATAGTAAGTGGTTTGAAGCTGGGTTTTTACATACCTACGTGAATGCGTGTGCGTGTGGCTATGGAGAAGCGACTGCAGTCAGATTTTGGAGAAATCTTTTGGTTTTTTGTTTGTTTTCATAATGAGGGAAGAGGGAAGAGCAAATTTGAAGCTAAACAGTCTAAAAGTACCGATCGGTCGCAGACTGTTTTACATAAGATTATTATTTAATGAATTTTTTTATCGAAGAAAAAAATAACTGGTTGCTAATTCCATAAGTCAATAAATGTTCTTGTTCAAGGTTGATAAATTAACAATTAACAAGAAGACAAAGCGGGAAATTAGCGAAATGCCAGATGTATTCTTTGTGAGTGAAGTGGGGTCCGCTACAAAAAGACACGCAAGGCACGAGTGTTGTGGATCGAAGTATGCATTTTTGTGGATTATTTTTGCCCTGGGTTTTGAATTTGTTGTAGTAGAATACCAGTTGGGAAGTGATTTAATCAATTTAAATGTTTTGAATGTCAAGTGGACGTCTATTGACAGAAGTTGTCATGCAACAGGTTCATGTACCTTAAGCATAGCTTCTCACAAGCATTCGTTTGAGTGAGCTTTTATTTTTGGGACGAATAGAAAGGGCCTACAATTTTATTCCGGGTCCGAACGGTCAATCGAGAAGCTCTTTTATGACAATTATACGCTCGGATGTTTGTCAGACGTTCGCGAGAGGTGGCACAATGGAAGAAATACCTTGGAATGTCAATTGTGTTTTTCAGGGGATCGAAACTGAGACTTCTCACTACCCATTAAGCCTCGATTTATGTGGGCCAACTATAAAAATCCGCAAATACAGTCAGACTTTAAAAAATAAAAATTTGAACGTCCTCTTTATTCAGAAAAGTGACAAAACAGTTAGAAATGAGAAAAGTAACTTGTTCCGTTCGACATGTTTGCAAATTTCGGCTCAGTTTCTACTGATTAATTAGAGTTTTCTTATTAAGCTGAACGCACAAAGCGTTGGGCCGTTCAAGTATCTAGTCTAGTTAGGTTGACAGCTGACCGATGTTGATGTATCTCAGTTCTGATTGGCCTAGATCGGTTACATGGGCAGCTGTGTCAATTGACGTTTATGGAGGGGTAGTCGACGAATCTAGTCAAGAAATTCGTGACTGAGCACTAGGTTGACAGTTCGCATATGTGGCTGATGTAGTAAAAGTGACGTTCCCGACCAGAAAAGTGACGTTCCCAACCAATCTAGTTTTTGCGTTCAGGTCACATCTATTCCAGACAAATCTAGTCGACTTAAGATAACTAAATTTTTGAACGTGCCCGTTAATCTTACAGAATTTCGAAAGTTTGACGCGAGAAACTGCAAAATCAAGATTTGACAGCAGTGGCAGGGTTGCCAGTTACCTTACAAAAATTATCAAGGCAGGCCTATATTTTTCCTTCCTTCTTCTTTTTGTCCTTCCATTCTTAAAAAAATATCGAGATCGTATATGTTTAATTCAAACGATGTACTTTGTGAAAATTAACAGATCCTATTCTACATTTAATCTCCTCCTTTGATGAATGACGTTCGAATATGAGATGCGATTTTCGAAATTGTCTGCCTGTTTTTTTAAAATATATGTTTATTCGGAGTTGAAAAATCTCAATAACTAAATGCGAAACATCGAAAATTCGAAATCCGAACGAATCTAAATTCGAAAGTAGTTCATCCAGGGATTTTTCGAAAAATTCTCCTCACTACTCACTACTGATATCGCAGTATATAAAACATTTACGAGTCTTCACGCGACCAAGGTTCGCTCGGCAGCCGATTTTTATGGCATCAAACCAGATTAGATCTCGAATTTCATCGCAATTACAATAAAAGTCGTTAGATAAGGCGCAGCAAACTATCGCTTGTCATCCTATTCATCACCAGCACAAAAATATCCATATTCAAGAACAAACACTGCGTTCACCTCACATTATGTGTAATTACTTGATTTAAGGTCAAAGACATTGATTATCATGATTTCAGCTAATGTTCCATCGTTTCTAAAGTCACAGTAATTACTTAACCCGCACCAAACACGTTAAGGCTGATTTTTCTTTCATGTTTCGAACGTCCTTCAGAATTACAAAAAAAAGCAACAAAGATGTTGCAATAGCACACAATCACTGGACAGGTTTTACCACTAAAGACACGCCGCACCGATCTCGGTTACAGAACATTCCGCTGACAATCCCATTTCCCGCTGGCCATACCAGTCTGTAGGTCAATGCACTGCAATTGGTGTAAAATTCGACTGAATCTATTCAAAATGTGGACCAGAAAAATGCAATTTTCCCCACGCAAATTTCTGTTGACGCAAGCGACATTTATTCTCCAAAGATAACCAGATAAGAACGAACACTACACCTTATCGGGTTTTATAACTTTCAGTATAGATAAGTATCACAGAAAAAAAAAACGAACGACGTAATTACCTCGCTTTTGTAAAATATTTTCTAATCAAAAGTGAGATCCAGAAAAGCTACACGATCCTTTAACACGATCACCTCCTTTTCTGAGAGAGTATGCACGCACGAATGCTCAAGACTTGTTCATTACACTGTGCTAGCGCAACACGATCTGAACTCGACGCCGATTAAACACCGACTAACCTTTCGTTAGTCAGCTGTTGAAAATAATAAACAAACCGAGATACACAACTGAGAGTTTTGGTGCGAACTCAAGGCAGGTGGATTTCGATTTCGATCGAGTCTCCATAGGCCAACGCAACGAGGCGAGGCGTCCACCATTGCTGAATGTCACTCTTATGCCTACACAGAGACGTGTTTGACTTTAGGTGATAGGTGGTCAGGGGAGAGCTTTTTTTATGCCGGAATAGGGAAAGCTTTTATACTGGGAGTTTACTGTCATAAGGCAAAGAACGCAGGGGCCCTAATCTAGACGTGTGGTTTTGCCTTGCCAATGAGTGAGATCTTCTCTTGAAGAGGGGTTTGCGCATAAATCAGAGAACTTTGTGGATTCCCCGTATGCCCATATTTATAAATGAAATGGTTGGGAAACACCTGGATCCCGTTGTTATGAGTCAAAAGGCCATTTGGACTTTTACAAGCCTGAGTACAAGTGTAGTACCCTATGATGTCAGCATCTGTGTCAAATACCGAATATTGACTGCGGTTCTTAATGTCTATCTATATTTGTGTTTGATTTTCATGTTGTACATAATAATTTTGCGGCCGTTTTCTAAACTGCGTGCTGTGTGGCTAATGGAATTTCGTGGTGAAAAATTCGAAAACAATACATTTCTACAGAACAATGGCATTCAATTAGGGTACATGCGACACTTAAATGGTACACCTACCTATTTCCGGAAAGGTTATCGTTTTTTATTGAAAATTTCTGTCCACACATTTGTTGAAAAGCTTCCCAATAAAAACTCTCGTAAGGGGGCGCTCTTAAAGTCAGACTTCAGACTGGATTCTGTTCCATAAATCTGCCTAATAGACGTGTCCATAACGTGTCTACATTTATTGGCAATTCGCACATCACTGAGCCCCATAACAATAGTCGCTGTCAACTGCTATTTATCTCAACGATGACTGTTGATTTATGGTATTTGTATACGCGTCCTTATAGTCATTATACACATCCTTCAAATGGTGAGGCGAAATAATGCCCATAATACACTTGATCCATATTTTGAGATAGTCGCATTGTTTACCATAAATTCGCAGTGTCATGAAAGTAACCTTTATGTTGTTAATCCTCAAGTCCTTTATGGGTGTATGTTTACAGCTTTGCATAAACTCAACTGTCTACATATAACATTATTGCGAATTAATTCGCGTTGAGAACTATGGCATCATGATTATTTTGTATCCGTTTTGTGCAAATGACGGCACACATTTAAAGCATCCGGTGGACCTGAACAGAGGTGTTAAAAGGACTCGAATCATCCCCTAACTTTGATGAGCTTATAGGCAAAAAGGGATTTGGTTTTTTTTTTCCTTCACTTTCTAGGAAAGAAAACATCCTGCAGATTGTATAAAAAGGGATAATGTCACACGTACTTTATTCTTAAAGGAATAGCAAAAAGGGATTCGACAACAAATGAGGGCGTGCACTGAACGAGTGTGACTTTGAGATTTTACAGTTGAATTAGGGTGCAAATGGCGTACGTACACATACGTCTTGTTAAGATTGAATCAGTATAGGTTCCTCGAGACGAAATGCCTTGCCGAATTGACGGAAGTGCTCAATTTGGCAGCTGTATCACGTTTGGGTTTGAGAAGGAAGCAACGTGTCGGCCCAAGTAATGTCTCCCATGGTGTAAATAAAATGTGATGAGTGTGTGTGCACTTTAGCGCAGTAATTACAGACTAATTTGGGAAGTGATTGTGTTTAAATGCGCAGTTAAGTCTTCCGATTTTGCACTGCGACGGAGGAGAGAATGAGATGCGAAGTTGATGGCGATTGGAAGTAACGCACAAACAACGCGTCAAATGACATGAGTCTGTAAATGGGGGCATTCAAGTATCTAGTTTAGTAAGTCTGACAGCTGACTGACTTGATGTTTCTCAGTTTTGATTGTCCTAGATCGGTCACATGGGCAGCTGCGTCAGTTGACGTTTATGAAGGGATAGCCGACATATCTAGTCAAGTGACTGAGTACTAAGTTGACAGCTCGTGAATGTGGCTGACGTAGGAAAAGTGACGATCCCGAACAATCTAGTCGACTGTGACTAGCGATGCACTTGTCCACTAATCCCTCGCTATACCGACCAGCAAAATGACAGTTTGTATTTGCCCTTGAAATACGTACAGATGTGCCGCTTCAAATCAGAAACAAATTCCCCTTCTCCAAAGATAACGAAAGCAATCGATCGCCAATTGCTGAAATACATTATATGGGCTATCGGTCTCTCTTTCACATATGAAAGTACACCAAGAGGAGGAAAGGCAATGTCTGTGGCCAACTATTCGTTTGTTTACACAACGAAAGCGCTGCGATAAGGCAACATTAATTAAGGCGACACTGTCATCGGTAGTGCGACATTCCCTAGTATCTATTACTATTTGATTTTGCTCCCTAAAACAACAGGAAAGCTTAGATCATTTCTGGAGACGTTTTTTCATTTCGTGTTTGTCTGACTACTCGTTTGTTTGTCTATAAGCGAGTCGTTTATCTGAACATACAAATTTGTCTCTTTCTCGATGTCCAAGTCAGAAATTGTGATGGAATTTTAATTGTCAGGTCGGGCTGAACATTATTTTAATTCGATGAAGGTCAAACTGGTATGGAGAACATAATAAATGGTTTTAACCTTCAAAGGTGATGCGAGATTATAATTTAAGAATCTGTTGAGGTGATGTCTGATGACGTTTTATTTAAAACTAGCTCTTAGTGTCTTATTTGGACAATGTGCATTAACAAGCTAAGTTTTCTTTGTTTCTTGTGGGAGGTGAAACGCTCCTTTTTCATTCACTGACTCATTGCGTAAAATTCTTTCAGCAGGCCATTTACCAAATTTCGAAGATTTAGCTGTCATAAATGTCAAGATACTGTATTTTAAACAGAAATTTTGTTGTATGGGAAATGCAGCTTCCCTTTTCTTATCCCTCTCATTTTTTGCAAGGTTTTTTGTACACCAGAGTTCTAAATTTTACAGCAGTAGCTCCCATAAGCGTCGAGATATAGCTTTTTCAATGTTTTATGCATATAAAGTGACACAATTTTTTTTTTAAATTACCTAATCTGGCGACCAGCGAATACAAATAATTGACAGACATTGCGGCATGAGCATGGGCAGCTGCGCCGCTGGAAAATTGTTGGTGGAGATTTTATGACTTGCAGGAGCTTAAATGAATCCCGGATAAAATAACTAATTTCCTTTTTTCGGTCCTACCTAAATCCGTTATATCGATTTGGACTAAGAAACACGAATCTAGCCTAAAACGGGCTAAAAATTTGGTTAATACTTCTTATCCTTACCTCTCTTAAGTGATGGAACATTTTTCAATACGCCTAAACCTTCCCTGAGAAATCTAGATCATGGCAGTGAAAACTGCATCGAAATCCGTTTATTGGTTTCGGAGATTAGCGGCAACAACTCTTTTTGGAGAGTTTCCCTTATACTACGTATTGATTAATTGATTGACAGTACTGGAGAGCTGCGCATCTTTTATATTTTTTTTCAAGTTATTTGAACATTTTATTTTACGCTCTGAAAAGGGCTTTCCACAAGTAAAATAATAGAAAATTGATCGGAGGATTAGCGAAATTTGTAACGCTGACTTTGTCAATACAATTCTGGGAATTTTTTCGTTATTAGGACCCCACTTGCCAACTTTCGTGCACTCGTGTCAATCTTTCAAACAGGGATTTAAAATTAGCGACACAACAAGTGCGTGACAAAAAGTCACTCTGGCTTAATATTATTACAAAGATCGCTACTGATTCTATTATTAATTAGATGAGTAAATTACTGCACTTATTAAAATTACCTACTTGCAACCGAAAAAAAAATGTAATCCCTTCTCGTCTTGCCATTTATCAACTTAACTTTTCTCCTGTCATTTGGTGTTGTAATAAATAACCTTTAAAAGCCAACGGCGTGGAACGTGGCATGAATATTGAACTAAAAGCGTGCTCTTCAATACTGAATCGAACAAATTAATTCAGTTCAAGCGAAATCAGTTTTGTTTAAAAGATTTAAGAATTTCCCGTCTGTGGATCTCCGATATCCGTTTCGATTCATGACTAGTTTGTGCCCATGATGTGAATGGATATTCTAATTGATTCAAGAAAATTCACAAACCAGACTATACACACGACCGGGATGTGATCCGGAATGCGCATAGTTTCTTCGATAATTGACCAGTTTAAAATGTGACACAATGTGTGTTACTTGTGAAATTGTTAAGTTAGTCATTCCCTTTCACTAGATGCGCATGTTTTACTAGCTTGCTCTGATTTAAGTGCTTGCAGTACTCACTCATTTCAGCTGAACGAGATTTGAATGCTGTACAATGTTGCATGCTTATGGGGTCACATTTGCAAGTAACCCCTTTAAAATGAATGACTAAGATTTTATGTACAAAACCTACAATTTATTTTCAATTAAAAAAAAATTATTAATTTGTTCTTACTTTCCAGGTAAGCCGATGAAACTTTTCTTGAACATTCACGCCGTAAGTTCCATTCGAAATTTAATGCAAATGCAAAGTAGCTCTTAGATTTAGCTGCTAACCAAGGTACTGCAGGTTTAGCTCCCAGATTTTAAACCATTTTTAGTTTTGACTTATTTTCTATACAAAATTCGCAATTCTGAATTTTTTGACACTTAGCTTTCAAAAATTGTTAATAAATACTCATCACCGTGCTACGAGCTGCTGCAAATTATTCAGTCCTTATACAATCGTCTGTTGTCATTAAATGGATTCTTACTTACCAACCAACCCGTCAAAAATGTTTTCCCTTTCCGATTCTGTCAGAAATTTGTTTGAATCAAAAATCAGGATAATTGTGGTTTCTTGTGTTTTAATTTCAGGGGGCATTTCCATTTCTTTGTGAAGCTTAAATTACCTCTCTTATTAAGTACCACTCTACGTGCAAGGATGCCAAGGATATAAGAAAGAAATCATCAACTCTTCATTATTTCGACATTTTATTTTAATTCATTTTAATATACATAGGTACATAAGTCAGTTAATGGTTGAAAGGAAAAAAAAAATAATTAAAAGATTTTCTTTAGACTTTCTGTTTTAATTATTAACATTTGAGTACATCCATCTTAGGTTTTTTTTCTGTTTACATTTACAAAAGATTTTTTGTCTCTTTTAAAAAATAATTCTCTATTACGTAATTTATTTTGTGTGTTCTATCAATTGGACCAAAAACATAACGGCTGTCTTAAATGTTATGTTGTCAAATTTAAATATTAAATTTTTCACTTTTCGCCTCAAAAATTGTGTACAAATTTAAATTTTTCAATAGAATTACAACTCTTGATCTACAATTTTTTGGTTTTGGGTTTTTTTCTGTCGGTCATCTTTTCCGTTCCATGATAAATGTGTAAGACAGAGAGAGAGAGCGCGCGCTTTTAAATTTCCATTTGCCATAATCAATCATTCGGTGAACTGTCAGCCTGTTCTTGCAGGTCGCATTCGCTGTCCTTTCTTAGGGTAACCTTTGGCTGCTGGTCCACTGGATTGATTTTTTCTGGTGTCGCTGAATTGACAGCGATAGTGATGCTACAACCGACACTTGTCGGTCGTGTGCTTAAGTTTGGTGTTCGCGTCAGCATCGAAGAATAGCCAATGGCAGTATTACCTCCTCCGTTAGTGACGCAACCGCCCATGAATGGATGTTGCCTTTCCCCAGAGTTGGGTGCATTTAAGTGTGATTTGTTGTTGCTGGCACTGTGTAGTAGTTGTTGCTGCATGTAATCGCCTCGGTTGTCTGCCGCCATCTGTTGTGGTGACAGTTGCAAGGGATGGTCTTTACGCTCTGCAGAAAGATATATCATTAAAGTAAACAGCAAGCGGACAAAAAACGTGTGTTTATTTTTTGGTAGCATTTTAATGACGCTCATTTAAGATTCATTCACGAAACGAAAGGGCAGCTTAGTTAAAATTTAGAGTGACAGGGTGACAGAGTGACAGATATAATTTTTAAATCATTGTCAGTGGGGACGTTTGTGTAAAACGTCAACTAGATTTGTGTGGACTAGGTATACGAACGCATTAACTAAGTTAGTTGAGTTGGTGTTGTAAAGTTTTGGTTTCTTTTTGAATTTTGACACTTCAAAATGTCAACAGGCAGAATTTGTCGGCTACCCCTTCATAGACGTCAACTGCATAAACTAATCACGTGACCAATCTGGGCCAATAAAAACTCAAACACATCTAGTCAGTCAGCTGTCAGATTTACTAAACTAGAAATCCGAACGTCCTCAGTATGTGAAGCCGGTTGTGTCAAACTATTTTCGTACTTGTGTTTGACGTAAAATTCGTAAAAGAGAGCGGCTTCTAAAGAGCAAGATATTTCTCCTCTTACTAGTTTTTACTCAACAAATTTCTTTGCGTAAGAATTGAAACAACTGTCAGTCGCCTGAAAATTGACAGCTGATTTGAATTTGTTGTTGTATTTGGTATTTGGGTTTTATGAACTATCTGTCATTTTTTACAGGTTACTACAAAAGCATTCCTTAACTTTTGCGTACGTTTCCCTTTCTGAGAGAGAATTCTTCCCTTTCACTGTCATTTTGACAGCCTTTTCCATTTTAACTACAAAAGTAAAGGAACAGACCTAATACAATGCAAAATTCCCATGACAGTTTTCTCGTTTTTAATAGAGAAACAAATTAATTGCATTTTTTACTTTACTTTATGACAGAAATGTAACTGTCACTAAACTATTTACAGTCATTTATTTCGAACCACTCTTTAATCCAAGTTATGTTTACCTATACTCTTCTTGGAAAAAGAATAGCCAAAAAGTGTCCCCACACAATGGCGAAAGTTTTTCAATTGCATCCGACTGTCATATCAGTCGCGTTCGGTCCACACATGCTGTCAGAATTACACCCAGCCATATACTTAAAATAGTGACAACAACAAAAATAAAGGACAAACTCCAGCGCCCAGTCACTTTCTATAATATTTTATGACATTAAATCTACAGCCACCCTCTGAAAAGTAAACTTTTTCTTATTTTTAATTGGAAAATACATCTTACCCAAGGGTGCTAGTAGCTTCGGTTGCAGTGGCAGCATAAAGTCGTGTCCGGTCGTTGCCGCACGGGGTTGAAGGCTTTGCACTGGTGGCACACTCAAGTAGTCAGCTGTGAAAATAAAATAACAACCAAAGAGAAATTCCCACCAGGGAATGATATGGAAGCAGAGAGAAAGAGAAAGAGAAAGAGAGAGAGAGGGAAAAAGTGGTGCGATGGCAAACACCAGGAAAATCAGTTTCAATTAAAGGTGTTGAGTTTATTTGATCTAACTATGTATATCTGTAGTTTTATTTCTTAAGTTTTATTTTATTTGTGGCAGGTGGTTATAGGTGATAATGGGGGTACAGGGTGCACATTCGCATATATACATACAGAGACAATATAAAGGGATGCAGTGTGAACAGTTTAAAAATGGACGAGCAGAGAAATAGCGGATTATTATAATGCTTTTGTGAATAAATTAGTCATGCACCACGGTGCACTGTTGAAAAGGGATTATGCAAGCTTATAACTTGTGTGCATGCTATCGTGTTTGTGTTCACTGATAAAAGGATAGGTAGATGTTTTTTTTTGTTGCTCTCATATATGTTACAGAACTATTTCAATTTATCGCATTTAAATGAATGCAAATGTTGGAAATCCAATCCAATTGCATGCATGTGGAAATTTCGTGTAGTGGTACGGCAAAGTGTGGTGTAGAGTTTAAGTTTTCAGATAAAAGGAATCGATATTTACAGAACGAGTAGGTAGGTTGGTAAATAATGTTTTCTTTTTAATTACATAATAGTAAGTATGTAGTTAAGATTAATGATAAGAGTTGTTAAACAATTTGAGGGACCCTTGAAGAACGAGCATTTGAAACATGTGTACGTTTGAGTGGAGGTATGTGTCAGCTTCTTGTGGCTAGTTGTCAGCTTCAAGTGCAGACTGGATTTCTGAAAGACAAACTCGTTGAATCCGTTTCGCTTGCACGACCAATTTGCCTCTCATTTGTAATCGAAAGTAATTTTCATTTGCGTTGAGGCTATTTGATTGACGTTTTCGCTTTCGCATGATTTCTTTCGTTTTTTTTTTGAAATGCGAAAGTGCTTTTCGTTTAATTTTATACAGCCCTGTGGTGGGAGTTTGTAAAAAACGAAAACCACTTTCGCATTTTAAAAAACGAAAGAACGAAAGATAGAAAAAACGCGAAAGCGAAAATTTGCTTCATGTAACTGCTTTCGTTTTGTTCTTCTCGTTTGCAAGGGTTTATGAAACCGTGTGACAAAAAAGTTAAGGTTTTTCGTCGCAACAAAAGGTAAACATTCGAGTAATATTGTAAGTAAAATTAACCTATAAATAAATAATTCGCCAGCATATTTTTCATGAAATAAGAATTAGTCACAACCATTAAATAAATAACCAAAGTTAATGAGAAACGTCAAACAAATAGCATTCGCTGTATTCCTTTCGCATGAAACGAAAATATCCTTCGTTTTTGGAGTTAGGTACATAAAGCGAAGAAAACGAAAACGTCAATGAAATAGCTTTCGCACAAATGAAGTTTCCTATTGTTTTTGAAGTTACATGAAGGAAAACGTTCTTTAAACTTAAACGATTGAACGTGTTCGTCATACAGAATCCCATCCCTGAAGCAAATAAAACGAAAACGTCAATGAAATAGCTTTCGCTTTATGGCTTTCGCTTTATGGCTTTCGCACAAATGTAAGCAAAACGTCCATTTAAACGAAAACGATTGAACGTTTTTATCTTACAGAGTACCGCCCCTGCTTTTCAGATGACAGATATTGTTTTAAAAAGTGCTGCCAAAAAGTCATTCAATAAAAGGAAGAAAACAAGAAAGCATTGCGTTGATAATGGCGAAATCTTCCGTTTAAAACCAGTTACGGTAGAGGTTAGGAATGATTTCTAGCAGGGCCCGCACTGTTTTAGAAGATTTATGTAAAGTTACATGCGTTTTATGACAACACGGCAACATTTAATAGAAAAACTTGCAATCCAAAACTGTCCACTGATTGGCTACAGGCAGCAAACAATTTTAGGAGCCCATTGAAATGCTAAAAGCTTTAAGGCAATTAACGATTCCAGGGGTGTCTCTTCGGCCACATTTTAATACTGCAATATGGTAATCAAATGGCCGATACAAAAGACTCAGTCTCATGGCCCATTAGGCAGCGGAATCGCTTTCTTGAATTTGTAAACGATATTTCCCTTTTGTTCGCAGCACCAGAACCACTTAGGTTTCGACAAATTGTCCTTATTGTTGAAACAATTGCCATCAATTGCTGCTACCAAGTTCTCGCTGGGTTTAGGCCTTCCCTCCTTTTGAAAATGCATATATTCACCATTTAATTGGCTCAAAACAACAATTTCCATTGTCAATAAAACTTCTGCACAACTCGTTTCCTCGTCCTCTGTTTTACTACAGAGAGAAAGAGAGAGAGAGCAGCCGGCAAACCATCTGGAAAATTCATTATCATGCATAAGGACTATCGGAGTGGCGGTGCTCTTCCACTTTGACTACCAAATCAATTCGACAGGCAACCGAGGGGCTGGGAATTTTATTTACATAATTTGAGGATTTATTTTTTATTCCTCTGTGTGGGTTTTTTTTTAAAGTCCTTATAGTACGAATTTCATGAATAATGAACCGAAATGAAGTAGAAGGAAATAATTCGCGATGCTCGTCTTCAGGCGGATCTGTCTGTTTTTCAAAAACCAAAATGAGGAGAAAGCCGCCCAAAGGGACTGCCCCCAAATAGATGAGTTTTTATTTACAAGGGAAAAAAATTAAAAACTAAATCTATTCACTAATAAAAAAATGCAAATTACTATATACACAGTTTGGTTTGACTCTTTTTTTTCGGTTGCGGTGGGTGGCAATAGCGGGAGTTGGTAATGGCGGCGGTTTCCGGTTGGGCGAGAGTAATGATTGTGGTAGGATCGGTGAGGTGAACTGTGAGGTGCGAGGTTTTAGGTGTTTAGGAAGAATGGAGGGATAATTGAAAACTTACAGTGCGGCGGTATTCCTGGTGGTGGTTTTAGAACAGCGGGCAGGGGCACTGATGGCCCTTGAATACTTAATCCTATAACATTAACTCCATTCACAGTACCTAGGCACGCGCGAGTGGGATTTTGTAATTTTTGTTTGTGTTTTATTATATTTATTTTTTTTGGCGTGGGTGTGTTCGATTTGTAATAAATCAACAAAAGTTTGACAGGATTGGCATTCACATTGACAAAAGAATACACAGAAATTTGATATATATATATATTTATGTATCTATATTGAAATGTATAGTATCTTCCTAAGGCTATAGCTATTCATATATGTTGTGTGTTTTCGTGGAGTTCTTTGGGATAGATGGGACAAGCTTTACCTATTTTTGCACTCCCGAAGGGGTCCTTGAACATGGGAGGCTGTGCGGCCACCGTTGACGGCTGATGTGCATGATGCTGCTGCTTGATGGCGTTTGTGCGACGTGGCGGCGGGCCTTGTTCGCGTTTGCGACGCGGCTGTTCGACCGGCAGCACACGGCGTCGCTTCTTCGGCAGCTTCGAACGGGCCTGTCAATTAAAACGATTATCGAATGGAACTATTTTCGTGTATACGCGGCTAACCTGAGTGTGCGAGTAGAACATGGAGAAGTTGCTAACAATAACAGGTACTGGTAGTGCTATCGTCAATACACCGGCTAAGGCGCACAAAGCGCCTACAAACATTCCCGGATAGGTTTTAGGCGCCACATCCCCATAGCCCACGGTTGTCATCGTGACGATGGCCCACCAGAGACCCAGAGGTATGCTCTTGAACTGGTTCTCGGGGTTGTCCTGTGTCATAAGAAAAACAAGGTTCACAGAGTGTTTAGATCTTGACTGTTTAAACATACCTGCAACTTCTCCGCATAATAGGCCAAGCTAGCGAAAAAGACTATGCCCAGCACTAAGAAGAACACAAGAAGCGTGAGTTCCTTAGCCGACGCCTTGAAAGTGTGTATCAGAATTCTCAGTCCCGGCGAATGTCGGGTCAGCTTGAACAGCCTCATAATCCGCACTATTGAGAACGCCTCCAAAAGTCCCGTGTGCTCACCCATTCTCTGCATAACAT
The DNA here is from genome assembly GCA_936431705.1 of Cheilosia pagana. NCBI lineage: Eukaryota > Metazoa > Arthropoda > Insecta > Diptera > Syrphidae > Cheilosia > Cheilosia pagana. The sequence continues at coordinate 922,560 of OW386169.1, forward strand.
CCGTGTAGAAGCTAAGGGTGGCTGTGAAGTCGATTATATTCACCGGCGACTTTACAAACTGCCAGATGTTGGGCGAAACCTGTGCCAAAACATAAATCGTCACTATTTCCGTGTCAAGATCGCCACACTTACAATTAGTCTTATGATAACCTCAATGAAGAACCAAACGTTGCACACCAGTTCGACGTAAAAGAAGGCTCCATGCGGTTGGCCATACGACTCGTGCCATCCGTGATGATGGCGTGTACCGCCGAGAATTTTCTGCTCGAAAAACTGATTCAAATCGCTGCCGTTGAGAACGGAGCGTTTTAGTCGCTGTCGATTGGAACTTTTGTACGTGAGATTGGACGAGTCGAAAATACCGCTAAACTGGCCGGCAGTGAAGTCCGTTTTTCTAGTGTTGTTTCCATTTACCTGATGGCTATTTCTAAATGTCGCATTGAATGTTGATGTTGGTGAATTTGGCGCAAGCGATGACGACGGGTCATCTGGGAAGTCGACCCGAAACCCCGGATGTGTTTTCAAGCAGAATGATATCACAGAAACGAATATGAAGAACACCGACATGCTAGCTACGATCTGCGATAGAAATTTTTGTACATCGCATTTATCACATAATCAAACTCACCTTGGCTGCGGTTGAGCTTGACGGCTCATCGAACAGGGCCCATATTTTCGGCTTTATTCGTTGCCAGCAATTCAGTTCGCCATTGCTGAGGGCTTCTTCGAAACCAAAAAGTCGGGCGATTTGTTCCTCTGATGGTTTTTCATTTTCAATATCTAATTTATCTAAAATTGCTAAAGTATTCTGCCGAGCAAAAAAAACATTTAGAAAGTTCAAATAATCTTTTGTATGTGACTCACTTGTGTATCTCGATGTATACTATATGTTGACCAACAGCATGGTTCTACCTGATTTGAGTCCAGTCCCCAGAATTCCAGCTCCTCTTCAAACAATGGTCCACAGACATCGGTGGGGTAGTGCAGCTTCCCTGTCCTGTAAAGAGACACATGACACACACGGCACACACGCCAGCAAACCATGAAAAACTAATCAGGACTTTTTTTTGTAATTCGCTTATAAAGGTAGGGGCAGACAGACCAACGACCAAGTTGCAAATAATTTAGTTTTAATTTTCTTTCTCTTGCGTCGGTAAAGAGGACCCCCTGTTTGTTCGTTCGCCCTTATCCTTTACGCTGTCGTTCTGAGGTTTTTTTTACATCTTTTTTCCTGGCAATAAATACAGGATGCAGAGCCTTTGTAACAACCTCCCAGCCCAGCCAGCAGCGGTTGGAAATGGGTGGGACTTGTGGCGCATGCAAATTAAAACATGACACTTGCTTTATGCATGCTGCACATCTCCATGCACAAACGAAGCATAATTAACATTGACAAGATAATTCCCTGAGGTCAAAGAGCGCACCATTAGCTTCCAACCCGTTTGACTTGGACTAGTGCGTCCACTTCTAGTGGATTATACCAAAGAGGGAGTTTTTTTTCCACAGTCATGTCACGTGACAGAAAGAAAGACTAAATTTCCACTAAACATGAACACTGTCGCGCCACTTTTACACGCCAGACATTTTCAAACAGTCGAAATGTCAATCGCGTGCAAGAGATTGCATGAGCGCCCATGTACATACCCCATAAAGGCTTTTATTTCGATGACAGTTACGTGTAACTAACTCACAACAAATCCAGCTTAAGCTGGGTCACTTCCATGCAATCTTATCGTTAATCTCCCATTTGCTAGTAGTCGATTCATTTATCATGCAGGCTAATTTATTGTGTTGATCCTTACATGGAAAGCCCTTGAAGAATTTGCACATTAAAGCTTCGGCCAAGTGCTATTACTTTCGACTTAACCTGTCAAACGATAAGTCATGGCCAAAAAAGGTCTTGATTCCGGTCAAACATGTACAAAAGTGTTGGTTGATATAAATGTGATGTAATCAACACTGATTCGAGTAATAAATTACATCGAGTGTAATTATTTCATTTCTAATAAGAACGGACAATCTTACGCAGAGGGGGATTAAAGGTCCTTGCACACTTTTCTATATTAATGTCGAATAAATATAAATTCTTTTCATATGTACCTATTCTTCGAACACTCTTTTCGAAATTGAAATCACTAAATTCAACTGCAAAAGCTAACTACACACATTAGGGTGTGTTCGCAAAGTGAAGTGCCCTCCCGCTTCCAGACAGGTAAATTCATCTGGTGCCTAAAACCCCAAATAAATTATATACATAAACATATACCACCGTGCGTATAAACATCAACATCAAGTCAGGAAACACGTATAGGTACGACAGCGAAATGGAAAAATTACACTTCTGACAGTGACATCGCGAAATTCGCTTTATAATGGAGATTTTTCTCTCTCAGCATTTGTCGTTGTTGTTATTGTTGTCGCCTGTGCTCTATAAGTGCGAAAAAGTGTTCTTAAAATGAAATGCCATATGCATATACCTACACTGTTGGTAAGTATGGACATAAATATCGCATGATGAAACCGAGTCCTTGATAATTGAAAAAAAAGAAGAAGATAAATAAATAAGCGAAGTAAAATCAGCTCAGTATCCCGCTTCGCGCAGTTGTAAAAGCGTTCATCACTTCATGCTGTTCACTTTTCATTGCTTTAAGTAGGAGATGACGGGGAAAAAGCGTATCCTTGTATCCTCATATCCTCATATCCCCGGTAAACCTCGTCCCGTTGCCATTTGCTCGCATCCATCGTTATGATTATTGATATTTGTATTACACATCTCATTGTTTGCGTAAACGGTAAATATGTTTCGAAAATGTTCACCATTTATATACTCGCATGTGTATGTATCCACACGCAGATGTGAAATGAAATTACTTGGAATGACTGCTTTCTACAGCTGTCACGCATTTGAGTCACATTCGTTTGCTGTGTGCGTAAAAATATACAATTCTTTCTTTCTTTTTTTTTTTTAAGAAATTTTCCCATTTATTTGCTTTAAAATAAACTGAGCAGAGCAATTGTGTCTGTGTGTCGTCTTCTTTAAGGATGTTTTGGGAGGGGAACCTTTAAAGAAGTCTCTCTACAAGGAGCGACGAGATTTCAATTATTTTCGGCGGAATGCTTTGGAATCTCTTTTCGCAAATCGAAATCGGTCTCATGTGGAATATTGTAAGTAATTGACATTCCCAGGAATAATATTCAATGATTTGATGTAGAAAGAGAGGGAAAGAATGTGAAGGGAATTTTATATAGTGCAAATTGGGGTACGTTGGAAAAGTTTTGTGTCTTGCAAGCCACAATTGAATAAATTTAAAGCTACAACAGAAATAGTTTACTTTGTCATCCTCTCTGCTCTTTTCAACAATATTTGGTGGCCAAGTACTCGATTCTTTGCCTTCTGTTTTCTTAAGAGGGGTTCTTATTAACTGTCAGTATTCAATAAGCATTGTTGATGCATTTTTTGGAGCCGTCCGAAGCAGCTGCAATGTGTTGCTGAACATGCAATACATTACGATACAACACTCTGACAGTTGAAGGCCAGTCTAATCCTTAAATGACATTTTGCGCCAACTATCTGTCATAGGAAACACTCATAATAGGTCTGTTCCTTTACTTTTAAATCTTACGAATTTTTACGAATTCTCAATTGTCGTTCCTGAACTCGAAACTTCGGGAGAGCAAGATATTTCCCCTCTTACTAGTTTTTACTCAACAAATTTTGCGTAAGAATTGAAAAAACTGTCAGTCAGTTGACAGCTGATTTGATTTGAACAACTGTCAGTCGCCTGAAAATTGACAGCTGATTTGAATTCGTTGTTCTATTTGGCATTTGGGTGGAATATTCGCATATGAACTATCTGTAATTTTCCACAGGTTACTACAAAAGCGTTCCTTAACTTTTGCATAAGTTTCCCTCTCTGGGAGAGAATTAATCCCCTCCACTGTAATTTTGACAGTCTTTTCCATTTTTACTACAAAAGTAAAGGAACAGACCTAATGACTTGAGATTTAATCAAAACAAAATTCGAAATCAGCTTCCATTTTGAATTTATTGTAAAATTGCCCTGTCAAAAAGCTACGTCAAAAGTCATAACTGTGTGACATAAATCTAAAAGTGTCAATATCAGTTGAGCATTCAGGATAAGTGCCTATTTATTGCCTCGTCGTTGGTTTCCCAGGCACTTTAGCTGAATACATCGAAACTGAACACTACTCAATGTGCTGAATGTATCCCCTGTTCACCCTAGAGTCTCATTATAATGAAGTGGATCGGGAATCAAGCAGATGTGTGTGTTGCTTTTTGTGAACCCCCACCAGCTGTAAACCCTTTCGTTCATTGTGGATTGTGCACAAATTTAATATTCTCCGAACGTCATTACCTGAAGCCTTGACAGAGATTTACTTCCAAAGTATCGAGTAATGTGTCAGGCACTCGTCGGATGGAACATTAATTGCAATTTACTGTTCTGTTTTCAGACTGCAATATTTCGTTTGCATTTTAACTTGTGTGGATGTGTGTATTGATGAAAGGAGGCCATTTTAGGCAGACATTTTGTGTGGCTTTGGTACGTAAAATGTAACCGGTTAATGGGATGGGCAAGTGACAGCTGAAAGGGGTTAAGCAAATCAAATACTGGAGTGTTTCGCTCGGGGGCAGAGAAAGGATTACCAGAATCAAAAACTAATCACCGTACGATTGCGTCGGAGTAATCCAGCTTAAGCCGAGGTACGATTACATTATTTGCGCATGTGGCGACTTCGCTTTTAATCAATTGAACTATGATTGCAAATGTCAGCTCCCTTTGAGTGTGACATTGACACATCCGTCGCAGTCAAATTTGACTGCAGCAGAAATATTGTGTCCTATGAATGTATTTGCAAAGCCATTAATATTATTCCCCGAAGGATATACAGGCAACAAAAATTCGAAAGCTTCCCTCATGTGGTTCTGTGTGATTGTCATTTATGCGACTGTCTGAATTGCAATCAGAAGTCATTCATCAATCGAGAAGAAGGAAAAACAATCACGATTGCGTTAACTGTCAAAGCGATTTCATCGATAGCAATAAGAACGCTTCCCCCTGTGCGACCGAGTTTCCCCCACGCAGCGGGAAGCTCTTTAAATTTAATTCGAAACTCCTACAACTCCAATTGAGAACGCTGCTCTCGAATAGGGAAGGCATTAAACCAGCTTAACAACTTTTCACTCGTTGCCACGTTTTTTTTCGTATGGCGCCAACATTGTACGGATTTCCAGAGCGCGCAAATACTCGTACATCCTTTCGAATGGGTGAACGACAAATTGTCGCGAAACAAGTGTAATGTGAAAGCGAAATGTCATCATGTAATTAATTTCAGTAATTAGTTACTTGTTGGGGCATCTTTACTCTAATTAGCTAATAGAAACCTGTTACCCAGAGGAAATACGTGTAGATATAAAAAATGAAAATAAAAATCGTAATAAAAGTTTGAGGGAATGTTTCACTCACCTGTAGTAGTTGAGGATTTGCGTAAATACACCCGGATGTCTGTCAAAGAAGTACTCATTAAGCACGGGATCGTAATTGGCTAGGGCCTCTGTTAGTCTGGAGAGTCGGGTGGCAGGAATTTTCTTGAGTGTTGCTTTGTACGTTTCATATCTGCAAGAACAAAGGAGAGCGCGACATATAATATACAATGGAAAGAGTTGTATATGTACGAGGTATGGAAGAAGTGGTGCACCGATGTGTGTCTTATGGTGGCTTTCAAGGCTTACACATGTAGGTATGTAATTATGGTCTTAATTACCTGTAGAGAGAGTGCATATAACACTTGTGAGTGTGGGCGGGAGTTGAGTTTTATGACGCAAGGAACACATGAGATGGCTGTCCTTTGGTGTAACACATTTTGAAGAAGTATTTGGATTGTTTGTTGAGTAGAGACGGTAGTCGTATTAAGAGGCTGTCTGCCCTTTCAAAAGGAGTTAGTTTTCGCCCCTCTGGGTTATAATATCACTTACCTGTAGTTAACAGACAATTTTAAGCAAAAGTCAACTATAACGAGGTATAAAAAGACAAAGGAATATTTGGCAGGCTGATTCTTGTACTAAAATTTGAATGATGAACCTGTTGCATTTGACCGTTGGTAGCTAAAGCTTTTAACAACCTGTTGTTGGTAAAAGATCCACTTTTGGGGCGAAAGGGAGTAACCTACAACTTTCTGACAAATTCGAACGGCTAAATCGAGAGGGAAAAGAGAAACTGTCTGGGAAATGGACCCAGCAACCTCTTACCCAACACAGTAACCACCAGTTAAATTAAATTAAAACCCCTAATCGAAACGATAAATTCTCTTTCAAACGTTTTGCTTTCCAATCTAACCCTTTGCACGCAGTCCATCGCCATCCACCGGTTGTACCTCCCATTCCCACACCAAACCATAGCCATAACTTGGCAAAGTTTTCTTCTAACTACCTCGTGGTCATAAACCTTCATTTGCCCCACTTGCAAGAATATTCAATTTATTTTTTCAAATTAAATTAAACATCCTCCCCCGAAGGAGGAGGCGCCCTCACTTTCTCTAGTTCGCCGCCACTTTTTGAAGACTTCCACATCTCTACATAGATAATACAAGTGAATGATCCAAATAGTCCTGTCGTGTCCCGTGCCGACCATAACAAAGGCAGCAAAGTCCCTGACAACGGACATAGTCAGCGGCATGCTTTGTTCACTCTCGTTGAAAGTACACCATTCAAGATTTCCAGTTCTACTATATATTCCGATGCCTTTTTCTACGTCTATCGTTAGTTTTTTTTTGCCCAAGCATACTTTTCACTTCCGTTTTAGGTTGCATGGGCAGGCGGGTGGAAACACCCCCCACAAAAATGCCTGCCTTACCAACTCAACCGCTCTCTCAATTGGCAGTTTATACTGAATTCGAAGACAACCCCAATAGACAGGAGGGAGTACAGGAAAAAAAGAAACCGAGGGTGGAAAAAAAACCATCCACAGATTTAATAAAACGAATTGGAAAATGTAAAAAACTCGAAACATAGATGAGAAAATATCAAAATATGGGCCACCAGACTGATTGGCAATTGTCGATGTTAAAAAGGAAGATGTCACGAAATTTATGTATTTGCATTCAATAAAGTTTCCATTTCCGGCAAGGCACGGAAGGAAGCTGCTCCACGATGAAAGAGAGTGTCTGTGCGTTCTTTTGGCAGCTCATATGCGCTCACTCCATCAGGTACACACAGGTGGGGTTATTTCTTTTGGCAAATTGCAGGATCTTGTACTCAATTCGAGTGCAATTTCCTGGACAATTTTAGTTCTGCTATTAATTTCCTGATTATCCTGTGGGCTTGTATAGTTGCCATTTTATTTATTCGGCCGCGTTCATATGTGTATCGGCGCGCGTCGTCTCCTGAAGTGGGTTAAATAATTTTCTTGAAAATCTGCCAAATGCGATTTCTCTTAAGCTCATTTTGTGGGGTATTCTGTGCAAAAATGTATCCTGTTCGGGAGGATGCCAATGCCAACAAAGGAGACATTGTCAATATCGGATGTGCTGGGTAACGAGCGTCTTCTCTATTCACGACTGAGGGAGTGTGCGGGGTCTTAACAAATGGGGATTTATGTAGATGATGAAGAGTTTTTTTTTCTTTGGAATATAAAATCAATTGTTGTGTGCTTGTAATGGTGATTTGGGCCAATAAAATTGCCCATGTGTATAGAGTGTTTGATGGTTTGATGCTTTGGCCGTTACAAAATCCGTGGTAATTGATTTTAGCTCATAGAACGTGTTTAAGATGTGTGATTTATTCATTCCAATTGGCTTTTTAGGACTTTTCGTACTTCAAAAGGGAAAGTTAGTCCTAAAGCCAGTCGCACACTGCGCGAAAAACGTACTAGTTTCATGTTTCAATACATTCGTTTCACGACTGTCAACCAAATGGCGGTTCTTTGTCACCGAAACGCCTAAAATCTGAGGGAAGCTCAAACCTAATGCCGGTCGCACACTACGTGGGAAATGTACCAATTTCGTGCTCAACGCATTCGGCTTAATAGTGACTGAAGTTGTCTGCATTTGTTGTCTGAGTTTTGTCACCGACCTGCCCAAAATCTGAGGGAAACTGAAACCTAATGCCGGTCGCACACTCTACGTGACAATCGTACTAGTTTCATGTTCAATACATTCGTTTTACAACTGTCACCCGAATGTCGCTCTTTGTCACCGCCCTGCCTAAAATCTGAGGGAAAATCAAACCTAATGCCGGTCGCACACTACGCGGGAAACGAACCGATTTCGTGCTCAACGCATTCGACTTAATAGTCACTGGAGTTGTCTGCATTTGTTGTCTGAGTTTTGTCACCGACCTGCCCAAAATCTGAGGGAAACTGAAACCTAATTCCGGTCGCAAACTTCGCGGGAAACGTACCAATTTCGAGTTTAACGCGTATTCGGTTTTATAGTGACTGAAGTTGTCTGCATTCGTTGGCTGCGTTTTGTCACCGACCTGCCCAAAATCTGAGGGAAACTGAAACCTAATGCTGGTCGCACACTCTACGTGACAATCGTACTAGTTTCATGTTCAATACATTCGTTTTACAACTGTCACCCGAATGTCGCTCTTTGTCACCAACCTGCCTAAAATCTGAGGGAATCTGAAACCTAATGCGGTCGCACACTAAGTGGGAAATGTACCAATTTCGAGTTCAACGAATCGGCTTTGAAGTGACTGAAGTTTTCTGCATTTGAGTTCGTTGCACAACTGTCATCCAAATCTTTCGGTCTTTGTCACCGCCCTGCCTAAAATCTGAGGGAAAATCAAACCTAATGCCGGTCGCACACTACGCGGGAAACGAACCGATTTCGTGCTCAACGCATTCGACTTAATAGTCACTGGAGTTGTCTGCATTTGTTGTCTGAGTTTTGTCACCGACCTGCCCAAAATCTGAGGGAAACTGAAACCTAATGCCGGTCGCACACTCTACGTGACAATCGTACTAGTTTCATGTTCAATACATTCGTTTTACAACTGTCACCCGAATGTCGCTCTTTGTCACCGCCCTGCCTAAAATCTGAGGGAAACTCAAACCTAATGCGGTCGCACACTACGTGAAAAACATACTAGATTCGAGATCAACGCGTATTCGGCTTTATAGTGACTGAAGCTGTCTGCATGACAACTGTCACCGACCTGTCTATAATCAACAAATATACAAATATATTGAATTGAGCGACAATTCAAAGTGTCTCACATCACTTAACACCTAACCGCAATGCGTATAAATATTTTTGTGTCATTTTCACTCGAAAAAACCACCAAATTAAGTGATCAATTTATAGGACTTCGTTTTTTTCTGACCACCGTCATCGATAGCTTTACCTTTTTTTATTGTTTGGGGTAGGTATTTCCATTCAACCGCACTTTCGAATCGAAATAACTTAATAAAAGTTTCCACAAAAGAACGAGAGGAAAATTCCATTTCACTGCAACTCCATCCATCCATCCCTAGGGACATCAGGTAGGGGGTATCAAAAATGCTGAATGGAGCATCCGAAAGTTTATTTAACTCATCGTATTGCTCTCTTCTTTTCTGATATTAAACAGATCAAACTCGAACAGAAAAACGCAGCTTTAGGTGGGTTTGGAATCCGAGCAATTTATGACCATGGCCACCTCATATACATACGGGTTGTTTCCATTCCGAATGATATCATGGCAGGAATAGGAATATATACTGCCAATGAATTATTCATGCGTTGACAGAGAAATGAATACATGCATAAGAGTGTTATCCGAAGGATATGCGTATAGTCATTTGCAAACCGACGAATTTGATGAATGAAGTTGTTGGAATTGGCTATAAAAGTGGCGAGTGTTGGTTTTGTTGTTTGTTTTTATTATAATTTACTGATTCCGGCTACAGAAAAGGAGCCACTTGTCATTTGGGATTCTTCTATATCACTTATTAATTTAATTTGGATTTTTTTGACCCAAAATCGTTCATGAATAAGTTTTGAAAAATGAGAATTTTTTTTCCTCATTACCCTCCCTGTTCAACGTTGATTTGCAGTTGAATCTTGAACGTATGGGGCATTTTTCTCCTTCAAAAAAACACACAACAGGGATATAGAAACTTTAGTCCTTTTGTGAAATAATTGTTGAAAAAAAAGACAACTCCAATCAAAATGGAAGGAAGTAAAAATACAAAAATAATTAAAATACGCAAGCACGCTCATTTTTGAATACCGTTTGTTACACGGCCCATTATTTATTTATTATTCAAAGATTGGAGCTGCTTTTTTTGTTACCCCAAAATTTGTATTTTATATCCTGCGGCCAAGTTTACCCAGCGCGAATTCCTTTCATTTGCGAAATTTGAAATTCTGAACAAGATTCCTTAAATTGTATTCAACGAGTTGCCCACTCAACTTTTGCGTATATAGATGCAGAATAAATGTATATCCTTATTTGGTGGTGGGGTGCGGGGATTTATTTACGCAAAATGTCTGCCACATTTTTGTTGGGCCTAAACCCCCCCAAAAACGCACAAGATCTAATATTTAATTAATTATTTCTGACGGGAAAATTCACTTTCTCCCGGACTCTTTTTTTGATTGGGGGCGGCCCAGGATTAAAGAACTTAAAATTGTATCGGAGAAACCTTTTCATGTTCTCCTCGGGATGGGGCTAACCTAGAAGGTTACACAAAGTCCTGTCCTAATTTTTGTTGGATTATTTTCGCCGTCAAAGTTCAGCTTGTTGTGACTTTGTGAGGGCGAAACTTTCCGTCTCCGTGTCGAATCTAATAAAGAAGTTCCTTTGTTTTTTTTCCAACTCCTGTACGCACAGCATACGAGTACACGTTGTTAATTCACTTCATCATTTAATTAGTTCAAGTTGGTCCTGGCTCCTGGCCTCACAGAAAAAAAGCAAACTAATAAATATAAAAGCGCAAATCGTGTTTGAACTAATTAACTCAGTCGGAGTATTTGTCCAAGGAGAAGGGAAAATAAAATTATTTCGTATCCCTTTTGCTGTAGCGTTTCGTTGTCGTTCATTGCGCACGTGAAAAGCAACACATAATTCGATGAAACGTCTTTTCTCGTCGTCGCCTTGTTGTGTAGTGCTGCACAACGACACTCGGCAGCCCTGGGGGTCCTTCTCCTCATGGGCGGACGATAACAGGCAAATTCTCATCTCAACCTCGGCTCCAGTGCCAGTCGGTTGGTTCATATTTGGTGTGCCGGTGGCTTATCAAAACAACCAACAGTAGCGTAGTGGTGCGGGGGAGGTTGAGCGACAGGGCTTGGGGCAAATGTTTGTCATGCATTTGCAAGCAAGTGAAGTATATGAATGACAGATTATACCAACATGGAAAATAGAAAGAGAATTGAATCACTTGCGGGCGTGCTTTCCGCACACACACACACACGGAAGATACATTTTTCGAAAAGTGACTACAACCACTTTGTGTATGATGATGCTCACTTTGCAAGGATCTCTTTCATTCAGCTATTGAAAAAAAAACAAAAACAAATACTTAGACGAGAAAAAAGGTCACAGACGTATAAACAACAAAGAGGACTCAACTCTGCCATTGTTTCACCGAGCCTTTTGACAGGGAACAACAAAAATCCAGAGATGGAAACAAAAGCGAAAACTTTTGTCGTCACCTTACCATAAAGTGGAAGGATGGCGGTTGGCGCTTGGTTGTGCTAAGGACCTCAAATTCAGGGAGTCTCTCTCCCCCATTAGCTTGGAAAAGTTCCTCGTTCGGAGGGTATATTAACGAGCTCACCTCATCGAAGTTTGGTTGCTTACAAGACAACTCCTGCCATCGCCCCCGTCGATAATTGTAGTTTTTGGATATGGTATACCGCTCCATAAACACTCACTAATAGGATACGAGTAATTATCTCGAATGGTTATGAGTCGACTGACAGGCCCAGCAATTATTACAAATAATTATCGGGGATAATGCGTGAAAGGGTGCGCTATTCAATTATTGAGGAGTAATAAGGACTTGCGACAAAATAATTATTTTTGTATTACGAAAGTTTTGCAAAAGTTTTCTATTTGCCAAATTGAGGACTAATGGACGTAAAATATTAAGGATTTCAGACTTCCTTCCATATAATCTGTATATCAGAGGTCTTTGATGTACGGACCGGAAATTGTTTGTAATGCGATGCTTTATTAAATATCCTTTGAAGCATTATCTCGAGTGATTGTTTTGGGTATATTTGAGAAATCGATAGCACGGGAATATGGTAACAAGGATATAACGAGGTGCTTCTGACATTGTATCCTTTCTTTGTAGAGGACTCGCAAGGAGATTATGCCCATTATACGTTAGAAGTTGAAGAGCTACTTGGAGATGTGGGATAAAAGCTTTAAACATGTCCTGGGTATACATAAATTTCACCTCTAAGTGGAAAAGGGTTAAACTTAGCTTTTTCTGTTTTAAATTTCTTTAATGGGGGTTTTTAAATTCGAAAAAATGTGTGCAAGTCGCTGTTGCTTAAAATCAGTTTTTGCATTCATTTTTAATCGTTGGGAGGGTTACCAACAGATATGTCTGGAAAGAACTCTCGTCGTTTATCCAGTTAAAGTTGTAACGAAACGTCCCCATTCGTCACACTTTTATGGCCGCCACTGTCCACATATATTTCCACTACTGCCTTCGCAGTGTACAGCCAGCCAAAGAAATTCCACTGGGGGTTATTGCACCAATTCCGTGGGCAACATTAAGAACTTGCATTGGTCACGTAGAAGTCACACTCTCTTGGTGGTCGAAACAGCATGAGTAGCCGAATGAAAGTACCATTCGGGGAGACTAGTCTTAGTGTGATTCGTACCAATCTCGTGTGCCAGATAAGGCTTCCGCTTGGAAAAGTGACTTCGGTGACGCTGTCGTTGGGCTGCTATAGAACCACACTGTCGTAGCCGAAGGGTCTTCACAGGTCACACCCCACAGGAACCGCGCTGTCGTTGGGCGGGGCGTAAGGAACCACGCCTTCGTAGGGCCACGTAGTTTAGAGCGACGTAGCTTGGCACAATTTTCTCAAGAATTATGTTGGAAAAGTTACACGACATATGAGATGACCTTGTCTAATCTCTTTTTTGACATCAAAGGTCTGGGTGAGATTGTTTTCGACCTTTATGGGGCAGCGAGCGTTCCCCATCATGGCCAACCCAAAACTAGACATGGTTCTGTATAGCTTGCTGCTGTCACAGGCTCACAGGCTGCTGTAAAATCGATGAATAGGTGGTGAGAAGTTCCTGGGTTTTATCCAAGACCTGTCGTTGTGTAAAAATTTGGTCGGTTTTTGACTGTTACCGGACCTAAAACCGCACTGGTAGGGATCGCAATCAGGTCTTTAACGAATGCTTGCAACCGATCTCACAGTATGATTGGTTGGTTGGTTTTAGTGGCAGCAAATTCCATGTTTCTGACAAGGGAAGATACACAAATAACGAATGAGCGCCGTTTTGAAACCACAACAAGCGGAACCAGAAGATGAAAGGGGAAGAAGGATGTTACGGGAGCATAGCGCAGATCCACGTCTGGCTCTTTCATTCCCCTCCATGTTCCTATGGCCGGGAACCCAGACGATAATGATTTCGAACCGATAACACGTCCTGGTCAGTATCTCCCTGCATTCCACAGCAAGCTTGGACGTTGATTTGGTTGAAATAATGGCTTTAATCGCAGCCTGACTGACGTCAAAGATACCTATATATTTCTTCTGGGTGTCTCTATGTTAAGAAGCAGTCTGCAAGCCTCCTTGATTGCCAGTACTTTTGCTTGGAAAACGCTGGATGCATTGGGGAGGCAGAAAGATTTGGAGATGTCTTATTCTGTTGAGAAAGCGCCCGCTCCCTCTCCCATTTATTACGAAGAACAACGATTCTAAAACCATTAAAATGATTGCAATTCGAAAACAAATCACCCAAAACATCATCCATCTGCAACTAAATGAATTCGCGATTGTCGACAGATTTCCCATTGGCCATAAAAGAAAATTACGATGCGATACTAAATAATTGCCCAAACTCAGTGGGAGGGTACTTAAAAAGTTCGCTATTGCTCAATCCCGCGAGAATAGTCGGCAATCACCTACTTTCCAAATTTATACCTTTTTTTAATGTCCGTCTTAAAAGAAAAAAATGCTCTTCCTTGCAAAATTGTGTTCATTATTGAGAACGCGTGTCGTAAAGTCTCCTTCATCCGTCAATTGAGAGCTCAAAGTGCGTTTCACTCCGATGCTATACTTATCGGAATTAATCGCAATTAATTGGACGTCTAAGGACCTCCGCAACAGGTCTCAGTCTCAGTCTCAGTATGTGCGTGTAGAAGGGAATTTCATTAGAAGCCAACCACATCACAGCTGTACGTGGTCGGCATGCTAAGCATCCACATGCACATCCCTATTTGTATATGGCAACAGATTAGAGGCATTTTGTCAGCGTCAAAGTTTTAGGAAGTCCTTATTGAATCCCGGCAACGAAATTTGATCTTTTAATGAAATTTCATAGCCAATTGGCTTTGAATATATCATAAACCGCCTGTCAGAGCGATGTGGGTCGGAGTCACTTGTTTGTGGCTCCTTTCGCAGAACATTGCTTAATGAACTACGTAATGGTTAAATATAAACAACAACAACAACTGCTGCTGCTCCTTGGGAGAGCTTGTGAAAAGTCAAAGTCGAATCCAATCGTTCGCAAAGTCGAAAAGCAATTAAGGACAATTCAATTTATAATTAATTTCCAAGTGGAAAAAGAATAAACGCAAAGAGAAATCGCAAAACGCCAACAATTTTACTATTTCAACTTCCGACGCGAAGGTCTCACCCCCAAGTACGGCGTTGATTGATTGCAATCATTCCACAGTGGGGTTTCGTCTAGCTGGCTTGATTGAGTGAAATCGAGGAGGGGTGCGCGCCGCCTGTGCAAATATAAATTACGAGACTTTAAGCTTCTGCGATAGGGACTTCTTTTCTTTATTTTTAAGCAATTATTGATGAATTGATTGGAATTAAAAGTTATTGTCAAGTTTTAAGTCGACTTGAGGAAGCCACGGAACAAAGGTATTAAGTTGCTTTGCGGTGGGAAATGGTTCGACGAGAGCGGGGGTAGTTTAATTAAAACTAAGAGAAAATCCTTTGAATGAATGTCAGTGAGGGAAAATGGTTTGAAAGGGAGGTTGTAAAATATGAAACTATTTCGATTTCCAACTAATTACAGCAATCCCTCCTCAAATCCTTGTAGTTCCCAGTCCCAGTTCCTCTTTGAATAAATATCCAAATTCAAACTAAAGCATTTTGCGCGCCTAACCGAGGTCAAGGTCTATGCGAAAATGTGTCCTTATTTTGTCGCATAAATGTGTTTAAAAATAAATCATTATTCGCATTATTCCCTCCTAAAAAATCCCCTCACACTCCTAGAACCTACCACGAATTTACCCCTCATCGAACATCACACAATCGTGGTAAAATAAAAGTTATCTAACCTCCATTAAAAGTTATTACCGCAGCAACGTCAGGATTTGTGGCAACAAATGAAACTCAAGTCCCAAAGGAATTTTTGATTGATCAATTGCTTTTTGGAAGGATTTTTTTTCTGTTTTCTTTCCCCTTAATTCGTTTCTACCCTTATTGACCGATAAAAACAAAAAATTAAATCGTTACTAAAACAAAAAACCAACATCAATCAGCACCTCTGGGGCGGCCTTTAAAATTCATTCAGGATTGAGGCAATTTCTACTTTTATCCGCAAAACATAAATGTATGTGTGTGTGTGACATTTGGCTAATTTATGTGAACACACGAAAAATGGGGCCACTCTAGTACTATTTACAAATTCATTGACTGGGTAAACAGTTCCGTAATGAAAATAACCCAAAGTCCAAGGACCAACGTTCGAAGAAGCCACTCGAAATGTGGTGAAATGATTTTACTACATGTGTAGTGTGTATACTCGAGATAATGCGATTTTTATCCCTGCCCCATCCGCCGTGCGTCCTTGGTGTGTGAATTCATTTTCGTATTTCGAGTTTCAATAGAAGTCCATGACTACATCGGTTTTTATGGTCGAGGAATAACAGAATAAATGTAATTTCCTAATGCTTCCAGTATTCCATGCAAATATTTGTAAAAGATGAGTTCGTTTCGGTTGCGGGGGGTTTTTTGTTCCACCCCTGTAAACTCTGGCATCACAGATGGTACTCTATGCTCCAGCGGACTCTGATTTAGTTGGATCCTTTTTCAAATCCATCGGGAGGGCTTTTTTCTTCATGGCAACCGTGTGGGTTCCCTAATGAAAATGTTGCTCCTAATTGACTTGGTTTTGGTTATGTTTGCTTATCATGGTGGGGTAGGTTTTGGTGGTTGGATGATATTGAATATCCGTCTGTCATTTATTATTTATTTATTTTTGTACAGTCCATTAAAAGTTGACACGGAGTCGATTTCAATTTGTTCTAGTGCTTAATTGAAAAGTGCTACCAATTTTTTCCTAATTGATCGCCAGGAAAAGAAATCTTTTCCTCCCATCCAACTAAAGTTATGACCCCCAGAGGTGCGGCAACCCTTTTTGTGCGTGGATGCTTACTCAACAAATGTCCTCGATTCATTCAACTTTAAAATGCTATTTATTCCACTGTAAAATATAACAAAAACCCCCTGGCAATAAAATTGCCCGAGATGTGACTTGGAGCAATCTGACACGAACATGACATTCCAACTCCCGCCCATTTGCATTGGTAAAGTATTTGAAAATAAAGTTTTATTTTTTATCGCTCAAAAGTTAACGATTGACCATTCAAGGATAGAAAAAAAACCCAGACAAGCATCATCAACAACGATTTATCTGAATCCTTTTGTAGATTTAATACTTTTCTTGCCATCAAACTTTTGCTCCGCTCTTTTGACTCCATCTGCCTTGTTGTCGAATGCATTTTGTACAAAACACGTGAAAGAGCTGTGAGCGACGCCACCATAAACTGAGTTTGCCAGTTACGACAGTAGGCGACAAATGAAAACATCATACGCGAAATATTATCACATAAAATATCCCAATAGGTATATGTGTCTATGTGTTTAAAAAAAAGGACTCCCCTTTCTGTTCTGTGTCACCATGGCGGCGTCTACGATTACGTGTAAGCACCCGCGTCGCGCGATTCAGCCTCATTCAGCCACAGCACGAATGCACTTTTCTATATAGACGAACCGACAAGGATATAACTTCCGCTATTGATCCTCTGTGGTGTGCGGTGGTTGAGTACAACTACGAGTACTGCTTCAGACTATAGAAACTAGCACAACAATTTGCCTTCTTCACATCCCGCCGCCCTCTGTGCGGCAACTTTTGATCAAAAAGTCACGTAGTCGTGATAAATTCGATTTTGCGAGAGCACAAGAAAAAAACTCTACAACCGTTACATACTTTGAGAAGCGGAAGCACATAACACCAACCCGCCCTTTATCTAGAGGTGGACAAAGTTGAATCTTTGCGCTTGCATTTTGCACAATAAAAAAAGTTAACGCAAAAAGTTCTGCAATTGCGATAGTTTCATGGCGCACACCGTGGGATAAGCCGCTATGGGATTTCTGCAAATGGCGTCTACAACTGTAGATATAGATGCAGTCTCCTCGTTTTACAAAGTCCACGACAGGATATCAAATCTATCGAATGACATCCAAATGGGTTTCAAATGATATTGTTTGGAAGCAATTTACTCTTTGGTAAGGTTAGGTTGAGTTTGTCCGAGAGTGCTTTTCATTATTAGTTGCAGTAGGGGGGGTATAAAGTTGGGGATCAAGAAGTACAAACGACTTTACATAGTTTGAACGATTTATACCTACTCCAAAGAAGTCAAGGAACAAGAAATACAAACGACATTCGAACATCAGTTGTTTGAAAGTTGTTTATCTACCCCACCGATCAGTGGCGGCACTCTGGACCAGTGAATTGAAGATAAATTTGGGAAAATGAAAGGCTTTTCTAGAAATATTCTGCCCTAGCGAGGTATCAGTTTCCGATTTTATACGATTCGGAGGGCTATTTGGAATATCTTTCCGAAATTTTGTAACGCATATCGGCAAATTGTTGAAGTGCATTTTTTTGCTAAATTTTTGACAGCTAGGTTCCGACAGAAATTGGTTGCGGAATTTATTTACGTCTAGCTGTACCCTCCCGGCTTCGCCCGTTCAAATTTTTGATTTCAGAATACCTAGCTGATGGAAACGAAATGCCTGGATTATTTGTTACAATGTACTTGCTGTTTTATTTTTTTTTTTGGAATAAGTGTACATGTGCTTAAAGTTTGTATGGAAATAAAATTAAGCGCCTTTCATTGTTGTTAAAAGGTAGTATTCTCGAACTCTATCACATCCACATTTCTCATAACGCTTGAGTTAGCGAATAAGAGATATTTCTTACCACTGTATAAAATAATTCGCTTTCCTTTTAATTATCTTTACGTTAAAAGGTATTCGTTTCAAGTGTTAAATCCCTTTCTCTCTCTCAATCCCACGCCCCAAACGCCACACCCCATTCTCCATCGAAATTTACAATGCGATAATATATGGATGAATAAAATGAAATGAAATAGAAAATTGGCAATAGAGCAGGACAAAGACGGTGTAAAAGTGTCTAAAGCGTCCACATACCTCACATTACATACCTGCACTGCACCCGCTGTACTGTGATTGCGCATGAGCAAGCGGGTTGAACAAAGAGGTGTCAAACACAGTATACTCTACTTTACTCTACTCAGGGCAGAAAAATAGAGATAAAAATAAATGTTCTCTCAAAATCAACTGTCCAGTCTCCAGTGAGAGCTTTAATAAACCGACATTTGGGGTTACTTTGATGATGATGGATGAAAATGGATACACACACAATATTTTGCTGATGGCTTACGTGTGTGCACCATTTTGTGAATATTAAATTCATTTGGTAGGTTTTTGTGTATTTTTAGTTTTGATAAAAAGGGAATTCGGTAGGAATCTGGTTAGATCGACACCACGCCACTGTCAGGTATACAGGATTTATGAATGCGTTCAATGAAATATGAACTGATTAAGAGAGCAGACAGCAGACACATCTTTTCTACTTTTGTTGACATTTGTCAAAAGAGATGTCAATATATTGCGCGGTTAGTAGATTTAAAAATTAAGTGCATATCCACTCACCCAGCTGAAAATCGTTGAAATGTTTCAAATTTTGTTTATTTATTTAAAAACCTTTTAAGCTCTTTAAGCTGTCATTAAGTAGATATATTTAAATGCTCCCAGTATTTTCGAATGGAAAGCGTTGCAAGGGAAAAAACGAAACGAAGGGAATAACCGAAACGAAATGAAAAAATACATTTTTCCGGAATTTAAAGAGACGTAGAGTTGAAACAAAGTTGAGATTGCAGGCCTAGTTTTCGACTGAAAAAATCACCAGAATATATTCATCAGTTTCTAAGATTTTTTCATTTAAAGACATGCAGTCAAACTTAATCTAAGTCGAACAGAACTACACAAATTTTATGATGATGATTTGTAGTGAAGCATTTTCTTTTCCGAAAGCAGATACCTCGGTAATTTGAGCCTAAGACGGATACCTCTCTAGGACCGATTGACTTTTCCCCAAGAGGGACGCTACGAAAAAAAATGTTTTTTTTACGAATGCAACTCACCTTATTCCACCAACATTGAGGATAATCCGATTCTCGCCATCCATGATGATGATGACGTGTGCACTGTGCACGTCCAGTTTCACCAAGCTGCTGCTCGTTCATCAAATTCCATAGCAAAGTAATAGCCTTACACACACACAAGCACTATCGTTTCATATTATATCCGAAAGTGAACACTTGAGCATCATCAAAATTCAATTCAACACTAACTCTCTGATGGGTAGACTATATCCATTCACCAAGTTACACATGTAGTATACGCACACCTAGAAGGGAATGCTACTATTTATTTACATATAGGACTCGCACTCGCATTCTACACATAATCGCATCTCGCTTGGAAATCACTTTCATAATATATCAAAAAATCAACTCCCGATATGATGGATGAGACGTCCTTCGAGCCACCGATCATATTGTGTGTGTGCTGTTTGTTGACAGATTTGTGGCTTACAGATGGTGGCTTGTGTGTTGGTAAACCTGAGTGTTGTGTGTGGTAAGAAAAACCCCCCCTATCGGCTGTGAATGATAAATCACCCTCGGAGACACCCAGACAAGCCTCAAATATTAAATAAAACAAATGATTTCTATCAATTTTCGGCAATTACCTTGAGTTTGACCACAGAAAGGCGCATGATTTACGATTGATATCCTGCTCTTGACAGGAATGGTTAACTGCGATTTATCAATAACAAATTTCCGATCGTTAAGCATGGCAGCAATATTGAATAGAAAGTGGCGCCCAACGGCACCCGTTTTTATTGAAAATTGACACTAACAGCCTCTTTGGGGGGTCGGTTTCTATTTTAAAGGGTTTCCCTTCACTTGTTGTGTTTCCCCCCGCGTATGAACAGAATCGTTGGTAGTATTTTTATGGCTGAGTAAGTCCTTTCATTGGAAATAGGACAGAACATTCTTTAACGAAAATACCATTCGGTATATATAAAAGGACTGCTGTTTGTTGTTTGTGTGCGAACCGAGTGTATTGAAGCAAGGAATGTGTGTAGTTCGCTTTTTATTTTTATGACAAGAATTTTAGTTGCTGCCAGTGCGGTCTCGCTCCCAAACCGACTTGTCGTCCTTCTTTCCTCTGCATTAGGTGTATATATGCGTTGAAAATGCTTACGTATGTGAGAAAGAGTTTGTAAAAGTACGAAACACAAGTACACATAGGTAGTCAATGCCTAGAAGCATAAAATCGGTCACAAAGTGCTTTTTCCTTGGAAGTTTCTGCATGGCCACACATTACAATATAAACCGCATGTAGATGTTTCTGTCCCGAGTCCTTACTGTGACGGTTTCTGTATAGTATAAGAGAGCGGAAAGTTCGCTTCGTCTTTGGGGAGGGCGCTTGTTCGTTTTTCTTACGAAAGTGAACTGTTGGGCGCATTTGGTATGGCGGCGTCGCCGGGAAGTGATGTGCACATTACGATAAAGTTGGGTAATTCTTTGGAAAGCACACCGTCAGCAACATGTATGGATTTAAGGAAGAGGGACTTTTATATTTGTTCCGCAAAAGAAGTTGTCACATTCGACGCAAAGTTGAGAGACAGACTGATGACTTCAAACTTGTTATATAGGTTGGGGTGAATATTTGTTGGGGAAAATGGATTGGGGGCTTGTTTTTTCTGTCTGAACTTCACAGCACACTTCTTCACTGTAAAAATGTAGACTCGTGGCTTTAAAAAAATCCTGCTACAAGCACTTTCCTTCTAACATAAATTTTTTTGCCATTTGTATACCTGTCAAATCAGAAGATCAGTCAAGAACGTTTCGCACCAACAGGGAAAACGACACACAGTGTTTGTATGCATGCCCGCCTTTTGCCCCAGAGCTCATTCAGCGAAAAGAGGCGTTTACCTCCAGTTCCTGGGTCAGTTGAATTTTGTACGGATACACGCCCAAGTCACGACGCAAAATTCGCCAAGTTGTGGTCTGCGAAAGGCCGAGTTCTTGGAAGCGATGCGAAATCGACTGCCTCGGACTCTCCTGATGTAGACTCTCACGGATTTTGCGTTTCGTCGACGTACGGGTGTTGAATTTTCGTTTACTGAACCAGTTGAATCAAATGTATCTACTGCACGGCGAATAGTCCTCTCGATAGGACGAAAATCGCGACCGAAAAATGGGCGAAGCGTGCGGAACGTTGCCGAAACAGAACACCCTGAACGTTTTTATCATTTGCACCTGTTTGTTGAACGCCATACCCGTCCATGGTGATTTGAATAAGACAGTCTGAATAAATGACAGCCAATTTGACAGACGTAGCTTCAACAATATGGCCGCTATCAACTGTCAAAATTCAGAAGTCCCTATTGGAAGACCCCGTAGGTTAACAATTTTGATCAAATAAGATCTGTTTTGGATTAACTGTAGCTTGACTCCTGATGGGATGGTTGAAGGATGGCTTATGACTTGAAAAAAAATAAAGGAACTTTCAAATTCGAAAAACCAATCAAGTTGCGGCTGTAAAATTCAATGGTAGTTACGAATTTTGATTCCTTAAGCCATTACATACAACTGTTGCGCAAATAGTAACCAAACCCTGTCCAGAGAACGTTTCATCTAAATCAGATAAGTGCTTCCCGAGTTACAAGCTCCTCCACCCACCCCCTAAGTCTGTCCCCATCTAAATCAGACCCACCATCAACCCCAGTTGAAGTGTGAAGACATTTCAATTTCCATGTCAAGTGCAATATTTAAAGTTAATCCCCCATGATGCGGAAACCTCTGTCTTTCACTATAGGGATTCATTAATGAGTCCAGCCCCCATGCACAGAGAGTCGAGCGCCATAGTCCTGCTGTTTCCATTACCAGCCGTCCATAAAAACAAAATGTGACTTGTTCTTCTCCTTCATCGTCTCCGCACTTAATAAAATTAGCGCCACGGAAATTAAAAGTACCAGCAAAGCCTGCGTGGTCTCCTAAGTAATTCTATTTCCATATTCTAGAGATCATTCGAAAGCAGCTGGGAGCTGGGACTCGCGCGCCCTCCCCAACCCCGCATTTAATTTGCTTAGCACTCCACTCTTGTCCAGTTATTTCTAAGTGACGGAAACTCTGTTTTAGGGGGAGATGAAGAAAAATAATGACACTTTTGGTGATTGGCGCCGACAACAGGAATGGGTCAAAGTGTAATCATCCCGGGAAATGCGAAATGCATAATTTATTCAGATTCCATTTTATTCCCAAAGAGCGCACTGCCACCGCATTTTAAAATTAACACATCTCTCCGTCTCCGTCGACAACTTACTGCCGTACAATCGGGATGCTAAAGTGATCCGGTTGTGACTTTATATATCTGTCTCACTTTGGTTTACTTGCCGCTTTCAATAGTAGTTTCGGTTGCGGGCGCAAAATGAAGCTATGAAGCAATTACTGCTTGGGGACATGTAACCACTGGTGCAGTGGAGGAGAGGGGACGAATTTAAAACGAGAAAGGACAATCAACGTAACTTTCGGCATCAGCGACAACTTTTAAAACGAGAAAGGACAATCAACGTAACTTTCGGCATCAGCGACAACTTAAAATGTCAGCTGGTACTGGCGTGAGTGTTATTTCCGCCTCCTTTTCGTTATTATGCGCACTGGTCCTTCGAACTGGGCTGTCCCGTAAATGACTATTGTGGTTAACTGCCACTGATAATCATTTCGGGAGCGGGGCCGGGAGGACAGGCAAATCGTTTAAATCGCGTCTTTACTCTGTTGTTCAAAAGTGTGCAATGGAATGAAATAATCTGCACACACCGCCCTCGCTCTCCGCCTTCCCCATACTCGCCAAGTTTGAATTTCGATGCAGTCATGCCTAAGAACATGGAAGGTGGTGGAACGTGCACTCCGAGAGCGAGTACATGGCTTTAATTCGAGTGGAAATTCCCAGCGCCTGTTCCGAACGAAAAGAGCACAGACAACCGAAGAAGAATGATCAAAAATTGTTACAATCCGCAGCTGTACCGACGAAAGAAAAAAGCAACAAATAGGACCAAACGTCCTTACTCCTCAGTTATTTAGGATAATAACAGTCGACGGGGGAAGGGCGGACAACTGCAGACAGCAGTTAAGAAAAACGGAATACGATTTGGAATGCTTGGTTGCTATAAGGGAGTGAAATCGCAGAGGGTTGTGCTCGTACACAGATAACAGCTAACTAACTGTGGTACAATTTTGCATTTCGTATGCTCCAAATCGCTCCCAAACGTGTCCTAATTCGCTGATGAAACTTGACAGACGATTACTGCGATCGCAGACAATAGTTTTTTGCCAAGTTGTTTATGTGTGGTTATCGGCTTTGTTTACGAGTTTTATGTCCTTGGAAGGAGCTCTCTGGTGAATTTCAATTTAAATGGTAAACCAAACAGATTCCAAGTCGCAATGACACTCATAGCAAACCCCTTTAAGCTTCTTCTTAAGCGGTTTTTTTTAAGTCTCCTACAGATCTTACAGAAGGAATTCTGATCCTGTATTTTACTTTAACCGCAGCACAACCAATCTTTAAAAATAAAATGCACGACTGGTTCGCAGGAAACTTTCTCGTTCATATCAAACAGTTTGGTTGGTTGCTTTTTGTTTGCTCAGCTTTTTAAGAAACTCAGAAGCAGTTCTTAAAAATAGGGTTTTCGGTTATTCGAATAGACAAGAATATGTATGCATTTTAGTCAATATTGTTGTGCCCGATATGGGTAAACTTTGTAAAACCGAATTTTCGAAATACGTCTTTTTTTCAAAAATCCATTGTACGATAATTTAGAGAAAAACTGAGTGTGCTGTCTAGTTAGAAATGGTCACATAACCTTAGGAATGAGTTTTTGTTACAATCGTGTGGACCGTTTTCGAAATAAGTACAATTTTCAAAAGTAGACGTTTTTTGAATTTTAAGCGAAGTACTGAGTATGCAGCCATGTCAACATCACCTACATAAGCTGAAATATCAGTTTTTGTTAAATTCGTTGGAGGCGTTTTAAAACCATAACATGGGAAGAAGAACCGTTCAAAAAAAGGTTAGCGAGCAAAAAAAATGGGCCCGAACTGTCACCTTACAAACTTTAATAAATTCAAAGTTTGAAATAAATTTGTCCAGGAGTTTATTCTGACGAAATTAATTGCGAGACCCACTTCTTGAGTTCCTCTATCATCGAAATGTCAGAATTGATTAAAATCTCGAGTTCGACATTTTCTACGAATCCACGAAAAGGCACATGTGTCAAAGTTTCTGTCAAAATAATAATCAAAAAAAAAAAAATCACTCCACTCTTCGAACCTTCTTTCTCTTTTTTGATTATTATTATTTTGACTGAAACCTTGACATTTGACCCGAAATCATTTGCAAATGTCAATTCCCATATATAAACTATTTTTTTTCTATTATTAAACAATTCCAATCGGTCCTGAATCACCCTCTATAAAAACCCACCCCAATTGTTACATTTTCCATTACAGTGCCTGCCATTGAAAGTCCAAATCCACCTCCCTTCGCTACTAAAAATGTTGATGTTCACTACAATTCACTACATAAAAATGACGGCACTTATTTTTATGACTTTTTATTGCTGAAATATTTCACTTTTTTTGTTGCAAAACTCCCATTTGATTGTGTTTTTCATTCCATTAACCAATTCTGTGTACATTGCACGAGGAGATAAATGCAGTAAGTCAGCCAACCTGACTCTGCCAAAAACAAATGCACTGCACATATTTTGTTTTGTTGTGGTATGATGGGCCATTTATGAGGACACACATCCTCTGCAGTGTTGCCAAGTCTTTTTGGTAGTTTTTATGAAAATACTCTTTCGCATCACGATTTGAATGTAGCGATTATAGGAATTTATGAAAGCGCTTTGGTTAACTGCTTGGATATATTTTTTCCAGTACATTTGAAGTACAAGTTTTTTTTTCATTTTTATATTAAAACAAACTGACAGCATCTATTACAAACAAAAAGTGTAAGCGCCGATGTGTTTACTTTCGAAATAGGTGCTTTCCAGAATCTTGGCGAGTACCTTTTGACAGTAGTTTGTAGTAGATTTCATTATTTAAAATTAATTCAGTGATTTATTTATTTTTTAAAGTATTTTTAATAAAAAAAATTAGAATACACAACAAATTAGAGGCACTGAAATTAATCAATCGAAAAACAGAACAAAAATGTTCTAAGTTTAATTGGGCACGATCTAAAATTTGGTTATTTTAAAGACTGTACTACATCAAAACAAGAGTGGGAAAATGTACAAAAATCCACACGCATATTTACATGACATCTATGAGAAATGTCTGAACTACGAAAGTTCAGAGCTTTTTTATTTACATTTACAATTCCCGGAAGCAAAAATAGAAAAATTTAGCCGAGTGAAGTGAAAAAAGAGCTATTCCTTGCGAAACTGACAGGAATTATGTGATGAAATTCAGTACCGAATTGTTTGAGTGTATTTGTTTCTAGAGCTTTGCGAAAAGTGACAGCTGTAACATGGTCGAGCTTTGACTTTTTGAAAAAAATTAAATTGAGTGTTCTATGTGATCGAAGAGTACATCCGACTTTTTCCACTTTTCTGTACTTTTTCCAACTTTTGTTTCGATGTAGTTCATACTTAAGTCGACTAGATTTCTCAGAAAGAAATTAGTCGATACGTCAGTCACATATGCGAACTGTCAACTTAGTTCTCAGTTACGAATTTCTAGACTAGATTCGTCGGCCACCCATCCATAAACGTCAACTGAAAAAGCTGTTCATGTGACCGATCTAGGCCTATCAAAATAAAGAAAATGTCAGCCAGCTGTCAGACCCACTTAACTAGGCACTTGAAGGTCCCCAATTGCTTGATTTTATATCCCAAGAAGTAAATTTTCTTTTTCAAATTAGTAAGAGGGGAGACATCTTGAAATGGGTGTGTTCGTTTGCAAACAATTTCACTTCCATTGCAAATTGCGGTTTAGGGTTATGTCTGACTACATCCACATCGGTTACAAATGACTCGATCTAATTAAAACAATGCGAAATACCAGAAAGAATTGATGGCATTTTTGTTTTTCATAATACATCTTCGATTGAAAGCTTTTGTTTGAAAAACACCTACCTACGCTCTGACAATACAAAATGATTGATGGCTATAATGAGAAATGGGATTTTGGGAATTGTGATTTGTTTTCCTTTCCCCATTCTCGTCCTCTAGGACTAAGTTTTCTTTCGCAAGTGTTTCTCGTGTGTTTGATATATCTGCCGTGGGTTAAATGAAGTGCCATTGTATTTGTGTAGGCAGTTACGTATACCTACGTAAGTCGAGATAATTAACAATTTAATCCTAATTCTCCTGCTGGCATTTTGCGCCGCCTTTGCCAAAGTCGAAGTTTGGATTACATTTTCAAGTGAAACCACGAACTAGAGGGTAGGAGAGAGTTGGGTCTAACAAAATTAATCTCATGTAGCAACACGCACTTTTTAATTGACAGCAAATTAAGTCAATCCACAAAGTTTTAGTTGTGCGGATCGTGGGTAGGGCGGCGTAGCTGTCTGTTGCTGTCTGATAACTGAAAAAGGAGGCCCCTTCAAATAACTACATGATGTAAACACAAATCACAAACCATTTAAACTCAACAGTCGGCTGTCTAAACTCTAAACAACCCTCTCAATAATTCAAATGGACCGTTCTTGATGGGAGCACCCTCATTTCAAGCTCAAATGTTAAATGCTTGACATAATTTCCTCCCCCGGAAAATTCCAACATATTCCCCGTCCTATATGTGACATTATCTCGTTTAAGTTCGAGTCCCTTGCCCACTGCACAGGGTGTCAAATTCCACAGGAGAGTGAAAACAAATTGCGAGCAAAAAAAAATCAATTCCCGCGGATCAGACTTTCGCACAGGTGGAACTGGCACCGGGCTCAGTTAATCTAATCACCCGCTTTCGTTCCACCGTATCAATTCCAGTCAGTGGATTTTTTATGTATTTTCTCCACAACTGGGGGTTGGAAAAAAATATACACCGAACAAATGTGCGCGCAACCCTTCGTCACAGCTGTAATTGTTCCAGTCGTGTGCGGGAGTCATGTGAACCATGGACAAGAGCCAGGATACGTGCAAATTTGAATGCCAATGCTGATGGTCGGGGTGGGTCCTGGGTATGGCGTCGGTATGATTTCAAATGGTTCACAGTGGCATGGGGCACAAAGGGTAGGTTGTGTTAGGCCTCCACATACCTATGCACATCGTCAGCATTCCTGGCTTCTCTGGCTTTTGTTCTCATCTCCGCACCAGCACCAGTTTCATGGTAATGATTAGAGAGAAGGTATATACGACGACGGGTAATGCGAACATTTTTAGCCGCCCCTATATGCATCCCTGCTCCTCTCACATACAACACGTGTAAATATGAATGAAGATAAACCGACTAAATTCTTTTTTGGTGGTGCTTTTTGTTCGTTTCTCTCCCTCGGCCCTGTGCGTTCGGTGCTCCCATCGGAGATGAGTTATTTATGCTCCTAATTAAATTGATAACAGCCGTGCGGGGAACTGCTGTAAAGGGTGTTGGTGTTGTGAATATGAAACAAGATAATAAATTTAATCAATTTCTCTTCCACCGCACATATTGAGGTCCGATAAAGTGGTTGGTGTTTAATAATTTACCGATAGCAGACGTGTACAGTAGGGTGGAGCGTCAATGTATGGAGAAAAAAAAAAGTTGATGTATCAGTTTCGAATATCTCCATTTCGTTGCATTTTTATGAGTAGAATAATATGACATCAAATTTTTTTTTTTTTGATAAAGTCTTTAGCCCTCTACCTTGTCTCAAAGTTTTGAGGTTTTGAAAAAAAAACATTTTTTTTTGCTAAAGAAAAGATTTGCCCACAAGTTTAAAATACCTTTATATTATATCATAAATGAAATAAGAAAACAAAAATCAATATATATTAGCTTTATTAGGACAAGAAATTTACATAAACTTAGAAATAGAAACCTAAAAATTCATAATAAATAATTTTAAAAGCTAGGTACTAATACATATATAGATCTTTAATTTTTCACGTTATAATTTATTTTTGTGTGGAAAAATGGTAATATATTTCGAGAGTGTATTTTTGATCTAATAAGTCCATCTCTGGCCCTTTCACCAACTACTGTGGTTGATGCTTCGGTCACCATCTTCACACAGCGCTCAACAGCTTGAGAGTGACAAGGGTAGTTGGGAAATGGCATGTCAATTGAAGATTTGTTTTGCAGAAGTTCTTCCAATTCCTGATCACTCATTCTATCCATCAATGGCGGTGATGTGACTTGTGATTCAGCCCAGATTATTATATCAGGATAATCATTTGCTTTAAAATTTAATTTTGGAAGTTTAAAAATTCTAACTGAACCCCCAACTCTCTGTTTTTTTCTAGCTGAGATGATTCTTCTCAATCCTAATTCTCTGATATGTGGTCGTTCATCGTTTAGCATTGCCATCAATGTTTTCTGGGTGCGCAAAATATGAATTGCGTTGAATAACGGGGTCTATTATTTCCCTTACAACAGAACTAAAACATCTTGACAAATTTATTAGCTTGAATACATGCTTTGCGCCATTTTTAAATGAACTGTCTTTTTAATACTGAACCAAACTGGACCATACACATTTAATATATATTTAGCAAGTATTGTCAAGTTATCATTTGAGTTCGTTGTGGCTACATAAAGCCTCAATATCCTATTGGCAGTTGTTAACCATCTCGAGTGCGCCTTTTTTCCCGGGTTTCTGTTGGAGAGATCTAAAGGACAGGAACCTTTGCTTATAGCGTCACAAATTTGAAACAAATATTTTTGATCCGTACTTAAGGCGTCTTGAATAGTTTTGGATAAAGTAGGTAGGTTACCTGAGATTGGTGAAAACTCAACAACGGGAAGGTCAGCACAGTTTTCCAACGCTTTTCCAATGGGTCCCGAATAGAGTTGAGGTCCTAATGTAGCTCCATCCAATTTAATAAATAAATGACGTAGTGGCAATTCGTTGGCATGTAGTTGACATATGAGGCTTCCAATTCCATAAGCCGGATAACCCCACTTCTCCATCCAGTGTTTGTAGCTGTACCATCGCAACCAATAACAGATAATTTGCTCAAGTCTATGTCCAAAAGAAAGGAGTTTATCGAGTACGCTATAGTTTTCCCTGTTGCAGAAGGTGTGATTATAGTTAGATGTCCTAGGTAGTATGAACCCGGCTCTGTGACTAGTGAAATATTCTGTTAAAGGTAACGGAATCCTAGAGCGGCGCGAAAAAAACAATTTCCCTCGATCAGGTGCATTAAGGACCCAGAGAGCGAGCAAGAAGGGCAGCAACAAACCATTAGCCTTTTTTTCTCGTCAACTGATATTCTGGTCGGCAGACAAAAAACGATTTTCATATTGCAAAAATATACTGATCCAATTTTATGTTTTTTTTTTTTTTTAAATATTTTTTTTTTAAAAAAATTTTTTTTTAAGTGGTGTCCTTATGGCGTCTTTTAATAAGTATCTCGAGAACGGCTTATCGTACATAAAAGTTTTTTATGTGTTTTTCATAGGAAATTTAATTATCTCTCTCTTTTGTTTAAAATATTTTTTTTTGACTTGTACTTTCAAAGCTAAAGAGCCGACAACAAAAATTAAGGTTTTTTTTGCCAATTTTGCAGAACTTTGAGTTGGGGTAGAGGGCTAACAAAAGTGAAATTTATTTTTTTTATTATTTTTTACGGTTAGTTTCCGTAATTATGCAACTTTTTAACGCTATTCGAAAATGAGAATCGAAAAAAAAATTTAACGCTCCACCCTAGTGTACAGTGTCCTGCGCCATACCCCAGCGATATTTAGGGAGATGCGACCGAGCTACGATTTATTGTTGTCCGGCGAGCGGAGTTGGTCGACTTTTCGCATGAATAGAATGTAGATATATGTAAAATCGACATCGTCCTTGACTCGATTTACAATATTTCAAGCTTAACCAACACTAAGTGGTAAATGAAAGCAGTTTACCTTTGCTATTAACAGGCAGTTGGGTCCTTTTCCTGTTTCGCCGGCAAACACGATCCGATTTACATAATAGCGCAGAAAATTGATGATTTTATCTGTATCAGAATTTAGAATATCCTGCCAAAGACACAAACAGTTGAAAGGCCAACTGACTGGCACATCATAAATAGTATGTCCCTGGGGAATATTTCGTATATTTAAAATTGTATAATATCCTGGACTTTGTTGATGGATGTACAGGTACAGTTTTGACAGCTCCTGTCGGTAGTGGAATTATCGACACACCGGAATGGAGTCCTTCCCTGTCGAGAGAGTTGTAACTGCTTTGTAACTGCACCTCTGCCCATTTTAATCGTAACGCATGGACAGTTTTCCAACCCCCGTGCCTTTTCCGCATCACTTAGTTAACAAGTTCATACAGAACGTGGTCCTGACATGATGTAAAAATAATTATAAAAAAAGAACCACACATACTTTCCCCACCTCATTATATGGAAAGGACCTGCAAGCCACTTTTGATTTTAACTTTCATAATTGCTTCCAACCGCTGCACATTTCTAAAACACGTATATTTTAACTACCTGTACGCAGTTTTAATTTAAACGCGCTTAGTTGGGCGTATTAACCCACTTTGTATGTTATACGTTCTCCGTATACACTTCGGCTCTGTTATGACTGTTTGTCTTTCAGCTCAATTGTCCTTTCAGCTCGCAATAAGTGCTTTGTGGTGTAGAGTTCCTTGAATGCGAAACAACTTTTAATTACTTTAATCCTTCGGACTAATAGGACATTTTTGAAAAAGTTTCCTCTCGAAAAATATTGATCGCATCAACCGACACTGAAAAGTTATTATTCCTCTCTCTCTCTCTCTCTCTCTCTCTTTCTCTCTATTAAAAATGAAAAGTATTTCGGAAACGATTGCTGATGTGTTGTTAAAAGTTGCACAACTGTGAAGAAGTTTGACACATCAGAGCATGTCAGTTGAATTTTACATCATCAGTTTTTCAGCTTTCGTATGTTTAGTAGTAGATAATCCGGAGAACGTATGAACATGGTATGAGACCGGGGGGAACCACAAAAAGGTTGGAAGTGTATATTGAGAGGTCTGCTATTTGACAAGTTTACTGTGCTGTAATCTATTGTTAGGGTTTGTTAGCTTAGGCACATGGGAGGACTTTCAATGGCCAAACAAAGGGACAAAAGGAGTTCTTTCAAAAGTTTAATAGCTGCCCAAACAAAAAAGCCGAAGGAAATTGTGTACCGCTTTATAAGGGCATTTATATCAGTGGCGTGGGGTGAACATTTTAAAATGGGAAGTCGAAGCAAAATTATTCGCATACAAATGTAAAAAACCTCACCTTAAAAAGGGAAGTCGGTAGGAATCGGGTTATTTGGATGCCACGCCATTGATTAATATCAATGGACGCGCAAAAGATACGACTCTATCTCAAGCTATTTGTCAATTTGAACTAGTAGAGTGGATTGGTAAAATTCCATAAGCGAGGACTGGAAGAACTAACGCTGAATTAGTTTTGTGAGACAGGTGGCAAGTAGCAAGACCGCACGTAGTGGCCAACTGGACAGCAGGAGACTCCCAAGAAAACCGAGGTAGCGAGCTTTAAGAGTCTAGTAAACATTCAAACCCACGACTTTTTTGCGAACATGGCCACCGTTTACCAATTGAAAAGTACGCCGAAGGTGGAACACAATGTACGACGGAGTTCTCCGATTAACGCTGACACAAGGAGTTAAAGCTGACGATATCACTGTGGTTACTGTGGCCAAACATATTCACGAGATAGAGTCCGCCACGAATGCAGCAGTCGCCAAAATCAAATCAATTGGATAGAATCTGCTAGGGCTAGAACTAGCTGACTACAAGACCGAGGCTAACTTGATAATCAGCCGAAAGACTGTGGAATATGCAAATTTCCGTGTTGGAAACCGGATAACTAGATCAAAGGAGTCATTAAGCTTTAAAACGCACGTCCAGTATGCCAGCAAAAGGCCGTCACAGTGTCACAGATGCAAGCAGCTCTTTCCAAGATTATGCCAAACATGGGTGGCCCTGGATACGCCAGAAGGGCAACGTCTATAGCACTGTGGCAAGTCCGGTGAGATAACACGGCAAAAGGCAGATGGACCGACAAACTGATCCCAAACATCGAGGTCTGGACAAGAAGAACAGGCGAGGATTGCAACTACCACGTAACGCAGTTCCTGTCCGGAAACGGCGGCTATCGAAGTTATCTTCACAGATTCGGCCACGATAGCTCGCCCAGATGAAGAAGAAGATATGAAGCAAGAAATGTTCCACTGCAGACGCTTTTCAAGAGGAAGAGTGAACCAACCCATTCCACAGCCTCTCATAGAGCATATTATGTTGAGGTCAGAAGAGGACTGGTTGGAAATATGTACATAACAAGCGTACAAAATGAGCTAAGAAGAGCCGAAAGACTTAGAAGGGTCGAAGTTGCAGACGTAGTATACGTATGGCGCGAGGCACTGGAGCAACATATCACGCGAATCGTGCATGCCAGATAGTACGGACTACTGGTATCTAAGAAGATTACACATCCTTTGAAGGCTGCCTTGAGCACCATTGCCATTTACCAAGTCAAAATAACGCTGAAAATTGTCTTTGTAGACTGAAAGCGAGCGAACCTTTTGCAACCCTCATCGTTAACAGGTTCTGACAATGATTTTGAAAACTGTGAAGAAAATTTTTGACCGCAGTTCTTTTTAAGCTAGGTCCAAATTTCATGGTCGGAAGTTTTTTTTAACCTATTTGACTTCCTACCAGTCGTGTTTTCCATTTGTGGGTCAAAGGACCTTCCAAATACACCAACCCCAGGCTGTTGGACTGCGTTTTCTGTCTTCAATTAACATATTTGTACCTCCCATTTAACGATGAGTTTCACTAGCACTCAGTCTGTATGGGGACTACCTGTTCAAACTCCCCCCGAGCGGTATGTGTGCTTGGCTAAACTACAGGAGACCCAGACGTGTCGCAAAGTATTTCAGTCCCAACAAGAACTATTCAAAAATTCCATATGTCAACGTCGTCTCCGAAACTATATAACGACCGTGACTTCTTTTCGATTTATTTTGCCAAAGTTGTACCCCATTCCACTACCGATTTTCCTCTACGTGACTGGGCCCCGGGGCGAGTTGAAATCGTTTTCAAATTTCCCTCAAATAAATAGGGTGAACTTCTTCCGACTCCTGACAAACGATTTGCATCGTCAAATCTCTGCTCCACGACGCGACGTAAGCGCGTGCAAAGCCTTCACTTGCAAAGATTGATTTCGCAACATAAACATTAAGCAAAAGTTAATTTCCACACACACGGCGTACATGTTTCTCCTCTTCTCCTGTTAAAGGCAAAAAAGGGTCCCCCATGTTCTTATCCCTTTTGGTATAATTTATGAAATTTTCTGTTTAAACCGTTGGTGGATGCAGAGCACAGTCCCGATTAATGAAAGCAGATTGGCGAGGCACCCACGAGGGCTCTAAATTTCCATTACTCCTTTTTATTGCTTTCTGTGTTGGTGTTTTTCCTTGTACATCCACATCCTATCCACATGTACCTATATTTGCTGGCAAAGTGCAAAATAATGTTAATGAGTTTGATTACGACTATGATGAGGAAGTAATCCTTTAAGGCATCGCAGTCGGTCGTCGCCATCGGAAAATGGAGTCCTTTATCCGCATGTATTTTAACCTGCTCCGTGGCAAGCCGCATCTGGACTTGGGAATTAAATGCGCCTAAGGGAGGCTCCTCCAAGACGAGATGGATGGATGCAAATTGTATTTATTACCCAGATTGACATTTTTCTCCCCCCGTAATTTAATTTAATACGAATGCCTAAATTGGCAATAGGATTATTTATATATATGTATCTACCTCGTTGCGGCTACATTTTCATTCAACTGACAACCGCACGAGAAATATCAAAATAAATTTCATTTCCTGCCTTCCAGAAATGCGAACGGAAGAGGAGAATAAAAATAAAAGTAACCCACAGTACCTACCATCAGCAAGGATAAGAATAATATATATATAAAAAAGAAGAAGGCAATTTTTACACACAAACACGCACACACGCACATTCCCACACACAAGCCAATCTGCGCCCCAAACGAGTTGCGGGTACGAGTAGATTTTGGGGCAAATCCTTTCTAATTTCTAATAACACTGAATGGATTTAAGGACTCATATGTTGCACATATGTATGTCTCACTTTTATATTTGCATCACAAAGCCACTTATGAAATATTAATTTTTCATCTAATCTACAACAAACTTTGACTATTCCAACTCCGAATGTCCATGCGAGCTCGTGTACACACAAAGAGGGAAATATTTAATCACTTGGTCGGGGTATTTTTTGACTTGAACACTTGAGAGGCGAATAACTCAATTGCATTTGTACTTGAACACTTTTCAAACAATTTGTTGAGCATCAGAAGGATACATATTTTCAGAGGGTTTTTTTTTCTTCCTTTTTTCCTTTTGTTCTTCCGCTTACGAATATAACACAAAACTGATGATGCTTTCGATGGAGTAAGGAGTATCAGACTGTCGGCGATTTTTTGCGGAGCCACCACCACGGAGCTGAATATACCAGAAGCCCGAAGAGCTTTTCACTATCTGAAGCGGGCAGGACTGTGATGGTCCATTAATATAGGAACAGGAAGATGGCCCAGCGAGAGAGAGTGGATGATGTCTGTGATGCTGAGGCATCTGTGGTAGAGGCATGCGCGGTTAGCAGTCGGATACACTGAGATAAATTTATTCTTGCTTAGTTTAAGTCTAAAAAAATTAATTTTAAATTGAAAAAAGGGCTTAATAAATTGTTTGTTTTTTTACTGATGCGCAAGATTCCTTTGCCAAATCCTTCGAATCAAATGTGAGGATTTTAAAATATTTTTTAGGACAAATGTATGCGGGGAAATTCTATTTTCATCTCGATAAATCGTTTAAAATTGGTCGTGTGCCACTGAATAGATGTGCCTGGTCTCTTGACATACAAATTGAGCTTAAGAACAAATCAAAACTCCGTGTCTATCCTGGAAGGATGCATTTTTTTAAATAAATCCTCGCGGTTTACACCTTTTTTGCCACCGTACAAACGGACCCGCATGCCTCAACAAATTCGCCTTTCCAGTTACCGTAATCTTTGCCTAACTGCCTCCAAAAGCGCACTCCAAGATGGTCAAGGTCCTTTTCCACTTTCGAGCGCCCCAAAATGCAGTCTTTCTTTACTGCGCTGTCCGGTGTCATCAAGAAGATCTCGAATCTTCGGCAACGAATAGTGTTAGCGAATTCTACAAAAAGAAAGAGAAGAGCGCAAAAAATTCCTATATATTAATCGCCGATACAATTTCTTTCGGTACATATTTACCCTACTTAATAAGGACCAATTCCAAATTTTTTTTTACCAAATTGAAGCGATCCGCTCCTAGATGTGTCGAAAAGGATAATAATTCGAGAAAGGTATTTGCAAAATAGGTAAAATAATGTTTTAAATTACCTTGGTTGCAACAACAACACTGTGCGCATACAAAGAAAGAACTGTGTGGTTCATTTTCGACCATCGACCACTGGGCGAGCTTTATTCAGTAAATTGCCACAAGTCTCTTTACCTAACCGCAAAAATCCAAAAAGAAACTAAAACTCGTGACCAGTTTGACATATGACAGCTGTCATTAGGCTGCTTTCGACGTAGCACTCCGGGTTGTAATCGAAGCCTTTTTGGGCCGGAACGTTGGTGTCCTTTCACTCTACGTGTCCCAGCCATTTAAGACGACCGAAACGTATTTCGTCGCTGGTAAATCTTCTTTTTTCGAGATCGACAATTTTTTTAAGAATTTTGTGATCGAAGCGACCAAGGAGATCTTCATCCGCCGTTGCTAACGTTCATGCTTTTGACCCATTAAGCAGG
This sequence comes from Cheilosia pagana, assembly GCA_936431705.1. NCBI lineage: Eukaryota > Metazoa > Arthropoda > Insecta > Diptera > Syrphidae > Cheilosia > Cheilosia pagana. The sequence goes on from OW386169.1 coordinate 959,158, forward strand.
ACTGGAGTGATGAAACATCTTCGCTTCGCTTGATTTCTGAGACAACTACCCCAACTACCTCAAAGTTAAAGCTGTCGCGATTGGGTGTCCTTCTTGTTTACAGCATATATTTTGCTTTGCACTCATTCAAAACTAATGCCGGGAACTCTTTAATCTACCTTCGCAATAGATATAAACAAAAAAACATCTTATAGAAAAATAACCCTCCTATGGTCCTCTTTAAAAACAAAAGAAATAGTCCTTTAACTCGTTCAACATTCCCATCAAAATTCATTGTGGAAATTGAAATGTAGAGCACCAGTTGCACTGCACTTCCTACCCCCATATGACCAACATGCGCTCACCTTACAGCAGATAAAACAAATACAACCACAAATGTATAAAACAAGGAATATCGAAAATTGTCTCCCACAACAACTCACAAGAATTGTGTGGTCAATAATGCTAATCAGAAACACGTCTCCTTGCCATACATACGCAGATGCTACCAACATAAATAAATCGACTACGCAATCATCGTCATCAAAAGGAATTTCAAATGAACATAGATGGCAAACATCCTTTTCGAACAATTTTGCGCAGGGTATCGGGTGTGTGCGAATAGGGGCTGAATATTATTTGATAGGGCCTCCAGTTCTTGTGTCTTCTGTGTCGTTTTTCCCCCCATTATCTTCACACATATTCGACGACTCAATGGTATTTGGATTCTCGTTGATGTGGTAACCACCACCGCCGCCCCCTTGGAACAAAAAAGAAAGAAAAAAACCAAACCCTTTTCTAATGATACCCTACCCATTTCATTATGGAGATTGGACGAAGACGACAGTCCGCATCTTGTTCGCATTTTCATTACATCTTGTGTGGGGGGCTTCATAAAATAATGTAGCCATTTGCGTGATGATGATTAAGTGGCATACTCGTGTAAAGGATCGACATTTTCATGTTCATAGAATTGGGTCAGCTGATGGTCGGGATGCGGGCTGTGCGATATGGGGGCTCAGCAGAATGCCAATGGGTTATGGGTTCAAGTGCGAGGATATAAATCCCCTTATTCATAGCTTGGTTGGCTTTTAAACACACATATTTCACATGAGCTCTATACCAAGTGGGTGCCGCACAGTAGGTGTGGGAAAGAGGAGGGAGGGAGACAGATATGAACGGTTGCATGGGTCCTCTTTTTTTTGCGCTTCCGAGCCATTGAAGTTCGATTGTCTATAAATCGTGAAAATGCATTTCCTTACAAAAAATGAGAAAAACCGTGTGTGTGCATGGAGGTGTGGGGTTTTATTGCAGCGGAAGGATTTTTTGTTTCCGATTTCATATTTTTTATAGAAGAGAGCGGTTCGTGAGGCACATCAGGAGCGATCGAAGGGAATTGAGGTAATCATAGTTCGCTGGTAGCCTCACTTGAAGTTGTCCTTGTAGGATAGAATGAAGGAAAGATTTTTGGGATTCGTATATATTTTTTGAATGAGGTGCCCAATTGCGATCAAATAAGGGCTGAAAGATGCTGTAGAAAGCCCTTTGTTATGTCTGAAAAATCCGTATGAATTGGGTGAGCAGTTTTCACGTTTAACAAATTCAAATCCACATACAAAGAGACGAGCAATTTTGTTTTTTTTTAGAAATAGGGGAGAGGCATCCACTTTTCGTTAATAAAGGCTTTAGAATGAGGCTCTTCTGATCAACGATCGTTTCAATACACTACAACCTGAATTGACTAACAACTGCCGAGCTCTAAAGTCCGATCTTGTTTTTTTTCGCAGCTGAACTTTGATGTAAGGCGATTCCTATCTTTAAATTTAAACCAGCTGACCCGTGCTCGCATTGTTTCACCCGCCTACCACTTGTAAGACAAAAAATATTATGTTCCTACCCTAGGGCCTTTCTAAAAACAATAAAAAGCTAAAACGAAGACAATAAAAACATATTTATTTCCTACTAAAAATTCTACACAAAAAAAGATTCTGTTATTTTCCATTTACCCACCTCAAATGTCGACGAAAACGAAGCAACGCGAATGAAACAACTTGACACACGAGTCTCACCAGCCCATTTCCAAACTTATCACAATGAACAACACCCGAAAATGTGTTCAACCTGAGTGTGTGCGCTGAAATGAGGCGTCTGTCCATTGAAGTGCAAAACATATGATCATGTTAGACACTCACTGTTGCATGAATACTGGCAGTGGGTTCCACTGAAGGAAAATTGTGGACGATATTTTGAATAATTGTTTTGAACATTGCTCAGCTCCAGGACAACGCAGGTGGATGTTTTATATCTTAAATGATTCAGTGGAACACTTACTAATTTCACCTATTTTTTTATTTTTCAATCCAAAAAGCCATTTCTGAGCTAGGTCTGTATAAAGAGAATTTTCCTTGCATATATCCGGGTTTTTATTGACTAATTTGAAAGAATCAAGTTAAACTCCGGGATAAGAAGTATTCTAAGTCCCGACCCAAAACATAAGCAATCACTATGCCAAGTTTCATCAAAATTCGTCCAGTATTTTCTGCGTGATGCGTGGTCAGGCATTTTTTATTCTACAGTTTTATTGTAGCGAAGTGAAGAGAAAAGAAGAAAAGAAGGGATAAAACAAAGCGTGTGCGAGATATCGACAGTTTTTATCCATTTGAAAGGCCAATCGATGGCATAATGGATGGAATGTAACATCGTTGAAACGTCCTTTGCGGCTTCCGTGGGTGGCTTGCAACCTAAGTGTCCAATTTTTCATAACTCTGGCACATCACGCTGAATTTGACCGATGGCAGGGCTTTGAGAGCCGCTTTGGTCGTGCCTTATTTGCTCAAATTTGTTTAAATCGCACGATTTTGGTGGCCAGTTTACATCACCGACATGTGAAATGACCATGCTTTCGAATCGTTCGTGCAGAATTTCCAATGTGGCATGAGCTGTGTAGCCGTCCTGTAGATACCACATGTCCATTGTCCATGTCCACATTATCCAATTCAGGCCAAAAGAAGTTGATAATCATCGACCGAATGGCTTGGCCGACGTCGTTCTCAAAGAAATATGGACCAATGGCGCCCGCCAGTCCAAAATCCACACCAAACAGTGACTTTTTCGGGACTGGACGCTCTTGGATCTCATGTGGATTGGTATCGTCAAAAATTCGTTCAATTTTATTGGTTGACGTACTTGTTCATCCAGAAATAAGCCTCATCGCTGAAGATGACTTTTCGATGAAAGTTAGGGTCAGTTTCGTACTGCTTTTGGTTAAAGAACTTTATCTGCACTTGATGTCGAACGCCAATTTTGACAGACGTACCTTTAACAACATGACCTCTATCAACTGTCAAAGTCCCTATGGAAAGACCCCTTAGTCTCAACTCAGACAAAATATTTCATGTATACCCCAGAGGCTTATGCATAACCCAGACAAATGCATATATGAAAACATATCTCGATGCGTAATACCTGTAAGTCCCACCTGTCATAACATTCGAGCATAAAACCATTCGGCCGAGTTTGAACCTTTTTCCCCAAAATATCTAACAACACAAATAAACCCAAACAAAGCCGCACCGAAGCTAATTAGAAACCATAGTCCAGCACCCCCATAAATGGGGTTAAGAAGAAGGGAAAAACATCATACACAAGCGCCCTTCAGTTGCGAGAGAGCGAAAAAGACTCCACTCGAATGAATTTAAAAACAAAACCCCTTCAAATGAGTAAATCTTGAATAAAACTACCCCGAATGGCCCTCCACACGTTTGGGGGTAGTTTTTTTTCACCCCGTCCATCTTGTGAAGAGTTTTCCCTTCCCAACTCAACTGCCAAATCCCTGCAAAATCCTCTCCCATCCACTCGTACACATAAAAACCAACAGCAATGTCTGATTTATCTGAATCTGAATCGGTAGTGATAGTCGGAACTGTATGCGCCATGGGAAAATGAACAACGTCGCGTCAAGAGGGCTTTCACCCACCGAAAACGAAGTGAGCGTGTTTGAAGTGAAGGCCCATCATGCGGCGCCGAGAGACAGAGCGCAAGAAAGTTGCGAGGTAAACTTGTTGAAAACTGCAAATATACATAACAGACTTGACTTTTGCGAAGATTATTTATTTATCATGGAGAGGGCGCGCTGCTGCTGCCTTTTTCAACTGACGGCAGGGCGCACGAGGATAACTTTCCCCCGGGCATTACCATAACATTATACATTCATTTGAATACCGTTTAATTATATGCATCTTGTGCGAGGGGATAGGGCTGGAAAGCCCTGGGCTGTGGTAGCATTTGGCTGGGCCGGCCTATCTGGAGGACGGCAGACATGCCGAATATGGCATGCGTCTCAATGTGACAGTGCAGAAACCAATATCCAGCATTCGTTGCGTGGAATTGAATTATAGTATAGCCTCCCGCAGGCACCTGGACAACGTCCCTCAGAATGGGAGAGAACCTGTTCCTCGGCAGTTGACCGCGCCGGTCCATCTCAATTATCTGTTCAAAGGCAAAAGTCATCATCATTAGCATAACCCCTGTGGCCGGGACCAAGTGCTTACCAGTTCGCGTGTCATCGGCTGCGAAACGACTCCCATTCCCACCACATAGAACAGGTATCCGTGCAGATGGGCCGGGTGCAGCGATCCGGCGTAGAAAATAATCTCCACGAGTGTGTTGAGCTCGAATTGGATCACATGCAAGCATCTGCAGGTGCCCTGCGAGCAGTCTTCTCCCTGGCGCTGCAAGGTTGTCCTATTGCAATAGGCGCCGTCATTCAAGCGGTCCTTTTCCACGAGCAGGGGTGTCTGCGGCATGGCCATTGAAATCTTGTCGATTTCAAAGTGTAGCGGTCTTAGGTTTACCCCAATCTCGAGGTATGTGGTCTTCCATTTGTCCTGGAGCGGCAGTGGCCTCCTGCTCAAGCTGCGCAGCTCCGAGACGGTTATGCTTCCCAGAGTGTTGGGTCCCACATTGAGCGTGTTCACCTGCAGGCCTTGCGGGCGTTGACTGAAGTCGGGCGCCAGGGTTGGGTATTCCATGGCCGCGCCCACATAGCGAACAATGGCCGCTTGCGTGAGGGTGCGATTCAGCGGATTGCACACCTTCATCCAGTAGTTGCCGATGGGCTGGTTTGCCACCAGTACAAAGTCGAAGCGTTCCCCGGAGTTTAGGACGATGGAAGTGACCGGAACGGGCTCGATTTCGCTTCCATCGGCCGCAATGAGTATCAGGTCGTGGTCGTCGATGGAAAACTCAATCGGCACATTGTTCGCTCCATTGTAGGTGAGTCGGAAGCGATATCGATAACGAGGACGCACAAAGTAGACGCCGGGTGCTCCGCGATAGCCGCCTTCAAAGACGGACCAACCCTTGCCATGGACCAGGAGGGCGTTGGCGCCCCGCCGCAGATCATATCCCCAATCCGAAATGACAATGCAGTGCTCTAGCAGGTCCAAATCGTACAGGTGCCAGTGCGGATTGGTCCTTTCCGGCAGCTTGACCCTTAAAATCCCGTAGACACCTTGGCCGCGCTGAAAGTAGCTGTGACTGTGATAGAAGTTCGTGCCGTGGTTGCTCGCAATGAACTTGTAGCGGAAAATTTGTCCCGGCGGAATCTCCGCCTGCGTTATAAAAGGCATCCCATCCATGTACGGCGTTAGCGACTGGTCTATTCCATGCCAGTGTATCGAAGTGGCTTCTTGGGTCATCAGGTTGACAACGTCGGCGATTATCAAATCGCCACGGCACACGCTCAACGGTGGACCTGGCATCTGGCCACTAATGGACAAGAGGCGAGTCTTCACGCCGTCGGTAAGAATGCAGCCAGGGCAGGTGTTGCGCGTTGGATTGTTGAGACACTCTGGGCGACAAGCCTGCTCGTTGTAGCTTTCGTTTTCCTCTACAAACAGCTGATAGTAGCAAATGAAGGGCTGATTCAAGGAGCACTTTCGGTCGCACGGATGTGCACCTGTTGCATTGTACGGATAGTAGAGGAGGTACTTGACGAAACCCGTGCGTATGTCGTTTACGGAAAAGTTCGGATTGTCCCTGTCACGTTGAAGGGGAATTTGATGCGTGTGTGTTTGGGCGCGTCCTCCGCTCGCTATGAAAGCCACAACGCAGATTGTATACAGCCCACCTCTGGTTGTCATGTTTTCAACCAACTGAGACTCGAACGGGTGGGACGGGCCTATTTAAAAAATTTATTTATCCATTTTAATGAAAACAAAAATTTATCTTTTATCTTTATGCCTTTTGTTGTTGGTAGTGAAACATCTGTTGTTCCCAATTCTCCCCAGAAAGTGACAATCTTCCTTGATATTCATAACCTCAATTTATTTTTATTTTTATTTTTTTATTTTTTTGTAGAAAGGTCATTGGTTCAGTTGTTGTTGTTGTTGTTGTTATTGAAAACACAGTACACACAAGATACAAGTGTTTTGTTTAACTCGGTTTAGTGTTTCGCATTCGCACTTAGCAGAAGGTTGAAATTTGACAAAAGCAAGTTGAACATTGAGGGGTGGGTTGGCTGTTGGTTTCGCTATCACTAAAATACTTGTGAAGGATCTGCTCTCTAATGGATGAGGAGGATACCCGGACATATGGCATATAAAAACACTCTATTATGTGGGAACTTTTGAAATTTGTCTGTATGCTAGCTAAATGGGGAGGGTTTTTGAACAAGAGACAAAGGAAAACCTGAGCTCGGACATCAAAACGAGCTTAAGAGTTGATTTCGTGACGGGGCTTTGAATATGTGTTTTGTATTGTTATTGTTTGATATTGTTATTGTTACTTGTTGGGGACGTTCGGCCTGTCATTTATTAAAGGAACTGGGGTCGAATCGCATCGTCCATGAAAGAGCATTAAGTGACGGAATTTGTTTTTGTTTCACATGTAAAATCAACTTAATTCCGTGAACGTAAAGCTTGTTTGCGGACGGCGCTATTCGACCCCTGGTTGACACGAATGGGAACGGACCTATAATTCGATAGAGTATGCAAATGACTGAAGTGGTTTTCTTATAACATTTCTTTGTTGTTTTGAAATTTACTTCAAGTGAGGGTTGTGGGGAAATATTTACATTTTTTTCGACCGTTGATCCTATCGTCAAGTAGTTCAAATCACTAACCACTGAGCTCTCTCCACTTGTATGTGTATTTGTTATCGCTCCACCTTAAAACTACTCACCCGATCTATATAGATTTATTTGACATAACAAAGTGCTTAATGGAGCAACATTTACAACCGTATTTATTAGATTCCCTTACGACTCTTCTACGATGTTGTTTAGTTAAATATCGCGTTAAAAATGTATACAATTGTTATTTATAAACATTTTTCCGCAATAACTTTACTAAACTGGGTTTGTGTCTAAATAGGTAAGAATTTGAATAAACCATTACAAAAAAACACCGAAATCTATTCCTTTTTGCTCTGAAATCGACATAATAAATTCTAATTTAGTCAAATTTCGTTCCTTTACGCAAAAGTTGGTCTAGAAGAGAGACACAAAGAGAGAACAAAACATTTCCCCTTCATAAAAAACCTGCAAATATTTATTTGCCCAAGAAATTTCTTTGGGCTAGTTTGTTTATAACTGACTTTAGCTGTCAAATCTCTCAAAAGTCAATTTGAATTGGCTGTTTATTTCGGTTTGGTTTATTGAGTGCTGAAATATGTAATTAAAAATGGATAATTCGGCAAGAAAAAATAAATATTAAACTGTATTCGAGTGTCTTTTTAACGTCTGCAAACTGGTAATTTTTTTAAACCCACTGACGTTTATTTTTGAATATTATTTTTCTTTCTAGCACATCTTTTTAGGAAACTTCATGCAAAACTTTCGTTCAACTTTTTGGCTATAATCTTTTTTTCTGAGAAAATATATCCCCACACCTTGATATCTGACATTTTGCCGAAAATGTTTGTGTGTTCCAATGTCGAATATCGAAGGTAAAATTCGTTGGGCACAAATTTACACAGCATTCGAAATGGATGCAAACACAAAAATCAGTCTCACATTTTGGTTATGTTTTTTTTTTGGCCATCAAAATACTGCGGGATACATTTTGATTTGCATCAGCTGCATTATATTTTCATCCCTCAATTAAATTTTAGTTTTTTAGTTGTCAAACCCGATAAAATATAAATAAAATGTCATTTCAAAAACGAAAAAAAAAATATGAAAGCTTTACGCAACCTCTATACGCAAATTTTTGCGTTCAAATGCTCTCCCAAACCCACGCGACTTTCGCCTGTCAAATTATAAAACATAGCAGTATATGAGAATACCCACTCTCCCGCGATCAAGTCAGTGCGACGGCGATTAAAGTGCAGCGATTTTCTTATAGGTATTCGCTGCGTTTTTTTCGTCGTCGCGGTCTAGGTAGCTGTGTGTGTCTGTCATTTTTGTTTATTTTTCTTCGATGGCATACACTGAAAAACTGATTGAGCTGGTAACTGACACATACTGACGCGACGCTTCGTTCTGGGCAGGCTTGCGAATTTCCTTGTCGAAGAGCCTTAAAGTTACGCAGGCTTAAAGCAAAGTGCGCTTTTTGTTTATAAATCACGTTTTGCCTCGAAAGGGCACTGTAGAGGATGCGTAAAGTCAACTATTCTCTACGCTGGGTTTATAAATAAGGCTGTCAGTTTTTATATCACAGTAAACGACCAACTAATTCGGAAGATGTACGAATTTAAAGTTTTCTGAAAGAACGCAGTTGTATACAAATTGCAGGCGGATTATTCAAGAAGATTCAAATTCATTTAACAGGATTAAACATTTAAGCAAAGTAGTCTCTATTTAAAATAAACGCCAGCTTTTCATTCCCAGTCCAGCGGAAGTTTTGAGCCTCTTTTTTTGAATTGAGAGATAGAAAAATCGGTCCAATCGCTCTGTTAAAAACAGCTCCCTCGGTGCATAGGTTCCATTCCCATTTTTTTTTTGGCCACAAGCAGTAGATGTGAAGTTTTTGAAGTGAAACTTTTTAAGGCTGGGGAGTAAACTGTTGAATGTGTTACGAAATCCTTACGAAAAGTGTGATCAAGCTAGGAGAACAAAAATTGAGAGGGAGAGAGTTACGTGCGTAGAACACAGTGCCTACATTGAATGTAGTTTTCTTCCAATTGAACTTAAGTCAATATATTTAGAGAGTTTCCAGTTCAAATGGGAGCGCAGAAGAAAATTTAAAAAGTCACAACCGCAGCCAGTCCTCTTTGTATCGTCATTTAATATAACGTCCCCAATAAATAAAAGAATTCGCATTTTAATTTAATTTTCGTTGTTTCGTTTTAAGTATGGTACAAAAAAAATATATATATAATAATAACGACTATTAATTATTATTAAATTTAAAAATACTATATATATAAAAAATATTTTCGTTTATTAAATAAAATGGAGTTCTTTTGTTTTTTAAAGTTATTTAAACTATTGCATACGTTTAATATATATAAATTTGTTTCAATTTCTTGTTTTCTAAAATCCACGCCTTAAAAATCAGACGAACACTTTCAACCTTTATTTATTTATATATATTTTGCTTTCTTTATCGATCGCTAGTTGCGGCGGACTAAATCTCTAACTAGAAGTACATAGAAATGGACCCTTGGTAAGTTTTCTTATTTCTTTTTATATTTGTAAAAATCTCATCTCTTTTATTATATAAATATATTTTTTTGTTTTGTTTTGTTTTAATTAAAGTCTAGAAAAACAATTTTTGCACTTCACATTAAGTGTGGAAATTTACATAACAATATAAGAAAATAAAAATAGAAAAAATTATACAATTTTGATGAGAGTTATTTATTATTAATAAAAATCAGTTTGGCGTTTAAATGTACAAAATGTCAAATTTCACACATTCAATGGGAAGTGCGGAGCTAGCATTTTTTTTTTGGGCGGGGGGTCTACTTTTACACAATTTAGGAGAAAAACAAAACTTTGGTAATTAATTTAAATCAGCACTAAATTATTACACAAAAATTGAGTATTTTTTTTTACTTTTTAATGTAAGGCAGTGATTTTCGATCTTGCTACAAACTTATTGATGACCAGAAGTTTTGAAAGATTTCTACAAACCGTCCGTTCGTTCTTAGCTCGCTGTGATTTGTGTGTGTGTGTGTATGTGTGCGTTTCTAGTTTAATTGGTATTTGTTTTTGAAAAGGCGCTCGCCCTCGATATGACCATGAAAAATGTGTTTTTAATTTGTTAAGAAATGTTTACTGGACCTCGCTATCACTGTCACTCTTCTCTGAAAATAAAGGGCAAATCTTAAAAGGCCGCCGGTTAGCTTAATGTGAATCCTGGTAACTAACCCTTCTTTCCGGTGTAAGCGTGCCTTTTCAGTCGATCATATAAGTCTTCTTTAGTTCCATACAGCGAAGCGTTCGACCTCGCCAATGTACTCATTTTACCTCCATGGAGGCCTGAAAAATAAAAAAAGGTTAGAATGAGGGCGCGTCTTGAGCGTATGTGCGTACGTACCGTCTTTCATGTAGGTTTCGTTGTAGAAGTTTGGCATCTCCCAGCCGTCCTCTTCATCGTCGTAGTAGTGCGCGTACGTGCTGTGGTGTGACGGCGCTATTGACTCGGCATATGGGGTGTGGGCACCATAGTAGAAGTTCACTTGCGACCCAGTCTGATCGATGGCGGGCGTTAGCATTTTCTTTGGATCCCGCCGCTTTGTCGATCTGACACAGATCATCCAAATCAGCAGGACTATCACAATGATGAAGATGACAGCGCCGGCAATGCCGCCGGCGATGTACGCGAACTCGGATCGTTCCGCGCAGTGCGGTCCGGTAAATGAGCCCACGCAACGGCACGACGGGGTTCCCTTGAGGTCTTTGACGCAAGTGCCGGAATTCTCGCAGTAGTTGTCACAGACATCGGTACAGTCCATACCGGTGCCGTTGAATCCGGGCTTGCATTCGCACTTGAAGTCGGATGTTTCCGGGACGAGGATGCAGTAGGCGTTCACGTCGCAGTGGGGTTTGCCCTCGGCGATGTGCTCACAAGGGTTTGTACATTCGGATTTGCTGGTGGCTCCAGTGTTCTTTGTACTGTGGTTCGGTGGACACTGAATGCAGGAGGTTTGTTGCGACTCGGATTGGTAGAAGCCCTTGCGGCACTCTACGCACATGTTCATTGTACCGTTGAGGTAGGTTCCGGGCGCGCACACAGGTATGGTGCACTCTTCGACTGAGGACGAACCGACCTTGGGGGTGGTTCGGCCCAGGGGACATGACTGGCAAGATGGTTGAACGCCTTGCAGTCGGTATGTGCCTCTTGGGCAGGGTTCGCACTGCCCGTCGATTCCGAGCTGTTGACCTGAGCTGCACTCGTCGCGGCATTCTTTGCGTGAGGTTGCTTCGGCGGATCGGGTAGTCTGGCCCAGGCCGCACAGTTCGCATCCGAATGAACCTTCCCGCGGTTGGTAGAATCCATGGCCGCATGGTCGGCAGAGACCGGTTTCTGAGTCAAGGAACTTGCCCGCCGGGCAGCGTTCCTTGCAGTCGCCTGCTGATCGGGCTCCCGGCCCAGATGTCACTCCCGGTCTGCCTGCTATCGTTGGGCACTTGGAGCATTGAAGTTGTCCCGCTTCCGATTGGTAGGTTCCACGGGCACACGCGACACAAGTCTTGTTGGCAGTGTCGTAGAAAGTGCCAATGGCGCAGGGCACACAGTCCGGCACCATGACGACTTGTCCCACGGGGCAAGCGTACTCCGACGTGAGGTCCAACGAGGCTGGATCGGGCACGGTATTCGGTAGAATTTCGTGGACGGCAAACTGGTCGTCTTCAAGGATGAGCTTCTGCAGTAAGGCCTTGACGTCCGAGCGTTCCCCTGTCGACGAGTGGATCACCGGGTCGCTGGAAAGAGAGTGAAGCGTTAATTTAAAGAGGTTCTCAAGATCCATAGAGGGGGATCGATCCAGGGTTAAGTGAAAGCTGTGTTTAGAGGCGTTTTGCGTGCATATACCATCCCGGTTAGGTTAGAAGTGCATATTTTTAGAGTTAAGGGGTTAAAGCATAAACTAGAGGGTTAAGTCTTTGGCCCGCCTTGCCACCAAGCGTGGGTTTGGGTCTCTTCATAGCGACAAAATTAAACCTACTTGACTGCGGGGAATGCAATCTCCAGGGTGTATGTGTCGCCGGCCTGCTGCCTGCCCTGGCGCCCTCGTAGTTCCTCGTCGTCGGCTGTATCTCTACAAAGTTTCATTAGGTTTTGATTGTTCAAGTTCAAAAACAAATATAAAAGGGGCTCTGGGGAGTGCTTCACTCTGAGGTCGGTCTTTACTTACTTTTCAACTGGAATAACTGCGTCTAGGACGTAGGTGCCGCCCTCCTCGTTCTGTGCACTGCGGCGGGCTCGGTTGTTTTGTCCTCCGCGATAGTGGTCGCACTTGACATCGATTTGAAGGTCCTTGCATTCGCTAAAAAAAGGATTTAGTAAGGCTTCATTGTAAAAAGGGTGGCCAGACATACCGTGATCCCTCGACGGAGTACGAGCAGAAGTTCCAATCGCGGTTCAGGGCGTTAACAGAGTTTGACACCTTTTGACGAAGCACACCTTGACCGGCCTTGTTGCAGAGGACATCCGACGGGAAGAGCATCTTGATGCGGAAAACTCGTTGGGCTGGTTTTGCCGCTGTAAGAACACAAAAGTTGCGGTTTAGCTTCGAGGGAATCTGATTCAGAACTTACGTGAGCAGGACGGGTAGACCAATGGCATCTTGGGTTCCCTGGCTGGGCGCCAGAAACCTTCGGCTCCGCATGTGTAAAACTCCGGAACCAGTTCAGAGAAACGCAGACCTGGGTGGCAGGCAATCTCACAGACCTGCAAAGGGCGTATGTTACTTTCCGCGCTTGGCGTTCAGTGAAAGGTGAACTTACCTTGAATTGTCCTCCAGCACCCCAGTCCTTACAGACCTGACTGCCTCCTACCGGATCGGCAAGTGGTGGACAGAATTCAGCTGAGGAAGAAACAAAACCGGTCATTGTGTGTGCAAAATTCGGTGGACTCATCCCGACTTACAGAGGAGTGAAACCTTGAAGCTGCAGGAAGCACTGTTGCCAGCGGCGTCAAAGGCCACATAGGTGATGTCGTAGGAGCCCCACAGCAGTGTGGTGCCGGGCCTGTGACCATTTCTCTCCATAATCTTAGTGATTCCGATGTTGTCACTGAAGTGAGGTTCATCCCAGGACACAACGGCGGACCCGTTCTTGGCAATGACCCACAAGTCCCCTGGACAGTGTTCCACACGCGGTGGCTCCTTGTCGACCTGCAGTTGCTGGCAATTCTGGCCGGTGTAGCCGTTGGGGCACCTGCGTTGACCGCACACAGATGGAACGGATCGCTCCACTCCGCCCGAGGTCACTTCGTAGCCGGCCCAGTTCAAAATCAGGCCGTTGTACAACACCGGCTCACTGCGGCAGTCCCTGACCTGCTTCTGAATTTCAGAGGTCACGTCTAGGGCTCGTCCCCAGACCTGTGCCTTGGTGATCTTCCCTTGGAAGCCTGCCTCGGCATATGTTGCCAAGTTGCCTTCATCCGGTTGGGGACGTCCGAGAACGGCCCACGCGAATTTGGGCATCGTGCGACCACCTGCATACTCAGTCTTGCTGGCTATCAGGCCTTCGGTGATGAGTTGCAGTTGGCCGGTGGTGCCGTCCCAGAGGATGGCGATGTGATGCCACTGGCCGTCGTTTACAGTCGTGTATTCGCGGAACGAGAGGAACGCATCTTGCAGGTCGGGGAACAGGGAAACCTGAACGCCGCTGGAGTGCGCTTGGATCAGGAGACGTCGGTTGTTCGCCACGTGAGCTGACTCGACGCCATACAGAGTGAAGAATATGCCAGAGTCGTCCTTTTGGGCGAATTGCACCCACATTGCGATAGTCAGGCTGGGAGACTCGCCGGTGTAGAACGGCACAACCTGCGCAGCCGTGGAGCGAGTCGCGTCACTGAAGTACAGATCGTAGTCCACTTGGATAACTGAAACAAGGATAAAAATTGGTTTAGGAACTTTTGTTATATTTCCACCGTTAAAAAGAATACTCACCCTTCCTGCAGTCATCGCCGGTCATGTTGAACGGACACTGGCAATAGAATCCGTTCACCAAGTCAATGCACGACGCTCCGGGCGGGCACGAGTTGTCCTTGCAATCGACGATATCCTCCTCGCAGTTTGGTCCCTTGTAGCCCTTCGGGCAGAGGCAGGTGTAGCCGGCGCCATGGTCAATGCAGCTAGCTCCGTTTTGACAGACATTCGCCTCACAAGCATCGAACTCGTACTGGCAGCCAACACCGGCGTAGTCCTCCGCACACGAGCAGTTCAATCCGGAACCAAAGTCCTGGCACTTGCCGCCGTGCATGCATGGGTTTCCGATGCAGCGTTCCGGTGCGGTCTCGCAGTTCTTGCCATCGGTTCCACTCGGACAGGAGCAGAAGTAGTCCTCGAACAGATCAATGCAGTTGGCGTCGTTTTGGCACGGTTTCTGGATGTCACACGTTGTCACTTGATCTTCGCAGCGAGCTCCGGCCCAGCCTTCCAGGCAAATGCAATCGAAGCCGCCAATTCTGTCGCGACAATCGCCGCCATTCATGCAGGGGTTGGTCTCGCAGTCGTCGATGTCGGTCTCGCAGAGAGTTCCAGCGAAGCCCTCACGGCACACGCATTCGAATTTGTTGTCCAGGTCGAGGCAGCGTTCTGTGCCCACCGGGTTGCACGGGTCGGAGAGACACTCGTCGATTTCGGCTTCGCAAGAGAGACCCACATAGCCGGGCCGGCATTTGCAGAGGAAGCCATCAAGCTGATCGAGACACGTGGCTCCGTTCTGGCAGGGATTCGACTCGCAATCGTCGATCGGGTGCTGACAATTTTTGCCGGTGTAGCCGGGCTCACAGTTGCAGGTGTATCCATCGACCAGGTCGACGCAGGTTCCGTCGTTGCTGCAAGGGTTGTCGGCGCAGTCGTTGATATTGGTGTCGCATGCAGGGCCGGTCCATCCCGGGTGGCAGACGCATTCGTGGTCGAAGAGTCGGTCGACGCATGTACCGTGCTTGCATGGTTCCGAGAGGCAGAGGTCGATCTTTTCTTCGCAGCGTTTTCCGGTGAATCCTGGCGCGCACGAGCAACTGAAGTCGTTCACCAAATCCGTGCAATTGGCGCCCAACAGGCAAGGATTCTCAGCGCAGTCGTCGATGTTGATCTGGCAGTGCACTCCCTCCCATCCGGGTAGGCAGTCGCACTTGTAACGGCCTTGTTGAAGGGCCTGGCAGCTGGCTCCGTTGCTGCAGGGGTTGCCATTGGCTGTGCATGGATCGATCGTGATGTCGCAGTCAACTCCGGTGTATCCACTGCGGCAGAGGCAGGTGTAGTTCTTGTATCCCGGTTCGTTCTTGCACATGGCCCTGGCGGGGCAAGTGTCGTTCCTGCAATCGCTCACTTCTTCTTGGCAATTGATACCCGAGTATCCGGGCTGGCACTCGCATCTGTATCCCTGGGGCAGGTCGGTACAGGTTCCGCCGTTGTAGCACGGCTGCGAAGCACATTCGTCGATGTCGACCTCGCAGCGGCGCCCCGAGAAGCCTGCCGGACAGAAACATTGAATTCCATGTCCCATGGGAACGCAGAGACCGCCGTGCTGACAGGCGCCCTCTCCGCACACCACTGGCTTGCATTCCTCGCGCCCCTTCGAGCTGGGGCCGTCTGTTCTCATGTTGGTTGGGCATTCGTTGCAAGTCTGCGATCCGGGGATTCCTTGGTAGTAGTTGATGGGGCATGGCGAGCATGGCGCCAATCCCGTGGAAGAGTAGAATCCTGCGCCACACTTGGCTCTGCACAGATCCTTTCTAGATGCGGCCGGTTGGAAGGTGAACGTCCCAGATTGACACGCCTGGCAGTCCTTGAATCCTCCATTTGGCGGATCAATGGTGAAGGAGTTCCTCGGACATTCCAAGCACGGCACCAAGCCAGTTGGGGAATAGGTTCCGAAACCGCAGACCGGGATACAGTCGGACAGGGATTTGGAGCCCTCTTCCTTGGTGTAGGTGCCGGCGGGGCAGCGCATGCAGGTTCCTTGTCTCTCTCGGTTTTGGTAGTATCCTCGGGGGCAGTATGTGCAGATGCTTTGGCCAGAACCGACATAAGTTCCCGCCGGACAGTGGAGGCATCTGGGAACGTCGCTGGTGTCCATGTTGAGCACTTCGCCCACGCTGCAGGTGAATCCTCGCGAGATGTTGCTCTTCAAAGCGCGCAGTGGTGGGCACTGGTTGCCAATGTTGGACACATTTAGCAGCGACTCGATCACCGCACTTGCGTAAGGGACGCTCAGATCGAATATGAGGTTTAGCGTTGAGCCGCAGAGGTCGTAAAGCTGAGGCTGGCGGATCGCCGGCAGGATCGACAGTATGAAATCCATCTTGACGACGTTCTCTTCCAGCAAGCTGGGCACGGAGCGGATGAAGGACACATTCATGTTCACATTGACCGCTGAGCAGCGTTGGGACAGAATGTTGTTCAGCCCACCGTAGTACTGCGACAGGAGGTCTTGGTACTGGCCGAGGCACGATTGGGCTACGGCTCCGTTGGCGCGGTACGTAACGGTTGCTGTTACTTGATAGTCAGCCTGTTCGGTGTTCTCTGACACGCAGTCGGGCACCACTGAGGTGGGTTTCCACAGGCGGGAGGTTTCACAGGTGAAGGTCTTGAGTGGATCTCCGTCGGTGAACCGGAAGCCTGGCTTACACGTGGCAATGCACTCGACTCCACGATCTCCGGGAAGGCAGTTGATGGCGCCGTTGGCAGGCGGCTGCAGCTCCCAATCGACGCACGGCGAGGCCTGTACGGACACCTGGAAGTGGCACGTCGCCCGATTGTTGAACTTGTCAGTGGCCGTTACGGTTACGTTCTCAAATCCTCTTATAGGGATGACAGCCCTGTCGGGTGTGAATGTGATCGTAACCTCTCCGGAGTCGTCCGAGGTCTTGATTCTCTTCCTGGTGTCGTTGAAATTCACGTTGTAGCTCTCCTGCTTGTCGACCAACTCGATGACGTAGCTCTGCGGGCACGAAAGCAGTGGCGGAGTGACGTCCGGAACGGTTATATTGATTTCGCAAATGGCCACGTTTCCGTCGTAGTCGAAGGCGACGTATTTCACAACCGTGTCCTTGAAAATGTGCGACGGGGTCTTGAAGTTCTGCGGTTTCACCTCGAGGCGAGCAATCGATCCCGAGTTGTCCACGGCCGTTGGCTCGGTGAAGTTGACAGCCATCACTGCTCCGTTTTCATCCCTCCTCACGATAATCGGCTGCTGCGGGCAGTTCTGGAAGATGGGCGGTTCGTTGTCAACGCAGGGGCTGTAGCCGTAGTCATAGCCAAGGAGTGGTTCCTTCTTGGGCTCTTCGCAGCCCATAAGTTCGAACTTCAGACAGGCATTGTCCATGTAGCTCACAATTCCCAAGATAACAAACCGGGCCTGCACGTATTTGGGAAGCGTGATCATCGCCAGCTCTCCGTAGTTTCCGGGATCTCTCATGGTAAGGTTGAAGTTGGGGAAGTACACGACGTAGTTTTCGTTTTCGGCCTGCTTGTAGAAGAAACGGATCTCGGTGGGTCGTCCAACGATGTCGTTTGTCACTACACCTTTGACGAGGATGGCTTTCACGCGGTAGACCTGCCCCAAGTCGACGCTTACATAGGTGAAGGCCTCTTGTTTGCCGCACCAACCGGTCACAGAGTTGAGACGGATGTTCTTGGCCTCGTAGTTGGGCCGCTCTGACGTCGCATTGATGGCGGAGTCGGGAATTCTACCGGACGTCAAGCCCAAGGGCTTGATAACCTTGCACTCGGGCTCGCGCAAGCAAGTTATTGGTCGTGGATTGATTAGAATGTATCCTGGTCGCTGGCAGCCGAAGAAGACCTCGGAGCCCTGCTCGTAGCTTCGGGCGACCTGTAGGCCGTCGCTGGGTCGGCCTGGATCTTCGCAAACGGGTCCCTCGCAGCGAAGGTCACCGAAATCCCAGATGCCGTTGCCTTGGCAACGAACCACATTGTCGTGCTTCGAAGTTTGGCCGGCCAGCTTGAAGGTATTCTGACAGCCGAAGAAGAACGAGCTCTGGTAGCGGGTGTCGACGAACTGGCCATACTCGGCTCCGGGAGTCGGCATCGGCATGCCGCACTCCACACGCGGGCAAGACGGTGACGTGCCTGACAGCCAATAGTCTGGCAGACCGGGTTTCGGATCATACACGCACTGCCTGAAGCCGGACGTTGCACTGCCGCGCAACCGACGACCGGGACTGTTGCAGGCAATCGTCACATTATCACGGAATGGCACCAAAACGCTGTCCGGATCGGGTCGCACCACCGCCAGGCCTTCTAGTTTGTCGTCCGGCAGGGACACGCACTTGGCATCTAGAAAAAAAACACATGAGTTATGAATGCGACGTTTCTATGACGGAATACTTACAGTTGCACTCCGGTACCGACGAGTTCCACTGTCCACTGGACAAGCACAGCACTGCCGAGCTGCCGGACATGATGTATCCAAACTCGCATTGGAATTTCACAACGTCGCCGAAGTGATGTTCGTTCTTGTTGGACAGCAGTTTGCCATTCTCGGGGGCCAGCAGAGGCGGGCACATTACCGGGACACACGACTTGTCCTTTTGGTAGGTGTCTCCATCGCGATTTCCAGTCTCGGACCTCTCGACGTAGTAACCAGCGGTTCCGTTCGCTGTGTACAGCTGGAAGCCGTTGTTGCAAGAGCACGCAAAGCTTCCGGGGGAGTTGATGCACTTTTGGTCGCATCCGCCGTTGTTCTTCGTGCACTCGTTGATGTCCACACAGTCCAAGCGGGTGCAGCCCATCGCTTCCATTTTCAGGCACGGTGCTCCAACGTAGTCTTGAATCCTAAATCGGATGTATCGGGCTTCGATGGGCATGGGGAGATTCAAAATCGACAAGGTGGGTTCCAAAATCCGGAATTCCACGGCAGTTCCGTCGGGGTTGGCGTAGTCCTTGAAGACATCGGTCAGGTTGTTTGTGTACTGAAGCCTCACGGCCGACGTGAATGCAACGTTGCCGTCGAACCTCTGCACGGACATGGTCCTGAAGCCGCGCAAAATGGTCGGGGCCCTCAGGTCGATCAAGATCCAGTTGGCTCCAGGCTCCACAGAACTTCCACACCATCCGGCTGAGTTCAAGCGAACCATTCCCTTCGTGTATCCCTCCTCGCTGACTGAAGACATAATACTCTCGTCGGGAATGCCTCCGTTGGCCAGTCCGAGGTCTCCAACTGGACGACATTCGGTGGTCGGTGCGAAGCCCTTGCGGCACTCGCAGTGGAACGAGCCGTTGCTGTTCATACACTCTGTCGTGGCCAAATCGCACTGAGTCGATGTACACTCGTTGATGTCCTCGCAGGTTGGTGGGTTTTCAAAGACCTGATCAGCACTGCAGCGAATTATGTTTTGGCCCACCAGCTTGTAGCCCTTGAAGCACTGAACGCGCGCCTCGTCGCCGAAGAAGTACGGCCGGGCGGCATCGACAACGAAACCGCTCTCGATTTGCGGGAACTTGTGGCAGCGTTTTCGGGTGCACTTTGGAACCTCGCCACTCCAGGTGCCATTCGACATGCAAATGAGAACTGGGTAGCCAGTCCGCTCGTAGCCGGCCTCGCAGTCAAACTTCACTATTGTTCCGTAGCTGCGTCCGCCGCCATTCAAAAGGGTCACGTTCGCGTGTGGAACTTCTGGAAGCGGGGCGCATTGCGAGGCCATGCAGGCAGGCTTCCGTTCCCACCTGCCATCGGGCAGACAAGAGATCTTCTCGATCGGCTGGCTCGATGGGAATGCGAATCCGGCGTAGCACTGGTACATGGCCACACCGCGGTACGTCACATTCGAGGAACCAATAGAAAATCCGTTGTCGATCTGAGGCACCGGACCGCAGTAGACCTCTGAAAAGAAAAAGAGATTAGTAAGGCACTTGTTTTGACTGAAGTTGAACCTACCTTGACACTTGGGAATGTATTCGACGCTCCAGTTGCCGCCCTTCAGGCATTCGGTTACAAGTTTGTTCTTTCCGGTTGCGAACTCCTGACCAATGGGGCATGTGAAAGTCACAACAGTCCCAAACGCGGTATCACGGCTTGAGGCGAGAGCTCCAATGCCGGGCTTCAAGTTGGGGCAATCTGCAGAGAATGTCGCCGACCAGCCTGCGGCATTGTGCAGAGCATCCGATGTGAACTTGATCAGCATCTCTCCCGACGAAGCTGTTAGCGTCAACTTGGGGGCCGCAGTTCCCGTGAATCCCACTCCAGAGTGCAGTCTCAACCCGGACGTCGAAGAGCCATCGTAAACCTGCACGAAATCGCTCTTGTGCACCATGAACTTGTCGAACTTCAGCGACAATGGCGACCCCAAGCTGTTCTTGATGACGAAGTAGCACTCCTGGTTGGTTGGGTAATCCTCAAGCCCGTAAGCAGGCGATGTGACAGTTCCGTTTCTCGCCGTGATGGTTGCCTTACAGCCCTGCGTATATCTCAGGCTGAAACCCTTTCCTGAGTCTCCCAGGCTTGACTTAAAATACAGATATAGCTTATTGCCCGTCGAAATCACAACCTTATCGTTGTCCTTAGCACTGCCTGATAGGCGGGCGATCGGTCGGCTCATGGGACTATCCCCATCCCTGATCAGCATGTAATCCCTTCCAGCGGTGACATCCAAGTCCTGGATTTCAATCGAAATAATGCGCCCGGGCTGTGCCTTTATAACGTACAAGCATTCCAAGCCTCCAGGATACTGTTTAGGATACCCTGTGCTGGTCAATACTTGTCCCTGTGCCGTAGCTCTCAAAGTTCCGCCACAACTCTTCGCCTCCGTTTTCCACGTCGCTCGGAAGCCCTTTCGCTCCACACTTCCGTCGGTTGTGAACTTGATAATCATGAAATTCGACGCAGTCACCAGTGGCTGCATGGTCAGGTCCTGTTTGCCTGACAAAGTGGCCAGCGACACCGACTTGTCCTCAGTCCGGCCGCCGACCAAAATCTGAACCGTATCGAAGGTCTTCTCGGTGTCGAAATCTTGGAATTGCAAAATTATGTTGCTGCCCTGCGGGCCCTCCAGCGTCCACTTGCACTTGCTCAGGGCTCCGTATTTGTGCGGATAGTTGGGCGACTCGATCACATCGCCACCGGACTGCATGTGAAAATTGCACAAAGCGGGACAGTCCAGTTCGTCAGAGCCATCGCCGCAGTCATCGTTGCCATCGCACCTGAACGCTTGATTCACGCACAGGCCGTTCGAACAGTGGATTGAGTCCTGCGGGCAGGCCGGTGCGCGACACATGAAGGGCAGTAAGCTCTCGCAGGTGCCCAACTCCCAGGACTGCATTCGTGATTGTGACGATGCGGCTACGCATTCACCCGACAACGGATCGGGTTGGTTGAGCGACCAGAAGCCCGAGTACTGTGAGATAAGGGCACCCGACGCTGATTCCAGCGTATTCGTACGCAGGTCGTCCAGTGATGCCAAACCCAGCCAGTACTTGTCAGAAGCACGGCGATTCGGATCACCCAGTTTCGCAATGGAGATCGTGTCATTGTTTTCCGCGTAGTTGTCTATGGCCACCAAATCGGCTCCGTATCTGAAAGGAGGAGGGAATTGCGGTTAGTTGTCATTTCATTTATGTCAGATTGATGTCAAACTCTACAAAGGAAAAGAGTTTCATGTAACCATTTAAATTGACGTCTAACTTTGTTTTCTGTGAAGTTTGGTCAATGAAACGCGGTTCCCCCTTTTTTCTAATGTCAAACCTATGCCGTTATCAAGTGGTGCCAATTAAGGAAGCGCCGTTCTTGAACTATACCAATTTCAATCAGTAAACAAACAGCCGACAGTTAAAAAGCTACGCAAATAGAGCCACGCACTCGTACGCGGGCTACCTACTCTACTTATCCAATTTGCGCCCCCTCGCGCCAAGTTTCTCTCCTCTCCAAATAAGTTCGCTCCATCCGACGTCCGACCAACTTCCGGCACTCAGTCGGCCCGCACAGAAAGCCGTCGCTTCTAATCGGGGCCACTGATGGTACCTTCAGTGGCCCCGAATCGGCGACAATGCCATCTCACATGTTTCGTGACAGTTCAAAGTGATTCATTACCAAGTTCATTTGCTGTCAAAGAGCATATGACCGGAAAGGGTACCCAGCCGCACGTCTGCGGCTCGTTTGTAAAAGAAACTGAAAACTGGGTCAATTCTTCTCTTTGAGACCACAAGCAAACAAGAAAACGAAATCTTGAGTAACACTTTAGACGCGAGAATTGACAGATAAAATTTGGCAACCAAGGCAAAGGTCTTTCAACTTATAAAGAATCGAATCTTAAATAGGTTTCTGGTAGGTATTAGAAAGCCTTCGTTTGCTCAATCGTATTTTCTCTTTGCATTCTTTTATTACAGTTCAATAAGAATAAGAAAAAATATGAATCAAAAGAAGAGAACAACACAAAACATCATCGAATGGCATCGCGTTCCAGTAACTGGGTTGCATAAGCTGTTTGTGTATGCGTTTGCCGCCTAAGTAGGTCAGTTAAGAAGGAGCGAGCGGAACACACCCAAAATAATGTGAATGAGAATATTATTTGAAAGATTCTTTCTTTCTTTTTGATTTTTGTAGTCTATTGCTTCGTTGTTTTTCTTTGGAGGAGAATTCCATCAGAATTATCGACTGTGTGTGTGTGTTTGTGTGTACGGTCAATTTACACATCACAAACGATAACCAGTCCGAGCTATAGGTGGATGGAAATTTCTCTCGGCCCATGCTTTGCTGGTGTTTATTTTGATTGCCTGGCACACCACTTCCATTAGCTGTGTTAATTTATGCCACTGGTTCGTGGTGCGGCTTTGTAAAGAATGTGCAGAGCTATGACGCCAACACCTGTTGCCCGTCCGCATGAGAGCCAAGTCATCTAAAAATGGGGACAATTGCCCAGAGAGATATGTATTGGCATTGAATCATAGCACTTTCTTTCTTTTTGGCAATGAGAACGCCCATGACTGTTCACTGATGATGGTCACTGCGATGCAAGTGAGTTTTCACAAGTTTGGGAAAACGTTTTGTATTTAATAGAAAACTCACGTTCTACCGAAACATTGACCCCAGCGACGCACGACTGTAATCCAACAAACACGCAGAAAGGGTAACGTAGACGTATTTGGGCAGTAGCGCACGTGATCTTAATGGCCGATGAAGATTAACCCGAAGACGGGCTGAACGATTGGGGGGTGAATGAAACGGATTTGCCACTTTTCTATGCCCATCTTTTTTTTTTGGCAGCGGAAAACGTATACGTTGTCGTTTTTCTTGGATTGGAATTCGCAATCACGCACGCGTTGAGTTCATAAATCAATAGCGTAAGTAAATCGGATCTGTTGTCGATGTGGCGCGAGTCCCGTGGGGCAATATTGATATTCAAATTAACAGTGCGTGATGTATGGGATGAAGCTTCACGAAGAAAAACCTGTCTCGCTTGTAACTTGTCAAGATGACATTAGTACGTAACACTGTCTTTCGAAAACCTTTTTTTGAGAGAAGATTTATCGGTTTACCTATGTCAAGGTGAAGAAAACTCGTTCACAAGGTATGCGTGCTGACCATAGGCATTAATCACAATGACGTGCATTGGAAAAGAAGGTTAAATAGAGATGTGTTGTGAAAAAAGTTCGACTCGATCCCCTGTGAGAAGGGTTTGAATTACATTTTTATTCCATTTGGCTTTGAGAAAATACTTTAAATAATAAATCTTTCTTACTTTTACTCCGGGTGTAAGTTGGGTTTAAGTTTATTTTACACCCAACCATTAATCCGACAATTTAAACCTATGTCCAAAAATTTTCCCGGAAAACATAAATTAAGACCAATGGATTAAAGATGGATTTAAATGCGAATTTTAAACACTTTAAATTGTTTTTAATTCGTTTTTAACCTACGTAATGTCAAATTTCACAAATAATGACATTTGTGTTTTCTTGTTGAAATTGTTTTGATTTGTTATGTGCTAAAGGCTGGCACGCCGTTCACGTGAAATCCAATTTTCCATACAAATTTTTCACTGCGAAATGTCAAAATGAACTTTCCACGTAAAAATTTCACCAGGCAATACGCTGTTCAAGTGAAAAATAGTTGTTCAAGAAGTGATTTGTAGGGGGCGTTACTAAAGCTATTGCACTTGGCCTTTATTGTCCGTCGCATTAAATTTTTGACGTTTCGGAGTAAAAATGCAGTCTCTCAATTTTACAGCACTTTTAATAATCTTTCTCCGAATTCGAGCAATAAATTCATCCTCTGAAGACGAAGACATCAACATTTTGTCAATATTTTAACATGATATATTTATTATTATTATTTAATATATTTAACGAATTAAATTCAATTTTTTTAACTTTTTTTATTTTATTTCCTACCTCCTGCGAGCAAAGAAATGTCAAAAAATGTGACCTAAACAAAAACAGTGAATATTATGAAATTGAGTTTTAACCCGAGTTAAAGTACTTAAACTGGTCTCCGGAGTGAAGTTTAAATTAAATCGGCTTAAATGCTGTCAAGTTTAAAAAACTGGGTTTATGTTTGGGTTAAACGACTGAATATTATGGACTTGGGTTAAATATTTTGTACTTGTGTTAAACTTACTTAAATCCGGATGTAACCTTTAACTCGGATAAAAGGGAGTGAATGGCCGTTAATATTCATCCTGTTTAAAAGCAGGTGTGGATTCGCTATTTCTGCGCTCCTATAATCTACTAAACATTTTTTTCTTTTTCAGAAATCTGGCTACAAAAAGTTTTATCGACGGAGAAGCGGTTTGATGCGGTTTTTTTTTGGTATGTACATTCCTTTAACGAATACAGTCGTTACTTATTTACATTTGTTTAAAACGCTTCTAAATTTTTAGTTAGTTAAACGCGCGCATTTGAAACTTACGCTACGTAGCTTCCCTGAATAGCTCTTTCGTAGTAACTTTACTTGAAGAGGTTGGTGTCTAAATAGGTACGAATATTTGATATTACAAGACTGCAACAGATGTCGCTTTGCCTTTGTAAACAAGAACATGACTTTAATTCATAAATTTTCGTTCAAAAATTGCAGAAAGCAACAATGGCGAAGAATTCTGTAGGCGCAGTGGCTTAGTGGTTAATACGCTGGACTACTAAGCGAGGGGTCTCCGGTTCGATTCCCGAAAGAGCCAAATTACATCTTATGGTTTTTTTTCCATTGCGCCACCTCTCGCGAACGTCTGACAAACATCCGAGAGTAAAAACTATCATGGAAGAGCTTCTCAAATAAGCCGTTTGGACTCGGCGTAAAATTGTAGATCCCTTGCAATCGTCCCAAAAATTCAAAACTCACACAAACCGAATGGTTGTGAGAAGTTATAGGCCTAGGGTCCCTACAGACCTGTTGCGCCAAGCCGAAGAATCCATTTCACGCACAAAAATTTGTTTAAAAAAAAAAGGTCCTTGAAAAACCTTCAAAATGTTCGCTCTAACAGTCTCTCTTGATAAATTTTGTAATCTGTCAAATGGAGCAAATTTACTGACGTTTCCATGTTCTGCCTTGATATTTAAATGTTTTTTTTTTTAAATTGTTGTACAAACCGTTCCAGTACTTTTTAGTGTTTCCTATCGCAGACAAACCCTTCAAAATCTGATATTTTGCAAATATTGGTAACTACCTTATAAATTTGTATAAATTTGAACCAAAGCAGGCGTCTATTTCGACGTAAAATATATTGGCAACTCAAATCCGTTGGAAAACGAAGAAAGGACTACAGTTTTAAGGAGATTATTGAAGGACTCTTCACTTTTACTGGCAATTTCTTTCACTTTTTAATTGGAATAACGTATTTTAACTAGAAAAGCTCTAACAAAGCATAAGCCCAGTTAAACCTAGATCAGAAAAAATGTTTCCACTCCCAATTCAATCACGTCTTTCCATCTATCATCGGAAAGAACGGGTTTCCATTGCTCATCTTTTAGGCCATACGCTAGTTAAATAACTGCTAAAGATAATAAAACTTCCATCTCTCTTTTGCAATACATCGACTGACTGGTTTGCCTACCTCTTGCGCTTGAACCCAATTAATCTAAATACAGACACTCATGTTTACCTGTACTATTCGTGTCCTATCATTTGGCCTTAATCTTTCCGCGCAAGACGAAGACCAAATTTAATAATGCTACAATTTTAATTTGCCTGTTGCTCTGGATCTGGATCTGGATTACGTTTAATCCCGCATATTTATCCCGTGCTTCTTTAATACGAATGCAAGTCGCCAGATTTAGGTTAACAAAAAGAAAATAGACTAATGACGCGCGTACATCTGCATGTTTACAAGACAACACCGAGTGAGTAGGTAGTCGGCAATCGGCATCCGTATAAGCCTACCCACTATAGGAATAATGAATTTCAAGGAAATCGACTTTACTTGGAATGCCGTTTGGCAATATTTGTCGAAGAGTCTTTTGCCATATTCGGCCACGTGCAGACTGGTTTCCATTAAATATGCAAATGCAAAAAATAAACATGACTCACCTTCTGCATAGTTCTGCGCTCTTCTCCCATGAATGCTTTATGTTAAAGTATTTGTAGCAGTTAAGTCCTCTGAGCTCCCAGCCTGTAAATATTCAAATGCATTTAGTTTTCAGTTTATAAACATAAATATTGCGGCTTAAATTAACAAAGGCCCCAGAAAACGTTGCCCAATTTGCACTGAAAGAACAAAAATAGAACCAAAAGAAGCGGAGATAAAAAGAAAAATGATAAATTTCTCCACAACACTTTCGTCCGCATTATACTACTTAACAAGCTGATGGTTTGCGCGATTAACTTTCCAGAAAAATATGATTAGTCGAGAACCGGAAAATCCAATCCGATCAGAGATCCAAAACCGAATCCACTCTCTCCCTCTGGTGATGAAAATACGTCCCATAAAAGGTCAAAAGCAGAATCGAACAAGACAATATTATAGATTGTCTCTTGGTTTTTTTTCTGAGAACCTGAGAAAGTACTTTTTTTTCGCCCGATTAAAAAGCGGTTCCTCATCTTTCTTTCCCATAATGGTCATCAAAACAGATTGTTCATCCATCAGTACCTTTTTATGTTTCATTTATACTGTTTGCTGTATCGGCAAGATGCTTTCTTCCTTTTCTTACTCAACCCATCGATAAAAAAAAAATGGTTAACGCGGCGAGACTTGATGAGGAATTAATGGAAAGCTGCCAATCAAGACTGATGTGCGCGCTCATAGCAAGCAGTCAGTGCGTATATCACATTTGACAAAACTTTCCTTGATGAAAACGCATTTACTGATGATGATGACCATCATCTCTTCATCAAACCATAAGCAGCTGAGAAAAGAAATAGCTGAAGCAGGGAAAAAGATGTATCTGCGCGAAAGCATTTTCCCCTTCGCATTTCTTTTGGATTTAGGTATTTGGTTTGGTTTTTTTTCGTTGATGATGATGATGGAGCGATGATTTGCTTTCTTTTCCGCGGAAATTATTGCCTCAATTTGAGTGGCATTTGAAGATGTTCTTGCGGTGGTCCGTTGCGGCAGGAAGAAAGTCATTCCAAAGAGTCGGTTTCAAAGAAAAGTGGTCGTGGTCGATATGATTGTGAGGGAGTTGGACAGATTCGCACTTGTTGCCAATCTTTTGTACCTAACAAAGTAAAATAGCTCCCCAATGCGTGAGGTTATAAATATGCAGCTATTGATGAAAAATACTCTTTGGTATAAAAACAGCCGGTCGGAAAAAGCGTAGGTTTCCGTAATTTTTAACCAATTTAGTTTTTTTTCAAAGTAGATATTTATGGTACAAATCTGATAGGCAAAAAACAAAATGGTAAAAGATTGACAAAAGGAAAAATAACACTAAACCGATTGAGTTCAAATTTGCAAGCATTCTTCGGTAGTATTTATGTCAAGTTTGGTCAAAATAAGACAAATGGGTCAAAACGATATTTTTTGTCACTAATGGGAGCTTATGTTTTCAAAATTAGGACTTTGATAAATAAATTACTTTAAAAAAAGGGCTAGAAAAACGTGGAGTGTCACACACAGAAGAATTATCAAAAGTTATAAATTTATTGGCCATGAAATTTGGTAAATGGACGTATACCAGTTCTCCGATGCACCTCCCATACAAACAAACAACATTTCAAACGTTATTTTTCAAAGCTAAAGTTGAAAAATTAACATTAAAAATGAGGGGTTTAATATGAAAAATAAGGGACGTGCAAAGCTGTCCTTCATAAATGTTGACCAGCTTCGAATTAACCTTCCAGACAGTTGTTTCTGGGTAAAATCTCTCTTTGTTTAGCTTTATTGTTGACTAGTGGACTCCCGCCAGCTTTGCTAGGCGTTATTTATTTATAAACATTTTTCTTCGGTAGGCCATTTACACATTGTATAAAAAAAAATTTAAAATTTACTAAATTCGTCTATTTTCTTATTTTGCAATCCGATGAGCCATAACTGAGCTAGGTTTGTATAAATAGAATTTTGCTTACATATATCAGGTCTTTTATTGACTATTTTGTAAGAATCATGTTAAATTCGGGGATACAAAGTATCCTAAAGCCCGACCCAGAACATAAGCAATCACTATGCCAAGTTTCATCAAAATCCGTCCAGTAGTTTCCGCGTGATGCGTGGTCAAACATTTTTTATTCTACAATTTTATTATATGAAGAGAAGAGAAGAGAAGAGAAGAGAGTGAAATATTCTTTCGTACAGAAATGGACCTTTCTTAAGATTTGTTTAGTTCTTTTCCATGGATCAAACCTGAGAACCCTAGCTCAACCTAAATTGATTCAAAATACGGAAAATAATTTAACTGACTGTGGAGAGTTTTATCGGTTTAAAAATACAAATCTGGTGGGTTGTACTTTGTACACAAAATTCTTGTTGATCGCGAAAGTCTCGCACTTCTTGTACTTCATCTTCGGCCTTTACTTTGATCATTTTTTTTGAGTTTTTATTTTAATAAAATTCGTCTGTCAAGTTGCCGACATTTGTCACTCGAAACCTCATGCGTTTTTATATTTTTTTTTTCTCATACCAATTAATGCAATGCAATATCTCAGCTATGGGAATCCAAACCAGTGTATTTCGAAAGTCGATGCCAGGTGCACAATGCATTCAACACGTGAAATGCAATTATTTAAACATTCACTGACTGGTAGGCATTTCTGTGCGTTTGTTTATAATCAAAACACAAAATGTCAACACATCCGGCGATTAATTGGTGAGCTCGAAATTCATAGAGCTCTGAAAATGATTTCATAATCTCCAAACGGGTACCTTGTCGTTTGATTAAATGAACCACACCTGTGATTTTCTATCGCAAAAAAAAAAAGATTTCAGGCACGCTTTGTCTTTATACCAAAATTGCCGCAACTGAAAATACCAGTTTCAGACTCGCGAAGGCAGTCGGACAGGTTGGTTGAATTTCTAATTCGAAATCCACTGCCGATACACAAATACAAATATTAGTCATCGAATGGTTTGATTATAAATAGTTCCTGATGGCCACTCCCAATTTCACCGCTTCGTCGGTGAGTTGGTTAAAAGAAAATCCAACGGATGCACATGACCTAATATAGGAACGCAGTAGTTGGTATAACACCATAGGAAGACACCTGACCATAATTGACAGTGCGCCATCTTCGGGTATAGACGACGCCTAGAGAGGCGGCCAACGAAGAAGTCAAATCAATTAGAATGCCAATCACAGTCGGCCAGTTTTGCGTACAGCGGTCTGGTTCTCAATCATGCTTTGCAACTGCCCAAAAATTGTTCTCTATTGTGGTGTGGCCCACATTCTCCACCACGATTTACCTTCTGCAGCACCACCTACCGATGGGTCATACTTGGTACAGTACGTACAAACACTACACATACAGTCACTGGCAAAATTATTTACACATTGGAATGCTCGCACCTTGATTAACTTATTAATTTGCTTAACTTTTGAAATAAGAACAAATCGTTAATGACCTTTGCTCATTTTTAATGTTTGTAGTTTTATTCAAACAGTAAATACAAAAAACTAATCAAATTCCAACAAATAACTGTTAAAATCATACAAAAGTAAATGGCACAATTATTTACACACCCATCGAACACAGGCAAAATTATTTACACAAGCCCAGTTTTTTTCGTTTTCACTATTAAAGAAACAGAAAAATAAGTTTTTTTTTAAAGTTTGATATAAACGATTATTTAAAGTAACTACTTAATAAGTTGTGTTTCCTCCTTTTGCCGCAATAACCTCTGCAAGGCGTCTCGGCATAGAGTCTATTAAACCCTGAACTTGCTCTACTGGAACGGTACTCCAAGCTGTTATGAAGTCCTTCCAAGTTTGATCTGCAGTTCTGCCAATGTTTACAGGAATTTTAGATTTTACTATGTGCCAAAGATTTTCTATAACATTTAGATCAGGACTTTGCGGGGGCCATTTTAAAACTTCTTGACCTACTTCTGACAAATATTTTTTGATGTTCCAGGCTGTGTGTATCGGAGCATTGTCCTGTTGAAGGATAAAATCACTCCCGATAAATCTTGAGCCGGCAACCAGTGCAACATCATTTAAAATGTTCAAATAATGCGACTGTTTCATGTTATCGGAGCACCTTACAAGTGGACCCACTCCACTTTTTGATATGCAACCCCATATCATGATCTTTCCTCCATTGGAATGTCTTGCGGGTTGTGTGACGGGTTGCTTGGCTTTCATTTTAGGGTCGGAATAATAAAACTTACGCCCATAGGTACCGTCCAAGGAACAAGCTGTCTCATCCGTCCAAAGAATGCTCCTCCAAAACTCTGTATGCTTGTTGATGTGGTCTCTTGCGAATTTTAGCCTAACGTGTTTGTTTTTGGGTGATATATGCGGTTTTTTTTGGATAACGTAAGCTTTTATTTTGTTTTCTTTTAATCTTCGTCGCAATGTTCTCTCACTTACAATATTGTTGTCCCGATCTTTGTTTATGTCCATGAGTACACTTTTAACACTTTCACATGGGTTACTTTTAAAGGAGCGAACAATTCTAGCGTCTTCCCTTTTTGATGTTACCCTTTTTCTGCCTCTACCAATTTTATTTTTCACACTACCAGATTCTTTAACCTTAGAATTTATATTGTATACAGTTTTCCGACTACAACCATATTTTTTAGAAAGTTCCACTGCCGAAACACCTCTCTGGAATCCTGCGACAATGGCTGCTCTTTTTTCAATTGAAAGCTCAATCGTTTTTGCCATCTCGTAAAACTTTTCTCTAGTACAGACCTAGCAGAACTGATCGCAATATTTGGACACCGCGCAAAATATATTTAAACAAAAAAATTTAGTACTGTTACTTTCTCAACGCAGCTACTTGCATTTGTGTAAATAATTTTGCCTGTGTTCGATGGGTGTGTAAATAATTGTGCCATTTACTTTTGTATGATTTTAACAGTTATTTGTTGGAATTTGATTAGTTTTTTGTATTTACTGTTTGAATAAAACTACAAACATTAAAAATGAGCAAAGGTCATTAACGATTTGTTCTTATTTCAAAAGTTAAGCAAATTAATAAGTTAATCAAGGTACGAGCATTCCAATGTGTAAATAATTTTGCCAGTGACTGTACACTTAAAAGACAGCCTGTTGTTCGCTTGGCGGTCTTATCTTACCGCTAAATAACCTCGGGGAAATATTTATCTGCACATATACAGAGTGAAAACTTGTCTGTTGTTGTCTTCGCTGCGCCATCGCAACGGAGGAATACGAAGTGGCAAGAAACCGAAAGAAACCCCAAAGAGGGAGCGCAAATGTTAAAGCGGGCAAAATGAAATAAGAACCTGAAAGGCTGTAAAGCAGAAAAAAGCAAAAAAAAGCAAGTACAATGTACAAGGTGTGGTGCGGTGACGCGGTAACAGCTGTAAGTTGACGTACCGTTACGGTAAAGCTGGTGGCAGCGCGCACATTTAGCAGATTCAACGGTTTTTCAGCTTCTCCGGTTTTATAGGATTGTTCTTTTTTTTCGGACCTATTATAGCACAATGCTGGTTGGGTTTATATTATTTCTTTTGAATTGGGCGACGACGTGCAACCGTCTATGGGAATTTTTGTTGGTAGTTCTATATCTTCCTTCTCGGTTTCAGTAGTGCTTCCTCGCCGTTATGCTTGGCTACATTTTGAAATTAGCTTGCCTTCTTGTTGCAAGTATTTATCTATCTATTTTTTTTTCCTATTTTGCTCAATCTGGCGAATCAAACAAAAAAATGGAGAGAAAAAAAAAGAGTGCCAGTCGGTAACACTGCCCACGGGTCGGCCGTAATTGTGCTAATTACAATATCGACGTGGGCAATCGCAGTGCGGTTTTTCTGCCACTGCAAGAATGTGGAACGCAGCATTGGCATCACTGTTTCTGACAGATGAACGATTACTTGATCGATCTGGGTCACAAGATGTCATCAGGAGGCTTATGACATACCAACTGGCGCAGAGCGCAAACCATTTCATTATTTAATACAATGCTCTTTAATGTATGCATGCACATCAGACTGTTTCTTTTTTTTCTGTTTTACAAGACCTGAAAAAAAGCTTGAGAAAAACTAACTTCAAGTTCCCACAGTAAAATATTGTAATTTTGTTGTTTCTTTTTGTTCATGGGCTGCGTTTCGAGGTGCTGAATGGAAACTGTGCGAATAAGTGACGTATAATTTAATGATCAGTTAAGGGAACTGTATGCTCAAAGCCTTGTACACAGGGTTTCATAATTTCTGAGGCGAAAATCATGCTTAATGAGCGGGGTTTTTATTTTCTAAATGTGGGAAATTTGAAAGGCAAAAGTGACTGCCGAATTCAAATTTGTATGCCACCCTACTTTTGAGCGTTTTAGAAGTTTGGAAGCATTCATTTCAATCTCACCGAGACCTTTGATGTCAGAAAAGGATTTAGACAAGGTGATGCGCTGTCATGTGACTTCTTTAACATCATTCTTGAGAAAATTTTGCGCAATTCACAGGCGAACACCAGAGGCATATTTTCCAAAAGTCTGTGCAACTGCTTGCATACGCGGACGATATTGACATTATTGACAGAACACAGCGAGCTGTCACTGGCGCGTTTGCAAGTATCATTACGGAAGCGGCAGAAACGGGTTTAGTGGTTTAGACGAGGGCAAAACAAAATAAATGCTGTCAACAAGAAGGGACACGCAACATCGACGTATCGGACAGAACGTCACAATAGACAGCTATGATTTTGAGGTAGTTAGGGACTTTGTCTACCTCGGCTCCGCTATCAATTCTGAGAAATCAAACGAAGAGTTACACTTGCCAAACGCTGTTTCTTTGGACTAAGACGGCAGTTGACTAGGTAGGCCTTGTCAATAAACACTAAGTCGACTTTATATAAGACCCTCATCATCCCAGTCCTGCTCTATGGCGCAGAAGCATGGACCCTAACAAGGGCGGATGAAGATCTTCTTGGCCGTTTCAAACGCAAGATTCTTAGAGTTATTTTTGGTCCCGTTTGCGTTGACGGGCCTTGGACGAGAAGATTTAACAGCGAACTCTACGAGCTGTACAGCGACATCGCCCTGGTCAGTCGCTCCGGCCCGAAGAGTCTTCGATTCCAACCCGGAGGGACAACGCAGTAGAGCAAGACCTCACCTTAGGTGGCGCGCACAAATGGAAGGGGACCTCAACCAACTTTGAGTAAGTTAGGAAGCATTCAATTTGAAGTATTTTTAAAATGGATGTAGTGTTTTAAAGAAACGCGTTCAAAAATTCTAGATATAGAAAGAGATTTATTGCTCCTCACGGAAAGGATCGCTAAATTTGGTACTTTCTGACACAGTTGCATGGCCAATTTTCTGCTTAAAAGCAACCACCTCACTTGCAAGGTAACCATTTGTCATACTTCTGTATAAAAGCGGCTAAAAATGGAAATCACGTTTGACGGGCGTATGCCCATTGAAAGCTTGAATCTACCTTTGTCTTTTAAATGACTAAAATTACTACATAACGTCATTCGTCTAGCACTTTCAAATGGAATTTCTTGTTCAATTTATCTGTTATTTCTTCTTTGTGTTTGTAAAGTTGATCAGTAACTATTCGCGCATTGCTGACACTTGACGTCCTTGAATTAGACACAAACGATTCAAGTCGATTTGCAGTTAAGTGCCTATTTTCATGACGGAATGTGGCGATTGTGACCGAACACAGAAGTATAAACTATAAATCGAAAAACCATTCTATAGGTAAGTCTAATTATTGCGGTAAAAAAAATACCAGTTTCTGTGATTGATAATCGAGATTGTATCGCACCGAGTAAGTAAGCGAGTCTGAAATTCTTTGTCTAATTGGATGAATCAACGAACCGATCCGGGTCGAAACATATTTCATTTCAAGAGCCTTGTTGGCCATTGTCATTAGCATTCATCACAACAGAATCCGTGCCTACAAAAAAATCAATTCCACTGCGCGCACCCTAAAAGTAACTGCGAAAAGTAACTGAAAAAAATGTTAAGTCTAGCATTATGCTGTATGTGCTACTGTTAAATGGGCTAATAGAGTGCCAAAACCGTAGACAATTTTTCATTTTGCGTATTCTCTTCTTTGCCCCGCAGGAGTGGAGAGAGGAGGTCTCTTTTTGGCATTTGTAGTTCTTTATCGGCAGGTGACAAAGTCTATTTCTTACGTACGGAAGATGGTAAATTGAATCAACGCTTGAATAAGCTAGCAGGTTAGTGAACCCTGTTAATTGTTTGCACAGAAAACATTCTTCGCGCTATGTAACTTATGGGTGTTGGTTTAAGCGGCCATTAGTCTCGCTACGCTGGCCATCAGGTGGAAATTTGTTATAAGTTTTGATGTAGGAAATCCCCGGAAATGCTACCGTTTAACCACAAACCGCAAAAATACGTAATTCGTTGTTTTTTTTCCATAAATGTTATTGTTGAATTTACTCACCATTCGGACACGAAAATAAATCCTGAAATGAACAGAAAACGGGTTAGACACTGTGGAAGAGGGGGGGCAATTCGAAAGGAGATTGGGTAGGCGTGGTCCACATCAATTGTTCAAATATAGTTTTCAATGTCGATTATGAAAGTCGCTTCAAAACAAAAGAGTTGAATCGCGAACTTGATATTTCTCTCATGGGTTCGTTCATGAACCACGCGATATATTCGCACCCAGCCTCCTTGCAAAATCACCAACAAGTACACTAAATTAAACTCACCTCTGATATAACCGATGTAATAAAAGCGGACAGCCATATGATACTGGCCGCCGTAATCCTCCCCATTGCGTTTCGCTTTTTCGAATCTCTATGGTTGTTAGACGTTTAAGACACCCTGCAAAACAATAGGAGAAAACAATCATTTACTAACAATATATAATTTAGTGCGGTGAGTGGAAAATTAAGTGACGACCGACGCGACGCGCTTATGCAACGCATTGCATTGTCAAGTGTTATACCAAAACCGAAACCAAAACACAAATTAGATGGGAGTGTAAATATATTTTCATTCACAACACTAGAAAGTGATCCGCTTTTTTTGCTATGCTTTGACATATGTTGCTTAATAATGAATAAACTGATTTTGATTAGACGGCATCTTAATAAGAGGGAATCGAGTTTCGAGTTATTGCCCATCGTTTCGTCTGTATCGGCGGTTTAACAGGCCGTGCTACGAAATTTTTTTTAACTACACACATTAGATAACTGCAACTTTAAATTATGCAATTGATTTGTTTTCCACACATGCCGCAATTTTGCACAACTATTTATAGAGCTGCATCATCATTAACCCACTGTTTGTAAACTCTTTGGTCTTTTAATTGGATTTCCTTAACAAAAAAACAGTGCAACTTGAGGTGTACTTAACGTCCACACCAGACAGCATTTACACACTTTGAATACTTTGAATAAACTTTGCACACACTTAGCCAGACTCTTCAAACAGCATTGAGATTTCGTATAGCATTTCATTTACTCAAAGTGACAATATACGTTGACGGGTGCTTTTTTTTTTCCTTCTTTTTGCTTGTTTATTATTGTTTTCTCATTTTTGCCTTATTACGTATATGGTGAGCACAACACACACATTTACGTGGAAATAGTATATCTTTTGCATATGATCATCGTACATCATCTGGTGTAACGAAAATATACAACGAAGGTTATCGATATACAAATGTGGACCTGTTGGCACCTCAGCCAGCACAATTAATATTGTTTTGTTATTAGATAGCTTAGTGTCGTGGTGGAGCTAGTTCATTGCCATTAGGAAATTGTATTCACACTTTCTGAGGTGTATAGATAAATGTTGGAATGCGAAATATCAATTACTTGGCGCAGGGAAGTTGTCTTGAGAATTGGGTGATCTTTCTGTCTATGGTTTTCGAACCAAAGTCCAGAAAAGACATTTTGAATATCTATGTGATGTCAGTCATTAATCTGAGCATCGAAGCGAACGAGAATACAAGTTCTTGCGTCGAAATGTCAACTTAAAACGAGTAGTTCATGACTTCCAGACCCCACCATAAACTAAACATCAACTGAAAAATCTATTCACGTGTTCAATCTGGGTCAATTAAATATGACAACTTCCTGCGTTGTCAGACTTGGAAAACTGAACTTCCCTAGTCACCGTACATACAAGACGAGAGCAATTCCGAGTTTTTTTTTAAACGAACAGACAAATTGTGTAGTCCAATGGAGATTTTTGAAGGTTTTTCTAGTCGAAGACTGTGTTACTTGTCAAATTGACAGTAATTTTTTTTAAAACAAGTCCGTTTTGGTAGCTTCTTAGTGACATTTGTTGTATAATTTTTATACCTTCTTTATTTCTTTTTATATACAGTAAAACCCGGATAAGTGCCTCTCGCTTAAGTGCCTTACCCAAGTACATTTTTTGAGAACCAAAATTCTGAGCACTTAAGGCGGATTTTTGTTATAACTGCCTAACCCGCATAAGTGCCTATCAAAAAGGGAATTTAAGGTGAAGTACTTATCCGGGTTTTCTCTACAAGACCCTTACCTTGCAAGTTGTGCTTTATGGCGCCGAGTGCTGGACCAGAGGCAAGAAGGGAGAGCTGATACTGTGCTCCTTCGAAAGAAAAATTGGATTTTTGGTCCTGTGTGCGAGGAAGGCGAATGGAGGAGAAGATACAACCGCGAACTCTATGAGCTGTACCAAGATGTGGATGTAGTCCAAAAAGCCAAAACACGTCGACTACATTGGCTCGGCCACATCGAGCGAATGGAAAATAATGCTCCGGCTAAGAGAATCTTCGAATCCCAGCCCCCAGGTTCGAGAAGAAAAGGAAGACCGAACCTCCGTTTCAAAGACCAAGCCATCGCGGATGCCAGAGCGCTTGGTCTGGACAACTGGAAGCAACGTGCCCGGGATCGTAGAGGATGGAAGGCTGCAGTGTCCCAGGCAGAGACTCTTCACGGTTCGGGAGCCCGATAAGTAAAGTAAGTTTATCCGGGTTTTACTGATAAATTGTGAAGAAAGTTCATTTTCCCACATACATTTTATATGGAGCGATTTTACGACGCCATCTTCATGGATTTTTGTTTTTTTTTTTATTTTTAAAAAGTGAATTCCAAATCCTGGAGCACCAGATCAATCCCTGTCCATTGTACTCCAAGCAGAAACCCCTTTTTTTTGGTGTAGTGGGGGAGAAACTCTGAAATTATTCGTTTCTCTTATATGTTGCGGTGGCCGAGTACTGGCGTCCCCGTTGAGCTTCGAACCTGCGTCGACCGGGTCACAAGCAATCACTCAATCCACTACACGGTTGCCACCCTTCATCTTCTTAATAGATGACGTTTATGTTTACGTTACTTCCTTTCCTTCTGCTTTTTGTTCGTAATTACAGCCCGAATGTTAAGGAAAAAAGAAAAGTAGGACTGTTCTCAACAGGTGGCGCTGTAGGGGCACATTTCGTTTTTCAGTTCAATTCAATTACTGTTCAACAGGAGGCGCTGTTGTCGATCTCCAAAATCGATCAATGAAAATTTGTTAATGCGTATGGTTGGTTTCAACTTGAAAGATAGGATATTGTTTATCAATATATATATAAAACAAAGTCGCAAAAAGTGTATGTTTCCCTCTTTCGCCTGTCTGTAATGTTCAACCAATTTTGTTGATTTTTTTTAATTGAGGTAGTTACGGTGAGCAATTGATAGGCCAAAAAATTGTTTGCTTCTTTTGAAACTTTCAAAAGTTAGTTCTTTTAGAACTTTGATCTGCATTGCCTTCAAAGCCATTTGCAAAAAAATAAGCGGGATAGGAAAACGGGATTTGGCACTTACCATAATTATAATAAAATTATTAAAATACTATATATTTGGACATTTATGAAGCCTTGAAATTTTGTAAATGGCGTTCTACACAATGGGGCAGAAGATAATTCAAAAAGGGCGCCGTACCAGCTCCTTAAAAAAAAACTTTTGCGATGTGTGGGCGGGACTTAATACGAAAGGCACGTACAAAGCGGTGGGGGTACAGCTAGTCCTTAAAATTTATTAAAGAAAAAGCAAATGAATGAATGGAAACATTTAGAAAAATATTCAAAAACTTCCATCTATTCCCAGCCTACTTGGAAACTACAACCACTTTAAGATCTACTTCTTTCGTTTGTCTTTTAAGTGATGCCAATTGTCTATTTTGGCGGACAGTTTAATCACGGGAAAAATATTTAGTTAGTTATTTATTAATTATTTATCAACATCATTTACAGTAGACTAATTTAATCTTTAAGTTATAAAAGAAGACGCAATTCGGAATATTAAAGTTAAAATTTAGCGGTCGATATCTATCTCCATCTTCTCAGAATATTTCTCTTCACTTGTTTACTGCAAAGTTATCATCATTTGGCACCACCAACGACAAACAAATCAAATCCATATACCTAAAATCGATCACTTCTCCTCTAATGGCTTTCACATTATATGTCAATTACGCTTTTTCTACGTATTTGCTTTTTGTTTCACCGCACTTTCTGTTGCTTAGTCATTTGGTGGCTTGACCACTTAATAAGGTGAAAAAAAAACAAAGCAAATTTCTCATTGCGAACCATGGCGCATAGTCAATATTGAACAAATGAATATGAAAGTCCCTAGAAGCCCAGACCAGATGTGTGTAACAACATACAATGCACCGTTGAAAGTTGCTATACCATACGAGTACAACCAGAGCTGAATTCCAATATAACAAACCAGTCTGTCTCCATCGACGAAAAATACATTTCAATGCGCGATACATCTAGATACAATGAAAATGGAAAGAGAAGAAAATGCTGCACAAATACAGAGATACCTGTTTGGAATATTAACCAGCGATCGGTTTAGGTTTTCCAGTTTTTTGGCCCAAAAGCAGCCATCGTGGCAAACAACCGTGCATGGAACATAAACATTGTGTACGCGCCACTTGTGGAATCTCTTGTACGCGAGGTAAAAGTATTTGGCGAGTTTCTCCATTCGGATGGAAAAAATGCTGCCAAAAATGTTTACATATAGACTTTTCATATATAGTTGCACTAAAGTTTGTATATCTAGGCAAACCAGACGAGATGACAGACTTGAGACTGGTTGTGGTGACATTTTCCGAAACCGACTTTGTCGCCATTGCATTTGATCAGTTTGCGTGTTCAATTAACATTTTCGAATATTTTGTGAGACTGAGAGCGCCAGTGAAAGTTTAAGGTAGGTCCACACAGCTTGATTCCAAAATGCCATCATCACTAACCGGTAGGTGGCCCAGCAGGTAATCAATGAAGATGATTCAGTCGTTAAATGTCAAAGTCTTAAGCGCTGATCGCTGTGGCGGTACGTGAAGACGAAGTTAGTGAATTGCTGCCGGCCTCTAAATTTGTTTGTGTATTCGAATTTGAAGTATTGTGGTTAAGCACAAAAGGAAGATATAAAAGCTTGTTCTTGGGAGGGAACAAAAATGCCAACTGACAGCAGCGATTTGCGGGAGAATTCCGCTGATAATGATGAGTTGTATTTGATGATTTCATTGTTGGTGAGTTATTAGAAACTGATTCTGATTGAATTCTAAACTTGTTGATGATTCAAAGTGACTTGCATCACTAGCTGGCAATCTGGTGGCTTTTACAGGTTTTTTTAGATGTATATCCGGTTGGCAAAGAACCCCTAAAACATTTGTATTCGATAATTTTTATCAATGGCCACTAGTACCTAACTTAGACCGCATACATGTCCAATGTGGCCTGCGCAATTCTATAGCGTGGCGTTTAGTTCTTAATATGTTTTAGATCCGCTCCCGTGTACACGATAAATGTTACAATTTTTAAGATTTCTACTTAAATGAATTTAGTTTAAGTCAAATTGATTAAATTTGAGAAACTTATGGAAAGAGCAATCTCCTCCTCAAATTCTACCAAAGAAACTTCAAGTGGTATGGCAAGTTTTCATTCAAAAGGGAAGCAAATATGTCGAGCTCTGAAATTTAGAACTTCTGAAAGTTGTTGTCCAAACCATTTCAGTTCTGTTTTTCCCGTTCTCATTCAAATTTAATATTTTACCAATAATTTCCAGAGAAGTGTAAGGAAACAGACCTTTTTGCCGATATACTCGTACACAAAGTTAGACCCCTTTAAAAAATAGAAGCCTAGTTCATTCTAACTCTTTCTCAAACAAAGTCTCAAGTATCAAGTGCGCAGTCATCTTCACCCATTTGTCAACAAAATTGTAAAAGGTTCCTATTTGTATTAAAAAGAAGCCACTTTGTGTAACCCACATGCGATTGAGTAGGCTGCGACAAAACGCGTAGGCGATAGCTTGTAGGGTAGTGTGCCATTCTTCTGGTTTTTTTTTTTGTGACAAGCTATTTTCCATTACATAAAATGGGCCCACTAACACAAGAATTGAATTACTAGTTCTTGACAAAATCTAACGAAGGACAAATTCTCTCTGTCATTTTTAACGAAACATAACCCAACTTCCGCGCGACGATCCTCGACAATTGCGGCTGAAAGTAAACCGCACAACAACAGCCGTTGGCTTAAAGAAAATACCTTTTAATTGTTAGTGTTACAAAATTATGGATCAAGTTCAAATGGAGTAAAGAAGCGCTCATCGTAACAGTCTCAAGTCTCAACTGAGGCCAATCTATTCAACAATAAAAGTTGAGGAAAACCCCATAAGAAGAATGCAGATTGTGGTCTAAAATTTATTACCACTGATGGCACTTGGATTTGGTTTTGGATTTGAATTGTAATCCGTGGTACAGTGCGGTAAAGTGCGGAATTGATTGCAGCATAGCGCAGCTCTGGGTTGGATGGAATTTTTCAGTGTACGTGTAGCCACAACCCAACCACTTGGGAGCGTGCTTGTGGGTTGAGATTGTTTTTTTTTTTTGCGTCTCTGCATCTCTAATCCGAATAAGGTTTTTTTTTTTAATGTTGCGTAATTTGGACTCGCTTAAGCGTGTTTCGTTGGACGCCCGCTGTTTTCCTTCCTTCTTTGCTATTTTGAATTTATACAACACAATCAAGCGCAAAATTGCATTGAATAATAAAACAATGGGTGGAGGAGGAAACAAGTAAACGAAAAAAATTCTATTGGGTTGTGCGGTTTACATTTTGGACTTGCTGTCAAGATTTGGGACAGTTTTCAATTTACATAGTTGTGCGTTAAGTCTATTTTTGTTTCGAATGTATTTCGATTTAGGCAGGAACTACCTTATTTGGTATTTCAATTGAACTGGGTTTGCGGATTTTAGCGTCTTTTTCAGTTCATCAGACAGCAGTCTTGAACAAACAAATCTACGGTCGCATAAATGGAGTGCCCAGGTCCTCAACTTCCAGCAAATATTTGTTTTCATTCAGATTATAAAGTAAACAGAGCTCAAGCACGCGTCGAAGAGCTCTGAACCAACCGTCATGTGTTTTTGATGTGTTATTTTAACAAAACTCTGGCTTTTGATAGTTTTTGAAACCTTATTGCATACGTAAGGTTATTGAATATACAATTGAAAAATTCACCAATAGCGCTGTCATTGAAACGTTTTTGTTCTGACATTTGAAATCGTTTGTTATTTTTCTTAAACAAAAAGACAACCAGCATTGCATGTCACAGTTTTTTGACTGGTTTTTCTTCCATTATTAGCCTACTTTCAACATTACTCGCTACTCGTTACTTTGTAAATTTTCTCTTTTTCTCTCAGTTGTGATAAAAAGGTGCCATCAATTTACGCAAAACTACTTCAAACCGCTTATTTCGAAACTCAAATCCAGCTGGGACTCGGAACCGAACACCACTCGCTCAAATTTTAAGATTTCTGACATTCATCTGAGTGAAACATTTATTAATTCGAACGAATGTGATTGTAAATCAAGTGCAAATTCATCTGGAACTCGGAAACTCAAATTTTAACATTTGTGACATTCATTTGAGTGAAATATTTATTAATTCAAAATAAATGTGAGTGCTAATCAACTGCAAGTCTGGTCTGTTTCTGGTTTCACTCATATATAGAAGTGAAAAAAAAACTTTATATTTCCTGTACATGACACTGAAAGAACTATTTGAAAGCCGCTTTTGACGATTACGATCTTTTTCCAAGTGGGAGTGAATTTACGATCTCAAATGAAAGAATTTTTTGTTTTATTATTTGAATTAATTTCCTAATGCTTGAACAGAAATTCGCCTCAAGGTGGTTGGTCTCCCACCAACACCAACATTGAAATTGCAAAAGTCAACTCCAAGTCAGCCGCACGAAAGAAAAAAAACGCAAATCAGGTTTTACAAGGTACCTCTAGTGTGTCTATAGTGTTTATACATAATAGGGGAATGATAAACTCATGATCGCAGTGATGCACGAAACCAATAAGTCTACCGAAAATAAACTAAAAATCGTTAACCACTTTCTGATTCACTAAAAAGCATAAAAAAAACAAATCCAATAAGCTAAAACGTGTTTCCATCGTTTATTAGCATATTTGATCAAAAAATTCTTTTTCTCTACATGGGTTGTTTGTATTCAAAAGAAGAATAAAGAGGCGAAACATTTTTGAGGTTTCCATGTCAGATTTAAACATAAAAAAAAAATAAATGTGATAATTTTTTTTTGAGGTCAGTGTAGATGTATTTATTTTTTTTTCTTGTGCCTTGGTAGATAAACGTGATATCATTCCATTTAGCGTTAAAGTTACTTGACATATTAACTCCGTACTGTGTGATTAAGTTTTTCATTCAACTGTGACAGAAAAAGGTTTGTCGAGTGTCCACTTTAGACAGACGAGAAGGGAGAAATCATTTGGCATTTTTTTCTCTCAATCGGTTTGCCTAATGCCATAAGATGGCAATGTGTGCGAGGAATGTTTGGTTATGTCATAATGGTCAATCGATCAAGACTCGTGATTACTTTATTAGGTGAAAAGATCTTGCCGATCTATTGGTATTTCACTCGTACACTATTTGAAGTGAGTTGGCTTTCAATACCTAATTTTCAGTTTTCGGTGGCTCAATTTTGCCAGAAACTGATGCCTGGCTAAGGTCTTCAGCTTTTGTTCACTAGCGAGAAGGCTGCAGGTGACTTATTGGCCGTTACATGCTCTTGGAAAACACTTTACGTGTTGAACTATTGGTAATGCGAGGAACGCAGTAACACCGCTCAGCAATATTTCTTCGACTGCCTGCACTTGCTTGTTATACATTTTAGAGTCTGGACGTTTGTAAGTTTGGGAAGTAGGCTGAACAGGGAAAGTGTAAAAATCACTCCTTTAAGATGACTGGAGCCAAGCCTATCTTTGAACGGTGGAAGATGGCAAAACAAGTCGCAAAGAACCCTATTTGTACCCCTATTTCGCTTGATACGTTCCACATCCTTTATTTGACGTTAAACCAAGTTTTTTCTACTATTTCTTGTTTGTAGAATCTTCCGCTGCATATAGACAGACAAGTTTGCCTTCCCTCGCAACCTTGCTGACTGTTATTTTCGTGTGCTAAACAATAGCTACGGTTTCCACAATTAACATTCTGC
Source organism: Cheilosia pagana (assembly GCA_936431705.1). Classification (NCBI taxonomy): domain Eukaryota; kingdom Metazoa; phylum Arthropoda; class Insecta; order Diptera; family Syrphidae; genus Cheilosia; species Cheilosia pagana. The sequence goes on from OW386169.1 coordinate 1,003,220, forward strand.
AGGTAGATGAAACAATTCACATCCGTGTAGGGATGATCTCATTCCTTTCTCGTTAAACCTACACAAATAAAACATTTAAAAAAAATGGCGCAACATCCATAGAATCGAAATCAGTTCTAATCTCTTGTCAATCTAATTGCGACTCGATCGATGGTTCTTCTTCAGTTCTCCCGCAACTTTTATGTTGAAAGAATTCAATTATAATTTGACGCCATGACCCGTTCAGTTTGTCATCGCTTGCTAGAAAGTTCGCACCGACAAAAAAGAACACAGCCGCAATTAAAATACGGGTAACAACCTATTAATTATAGCATCAAATTCAGATTACGATTACAATTATCGAAAAACCGTCTGCCGTTTTAGATGCCATTAGATGAGTGCAATGGTGAATGGAATGGAATTCGTAAATTGACCCGAATCGTGTGTATATAGATACAATTGTAAGGTAGGTATGTCTAATTACGTTAAATTTCAATTTTTCTCTCGTTTTCTAAAAGTTAATCGCCTTAAACGAAAGTGCTAGCCATTTACAGAGAAAGAAAGAAAGAATAATAGAATTTTTCTACGCTTTCTGTTTTCTTTTCTTATTGTTTTTCTTTTTTTTTGGTAGTTAGTTAGGTACCATGCATAGGTAAATCACCATTTTGTTTAATTGATTTGTTGCTTTTTTTTCTTGTGGAATTATCTACCAATCAAATTTGTGCATGGAATTTAGAGGTTGGAAGTGAAACTCGTTACTTTGGTTTGTGTACCGAGAAGTGTTTAAAAAACATACTAATAGTCATATCATATTTTGCTAGATTTTACGAATTCACAATGGCGAAACTTTTCATATAAAATTACCCATTGTGACCTACGAAATATTTAGTTTGATGGTTATAAATGATTTATTTTTAGAAAGACCCATCTTATCGTATTGACATTCAGGTGCGGGAAGCATTTACCAATTCAATTCACTCACATGACAGAATATTGACGTTTGTAACTAATCTAGGAAATGCCGAAATTGTGCAATTGGCGAGGGACCTACTGTCTGCGCAACAAACAGACAACCAGCGCATACAGACAGACAAACTAGAACTTGTATTCATTTCTAAATTTAACCTTAAACATTTTATAGATCACAATAGATTTTTTTTTTTTTTCAAAAAATTGCGAGTTTGTAAAAAACTTTTGACACTAAAAGCGATTATAAGTGTCGCTCACTGTTTATATACGTTTATTGAGAAGGATCTTGGAATTTAAGTCGTTCACAATTGCTATATTTTGCGTACTGCACATTTCGCTATTGTGAACTAGCGTAAATTAAAAGTCGGAACTAGAATGTGTTTTAATGAGGCGCAATGTTCACCGATTCGTGGCATATTTACTGTCGTAATCGTTTTTAGTGTCCAGGCTAAATTTTTCAAACTCACAATGGCGGAATTTTCCATACAAAATTGCATATTGTGACCTGCAAAACTTATAAGTTGAAAGGTAAAAATCATTATTAGGTAAGGCGCTGTGATTATTCGTCACTTAATTCACAGTGGAAAGCAAGTGCCAGCAGATTTCGTTTTTTTCTAACTCACAAGTCACAATGGCGTAATTTTTCATACAAAGTTGCATATTGTGACCTGCAAAATATATAAGTTGATGGTAAAAAATGTTTATTAAGTAAGGCGCTGTGATTATTCGCCACTAAATTCACAATTGAAAGCAAGTGACAGCCGATTTCGTTTTTTTCGAACTCACAAGTCACAATGGCGGAATTTTAAATACAAAATTGCATATTGTGACCTGCAAAATATATAAGTTGCAGGTTAAAATGATTATTCAGTAAGGCGCTGTGATTATTCGCCACTTAATTCACAATGAAAAGCAAGTGACAGCCGATTTTGTTTGTTTATACAAAATGGGAAGGTTGCATGCTTGTCTAGGGGTAAAATCAGTTTTCCTTTTCCCATTAAAACCGAGCACTTGCCTATTTGTTTTGCCTCAATAAAGACTGCTTTTTTTATGGATCGTAAAACACCTAATGGACACCATAAATAAAATAAATCTAGCAGCTTACTTCACCCAAACAGGGATCAGATTACAAGGATAAACTGCATTCCTCTCCGTGAATGGCCCTTCTTGTATTGTGTGCTGATAAATCATCTTCGCGCCCACACCCTTCGGTGCGCAACAACTATACCTACACCTATACCATCCAAAGGAATAAACAGAGACCGTTTAAACTTACCTTTTTTGAAGTAAATGAATGGCGAGAGGTATGTCTGCCTGGCTGGATCTATAATCCCAAATGTATGTCGATGTCGATTCTATATTAATCCCAAAGAGATTTTCTGTCGGTAATCGTTGAGGTATTCCTTTTTCCCCCGCCCTTTCTGAGTCACTGTTTGTACACTTGGAATTTATGCACTTTGGAATTTATTTAATAAAACACTTGGGCCATCCCATGTAAAACTAGAATATTGAAATTGGGTTTGCTGAACAAATGCGTGTGCATCGAGATAGTGAAATTTATCATATTTTTTTGTCTCAAGAGGTTGGTCGTGCGTTAAAAAAAATTAAATCTCTTTCTCCCAATCTTTGATGAATTATTCATAAAAAAATCGTCCGTTCTTGGGACCATTGAGAGCGTTAAACGCAAATTCTCCAATTCTCCTCCATACACTGCCATTAAGTTTGAATCGTTTACATTCCAGTCGCACCACTCACAGCGAAATATGTGGCATATGTGGCTATTGAACCACTATTGAACATTTTTATGACAGCGCGCGTACAACATTCCAAAACGAAAGAGTTGATGCGAGAACTTGATCGGTAGGTATGCTGTTAAGAAAACCAACTCGAGAAAATAGCTGTTTTCAAGGAGAGCTTCAACTTCTCCCTATGGCAGGTGACTAAAAATGCACTGTAACTAAAAATGCACTGTGGCTAAAAATCTCTTCATCGTGTGATCGAAGCAAGTTAAAAAACAAGAGGCAACCGCAAAAATAACGATGAAAAAGATGAAAGAAATTATAACATATTTATTAGCGAATGTGCAGCAAGGAGGTTATAATACACCGGATTGCCTTTTCAGCCATGAAGCATAATAATGTGTAACACCAAACGGTGAGAGAGATAAAGTTTGTGGTTAAGGGAGCGCGACTTGAGAACAATTTCTTAATTTCTATAATTCTTGTTGCACACGAATCCATTCAATTGCAACTAGCACTCATGAATTATTATTTTTTTTATTTATTCATATTCTTCTTCTTCTTCACATAATTCACTGCACTTCAAGAAGTATTAATTTGCATTTATTTAAGGAATATAAAATTAAATATGTTTGTATCCTTTCACTTTGTTCGCCTCGTATACCGATTTATTTTTTATTTTTCAAGTAGAAGGAAAAAAATATCTAGGGAAGCTTAAAAATATAAAAAAAAAGAGATGAATTTTACGTTTCACACCATACCACTCGAAGGCCAAACACTCACTAAACTTGCTTAAGAAATTTTTTTAAACCAGCCACAGCACACTTAATCGCTGTCGACGTTGAAGTTGTCTATTTCGTTGCCGTCTGTATAGTTAGCATCTTTTGCATTCAACATCTACCACGAAGAAGAAGAAGCAAAGAGCAGTATAAAGGTAAGTAACGCAGCCAGTTTTCTGCTACCTATACCTACCTGTGTGGACAGGTACTCAGACTCACTCCACTCACAAGCCACAGGTATTTGGGGGAAACCGTAAGAAGTGTATGCACTGGTGTGCGTTCAGGTGAAATTCACTTGTCAGATATTGTGTGTGTTATTTTTGAGGGAGGATTTTTGTCTTCTTATTTTTTGTCGTTGTGTTTACAACAGAAGGACACGGATTATCGCTGGGCAATTCAAAATTTGTTTTAAAAAGATTTACGACCGGAAGGATGACAAAGTGACGGAGTCATATGCGCAGATTTTACAAAAACGTGCACCATTCAAATAAGTCAATTTGGGAATTTTCAGAAATGTCATTCATGCATAGGCAGTTGTTGTCAAAAAAGAAGTCGTGCTTAGGTCCTTTGCCGACAAACGAAAAGAGTCACACGGGTAAACATTGCAAGAGTGATTGCAAATAAAAGCATTAAAGGCGTTATGGATTTCGAAGACACGTGGAAGCAAATGCCGTAGTTTTTGTATGCCTTTCTGTTGCTTTAGTCTGTCCTACTAAGAAAATAAGTCTCTTTTGAATTAGAACAACTTTTCTGTACAGAAATTGAAATGTCTTAAATTTTGTTCCATTAAGTCAAATATCGCTGGCCATTTTGGCTCGATTTATGGCATTTTTCATCAGTCTTCTTGGCAAATATTCTCTATTAGGGCTTCAAGAGTCTGATGCTTGTAGACATAGCTATGGCAACAAGGATTAACGACATAAGTCAGTTATTGCAACTTTTCAGGAGAGCCGTTTAAACGTTTGACTTGTCATTAGAAATCAAGACTTGTGTCATTTTTCTTTTGTGTGTTGTTTATAAACCGTAAGAGATAAATATAAGAAAAAAAATATGACAAATAGAATCGCTTATTGCGCATCTTAATTTCGACATAAGTCGACTTATGATGTTATTCTATGTTGCCACAGTGACTCGTGACTTCAAAAACCCCCAAAAAAAAGAAGTCCACAAATATGGAAAATGTCTCCCTCGTGGTCAAGGCTTGAGGTATAGAAACAACAACTGTCTTCACTTTTTAAAGGAACATCTTCAAGTCTTTTAAAGTCTTTCACTAAAATTCTCTCTACAGAACGCCGATTGATGCCCGATTGCGTTGAACGTCGTCTGGTCGATATTCCGGGGTCTTGTTGACGTGTATTTTGTATCTGTTTACTTCACAAAGTTGTATTGACGTTTGCCGCCATTTGCAAAGATGAGAGTATTTTCCGACAGTTTGATGACTTTTGCCAACTTAATTTGATGGAGAAAGATCAGCATCCTTAAAGTTAAGTTTCCTTTTTTAGTTAGTTAGTTACTGCTCCTGTCACTTTGTTGTCATCTATGTGAGTTGAATGTGAGCGCATAAGACCTTCACTTCAGTTAGTTTATAGACTGTTTTTGGAACTATTCGGCCCTAGCGAGGTATCCGTCGGAACGGAAAATTCTCCGATTTTATACGATTCGGAGGTTTTTTGCTTCGAGGTATTCTTCGGAACATCTATTCGGAATATTTCTCCGACATTTTATAACGCATATTGGCAAATTACGTTGAAGTGCGTTGAAGCGATTTTTTTTTCTTCAATTTTTGACATCTAGGTTCCGATATCCTCCGAAAGAAATTGGTTGCGGAATTTGTTTACGATTTGGATTTGAGTCTCCGACAGAGTATATGGGTTGCGGAGAATTTTCCGTTCCGACGGATACCTCGCTAGGGCCGATTAGCCATTCCTTCTTCTGACCGATTGCTTTTCCTTAAAAATAACGATGACTGCTTCCGACTATCCTAGATTTTGTATATAAAAGTTTTAACTGAGTTATAGTTTTAGAAACATCAATTTTCCAATAGGTCACTTCTTAACCTGAGCCACGCGCAATACAACTTTGCCGTCTTACGTTGACTCTCTCTCTCTCTCTTTCTCGTCTTGGCTTATACTCATACTTTACACCGTCATAATAATAGTACGTTATGTCGTATGTGTGGCAAACGATTATACGGCGTGTGCGCGCGTGGCTTAGTACTTCTGCATAGTGTGCTGTTTTCGTCTATATTCTATATAATCTTTGGGCCTTGGCGAGTATTTGCTGCAGTCAATCTGCCATTTTTCCTCCATACTTGCGCCGATGGTGCTGGTCTTATCCTTCGTGTTGAAGAATTCCGTAATTTTGTGGTAAATTTTGGACAGACATGCCATATTTGTGAATATTATTGGTAAATAGTTTAAATTTTCTGCTTCTTCTGTTACATTTTTTTTTTACTCTTCACTCGATGTATGTGATTTGTGTGAATTAATTTTCGTTTGCACGCATACACTTGGAATACGAACGGCGAATAGTTGCCTCAAAAAGAAACCGATTTTATTTTCAGTTTATATCTCGTTACTTTATAAAGGTAACTGGTTGATTAGCTGTTTTTAACAGGGGCGGGGAACATTTTTGTTTAAACAGTCGTAAATCGGAAAAAAAATTGAATTTCTGTCATCATTTTGTGACTTGGTTGAGGATCAGAATTTATCAGTTGAAACAAACTGGAATGGTCAAAATGCCATTCAAATTTGGGACATATCCAAGTTAATATTTATGGCGAAAAAGAGAACTAAAAAAGTTGACTGGAGACTCATTTAAGCCCACAAAATTGCTTGAAACCTTCTTCTTCTCTGCCCATTGATAGAGAGCCCAAATTTTGTACATTTTCCAACCAGTATTTCGTATTTCCTCACTGATTAGTAATTTTCCTATCAAAATATAAAGCACCCGCAAAATTTGCACCCCCAAAGCAAATAGGCGAAACAAAATTGGTCACACATACGCGAAACTGGCACACATACCAATCTTGTGCGATAAGCAAAGGCAGTTATTATGCATTCTACAAGTTTTACCTAAAACCCATAGCCATGCGTAATACAATAGCTTCGAGTGGTCTTGCCTTCAGCAGAAGGAGCTTTAGCCGCCGAAAAACTCGTTTCGACTGAGGTACTTCGTGTTGAGTTTGAATTAATGCAGAAAGGAAGTAGTGGTAGTGCATTTTTTGGTAGTAGCTCTTAACGTACAAGATTTCGATCCAACACTGTGCAGGGTTCGCAGCGCCCAACTCAACGCTGGGTATTTCTTAACTTGTTGGATAGGGCATATCCAAGTGGCTGTCATTGAAGTGTGGTAATTAAAAATTTTCTTAATGATGAAGCCATTGTTTGGTTGCTCAGGTCTTTTGGCCATGACGAACACCTCAAAACCCGTATGAATGGAGTTTGTATGGATTTTTATGATTGGCACTCACCCTTATGCCAATAAATCGAAGACTGAACAGCAAATCCATTCAAACGAATGCACTCCGCAACACTAATCAGCATTTTTAGTGTCCAGTTTCGAACTCACAATAGGGAAATTTTCGATGCAAAAATGCATATTGTGACCTAAAAAAGTGGCTAAGTGGTTAGTGTTTTGGACTACTTAGCGAGGGGTCCCCGGTTCGAATCCCGAAAGAACCAAATTACATCTAAAGGTTTTTTTCAACTGCGTCACCTCTCGCGAACGTCTGACAGCCATCCGAGAGTAAAACTGTCATGAATGAGCTTCTCAATTAGCCGTTTGGACTCGGCGTTAAATTGTAGATCCATTCCATTCGTCCCAAAAATTTAAAACTCACACAAAACGAATGGTTGCGAGAGGCCTAGGGTCCCACAGACCTGTCGCGCCAAAATATTAAGGTTAAAAATGATTATAAGTTAGGCCCACTGTCTCCAAATCGCTCTCCTGTAACCACGACAACTCCTCCGATTCAATTTGCAAGTGCATTTGAATAAAAACTACTGCCCATTAAAAAGGATGCCTACTCGTAGCGTGTTCGACACTTCTTGTATATCCTGAACAATCAACCAGGCTCGTTCGTAACTCAATGCAAAAATGGGAGACTAATTACCTAATAATTGGATGTACTCTCCATACAGCCACTTACTGGCTTATAAACCCACTTTCCCAGTTTGTGTTTGTGTGTATTGTTCAATTTTCTGACAGGAAAACAGAAATACTATACACAAACTTGTCCCGTGCGATGAACAAAAAAATGGAAAAAAAATAATATTGTGTTAATAAATGGGTCAACAGGTAGATATAGGTGGTTCGTTGGTTACAATGTTTATTAACCGTTCGTGTCGTCTGGCTTGCTGTTACTCCGCCAATGGGTGTGCGATGAATTGTGCATCTAATTAAGAATGTTTCCATCTATATCTCTGCGCCTAACGTACATCAAATGCTGATGGAATGTCTTGTAGTCTTTCGGATCCACAATATGATGCATGGACAATTGGAAGACGGGTATGGTACCTGGTTATATTTGCATTTAGGCCCGATAACGGTGGACATCGCACGCATTTGTACACCAATTGAATGGTTCAACGCGTTATTATTTTGTTTGTACTTCTTCGGAGGCTTTGAGTGTCGTCTTGTGTCTACGTAGATGGCGATGGTTCCGGTGAATGAGTTTTACGCTGTGCATCTAATTAGTACGTAAGCCTTGTCGTTATAAATGTGCCAAAAGTGGCAAAGACAGTGAGCGCAGGTGAAAAAAGGGGAGAATGGATGGAATCTTAGCTTTTGGTCAAGAACTGTTCTTTGTTGTTTTCGAAATAACTTTCTTTTGCTAATGTAACTTTTTTGTTTTGATAAATATGTGTCACAGGCCGTGACCAAACTTATTGGGAACATTGCTGAAGGAGGTGGTTTTGGACTTTAGTTTTGTGGTTAGATTTCATTAAATTCGTTGGGGTTTTTTTCTTAGTCAAAGTGACAGTGAATTGACGGCAAGAAACTCATGGCTTTTGCATGCCAGGGGATATATATTTTTATTTATGAATGTGATGTGGAACGAATGTAAGAAACAGTTTGAACAATGTCAGTTAAAAGGTCAACTTGATCTTGGAAATCTCCCACTAAATATTTTGTAGGTTAAAAGTCCAAGGAAATACAATCGCTTTCATTTTACAATTTTCCATAACTCAGATGATGTCTCAAACTTTTTAGAACTGAACTTAGGACTGCTTTTATGGGTAAGGGTGTCTCCAAGCACATACAAGTACAACAAACAGTTTAAAGAAGCTTTCCAATGACACTCAAAACCATCTATTCTACTATTTGGAAACATGGTGGACACTTTGTAGTTCGAAACCGCTATGAAATTAAAACAGAAGTCAAAATGAAAATAAATTTCCAGGAGTCGAATCGCGTCGTCCGTGATCGAGCATTATTACGTCCACGGAATTAAGTTGATTACATGTAAAACAATAACAAATTCCGTCACGTAATGCTTGTTCACGGATGACGCGATTCGACCCCAGAAATTGCGAGCGGCTGCTGCCCAAATTTGAGCGAGAAATGTTATTACTTATTGCCCCTTCGCTTTCCCGCATCAGAGCAATTTGGCCCGTTCTTTTCAATAAAAAAAGGAGGCAAGTTCAATTTGCTACTTATTTAACAAGGATACGATGTTCGAAATATTTTGCAGTGACTGTCCTTTGTCTTGTCTTAAAATTTAACGAAAGTGCTCGATGTTGACCACAAGAACTTTCGGTCAAAGGAAACATATTTTAAACTCTCCCAATGGGGTGTCAAAACTCTCCGCGGAGTGTACCAACTATTTCGCTTGACAGCAAACACGGAATGGTATGCAAGAACTTCCACGCAACAAAAGTATTGCATATACTGAGGGAAGAACAAATACGGATGCAGTGGTTATGGACAACCAGAATTTATGTTGGTTACGAATGCATTGCCGACCCCTACTTTATTTATGTTTCCCCTCCTAGTGTTTTATAACAATTTTGGGTTAGACTTTTTGGATTTAACTGTTTGGTTCGGTCGGCCATTGACTCTTTCTGGTACGGTGCTGTAAAAAACGGCGAGTGAAGCGTTAAAAGCTGAATACTGCATTATTTGACGACGAAGTCCTTACCCCAGTCCACTAAGGACACAATTTCGAAAGTAAACCCACCAACTGGAACTGTTTGTATTTATAAAATAAATCCCCGTATTAATAGACAAATTTGCACAACTAAGTTTCCTTTCAGACGTCAGTTAGCATACACAAAATTGACACAACTCTTGAGTAACATATGGATAAGTCTTAAGGCCTCGTCAAGCAGAGCGCGTTTTAACACCGCGTTGTAATCGACCCTAGCGAGGTATCCGTCGGAATGGGAAATTCTCCGATTTTATACGATTCGGAGGTTTTTTGCTTCGAGGTATTCTTCGGAACATCTATTTGGAATATTTCTCCGACATTTTGTAACGCATATCGGCGAATTACGTTGAATTGCGATGAAGTGCATTTTTTTCTTAAATTTTTGACAGCTAGGTTCCGATATCTTCCGACAGAAATTGGTTGCGGAATTTGTTTACGATTTCGATTTAAGCCTTCGACAGAGTATGCGTTGCGGAGAATTTTCCGTTTCGACGGATACCTCGCTAGGGCCGAATATACTGCAATACATATTAGGTCTGTTCCTTTACTTTTGTAGTAAAAATGGAAAAGACTGTCAAAATGCCTGTGGAGGGGATGAATTCTCTCTCAAAAAGGGAAACTTACGCAAAAGTTAAGGAACGCTTTTGTTGTAGTCTGTTCAAAACTCAAATGCGAATATTCCACCCAAATGCTAAATAGAACAACAAATTAAAATCAGCAGTAAATTTTCAGGCAACTGACAGATGTTTCAATTCTTACGCAAAGAAATTTGTTGAGTAAAAACTAGTAAGAGGGGAAATATCTTGCTCTCTCGAAGACGCTCTCTTTTACGAATTTTTCGATTTAGGCAACGACAATTGAGTGAAATGCGTAAGAATTCGTAAAAATTCGTAAGATTTAAAAGTAAGGAAACAGACCTATTATCCCACGTCAAACAGAGCGCGTTTCAACGCTGCATTGAATTCACCGCGGCGTTCGAATGGCTCTTGCTCCGAGCTGCTTGACATTTTGTAAGAAAATCAAAACCGATAGTCATGTACTGCTGTCATTAGTTTTCTGTTTGACGTCCTCTAACGCGCCGTTTAGAACGTGGAGTCAAAATAATCTCACCGCGGCGTTAAAAACGCGTTCTGTTTGACAAAGCCTTAAGTCTTATGTAGCGTTTATTATTATATAATATAAATTTCCATTTTGTTCACATCCTTTTTTTTGCTTCTTGCAGGCAATTTGTTACACATGCATCCACCTGTGCATTGAAGGATGAGATTCAACGCCGCTTCAAGGAAACTCAGCAAAATTGATGCAAAATGCTCAGCAAAAATTTTGCCAACAGAGTACCGAATGTGTAATAATTCCTATCCCATTTACTTTATGTTTATTTTATAAAAATACAGCTGAGAAAAAAAACTGTATCCTGTATTTATTTGATTCAAATAATGCGTCAATTTTGGGACACCCTATAACGAAGCCGCTTAACAACCACCGGAGGGCATGCAACAACTCTCACACAACGTGTATTGCATACTCTAAGGGACAAATCAAATCCATTTGCACCTAGAGGTATATGCAGTGGTACCTATATCGTCTGCCGGATTTGATGTTGTTTACAAAAATACTGCCTACCTCTACTCATTACTGCGCGCCTGGTACTTTTGCGATTTTGGTACACTTTTTCGATTCAAATTGCAATTTTTTTCTGGTTGGTTGACGTCAAACAACGCCGAGTGAAGGCGAATTTTGGAATTCCTCGCTGTCAAAGACTAGATAGATATACTTTCGCAACAAAAACGACCAACTGGTACTGTTTTTATATATAAACAATATATATTTCCATATAATATTACTACAATCTTTTATAAATTTTACAAAGACCATTTTGTTTTACATCATTTTTTATTGCATCTTGCGGGGAGTTGTTAAACATAATTTTTTCTGTTTAAGTATAAATGAAAGCTCAACATAAAAAAAAACAAACAAATAAACAAACAACAGATACAAAAATTATTGTAATTCTCGTCTTACCTACGGATTGTTTCTATTTTGTGTTCTCTTTTTCTTTTAACTAAACATAATATACTAAAAATCGGTGTTCCATTTTAAACATCATTTCCTACAAACAAAAATATAATATAAAAGTGTAGTGTAAGAGGGAAGAAGAGTTTGTTCGTGAGTACTAGTTCTGTCAACAATTTTTAAAGGACAGGCGTTTTCTTTTTTTTTGCTACTAAATACGCAGTTAATGTTCAAGTCTAAAACGTTTATATATAATATTCTTGCATATTTTCTTAAAATGTTGCAATATTTATGCCTAGAGTTATTTTTTTCTACAGTTTTCTCATGTAGGATTCCCCATTTTCACCTGGAGGAGGAGTTCTCTGCGCTCTTCAGTTTGGATTTGTTGTTTCTGTTTCTGTATGTACAATTGCTCAACCATTATTTGCAAAATACTCTCGCGCGTTTGTGTTAAATAAATTAAATTTAAAGAAAGAAATGTAAATGAGTGTGTATGGATATCCTTAAAGAGTAGGCGAAAATACTTTCTTTTGCTTAAATTCGTTTGCTATGTGTTAAGATCATCGTGCTGGGAGCTGAAGTAGCTCACCAGGCCACTGAATTCACTTGTGGATTGGGAAGATGCTGGCGGCGAGCCGCTGTTGCCGTCATCGGCGATTTCATCGATCCCGCCCGCTGTTGGGGGATTGGATGAGTACGGACTGCGTGACTCGGAAGACTCTACTAGTAGGGGTGGAGGAGTGGCGGTTTTTGATGTGTTGAATGTTTCCAAAGTGGTGAGTTTCTTTCGTGAGAGTTCTATTACAGATGGAGCGGTAGACTTTGACGCAATTGGAGCGCACGATTTCTCGATAAGCGATGGCGACGACACTGGTGGCCGGGACGACACCGCAGCAATGGGCTGAGCCGTTGACGCTATTGACGAGGCGCATGTGGCTGCGGCAAGCGATGCCGCAGACACTATGACGGAGCTCGGTACTGCTGATGCTGTTGGAGGTGGTGGGGCTGAGTGTGGGACCGACAGTGGTGGTGGCGGATAGTAACCATAGCCTCCTACGTACGAGCCAGCTAAAAGAAAGTGTTAGTTGATTATAAAGAGAGTTGGAAGTGTACGCTTACGTGATGAGTATTCAGGAGGTGCTCCGGGGGGTCGTATGCCAGCCGACTGTGATGGATTCGGTGGAGGTACTCGCTGCGGAAAACCGGGATTGCCAAACATTTGCGGCCTTCGAGAAAAAGAAAGAAAGGTAAGTTACATACATTTACTCACACACTCGTGCACTCACCGGTAGGGACTCAAATGAGGAGGTGCTGAGTGTCTCGCCGGGGGCGGCGGCCCGAACTGCTGGTTTGGCCCTGAATATTGCGGCCTTGGCGGACCTTGCTCACGAATATCGTTGGATAGGCTGATTGGGGGACCCCCTGATGGCCGCAGAGGTGGTGGCCCGCCCACGTACGATGGCCGCAGTGTGTGATGTGACGGCATTTGGGACATTGGTGGACCTCGATGCCTCATCGGAGGCCTACCCCCGGGCGAAAGCAATGCATTTGGTGGCGGTTGCGACTGTTGATGCTGCTGCTGCTGTTGCTGCTGTGACTGCGGAGGCGGCGGACCGTAAAAGCGAGGACCTGCAAATGAATAAAGACGACTAATTGAAATGAAAAAAAAACTCAAATTTGACCGGATTACTTTGCTCACCAAACGGTGGTCCACCAACGGGCGGCATCATTGGCGGTCTTCCCTGGAGATGAGGCATTCGAGTGATAACAGACGGTTGAGTGTTCGCCGGCGGTGGCTTGTACAACTGCGGCGGCTGGGCGATGGATAGAGCCGACTTGATCACACTCGGCGTCGCAACTGCACCGCTCACTGGGGACTTGGCTGCATCCGCTTTTCCCTGCGGTTGGCTCTCAGATCTAGGCTTGGATGCTGCGGCCGCAGCAGCAGAAGCGGCAGCCGCTGCCTGTTGCTTCTGCAGAGGATCCCGCAGGGGGGTGATCTTTTTTCGCCTTCCGCGGGGTTTGTTGGGGTCACCACCTGGCGGCTGGGAGGAGCCCATGCCCTGTGTCGTTGCGGGTATTGCCTGAGTCGTGGGTGGAAAGCTGCGAGGGTGGTTGAGCGGGGCACTCAAAGCGTTCTGAAGCAGCGGCAAGTGTGGCTGCTGTGAGCGGTTGTGTTGCAGCATGTGCTGCAATGGAGGTCCGTAGCCGTGCCTTAGTAACGGTGGATGCATCGTCGGCATTGGCAGTTTCTTGCGCACCGGCTCCTGAAGCCCGGACGCCGAGCTTGAGGTGGATTGAAGCGACTGCTGTGGCGCCATAGCAGAAGAAAGCGGTTTGTAAACAGATTCTGCGTCCTTGGCGGACTTTCTGCGAAGCACCTCGTTCGGGGGCGGCAGTTTGATTTGCTGCTGCTGCGCAAAGTCCTCCTCCTCCTCAACCATGCGTGCGATTGCCTCCTCGTCCATATCTTCGGGATTAAAGTCATCGGGCAGATCGTCGTCGTCGAATTCCGACTCGTCGAGGTCTCCCTCGCTGATGGACTCGCCCTTGCGCTGCAAATAATCAATGTCCAGCACCTTCGCCTGACGGATTACAGACAGCGGAACTGTGGACAACGAGTCTAGCTTTGCGGGGGAGCGTTGCGCTCCCGCCTTGATGGGAGTGAGTCGTGGTGTAGCTGCCAGCTTCGCCCCTTCGGCATTCTTTTCGGCCAACATTCGTTTGATTTCTTCCTGTTTCTTTATGAACTGCTCGCGTTCCTCGGGCGGAGTGTCGGGCCGCTTCACTCCCGGCTTAATGCCTCCATCGGAGCTGTCGTCCTCGTAGTCTTCCAGGTAGGTACATCTGTTGCCACGGGTCTTGCGGGAACTGTCCACACTGTCGTCGCTGTCGTCCTCGCTGTCGTCGCGCACCATGCGGTTCTTGGAAATGCCAGCCTTGAAACTGCGACCATTGTCGTCGGATCGCTTTGTTTTCTTCGCCTTGGAAGCTGATTTTGGCTTTAGTTTTGGGGATTTTCGCGCAATCGCGTGCGAGTTCTGCTTCTTTCGAGCTGACGGACGCCATGCGCCGTCACTGGCCTCGTTTTCCGTCGAATCGTCGCACAGATCGTCGCTGTCGATGTTTTCCGACAATTCCTCGTCGTCATCGTCGTCGTCGTTGGTCTCGCTTTCCGTGTAGTCCGAGTCCTTTTTGCGCTTTTTCTTTGATTGTTTGCGTTCTACATCATCTGAGCCATCTGAATCGTCGACAATAAACTTTCTATCCTTGCGGCGTTCGCGAGCCGCTCGGCGAGCAGCTCGCCGGGTCTTCTTCTTTTTTCCACCACGCCGGCGACGGTACATCTCCAAGCTGCTGTCCGACGATTGCGTTCCTTCTTCCTCCTCTTCGTCGTCGTCGTCTTCTTCGTCGTCCATCGAACTGGTCTTGAAGTCCTCATCCGAATCGTTGTCCCCTTCGGAGCTGATGTCCAGCGTTGTTAGCTTCCTCGGTTTCTTCTTGATATGACGGCCAGCCTTTGGTTTGCGTTTGAGGGGCTCAAAGTCACTTCCGGAATCGTCCAACGCTGGAGCGGCATTACCTTCCTGCGGCTTCTCGCTGCCCTCCGTCTCTTCGCCATTCTCCCCAGTGGTGCGCTGTTGTTGACGCAGCTTTTCCTCCTTATCCGCTTCGATGATGGTGGAAATGTCCTTCCCACGACCAAGGTTGCCCGCCCCAGCCACTTCATCCTCCTCCTCCTTCAGCGCCGACTTTATCATGTCGTCGTACTCGTTCAGCCGGTAGCTCACGTTGATTTGACGACGTTTTCGCAGCTTGTAGATCGGTTCGTCGTCCGAGTCCGAGGCGGAGTCGCTCTTACTCTTGCTCGACCTGCTGTTCGAGTACGTTGACCTGGATGTGTTGGTAGCATCAGTCTCTGTTCCATTCTCCTCGCTTTCATCACCATCATCATCGTCGTCATCCGACAGCAGTGCCTTCCGATTCTTACCTGATCGCTCTTTCCTGTTGCGGACCTTTTTCCGCTTGTTCTTCTTCTTGTCAACCTTCACCTGAGCAGCTCGTTCCTGCTCCAAACGGTCCAGCTCATCCGTGCGCACTTTCTCCTCGTCTTCCTCCTTTTTACGCTGAACCAAATCATCAAACTCCTTGAGGTGAGACTCCAAGGCAGCAATCAGCTCCTCCTGTTGACACGGCGGACAAAACCAGTCCCCTTCGGGAATGTAAAATATTACGGGCGACAGGCAAGAGCAATGGTATCCTCTGTCGCACTTATCACACAAGAGAATCCACTCGGGGTGGTCGGACTTGCCGCACTTTTGACAGGACTCGTCTATTTCGACTGCTTCCACAACCTCTTCGCCCTCTTTTCTGGCCGTTCGAGCTCTTTTCAAGGGAACTACTTGCGACTCGTCCTCCATTTCTGACTCGGGTGAGAATTCGTGGTCGGACCGGAACAGTGGACTCCCTGGATCCGATTCATATTGCTCCTCCTCTTCTTCTTCGGGTTCTTCCGAGCCGGAACTCCAACCGCCCTTGCCGGGGCACTTTTTCTTCTTCTCTGCTTTCTTCTTGACCTCGACTTCACTGTCCGCGTGGTCGGAGGAATGTTCAGAGGGCTCGCTCACGGTCGGATCTTCGGCCATTTCGGCTTTCTTCTTCTTCTTCAGCTCTGCCTTCATGTTCCGCAGTGCGATCTCCTCCATCTTGCGGCGATCTGCCTCTTCGCGGATCTTCAGCTGAGCGATGCGACGTGACTGGCGCACTGGAGTGCTGTCTGACTCCAAGTCGATGATGTTCTTCGTATCGACGTCGTCGTGGTTCTTCCGTCGCTGCGCGGAGGCCGGTTGTTTTTGAGCAGCCTGCTGCTGTGGCCGAGTGAGTGTGATTGGTTTCGGCGTCGATTTCGATGGTTTGGTGTCTGCTTCAACTTTGGGTTCCTCTTTAACGGAAATCTCCGTCTTTTCCTCCTTTAGTACCTCCATCTTCTGTTCTTCGATGACCTCCTTCTTGGGTGCAGACTTATTCAGCGGAGTCTTGACTTTGGTCTTAGCAACTTCAGCAACCTCCGCAGGAACGTCTTTTTCCACTTTGGGCTTGTCTGCTGCCTTTACTCTGGTCCGTTTTGGCTGTGGCAACTCTCCTACGAGCTCCGGTGGACCGCCTCGTCGACCCGATCGGGTTTTAACCACCACCGCCGGTGCCGCATTTGATTTGGGAGAAGTTTCGGCGTCGTCTTCGCTGCTGCGGCGCTTTCTCTGATTCTCCGACGGTGGGTGCTCCTCTGCAGAGGGTTCTACGCATTTTTCTGGAGTTTTTTTGATCTCAGCTTCAGAATTGTTCTCTTCGTCGATTGTTTTTAGCGATTTATCGTTTTCTGTTGGGCTTAGTCTAGAGTCCTGTTCCGGTGGTTGCTTTTTCTTTGGAATTTCACCATCCACCTCCTCGGTTGGCTCTTGGGAATTTGGTTTCTTCGGTTGTTTGTTGGCAACCTCCTCAGATTCGATGGATCGCTTTCTTGAAGTCTCCTCTTCGCCGACTTCTGCACGTTTTGGTGATACAATCGGTCGTTCTTCCAACTCCGGCAAGTCGGGCTGCTTTTCTTCTTGCGTCGCCACTTCTTCGGCCTTAACAATCTCTTCTTTTGCGATAGTAGCCGCAGCTTCTTGTTCCTCCTGCTCTTTTAAGGCTATCGCAGCAGCCTGCTTCAACTTGGCCTTCAAAGGTAATATTTTACTGATGTCCCTCTCCACCCTCTCCACCTTCTCCACCTTCTTGATGGGAATCTTCTTACGTGGCCCCTCATCTTCCCCACTGCTGCTGGTCGTTTCCTCAACCGCTGCAATCTTTCTCTGAGCCTCAACTTTTTTTCGAACTTCTGTGCTCATTAGATTTTTGTTCCGCATTTTGGGACGCTTGCCGCCAATGTCCTCTTCTTCTTCTACTTCTGCAGCTTGATCTTCTAGAATTTCAGAATTTGCCTCAGTCTCACTCTCTGATGAGTGACGTGCGAGTTTTTCTGGTTTCTCGTCACTCAAACGACGTTTGCGGCTGATTATGATTTGTCGAGGCGTTTTTTTCGCTTCCTCGCCGCCGTTATTCGATTCTTGTTCTTCTGTGTTTGAACTTTTCTTCTCCACAACGGTGCCAGGACTTTGTTCAACCTCATTGGAGTGACTTTCGCCGTTTGCTGGCTCAGGAACTTTCTCCGTTTCCTTCTCTGGGTTTCCTTCATCGTTGGCGTTGTCG
Organism: Cheilosia pagana; assembly: GCA_936431705.1. Classification (NCBI taxonomy): domain Eukaryota; kingdom Metazoa; phylum Arthropoda; class Insecta; order Diptera; family Syrphidae; genus Cheilosia; species Cheilosia pagana. The sequence goes on from OW386169.1 coordinate 1,021,099, forward strand.
TTTGTCCTTTCAGTTTGTTCGTTTTTCGGTTGATTTTTAACAGGACTCAGCTTCAAACATCCAGGTTGGCCGAAGAAAAATGTTGCCTTGGGTTCGGCCTCACTGGACTTGTCATTTCCAACCAGACATTCCTGCCCCGCACCTTCGCCGAAAACACGTATAGTGGCTTCTTCAATCGCTTCACTGAACTCTGGCTCATGCTCGAATTCGTCGGATAATAAAAAATTGCAGTAGCTGTTTTCACACTCCGTACCGCTGCCTTCTTCCTTCACAAATACTGGGGGATCCTCAATGGCCTCGCCAACGATAGGACTCTCGTCTTTGACCTCCTTGGGATCTTCTTCTATTGTTTGTTTTGCGGTTTGTTCGTGCTCTGCCTCCTCTTCATGCTCAGGTTCTTCCTCTTCTTCGTCGCCATCTTCTTCGTCCTCCTCTTCCTCTTCCCCGATATCAGCTTCGTCGTCGTCCTCATCTTCCTCCTCCTCTTCGCCGTCTTCATCCTCACTATCATCGTCATCATCATCTTCGTCGTCGTCCTGCTTTGCCTTTTCATATTTACTAAGTTTCTTTTCCCGATTCGAGTCCAGCAGCGACGGGCGTTGCTTCTTTATCGTTTCAAGTTCAGGTTTGTCCTGCTCTTCTAGGGGACGTTTCTTGGGTTTCTCCATCGTTATCTTGGAGTGACTGATTACCAGTGGCTGAAAAAGAGACAATCAATATTTTCACTGTTTGAATGACATTCCTCCTTCTTACCTTCACTTTCTTTTCTTCTTCCTTCTCGGGAGCGGTTTCTGTAGTCTTTTCCTCTGAATCGAGGGCCACTTCCTCGTTTTTCATGACTTTTCCATTCTCCTTGTTGTCCAATTTGATTTTTATATTTGGTATCCGACCTTCTGCGCTCTGATTGCTCTCCTGGCTGTCGTCTTTCTCCTCCGGTGGAGGTGGCTTAACAATGGGCGCAGAGCAACTATTGCTGCTGCTGTCTTCGTCGACCACTCCGATCTCTGATGGTAGCACAACTTCATTGCCCTTCAGACGGGAGATCAGTTTAACCAACTCTTCTCGGTTGGTAGCGACCACTTGCCAGATCTCTTCGTCCAAATGCTCTTGATAGATTCGAAGGTTACAGTCCAAGTCCTGTGTTAACCAATATGAATGGCCGAGCCGATCACGACCAACTGGTTGACTGCGCAGCGAGTCAGCACTCATCGCAAGGAGCTTCGCGCGGAATTTGTTGTTTCGGTCAAACTGGCTTTCCAGCAGCTCCTTTGAAAGAGAAGTAGGGCGTTAAAAGATGTGTTAAGAACGTGGGTAGGTTTGTCTTACCCTTAGTATCCTCAGTTTGACCTTTAGACTTGATTTCTTGTACCCAAATCTCTCGATTTCCCACCCATCTTGCGACGAATAGCAAAAACAAAACTTGCTCAACGCAGACTCCCATGCGCACTCGTGCACGGTTCTTCTGGTCTTACGCATCAGCTTAATATGAAGGTCCCGCAACCCATTTGGCACTAAAAGTAAACAAGAATGTTATTATCGAATAACTTCAGTTCCATTGACAGACAGAAACCAAACTGCTCAGTTCTTGACGTTGGTTAGCAGATAACTAGCTTCACTTTTGGCAGATCGAGCGCTCTTCAGAGCTACGGTTTCGCAACAAAATAAGTGAAACAAGCCTTATCACGGTGAAAATATACACAACAAACAGAAAAAATGGTAACTTTCTTATTTTACTACCTTCCCTCTTCTCCTTATGCGTGTATATCGACAAAAAAAAACCGAAACGAAAAAATTACTTTGCTGTGATGCAAAAATGCTACCCTGCGCTCACCTTCATCCGTATTCGATATCCAATCTTCCAATTGTTTAAAATCGGGATAATGCACTTGCAATTGTTCAGAAAACTTCTCTAAAAACGCACATATCACTGCAAAATCTGGATCATTTGCACAAGAAGCATCTTTGTCGGACGACGCCATTTTTCCTTCCGTCAGTGCGTTCGATGATTGGCATTTGATTATGCCGTAGAGAAAAACACAAAATTATACACGAAATTTGATTGTTTTCGTGCAAATCTTTATACACACGATATCACAACATTGTGGGGAACATTTTACACACACTTTTGTTTGGAATTTAACTTTTAAACTTATGGAAAATCACATAAACACCGCACTGCTGCAGTCTGCATAAGTGAACCGTGCCGAGAAACGGGAGTAGCTTTTTTTTTGTGTGCGCAAATTGTAGTAGATTTTTTTTGGTTCTTGAATGATTTCTTTATTTCGAAGATGGGACTTTTCGAAGTTGAAGATGTGAATGAGATATACAATTTATTTAGTGTAAATTCCTTATTAAATGCAGAATAGTTGCTTTTTTGTACATATGAAAAACGGAAATTGTTCCCTTTGGGATTTTCTTTATATTTCAACCAAAATGGAGTTCAATTGTACTTAAATAAGAAATTTTTAATTTAAATCATATTTGTCCGATTCCGAGGCTTTAAAACAAACTTGATACGTGCCAATAAAAATGTTAATTCGAAGTCTTTGCTTAACATTGAATATTTTTAGTATATCCACTTTTTATATTTAACGAATTAACGCCGAATATGCTCTTTAGTATAAAAACAACATTCAAATTTGTGATTTTCTATTATTTCATTCAACTTTTAATCAAATGAATATCAACTTGAATGAACCCATTTCGAAAATCTAGCAACAGCTGCTTTTGATCGAACAAACCCAAATGCAGCAAACTTCACAGCATAACCGCCATTTGTTTGAAAACTTCGTTTGGGTTTTTTACGTCAATGTGCAAGTGCAATTAATTCACGTTAATTGTAAGAAATTTATATTTTGAATAGAAGCTGCTTATACATTCAACTGCAACGAAAAAATGGGTTCCAAGCAAACAAAAATTGAGGGCGAGTATCTGCCACAGACGCCCACTCAACCAATCACCGTCCGTACTGATTACGAAGGTTTGGAAAATATCCTGGACCCGAGATCGCCACACATCTGTCGTACACCGCTTAATGTAAATATTTCTTCAAAGCAAATAAACGCAACCTCTTATTGATATATTTTATTCAGGAAATTATTCAGAGACACGATGTTGAGCTATACCATCAGGTGTCTGCGATACCAGCAATTGATACAGATCACCCTGTCGGTTTACTGCGTAAACGCTTTTTCAAAGCGTTCTCGTACAACTTGAACGATCCACGATCTCCCAGCACGTTTCTCAATCGCACTCCATTGACATTCGATGGGTTAGCAGACAAGACTTTAAATTTGGATGACACATTCTCTGATCTGTTTGTAGAGAGTAAGATCCCCCAAGTCGATCCTCCAATCGAGGACACTGCAACTACCCCACATGAAATAGAAGAAGAAATCCCCACTGAGGCTGCTGCAACGCCAAAAACGCAACCGGATGCAGCTATTCTAGAAGTAGATCCACGTTCTCCGTCCATTGGCGTAGATCGAACGCCGATCATCTTCACCGATGACGCCGCTGCCGACGAGGAGGACATTATCGAGAACATCTTATCAACTCTGTCGCTCAACATGGCTCAGAAGGTTCCAGAAAACAAGCCACTCGAACGAATTCGCAACAAGAAGAAGGTTCCCAGCAAAGCGCCCTTCCGCAACAACATGATCTACGAAGACTGTGAAAATCAAACCACAAGTAGCCCACAAAGTGCCCAAAAGGGATTTGATTCGCCATCGAACGCAAAGCGAACCCCTCTCAGCTGCGTGAAAAACAATCCCCAGCTCCGATCGCGGTCCGTTGAGATTTCAGGAAAATCAATCAAGTCCCGCTTGCCGCTGACCAGCTTCGACGATACGGTGCACAAGATCACTCCGGTCAAGAAGATCCTGCGCTACTCAAACATGGAGAACATCGAGAACTCCTTCGAATTTTAAATCAATTTCATTTATACCTTTTTTACACATTTTTCTGTAAGCTTTACAAGTTAAGTAAGAAATAAATTTGCGTTAGTACAAAAGAAAAAGAGTCTTTCTATATTCGTCTTTCGTCCGCCCGAAACTATGCAAATCTTTGTTAGCCGCTTTTGTCTGCATTAAGCGATTTCAAACTGTCGCGCCTTTTTCACACCGGCTACCATATTTACCAAAATCTCATTGCATTCCTCCGGCTTTGAGAGAGCAGCCCCTTCCGTCGTCGCCACACTCCTTTTCCGGTTGAGCTGCCCATCGAGAAATTCTCAAGTTTTTTCTCTGCTCCTGCTCTAGTCGGTTTAAGCTTATTTTTCCGTGTCTATTACTTTGTTCTTGTCTATTAATTTTAAAAATAGTTTTATTTTATTCGAACATAAAGTACTTTTGCAAATCCTTAAATAGTCGCAACCGTGGTCGAGCTCTAGCGTGGTTAAGTAAACAATATTGCAATAAAGGACAAGTCAAGGAATACGATTGTGTGGTGCTGCATTTGGTCGTCGTTCGGTTTGCATAGATTTCTGGCGGACTCTCTAGTGTTTATAGAAATAGAAAATTGGTCATATTTTTTGTAATTCAATTTTACATAACGTCTGAAGAAGGTGAGTGTGGAAGGAATGTGCAGTTAAACTGTACTCGTTGATTATGTACATTTGTAACCGTTATTGGCGGGTAAATGTGTTTATGTTGTTATTGCGGTTGCAATTTACATGGCCAATTTTTGGCCCGTGTTGTTTTTTATCAGTCATTTCAGACAAATGGTCGCTGTAAGCTGTAACTGTGAGTAGTTCAAGCCGTTTTTGATGTTTTCATGTTTTTGAAATGCGAGTGTTGTACAAATTTTGTAGTTTAACCAGAAATCTGATAAAAAATCAAATCGCGCGTGGCTTATCCCGTAATCGTTATCGTGATCTGTTTGCAATGGGTTACATTTTTGTAAAAGTGCAAACGACCTATTTTCCGTTGTTGGATATTCAAAGAATCAAATCTTTTAACGCTGTAAAAAACGTCTTTGAAAAGCTTGAACATTATTGAAACTCTTTATGAAATTAACGACTCGCCAGGGGTCGAATTGCGTCATCCGTGAACGAGCAATACGTGGCGGAATTTGTTTTTGTTTCACAATGTAAATCAACTTAATTCCGTGAACGTAATGTTCGATCACGGATGACGCGATTCGACCTCAGCTCTAAATTCAACGGCGCGGCGCTTTGCAAGTGGGAGTTGTTTGCCTAAATGTAATGCTCAAAGTTTGAAATTAGTCAAAACGCAGTTTAAAACTTGAAATTAGTCAAAATTGTGACTTTTACATTAGAAAAAAAGTCAAAGTCGATTCAACCGACCGGTTTTCTACGACGCCACTTGTTAACCACGTCACACAAACGAGTCCAATCTTCCAGCACAGAAAATAGATTGCGTCTGTTGTTGACTGCGTACATATCTAAAATTCATTATTCAGTAGTTTAAATGTGTTTTGACAATTAGCAGAAACTATTTGAACATTCATGGGAATGTTTTAACTGATTGGTTGAAGAGGGTGAGCTTTCCGCGCTTCACTGAAACCCCAGATGGGCCCGTTCCTAATGTTTTAACTGAGTCAGACCAACAATTTCTTTTTAATTTTACAGATTATTGACAATTGGAATTGCTAAGCACAATAGTTAAGATGGCAGATCGTTTTTTCAGGTTTGTGTCCATAGTCATGCATATTTGCTTATGCATAACACTAATCCGCTTCCTTTCAATTTTTCAGCTTCCATTCTGAAGAGGCCACCGGCTTTATGAACTACAACTCTTGCCTGCAGACGACGGGACTGGCAACGCCACAGTCACAGACGACTGCCGCAGCAGCAGCGATGGGAGACTACAACCCAACCTCACTTTACTTCTCATCCACCGCGGTCGATGTGAACAACAACCAAGCAACCACCACTGCAAGTGCAGTTGATTTAAACGCTGGACGCAGCGCCATGCCGAATTACTTTGGCAATCCGCAGAATTACAATAAAATTGCAGGCCATTCCGTGTTGAAATTACCCACGGACAGTGGCTGTCACTCGTATCTGCCAGCAGCTAACCTCGCAGCGGGACTGAGTCAGCCGTCGCAACAGATGCAACCACCGCAATGCCAGTATGCGCACAATACCGGCAGTGGTTGTTTCACCCGGAATCGCTACATGCCCTACAATCACAATCGGGTGTGTGCAGCAGCAGCGGCAGCAGCTTCGGCGTCTGCCCTGGGCAACACCTCAGCGGCCTCCTTGAACATGCAGTTCCAGCAATTCGCCCCGATTTACCAAAATTCTCTGACTATGATGCTGCCCGATGCGAGTGCGGGTGCGCTATACGATCGAATCACTGAGCTTGACTATAGCTACGCGAATGCGGTGGCTGGCGCTGCTGCTGCCGCCACAGCGGCGACCACGAACGCAGTTGCAAATGCCAGTACGGGAAATATAAACAGTGGAAAGGGCTTGGTCAATGGAAATGCGTCGCAGTACCAAGCGAATGGCTCACCCGGCAGTGATCCCAACCAAGTCGTCACCCTACAGATCAATAACTTGGACTACTCAATGGACGAGGCGAGTCTGCGCAACTTCCTCTTGAACCAACTCAAGCCGATCACGCCGGTGGTGTCATTGGTGTTCGAGGGCAGTTCCTACGCCAAGGTAACAGTCCCGAATTTGAATTTCGCCAAACAAGTCGTGGCCAATTTGCACCGCAAGAAGATCGGCCATAAGCGAATGATTGTCTCCTACACGCGAGACTCGTCCTTAACAGAATTCAATACACTACGTTGCCAAGTAGCCGGTCTACTTAAGGACGTTCCATACTACACCCTTCCGATGTACAAGTTCCGCGAGCTTTTTCAGTCTCGCTTCAAGACATCCATTAGCGTGCTGGACCTTTACAAAATGCAAGACATCTGCAACATCAACGCCGATAGCAATGAGGAAAAGTTTATAAGCCTACAGCCGGAGCTGTTTAATTCGCTCGACAGCAGCCCCCTGATGGAAGGGTTGCAGCACAGCGTTCCGTATTGCACCACGCACTTCAAACGCGAACAGCACAAGGGTTGGGCTGAGCAGGAGATCGAACCGTTGCCCAACGTCTTCATGACCATCTCTGAGATTCAACAAATCATCTATCCCCTGCTGAAGGGCCATCCGGGTGACATACCGGTCGCCAGCGTGGTTCACTGCATAGAGGGCGAGCTGAATATCCAGATAACAAAGAACGAAAACGGCGTCAACCTGGAACATTTGGTTTGTTGCGTCCATGGTATACAGATAAACACCAATAGCTTTGGAAATAAGATCCTCGGATGGCTTGAGCCGGAGAACGCCGTCGGCAAGGAGAACGGCGACGGACGGTTCTATGCAAAGAACGCGTCCGCATCGGATCCACTGTACCAGATATCGCGCGAGGTGGTGGAATTGGTGAAGATGTCGCCAAAGTCTACAATGAAGTTCAACCGCTTCATTCCGGCCTATCACAATCACTTCGGCAAACAGTGCCGCGTCGCCGACTACGGATACACCAAGCTGATTGAACTCTTCGAAGCGCTATCCACAGTTGTTCAGATCATGGGCGACGGAGAGAATCGCCAGATAACCCTCACCCATCGCACGCAGGTTCGTCGATTCACCTCGGACCTGTTGAGAATACTGCGTGCGCTGGGAAACAAGTCAGTTCTGCTGTCGCAGCTCCCGCTGATCTTCTCGCAGATTCAACACCGCAATTTCGATATTACCGACTACGGAGTGTGCGACATTGTCGACATCCTAGATGGATTGGTGAACTCAAACATAGTTACCGTCGCCACGGTGCAGAATGGAAAGGACATCCTGATTTCGATCCCGCAACGCAAGCAAACCGCAGCTGAGATTGAGAAAACCAGCATCTTTGCTAGTGAGGTTGTGGAACTGTTTCGCAATGCGCCACAATACTCGATTTTGTTTCAAAAGTTTGTCCGTTCCTACCACTACCACTTTGCGTACCAGTGCCGGCTGAGCGATTACGGCTTCTTTAAGCTGGCCGATCTTATGGACGCCATTCAGGGAGTTGTGGAAACCGAACTAACCAACGATGAGGACAAGAAGGTTTTCCTGTCGCCGAAAATAGCTCGCAGGGTGTTTGCCGAGCAGTTGGAGGAATTGATTCGCGAGTTTACTGGTGCCTCGAAGACCTGCATGAAGCTGGCCGAGGTTCTGGAGCTGCACAAGAAAAAGTTTGGCTACAACATCCAACCACAGGCGTTGGGTGTTTCCGACATCCATGAGGGTGTTAAGCTGCTGCCCTATGTTGAGGTGAGTTGTTCATTTCAGTTGTACCTCCATCTAAACAAGGTCTCTTTCAAGGTTCTCAAGAACGACAACAACGTCTGGATTATCTGTCATAACGATGACGCCGTCTTCCGCACTCAGTGCTACCGTTCTTGCCACGTAATTCAAGAGCACGGAAAAGACCAAGTCCCCATGAACGATTTCATAAGCTCGTTCAGCCAAAAGTACCAGGAGACCCTGCCCGAGAGCTCCATTGCTGCCATGAAGCACGCAGTTGAGGTAAATGAATGCCATATTCGAACATATCTCCATATATATCTCCCCACTTTAGATTGTAACCGACAAGGATGCAAAATTCGTAAAGATAACCGCCTTTATGAAGTTCCTCATCGGGGTGGTTCAGTTCATAGAGCACCGGACAATGACCTTGTCCGAGATAAAAAATGCCCTCAATGTGGAGTGCCTCAGTTGCTTTCAATACGGATTCCCGAATTTGTACACGATTCTTCGTGCCTATCCGGACGTTTTCGCCATAAACCTGGGATCAACGCAGGAGCGCAGTGAGATTTCCCTAGTTGCGCAATCGGAACTGGCTCTTTTCCTAATTACACAGAACAGCTCCTATGCAAATCTCCAGAAGCATAACTCCAAGAAGCTACCTTCAAAGATGCGCACCTCGCGCCTGCCACTGAGTGAGAGCAATCGCTCATCCCTGACCAAGTCATCGGGTGTGGGACAGAAAATCTCCTCCAACAAAGCGCCGTCCAGTTTCTACCAAAAGCCCCAGTCCGTTCCCACCAAACAACCACAAGCGATGCCAAGCAACAGCGTGAAAAACAATCTAACAACCACCAGTTGCTTTAACAACATCAACACATCGGCCAACAATCTCAATCTGAGCAACAGCTCCATGCTAAACACAACATCGACATCCTGCAGCAACAAGGAGAATTCGTTCAACAACTCTGCATTCAACATGTCGTTCAACTCGACGTTGAACTCGCTGTCCGATCCGAACACTAGTATGGGAAGTGTTAATGGCACGAATCCAGTGGGCTTCTCCAAGCTGTGGGATCGCCGTCAATCAAACTACTACAATAGTACTGCAAATGCAAACACCGACCAAGGCAGTTGTATCTTCGAATTGGCCAGCAACCTGCAAATGTGCACGGTGCCCTATGAGCCACCAAAGCCGGACACCCCACCATCGGACGTAGGTTTTCACTTTCCCATTCCATACACCTTCGAATGAATATTTCTATTTCCAGAATATGCCTTTCTGGATCGATCCGATTTGGGCGAATAGTAATGGTGAAAATCCACCAACAATCAATTCGGTAAGTCCGCCTCATTTCGAATTTAAGCCACCTGCAAACGGTTTTTCTCTTTAGCTCAATATAAAACTTCCGGAATTGAAGACATTCAATATTTTGCCGATGCTCCTGTCGCCCTACACTCTATCGAAGACCGAAAACATGAAACAACAGATGTTCAATTTTGAGAACCATGATAGAAAAATCGCCTAAGCCAAGCACAACAAAACACTAAACTAAAGATTTTATTATTTATTTATATTCCTTTTGTAATAAACTGAAACATCAAGTGCTCAATGTTAACTAATAATAATTTTCCAAATTATCCGTAGAATCTCTTCTGCTTTAAAAATTTATAAGAAAAACGCTTTGTTCAATTTTAATCACGGTTTTTATTATAATTTTGTCGGTGTAACACTTCGATATAAAGTTTCAATATTAATGTCAATATTAATTAACATTATTTTTTACTATTAAATTTAAAAAAACCGAATTGTAAACTTTTGTTGATCAAAAAATTGTAAATTACGAAAAAAAAGAAAGAATGTTCACAACTTTAATATATTTGTTAAGTAATTACAAATTGCATGCCTTAAAAGAGTGTTTTCTTTTACTTTTTTACACAAATGACTCATAAAAAACCGGTAGCATTTGTTTCTGGAAATTCCTACATTCACAACAAACTGTCAAAAAGGTTCCCTATTGGGTTTAACTTTCCTTTTAAATCAAGAAACTATGCAGACAGCTGGTAATCAATTCAATTTTACAGACTCACAATGGCGAACTTTGCCTTTTCATAAATTCATCTACTGCGACCGTCAAATAATTTAAGGTTGAGGTTAAATTTGATTATCAGTAAGGCCGAGTGTCTTCCTTTTTACTCTAAACTATACCAGTCTGTTTATAAATAGCTTGTTGTAAGAAGATAGATAGCAGAGGGCAAAATCACAGCAGTTGCGTAAGAATTGCGCATGACACTTGACATTTGTCAGTTTTGGGACTGCTAAGTGTCAAGTAGTTCTCTCGTTTTCACTAAAAATGATGTGTCGTGCGATAGAAAGTGCATACTCGCGCCTGGTTTAACTCAAAAATTGAAGAATACAAGCTTTTGAAATATTTCCACGTTCTGTCAAATGCACAACAGGACTGCGATCTGTCAAAAAATGCATTTGCATGACGTAATCTATTTTAAATTGTGAGCGCAATCGCTTTAAAAATGATCCCAGTCATAACTTGGACAGACATTGTACAATTATGCCTTAGTCTACTGCAAGGTTGTTTTAAAAGATGTCGGAAGTCGTTGACTCAAACCCAAAATCGTCAAGTTGCATAGAAAAAAACTTAACGATCGACACAATTCCTGAACGACTCTGTCTCTGTGGCAAGTTTTAATCAATAATCATGCACAATTTCGCTATAAACCTGATTCGAGGAATTATTTTAATAATATTCTTGTGTGACTCGTGCATTAAGCATTATACATCCGAAGGAAATATCCCTCTATGGATAGATAATAGTTTATTAAAAATCTCGTTACCAATTAGAGATACTACTTTGCAATAAAAAAAAAACACACTATAGGTGTAAATTCAATCGTTTTAATTGCAGCAATAATATTTGCTTTGATTACCTTTAAAGATATATTAAAGCTCGATCATGTTTAGACCTTAGACCTGCGATTAAAATAATTAGAAAAATAATGATTCTTATATGCAGCTCAAATTGATTTCCTTATGATTAGAAATTGTACACAGTTTGTGCAAAAGCAACGCGTATATTGTATTTTTATTTAATTAAAGGGCTAAACAGAATGTAAGTTCGCTGGTGAGTTGTGCATCGCTGTCAAATGGTTGCCAAATACAGCATTAACCCGCCATTAACCGGATATTTAAAAAGCGAAGTGTCAACTCACGTCAATCGCTATGCGAATGTCAGATAATTGAAGAGAGCTGAGGAAATCAGGAAAAAAATTGGACACATTCACAAATTCAGTTAATGACAGTGGCAATCCCAAAAGTCAAACATATGGAAGGTCCAACCGGCAAAACGGCTTTACAGGTTAACGTTTCGTTTCTTGAATGACATTTGCAAAACTTAGAGTCAGTTTAGGCTCAATATCAATGGTAAGCAAACAAATAATGACAAGTCTCTGTCGCGCGGCCTTCCAATTAAACGAAACCGTTCGAATCAGTCAAAAGGCAAACATCGTATGGCAATCGAGGGTCGATTGGAAAGCTTTGTATGTCATTTGTATGTCACGGGTAAAGTGAAGCTACCTTGGAAGAATACGTTTAACTTTTTTTAGAAATAAATGGGAGATATGTTTCTCGTCCATTGCGGTTAGATAAGTACTGTATTTCAATGTTCCAGGAACCATAAACAGAATCATAAATTCATAGCCCGTGAGAACTCCCAACTGATCCCCGTTGTGGTTGCGAAAATGTACTTTACACGCTCAATTTATGTTCGATCTTCTGCCCAACTATGCATTTGGAATTTTGAGTACATTAAAGTTGTGGGTCCAACTATACAAACAACTATGAGTGGAATTCAGTTCCCCAACTGTCATAAAACACATAAAAGTTTCCATTCAAACTCGGTATAATGATCTTACGTCAGATGAAGATGCAGATAATGGCGAATGACTCATAGTAAAAAACAAAAAAAGCGGTTTGTTTAGATATTCTTTTTCCGCACAAGAAGCTCGTGCTGTATGCTCATCTGTGTTTGGTGTTCGATAAGAGGTGAGTAAACCAGCTTAAATTATTTTATGACCTAGCAACGACAGCAAATGAATTGAAAAAAGTTGTATCAATAATGATCTATGACGTATAACAAATTTGGCGGAATTGTCTTTAATACAAATGCTGCCAAGTATCAAGAATTGTTACTGCAATCGCAATGTAGCTGTCAATTTTTTAGGTGTCTTGATAACATATAAAATTATTAATAACCCACCACAAATTTTGTCTCAGTGCGTAGGAGAAATGTTAACAATATTCGCCTTATAATCATATAACTCAAATGCGATTCATAAATCAGATTAAGTGACAGGCCGCATAATATGTACACAGCAAAGCACAACAAATAATGATAAACATCTTAGAAAACGCTTGCTCTGCATATTCAAAACAGAAATACTTGTAATAAACATTGGGGGCATTCAAGTATCGAATTTAGTAAGTCTGACAGCTGGCTGACTTGATGTATCTCCATTTTGATTGGCCTGGATCGGTCACATGGGCAGCTGTGTCAGTTGACGTTTATGGAGGGGTAGCCGACGAATCAAGTCAAAAAATTCGTGATTGAGCACTAAGTTGACAGTTCACATAATGTGACTGACGTAGAAAAAGTGACGTTCCCGACCAATCTAGTTTTTGCGTTCAGGTTACATCTACTCCCGACCAATCTTGTCGACTTAAGTCAACTAAGTTTTCGAAAGTGCCCATTGTTAAAGGTATTACCTTCGTCCATTCAAGTATCCAGAGTTTAGTAATTCTGACAGTTGGCTGACTTGACGTGTCTCAGCTTTGATTGTTCTGCAGATCGATCAGATGAACAGCTGAAGGCCCATGAATCTAGTCAAGAATTTTATGACAGTTCGCCTGACGTAGGAAAACTGACGTTACCGACATCGTTGACGTTCGAATGTGTCAAATGTTTACTGTCTAATTGTTCGCAGGAAGAAACGGACAGTGATTTTTATTTGATTCCACTCTTGAAAAGGGAACATGAGCTGACTTTTCTTCAACATTTTTAAAAACTACAAAGAATGACAGTTCGTAAAACTACAACTCTACACTTATTCACTTGTAAGTTGTAACTTGTACAATATGAATATAGGTTAAGTAAGGCCAGACCCAAATTAAGAAGCGAATATACGCAAAGGAATCTGGCGCCTGTTGCGCCACTGTCAAACTGCGCGTGAGCACCAATTCTTACAACCGCATTCAACAGCTCTGGCTACCCATTAAAACTTCTAGACAAAACCATGTTTTATGCGGGCCCGTACGCCTTTCGGGGAAAGTTTGTTGACATTTTTCACTGCGTATATTACTATCGCTGTATGATATCTATGAAGAAAACTCGTCGTCACCCAAGCCAAATATAAACAATCAAAAACCAATACATCTATCCCAATTAAATGCTGACTTCTCGCCTACACGCTATCGCCATATAGCATAGGTAATAGGTATAGCAACAATTTAAAACGGTAGCGTATACGCGTGCCTATTCTATGACTTGTTGTTTCCCCAATGGGCTGTATGATAAGAGAATTGACGTCTCGAATACTCAAATATTTATGGCAGTTGCATTAATAGTTCGTCAATCCATCGCGGCATACCTCCAATGGACACACGTGTGCGCCGCAAGTGAAGTCACGACACTGTGCCTGTGTGTCTAACCCCCTCAAGGCATAGTAATTGGCCTATTTTTATTTGAAACGCAACACCTATCAATATCATACCAGATACCACCGCTCCAGCTCAATTATGTGTTTTATTTTTACTCCATCTACGCACCGGCAGCGGTCTACCTACGTATCTATCCTCAAGTTCAAGGCGTTCTTTTTGGATAAGCCGAACGTTTGCTTAAAAGCGCGCTAGATTTGTTTGTTCCAAAGTTCTAAATTTAGCTTCCCGCAAAGTGCCGGTCTGTAAACAGTGTTGCATAAGTTGTCTCCCACTGATCTGAGAGATCATCGCCGGGAATTTAAAAGCAAACATCGCTGCGCGTTTATATTTGAATATTCTGTATTTGAAAGAAAAGTGAGAGTGAACTTGTGTTGTTTGTTTGTGTGGCTAAAACTTTACCAATTAAATTTGCAATGACCCATTTTGATAAAAGGCGATCAGTCAGTCTGGTCTTATTTGTTGTTTCCCCCTACACCAAGATTGCGTTTGAATTGAACTCGTACGCGCCGGCCGTCAGTTCATCGTCTATCGATATCGTCTTCGTCAGTGAGCACATAATTTAATTCGCATAGAATTTTGCCAACGAAATTTCCTTCAATTGGGGTGAATTGCATTTGTGCGGTTAGAGTTTAATTGGAAATATATCGCTATGTGTCATAAAAAAAGTTAAAATAATCAGATAAAGGATCACACTTCAAGGCCAACACGGTAGAGATGTATCTGTGCACGGCGGACAAAAATACCACCCACAAGAATGTGTGCACCCAGTTTTGACACTTTAATAGGCCTGTGTGTGACTGCCAGCTTTATTTTGACGTACACCATAAAATGTTGTGTCTCGTGACGTACTCTTAAAAAAAATAAAACAGGAGGACTATAACACACACAATTGATTAAATGTGTGTTAAAAAGCAGCATCTTAGGCAACAACCTCTACGTTTGATGTTCGTTCTTCTTATCGCTTTTTCATCCACAGTACGGAGCGTTTTCATGGGGAAGAAAGCGTTAATGGTTTCATAACGCTGCCGAATGTGGTCTGGACAACGTCTACAGTTATAGATAAATAGAATATTTTTTTTTTAAGCAAATTATGAAAAACTCTGTGCAAATTTGAAAGAAAAGACAACACACTCACAAGTGTTAGTGTACAAAGTGCTTGTTCGTAATTCGTATTTTGTGTTTGATTGATCGTATATGAAATATTTTGAGGAATCTCCAGCAGAGGACACTAAATATGTTTATTCGAATTCAACGTAAGTACCAATTTCACAGTCGGAACAAAATGCAACAAAGATGGTGAAATTCAACAAATTATAAAAGTACTAGATTAAGAGTAATTTAAATATTCTGCAAATCAGGAGAATCTATTCTGCAGATATTCTGGGAGCATTTCGAAAATCAAATAAACCGTTTAAGTTTTGCAATGTGATTTGTTTGAAACACCAAAATCAAAAGCTTTACATAAGTCGGCAAGGAAGTGAGGTTTTTTGTTAGAACAATAGAAAATGAATTGGTTTGTGTAACTTCCACCCCCGTTTGGTTTAAATAACGTCTCGTTTCACAATGTATTTTGAAATTAATTTTTCACAGCGGCAAACTACAGTCGATAAAGAAGTCGATGCAGCGCGTGTTAAGTCGCAGTGGTTCCCGGTGAGAGAAGCCCATCGGCCCATTTTGCGTACCACTCGGATGTATTAAGGAGAATGGTTCCTTGTTTTGGCCATTCATGCAAATGAAACCATTTACTTCCGTTTAGGAAGCTAAGATTGTTACCTAGATCACTAAGATCATTGAGGACGTATTTTCCTAAGTAATAGTTTCTTATAAAAGAAAAAGCAGGATATTGATGGACTCATTTTCCTCCTCGTCTCTATGGCATCTGCAGAAGCCATTTATGGCAGTCCGAAAATGACATTAACGACTTTCGCGAGATACTGGGGTCGAATCGCATCGTCCGTGAACGAGCATTACGTTCACGGAATTAGGTTGATTTACATGTGAAACAAAAACAAATCTCGTCACGTAATACTCGTTCACGGACGACGCGGTTCGACCGCTGTTTTTTTGAGTCACAGAAGCTCCTTGGATCTTTTTTTATTCAAAGTTGGCCAAGTGAGCCCAGATGTTTTCATCTTTTTTTGCCTGTTGCGTCCGCATGAATGATTTGTTAGGAGTAGAATAGTGGTGCAGACTGATGCCGCCGGAGGAGCTCAGTCCCCCTACAATGCAGCGTGTATTCTGTTCTTGTTAGAATAAAGCCCTCAGCCCGAAATAGGGCTATTATGTCATATTTCTTCCAGTCAAAGTCTAAAAGCAAACGTTAGACTCGTGTCTGTCTAAATATCTGAATATTGCTCCTCGAAAACCGTTTCTTGTCAAAAAGTGGTCACAATCTTCTCTTCTAAAATTGAATTTCCGATCAAAATTGGTAGGCCCCATCGCTTTTCCAAGTCATAAGATCTGCCCCTCTCTAGTCAAAACCCCCGAAGAATCTTCGAATGTACTTTAAAGTATTACTATTAACTTTTACGTTGCGCCAAGCGCATTGTATAAATTAATAAAGATTAAAACTCAATCACAATCAGCTTTTGTTTTGTTTGGGTTCATCGTAGCATATTTAACGTCACCCTCGCCTGATAAAAAGAAATACTACTCAGAGAATACTTAAAGCCTTATACAAAAACAAAACTTTAAATAGCTAGTTTCCAAAAAAGTATGTCAATCTCCTTTTCTAAAATTGACAGTCCCACATTCAGAAATAAAAAAATTTCCGGCATTACTCAACACTTTAATCGCGCCCCAAAAAATAATTACAGACCATGAACTGCTGAAGGTTATTTTGCGAGTCGTAGTTTGACAACAAAAAAAGAAAAGAAAAGTAGAACATGCCCTATAACCCAAATCTCAACTTCCCATAAACGCTAATCAAAGACTGTTAAACGCCTGCTTATCATCAACTTGTACGTAATCTTTCATTCAAGAGATATTTATACAGTGTTTCATGTCGGCTATTCACGTTGCAATCAATATGACACTTAAAAACAAGCCAATGCAACTTACTCCGAGGCACACAGCGTTCCATGTGATCTTTGTTTATTTCTACCGCGCGCTGCTCCAGATGAGCTAACACCAGCTCAATTCGCTTATCTTGTGTGGGGGCTTTAAACTTGTGTCACCTAGCACATGTTTTCTTAATTTCTAATGCCTAGTTTAGGACCAAACCTATTTCTCGGCTACCTTTTCCATTCGATTTGTTTGCGCAAGTTTTCTTTATCATTCCGGTCGCACGACGAAGAAATAAAAATAAAACGATATTCATCTGTATATGGTACGTCAAAGGCTAGACCATTCATACTCGCATTTGACAATCAAGGATCAAGAGTGCGGCATTGTCTTCTTATCAGTCTGGCAGATATGCCAAATTTTAAAGCACGTACGCCAACATAAGTGATAAGGAAGCAGAAAAATTAACTACAGCTCTATACAGGTTGACAAGAATAGGGGAAAGCCGGTTTAGCTTACTTCCAGATAAACAAAAAATTCAGGAAAATCATTGTGGCCACATTAAATTGGTTACATGAAGGTTATTTCGTCAATGAAATTCGCATATTATTTGTGTCATCTGTTATCGTGATTTAAAACCAATTATTCATTGTAATCTCGTTTGTTGCTCATCTCGCAGACGTTTTAATTATTTTACATTGTAGTAGAGGGAAAAGTTCTAAAAATTGTAATGTGGCTCGCACAGGCGAGTTTTTTAAAGAGCTTTTTTTAAATGGGATGGGTATGTTGCCTGTGGCTGCCATGTTGTTTTGGTGGCGAATGTCTAATCTGATGTTTAATATTCAGTCACTAATGACAGGCACACGATCCAAATGATAAAAATTTATTATCAAAATGAGTGTTCTTTGGTGTAAACATTGAGTGCCCATTTAACTACAGACGCGATGGGCCTTCAAAGTTGACTTTCCAACGTTTAGTGACCAATCAGCCAAAACTCGCACGTCAAGGGAACGCCAAATCGGCCGCGGTTCGTAAAATTGTTGTAGGAGAACCCGAGTTAGTCACTTCTTTGCAGTGCAGAAGAAGTCGACCTTTCGCAGACGCCCAAACAAGATCCAACTGACCAAGGAGCTCAAAGTTAATGAATAATTATGATAGACAGCGCCTTTTGTTCGCTGACTGAACTTCGAAGCGTTTGGAAAAGGACCCAAATTTTGCCCAAAAAATCGTCTTTAGCGACATGGCTATGTAAACAAGCACAGACGAGTCCAAATCATACGAGATTCAATAGGTGACAGTGCATACACAAAAAGTTACTGTTTGTTGCGGATTATGGGCCGGCGGCGTCACTGGTCCGTGTTGTTTGCAACGTGTTGTCACATTGTTGCTTAATGGCGTTGGAGTTGGTTTTTTCGGCATGCTTTTTCTCGTTCATTGAGAGTATTAAATCAAAAGCGGCAAATATAGGTTTAGCCATGATAAAATCCAAAAATATGAGCTATCTTCCAGTGGCGTGGCGTCCATTTAACCCGATTCCTACCGACTTCCCTTTTTTAATTTCCACCAGTCAACACTATCTACCAAAAACCAAATATCTTCCAGTGGCGTGGCGTCCATATAACCCGATTCCTACCGACTTCCCTTTTTTAATTTCCACCAGTCAACTCACTGGATAGTTGATTTTATGGAAACATTTCTTTTTATCTCTTTTTTTCTTATATAACCACTGTGTTTGACACCTCTTAGTTCAACGCCCAATTGATTTTGTAGAAAATCGTTATTGATTGATTGATTGATTATAATCTTTATTTCCTATTTATTTGAGGTTACAAAACAGTGTAAAAAAATAAAGTATTTTATATACAGCTTGGCTTATCAGCCGTCTGCCGTTTAAAAACTTTACAAATTAATAAAAAAAGAGTTAAAAGAATCGTTATTCGATTTTCTTTTTGCTCATTTTGTGGATAATATCGAAGTCCCCTTTAATATGTTTTAAGCTCATTGTAAATTTTAAACATTAATGACTTGAAGTATAAAAAATGTGGCTTGGATTGATTTTGCTTAATTTATGTGGAAGGCAAATGTACAAAATATAATTTTGTTTCAAGGTACACAGATGTTTTTTTTGCATTTGTATGAAATTAATTTTGCTTCGACTTCCCATTTTAAAATGTTCACGCCACGCCACTGCTATGTCTTCAGACAAGGGTATCAAAAATGACAGAAATATGTACTAGATTTTGAGAAATTTATCGTCCATAGGCTCTGTGATGAACTTGAACATCACCAACGATATCATTAGGTATGTTCCCTTACAATAATGCGTTCGAACAAATTAGTCAAACTTCGTTCCCTTACCCAAAAGTTGTATAGAAAAGAACAAACTTTGACTGAATTTGGCTAATGTGTTCGAATGCATTATTGTACGGGAACAGACCTATTGTTACGAAAAACAATGAAATAGCTTCGACTTCTCTTTTACAACAGTTATTGACATAAGTTTTGGCATCCAAGAAAAATGATTTGTAGCCTCTTGTTACCAAGTACACGCAAATTGGCACCGCAGGTACAATACATGAAAAACAATAGTGACATTCTTTGACCACTAAACTCATTAAAAAAGAAATCAGGAATTAATTGAAGTTCGAAAATAACCAATTATCGATTTGATGTGGTGGAAAAAAACTTCCAACCTATACATGACACGTTGCAACGTTTCAAGTAAATACTCCGCATCGCGCAATGAAATTTAACAATAATTATAACAGAATGCAACAAATCAGCGTATTTAATTCTGTTTTTTATGTAACCCATAAATTATATTTAATTATTGCTACTGACAATTCCAAATCAACAGCTCAGCATCTGCGAACTGCGAGATAAATTATTTCTATCTAATGCACTTTTGATTTACTCTTATGCCTTTGCCCCAATAAATGTTTTCTATACATATTAATTGCCAGTTAAATGCCCTTATGAGACTATACGTAGGTAGAAAGGTCACTGGGGCTAAGTTTACAAATAGTTAGCAAAAAACACAGCACTCTGCTGGTGTTTTATATAATTAGCAGGAGCTATTAAACGGTGTAAGGTATAGCAGCGATTTAAATCGACTGTTAAAATCATATAGCCGGGACTAAATGCAAATGAAAAATCATTGATCAAGCCATCAATCTTTTGTCACTGAGCCGGTCGATTTAATTGCGTTGACCCCCGGTTTTAAG
The DNA here is from genome assembly GCA_936431705.1 of Cheilosia pagana. Lineage (NCBI taxonomy): Eukaryota > Metazoa > Arthropoda > Insecta > Diptera > Syrphidae > Cheilosia > Cheilosia pagana. The sequence goes on from OW386169.1 coordinate 1,041,302, forward strand.
TCACCGATCGGTGTTGAAATGACTCCTTTTATTGGCGACCTGCAGCCCTATGCCTAATTGAAAGGTTCCAATTCCAAGCCACACCAGTGGACAGGTATTATGGTTAAACTGGTTTAAAAAAAAAAACTACACATCTACATATGCGGACCTTGAAGGAGTGTGTTTATCTCTTTTCTTTCTCATTTCATTATTCATTTCATTGCGAATTTATTTTTCTTTAAAATTTGTACGTTATTGATAAACAATCCGGACACTACTTGTAAAGACGCTTAAAGTATTGGCAATTATGGTGTCGGAAATGATTGTTTGATCGTTAAAAACGTAGGCATAACTAGTAAGAAAATGAGCTGTCGATATTCGGACAAGTGACGTGCACTTTGTGATTGATTTGAAACGGTAGCGCAAAGTATATTGACCGTGAAAAAGCGGACAACCTTTTTCGCATCTTCTTTGGAATTAGTTGACACTAAATTGGGTTTAATTTGAAACTGCTAATTGGGGCGATAAGTTCTGCGTTTTGGTGAATGATTCGTGGTGAAGGTCGACATTGTTCCTTTCGCTGGTGGTATGCCTAAGAGCGAAGGCTGCTGCTATTCTGAGATGAACTGTTCGCAGGTTATCGTTTTTCGATAAAGAACCATGTAACGTAAATAGCACGTGTTGAGTTTTACTTATCTGCATGTAAAGTCAATCGGCGCCTATCTTTTTCGGTGCAACACTCCTCACATTGATGTGGAGAATTTTCTACAAAATATACCAGCTCGAAATGTTAGCCCCAATTAAGACCCAATATCAAGATGTACTCATAATTAACGAAATTGGTATTCACTAACCTTTGATCAGCGGTCCAACGACGTGCCAATGTGTGCCTTACTGCCGAGAAATAGACGGATGACATATACTGAAAACAAAAGAAGAAGAATCCAATTTAAGCGCGGAAGAATATGCCGATGCTTGTCATTAATTATATACAGATTTCGTAAACACGCTTAAATAATGACGTATCAAACACTTTCGGCGAAATATTAACAATACTAATATCCCTAGGAGCTGACCTCTCAAGTTCACAACAAACCCGACTCCAAGTTGTGACTTTTGTTTTGATTTCAAGCTTCAAACCATTGTGACCTTCCTCATCGAGATAGACACAGACTTGGCGTTATCAGACTCGCTGACAGTTCGCTGTTATAGTAACTGTCAGAGTTAGGTATGCATATTGAAAACAAAAAACACGCATTGCATAAAGACTGTCGTTTTGCCCGGCAGTTAATGTCATCGACCCGCGTACAACTCATAAGTAAAGCCTTCGAATATACGATTTCGATTTAGCTTCCCGCAGATGTGACATTTGATTCGACCATTTTTCTGAGTGAATTCAAATTTATTACAACCGGTTGTTTAGTCTATTTCTATCGATAACAATAAAAAGAACACGATATCGAAACTCGTTTCAGTTGGCATCACCTTTAAATTATTTAAGGATGATGTATCGATCTTCTGTGTGATGTAAATGTTTTTATGTTTCATCAGGCAAACGATGACTAGTTTCGCCCCTACACTCGTTTTAGGTATCAAACGGCAGATCTCTTATTCGCTACAGTATAAGAGAACGAGTTGGCCATAACGAATAATTGCACGCAAGGTGCATTGGTCCATTATTAGTAATGCAATAAAACTGAGGAAATATATTATGCTCGGTGATCTTGCACACACCTCGCTGTTGTTGCACACTCTGCGTTTCGACAGTGATCGCAGTGATCGCACTGATCAGACCAGCGCAGACACCAGACAGAGTGCGAAGAGAGATGCAAATTTCAAATAGGAGAAAAATGAAAATGCCGGTATCGCGGAATGGATACGGTAATCATGATCATAGTTAAGTGGTTAGTAAAAATGTTTATGCAGGTTTTTTCTAGAACTTGAGAGCAGTCTTATCCGTTTATAAATAAGGTGGAAGAATGAGTCGCACGTGCGTTCGATTGGTAGTTATCTACCTAGTTGGGCTTTTGACATTAAAAATATTGCAGTTGACAAACGAAAACACAAGACACCTAGTCTGATCAACAAAATATATATGAGAAGACATACAACTTTCATTGAGATGTCAATTTCCACAATTTCGATGACAGTTCGTTGACAGTAAGCAAAAATGAGCTTAATTGAAATTATTATTAGGAGCGCCAGTAGTGCTGCATGAAAGTTCATTCCAGCGACTTGACATAAGAAACATAAAAAGTTAGCGTGTCAAAAAATCTGTTTACTTAAAGAAAGCTGTCAAAATGACAGCGAGGTGGATGAATTTTCTTAAAAGAAAAAAAGGAGTAAAAAAAGTGAGCATATCTCACATATCTCTGTTTTACTTTAAAAAAAACTGTCAAAATGACAGCGAGGTGAATGAATTCTGTTACAGAGAGAGAGAGTCAAAAGATGTTTAAAAAAATGTCTGTTACTTTACTTTTAAATCTTACGAATTTTTACGAATTTTTACGCATTTTACTCAATTGTCGTTCCTCAACTCGAAAAAATAGCGGCTTTGAGAGAGCAAGATATTTCCCCTCTTACTAGTTTTTACTCAACAAATTTCTTTGCGTTAGAATTGAAACAACCGTCAGTCGCCTGAAAATTGACAGCTGAATTGAATTTGTTGTTCTATTTGGCATTTGGGTTTTATGAACTATCTGTCATTTTTCACAGGTTAAGGCTGGTACGCAGTACACGTGAAATCCAATTTTTTATACAAATTTTTCACTGCGAAACGTCAAACTTTCCACATGAAAATTTCACCCGGCAGTACGCTGTTCATGTGAAAGATAGTTGTTCAAAAAGTGATTTGTAGGGAGCGTTACTTAAGCTATTTCACTTGGTTTTTATTGTCCGTCGCATTAAATTTTTGACATTTCGGCGTGAAAATTTCACTTTCAATTTCACAGCTCTTTTTGGAGAGGAGTGAAAATTTCACTTCACTCGAACAGCGGACCAGCCTTTAATATAAAAGAGCTCCTTAACGTTTGCTTAAGTTTCCCCCTCTGAGAGAGAATTCATCCCCTCCACTGTCATTTTGACAGTCGTTTACATTTTTACTACAAAAGTAAAGGAACAGACCTAACGTGAGCGTATATCAAAACGTCTGTTTTACTTAAAAAAAAAACTGTCAAAGTGACAGCGAGGTGGATGAATTATCTTACAGAGAGAGAGAGAGAGAAACATATGAACAAGTTAGGGAACTTTTTTGTAGTGAAAAGTAGTAATTCGTCGGGAATGACAGATGTATCTCATTTGATTAAAAATACAACGTAAAATAAAGAGGAAAACATAACAAAAAAAATGAATTTCGAAGTAGAAAACAGCAAGATTCACGGCCCTAATCTATTCCATTTTCCGCAAGCATTATTTTTAATATTTTTAGTTGTGAACTGTCCCGTTTAAATCCCTTAACAATCTGGACTAAATTCTTCAAGCACATTTACCAAGTCGTTACTCGTTGTATTTCTAATTATCTCGTTTGTGTGACTGTCCATGACTTTGTGCGATTTAAATCGAGTATGGAAATGAAAATGTAATAAATCAATTAAAGCATTTCCTAGTTTGTAAATGTTTTATTACAAAATTTTTCAGAAAAGGTAATTTTTCTCTTTGCAATTTGTTTAAATATGTTTCAGAAGATGATAAATAAAAAGTTTAACGAACTTTGACATATGCAAATGTGTAAATATTTAAGAAATCCAAACCAAACCATATACCAAACCACATTGGGGGCAGCTTTTGGCAAAGGATTCGAAAAATCCTAAAAATGATAAAACACCACATAAAAAGTATTGTGCAACGTCCAACATGAGGCACAGGAAGTCTCTAATTCAAACGACATTCCACCACTTTTCAAGTTCAGTATAATACTTCCACAAAGTCAACGCCGTTTGCAAACTCACAATTTACAAACACAGGAAGCAAATCTTTTCAAACTGAGTATGTAATCAACTTATCTAATTGGTACTTGAACCACTTTTACCTAGACTCTCGTTGTTACATATATTTTGTTGCTAAACATTTCAATTTCTATGGCAAATTTTCAAAATAAAATTCTAAACCGTCATTGAACTTAAGCAGAATCACTTCAAAACGTTTCCGTCATCCCATACAAAAAAACACACCCCCAAGATATGTACCACGCCAGCGGCTATACGACTGCGAAAAAAAAACCGAGAAACAAAAACGCAAATTTGCCAACAAATACAACAAAAAGTCAAGCTTGCATTAAAAACCCCGCTTGACCATATTCTTATAGCGTCTACATGGGGTTAATTTGCACGCACGCAAAACAAAAACAACAAGAAGAGAAGAAAAACCACCTCCTCTAACTAACCAGTCCGGTGTAGACTAAGAAGCTCTACTTTACACCACTGACACGATCACTATAGAGACGACAGAAAAGGTTCCTTCTTATCTTACCTTACCTGGCTGCCGGCCACTTGTTGGGGGTTTCATTCATAACTGAACATTGTTAACGATCAGACGAACTTTGCGAAAAGCTCTCGTTCTCTCTCTTAAATCACAAGTCATTCCGTATACGGTACAGAGTGTTTGTTGCAAAATAGATTTGCAATTTTTTTCCCAACGCAACGTATAACGGATGAAGTAGATTTTATTTCAAATGTTTAAATCAGGATTTCATTAAAACGCAACAAATTGTGAAATGTAAATTGTGATTTGAATGATTAGAGAAAAAACAAATACCCAGTGAAAATTAATAAAAATTAAAAAATACATCCAAGTGAAAGTGTTAAACAAATTAATAAATAAAAAAATAAATAATGAAGGAGCTCACAGAATACTTTAACCGAAGGTATAGTGTCGTCAGCACACAGGACGAATGTAATGCGGAGAATTTGGAAAAGCGCAGAAAGAGCCTTAATCCGAATCGTTCCCTAAATCAAGGATTCAATATTGTAGATACGTTTTTCAGCGAACGCTCCGAAGGGAAACGCACCCGCAATCCAAAGCGTAAGTTAGACTTGATGTGTTTATTTTTTTTCCTGGTTGCAATTAAGTGAGGTGTCAATGAAAAGCGACTTGTTAGCGTTTGCGATTTTTCGAGGTGACCTTTTTCGTTTTCCCCAAATACGCCCGTTCAATGAATCGAATTTCAGTGATTTTTTTTTGTTGATAAACGAAAAATATGCTAACCAAAGGTTTTTTTTTAATAATTAGTCAGACAAGTAGTGTGAATTTTGTAGTGGCCCCGTATCCGAGTGAAAAGAGCTCAAAGGAGAGATACATTTATCGAAAAGAAACACCTGCGGATTGGAAAGAGAGTTAAAACTGGTTGCGGTCGATTGCGAATGCGATGGTTAGCAACTATGACGGTCAAGTTCAAGGAGTGGATGTTATTTCCCGTGTTTTCTATTTTATTTTATTTCTTCTCTTGGAATGTAATGTGGTTTGCAGAGGTTGTGCAAGAGTGGCATTCGATAGCGGCAATAAAACAATGCAAACCGGGGGACATTTAACGACTATGGTGGAACAAGTTAAACACGTCTTACTTGGGAGTGATCCTCCCTGATATGTACAAGAGCAGTCGGTGGGCTTTGAGTAGTGATGCGTTTGCTATTTTAAAACGCACAATGGCTTGGTTAAGCCTCCTGGTGAAAATTCCCAATGGATTTGATTAAAGTGTCAAACAAACAAAAGGGCAGGATTCTTTGCGAAACAGAGAAAGGAAAGTTTGATTGTTAGAACTCGAGTAAATATTTAAATTTCGTCGGCGCGCTTCCTTGGGGCAGGTCAGAAATTGGCCGAACGCGATCAGTGATCTGTCCGAAAGGGGAGGGCGGCCACCCGTTGAGTTTTTATGTTACAGTACCTTTTATTGGCATAGCAACATTTAACAATTAAAACGGAAAAATCACATTTCGATCGTTTGAGGAGGTTTTTTCTTGTTTTCATCAGAAATAGTCAACAACAAGTGATTAAACAAAAGAAAAAAACTAGTAACTTGCGCCAATTAAACTAGTTTTCAATTAAGAAAGTGACGCCCTTGCAAGTGAATTAGAATTCCATAATATGAAATAACGATTGTGATTTAATTACGCACTAAAATAAAAGTGTAATAAAAGCACTCGATTTTATTGCTACCGTTTTATTTGTAGTTAGCTGATATCTTCTAAATAAAATTAAATTGGGTTAAAAATATTCAAGAGACGTGTGTTTAATAACAAACGCAAAAGTGTGCCCGAGTTTTAAACAAAACTGCTTAAAAATGTGTATACAATCGCAGTGCTGCGTAATTCCGGATGATACATCAATTGGGCTTTTAAACAGAATAGAATATTTAAATAAATTTATAAATTTGTTTGTTTTACAAGATTGGCGGGTTAATTAAATTCTAAAATAAACAAAACCAAAATAAACGTGTTTATGTTTACTTAACATAAAATTTTTCTAGTTCTAAATTTGCGGCGTGTGTGCTAAAAAATATTTCGCGGCTGAGGAGGGTAAAAAAATGATCCTGCCACGGAAGTTTAATAACAAATTGGCCCGTTTAACGTTTTCTTTCACATTCTTATAGTAGAAAGTATGTTAAAAAAAATACAAAACAAGACAAATAATGTTTAACCTGTCCACAAGCGTTGATAATGTAACAAAGTGCGTTACTTTCAGCTCACTTCAATTAGATTCAACCAGTATGTACCTCAAATTCGAATCCGCACCCTGTGCGATAAAAACTCTCGCATTCAAAAACTATTTCTGTTTTCATTCATAAGGAAAAAATTAAAAAAAAAACATTAAATACGTGTTTCCGCACGCTGATACACAAACATTACAAAAGCGATACTCATTGTCTGCCGGCTGACAGACCAAAAGACCCTTTTTTTTAAATTAACGAATACCAGTTTTGCCGCGTCAACATCACGCCATCACATCCCAAGCGATTAATTAATTTCTGGCAACAAGAACAATGATTAGCAAAACCCAAACGTTGTTTGTTCTAGGAGCAACTTTATCAAATTTGCATACTTTGGTTACACGCTTCAGACTGACACCTACCGCATTTGGAAAGAAAGAGAAAAGTTGTCGTCCTCCAAAATATACCAAATTGAACGTATTTACCGCGAAACAAGATCCACTCTAAGTGGATATTCCACGCGAGTCGGATGAAAATAGATTTAAGGCAGATTAAAATGCACATCTAATTATTGTTTTCTATACAGGAATGTCTCGAAATGGAAAACGAAGACGACATAACTCGTTTCTTACTACGTCGCACGAAGCGTGAGCGCTCCTTCCACACGCAGGAACCCATTGTATCGATGGAGATCCTCACAATCGGCGCATGATTTAATTGCCAATTGCTGCGTCTGTCAAAATAAAATAATTCACCCGTGGCCTAGTAGGAAGTTGTCGAAAATTAATTGCTTTAATTTCTAGGGCATGTTTACTTCCCCCCGAAGATTTGCATTTGTCCCACAAATGCTGTCCCCAAATCGCAACTCATAGATTAATCGGTATTCCCGCACTTTGGACTGTATAACAGTCATCCTCTCCCGGTGGAATATTCCAATCGAAGTGTACACTTTGATAGATGTTTGTAGATACACGACGTGCCGCGAATACTCAATACTCAAACCGACTGATCCACACTTCAATTATGATTAACTAATTAAACGAGCATGCGTTATTCGCGTTACATCAATCTTATTTTCTTCAAGTTCGCAACGTGTCTATTCCAATTTAGCCACACGCTCAATCCAACACAAGATTAGAAGCTTTCCTCATTTCTTTAAGCTCATTTTGCGCGAGCCTTTACCATTTATGCGGATTCTAATTGGCGTCTAAATATGTTTTCGGTTTTCACATGCATGTGTCATGAGACGGGACGTGCGGTCAGGTGGTAATAAAAATTGTTTGCTTTGGTTTTAGGAAATTATGATTTCCACGAGATAAATTGTCATAATTTAGCCATTTGAATGGATGACTGCAGGATTGATTATTTTTTATTTGATTTCATATTGTTTAGTTGGTTGTTGGTATTATTTGCAATTGTTTGTTGTTTGTCTGATTTTGACGACGAGCAAAGGTGGTGTCGCACACGCTTGACAAAAATTGTCAATATAATACCAATATTTTTGGCCAAGGAGTAAATAGTCTTTAATTGTTAAGTGAACGCTTCAGTTGTGGCAAGAAAGATCTCAGCAATTATATAAAATTTTTTGTCAATATCTGAGGAGTGTTAATTTGAGAATAAATCTTTACAGTGATTAATATAAATAATAAATAAATGTTGAATTTAATTTATTGTTAAATTCGAAGATTTATTTAAGAAAACAAAATTCAAATGAAATACTTTAGTGAATTAAATAAGCAAATAATGATCCTGCGAAGAAATTCATTTAAAAGTATTTGGTTATTTGGCGCTAAAACGTTTGAGTCAATCAGTCCATCAGCGGCAACAATGCATACGAAAAATTGCCGAAGAACTATCTGTAAGTTGTTTACACTTTAAGAGGAGACAAGTGCGATTTTATTTTTAGTCCGTGATTTACATATTAACGCAGTTTTTGTTGATAGAGCTTGATCGATGTATTTGTTTGTTTGATGGATTTATTATGTTCTTTTAAATCCATCATTCCGTTCACGCGTACCATAGTTTTATTGTGCATTTTGACTCGCCGTTTGTGTTGTTGTGTTGTGTTGTGTTGTCTGTGTTGCATTAATCGACGATTGAGAGACATGTCGGTATGGACAAGTTTAGTTCGTCGCAATATTTTGAGAGCAACTACACCAGGCCCGAAGGGTTTGCGTGAAAACGGACAATAATAGCAACTGCGGAGTGCGATGGGAGTTTTTGCTTTTTTTTAACTGGAATTTTAAATTGCACAACAACTTTAAACATGGAAAATATTCAAACTTTTGGTTCTGCTGTTCGCGAAAAGGATCCAACTCAAAATAAAATTGAAATAAAGGGGAAACAAACTTTTAACGGCTACTGTCATGGATCCGTTCAAAATAAGTTGTCAAATAAAAGCACTTAGTTAAAATTATGTGCCAAATCTCGGGAATAAATACGTCCCAAGATCCCAAATGGGCCAACTTTTTAAAGGATTTATTTGAAAATAAAGGCCGCACGGGTAAATTGGACAACATTTCAATTTGCACAGAACCAAGTGATAAATTACAATCGATCAAAACTCCCCGACAATTAATTAAATGCCATTCAGTGCGAATAGAACTTCCCAGCGCCTTTTTTGCACAAGCATTTTAAATTCATTTCCTAACTCGTTTTTTTTTTTTTTTGGCCAACGCGCCATAGAATGCCGCCGTATAGACAGCGCGCAATGAAAATATATTCTGCAAGGTCAACAACTTGAGTGTGTTTGGCAAAAATTGAAAAATAATAAAACAATTTGCGATACACGAATCTTTTATTGTTCTGGTGCGGTTTTTGCAAAGAGCCAACTGTTCAATATGGTTTCAAAATATTCAAATATGTCTGCACAAATTTGCACTTTATAATGAATCAATAAAAACAACGCACACGCAAATAGTGCGGGATTTATGACTTAAGAAAAGCCCCCATGTGTGTCACATACGTAAACAATTAGCCAAACAAGGCAGCTTCTCGCATTTATGTGAAATTTAAAAGTCATTGTGACCTTCAATCTGGGCAATTCCAATCGGTTGTAAAATTAGCAAAATATGCCTACACGCAGACGCACTTTTAACTTTCGAATGTTGACGATCAACCGCAGAAAAAATAAAATTTACACCTTGCGTATAAAATTAAGAATTCCTTAGTCGTCCTCAGGAATTAGCGACGGCCTTGAAGAGTCCACTCCTTTCTTTATCTGATCACTGAGGGATGGTGACTATTGGCAAACCAGTCGGCGATAATTACTCGAAAATTACCCTCTTAAGGAGATTAATGTCGCAATCTTCGCCTTTTACTCCATCAACTGATGCGAAACCAGTTGATGCGTTTTCTGCGTAGTTATCGTTCAGGAAGGAAACATTTTAAGTTCTATTTGCACAAGGCCAGATAGGAAGTAAAAACGAAAAGAGTCGTTCAATTTCAATACCCGGAAGGGTCAATTCTTTTGTGGGTTTGTTTCTACGTCGCGTCATCGTGATCGATCACAGTCTGACAAACCGCATGCAGTATAGATTCAATCATTCTATACACCCTTAAGCCAATTTTTTCTCTCTTCTATTTTTTTTTTAATTAGCACTTTTGTATTCCAATCGCCTAAGATAAGTATGCAAAAATGGAAAAAAAAAATAAATAAAAATCAAATATGCAATTGCTATTGGTGAGTAACCAGAAAAAGAAGTAGCCAGAAGCATTGCTAAAAGTCTCGTGTCTTGACTTGGTGTGTGGCTGGTATTGACTTCGCACTTTGGAATTCGGCAAACAGTTTAATAACAAAATAACTCGACTTAAATGATTTATGAAATTGACTCCACTTGTTGCGAATAAACAAGTTTTGTTTGGATTCGTCGAGTGCGGGCGAAGAAGTGAAGCGATAATGTATGTTAAGTTGGGAGTTAACATTCAATCGAAGTGCGAAAAATATTAGAAACTAGATCTCTGGGGAATTTCTAACTTCTATTTCTAACAGAAATAAATACTGACCAGTAGAAAGTTTTCCATGGATTGGGGATTTTATTTTACGAGCATGTGGATCCTTGCTTTGTTGGCTTTTGGTCAAATTGTATCATTTATTCGTAAAATACACAACATTTCGAAACTCATGCGGAATTTGTTCACTTATCACCGAATATGTTAAGTAAATAATGTTTAGAATTCACTCGCGTCAAATTTATTCAAAACTACAGTAGCAAAATTGTCGTATGGCTACTGAGAGTTAATAAAATGTAAAGTACACATCAAACAGCATTATGCTCATGTTAAGGAAATTGTTTATGAATTTTTTTTTCTTGGAAATTATTTGCGAAAATAATTTGAGACACTTTGCTTAGCCCCTCGTGCAACTTATCGACGCGGCGGATTCTTTTAATGGTACATCCCTTGTCGTGAACCGCCATACACAGCGACATTCTGACACTAACTTTGTTTGTCCGATAATTTAATAAAAAACCTAGTTTTATGCTACGCACTCGAAGGAATTGAGCTCTCAAAAATCATATTCTGTGTACAGGTGCTGCCAAACCTTAAATGCAAAAATTCCCCGTATGCTCAAATTACCAAAAAAAAAAACCTTTTCTTTTCCCATTATCTGAAAACAAATACAAATTTATTGCCCGCGTTCCTCTGCCCGCTAGACGTCTATTAAAAAATATCCCAGATGAAGGAACGCTCGCGATAGAACTCTTTTTTTATTTTGTAAACGTTTGAACGGTTTTCCTTTGACTGGTCTTTTTTTTTCTCTCAATGCATTGAATGGTTTTGCGCTAGATTGAGAAATTTCCCTGAATGGGATAAAGGGAAAAATTAAGAAATTTCCCTGAAAGGGATATTTCCTAAAAAGTGCTAGACGTCTACCGTAAATGGTGAAATGTCAATTTGTTTTATGTATATGAAGTTTGAAATGCCGGTAGTCATTTAGCGGGCAGTGGAATGCGGCCATTATTTCATTTTCCACACGTATAAGGTCTGTTCCTTTACTTTTAAATCTTACTTACTTTTCAATCTTACTTTCTTTTACTCAATTGTCGTTCCACAACTCGAAAAATTCGTAAAAGAGAGCTGCTTCGAGAGCAAGATATTTCTCGCCTTACTCGTTTTTACTCAACAAATTTCTTTGCGAAAGAATTGAAACAACTGTCAGTCGCCTGAAAATCGACAGCTGATTTGAATTTGTTGTTCTATTTGGCATTTGGGTTTTATCTGTCATTTTTCACAGGTTACTACAAAAGCGTTCCTTAACTTTTGCGTAAGTTTCCCTCTCTGAGAGAGAATTCATCTCCTCCACTGTCATTTTGACAGTCTTTTCCATTTTTACTACAAAAGTAAAGGAACAGACCTATAAACTCCAATCAAGCGAATAATTTTTGTCAGTTTCGAAGTGTTCTAAATTGTTTTGTTAGTTTTTGCTAAATGTTGATAACCTAATAAGATTTTAAAGCCAAGGACATTTCTTTAACGGGCGTCTAACTAGATGCGGCTCTCCGTGGATCATGGATGTGTCGAATGAAGCGCTTAATTTTTTTTTTCACTGACATTGCATACAACGTTAGGGATAATGTGCATTGAAATTGACTTGACTGCACTTCCGTGGACTTTCCTCAACTTGTGACAGCAGCTTAAGCCCGCATAATCCTTTTAAAATTGACAATTTATTGCAATGGTTTATTAGATCAGTTTTTGTTTGGCTTGTGTTTACAGGGTGAGAAGAAAACCCACTTACGGCCTGACACTGCAAGTTAATCAAGGCTCCGCAAAAAAACATAAAACCGTTGACCCTTTACTCCCCAATCCAAACACAACATATAACATTGGTCGACAACCAAATCGCGTACAATATCGTAAGGCGTATAATTATTTTAGGTTTAACTAAACACCCGTTAGTCATAACCTTGAAATTTCGAATATTTGATTTCAATATGACACACAATTCAATGTCTCACCTACAATCGAACAAATTGCAATACAAAGCCGCGCAAAGTAATTACAGTCGACACTAACAAATTGCATTCAGTTAGACACTCTTTATTGGCTCCTATAAATAAGCAATTTGTATGAGTGGAGCAATTTTGGGGAGCCCAAGTACTCTCCGTAATTACTTTCGGATGTACATACAATAAGAAAGACGGTCACTGTCAAGCGGACAAACTATTTGGGTTTCGGGCTACCTAGGCGTATGTGAAACATTTTTGTCTCTTCTATTACATTTTTCTATTTCAACATAACTGTAACATTTTGTGTTTGTTTTTTTTATAGGTGCCTTTCTGCTTTTAGCTGGAGGTCTATTAGCAATTACTTGTGCAGTATTAGTAAAAATCTTTCAACCTTATGACTTAATATTCAAATGGGTAAGTCACACAACTGAGTTGAATGTTTGTTCGCCACTTATCGCGCATCTTTGTGTTTGCCTTACAGAAGCTCGTGTTTGAGGAAGGCGGCGAGATTTTCGGCCTTTGGGAGAAACCACCAATTGATTTGTATCTAAAGGTATACCTGTTTAATATAACAAATGCAGAAGCGTTTCTAGCCGGTCGGGAAAAAATGAATGTACAAGAGATCGGTCCGTATGTCTACAAGTGAGTAAAATCGAGTCATCGCGCGAGGGGTACACTTTTTAACACGCTATACCTTTTTTAGAGAGCTTATGACGCATGAAAATGTCACTTTTAACGAGAATGGTACGGTGTCAACAATACCACGTCATCCTCTAGTCTGGCAGGAGGAACTGTCCGGAGGTCGGAGAGAAGATGATGTTGTCATGATGCTGAACATTGCAATGCTGGTAAGTCCACACAACTTACAAAACTTATGTTTGTTTTAGAAGTCGCGTGCTGCGTTATACTTTTAGTAAGTTGGGTCAACAAACGACGCGTCAGCGTGGGTATATAAGACGAACACCCATGGGGTGATTAAAATCAAAAATGGCAGTGATTTTTGCACAATCATGCGCGAGAACGTCGATGGAATATATTATGGAATCATTTATCTGGTTTTGGATTTTTGCAGAGTCATTAGAATTTTGGACATTCTTTGTTAAAACTCAATATTTAATTAGTGTGTTAGTCGAACGAGAATGCAGAGTCACTATGAGTTAAGGAAAAATCTGAATTTCATTTAGATAAGTGGCGTCATTTTGAAGGTAGAAAATAACACAAAAACAATAGCTATCCTAATTGTATAAAGCAGAGACGTGTTTTCAATAAACGGGAGACATTAATCAGATGCGATGCTGCTAGTTTGACAATCAGCAAGCTGTTCACATTGGGGACGTTCGGATACCTCGTTAAGTAAGTCTGACAGCTGACTGACAAGATGTGTTTGAGTTTTTATTGGCCCAGATTGGTCACGTGATTAGTTTTTGCCGATTAATCTAGTCAAGAAAATCCTGCCTGCGTACTCAGTTGACATTTCAAAGTGTCAAAATTGAAAAAGTTTACAGCGACAACTAAACGTACTAAGATCACGCGTACGAATACCCAGTCCAGACAAATCTAGTTGACGTTTTACACAAACTAGGTATCCGAACGTCCCCATTTCATTGCTGAAAACGAGAGACTTATATAAAAAGCTTGCTTTATTTATGACAAAAATCTATTTTCTATTTGTCAATATGTGGGAAAGAGCGCAAACATGAAATCCGAGCACACATTTTTTACAAAATCAATTAACTACGAACTGTTTAAGAACAAGATTCAATTGCCAACTTCAGGGGGGTTTAATTTTTCAACGACACCCTCAACAAGCACGGCTATTAACAACGATCGGTGTAGTTTACGACGATTTTGTGCGAATGCGCTTAACTGGTGTTCGGTTTCAATATCACTTAATCACAGTAGCAATTTGTTTGCGTTCAACAAACAAAGGCAATGATATTGACAAAACTAGTCCTATACAATCTGAACAAATAGCATTTATTCAATTAATCGTTTTATAATCACATGGAAATGTAATAAACTATCTGATGATGGAGGTAGATGAATCTGAATTTGAATGGCAGCAAATTGATGAATGTCTGTGTCAAAGAAACGGGATATTTTTAAGCGTTTAATTGCCCAGGCGAAACTGCATTCTCTGTTACCTTTTATGGATAAACGGCTTCTATGCAAATAATTTTTATTTTTTTATTGGTTAGGTAGACGCGAATTCGTTGGTTTTGATTTATTGCCGCATTTCAAGTGACAGCCAGCTATGTATGCACCTGTCATTGTTTTCACTCAGTGGTTTATTGCTTTTGAGGGAAGTTTGATCTCCAGATCACATATACAACTTCTAGCGGACGTTTGACAAACCATCAGCGAGGGTACAACTACTTACTGTCATTTAGAGTGATAAACAGCGCACTTAGCTTCGAGTTTGTGTGCTTAAGCTAATTTCATGCAAAGTAGAATACGACATCTTAATAAATTATAGATTGATTGGTTAGATTATTGTAAATGCTTTTAAATCGTCCTTTGATTTGCATAGCAATCAGTTTTATATGTTTTATAAGTAGTAAAATCAGTTTGTGAGACACTTTCGCAATACCTGTTGCTTGACATTTCGTCCATATTCCATTTAATAGACTGTGTACTGTACATAACCTATGACACGTAATAACTTCTTTTAATTATTTCCCTCAATTGCAATCTACTTATTAATTACTACAAAGACCTAGGGGCTGGAGTATCTTTACTAATAGATATGCTCGCCCTGTCTAGAATGCGTTTTAATTGCATCAATAACAGTTTGAACCCTTCGCTTTAACAATTAAATCGAAACACGCTATATCTCCCCAACTATTCATTAGAAAAAGCAAACCCAAGTAGTACAATCAATAAAACTGCGCAATGAAAACAAACAAAACCGAAAATGGGGACGTTCAAGCATCTAGTTTAGTAATTCTGACAGCTGACTGACTTGACAGTTTTAAATTTAGATCAGTCACATGGGCAGCTGTGTCAGTTGACGTTTATGGAGGGGTAGCCGACGAATCTAGTCAAGAAATTTGTGACCGAGCACTAAGGTGACAGTTCGCATATGTGGCTGACGTAGGAAAAAAATGATGTTCGCAACCAATCTACTTTTTGCGTTCAAGTTACATCTACTTCCGACCAATCTAGTCGACTTAAGACAACTAAGTTTTTGAATGTACCCAATGACAACTAACCGACGTAGAAGAATGGAGTCTAACGCGCTGTCAAAAGTGACATACATCACCTGCTACTTCCTGTGAGAAAACCCATAGTGCATGTGTGGTCTAAATTTTGACAGCACTGCAAACACCAGACAGCGAAATCCAACACTTCATCAATTTAGTGTCAATCATTTGCTGTCAATAATGTTCAAACATTAAGCATAAGCGACAAAAACCCACGACCCAATTTATTTAATCGACTCAGCAAAACACATAAATTTTCAGCATCGCACATCGAACACATACATATTTATATATGAACTTTCGCTTTCCGTCTTGTAGTCAGTTTCACAAGTCAAATGTGGAAACAACTCGACACATTCCTATACGCTTGCATTATAAATGCAACTCATACACTAATGCCTGGTGTTTTGCAAACCTTTTTTTCTGTTTTCGTACATTGCAGGCGATCCTCTAGGCATAGACAGATACCTCGACACAATAGCTCAATTATACCGCACGGCTTCTACTTCGGCAGGAGTGTTAGTTCCACCCCATTGTGCAAATGGGCAGCTGGTGAGTCGTCAAATCGATCATATTGATTCCGAATGATGGTGACTCTAATAGGCTCAACTGCCAGTGCCAGCCCACTGACTGACATCCAAGTGTCTATGGCTATTTGATGGATTTAAAGCTAATCACTGAATTATGTCTGACAGCAGTCAGCACCCCGCTCGCTTACATTAGTGCAGAGGGAAAAAATTCGTACAACATCGAGCGTTGCCAATTGTGCAGCAAAAATGATTTTATTGTGATTTTATTGCATCACATTGTGGAAAAAAAGCATTCTCAATTTAAATGCATTCTCTTTTTTTACCTTTAAACTTTGGTAGATGCGGTTTTTGTTTGCAAACTTTTTGTAATCATTATGCGCTTTTGAAATGCTTACTCGGAAAAGTGAAAGAGAACAAGAAAACCACGAATTATTTCACACATCTTCAGTGACATTTCACTTGCAGAATCAAAGTCAAACAACACTTAATGACGTATATCTACCGTATGGTTTTTTTTACCGTTTTCCGGTTTATAATTCTTTACTGTTAGATAATGCCAACCAACTTCACTGCTAAAGGTGAAAATTTGTCTTATTTCGTGACAGCATTAGCATTTCTTTTTGTTCTACCAAATGACATTTCGAAATTAAACAATGCTTGCAAAATGCCAAATACTAAGCAGACATTTTGATGAATACAAAGGAAAGGATTAATATTGATTCAATGCAATAATCTAGTGCGTAATTTATAAATGACTCAAAGGCATTAATCAAATAACAATGACAATTCGCAACTCAACTAGTTGGCAGGTACTATTAATGCGGTTTGGAAAATGTTTGTTGTTTCCTTTGAGTATAAATTAACATAAATTGCTACGTATTGACGCAGTAGGATAACGATGTGTAATCCTTGTACGTTTACGCCCCAATGACAGCTTTCATCTGGGGGGGTATCTCCGAATTCGAATTCTAAACGATTTCGAAACTTTATCGAAAACAATATTCTACATTTACCTCATATTTGTTTGTTTTTCTTTCTTTTTGTTTTAGTCAATTGCTCAAGTGGCAGCCGGTAAAAACTTCTTCATGCGCTTTCCTGTCAACGTAATGCTGTCAAATACGGACAATCAGCCAATTGTCAAAATGACTGCCAGGGAGTTTATGTTTGGGTACAAGTCATCGATAACCACGTTGGGTAATACATTCCTACCTGGTTGGATATACTTTGATAAAGTCGGCCTTATCGATAGGGTAAGTCCTTAAAAAAACCGTTAACAAAAAGGAAATATTAATTCTTCCAATTTAGATGTACGATTTCGATACGGATTATGAGACATTTTATACTGGCAACAAGAATCCAAGTATCTCAGGTCTTTATGACACCTATCGCGGTTCAACTGATCTGCCACAGTGGAACGGTGAACATTGCAGCAACATACATCTGGCTTCGGACGGTACCAAGTTTAAAAGCTTCATACAGCCCAACGAATCGGTTCTGTTCTTCCGTAAAAGCATGTGTCGTCCACAAAATTTGGTAAGTGCATTTTTATTCTTATAAACAAATAGAGACATTTGAGACGTCAATTTAATGACAAGCTAAATAATACGTCAGCCAGCTGTCAGACATAGTAAACTAGAGTTTCAAACTTCGCTATTGACATGCGGATGTTTTGATTTTACACTTGATGTTGATGACAAATTTTGTGTGTTCTGACAACTTTGACGTCTTCCTGCCATATCCGACGTAATCTATTTAAATTACATTTTTCGGCTGAAAAACAAACGGCCATTGACGTGTGTGCAGACGAAAAGCAGATTTCATAATCTCCACTAGTGTCAAACATGGAAAATCATATTGCCAATTATTGTCAAACCTTGCGTCTTTGACGTACGTCATTTTGACGTCTTTCTGCCATGTTTTGTTCGACAAAATACAACTTTATTTTTAATTACAGGTACGTGTCGGCGAGGAAGTTACTCTCAACAATCTAGCCGGATATAAATACGTGTTTGAAAACAACTCCATGGATAATGGCGAATTTGAAGAGAAGAACAAATGCTTTTGTCGAGAAGGTGAGTGACTTGCACGCTTCCGGCATTTTAATTTACAATAAACAGTGGTGATTTTGAATAATCACAAATTGCATAAATGGTGTCTTTAAGTCCCGCTATTTAAATAAATTATTATCACTTGAGAGTGCATATTGGTTTGGTAAATATTTATCTAGGCATACGAGGTGTGATATTTGTGTATTTGTTTACGGAGCGAGAAACTGTAAACAAACACTGATTGCTGCTTCAATCGACCACTAATGCATGCAATGAATTATAATCGAGTTTTTAATTGGAAATATGCGTGTGCTTGACAGATTCTGGTGCGTCTGGTTTAAAACAGATTCTTAAATGCGAATGTGAACACTTGATCTGTGGCTCTAATCAATATTCAAAACAGCCCACAGACTGATGCCGAGAAGCCAATCAAAAATACCTCCTGTCATGTAGTTTTCGGTGAATTTTTGTTTACCAATTTTCCATCAAAAACTTTTCACATGTACATAAACAATGTGCGCATTTAAAGTACCTAATTTACCTGATAAAATGCTGTCGCATTACTCATTACAGCTTGTCATCATCTTGATGGCACGTGTATACTCACGCGAGTAACAAGCACTTCCGCCCCGCCATGACATAATAACACACGAGGTATCTATATACATTGTACGTTTGTGCTCCGCCCCAGAAAACATTTATATGCCTTTAATAGTCGTCACCTCGTTTAAAATGCGACCGGAAAATGAAAACGACATTCCGTCCGAGTTACATTTGTATATAATGTCATAAAGCACTCATGCAACTCAAGTGCAATATACGCGACAGTGATCTTCACGCTCTCAGTACATTTCCAACCAAGATCACTGTTATTATGGAAAATTTGTCCCCATATAAAGTTGTGGAATATTTGCGTGCATTATAGATTCGCCAAGTCACCGTTTCATCTTCTCAATTACAGGTTATTGTCAACCGCGCGGCCTCATCGATGTCACTGATTGCTACTACGGATTTCCCATTTCTCTAAGCTATCCACATTTCATGGACGCCGATCCTGGCCTAATGAACAACGTAACCGGTCTGAAGCCCAACGAATCTGAGCACTCGAGTCACTTTATTCTTCAGCCGGTAAGTTGCACAATTCCGTAAACTAAAAGGTGTGGGTCATGCATGTCATTAGAATGCACCAGCTATCTAACTGAGTTGGTTAACAAGGAAACCTCTCGAACGTGGATTAAATGCGTTGCATTTCAATTGCAAATTGCTCATTAACAAAAAATTCAACTCGATTTGTCGATAATTTAATTAAAACTCGTTTGACGACCTTTCCCAAATACAGCATTGCTTTTTTTGTTACAATTCTAGGAGTCCGGCCTGCCACTCACCATCTCGGTAAAGATTCAGATCAACATGCACATGCGGAACGTGCAGCACATGAACAGGGTGCAACGCTTTAGTGGGCTCACCTTCCCAATGCTCTGGTTCGAGATTGTACGTATTTATTTATTGCATAAATCATATACCTTTCGAAACTAATTAATCAGTCGACTGCGTTTTTTGCATTCACTTGTAGACGATGAAAGAACTGCCCTCATCGCTTAGTAATCGCTTCAACTTTTACCTCAATTATTTGCCATTGATTGATCTGATTGGCTTCTGGGGCGGCCTGCTTTTGGGCATTGTTTTTCTGGTGTTTGCCATAACGCGAGCAACTGTAAGGATGTCGCATTTTACAAGCATTTCGGAGAATGGCAAGCCGTATGCCAAGGCGAACTTGCGTTCGGGTGTTTATAGCCCCTGCGAAATGACGCTGATCGAAACGAATGAGAAGGAAATGCTGGCTAAACAGGGTGACATCGAAGCGGAAAAGGATGCAATGCTGTATGAGATTGATGTGAAGAGTAATACGGGGAACTATGTTTTGGAGGATGAACCAGCTTTGTCTGATGTGGACGATGGCACTGGTAGCGATACGTTGAGTCAACATTCTAGTAGTGCGCTGGACGATGATGAATACATGACTGATGAGACGGAGGGCAGCTGTCTAAAGATGACCTCAAGCAATGGAAAAGAGGTAACTGAATTTGTTTTAGCAAGTTTTAAGCAGTTGCAAAGTTTTTTTTAAGAAAGCAAGAGCACATACATTTTTTTAGGTTAAGTGGGGTAAGGTTGGATTGAAGGACAATAAATCAGATTGTTAAAAAATGTCCAATGTTCAGTGGTTAAAAAGGACATTTCGCGTCTTTATGTTCGATTGGATATGAGAGTGGAAATATATCACAAAAACCAACAGTAGTTACTTTTTAAAATCTGAGCTGCATTCAAGTTTTGTAACTAAAAAAAAAACGACGATCACTTTAGTGGACTTTTTGGAACGTCGGACAGCTTTTTGGTACCTACCAATGGCCGCGTTCCTCTGCCCGCTAGGCGTCTAGCTCAAAATATCCCAGATGAAGGAACGCTCGGTCTAGAGCCCTAGCGCCAGCGGCAAATTTTGCAAACGTTTCAAGAATCTTCCTTTGACTGGTCGCTTTTTCTCTCTGTCTCAATGAAGCAGGTCGTTTTGCGCTACATTGCGAAATTTCCCTGAAAAGGTACATTTTACAAAAAGTGTCTTGCGCCAGTGGTGAAGTGTATGATGTATGAAGTAAGGAATGTCAGAGTTCAAATTCAGTGGCACTTATTTCTCGCATGCCTGGGTTTTACAGCAACAATTTGTAAAGAGAAAACAAATAATGCCAATCAAACAATAGAAAATCAGTCAGTGGGGACGTTCAAGTATCTATTTTACTAAGTCTGACAGCTGACTGACTTGACGTATCTCAGTTTTGATTGGCCTAAATCGGTCACATGGGCAGCTGTGTCAGTTGACGTTTATGGAGGGGTAGCCGACGAATCTAGTCAAAGAAATTCGTGACTGAGCACTAAATTGACAGTTCGCATATGTGGCTGACGTTGGAGAAGTGACGTTCCCGACCAATCTAGTTTTGCGTTCAGGTTACATCTACTCCAGACCAATCTAGTCGACTTAAGATTAAGTTTTTGAATGTGTCCAGTGTATTTTTTGACAGCTTAGCTGAGTGTCACACAGCTGTCAATAAAACGTAGGGACTTATAATACCTACGAAACAGTGGATTTATTTGGCGTTTCTAAATTAAGTAGCAGTTCCAGCTCTCTGTTCCTTTAATTTTAAATCTTACGAATTTTTACGCATTCTTACGCATTTTACTCAATTGTCGTTCCTCAACTCGGAAAATTCATAAAAAAGAGCGGCTTCGAAAGATATTTCCGCTCTTACTAGTTTTTGCTCGACAAATTTCTTTGCGTAAGAATTGAAACAACTGTCAGTCGACTGAAAATTGACAGCTGATTTGAATTTGTTGTTCAACTTGGCATTTGGGTTTTATGAACTACCTGTCATTTTTCACAGGTTACTACAAAAGCGTTCCTTTAAACTTTTCCGTTAGTTTCCCTCTCTGAGAGAGAATTCATCCCCTCCACTGTCATTTTGACAGTCTTTTCCATTTTTACTACAAAAAGGAAAGGAACAGACCTATAACGAAAGATCATAGTTCCCTTCGATAAGACATAAGTTAAACACGACTATTTGCAAGAAACTTAGGCGACCTTGTAATTTATTTGTTAACGTCACAACATCGGCGGGTGCTTGTTGCAAATTGGAATGAAGACATTAAAGACGCTTAACAAACCCAATGCTTACGCATACTAAATATAAAACTAACCCAAAAAAAATGTTAAACAATTTTCGCTTAGCATAATTGCCACCAATTTAGCCCGACTGTGTTAAACAGCACGTCCCTTATGATAATTTCAGTGGGCACCCTCCTAACGCTACTTTAATAAATCATAAATCAATAAAAATCATATTCGATCTCTGACCCTGACCCTCTTTATGCGTATGTTACACGCGTGCGAATCGACTCGCATACATAATTATTCATATTACACTCGCTCTTCGCATTGTAAAATTTAAATTTACTACCACCATAAAGCAGTCCATTCCCTAATGCAGCAAATATTCATTAATAAATTCCACAACGTCTCAGCCGAGAAACTCTATTCCTATGACAAACTCAAATGAAGACCTCCCGTGTAGATGAAGCATGAAGGCGGGTTGATAAAGACTTTATGCCAACCGGTGGGCACGCGCAAGCATATTGTCGAGTGCTACTTTTCTATTCTTTTTCTGTTCCGAAAATTAGCATTATCTGTTTTTGTTATTGTTTATCAGCACCGCTCTCGTATACCCTATAAACAAGCATGGTTCTGAATACCTAACGCCAAATTGAATTCGATTTGAAAGACCACAGAACCGTTGCGACACGTGTAGTGACATTCTGGTTTTAAGAAAATAAAAGGCCAATCACCAAGCAACTAATAAAAATAGCCAGATCGCTTGGTACCTGGCAGTCTGTGCCAGAGATGGCCTTTTGACAGTCTTTTTTTTTTTGAGTTCGATAAAAGCTTCTAATCAGATTATGATATGTAAATTGACATCGCTTGTTTCGGACTGTGGAATTAAATGGGATGTGTATTCTAATCTTCTTCGGCAGAAAAACATAAAATTTATAATTTAAAAAAGAAATTAGCATGATCATAAAGTGACTCGTTTTAGAGCTTAATGCAGATATCACTTAGCACGAATTTTAACCAGTAAAAAAACCACATGTGAGTTTGAGCTTGTTGCTGGAAGATGCCTCTTCTTAGATTTAGGGAAATTTATCAAACCAGCAGTAAGAACATTAAATCCTGATGGATGAACACCTCAAGAAAGGCTTGCTAAAAGTTAGATCCATTGCTCTTGAGGGCAGCAATTTGTGCGAGATCTCTAGCTTCTATTTTTTAAAAGCTGTTTGACATGCTGCTGGTCATCTATCTAGAGGTGAATCGAACACAGTCCTTCAAATTCAAATGCCACTAAAAGTGCTTAGAAACATTCCTAGGATTAAAATAAATCCAAAAACAATTAAAAAACAATGCATTTTTGTATTTCCAGGCGAGTTTTGGCAGCAGCGGTTTTGAGTCTACCGGTGCAAATGAAGACCAAGAAATTTGGCCAGGCAGTGATTCGGCCTCCCTCATCGAAGAAGGTGTCGACGAATTTCCACCACTTCGCATAGTCGAAGAAGGCGAAGAAGAACAACATTCAAGAAGGCAGAACTCCAGTGCGGTCAACTACGATAGTAATAATATCAACAGGGGATAGTAGAATAAGTCTTTAGTAATCCAGTACGGGTAGCTAAGTAATTTAAAAAAAAATATTTATGCTTCGGTTTTTGTTGCTTCTCATGCGTCTTTCCTATCTGTACATCCATAATAGTCTTTCTTTTTCTATCTCTGCAATCTGTGATATACAGCTTTCGATATAAATTCAAGAGTGTTCTGTTTATGTCGCTCAAACGCCCCCCCGATTCTTGTTTAAAAACCGTTTGTAAACATTATAAGAGGTTAAAAAAATGGTTCATGTCGCACCAGTTCAAATTGTGCCATTCAAACGTGAATCGATTCGAAAAGGACAACGAGAATCGTGGTGGATATCTTCTCCATAAGTGTAGCACTTCAGTCTCGAAATAAACCGTTAGATAAAAATAGTCTACGGATATTTAAGCAGATTCTTCCTCCCTCTCTCTCTTTCTCTGTTCTACATTCTGTCTAATAAAAACTAAGCATAAATAATTAGTTTCCAAGCCAAATTAAACAACAAAAAGAAAAGTAATAATAAATTCAATTCGACACATTTTGTAAAATTTAGAATATATTAAGCTAAGGATTATTAAATTTGTTATCTACCTCTGTGAGGTAAAAACCCAAATGTGTTGAACCATTTAGAGAGACAAGTTCTAGTTCTATATGGCACACGATTAACAATTAAAAAGAATTAAGCTCGTAGGGCAAAAAGGCGATTTCTAAAGACAAAATTGTTGATAGATTCTATTAATATTATACACTGTGATTATTATGTGCATTTAATGTATATATATTTTATTATTTTTATTCTGAGTTAAGTTACGGTTCGTTATACGATGTTTGTAAGGACAAACTATATAATGAACGAGCTGGTGACTCTATTATTGCTCAGATTTGTAATGAATAGGTTTAAGGTTTTTTTTTTTATTATTTCAATTTTGTATGGTTATTTATAGTTTTGAAAAGAAAGAATAAAGAAAAATATATAAAAACACTTTGAATGGCCTAGTTCAGTTTTTATTTTAGGGGCCAGTTATAGCGATACGTAAAATGCAACCGAAAAAAATGTCTTTTGCTTATTTTATCCACTTAAATTTAATTGTTGAACTCAATCTTGGTCTTAAAATGTTGCTTATGAAGTTTAAAGTACCCTTCCAACAATAATGGAGGACTACCAAGTGAATCGACTTATGTTCAGCACAAAAGTAGCACCAGCTATTTGGCAGAGGTATACATCTTAAATACCTACATTGAGGGATATTCCGGGAGTATGCGTTTTCTTCGACTACATCAAAATTCAAGGGTCAACATTCGAAGAGCATCTGTTACGGGTCGAGGAAGTGCTTCGAATACTAAACAACATTGGACTTCGGATAAACTTAAGCAAATGCAAGGCCATGTTACTTCGGAAAGAGGACTTTAAAAGACGCAGGACTAAATCAAGGCAATTGTTGATGCACCGACACCGCGAAACACGTCGGAAGTTCGGAGTTGGCTGGGGTTGTTGAACTATTATGGAAGGTTTTTTAAAAATCTGTCGGGGAAATTGCGCCCGCTCTACAAATTGCTGCAGAAGGACGTGGCTTTTGACTGAAACAGTTTTTCAGGCCCAGTTCCTGCAAGGCTTCAATTACGAAATAATTTATCGAGCAATAGATGATCATGGGAACGGACGCTCTTTCCCGATTACCTCTACATTCGACACAGCTGAAACATGATGGCGTTACGTACTACCAACTGCAGCAGATCAATACGGGCCCAGTTACGGGAAAACAAAATTTGATCGAGAACAGCAAGGACCGCATTCTAAGGAAGGTGTATGACTGCTAATCGCGGGGAGAAAAACTTATGGAATCGGGTTACGAAGGTTAAGATGTGCAATTCTCTCGTCAAATGGAATCATTCTTAGGTATAGTCGTGCGGTGATTCCCGAGAGCCTGCGTAAGGTTGTGTTAGCCGAATTGCATGCTGCACACATAGGCATTGTTAAAATGAAGGCATTGGCGAGAAGCTACGAAGCTACTCCTTCTAGGGAGTTGAGGAAGTTCATCAGAGCAAATGGGATCCTCCACAAGTTCACCGCTCCATATCATCCATCCACGAATGGACAAGCAGAACGGTTCGTGCAGAACATGAAAGTGGGACTTGGCGACGACCCGAGGAGCATAAGACACAAGCTTTCAAAATATCTTATGCGATATAGGAAAACGCCAAATGCAACAAAATTTTCAAAAATCCGATTTTCGAATAACAGAGTACATATTTTCCGAATTCGTGCGATTTAATTTTAGAATCGAATTACAGAGTTAGGCCCCATCCGCACCCTGTCTATTATTCCTTCAGCGGGATATTCGCTTAGTTTTCGACTTAGCGGGGCATATCCAGTTGGAACAACGTACCATCCGGGAGACACGGTTCAAGTGAGGAATTATACCAACAAGGAGTTCCAAATGGGAATTTGGAAAAATAGTAAGGAGGGATGGACTACATTACTACATCAATGTTAATGGACAACTCTGGCGAAGACACGCGGATCAGATGTTGAAGTGCAGCGTTGACCTAGAGGACATAACCAAGGACCCCGAGCTGCAGGCCATGCCACAAATTCTGACCGAAAACCCAACAGATATCGTTCCACCTTCAACAACGCTACTGTCACCACAGGAGTATCAAGTCTCTGAAGCAACTGAAAACGCAGTAACAGAGAGACAGCAGCAGTGTCGTAAATACCATAATCGCACCAACAGTTGGGAAGAGTACTCGCATCAGGAAGTCAGTGGATCGCTTGGCGTATTCATAGACTTACAGGGGAGAATTGTTCTGTATTCCTGAACGATAGAAATAAGAAACATCAGCGCACCTGTGGGAGAACTCTTCCGATATCAGCGCACCTACAGGAGATAAATACTTCCGCCTACATGTCAAATTGACTTGTGTTTTTCCTTCTTCCTTTTTTTTGCCGTCAATCCATGGAATTACAGGTACGCTGGATACACAACATAACCACTAACACCTCGGAGCAGAAACGGAAAGTTCGTTCTAAACTACATGCGGTAGTCCCGAACTCCTAACAAGAATGACTCCCCCACCGGAACAAATTTCTAGGTTAATGCGTTGCAGCTGAAAGTATGCAGCCTGCAACATTTCTCTTGAGACAGCATTGAATTCAACTTTGTCTAAGGAATTCCATCAATGATTATAGATTGGTTAAAGGGTTATAAGGAGAACCATCATTAGACAGTGAGGAACCTAGGGTGTCCATTGCGATCCCTGGTGGAACCGCCATTCATCAGATGGGATCAATAGATCAATGGTTAGTGTGCTGAGCCAAGTTCGACCCTAACAAATTAAATATTTAGGTTGCCGTTTACACTTGGTATAAAATCGTAGGTCCCATAAAATAGAAGCTAAACCTAGGGAACCTATCCCAACCTGTTACACCAACTATTTACTTATTTCGTTACACCTTTTTCGACTTTTTTAACTATTGAAATACTTTATTTTGCAATAAAAAACAACGCACATTTATTTAACAACAATTCCAGTCTTTGTTTTCCAAACCTGTATTACAAACCAATATTTTTCATAAATGTATTGCACAATTCAATGCCAAAGAAGCACGCCGCATTGGCTGGGAAGGCACGAATCATGACAGGAACAACACCACGATACAAAGCCAGTGGGCCATCCCTTTTCATTAAATCGGCAAAGACGCTTCGAACTCCATGTTTGTAGGTTCCCTCAGGTGCTGCAAATTTAGACGAAAAATTAAAAGAAAAGAAACAAATTTGTTGAGCAATTGCACTGACCTGTTTGTAATCGACTCTTTAGCACATCAGCTGGCATTCCCAAGATCCAGTATGACATGCCAGCCATACCGCCTGCAAACAGTGCCGAATAAACGCCCACATTTTGGCCTCCAGCCTTCTCCTTTGCCATATCTTGCAAATACTCATATACAAGGAAGTAGATTCCGTTAGCGGGAACATCTAAAATGTTGGAGTGGTGGGAAAAATTGGTTGAGATTTGCGTTCCGGTTATGCAGTATACGGACGAAAACACAACGAAGGATAAGATTAAGTGCATTTATCGCAGATATCGCTTGTAATCGATGCGTTGCATTTTTCTGAGGCATATTTTCACCAGAATGAGAAAGGAAGTGGGCAACTTATGTGCATCTGGGAGTTTATCCATTTCTAAACTACGAACAGCCCTCTCACCTTTTGACAGTAGCCACCGAGAGTTAATGTGAAAGGTCACTGTCAAATACCGCTGCATCTCTGACAAAACTCATTCAGGGAGAAGCATATGCGCATCAGAAATAACAAATAAAACCGATAAAGGCATTACAAATTTATTTTCGGTTCAAGCTGGTGTAAGTACGACTATATGAAACCACTCTTCATACTTCCTACATTGCAAAAGCGCGCTCTCGCAAAATGTTGCCCCCACACAACCAAGAGAAAGATGATTCTCATGCGGAAATGTAAGCCCGACATAACACGGCCAGCTTGATAAAACAAAATTACAACTGTTTGTTTACAACCCTACATGCCAACCAGCCTCAAGACTGAAATATCTAGATCTCTCCTCCAATCAGTACAGAAAATCTCTCCTCGTGAGTGTATAGGAAACATTTATAAAATATTTGAAAGAAAAAACGTTTCTTTTTCCTCTTTAACAAGTTATCAAGTTTTGTAATTCTTAAAAGCGATTAAGTCAATGGTATTTGTAAAGTATTCCCCATGGCTGAGAGCGAGAGTATCTCTCTGTACTGCAATAGGAACGCGCGCGCTTATCAACAAATGCGAGACGCGAGTTTAACGTGCTGTATTGCGATAAACCACATCCTTTACTATATTTTCTCGTCGAACGTTGGTCGTCGTCACTTCCTTCTGTATGTGAGCGAACACACTGCGTAAGTCTTGCTCGCAATCCGACGACGATGGCAGTTTAATTTTTTAATTCTAATGATTTCTTCTTTTGTTTAACAAATTGGGTAGTATACATCATGAGGTGTTTTGTGGATTTATTGTATATAGCAGTGATTTTAAATTGCGCCGTGAGTAGATATCAGTTTGTGAGAAGTTTCTGTGACGAAGTAATATTTTTTTAGGTTATCAATGTGTGGAGTGAGCCAGATGCGCTGGCTTATATGAAATGTCCGAGGGGATGCGTTTGCCAATATGCGCACTTTATGGATCTACCCATATCGCGATGGATAAACTATATGCAAGTGAAGCGCCCCGACCGATCGCTGGGCAGTAGGGGAGGTTTCCAGGAAACCCGCGAAGAATTGGTCAACGACAACGAAGTAATGTTTGACGGAGATGAAAGTTTCAATGATAATCCATACATCAAGCAAGCGACATGCATTTTACAAGTGGAGGACGACGTCAACGAACTAGTTAAACAGCTGCCGGTGAACCTTCAGGCGCTGGTGCTTCTCTACACAGCTCAGGGAAAGAACAAAACAGGTAAAATCCTACTCAAATCATAAAAAACACACAGCGAAATTCTTCTTTTTCTTCAACAGTGCCAACGAGCATTCTCAAGCCACTCAATCAGCTAACAACCCTGGAGATTCGTGGTCCGCGCGATAGGAGTTTTCGGCTAATCATCGACGAACCAATGACTTTTCTACATCACGCCAATTTCGAGTCAATCGCACTGGTCGGAAGTGAGAATTACAAACGACCCAAAAACCCAGTTCATCCACGGGAAAGCTTCGACTATGTGCCGAGCAGCGAGCAAGTAGCCTACAACGTGTCACTTGAGTCCAGACCCGAGGAAGAGGATGTCGAAATCCTACCCTACGAAGTGTATATCATGGAGATAAAGAAATCTCGCATGGCCACATTTTATGGCTGGGACAATCTACAAGTTCTGCGCATTAATCACTGCAAACTCGACGAATTGCATTGGGAAATGTTTGACGGGCTGCTGGAACTGCAGCACTTATCGCTTGAAAATAACGAGATAAAAATAGTGCCCGCGTTCGCCTTATACGGTGCCATGCATATAAAGACTTTATCTCTGGCGCATAACTTTATTCTGGATTTGAATTATCGCTCACTGGCTGGCCTTTTGGAACTGGAAGTGCTCGACTTGAGCCACAACAGTTTGACCAAGTTGTCGGAATTGAGTTTCCCACCATTTCCCAAATTGGAATACGTTGACTTCAGGCACAACCCCATCAAATATATATTCCCAGCGTCGTTTGGCATTATGAACAACACACGAACATTGCACATGGGATCGGTAGAAACTGCTGTCGAACTTTGGGGGAACATCCCATTCGAATTCTTGGAACTCTTGAAGATTCTAACCATTACGAATGTGTCGATTGGCGCTCTGGAGCATGACGTCTTTCAAGATCTCAGGAGCTTGGAAGTTTTAACGATCAAGGGACAAATCCGCAGCATTGAATTTGACGCCTTCGCAGATATGTCACAACTGAAAGAGCTAGACCTGAGCGCCTGCCGAATCAGAGAGATCTCAATGGATGCCTTCTTCGGCTGTAAAAAGCTAGAAATCATAGATCTGTCCCGAAATAACCTATCCTACATTCCGCCGGGCTTGTTCGATGAACAAACTAGCCTTCGGGAAATCTATTTACAACAAAACAACCTAAAATATCTGCCATCGACGTTTTTCCACAGTCCGTCGCTTAAACTGGTGCGTTTGACGGAGAACCCATGGAAATGCAACTGCGACATGGCCCTGTGGAAGCAGAAAATTACCAATCAACAACGTGATGCCAAAACTAACCGCTGCATCAAAGACTTCCGCTCCGGAAAAATACTCTCTTGCCACAAGGCCGACAATTACAGATTTGAGAAAATCCTATCGCCTCGGTGTGAAAATTTCAATGGACACAGTGTCTTCTATGCGGTGCGGAAAGATCTGCAGTGTGATTTTAAAAAGGAAATCGCCAAGCACTATAAGCACCGCCTCATAAACGGCAACCAACGCATGCCGAAGCACAGGCAATTGGAGGAACGAAAGGAGCTCTATAGGGATAAATTGCAAGCGAAAAGAGTTGCACACAGAGCACAGAAGGAGCGAATCGTCGTGCCATTCCATCAAGCTAAGGGACCGAAAGAGCAAAAGCCGACGGTTCACGTTAATAGCCTGCAATACCTAACTGGGGAGGGTGCTCGTAAAAATGACAAGTCACAGGAAGTGGCAAACGATATTTTTGGCGGAAGAATTGATGAACAGTTTGTTTTTAATAGTATTTAGATGTAGAGAGAGATTCGTGTTGATATTTGTGTAGTTTAAGAGTATTTTAAAGAAAAAAAGTTATATTTTTCGACTGAATGTAATTTGAAATAAGTATAAATAAATGGGAACAATCAATAAGTGGATAATGAACTAACCTCCATGGCGATAGATGTATTCCAATTGTTGGTATTTTCAGGTTGCACTAACCGCAGATTAAAATGATAACTTCAACGCCAGACTAGTACATAATTACTTTGATCAGACAAGAAAATGTACTAAAAATAAAGCAATCAACAAAAAAGATCAGATACCTCCTATCGCCCAGTAGATTACATAAACAAATTAGTGGGTGCTCTGATGAAGGACTTCGAAAGTGTAATAGAGGCCAAAGTTATTGTCAACTGTTCATTATTGCTTTTGCGCACAATTTTCAACAACTGTTTTAGTAATAGATAAGCAAATGCTGCCAGACTGTGCAGATGAAGGCAATAGGATTGAGAAATCTTAAAATAGCTTCAAATCAAGTTTCTTTCTGTTCTTATCGCATTCCGTCAATTTTCCCAGATTGAGTGAGTAATGCTTGCTTAGGTCATGTTGTGTTTTCCCGTAGATTCCATGTGTTTATTTATTTACTTACCTCGCAGCATAGTTGCACAGCTTCCCTTGAATATGCTACGCATGCCACCCTCTTTGTACAACTTCTTGGCACAGTCAACCATGCCATTGTATTTTTTTGGGCCACTATTATCCGATTGCACCTGGAGCAGGCATTTAATTCGTTCGCCGGGTGCCATGATGGCAGTGGAAAATATTCCTGAGAACGATCCAGCTACAAAGATCTGGCCGTAGTTAAGTTTCTTGTTCTCCTCTGTTTGCTGGAGTCTCTTGCCCAAGGCATATCCTGCAAAGCAAACTGCAAAAATGGGCGCTACACCAGTCAATGGAGCCTGAATTCCCTTGTATAATCCGCGAACGCCTTCGTTGCGTATCGTTTTCCGTGCACAATCAAATGTGCCTGTATAGAGTGGTGCAGCTCCGGGCGCTGGGGCTGGCATTGTTTGCAGGCGGACCTTGAAAAAATCTCGTCAAATAACTTTGCGTAATTCAAATAGATTGACAAGTCTTCTTACCTTAATAGTGTCCAAAGGATGGCCCACTAGGACGTTACATATTCCACCAAAACCACCACTGACAAACGATTTGATTGGGTTAACTTTTTGTTCGGTCTGTTTTGAAGCATCTTGTTCGGAAGACATCGTTTTCTCTGTCACTAATTACTTAACGGGGAGAAATTCTATCAAATCTGCACGTTAACCTTTGCTCTTTACCGGCCCAATGCGATTAGTGAACAACTATGTTCGAGTCCAAGTCTACAAGTGATAAGTTTGCTGGCACTGATTATAAATTAAACACAAATACAGATTAAGATTAGCTCCCTCAGGTAAACCAATAACCAATGAACCTGTTTTAATTTGTGAAGCTCTCACTTTGGTGACGTTAAAATCTGTGCTGTACACGAAAGGAATGATGGGTGAACTTGATTAAATCTACAAAACACACACAAGGTACAAAGTTCAGTTGATGGTGATGGCAGTGTTTTACGCCTGTTTTGTTACACAACGAATTCAGAATATGCACAAGTTCCTAATTAAATAAGAAATTCAATTGAAAGTAGACGTATCAATTTAAAAATAAAAAAATAAAACTGAGTTCGTCAAGACTGCCAGCCGAGTTGAGCAATGCGTGCCATCAACTAACGATCGGAAAAAGTCGACATATGTCTGACATATGTGTTAGATTATCTAGTGTCAATCGTTGCAAAAGAGGCTCTCAAAACATGACAATCAGAGATTTTGCATGCATATTTCCAATTCTTTTAATACAGATATAAAGTAGATAATACTCAAGGATGCGCGCAGGCTGTAGCTTTGCCCATCTAACGTAACGACAGAGAAAAATAAGAAAAAACCACAAGAAATGTAATACAAAAAATATTTATTTCAAAATTAATGTTTTTCAAAGTGCCACCAATTTACTTCTTGCTAACTGGCTGAGCAGTCATGCGTAAATAGGATTTTCCAGATGGGACCTCGACTGTTTTGATTCCACCGGGGAATAAGGTTGCGATATCATCTTGTTGAACAGTTGGAAGGACCATGCACTCTTTGCCGTGCTGAAAGAAAAATAATTACACATTGCCGGAACCACTTCGTTCCAAAATATTCGTACCTCCCAATCGGCAGGCGTGGCAACTTTGTTATTATCCGTCAGTCGAAGCGAATCAATCACTCGCAGAATTTCACTAAACCAAACGTATTTTGTTGAATTTGGAATTAAAGTACACAGCGCGGCACTTACTTGAAATTTCGTCCAGTTGATGCCGGGTAAAGTAATGTCAAACGCAGTTTCTTACTATTATCGATTATGAATACCGCTCTGCAAGTAAGTGGAATGCCAGCTTTGTCAAGTTCATCCTTATCTAACATGTTGAGCTTCACTGCCAGCTCTCGCTTTGCGTCCGCAATGATTGGGTACCCGAAATCGCTTATTTCTACAAATAATATTATTTTATTGCTTAAAACCAGAGCTTTATGTTTTTCTAAAATCCTCAGCTTGTTTTGTTAGCTCAGACACTGAAACTTCATACTTTAAATAAGCCCTATCCTATGCCATTTGGAACAAGTTTGCTCTTATTGTAAGCCAAATACATGAGAAAAAAAGAAACAGTCCTTAAAGTACTCACTTCCGTAACTCTTGATATCTTCAATCCAGCCATTGTGAGATTCAACGCTATCGCATGAAAGAGCAATTGGTTTAATATTTCTCTCAGCGAATGATGGTAGCAGTTTTGCAACTCGTGCCAGTTCCGTCGTACAAACAGGTGTATAATCGGATGGATGAGAGAACAAGATCGCCCACCTGAAAACACAGATGAAATGAGTCATATTTTTTTCTAATCAGATCAAAAGGCTTACGAATTTCCCATCCATTCATAAAAATCGATTTTACCAACTGTAGTATCTGCTTGGAAATTAGGAAATTGATCTCCAAGATTTAAAGCAGACATTTTGCCGGTAAATTTTTTGTTAATCAATTGAAAGAATAAAAATGTTGAGAGCCACTGGTGGATGGGAGGATTTTTTTGGATCTGTATTTCACAACAGCCAATCTATTTGTTTGTTTAGCTGAAATTATTCATAAAATAAACAATCGTTTCGTATTTTTTTGAATAAATTAAGAAACTTACTTCAAATGAATGTATTTTGAGGGTGGAAAAGCACTTTGACTGTTTTCTTTATTCCTTTTTTAATGTTTAAAAGCCGGCAACGAACAAACAAGCCGCAAGTTAGGGAGAAGCGTGAGCACACAGCATAGAACAATTTAACTGTAAATGTCATAAGGCACCTGTCAGTTTTCTTGTTTTGTTTAGTTGTTGTTCACTGGACGCAGTTTGTTTTCTATTCTAGATTCCTTTGAAGGTAGTTTCAAAATAAAAATAATAAACTTATTTAATTGCGAACAAGAAGAAAAAGCAGCTGCATTCTTTCACAAAAACTTAAAGGTATGTAGAATTTACCATTGCAAAGCCATATAGAACCTAACCTCTCTTTTTAATTGGAGGAGAGTGCATTCAGCATACATTTGCGATTCCTTCCAATATTTTTCTCAGCTGTTTTTTTGTTACGAAAGCAGCAACTGGTTTGTTGACATAACAACAAGATAGTGGTAGGTACAAGGCCAAAATACAAAAAATGCACCTACCAAACTAGCCCACTAGCCCTGAATGAATGTTGTCTCCATCTCCATAGTCCATAATTTATTCGCCTGATCACCCCACCACCCTTCATTCGCTGTTGATTACATTTTTGTGTATCAGCCGCATAATAAAAGATAAAAGAAAGTTAAAACAAGTCTACCTACCTACCAGCTACCAGTCTAGATAGTAGCGTGTCAACGAGCCACATTCCAGTTCCCGATTTTTGTGCTACGTGGAGGTGGGAATTAAAACTTTATACTGTGTTTCTGTGTTTTACTGTTGCTCCTATTTTGTATGTGTTCTCTTTTTGGCTAAATTATGCTTAAATATCCAAGGTGAAATTGTCACAAACGAATTAATGAATATTGTACTTACTGCTTCTTGCAATCTATTAGGGAATCTGTTACTCAACTAACTGAAGATCGACACAAATCCGAGATGCAAATGCTTGCGAGAAGATTCGTTTACAATCTCGTAAGTTAAATCCAAAGTTCAAGCAAGTCCTTCATGTTGGATTAGATTAAACTACCTATCAACTATAAGATACCATCTTTGATTGTGTTTTATTTTTCAGACAAAAAATACACTCCAAGCGCAGAAAGTAGCACTGCCGTACGCTGCTGGTGTTCATCACAACTTGACTGCAGCAGCAAATAACCGCAGCAGTTATGCTACCAAATCCAGTCCAACCAAGCAAAATTTATTGAGCTACCCGGCACTGTCGTTGGAGGAGACTCTAAAGAAGTATATAAAATCCGCAGAGCCGTTCCTCTCTGCAGAGGAACTCGAAAATACACGCAAGGAAGCTGAGGTGTTCCTCCGCTGTGATGGGCAAAAACTTCAAAAGCTCCTGGAAGCGGCAGCAGCTAAGGATGAAAATTGGTTGGCAGATCGATGGCTGCGCACTGCATACATGCAGTATCGCGACCCAGTCGTCATATTTTCCAGCCCAGGAATGACATTTCCATCGGTCAATTTTAAAGACGATGAAGATTACTTGTGCTATACGGCTAAAGTTATCAGTTGTCTGTTGAAGTACAAGGAAAACATTGACACCGATAAAATTCCAGTCCAGAAGATGGGTAACAATGAGCTGGATAACTCGCAGTTCGGCAAAGTCCTTGGAACTTGTCGAATTCCTCAACCCAATGAGGATACAGTTGAGTATAACCCCAAATCAACCCATGTCGCAGTCGTCTTTAAAAATCACGTAAGTACACAGTTGGGTTATGTTTCTGTGAACTACACATATTCCCTTTAAAGTTCTATAAGCTTCCTGTATATTCGAAATCACTGAAACCACTTCACCGTGATGTGATTTTTGAAGAGCTGAAGAAAATTTATGCAGCTGAAAAGAGCGATGGGACTCCATTTGGCATTCTTACATCAGACAAGCGCGACAACTGGGCTGCCGCATATAAAGAGTTGCTCGCTATAAAGGGAAATCAAGAGTCAGTGGAGGAGATCCAAAAGTCATTGTTCACCGTCTCATTGGACGGCGAAGTTTGTAACCATCCTAGTGGAAATAACAAAAATGTCCTAGCCGAGCTGTTAATTCATGGCTGCGGATCCAAGAAGTATGCTGGGAACCGCTGGTTTGACAAGACCATTCAGGTAAGCAAAGCTGAGTTGTTGAAATGAAGTAATCAAAACACCATCTATTCCCACAGTTGATTGTCAGTCGCAGTGGATTCCACGGCTTTTGCTATGAGCATTCCCCTGCCGAGGGTCAACCCATTGCGCTTATGACGGACTACATTATTAAGAATCTGTGAGTATTCAAAGTGACTCTTTATACTATAAAGTTATTGTGAACTATTCTTACAGAGAGGATCCAAAAGTACTTGAAGGAAGCGACACCACAAACTTTGAATCGGCCAAAAAGCTGCCATTAACCTCCTCGCCAGCACTCGACAAACACATTCAAACTGCGAAAATCAACCTTGACAAACTAGCTGATGACCTTCACATGCATGTTATGCACTTCCAAGGATACGGCAAAGGTTTCCTTAAGCTCCAAAAACTAAGCCCCGACAGCTTTGTTCAAATGGCTCTTCAATACGCATTTTACAAGTAAGTTAGTCCCCTTAAATAGTTTTAAATGACCAAATTTTGTATCTTTAGACTGCACAAAACGCCTGGTGCTGCCTATGAAACTGCCCATCTTCGCATCTTCCGCAATGGCCGTACGGAAACGATTCGTTCGTGCTCTAATGAATCAATGGCGTTTGCCAAAGCAATGAACGAACCAAATTCCGATGAACTGCGAGTGGATCTCCTTCGCAAGGCTGTAAATGCTCATCGTGAATACACAACTATGGCATTGCAAGGAAAAGGAGTCGATCGGCACTTACTCGGCTTGAAATTGATGGCACTCGAGAATAAACTACCAATCCCAGAGTTCTACAATCTGCCGGCGGTGACAAAAAGTACTCATTTCCGACTCTCTACGAGTCAGGTGGCTTCTGTGAATGAGGCGTTCATGTGCTATGGCCCAATGTATGCGGATGGATATGCGTGCTGCTACAATCCACGAGAAAACGATATGATTCTATCGTTGGCTGCGTGGAGAAGTAACGAAGAGACTTGTGCTGATAAATTTGCAGTGTCACTGAAGGAAGCGTTACAGGAAATGATGGACGTTCTGTCCAGAGCTGGGGAGAAGCCCAAGAGCAAGTTGTAAATGGGATTGGGAACATGTTTTCGCACTGATTTATCGTTTTAAATATATTAAATTTTTATTAAATATGCAAAGGACTTGTGTTTTGTTTTTGAATTCACTGGTCGTTTTGTTTTGCCTGCAAGCGACTTCAGACTGGAGAAAGTAAGTATCCTGCAAAAGCTATTTTCTACAAACTACACTTCTCTTAATTGCTGCTTAGATATAACAACTTTTTATTCATAATTTCACTACACAAAAATTAAGCTTGTCTATTCCTGTTTAATAATCCAAACCCTCCGAGTCCGGTCCACCTAATGCCAGTACCTTAACTCCGGATTTCTCATCCAAAACATCCAGGCCGGGTGCTTCGCAACTGGTGTCCATTGAAGAACACGTATGACAATGACAACTAACCGCCTCCATGTACTCGTATCGTTTAGCCTCGGGACTTGCTTCGGGATGGCAGTTTCTTAAAATCGCTACCGCTGGAGCGCGCGATGCATGCACACACACTGGATGGAATGACCTCTTGTAGGGGAATTTCCAGTCGGATATTTCACTTGAATCGCATCGACCCCAACAGGACATAACACTCACTAGATCCCAGCATTCTCGTCCCTTGGCATCGGCCTGAGTGACACGATACGTGTACAGGCGGCGATGGCAACCCAGCGGTGCAGTAGTTGGACTCCCAGCGATTGGTTCGATTTCAATAGAACTGCTGAATGTGCTAGATACTGATAGAAGCGAACAGAATAGAAACAAACTGGGAAACAAATGTTCTATTAGTTAAACTTTACAAAATGAGCTGCGAATCTTACAGTTCTCCGTTCATTGCTGATGATGAGTGCAGTAAGAAACACGTTAGAAGTATTCTGGAGCACTGAATACCGAATGTGTGTAGCAGAAGTTTTTATATACAAAAACCGAGCTCAAAATTTACCCTAGTCTAATGCATGCGCAGTAAAAGAGGACAGAATGAATTTGCATCCGAGCGAGGGGTAGGTTTGTGCTGCGTAGAAAATTATACAAATGACGTAGCACATCATATTTCAAAGACTTTCTACGGCAATTAAATTTGGAATCTTTATTAATCCTTAAACGTTATTCTACTTACAACAACTATTGCTGTCGAAACACAGTGTATTCAACAAGTTTTCCAATTGTAGGTCCTTCCATTCAGTCCAAAAGTAAAATAAATAATCTCCTGCTCGCAGATGCAGTACAAAGAGCAGGAGATTTGTCAGAAAGGCAGAATGGGTTCAGAAAAGGACGCTCTTCGGTCGGAGCTATTGAAGAAGTAGTGAAAGCTGCCCAAACCGCCCAAAAGGGAAGCCACCGCTCTAAGAAGATCGTTTTGCTGGCAACCCTTGACGAAAGAAATGCATTAAATTCAGCTATAGGTGGAGTGATATACTTAATGCGTTAGAAAATAGCTCAATTTTGGAACCAGACCTCTGGAATATCTCCTATGACGACATACTTCGGAGGGAGATGCCAGAAGACACCTTCCTCGTTGGGTACGCAGACGAAATCGCGGATAACGGCAAGAGACTCTGAAAACGCGCAAAGAAAATTGAACCAAGTCATGCGACGAACAACCTTCTGGATGGATGAGCACGGTCTCAGTTTGGCAACAGAGAAAACTGAGATAGTCCTTCTAACGAAGAAGAAAATCCCCACGCAAATTGACTTTCAAATTGGCTCTAAAGTCATTAAGAGTAAGGAAGCAGTGAGGTAACCTTCTGGCAACAGATAAAGTTTGCAGCGGAACGAGCCTCTAGAGTTATAACATCACTCAGAAGATTAATGGCGAGGTAGGTAGGCCAAGCCAAGCAAACGCAGGCTAATATCGCCGACAACAATTCTCCTATATGGAAGCGAGATTTGGGCAAGAAGAGTACCGGAAGCAGAATGCGGCATTGCAAAGACGTGGAGCTCTACGCGTCGCTCCTGGTAGTCGCAGGAGTGACTCCCATCGATCTTCTAGCGGCACAAACGAAGTACGTCCACGACAACAAGGTGGAAATTCGACTGGAAGCGGCAATCGATCAAGCGGAGCAGCAAACGATGAAGTACAAGAGCGCTGGAGCTCGAAAAACAGAGGAAGGTGAACAGCAAGGCTGATAAGAAATGTGGCTGAGTGGAAAGACCGGAAACACGATCACCCACGATCTTACCGGTCACGGAAATTTCAACGCCTTTCTCCATAAGATTGGCAAAACGGATAGTCCAGCCTGCCAGTACGGCGACTCTCCAACAGACGACGCACATCACATCCTACAAAGTAGCATTGGCGCCTTCAACCCAGAAAACATAGTCGACAAAATACTGACGAGCAGAACTGGTTAAAAATTTGCCAGTTTGTGGAAGATATTCCCAGAAGACAGAAAAGAGAAGAAGAAAAATATGTACCGGGAAAGCCAGTTGAAGTAATGCGAAGAGCGGTCCCAGGGGGGTGTGTCAGAAACTATAGGGCTGGGAGGAGTTTTAGTCCGTACACCCCGAGAGCATTCGGAGAGAGCTGGACATACGGGGATGGTCAACGCAAAAAGGCCTCCTTAGGGTGCGTAAAGGAAAAAAAAAGTAAAACATCCACAAAACGAAAGGTCTAGCAAAAGGTTTGGGTATGGACCCGTTGCGATACCATTTTTTATACTTTAACCGACTTTTTCTTAAACTGGGATTTGGGTTTCCTTCCCTGAAAAAAGTGTCAGTTTTTGTCACTTTAATTTTAATTAGTTCGACAATTTTCCATTGGTTGTTCATAAATATATTTTTCTAGAGCATTTTTGTATTTATCCAAACATTGAGTTAAATATTCCAAATTAATGCAACTGACCAAACTCAGTTGTTATATATAAACAAAATTAAAAATACAAAAAAAAAGGATTTGCCAAACAGAAGACTTCAACTAGCAACAGGCTTAAAAAGCTGAGTACCTGAAACTAACGACTTCACCCCTTAATGGACAGCACTGGCAATGACAATCAGACCGAATCCCTGCACGCATGTATGAGCGAGAAAAACTTAAACGCCCTCAATGAAATGCGGAAACGCAATCTACTCTGTGACGCCGTTATAAATGTCGCAGATGGATCCTTTAACATCCATCGTGCTATCCTATGCGCTGGTAGTTCATATTTCAGGTAATCCAGAACCTACTTTTGCATTGAATTTTGAATGTGCTAATCTTTAATATGGCAGGGCTCTGTTTACAAATTCTCTGTCCCAGGAGCCGCGGAATGTTTACATTTCCGAGATCCGTGCCGCCATAATGGAGGAAATCATTTCCTATGCGTATTTACGGCGATGTGATATAAACGCATCGAACGTCCATGAGCTCCTGGCCTTGGCTGACTACGTCGGAATGAGCGGACTGGTTAACCAGTGTAAACTGCGGCTGGAGAAAATGTTGACACCCAAAAGTTGCTACGGCATTATGAGGTTTGCCAGGTAAATTTTAATTTTGAAATCATAAAGAGGACATTTATGTGAAGGACAACAACGAACCGCTTTAATCTGAAGCAGTTTCCATTTCTGTGACGATCTGTATGCAAAAGCCCGCACCTACTTGCTGCGTCATTTCACACAAGTCGCTGCAGAGAATGAGGATATTTTAAAAATCGGATTAGAGGATTTCCTGGATATCATCAGCGACGATATGCTGAACACACGAGATGAAGAGCTCGTATGGAAATTATGCATCAAATGGGTTGACTTTGATGCAGACGAAAGGCAGCGGCATCTGCCAGAGTTGATGCATAATGTGCGCTTGGGATTGATGACTGCAAAGGTAGGAATGTGCATATCGGTGGCACTTAATTAGAGTGTAATCCTGTGTGCAACCATTGAGTTAATAAGCTTCACAGAGAGAGAGGTACCGATTATTGCGGTGGCGGTAGTTTGAGATTGAAAATAGAATCGATAGAGATTAACTCCTTCCACAGGATTTGCGATTTTTCCTGTAGGTTGCTCTAAGGATTTTCTTTTGCTTTACTTGTGTGTAGGTTCGTCAAAATTAACTGGCTTTTCCACCAAGCATTTAAAAAGAAGGGGAAACCATTTAAAGTTGGCATTTCTGGGACATTTTTTTCTAAATAATTCACCCAAATGCCAACCTATAACCCTACCTTAACAGGGTCCCTATATTTTGCCTTTCCAGTTCTTCATGGACGAAGTAAAGGACCATCCATATGTGACCCAATGCCCCGAGACAAGACCGCTCATTCTAGAAACCTTATCTTTCCTGTATGAACTGGATATGATGAGACCCACTGAAGAAGAGGTGACGTTCGCACATACAATTCTTTCCCCCTCCCACCCTTAACAAAGAAAAGAACAAAAAGTTATATTTTACAGCTGACAACACCTGCGATAGCAATGCCGCGCCTGCCGCATGAGGTGATTTTCGCCATTGGCGGTTGGAGTGGTGGCACCCCAAAAGGCTGCATCGAAACCTATGACACTCGAGCTGACCGCTGGGTCATTATTCCAGCTGAAGATCCTGCCGGACCAAGGGGATACCATGGCTCAGCGGTTATTGGTTTTTCCATCTATTGTATCGGCGGCTATGACGGATTAGAATATTTTAATACATGCCGCGTATTTGACGCAGTCTCAAGAACATGGAGGGAGGTCAGTGAGCCGTTTGCATGTTAATGTACAATTTTGCATCTTCTTGTAGACGCTTAAGATATTGCTTAATTGCGCGTGAGACGCTGTTTAAGTTTACAGTTTTAATTTACATATTTGAGAAGAGAAAAACGCGTGTAACTTTCTGTTTATGTTGTAGATAGCTCCAATGCACTATCGCCGCTGCTATGTGAGCGTTGTGGAATTAAACGGTCAAATTTACGCCTTGGGGGGTTACGATGGACAAAATCGGTTAAATACCGTTGAGCGATACAATCCGAAAACGAATCAGTGGAGCATGATTACGCCTATGAATATGCAAAGGTCTGATGCCAGCGCCTGCACGTTGAATGGAAAAATCTATGCAACTGGTTGGTTCCTTTTTTTTTTAAATAAGCAGGAAGGGGGGATTGAGTTTGAAGGCGGTTTTTTGACTGGGGTGACATACCCTTTATCTTTGGATGGTCTTAAAGCGAATGATAAATTAAAGTGATCAGTTTCGTTGACGCTCTTATTTTTGGTCCCAAATCTGATTGGAATTAAAGTCAATGGCCCTTTCCAACAACTATTCCGAAGGTCACAATAGATGACTTTATGTGGAAAATTTTGATGAATCGCAACAGAAAATTGCAGTAAAATTTGTAAATTTATTTTTGTAGGTGGTTTCAATGGGCAGGAGTGCCTTTCGACAGCGGAATTCTATGATCCCGAGAGAAATGTGTGGACGAACATTCCGAATATGAGTCACCGGCGATCAGGCGTATCAAGTGTTGCGTATCAAAATCATGTCTACGTTATTGGCGGCTTCAATGGATTGGCTCGTTTATCGACTGGAGAAAGATATGATCCGGAAACACAACGTTGGACCTTCATTCATGAAATGTGCCATGCTAGAAGTAACTTGGGTTTGGAGATTATCGATGACATGATATTTGCAATTGGCGGTTTCAATGGGATATCTACAATTCCACATACTGAGTGCTATGTGGCTGAAACTGATGAATGGTACTTAGAAAAAGTGCACACTGATCTTCTTTAGCACGGTATCTAAGCGTTCAGGGGGCCAACTGAGTAATTCGATTCTACTTTTGATTCTATTCGAAAGTTGTTC
Source organism: Cheilosia pagana (assembly GCA_936431705.1). Classification (NCBI taxonomy): domain Eukaryota; kingdom Metazoa; phylum Arthropoda; class Insecta; order Diptera; family Syrphidae; genus Cheilosia; species Cheilosia pagana. The sequence goes on from OW386169.1 coordinate 1,084,254, forward strand.
CGATTCTACTTTCAAAGAGAACTGGGGTTGAATTACCGCATCCGTGATCGAGCAATACGTAACTGAATTTGTTATTGTTTTGCATGTAAATTCAACAAAATTCAGTGACGTATCGCTCGCTCACGGGTGCGGTAATTCGACCTCTGTTCTGTTTGAAAGTAGAATCGAATTGCATAGTTGGCCCACAGGTTACATTTCACGAACTCACTAAGTGCCGATGGAAATGTTTCCTTTGTCAGCAATGCAAATCAGATTGCTGAATAGAAAACATTCCGGGACAGGTATTATTCCCGATAGGGGTGACTCTTTTGGGCAAAAATCCCAATGGCATAGCAATTTTTGGAATGCTGACATCTGGTCGTACTAAAATCGTCTTTAACCCTACTAACTAAAGTACTTTTTACATGAAAAATATCGGAGTTGTGAGTTCGTGAAAATGTAGGCCCATCGCTAATAAATTCCGATGGAAATGTTTCCTTGTCAGCAATGTAAATCAGATTGCTGAATAGAAAACATTCCGGGGGAAGTATTATTTCAGTCGTCGTGAAAATAAGACTTGGCACAGCAATTATTGCAGCGCATTGCTTTTAACAGGAAAAAATACTATTAGAATAGGTATACGGAATTTGATAAACTACATATTTTTATTGAAATTACAGGATGGAAGCCACCGATATGAATATCGTGAGGTCAGCTTTAACTGCCAATGCTATTGCTGGTCTGCCAAACATTCGAGATTACATACACCAGAATCGGGAACGCCTAATGGAGGAACGTCGCCAGCGAATGTTTCCGAGGAGTTCTGCCCAAGAGAATGATGGCAGTGCAGACGACGAAATGTCCGTAGAACACGAGAATTGAAACATAAATTTGCTAATCCTTCCAAATTGTGAAATGCAAAATAAAATTGAATACAGTTAAACGGTTTTTTTTTAATAAATGTAAAACCCACTGGCCCAAGTGTCTTTGCTTGTTGAATTTTAATCAGCGCATGTCCTTAAACCATTCAAAAGATGGTCTCCTTGAGTGAATAAAAGGCGGCGTTAACCGATTCTCTATCGTCAGTCATTCAATTGCTTTTGCTAGCAGCAAGTACATTTAACTGTCTTACTATGTTGTGGGTACGCCTGGCCACTGTTATCCTTTTTTGCATTATTTCTACATTTGCCAAGGATAACTGGCATAAGCCCGGATGTCACAAGGTGGGGAATACTCGCAAAATCAACATTCCCGAGTGTGTTGAATTTCGCATAACAACAAATGCGTGTCGCGGTTTTTGTGAATCATATGCTGTGCCGTCTATACCGTGGGGAGGATTGCTCAAGCCCCAGAAGCCAGTCATTTCAGTTGGTCAATGCTGCAATATGATGGAATCGGAAGAGGTGGGTTTGTTCTTCTAGAGGAAAGTCTCTCTCTGTTAATATGTGTTGTTTGTCTAATTTAGATACAAAAACGTGTTCTCTGTTTGGATGGTGTTCGCACGTTTAAATTTAAATCGGCAGTCGCATGCAGCTGTTATCACTGCAAAAAGGACTAAGCAAAGTTTATACAATTTGAAATGGTTTTAATGGAATCCTCTGAGTCTCTTGGTTAAAGAATATCTATAAAATGAATTATTGTAAGGAAATAGTAGGAAATATAAACGTTATGCAAAGTTAAAGATGCGATTGTGTTGACTTATTTAACCCTATCGGGAATATTCTATTCAGCAATCCGATTTACATTGTTGACAAGGGACACATTTCCATCGGAATTTATTCCCGATAGCCTTAATTGAGTGCGGAACAACGAGAAACATTGGATTGAGTTCGAAGAAGGCTTAAAACTAATGGAACAACAGGTCTGTAAAATGACATATGCAACTGAACGTCGACCATATCAGGAATATTCCGTCTTGAGCTGTGTCAAAAGCTTGAAATGGTCGCGACGTACTTTTAAAACGTAGGCGGACATAGGGTAATGTCAGATTACTTCCTTGTAATCCTTCTTAGGTTACAAAGGTCAATTTTGTTCGCATTGACAAGCTGCCCATAGTTATTCTTTTGTTGCTTTTAAAAGACTTACCTTTACCCTACACGGGATCAATATGTTTACACCAGACTCAATCACCAATAAATAAGCTGTTTGGATATTCTTTTTAATTTACTTATGTTTCAGTACCAAGCTAACATATTATGAACTAAAATTAACAACACTTCCCGCTCTCAGGCATTCGTATTTCGTTAACTGAATTTTGTCACTACTTATGGCGCATATCTCACATGAACGACTTCATATTTATTTTATCTGAACCACTCCGAGACATTTGGAATAGAACGTACAGAGCTGAAATGCCAAGGCCCACTCCACCACCGACTGCGCATTTTCGAAGGCCGGCTATAAGAAAATAAAATAAGTAAAAGCAATTCAATTGTATGCTTGAAGTCTTACCAGTAGATTTGTACAGGAAGCCAGTTGCTGTTCCAGCCAGAACTGTGTTAAGGTCATCATCCTCGCCTCGTGCAAACTGCAAGACCACACCAAACGCTGAATACATTACAGCCAATGTTCCAAGGGTGTTTGCAGTTGCTGACCCTTGTTTCATAACGTGATTGAGAAGCCTGCAAATATCAAAAGTTACCAAATGGAATCTCACAAGATCCGCTATAGTTCTTACTGTGTCCGCCTCAGTTTTCCCGTTTGCTGTAGTGCAGCTGTTGTCCTCATGCCATTATAGAATCCAGCTACACCACCGATTCCAGCGCCAACCATTACGGATGAGCCAATCTGTGAGAAAGCCAACTCAAAGCGACCACGCTGTTTGTTGGCTCCTTCTGGGAAAATAAACTCTGGTTGTGCTTGCTGAAGGAATCGAGGGTCATAGTTTAGATACGGCGATACTGGGGTACGCAAATGTGAATTACGCTCGGAGGTGGAAGCTGTTCATAAATAAAAAAAAACACATGTTTTTAATTGCGAAGTAGTGAGAACACATTGCGTAATGCGAGTACTTACGAGTGGAGGACGAATCCAGCGACAAGGGCTTACTTAGGTAGTCGTCACTCATTTTTATATATTTATTTATTTAATTTTAGCGTCAGACACGATTTAATTTGTATTTTTTATTGAGAAAAGAAAATCGAATGCGGTTTCTGTCGGCAGTACTTCTTTTCTCAGCTGTCAAAAGGTGACAGTTTTCGCCATGACAGTTGGAGGAATTTTTATTCTAATTTCTTCTTGGTGTTTTCTTTCGTTAGGTCTGGATGCAATCACAATGGGGTACTTAACAACAAATTTTCTGTTTGTAAGCAAAATCAGCAATGATTTAAGTAACGTTAATTTTGAAAAATCGTGTTTTACTAATAGGTATGCGTGTAAGAACAAGGCTCCTAATAAATATTCCAACACAAAATTAAGGATGCTTCTCAATTTGGGTTCTAGTACGTTCCATTCGGTTTCATAAGTTTGTTTTATTATTTTCTGCTAGCCAGGAGCCAGATCTTTTTCATATTTTACAATCCGCGATACTAACAATCGTGTCCAGGCTAAATTTTTCGAACTCACAATGGCGAAATATAAGTTGAAGGCTAAAAATTATTATTAGTAAGGCGCATTTTGTATAAAATTAATACCTGAAACATTTTAAAACAAACCGCAACTGTATTCCCAGCCTTAAATAAATTTTTCACTGCCCTTACAAATTCATTTTATGATATGCCCAGTTCACAATGACTATCTGTCACCGTTTGTTTTCATTTTCTTCCTTTCATTCGGCTAGTGCATGATCTCGCTTTTCGTCAATTTATCGTCAGTGGTCGTTGCGGTTGGTTGTGCTTTATATATATAAAGGAAAAAGGGAAGAAAATTCGGTTTCCCCATCTATAAACTCCCCCCAAAAAAAGTAATTTTTTTTGATTTAAATGGCGTCAAGTGATGTAAAATTATCCCGACTCTTTAAACTTGCACAAAAATTTAACAACTTCTACCTAACCGGTGAGTAATTGTTCAGGAATTTCATATTTTCTCACCAAACAGCCGGGTCGGGTATTTGCAATCGTCCTCTTTCCTCTCTCATCTTGTTCAGATCTAACTAAATCCCACCTAATATCACAACGAACCAGGCTCTTATCGATTTGTCCAAGTGAACTTTTACCCAAAAACATTCAAAATGAGAGAGATTTCGTAATTTACGCAAAATAAAACCTACTACAGTTGATAGAAATGGATTATCACTTTTTTGGCGATTATGAAATCATTTGTTGTTGTGTCTGTTGATGAGAGATGTCGTCAAACCACAATGTTTCTAATGGAATCAAGGTAACAGAACACTTTCTGTGCGGTCGCGGGCTGCGGGCGGAGGAGACTACCATCGGATGAGTGGTTGATGGAGGTCCGCTTGTTCTCCTCTTTGGCGCATCGTTTATCTTATTGGCCTTTTGGTAGTTGGCTGTTTTTTTTTTGTCAACAAATATGTACATTGATGCATAATATAATATTTGACGTCACTTTGATGTTTTCATTATTCACATATAATTATATTTTTGTTTATATTCATAAATCCATACCGTACATGACATTTGCTTTGCTACCCCTTCGACTAAGCTTGCTTAGCTGATTCATTAGCTAATTACCGATAAAAAAACGTTAACTGATGTGGCAGTTAACAGTGTGCGAACAAAGTACATGTTTGAATTGCTGCTTATCAGTCCAGGCGGTATATAGTTCACTGTTCTCTCTACGATTGCCTTTGTATTAGCTAATAGCTAGCGGTTTTATCTCAAAGGGAATTGGAAGTCTTGCACTAAGCACACACACATATAGTGGCTCTTCTCTCGCTACTAATTATCTATTGGCCCTCTTTTTGCTGTACCTATTCCGCTGTTAAAAACTATAAGGCAAACATTGATCCGGTGTCAATAAAGATGACTCATTGGACTCTTCATTCTTTTATCTTGCATACATTCGATTATTATTATTTTAGGCATCTTATCTATAAGTATGCATACAATGAATTTTCCCCTTGTTTAACCTAAACGATTTGTGTGTGATTTTGCTGGCATCAAAGGCCAATAAATTGCTGCAATTGTATTATATGTATATACCGGGTAATTATTGCCACTAAAAATGTTTTTGTAAGCCAATAAATGTACTCACTGATTAGATATCATATATACGCGTTATAAATTGATTTGTCCATTGCTCCAACGAACGATTGTTTATTTTGACTGGCAAAAGAGCAGGCACTATTTTGGTCGTATGCTTTTATACACACCTTTCACGGACGTGTCTTTGAATCGATGAACTTGAAACATACAAATACTTGCATAGTTGCGAATAATAAACAAAATACCACTTTGTTTGCGAATCTCTTTTTGACAGTTGGAGTACTTATTCATATTCACCTTGACACTACTTGTCTAATGTTCAATGCGATAGATCACTCTTAAGTTCCGCGAAATAAATTATGTGTTATTGTCTTTTTAAGCAACTGATCGTCGGCGCCGCTCTTTCATATGTTAATATTAAGCTGTCTGAATGATTGTTAGACTCGTCTGTTTTGCAATTTGTTCTTCCATGCATTGCTGGAGCTATTATAACCAGCGGAAGTTAACTACAAACCAACCTCAACCGTGACTTTCTGTTCAAAATGCTGCGTACTCCATCAGAGCCACGCAACAAATAAGTTCTGCTGTCAGAATATGATCCTATGGACTCCAGACAGAAAGAAGCCCCTTAAACCATGTGTCATTTTAATCGCGAAACGGGTTTGTTTACTGTATTGATAATATTTGTTTAACAGTCGTCAAAGTCAGTGCATAAATAAACGAATATTTTGATAAGCAAGGTATACGCCAAAGTGTCAAGCTCAATTAATTCATTAGCTGACAAACGAGAGAATAGTTCTTATAGCATTAAGGTGAACAAATTGTATGATTAACACCGCAAATTGGAGGTTAATCTGCGTCGATTGGACATTTGCAGTGTGTCTCTTTGCTGATTGCGCGCACAGTCATTTCCGCGATGATCTTTCCCACAAATTTATCAAGAAGGACCCTCAGCTTTTAATTGCTTACTTACTTATCGGGCTCCCGACCCGTAAAGAGTCTCTGCCTGAGACACTGCAGCCTTCCATCCTCTTTTAATTGCTTAAATAAAGCCAAATGTATTTTTGTTTTAGGATTTCAGAAGGGTGAAATCCGCCCATTCCTTGTTGAAGGTCAACAAGTTGGTCTGATTAAATCGGATATTGCCAAGCATCTGCTTAAGTACCCCGAAGTATTTTGTATTCGCGACTGTGAATACACCAAGCAGGTAATTGAAAGACACCGACATATCCAATGAAGTTTTTGATTAAAGAATGCGTTTCATAATTCAGGGAATCGTTGAGTTGAATCCAGCATTCCGTGACTACTCGGAGAGAACCGAGAAACTAGACAAAATATTACGAGAGCTCAGATCAAATGACATCTTTACGGCACTACAAGGATGGCGTGATGAGGTAACTCCTTAACCTATAAATGACAATTGGTAGTTTAATCTGAATTTTTGTTTCTTTACAGTATTACGAGGTCAAGTCGTCGGAGTACAAGAGTCTCTTGAAGATGGATCGTTCGGCTACGTGTCTGTTTGGTGTGCGCAAGTATGGTGTCGACATCAATGGCTATGTTCGGCACCCAACGCATGGCATATGCATTTGGTTACAACAACGCTCCAACACGAAAGAAACTTGGCCCGGAAAGTGGGATAACATGGTTGGCGGAGGACTCTCCGTTGGCTATGGCATCCACGAGACGGCAGTGAAGGAAGCCGCCGAAGAAGCGTCCATTCCAAGTGATCTCATTAAAAATTTAGTTTCAGCTGGTTGCGTATCGTTCTTCTTCGAGAGCGATCGTGGACTCTTTCCAAATACGGAGTATGTCTTCGACTTGGAATTGCCAATTGATTTTGTTCCTCACAATGCGGACGGAGAGGTACAAGCCTTCGAGTTGCTTCCGGCCAAGGAGTGCATAGAGCGAGTATTTACACCAGATTTCAAAACAACGAGTTGCCCCGTAGTCATCGATTTTCTTATACGACATGGATACATTACCCCGGAAAATGGTAAACATCATACAGTTAAAAGTCTGTCATAACATTAAAAACTGTGTATTCATTTTCAGAACTTCATTTTACACAAATTGTTGAGTTGCTTCATGTGCCATTGCAATCGCTGTACACGTACAAATCCAGAACTGAATCGAATATCACCGAGAACGGTCACTTCCGGAATAATTAAACCATCTGTTTACTAGGTTTTTAGCTTTGTACATTGTTTGTGTTGTTTTTTTTTACATGCATCTAATGATAGTTTCTTAATTTATTTTCAATTTTGTCTTTTTTCACTTAAGAACAAGAAAAACCTTGACGCAAGGGCCAAGCCCACAGTATAGAATACATATAAAAAGATTATAAAAAAAAATACAAAATTTATAGAGGCGTTTTTTAGACATTCAATATTTTAAAATTAGAAACAAATACGAATACTTAACCAAAGTGCTCAAAATGTAGCGTTTTTTACTTTTGTTATTAAATATAAATATATACTGTAAGAGATTTTCCCAAAAAAAAAAAAAAACAACAACGATCCAACTGACTTCAAAACTAGCGCCTATTTTGTTGCTCTTCCCTATGTACTTACAATATTGTTCATCTTTGGGAATACATAATGCGATCCATGTATTCAACCAGATTGCCAGTTTTAAAATGTTATTAATAAAGAAGAACTTGTAAAACCATACGACAAGCGGACTCTAAGTCTGTAGATCTGTACTTAAGAACATTTTATTTATTTGTTGCCGCACACGTATATATTTTTAGTTAATAGGCGCGCGCATTGCTTTTATTCTTAATTATTGTAATTTTTGATATATACACAATATTGTTTAAGTCTTAATTTTATTGTAATTGTTGGTATTTGATATTCCTATTGAGTATGGTAATAACTGTGTTGCATATTTAACATAAATATAATTATTATTTTCATTTGTTTTATATAATATGATTTCTCCATTTTGTGTTGACAATTTTTTTGTACAAATTACTAAAAAAGAAAATACAAATTTCACATTTTCAATTGAAAAAGAAAACAACGTTAAAAATATTTTTCATTTTTATTTGAACTTTGGGTGCGTGTTTGGGTTTCCCTGGGGTCGAGCCGCGTCATCCGTGATCGAGCATTACGTTCATGGAATTAAGTTGATTTACATGTGAAACAATAACAAATTCCGTCACGTAGTACTCGACCACGGATGCGGTAATTTAGCCCCTGATTTTTCCAAAGTCATTCTTCATTTGGGTGTCGTTTTTTGTTTCCATTCACACTGAGCCAGTGGTTGCTTTTGATTTAACCAGTAAATGCAAACTCATCACTTTAGATGGCATTTAGAATTAAGTACCTGCCTGGTAGATGTTTTGTTTAATCATTTTGGAGGTGTTGGCTGAATTCCAAAACGCAGGCGGACTACTTTGATGCAAAGCATACTTTTCTAAAACGCCTTCCGCTATACTAATAATCATTTTTAGTCTCCAGGCTAAATATTTCGAACTCACAATGGAGAAATTTCCAATCCAAAATTGCATATTGTGACCTATAAAATATATAAGTTGAAGGTTAAAAATGATTATTAGTAAGGCGCATTGTGAACGCATCAACTGCGCAAATAAAAGCAAACAGATCATCGTGAATGATTATGATGCACATCACATTTCAGTTTAAACTGACAAATAAAATTGATTCATCGCAGGAGTCGTAAGTAAAATATTAAATTTTGTAATAATTTGCCAATTTTACTATGATTTGTCAAAAATTGCAAAGCAGCGCAAAAGCATTCAAAACCTGGCATCAGAAAATCAGTGTGCATTCACAATGCGCATTTTGTTAACTTTTTGGAATTCAGCCGTTCTTCGTAGAAAACCGTAGTTGATTGTAAGATCGTTTGAGTTAGATGAGTCTTGTCCACGCTAGCCGTAGAACTCCGTCGGAATGTCCTTATCCGTCAACGAGCATTACGTGACCGAATTTGTTTTTGCACCGTTGCGTAAAGCGTAAATTCTACATAAACTTGTGAACGGATGGGCCTGAATTGGCGATATTCACAATCCGCGGTACTAATAATCGTTTTTAGTGTCCAGACTAAATTTTTCGAACTCACAATGGCGAAATTTTCCATACAAAATTGCATATTGTGACCTACAAAATATATAAGTTGAAGGTTAAAAATGATTATTAGTAAGGCGGAATAACTCTTCTGGTGTAATTAAGATTTGAACACAGAATCCAAACACACTTGTTCAATGGCTTTATCTGGTACATGGTATACCTATTCATGATGGTAGTTTGTGCGAACTTTTCAAGTCTATTTTCGGGTATTCTACAACGCAGCAGCCACTGTGATAACTTCTTAAGAGATAGTGTCGAAAAATCAGGACTCGAATTACCGCATCCGTCAGCGAGCAATACGTCTTTAAATTTTGTTGATTTTACATGCAAATCAACAAATTCAGCCACGTAGGACTCGATCACGGATGCGGCAATTCAATCCCAGTTTAAAGCAATCCACACACACGGACTGTATCACATGACAGTAATTTATTAAATTTTCCGTTTTTCCGTACAAAAAACAACCACTTTTTTTTGAAAAAAGATGTTACACTTCATCCCCTACTACCTTTCCTTCTGTCGTGGGAAAGTTTACACCCTTTTTTAACTTTCTCATATACGTTGTAATAACAACAATAGAGGAGGTTCACTGCACTGCGATCTCATGATCTAGTATGCACCCCATTTTTGCATTTTACTTCTTTTGGGAATTATATTTTAGGGTCTATGATCTGAATGGTTGGGCAAGGATGTTCACCTTAGAGCAAGTCAGGAGAGTGTCAGTTATTAATCTGAAAAAGAGTCTATGTCGGTTTGTGCGCAGTTTTCTATAATAAATACAGTCCTTTGTCTGCTTTGTAGATACATACAAAGAAATCTTAGTTTTCTCGGTCACAAGCACAAGACGATCGATCACTAGGTAAACCCCTCTTTGGCGACTTCTCCGTCACACAAAAACAACTCTTACGGATTTGATTTTCACGTAGGAGTTCCTCGAAGAAATCACAGTGCGCCTAAACTCTTCGTATCTGTTAAGTGAATAATCTGAGGCCCAGCTCCATGTGTGGGAGCAATATTTGAGACCTGTGAACGAGTATTACGTTCGCGTAATTAAGTTGATTTTACATGTGAGACAAAAACAAATTCCGTCACTTAATGCTCGTTCACGGACGACGCGACTCGACCCCTGAATTGAATCGTTTTAACTTTCAAAACGAAACCGAATTCCGTCACGTATTGCTTATTCATACATAGGCCCCAGCTCACACAACCTATAACCACAATCAAATGCAATAAGCCCTTAAAAGACAAATCGGTTCGTCCATGGAACCAGCATTTTAAGTTGTGCAACTCATGTAGGCGATGCCTCTCTGTTTGATCCTATGTACACGCTGCTTAGTCAATTTAAGCCCAGTTCTACCGCTTCTTCTCTTTTCGTTCCTGCTAGTTGTTCTTAAGCTCCATGGGATTGGTATCCGCCGATAATTTGTATCATTCGTTGAAGCTTGGAGCTTTGAAAGTCTTTAGTCTAATTTTCGAATCCCAAACGGGTGTAACAAAATCGGCACGTAAACGTCCGAATTCGTTAACTTACTAGAACGCACACTCAATTTGTGTAGTTATTTTTGAAAATATGTAATCGGAATAAGGACCGCGCTGCTACAAGTCAAACTGAATGCCAAACTCTGTAACGCTAAAACTGAACTAATCTGTGTGAAAGATGTCAGTTTTTCTAGATGTTTGTACATCCAGTTCCATGTGGCTTCACTGATCTGGTAGTCCATGGAATGCCATTTCAACTACGTATTTGATTTTGTCCCCAAAAGGCCTTATACTCACCGTGAGAACCATATTGAAAGGGAACAAAAATTCGACCACCATTCCCATTGCAAAAACCCTGAAAAACCCATTTATACTTATCCTGTGTTCCTACTCTTGCTTGTCCTCATTCTACTGGTCCAACAAATCAGTAGCAAACCTCCCTCATTCGCATCTTCCAACCTTCCATCCACTTGCTTCCAACTCGAAACCACGTTCGATTGAAGAAAATCAACAATTTCTCTTTGTAAACTTTAAGATATATAAAAATTTTATTAAATTATTTTCGTTCTCAAAAAGAATTCTTAAACATTAAACATTAAACGCAAACAAAATGTGAAAATAAATTTTAAGAAAAAGTTAATTACGTTAACAAGTTTAAAGTTTTTTTAAATTCTGTGATTTCATAAGTAAAAAAGTTAAAAAAAGAACAAATAGTTATAAATATTTCTTTTCTGTGTTACAGTTCGTTTTCATAATTCTAACGTAAACAAATATAATTATTATTAATTTATATAACGTACAAGTATATTTATATATAATGTAATTTAAAAAAAAATACATTTATAATGTTTGTTAATAATTTAGACTTACACATAGAATTCAGTTCCAATTAAAAGAAAGAAAAAAAAACAATTTTAGAGGTAGCTTTTGGCAAATGCGAACAGATTTCGATTTTTTTTTACATAATTTACAATGCAAATGCACAAAAGTAAAAAACAAAAAATGAGAGTAGAAATACAAGAATAAGGGTAGACAAAAGTATGATTCCGAAATAGAAACCATAAGACAATTTAATCAATTTCTTTTTGTGGATAAGAGTTCATTGAACGCTCGTCAGATTGCAGATTAGGAAAGCAAAAATCTGGCGCCAAAACATTGGAAAACATCTGCCTTCTAGAAGTTGTTGCTTCTGCAACGGGTATAGGGTATACGGAATACCCCTGAACAGAGGATACAGGTAAAGCCGCACAAAAGGAAATACGAGTCTCCTTTTCGGCACCTTTTCTTGAAAAGAATGCGTGTGTGCGTATTTAATCGTCGTAGTACCTTATGCGCACCCCTTATCAAAAGGAAACGATCTTCACAATGACTAAAAAAGGTGGAGGGTATCCATCCATGTGCAACGTTCCCGATGATGAGGGTAGCACGACACGATCATTTACGACACAAAGGCAGGCATTGTGTCACATGGTTTCTTGTTATGTAAATAGACTCTATTCAACAGCTCATAAGAAATGAGTACGTGATGGAGTTCATAAACTGATTGTTAAAGATAGAGTGAAAAGTAGGGACTAAAATGGAAACTTACGGACTACTCATCTGGGTCTACTTGTTCCTCGTTTTCAGAGGGCTTTTGATCACCTCAACGCCGGGAGCCAGGTTTTCCTTGCCGGTGAACAGGGCGGTCTTTAGCGACTTGGGCGTTGTTGTTTTTGGGGTACGTGGTGTCCGCGGCGTCTTTGGCGTCGTATTCTGGCAGTTCTTTGGGGTTCTAGGCAGGCTTTTCGGCGTGCCGGTGATTTTCTCCTTCAGCATGTCCTTAACCTCGTTGCTGTCGTCCGATGATGACGACAACAGCCAGTTGGTGATCTTGTCGCACTCTGCACGCAGCTGGGAATCGATGAGAATCTCTTGGAATTTCTGCCCATCGGTGTCCTTTTCAGCGATGCATTTCGAGCTCTCGTTTGTTTGCGACTTGAGCGAAATGTTCTCCAGCTTAAGTGACTCGTTCTCGTCGCGCAGCTGCATCAGACACTTGTCCTTGTTGTCGATTTCGAGTTGCGCCAGCTCCAGCACATTGGCAAACTCGTCCAACGCTGTCCGCATATCAGTCATGTACACCTCGCGACTGTCGTCCTTCTCCTTTAGGTCCAGGTACATCTCAATGTACTTGTCGACGTTCTGATCGATCCGCTCCTGAAAAGTGTTGGCAATTTTATTGAATTTTCCAAGTGTATCTTCCTCAGATGTGAGCATAGCACTGAATAATGACTCTTTAGCCCTCACCTCGTTTTGTAGCGCCGACGAGGACTCCCGCAACGCGTTTAAGGTCTTCTCACTCTCAGACAGGTCGCTTTTCAGGGCAGCCAGTTCGTTTTGCAGTTCGCCGTAGTTGGTCTCCAGTTGAGTCTTTGCTGCCTGCACCGTTTCCAGTTCAGTCTTGAGGCTTTCCACATCCGAATCGGACTTCTTGAGGCGGTCCATCAGAATGTTCACCGTCGATCGGGTGTTGCTGAGCGTTAGCTGGTAGTTGTACTTCTCGGTGATGGTTTTGGCGATGTCGGCCTTCAGATCGACCACTTGCTTCTGCAGATTGTCAGTTAGTTGAATGTAGTAATCGAGTCCCTTTCGGAACTGCTCTTCGTACTTTTGAATCTTTTCGTCGCGTTCACGCAACATGTCGTTGGTGCTTTCGAGAAGGACCATAACGTCCTGCTTCTCGAGTTCTACTTTGATGACCTGGTTTTCAGCTTGGTGCTGTCGCTTAGTGAGCTCAACGCGCCATAAGTTTCGCTCACGCTCAACAGCTTGCTCCAAGTTCAATTCGAGGCTCTTGATCTTTTGCTCGGCTTGAATTTCAGCGATACGAATTCTTTCTTCTGCGCTCTCCAGGGTGTGTTCAAAGTTTGAGAACTTCTTGTTCTCCTCTTCTAGCTGACGGATGGTATCGCAATTCGAGTCAATTTCGCAGTTCTTGTCCAGCAGCTCATCCTGAAGACTTTGAATGAGTTTCGACTTGGTGGCTAAATCGTTTTTCAACGAATTCTTCTCATTTTTGAGCAGCTCTAGCTCGACGATGGTGGCTTTGGTCTCCACCGCGTAGGCAAGCGCATCAGCCTCGATTTGGTCTTTCAATTTGGCTACCTCTGCGACAAGTTCTGCGTTCCTGCCTTGGACAGTCTGAATTTCTTGCAGCGCTTGAAGGCGTGCTTCCTCCGATTGGCTGAGGTTGTCTTTAAGCTCGGAGATTTCGCAATCCAAAGATTGTATCTTTTCACTCAGGTTAGCGTTTTCATGGGCCTGCTGTTCGTACCTATCATTCAAACACTCACACTTTGCTTCCAGCTGCGAATGGATGGCCTTCAGTTGTGCCAGCTCCGTGGAATGAGATTCGGTGAGGGTGCTCAGTTCCACCTCGAATTTATTCGCCTTTTCCAGGAGCTTAGCCTGCTCCACACTCTGACTCTCAATGGCGTCCTTCTGATTGCGGTTTTCAGTGACTAATTCACTTACGATTGTGTCGTTTTTCTTCAGGATTTGCTCGTTCTCCTCCTTCAGACGAGCTTCGGTTTCCTTCAACTGTTCGACATGGCGCTTCAGTACATCGATCTGGCTGAGATAATTTTCCAGAAGCTCGTTTTTGGATCTGATTTCAAAGTGCAACGCTTCCTTGCCCTTCAAATTCGAGGCAGACTTTGGCAGCTCCTTAATTGGTGTGGAATTGGACGAATGAAGTGGCGTGGAAGCAGCTGCGTTTGAGGACGACGCCGATGTCAAATCGGAGTGCTGGCGGAAACGAAGGCGATGTGGCAAGGAAGGCGTTCTAAACAGCCGCAAACCCTTTGCCTTTAGACTGGTCTTCTCCTTGTCCTTACCTTCTTTGGGCTCTTTAGCGGACGCGGATGCACCATTTGCCCTTACGGCGTCTTTGAAGAATTTCTCAATTTGTTCTTTTCGTTCCGGGTGAGCAGTAGCGCTTGACGAAACCGGTGTGCCAGTGGTTGCGGTAGCTGCCACAGCCGCCGAGGGCGAGTCGCAGATATCAACGTCGTTGAAGCGCTTCAATTTTGCTTTCGAGAACGACATGGTTTAGAAATGAATTTAAAAAAAAGTTCACGGTTTAAAAGAGGTCTCAAATATTAATAACAAGTTTTATGTTTACACTACACGACTTTTTAACAAACAAAATAATTTAACTATACTGAGCGGGAGCAATAAAAAACAATTTAAATATAGAAAATAACTTAACCCGAACCTAACGCGACAACAAATCAAACCTAACTAACTTCTGAGATGTGAACTGCTAACGGAGGAAGACCATCGGTTCCTGGTTTCCTTCTAGTTGCTTTTCCTTGATGGTGTTGGTAGGTTACCCTTAATAGCCTATTGTTGTTCCAAAGAAAGACGAAGAAATATAATAACACGTAAGTCCCAGAGGGAAAGGTGCACCGGTGGGTACATAATAAGAAACGGTCGAGGAGGGATTTACGGGGATTATTGTCGTACAATAAGTAAACGTAACTGAAACGGGAAATAGGGGTGGACAGGAGATGGTTTCCATTTACATGCATGTACATGAAGTGCATGTGTGTGAGATGTTAGGGATAACAACCGGTGGTTGAAGAAATAAAAATAGAAAGAATAAGGGACGTTCCGGTGTAAGAAATATTGTTATATGCAAGGGAATTCAATTATAGAACTTCTTCTTTTTTGCAGCAGCAGCACAGTTTTGGCGGGAGGAATACTATAGGTACCTTTGCTGACTATAATTGCGTTTTGCGTTTCCAATTGCATGATCAAGCGAAGGTAGGTAGTTGGGTATATTCTTTTTGGGGGAACTTATACATTTATGGCTGAAAGGCAAGTTAAACGAGATAATAATTCATACCTAGGTACTGCCTGCCTATACATACAGACAGAACTTTGTAGTTGAATGTGTGTTGGAATAAGTGCGCAATTTAAAATTTCAAATGACTTCTTGTTCTATTCGCACGAGTTTTCATTAATTTCTAAGTAGAATTTTAGAAAAAAAGAGTTGTAGTTATAGGTCGTAAAGCTTTTTACTGATCATGATCTTCAGCTGATCAGTTAAACGGTGGGGGCAAGAGTAAAGCGTCTTGATAAACTACATGCATCTAAAGTGTGCAGCACAACTGGCATGCAACGTTTTTTTGTCCTCCGCGGCGATAGACGTGTAGGTTCTTACTGACGAGGTAGTCGTAAATGGCGCCCAATTTGAAAAAATTTGACAGCATCCTGCAAATCTAAAAAAAAACTTAATTTCTGCTGAACATCTTAAGCGACTATGATTAGCTCGAGAAGGATGCAAGCGCGTTAAAAATGAGCTCATTAAAAAACTTAAGTGTCTAAAGTCGACTAGATTGGTCTGGAACGTCACTTTTCCTACGTCAGCCACATATACGAACTGACAACTTAAGGTCTGTTCCTTTACTTTTAAATCTTACGAATTTTTACGAATTCTTACACATTTTACTCAATTGTCGTTCCTCAACTCGAAAAATTCGTAAAAGAGAGCGGCTTCGAGAGAGCAAAATATTTCCCCTCTTACTAGTTTTTACTCAACAAATTTCTTTGCGTAAGAATTGAAACAACTGTCAGTCGCCTGAAAATCGACAGCTGATTTGAATTTGTTGTTCTATTTAGCATTTGGGTGAAATATTCGCATTTGTGTTTTGCACAGATTACTATAAAAGCGTTCCTTAACTTTTGCGTAAGTTTCCCTCTCTGATAGAGAATTCATCCCCTCCACTGTCATTTTGACAGTCTTTTCCATTTTTACTACAAAAGTAAAGGAACAGACCTTTTGTACTCGGTCACGAATTTCTTGACTAGATTCGTCGGCTATCCCTCCATAAACGTCACCTCCAGCACCTGCCATCGATCTAGGCCAAGCAAAAGGGAGATACATCACATCAAGTCAGTCAGCTGTCAGACTTACTAAACTAGATAGGTACCTATTTGAACGTCCCCAATGGTTCGACGACATTTTCCAAGTCAAACGCCTCGGTTTCGAAATAAATATTTTTTCACGTGAATATCGACGTGTAAATTGTTCATGTAACAATTTTATTTTGACATTTTTCCATCAATAATGTGTACAGCTATTTGTATTTCACGTAAACTGGGTTTATTGTTTGCATAAATGGTCGTATTCAAGTGCAGATCCTGTGTAAGCTTCCGAAGAATGTATTTAGTGATTTTTTTAGTTTCTACCTCAGCAAATTAAAGAAGAAGAATGCGCAAAAAACAGTTCCTGTCACATTTGTGCTTGATTGGTATAAAATGCTATTAAAGGTTGTGTCTTTTGACTTTAAGTTTGCAGTTTACCTACCTGTATAATCCACCCACATCACTAGAAAGGTTCAAACATAAGCTGAAAGCTGATGCTGTCAAGTAACTTCCATATGGAATAAAAACGTAGTGTGAATCTCAGCAAATTTCAAGTAGGATGTATTTGTTGTAATTGCGTGCTGAAAATCCTACTTTGCTAAGAATAGGTCTACTGATCGCGCTTAAATAAATTCTTGCGTACCTACTGCTACTAACAAAACCCCTCTTCTTACTGTACCCTTAATCAAATGAACTGCCTCCTATGTCCTCCCCTGAACGCAACCATTCTTCGTTAACTTTTGCGACGCAACAAAAACTATTAAGCGCTGTCAGAAATACATTTTGAGAAAATGTATTTTCGTTTTACGCTGCAGACGTTTTATCGGTGAATTGAGTACGGGAAACTTTAAAAATAACTAAACTAATGCCAATGGAGTGTACTGTGTAGTTTGTAAAGTTTTTGTTGTGTGCAAAACGGTGAAATAAACAAATTTCGTTCGCTAACAATACATTTACAAAACATTCCCAATGGACTCTGAAGATGTTGCTACTAAAAGAGGTCGTGGTCGCGGTCGAGGTGCTAGAGCTCGTGGACGAGGTCGTGGCCGAGGACGTGGACGCGGCCGGAAAGCAGCTGTTGTAGTATCCTCAGATGAAGAAGCTCCAGTCGATCAGCAATTGAGTACTGTAGTAGCAATTCCTCCCGTAGCGGAGGTAATTGAAAATGTAGCCACCGCGCCGGTAATCGCAATGGAAACAGACGAAGCAGTAGCTAATGATGTCAAAAAAGAAAACGAACCCGAGCTTCCAGTATCGACAGCTGAAGAAGTGCCGATCGTCGAAGAGGTGCAACCAATTCTTCCGCCAGCAAGTGAGTTAGAAAGATCTTTCATTAAATGTATGTGAGTTACAACTTTTCTGTTTATAGTTGACATGGAGGCAGACATATCACAACTGGAAGCGCCAACTTTTACCACCATATCGCGGGGACCTCCGGAGCCTATGCTGCGCCTCAAGTGGGACCATAAAGTGTCGCTTATTGGGGAAAAGGTCCTCAATCCAATGATTCACTGTTGTGACCAGTGTGACAAACCCATTCTGCTCTACGGCAGGATGATTCCATGCAAGCATATATTCTGCCTAAAGTGCGCAAGAGCTGAACCGGTTAAGATATGCCCGCGCTGCAAGGACAAAGTAGTTCGCGTCGAACAGAGCGGCTTAGGTACTGTGTTCATGTGCACACATGGCGGCAGTCGTTACGGCAACACGGGCTGCAGGCGCACGTATTTATCACAGGTATGATTTTTACACTCTTTTGAAGGTTATCTTAGCTAAACTGTTTTCTTACAGAGAGATCTTCAGGCACACATCAATCACCGCCACATTACACAACTCCAAACGCTAGGCGCCTCTGATCCGCTGAACCTAAAATCCCTCGGTACACTCGATGCACTGAAGAACCTGCCTCAGCAGCGAAAAATCTCCGAAGGCTCCGCCAATCCACCTGTTCCGACTTCTTCCATTCTCTCGAATCGCCCTCAAATCCGCCCGACCGCCCTATCATCTTCAAATCTCACCCAAGCGAACATCGCCCGCAACAACATGGCCAACGCTCAGGACTGCCATCAAGGAAAAATGTCGCTCCACCAATCGATTAAGAAGAACCCGATTACTCAAGCACACCATCAGCCACCAGAAACTGTTGCGGACGCTTCATACTACAGCAGTGTACTGAGTTCATATGGCAGCGGACCGCAGGCACCCAATTTCAGTGGCTCATCGCAGAACTATGGATCGAATGCAGCGCCGGGAACGAGTTCCGCAATGTCACACATAGGACAGCCCCCGCAATCGGGGGGTTCCGGACCTGCGGCACAGACTGCTCAGAGTGTTGGTTTCTACAACTATGGCCAGCAGTTTGGGCAACAGAACACAGGACCCCCGTTCGCTCACGGACAGTTTGATCAGGGCGGACAGCCGCCAAACCCCTCGCAGTCATGGAATCAGCAGCAGTACTACAGATGAAAGCTGTAGTTTATTATGAGAATGTTTACAAGACTCAATAAAAACATTTTTAAGACAGTTGTTTTTGTCTGTGAGTTGTCAAGGGGTGTCCCTCTTCTTTTAGGATGGCTTAGCGTGGGAACAGCATGTGCGCGACTCCTGTAGATAGAACAAGCTTCAAACGAAAGACCACTTCTCCAATACTTATGTTTTTATTTGATTAGAATCGTTTCTCTTCCTTTCCGTTGTTCCATGCGAGTCTATTATTAATATTTTGTTTCATTTCGTTTTGTTCTCTGATATTTACATACAAAAGAGGGCTCGTAATAACTATTAAAAAACGCTGTAACTTTGTTCCTTCTAATCCTCTGAACATTAACTATAACAGAATTGTTTAAAAAAGAATATCAACTATATTTATACGAATTTCTGTGGTATACCTCGCTACCTAGACTAAAATAAGAGAAAAGAAAAATAACAAAAGCGCACAATTTAAAATGCGTTCCACTTGGGGGCTGTGGAACAACCAATACGAATAGAGAATTGCAACTTAACTCGAGGACAAGATCGAAATATCTACTACTTGGACGCGTCCGCTGAATTGTCTGCGTCTATACTAATCAGGGTTTCCGTGTCGCCGCCATCTGGCTGAGGTGGTGCGGGTAATGGGATAGCCATCGATCGGGCGCTTAGTAAAGCGATCGCTTCTGGTTTTGGTATTGCTGGGCTGGAGAAAGAAGCAGGTGTTATTGCAAGTGGAGTAGCAGTCTGTTTGTAGAAGGGTGGCGTGCTGCTCTCTCCATGGTGGTGCGAATGACCACCAGAATTATGTGAATGACTGTGTCCCGATGACGAGTGATGCGAATGACTATGACCATGGCCGTGAGCATGATGTCCGTGATTGTGTTTTCCACTGCTCGGTGGCATCGGGAAGGACTTTGGTAAAGTTTTCTGCTGACCGGAATCGGAGGTTTTTAGACGTTCACTGAGCGCCTTCAGTGCAATCAATCTTAAAAGGAAAACAATTAAAAAAATGCATATTTGGAAAGGAACAGATTACCTTCTCCGTTCGATATCGTGCGGGTCGACTCCGGGCATTGATATGGCGATAGACGTTAAGCTCGAGGTGGATACAGTGCGTGGGGGCGCTGGGGTGCCCACCACTCCCATTTTCAAACAGCACAAATACAGTGGGTTAACAAGTATGCTTATCACAGGCTGCATAACACTCGGAAAGAAGCTGGCGAATGTGAAACTTTCCGAGCTATCACCACGCCCGTTCGGATGCCGCTGGTAGAACCTCAAGTACACCCATGAAACAATCAATCCTGAACAAAACATAGCCGGGTATGTGCCCTCGAGAACGTTAAACACCCAAAAGACCAACGATGCAAACAGCACTGTAAGTGGAACATTTCTGCGAGAAGAAAAACACTATCAAGAGAGTCCAAATTTCGAGCACAAGTTTACCTGTTGGTGAGCTTTCCATATCGTGTCTTAAATATCAAATGGTCCGGCATTATCTGCCTCACAGCCACCGAAATACCAGCCACATAGCCCGCCAGACCGTGTATATGAACATCGAATAGAATTTCCGCATTCTTAGTGCACATATACACAAACAAGTAGTAGAAAGTTGTGCAGATTGCAACTCCCAAATTGGTTATTGCAAAGAATTTGAACATTTCCATTTGACCCCAGAGGGGTTCCAACATTTTTCCACATAGTCCAACTGTGATCACATCAACTAGAACTTCGTAAAAGTGCAATTCGATGAAACAAAATGTAAACGCTGTCCATATCCAGAATTCCGAGGGGAGGATATAGCCCGGAGTGACACTGAGAATACGGACGGCTGTTTCGGAATACGAAAGTAGATAACCACAGGTTGTGACTGCACATATTACAGTGATTACGGGCGAAGTGTTTTTCAATAGGGCGGAGAATTGTTGTTTTAAATATGGAACATTGCGATTCAATGCCCGTGTTGTCGCCATTTTTTTGTGTAAATGTTGTGTGCACTTTTTTAGATTTTCATCATTTATATGAATGAAACGTCAACAAACGTCAAAGAAAACATCGAAAAAGTATGTCGTTCTTGCGTGCGGTGGCAATTCGTTAAATTGGCGATGTTATTAGTCATCAGCTGATTGTGTTTATTTTTTATTTGCATATATATAGTATGTACAGTTCGAAGGGAAATATAAAAAAGTTCGAAAGAAACGGTAATTTTAAGTTTAATTGTTGGTTCTGAAGTGTTTTTTTGTTTTTGTGCGTGGCTAAAATCGAAAAATTTCTTTAGCGAGAGGTTAAGAACGAAGAGCGAATCAAGTTCAATCGAATGAAATGCGTCTGAGGAACTGAGGATACGAAATGGACCTGTTGCGCAACTGTACATTACTAATCTAATCCTTCTTCTTATCTAATCTTCGTTTCAAAGACTGATAAATCTCCAAGTCGATCGTAGAATTCACAATTGATTACAGATCCTTGTCAGGAGTACCAAAATTGCTAAGTTACCGGCCTCAAACCTCAGGCTTCCACTTGTTAACAGTCCTCTGGATGAGCTGGTTGAATCAATTTCGATATCTCTCCTCTATAACCGCATGAGTATTGATCCTAATAACTTGCAACAAGTGGCGGAAGTGAAGTGAAGTAGAGAAAGGACATCCATTCGTCGCTGTACTGCTTAAAGTACATTACTGATACATCAATGACAAGCTTTAACATGAAATAACATGGTTTAGCAAACAAATCCATCAAACACATTCGCCGTACAGCAATACGATTTTCTTGACACTCTGTTCGTTCCAAATTCTCTTCAGCAAATGCAGCAGACACCTGTTCGCATCAAATACCTACCATAATAATACTTGCACTTTCAAAGCCCGTTACCTGCATGCCTACCTTTTCGCCATTGCAATCTTATTAATGTAGGGAACATTGATTACACTTCAACCTAACCTAAGTAATATTTTAATTATTTCGCCTTTCGTCCTCAATTAGCGACATTTCCATAATCCATCCAGACGTCTGTGGTAATTACGGATTAATGTCGTCCAGAGTACCTTTTCTCATTACGGTTATAGAATTTCCACAGCAGAAAAAGGAAAACAATTGTTTTTCGATTTTTTTGTTTCAAAGATTTTTCGGTTTTTTCTTTATTTTAAGTTTGTTTTTATCGTTTGTAATCAAATATTTTAGTTATTATCATTCATCCATAAATATTTAAATGAATCTCACAAAGAATACAAAATTATTATTTAAAAAAAAAAAAATTAATTACTTAATTAACTTAGGAAACCTACAAAATTAGGTCTAAAAGGGGTGAGTGGCACACTTCCTTGAGCTATTCTTAGAATAGCAACGTGCCCATGCCACCCATTTCAGATTGCTCCTTAACGAAGATCTCAAAGTATTGGTAAATGATTGTCACAGCTAGCAGGATACCAGTTCCTGAGCCAATTGCGCCGAGGAAATCTGCCAACACCGACAATGCGCCAATGCAAAGACCACCAAAAGCAGCCGCCGTCGGAATGTAGCGGTTCAATTCGTGGATCATTGAGTTTTCGCGATGGCCGCGCATAACCATGTGCTGTTCTTTCAGTTGTTTAGCTACCTGTAATTGGAAATCAATCAGTAAGAAAAAGAGTCTTTGGAAACAAGAGCAATGTGTGACTTACATCCTTGGCCGAGCTTCCAGACACGTCGATCCACGTTTTGGAGAAGAACGCACACGATCCCAACATGAAGACAATGTACAAAATCGCATGAATGGGGTCCTGCAGAATATGGCCCACACTTTCCGGCGGTGATAAGTAGTAACACAGCCCGCCAATCGGATAAGATCGAGCGGGGCCGCCGCCTCCGACATCGGCCCACACGCCGAGTAAGTTTATGAAGACATTGCCATGGAACTTAACAGCCAACATTTGCGAAATGACGTACAAGTTGGAAACCAACGCGGATTGCAAGATGATTGGGATGTTTGAAGTGTAAAACAGTTTGATAGGATAGCTGCTGTATTGGCCACGATAACGTGCAGATTTGATTGGTAGATCAACACGGAATCCTTGGAAGTAAATGACAACGGCAAAAACGAGCACTGTAGCCAACAAATTCATCAAGTTGGGCAGATTTTGACGGTAGAAAGCCTCCCTTAGAGCACGAACTTTATCATTCCTAGTTGCCATCAGGTGGAACAGTGCAATGACGGCGCCCTCAAATTCTGTACCACGTCCAGTCGTAACAGTAGTCGGTGAGAATGCCTTCCACACAATTGTCTCGCAAATATTCGTGGCAATGAAGAGCGAAATACCAGAGCCCAAACCGTATCCCTTTTGCAGAAGTTCGTCCAATAACAAAACAATCAATCCAGCGGCAAACAACTGAATGATGATCAACAGACAGACACCGGCTCCAATCTCTGATGGATCACCATACATTCCAGTCATTACATAGACAATAGCCTGGCCAATTGTGATGACCATGCCAAAAAGTTTCTGTGCTCCATTGAAGAGCGCACGATCCTTTGGTGTATCACCGACTTCAATGATCTTGGCTCCTGCCAACAGCTGCATGATCAGTCCGGAGGTGACGATTGGAGAAATACCCAATTCCATGAGGGTACCACGATTGGACGCCAAGATGACACGAATCCAATAGAAGGGATCCGCCGAATCGGAGCTCATGATACCGAACAGAGGGATCTGACAGCAGACAAGGAAGATGAAAAGTGTTATAGCGGTCCATAGCACCTTTTCCCTGAATTGGATCTGTGAACGAAATAGATTTGCATTTAAAAGAAGTTCTTCACCCATCAGCGAATTCTAAATGAGCAAACGGCTAACAAGGCCACATAGTGGTACTCGATCGAAGTGACCTACATTCAAAGCACTTCGCTATTTTCCAATCGAAATGGCCAACTGATCGCCTCAAGGTGTAGTAAACTCTCGCAAATATCTACTTTAATATTAATTTTAATTCACAACACGGGAAATAAAAAATAAATTCGTATTTAATGTCAAAAACCGATCGCCTCGGTGAAAGTACAGAATGCAGACAATCAGAGCGAGAGAGAGAGAGAGAACAGAGAAAAGTTCCACGAAGTAACAACTCACTGCTCTTTCTTGCTGTGCTGTGTGTCTTGTCATCACTTTCGAAACATGGCAACACTCAACGATAGTGTGACTGTTAAAACCATGCAACGTAGGAAATTTATATATCTTTAGTTAAAAAAACAACTAAACCTCACATTTCCAAACACTTTTCTGTATTAATTCCTCCCGTTCAGCTATATCAAACGTATACTAAGCAAACACTCGCACAAAATTGAACCCCAGAAGCTCCACTCCGCCAGCAGACGGCCTAAAAACTGTCGGCTTGCAACTTGACTCAATATTGCTGAATTTACATGAAATTCTACCATCATATTTAAGTTATCAGCTTTTTCAATCCACTACCAGATAAAGGTTACAGAAAATTTGACTGTTTCACTTACCTTTCGCTCAGGTTTAGCAATCTCCGGCAGTATGCTGCAGAAGGGTTTTATAACCTCGAGGAATTTAACTGAAACAAAAGATAAAATATCCAAATTAATACATTTATCCAATAAACGATACAATCATAATGCAATCAAAAGAAAGGGGGTTATTCCCTTGCCCAATTGTGGATCCTAATTGAACCCATCCAACTAAAAGAAATTGTATACGTAAGCAAGTGTTTATCGGCAATGAATAGAGTATGCCTAGCGCCTCTTCGATTTTTCCGAAATACATTTTTTTTTCTCTAAGGTATATGTATGAAATTTGATATTTCACTTACTTCCCATTTTGTTGTGGATTTATTTTATTATTATTAAATATTACTTAAAATTATAGTTGACTACTTTTTGTAGTAATTCAGAGGAGACAACCAAACTCGCTAACTACTATCGCACGACACTTTTACAGGCGATCACATTCACTGTACGAAAGAAAAGAAAATCACTTCATTCACGGCAGAGCCCACCAATGATTTTGCCCCGGTTACAGTACAGCGGCCAATTAAGAAATCCACCGTTCACTTTTTCCTTCTTTTTTACTCGGCTGCGGTGCGTCTCGTCACCACCAACTCATCCAGTTGGTCTCTTTCGCTGTTCGTTGGGTTTTCCAAATTCCATGGCTAAAAATGGGTTATTTTGTAAATTTCCCTCGCATTTGACAGGCGTACACATGGAAAAGTGTGTAAATGACAGGAAGGCGTTTAGTTGTGTTTGTACAGCAATTCGTTCAGTTTGCAATACTAGAGCAAATCCGACTGACAACAAGTTACACGTATTCGATTTTTTGGTAACGTGACAAGAAATTGTTCGTTTAGTTTTTTGGCATTGCCATGCGTTTGATTTAAGTCCCAGTATAAGGGACTTTTAGAGAGTCCTACTGGTCTAAGAAATTGTTACTAAAGTTGAGTGTGTTACGTTTGGTTATCTTATGTAATGGGTCCTTTCTAAAAATAATTATTTTTAAAGCTTCACATTAACTTTATTTCAGATCACAATGGGTATTTATTTTTTTTTAAATTTCGCCATTGTGAGTTGGTAAAACTTGTCAATTAAATAGAAGATTTCTTCCTCGCTCTGCAGGCTCATAAAAGTTAAGCTTTTTATGCATTAATTTTTCATACAAAAATGTTCACTGCGAATTGTCAAAATGAACTTTCCACGTGAAGATTTCACTAGGCAGTACGCTGTTGAAGTGAAAAATAGTTGTTTAATAGTTGTAGGGGGCGTTACTTAAGCAATTTCACTTGGCTTTTATTGTCCGTCGCATTAAATTTTTGGCATTTCGGAGTGAAAATTTCACTTTCAATTTCTCAGCACTTTTTAGAGAGGAGTGAACATTTCACTTCACTCGAACAGCGTACCTGCCTTTGTAGTATCGATGAATTGATTGCCGAGTCCGCTATTGTGTTATGAAGTGGATTGAATCAATCACAATAACATTTTTTCTAATTTATGTGCTTTTGAAGAACGAGTTTAAAAAGTTTATGGCAAGGTCACCGTATGTCGGTTTGACTTAGACTTCTGTATTAATCTTCTTTTAACGCGCACGATTCCATTTTTTGTGAATAAGTGCTTCCATTGAAATGCTAACAGAATTCCTTAATTAATTTAAAGTGTCAAGTGCGGTGGATGGATTCAATCAAATTACAGGTCACGAATGGACTTTTTGCGTTGCTGCTTTTAGGCGTTTTTATTTTTTTATTTTTGCCATAAATGGCCTATTTCTATATTGATTATTGATTTGCATGGTTTACGCAACGCATGCTAGCTATGTCCACAACCTAACCTAACCATAAAGTTGATTGAAGGTCACAATAGCTAATTGAAATTTCACCTTTCTGGGTTAATAAAATTTGAGTTGGTTTATGTATTTTATTCGTGAAGCGCGGGCTCCTCCAAATAAGGGGATTTCATTGTAAAATTTAGTCTGGCAGTACCGCCTTAAGAAAAAAGAAATGTCCCATCCCATTCTCATTTTCTACGTTTTCCCTGCGTCCGTAATGTTATTTTTATTTAACACATTATTTGACGTTGACATTTATGTATAAGAAGCATAAATGAAGAATTATTATAATTTGTCAGTTTATAAACAAAACAATCTTTGTAACATTCCACGCCTGTTTATGAAAACACAAACTATGTCGATTCACTTTCAAAAACGAAGTACCTACGTAGCTGGGTTTAGTTTAGGTATTCCCCGTCCCCCCAAAAATAACTCGACCTCCTGAACTGTCTTTGTGCGTACAGAAAAAAAAACAACATCCATATGTTGTCAAAAGACCGGTGGTTGGGTGAAAGTGCACACACGAAACACGAACTTTAGTTGTGTTACAGAATGGCAAATGCAAAGTATATCGTTTTGTTCAGTGGAAAACGAAAGTGCGGCAAAGATTACCTATCGGAGCAGCTAAATAAAAGGTTTTCTCCTTTTCTCAACATTCCATACCTATTTTATCCATACATATATATGAAATATTCCTTCAGGTTGTGTGACCGAAGCCGAATCGTAAGAATCTCTTCGCCAATTAAGACTGAATGGGCTAAGAAACTGAATCTAGATCTAGAGCAGCTTCTCAGCGATGGACCTTACAAGGAAATGTACCGCAAAGAAATGATTGAATGGAGCGACTCAGTGCGAGCAGAGGATTATGGCTTCTTTTGTAGAACTGCAATGGAGAATGGTATTTATACCAAGAAATTTCCAAGTGCTGCTTATCGTCTTACATTTTTTATTTTTGTTTATAGCTGATAATGAGATTGTCATTGTGAGCGATATTAGACGCAAGAATGATGTTAAGTATTTTATGGAGACGTACGGTGATAAGGTGCGTTCAATACGTATTACTTGTCCAGAGATAATCCGCGCCGAGAGGGGATGGATCTATCAGTTGGGTGTTGACGATGTTCAGTCTGAATGTGATTTAGATGATTATGATCAGTGGGATCTGGTAATTGAGAATAATGGATCGCTTGATGGAGAACTGCTGGTGGACTTGATATTTGCGAAATTTCAATTTGATTAAAGTAGAATTAATAGATAGACGAGCTCAAAGGAATTTTTTATCAGCTGTGTTTGTAGAATATGCTTATTATATAGATATGTTCGGAAAGTTTATTTAAGGTGCAATATCCAGTTTAATAAAAGAATCGTTTTCTTGAATAAAGCTTTCTTTTTTGAATAAATTAAGAAAAGTTCACAATAGACTTTGTTAGTGACGTATGCGACGAATAAATTGTTTTTCTAGATCAATTTTAAGAAATCCGGATCTCTTAAAATTTTTAGGTACTAAAATCTTCAGTAATACCACTGGGTGAATTTTTTATTGCCTTTGGGAAGCGATTTTTAAATAAATGCTTTTTACAAACAAAAAATGATCTACAATTTGATTGTATCGATATTTGCGTTCTGCTGTTAAATGTTATAGATAAAATTGAGACCATTCTTCAATAGGTATCTCTGTAAGTGGCATACCTTTTCACAAAGAAGACTACTCAACTTTGGATCCGAGACAGTCCGCGATAGGTATATAATAATATTTTATAATAATTACTTTTTCAAACTCACAATGGCGAAATTTTAAATACGAAATTGACCCTACAAACTATATAAGGTGAAAATTAGAAATGAAAATTAGCTTCATTCTTTACCCGTTCTACCTTTTCGCTTGATCTTTTCCCCACTTGCAAATATTATTGGCTTTAAATGCAATTAGTTCACAATAGTAATGCTTTGCATATAAATTACGCATTTGTGAACTTCCGGTGCATTGACTCTACAGAAATTATCTCTTTTATTTACCTAAGCAACGAATATTAGAAACATAATTTAAAACTAAAAAATATTCTTCAATTTATGAAGAAGAAGTTAATCAACAATATTTTTGTGATAAATTGATTTTGAAATGGCCAGCGCGTTTTGCACAGATTATGTGGTGAATAAAAGTACTGGATGTCAACTTTGAGTTATTCATTGCAAAAATTTTCAATCAAAAAATAAATTGAGTCTCGTGCCTACCCCAATAATACTCCGCTCCTGCTCCATCCCTTATCAAATTAATAGTTAAATGCTGAAGGAGAAGGATAGGAACGGTGCATCATCATTTTCTGCGCCATATTTTGTTTTGTGAATTGTGATTCACCTCAGTTTCACCATGCGCAAGCAATTCATGCACCAACCCAGCAAACCAATGATGAAAATGAAATGGAAATGGAACTAAGTTTCATTTTTATGTGAAATCATTTACAGGGTGTATTTTTTTTAATTTTCCTTTCGTTTTACACGATGTTAACAGGGGTTAACAAATCATTTTTAGATTTGTTAAATATTACGAAACCCCAATTGCGAAATTTTCCATATAAAATGATCTATTGGTTCAATATATTTGCTGATGATCTAAGCAAATGATTTTTCTATTGATTTTTAAAGTTTATAACGTAGATCAACGATTTCCAGTCTATAAATACCACCAGGGAAAATATGGACTTTGCATTGCTTTATTTTGA
Organism: Cheilosia pagana; assembly: GCA_936431705.1. Taxonomy (NCBI): domain Eukaryota; kingdom Metazoa; phylum Arthropoda; class Insecta; order Diptera; family Syrphidae; genus Cheilosia; species Cheilosia pagana. Next base: position 1,113,314 of record OW386169.1, read on the forward strand.
CATGGAAAACTGTCAAAAGTGTGACCAACTCAAATAATAGGTGTTTTTTATTTTACCCACATGATCTACATAGATAATATTGATTTCCATGGTTTACAACAAGAGTTGAATCTCGTACTATTGTTGTAAACCATGGAAATTAATGATCCGTATGGGGATCAAGTGGGTGGAATAAAAAACGACCAATAAAATTGCATGCAGTCCATTATAAACTAACATTGTGAAATAGAAAATTGACCTTGCACAAGGAAAAGAAATAAATTTTTCAATCTAGCACCCTGTACAAATCCCACATCAACGTTCCGTTCCGCTATAAAAATGGCACAAGACCGCCATTATTGCAGCTAGCGCTAGCCAAAAAGCAGCTACACGGACCCGAAACACGACAGTAGGCAGAAGCAAAAGCAGAAAGGAAGAGTGAAATCTTTTGCCCACACGGATGTTCAATTGAATAATCAAATCATGAAATTTGCTTTAAATAAAAATTCTAATAACTCGTTGAAAATTGAAAACCAAAGTGCGGTATGCAACTTAACAAACACTTTAAACATTAATAAAAAGAGTTCAGTGCCAGCTGTGAAATATTTAATTGTAGCCGAAGAGCAACTTATAAACGTGAGAAAAATCAATCTTATACCTCCGTCTTGATTACGGCCTTAAACTCTAGTATAAATTGTTGATTATTTTTTTTTTATAATTTTATAGTCAAAAAAGCGAAAAATACCTAACACAGAAACTAAAAAAAAATAAAACAAGTGAATTGATAATTTTGTTTAAATTAATTTTTTTCCACGACATTTGCTGATAAAGAAAAAGAGACGAAAAAAAAACATTTATTGGTGTGCGGTGACCTCGTGTTCAAATTACACACATTGAATTTTGGATTTTCTTTGTGGTCTCTGATTTTTCGATTCTAAATTAAATTTCCCACGATTGAGGAAAAGTTTTCAAAGATTAGTAACAAAAAGAGTTTCAACATGTCGAAAAAGAACAGAAAGAACGGCAAAGGTGAGTAATAATAAAATAAACAGGGAACACAAGTGCAAGTTAATTTGGGAAATACCACAAATTTTGTTGTGCGAGTGCGAGAGCTTTTGCAACGTTTTGCTTTAGAGGAGTGAGTCATCATTTTTGACATTTCATGCATTTTTTTCCATTAATCTACTTTGTATCTTGTATGGGGTTGACGTCGGCAAAATATTTCGAGGGGGTGGCTCTTTGTGTAACTACCAGCTGAGTGTGGGCAGTGCACTTGATGGTTGGTATGTGGGATGCGAAAGATTCCCGCCAAAGGAAACGCGATCCTCGGAATTTTTCAATAAGAGTTATACGGAGTCGGTTGCACGTGCAGCACATTGGTAGACTGGTTACCTACCATCAATGTGGTTAATAAATAATTCACCTGCCTTGCTTATTATTGTGAAATTGAATGGAGAGGTATTTCAGCATTTCCTGAAATTAAGGTGACGTCTTTTATATTTTTCAAAGCTATTTTAATAGTAATCTGCCAAAGATAGGAGACTGATGATAAATTAAATGAAATAAGTTGGCCTAATTAAATTTAAACAGTAGGTTGGTCGACATTTATTTCTTCTCTTTCATTTTTCCCATACACTGTATTCGCCTTGCTAAACCTGTTCAAATGAAATACAGAAATATATACATTTTTACTTTCTAAAAATATATACACACCACAGCGCAAGAAACAAAACCTATATAAAGCAAAGCATTCCACAAACAGCTGGCTGGTTGGTGTCTGTGTTACAAAACAGACTTTGTTGTTATCGTTGGCTTATTTTATATAACATTGCCTGATCGTACACGAAAGGGAGACATTGAAAATGAAAACAAATCACAGAGTTTATCCCCAAGGTTAATCCGTACCTCTGTGCATGCATAATGTTTAATTAAACATTAGATGATTGAGTTTCTTCCGGCTTTCTGTCGACTCAACTTTACAGGAAAAGGCTTTCGAAGTTATCACGCTGTAAACAAATGATTAGTGCTGGAGGAGGGGGGTGCAATATAAGCAACTGATAAACCTAACGTGTGATTTGCAATTTGTATCGTCATTTAGCATAGCAAAACACTTTGAAGTGAATGGAAATACGAAGAGCGACAGCAGTAGGCAGTTTGAAAAACCAGGAAATTACACAAACATTTTCACTTTTGCTGCAGTTGAGGCTTTTGTTTGAATAGGTAGTTTTTGTCTATTGCAGGCCGAAAGTACCTTCATATTTAATATCTCGTTTGCAAGTTGGGTAGATCGTTGCCAGGTGATTCAAGGTTTCCTCAGTCATGTCCATTATTGTGAAAACTCTCTTCCTAGTCAGTTGTCTTGGAAGAACTAATCCATTTTTAAATGCAGGCAGGTACTACGATCCTATCTACCTAGATAAAATGGCCAACAAATGACCCATCTTGGGTTTTCCCTAAATAAACAATAAAACAATTGAGCTCGACCTTTGATAAACTGTGTACCTATATATTTTAACGATTTCAAATGCTCAGGTACTGTTGCCATGTCCAAAATAAATTAAAACCCATCAATGAAAATGTTTTCGCCTTATCGCTTCTATTTTTCAAGGTCGCCTTCCGTTCAAACAGGAGTACGACGTACCTACTACGTATTACTTTTCCTATGACTGCATGCAAATTACACGTTTTCACATCAAATGTTTGCTATTATTAGACTACAGAAAGCTCTCGGCAAATGCCATCGCCTATAATTGCATTGAAATGGAGAAGCGTGTTTGAATTACTATTCCGTTTTCGTTTTGTTGGTGTCAAAGTTAAATGAACCTGATGAATTCGCGTGCGAAACGGCCCTGAACAAGCAATAAGCAAGTGCTTCTCCTTTTTTCATCTCATTTTGCCAGTCTTCTTTTCTCAAAGTGGTGACGATTCACTCGATAAGCATTTGTTTTTGTAAACTGGAAATTCAAGTGGGAATCATGACATCACAAGGCGTTTTTTGGAAAAGCGGGGGCGATTTGATGTTTGCAAAATTAGAATCTACAGTGGGTTGGAAAATTAAACAAGTCGCATCAATAAAATCTCTCTTTTGCAGGCCGCCTAAGCGATTCCAATTCCGAGGATGAATCGCTCAACGACAACGCCAGCGTTTATTCGTACGTGTCGGAGAATGTCCCATCGGTTGACGATTCCGATGAGCTGAACTCGAACGAGCGTTATGAGGAGAAATTCATCCAAGCTATGGAGAACGCCACCGAGAAGTCGGCCCAAACACGGGCGCTGGCATTGCAGAGCATTTGCGAGATCCTGATGCATCGTTTCATGCCGGACTTCGTCGAAGACCGCAAAGTCACTCTGATCGATTGTATTGAAAAGTCCATACGACGTGGAAAGGGTGCGGAGCAAGTGTGGGGAGCCAAGCTAGCACCGTTGCTGGTTCTGCAACTGGGCGGCGAGGAAGCCATATCGAAGGCGCTGAATCAATTCCTCCTGACAACCATGCAGGATAAATCTGTCAGCTTCGATGCCCGCGCCAAGTGCTGTACCGCATTGGGCTTGTTGAATTTCCTTGGTGGCGATGACATCGGAGATCTCCTAACCATGATGCAGTTCTTTGAGAACATCTTCAGTGGCAGCTATTTGCGTGGCGATGATAAGACGCCGATTTCAGTCAATGCGGAGGCCGGTACTTTGCACGCCGAAGCATTGTCCTCTTGGGGTCTCCTTCTGACACTGATCCCACCCGGAGATTTTGTCTCTGTGATGACCAGCGGACAGCAGATGTTGCCGTAAGTAGCAATTACATATTCTATATGCCAAATCAAGTGTTTAAATCAAATTTACCTCTTAGATCGATTAAGAAACTGCTGGGTCTGCTCCAGTCACCCCATCTGGAGGTTCGTATGGCTGCCGGTGAGACCTTGGCTTTGATTTTGGAGAGCGGTCGTGCCCATGATGATGATTTCCTGGAGGAACACCTAGCCGACATCACCGATGCTGTCAAGCAGTTGGCCACAGATTCGCACAAATATCGGGCAAAGCGCGATCGCAAGGCACAGCGTGCAACGTTCCGTGACGTGCTGAGATATTTAGAGGTGAGTACAACCAAGAAAACCCATTATATCATTTCGTGTCATTGTGCCAAACTGGCAAGCAGCCAAAAATCACTATATAAATCGATTGCCACTTTTTTTCCCTACTCTGCTACTGTTTTGCGAGACGACTTTGCGTAAAAAGTCAGACTATTCTCAGTCGAAATTTCTCGTTATCAATTTGGAACGCTAAATTTGCCCCTTAAAAAAATGTTTACCACCACCTACCGCCATGATTATATACCGCCGGTGACGAAACGCTACAATTTCAAGCAAACCCAAGACGCGGGGGAGAAAACTCGATCTCCTGACTGTCATGTGCCAGCAGCCGTACAGCCGCCCGCATCTGTACTCGCTCAGTGTGCTGCAGCGGAGTGGACTGGCATTGCGCCAATGGGCCGATTGGTAGAGCCTCGAATAATTCCAACGAAATTCGATGAATTCACAGACGAGAAGGTGGGAGCATGCCAGCACGACCAGCCTAATAGATTTTTGAAAATCCTCCGCACCTGTTACCCGGACTTGTACGAGCGGCTAAAGGGCATGCCGCAAGATGAGCTAAGCCGCCGCTTGGACATCTACCGACTGATGACCACTTACCAGATTGACTTTTGCAATGTGAACGAGTATCCCGAGGGCGTCTATGAAAGTTTGGATGCTAAGGACAAAAAGCCACTTTCAATGGGGAAGGATGCCTGTGAGCGGTTTAAGAGCGAAGTGACGGCTGAATTGCATTCCTTACATAACACCGACGAGGAATGCCAGAGAGGCTACAAGCCGGTCAAGTACAGCTTTGCCGATAGTTCGAGATTTACGAACTCTGCCAATTATTCGCACTGGGCAGCTCCGCCGGGCACTAAGAAAACAACATTCAGCGAGTACATGGACTCGATCAGCAAGACGGGATGTGTCATCATCAAGAATAACATTCACAGTCACACGAAATGTCAAAACGGGAAGAACTGCAGGCACAAACTGAGGCACACGTGCCCACAGTTGTTGTGAAAATTATATATTAAATTTGAAGTAAAATGTAGTTTTTCTGTTTTGTTTCTATCTTTTGTTGAAATGGCTGCCGTTTGACAAACATCCGAGAGTCCTAAGCCCTTCGGACTCGACATAAAGTTGTGTCGAAGCAATGCAAATACATATTTAAGTGTGGAAAAGTCGGAGAAGAGTCTCCTACATTTACATTTTATTCGTCTGAAACATGCAACTCGGTAAACCAAACTCGGTATAGCGCGAAATGTATTTTTTCTCGCGTTCCCTGTGAGTCTGTTGGTTGAGTGAAGAGAAGAAAGGGCACGGTTTATGGTGATATTTAAAAGAAAACGTGTCTGGCTATCAGAAACTGCTTTGCAACATTATTTTTTGTTTCGTCCCCTATACAAGTGAGTTTTTTTTGTACAATAACATTTTTTTTGTTGCTTTGCTGTTCAGGAGGACGTATCCCCCGAGATCACTATCCGCTTTGGCGTAGAGTCGCTCGCACTGGATACATGGGCTGTACACCGCCAGTACACGGCGATGTGTACAGTGATGGGGCCAGGCATGACGTCTCATTTGCAGGACAACGATTTCATTCGTGACATTTTCCAACTCGGCACCAAACCAGTCCTCAATAGAGTTACCAAGGCCGCCAAACAGTCGAAATTGGAACGGGTAAGCACAAATAACTCTTGTACTCCATATAAATCGGCAACTGACCTTATTTACTTGCAGCATCTCATGAACGCCGCTGCATTCAAAGCACGTACAATCACCAGAGGCAAGAACAGGGACAAGCGCTCAGCAGTTTTTACTTAATTTTGTTGTTTTTATTACTATTTTATTTGCGTTCGTTCCTCTTTCATATTATTAATTTTTATCTATTTGAATTACTTTTGTAGATAAACTGTACATATACACACATACTCTTTCAATTCTAAATAAGTATTTGATTATATCGATCAGTCATTGAATATCGGTGTACATGTGGACAATACACACATTAAAAATTAATATAAATTACGAGTAAGTGGTGTTCGTTTAAGCCCAAACAAAATTAAAACAAGTAAATAAAATTAGTATGGTTACACAAATTATTTTTATGAACCAAGTACGACATAAATCTATATAAATAATGTGCTTACACGTTCATTAATTAAACTAACCTAAAAGTAGAAGAAGTAACCCTAGTTGTTTATCAAAATTTACTATTTAAAAGCTCGTCACAGCCAAGTTTAGTTTTTATTACAATATACTACATATATTCGGCGAATTGATGGAAAAAAAACATACGAACATTAAATTGAAAAAAAGGATGATGCATTTAATGCGTAGATGTATTATTTTTGTAAAATTGTGTTTCTTGTTGAAATTTCACGGAATTACCAAAAGAAAAAATTGAATCTACATATTTACAAATGTAATAGGAAAATTCGAAACCAATTCGTGTATTTTTTGGCCGAAGAGTTAAATATAAAAAACAGAATATTATTACTTATAACATAAATTAAACGATAATAAAATTTAGCTTTAAAAGGGGCTCTAAATAAATGCATTTTCATTTCATCCGCGCAAAGTTGCTAATGCTCTCCCGTTTTGACACACCTTTTAGCTATAAAGAACTCTTTTGAATTGAAAATCGGTCGAGATTGACGGTTTTAACCATTGGCCGTATACGAACGATTGAATTTGGAGGCTTTCAGGAAGGAAGTTGCACTCTCGGATGTTTGTCAGACTTTTGCGAGAGGTGGAAAAAACCTTATCGTAAAATTTATGTGCCTCCTGCAGTTGAAAGCTGAAAGACCCATTGGTAAGTAGTCGCACCATTAAATTGTGCTACAAAATGTTTTGCCTTGCTTCATTTTTACTTTAGGTTAGGTTGAGTAGGGTTGTAAGATCGTCACAAATGGGCAGGTACCACAGCGGGCCCATTAGTCATACCTAGCGAACCATAACGGTTGAAACTTCAACTAATTCCCCACAGAATTTAGAAAGTATGGCCTCAATTTTGTTTGAGAAGCCAACCTTTTCTAAGTTATTAAAGAAGTACCTACGGGGAGGTTTCTTTTGCTCCGAACAAAGGCTTGACAGTCGCAGAGATGGTGGGGGAATGTCGTTTCAATACCTGGGGTCGAATCGCGTCTTCCTCACGAGCATTACGTTCAAGGAATTAAGTTGATTTTACATGTGAAACAAAAACAAATTCCGTCTCATAATGCTCGTTCACGTATGACGCGATTCGACCCCTGATTGTATCCGTATTAGCTAAGCCCAGTCTCATGGCATTGGCCAGAGAGTATGCCTGTTGTTAATCCTAACTTTGTTCTGTTGAGAGATTAATTTTCCAGACTTTTTCCCGATTTAAAATCCGGCCACAGTGCTTTTGAAACGCTATGCTTTATTGAGGGCTTTTTTTTAAATGATCCTTCTTACCACGACCATAGGTGGTCTTATACTCCTAATCGTGGCATTGTTTCATGCCCGGACGTCGCCCTTTTCGCTACCCTCAATATCACGGTGCCCAACACACTTTGACAGGTTTCTGCGAGCATAATGCGGCGATTCCTAAGTAGTTTTTTTTAACCCTTTTTGGATATCAACCTCATCTCTCAAGAAACTGCACAGCTTTGAGCATGGCCAGGACCTACCACTGAGTGTGTCCCGAAGTATATACCTAACCCCGTATGCTCACTGCTTTTGGAACAATCCTTGCCCTTGAAGCTTCTTCTTCTCTGCACATCATAGGGTGTATCAAAGTGAAGTGTACCAAGAGGCAAGACTTTCATCCGTCGCAGAATGGTTCCTTCACAAAGGAGCTGTGACCTATGTTACTGTTGTTAAAGAGAACTGCATTGGTGAGCCGTTGCGCTGTGTTTCCCAATTTTAATTGTTTGTCCAGTAGAAGAAGCCGTATGTTTGGTACGTAGACGTACAGCACCAGTAATGGAAATGCAGTTCTGTTCTTTATACCCTAATCTACATATCCCGTACATATTTATTGTTCGTGGCCTTCCACACGAGAAGAGCAGGAAGCGCTATATTGATTATGAGTCTGAATGTACAGCCAATTCACCACTGACGGTCTCAAGCTCCATTTGTTTCCTGTTGTCCCCTTCCAAATGAAGAAAGCATACTGAGTTAAGTTTCCAACTTATCAAGATATTGCTTGCTTCTTACTTAATTAAAATCGTTGTACTTTGCCCTCTCATACTACACCAGCGGAAGTGATCGTCGTACCCTCTCGTCGGTCGATTAGCGGCTTTGTGTCTACTTGCAAAAATATAATTATGTTGTTATTGATGTTCAATCTGGGTTGGTCACAGTGCAGAAATACAATTTCGCTGGGTTTTTAAACGTCCCGACGTGAACGTTCCCAATCGGCAGGCTGACACAGCCGAATTGAATCGAAACGCTCTGTTGCGACTTTCAATGGGGTCGCTTTCATTTGCGCTCGTTGTTACAGCATTCGCACGAGTCGACAAACTTTTGTGCACTGCGCAGTTTTTTTTCCATTCTGACAACGCGACTCGGCATAGTTTGGCTTGAAAGTAAAGTCACAGTCTCTTGACGGACGACTGCCCATTGATGTAGCACATAGCTTACTTTTTTACTTAGGTGGCGCTACAGTCCGGGGTGGGCCCAGCGTCAACCAGTACGCTAACTGCCTCCAGTTGCGCACCCCAAGTTGGTTGAGGTCCCCTTCCAATTGTGCGCGCCACCTTAAGCGAAGTCTTCCTCTGCTGTGTTGTCTCTCTGGGTTGGAATCGAAGACTCTTCGGGCCGGAGCGTTGGTGTCCATTCGCTCTACATGTCCCAGCCATCTTAGACAACTGATGCGTACTTTTTTGACCAGATCGGTGTCGTTGTACAGCTGTTAAATATCCTCCTCCAGGGTCCGTCAACGCAAACGGGACCAAAAATCACTCGAAGAATTTTACGTTCGAAACGACCAAGAAGATCTTCATCCGCCTATGACAGCGTCCATGCTTCTACACCATATAGCAGGACTGGGATAATTAGGGTCTTATATAGAATCTCCTTGGTGTTTCTTGACAAGGCCTCACTTCTTAATTGCCTTCTAAGGCCAAAGAAACAGCGATTGGCATGTGCAATTCTTCGCTTGATCTCTGCTGTGATATCGTTTACATAGTTTATATCGGAACCGAGGTAGATAAAGTCCATAACTACCTCAAAGTTATGACGTTTGTCCCTTCTTGTCGACAGCATATACTTGGTTTTGCCCTCGTTAACCACTAAACCCATTTTTGCCGTCTGTTTCTATACATGCAAACGCACCAGTGACAGCTCGCTGTTTTCTACCAATTATGTCAATGTCATCTGCCTATGCAAGTAATTGCACAGACTTTTGGAAAATTGTGCCTCTAAATGATGATGAGAGATGAATTTCTCAAGAATGATGTTGAAAAAGTGACATAACAGCGCGTCACCTTGTCTAAATCCTTTTTTGACATCATACGTCTCGGTGAGATTGTTTCCGCCCTTAATGAAAGTAAAACACCAGCTTTCTCTTAAAATGTTTTTTATTTATTTAATAATTTGCGTTTTTTTTTGTTTGTTAGTTTTTCATGATTTTGTTTTCCTTTTTTTTACTATAACTATTATTAACATTATAATACAGTTAATATATATATATTATATATATGTATTTCTATTACTTTTATACAATAAATATTTGATGCGATGAAATCAAATGATAATACAAAACTGTTTACAATCTGCACACAAACAAAAAAACAAGCCAAAAGTCCAACTCGTAAAAATTGCTAAGAAAATATTTTGCTGTTTCCTTTGTTATAAATAATTGAGAAGAACGTTATAAGAGATTGATTGACACCTTTTCAAATGGAGTTGCGCTGCTCGTGCTCTTCGAGTATCAGGAACGTCAAGTTAACCTCATTTCGGTGTACGCAACGTTTATTTAAAATTGCAATGATTACAACAAGCAGCCATCGCGAAAAGGCTCTACGTGTTTGCTTAAAAAGTTAAGTAATGAATGAACGAAATAATAACAATAAATAAGTGAATTTCCTTTCAAATTGATTTGTGTAGTAATGTATGTTGGTATATAATATAAAAAGTTTTATAAACTAGAGCACAATGTTTCTTACGTTTACGCATTTGGCAATTTCTAGAATTTCAAGAACAAATCAAATGTTTCTTAAAAAAATAACACAATCAATTTATTTACGTTTATGTTTAATTATATTTTTTTTTGGGTTCAAGAAAAATCCAGTTTTCCCTATATCACATTTTACAATGAAATCAAAAGTTTTTTTGTTTTTTTTTTGTGGTTGCATGAATTTCTTTCCCTCGTTTTTTTTTAGACTCGAAATAATACTAAGCATAAAACATACCAAATGAAATCGCCTCGTTAAGAAATGTTGCTAATAATTCATGGAGTACAATATAAAAAAACATATATATATATTTATTACTACATTTTACAATAAGGTTCGTCTGTATTCGCGTTGGATTTACTTCGCATTGAAGAACGACAACAAACTGTCGCATTATGTGAAATAATCTCGTTAAGTGGGGTTTGTTGTAATTGCTGCGAGCTCTAACAAAATGCTTTGCGCGACTTCTGTCGCCTCCTAAACGGACTATTTAGTTGATGGACTTGGTTGGAAACTTCAAGCAAATCCACTCTGTCCCGTCGTCGCTGATGTCCGATATAATACTTTTTCTTTTACTAGTGATCCCATGTCAAATGTTATTCCTTCTTCTATAAAATTTAAACAATAGTTCAGTTTGGAAGTGCGGTCCCACACTGTAGCTCGACTTGAAAAAAAAAAACCACACGCACTTCGTTTATGAATGATACTTAGATGAAAATTAGAAAAAAACAGACATGAGAATCTATCAATCGCTTCCCCAGCCATTCGGTCGGTTTCATTGTCGACCAACGTCCTCGCAAATTGTATGCAACTTGTCCATCTCACTGTTTGTGACGATGTTTATCGAACTAACCTTGGCGCGCTGATACGCGACCACAGTATTTTCCCCCAAACACTTTATGCACACATATCCGATGAGTACGGCAATACCGACGGTGAGAATGCGGATTAGAGGGTCGACGTACAGCTGAATGACAACCCAAGCGCAAGCGCCGGCCACACACATCAGAGTCACCAAGATGATCGTTTTGGCCCAGTGCTGGATGGTGAATCCCTTCTCCCAGTCAAGTCTAAATAAAATTATTCCCAAATTAGATGCTGATGGTCATCTTACTTTAAACATCAAACTTACTTGTTTGCTTTTTCAATCTCGTAGGGAGATCCACACACCTTGCAGGATAGCACCGCATCGGACGTACAGCTAAAGCTTTCCACCAGCCATCGTTTAAGGCACTCGTGATGTACTGAGCTCACATCTCCTGTGCATTTGCAGGGCTGAATCAATGGTTCGGGCTTGTCGTTGTCGTAGCAAATCCAACAGTCTTTCTTCGCTAAGAACGACTGTCCCTCCTCGAGCGAGAGTCCTTTACTTTCGGCCGATGTTGTCGGTATACTCGGATCAATTTGACGACTGAGCAATTTTCTCGGATTAAGAATCCACAGTTGTTCCGGAGCCATAGAGTTCCATAGGCAGCAGGGAAACCACAGTGCTACACCGATCTCAGCAATACGGAAGACAATATCGTGCCAGTTGCGTGAATACACGGGGACTCTGTAACAAACACGACGATGATTAACTTATAGTCGCATTAAAAAAACCTGTGTACTTACTTTTTCTTCCAAAAATCACCTAAAGTTTCTGAGGTCAGGAAACCCACAATCACAATCAACATAATCGCTTGACTCAGCAGGCCAAGGCGAGATTGATGCAATTGTGAGGCGTTGACAATGGCTTCGCTCGGTCCGAGAATCTTTCCACTCTGATCGTAGACGAAACCACCGCGAAGTTTGAAGAACACTTCGACGCCGTATATGAGAAAGAAGACGACGATTATGAGCAATAGAGCGGCATACAGGCCGTTAAAGATGTGCGCGTACGTGTGACTGTCAGAGATGATCAGCGAGGAGAACACCTCCACTCCGAACAGACTGTAAAGGAAGAAGTTGAAGGCGAAAAATCCGAGGAAACTCTTCGACAGGAATTGTGATTTTTCCCAGCGAATGTCGCGCAGGTGGAAAATCTGAAAGGAAACAGAAAGTCGCGTTTAATTCTTGAACTTGAATCACATTCAATCGTTTTTAAAGACAGGGGGCCAACTATTTAATTCGATTCTATTCGAAAATAGTTCCGATTCTACTTTCAAAGAGCTCAAGATCGTTTTGTCGAATGTGGACGATTGAGAGCTGTCCCTTAAAGCGGGTGGCTGGCATAAAGGCGGTCCGCAGTTGGCAAAGCGGTCCAAAATAGACCATAAAACGGTTAAGTGTACCGCATTTATGACTAATGTTCTTGTAAAAGAGCAGTTCTAAGTAGATGCTCAGTCCAATGCTTGATTTGTTAGTTTGAAGAAGCACCTGCTCACATTTTGATTCTCACCATTGCACTCAACTTATTATTCAACTTACTTCAATGTGAGTAAAGAAACTAGGGCTACTGACGCCACACTGCAAGATCATTTGAGCTTTTTTACCGTCCCCCTAAACTTTATCATTTAATTTACAATTATTGCCGTGCCTCTTTTTCACATGTTGGCCAGAGTAGTATCATTTCATAAAAGAGGTGACAATTCACATTGAAATTGAAAAGAAAGAAACATATGCATTTGTTTAACTCACATCTGTATTTTAATTATTTCTTATTATTAAACAACTTAAAAAATGTAAATCAAAAATAACGTTCACTTTTGCGACAACTTTCTCTGTCAAACTACTTCACTCTACTCTTAATTCTTTAATCCCAAACATACCTGACCAAAACAATACAATTTGCAATCAAAATAATAATAGATAAAAATAGGAAACACATTTTGACGTATTATTCTATCGCCGCACAGGCCAAGCCAAAGGTAAACGTACAAATGTACTTGCAGTCGCACGCGTTCACCTGTACCCAGTGTATTTGCGCGTAGCATTTGCACTTGAAAAAGCTGACAACTGAAAACTACCCTCTAAAGCACTTGAAGCTTTGTTTATCTTTCGGTACAATTGTGCAAATGGGCTTATCAGTTCCGTTTATAACCACCACCACCACCTGGTTCAAAAACAAGTTTTCCAATTCATAAGATAACACGAATGTGCGTGACATGTTTATCAGTGCCTAAGGTAGGTGGCAGGGTTGTACGTAGGGGTGCCTTTTGCGCCCTGACCCAGGATTACGCGTGAGCGTTAGCCGCATTCACATCCAGGGTTATACGTAGGGGTTCCTTGTGCGCCCTGACCCAGGATTACGCGTGAGCGTTGGCCGCGTTCATAACCATAGTTGCCCAGTGACGTTTACATGTATGCTCTTGTGTAATCTTGGGTCAAGGAGCAGCGTGCAGACCTACGTAAAACCCACAGAGTTATCCTGGGTCAGGGAGCAGCGTGCAGCCCTACGAAAAACCAACGGAGCTATCCTCAGTCAGGAAGCTGCAGGCATCCCTACGTAAGCCCCCTCCCCCCTAATTAAATCAAAATAAATGGTCAAGGGAAGATAAGGAAAATGCGGACATTTTTGCCGCCCATCTTCAGAAGAAACCTTTAAGCCGTACGATGGGCAAGCGGTTAACGACAATATTAATACGACGGAATTAATGTCTGATGATCTAAGACTCACAAGTGCAACGCTTAAGGAACTAAACGTGAAATCGAATCTCTAAAACCTAAGAAAGCTCCTGGTTATGATTTGATCTCTGGAGAAGTTCTCAAAGTCCCACCAAGAAAAGCATTAATCAAGCTTCTTCATATCACGAATGCTGCGCTCAGACTTAAACACGTGCAGAGCCAATGGAAAGTTGCGGAGGTCATAATGGTTTTAAAACTAGGAAAACCGCCAAATGAAGAAAAATCGTATAGACCAATTTCCCTTCTTCCAGTCATATCCAAAGTTTTTGAGAGAATACTGCTAAGGCGCCTACAACCGGTTATAGAAGACAATAATCTTATCCCCGACCACCAGTTTGGGTTCAGAACCAAGCATTCGACCATTGACCAAGTGCATAAAATTACTGACGTAATTGAGAAGGCATCTGAAGCGAAAAAGATATGCTCAAGTGTATTCCTTGACGTCTCACAACTCACAAGCCTTTGATAAGGGTTGGCATGACGGTTGAAAATTTAAATTACGACAAGTTCTTTCTGTACGTCTATATGATATTCTAGAATCATATCTCGGGAATAGACTACTCCGTGTTAGAAACGGAAACGAATATATGGAAGTTAAAGAAAATTCGGCCGGCGTACCGCAAGGAAGCGTCTTTGGGCCGCTTCTCTATCTGTTATATACTCGCGATATACCAAGAGAAGACGGCACTACCCTTGCTACGTTCGCCGATGACACCGCTATCCTATCAGTTGGTAATACAATCGAAGAAACGACTTCAAAACTGCAAATAGCACTGAACATGGTAAATGCATGGACGAGGGATTCGCCCTCAACGAAACTAAATCTGTTCACGTGAATTTTACGTATAAGAAAACTAATGACTTGCCAATTTTTCTAAACTTGGCCCGAATATCCAAATATCGAGGCCAAATATCTGGGAATGACACTCGACGCAAAGCTGAAATGGAATTCGCACGTGAAAATGAAACGTAAAGAGCTCGATATCAAATATAGAGAAATGTACTGGTTACTCGGAAAACATTCCCAGCTCAGTACCGAGAACAAACTGTTAAAGTGCTAAAGCCGGTGTGGGCCCACGGTATACAACTTTGGGGTTGTACCAAGAAAACGAATGCCAATATTTTACAAACTTTTCAAAATAAACACCATGGTTCATTAGAAACGACGATATCCACAGGGATCTCGGAATTCCAACAGTCGAAGCTGAAACTAGAACCTTCATGAGAAAACCGACTAATCGGACACATCAACAATACAGTCCGCCAAATTTAGGATGAGAGCAACTTACTGCGCCGACTACAAAGAACAAAACCGTTCGACTTGGCGAGATAAAATTAACCGCGTCTAGATTGCGAAACATGCAGGATCTTTCATTGGAAAGAAACCTGTCAAAAGTTGTTATTTCGTGATAGAAAAATTGCTTGATAAGTTATATCTGAGTTGCAGTATCTAACATAATCGGCCCTAGCGAGGTATCCGTCGGAACGGAAAATTCTCCGCAACGCATACTCTGTCGGAGACTCAAATCCGAATCGTAAACAAATCCCGCAACAAATTCCTGTCGGAGGATATCGGAACCTAGCTGTCAAAAATTGAAGAAAAAAATGCACTTCATCGCACTTCAACGTAATTCGCCGATATGCGTTACAAAATGTCGGAGAAATATTCCGAATTAGATGTTCCGAAGTATACCTCGAAGCAAAAAACCTACGAATCGTATAAATTCGGAGAATTTTCCGTTCCGACGGATACCTCGCCAGGGCCGAATATCGAAGGGTGGTGTTTTTAGGCAGTAAAAATCTGACACTAGAGCACGCGCTTGCTATACTCATAGTGTCTTTGAAAGATCGGAAAAATAAAGATTGCTGAATAGAAAGAAAACATTCCGGAGAAATCGTATTCCCTTTCCCGTTTTTAACCTTCACCTTGAATGTTTTGTAGATCACAATAAATAATTTAACAACAAAAATCCAACTCGTATCTTTCTTCATTTGTGGTTTCTTATGTCTGAAAATAATTAATTAATATAATGCACACTTACTTCCGCCCACAGGCACACGATCAAGGAGGCACATGTCATCAGCAACGGATAATACGCAGACATCAGTGTTACGGCCCATGTTGGCTGAAGATCATGCTGCAAATAAAAACACAAATGGTTGTCAATGTGGGGAAGCTTGTCACAAAATGATATTCAAATTAACTTACCGGCGTTGTAAAGTATGCACCGCGCAGTGATGCCGCCACAAAAACCATGAAATATAAAAGTTTCTGCGTTGTGAGACGGCAAGCCCTCAAGAAGGAGGGCTGCTTTAGTCTCTGGTATTCGGCGACGATGCATATTATCAGCTGTATGAAGGAGACTACTGCGACGACATAGAATACAGCCGATATGCCTGCGTGGTAAGGCAAGTTGAAAGCAGAACATTCGTCACCGGTATAGCGAATCTCGCAAATGCATGTGCCATTTAAGCAATCGCCCCGACCCGAACATGTGGCCATGGAGTCATCTCCGGGTGGGGCGCTCTTCAGTACGTTCGCGGAGCACCTCATTAAGTCATGAAAACTCGGTATCATTCTATAGTGAGGTATCTGCAATGGGAGAGAATTTTATTAAAAAATTAATCGTGCAAAATGAAAAATTGGTAAATCATGCAAAAAGTTTTTCTTTTGTTTTTAAATTTTAATAAAAAAATTTTTCTATAAAACTATAAAAATAGTGGATTGTTACAGATTAAACTGCAAACGAGCCGCTTGAATTTAGTTAACTGATTGAGAGGGCAGCGAGGAATACCCGGTACCCGAATACCGCGCTTAAAAGGTGGAGCGCACGCAGTTGGGCATCACTTGCAGCCAGTTTGCCCTTCAAACTGGCTCCAAGATGGCTGAAATCATACAGATGTCAGTCATATACAGAAAGACGCAGTAAAAAGTAAACCCTTTTGAAACGACATCGCAACCTTTAGGGTTTTTCTGAACCAGTTCCTTGGTACTGCTGGCCAATCTGGCGAAACTCTTTAGCGAAATCAGTCGAGTACGAGCATTGCCATATGATTATAGGACAACTGAGCACTGGGTTAGGAAGGATTGTCCTTTTTTAGGAGGATTTGCTCATAAACAATCAATGAAGTGATACTGCTAATTAGCCCTACCGCCCATCGATCAGTTTCTAACCTAATTCTCTACTTATGGACGACCATCAGCAGCTGTCAGTCATCCTAAAGCTGAAAACGATACCAAATGTCTCCCCTAAACCGTCCGCCCGGCATTGGTTGCCGCTTAAAAGACGACACACTACTTAAATCTAATGTAAACGCCACAATCGCATTTCAACCATTGTCCGGGGAGCTCAACAAATATGCACTGACAACTGCTGTGTTTGCCTATTGCACATTTGATGACCTTTGTCGGTGGGCAACTTTGCATGCAAACGCAAACTCATCAACGTTGTTATGAGATTCAATTTAAGACCGCTTTGTTTCGCAGTCTGTCTGTCTTGCTGTGTTTGTGTTTTGTTGCGAGAAAGCCATGAAAGCGTATCACGAAAAGGGGTAGAGAGGGCAGTTCAATTGAAACGAAGCGACGCGACGACTGAAATGCATAAATGAAGAAGGGTGCGGATTTGACGTTTGAATTTTTTTTCAAAGCTTTCCGGTTTTGGCTGGATCAAGCTGTGAAAACGAAATGAATAATATTCATTGTCTCGCGCGGTGAGTGGCCATAAAATGAACTCAACTCATTAAATTCAAATTCAGTTTGGTAACGAATACACACGCCTCACTTGCAGCTCACAATATTAATCAGAAAAATAAAAACGGCTCTTAATTTGTTTATTAGTTACAGATGGGCGAACGAGCGTTCAAGAAACCTTGAAGGGAAAATAGTTTTCGCCTTGCTTTGGGGTGTTTATTGCGGTTTGAAATGTTTTTTTTTCCACTGTACAATAAACAAATCAACGAGAAACATTCGCACACAAAAAACAATGTTTATTAAAACGATTTCACAGAATTTTCGCAAAGAAAGTGTCTTAAAACAGAAACCCAAACATACAACAGATAAAAATACTGCAAAAGCTGTTTTTTTTAAATGGTTTCTATTGGCTGCTTTACGATAATGGTCAGGTGGGAATTAATTTATTTTCTTTTCTTTTCTTATCTTTCATCTGATAATAATTTTACACCTGTTTCTGGTAAAGATAAACTAATTATTGTTTCAACTATCGATGCGAAACGACTAGAAATGAATTTCATTGTTTAATGGTTTTATTTGGGTATTTTTATAATTCAATGAATAAATTGGCGTTTTATTATTTAATTTTGGTGGAGGGAAAACCCCCATTTAAAATGACTCACAGCTAGTCAAAGAAAATTCTGAAACTTATAACTTTTAAGGGAGTGAGTCCTGAGTCCTCCTCCAGTGAGGAGCCGGTGAATGAAACGTATATCTGCTGAGCGTTGAATGACCCTTTCAAAATCGATAATTGTTAGGATGAAGAGAAGGGGACCTACGTGACTACCTTGAGGAACACCCGAGCTGGCAGTAGTAATAACTAAAGGGTTTTTCAATAATAGCGCTACAAAAGTTTTTTTTTAATAAAACACAAAAACGGTTTTGGATATCAATGAAATTCTTTATTCCTGTGAAAGTACGTTCGATGCCATGTATGTATGTATATGTATGAAACTCGATTTCTTTTGCATGGGCACCACGGGCACGCTTGCAGAAGTCCAGATGCTGAACCCAATTTTCGACGGTTTTCAAACTTAAATCGGCCGATACTGCTGCAATTTCACGTTCGATATTCGTACGAAGTTCACCAATCGTCGCTGACTTGTTGGCATATACCATAGACTTGACGTAGCCCCACAGGAAATAGTCTAACGGCGTCAAATCGCACGACCGAGGCGGCCAAGCGACTGGACCATTTCGTGAGATAACACGTTCTCCAAACTTGGTTTCCAATAAATTGAGTGTGACGCTGTGTGGCTTGTGGCGCCGTCCTGTTGGAACCACATGTCCTCCAAGTCCATATCATCCAATTGGGGCCAAAAACGACGTCACAGAGATGCCCAACGCTTGAGAACGACGTGTGAGAGACACATTTGGGCTTTCTTCAACTGAAGCCTCAGCGGCAGCAATATTCTCGAAACTACGGGCACTTCTTTGTCTCATTTTGTACTGTGCCTGTGGATTCAAATTTTTCCACTAGACTCTCAATTGTTGATCTGCTAGGACGATTATGACGACCATAAATTGGACGTAGCGCTCTTAACGTTGAGGCCACTGACGCCGAATTTCGGTAGTAAATTTTAATAATTAAATGTCAAAAGAGCGGCAAGAAATTCGGCGTCGTTTGCTGTCCCTGTCGCTCTACTTTTGTAGCGTCCCTGTTGAAAAACCCTTTACATAAGGACTTGTTTTGCCATTGAAATCGACCTACAGAGAGTTTGAGAGCAGTTCAGTCTCATCAATGAATGAAATATGCGGATAAAAGAAAATAAGTTTTTAAGAAAATAGCTCAATATGGATGCAAGCAGTTTGAAAACGATACTATTATCGTTACACGTGATTTACTCTGCCTGTAAAGGTCAGGTTAGGTAAGGTTGAAGAGCTAGACAACACACTTAGACCATTATAAGGTCCCTTGTGATACCACATGAATCTAAAATTTAATTCTTCCTACCCGTTGAACCAATTGGAGCTTCTGATGAGGCGTAGGAGATTTCGAATGTCTATGTTATATTTAGATCGTTTAGATCACTGTAATATAATGCTCCCAAATGGAGTTTTCGTCTTTGTGAGAGAGCCGGACAAGTACATAGGAGATGGAGAATAGTTTCTTCCTCCTTCTCGTCAAAACAGCTTCTACCAAGCCTTGTTGCATGCCTCCCTATGAGAGAGCGTCCTGTGATGACACCTATTGTAGCACTGATGTGCTTCCTATCGAGGGAGTTCAAGTATCTGGATCAGCTTTGGACAGATCTGTTTTGTTACTAGACATGTCAAGCCGGTTGTCCACCTAAGATTTGTTCTATTGATGGCATCCAGCTTTATAATTAGTTTACAAGGAGCGATTGGAATACCTTAGGTATCCTTAACCTATGGAAGCATATGTAGTGTAGTTCCGTGTTTGGCGAGTTCATCCGCCTTACAGTTACCTGGGATGTCCCTCTGTCCCGGCTCCCCCATCTCTCTGAGAGACGAGCGACAGTTTTGGGCTGTTAGAGAGTTTGTAGAGACTGATTCCAGGCATTATCACGTTTTCTTTCAGCCAAGATAAGACTTCCTTTATCGCCATTATTTCTGCCTGAAAAACGCTTCAGTGATTAGGAAGACGGAAGGAGAGACTAAGATTCAGTCTGTCGGAGAAGACACCACCACCAACACCGTCGACAGTTTTCGAACCATCTGTGTAGAAATGGATCGATTCATCATCCAGGAATGCCTCCTCTCAGAAAGTTTTTATCGAACTGTGGTATGTGGTGTATTCGATGTTTCCTGGAAGGTTTTAAAATCGTTCATGATAGTGTCATGGCCAGTTGTTTTACTGGTCCATTGTGAAGTAGCTTTGAGGCGTACGACTGCAGAAGCTGCCGTTTGCCTGCTGAAGATGTAAATGGGTGTCAGATGAAACAGGATGTCAAGTGCATCGGAGGGGGTGGTACGAAGAGCACCACCGATGTAAAGAGAAACGAAACACACATCAGAGGGTAGAACTTTTGATTAGGCGTCTCTGGGTATTCACGATCGATGGAAAGAGCGCTCAGTTTTTGCAAGATTAATAAGAGCTAGATGTCGATTTTTCTTACGAAATAAAAACAAATTTCAACACGTTTCGCTCGTTCACAGATGAGCTGATTTGGCCTAAGTCAATTTTCGGGCAGCTGGTCGAATTTGTTACCAAATCGGTCTTTAATTCTCTGATTTTTTAAATAGTTCTCTTGGAATAGCCAACTTCAAACTTTAACGAGTTTGAAATAAAATCGGACATCAATGGGAATTTCTATTACTGAAATGGCTCTTGTCTATAGATAGATGTATGTGAAAATCACGCGGATACTATAAACAAATGCACCTAATCTTAACGACGAGTTTAATGCTTCAGTAAAATTGTTATGGGTTCAAGTCGGATTATAAGACTTCTCGTGTTTTCGAAATTAAATGTTTCAAATAAAATAGAAGCTATATAAAAATAAACAAACTCGTAAAGTTTGCACCGAATAATGCGTCCGTTGAGTCTATACTCATGCGAGCTGAGAAGCAAAGAACTTATTTCCAATAAATCATATGTCACTACTTAATTCCGCATGTGATAACACAAGAAGGTACACCTCCTACCCCCAGTCGCTTTGCGTCAATAAGAAATTGCTCCTCTTATTTTTTTGATAATTTTTGTAGGTTTCTAACTTCTATCGGGGGGGACAAAAGAAACAATATTTCGTGTTATCAATCGCCATAATAAACAATGCATAACTTTATTGCAATATTTCATGCTGTGTTATCTTTCCGAATAAAAGTTTTATTGAACTCAATAACAGAACACTTCCTGGCCGATTCTTAAACAGTCCGAGATAGCATAAAACTATAATAAATGAATTTTATACAAATTGATAAACGTTCTACAAGTTTCCTTTTCAATTACTCGCCCCCGGATACCTATCTCACGCTTTTGGCATACACAATAATTGTATTCTAGAAAAAACAAGGGTTCGAAATAAAATCGCTTCACTCTCACAAATAAAAACTGATAAGATATATTTAGCTTAAAGAGAGAGAGAGAGAGAGGAAGCAGGGGCTATTGCCGGCTGGGTTTTCGTATATTCTAGGGCTTTGAATGATATGAAATAAATCGACTTACGACGCATAATTCATGCTAAACCGTGCGGAACCAGGTCAGCTGCCTGCCAGTTTTTTTCAGTTATAGGTTCGCAGGCTGTTTTTTTTTTTGGTAAAATACACGCGAACGTTTAGCGCAAACAGTCAAAAAACTTCACATCAATCGACGACTAAAATTGAGGACAAGCAAATATGCCAGCCGAACCGACGCGTCGGAAGTTCAACACTAACGAATCGGACGATTCCTATCATCGATGATATTATGTTCATTGCTGGCCCACGCGCGACGGCCGCCTGTCAGTTCGGTTGCTACTTTTTTTGATTGGGCTGGGACTCGATACAATTGCTAATTCGAATCGAGCACCATTCACATAATTAATCGTTGTCTATCCCGGGTTAACGAAAGAGCTTCATATAAATATGCGAATGAACTCATCAAGAAAAGGCCACTGAAACCGAAACAAAGCAACAAGACAACGTCCAACGTCGAAATGGTTGGGAAAAAGTCTCGGTCTCGGGAGCACTAAACAGCTGCTCAGCTCATTCGAAATGAGAAACTACCGCCTAATCTCTCTCTCTCCTTGGTGAGCGATAAAGCCGATTAAAACATGCAAATATGGCTTTAAAGCATTCCATGGTCTTCTTCGGGTCTGGCTATACGTCAACATATGCGAGATCTATAATAATTAAATTGATATTCAAGTTGTTGCTGATTGAGTGCTTAACTGGGATAGTTTTGGGAGGAAATTGTTAATAGCGCGCGCACTTGAAATGTGGGAAACGTGTCATTAAAGATTCACACTGTGCGTGGAAGCGACTTCGATCAGGGTCGACAACTATCAAATAATTGTAATACGGATTGGTATATGGTCGCCGATTGTTGAAAAGTGTCGATCAAGGTCTGTTAAGAACTCACAAAGACCGAGAAAAATAATTTAGACTGACTTGTTCAACATTGTTATTGAAGGAATAGTGCAAAACTCAAACTCCAAAACCAGAGATCTTTCAAAAGCACATCCAATTACTTGAGTACGAACGACGACATTGACATATTTGGCAGAAAGCAGCGTGAGTATTGACACTGAGGCTGAGGAGATGGGTTTGGCGGTTAATGAGGGCTAGACGAAGTGTGTCAACAAGAAAGGACAACCGAAACCGAAGCCTCCGTAGACAGACATAACTTGGAGATGGCTTGGGACTTTGTCTGCCTATAGGCTCCGCTATGAACTCAGACAAGGACACCATCAGCGCTAAGTTTAATAGTAGAACAACTCTTGCCAATAGCTGTCTCTTTGGGCTAAGAAAGTAGTTTGAAATCAATGCCCAACGAGACATTCATTCCCCCCGAGCTGCTTTCTGTTGCTTTTTCGTTTCCTTAGAGTTTTGAATCAATGCCCAACGAGACATACATTCTGCCCAAGTTGTTTCCTGTCTCTTTTTCGTTTCACTAGAGTTTTGAATCAATGCCCAACGAGACATACATTTCCTCCAAGCTGCTTTCTGTCTTCTTCTTGTTTCATCAGAGTTTTGAATCAATGCCCAACGAGACACACATTCCCCCCGAGTTGTTTCCTGTCTCTTTTTCGTTTCACTAGAGTTTTGAATCAATGCCCAACGAGACATACATTTCCTCCAAGCTGCTTTCTGTCTTCTTCTTGTTTCATCAGAGTTTTGAATCAATGCCCAACGAGACATACATTCCCCCCGAGCTGTGTCCTGTCTCTTTTTCGTTTCATCAGAGTTTTGAATGATGCCCAACGAGACATACATTCCCCCCGAGCTGTTTCCTGTCTTCTTTTAGTTGGAAAGAATTGTCAAAAAGAAATTATGTACCAAATTCCTAACCAAGCATCGCAGGTTCAACAAAACAAAACTGTCAGTATGATAATGAAATGATACAACACAAATTGAACAAACCAAAAAGTTAGTAGGTATATAGTGTCCCAGTAAAACTTATTTGTTTGTGTCACATGCTAATAATATAAATAATTAGAACCAATTGTTTCTTTTGCAACCGTTGGCCATAGGCTGCGATGGGTATATTGATTTGACAGATTAGCAACGTAGAACTTATTATTTGGCAAAGAAGAGTTTTTATTTTTATTTTTTATATTGACTAAAATTGTTAATTTTATTATCAACGGAAAATGTCACTGGAATGCTAATTTTAAATTTAAATTCTATTCGCGTCCAAGTGCAAATTTGTTAAGACAACAGGAGGCCATCAGAGTGCACGTGTACTTGTGTTGCACTTAGAAAAACGAAACGGACATTGTTGCGAAAATAAATATTGTTAACTGACAGTAAGGAGTTGGGCATTTTACTTGAATTGTATCATGTTATAAAGTTATTTTCCTGCTGTTCTTTTTGTAGCTTGTGTTATTTGAAAAAAAGACAATTTTCGAAGTAAAAACTATAAACAGAGACGCAGAGTATAAACGGAGTGGGTAAAGGTTATCGATTTGTTGATCAACGATCGGTATAATGAATAAAATGTTGCGATTCAACAAGCCGTACAAATAATAGTTAAACTTTGAGCAACAAATGCCAGCTGCATTAAGTTAAAAGTCCAAACAACAACGGCAAAATCTACCCCCCTCCTAAACACATAAACAAAGTAAATTTATACTTACGTCAACAAACAAACAAATGCGGTAATAAAAACCATTATCAAACCAACAAATTTTCAACCGCAATTTGCAAAAAAACACCAACAAACGACTCATGCATTGACCAAAAATAATTATTAAAGGCAAGTACAAAAAATATTAACCAAACAAACAAACGTTCACAAACAAACCAAAAGAGCAACTATTAAAAAAAAAATAACATCAACATTCGTAGAGTACTCACAAAAATATGCGAGCCCACACTTTTCGAAAATGTTTGCTCAACATTAGGAAAAATGGAAACTCATTATTTGCTGGGTTTTCACGTCTACTCGTTTCGCACTTCTGTTGACGTGGTAACCCTAACCGCAAAACCAACGGCGAATCTAGAAAATATACATTTTTGGTTGTAGTTAAAAGTGTTAGTGAGGAAAATTGAAACTGTGTTGCATTTTTGTACTTTAAAGAGGGAAATAGAGAGAGCTAGATATAGATCAGGAAACAGACGCATCAACGACGAACTATTAAAGAAACAAATCTACAGAGGAAGAGAGTAAAACGACATCACTTAAAAGGTTATAAAACTATTAAGGGGACAGAGGAAATTTCGGCGTCACTATTTAATGAAGAGTATGAATAAAACGTAGCAATTGCTTTTACTCAAAAGAAATATACAAATCGAAGCATTTGCTTAGTTTCGTATAAAATTGATTTGAGTTAACTCCAACTTTTAACATGTTCGAAAAGCGGCGCCACTTTCCTTTTACTCAGATCGGTATAAATAAACCGTGTCAGACAAAGCAATTGCTACAAAAATTCCAAGTCTGCTGTTTTGTTGACTCAGAGCATTTGTACTCATAATGTTCCAAAAAAACTTCGTTCACTTTTTCACAAAAACTGCTAGAATCCCAAGGGAAATATTGCAAAAATTTAAATTAACTGGTCAGGAGCTGAATTACCGCATCCGTGATCGAGTAATACGTGACTGAATTTGTTACTGTTTTGCATGTAAAGTCTGGGGTCGAATCGCGTCGTCCGTGAACGAGCATTACATGACTGAATTTCTTTTTGTTTCACGTAATGTTCGTTCACGGACGACGCGATTCATTCAGTGACGTATTGCTCGCTCACGGATGCGGCAATTTGACCCCAGGTTTGACAGGAATTGCAAGGCGAGTTACTCGTACAGCGAAGTAAATGCTATGTTCTATTCATACCGAATCGAAGCAATTGCTAAGTGCTTTTATTTTGCTACAACCTCCTACTCAAAGAAAATGCTAGTTTTGATTCATACGACCGAGTGTAAGAAGTGCTGCGTTTAGAAATGTCATCGAGTATGTTAGCAACTGCTTGTCAAACCGGTTATTATTGAAGTAATTACACACATCAGAAAACGATAATATTTCATGTTTTGTCATATCATGTGACAATACAGAAAGATATTGAATATAATAAATATTTTGGCGCGACAGGTCTGTGGGACCCAAGGCCTAGCTTCTCTCAACTATTCGTTTTGTGTAAGTTTTCAATTTTCGGAAGGGATCTACAATTTCACGCCGAGTCCAAACGGCTAATTGAGAAGCTCTTTCATGACAGTTTTACTTTTGGATGTTTGTCAGACGTTCGCGAGAGGTGGCGCAGTGGCAAAAAACCTTAAGATGTAATTTGGGTCTTTCGGGATTCGAACTGGGGACCCCTCGCTTAGTGGTCCAACACACTAACCACTAAGCCACTGCGCCACTACAGCCAGATATTGACTTTCGTCAAAATGCGTTTATCAAACACAAAAGACTTACTCAAATGTAAAATCCACTAAATAATTTTAGGGCACCCTGTAGCTGTTCCTTATTAAATTACTTGATTACGAAACAGTTGGAAAACAGATTTATCTCCATCTGGAATTTAAGGGGTCAATGACTTCAGTCAGAACTCGCTCATCCATTTTTCATGTTTTCATTGTCGATAGAAAAACTTCTTTAAAAATGCGATAAAATGTAACAATCACTAAAAGAACTTCCCTATCGATTGACACATATTATGCCATGCCATACCCAATGCAGAACTATCTAACAATCCATTAAACAACATTCAATGACAAACTAACCCAACAGTGGGTGTAATATCGATAATGCCATCGATACACTTAGGCACCGGAAAACATTACTGCAATGCACACTTTTCAGAATGTGACAAGAAAAAAAATCATTTCCCAATTGGCATTTGACACAGCGCCAATAAAAATGATTCGTGACAAATACCAAAAAGTCACAAACTCGATTTTTTCCCTCACTCTGTTGGGTAACTATCCCCTGGGAATTTCGTGACTTTTTGGCGCTGGATGTTTCTCATTCTCGTTTCAGTACACGTGCTGTATGTATGTGTACATAAAATCACTAACCCGCATCCTTTATATATAAAAATACATAAGGCCGCCACAAGTAGGATCAAATATGTACATTAAAAACGGAAATCAAGTTCACTGGAAATGGTAATAATTGGAAATCGGTCTGTTGGGTAAGGTTTAGGCTTTATTCATTGGGGTTACTCCACTACGATGAGAATGAAACATTCGGACATGAATTATTTATGTCAATTGCCCCCTTCGGGTAGGGGTCAGAATATACCCGAGGTAGGCATGCCTGTCGTAAGAGGCGACTAAAATTCCATAAAAGCGGAGACGAAAACTTCGCAAAAACAATGCGGCAAAAAATTAAAACAAATGACCCGGTCCTCCTGGTAGGGGGTTTGTGTGTAGAACCTACTGAGCTACCTAGTAAAACTGATTCAGTTAAAACAAAAAAAAAAATTGATGGCAATGAACAAAACAAAAGATATAAATACCCCAGGTGGCAGACCAGGTAAACTGGAAAATCCACCCTCCTCGGAGGTCGGTCCCATGGATTCTGGGGGGGACCATTTATTGCTTCCTCAACAAAGCTCCAAAAGGAGTTCACTCACGCCGAGAACTCCACCAAAAATGGTCGCGCCAAAACAACATACGGCCAAAGATAGCGCTATAATTGTAAGCATTCCGAATATTCAAAAAGTAAAATGTGGAAATGAAACCATTATAGCTGAAAGTGAACGTAAAACAGATTCACAA
Source organism: Cheilosia pagana (assembly GCA_936431705.1). Taxonomy (NCBI): domain Eukaryota; kingdom Metazoa; phylum Arthropoda; class Insecta; order Diptera; family Syrphidae; genus Cheilosia; species Cheilosia pagana. The sequence goes on from OW386169.1 coordinate 1,140,658, forward strand.
GAGAAATTAAATGCAAGCAGCTACTACGCTGAATGGCAAGCTGAACTTAAAGCAAGGAAAAATCTTGAAGAAATTGTCTTAAGCTTGCAAAAGCAGATAAAAGAACTTGAAAAAAAGGTTAGCCTTTTGGACAATACTTCCCAACCATTCCAATCAGTTCAGCAAGATAAACAAAAGGAATACCTCACTGATGAAGAGGAGCTTGCACTAGAGACAGAAAGACATCTGACTAAAAGTAAGAGGCCAACAAAGAAACGAAAGGCAGAAGAAAGTCCTGAAACATCTGCCAGAATCTTTGACAATGTGGCTACACCAAAACATGCAAATTTGCAAGCTAAGATGAAAGATAAAAGGACTGAAAAGACAACCATTGGCTTGAAAAGACAGCCTTTACCACCACCAATAATGATCTCTGGTGTAGATAGATTTGGTGAGCTAAAGAGTATTATTGAGCAAAAATCTAAGAAAACGTGCAAACTTACGTCATATAGCAACAACAATTGGAAAATAAATGTTGATGACAGTGACACTTATAGATATATCACTGATGAGCTAACAAAAATGAAGTTGCAATGGCACTCATATGAAAATAAGGCTACTAGACCAATTAGAGTAGTCGTCAGAGGTCTTCACTTCTCGTGTGATGAACATGATATTGTCGAAGACTTGACTAATAAAAAATTTAAAATTATAGAAGCCAAAAACTTAATTAAAAAAGAAAAAACATCAGGTAATGAAGGGGAAAAAACTACAAGAAATAGAAAATTACCCCTTTTTATGCTCTCCTTTCATAATCAGGAAGATATTGAAAAGGTTTACGCTATCAAATCAATAATGAATATTGTTGTCAAGATTGAGCCTCTTCGAAGAAAATCCAACTCTTTAACTCAATGCAAACGATGCCAAGCTTTCGGGCATACGCAAAGCTATTGCAAAAGAGATTTTGCGTGCGTTAAATGTGAAGGAAAACATCCAACAAATAGTTGTCCACAAAAAAAAGATGAGAAAGTAAAATGCATAAACTGTCATGGAAACCACCCAGCTAATTATAGGGGCTGTCCGGCAGCAAAAGAATATAAAGAAAAGAAAAAGAGAGGTACTGCCAAACACCAACAGAACCCTCTTAAAAATACAAACAAGAAACCGGTAAATGTCGAAAACAGCAAAGTCGACAAAATACCAATTGTGACAAAAACAAACACACCAGTTGTGAATAACAAGTCATATTCCCAAATTGTGAAAAATACACGAAAAGAAGAAGAAATATCAGTAAAGGAAATGCTTTCTACTATTATCCAAAGATTGGATAATCAAGATAAAGTTATTAAGCTACTGAGCAAAGAAATTTCCAAAGGAAAAAATCAACAAAATAACAATGATTGAAAACCTAAAAGTCGCAACCTGGAATGCAAATGGTTTACACCAACACATCTCTGAATTTCAGGTATTTCTACGCAATGAAGACATTGACGTCTGCCTGATTTCTGAAACCCACTTTAAACAGGGAACAACAATTAGAATTCCTGGGTACCTCTGTTACCACTCTCCCCATCCTTCTGACAGTGCCAGGGGAGGTAGTGCTGTAATTGTAAAAAGTATTTTAAAACCCTATGAATTACCCAAAATAGGAAAACAAACCATGCAAGTAGCGATAGTAAACATTACGACTAAAAGCAAGCAATTTAACATAGCTGCTATATACTGTCCACCTAGACACTCGCCTACAGAGGAAGATCTTAACGACCTTTTTCGAGCTCTAGGTACTAACTTTATCATTGGAGGTGACTTCAATGCAAAACACACCTATTGGGGGTCCAGATTAGTAACGACGAAAGGTAGGAAGCTTTACAAAGCAGGGCGAAATTTTAATTGTAACTTTATTTCGACTGGATCGCCTACTTATTGGCCATCCGACCCAGCAAAAATACCAGACCTTATTGACTTCTTCATAACGAAAGGAATCAATAGAAAAGAAGTAAGGGTTGAAAACAGTGATGATCTGTCGTCGGATCATACACCTGTAATCCTAACGGTCAATGGCATGGCAGTAGAGCAGGTTAGCAATGAAAGACTTACCAGCAAAAGAACAAACTGGTGTAATTTTAAAAAAATTCTCGAAGGTTTTATAAACCTTAGAGCTCCACTGGCCACAACAAGGCATATTGACATCGAAGTGGAACAATTCATAGCCGATATACAACAGGCGGCAGAAGATAGTACACCAACTATTCAACAACGTAAGCAAGCTTCGGTAAAATACCCCACAGAAATTAGGGAACTAATATTAGAAAAGAGAAGAGCCCGGAGAAAATGGCAAATGACAAGATATCCCGGCGATAAAACTTTATTCAATAGACTTAACAATAAACTTAAAAAAAGTATCAGTGAGTTTAAAAATAGAACTCTTACTAAATATCTTTGCAATTTAACTGCTGACAAAGTCACAGACTACTCCCTTTGGAAGGCTGCCAAATATTTAAAAAGACCTCAAACGCAAGATCCCCCGTTAAAAACATCTGACGGGAAATGGATCGGCGACCCAAAAGAAAAGGTCAAACTATTTTCGGAACATTTTTCAAATGTTTTTAAACCTTTTCCACCTAGTGTGGCAAACGAACCCCTTGAATTCTTTGATAGGATAGATGAAGACGTAATCACTTACGTTTCACTTAAAGAGATCAGCACATGTATTCATAAGCTCTCTAATAAAAAATCGCCAGGTTATGATCTTATAACTGCCCAAATTCTGAAGGAACTACCCTTCATAGCATTGGTTAAACTTAAGCTTTTAATTAATGCTTGTTTTAAGCTAAGATATGTTCCATATCATTGGAAGATAGCAGAAATTATAGTTATACCTAAACAAGGTAAACCTCCATCTGAAGTCACCTCATACAGGCCAATCTCACTTTTACCTGTATTATCAAAACTTTTTGAGAAACTGCTTCTTAAAAGACTAGACAGAATAATAGAACAAAGAAGGCTTATTCCCACCCACCAGTTTGGGTTTAGAAATAAACACTCGACAATAGATCAAGTACATCGTATAACAAATATTATAGAAAAATCATTAGAAGAAAAGCAAGTTTGCTCTACACTATTTTTAGACGTTGCTCAGGCTTTTGATAAGGTTTGGCATAAGGGCTTAGAGTATAAACTTCATAGGGTTCTACCAAGACAGTACTATGAGATACTTAAATCTTATATTTCAAATAGATTCTTTAGAGTTCGCTATGGTTCAGCGTATTCTGAACTCAAAGAATTACAAGCAGGAGTTCCACAGGGAAGTGTTCTGGGACCGACCCTGTACTTATTGTATACAAGTGATATACCACATACAAACGATGTGATGATAGCTACATTCGCAGATGACACTGCTCTTCTATCAACTGATAGATGCGTGATTAAATCCACAGAAAAACTACAAAATTCTGTTAACGAGATATGTGATTGGGCCCAACGATGGCGAATTAGACTTAATGAGTCAAAGTCCACTCATATCAATTTTACAAATAAAAAAATAACGAACGCTCCTGTCGTTATTAATAACCAAGTAGTTCCTTATTCTAACACAGCTAAGTATCTGGGTATGAATCTAGATGCTAAACTGAAATGGAAGGAACATGTGAAAAAGAAAGTAGAAGAGTTAAATATTAGGTATAGAAAACTGTATTGGTTGCTAGGACATAACTCTGAAATGTCCACTGAAAATAAAATTTTAATATATAATCAGATACTAAAACCTGTTTGGACGTATGGTATCCAATTATGGGGTTGCACAAAGAAAACAAATGTACAAATAATACAAACATTCCAAAATAAAGTCCTTCGGGGAATAGTAAATGCCCCGTGGTATATTAGAAATAATGACTTGCATCGTGATTTGCAGATTGATCCTGTAACGGAAGTAATTAAAAAGTACGCAATTCGTCACAATGACCGTCTGCAGATGCATATTAATCCTGAAATAATAGACGTCTTAAATGTACGATATAATATTCGTAGATTAAGAAGAACTAAGCCTCACGAACTTATTATCTAAAAAATATGAGAACCCGTATTCAAATTGTAATACCTTCTCAAACGCAACTTAACGTTGAAAGTAAAATCATTTGTCGATCTTTCTTTGATTGGTCATGATTAAGGAGGTGTTTTTAGTGCGGTTAGAGTCCCACACTACTCTGGGTTTCTAGCCCCATTGTGTCTTTCGAGATTTTCACCTTCAATAACAAAAAAAAAAAAAAAAAAAAAATTGCCAATTGGTAAGACTTCGATTTTGTCAATTTCCCCATCAGTGACAGAACTCAATTGATCGATTATCTGCTTATGATTGTGAACATTGATGAGTAATTTGTTTGTATAGGCTTCGTCTGCCTTATCGATTGTTTATTTGAAAGCACTTAACATTTATAGCGATGCCTTAATTGCGTTTTTTTTTTGGTTTTGTATGTAATGAGCACCGTGAAAACTCAGATATACGATTGTTACTTGAGCATGTCGTAAAGAATGACTAAAATATGGGCACATTCAGCGGGCATTATTATATCGCTTTATTTATGGTTAGATTATTAGCCAGAGGTGAAGTGTCAGGTGATGCGTAGCTACTCTCTAGGTAAAACAACAAAAGTTAGATAAAAAGTTGTGACGGCCTGCACAATCAATGAACGAGGGAATTGATTGAAGGGCCTAGCAAATGCGCGATGAGTATTTAACTAACAATTTTGTGGCGGGGGTATGTGCGTTTGAAAGTTACAAGGAACAATGGGCTGCTCTTATTGTGGCTTGTCACCCTAACCTTAGGCACAATAGGCTTCTTTAAGAGGCCGCAGTGCCATAGCCCCGTTGAGTGCTCTCCCGCTTTACACCCTAACCTAACCTACATGGCAAATTGCGACAATGAAAAACGAGAGAGTCGCGCTTAAAGTTCTAGTAGAAAATCTAACTTGGGAACGAGTGGTAGGCGATGAGTATAGGTACAAAGAAAAATTTAAAAGGGTATCTTCTAGAAGTCACAGTTCACAGATCATGGAAGAAAAGGTGGAAATTCTGAAAAGATTTGGAAAGGTAGTCCCAAACGAAAAATGAATATTTACTTTCTATAGAAGAATGCAATCATTACAGATAGATTACTGCGCCGTATGAATGAAAAAAAAGCATTTGCTTAGAGTAAAAGGTTGAAGCCAAGCAATTGCTTCGAATCGGTTGGGAGTCTCAACGATTTTTTGGGAAAAATTAAACCAAAATAAACGAAATATGCTGGAATCTGAGTTCGAATGATTTGAGTCATGGAATTTTGTAGCAATTGCTTTGCATGACACGTTTAATTCATACCGATCTAAGTAAAACGAAAGTGGCGCCGCTTTTCTAACCTATCAAAAGCTGGAATTAACTAAAGGGTTTTCCAACAAGAGGTGTTATTTTGACATTCAAAGAAAACTGTCATTTTTTGAGATAAATGATCGGATATTTATTTCATAATAAAGGCGAAGGTATGCCGTTAATAATGAAGAACAACATCAGCCAAATGGCCACCACGACCACGCTTACAGGACCATATCCTTTTCATGAAATTTTCCATAACAAAATCGCAAAGTGGCTGCCCTATGTCCTCGATAGACTCACGAATTCCATCTTTGAGGTCTTGAATCGACGCTGGGCTGTTGGCGTAGACCTTATCTTTCACGTGGCCCCAAAGGAAGAAGTCACAAGGTGTTAAATCACAAGATCTCGGTGGTTAATTGTGATCACCTCTTCGAGAGATAACACGGTCCGGAAACTTTTCCCGTAAAATATCAATGGTTTCGTTGCTTGTGTGGCTCGTAGCGCCGTCTTGTTGAAAGTAAACGATGTCCAGATCAACACCATCCAACTCCGGCCATAAAAAATCATTATTCATCTCTCGATCCATTCACCGTAACTGTTGATCCAACCTCATTTTGGAAAAAGTAAGGTCCAATGACCCCGCCTGACCATAAACCGCACCAAACAGTCACACTTTGAGGACGGAGAGGGTTCTCAACAATAACTCTTGGGTTTTCCGAGCCCCAGATGCGACAATTTTGCTTGTTGATGTAGCCACCAAGGTGGAAATGGGCCTCATCAGTCAAGATGATTTTTCGATGGAATTCCGGATCATTTTTGTAGTGAATTTTTATAATTTCATTGCGTTGTTGAAGCGCATTTCTACTTGTCAAATGTCAAAAAATAACAGCTTCAAAAGTGACAGCTACCGAAATAGCGGGCTATTCAAAATAACACCTCTTATTGGAAAACCCTTTAAAATCAATTCTTATTTACTCGAAACTAAGCAAATGCTTCGATTTTGACATTTCCTTTGAGTAAAAGCAATTACTATAGCCAAATTCAGTCAAAGTTTGTTCCCTTCTATATAACTTTTGGGTTAGATAACAAATTTTGACTAATTTGTTTGAATACATTATTGTAATGCCACCAACTATGCACCCAAAGGTGAGCACGCACTCACTGAAGCTAATGCTTGAAGAATTTCATAGTATCTAGAAGTATTTGTGTGAAAAGCTTATACTCAAACTGGTGCTCAAGTCGAATTAAATGTTTTTATAATCAATAAAAGGTAATAATGAGCAACGTTATAATAAATCGCTTTTTGTGCTAGATTTACTCATTCCCCGGTTTTTTGTAAACAAAAATCGATCAAATCAACCAAAGGGCCTTAATACGCAATCATGTACATAGTTGTGTTGACATTGACAAGTTATAATTGGAAACCCATTGGGGAATGGATGGAAATAATAGTGACCTGTACAAGTACATGACATTTGGCTTTGGAACGCTGAAGACTTGACGTAGATTATCTCGTGTGCACCTTTTCAGTTTCAATGTCAGTAATTGCAAATCAATTTCGCACTGATGTGGCCTGTACATTAATTTTTGCATTCTGTTACTGGTTATGTCGCTGATGCACAACGCCCCTTGCAGCAGTTTGCTGTGATGACTCATTCAAAGCGATTAAGTTCTGCACAGTGGTCTGAAGTCTGTACTATTCTTTGTAAGGCACAAACTGTCACTCTGCATATGGAAGTGGAAACGCTATGGTCCCTAGAGGCAGACACAACTTTTAGAAATCAAATGCGAAAAGTGAATGCGTGAAAAGTGTGAATAATGCGATATGGCGCTACTAGTTCGTGATCGAAATGATGATGATTGACAAGATCTGCATGACTTCTTACTAAGTTTTCACTTTCTTCTTTCTATAGAGCTTCTGATACTGATCTTGGCGGATATTAGACACCTAATGAATCGAAATTTAAAAGGGGAGGGTGACTTGAATGCTTTAAACTGCAACCAGCTACTAAATTCAAACCAGCGACCCTAAACAAAAACCGAGCGCTCACAAAGAAACATCTTTCTGCAGACATAGTTGAGCGTTCTGCGCCAACGTCACAGAAACATACTCATTAAACAAAAGAATGAATTGAAGGCAAAGCAGCTCGATTGCAGTAATACGCACCGCGGATGGGCCATGAAGTCCCAGCAGGTTCAATGATCTTGACATTTATCATCGGAAACGTTCGCAAGACCTCTAGTCGCACAATTTCAATTTATAGGAATACAGTACTGCTACTGATGCAATACATATTTAGAATTCATTGTTATACGCCATCTTGCTGTCGTCATTTCACAAGGAAATACAAAATATTACCAAACAAATCACATGGGAGACAACACGTACCCTCATAGGTCACTCAATTCAAAATAAATGTGGGTAGGTCTTGACTCTTGTATCATTTGTTGAACAATTTCAAAATGCAACGGCCCAAGCAAAGCAACACCCATAACAACAGCTCCTAGATCATTAAAGAAGGAATAGTCTATTTTTACCCAGGCAGGTTTCCTAGCTGTGTGTACCTAGTACCTACCTACGTATAACAAGTTTTCACAACATCGCAGAAAAAAAAAACAACGTATGACACACTGTCATTCTCAGTACATTCTCGGTGCACTTGCACTTAGAACTAATCGCTGTTGAGAACTCGGCTGCCTGCCTATTCAATTAAATTTGCAAACGAGCAACAATAAAAACAATACACTTTGTGCGACCAATAAACACTTTTGCTTTTTGAATTTCAATTGACGAAAATGAGGAAAGTCTCTCAGTTTTATTAATATAATGGGTTAAGTTGAGAATATAAAAATCACTTTTCCACTTACCTTGGTCGTTTTTTGGTGTAAAATAGGTATCCTTTGTGTATTTGTTGAATTAATGCACGACAAACGAATGAAAACAAACAATAGGAAAAAATGTTGCTGCAAACTTGCACAATCAAGTGAATAATACGCGATTTAATTTTTTTTTAACACTTTTCCACAAACGAGTTTGTTTCTATTGTACACTGAATTGACACGGATTGGTAACTTGTAATAGAACTAAATGGAAGATTTCTTTTTTCATTTTACCAAATACAACACACTAATTTTTGGCGAACATTTTTCTACGGAATTGTAATAAATTTCTTTTAAACGGAAAGCACTTTACATCGACCGTCGTCGTCATCGGCCATATTTTCTCTATAAAGTTTTTCGTTTGGGAAATGACATAAACGTCAAAAGACTGGCGAAAGGCGTTTGACAGGGGACCATTTTTTGTATTGAACGAAGAAAGCTTCATTCAATTCACGATGGCAAGTGTAGTTTGGACAATCTAGTACGAAATCAGGGTGCGATCGCAATTTAACAAAATTATGTTTGCTTTTTTTGTAGGAATGGGAAAAGAAAAGCGTTTCTCTAGTTTGAATTTATGTACAACACTTTTGGAACAAAATAATATAATATGCAAAATACGAGGGATTTACATAATGTATACAAAAAACACAATCTAGTCTAAATTTACAGACAGCTCGCACTTGCGAAATTGGAACATAAAGTTATTGCGAACCCTTGAATTTAAGGGTAGTAGCATAGACAGACCATGCAGTATTGTGTCCCTGGCTAGTGTATAGTAGTAGGAAAGGAATGTAGATAGGGATACCTATTCATTTACGTTACAGACAAATTGTCTTGGAAATGTAAGGTGACGCTTTGAAGATCTCATCTCCTAGACGCAATTCCATACATGACAAGGTTTCTACGTATATACGATGCTTTCATTTGTTAGATCCAATGGAACAGAAGTCATGCAGCGTCTGAACACTTTTCATGCAGGGTCTTAACAGTCAGTCAGTTTTTCAAGAGGCGAATTCCGCAACCTCACACAAAACTACTGGGATACTGCAGAGATAAGAAATAGGAGACATATGGCGTACGTACTTCTCATGTACCTGCGCTCATCGCGATAGAATCCGGAAGGCCACATCGGATCAGACCTTTACCAGCTATCCGACACCAGTATGGCGAAGATTAATAGCACAGAAGACTCATTTCTATCAGTTTTTCCACCTACATCTGGGGTTGAATTACCGCATCCGTGATCGAGTAATACGTGACTGAATTTGTTATTGTTTTGCATGTAAAATCCACAAAATTCAGTGACGTATTGCTCGCTAACAGATGCGGTCATTCGACCCCTGTTTATATGCATCACAGAATCATAAAGAAGCATTCAACCAGCCCAGACACAGAAATGCAAGAATTTGGACGCCACCCCGCAAAATAATAAACACTTTTCAAACATTTTTTGTATACTAAAAAAAGATGATTTTATTACTAAGAATTTGCCGTGTAATACATAATTGCATAGACAACTCCCGTTTAATAAGCCCTGCAAATAAAGAAAAAGGAAATCCATTAGCACGGCATGAACTCCAACTTTCTACTGTCACTCACTTAGTGATAAGTCCATCCTTCTTTGCCAAACGATAGATACAATCATCAGACTCTCCCATACGTCTGATATCACCGCAGATGGCGTAGACCTTGGATCCAACACCCATCCTGCCGGTTTCTGGATCAACATCAACAATGTTCAATTGCACGGAAGCATGATCCTTGGCGTGGATGATTCTGTTACTGGCAGAGCTGTACAAAAATCAATTAATTTAACATTCGTCTCACTCTTTGCCAATCGGCTTTTTGTTAAATATAACACAGAAATCGAACGACAGAACACGTGGAACATACCATTTTCGTGGGCAGTACAAATCAACAGATTCTCCGGCGTCGTTCTCCATTTTATAGTATCTGTTTGATAATGCGAAATTAAATTTTGTTATTTTTAAAGCACTTTGGGTATTATTTATATAGATTTTCTTACTTTTTTAATTGAAATTTTACAACCAGTGACACTCAACGATGGAGGCAAAAAGAAAAGAAGGAAAGGTTGGTAGCATTGATTGGTGTTAAGTTAGTTGTAGTTGAATTACACAAATGGGGTGTGTTGAAAAAACGAAAAGCGAAGGGCGAGTGGTTGGAGTGGAATTTCAGTGAATGTTTCTCTATTATAAATAAATTTTGGTAAAATATGCGGAAATTAAATCCCTTTTATTAAATTGTTTCTGTTTTTAATCAGCAATTTAAAAATGTTCAGAAATTAATTTGCACTTTTTGACAAATGAAAGATAAAAAAATTGCATTGACAGTTGCACACGCACTTTTTTTAACTAATTATTTCCCGTTCATTCGTGTTTTAGAACAATTGTATTAAAAAAAACCATTGATAAATATTGAGGGAAGTAGGAAGTGGTTTGGACTGGATTAAAGGACTCACAATGGGATGCTATTTCAAAAATAATGGAGGAGATGTTTATGACGTTTATACTTCCAAGTGTTTTTCCTGCCTCTGCAAGAGATATGACAGTTACAAATGATAAGAATTGTGCAAACAATTTGCAACAATCAACTTAATCAATGTTTTTTGGATTGTAATTTTCACTAATTAAGTATCTAGTTCCCTCATAACTTAACAGACACCCGGTAACCAAAGGCAAAAAGGACATTCCTCTGCGCAAGACACGCAAATATACAATTGAGAAGAAGGAAACAATGAATTCCTTCACGATCCGACGACAAGAGGACTTCAAGTGGACATTCATCACTAATACAAAAAAGGAAACGTCAACTCAGTCCATAGAATTTAAGAACATAACCCCATTTCGTGAACAATCAATTTTTTTGTTATTCTTAATTTTGCTTAGTTTTAAGTTTAACCCATCTTTCGAGATGTATTCACAGCGTTTTCATTTTCATTTCCGTTTTATACATTTTATCATTGGATACAAATAACTTGCTCTTAAGGTTTGTTAACTATTTACCATATTTTTCATTATAAAAAATAGAAATATTCAATAAATCCCTTTAAGATTTGAAAAACTCCCCTAATTTCCATTGAAAGGGCACCACAAAAACAAAACTTCTATTTATAGCCACTGCCAAAATATTGATTAAGCATTTTTGCTACAATCGAACTGACAGACTGATGATGCATCCTTCATATTCAAAGTGCTTCGGATTACGACATACATACTCACTAATAAAATACACAAAAATAACCGAAAAAAAGTGGTGGCCTTCGGGCATCTTTGTCGGGCTTTAACGCCAGAGTGGTTTCTTCATAAATATTTGATTACATCTGGTTGAATTAATATTTATGTCGTAACAAATAAGGAATAGTTTGAAGGATGAACAAATCACCTGTTGTTTGTGTTTTGATGGAAATTAAACAGCGAAATGAATTTTCTATCAATTGTTTAAGAAATAAATAAATCAACTACAGTGGAAATCACTTATAACGACCTCGCTTATAACGACCAATTGCTTATAATGTCCACTTTCAATTCATTTGGTTGGTTCATTATATTTTAAGCTATTTTACCGTCGGATGTAACGTCGGCTACTCGTCGTATATAACGAAATGTTGGATAGGTAAATATAACGACCAATTTTTCGGATTGTCGTCGGTTATAACAACGAAATGATGGAAAATCAGAAAAAAAAATGTCTGTTAAATATTATGGCAGTTTATTTGATGTGTCGCCGTGAAAGCTGATTTTAAATGAGTCGTGGTTTACGCGTCTTTAACAAAAAAGTTACCATTTTATGTGATTTTGTTTATTCCTGAATATTTGTGGAAGCCAGATATGGCAGGCGGATACAGCGGACGCCGGTTATAACGACCTTATTTCTTCGGTCCCTTCACCGTCGTTATAAGCGACTACAACTGTATTTACAAAGAGAAATTGTATATCTATCTGTCATGTGTCATTTGTGACAAAGAGGACATTTTTTTGCAAATGCAGATAGTCCGTTTCTGACACAAAAGTGTGACACATATTTCGCGTATTCTTCTTTACTTTCACATCATTTTACGTAGGTATCGCCGGGGTTTCTCGGAGGAACTTGTCGGGAATTAGACACGAACGAAACATATGTCATACAAAATAAAGCTAAAGAACAGTTGAACAATTTGTTGAAAACAATGCGGGGCTAATGGGATGCAAAGAGTCTTTATATAAAAACTAATTGACTCCATCGACCCGAGCTGTAGTTGCACTTCGCCCATTCCCATCGCAGTTATTGTCTCTATAACCGTCCCCTTTTGTTATTACAACTCATACTTAACTCCAATTACATGCAATTAATGTTCATCAATTCATATCTAATTAACTGCATGATAATGCGCTTCACATTCACCGACATTTGAAAGCCCTTCTCTCTATGTAACACACCTGAAACTTGTGTAGGTTTAACTTGAAGTTCCTCAACCTTTCACTTTATTTTTTTCCAGAACCTTAGGAGCGATCTTCATCTGCTCCTCCCCACAACCCACAACAAAACAAACCATCACCACGGTTAGTCCATTTGATGATGGAAAAGCGATAAGTATACCATACAAGGAGGAAGCACAGAAGAGAGCGAATAAAAAAGTCACCTGCATCATCAAATCACCGGCAAACCAGTTGTCCCCTCTAATGACTTCCACCGTACACCGGTGTCCAAAGAACAACGCACAACAGAGGACAAAAATAGCCAAAGAACAATAACAAAAACACAAGAAAATCCGAGAGAAAAACTGGGAAAATAAAACGGGAAATCATCAGTTCACCTGGAAAACCTTCCCCCCTTCCTCGCCCGCTACTTACATAAATAAATCCAAGGAAGCCCGGCTAACCACAAACTGTAACAGATTGAAGAGTGTTCCAAACCAATACCGTCCAAATACGTTGCCGTCCAAGCTGCGTGTGCAGCCGCTCTGCATCTCATCACTGTCATCAACGTTCGCCTATATTGCAATCGTCATCACAGACCAGTTCCTCCCCTAGGTGACCCATAATCATCATCTCTCGTATGACGTAGTCTGCCTCTGCACCAAAAAAAAAGAAGGCGCGCAACAAACTCAAACAACACGATACTAGTTCGCTAGAGCTAGATCCAAGAGCGAGCGCAAAAACAAGTTCACCGTCCGTCGCCAGCTACAGAACCAATTTAGACGCAATCGCGAGCGGTCGTGCAGTGTTGTAAACACACTCTCCGACTCCGAGTCCAATTCGAATCCGCTTTCGAATATGTAACGATCGATGCTGCCGCAGGTTCCCTACAAATACCTGTCACGGTCTAAGTGGTGATAATGTGCTGGTCGATTTCCCATGGAAAACTTGAAAACTTAACGGAATACTTGTTCTATCCCGCAAGTCGAGAGGGCAGACGCGCGGCGCTGCATTGCAACACTGCGGCGGTGCCTCTTAATTAATAGCTTGGATTGGATGTTTGTATCTTCTGCGCGGATTCAGCTGATCGGCCAGCAACTGTTCGATCGTTTATCACTGCCATCGTTCGTCGGAAAAGCCCTCTGAATGCGACCAGATAGCTTCCTCTTTTTCTATTTTGGCAAGGCATCTACGGCAGCTTTGTATTACATCAGTGTCTAGTTTGAAATGAAAATGTGTAGGTTTTGTTTTATATCGGAGTGATGTGCGCGATGACGTCAGTGAGTGTCTATTAAAAAAACCAGAAGCATCTATCCCTCTACGAACTGTGTTATCCCTCCTCGGAGTGCTTTATAGTCAAACTTTCTATGAATAGTGCGCGCGAATTAAACGTTATATCGAGCAATAATAATAAAAATAAAAATAAAGACAGACAGAAATAAATAACGGCGCAAAGGGAACAAATTTGCTCTGACTCAGCCCAGCCAGGAGGAGGAAAAGAAAAACAAACTGCGAGCAGTGTTAGTCGATAATCTAGTTTGTGGCAACACCTCAAGTGCAAATACCGGACGTTTGAGATGTCATTAAAGGTAAGTCTATAGGCGTTCGTTTTATTGGTTGCACAATTTTTGTTTTGTCATGCATATACCTACTCAAATCATATCAATTGAAGGTGACATACATTTGGAAAACAAAACATTTCTGAGTGACAGCTACATACATTATGTTTGCTTGATATGAAGAGCAACAATTGATCACGTTGACACTTCTTATCTGAGAAGAAGAATGCAGATAGAAATACACTTATCTAAGAGAATAATAAACAACTCGAAATAGAAATGAGCGACATTTCTTAAAAGAATCTGTACGTGGGAATGTTGAAGCATTGCTTAAGGTTTTTTGTTCAAAAGTCAGAACTTACAACGGTTAATAATAAAATTGTCATTCAAAGGCTGTCGATTGGCTGAAGTTAATTAAAAACAAATTGCGATGATGCTTAGAATTGCATATTGTTTCCTCAATTGATTATGTTTCTTATTTCGTGCAAGCAATTAATGAGAACTTGAAGCGGAATGCTTTAATCTAATTTCTCCTTCATGGACGTCACTTTTTGCCCAATTTTCCCCTCACCTCGTTTGGATTAACGATGTCATTTTGTCCTTAAACAGACTCATATCTGACAGTGTCAAACAAAACACGAAATCAATGCGCACACTGAACGCAAAAACTATATAGTTCGGTAACGTCACTTTTCCTACGTCAGCCACAAATAGGATTGTCGCAATGGCCGCGTTCCACTGACCTGCCAAACTTCATATAAAAAAATTCACATTTTACCATTCGCGCTAGACGTCTAGCACTTTTGGTGAAATGTCAATTTTCATATGAAGTTTGACGTTCTGCTATGCATCTAGCGGGCAGTGGAACGCGGGCAATGTCAACTGAAAAAGGTGCTCATGTGACCGATCTAATCCAATCAAAACTGGAAATCATCAAGAGTCAGCCAGCTGTCAAAGTTACTAAACTAGATTCTTGAACGTCTCCGATGATTTGCGGCACTCTACCGGATTTTATTGTATACGGGCAAACAATGCGATTGAGGAATTTTTATTTCCACGGAACCCTGAATCGTGTATTACCGTCAATATTTATTGCGCCGGTAATACAGCGTCGAATAGAGTTATATTATGTGGTTATATCTTGCCCCCGGTTGGCAAGCTGGACGTCAATACAAGCATTTATTTTTGCGGTGGCTGTTCTTCGACTACTAACTAAACACACACACCTGCAAACAATAAATAAAAGTTCATAAAACGTGACATTCTATTGAAAATGCACTACCTAGCGCTTTTTTGCGTTCAGTCTTCGGTTTCGGTTACTCGCAAAAGTTGAAAATGGTTTTTTTTTTTTATAAAATTCAACTACATTCAAATTTACATTTATTTGCCACTTACTAGCTGTCAAGGGAACGCATTTAAGTGGTGGATTCTCTCACTCCGTGAAATATTGTAAGTAAATTTGCGCATTCCGATTTCTGTAACCTCGCACATTGCACAGCTATACGTCAGAACACAAAATCAATATGTGCAATATTATTCAAAATGAATTATGACAATTCCATGTGATGCGGTAATCAATCCATTCAACAAGACTTCATTGCAATTCACTCAACTGCGAAATGAATTGCGAATGCAGATTCAAATGGATTTGGATTTTCGTTTACCGAGTCCATTACCTCATACACTGTTGCAAAGTGAAAGGGGGCACCACTCGTCCATTGATTAAACAAAATGCATCTGATTACTTGCTCCTCCTCCCCCGAATCAACTACAACATCGGCGCCAGGCACTCACACTTTCAATCTCAATGTGTAGCCTTGCTCCGAAAAGCAAAAACCTGGCGTAATTTGCCATAAAAAAAACTGTAGCTGAATTGAAGCAAAAAAAGAAAGAAATAATTTATAACACACTGACGAGTGAACTGGGATATAAATATAAATATATCCACTTGAGCAACAGCCAGCGCCGCCGCCAGTCGTCCTCTTAAATCTCCCCCGAGGCGAGGGTGTACGCTGGAAGCAAAAAAAAACTTATCGTGCTACACACGATCCACCTGTGGAGGTTGAAAGTAAAAGCTTTGAAACAGACAACGCGACCGGTGTAGCGTTGCATAATAGATGACATTTGCCGGCGTCTCTGGTTCCTCTAATGTCAACTCGCCTTTGTAACTTTAGACTTTCCATATGCCATTCAAATACAATGCGAAGCGTGTGATAAAATTGAAGTACAGTTGTCGGGCATTTTTGTTTACTACCATGCGTCTGTCAACACTTGACTGGCATCAACAAATATTTTTTATTGTACTACGACTACCTGCCGCGTGAGGAGAATTTCTCACGTAAATAAACATAATTAGCCTTTGAAAAGTATCTAAGGAAAAACGTAAACATTTTCGTGTGTGCACGGGTGGTGGGGGAGGGGTCAAATTAAAATTAATTATCTCACTCAAGTTTGTACGTCTTCTTTGGTTTTATTTTTCATTTCCCGACTGCAGAAGGAAACACCATCGGATGTGCTATTGCATTTGGCAGCGCTGCGGGGCGATGACATCACCTTGAGACGAGTTCTTGACAGTGGCAAGGTGCACGTCGACTGCAAAGACGAGGTGAGTGCAATTTTCATTCAGATACAACCGACTTATTAATTATAGATACACAAAGCGGATGCGAAGCTGTTTAGTTAGTACCTATGTTGAATTAATGTTGATGATGGTCATTTAGAGATTTTCATCAAGTACATCTGACAACTGAAGTGGCTTTAGACAGAGAGGTCGCGCAGTGTGAATTTGAAGTATGAACGAGAAGTGTAGGCGTGGACAAGTGGATCGTTGACACTTGAAGTGTGATTTGGAATATCAATTTGAATCAAAATGGCCCGTGATGACAGTAGGCATGGTTGCGGTCTCTTTGTGGTTTCAAGTCATATGGAAAGTGTTTCCATAAACGCATATGCCCCCGTTGCGAATTGTGTTTGAATTGATATTCAGAAAGAGCGTGCACCTGGTTGTTTGCGTTAGATGCGAGTACATGTTGTAAATATGGTATAATTGTGCCGCCAATTAGACACGTCGTTTGTGGAGTGTAAAATGTTTTCTTTTTTTTTGCATTTGGCTAGGGAAAATTAGGTGCGAGAAGTTAAGGCAAATTTGCATGCAAATTCAACAAGGCATCGTGACTTTGTATTGTACAATGTAAACACTGCGTGACGTTCGTATTGCAAGTCTGACGGAAGAACTGGAATGTCAGTGCGCGGATTGGTTTTGTGCAATTATTCGCACTTACATCGAACATCAAGTTTGTAGGTAAAAAAAGGCAAGCGACGGCAGAAGAATGAATAGAAAAAGTGCTGCCAAGTCGCAGGGAACTATTTTCTCATAAATATAAGTCACAAAAACGGCGCAGTTGCTTTTTTGAGGTAGCAAAACTTTCTTTAGGGATATTTTTTATATACAGAGGGTTGAAAGTACATTCACAAAAAGAGATATTAATTAATTATGATTTTTCCATAGGATGGCACAACGCCACTTATACTAGCGGCAGCCGGTGGACACTGCCCTTGTGTGGTGGAACTCCTCGAACAAGGCGCTGATCCAAATTCAAGACGGGCAACTGGAACGACGCCCCTGTTCTTTGCTGCACAAGGTGGATACCTGGATATCGTCAAGATACTGGTAAAAGCTGGAGCAACAATCGATAGCCCATCGGTGGTAGGTATATACAAACTAAGTGTGACCCCATAAAACCATGAAACTTAAAGATCTGTCACAAGAACGAGCACACAAAATACACGAGAAAGAGTAAAAGAAAACTGAAGCGCGTAGTAATAATGTTTTTGACACTTGAAACTGAGTCAAACAGGGGTCAAATCGCGTCGTCCATGATCGAGCATTATACGTTCACGGAATTGAATTGATTAACATGTGAAACAAAAACAAATTCCCATCCCAGATCGCATATAATAACTGAACTAATGCCGACTACTTTTGTTTTCGATTGCAGGACGGTGGTACACCACTTTTCGTCGCCTGTCAGGGCGGTCACGTCAAACTTGTCAAAGAGCTAATCGAATACGGAGCGAATGTGAACGTCTGCATGAAAGATCGTGCGTCACCGGTTTTTATTGCCTCGCAAAATGGCCATAGAACAGTGTTGCTCCTGCTGCTTTCAGCTGGCGCCCAACCAGACACCAAGCGCATAGATGGCGCCACACCACTTTGGATAGCCTCACAAATGGGTCACGATCACATTTGTAAGGTACTACTTCAGAATGGTGCCGATGTTGATGCTGTACGCTGTGATGGAGCAACGCCGTTATTTAAGGCCGCCCACAAAGGCCACGTGGCTGTGCTGACTGAACTCTTGAAATACAGGCCCAATTTAGGACTGCTACCGGTAAGGACCGATTAAATCGATTTTATTGTTACTCTATTTTTTTGATTGTCTTCTTTTTAGAATGGTGAGACAGCACTTCATGCTGCGGCCATGTTTGGTCACCTCACAGCTGTGAAACAACTGTTAGCTGCTGGCAGTGATATCCTGCAGAAAAACCAAGAGGGCCTAACAGCGTTGCAGGTTGCGAAAAAACAACATTTTGTGACAATAAGCGACTATTTACAAGAACGCCTTCGTGCGATTTTAGGAAGAAATTAAGTGATTTGTTTTAAATTGCGGGTCCATTTTCCTCCTATGGACCGAGGTGACATCTGTCGGCCATGTGTACGATAAAAGCACGCAGAACTTGTACAAAGTTTACATTACACTTGTTAATTATTTATTCTCATCTCGAACATTGTAGATATTTATTTTTTTTAAACATTTAAATTAAAATTTAAATGCAATTGTTAAAGTGCGTGCAGCTATTTTGCCCAAGCAAATACACAGAAGCACATCATAGTCTATAATATATGTTTGTCCGTGTTGGATTTGTAAATTAAAAATATATAAATAGTAGATAATCACCGTTACACAAATAAATAAAAATAAAAAAAAGCTATGAAATCGTGTCCTACCTCTTACGCCATAAGAATCAAGGAAGACCTCTTTCGAACTCAATCTAACCCCACTTCTAATACACAATGGGGATGAAAGGCAAAAAAGTTACTCCACCATTGCGCGCCTAATAGGATTTGATGAGGCTTTGCCTCTGTAAATGGTGAACGCTGTAAACATATCGCAGGATTACAAAAGGGATCTCCCTCTTATCCATGTCTGGTGGAGCCAACGTACAACAGCACAAAAAATGGTTAAACTCACAGCAATTAAGGACACATTGGAAATAATTGAATTCCCTCTAACAGCCCTTGTATAAATTTGTTGACATACGGAGCTCGAATCAATGTAGGGTAGTCCATGTAGGATTCAGGAGTAGACACCTTGATGTGGTTGTAGTTGCCACATTTAGCCAATAGAGTGTAAACAATGCGGGGAAGTCTCTATATACAAAAAGTTCATTTGGTCAATCAGGATTAAGTTGTAAAAGCCAATTGTGCGAAAGGAGGGCGATTAGTAACCAGTGAAGTTTTCACATCTATGCAGTCATTAGTAGAAATGGTTTAACGCAGGCGGTTACACACCTCACGTGAGATAAACGGAATGGGGTGTGAGGCTTTGTAAATATTTTATTTGCAGAAGAGCTAGTATTTGAAGGCGTAATCTTTCTGGTGTCGGTCGTAGATCTTTTTATTGCGCCACCGTGGTCGTGATTAGCAATTTTGCACTCTGTTTTTTAAATGGCGTGTAACTAAAGGAGATGTCGCTTTGAACTTACTAAAATTGATGAAGTAAGACTCCCAAATACGTGACATAAATAGTCCCTCAATATTCAAAAAAGAACTCAACCAAAATCAAGCGATTTCCCTACACCTATACCTCGCGTCTGTATGTCCTTTGATAAACGTTTGCTTGTTACTGTTTGCTGCCTTCGGTCGTCGTTAAAAACATCTGCATCGTCACAGGGGGTGTTTTCTACTCCAAAACTAAATCCCTGGATATACACTGGCGCAAAACTTTCATCTACATCTTGATTTCGTTTGAGCTAGGCCAGGACATACACTCATACTTAACAATCAACGACAAAGAAACAAATGGAATATTTTATGGATCTAAAGAAGGGTGCAACACGAACTGGCGGAGTTGTACCAAGCATAAAGAACAATAAACTATGCACACACTCACTATCCCTGAATGTACCAAACGTTTACACCGCACACCGGGTCCCCCCCGGGGGCGGATATTTCCAAATATTGAATTTTCAGGAACAAAGTTTTTGCCACAAGGCCTTCTCCTGCCATACCCAAATGTACGGTCGTCGGATGTTGCAGAAAATATGCGGTTGCAATTTCGGGAACCTAGTTTTGATGGAATACTTAACTTTGGGTGGCAACAATTTTAGGTTACGGGTGTAGCAAAAAAGTTTACACCCCACAAAGTTATAGCAACAATAAAAAAATGTATTTTCAGAAAAAGGATAAAGGAAAAATTGACTTTGCGTAACTTTTTCGCACAGGCTCCTGATTTTGAGTTATTTTATTGTTGGCTAAATTGTTTGTTTTAAAAATGAAGAGGAGTTGAAGGAGTTTCGAGAGGTTATTCCTTATTCGGTTGGCAGAAAACAAAAACATTTCCCTTCGAATGAAATTGAATGCAACATGGACGAGTTTTCATTGTGTTTGGGTTCGAAGGGATGTTGACTTCAGTTTGTAAAGTGGACTACATCTTCATAACTGAAAACAGATTTTGCAATCAATGTTGCTTCAAGGTTGAACGGAAACATGACATGTGACACATTGCGCACATTCAAAAACTAAGTTATCTTAAGTCGACTAGATTAGTCTGGAATAGATGCAACCTTAACGCAAAACCTGGATTGGTCGGGAACGTCACTTTTCCTATGTCAGCCACATATGTGAACTGTCAACTTAGTACTCAGTCACGAATTTCTTGACTAGATTCGTCGGCTTCCCCTTCATAAACGTCAACTGACACAGCTGCCCATGTGACTGATATAGGCCAATTAAAACTAAGATGCATCGAGTCTGTCAGCTGTCAAACTTACTAAACTAGGACGTCCCCATTTCTTCAACACCAAACTACCTTGAGGAACAAAAACGAGGTTGAATTGAATCGAGTTGATTCATCCGTTGTCATATTAGGTCTGTTTCTTTACTTTTGTAGTAAAAATGGAAAAGACTGTCAAAATGACAGTGGATGAATTCTCTCTCAGAGAGGGAAACTTACGCAAAAGTTAAGGAACGCTTTTGTAGTAACCTGTGAAAAGTGACAGATGCGAATATTCCACCCAAATGCCAAATAGAACAACAAATACAAATCAGCTGTCAATTTTCAGGCGACTGACAGTTGTTTCAATTGAAATCAGCTGTCAATTTTCATGCGACTAACAGTTATTTCAATTCAAATCAGCTGTCAATTTTCAGGCGACTGACAGTTGTTTCAATTCTTACGCAAAGAAATCTGTCGAGTTTAAACTAGTAAGAGGGGAGGAAATATCTTTCTCTATCGAAGCCGCTCTCTTTTACGATTTTTTTGAGTTGAGGAACGACAATTGAGTAAAATGCGTAAGAATTCGTAAAAAGTCGCAAAAATTCGTAAGATTTAAAAGTAAAGGAACAGACGAAGATAAACTCTACACAAAAATACTAAATAAAATCACGCTGAACGTTGTCTGAAAAATTAAGCTCATAGTTCTGTGGGTTTAAATACTGCGGATTTACCTGAAAGTCGAAACCGTATTACATCTCTCACCTACTCCTTACTTCATGCATGCGGAAATTCTATTAATCCCACCACCAATGTGTTGCGGCTTCCGCAAAACACTTAAGCTGGGAAATATTAATTAAAATTTTGTAGCCTTCCACAAGCAGGTCACGTCCAAATGTATGGTTGGTTGGTATATGTTTTAGTTGCGCACATCCGCCTAAGGGATGGGGGTGCGAGGCCATTAATTTGCCAACGCACAAAGGTCGACATGTGTGTTGACTGCCTGCCTAAAAGTACCTGATCGCAATACTGATTCGAAAAGCAGTCAGTTAAACCATAACTGAAATTCGTACAATCACACGCCCGATACTGAAATTATATCCCAAAATTAATTGAAAATGTTATAGATAATTTTGCAGTTCATTAGGCTCGGAAAGATTATTACATGTTCGTTAGTTTTGTGACTTCATGTTGGATGAGGATGGCATACTCTGTAGATGGGGTAAAAGTCTTTGTAGACTTATCGAAGGGGCGGCCAAAAATAGGGGCTACATGGGGAGTTGTGCAGAGGAGCATCATTTATCCCTCATTATATCTCCAAACAGTGTTTTTCTGAATGGATACACGAGATAAGGATGAACATTGTTTGGATAGACACCTGTTTGTTGGTTTCATTTGTTTGATTTTCGAAATTGGTATAAGAAGTCATTAAAAAAATTACATTTGCTTTGAGTTCATAAAAAAATATAGGTTATGGGTTGAATCTTCTTAGATACACGGAGCGAAAAAGAGGTACAGTAAAAATTGGTTATAACAAGCATGAAGAAACTGGGAGAGCTTACCTTGGAAGTGGATAGCTTGTGCTGTTCTTCAAAAAAATTAAAGAACACTTTAAACACTTTTGATTTCGTGGTCCTGTAACTATTTTTGTGGTACTTTATAACAGCCTTTTCATTTGGTACGTATCTCAACTGGGACTAAAGGTTTAATAATTAAAAACGAACATACCTTTTGATATTGGACTGAGTGGCGTTGACATTTCAATAATTTTGTCTTTTTCTGTTCATTTATTTGAGGTTACAAAATATTATATCGTGTAGTTTTTTCCGTTATTTGTGAAATGCACAAGCAAATTCGTGAAAGTAAGCCGTCCAACTGAAACAAAGAAAAGAAAGTTTAAAATTTGTGAACTGTCAAACAAAATGCTTACCAATGAATGTAAAAACTTAAAAATGACATCTTCCTTTGTCAAAATATTCGCCACAACTGTGCAACCGCATCAAATTTCATTGGAGA
This sequence comes from Cheilosia pagana, assembly GCA_936431705.1. Taxonomy (NCBI): domain Eukaryota; kingdom Metazoa; phylum Arthropoda; class Insecta; order Diptera; family Syrphidae; genus Cheilosia; species Cheilosia pagana. The sequence continues at coordinate 1,163,845 of OW386169.1, forward strand.
CGTTCAATCGGGAACGTTCAATTATCTTGTTTGGTAAGTCTGACAGCTGGCTGACTTGATGCGTCACAGTATTGATTGGATTAGATCATTCACTTGAACAGCTTTTTCTGTTGACGTCTGTAGAGGTTAGCCGACGAATCTAGTCCAAAATTACTTGACTGAGTATGAAGTTGACAGTTTGTATGTATGTGTCTGACGTACCCACCAATATTGTAGTTTTCGCTAGCAACGTACATCTCCAGACCAATCTATTCGACTTAAAATAACTAGATTTTTTAACGTGCCCATTGTTTTCGTCCCGAATGTCAAAACATTTAGCAATTCAAATCCAGTATTTTATTCACTTCTATCAAGCGAAAGAAAACTAGATTGTTTTCTATTTCAAGAAGTGCCTATGTACATTTTTTTAAATTTGCGGACAGAAAAAGAGGAACTTGCTGAACGAATTTGTTATTGCACACTCCTCGAAGCACAAGGCCTGTGAGAACTCACTTCAAAGTTAAATTTAAATATTGAATTTTCATTTTTATTGCACGCAGTGTCATCTATGCCACACAAGAAACACCAAATGTACTAGTACGCTTTGGTTACTGTCACCGCTTGACGAATTTTCGTTGTTACTCTAGTACAATTTTATCGTAAACTGCTATAACAGCTTTTTCGCCTCCCCCTTTGTGGCAACTGAAGAAGTAAAATGTAAAATAGTAATTTCAAAACGGTTTTGGATAGTCCGCTAAACTTGCGGCGAATTGATTGAATTTTCTTAGGTTAAAACCGATTCGTTTGATATGTTCACGATTGTTTTCAAGAGAGCTTTTTGAAAGCTTGAAGTATGCAACTAGCTAAGAATTATTTATATATTTCGATATTGTTAAACAATTTCCCTTGAATATATTTTACCGGGACTTACTTCAGAGTTTTCCTCGCGTTAGAGAAAGGAAAGGTGACGTCTTTAGTATGGATTAGGACGAATTTTTGTAAGCTAAAAATAGTTTCTAAAAGATTCCAAAGGATTCCAATGGAAAAGTTCCTCAATTTTCCCTCAAAACACCTGTCACATAGCTTCATTCCAAATTAAATCCATTCCGTGTGTCTATTCCACTAATGATCTGGCCATGTATCCAAATAAATCCTTAATAATGATGCTGCACAACAATTATGTATCACCCACCCGCTCTTTCACGCAAATTAGAAGAAGCACGCGGATATGGTCATCATGACCATGGATACAAATAATTATCGCGCGAATATTTAACCCCATCCCATTAGGAGGCCGCATCTCCTGAGCACTGACACCGTTTTAATTGTTGTACAAATGTCACGTGAAAAATGTTATTTTCGGATTAATTTATCTATTCGATTGTGTCCTGCTGCAGCTGGAGGAGCTTAATTGCAGGCTCGTTGGCAATGCACATTGCACAGTTGGACAGGGATAAAGTGTCATTAAATATATCTACCCGTCCAGTGATTAATTTATTTAAATTGCATTAGTGGGCGCCCACTCACAATTTGTTTGAGTTTAATTGTTGTATTTTTCATGAATTTATTGAAAAACCACTGAAAGTTTTACCTAGGTACTCACGGAGGAGGAGGGGTGGAAAGAAAAAAGGTTTCAAGCTGGATGAAAAATGTATTTGCACCATATCAACGTCCTTTTTCCTTATAACTCTATTCGAGGGTTGCATGCCGATGTAACATTTCGAAGGAGATCCCCGACTCTCATACGGTGGACAGTGAAAAGTAGCTCCACTCGATTGATAAATTGGTTTTCAACGAGGACACAGGTTGTAGCGTTGAATTTTAAAACAAACGTCAACATGACAAGGACGACACGGATTCAATCAATTATTTTACACCAGCATGTATATTTTTTAAGCCCATTCGCCGTCATTAAGGCTGTCAATTGTTGGTTTAGTACCATCTACAGTCACAAACAGAAGCGTAACGAAAAGTGAAACGCAATGCCGCACCCTTTTGTCTTTCGAAAAACAAGTTCAAACTTAGGTAAGAAATGAAAGTTTCTCAAATGTTTGTCAATGTTGATATTTCCCATTTGTGGCATTTAACAATAATTTCTCTCAACTAGTACAATGAAAGAAACAAAAGGCCAGACAAACTTTTTGCGCCATAACCAACCAAGTTTCACTCGACAAAGTTGTGCCAAATTCCAACTGTTGGGAGGGCATTAACAATGCAAAGAAAGTCAAAAGTTTTCGACTTTAAATTCATACAAAGGATAAGGTTTCTGGCCTACGACGACCTCTGTCAACCCATTCAAGCGTCGCAATATTATCTCAACATGGGATTATGAATGCCAGCACCATAGTCACTTATTTTTATAGTAAAATTTTGTGATATGATGAAACAATACCCCAGGGCATCGTAGACACTAATGTACCCCCGTATCCTTCGTCCACCCCCGAATGCGCGATTTGCATTCTCTTGCGGCACTCTCTTAAATGATAAGCTATGGCAAACGGCGACTTTCAACTGGAATGGACAAGGGAAAAACATCGCACACGCACGTTTCAGGATCTATATAGTTTCATAGTGCTGTATCTGCATCAGCATCATCTCGCCCAGCAGATTTCTAAATGCATATCCCATTCACTGTCGCTATGTATGGTGTACGTTTTGTTCTCTTCAGTTTTGTTTGAATTTTGCTTTTGTTTTCTTTCAGATTATGCTGTTTGAATAGTAGCGCAGCGGTTGTGAAAACATTCTAAAGAGGGGTTCATCTTCCCAGTGAATATGTACACGCGTGGTGGTATAGGAAGGTGTCCTTCCTACTTCTACCCACATGAACATACACATCAACTGGTATGATGAATGAAAGGACTTGGAAAAACTCTTTCCAAATTAAATTCAATTTGAAACGAACCAAGGATATGAGGGTTAAGTCTACCTTTGATTCCCTGTTTCCTTTGCGGGCATGTGTGCGTTGCTTTTGGCGGAGAGGGAATTTCATAAAGTATAAAATTCGATTTAGTGGAAGGGTTTCTTCGGGACCATCTGGTGCATGGTTAGGAGGTTTTGAATGTCTGTAAAAATCTGTATTTGAATATAGTCACCTTATTGACCGACAGCCAGCAAGGGAGACCGCCTTCATTACGCTTCTAAAACCAATTAGAAAGTGGCGTGCAAATGTCACTTAGTTTATCATAATCCCTGACTGGGGTAAGCTGCTTTTCACACTACAAGCAGCATGTGTATAGGTATATCTCCTTCGGCCATTCACAACATTTCCAATGTCCTTTCTCCTTTCGCTTTTCATTATACATACACACACTTATCGAATGAAAAGGGAAGAACGCCATTGAAAGGGTTTAACAAGACTTGAAATTGGCGTAAATAAGCCCATGGAGCCAATACCCGTAGTCAGCTTTTCAATGAGGATAAACCGAGTTTAAGCTTTGACATTTTTGCCTAATTACGTGCCAATTAGAATCGCCCTAAATGGGACAATATTCGCCATATTGGAATTAAATTAAATTTAAATTAAATTTCGTGTGGTAAATAATTGAAAACAAAAATATTCCCCAAAAACGTATTCAAACTTTTCGCCTGGCGCAAATTGAAAAGCAGAAATCCCTTTAAAATTCTATTCCCTCCAGCTGGCGACAGGTCAACATGTTGTACATGGTAAAATGTGAATGTCAAACTGGAACATTGAATTTTTGTATACATGTACACAAAGAGAAACCAATTCCCTCGATCCCTTTACAGGGCAGCCCTACAGGGACCAGGAGTGTTGTTTTTTTTTCAGCAAAAAAAAAACAGGAAAGGTAGAAAAAGTACTTTTTATGGTTTGTTTCGAGGAAATTTATTTCAGCATAACATTCCATCAAAAAAAAAAGAACCTGCCTTTGCTGTCAAAGAGTTGTAATGAAAATGTTTGCATTTTGAAAAAACATTGTGTGGGTGAGAGGGTGGGTGCAAATTTGTCAGGACTTCAAAGAAGCGGGGCTCAAAATTTATATGAACAAAATTGCCATCGAAGCATAGTCCAAGAAATCATTCCTGGAATCGTTTCCGGCTTTGATTTGAGACAGTTTAAATGCGACTCAAGAGGGAGTTACAACATCGATAAAAAAATTGTCAACCGACCCAGTGCCAGGACTCAAAACTTGACTAATGTGAAAAAACACCGCACTTAAAAGACGTAGCAGTCCTTGTCTGTGGCTAAAGTTCTGCCAAGCAATTTGTTTCCATTTTATAAATATAGATAAAGTACACCTACAGAAGATTCTAATTTCTAATTCCTCCTGGAAAGATGTACTCCTACATCCACACCAAAAGGAAAACCCGCCTCCTTTTGTGCAAATAAATTATCGCTGCGAAAACTTTGTCAATTTGAAAACGCAAAATTGTCCCCAGCGCACTTCCTTCCGATGCATGGAAACTTATGCCAAAGAGCTGTCTGTCTGCCAGCCCAAGTCCCAAGTTATTGCAATTAAATTTCGTGTACATACACCAAACAAACGCACTCGACCGCATAAATGTAGAAACAATCTCCTGGCGCTTGTAGGCGGTAGGAGCAGTATTGTACATGGTTTTCCCCAAATGTTATCGATTCAATTGCCTTGCCCTGATTTTGGGTTTTCCACATCCGAAGTTATGTTATTGTCGGAGCGGATGGATAGAAATATCCAACTTGATGCGCCCGTTTGTGTTGCAACCACAATAATACGATGCCCATGGTCGCACATGTCCCATTTTCACAACTGAGTGGCATAGAGTACGGTGTCGATCGATGTAATTAGCTGACCATCCGGCGGTTTCCTTTTTTTTGCTGCAGGAAATAACGCGCGCGTATATCCGCTCGTGTGGTGGCTGTCGGTGCAAAACTACTCCTCGGTGACACCGCAAAGCGAGAGCTTTTGGGGGATTTAAGCATGTAAAACGATAACACTGAAGGACATATTCATTAGAGAGGGTAGACCGTTTTTTTTTTTCGCTGCGCGACCAAACTTAATTATAAACCACTGAACAAAGGGAGTGGAGCTGGCCCTCGGGCTATTCATCTTTTGTTAACAAAAGAAAAGCACTTGCAGGGAATAGTGCCATTAGCAAAATGGAGTACAACGGAGGGAATTCATCAACACTGGGTGTACTCCTTTGTGGTGTCTGGGACACGACACGCAGACGGCAAAATGTTGTAATAAATAATATCATTGTTAACTGCATTTAAACAGAAATAAGAACGAGAGAGGGAATGCCCTATATAACAAAGGGATACATTTATGGTTGTGAGTGAGTACGAGGACGGACAGTGGGGCAACAAAAGTTGTCACCTATTTTTTTGGATTATCCTTATTTGATGGCTTGAATTTTTTTCCATTCGGGTCCGATCTGTTTTCCATCACTCTTGCCCGAACTTTAGGCGACAAAGGTCCTCGCATTTTGACGAATATTCTCTTTGAGGGCTTCTAGAGTCTGAGGTTTGTTGACTTAGACTCGTGACTTAAGGCAGCGATTTTTTTTATATTCGCTGTTGGCAGCGTTTTGGTTGTTGTCGCGAGCTAGGTAGCTGTACATATCTGTCATTTTTGTTTATTTTTCTGCAATGGCATACACTGAAAAGCTGATTGAGCTGGTATCTGACACATACTGACGCGACGCTTCGTTCTGGGCAGGCATGCGAATTTCCTTGTCGCATTCAAAGTCGAAATTGTCGTCGTCGCTGTCGCTGCGAATAAGTCGCGTGGGTTTGGGAGAGCATTTATTCAAAAAAACGCCACAAAAAGAAGCCTAGGGACGACTAAATCATCCGGCCAGTGACAACTGTCAAAATGAGAGATTAGGCGACCCAAAAATGCAGCCCTCAGCATTTCGGTTGTGGCTCGTGCAGTGTGCGCCGTTGCTCCATCCTGTTGTAACCACATGTCCTCCAGTACCAATTCATCCATTTGAGAAAGGAGAAAGACGTTGAGAGTGGTTCTGTACTCGTTTGGCAAGAGGCTTCCCCAAAAAAAAATGCCCAGAGCCGCCTCCAGCGTAAAGACCACACCATGAAGGACATTAGAGCGGGTGTAATGGCTCTTCGTGGGTTATACGTGGATTTTCGGTGCCGTAGAAGCGATAATTTTGCTTATTCCATAGACCTGGATATGGGCCTCGTCGTTCATGATGATTTTCGGTGAAAAGTTGTCTCCTTCGTGGTCGCTATTTAGTATCTCCACTTTGTAAGGAAACATCTCCAAGTCTTTGACCAATATTTGCAGAAATTATAGCATCTTCCGATAGAGTGATGACTTTTGCGCCACCTTGAACTCGTGGGAATCTGGTTGTCCCAAAAAATACTCTTGCTGCAAAGAACATAACCACTGAAAGTCTTAGTACTTTAAAATCCATCATGGGGCGTTGAAAATATTGCACCCAACAAAGTCCCATTTCGAACACACTGTCGCTTTCCTCAACATCCATCAACGGACAGTATTTTACATGGAATAAATTAATTTCCCACAAAAAAAGTAAAAAATATTGACCAAAATTTAAAATTCACGACATTCGGATGAATTTCCAATTCGTAATTGCCCCTCAAGTGAAACTCAATTGTAAAATAGGTACATACGTATCGAAATATTAACATCCGTTAAGCAAAACAATAAGGACATCGATTAATCATATTCCCTTCCATAATTGTCACTTTGACTCATCACTCATTTGCTGGTAAGCGTACAGTAAGTGGTCCATCTATCATCAAGTGTTGGATTTCCTTTCAAGAGAGTAATCTTCAAGAGAGGAAAAAAAAGTGTGAATGTTGGTTTTAAGTAGCGCAACAAATATACTCACTGTAAACACATATCTGTATGGTGTAACCGAGAAAGATTTATTAGCTTTAAATAAGGGTTGACCTTTTTGGCAGTAAAAACGAAATAAAACTCGAGAGAGTGAATTTATTTTTATAAATTACCTTTTTTTTTATATATATTTTGACCCATTTGCGACGTCTGGCTGTGATGTATTTGGATGGGTGGATGGAAGGCCGACATTCTACCTTTCGAATGATGAATTCATTTTAAAGTATCTGTTCGATTTGTTAGGGGTAAATGGAAGTCAATTTCAATTCGAGGTGGTTTGGCAGTTTGAATTGGAAAATTTGTTTCTGTTTTAAGGAGTAAATTGTAAAATGTTATCCAACTGGAGGGCAGGACTGCTGAGGAGGAGTCTAGGAAGAGGTTGGGAACCCGCTCAATAACTTATTTAATTGGATTAAAAAAGCTGGGGACTTATCTGAAGATCTGAACTGGCGTATTCCTCTGAAAGTGTCTTTAAGCCAAAATCACATCTATCCCTCTATTCGCAAGCTGTCGATCGATTGGGATATAAACCACAGAACTACACAAATTGGATACTGCCACTAGACACTGCATCTAAGGAAGACATGTGCAAAGACCTTTTTTTTCAGGGACAACTTCTTTAGAAACTGCAGAGAAAATCACGAGCCACTTTTCTGTCCCGAACTTTCCACTTTTCCAATCACAAAAAAGGCCTTTTAAGGAAAAAATGGAATATCACTATTTGCTGTGTGACGGGCGGGTCTATCTCACCCCGTTTAGGTAAGATGAAAATTTAAAAAAAAAATATTTAAAATGAAAAGAAAATTTAAAACACTATGGCAACACTTACAACAAAGAGCTATATCAGTTTTGAAGCCAGAAATCTAATCCTTCATAGTCATTAAGCCTTTGAATACAAATTTTAAAAAATACCAAATGGAATCCGATTTTTTTTTCAAAATTCTGAAGTAGGGTACTGAATTTGTATTAATTATTCACTGCCCTTATTATTTCTTAATCGAACTCTAAAAGCCATATGGTTTTATGTCTTCACTCTTCACAAATCTCGATTTAAAAATTATTTTTCAGAACATTTGTAACAAACCATCAATTGTTACAATTGTACCATGAGGGGACATGATGCCCCCTGCAACCCCCTGTCACTGTTGAATTTGGCGTAGGTACGATTACAAGCACATTTTCCTAGAATTAGTTCATGCAAAGTCAAATTAGTACTTAATTAAACAATTAAATTATAAAAAAGTAGATTTTGGTTATCATAATTTAAAAAAAAAGTAGTAGACATAAAAAAAAGTAGTAGACATAAAAAATCTTAGTTTTTAATGTTTAATTCAGAATTCATAGGGGCAGTAAGTACTAGAAAAAATGTAGTCTAGTATTGAAAAAATCAGCATTAATGTTTTTTATTTTAATTTTTAATTTAATTTTTTAAAAAAACTTAGCTTTGAAAGCAGTTTTCTTCGAAACTAGTAAAAGTTGGTGTAAAAATAACATAAAACTTCAAAATTGACATAATACTTTATTGTAAGTGTTGCCGTTGTTTATAGTAATATTTTTTTCAATTTAAATTTAATTTTTTTTATTTTTTAAACGAGTGGACCCTTCCCGTAGTAAAAAACGCTTGTATCATGCTCCTAATCTTAAGAATCTGTTATTGATTTTCGCCACCTAAGTATTCGTACTCTCCCCCAAGCTAAAAAAAAACAGCAACAACTTTAGAAACATATTTTGGAAAAGATCAATAATAACTTCCATTGGCAGCACTATTCGCGCTGTTATGACAAACCGATACGCAAACTACAACACAAATTAAAGTTCGGTATCGGATATCAAACCACCATCCTTGGCACTCAATCGATAATGCCAGTCGCATTTGATGATTAAGAACTCGATAGACCAATTGACAGATTAGATAAGGACACACGTCAGAGATATGGGTTCCAAAATTTGTTCAACTACTCGCAGAAATCACCTTCACATATCACCCAAACCCAAGACCGTATTCCCTCCTGACATCGCATCCGACCCAGTCATTTGTTTACTTCTTTGGCTAATCTAGCAGCGATAACTGCCACTGGTCCCACTGGTTGGCCCAATAGCGAGCTGCCAGCATGTTTGCCCCTTGTGTTCACTCGTAATCAGTTTGGTATTTAACAGTTGGGAAAAATTCGACAATCCCCAGTACTTATAGAGAGATGGCCTCCAGCATGAGGTTCCGCTTGCTACTGATTCTCCCACTGAGCCTAATTGGCCTGGCAGTTGCCCAGGACGACCTCTTGGTTACGACAGACCTCGGCCAGATCAAGGGCTCCACTTTAAGGACTGTTCGTGGCGCTGAGTTTAAAGCGTTCCGTGGAATTCGGTACGCCCAGCCACCGATCGGCGTAAATCGTTTCAAGGCCCCGGTTGCAGTTCCTAAATGGGGAGACGCCGTCCTTGACGCTACAAAAGACGGATACTACTGTCCACAGCCGTACGTCTTCAACTACCTCATATCCGAGGACTGCCTGGTGCTCAATGTGTACACGCGAGACACACAAGGAAACAAGACCGTAATGGTGTACATTCACGGGGGTTCCAATGTGATTGGCGGCGGCAATAGTCTGTATGAAGCAGGACCGGAATACCTCATGGACCACGATGTCGTTTTGGTCACCATGAACTACAGACTGGGCGCGCTGGGCTTTCTCAGTACCGGCACGGAGGAGGCGCCCGGCAACTATGGATACCTCGATCAAGTCATGGCCTTGCAATGGGTCCACGATCATATCTCCAAATTCGGCGGAAATCCAGGGTCTGTTACAATTCTGGGTGTAAGTGCGGGAGCAATGGCTGTGACACTGCACATGGCTTCGCCATTATCGGGTAGACTCTTTCACAGGGCCATCGCTATGAGTGGATCGGCCACAAATCACTTTCACATCGACAACGAGGGCTGGACACAGAAACTGGCGCGCTACACATCCTGTCCGCTGTACAACCCCAAGGACGTCGTCGACTGCTTAAGGGCACTCTCATGGGAGACGATTGTCGAGCAGTGCCTCAAATGGGAGACGCACGGTTTCGTCAATATGAAATGGAACTACCAAGTCGATGGGCACTTCCTCCTGGACACACCCACCAATGTGTTTGCCGATGGAAAATTCACCAAAGTCCCGATTCTGACGGGGATAATGAAGGACGAACTCGACTTCACAGTGTATCGTAAGGATGGCGTTGTTTAAGTTGAATTTTTTAAACAATTTACTTGCAGATCAGGAATCCAACACAGGTCTCTTGAATGACATCAGTGTCAACTTTGACAAGTATGCGCCGGAGATTTTCCTCTACAATCCCGAAGAGGCTCCTGCCGACGCCAGCAGCACGATCCAAGAGTTCTATTTGAATGAGACGAAAATCCAGGATCAACCTCTGAGAAACTTTGGGGAAATATTCTCCGACGCCATCATCGGCCATGGCGTGCACAGGCTGGTGCAACTGGCCAGGCCACATGTCGACGTTTACTACTATCGAACGGATTTCCTGGGCCGGTTTAGTTTGTATACCGACGACAATGGCAAACCAAGAGGTATGGGACTGATTTTCATGACATTTTCACTTGAAATGTGCACTTGCAGGGGTTTCGCATGCCGACGATATTCAATATATCTTGAAGAGTATCTGGTTTGGCGGACAGATAGGCCTCGACGACCCGGAAATGTTCATGGTGGACCGGATCACCGGGTGGTGGACGTCGTTCTCCCAAACTGGGTAAGTGCAAACATTCCTGATCGACTGTATACGATTGTGATGATTTTACAGAGCTCCCTTTGGGCGAGATTGGCTGCCATCGAACGCGACAAATGTTTACACAATGTTCAACGACAAGGAGTTTGAAGTTGGCGACGCACCATACGCGGAAAGATACCAGCAATGGGATGCCATGTTTCCGGTGCGAACCAGCTCGGCTGAGATTGTGAAAGTCGCTTGGATGCTGACAGCTGGTGCGGTGACCCTGCATGTTTTCGCCAAAAGTGTTTTATAGTCAAGCGGACTTAGACATTTATGTGAATACAGATGATGAGGGATAGGGCTAGAAATGAGGAGCTGGCAAATAAAGGTGTCCGAAAGCGGTATTTAATGAGATATAATTTTATTAAATAGATTAGATAAATATATATAAATAAGATAGTTTTTTTCTACGTTATTTTTTGTCATTTTTGTAAAAATTTTTAACTACGAAAACGGCTTCGACGGTCTGGATGCCCTAAAGCCTTAAATAAAAATAGTTTGTAAATTGATTTTTGTAAATTATTTAGATAAAAAAATTAATAAATAAATATTCCATAGCCCTTGCGGGTGACCGTGGCGCATTGGTGACTGAAAATAGTATCTGTTCAAAACTGAGGCCCAATTTAAAAATTCTTCGAACTATAAGCGATCCCTTGAAAGCATTAAAAGCTCTTAAAATAGCCAGTGCACTAACCTTTTTTAGATTGCACCTAAACCAAGCAACAATTGAAAACAAATTAACAGAAAAAACTGAGTATACCATTAGGGGCAAGTCGAAAATACTGCTCTTCAACCCTTTAGGTGCGTTCACAAGCACAATATGCCACCCATGCCTCCACGTCGAATTTAAGCAATCGTCGAGACAGTCCTGCCAATGAACCGCACTTTATATTTTTAATTGCAAAATCCAATCCAATTGATAGCCCATTTCGACCACTTTTACAGCTTTTTTTGTTAAACAATAACCTTTTTTAATTGCTTCAACAGCGACCCCAGATGCCTACTCTTTCCTAGTCCCCTTTATTGACAGCTTTGTTCCACATACTCCCATTTCATCCATAGCATCCCTGCCAAAATTTGCAAGAGCCCAACCGAATCGCTGTAAAAATAAATTGCAGCACAACATTCTGTATCTTACATCGCATTTATGAACCAATTTCCATCGGAAGCCATATCCAGAATCCTATTCCATGTAATTGGCTTTGAATTTAAAATAATTGCCCCCATGGGCAAGAACAAAATGTGCCACAACCGATAGGAGCATTTGCATACGCTACGCATCTAAAAGAAGTGTCAAACAAGCGTCTTTTACTTTTAATCGACCAAAAGATAAAATGCCGATCCACGTATGAAGTAAGATGAAGAAGAAGGCAAACGGCACTAAAATCAATTAAAAATCCATACCAAGGTTGAGCTTGCGATGCTTATCTATTTGGCTACCGTTTTCAATTTGAAAAATATCGACAACAGGGCCAGGGGCGCACTGAATGATTGCCATCTACCCCACAACCGAAGGGTGAGAGACTAAACGTATTAAGATCTATTTAAATAGATACAAAGCAAAAAAATGTACACAGAGAATGTCCCCACGAAGCGGCGCAAACATTGAACGGTTGAAGGAGCCTCTTCATTAGCCCTCAAACTATCATCCTCGGTGGATTTACTTTTTTTTACTTTTGCGGGGTGTTAAAGTGAAATGAATTTCCCAGGGAGAAAATTGTGTTCTATAACGGAGAGGCTCAAAGTTCATTTAACGCGATTACGCAAAGTTATAGATATACCTCTAAGGACTGCGGACGGGGAAGGACGATGAAATGTTATCAAGAAAATGCAATAAAGAAGTGAATTGAATCCTTGCCAATCGACTGAAAAGGAGATCAACTTTTTAAAAGTGGAAATCGAAAGCGAAACCGTGAAAGCTCACGATTATTTATTCATTTTAAATACGCGATGATGTGGAGAAGCGTGGAAAGTGGGTAGGTATACCTGCCGCAAATGGAAAAGGTAAATTAATTCAAGTTGTGACTTGTGAGTGAAAGGAAGGCTGGTTAATTATTCTCTAATTAGGACAAGTGTCGTTGTGTGGGCATTTTTCTGAAGGGGTTTAATTTGCCGATGACAGGCAGCATGAAATTTAGCTGAGGCTTCTTTTAAGGGGTGTTTTTTTGAAATACTTTCTAAAAATGGACTGCCAAATTTGTTTTATTTTGTATGTCGAAGTAGACAACAATTTGAATTGATTTCCAAAGACAGAGCTTAAAAGCTCCCGCCTGAAGCTAGGCGAGGCTTTCTGCTCTTTTTTGTGATTGACCACCTTCTGACAATAAGTCATGAACTACATCAAAACAAAAGTGAGAAAAAGTACAAAAAGTGAAACCTTTTAAATCCACATGCATATTTACATGACATCATTATATTAATACGTAAACATCAAAAGTTTCCGTACACTTTTTAATTATTTATCATGAAATGAGGAGAATGAAACTTATATCATTCGAAAGGTACTGTGCCCTAGATGTGCAGAAACAAAAAATCTTAGGTATATGTCGCCATTAAGACTGGTAAAATGAAGTTAAGAATTTCCTATAAAAAATGCTTAGCAGTTAATCGAAAGCAATTTGTTGCCATTCAATTTTTCGCCGTCATGTTTCCATTGTAACGAATTTAATCATCTTAGATAAGAATCTGTTGGAGAGTCTCATTAACCCATAAAGGTATGCAATTCAATTTTGCTTCGGGGTATTCTTCGGAACATCTATTCGGAATATTTCTCCGACATTTTGTAACGCATATCGGCGAATTACGTTGAAGTGCGATGAAGAGCTTCTTTTTCTTCAATTTTTGACAGCTATCCTCCGACAGAATCTGCGTTGCGGAAAATTTTCCGCTCCGACAGATACCTTGCTAGAGCCGATTATAGGAAAATTTAGTCGAGTTAAGCGAAAAAAAGAGCTTTTCCTAGCGAAACTGACAAGAATTATGCAATGAAAACGTGATCTAGCGAAAATTCGATGTCAAATTCTTTGAGTGTATTCGTTTCTAGAGCTTTGCGAAGAGTGAAAGCTGGAACATGTTTGAGCTTTCACTTTTTGACTTTTTGAAATTGAGAAGAAACGAATACGCACAAAGAATTCGACGCCTAATTTCCGCTAGATCAGGTTTTCATTGCATAATTCTTGTCAGTTTCGCAAGGAAAAGCTCTTTTTACGCTACACTCCGCTAAAAAGCTCTGATTTTTAGCGGAGTGTAATTTTTGTTATCAGTTTCACTTACGAAGCAAATGTGCAAAAGTCCCGTGCCTCTACCTCTCACCATTTCAAACCATTCAGCTGAAGCATTTTACAGCTTGATCGTCAGCATCATCAGCCACCATATCACGTGCACCAAGCAACCGAAGACCTATATATTTATATATCAGTGCAGTGATATCGGCCAGCCGCATCTATAGTGCTGACAATCGCTGGGGAAAAATCTCTTAAACGTACGTATATGTATGTAAAACGCAATTGCATACATACATATACGTACTCATTATCAAATCGCTGTCAACCCAAACGCCAGGGTTTCATCACAACGTGCATTTCTTATACCTATGGGGAAAAAGTTAAAAGTAGAAGAAAACAAAATTAAAAAAAAAAAAAAAGAAGAATTTACCTTAACCTAACCTAATTCAAAATACCTAATATATTAATTAACTACCTATTTGAGTGAAAATGTGTAAAAAAAAAGGAGAATAAGTAATTAAAATATAAAGACTAGATAATAAGTGCCTAAATTACTTAAAATATATACCTACCTAGTGCCTAAATTACCTAAAATATAATAATAAGGTGTGAATAGTTTGGCAAGAAGGTGAATTTTCAGGAAAAAAGTTTTAAGTTTTATGTACATACTCAACCGCGTAATTTCAAATACACAGCAAAATAACAACTATCGACTATCAACGAAACTGAACCAACGGATTTTGTGCGCACAACATCTGGATTAAAAAAAAAAAAAAGAAACAAACCCACAACAAGTAAGTCGTATGATCATATTATTCACCTTAAATTCGCATGCCAAGCTATATTGTTTTTTTAACTAATAATATACATATATTGCACATACCATACATGATATCCTAAATTTTGAAGGGTACCTTATTAAGTAGGTAATTGAAATTAAATGTTAGTTTAATCACACATATATCTATCCATCAGCTACGCACACACACAAACGGTTCTAACTTACGTACAGAATATGACTTATGAATTATTTATCATTTGATTATAATGTTTTTTTTTTTAAATGTTCCCCTCGATTCTTCAAATCGGCACGCTACAGGTACAGTGACTCCGTAAATGTCAGTACATTTTATTACTCATAAAAAAAAAACTAAATGTTAGGATTTCTAAGTTTTGATTTCTTTTTTTTTCTAATAAATTGTTTATGAATTAAAATGAAGAGTGATTAAATAATTTTAATTGGGGTTTGTGATGGGTGAAGCAATGTGTGGTTTGTGGGGCCTGTCAATGCTTTAAGTATTGAGGTGTTTTGATTTGGGACAGTTTCTTTAAATTACGGGTGCTTAAACTGTCATAGGCGTTCACGTCAGGTGATCGGGAGGGAAAAGTGCATCCATACCGGCTAACACCAGCCGAAGTGAAACAAATAGAAAGGTACTAATGTATAGGAATCTCTTTTGTCCGATTCTCTAAATTCTTGGCATGAATATTTTTTTTTATTGTGTTGCCTCATCAGGAAAGGAAGCAAACTCCCACCCCAATCCGGCGAGCTAAGCTGAGCCTTGTCGCAAGCATGCCAAGTCCTGCTTCCTTGGTGATAATATAAGTTGAAAACCTGCAACAATATACTCTTATTAAATTTTTGGTACATTCTCTTCAAATTGAAATAGAATAACGAATCCTCCTTTCCCCCTTTTCACAACACCAAAAGAACCTCCTTAGTCCTTGCTGTTAAAACCCAATTGTTCTAATGGGGAATGCCTCAAACTAATGGCTCATTCAAGTAGACCGCACTGACCCAACGCCTAATAGTTATGAAGACATTTGCCCGACTTATCTACACCATTTCATTTAAGAGGTCGACATTCCGCAATGAGTCCTAAGGACGAGCCGTTTTATTGGCAATTCAAAAGTTTCAATGGTCTCACTTTGTTCACTGACCCAATCTCCCGCGAATATACTTTTAAAGGATTATGTTCCTTTCGCTTCGATTTATTTCACTCCCTCATCCATTTCACTTCAGCTCAGGAAGATTTCGCTCCCTGGAAGAAGCTTCCTTCGTTATGGTTACCCAGCTAACAGCAGACCATGAAAAATAAACATCATTATAGTCGCGGGGAAGGCATATCTTGCAAACTTTTATTGCGCCATATTAATGCCGCAAGGCATTCTGCGTTGTTATTCAAGGCTTGTTAGGTACCTACATGTCACACTAGTATGAAAATCGCAAATTGCTTTTCATGATTACTTTCATTTCGTATTTAATGACCCTCAGATTGCTGCACACAGCCTTGTCGCCTGTCGCCTGATTTATCAGCGTTCATAAATTATGCAAGTAATTGACGGTCAGCACGAACCACACAGATCGCTCTTTCTCTTTCTCGTGCAAACGGAATTCAATTAATTTCGGGCACGCTAATAAACGTGGGTATACAATCCGATTGAATGCCGCTGAACGCAACCATTATAAATGGCTCCCAGAAATTTTCACTCACCAAACGGCTTCATCTTCCATCATCTATGTGTTCAACAGAAGCCCGTGTATGGGTAGGGTTTAGTTTTGGAAACTTTTGCCAACATCATTAGCATCAGCTCCACCGCGCCGTTACTGATATCATCCCCGGCCAAACGGAGAACGGAAGCACGGATGCCATTTACAACAACCGCATTCGTGTTTGGCTGAAGGGTTATGCGAAAGCCTGCGTTGTATCCTGACAGGGTTCGGCGAAAGGGTGCAACGCGCAGGGGATATCTTAGCAAATGTTGTTAACGGAAGTGAAACCATTAAAGCGATTCGCTTAGATATTGAATATCACGCGCCTGGAGCGAAGATGAAGTTTTCGCAAAAGCAAATATCTAGCGGAAGCTTGTTGTGGTGTGCGATAATGGTTTCGTACTTGTGGTTATGACTGAGAGGGTAAGCGAATGAGAGGCATCGCATAATTGCGATGTGAAAAGTACACACCAAACGTTTCAGTCTTTGGACAACCTCAAACAAAACGAACAACAAGCTAATCGCCGCGATTAGAGGCATAAATCACGAGAAGTCTCGATAAGGACTTTACATGTGCCCAAAATGAGTGAAGGCAGATAAAATCACCGATACGCGGAGCTATTAAGGTGGGTTGAACTAGATAAGCTTCAGTAGTCCACTAGATCTCGACGGAAATGGTGGATTTGTTGAAGCTCGTCGCCAGCTTATGCCTTGTGGCAGTAGTAAGCACTCAAACAGCGCCTATTGTGAGCACGCAGCTGGGTAGTGTCAAGGGCTCCATACTGAAGACGGAAAAGAATGCAGACATAAACGCCTTTCGGGGGATACGATACGCGCAAGCGCCGGTCGGCAGTTTGCGGTTTAAACCACCGGTGGCCGTGACCAAGTGGGAGACCGAACTAGACGCCACGAAGGACGGCTTTCTGTGTCCACAGGCGGGAAAAAGCGCCGAACTGCTCTCAGAAGACTGCCTCCTTTTGAACGTCTATTCGCGAGACTTGACGGGATCGCAGTCGGTGCTGGTGTATATTCATGGCGGCGCGAATATACGCGGCGGCAGTCACAGTGAGTCGGAAGCTGGGCCCGAGTACCTGATGGACAGTGATGTCGTCCTGGTTACGTTGAACTACCGCCTGGGTGCGTTGGGATTCCTCAGCACTCGGACGGCAGATGCGCCCGGAAACTACGGCTACCTCGACCAAGTTATGGCTTTGCAGTGGGTCCACGACCACATCTCCAAGTTTGGTGGCAATCCCCAATCGGTCACTATTCTCGGCCTGAGTGCTGGAGCAATGGCTGTGACCTTGCACATGAGTTCGCCGCTTTCCGACGGTTTGTTCCATCGGGCGATCGCTATGAGCGGATCGGCAACCAATCACTATGACATCGACAACCTGCACTGGACAACACTGTTGGCCCGCCAGACATCATGCCCCATGTACAATCCTGTCGATGTCCTCAGCTGCCTTCGGAAGGTCTCCTGGCAGACGATCATAAGTGTGTGCGAGACTTGGGAGCCGTTCAACTTTATAAACATGAAGTGGAACTACGAAGTCGATGGGCATTTTTTGAAGGATCATCCCACGCAAGTGTTCGCCGAGGGAAAGTTCCACAAGGTGCCGATTCTGACTGGCATCACCAAGGACGAGATGACGTATATGGTTTATCGTAAGTCTGATGTGGTTTTGACTCGATCCTCACCTAATAGGCATAATTTTGACAGGTCAAGAGGGAAATACGGGGCTTTTCAACGACATCAGTCTGAACTTTGACAGATACGGCCCGGAACTGTTCATGTACAGCCCGGAAAACTGCACCGACGAGGTGAAGCCCTTCTACCTGGGCAACCGGACAATCAACGAACAGAACATTACGAACTTTGGTGAAATATTCTCCGACTCGATCATCAATCACGGTGTTCATAGATTAGTCGACCTGGCGAGGCAGCACGTTGATGTGTACTACTACAGGTTTGATTACGCCGGCCGATATGGGCTGTACAGTGACGCGGACGGCAAACCGAGGGGTAAGGGTTGCGTATGGAAAGGTTGCAAAGTTTTGAATACTTTTTTCTTAGGTATTGGCCATGCCGATGATATTCAGTACGTCTTCAAGACGAAGTTTTTCAATGGACAGATCGGCTTGCAGGATCCGGAGTGGTTCATGGTGGAGCGCCTTGTGGGGTGGTTCTCAGCGTTTGCTCAAGAGAAGTTTGTATTTTCAACTTGTTCAAAGCTCTTAATAAATATTTCCTTTTGTAAAATAGATCTCCGGGAGACGTGGGCGCTGTGAAATGGCAACCGTCGAACAAGGAAAAAGTCCAGACGCTGTACAATGACAAAGAGGTCCGCTTGGGCGATGAGCCCTATGAAGAAAGGCTCCAGTTGTGGGATAGACTTTTCCCCGTTGCCCTAAGTGGCGGAAGTACAGTCTATGCGGCCGGTCTGCTGACAGGAATAGCCGCCATTTTGAACGTGCTCAGTAAATACACATTTTAAGTGGGTTTTTAGCAAACAAATTTGTTGCGTGTTGTAAATGACAGTAAATTGGAAGAAACTTTGTGTTAAAAAAAAAAGTAAAATAAAAATTTAAACTTAAAAATTCATTTTATACAGAAAATATTACGCGTATGATAAAATCAAGCGGTGAGCTTCAAGTTAGTAAGACAGAGAGATGTTTGCAACAATTGTTTAGCTCGTGTAGTTGGTAAACTCGGTAAATTGATTTCCACGCCATCTATGGGGATTTTGCACAAATATTTTGTATGAGTTTTTTGTTCTTGTTTTGCAGTAAATAAAAAAAATATAAAAAGGAGCGTGTTGCGTAAAATTATTCATGAGAGAGCTAGTTTTGTGGTTTAAATATTTAAACCGAACACTTTTGTTCCCCACTGTACAAAGAGTCGCTGCAATATGTAAGCTATTACAAAATAGGAAACGCATTTTTTAAGCTCCATTTTGACAGTTTTAACAAAAGAAAAACAGGGGCTTGCCGTCGAAACTTCAAACAAAAATGGTTGAGCTTTCTAGATGAAGAATATTTTTATGGAAGGCGGTATTTAAGAAATAAAATACAAACGCGAGGAATATTTAGGAAAGACTTTTGTAGAAAAAGAACCTAATGTAGAAGAAACAAGTCATAAAATGTATTTTATTTCCCTTCCCTGAACGCAAGATGGTTGAGAGAAATATTGCAGAGGCTCCGAGTCTTCGCCTAGCTCCTATTAAATGACGTAAAAGGATTTAATAAAAAAGTCGTCTGCGGAAACGATTCACTTACTTCCTTGCAACAGTTTGTAAGATTTTAGACTTTAAGATTAAATCAGATTTTTTTCATTTCATTTCAGTTACAAAAAAACACATCATTATATAAATACGTAAACATCAAAAGTTTCCGTACACTTTTTAAGTATTTATCATGAAATGAGGAGACTGAAACTTGTATCATTCGAAAGGTATTCTGCCATAGATGTGCAGAAACAAACAATCGTAGGTATATGTCGCCATTAAGACTGGTAAAATTAAGTTAAGAATTTCCTATACAAAATGCTTAGCAGTTAATCGAAAGCATTTTGTTGCCATTCAATTTGTCGCCGTCTACTAACTGACTGAGCAACTTTAGAAGCACAAACTCTGAAGGAATTTGTCACTTTCGACATTCAACCCGGCAAAGCGCCCACAAAAACCATAAACTTTGCTAGAGAACATTCCAATAAACGAAAGATTCCTCCAGTGAAATTATGGCAACTCATAGTTAAGCTATGTCCATAAAACCACAAACCTGAGATAAGCCGAATTTCAAAATAGCGGCCGTCACGCACTTTAAAGTTACAAACAAACCACTTGCTACGTAGTTTTGAGTGCGAAAGCACTTCCTCTATATCTGTACATACCAAAATAATTATCGCAAAGCCTACATAGAGATATAAATGATTATTTTTAACAATTGTCAAAACAAACACGACTCGCTCAACGATAACACACAAGCAGTTCACTTCAGATATACATCTGTTTCTAAATGAATACCAAAAAGTGTCAGGCGACTGAGGTTATCTCTCTCCATTGATAGACACTCTTGGATTATGATGAATTGTACATAAATAAAACATTCTTCACTTTTTGACACAGCAAGGAATTGACAAAGATCTGTATACGAATTTTCCAGTAATACTCGTTCAAATGTCCACAAGTCAGGCGAAAACAATTTTTAACTTTCGACTAAATTAAACATAACTAACTAGTAGAGTGTCCCCCCCCTTGCCCAACTAATGCCCAATCAAATTTATTGCTACAATTTCTCTTGAACTTTTATTCATCCGTAAAGAGAGGGGGATACAAAGAAAAAACTTTCGGATTCGATGATGTGCACATTCCGATAACGGCAAACGGCTCCGCTCATATCGAAACCTCCTTCAAATCGCACATACAGCCCACACTCGTACACAACACACACTTTGGGAAAGTTGAACAT
This sequence comes from Cheilosia pagana, assembly GCA_936431705.1. NCBI lineage: Eukaryota > Metazoa > Arthropoda > Insecta > Diptera > Syrphidae > Cheilosia > Cheilosia pagana. The sequence continues at coordinate 1,184,607 of OW386169.1, forward strand.
TGAATCCGAGAGGATACCACTTTAAGAATCAAGTTTGCCATTGTGCAGCAGCAGTAGTGTCATTTTATCGTCTCGCTCTGTGCTCGATGATAAATCGCTGGGTAATCTATTTCTATAAGGACCACGACGACACGAGCACAACCCGACCAGATACAACTATCACCAGAAATACATGATGGATTATCCTGGTTGGCAATTCGGTTTTTCGACCGTTGTTGTTATATATAAAAATAAATATACATTTTTTTCCTTGTTGACTTGTGTCGTATTTTATATTAAAGCACTGCTCGTCCTTGCTGGCTGTGTCTGTGCTATTTCGAGGAATTCATTTGCTCATCAGTCGTACACAATTATAATTGTATCGTTTTTCACTGTGCGAAGCTCTGCTGTGTTTGTTTCCAGAGCTATATATGCAGCTGTCAGCGCGAAAAGGGTGGAGGGCAATTTATAAGAAGGGGAAATGGACTTTTGTTTCGCAAGGCAAACGGTCCGGAAGAGAGCAATTTGAAATATTATTTAACCCTTTCAGGACAGCCCTTGACCTAATGGTGCTAAAATTACAAAATTTGGTAGGTTTCATCTTTCAGACCTAAAAACTCTGTTTACAAAGTCTGAAAGCCATATGTCCTTCCTACGGGGTCCTGTAGAAAGTTGCTTAAAAGCAACTTCTGTCCATTGTGGTAAATAAAAGAGGACAAAATAACGGAAGAGTTCATATTTTATATTTCATATTTCTTATGGAAAAATGCATATTTATGTGTGATATAAAAGGAAACAATTTTTACTTGTGTTGGAACACAAGTGGACTTCACATTTGGAACATTTGGAAAGAGGGGTCGCAGTTTTGCAGAGACGGCAACGACCTTTTTGACCCCAAAGAACCCAGTGTCCTTTTTGGTCGTATCGCGATATTTCAGTTGGATCTGCTGTGTATTTGCGTTTTAATGAAGTGCTGCAAACACTGACTGATGGCGATGTCGAAGGCGATGGTGACGATTTCGGGGTGTGCGGGGTTGTATGCGGGGAATTCGAGGCCACTGTAGGAGGACGGCCTCTTGAGCGTTTTACGAAACTGGAGGAAGACGAAGCACCTAGCAGGGATTGTGCTATTCCCATTTGGAAAAATATTAGTGCCATTGGTTTACAGTTAGGTTTGACGACTTTCAATTCTTTGCGATACAGTAACCAGGCATTTACAATAGCTGCTCCGATGCACCAGTAAACTATACGCATATACCATTTTCTTGACCTGTGGTTTATTTTATATATTTCCATTAGCATATCGCATAGGTCAACTCCTCCCATATGTTGATTATAGTCGTTAACTATAGCTGGTCGGGAAATATTTATAGACTTGTTTTCCTTGCTGCACCAGCGCTTGCAGGATCCTAATGGTTCGACTGACATGTGGGTTGACAATAGCTGCACTCCTTTATTATCGAACCAGCGGAGTGCACATATGTTATGAGTAAGTTCGCATTTCTTATCATACGAACCTCTGCCACGTTTTTTTAGTTCGGCTTCTGAAAGAATATCACATTTACCCATTCTATTTTGTCGTACGGTTCCAGTTGCGAATATGCCCATTTGCTTCAAAGCTATCATAAGACTTATTGAAGTAAACCAATTATCAAAATATAGTTTATAGTTTTGATCTTTGGGCATGGTTGAAGCCAAAAACAAAACTATATCGGATGAAATGCCGAGGCCGTATTTTGGACATGTTCCATCGCCAACATACAAAGCAAAATCGTATATCATTGCTGACGTTCCTGCCCTGGTGAACATTTTCATTCCCCATTTATGTGGCTTTGCTGGATTGTACTGCTTTAGACTTGACCTCCCTTTGAAAGCTATAATCTGCTCATCCACACATTGAAATTCTTCTTGAGGCAAGTCGTTAAATCTTTTTTTTAGTAAAGACAGCAATGGGCGTATTTTATACAGTTTGTCAAAGCTTGGTTCACCTTTTTTTGGCTGTTTTGAATTTTCGTTCAGGTGAAAACAACTTTTTATTTTTTCAAACCTTGATCGTGACAGAGCATCAGTTATAAAATTGAGCTTCAACTGCTTTGACCAAATCAATCTTATCTGAGGTATTTTGATGATACCCATAAATAAAAGAACACCGATATAACGCCGCATTTCAAATGGTGCGCATTTTAGTTCGATGCCAAAAGTTTCCATTGCATGTAGATTGCTTTGCGATGTCATAAGATCAAATACCTCTTCATCAAAAAACTGGCTAAAATACTCTATTGGTGCTTTATCCTCATAAACGTCATCTACCTCAGCGCTTCCTTTCCAGGTTGCATCGACGGTCAACATTTCCCGTCTTTTCCACTTTAAAGTTGACGCATCAATTTTCTCAAAACTAACCCCAGCACTCACCTCTTCGTCAGCATCGCAGTTTCTACACTCGTCATCGTTCATCAAATTTTCAATCATTTCGGATTCCACCTCCTCCCCTCTAGCTAAAATCGCTTCAATTGCTTCTTCCATAAAATCAGGATCGTCCCCATCCTCATCAACTTCATCTTCATCGGATGACTGATCCCAATCATATTTGGCAATATCTTCTATTTCAGCATCAGTCAGACCTTTTCTCTGCGCACGATTTCCTTCAAACCAAATTTATAATTAATCTTTACGTCCATTACGTCTAAGTATTGCTCTTTTTTTTCTAAGGAAAACATAAATAAAATAACTCACCTTTGTACTTCAACATTTTATTAACAATACTTTTAAAAGCTGCTCGGAAATATTTTAAAATATTATTTTGTTCTTAGTATTTTTTTACTGTACCTTTCACCTATGCAAACATACTTCGAATAACTTTCCAAAGCACAAAACACAAACACATTTTTTTAATTTTTTTTTCGCATTTCACACTAACACAATACAAGAGAACTGCTTGCAAGTATCTATTTTAAATCGGGGCCTCCCAAACGAGACTACGAAGGTCACAAATAAGAAGTTGCTTATAAGCAACGATTGTCCTGAAAGGGTTAATTAAAGGATTCTTGTTCGTTTGTTATTGTTCTCAATCGCAGTTATTGATGATGGCAGATGCGGGCGAGAGTCGCTTAAATGAAATTTACTTTACCATTTTAATCGCGTCTTTCTTTCTTGCTTGCTTGCATCCAAGTTCAGACAATATGGGGGAAGACGTTGGGCAACATCTGTTGCGAGGATATTCCTCTACTCTACTCGTTCTATTATTAATTTTGCTAAGGGCCATATATATTAGTGACATCTGTTGGCCATAGCTACTGGTCGTACTCGTTTTCCAGGGGATAACAAAGTTGCTTTTGATTCACATCGAAAAATAATTACTTAAAGGATTGGACGAGCTTTGTTGGCTGTAATTGTGCAGATTATATATTTTTGATGAAGTTATTCCTGTAGGGGTCGGTAAATGGGTGTTACAAGTTGCTGGACAGATTTATAGATGTATAAAAGAGAAATGGGCTGTGGATTGCAATGGAATTGGGAGTGTATTTCAGTCTGAAGGGGGTTGCATGCGTTTGTTACGAGTTGGCGTGAAAACTACTTGGCCGATTTTGATAAACGTTCTTTCTTAATGTTTGTTTTGACTTTGAGGAGACTTTAGGCTATATCGATTATTGCCACGCCCACTTACTACATTCTATAGGGGGTTGCATGCGCTTGTTACGAGTTGGCGTGAAAACTACTCAACCGATTTTGATAAAGGAGATTTTTCAATGTTTGTTTTGACTTCGAGGAGACTTTAGGTTATATCGTTGATTGCCACGCCCACTTTTTTAAGCAAAATGTATTTTTTTCAGACTTGGCTGTTTTTAGACTGACACTACTCAAATAATTCCTTCTCAATTCAAAAAGAGGAAGGATATATAAGGCTGCATCTAGACGCTCAACCTTCAAAGTCCAGAAATATTTTTCTCGAAGTCGAAAGCACTGTACGTCGTTTTCTCTGTTGGAGCGGAACGAAAGTGAAGTACGCGACGAACACATGGACGATTTTTTTAGCAATCTAGCAATCTTATCATTCATTGATTACTCCCTCCCTTATGTCACTTACTCAATCCCCAAATAAATCGATAAATGTTTTCACGTTGCTGTTAGGGGGCGAATATTTTTGCTACAATAAAACCTCCCATGCAAATAATCAGTGACTGTAATCGGAGACTTTTTATTTACACGGAATTAGGTAGCTATACTAACAGTAAATCAAAGATAAGGCGGTGAAATATTACAACAGGCATAGCCAAGGACCTTAGGCGATACTACTACTACTAGTCACAATGTAAAATGACGGCCAAACATGGCCGCAAAGTAATACGGTAAATTTCGATTAACAAAGCGAAGGTAATCGTCATAATGCTCATAAAGAAAAATTAAATAAATTGTCCTCCCAAGCGATAACAAAGTAGAGTCCCATTTTAGAGGATGTACACTGTTACTGTGTGTATGACCAGAGGATATAAAACGCCCGAATAATATTCATTTGTTGTTTTCTATTTCTGTGTTTGTACCACTCTCTACTTTGGGTCTCGATTTTACTTTCATGTTTGTGAATGCGGTCAGTAGTTTTTTTCCTTCTTCTCTGTTCTGTGTGCGACTTTATGAGAAAAGGACTCTCAAGTGTTGGGTAAACAGAAAAAAGAAATTCAATAATGAAACAAAGTACTTGCCTGTCTCTGGATGATGATGATGATGATGCTCAAATGGAATTCCGGAAGCACGATATACCCATGTCCACACAGTTGTGTCCTGCGATACGCAAGGGATGGAAGGTGCACAGCTGGGTCGCATGAAGGCGGGTGATCTCTTTTTTAATTTACAGATCCAAGGGTAATTCCCTTCTGATAAATTGGCTTGATAATCTGGTCCTTCTTGGGTCTTTCGCGACTGAATTTTAGCGCGCTCTTTCAAGTTTTGCAGAATGTAAAGGGTAAAAGTGAACAAAAGCTAAAGGGAAGGTCGTTAAAAGGTTTTTTTCAGGCATCAGAAGGTTCGACCAAAGATCGTATACGGAATACCAGAATTCCTGGGGTCCTCAACGGCGAGTAATTGCTTCCCGGTTCGGAGAATGCTTCGGTGGTTTGGTCAAGGTAAACGCATGTTTTGAGTTCGATTTTTAAGGCGTGCTATAGCAAGATCGACTCCAAAGTCTCTCCTCTACTTGTCTGTAAACTGTGCCTGTTAAAAAAAGGTGGTAGCAAAGGATTCAGATTTATGGACATTAAAAATTCCGATAAAAAACTCATCAGCTCGCTCGAAACCAATACTTCTCCCTACAGCGCCAAGTAAACAAAACAAACCAAGGATAAAAAAGGAAAAAAAAGCCGACTACGATACGCTTGCGGTGTTAAAATTACGTCAAACAGAAATTGTCAAAGCGTACGACAAATGAACACACATGGAATGTCCTTTTTGTTTTAGAAAAGTCCGCATGGCGACCTTGCGAGACCACAATCATTGGAATTAGGAAGATTTGTGACGGAGATTGCATCGGAAAAACATTCTATTGATTTGTTAGAGAGCAGTCGTCTATCGTTATGGGGATTATGATGATTTACGAAGCGGATATCAGATGATTCACTGCCGATCCGGACAGTTTGTCATTGTAATGTTTGGATAGACGACCGCTGAATGGAATTTATCTTCATTTTTTTTGTACAAATTAGTCCGGCATGAACAATCATGGTAATCTTATTGCTCCCAGAAGTATGAATGTCATTTTACTGCGCCACATACTTAAGGTGGTTTGTTGTTCTCTCTCTCAGAGGGGGACCTTCGTCTGTCATTGCATATTTCACTCCTTTTATAGGTTCTAACATGCTTGTAAGTAGGACGGGACGTGGTGCTATCGTGCAAAGGAAGTCGTACAAAGCACTTGAAGTGAAATAAATACAAAAGGTATGTTTATGTTGGTTGGGCCTCATTTATGTGCAGATTGGGTGTAATCAAATTTGCATATTTCAAATTGGCGGCGTGAATTTTGCTATTCCACACTATGATGAATTCAAATTCGAGCATTAGTCCCAAGTGGAGAGATGTTTTATTGAAAAAAGTCAGAAAATCCTTGTCCGCAGTCATTAGACCGCCCAAATTGTAGGCCATAATCCGCTTATTACCAAGTCAATTCGTTTCGGTTTGGTCCAGCTATACAAACCGAAACAAAAACACCAACAATGTCAATTATAGCTTAGCTCAGGAAACACCAACCAATAGGATCAAATAAATTGCTGAATAATTAATTCGCAAAGCCAGAGCCATTGCGGGAGGGGGGCTTTATTAATCTTCACAATGTAAAATAATCCATTACGTCCTGGTTGGTAATGAAAACGGCGCGTCACGTTCACATAATGTCTACCGCACACTGGCTGAATGTATGCCCAGACGTTCGAAAGGACGCGTATAACACTTGGTGGACATGGATTAACGTTGAGGTTAATTCATTATTGCATTTCACTATCGCCGGCCGCATCAAAAGGGGGCGGTGGAGGCAGTGCGAATCCTTTTTACGTTCGTGGCGCGTCCGCTCCGCCCTCCAAACATAAAATGTAAGATGAAATGGCAAGTTTTATCGCATGTAATGAGCTTTTAATGACACAACACGAAACACGTATTCCCCTGCTATTGTCAGGCGAATAAGTTTACGATTAGACAGAGGGAGAGGGAGATCTGAGCGAAGAAAACCATAAACAAAACGAATGATGCACTGCGAAGCAGAAGGACACGGAACTTTCCCATTTCCGTTCGCTGATGAATGTTTCGAATTTAATGTTTACGTTTTATGAACGTCAGATGTCACCCACCGTCTAGCTAATGAAAGTCTGTTGTTTCAATTTTAAGAGCTGTTCCGTTTAATAACAATCCTTTCGGCTGAGCTTGCCGACGAATTAGATGTTTTAGGGAGTTTTTTCTGGGAGGGGGATTGGGTTTAGATTTGATGTGATTCTGCCATGGATTAAGTGTAGGAAGTCCAATGGGGTCAAGTCTTTTGTCCCAGACTTTTTATTGCATATATATTTTTGCACATTTGCAACGAAAATGGCAATTGAAGTGCGTTTGCAGATGTTACATCCCACAGTTGATGAACAAATTTAATTGATCGTAGAAGAAGCTTTTTGACAGCTTTAAGCATTACAATAATAATATTCCGTCTATTAGTACATTGACTAAGAATTATTTGAGCAATGACAACATTTTAATAAAAAACAACCAAAAAGTAGGCGTGGCATTCAGTAGAATATTCTAAAACCTTCGTGTAGAGTTTAAAAAGATTTATAAAAGACTTTTATAGAAATTCCTCAAGTAGTTTTCACCTCAACAGCGGACATCCAACAAAAACCGATGAAGTTAATCATCATTATATAAATACGTAAACATCAAAAGTTTCCGTACACTTTTTAAGTATTAATCATGAAATGAGGAGAAAGAAACTTATATCATTCGAAAGGTACTGCACCATAGATGTGCAGAAACAAAAAATCGTAGGTATATGTCGCCATTAAGACTGGTAAAATTAAGTTAAGAATTTCTCATACAAAATGCTTAGCAGTTAATCGAAAGCACTTTGTTGCCATTCAATTTGTCGCCGTCATGTTTCCATAGTAACGAATTTAATCATCTTAGATTAGAACCTTTTGGAAAGTCTCATTAACCCATAGGGGTATGCAATTTAATTACCCCTAAAAGTAAGCAATCATAAAATCTTATTTCACATTCATGTTTTGGCCTTTTCCATTCTTTTTTCATAGCGGAAAGGTACATGAATTAAGATAAATAAATTAAAATAAATAATAAATAAATTATGTTAAAAACAAGTTGACTTTCGTTACGTTATGTACAGAGAAAATTGATCGAATTTCGACCACGGGCGGTACTAGTCTGTATAGATGGGTTCATGTAAAATGCGAATTAAAATTCCTGTAATCCTTTGTAAAGAGCATTTCATGTATGCAGTCAAGACAAAGGAAGGATACCACTCTGGAGAGTTTTTTTCTTAACCACAAAACAAAAGTGCAGATGCTTTTGCAACAGGGATAACAACTTTTGCCTCAACTGTTGAGGGCGACATTGCAAGAGATAAAATTCTAAAGAAACCAGCAAAATACCCTGGTGGGAGCTGTAGAAAAATTTAAATAATCGATTTCTTTAAAACAAAAACATTCAAGAGTCCAATTGAAAAGGATAGCACACATCTGGGTGAGTTTTAAGGGTTTCCCATATTTTTTCGACTCATAATTAAATTCACAACACTCACGTAGTACATTCGTCTTGATGTTCGGACCTGGGTTTGATTAATTGGAATAAATGTGAAACCGATCTATCTTCAATGAATATAATTCCAACCTGTTCTAAACACGTATAACCATATCAGTCAAGGAAAAAGAATATTCCGAGGTGACTGACGTAATTAATGAAGATTGACTGGTAAACCCGAAATAACTGCGCTCTGCCAGGATATGTTTAACTTTATTAAGTGTGTCGATCTAATGAATGAACCCATAAAGGAACAGAAAAAAATGCCTTCAATTTCGTGGGAATTCAACTGAAGGTACATATAATATAGTCTTCGCTTACCTAATAAGTAAATTGATTTTTACAACAGCAGCTGTTTCAGCAGCAGAATTTCGCCTGCGTAGGTGTTAATTGGCTTTTGATTACGCTGCCGGAAAAATCAATTAAGCGCGTCCTACAGGAATCAGGCACGGAGTTTATTTGTGGGACGTAGTCCTACCAACTTGGGTGATTAACACGATTTTTGTCTGTCTTATTATTTTGTTTCTATAAATTTCAAACGTGCCGTGGGATTAGTCTCGTTAGTTTGGAATAGTTCCAAAATGGATCTAGCAGCAACACACATCCTTTGGAGGTGGAAATGTATGCTGATGATGATAATAATGATAGAATCATCAACCAAAACTCGAGTAGTGTTGTTTTCGCCAATTGATTTCAAGTCGAAACTGGTCACCTTTTTGTCGGTTTGAAAGCCACATTTATTCAGCATTGATCGTCTTCCTTGGGACCGTTTAATTACCTGGATATATGGAAAAGGTACGCTCCAAACGTACACAGACTTTCATCACTTATTTTTCCAATTCGATCCGGTAGTGAAAAGTCCCTTCTACTTTACATACCTCCAATTTCGCAGTACCAAATATGCTAATGGGAATCTCACGCTCATTGGAATTTAATTACCCCAAGTCGCATGCACCATAAAAAAAGTGTGACCCACTCCCTCCCACTAGTCAACGAAAACCAAGCACATTGTCAAATTTGAATAGACTTAAATGGAACACACCGCTTCCACGAGCGGATCTTGTGATAGCGACACAAAGGAGGAGAACTTTTAAAATTGAATTACTAAATGTGTGACTGGGTAGGTATACCTAAGACCTGTTCCGTAATCGGTTCAGCATTGCTTCTGACGGATGATTTTTATCTCGGAAATTGCTTGTGCTACCCGTCTCGTTTGATGTTGATGTGCTTTATTTTTGTCGTTTTAATTCCTGCACACTCAAAGATTATTTATTCAAATAAACAAAGTGCATAAATATATAATATTTAAGCAGGAGCAATTTTGTCTTGAACAATTTACTCGGTATCGTGCTGTAGGTGATAATTATAGCTATAGTGTGTGCCGCAATGAATGGGTCTGTATGGTAATTATGGTCTCAGGGGGCGGCACCAAAGTAATGCGATAAAAATGAAATTATTATGATTTCCGGAGAGAAAGAGGAATATTATTGGATTTTTATTTTCATCATAATGGCAGAGCAAATAATATTATAAGAGGGCAACAAAAATAAATACAAAAAAATATGTTACGTATACGCCCGAGTGTATGGAATATAAATGGAAATGGAACTCTAGATATGTGGAAGCATTTGTGAGTCGTTGACTTGCGAGGGAATGTTATTTGTTTGAAATTCTTTAGTCAAAGTTGGGTTCGCCTGGAATTTGGGTGAAAATTTTTGCAGACATTTAAAAAGGGGGTTGCCGAAGCGTTTAAATCAAGTCAACATTCCCGGAAGTCAAGTCGGGCGATAGCCATTTGCATAAATGACACTTAACCCTGTAAAAATGTGAAGAATTAACTAACTCGGGAAGACTCTGGTCAGATACAAAAAGTGATATGAACCAAATTTGCCTGTCACAACCACCGAGCCCAAAGTTGGGATAAAAAAAGTCATCCGATGTTGTTTGGCTCTCATTTTTTTTTTCTAAATGAAAAACTTCGATTTTGTTTTTTGATTATGTTTATTTGAATTTTTAGAATTGTATAAGCCAAGTCGAGAAGATGATATCGGCCAAATGCCATAAATCGGGCTCGTTTTATGACATTTTTCATCACTTCGACGAGAACTTCCGGCGACAGATTCTCGCACTCGTGTCGAATGTTGCCCCTGAGGGTTTCTAGGGCCTCGGGCTTGTTCACGTAAACACGGGACTTCGAAAAACCCCACAAAAAAAGTCTGGAACGGTTAAATCGGGCGATCATGCGGGCCAGTGTAAATCGCCAAAACGAGAGATGAGGCGACCCGGGAACACCGCCTTCAGAATATCGGTTGTGGCTCGCGCAGTGTGTTCCGTATCTCCGTTCTGTTGGAACCACATATCCTCCAGTCCTAGTTCGTCCAATTGCAGCAGAAAAAACTCGGTTAATATGGCCCTTTAGCACGCTCCGTCCACTGTTGTCGTTTGACCAGCGGCGTTCTCGAAAAAAATGGTCCGATGACCCCTCCAGCATGAACAGCGCACCATGCAGCAACTTTGAGCAGGTGTAATAGCTCCTCGTGCATTACTCGAGCCTCATCGCTCATTATGATTTTGGTTGAAAAATCGTCCACTTCATCCTCGAGATTGAGGATGGCTTGGGCGTAGGTTACACGCGTTTGGCGGTGCGCAGGTAGCAGCTGATGCACGGACTGGACTTTGTACGGGAAAATGCGCAAGTCTTTGACCAAAATTCGCCTTAGGGACGACCGGCTGATGGCTAATTGCGAGGTACGGCGTCTGGTCGATGTTTCTGGCGACAGCTTTACGTCCTCGTCAACAGCGGCGATATTCTCGGCACACCGGGCGCTCCGGGGCCGGTCACTCTTGGCAACGTCTCGTGTTGTCCATGTTGAGTCTGAAATGAAATAAAACAAAAAAACAGCAGTCAAAGTCACTCTGAAAATTAAATGCATTTTAAACATTCTTCACTAACCACAAGGACTAAAAAAACAGGAGAAACAAAGTCCCATCACAAAGGGGGCGAAAAAAAAACTCTTTCGAAGCAAAAATCATAAGATTGAGAGATACTTCCTGTGACCCTAAATCCTCTTTCATCGTCATACATGAAAGACTAGCTCCAATCAATGGATGCGACTTATGCAGAAGGAGGGGGATAATTTAGAATTCTCTTAGCCGCCTTTAGACCTTAGATCTCAATTTACTTATAGGTACATCCACAAAGGTATACGCAGTCCGTTTTTGATTAAAATCGTTTGCCCTTTTGGCCAATCACTTTCCACGTGCTGCCAATCAATTTCGAGGAATTACTTTCGAAATTATTTAACACCTCTTCTCAATGAAGCTCATGCATTTGCGATGCCAACATTGAATCTAATCAAAAATGAAAATTCACTTTAGAACGGAGTAGAAGAAGAGTCCCTAAATTATTCATCGGGTGAAAGAGGTCCACCGTTCGCTGACGTTTCACTTAAACACCGCCGCCGGTGGGTCTGTCGTATACTGTGCGTCTAAATCGCTCCATCCAAAGGACTGCTACACACTCTCCAAGTGTATACATCACCGAGAATGGTGTCATGACTTCTTAAAGTCTTAACTCCACAGTCCGCCCCTCGTGTATTGAATTTATAATGTTGCACAAAAAGAACCCCAACCGTTGGGATTACTATTCGAACACACACACACACATGTAATGGGTTAAATATATTTTTCCACCTGTATGCATTTACATGGCACTCGCACGTCAGATAGTTTGTTACTCGCTTTTTTCCGGGACGAAGCTCCGCTGACCGAAACAGACAGTATCAGAGAGCGTACGCTCTCAAAGAGAATCATCAGCCAAATCAACACGTTACATTGTAGGAGTAGGTGGTCCAGGAGGGTGGCTGTCACCGGCCAGGGAGGGAGAGTGGAAAAGTCGATTTTCAACAAGTCCAAATAGAATCAATAGGCAGACTTCCAGCCAATCCATATGGAAAACATCGAATTCTCTCTCTTTCGCTGGAAGTGCCTGCGCGCGTGCAAGTTCGGGAAATTCCATTTTATTTTAGGTAAGGAACATCTCTGCGGCAAATCAGTTTCATCTGAGACGTGCACGAAAACGGTCGATAAAAAGCCAAAGCCTGGTGATAGCAGCGGTTGTTTTTTTCCCTGTTCTTGTATAAAGTGAGAGAATCTCCTTCTGTTTCTGTTAATGAAAATCAATGAAAGAAAAAGAATTCAATACCAATCCAGATCGAGTTGGTTGATTTCGTCTACGAGGAAGCATCGTTTCGTGATCGATTATCCGCAGCGTTTTTCAGTTTACGTGTGAATGATTTTTCTGTTATACACACACGCGAAAGTGTAAAGTGAACGATTTTTGACCTAAAAACGATATAAACTTGCAGAGAGCGCGTAAAATTTGTTGTTTTCCACCTTGCAGCGGATGAAATGTCAAAATAGAGTGATTCTAGTGGTGTCATCAGTGGTGTCCTGCAAGCGTCCGTGTCCGTCGTCATGACAAGAATTGTGGTAATGTAACACTTTTGCTTAGATCAATGTTGTGTGTGTTTTGTGTTTGTCTTGACATCCTTTTCATTCACAAACCACAAAAAAAAAGAAACCATAACACAACAGCCAAATGTATAACAAAAGAAACACTGCACTAACCACAGACAAGCCAAGTCACCGATGGCTCTCATAATATTCCGGATAATTCAATTATCCGCAGGACCTATTGTTACAACTGGGAATTCGAGTGGTGTAGGTACCCTCGAACAGGTCTAATGAAAAATGCATGGAGCCTGATTGAAAACACGGAAGGGGAATACAATTTTCGGCGAATTAATTTTGTTTCATGCAGTGAAAGGTGTGAACGTGGGATGAATTTTTTAAATCATTATCAAGTATTCACCCATACTGTTCAAGGAGGAGAGCAGTTGCTCTATGTACCTTTAAAATACTATCGAAAACCGTGGTAGGCCCGGCGGCGTATCTCTTCGAATAACGTTGACAATTTATGTGCCTTATGAAATTATGAACGGGACCCACGTTGAGCTTTGTGGTAAAATGTATTTGTTTGATCGTAAATTGGCCGAAACATTGATAATCGCGGCATCTCCTTGCGAAATTATCATAATCACCCGCGGAAGGGGGTATAGGTTGATGGGACATAGAATTATTGAAGCAGCAGGCTTTGCTTCTATTTGAAAATATTTATATGGGGTGGATGGTTGAGTACCTATTCCCTAAAGCGTATGCCAAGTTCGTGGACCTCTGCCTCTCGACGGGGTCCATTTATCGGAAGTTAAAAGTTGGCGGCGAGTCAATATTTCAATTGATTTCTGTCGTCCCAGAGTAGCTTTGGGAATGATGGGGTCTGTTTTTTTTTTCTCGGATATACGTCATTTTGTCGGCTTCTCTGTTGAGTTAAGTGGGCTACCTACCTCAAAATTTATCACTTCAATGTTCTACGTTAGGACTTTCTCAAAAACAAGTCAAAGGCTGAGAAATCTAGTTATCGAGGCTGACGAACTTTTGTTTTAATTTTATGAGAAAGGAAATAAATACAAAATCCATCGGAAGTTATGTCGACTTTGGTAATATAAAATATGGGAAATGAGTGCCTTTCTTTCTTAGCTGGTACCCAAACCATAGCCTAGGCTTTTGCAAAAACTGGGGTCGAATTACCGCATCCGTGAACGAGCAATACGTCGCTGAATTTTTGGGATTTTCCATGCAAAATAATTGGAACAAAACGATTCGAACCTGGAACCACTAAGCGAGGGGTTCCAGGTTCGAATCATAAAAGGGCCAAAGTACATCTTAAGGTTTTTTTTCCACTGCGGAACGTCTCGCGAACGTCTGACAAACATCCGAGAGTAAAACTGTCATGAATGAGCTTCTCAATTAGCCGTTTGGACTCGGCGTAAAATTGTAGATCCCTTCCTTCCAAAAATTGAAAACTCACACAAAACGAATGGTTGTGAGAAGCTAGGCATAGGGTCCCACAGAACTGTCGCGCCAAAATATTTATTTATTTATTTATTTTATTTATTTTCATTTCCTTCTCGTCGACTGCCTTGCGCAAAGCTTTTCTTGGAAAACTTATACTTTGTAATTAATGAACGTCACTTACGAAGATGGCTCTCCATTCCTGAGTCCTTGAGTTCCCAGTGTTGAATTGCTATAGACATTGCACAGATTTCATGGCCATTAAAATTGCCTACTTTAGGTCGTGCGAAGTGTGATCGGACGATGCAACTTTTCTATTGCATATCTTCAGTTGTAGAGTTCCGAAAAATCCTCGGGTTCCCGATGTTAATATCAAAAACTGTCGTACTTTCTCTTGAATTTTAAATAAAAAAATAATAAAAAATGTATTGTGGTTGTCATCCCCTCTGTTGCATTCAATAAGTGCGCTCATCATTATATTAATACGTAAACATCAAAAGTTTCCGTACACTTTTTAAGTATTTATCATGAAATGAGGAGAATGAAACTTATGTCATTCGAAAGGTACTGTGCCATAGAAATGCAGAAACAAAAAATCGTAGGTATATGTCGCCATTAAGACTGTTAAAATGAAGTTAAGAATTTGTCATACAAAATGCTTAGCAGTTAATCGAAAGCATTTAACGAATTTAATCATCTTAGATTAGAACCTGTTGGAGAGTCTCATTAACCCATAAAGGTATGCAATTTAACTACCCCTAAAAGTAAGCAGTCATAAAATCTTTTTTCACATTCATGTTTTGCGCTTTTCCATTATTTTTTCATAGCGGAAAGGTATATGAATTAAGATTTAGCATATAAATAAATTAAAATAAATTATTTAAAAAAGAAGTTGGCTTTCGTAACTTTATCAAAAGACAAAATTGAACAAAATTTCGACCACGGGCGGTACTAGTTTATAGAACTAGGTGCTAGATTTACTCCCTGTCCTGGGAAACGTATTTTTAAGAGGAATTTATACTGAGGTATGCATTGAAAAGGTCCTATTCTTAAGTATGACCTTAAAAGGCCGACTTATACTGAACATAACCTTGTCTTGTACAATTAGGTACTTAAAAAAATTTGAGAGCTCTAAAAGGGTGTCAAATGCAGTTTTCGTCCACGATCGATATAATGGGGAACTTCAAATATGACAGAGGTTAATCCACTGTCCCCCTTAAACAAGACAAAAGCCGAATTAAAATTCAAAAAGCCATGTCCAATTTGTTGCAGTGTCGCGTGACATATCAGTGAATATCCTTTACAACTGTGTTCGCATACAAAAATTCACCCATTGTTTTGAGGAATGATAAATGGCAAAAAATTTGTCACCATCGTTGTCTTTTTTTTCGGTAATTTGTTTACCCACCCAGTCAGTGTCTTGTCTACACACTAACCAAACTATGTCAACACACAATGTTGAATTACTTTTTATTGACAAATTGCGTCCGCTCACAGTTGACACAACAATGTGTGCGTTCCATTAGGGCGCCTGTCGCCGCCCCTCCTCCTAATACATCTACTTATGGTATAGGATTAACTCGATTCGCTTTCATGGCAAATAAAATTAATGCAAGGATATCGTTTTTCCGCTATGTATATGTATTGCAACCGAGTCACGTAATGCGCCAAAACCCCTCTATATCATACATTGTGGTAGCGGCAGCGGCACTGCGGGCATTTCTATTCCCGACCTTCGTTGAAGGTCCTTGCGTGGTTCATTTAAATCATCTCCAATCATAATAAACATTCTGCTTTGTAACTATTCGTGACTGACATGTCGAAAACGATACACCTTTACAATGTCAGGCCGCACTTTATTATTCGCCCATAATAAACTGCATGACATACAATAAAAGGATTAATAGAAATTCCCCCGGGGGTTTTGATTGAAAATTAATAACTGAATAGCTTTGACATGAATTGCTTTCCGATCACCAGTGTGCTTTTGAAGGCATGATTAATCGTCAATCAGCACGCACACAGGTATTTTTAATCAATTCCAACCGTCACGAAGCCATTTTAATCAAGACTTGTGAGAAAAGATTCGCGCACATGGCTTTTGGAAATCTTAATTTATTGTGCAAAAGGATCAACATCAACGTCAGGCGGTGTACGGTGTGCTGCAGCCCCTTGTGCTCGAAATCACTTTAATTAATTATATGCAAGATTGCGTACACGCTGGCTGTATAGTAACAATTAATTTTAATTTTCTTTCGCTAATTTGTTGGAGGTTTTGCGGTAGACACAGCGACTAAAATTGACAGCTTCGCGGAGGTTAAAGGATTTGCTGTGGTTTTCTTATTAATGATGGTATTTTGGCAATACTTTTGAATTGTTTTCACTGGCATGCAAGAAAATTGCGCGACTCATGTTTGGGATGGACTACAATAACCACTCTCGCTCAAACTATTATGGCAACAATTTTGAGAACAACAGGCGATTTCAGTGACTGAACTGACTCGCATGAGTCGAATGCAAATGGGAGGAGATAATATTTTATGGGCACTAAACTCGAAATGGCGAATAAAAGAATTACATTGGTTTTGTTTCGGGACGTGTTGTGTGTTTTAACGGAGTTTTTACAGCGCTCCAGAGGGGAGTGGGGGGAAACAAAAAGATTTGCCCTTAGGCATTGGTCTTAGACTCATTTGTTTTCAATATACATATTTATGGGATAATAGGAAACTCTATGGGGAAGACGTGATGTGCATTAATAGCCGTATAGTAACAACCTTAACGTAATTAGCGGAATATTTAAGCATGGCTCAAAAGCATTAAGCGCTTCGCAATAGGAACATTTTAAAAAAAATGGAATAAATGGAATCCCTGCCGTATTTTTAAGAAAGGAGAACCAAACGATTTTTTTCCTTACTTCTTTATTATCATTCGATGGCTAACTTTATAATTTTCACACGCGTTCATGAATACAGTAAAAGCCCTTTTAATTCGGAATTCTTTAAACGGAAAACTCGGTTATTCGGAAAAAAGGATTTTCCAAATTTCATTTCATTTCAAAATCATTTTTTGCATTTTTTAATATGTTTTTCATTTTAAAATAATTTTTTGCAGTTTTTAATACGTTTATAAATATTTTTTTAACGTTTTTAGTTACAAAAATTAATTATAATAAATTTTACGTATTATTTGCAATTTTTTGCGTTTATAAAATAATTTTTCGTTTCAAGTTCGCATTTTTTCATCAAAAGGAACGCGTTTTAGTGCATAGAAAAATCTTACATTAATTCAGAAAATTGGTTTTTTTAAGTGAAAAATGCTGAATTTAAAAAAAAAAGTATTCTAAGTCCTGCGCGTGTATATTTCACACATTTCAGAAAAAGAAATTCGTAAATCGGTGCATAAGTTTGTAAGATATTTGCGAACAAACAACGTTGCCATTCAGTTTTATATATATAGAAGATGGCGCGGTCAACCCATACATTTATTTTAAGTCAGTTATATGGCGGAGCCACGTTCTTATGAAATATTTTACCAAAATAGACCCTTAGCTTTTAAAAACAGCTAACAAAAGTGCAAGGACTAAGGATTTTGTGTGATATAAAATCGTGTTTAACGACTGAAGTCGGTTAAGACGCTCAGATTCAAAATAAAAACATCAATTCAAAGATTCTTGTTTTTTCCACACGATTTCTGTCGTTTGCAGAAACGCGAAAGTCTGGGGTAGAATCGCGTTGTCCGTGAACGAGCATTACGTGATGGAATTTGTTTTTGTTTTACATGCAAAATCGACTTAATTGAGCGTAATGTTCGTTCACGGACGACGCGATTCGACCCCTGTTTTCTTTGCAGAGTCCCACTTGAAGGCTTTGAACCAACTTAGCGACTTAGGTGGCGCTACAGTCCGGGGTGGAACTCGTCCTTAAGTAATACAGGCGATCTCTAAAAATCGATAAAACGATGGTCAGTTTCGATCTGGATACTGATCATTCTTGGATTTTTTCCAGGATCTGCAAAAGTGTGAATATTTGGTCGGTTGTGGAGTCACCGGGCTTAAAATCGCACTGGTACCAGTGGCGTGGCGTGAATATTTCGCTTTGTCGTGACGATGGACGAAAATGGATACAGACACAATATTTAATTTGATGGCTTACATGTGCGTAACATTTTGTGAATATCGAATTCATTTGGTAGGGCTTCATCTTTCATGTATAAATGTAGGTACATATTTGGTTTTTGGTAAATAGTGTTGACTCGTGGGAATTTAAAAAGGGAAGTCAGTAGGAATTGGCTTATATGGACGCCACGCCACTGACTGGTAGGGACTAATCAGGTGGTTAACGAATGTTTTCTAGCGATCACACAGCACAACAGACAGGATTCTATATGCGATGTTAAGAAGACTGATGCCTCCATAGGTCACGAATTTTTTAGAGTCATAAGTCTTTTCTTCGTATAAAGCCTATAAACGCTTGAATAAATGGCGGCTTTTCTAAAAATAAATAAAATAAAAATTACAGGTCTGTGGGACCCAAGGTCTAGCTTCTAACAACCATTCGTTTTGTGTGGGTTTTCAATTTTTGGGACGAATGGAAGGGATCTACACTTTTACGCCGAGTCCAAACGGCTAATTGAGAATCTCTTTCATGACAGTTTTACTCTCGGATGTTTGTCAAACGTTCGCGAGAGGTGGCGCAGTGGAAAAAAACCTTAAGATGTATATTGGTTCTTTCGGGATTCGAACCGGGGGGTTTCAGACTTCACTAGTTGAGTTTAATGATTTTTGCCTAAAATGTGAAACAGTCTGTTGCAATAAATTGTCTATTCAGAGTTCCTTAAAGTCCCAACTGTAAGTACACTCAACTCACAGAGAGTTGTCTTGTTTTTCACTCGCTAAGGGTTGTATGTGAAATGCCCATCATTTGAAGGAAACGAAAGCAATCTGGAAACGCACATAAATACCCTAAACACTCGTTGTTAGCAGTCAAAACACCCATAAACGCACATGTACTTAAAAAATCGCTTCGCACAACTATACGCAAGGTGCGTGTAATAAATTTGAACACGAACAAAAAACGTCTAAAGTCCAAAGTTATTTTTACGACAAGTGTTTATTTTAAATTTATTAACCAATGGTTTCCCACTTTGTTTGGAATCCATTAATTTTTTTCTCTCTTATTTTTTTTATATATATAATAAACATCATTTTTGCAACGCGTACTTTGTACAGTTTTTGTTTATCGGCAACCATTCACAGAGAAGAAAAAACTCTATAAAAATGATGAAGTGGTTAACAAAAAAAATTGTTCTTAAATCACTTAGCATGCTTTTTATCTCTCTTTCACTCGATAAACATAGGCTGGCCTCAGGTTTGCGGTTTACTATATATGAATTGAATACACACCGCATCTTGTGCCAGAGAAGTCATCTTTCCACGTCACCGATTTGGAGGCCAGCAATAACTCAGAACTTGCCTCCTTTTGTGTAAAAAAAAAAGAGAGAATATTCGCGAGGTTGAATTCTCTGACGATGTTATCAATATTTGATGTTCGTAGCCTTTAAACATCAAAATCATCCATAAGTCAAAATGAGAATCACTTGAACGAACAGTCAAGGATCGCCAGCAAATTTACACTGAACTTGACTGGCGAAAGGAAATTAAAAATGCACGCAAAAGGGTGAGCCTCAGACTGACAGAGTACAACTAAATTGAGAACTTTTCCAATGACAAAAGGGAAACGACGAACAACGCCGAACTTTTAAATGTACCTCAAGGATCTGAAACTGAATTAATTCAGTAGGTAGTCACCCGAAAATGGTTTAAAATAGTACCACGATACTAATAGAGACTGAGGGCACTGTCGAGATTGCTTTTTCTTGCACTCAATTGTTCATTCGAAAAAAAGTTTTCCTCGCTTTTTCAATGTACCATATGGTTACCTTTAGTTGTATGGATAATACGTTCGCAAATGAAGGATACACTGAGGGGAGAGCAGAGGCAACAGGCGAAGTTATAGCCAGCTGCGGAAACCAATTGAATCTGATGAAAGTATGCACTTGAATCAGGAGTAACGTACTTGATAGAGTGGTCGAATCGGTAACTTTTTTTTTCTACCATTGCTTGTGGTTTTCGAGGATGTTTTCATGGTGGTTGCTGGACAGGGTGGGAGGTTGAACAAGAGCTGGCGCGAAGTGGGTTAATTAAGTTTTCGAGAACTGATGGAGAACAGTTAATTGGTGTAGTGGATTCTGTGTTCTTTTATAATTCCAGTTAGTTACAGTGGTACGTGTTATTGGTCTAGGAGTATGTTGTAATTATGACTGTGTTTGAATAGTCATACGAAAAAATAAAAAAATCAGAGTCACGTGGTCGTTGAGAAAAAAAAAAGAGAAGTAAGACTTATGAAAGGTTGCTAAAAAATCAATCCAAATGAGAGGTTTGTCGTCGACCGAAGACTCGTTTCTAGGTCTACCATTGAAAGTCAGTTTTTGACTGCAAAATCACAACTCTCGATGTCATCAGTGCGCCTATAGGTAGCCCCATCCTTTGAAAAACATTTTCACCAAAACAAGGACTGATGAACATTTTCCAAATAAAACAAACCGCCTGCTCACGCCCTTCCCCCTCTTTGGTTATCAAAACAATTCCTCTCGCATACTGTCGCATTAAGTCATCGATAAATAAATTTCAAAATCTGCGGCAACAATAGCAATATCGCATATCCCCGCCGCACATCCGTCCCACATGGAAACACACCAACAAAAAAGAAGAAAAACCTCAACAAGTTGCAATCGCTGTTGATCTTTCGATTAAAACATTTTTCCAGCGCCCCCTCGCTTGAAATCGGTGCCAAAATCTATACGCCACGTTCGACATATAAATACCTACCCCCATGTGTGTCAGAAGGGTGCGATGGCATATAAAATACTTTATATCATGGATACGTCAAATAATCCCTAATTGAATCACCCATAGGAGGGAATTTTTAAGGAGCATAAACGCGAAATTTTCACCTAAACTTGGGTAGCAGTTTCTTTTGTTTTATTTTTTTCTTATCTCGAATGGGTTTCTGTATAAACAACAACAATTGGAAAAGTTTTCTTTTGTGTTTTCAGGTGGTTAGAGAGCAAGTCACACGAAAGCGTATAAACACCCGAAAAATGACTCGAACTTGAAAATATCTTCTTTCTTTTTTTTTGCTCGCCCGCATGTAAATTATTATAAGCAATTTTCACTTTGCGTTTGTTTATTTACGCTATGGTGGATTTAGTTAATTAAAAATCGATCTACTCGCACCCCCTATGGCAGGCGGCTCATCTCATGGCAATTGGAAAACAAACAAACACAAATTGGAAATGCCTTTTGTTGTTGTGCTTCTTTTTTATATAACTGAAATGAAAATTTATAAAAATACCAACTAGTTTCGAGTAAAAGCCTTGATGTAAATTACCACTGATTTTGTGTACATTTCGATAAATGATTGAATTTATTGGTGCGAAAATATGTTTTTCTGCAAAAATTCACTAAATCTTGATCAGCGGGGTGGACGCTAATAAATTCTCTTGCGAGGTGTGTGTTTATTTTTCGCCCCGACTGTATAAATCAGTTGGAAGTTGTGCCGTGCCAAACGAGCAGCGCGCCAATAATTACAATAATTATTTTTGACGAAAAACAGACTGATTTTTTCTGGAGATGAACAAATTGGCAGAATTTTTGGCAACCATCCGGAAAGTGTATCCCTTTTCCGCCTCCGGAATGATATATCTCTGGAGCGAAATGATTTATGATCGTTAAAATTGATCAGCTTGATAACGCAATGATCGCAATTTCGTCGATTAAACGATCCTCTAATTCGATTTCGATATCGATTGTTTATTGTTTTTCATTTTTCTTTTCCACATAAGTGAGCCACAATGTGGATGAAGATATACTATGTGCAATGGGGATGTCCCAAGGTGAGTTCGGAGCGGGCTAATGCGGTTTTGTGTTATCGAAAGTAATATGCAGACATGACTTTTAGGAATGTGTATTAATTTGGGTCACTGTAGGCAGGTACACGTCGCCGCCCGTCTAGTACTGTACGTGTATTTACGGCGCTATTTATAGGCGGACGCGTTTTTGATTTATATAAATTGTTTTTCAAACAAACTGGAGATGGAACAGTCACCGGGGACTATTTCTGTCAGTTTGGACGCTTTTATTGCGTCAAGCTGCAGAGAGTCGAGATAAATTTGGGATGTTGACATTTGGAATTTATGTGCACGTCGGAATAAATAGAATAATAAACAATATAAAATCAACTGGTCAAAAGTGTTTTGAAGAATGACCTCAACAAAAATGAGAAACGTGTTGTTGTCGTATTTAATGAGCCTTTTTTGTGGTCCAGTAGATAACAAAGTTTTAAGAACTCTTTTGATCCCAAAACTATGGTAGAAAGTTTCAAAAACGTTTGCGAATGCGAAGAAGAAAACGAAACGAAGCAAATTTTCGTTGGTTTCGTTTAGTTTTAACAGAATTCAACACGTTTGCGAATAGGCAGAAGCAAATTTTCGCTTTCGCGAGATTTCTTTCGTTTTTTGGACCTGAAATGCTGGTTTTCGCTTCGTTTTTATAGAGCTCAATGCGGTTGCGAATAGGAAGATGAAAACGAATCGAGCCCTGGAAGCAAATTTTCGCTTTCGCATGATTTCTTTCGTTTTTTTTAAGTGTAAAAGTAGTTTTCGTTTCGTTTTAACAAAAATCAATACGTTTCCGGATAGAAAGAAGAAAAAGAAACGAGTTGTATGAAGGAAATTTTCGCTTTCGCGTGATTTCTTTCGTCTTATTTGAAAGTGGTTTTCGTTTCGTTTTTACAGAATTGAACCCCGTGATTATTTGGAAGACATTTTTTTATAAAATTATGTACTTTAAGTAGCTGTTGTTGAAACAAACAACGTCCACTTTAAATTTTAAGTGTACGAGAAAGAAATGAAAGCAATTTTTAAAGCTGAAAACGTTGGATTTAGAATATGAAAAAAGGCAGTTATTTAATTATTTATTTATTGTTTGACAACGTAATAAACAGATTGTGGGAATTTCAACAATTTGCGTCGGAAAAAGATCGCTATATAATTAATTCCGTGGAATTAAATTTGACAGGAAGTAGGACAACGCTCAGTAGACTAAAGACCGACTTTTCCAATTAAAGTTAATTACCAGGAGTAAATCCAGCTGTCAATAATCAGTATATTTTGTGGCAAAGTCAAACTCTCTTCGAAAACTAAAATTAATGTCCTGTTCGCCAAAGCGTACAAGTTTAAACCGCACGCATTCCACTCCACTTGGCATTAAGACCAAAATCTTCGATTTATTGGTTCAATAAAAATTTGAATACACCACAATTCACCCGGAATGACCCGGCGGAATGGTACTCGCCGTAAAATAAAAACAACACAAAATTCCAGCTCATATGGTTTAATAATAAATCGTCTTCGACGAGATTTACTTGGGAATTCTCAACGAAAAATACTTCATTCTCACCCAATCGGAATGTTTTTTGTTTGTTTGCTTTTAAATTCATCCCCCTCAGTTATAGAGAAGACTGTTCCCCCTGCCTTTCTTCCTCAAGGAAGACAACATTTTGTGCTACGCTTTACTACCAAAACTTATTACCCTTCCGAATGGAGAAACACTCTACTTTCTCGCACACAGTGTATATCTAGCCAGGGCGCCATTTTGGCTGCTCTAAGAAAATCATAAAATTCCATCGCGTATTAGGCATGAAAATATAATTTTTCTTTTAGTTATCCCTCTTCCTGATGTTAGGCAACAATGAATAAAATTATTTCAGCCATAGCGTGACCGGTTTTTAGTGTTTTACCCCCTAAAAAGCGTTTTGCTGACCCAAAATAACCAAATAAAATCGAGTCATTCTCGTCTGGGAAGGGAACAAAAATTACAACAATTGTGCTTTGTCCTTGTAACGAGCAATTTTAACCTTGGGCCTGTGATTTTCTCCTCTTATAGCAAGAGGGTGGACTCTACTCTACGTATTCAATTAAAAAAATCCTTTTATCTCGTTTTGCGTATTTGTTGTGCTCAGCGGGAAAGTATTTATTAACAATCATATTCGTAGAGTTATTTTCGCAGACGCGGCGATTTTTCCCGGAAAAAAATTGCCAACTCGACAGCACTTGTTACTACAGTTGGAACCATGTTTATTTTTTTTGTCTGCTCCACTTCACTTTAAGAGGTGAAATGCATTCAGCTGTTTTGTTCTATTTAACTGGTCAACATGTGCATGACTGGTCCTGTCGTTGATGTGAAAAGTCGAAAAGGTTAACAGGCGATGCGAAAAAATTATTTCGATATTTAAAAAAAAATATAAATTAAAAAAACAACATTTCAAATGAAGATAGCGAATGGAAAATGGGATTTGGGTTTTTTTTTCGCACATTGAGAGAGAAAAGCTGCGAATTTTCAAACCAAAATGGAGGGGGGCAGAGTGCAATTCATTTAGGACCAGAAATTATGGTTCGTTTGTTTGTTGTGTTGAAGTGCACGCTGAGGGAGATTTGTGGCGGTATTTCGCAGAGCGAAATTGCATTTTGTATGAAGTATGAGCATTTTAAATTGAATCATAAATAAAGCCGTATGAATGAACAATTGTGGACGTGAATGGTGCTTACAGACTGCGGTCTCGGACATGGTCTATTAAATGGGAAAGCATTAGAAAGGCGGATAAGTTGAGTTTAGAATGGTGGTCCCTTTGAAAGAGGTCTGCCACGAAAATAATTTCACACAGCTTTTCTAGTCCGTTTTAAATTGAAGTCCTTTTGATTTTCTTCCGCTTATTCATGCAAGTGAAGCGGGACATTGAAAATAATAATAATTGAGCAGTAAAAAGTAGTATTTCGCCCGATAGAAAATTACTCACTAGGTGGCAGCACCTGTAAGTGTTATTTTCGAGCTAACTGGGACTGGAACAGGATTCACGAGTTTCTTGGGATGGATAGGTTCCACTTGCTCTTGTGATTTGTGATACAGGCGATCATTTTTTAGCGAAAAGAAGGACCCTCCTGTCAAATCTTCAAGATTTTGGGACGACATTTAGCGATTGGCGACAGTTTGGAAATTTCTTGGCGCACCGAAAACCTACTGTCTATTAAATTAACTTTTTTCGATGCTTCTTTACAAATTTGGGTAAATTTATAATAGAAAGCAAAAATTTAAAGCACCCATCGCGACTTTAACCCGCCAATTTTTCATAAATACAAGAACGGGCTACAGAAACAAAGCAAAAAGTCTACTCCTGCAGGAAATATTCTGCAATTCTGTTCAATAATCTGTGTGTACCTAATTGAGCGAACAACAAACATTATTAAGAACAAAAGCAAATCGCCCAAACCAAACAAAAAAATCCTTCTTCGAAATCCGGGACACTGCCTAACATGCATTATCCTCACAACGATTCATTTTACCACCAACCGCCGAGCGCCGCCGCCGGTCGCCTTTTCCATTCAGGCGAATTTTTGTGCTAAAAAAAAAAAGAACAATCCTTCCACACATATAAATAAATCCCCATTGTTAAAAGATAAAATATAAAAATAGCCTTTTTCGCATTATCCTTTACGGTACTATGAGCATAAGAAATCGGCATACCGCATCGCACAAAAAGGCATCCAAAAACAAAACAAAACAGGGAAAAAATCAATGAAATGTAATCGCGAATAAACTATTGTCTGACGGTAAACAACGTTACATTTCCAGTTGTATATATGTCCACACACAAAATCAATTCAATACACAGAAAGGGAACGACTGAAATTTACTTTCGAGGACAAAGCGTAGAGTTATGAATGCGCCAATGAATACAAATTGGCTAATTACTGCATAATCGAATACGAAACATATTTACACAAATCAAATACACACTGCACACAACAAATGTCCACCACATCCTTCTGACGTAGCTAAATATTAACCCAACCAACACTAAAGTCAACATTATCCTTGCACTCTGCACTTTTTGATTGTTTATGTTGTCACTTAAGATGGCT
The DNA here is from genome assembly GCA_936431705.1 of Cheilosia pagana. Taxonomy (NCBI): domain Eukaryota; kingdom Metazoa; phylum Arthropoda; class Insecta; order Diptera; family Syrphidae; genus Cheilosia; species Cheilosia pagana. The sequence goes on from OW386169.1 coordinate 1,210,812, forward strand.
TGCACTAAAAGCACTAACCCACACACACACACACGCATCCAAAACAGCCATCACTAAATTGCATGTATAGATTGAGCCCAGCACAGTGCCACCCATCAATTTACCCCCCCTTTTGCTGTTTTACGCACAAGGATACGAACATTTTATTTAACAATTTAACTCATGTTAAACATTTTTAATGCACTTTCAGGATGCCCAAGCAAATTGAATTTTCTATAGAAAAAAAATCATCATCCTACCCAACGTCACATCTCTCGCATGAAGGACATTTTCTTGACTTTATAGTTTTTTTTTCGGTTTTTTTTTTACTTTTTGAATAAGAAAACAAAAAGGAGATTTTTTTTTTATCATAAATCTTAAACTAAACGTGTGCACAAAAGGAAGAGGGAAAGCAACGCAAAAGGAGAGGACACTCGAACAAAAGTGAAGTGAGTTTATTTCATTCGTGCACATTATGAGAGCTGTTTTTGTGTCCAACGTGGAAAGTAGTCGGATGCCATTGACGTCCACAGGTGTTGAACAACACTAAGAACAGCGCTGTCTCTGTGTAGGTGTGTGTGTGTTGGTGTGCCTGGGTGTTTTTGTGCCCAGACAACTCGAAGGAGACGAACAGGAGCAGCACACTCTGAAACCAAAGTCGGGTGTTAAGTGAATTTTCTATTTTTTGTTTGTTTTCGAGTACGAGCAACATTTTTTGGTGTAAGAAATGCCCGAACAGGATAACTACGACGATGAGGTAATTTTTTTTAGTATTAATGCATGCAAATAAATTGTAGAGGTATATTTTTTAAATTTAAATTTTCTAGTAAATGTTTAGGTGATTTTAAAATTTAAAGATATGATTATAATGAAAATAATGTTTTTAATTAGTTAATAAATTTATTTAAATTTAAAAAGTGGTTTAAATGCAGCCTAAAATTAGGCCTTTTCGAATTGAACTGAATTGAACTTTAAAAATATGAATATAATGAAAACCATATGTTTTTATTTAGATACTAATTTTAATAAATATTAAAAAAAATGGTTTAAATGCTCTACCATTTTTGTCCGTCCGTCCAAGGGAACTGTGAGTCCAAGATTTTAGAGGGAAAACTTTTTACGAAGCTGAACTATCGTTAAAACACAGTCGTCCACAGTCATAGTAAATTTACTACCCTGCGTAAAAATGCACGAAAAAATCATTTTTTAACAAAATATACCGCATTTTAAAAATAAAAGTAGCCTAAAACCTGCACGCATATATTTCACACATTTAAAAAAAGGAAATTTGCAATTCCCTGCAATAGTTCATAAGACTATTGCGGTCAAACAATTTTTCCACTCAGTTTTATGCGTATAGATCAAGAATCAATTCCTTCGCGCAACACACACGCAAATTTATATAGGCCTGGGGACAAATCAAACGACAAGTATTGATGTGGGAGCTGTGTACTCCATAGAGACACACTGTCAAATGCGGGACAACTTTTCTGCCAAACAATAACGATTGACGTTAACCATTTAAAATGTTCGACATGGGGGGGAAAAAATGTCAAACTCCCTGGAGAGGAACTCACGTCGTTCGGATTATATAGCATAACCAGAAAGTTAAACATCGTCGGCGAAGGATGAGACAATTTTTCCAAGGAGAATCATTTGCTGTAACCGTGAATGGTATTTTACAAAGTTAGTATCTTGAAGAGCAAATTCCCCATAGGGATAAAGGACAACTTGATTTTTAATTGCTGCAGAAACTCCTACCCCCGTCAGAGTGCAAAAGGGGTGAATGCTGTTCAATACGAAATTTAAAATTCATGATGACATTTGCCATCATTCTTCTGGTGCGAGGGTGAAGCACGTTTTTGACAGCTTCTCAATTTTTCACCATCCTTTAGGCAAGTGCAAATTGCCCTTTTCCGCTCCACAAACAGCATAGAGCTTGTATTGATGGGCTGTATTTATTGTGATGCGAGGACCAACTGAATATGAGGATAATAGGGACCTCCATCAGTGATTGATGTATTGGCACATCGGTTATAAAACAAATGGTGCCTTCAAGTGGGTTATCGCAAAGGTCCTTCTATCATTCTGAGCGTGGTTTTAAATTCATTTAAGAGCTATTTCCGTCCCACCATTTTTTGATGAGCCTCCCGACGAAGTTCGCACGACAAAACCAAATTAAACCGGGTAATGGTAATCTCCTTAACTGTATAAAGCACACGTAAAAACGCCCCGCATGGACACTGCCAACATTTATTTATATTAGCCGGAAAAGCTGATTAGTCCCCATCGCGCGTGCGATTAAATAAAATCTCGATTTACCCTGATTCCATTTACTACCTTGCCAGCGAATAATATGAACTCTGAGTCCCGCTTCCGCAACAGGAAATTAAATCTCTTCCATGACAACAAAATTAAGCCAAATAAGGAAATTTAATATCCGCAAATGAGGATAATGCTTTCACATTCGAGCAGATTAAACCAGCCAATTGCTTCTAACTTTCGCGAGCAGTAAAAAAAATCTCAAACAATGCACACAATATCCTTTGCATAATCCTTCTGCAAATATTACTTCAGTCCATTTGGAGAAATCAATTTCTTACGGAAATATTTCCCTCGAGGGTTTCTTTCCTCTTGCAAAAAAAAAACGAAAGGATTCCCATCGATAACCATATTCAAATCGGCGATGCGGAAAATGCACAAAATGTAATATCTCCCAACGTAAAACTTATAAGGATCTGCACACAAAAAAAGGAAGCAGCTATAAATGTTTGAGTTTCCGTTGCAAATCCCTACTATGAATTTCAGGAAGCCAATTATTTCCTGTGGCAAACGAAATAAGAAAACGACTGCAGGCGCATTTTTTTTAATTACCATAACTTTCTGCATTGTGTTGGTTCGTCCTTCTTCTTTTTTGGCAAATAATTATGACGACCAAGTTGAAATTGCAACTCAAACTATTAAGGACCGGTGTGTGGATGAAAATATATTAAAATTAAGCCCGGCACGGTGGAAGTTTCAAACATGCTCCTGGAAATGCACTTTTCTTTTCGAAGAATTTTATTGATCGAATTATATTTAATTCGAAATGACGTGGTATATATCTTTCCTCTCTCATGCTGCGCACACCGCCGGTTCTGGTTAGATGGGATGACATTTTATTTAGGGGACGGATATTTGATTTCGACTTTTGCCAGCTCGATGATATTTTTAAAATACATTTTTCGAGATTTCAATCCCAGATGCGGGGGCGAGCAATATTAAATTCTCGTCTTTGTTCATGTTTGAGGTGTTGTGTGCGGTATCCCGGGCAGTGTGTGAAATTAAGTTCGGTGTCTGGACATGCTGAGCACTCATGAGTTTCATCTTACTCTTCGATTGTTTCGTTGGCGTGCTACAACAATCGAGCACGCAACCCCAAATCGTATACGTAATCACTGCCACCCACCTAACTAGTTTGTGGGAAACAGTCTCAAAAGGTGATGCAGTTTGTTGGCGTCACGCAACTTGCCGTAATGAAAAGATAACAGTCCGGGGGTGTCTTGTTGATCCGTCTCGGGTTGCTTCCCACAATCATTGCTGACATAGAAATTTGTAAGTACTCCAAATACAAAGCTAGAAGTGCTGCCCCCTTGTTCTCAACTCGAGAAACTCTTGCAACAACGCATTAAGGCTTTCCATTCAGAAGACTGTCATTGTTGGCCCCAAAGACACAAAGAAGAAGGTGAGAAGTTCGTCTAAAAGCACCCGACAGAAAGACCCAACACACAACTGCCTTTCGCATATTCAGACTGCACAGAGGACCTCCGCATGTGAATGAGTTTTGTAATTCAACCACCATCATCATCATCATCAACATCATCATGGTCGTAATCTGAACCATTGAAGGATATCCGAGGTGGTTGAGGAGTGCGCAGCATAGAAAACAAGCAGAATGTTTCACTTGTGTTATCCTTCCTTTGCAGTCTGTCATGGAGGGATCAGCGAAAAATGGTCGCGCCAAGGGGTACAATTACGCGACTGAAAGTATACCAGCCCCCACATGTGCATGCATAGATGAGGAGCGAGTGGATGACAAAAACGCTGTGAATGAAATCCTCGTACGTGTGTAGCCAATTAAAGTTATTTTGCATAATGTGTTTCCGTTCCGTACCGTCGAATTGTGTGCTGCCAAGCAGCATCCTTGCCAGATGTTGAATATATACGGATTGCACAACCCATGGGACAATTTTATTAAATAGCGCACTTTAAAATGAACCCAGATGCATGTTCACACAGCAGTAATTCGATTTGGAGTCACAAATTTCCGGATTAATGCACTGCGAGATGTTAATGAGGTCATTGCGGACGCAAGGCACGCCACTGCATAAACAGGTTAAGGCTAATTTCGGTCACTGGTGGAGCAATTAATGCACAGACCCAGGGAATGTTAAATGCAAAAAGTTCTCTTCCCTGTGTACCTTTTCAATTAAGTCAACAGTCTCTGTGTGTGTGTGTTTTGTTTGGCAAGAATAATAGATAAAGTTGTGAGCAATATTGCCGTAGGGGATTGCTTGAGTCAACATTTTGAAAACCCTACCGAACAAAGCGACTCTGCAAAGTCAAAAATTAAGTTCAGTGATACCTTTTGTGATGCTCCTTATTTATTGAGGTGATTTTTCTTCAACTGGGTTGAGTGATATCCTGTTCGGAACGGCTCGTATGTGTGTTATCGGTTTTCAGCAGATAATAAATGCATGCAAATGAATAGGTTGGGGGTTAAAAGTTACTTTGCACCCTCACACACAACCAGAGTGGAGAATTTACCCTTTCTATATGATGGAGTCCTGTGCACAGAATGTTAACGACGATAATGAAATGGGTAGTTTGAATCTCTTCGGTTATAAATAGGGAGTCTATGAGATGATGATGATGATGATGATGTTTTTTGCAAGTGTGTGTATTGGGATAATGTTTCACTTTGGTAATGGACGGGGTGGCGATTTTATGAGAGATAGGATAGAGACTCTTTGTATAGTTCGATTCTGTTGGCGGAATGTGGGGAGGCAGCTTTTACGTTTATGAAGCCATTTTATGAGGACACTTTTGTGGTGGAATTGTAGTTTCGGAAAACTGTCGTTCATTGGATAATGCATGGAAGTGAATGAAGTGCCTCGGGCGTATACGTAACCTTTTTTTTGCATATATTTATGACTCAATTTCGGAGAATCGGGTGGGGGAAGTGTCAAAGTTATTATTTTCATTGGAAAATGGTTACTCAGTTGGATTATTTTATGCATTAGGATGTTGGGAAGCGGCACTTCTACTCAGGAAAGTCGCTTTCGCCTTGAGATATGGTCGAGGGACTCATCAGTAAATCTCTTCCCCGATTTTTTACCCTGACTATATACGAGTTGCAAAGGCAGTGGGAATCACTATCTTCAATGGTAATGCGTGTTCGATCTGATGTAGGAAAGTTACAGAAACGTAAGAGTATTGCGGAAAAAAATTCCAAAAATGTATAACACGGAATGTGATTATTCTTAAGAAGTGTAAACGGAATTTATTCCAAAATAAAATCTAATTTTGCGTGTTTCATTCCAAGTGAGCAAAGTGACTCGGGCGTATACGCAACCTTCTGACTGAATACATTGGAAATTCGTAAAACTTGTGAATGAGTTGGCCCATTGCGATGAAACAAAAACTAAATGCTTCTCCATGAAGCCCTTGACTATGTCTGAGAAATCCATGCTGATTGAGTGGGTACTTTTAACGTGAAAGCTGAACAAACAAACCTTTTTTCTAAATGGATCCGCAAAACTCACTCTGTATTTTTTTTTCATTTAAAACTTTGTTTGTCGACGTTTTTCGCCAGTCACTTCGAATATTACTCATAAGGACCGAGAACGTATTCTCGGGAACGTGCTGAACCCAAATTAGTGCCACTTATGGCAAAATGCAATTAAATAGCAATTTGCGAGCAAAGTAACCCGCTCGGCTCCTCTGACATTTCATTTACCCTCATCAGAATTGATTTATTATATATAAACATTATCCCTATAATGGGGCAACATGTTTCGCATTTTTCTTCGTCCATATGGGCAGCATTATACCTCGTTTTGGGGACCCCATTAATTTATTCACACGAGAAATTCAATTGGAATTTCCCAATTCTATAGTCACACTTTGCCGAGAAACATTATTAAAATTGTTTATAAATAATATAGCTCAATTATAGAGACTGCGGGGCAAATATTGACACTTTGTGGTAATGAGTATTTAAGGAGGCTCTGGTAGTAGGACTTCTTGGCTTGCTTGTAAGCCCAAAATCCCCTATGGCAGAGCCCTGTTTCAGTTAATTTAAGTAGTCAAGCGGACCGGAACTGACTGCCGTAATGCCAACACCAACAAGGAGGAGTATTTCTCTTCTCGTCTTAGTGAAAAGACTCATTAGCATAAATTACACTTGACCCAGATTCGTCCCCAATGTAGGATATTTCAGGGTATGCCACATACTGTTGGTTGTTTGTTGTAGTGTGTACTACCGCCGCCTATTTTGTCTGTGTCTTACCATATTCTAATTAGTCAGTCGGGGTTGACTGCTGCACATACACCACAAGGATGCACAAGCCGTGGCCATCATGTGGAGGACGATGCAGTCAACCGACTGACGACCTTCGTACGGACCTTCTTTTCGAACCTATTCTCTTGCGGTTACTTTTAGTTACTCCTGACATTGGGGTTTGGTTTCTGTTGTGTTTTTTCCTTAAAAGGGGATTATAAAAATAAAGATGCGCGTAATCACTCATGTGTATTCAACAAGGACACATCCATCAATCATGAAAATTGTTCCTCATTGCGAGGATTCTTTTGTGATTATAGTATGCTTTGGCGTGAGTTTGCAAGGATAATTTGGCACATGAAGAAAGCCCAAGTACTTCATCCTCCTTAAGAAATAATCCACGTTAAATTGCTTGTTGCTTGACAGACGTTGGGGGATGCCTCTAATGTAATCAAGTTATTACTGACGAAGGAAAATAAGGATATTATTCATTCCTCTTAGTATCTTGTTTCTTTTCAAAATCTAAAGATAAGGATCGTCGGGTCTTGTGCCTCTTGCGATGTCTTGGTTGTAAAATAACCGCATGTACGGAGGGACTAATTATTTTCTATCCTTTAAAATCCAACAAATCCTCTCGGAGGTTTGTCGTAAATATTATTTTAGAGGAGAACGCGATTTTCTCGAGGATGACAAACTTAAGTGCCGGAATGGAGAAGACACAGAAAAACGAAAAACAACCGCCAAATCTCAACAAAAAAAACTTTTTAGGTTAAGAAAATGTACACCCGTTCCCCTTCTGCATTTTACTGGGGATTTTTTTGTAAGAAGAAGTTGTTGCTGAAAATATTTTCAGAGTTAAGCTAATTAGTGAACTTGATACTTGAGAGGTCTGTGTTCCTTCGTTTTTAATGCTTGACAGGAACACGCGCAAGAGGTCCTTTGTCCATTGCTTTCGAGGGCTGGGACTTGTTTCATTTGGGTATATTTGAGGAAAACGTTTAGATAAATTGTACTTAAGTCGATGACACTTGAAATGTCATCTCAAATTCGTTCGATGGGTCACTGATTGTCAGTAATAATAGCAGCGTCACCTGTTGGATTTCATTCAAACCATTCTCACTTTGTCAGTAAGAACAGCAGCGGCCCCTGTTGGATTTCATTTAAACCACTCTCTTATAGAAAATTGTCACTTTGTCAGTAGGAACAGCAGCGTCCCCTGTTGGATTTCATTCAAAACATTCTCTTATAGAAAATTGTCGCTTTGTCAGTAAGAACAGCAGCGTCACCTGTTGGATTTAATTCAAACCATTCTCTTATAGAAAATTGTTACTTTGTCAGTAGGAACAGCAGCGTCCCCTGTTGGACTTCATTTAAACCATTCTCCTATAGAAAATTGTCATTTTGTCAGTAGGAACAGCAGCGTCACCTGTTGGATTTCATTCAAACCATTCTCACTTTGTCAGTAAGAACAGCAGCGGCCCCTGTTGGATTTCATTTAAACCATTCTCTTATAGAAAATTGTCACTTTGTCAGTAGGAACAGCAGCGTCACCTGTTGGACTTCATTCAAACCATCCTCGTTACACTTATAGGAACAGACTGCTATTTCTGATTTCAGCGAAATCGATCGAGTAGTTTTTAAGTCTTACAGAGAATTAATAGTTCGCTTCGAAATTGAGTGTTTCTTACCGTAAAAAACGTTTCAATTATTGATATAATTCTGAATTATGTGTGCTGGACCCACAACTAAAACACTCATTCATTAAAAAGGAGCCCATTACGTCTGCAACCAAATTAAGATAAATTACAACACCTCGATGGGCTTTAATTATTCGTGAGCGCCTACCCAAACGACCCTTTTTACTGGGGAAACTCAATTTTCTCTCTAAACCATTAGCAACTATACGAGTCCTTATAGTATCTACTACAAAACAAAGTGAATTCATTAAATATTTAAATCAAAGTGAGAGGAGGGAAAAAAATATATCTCAACACCACTTGCTAGCATGATGTTCATAATATTGCCCGCCGTTGACAAATCGTACAGCCGTATTTTCAGGGGAGATGCGTTTGAATAAATAAACAAGCGCTAATCTACCTACCACACCCGGGATAGCGTGCGAGCCAATTTAAATTCAAAATAAGCAAGATGATCGAATTATTTGGCGTGCAAGCAAGCCAACCGTGACATCAATTGAACGACCACAAAGCGGTCATTGGTCAGTCGAGTTCCGCCTGAGAGACACACAGAGAGAGAGAGAGGGGGTAGGAATTCAGCTTATTTCAGCACATATCTGAGATATCGATTATGAATCAGTTTCCAAGCCAGTGAAGGAAGAAAAATTGCAATTTCAAAATGGGGAGAACCAACATGCTCAATCCTTGAAGGATAATTTGTATTTGTCGAGCTGAGCTTTGACATTAGATTGGGCGTTCTTGGCCCAACAAATCGTTGCTTTCTTACAGCAATTTATTCGATTCAATTAGAGGACTTGTGTGTGTCCTTTTGATTTAATAAAATAAATCGATGCGGAGTCTTAAAGGATATCAAGTGACAGAAGGTCAACAAAACCCAGTCAGTTAAATATTTTGTAAAAGAACATCAAATGTGGATGTGGGATTGTATTTCTTTTTGCGTTATCCTGTTTGGTGTGTGTGGCAAAGTGGATTTATTTAGAAAGGAGAGTAAATAAAGTTTCATTTCCAATTGAAATTCTATACCGGAACACGTTCGCATTTACAACAATAGAATTTGCATTTACACAGTTGATATGCCATATAATGTTGCTGACAAACTACACAAGAACTTTTGGAAAGACAAAAATTTTTCGGTTGTGTAGAGAAAATTGCTCGAATTTGATTTAAATCGGGGTAGATGTTTACCAATGAGGTTTGGTTTAAAAGTAGCAATCAAATTACAGAGGAATTCGATGGGCAAAGAAGATTGGTGTCCTTTTTTGCCACCATTTTCTGACATTGATCTGATGAAGAGTTGCCAATTTATATTTTTTTATACGGATAACAGACGTATTAATTTAAATAAATGCAACGGCAAGCAAAATACCAGGCAATTTAAGGAACGTGATGAAAATCACTAAATAATAATAAACAATTGTTGTTAAGTTATTAGTTATAATAACGCAAGAATTGTGCAGCTCCCCACTAAATAAGAAACGCGGTCTCACTATCTCGCATTTTCTGGAACAATTTGTGACGTAGGCAATGTAAAATAAGTCCAAAGTGGCGTATTATTGTATGCAAAACTTCGCCACTTACCTTTTTTTGCCTTATTTGTGTTCCTAGACTCATGCGTTTATAGAGGGTACACAAATTGACGGTAAAATGCCATAAAATATTAGTTTGTTCATCAATGGTCAAAGAGAAAATTTCCAGCACATTATTTCAGTGTTCTTAGATCATCTACCATTCAAAACCCATCATCAAGTAACACATAAAAGAATAAGTAAATCCTCTCATTCCAGTTGGTATCTGGAAATCCAAATCAGCGCAATTGGCGTGGCATTCTCATAGCCCTGCTTGTCATTATAATCGTGCTTGCTCTAATTGTCACCTCAGTGGTAAGTAACATAACAAACAATTGGAAAACTGGTGGGTATGCATTACAAACAACAAAAAACCAGCTTCATTCCAAAAAAAAAAACAAACAAATCGCATCCGCATTTAGCATCTTAGAACTGATTGTCCCCCGACATTGTGTTTTTTTTGTATTCTTTTTTGTGTTTTCCGTATTTTCCGTGTCTCTCTCTTCGTTCGTGTACCACATTAATTATGTAGAAAACAACATATAAAATTTCTGCATTTATCAAAGGTCCTACTGACACCACCCGATGAGGGGCCACGCGTCAAAGGTAAACGCATCAAACTTCAAGATATCGTTGACGGTGTTTTTCTGCCCAAGCGAGCCAATGGCACGTGGATAAATGGTAAGTAAGGACACACTGTCAGACAATCGACAATAAATTTCGCCTTTTTATCTCGTTTATAGCGGAAGAGTTTATTTACCAGGATCAATGGGGCAGAATAAGTCTATTGAATGTTGGAAATTTATCGGATCGAGTACTAATGTCAAATGTAACATTTGTAAGTATGACTCTCAAATGAATTTTATTTCCTTTATCTGTGCAGGGAGAAATAGCAAAACTAGTGGCAAGTGGCACATAAATCATAAATAACATTTTGTAAGGAAAGCATTTTCGGAATTATGGAGACTTTGGAAATTTGTTTTCTCGCTCTGAATTTGCTAGGGATTTGTGTATGATGACTTATGAATATTTATTGCATGTTTATTGAATCGGCAATGGAGGCGACTTCTTGCGTGAAATTTTAGCCATATATTCCATTTTTACGGGCTCAATTGAACCAAAACGAATTAAACCGAGAGAGAGAGACGTCATTCGTTTTATAGTTAGATGGGTTTGGGGTGGCGAAGAAGTACTTCACGCGCAACGAAATGAGCGTCATAAACAATCAGAAGGAATATGCTCTAATGGCGCTGTTATTGCCAAAATTGGAGCAGAGTGCACCATCCTTCTGCTGGAATCATAAATAATTCCGTTTTAATGGAAAAAGCTTAACGGGAAGTCAGTGGTGATTAGTTCAGAGATTAAATGGAAAAAGGTTTTATACTTGTTTTGGGGGGCGAAGGAAACGGGTGACTTCAGGAAAATCTTTACCCCTCATAAAGACTTAGGTCTTTGTTTTTACTGCCCGTTTGAAGACGGCAGATAAAAACGGTTGGCGTTGAATGCATTTCCTGGGCATGGCCTTCGCATTCTTGGACTTCCTAGTAATTTTATTGCACATCTTTCGACTTTCAGATGATTTTTTTATATCAAGTGAGGTATTTTTCTTTGAGACTGAGATAAACAGGGTAATAGCTTTCACAGGAGTCGCAGTTCAATAGAAGCCCTAAAGGAGCAGTGTAGCTCAATGTTCACCACACATTGGTGGCAGCTTAAAAGTGACTGTCAGTGACGATTTTTATTTTTATTTAAATTCGGCTTTTGCTCCAAGGTATTCAAAGTGAGTGAGACTCTTGCTCAAGGTTAGTTGCCATCATGCTCGGAAGACTGTACAAAAACTGACGAATGCATTACTTCCCTCGAATGTCATTCCTTTCATCATCTCATCAGCAACAAAAAATATTAAAAAAAACAGGGAGCGTGCTTGTGACCACACGCCAGATGTGAAACTTCTCTTGCTTAATGTGGACAGTGTTGTATGTAGTTGAATTTCATTAAGAAATTTAATTTAAAAACCAAACATTTATAATATTGTTATTATCTTAATACAGCGCAGTAGATAATTAATTTAAAAAGTTTTCACAACACAATCCAATCCAAAATTTTCTATTTCTATTTCGAGAGTTTTTGTTTACATTTTGTTTTCATATCGTCAACTGATTCAGTAGTCTAGCGTCTGTGTAAAACCTAGCTTCTTCAGTTCCTCCAGCGTGTCCATACAAGTATTCACTTTGAGAATTAAGTTGAAAAAATTCAAAAACATACAAAATTTCATTGAAATCGGTTGAGTGGTTAAGAAGATCGACAGCAGCGCCACCTACCGGGTCCAAAACTACCCTATCCATCAAGTTACAACCAACCATACCCACCCACAAAATTTCATTGACATCAGTTGAGTGGTTAAGAAGATCGACAACAGCGCCACCTTTCGGGTCCAAAACTATCCTATCCATCAAGTTACAACCAACCCTAGCCACCCACAAAATTTCATTGAAATCGGTTGAGTGGTTAAGGAGTTTCAGGCGGCGGCATAGTGATGGCGACAGGCCGCCAATTTCCGTCACGCAATTTCCGCTTGGTCATTTCCGTCTTAGAAGAATCGATTTTACTCAAAAGTTGCGCCATAAGATGTTTCACATCAAAAACGGTTTATCGCAAAATCTGTAATTGTTCGAATTATTTGCGAAACATATTTTAATGGAACATCGCTTTTCGAACACAAGCTTGTTGATTGCAAATTTAGGTAAAAAGTGGGCCATCAGCTGGGTTCTTTTTAAATCACGTGTAACTTTGATTTTGACAGCTTTTTCGGGCCCAAAAAAAAATACAGAATCCTAGCGACTTGAAATGAATCGTTTTCGTCAGAACCGTTTTGTGAAAGTTAAAGAAAATAAGATTAAAACCAATTGACAGAAACAAACGTTATAAGCGAACTAGTTCCTAGTTTCTAGTTCCAAAAGTCATAATCGACCGCTTGGTCATTTCCATCTTAGAAGAATCGATTTTACTCCCAAGTCGCGCCATAAGATGTTTCACATAAAAAAAACTCCAAGAGTGACAGCCTTCTGTCAGTCACTCTTAAACAAAAAATCCCCGCCTATGCAGCGCCATCTATGCGTGAGATGAATGTACTTACTTTTTGACAAAACGTCACTTAAAGCGTAGAATTCAAACGTCTTCTCTCTCTTCCAGCAATTCGCTTACATAAATATACATTTATTGCAAATTTATTGCAAATTACTACATGACAGCTGATTAAACCCACAGATTAATGACGTTTGCATTGATTTGGTACTGATTAACAGCATACAACATATTTCACATTCCTCTGATAAATTGGAAATGAATAAACGCTTATTGTAAAATTTCCGCCAACAATAAAACCAAAGCCATTAATTCCAATTGCAATTGACACTAATTTGTTCAATGAAATTGCTGCGACTGTTTAATCATGATTAAGTCGAACAATGCCACACATATTCACATTATACGTGTCGACTCATTCGAGGTTCGTCTTCAACCTCACTCTTGTCACCGTATTCTGCATTGCTAAATGATTTTACCATTTTTATTTTTATTTGTATTTTTATTTTTATAATTAAACTCGATGTGACAGGTGTCGTCAGTGTCCTTCCATTTAATGAAAAAAAACATTTTTTTCCTGCAGAAAACACTCGCGCCATACACATTTTCAATTTCGGCAGATAAGAGATTTATTTTGTTGGCACAAAACGTCGTCAAACTGTTCCGACACTCGTACCTGGCTCAGTACACAGTGTTTGATATTCAAACGAGGTAAATGCGGGCGTTAAAACTTCAATACTTTGGAAAATAATTTCAATTTCTCTCGTCTTTTTGTCTTTGGATGCGGATACACAGTGAAAGCATTAAAATCAAAATAGACGCACACAGCGACGAATGGCCGTACCTGCATTATGCTAGATTCACGCCATCTGGCAACTATCTAATCCTAGTGTACAACTATGATATATACTATGTGCCTGGGCCACGCTCCAATCAGGTGTATCGAGTGACGAAGGATGCGGTGCCGGGTGTGGTTTACAACGGCATACCCGATTGGCTGTATGAAGGTGAGTTTTGATAGAGCTTCTCCAAGAACGGTTTGCCTAATCTATTGGATTATTTAGAGGAAATCCTACAAACAAATCATGCAATTTGGATGTCAGACGATGGCCATCTGATGCTGTATGGCTCGTTTAACGATTCAATGGTGCATGAGCAGCAGTTCGCTTGGTATGGCACAACATCGAATGGCGGCAATACGAATGCATTTTTGTATCCGGAAATTAGATCGTTAAGGTAAGTTTTTATGGGGTGATTAAAGATTGTGACACAATGTGTGGGCGAAATTTATGGAGTCGTTTGGATTTTATTTTCCAAGAGCGCAGGTTGTAGGGTTTTATTGTGCGTCTCGAAATTGCGCCATTAAATTCGGTGCTCTTGAGCGGTTTGACAATTTTTAATGTGTGAGGGGGTAGTTCCAAAAAGCACTAGGCCAAGCAAGTCTTTAGTTCAAACAGCATGAAAAAGAGAGCAACTAATGTCGCCTTCTGATAAAGGAAAGAAGACCCCCATTAAAGTGACGATCGAGTGGCTAATTCGAAACAAAGTGATCAATTACGGTGGACAATCCATACAATTTAAGAACCGACTCCTTTTTCCTGCATCCCTTTTCTAATTGGAAAACATTCAACCAGCGAAAAGTGACAATTACATTCGCTTAGTTAATCGAGCGAGTTGCGAAAACCTTCGAAGGAAAATGAAAAGGAAATAAAACTAATCAAACTCCAGAGACTAGAAACTTCAATCGGGTCCCCTGATTAGCATAATACCAGAAATTCCCAAACATTTTTTACACACCGGCAAAGCGCGATTGTAATATATTCAAAACTTGTGTTTCGCATGCCACCTGCTAAGGAGAGACACTCGTGCAAGGCTCCAAACCTGTTGCGCTCCGAAATAGACGTAATTCCATCTCGGGGGATTTTTTCTTTGGGAGTTGCGTGTGGCATACCCCCGTGAGTGAGGATAATCGTAGATTTAAATTGTGCTATGCCAGCCTCATGAAATAGACCTCTCGTCAAGTTTATCCCTTTGGGCTTAAGGTCTGTAGGAAAAAGTTCCCCACACACTGGAGGGGAGCGAATGAAATTCGAATTTGCCTTTCAGAACGCACGTAACACATAAGCCACCTCGTGAAAGAAACTGTCTTGGGGACTGCTCGAGAGTCCTCTTCAGCAAAATCCCTGTGTTGATGCGAGTTTACGAGGCTCAAGTAATGCAGCAAACCTATTTCGGGAGTTTGTGTATTTATAGATTTGCGCGAAAAGTCCTTAAGCTCGTAAAAAAGAATGTGATCCCGATGGAAAGCAATTAACAAAGAATCCCGCATATAAACAACATTTCGCGTTAACACTTTCGCCGGGAAAAGTTTGAGGCATATGCTGGAGATTTAAACAGCGTCTTTGATTAATTAAATGAGGGATGGAACAGGGATGTGTGCACAAAAGAAAATCACGTCGAGATGTTAATAAAATATCCTTTTTTTTCGTTCATAGATATCCAAAACCCGGCACACAAAATCCAACAGTGAAGTTACGTGTTGCTGACTTGGCCGATCCGAAGAATATTCGTATACGTGACATTAAACCGCCCCAAGTTTTGATAAATGAGTAAGTTTCTGTGGGTGGTGGTTTTATTGGGCGGACGCAGCTAGGCGCTGTCAAGCCGAATTGTGCCTATGAATTAATTTGTTTTCTTTACTTTTTTGACAGAGATCACTATGTCACGAGCGCGAACTGGGTGAGCGAGACTGAAATCTGTGTCGTTTGGCTGAATCGTCCGCAAAATATATCTGTGGTTAGTGTGTGTAAGAGTCCGGTGTTTATGTGTATCGAGGTGAGTTGTTTGTTGGGCTTTTTGTGAAATTATTCGAATTATGGAAATGGAAATGACAACGGGAGTTGTTTGAGAGCAAAAGCTTTTTTTTTGAAGAAGAAGAAGAACGCCGAACTAAAATTTCAGCATAACGTTCACGGAATTAAGTTGATTTAAATGTGAAACAAAAACAAATTCTGTCACGTAATGCTCGTTCACGGATGACGCGATTCGGCCTCAGATAAGTTTTGAATGCCATTCAGAGTTTTGAAAGAGCTTTCAGTTGTGTTTCTCCCTCATAACTAGTGAAAGTTGTACACCGAAAATGAAAAGCTCGGAGAAGGGTCGCAGAAAAAGACGGATAATCATTGGAAAGACAAAAATGGTGATGTTTTTTTTGTAAGGACCTTCTATATAAACAATAACCTACCCAAAATAAAACTACTTTCGTTGCCAGTGACAATAAATAATATCAAGAGCTTTTCACTTACCCACAAATAAAAATGGCCGCGGAAGAGTGCAGCTTATTACGACGAAACAGTAGATCTGTTCTTTTGAACGTTTTTCCCTTCAAAGTAGAGTGGAAAATGCGAAATAAAACTATTTCAGTTCACCTCTTTTTAACAGCAAGTTTCAAGAATTCACAATAATTTTTCAATCAATGTTTAAATACATCCCAAAGCTTTTTGTATCTCCAAATCCGCTAATTTTTCTCTAAAGTTGTGTAAAATACGACTTTAAATACATTAGTTAAATGAAATCACACAATAGAGCCATCTAGTGACAAAGAACAGAAGCAGAATAGATATTTTGTATGTTTTCGCTGCTCGCTTAGCTAAACAACTGATACAGGAAAACTGAGCCAAATTTCTGCCACTGCCAGGCTCTACTTTACTTACTTTACTTATGTCCTATATCTCCTTGTGGGTCCTAGGGCCTCTACAACGCATACGCGCCTCAGATCTCCCCAACTCTTTCCCAGTTACCGTGCTTCCTTCTCGACTGTTCTACGCCTTGTTCATCTAGGACCGCCGCGTATCCTGCCATCCTGAGTAAGTGGATTCCATTGCATCGCGTGGTTAGCTGTGGACCTGTCACCTTTTCGGAAAGTGTGACCAATCCCCTGCCACTTTCGTTGTTGTATGGTTGTGCCAATAGGTTCTTGGCCGGTTCTCTCATAAAGCTGTTCGTTCGAGACCAGAAAAGCCACTGCGCTCTGCTTCTAAGAAATAAATATTCTGTTGATGATTCTGGTTCCGTTCTTTGTCACTAGATGGCTTAACAAAACGTCAAAAAGAGAATTACAAAAGCAGAGCAAATAAGAATTTTCGGAGACAAAATATAATTTGACTATGAAACGAATATATGAAAGCAAGAAATAAGGACTCTGAAGAAAAACAGTGGTTGATTTAAGTGTCAAAGCTGTCAAAGTAAATTAAATTTGAAAGTAAAAAGTATCAGCAACTATTGCTCTTGCAATGAAATGTTTTGTTTGTCGTTTTCTCTGTTGGAGCGGGACATTACTTTCCGCATAAAACGATAAAGTTACATCTAACCCCAATAAGGAGGCGATAAAATTCCAGGACAAATGTGCCTCCAAACAAAGTGATACTTAAAAGAAATTCCAGTCGTTTACCTCCTTGAGAGTGTGTGCATCTGACATTTAATTTCGCGAAAAGTACTCGAAACATTATTCGTCAATGACACGACATTAATCATCCTCGCATATCCTTGTCAAGCGCATGCCATACACCCGGAGGAGTCTCTGAGACTCTGAGAGACTTTCACCAAGCGATTCGTAAACTGCCACACGCACTTCAGAGACCGACAGCCACCACAATAATCACAAAAACAAACACATATACCTATCTCAGACAAAACGGCAATTTATCATACGAGTATACGTCACGTTTACGTATATACGAATCGCCCTCCATCATAATTTACGAGCTCCACTTTCACTGAACAAATATAGGCCGAAATGAGGGAGAATTTCCACGACATTACGAACAAATCACAGCCATCTGTCAAATGGATCCTAAAATTCATTCCGCCATTTTCATTTCCATATACAATGCCGACTTAGTTTCATTAAAATTATTTCTCGTTTGCAATCGCGCTGGAAAATGCAGACCCACCGCATTAGTGGCGACGGTCGGGGTTGGGTTGACACAATTTCCGTTCCTTTGTTTGCATCAAACGCCTCGTCCTACATCGCCATATCGCCGTTGCGGGATGGAGCCTCAGGTTGGTCCTTGCGGCACTTTAGCATTGCACAGTATTTCACCCCCATTTTGTTTTAGGTTATTTTCGTCACATAGTTCACGTGCATGTGGCCAAGAAGCGAGTTCTTCCGATTACCCACGGACGGTATGAGGTCAACCGACTGCTGCACTGGGATCAGATTCATAATTTTATGTGAGTCCTCGACCTGGCCCGTGTCTGCGCCACGAACCATAGTTTCTTTTTTTTCGCAGCTACTACCTGGGCACCCCCGAGAGTCTGCCGTCACAGCAGCATCTGTATAGAGTTTCTGCGATACCACCACGACTAGGGGCGCCGCTGCAGGCACCCGAATGCCTGACATGTCCGGAGAGTGAGCCAGCAAATGAGGAGAGCAACACGAAACCACCGCCGAAACTGGTCACCGCATGGGACGATGATTGGGAGGACTCGGAGCCGCTGACATTCCCGCCACCAACGCCACAGGCCACCGACAGAAAGAGAAAACGGCCCGCGCGTAGCTTGTCCGGCCCCATCGAATGTCTGTACCACACTGCAAAGTTTCCGAAAACAATGAGCGCTGACTATGTGCTGATAGAGTGCTTGGGCCCGGTAATCCCTTGGAGTGGCATTTACTCTGTGGGCCGCAACGCTAGCAGCAAGCCTCTGAAACTACTCGTATCGGTGCAGAACAATACGCGGCTGCGGGAGAAGGTGTCCAAGATCGCCCTGCCACAGATCAAAACATTTCCGGTGATGATTTCCGGGGGATACCATGCCCAAGTTCGGCTTTTCATGCCGCCCGTCCTTCGGGAGGACGAAATCACAAGGTACCCCACCATACTGCATGTGTACTCGGGTCCGGGCTCGCAGCTGGTGACAGACAAATGGCACATTGATTGGAACACATATTTGGCGGGCGCAAAGGACTACGTTGTGGTGCAGATTGACGGCCGGGGATCCAGTGGCCAGGGCTACCAGCTGCTGCACGAAATCTACAAACGACTGGGCACCGTCGAGGTATCCGACCAACTTGAAGTCAGCGAGTATTTGCGGGACAATTTGCATTTCATCGATGGACGACGCATGGGCGTATGGGGATGGAGCTATGGCGGCTACGCTTCAGCCCTCGCACTGGCCAGCACGCAATCGATTTTTCAGTGCGGCATCAGCATATCCCCGGTGACAAACTGGAAGTTATATGGTAAGTGGCAAGTGACAGCTGGATGCTGACAGCTGGGGTGTAATTTTTGTTTATTTTTTCTTCCCAAATAGATTCCACATACGCGGAACGCTATCTCAGCTTCCCCAATGTCACCGACAACTACAAGGGCTACGAGGAGTCCGACCTGACAAAGTACGTCGACAACCTACGCGAGCGGCAATTCCTCCTCATTCATGGGACAGCGGACGACAATGTGCACTTCCAGCAATCGATGGTCCTAGCGCGAGCCCTCACCGCCAAGGGAGTCATGTACAAGCAACAAATCTACCCTGACGAGGGTCACAGTTTGGCCGGCGTGAAAAGGCATCTTTATCGATCGATGACGGGCTTCTTCGAGGACTGCTTCAAGAAGCTGGTAAGTGGACCGTTCGTCAGAGCTTTAATCCAAATCACTTTACAAAATTATACACACAATTTGCCCGACCAGAGCTACCAGAATGTGTCCGATGGGGTGCAGGGTGACTTTCTGGACTTTCACAGATTCTATGCAGCAAAGTGAATGTATGAGGCACACGCACTCATATGTATTTTAGCCACAAACGGGGTAGAGTACGTACGTGACCAGCCAGAACGGTGCCTGAAAGACCAATAAGAACTATATCGCCTATTCACCTCCCCATGTATTATTTAGGTATTTACACACTCAAACAGACTTGGTGTTCTATTTCGATGTTGTACTGTATAATATACTCTGTGTGTGTGTGGGTTGGTGTTGTGATTTTTTTTTTTGTTTTGTTCTTTTGTGCTGTAGTAACCAGTGTTTACTTGTCTAATGGACATGTTTGTCGTTTTGTGTGTGTTGTACTGTTTTTCCTTTTGTTTTATGTATTTTTGTGGTCAATAATAATTAATCATTGAATGCCGAAAGAATTGAGATTTCCAGCGATTAGGACGCGTGCATATTCGGCCAAAAGCAGAACCCAATCAAGCTGATGGAGAGAATTTCGAAGATTTATCTCACGAAATTGAAATCGAAACAGAAAGCCACTCGTCCTTGATTGATTGGGTCGTTTTCTATATTTTTTTCTGCCATTTTGTTCGTATGATAAATAGATTAGTGTCCGTTGGGTGCCGAAAATTGACTATTAAATAAAACAAATGGCCGGAATTGGTTGAGGGAAGAAGCTGTTCAAATTTGAGCAGGATATCTTGTGGTTATGATTTATTGGAATGTATCTTTCTGTAGGTAAACGATGGACGCATCATCAATTGTCTTTATATATTGAGCGAGAGCAACGATAAAAGCGAAGCTCTGACACCGATTAACGATAAAAGGACAAGAGTGGTTTTATAAAAAAATATAAACATTTTCCGTCAATCCTTTAAAATTACGAGAACGTAAAATAAAAGGGGGAATTTCGTTTTATTTCAATCCTTTGAAATTGCGAGAGTGCAAAATAAAAGGGGAGTTTCGGACAGCAAACGATTTGTTGCAAATTGTTGCGAGCCACAGATCCTTTGTCCAGTTAAAGAAAGAATTTTGTGCTTTATGGGCGACCTTTCTCTTCACAAATCTCTCGATTCATTCTCCCTGCCTCATCACTCAAAAATACAGGGTGGCTGATGAATGTTGCAACATTAAGAAACTTAAATAATATTTTTTTCAGTGAATGGAATTCATTTTTCTTTTATTTATATATTAATCGCCGACACAATTACTTTCGGTACACATTTACCCTACTTAATAAGGATCAATTCTAATTTTTTTTTACCAAATTGAAGCGATCCACTCTGAGATGTGTCGAAAAGAATAAAAATTTGAAAAAAGGATTTGCAAAATAGTGTAAAATAATTTTTTTTTAACCTTGGAACTGTTTGGTCGATTTTTGACCACTGGGCGAACCTAGTTCATGTTAAAGCTCATTCAATTTAATTAAATATAGCTTAATTAGTTGAAAAATTATGAAATTTACATGCTCGTTGATGCATGTGCGGCATCTTACCAAAAAGTTGTTTATTACTGCTTGGAGAGTTGAGACAGGAAAAGCCGCAATTGTCTCTCGAATGGATTGATTTAGGTCATTCAAATTTGTTGGTTTTGCTTTGAAGACTTCCTGTGTGCAATAACCCTACAAGAAAAAAATCAGTTGAAGTAAGGTCAGGCGAACTGGGGGCCAACGGAATGTGGACTTTTTGGATATCAGAGGTCGAATCGCTTCGTCCGTGAACGAACATTACGTGACGGAATTTGTTTTTGTTTCCCGTGGAACTCAGCTTAATTCCGCGAACGTAATGTTAGATCACATACGACGCGATTTGACCCCAGCTTATTGGGAAATTTTCGTCGCAATTCTGCCATAACAGGCCGGGCTATGTGACAAGTTGCACCATCTTTCTGCAACCACACAGAGTTGAAAGAAATTCTCATTCGGCGTAATTCTGGATACAAAAACTCTCTCAACATGCTCGAGAAATGGTCTCCAGTAACCGTTTGTAACGGTGGGACCGTTTTATTCGAAGAAGTAGGGCCCGACAATGCAGCGTGATGAAACTGCACTGTGACATAAAGTGGGTGCAATTCCGTCTCATGGAGTATCTGTGGGTTGGAAGCACTCCATATTCGACAATTTTGCTTGTTTATGTTGCCGTTTAAATCGAAATGGGCCTCGTCAGACATAAAAATACAGTTTCCGTCCTCTTCCACCATTTGAAGCGACTTCTGGCAAAATTCCAAGCGAATCGGCAAGTCTGCTGAGTCCAGTTTGTTGGCCATTTGAATTTTATATGCGAATAAGTCCAAATCATTGAACATAATTGACTGCAATGGTTGTCTGCTTATACCCATTTGAGCAGATAAGCTTCTTGTCGAAACTCTTGGATTGTTTTGTAGCAGCGATTGTTTCCTCCGTCCGAACTGAAATGTTTCGCTGGTAAGGGGCTCTTTCGACTGTCCCATGCTCGGCAAAATTGTTAAACAAGTCTCATTATGGTCCAACTTCTCGAAGGATTGCCGCCAAACGTGCGCCTATACTCTCTTTGAACCGAAACTACGGATAGCGGCGGACAATCCAAGTTCTTGTTTCACTGTACCAGTTATCCATTTTTGTTAAATCTAAAAATCAATTTTGTTAGCGGCTTTCATCAGCCATCCTGTTTTATTTTATATATTTGACAGTCCACACTCGTCGTTGATTTAAGGCCAAGACCTAAGCAAAAACTTTATGACCACTTGGTAATGGCGCCGCCCCTAAAATAATGTCAATTTTATGTTGTGTTGTTTAACGTTTCATGCTTTGGCAAAGCTTCAAAATGTACCTGTTTGCAAACGCTTGGACATATTGTTTACATTTAAATTTTCCACTTCAACTATATATACTTCCCTTTTTGTGTTTAATACTTTATTTCAGGTTCCGCCAGAAACAAAAGCTGGTCTCGGAAACGGCGGTGATATGCAGCAGCAATAAATTTATATCGTGTGATTGTCCTAATTTTGAGAGAAAAAAAAAAAACAAAACCAATTACAACAATTTCAACACAAAATAGGCCATTACCCATTTGAATGAAAAAGATTCAAAATAAAAGAAAAACAAAAGAAGTATTTAAAAAACATGGTTGTGAACACATGAAACATACATTTAACTGTTAATTAGTGAAACATTAGTTGTGTTTTAAATTCTTTAGAGAACCAAACTAGGACCAGAAATGTAAAACATAAACAATATATATATGTCTCCTTCCACGTCCTCTTCTGTCCCTTGCAAATCTATTACCTACTAAACTCTCCTTGGTGATACTTTAAGTGCCAAAAAAAGAAAAGAAAACAAAAATAATTATTTACCCCCCTTTGTAGTAAAATTGTAACTTTATTTTCTGTTCTCAAAAACAGAGCTAATATTTACCGCAAGGTGTAAAAGGCAACTCTCGTGTGAGGGGTGAAAATAGCATATCCCAAACCCACTAACTTGTTCAAATTAAATCCATCCAACCCCCCTGCTTTGTGCTTTTCTGTTTGGAATGCAAAGCGAGAGGAAAAAGCGAATGAAAGAGGTGCAAATGCCTGAGCTAAACGTCGTTAATCCGCGAGCGGTTAGTGGAAATGGTACCATTAAACGGGGAGATATATGCGATGGGGAAAAAAAAGAGGCGCGAAAGCGTCGAAGGTACTTTTTCGCCAGAAAATTAAAGGCAAACACCTGCAACATACATCCCCGGGGGGTTAGCTGGTTTTGAAACTTGTGCTTTCTTTTATGGTGCTAAAAAGGAAGCGGAAACACTACGATACAGAAGTGTAAAGTACAATTTTTAATCACATATTCAGAGTGTCAATTAAGACCAACGCGTGGGCATTATTTTCGTTTTTTCGTTTTTTGTTTTAATTAGGTGAGCACACGCTTGGGGAGTTGCAGTTTCAGGCAGTTTTTTTTTATTCAAGAACAGAGTCTATCTGACAAAAACGTATGACACATAAATAATACAAACCCTCGTTTATAGATATGTTACATCTTATGATCGTTTTCTTATTTGATGACACTGACAGTCAGAAATGTCAAATACTTCCAAAATGTACTATTACACTTTTGAATCTACTTGTAGCGAACAACATTTCCAGTGACTTTTACCTTCTTCTGTTAAAAGTGAAAGTAGTTACCTCGAGTTTGACAGTTAAAAAGCAAGCGTCATTCAATACCGCCATTTTGAATTTCCAAGTTGATTTTTATTGACAGCTGAGCGAACACCTTTTGCAGCTGAATAAGAATTGCCATTTGCGTTGCGCGAATAAAAACAACTTTTGACATGTGAATGTCCTTTGTTTATTTTTAATTCTATTGACAGCCGGCTGACTGTTGGATACTTTTTTGATTTTTTTTGCACTCTCTTTGGAGACACGAATTACAAATATGCCTAGTGAGTTAAACGCCGCGTCAAATATTCTTTTTGTGATTTAGATGGAAAGACTGTCAACTGTCAAGTTCCTAATTTGTTGTTAAATAAACTTCAATCAGTTGCAGTTGATACAGCCAGGCTCCATTGCGTTTATAATTCGTGAAACTGTCACACATTTTAATGTTGTACTGAATACTACTTTCGATGCTTCAATTGTGTCATGACAGAACTAGTTAAAATTGTTACAGCTCAGAAAGTGACAATTTTTAGAAATTCTGCTGTAGGTACAAAAAAACACTCGGGTGGAAATAGTTTACAGTGAAACTTTGCATTCGAAAGTTCATTTCTGCAAAATGCATACAATTCTTGCTGCGAACTGTCAAAATTGTATTCAAAATCCATATAACGCGTTCCAAAAACAAGCGCATTCAAAATCAGCCTTAAACAATAAATAGAAGTAGTGTCAAAAAGTGTGACATTTGTCAAATTGACGGCACATTTATTATCTTTTACATTTTTTTTTTCCAAATGTGCACAACATAGTTAATTAGTAGACGTCAGAAATCATACACAAATTTGACGTAACTGCTGTGTAACGAGTTGATTACTTTTACGCAGTGTTTATCAAAAGAGGGGGACATAAAAAACAATGAATTTAATTAATATTGGAAAAATTAGTAGGCGTGGCGTTTATAAAAACATTAATCGAGATATTCGACGAAATTAAGTCCACGAATTTACGTCTACGAATTTACTTTGAAAAGTAACAAAAAAGAAGAAAATGTTGGTTAAAAAAAACTGAAAGAATGACGGACAGTCGTCACCGTTTCTGTCACTGTAAAAAAAAACTAATAGCTCAATATGAGTGAAAGATCAGAATTTTCACTCTTAAAATTGATAACAGCCCCTTAAATCCTTTAAATCGGGATTACTAATAATAATTCTGAACCTTATATAATTTTCTAGGTCACAATAAACAGTTTTGTTTGAAAAATGTCGCCATTGTGAATTCGAAAAATTAAGCGCCCACAAAAATTGATTATAACTATTAGTATTAGTAGTTTTTAAATTAGTAGCCTTATTATATATTCTGTTTATGACCTGCGGGGCATTGACAATCTGTGCTGCAATTGTGACTACGGGTGACAGTCACTTATTCATTAGTCGACTATTGAATTTGCGAACTAATAATGTTGCCATTGCATTATTCCAAGTCGTTGCTCAATTTTTTCGAAGTCACTGTCTAAACCTCCCTCAGGGGCCTATTCAAAACAGCGGAAAAAATTCAATGCTGAAGTTAGTAGTGAAATTTAACCAAAAAAAAAACGCGCCTCTTACTATCGCTAGTTTAGTTCAAAATTCAAATGCAATACTCGACTTGGTAGCGTTGGAGTGTTGCCCACCTAAAGCTGTTTCCTTTTTCCTGCTGTTAGCTCATTTAAAAACAATTTAAAACGTACCTACTACAAAAATGCCTTTACAAATTTAAGCAACAATGTTCTCGTTAAATTTAGCTTATATTACCCGCATTTCCATTTCGTGCCTTTAATACGTTAATTCTTTTCAAACTACCTACATAATTAAAATCTTAGGGAACTCTCCTACTCCTACTCCTTTTCCTCCTTAAAAATTATACCGAATCTATAGTTTTACGAAAATTAGAAAATTTAAAATTAAAATAAATATACTGCATGCATATTAGATGAACGTGTTCTTATTACAGTTGAATTCCTCAAGGATAGCAAGCAAAACAAAATTATTAGTATCCCTTGTGGACTTTCCCACTACAACTAAATCCATCCCAGGTGTGCGGCCATTATGAGAAGGAGGACCACAATCCTTTAATTTGAATAAAAAATTAGTAAGCACAAAAATGTACTTTTTTTGCCATCGTCAACTGAAAAATAATTGAGGTCTTATCTGGGCAAAAGACGTAAACGAGCAAGGCAATCCTTTTTATGGCCGCACAATTAAAAATAACTAAAAACTTTCATTCAATGAAACCCGCCCCACTATCTCCCTTTGCCCATCCTTATCCCATGGAAAAAAAAAGCAATAAAAAACTACATGTTCACAATTTAGTGTAGCAACGGAGGGGAGCCTATAGCTATGCAAACAAAAAAAAATATAACACAAGCAATTTTAACTTTTAGAAAGTAAAATAAAAATGTAGTACTTAAAAAAGAAAAATAAAAAAAACTAAAAACTGACTGTAAATGTGTAGAAAGTAGACAAATTATATTAATTTGATTACTTAAGCAATAAATGAACTTTGTAAATAAATAAAAAAATCTGTCTACTGCTCAGAGCTACCTAATTCAGTAACGGATTTTATTTCTAAAACTAACTCTGTACAAAAAGAAAAATCAAATAAAATAAAATTTAAACAAAAAAACCGTTAAATAGTATTAAAAACACGTAACCCCTTTACAATTGTTAATAGAAAGATAAAAAACGATTTGTTAAAAATTCGTGTATATAGTTTAAATTTATAGAAAAATTTGAAAAAGTATTATTAGAGAATTTGTTTGAATTTACATTTGTGATTTTATCTCCGATAATCCCCCGAGTTTAAATTAACAAAAATGAGAAGAAAAACAACTAAAACAACCATTAAGTATTATTTAAAATTTTAAGCAATAAATTGAACTTTAATTAGACGAAAAAAAAAAATTTAAATCTGTTTCATTTCGTGTTGGAGTAAAAATAGAAACCACAAAGTGTCAGACTGTCGACATTAATAATTGACATCTACACAAAAGCCGTATACGGACGGGCTTTATCGCTCGCCCCCTCTCTTCTCCTCTGTGTGACAATCATTATACGTGTTTGATAAAGAATTTGACATAGGTTCGTTCGTGTGCCGTAGCAGAGTGTGTGTGTGTTCGACTTTCTGTTTGACAAGGAAAATCACTTTCGAGAGGGATGCTACAACAGCAACGCCTATACGTGTCAGAGACAAAAGTGTCATACCGCTTTCATCCCTTCCGACCGACAGCGAGAGATTGCCTTCTTAAATGGGGCTTTAAAATTACAGCAAAAACAGGACACCCGCTGGTCGGTGCAGGAGCCAATTACATGTACGTTCCAACCGCATCTGTTGCCCATCAGAGTAGTAGACAAAAAGCAATCAATTATTGACAAACAATGTTTCATCGGCTGCAGGACAAATGCACGCCTAACATCCTCGTCCCAAACAACAGCGAAAATGCATTGTGACGCGTGATAACATGTCATGCACACAAAAACATCCAGCAAACAGTGGAAAAAAATAAATCTAGAAAAACAACACCGAATGGGGTCGACGAAAAAAATAAATCTAAAGGACACACTGCAGATAGGAGAGTTGGTGGATTGCAAGTGGCATGATGGTGTGTCACAAAACGGAAAGCAAAAAAAAAAACGGACACCAATTGTCAGTTCCAAACCTCTCCTACCCTTGAGAAACACAATATGCTCACACACCCCCTAAGCGCCTTAGATCGGGACAATCATCGGGTGATTGCTATTCTTCTGTCGGTTGCCATCCCACCCGCACGGCGATGATGCAGTCCGAGGCTTCGTCTTCCTGCAGTCGACCATGAAAAAATGGATGACAAAATGGAGAAAAAAGGGTTGTCAAAGTTTGTGCACACGGCATCCTGAATCCTGTCGCTGGGGTTAAAAAAGACGGTTGGTCTGTCCGCAAGATAGAAAGAGAGGTTGCACATAAGTATTTAAATTATTTGGTTTTCATAAAACAAATGAACGATGGAGTGTGACGCCTCAAGGAGTTTATTTTTTTTTGCACAATTCCGGCCAAAAAGGAATTTCTCTCACAATTGCAGTGACAATGATTAGCTGACATTGTTGGGGGATTGTGTGCTATTGCACGACCGGGTATGGGAGTAGATGCGATGAACCGCAGTGTATACGTGACGAAAATTGTTAAAGGATTTGTGGTTGTGGTTTTATTCATTTCGTGTCTGGCACAGTTGGCAGGTAAAGTAGAACAAGCTGCACAGGGTAAGCTTTGAACGATAATCGACGTACCCAATCTGGCAAGCTGTCCTAGAGAAGTTTGATAAAGGGAGCTGTCGCTGTAATAATCGGCCTAATGCCCATATTGACATCGAAACCGTGTTTAGTTAGGAGCACTATTTGAAGTTGAAAACCGCTTAAATCAAAGAGCATTTTCCATAATTTCCCATTGTCTCAATGTCCCCGCCTATCGACAAAATTTGCTGCCAATATCGAGGCAATTCCTGGGCAATTTCTGGGCAATTAAGGAACCGACAAATGGCCTTTGTGCGGCTGTGCCGTTCTCACCGCATGCACATTGCAGGCCCCATTCCTGTGCGATAAACGTCTCACCTATCAACTGCTCCATTATTTTCCACATCCGGCCAATCTGTCTTGCTGTTGTTGCCATCGGATCTAATTCCATGTCAAATGGGACAGAGTCTCCTCGTTCAAAGCCCGAGATCCATCCCAAAGCTATTTTAAAACCAAGACTAGATACGTCTATACCTGTACGCAATCTGGAGGAGTATGGTAATCGTAATTAACCATCCAGAGCAACACTGATGCGAATTCTCTGGCCCAAAGATTATGAAAGAATTTTCATTGGCAATTACTGTGGTACTGTGAACTGGCATCAGGATTCAATACCCAAAGTCGGCGACAAAGTTCAAGGATATTGAATTACCCGATTCTACGGAACAATGCTTGAAGAAAATATATATCAATAAAGCTAAAGCTCTCCTGGTGTTCGGATTATCTTTTGGTCGTTTTGGATGTGTCGGATGGCCTTCGAGCCGTAAATCCCTGCCACATGATGCACATTGAATTGGATTTTTGAAAAGTGGGGGTTATTTGGGGCGCCGAGAGCCATGTAGTAGACACTCGACACAATGGCATGTTTAACTACAGTCGGTACATGTGCTATGGTCTGGGATGTGCTTGTAAATTTTCGTGGAAGCACATGTTCGATTTGTTATTGGATGGGAAAATGGGCTTAAATAACATTGTTGGGATGTAAAAATGACAAAGAGGATGCCAGAAGAAGTCGGTCAAAAGGATGTACTTTTTGTTGCTATTTTTTGTTGAGTTTTTATTAATAATAGGCAGACATTTTTACCCTATGAACATGAGGGTGTCAAGGGTAAATGACATTCAAACAGAGTTGTGGGGCACTCGGTGAAGGGGAGCCGCTTCACGGTAGAACCAATCGGTCAATTTAGATGTATTTTTTAGACGTAGTAAAGGGCGCAATGGTGCAGCATTTAGTTTTTATTTCATCGAAATTGGACAACTCATTCAGAGGTTATACTGGTTTTTGACGCAAAATTCAGTAATAACAGAGAAATTGAAGAGGATTGAATAAAGAATTGGGGAGGAATTAAATTTGTTGAATTTAGGCCACCGTTTTACGGGTTTACATGGCAGATCTTTTGCAGACGCTCACTATACGACTGCGACTGTGCATTTTTTACAGTCAGTTAAGTTGCAATACATTTTTAGAATATGCGATAAAATGTTAAGAAAATTGTGTAAAATGCTAAATGAAATACACGAACGAAACTATCTGCGCGGACGCTAAATCGGGAAGACGCTTTTCCTGGTATGAACCCAATTTGCATGTCACATCTACCGAGCTGCGTTTCGCAGCCAACTCCATGCTACTTACTAGAGCAGGAGGGATTTACATGCTCTCTCTCTCATGATCGATCGATCGAACAATGGTCGGTAAAAAGTAAGAGTAAACATTTAGTAGACAAAACAAGGACTCAGCATTGTTACAAGCTGCTTCATTCGATGTCAATGAAGGTTGATGTTGAATTCGCACAACACTCGCGAAACACCCGATTCACTAAATCACTAAATTGTATTAATAAGTAAACATCAAAAGTTTCCGTACGCTTTTTAAGTATTTATCATGAAATGAGGAGAATGAAACTTATATCATTCGAAAGGTATTCTGCCATAGATGTGCAGAAACAAAAAAATCGTAGGTATATGTCGCCATTAAGACTGGCAAAATGAAGTTAAGAATTTGCCATACAAAATGCTTAGCAGTTAAATCAGAGCATTTTGTTGCCATTCAATTTGTCGCGAATTTAATCATCTTAATTTTGCATTCTTTAATTTTTTCTTCTTATTCTATAAATAAATAAATATTTTGGCGCGACAGGTC
The DNA here is from genome assembly GCA_936431705.1 of Cheilosia pagana. NCBI lineage: Eukaryota > Metazoa > Arthropoda > Insecta > Diptera > Syrphidae > Cheilosia > Cheilosia pagana. The sequence goes on from OW386169.1 coordinate 1,240,939, forward strand.
TGTGGGACGCAAGGCCTAGTTTCTCACAGCCATTCGTTTTGTGTGAATTTTCAATTTTTGGGACGAATGGAAGGGATCTACAATTTTACGCCGAGTTTAAACGGGTAATTGAGAAACTCTTTCATGACAGTTTTACTCTCGGATGTTTGTCAGACGTTCGCGAGAGGTGGCGCAGTGGAAAAAAAAACCTTAAAATGGAATTCGGGTGTTTTCGGGGATCGAACCTGTCCAACACACCAACCACTAAGCAACTGCGCCTACAACGTCCACGTCTTTGGCCAAGATAATAAAAAAGCTGATGATGATTTTACTAAATTTTGACTCTAAAAGAAATTGCAATCAAATGGCGAATAGTCAGCTGACCTAAAGTGCAGTGGCCCATAACGACTCCAACTCAAGAACAATACAAAACAGCTCGTAACCCCCGTGGCAGCGTAGGAATAAGCTTAAAGAAAACATTTTACAAATCAATTTTCGAAAAAGCTGACCAAATGCAAATTGATTTCCAACAAACAAACCTCCAAATTCGGCTCCTATTTCAAATCCATATCCTTCAATTTTACTATGTCTGACTGTGTGTAATATTTAAACTAGAAATAGTCCTAATTCCCCAGCTCAGAGGTGGCAATATTCAATTTTCGAATGAATAATTCATAAAAATTTCACCCGCTGATCCAAAGGCTCCACATCAAGTGCACATCAAAGGCCATTGTAACCACGAAATAGAATCCAACTAAAGTGTCGTTTGGATAAAAAAAAACGCACACACAAACTTTGCGCGTTTGCATATGAGGTGAGGGTGTACTCATAACCGACGATGCGAACGTGCCTCGCACCTCACTGCATGCAAAATCGACTATGAAAGTAGCAAAAACGCAGGTGCTGTTTTTTTGAATAAATTTATATATTTTTCCAGAGGATTACCGCAAAAATTCGTCAATCTTTTACTATATTACATGACAGAAAAAAGGACCTATAAAAAGGGTTTTCATTTTGAGTGGCGTTTTCAACAGTGTTTATCAGAAGTTACGTGTGGGAAATTGCCATTAAAAACAAGTTGGAATTAAAACCTCTATGCAACCGTCGTCAAAAACTATTTCGTTTATGCTGCTGGCTGGGATGAAACCACAAACTTTGATGGGTTTTTTGGAAAATTACTTGAAAAGGTTATGGAATGTTTCGCCAAAACTAATGTAACTCCATTAGAGAGGCGATACATATTGAATGAGCTCGTTTCAAGGGTGGTTACGCTTTGCAAACCACAAATTTAACATCTCAAACAAAGCCAGACGAACTACTACCTTGGGGTGTTGATCCGTTTTAGCGTTGTCACATTTTTTCATAACTTTCCCTTAGTAAATTCTACCCTGCAGAGGTTCAAGCTCAAATGTGTCTTTTGTTAGAAGAAAACTATCACAACAACCAGGTGTCCAGACATCCTCCCCCATTCAACAGTAGTGGGTTGCACATAAATTTATCTTTCGCACCTTTCTGTGAATTGTTAAACAGATCACTTGAATGTGACAACAAAAGCCGGAACTGTGGAAAGGATTTTCTTTAAAAAAAAGGAAAACTTTCTGCAGCCTTTTCTTAGAGAAATATTCAGAATATTTTCACTCTACTTGAACTTGTTCACTCGCTCTCTCTCTCTCTCTTTCTCTGCGTGGAGACAATGAAAATGGAAATGCGGTCGGAGCTGGGTTGTTATCCTTCTTTGGGAAACTTCCGGGCCGAAGATTTGAATACTAGAATGCCTAGGCAGGGAGCAGAACAAAAGAGTTCACTTCTTCTTTTATGGAACAGGATGCGATTTCAACTTACTGAAACAATAGGATGTGAATTGGCTGAGCGTTTGAAAGCGAACTTTCGATGGTATGGCGGTGGGTTGTGGGAACTATAATTGCGTCTAAGATATGCAAAATAAGTGTTGAAACAACGCATGTGTTTGGGTGATAAGAGGTGGGATGTATTAGCACTTGATGTGCGCCTGGGGTAGGGGCTGAATGGCATTTGAATTTTCCAATTAAATGTTGGTTAATGCAAGAGTAGTTTAGTTTAAATGGCATGAAGTGCACTCTGGAATCTGAAAAGGCTAACATGACAGAAAATGTTTCTAAAATATATAAGTAAGTAGATGTCAAATACGAATCGCAGTAGAAGAACGAACACCCATCCTCCTTCCTTTACTTTTAAATCTTACGAATTTTTACGAATTCTTACGCATTTTACTCAATTGTTGTTCTTCTACTCGAAAAATTCGTAAAAGAGAGCGGCTTCGAGAGAGAGCAAGATATTTCCACTCTTACTAGTTTTAAATCAACAAATTCCTTTGCGTAAGAATTGTAACAACTGTCAGTCGCCTGAAAATTGACAGCTGATTTGAATTTGTTGTTCTATTTGGCATTTGGGTGGAATATTCGCATCTGTCATTTTTCACAGGTTACTACAAAAGCGTTCCTTATAACTTTTGCGTAAGTTTCCCTCTCTAAGAGAGAATTCATCCCCCCCCCACTGTCTTTTCCATTTTTACTACAAAAGTAAAGGAACAGACCTAATATAAACGGGTTATCTGTCAAATGGTCAAAGTTCAAAGATGACAGGACGGTTTATAAAAATGCATTACTTATTTGAACAAAATTGAATCATATTTGCCCAGATTGTCATTTAGGAAAAACTAAAAAACTAAAAACTCATTCAGAAACGTCAAAATGACCGCGATCCATTGGCTTGCTAAGTGGCTAATAAAGTGGTTAGAATTTCTGTAGAAGTATTAATATAAAACCGTCATAGGATTGCATGTAAGTAATCAAGTTTAAGAAATCAAATTTGACATTTCAAGCTAAAAGACTAAATTTAAGTCAATTTTTGTCCATTTAAAACTCTGGACAGTACAAACTGTCGGCGCAGTGGCTTAGTGGTAGTGTGTTGGGCTACTTCATCTACGACGGGAACGCCGCCAATGCTCAGGAGCTCCTCCGATTTAGCACCGCAATAGCGGATCGGGATGTTATAGATACGGTCAAGCAATTCACCGAATTTTGGTGGCTTGAGGAAGGGGTGAGGGTAGATACGCTCTCCCGGGCTGGTGCGCTACTTATGTAGCATCCTCCTAGTTTTAAGCTAGTTCTAAGTTAGTTAGGCGTAGATTAGGGGGTCTGTGGGAGGGGCCGGGCTCGTCAATATGATGAGTGCCTCCGGGACTTGACCGACGCCTATGGCCTCGCTCGAGTCCCGGCGGCGCAGATGAACCCAGTTGGCGACTGCCAGGCACTCATGGACGCGATCAGGATGGGGACCAATCCTTAAGATTGCTCACCATCCTGATTATAGTTAATGTAGTTTAAGTAGATTAGGTTGTTTTAAGTAGTTTTAAATAGTTCTAAGTAGTTTTAAGGAAAACCAAATAATAAAGATTTCCAGTTTTTCTAAGTTTCTGGAAAAATAAAAAACAAACAAAATTAAATATATATATATCTAGATAGATTAAGGCCGAAAGGCAATAGTTTTAAGAATAACGATAAGTTGAGCGCTCGCTTGGAGCCAGTAAGCTAGAATTAAGATCCATGTTAGTTTTAAATTAGATTTAATCGTTTTTGTCTAGTATTAAGTTAATGAATGAATTAATAAAAATGAATTGAAAACTGAAAAAAAAACTGTGTTGGGCTACTAAGCGAGGGGCTCAGGTTCGAATCCCGAGAGGGCCAAATTACATCTTAAGGTTTTTTTCCACTGCGGAACGTCTCGCGAACGTCTGACAAACATCCGAGAGTAAAACTGTCATGAATGAGCTTCTCAATTAGCCGTTTGGACTCGGCGTAAAATTGTAGATCCCTTCCATTCGTCCCAGAAATTGAAAACCCACACAAAGCGAATGGTCTCGAGAAGCTAGGCCTTGGGTCCCATAGACCTGTCGCGCCAAAATATTTATTTATTTATTTAGTACAAACTTACCAAATTTGTTTTAGAAATGAGTCAGCCAATTACAAAATAAATCCCACCGCACTACTGTGCAAGTCTGAAGCAAATCCTTCAAACAACAATTTGGTTATTGACAAAAGAAACTACTCAACAAATGCACTGGACGGACTTTGTGGTTTCGAACTAATCTCAACGAATCGTTGAATGAAATTGGTTTATGCATTTGCTCCTCACAACAAAGAGCTTCACCGTGAAAGCTCATGAACACTTAGTTGCACATTCTATTGAACAAGGCTTTCATTGAGGCAGTTGAATGAAACATGAAACGTGCACGCACCCAGCAGTAGGTGGGCACCTATCTACTGACTACTGATTCAACAGCTGTATTTATACACATGCTTGTACTTTTAAATTCTTTGCCCAACAACTACTCATCCCAAACTTGCTTCCGACCACGGACACAGCCAATCAATATTACGCCCAAGTTATTACTTCACCCTCACCTGGCGCAAAACACCCGGATGTCAACTTTATACATTCAACACGCTCGTGTGGACGCGCCTGGGTTAACTGTCATCCAATTCCCGCGCACCACTTCAATTATTCAAAAATCTCCACCCATCATCGCACTAACCGGCCCTGCGACCGCAGTTCAATTTATAAAGTCAATATCAAAAAAAAGTAGACCGCAATGCAGAGCAACTCACATACTCACACGTCCATCCGTTCATCGGGCTGCCTAAGTGACTTGACTGACATAACTCACATGCCAAATGCTGTGATGGGGGTTTCCCTCCCACTCCTAAACATATTTTGTAATCGAAACTGTTTAATAATAAAGAACGCATCCGTAGACAGTCGCACATAGCCAACAGACGTCCATCCGTTCATTCGCGAGAGCGAGACCCGCGCCGCGTTCTATATTCCTGGTATACATTTCTGATGAGTTATGAAAAAATAAACTATACCAACGAGAAACATTCACTCAAAGGAGAGGGAACAAAAATCCACAATGGCTTTGGTTCCCACGGTGCCACGGCCCCAGGCCCCACCACCATCAATGGAAGTGGAAGTGTCCATGTATAGGCTAGCAAGAGCTTTAATGCTAGTACAGCGATGGCCTAGTACGAATGCCACTGCGGCCGTCGCCCTTTTCCCCCAAACGACACCAACAAACGCAACATTAACTCAGAAGTCAGAATTTCAGACTCAGAGTGTCATCTTCAACAGCGAAACATAAACATAGGGCCATTTATATGGCGCTCGGTGCACGAACACTCAACAGTTTTGAGGTAGAGGGGCTGGGGACGGGGAGAAATAATGAAAATAATGCCTGATGGACGTCATTGGAGAGCGGGGTTTGAATAAAGATTTCGGGAATTTTATGCTGCATTAAAACAAATCAGAACTGATGCTGATTGTGAAGTGTATGTAGTTGCAGATGCAATTTTCACACTCGTATATAGTTTGTTGAACTCAGCAGCAAAAGCAATACATATCACGGTCAATTGTAGGAAAAACCCCGTGCGAGAACTCGTGCGATCTTTTTAAGTGACATTTATTCTGACACCTTATTTATCTTGATGACTAGCTTTCTGTAAGAAAGCACTTGCGTGTTATTATGCAAACGCCGTAGCATTTGGAAAAGCCGCCATTTAATTTTAGTTCCTTTACTTTTGTAGTAAAAATGGAAAAGACTGTCAAAATGACAGTGGAGGGGATGAATTCTCTCTCAGTAAGGGAAACTTACGCAAAAGTTAAGGAACGCCTATGTAGTAACCTGTGAAAAATGGCAGATGCGAATATTCCATCCAAATGCCAAATAGAACAACAAATTCAAATCAGCTGTCAATTTTCAGGCGACTGACAGTTGTTTTAATTCTTACGCAAAGAAATTTGTTGAGTAAAAAGGGAGTAAGAGGGGAAATATCTTGCTCTCTCGAAGCCAGAATTTTTCGAGTTGAGGAAAGACAATTATTAATTGAGTAAAATGCGTAAGAATTCGTAGAATTTAAAAGTAAAGGAACAGACCAACAATTCTAATAAGTCTGACTTGATATGTCTCAGCTGTCAAGTCTACACTATTTTCAGTTGAAGTTTGGAGAGGTAGCCGACGAATCTAGTCAAGAATTTCGTGACTGGAGTACTAATTTGACAGTTCGTATATATATCTGACGTTTAACAAATGACGTAACCAACAAATTTAGTGTAGGATACATCAAGTCCACACCAACCTAGTCGACTAAAGATAACTAGATTTTTTAATGTACCCATTCAAAGCACTACGTCGTTCAATTATTTTGACAGCTGACTGACGTTATGCGTCTGAGTTTGAATTGGCCTAGATATACAACGAGAACATTTTTCTGCTGCCGTATAAATTCCAGACTAAACGAGCATGTGTTAATTTTCAATATCAATCAATATTATTTTCAATGGGGACGTTCGCATAGGTACCTAGTTATTGTAAAACGTCACCTCGATTTGTCTGGGCTATGTATACGAACGCGTTGACAACGCAACCTGAACTTTTGTTATATTTTCGGTTAATTTTGAATGTTGACACTTCGAAATGTCAACTCAGTATGCAGGCGGTATTTTCTTGACTAGTTTTGTTGGCCACCCTTCCATAAACGTCAACTGAAAAAAATATTCAAGTGACGTAAATACTGAAATGCATTGAGTCAGTCAATAAGCACATTTCAACAATTAAATATTTTCCATCTGGCAGTTCTGTTCGTCTGCAACCAGTTATCAGTTATCTCTTTCGCACTCATCGCACTCCCCTTATCAAACACCAGGTACAGTATTAACAAACATTTCGATGAAATTCAAATTTTTCTTCCGACCTTAAAATCTATTTTCAACCCTCTATCATCCATAATTCATAATTCCAACAACACCACCAACTGGCATTACACTTTCCAATTGACAACTGAAATTTTCCGATCAGCATTAATTAATAATTTGAAGAATTTCAACCACCACCCGCCACTTGGCTATACCGTGGGAAAATATTGCGTACACAAACAGGTGTTTATAAACATCGTTGTGTATGTGCATTTTCCCACAGCATTTACCCGTCGCTCTCTTCACACCAATCGCTGAGCGAAACATGCCGACTCCATCCAACGAATGGACGCTTTTTTTGTGAACGCAGTACGATAAAAGTAGTTTGTTTTGTGGGAAGTTGTTCAGTTTGTGTTTACGTTTTCCCGATTGAGCTTTGTCTAGTTGGCCTGTGTGGTGAAGAGTTGCTTCAAAAAGGATTCATCTCGCGATTTACAACTTGCAAAAAAGGATTACTTTTCATTTAGAACTGTTAATGAAGGAGGAAAGAAAATTGTGTACGAGATAATTTGACAGCATCCGTCGGTCGGTAGTTAGTAGAGTGACGCAGTTCAGTGGGCTGCTGCTGTCTTTTTTCTTTTTTGTTGTACTGGCGTTACAATGTTGACAGCAGCTGTCATTTTTCGCTTCGCGTTTGAAAAGGATTCGCTGTGAATTCTTCATTTTTTTAGTGTTTTCCATTTGTTTTCCTTCAGTTTTGTGTTGTTCGTCGAATTTTGTAGATATTTTTGAAGAGTATCTAACTTACTTGACTGTGCCAAAGATTCTACTGCAATCCGCTTATTCAATTTCTGTGATAATAAATGCTAAGTGAGCGTGTCGGTGTTTTTGTGTAGTTTTTTTTGTTTGTTTTATTTTATGGAAGTTCCTCTAGAAAATGTGGATTAAATGAAGAGCCTTGGTTCAGACAATTATTCGGACGCCACCGGGATGCCACATTTTGGTTTGGGAGGTGGTGGTGGCTATGCACAGACACCACCAAGTCCGCCGCAGCATCATGGAGGCAGTGCATTGCTGCCGCCCAGTCCGCCGCAGCATCATCTAGCGCTGATGCCGGCCGCAAGGATGGCTGGCGGTGGAGGCGGGGTTGGTGGAAATGTTGGTGGTCTGCTGCCCAGCGGATCGGCTGTTCCAAATTCGATCTATCGGCCACATATAGAGGACAAGAAGTTGACGCGTGATGCCATGGAGCGGTATATGCGGGAGCGGAACGACATGGTCATTGTGATTTTGCACGCAAAGGTAAGGATTTCATTTCAATTTGGGTTGTTTGCTTTTCTTTGTCCCATCTTCCCTGCATCTTCATGCTTTTGGACAGCTACGAAATAAGCAAATTTTGATTTCCAATATACAGTCAACGTCAGTGGAAATTTGCTTAACAAATCGACATCTTTCTTGATACTTGGTCATCAAACCGATCAAAAAATCTATGCACCACCATCGCAAGATCCAATTTTAAAGACAGAACTCCACAACCGCACCTTGTCAGATTTGCAATCACATTTTTCCAATTTTTTCTTATTCCAATCGCTATTGCGAGACCTTCGTCGGTTGTCAATCGCAGGGCATTATTAACTTGACCACCAAACCGCTTACCCTAATTCATTTTATCAGCAATAACAGCAACCTTGGATCACATGCTCCTCGGACTTTTTGTTTTAGCATTTGTTTCGCCCACAGAAAATCTATTAATGTCGCCGACGCTTGTTGGGTGCCTGGAATTGCAACTTAATTGCGTCCCCTGGATTTTTGTGGTTTTTTTCTACAACTTGCGCTGCAGTTGTAAATTCAATTCAAATTCAAATGCTGCGCCGGCCGTATACGAGTACACTTTTTAGCCTTCACACTTGGCCGCGCTCTCAAATTGTCCGCAATTGTGAATTTTTTTTTTCGCTTAGCATTTTACGTGAGAGATATGATGACAATACCTTGGATGAGGGTGCTAATGAGTCATTGGCGGTACTCACCTTCCGGCTTACTTATTCTTGAGCAAAGTTGGGTTTCCAACCATTTTCTAACCATGCTTCCTTTACCCAGTCCTTAGTTTTGATGTTTTTTTGTTTGCATTACTTTACAGGTCGCTCAAAAATCGTACGGCAATGAGAAACGCTTCTTCTGTCCACCTCCGTGCATATATCTGTTTGGCAGCGGCTGGCGACGGCGATACGAAGAGATGCTGCAAAAGGGCGAGGGCGAACAAGGCGCTCAGCTCTGCGCATTCATTGGCATTGGTAACTCGGATCAGGACATGCAACAGCTAGACCTCAACGGAAAACAGTATTGTGCTGCGAAAACGCTCTTCATCTCGGACTCTGACAAACGCAAGCACTTTATGTTGTCGGTGAAGATGTTCTACGGCAATGGTCATGACATTGGAGTCTTCAATTCCAAGCGCATCAAAGTTATCTCGAAACCGTCCAAGAAGAAGCAGTCGCTAAAGAACGCCGATCTATGCATAGCCAGCGGGACAAATGTCGCACTTTTCAACCGCTTGCGCTCGCAGACAGTTTCCACCCGATATCTGCACGTAGAGAACGGACATTTCCATGCGAGTTCCACGCAATGGGGGGCATTTACGATACACCTGTTGGACGACAACGAGAGTGAATCGGAGGAGTTTCAGGTCCGCGACGGCTATGTGCATTATGGTGCCACTGTCAAGTTAGTGTGCTCCGTGACAGGAATGGCTCTGCCGCGTTTGATCATTCGCAAGGTGGACAAACAAATGGCGCTGCTGGAAGCCGACGATCCCGTGTCGCAGCTACACAAATGTGCGTTCTATATGAAGGACACAGATCGCATGTACCTGTGTTTGTCTCAGGAAAAAATCATACAGTTCCAGGCGACGCCATGTCCCAAGGAACCGAACAAGGAGATGATCAACGACGGCGCGTGTTGGACAATTATTTCCACAGACAAGGCCGAGTACCAGTTCTATGAGGGAATGGGACCTGTTTCGTAAGTAAAAATTCCCACTTGTTGTATCAACTTAATTCGAACAGAAAATGTATACAGTTCTCCCGTGACGCCGGTGCCAATTGTTAACTCTCTCAATTTAAACGGAGGCGGAGATGTCGCAATGCTAGAGTTAAGTGGGGACAACTTTACGCCCCATCTGCAAGTGTGGTTTGGTGATGTCGAAGCGGAAACCATGTACCGGTGTACAGAGACTCTGCTGTGTGTTGTTCCAGAGATTTCACAGTTTAGAGGCGAATGGCTCTGGGTAAGCTGAAAACTTCTTCCTTCATTTGCAGGAAGGTTATATGTTTTTCCAATTTCATTGCACAGGTTCGCCAGCCAACGCAAGTGCCTATATCGCTAGTGCGGAACGATGGAATCATCTATGCCACTGGGCTCACATTCACCTACACGCCCGAGCCGGGACCGCGTCCTCACTGCAATCAAGCTGAAGATGTGATGCGCACCCGGCACAACAACAACAACATCAGCACAATCAGCAACAATAATCCATCGATGAACAACCACCATCAGCAACAGTCACAGCAGCAGCAACACCAGTCGCTGCCCTCAATGTCCGATGTCCAGTGGAATTCACACGGCGGCCTTCCTTGAAATCATCTTCGACAGTCGATGGTGTGCGTCGTCTTTTTCCCTTATCTCGAATTTGAATTTGAATTTTATCAACAGAAAAGTATTTTTTCATCCATCTACGAAGTAAATTTATTTATTTTTATTTAGTTAATATGCTCACAGCTCACACCCAATCCGTGCGATAAAAAAGACAGATTTCTCATCCATCTATCGAGTTCCATTCTACTGACATTTCACTGTGACTATTGTGGTTTTGTGGATTGGGCTCGACTTTCAATCCTATGTCCGGAATACTATTTTATTGACCAACTATCTACTTAGCGTTTAGTTTTAGGGTTTCGTTAGAAAATTTCGAACTTGTGTTCTCTCTATCTGTCATATTATTTTTTGATAAATTGTATACAAACGAACAGAAATATATTTTGCATATAAATATTATCAGACAAACTGAAAAGAGGGCAAATATTTTTTACCTATACTATGCATTAGTCCTTAAGCGATCGAAAAAATGTAAAAGAAAACAAAAAACAATTGCAACACTTAACAAAATCTGTACATATAGTTTTATACATCGATATAAACCTTGAAGAACATTTGAAGCTGAAGAGAAAATGCCAGAAAAATGGGTATGAAATAAATTATTTTATAAAAAGAAGAATGCCAATGACTTTTATTTAGTTTTAAGTAAAGTGGGGCTGTATTTGTGTCGCTTCAAAGGAGTCCGGACTTATTCTTGTGCAGGTAAGTAAGGGGCAATCAATATTGTTTAAACAAAAGAGACTGCGAATGTGGTGAAAGTCGAGTATTGCTATACGTAATCGAAGCAACAGATTTGAGCGAACTTGCAACAAGAAAACCAACTCATTCTACCAAAATAATGAAGGAAAAGGGAAACGTTGTAGGGCAGAGATCCACTTAAATTTGAGACTTGAGGTAATGGCTCCTGACAGTTGACATATAGTGTAAAGATAATCATTTCCAAGCAGAACTAGTGTCGATTACAAAACACTGCAAGTCAAGAGCAAAGAAATGATTTTTAACCATTTTATGTGTTTTATTTAGGTGAACGTGTGACGCTCTGTAAAAGACAAGACGCTATTTCAAAGGCTCCAAAAACATTGCACCTTGGTCAATGCTTATTCTTCTGCAATCGGGAGCTTAAGTTTTCCAGTTCTCTATAATAAACTGAGCGATGAGACATCTTCATACTTTATACTTTGTCCAGAACTGTTTTTCACCCTAACAACGGTCGCACAAACAACGCTTAACCAGGGAAATGGCCAACCTCAACTGCTTCCAACAGTTTGAAAATATACAGCCACCTATTTCCATATTTTTCGCGCGAACTCTTCACAAAATGGCACTCTAAATCGTTGCGTTGAATAATTCGCATCCAAGCCCATTCCCACGACGTCCCATCAAACTCCCCATAAACTATGACTGCACGTCCCAGACCCTGGGAAGTCGCAAACATTTTTACCATCAACTACAAACAAAAGTCATTCAAATTAATAGAAAGAAAAAAAATCGAAAAACGAAAGCATCTTTTGCATAATCCATCAACATAACCCAAATCCACGTCGGAAGTAGCTAATTAATTATTCAAATGTTAGATTTGATTTCCTCAATCTGCAGGTTAATTAATAGATTTTCTGCAAAATTTAATTTAGCCCAAAAACCACCAAACAGGGCTATTGACCCTCTCTCCACAGAGTGGCTCAGTTTCGCAAGGAGTTGAAATCAAAATCAATCTCCATTCACGTGGGAACATTTGGATGAGATTGTGGAAATTTTCATTCAACACATCCGGAATATGGGGCGCAATTTCCAGCAGCTTGTTTGTCTTTTTTTAATATTTCTTTTCTTTTTTTGCTGAAGTTCCCACGAAACGTAATTATTATACTTTAAGATAAAAAAGATCTGATTCTGTTATGAGGCAAACACAAAAAATATACATTTATCCTAAGTCACATGCATTCGCAGTAGGTAGGGATTTTTTTTCGTTGTTGTTGTTGGCAGTTCCTCTTTGGGGGGGGTAATTATACAACCTGCTATTGCGGGGCTGAGAACTTTTTAAGGTTGTCCATTGTTTTCAAATTACATTGTTAGCTAAGTTAGAAAATAAACTAACTCAAGCGAAAGGAGGAGATTGCGTGAGAAAATTTGAACTTTTTTTTATTTATTACCTACCGTCTTTCGGCGGGAGTTGCGGAACGCAAGGCCTTTTCTATCTAGTGGATGCCTCCTTTTGTGTACATTTATCTACTCTTAAAAAATCTCTATTCTTATAGAAAGAGGAAATGATTTTTTTTTTAATTATTCATCAACAGACATGTCCTGAGCATGGTCCGTAAGTTTCTGTTATTTCGAACAGTTTTCTAACAAAAAGTTGCTCTGAGTTGAGGCGAATAATTAAAAACTAACTCAAAATATCATAAATTTTAACCACCATATTTTCATTAGTTTGAAAACAACAGTCAACAAATCTTCCTCTAACCTCAAAACATTAAGCAAAAATAGGAAAATGACCATCAAAGATGGAAACAAACGAGTAACCATTCACAACGAATCTGAACAGAGGATCAGAGGCTCAGGGACCGGCCTAAAAGGTCCAAGTTTGTCTGACAGCTTGGTGACTTTTTAGGTATGTCCCTTTACTTTTAAATCTTACGAATTTTTACGAATTCTTACGCATTTTACTCAATTGTCGTTCCTCAATTCGAAAAATTCGTAAAAGGGAGCGGTTTCGATAGAGCAAGATACTTACTCCATCTACTCCCTTTTTACTCAACAAATTTCTTTGCGTAAGAATTGAAACAACTGCCAGTTGCATGAAAATTGACAGCTGATTTGAATTTGTTGCTCTATTTGGCATTTATGAACTATCTGTCATTTTTCACAGGTTAAGGCCGGTACGCTGTTCGAGTGAAATCCAATTTTTCATACAAATTTTTCACTGCGAAATGTCAAAATGAACTTTCCACATGAAAATTTCACCAGGCAGTACGCTGTTCAAGTGAAAAATAGTTGTTCAAAAAGTGTAGGGGGCCTTACAAGCTATTTCACTTGGTTTTTATTGTCCGTCGCATTAAATTTTTGACATTTCGGCGTGAAAATTTCACTGTCAATTTCACAGCAATTTTTTGGAGAGTAGTGAAAATTTCACTTCACTTGAACAGCGTACCAGCGTTTACTACAAAAACGTTCCTTAACTTTTGCGTAAGTTTCCCTCTCTGAAAGAGAATTCATCCCATCCACTGTCATTTTGACAGTCTTTTCCATTTTTTCTACAAAAGTAAAGGAACAGACCTCTAGTTTAGTAATGGCGTTTTTCATTGAAGATTTGAGAGAATTGCCCCGAAATTCAGAATTGCTCTTTTCAATGAAATTCGTTGGAGCACTTTTGCAATAGTGGTAGAAAACATATGCACGTCATTGTGAAATTTGGTTTTCTGTTGTTACTTTTATTTCGCTTTTTACATTAAATATGAATTTTTCCTTGGGCCAAATTAATATATTTCAATTAATATTTACATTTACACTCAGAATTGGATATTTTCCGATCACATAGCACAAAATTTGTTTTTAATAGCACAACAAACATTTCAATCTGACATTTTGCTTGTGTGTGTTGGTGAATTCAGGGCACTTCTTTAAAAATATTCCGGACGCTTCTTTCGTGTTGAGAATTGACCTGGAAGTGCACTTTATTTTTCAATGAAACATGGAAAACATAGAAAGAGCACTTCTGGATTTGCTCTTTTCATAGAAAGGGCAATTCTTTTCTTCAATCGAAAACGCCATAAGTCTGACAGCTGACTGAGATATGTTTGAGTTTTCATTGGCCCAAATTGGTCAAGTGATTAGATTTTGCAGTTGACGTTTATGGAGGGGTAGCCGACAAATCTAGTAAAGAAAATCCTGCCTGCGTACTCAGTTGACATTTTGAAGTGTCAAAATTCAAAAATAAACTACATGTTGACAACAACAACTAAACTTATCTAGTTCACGAGTACGTTTACCTAGTCCAGACAATTTCGTGACGGGAGTACCAAGTTGACAGTTCGTATATGCGGCTGACGTAGGAAAAACGATGTCACCGACCAATCTAGTTTTTGCGTTCATGGTAAATCTAGTCTAATCAAATCTAGTTGACTTAAGATAGGATAGTCGATTTTGAAATGTGCCCTTGTTTTGCAGAATATGTACAGTTCCAAGGACAAAGTTTATTGTGATTGAAGTGTCACTGGCGTTTCAAAACCTGTCAACGGATTTGACGGAGAAAAAGGTGAAAGTAAACCTACTCCATTCTTTTCAATTGCTAATGGGTCACTATCCATCTGTTAGTTAAACACGTTTCCCCAGCGGCCACGACCAAACCAATGAATTTGAGCCTTCAGTCGGACGGTTTACTAATAGTTTGTCGTACGGTCAAAAAACCGCACAATAATTAGAGTAAATTGGACCGCAAACTAGACCTCATTTCTGATCACAGAAGAAACACCAAAATGGCAACATAAATGATTCAAATTGTTGACCGCGCATTCGTTTAATGTTTTCAAGTGCTTCAGCTTCAGCTTCAGCTTCACCCTTCAGTGCATATCCATCAACATCATGCGAATGCCCAACCACTTGTCTATTACTACTGTCCAGTAGAAGTTGGGTAGGGGGGGAATTATAAACTCCTCACCACTTTCGGCATTCTTAGGAAAATTCTCGTGCTCATCTCACCTGGGTTGACCGAAAAATTCTTTCTCCAAGAAAACGAGAGAAGAACGATTTAAGCGCAACGGCAAAAATGTTTTCCAAGGGGAATTTCTCAATGCGTCTCTTGACTCTGATTCTGTTCTGATAGTGCGGCAGATAGAGGCCGCTATACACAGCTTGTGTGTTTGGCAGTAATTAAGAGCTTTACCTCGACGAGTGGCGGTTGGCGGAAAGGTGGAGAAAATCAGTGTGGGAAAATCTTTAAGAAAATTATAAATTTGTGTGTTTTTTTTCTGCTCCGTCTCCGAGGCTGTAGATGTAGATGACAGTCAGTTATTTTGTGATTATACGTCAGAAGTATATAAAGTTGGATGGCAATGGCATAAAAATTGTAACAATGCAAATTAATGGATTGGTGTCGTGTGGGGTTATATAGGGAGTAGGGAGTAGTGAGAAACCCTGTGCTGAGTTTCGTGTTTGGTTTTTTTTTTGGGGGAGGGCTCTCAGCGTAGTCATAAGAAAATTAATGCAAATGCGCTAACCGTGGGACCGGCAGCTTGATGGATGGGAATGTTTTCTCTTCCCTGATTGTGTAGAAGTTTTGTAAATTATTTGGCACGGAATTAGCCGGTGGGAGAGGAAGTGGGTGAGTGCATTTTCTCACCCTCTACACGGAACTGCATAGAAATGCAATGCTAATGATGGGAGAAAAATTGAACAAAGTTTAGGCCTGGGTTTTCCCTTCGCATTCAAATGTTTATGAGATCACTGCTGGCTGTTGTTACTGTACTCTGTATCGAGGATTAGACTTTGGCGACCTAGTTCACCTAACTCAGAGTGTTCTTAGGTACTTTAAATTTGTCAATTAAAATTAAAAATATTTAAAAGTTTACCTAGTCTAGTGGACTTGCATTGAAATGAATTTCTTTTGAACGCAAAAATATAGATGTCGCTTTAACATAGATCCAGCTGGCAGACTTAGAAACTAGTCTTTTTTGGTCTTATGCCGTGAGAACAAAGAAGTATTCTCTATGCCAGCTTTCGTATCAAAAACTGGTTTAAACCAAATTTTATAAAACTCATAACTAAAAGGCAATTCACAATGGTTCCAAAACAACCAGCGCTGTAGTGAACCCATAATGGTGTGCATTTCAAAACCCTCATCAAAAGAACAAATTTGCAGGGCAACCATCATAGGGCCAGTTTCTCATCCAATTGGCAGTTGACTGGATGTCTATAATCCATTTCCAATTAGTTAAGTACTAATGTCGTTTTCCATTGGGAAAAAAGAAGCGTCCGGGAGAGTCCGGAATCGAAAAAATCACTTCTGAAACCGTTCCTTTGGCACAAAAAATACTCTTCTGGTGATTCTGAGAAGAGAAATTCGCTTCTCGATTTGAAGTCAGAATCCACTCAAGAAGCACTAACACAAGTGTAATTTGCGTATTTTACACAAGCCAGGTGACAGCAGCCGTATATTATTTTTTGGCGCTTTACCAATACCGTCGTCAATTAAACCAGAAGCATTTTTCTTGTTCCATTGGATTTCAGAATGAGTGAATCCCCGAGTGAAACCAATGGAAAACGACATAAATGCAAAGGACATTATGGCGGATACTGGTAAATTTCCGCTCTGCTTAGAGCCTATCCAATTGGAAAGTTGTGTATTGATTAGAATATGTTTGCAAATCAGAAAAATGCGTAATAATAAACGTAAATGTTAGCTAAATCTAAATAAAGAAGCCACTTACTTGTATAATAAATGGTTTAACAAGAAATTCAATTATTGTAAAGATTTATGCACGAACGAAACACACGAAAAAAAACCGCCAAACTGACCTACGGCTACGAGACATTTTAAGTACCACACGCACAAGAAACTTCTTTTAACTATATATTTCTATTCCAATTAATGCTTTACGAACTTATTTATCGAATAAGACAAGAATTTCAATTATTTTATAAACATTTTCTCCTTTATTTTCCATTTTTTACGAAAATATTCAAATCGAAATCGAATTCAAGCAATCGCATTTGACAGACACCAATACCGGAAACTGATGAGATCTGTTTGATTGGAAAATCTCGGCGTTAGCAAGTTGAAGTGGCGGTTGATATCTCCGTTCGAATATTATTCGGAAGTCGGAAGTAGTACATTTTTAAAATATAAATACGTAGTTATTGCAGAAATAAGATATTGGGACATCCTTAATGTTTGGTTATATTATAGCTGACATAAATTTCCTCGAGAAGAATTCAATGTCATAATATTATAAATAAGGAGAACGCCAGGCAAAATGATTCTTAGCAATTTTGCCGTTTTAATTTATACAGTTTCGATCTTTTTCGTCTAGATTTTAAGGAATGAATATTTCCTTTCGTTAAATTAAATAAAATTCAATAAACGTCCCAAGTAACAGTTTGTTTGGTTGGTTGGTTTAGGTGGTTGTTTTTCCCTCCATCCTGATGAGGGAAAAGCACAAGTAGCGCTTAAGCGCCGTTTTGATACCACAACTAGTAGAACCTGGAGAAAGAAAGGGTGACGTATATTATGGTAGCTCAAAAGCAACCTGAGGAGTTGAGAAATTTGATGATATTGTTGAAATGGATGCCCCGGATGGCCGATAGATCGTCAAAGAAGGGACTACCTAGAGCACTGTATCTTGTTTTAGCTAGAGCCGGACATTCGCAAAGAAAGTAGGACACTGTTTCACTCTTGTTAGTGTCAGTGCAGCTACGACAGTGGGCGTTATGGGGGATGCCTAGCTTGGCTGCGTGAGTTCGTAGAGGCCAGTGGCCCGTACAAATCGTCGTAAGTCTAGCGACATCTGCATGCGTTCTGGAAAGGAGGTTATTTGTTCTGGCTTCGTCGAATGTTGGCCAACAAGTTTGAGTTCGGTAAGGTTCAGATTTGTAATTTCTGTAGACAAAAACTTCGGTAGAGCTTCTATAGTATTTGTTTACCGAAGTAGAACAATTTCGAAGTAATTGCTTCGGAAAATAACTTCTGCAGGACCTTTGCGGAATATGGAGGAGCATGGAAATAAGTTTCGGTAAGATTTCTATTAGACCTGTAAAAATATTTGTGACGTTTCGAGTCATTTTTGCAGCGAATATTCATCGTTATTATGAAAAATTTGGTCATAAATAAGGGATGGATCTTGTTATTTCACCTGGCATTGTGATTTTGATTTTTCTATTCACAAGGGTTACGTTTTCCATTCAATATGCTCGAAGTGGTCATTAACACGAGCCATTTCCTTTCCAAGCATTAACATCGACCAAGGCGCTACAATTCCGTGCAAATAAACCAAATGAAATCCAAGAAAAATAAACAAAACACATGACACATAACTCCCACGATTACTTTTATTTACTTTAGTGAGTGGGAGGATCCACACTTTTATGTATCTTACGCTTATTGGGCAACCTGCTCCTCCAATGAAATCAACGTATTCACGCTTCGTTGATTTAGAGTTAGACAGGGTCCAAACGAATTGCAAACACAGCCACTGCTTCAATTCAATGCGAGAGATCACGACGAGCAGACGGAGTAATAAAAACAACTGCTTTTTATTTTTAAATAATGTATAACTTTATTTCATTATAAACATTTCTAAAATAGTTCATAAATATTACAAATCTCAGTACGATTTTGTTGTTTCTTTTATATAATTTATAAAACTGCATTTTAAGACTAAAACGATAATAATTCTACTTTAAAGTTACAATTGCATTAAGAAAATAAAATATCAAGTCCAAAAGAAGAAAATAATATAAACTAGTTTCATACGATAAAAACACGCACATAACAGGAAAAACAGACATACAAATAAGACAATTAAAAGCGAAATATAGTGTTCATCAATTGGCCAAAATAAAAGGTTAATACAAAATACGTTAGTAACAGGAATAAATAAATTTTGTTCAGTTTGCTCGTATTGTCCGATTTTTATTCATATTCGTTAGCATTAGCGAAATGTATGACGTTAATAGATCGTCCATCTTGTAGCCAAGTGACGTTTCGCATAGTAGTTTCGAGCCTCGAACCAAATTACCTATTGTCATATGGAAGTAAGTGTTACCAGAGGACCAGTTCGAGATTCTGGTAAACGGATGTGTAACTAGGATATCCTGTCATTGAAAAGAAGTGTTAGAATTTGAAGTTTATTTCGACTTAAAATATGTTTACCTTAGTGATTGGATTTATAAGACTAACACCATGTTTGTTGATGGCGATTAGGAGCATCTCTGGGTAGTTGGGCTCAGTGGTTTGTTTAACCTCAAAGAATGCTGATCCAAATGTCGGCCATCTGCAAAGAAAAGTGGTAGCCATCAAAATAAACAATTATTTCATAAGTCCCATGCTTTCTTACCTATAAACGATTTTTAAGAACGCCACCTTTGCGTCTTCCGAGCTCATGCCGCCGTCTTGGTTATACGACGCGACAATCGATCGCTTCCAATCGTTGGAGCTCTGCATTTTGATTATGTCCGACGGCACCAGCTCCCTCAGCATTTGTCTAAAAGGACAAATTTATTATCTAACTTACACAAGACTATATTTAAAAAATGAATTACGGTATCGCCTGCAGTTCCTGCTTGTTATCTCCGAATCTCACTCGGTATACCAGGGCGGCCAGCTTGGACGCTTCCTCTCGCGAGCACTTGTGATATCCTCGCAGTAGCTTTGGTAACTCCTGGTGATAATGGAATATCAAATCCGCGTTCCGGTCCTTGCCAGGCACCGTATTTGTCCACAGTTTCTTCATGAAGAACACCTGGTAGGTGAACTGAGGATTCGAACCATCCCTTATCGGTCTAGCCTTCTTGATCCAATCGGTAAGATGCCGAACGAAATCGAAGAAGAAATCACCCTCGGGCACCGATATAACCTTATCGGCAATCTTCACAAACAAACTGAAACCCTCGCTGGTTCGTAAACTCAACCGCTGCGATATATTGTGGCAAAAGTCTTTGGCTCGAGTAGAAGAGTCCACCTCGAAGGCTTCGTCGGTGTCATCGGGGAAATAGACCTTGTGGAAGATTTGTGTGGTTTTGTGCTGAATGGCCTCGACTTCGACTTGATGCGGTGGGTATTTGCGCTGGCCATTGCGGATTGTTTTCTGCAGCCGATGCATTGCATCTTGTGAGATTGGATGGCGTCGCGAACGTAGGAAAATCATGAGTTCCTTCAACAGACTCTGACTGCAAGCGAAGAGGCCGGTCGCCAACCACATCAGTTCCCATCCACGATCCTCTGACGTTCGGTTGCGATTGTCTGTAAGCTGTTTCATGATTTGACAATATATCTCGTCGCGAAGGATCTCGTGCTTTAGTGGGGCGTCGAAGATGTGATCGGTGATCTCGTTGCCCATGCGTGGACGTTTCGAAGGGAGGTCGCCCATGTATTTCAAGATAGCTGCAAAGGCAAAGCACGCCTCTTCCGCCAGCTCCTCTTTGCTCTGCAACTTGCGAAGCAGTGGCGCCTTGATGGGATCGCGCGAGTATCGCCAAATCTCATCGCTACTTCGTTTGGAACCGAGGGTGAGGGTTTTTGACATTGTTCGCTTGGGTGGAAGGCGGAAATGATCGAGGGCATATTCCATAAGCGTGTGAGGTCTGTCGCGGGGCTCAGTCCCCCCGTTCGAAACCATACTCAAGCGACGCCCGTGATGTGCTTCTTCGACGTTAAACAGCGCCAGTATGTCTGGCGGTGGTTTACTAAGTGTAGGTAGAACATATACAGTTTCCGCTGGAAAGTCTCCTCGTTCCTGGCTGCGGTCACACCGTCCGATGCACCAACCGTTGTTGAGAACTGCATCGCCGGTGGATTCGTCCTCGAGAATAACCAAATCGCCTTTAAGGAACGACAGGAATGACGAGCCGTCATTCGGGGCACGGTAGTCCTGAATCGCGATCACATAACGCGATCTAAAAATAGCATTTTAACAATATTCTTTCACACTTCTTAAGAAATATTTACCTCTTCTTTAAGCCGTCCAGGAAGTACACCACCAAGTCTCGTATGTCCTCGGCATTCGGACTCTGGAACGTAAACTCCTCTCCTCGCACTGTTGACAGACTAAAAGTCTGTGTGAAGACCTTGTTGGTCTTCTGACTCGAGACTGCTGTGATTTCGGGGAATGACAACTCCAAGAGAACCTGTTCCTGGTCGTCGACAACGTACACTCCCGTCCAGTTCACAGCAATGATAACGTCGTTCTTCGGCAGATTCGGACCCGAGTTGCTATTAAAAAAGGTTTTCCATGAACATTGCAGGCAGTTTAAACAAATCCCATACTCACCGATAGGCCTCATAGAACCGAGAAAATAGCAGCGGCCACTTGTACTTCGCATAACTGACAATGTCCTCCTTAATCTTCAGCGAGCCGACTTTCTCCTTGACGTAGTAGCTCTTCTTGTACGCCTGCAGCACCAACGCAGCCCACCGATCGATCGCCTTCTCAACTCCGGTCAAACAAAAGTCTGGGATAAAGTTGGGCAGCAGCGTGAATAGCCTCTCCATCGACATGTCTGTCCCATACTCTATGAAGTACTGCTGCGCTGCGATCATCGCCAGATCCTCCTCCTTGTCGCAGCGGTACTCGCCGAATTTAACTCCGCGCACAACCTGCTGATAGATCAAGTTGGTCGCCACTTGATCGTTCGTCGGATCGTGCCATGGTGCGAATATCTCTTTGCGGAAGAACAGCCGCCAGGGGGCGTTTCTCTCTTGAGCTCCCTGCTCCTTCGCATACTGCTCGCACTGAGAAATCGCGTCCATTACATGATCGCCACCAGAACCGAGCGATGACACCTTGTCGAACAACGCTATGTACAGCGAGAATCCAAACTGGTCCATGAGAGTAATTTTGTCAGACAGCTGGTTGCACAGCTCTCGAGCTGTGGTAGCAGAGTCGGCCAGCAGAGTCTTCGTATTACCATCCATGAAGGTGATCGGCAGCATGATTGGTTTCTTTGACTTGGTCGCCTGCAACTCCAGCCAAGACGGCGGCTGGTTGCGAGTTCCATTGTTGAACGTCCGCTTCAGTCTTTCCTCACAGTATGGCGCATAACCAGGAGGTCCCTCTCGAATGAATGCTCGCAGGTAGTTGACAAATTTCTCCGACGGCGCAAAGCATCCCACACACAGCGAGAGCAGAATCCAACCGCGAGCGTGTGACGACTTTGACGGATTGTTACTGAGCTGCTTGCAGATCTGACAGTAGACTTCGTCGCGCAGCTCAGCTCGCAGGATGCCATGACCGATGATGAAGTGAAGCTTCTCCAAGTTCGACGTCGGCCTGGACTCCAGCCATGACTGGTAGCTGTCCGCTGTGTATTCTTCGTCCTGCAGACGTCGACGGACGTCCTCGCCAAGCTTGTTCTTTCGCTTTAAGGTCAGCGAGACCAACTTGTGCCGAATCGAGCGAGGTTTCGCCTTCAAAAACGCCTCAGGGTCCAAGCCCATGAGTTGGGCTTCCTGAAATTCCTAAGCAAAGAAAAGAAGTCAGTCAAATGCACGATGACAATGGCGCTGGTACTTACTTTACTCCTGATGAAATTGCGCCCCAACGTCGCCGTCACCTTCGACATTACAGATGTGTTGTCCCTGTCCATGGTGTGATACCGCGGCTCTGGCAGATCGCCTGTAAATCTGAGGATAGTTATCCACAGCGCTTGAGCGGCCAACTGATCTCCTTGTGTGTGCAGCGGCAAAAGTGGGTGCTTCAGGGGCTTGCGCGAATACTGGTGGTTGGTGTTGCCCTGGAAGTATGTCGCAGCGAATTTCTGGAACTTAAACTCCGACAGATCCTCCTCGTCCTCCGATATATGCATTGGGGTGATGATATCCTAAAACAAAACACAAAATATAACCACAAACAAAACGAGAGATTTTCTACAACTCACATCCTGATTCAAATGATTGCCGTGCGGTAGATCTTGAAACACCGACGTCTCCCGTCCTCCGTGGGGTGTTGGAGCCTCGCTACTCGAGTCTGGAAGGAAGTCAAACATCGCCTCAACCAGTTTCCCATCATCGACCGGCTCGTCTTGCTTCCTTGCGGCATCGTTTATGATATTTTTCTTAACTTCCACGCGACGCCGCTCCTCCATCTCCTTCTCCATCTCGTGCCGCTCCAACTCCTTCAACCTCTCCCTGTAGTGCTGCTCGGCGATCTCCTTCGCATGCTTATTGCCCTGATGCTTCAGCTTCTGCTCCTCCAACTTCCGCATGTGCAGCACTTCCGCGAACTGCTTGTACTCCTCTCTGAGCTTCTTGTACTTCCTCATCGCGATCATTCGCCTAACGTGCGACTGTATTGTGATGATGGCCCACATCTTGTGTCCATACTCCCGGCGAACCAGATACCCCCGACAGTGCGCCTGGAGTCCAATTATTCGCCCACGCAGCTGCCTAAAGCGGTGGCTCAGTACCCGCGATCGTATCAGCGCCTGCAATCTCATGTACCCCACCACCATAAGCCTGTAGCGCTTGCGCTGGGCATAGCCCTTCCAGTGCTTCTGAATCATGATAGCGGCAGCTCTCTTCCGCAGAAAACGACGCCGATACACCCAACCGCGAATGGTGCGTTGCAATATCAAAATTTTGCGCGTCAAAACACGATCCCGCTCCTGCTCCAGGAACAAATCGTGGGCGTCCTTCAAAAACACCTTTGTGTGACCCAGCTGGTAGTCAGACTTGCCCAGCACTACCGAGCAAATGCGAGCCGTGGCCTTTTGACAGTCGGTGCGATGCGCCGGCGGAACACCGGGTATCAAGAACCGATACCGCTCCACAAACTCCCTGAAGCCGTGTCGAATCGGATAGCCGGCTCGGCGAATTCTTATTGTCTCCATCATTCCCGAGTAGCGCAACTGCCGACAGCACAGACCTCTGTCGAACATCATTGGCTTCTTGACCTCGTTCGGCTTGATGCACCGAATGAAGAACGGCTGACACGTGCTCAGGGTCTTCATCAGTGCGTCCAGACTCTTCTTGAACTGTGTCGAAAGGGTGGGGGTTCTTTTGCGCGTCTCAGCACCCATCTCAATGTCGTTGGCGAATATCTGCCGCAGGAAC
Organism: Cheilosia pagana; assembly: GCA_936431705.1. Taxonomy (NCBI): domain Eukaryota; kingdom Metazoa; phylum Arthropoda; class Insecta; order Diptera; family Syrphidae; genus Cheilosia; species Cheilosia pagana. The sequence continues at coordinate 1,265,054 of OW386169.1, forward strand.
TTATTCGAAGACTGACTCACTAAATGCAACAAATCCGGACTGAAAGTGTCCCGGTTTTTCTCAAGGAATCCTCGTGTATCGTAGAACACAACGCCGGCGAAATGATTCAGCCCAAAGCTGGTGTTTATGTCTGACTTTGGCTTCAGATAGTTCTTGTGCGTGCCGTGTGTCTTGTGCAATTTGGCCAGCATTGTCTGGTCGGTGCCCTTGGGGAAGCGGGCCTCCTCATCAATCAGCGCCATAATATTGAGCTGCTTTATTGCGATCAGGTCCAGCGCGTCCTGATTGTCTACAAACTCAATGTGTTGCCAGTTTATGGCTTCGTGGTTGTACTCCTCCTGCTCCAGCTTGAAGATGTGCTGCACGAAGAACTGCTGCAGGTTTTCGTTGGCGTAGTTGATGCAGAACTGCTCGAAACTGTTTTGGTCAAAGTTCTCAAACCCAAATATATCAAGCACTCCAATTGCGTTGCGGGATGTCGCTCGCGGCTTATAGATTGCTGCGTTGATCTTTTTAACTATGTGCACGAAAAGCCGTCCATAGATGCCTTTTACGAAAGCGTCTCTCACGTCCACCGATTGATCTCGCGACAGCGTCGAGATGACAGTCTCGCCATGGGCAAACAGTGTTCTTCTCGTTAGCGCGTCGATCAGAGGATTGATGGGCAGACCCAGCAGCGAGGCAACGCGCTCCACATTGATGTGTTCGGGAATTTCGGTCGCGTCCAAGTTGTCCACTACCGTGGCTTTGTATTTGATGTTGCCACAGTGGAGCAGTGCCGCCAGCAGCTTGATTATCTCCCAAATTTCCGAATCCGAAAAAAGAAGCACTTTCATGGCGGATCGGATGTCGGAAAATTCTGCTGCATCGTCACGTCCCTCGCAGGTTATGCAATCGCCACCAGTTAAGTACCTGAAAGGTATTCAAATCCAGTTAATTTTGTATTCAAAAGAAAGAGCCAACGGGTTTTAAAGTGAGCCTCCATTTTGGCATGTCAAACAAATGATTCGAATAGTTTAGAGACCCTACTGTTATCTGTTTTACGATCGTAGCAACGCTTATGGCGTACTTAGTTTTCATCTCTATATACCTAGAGCTTTCCTAATGATGATGCCGTCAATTGATTACACACTGACGCACTAAATACTGGCAATTATGGAACCGACTGTTCAAGGTTTTATTCAACATGTCAGCGGACAATTAAAACGGGTAGCTATATGATTAAGCCAACAAACAAATAAATATATATATAGTTTCCTAACAATTAAAAACATCTGTGTTACGAAGGTATACTCGTTTTATGATGACAGTAAATTAATAGGAGGTGAGTTTGAAAGTTTTGAGGTGAAGGTAAGTGACTAATGGACTAAAGTTCAATCTGCAATTGTAAAATTGCTCAAAAAATCTCTGCAGGTAGGTACAGCGTTCAGATCATTGCGTCATTTAGCTGAAAGTTATACGTAATAAGTCCCCAATGGCGTTCTGCTAGACGAATGAATGGCGAACGTCGTTGAATTTCGTTTGAAATAAAAAGGGACATAATAAACATTGATCTTCTACAAGTTTTCGAAAAAAGTGACATCTAAAAAAAGAATAAACGCGAATAATATGTCACATATGACAGTTGAAAGTAATTTGCTTCGTCTTGTGTACAAAAATTGCGATAATAACCTAAAAACGAAGAAAAAATGCGTGACCGAGGAGCTTATTGATTGTAAATAAAGCCTCAAACTTGTATACCCTTCTCAAATTCCTATAAACTTCCCCTAAGTGTACGCCTTACGTTCTTCCGCGTAGGTATTGCCGTGTAATTGCACTTGCACTGTATATGAACTGTCAGATGTCACTACAGGAACACACAACCCACCAGTGATGTGTTTTCAATAAAAGGTCTGTTCTTTACTTTTAATTTTACGAATTTGTACGACTTTTTAGGAATTCTTACGCATTTTACTCAATTGTCGTTCCTTAACTCGAAAAATTTGCAAAAGAGAGCGAATTCCCCTCTTACTAGTTTTTACTCAACAAATTTCTTTGCGTAAGAATTGAAACAACTGTCAGTCGACTGAAAATTGACAGCTGATTTGAATTTGTTGTTCTATTTGGCATTTATGAACTATCTGTCATTTTCACAGGTTAAGGCTGGTACGCTGTTCGACTGAAATCCAATTTTTCATACAAAATTTTCCCTGCGAAATGTTAAAATGAACTTTCCACATGGAAATTTCACCGGGTAGTACGCTGTTCAAGTGAAAAATAGTTGTTCAAAAAGTGTAGGGGGCGTTACAAGCTATTTCACTTGGTTTTTATTGCCCGTCGCATTTAATTTTTGACATTTCGGCGTGAAAATTTCACTTTCAATTTCACAGCATTTTTTTGGAGCGGAGTGAAAATTTTACTTCACTCGAACAGCGACCAGCCTTTACTACAAAAGCGTTCCTTAACTTTTGCGTAAGTTTCCCTCTCCGAAAGAGAATTCATCCCCTCCACTGTCATTTTGACAGTCTTTTCCATTTTTTTTACAAAAGTAAAGGAACAGATCTAATAATGTTCATGCTTTTATCTGTCAAATTTGCAGTGTATGATGTTTCTTAGTTACTTTTCTATCTATAGGCAAACAATATCAACAACGAGCCACAAATTTCGTTAATACCATGCTCTTTGTTGCCGTCTGTCAAACTTTACTTCAGAAGCGATGCCAATTGTTTGACATTGACATTTAGCAAAGCTTTTTGCACATTATTATTGTAGCGATCTGTTTCTTTTAAAACATAAAGTCAACAATCCTGTTAAAATACTTACTTGTAATCAGCAGACGCGCCCAAATCGAGCCTTCGCTTCTCATCTCCCGACAATCCAGCCAATATACAGTAGAACACATGATAGTTTCGCTCACTGTGATTCTGTGAGACTATTCGAGATTTTTCTAATAAATATTGTTCGATCTTAGCACCCTCTATGACACCATTCCCACTAAAGTGAATATCAATGTATTTGCCAAATCTGAAAACACACACAAAACCAATTATTACGACCGATATGACATTTCGAATGTGCGTGTTTCGAACAAACCTTGATGAATTATCATTGCGAACGGTCTTGGCATTGCCGAAAGCTTCGAGTATGGGATTCGCTTCGAGAATTTGCTGCTCGATCCATGAGTGCTTTCCACTGATGGCCGCCAAATACTGTAGAATCAATTTTGTGCTCTCGGTCTTGCCGGCCCCCGATTCGCCAGAGATCACAATGCATTGATCTTGGCGGAAGCGCTTCATATGCGCATACGCGTTGTCACCAATCGCGAATATATGCGGCGGAAGTTCACCGATTTTGCGCTCCTTGTAGAGTTTGATTTGTTCCGCTGTGTATATAGGGAGGATTTGGTAAGGATTCACAGCTACTAAGATGGAGCCAGTGTAGGTCTGAAAAAAGTAAAAACATCATCAATCATTTTTGCAAAATGAAAACTGTTTCAAACTTACATAGATTAAATTTTCCTTGTAACGTATGAGAAGATTTCTAAGGATGCCAGCTTCGTGAAGGTCACCCAGCGAAATCATATCCTCCACGCCTTGAACCGATGACGCGTGCATCGCCTTGATGCGCCGCTCGGGCGCAAGCCACACCTCATCGCCGTCATCGTCACGCACCTGGATGCGACGTCCCTCTGCCGAGACAACACGAGCTCCAATGGCTACATCGAATTCCCTGCCCGATACAGGTTCGATCCAGATGTAGTCACCCTGTAAAAAAAAACAATCATTTGAATTATTTAATCTGAAATTTCTTCACAGGTGGCAGATTAAATGGGCCACCTGGGTTACGTAAGTTTGCGAAATACACCTGCGCTTAGGTTATGGGTAATAAGTTCGATTTGCCGAAGCCAGCATTACACCTGCTGAAGATCGCTAGGCGTGGTGTTACATCGTGTTACTTACTACCATGCAGCACCATGTGGCAATCGGAAAACAAACAGCAATGTTTCTACACAGAAGTGAATGAAATGGGAGCGAGCGGATATTTTAGTTACGGTTAGCTGATTCATAAAAGATCGCGCCGAGGGTTAATGTACCAAAGTAAGCCACGCTATTGCATACAGGGAGACAAGTGTAATTATTACGAGTTTGATTCTGTGCGGCGTAGTGTTGCTAGACATGTGTTTCTTGAAAGTAAAATGTTTGTTCTGATCAAATTTAGCTGTAGAAAGTAGATCAATTCACTTTATCTAATTGAACGCATCCCATTTCACCTTTGATGGGATTTCACTTTCCACCCATCGTCTGCTGTCCAAGAATGGATTCATTCCAAAGACCGAAACCGCTCAGAGAAATAATGTCAACCATTATAAACGAGTCACGATGATGCAACAAACCATTGGTAAAAATGCACTTTAAATTTGGTTTTGCTAACTTTGTTTTTGGAGAATTTTAAATCTAGTACAATTCAGAAGAAATGGCCATCTTTTTCCCATTAAAAACTAAAGAGGTAGGTGGTGATGGATGCCACAATTATTGGAGGAAAAAGAGTGAGAGAACAGTTGTAGGTCAGAGATGATTGATTGTATTAACTCTACGGTTGTTATTATGTGGGAGAAAGTTTAAGTATAATTAAATTAAGCACACGTAGAAATTGAATTACTTTCCACGTGCTTAAAATATTGGAAACACTGTCATGTTGTGTGACGTTTTAAAATTCAAAGTGTCGGTGGATAACTTACTCGTGTTACTATAACCATTGTTGACCTTCATTGACTTTGGCCGTTTAGAAATCCAGATTTGTCCTGAAAAATAAAAGAAAAACAATGTCAAACAATTGATTTGCATAGGTAATTTATATTGACAAAAAGTAGAATAAGCCAACAGTCGTTGACAGCTCTTTCCGTTGAAAACTACTGTCCTCCTTTTGAAATTTCTCAACTACACTCGTTACACTCCCTTAAATCTGTCGCAACTACTGAAGAGGGAACGCACTTCATTTAAACGTCAACGGTGCATGCATTTAAATCAACGTCCATTCCCATTTTCCGCGGATCTTCTGTCATTTATCAATTTCTTTTACCCTACTTTCCCCCCCGCGAAACACAATAGGACAACAACTTCGACGTTTATGCAAATCGCAAACACAAAAAGAAAACCCAAAGAAGTCTGTAACAAATTGCCATGTGGTAGATAAGTGAAGTATTTTCCGCCAGCCTCAAGTTCACCTATTGTTTAAAAAAAAAATAGTTCGCACGAGCTACGTAGTTGCATGTACGTGTATGCCACTCCATGATCCTCTTCAGTGCTGCAGTGAGGAGCATGGTTTATTGCTGTAGGTGCAGATGGCTTGAAATGGGAATAGACGGTGTTGTGGTACCACATTGGGGGCAGTTTAGCAGTTAAGTGGATAATTGTCTGTGCAAAACAATGATACGAGCCACAAAAGTGGTTACTTCCATTCTTTTGTGGAACGTGTTTTAACTGACATTTTTCTAATGGGGGTGTAGAAAACATCGTGTAAGTGACACTTTCGATTTAAATATTAAATTGAAAGGACTAGCCCGGTTTAAGATTTAAACCTAAGGAAATGACTGTCACAAACCGAAATGCATTCCACAGTGGATTTCCCCCCTTAGCAGAAACTTGACAATAGGTTTGTTTGAAGTGTCAGCTAATTTGCACGCCTGTCCAAAAAACCCCGCATAAAATCTGGTACGCTGTTCAAGTGAAGTAAAATTTTCACTCCTCTCCAAAAAAAAAATTGCTGTGAAATTGAAAGTGAAATTTTCACGCCGAAATGTCAAAAATTTAATGCGACGGACAATAAAAGCCAAGTGAAATAGCAAGTAACGCCCCCTACAAATCTATTTTTGAACAACTATTTTTCACTTCAACAGCGTACTGCCTGGTGAAATTTTCATGTGAAAAGTTCATTTTGACATTTCGCAGTGAAAAATTTGTTCGAAAAATTGGATTTCACTCGAACAGCGTACCAGCCTTAACCCTCAAAATTCGGCTACTATATCGAATGCAAAATATGCTGCTCTGAAGTTTTACATTAAAAAATTAATGACAACAAGAAAAATGACAGCGAAACTCAGCACTGCATTCTTGCCCCGACAAATTAACTGGGGTCAGTTCAGGGCACAACTAGGGCGCCATAGAAGTCATGTCAAATGCAGGTTTTCAGTACCAGGGCGAGTTCAGTGCTTTATCGAACACATTAAACACACGTCAAACAAACGTATTTTTTCCTCCGCTGTCTTTCTCCCATGGAAGTATAAACCCGGCTTAAGAAAAGAAATAAACAAAATAGTGAATAATGAAGCACTTTGTTTGCCTTTTGAGTAGGCAGGCACATAATGGTAATTCAAGAATAAAATAAATAAAAAAACATGACAGGTAAACAAAACACGGTTGGAATATGTTGTACGTACATTGTAGGTACATTGTGTCTATTTCTAATCGATTCAAGTGTCAAAACGTATTCCCCACAAAGAGATTTCTGACGTATCAACAATAAATAAATAAATCTCCCACCAAAGAAGGCAGCGCTACTCCGAGATATCAATCGGCGAGCTGTCAAGATGAATGCCTTTTAATGAAAAATTTGTAGTTGCTTCCCAATTCCTGATCCTAACTCACAACCTCAAAGTATAAGCCCGTTTCAGATATCTGTTGACAGAAATCCAAAAAGCCAGCTAAATGAGACCTGTCACAGTGGAAATTGTGTCATTGCCTACACTGACAAATTGCATATAGTTGACTACTTGTGTTCAGATTGCACTTGGCAAGATTTCGACCCAATTCAAAGAGTAACTGAATACGCTATAAATTTCCTAAAAGTCAACTCGTGTGTGGGTGTTCAAATCCTATTTAATTCTTAACTCGTCTGCTTGCCATAAATAAAAAGTTCTCTGGTATACGATTATGTAATTGAAACTAGCAATTTACACTGTTGGACGCTCACAGCTCACACGTTCTTCAGCGTAATACCGTTAAGACAATATTCCTTCCATAAGTGGAGAGAAAATAAAGATTAATGCATACCATGTCCAGCGGCTACCATACACATTGACGTCTATTACACCTAACGTTACATTGGCCAACGTACATGGGATACTACTTGCTGATAAATTTCGAAGTAAAAACAGACCAAAAAGAATAAAACAAAAAATATAAAGAAGTAAGAACTTGAAATTCGAGTTAGCCTGTGTGTGTTCAACACAAAGTTGGCAGTGTAAGACGATTCTTGAACAGTTGGATAGAATAAACGAGTTGTAACTCTGTGCCGGGGCTCTGGCTCTGTTATTATTGTATAATGGAAGTTGTTTAACTCCTTTTTTAGTTGCTCCTATTAAGGTTAGATATTGGTGAGATTTAAGTTTTCGATCTCGAAAATGAATAAATGGTTGCAAGTGTGAATCTCAATTTTGACACATGGCATTGTCAGCGAAACACTTTACTTGAAGGGGATATCGATTAGAGCATCATTAAATGTCAAATGTCTACAGACGCGAATGGTACAATTCACAATATGGCCTTATTCGAACTTAAATTTTATCTAATTTCGAATTGTTGGCTGTTCGAATTTTAATTTGTGTTAGTTTCGAATTGTTTGCTGTCTATTTGCATTTGTTTATTTTAAGCCTTCCATAATTTTAGTACTGTCATGAAAATGATTACATTCGAAGTTTTGAAATTCGAAGTTCGAATCAATCAAGAAAGCATTAAAATAACATTCTTTCGAAACTAAAATATTAATAATTAAATTAAAAACGCACACTTGTCCGAAATCTTAAGCAAGTACATGCGACTCAGTCGTGCACTTTAGCATTTAATTTTTTTTATAGTTAAAAGACGTAAGGAGTCTCTTGCATGTGCAGAAAATAGTTAAAGCCCGAGATTTAGATAGCCAATGTGAGGAGGCAACCAGTCACCTCACTGTCTGCGCGTAATTAATTTCAAGAACGAGTGGAATGTACAAAAAGGTGTTTTTTTTTGTGTACGGTTCATTACTATTCATATTCTTTAGCATATAGTTGTCACTTCTTTCCGGTCGCCGGTGGTAGGTAGATAGGTATGCTAAACGCTGCAGCAATAAGTGAGGATTTGTTCCCTACTTGGGACCAAGCGTGGAAGTGGGAAAACATTCTTTTGCAATGAGGTATTATATGATTTAGGTTGTTGGACTTGTGACTATGTGAATGACATCGTTTGAATACCTACCATACACTAAGCAGGTTATGATAGGGCTACGAGTGTAAGGCGCTACAACAGGTTTAAGTGCCGAGTTTGTTATTAATTAAGATGTCGTTACAGTTTGCGTGTTTTACACGGGAACAAGTGCTGATGTCGATTTGATGATTTTGTAGAAAAGTCAGTTAAACATAATTTCGGAGAAGGAGTGCAAAATGTTGCTTATTTAATAGATGTACAGCATTCTTTGCATAACGTTCTTTTAGCACATTGATTGCAGTTAAATGACGTTAAATATTCTATGGGTGCGTTCACGAATCAGAGCTGTTGTAAGCGGTCGCCATTTTGTGTTTCGGACATCTTTTACTCTTTTTTTGCTAAAAATGTTGAGCAGTCAAATTGACAGCAATTTTAATGACAAGGATTCAAAACTAATACGATCGCTGGAGACGTTGAAGAATTTAGTTTGGAGAGTCTGAGAGTCTGTTTCTCAGTTTTGATTGGCCTAGTTCGGTCAAAAGAATAGTTTTTGTTTTCAGATGACGTTTATGGAGTGGTAGACGAAGAATCTTGTCAAAAATTTCGTGACTGAGTACTAAGTTGACAGTTGACAGATCGTATGTATGTGGCTATAAGATAACTAAGTTCTTAAAAGTGTAACTTTAATATAGTTGTCATTATCATTTCATACTCATACAAATGCACGGCTTAATAATTAAACTTCAACTTTTAAAAACAAACTTATTTATTCACAAGATCTTTTGACTTTGTTTTTGTTTGTCTGTGTTTATTTGTAAAAAAATGAGCAGCCGTGTATTGAATTTAATTAGAAAATATTCTTTGACAGTTAAATAACATTTTGTCATCATATCATTTCATATTCAAGTGTCAGAAAAATTCAAGGCAAAACTTCCCTATGCGTTCTCGCGATCACTATAATCAGAGCTGAAGACGCTGCCTTCAACCACAAGTGATGAGATTTTATGTTTCCTATACAGTCCTTAATCTATTGCTTTCATTCTCTTTTATATTCAACTTTTATCTACGCTTTAGCTTTTCCTTTCACTCCGTCTTTGGATCGTGTTTCTTTCAACAAAAAAGGCCACGCCGAGTGCTGATGGCGTCTCGACAAGAGTGATGTATAGAAGACAAGTCTCGATTGGGACTCCAAGATGACATGGTAATTTGTACACCTGTACAATCATCTCCAGGGAAAAAACCACACCCTTATGTAGCCAGCATCCGCAGCCCATTTATCTCCTGTCTCTCTCAACTCTGCGCGAATCAACAACAAAATTTGCAATTCAAAAGAAAACAGCTGCCAGTGGGAACGCCGGGTTCAATTATCTCAAAATGGTTTCTATATGAACTTCTAAAAGACAAATGTCACCTAACAGTCAAAACAGATGACATACCTAGCTTTCTATAAGTTAATTGAAACACGCTAAATAAGCTGTCACGAATTCGCTATTGTTTTTCCCAACGGTGCCTAATTCAATTAGTGTTTATTAATCTTTCCCCAAAATACTGTTAATGAACTGGGCTACAAGTCGCCTGACAGAAATATCTTTGACTTATATTATCGCATCTAGCAGCAGGCTTAAGGCGAAGAAAAATGTGCGCTTCGTGCCGATCAGCTATTAACTTTGACGTAAGCCAGCGCATATAACAAATCGAAACCAAGTCTGCTTGCAGATTGCTGCAACTGGCAATTTTACCGTAAACTTCAACTTCACCGGGTTTTTCTTTTTTTAATTTTTTTATGCTTTGCGGTGTACGCAGCAGAAGAAGCAAGGTGAGCTTGCCGCAAAAAAGGAAACCTTGATCTGGTGCATGTGTGTGGCAATGCGGAGGAATTCGCTTGCAGTGGTTTTTGACGCACACAAACACACTAAGTTGTAGTTGACCCAATTCGGACAAAGAAGCAGGGATTTTCGTACAACTCAGGTGGGAATGGGATTTTTTAAGAAGCCAATCAAACAGTTGTTGTAAAAATATCGACAATTTTGCCAGCCTACAGGTCATCGGAGTACGTATACGACTATACGTATTTCCCCACATTTCCACATCGACTTTTGAAACCATATACATGAGTGGGTAATTGTACTCATTATCGTGGTTCTAACAGACAAGTGAGACAGCCCAACAGCAATCAATGCTGCATGGGAAGGTTAATAACCAGATACCCAGCCATGCTTGTGGTAACAATAAAAGCGAATAGGGTGAGGGTGGATTTCAATTGCCCAGAGAATATAGTAAAAGGAAAAGTGATCGATGACGTTGTGCGTTTTTGACAGCCTTTAGGACAAATTTCTTTCAAATCGGCGTCATCTTTTTGAATTTTCCAACAAAATATATAGAAAAACCATCAGCGCTTAATGACTATAAACGCGCGCAGAACAGGAACAACGAATTCGCCGGTCAGTCGCGGTATCACCCACTTGGAGATTGGTTCCGAACCAGTGGCCACCGGAATCTAGAGTACACCTAACTGAAGTGTGACTCATGAGTTTATGAATAGTTATAGGAAAAAAACGTTTCCGGCCATCAAACGATTGACGTGACAGAAAGTTGCATTTTTTTTTAGACCGGGCGGTCATTGCTTTTCGAGACTCGAATGGAGTATGCAATTAATATTAATTATTCCAAATATGTATGCGAAATGAAATTGAAATTAAAATAAAGATTTTCTAAATTCTTACACACGGCGAAAAGGTGCGCAGCTCAAGAAAATCGAAAGTTCGACGAACGTGCGTTGACGTCTCTTTTGACCTGAATTGTTTGGAATACTAATCCGCTGAGTTGGGCGGTCTATGACAAGCCATTTGCATTTTTCGTTAATATTGTTAATGTTGGTTTGTTTGCCTATAACCTTTTTTAAATCATAAAATGACAGTAACAATAACATTTTGCGCATTTGGAAAAAGAACAAAAAACATAATTCAACTTACGCAGCTATTATTCGATTTCTTTTGTGAAATCGGCTACATGTGTAATTATTCTGAATTTAGACACGGTTAAAGAGCACAGTCGAATTCACAACCTAGATATAAATAATTACTCCTTTACTGTGATTATTAGTCATTCGTGTTGTGAAGGCAGTGTTATTGTTAACCAGAAGAGTACAGAATGATTTTGAGTATAAAACTACAATCGGGAATTCTACAAAGGATTTTCTATGTCGAGTCTTAGGTTAAAACGGCTGCCAGCTGGGAAAGGCAGCACACTTAGACAAGTAGAAAGGTTCATTGTGGGTCCATGTCGTGTCATACGTTAAATTTATTAAGACACAGAAACTTGTCCTTTGTTGACCCTTAAAGAAAGCACTAAGTTCTACAAACAATTCGCAAGGACCTACATTCCTACTCTCGACAGCTCCGAAATACGCATCCAATAACTGCTTTTAAAGCTGAGTAAAAAATAAATTTTTTTGCGCCACCCCGTAAAAATGGTTTACACCCAATGTATGACTGATTTGTTTGTTATCAGCGAAAACCTTAATACTGCAGGTGTTTTGCTTTAAATGTCTAATATGACGTCACATGTTTTATCTATATTAACAATTTAACATTCCCAAGGCTAATTTGCACGACATTAGGTCTGTTCCCTTACTTTTGTAGTAAAAATGGAAAAGACTGTCAAAATGACAGTGGAGGGGATGAATTCTCTTTCAGAGAGGGAAACTTACGCAAAAGTCAAGGAACGCTTTTGTAGTAAAGCCTGGTACGCTGTTCGAGTGAAATCCAATTTTTCATACAAATTTTTCACTGCGAAATGTCAAAATGAACTTTTCACATGAAAATTTCACAAGGCAGTACGCTGTTCAAGTAAAAAATAGTTGTTCAAAAAGTGATTTGTTACTTCAGCAATTTCACTTTACTTTTATTGTCCGTCGCATTCAATTTTTGACATTCCGGCGTGAAAATTTCACTTTCAATTTCACAGCACTTTTTGGAGAGGAGTGAAAATTTCACTTCACTCGAACAGCGTACCAGCCTTAACATGCGAAAAATGACAGCTAGTTCATAAATGCCAAATATAACAACAAATTCAAATCAGCTGTCAATTTTCATGCAACTGACAGTTGTTTCAATTGAAATCAGCTGTCAATTTTCAGGCGACTGACAGTTGTTTCAATTCTTACGCAAAGAAATTTGTTGAGTAAGAAGTACCTAAGAACTAGTAAGAAGGGAATTCGCTCTCTTTAACGAATTTTTCAAGTTGAGGAACAACAATTGAGTAAGAATTCGTAAAAAGTCGTACAAATTCGTAAGATTTTAAAGTAAAGAAACAGACCTATTTATGTGTAACAAGGTCGCCTAAAAGTCATTACCCTACCGCAAGATGCTTTAATTTCTGCGAATGGCGGCAAATGTCATTTCTACTTTGACATTTGTGAAGTAAGCAGATACAAAATCGCTATACATATTTTTTTGAGGAGTAAACCGTCGTCGGGGGTGTCGGCGCAGCATGAATGGATAAAAATGTAAGCAGAATCAAAGTTTTGCATTCATAAAAAAATGACAACTTTTATGCGCCACCTTGCTTGGCCTTTTGATTTGGCAGATCGATTACGAGGGTTCCCTTATCGCCGCACAAATATAGCCTACACTGCTAAGAATTGATTACTGCACAATTAAAATTGTTTAATCAGTTATTACCTATTGATATTTCTTTTGTTTTTATTTCTGTCCAATGTCAGGCATAAATTTCAACACACAAAGATAACAGAAGGTATACCCAGAATTACATCACAGTCAGCCTTTTATCCACCACGCGATATCAATTGTTTATTTATAACTAACCAATTGTTGATAGTTAAACAAAGTGCTCTATACTTTCTCAAATAGTTTAAAATTTTGCTAGTTACCTACGTAGACATACTACATTTGTATAAAAACTAAAGATGACATATAGACACAGTGAAAGTATTGTTATCGGCTTCAAAGCCATAAAGACTGACACGCTTATGCATTTGACAGAAAGATATAAAAACGTATGTATATATTTGACATTCCATTCTCAGTCACGTTTGCTATTTCACTATCTTTTCACAGCCATTACCTGCGCATCGACCATGGGAGACTTCATGCAAACGAAATCGAGGAGAAACAAAACACAAAAAAAATGTGGACGGAAGGAAACATGCCAAAGAATTCCAAACGAGGTTAATCAGATTTGTTCGAGATGGAAATGAAAATGAATGCCGATTGATTTAGAATAATTATAACTTTGTGACAAAAAAAAAACACATTTCTCCTCTCCCTCTTTTCGATGACAGGTCGATGCTACTTTCTGTTTCAGGGTTCATCTGCATATGGATATGATAATGTGCACTTGGAACACTTCTGATTTACTCAACACCTGGGAGAAATCAATGACCAATACGAGCACAAAATAAGCAGGTCTAACAAAATTCACAAAAAAGAACAACACTTCAGCTTGATGTACAGTTTGAAAGGTAGCATTGCTTGAGAAAGCGAAATCTCATGAATAGTCAGTGTAGGGTTCTGTTTAATGCATAAATATGCAAATGGCGCCTCACTTTCAGTGGGTGATGTTAAAATAACGTGAAATATGATATTTTGTTTAAGAACTTTGCACTGACTGACTTTATGGCGTACATTTAATGATGATGTCAATCATTGTATCGAGAATTCGACGGCATCATCTGGAAATAACCGGGGACCGGTTTTGACAGATGCATTGTCATAATTCCCGACTTGTAAATAACTGTTGAGTATAAAGGTAAACCACGAAACTAAACAAAATGATTAAACCCCGACAAGTGCAAAGGAAACAGTCACATAAACAACCGAATCATGTGCCAATCGTGCGAATTTTTGTTGTACAGGTACGAATTACAATTTTAAACATTAATCAAACACGTTAATGAGCAATAACTCATTTTTCTTGCAAATACCTACTCTCAGACGGAAAATAGCTGTGTGAACAGCGAAAACGCAACGATATCTCAAATGATTCTATAACTACATTCTTATGACGTTTAATCTGTCAATATGACAACAGTTGGATAGCCAGATGACAGCATCTTTTGATTCAGGCCTGTTTTTAAAACCATACGACTATATTTGAGATCAGTGATTGGACGGTGGAAGAGTTGGAAGACGATAAATTTTTTTGACGTCAAATAATGTTAACTGTCAGACTAATATTTTGCTTAGTGAATTTTTTAGTAAGCAAAATTGTCGCATTTAAGGCGATAACGTCTCCAAAGGCTGATGCAGTTGAACAATTCACTTTTTGGTAGGGTTTATGAACCAAAATGTCATAATAAGTCACAAATGGCGCCCAATAAAAAGCTACGATAAATAATTTTATTTGTTTTCAAAAGTGCGTGACTTTTTAAAGATTAACTTGGCTAACCAGCTGATAAGTTCGAAAAAAGATTCGGCTAAGTAATTTAGGTTCATAAATAACCAGGGCTGCCATTTCGAAACTGTGCTTCCAGTCAGATTTGACTGAAAAAAGTAGTAAAAAACTGGAATTCAATCAAATAAAAAAGTCGGAGAATTTTAAACACAATTCCAGCTAAAAATCCAGCTTTAAAAATAAGTTGAAAGTAGACGAAAAAATTAAATATGGCTAAAATACCAGCCGGCTGATTTCAAAAAATCTTCTTATATCAATCTAGTCAGATTTTACTGGAAAGCAGTCAAAATGGCAACCCTGTAAATAACACGTATTGTTTTTTTTTTTTTAAGGTTTCTCAACCTCCTGCTGACTTGAGTGACAGTTGCCTACAAAATGGAAAATATTGCATTCATTCTTTTAAGAATACGTATAATAAAACGCATTAAGTAACAGTGCTGAAAATATATACCACCATACGTAACATATAAAACCTCTTTCACCGTCAAACAATAAATTGCATGAAACTTTCTCTAGTTGAATTTATTTCAAAGCAATGCGACATTGAATTTAAATTTCGTTAAAGTATAGTCAATATCCGTAAACACAAGAAGGAGATGCTGTTTTTTTTTTTTTTATTGTAAGCCTTACTCAATAGGTTGGTAGCTCATACTCGTGGTATACTTTGACATAATTCGTATTCACACAGCGTGCTGTGAAATTTATCTTTGCACTGACATCTTATTGCCATTGTTGCATAACTTCAACTGGCTTGTGAATGAAAATTGGTGCATATTGACATAAGAGTTACGAGTAAACAATTGTTGTCAAATGGCAGGCGTCAGTATACATGAATTGAACATAACAAACCGATTAGAGAAGTATTAAGGATGACTTGACTAAGTCTGTTGTCGAACGTCTGCACTTTTGATTGGCCTAGATTGATTGACAGTTTTGACAGTTGACGTTTGGGAAGGTCACACGAGTTGCTGTTGATATGTTTATACCTTCCTATGTAAGAAAAAATGGCGAAAACAATGTCATTCTCAGTAGGTTATGATTATTTTTTATAAATCTAGCACGCAAAGAAATGTAGACACAAGAAGCAAGTCTTTGGCATATATCTGAGAATGCCTGTCAGTTTGACGTGCAATGATAAACTGTCACCTGCGAATAGGTATAAGCCCTAAGCGTACTGAACGCGGACAATGGTTGCGAAAACCGAGGTACTTGTTCATTGTTGCGCCCATTATAACTTTTCTCTTAATAAATGTTCCTAACTATGTACGAAACATCCTTTATTATCCTCAAGTGGCATAAATCATGTCATGCACATACCAACTTAAGTAGGTATAAGTTGCACAGCACGTTGCACGTATTAAGCAACTTCCTTGCAATGTAGGTATTTGCATAATCAATTTAACATCCTAAACCAGCATCCAAGCGGCAAAAGCGTGTCTGCAACGCAATCAATAAGCCATTCCAATCTGCGTACAGCTTTATGTACATAGCATACATATAAGCACTAAATTAAATTGAATCTACGTTGATAATTTGATAATCAAAGAACTTGCACAAACCAAACCGGTCACATTTAACAATAAAAAAAAAACCGGCCGGAATTTTAGCACCTTTACCAACACTAGTACAAAATTGTTGAGTTTCTGTCATTAATAAAGTATTTTACCTGCCAAACCAATTCCAGATATCAATTACCTACAAAAATTACTCTTCTCAAAATTTAACCTCAAATGTAAAAACCAATTTAAGTCACTGATTAGGGCTTGCAAAATGCACGAGCTGTGTAAACACGGCTAAATTGTGAAGGTATTTTACTGCGATAACGCCGTAGCAGTGCTAGACTGTTTACTTATGAAATTTCTTTTTCAACTTGTATTACTTTTTCTTTCTTCTTTTTTCTTGTGATCAAATACCATCAAAGAAACTTGTTTTGCTCTTTTCCAACTCGGATGAGAAGAGATGGAATTGCAATCTCTTTGGGAGCAAGCATCTCGGTCCGTGCTCTTTTTAAGAATTTTTAACAGTAAAGAAACTAAATTTACCAACACACATAATGATTTCGTTAATTGTTTGATAGTGTTAAATAATACAGTTAACCTCAATAGTTTGGTGGACTGGAGAATATGGGGAGTCATCAAAGAGTTGGCAACGGATGAGTGATATCTTTTTAAAAAAAAAACAAGTGCATCTCAATGGTTCTTGTGACTGCAATTATAAGAATTGTGAAGGCCATTTTCAAGTGGAAGTACCAAAATTACAAATGTCATACACCTATGGCATAAGTTACATGAAAAACTAGGCCAAAACGAATTGACTTTCCCACTAGGTATACCTACTGCATGGCTTTCTATTTGACTTTTGTTTCAAGTTATTTGTTTACCTACATTCAATCAAATGACGTTTTATGTCAACATCTTGTTGACAGTGTTTGTCAAGTTCTCATATGTTCAGATCATACATACATACACTTGAATAACGAATTGCAAAGAATATTTTCTAAGAATTCCAGCAATATTGTACTGACAGGTAGTTCTAAATGATCGTTTTGAGAGTAAGATGACAGATGGTAGTTTTAAATGCAAACAATTCGACAAGATTTATAGACAAATTGTTTTCTGAAAATTTATGAAATTACCACTTGTCAATTTTTATAAGGCCCATGTCAGAATGTCCTTCTATTACAATATAGCCATTGGGGACGTTCAAGTATCTAGTTTAGTAAGTCTGACAGCTGACTGACTCGATGTATCTCAGTTTTGATTCCTAGATCGGTCACATGGGCAGCTGTCAGTTGACGTTTATGAAAGGTAGCTGACGAATCTAGTCAAGAAGTTCGTGACTGAGTACTAAGTTGATAGTACGCATATGTGGCTGACGTAGGAAAAGTGACGTTCCCGATCATTCTAGTTCTGGTTACATCTATTGCAGACCAATCTAGTCGACTCAAGATAACTAAGTTTTTGAATGTGCCCATTCGAAGCCTATTCATCTGTCAAGCTGAATCAATGGCCGCGTTCCACTGCCCCGCTTTATGACACTAGCGGCAGGTCAAACTTCATATAAAAAAAATATTGACATATACCCTTTCGCTCTAGACGTCAAGCACTTTTGGTAAAACGTCAATTTTTTATATGAAGTTTGACAACTAGCGGGCAGTGGACCAATGTGACCGCTTTCTGTCAAAAATGTGCGTTTTGCTTTTACATTTGTCGTATAAAGTTGATTACATTCGCTATACTTAAAAAATGATTACCCAATAACCTTTCGCTGTTACTTACAAACCATATTATAATGAATCTTAAGTCTTAAAATGTGTATAGTAAGTAAAAACTGCGTTTAACATTAGTTATAAATAAAAATTCAGGTAGATATGCCTCAAAACAATATCTCAATGACATTATCGTTCCTTCCCACTTTTATTGTTCTTCGAAATTTAAATATTAAAAATCGA
Source organism: Cheilosia pagana (assembly GCA_936431705.1). NCBI lineage: Eukaryota > Metazoa > Arthropoda > Insecta > Diptera > Syrphidae > Cheilosia > Cheilosia pagana. Next base: position 1,283,075 of record OW386169.1, read on the forward strand.
TTAGAACAGACATTCTGCTGTCAAATTTGGTTGATAAGTTGATTATGTAATCAATTTATATTTAACTAATTAACTTAAAAAAAAAAACGATCTTCACTCATTAGGAATCGCGTGACTGATCGCATCTATTCCTATCCAATCCAGCCACCTTGCCAGCCACATGACAGTTAACAAGTGTTCTCTACTTAGGGCTAAACAGGTGATCAAAAATCATATGTCATCCCGATCACTTGTGGGAAAAATAAACAAAAGTCAAACGCAACTCACCCTTAGATCTCACCAGCAGATCTGTATGTATGTTTTAAAATCCAAAACTGTATTCTCAACACTCGATTATAAATGCAATACCGTTAAATCGAATTCCGACAAATCTGAGTGCGTGTGCGTGGCCCGGTGCTGATCTCTTACTTAATCCTTAGTAAGACATTTTCTTGATCAATTATCGTATACTAGATGTAAGTTAGTAAGCGTTTTTTTGTCGTGTTTCTTTTTTTTTTTTTGCTATTTAAGTACTTTAGCACTTTGCAACTGGATAAACTAGATACATACGAATACACCTGGTTCTCTACGGCAAACAACAACTACAACAACAGCGCGCAAAAAAGAGAAGAACGATAGGAAGGTGAATGCACTCTTTTTTTTTTTTAATTCACTATTCTTCTGTAATATATACATACATTTTCTTTTATATATTTTTCATTCTTGGACACAGAATTCGCGTTAACTTCTTTTTTTCCGTATTTTGTGCTGACTATTTTATTAATTTTATTTATTCTGGACACAAATAGTAATTTACACCAAACCGGTAGACACTTCTTGTTAAATGCATTCAAGACAAATGAAATTCAATGGACACCTAAACTTAAAAAAGTCTGCTAGATGATTTTTCAAATACTACAACACTTTTTCTAGCAGTCTCAGACGGCAGGTAACGTCGATGACTTGAACCGACCGCAGGTAAGAGAAAACTAAGCACGGATCGTTTCACCATACATGAAAACGTATCTATCCCATACCCATTCGCGATTGAATGCTTCAACAAATAAGTACACCCCCCACCGACCGTCGTACGACGTATCTTTGTGTTACCTGTAGTTTAGCTAACCATAAGTGTTGCCATTGTGATGGCAGCAATTCTAGAAGAAGCTGGACTACCACCGCATAGTGACCTAGAGCCAATGGAAATCGTAAGAAAAATTCAGAAGAACTGTCAGTGACTTGGTTTGTTTTTTTGTTTAAAAACAGACTTATTTGTTCGTTCACAGACTTTTCAAAACTAAAGGCTGGTACGGAGTTCACGTGAAATCCAATTTTTCATACAAATTTTTCACTGCGAAATGTCAAAATGAACTTTCCGCATGAAAATTTCACAAGGCAGTACGCTGTTGAAGTGAAAAATAGTTGTTCAAAAAGTGATTTGTTACTTCAGCAATTTCACTTTATTTTTATTGTCCGTCGCATTAAATTTTTGACATTTCGGCATGCAAATTTCAATTTTACATCACTTTTAGGAGTGAAAATTTCACTTCACTCGAACAGCGTATCAGCCTTACCGTGTGAGTTATTTGTTGTAGGACAGATGACAGAATTAAAACCTATTAATTATGACGTACCCACATTTTTATATATGTATTTCTCTTCAAATAAGTGTCAACATCAAACTGATATTTTAGCAGCTTAAAAACTGAGAACTGTTGCTTTGTTAGGTCTTTCCACAAGATACTACAACTGGATGATCGGCCTGATCACGAACTGATGATTGTAATGACATTTACAATGCATTTTTTTCCATTTTCTGACATTAAGTTGACAGCTCAAGTCTCAAAACAGTTACCCCCGTATTAATAAAGGCTGTGTTAAAGTTAACCACATGTTACACAGCAGTTACGTCAGTTTTTTGTATGCTCACTGACGTCTGCTACCAAACTAACTTGTGCGCATTTGTTTATTATTATGGGGGTTAGGGTTCTATAAATATTTGACAGACCAATCTAGTCGACCAAAGATATCCAGATTTTTGAATGTTCCCAATGACAGGCTTTAGCATTTAACCAGTGACACAAACAAAAATTGTTAAATTGGCAACAGTTGCTAAGAATCGGATTGCGTGTCACATCGCACAGAGCGAGAAAGCGAGCCGACGAAACGCATACAGTTTAGAGTAGGTATACCTACAGTCAAACGCGGAAAAAGGTAGTTATTTGGTTAGGATGGAGGCCTTTCTTTCGTTTGCATTCAACACAAAACAACACAGGTAAAGAAAGTGTCCAAAAGAGAGCGTCAGCGTATACCAATTGTGGACACGGTGTACTCCATATAGTTGTGTATTGTAATTTTACACATAACTAAAGCCAAACTGGCCAGCCTGCTGAAATTATGGGTATTTCATCAATTTCTCTATTTATTTTACTTGTTTGCTTGCGATATACACCGGCACAATTGGGTTTGTATTGCACTTTGAGACACGTCAGTGTGCGAAAGGTATGCAGAGAAAAGCAGGTGAATTTGTTTGTATCTCAGTACTTTAGTGCTGTCTGTATTGGGAATGTTGTTGCTGTATACGGCTTGGCGATCACCGATCACGCATCATAGAATTTCAATTTGTCTCTTCGGCCATTTATAGTGTCAATTTGAGTGCTCTCTTTGGCAGGTGAAATCAACAGAAACTCTTTCGGTATTTAACAATCATGTCATGCTCTATGCTCAAGCTCATATGAATATGATTCAAGAACAAGATACGTGAGGGAGAGTGTTTTGAATTTTAGCAAGAGATTTTGGCTTTACCCTTGCGTTACACTTACAGTTAGTCACGTATTAAATTTTGGGGATCATTTCGTTTTCATTTGCAAGCCGTGATATTTTTACCAGTCCATAATTAGCAAAAATTCAGGCAAATATGTATTTTAAGCGTGCAGTAATTTTATACAACCATCCTAATTAACGATGTACAAATTAATGGGGGAATTATGGAGTAAAAACTAAAATAAATGTCATTTATTAATATTCTGAGATAATGAAATGTCAATCAGAAAAATTTAAATAACCAGTGATCCAAAAATATCGAAACAAGTCCAAATTAAGCTGGAAGAACTAAAAAAAAATGTCCTATCCGATAACCACTGACGTTTGATAGTCGATGAAATTTTTTTCGGAAGAAATGGGGACGTTCGGATATCTAGTTTAGTAAGTCTGACAGCTGACTAACTAGATGTGCTTGAGTTTTTATTTGCCCAGATTGGTTACGAGATTAGTTTTTGCAGTTGACGTTTATGGAAGGGTAGCCAAAAAAATCTAGTTAAGAAAAACCTGCCTGCGTACTCTGTTGTCATTTTAAAGTGTCAAAATGGAAAAATAAACCACACGTTTACAATAATAACTAAACTTACTAAGTTCACGCGTACGTATACCTAGTCCAGACATATCTAGTTGACGTTTTATACAAAGTAGGTATCCGACCGTCCCCAATAAAACACAACAAATCAATTTCAAAAATTACGCAAGTGTCAGAAAGTTATTTATCGCAGTAGATAATCAGGGGTATCGCGGATAAATTGCGATGGAAATTTGTCCCTTGTCAGCAATGTTAATCAGATTGCTGAATAGAAAAAAATTCCAGGGCAAATATTATTCCCGATAGGGGTTAATATAATTTATACGTTGTCAGTTTTTTAAGCATATTATTTTAAGGTACCTAAGTAGGGAAGTAACACCTTTTCGGTTCTGAACGCACTCTTCATTGAAAAAAGCTCACGCAAATGCCAAACTGCCAAAGCACAAGTGTTGTTTTTTTTTGCAATATTCCCAGTTTGTTAGTGCAAAAGCAAAAATTGCCGGCCATTCTATTTCACAATTTGTTGATAAATCGTTTTCGTTTCCGCCATGGACAGTCCGACAAAAAAGGTGAATTGTAAATATTGGGACAAATGCTATCAAACAAACGAAGCCCATCGTGAAAAGTACAACCATCCAGAACCCACTCCCAGCACCGACAAACCTGAATCAACCGCGCAAACTTCTACCGCAGTAGAAATTGTAGACACAACCAACGATAAAGATGTACCAAACAATAAACGCAAACCATCACAAGAGCCCGATGACGACAGTATCGCAGCTCCCAAAAAGCCCAACGATCATAAGCGTCTGTGGGCTCCAGATGGAGATTATGCAGAGGTCGAGAAGGTAGACCAGTTCATTCTGTCGAAATTCCTAGTGAAAATGCCAAAAGATTTTTATTTATTTTGGGATTTCGCATCTCAAGTAGGGGTTGGCTATAAGAAGCACCCCTTCCGCAAGTTTAATATAAAACTTGTTGGCCCCTTCGATGTATTGGCTGGAAAATTCGACAAGGAAGAGTCAAAGAGTCCAGGAGAATATTTACGCCACTGGCGGTTCTTCTATGACCCGCCGGAATTTCAAACCGTTTTAGTAAAGAAGGATACCGGCATCCATTACGGCTATTGGCGCGATGATACCAAGGAGGAGGAAAACATCCTCATCGCCCGCAATGACGCCAGCAAAGGTTGTGAGTTTGAATTCGTTGCAACAAATATGTTCGATGCTTTTGTGTATTTCCTCGAAAAGGACTTTCCGATGACTCCATTCAACCAAAATGAACTCAGTAAAGTGAGAAAAGCAATTAACGAATTTGTCTCCTTCAACCCAGTGGAGCGAAGTCCCTTGTTTATGGCAAAAGCCGACCGCTGGAAGATTGTGGCGGCTAAGACTTTTCATGGTGCTGGCATCGTAGTTCCCGTAGAGAAAAAAACAAACATCGGCTATCGACCGTTGATTGAGAGCGACTATAACTTAAAGAAGATTCTCAGTCTCTTCGAGGAGGCAGACTCGGAGGAAGCTACTGAAGCTGTTGTGGAGAAATTGCAGCCCATAATAAACGCAGCAGTCATTGCATTGGATGAGTGTGACTTTGGTACGAATTTAGAGCTTGGCATCGACCTTTTCGCCAGTGGACACCAACAGTTACATGGCGTTATCAAGGCGCTGCTGATTCCGGCATATACGTTATTGGAGCGGCCAGAGTTGCTGGCAATACTGAAAGCCCATTTGGATGACAGGAAAAACAGCATACAACTCAGCATTTTAACTTAATTTACATTTCAATCTACTGTGTTTATTTTTTTAATAATTTCAAATTGAATTAACTATGGATGTGTTGCTTTTATTTGTTGTTTATTGTCTGGCTACTCTCTCTGCTAGCTAGACTAGCAATTTCTCCTTGACGAAGTGTTCCGATCGATTGAAATGCACAAAAAGGATTGCTGCTGCTAGCCGCGCCTGTAATTCGTGCATGTTGACATCGTGCGCCCATTCCACTCGCCCCCAAAATCGCAATTGGTACTCCTCTTCCAGTCGTGCTAAATTCACTGCCTTTTCTGTGTCTATGTGCTGTTCAATCACCGCACACGCAAGTATCAGCGACTTTAAAGTGTCCACCGCAAATATGAATCCTAAAAAAGTTGACGTTCGTTATTAAAATTGTATTTTGCCAAGAGATAGCTAATCAACCATAAAGGACGTCTTCACTGTGGGACAATAAGTACTTGGAAATCTTCATTCTGTCGCCATCGGAGACATTTGGCGGCGATATACTGTGGGTTTTCTCAATTTTTGTGTCATACCGTTTGTTGAACCAGTCAATGATGGGATCCCATTCGTTCTTTTGAAGCGCGGAGAGATCATCTTCGTCCTAAAACGGCACGCGTATTAAATCCAGATCTACCATTTAGTCTTGGTCTTACCTGCGTTTGAAACAGAACCGTATCGGTTGGAAGGAAGTTTAACAAATAATTGACCATATCGGGCTTGGTAAGATGATTGGGATTGTCAATGGACGTGAAACACAATGCCGATATGTGCATATTTGACTGGACTATCGTCTCCTTCTGGTTGGCCCATTCTGTTGCCACAGCTACTGCCAATGGTTCACTCTTAAGTACAAATGGGCTACCCCTGGGGGTTTTCAATTTTCTGTGATCCAAAGTTATTTCATATTTTCCATCGTTGTACAGAACACTGGTGTTCTTGTAAAAGCGCTTCGGTGCGGCTAAGAAAAGCAAACAGTTTCATAACAAACATGAGTTATATGGAATAATTGAGTATCGTACCATAGAATCGATGCGGCACTTTGAATTGTGATATCCTGCCATTGAGGAAACATTGCCGCAGTAATACTATTGCAGAGTTCATGATTTTAATTCAGTATTTTGCTAATAATTTGTTTAAATAGGAATTCGTTTCTACAGAGCCACACGGCACACGGTTGCAAATGTCAAAAAACGAAGGAGCTTTTAAATAAAGATCGGCCTACACTTTTGGGGATATGAAGACAAATTATATTTCTGACTGCCATATAATTTTTATTGCAAGAATGATTTGTGATCCTTTTCTCAGCAAAATCTGTTGAAATCTTAATAAATTTAACTACATTTTTCTCTAGAAGAGGCAGAGCCAATGTTTTTATTTAACGCCATATGATATCATGCTAATTTTGATGAAAGATTTTAATGAAAACAACAAAATTTTTAGGTTACCTATGATTACTATTAAAAACATAACCGCAAACAACTAAAATATTTCCCTTTTATAAATAAATTGGTTAGTAGGTACGCAGCCTAAATTATCGAACAGAGTTGACACTTCAAAAAAACAACTCAGCGCTAACTTCACCTTGAACTGGAAATTTTATTTTCGCAGGCACCATTTTTCTTACCTAGGAGAGGCGTCACTTCTAAAGGCGGTAAATATTTTTTATTTTCTATTAAATTACCGCGAAATAAACGCTAAAACAAGAATATTCATTTACACAGATTTTAACTGGCTTCATCACTTCGCATTTGGATCCAAGATGAGCGTCGAGGAAGAGGTATTCAAGATTCAAAAGAAAATGAGCAAAATCACGTCTAACGATGGTGCGGTATGTACAGCATGTGAATATGTGAAGTGTTGGACCTCCCTCCAATTTATTCTAAAACCCTCCTTGTTTACATACAGTGCCAATAAATACATACCCTCTCGTTTTAGGGACAAGATCAAGCACTGGATCTGCTGAAAGCTCTGCAAACTCTCAACATAAACTTGGAAATTCTCACGAAAACCCGTATCGGCATGACAGTAAACGAATTACGAAAAAGCAGCAAGGACGACGAAGTTATTAGTCTAGCAAAGACCTTAATCAAGAACTGGAAACGCTTCCTCGCCAATACACAGCCAGCCAAGGACTCTGCCACTTCGAATAGTAAATCTTCATCAAAATCCTCATCGAGCGGTAATGTCAGCAGCTCCAGCAGCAGCAAAAAGAACGACAAAAAGAAGGAGGAATCCAAGAAAGCTGAAGTTGAGAAACCAAAAGTGCCACAGGCCTCCTTTCCCACTTCTTCCGGTACGATGACAGATGCGGTTCGACTCAAGTGCAGAGAAATGCTTACAAATGCTTTAAAGATTGATCCACTGCCGGAGGGCTGTCCCGAACCAGAAGAACTCGCCGAGGAGCTGGAAGAATCGATTTACGCCGAGTTCCGCAATACAGACATGAAATACAAGAACAGAGTACGATCGCGTGTTGCTAACTTAAAGGACATCAAGAACCCCACCTTGCGTAGTAACTTTCTGTGTGGCGCGGTGACTGCCCAGCAACTGGCTAAAATGACGCCCGAGGAAATGGCCAGCGACGAGATGAAGAAAATCCGAGAAACATTCGTTAAGGAGGCAATAAACGATGCTCAGTTGGCTACCGTTCAAGGTACCAAAACCGATCTCCTCAAGTGTGGCAAGTGTAAGAAGCGTAATTGTACCTACAATCAATTGCAAACGAGGAGTGCCGACGAACCTATGACAACATTTGTCATGTGCAACGAATGCGGCAATCGCTGGAAGTTTTGCTAAACAAATTCAAATCAATAAAAGGAGCTCTCATTGTATAATGCGCTGCCGTTGCCGTTTTTTTAAAAACCAATTCGATTTGAAAGCGGCGTACAGTACAATACAATATAAATTTTGTTTATTTTTAACACTAAACCAAACTTGTGGACGCTCAAGTCACAATGAAAATTGTCAACCAACTACAGATGAAGCGCGCCGAAACAGAAGCAATTTTTGTTTTACTGAAAAAAATGTTTTAAACGATGTATGCTGATTATTATAATATAATAAAAGAAGATACGATTTTAATTATAAGTTAAAACAATAAGGAGGAAATTTTGTTTTCTTATCAATGGGTAGGTCCAACAGAAAGCGGCTGAGCCGTGTCCGGAGACGGAGAGTTACATTACCCAACACTAAGCGAAGCTTTGTCTTTAAGTTGCAGGTTACGGAGTCCGAAGCGACTGACGGGGGAAACAAATTGGAACAGTTTAAAGAAAGATGAAGTGAAACACCAGGAAAATTCTATTGTGAATGATATATGTAAGTTAACTTTATAGGCGGGTTTATGGAACCGCTGATGGATGCTGCAAAGTTTAGGTTAGAGTAGGATGACAGTTGGCAAACGGCTCGGTTTTGACCCAAAAGCAATGGTCCTCATTACTCTCCAGTGTATTTTTGGTTAGCTTTACCTCACTTAACCTTAAACATAACGAACTCGTGATTTAAAACGGAAGCAAGGAATATTTATAGGTATTTTGCACTTGGTTTCCTCAAATGACAAGCACAGCGACAAACACGTCTCTTTATTTGTGCGGACAATCCACTACTCTGGAAGCTTATAACAACAAGAAGTTTAAAGACCATAAACCCGTGCACCATTCTCTACATGCCATGCATACTAGGATGCCAAGCTAAGTACATTCACAATTAAATTGCCAAATTGAGGACAGTCGATTGTAAATTGCCGAAACAAACGACTATTAAGAACGTTCACCTATGAGCTTAACACCATTCTAAGCCAAATTTAACAAAAAAATTGGGTTAAATCATATTCTCGGCAATACAAAAAGGTCTCAAGCATGCAACGCCAATTCTTGTTTACACAGACGTTCAGCATACTAGTTATAAGCTCCGCGACTGAAATAAGCTTTTACCCACCGCATGTATCACTGTCGCATTTGAAAGCTGCTTGTTAGTAGGTTAGTTAGGTACATATTTCGGTAATGGACCATCTAGCTGAGGGTTAATAAAAACCCAGCCGCAAAGCAGTTTGTCTAATCATTACCACTTTGTCGTTTGCAACAAGAACATTCAAAAAAGAAACGGACAAAAGGTATTTCTAGTTTTAAGCTAATTTTTTTTAACTTAAAAGAGTGAGTAATTTACTTTTAACTGCGCGCGTCTAGTGAAGAATGGTGTTTCAAATTCAAAAGAGTTGAAGACGATCAAGTGCTAATTTGTGTTTAATAACCGTGAACGGCGGAGTCATACCTACTTTGTGGAAATTTTATTCTGCGTTTTTTAAAAAAGCTCTCTAACTAAATCTTGGAAATGAATTTAGCTGTTGCTCGCTAATTTTGAAAGTTATTTAGCGGTATGGAGCATAATTTCGTCAAATTTAATGAACAAAGTTCAATATTACAAAACACTTGCCACATCCTGGCCCACAATGAAATACTTTCAATTCCTAGCCCACGGCTCCCTAACTTCAGCTAAATGGGTAGATCGGATGTAAATGAAAGTCCCCCACATAACTCTCCTACATAACAAGATTTTTCAATGTCACCTCCTCCGACGTTTGTTTAACGCCCCCCGACACTTGCGGTTTCTAGTCACCAAACGTTTTCATGACCACCAATTAAATCCAGCTCTAAAACATTAAAAGGTCACTTGGCAAAACCTACCGAATCGAGTACATTTTTGCCATTTCCTGTGTCATGTCTTTCCTTACTCCTACCTAATCGCCGTCACATCTATTTCACGTCCCACACACTTAAATCAAAACAAAGAGACAACGCAGCACATCTAGCCAACAATAGATATATCATAAAAAATCAGGTTTCAAGCTGAACAAAAGTACGTTTGTACTTTAACGCCCGTTTCACTTTCAATCGGCCATAACCAAAGCACTCAGAGTCTTCGGCTCTATTGATGCTGTTTGGATTGTGGCCAAAACTCGTTTTGGGGTTTTTGGAAATTAAAATCCACCTTCTGTGCTAGTTACGCAATAAAATCAATATCAATCAAACATGTTTGAATAGTTTTAATGTGGCTTAGCTGGTGAGGAGCAACTTTTTCACGGTTTCGAGGTTCATTGGTACATGGTACTCGTGGTGATTCAAGTAAATGTCGACAAATAGACAGAGTGTAAGTTGAAGGCCTTGAATCGGTTTGGTTACCGTGCAAATTCAAATGAAAAAAGATGTTAGTTGTTAGGGGTGTGCGTTTGAAAGGGGCAAAGCAACGATCTCTGTTTGGTCAAGGGGTAACACAAAGCAATGGCTTGTGAAAATGTTAATTAGATGCACGATAATTATCTCGCAATTGGCAGGCACGCAACCGTTACAAGAAAAAAATAGTCAGCGCCTCGTCGGCCTTGGTACAGACTACAGACAGACAGCAAATGTACAATTCCACTTTGAATGCTGTTCCTCGTAGCATTTGCATTTATGTGGGACAGTTTTTTTCTCTCTAATAGTTGAAACCCCCAACAACTTCAGAGTCGTGAGTGCCGCTTGCTGGGGAGGCTAGTGCCAGTCGTAAATCAAATTACAAGTAGACTCGAACTAGGAATACAAAACCGGCTGTTAAACGCCGTTTGATGGGGTTTTCTTTAACTTTATGGGGGGAGTTCGAAGTGGCATGTCACACACTACAACTCACTTTACCTTGAAATGAAAACAATCAAACTTTTTACTTAAACAGGTGTCCTTAGCTCTGCGAATGTCCATAGGTCTATTGTTCTACCATTAGCTTAGAAATTGGCTGCCAACGACTTGCCCCGCGGGCAAAGAAAATATATAGGAACAAATGACAATCACGACATCTGTTGAGAACCAGTTCCTCCACTTAACGATTATGTCGTTTCCAACCAAAAGCACTTGACGATTGTCATTCAACTGTGAGATCAATTATTTAAACAATTAAGAAACAATTAGGAGTTTTATTAAACATTTAATACATTTGTCACTTTCTACAACCTTTTGATTTCGTTTCCAGCATGCTTCGCTTCATTCTGCTCGTTGCGGTGTTGGCCGCCCCTGTATGGTCGTTTTCATCTGGAGCACCGGACAAGATCTGCACTAATGATCTACTCCCCGAACACGGTCAGCCAGTGCAAACTGGTGCTGCGCCTTACACACTCACTGCGGATGCATCGGTTAAGTCTGGCCAGCTGCTAGAGCTTACACTAAGCGGTGATGAGTTCCTCGGCTTCGCCATACAAGGGCGCACATCGAACAACAAGCCAATTGGCACCTTCAAGGATGACGGACAACTCTCACAAGTAGTCTACTGCTCTGCCGTTGGAGTAAGTCTATCAGTCCCATCACATGGAAACTTATGCTGACACAAGTTGTTGTTTTCTTACTTTCTTTAGAACACTTTGACACACAGGAAACTGAAGGCGCCAATAAAATCATTGAAAATGAAATGGCAAGCACCGCAAAGCTACCAAGGACCAGTGACGTTCTATGCGACAGTTGTCAAGGATGGAAAAACCTACTGGGTGGGCAAGGTTAAGAAGGAAGTGGTTGTAAAAGACGCTTAAAGTGATCTCAGTTCTTTTAAAATTCAGTGTTTTGTGATTTCATTTTTAAATAAACAACAAATGCCAATTGTTTTGGCAACCAAATCGATTGTTAACTTTTATTGGTCAGCTTTTTTGGACATGTCGTCAATTTTGTCCCTCACATCGCTCCAACTGTTGAGAAACTTGGCATACTCTCGTTTGCTTCTGCAAACTATGACGAGCGTGCTGGGGCGGCAGCCAACTGCTTTCAGCTCGTTAATACGTTGTTTGGTTGTTTTGAGACTGTGGCACATAATGCGAGGAACTTGAGCGATTTCATGGCGCGTAAAGTGCTCTTCATCGAGGAGGTAGTCGAGGACTTCCTTGATCTGTGTGAGATGTATGTGAGAGATGGCGGATGAGCAAATTAAGAGAATTCCCTACCTTTGTAACTCGCACTTTGAAGACAGACGGATGTTTGGACATAATTGCTTGCATTTCGGGTACAGTGAAGCCCAGCCGATCGGCTATGTAGTCAACCGCAGAATTTCGCTCACCCAGGATATCGCTTTCGTCCATGGAGAGCTTGAATGACCTGCAATTTGACGATTAGTTGGAGTTTTCTATGACGGCACTGCGTGGGGTAACCTTTGTAGGATGTTTTCGGGACACCTCACCATCCACGGCATGATTTTGTCCTTTTTCGCGCACTTTGCCCGCTCGAGTCTGGTCTCCACAGATTTGGGTGTATATCGAAAGGCCCACAAATCGCGAAGTATGTTCAACGGAGATACGTTGTAGCGAAGCATGTGCTCGAGATTTTGTGTCAGCATATCAAAGGGCATTTCCAGGATAAACAGCCGCTTGGACAGATACTTAGTCACCACGGGCACGGACAGTCCAAGTTTCTCGCTAATGTAGTAGACCCGATTACCATGCGGCACAAACTTCGCCTCTCGCTTAAGCGATGTAATAAGTTTGTTTAAGCGGGGATAAGTCAATCGTAATAGCGGTGCGAATTCGTTAATGTCTCGTATATTCAGCGAACTCAGTTCCTGCAGTTTTATTTCCAGACGTTCTACAAAGTTCGACAAAGTCGTGAACACATTTCGTTGCAGTGCAATGTTATACTCACTTGGTTCCGTCGTTATAAGCCATGGACACTCGAGAAATGTGTTTTTCGTAATTCCATATGTGCAAAGTATCTCAATGGATCGACCGAGAAAGTTCTCCTTGCAGCTACGATGCACTGATTCGTCGGACAGGACTTTTTGGACATCCGCATCGGTAAGGCGAAATCTAGCGCGTAGAGCTTCCAACACATAAATGTTGTTCTTGACACGCGATTCTCGGTCGACGCGATAAGGAACGATGTATTCATCCGTATCTAGTGGATTCTCTACTGCGGGCTGCTCGCTTTGGGAAGGTGTTGAATTTGTTGTAAAAGCGCTGACAAGTGATTTCGTGAATTGCGAATTCACATCGCTGTTGATTGTCGATTGGGTAAGGAGGAGAGACTTTTGAAAATGTTTTACCAAGCAGCGGAACATCTTAAGTGGTTTGTTTTAAATATTTTTTACTTCGCTGAAATTTATCACACCACGAAGAAATGTCACATAACAGCTGTTTGAAGTTACAAACGACTGACAAAAAGAACTGCCATGTAAAAATTATTTAATAGAGACTTAACGAAAAGAGGGAGACACAAAAAGGTTTCCCACCGAGGAAAATCTGGTTCAAATTGGAGGAAATTGTGACAATTAAGTGAGTGTTGAATAAAACAATTAAGCAGAAAACAGAAATGTCTTTCATTTTGACTTAATAAATCGAAATTCAGGATACCTGCGCACTCTGTTCTTTCGTGGTTTGAATCTTGAATCAACGTTCGAGTTTCCACGTGTCGTTTACCCATTTTAGTACAAAGCATCGCTTATAAAAATCTCAACACTAAGATTCAATTTAATCAGAGTCTGGTAGCACTTTTCCCGTTTGTCTTTTCGAACTTCGAGGTAAAAAAATTCAAAATTAACTGTTTCTCTGCCGGCCGACCGTTGCTCGTTATTTTTTGTAGGAATTGTATTTTTTGTCTGGAATTTGGTTATTTTGTACAAAATGAGGTAAAATCCAGCAATATGCAACAAAGAAAATACTAAACAAACATTTTTTAACGTTTCTCCAGCACCAGCCTCAAACAGAACCAGTTCACCTTCACACCCAATGCTTGTAATCCTTGTATACAAAAATATTTAACCGATAAACACCTACAACTCGGAAGATGTCTAGGATGCAAACTGAGTTTCTACTGTTCAAATCCACACCAGGGATACGATTGGCGTTTTCACCGAAAATTCTGCCAAGCTGCAGGCGCCATACTCGCCAAACACAAATGCAAACATTTATTGGAATTCAATGGACCGATTAAATCGCAAGAAGATTTCAATGTGACCACGCTCAAATTGAAATATTTACTTCGAAAACTCCTACAGCGACGTCTCTACCCACAGGAGGAAACACTTACATCATTCCCAGTAATGTGCGCCTACTGCTACTCGACAGACACGTCCAAATTGGTCCAATGCAGAAAATGTAGGGCCGTCAGCTTCTGTACCGACGAGCATGAACAGCGATACGCGCCGGCACACCGCTCCGAATGCCTCCAGCTGAAGATCCATTACTGTCAGTTTAATACTAAGTCTAACATGTTTCCTAAAGTCACATTGAGAAAGAGAGGCGATCCATTCGAACCGAATTTGACAAGAGCCATTAAAAACTTATACGGCATTGAATTTAATCCCGATCCGTGCGAAAAACTCGGCGAGTATCAGAAATTTTCGTTTGTCTCGGATTTTTCTTGCATAGGAACTGTGACTTATGTTGTCAAGCATTTGGATATGGCAAATTACGCTGGAAAACAGTTTACCATCTATGTCGGTGGGGCTACGATTGACGACATGTGGTTCGCTCCCGTTCATGTGGAATTATTTTTTGCCTGTGTGCCTCAGCTGAAGAAATTGAATGTCGTATTTGTGGGACCCGAAGTCCAAGTACCCGATCCCGGTAAAAAGACGGAATTTAAATTGCACGGCGGCAGATTGTTGTGTCGGTCGTATTACAAAGCGAAACTGGAAGACCATTTCTTTGCGCAGCCAAACCATTTGAAGCCAAATTTGATTGTCTGCTTCAATTGTGAGTTCTCGCTGTCCACACAGAGGGACGGATTAAACTACCCGTGGTACAATGCTCTCAAGTATTTGACAGAGATGCCTGGTATACCACTGGTATTTACGTCGGCCACCTGTTTAGAAGCCGATTACGATTTTGCTTATTTCATGAAGGTCGTCGAAGATCAGAGGGATGTTAATAACGTGCGCTTGGAGAGGATATTTCAAAAGCAAGTGAATCCGTTTAGGGACTTGCGTCCGCTTAGACAGTGGCGCTTTAACGATCCGGAAGTTATATACCACAGAAATGGTTACATACAAGCTGTCACAGTCAGGCGCAACGAATGTAGTGCGGATGAACCCTCATTGTTTCAAGTGTAAAATGCATTTATATATGTTTTGCTAAGAATAAACTTTTGGAATTTGTATTTTTTATTGAAATGAAATGAGTTTTTATTACATTCACTTGTTTCTGAGTACGGAAATTTCTGATTTAAAGTTGAAAACCTCGAATTTGACCTGTGAGTGGTTTTGTTTTACTTCTTTTGCGCTGGAAATGCGTCGCGACGACTGAAAAGCTGGGGTGACAGCTCGTAACTTGATACAATCGAGTGCAGTCGATACAATCGAGCTCTGGCAGCACCTTATTTGTCTCAATCGAGGACGAGGATAATCGATTGAGACAAATTAGGTGCTGCCAGAGCTCGATTGTTTCGACTGAACTTGATTGTATCAAGTTACGTGCTGCCACCCCTGAATGAGAGAGATTTCCTTTGCATCCCTCCCTCGGACACAACCCAATTCAAACGTAAGACCACGGTTAACATTAACAACTACATTTATTTTGCTTTTTCAACGGAACAAAGATGATTCACACAGAAAATTTTCGTTTTAACAAAGATATTTTGTTGCTAATTTTTGTTTTACTTAAATTTGACACCTCCATCGGTGATAATTTGTTCTTACACTTTGTTGATTGTGCTTTTAACGATTTATATAGGTAAATAACGTACATAGTGTTTGTAAGACCTCAAAATGTTGAGTTTTCAGCACCTGCCACTATAAAATATAACAAATTGTAAATTGAACTAGGATAACTCTGTCTTAACTAAATGGAAATACTGAACAAAATACTGGCTAGGACCCTAATCGTTTATTGGGTTAGTTAGCACCGCTCCAAGTTATGGAAAAGAAGTAGTTTTCAAGATACCCTGCATTGTATTCGTATTGCTTTTCTGTTTAACCTTAAAATTTGATCTTTTCTTAAGTGACTCGAATTAACTACACACATATAAAAATAGTAGGTTCATCTAGTTCTAGTAGTAAGGCGAGGAAGATAAATATAACAGTAATATCAAAACTATGCTCGAATGGGCCATCGCTTAGTCCCTGATTGCCTTTCGTCGTTCCCAGGCGACCTGCATTGACCAAATGCTGAGTGGCCGCATATAGCCGATTGCGCGGTACCTCTTCTCGGCGTAGAGCGCCTCTGGAGTTTCGAAATTAAGTCCGCATTTGTCTGAGATTGTCTTGTACATTCCGCCAGCTGTTTGGAAGGCCTCTTCGAACATGCCCTGAAATGAGAAGAGCAAAGTTTTGAATACTGCATTGGCAGGGCGTGTCAATCAACCTCTTGAATCATAGTCGCAGCTAACGCGTATGTTACACCCGTCCAAACCTCTTCGCTTTGTATCGTGAAAGTGTCCACATGGCCGGGCTTGTCGGGATCGTTATTTGGAATGAAGCCGTTTACGGCGCCAGTTTTGCCGTCACAGAAACCCTGCACGTTGTTCTTGTAGATGCAGGCGAGGGCCGTGCGAACGTTTTCCTTGGGGTATATCTGAAATGAAGGCACTTGAGGGAAAAGTGGACTTTGGTGTGATTTTGTGGGCAAACCTCGTAGTCAAATCCACAGGTGTTCAGGTACCAATATCCGCAAAGCTGATCGGCCATAATTGTGTCTCTATTCGAGGTGTCAAACTTGTAGTAGTTTCCGTTCCATAGCTTCTCCTCGAGTGATCGCTTGCCCTTCTCTAGGATCTCCTGATAACGCACGCAGTCACTGGGCTGGTCTAGGATTGTCGCCATCGCCGAGATGCACTGCAGCGCTGCCAGCCACAGACCTCCGCAATAAGCACTAAACGGGGATTTCATGAAAAAGAAAACAGAAACAACATACTGGAAAAGTGCAAAAGTACCTTGGTCCTTCCATAACCCAACTGTCGTAGGTTTGATCGGGCATCTTTGTATTCTCAATCAGTCCGTCGCCGTCCTTGTCCCACTCCAATGATTTCTCCATGGCAGCCTTACACGCCGGGTACATCGCCTTGAGGTAGGCAATCGCGTCCATCAGGTACACTTTGCCATTCGTCTCATTGATGTACATTGAGGCCGATTTGCGATGGTTCTCTAAAGTCGGTCAGTGAGGACGCATTGCCACTGTGAAATTCATTTACTTACGTTTCTCTTCAGCCGAATTCTTTCGCTTGTTGTCCTGCATGTACATCTCGTAGAGACTGTCCTTGTCAATGAACTCAATCGAGCTGAATTTACTCGCGTTGTCTATCTGCGCCTGGGCTATCTCGTTCAACACATAATAGTCACGGTAACACTGCAAAACGAACTTTGTATTGAGATCCTTCCAGTCGTTAACGTCGTGGATGTTGTAACAGTTGATAAGCGTGAAGGGCTCCTCATCCGGATCACCCAGGTCGTGTGGAACTGAATTCTGAATTTTTCGTGGCGGATTTTTTCCATCGTACAGGGTTTTACGGGTCTCCGGCAGCTCATGACTGATTGAATCACGGAAGTCGTACTGAATGCTGACCTGCAAATTTGGCCACAAGTGTGACAGCGCCTGCGACGCATAGAAATGCACGTCGTAGGTGTTGTACATTCGGTATTCGTGTCCCTCCAGATAGGCGAAGCGACCGTAGGCTAACCTCGGATCGTCGAACTCCAACTCCTTGCCGAACGATGAATCACACTTGAGCCACAACGTTCCCCCATCCGAGATGTAATAGAGTTCGTTGAATATGGCCCCCTTGTACCAGTCAGGCAGTCCGTCATCACTCAAAATCGGCTTTTGCCATGCATCGATGAGCTTCTCCCACTTTGAATAGTTTTTGATTGCATAGTCGCAGATCTTTGGTCCGGCATCACCGTCCTCTCCAAAGTATCTGGTGTAATACCGCAAATGAGTTTTCAGCTTCTTGGGAAACCGAATGGTCGGCATATCCCAAGCCAGAACAAACTCCAGGTCGTGACTGCAGTTTGGTCGGATAGCCACCTGGGAGCAGATGCCCACTCCGAGATCTTTGCCTATAAAAAGAAAACACATTTCAACGAAAATTGTCTGATAAAAAAAGGAACCTTACTCTTTAGATTCTCATCGAGAACCTTGTCGCCCAATTGTCCGGTCTCTTTCAATTCCGTCCACAGCTTCTCGCCATTGCCCGCCGCATCGAACTGGGTACACCGTGTGATGCTCACCTCCGGTAGGATACGACATCCCAAACTGTACGTCAATTGCATGTCGTGGATCTTCTGTTTGATCGAGATTCCCTTAGTCTGTCCTTCGGAGAAGAGCGCGCTCTCAGGACAGCCCTCGGCGTCTTGCTTCTTGTTGCCAGTTCCGTTCTTGAAGGTAAACGTTATGGAAACCTTGCGCTCCTTGTCGCCAACATTCTCCACCTGCCACACAAACATACCACACGGCACACTCGACTCCTTGTACTCGTGCGGAATCACCGGTGACACCTGGCGGCACACCAATTTCACACCATACTCTGACAGATCAATGTCCGACCATGCCCTCGGGTACAGTCCAGTGTAGTTGCACTTGACCGGATCTAGGTGGCTCTCCCAGCTGCTCAGCGGAGTCTTGGGCCGGCTGCAATTCATTGTACTCTTAGCTTGACTAAGTCATTTCATTTGGTTCAGTTTGGAGTGTGTTTTTGTTTATGATTTGGAAGGAAGGAAACGAATTTGGAGGATACAGGAAAGAGAAACGTAAAACCGCATAAATAAATAAAAGAAATTAAGAAACAAAAGTACACTGCTGTCCAAAATGACACGGCTGCACATGAAATGTTTATGAGCTCATTTTTATGGGTCAGCTTTATTTGTAAATATGAAATGCAGCGTTGGAGGTTAAGGCAGGAAAAATATATAAAATGTTATGATAAGCGGAAAATGTCGGAAAATGCACGATGCAGACGTGCAGTGTAAACAGAATTTATAGAAATTCTAAGCATGCGGCGATGGGTGCAGGATGAAAATAAACATTCAACTTTATGAGAAATGTGGGGCGGAGAAAAACTATATTCCCCCCAGCTGTGCACGGTGGGTCTATAGATTCGTGTTGTAAACAGTCGTTGCGGGGTGGATGTTTGTTGCATTCGCCAGGCGGGGTTGTCACGAAAGATAGGACTGTTTTTGAAGGCTTTTTGGAAGACTATTCTCAGCGTTTTAGTGCAGGAATGCAGCTACTTCTCCACCCAACGTATGTCTTCTTGCACTTTGCGAGGTTAGGGTGACGAATGGCGTAATTTTTATGAAGATTTGGTTCTAGACAACAGAACCGCAGTCAAGTTTGCCACTATGACAAATGAGTGTGACGAATTTAGAGCTTTTCTTCGATTTGGCACAAGAATAATACCAGTCGAACCTCCTCTTAGTCGAATTTCCCTCTAAATCGTAGTCATTCACTGAAAAATAATCCTCTTAGTCGAAGTCCCTTTAAGTCAAACCTCTTCTAAGTCGAAACTCCCTCTAACTCGGACTTATTTTAATCTCCAGTGAAAATTCGACGACAGAGGGAGTCAACTGCATTTATAACAATCGAGGTACCTAGCGTTTTAGTTGCGTCAGTTTTCTACCGTCCCTACAACTATTCCGACCTCTATTAAGGTCTACAATGAGTCATGATGATCATTCTGCACAACTTTACCCTTCAACTTACAAAGTGAGTCAGTTGTTAACTTTATTTCATGACTGCTGTGGAGTTTAATTACTCACTTTAGGTTTGTTCGACGTGGCTAGCACTAGTGCCCACTAGTGCGCCCTGAGAAGTGTCATCCTGTCAGCTAATTTTCCCGCCTGTCCAAAACCCTGCATAGCCCTAAAAATTCGGTTACTATAGGTCTGTTCCTTTACTTTTAAATCTTACGAATTTTTACGAATTTTTACTCAATAATTGTCGTTCCTCAACTCGAAAAATTCCTAAAAAGAGAGCGGCTTCGAGAAAGCAAGATATTTCCCCTCTTACTCCCTTTTTACTCAACAAATTTCTTTGCGTAAGAATTGAAACAACTGTCAGTCGCATGAAAATTGACAGCCGATTTGAATTTGTTGTTCTATTTGGCATTTAGGTAGAAATATTCGCATCTGTCACTTTTCACAGGTTACTACAAAAGCGTTCCTTAACTTTTGCGTAAGTTTCCCTCTCTGAGAGAGAATTCATCCCCTCCACTGTCATTTTGACAGTCTTTTACATTTTTACTACAAAAGTAAAGGAACAGACCTATTGAAAAATTTATGACAGCAAGCAAAATGACAGCGAAAATCAACACTGAATTCTTGCCCCGACAAATTTACCGGGGTCAGTTCAGGGCACAACTAGGGCGCCATAGAAGTCATGTCAAATGCAGGTTTAGGGTTAACCCACTGATCACTAGTGCGCACTAGGGCCCACGTCGAACAAACCTTTCGTTAGGTGAGTAAGATTTCGAGTATTAGGCGCATCAAACAGACGCCATTGATAGCTTATTCTTTAAGCCAACTTTTTCAATCAGTTTGTCCAAGAAGTTGCAATAGTTGAGGGGTGTTGTAAGCTAAATAATTTGATGGCAGACTGTCAACGTCACCCCGCACACGACCACCACACCTCGTTTGTGCATTTAAATCGACAATTTCTCCACGACCCTCATCATAATTCAATGTAGATCAGCAACTCAACACCAAATCAAACATAGTTCCACAAAATTGACCATCAGCCATCACCAAACGACATATAATGCAGATTATTGTTAATTCCCCCACACAAAACACAAACACAGACAAAAATTACAAACCGCATTGCTCACCTGTAATGCGACAGCAGACTGTGGAAAATCGTTTTATCCTTCTCGTCCTTGATTGTGACAATAAACTGGTCCGCATGCACAACATTGTACTCGTACATTCCCGGTCGCATCTGGAAGCGGCAAAACTCGCCCGCATAGCCACGGCCAATTGTGCCACCACCAATGCCGCCCAGCGGCACGCCGTAGATTTGTTTACCAACCTCGGCATAGTAGTAGTCCATAATGACTCGCCGGCCTTCGCGCGATACTTTCCAATAGTAGGAGGCATATCTGTTCAATAAAGATAGATGTACGTCATAGGTCAACTGTCTTCAGTTTGAAAATATGTAGTTTTATTTTAATTTTTAGTGCACCACTGTCGCGATTGAAGGTCAAAGGTATATAAATAGGGGATGGTGCGAAGTAGGGCTTTAATCTTTGTTGTAGATCGTCGTCAGTCAAGTGCATTAAGTGTGCGCTTAAAGAGCGTAACGTAATCCTCTTTCATCATAGAATAGAAAACGGGCGATTGGAGTCCTAGTCTATGCACTTTCTGTAGTCTTTGGGAAAAAGTTCTGTTTACTGATGACAGTAGTTGACTGGCATAATTTTCGTATGCAAGTGTCATATCCAAATGCTTGTTCATCAATTTTGCAATTGAAACAAAAGAAGAGGTTGCACTTGACGTAGGGATTTGCATACCTAAAAGTGAAGCCGCTATAACTGTGACACGTCACACCCCCATTTAGACTTACAAGTGCTCCAATGACCGTGCAGTATGTAGGGTTGAGGGTGTTTGAGGGTGCACGGAGATTAAAAACTGCTGAGGCCGAATAAAGCGAAATAGAAAACATAGGGGAGGCACGTACTCGTGCAGTTCGAGGGTTCAGTTTTAACACTAATGATAGATAAGTTGTAGGAGGCGATGTACTGAAACGTTGTTTGGAATTATTCTTTTTATATTTCTATGCAACGATACTCTTTTTCCATAAACGAATTTCTGTGTTTTTACACGTTCTTGGCCGAAAGCACTAAAAGCGGCGGACAAATGTAGAAATTGGATAAATGTAGTATTTGTCGCGAGGGAATATTCTGACCGTGATACGAAATAACGAGTCGGAACTCGTTGAAGTCATTTCTGTGTTTTTACACATTCAAAAATCATCAAATCAAATGCCAGTCTGACAAATTTCTGACTTGGATGTGCCTCAGTTTTGATTGGCCTAGATCGGTCACATCATGACAGTTTTTTTCACATGACGTTTATGGAGGAGAAGCCGAGGAAACTACTCAAGAATTTTGTAACTTTTGCGTAAGTTTCCCTCTCTGAGAGAGAGAATCCTCTCCAAAGTCATTTTGACAGTCTTTTCCAATTTTACTACAAAAGTAAAGGAACAGACCTACTGATTTACTAGTACTATAAGTTGACAGTTCGTATATGTGACTGACGTGTACGATAAGTGAAGTAACTGACCAGTCTAGTTTTTGCGTTAAAGGAACATCTAGTATTGTCCAATTTAGTGGACTTACGAATTACGATCACTAGATATTTGAATTTTTCCATTTACGAAGTGGCATTTGATTGATTTGACAGTTATTTGACAGTTTCAAAGAAATTCCTTGGATTTCCTACAATTTGCAGTCAATTTAAGGGGAAAATATTGAAATTTCTCATTTTTGTGGATCTATGTTGATCAACTTTTGCAGTCAAGATGAAGTTCGACCAAATTTGACTTATCTTTTCGAATAAATTATAGAATTCGCACAGAACTATTTTTGGCCATTTCTTTATTTTTATCGAAAGGTACGTCGCATTTAAATATAGTGTATAAAAAAGACGTTGATATTGAATTTGAATAAAATTGCTGGTATCAGCTGTCAGACTTTTGACCCAGAGTCTAGTAGTAGGTACGTTCCTTTAACTTTGTAGTAAGTCATTAATTCTATTACAGGTGAATTAACAAACTAATTAGGGAAATGCATTAGTCGAACTAGTTTTAAATGAACTCCAGTGCATAAAAATAGGCTGATGCTATTCGCACTTAGTTTGGGACACGGCTACGTAAGAAATGTCAAAGTTAAATCGCGTCAAGTAGGGGTATGTGGCTCGCAAAAAGGACTCTAAACTTCAGTATTTCATGATCCTGTACGTTTTAATGCCCAACCTCATTCTTAGAACACTTTTTTAATCAAAATACAATTACGTTACGTCAAATATAGAGCCGTGTCCCGAAGCCCGACAAACGTCAGTCAGTACAAAATTTACGTGCGAATAGCCACTCCGATAAAAATATTGGCTGAACTACAATGTTCAATAACTGCACCAAAAAAAAACAAACATTTGACAGTCTATAACCTCTAACTAGTATGTAGGAAACTTCTTCTTGTCACTGTCTTTTACCATTTTTTATCAAATTTAGGGAAAAGAGGATTGAGTTGGGTTAGAATAGAACTCTTTAAGTAAACGAACAAAACCAAGGCAGCTTCCGTGATCCGTGTACAAAATAGTTCGCGGAGTGTTCCGTCATATTATATGTAATTTGACTTACAATAGGTCTGTTCCTTTACATTTAAATCTTACGAATTTTAACGAATTCTTACGCATTTTACTCAATTGTCGTTCCTCAACTCGAAAAATTCGTAAAAGAGAGCGGCTTCGAGACAGGAAGATATTTCCCCTCTTACTACTTTTTACTCAACAAATTTCTTTGCGTAAGAATTGAAACAACTGTCAGTCGCCTAAAAATTGACGGCTGATTTGAATTTGTTGTTTTATTTGACATTTGGGTGGAATATTCGCAACTGTCAATTTTAGCAGGTTACTACAAAAGCGTTCCTTAACTTTTGCGTAAGTTTCCCTCTTTGAGAGAGAATTGATCCACTCAACTGTCATTTTGACAGTCTTTTCCATTTTTACTACAAAAGTAAAGGAACAGACCTAATTTACTTTATGCTAAAATTGCTTGACATTTTGAATATAAATATGCCAACAATTAAAACTGATGTAGGTACCAACAACAAGCTTAGCGAAAAACAAAATATATAGAGCCTTGACCGAGCATAATTCGTTTTCTTTAAATAGCACTACTGATAAACCATAAAACCGATTGCTGTCATAATGTCGTCACTTGTTCTTATCTAGTAGAAATCGGAATGTGTCGCCTAAAAACCCCTTCCAAAGAATATGGTTATCTGTATATAATAATCGTACATGCTACACATTTGAGCAGCTGTTACCATTTACTTTATTTACATTTCTTCATCAATAAAATACATATTTTCATATCATCGCAAGCGAAATATTGTAGGTTAAGCTCAACACCCGGTTTTTTATATTTATCTGCGTGTTTTATTTTTTGTTGCTGTCAATTGAAAAACACTTATTCCATCAATCTTACACTGGGTCGTAAAATTAGTCCGGCAATTCATTCAACTAGGAGCTGATATTTAAAACTGGAGCAAAGAGTGCAGTGTAATCAATTTCAATAACGCCAATGTGGGTTTCGTGGGGATCGCATTACATCGGTGTGTCTATGTGGTTTTCTGCTTAATTGGGTTTACAACTAATCAACCAGTCAATCAATTATGAATACGCGTGCGAAACAGAAGTCGATCCTACACCACAAAGTAGCACAACTTTATGGGGGTTGTATTTGTTTCTACCGGCAACCGTTGACACTTATCTTAAATTGTCGGAAGATTATGGAGTCAAGTGTACACCTGCGCTTATGACCATGTTGATTACCAAGAACACATTTGCAGTTGCGATAGCGATTAGGTTTATTTTTGTTTAAACTCCTTTTCGCGTGAATTTCTATATAAAGCAATATCCAATGGACTATTTCTGACAGTGTCCTGTTTCTGCATAAATTGATTACATTTTGTGGCGCTCCTCTGCCGATGGAAATAATATTCCAAATCACGAAAGCGATACACAACCCCCGCCCAGTAACCGACATATCATTTCAGTCGGCGCCAATCTGTCGCGTGAGAATACAGCACACCATTTCCTAGAGCATGGTTGGAGAACCAAGGGATCAGGGAATAAATGTGTGCGGGGAAGTCGTAGATATTAGTACTGCGGCAAGGAAGCTATTTCTTTTTTTGGAAAGAGAGTTAATTTATCAGGGAAATTTCTCTGTTTCAGCGCAATCGTGCTGGCTACGAACACGAAGTTAGGTCAGCCGCAATACTGTTCGCTCGGTCCCTACCTTCACTTATTTCAACTAGTACTAGACCCACGAACGAATAATTAGGGAACGATGATGTCAGCCGTCCAAGTGGTATGGGGCACTTTGGGCAACCCTCTTTGTGGCAGGCTCAGAGTAGGTATACAAAGAAATGAAAATTCAATAGATTATGGCATTCTGATAAGATACACAGACAATATTTATTGTTTTTTGCAATATTTGATAGACAAACATACCGACACAACAAGGGAATGAAAGGAATCGATTGCTTAATGGAGGGTCTCAAGTTTTGGTTCCTTTTCTCCGGATAGACGTGGTTGAACTTGAGCTTCAAGCCAAACTTTGGAATGGCTGTCACCTCTTTCTTTAGCTCGTCGTTTGCACTCTCGATATCCATGATTGTCGGCGCTGTTTTTGTTTCACTAAAAACACTTTCACTATTGATAAACACAGTAGATGTGTTTGCTTTTGTAAAACACCTGATTCAAGTAACAGAAATAAGATTATCTTGTTTTTTATTTGCAGTCACACATTTTTTCGATTGGAGAAAACGAACGCAGCACTTCCAATAAATGACTGAATTTTCAGTTCAGCTATCAGACCAGACAGCTGCCAGCCAGCGGCCCACGCAAATCGTGGAATGTAAAATTGTCTATAAAATTCATCGAAATGGCTTTTATATTTTTTTGGTGAATTTTGGAGAAAGCTAAAGTCAGCTGATAG
This sequence comes from Cheilosia pagana, assembly GCA_936431705.1. NCBI lineage: Eukaryota > Metazoa > Arthropoda > Insecta > Diptera > Syrphidae > Cheilosia > Cheilosia pagana. Next base: position 1,308,822 of record OW386169.1, read on the forward strand.
CTGTCAAACGGTTTTGTTTTGTTTACTGACATACCGGTGAGCATTGGTGGAACAGAGCGAGTGATATTCACATTGGAAGCCATACTGTGGATAGTGATTTCTCAACAAATTGTGGAATGCAACTGCAAAAGCACCGCCAAAGGGATGGGAACATGAGTGATGAAGTGAATTAGCGTGTTTTCGAACCGTTCGTTGTTTGTTAAGTGGAAAATGTAAAGTTGTGCAGAAAGAAGTCGAAAGGATTCGAAAGATGTTGCGGTTTTTCAATTATTTTTTGCAAGTAAGTGTTTATAATTATTCAAATATTATTAAAATAATAGAAAATCCTTTTTTTATTAGCCATATGCAAATACTTTAGTATTTGTTCCGCAAAAGTGCTGCCACTTTGCGTAATTAAGTCGTAGCTCGCAGGTACATCAATATTCTTTAATTTTGCTTATTAAATTTAGCGTTTTATATTCGAACGCTAGATAAGTCAACTCACTAAGAGTTAGCCTGTAACTGTGCACGTTGATAGAGAAGTAAAAATAATTATGACAGGTGTCATATTTCCAACTGACTTCTACCACTTCTTGTTGAAGGGTAACAGTTAAAAGTCTGCATTTCTCGCAAGTTTCCTAACCTCCTACCACAGCAATATGCAGCGTTGCTAAAAATGTAATAGAAAATAGAAAATAATGGGGAATGTAGTCCAGGTTTGAACTTTGGCCCATTTTTTTGATAAATTTTCTTCACGTTGAGTTGAATTGCCGGTTCTGATCGAATCAACGGGGGTAGCGCATTATTTTTGTCATCATCCTGTTCTTAAAGAGCTTTTCATAATCACAACCTACCACCATCTGAGACACAAACCAACTAACCACAGCTGATGTCGACGTATGGGGAATTGTCACTATAGTTGCGTCTTGCGGGGAGTTTCCACTGACAAAATCCTCCTTAACGTTGTTATGGCGTTTTTTATTGAAGATCCGAGAGAATTGCCCCGAAATTCAGAATTGCTCCTTTCAATGCAATTCGTTGGAGCACTTTTGCAAAAGTGGTATATCTGTCACTTTGCTTGTGTGTGTTGGTGAGTTGAGGGCAATTCTTTAAAAAATATTCCGGACACTTCTTTCGTGTTAAGAATTGACCTGGAAGTGCACTTTCTTTTCCAATGAAACATGGAAAACATAGGAAGAGAACTTCTAGATTTGCTCTTTTCATAGAAAGGGCAATAATTTCCCTTCAATCGAAAACGCTATTAGTAATTACCTAACGTCCTAACCCAACACCAGCCCCGAGCCCAGGGCAGACCGCAAACTTCTTCCCTCCTACTACTTCCGAAACTCACCGCAATTTAAATTCTTTCCATCAATCGCTCAATGGCCCTTTTGTGGATGCTGACCATGCGATCAAGCGGACCTAGAACGTAGCTCCAAGCCAGAATAGTGTGCAGGCAAACACACATAGATGAGTAGATTCGCATCATCTCCTAATGCAGTTTGAACACCATTCGACTGCAGTCCCTGCGAATCGATTTCCACTTGATATTGAAGCCTTCAGCCTGGGCTATCTGCAACTGGATCATGATAAACTCACCATTAGTTTAGATAATTAATAGAGAATGGGGCGTTTGACTGGCTTAAGCGGTTGCGGTAATTGCAAAATGCTATACGACGAGACGCGACGCGACAGATGGTCGCTGCAGATAAGTGAAAGCCAAGCTCGATGACAAGTACGGCTATACCGCCGGATTATGTCATCTCGACATCTGTCCCCCCGTATAACTGAATCCACCACCAGAAATGGCAGAAGGGCAATTATCGAACTTGAACAAAACGGAAAACAGTTCTTATCTTAATGTATGCATCTGAGGGTCCTCTCTCCTCCACTTGGCGACAACTTGTTAGGCTGTTGCTTGGTTTTAAGGGCCACCGACTGCAAAAACAACAAGCAATGTCGTCGTGCGCCAATATTTACCTAACCGCAACAGCGTCGCAGGGCATTGCATATAAACACCCAATAAACAAATCTGTATTCCGCCGCGCAGCCAATGCGTCATCGGCTTTTGATTATGGCGAGGCTACACTATAATGCGCGCGCGCGCACAAATTGATCTTCCTGAGATTCGCGAATTGACATCACGATTTGTTACCTTGCCCCCATGGAACAGTAGAAGCTTGTTCTACATGCAACAATACTCTGCTTGTGCTGGCCACAAAATATTGCATCTTATAGTAGGGCGACGACCAGCCGAGAAATTTGCATGCAATTTGTTTGCAAACGAAAGATCCCAGTTCGCAGATATCGCCTGCTCTTATTTAGCGTGAATGTGTGGAGTGTGGTGTGAGAACTAGAAGGAGTACAGATACAGAGATTGAGCGATTTACATCGGCGCAAAGTGACATCTATCCAAAGTTCACTGTGTTATGTCAATGTCAAATCAAATCATATGCACAGGCACAATGCATACATGGCGGCCAAGTGCCCTTTCGAGCTTCTCGCTATTGCCGCACTTGGGGAATAGGAATATTGGCTAATTGGCACCAAATATGGCTGACTGCCCCAACATGGCACAATGAAAAAAAAACCATTGCGTATGGAAAAAGTCGAACAAAAAGAAAAGTGAAACACATACCATTGTCCGGTGTGGTCACAGCCGTTACCGGTAGACTTTTTATGGTCGCCATATACTCATTTGGTAGATGACGCTATGGTTTGATACACACAATCGTAATAAGGACGGCTTTGATGCTCATAAAATTATAATTTTTTGAATAAATGAATAATAAGTGCTTCGTGTGGCATGAAGTGCCTGTGTCTGTACTACCGGATTGATTGGAGTTCAATTAAAATTGTTCATGACCGTTAAATGGAATGGGTAAAAAATTGGTTGTTTCGCGCCCATTCGATGATGGTTGGCAGTGAACTTGTTGGGGTCTGTTTTGTTATCGTTCCGGATAGGAAATGGAAACGTTCGGATATCTAGTTCATGTGAAACGTCAACTAGATTTGTCTGCACTAGTCAACTTTATTTGTTTTATACATACCAATGTATATTCTGACACTTGGAAATGTCAACTGTCAGAATTTTCTTGGCTAGATTTGTCGGCTACGCCTCCATAAACGTCAACTGAAAAAAACTATTCACCAATCTGGTCGCATAAAAACTGGAATAAGTCAAGTCAGTCAGCTGTCAGACTTACTGGACAAGAAATCCGACAGTTCCCAATATTAAGGTCTGTTCCTTAACGTTAATGAATTCGAACACATTTCAAATAAAATTTAGTCAAACTTCGTTCCTTTACACAAAAGTTGGGTAGAAGAGAGCCACAAAGAGAAAAAAATGTCCCCTTCATAAAAAACTTGCAAATGGTAGCCCAAACAAATTTCTGTGCGATGGTTTGTTATAACTGACTTTAGCTGTCAAATCTCTCAAAAGTCAATGTGCACATTCAAAAACTTAGTAATCTTAAGTCGACTAGATTGGTCTTGAGTAGATGTAACCTGAACGCAAAAACTAGATTGGTCAGGAACGTTACTTTTCCCACGTCAGCCACATATGCGAACTGTCAACTTAGTACTCAGTCACGAATTTCTTGACTAGATTCGTCGGCTACGCCTCCATAAACGTCAACTGGCACAGCTGCCCATGTGACCAATCTAGGCCAATCAAAACTGATATGCATCAAGTCAGTCAGGTCTCAGACTTACTAAACTAGATGCTTAAACGTCCTCAATTTGAATTGACTCTTTATTTCGGTTTGGTTTATTGAGTGATGAGTTTTGTTATTAAAAATAGATAAATCGGCAAGAAAAATAAACATTAAACTGTGTCCGAGTGGTTTTCAACACTGACGTTTATTTTTGAAAATTATTTTTCTTTTTAACAAACGTCATGGAAAAGTTTCCTGTACTTTTTGGTTACATTCTCTCTTTCTGAGGGAATATATCCTTACTTCTTGATATCTGACTGACACTTTGCCGAAATTGGCCAAAAGAGTAAAGGCGCGACGACGACAATTTCGACTTTGAATGCGACAAGGAAATTCGCAAGCCTACCCAGAACGAAGCGTCGCTTTAGTATGTGTCAGTTACCAAGCTTAATCAGTTTTTCAGTGTATGCCATCACAGAAAAATGAACAAAAATGACAGATACGCACAGCTACATAGACCGCGACAACGACAAAAACGCTGCCAACAGCGAATTTAATCGCCGTCGCACTGACTGATGGCGTGAGTGCGGGTATTCTCATATACTGCCAAGTTTAGACAATTTGACAGATGAAAGTTTCGCTATCGCTGCGAATAAGTCGCCTGAGTTTGGGTGAACCTTAAGGAAACAGACTTATTATCTTGTGTATCCGTTTTTTTCCCCAAGCGCTTTATTAGCGAAGCGCTTTAAAACTGCTGAACGGGTTTATTTTGGGTGTTCAATATTTTTAATTTGACAGCTTAATCTCAATTTGACAGCAAGAAGCTGCGCAATAAAGACAAGCTAAAAATAGTGTCTCTCTTACTCGGTGTACCCAAGAGACTTTGACTTACTTACTATTGACTTTTGGGTTCTCTATTTGAGCCTCTTACGTAATATTCTTCGTTTTGAAAGTAAGTCGCCTTTGACAGCTATTTAATTCTTCAAATGAAAGTGAATAAAACACCTGAAATGTTCATCATAACCCGCTGGGGTTCTCTATACCGACATTTCTAAGTCTCATGACTGAAACAACATCCCCCCCCCCCCATAAATGCATTATGTAGCTTTCCATCTCAGGCTCATCGGCTATCCCGACATTTATACGTTTTAATTACTTCCTTAGAAGTCCACAACTATATAGAAGGTGCACGGAACCCCGTTCGCCGCTCCATATAAGGACACCGCAGATCTTTCTCTCGAATGCTTCCCATATCGCACATTTCTCCTAATTGAATTGCATTCCTCTCACACATGATCGTCCTTGCTCGCTATGGTATGTGTTTTTTTTAGCCTAATTACTAGCCAGCTCGGTAGCCCTTTTTCCTTTTTCCCGTTAAGGTCCTCATTAGCGAGTGAAAAATAATGGCCACTGGATTCCATTGACCATAAACGTTGCGCGCCTGCATTCGTTGCTCATCAAAAATTCTTTTGATCGTTTGTTGCTTCGTATATACTATAGACAGAAAGGAAAAAGTGATTCATCGAATGTTGCCATAAATGATGAGGACAACTGCGACAAAAGATCTATGATTCTGTTGGGGGACTATACGGAGTTTATTAAACCATACATCGGCGCAACAAATCTAGAAGTTCATTCGCCTTATACGAAGAAATTCGATCTTTTTTTTCCCCTCTGTTTTGTCATCTTCCTGATTGGGATTGAGGAAAGAGAGAGAACTTGCTTGCTTGTTAGGCGAAAGAGAAAATTCAAGATTGATGTACCGGAATGCGCACTTGTCTCCGTTTTTGGCGATCGTCGGCGTACATTGTCACTGGTCAGTGCGTGCGTGCATCCCAGTGAAAGGTTGTTTCTTTTTGCGGCTAAATTTGGACTCGTGCCCAAGACAATGCAAATCAGAACACGCATCACCGCTCCATTGCGAAAACCGGCCGGGCACCGCGTGCTGGCAATCTATATCCCTCGCGGAGATATTAATTAATAACCAGCCGAGAATGAAGGACGTCTAAAGACGACCGACGATGAAAAAGCCATCATCTTCCATGGCACCGGCGGCACCGGAACGGCAATTATAATCCTATTAAATTGGCAAGTATGAAAGAAGGCGCCTTTTCACGTCTCTATTGCACGCAACGCGCACGCCTCTCCTCTCAGTCAAGGATTTCGAGATTAGGTTCAAGGTTTAGCCTACTTTGGCGTGCGCACCACACCCCGGGACCCTTGCACGGTGGCATGTTTCTGAGCCCAGCTTATTCAAATCATCACGTTTCCAAAACGAACAGATTAATGCCATAACTATTGGAATTAAATGGACTCGAACCGGTGAATGTCTTGACGTGTACTCAGAGAGCAAGAGGTCACAACAAAATTTCCCATGGACGAGAGGTATATCTCTATAGTTTAGTGACAATCTGGTCACGATCTATGGCATAACAATGGAACCACCGCACATAGAACACGCGGAAGACGTCTTTCTCTGCCTCCTCATCGGGGTGATTTCTCTCCCGTCGTCGAGTCGTTGGTTGGCTGGGTAATCCTCTTATTGGGAGCCGATCATCGGACGAGACGACTCAACTATCACTGGCAGAGCAGAGGCTCTCTATAACCTCAAACCGATACATTATAAGTACATGGAAAAATTTCAACGACATGACGGCGGAAGTTGTTTCAGTTTGGGTTTCATTTTTGTTTTTCCACATTTTTCCCTCCTATGGGAGGGAAGAACTAGGCCATTAGCTTGATCGCTCTGTAATAACCGATGTTTGTTGCCGGGAGATAACATCGGGGGTCTCTCTCACTCCTCTGGCGGAGAACTCCGCTGGAGATGCTCTTAATTTGTGTGTTGCTTTTTTTATGTGGCCGGTTGCCAATTTTGTCACGAAGGTGCACTTGTTAAACACGAATTTGCAGATGCACACACACACAGATAGTTGGTACGTGCCATTGGCGTTTTGAGATGCCATAAAAGGTCTTGTTGTGGATTTCGTCGAAATGTTGCTTTAAATAAGGGCCAACCATCTGAGAGAAAAGCGGAAAGAGGTGCGATGTGTAGCGCTGCACTGTAATTATTGTTTTTGTTTTTTTTTTGCCTTAAGCCGTACATGGGTGTTGGGAGAAATGTTGTCACTGAATTTGGCGAGTTAATTGCAGGTGCGGGACACGCATTCTCCCGCAGAAGAACTGCAAGGGATTTGTTTAAAGCCATCAGTCATATGAATGCATTCTATGGAGGAGTTGAATAGTTTTTATGAAGTTTTGTTGGCGGAAACTCATCTACGAAAATTTACCTCTCATTTGGTCCATATTTCATAAAAATCGGCTTCGAAATGACGCAGTAATCGGTACGAAAAAAAGAAGAAGCAAAGACCCAGCTAACCAGCCGAGTTATGAGTGGAATTCAACCACCCTATACGATAAAAGCGGTCTAAAGCTGTTCAAAAATTTCAAAATCATAAAACGAGCTGTCATTTTTTCGCAATAGATGTCGCCTTTTTGTAATTTCTGTCGGCGGAGTCTTACTTACTTATTTTAGGTGGCGCTGCAGTCCGGGGTGGACAACCAATACGCCTCTCCAGTTAGCGCGATCTTTGGCTAACTGCCTCCAGTTGCGCACTCCAAGTTGGTAGAAGTCCCCTTCCAATTGCGCGCGCCACCTAAGGCGAGGTCTTCCTCTACTGCGTTGTCCCTCCGGGTTGGAGTAGAAGACTCTTGGGGCCGGAGCGTTGGTGTCCATTCGCTCTACATGTCTCATCCATTTAAGACGAAAGATGCGTATTTTACTGAGCAGGTCCGTGTCGTAGAGTTCGCTGTTAAATCTTCTCCTCCTAAGACCGTCAACGCAAACGGGACCAACCATCACTCGAAGAATTTTGCGTTCGAAACGGTCATGAAGATCTTCATCCGCCTTTGTTAGGGTCCAAGCTTCTGCACCATAGAGCAGGACTGGGATGATGAGGGTATTATATAGAGTCGACTTAGTGTTTCTTGACAAGGCCTTACTAGTAATTTGCCGTCTTAGTCCAAAGAAACAGCGATTGGCATGTGTAACTCTTCGTTTCAGAGTTGGTAGCGGAGCCGAGGTGGACAAAGTCCCTAACTACCTCAAAGTTATAGGCGTCTATTGTGATGTTCTGTCCGATACGTCAATGTTGCGTGTTCCTTCTTGCTGACAGCATTTTTGACACCCGTTTTTGCCGCTTCCGTACTAATATTTGCAAACGCGCCAGTGACAGCTCGCTCTGTTCTGCCAATAATGTCAATATCGTCAGGCCGGTTGCAAACGCGCCAATATTGTCAGCGTATGCAAGCAGTTGCACAGACTTTTGGGAAATTGTGCCATCCATGACCACGAAAAATATATTTAAGAAAACAATCTCTCTACTTCCAGCCCCCTGGCGGGAGAAGTCTCTCATTACAAGTTTAGTCTACTTGGCTACCTTTTGTCTAGGCAATCCATTTGACTCGTGTTCCAACTGTCGATAATACAGTCGTTCTGTTACACATTTGAACCAATTCGAATCGAAAAGGCATATCACTTATACAAGTTTCCTAGATTGCCCATGGAATTTCCTAAAACTTCGTAAGATCCAAAGGCGGACTCCAATTAGCGATCAGTTAAGCTCCTAATTACTAACAAATTCAGCGAATTCTCTAAAGCCAACCTCTCTCTAATCGGATATATTTTGCTATGCAGCGAGAGGAATTTAAATGACCACCATGTACGGCCGGGCGAGTGGAAAACAACATTTTGCCCACAAACAAAAGGTGACCACTGATCACACTACAATCCGCAGCAACAGATCAAAAGGAATGCAGCACGTATAGTTCTATGTGTCGATTAAACGAAATTCTCTTTGTGAGAGTGCGATCCCCTGAGGATCATTTCGATATAGAAGAACGAGGAGCCACTTCGAAATGAAAACCGTGAGAAGTGTCACTGATCGAGGGGCGATCGAACTTTTCAAATTAATTTGTCCTTGGAAAAATGGCTCCAAGTTAATTACTGGAACGTGGTGAACTCTGATGCCAGCCGGCTATGCAGTCCTCGCCCTCTTTGAGAGAGAAAACTCATTAAAATGCCACACATTGCACCTGCGTCAGCACCAGGGACATCCCATACTCACGCGTCCCAGCTAAGAATAGACAGCCGGCCCTATTTGCACTGTCTGGCGTGGAGGATCCACTTATCATCCACAGACTCCATCCAGCAGGTATATCCATTGGGGCCATTTAAATGCAGCGCGCACTGCGTGGGTAAAGAGAACGGTGCGCGCAAACCGCTTAAAGGTTTGATGGGAATCTTCAGATTAATAAAAATACATTCCACATACCTACTCTGGGGTGGATGCATTTATCACTCTCATAATTGACCGATGAGCAATAATTTCGTGCACACAATTCCGCTGCGTGATCAATTCTGCGATGCCCTTTTGGGCACTGAGATAAAACTGGGATACGAGTTTTGGGCGCGCCAGTCGTCGCATCTGCTGCAGGATCATTTCCCCTCTCTCTCTATCCCCAAAACCAATTTTTAACAAAGTGGAACAGAGCCAGTATCGCATTGTGCGAACCTACATATGTTTGACAGATCACTGTTAGCTCCTAATCACGACTGTCAGCGCCGGCAAATCCGGACGGATACAAAAACTATTTTGACAGCGTAACCTAATCACCTTATAGCTGTTTTGTTGTTTCTGTTGTGGACACGTTTCAAGGCGCCGAGGGGCCTTCTTGGTCCGGTGGTCCGTGTTTTTCACATATTTCAGCTAATGCAATCTCCGACGCAGCATGTAAGCGCGCACAGCGCACCAAAAAATGCACCGCCACCGCGCCGTTGAAAAAGTGAAATAAAAACGCTTTCGGTATAGGGGGGAATATTTCCCAATCATTCGCCTTTTCCCTGTCATCCAAGAAGGTGCGCGCGTAAAAGTTTCCAGCAAAGTGCCACAGAGCGTAAGATCAGATTTAAACTGGTTTCGCTGGTTGCTTTGCTGTTTGCTGCACAGGCATCACTGACCGAGACAGGAGACAGAAAAAAAAAACATAATCTCAGCATATCTTGGGGCAATCCAATAAAGTCATTGGCTTAGAATATTGCGCTGTGCAGATGATGTGCAACTCGGCGATGGCGGTGGTGTCGTCGGTGGCTGCACGTGATTTCTGGACATACACAATAACGTGCGAATGGAGGGCTGGCTGGTGGGATCAGTGGAGCTATCGCGTTGTTACGCATTGATGATGATGACTGTTTGAGAGGCGTTACCATATGTTTAGGTTTGTAATGATTAATCTATAGAACGTTGAGTAGTTACTTTTGCTGTTTAAAGGGAGACATCTAGATGAACGCATAAACTGAACGGTTTACAACCAACTGGAGTAAAAGAAACAGGATCGAATGGAATGGAAGGTGTGCGTTTTTAAGAGGAACCTAGACATAGTTTCAGCTTCTTATACCTTGATGGGACGCTGATTTACAGATTCAAAAGGCTTTAAATAAGCTGCCGATTTTTAGGCTTATTAGCGCCATGAGAATCACCCAATCAGTGAACTGGAAACCGAATGGAACGGTTCACTCGTCGATCCTACAGATGTACAGATGTTGGACTACATCACACCATACATTTACAAGACCAATCCCAGCAGGGATGAATGGAGAGACAGACTCGTACCTAACACGGAGTCCATAGCCTAGTTTACAGACGGATCAAAAATGGTCACCGGGGTGGGGTCAGGCGTCTTCTCCGAAACGCTGGCCATATCAAAATCGGTACGCCTTCCCGACCACAGTAGTGTCTTTCGAGCATATGTCCTGACAGTGACAACCACAGAGTCTTTCCTTCTTTATCGACAGCCAGGTAGCAATTGAAGCCTTAACTGCACCAGAAATAAAATCCAAGCTTGTCAAATGCTGTTGCGAAGAACTCAAGGTTCTTGGCACTCCGCACAAGGTATCCCGGGACATGAAGGCATTCCACGCAATGAGAAAGCGGACGAATTAGCAAAAACAGTGTCGACAGCTGTTTCAGAACTAGCTGATCCCTCTTTAAATATCCCGCCTTGTACACTCAAGCTTGAAGCAGGGAGAAAAACCACAAGAGAAGCGAACGTTACATGGACTTCACAAGAAACTTGTCGTACCACAAAAACACTATAGCCAAGCTTCAATGAAGCCAGAACCGAGAGTCTTATACAGAAGGACAGGAAATCCCAGCCAGCCCACTAACCTTACCTAACCTAGCAATTATAAACGTGCGGCAATAACCAATTTCCCAACGAGAAACGCCTCTTAAAGCATAGCGCATTTCAAAAAGGCACATCTTCTGAATGAGTTAGCCGATTGCGATAAAGTAAACACCAAACTCTGCTCCATTAAGTCCTTTATCATGTCTGAGAAATCCATTCAAATTGGGTGAGTAGTTTTGACGTGAAGCGGTAACAAATCCACATACAATCGATTTTTTTATATTAAAAAGAGAGCTGCGCCAAACAGCAAAATAGTTAACATCGATTGCAGTTTCTTAATTTTATAATAACTAGTACCGCCCGTTTAACGATTTCGATTGAATGCTAAGCATTTTGTATGGGAAATTCTTAACTTAATTTTAGCAGTCTTAATGGCGGCACTTACCTACGATTTTTTGTTTGTGCACATCTATGACGCAGTACCTTTCGAATGATATAAGTTTCATCCTCCTCATTTCATGATAAATACTTAAAAAGTGTACGGAAACTTTTGATGTTTACGTATTAATATAATATAATATAATAAGGTCTAAAAGTTTAAAAAAATCTATATATTGAAGACCTTTTACTCAGTGACAGGACTTTAATTCACTCAGCAAACGTCTTGGAGAGTTCCATAAATGAAAAACAATATCCAATGGCCGAACAATTTTTTAACAAACCTGCCCGACTTGCTGTTTGTCGCATTTTTGATTGTCGTTTTTTGACTATCAACCCTTCGTTGGTCTGCGTAAAGCGATCACAAAAAAACTCTCAGATTATTGCCAGCACTTAGAGTTCTGAACGTCACTTCCTTGCCGACGCTGTCATTCCGAGCAGCTGATAGGTTTGCTTTTGTAGTGATTCAATGCAGACACACTGAACACGAAGAACCATTACGTAACATTGGATTTCTCAGCTTTCTTCTTAATTGTTAAACATTTTTGTAATTATTTCCTTCATTTTCCTCTCTGTTTGAGTTGTAGAAAAGTTCCAATGAAAAGTAAATATTGCACTTCACAAATTTCACTTAAAGTTTTTTGTTTTAATTTATTTAATATATTCTTTTATCACTAAAGTATTTAATTTATTTCGAGTAGAAGCTAAGCGGCATAGCTATGAAAATGACACAAATGTCACATGAAATTGATCGCAAAAAACCGACTGTCAATTTGACAATCACCTAACGTGGATGATTTTGACTGTCAACTGTCAACTATCACCTTAGCCGATTCCACCGCAGTGTAAATTTGACAAGTTCCATCCGATCCTCATCATAACTGCGCGCGCACAACAATCACACGGCTTATCTTCGCTTATATTAAATTAACGCCAATTTACTGGTATGCCATGCGCCATATAACAACCGACGAGCCAGCGGGCGTTTTTTTTTCCCTCCGCCAAAGGGAATTAATTTAAAACTCAATCTCATTGCGATTCAATTAAACGAAGTACCATCGCGCTGGCAATTAATTGTGGCATTGGGCACATCATTTTTCATCATCGCAAATCCATCACACACAATCAAGCATATCACCGCCAAACAAGCGAGTGCATTATCAAAACCAGAATAAGTCTCCCTCACTCGTCCTCGCGCTCTAGAATTTCGTTGATGTTTTATGGATCCGAGTCAAGATGATGGCAGGATCGATGGCGGCGGTGATCGTCATCATCTTCGCAATTGAAAGAATCATTGAGATGTCCGTTGCGATGACTGACAGGCATGATACGAGAGTAAACCATCACCACCATCTTGATCGTCATCGTCATCATCATCGGGCGATCGCTTGAGGAAGTTTAGACGTGAGCAATCTTCTTCTACACTTTGGCAATTAAAAATTGATGACCATTAAGCGTCAATAAAAGCACAATGTATCTATATCTCTGTAGTGGATGGATGGATGGTCATGGATGCAAGTATTAAAACGTGCGATGTAAGATATGACAGTTGGTACATGTTGTTGATGTGAAACCGCTTCAGCGCCATTTCACATGTTTCGCAACGCGGAAGAACACCGGGGAATTCTTTTATACCAAAACAATAGAAACCCGGTGGAGATTTGTATCTGGCGACCGAACCCTGTCGTCGAGGTGGTCATAAACTGCAAGACGGGGGTTTGTTTCCACCTCCCATCTTCATCCATCTCATCATCTTCATCAAAGCGGCACCCAAAAACAGAATTGAACCCAAAGAAGGGGAACACACCCACAGTGGTTGCAATTTTCTCGCACACCCACAAGTGGAGCGACACGACGCGACCGCCAGAACTAAGACAGTAGTTGGCAGTTAAGGGAGCCACCACACTCGTATAACTTCCGCTGTCATCTTAATTGAAATTCGTTACGCGAAATTGAATCCATATATAAGCGCGTCCCGTCTCTCCCATATGCGGGAGAGACAATCGCAGAACAATGCTTTCGCAGGGCAATTACCAATTACGTATGCGAGGCGTGTTGGGCGCGCGCTCTCTTACATAAGGTACGTACGGTACGGTTGAGAAGTCCGCGCTGCATGCAATTAAACATCAATTAAACGCACATCAGCACACTTAACACGGAAATTATCCGTTTTATGATGAGTTTGCGCATTGCGGATGGGAAAATAGTTGTAGAACCACCTCACAGATTTTCTCACAGAAATTTCTATCTAGAAAGTAAATCCCTCGGGCGTATGGCATGGCGGTCCGAAGACGAGTTTATTCCTGTACCCTTTGGTGGCTTGTACAAGCGGTAAGTCTCGAGTGCCACTCGGTGCGTCCCTGCACATAAATTTCCCTAATAAGGATTTCGTTTTGTTCTTTCGTTCGTTCGTGACCTTTACCTAGAAGCGAAGCCGGTGTATAACATTCTTTCACCTCGTCACATACCGAGACCGACACCAGTGCGGTATCAAATTTCCTCACGATGCGAGAGTGAGCGCATCAATTTGTGGACCACCAACTGTGAAACCCTCTAAATGACAAACAATAGGCCTTGTTTGAGAGCCTTTCTTCGGAATTTTTGTTCAGTTGTATAATAATCAAATAGGGGGTTGTCAGTTGTCACTCCCCTCCGAATGGCCCGCCACATCTTCGCACTGTTTGATGTATGAAACTGTTACAAATTGGAAATTTATTACGCCTAATGGGCAATCAAAAAGCGGGATAGTCGCCTCGAGGCCTGAATTTATGAGGATGTTGTTTGGAAGTCCAAACTCGGACAGGTTGATTTGGGAAAAGCCGAGTCCATTAAGTGATTTATCAAGACAAAGGCGTGTCTTTCAGACAATGGACGGAAATTACATCCTGTCGATGGTCAAAACTCAATTTGGGTCTACACATGACACACAGGCTCCTTGTCAATCACGGTAAAAAGACTTGGAGCACGATTGAGTATCAATTACCCCCCTCAGCTGATTACACCGTCATCAACTATCAATTTCAGTCCGTGTACACGTAACGTATATCCTGTAACATTGAACCTATTAGGCGCGCACCTCTAGGCATCGCATTTAACCTTCACACGATAAGCTACTGAAGCCGGTCGGCTTCCCTGTGATTGGCGCCTTTTTTGCCGGTACCATAAATCTCCCAAACCGATAGTAATCTGTTCGGCCGAGAGTCTATGCGCCGCCGCCGGACCCCCAAGGGTAATGCAATTTGTTACATTTAACACTTACGAGACGCATTTGCGTCCTCCGATGGACAGGTAATCCTGCACTCGACGAGGTTTTTACTTATCAAGAATAGAGGTATATGTTCGTGTATCTGTGTGGATGAGGATGCCCAAGCCCATGCCGCTGTGTTCCTGGAATCTCGAGTGGGGGCACGTACGCCGCAATGAGGCTTTTGTTCCAGACGCGGTAGAGATTGTATAATAATACGCATGAAGAATGGACAAAACAAAAAATCAGACAAAGGATCCTTTGAGTGGCAGATCAAAAGAAAGACGATCGTGTTTTTGGAAATCTGAAGAAAAGGGATGGGATGTGAATGAATTTCCTAATTCGGATTCATCCTGTTGATCCAATCTCCACTTAATGCAATACCCTTATCAAGCCACGTCGTCTCAACAAAGGACTCGTCCTAGACAAGCCGGCAGTTGCTGTCGTAATTCGCTTTAACTAAAACAAAGGACAACAAGTCCTTCCTCAAATAATAAGCATGGGCAAACCCAACGCACACCCTTGGAAGAATACAAATATCGACAAAAATCAACAAAAATCGGCAAAAATCACACAACAATCCACAAGGACGTTTAGCCATTGTCCTTGGTGCAAAGAAAAAACCCAACAATCGATGGTCTATTGCTGCTATACCTGCCGCCAATATTTACTCAACAGGTAGCCGAGAAACACCTACTCGTACACTTAACAATGACACGCTAAAATCATACGTTCCACACGCTATACACACACACATTTGATAACAGTTGCAACCGCAACATGCGCGAGAGCGGTACCAGTACCATCTGCAAACATGTTGCAGTTCCATTGAAAGGGAACTCGACTGCGACTGAGGACGGACGGGTTTACCCGGTGCAACATGATCTGCACGATCAGTCTTCGGTTAACATTCGTTCGTTGCGGTTCACAGTTGCGAAGAAAAAGTATCGCGTTTCGTTTTGTTTTTTGAATTTTTAAATATGCGGGTGATATTTTAGAATAAGACGAATTTTAAACACAAAACCAGCGACAGTCAGTAATACATTCAGTTGTTCGAAACGCGTGTTCGTCATCGTTCATGATCTTGCACATGGTCGGTCTTATTTTCGGTCGTTTCGTAGAGCCGCAACTTTCCCAACATCGTCCCATCCATAGGAGAAAATAAAACCAAAGGATATACGAAAATAGATTTTGGCGACGAAGGCGTCGACGTCGCGCGGTTCTGTTTGTTTGTTTTTTTTTTGTGTTTTTGTTTTCATTTCGCACGGCGCGACGCGTTTTTGGCACTACCACATTTTCGTGGAGGGTTGTCTGTGTAGTGAGGATCAGTTCTGGGCGATCCTACAAAATAAATATGTGCTTCCACAATGAAAGTCACGTGTGATGTTCAAGTGTTGTAGAAAATTCAAATTTAAAATCAATTGTGAAGTTTAAAGTGTTTTAAAAAAAATAATGAGTCCTTTTCGAGTGGCGTTCCTTGCCACAATTTTAATTTCCATCTGCCATGCGAATGGCTCCCCCTCTGGCGATCTACTCAAGGATTACCATGATCAGCTTGTGGATTATTCGGATATTGTGTCGTGGACGGGAGCTAAATTGTCGACGTCGAGTCGAAGACCTTCTCATCGAAAAACGTCAGTGAAAAAGACCAAAAGTGGATTAATCATCGAACGGAATTTGCCAACAGGATCGGCGGAGCAGCAACAACTACCCCCATTAGCGGCGACAACAATCTCATTGTCACATAATGGTGGTGGTCGGAAGAAGAATCAACGCAAGCGTGGTCGCGGTCAACGGCAGAAAATGAACAAGAATGGTAATAACAAACGTTTTGCTCGTTAACTTGTTACGGACCACGGAAGAATGTGGACGCGGGAACTGTCTGTGTTGATGATAGTTGTTTCTCTCCTCCTCTGTGCGATTGTGTGACTGATATTGAGTGATGAAAAGTGTGACTGATGGTATATTTGTACTTGTCGGACTTGGAAAACGCTATTTAGGGTTTTTATGGAATTTGACATCTCTAGGGGATACAGTAGCCCTTTTTGTGTGGGCGGATTTCGTCTTTTTTTGTACATTTTACTTTCTCCCATTAGTAAGAGTAATAATTCATTTTCTGTCGAAATTTTGAACTTGTCAACGATTTTAAATGACGTTCGGAAAGTGTCTCTCGCTTGTTTCAGTGGCTCCGGGCTAAACAGCCTTGTGGATTCGCTTTAAAATTTTTTTTTCTGTAAAAATGTTCACCCACAAGGTTAAAGTTGCTCATACTTTGTTCAATCATTCGTAAAAATTTAGAACTACGAGTCTTGAAATCGATTCTTTACGATCTTGTCCAAATTTTAATTGTTGGTTATGACTTTTGGAACTGGAAACTAGGAACTAGGTCGCTTTTAACGTTTTTTTCTGTCAAATGGTTTTAATCTTATTTTCTTAAACTTTCACAAATCGGTTCTGAACGTACCTAACCGTATTTTCGAAATGGGTTGCTGAATCATATTAATCGATCCATTTCGAGTCGCTAGGTTTCAGTAATTTTTTTTTGGGCCCGAAAAAGCTGTCAAAATCAAAGTTACAAGTGATTTAAAAAGAACTCAGCTGATGGCCCACTTTTTACATAAATTTGCAATCAACACGTTTTTGTTCGAAAAGCGATGTTCTATGAAAATATTTTTCGCAATAATTCGAACGATTGCAGATTTTGCGACCAACAGTTTTTTAATGCAATCTGTCATTTTTTAAATGTTTGTTGTCAAAAATTGTCTATTAAATTTTTAATCAGATCGCGAGCTCTTGTCGCTGATCTGGATCAAGGTTTACCACCAACTCAGAAAAGCAGGAAGTTAAGCAGCTATTTTTCAAGATTTAACTGCCTTTTTGTATTCCATTTGTCTGCTCGGGATCAAGTTTTACCATTAAGTCAGAAAAGCAGTGTAAGTTAAGAAGTTTTTTTGTTTAAGATCTAACTTGCCTTTTGTATTCCCTTTTTCTGATCTGGATCAAGTCTTAGCACGAAATCAGAAAAACAGTAGTGCTATGCAGCTTTTCTTCAAGATTTGACTTACTCAGATGTTTTTTTTCAACCACAAGATGTCTCTGATGAAGATCGGTAAGGAAGTGTGCACAACAGTAGTGAATTGTGTCAGAATAGGTAATGAAAGAAAAAATACGGAAGAAACTCCGTGATATTTGTCTAACTTTTAATTTGTAGACATTTTTAATTCTATTTCCATGTTATAGATCTAGATCGGATTACGAATCGAGTTAAATTCAACAGACTTTTAGTGGGAAAAATTGATGTTGCATGTTTCTCAAGGTTTGTGTCAAAGTAACGCAAAAAACCAATCCAAACATCACTCCCCCCCGCTCAATTGCAGTAGATTCCCTTTCTGTTACCCCTTTTGTCAATTTGAAATGGCAATTCCACTTTCCAACGCTCTTGAGAACACCTCACTCCAAACAAGGACGCATACACAACAAAATAATGGTCATCTATACGAGTCCTTATTAGCGCGTGGCCATATTTGTATACCCAACAATGTTCTTCGCCGACTTTTATAATACCCGCGACAACAGATTTCCTGTTTACTACTGTGCGCAGGCGCGTCTGCTGTTGCTGCGTTGCTCTTGTGTCGCCGACACGCCTGGCCTGGCATGTGTTTTATATACATTTATGTACTCTCTACATGCATCCAAATCGGTCTTTGTTCTATTGTTGCTGAGGGAGGTTCCTGGCTGCGAGACCGCACATTATCGAAGGGGCCCCTGATGGTGTGGTTTGGTTTCTCCTCCAAGAAAGTTGTCGAAACCGTGTAACGAGTTTTTCTACTGGCTAATTAATTAAATCGATTAAAATGTTGTTCTCCTGTTGGGAAATACCAATAAAGCTAAACGCAACATCAGTATTAGGTACCTCACCGCGCGACGTTGCGTCTCTATAGGTATCTGATGATTGGAGCTTTCTTTTGCGGCTTATCACTCCCAATCATATATCGATGAAGTTGTCGTTCTTAATTTGAATTTAAATTAGACCAATTCGGTTGAGAGTCAGCCCGAAAACAATATCGAGTTACAAAATATGACGTGGCGCGAATCCATCTGACCATGAGAACCATCATCAGCAGAGACGTGAAGAAAGTGGAAAACATAAACAAATCATAAATTTTAAAGTGGTCAAAGCGCAATAATGCGGCGGCGATTTCTGTGGGAATTCGAATGATTATAGCCATCTACCTAAACAAGCGCTGCGCGCACGGATGCGTTTCGTCTCAAATAACTATGCCACACTTGGAGACGCGGCAGCTGATGGAATCTGTGAGAAAAAACAAACACTGAAGATACAAATATTATGTAGCTGGAAATATTCTGTTTTATGGGTTCTCATTTAACGGTGAATGATTTTTATCAAGCATACACGAATATTTCATTTGGACGTGCAGCTAGTTTATGTGGAGGTTATATTGTGGGGACCGCGCATTTTGGCTAATTTACGAGTGATAAGGCCTGATAAAGAGATGGACAAACAGGGGAAATATATTTGAGAGGTTAACGTTTATTGGGATGAAATTAGTTAAATAATTGGACGATTAAATGGGGATAACTATTTCGGTATCAGAAATACGATTTAGTTTCGATTTTAAGGAGGGTTTTGACTGTCACTGGAATAGATCTGTTGATAAAAAGGGACGAGGAACTTTCTTTTAATACCCGACATTCCAGGTTTTGAATGATTTTCCTCCAATGGGATCTTTCATTGTCTGTCCGTTGGTACCAGATTGGTCGCCAGTTCAATATTTGATGGTACAGCTCTTTGTAAAATTGAGCTCTCCGATTGACTGCTATTTTTCTTTTAAATGTACCTCTTATTTTGACACTGACAGCTCTTTTGTGCCCAAAGAAAATTTGTAGAATCGTTAAAATCAAGCTTCGGCGGCCGCTAAGTGATTGGAGTTAAATTAAACAAAGTTAGGGGACACATAAAAAAAAAACAGATCGATGTTGAAAGCCTCTGGTGACCGAGGCGGTCTTTATAACCAGCCGAAAGACTATGGAATATGCAAATTTCCGTGTTGGAAACCAAATAACTAGATCAAAGGAGTTATTAATGTACCTAGGAGTTATGTTCGACAACAGGTTAAGCTTTAAAACGCACGTCCAGTCACAGATGCAAGCAGCTCTTTCCCGGATTATGCCCAACATCGGTGGCACTGAATACGCCAGAAGGATTCTGTTACCCAGAGTGGTCTCGATTAACTGCTAAGCATTTTGTATGCGAAATTCTTAACTTCATTTTACCAGTCTTAAGGGCGACATATACCTACGATTTTTTGTTTGTGCACATCTATGTCAGAATACCTTTCGAATGATATAAGTTTCATTCTCCTCATTTCATGATAAATACTTAAAAAGTGTACGAAAACTTTTGATGTTTACGTAGTAATATAATGATAAGCGGATTTCGAACAATTTCGGACGAAGCAGCCTGCGTTATTGCGGGAATGATTCCCATGGAAATTCTCGCTAACGAAATGCAAAGGATCAACCGGCAAATGGTCATCGTAAGGAGAAGGATAAAAGAAGAAGAAAGGGCAACATCTATAGCAAGTCCGGTGGGATAATACGGCAAAAGGCAGATGGACCCACAAACTGGATCCCAATCATCGAGGGTCTGGACAATAAGAACAAGCGGCGATTGCAACTACCACCTAACGCAGTTCCTGTCCGGGCACGACGGCTATCGAAGATATCTTCGAATTTTTAGCCACGACAGCTCGTCTCTCTGCCCCGAATGCCCAAGAAGATACAGAGCACGTAATGTTCCACTGCAGACGCTTTTCAAGAGGAAGAGTGAACTAACCCATTCCGCAGCTTCTCATAGATCACATGTTGAAATCAGGGGTCGAATCGCGTCGTCCGTGAACGAGCATTACGTGACGGAATTTGTTTTTGTTTCACATGCAAAATCAACTTAATTCCGTAAACGTAATGCTCGTTCACGGAAGACGCGATTCGACGCCAGAAGACGACTGGTTGGAAATATGTTCATACATAACGAGCGTACAAAACGAGCTAAGAAGAGCCGAAAGACTAAGAAGGTCGAAGTGGCAGACGTTGATGATTTAGCACGAGCTGCTAACCAGCCCCGCGAAGTAAGACCTAACGGCGGTCCCGCGGGGAGAGTGGTAGAAGAGTACAGGGGTGTGGTTTAGTACGTAAGTCGCGTGGCACTGACAGATAGTACGGACTACTAGTATCCTAGAAGATTACACATTCTTTGGACGCAACCAAAAAGAAAGCATCTGTCGGCATATGCCATCTGTCTTAATCTTGGTTTATTATTCATCCAGGGACCTTTTAGCTCGTCCACAGATATCAAAATGAGTGTTCGTCAGTGCAAAAAGGATGCGCCCGCATTTTAAGACCGACGCGGTGTCCTTTCAAAGTCGACTCGGTTGACCAAATTCGTAAAAATCGGTGAGGTAAACAATTTGCTAACACTCGTTCGTCAAAGGATCGCCCGCGGTACGTGAAAGTACACAGGATAACCCGAGGCAGTCAATTCCTCGCCGTGCCAAAGAAGTCGGTCTTTCGAAGACTTAAAATTTTGCATCGAGGCTTGAACCTACATCCGGACAAGATCCAACTGACACAGGAGCTCAAAGTGAACGACCATAGACAACTTCGTTTTTATGGCTGACTGGGCTTGGAAGCGTTTGGAAGGGGACCGTAATTTTGGCCGACATCAGATCATCTTGATGATGAGGAGCATTTTTTGGATCAAGGGCTAAAAATTGTCGTATATAGGACGACGCCAATTTACAAGCTGCCAGTGCATCCACAAAAAGTTACTGTTTCGTGCGTCTTTTGAGCCGGCCTCGGAGTCATTGAAAATTAAAGCTGGATACATTTAAAAAAAGAAGTTTCCCCTATTCCTTGCGCGCCATTTTGCCCTCCCATTTGATTTGTTCTCTATATGATTTAGAACAGCCTGCTCAATGTTTAACACATCGTTAACTCCCCGACTGGACTCACCATCAATAATGCAAATCTACAATCAGTCCGGGACAATGTAGGCTAACACCTGTAACAGCTACCCAATGCCAGATGGAGCTGCATTTCGATTGATTTACACACATTCACCTATAGCGGAATATCTTTCTATCTAATTTCAAATCCACTAATCACACAACTCTCTCTCGGCAAGTCAATTGGATGGTTTCACGATCTCCAACTCGGACTCGGACTCCGACTCCGACGCAGGAGCGAAAGAAGATAGACGATCGCGATGTGATCCCTGTGCGTATAAGAGAACAAATCAACCTAGCGTGTGTTCATATGCAAATTACCATCATCATCGTCTCGGAACTGGGAGGGATGATAGTGCAGTGCAGGAAGCCACATTTTTTCAACCACTGCATCATTTTTTATTGAAATAAATTCATGTAATTCCCCGACACCAATCATCTCACGCGCGCAACACAACCGCATCTAACATGCAATCATTCCAGAGGCCACCATCGCCACCGACTACACACGGTACACGGAACACCTCTATTAGCTGTACCTGACTACTCTAGAGTCTAGAGCCTTCGCAGGGAGACTTTGTGTATGGGTATCTCGCTGGCAATTTGTAGAGTGCACTAAGTGGATCTGACATTGGTATTTATGCTGACAAACAGGACGACAAATCGTTAGGCTACCTAAAGATAGGCCTAGTTGGTGGTGCACGTGTGTGTGTGAGTGGATGGTGCGTCGAGCCCGAGGGGAGTTGCAAAATGGTTAATTGATTTTGCTGAATATAGACGGGGTAGCCGCGCGCAATTTAATTAGGAGATGAGTGTGCGCAACTGGCAACTTGTAAGGATCGCGACGACTCCAAATTGAATGTAAACAAAACGTTTCACACAGACAAACACACACACACGCAGGCAGGCAATGATTTATTGACGGACGTCAGTGAATCTCAGGTTCGGATCGGATCTTTCCAACAACCGTCAGTGATTATTGATTGCTTTTCAAGTGGTTTATAGTTTGTTTCGGAGTTGCCATATATATTTATACATTTTCCTATCTTTTTGTCGGTGTCTGGGGCTCGGTTTTTGTTCTCTTCTTACCACTTTTGGGTGCATGAGTCAGGCGCCGCCGACGGCTGGTCTCTGGCCATACAGAAATGTGATCTCCTAATTGGATTTGGGTATTTTTTTAAGTTGTCCCTCTCTCTCTCGGGGGGTTTATTTATGGCCGTGTATAAAGCTGTCGACGGAATTCGCTAGAGTATTATTGATTACAAGTCTGGGGCATTATGGAACACACCTGTCTGCTGATTAAATCTCACTCAATTCCAGAGATAGCACACGCAGAGTAGATCCTATGTATTCCGAGGGTAAACCCGTTTCAATCAATAAAATCTGTTACTTTACTGGCCTTTGAGACACTGTGGAAGTGTGGACTGTAATCTGTAACTGTAGTGCGCACAGTTTGAGAGCGATTTATATGAAACTGATCGATTCACCAATCCGCTGACAACAAAGGAATCGTTTACAAAAGCTCCAGACTCCAGTCTAGGGAACAACAACGTAAACGTAAACAAAGTGTTTTTATTTTTGAATTCCGATTCCGGGTTTCCTATTGATAAACAATGCCAGCCTGTTTTGTTTTGTTTTCTTTATTTTTGGAAGGAGCAGTGAATAAAAGAGAGCATTCAAATAATAAACAATACTACGAGGGGGCAGACCCATAAACAAAACGGAAGAAGCAACACCAACGGAGACGGAGTACAAATTGGGGGGAAATTCTTTCAATGGAAGTGAAAAATAAGCTCCAACTTGATCAGTCTTTTTTTCCTTCTTCTCTTTTTGAAAGGAAATTAGAGGAAATGCAATTTATGAGTTCATATTTTAAAAGGAGACTTGTCGAGATTAGACTTAAGTGAGGAGGAGGATAATGGGAATGGGCCAGCCGAGTTTATGGCGGCTTTATGGAAATCGATTGTTGTGTGAAGAGTGGTGCATTATCATTTTATTGAAGGATGAAGATCTTGTAATTTGTCTGCTCTCGGGCTAAATGTCCCCATATCGAACACTTTAAAGTGATCACTTATCAGGCGGGGAGTTCTTTTTGTCTGCCCTTTGATCGCGGGTCAAGAAACAGAGGCCATCTGGAAAAGGAATCATCAAAATGATTGCCGACCGGTTTTGGTGACTCGTTCAAGGACATCTGGTCGGAGTGTGGTCAAAAATTTAGAGGTATGTCTGCTGTAAGAGTTGACCGATCGCGCTGTTTGAGGTTGGTAGGCATTTTCGATCGAGTTTTCCACTTCAATTGAATTGGTGAAACGTTGGTGACCACTAATCCACTGTAACCTACCAAAATGAATGCCCGATTGGTCAAAATTTGAATTTAAAAAGATCGAAAGGTTTTAATTTCGTTCAAGGTTCGCAGCTCAGTATCAAATAAAGGGTTTTCCAATAAGAGGTGTTATTTTGATATTCAAAGAAAACGGCCATTTTTTGAGTTAAATGATCGGATATTTATTTCATAATCATGAAAAACAACATCAGCCAAATGGCCACCACGACCACGCTTACAGGACCATATCCTTTTCATGAAATTTTCCATAACAAAATCGCAAAGTGGCTGCCCTATGTCCTCGATAGACTCACGAATTCCATCTTTGAGGTCTTGAATCGACGCTGGGCTGTTGGCGTAGACCTTATCTTTCACGTGGCCTCAAAGGAAGAAGTCGCAAGGAGTTAAATCACAAGATCTCGGTGGCCAATTGTGATCACCTCTTCGAGAGATAATACGGCCCGGAAACTTTTCACGTAAAAGATCAATGGTTTCGTTGCTTGTGTGGCACGTAGCGCCGTCTTGTTGAAAGTAAATGTTGTCCAGATCGATACCATACAAAATACGGTGAAATGAGCTCAAATTTTTCCATCAATTTTTGTATTGCGGTCCGACAAGGTGCTTCACGACGACCCAAAAATGCTTTAGTTCCATGTATCGTTCCATTTATAGTAATGGCGTAGTTTCTACTTGTCAAATGTCAAAAAATAACAGCTTCAAAAGTGACAGCTACCGAAATAGCGGGCTATTCAAAATAACACCTCTTATTGGAAAACCCTTTACTTTGAGCGGGAAGATCCACCAGGCGGACGAATTTTTCTAACCAAACTTTTATACTTCCGATTTTATACAATTTACGTTCCCTTAGGCCCCAGTTAAAGCTATCAATGCATCATTGGAAAATATCAGTGGAATGGTGGTTTCATTTTTTTGACAAGTCAGTTATACCAATCATTGAAAAATTGCTGTCAGTGGAAGGACCTGTCACTGAAAGTGAACAGAGGTTTCCAGGTTACGAGGTTAGAGCTGATCTTTGAACGCAAAACTGACAGCTGAGAAAAGAAAGAGAATCGAATACATCAGTGAAACGCTTGGGGCCAAATTTGAGAAACGAAAATCAGCTGTTCATTGAAATCGATTTCAATCAGTGAATTAATAAAAATTGATTTAAAGAAAAGTTTTAATCAGAATAAAGTAATTTCTTTTGAAAAAAAAATCTATAATTCATTGGCTTTATTTTGATACCAATTAAAGTCAATATTGTTTGACTAATCTTCTTACAATCGCAAATCAAAACTTTCAACGATGCAATTCAATGATAGCTATAACTGGGGCCTTAGACGGAAGTCGCCTTAACCAGCATTGGACAAACAAAATAAGTTCATCTTATTCTCTAAGGCGGACAAGAAAACCCCCGCATCGCTTGACTTTAGCTTTGTGTTGACTTTTAAACAAATTTTGGTCCGAGTTTCCACTTCTAACTGTTTTTATTCAATCAAATTAGCTCACAAAACTTCGTCAAAGGTGGTTAAAAAAATGTCTTTAACCTTATTTTGATTCGGAGATATTAGTAAAAAATAAAAAAAAATATATGACGCAACAGGTCTATGGGACCCTAGGCCTAGCTTTTCACAACCATTCGTTTTGTGTGAGGTTTTTAATTTTTGGAACGAATGGAAGGGATCTACAATTTTACGCCGAGTCCAAACGGCTAATTGAGAAGCTCATTCATGACAGTTTTACTCTCGGATGTTTGTCAGACGCTCGCGAGAGGTGGCGCAGTGGAAAAAAACCTTAAGATGGAATTTGTTTTTTTTCGGGATTCGAACCGGGACCCCACGGTTAGTAATCCAACACACTAACCACTAAGTCACTGCGCCAACTGTTAAGTTTGTCGTTAAATGTAGATCTGCAGAAAGCGTCCTTTTTATGTTTTTATAAATGACAAGATTTGACGTGCTTTGGAGGAGGATATCTAATGACAAACTTTTTGAGTCCTGTACGGCGATATGGACGCATTAGTCGTCTAAGATGGGTAGGACATGTAGAGTGGATGGACAAAAATTCTTCGACATTGTTCGACACCAATTCAGAGGAAAAGCGCAGTAGAGGGGAAGCCCTCGCCTTCTAGGTGGCGAGCACAAGTCAAAGGAGACCTCAGCCTCCCTTAGGCGGACAAACATAGCTTTGTCATCATGACAATCTCATTTTCTTAATAAACTTGCACAATTTCCTAGCTTGGCGTAAGTCTATTCAAATCGATGACAAATCATCTGTCAGCTGTCAAAATGGTTATCGTTGAAAAAAGTGTTGCCAATTACAACAAGAAAAATCTCAAAACAAAAACCATCTTGGCATTAGCAACATCATTTTGTGTGAGCAGTGATGTCATATCTGCACTCGATGCAACACAAGAGAAACAAAACACGCTGTAAACGGTTGTCATACATGTCGGAGACATGCTGAATGCATCGAAGACTGCCTTTCGTGTTGCCTCGTGTGCGGAAGGTCCAAGACTTTGTGTTTCTGATGATATTGATTGCGATTTTTAAACATGGAGCGCTCGGCTATATCAGCAGCCCTTTGTTTGCATTATCAATGTCAGATAACTTTGAGCTATTGCCGCAAAAATTCTAATTATAACAGCTGCGGAGTGAGAACTGATAGCAGAGCTCTGTGTATACAAGTGAAGCTTCAGTATTCTACAGTCAATTTGAATGTGCACTTAAATCGCCAGACTTGTCTCCCCTTTGTCTCAAAAGGATAATCCCCACTTCTAAAATTGAATTTCTGCAATCGAGTTGCCATCGCCCAGTCGAACAGAAAAAAAAGACAACAACCGAAAACAGATGTTCTCCTTCCGGTCGATCCAAAGGTCCGTCATCAATGCCCCACTGAGAAGATTAAACTGCTCGTGTGTCTCCCTACATGTTTGATGTTTCCCCCTTTTTTTTTGGGGTCTTACTTCCCCCACCGCCGTTTGTCGTTCTGTAATTAATAATCCGAGAAAAAAGTAGTCTCAAGTATGACATAAGAGAGGCAAAAAAAAAACTTATTTATTCCTCAAGAAGTACGCAGCACCACCACAAGCCGGTTCGTAAGAACTGTGATCACAAAACCACAGAACGCACATGACTCATAAAAAATGCATCATGATTTTATAGCTTTAATTTTTCATTCATGAAAATAAAATTTACTCACATAAGCAGATACTAGCGCTGTGTGTATCTGTGCACCTATCTGACACCTAGATCATCGATCGATTACACTTCGAGGTCGGTGACAACGTCGTCGTCGTCGGCGGCGGCGGGAAGCCCTTTTTAAAGCTGTTTTTTTTTTTGTTTTTGTTTCTCCGGCTGTCTGCTTGGAATTCCTGTGAAGCATCAAACACTTGTCCGACCATCGACACTACCAAAATACAAATATGCAACCAAGCGCGGTATCAACGAAACCAACAAGCGGTAAGGGTCTTTAAGTAGAACCGATCGATTCGAATAAAATGTTTGTAGAGTTTTATTTTTGTTTCTCCCGTTCCGAATGAGATAAAGAATCTTGCAGCACCCAACACCTTCGAAAAATCGGTTTGTCCCAGTTTGACGGTTGGGGGGGGGGGGGAAGCTCATGTTGTTAAGGAGTAAACAAACGGACACCATGAGTGAGTGTTTATTCCTCAGGTGTAACGCAGGTTATTTTGATTATTTTCTCTCAAAGTTAACCAGAGGTAAATGCACCCTTTTTATTATGTGTATGGGTACGCACGTAGCGAGCGGTCCGAGGTTCCCTTGATAGATCATTTAACGTTAAATAATTGCTTTTCATTTCAAAATGGATGTCGATGTTGTTTAGAATGCATGTTTGTGGTTGGAATTTTGTCGATCGCACACGACTTGAAGAGAGCTGTTTAGGTCGGGGGCTAGTTGTTGGTGTTTGACCTTTATGGGCGACTGTGGAATGTTTAGTGAAAAAGAGATGTGAGGTTGACTTCTGGGTTACTGTCAATAGAATGTCTGCAAAAATCAAACAACTGCACTTGACGATCACAATTTTGATCTAGCACCGACTCCCATAGCGAATATTAAATCGACGACTGCGTGCCAAACTCTCACGAATCGCCAAGTGCACATGCAACGTTTTGTATTGCAAAAGAATAATTCGAAACAATTTATCTTCGGTTTGTATCTCTATCGTGCGGATGTCAAAAACGTATTTACGTTTCGTAACAATTCTGCGCACCTCACAACCAGTTCCAATTATTGTCTGAAACCAAGCAACTTCTCAATAACTCAGCAGACCCATGTCCCCATAATCCTTATCGCCTTTTGCAAAATGTTAATAATTCATTTGACTGACCAAGTGATCATGACCAGCCGCCAAATTGAGCTTTGAGCAAATTTCCCACTGCACGAAAGAGCAGAGACCTCTCTGGAGAATTATGGTTGCAAAATGATATGCACGACGTGAACTTATCGTAAAAAATGATTCACGCGCACGCGTACGTATACGATCCTCGAAAAAGTGATGTGGGGTGACCCCATACTATTCTTGTTCATATAGTATGTATATCTAATATCTACCCCCATCATTGTATATGACTTTGACACTGGAGTGCAGATTAGAACAGACGACGACGACGGCGCGACGATGTTCGACATGTGTGTCATATAAGTGTGCGATCGGTGCGATCGGTGCGATCGGTGCGACCATCTGGACCATCTTAGGATTTGTTTTGTTTGTCGATTTTATGTGGCATTTGGCATGTTTGTTTGTTTGTTTTGTGTAGCACACGCGAGAGTGATCGTTAGGGAGATTTATGGACGTTAATTTTGCGAGAGTGATCGTGACAATCGATTAATAGATCAAATGGAATGTGAGGAAATATGAGCTGTTTTTAGGAGGCACATGATCGTGGCTGATCGTGAATGTTCCAAATAAGGCAAAGCTTACCAAACAGAGTATGGAAATCATGTATTTTAGGAGGGGGGATCGGACGGAAGACGAACTTATTTACAAGATCAAAAAGAGTGATTTGTCATAAAATTAATCATCTTTAAAGTGCTCACACGATCAGTGTGGATTTTTTTAGATATTTCACAGGGTCTAATGGAGCAAAATACAGTTTTTGTTTTATCGCGATCGGCCAACTCGTTCAGGAGATGTGCGAATTTAAAGTTTTCTGGAAGACTGTAGAACTCATTGTTGGAAATTGTTGATGCTGTATGCGATAGGAGCTTTATTTTTCACCTTCAAAAGTCCACAGGCTCTTTTTTACAAAGATCCTCCAATTTTTTATCATTCAATTCTCTGGTAAGATTGCATTGGACTCCCACAACTGAGCTCAAACTTTGGTAATATTTTTTAATAATTTCTAAGATGCCGACAAACGTCAAACGTTGCATGGTGTCACTGCAAATCATACTCAATATTTCCATATCTGGAGTTTCAAAAATAGATAAATCAAGAAGCGAGAAATTCCGTCTTAAAAAAGCGATCGATTCAAAATTGATCTTGCAAGTGATCGATAAAAAGTAAAAAACCATCTACGAATGAAATTTGAGGCAGAACTTTGAAAATGTGTGCGTTTTGATTTTGAAGTTTTGTCGCACGATCACTGATCGCAACTGATCTACAGTTTTGACACGAAGAATTAACAAATTTTAACAAAAGATAGGAAACCGCAATATTTCGAAATAGACTGAAAAATATTTTAATTTTTTTACTGAAAACTGTCTTATTTTAAGAACAAATTTGGATCTTAACCGCAGTGGATGATGTCCAAAAAGGAGTTTACTAGAGTTGAAGGCATTTTGTCAAGCGGATCGATGCCTTGTGTGCTCTACATTTTGAGTCTTCTGTAATCCGGGCTTTTCAAAACAGGTTAAACCAACTGAGTAATAAAAACTGCATAAATACTCCCCAGAGGGACGACGCCATTTAACTGCTCTGCTGAGGAATAAATCCATCAAACCCATCAAACATGAGACTTGGGTCAACGATCGTACTCGTATTTATTGCGCTCTCTGTCACAACTGATGTCTCGCATTCCACATTCAGATTTTCGACAGACGACAAATCGTTTGACACATCACTTCGCGCTCATGCACTCGTACTTCGTACAATCATCGACTACCACACCGAGGTCATTATCATAGAGCGATTTGCATTCCGTTCGATTCCTGGAAGTTTTGTAATTCAAAGTCCATCCGAGCCGGGTAATAATTCACATTGAGACGTAGCGCGCGCCTGCCGAAAAGGTGACGCGCTACGATTCACCTCAACCCTGTTGTAAGGCCATATTGGATGAGTAACATGTTGCTGGGAGAGGATCTTCTTTTATTTCTTGTTTTCCTTGTATTTCGTCTGGCCAGTGTGCATGAGCTATACATGTACATGTACTGATGCCATTGACACGCCTCATAGAGCGCGTTCGCCGTTGCGGTGCGGTTGTTTGCTTTCTTGTTGCAGACCATCTGTTCAACTTATGACGGTTTTATTGCTATTTTTGAGGCATATAACAACAGTAGATGTTTTTCGCCTTTTCGCTAGAATTTCATGGTTAAATTTAGACAGAGCGTTAGACGGACGGCGATGGTCTCTCTGGGTGCAGTGTTCGTTCGTTCGCTCCCCCATTCAGTATTAATCTCTGGCGGCACGTCTTGTGTTGATTTGATTCACTCAATCAAAGCAAAACGAGCGGGCGCGATTGCCAAAGTCGGATGGTGGCTTCCAACAAACATCACGAAGAGCTCATTAAAATTTTAGATATCGCGATGATTGCCGTGCTGATGCATCGCACTCAACACCAATTATGATTTGAATCGAATCGTTCCGATGAAGTGAGTAATTAGCCAAGACGCGTCAGTCATTCGCCGCGTCTGCGTCTGTTTACACACGCATTTTTCCACTAAAATCCTTTTGTTTTGAAATTGTCTTCGACTTCCTTGAGACGTTCGCGTAACCAGTTAGAAATGTAAATTTGCCGTCTAGAATGCCTCTTCAGGGGCTCAAACACCACCCGGTGTACACATTACCGCAAAGGTGTTGAAAAAAGGTGTGT
This sequence comes from Cheilosia pagana, assembly GCA_936431705.1. Classification (NCBI taxonomy): domain Eukaryota; kingdom Metazoa; phylum Arthropoda; class Insecta; order Diptera; family Syrphidae; genus Cheilosia; species Cheilosia pagana. Next base: position 1,339,723 of record OW386169.1, read on the forward strand.
GCGCGCCTCCAAGCACCTTTTTGCTATTTACACTCCGTCCAGTCGCCAGTCAAAGACCAACACGATTTACAGCATCGACGAGGTCGGCAGTCAAAGCAAACATCATCCTTACACTCTACCACACTCGGGATGTAATTACCATCCCGAGTGTGCAGTGCATGTGTGTATGTGTGGACAAATGATGATGAGGCCTGCGCGAGATCGCAGCGTGTCGGAACTTCCTTAGTGCTTGGAGAGTATTACGATGATGGTTGCAAAGTAACCCGTAATGAGTCGGACGGCGCATATGCATGTAAGATCTAATCACTTGACCTCGCGCCGTGAACCAAGGTGGAGATTCACATTTAGTATTCCACTTCACAGGACCTTATTGATGGCGTGTTGAGGCCAACATTGTACGTAGACGAAACGTCATTAATTAAACAATGATTTCGTCAGCCGAGGCATTAATTACCAATGAGTCCTATTGGCTGCTGCGATGGGCTATTAAATAGGCGGTTTTGTTTTGGTTGGAAGGAAGCAGCTTCCTTTGGGGATAAAAAAAAATACACATCTTAATTGCAGACATTAAGATAAACGAAATGGCCACTTAGAGAGGATATCTACTTCTGTGCTTCGAGGTGCTGTGCGCAACTTGTTTTCCAATGTTGTATACGTTGCGTTTGTCATATTCTCGGGGTCTCTCATCTGGTGGTCATTATGTTCTTGTTTATGTTGTTGTTGTGTAATTTTTTTCTGGGAATTTGACGCCAGAATTGCATGGACTAACAAGGTCGTAACGGGGGATTCGCCTGGGGATAGAGGTTTTTGGAACGCACCTACGTAAGACGGGGGGGCTAGTTGTTTGTGGATTGGTTGTACGGTCATTTTTGTCACGAGTCATTTAGCTGCAGTTTATTTAGTGTACTTTATGATGGGGAAGTTGTCGGGGACTTCAATTTGGTCGGTTTAGGGTTGTTAGTTCGAATTTTTCAGTATTCGAGGCTGTTTTCCACCAAAAGTGCTGTCGAAGGCCAGAATCGTCATCGAACAGCCCTTTTCCCAATAAGTGAGGACTAAAATTCAACAAGCGAAGAAGAAATAAACACAAGGGCACTTCCTAAATAACAATTTGACTTCGAAAAGGTTCAGATTTGTAATTTCTGTAGGCAAAAACTTCGATAGAGCTTCTAAAGTACCGAAGTAGAGCAATTTCGAAGTAATTGCTTCGGAAAATAACTTCTGTCAGACCTTTGCGAAGCATATTCACAGACCTTATAGAGGAATATGGAAAAAAGTTTCGTTAAGATCTCGATTAGACCTGTGAAACCTCTCGCGAATGTCTGACAAACATCCGAGAGTAAAACTGTCATGAAAGAGCTTCTCAATTAGCCGTTTGGACTCGGCGTAAAATTGTAGATCACTTCCATTTGTCCCAAAAATTGAAAAACCACACAAAACGAATGATTGTGAGAAGCTAGGCCTTGGGTCCCACAGACCTGTCGCGCCAAAATATTTATTTATTTATAGAATAAGATGAAAAAATGAAAGAATGAAAAATTAAGATGATTAAATTCGCGACAAATTGAATGGCAACAAAATGCTCTGAATTAACTGCTAAGCATTTTGTATGGGAAATTCTTAAATTAATTTTACCAGTCTTAATGGTGATATATACATACGATTTTTTGTTTGTGCACATCTATGGCGCAGTACCTTTCGAATGATATAAGTTTCATTCTCCTCATTTCATGATAAATACTTAAAAAGTGTACGGAAACTTTTTATGTTTACGGATTAATTTAATGATAAAACAAATATAATTTCAGTTTCTATAAAGCTTGTACTACATCTTCGGTAAGGCCTTACAGCAAGCATCTTATCGAAAAGGTTGCTTCTTTTGCGAAACAATTCCCCACTGCGGATGTTAACTGCCTCTGTAAGGCCTATAACTTCTGTTAAAGTGCGCCAAATTTGTTTATAGAAGGCCATATACAGTCAATATTGCGGAAGGGGAAAAAAGCCCCGGTAGCGCCTTACCGCAGTCAAATTGTTACTTGGGTTGCTTAAGCGAGTTACACGTCTGCACTCTGTCCAAACTGTCGTCATCAGTTTGACCCCGTTGTGGAACCCAAGTTTTGATTTTAAAGCGACTTCTCTTTTGGATAAATGTGCCAGGAAATAAATACAAATCTGCATTGACAGATCAAGACTGCGTAAACAAACCGCAAGCGGAATGTCAACATTCGCCAGTCACTCGAAATCGAGTGAGTCGCCTGCCAACTGTGAATGAAAACAAAAACAAAATCAATCCCGCATCAACCGCGCACCGAATGACTGCTTAATTACTTAAAAACTAAGTGAAATTCAATAAGACCGCCAAACACGACGAGTGGACATTTCAACAATCCGCGCGCCGCACAACCAAAACCAACAAGTTCGCGAACAAGATTCGCGCTTGTACACTCGCGCCACCTCGTGTATCTGCGCAGGTATTTGTACAGAAAATACACCCTCAAGGCGACTCAAAAGCACTCATTATATTGAGGATCAGGTTACCATGGACAATAACCCACAAAATAAACAACAGTCGGGGGCGCCTGTAATCCCCCAAAACAAGCCAAATAAATTAGTACTCACGTAATTAATTGAAGTATCTGCATGGACACATAGATGCGGGGATACACATGTGGGTAGAGCCATCGTACTGTGCGAACACTGACGGAAGTGAGTCATGCAAAAAAAAAAAAAACGCGAACCATCAAAGTCATCCCATTAACAGTCGCGAAGAGAATTCCAATAATCGAATGCAAATGGATTTTCTGGCACGAGGCGTTGAGTACTCCGCTAAGTCGTCCTCGTCAGATGGCACTTAAGTTTTCCGCTTACACTCGTGCGTCGTGCCGCCGCAAATAGCCAGCGGAATCTTGTGTGGAACCTATGATCGCTTAAACGATCTGTCAACCCAATCGATTAATCAATTTACAGCATTTATGCTTCTAATTGCGTCAAATGCGCGATCAATTTATAATGGCACACACAGAGCAACACAGAGCAACTCAGAGCAACACGGGCCAATACCGCAAGGTGTGAAAATTAGTGTGTGTGTCAGTGCCCAGCGTGTGTAATTCATTCCACAGGCCGAACCCACGCTTATACAGTTTAGCCCGATTGTATGGATGGAGAGGTGGCGCCTGGGGCCTGTTGCTTGGAAGCCCAAAACCTCCCAGGTTAGACCCCGTGGGCTATTTATTTAAATGGTCCATGCACCGAATGCCATTGCCTGTGCGGAATGGTGAAAAAAAAACAGAACGCACACGTGTGGCATGTCACTGTGCGCAGTTGGGTTGTTTTTTCATCGCTTTTGCTCTTTCGATTTGTAGTGCCAACTATATCGGCGAAACCAACCAACCAGATGGTATCTGTATCTCGCTCTCTCAAGACCGCATTTTCTTCTTTTTCCATGGCTGAAAATGAAATGAGAAAATCGGAATTAATGGACGATCGTGTTACTAATGTTGCGTTATATGCCACTGGGTGATTTATTGCTATGAGTTTTAGAGATTTCGTTTTTTTCTCGTCTTTTTTTTCTGAAAGGACACCGAATCTGGTTAAATGCAATTGGCCGTAATGGGTTGACGGAGGTACCTCCCGCTCCTGGGGGAAATGCTATCCCATTGCATTTGCAGAGTGGAAAAATCGTGTGCAGAGTTTGAACGACTGTATAATTAAAATAAGGTGTTAGATGTCTGCACAGACGTCTTGTCTAATTTTACAAACCGAACGTATGTGCTGCCAGACAGTAGACAGTTGAAATGGAGTTTGTTGGCTTGATAGTTGTGTAGTTGTCTGATTGGGATTTCTTTCCAGCTTTGTGTGTGGCTTTCAGTTTGATTGGTTGGGTTTCGATTTTTAAATACTTTTATTCGGAAAGGTGAACTTTAAGCGATTGAAAAACGCCTTAATGTGGAGGTAAGGTTCGTTTGTAGCAGGTAATCTCGGTAACTACCGAACTGACTATAGAAATTCTTTCACTGGGAGAAAGCGCTATGCCTGGGGGAGGTTTATAGGCTATTTTTAATTTTAATTTTGTAGATATCGCCGACACAATTTCTTTCGGTACATATTTACCCTACTTAATGAAGACCAATTCTATTTTATTTTCACCAAATTGAAGCGATCCACTCCTAGATGTGTCGAAAAGAATAATATTTGCAAAAAAGTATTTGCAAAATAGGTAAAATAATGTTTTTAAATTACCTTCACTAACTCTGCGGCCGGTGAGACTGTCACGGTGATTGTTGAATGGTGTGCGTTTAGCTTCCCTAATCAATGCAATTTCTTTCATTTTAGATCAGTAGATTATTTCTAAGATTTCTTTATTTATAGACAGGCAGTCAAAATTATGTGTGGTCGATTTTCAACCACTGGGCGAGCCTTGTTTTCATTATTTTTACTCAAAATCAATGCAAAAAAGGTTAAAAATGTTTATAGGTGATACTTCTCTGAGTATTTTGAGCCATCATTCATATTTTTGTCCCATCCAGAGGCTGAGTTACAGTAAATTGAAAAAAAAAGTTCTTATAAGACCAATTTCAACAAAATGTAAAAACGACTGTTTTCGTTTGTAGCTCAGTTTTGGGACGTTCCTTGTATTTTGTACGGACTTTATGTGATTTCATAACCGCAGCGTCATCCGTCGAAACGAAAACGTTTTTTTCTTGTTTACTGTGATTTTAAATCCCTGAAAAATTCAACTGCTTTTATTTAAAACTAGCTTGACACACAAATCCCACCAGCCCATTTCCAAACTTTTCCCAATCATGAACGACACCTGAAAATGTGTTCAACCTGAATGCGCGCACTGAAAAGAGACGACTGCCCATTGAGGTGCAAAACATATGATAAAACTTTCCTATTTTTAACTAATTAGTAAGAACCACATAAAATTCCGGGATAAAAAGTATCCTAAGTCACGACTCAGAACCTAAGCAATCACTGTGCCAAGTTTCATCAAAATCCGTCTGGTAGTTTCAGCGTGATACGTGGTCAAGCATTTATTACTCTTCAGTTTTAAATATTAAATGCTTGTAAACGCTTGTAAAATTCAAGAGTTTTTTTTTTAGAAGCTAAGCAATCAGACCTAGATTTCATGTGCTCCACTGAAGATCAGCTATTCCTACAAAAAAAGACTTAAGGACGAAAATCTTCAGTGGAACCCAAAGCTATAAGTGCTTCAAAATCGTTTAAACGCAAGCAGAAAAAGCCCCCACACCTGCGTCCTTCCCGAAGTATATCCTCATCAATATTCGACTCACTCCTCAGAAGTAGACACGCCGCGTTGACGCACTGATCTGATTAAGTGCTGACAGGTAACAAAAATACGCACACCCGTTTTCTGTAGCCGATTTCAATCGAGGGAATTCCTCGCTCAAACTGCATACATTCTAAAGGTGGAATGTGTGAAACGCCCGAGATGGCAAAAAAGATGTCTGCTTCGAAACTTCCCATGGCCGTCAATATACAAAGAGATCGGTATCACTTTGATGTGACATAAAACATCCTCCTCTATCGGACAGACAAAAAAATTGAACACACACACAGATCGTGTTAGATTCTGCAGTCCTTTATTCAATTCCCACCGCGCCGGCCGATAAAGTTGGAGCCAGTTTTGTTTTCGTATAGAAATAATTGAGTTCGTAGTCCTTGAGACAACTTAATGACTTTCCAAAAATAGCATCACACAAAGAGTTTCATTTTTTTTTTTTGTTTTTTTTTGCAGCTCTGCGTCTCCTCTCTGGACAGACAGAGACCATCGAGGGCGGTGGGGCATTTCCGCCACTGTTCAATGTTGCGCCCAGGGCCACGATCACCGTGAATGCGACCTGTGGCCAAAATGGTCGCGAGGAGTTTTGCAAATTGGTCGATGCATATCCGCACAAAAATTGGTCTACGCAATGCGGCATCTGTAACGCACAATCGTCGGACCGTGTGAAACAGCATCCGATCGAGGCGGTCCTAAACAACATCAACGTGGACGATCGCTGGTGGCAGAGTCCAACTCTGCAGTATGGACGCCATTTCGAGTATGTCACCATAACAATGGATCTAAAGCAGGTGAGTTAAGTTGTTATTTTTGAGCCGGTTTGCCGGTTTTGAAAGCGCCCGAGTCTTGTTAGTTTAATTGGAATAAACATTTTTTTATGTGAAATAGACATGCGCGGCGGCGCACACATGCGGTGCACCATTGGAGATGCTGGAGCGCATTTTTGCCAGCACAAAATTTATATTCATAATTCATTTTGTCGTCTCTCGAAAGTAGCCGCGTGTAGTTGTGGTTACTAGTTGCCAGTCATTTGGTTGGGGTGGATTGTGGCTCTGAAATCGATATGGCCAACTTTCGTGAGACTGGCTTGAATAAAATTTAGAAATTTATTCACAATTTGTGAACATGACGGAAGGTGGGTTGGTTAGGCGGTTTTACTACGCGATTTTGCCATTAAGTTTTGAGTAAGTGATCGGTGACTAATGGCGGGCGGTTGCCAAAGGGCTGGGCGTTGCAAAAAAGGCAATTAGCTTGGAACGCTGATTGATGAAAGCGGGCAGCATGTGTCTGTTTGTCGGCTGGCAACTGTCTTAGTCAAGTGGATCGGTAGATCATCGGTTATGATCAGCAAATTGAATATTTAAATTTTTCTGTCATATGCCTTCGAAGGCTAGATCAAAAGTGATCGGTCGAAGGAAATTTTGATCACTTCAACGGGTAGTAGTCGGGGAAATGTAGGACTATCTATGTGGCCAGAAGATCAGTCCGTCTACAAAGTAATATCCGGCAAAACTTTGGACCACGTCAGTGAAAAGTACCCAGAGAAATGTAGGATCATGTCGGGGCATAAAAGCCTGCAAAAAGCAGAACTGAGACAAGCAAAGACTCTGCTGAGCCACAGGAAAGAACAGTGACGAACAGCAAAGACTCTGCTGAGCCACAGAGAAGAACAGTGACGAACAGGGAACTGTTGCGTATACTGATCGCTTGGCTAAAGTGTCCATGGACGAGTTGGTTCGAGTCTTAGGTGTTGAAATCAAATTTGGTGATCTACCAACTAGTGAGCCGTCTTTCCGTTTTTAACTTATAAGTGCAAAATTGGTATTTTCGATCCCAACCGGTCCAAAGAAAATAATCCATCCATGAGGGAAACCTGCTCCCTTAGTGAAATGATCGAGGACTCTATTTTCTCATCGCATTGATGGTTACTTGGTACCCAATGCATTTGCTGTCAGTCAAGGAACCCAGCACAACATCGTACAACTTGGACTAAGAGCAACTGCATAACTAACTGTTGATCACTTGGACCAGTGCAACTAATTGACGCACTGCTTCTCGTTCTCTTTCATGAATATCAATGTCAACGAATTCGCACACATTGCGCCTCGCGGAATACGATTCCTGCTGATCATTTAATCAATGCCCATGCTACTGATTTATCTTAAAATTCCCACCGCATGTCTGTAATCTGTATCTGGCCTTTTCAATCCTCTCCTGCAGTACGTCTTGTGCAACTGCTGGTGGTGGTGTTGTTGTCGATCGTCGATCGCGTTTGCAATTTGCGATGGGTTATTTTTTTTTTTGCGCCAGCTGCCGCCGCAGTTGTTATCTCTGAGAACCACAAAAACATGATCTGATCCCTAACCCTCCTCCTCAAGCAGAGTTTGTACATTCTCAGTGTTGGATTTGTGCAGGCAAAGTCCTTCACAATCTGCACTTCACTTCCTCTCTAATCGAACGATGTTCGATGTTTGAAATTGATAAACACAACTGTTATCGGTGATCGTTAATCAAGTATCCCGCCAAAAAGGGGCAACAAAAAGCGGCTACCTCTAGATAATGTTTCAGCAAATATGTTGCAAAAGTTGTATGTATGAATACTCCCAATCATATCGTATTTATGTACAGTCAGAGAGCGAGAGGGAGATATAAATTCATTATGACAGGCGGACACATATGTAAATGCGCGCCACTCATTAAAACCCAAGTACATATGGCAAGATCAGAGTGTAGATCACTGCCGGGTAGCTATTTAACTTTGTTCACGATCTTGCTACTTTGCAGGATCATCTCTGCGAACTGAATGGAGGTTATCAATGGTCCAGACCGGTAGACAACGACACGGCAAACACATTGTCCGATACGATCTCTACATGTACGATCGGTGCGCGGCGGTTAAGGTTGGCGAACAACCTATCGCCTTCGATTAATTCTGCGGTTGCGCCACTGCCGCCTCTTTGCCACTTTGTTTTCCCTTTTTTGTTTCTGTTTATTCCTTGTATGAACATGAGTTTCCTCGCACGACGAAAGATTTACTCTCGTGTGTCTTTATGCACATATGGCCGTCATGTACCGCGCGGCGATGTCGTCTTTGGTTATGTCACCTTCGGCTGTCACCTCTGACGTCTGACCGAGTTTAATGATCGATCTTTGACTGATAATTTCCACAAAATGAGCTAATCCCTGAGTGGTCTATCTGGGCGATCGACTGCGGAACACGATACCATCTGAGGTGTGGTTGCTGCAGCGCAGTATTTAGTACAAACCATCAACTGATCGATCTTCGCGTGGGGTCCGCACCGATTCTCATTTATCTGTCGACTTTAACCTGCAACCTGTCAAATCGACTGCATTCTCACTTCTGTTTGTGTGTATGTTATCTGATCGTGCCACACCTTTTCCGCGGCAACGACAACGACGACGACGCCCATTTAACTAATTGAAAACTCATAACAACGAGTCGTTCCTTTTCTCCTTAATTGTTTATGGAATCGCAGTTCCGCGCAGTAAATTCTTTTTGAACACAATAACGAGCCGTATACGAGCTGTGGCAGCTTCCTTCTGTTTATTTACTGGGTATAGCATCAACAGTGTTGCGAGTCGGTGTTTTGCGGCAAAATTGTTTACATCGGGACCTTGGTTGCGACGTGTTGTATATCCATATGTCATCATAGTATAAATGGCTGCAGGTTGTTCAACTAAATAATTGAATTTGAAAAATTGGTGCGCGGTAAACAAGTGAAGGCGCGTAAGTGCAGTAGAGAGAATGCAAACGACGTTGTTTGCTGTCAAGCGCGATGATTGAGACTTTCTGACAGTTTATGTGGTTGGTTTTGGGGTATTAGTTCAGCTTGGTGGGATATATCGCAAGTGGGTTAGCGTTTGGAATGCAATCGAAGGAGGGGCGAAGGTGTTTCGATTCACTTTTGTGGTTAGGAGCCCCGCCAGATGGCGCTGTTGTTAGTATCTACAAAAAAGCTAGTGGAAAATGTTTCCCTATCCAACATTTCGTAAAAGAAAATCCAACCGAGTGGTTATTCGGAATTCCCTGCAGTGGTGACAGATCGGGGGAATTTTCCCCTCATATAAAAAAAGGTTTCTCCTTTATTAGCTGAAAGTAAAACTATTGTGCTTCCTTAAACATTTGACAGGGTTTTTTTTAAAACTCTATTCCCATTAAATAAAAGAAAAAAAATTATAAAATTTGATTCTTAAAATTAGGGGCATCTGTTGTGCGAATATTTTTGCAAATATTGCTCTTGCGTGTTGTATTTTATTGACTTATGGTTGGTTTTAAAAACAATTCAATAGTCACTGGCTTAATTCGGGTATTTTTTTTTTAAGAAGGGAAATTTCTCCTCGTAGCGTGGGAATTTTAATATCTCAAGTCTGTGATCACTGCTCTCCGTAAAAGACGTGCGCTTTCCATTTCTCTGCATGGAATCGCTGAGTTTTTACTCCCAAAATTCTAATACCCCGATTCCCCTCTCAAATCAAACTGCTGCGATGACGCAAACTCAAATTCCTTTCAGCTGCGCCAGAGATCCGCACGAGCGATTCCTTCTCATATCGCACCGATCCGCAAAATAAATCACCATGTCACTTTTTGTGTGCAGAAAGTCCCTTGTGCGATCACCCATTTCCAGACGCGGTTCCTGTGACTCTATACACAGTCGGAAAATGTAACGACGCTCATGTGTAACCCTTGCCGCGCACAAATCATTCAAATTAATTGCGGTTTCATGTGAAACACTGCAAAGGAACACCGTCTTATCCAACCAGTAAACTAGGTCCTGTGATACGAAATCCAAGTGCATACACGCATTCCGGTGCGCCCTGGCGAGCGTCGCGTCGTCAGTGCGTCGAAAATTAACGTGACTCCTGTGTACATATGTTCTACGACTTGACACCAAGTCACAGCGGCGACTGTTCAAGATGAAGACGAAGTATCACGGACTGTGCGCGGATGCCTGGTGGCGACGTAAACATAACAGCCAAGCCAACCAATGCAACCTCTAACATCACCACCAGATGTAAGTGATCAAATCGTAAATAAATTTCAAGTGACAGGCAGCATAAATGTCTCGGCTTTTAATGAGCACACGCAGCGCGCCCAAGCGACAGGCAGTGTGTAGTACTACTCGGACCAGTTTTCCGGAATACCGTGTACCTACAACGCAGGACCGCATCAACTTATTGACATTGCCTATCAGTTTTTATGGACACATGTGCCTCGACCTACCTGCGACTGGCCCTGACGAAACTCACTGATGGGAAATTTGTCTTCTGGTCAGCGTTTGCTTAATTCACGATTGACATGTGTCAGCTTGTCTAGTGAATATGCAAAGCAGCATCCCCCAGAGCTTTCGGTCCCGAGTCCGAATAAGGATCGCAATCTCGCATGTCATGTGTACAAATTGTTCAAAGTGCGCCTTATCTATCCAATTGGCCAAGTCCTCGGTCCTCCCGCATGACGGAACCCGTACAAATATTGGCGCGCTTGCCAAACATCGATCGGTACGGCAAGGTATAGGTAATTGCTTCATTAATCGGTTCCAAATATGGTTTGACGCTGACTTCTGGTCTAGACTTGGAGCCCCGGGCGAGGTGTGTGCCCGAGTGTGGCCCCAACTATATAGAGGGAGGATTTGTTGACAAACGCAATTATTTTAATAGTCCCCACAGATGGAGCTAACACAACACAACACTAAATCGCTCCAATCGAGCGCGGCAAAGACGAACGATAGATTTGAATAGAAGCTGTGTGTGTTCGAGTCCGTGTTTGTGGCTTTTATTTTACATTATCTAACGTACAGAGCTTCCGCGGGAGACACTAAAGTCGTGATTTGATTTTGCTTTTAATGATTTTCCATATACGTAGAACATAGGAATGCGATTAAGGACATCTTACCAATTTGGAAGAATTATTTGGCCAATAGGACGTTCATCCCGTCTGCCAGAGATGGTGCAACAAATTGGGGGAGGGTATGAACTTTATGAGCGGCTGGAGATCAAAAGCGGTGATGAGTCTGGTGTGAACCTCGCTTGTTAATTATCAGGTAATGAGTGAGGTAAATGGATTCGAGGTTGTTAAGGCTATTCTCTTATTCAGTGTCTTTTTATGGAGGCGATAAAAGGTGCCACTTTAAAGTGGGTACTCGGAAGCAGCGACCGTGCGTGTGGTATAGCTTCGATGAACTTGTACGGGTTATTGATCAAAAGTTAACGTTGTCGTGTAAAAGAGGTTAATGAGGAGGGATTTCTGGTCGACTTGTTTCTGGCACTTGCTCGTCTTGATTATGTCTTGGCTATTCAATGTGTGTGGTCGATTGTGGAATATAGACGTGGAAAGTAAACCGTCAATCGGAGCTAGGTATTTTCAGAGCTTTTTAAAGTTCTGAAAAATAGGAAAAACCGTGACTACTTCCGAAAATGATTGATTGATTGAGGTAGCTTTCCAAAAAAGGCAAATAAAATGTAGACAAGCTTCTGAAATCTTCCAAAACTTCACTTAGAGAACGTACCAATAAAATTGTTAAAGTAAACAAGTCCTTCCGTTTGAAATTGGACAGTTTTAAAGCCAAAATGTACAGAAACAAATATTGTATGGTGGAAAAAATCCTTAAGATCCAATTTGTGTGTTTTTGGGGGTTCAACCGGTGATCAGAATTGATCATATCAACCACGAACAACTGCACAACATACTATATTTCAATGCAATCCACATTTTTTTCAAGGAAATCTATCAGGAAAAGTTGAGTTGTTGACCTGGTTAAGTGGTCGAGCAGAGAACCTGTAAATGTTTCCTTTTGTCGTTTAGTTTTAAAGAGGTAGACAGATAAATATCTGTGCACTTTTCCACACCTACGAAAAAAAAAATTTCACTTGTCATGAAAAACAAACGTTCCACACACATTCCCACGACCATTGAACACACTTTTACTTGTCTTTCAATTAAGCCTAGTATGCAGCTCTCGTGTAATCCAATTTTTCATGCAAAATTTTCACTGCGAATCGTCAAAATTAACTTTCCACGTTAAAATTTCACTAGGCAGTACGCCGTTCGAGTTAAAAACAGTTGTTCAAAAAGTTATTTTGTAGGGGGCGTTACTTAAGCTATTTCACTTGGATTTTCTTGTCTGTCGCATTAAATTTTTGACATTTCGGCGTGAAAATTTCACTTTCAATTTCACGGCACTTTTTGGATAGGAGTGAAAGCTTCATTTCACTCGAACAGCGTACCAGCCTTTAGAAACAAAATTCTTACTACAAATTCAAAGTTTATGGGTCGTAACTAATTTACTCACACGTGGATAATTTCCCAAATGTAACTCGCGTGAGAAAAATAAATAGAACTGAGCAAAAATCCTTGGCCCTTGGAATTTGGTTAGTAATTTGCTTGTATTTGACAGTTTTCGATCGTTTTCTAACCTCTATTAATTCCACATGCGTTCCACATCATTAACTGAGCGAGTCTTTGCAGTAGATGTCGTTGTTTTCCAAAGTAAAATGCTGGTCTTCTAACCTCTGTTAAATCCACATGCGTTCCACATCTTTAAATGAGCGAAGTTTTGCAGTAATTCATTCCCTTTGATTACACTTTGAATAGAGAAATATAGCATGCAGATTTTTATTGCTATAATCGTCCGGTAGATGGCTCTAGTCATATTTTTGTAGGCACAAATAGATGCGTAAATGTAAGACAGCATTTTCCAATACTCGTTAACATTGACATTTAGTTCCTAAAAATATAAAAAAACAATCTGCGAGGATCTATGACCTCCCTCTTTGGCTGCCTCTCTTTCGATTTCTTTCATCTATTGCCAAAAAAAATTAATTCTCACATCAAAATATCTCCGCGGTGCCATTAATCAAACTATTACCGGCGTCGTTGTCGTCGTCGTCGTCGTCTGCAGATATATCCAGACACTCGAGACTATCTCGCAGCTCTAATCCGAATCAATGCGCATACATGCATTCGAATAGCAAACGCGATCGCGTTATCTTGCGTCTCTTAGTCGGTTAGACCGATGCTGCCGCGCTGCGTTTGGTTTTCGTAAATGGAGGCTGGCCTGTCAGACAGCGTTGATTATTTATAGAGAAGGTGACCACTGAACCTATGCGGTGAATGAGCGAGAGTGTGTTTGTGGTGCGGAAGAGATCAGAGGTCCGTATACCCAATTGAACGGTGTTGCGACAGGAGGAAGCTTATCTCCAAAACTATAAGCTCCAAAGTGAAGAACAGCAATCCACAAATAGATTATCGCGCTCGAAAATAACTCTGTCTGGTGGAAGCCATGTCTGTCGTCGCGTTTATCTGGTGAGGAAAACGAGAAAACATCTCTGCCTTTAATCGTGTGAAAAATTTGCACGCTGCCGAGGTATTTTGGCAGCGGGAGACGACACACTGTAGAAAATCGGGACATACCTTGATGAAAGAGACAGTTTGGGGCGAACAACAATGCGTGTGGCGAAGAGAGCTGCCACAAAAATGGGCTCCATTTAATTTAATTGAGTTGTCGAATGTCGAACAGAAATAACGAGCCAACTGATGTTTGAAAGCGTCCCGGTTTCGACAGACCCAGATGCTGATTGGAGGTGATGTTTATCGCCTAATCTTCGAGCACGACGGGGTTGCGTAATGAATTGGCTTGTCGGTATCAGATTATGGGTGGAAGTTGTTGTAAAACGTGTCTAATAACCGGGGGTCTTTGGGTTAATTCGATTGTTTGTTGATTGGCTTTTTGATTTAAGGCATTTTCAGTTGGGTTTGGTTTTCTCTCTGTCCCATATCGATGCACGTTTACATTGACTTGTCAAGAAATACCTTCACTTGTTAACACTACAACAAGTCATGGATGCGGGGAGTTATGGCGTGAAATTCCTTTCGTTTTGTAGCCTTTTGTCACCTTTCCATGCGTGAGCGACATATTTTTTGTGGAACGTAAACCGGAAAATGTGTTCTTTGTTGTTGCCACATGCTGTGTCGTTGCAATTAACACGCCTGACTGAAGTGGGAGGAGGTTATACACGAAATGCATCATGTTGCGCAGGTCATGCTCGTGTATTTGCTTTCCAGCCATTTGGGGAAAGTCCCAACCGTCGACGTTTGATTGAAGTGTTTAATTTAAGAAAATGTTTACATGCACTCATAGTTTTGAAGTTTGTTTCCTCTCTGACTCGGAGTCACCACCTTTTCGTTCTAAGCTATGTGGGTCACGCGTTGTTTGTTTGTTCATCGAAATGGTGGTTGTGGCTGATGTGTTTTCGTCACTTAAGATGCTGCGCACAGACGAGAATTACGTCGCAAAACTAGGCATACAAAATTCGTTGATTTGACACGTCATTCCTGCTGTTTCTACGTATGTACGCAGCATACTTCCTCAAGTGGCGCAGTCTTTAGTACAAAATTGCGCCATTTGCTTGAATTTGATTGACATTTCCCGCTGAAGTTGTCATTCTAAATGTCAAAAGTAGGGAAATCGTTCTTTCGACTCCATTTGAGCTCCAAAGGCGAATTGGTCTCTACTTGAAGCTAAGACTCTAAAAAGGAGTTGCCATTTGCTCGAATTTGATTGACATTTCCCGCTGAAGTTGTCCTTCTAAATGTCAAAAGTAGGGAAATCGTTCTTTCGACTTCATTTGAGCTCCAAAGGCGAATTGTTCTCTACTTGAAGCTGCGACTCTAAAAAGGAGTTGCCATTTGCTCGAATTTGATTGACATTTCCCGCTGAAGTTGTCCTTCTAAATGTCAAAAGTAGGGAAATCGTTCTTTCAACTGCATTTGAGCTCCAAGGGCGAATATTTCTCTACTTGAAGCACTAAAAAGTGAGTTGCCGTAGGACCTCTTGTAGACAGAACTGAAGGTTCTTCGACTTTGATATTATTTTTTTAAAGCATCGCTGACCTTCTGCCTCCACTTGAGTTGTGGCAATTTCCCGGGGGAAAAAATACACTTCCATTTATGGACTGCGCCTGACATTGATGTGGCATTTGATTCAATCAAAGTGCAGCCAGCTAAATATTCATTTGCAACAACGGCGCATGCAGCGTCTTGTGCCCTAAATACCCGGGAATTCAGCTTGAGAACTTTTTCGCAAATCTGCCCTCGCGTTTAACCTTCTGGGCGCAATGCATTGACAAGCGACTGATTGTGTTGCTTGCTTCTCAAATCAATCTCAATCTTAATCAAGGTTAAATCATATCGCCCCATTAGTGGAAGTTGTTCGCGATAACCCACACAACATGATTGTTTGTTTTCCATTCATCAGTCACGTCTTGAAGTTGGCTGTAGATTGAAGATACGACAAGAGCGTCGACTCATTGAATATGTAAACATGAAGATCACCGGCAATGGGACACGCAGAATATCCTCCATACCTGCCGGCAGCTACCGCGACGCCTACACAAGTCCGTAAATAAGTCCGATGTCCGAAGAAGAAGCACCTTTTGTGTGGACACCCAATTAACACTCGAGTGTGCATTCACAGGATATACCTACCCTTGTTTGAATTAATTATATGGCAGCAATATTGACCTCATTAATCTGATGGTTTCCTGTTTGTTCCTTTGCAGGTCTATGAGGTGTTCTTTGTGATGCTGAAGTCGGCCAACTCGCCGCGACCGTCGTCGTGGATCCTGGAGAAGTCGCTCGATGACATCACCTACCAGCCATGGCAGTACTTTGGCCTGAGTGATGCCGACTGTCGTCGGCGGTACGGTGTCGCCGGTCAGAATGGGAAGTACACGTTCGCCAATGACACCGAGGTGATATGCACGACGCAGTTCTCTAAAGCGTTGCCGCTGGAAAACGGTGAGTTGCATGTGTCGCTGCTGAAAAATCGTCCCGGCGCCATGGAACAGTCGGCGGAGTTGATGGATTTCATAGCCGCGCGGTATATTCGGATCCGCCTGCAGGGCATGCACTCGACGGCGAATTTGGACAACAGCGTCGATTGGCTGCTGGACTCACAGTCGTTGGAAAAGCGAAGCTTCTACTCGCTGAAACAGATTCGAGTGAGTGCCCGGCTGAGTTGCCATGGCCATGCGGAGAGGACGATTGAGGTTGCGTCAGGGGTGGATCTGAAGGAGACCTCATTCGAGTGCGTTTGCCTGCACAATACCTGCGGTTCGGACTGCAGCTCGTGTTGTGCGCTGTTTCAAGAGCAGCCCTTTCGGAACGGCACCGCGAGGAAGGAGAACGCCTGCAGGATCTGTCAGTGCCATGGTCATGCGGAGGGCTGCGAATATGACGAGTTCTTGGAGAGGGGAATCTGTCAGGATTGTGGGAATAATACCGCTGGAAATGAGTGTGAGTTCTGCCAAATGGGACACTTTCGATCGAAAGAAGCCCCGCTAGACACACCGTGTGAAGAATGCCAGTGCAACGCGATGGGATCAACCGGCTGTCACGCGGAAGGTGGCAGATGCATATGCCGAGAGGGCTTCCAGGGCGATCGATGTGATCAGTGTGCACCGGGCCATAGTGGGGACAACTGCACACGGTGCTCCTGCGACTCGAGGGGATCCCTGCCCGGGGAGGAATGCGAAGACCACTGCATTTGCAAGTCCCACGTGGAGGGCGACGCCTGTTCGCTGTGCAAACTCGGCTATTTCGGTCTGTCCAAGGATAACCCGGATGGCTGCATGAAGTGCTTTTGCTCCGGAGTAGGCATATCCTGTTCGAGTGCTGATATTCAAACGCTCTCGTTCGAAACTCTCAACGACTGGAAAGTGACCGACATAACGCGAGGCGAGATATTCAGCCCCAACTTGGACGCAGAGACGGGGAACCTCGTCTACGGAATGTACGACATGAGCGACGTGGACACCCTCTACTGGATGGCACCCGTGGGCTACACGGGAAACAAACTCACCAGCTATGGGTCAAGGATTTCCCTGCATGTCTCGTGGGTGTTTATACGAGGCGACACCAGTGGTCATCCCACAAGTGCACCCAACATCATACTGTTCGGCCGAAACGGACTTAAGATCGCGTTCGAGGACAAGGAATACGACTCGGATACAGTCGTCATGGACGTTATACTAAAGGAGGAGGGCTGGTACCACTTGCAGGACACGCCCGGTGTCTACCGTGGAGCTTCTGTCACGCGGGCCGAGTACATGTCTGTGCTGGTCGATGTGGAATCCATTCTCATTCGGGGCTTCTTTCACACCGATCAAGTGGAAACAATTCTTGAACGCGCCACAATTTACACAGGTGGCACGGAACTGGGTGCCAGGGCAACAGCACTTGTGGAAGAATGCCTCTGCCCGCCTGGATACACAGGACTTTCGTGCGAGACCTGCGAATTCGGATACATCCGGGTGCATGAAAACAATTCAACAAAATGCATTCCATGCCCGTGCAACGGTCACTCAAACTCGTGCGACTTGACCAGTGGCAACTGTGGTGAATGCATGCACAACACGTACGGAGAGAGGTGAGTTTTGCCGCCGCGGTGTGTGAATTTGCTCATGTTCCACATTTTTTTCTCTGTAGATGCGAACGCTGTAAGGTTGGGTTCTACGGTAATCCGATGCACGGCACTCCGAATGACTGTAACCGATGTGCCTGCCCCCTGTTGCTGGATAGTAACAACTTTTCTCCCAATTGCCAGTTGAAGAAACTCAGTTTCGACTTGAACCACTTCGACGTGGACTCCGAATACGTGTGCACTCAGTGCCCCGAGGGATACACCGGAGATCATTGCGAAATGTAGGTAACAATTCCAGTCTAGGTTTGCAGCGTCTAATTCTTATTTGCGTATTTGATAGGTGCGACGATGGCTACTATGGCAAGCCGACAGAAATCGGATCCCAGTGCCTACAATGCCCATGCGACGGCGGTCCGTGCGACGTTTTCACCGGGAAATGCATAACCTGCAAGTAAGTTATCGAAATTACATTCCTCCAATCGCATATTGATTGATTTTCTTTCAGTGGCAACACCGAAGGCTGGCACTGCGAGCGCTGCAAAATGGGTTACTGGGGCGATCCAGCTGTCGGATGTGATTCATGCGATTGCTACGCCGAGGGATCTGATAGCGATGTGTGCGACAGTGTCAATGGGCAATGTCTCTGCAAGCCACGTTTCGGCGGACAAAAGTGCGACGAATGTGAGCTTGGCTACGCCGACGTAGATCTCATGTGTCCGCCGTGTGATTGCGATTTGAATGGATCCCACAACGACATCTGCGATCCGTTTAGCGGACAGTGCAACTGCAAGATTGGCGTGACAGGACTGAAATGCGACGAGTGTGCCGACGAATTCTTCGGACTCGAGGAGGATGGCTGCGAAGGTGAGTTCAGTGTACAAATGCCCAACATAAATATTGCTCCTCTCAAAATTAAAAACTGCCACCGAATCGGAACCCGATATTTTTATGAAGAAGCTGCACACACACGGCAGACAATCAGTCAATCGTGTCAGCAAGGGTGTACAGCAGCGCTACTGTGCCGGTACTCCTACTGATCGCACCTCTGTTCGGTTCGGTTGTGTTTTGTGTAGCTTCTTCTTTTGTGCTGTTGCTTGCTTCACCTTTCGCGCATTGTCTCTGACCACAAGGTGGCCCATAAAACTACAAGAAATACCGCTCGCCGTGCTAGTCGTCTTCATGAGGATGAGCAGAACCCGAAGAGCTCAACTCAAGGTTCCATAATGTTTGTCTTTTCTTCGTTTTATTATGATCTTCTAAATCAAAAAGCTTGCTTGGATTGTTGTTTGTTTTCTTTTCTTGGTAGCGGTTTCAGGTTCTATGGGTGAAGTTGTTTTATGTGTCATATGTTGTCTTCGTGTGGTTTGTAGAGGAAATGCGCGATGTACAACGACGACGTTTTGCTTCGATGAGTTGACCATCCGCCTTTGTTCGTTGTTGGCTGGGGGCGGGGGAGGTTGCGTGTTTCGCAGCAGGCATTTTGGCGACGATTGAAGTTTACATTTTTATTTTTAGCCGCTTCTGATTATGGGTTGAATTAGAATGTAATGTTTGATGAAATGTTGGCATGGGGTGAGTCATTTTTGCGGCGCTTGGGGGAGTCAGTAGATCAGTTTTTAATCACATTAGCATTCCAGTGCGGGAACAGGGGGCGTTCCTTAACAATTGGGGGCGAAATTCGCAACTGCTGCGAGAGTTTCTGTTCCGTTTGACATTTTTAACTTTCTCGCATTATGTAGTAAGAGAAAGGTATTGTAATCGTACAAAAAATCGAACTCGAGATTTTAATCAAATCTGACATTACGATGATTAAGGAACTCGAAAAAGTGGGTCCGTCCTTTCCTGAGCTCCACAGCACAAACGGCTGAACGGATTTCTTTCAAACTTCGGATTTGGAGTTTGTGGGCTTACATTTCGGGGCCACTTTTTTTTTTGGCACGTTAACCCTATTATTAACGGTATTTCCCATATAACGGTTTTAAACAAGTTAATTTTTTTCGAAAACGGCTCTAATGATTTCAACCAAAATTGATATTTGGGCTTATGTAGGTGCGGCTAATATGGCTGCGTACCCAGATTTTCGCAGAAAAATCGAATAACGGTAATTTTGAAAATTGGTCATATCTCAAAAACGGTCAAAACTATTTCGACAAAAAGTCATATTTAAGGTAATAATCCCAACCTGATGGCAAACTCAGTTTTTCCCTAAATTATCGTTCAACGGACTATTTTGGAAAAATAGCGTTTTTAAGACTTTATTTAATTATGGTTTACTTGAAAACGGCTTTATCGATTTTAACCAAAATGTATACTTGCACTACCATATATGGGGTTAACATGGCTGCATACCCAGTTTTTGGCTAAAAAGTCGAATAACGGTATTTTCGAAAAGTGGCCTTATATCGAAAACGGTTAATATCTACGATTGTAACAAAAATTAATTTTGAAGGTAATATGGTTATACCTAACATGATAGTAAACTCCGTTTTTCTCTAAATTGTCTAAAATGAATTTTTAGAAAAAGGCTTATTTTGAGAATTTGGTTTTCTTTGGTTTTACCTACATGAAAACGGCTTTAACGGTTTTCACCAAAATGCTCATTTAGGATAACACAACTATTGTTAACTAGTGGACCCCCGCCAGCTTTGCTAGGCGTTATTTTTCTTCGATAGACCAATTGCACATAAAATTTCCATACAAAAAATCAATTTTCGATTTTTCCAATCGACCGACCGACAGAGGGATTTCCCAGAATTTTCTTTCGTAAAAACCTTCTCCTGGCAACTATGAACAACTGAAAAAATTGAGTCAAATCGGCTTAGCCGGTCTCAATTGATGAATTACCAATGAACAACCACCTGAATATATGTTCAACTTGAATGTGTGCACTGAAAAGAGACAACTGCCCACTGAAGTGCAAAACATGTGATCACTGCTGCATGACTACTGACAGGGGTATCCACTGAAACAAAATTGTGGGCAATGTTTTGAATAATTGTTTTGAACATTGATCAGCTTCAGGACAACGCAGGAGGATGTTTTATATCTTAAAAGATTCAGGAGACAATTTACTAAATTCACCTGTTTTTTTATTTTTCAATCCGATAAGCCATTACTGATCTAGATCTGTATAGTTAGAATTTTTCTTACAGATAAACGATTTTGTGACTATTTTTGTAAAAGCCACGTTATATTCCGGGATAAATAGTATCCTAAAGCCCGACCCAGAACATAAGCAATCACTATGCCAAGTTTCATCAAAATCCGTCCAGTAGTTTCTGCGTGATGCGCGGTCAGGCATTTTTCATTCTACAGTTTTATTATATGTAGAGAAGAGAAGATAGAGACAGAGTAGAGAAGAGAAGAGAAGAGATAGAGATAGAGATAGAGATAGAGAAGAGAAGAAGAGATAAGACCCCGTACATAGTTTCTCTTAGAGAAATGCAAAAAAGGCCGTGTTGTAAGCTTTACCGTACTACCAGTAAAAATGCAATTACAACTACTAAGAAGTACTCATTTAAAGCAAATATTACCGACTTCTTCTTCTTTCAACCATATTGATCATGAACCTTAAAATAATTGCAACCAATTGGAGTTAACACTTTTAGAAACCCACATCCATCGACGTGCAAATTCAAAATCAAATCTCTGAATTCTTACATATTAAATCACTTTGAGTCATGGAGACCTACCACCATCACCAATCTATCCCATTCAAAATCAAGAACTTGCCCTGACATATGAGAAACTCCTGTTTCGCTTGTCCTTGTACTCAAAAATCTTGTAAGGTTTAAAAAATAAGAACAGTTCACTTGTCGCTCAAACATTTTAAGCAGAACATTAGACAAATTCTTTTTACTGAGAGTTAGATTGTTAAGTTATCCTCTGTTATCTTTCACTTAGCTTCTAAATTGTTTACATAACAATATAATAAAAATAAACTAACCGAACTGATGATATGAACGAGAAAGTTTCGTGCGATCCAGTCGTGCACTTTATTTGCATTCAGCGATAAGATAAGGGGTTATCTTCGTTTGCTGTGCATTGTTTTCGAGAAAGTGGATTTTTTTTTATAAATTTCATCTAAGGGTGATTTTTTAGCTGGTTTGGTTTTGGCAACACTGGTTTTGACAGCTGACGTGTGTTTAGTACCTTGTGTCACTGTCAAACAGCTTCAGTTTGGTTTGCAATTTAACCATGGATCGTCTTACAAATGAACAACGTTTGCAAATTATTGAATTTTACTATCAAAATTCGTGCTCGGTTCGAAATGTTTTTTATCGAAAAATTGTGTTCAGCGATGAGGCTCATTTTTTGTTAAATGGGTACGTAAATAAGCAAAATTGCCGCATTTGGAGTGAAGATCAGCCAGAAGCATTGCAAGAGCTACCAATGCATCCAGAAAAAGTCACAGTTTGGTGCGGTTTATGGGCGGTGGCATCATTGGACCGTACTTCTTCAAAGATGATGCGAATCGCAGCGTTACTGTCAATGGTGAACGCTACCGAGCGATGATAACAAACTTTTTTTTGCCCGAAATGGAAGTTCTTGACTTGCATGATATGTGGTTTCAACAAGACGGTGCCACATGCCACACAGAACGCGAAACAATGGCGCAATTGCGAGGCGAGTTTTGTGAACAGTTAATTTCACGTTTCGGGCCGGTCAATTGGCCGCCTAGATCGTGCGATTTGACACCATTAGATTATTTTTTGTGGGGGTATGTCAAGGCTAATGTGTATAGGGACAAGCCCGCTTCGATTGACGCACTGGAAGCCAACATCCATGCAATCATTCGTGAGATACCGGCCGATATGTGTGAAAGAGTATGCCAAAATTGGACTCAGCGGATGGACTACCTGAGACGCAGCCGCGGTCAACATTTGCATGAAATTATCTTTAAACATTAAATTGCAAGGTTCAAACTATCGATTCAAATAAATATTTCATTCATTTTTTCGAATTTTTTGTGTTGTTTTCTTAAAAAAAGTTCTAAACCTCTTAAAAAATCACCCAGTTTGCAAACCATTTTTTTATAAAGCGTATCAGCATCTTCTTCGTTAACGACTTCATCCCAGTTCAACTCACAAATGAGCTCATTTACTCTGGTATTACATAAAAAAAAACAATGTATACCGACTAAGTGGTTGTTAGGCGCATCTGTAGTGTATAGGGTCGCATAATGATCTGTGATACCACTCTCGATCACAGCGGAATTGATTTGTTGGTCAACTCTGCTCACAAGTATGTTTCTTTTCTTAGGACTGCTGTAGGAGTTTCTGTTCCGTTTGACAGTTTTTACGACTGCTTAGGTGTGAGTTGCGTTTCTTAAGTTTTCTTTTCGAATGAAATGAGAGAGATAGAGAGTGAATCCATTTTGAATTGCACTGAAAATAGGACCTAAAACGAACAACAAAAGGTGGAAGTAGTTCCAACAAGAACTCCCAAAGTTCATCCACCATTCTAGCCATGAATCTCGGTAAATCTCACACGTAACCGACCCACCCGAATGTAATTTGTTTTAATCATCGTCCAGCATTGCATCGCCACCGGACACTACCAGTTAAGCGCTCCTATAACCATCGTCATCGTGCACAACAGTTGTTTGTCTCCCTGTGTGTTGTGTACAAATAAATAAATAATCCACCAAAAAAAATAGAAGAACGAAAAACAAAAACCCTGAAATGATGATGCCCCAGAGGAGGGCGTGCCGTGCTACAGCCGTACCATACCTCATGCCACCATTAGATGCGCTCTTTTCTTAGAATGTCTCACATCTCTTGCCACTTTGCTAGAGTATGCTTTTAGATTCATAACTCATGTGTGTATACGTATACGAGAGGGTAGACTTTTGGCCTGGATTTCATGCTTCGCTCTCAACTAGGACACGACGACGCAACCGACCGCTTTTGCTCTTTTGTTTGGCTAAATCAAATGCACTTGGCCGATAGCTAAGATCGTGTTACCAATAAATTCACGTAATGGGCTCCGATTCCAGTCTGTGTGTGTGAGTTATCTTCATTTGAAGGACTTTTGATGAGAAAGCGCGTCCTCGTCAAGTCTGTGATGATGGAAGAGGGATGACAAATTCGTGTTGTGTAACCCAGCACCTCTTTTTACCTCTTTTTAGGATAGCTCAAGACGTGTATAGTGTGTTCAACAGCAGTAATATCAGTTTAACTAGGCCATAAGTTGAGGTATCTTTATGTTCGCAGTGTTGTCATGCGTTGGCAGCTTGGCAGGCGAAGGAGGAAAGCAGATATGTGTGCAATGGGTTGACCCAGTTGACTGTCACCACATGCAGTTCCATTTCACGCGGCAGTAATCGTTGATAACACTCCGCCGGCATTTGCTGGACACACGAGATATCGGTTTGGCAAATTCATTTCCAAGAGACCCCTCTGTGTGTGTCTGCGTCGGAGATTGGGAATTAATTGCAGTAGATTTCATGACAGGTGGCAGCTTGCCGACATAATGTGTAATTTAAGTGGCGGCTAAGCGATTAGGTAGGGAAATTTATTGCTCTGCGCGAGGATTTTATATATAGCAATTCCGTGTTAGCTGTCAATTTGACACATTGCACATTTTTGAATGTGACATTTCGTATGTGTTCCACATTCCACACAATTCCAAATTCAATTAAACACTTTTCGATGCTGACGCAATTCACACAAAGGCATCTCGCATAGAACATTCGTGACAGGTCGGACAAATCAATTCCCACAGCTATAAAACGCACCGACTCCGCATGTAAAGCAAACACAATGACGTTCGATCTGCGTCCATTTTCATGTCGGTGCGATTTCCTCCATTCAAACTCGGCTTTAAATCGGTGAACGCGGATGGAGGGAAAACGTCTTTTGAAGTGCGCCACGCTATAAACGTAAAGCATTCTCTCAGTCTCAGCCGCCTTGAACAGCAGCGCACCTTTCTAATGAGGCGCAACGGAATGTGCTGCACATTATGCCGTTTCACACTTAACAAAAACGGCCTTTTGTCATTCCGTTTGTCATATACAGACAATCGCTGTTGGAATGGCACTGTTTATGAGCGCGCGCAATGCTGCAACTGTGCGCACAACATAATGAAACGATCAGCAGCGCTATAAAACTGCAGCCAAATAAAACGGCAGCAACTGCGGCAATTAATTGATCCCTGATAGCGTATTTAGTGCTGGCTAAATGCGGCTACATTTTAATTTAGTAGCTGCCGGCAAGTGTGGGAGTTGTAGGCCGGAGCGGAAAGCAAATCGATCGACGTATCGACGGGAAATGTCAACAGCGATCGTAAAGTTGTTGATAGCGGGCTTTGGCGTGCGCGATAGAGCTGCTTGTGTGTGCGCGCGCCTGTGATATGCCAATCAGAGGAATGGTGTTTGCCCGGACTGGCTCCGAGCTGTCTCACAGCTGAGTGATTCTCGTTTGTCGTAGCGTACTGTGGCGAAGATGCATGGGTACATTTCACGATTCACGAAGGAGTGGAAGGTGCGTGGTGCTTAAAGGGGGGAAAACGCGCATAAAACAGGATCTTCTATCGGCGCGGAATAGTTGTACGTAGTGCATTTCTTTGGAATTTGGAATAGAGTTGCCATGTTTCTGGGGGAGGAGTTTTTTTTTTTTGGTTTACTTGTGCGTCAAATTGAATTAAATGGCCGCGTTCCACTGCCCGCTTGATGACTGGCGGCATGTCAAACTTCATATACAAAAATTTACATTTCTAGCACTTTTTGTGAAATATAACTTTCAGGGAAATTTCTCAATCTAGCTCAAAATTACTCCTGCATTGAAGGAGAGAGAGAAAGAAAAAAAGAACGACCAGTAAAGGGAAAATCGTTCCAACGTTTGCGCGAGCGTTCCTTGAACTGGGATATTTTGTGCAACACGTCTAGAGGGCAGAGGAACGCGGCCAATGTGGCGCTTTGAAGGGAAGTTTATTCTTTCGTCTAGTGCAGTGTTGCTATGTCGATCGATTGCAATTGTTCCTCTTTTCTTTCACATATTTTTGAATGACAATCTCACGAGTTGTTTTCACTGTTTCATTTAATCTTTGATAAGAGATTTATACTTTTCTATTATTTTCTATAATAGAACCCATTTGTAATACCAAACTAGGTGTTGATGACTTTGTTGCTTTCCATTTCCTTCAAAAGACGATTTTCGAGCGTTCTTAAAATGTATTAAAGGAAATTATTCCAACGACATATCAACACTGTCCAGCCATAACTCGTTTTACGAGGCAAAAATAGCTTTGGAACATATTTCTACCGTGAGTTGGCAGCACTTTTGTTAATAAATATTTAAAAAAATGGTTACTAGTACCGCGAGTTCACTTTTTTGAAATGACAGTTGGGTATATGCTTTTTAGTGAAGCAGTAAAAATGGAAAAGACTGTCAAAATGACAGCGGATGAATCCTCTCTTAGAGAGGGAAACTTGCGCAAAAGTTAAGGAACGCTTTTGTAGAAACCTGTGAAAAATGACAGATAGTTCATAAATGCCAAATAGAACAACAAATTCAAATCAGCTGTCAATTTTCAGGCGACTGACAGTTGTTTCAATTCTTACGCAAAGAAATTTGTTGAGTAAAAACTAGTAAGGGGGGAAATATCTTGCTCTCTCGAAGCCGCTCTCTTTTACGAATTTTTCGAGTTGTGGAACGACAATTGAGTAAAATGCGTAAAAAATCGTAAAAATTCGTAAGATTTGAAAGTAAAGGCACAGACCTAATAGCTGTTTTTCTTTTTTTCTACCATCTGACGAAGTCTACTCCTCTTTTTCCTCTATAATATGTCACTCACTTGTAGGCTGACATTTGTTCGGCGCATGCCTAGTTGCCTTGACCTTTTCGAGGTACATTGCGTCGGTCTTTCGATCGTTGTGTAACAAACCTTGGGTTTCCATTATACCTAACCTCTTTCAAAGCAGCACACGTCATTGTTCAGGTCAAATATTGGCAAGCCTCGTTGTAAGACCCTGTAACTTGCAAACACTAAAAGCTTGCCCAATCAAACAAAGAGCCAACGTGGGCATCTAATGCAAAAAAGCAGTCGTTTTCAAGGCAAAGTCAGAGTCAGCACAATGCTCTCTGTTTACTCACTTAATTGCTGTCATTAGGTAACCTCTGCGCATACCTGCTTTTCGTTGGGGCTCAGGAAAGGTCAAAAAGAAACCGAAACAACAGATGACGAATTTTGGAAGATGTAACGTAACCCAACTGCAACTTTGCTCTATGTCGTCCCACCCATTATGGAGGAATTGTCGCCACCGTCATTAGAAAGTTAACACAGCGCACCGACTGCCCCACTTTGTGTCCTTCAATCGCATTTGCATAGCTCGCTCGCTCGCTCGCTCGCTGGCAACATTAACCCACTTTTCGAGGTCTAAATCTGCATATACGGGCGCTGCTGAGGCGCTGACCAGCGCAACAGCCATCCCACCTCAGCAAGCCTAATTAATTAAGGCAATTTACAATGATTTTCTTCCCTGCAGGATGATTGGTAATCCTATGCGCCGCTCATAATGGGTGCGTATATATTTCGTTGGCCGCTAAACGCCCCCGGCCCAACAACCATTCATTTAGCCATCCTACGCCGCGCGCCGCCCGGCCGCAGCATATACAGGCTCATGCTATTGCCCGCCAAACCATCCATACAAACCTTGAGTGCAGTCGTGACGAATAATGCCAAAGTAATTGTTAACAAAGTCAGTATAGGAAAGAAGGGACCTTGCAGGAGACCGAGTCGATTTGGTCAGTTGGTTGGGTCATAACTTTTCAATTAGAACGTTGGCCAACGTTGGCTTCGAATTTCTTCCGCATGCTGCGGGCGAATTTCTTAATTTGACAGCCTTGAGTGAGCCATTTTTTTTTGTTCATTTGCTGTATGCGGTTTGGGGTCAGCGGTGGTGCGGTCGCCAGTCGGCACTCGCCGATCATTATGCAATTGGTAAATGCCAGCGTCTAAACATCTTGGGGTCGGTCGCGGCATATAAATGGAGTCGTTGCCACCCGCCGGATGATTGCATTCGGCAATCAAATTCACATTTCTGCTGGCCGGTAATGCCTGTTCACAATGGCTAATGAATTGTGAAAAAAGCCGCCTCTGGGTCTCGTACAGACGACGTGTTTCTTCTGTATGGGAGCATGGCGTTTATTTGGCGAGCCACGTCTCTTGGTGTGGTGATGGGGTATGGCCCGTGCTAGGGGGTAATCGGATCCTTTTGCGGTGGGGTTTTATTTTGAGTGGTTGACTAAGAAAGTATAGCAAATTGCGAAAATGTCGTAGTTTGGTGCGGCATTGTTGGAATTGTTTGGTTCCAGGTGCGTGTGCCTTTGGCTGTTGCAAGCGCGGTTATTTGAAATGCAACAAATTAAAATTGCGTTAAAGTCAGTTGAGTATATAAATTATTATAGTGTGTTGCGCAATTGTCTTGTGGTTGGTTTTTCACACTTAAATTTATTAATAGGCCTTAACTTGAGATGATGGCAGAACGTTGCTGCTGAATGGTGGAATCCGCTGTGTCTTGAGGCGGTGCAGATGGATTTTTCTTATTTTGATGGCTCAATTTTGAACGGGTATTATATTCGAATGCGAGTTTGAGTTTTAGGGTTCAAAATATTTGTGGTTTCTATTGTGAAATTGAGTCGATTGTACGTGGAATTTAAGATCACCCAACTTTCATGTAAATTTTCTATTTTTGATTGGAAATTCATCGTGTGGAACGTGTCAGTCTTAGAGGCTTAACACGTTCATGTGTGTTTTTTAAGCGAAACTTCTTAATGCTCATTGAAAAGTGATTGCAAACTCCGATGAAACGAAAGAGCGACAGGTCGTTGGGTATTCATTCCGGACTCCGATGAAACGAAAAAGCGACAGATCGTTGGGCAGTCATTTCAAAATCCGATGAAACGAAGGAGCGACAGATCGTTGGGTATTTATGCCGAACTTCGATGAAACGAAAGAGCGACAGATCGTTGGGCAGTCAATTCGAACTCCGATGAAACGAAAGAGCGACAGGTTGTTGGGCAGTCATTCCAAACTCCGATAAAACGAAAGAGCGACAGATCGTTGGGCAGTCATTTCAAAATCCGACGAAACGAAGGAGCGACAGATCGTTGGGTATTTATGCCGAGCTTCGATGAAACGAAAGAGCGACAGGTCGTTGGGTATTCATTCCGGACTCCGATGAAACGAAAAAGCGACAGATCGTTGGGCAGTCATTTCAAAATCCGATGAAACGAAGGAGCGACAGATCGTTGGGTATTTATGCCGAGCTTCGATGAAACGAAAGACGACAGATCGCTGGGCAGTCAATTCGAACTCCGGTGAAACGAAAGAGTGACAGATCGTTGGATACTCATGCCGAACTCCGATGAAACGAAAGAGCGACAAATCGTTTGACAGTAATTCCAAAACTACAATGAAACGAAAAAGCGACAGGATACGGGAGCCTGTTGATGAAGCTCTTCAAAGGACAATCTTTATAAGGTCAATAGGCACATTTCTTTTGCATGCGAATTCCATTCACTCTTCTAGTATCGGACGGGACCAATTCGTAGCCTTGTTTATTTACCTTAAATGGTTTTTTCTACGTCTATAGACTTCGTGGGACAACATTACAAAGTGTTAACGATTTCAATTTCCTATGAATGAGTCTTTATAGTCGTTCGTTTTATTTTGTGAATGGGCAGGGAAGCGCCTACTTGCAGTGATGTTTATCCACTGATGACTCACGTCTCGTAGTCCATAAAACACTGCTCAACACATGGAAGAGCGTAATAAAAATGTCGTTAAAACCCTTTTCACTTCATGAACCTACAGCACTGGCAACACTATATAATATATCTAAAGTTCGATAACTTTTATGTCCATCAATGAGCTCTCGTTACCCTACACCGCCCCGCAGTAACAAGGTTGAGTCTATTCTATAAGTGGACCGCGTCTGATACACCAACATCTCTTCGGCCAACTGTTGAATTGTCATTAAATAGAAATACGTAGACTCGTTTGTATTTGTAACTAACCATTAGAATGGCCGGCTAAAAAGCAAACTTGTGTTCGCCTCTCAGTTTGCCTGTGTGAATCATCGCCGGGCCACTCTACACACATAAATCGCCGCCATTAAAAAAATTGATCAATAAACTCGATTAGAGGACTGCGCCGCGATCCGTTTGACCCTGGTGAAATTTCTCATCCTCATCCTTGAGTGGGGGAAAAAAATATTGTCAAGACTTTTGTACTCGGCAAATTATTTATCCGACATGTGGGCTTGGTGTGGCATGGATGCCCAATTGACACGCAATGATTCGCCGTGTTCTCATGGGCCAATCCTTGATCATAATTCATTAGGCGGGAAATCCATATTCCTTCACCACCATCAACTCCTATAACGGCGACCATATAGTTAACACAATAAACGAGTGTATGGTACGACCTGGCTGCCTTCTGCGCCGGCCGCTTCGGTCTGCTGCAGCTAAATGAATATCATCGTTAAATCGCGATCTGAAGATATTCGCCGCATCAAACACACACACACCGACTGTGTACATCTGGTCCAGAGAGTTGTACTCCACTCTGGCAGCATGGGAAGAAGGTAGATCATATGGTAACTCGTTGATGGTGATCTTCTTTGCATACCTTTTTTTGTAAGTTTAAGGGGAGGCTTTGCTACATACGATGGCTCACCCGATGCGGTTCAATAGGTCATCGACAGATAGTGTGTGTGTATAGGCCGCTTCCTCGAGGCGCCTGGTGCTTTGCACCGTAACTAGGCATATCCAATCACGAGGCATTGGATATGAGTGCTGCCACTTTGATAAATTAAAATTATTTTAACACAGTCGATGGAAAATTTTTGTTTACCAATTAAAAATAGGAAATTTAGTCTATAGTCGATTTCAGCCCGTCGATTGTGGTCCCACATTTTTAATACTTACAAGGAAAGAGAGGGAAGGAACCTTTTAAAATCCACATTCGGTCCTTCGAGCCGGATTGTTTTCAAAGCTCGTTGAGTGTTTGGCGGATTTCCACTTTGAGTAGTGGTTTTTGAAGAATATGTCCTCAATGCCAGTTGTTTAGGGCCTAGTTGCTCTTTGGAATAAAAAGATGGGGCCTTGCTGGAACATATTCGACTGTCCACTCCACATTTGAAGTGCTTATTCGAGTGTAACTGACTGGAGATGGAAAAAGTTCATTTATTTAAAAATTAATATTGAGACAGCTTCATAAAAACCGCCCACCACATATTTAGCTATACAATGCAGCGTTTTGATTACAATCCGGCTCGAAGGACCAAATATGGAGAAAGCTACATTATTTCCCTGTACAGCCACACTGACTTTTTTGTGTACATTCTATCTTTTGCTCGAATTGCAAGAGGACTACGTTCTTAAAAAGGCTATAAATCTGTATCTAGCTACTTATTACTTACTTTTTAGTCCGCCGTGTCCCGCAAAGAGTTGCAGCCTTTCATCCAATTCTAGGCACGTTGCTCCTCTAGGTCCAGTCTCTCTTGTCGCCTCGACTCTTGACAGTTTGATTCGAAGACCCTACCTTTTTTTCCCCGCAAATTTAAGTTCATTATTGCCTACTTTATGAACCTCTAAACCAATTGTAGTAAATCCATTTGAAAACTACTCTCGAAGTTGCGACACTTGCAGCTAAATCCGTCAGTTTATGTAACCACTGAGCGACAGGTGTTTTTCTTTGGCGTTTCTTCCTCAATTCCGTCAAGTGGCAACACCTTGCGAAACCTGCAAAATAAATCCCTCACGATATATTCCTTCACAACTCGTTCTTCGACTTGGAATTCGTCCATCTGTTCGGTGTTTATGTGAATGCATTCCACATGGCGGATTCTCGTTTCGACAACAACAAACGGATCTATGTTCTGTTAAAAGAAAGCTTATCTTTTTGTCTTAAGCCGCCTCAACGACTCGCTGGCTCTGGGAATTATTCCTAGACTAGCAACAGTCACATACGAGTATTATCTACATCTCTATCTGCTGCATTCCAACCCGGACAAAAAATAAAAACAACGTGTAAACTTTTTCCCAGATGATGATGACGATGACGATGAAGAAGATGGAGTGCCAACAACAAACCAAGACAATTGGTGACACTTGATTCCAACAATAGCATCCATTGTTGTGGATGTTGCTGGGATGTGCCGGTTGAACGGAAGTCACAGCCCGTTAAAGGGCAAGCATGTAAACAAGTTTACATGTCACCACTTGCGAGGGAGAGTCCCACAGACCTGTTGTTTTTTTTTTAATTTCATTTTGTTTGCGATTAGAAGATAAACCTGTGTGTGGTTATTTGGGGGAAAAAAATTGTGCAACCATTGTTGGTTTCATATCTCATTTTGTGACAGATGCCTAGATAAGCCGAGTGTGAGGAATGTTTCTAATTAAAGAAGCAGGCCCCACCCGATTTTTGTTTTACCCGCGCCTAGTTCTATCTCTATGTGTCGAACCAATTATAAAGAGAAAACCGTACGGATGGCAATTAACTGCTTTGCCGCCTTCTAAATCTTCTAAATACGGTTTTATTGCAATTTACCGGCGATAATCCTTGGGCGCATGGATCGACGCCGTCAGAAGAATGAGGGACGCGTGCAGTCGTCATTCGAAATTAGAGAATTTCATCACGTAAATCCCGCGTCGAGCATTCGATTTTTAATTAGTCGAACGAACAGGAAAATTGGAAGACTCGTCGTCGCGTCGGTTGTCGGCCATCGATCGTTGCTGCGTTGTTGATGGTAATGATGATGGCAAGTCTTTGCAGCGGCGACTACTTGCCAATAAACTGATGAGGTGCAGAGTTCGAGTGGCGATTTATGTTTTCGCAATTCTTAATTAAGCACTTTTTGTTTTTTTTACGTAACACTCCCGCAAGAGTTTTGGCGATCTTGGCATTTGTGACTAGAATCGTTTTTACAAAGTTGGCTTAGTAAAAGTTTGTGCCAAAGGTTGCAGTGATGAGGTAATTTTTTTATATACTTTAACTATCTAAAAATGGTTTAAAAGCAATTGAAACTTGATTAGAGTTCTTAATGCCGAATTTTGGTGACACTGGGCTCGTTTTATGGCATTTATCATCATTTCGGCGAGAACTTCGGGCGACAGATTCTCGCACTCGTGTCGAATGTTTTCTTTGAAGGCTTTTAGGGTCTCGGGCTTATTCACGTAAAAACGGGACTTCAAAAAAACCCCACAAAAATGAGTCTGGAACGGTTAAATCGGGCGATCTTGTGGGCCAGTTCAAATCGCTAAAACGAGAGATGAAGCGATTTGGGAACGCCACCTTCAGAATATCGGTTGTGGCTCGCGCAGTGTGTGCCGTAGCTCCGTCCTGTTGGAACCACATGTTCTCCAGTCCTAATTCGTCCAATTGCGGCAGAAAAAAACTCGGTTAACACGGCCCTATAACGTCTGGTCGATGTTTCCGGCGACAGCTCGACATCCTCCTCAACAGCTGCGATTTTCTCGGCACAACGGGCGCTCCGGAACCCATGGCTTGTTCACTCCATTGCTCCATGGCTTGTTCACTTGTATTCTACATCTGTCTAGTCCACAAATGTCAAAACAGATTTTACATTGGCGGCCATTTGCAAAAAATAAGAGCATCTTCCAATAGGGTGATCTCTCTTGGCCCACCTTGTGTGTGTATTTGTTAAGGGATCACTTTAAAACTACCCACCCAATTCATTTGAATTTCTTTGACACAACTTAGGGTTAAATGGGGCAGCATTTAGCTTTTATTTCATTGCAATCTGTTAACTTTTTCAGAGCCTACAGAGTTTTAAATGTCGCTGCGTCTCCAGTAGCGTTAAAAAACCAAGTCGGGCGGCGCTTGTGTAAGGTAAACTCAGCTTTTTCTTCTTCTTATTTTATTCCGGTAGCTGCTATTAACAGCAACACTTTAAATCCTCCTCGAGCATAGGGCGACAACCAGGTCCTTCCATCTCTCTCTATATCTCAGCTGTGTCCACGATCGCAAATCCTGGGACTGAGCTTCCGTCGTAACAGTTGATCTCCATGTTGTTCTGGGCCTACCAACTCGCCAAACACCTTGAGGATTCCATTGCATACCAAGTCTCTCGTTTATTCTCACCGTGGCAGTCATTACAATCATCATCAATCGCAAGTAAAAACAAGATCGGTCAGAGTACATTTCCTTGTCTCACTCCTTGACGCCCTTCGAATGACTCGGCAAGCTGTCCACTGTGCAAAACGAAACACCTTGCGCAGTTGTAAGACTCTCTGATGATATAGCAACAATTTTTTCCAGGATGCCTCTCATAGCAAGCAATCTTCAGATACGATCCCGATTAACGCGGTCGAAGGCCTTTTCAAAATCGCCGAACATGAGAAAGAGCTGCGATTGGTACTCCGATGATTGTTCAAGTATGATTCGCAAGGTGTTAATATCGATCGACGCAAGACCGACGCATGATCGACGCAAGATCGACGCAAGATCGACGCATGATCGACCACTGCGAAATCCCGCCGCTTGGTGCCTCTTGAGAGTCGACTCGATCCTGGACTTTATCCTCTCGAGAATTATACATAGTTGCCATCAGCTTTGGGAATACGTTACTGCAATTTTTAAGATCACCTTTCTTCGGTATCTTAACAATAACTCCATCCTTCCATTCCCTGGGAAAGGTTTCGTTCTCCCAAACAGCCTCAACAAGTGGAAACAAAATACAGGCCGCTGCGTCGGCATCGGCTTTCATAGGAACTCGGAAGGTATGACATCCAGTGCAGCTGCTTTGTTATTTTGAAGAAGAAGAATTGAGGTTTGAAACTGAACTTCCGCCAAGTGCAATTTCAGGCAGTATGTTTTCAAAAAGAACCCTTGACCTCTATAAGCTCTCGTCTAAAATTATTGTGAATGCCAGCATATTTTGTGCAACAAAACTCCACTTGAAACTCCTAATTACCGAAAAATCCTACCACTTGTGTCCGCCACATCGCATGACCCACCCATTAAGGTGAACCGCCCAATTGTGCGGTGCGGATCCACACAATAGCAGTCGCCGTAAATGGCCCACCTTGTCGTGTGGTGTTACGCCTCCACAAGTCCACACTTGTAAATGCATTACCCGTGCAAAGCCATAGAACATAAAATATTCGCCTCCCTGAAATTTTGTCCACCAAACAATGCCGCATAGGCTGTTGCTAAAGCGTTCCAAAAAGAGGCTGAAAATATATAAAGAAAAAACATTTAACAACAACCGGCGAACGAAATTAAATTGAATTTATTGTGGACATAGATACGCGTAATATCCATCCGGTTTACGAAGGTGGTCGTAGAGAGAGAGGGAGGTTACATATACCCAGGAGTCTCTGCGACAGGCAAAACGTGTACGAAATAAATTATGTATTCACAATTCTGAGGAATGCTAACTGCAGTAATACATACACGCCGGGCCTATACAACCGCGACCGACACGGCGTGATGTTGATGGTGACTTTTGGGAAGGACTTTTCTTTCCATCTGCAACTATGGCACTATACACAGACACACTCGCGTACTATGCTCCTCGCGCCCGTCTAGCCGCATGAATATTTTCCAAACTATCATGGGTTAATGTGTAATTTTGAGGCAGCGGCAACGCGCAGAGGTTCCAACTTATTTATTCAACGCGTGCATTAATGCGAAAATGTGTGTTCATGCGAAAGAGTTACGATTATAGGGCAGATTAAGTTATTATAAAAGGTCTTTAGATTCGTGGCCTGGCTTGGAGGTGCCTATACAGCCAACCTTCGTTTAGGCTATCTCTGAATGAAAAGAGATTTGATTTTATCGCTGCGTGTGGCCATTACGGTAATGGGCCATTTTGGTGAATTTGCGATAGGTTTGCCTTCACCTCGATGTGAGTTGTGGTTATCTGTGGGGCATTTTTGTGAATGACTGGGGAGTTCTTTCGCACATCTGTATTTCGACATTTTCACTTGGCAGCTCTGCTTTTATTTCATAATTAACACGCGCTAAAGAGGTTAGGACTACTCTTATAATTTAGTGTGATTTACGCAGCGCGGGCTTTAGGGAAATTGGGATAGGGAAGATAGGAGATACCGATGCACATTGGTTTTAAATGTCTGTAAAATTGCACCGAGGAGGAAGCACAGAGCTAGGTATATGGCGTTCCACATTCGTGTTGTACGGCTTATGAAAGAATCTCTATATTTCATTGTACGACCGAAAACAGGCTGAATGGTAAACTGATGGGTATTTCTGGCACGACGAGTATTGCCGTTGAATTGTTGAATGGGCGGAATATAGCTGGCGATTTCGGTGAGAGACATGTTACATTTGTGCGATGTTCAAGCGAATTTATTGAATTCGCGATATTCGTGTCTCCGAATAGTTTTATCGCCCGATTTTGGATCCTATCCATTAGGTGCAGTGTGATTTTTGGCGCACCAGACCAGATATGAGAATTGTACTCAAGTTTGGGGCGAATATAAACGCATTTATATAAATGGTTTTCCAATAAAAGGTGCTACTTTGAATAGCCCGTTTTTTCGGTAGCTGTCACTTTTGAAGCTGTTATTTTTTGACATTTGACAATTAGAAACTACGCCATTACTAAAAATGGAAGGATACACGCTTCAACAACGCATTGCAGTCACAGTTTGCAAAACTAAAGCATTTTTGGGTCGTCGTGAAGCACCTTGTCGGACCGCAATACAGAAATTGGTGGAAAAATTCGTGCTGTTGGGACAAGGTAGTGATGTGAAGAATAAAACCCGTGCACGTCGCTCAAGAACCACTGAGAATATTGCTGCTGTAGCCCAAAGTGTTGAAGAAAACCCAGGTTTGTCCATTTCTCTTCCTTCTTTGGAATTGGGCATGATTATTTTTATGGCCGGAGTTGGATGGTATTGATCTGGACAACGTTTACTTTCAACAAGACGGCGCTACGTGCCACAAAAGCAACGAAACCATTGATCTTTTACGGTAAAAGTTTCCGGACCGTGTTATCTCTCGAAGAGGTAGGTGATCACAGTTGGCCACCGACATCTTGTGATTTAACACCTTGCGACTTCTTTCTTTGGGGCCACGTGAAAGATAAGGTCTACGCCAACAGCCCAGCTTTAAATAAAGACCTCAAAGATGGAATTCGTGAGTCTATCGAGGACATAGGGCAGCCACTTTGCGATTTTGTTATGGAAAATTTCAAGAAAAGGATATGGTCCTGTAAGCGTGGTCGTGGTGGCCATTTGGCTGATGTTGTTTTTCATTATTAACGGCACACCTTTCGTTTTTTTATGAAATAAATATCCGATCATTTATCTCAAAAAATGACATTTTTCTTTGAATATCAAAATAACGCCTCTTATTGGAAAACCCTTTATTAGCCAGTTCATAAAGGGGTAAAATATTTATTACATCGTTTGAGGAAACCTAGACATTTCGCAGCGTTCTTGGCGACTTCGTGTATGTGGTCGTTCCAAGGTTGTTATGAACACACGTACCGAGAATGGAGTCTTTCGGTTTCGGTGATGCAAGTATGCCATTCATGGACAATGGCTAAAGGTTCGGGTTTCGCCTTAGAGACAGCAGACAGCATTGTGTTTTGGAAGCATTAAATTCCACTCTGTTGGTTAAACCCCAAGGTCGGAATTTAATGAGCTTAACATACGTTGCCGTTCCAGTTCTACGTCTGAAGAGCAGGGACGTGAGTCCTGGATTGAATATGAGAAGCTAAGGGTGCTGTCATCAGCGAAAGAGTGAAATGGATTAGAAGTTACTGACAACAGATCATTTATAAAAATGAGAAAGAGAGCCCTGGGGTTCACCAGCATTTAAATGGTGAATTTGAGACTTGACAACTTGAATTGAACGGCCAGAAAGGTAGTTTCTAATCCATTGAATAAGAGACGCATCGATCCCATAGGCACGCATTTTCGACAAAAGAGCTTGATGCCAAACTCTGTCAAATGTCTTCGAAATATCAAGCTTGATGGAGAGATTGGTTCCACTTTTCGGTGAGATAAGTCATCAAATCACCGGTGGATCTGTTGTCATGGAAACCGTACTGCCGGTCATTAAGTAGTTTTCGTGATTCAAGATATTTCATAAGCTTACGATTTTTCATCGTTTCCATGACCTTAGAAAGAATGGACGACAGTGCTATGGGTCAGTAATTGGTTGGAGAGGAAGATTCGCCTTTTTAAGGGACGGGCTGGACAAATGCTGTTTTCAACCTCCTCGGGAAGAGTCCAGGAGAATAGGACAGATGAAAAAGCTTACGCAATGGTTTTTTAAGCGTGGAAGAAGACCTCCGTAAAGTACTCTTGCAACTGTACGAGTGCGAAAATGCATTTGTCCCATGGTAAATTGGACGCCTTCAAAGACAAAGCGCAGTCTGGGAGCATTGAGCTAGCAGCAAAATGCTGTGCAAGCAGATTAGCTTTGTCTAAAGAGCTGACAGCTGGAATGTCATTGTAAATGAGCGTTGGGATTGATGGAGTGTGTACTCAAAAGGGTTACTTGTCTTCTTTTCCAAAATTGTGTGGAACGAGTGTGGAACGAAGGCACTAAGATCGCTTTTGTGAGTTCGACTGTTTTTTTTTTTGCTAAAATAAGATGAAGCTTCTTGACGCACTTGATGGATAACATTTGTCTCCTCTAAAACGAAGCGCTTCCTTGAGTTTATTCATACCTTTCAATCAGGTGGACGGTGAACTCCTTTACGGATCAAAATCAAACCAACTCGAAAGAGAAAACTCGTCCCCACTGCGAAAGCAACAGGATCCCATTTCCTTATTACACGCGTGTACTTCGTATGCATGCCAAGTCGCCAGCTCTTGCGGTCTATGGGAAAATATACCCCCAACAATTAACTGTCACTTCGCATTTATACAAAAACTGCTATAATCTCCGCACAACTCCTCCGTTTGAATTGCGTGAAGCCTGCTGCGTGGGCTGAGTGTTAATTTATTTCGCACATCGATCCACCATCAAGACACACATGAAACGATGAAACCCCGGAAGGAAATCACATTAACTCATAAATCACCTCAGCGATTTGTTACAAATCTACAACATGCAATGTGGTTTTTTTTTCTGGCCACACACGATGTTTGTGTCACCCATCACGACCAAAAAAATGCTTCAGATGACAAATGTTGGCTGCGCAATTAGTGGCTGATGGGGGGCTGCTGCCCTACATTGGTATAGGAACGAGTACTCACTCACTCACTCTTTCATCGACTTGTTCCCATGTTCTCCTTACCGGCCCCCTTGTCTTCCAACTTACCTTTTTACAAATCACGATCTGTGTTTGTGTGTACACTCGGTCCACCACACAGCAGCGGCTGACATCCGGAGGAGCAGGTTTAATTTTTCGGGATTTATACAACACAAGTAAGCGACAACTGAAAAGTTGTTGTGTTTCTCGGATCCAGCAACATGCAGCAACATTATCGCACGTTCACAATCAATCAAAAAAAAAACATATTTCCAAATGGAATGCCAGAAAGACAAAGGACCGAGAGCCGAGTCTGCTAATGGATCGCTAGTACGGTAGCCTCAGTGGCACCTTATCATCGTTATGTCTGTTGGGGGCTTGTGTGTGTCGTGTGTCGTGTCTCGTTGCAATGCCACGTTTTGGCTCTTTTCCTTAGATTGCGACAATATTTCTCCGTGCATTAAACAAGTTCTGTTTGAGTTCAGTTCAGTGCGGACTCCTCCACGGCCGGTATATAATTTATTTTCAGTCCACAAGCAGAAATGTCAACTGGACCACGTTGCACCATCGAGAGCGGCCTCAAGATGGTATCAATTTCATTATTAATACTTTATCAGATGTTATCCTGAACTGGGTGCTATAGTTTATCGCTTAATCTTTTGTGGTGGGACGAAGAGGAGCAAACTGATAAACGTCGATGCAGAGTAATTATGAAAAGTGCAATGGAAAGTGGAACGAATGCTGCGAAATGAGATATTAGATGAGTATACAACACATGCACAAGCGGGGAGATTAAATAAAAGCTGGGAAAAAAGAAATGGGCGGAATGAAAATCATGGGTGGAATTTTAAATAGATCTCCCAAGGTGGAAGCAGCATGCAGATGTGAATTTGCCCTCCTCCGTTTTAATACTCTGAACGACTATTAGAGGAGTAGAAAATAATTAAAGTTTATTGGAGTTTGTGCATGTTTGAGCTGGGGAAGGCTGGGGAAGGGTGGGTCAGTGTAATTTAAAACCGCTTAGGAAAATGCGTTTTACTTCAACCGAGCTGTAGCTGTGGCTTAGTGGTTAGTCTGTTGAACTACTAAGAGCGGTTTGATCCCTGAAAAATCCCGAATTCCATCTTAAGGTTTTTTTTCCACTGCGCCACCTCACGCAAACGTCTGACAAACATCCGAGAGTGAAACTGTCATGATAGAGCTTCTCAATTAGCCGCTTGGACTCGGCATAAAATTGTAGATCCCTTTCCACTCGTTCCAAAAATGAAAAACTCACACAAAACGAATGGTTGTAAGAAGCTAGAGGAGCTAGAAGCTGTACCTGTTTGCTTTTTACATTTAGTATCTGGCTAAAAATGCTCCATTTTCAAAGAGTTCTTCCACTCCTTCACATTGCAACGATAAGGGTTTGGAAACATCGAATATTTCTAATGCCGGTCGCACACTACGTGCGCAATTGAGTCAACTGTGTCTAAAAAAATGCTTAACACTGAAATGTCAGTTTTTAGTTTTCCGTCTGCTTATTTTCGCATTTTTTCTTAATCAACTGTCGTAAATTTTTTTAAAAAACTTCATTGATGCCCGAGGGGTAAGTTCAGAAATCATTGGAATTGAAAAAAAACCACCTATTTTCATCCAGTCAAATTATAAATCAATTTAACACCTGGCGTATAGTTTTCCTGTGACAGTTGTAAGTTGATTTCGAAAAAAAACATTTGTAGGGTTTTTTGTGAAGTTTTCTGTGACAGTTGTAAGTTGATTTCCAAAATAACATTTGTAGGGTTTTTCTTTTTGTGAAGTTTTCTACATTCGTGCTCCGTTTGTTGTCAAATTCGGTTGGATTGCTAACGTGGATGCAAAGGTCGTCTTCATTCAAAATTTTGTGACATATCTCACCTTCCAAACCTAGAATGATCATCGTTTGACAGCTGTCAAATTCGGTTCACTAAAAGTTATGCGCATGAACAAAATATTGAAAACTCAAGTACTTTATTAGAGTTTGTACGTTTTTCGGTCTTATTTGGACACACATTCCCGGCCCCCGATCTGTCGCTCTTTCGTTTCATTTAGAACTTAGGAATGACTGCCCAACGATCTGTCGCTTTTCCGTTTCATCAGAGTTTGAAATAACTGCCCAACGATCTGTCGCTCTTTCGTGTCATCAGAGTTCTGGAATGCAAAAAATGGTCATAAAGATCTACTCACTGACGTTCAGTCTCCGTTTGCAAAGTCAGATCGACTAACGACTCATTCCAAGAATATAAAGCGTGCAATCTTTCCCTAATTGAATTACATGATAACTGAGACGCCCGAGCATCGTTTTTACGTATTCCAACTGCATACTCAGTATCGAAATCGAAACAACAGAGGTCAAGCCCGCACTTAAAATACTTTTAAGAGTGTATACCACGAAGCGCGCACAGATAACTTCTTCAAATATATCCAGAAACCACTTCAAAGTCCACTCATAATTTGTGTAGATAGGTACCTTCAAAAGTTTATCGATGCGGATATCCAACCATGCTGTCTGTCTTGCCCGTGTGTAATAATGCATTTTCCAATCCATCAAGACCGATTATTCTATTTTAAAATCAACTCCGCGAGTACCTAATCTTGTTTTTAATAGCCACAAAATATCGCAAACGAAATATGTAGCCATACACATGTGGTGTATACAAGAATCTTATCTGCACAGTTATTAGATCAAAAAGACGTCTAAGGTAAACAAATTAAGAACACAAAACTATAAATGATGGAAAGCAGTCAAAGAAGTGAAAGAAAAATACCAGAAATGTATACATTTCGAAAAGCTTTCCACCAATCATACGCCTGGCAACATGATGCCGCAACACACAGCATTATCTGCTGAAACTATGTTGAGGTTGGTGTGTTCGCTGTTCGCTCGGTTCGAGGCAAGATCGTCCGGGTCCGCGTCGCGTCGAATGCGCCAGTAGCTTTATAGTTGTCGTCGTGAAAAGTTTAATCGATGTGCGCGTGTCACAGATACCCGAGAACAAATAAAAGAATTGGAAACATTTGCCGATCGCGTTTTGTTAAATTGTGATTAATTCCCGCCGTCTTTTTTTGTTTTTTTTTTCTTGATTTGTTTTCATCCGTCCGATGATCTTGCGTGTGTCGGGAAGCTCTCCTCCTCATCACCATGATGGACGTGATGTTGATATTGATGCCGATCATACTCGTGGTGATGACAACAACCGACGACGGTGGTGATTGTGGTGATCGCGGATCACAATCGATTAAGAGTGTAACGGTGAAGCAATAAGTTACAAAAAATATATAAAAATATATGTATAATATATATAGAAGGTGATTTGTGGTCTCCGCCAAAGGAGTATATCCTTGTTTTCTCTTTTCCGAGAGGAGGAAGAAATGTGTTAGTGTGTTCAGGTCCCAACCGCAGCGAAATGCAATTCGAAACGTAAAAAATAAAAAAACAAACCGAGGGATACCGCAAAATAAGAAAAAGTGATTAATTACAAAGTGATTTATTGTGATCGTAATTAATTGAATGACAAAGTGGTGTTTGCTACTTGAAAGTGTATCTTTTTCCATCATCCAACTGTGCTAATAGATGGAGAGTTTCGAACCTGGGTTAGGACTTTATAGGAAGACCGAGTGAGAGTGCATTGCAAGTTGCTGTTGGAATTGCTTTCGAAATCTGTGGCAGTCTGCACGCACGCCAAGAAATAGATAATTAATTTTATTTGAGGAGTGATTCAAAATTGTTGTTGCTGTTGCTTGGATTTGTGATTCAAGCTGGATTGCAGCAAGTTTCCGCAATATGTGGGTCATTAGGGTGATTAAAGATGTTACGGCTTTGGATTAGGATCTCGGATCTGCTTTTGGGTCTGTCTTTGGATTTTAGCACAACGAAAATTTGTTGAAAAGAGAGGCTTAATTTTTTTGGGGGGAAATTTCCTCTTCTTCTTCTGTTCTGTGAGTTTTTTGTTAGCTTTTGGTTACATCTTGACGAAGGTTCTAATAAATGATAAAAAAATATAGTAAAAAGGGGGCGCCACATGTCTTTTTAAAACCCTCAAACCAGCTTCTCTCTACCTTTCGAATGAGTGGTTTTTATTTTTAAAAAGAAACCTTCAATTTATGGCCGATTCGAAATGGCACGATAGATATGCTCTCGGGATTTTATTGGATTTATGCAGAGGTATGGACAAAAAACCTGAAAGCGCACTTTCTGTTTTTCCGTGGGTTGAACCTGTGCTCCTCCGCTCAGCACACTAACCACTGAGCCACTTCGCCCACAATACTTTTCAAAAAAGGCATTTCCTACTGTAGAGGTTCTGAACAATTTTGCATTTCTTCAAGAACCAGCACTTTAAATGGTGACAGGGTGACACACAAATTTTAAGTCGATTTAAATACAGAAATATTCAAATATTGAGTGGATTTTAAATTTAAATAACTTTTTATTGAGTTAACAATAGATTTGCAAAAATATTCAACTGGAGGGATATAAAATAATAATATTTTTTATAAACCATGATAACTTTGGTTGTCTTCCAATCTTTTGGTGAAAATTTCCACAGTTTTTTTTATTTAATATTTGATGGCAATGGGCGTATTTGCGACCTTAGGGTGCAGTTATAGCCGTATTTGCTGTTTTTTTTTTTCATAAACTAATTCTAAAATTCATAAGCAACATTTTAAGACCAAGATTAAATTTAACAATTAAGTTTAAGTGATTAAAACAAGCAAAATAAATTTTGTACGTATCGCCATAACTGACCCCTTATGTTGGGTCATTTTTTTACCCTATTAAAATAAATCTGATATCGGCGCTGTTAAGTCGAAGATAG
The DNA here is from genome assembly GCA_936431705.1 of Cheilosia pagana. NCBI lineage: Eukaryota > Metazoa > Arthropoda > Insecta > Diptera > Syrphidae > Cheilosia > Cheilosia pagana. Next base: position 1,383,502 of record OW386169.1, read on the forward strand.
CCTAAATTTAATAAAATGCTTGGCCTTATAAAATTGCTTCAAGAATATGAAAAAATTTTAACGTTAATTTATTAACTATTAAAATTTAAATAAATAAATAAATAAATATTTTGGCGCGACAGGTCTGTGGGACTCAAGGCCTAGCTTCTCTAGCTAGCTTCTAGAAGGGATCTACAATTTTACGCCGAGTCCAAACGGCTAATTGACAAGCTCTTTCATGACAGTTTTACTCTCGGATGTTTGTCAGACGTTCGCGAGAGGTGGCGCAGTGGAAAAAAAACCTTAAGATGTAATTTGGTTCTTTCCGGATTATCTATTAAAATTTAGTTTTCAAAATGTCTCTTGTATTTATTTACAATACGCGAGTTTAAAACCTGTGGAGGGATTTTTGTAAAGTTCGAGAAGATCGTTGATCGCTCCTTCTGTTTTTAAACATTTCTTTGATTTAAACAGCGCTAAAAAAAGTTGAATTTGAGTTGCTAAAAATCATACCACATCCAATGACTAAAGAAAAACGAGTAAAATTCTAAAAGCCGTCTCCGCTTTTAAAAACGTTCACTTTTATTCAGTTTTGCTATAAGAAGTTTGACAAATAATTCCTCAAAATTCAACAAATGTTTAACAAAAGTGACGTGAACCCCACACAAACCCCTCTCTATCACACAAAATTTATATACACCTTTTTGGTCAGCGATGAGATCAATTTGGTTACCTGATCTCACATAACGATCGACCAGAAAAAAAACCCATCTGCCACCGAATTACCGCCGTTTTCCCAATTTCTGGCGTATTCTGCGCCTACCTCTCCAACTGAACTCAATTTACATACCTCTTCCATTGTAAATGAAGCTTTGAACAAATTAAGGTGCTCGAAGATCACTACCCAGAAAAAAAGTCGCGCAAAATCTTTTGAACCTATTCACAGAAAAAGACAAAAAAAAAGATATGATACTTCACCGCTCCAATGATCCCATTATCGATATAACCTACGATCAGCGGGTCCATACGAAAACAGACAAATATTCTAATTGCCTCTTCGCAGAAGTGTAGTCATATAGTGTAGTGATTTTTATGGTAATGGGCCCCGAAACACACAAGACAACAATGGGGCACTCCGGAGGTGTCTCTTGACCTTCGAAATTCAGGTTTCTGCACACACATATTCAGCCATTTCGCTCAAAATGCTTACAATTCTCAAAACCGAATGCTCTCTATCCCAATGGTTGTGGATGCTTCATCTTCAGTTCTATTGGGCTAAAAAAATGCTGGCCCAAGGTTTGTCTTGGAGTTTGATTTATGGCAAAGCGTGGATATTTTTAGCCCAATGTCGGTCCTCTGATGTGTGTCGACAAATTGAAACTTGTTTTGTGTCAAGTTTTGTTAAATGTTAAATTGCTTTTCCCACTTCACTGACGTCGCGAGTGTTCACCTCAGCTATTTATAAGTGAATAATGCACTTGCAAGGTGTCTCGTGTCAAAGCGGAAGACGTTTCCCAGAAAAACCGACAAAATTGGGAGTAAGACATATTTTACGGTCTGACTAAGCAATTTACGAGACTTGCAGCCCCGGGCGAAAATATCGTTAACCCAATCGCTGTAATTCTAACTTTATAACTTCGTCAACGATCGAAGCCGCCTCACTCCATCAGCATAATGTAAACAACGATTTTAAGGCCGATAATTTGAACCCATTCATAGATCCATCCATCTTGAATGTTTGCTCATGATGATGATCTTGCGATCATCGATCGCCTGCTATCTGATTACCTTGAGCGAGTTCATAGATGAACGGCTTATTACCTATATAGTGTAGTGAGGCATTTTTTTAAACCTATAATCTATAATTATGTAATTCCTCAAAGGCTCTGTGGTTGGTCTGTATAGGAGGTAGTGCGCGATCGGCTGTATTATATCGAACAAAGCTGACTGATCGCTGCATGACAATTTAGGATGCCCGAAGAGAAAGAATATCAAAAGGAATATCACGGGGGATTTGGCTCAATTATCATGGAAAATGATGGTGCTGATGATAATGATCGTACGTATTTTGCATTCACTGTCGATCGTTGTGGATCGCAGTCCCCTACTTTGTCGAGATTAAGTCGTTTTTTTCTCTCTCGTCATTCGGAGCGCACAAGGCACAATTAACGATCGTTTATTTATACGATCACTATATTTTCCGCTACGGCTTTTAATTGAGTCCACACGTGGTGGGACATTTTCATTTCAACGATCTTTCTGCATCACTTGACACTTAATTAGATCAGTGCAACCGTTTTAATCCGTTTCTCGGAAGTTTTTAATCTTTAAATCAGAATTTTGTAACAATGACCTTCTGAAAAAAAAAAACGAAGACGAAATCAAATAAAATAAAGGGAAGAACAAAAGCGGCCTTACAAGCGCAAAGTAAATACACATAATTGATCGTAAATCAAGTGAATGCGATCACTGTTGCCTGTAGCTTCTCGCCTTATTCACTTTACTATCCGGAAAACCAGTTGTGGAGGAGACTTAAAGGTCTTTGTTTGTGTTTTGCGCCCCTTTGTCGGCGACGTTCACTGGTGATCTTGATGCACACCACAAGATCACTATGGATATATCAGCCGGTGATCGCGAAAGATGGCTTTTGCAACTACTTCGAGGAGAGGGGGTACAATGATCTACGAGTTTCCGTGTTTTTTGTCAAAACAAACACACGCTACCACTTTGCATACCATTCGTCTAAATCAAAACATACAATCCACATTGATCTTTGGAGGGAAATATTGCTCAAAGTGCGTGTAGATACGCAGGAAAACTAACATAAACATTCGATTTCCATCTCAACTCTTTGATTGGTTCATTGATCAGTTTATTCTCGGAATAAGATCACACATATCTGTCGGGAGGGTCGAAAATATCAGTACCGGCCTACGCATAACACACACGCTCGTAATTACGTCAATTGAAGATGTTCCTCTCGCTATTAATCGATCCTTTAAATTTCAAACACATGTCTTCTCTTACTCAATGATCGTGTATGTAGTTTTTCTGTAATTAAGATAAATGTTCTTTCGATTAGCAACCGAGGATCCTCGTAAAAAAATACACGATCGCCGTAACTATTCCGGGAAGAAAGCCCAAATACAAACAATCGATCGGCAAGCTCTGAAAAGCCTCGTAAATTGAAAGAATTGAGCGGTTTTTTTTCCCTCCCCAGTTTAAATTAGTTCACGATCTCAGCGATCGCGTGCTGTGTGCTGTACAAAATATTGAAAACAAAATAAAAATTAATTAAGAAACAATTTTTTATTTTAACTACACTATCACGCAACTGGGGAATGGCCTCTTTAACCCCATATAAGAACCATTCAAATCGAAACGGGCTGTTTGTTAAGATGCTCAAATTTAGTAACTAGATCAGCGGAAGTTTACTATTAAGGTGCGGCGCCTCTTGGAACAAGTTCTCCAGATAAGAAGCGTTGAGTATGAATGGAAAACCAAAACAAGTTGGACAGATACTTGAATGGGACATTGATTAGGGAATATTGGAGTAGGTTTCTCATGTGGAGCGTATAAAGAATAAACATAAATAATTGTCATTGAAAGTAGATAGATATACTCGTATTTGGAAGTTGAAGTCTGACCAGATTTTGAACCACATTAACTCAGTGTTGTGAGATAGATAGATGATTCATACAAAATTTGATTTGTAGTGGAGTTCGATCGTGGAAATATTTTTACACATTTTTAACTGATCGTTGTTGGCCTCACTGAAATGTGCCATCAGTTTTGTGCAATGAAGCTGAGAACCCATATCCGAGTTTCGTCCATTCCTTGCGTCAAGAAAGTACTCCTAATAATAAAAATCCATATCTTTCCATCCAATAAGACAAAGCTGTGCTCGATCTATAGATCGCGAGGCATTTTCGGTGTGTTTTTTGAGGACGCAAAACTGTTGAGAAAGTAGAACCCAAGTGTCGCAATTTTTCGTACAAGATTCCGCCATATGCTCGCGGAGTATATTACTGTTCAAAATTATTATGAATATAAGACAATTCCCAAGATTTGGCTTTGCGAAGTTGAAAGAGCGGAACTATAACTCTAATAATTTTTTTTTGATACTTCTAAAAGTCGCACTAGGTATTTTCTATCCATTGTTTAAAGATCTATGTCCAAGTGTCGCAATATTTAGTACAAGATTACGCCAAACTTTATTTGATACTTCTAAAAGTCAAAGTAGGTATTTTCAATCCAATATTTCACTGATTTGGAAACGTTTGATTTCTTAGCGCTTTAGGGAAGTGTATATTAAGACCCTTCTGTCATTTAACCGACATTTTCTTTCACCGAACGGGCTTTAGAAGACCCAAAAGTCGAGTTTTAGACCAAAATACTTGCATACCTTCAGGCTGATTTAGAGAAAGTCACTCTAAATGGTTTTTTAGCTTCGGAAATTTTATCCTTAATTGTTCGTCTTCATCTTACTTGATTTGTAGTCTCTCTAAAAATGTTTATTTCATTGCAAGTTGCAGGTCTGAGATGTAGGATCGGAAGTCTGAATTTTCTCGTTTTTTTTCCAAGAAAAAAATGCCTTACGCGAACAGCTTTCTCAGGAGAATAATATTCTCTAATGTTTAATAGCATTGGAACATTTTTTGTTTTTCTGGGGGTTGAACCGGACACCCATTTATGATGTTCACTCCCATTGTCTCTATTCCAAAGGCATACGACCTACATCTTTTTATTTTTTTGTTGGTAACCACCTCTCCCCATAAATTCCAAATGAATATCCGATGATTGGGTCTTTAACACAGCCGGTGTGTGTCCCCATGCTCAAGATAATCATACAGACACAACCACGCCTTTCATCCAGCTTAACGATGTTGAAATTCCAATTATTTAAAATCACATATAACTTTCCACCTTAATTAATGCTACAAGGAAATTGAGCTCCAAACACCATTAGATCAACTCGATTCGAATATTAATAACCAATCTCTTATAATGATAACGAACGAAATGGACTTAATCGACCTCCATAAATCGAAGAACCTAACGAACTTGGTCTGGTTTTATTTTCCCCCAAAAAAAACGAAGAAAATACCTACACCCGTCTCACAGTCTTAATGAAATCATTTCGCAGCACGAAATCCAATCTCTCTATCAATGGATTTCCATTAAAAATGCAGTAATATGCAAATAAATAAATTTTCTCCATAATTAATCTTTTTCCTTTGTATGCCATTTAACACCCGAAAAAGATATACCCCATACGACCAGCCATTCAACAGAAATCAGTAAAATAATCCTCTTATCCATCGGGGAATTCAATAATAATTTTTCAGACATGGAAAACCTGTGAATGGTGTCAAATTTATTAATGAAAACGCGACTGTATGTCGTGTGTGTGTGTGACTGTGTATACTACCATAAGATCCACTTGGGTAATCACCTTGCTTTAATCAAGCACGCCAAGCTCCTCTCGATCGAGTGGATCGAATGGTGGAATGTATCTTTTCTTTTTGTGGACAACAAAAAATGTTGCCGTTTTGTTGATGCTTGCGATTAGTCGTGCTTATTGGTTTGGCTTCCTGAAAGTGTCCAACAACAGGCTGGAGGTAACTGTTTTCGTGTCATAATTTATTCATGTGGAAAATGGTATCTGAATGTTTTGTCATAGAGATACAAGGCGATAGACACAGGCAGTGGGTCGTCTCGTTGGTCTTATCTTAGGGAACTTAACGAGTGTGTTTTTTTTTAGTTTGAGCGCTCTGTCAAGCTGAGACTGCGCTCTGAAAGTGCGCTATCCATTCAAACTGGTCCGGTGATTTATGGTTAAGAATTTGCACAGCACAAGTCTTCTTTTTTTTTTATATGTTTCCAAGGAATGTTGCGTCCAGAGAAACCCCCTCGATCTGCGCGCACTCTCATTCGGTCTGTAATAGCAGCTCGTCTTGTCTTCCAGAATATCGACAGTGTCAAATGATGACGGGCAACGAGTGAACTCAATTAAATTATTTACAAAAAAAAATCTCAGTGTCTTAAAGCAGTTTCGAGCGTGACTCTCTGTGAATTTTTGAAAAAATATGCCGCCGAAAGCGGACCACCAGCGGTATCGCCGCAAACGAAAACATTTCGCTGGAATAAATTTGTATCTTCTGCGAATATCGTTGTATCTGGTTGGCGGAATACACCTCCTACAATGCGCCGCAGCGAGCCTCAACATCTCCGCCGAAACATCAGTGTCCGCGGTCGACAACGAGATTAAAACGAATCTCACCGACAGTGTTCTTAATAGCAATAAGTTAGAAAATAGTTCACTTCTAATGCAGAGTGACAGTCCTGGACCATCAGCGCAGCCGATGCAAAGGCGGAAATTCCGGCGAAGATTTCCATCGAGCACGATGCGTTCACCTTTAAAAAGCAACAACCAACAACAGTTGTCGCAACGTTTCAAGGGCAAACGTCGCCGTATTCAACCCCATCCTACTACACAAACCCACCAGCAACGCCGCCCCACGCCATTACACCAACCTAAACTACAACAACGCATACCAAAGATCAACATAAATAATACCAACACTAGTATTTATTCTAACAATAATAATTTAAATAGCAACTTTCATTTTTACCACAAGAATGAGAATAATTTTAGTACGGCAATCAACGAACAGACGACCACGCTCAGGATAATGACATCCTTAAGTGGTGCCAGCGATATCGGATCATCAACCGATCATTATATTAATAGTAGTCACACGATACACAGCGATAACGATCATTTGGTGATTCGCGAGAACACGGACATTGTGGTTTATCGGAAATTTCATCATGGTGTGGGTGGAGCGGCGAATGCGTTGCCATGTCCGCCAGGAGCAAGGATTGTGCCGCATTATATAACAACACGACCCAGAGGACGGGGTAAGCCAAAATGTTGAAAATAATTTGGGTATGGGTTGGGTGAAAGCGGTTTTTAATACCGCTCATCATGTGATCGTCTTTTAACTATATGTAGAATGTAATATCCGCAAAGAACAAAGCACAGCGGCACCAGTCTTTGAAGTTTAAGTGCGATCGTTGAGTTAATCGATCGCACGATCTGATGGGAAATGTATCTCAATTATGATTCTAAAAATGATAGCGATGTCTGATACCGGTTTGGGTGGGTGATGGTGATCTACACCGTCAGTTGTATTCCATTAATTTTGAGTACGATCGCTTGTCCGATTCGAAATGGTTTGTTAATATTTTTAGCGATCTAGCCATGATGGGATTGATCTTCCATCCAATTAGCTTCAGTTTTAACCCAATTCGTTTCTGTTGTGATTGAGAAAGAGTGAAACGATCAGCAGTGGACTTGTAACTCTGCGTTACACTTGTAGAAAACAGAAATTATGTGGAAGGTCTTTCTAAGCGACTGATCTTAAAATGCATTTAAAATTCTACGCGCCCATTTCTGCATGTGTAACGCGTTACTGTAACACAGCGTTACAAAGGCGTTACACTTGTATAGAGCGCTCTACTACGATTATGTTGAAGGCCTCAAAAAGGTCTTTCTAAGCGACTGAGCTTAAAAGTCCTTTAAAATTCTACGCGACCCTTTCTGCATGTGTAACGCGTTACTGTAACACAGCGTTACAAAGCTCTATCATGATATTTGATAGAGAAACTCGAAGGGTCACTCGATGGCTTGCAGTTTCCGGCTCAAACTTTCAAGAAAAGTCGCCCTGAGAAGCTTGCTGATAGGTGTTACACTGTTACATCTGGATGTTTATGGGCAGAAAAATCCTCTTCAAGTATAAAACGATGAAAAGCACTCAATTAATCCTCGACAATAAATAACAGCAAACGATTAAATGTCATCACCTGCCATAACCCTCCCTATACGTATAGTGACACCTCCTCACGCTGTCTTTCCACCTTGTCGTGTGTGGTCCCGCCATTGGTAACCGGCGTAATCTCCTCGGAAAAATCATTCCACGACACTCGAGGCATATAAACAATATACATATCCGGCAACAGTCGGAAAAAAGGGCTTTCTCTGCCTCACGAAACCTCAATTAAATTGCAATCCGCAGCGTAGTGCCTGGCAGTCTCTCCTCCTCCTCCTTCATCTCCTCATGCACACAGTAGGTCAACAGGGGCCATGTGATATATGAGATGTGTTTCATTTTTTTGTTTGTTTCTCCTGCTGCTGGTTGGTCCCCTGCCCTGTCGAAACAACAACAAGTTGCGAAACAGATTCACATCAAAGTCGCAAATGCCGCCATTCCATTAAAAAAAAGAAGAATCCCGCATTTCGGTGCTGAAATCACGTTCCACATTAAAGTGAAGAGTATCACGATGAGCGGGACACACATCCAGATCCAAAGACAGTTCCAGATCCAGAGGTTAAAGGTTGCTTTTGAGGTTAAGGAAACCCTTGCTTTCCAATAAAGTTCCGAGTGTCTGTCTCTTTTTTGTAGCTCGTGCCAAAATCGCCCATCAAGTGAAATCACGCCAACTGTACACCAATCCGGAGCAGACTATACACAAAGAGCCCGGTGCGAGGCGTGCGCCCGTTCATTCATGAAGTGACTCTGCTCAAATGGACCACGGCCAGACCTGGTTTCGTGGAGATTTCTATTTAAAATTCCGCACCAGGAGGAGGTTGAGGTATCTAGCTTCTAGCCCCCAGTGGTATTGGCGCGAATTTTCATTCAATAAAAAAAGTCGTCCCTGGGCAGACCTACCTATCGCTGCCCACCCGAACCAGTTCTCATTTTTGCATTTGCATCCTGCCTCCCCTTCCGCGTCTGGCATAATGTGTGTGCATGAATCAGGAAGACATGCATGACACACAGCACAAAAAAAAGAGCGCATTTTTGTCTGCCAAGCGTCGCACATAGACTTTTCGTTTTATGTACCTACTCTTTTACGTGGTCGTCGTCGTCGTTGTAGAACGGACATAAACGGTCATAAGGTGGTGGCGGCAACAGCAGCAGCAGCAGTTTTGTGGCACGGGCCCGACTCGTTTCGAGGATCTCTGACTCTCTGCGTCTGACTGACTGTTTGGCTGGCTGCCCGATTTTCGGCTGGCCTGGTTATGGCCACCGTATTTATCGACGGTGAGATGGTGTCGTCGGGTGTTAACCGGCTGGCGAATGAGCAGGAGCACCGTGCCAAGAAAAAAAAAAGGACAAAATTTCAAATCAGCGGATAAAAGAAATTATGTGGGATCACACATCACACCATAGGAGAGGCGTTTAATTGGCTACATGCAGTTTTGCACTCGTATCTGGCTTTCTATGTGTGTGTGTGTGTAGCCAGACTTTCCTGGAAGTTTGTCAATCGATTCGCTTCGATGATGATGACGGCGGAGGTGGTAGATGGCAGACTAGACACTGGCGGACAGACAGACAGGCAGTAAATGTGGTTGCTGAGCGGCAGACTCCTGTGGGATTGAGTGAATGGGATGCGTGATTGGCATTTTAAATGCGTATTCGTTGGTGTGTGCGTGAAAACAAACGTTTCCCCGATTGATTCATGATGTTGCGGATGGATCTATGACAACCAGCGCGAGTGGATTGATTTGCTGCTGAAAGTTTCGCTGAGCAGCATTTTTCGAATGCCGCCAATAACAGGCGTTAAAGTGATTCAAATGAAAGATACTTTTCTTGACGATTACTGTAGAATGAAGTCGCTTTTAAGGTTGAGGTTCAACAAAGTAAAGGAAGGTCTTCCTTGAGAGTGATGGGGTTTTGATCCTTGCATAAAGGGTTGGTTTTTCATTTGGAAGCCTATGGCGTTCATGTTTCTTTGGTGGCATCTGTCAAATTCTCAAATTCAGCCGATTCTATACAGCAGAGTCATTAAAAATTGGACCGCTCTGATCCATGCCACCGTGAGTGGACATTTAAACGATGTAATACTTCATAAAAACGTGCGCCTTTGTTCTATTCCACTTCAACATCGACTCGTCCTTTTTGAAAATAAATAAAATTACTAGAGGGTCCTATGTTTGTTACCAGTTGACGTAAAAACCACTGGATCGATTTCGATAAAACTCTTTTTGAAATGTTGCCTAAGACTCGGAGTAGAACATAGGCTACACTGTTTATTTCCACGCCTACTTTTTGAGGGCGTTTTTTTTTTGTTAAATGCTTTCTTGTCGTCTTTACTTCCATCAAATGATTTTAAATCAATAAAAAGAAAAGAAAATCATCTTTGAGGGAGGCACAACTTTTGCAAATATTCCACTCGGGCCCGTGGCGAGGTGAGAAGCCGCAGCGGACATTTAAGCGATGTTATACTTCATACATAATGAGAAACATGCACCTTTTCGATAAAAAAGGAATTTCGTTAGTACCGCACACACATCTTGTTCTATTCCACTTCAACATCGACTCGTCCTTATTGAAAATAAATAAATACAATAAAACTACTAAAGGGTCATTTGTTTGTTACCAGTTGACGTGAAAACTACTGGATCGATTTCGAAAAAACTATTTTTGAAATGTTGCCTAAGACTCGGAGTAGAACATTCAGCATAATCAAATTAAATTTACTTTCTCAAATGCCAGCAATGATTATTTCTGATCGTACTTGGTCTCAGAGTTTCCCCTTCCTCCTACCCCCCTCTGTGTGTCATCATCACCCCCTCTATAACGTCTACTTGCGGCACATCTCTAATTAACCCATTCAGCGCTTGCGTTATCTCATCTCTACCGGCATTCACATCTCTACGAAATAAATTTCTCGCACCACATAAATACCTCAGATAAGGATCCCCAACTGCGAACCGTATATGTACTCCCAGCGTAATGATCCATTATCATACTGATGCAAAAGAGTGTTATTAAATCCAACTGAAGAATGTTAGCAAATCGTTTAGAGATGCCACTAGAGGTTGCGTGTGCAGCCGCCAATCGTGGAGGTCCAAAAGTTGCAGTTGCTCTTCCTACAAGTGGCAGCTTGTCGCTTATGCTAATTTTACTCTGTGTAAATAATGAACTCGAATTAGACAAAGTCCTCTTTCACTTCGACACGATGTGGAGGTAGTTAGGCCGACGTTACATCGAGCCAACTCGTTTTTTTCCGCTCGGCGAGTAATTAACTCTGCCAATTTCGAAATTAATTACCAGCCTCACCGATCACCATCAGCCAGCGAGCACAATCAACGCGCGGCAATCGTGACGTTTAATGGAAATGTCATTGTTAATCATAGCCATCAAAGTGACAGCGTTTAGTTTCGAGTCGTGTGTGCGTGAGAAGACCGAGTTTGGATAAAACGCAACGGATCCATATGCACTTGCGTCATTAAGGGGCAAGTGTTTATGAGTCTTTTAATTGCAGAGAGTGAAACTTGCACAAACTCTAACGTGTTTTATTTTTCACCTATACCACCGATGGCAGCTACCAAACTACACACGGGAAACCATGCAGCGACGAATACCGCGCGCTTAGTTGGGGGGCTTTCTGGAGTGATTACGTAAGAGAGTTGTAAAAAGCGGGAACTAACCGAAACTGCAAAACCGCACTCACATACACACCAGCTCACGCTGAGACTGGGAATGTGGTAGAGCAGAGGCTCTTAACACTTAATCCGCTCTCAATCGTAAATCATGTTATCTGCAGAAAGTACCACCGGGCTAAACAACTCCAAACAGGCCATAAACTACAATTTATAACACCACCTGCACTGCACTTTGCACTGTCAGTGAAATTGTTCTGCAATGGAGTCGACTAAACAAACACACCCGCACATCTTCTGGCACACGATTTACACAGACCCGTCGCTGATGGTCCTACCCCCGTGCGCTGAGTTCATTTCCTAATCACCGATGGAGCGGAGCGTACAAATAAACATAACTCACCGTAGTTGGTCGACCCTCTTTTGTTTACGTTACGGATCACTCTGGTCTGTGTTGTGTTAGGTGCAGGCCATGTGGTATGGAATGGTGGAATTTTTAAGGTGTTCTCGACGACGATTTGGCGAAAGTTGTTTCCCGCGCAAACATCCATCATAAGTGTCTGAACGATTCACATTCGGTTGGTCTTAGAGTTGCGGATACCCCTCTCTGCTGGTGATTGATTTTACTGGCGCTTGCAATAATTAGCACACCGTGTGACATGCGTGGTGAAATATGATGCCCCAGAGAGAGAGAGGGAGAGACCCCATCCGATTCAATGTTTATTGAATATAATGAAGTCGCGCGCCCGTCATATATATTTTTAATCTGTTGACACAACAGCTTAAGGCGTTGATTTTTTAATGAGCGGTCCAGCGAGCTTACGATTTTCCACTCAAAACCGATTAACTGTCGTCATTGTTTGTGTTTGGCCCTAAAGAGGCAACAATCATAATCAATGTGAGTCGGACACAAGTTGGCCGATGGTTTTTGCCTTTGAATGCGGTCTGAATTAACAATGAGGTTAGTTTGGGACGTGTTTGGAAAATTCGAAATGTAATTTCGTTAAAGTGTTCTAAATCGAATGAGAGTTGTGTAATCATGGTTGGTTGTTGTGAGTGGTGCGCGATGTCAGGGGAAAGTTTCGATAATCTTAAGACGAGATTTTCCAACGGTAAAATTTTATATCTGCATTTATGCGCCTCTGTGTGTGCGTTCTGAATGCACTCGGATATATATTTCAAATTTAAAGAAAGTCGTGAATTGATAATCAAAGTCGAGTTCCCACGGTGTAAAACTTATGACTGCTTTCACGAGTTGTTAATTTGTTATAAATTTAACTTGTTAAGAGTGCAGTCGTGAGGTGAATAACCGCATGAGAATAAATCGAACGAGTCTTCTGAATAGTTTTTTACAAGGTCATGTTGTCGGTGATCTTGGACGAGAGGTGATCCGTTGGTCTAAATGGCGCACAGTTCCTAATTGAATTAGGTTATTTTTGTTGAACATTTTAATTTTGAAGTTTGTTGATTTTGGAGTTTTTTTGATTTATTTGACCCATCAAATGCCTGACTTTGCTGCTGGTCCCTTAAAGTGAATCACCAGCTAAAAAGATCCGTCAGGTCGCCATCGACTACTGTCTGTTTTTCGTTTCATCAGAGTTTGGAATCAATGCCCAACGAGACATACATTCCCCCTGAGCTGTTTCCTGTCTCTTTTTCGTTTCATCGGACTTTGGAATTATTACCCACCGAGTCTTACATTCTTCCCGAGTTGTTTCATGTCGCTTTTTCGTTTCACCAGAGTTTTGAATCAATGTCCAACGAGACATACATTCCGCCCGAATTGTTTCCTGTCGCTTTTTCGTTTTATCGGAATTTAGAAATACTGCCCAACGAATCTTACATTTCTCCCGATCTGTTTTCTGTCTCTTTTTCGTTTCACCAGAGTTTGGAATCAATGCCCAACGAGTCATACAATCTGCCCGAGTTGTTTCCCGTCACTTTTTCGTTTCATCGGACTTTGGAGTTATTACCCACCGAGTCTTACATTCTTCCCGAGCTGCTTCCTGTCTCTTTTTCGTTTCATCGGACTTTGAAATTACTGCCCAACGGGACATACATTCTGCCCGAGCTGCTTTCTGTTGCTTTTTCGTTTCATCGGACTTTGGAATTACTGCCCAACGAGACATACATTCTGCCCGAGCTGTTCCCTGTCTCTTTTTCGTTTCATCGGACCTTAGAATTACTGCCCAACGAGACATACACTTTGCCCGAGCTGTGCCTGTCTCTTTTGCGTTTCATCGGGCTTTGGAATTACTGCCCAACGACACATACATTCTTCCCAAATTGTTTTCTGTCTTCTTTTCGTTTCACCAGAGTTTGGATTCGAAAACCCAACAGTCCGTTTCGTCAACTTAACACTTTCGCACATGACCGATCTCCCCTGCAGTGTTGCAATTTAAAAATGCTGTCAGTTGTCAGTTTTATCACTCGAGTTGCTATTTAGCACTCTATTTGTAGTGGCTTCATATCGCTATATCTTACTTAAGGCGCAATTAGTGAGGTTGGGCATAGACTTAAATGCCGTCATCGAGGTGTCATTGAGTCGCACAAGGCAACCACCGTCAGTGGGTCACTAAAAGGAGTCAAACACAGCCTCTTATCTTAAGTAACGACGCAGTGACTCTCCCGCGAAGCATACAAAATCGATTATTCTTATCACTATCCATCCATGTCACTTGGATTGTTGTGGCACAACCACTCCCACACTCACCGTCACCGCCACCACCCATATGTGCAACATTAGAAAATTACTCAATTACATGGTAGAGGGAGCCGTGCACAAGATCGATCTGCATCCACAGCTCCGTATCTCCGTTTAACATGCTCACATGTGCAGTGCATACACTTCTCTATCTATGCCCTCAACTTACACACATAGACACACTTCACTTCAATTAGTTTTTCATCGATAATTACAAAGAAATACGCTGAACATAAATCCACTGAAATAGACTTTGATTGGAAGCTTTTAAAGGAAGGAGGTCTGTAGATCGTAGGCATACGCTGCGAAGTTTGCAACAGATTGAGTCATTACTATGAGAGAATGAAATTGCTTAAGAAAAACGAATAACAGCGCTTTTGGTAGGCGTGTCAGGATGAAATATTGCTATTTGCTTGTTATACGCTTAAATGGATTTTAATTTAAAAACAAATCTTTGTCTGACCCATTTAGTGGTTAAAGATAATTATGTGGAGCTGTATATAGCGCGGGTGAGTGATTAGGCACAATCTGAGTGGAGTTGTGCTAATAGCTATTTGTAAAAAAAAACAGTGGGAACATGATTAAAAAGAGTTTACCTTTCAAACTTTGTCGAAAAGCAATTATTGTGGAACACAACTTGGAATAGCATTCACATTCAGAGTTTTTGTTGACCATAAAAGCAGAAACGCAAAGCTGCTATCGCGGTTGTCAGGAGGGCACGACCTTTTCACAAGTTTTGATTACCCAAGATTCACCAAATTGGGGAGGAATCTTTTTGTAGCTTTGGGTGTAAATGGACGCGATTAGACGACTAATGGGGTTAAGTGGTTTTTGTCAAATAAAATTGATTTATATACACTCAGACACACATCTATCTTTTCTACTCAAATTTGGAGGTGTGGTGGGTGTCACGCATAGTTGACACTAACGGCCATAAAACTGCATCAGTTTTATTTGATTTGTAGCAGTTGAGCCTATGTCACAATTGAATGCCAGGTTTTTTACGATCTTTAAATGGGAGTTTATTTCCTGTCGAACAAGGTTTTTGGGACCCAGATTAGAGGATCGTGATATGCAACAAAACGCCCACCGGTTTGTGAAAAATATCGAAAGTGACTAGGTAGGCCAGAGGGTCTAAGAATGTTATCCCACCGGACTTGCCACAGTGCTATAGATGTTGCCCGTCCTTCTTCTTTAATCCTTTTCCTTACGAGGACCTCTTGCCGGTTGACTGCTAGCCTAAGGTAGATCCTTTGCATTTCATTGGCGAGAATGTCGATGGGAATCATTCCCGCAATAACGCGGGCTGCTTTGTCCGAAATTGTTCGAAATCCGCTTATCATTATATTATTACGTAAACATCAAAAGTTTTCGTACACTTTTTAAGTATTTATCATGAAATGAGGAGAATGAAACTTATATCATTCGAAAGGTACTACGCCATAGATGTGCAGAAACAAAATCGTAGGTATGTGTCGCCATTAAGACTGGTGAAATGAAGTTAAGAATTTCGCATACAAAATGCTTAGCAGTTAATCGAGACCACTCTGGATAACAGAATCCTTCTGGCGTATTCAGTGCCACCGATGTTGGGCATAATCCGGGAAAGAGCTGCTTGCATCTGTGACTGGATGTGCGTTTTAAAGCTTAACCTGTTGTCGAACATTACTCCTAGGTACATTATTGACTCCTTTTATCTAGTTATTTGGTGTCCAATACGGAAATTTGCATATTCCACAGTCTTTCGGCTGGTTATCGAGACAGCCTCGATCTTGTGGTCAGCTATATTTCTAGCCCTGAAAACTCTAGCCAATTCTTGATTCTGGCGACTGCTCCATCCGTGGTGGACTCTAGTACTAGTAGTAGTAATAACTTCTTTATTCTTCGTATTTAAAACGAATAGGGAGGCGGACTCTATTTCGTGGATATGTTTGGCCACAGTTACTACAGCAAAGCCTATAATCTTAACGCCTTGTGGCAGCGTTAATCGGAGAACCCCCTCGTACATTATGTTCCACAGGAGGGTTCCAAAAACCGACTCTTGTGGTACCTACTCCCGCTGTGATGTTGTAGTACTTAACGCCATTGTCAGTATGGTACCTGAACTTGCTGTCGGTAAGGTAGTTTGCTACTATATTCGGCAGGCATAGTTTGGCGTTTCCATTCCGGGTAAGGATCTCCTAATGCATGACGAGCTTTCCGAATAGAAGGCATTTTTACCGTCAAGAGTTACAGTCGCGCAATATTTCTTCTTTTGAGTAAAAAACTAGTAAGAGGGGAAATATCTTGCTGTCTCGAAGCCGCTCTCTTTTACGAATTTTTTGAGGTTAGGAACGACAATGGAGTAAAATGCGTAACAATTCGTAAAAATTAGTAAAAAATCGTAAGTTTTAAAAGTAAAGGAACAGACCTAGTGATATATGGCATGATAACTGTCATTACCTATGACAGATATTGGATTTGACAGGAATGTGAAATTTAAACCTAGGAATGAAAAATGGAAACTTAAAAAATGAGTCCAAAAGTAACCTTATTTGACACTATTCACACCTAAAAGTAGAAACGCCCATGCAACCACCATCTTATGTGACAAACCACATTTATTTGCGACTTACCGAACACGAAATCTATATGACTGACAAATGACAACTGACGTTTATCGTTCGTGTGGTCTCATTGCCAAACTCATTTGACAGATCTTCGGCAATATGAGCACTTGTCACTAATGACATGCGCTCCTCATAAAAAATGCAGCCCAAATCGTATCCAATGAGTACATAATTGCTGCCTGCATTCTTCCGGGAACCGAACATACTTCAAGTACAGTTGCACGCCCATTTGCGTCTTCGTCTAAACTCCAAGCACCGCCCTCATTCAACACGCACTCGATCCGTTCGCTTATTTGGATTACTATTACTCCCATTCACTTGCAAGATTCTATGCACTATGCCATCATCAAAGTGACGAGGGTGAGTAACGATAATTGACTTCTTGTTTACAGGGTTGCCAGCCAGTGCCACTCGACACCGCCAGAGGATAAAAATACAACAGCTCGCATGATTGTCATGCATCTCTCGTTTCCGCACTCTCTACTCTTTGATGTTTAGACCTAAAATTGGCCATTTAGTCAATTGGGACGTATGCAGCGAGCGTGCGTACTTCAAGCAGCTTGTTTGCTTTTCCGGGGCGAAAAACTGCCCCACAAACAGAGAAAGACGCCGGCCATGGATGGAGTAGGAAAAATATCGAAACTCAATTGATTTGCAGTTGCATGGGGCATGGCACATGTTCCATATTTTGACAATTTAATCGGCCCCCGTTGTTGTTAGTGCGACTGATGGACATTTGCTAATCTGTCCAGTGTCCACATGGCAAACTATTGAATTGCATTTGAGAATTGCCAATTGGAATTGAAAGGGAATCGATTGGTCAATCTGTGTTTAATCGTTTCTGGCAGCCGATGATTTTGTTTAATCATGCAGCGGACCCAACTCGGAATGTAAAATTCAATTTACCCATAGCGTTATGATCATATGATTATGTGTGGTGTGGTGCCCCTGTGATTAATGGGTTCGCACAGAGTATCGTTGTTCTGTAATTGCAGTGGGGCGGCGCGGATCATAAAATCCAATTTAATGCATATAATGTTGGCTCGGTTGGTTATTAAACAAGTTAATAAATATTGGCTAGATAAACAACTCTATTTGGGGCCGAACTGAGCAACTGAGATGGAAGGCGACTTTTTGTTGAACGGAATTCCGTGCAGGTAAATGGTTTATTTTCGGATACGATAATAAGAGTCACTGGCCGATACTGTAATTGTTGTTGCGCGCTCGTGAATGCTTGGCTTTCATTTTGAGCCGTGTTTGCTTTATACACAGCACCTGCTAACCAAAAGCGATTATAAGAGGCTGTTTGTTTGTTATGGTTTAACAGGGGGGCAATTTTTATTGTTTTATAAATAAAGTGTCTGTCCAACAGTGGCGGGGCACAAAAGTTTGAGTAATATATCCAAAGAGATGAATTCTAAAAAAATCAGTAGTGAAGATCATTGAAGAATGAGTGACTGCGCAGTTTGGAAGCAGCACATGTGCCGGAGCTATTCAGCAAAATTAAGAAAGTTGCTCATGCCTAAGAGACTTCGTTTATAAAGTTGCGTCCATGCGTATGCATTGTAACATCAAAGGTAAAGGCCCGCATTTTCCAATAGAAATTTTTTAAAAAAGCCCACTTCTAGCCAACTGTCAACCGCAGACCTAAGAACATAAGAGGTCTGTTCCTTTACTTTTAAATCTTAAGAATTTTTACAAATTTCCTACGCATTTTACTCAATTGTCGTTCCTCAACTCGAAAAATTCGTAAAAGAGAGCGGCTTCGAGAGAGAAAGATATTTCCCCTCTTACCCGTTTTTACTCAACAAATTTCTTTGCGTAAGAATTGAAACAACTGTCAATTGCTTGAAAATTGACAGCTGATTTGAATTTGTTGTTCTATTTGGCATTTGGGTGGAATATTCGCATCTGTCATTTTTCACAGGTTACTACAAAAGCGTTCCTTAACTTTTGCATAAGTTTCCCTCTCTAAGAGAGAATTCATCCCCTCCACTGTCATTTTGACAGTCTTTTCCATTTTTACTACAAAAGTAAATTAACAGACCTATTGATTTCGTATTTGTATAACGTTTACGAATAAGTGTGAACATTGTCATTATTCATTCCTATGTTTAAATTTGACAAGAAATCCCCTATCTGTCATACGTAGTGACAGTTAGCATTCCAAATAACAATTTTTCTTTTCTCTATCAAAGCAGAACACTGAACAGGACTGTAGCGCACTCCAATCATGCGTTAAACCGAGCAATCTTATGATTTACTTATGATGCAGCATTGGTAAATGTCAGCACTAAATGTCATTTGACTATAAAAATACACATTGTGACTAGTTTGGTTTTATTTCTTGAGACTGCTTCACTCTTCTTTCTTTTTCTGAACCAACATTCGCACTTCTGACTTCTGATCAGCAGTTATGTGACTAGCTGTCAAAATATGCTGTCAGTTTATTCTGAGCTTACCTATAAAATGCGCTCTAATCACGCTCTAAACGAAAAGCAGAAGAGTTACTCTGAATCCCGTGACTGTAAATTTTAAGCTTTTAAATCGCACAAAATAAGTCGCAGCTCACTGTCTGCAACATTGCTCTTCCAACTAGCTATAAACTTGTTAAACTCAAACTAACTGCAACTGATCCACAGCGGATTGTACTCTGTCACTTCGACACCCAGTCCCTGTTCAGATCAGCGTCTTACACCGCCACGGTCACTTCAAATCTCAACGGAATGTCTTGCCATATACTCAACTTACATCATTACGAGTTTGCCCATATGTTTCCATCATTCTCGCATTAATCCCCTGGAGCAACTTGCCATTTCCAAAAGCGGCCAATCCATCATAATTCCCCAGCTAAACATGACAGATCTACCAGTTAATCATTTTTCCATCCATGTGTGGCTTTTATCCTCATCAATTGAAATTGCCAACTGATTAGCGAATTAATCGATCGGTTAGATCACCTCAAAACAAATTATTACCGCGGAGCAATGAGCCAACAACCTATCGATCAATTTGGGGCGATTTGCTGAGTGCTTGTGATCATCATACCGCACGATATTATGATTGATTTAAGTCTTCCCAGTGACCTTTCGGTTGAACACATATGGAAGTGGAAGTGCACAAATTAACAACTCGCATTTGAAGTACATATATAAGAAAGTTGTTTGCGTCCCGCTATAGGTGTGCCTTGCAGTCTGATGTTGCGATGGTCGCAGTCTCGCCCAAGAGAAATGAAATTGTGCGCACCAAGAGACGAGTTAATTTAGAAATTTTCACTTTGCGCTGGCTGCGCACGCCCCAAGGGAAACACAACGGCAAATGCACTGCACAGACCAGAGTTGCAAGCACGGAGGTCCACCAAACTGGCCAACCGGTAGCCTAAGTAGCCTAAGTGGAATTTATGTGAAATGTGACAAGCCAGTCGGTGTTTATCTAAATTTATGTAACTCGGTTAATTAACTTAAGGTCGCCCCACTCGCACACAGCGACCTCTACCATCAGTCTTTCATACCTCTTCAAGTTTGTGGATAATTTATTGATCCTCCATCTTGCATTGTTTGGCGCGCGCGTCCGATCCGCGAGTATGTGGCATCTGGATTGAATTGAAAATAATTGCCCCATCCCTTTCCTTTGATCTGTCGGTTTGTCTGTCGGCTGCGGCAATGGCGAGGATCGTGCGTCTTTCTTTTGGATCTGCGATCAATTTGCATAACGTGCAGGGTGCAGGCAGCAGATCCCATTGCAGACAGACATTCTGGAAGAACTCACAGAGTCGCAGATAGCTTGTGGAACCTATCTACTGAAACAGACTGAAGAATTTTAATTGAGCGAAATCTGCGCCCATGTAAACAATATTTATTGCCATTTAAAAGCGATCCTCTCGCTCGCTGCCCCTTTTCATAACAATTTAATCGAAAGAAGGGGAGAACTCCAATTAAGAGCGCGCACTTTGCATAAGAGCGATCTATCATCCATCCAAGCAGCAGATGAGACCGCAATTGCATTCAAAGATTGATGCGTTTTAAATTGCTCGCATCGCCGATTGTGAATACCGGATTGGAGCTGGAGTCTAAAGATCGCAATTAGAATGTTAACAGCGCGCGCATAATTTATGTGAACAAAGTGACTCTTGTCACTGGCGACATTTAGTGGCTGCAAACACACCTGCCAAAAAGTGGCGGGTAAAAGCGCCTCGGTTGCCTGAAGGTGGCTGACATTCTCCAAATAGAAACCATCACATCAGAGGATCAAGTCAAAGTCGTGACGCGTAGGCCGTGGATGGAGCACCGAACACATCCTCTTCGGTTATGGGATTTGTGTCTGGAAAAGTGAAAAGCCGCAGTTGCTTGTGCGCTCGGTGGACCTGACTGACTGTATCCATTTGTCGTCATCGCGAGCCCCAGTCACTTCAATTTTGTTTTCCCTCCCTAGCCCGGATCGTTGGATCTTGTATGTGGATCGTGGGCGTTTTTCATGTATTTTCGCAACTACGCGCGAGCGGAAATAAAACGAAACCAACGTGGGCTTGTCGATGGAGTTATATATCTCATTGAACGCTTTGCATTCGATTCATTCATGGATTTTTGAATATTTGTGCCAACGCACTCGGCGCGGATGATCGTGTTGATGATGTCATTGAAAATGGCGCGCGTGGGTTCGGCTGCGTTGCCTACACATTCCTAGTGCGGGTTTTAGGTAGTCTTTAGGTCAGGTTACCTTTATATATGTATGGGAGTGCCTTTGTGTCCCGCCTAAAGGTGTTTTCTGTTTTTTTTTCGTTTCAGAGTGCCTTTGCAGTCCAGTGGGAGCGATTACTCTGATCTGTGAGAAGCGGTCTGGGCAGTGTCCGTGCCTGTCGAACGTCACCGGCAGACGCTGTGATAAGTGCCGGTCGGGTCATTGGAATCTGACCGCGGGCAGTGGCTGTTTTGACTGTCGCTGCGATCGGTTCGGATCGCGGGGCAGCGAGTGCAATCCCTGGACGGGGCAGTGCGATTGCAAGATCGGAGTCGCCGGCCAGCGGTGTGATCAGTGCCAGGAGGGCTTCTACGGCTTCTCGAATGAAGGATGCACCCGGTGTGAACCCTGCCCAATGGACGGCCAGGTGTGTGATCCGTTTAACGGCAGGTGTGTCTGCCCGCCGAACAGTCGGGGCTTGAGATGCTCCCAGTGTGTGCCGGGGACATGGGGCTGGCAGAAGCGAGTCGGCTGCAGAGACTGCGACTGCGATATGGTTGGATCGATAGGACAGGTGTGCGATACTGAGTCCGGGCAGTGCGTTTGCCGCGAAGGATACGCAGGGCGTAAGTGTGAAACGTGTGCGGTTGGCTACTTTGGGTACCCGGAGTGTCGGCGCTGCAACTGCGATCCGCACGGCTCGTTTGTGAGGGCCGATGGGCTGATTGCGTGCGACGCGAACGGCCAGTGCCCCTGCAAGGCGTTGGTTATAGGCCTGAAGTGCGACACATGTCGGCAGGCGACGTTTGGCCTGTCGAGCTTGAACCCAGAGGGCTGTACACGATGCTTCTGTTTCGGCCGATCCGATGAGTGTACGCAAAGCGAATGGTCCTGGGGCCACATCCGAATGCAGGCGGCGAGGAATCTGAGCGTTCAGTACATGCATCCTGCGTCCGTTCCGAACAGCGAATTCGAGTATATTGTGGTAAGAAGATTGGCCATCCTCGTTTGGAATGAGTTCTAATGAGTTCTTTTGTATAACCCCCCAGATCATCCAGATGGAAGGCAGCAAGTCGTACCGCGAGGACGCCGAAATGAGCATGATGAACAACCTGAATTTGATTCCCAAGTCGACGGGCAACATTTCCATCGGAGCGTACACGACATTCTACTACCCGCTGTACTTCCAACTGCCGCCGCAATTTTACGGTGACCGGACAAGCAGCTACGGTGGGAACTTGGTGTTCACGCTGCTCACAGAGGGTGGAGGCAATCCGCTGGATCGGAAGATCCTCCATGAGTTCCCCCTGGTACAGATCCACTCGCACTCCAAGCTCATCATAGACTTCTTCGAGTACGAGGAGAGGACCTTTGCGAAGAACGATACGTTCAGTGTCGCCTTGCACGAGTCGTACTGGAAGCTGCATAACAACGGACACGATGTGGATCGGCCGACAATGATGGCGGCTTTGCAGAACGTTAAGCACATCTTCCTCAGAGGGACGTCGACGTCGGACTTTGTTCAAGTTGTGTAAGTTCAGAAAGAGCGAGCTCGATATAGACGCCGGCGGGTGTAATGCGTTTGTTCTTTTGTATAGCATCCACAACGTCCACATGGACTCGGCGCTGTATGTCTTTGGGTCGACGAACATGATCGCGAAAGGCGTCGAGAGGTGCAAGTGCCCGAAGATGTACGAGGGACTTTCGTGCCAGGACCCAGGCCCGGGCTACTATAGGTGGAAGAACACAACCGAAGTGCAGAGTGTGTTCATAGAGGACCTGATTGGACGCTCCGCGCCGTGCCACTGCAACGGGAGGAGCAGCGAGTGCGAGCGCGAGACTGGAGTGTGCTTGGTAAATATATACAGTGCGTTGAATTTTGAATCTTTGTACATCTTTCGCTTCGTTTAGAACTGTCGGGCCAACACTGGTGGCGATCACTGCGAGCGCTGCGCTGAGGGGTATTACGGCGATCCGAACACCGGCAGTTGCCGATCGTGTCCCTGTCCGGAAACCAGTCGAAACTTTGCTAAAGGCTGCACGGTGTGGAACGGAGAGGTAAGCTGCATATGCAAGTCTGGGTACACAGGTCCGCTGTGCGATCGCTGTCGATCGGGCTACTACGGATCGCCAAGATCGGTGAACGGAGCATGTAAGTCTTGCGACTGCAACCTGGACGGCATTGTTTCGGATGAGTGTGACGAGGAGAATGGACAGTGCAACTGCCGGCCCGGCGTAACTGGACGCAGGTGTGATGTTTGTACGAAGGAGCGGCATTTCCTCGAAGATCGGCGGTGTAAACGTGAGTAGCGCTTATTGTATGTTTCTCCTTCAGTATAACGTAGGTTTTCTTCCATCCAAAGTCTGTGATAACTGCACTCTGTTGCTGTTGGATTATGTGGAACTTATTGGGCATAAACTGCGGCGTGGCTTGGCGCATGTGGATCTTACTGGTATTCCGCCACCGTGGCTGAAACTCGAAGAGTACGACACCAGCCGAGTGGACATCGGGGACAAACTGACCGACTTTGGGAATGCCCGGCGAATGCTGCAGAACTACGACGACAATGGTCTGCAGAAACTGGAGTCGTACGCCGAGAATTCCAAGTTCCAATCACGAAAGTCAGCGGCAACCGCGACAAAGCGGGCAGAAGCTGCTGGATTCTTGAAGAGTGAATCCGGCATCAACTACGTGGATATTGGCGGCGTGCGATCCGACATTGTGGACACCATCTTCAAGCTAAACAACTACGGCACGCAGGACCACCATATGAGCCTGCCCACGGTTCTGCAGGAAGCGAAATTCTACCTAAACCAGATCCACCAACACGACAGATCGGTGCAGGACACGCGCAGTACTTGGGATAAGGCGTGGGATCTATTCTATGCCTATGGGAACGCGTCAGACACAGCATTCGATCAGAAGGGACGCGTAGAAATGTTCTGGCGGCAGCTGAACCAAACGAACTTTCGGGCCTCCGACGCGCGAATGTTCACCGATAAGACCTTCGAAATGTTGAACGAAATCGACGACATCCACGAGCACATCGTCAATCTGAAGAGTTACCTGGTCGAGGACTACGGACAGATTCAGGAGCTCCAAGCGGATGTCATGCAGTATCAGAACCACAGCTTGGTCGCAGAGACTGACGTCTATCTGAACATGATCGAGGGGAAGCAGGAGCAGTTGTATGGCGAAATCGATACGATGGAGAAGCTGGGAACGATTTTGAACGATACAATGGTCGCGAACGAGGCAGTCCGAAGGGAGGTCTACAAGCACTGGCTGCCCAAGGCTCAGAAACACGCAGCGCGGCTGTCCGACCGCTCCAACGAGTACATGAGGCAGTTTCAGCCAACGAAAGACGGGGCGAGAATCGCCCTCCTGGCCAGCTCTGCTCACAAGAATATTTCGGCTGCGATTGCGGAAGCTCGGAGGGCGTCCTTGGAGGCGAAAGAAGGGGTATCCAATGCACAGGCGCAGCTGTATCCGATCGATGGGAGCTCGGTGATTGAAAGAGCCAAGATTTCCCTCGGACAGTCGAAGGCGCTGCAGAAGGACGCTCTCAGGGAGATGGACAAAGCGAATATTCTTAAAAGTAAAATCAAAGTCCACGAGGACAGGGTCGAGGGTATAAAGTCGCGAATTTTCGATGCAGGAGTGCGGACCAATAACATATCGTCCACGCTGTCGGCGATTAACACCGGCGCGGCTAGGCGAATGGCTCTGGAGAGCATCGAGATGGCGGCCAGAGCGTCTGAGCAAATGAACGCTGAGCACCGAAAGGCGCTGGAAATTAACGACGAGATTCTGAGGCTTCGTGATAAGTTCGCTATGCTCGAGCCAGACTGGGAGATCAAACTGGGCATGGCAGAGGAGAACATCTCGCTGACGAAGACCAATATCCGGCTAGCGAATATTTCGCTGAACTTCGTGGAGGAACAGACGATGAAGGCTCATCAGAAGTTCGATGCGTGGAACAACACGATGTCCGAGCAGCTGCAGGAGTTGAAAGACAAAATCGCCAAGGCCCGCCATGCTGCCGAAGGGGTAAGTTGTAATGGTGGGATGTGTGGAACGTAAGTTTGATTGTTTTTTTTTTCTCGTTTTTACAGATTAAAGTGTCAGTGGAGTCGCTCGGACCAAAGTGCGTGCGTTCCTACCTACCGTCGTCGTATGGCCTGTCCACCTCGAACTCCATCAAGCTGAGCTTTGCCCTCAACAATCGCAATGGTAACTCTCCACTGATTTACATGCAGGGTCGGGATGGGCGGTACATTTCTCTGGAGCTCTACAAGAGGCGAGTACGCCTTCGATGGAATCTCGGCGGAAGCACAGAGACCATCACACATCCCCTGGAAGTTCAAACCCGTGATCCGAAATACGATGACGCCTGGTACCACGTTGAAGCAAACCGCACATTGAACATCGGCAGCTTGCTGGTGCGCCGGATGACCAACTACGGGACGCTGGCGCAGTCGATTCCGGTAACCGGTGTGACTGACCTGGAGTACACGCGATTCTTCCGAACACTATCGGATAGAATTTGGATCGGTGGACACCCGATCGAGTCGCGCAGCAATGATCCGCTGATCGGAGAGGGCCTCAATGTGGTCCTACATCAGGTGGAGGTCGAAAACAAGCCGCTGGGCATTTGGAACTTTGCGCACTCAGAGGGCAGGTGTGGAGGCGCTATGATGGGAGCGCAGGAGTCGATGTCAATGTCCACTGCGCGGTACTTCAACGGGCTGGGGTACGCCGAAGTGAAGAAGTCGCGACCTCGACCATACAGAAAGAACCTGTTTGCGTTGCAAATGACTTTCAGGACGCTGGACGAGAACGCGTTGCTCTTCCTGTCGGTTGACGATAAAAATGTACATGTACATGGCATCCACTTTTTGGAGGGGAATAACCGATTTTTTCTCCTTCCAGAACCGCTCAGTTTCAGTGACCCTAAGCCGGGGACGCATCCTCTTCCGCATAGACTACGGCGATGAGTCTAAATTGGAGATCAACACCACAAAGAAGTACAACACGGGCAAGTGGGTGAAGATTGAAGCAGCGAGGGAGTTCGTGCCGAAGAGGGGCACTGAAAACGGCAGCCTTCGGGTGAACAACGACACTCCAATCACGGGATCGCCCACGGTTCCGATCAAGAGTCACATGCTGCCGGACTTGTCGAGGGCTGTCTACTACTTGGGGGGTGTTCCTCCAGGTAAGCAACATATTGAAGATAAAAGCATTTTTTCTAAGTCGAACCATTGCAGGCTTCCGATCGGGATCCACAAAGGCGCCGGGAGCCGACAATCCCTTCATGGGCTGCATGATGGACGTTCAAATCAATGGTGAGACCTACGATCCACTCGGCAGTTCGACATACTTCGGCGTGGAGCAGTCTTGCAAGGAAACCGTCACCAAGTAAGAGCTTTCAGGGTATTCTTTCAAACTGTGTGTCATTTTCGTGGTCGATTTCAGAGCTGGGTTTACTGGCAGCGGCTTTGTAGAACTATCCTCGCAATCGTTGCGCAAACGATCAAACACCGGCTTCGTCTTCCGAACAATGCAGCCGAACTGCCTGCTTCTCCTGTCCGCCTACCCACCTGAGGTGAGCGGCGACTACGACTCCAAAGACATCAAGGGCAACTACTCCATCAGTGTCATCGATGGACGCATCCACGTTTGGGTCGACTCCGGCCGAAGCCCCATCAAACTCGCATCGAACTTCTCCGTGAACGATGGCGAGTTCCACGTAGTCAACCTCATCAAAAACGGTCGCAAATTCGACCTCATGGTAGACGATGAAATTCAAGATACCAAATCGCTGATGGGCTCCCCCACAATGGTCAGCATGCCCCGAGACGCAGGAGGTCTGTACATCGGTGGCGCTCCAGAGTACGAGGAGTACAAGCCGCTCGCACCGACACACATCCCGCTGGAGGGAGCCATCCGCGACATCGTATTCAACAATAAGACTGTCAATTTTAACCAAGCTTTAAGCTTCTCCAATGTCCAAATCGGGCGCAACGGCCCGCCCATGGGCAGCTTCAATGGAATCTACGACGTCCTGCTGAAGACCCAGCCAATTGGAAAGAGCTTCACCACCGCCCCAGAGGGCTGCCAAAGAGTGAGTACAACCACCATCTGCAATATTGTTCTTCCTCCTAATTCTACAGCCCCGCACTTTCAACTCTAATGGATCCATCCCTACAAACCCACCCAGCCACGATAAATCTCTTTAAACGTGTCTTTTTCTTTTCTCTTCTTTATAGGACTTTAGTTGTTAAACAAGGCTAAATTTCAGAGCTTTTGTCACACACTAATCGAATAGAAAAAAAGCTCTTCTCTATGGTTGTGGTCTTAACTAATGAAACCGAAAAAATAAACTAATGATGGCGCCTGAAGCTTCTTAAAAACTAATTTAATGTACATATTTTTTTTCACTCACTATTTTTTAATAATCACTCAAAGACATTTAATGTTTTTAATTATTTTTTTTTTTCACTAGAATGTAATATATATCTACATAATAATTTTCATCTTTTTTAATACACACATTTACATATATAACTGCTTTTCACATCATGGCTTTTTGTGTACGTTGAGCTAGATAAAAAGTGTTCTCGAAATATCATTTAAATTGAATTTTTTAATAAAAAAGAAAAAAATGTTTTTCATGCAAAAAAAATCGAACTAAATCTTTTATTTAAAAAATGAGACTAAAACATTAAAACTCCATACCGTACTAAAAGAAATGTACTAACAAGCGCACTGTAGCTAAACTAACACAAAACGCTGTGGGAGAAAGGTAGGCTCAGATTACTAATATTAACATTCGTAAAAGTTGTTGTCACGCACCGAAAAGATCGTAGAATTCTAACAACGCTTACGCACTTTTTTGCACTGAAAACTGGGTTAGGTGTTGAATTTTGGATCGGTGATTTGAACGCCTCTTTTGCGTTCGGAGATATTCTGTCCACAGCTGCGGTGTTTTGCAGACAGTGATGGGCTCATCTTTTGCTATAAACCGCAATAGAAGACTCAATCACAGATCACTAGATCGGATATTGTTTTATGATCGCGATCAGTAACTAAAAATTGCCTTAAGCACTGCCACGGATAAAAACGAAAAGCTACATGCGCTCGAAAGTAAAATAGTATTAAAAAAGGATCGAAGATCAATGATCGTGCAGGGGGACGCACTAATAGTTCACCTGTAGTTCAGTGTCCTCCAAGTCTTGGTTGTGCATAAGTCTGGTCGATAACATTTCTTTCTGTTCGATAATTTTACGATGATCGATGATCAGTCATATGATCAGTCGAATGACCGATAGGGCAAATTGAAAAAAATCCGAAACTCCACTTTGAAAAGGAGACTGATCATTCAGCTTCTGATAAGTTGATCGCGCATTTTTGTAGGGCACGAAGATCAGCGTCTCCTCCTCTCCCTTGATTCCTCGACGATGGTGGCTGAAAAACCGATTCCAACCAGTTCTCCTTTCCCTTCAACAGGTCGGCAGCTACTCATACGAAGCGAATGCCTTCAAGTTCGGTGACAATCACAACAGTCACTCTCAGCTGAATCTGCAGTTCCGGCATTTCTGGCAGAGGAATTTCCACATTGACTTTGATTTTCGTTCGTTCTACCCCAACGGTTTGATATTCCTAGCGCCCGGCACTAAGGAGAAGCAAAAGCACTATGTGAGTCTCCTTCTGAAGGATGGCCATCTACTACTGATCGTGAGAGGTCGCCGGCGAGAGGAACTCCAGTTGACGGCAAAGTTAAACAACGGCGAATGGCATCACGTCAACATAAACTGTCAAGATCGGAAGGTAACAATGAGCGTTGAGATCGGCACCACCGATCAAAAGACTTCGGCACAGATGAAGGTGCCGAAGAAGATCAGTGCCTCGTCGGTGATTTATGTAGGCGGGTTGCCAGAGCAGGCGCTGAATGTGCCATCCGAGTTGGCGATGAAATTGGAAGGTTTTAAAGGATGCCTGAGAAAGATGAACATCAATGGGACGACACAGGACTTGGCGCGACCAGGAAAGCACTCGAATGTTGGACAGTGTTTCCCCAAGGTGGAGAAGGGATCGTATTTTCCCGGCGATGCTTATGCGGTTTATAGTGAGTTGGATCTTTTATTTGTCACATTAGATGGTTTGAAATTATTTTTTTTAGAGAAAAACTTCCACGTGGGGAAGTACTTGGAGCTGGAGATGGAATTCCGAACATCGGAGCTGAATGGAATCCTCCTGAGTGTGTCGGAACCGGTCGGATTTCCGGCGCTGTCACTGGAGATACATAGTGGAAATGTAAGTCAATATAGAGTGACATATCATACAAAAGTATTACGGACGCCATTTTACATTGGGGAACTAGTTTAGTTAGTGTGACAGCTGGCTGACTGGATTTGTCTCCGCTTTGATTGGCATAGATCGGTCACATGAACAGATAGGGATCGAATAGTCCTTATTTGACGTTTATGCCGACGAATCTAGTCAAGAAATAAGTGACTGAACAATTAGTTGACAGTTCCTTACGTTCAAACGAGTTTTTGCGTTCAGCTTACATCTAGTGTACCAACCCAGTCGACTTAAAAACTACGTTTTTGAATGTTCGCATTGTCATTAAACATCGGTTCATGTATTTTGCTCAGTAAAATGTCAAAACTGTCAGATTTGAAAGAGTGAGGTTACGGAAAAAGTCGCCTTTGCTCGATCTTGAGTTAAACTAGTTCTCCCAAAGGACATAGCTTGAGAAACTGATCACCATCGCCTCCTTTAAGCTGTCATTTTGACATTCGCAAAACTTCTACTGATCTTGTAACCTAAAAATAATAAAAATTGCTCGTTTCAGGTGATTCTTTCGTGTGATCTTGGCGATGGAAATCCGTTCCGCGTCCAGTCAATACTCCCGTCGAAATACGCCATTTGCGACAACAAATGGCACAACATTTCGGCCCTTTACGACTTTGAACAGATCGCTCTTCGCATCGACAACCATTCGCCGATAATTTCGCTCGCGCAGCACCGTGTCTCCGGAAAGGTTCAAACAAAGTCCGCCCTCTACATTGGCGGCATACCAGGTGAGCCTCACAAACTTTCACCCCAAAAAAACAACCCCCAATCTTACAATTTTCACTTGCAGACATCGCACCCAGTGGCACACTCCTTACCCGCGAGAACTTCAAAGGCTGCATACGAAACGTGTCCATACGGAATGAACGACGCGACTGGATCGACATGGACGCGCTGCACAATGTCCTCCTCAGCGAGTGTTTGGTAGTGAACTGATGCCACAAAGCCCACCAGGACACCACCGACCAAGAGACCGACTAAAACTGATTCGATTTGTTTGAATCACTGCCATATACGCTTAAATTTTAAGAATTACTCGTAAAAAAACAACAATCGACTGCCATTTTTAAACAGGATTTATATAAGTTTCGTTAGGGCATACAATACCAGTAACTGCATTTTCGTAAACTTCCAAAATGACGTAGAAATGAAACCGCAAACAAAACTGAACGAGTTGAGAACAGCAATAGTACACAATGAGGCTTCTTTTTTATTTTATTATTTTGTTATTAATTTATGTTTTTAACCCCCCTCTTGATTTGAATTTATTTATTATTTTTCTCTTAGAAAAAAAACAGCCAATACACACGAACGAATCTCTTCTCAAGCATTAATTTATATACGCAACATTTTATTGTATAAATTATTTAGTTGTTTAAAGTGATTGAAAACAATGCATTTGTAAATAATACTTTAAGTGGTTAGAAATATTAGAATGCACTTTAAATATAGGAGTAGTGGATAGTAACTTTGTACGTAGTTTATAGCAAGTTAGCCATTTAAGTTTTTAACAAATCTATCGACTTGAAGCATTTCTTTTAATTAATTTATTTTGATGTTTTGTTAAGTGTCATATATAGCAAAGAAACGAATGATAAATAAACGAATGAAAATATGATTATCACCTTTTTTTAAATTCGCCTATGGCAACTCTCTGCATGAAAACAGGAAATCGATTTCACATGTCAAATATTCCTAAAAGTATGCGACGAAGCGAATGGGTATATTCTATTTTGCACAGAACTGTACAGTTCTTCCATTGCATACTATTGTGCGCAGGCAGTGCTTGGCTGGGCGCATTTATTCCTTTCAATTCGGTATACCTGCTGCTATTCATGGGCGACTAGTAAACAAAGTCGAAAAAATTCGCCGTCGTCCGGTGAATTGGTGCGACAACGTCACGACGCACTCAGCTAGTTCAGTTTTTTTTTGCATGACAGATGAAGATGAGGTTAGGTAGACGTGGGGTTTTTGACGATGCAAATATTTTTGTTTACATTGGAGAAGTATAGTTTGTTTTTCTTTTATTTATTTAAACCTTATATACACTAGCTAGGGAATTTTAACAATTTATTTGAGATTAATGTTTAGAGGTGTGGAGACATTTTGTGTTTTTATTGTTGTCGCTTGTCAAAAGTTGATGTGCTGTGCCTCTGCTGGATGAGTTTTTGACAGAAGAAGTAGATGAGGAACTGCTTCTTGTAGAATGTTGAGTCTGCATTTCAGATCAGTGGTCGATGTGGAGACTCCTTCCTAGTTCAAGTGAGTGGTTGCTTTATTCCCGTCAGTGATTGATGAGTAATGAGTTTCTCAAGTGCAGAAATAGTTCTCTGGGAAGGACATCGATTTGGCGGCATCTGCTGCGCTTTTTGAATTGCTATAAATACAAAACAAATGGATTAAAATGTAAGTACGCTGTTCGAGCTTAATTTTAGCTCAACTCTCTCCAAAATATAGCTGATCTAAAATTTAAGCGGATCCCTTTGGTCGAGTGGTAGGTACGCTGCTCGAGCTAAAATTCAAACTTTTGTTTCCGAATGTCCATCATGTATTTGTCAAAATTTAGCGCACCCGACTAGATTGGTCTGGAAGAGATGTAACCTGAACGCAAAAACTAGATTGGTTGGGAATGTCACTTTTCCTACGTCAGCCACATATGCGGACTGTCAACTTAGTCAGTCATGAATTTCTTGACTAGATTCATCGGCTCCACAAACGTCAACTGACACAGCTGCCCATGTGACCGATCTAGGCCAATCAAAACTGAGAAACATCAAGTCAGTCACTGTCAGACTTACTAAACTAGATACTTGAACGTCGGGATTTTTTTCAAGCAAAATTTTGACAGATCGCTGTGCTCTGTTCTTCTGATTTGTTTAAAAAGATGAGTGATTTTAATGAATACCGCGACGAGGAGTACCTGGAGCTAGAGTCTTTCATTGAAATGACAGAGAAGTCCTCAGAAAAATTTGGAGATGCTGGTGGAGCAACATCCATCGATGGTGGAGTCTTGCAGATTTGGAATCTATTTTCAAAGAAAAACTGGGGTAGCAGCATGTAAATTGATACAATCGAGTTCAGTCGATACAATCGAGCTCTGGCAGCACCTAATTTGTTTCAATCGATTGTCCTAAACCGATTTTCCTCGATCGAAACAAATTAGGTGCTGCCAGAGATCGTTTGTATCGACTGAACTCGATTGTATCAAGTTACGTGCTGTCACCCCTGTTTTTTGTGACATATTTATCCACAGCGCTCTCTGTGTCAAAATTTAGCTAGAAGCTGATGTTTGGAAAGAAAAGTTGGAGAGCAGCTAAAATGTATTTAAGCTCGAGCAGCATACTAAGCTTAAGATGAAACCGAAAAAAGTAGATAGGTGGCGCAATATTTGTTAACCATTCTGTTATTTAGCACGGGGTTGGTCTGGGGTGTCAGCACGTAACTTGATACAATCGAGTTCAGTCGATACAATCGAGCTCTGGCAGCACCTAATATGTTTCAATCGATTGTCTTAAACCGATTATCCTCGATTGAAACAAATTAGGTGCTGCCAGAGCTCGATTGTATCGACTGAACTCGATTGTATCAAGTTACGTGCTGTCACCCCTGCTTTGATGATCCGACTTCCGACCTGGAAGGAAGCGCATTCGTTGCCAGTGATTCTGTCAATGATTGTGAAAAGTAAAGAAATATTAGGTCTGAAAAAGACTGTCAAAATGACAGCGGAGGGGATGAATTCTCTCTCAGAGAGGGAAACTTACGAAAAAGTTAATGAACGCTTTTGTAGTAACCTGTGAAAAGTGACAGTTGCGAATATTCCACCCAAATGTCAAATAGAACAATAAATTCAAATCAGCTGTCAATTTCTAGGCGACTGACAGTTGTTTTAATTCTAACGCAAAGAAATTTGTTGAGTAAAATCTAGTAAGAGGGGAAATATATTTCTCTCTCGAAGCCGCTCTCTTTTATGAATTTTTCGAGTTGAGGAACGTCAATTGAGTAAAATGTGTAAGAATTCGTAAAAATTCGTAAGATTGAAAAGTAAAGGAACAGACCTATTGAGTACGTGGTTGAAATTGAGTATTGAATAGATCTTACCAATTTACAGCAGTGAAGACTTGTTCGAATTGGGTTTTGATAAGTTTTACAAGCCGAAGAAGGTAGTGTGAAAAGTGGTTTTAGGTTGAAAACGATGGTTTTTGTACTTGCTAATGTGGGGACCCCTGTCTCTTATGTTTCTTTTTAGCTTAATTGCTGCTGTTCATTGAACGAAGGCTTCTTTTTTGTCTGAGTCTCCTGCGCTAGGCCATCTTTACGATAGACATTCAACTTGAACAGTGGAGAATTCCTTGTGGGCGTCCTGGACTCCTAGAAGATGAAAAGTTTTTATAAAGTAGTTGCATAAAAAAGTTGAATTTTAATAAAAAACAGCTTCACGTTCTTTTGACTACAAATTTGACAAAGAGGTGTCGAGTTAGCGCTGTCCAAGCTGAGGTGACAAAAATGGAATATGTTGCGACTTGCGAGTGAGAACAAAACGAAACTAAGTGTCAACAGGAAGGCTGCTTCTTTGGCATAAGAAGGCAAGCGAGTGGGAAGGTTTTTCCCAAAAAAGATTAAGGACAGTCTATGTAAGACATTTATCATCGCAGTCCCCTTCTGTGATGCAAAAGCATGGAAGTTAAAGAAGGCAGGTCAACTTATCGCAGAGCGTTTAGAACGCAAAATTTCGAGTGAAAGACAGGCTCTACAGACGGAACCCTTCCTAATCAGAAATATTCAAAGCAGTCGTCATAGATTGCCATATAGAAGTGAACAGAAAAAAACCGCCTTCGTTGGAAATCTAAGAGGACAATACTGCGAAAGGAAGACCTCGCCTTACTTCCTCTTCAATCGGAATGTAGAATTCACCTTTTTGGTCATAATTGGTCACGTATCTGATCTGTTGGTCATTTGACAGACGATGCTAAAACCACTGCCACTTGCCACAAGCTTTAAAAATGTTTCCGAAACGCAGTTGCTGCGATTTGTGTTTTTTTGAAACAACCATTTTCCTGGAACATAATCTCTTTTATTTAAAAACAGAACAAATTGAGTGGTTGCCAAAATCAAATTGAATGGAAATTGTAATAGTTCGGGTATTTCAGTGTGAAATGATTTTCTCTGGAATTTTTTGGGGCAGCGCGCGGCGTATTTTCTCTATGGGTGTAGGGGACTACCATGCAATATGAAAAATCGGTTTTCATTTATTCCACACCGCAAGAAAGTATAGTCTAATGTAAACAAGATCTGCATCA
Organism: Cheilosia pagana; assembly: GCA_936431705.1. Taxonomy (NCBI): domain Eukaryota; kingdom Metazoa; phylum Arthropoda; class Insecta; order Diptera; family Syrphidae; genus Cheilosia; species Cheilosia pagana. The sequence continues at coordinate 1,418,585 of OW386169.1, forward strand.
TTGCTTAATGTGAAAAGCGCTCCGTATCCATCCATGGCAGCCGCAGCAGATGCAATAATGTGGAACGCGCGCGCTCTAATGGCGTCAATATTGGGTGTGAGGAGTCTGGAGTGTGGTGTCTGGCGTGTATGTGTGAAGCAGTCAACATTGGATGGCCTAGAGAAGACGACTCTTTTTTTTCATTTAAGGCAAAGTGCAGCTTTGTTTATGATGGGCTAAATGTTTTGTTTTCGCTTTTTACAGATGCGCATTTATGTGGATTGTGGAGCTGGAGATCATGGCCTCCTTCGGTGTTTACTAACAAAAGTGAAAATTTAGGACAAGTCGATATTTATGAAGCGATATCGGTAGGGACGCACAGTGGGGCATGTTGTCTTTGAGATCATTTCCCAACGGGAGGCAATTCGAATCGATGGTAAAGATGGATATGGTTTTCATTTTCAGATCAAAGCCAGCCAACATCTGGGCGGAGGGAAATTCAAATTGCTGTCGGAAGCGATGCGCATTGACAAGTGTTACAATCTTTATTTGGAGACTTCCTTACGTCCGATATGTAAAATAAAGCCTTTGTGGTTTTAAGGGGACAGTATGACATATAAACTGAATTTGACAGAAGTTTTGTGTATCAAATCCGCTGCCAACTGCATAATTCCATTTCAATAACATCTGTCATCAAGGAATGCTGTCGCACATTTGAAAATGCCGTCCAACAAATGCAACTGGATGAGTGGCAGTCTCATGTGATTATGGTGACAGTGACATTTCTCTGGTCTTTTGTTTACGATTTTTCAGTGCGACTTTGAATGACAGTTAATAAGGAAACAAAACACATCGTCCAAGCGTTCATCTCTCTTCCGTCTGCACTTGCAAACAATCAATTCCCCTCCTGTCACTGCAACACGTGATTTTAATGACACATGTATGCAGACCCGATGGCAACCCTCACCCCTTTAAATATAGATTGGAAACTTTCAAAACGTGCACAGACATTGTGGGTGAAAAGTATTTAGCACAAATCACTTTAGGAATGTTTGTTGTCTCTTCCTTCTCAATCGTCAGCCTTGAGCCCATATGCATACGATATGTGTCGACAATGTTTCCATTTATTGGCACGAACCTATAAAACACACACCTGACTCACCACCCGCTTCGCATATATTATATATGAATATGAATGCAACCTAGAAGCCCTAGAAAATGCCAACAATAATTAGTGGTCGCATATTTCAAAGCCAATATGTCACACAAATGCATACATGAACAAAGCAAACAAAAAACCGCAACGCAAAGTGTCAGTTTTGACGTTTCCACTAGTTTCACAGCCATTTGCAAGGGGGCGGCAAAGCAGAATGAGAAATCATTAAAAATGGAAGAGAAAATTGCATGTTTTGACTTTGATTGCGTGTTTTCTACTGCAGATGGAGGGAGATGTTTGATTGGCCTTGACAAAAAATAAATACAAAATGCGTACAGTGATGAAAACTGTTTGAAGGACAGTCTGACTTCTGACATATTAGACATGCACAACGGTTCATGAACGTTTAGTCTCCCTTAAATGATGAAGTACTGCCCAATTTGACAACAGTTTTAAATGCTTCAATTGGAAATGGGAGGAACAAATGCCAGAGACAATTGAATTTCAGTGGGTTAAGATAAACGATTTTACTTTAAGGCCATAGAGGGACTCGTCACGGTTAAACAAAATGTCAAATTCATTGTAGGGAAGGTAGAAGTACTCAATTTTCAGCATTTTTTAATGATATACGACGAAAAATGATGACATAGAAAATATTTAAGACAGATAGACAGGTGTCATTCTGCAGTAAGAACTGTCAAAATGTGAACGCAAGTGGGTCAAAGTTGCACGCACAAAGTTAAAGGTGTTTTTAGAGGAATAACTCGTTCGAATGTCATTGGGATGAATTTTCCCTCGGACAATTAATTATTTCTCCGCTTAGGTATGTCTTTAAAATTTATATATTTATCATACATCTGTTGCTGTAATGACTAAATTATTGGTTTCTTTTCATGCTTATAAGATTTCCAACGAAAATCTTAATTTTTCAATGGAAAATCTCACGAAATGGTTTCCCACTTCATGGCAACACTGGTTGCAAATGGCCCCATCTGTGAACGGGGTTCTCTTGCGAAATCGAGGCGATTTACACATGAAACTTAATTAAATCCATCGTTGACTGCTGGGACGATTTGGCCCCAGGTTTCTGTCAAGATTTCTGCACTAAAAATAAAAAAATCAGTCAGGTCTCTAATGGCGGTCCTTGTGAAAGAAGTTTTGTATTTAAATCTGTCAAATCTGTCAGATTATCAATTTTCAGATTCTTGATTGTCAGATTCTTGAGAATTTCGCTGCTCAGTTTTCTGCAGTTTTCCTCCATGTTATAAGAGGATCTGTCATTATCTATCAAATTTCTACGAAAAAGTCCATCGTTATGAGCCCAAAAACGGCAGTTATTTAAAGAACACCATTTTCCACGGATAGATAAAAAATTCCAAACTAAACCGAAAGGAAATATGAAATTTGTTGACAAACAAAACTTATTCACTTAATTTCATAATTTTATGCAGCCCGTAAATTCATAACTTTCTGCGGTGCTTAAAGTAAACACCCCCCGGAAATGTATTGCGTATTTCGGGTAAATCGACTGTCAAATCTCGTGTCGAAAGCAAAAAAAAGAAACAAGTGATTAAATTTTTGATGAAATTGGCAGTAAATGAGTTGGAAGTTTTTGGCGAAAACAAATACATATTTCCATCAAGTGTGCTTTCATAATAATCGATTGACATAATTTAATTGATTTCCCGGTCATACACAAAACAGTTTGACATTTGAAAATTTGCGCAATTTTCCGCAGTCGATTTCCGAGTCAAATTGATCGCGGAAAATTATGAGGCCTGCGTAAACTATTCTCCATACAAAATCTGACAGTTCCCTTACGAGGTGGTAAATTTCTGCAGTTTATGAGGGTTTTACGCGTTTGAGTGAATACCCTTAATGAATTATAAAAAACAGTGCGTGCGCCACCCTGTGCTAAAATCGCTCTCCCTCTGTTACCACGTTTCCTCTGCCGTTTGATCAATTATCTTATCACGCGGACCCGCCTATCAAACGAACGCGCCCAACAGCTGTCAATTGCATCAGAAGAATGCATAATATGACAGATGAGTGTTGCAATATTCCGCCACCTATCCAAGGTACGTGTTTGTTTATTATAGCTTTACTTTTTTCCTAGAACGTGACAGTTGTGTTTGACAGTTTCCCGCAAATCCCACTCACAGAACAAGCAAGCACCTATAGAATGACGTGTTTCCCTGTTATCCCTTGACCGGTAGTGCAACTTTCTATAAAACCCAAACATAACATGGCATTATCTCCGTCTAACTTGTTAACAATTTACTTAAATAGGGTGCAACACCCTCTGCGCATGAAAATATCGCTGTCATGCACCGTTAAGCGGCTTATACAAACACACACACACAGCTCGAAACTATGTAGAACATGAATATACTTTTAGCATAGAGTTGCAGGTTGCAGCTGATTTTCATTACCAACATGGAAGCTAAAAATAACTCGCAGTGATTAGTTGCAAACTCTCGACACTGGCCGCGACTATAATAGGCGCTCGCGTTCAACATGAAAACGTGCGAATCGCGGAAATTGTTGTGTGCAAAAAAACAAACAAAACTGCAACTAAACAAGTGCAATGCGAGCGTCTATTAGTGGAGAGCGACTTTCTTCCCGGCCATATATATGCGGAAATGCGATTTCTTTGTATATGACAACCGAGTCAAGACGACTGCCAGCTAGAGAAATGATTAATTTGCATTTTAGTGCGCAACAAACACCGGACTGGGCATCCATCGCACGCTTCGTTTAATGGCGGAGCACTCGATTAGAATCGTTTTCCACCCGCCAAACGCAGAGGAGCTGCGCACTCAATCTGGACCGACACGCGGCGTTGAACGAGCACAAGTTGTGCCATCAAGTTCAAGGTCCAGCATCGGCTAATTAATGAGCACCTCATGCGGCTGGCGCTGGCAGTCGGCTTCGTTGCAGACGAAAGATGCACTCAGATTGCACTCACACAGATTCGAGGCTTGTCATTTATTTGGCAGCTTCTGTCTGTGGGCCAGGTCTTCATGATCAAGGTCTTGATTTGTACAGGTGGCGGGTTATCTAATCTGACGCGAGCGCAGCTGCAGTACGTGAGCTTAATGCGAATGGAAGTAGAATGTGGTCAGGTGGAACGCATCCAACAGGCGAATTAAAATGCGTGGATGAGTTGTGCTCTGTTACACTTTCACTCGCTCGCACTGAAAGAACGGAAAAGCGTTAGGAGTGCTTGCATTTTAATCAGTGGCGCATTGTCGCATTGCCATTTGGCTTGAAGTTAGAAAACCGTTTAACAGGCTTGTTTGAAAGTTTGCCAAGTAGATCAGACGGGAAGTGGCCGATCGTGGGTGCGAGTTACGAGTAAGTGTTGTATAATCAGGGTTTTTGAGCGATTGTTTCAATAAATGCGCGCGTTATCAGTGTGAAAGTTGTTACGTAATGTGGGCCATTTCCACTCAGGAAGAATTCACTGCGATCACTCTATATAGAACCTAATAAAGACAGATGGCTAACTTGTACCAAAAACCAATGCATTCATGTCTTGTCCTGTTTAGTTACAGTCCAATGGTCGACTGTCAAGTCCTAACAAATAGTAAAACTCTATTACTCCCCTAATGCTCGCGTTACACCGCACCAGGCGCATCTTCCTATATTATTTCACGTCAACAAGGGACACCCAATTAAATCGCTCCAAACGAAGTTATACGTCTGAATGTGCCTTACATGGCTGTGCCACCTACCTGGGTTCTTTTCTCTCAAATTACGTTGACATTTTCATAACGAGTACACACATTGTGTGCTCGGAATGGCACCCCCGAGTGCATGTCCTCATGGTCCTGATTTCCATGTGAATCTAAAAAAGAGTTCTCAAGAGATTTTTATATCTCATTTCTATGAGGGTTATGCGAGAGCTGTTGGCGAACTCTTTCTGTGTGTTTTTTTAAGGGCCTAACTACCCCCAACACCGTCCTTTGAATATTTTCCTCCTCTTTTTTTATTCATTCGCTGCTGGAATAGCAGAAGGCTTTTTGTCTTAAATTTGTAAATGATGCTGTAAATTTGAGTTTTGTGTGCCACAGAGTAGGCCATCAGAAAAGGGCTGAGGTTTTATCTCAAATAAGAGCCTTGAACTTTGCATGCCTTTCACGAAGAGGGATTTTAGCATTTTGTGCGATGTAGTATTAGAGCTAACAAAGTGGGAGGTACCCACTGTTGAGCATTGCAATTTTGAAAGGGGGAAGGTATGCCAACACTCAATTTGAAAAATATTCATAAATAATTGTTCTTTGAAAAGGTCTCAAGTTTGGGAATTTCTAAATGAAATTGAATATGCTTGCACTCATATGTGGAACTTAACTTAAACAGATCTTTGGAGATTTCATCGGCAAAAAATTTAAAAAAATCGCTTTAAAATTTGTACCATGCGATAAAAATGACAATTTGACACATTTTTCAGAGGTTTGACAGTCTTTTTTCAGTTTAATCTCACTACTGATGAATCAGTAACAAAAACCACCCAAGCAAGGCGAATTCATACACGAATTACAGGCGAAAATGCCAGAGAAAAATCGGCATTCGCGAAAATCCACGCGGAAGAACGAAATGCGACCACCTAGATGAAGCTTTCGTAAACTTCCCGGGGAACGTATACAAAAATACTCCTGTGGATCGTGTCAAAGTATGAGAAATATTCTTTTTAATGTCAGAACGTTCACAATAGTTGCTCACCTGTCACTCAACTGAGTCTCTGGTATATTTAAAGAACTGAAAGTGCACTTTTCACATTGGGGGACAGATTTTAAACATTTTAACGATCATAGAGAAAATTTCAATAGATCCAACGTTGACTTACACGAAGAAATAACACCCTGCAACTTTTCCAACATCAATCAACGAAAGCCCTTCAATAAATTCTGACAGATCGTTGCCGCGTAAAATCACATCACTCCATGTTCAAGTGTAAAAAAAACCTGCCCATCTATCTCAATTAATCAGCAGCAAAGTTCAACTTTTTATAATGCATTTGTCCTTCTATTTACACATTCAATTCGCCTTGGCTCTCGCCACCATTAATTGATCGGAAACGATCCAAAAATCACATCTGCCACGGAATGACGTCTATATAATCAACCACCTTCTATATGCAAGTTCAAAAGTATAAAGAAAATCACTCACAACTCTGATTTCCTTGTGTGATACATTAGTCACAGCAAATCGATTTTGTTTATTAACAATAATTGAGATCCAGGTCACAATGCCTCAAGACAATAACAAAGCACTCGCCATAACTTGGTCAAGATTGAAAATTACCCCGACATGTATACAAAGACAATAGATACGAATACTAGCGAAAAGCCACACCACGTGTGCTGGATTGTCCAAAAATATTTTTGTGCCATAAATAGATCAGTAATAGGTATAGGTCCCCCTCACTGCTGTGTGGGAAAGCTTTGTCTAAAGAGATTAGAGATGAAATAGAATCGTCTCGATGACGGACGGCACAAGTGTTGGGTGTCTAATTGTTAGTGAGGTAGCCAAAAAATTAATCACCGACCGAGTGGTGCTTATGGGGAAGTGACAGATGCGTTTTTTGTAACTTTAATTGGTAAATGAGAAATGGATCAATTAATTTAAATACAAAGTACTGCTTTATTGTTCGACCTGTCTATGGTGCATTTCTTTCATTTAAGTTCGTAATGTTTGTAGAAATACCACTGACAGTTGGACACGAAAAAGATAACTATGGGCGATGACGTCTTAAATTTAGCTGCAGAGATGCACCCTCTAACGCAGAATAGTGTCGCCTGAAAAAAATGCTCACGCGTGGATTGCAATTTCGGCCAAATGTCGGCAATATAATTCCATCCCCAGGGTTTCGAAACATATCAAATGAAAAATCGAAAATAACTGCCCAAAATAATTTTTCACGGACCTTTCCCTCGATTTAAGTATGAAACTCTATTACTCCACGCGTTTCCCAATTCAGCAAGAGTCGAGAATTTTTTTCTGCCAAAGGTAAAGAAGGCGCAAATCAATCTTTCTGCCCTTCTTACTTCTCTAATTTGACACATTACATCACATGACATAACGTCAAGCGGTAATAAACTGTTGTTTTGAAGTGTCTCCCTCGCCAGCAAAAAAAAATTACTAATTAACACATCACCGACTGTGCAATGAGCTAAGGTCTTATTTTCCCTATTTCTCAACCTTACATAACAAATAAGACAGTCAATTATATCTATGGAAAAATCTTCATTTCAATTATTACAAAAATATACAGCTGTACGGTGTTAATAACATCGTCAAATCATAATAAACAGCAGCTAACAAAATAAATATTACCAACGTACAACATCGTTTACTCCAGTTACAGATATTATTTATGAACGAAATGCTTTATGACCCAACTGAGCAATTAAACGTTAAACTTTCTTTTCACTAGATATACCCGAAGCTATTTTTTCTTTACCCAATTATGATGCATTAATGCACACGTACGTATACGCATTGTTGTATGTTGTAGACGGATGGATGGTGTGGATCTGTGCAGCTACCAGCTCATTAATCAAATGAAAGTGAAGAAAAAAAAAATAACTCTTCATTAACAGCACCTTTTTTTGTTGGCTTCCGTTTCCCAACTTAATTGCCAATAACTGAAGATATGAAAATGAATGAATAGGTGGCATACCACTGGGGTAGGAGTTGGGACCGCCATTTGTTTCCCAATTCAAATCACGGTGGCATACCACTGGGGTAGGGGTTGGGACCGTCATTTGTTTCCCAATTCAAATCACAGCGGCAATAGGTGGCATACCACTGGGGTAGGCGTTGGGACCGTCATTTGTTTCAACGAGTAGAGATCTCTTCAAATCAATTAATGATTGGTGGTCGCTGTAATTTTTTTTTGAAATTGGCAAGAGTGTTTGGTTAGGTAAAAGGCCCGTAGCCTGTAGCCGTGTTGAACGCTTCGCTGAGCATTGAGATCGCGCCACTATACAGCAATGCTATTCACTTCTGTGTATATTGTCTGCAAAAATATGCGCTAACGAGCTCGCCGCCGCCGCACACACATTTGGCCATGTGAGACGGTCAATGATCAGATTATTATTATTTTTAATTCAATTAATTCGACTATAGACTGTAGTTGAACTACCACCAGTCCAACGGTTGTCTATTGAATTTCATGTGCGGTCATTGCACGAAAACGAAATTAAGACATGTCCAATTACGAGGGGAGAGCCGTCCCAGCAGCACCCATCGGTTCGAGGAAATCAATTACATCGAGTCTTTAATTTTGGTAAAAGCTTGCAGAAAATGATGCTTCATCCCTTTAAATTTAAATGGCTGTGAGTCATCTCCCGTTTCGGGGCATCGCAAACCATCAACCCGACCAGAAAACTACTGCATTCGGTTGGGGAAATTTTATCGATTTACCTCAGGCTCTCAGTTTATAGCCAGGCAGAGAGGGTTTTGAGGTACGTTGCCTGTTTTTGTTGGTTTTTGATATTAAAGCCTAGGATGCTGACTTCCTGTTGCCGTTAGCAACTCCATATAGCTGTTCAATGTTGAGTTCAGGGATTTCTCCTCGCCATCGCCATATAGCCAACTATCCAACGAAGTTCGAACGAAGGCCGAATGCTCTCGACGCAGTGCGCAAGTGCTGTGTATCCCTAGAATCTATGACGTCACGTTTCGGAGGGATTGTAGGGGTATCCCGCAGTGAGCTCAAGCTCAGTGACGTCAGCTCTTCACAAGCAATGTGGCGGCATTTTAATTTAAATCGATTGTGTTTTTGTTATTTTTTTTTTTTTGTGAGGGAGATGTCTCCTCGGGGCTTAGGACTAAGCTGAAGCGAATTTTTTATAATGGTCTGCGAATTCAAATACACGTCATCTTTGAGCGAATAAAAAACGGTATAATGGTACATTAATTGTGTATAGACGAGCAGGCTCCACAGCCCCCCACCCTGTTGGCTGTTTTGTTTAGTTGTTTGGCTTCTGTTGGGCTCTCCTGCTTGTTGAGGGAAATTAATGTTTTGTCACGCAAGTTCACATATGCTCACGCACACTCAATTATTATCCGCAGCCATTGCACAAATTGTTTAAAATTTTTCAAATAACTCTGTCAAGTGGCGGCAAGGACAAGTTTGGAGTTTCGGAGAACCTCCTTGGGAAAAGGTTATTTATCGGTTGTCCCACGTGCAGAGGTATTTATGGAGCAGCGAAATGAGTGGCCAAAAATAGGCATAGTAAACGACTTTTAACTGCACGAACATGTAGGTGGTATATATGAGCAAACAGACGATGAACGACTTGTTTATAGCCGAAGATGCGGTAAGCTATGTAGGTATTTGCAAGTAGATGGGCTTACGTGACATTAGCGGAAAAGACGCACACGCGTCGTGAGTTAATTTGCTTTTAATTAGTATCGGAGCGCAACCGGATGTGATACGAGTTTGGGGAAGGATTAAGGAACATGCGGCTCTTTTTATAGCTGGAACGTGCAGGGCGACAAAATACAGAAAACCGACGTGGAGGGGGTGTCAATTTTTTGCAAGTGATCTAACAAGAGCAAGTGTTTTTTTTCCAACAAAATTCAACCCTTTTCTGCACTAAACTTGTTCAAAGTCACACTACATCTCACGGTTGTTGAGTCGGATTTGTCGGATTTAGCGGAACCGAATCGGGACTCTGGAGACGAATCGATCGACAAAAACAGCTGAGAGTTTGCATTGCAGTTACTCGAGCTGTAGGGTAGAGTTCCTTTATCATTCAAACAGAGTTGCGTAGCCCCAGGTAGCAAAGAACAGAAGTGCCAGCAGAACTTTGACCTCAAAACTGACAGAAAGTCGTAGCGCGTCTTAAGACGGTTCTTTGCTCTCTTCGAATGAGGCTAATTGTCCAACTTAAAATATGGAAGAAGGATTTTGTTTCCCAGTGGTATGCTAGACTGAACTGCAAGAGGTAATAAACTGACCGATGGCCTCCACTAAGGATGGGATCACTTAAAGCAAGATGGCGGTCTAAGAGCCCGCAGTAATTTTTCGTTCTGTGTAGCCTGAGTAGAGAGTGTCTCGAAAATAACAGTCTAGCTGCAAATCGGGGCAGCCGAAGCGTGTGACAAGGCGTTGATTATGCATGAATGTTCGTTTCCATAGTAACATCTCGCAGATAACTCTGCAATGCCCCTGAAATAAGAATTTATTGCTTACTTTTAGGTAATTAAATTGCATACCTTTATGGGTTAATGAGACTCTCCAACAGGTTCTAGTCTAAGATGATTAAATTCGTTACTATAAAAACATGACGGCGACAAATTGAATGGCAACGAAATGCTTTCGATTAACTGCTAAGCATTTTGTATGGGAAATTCTTAACTTCATTTTACCAGTCTTAATGGCGACAGATACCTACGATTTTTTGTTTCTGCACATCTATGGCACAGTACCTTTCGAACGATATAAGTTTCATTCTCCTCATTTCATGATAAATACTTAAAAAGTGTACGGAAACTTTTGATGTTTACGTATAATGATATTTATATGTTTTTTGTGGTTATATGGATTTTCTGCTGACCCGATCAGCCTCTATATGCACTTCTAGAGACAGCTTTTAGAGTCAAGGATAAGTGAAAGAAGGGACTGATCAAATCTATTATTTGTAGGTCCGATTTTTCACTGTTACATTTCGATTAGAACGCGTCAATTTCGATGTGAACAGGGCCAGATGACATTCCGACCCACATGGCCATCTATCGCACATTGACTGTACCATCCCAGGTCCAAATGAATGGAACACCCACTGCCATAGACATTGAATGCGCCTGGAGCAGCAGTCCACTGTAGAACGAAAGACTTGATAACAATTTGCCATCGGCACATGTAACGACAATTGATTCATGTTAATGGAATTGTTTGTTTGGAATCTCTTATCCGTAAACACTATCTTAAGTGCAAAGCTTCCTATATCTCTTGGGGGTAGAAACGTATCCCCTACATTAACAACCCCATTCAACGTAACCCAATCCATTTGTTAATCCACTGCCTCAGTATGCAGGCGAGGTATGGCAAATGCTCTTACATAATAGCCTCTTCAAGGAGTACATAATACTTGTAGATAGCAACAAATCCATCATCGATTCCTTGAGTAGATTACTCGCACATTGTCTGTAAGGATTCTATCGAATAATGGAAACTGTGTTGTATAGCCCATTCAAATGCGTTTTTTGTTCAAACAAAATGGGACGCACAGTGTTTACGAAGGAGCTTCTCGTTTGGGATGGAAAGATGTGCGGGATTTTATAGAAGAATCTGATTTTAATTGCAAAAATTGCTATATGCATAACATAACCTCTTTCTAAACTAAAAAATGTTTCAATTTTCTATTTGCAACAATTTTTGGAGTAAAATGCATGCGATTGCGATTTTTTCTTGTCGTACCGGGGGGCACTATTACATCACCCACCTAAGCTTCACTGTTTTGTTGTTCCAACATCATTTAATTCTAATCAGATTAGTAACAACATTCGTTGGCTGTTTTAATTAAAGCGCTCCCTTCGCACACACGTGCAACAACGCGTTCTTGTCCTACTTCTAAAACCACAAAAAAAAAGAAGACCACCCTCTAAGGGCAGCCATTTGTATGCACAGCCGGTTCACTGATTACACTCTTTTATTTCGCACCCTCTTGACAGCCTAATCCCGGCTGACTTAAGCGAAAACTGGAAATAGTTTCACAATCCAGGTACGCGCACTTTCCCCTTTCGCCAGGTCAAAGATTCACGACTTTCATTTGCAATAAATCTGATTATTTCGCCCGTCATAAAATATACCACCGCCCAAAATTGCGAAGGCGGCAGAAGATACAAATATTTACAATCCACTTACGACGTGCGCCAACATTAATAAACTTAACGATTATTGATTGATGTGCGCGAAACTGTGTTCAGGATGAAAGGGTTTTTCTTTTGCGTGCGGTTTTAGTAGGTCCCTCATATAAACTCGCGACATCCATAGGGAGGGATACAATTAATGAGCTGCCTTCCGCAATTGCAAGACGGGCCATAAATTTAAGTGAATAATGACATGCTGCCCTCTGTCGTCAGGGGATTTCCACATATCCGGCATATAATATTCGTGTGTGTGTTGAGAAATCAATCTAAAAATAAAGTTCCTTTTGAAACAATAATCCCCGCCCAATGTCGGAATGCATTCAAATTCTACGGAAGAGTTTGTGCGGCTCCATTTCCACACTCAGAAAAAAATACTATAATATCAATAATAAATAATAATAATAAGTTCTTTATTTTTCGTTATAAAAAACAATTTTACAATTTTATACAAAGAAATTGAGAACATACGACAATGACATAAATGTCGTCTGTCGGGGATTTGAAAATAAAGTTTAATTGTAGTTTTACATATTTAGTTATTAAATTCTTCAACTAACAAATTCCTATACGCTAAAGCATTGATAATGTAATTCTTTAGATTGTCCCAATTACTGAGTACACCGTTTAACAATTTAACTACCTCATCTTCTAATAGGTATCTTTTTTCAAAATATTTGTACCTGAATTCTTTAAGAATAGGACATCTTCCTATGAAATGCTGTATGTTTTCGATTTCTTTTAAATTGCATAAGGAGCAGTTTCTTGACGTGTTTGCCTTAAAAGTAGTTGCATTTAATTCAATTAAGTCGCACCGAGCTTTAAAAATCCACATTATTTTAGTTTGATCCTCAGTATCGGTAAAGTATCTACAACCTGTGTCAAAATCTAGGTTTTTATAAAACCTTTCCGTTTCCTTCGCTCTTTGGATCCTTTTCAAATTGTAACTTGACTTTAATCTTGTTAACAATTCTGCTCTCTTATAGTCCCATTCCATTTTCGATATATTGGAATTTCTCCAGCTAATATTGAAGTCTGCACTCAACTTGTTCAAACTTTGTACCCAAAACAATTCCTTTTGCATCAGTTTTAAGGTAAGCTGATACGGCAGACGATTGCTTCCGTACTCGAAAAGTGTCCTTCCTATATACCTAAGGTGAAGGTCTAAAGTATACAAGTGACCTTCTTCCATTCCAGTTTCCAACATAAGTGCGTAGTTGGGAGTGAAACTGGGCAAGCGCAGTATCCTTTTCACAAAATACCTTTGGAGCTTATCTACTTCTTCAAAGTGCGTATGACCCCACACTTGCGCTCCATACGTTTGTACAGCTCTGCACACACCTTGAAATAACTGCCATTTAGACCGTAGGGAAATAGCTTTTTTATTGAAGAAGTTGTTCCATGTCGCGTTTATGCTGTTTTTCGCCGAATAGTTTCGATTTTCAACATGTTTTGTGAAGGTCATTTTTGGGGTCAATTTCATACCTAGATAGCAGTAATTTGTTGAAACTTTTATTTCCTCTCCTTTATAGTGCCACTTTTCTCGATTAGCTGGTCTGCCCCCATTTTTGAAAATCAAGATTTCCGATTTAGTCATGTTCACTTCTAGATTCCATTTATTGCAGTATTCTTCTAATCTATCAATCATCCCTTGCAGAACTGATATGCTATCTGCCAAAATGACAATGTCGTCTGCATAAAGAAGCAACCTTATATTTATATTATCTATGAATAAGCCACCTTCCAAACATTCATGCAAATCATTTATGTAGAGTGAGAATAGTAGCGGTGATAGAAGACAACCTTGTTTGACTCCAGACATCGTATCAAAATATTTTGATAAATTTTCTCCTGTCCATACTGCTGATTTAGTGCTCTTATATATGTTCTCTAATAATCTCACAATTTTGGTTGATACTCCCATTTCATGTAACTTGTATATTAAAAGTTTACGTGAGACTTTATCGAATGCCGCTTTAAAATCTACAAAAAAGGCGTAAACCTTTTGCTTTCTACTGAACTTTAAATGTACGATTGCTGATAGGTTATATATATTGTCAATAGTAGAGTAACTTTTTCTAAAACCGGCTTGGTATTCTGTAAGAATATTGTTTTTTTCGACCCAAGCAGATATCCTGTCATTCAATATTCCCATGAAGACCTTCGCAATGCAGTTCATAAATGATATCCCGCGAAAGTTACTAGGTAGACTGCTGTCTCCTTTTTTAAAAATTGGGAATATAACGCTCGTTGAAAACGTTTCATCAATTTCTCCACTTTGCAGTATCTCATTATATGCTTGTGTTGCTTCGTATAGAAATAAATCCGGGGCATTTTTAAGAAACTCGTAAGGAATTCTGTCTTCGCCAGGAGCTTTATTTAGCTTTGCCCTTGCTATAACTTTTTTCACCTCTTCAATTGTTATAGCTGCATCTAGGTCTGCATCCTCTCGAAGCATTGGCGCGTACTGAATGTCTTTGGATGTTTGTTGAGGGTTTAGCAGCTGCTGAAAGTATGTTCTAAACTCCGAGGCTGATATTCCTGGGTACTGCGGTGTTTCTTGTTTTCTTATCTCCTTGGCAATCTTCCACCACTCCTTGCTATCTTGCACCATATTTATTTTATTTTCAAGCAATTTGTAGTATCCAGCTTTCTTCGCCTCACAAATGCTTTTATACTTTTTGTTTGCCTTTATATATTTTTCTCTAGCTACTGAACTCGAAGTATTCTTAAACTCCTTTAAGGCCTTAAAAGACGTTTTTCTCGCAAAGGAGCACTTTGCATCAAACCACTTGTTTTTTGGAAGATAGTTGTTATTATTTGCACCCTGTAACGTTCTCGATGAGACCTTTATAATATCAACTAACTCCTTTAACTGTAAAACGTCTTTTCCTTGTTTCCATTCCATTATATTGTTAGATATGTGCTGATGATAGAGATCTTTATTGCTTTCTCTCCACCTGAGCTTTGGTAGAAGGTTAAGCTTTTTTTGTGGCTTACGCTGGCTCTGAACATTTAATGTTAACCGAATTGGCATGTGGTCCGACCATATCTGTTCATCCACTGAAAAATTTTCTATTAGGTTAAGTAACTCTTGCGATACTGCGCATATATCGTTGACAGAATTTCCGACGCTGCTGACATATGTAAAATTTCCCACCTCATCTCCATTTGTTACTCCATTGGTTACTACTAGTCCATATTCACTGCAGAATTCCATGAATCGCCTTCCTTTTTTATTTACGACCAAGTCCTTTGATTTCCGTATAGTTTTGCCTGCTGCAAAAATGTTTCTGTGAATCTCTTCTATTTCTTGCTGAATTTCACCTATCCTGACGTTCAAATCACCAATCACTATCGGGTTGACTACGTTTCCCATTGCAACAAACCGCTTTATCAAACTAAACTCATCATCCCAACTAGCATCTCTTATGTACAACGGAATAATTGTAAAAATATCCTCCATTACATGGATTTCAATCGTTTCCGTCCCCTTTGTGTTGTCAAATATATGCTGAATTCCACTCTCAATCATATTCTTTTTCACTCCATACATGCACCCACCTATCGCTCTTCCATAGATACTATTTCTTACAGCTGGTTTCCAATACGTATCAAAATCTTTAAAATACTTCTTATAATATCAATAAGAAAAATAATTGAATCAAAGGTTTTATACTATTAAAATTGGTCAATGGTGTTCATCCAATTGAAATAATAATTTCAAAACTATAACAGTAATGGTACGATTTTCCATGTGTATTAATGTTGTCACCCCTTTGATTCAATATTTTGTCTTATTAATTAATAATAGTATGTACTATTGTTTGCGATAGTTTTTAATAGGAAAATACAATTAATTATCAAAAGTAAATACCATGAAAAGTAATAGAAAATATGATAAAAACAATAACACCATACTATTATTTCAATAGTATTTAACTTATTAATTTAATAGTATTTACTATTACTATAATAGTACTATCCTGCTAAAACAATAACCCAATACCATTGTTTCAATGGGGCCCTTATAGATATAAAGTTACGTATTCTCT
Organism: Cheilosia pagana; assembly: GCA_936431705.1. Lineage (NCBI taxonomy): Eukaryota > Metazoa > Arthropoda > Insecta > Diptera > Syrphidae > Cheilosia > Cheilosia pagana. The sequence goes on from OW386169.1 coordinate 1,434,659, forward strand.
TGAAAGTAATGGTATCTACTGCAACAGCAATGGGAATCTACTGTTAACACAATAATACAATACCATTGCTTCAATCAGCCTCCTATAAATTTAAATGGTGTACCCTATCGTAATTAATAGTATATACTATTGCAATTAAAGGACCGTATGGCTGAAACAATAACCGAATACCTTTGTTGCAATAGCGATCCGACTAAATTAAAGGGGCGAATCCTTTTAAAATAAATGGTACAGTACAATATATTTTTATATAGGTATCACCTTTCTTTATTGTTAAAAATGCTAAAAACATTGGTTTACAAGCCTATCGGCAAACTTAAGTCCAGCATTAAAAGCAAGGGTGTAGGAATATTGGTCCTTGAAGTCATAGCTTCCGAAGCCTGCAATAAAAGAGTTATTTTTTATTAATTCCATAGAAATAATGCGATGAATAATTCTTCAACTTACCAGTGCGTGGATATTTTGTGAGGATATATAAGGCTTCAGTTTTGATATCATAGTGCCGTTGTTTTGCGACTTCAGTCCATTTAGTCCGAACTTCACTTCATCGCTCAATGTTATGTGCTAGCCATAAATAGTTGCTTCATACGTCGGTGGATCAGAGGCGGTAGTTTCTACAAATACTCGATAAAAAGTTAAAATCGATTACCTACCTTAAAAATGAAACAAACTTAAATTATTAAAACCTGTATTAAAAAATAATAATGTATAAAAATAAAACACTACTATGATCAAAGAAAATTATTTTGCACGTTAAAATACAAATTTAAGAGCATTTTATACACCTTTCTGGATCTATTTAATGACGCGCATATAAATGCACTTCCAAAATTATTAAAAAAATAGTTTAATATAGTTCAAAGCACTATTATTATCAAATAAAATTCATTAAATTATACCTGCGCTGCACTCGTTTTCCAATTTCAAAATGTTGATTCGAGAGTATATTTTACAATGAACTGCACTTTGTCACGACAACGATACTAATGGCAAACTTTGACAAGTCTAAGTAAAACAAACCTTGCAATATACATACCTACTGTTCTTACCGATGGGATATACTATTAATATAATTAAAGTTATAAGATCTACTATTAGCATTTTGAAAAACTATGCTTTTTAATGTGATATACCATTACTTTAAATATGAATCCCTTTAAAGTAATAGGTTTTATACTATTAAAATCACTTCTAAAGAATTTTGTACAGTTACTCTAACGGAGCTTTTATTGAATGACGCGTTTATTAAAGGGATATACTATTAACTTTAAAAATGTATCACATTGAAACAAATCAACTATTTTAAAGCGGCAACAAATAATTTGTTTTCTTAAATTTTCTATATTATACAATTTTGATATAAGTTCCATATTATGATAAGCAATTATGGTATGGATGTTATATCAAATTGCTTTCAAACCATATATCTGAAGCTAGACCAAACAGTTACAAGATTGCTTTTATTTGCAGCATACATACATTATGTGTTTAACTATGCTACATCAAATTTCGTAAACTAAAACTTTTATAAAAAGTTAAAAAATACTTACCTATCTATATTTGTTTCTTTTTTCACTTCACTTTACTTTTTTCACAATCACACACTACTTCGGCATTGCTTGTTTCGAATGTCACATTCGTATTAAGGACTGAACAATGTTATCTCCTACTTTAATTTCTTACAGCGCAGAAAATTATAGATTAGATTTTACTACAATATATTTAATTAAAGACCCTTCACGTTGATTTCATGGGATACGCTATTAAATATATTTTGTTTTCTAGTATTAAACATATTTAACTACATGGAACTATTATAACAATAGTTCATGTTATTGATATTGAAAATATCAAATCCTATTAAATCAATAGTTTTATCTATTGCTGGGTGCCTCATTAAAAAAATGGTATCATTGTTATCAAAATAAAAACAAAAACAATTAAATTAATAGTCCTCCCATTGAAATAATAAGACGACAATATTAATATCAAGATTTTTCAATGGTATTCCATCTAGTAATAAATAATAGTATTTATTAATGGGACAATAGTATACGTTATAAAATATTAATGGTAAAAGACTATTAAATGAATAGTGTTTCCCATTATATTTATAACGTATACCCCATTTATAGTAATAATTTCAATACCATTGTATTAATAACCCGAAAACCTTTAATTTTATTAGAAAACTATTGTTTTAATAGGAAAATCTTATTAAAACGCGTCTTATAAATCCAATGGTCGTACCATTGACAAATTAATGGGACGTTTTTCTCTGAGTGCATGCACCTTGTCATGGTCCAGATGAAGGCTGACTAGATGCACCACCCCCTCGTGCAACCCGACACAATCAATACGCCACACGGAATGTAATTCAAGTCTCGCGCTGCGCTTAGATAAATAAAGAAATTTGTTTGTTTTCCATTAGGTGGAAGATGCGTTACATTGACCTCTAGCGGTGCGCGCGAGTGGGCTGACTGTAGCCTTCTTCTGTCAAGACACATGATGAGCAAACACACTCCAGCCACTAGGAAGTAATTACTTCTTCAAGTTGTAAATGAATGCATAGTGTATCTGCGACGAAACAATAAACAAAAGCGATGTACATTTTATTAAATTGATTAATATGTAAAAATGTACGAGTATTCGACACCAGAGGGACGGAACGTGAAGACGCACAATCAGAGGCAAATGACTGGAGACGCGCACAGTTTATCATTTGGGGGCAAGAGCAATTAAATGAGATTGGATCGGCGCGGCGGTGGTTGTGTGTGTTATCAGTGGGAGTAGGGACATGTTACATGGACAAACGGTCGTTAATTAATGTCATAACAAAGACAGTCTGTCTGGCGGTGGTGTACCAATGACTCGTTGTGTGTTTGGCTTCCTGGTATACAAGTTCTTGGCTTGGAATGTCCCTGGAATTAAACTAATCTTTTGGCAGTGTGAGAATATCCGGTGGCAAGATGATGTGTTCCTCCTTTTTAACTGTTGATGTGATGCAGACGATCTGCAATGAGTGAACTGTGGAGCGTTGGAGGTTTTCAGGGGGATTTGTTGACTATGCAGCGCGATAGGACGGTACCACGCGATACCACCTGTAAAATTGACTAAAATTTTGGCATAAAATTGAGTGCAACGCGCCTGTTCGTCCTTACTACGTTTTCAGAATCTCAATCTATATCCAATCTTGCATCGATGGGTCTTTAATAAATTCGTAGGTCTCGCAGGAGGAGGTCATTCAAGCGACAGGTAGAGAATTTTGGACTGGGAGCCGTGGACCTCCCGTATTTCTTATAGCTATAGGTATAAAAGGCCAAAAATGTATTTTAAGCGCAACATCTTTGCACTTACGTAAGGTGCACTTTTGAAATTTGGTACATTCATTTGGTACATTTTGGTACATTGAAAAATGTGAGCGGCATGGGACACGGGGGATTGGCGCCTTTCATATAATAAAAACACATCACCTTTGAAACAAGAGTCAGCTGCGTTACACGAAATTTTGACCACAAAACCTCTTCGGAAAATATGGTCAAAATTGGACGAAGGGGCGTGGCACTTTGCATACAAAAAAGCCACTTAAAAAGCGATGTGTCTGTCTTTTCACAGCTTGCTTAACTTGAGTCAGCTGCGTCACACGAAATTTTGACCACAAAACGTCTGTAAGAAGCATTTCGGAAAATATGGTCAGAATTGGACAAGGGGGCGTGGCACTTTCAATACAAAAGAGCACCTAAAAAGCGATATGTCAGTCTTTTCACAGCTTGATAAACTTAAGTCAGCTGCGTCACACGAAATTTTGACCACAAAACGTCTGTAAAAATTTGGACAAGGGGGCGTGGCACTTTCCATACAAAAAATCCACCTAAAAAGCGATATGTCGGTCTTTACATAGCTTGCTAAGCTTGTCACAATTTTAAAGGGTTTAATAACCTTTTTGGCCTGTCTTAGACCTGGTTCGCTCTCCCAGTGTTTAATACAGTTAGTTTGTTCCCAGCTCTTTATAGCAAGGTTTGCCGCTGTTTTAGAGATAGCGCAGTAGGGTTCAGGTCCTGTGAAAGGTGTTTCCGAACCTCTTCTGGCCAATTCGTCGGCGTTTTTCGTTTCCTTCAATTTTCTCGTGGCCAGAATTCACCATTATTTTGGTTTTGTTTCTGGTACATAAAGTTTGAAGGGTATTGAAGCAGTGTAAGACTGATTTGGAGTCAATAGTGGGTGAGCTAGGGGCATTTATAGCTTCTTGACCATCAGTGAATATATGGATGTTTGCGCCTTTGATGCCTGAGTTGAAGATGAGACCTGCGCATTCTTTAGTGGCATGGAGTTCTGCCTGAAATACGCTTGGGCTTCTTCCCATTGGTATTGAGACAGTTTGGTTTGGTCTGAAAATTACAGCCTCGACCCCTGAGTCCATTTTAGAACCATCCGTATAAACTTTATGCCTTTTTGGAAAGTTGGTGGGTTATTGCTAAGCCACGTATATCTACTTGTGATCTCCGTGGAGAAACTTCTACCATAAAAAAAACAACCAACTAGGATAGCATAAGAAAACTTCATGTTTAGACTTAGAATTTTTAAAAACGATGAACCCATCTTAAGTCAACTCCAGATTCTAACGGACCGATCCAGTCTTAATTACGACTTTGACTTTACTAACTGTTTCCAGTTACCAAACTTCGTTCGCCCAAGTTTACCCTGCTTTACAGAAGTCCGAAAAAAAAGGAAAACTTTATCCGCCACCATGTCTACTCGTTCCAATTTAAAAGTATAACTGCATTTCTGGCACCAAAATGGGATTTTCTTCCCTGCGGCCAGAATGGCACAGCGAACATCTGTTTTCCAAAAGTTGATATTCATGGCTCCACAGTATACCATATGCCCTGCGGTTGTTGAATAAGAAAAACTTTTAAGAATCCGCAAACGACTTGGCGAATGCATATTAAAAGAGTAAAATCGATTGGTCTACCAGGCCATAATATTTAAGGACGAAAGTGCGCAGTAAATTAAATCATCTTCAACATGGGTAAGCATCTTAATTAATTTTCCCTGCACCTTTTACTGTCAGAGTTTAAGCTCGTCCAATATGCATCAAAAGCAAACACACCCGGTTTACCTATACGTACATGTGGATGCAATGCGCACTCTCCAGTCAGCATCAGCATCCTGCTGAGTAGCATTTATGCATATAGCTCCAAGCCAGACTATATCGAGAGTGAAATTGCATGCCAAAATATTTTCAACTTGTTTGTTTGTTTGTCTGTTTGTGTATTATATCCTGCGACAAGATTACGTTTCACTGTTGCAGCAGTGCCATGGAGCATATGGAGCATGGACCATCCCCCTTAGCAACGCCAAGGCAAAGTGTGTGTAATCAATTTCATAAGTCTCTCAACTCTCTCCCCAGTTGGATAAATAATTGAAAAGTGGAATGTAAACAAATCTAATTTCGTTGGGGAATGTCTAGATTTGGATACACACATCATCATGTCTATAGAAACATACAGGCATTTTCCTTTTCCCACATTTTTCTTTTATCTTTGTTTGGATTATGAAAGTTGAAGGGGTAAACGTTAAGTCTTAATCTAGTGTAGAACTCGTGGATAGTTGAAGTTACACGCAGCGAGAGAGCTTTTGCCATGCAGAACTGCAGAGAATTGCTATGATGGTATGGTACTGTTTCCGTCACCGTAGTAGCGAAAGAGTAGTAGAAAGAATAACCATTGCTTCGATACTCGAAGGTAACTCGAAGGCAGCGTGATTGTGATTCCCCTTCTCAGGCAATGTGAGTGTACAAATTTTATGTGGAAATATGCAAGATGTGATAAAATTGATACCTAGGATAATTGGTAAAAATACGATAGAGCAATAGAAGTGAAAAGACAGCTTTTTGAACTCATTATATTACTAATACGAAAACATCAAAAGTTTCCGTACACTTTTTAAGTATTTATCATGAAATGAGGAGAATGAAACTTATATCGTTTGAAAGGTACTGTGCTATAGATATGCAGAAACAAAAAATCGTAGGTATCTGTCGCCATTAAGACTGGTAAAATGAAACTAAAAATTGACCATACAAAATGCTTAGCAGTTAATCGAAAGCATTTTGTTGCCATTCAATTTGTCGCCATCATGTTTCCATTGTAACGAATTTAATCATCTTACTTTATCTTCAGACAAAATTGGTCGAGTTTCAACGACGGAAGGTACTAGAATTGTTTAAATCACGAATCACCCTATAAGCAGTGATGCCATTTCGAGGGATTTTCTGGGAGTTTTAACATGTCCGAGGGATAAAGGGACATTTTAGTTATTACAGGGGCTTTTGAAGGGCTTTTGAGGGCGATCCATAACTACGTTTCAAGAAGTTCCCAGAGATGCGCTCAGCTTCAAGAAATTCAAGATTCATTTAACCTTAATCACAAACAAATTTTGAAACGCATAAGCAAGATGGCTCTGCATGCACGAGTGTATTGACAGAGTACCTATTAGAGAACTGGACTGTCTTATACTCCATTACTTTGAAATAGTAGTCTTTGAGGATAATCTTAGATCGGGCGAATTTATAATTCAAGAACTCAAATAAGGTAAAAATGATATTTATTAAGGCTCGTCTTGTGGGGTTATTTTAACAACAAGGGATAGCGTCTATCGAAAATGATTTTTTTAACGATCAATCTGCATATAACCCCTTTTTGTATGTACTCTTCTTAAGGTCTTATAACTTCCGAACTACATATCACAGCGATTTGAAACTTTACAGACCGATCAAGAATAGAAAATAAAGGGACACGTGTTTCAGGAAATTTCCACTTCATCCCAGTACCTCATTTTAGGGGGCAACCTCTAGGGGGTCAAACATTTGTTTAAGAAAAAAACAAGATCACCTTTTTCTATCGTTTTCAAAGGTCGCACCGATTTGAAACTCTACAAGTTGGTAGATTATTTTACAAGTTAGTAGGTACCTAGTTTCTGTATTTTTTGGCACTTTGCCAAACTTCAACCCTATTTAAGAGGCTTAAGGGGCCACACACATGGGAAGGGAAAACAAATATAATTTAAGGTCAGAACCTACACAAAAATGTTTTTGAGCGAAGCTATAGATGGCTGCAATCTAAGGCAACGTTTATTATCTACTAATGGAAGGAAACTTCTACTTCCGGAAAGTCCAGACTCCGAGTCTCTTTGTCTGCTCTTTAAATCGATGCATAAAATAACGATAAATATCTACTCCCAGTTAAATAACTCTAGCTCTAAGTTAGTAGATACAAATACCTAGTTTTAATGAACTGTAAATGGTATGGCTCACCTTGCAGCTGCTACACCAATCTGACAGTGACAGATCTGACAGAATCCGAACTGAACAATAAACAAAACTCCACTTTATCGATTCTCGAACCATGTACACTTTCGTAATTCGTGACGACGACAAAACACTTTTTCCAACTTCCACGTTCTGCTTCTGGCAGTGGCTGACGCCAAGAGAAGCAACAACGCGTAAGCACCAACACCAAGAAAAGTACCAAACCAAAAGCCAACGAACGTGCGCCTATCAACGGAATTCCCTCTCTGTTTTGATATCAGATTCTCCGCGTTCGTTTTGGTTCCATTTCCGCGCGAAGGTGAGGCTGAGGCGCATGAATGCATAGTATAGAATAAAATTGATACCACACATACACACTGAAAGAGAGAGAAAAAGTGTGTACTTGAATAAGTGTGGGTATGTCTAAACAAAGTGCAGACAAAGCTTTCTATTTTACGTTCCACAACAATAAGGGGCACCACTTCGATACGACGACAAGTCGTCTTGTGGACTACACAACTGTGAGACTTTTTCATGATCCTCCAGTTCCGGACGAATCGCACGCCAGTGAGGTTGCACATAGCTTGCCCCTCAAATGTTAAGTGTTAAACACGGACGAACAAAGTCTTTTAAATGCAAAACAAAAAATAAAGTGAATAAATAAAATTAAATAGAATTTAAACAAAAATAGTTGAAAACGCGTTTTGTGCAGACAGCCATATTTTTGTGAAGAAACAATTTTCGTTTTTAATTTTTCCTTCTCTGCTCTCTCCTTGCAACACCCCTTTTCGCGCAGCAGAATCCACCACAAAGGATTCTGTTTGAGAGCAAAAAAAAGGAGCGAACGAGAGCAAATGGTACAAAGCCCCCAGCCTCAGAAAGTTTATTTTTTTCGTTCGCATTTCTGTTGAATCCTTCATCGAATTGAAGCCGAGTGCAGATAGTCGTAGTGTGCGCGGTTGTCCATATTGAGTAAGGGCGATTAAATAAATAAGAAAAAAAATATATAAGCGAAATAAAAAATTCAAAGTGAAAAAAAATAGAAAAAGCATCCTTAGAGTGTGTCTATGTATGTATCTGTGAGTGCAAGAAAAAGATGTGAAAAGAGTTTTGTGTTTGTCCATGTATGAACTGGAAACAGTGTTTTCCCTCTAATTGAAAACGCATCGCAAAAGATACATATATAAATAAGGGAACGATAAAAAGACGGTATAGGTATAGACGAGGAGTTTCAAGGATAACCATAATCAGAATCAGCAACCAATACCACCACCTGTGTGATGTTATTCGGCGTAAGTAGTTACATCAATTTATTTAACTAGTTATTAGAGAATGTGTTGCCCAAAACCGAAACCCACGGTCCTTTGTGGATGCTGTTGTATATAAGGGTGGTTTATGGAGTGATGAGAAAGATGGGTTTTTATGTTGGGGATGTAAATGGGTGTTTTGGCGCGGTTTGAGGGATTTAAGGATTAATTTGTTGTGCGAGGCGGCTGTGTGAGCCATAAAATCAAACGACAACCGAAACACAGTCGGAAACGGTTCCGTTTCAAGGTTTTTCCAGAGCATATTGTTGGCTGGAATTTAACGAATCTTATTACCACTGAAATGTGAGAGGATTTCTGTGACCCCGATGGCATTTTATGCACTCAAAACTGCTTGGGGATCTACGAGGTGCCTTACATCACCTTGGGGAGTCAAATAAATAAAATAAATAAATATTTTGGCGCGACAGGTCTGTGGGACCCAAGGCCTAGCTCCTCACAACAATTCGTTTTGTGTGGGTTTTCAATTTTTGGGACAAATGGAAGGGATCTACAATTTTACGCCGGCTAATTGAGAAGCTCTTTCATGACAGTTTTACTCTCGGATGTTTGTTAGACGTTCGCGAGAGGTGGCGCAGTTTAAAAAACCTTAAGATGTAATTTTGTAATTTGGTTCTTATGGGATTCGAACCTTGAACCCCTTGCTTAGTAGTCCAACACACTCTAAGCCACTGCGCCACCCCTTGACGCGTCGTTCGAAAATAAAACCACACTTGGCTGATGTTTACCCGCGGCAGGTGCAATCAAACACTTCAACCTCTCTGTGCACGACAGGTGAAACTCCAAGCCACAAAATCAATTTATCAATTAATGCAAAACCGCGCGTTGCGTTTACTCTGAGCAAATTTCAAACAAAGTAAACAAATCGCCGCTGGTAAACAATTTTAGCGGTCATCTGAGAGGCCCCCCTAGCTTATCGACCATCTGTGACTATATTTGACAAGTGTTTTCTATTTCAACTGATAGACATTTAAAAATATGCAAGTACATCACACTTCTCATTAATTTCAACTCAAGATTGAGATAGCGAGACATGCCTCCGTTGCCTTATCTTCTACCTATGCATAAACGGCATACCGCATACGACATATTATAAACCAACCCCATGTGCTGTCTTCAAATTGAAACCAGAGAATATTTAAGCGCCCCCTCAGACGTCCGCAGTCCGCTTAAACAAAGCGCTCGCATCTACTCACTTGATGAGGTGACATTTGCGCGAAATCTCCTCCCGCCTCCGATGTGACAGATGACAGCAACTAGGTACACCATACGTCAAGAGATCTAACATAAAATTGCTGCCCATCTGCGATCCGAAAACCAAACAGAGAGTTGTGACGTTCGTCGCTGCGGCCAGACATCTCAATCTCACACAACGTATATGAACGTGACACCGTCTAAAGGGAATCAAATTATGCGCACATGTTCCACTCAGGTTCCACAGCAGATTTCTCACAATCACGCGGCTTATTGTCATACTGGATGATGACGCGCGGTTAATTAGAAACCAACCTTAAGCGAATCTCGATAAATTTAAATGAATCTTCGCGATGAATAATATTTCCGGCCTGGTGGAGGATATCTCAAATTGCTGAGCGTGTGTGTAAATCACCATTCAAATAGATTGCGGAATTTCACGCGAGTCATAGCCGCTTGTTGTGTTTTGTTTTATTATTATCAGGAATTATTGGCTGACTGATAAACCAGTTGACGCCGTAATGATATGCCAGATATAGCCGAAGGTATATATCTCAACTTTGGTTAACAGTAACAGATCAAAGGTTCTTCGAAATACAGGTTTTTCGTTTTCGCACACACGCGCGAGCTTCATCTATTTAATTGCGAATTCTACAAGTTGATGGTTGCTAATTTGGTCAACGACTCGAAGAACGCGCTTCTAATTTTTTTTTGCGTATATAGATACCGATGTGACGTAGAGGGAAGGTTGGTATATATCTGGAGAGTTCGCCTCTAGTGCTTGGGCAAGAGTGGCGTTCGCTTCTTGATATTATGTACTTGAAGCTATACCCTGGGGTAGATAACATGCTGGGTATTTATTTTTTCGGCTGCTTGAACTAGTTTCTTTGTTTTTAAATCGGTTAAGGGGATCTTGTACCTTATTGAAATGCAAATAAGCACGATGGACAAAACGTTATCCACAAGTGGAATGGATTGAGACTTGAACTCGTTTTCCGCATGATTCGGTGCTTGAACGCGAAAGAAAGTTGCTTCGAAAACATCCACAAGGACGTTATTGAACTGTGACACCTGTCAACCGTATCTATCAAGGCTACAGTAACCACAAGTCAAATCAAAGTCACCTGTCGAACGATAATACAGAGACAAACGATCACAGATTTTACTGTGCGTGTTCCAAAAAAACTGGGAGTGAATTTATTTATTGGTTTATTTTAAAATTAAATTTAATTGCTTCTTCTTCTTCTCTGGGAGGTTAGAGCGCATGTAAGTACAAATAAAGTGCACGACTGGATCGCACGAAACTTTCTCGTTCATATCATCAGTTTGGTTGGTTTATTTTTATTTTGTTATTGTTTATAGGCTATAAAACCAGATTTTTCAAATTGGTGATGCTGTTAGGTGGCCATGATACTTAAAGTTTTATCCAAATCAAAAATGGCGTTTTCGAGATATGAACAGTTTTCAAAATCAGCGTTTTCGGTGGTAAGAATTGAAAATGAAGGACGCAATAATGTTGAAAACGTCAATTTTACTCCAAGTATGCATTTTGGTCAAAATCGCTTTAGCCGTTTTCATGTAGGTAAAACAAAAGGAAACCAAATTCTCAAAATATGCCTTTTTTCAAAAATCTATTATAGACAATTTAGAGAAAAAGTGAGTTTTCTATCATGTTAGAAATGACCATTACTTTTTTTCATACAAAATTAACTTTTGTTGCAATCGTATTGACCGTTTTCGAGATAAGGCCACTTAAAAGTACCGTTATTCGACTTTTTAGCCAAAAACTGGATATGCAGTCATGTTAACCCCATGTAGCGTAGCGCAAGTATACATTTTGGTTAAAATCGTTAAAGCCGTTTTCAAGTAAACCATAATTAAATAAAGTCTTAAAAAACGACATTTTTCCAAAATAGTCCGTTGAACGATAATTTAGGGAAAAACTGAGTTTGCCATCATGTTGGGAATGACCGTATTACCTTAAATATGAATTTTTGTCGAAATAGTTTTGACCGTTTTTGAGATATGACCAATTTTCAAAACTACCAATATTCGATTTTTTGGGTGAAAAAAAACTGGGTATGCAGCCATGTTAACCACACCTACTTAAAGGGTGGTTTCAGCAACTTATCGCAGTCAATTGAGTTATGAGTTTATCAACATTTCTGATAAGTTGTTGATTGCAAAAGCAAGCAATAAATACGGCAGGCAGTGCAGAATTGTGTTCGCTGTCAAAACGTGTGTTTTCTTAAGCACTTTTCTTAAAATAGTGATGATGCATTTTCGTGCAACAGCAATCCGTTCCCACGAACACGATTGCCAAATCAGAAAAAGACTACATCATCATGGCGGTTGTCATCGATATGCGGCCTGTTCCATAATGCATTTTCCAGCCTACGCCACATCCAACATGCGCGCAGACATTTTGTCATTTCTTTGGGCTATATGCAGAGCCCACCGCTGGCATTACCATCGTCGCCGCGCGCGCACCAGCCTCGACTCAACTCGTTTAATTATGTAAATTCGGATTTAATTACAGCGCAATTGTCTGGAAACCCATTACCGCATCACGGATAGGTGTATCTATCAATTGAACAAGCATCTGAAAAGAAAAATTACGTGCGGTGACCCAATTGAGTCATATCATGGAACTCTTCGCTGGCCAGTCCTTCATGCATCCTTCTATGGGAAAGAGCAACAAACCCAGACTGATTTTGCTTTGTCTCGCTTCGGCGAAGGTAAGGCAGCAGTACCTGGTACCGTGGGTGGCGTGTGGACAACTTTAAACGGTACTCGCGTAATTATTACTTATTACTGTCGATTTCGTTGAAAAAGCTGCGACAAAGAAAGAAATCAAACTCTTGACTGAAGAAGAAGGCCAACCAACAATGAGTAGGATGCTAATTTTGCCATCAGGTGTGCGTCACGTCATGACATGACATACTTTTCGACTTCGAGTAGACCTTGGAGTGACTTTCCCAAGGGTTAGCCGCAGCAATCTCTGACTCAGCAGAATAATTTCATCGGTGAGTATGGGAGTAAGCAACACTTGTCCAATTAACAAGCTTTCAAAAGGAAATCACATGGAGTCCGGGTGACAATATGAAAATCCATCGATTTTCGAAACGTATTCTTTCTAATGCATCTCGGCGCGCGAATTTAGCGCAAACAATGCAAAACGAACAAACCGGGGGAACAGAGAGCACACAGACAATCTGAACTGGACAAAAGAAATGCGGGGAAACAAAAAAAAAATCGATTTGCTTGCGCAACTTCCAATTAAGTTCGCTTTTCCCACTTCAATTTTTACTGGAGATACTTCATCTCACACGAGAAGTAGAAGCAAAAAAAAAATCAATTTGACTGTTGTTGTGTCTATTATTCATGTACAGTGGGGCGAATTTTTATTCTGTTTTTTTGTTGTCACGCCATTTAAGCCGGATTCAGAGACACTAGCGAGAGAGAGAGGAGGAAAATCAAAGAAAAGAAAATTTCTCTGCACTCAAGTACTTGTATAGGAACACGACACACGCATCATAAATCACGTATCCCCCCATTCATGAGATTGGTTTTTGTATTTTTTACTTATATTCGCGCAGTCACACTTTGAGAGTGCAGTTTTTTTTTTAATTTTTGTTGTCTGGCTGCTTCCCGCATTAAATTTCAATTTAATTACCTGCCCAAGGTAAATAAATGTGAAGTCCCACTGCTCAAGTCGGCGCTGCTCTCAAGTCTCAAGAGGCATCTGGGGAGCTTTCACTTTGATGTGCCAAAAGTGCACGAAATTGAAACTCATAAGTTTGCATTGAATCGGTGATGGTACTGGTATATTTATCAACCTCTACATCCTACGCAAATTGAGCGTCCTTAATTTTTATGAGGCGGCCAAAACGACCACCCGAGTGGACGATGGACGTGGTGTTTGCGTTATGGTAATTCAAGTCCCTTGTGAAGATGAAATTGAGTTTATTTTTTTGTGTGCATCTATACAGGACGCAGATGGCGATCGGTTGGTGCACAGGCACACATCAAGGAGAGGAAGGAAAATTGACCCTTTTCTGTATTGAATTTCATAAACAGCAAGGGTCCGGCTTTACTTGTTGTGATGCATTCCCTTTTCAAGTACGCAAGTGTTGCTTGAGAGCGAGAGAGATAGAAGTGTATAACTGGTAAGATTTCTAACGCAGCCACCTCCACTGCCACTTCCGCCCTCTGCTCTAGACGGTGGTGGTAGAACACTGAAGTGCAGTGGACCAAGAACATTGCGTCGAGTACGAGTTGTTGTGCTACCACTTTTCAGTTTTCACACACGGAGTGGTTACTGGCAACCGGTTTTTTTCGGTACGAGATTCTTCATTTATACCAGGAAGTTTGAGCCGTCAAGCAGGCAAGGGAACAACGTACGACAGTCGACAGTGCATGTGTGGCTGCTGGATGAGGATCACCCTGGATTGGAGTCAAGAAGATTATTGCTTCACAATCTGTTGCTGGGTGATGGCGGATGACTGTTTTCTGCATTTTCACAGAGTTGTTATACAAGTCAAGTCAATCTTTTCAAAAATCGCAGCGACTTTGATAGTTGCATACGGTTTTAGGACCTTGCAAAGTCAGAACGTGGCTTGAGAATCAAGAGGAAAGACCCGCCACTGGGTTCAAATAGGCACAACTGTTAAAAATATCGTTCACATTTTGCTATGGTACCTTTAGATCGGGTCTTATAGATCCCTCCGCCTCAAGTAAAAAAAATTAAAAAAAAAAAAAGTAACGAACTGCACTACCATTTAAAAATATAACCAATTTGTTAAAAAACGCACGAAGAGTCAAAGGTTTAATGATTTTTTAAACCTACATAAAAATTGAGAGATCGAATCGGCTGAAAGTTTTATTCTGAGTGACAATTATTTCTCAAAAAACAAAAATGTCCCCCCATAAACCTTTTAAAGTTAACCTCCCATTTTGTACATTTTTAAGGAAAAATAAAATTCCTACAAATTTAACATCTTACTCATTTTTGTGAGAAATATTGGTCATAGGATAGGTAACCAGTTTTGGTGAATTTTTTAAAGTATGTACTTAGAAAAGTCTTATCTTGAAGAATGTGGTTCCCAATTAACCATTCAATTTGATAACACTACAAATACAAACTTTATCGGCTGTAAAAGTCCATGCACTTGTATAATCTAAGTTGTCACAAGTTTGTTTTATTTTACGTCAACAAATTGACTGCTTTTGTAGCTTCGTTTCGTCAAAAAAGTATAAGTCACTAGAGTGAAAAAGAATCGACATTTTTTAAGGTAGGAAAAATGCTTAAAAGCTTTAGTTTTAATGTGATCAATATTTAAGTTAAGTTTGGTTTTAGTTTTAACCCTAAGAAGGCGACACCAACTAAAACTAGCTTTCTAGTGCGAAAACGCCTTGAGAATTCGTCAATCTTTTCATTTTGATCGGAGGTAAAAGATACCTATGTTTTGAAGAAATCTAATTTGAAATGAGCTGAACCTTTAACCCGCCAATTGTGACCTACTGGTCTGTTGCAATCAATTTAGAGAAGCTGCCGCATTGCACGTCCCCCACCATCAGTTGACGTCGAAACTGCTTAGTGAGGACACTTGTAAAATTGTAGATCCCATCCATTCGTGGCAAAAATTTAAAACCCACACAAAACGAGTGGTTGTGAGAAGCTAGGGTTGGGTCGCACAGACCTGTCGCGCCAAAATATTTATTTATATATTTAAGTCGGAGATTTTACATATAGATTATGTATTTGGACATCGGGTCTTTTAAAAATTGGCCGGTGCTATGAGAGTGTAAAAGTTTCGAATGCCGAAAGACTAAAAAACGTTTTTTTCCTTTATGAATGTGTGATTTTCTATTTTTTTCTTAATTTTAAAAAATGTCTTACTAAATAAAATAAAACGCTGTTATTTTTAATGCTTTAATTAAAAAACAAATTAAATTATAATATTAAAATAGCTGAAATTGATTAAATACATTTGCTTTATTGTCAAAGAGCATAAATTAAAAAAAAAAAAACATGAACTATTAGTAACACGTTTCGAAAAATCTTCAGTTAAAAACCCCGGTGCGTGAGACCGGCTTCTCTGTTGATCAAAATCAAATTTGCGTCACCAGATAGATAGATAGACAAACAAGTGTCTTATTTTTATTTCTTTTGTTCAAAATTAGAAGCCCACGAGTGACAGATATTTTTTTTGTTTGAGCATTTTTGGGATATTTAAAAAAACTGCTGGATCTTAAATTTTGAATCCACAGACACTTTGGTTGAATCGTACTGGGGTCGAATCGCGTCGTCCTTGATCGAGCATTACGTTCACGGAATTAAGTTGATTTACATGTGAAACAACAACGAATTCCATCACGTAATGCTCGTTCACGGATAACGCGATTCGTCCGTACGATCCTATTGAAATAGGATTAACTGGGTTGCGTAGAGCTTCCTCCGTACAACTCATCCATGTCCATATCATGCTAGTACAACTCATCCACAAACAAGTGGTACTTATTCCAGCTCATCTCAAAGACATTTCCTCCGCCATTAATTTCGGCAAAAATCCTCCATTCCATTGATCATTTGCGGGCATAATCCTGATAACTTTTTCTTTTCTAGCCTACACCCATATGCAACTTATCACCGTGGATCAACTGTCCATAGATGGGTGGGGCTGTAGTTACGCAGTATTTTGTAAAATATTTGACAGTTTTCTCCTGATTTAATAAAATTCAAAATTATTTCCATGGCCAATCCCTAATTCGTTTCCAGACAGAGTCCTCCACCGTCAGTATTAAGGTCGCTGGGATTAACTGAAAGCTATTTAATAAACCCCAATCAATTACACTGACCGACCGTACCCGAATTGACCCAGTGGAGAATACAAATTAATTTCGCCAGCCTTTTTCTGAGATTGAGATGGAGACACTACCTGAATCGGTTCTCTCTGTTCTAATGCCTTTCGGCGAACTGCGTTCCTTTTTTGTTCTTTGTTAATATCCCCAGTCCTTTTTGTTTGTCGTATAAGCAAAAATCCGAAAACAAAATAAATCTTCAAACGGAAGTCTGACCGGTTTGCTGTGGATAAGTGGACCATTGACCCTTTTTTCATTGGGAAGATTTCACCACACCAACAGCGAAGTGATGTAATTCAATAATGCGTCTATAGCGGGGGTCATTATTATATTTAAGGAAATGAAACATGTTTCTCTACTTGGAGACAGACAGAGTCAAAAGCACAAAGGAAGATGACTGGTTTCTTAGTTTGGGAGTAAAATTAACCCAAAAACAGTGTCAGGTCATTAATCAAAATTCCCAGACACATCTGAGTGTGTGTCCGAACAGCATCAGAACGAGAGACAATTTTCTTTGTTTCATAGACAAATGATCGGTTGTGGTGAATTGCACCTGGCGTACAAAGTACACGAGTGCATTTAAAATGCAATAGGCGCCTTTGTTCCATTGTCCAGTTTGTGCGCGCACATGTTTCTCTGTCTGTGTGGCGTTGGGTATAGCTTACAAAAACGCTACCAAGTATTACACTTTTCCTTGTTGCAGCATAGCGCAGTTTCACAACGCAGATACTTGAGATACTTGAGATACTGCTGCATCGTGAACCGCCCCGAGTATTCGGTTCTGGACGTGATTGGTGTGACCAGTCACTGTGTCGCTTGATAGTTGTGCGCTTATCATAATTTATGGCAATAAAACGTCATGGGTAGTGCGTTTTTTTCTTGCCCTTGCATTCTCTTCTTGAGTGTATATAGATGCAAAACAGTCGAAGTGCACTTTGTGGTTAAGTTAGTTTCGTTATGCGAATATGCACTCGGTTACTAGTAGAGGTGGGGTTTTTTCTTTTAATATTCATTTTATCAAGCAAAGCGGATAATTGATGATAATTATTAAAGGAAATGGCAGCAGTATAATTAAAACTACACAGTTCTTTCTTTGTATGCGCACAGTGTTGGGGTTGCAAATACTTTTTTTCAAATTATTATTCTTTTCGACACATCTAAGAGTGGATCGCTTCAATTTGGTAAAACAAAAATTTGAATTGGTCCTCATTAAGTAGGGTAAATAAGTACCGAAAGAAATTGTGTCGGCCATTAATAAATAAATAATAAAAATAAAAATTCGGTATACGTACTTGGAAAGTGTTCTCGCTTCGACAAATGCTCATGGGGCGTCAGGAATCGGTCTGGAATGAAAAGAAAACGAATATTTATGTAATTTGCTCATGGTTTTTCCGCCCCTTTGTCAGAGTTTTATGCGCTGGGGCTCTGATAAGGACGGCTCGGTTTGGAGGCGTAGCTTTGCAAATTAGATGCGGGAAATGCGAATATTCACTTTAAATTTTGTGTTTAATTAGAGCGTTTCGCCACCTTGACTTTCATGCTACTACGGCCTTGGATGGAGTTTGCATAGGCGACAAGTGCGCGTCACAAAAACGGAACTTAAATCACAACAATTCACACGTTTAGAAAGCACGTGTCGGCAAGCTGTTTTGCATAGTAAAACACATGAACCAATTAATCTGTCACAACACAATCCCAGTTGGATAACATATAGGAAGCGATAAACAAAGCAAATTTCAATTGCCAACTAGGAAACTCATGGCTTGCCGATGTCATATGTCACCAGGCGATGTTTATTTATTGTTTTTTTTTTGTCTAATTACAATAAATCGCAGTTACATGCACATTTACAACGTTAGCCACTCAAGGTGTACTTACAAAAATAATTACCCAATCATTGGTAGTTAATCGCATCAAGAGCTTGTGAATCTTGAAAGAGAGTCAAATTAGAAAACTAACCAAAACAACAAAATTAAATGGAACCCATTGTCCGAATATGGAAATAGTCAGTGGCGCATGTGTATTAGTTTTGTTGTATTCGCTAATGTTGAACAAACTGAATTATAAATATTCAATTTGATCAGAAATGCTAATGAGTGGGAACGGTTTTTTTTTTTTATTTTGACGTAAGTATACTTCTTCAAAGTTGTTTTGTCTAAAATGATAATAGTTTCACTTAATTTGCATCGTCCGAGCCGTATGCATTGACTGCGCAAAGGCAAACCGATTTGTCATGTACGTTGGCAAGTTATAACCATGCATTTGTATTCATATTTAGATAGACCTTTAAAGGAGGCTCCATGTGCTGGAACACGTGATGAAAGTTGAGAAATGGGCAATGGATGTATGAGGCGTGTGGAACGTATTTACTATGGAATCAATCCTTTTTTATTTGCGAATTTCTGGATCACCTTTAAGGGGATGTTGCACTCTGCACTTAGAAGTCTCTATTGTTCGAAAAATGTATATTTTATTCTATTTTATAATCAAAAGTTATTTATTTATATTTTTTACTAGCAGTTCGTCCGCGTGATTTTTCAGAAAAATTGTTACTTAAATTGCTCTTCTTTTAAGGATCTGTTTATAGACAATGTTTTTGTGTTTTCATTGTGCGGCAATAATATTACAAGCCCGGTCAATAAAAAGCTTTGATTTGCAGTCTAGTGCCATTAGGTCATTGCAAACAATGTCATTCGATTTGTAGACTACTTCTTCCACGTCAAAGGACTTACGTAAGATGTCATTAATAAACGCAGATTGATCATTCTTTGGGGTCCAAATTGCTCGTTCGCAAAAACATTTTTTGTTAGTCTCCTTCAGTTTCTACTTGTTTGTTCCTTAATGGTACGTCCACCTAATGCTGAGACAGCTTTTTCGATAACATAAAAGATGCAGTAATCCCCTGATAAGTGACCCTCGCTTAATTGCGTTGCTCGTTAAATTCATCCGAAAACTGAGCAAACAAATCATTGCATAAAAAAGTACATAACTTTTCCCATTTAAATGCTTCCCGTTTAAATGCGCCTGCTTAAATGCGTCACCCGGTTAATTGCACCACAAAAAGTAAATATTCTCATTAAACGTCATACAAAAATCTCCCGGTTAAACAAACACACACTAGAAAAGCATTTAAAACTTTTTGTGCAGCTTTAATAAAATCAAAGACACTTGTCACATCAATGGTCAGCGATCGGATGCGTTGCTCGGATAAATGCGTTGAAAAGAGTACATTTCCCCAGACGCAATAATCCAGGGACTACTGTCTAGAAGATGTTCAAAACCATTTCGACCAGTTGATTAAGAATTGTTTGAGTAATGGCGAGCTTAAGGCAGTAGTCAGAAAAAAAACCCATTTTGGTCAAAAACGCTCCCAAAAAATAGGCATGGCAGTGAAAGAAATAGCCTATGTCCTTCTCAGAATCTTAACTAACATTTCAAAACGAGTTTCATCGAAATCTGTGCAGTAGTTTTCACGCCAACCCTTAACATATGAAAACAAATAAGAAAAAACACTTTGAATTCTTAACAAGTGTGGACCGAAGTTTATTCCCTTGCTTAATATCTTTCCCGGCTGCAGGTCCTTCGTGAATTATTAACAAATCTAATTTTGTTGACACTTCAATGTGATTCAGTAGATCTGTTCCCCTACAATTATGTATTCAAACAAAATTCTTTCCTTTATCCAAAATTTGTAAAGGAGGGAGCAAACTTTGACTGAATTTGACTAATGTGTTCGAATGCATTATTGTAAGGGAACAGACCTTATATTTATGTCTTTCTGGGATATTCCCTACGCTAAAATTCAAAACTTCCCTTTAAAAATTCCGATGAGTTCCTGCTGCTTTTCCACCATGCAACTTGCAATCGAAAATTGAAAATATTCCGCAAAAAACCGAAATGTAAAGCCAAGAGATCCCACTCCACAAGTACGCCCTCCGTTTAACAAAACAAAAACAGCGTGTGACTTATCGCTCATCTATATACATATTGACATTGAGCCAACCATCATCATCATCATGATATAAACCACACACATGACAGTACTTCTTTCAGCAAAAACAAAGTCAATTAATATCATATTTACAAAAAAAAAGAAACAACACACATTGGCCCAATTTCGAAATACAATCCACAAAGACTTCTCCTCCATACACACGATCAATCATTTTAGGTTCAATGCAAGTGAATCGTCCATACACAAGGTCCTCTGTCTAGCGAGAGTGACTAATTGAAACAGAATTCCAAAACGGATTTCCCAACCTCAAAATTTCAAAATTAATATACATGGATTTCTTAATATCTTTCTGTTGTAACGCATACCTTTACAAAACCCGGTAAAGTGGTAGAAGGCGTCGATATACCACTTTGATTTTTCATTCTCTTTATCTAACTGGTACGCGATGTCGCGTCGGTCGTCGACTTTGTGTTTTTTCGAATTTAGATAAGACGAGCGATTTCTCAACGCTGTCAACTATATTTTCTCCATTTTTGTTTGTACCGACCGATGTTCTCTGTTTGCTGATGCATAGGTAACCGTTTTTACTTTATCAGTTCTATATCTAAGAATTAATAGGTCACAACTTGTTTGGAGTTGCGATTTGTTTTAATTATCCAACAGGGTAGTTATTTTTAGTGGCCATGAAACGACTCGGGGAAATGCTATCGTTTGTTATCGGTTATTAGATTAAAATGGCGTTCGGAGAACAACGACTAACCTGTGTTTTGAACTGATAGCTTGGTAATTTATTTCAACGAATGTTGCTTTCAAAATGCACATAAAGAAACAAAAAGCCATATAAAACTGAATGGAAAAATGGTATGTCCGCGGATATCTTACGAACTATTGCACCGATTTACAAAATTCCTTTTTTTAAATGTGTCATGTAAGTCTGCGCTACTTTTGTTTTAAAAATACAACATTTTTCATTTAAAAAAAAATTATGTTTTTGTGCATAGTAAAATTATACATTTAACTGAATTTGTTTAGAAGAATTTGCTACAAAAAAATTGCATTAAAAACCCCAAAGTTTTATATAAATAACCAGCGCCTGCATCCCTAACTGTCTTTCTTTCTATTGAAGAAGTGGTGAAGGCTGCAAACCGCCCAACAGGGAAGCCACCGCTCTAAGCAGATCGTTTTTGCTGGCAACCCTTGACGTAAGAAATGCATTCAATTCAGCTAGGTGGAGTGATATACTTAATGCGTTAGAAAATAGATTCAACATCCCAGCTTATCTATTAAACATGGTAAAGGACTATCTCAGATCTACGAGACCACAGAAGGTCCACGAAGGAAGGGAGTGGCGTCTGGAGCAGCACAGGGATCAATTCTGGGATCAGACCTCTGGAATATCTCCTATGACGACATACTTCGGATGGAGATGTCCGAAGACACCCTCCTCGTTAGGAACGCAGACAACATCGCGGCAGTTATAACGGCAAGAAACTCTGAAAACGCGCAAAGAAAGCTGAGCCAAGTCATGCGACGAACAACCTTCTGGATGGATGAGCACGTTCTTCGTTTGGAAACTGAGATAATCCTTCAGAAGAAGAAGAAAATCCCCACGCAAATCGACTTTCAAATTGGCTCTAAAGTCATTAAGCGGTGACGTATCTGAGATTGAGGCTCGACACCTTCTGGCAACAGATAAAGCTCGCAGCGGAACGAGCCTCTAGAGTTACAACATCACTCAGGAGGTTAATGGCGAACATAGGTGGTCCAACGCCAAGCAAGCGCAGGCTATTAATGTCGACAACTCTTGCAATTCTCTTATATGGAGCAGATGGCGGCAGTGTAAAGACGTGGAGCTCTACGCGTGGCTAGCCCTTACCGAACGGTGTCGGAACCAGCCGTCCTGGTAGTCGCAGGAGTGACTCCCATCGATCTTCTAGCGGCACAAAGGAAGTATGTCCACGACAACAAGGTGGAAATTGGACTGAAAGCGGCAATCGATCAAGCAGAGCAAACGATGCGGAAGTGGCAAGAGCGCTGGAGCTCGGAAAGCAGAGGAAGGTGGACAGCGAGGCTGATAAGAAATGTGGCTGAGTAGAACGACTGGAAACAGGGTGAGGTCAACTACTTCTTCGCACAGTTTCTCACCGGTCACGGAAATTTCAACGCCTTTCTCCATAAGATTGGCAAAACGGATAGTCCAGCCTGCCAGTATGGCGACTCTGCAACAGACAACGCACATCACACGTTTTTTGCCTGCAGAAGATCGAAAGCACAACGCACAGTCCTGGAAAGCAGCATTGGCGCTTTCAAGTTGACAAAATGCTGACGAGCGACCTGAACTGAATAAAAATTTGCCGGTTTGTGAAGAATATTCTCAGAAGAAAGAAAAGAGAAGAAGAACAATACCGGGAAAGGGCGTATGATAACAGCCCCCTTGAAGTGATGCGAAGAGCGGTCCCAGGGGGCTGTGTGAGACGATAGGGTTGGGAGGAGTTTTAGTCCGAAAGCATTGGGAAAGCCGGACACAAGGGGATGGTCAACGCAAACAGGCCTCTCCAAGAAAAAAATCTTTCTTTCCTTACAATGGTTATCCAAATTGCGCCATTTCCTACCGCAAATGCTGCAAGCAGCCCTGATTAAAGCAACAGTGACATTTAATTATATTGCACGCGGTATAGGCCGCATATCTCTCTAACCGCTCCTCATGTTGCACAACTGATGTACGATTTTAAGTCACCGGCGCTCATTAACCAACCAAGCCGACAGTTTTTTTTGTTACCTTAATTTTTATGAGCATGCGGTTCTTCGCTGTGCTAGTCCCGGTGCACTATGTGCAATCTCTGTCCCAACGGCAACAAACACTTTCGCTTGAAATGACTCTTCATTTAAAAATTGTTTGCCTGTGCATGTGCAAACGATTTCGAACACAAAACATTGCATAAGGCGGGAGTCATCGCAGCCCTTCTATAGTGGGAAGCTATACATCTGGTCGGATGGACTTTGTAAACATGTGATAAGAGGGCTGCAATCAATTAGCAAGTGCCGGCGATAAGCAACCCCCGCAGCCCTTTCAGTGATTTATATAGGTACACCATCGATGAGTGATTATCATAGCGCCGAGATTGCGTAGGAGAGTAGGGGATGATTTGCAACTAGTTGCGAAAAAAAATGTAAATGGAACGTTATAAATAAACAGAAACACATGAGGCCCGCGTGCAGATTCATATTCATTTATGTGTTGTAGATGGGTCAAAGTTGCAGTCAGTTCAACGACAATCTGTCTATGGAAATAGCTCGTTAGCGAAATAGCGAAATCTATGACAGTAGGGTAGTTGGTTGGTTGAATTCACATTCCGTGATAGTCGGTCAATGGACTGCAAGTTGATGCTGTGAATTGATTGATAAATGGAACGGATGATGCTCTCTGTTAACCAGAACGTGTGCGCGCAAATATTTCCCCGTAAGTGTCACGGAATTTATTCAATTTCGGTGCGGAATGTGGACATTTTTGCTGAGTGGATCCATTGATATTCGTTGTCGTCAAAAACACCTATAACTAAAGTAAACTATATGACTACCCACGCACATTTGCAAAATGTATTAGTCACCTACCTACTTCGGCATGTTAATGGCAACATTATACAAATTCCAACGCATTTTTTGTCAGCGCATATTTTGCCTACCCCACAGTAACCCCCCAAAGACCGGCCGCACGTATTTCGGCTTTACATATACGAATTTATTAATCCCACTCCCTTGGAGGCGAAAATTTGTGCACAAATTTGTAACTTTTCCTATCCTGTTATGCATACAATTTGTAAACGTCCAGGGCAACAAGTGATAGAGAAAAAATGTCTTCCCCCTAGTCCATAGGATATCCAAAGACAACCGTTGTTGCTGGGGTGCTTTAAATTCGCATCAACTTGACTCGTTTTGATGAAAATACCTTTTGTACTCAGGGCGAGAGACTGTCTATAACAGAAATGGGATACAAAGAAACGGAGAGAGCAAATAAAATGTGCTTAATAAAGTTTGTCGTGTCCCTGCGCCCTGTCTTCGATGGGGGTGGGAAGGACTGGGACTTTTTTTCTTCTAGAAGAGAACTTTTTTCTTTTTCTTTTTCTTTTGTTAAAGCCATATCAATTGACTGAGTCAATTTCCCGGAAGCCAACAAGAGAATAACAAAAAATATTAAACAAGTTCCACATACGTTCCAAGTATGCTTCCGGCACCTGTAAGTGAACACCAATCACTTTGATGCACATATATGACACAAGAGGATGCAATTGAGTATATACACACACAGCGTGTCCTTATAAGGACTCGTGGACTTGTCTTGTTCATTGAATAATGCGTGTGAACGAACTTTCTGATGATGTTGGTCGTCATCAAAAATAAGTGGTTCTTCATTCTTTTCCGCAAAAAAGAAGAAACACAAAGCTTAAACAATATATAATACAATTAATACTCATAGGCCGCCCACACAATTCGACCGAACGATGCGCACACCCCTTCCCAGCCGCATCGGCGAGGGTGAGCCGACTGTGTGTACATCGTTTTGTGTGTCAATGACTTTTAGAGATGTTTCTGTTGCTGGTTTTTTTCTCTGCTCTCTCTCGCCATGTTCTAATAAATTTAGAGCTAATTTTGTGATCTTTTTTTATAGTCAAAGAATTAAGAATAAATTAATCATATAGTGTCAAGCAGAGTGCGCGATGTTTGCTTGTCGTGTTGAATGATTGACCGGACGACTTTGCTGTCAGATTTATTTCGAATGCGTAATAGATAAATTTCGAGTTTAGCTACATCAAAATAAAACACGATAAAACGTGTACACATAAAATAATGGTTAAGTGGAACATAAAAAGCGAATTAACGCACAGAGATCGCCTTTCGGCTTTGTTAAGTCAAGAGTTGCGATATAAATTTGGAAACTTTGCGCGTAATAGATGCTTGGCTATGATGTTTTGATGTTAAGAGATCGTGCCGACAGTATGTCCAAGTTTATGGGTCCCCAGGTGGAGCTAAACCTGTCAATGGCTGTGTGGAAAGTGATGGACTTTGTTTATGGGATGTTTTCTTGGATAATTTTTTAAAATTTACCCTTGGAGGTGGACGTGTTTTGTTTGACATGAACAAAGCCGGCGAAGATAACGTCCGTTGGTGTAGAATCAGACAAAAAACGCTTGAGCACGTAGCTCATCGCAATCCAGGACTATTTCAAATTTATCTGACACCCAACCCGTGTCTCCCATGATATAAATTCCATCTTCGACCCATGTGGAACTAGTTCAAACGATCTCTCTGCAGCACATCAATTCGCTCAAGGATCCACTTCTAAATTCGACACATTCAACCGAGTCAACTACACACAATCTGCCATCAGGTGAATGGATCCACATCGAGAGAGTCAACAGGCGACTATTTATTTCAAACAAACACCGACCTTCGAAGCATAGGGGAAAATAGAAACAGAGTTTCATAAATAAATCACGACTTCCTGCACAGGTTTCCCATTTCGAATGCATGGAAAAATATTTCCATTCCACAGCACCAATTGTCACGTCCACGTGCAGCGTATATGTCTATCACATTTCGTGATTCCCCACGAGTACAATCGAGTGCGGATTTTTGTTTTCTTACAACAAACTGATTGCTGCTCATCCGTTCTCGTTCGTCCTCGAACGATTTCATTCACATCGGTCCGTTGACACAGAGTGTAACTAGAACACAGCTTCCTGACTTTTGGCAAATTGCGCTTGCCAAAAAATTTCACCCAATTCCCGTAAGATAAAACGAGATAAAAAGAAATCTTATGTCATTCGACAAATGTGTGTGGGGGGCTAAAAATAGTCAGCCATCGCCGCCGCCGACTGAACGCGCGTTTGGCATAAATTGAAATCGGCAAATTGCAGTTGTCAACTGTCAACCTGTCTGCATAGGGTTGCATCCTTGGATGGGTTTTCTTTTTCGAAACAAAGTCTCAGTACGTGACTCGAAGGCAGACGCGCCGCCGGGCACATTCGAATACAGTATTGAGGTTAGTCCCCTCTTTGTTTACACATAAATTTGACGTCACTTACTGTCAAAAATTGTTACAATGTTAACCGCCGTCGACACGCGGTATGGTTGCCTTAAACGGTCTTGTTGTCATGACTATTTCCTGCAAAAAACAACATTTCTAACTGCATTTGGAAAGTGGATTCAGAAATTTAACAGAGAGTGAACCCCCAATTGCACTGTCGTTGCACACAGTTTTGTAATAACATTGTTATTGATATTTTCTGACAGATAAGCGCCAATTAGGGGTTGACGTTACCTAAATATCGGGTAAAAAAAACAAGCAAAAAAACAATTTACTTGGAAAAATCGGCGGCAAGTCGACCCCAAATTGGCGTATCCGTATTTAACTAGGCATGCTCATATCGTACGTGACTCTGTCGCATTGTTATTAAGTTACAGCGCGCGGCGCGGTGAAAAGGCAGGGGTTGCAACACAAATTTTAACTGTACACGGGGAAAACTTTGTTTGCGGGAACAAAAAAAAATCAGCGTGCGAGTGCACCCGTCGCATGCCATTTCCTTTATGCCATGGCACGACACTCATACTCGACTCACGTTATTAGTTCAGCTTAGCCGGTCGGTCGTGCGGTGGTTTGAAATCTCAGATGCCGGCAAGTGATAAGCGAAAGTTTTGACCTTTTACAGCTCGAGCCGCAGTGGTTTCGCGCAAGCTTGCCTAAATTGGCAGCTTGTTGAAAAATTCAGTTTGGGTAATTCGCAGTTAATTGTGGTATTGATTTTGCGGTTACCTACGAGGACAAGGTGGGTGTATAGCTTATGAAGGCATTCGAAATGGGTGGGAAGTTCAATGGTGGAAGAAACGGGGGCGTATGAGTAACATTCCTCGCTGGAATGCAGTCAAGGACACATTTGCTGGAAATAAGTCTGGTTTTTGTGGGCCTATGACGTGATGAGGTAGAAACGAACAGTAACATTAAAATATTTGAGCGAAATTCAAACAAATCATATTAATACGTGAACATCAAATGTTTCCGTACACTTTTTAAGTATTTATCATGAAATGATGAGAATGAAACTTATATCATTCGAAAGGTACTGTGCCATAGATGTGCAGAAACAAAAAATCGTAGGTATATGTCGCCATTAAGACTGGTTAAATGAAGTTAAGAATTTCCCATACAAAATGCTTAGCAGTTAATCGAAAGCATTTTGTTGCCATTCAATTTGTCGCCGGCATGTGTCCATAGTAACGAATTTAATCATCTTACTTTATCTACAGACAAAATTGGTCGAATTTCGACCACAGGCGGTACTAGTAAAAAATATAAAAATGGAAATATCCGATTTAAGTGATTGGTAGTTATCCGTCGGTTGATTTTACATGCTTAACTCGTTTTATTCTTCAAACGGTAGTCTGTAAGTTGTATGCGACCTTTTTTAAGAGTGCGTCCTCCATATTTCAGTCAGTGCAGAAAAGTTTCTAAGCAATGCGGGTGGGAAAAACCTCCACTCAATGAAAATTTCCACATTGCATTTCGATTCAAAGAGTTTTCGCAAAAGTCCCTTCCCATATTTGCCCACAATTTACCGCAAAGTGCTGTATGCACATCAAAAGCAAGTAAACACTTCAATCGAGCCTTTTATCCCCACAAAATTTCGGAACTTTTAACACCCCCCATTCCAACGACATACAATAGAGTGCCTGCATCTTTCTCTCTCTCTTTTTCCAAACAGTGTAAAATAAAACCGCACACATACAGCTGAAAAATGCCACTAAACTTGTGTGGCAAATAGTTTTCGTTGTTTTTCCTTCTGTTATAACTCTCACGAAAACTTGACACAGAACTTTTATGTTATTCTATGTCATTTCGTGAAGAAAAAGCAGAAATGAAACAAAACCATTCTCAAGTGACCGAAGCGAAGCCGGTAACAAAAATAGAAAAAAATATGTATGAGAAACCTGGTCACACGGATAGACGGTTCGCAATCCGCACCCTCGATGGTTGTGCTAAAACCAGGACATTTTATAATTTAATCGGCTATTAACCCACAAAAGGGATATGGAAAGAGCAAGCGAAAAATTACAACTATACCATGAGGCTTGGTTACATGTTGTTCATATGGGCACGGACAGTGCGGTTTGGCAAAGAAAACATACGGAAAAATTAAAATGCACTTGGTGGGAAGTATACGATGCCCTATAGTTATTTTGAGCGGGATTTAAAGTGACTATTTTAAAAGTTTAAACAATTTGTAGCGAGATTTCAAGTCACAACTCTAGAAGTTCAAACAATTTGTAGCGAGCTTTAAGGTCTGCTCCCTTACAAAAATGCATTCGAACACATTACTAAAATTCAGTCAAAGTTTGTTTCATTCTATACAACTTTTGGGCAAGGGACCGAAGTTTGACTTATTTGTTCGAATGCATTATTGAACAGACCTTTTAAGTTACTATTTTAGATATTTAAACAATTTGTAGCATTTTACTTCAGGCACCAAATTTATCATTTGTTTTGACGTTTTCCTAAATTTATTTATGTGCAAAGAGAGAAGACGAAAAGTGAGCCAAAAGTGGCGCATTTTTTATACAAAAATCCGTCAATTGTTCGATTTCTGTTCGACAGTCCATTAGTGACGCATTTTTCATACAGAAATACGCCAGTTGTACGATTAAGAGTAGTAAACTGATAGTGGCGCATTTTTAGTACAAAAATCCGCCAAACGAGTATTAAATTCCTATTTGATAACCAATCGAACTTTTGATTTAGTATTAAAATGGAAAATCCGACTTTTAAAACAGAAAAATGTCCGAGAACTAAAACGACTCTTTTGTGGGGAACAATTATTGCCTACGTCATCAACTGGAAAGCTTAAAAAATATTTCAAAAGCGAATTTACCCTACTACACCCTTTCGTGTATACAAAAAAATACAGTGGAGGTGTTATTTTTACATTTCACGTGCCAAAAGCAAATGAGCTTCCGTTTTTAATGAGGTCTGCAAATGACCCACGAATTATAATGTTTTTATTGCTAAAACGAAAGCTAAATGCTTGAAAATTGAAACAATAATTATGAGGTCCATCTAATCCATGTGGAGCGCCTCATGCAAAATTAAATCCAATTCAGCAAATGAAGAAATAACTATTTCCATGCAATCTACATACTTTATGCGGAATACATAAACATTTCTGAATTATTCACGAAGACCACTCAAGTCTGACAGAAGCGCATGATACTCTTCCACTTGAGTTCCTTTGGGGAATTCTCTACAAGAAACTTCTTGAATTCGAATAGACGCATTTATTAATTATTACAAACTGACGGCTGCCCATAGTTGGATGAGGAATTGTGAAACATTATTTTCTCTTTCTGTACGACAATCCACATTCATCATAATCATCACTAAATGCAGTTTTACTGTCAAAGTGATAAACAATAACGACTCGGCGTTGACACTGTTTTTTTTTTTGATGACCCACTTAAGCATTTCAAGTGGCTCGCTTCAATTCGCCGCGCAAAGGGCAGACTATTTGAAAATTGCCATGTGTGCGTGTGGACTTGCAGCAGCGCGCTTTAAGAGGTCACACCAACAGGTCCGTATAATTCATAAAATAATTTTGACTTTGACACATGTCACTGTGGCAATTTGCCAACTGATACCGAGTTGACAGATGAGAATGCGGTTGGACCACATTCGTGAGGAGTGCCACAGGTTTGCATTCGCAGGCCAATACTTTTAATTAATATTTTTTCATTTATTGCACAACCTGATTGGAGGAAAAAGATTTAAAACGCACGCCAAAGAAGATATACCGCGAATGATAAAAATAGAACTACTTAGGAGGCCCGCTTTCTTGCGCGCCGCAACCGACATTCGCAATCGCGTCAGGTACACCCAGCGAGAGTCGCCGCGCCGCTCTCAAGCAATAGGCAACCAGCAACCACCTTGCGAGTGTAATATGTTTTTGCTTTGACAGCTACCAACAACAACAACTGTGTTGAGATATTTATTATTGCCTATGCTATATGTTTATGTGCGGTAGTGTTATAAATATTATTGCGCGCTGCCAACGCGTATTGTGGTCATAGTTATGCAAAAGAGGTATTTCTTTCGAACTCACACCGTGCGCCCAGATGTTTACAGCATCATGTGCTCCCGATAGAGAGAGAGACTGAAAAAAAAACCCCAAGATTTAGGTTAGTTGGCTAATTTTGCGGAATTCTAGATGCTCTTGTGCAATTATTCTCGTTTGGCCATTACAAATTGCCTGTAAATGCAATTCAGCTGTTCTGATTGTTTCTGTGAGTTGAAGTGTTGCCCCACATTGTTGGGAACGATAAAAGGTCATCATATGGGACTACTGGGTCGCCTTTAGATTGATGGATCACCCATTGACATTCCATTGATTGAAATTGACATGTTCATATAAGGATCGAAATTCAGGCACTTTAGGAACCTACACTAAAAATCTCTAGCACAGCTTATAACTTTTGATTGTAGGCGTTCATGTATGCCACATGATACAACTTAAGGCGAGACAAAAAATTCGCAGTGCAAAACAATCAATCAGAAATAGGCAGACACGTTTTATCTGCGTGTGGATCGTATTCAAAGTATGGGCGGAATTAGCGATCAGACAATAATTGGGAATCTTTAGAAATGCCCTCGTACATCCACTTAATCTGCATGTGCAACTGGGGTCATTTGTCTGCTTCGCAGTCGTTCACTTTTACCTAATTGAGAGACTAGCCCGAGCGATATGCTAGAAACGACAAGAGAAAAAAAAAGTAGTATAATTGAATCAAATGGGAAAAGAAAGAAGCCTGCCCGAATGAACTGGCACTGGAACTTGAAGGAATAACAACAACGGTCACTGGCGCACTTAAATTCTTCTCAACGAAGAAGAGGATGGAGCGCGCTCTGTCAAGTGTGGACTGTGGACTGTGCCCGCGCATGGTCTCCCCACAAGTAGGTATATATAGTTGGCTAGACCAGTTTAGCTGGTTGGACAACGATCATGATAAAAATGATCAACAAAAGACAGCATGTGTGTATGTGTGACTTGCGGTTTGAAATATCCATGCAGATAATGATGATGATGATGATGATGGTATGTGCGCGAATAATAAGGAATATAGAGGTGGACGACGCGCACACACAATAAGGTTAATGCACTTTGGGGTCGATGGATTCATTTGCTCTTAAACTCCCCACAGATGGCGTTTTACACATACATTCTGCGAACATCCAACCAACTATAAACACAGTCAACCACCAGTATAGTCGTATGGCCGGCCAGTTAGTCAACTTTTCAATTATGGCAAAGCATTAGTGATAATGAATGGTTTTTCTGCGAACAGTATCGCTACCGATGGCTGCGCGTTGACCAAGGAAAAGAAAGTTTTATTTGGAGTGGAATGGTAATTTTTAAATTGCAAGGGTTAATTAAATCGAAAGCGTTGCGAGTACCGCGCGTCCCGATGCCAAATACGCAGATGATTTATTTTTATATGCATGCACGATTTATGATGAATTTGACGCGAAGCGTGATTGGATGAATTGCAAAAATGTTATGCTTCTGATGTGCACGCATAAATCAGGGAGTGGCAATGATTATGGTTGCGGATTGTCTGCCGTTTCAATGGGAAAAATGTCTTTAAAAGTCGTTTTTGACATTCGGTTTGAAGAGAGAATAGTCTAATTATTTACAAGGACTGCTTTTCGATCTCCAAAACGCAACAAAATGCTTTCGATTAACTGCTAAGCATTTTGTATGGGAAATTCTTAACTTCATTTTACCAGTCTTAATGGCGACATATACCTACGATTTTTTGTTTCTGCACATCTATGGCGCAGTACCTTTCGAATGATATAAGTTCCATTCTCCTCATTTCATGATAAATACTTAAAAAGTGTACGGAAACTTTTGATGTTCACGTATTATTATAATGATAAATAAATAGTTGGCGCCTAGTTTCTTACAACCATTCTTTTTGTGTGGTTTTTAACTTTTGGAATGAATGGAAGGGATCTACAATTTTACGCCGAGTCCAAACGGCTAATTGAACAGCTCTTTCATGACAGTTTTACTCTCGGATGTTTGTCAGACGTTTGCGAGAGGTGGCGCAGTGGAAAAAAACCTTAAGATGTTATTTGGTTCTTTCGGGAATCGAAACGGGGATCCCTCGCTTAGTAGTCCAACGGACTAACCACTAAGTCACTGCGCGTTTGAATTTATAACGAACGAGTTAGTTTCGTGAGACACAGTCCTGTACATTTTTTGGTTGAGGTTCCCTTCCACTTAGGCGAGGTCTTCCTCTACTGCGTTGTCCCTCCGGATTGGAATCGAAAACTCTTCGGGCGTTGGTGTCCATTCGCTCTACATGTCCCAGCCATCTCAGACGACTGATGCGTATTTTTCTGACCAGGTCGGTGTCGTAGAGTTCGCTGTTAAATCAGCTACTCCAAAGCCCGTGAACGCAAATGGGACCAAAAATCACTTGAAGAATTTTGCGTTCAAAACGGCCAAGAAGATCTTCATCCGCCTTTGGTAGGGTCAGCCCTTCTGCGTCATAGAGCAGAACTGGAATGATGAGGGTCTTATAAAGAGTCGACTTAGTGTTTCTTGACATGGCCCTAATAGTCAACTGGCGTCTTAGTCCAAAGAAACAGCGATTGGCAGGTGTAACTCTTCGTTTGATTTCTGCACTTTTGGAAACTTTTGTGACTCTGGTGTTGGCTTGCGAGTTTCGAACAATTTTCTCAAGAATTATGTTAAAAAAGTCATGCGCGTCACCCTTTTTTGACATCAAAGGTCTCGGTGAGATTGTTTCCGACCTTTCTGGAGCAATTGTGACCCACAGCACATTTAATTTGAGGGTTAAAATTGAAGGTAACTAAAAGTTCATCACTGATTTGACATCCTTTGCTAAAGACGAACCTACAGCTCTTGGAAAAGTACCTACAAGTACCAACTCGAGTTCCACAAAAAGCTATTTCACTTCAGAACCTCATAATTAACCCCAACAGAAGCGGAACAGCCTCAGTTTCAATTTCCATAAACAGCTAATTATTCACATTCCTCGGTATAGAAGTGCAGTCCCAGCCCTTTTATTTCACTATGCTCATTTCCATTCTCCCCCCTCCCCCCATCCATATCCTATTCGTCACAGGCCGTTGGGCTCATTACTTTGTTTTTCAGTCTTCTTTCCAATTTGAATTCCACAGCCTGTATTAAAAGCTGCAACAAAAAGAACATGATTCAAGAACACAAACGCTTCTCTAATTAGTAAACAAAGCGCACAGCATTTATAATTTACGATCTTTCTGACATAGCACAATGATAGATGAATCGATTTGATTATGTTTCGGTTTGCCGAATGAATGATGACACGAATGAAAGAGTTAGACGAAGAAAAAAACAGAAAAAAATGCAATCAACCTCAAACTCCAACTCCACGTTTGGGTTAAATTGTTTTTCCGCTTCGTTTGCCACCCCTTTGCACTACATTTGCTATTCCCTCTGTGACCGTTTGGAGAATTTATGCAATTGCAACGTACCTACTTAACTTTTTAAGGGGAGAAAGGCTTCCACAAATTAATCGCGGGGGGATTAGAACAATGACATTTGACGTCCACACTCGCAGGAAATAGGGGAGTGCTTGGGTCGGGGTTCTACTTGGAGGACGTTCAACTTTTGGCTCACTACAGTTGCCGTTCGTCAAGTATATCATATCTAATAATTTTAGAGTGTGCAATAAAAAGATATTAAAATAAATAAAACCATCTGACACGTGTAGTCTCGTTTGCGAAAATTTTACACTCGTAAAATTTTGCACAAGCAGCAATTAAATATTTGCGAAAGCAAAACGTGACATGTCGGACATGTGTCTTCAAATATATCAATAAATGCTGAGTGAAACTAATTCCTCTAACTCGTTGTCAAACATTTTGCTAGTGATCTTCACTGACCTCGAGACTAACCAACAACGACTTGAGGTGAAGTTTATTACGAGTGGTGGTGAAATCTGGTACAAAGTCATTGAACCTTTTCGTGATGGAAGAAGGAAATGGATTTTATCTCATTTCGGGGTAAAAGTGAATCACGACAGGTGATGGATATATACAACTCTAGACTGAGTCAAAGAGATGCTGGTGCCTCGGTGAAGAAATTGCGATTCAATGGACACACGCGTTTGAATTTGTGTACAGAAAGTATAGCAATTCGATTCAAAAGTTTGCTTTGTCGAGTATCATTCAATTGATACTGAGTGTGCCCTGAAGCCATGTTCCTTACAAATTGGAACTCAAAGTGTCACACGATTTCTTACAAATCGATTGCGGATTGTTCGCCAAGGTCTGGCTCTTAGTTTTTACTCCAATTAAAATCGGTATTTAAATACATAAAATATACACCTTGGGCAAGAGCAAATGAGGGCCGAAATCACTTGGGAGATAGTCCCACCTAAATGGGTGACCAACAATGAAATCTGCCCTCTGTCGGAAAACTTTAAATTTAAATAACTTCTAGATGGGTTGACCGATTTCGATGAAATAAAGTCTATATCTTTCTCCATTAATCCCTCTATCTTGGGTAAAAAATCCATACAGATCGGGTGAGCAGTTTAAACGTGAATCGGTAACAAACAAACGTCCACCTACAAAAAGACAAGGAATCATATCATGTGTGGAGTCGGGAAGAGTCAAGCTTCCAAAAATATACTTAAACCAAGTATGCCAGCATTCTACTGGAAACCGTATAAAACTACAAAGAAATTGATACATAACCTCCCTCTCTCCTTGTCCTCTGTCAGAAAACTTTAAATTTTAATAACTTCTAGATGGGTTGACCGATTTCGATGAAATAAAGCCTATATCTTTCTCCATTAAGCCCTCTGTTGTCTGTAAAAAATCCATACAGATCGGGTGAGCAGTTTAAACGTGAATCGGTAACAAACACACGTCCACCTACAAAAAGACAAAGAATCATGTCACGTGCAGAGATCGGGAAGAGCCAAGCTTCCAAAAACATACTAAAACTAAGTATGCCAGCATATACTAAAAACCGTATAAAACTACAAACAAATTGACACATAACCACTGTGATTAATTCAAAACCATTCCCCCGGCACTGAAAATAACACGCAACTAACTTGATGTGGTTGCACATTTTTGCGAATTAGCCTCGTACAAGGTGTAACTTCAACAATTCTTATCCGGCTGTCATCCGGAGTTTCAACACTGCTGCAGTGCGAAATCAAAACAAACAAAACAAACCCCTTGCCTACCGCCGCCGGCGGCGCCGCCATAATCGATGGCAATTAATCGTCGAAAGAATTTTTCGCCTGACCGCAGTCAACTAGTCATGTGTCGGGTCGTATAGCGTGCCACCTTTATTATTATCAGCGGAAACTCACAGCCCATCAACCCTGACCGACATGAGAACTACACACCAGCGACCCTTTTGTTTTTTTATTTGTTGGCTGGTCAGCAACTCCGCATTTGGCCACTCTCCATACCTGAATGTGTTAGGGTGGTTAACTTCCGTTGACGATTTAAGCAGGAACAATACCGTGGGTTAGGGTTTTTAGGTCAACAGCCTCATTATAGCTTACGTTTGTTTACTTTTAGACACATGTCATGGCAGTTGGGTTGGGATCAGTGGACCAAAAAATAGAGAAGCTCCCTACCACCAAATTCCATCCACATGGCATTTGTGTCGTGACTATTACACAAGCATTGACATTTTCAAACCGCCGCGCCAGTAATTGAGGTCAGCACTCCTTTGCTTTGTGCTCATCTTCTTTGCTTATTAAAAAAAAATCTATGAGGATTATCGTGCCATTCGAAGGCCACATCTATTTAAATAGACATCTCAATGTCAGATTTGTGTGAATGGGATCCACACGAGCTTTGCGACTCAAGTATCGCCTTCCGCTTCTTAAATAAAATCAGAAAAAATCAAAACTCCTCGCTATTGTTATGTTACAAAAGAGTTAAGCGTTAAGTAACACCTGCTCGTCACCATCTACGGATAAAGTAAGACAATTGACCCACAAAAAACAAACAAACCATTAGTTGGATTCAACAACAACTATTAGTTTCCACTTGGAGACGTTGTTTGCTCAGCGATTTAAAAGTGACAAGTGACAACTGACAACCCACAACAGGTCTAATTAGTTGGGGATAAGCTCTCTTTCCCGCTCTCGTTCTGTTGACAAGATCGTATTTACGAGATAAATGAATGGGATTTTTCTCACCCACCCAAAAGTATGCAACAAAATTGAACTGATTTATTTCTTTTGTTTCAGGTTCAAATAGACAACGACAAATGTCGTCGAGAACGGGAATCGACGCGTGTACCTGCCTCCCGCTTAGATCTGCCCAGCCTGTGCAATGCGAGTAATACTACGCGCACGACACGCTGCAAGGACTCGCATAACAACACAGTAATGACGCAATTAAGTCCGCAACCCTCGAATAACAACAACAATAACAATGTTGGATCACCCATATCATCGACAACTGCCTCATCGCATACGACAAACGGTTCCACTGGCGGATCGGGCATGATGACAGCCCTGTCGGCCAAATCGAATGGCTCCTCGTCGTCGTCGAGCAGTGTGGATGGTAAGGGCGCCAGCACGCCGATGACGCCATCAGGTAATTTACTATTACATCAATCAAATTTGAGTATGTGATGGTCCCAATCAGTGTTGAATGATGGATTTTATTTTGGGGAAAATCCAATCGACATAGGAATGCTCAACCCCAATTATGTCAAACAAATGACGGACATTCTGAGAGCAGTTTCGGATTTATTCCATATGGCAAGGACTTTCTGCCAGCAACAGACGAACGATAAATTGTTGACTTTGCCATCAGCAGCCGTCTGTGCGGAACGACTTAATTCCTATAGTATACCATCCTTCGGTCGGTTGTGTGTATATGGGTTTCACCCCACACATATAATGCGGGAATATAGTATTTATCCCGCACCCTAGCCAGACGGCATGGCACAGATTATGACTGTTGACGATATGACATCAAAAGGATTCACAGTCTTTTCGCAAACAAAAAACACCCACTCCCGTCATATTTATTTAAGCCCAACACACACAGCCTCCTGCGCCATGCTCCATTGCCATTGTCATTGTGTTCATTGCGCGGAATTCATAATAAGCCCGATGACTAGCACCGCGCGATTACAGTCAGTCAATGGCGGTGGAGGGTGGCGGCAGTGTTTGCCTTACGTAATTAAAGAACAATTCATAGACGACGTAAAGGATGCGAAATATTCATAATGAAACAGCTCTAATGAGATAAATGTCAAGGTGAGCCAGACCGCCAGAGTTCCGTCATTAATTAGGCTCTGTCAAATTAAGTCTCCGGAGAGAAATATGTTTCCAATTGAAAAATGGCCGCACATATCCTTGACCTTTTATTGGGGGGCAAATTCGAAATTCATTCGCAGTAAAACGTGTCAGACGGAGAGCATCTGGAATCTGTTATCTCGTGCATAGCCGTCAGCTACATTTCACACGACTTTTGTTGACACATCTCGCCTCTTTTATATGCGACAAAATGTCAAGGTCTCATTTAAATTCCCTCTCTCTTTCTCTTTGCAGAACTGATTAAGAAGTACAACAGCTACTTAACCGAGATGGAATTCGACGAACTGAAGATCTACAAGGAAATCTATTACTTTGGCCAGTCGGCGAATAAAATCTACGCAAAGTCCTCGTCGAATTTAAATTCAGGATACGATGACGAGAACGGAAATTACAAGATCGTGAGTTTAGTCAAATGCCTTTTGAGTGAAGTTGAATTAATTTTTCTATTTAATTTTAGGTGGAACACGATCATATTGCCTTTCGCTATGAAATCCTTGAAGTAATCGGAAAGGGCAGCTTCGGTCAGGTTATCCGTGCATTGGACCATAAGACAAACACGCATGTTGCGATTAAAATCATACGAAACAAGAAGCGTTTCCTCAATCAAGCCGTTGTGGAACTTAATATATTGGACGAACTGAGAGAGAAGGACGCCGACGGATCGCATAATGTGATACACATGTTGGACTATACGTACTTTAGGCAGCATTTGTGCATCACATTCGAACTGATGAGGTGAGTCGGTCGTTAGGGGATGGATGTGGGTCGAAGGGGAGTTATTTCGAACAGAAAATTCTCCGCAAAGCATACTCTGTCGGAGGATATCGGAACCTAGCTGTCAAAAATTGAAGAAAATGCACTTGCGTTACAAAATATCGAAGAAATACTCCGAATAGATGTTCCGAAGAATTCCTCGAAGTAAAAATCCTCCGATCGTATAAAATCTGAGAATTTTCCGTTCCGACGGATACCTCGCCAGGGCCGTTTGACGGAAATTGACACGCTCCCTGAAATATGCAAGGAATTGTGTTGCTTTTAAAAGGTCTCTGGTAAAAATTAACCGTCAAAAATGTCCCGAGTAAGTTGCATAAACGGCTCATCTCTAGCCCTCCACTTAAAGGCTCAAATGCAAGTGCCCAAGTGCCGCCCTAGTTCTAAGTAAGCAACAAACACGATCCCTCAGCTCTTCTTAAAGTAGTTTACCTAGAAAGGATTTACAAATTTATACCTGCTTGGCGATAAAAACGAAGAGCGTGCAACTTACATTCCACAAGGGCATTGCCCGTCCTCTTAAAAGAGAAACAAAATATTTCGCATCCGAAAAACCCTCAAATTCCCAGCAGAAAGGTAAAAGCGAATATTTATTAAATTAAACATCGAAACACACTTTCTCCCATGCGGCAATAAACTATTTCCTTATACGCCTACACTCGCCAACGAAAAGGTCGCTCTGAGTGGACCATAAAAACGCTCCCCCTCCATGGGGGGTGATACAAATCTTAATTTGTCTTCCAAAGCAGTATGGCTTACATACATATGGTGATACGTGACGTTCCCTTCAGTTGTAATTCTTCTCTGATTCTCTCCAGCTATAAAGGACTCCATCAGCTTACACAAGTTCATCAGAAGGTCAGTGTAGGCGGATGGTTCCCATCATTCATACATGCGGGGCTTATGGGCTTATACCTCTACCCAACCTTGTGCCGCATAATTGAGTTAGGGAAGAACATTTCATGTGTTGCAGAGGCGCGCGGGGGGTTGTGCGAGTGTGTATCGCGTGATTATCGACATTTTTTGTGTTCCGGTGGCGCGCATATCGTGCCAGAGTAACAGGTAGGCACGATTTTCCAGAGAGTTCTTTTGTGTCTGGCACATGTGACACTGTCTATCTTGTTAACATGAATATAAATTGCTGTTTATCGCAAAATTAGTTCGGGTGAACCTTCGCAAGGACTGTGCCACTTATTAGATTAGCATGGTTTCTTCATTTTCAGTTGATTAGACTGGGTAGGAGATGTAGATGTGCAGGTGTGTGGGATTTAATTGGAACAGTGGACTTTAATTAGTAGTAGCAGATGGGTTTCTGTTCATCATGGAACGATGAGTTTGTTTGTGTCCTTTAGTGGGAAGGAAAAAATCGAATAGTGACACGAATTGTGGTTTCTATTTCGGGAACAGGACATATTTCTCCAGTCTGACACTAGCTAAGGCCAAAAAATCCCATCTTCCTTTTCACTGATTGAAATTTAATGTTTTTTCCAATAAAAAGGACCGAAATCTGACCGACTTTCAACTGAACCGAGAACAGCCCTACATCATTTTAACCCGCAGCCATTGTCATCTGTCCATTAGACCAATCTCCTTTGTAAAATTCCCAACCCCCCCTTCACCCCATTCGGGTATGAATTTCCATCCCTTTGTAATTTTTTCCATCACATACTATTATTGTTATTACTATGGCAAATTAAATGCCATTCAGTCGAGTTTATGCGACAATCGAATCGAAATGAACTCTTCTCTCGTTGAGAATGATTGCTTCTTTGGGGACTTTGTTTACCCATAAATTATCCGTTGTGCCGAGTGCTGCTTGGTGGTGGTGGCGGTGGTGGGTGCTGCTGACGAATATCCTTGCGTGCCGACGCAAAAACAATGTAAACACAATGCCACTTTCACCAGTTGCTGCGGGTTTTGTCTATCGGCTTGTGGAATACGGAATACCTGATGATCTACATGGTGAAGAGCCACCCTCTTTAATACGATTTTTGCTATACTTTGCATTTAATGCTCATGCCCACCCCCTTTCGCATTCGTAGATGATTTTCGTCGAGTTGTTTTAATTAAAAGTTGACATTTATGAAATCAAGTGCATGCCATCGCTCTGGTGAATGACATTTTAATGAGACTAAAAATTAGTTCGTCAAGGATGTTGGTGTATAAAACCTTGTAACCGGGCTGTATATGTCGAGTTGATGGAATTTTTCAAGTTTTAAATACACAATTCGTTGTCAACTCACGTTCGGCGGTAATTAATTAGTTTTCAGTAAAAACAAACGTCAAATAGACGACCCGCTGTCACGAGAGTCGACTGGCACGCAAATTTAATGTTTATATGCATTACCAACCTTTTAACAGGCATTTAATGTCATAAGTTTGTCATTTATAGCGTGAATGGTTGTTTTAGATTTGAGTGCGTACCACTTTGCCCCACTTAGGCGTTCCTCGCCGTGGCACACTTGGCGAGATGCGGTGCAGTTTTGCCGCATCCCTCGTCAATTACACAAGTGCCACCCAACCGACCCTACAACTTTTCTTAATATTTAAGAAAATATCTCAACCGGCTGATTTCGCTGCTAATTGGCACTTTCATCCCAACCCAGAGCACACACCGCATCGATCCATTTGTCACTGCTCCTCTCTGCCTAAAATTATCTCTAAACTGAGACATTTTTTTTTGTCTCAGAGCGAGAGGAAACTTTCAAGGTAACGGCAGATAATTTATCATAGGTCAAAAGGTGTTCGCTGAGAGAAACTTTATGCGAACAAGTTTTGTCTCGCAGAGAGAATCCTTAGAAAAGTCGTTGTAGGTGAAAACTTGCCTCTAAATGGTCCTTGACTTGCACCATAAAAATAGGTATAAAGTGGCGAGGAGAATTTCTATTTTCAAGTTACAGTGGATAAGATGTGAATGTATCATGTCGGCCTCAAGTTGAGTTGATATCCCTCATGAACCTCTCAGCATCTTTTAGGGATTTGTTGTATACGAAGGGGCGATCGATTAGAGGGGATATTTTAAATGAATACTCAATCTGTACCTACAACAGGTGCCCATCAAAAATATTTATGCCTTCCTTATTACGTATTTAATTAGTCAAAAGGATTTTGCGCTAAAGCAACAAACGATATGTGGTTTCTCCTGCCTTCTTTTCGGTTCCAAGATGATGGATTGTCTGCCATTTTGGGGCAGCAAGCTTTGATTGATGATGACTCGGGTCTACCACGAAATAAATAACAATACCCCCAATAAGTATGCAACTAATAATGAAACAAATTCTGAATTTGATTTATTTTGTTACCCTCCAAAGATAGCAAATCTATACATATAATAAAACTGTAGCCGTTTTCTATGTTCGCAGTTGGCGTGAAAACTACTGCACTGATTTCGATGAAACTTTTTTTAAAATGTTAGTTAAGGTTCTGAGACGGTAATAGGCTATTTCTTTTATTACCATACTTATTTTTTGGCAGCGTTTTTAGCCAAAATGTGTTTTTTTCCTGACTTTACTGCCTTTAGCTCGCCATTACTCAATCAATTCTTAATCAATTTAAACCAAACAAAAAAATAAAGAAAGCCAACACTTCCATAATTATTTTAAGCCATCAGTCAGCTTTCTGCGTCATCTAGAAGCTGAGCGACAACCCAAAATCTAACATAAAAAGACTTAATTTATTTCCTCAAATCGAAAATTTTCCACAACCATTGTTCCTGAACGTTGTTCTGCTTGGGGGTGGTGGGTGGCGCACATCGCACAAGCACATACAATGCAACAACAACAGTGCATCAAGTTTTCTCCGAAGTGAAACGAAAGAGAAGTAGGCGAGGTCGATCTTCCTGACCCGACCCGATAGGTGGCACTGTTGTCGATCTTCTTAACCACTCAACCGATTCGAGTGAAATTTTGTAGGTGGGTATGGTTGGTTGTAACTTGATGGATAGGATAGTTTTGGACCCGATAGGTGGCGCTGTTGTCGATCTTCTTAACCACTCAACCGATTCGAATGAAATTTTGTAGGTGGGTATGGTTGGTTGTAACTTGATGGATAGGATAGTTTTGGACCCGATAGGTGGCGCTGTTGTCGATCTTCTTAACCACTCAACCGATTCGAATGAAATTTTGTAGGTGGGTATGGTTGGTTGTAACTTGATGGATAGGATAGTTTTGGACCCGATAGGTGGCGCTGTTGTCGATCTTCTTAACCACTCAACCGATTCGAATGAAATTTTGTAGGTGGGTATGGTTGGTTGTAACTTGATGGATAGGATAGTTTTGGACCCGATAGGTGGCACTGTTGTCGATCTTCTTAACCACTCAACCGATTCGAATGAAATTTTGTAGGTGGGTATGGTTGATTGTAACTTGATGGATAGGATAGTTTTGGACCCGATAGGTGGCACTGTTGTCGATCTTCTTAACCACTCAACCGATTCGAATGAAATTTTGTAGGCGGGTATGGTTGGTTGTAACTTGATGGATAGGATAGTTTTGGACCCGATTGGTGGCGCTGTTGTCGATCTTCTTAACCACTCAACCGATTTGAATGAAATTTTGTAGGTGGGTATGGTTGGTTGTAACTTGATGGATAGGATAGTTTTGGACCCGATAGGTGGCGCTGTTGGCGATCCGCTTAACCACTCAACCGATTTGAATGAAATTTTGTAGGTGGGTATGGTTGGTTGTAGCTTGATGGATAGGATAGTTTTGGACCCGATAGGTGGCGCTGTTGTCGATCTTCTTAACCACTCAACCGATTTGAATGAAATTTTGTAGGTGGGTATGGTTGGTTGTAGCTTGATGGATAGGATAGTTTTGAACCCGATAGGTGGCGCTGTTGTCGATCTTCTTAACCACTCAACCGATTTGAATGAAATTTTGTAGGTGGGTATGGTTGGTTGTAGCTTGATGGATAGGATAGTTTTGGACCCGATAGGTGGCGCTGTTGTCGATCTTCTTAACCACTCAACCGGTTTGAATGAAATTTTGTAGATGGGTATATGGTTGTTTGTAACTTGATGGAAAGGAAAGTTTTGGACCCGATAGGTGGCGCTGTTGGCGATCCGCTTAACCACTCAACCAATTTCAATGA
Source organism: Cheilosia pagana (assembly GCA_936431705.1). Taxonomy (NCBI): domain Eukaryota; kingdom Metazoa; phylum Arthropoda; class Insecta; order Diptera; family Syrphidae; genus Cheilosia; species Cheilosia pagana. The sequence goes on from OW386169.1 coordinate 1,478,586, forward strand.
TCTTTTTTTTGGTTTGTATGGTTATATGGAAAGATATATTTTTTTAATTTTTTCAACTAAACTCTCATTAAAGTGAATACCTATATGGGCACGTTGGAGTGAACTGAAGAAGGTTTTATACAGACACAAAAACTCTCGAAATAGAAATAGAAAACTTTGGATTGGATAAATTAATGAATACAATTATCAACTGCGCTGTATTAAGATTATAATATTAGGTATAACGATTTGGTTTAGGGTTCCTTAAGTGTACTTGAAGTGATTGACAAAATCGGCATTAATCGGCGAGCGAAGCCGCGGGCAACAGCTAGTCAATAATAAAATTAAACTTTTCATTTAAATTTATAAATAGTTGCAAACTTTTCATATTTATTTTGAGGAAACATCCGCGTAGGATTTAACCTCGCATACAACCAGAGAAAAAAAACAGCAAAAAAAAATGAACCAATAGAAAAGTCATCAAAATGCAATAATCAGGATATGAGCCAAATTGATTTTTGTTGCTCTTTTACTTCCGTTCGGAATCACCCTTGAAACAAAAAACCCATCCGTCTATATACAGCCGGTGCATACTGCCTGCCGCTGTTACCGAAAAAGGAGTATAAAGGACGAACGAAATAATATGCCGCCTAATTTGATTTGACTACGATAAATTTTTATTAGACATGCAAACGGAAATTGACGACGTCTCCCTTGTCCTTTGGCAAGGCTGCGCCGGCATTGAAAAAAAATCAACAAAAAAAATTCAATACCCGACCCCCATTTGGAGTTCATTCATGTGATCCAATGTTGTTCTTTTTTTTCGCCGTTATCAATGAGAGGAGTCCTAGTCATTGGCAGCAGGAGAAAAAAAAGCCAAACATCTGCTTTAGATGCAAAAGGCCCTTTGGAAAAAAATTATCCCCCTACGTCCTGTCGTAAATAGACTCATTTCGAGAAACATCTCATTTCAAAAGAAATAAAATGTTAGAAAAAAAAATGCCAACCGACATGATTACGTGATAAAGGAGCAACATTTGATAAGATGGGTCGCATTTTATATCATTTCACCTCCATCATGACACTCAATAAAAGCAAATCAAGGAAGACACCGAAAATCTACTCCCTCTTGGATTTTTTTCCATTTGCCACCCCCCATCTGTCCTTCAGTTGAACGATGGCAGTGCATGTAGTTGATGGAAATGGGAAACCACCAATCTGTGATTTGTTAGACACTTTAACAGAGATTCCCTGTCGATATCCTTCTCATATGTGAGAGCATTTTATCACACTCCTGCCAGGGTAAACCGCATTTTGTACAGTGAAAACGCGCTGCACTTCAGTTCGGTTTACCCTTCACTTCGAGCACATCCATAAGGACACGCTGTCTAACGAACTCACTATTGCCACATGAGAAATAGGTATGCAGTGCATGGCTTCTGCTGCAAGAACAATTGAAATTGAATTCCCTTTTGGCATTCAAATGATATCCGCGCGCATTCGAAACCAATGGGAATTGAATTAATGATAGATTTTTGTTTTTTTTTTCTGAAACGTTTCCAGCTGTAAAATTGAGTTCGTTTATTTTTATGCATTCAAAGGAAAATTGGTTAAAGTATTTATGGGTCACGTAATTTTTTGGATTCTTCGAAATCAATCAGTCGCATGAGTTGAGGCTTTTGGGGGGATTGAAAGTTTTTGAATAGTCGATTGTCGATATTTCAACTCATATCGAACTCGTTTGCTCGTTCATCGTAGCGGAGAAAAAAAGTTATTTGCATCTGGAATGTGGAGATAAGTTTTGGAGTTTGGTTTGTTCACTTAACTTTTAGGGCAGCGCTGGAATTTTGAAAGCATTGTTCAGCCAAGAATTGTTCAAGCAAACAAAATTCGGCCGCCAGCCGTCGGAATTTCCAAATTTTGTTCAACTAAGGCGAATATGAATCTTGACTCGATATTAACAACAGAGAAAAACCCATACCTTCCAATTTTCGTTACACACATTTTTTTTTGGTTCAAATTTTGATCCAAAATTTGTTTTAGGGCATATAGGTACGGCCTGAAAAAGTCTTTGAGCTGATATTGCCTTTTTGTAGAATTTGTGAACCAACAAGTTGTTATCGGTCAACACGAAGACAGTCGGAAGTCCTAAATTTCGATCTAAATTTTTGATCAAAAATTGGCAACGGGCAAAAAAAGAATGGGTCGAATGTGATGATAGTCGACAAAGTCCACCCATCATGCATTTTTGAATATTGAATATTTGTTACAAATTTTCAAATATTTTGTTACCAAATTTTGGCCAAAAAATTGATAATCGCGTCTAAGGGGTGAAAGATCGCTGAAACATTGCTGAGTATTTGAAAATCTGTACGCCTTGTTCCCTAATATTGAATTTAAGTAAATTTTGACCAAAAATGCCAAAGATCAGCAGCCTGTCATCAACCTAAATTTGTTGCCAAAATTTTAATATAACTCAGACAATTTGGCCGCCAGCCAATGTTCGATCAAAATTGTGTACTCTACGAGCCAGAAGACAGATTTCGAATCGAATTTGGCCAGAATGTACAGAATTCTTTGGCAAATTTACTTTTCGTTTGAAAATTTAGGCTAAACCGTAGAGCTGTCAAGTGGGAGTGGGTGGAAATTTGCCTTCGATTCACATTAGAAATTTCCAAACTTCGGTCAAAAATGTCAACCTCTACTGCCAAGAGCTGTTGAAAATTTGACTTGCAAACAAAAGACTCAAAAAGTTCGCCTGTTCAATGGCCCGAAAAAAATTCCCCCCAGGAAAGGTTTATTGAACTTTTGTTTTTTGCTACAAATATGAACTCGAATTGAAACTGTGAGTCTTTCAAACAGCACCACTAATTTATGCATTTTCTTTACCCTTATTGACGAAATTGGCCTTCAAATGCTTTGATGAAACAATTCGCACCGAAGGTCACAAAAGCAGACATTAACCTTCGTACCCGTCAGCGTACTGAGTCCTTGAAACTCATCACTCGCTAATAACAAATTAGTACAGCAGTTGTGTCAGAATGTCTTCCCGAATTTCTGTTTCTTATACCACCACCGCCATTCAAGGCTAAAAACCATCATCCCAAGACCAATGTCAACCGCAAAAAGGTCCTCAAAACAGCAAAAAAAAACCAAATAGTAAACCACAAATAGTATCAGTTAATTAATCGCAAATTCGCAAACTTTTTCGTGCAATTCAACTGTTCGTTCGTGATTTCTTCCTCCGTAAGCGCGCCTATGCAATAAAAAAAAGGACATCCCACGCTTCGATTATCGTTTACGCCCCCCCCCCCGGCTCGTTTCATTTCGGCAGGCACTTTATTCCGTGTTTATTTCCTTCTTAAAATGCCGGTTAAACTGCCAGTCATGGCAAAATTGTTCGTTCCCCAAAAATGTAATGCATCCCTAACAAGGGAAGGGGGTGCCGAATCTAAACGATAAAATCAAAGCAACCCCCCCCCACTCATCATTTCACTGTATACGTAAGGAAAACTAATAAAATTTAATTTATCGTTTGCGTCGTTCGTCGACGATGTTTTTGTTGTTAAATTGTGGCTAAATTGACATGCTAAACGTCATACTTTATTGTTATGTCGCCCTTGTTTAGCTCCAACATATTGAAAGCCTTTTGAATGTTGTGCGGAAGCAGGCGGAGCTGGTACTATACACGGATAAACAACTTGTTAGAGGGGTGATTGTTGTTTCCTTGCATTAAGTAGGCTCTTCATTAATAGTATAATTTTATTACTTTGACAGTTAACTGTAATTTATACGTATGTAATCGGTTTTTTTTTTTGCTTTCAGTTTAAACCTCTACGAACTGATTAAGAAGAATAACTACCAGGGTTTCAGTCTTAGCTTAATACGACGATTTTGCAATTCGATTGTGAAGTGTTTACGACTTTTATACGAGGAAAATATCATTCACTGTGATCTCAAGCCAGTAAGTATTTTTTAAATGTATGCAGACATTTTTTTTTCAGGGGTAGAAACACTCGGGAGGCATATTCGTCTTTTATGAAAGAAGGACACCACCCAAGGGAAAATTTCTTCTCACTAGAGAAGTGTATACAAAATTTAAATGTTCGTTATGACTTTTAAATGTGCAAAATATTTTTAACCAGGATTTTGCAAAAGTTTGGTGTACCTTTAAAAAAGGATACGTCGTGACATTTGAACCAAAACTGCTTAAATCAGATGAAAATCACTGAATTTGGGCAAAAAACTCCTGTGATTCTGACATACGTATCGTGTTCGTACGTCCTTAAAGGAGAAAAATCCTTAAATGCATTTGGTAACCGCTTTCGCATTTACTAAATGAGTTCACAGTTTGTTAAGGGAGTGTGGATGTTTAAGCAAAAAATGTATAAGCTGCGTGATGGGCGCTACAAAAATACCCATTAGCGAAAATCAACCATAAAAATTTATACTTGAATATTTCAGTACTTTTAAAGCGAATCCTTAGCATCCGAAACACGTCGGAATATCATGTATTTCCCTCCCATTCGAACCGAAAGGCTCTTCCCTGATAAACAATCAATACAATCCATCTAAAGATGGATGCCGCCAACACCAGTAAACATCGATTTGCGAAAGGACATAAATCCACTCTACCGGTGGACATGATTTACTATTCCAACGGGAATGTAATAAATTCGAACGCCTCCCGAAATTACCATTTCTCCTTACCCGTTTTAGGTACGTCTCGTTTGTATCAATTTTTATCTCATCGCTCTTTCTTTTTTTGCAGGAAAATATCTTACTAAAGCAACGTGGCAGTAGCTCAATCAAAGTCATCGACTTTGGCAGCTCGTGTTTTGTTAATCGAAAAATCTACACATACATCCAATCGAGATTCTATCGGTCACCTGAAGTTATTCTCGGCCTGCCCTATGGAACCGCTATTGACATGTGGAGTCTGGGTAAGTTTCCAATCCTGATGATTGCATTGCGGGCGGCGACAAATTAATGGAATACACATTTCAATTTTCAAAGCACACACGAGTGCTGAGCTGGGTCAACAATGAGTGAAAAAAAACAGAAACAAAAACAATTTTCAAAAACTTTATGTTGGTTCTGCGATAAAGATAGATAGATAGATATTATACCTGGTACAACTGCAGTGGCAATTGGGAGCAGGGTGAATTCCATGTCCACCGGCAGTGTCAGTGTGGGGTGCATTAAAAAAAAAGACTCAGATTGTTATTTATGGGGATGCTCTGGTGCTGAAAAATTTAGTGGCATAATAACCACAACACAATGGCGCATACAGCATACCGGCACTGGGTTACCGCCGTGCGATAAAAGTTACAAGTTTATCCATTTTACACGGCTTTAAGCTATGAGAAAATTCTTCTTAAAGTTTGAAAAGCCTTTAAAAGGTTAAAGATTGCTTCTGACATATTTTTCTGTATAACAGTTGCTGTCAATTGTTTACAGACTCGGTTCAGAAAAAATTGTGTTTCTTGCAAATCCTTCTTTAGAACCGATTACGTTGGCTTAAGCTAGCGTCAAATATGGATGTGAATCTAGATTAATTTCGCCAAATGCTTGGAATCGTATTACGGTCATAGTTTACAGTATATCCATAGGAATGGCACACCCACTTAAGCTAGCTTACTCCTATGAAATCACTTTATATATCTAACTACAACCAAATATTGACGAAAGTCCACTAAAATTCTGCCAAACACTATTCAAACCTACTATTTTTACACCGAACGTCCACTTAAGCTAGCTTACTCCTATGGCACACCCACTTAAGCTAGCTTACTCCTATGCAATCACTTTATGTATCTTACTACAGCCAAATATTGATGAAAGCCCACTAAAGTTATGCCAAACACTTTTCGAACCTACTATTTTTACACCGAACGTCCACTTAAGCTAGCTTACTCCTATGGCACACCCACTTAAGCTAGCTTACTCTTATGCAATCTCTTTACGTATCTTATTACAGTCAAATATTGACGAAAGCCCATTAAAGTTCTGCCAAACACTATGCGAACCTACGATTTTTACACCGAACGTCCACTTAAGCCAACTTACTCCTATGCAGTCACTAAATGTATCTTACTACAGGCAAATATTGGCGAAAGCCCACTCAAGTTCTTCCAAACACTATTCGAACCTACTATTTTTACACCGGACTTTCACTTAAGCTAGCTTACTCCTATGCAATCATTATTATAATTAAATGTGTAGCTTGATTTTTCGCCTCAATTGACATATGGCAACCCTCTTCAACTAGCTTGGAATAATTTTATTTTCTACTCAGAAACACTCATGGAATTTTCGACAGAGTGCTGGCTGCAAATGCAATCAACGGGTACACGGGAAGGCTGCGTGGTGAAAGTTTCAAGTGGAACAAGAGCGTATAAGTTTACAAACCAAATTTTAGCCTGAAAGTTGTTTATTTTTTTTTTGGTGGAAGAGTGCGAGGAAAAAGGATGCTGGTGCATAAATAATGAAAGGGCGGGCGAGGGACTGAAACCGACTGAAACCGATAATCACTTGGCGTATTGCCAATATTGTTGTTGAGAACATTTAATGGAGGTCAAACAAAAATTATTTGGACACCGGACATATTATAAAATTGGTCATGAATATTATTAACATCCCTGGTAAATTTTAAATCGGAGTTTTAGCTGTTAGTTTCTACTTGCAATTTAAATACCACACCTATCGGGAATAATATTTCCCCTGGAATGTTTTTTTATCTCGGAATTTATTCGCTATACCCCTATACCTCTTCCAGAAAAATCTGTACGCTTACAAAAAAGACTCACTTATTAAATAAAAATACCTAAAACCTAAAAGTACCTAAACAAATTCAAATTAAATTCATTTGCACATTTAAAACCACCAATTTGATGTAACTCGCAACGAACTTTCCACCCCTTTCTGTGCGGTGTGTCCTTGGAAATAATTCTACATGCCATTTCAGAACCCCATATTTTTTTAAACATCAGAGAAATAAAATAAATTTGTATTGGGGGAAAAATAAACTCAAAAAGTCCTTACAAAAATTAAAAAGAGAGTTCTGCATGTGTGCCCGCAAAAAGGTTGCCTTTGCTTTCAATATAAACTGAAAAAAAACATTTATCCAGCCTCATTAAGCCACGCCAACTCACACATGTGCGAATATACCTGCACCAACGAGGACTTCCTTTGAACGGAAAATACATTCTCCTCTATTTCATTTATGGTTATGCCATCCTCAGTGTACAAGGATCCACTCTCTATATACACATTTCTAGTGCAAATTACTTTCTTTGTGTATATGTAACACAATTCAATTAAAAGGATGTCTTTTTCTTCGACCAACAAAATTACTCATCTTACAAAATGGCAAAGAAATTTTGTGGCAAACTCTGAAATCTATTTTTGGTCCATTGTGAGGAAGATTTCCGTCTCCGTTGGATGTGTTCCAAAAAATGTTGCTTATAAGGTTTTTGTGTTTTTTTTTGTATTCTTTTGCAAGGAATTTTCTCCCTTCGATATGGTGACGCTAATATTGTATCCCACTGGGGAGATTGCTTGTGGATGTTGGTTTTTGCTGCAACGTTAAGAGCACATCCCCGCCGGGGGTCCTGTGAATAGTTTTTGGCACCGAAATGCATGCGGTGTGAATGGAGCAGTCGGAGAATGTATGGATGTAGAATTTAAGGATATTTCTCTAATGGATTCCATGCAGTCCCAATAAAGTGCTTTTCACTGTAATGCCACTAAGTGCGATTTTTAAGGATTTTTAATGATTAAATTTTCCAATTTCACAACAACAGTTGACAACACATTTCGCTTACAATTATTGCCTCATCTCTGTTTACAAGTGCTCTTTGCTGAAGCCGCCTCCACCCCATTGTCCAACGTTTCATTCCGCATCGCGAACAACAAAAACTGTTTTTTAAAAGCACAATTGTGACCAGAGCGAAACTCATTAACTAAGCGAAAAGGGAAATTGTTCATTTGATGCTACCCCCAGCCCCCCACATCGGCCTAACATTTTTAATTGTGTCCTTCTTGCTTATCCTTACACTACACAAACTGGGCCATGGAATCATGGCCATGAGAGATGAAAATGAAAATGGAAATGAAAAAGCAGTCAACTTTGCGGCATTGTCGCTGTTTCGTCTGTCAGGCGTTTAAAAGTTCCCCAAGATCGATCTGAGTGTAGAGTGTAGCCCTGCAGCGGCTTGGTACATTTTTTCGGTGTGCGGTTTTGTCAGAATGATGAGAGGACAACTGAATGGGTGGTGGTATACGACGGGACGAAATCCGTTTGTGAGATCAGATTTATGTCCTCAAGTGTCCGCCTTATCTGTGTTTGGGAACAATTGTTATATAGAGCTGTTCAATTATTTTCAAATTTTTTTTGGGCACTCTGTTGGCTGGGAGCCCAGTCGCCGCGCTACTTAGGAGCCTGTGGGGGTTGTAACTTGACCTTGAATGTTGTGGCGCGTGGAATTTATTGCCACATGTGGGCTGTTATGACAATGAAATGGATATACCCACTGCCGCCCTTGAAACTTAAATTACACTCCGTTGAATGATTTTTTCTAATGAAGCCCGTTTTTATTTTAAGGTTGCATTCTGGCGGAGCTCTACACTGGCTTCCCGCTCTTCCCCGGTGAGAACGAGGTCGAACAACTCGCCTGCATTATGGAAATTTTGGGCCTGCCGCCAGAGGAACTCATCGCCAGTGCCACTCGCCGCCGTCTGTTCTTTGACTTCCGCGGCAAGCCGCGCTGCATCACAAACTCCAAGGGCCGCAAACGCCGACCCGGCACTCGCTCTCTCTCACAAGTTCTGCCGTGTTCCGATCGACTGTTTGTGAACTTTGTGCGCGGCTGCCTAGAGTGGGATCCCGCGAAGCGTATGACCCCCGATGAGGCCGCCCATCACGAATGGCTGCAACTCAGCTCGACATCGTCCTCGTCGTCGTCATCGTCATCATACAAAGTGTCAAAACTAGGCAGTGTCCATCAGACGAAATACTATAACATATCATCGCCGCAGAACGCAATCGCCAACAACACAAACAATAATAACAACAACAACCACAACAACGTGAAAAGCCAAAGAACAACATTGACCACATCAACGTCGAATCCACAGCCCACAATCCTGCCAGACATCAAGATCTCCTCAAGCAATAAATACGGCAGCATGCAGAAGATCGCCGTGCGATCAAAGATCACCAACACCGGCCTGACATCATCAGTGTCCGATCTGGAGTCGGTACAGCAGTATTCCTTGCATCGAATGTATCACCATCAGCATGGCAGCCATGCCGAGCCATCAATGACAATGAGCACATCGGCCAGTCACCGAAAACTGCTGACCACAAGCGGCACCATAGCGCACTCGTCAAAGTACAGCATTTCGACGAATAACAATTCGGTGGCCGCAGCGACAGCGGCGGCGGCGGCGAACGCCAATATGTCACACTCGCAGAGTACCGGTGATGTGTCGACGATTTTCGGGCGAGCATGACGTGTAGCGCGCCCCACAAAGTTGGAACTCAAGAAATGCAAACTAGTCAACATGGTGGATCTGTGGAGCTAAGGGTAGTCATGTTGAATGGCATAAATGGTAACTCGGAAACATACAACACATTTTTTACATACACATGCAAGTAGTATAGAATTCGTGTTCACGTATTTTGTTAGGGCCATGTTAGTCGAATTTAAAGGATCTATCTTCTTCTTCTTCTTTGTTTTTATTTGATAGACTTAATTTGAACATGAGATCATTTTTCTTCCATTAATCAAAGAGAACTATAACTTCCGTTTCATTCAATAATATTGACACACAACAAGAATGTTTTTCTTCATAAATAAGTAAAGAGTCTTAAGATTTCCCTTATAAAATATTAAATAAGACAGTCGATTTGAAGAGAGACATCTGCAAATGATCATTGCAATGTAAATTAATGATAAACAATTAAATCATTTACTGGTGATGAATATTATTAACTCAAACTAAACTCTATTAACTACATTATAAACGTATAACAATATTTAGTGCTAGTTGAGTATTAGTTTATACCAATAATAACAAATTTAAATGAGAATAACTTAAATAAAATCAATAACTATAGTTAAACCGTATATTATATTACGAAATGTATTTAATTTTACAATCAATGTGTTTCGAGACAAGCAGTAATTAATTTAAACAAAAATTAATATTATTACTTATTATATAATTTAAACAGAATAATAATTAAATGAATAATTACTGTGTAAGAAATATAGTATTAGTGGTAGTATATATACCTACAACAAACATATGCGAAAGAAAAACAAACAACAAAAACAAAACAAAAAAATCAATAAAAACTTTTCATTTAAATACTTTAACTGTGGATCGTTTTATTGGGCTGGAAAAATGACTTTTGCAGCGAATTAAGGTGCCGTGGCATGCAGCTGGAACTTACCAAGAAAATAATATTACTAACGAGTGGCGACCTTACAATATTTTTAATTTGGACAAACTTACATAGAAGGGCATTTTTGAATCAGGAATAGTTAAAAAAAACAGCCAATTGGTTTCCAAATTCCTTCATTCATTTCGCTATTGTGAGCTACCACAAATTTAAAGTCGGGCCTAGAGTTTTTTTTCCTGGTAAGGCGCAAACTGTCAAAGCGTAGTTTCAGTATTGACAAATGACAATGGTTAAGGGTGGCTTTGGATGAGGTGAACTTAGATTAAATGACGTTTAACAACGCGACGTACTATAAATTTTTTTCAAACAGAAGCCCTTCAATTTTTCTTTATTTTGGACGAAAAGGACAGTTCACTAGTAAGCAGTGCTTTTAGATCATGGTATTTCTCGATTTTTCTGCGAGTTTTTAAGGCGCATTTTTGCAAGAAGGAAAAACAACAAAAATAGGATTCTGACTAAAAACCATTGCAAATATTAACAAGCTGCTATTTTTAGCTAAAGGTAAAAAATGTGATTTTCTTTCAGTTCAATTCTTTTTCAAAAAAGATTTAGAGAGGGAATTTCAGTTTGGTGGAAAAGGAATTAAGGAAAAATGACTACGCTCCGTGGGAAAAATTAAGAGAGGGCTGATGACTTTTTATGTTATTGACCGGCTAGACTTTAACTAAGTGCGGTAAGTGAATAATGGTCTCTGTGTTTTTTGGTTAAGCAGCTCCAAAATGCTTAAGCTTTACGGTCGTCTTAAAGAAAGGAAATTTAAAAAGAACACAGAAGGTGCGTTGATTAAAAATCCAAGTACTATAGACTAACAAGAGTCGGCGCAGTGGCTTAGTGGTAGTGTGTTGGGCTACTAAGCGAGGGGCTCAGGTTCGAATCCCGAGAGGGCCAAATTACATCTTAAGGTTTTTTTCCACTGCGCCACCTCTCGCGAACGTCTGACAAACATCCGAGAGTAAAACTGTCATGAATGAGCTTCTCAATTAGCCGTTTGGACTCGGCGTAAAATTGTAGATCCCTTCCATTCGTCCCAAAAATTGAAAACCCACACAAAGCGAATGGTTGCGAGAAGCTAGGCCTTGGGTCCCATAGACCTGTCGCGCCAAAATATTTATTTATTTATTTATTTATAGACTAACAAGAGATTTAAAAAAAAACACCGCATACTTTATTCAAACAGTGTCGGCAATAGGAATAGGGACTTGCAAAACTTAACATTGCCTTGAAAAAATTGCGTTTCTAACCATGCATTTCATTGAGGACATTATACCCCTTAGGGTTGTGAACAATTTTTTAATTGGTTTCTGAACTTTAAAAGGTCTACATTACTAGCTCTTCCCGGTCGCGCATTTTGTCTATGGCAACCCTAGTTTGAAAAGTCGTCAAATTCTTTAAGTGACAAACTTTGTCAGCTCTGCTATATCGTCGTACTGAAAGATAGGCATTTAAAATAAGGTTCCCATGGCAGAAATATAATATATACCGAAGCCACAAAGAAAGAGTGTTCAACAAGAGGAGACACTTTCAAGTTAAAGTTGAAGAAATAGAAAAAAAGATTTAACAAGAAATTTATTTTCTATTATTTCTGTTGGAATTTATTCTTTATATTTAAATTGTTTTAAATTAATATGTAGGTTATGTTATGTTAGTTGGTGGGTACAACAGAACGAGCCCTGTAGTACCCCACTTAGGTCCATGTGATTGGACCCATTGTGATGCCTTTGTTGGGTGATTGTCCGATGTTGATGGCGATAAAATGTCTGACCTCTTGCAGCTACTCCACCTTGTCCAGCCATCCCGATGTATTTATGAACCTGTAAAGATTGGTTAGTGATACATCAGAGAGTTCCTCTTTATCATGTAAGCAGTAACTTCCAAGCGTTCTATTCCTCAAGTGACAGAGACTAGGGCATATGCAGAGGAAGGGAGGTGTGTGGTGACCATCCTCGTCTCCGCATTCCCTGCATATTTCGTCATCTAGGATATTCAATTTCATTACATGGTTCCTTAGAAAGTTGTGAACTGTAAGGGCCTCTACCAGTTTGTATAGCGCCGCAGAAAATTCCGGCACCGGTTCCACAGTCCATCTTCGATCTGTCGGTGTAGATGGAAATTGATTCTCTTTTTGTGGGTTCATCTGTGTCCCATTCGAATCTACGCGTGTCCCGGTCTGTAAGGTTTCCAACTCTTGGTTTGGATAATTCTTAGGGCACTTTTGGCTGCTTTGGCGCTTTGGGGCACTTCTCTTGCATGAATAGGTCTTTTGGTAACAAGTTGAGTATTGCCTCTAATCCAGCAGTAATATGCCGATTTCTTTTTCTACAAATTTTCAAATAAAATTTGCTTAAAAATGTTAATCCCCTTCTATTATACAACACAACTGGTCGATGCTCTTTTGACTGAGACGTGTCAGCGAAATACACCTCAAAGTCGCGCTGCTTCCCAAAATGCATCGGCTCAATGTACTTCCAAAAGCGGCTCAGGAATGTACAGAAACAAAATCCAAACTACTGGACCGGTGTGGTGCGTAACATATCCATATGAGGAAGTATCTGCGACCCAGTCAAAAACTTAATGACACTACCGGTTGCATATGGACAGATCCACAATGAAGAGTCTTCAAAAAAAGCCTGCTGCCTACTACCAGTAGTTACATAAATATTTACAATTCCAGTTAATACGCCTTTATCTCTTGGAGATGCATTTAAAAACCCATCAACCACCGGTTACGTGTCATACGTCACCGACAAAATGTGGATTTACATCCATCCAAGAAATGACTCAATAGATTTTATATACCAATCGACAAAAACTAAAAATGATTCAGCAAACCAAATACCGCAAAAGACAATTGAATAAAGAAATAATTCATAGGAGAGGTGCGTCCAGCATCAGCAGTCTTACTTTGCCTTTTTTTACAGTGCGTCAGCCATGGTGAAAGTCGCACTCAGTGAGACAATAATATTGTCAAAAAAAAAGGAGTACGCACGGGTCAGATGTTGCTGCGGATTTCCGAGAACAACCAGGTTCGTGACGGGTTTGCATTTTATTATACGTTTTTATTGGCGTTTTAAGGTGAGGGAGCGCATTTAACTTAAATGAAGAAATAACTTGGGCTTAGTTTTGATTTAACAATGGGTGCAGTGCATAGTAGTTAATGGTGAATTTTCGCAATACTGCTGAATTTAGAGTGCGTAGGTTTAGCTGTGGGGCATCTATCTACGCATACCCATGTTGAGTTCAAATAATGAGTGTTGCGTGGGAGCGTCCTTGTCTATTTGGAGAGCAGCATCAATTTCCCATAAATTATACATAAATGTGATTCAATGAGTCCTTGAATTGATGATTTAAATACAACAAATGGTGTTTGTTACAACAACTTGAAAAATTCACTATTTTGCTAGATTTAATTAAATAAATAAATAAAATAAATAAATATAAAAAAATAAAAAATGCCTGACCACGCATCACGCGGAAAATACTGGACGGATTTTGATGAAACTTGACATAATGATTGCTTATGTTCTGGATCGGGACTTAGGATACTTTTTATCCCGGAATATAAAGTGGTTCTTATAAAAATAGTCAAAAAACCGTATCTGTAAGGAAAATTCTAACTATACAGATCTAGATAAGTAATAACTTATCGGATTCAAACATAAAAAATAGGCGAATTTAGTAAGAATTTCCACTGATTCATTTAAGATGTAAAACATACTCCTACGTTGTCCTGAAGCTGAGCAATGTTCAAAACAATAACTCAAAACATCGCCCACAATTTTCCTTCAGTGGATACCACTGTCAGTAGTCATGCAGCCGCCAGTATCGTTGCATTAGTATTTGTGTGTGATTAACGTGTTCATATGTTTTGCACTTTATTGGGCAATCGTCTCTTTTCAGCGCACACATTAAGGTTGAACACATTTTCAGGTGTTGATCATGATTGGGAAAGGTTTGGAAATGGGCTGGTGGGATTCGTGTGTCATGTTTTTTCATTCGTGTTGCTTTCTTTTCGTCGACATTTGAGGTGGGTAAGAGGGAAACGACGGAGCTTCGCGTAAATCTTTTTTGTGTAGACTCTTTAGTGGGAAATTTTGTAAGGAACTATGCTTTAGGTCCGAAGGGTTACCTCCATGCAAATATTAGTTGTGAGTTTTAATAGTTAATAATGATTGTATTCAGGCGCTGACAGGTATGGTACAACCTAAGAAGTGGGTTTGGATTACATCTATTAAATAAACTGACCGGCGTCTACTTTTTAGTTATTTATAAAAACAAAAATGGACCAACCCTTGTAAGCTCTGACAGTTTATGATAATTAATGCTAAAAGCAAACCATTTTAAACATTTTTAGCGTCAAGCGAAAGTAATATACCACATATCAATAGGCGTGAATTAAATTTCCAAGTTCACAATCGATTTCGCTTTTCATTAACGCGCACCACACGGGCGATCAATTTTGACATTTCCCCATCGCGATAAATCAATTTGCGAAATCGATGTCAAAAAAGGGCTTATTTCTAATTTTCTTATTGTTTGACTAAAATGTTTTGCAAGTGAGCCACTAAAAATTTATCTCGTCCATTGTCTGCCCATTGAAATGCAGATGCGTTTCGTAAATATGCAAATATGCATTCAGGTGTAAAGTGTGCACACGATTAATATGCGAAAAGCATTTGTCTGCATGGACTACGACGATTGACAAGAAAATTAATTGTAACCGTCGATACCTCATCATCCTGTCGACAGTTCAAATGGATTCATTTTCACATCGAGTTGGATCTTTCGATAGCTTGAAATATAGAAGTGCCTGTGTGCCAAAAG
Organism: Cheilosia pagana; assembly: GCA_936431705.1. Classification (NCBI taxonomy): domain Eukaryota; kingdom Metazoa; phylum Arthropoda; class Insecta; order Diptera; family Syrphidae; genus Cheilosia; species Cheilosia pagana. The sequence continues at coordinate 1,493,857 of OW386169.1, forward strand.
AAGCCACTTGAACAAATTTTAATCTCCCCATCTCAACCGGAATGGCTTTCAGCTATACTCCCGCACCAACCGCTTTAAAGTAAAACTTTTATTCATCTTTTTTCCACTTGAAATGAACATTATTTTTAATTAAAATAAGAAAAACTTGAGCCGCTGGAGATGCACATTTTTATTTAATTCCTGTTCCCAGGTTGACAGGGGGAAACAAAAAAGAAAAACTCGACAACTGTTTGACCATCATTAAACGATTAAACATCAAATCCACACAAAAGCATTATGCAAAAGGAAAAGGTAAAACAAACTTAAATGAAAAACTGTCTCTGGTCACAGGGAAAATAAATAACCAACTATCGCCGTCATTATAAAAGATACTTTTTAATTAGACAAAGTTATGACATAATAGTCTCGCCCGTCTTTCTCCCAATAGACGCTGTAAATGTGCATGTGAAGCTTACAGCTCAGCTCCACTGACCACAGTCAGCGTCGGCCAACAAACATGAAACTTTAAATTGCAAATTCATCATTTTCAATTCCACTGACCTGAATTGTTGCTGCAAAAAATCAGAAACAAAAACAACAAACTCCAAAGTGGTAAGTACAAATAATGTGTTTAACTTTGCTGCAACTATGGGAGATTAAGTGAAATGATGTTTGGAACTTTCTTGCCCAGCCACTGAGCAATTTTGCCGGCCAAATGAATGGAAACTTTACATGCGAAATATGCACCCATATCAAAGGGGGTGAGAATGTTGATGCAACTAGACTATTATTATATGCAAGTCACGATTGAATAAGATCGATTTGAGTCTCCATATGCCTCCAGTTAGAGTGCAGTTTTGATTTAATTCGATGCAGTCTCATGCATGCATACTTCCTTGAAAAGGAGCAACAGGTTATTGACAAGTAATGTCCTATATGACAGAGGGATTTCTGGCTTAAATTGACATTACTTCAAAGGGCCATTATTCCATTGCTTTAAGTAACTAAAAAATTGATTTATCATATTAATACGTAAACATCAAAATTTTCCGTACACTTTTTAGGTATTTATCATGAAATGGGGAGAATGAAACTTATATCATTCGAAAGGTACTGTGCCATAGATGTGCAGAAACAAAAAATCGTAGGTATATGTCGCCATTAAGACTGATAGAATGAAGATAAGAATTTTAAAATAAATAGTAAATAAATTTTGTAAAAAACAAGTTGGCTTTCGTTACTTTATCTACAGACAAAATTGGTCGAATTTCGACCACAAGCGGTACTAGTAAAATTTATTACCAAACATTTTTGAAAGGCAATAAATATTTGGTAATAAATTTTATAAATCAAAAATATTCGGAATAAATTACGTAAACATCCTCTAGACTTTTTCCCAAGGCCATGTGAGCGTGGCCTTTATGCTGAGGCGTTGCCAAAACGTGTCTGTACACAGACTCAGGTTCTGTGCGGCATTATGTCGCGTGCATTTATTGTCAATAAGCTTTCTTGTTAATTTGTTTAATTAACAATTCTTTCGTAGACACATTAACACCCAAGATGGCTGGAAAGAAGAATAGAACCTTTGTTGAGAACCGATCAAAGGGGAATAAAATTGCCCGCGTTAATACTTAAAATGGGATAAACATTTTTCTATCTTATACAATTTTATTATTTATTTTATTTATTTATTTATTTATTTTATTTCATTTTATTTGAAAAATACATTTTAAATTGACAGAACCGCGGAACAGTCTAAGTTCTCAGGTAGAAAAAATTTGTTTGTAATTTGAAATGGAATATTTGCAGCATAATTCTAGAAAAGCGTTTCCGGGGGTCTTTTCGACAGGACGATTTTTGTAGTAGCTCTGCTTCAAAAAACGCTAGGTGAGCAATTTTGTATATTTTGGGGAATCTTTCGAAAAATGTGGTTGCAACTCCGCCAAATATTGGTCTCAGATTTTTCAGGCAATTTGTTCAAAAATGTTGTGAGTTTTCGGGTATTTTTAGAGAAGAAAACAAAAATCAGGACGTCCATTGAAGAAGGGAGAGAGTTTGAAAGAAATTTGATTAAGGTGGACATTTTTAGACAACAAAATTCAACGATTTCAAATTGATTATCATATTTCTTTCAACGATCAACAGTCAATTCTCCACATATATTCTTCTCCATCATAGCTGTCAGAGAGCGAACTTCCCCATTAAGGAGTCTGTTGGGAGGTATAACTGAGACCTTCGGCAACAGATTAAGACTCAGGAAGATGCCAATTAGAATATTAAACATGATTCGACCATGGTCTCATGTAACTGATAAGCGCGGTCTTTTAGTTTTCTTTTAATTGAAGGCTGAAGCCAAATCCGACCATTTACCATTTGCACACTACCTCCAAACGTCGTTGATCGTGCTAAATTTTGACAGTGCGAAACAACACAGCGAAAGTGACTTCTTTCTGGTTAGCTTGTGGTCGGCGGTCAGTTAAAAAAAATACTCCCACTCAACTGGGCGTCAAAAAGCCATCATCTCAACAAATTGACACACGAGGATCAACGCCCTTTTCATACTGCCCAAGCGCACGGAACGCGCAAACGATTAAGTACACACTCAAGCCACTCCTCGCAACACGAATAGTGTCTCCGACGGTCGTCTGCAACATTTCGTGTTATCAACATGGCACATCTTCAAAATGACCGTACAATTCACCTGCTTCCACCACCTAAAGACCATCTCGGCTCACTAGCTCGTTTATTTGCATCTTTCTTTCCAGCGCCCGTTCGTCTCTTCTTCATAGAGAAGCAAAAAAAAAGAAGATGTGTCTACCAACTACAGCAGTTAAAAAGACCTCGCTGTGGACCCAGGGCTTTTGCCAGCTTATGCCCGTGCTGCACATTGTACAAAATTGTAATCGAACTGAAAGCGAATTTCAGTCGAGCGCCGTACTTTTACCTGACAAGTTGTGGTTAAAGACAAGTCCCCACACTTAATACAAACACAGAGCGACACGTTCGGTTCATTTGGTGGTTATTCTTAGACTTGGTACCGTTGCTGCTGTGACCATCATCCATCCGAGTGCTATACACAAAAGTGCCAGCTTCTTTTCGCGCTTCGCGTGCGATTGCAAGCTTCACATAACTTTCCATTAATCTTTTATTAGAATTTGGCGGACGTATTTTTTATTTGTGTTTTAATGGTTACTTGGTTTTTGATTTCTTTCGCTTAATTAATAAGACCATCGGCGTCGTTTGCAGTTTTTTTTTCCATTTTTTTGTTTAATGAGATAAAAAGTAAAAGAAAAAAAATAATAAAAGTGAAGGAAAGGATCGGCTTACGTTATCGTTTGGTTTAGTGTTTTCGTTTGTGGATTTTACTTTCGTTTTCGATAAAAAATTCAAGTGGGCAAAGTACGCGGTTTGAAGAAACTTAAAAAAAAATACAATTTGGAGAGAAATATGAGGTTGCAATTGGTGCTTTTTGGCACTTGTTGCCTGTTTGCGGCGACATGTTCTCAAGGATATAACAATCGCGTGGCCAATGAAGTGGTGAGTTTGAACAAATTTTTTGAAATACTAAACAGGATGTAATTTTTTGTGTGTACCTAATCGGAAGGACTTGTTGTGCTCTGAAGGAGAGGGGTTGAATTTCAAGTGGAAAAATGAATTTAGTCGCAAAGTGCAGCTTCTAGAAACGGAAGAGGCAACCCAGAGTTACTAGAATTTAGGTCCCAAACATGCCGACCTGTGATAGTTAAAGTCTTGTTTTTTTCATTCGGCCTGCTTCGTGACTGCGTCGAAATTTGACGATTTCTGTTCAACTAAAATCTGGCAGTGATTTTTGTATGTTATATGCGGTTCAAAGGAACTTTGGTTACCCTTAAAATAGTATCTACCCGAGAAAGCAATGTTGTTTAAAATAAATTTCTCGCGGGACCTAGATCCACCTCCTCAGAAACCTTTTGGAAAAACTTAATTTTCAAAATGTCTGTGAATGACAAAAAATTAAATTGAAATTGAGCAATTATTGACGCAGGACCAGCGAGTTTTTATTTCTGAGACGAATGGAGAGGACCTACAAGCTCATGCCGACTTCAAGCTGCTATTGGGAAGCTCTTTCACGATAGTTATAATCTCGGACTATGTCAGACGTTCGCGAGAGGTGGCGCAGTGGAAAAAGCCTTAAGATGTCACTCCTGTTTTCTGGGGATCGAACCAGAGACCCCTCGCTTAGTAGTCCAGCAATCTAGTAACTTAGCCCACAAAAAGTACCATCTAATAGGTCTGTAAAAGTTGTGGCTTCTTAAATAAATACATTTTTAAGAGTCTTTGAAGACTTCAGCGCAAGATGCTGCATATGAGGATAGAAGAGATGGAATGGAAACACGACGGCGACAAATTGAATGGCAACCAAATCCTTTCGATTAACTGCTAAGCATTTAGTATGGGAAATTCTTAACTTCATTTTACCAGTCTTAATGGCGACATATACCTGCGATTTTTTGTTTCTGCACATCTATGGCACAGTACCTTTCGAATGATATAAGTTTCATTCTCCTCATTTCATGATAAATACTTAAAAAGTGTACGGAAACTTTTCATGTTTACGTATTAATATATTTATTGCGATCTACAAAATGTGGATTATATAGCTAACCACCGCAAGTGGAGTTTCATTGTATGAAGCTGTTAAAAGTGTCATTCTTGCCATCCATCTCTGCACATTTTGAAATGATTTTGAGTCGAAAAGGGGTTAAAGGGTTGTAGCTTTTCGGAAAAAGTTATATTTGACATTCGTTATCATTGCCTGGACTTATCTTACTGACTTTAAAGTCTTAGGAAGCAGCCTTTCAAACTGAATGACAAGCATCAATTAGTCTCTCATAATAGCTTGAACATTATACTTTCCATAAACATCGTACACAAATTTATTACCAACAGCATGTGATCAACTTTCCAAGAGTAACAGCCAAACAACGATCTCGCTCAGTAACCCAATTTTCCACAATAAATAAAATATTACAAAAACACAATAAAATCGGATTCGCCGACTCCTAAATCAACACACAAAAAGTCTAAATGAATGGCATCTACTCGTCGAACAATAAACATTTCAATGGTACCATAAACGGTCGAAAAAAAAAATATCTAAAGGCCCAACCAAATTGACGAAATTATGCAACGCTATTGACAAAATATTTAGGTCGCAGTTAGCATTAAAATTTGGCCAATACCAAATTCAGCGATTCATCTCTTTAATGTCACAATGCTTATACATTTTGGGACTGAACGTTGCCATGAGATAGAATATGGCAAAGCTGAAGAAATCGAAACTTATTGACAGTGACAAATATTTCTAAATCATTATCTACTTCCTCCTTTTAAACTTTCGCCGAAAAGTGCTCCCATTCACAAGTGGAACGTCGCCTAATCCCACAGGGTTCAGTTAACAAATAAAAATTAAAAATTGTTTGTAAATAAAACAAACAGCCAAGTGCAATCGAAAGCCTGTCAACAACGAAAGGGAAACAGAAAGATCCAGAGATACCAAGTGCACACCAAAGAACAGGGTCAACAAGTACACGAGGAGGCATGGTCAAGATTCTCAAGAAAAAAATGTATTAAAAACAGAAATGAAAACATTGTGCGGTGACCCGATGAAGGTGTTTGTGGTGGGTAGACATTTTTTTTTTCTTTGTGCCTCCTAAGAGATTCATTTCATCACCAGGCTGAGTAAAGAGGGATGAGTGGCACTGGTACTGGTAGGTGAAGAGATTGAATGAGATGCGCTTTTTGGGGGCAAGGAGGAAGGGCGAACATTGTCATTTCAAAATGTTGTTGTTTGCTGTTTTGAAAGATTATTTTCCGGAGTGGGTACTTGAATTGGTCCGCACCGTGCTGTTTATTTAAAGCCCTTAGGAGACCAATTCAGATGAAGTTTAACCAAAAAGTTGCTAGAAAGGAGTTGCTTTTATTAGTGACTGCTAATCAACCCATTCAACTCATTTTTTTTACAAACAACAAACAACATTTATGTGCGTCCAAATTACTAAAATTATTTTTTATTTGTTAATCGCGTGGAGCGAAGACGAACAATTGGACGCACTTCACTTTTCACGTAATGAAAGTGCTCACTCGAATGGTAGCTGCAACCGATTTATTTGATTACGTTTGTTGCCTCAAAACGGTTGTCAGATGTAACAAAAGTAATCCTCTTAAATGAAGACACCTTCATGTTGACCTTAATAATGGTTTGAAGGCATATTACCTTAAGCCAGTGGTAGGCACCATTGTAAAATTGGATAGAAAAGAAAACCACCTACGTTGGGTTGACCTGCAGTGAGCATGAACAACGTTTGAACAAATAACTGCTGAGCAACCGAAAAATAGATCAAAATTAATTCTAAAGAGGTACAAGCAATGGGATCCACTAAATCTTCTGAAAGGCTTTGCACACATTGGCTGATAAATTCCTTTTAAATTTTAAAGAGGCCCTTTGAAGAATTTTTGCCACCCATTGTGTAGTTAAATAAAATAAATAGTAAGCCTATCGGATTTATATAGCAACCTAGGTCTAACTTCGCACAACCCCTCGCTTTTTATTTTTAAGACCAATTTTTAGGGTTCCTAATTTTTTTTTATAGCGGTTATGACCTCCTCAAACGTCCCACTAAAGGACAAACAGACAGACTTTGCGTTTATTACAAACTAGCTGAACCGTGATCGCCTTGCTTCAGCCGCCTGCCACTTTTAGGACAAAAAGTACTTCCATAGAACTACATCGAACAGTTTTTTATAAATATGTTCCTACCCTTGGACCTTTCTAAAAAGGAATAAAAAGAAAAATCAAAGACAATAAAAACAAAGTTTAAATTCTCACTAAAAAGTCTGCACAAAAAATATTTACGCAAAGTTTTGTTACTTCCCTCTTACCCATCTCAAATGTCGACGAAAAGGAAGCAACACGAATGAAACAACTTGACACACGAATCCCACCAGCCCATTTCCAAACTCTTCCCAATCATGAACAACACCTGAAAATGTGTTCAACCTGAATGCGTGCGCTGAAAAGAGACCGCTGCCCACTGAAGTGCAAAACATATGATCACGTTAATCACTGCTGCATGACTACTGGCAGCAGTATCAACTGAAGGAAAACTGTGGGCGATGGTTTTGAATAATTGTTTTGAACATTGCTCAGCTTCAGGACAGCGCAGGAGGATGTTTTATATCTTAAATGAATTAGGGGAAATTTAAATAAATTCGCCTATTTTTAAATCCGATCCGCCATTACTGATCTAGATCTATATAGTTAGAATACGGTCAGATATACGGTTTTTTGAATATTTTGTAAGAGTCACGTTATATTCCAGGATAAAAAAAAAGTATCCTAAGTCCCGATCCAGAACATAAGCAATCACTTTGTCAAGTTTCATCAAAATCCGTCCAGTAATTTTCGCGTGATGCGTGGTCAAACATTTTTTATTCTACAGTTTTATTATATGTAGACATATTTTCAAAATTATACAAGAATTCATATAGTGATACCTACCAGTTTTAGATTTAGAGCTAATTTGGTACAGTAAGGTGCATAAAAATAAGCTTCTAACTCTGAATAGAACCTTCGCCGTGAAACTCCACTTCAGATTCTAGTTGTTGAAGTTTATGAAGCGCAAAAAATAAAAATAAAAAAAAAAATATCTTGAATGATGACACCAAGCAAACTAATATTAAAATATGCGACTGAATATTCCAGTTTGACCTGTCGGCCAAACATTGTAAAAATGCTCAATATAAGTCTGAATTTAGTTGCTCTTGAAAACAAATTTCTACAGCAGTCAGATGGCTTAATTAACAGTAAAAAAAAATCACACTTCACTATAACCATTCCAATTTGACCCATTAAAAGACCCCTCAACCGACTTGCACCACCGTTTTTCGCCAGCTTACAAAACAACTCCAACATACATTCCACAAACCAATTTAAATGTCAAATCAGCTAACTATGTAGTATAAATTAGAAATTAATATTTTTCAAGATAAATTGTTGCTAACTCATGTTATTAGTTGAAACGAAATATAATTATTATCATAAATTCCCCATGTGAAAGTGATTATTTTGTTTTCGTTTATTTTTCTCTTCTCTGTTGCATGTAAATTCTGCCACAAAAAAAAAAACATAAATCTGCACAGAAAAAAACAGTCTTGACGTTTAAAAACAAAAGTGCGTGCTGTAAAAACAGCAGACACCACATCACGAATTGCATGGTCCACTCATTGTTACGTGCGTCATGTACATGTACATGTTGAGTACGTTGGTAAACATATTTCTGCAAAAATGCACTGCACACTGCAGAAATGAAATGAAAATCACTCGGGTGTAATAGTTTTCTTTTCTTTCATACATTTAATTGCATATTTCCTATTTGCCACTCCGCGATCCAATTAAATGTCGATTCATTAATTTTAAGCCGCTGCACTCTCCTGCAACATGTCATAATTACATTATAATTTAACAGCACTTATTAAATTATATTTTTTTCTTGTTCTTTGTGGAAGATGAAAGTTTCCATGTAGGGCCAGCCAGCCAATTGAATGTGCCAAGTGGAAACACACGAATGTTGCTGGGCGCCGCGCAACATTTTTCACTTTCTTTCACATTTTTCTGAGGGTATCCGCGATTTTTGTCGATCCATCTGACTCTTTTGACAGTGAATTGATATTTCGAATTAGCTGGAATACCGGAAATTCACTGTAGAAAGTGAAATCAAAGTCGCGTTTATGGGCTAAGAAGGGTAGAGCTGTGGTCAACCGGTTACCCATTTGGTAACACATTAGAAATGTCGGCTAATACATATTTATGCAGGTGATTTTAGTATGCAGTTGCGTCATGTGAATGAGTGTTGTTTGTTAATCGATGGTGCGCCCAAATTGGTGTACAATGCGCCTCGTCAATTGTGAAAGGGATGGTGGCAGAAGATTGCTGGCATTAGGCAAGCCGATGGATGACAGCCTTGACCTGCCGAACTCCAACGCCGTTCACATGCTCCGAAAAAATGCTCGTTAAAATGCAGATACGCAATAGTATGCCAATTTGGATTGTTGGCGGGTATTTTAAATATTTAATTAGAGGCTTTTGGAGCTGGAGCTGTGTGTTGATTTAGCCAAGTGTCATAGTAAATTCAATAAAGTCAAAGAAGGCGACTTTTGGATTGATGGGGAAATCTATGTTGCCCGTCGTTGAGTCATTGAAAGTATCCTGAACTGTTAAAATGGCAGTGAAGCTGAAGACTCTACCCTGAGGTAAAGCTAGAGCCATGTTACATTTTTCTAGAAATTCCGCAGTTACCACAATGCGGCTGCAAAATATTTCACAAAAACACCCCTTGCCTTATGTAATCTTCCAATTTCCAACGTGAATTTCCTCAACCATGCAAAAACCGATGTGCATGGGCGAATGGCTCATAAAAATCCTGCTGCATAATCGACACCCATCCTGACGTTACTCCAACCAATCTAACCCAAGTGAATTGAGAAAGCAATTCATTTTATTTCATTGACATGCGCCACATAGATCATCACCTCACCCACAACCATCATAGGAAGTTGCCTAACTCAACCCCGGAGACATTCCTTCAATACCCCATCACTGTTAAGCCGCCAGCACCATCAGCCACGAGCGACAGCCCCTCGATCTATCTGTATATGAGTGACTTCATTTAGAAAGCTGCCACTTGAAATAGCCCGCTTGATTGCCAAATTCAGAAACATCAAACGAGAACAATTGACATCTCGTAGTTCAGTAGTGGGAATTCGCCGACTATCTCTGATGAACAAAATCAACCGTGGCCATGATCGAAACCGAGATACGGCCAAAACGGACAAAGCAAAAATATAAATTCCCATTGATCGTGACCTTAACTTGATGTCGCATAGTCAGAGTCACCCTGCTGACTGTTAACTAGATCCCACCAAAAACGAACAACAGACGCTCGCCGATTAGAAAACACTTTCACTTCGGATCATCATCGCCGTCATGTGTTGCAGATGTTGTGCTTCGCTTGTTGGACTCATGCACTTGAATTACTTTAGCGGTTTCTCCACAGCGCGCTGATGGGATGACCTTTGAATGGAACTTCTGTTCTCTTGGTTCTAGGACCACTCCAGCACATCAGCAATGGCATCTTTTGAACTCCGAGCTTATTTGTATGAAATTTAGGTCAACAATCATGATCGTCCACATTCCACTGCAGCATGTGTATCTTTTTATGATTTTATCCCACGGAAGATCCAACCGCAGGCGAACAAAATTTGTTTTGCCGATTATACAACACAAGGCAGACGACGCACGGGAAAGATTTCACTTTCACAATCGATTGTGGCTCAGCGCCGCGCCTGTATCTATTGAAGATGATGACGGCGATAACTATGGAGTGAACACGTTTATTAGGTTAACACCGAACTGGATCGCAGTGCGGCTTGTTATGTTTTGTCTGTTGTGCAATTCTTCTCAACCAAATCTAACACGTTCGGTAATTGTAACAATTGTTTCATGTAGTGGAATCGCTGCATTAAATGATTTATTGGAAGTTGTGTGCAAAAATGTCGTTAAACGGGAGAAAGAAATTTGTACGCGCCTCGAGATACGGATGCCACAAAAAAACCAGTTACAATTCTGCACGATCCTACAATATGCCACCAACGTGGTTGGTTGCACGATTAAGTCAGAGACGACGGTTGCTGTGATGCTGCTGAAATATTTTCACTTGCTGCATTCCGGAGAAGACGATATAATGGTGCAATACACACAGGCACACACACAGGCGCACACAGTCGCACAGGTTCCGCGATGCGACGTCTTTTCGGGGGAGCAGTCTCAAAAATACAAGTATCTTCACTTTCTTTCGTTAATGAAGATGGTTGCGGGTATTGGTTTGTTGCTGCTGGTTCGAAGAGGTCAAAATACTATAACCGGAGGCGGGCAATTTTTGTGGTCTTTTCAAAATCGCTAAGCCAGTGAAATTCAGTTCGCTTTTGGTTGGAGTGGTTTGCTGGTGTCCAAAAGTGACACTGCAAAGGTAGTTGTTGCACTGACGTTGCTTATATTTAAAAGCAGTAAAGCACAAGTCAGATAGGAAGAGTCCGAAAGCAAAAATGGTAAAAGATGTCGATTATTTAAGTCAATTGACTAAAGGGCCTGTTTGTAAATCGAAGATGTCATCCGATCGGTCACAAAAACAGATAAAGTTGATTGGAAATTGAAGCGCACGAACGAAGCTTCTTTGTTAAGAATGCGAGGAACGAAAAATAAACCCTGGGTCCTATTTCGTCGAAGTGGATTTTAAAATGAGTTTCGTGGGCGTATACGTAACATTTTTTTAATAAAAAGCACATTTCTGTGCAAAAACCCAAAGAATGGTGAAAACCGGTTTCCCGTCAGCCTCAAAGCATCAATAAATGCTTTATGATGAATAAGAAAATTAGCACCGGACTCTAGCTAAAGATTTGTGTACAAAAAACTTATTCAGAAGATTTGAGTTGAAAACATTTTGGGAAAAAAATTAATGAAATATTTAACAGCTTTCTCAAAACTTCTCAAACTTACAAAAATGCAGGAAATACACCAAAGGAAGTATTAGCAGGTCCATGAAGGTCACAGGCCAAGCTTCCTACAGCCAATCGTCCGTCTTTCATACTTTAAATGAGTGGAAGGGACCTAAAATTCTGCGTCGTATCCGAGCTCCTGAATTGAGCGGCCTATTTCGACAGTAAACGGATGAATGTTGGAAGTTTATGAGAGATTTGGCACTGGGAAATAAAAACACGCGCTTGCCTGGGAGTTAAACTTGCAACCTCTCGCTTAGTAATCCAAAAAAAAAAAAAATTAAAAAATGCACAACAATTTAAAAAACTGATCGATTCTGTTTAAAAAAAATCTTACTATAGTATGAATTGAGCTAAAATGGTCAAACCACAGGGTGGCCCAAATGTTGTGAGTGTATTTTAAAACAACTTCGAAGGAAGCAAATTTTTTTAAAGAAATTTATATTTTATTTATTTATTTTATATTACACCGGGCGATCCGCAATAAATATCTGTTGTCGAATAGTACGTCTTTTTGGGCCACCCTGTAAATTTCTGTTGATAAAACTGCGAATCCTTGCAGATCTTTCCGCTTTTTTCTATTTTTTCTGTTGAAATGAACATTTTTCGCACAGCTTTCAACTTTTATAGGCACATAACCATCCAAGATCGCTTTGCATACCCAAGTGGGTTCAAAATGATCTCAAAAGCCCATAATCGCGCACTACACAAACTCGTCTTGTTTTATGGCAACCTGCACCCACCATCGACCACCACTCGACCGAAGGAAAATTGCATAATTCCCGATTCCAAATGGCCAACTCATGTACCTCCAGCACTTAAATTCCATTAACGAACCACGTTTAACCGCTCAGATCAAATTTCATCTTTATTGCCTTTTCATTGCGCGATGCGTGTTTATTCTTTAAAGATACTTCTTCTTCCTCTTCTTTGTCTGCTTGTGGTTTCTACGTGTGTCGTCCTAATCACCTTGCCCATATCCGACACGGTAAGCTCTCTTTTCCATTTCCCATTACAAGCAATCTTGGAGTGCATCTCCAACGGTACACCGTTGTCACGACATCTCTCTCTCAAGAAACAACGACCATATTGCGTGATCACGTGCGACTCTATATCTGTATGACATTCTCCTATGAAAATCGACACAGATGGAACAGACGGTTCACAATGAACCCAAATTAGGTTGGTTCCATAGCGTTCCGTGCGCGCCATTACTTTATTGCAACCGAGAGTGCAAGTACCTCTGGAAGAAAAAAACAATGCACATGCGAATTATGCTTGTCAATTATGGTCATGCATCATGGACAGAAATGAAAGGGAACTCGACTAATTAAAAAAAACACAAACGAAAAAGAACCACAGACCGTTTTCGAATTTGTCAAAGATAATTGTCTTCGTGCGGTTACTCTACTGCAAATTGCATTTAATTAGCGGTATTTGGTGGATTGAAAAACGAATGATTCGACGCTTGTCGATTGCATGCCTCCGAATAATGCATTAATTAAAATTGGATACAACATTCCGGTGAATGAATTTGGCAAGGCTTATGGGAAAATGCAACTACCCAAAGGAGCGGACATTTATGATTTTTATTCCCCAGAAGTGGCATGAAAAGCAACTGGAAACAAATTTAAAAATGTTTCCCCTGCCGTTTGACCGACTTAAAAATGTTACAAGTTGTTTATTGACTCAACAATTGGCTTGCCATCAATCACCATTAACTGAAACGTTTACCGATTAGTCCGGCAGCAGTGCACGGGTCAAACGTGAAAGCATTTCAAGAAAAGGATGCCAAATTAATTTACCATTGCGGTGAGCATTTTGTGCAAATAGTCTATTAGTCAAACATCTCGTTTGAAGACATCATTTTCCACTCACTCATCTAAACGAAATCAATCATTTGCAGAAGAAGGGAAAAGACAGTCTGTCTCAAACAATGGCCGCAGATGGGAAAAGTTTGTTTAAATAATTAGCAGTGTAAAACAATTACAACTTTCTCTCTGATCGATTGCGTTACATGCCCTTTGATTCATTTATAACCTGTCCATCAATTTAGTTACATGCGTATAGGCATAAGACTCGCTTTAATTATCGTGCCCTAATCAAATTCACACTTTAATGTGAAGTACACGTGTTGCCAACACCGCTCGCAACATTTAAGCAATAAAACCATCAGAATGATGAAGCACTTCAAGATCGTCTTCGTCGTTTATCGTTTATCGATTTATCGGGGGGGAAAAAAATTATAAAGTCATCACCCATCAACATGTTGCAAAATTTCACTCTCTTCATAGTTTATGCATCGCCATTCAGCACAAAAGTAAAATATCTCACTTCAACGGTCAATAGCATCGTGATTTTTGTAGCTTTTATTGTTTTTTTTTTGTTTTTTTTGTCAGCAGGTTTCACTTTTGTTTCCCCCTGCGGGACTTGATATGATCAAAGTGATGTGCGGGAGTAGGCATCGCGCAAGTGAAACCCAAATGGAAACCAGTTACAAATCGATCTATCAAGTTTTGGAATTCGGCGCAGTTCGCAGATAAATTGACTTCTTTCCTCTGCGTATAAACAGACGCAGTTTGTAGTGACCCAGTTGAAGAAATCCGCGACTCATCGGTGTGTTGGTAGACGAAATAATTGCATTGTATGTGGACTGTGGAGAGATGTGACTCAGTTCACTGAAGGTGAAAAGCGTGAAATGAATTTATATCGCGATGGCTATCAATTGGCAATGTCCATTGGCATGCGGGGTTTGAGATGTTGCCGGTTGCGGTGTCGTCTCGTGATTTTCAATGGAGGTAGAAATTGCTTACGGAAGTTCAAAAAATCGACCGGCAGATGTTGGACGAAATGTATATTAAGAGAGATGGACATGTGGAATGGTTTTGTATGGGAGATTCGTTAATTTTCAGTGCAAATATCATTTAAACAACTTTCGACTTACCAGAGGAATTTTTCCTCGCAGATAGTTGCAGAGTAACCTGAAATGGGAAAGAAAAAACTGATTAGTAAAGAACTTGACAAAAATATGACAAAAATGGTTGGAGAATTAATCAGTAAACACTGGGCCTTTCAAATAAAAAAAAAGTTTCGTTAATATCTCACACACAGCTTGTTTTATTCCATTTCAAAATCAGTCCGTCCTTATTGACAAACCCTTCACGGTTGCCATAGATTCAAATGGCAGATCTTGGGCTCTTAAACTATAAATTTCTAAGACCATTTTCTTAAAAAAAAATAGTTTTATGATTTTTCAAAACTGTAGCCTACGCATAAAACTTCGCCAGCTTGAAAAATTTGCAAACTACTCTTCTCTCTTCTTCTCTACATATAATAAAACTGTGCCTGACCACGAATCACGCGGAAACTACAGGACGGATTTTGATGAAACTTGACAAAGTGATTGCTTATGTTATGGGTCGGGACTTAGGACACGTTTTACCCCGGAATATAACGTGGTTTTTTCAAAATAGTAAAAAAACCGTATCTCTGTAAGGAAAGTTCTAACTATACAGATCTAGATCAGTAATGGCTTATCGTAGTCAAAAATGAAAATTAGGCGAATTAAGTAAAATTTCCACTGATTAATTTAAGATATAAAACATCCTCCTGCGCTGTCCTGAAGAATGTTTAAGGCAATTATTCAAAACATCGCCGACAATCTTCCTTCAGTGGATACTACTGGCAGTATTCATGCAGGAGTGACTAACGTGATCATAAGTTTTGCACTTCAGTAGTCAGTCGTCTCTTTTCAGCGCACGCATTCAGGTTGAACACATTTTCAGGTGTTGTTCATGATTGGGAAACGTTTGGAAATGGGCTGGTGGGATTCGTGTGTCAAGTTGTTTCATTCGTATTGCTTCCTTTTCGTCGACATTTGAGGTGGGTAAGAGGGAAATGACAGAGCTTCGCGTTAATCCTTTTTGTGTAGACTTTTTAGTGGGAATTTAAATTATGTTTTTATTTTTAATATTTTTTGCTTTATATTGTTTTCAGAAAGGTCTAAGGGTAGGGACATATTTAAAAAAAAAACTGTTCGATGTAGTTCGATGAAAATACCTTTTGTCTTAAAAGTGGCAGGCGAGTGAAGCAATGCGAGCACGGGTCAAATAGTCTGGAAATAATTCCAGTGGCATCAAAATTGAAGATCCCAACCACCAACAAGGTCGTAAGTAATATTTTCCTGAACAGACTGACTGGAGACTATAAATGTGGAACCAAAATCTGTGACCGATCATTTAAGTGGGAACTTACGACTGGATTGTTGCTAGAAAAGAAGTGACAGCTCAGCCACACTGCAATTAGCTTCTAAGTCGAACGGAGGTTGCTGCTTAAGTCTTGAGAAATAACAACACCAGTTAAATATGTAAAATTTGACATTTTAATCTTAAAGTTTGACATTTTTAATGGTAATCATACTCAGACGGTTCTGTCTGCTGTAAATAGTTACTTGAAACATTCATCTTGGTTCAAAAGAATGGAATTAAATCGTGAACATTTGCGGGCAATGATTTTCTATGATTTTCGACGTGGATTAAACCAACAACTGTCTGCAGATTAACCAGATCGGAGTCACCATGTTTCGCTGGTTTTCAGAATTCAATCGTCGCTTTCCGCTGTAGGACGAATTTTGTAAATCTTGTCCAAATTTTGTAAATCTCGTTCAAATTTTGTAAATCTCGTCCAAATTTTGTAAATCTCGTCCAAATTTTGTAAATCTCATCCAAATTTTGTGAATCTCGTCCAAATTTTGTAAATCTCGTCCAAATTTTGTAGATCTCGTCCAAATTTTGTAAATCTCATCCAAATTTTGTAAATCTCGTCCAAATATTGTAAATCTCGTTTAAATTTTGTAAATCTCATCCAAATTTTGCAAATCTCGTCCAAATTTTGTAAATCTCGTCCAAAGGTGGCAGAAATCAATGCTGTGCGTGAATTAATGTTGCACGATCGCCACGTGACATACAGTGAGATTGAGGCATGCTTGCGCATTAGTTCTACCCGCTTACATTCAATATTGCATGAACATTTGGCCGTTAAAAAGATTTATTCGTGTTGAACACTCGTTCAAAGAAAGCCCGTGTCAGAAAACGTTGAAAAAATTCCAAAACTCGTCAAAAGACGTCTTTAAAATCCTGCCAGGCGACGAGTCATGATTCTAAGCATTATGCGCCCGAACTTAACATAAATCGACTCTAGGGACCTTTCAAGACGATCCAAATCCAACAATGACTTTTCGACTTTCTTCCTCAATAAATCAACTGCGCGAATAACTTCCTATATCGCTAAATAATATAGTTAAAATTAGCACCATTCCGGTGGCAAAATCAATTTCACTCTATACCAACATTAGTCGCATAATCGAAAGTGTCAGTTGAAAATCGTTGACTGCGAAAATTTTATAAACATAATTCATTTTTAAGTCCCATCCATACCACAGGGCAAAAGGTATTCCACTATATAAATGGAAAGTCGAAAATTAATGAAGCCAAAGAAAGAGTCAAAAATTCACTTTTGAATTGTGAAATCGAAAGTTAACTGGAGATGTCATGAGACTCATGAGACTCATATACATGTGGATTCAATGGTTTAAGCGCATTTGCATCTAATCAAATCGCCTTTGTCGATTTGATGACACACCTTGTGCTGGGAAAGAGATTGAGTTAAGTAAAATGCTGCAACACCAAAGCCGGAAGTTTGTCTCGATGTTATATCACATCTGCAATTATTGCAAAGATTTATCTGAAACTTTTTTAGATTTGCCGTATAGAAAAAGTTGGGCAAATAGCAAAAAACTGGTCGACCCTCTCTAGATGGTAGATGAGGAAAAATTCCATAACATCCCGAGCCCGACGTGCATTCAATTGTGCGGATGGATACATGCGAAACAATTAATGCCACACGTTGCGTTGTATACGTCTTGTATATATGAGTGGGTATTGTTGTCTAACGGCGAGTTTTTGCCCTTGTTTCATGGATTTGCATACCGGTTGCCAGTAACAAATGCGAGATGTCTTACATACCCTAGTTAATGTTTGCTAATTGCTACCGGGTTTGAATGGTGTATGCGGTGGATGGCTGTTACGCGGGGGAAAGATGGGACAGCAACATTTGCATGTTGCGTGGATCGGGCCTTGTTTCATGGCTTGATTGAAACCCCATTTCATATGAATTAGTATTCAGTTTGAAACGGAAAGTGGTTGCCAAAAAAACTGCTGCTCGAACTAGCAAAGTTTCGAACCGATTTTCCTTCTTTTGTGTCATTTTAAGCGGAATAACTTCCGAGACGACCCACTGCGGCTATAGCGATACTTTTGTGCTCAAATTTACCCGAAGACGTCCCAATTACTTGAGTAAAGCACACTGAGACCCGCTGACGAGTTTGGAGCTCTTCAAAACCGACCTGTCAGTAATACAAAATTTGCGGAAACTTATCTCGGTCACCATTTCATAAAATTCACAAACTTAGGGTGGATAAAAGCTGTAAACATACAAAAAACGGTTTGATTGAAACTTGTATGAAATGAATTAGCAAAGTTCCCAACCGATTCTTGTTCTTTTGTGTTGGGTTAAGCGGAGTTAATTCCCAAAATGACCCCCTTCGACTCTAGCGCCACTTGAATTCTCTCGTAAACATTGTATAAAATGAACTAGCAAAGTTCCGAACCGATTCTTGTTCTTTTGTGCTGGGTTAAGCGGAGTTAATTCCCAAAACGACCTCCTACAATTATAGCGCCACTTGAATCCACTCGTAAAAATTGGCGGCGTTCTCTAAGACTAACAGCAGATTGTCGGCGCGTTGAATCCTTGGTGGGGCTGCCAACAAATCTTCCCAATTGCATAATTGAACAAAACACATAGGAACGCATTGGCAGCCCACCTATGGCAGCGCATCTCGCACAAGATTCCACAAAACTGTCAACCCAAACTAGGTAGCTCATCCAAAACTATAACCCAGTATGGAAAGTCTGTGCCGCATTCCACCATGCAACTCCGACAATCCGCGACCATTCTCTTTCCATCAATTTTAAAGCAATTAATCAACCCGACTGGCCTCTCCGGTCACCTCACGTCATCTGAAATTGATCACCCCAGAACATGACATCCATTCAAGCTGATTAGATGATGACTGTCCAGCATCAAGTGATTAAATAATCCACCGCTGTACGACCGGGGAGGCGATGGGGTAATAACTCTATCCTCACATCGGAATTGCCCCAACCGCGACGCAGAAACAAGTGCTGTGCCATAAGCACAACATAAGCATCTTTAGTGATGGTTCTTCAATTCCAAGCCTCATTTGAAGAATCTTATGAAATCGCGTTACAACCGACGGCCGCATATCTAACCTCCTCTCTCATTTTAAATATGCACTCCGCGCGGTTGCTGCTACTGCTGGTGGATTTCATTTAGACCCAGTTCCTCGGGCCACTATACGTCTGTCTGTCCATCCGATGAAGAGAAGTGTGGCCTGCATTTGCGGGCCTCATTGCAGAATCCAAACAGACTCTGCTGCATTGCACAATGGGTAATTCATTTTCGACTTCTTTGTTTGTACACCACCATCAGCGTCTCTGCGAGATTGGGAGATCTACAAACGCATTTTGCGGTTCAAGGTTGTGTGTGCAGCGATGGGAAGTCTTTCTAAATCTATAGTATTTTTTTTCTATCTTTGCAACACTTCAAATCGATTTGTCTGTACTTGTATTTGAAAGTGAATCCTCTGGAGGTGGCCAAAACTGGTCATGCAACGAAAACCAGCTCCTTTCACTTTTCGCACGGTACTCTGTTGGATGTGGAGGGCCCGTGCGCTTCACAGTGGACACGAGTTGATGGGTACAGGTAGCTGTGAGTTTGGTGGTATTTTTGTATTGCGCCATATATTGTACTTGAAGCAGAAACTGGAGAGGTCTTCGATGGTGAGACGAGCCAATATTCCCCCAGTGGATGGTCAATCAGTACTGCACTCAGCAACTTTTCCGGCAGGTATTGCACAAAGTTATGGAACTTCCTCAATGCGAAACTGGTTGCGATGTGTATCCTTCTTCCTTTTCACTACCCCACACACGGCCTGACATTGTGGGTTCCACATTTTTCGCAACTGCAACCCACTGGCCGTGTAAATCACTGCCGTTGACAGCTTAACATTAATTGAAACCAATTTAAGTCACTCTTCGAACTTGTTTTAGTTAAACGAGTGTTTTGCAGATGTAATAGGTGCGCACCGGTAGACCCACAACCCAGTGGCATACAAATAACTGGCTTCAAGCCTCGATTGCCAATTAAAAATGCCACTGCAACAATAAGAGCGCATGTGCGCTGAAAAGAGTACATTGACTTGTGACAGTCTCTCTGCCATTCACTTTGCGTGGCGCAACACATGTCAATCAATTCTTTTAGTGTCCTTCATAAGTTTAATGGTTTTCCATTTATTTTCAGCCCGGACACCAATACCGTCAGCCGGCGACTACCCAGCAGCACATATTCTCGGATGTTCAGCAACACCAGCAGCGATACAATGTCCAACAGCAGCCGTTCTATGTGCAGCAGAGTCCCAGTGTGGAGGTGCCACTCACGCAGCAACAGAGGCAGCAAAACGTTCGCTTCCCGCAACCGAATCCACAGCAGTATCAACAACAATTACGCGCGCCAAGCAGTAGCGTCAGCCCGAAGGACCCACTGATCGGTTTCGTGCCAAACTACGTGCAATCTCAGGCGCCAACTCCCCAGCAACAACAGCAGTTTCAACGATCGGTGCAGAGTCAGGTGCAACAGGCACCTTTTTCAACGGTAGGAACGCCGCAACAGGAGCCAGACATTCATACGCAAAACTTCCTCACCCTCAGAAACCTGGCTCCGCAAGTGGGTCCCCAACAAAGCCTGCCGTCGAGATCTTTCAGCAATAAGCAGTTCCAATCGCAAGGTCCAGTCGCCCAGTTCCAACAACAACCGCAGCAGCAGTTCTCAACAGCCCCTCAGTTCGAAAATATCCTTCCCCCAGCCCAAACTGAGCAAAAACTGCCACGACAGGAGGTGAACCAGGCCTTCTCAACAGCGCCCCAGTTCTCATTCAACAACCAAGCACAGGCGCAGCCCCAGGCCTACCACCCACAGCCGTCGTCGCTGCCTCCGTCGCACCCAACTCAGGTATATCAAGGGAATCAGCCGCCTCACTACGTTCAACCGCACCACGGCTCCCACAATCCACACCATCATAGCTCCCACAATCCACATTCGCACTCCGAGCACTCACCTCCCCACCATTACAGCGGCCTCCCCGAGTACCAGCACTTTGACAGCCCATATGCGTCACCGGAACAGGAGTACAAGCAGAAGCTGATCCAAAAGCACGAACAGTTTGTCCAGAAGCAGTACGAGAAGTCACAGAACAAAGTGAAACTCCTCCACGAAGACTTTGTGCACAAGCAGCACAGCATCAAGCAGGAGGCTCCTGTGCGGCATCCGCATCACCATCCATCGCATGGGGCGCCGATTCATGGCGGCCCACCACGCAGCCGTCCCGTTCACGCCTCCGAAGTTGGACTTTTCAATGACGCCCTAAAGCAGTACCATGTCGACCACCCAACCACAACCACGACGACGACCACTCAAGCAACGACAAGCTCAGCCAGACCTGTTCAGAGACCATCGGGGGAAAAGGGAAAGTCCGCGAAAGCAAAGTCCAAGCCTGTAAAGACAATCGGGCGGGACGAACTACTCAAGCAGCTGAAGGCTGCTTTGGCCGAGGCACCACAGCAGGATTTGGGCGACAAGCCTTTCGAAGAGATGGACTTGGTCCTGCCCAATGGCGAGAGAGTACAGGTAATCCGCACAAAGGACCCGAACCTTATCAAAGGACAGCAGGCGCTGAGCCAAGATCAACTCAATGCTCTGATAGCGGGCCAGGGAAGTTCGGGACTTGCGAGTGTGGCTCCCGACAACTTGAAGGACCTCGTTTTACCCGACGGACACAAGGTGCAAATTGTGCGCGCACCCGACACTCCAGACGCGGGTCAGAGCGGCCTTGACTTGTCGAACCTGGCGAGCCTCTATGGAGGAGGTGGCGCAGCTGCCGCTGCATCAAAGGGAGCCAGCAACAGCATTGCCAGCTCCGCCGTGATCTCATCCGACTCTGACGAACCCCCAACTATCGAAGAACTGGCGAGGAGGGGACTCATTCCCGAGGGCTATGAAATCGAAGGTCTTAGCTCGAAGCCTAAGCCAGCACCCGCTCCAACAGCGGCCCCAAAAAAGAAAGCCACCTACGTCTACCTCGAAGAGCAGTCTGATGGCAGTTTCAAAATTCAAGGCGTCAAGGCTAACGGCGAAAAGGAAACCAAAACCACCGGTGCTGAGGTTGAGGGCATCTTGGAGCGGATCAGGAGTGGCGAAATCAAACTGCCTCCCTCTGTGACAAGGCTCATTCTGCCCGACGATCAGGAAGTAACCCTGGACAATGGAAAAATTGTCCAAAGGACAAGCACAACGACAACAACAACTACGACTACGACGCGACGTCCAACAACGGCGTCAACGACGACCACAACCACGACTCCAGCTCCCTACACCCCTCAGAGGCAGCGAGTAACTATCTCCAGGGACTATCAGTCGCCTTACTCGACCACAGTTGGGCCCCTGATTCAGCGCTCCAGCAATGGCCACGGTCTGCAGGAAGCGCCCAGCACGTACCGCAGCACAGTCCAGCCTCTGTATCAGAACGCACCAACCTCGTACGCCACTACCGCTCAGCCGATCTACGAGCCAACGGTTCAAGTGAGCTCGACTTATGCGCCTGTCACCGAGAGATTGACCGCCACAACTGCAGAGCTGCAGGTTAAACAGCAGCAGCAGCATCAACAACAACAACAACAACAACAACAACAACAACAACAACAACAGCAGCAAAACCAACACCCAAACCTGAGTGAGGACCTGCTGCAGATACTCAAGTCAAACGGACTGTTCGCGATGGCCAAGTACTTGAAGCAATCCGGCTTGGATAGCATCCTGAACGAAACAGGACCCTATACGATTTTCGTCCCCACGGACAAGGCTTTCAAAAATCTCCTCATCCAGCTCGGAGGACCTGAGAGAGCCGAAGAAAAGTTCAAGTCCAATCCACGACTCCTGAGTGGCGTAAGTTTATCCGGTCCCCCCCAACCTTTGTCCGAAGTTTGACTTTTATTTCTCTCCTTGCAGCTGCTCCTGCACCACGTGATCCCGGGTGCTTTTGAGATTGCCAGCCTTCAAGATGAGATGACGGGAGTTTCGTTGGCGGGCACACAACTCCGGGTGAATCAGTACACAATGCACGACCAGGAATGGAACGATGTTGTGGTAAGTCTCAATAGAGTTACGGTCCTTCGTTCCGCATTCACTTTGTTCGTTTTAGCTAACAACTATTAACGGTGCTATGGTGGTAAATGACCGCAAGGACATTAAAATACCCCAAGGAATCGCTCATGCTGTAGATCGTGTCATGTTCCCCCTGCCAGTTGGCGACCTCCTGCAGACGCTGCAATCTGATCGAGAGGCGAGATTCTCCACATTCCTTAAGGTTCTGTTCACATCGGGTCTCTCAGAAAAGCTGCAAGGAAAGGGTAAGGTTCCACCCAACAATCCAGACAAAACACGTTTACATTTTCCTTTTTCTCTTTTCAGGCATCAAAACCTACACAGTGTTTGCCCCCACCGAGAAGGCTTTCAAGGACCTTGAGCTCGATGTTGTGGAGAAGCTGCTCACGGACAAGGAAGCCGCTGAGGAGTTTGCCACCAAGCACATTGTGTCGGGGACACTATTCTCCGCTGGAATGAGGTTCTATCAAGTGAAAGACTCACTGCTAACCGGCAAGACTGTCATCCTGCAGAAGACCAGTGCTGGAAAGATCAAGGTCAACGACGCCCAAATGGTCACATCGAACATTCCCGCCACGAATGGTGTGATACACGCCATCGATGGCGTCCTATCGTGAGCAGAAAAACCCGATTTAGTCTTTTAGCTCCGTAGTCCGTAGTCTATGCTTGCCTTCAAAAATCTGTCACAAAATGGGAGCACTTGTCTCCCATTAAACAAAAACACACACACACTCTGCCATTGATTTTATTTTGTTTTTTATTTATTGTTTAAACTGTGCTTATGGTTGGCAACTGGTGCAATTGGTACACACACACACAACCTCCCCATTTATTCTCACAAACGTGTTGCAGCCGACAAGGAGTCAAATAAGGTTCTTAAGCAATTTCTTGGCCGGATTTTGTTACCATTTTTAATTTATTTAAATAATTCGATACTTTTTTGTATAAAGAAACGATTCCAAACAGAAGTTTAACATATGTGTTAGCATTAAGGATTAGATTAAGGATTAGTATGATTGTTATGGTAAAAATGTAAAAATGTTTATTGTACTATTTTGTATTAAAGAATATAAAGTCGAAAACACTGGTTGCAGTTTTTTTTTAATTGGTTTTGGTATGCGAAGCTGGTGGGTTTTGAACTTGACTAGGATTCCCTGTATTGTTTCAATGCCCCACAACACAATGCCTCCAATACATCGGATAATCGAACCCGCTATTTGTGCACGTTGTAAGGCGTAGATGGCGCGGCAGTAGGGTGGATTTGAAATTTTAAATCTATGGGAATAGTAGTAACGGACGTGCAAATTAATGATTGGCTGCGAATTTTTACGAATTCTTACGCATTTTACTCAAGTGTCGTTTATCAACTCGAAAAATTCGTAAAAGAGAGCGAATTCCCCTCTTACTAGTTTTTACTCAACGAAATTTCTTTGCGTAAGAATTGAAACAACTGTCAGTCGCCTGAAAATTGACAGCTGATTTGAATTTGT
This sequence comes from Cheilosia pagana, assembly GCA_936431705.1. Lineage (NCBI taxonomy): Eukaryota > Metazoa > Arthropoda > Insecta > Diptera > Syrphidae > Cheilosia > Cheilosia pagana. Next base: position 1,518,273 of record OW386169.1, read on the forward strand.
TGTTCTATTTGGCATTTGAAATTTATGAACTATCTGTCATTTCTCACAGGTTACTTCAAAAGTTTTCCTTAACTTTTGCGTAAGTTTCCCTCTGAGAGAGAATTCATTCCCTCCACTGTCATTTTGACAGCTGTTTCCATTTTTACTACGAAAGTAAGGGAACAGCAACAGACAAAAATGACAATTATTGTTTCCACTCCAAAAATAGACGTGTTTCCCATAAGAAAAATATTTTAGCTCACTTTGAATTTCATCGGAGAAATGCATCTTCGCTGTCGCTAGTTTGGAATTTCAGTTGACAGTTGACAGATTTTTTTTGCGGTAGATTGAGAAATTTCCTTTTGAGAGAAATATCACAATTTGTGCAGGAGCTCATCTACGCAATTGGAGAACTGTCAACTCTTTTTTGATATGGAGTTTGACGTGCAACTGGTCGTCTAGAGAGAACACTTTGAGAATTGAATGTTCAACAAAATTTTGTATTTCCAGTGGGCTATCTCTTCTCTATTGCTTTTTTAAGCAGATTCTATTATAGGTACTCGACTTTTACAAAATTAGAACTGTTAAACAGCACCAGGCTTCAGACATATAAAATTGACTTTTGCTCTTTTTCTATAATCTTATCTCAATTAACGTTGCCGCTGTTGCGAACTGCTTAGGAACTCTATACGAATATTTGCCAAAGTGACAGGTGACAGTGACATCCATGAAAATATATAAAAAAAAACGAGGGATACGTTGATACTTCTGAGTTCTGACCTCTGCGTTCCCTACAATTTGTGGACGTTCAAGTATATAGTTTAGTAAGTCTGACAGCTGAATGACTTGATGTATATCTCAGTTTTGATTGGCCTAGATCGGTCAAACGGGCAGCTATTTTAGTTGACGTTTATGGAGGAATGGCCGACGAATCTAGTCAAGAAATTCAATTCGTGACTGAGTTCTAAGTTGACAGTTCGCGTATGTGGCTGACGTAGAAAAAGTGACATTCCCGAATAATTCAGTTTTTGCGTTCAGATTCCAGACAAATTTAGTCGACTTAAGACAACAAAGATTTTGAATGTGCCCTTTGCCAATGTGACAAGTGACACCCCAACCATAAGGGACACGACTACGTAAGAAACGTCATAGTTAAATCGCGTCAAGTAAGGGTATGCGGCTCGCTTCGCTCGCAAAAAGACGGGCATGATCGTGTACGTTTTAAGGCCCAACTTTTTTCTTAAAACACTATTTTTAATGAAAATACGATTACGCTACGTCAAATATAGAGCCGTGTCCCGAAGCCCGACAAACGTCAGTCAGTACAAAATTTACGTGCGAATAGCCACTTCGTTTATTGAGGGTGGTAATATGTTGGCTGTCACTTATTTTTAATCACTAACGAATTCGCTGTAAACTTTATCGCTTTATTAACGCTTCGCCTTAGTAAATAATTATGTACCGAATGTATAACAATATAAATTCGCGCAATAAAAATTCCCACAGAAAACCCAGTTTGACATTAGAAACGAATAAATGTCTTTCGATTAATATTCTATCGTATTTCATGTGTAAAATGGGATAACAAATATTTTATTTCCACTTACCTACCTTCAGTTGCTACATTTTTGCTGATGACTGCTTGCCTGGCTGATTGTTTTACAAAATATTCCTCTTATATTAAATAACTTTAGTTGAGCACTTCACACATTCACTAAACACTTTTTTACACTTAAAATTTCTTTAAATAAATAATCACACAGTTTGAGAAAAACTATTTTACTAAAATTATTTTTCACCAGCGATCTTCTTCACTGCGGCCACAGACTCAGCTTGTTGCTCTCAATCTTTGTCACTCTCTCAGCGAATGAATATTTTCTTATGCTGTGCCGCGGGCTGTCTCTGTCTGCTGGTTTGGGTTCTGGTGTGTGTGCAAGTACAGGCATTGCGAGCGGCAAGTTCATTTATACGATTTGTATTATTTCGACTGCGGTTGACAGGTGGAGTCACAATAAAGCAATAATCTATTGTCGGCGAAAATGTCCCAAAAGTGAGCAAATAAATTACACTGAATGTTTACCGTGATTGGATCAGGGGATTGAATTGTAAGCTCGTCCGTCGTTCGACATTTGACTACGTAACAAAGTGTCAAAGTTTCACTCGGTCAAATGGCTTCACTTGCGGCAAAGGTTTGAAACGGAGTAACAATATCAGTTTTAGACGTCATCGGGTACAATTCGGAACCCACTTATTTATTGAAAAACAATTTTAATGGAAATGTCATTTCATTACGTAGATAACGTTAAAACATTAGATTTTGAAGAGCTTATTTCGGTTATGTCGATAAGGAAGGGCTCTTTCAGCTAAATTTGGGAGATGTTGGTCCTGTGCAGTGAAGTACACACAAAATTCTTCTGTCGTTACGTTACAACAGAAAGGGTGCAATTGGTGGTGGGTATACTCACGCTATCGTTATTTTTCATTTAAAGGCGATCAAGTAGTGGGACAGTCAGCAATGCAGCATCTGTTCCGTTGATGCCAGCGCTTTGCTTCCTTCTTTTTGTGAAAAGTTGAAGTAGGTACTACAGAAAAGATGGCGTTTTGTCATTTGTCATGTTCGATCTGTTGCTTATGGTCCGTTTGTTGGAAGCAAATAGTATGAAAACAACTGATTTTCCTATAGAGTCTGGCGGCTTTAAAATAACTAACATTGATTTTTGTTACTCATAAACAAATTTGGCAGTTTTCCGTTTGTTAGTTCTGCTCTGCAGTTTCAACAGCTACTTCGGGGTAGCGATTGAAATGTTGATGCTGATGAGCATCTTGATAGTTTCCTTCCCTTTTGTCGTTTGACAGTAGATTACCAAGCCAAGTGCTATTTTGTAAAAACCAAGTTATATTCCGGAATAAAACGTGTCCTAAGTCCCGACCCAGAACATAAGCAATCACCATGTCAAGTTTCATCAAAATCCGTTCAGTAGTTTCTGCGTGATGCGCGGTCAGGCATTTTTTATTCTACAGTTTTATTGTATTTAGAGAAGAGAAGATAGAGAAGAAGAGAAGAGATAGAGAAGAGACTTATTTGCAGCATTTCGGCTTTCTAACTAAACTTACTTTTGTTAAATGTCACATGGGTAACACAAGAGACTTTGTAAAACGTAGGCTTCATGCTAAAAATGTCATTAGTCCCTTTATAGAGCAATAGACACATTTCCATTTAAGGGACCTTTGTCATTACGAGCAGCCGTCATATTTGCAATGATGGCTACATCAAATTTAGCCTCCAAGACCTCCGGCTTTATTTTTCAGACTCTTCCTTCATATAAAAATACATAAAAACTTAGAAAAACTGTGTGCCACTTACCAATAATCCAATACACTCCGCATTTATTAAATAAATACTCCTTTTTTGTATTTATTTAATTTATTATTTCTTTCCGTTTAGATTATAGATATTTCGCAATAAAGATAAACTTTCTTCGTTTTACTTGTTCTTAAATATATTTTTTAATATATATATTTATTTGCGTATCTAAATGGTTTGTTTTATTTTTTATTTTTTTGTTTATTTGTTCGACTCGTCTATGTTTAGTTTTTGTATTGTTTTAATAAAATGGTTTCGCCTTAGGTACATGCATAAAAAAATAAATTAAATTATAAACATTGTAGCTAATTTTGATAGAGTGCCCTGATTTGTTTTTTTTCTTCCAACAAAACGTAATAAACTTAAAATGAAAATAATAATAAATATAAAATGAAAAACAACCACTTAACATATTCATATATAGAGATTTATTACTTAACTTTTTAAACTTGTATGTATGTTTTTTTTTATTTTTTTTTGTGTATCACCCTGTGTTGTAGTTTAAATTTTTTTTTTCTTCTTTTTTTCATAACTTAAACTCTAAAAGCCATTTATAATCTTAAATTCTTTTTTTTTTTTGTCTACTTTTCAAGTATTTTTTTTTTGTTATATTTTTAATGAAAACACGAAAAATAGTTTTTGTTCTTTTCTTTTGTGATTAGGAACAGCGAACAGTTTATAGTGTCTCAGGCCCGTGTGTCTGTTTGCATATTTACTGCTGCTGGACCAATAGTTGTTCGACTTGATCAGCTGTTCGGAGTAGAAATGCGGCGCTTTCTCGATACGCGGTTATCACCTGCCTGGCGGCTGTTATCTCGTTAGCACTTAGTTTGTGTGTGACTAGAGGTGGTGGGGGTCGTGCATTATTCGGGCTAAGGGATGACGAAGTAGCCGCAGCAGTGGATGTTATCGATTGCGTTGGCTGTTGAACCGCCGACGGCTTCATCGACAGATCAGTTGGAGTTGCTACACAAAAGAAAGAGAAAGAGAGAACATGTTAGAGCAATCGAGTGTCAAAAGCGGTATGGGGCCTCTTACCATTGGCTGCCGGAAAGTAGCTCGGATAGGTTGGTGTCCTTGATGCGTAGGGCGACGTGGATGATGGCGAAGTGAAATCTGTGGGGCGATATAGGGGCGACGAAGTGGGTATAGCGCTGGCGCTGGTCACTGTTGTGTTGCCATTGGACAGGCCAGTCCCTCCGCCCAGCAGTGGCTGTGCCACCGACGCAGTACTCAGAGCCAGCGGCGAACTGCGAGCCGATGAGCCAGCACCCTGTGTGGATGTTGTTGTCGGTGCTAGGATGTCAGCTTCGGCAATGCTGGGATTCGGAGTTGAACGGAATCCACTCGCGAATGGCGTCGAAGTTGTGGCCACATCGCTGGTGGGCACAGTGCCTGTGGAGCTTGTGGTTGTGGTGAGTGGAAGCGCCTGAGTTATGGGGTCCAAGCCGATGCGCATACGTTTGGCATTCATACTCTCATTCTCGCAGGCTATGGCCAGGATTTGCTCGGCCTGCACCGACGTGAGATGAGCTGGAGTCGGACGCGTCTGCAAGAGAAATGCTCTTAGAATTTGATTTGTACTCATTTTAATATACTTACGGTATTGTCCCACCCCTCCCTGGCTTTCTTATTGCGACGGCAAGACTTCAGGTAGGTCCTGATGCGCTTTCGCGACCGTTCACTGAACTCCGGAAACTGCCTTGCACAGGAGTCGATTATTGCCTGGATTTTCTCCTTCGGTTGCTTGGAAATCGGGATAATCCGGTCGAGGTTCTCGTCGACGAAAAGCCGGACAAACATCTGCAATGACCGCCACCAGTTAGGTATGACAAAACTTGGATGCAAATGCGGTCTGTACTTACGTTAAACGCCTTCAAGCGCTCCGGATCGTGCGCCTGCTGATCCAGTTTGTCGTCTAAGTCATCCTCGGAGCCCTCGTCCTCGTCTTTCTGGCCCGAAGAGTTTGTCTCATCCTGGTTTTCCATTGGCGACGATTCCTCCGCCCGGGGAACTGGCGAAACGGACGTCTCCATCTTTGTGACATTCTGCGCCAGGGCATTCTGATACTGGGCCCACAGGCCGCCAACCACTCCCAGGTCTGGCCCCTCGGTGCCATTGCGAACCGCATTCGAGTTCTGATAGTTCCAAGCCAGCAGCATGAGCTTTAGCTTGTCGGCGTCCTTCATAAGACCGGCGTATGGGTCCTCCGGATTGCCATCCGATGCTGTATCGGGTGCAGGAGGCGTGGGCATCGGCGGCTCCTGCAAGATAAACAAACAAATCGCTGTCATTGAACTATTCGCAGTTGCATGCGTCTCAAAGGGAAAATTGAATAGAAAATTCGGTTACTCGAAAGTCGCCGCAAAGCACGTTTCAATATCCTTATCCCAGGTATAAAAGAAAAATGCCCTGTCCAAGGAAAACGAGATCCAAATCCAAACCAATCTTACCCCCCAAAAGTTCTTGAGGTGCGGTATAGCTTACGGGTGAATCTGTGGTTTTCCATCGAATATCTTCTCTCGCACACACATGTGGACAAAAATGGAGGCTTCCTTGTAATGCCAACCTCAAAATGTCTTTGAGTCGGCTAAAGAAGTTTTAGACATTCTACCCGTTGCCCCCCCATCCCAAGTATAGTTACTTGGGATATCACATCCTTGTTTACTTCATTATACAAGGGGATATGTGTGTGTACATAAAAATAGTGAATATATGTGTGCGCACACAGGATGTGTGTGTACATAAATCAATTGACGGAGTAAGTGAATCGAACGAGGGTGAGCACCGGGGAGACCCGGTCCCATGCCATGAGGTAAGTTCAACTTTCTTCAAGACAAGTTTCTCGATCCACACGTACATCAGCCACCACCGACCGACATGCCAAAACTCCTGATGGGGTGGCTGGATTTCATATTCGGTACATATACCTAAATGAATTGGGTTTCGGCAGCGGCGGGAGAACAGAGGGTGGTCTAGAAACAAACAACAAGGCATATGTGTGTACAGAATATATTGTACTGTGTGTTGTATGCCTAGGAGCATTGGCGATGACACATTTCAAATGGTCGTCGACAGAGGGATGAACTTACCAAGGTGATTGGGAGGGCGCAGCGCACATAGCTAAGACGAAGGATAGTTTTATGGTATACCGAAAAACCCCAAAAGCCAATATTTGAACATACACAAATGTCCTTTGGCTCAAATGACGAAAGCGAACAGAAAAAAAACAGACACACACCAAGCAAAGAAATAAGTCGGACGAAGGCATGCAGGGATGGATAAAAGGAACTCCCTCATACCCCCCAAACAACAGAAAAAAAGAATCCTCGCATTCACCAGAGGGATAGAGCATAAGATGAATACCATATGGAGGGTTGTCTGGTTGCGTACACCCCTCACTGAATCCTTTCCACACCCTCGACGTTCCATAACTAATCATTCTCTCGACGAAATGCGGTCGGAGGGGGGCACGCAGGCAAAAAGGTCTCCGTCCTTCTTCGAAAAATGTTCAAAACGTCTGCAAACAACCCCATCCCCCGAAGTGATACCCCGCACTGTCTTCCTTCGTTTCAACAGGAAAAACAAAAATGGAACGGGACGTGCGATAGAGAGCGCCAAAGGAAGACAACAAAAAAATATCCTTAAATCTAAAGGGGGTCAGATGGATGTCCACCACTTTTGCCTTTCTCACTTATTCAAACCAAGTTTTGTTTTCTTTTAAGGGGACTCTCTAAGATTTGACCATCGCTGGGGTTGGTAGAGGGTATAGCTGTCAATATGGGGCCCCGCTCCAAAATAGTTCGATTTAGTTCCATTTTGAGGACCTGCGGTCATAGGCATGATGAAAGAGTGCCAAGTGCATAGGGTTGTCGCCCGTCCACCCCTTTCTTTGTGTCTTCTTCTTCTTCTTCTGGGTGTGTACACTCCAAGATAGACAACTTAATCGATTTCAACAGCAGCAGCGTAGTGCTGGGAAATTAATTAGTGAGAAATGCAGACCAACGGAAGTTTCACTGAGCATCTTCGCCCGGTCTGTTGACTTGGGACAACTTTTTGTTGCAGTTTTTGGGGTTAAACTCCAGTCCTGTTCGATTCTTCGTCCTATTGAAAGGGATTCGAAGTTTTGCAAAGGTTTTTACTTACTTTGAGGGGATTTGCTGGAAAAATAGAGAGCTTTTGACGTGGTCAGGTTGGAGTTGGAACGACCGACGTATTCGGGACGCATTTTTACTATCATTGTCCGGTTCATAGGTGGGGTTTGCTTAAGTGTGATTTTTAAGGGATGTTTCGTTCCTTCGATTGAGGTGATACCTCTGCTGGGTTACCATCTGTCTAGTGAAAAATCAAACAGGACTCACTTCTGATCCCTTATCATGTCTCAAAAAAAATTTGGGTCAAAAACAAAAGCCAGAAACTACTTCACCGCAGTGCGTAAAATAACTCTATCCCGCATTACGATTGTAAGGCCCATCAGGAAGTTCAACGTCTCTGCGGGTTTATAATTAAAATTCCTATTTCCGATCAAAGGCATATTACGCCACCCCCCACCCCTCAGTTTTTTTTCTCAGATCCTTTTCTCTTTGTTTGTTCTCATTAAAAGGGTTGTTCATTGTCCAATGGGGTGCACATAGCACATATGCATTGAACGCCGGGTACCCGTGGCGGCACCACTCTCTATAAAGGACAACGTCGACTTGGGTCGTCATCAGTAGCGCACACTGGCACTGATGATGATAGCTCTCTCTCTTATACTACAAAAAACGGCGACGACGACGCACGGTAGGAAAAGTTTTTTGCTGTCCTTTGGAGTTGGTTGGTGCGTGCGTGAGAAGCGTGGTAGGGGTTGTTTCCATTATCCCGTCCAACATCCAAATTGGTTCCCAGTTTAATATTTCCTCTTCTTTCTTTTTTTTTACTAGGTACTTGTGTACACACAGAGGAGGGTGTAGAGTGTTCCTAACTAAGTGCGGGGGGTTGGGTAGTTGTTTTTCTATACTTGATGCACGGTTTTTTTTTTTTTTAAGAGTGTTAGTGGTCACCGGGGGAGGGTATGCGAATGCGAAAATGAAAGAGATTCGATTGATATATATAGGTCGTCGATGCATGTGTACATGCAGGCATGCGAACAGCGTCCGCGTGTCCCAAATAAGGCCTACCTCCTGATCGAAAGGGTTGGGTATTTTTTTCAACCCCCCCATGGAATGGGTAACTTCATAACCGAAAAACACAACAAGCGAATGAACAACTATAGGGACTCGATGTGCTCTTCTCTTTTTGTTCGTCCTTTTTTCACGTCAAGCTTTTTTTGCGCTGATCCTCCGTGAGTAAAGGTTAATTTCATTTTCCTCTCACAAGCGGCGGGCATACACCCTCAACTCACGTCACCCCAATTGAAGGTGCAACCGAAAATCACCCGTGAGTACTCGAACTCGAACCCATAACAGTCACAGAGTTTGGGGCTGCACATTTGTTGGTCGGTAATCGCTGCAGAGGACGAAAAAAAATAAAATGCAAACTAGGAAGAGTGTGCGAGTGAGCGCGAGAATGAATAAATGAAATTTCGGTCACGACAAATCCTGTGCGAGTCGCGCGGGTGTCATGCGGCCGACTGAATAGTGCGGTGCATGCGAGTGGCATGTCGCGTGTTTGGGGGCGCTGCGATGTCGATTTTTGGGATTTTTCCGCCATTTTCCAACGAATGTTTTGCGTTTTTTTCTTCGTTATTTGTCTGTTTTGCTGATGGGTAGACTAAGCCTGGTATTTCTATGATCGGAAAGGGTACAAATGAGTTTGTCGGTTGACAGGGATTAACGCAGGGGATTAAGCACACTGTGTGTGTGGGGTATGGGGTGAGTGTATAGTTTTTTGTGCAGCCACTACTACCAATGGCGATATTTACTCGTGTATGCCTTTGGAGGAGGGTGAGTGATTGATTGGTTGGAATTATCATATTGAATGCCAATTAAATATCGCACAAGTGGCAGTAGAAACAAGATAGAGGTACATGGTATGCACAGTTCTTGCTATTTATTTTATTTATTTTTTTCTGCACATATCAATTTTTGATATGGCTCCAGAGTTTTTTATGCATAATTCCGCCAAGGGATTTAACAGCAAAAAAAAACAAATAATACCGCTCCACATAAAGAGTTGGGTGTGTATTTTTATAAAATAAAATATTTTAGTTATAAGCTGAAAATATTAAAATAAAAAATAAAAAATTCCGAATGCCGAATGCATTCATTTTAAATCCTCATAAAAGTATGCAGCAAAAAGTGCAGTCACTCATTGTGGATTTGAAACAGTTTTTTTCTGAACTTGTAGGTAAATATCTACTTGGGACTTTCTTCCTAGAAATGCAGGTAACGCGTAGTCACACAGGGAACCTCAAGTGAAAGGTTTAAGGTGGCTGCGTTTGAGCTCATCAAACTTGAAGGAAGCGTTGACTGAATAAGTCGCAAAAATTAGGCTGTCAAGTTTTGGAAAACGTAAACTTCTTCATTTTAGGCAAAAACGCTTTTCTACAAGGTTTTTTGAAGGACCGTATCATCCATGTTGCTTAAGGAAGAGGGTATTCACTGATGCTGCCTATCACTGACTCTTAAAGTCAGTCTTGCATTGCCTCAGAGTCGTCCAAAAAAATCCAAAGTGGATTCCCGGTCATTGGGAATGTGAATTAAAAGAAAAATACTGACAGATTGGAAAGAACAATTTCAGAAAAACCTTTTTACCGGACCTAAACTCTTCTGCGTTATTTCCAAATCGCTTGTAAATTTTTCTAGGTACCAGAAGGTGAAACAGAACAGAAAGGGTAGGTATTTTATATTGGGAGAACATCCCGGCCCTTGGTCTAAGACAGACAAAAAGAGCGATGTCAAGAGGATTTTAAATCAGGGATATGAAAAACTTAGTAGTCGACCTTCCATCTTACACGATACATATGTAAACAGAGGCTCTGCGAAATAAGGCCCGATGAAATAAGACCTCAAAAAAATTTGAAAAATGTATACAGGAAACAACAACACGATTTTTAACAAAATTTGGGGTGTTATTTCCTTTTTTTGGGGCCATATTTCCTAATGGAAATTGGGGTTTTATTTCATTATGAAATATTAAATAAATTGTTACAACCGCCGCAGGAAAAAATTCGGTACACAAAATCGCGCAGTTTTTTGTACCAAATTTTCATAATTTATTAATGTTTAGTTTCTTTTACTAAAAATCCAAATTTAAATATATTTACGAATCTGTTTTCAGGGATTTCATCTTAGCGCCGCAGAAAAAAAATTTGGTACACAAAATCGCACATTTTTTTTGTACCATATTTTCATTATTTATTAATGTTTAGTTTCTTTTACCATCCAAATCCAAATTTAAAATATTTACAGATTTGTTTTTAGGTATTTCCGTAATTTTTCATATTAATGAACGAAAATGTTACAAAAAAATTTGCAATATATTGAAGAAAATGCAAGTCCTTATTTAATTAAAAATACATGTATAAAGATTGTAAATTTATTTCTTAGAAGACAATTTATATTAAATAAGCAAGAAATATACAAAAAAAAAACAACAACAAAAAATTGGGGCCTTATTTCATTGGGGTCTTATTTCCTGCAGCCGTAAACAGTTCCTAGACTGTCGAATACGTCTTTAGAAAGATCAAATAGCTGGTCATATTTTGGGCGAATGTACGTACAGCCCTTCCAGGCATTCGAGAGAAATGTAGAATGTAGAGAATCTACTAGAAAAAGACTTTTTGTGGCACCAAAAGGATTTTATTCTTAGGCAACGTTTGGCATCACCTTCAGAAATGCATCCGAGTCTCGGTCTTCGCCTTTCTGAGAGATCTCCACTAGGAAAATGCGTTTCAAGCTCAGTTGGAAGATATCCCTCTTGGTAACAAAGTAAAAAGCCAACCCTACCCAAATCTGTATCTGGGTTTTGCTATAGCTCGTGTTCGTTCCCTCCCTCTCTATATGCGCTCTATCTGAATTATTTTTTTCCTTCCTCACAGGGGACACATCCCCGGATATACACACGCACAATCCGCACTTGCCAACGCATTCCCTATATAAAAATAAATGCCCCATAGGTACGACGGGCAAAAAAAAATATATATTAATTATATTTCGCTTAAAGTCAGCTCGCAACCAAATTGGCAACGCCCTTTTAAAGCTTAAAATATTTTATTGAACACACAGCAGGCCTGAAATATATATATATAAATGAGATGAAACTTACCCTACCCATAATATGTATTCGCATCGCATAATACCACCCACTTCACCCGAAACGGCGATAAGCACAACCTGCATATACCCAAATATCTCGCACCTCCCTACAGCCCCCCATTCTTCGATGGAACTTGAAGCAACCAACTACCTATTTATCTCATTAAATAGTGTTTGGGGTTACTTAAGCGCACCACCCCGTCCGTGCCCACTGCGTGAATATATGTGTCCCCATAATGTGCACTCACTCACTCGCTAACTTACTCCTCATCGGCGTGTATTCAGTTAGCAGGAGAAGCAGCAATCATTGGTCACAGTGGTATGAGATGTAGAATGCAGCAGATTGAACCTTCAGCATCATCATCGCATGCATTCTGGTCAGGATGGTTTCATGAAAAATTGCGTACACCAAGGATGTAGCCGTCCGGAGTGGGGCGAGGGGGGCCAGAAGCATTGAACAAAAAACATAAAAGATAAAAACGCGAACGCAAAATAAAGAACTCATCATCATGCGTGTGATTGCAAAAACAGCCTCCGGGCCGCTCTTATTTTTTTTTGCTGTTGTTTTTGGGTGAGAGAATGAGGTTCCAGCCTTGGAATAATATATACGTATCGATGGGGCATGGGGGGGGGGGGGGGGGCGCTGCACGATGGGTGCACACAACATACGATAAAGTGAAATGCGTACCCGAAGCGTTCGCATCACACATATCCGCGTGCGGATTGTAGCGCGCTGTGCCATTATGTGCGTCGTTCGTTACATATAAAAAGAGAGAAAACCCTCGCATGACAGGATACCATATCTGTGAAACACCATCACCATCACCGGCATTCGCGTAGGCGAATATGCGAATTCCAAAGGCCTTCCTTGCCGCCTTTCATATCCTCCCTCGACGCAGTTTTATCAAACCGAACGCAAAAATTGTGCCGCAAACGGAGGCAATACAAAAAACCCCATATATGAGTGAACGTCAGGCGGGGGTTTTTTTCTTTTTTGTCAACCACCCTCTTTGGTACGGGAGCGGGAGCCGAACCGAGCCCATCCACCATCAACCACCACCATCGGCCAGCTATACGCGCACTATTTGCTTGCGTTAGCGCCCACTCCACTGTACAGACCCCCCAATATCAGGAGCAGCACTACTGGGACTGCCTGTGTGCATAGCTGATGAGCAAGTGCGTGCCGGATTTTAGGGTTGGCTCACCAGTGAATGCGGGGGGCCCTGGTGATGAATGGAGGCGAGTGGTGTGCAGCATTTACGCACATTTCACATAAATATTTCAACAGCCGATGTAGCTGGAAGGTGGTGGTGGTGGAACCCTACCCGAACTCGTTGGTTTCCGTACCTGATTGACGTACAGTTATGTAACTTCCTTGCATTATAATAATAGCCGAGTGATGGTATAGGGAGGGCGTCCGGCCAGATACGGCTGCACCTTTTGCGTGCCAGGCACACGCACATGCGGGCCGCACTGTATAAGGCCCTCCTTCCCGGGGAACACTATCATCATCATAATCATATAATAATCGCTGTATACGACTGGAAGGTGGTGCACTGGGTCAGTACCCGTAGTAAGCCTGCTTACCCTTCCCGCCTTTTAATTACGCAATTTCGCACATACAGTCGAGGTGTATATGGGTGCCTTCGCAGTGTTCTCGTCCGAAAAGCGCACAAGAGGCGACGACCCTCCGCCGCCGCTAGGACACTGCAAACGACGACCTCCTGGGCTTCTATAAATATCCGTCCTCTTCGCTTTTGTTGTACACGGTGGCGTATTATAGGCTCGTGTGATATTTAGCTGTGTGAGGGGGCGATATCATCATCATCATCATCCGCCGCCGCCGCCGAGTCACAGGAGGCGGTTCAGGAAGCGAACGGGCCTATTGCATGACGCACCCGGGTTTTTTTTATTTTACTCTGTCTTCTTTTAACTCATACAGTGGTGTTTTTATTTTATTTTCTACCCAACCCACCAACAGTGGGGGTATAAAACTGCGAAACTACAATAAAAGAGGACATTTTTTCGACATGCCCAGGCCCCGCGGGCAATATGTACAACATATATACGAAAATTCCACATTTGTGTTTTTTTTTAGTTTAAATAAAAACATCAAACTAACGGTGAAATAACACAGAGGGAATCAATGCGCCCCAAACCGAAAGCCAACTAAGGAATCCAAATTACCCCAAAAGGGTAAAACTTTTCACCCGTGCAAGGGGGAGGCGAAAACGAAATGCAAAAAAATAAAATTGTAAACAGCGGCTAGATAGGAATTGCGCCTACTTTTCGGGTTTGTGGTGGTGCAGGTGGGTGGGGGTGGTAAAATCACACCGCACACACAGTGGGTGAGTTTAGTTTGCGTGCGCTGCAACTGCATTCGAAATTGTCGTTGGAATGACGATGATGGGTCGTGCAGGTACACATGCTAATGCATGTGAATGATTTTGAGTTTATCGGGCAGCAAAAACAACAAAAAAAAGCAAACGGAAAATAGTGGTCAGAGAGGAAAAAAAAACTACGGCGGTGATTGGAGACAAATGGCGTTGGTAGTGGAGGAGAAATTTTTGAAAATGCATTTTTAGTGCAACGCATGATAGGCGCAGGTACTGCCCTAATATGCTGGCGCCATATGTGGGTCTGGGTGTATTTATTTCATTTCAGTCGAGGTCGGAGATGCAGCTGTATATGGCAGTTGGAACTTAGTCAGAGCGTTTAGTGAGACTCAAGGGGTGTTTTCTGCTTTCAATAAAAGTGGACAAGGATTCATTTGGAAATGGACCAAGTTTTCTTCTTCCTTGGAGAAGGAACATCTTTTTGTTAGACCCCCAGGAATGTGAGGTGCGTGAAAGATATAAGAAACAGAAGGCTACTGTAGGTCCCAGTGGCGTGGCGTCCATTAAAACCCGATTCCTACCGACTTCCCTTTTTTAATTTCCAACACAATAAAAACCAAATATGTTCTTTGGTCAACAATCAACAATCAACGCTCATACGGCCACGCCCACTTGGTTTTGTAGAAAATAACGCGCTTTTCTTTGAGTTATTCGATTTTCTTCTACTTCTTGTTTTTTTAATTTCGTGGATAATATCGAAGCCACTTTTACTATGCTTTAGGTTAGGTTAGGTTAGGTTGATGGGGGTTGTGAGATCGACACAAAAGACCAGGCACCATATCGGGCCCATCGCCATCCCCAGTTATGCTTTAAGGTCATTGTAAATTTTAAATTAATGACTTGAAGTATAAAAGAGGTGGCTTGGATTGATTTTGCTTAGTTGATGTGGTATAAGCAAATGTGTAATATATAATTTTGTTTCAAGGTACAGGTGTAAGGTTTTATGCGATTTTCCTTCAACTTCCCATTTTAAAATGTTCACGCAACGCCACTGGTAGGTGGCTGATATTTCCAAATCGGGCTTTAATGACGAATTTGGACCAAAAAAAAGTCGGCCATTTTATTGGAAAGGCAAAGCTGATGCTTCACACTCATCAAGAACCGTATACAAAAAAATTTAGCTACCTTTTTTGAATCTTTTTTAATAAAATTGAATAGAGAAAAGCTGGCTAGGTATTTTTTTAAATCCACCCACAGACACAGCAACCTTTTAAAAACATGGGACGATTCGTAAGCTATTCTCCCTCTTTTGGCTATAAAATTTGTTGACACGCCCACTTTTTGGGGGCGGATTTTACTTCAAATATACAATTTTTGGTATTTTTTTTAAGGAAACTGAAATAAGTCTCTTCAAAATAGAGGGAGACGTTGGATTTAAAGTTTTGGAGCAGTCATATGAATAAGGTATCAAAAGGATTCCCTATATTCACATCCTTTAAAAAATCACATATAAAACGGCGTCAATCATCCACTGCTTGCTGAAGCCTTTTGGAATACCTAACCGACAAAGTTGTTTCGAAACTCTGGCTTAAAAAGGATCGTGTTGGATGCCACACAAGCCGTTCAAAAATCCAGCTTTTGGACAATAGGTTCAAAAATAGTGTGTCAATTAAAAATGGCTCTCCCAGAGCGACCAGTTGAAATTTTTTTAGTGGTGCAAAATTAAGGATCGATGGCATGCCAATTTTCAAGCAAGGACTTAGGCACTTGAACAGAAAAAAATTGTAGAGGTATGTTTAAAATATAATAAATATCACTCTGACGAAAGGACATTTTACCACTCTCCCCTGTTGTTGGTTCAAAAAATGTTGAACTACCCAATTTTGTCCACTTTTCCACACCATAGTTCTTAAACAATTAAAATTCAAGTGTCTTTTAGTCGCCCACTTCAAACCGCTTTAAATAAAATTCATTTACTATTTTCTAAACCTGTTTAAAACTTTCAGTTCGACGACGCTCTACACCCACCAAAAGGGCGTAACCGATGGCCTTTCATTTCACTTTTCAACTGCTAAATGTTACGTTCATAATTACAGAAGCAATGACCCCCAAACCACCAAAGTCAACTTCTTAATTAGGGTCGATTCCATCCAACCATCAGCCCTGCTGTGCTATCACCAACCCCAGCTCATGTGAATCTGTCAGAGTGTTGGCTGCTTTCTGTTATCCTAAGCCAAAGCACCCGAAGGACACAAGATAAATGATCTTCTCTCCACCCGACTGAGATGCGCCGACTTTTTGTGTCAATTAGAACCTACAACTGCGTGTCGGGCCATCTCATAAAACGAGTGTGTCCTTGCTGGCACAGAGAGGGATATCAGTGGGCGGAGATTTGCCTTCGTCTTTAGAAAAAACCACGATCAAAAATTATATCATCATCTTGACCTCCGCATCGATCCTATAGCGTTTTTTCCCCAAAAAAAAAGTTTCATTAGTTTTTCGGTCTGCTGTTTTGTGTCCTGCGGGGGTAGAACGCTCCCCCCGGTTTCAAACAAGACATATAAAAATGTGTGTGCGCCCAGAACTGGCACATGTCCTATGGGATTTGGCGTTTCTATCAGTCGGCCTGAAATGGGCTTAACACACGCCTACCGGAATGCAAATGCCGAGGCACACAAAGGCGCCCCTACATGTCGAAAAAAAACATATAAAATAAATAAATAAATTTAAACAAGAGTGTACCCACGGTGAGGGGTGGGGGGGGGGGGTGGCTGTAAAACATAACGCGCTGCTATACCCTCAACAAATCGCATTTCCTACTGCCGTATAAGCTCCCAGCTATACCCAGCACCGCACAATAGGCACGGCACGCAATTTTAAGGCGTCATCTATGCGCGCCATCACATCACCCTCTTTATACGCGAAAGGTATGTGTATGCATAGAAGAGTGTGTGTGGTGTGTGTTTTTGTTTTCAGTTCTGGTTAAAAAGGGGAGCTTCCCACACTTGCTACTAGGTACAAAAAATATCCACATTCAGGGGGAAGAAAAAAACACCGCCCGCTCCTGTCCAAAGGGGGTGGCGGGTTGGATGTCAAACGTCGAGTGTATGTAGAGGAATAGTTTGGTGCGCCGTGCTAATGGGACTCGATATGAGTGCAACCCTCACGGCCCTATGCAGTTTTTGTGTTCGTTTTGCTGCTGCACCTCCTAACTCGACGAAATGGAGCTGCAGTGGTCAGCGCGAGGTAACAATGGGATGCACCTATAGACGTGGGTTTTTTTTCATGTTACTCACACCATCACGAAGTGGTTATCTGCGATGATTGGGTCTGTCGGGAGCCGGAGCTGTTTTGGCACGCATGCCGTTGCCTAATTGGTTTTCTATTAAACTCCGAAAGAAACCGTAGGTGGACTCTTTAATCCTAGGACAAACAACATCTAAAGCGACTCATCGGAGGTCCTTGTTGCTGTCTAACCACGAATGTGTCGCCTGACATTTGCCTACTTACTCAAGGAGCACCTTCAACGTCACCAACGTGACGATGTACCATATCAACCGATTACGAGGGTTGAAGCTGCGTCTTTCTCGTCCTTCAAAGGGAATGATTAAAGGCGCACGCAGTTACAACAAGACAACAACAAAAAAAGGAGCGTTCCCCGAAAGAACAAACCTTTCCTCGATAACGCTTGAACACATTCTTACAATCCACCACCATTGCCGCCGTCACTACGCTTCGATGAACCTTGTTTGTTGGCAGTGCTGCTGTCTGTATGGCAGTGGCAGCCACCAGAACCCTTCCCCGAACCGTCATTTCAACTTTATTTTTGGGTTCGAAACCCAAGGATTTCTCGTCAGTTCGTTGGTTGTTTTTTTCGTTTTTTTTTTTTGTTTTACCTCCCTCGTCTGGATATAGAAGGTGGTAACGGAGACTCGTACTCGTACTGGAGCGCAGAAGATATGAAAGGCAAGTTGGGTTATCTTCTCTTCCTCTGGCGGCACCACCGCCTAAACCGATTTTTCGTTAAACCCCAGCGTTGCTGGGCTGATGTGAGAAGGGCGAGATGTCGGGGCGCTTGACGGTTCTGCCAGTGGGGGTATATGGTATAGGACTATACAAAGGGGGATGATGAATTACCGAGAGGGATCTGGGCGTTGCGGATGAATTGATATGAGTGGGTTGGGTAGATTTAAGGCATCTCTCTCCGGCATTGTTGGGTAATTTTTCGAGATGATTTCTACACGCGGGTAGAGTGGCAGCGGAAGAATAAAAATGGTGGAGCAACTTCTGTTGCTGATGATGATGATGATGATGAGTAGAATGACGAAGGACGACGCTGAAAACTGAAGCAAGCCATGGGTATAAGGATAAAATACACACAATGCCCTGCCACTTTGAGAAACCACTCTCTACCGGCGCGCTACCGTCAGCTCTGTGTGCTCAAGTCCCTCTAAGCACCATCCTCCGCTTGATGTAGGTATAGGTACCTTCATGTGGAAGACGACCCATAAAATTGGCGGCGACTGAATCCAAATGAAAGGATTGTGCCGGGGAGATGAGCGACGATTTTTTGGGATACCCCCCAACCAACCCACAACCAACCCCCAACCGGGCCCCTAAGGGACGCGACTACTCTAGCTACTATTTCGGGCAACGAAGGGATGTCTCCACCCTGCGACACGACACATAAGAATTTTCATTCCACTCGCTGAAGGGTTCTTCGGAATTTTTTTGTGTGTCTCTCTACTGATGGTGGATACGTTCCACACACCCCCTCTGTTTTTGTACAATGGATTTTTTCCGTTCTTCATTTCATTTTTTTTTTTCGGCGAACAAAGCGGATAAAGTAAGGGTCGGCTACGAACATTGACGACGGACGACGGAGGAACATTCCTCCTGATTTTAGCCGTCCATACAAGCTGGCTATAGTTTCCACAGCTACTGCCTGCCACCACTACTGATGATGAGTTGTATAAATGAATGTTGGTGCGGGGGCTGCTGGCTGAGGTTGTGGGCACCTTAATTTCGCCTTGGATCGACCCTACCTACCACCCATCCGTTTCTTTCATCATCACAGTCCCTTCGCTCGGTATAATCGGCACGGGAGTAGGGGATGGTTACCCCATCAACCCTCACCATCACCATCTTCGGCTACATGCTGAGTGTAGAATAAAATTTCTAATTTTTTTTCCCCTCCTTCGTCCTTTGCCGATGTTGTGGAGGTAGATAACAAAGGGGGCGCACAGAAAATAAAAGGAAACCGAAATAAAACGAACGTCGTTTTTTTTTCTGAGGGATTATCCGCTGTCCGAACTTTTTCAGCAGCGAGTGGGTGGGTGGGTGGGTGGGTGTATGGTGCTCCTTGCCAACGGAGCCGCACACACAAAAAGGGGGATGATTATGAATTTTTCTTGGTTTCGTTCCTTTTTTTGTTGCGCCTCGCAGCCCTAGAGTTATTTTTCTTCTTTGATAGACGACGGACGGAGAAGGCGGCGGAGTTGGAGGAAGATGGTGGCGGCGACAATGACGACGACGTTTGGGCTGTCCTCATTTTGTTTTGTGTGTGGGTGGGGTGGAGGAGGAGATGTTGTCATGGCACACACAACCGGCGGGTTTTTCGAGGGTAGCGTTGATGTTGATGATGAAGATGATGGTAGCCTCCTGGTGGTGGGTGGGGGGGTTTTAGCTGCCTGGCTGAGTGTTCTATCTGGATATGTGTCTTGCTTTTATTTTTTTTCTTATCTAGCACCCCCATCACTACGACTATGTGTCCTTGTTCTCGACATCTAGTCGTGTGTGGCGACTGTTATTTCGGTTTTCTCTGGTGGTGCGGTGGTGTGACACCCTAAAAATGCTCTTGAAGGATTTCTGAGGGTGTAGGATATATGATCAATTTATTTTTGGTCGCTGCCTTTCATCAACGGTTGTTGTTGTTGTTTTTTTTATGTCTTGGCATTTCCTGGAAGTAATTGGCCAGCTGATTTGTTGTTCTTCGGCTTCTGAATTTTATTACTCCTACGACTGGGGAGGGTCCTGTATATTCCAATTTGGTCACAAAGCTGATTTTTTTTTATATTACTTTCTCATGGTGCACTCCTGATGGGTAGTCCTCTATTTGGAAGGGGGGGCAATTTGTCAGAACTGTGTTTGGTATACCTAGAGGGAACTACAGTCGAGATTAGGTGCAACTTTGAATTGGTACGCCCCGTCTTTTCATACATTTTGGGTGGCATACGCAAGTGAGTCGGTACGCAAAGCGTATGGGACTAGAATTTGGACCTAGGGGTGTGCATATGGTGCGTGGTTTTAACAGTAAAGCAAGACCGTACCACCAAATAGCTCGCGAGTTAAATAGCCACATTTGAGTTGAAGAATCCACCCGGGAACTAGTAGAAACGGCTGAAATTGATCGAAGGACATTTCCCCTTTTGAAGCTGCCTAGCGTTGTTTACTTAAATGTGGAAATACACCCTTGAACCTACCCTGGACCTACACCCACTGAAATTGCAGTCTTTTAAGCACTCGAAAAGCCTGATAGAACTGAGCCTCTCAAAAGAACTTGGGTTCGGAGTTTCTTGCGTCAAATTTGAATAGAGAAAAGGACTTTTTGGGGTATCAGAGTAAAGCCGTCGCTTTGGCTATGGAACCTTGTATGGAAACATCAAAAAAACAGTCCTACCTTGTGTAAAAGTACAGATGCCTTTCGTTTTGCTGCCATTCTCGCGACGACGATGAATCACTTGTTTGCACTTGAGTCAGTCACTTCACTTTGTGTGTCTCACTCTGAGGATTCTATATTTTTGACTGGCTTATTGCCGACTTTCAAGTAAATTTTAACCGCCAAATCGGCGTGACTTTCTTCACGTTAACTAGTGTCAAATGCACTTCCACTTTTCTCAAGCACTTGCAGCTCAGTTATTTTTTAATTACACACTATTCACACTGGCAGATGCTTGCCCAATTACAGTTAAAGGAAAGAAATGACTGCTGCCCACTCATTAGATTTTGTGGTGGGACCAATTCCGATTTATCCTCAAGGACGACTACCAATCGGACTAAGAATCAACTGCTGACTGACCAAAACAGAAACGTGCATCAACGTTTTTAGCTATAGAAGAGTGAATATGGAAAATGCGAAGGACCTGCGCAGGATTCTAGAGAGAGAGAGCGAGGACATTTGTCTCTGCCTGTTGGTGTGTGTGTTGGTGCGTGAATTCTCTTTCAATGCTAGGATAGGATTCCCATGTGCGTTCGCCTAATGGGAGCGTTGGTGTGTTGTTTTCGTTTTTTGGTCGGCCTACGACACTATGGGGGTTGATGTTAATCCCCCTAACCGGGTTGGTATGGCAAAGGAGACGAGCAAAAAAATGCCAAGCATTCGGATTTTTGGTTTTATATTTCTTTCTTTCTTTTTTTTTTGTTTGTTCGTCCTGTGGAACGGACTATTAACAAAGGGGTGCATCGTAGCACGGTCCATCGCACACGCAAAGTAAAGACAAAGTTCCAATTTTTACCTAAAGCACCCTTCTTCGACTGATGCTGATGCTGATGCTGATGCATCAGCCATCAGAGGAGAATATGCACTGAATGTGTGGTGGAGTGTGGGCTAAGGGATGAGATACCAAAACCATCTCTGACGAGCGACGCCGACGACGATGATGATGATGATGATATTCTACTATGCTGCGTCCCGTTGTGTTCAATTGGATTTTTGGGGAGGACGTTCGACTGTTCGTATAGTGCGAGACGAAGGACTGCACTCCTGGTGAATAATGAAGAAAAAAAAAGCCATACAGATGCACTCTACCACCGGCACAAGTATAGGAGAGGAACACAAAAAATGTGTATTGATGAGCTCGCTTCCCTGATTGAAACGGTGACAGAGATGAAAATGATTTTTGTGTGGGTTTTTTTTTGTTAGCATTTTCGGCAGTTGCAGTAGATGACCCTGGTGGAGGGTGACAGCATATACACAACCAGGGGGATAGGGTTTAAATGGTCGACGCTTGTGCTCGCTCTCAATTATAACGAGGACTTTGTTCGGGTGTATTGCGGGTGAAAGGCTTTTCGTTTTATATATTTGAATTTGCATTTTTCGTCCTTTTGTCTGATGGCGAGAGAAGGGCATGCGACAAGGAGGGAATTTACATTTTGCCACCCTCGTCTTGCTGCTGCTCCTTTCTTTCATTTTTTTTCCTCGAGTGAATAACAAAGCAGATCGAGGAATTGATGGAGTTTGGGTCCTTCAGTGCGTATAGAGAGATGGTGCGTGCGGGATGAATTGTAATTAGAAATAGTCCAGTGAGGGTGGTCACATTCGAGAATGCGGGGGCGTGCTTATTGATTCATTCGATTTATTAAAACCTTGCGGCGTATTTGTCACAAAAAAACGCCAAAGGACTGGGAAACGTAGGGATGTGGTTCAGTAAGTGATCAACTGGTAAATAACCTGGCTTTATTTAAAATAAGTTATAGGGCAATAGGGTTTTGTTGCACTTAAATTCTGTCAATGATGATGGAGGAAGCAGCAAGCAGATGTTGAGCAGCGCGTTGAGCGTATACTCGATGCCCAAATGGCGGCATAGAAGAGAACCCCTTTGGGACTGCTGCGACAAGAACAGCAGCAGCGACCATTTACACCTATAGCGACGAAAAAAAATCAAAAAGTTGAGCAACGCGTTGGACATTTGGCTTATTTTGCTGAATGCGATGCACAACTGCGATTTTTGGGGAAAGATCACCAGCACAAGTTGGTTGGACAGAGTTCAGAGCCTCTTAGGTTGAAACGCACGTGAAAATTAGAGTTGAACGCATTAAATTCGACATTGATGAGTTACGCGCGTAGTGTGCGACCGCCATTATGAAGCTCAAGGCATTCCTTGGCACCTGCTGAGCAAATAACATTTTTAAGACACTCTACCATTCATAAAATTAGGTCCGCAACAATGTAAATGTAGCTAGAGCTGTTATAAAGGGTTTTCCAATAGGAGGTGTTATTTTGAATAGCCCGCTATTTCGGTAGCTGTCACTTTTGAAGCTGTTATTTTTTGACATTTGACAGGTAGAAACTACGCCATTACTAAAAATGGAACGATACACGCTTCAACAACGCATTGAAATTTTAAAAATTCACTACAAAAATGGTGAAAATTTTGCAATCACAGTTAAAGCATTTTTGGGTCGTCGTGTCGGACCGCAATACAGAAATTGGTGGACAAATTCGAGCTGTTGGGACAAGTTAGTGATGTGAAGAATAAAACCCGTGCATGTCGCTCAAGAACAACTGAGAATATTGCTGCTGTAGCCCAAAGTGTTGAAGAAAACCCAGGTTTGTCCATTCCTCGTCGGTCTTTGGAATTGGGCATGATTAATGATTATTATGAGTTGGATGGTATTGATCTGGACAACGTTTACTTTCAACAAGACGGCGCTACGTACCATACAAGCAACGAAACCATTGATCTTTTACGGGAAAAGTTTCCGGACCGTGTTATCTCTCAAACAGGTGATCACCGAGATCTTGTGATTTAACACCTTGCGACTTCTTCCTTTGGGGCCACGTGAAAGATAAGGTCTACGGCAACAGCCCAGCGTCGATTCAAGACCTCAAAGATGGAATTCGTGAGTCTATCGAAGACATAGGAAGACACTTTCCGATTTTGCTATGGAAAATTTCCTGTAAGCGTGGTCGTGGTGGCCATTTGGCTAATGTTGTTTTTCATTATTAGCGGCATACCTTCCTTTTTATGATGAAATAAATATCCGATCTTTTATCTCAAAAAATGGCACTTTTCTTTGAGTATCAAAAAAACAACCCTTAAGAATTTTTAAGACACTCTACCATTCATAGGAATAGGACTGCGACTATCTAGAGCTGTTTAAAAGCTTTCTGTTGCGTTCCGGTCTAACTAGAAAGACCCAGATATTAAGCACTGTCAGGAATAAATGAAAGAAGCATGCCACGGTGTGGGATAGGGTATATCGGAGGTAGGTTGTACTCCAAGTTAAATTTTTCTTAGAGACTGCACTTTTCCCCCTGCTACGACCTTCGCATTATTTTAGGAGTCGCTCTATCAAATACCACGGAACACTTACAGCCTTTTGAACGACTTGTACGTCCAGTGGGATTTTAAGACACTAATGACAAACTTCGTATAAGCTGCATGAAAGGAAATAAAATCATTTCCACCATTTGAGTGCAGCCAATCTCTCCCCCTATTCAGCATTAGGTGAGTTTAGGACAGGAATTTCTTTTTTAACTTGATAAAAACGAAACTCATTAGAATCTTCCAGAGTGTAGCCGCATGCCATTTCGGGGATGGGTCACCGCATAAGGTAATTCGAGACAAAATCGCATGGCAATGGGGAGGACTATATCAGGCTGGGTTTGCTGATTTCCCCATGCAGTACTTAAGCAACCCCCCCACCGCCCTACCCGCACTATGGGATCGTGCACTACCCCCAACATATTTCTGATGGGGGAGATGAGTGTGTGCACTGCGTTAGGTACACATATACCTACTTATACGGCATGCAAATACACAGATTAAAGTTTACTGTCTTTAAGACTGTGCTGTCCAGGTGGGTGGCAACTGGCAATTGTGTGTGGATGCCATTTGCGCCGCAGATAAGACATTTACAAGAGCTCCCTCTCAGTGTGTTGTGTGCAATTGTGTATATGCCATTTACCGCATCATCGCACATAGAGGACAGGGATTCACCCCGCACCTGCTCCAGGCAATCCATGGTAATGATGTCGATGATGCGATGAGATGAGATTTTCTAAGGCCTACGACATTGCAACCAAATATTATATGACCCAACTCCAAGGTGGGTCGAAACGAAGGTTTAGATGCAGGATTTCCAAGTGTCATATATGCAGTGCACGACCTAGTGCAATAAAGTGGTACGTTATATACAACCACACATTGGTGTGTGTGTAGAGACAGATGTATGCCGCATGTGACTACAGCAAAGTGACCCATTATGATAACAACCCAACGAATGACAATGAGTGATATCTGTGAATTTTCGAAATGCTATATAGATCCGCATCTTCCACTCGATTCGTCCTTCGAAAGTTGGGAAAAAATATCACACAAATGAGACACACAGCGAGCGAAAAACATCTCTCCAAAAAAGAAACGAAAGACCATGCCCAAGAAATGAGAATTGCAAACCCCCCAAAGTGAGCGAAGCATCACCAAGGGAAGGATGATGGAGCCTCGCACGAAAAATGATGGCGCACAAACATCCCTTTGCAGGAAAAAAAGAAATCTTTGCACAAAAAAAAACAACAGAGAAGAGAAAATGATTTTGTACATCGCTCCTCAGTCCGAAGGAAACCATAGAGATGTTTAGTCCTCTTCTACCCATGGATATAAAGCGGGACAAAAATCGTGAAAACGCCCCAACTCAACCCATCGGAGGACGACCAGAGTATAGAGTCCCTGTCCAAGTTTCATTATAACGCATAGCCTAAGAGCTGTAGGTATAGTGGAATAGGTTTCGGTTCTCGTCGTCAATGGTGGTGGGTGTGCGCTCCCCTGGGTTGGTTCCGGAGAAGAACAATTCTTGGATTTCGTCTTGGTGCGCATAAAGTTGCCGGCGGAACGAGGGGTATAGAGGCACACGACCACCCATGGATTTCGAGTACCACATCCAACTCTCTGAACAGTTTTACCATACTCCTTTGATTGTATGAATGTGTGTGTTTAGGTGGGGGAGGGGGTACGGGTGTTAGACAGTTTCTTGGAAGGATATTTCACATCTTCCACTCTCTGCAGCCGGCACATTTGATATGCCTGCCTGCTGTTGCGCTGCTGAAGATGCCATCGAAGGAGCTGCTGTTGGTGTTATGCCAAAGCCTTTTCATCTCCAACTCCCCAACTCCGGCAATGCCCATTCCAACGAGTAATTCCACTTTGTCGACACCCAGAGGAAGGACGGGAAGTACCAGTCAAAGGCAACAGCAGCAGCAGCATCATCTGTGAAAGGCCGTCTTAGATTTTCGTATATCCATGATATATGCAGAAATGTTCCATGTATGCCGCTAACACCCGCACTCACCTCCCTTTTGAATTATAAGCACACGAAAATATGTCTTCCGATCCCCCATGCACCCCCCCTCCCTTGAGCAGGGTTCCATGTGCCATGTCCCTTCGTCTTAGGCAAACTAAACTCTCTCGGCTGCTTTGCAGGTGCATTAAGTCCTAAATACGGTAGTAGGGTGGCATGGTATGCGGTACCTTCAAATTACATTTTCCTATATTGGGGATGTGTTGCCACGTCCCCTTCCCCCCCGTCATCGTATGTATATGTATATATGACTGTGTGCCTTCGTACGTCTTGGCCGATGTTCCTGGCGGATGGGAGAGTGCGACTGCTATGGGGGTAGTAAAACCGATATATGTACCCTAAAACTATCGGTACACGAACAGCACCAGAAATAGTATAGTCTGTCGTCCTTTGCCTGTATTTCTCACCATACCATTCCACCACCTTCGTCACTATGTACAAGATTTTCGATTTCCCGGAACTAAAACCCAAGATGATGGCGCCCGACTTCCCAACGTGGGTGATTTCTCTTTCGGTGGCGATATGGCGACGACGACCGGGTGGAAGGGTGGATGGATGTTTCTGGCATCTAAACTTAAGAAAATGTTGTGTGCCCTTGTCTTAAATGAATTAGGGGGTGGCTCTAAGGGTTTGATTGCTCCTTATACCCTAATGCTATGTCTATGTTCCTCCCCACCCCCAAACCACTTTGGGGGCGCTACCTACTGCCTTTGCTGTATATCCTCACAAGTCTCTAGATTCTCTGCTATATTGCTGCTTCTGATGCTTTGGGGATGAAGCGAACAGATGAAAATAAAAAAAAAATGAATCCGAAAAAGTCAGAAAAAGAGAAAAAAAAAGATGAAATAAGGGACGGGCACAAAAAAAAAGCAAGAAAAACTCATTCATCGTCACCCCCATGCCAGGACTTAATTTCTTGATCCATCTCTCCCACCGTTACCTACTTCTTAGTAGGTACTCCCACATCCAAGCATCAACCCTGAGATAGTAAAGCGGAATAAAAAAAAAGACGCCGTCGTCGTCGTAGAGAAACGAAGAAGGAAAATTTATTACCAAGGAGATGGATAGCTTTAGGATCCTTTTAGTCAGTGCGGCCAGTGGACTGCCTTCAATTTCGTCCTGTTCCTCATCAACGATTCACTCTCTATACAACCACCCACCCCCCCCCCCCCCCCCAATCAACCGTAGGGGGAAAAAATGAAACAAGAGAAATGAAAAAGCAGAAGCACTGGAATATAAGAAAGAAAAAAATTAACTCAGAGACAGGGACGAAAATCCAACCGTGGATGAATTAAGTAACAAAACCCTGCTACTCGTTTCTATTCCCCATCCCCCATCCCCAACGACCGACGCCATCACGAGCTATCTGTTCGTATACAACCAACCTCCTTCAAGAAGGAATCTGGTGTGCGATAGAAGCGGTGGGGGGAGAAAGGCAAAATATCCTACATACAAAAGAAATTGGGCAAGAGGAATTAAAAGGATATGCCCACCCCTCTGGCAGGCGAAGACAAAAACCAAGATGGAATGGTCTTTGACAGATTCTTTTGGTCTAGTCCCAGCGTACACATCGCATCAATAGATGAAAGAAAGAAAAGGCATCCTTGGACATTACCCAGGCTCGTTTCACTTAAATTATAATCCTTTCCACTGAGACTGCGAGAGAGGGCGAAATGGAAAGGCGTAGATTTTGAATATTCGTAAATTCTCAGGCTCTTGGTCTGGCTGCGGAGGATTTATCTATTTGTATTATGTTTTTATTAAATCACGTCAATGATGAAAATAAGTTTATTAGTTTTTTTGGACTACATTTGGATACACAATATCAATTTGAAGGTTCTCAGGCGCGCGAGCAGGCCAATTGCAGCTTTCTGTGTCGAAAATATGCATTTTCCAAGCGTTTAGTGTTCGGCTAGACCGAGCAGTGCTTGCAAAAATGGTCTCAAGTCTTGCTTTCTGTTGCTCGTCTGTTTAAGACTTCTGTAATCGAGGCTGGATGAAAGGTCAAAGCGATGCGACTTTTAAGTTTAATAGTTTTGTTGCACCCACCCCGTTTCACGACCCCGCCCATATATTTGTATAAATTGTTTAAAGAAAGCTTGAAATTCTACAACCATGAGTGTCGATATAAATTAAAACTAGAACAAATTCTGTCCAAATCAAATACGTGACAGGTCGCAAAATGGATCAAATGGATCAGCTGTCAAACGACAGATCAGATAGCTATCCAAATCTATTGGAATAGAAATGAAATACCGGCCTTTGTTTGACAGATTACGAATCAACGCAAGAGTAAGTCTGGAGTGCCTAGAAATCTAAGCTTAATTTTAAAATTTTAAAATTGTCATCGACAATGGTCGCAGAAAACAGCTGTTCTTTGAAATTAACTTCCTTCAAAAATGCAATTCAAATGCGAATGAAATTGAGAAAAAGAAAAATCACCTTGCTTTCTTTTCAGCAATAAAAAAAACACAACAAAAAAAAACACAAATATCTGTCAAAAATGTGCGCACTAAATGTTGACAGATGACAGAAGAAGTACATTCTAACACAAAAATTTGAGTTTTTAGCTAGAAGCTTAGTACGCAGCTCGAGCTAAACTAAATTTTAGCTGGTCTCCAACTTTTCTCTCCAAACATCAGCTAAAATCCTAGCTAAATTTTGACATAGAGAGCCCTGTGGATAAATGTCACAAAAAAACAGCTGTCTTTGAAAAAACCTCCCTTTATTCAAAATCCGTAAGTCTTCATGTCGATGGTTGTTGCTCCACCACCATCGCTAGCTTTTTCTGAGGTCTTCTCTGTTTTTTAAATGAAAGACTGTAGCTCCCGGTACTCCTCATCGATGTATTCATTAAAATCACTCATCTTTACACAGCAGAACAACAGATCAGAGCAATCTGTCAAAATTTAGCTTGAACAAAATGTGCCGACCCATTAAATGGGTGCGCTAAATTTTGACAGATACATAAGGGACACCCGGAAACAAAATTTTGATTTTTAGCTCGAGCTGCGTACCACTCGGTTAAAGGGATTCGCTTAAATTTAGCTTAGCATAATTTTGGAGGGAATAGGTCTGTTCTTACTTTTTTAGCCAATTTCGGCAAAATGTCAGATATAAAGGAGTGGGGATATATTCTCTCAGAAAAAGAGAATATAACCAAAAAGTTTAGGCACGACAATTTTGCATGACGTTTGTTAAAAAGATGTGAGAGAAAGAAAAATAATATTCAAAAATAAACGTCAATGGGTTTAAAAAAATTAACAGTTTGCAGACGTTCAAAAGACACTCGAATACAGTTTTTTTCTTGCCGATTTATCCATTTTTAATTACAAATTTCACCATTCAATAAACCAAACCGAAATAAACAACCAATTCAAATTGACTTTTGAGAGATTTGACAGCTAAAGTCAGTTAAAACAAACTAGCCCAAAGAAATTTCTGGGGCTACCTATTGCTTGCAGGTTTTAATTATTGTTTGGGAGCTAAAATTTGGCTCGAGCAGCGTACTTTTCAAGCTTTGCTTTGAGTTATTTCCACACAAAAATATTCAATTTATGGGTTTCCCATTCTCCCTTGGAATGTTCCTTTGCTTAAAACATTACCGCGAGCAAAATACTAAGAAAGAATTACCCAAATTCACATTCGTTATGGCCGCGAGTTTATACAAAAATGCAATAGAAAAACGCACTTTCAGTTTATCCCGAATTTCCCAATTATCTGAGTGGTTTCAAATTTTTCAAGTGATTTAAAATCTCCCCCTTTGCACACATTGCAATAAATCGCGACATCTAGAAATCAAATGAGTTGGCAGCACCACCTGTCATTGCAGTTCAGTTTTCAGCTCGCGAGTGTATAAGTGCAAGTGCGATTTGAGTTCGGTAATCTCGGGTGGAAAATTTCGATTACAATTAAATTCGCGCAGTTTTACAAACAAATCTGTAGTGTTGTTATTAGTTGAAGTGATACGATTAGTTTAATATGTGTTTCGGTTTGTTTCGATTAATAAATCAGTGAGTTTTCGCGATATTCATAAATTGCAATTGCAATAGCAATTATCGCGAGTGATCAGTTGAACGAGAGAAAGACTGAACGAAACTCGTTCATTTGAATTTGAAATTTGAATTTTTGAATACATTTTGTGGTGAGTTTGTGGTTTTAATGTTTTGTTTATTTGATTTCGAATTGAGTCATAAGTTTCCTTCACATCTCACATGTTGGATTGTGTATTATTACAAAACTCTAGAGAAATGTATTGTTTTTCACCACTATCTGTAAGAACGACGATTTCATAAATTAGATATTTTGCTCTGTAATTATAGTACAGCGGAAGTCACTTATAACGACCTCGCTTATAACGTCCACTTTCAATTGATTTGGTTGGTTCATGATATTTTAAGCTATTTTACCGTCGGATATAACGTCGGCGACTCGTCGTATATAACGAAATGTTGGATATAACGACCAATTTTTAACGAAAAATGAGGGAATGAGGGAAAATAAAAAAAAAATTGAAGGTATGTTGGTAGTTTATTCCAATTAGTTGTGGTTACGCGTCTTTTGTTTAATTTATTCCTGAATTTTGTGGAAGCCAGATATGGCAGGCGGATATAGCGACCGCCGTTTATAACGACTCATTTCATCGGTCCCTCCACTGCGTTATAATCGACTTCTACACTTAGATTTAAGGGGATCATAGGCTGTAGCTAACTTCGTGCCAATCAAGTTGCTGCCTTTTGGTATTTATTGATTTCCGCAGTTTGTCCGAATTCTCCTTTGCAATTTTCTAACTCTCCCAGGATCATAATACAAAATACAATTCAATTCAGTTTTTCGCGAAATTTCCTCTTTCCTTAGTGTTGGAGCAACATGTCCGTATAAGGACCTTAGGTCTAGCTTCTCACAACCATTCTTTTCATGTGAGTTTTTATTTTTAGGACGAATGGAAAGTATCTACAATTTTATGCCGAGTCCGTACGGATAATTGAGAAGGTCTTTCATGGAGGTAATACTCTCGGATGGTTGTCAGACTTTCGCGAGAAGCAGCGTAGTGGAAAAGGACTCAAGATGCCACATAATTCTCTGTCGACACGCTTCTCTTCCGGCTTCCATCTTCAAGTGGATAGCTCTATAAAGCTGTAACTATTGTTTTCTGTCCCGTTTTTAAGTTAAAGACGTCTGATCGACGCAACTTGTACCCCTTTCGACCTTTTCTAATGTATTTGAAAGCGCAAGTTTGCAGCAAGTTTCTGGAAGTAATTCTTTTCCGAAAACAACAGACTACTAAAGCAGACCTTGGCAATTTTGCAAGGTTTCCATAGGTTTCTACAGAGAGGACAGTAATGAAGGCGGAAAATTAAAAATATGTGCTGCGAATCGTGAACTATGATATTTCAAAAACCACATCAAATGCCAAGGACCTCCAAAAAGGAGTCTGTTATCTCACATCTGATGCCCAGGGCACGTGTCAAACTGTCTGCGACAAATTCCTAGTGCTCCACATCGAGTTTAACTACTTTAGTCCCTTCGCGAATTGGTCTCAAACGAAACCGTCGATAAGCGAAATCGGGCTTCTCCATTATTCACAATCCCTTGGCCGCCGCAAGTGCTGGATTATTCCCTTTGCTCTTAATTCCATTCCCAATTACCCGGCTATACGTAAACAAATCAAAATATAGCCGGCGAAACATACACAACCCACATAGAGCTCTCTCTCTCTCTCTCTTTGACAGCGAAATGTAATATCCATCATCGCTAAGAGGCAGTCGACTCCTTCCTATACATAACCTTGGTCTCGTATATCTCCAGTTTTAACCAAAACCAAAGAATCAGCCGAATTTCGATGAGTCCTTTTTATTTTGTTGCTTTTGTCAGTTTGGCTTTTATCAATGTTCCTCGTGTTGTTTTGTTTGTGATGGCGAATGGTTAATTTGTGTCAAGGACGAATGCATAAATTTATTCTCGCATTCCATAAAATTTTCATTCGCTGGCTGTTAGGTATATACCTACGACTATGATGGGGTTTCCTCATGTAGGCTTATGCTGAAAGGGATACAGCATACAGGGCCGGAATCTGTGTCTTTTGGCCCCACTGCGGATATCTCTGTCGGGGAATAACCAAAAAGAAACATGTGCCTCTTGCTTTTTGTTTTAATTATCCTTTTTTCTTGTTTTTTATTTGATTGCAAAGGATGTGAGCCAAGTTTTGATTTTTTTTCGTTCATTGTTTACGCTATGCGATGCGATGTAATGCCAAAAATTCGGTGAACGGGAAAAATGTCTGCTGGGGATAGAGTTACATGGCTGGGAAAGGAAGGGCGCACTAATCGGAAGACAAACGAGGTCTACAAACAGTGGCAGTAGGTTTAATATGGCAAATTGATTGTGTGCGGGGACTGTTCCTTTGCAGTCGCTCTGTATGGTTTATCAAAAATGTGTAAAGTCTTGCATCACACATCAATAACTGTCACAACCATAGACAGAGCGCACGTCCTTACCGGCAACTAATTGTCGTAACAACAAAAATTTCACACGAACCATGACGTCCCATTTCTGCAGAGGCAGGCCTCATAGACAATCGAAATCGCATCGATAAACACAAAATTATACGCGTTCAACCCCCGCCCCTTGGTTACGAGTTAAGCAGGGAACGAGTACTACATCTGCAGCTAACCCCCGCTGATACAGAAAGAAGTCTGAAAAATATGATGTCCTCCCGGAGAGAGAGGGTGAGAGAGTTGCTAAAAGAATCAGCCCCCATGCAACCCAAGAAACGAAATAAAGAAGAATCATCCTTCAAGCGAGAACCATAACTGGGTATACAGCCGCCCGCCGCCTACACTCGCCCCGATCGAGAGGAAAATGAGTAACCATCAATGCCAAGCGGATATCTAGCTAGCTAGCTGGGTGTGCGACGTACGTGTGCAGCGCCATGGCATGGGGTACATATACATTATATCATTTTTCGACAGGGCGACCACCATAAAAATTCATCCTTCCGCTGGCGTCCCTATATAGAATCCCCATCCCGTGCTCGTGTGGCAGTGGCACCCTCGTCGATTGGATTCGGGGAAAAAGGCGCCCAACAGCGTATACAGCAGCGACAAGGATGAACGAGGACGATAGCGCTGCCGATGGTTATGGTGATGGTGATGGTGACACATGGGGTGGAGGTTGCATGCAGACCTTCAAGCACATGTCCTCGGAGTTTTTATACGTAGGACAGGCCCACCACCACGTCAGACACACATGTACCCCCTCGTAGAAGTAACCATGGTGTATATCTATCCATAAAGACGGCACGGTTAGAATGGTGGGGGACGAAGGGCGACTGAAGGTGCCCACTCCCACAGCATAATTCCGTCCGCTTTTTACCCGTTATCTCCGTTGGATGGCCCAAAAAGGAATTTTAACTTTTTTGTGTGTGCCTGCGCTTCTCAGAAGAAGCAACGACATGAAACGAAAACGGAACTCGAACTGACTAGAATAGATGAGGGATGACAATGACATACACACACACACACACATACACACATATCGCACCACTCGCAGAGCGAACAAAAAAAAAGGAAGAAGAAGAAGAGGAAAACCCCCCAAAGGGTGAGTCCTTCTTTGGTAGAATAATTTTATTTTTTTTCTATTTTTTTCCTGTCGTTCATATCTTTCTTCGTATAGAAGCCTGCTAAATTGGGGGTGGGGGTGGGGGTTAGAAGGACTATAATTCTGATGACTATGGCACACTAGGGTGGGAGTGTCAGTTGTTGTTGAGTATTCCGTGTCCTTTCCACATTTTGCCAGCTATATGTATTTTTTTTTTCGGGCGCAGGACAAGGGTAGAAACAACTTTATATTATCTCAAGCGAAGTGGTGCACCCCCGCGCTGTGTGGAGGGTTGACACACTCCCAGAGTGGTGCTGATGACTTTCGGATCGAACGAGTAGCGTTTTTTTTTTGGTTTTTCATTCTTTTCCAGCATTTTTCGGATAGCCATGTGTGTGCCAAGAGGACAGAGTAAGCGCTCGAGTCGGTTATGGGCTTAGTTGCTCGTAATGGGGGTGCACCATGGCGAGTGTATGTGGGGAGGGGGCAACGACGACGACGACGACGACAAAGTTGACGTATGAACTCAGAACTCGCATTCGACGGAGGGATCTGTTTTTCGTCGTGGTCGTATCTTTTTCGCAGCCGAGAACAAAGGCCAGGGGGTTGAGAATTGCCCTGCACGAAAACCAACTCCTAAGCAATGGGATTCCATCATGCGGGTGGCCAGCGACGTGTGCATGGTGGGTGGTTTATTATTTTATTTCTATTTTTTTTGTTGCTCGTCGCCACTGCCCTCGTTTCGACTCACATCGCAAATTACTTTCGGAACCCCCTTGAAACTGCTCGTCGAAACCATCGCCGAACAACCACCCGCGTTCTATTTTCATTTTCCCAAAGAAGGAGCGGAAACCGAGCCAACTTTTCGGCGATGATGATGATGATGATGATGGAATAAAACACAAGACCCAAAAACGGGTATAGGAAGGAAATCGAGAAAATTATAAGGAAAGGACACCCTTTCCAGCGCGCACATTCTTCATGGAATTAAATAACAGAAAAAAAAGCAATTAACCGATGTGCGAGGATGGGGTTAGTCTTGTAGCACTCCTTCGTCAACTCTGTGTGTCCTGTTCCTGTGTGTGGGTTTAATCAGAGATGACAAAATTAAAAAAAAGGGGTCGACTGAAAGACCGAAGTCGCTTATTTTTGCCGGTCCTTTGTCGCAGAAGGGCACTTTTTGGGGGATGGATGGATGTAGGTATGTGCGGAGTCTAGTTGGGTTTAGTGAAAGCACTGACAATCGAGTTGCTCAGCATGCAACTTGCGTGGGAATGGCTATACACAGTTTTTAGATAGCTCGAAATGGATTTGTGTCGTTAAGGGGTTTTCGAAAGAAGTTCCCTTGCGTTAATAACAATAGGAAACGGGACAACCAAAGAAGAGCTACAGCGAAAGGGAGAGGTGTTACTGCAGGGACTCTGCTTGCAAGTCGAACGTAAAACGAATGTGGAAAAATTACAGAGACCTGTGAAGATAAACATAAAAGGTTAAGACAGGATTTGGAAAATCAATTTTTTTAGACTGTCAAACACAAAGGACGACCTAAACTCAACTTGGACAGTGAAATCCAAGAATTCGGTTCACCCGACAGAGATGAAGTCGGAATAGCAATGCCTTGGCCGAAGGCTGCTGGAATGGATGGTCTATCTGCCGAACTATTGAAGGCACCGTGAGAAGACTAGGTAGGAAGCTTACATTCAACCGATTTCCAAGATCTGGAGGCAGAAAAGTTTCCCTAATGAAAGTGGATGCTCAGCTTAAGACCTTAAAGGCGAACGACTAATCAAACTGCTTCCCGTTAGCGTTTAAAAGGCTTTTAAGGTTTTAAAAACTCGACTTTATGAGGAAGATTTCCAAGACTTTGAAGGAAGAAATGCGTCCCTAATGAAAGTGGATGCTCAACTTAAGACCTTAAAAGTGAACGCCTTATCGAACCTCAGCATAGACCTTATAAATGAGAGACTCATCAAACTTCGCCCCTTTAGCATTTGAAGGGCTATAAAGCTTTTAAAAACTCGACTTTGAAAGTGGAAAAAGGTTTTTTTCTTTCTTGTCGGAGGTTGCTACTACCCGATGGAGCATTCAGACACAATTCTTTCTCTGTCTCAGAGTCTGGCCGAAGCCATTCCAAAGTCAAAGGATAATTCTCGCACAAGTTCATCAAAATTCCAATGCGCGTGGTACCAAAATCGACCTCCCTTTAACCGAGAGATGGTTTCAGCGTACACCTCATGATAAAAATATCAATTGGGGGTTTAGAAAGAGTTAAACTCATATTTTGTTTGAGCTTTCATTGGCCGCAGAGAGCTGGCGATTTACCCTTCCGTGGCAAGCAAAAGTTCAATATCATTTCTCTAGCTTCTTGTACAACTTAGAAAAAGGTTTGATGGTTGGACCTGCGACTCGTCTTTAAGAAGTTAAGCTTACTTTCCACCGCCTACATGTCTGGATACACTAAGCCTTGAGTGAGAACCTGCTAAGTTAGCAAATATCTCAACCATTTTTGGTCTTGACCTCGACTTTTACTAGCTTGGAGGTAGTGTAACTTTTTTATTTTGAACTCAGGAATAAGAGAGACCCAATTCATGGTAGCCCATTCAAAACCAACGAAGGCTCAATCCAAAGCAGCTGTCATCGAAACTTGGTTCGTCGATTTCGATTCGCCACTCACTCAATAAAACCTCACAATCACGCAGTCGGTGTCGCTTCCAATCATATTGTCATCATTAGGTATATAATTACTTTTTTATCCTGAATTTACGATTAGCGCCTACCCACATCCTTATACCGCACACGGCCATACCCTATCGAATCGTAAGGAATTATGTTTTCCTGCAAACACGCACAGTCAACTCCGCAGTCCACCGAGGCAAAAGAGAAAAAAGTCTACTACACAAATGGAAAAGAAGAAAAAAACATAAATTACCCGATTATCCTTGTGGAATGGAAAGCAAAGAAAAAGGCGACAACAACAACAACAAATGAGGACTTCGACAACTATATATACCAACAACACCTGTTGAATGACACAACACACACTTGTATGCCAGCCAGCGACAATCATTCGCATACGCAAACAAACACACAAACACACACACACACCGACTCAATCCGACCACTTTCTTTCAAGTGCATTGTATTAAAAGTTTTCTTCCTAGCCCCCCTGAAAGGATATCAACAGCAACACACAGAGACGCCCGTGAACGAGAGTAAACGAAAACAATAACAAACATTTGAAAGTCTCGAAAAAGGACTTTAAATTAAGTTTTCCCAGCCATCAACCGCGGACAACTGTGTGTGTGTAACAGTGAAATAACGTCTGTACATTGTACATGTGCTACATCACGCGCTGGTATGGTGTGTGCTTATAAATTGCATTTATTTGTTCAATCACTATCCTTTTTGCAGAGAGAGAGATTCGCTCTTTCGGTATCGTCATATTTTTAATAGAATCTTTGAGAGACGCACACGGAATGTGAATGAGACATTTATGGCGAAAGAGAGAGCGGAAGACAGCGAGAGAGAGCGGCAAGGATATTTTGTGAAAACAACGTGCTATGCAAATTAAGTCATCCAAAGTGGATGGAGTCTGGAGTGTTTTCGGGTTGTCTTTCAGCACTTCCCTTGGCTTGCATTTCTGGATGTGGTGACACGTGGGTGGAAAGACTCCTCGTCCTCGATCGAATGATCATCCTTCATCTCATCAGTCAATTCGTAATGTTTTTCGACAACCCCCTAATCCTTCTAACAGCTGATTTGTATAGGTCGCGCTCTCTCTTTCTCCGGTGTGCAGTTTCACCCCCTAAACAAAATTCAATTCATATTTTTATTTTGTTTGCGGTCTCGTATCTCCTATCTCCTTGTGTGACATGACACAGTGGTTTTCCGCGCTATTTTCCATTCTTTTTCCACGTCCTGAGGGTTGGTCTCTGTTTATTTATTTATGATATAGACAACGTGGTATATTTCAGTTTTTAAGTACACGACACGCCGATGAATGTGATTTGACCTCGTTTTACGTTTCTTTTGCAGTTAGAATCAGTTTTTTTTTTCGTCCTTTCGTCTTTCATGCGCGCTCTCTCGGGGTTTTTTCAGTATTTTTTTTTTTTTGACGACTGATGGTGGTTGATTGCATTAAGGGTTGGTTGGGGGTTTGCTTTCGTTCGAATGTGTAGTTTTAATTTTTGTCTTTCGCCCGAGGTGGTGGGTGGTATGCCGGTCTGGTGCGGTAATGGATTTGCAGACACTGAAGAGTGCGTGGGTTTTTTTTTATATTTTTATTTCTTTATAGTATCCTGTTTTTCCTTTCACTTTTCGCATGACTGCCTGCAGACCACTTGACAATTAAGTAGAATAATGTGCTACGCACGGTTAGAAAAATATTAGATGATGGTTGCGTGCGGTGACGACGCGTTTGGATGGTTTGGAGTCATTTTGGCGGGTGTTTCG
This sequence comes from Cheilosia pagana, assembly GCA_936431705.1. Classification (NCBI taxonomy): domain Eukaryota; kingdom Metazoa; phylum Arthropoda; class Insecta; order Diptera; family Syrphidae; genus Cheilosia; species Cheilosia pagana. Next base: position 1,556,318 of record OW386169.1, read on the forward strand.
TAGTAAAAATACTGCCTAAGGTAGATTAAATTTCATAAGAAAAATGGGACCATAGGTCCCTACCTACATTCGACGAAACCCAACCGAGTGAATGAGGGAATTTAAGACCCTTTAGTCCAAAATCGGTCGACTGAATGAATCAAGGTCAGTTGGTATTTAAATTAATTGCCGAACGGGACAAAATGCCAGCTTTGGGGAAGCTCTTTTCGACAAGACTACGGTGGGGTAAGCCGCCTGTCCTTGGGACAGATTGTCGTCCAAGATCCGACGACCTTTTATGTCGAATTTGGGCAGCCAAGTCTTCGTATCTTCGTTCCGACTTTTTGTTGCGAAGATGGGCAGGTCTTTTGCACTTATTCAAAATCTCACCTTATACCTACAAAAAATCAAAATTCCCTGCTGAATGACCCAAGGGAAGACTTCAACTCCAGAGTCAGTTGTCAAAAAGGCGAATTTCTTTACTAAAGGCCTTGAAAGTCCATCCCTGCATATACCCCCCACCATCATCATCTTCAGCTTGGATAAAAAAAACCCTCTCCCTCTCATCGTCCAGAATATGCGGAAAAACTGAACTGAAAACCTGAATAGAACTGCGGGCATCGTTTAGACAATACGACCGCTGATTTTGACGAGTGTAGAGCTATCTCTCTACCCCCGTCGTCCATCAACCACCACCAGCACTCACTGTACTCGTCCTATCGCAAAGAAAAAGAATATTTCAAGGAATTAAGGACGATTACCGAGCACCAGTGGTGCTGTTATAGAAGGGAGCAATTCAAAAAATGCACGCCGACAGGAACAATGAATTCCCAGTGTATTTTTTCCGCTATAAACCTGCGAAGGATAAAAAACGTGGCTAGGTCGAAGTTTGACTTTAACGTCGAGAGCAACGAATCGCACTAACCACTCCCACACTTAGCAAAAACGAAAAACATAAAAATAACAAGAAACAAAAAAAAAATAAAAGGAGAGACTAAAATGTAAGGAGAAGTGGAACCGGAACGTTGAATATCCTGTAGCACAGCACACAAGGGGGCAGCAGGAGGTGTAGAGAATGAAGACTAAGCATTTGAAATTAATGAAAGTCAGTGCGGTGTCCTGGAGAACCCATTTTCGTTCGGAGAGATATACCTTTGCTATAGCGGCCCCCCACCCCATTCCGCATCTGCACGTTGAAAGACGGATCCTTACTGGAGGAGCGAAGGAAAAAAAAAAAGAATAACCCAACCAACAACTTGGAAACAAGGGAAAAAGGATTCAAAACGGGGGTGTCCTGTCCGCCTTAGGATTCGCGTGGAAAGGAAGCTGAATTTTTATGGCCACTGTTTTTCTGCACCCCCCACCCATCGTCATTTGGCAACCCTAAGGGAACCATGTCTACAAAATGCGAAAAAGAACGACAGCAGTACACACACAAAAAAAAACCAATGGGGGGTTCGGCCTCCCATTCCCAACTTTAGCTCGCATAATTTTCTTCGTCGTCGCAACAGCAGTAGGTAGCAGCAGCAGCAGAGAAAAGCGCACGTAGGGGAGGGGGTGAATTGGGGTGGAAGCTTTATACGATGCCACTGCTTCTTCTTGCGACGCGATGATGAAATGAGTTTCCAAGAATGGGGTTGAATATGGCGCCTTAGTCTATAGTCCCCGGTTATCCGTCTCTATCCTATATGCACACCCACACCCGTCAGGGTACGACACAAACAAAAAAAAGGCGCACATTGTCAAAGCGGCAACGTTATCCAGAAAGAAAATGCTTATGGCATGAGACATGACCAGACCATGGCACAGTAGCAGCAACAAAGCACCACACACACATATGAACCCCCAACCCCCATCCGCACCTAAAAACGAAACGAAATAAAAAGGAGGCCTTATTTCCTTTGGCTGGTCTCCTCCTGCCATGCATGTTATCATCATCGCCGTCGCATGTACAGAAAAAAAAGCCGACTTGGAGACAAAGTCGAACTGACAAAACTCTTTTGGGGCACCAGCCAGCAATAACAGCCAGAGCGAGGCACATTACCGCCTCCAGCGTTGGATACTCGAGAAGTGTGTACGTATAACTGCTGATGGCACCGAAGCCTGACTCGGCGCGGGGTGAGCGAGGCAAAATGGGATCGCACACGACAAGGATTAGGTACCAGGACTTTCTACATCCAAAGTTTTAGACAATTTCAAGAATATTCCGCATATGGGTGTGGGTGTAGGTGTACACCGAACGAATTTGGACTACGTTTCAATATCCTACGACATCGCCCTCATATCTGCGTCTATTCCGGGCAAAACCAGTGATGGATTGAGGAAGAAATTCACCCCCGCAACCGCCACACACTGCCGCATGAAGGACGAGCGATATGTGCGAATGTGTAGATGGCTTCTCTTTCGGTGTGTCTGCGATACAACCAAGGATATTAGAGAGATCCTGAACGGGGATTCTTGAAATTTCTTGGCGGCGCACATAACGAGAACGTGGGGTGACTTCTCCGCAAGGGGGTTGGTATTAAAAATATGTTTTTTCTCTTAATTTTCACCATCATCCTCGTGCTGGTGGGTATAGTAGTTTCGATCATAGTGGTTGAAAAGGGTTCGCCGAGGTGGGGGGTTCGGTGGAGAAAAAAATCCAAGAACAAAGTTGGCAGTGGGAAAATGCAAAGATGGCACCACACCGACCGTAACAGCGACGAAAATAGGATGAATGGGTAAAGGGTCCTTGTCGTGGATTTTTAAGGGGGTTCGTTTTTGCGTGTACGCGTTCGGGGGTTGTTACATCCAACACCACCGCATCCGACTGCGTGTTAATTTCGCATTTTGTCCTCCCTCCTGTCTGTGATAAGGGTTTAATCCACTGTCGAATGGAAGCCCCGTCTAAAAATAACCTCCATCCACTTTGGTTGAAATGGCAGTTTTTTTTCTTCCTCTGCTCTGTATTTGTGTCCTGAACCGTTTTCTTTTTTTTTTCCAGCCAGTACCCTTCGAACCGAATCCTTTAGTTACATTAATTTTTTGTTCTCATCTCTTCTTCTTTTTTTTTGTGTGCTGATGGGTGGGATATATCCTTTTGAATAAGAAACACTTTCTATCTGCAGGGACGTGTTGTGAACAAAAAAGGGATCCATCAAATGTTGGCGTATACAAAGGGGTGGTGGGTCGTCGTTGGAAGGTATATGTATTTTTTTTTGTGTTGTTTTGAATTTAAATTCGGAAGAAAGAGTTTTGGGTCCTTTCCGCACATGTAAAATGCGAAGACCGTCAGGGCACATGAAGTGACCGTCCTAATCTAATCGAAAACTAATAACTTCATCACTCGCAATGGGGTGCGACGGAAAATATGCAAATTCGGCAGGATAGCCCACCCCGGGGGAGTGTGGTGGAGCTTCCTTATGAATATAAAGGATTTGCCTTTTGCAAGAAATTAGTTAAACGAGGAAATAATTTGCAGCTCGGAATGGGGAACCTATCGACTTAAAATGTCGCTTATTTTTGGCCAACACTGTTGGGGGTTAATTAAGCTGGGTATGGTGTGTTAAAGCTCCACAGATGGTTTTCAATAATCATGGAGATCCGAATCTGCGACTTTTCTTTCACAACCAAGGTAAAGAAATACAACAAGACACAATTAAAAACTCGTTACGACGCACGGCCCTCCCCCGGCAAACACAAACACTCAATACCATATCGTCGTAATGGCAAACAGCCGAGAACCGATTTCAATTCTGAGGTCCTTTCGAGACCTGAGAGTGAGTGTGGAGCAGAGAAGGAAAAGACAAGCCGAAGGATGATCCTTGGGTAATGTTGGAAAGCGATAATGGCAAACTGTTCACCAGAACAGTACCCAAAACCTAACCACTGTATCCAAGTCTTGTGCCCGTCCTTTGGATTGGAAACAACCCCCCTCACACATGTGTTTCGAAGAAGAAACTTGCCTCAGTTGCTGTGTCTTAAAACACATAGAGCCACCACCTCTGCCATTACCAACGATTTATGGACCACACAGACACAAGAGACTGTACCTTGTGTTCTTCAAGGACTTCTATTGAGTCCTTATAGACGCCGAAAAGAATACACACCAATAGGATGGAAGGAGGGGGGACATCTTCTCCGTTGTTCCCTTTTTCGGGGGGCACATGAAACACACTTGGGGTCTTCGGTGCGCCAATACAGTGCGGGGAGATTCAAGACATTAAAGTTGCCTTTGTCGGGTCCTTAAAGTCGCATTCGCACATATGAATCAAATTCAAGGGGAAGGCGACCATGTAAATGTCGAACCGAATGTACAAGACATTGCATGAACCCCAATGCACTTGGCGACAATAAATCCTTTTTATATCTGGCCTCTGTTTCACTTTAACATAGGTATACGTGTGTGTGTGTGAGTGTGGAGTAGGTACATCTTCATTAAGGAATCGCAGACCCTTTTCATTGGAAAAGATCAGATGTTGTTCCATTCACATGACATCCAAGTGTCCAAAGCTCTTACAAATTAAATCCATCCGATCCGGAGCGACCCTCAACCGAAACCCTTGCCACTCATCCTTTATACAATTTTTTTTCATTTGAAATATATATTTTTTTCTTCTGAGAAATGTAATCAAGTCTCCTTATAACGGGGTTAGAGCCGGGCGTCACACCTACCACAAACTGGAAATTTGTATCTACGAAATCGTTTTCCTTCTGGCGGCTGGGCTGGGGGTTGGCACTTGCACTCCCCCAACGAATGTCGAAGACATCACCTTAAGGGTTGGGCGCCATTCGGACATGGAAAGGATAAGACTTTGGTATTTCTCTTCTTCTTCTTTTTTTGTTTGTCTTGTCCCGCAACTAGAGTGGTCTCTCGATATTTTTCCGGATGGAATCGAGATCTTTCCTGGGATGTCGACGTTTTACCTTCTTCTTTTTTTTCGTGCTTCACTTCTCCTTGGCTTGTCTTATGAATTTTGTTTTTTTCCTTAGTAAAGGAATATTTTCTCTATTACGGAGTGCAGGAAGGCGCTGTCGAAAAAGGATCCATTGGGGATAGGATTTTTTTCTCTGTTTTTTGTGAAGTTTTACGAAATAACTGCAGAAGGACATGAATTGATGAATTGCGAGCAAAGGAACAAAGGGTTGCTGGGTTATTTTCTTTATTACTGTATAGAGTCCGAACTGGTTGCGGTATATTTAATACTGGGCTGTTGTTATTTTAATCGATGGAAGGATAAATGCATGGCGAGGGAGAGAGCCAGGAAGAGATGTCCTGAGTTACTTTTGGTGGTTAGTTGTGTTTATTATGGGATTTTGTATTGAATTTGAGAACTGTGTATTACTAAAAATATGATAATATAATTTTTAAAGCAAAGTGGTCCCCGGTTCAACCCCCAAGAAAACAAATAAAGTTTGAAAATATCAATTATAGTAAAAAAACAGCGGCAACTTGTCAAACTCGGTAGATATTACGCAAAAATAATGGGGAATGGTGCTAAAAATATGATAATATAATTTTTAAAGCAAAGTGGTCTCCGGTTCAGCCCCCAAAAAACAGATAAAGTTTGAAAATATCAATTATAGTGAAAAAACAGCTGCAACTTGTCAAACTCGGTAGATATTACGCAGAAATAATGGGGAATGATTTTAAAGCGAGATTCAGACATATTTTCGTACAACCAGTGTTGTTAGATCGTGGGATTTATCCCTTTTTTAATGAGAATTTCAATTTTCAAAAAGGGAAAAAGGGGAAAAGCATCAAAATTGTGGAAACTGGTAAACAAACAGTCAACTTTCAATTTTTTAAAAACTTCTGCAATTTACCATGATTATCCGGACAACAAATTACCATAAAAAAATAACACATGAAAATTGCTTTTTAGCAACATTTGCTAGCGCAAAAAAATAATCATAAACAAACTGTTAACAAACTGCGATTTTTATACGAAAAGTTAATTTATAATTTTAAAAGTCAGTTTTTTTTTATAAAAAAGGATCGAGGAAATTTCAAGGTTATTTAATTTCGGTTAAAAGGGTAAACAAGGAAAATACGACTAACTTCGTGGGAAAAATAAATGCGTGTAACGAAAGGTTTAAATATTTAAATATTTAAATATTTTAGTACATGAACGATGCCTTTTAATGATTTCACTTAAATTCCTGTGAAGAAAGAACTTTGTCTGCCATTCTCACCCACCAGCAGTTAAATGAAGCCCAACAATATTGAAGAAAAATTACAGGGACTTCCATCATTCAAGTGGTTAAGAATAAATAAATAAATAATAAATTAAATTTTTCAAATAAAGACTGTGTCCCAGCTGTTTATAAAAAACACACCACAAAATTTCAACAAATAACAAAACATTTGCACAAGCATTTCTAAATAATAAAAACCACGTACTTGCCTTTAATTTCTGAAATAAAACAATTTTCTTAAATTCAAATATATAAAACTGATTTTTTATTTCAAGCGAATTAGTTCTCAAAGAAAAACAATTTTTTTAACAAAAGTACAATAAATAAGCAAAGCGATTTTAATGCACAAAATTAAAAAAAAAAATAAACAACTAATGTATGTATATTATTTTATTAGAAAAAGAAATAAAAAAATTAACTATTTTGAACGTCAAAAACTTAATAATGTATTTATCAATATAAAAAAAAGCATTACGAAGCGAAGCAGCTTGGTTTTCTAGAAAAAGTTTGCGTCAACAAAGCTCAGCCATAATAAAAAACATGGAAAAAAACATTTAAATTGTTAATAAACTGTTAAAAATTGAAATTTGTATAAAAAAAACATATTGAAAATTGTTTAAAATTTATAGTGTGTACTTAAAGTCATTACTTACCAAGTCGTCCAATTTCAGGGCATCGCTGTCACTTAGGCCCATGCTCCGGGTGAGTTGCAGATAAGTCGACGTGATGGGCTTCAGTTTTCGAAGATCCAACTGATTTGGCACCTCCTCAGGCTTTGTTTCCGAACCAGCCGGCTTGGCAGTGTTTGGCTTGGCTTTTCGAAGGTCCAGCTGCGAGAATACTGGCAACTCTGGTTGTGGGACGTGTTTCGAGGTCATGGGCTTAACGCTGCGAATGTCCAGCTGGGTTGGCAGCTCTTCCGACTCCTGGTCGAGCTCCGGAAATGCGGAAACATACTCGTACGACGGGGTGAGTGGTGGCTTCACTCTTCGCACATCCAATTGCGATGGAGACTGTTCGGTCCGATAGCTGGAAAGAGATTTTGAAAGATTAATTGCACATACTTGCTGGGGGGGCTCCTGAACCGATACGGAATGCTTGGCCATGGTCGCGGCGCTGGTAGTGGGCTCATCGTCGATTGTCAAATCGATTGGCGGCGTTTCGATTTCAATCTTCACCTGCGGTTTTTGTTGAGTCGGCACCGATTGACCGTACAATCGCCTCATGAAGTCGTAGTACCTGAAGAGACTCTCACGATTTAGCAGACCAAAGTTCATCGGCGCACTGAAACCACTACCAGCGCCAGTGTCGGGCGCAGCAAAACGAATCGGCTCAGCGGTCGGGGAGTCTGTCTGAAAAATTGGATTGATACGAATTTTCTGAAACATCGCAGGGGGAGTGAACTTTGATGTCTCGGAATCTTCTTTAAGGAGTTTGACACTGGGGTTGAGGGACTTTGGTTTGGATTCTATTGGCATTGGGGTTTCGACAGGGGTGGGGGGCTTAGAAATTTCCGTAGGAATTTCATTTTGTGAAGAACTGTTCATGGCATCTATTTCCGTGGAACTCTCATTGGGGGCGTCCTCGTCGGCCGTGGACCGACCTGGCGACAGTGGACGGAGGTTCTTTTTGCACTCCGGGCATGCCGAAAGAAATCTAGTTACCGCTTCACGGGGCAGAAAGGCAAACGTTTCCGTGATCTAAAAAGGAAGAAGTCGGTTAGATTGGAATGAGTGGAGAGACTAAAGTCTTACAATGCGATAGGTTCTCTTCTGGCCAGCATGCCTGCCACTGCGACCGCCCATCTCCACGTGAATGTTGTAGATGATGTTGAAAAACTCCTCGACAACGGCCACCTTGCGATAGGTGCGATGACCAAAGTCCTGGAAATTTTATTAGTTTAGGTTAGATTATCAGGACCTACTCAAGTGATGTTTGTCGGTAAAACCTACCTTCGTTGTGGAAGCCACGTAAAGGTCAATATTGTTGGGATATTCGGTGTTACTGCTCGCGGGATAATCTTGTTCGTTCTGGAAGCACTCTGGTCTTTTGGTAGTGAACGCTTTTTAAAAAAGAGCTGTTTTTTTTACTTTTTAAGGATCGTTTTAACTTTTAACTTACCTTTCGACTTGACCCAGAAGCGAAATTTCGAGCTGTCTGGTCGACTGTGTTCCTTGCCTTCGAGTGCTTTCAGAATTCTGGCTTTTTTGCGAAGAGTTATGGTTTTGGTCTTGGCGTGGTCGCCATAGGTTTTAAGGGCCCAGGGTTGAAAAAGCTGTTTGAATGTCAAAAATTTAGTAGTTTTATATGATTTTTGTATTCTGAAATGTCTAAAATTAATTAAAAAAAAATGTCTGCCTACTTCAGTCTTTGAGGATCTGGATTTGACAATTTTTAGCGAGCGAGTGAGTGATTTCCAAATATGAAAAATGAAACAGTGAGAACGAGTTTCGATTGTGATCTGCTAGGAATATTTAATTGACTCCTTAAAGGCCAAACGTCGTTAATTTTAACAAGAAATTCAACTTTGTTTTGATAAATCAAACTGTTGCGACATCTGTTGCTCAAAAAATGAATCCAATAAATGTGTCTGGGGTTTGGGGCCTCTGCAATGGACGGTACTGTCTTTATTGAAGAACTTAATATTCCAAAGCCAAACTGACGTTCCAAATGAAAATTTGAACCACCATTTCTCAATTGAAATATTAGGTATGTTCCTTTGCTTTTTAAATCTTACGAATTTTTACGTACTCTTACGCATTTTACTCGAAAAATTCGAACTCGAACTCGAAAAATTCATAAAAGAGAGCGGCTTCGATAGAGCAAGATATTTCCCCTCTTACTCCCTTTTTACTCAGCAAATTTCTTTGCGTAAGAATTGAAACAACTGTCAGTAGCATGAAAATTGACAGCTGATTTGAATTTGTTGTTCTATTTGGCATTTATGAACTATCTGTCATTTTTCACAGGTTTCTAAAAAAGCGTTCCTTAACTTTTCGGTAAGTTTCCCTCTCAGAGAGAGAATTCATCCCCTTAACTGTCCTTTTGACAGTCTTTTCCATTTCTACTACAAAAGTAAAGGAACAGAACAAATTTTTACTCACAAAATAAATCTGTCAGTAGAAAAGGAATCAGATCTCGGAGTTTTCTGCAATAGCTGCCAAAATGTGCACACTTTGGAAACATTTTTTTGAATTATTACAATTTCAGCAATTTTACGTTTTACTGAACACCCTCTAAAAAATATGACAGTAGTTTGTTTTTCATTAAAAAAGTAACGAAGCACAACCGTATTCACTGTCAATGTCATAACAAAAAAGCAACCGCGTCCATAAATAACGTTTCCTATTCCACTATCCACTCACCTCAAACATTTGCTCCTTTTCAATGCATAACTTGGGCTTCTTACACGCTGGCTGCATTTCCATGTTATCCCTCTCCCATGCGCCATCGACGACGACACCACCATCGCCGCCATCCGCGTCACAACCCATTGCCAACATCAACTTTCGTTTGTAGTTCGTCTGAGCCGATTCGTTGGCGCCGCAACTGCTCTCACTTTCGTCCTTCAAGACCACGTGATGTGGCTGCAAATGTGCTCCACCAACAGTTGCAGTCGCCCCCCCAACCGAAGCCGACGACGACGCACAAACAATATTCGATATCCGTTCATCCTTGATGTTAGCAACGACCGATGGCACCGTGGCGGCGATGTCAATGTCGCCGGCATCCTCTTGCATTGTAGAATATTTGGAGTTTTTTAGCTCAGCTATCATAACTTCACTTTGCACACACGCAATAAAAACAAAATATTTCAACAAGAACAACAAATAAAAACAACGGCAATAACAAAAACAAAAAAACAAAAATCTCCTCTCAACGTGCGCGGTTATCGAACTCTTTCCTTGAAAAGATCATTCCCGTGCAATTGTCAAAAGTCGACTATGGATGCAAGGATTCAAATTGATATCAAAGGATTTTTTCGACCCGACAGAATGTTAGTGGTCAATCGGGAACAGGATTCACATCTCGGTGTCCTGCGATTTCATTCGACAATTAAAAAAAGTCTCATGTGTGCTAGTAGAGTGGAACTTGTTCGGTGATGGGTAGTTCTCTATTGCCTGGTCGGATTTCATTTGAAGGTCATTTGCTTGTGAGTGTGTTTACCTGTTGATGTATGAGAATGTGTACGTAAACTATGCAAAGGCGATTTGTGGAAAGTATTTGAATGGCGGTGGTTGAAGATGCTGTTCGGTTTTTTATTTGTGTTGATTGTCAACCTCTTTGGGGTGGGGAAGTTGTCTGTCAACGGATTCTGGTGCAGTCCCTTTAGTTGTCTATTTATCTATCTTTTGTTTGGCAGATCCTTCAAGGATGTCGTTTCTTCTGTCTAATTTTGGTTGGCTAGCGCGCGCGATGTCGCTGGAGGGGATTTTCGATATATGCCCAGAGATTGGTGGAAGGCTGCGTGTGGACAAACTCGTTTGGCATTGCACGCATTTTTCTAGGATCTAACGGAAAAACTACTTTAGATTGTCATAGGTATTTCCTGTGCTTTTTAACTCCTTGCTCTAGGAAATTTATTCCTTTTACGGTTCACAGAACTCGTCGATTTATCCCTCCATTTCTTGGCAATTCCCTTCAAAGCTGTCACTCGTATAGGTACAGCTGATGATTGAAAAATCAGCGAGCAAACTTTGTATCCCTCTGTCGAAAATTGCAAACAAATAAATCCGCATCTAACGAAGGTAGGTATCTATAATGTGGTCACTGGTAAAAACAAAGACAACAAAATGTGAAGAACACTTCGCCCCCCTTTCTATTTTTCCGGTAGAGAACCACCCACGAGCAGAAAAATCGTCTGTCATGTACACCATGGAGGTCTGGCTGCTATCCTTACTTACCAAACAGAGAACCCATGTCAAAAGGGATCCGAGAACGCTAAAGCCTCCATCATACCCGGTATATATGAGAGGTGGAAACATTCTCCACGTATCTAAGCCATGTTTATTTTCCTTGGATGCTTCTTACAATTTATTTTGTTTTTATACCTACCCTATTTGGAATAGGGTATGTTAACTGTGTTGGTAACTTGGATAAATGATGCCCCAAGGTGGAGTATTAGCGAGGAAAGGAACGACTTTCTCTCGAAAATTGGTCTTCCTAAGAAAGACTTTAGAAAATGTGTCAAAACTGTCATTCATATGAGTAACTGTCAAACATGAGCGTTGACAGAACAGAAGTTGCTGGTTTTGTTTTCCTAGTTCCGCATATTTCATAAGACTGCCACTTTTAACTCTTTTTTTTAAATATCAATCAAATATCAAATATCAAGTGATCTCTGAACACACCCGCCTAGGGTATTATACGATAAATTCAACCAAACCGCTAGCTTAACTGTATGCTCTCGCCCATTCACATTGCTCCTTAGAAAACCCGACTTTTTGTGTGATTTTCTGCCATACATCCAGCCGCCTTTGACTCCTATACGAATCCAGCGCCCCAAACGCCAGCCCCATACACTGACTAAGGATATTTCACGTTATTTTCCTTCATCCATCAAAGGACAATGCAAGAATGGCGGGGTTTGGGGCCGGATGCCACCTCCTCAGACTTTTCATGAATGGAAATAATTTTCATATCGAATTCTCGATGTGCGCTCTCTTATATCCTTAGACCAAGGACGAGTGGAGCGACGTTGACGCGCATGGGGATGTGTATAGTATAGTTTCGTGTTTTGTTTTCCTTCTTTTACTTTGCAGCTTTTTGTGTTGTGATGTTGTTTTCTTATGGGGGCGATGTTGTGGAATAAATACGATACTGACGACTGGAGGTGTGTCTGGGTATCTTCGATGGACTATGATTGAAACTGTTTACCTTTTTAAGGGGGCTGTTTTTTCCCTCTGTTTTTTTCTCTGTTCTTTTGTTGGGCGGAAGGATGGGGGATAGTGGAAATCTAATTGTGGTAGGTTGGTGGAGTTCAAATATTTTATTTAAATAGACCGCTCAATTCTAACATTACTAACGGTTTCAACGTCGCGTCCTTTCCCCTGCCCTTTCACCTTTCCATCTCAGATAGAGCCTTAATCCGGTTTTTTTTATCTCATATATAGGTAAAACCGGCAAAGATCATCGTTTAGCAACATCCTCCAGGATCTGCATCCCTTTTCTTGATGCTGGATGTTGGTTTTCAAACATTTCTGTACCAAAATCTGTTGCACCCATTAAAACTGGATTTTTTTTTAAGCATTTTCCCCCTCATTCTACCTTCAATTATATTATCCTGCTGGTCAACTGAATCGTTTTCGCTGTTGGCATTTTTTATCAACGAAAAAAAATCACTAATTTCGGACTTTTCAACCCTTTTTCGCATAGGGGTGGCAACTGTGAATGCCTGTGATTTGGGAGAACAACAAAAACTGGTTCTCGGACACAAGGACTGGAAGATTCACGCTGGTCATCTGCTGCTGGATGCGGGTTTTCGTTGTTGTTCTCTAAGGATCACGGCATCATGCATCAGCATCCACAAACACACAAACCATCCGCAATACATGTGTGAATAAAGATCATGAACTAGACTAGATGGTTAAGAAGAGCCATAGGTATAATGCTGAGATGCTTGGTGAAAATTTAATTGCATCTTGCGGACGAGGGATGATTTTCCTTCCAACTCCCAGCATCCCATAGCTGATGGGTGGGTCAGCCGGGGTCATCGGTGGTCCAGTTTTAGAAGGGTTTCGAAGGGACTCTAAGGAAAATCCATCTCGAAAGGATGTGAAAGTTGAGCAAATTTGACAGAATTTCTTGGACAATTTGAAAAAATCGACGCCAGGCCGGTTTTTCTCCCAAAAAAGTGTGAGAACTGATTTTGGTTGAGAAAACGAGTTGCTGCCGAGTGCTGAGAGAAGCTGTGACTTTGAACCGAACCTTGGATTGACCAGAGCAGTTGATGGGGAATCGTTTTTTTGAAGAGAACTATTTTGAACCGTCGAACTTATTGACAGCGTTTCAGGCGAAAGTGGGCAGCTTGCGCTCTCGTTTAAGAGTTTTGGCTTGAAATTGATTTGGTTTGAGGGCTTTGCACTAGGGTCCTTCTAAATTGGACCGTCCAGCTTTTATTCTCTCCCAATTGAGCCACTGAACCTTTTTTAAGTGCAGTGCTGAGTTTTCGAACCTTAAAAAGTTCTCTAGCATGCCATCAAACCTTACTGGACAGTTTGCACTCCCAAATTCTTCAAGTTTGCTATAAATTTCTAGCTTTTCTGGACTAATTCTGCATTTACCCATTCATTTAGACTAAGACCAATTACTTTTGCAGTTTCTCGAGAGTTATCCTTATACCACTTCCATTGGAAAACAATGTCAAAGTCAGATTGGTGTTGGCCTTCGTTTATATTCCACTTGCAGTCTTCTCAAAAATTCTATTATACTCGCTCTCGGGGACCCTCAGTTTCCCCATGCGATGCCTTGCCTCAATTTCATGCTCACACTTTCCAAAAGACTACAACACTCGCTTCTTTAGTTTGCTGTTGCTTCTCTATCCAACTGACCACCTAAGGCCATGGGGCTATATGTTCTCCCTCCTGCACGCTCTTTTCGTGACTCCAACGCAGGCGACCATCACCACCTGGCAGTGGAGCAGAAAAATATAGAGAAAAAAATCCCCCAAACCGACGACGACAAAGTTCCCACTAATCCCTTCAGGAACCCGGGTGTGAGCCATTCTTCTATACACACCGCTATTCCTATATTTCATTTCACTAGTCTGCTTTTCCTACTCCATATCTTCATAAACCACCTCACACCCCCTCACATATAAACATCCAACAGAAGAACAAAAAAAAAAAAAAGAAAACACCCGCCCCCCGACGACGAAGTGGAAATAGGTGTGGAGCCCGCAGTCATAGTCGAACACCAAAACACAGAGAAAAAAAACAACAACCAAAGAAAAACACGTGACACATCAAAACATTTTTCCGTGCCAAAAAACACCCCAAGGATTTTCTGTACTTTTTTTTTCTCTTTCCTCTGTATAGCTTCTGTGAGAAGGTAACGCGCGAGGCACACAGCGGAGGCCTCCTGAGCAAACACCGACTAAAAACCTACGCTGCTCCTAATTTTCTTCTACGTTTTTTTTCTACACCCTCTCCTTAGTCCCTGTCCTTTTATGTTTTCTGATGAACTTTGTCGAGCAGTGGGGGCGCACCGGTCTAAGTGGGTGTGGATAGGGTTTGGAATGTATATTTTCGACGTACGTGCATGCATATTTTAAGAGTGACCGAGGAAAATGTTGTTGTTTTTTTATTACAGGAGACCAATATCCTTGGACAGGACGATACGGGGTGTAATTAGAATTTTGACAACTGTGTGTTGATTGACGAGGGGGTATTAATTGAAATCGAATTTGAAATCAACTTGTCTTGGGGGGTGGCGAATCCAACCAAAAAAAAAAAGGACGACGGTGCTGGGGTTAATGTATAAGGAACGACTTTTCTGAAGGGATTTCCTATAAATTACTAAACGTATTTGGATTTATCTAGACGTGGTGATGGTTTCAATTCGAATGGATGAATAGTTCTCGATGTGTGTTTGGGTGCCTTTGATCGATTATGGATAATGAATGATTAATTTCGGATACGGATGGATGTCTGTCCGTTTTCTATGTCTTGGGTTGGAGATTGTTGGTGGGATTATATGCCCTTCAACTTGAGCAGGGGAGTGGGGCCAAATAAGTACATAGAATGTTTGATTTTTGATCATGGCCCAAACAGCTTATGAACGAAACGACTGATCTACGGGACAACTCATCCATGGACTAAATTCGCGAGTGTCCTTCACAAATTTGGCAGGTAAAAGTCGCAGGAACAAAGTAAACAGGCAGAAGTTGGGCTGATCTATAGGACAACTCATCCACAGACTAAATTCACGAGTGTCCTGGCAGATAAAAGTCGCAGGAATCAAGTAAACAGGCAGAAATTGTATCTTCAGTTGTCTATGGGTGTCTTTTGGGGCCCAACCTTTCAGGCTCTTTATGCCAAAAATCTGTAGTTATCCTTGTATTTATTAAACGACTCGCTTTTCTTCCATCTTGAGTTAGAGGCGATCGCAACTCACCCATAGCCGAGTCATCCATGGGTACATACAGCTCATGAAAGAAACGACTGATCTACGGGACAACTCATCCATGGTTATAGATGTGTCCTTAACAAACAAAATTGTACTCGACAAGGATGTGGTAAAGTTTGAAATCTTTGCCGAGCTACTCGCCATCAAAAAAACTGATGATAGATGAAATGACAGATGGATAAGTTGGCCTGTAGTTCAGTTGTCCCATTGATGAGTTGTATGCACAGGAAGCGCCATGGGTGTTGAGCTTTACTCGAACCTGGGTTTCATTTGATGCATTTGATGCGTGGTCCTTTATAGAGCTATCGATCTTTAAAATTGTGTAACCGACCCCACTGGCAATTATATCGCTGGACAGTTGTTCATACTGGTTCCTTCCCATTTAATAGTTTCGAAAATCGACCACACAGTTATTTCTTTGTTGTTGTAACCAAGGAAATCTAAAAACATTATTTTACCTAGTTTGCAAATATTTTTTTCAAAATTTTATTCTTTTCGACACATCTAAGAGTGGATCGCTTCAATTTGGTAAAACAAAAATTTGAATTCGTCCTTATTAAGTAGGGTAAATATGTACCGAAAGAAATTGTGTCGGCGATTAATATATAGATATGGTTAAAATGTCCTTCCAGATGTTTTCTAGTCATTCGATGCCAAATTTGATGGCTTTCTCATGATTTAAGTGGTCCTACTTCCATTTAACAAAGGATCTGGTGGACCTTTCGTCTTCTTTCGTTGTGCAATTTTTTAATTGATCAATCAGTCGAAGTTATTACGAAAAGAGGGCACAAACGTGACAGACTGTGTACAAGAGAAAGAAGGTCACCAAAACATGTCCATCTGAATATTGCAGTCAGTTTTGCGCAGTAAGGATTCATTAAATTGACAAAACTACACCCATACACCTCTACAAAAACACGCTGCTTTATATTACCTATACCTACGCCTATACTCAGATAATAGGTAAATTGCTGCGAACGGGAAAAAAAACTGCAGTGCATTTTCCGTTCTACGAACCCATTCCGACGGTCCACCCCTCAATCGATCAAAGCGTAAAAAATCATCATCAACAACAACCGCCACCACCCGTCAAACTATACCGCCTCCCATTCGCATTGCAGGATTTCAACGGGGCAAAAAAAATGTAAAATAAAACACATAAAGCGCCTCACACCTCCCTTTGGCGGATTCGATTCGACATCCTCCCCCGGGGGTATCCAGCTAACAATGGGAATCACTAATTATTTAAATGTGCGTACACTCCCAAGCTCAAACTCGACGACCGCTGCCCCCCGTCCTGCTGCGGATGTTAGTGCACAAATACAAAAAAAAAATTTATGACTATCTGCGCCACATATTTATTTAATGTCCAACCACAGGACACCCTTAAACCTCCCGAAATAAAATAATAAAAGAAAAACGCACGCACACAACAGTTCCTCCTACGTCCGCCTGCAATGAATTTCAATTACTAACCCAATTAAAGGTCCTTATTTAAAAAAAAACACACAAAAATATATATAGAGTAGGAGGCCCAGCGGTTCCGCAATAACAAAAAAAGACGAAAACCTCTGTGTGCGTGCCGGGCGGGGTGGTGGCGCGTTGCTATTTCGCGTTTTTCCCACGTAACCATGCAGAAGGATGTGAATATTATGCGTGTGCATATGTACGCCCCGCAGGATATCCCAGCGCATTTTTGCGTAAATAGCTGGCCTCTCCAATCAGGCAAAACGAAAAACAAAAAACCCACTCAAACTCGCGATGCGATGGAAAACAACGCGCACGATGTGTAACCCTGTAATTACTCATGGAGCAGGAGCGTTATCCACCGCACACAAAATAAGGGGTGGAGGCTACTCGCCGGCACACACATGACAATTATATGCGATGCAACATAATCAGGCAGGATGTATGGCAAATGAGGAGAAATATATCGGGTAAAAAAAAATACAAACGCGCACCGAAGGACGAAGGAACAAGCGAGCAATTCAATTCGCAAATAAATCAATTGTGAAGTGCATAAAGCAATTGTGTAGCTGTACCATATCCATCCACCCTGCTGCTGCGTGTCTGGGTGGACTCCTTAATCCGACAAAACTGACGGAAAAAAAAATGCATAAAATGCACGATGAACGAGGATCTGTTTGTAGATTGTTGGATATATGTGCGGGCGAGAGTGCCGCTTGAAGGCAATTCACCTCACTTCATTGCCTCCTGCCAAAAGTATTCAACAATTTGCAGTGCCAGAATAATTTATCCTGGTTTATTATTTATTTCCCATGCCATGTTTTTTTTCGGGTGGATTTTCCGCCTGAAACATACGCAGTCCTACCTCAATATTTGCACGCATGTGTGTGTGTGTGTGTGCGTGGACGATAATTATTTGTGCGTCGGGCAGGGGGAAAAAAATTGTTCTCCATAAAAAACCAGATAGGTACATACACTAATTACAAAAAGGGGGTGGCATATCGATGCGCGGTGATTTAGTTCGTCCTGAGGCAAGGGTCTACGGTATACACAAAAAAAAAATCGATGCAATAGAACTATCAGTCCTTGATGTAGGCGCATTTTGTTAGAAGATGGTTTGTGGTTTTTTTTTCCGCTCTGCGCCCTCCTTCAAGGACACGTGCAGTTGCTACCGCTCGAACGCAGAGAAACTCGAGCGAATAACGTGTTGATTGTTGTTGACGCTATGCTGCGTTACGTAATATGCGTATACTGCGAAGGTCCCCACGGGGTCTGGTAAGTAAAGAACCGGGAAAGCAATTAAGTCGTGTCCCTTCGGAAGGGTTTTTTTTGCCTCGTTCCTCCTTCTTGTGAGAGTAAAAAAAAAGAGGAGTGGAAAACGAGCGTTAGAGGGATGAAGAAGAAGAATATTCAAATTCCTCTTGGGGTTTCCGATAGCTCTTCTTTTCTTTTTTTGTTGGTCCTTAATGAATCCTTTCTAATGTTTTCTATATATATAAATTAGAATGTGTATATATGCGCACTTCTTTCATTTTGTTTTCTATTGGCTGTGGATGGTTGTGCCTTTGATACCTGGGTGGGTTCCCAGAAAAGGATATATAGCTGAAAGGGTTGGACAGCAGCTCGATGAGGGGACATTCTTCTTCTTACTATGGGACTCTTCGATCTTACATTTAAATAGGGTTTTTTTATGTATGTGCTATGTAGAGAGTAACTGATTTTTTTTGACAGCAAGAGTTTTATGATAATTGGCAAGAAGTTTGCAACTATTGAAGTTGATTTGGCGGCACTTTTTCCAGCAACAACCAGTTTGATAGTTGACTGCTTTTGGTTTGCCATTTCATCCCCAGTAAGACTTACTTACCTTATATAGAGTCACAACTTTCTGTGAATTTTTAGAGGCTTGGATTTGGAAGTGAAAGCTGTTGGGGAATGTAACCGAGTCTTTTTCATCGATTGCTAGTCTTTACAAATAGTTTCTACAGACATATTTTGTGATATAGGATGCGGAGCGAGCCTTTTGGGTTTCCGCCTAAGCGTAGACTTTTTTGGTTGTTTGTTAAACTGATGTTGACTATCGCATTTGGTTTAAAAACACACTCAGGAAAGTTACAATGATCTTGTATTAAATAAGTTGGTATCGTTCGTCTCTGCCGAGGGTGGCAAAAGAGTTGATTTCGATTTTTAGCGACCGCACGACTGAACCTGAAACAGGAGTAGGTGGGTTTATGTGCAAATTGTCGGTCACTCATGAAAAAAAAGCTATTTACAAGATGTTTGTTAGCCGTTATCATTTTATCCTTTTAACCTTTTATCCATTTGGACCTATCTGTCGAACCTCGTCGCTTAAAGCCGTGTGTTCCGATCGGGACCTAAAGTAAGGTAAGCGGAACAAATTGCTGTGTCCCCGTTTTGACAAGGGATTCCTTTAGAAAAATCAACGACTAGCCACCTCAATTGTGCTAGTTTGGACCTATACCCTTTATGTAAAACTTAAGATGAAGCAATAAACTTTCAAGGCATATTATTCACAACTGAACCCAGCGTCAGATTCAAATTGCGACGCCATCTTGGAGAAAAGGTGTAGTAAAATATTTATTTTATATGCTGCAAAAGCCTCAGAAAATCATCTTCAGGCAATTCGGGTGCAATCTTGAGCAATGTTCATCCAAACTTCAGTTGACAAATGGCCCTGGAACTACCGGACACATGCAACGTATTACAGGCAGAGGTTCTGGCCGTACTTAAAGCCGCGGAGGTACTTAAGATGAGATCAAAAAAAATATCAACATCTTCATTGATAGTTAGGCTGCACTTAAAGCTCCAGAATCACAAACCAACAAATCTGAGCTAGTCAGGAATTTTCGGACAGTGCTCAAGGAATTATGCTCGCAGAACCGTGTCAGACTGTGTTGGGTGCCTGGGGACCTGGGCATTGGGATATTGACGGTAACAAAAGGGCAGACCTTCTGGCCAAGGAAGGAACTGGACTTCGACTTGATGCAACGATCGAAGGTATACCTTTTGAAAAAGTCTTCAATAAGGCAATCGTAAGGTGTTCAAAATTAGAAGGGCATAAGGTTTCAAAGGCACTGTTGCCTTTTTTAAATTGGAGGAAGTCTGAATAATTATTCAATTTCAGCAGAACCAAGTTGAGAAGTTGAGAAGTTGCCTTATCAGGAAGCATGCCATGAGACTAGGCTTAGCTAATACGGATAGATGCAGGTACTGTGGGGACCTACAGGTCGCGGAAGACATCTCAAACCTTCTTTGTGAATAGCTTGACATATAGAAGAAAGCTATAGCTCGGAGTAGGAGAAAGCATATCGGCGTGTACTTCTTTAATAATTTGGAAGAGGTTGGTTCCTCAAACAGTTTTGGGACCATACTCAAATTCGGTAGGGAAATCGAATGCTTGTGTGAATTGGTTTAGGTCTTTTAGCCGTAATGGTTCCCTGGGGATGGCGATGTGCCCGATATGCTGCCTGGTCTATTGTGAAGATCTCATAACCCCCATCAACCTAACCTAACCTAAGTTGACAAATTCGTTACTAAAGTTGACAAAGGAATATACATCGTTTCCCTTCATGATGAATTTTGTATACCTTGGGGTCTTTCTTCATTCCTTTCTATTTTTGTACTAATCTCTTGATAACTACTTTAGGAGACTTTGCGGAAAACAGAGTTTGGAAGAGGTTAGAAGAAGGTTTTTCAGTATTTAGAGGTGTGATGCAGCGAGATGCTCGAGTTCACAAAGACCTTTGACTATTGTAAATTCTTCCTGTAAGAATTTATTATTTTTATCAGCCACCTTACCACTGGTGGGGGTATAGGTGGTAGAAAGTTGAGACTTTGTTCAATGTAATTAACGATCTATTTATTGGTATTCCTCTTACTGACTATTTATACACTAAATTTAGCTTACTATGCAATCTAGAGTCAATTACACTACCTACATTGCTACCTCGTATATTTGTGGTGAGTCGGTAGTTTGTTGACGAATATGGGTCACTAAGTAAAGTGCTTGCTGTTGTTCATTCGTGTTAATGCTGCCATAAATCCGTCCGTCGTTAGATCAGAAATAAGCTGAATATGCACTACCTTGGTTGCCATGCAGACAAACAGTGCAATTTAGGCCTTGTACGACTTTATACCTCGAAGTTGTGAGCATCTAATATTGATTGGGCCTGCATAATCTACTCCGCAATAAGTCGCGATAGTCGCGATAGTGTTTACCTTCATTCGTTGCGCCTTTAGAACCGACATATCATTATTTAGTTTCCATTATCTGACAGAATGGTGTGGTGAATATGATAATGGAATACGGGTTAGCAAGTTAAAGGAGCATACTAATTTTTTTATTTTATTTTTCCGTCGGCTTTTGCGAACCTATTTAGTTTCCGCGATTGTCCGCTATGGAACTTCAATCTTTTATATAAAAGGGTGTCAAACTTTCTGTTTCCGATTCAGTTTCTCTTATGAGCGTTTGAAACTCGAAGTATATTTTGAAGTTACTTAGATAAGAATGTTGGACAGCACTGCCTAAACTTTTGAGGGGAAGTGTTCTGTTGTTAAACCGGACTGTGTCAAAACTGCAGCGGTATTTCTTGAAAAAGGGAAAATTGACCAGCAATCCACTGCGGGAAGACTCGACGATGTAGAGATACAACATCGAGCTATGTGTTTGCGACCGTATAAAGTATTATTACTTGTTAATGTTTGCTTTAGGAAATGATAGATTGTTCCAAAAAGAACAAGTTCAATAAAAAGAAATAGAAAAAATTATTACAGGCTGTTTTTCCATAGCTTCTACTAGCTGAACTTTCGACACGGACTTTGATTTCGATTTCTGTCCCACAACGTTTGTTTTATTTTAAATACTTATAAGAAAATCGGAACGACATTGAAACTGCTTATGAAAAACGAGTGACATGAGCTCCTAGATGGGTATTCCTACCGCCGACGGCATTCAACTGCCTTTCTCTCATGCAGGATTTAAACAGATCCCAAAAAATTGCTATAAGCTTTTAAGTATAATTTGCGGGCGGCTAAGCGTTCACGACTGTTTGAACGTCCGATTCGAAACTGAATTATTTCGTACATGTTTTGAGAATTGATTTTGATGGCTAATTCAGTCGCCTCTCAACAGTCGCAAGAAAAATTTTTTAAATAACGTTGGACTGACATTGGACCATTTAAAACGATAGCTTTTGACGTGCTGTTAAGTATTATTTGTAAAGGGAAGATCTAGAAGCCTAGGACCTCATTAGCTCACCGATAAGTCAAAGGTTTTTACCCCGAGCTGCTCCACTCTCTAAGAAATATTTTTAAGCTTCTGCGTTGCTGTGTATTGTATGCCTGTCTTATGTCATGACATATAATGCGTGCGGCAATTCCATCTCTCTCATGGGTTGGACTTGGGACTCACTCGACTAGATGTATTCGAAGTATCTCGCATGACACAAACATCTTTTTTTTTATTTTTCTATCGTTACCGAAACTCTGCCGGACCTCTCTCCCATAAACTGAATACAAATGTATTACCAAACCTCAAGATGTAAGTACACTTAGACCTAAACTTTGCTCAAACTACATAAACCGTCAGAAGTGCAGTCTAACTTGGCCTTTAATTTTGAATCCCCATCTGTCTGCAATTGTCTGCTAATTGATCATGTGCGACCGCCTAAGGACTCGAGTCCCTAGAAGTATGCAGTCAATTCCAGTTCATTCCTTTGCCAGCTATTAGCTGTCGAGTGCGCGTTATACGATACCCATTCAAATAGGCCCTTCGAGTGATTCTCCAGAAACACCTTCGCACTTCCGTGGCATCCGCTTAGAAACCTCAATCACCGCTCTTCCTCTTCGTATGGAAACGGCATTTCCATTCATATGTGCCACCAGGAAAATTCATAGCCGTCTCTCCCTGTTCCTATTGTGTGTGCGAAAACTCTCCCATTCGGGCTGACGACGACGACATCAAGGAAATGCGGTTGCATTTGCAAAATGGATGGTTTTAGAATGGACCCCCTTTCACTTTGAAACTCGATCAACTTGGAGAAAAATTCATTGCGAACATCCTTCGCACTCCGCCTTTGTTTCAAAGAGTCTATATGATGGAGGCTTCGGGTGACGGATGAATATCCGTCCTTACCGGTTGTGTATTTTTTTTTCTCTCCATTTCTGTTCCCATTTTTGCGAGGGACCCTTCTTTTAGACCTTTTTTTTTTGTATTTCGTATTTTGTATGTGCTCAAATGTGAAACGGAATAGGAGATGAGTGCGGCGACAGGTCCGCAGCTTTGGTTACTGATGTTGGAGGGACACACAGAGATACGACGAGTCCACCCCCGTCGGTGTCTTTTCTCTTTTGTGTAAAAATATTCTTAAACAAACCTTTAGGACGATGTCGGCGGCCAAGGGTGGTCCTCGGTTAGACTCAAAACGAATATACACATAGACCGCTAGACCAGGCTCCGTTCCTTTGAAGCAAACAGAACAACAACACGAAAAAAAAGAAGAGATTTCTCGTTCTTCTTCCATCCGTTCGCTTTCTCATGATACCGAATGCCCTTTGTGCGGGACTACAGTCCATGGAAAAGGACGAACAAAAAATGAGAAGAGAAGGTGGATAGCGGGTTTGAGTTTTAGGCGAGGAGGGTGCGAGCAAAGTTTTGAACTTTTCTCGAATTCCTTTTGTGGAGGTTGCCGGTACCGACGACGGACCAACTGAGGCGAATGTGTGGGCTCTTTCTCTGGCGCTGCACGGCGCGAGTATGGGAATGGGAGTGGGTCAGGGTGTTTATTTTTATCGTCGTACTTTTTTTTATTATTTAATTTTATTTTTCCTGGTCCGCTCCTTTTTGGGGTATAAGGCCGGTGAGATGAAGGATGGAGGAACGTGAATGTTCGGGGTTTTGAGGCGCTGCTATTGATAAAGGGTACCCTATCTGAAGATTTTTACTCATGGGATGAAGGGTGAGAGTGACGTTGAAGGTTGATGAGTAGAAGAAAGGGATTCGCTTGTAGAAAAGGTCATGGATTCACAATTCACAACGCAGTCACAGTGGGTGAGTCACAGTTTTCCATTAGCCCGTCTATTCCCAGTTAAAAATGAACTCGCTTCTAATCCCACTCCACCCCCATCTCGAAGGACGACTTCTCTGACTCTATTTCAATTCACAAAAACCGAAATAATCCTGCTTTCCCCCATGGATGAAAAATTTCAGTTGGTTTTCTTCCAAGGACCGCTCATATTTCCTCAACCCATTGTCACCGTAGGTACATCTATTTACAGCACCTTCGCCCAGCGTTTCAAACTAAAGGAAAACGTCAAACAGTGGGTGAACAGAAAAAGAAAATGCAAAAGTTGACAGCGACCACTTTCCTCTATATCCCGCGTTTACCCTCCTTGAAAAGGGGTGGCGTTTAACGGACGATTGGGTGCATGACGAAAGAGGATAAGTTACCAACTCGCATTTTACTGGAAAGTATTCTCCGTTTTTTTTCTGTTCACAAAAATTCGCAACTTTCTACGACCCATCCGAGCGAAATGAGTGCGGCTGGCAAGAGGTGCGGTTCAAATGATGGCAGATGGACGTAGAGAGATGCCAGAGTTAGATAGAACATCTCTCTTGTCATCAGTCATTCAGTAGAAACGTGAAAGCGCTGACCAGTGTATGGCAGGAGTGTGCTTGTCCCATGATCATGGAAAAGGACGAAGATTTCGATGTAACAGGGATGTATGTTCGCTTTTTTGTTTTAACTTTGAAGTGGCCTGTGGAATGATGAAAAATATGAGGCAGTTGTTGTATAAATCAAACCTTAAAGGTGGACAATTGTCCTACAATGCAAATTGTCCTTTCCTCATCTTCATACACACAATCGACTTTGGTTTATATACCCTTTGAACCATTGGCAATCAAATTTGAAAAGCGAATTGTGGCGACATCTGTACGTGACGCTTGGGCGGTATTCGTTAGTTTTCAGAGTCGCTCGTGGTTTGTATATGTACTTTGGGAAATTTATTATGGAAGAAATAGAGGGATGTTATTATTAACTGTTTTCATGGCACCAATCGCGCTTTTGAACTTTTTCTGAGAAAGATGGGAACTTTTTTCCTGTTGGTTGTTGTATTGGTTGTGTCAAGTGAACAGAGTTACCATATTCACAGAATAGTTTTGAGTATCGGAATTGTAGGTATTCGAAGAAGAAGTAGAAGACCTGTCCTGATTTGTAAAAGTAATGTTCTCGAGGTTGCCAAGTGCTCTTACTTATTGATGATGTACATTGTTTGTTTGCCTTAAAGAACGCGCATAATGCCTAATTTCGGGGGAGATTGTTGCAGAAAGTTTCTTTTGAACTAAATGAAAGGTAGCTTTACTTGTATATTGAATAATTGTTTCTACCGAAATTATTACCAAAGAGCTGCATGGATTCCTTTGAGTGGATGGGTTGGTCGTTAATTTTAGTGACAGTTGAATGAATATTTTTTCAAAAAGATTGTGAGCTGTGTCTTCTGCGCCTTAAGGCTCTCCCAAGCCCACGCCATTTATTCGCAGCGATAGCGAAACTTTCGTCTGTCAGATTATATAAACATGGAAGTATATGAGAATACCCACACTCACGCGATCAAGTGAGTGCGACGGCGATTAAAGTGCAGCGATTTTTTTAATTGCATTGTTGACAGCGTTTTTGTCGGGCTAGGTAGCTGTGCGTAGGTATCTGTCATTTTTGTTTAATTTTTTGCGATGCATACTCTGAAAAACTGAAGGAAAAGAGCTGGTAACTGACACATACTGACGCGACTCTTCGCTCTGGGCAGGCTTGCAAATTTCCTTGTCGCATTCAAAGTCGAAATTGTCCCGTCGCTGTCGCTGCCCTTAAAAACAACTGAGTTTTCTTTTCTTCACTCAAAATTTTTGGAATAGATGTTACCTGAACACATAGTTCGGGAACGTCACTTTTCCTATGTCAGCCACATATGCGAACTGTCAACTTAGTGCTCAGTCACGAATTTCTTGACTAGATTCGACGGCTACCACTCCATAAACGTCAACTGAGAGACACAGCTGCCCATTTGACCGATATAGACGGAGATTCATGAAGTCTGTCAGCTGTCAGACTTACTAAACTAGATATTTGAACATCCCCTATTACTAGTGACTTTACGTCACTCACTGTGTCCTGTGTGTCTTCCAAAACACAATTAAAGCTGCAACAGGAGCTGTCAAAAATTAAAAAAAAAAACAGTCACAAGTTACAACCTCAAATTTTGTTGCAAAATGCTTGTTAATACGCTTAATAGGTCTGTTCCCTTACTTTTGTAGTAAAAATGGAAAAGACTGTCAAAATGACAGTGGAGGGGATGAATTCTCTCTCAGAAAGGGGAAACTTGCGCAAAAGTTAAGAAACGCTTTTGTAGTAACCTGTGAAAAATGACAGATAGTTCATAAATGCCAAATAGAACAACAAATTCAAATCAGCTGTCAATTTTCAAGCGACTGACAGTTGTTTCAATTCTTACGCAAATAAAATTGTTGAATAAAAAGTAGTAAGAGGGAAAATATTTTGCTCTCTCGAAGCCGCTCTCTTTTACGAATTTTTCGAGTTGAGGAACGACAATTGAGTAAAATGCGTAAGAATTCGAAAAAATTCTTAAGATTTAAAAGTAAAGGAACAGACCTCATATTGAAAAAAAGACCTACTTCCGATTTCTTTTGGGGCATTGTTTGTTAGTAAGAAATTGACCCACATTGACGTTTGGCTTCAGCGACAAACAGTGACACCTTTCAACACCACTGTTCTTATCTAAAAATATAAAAGCTCTCAGTGCATTCGCCCAGAGCATATGTTTTTTTTGCAGCATACACACACAACCCACGCAGTGTGGTACATCAACTCACCCCCAAGCCCCAACACAGCCCATTCCCATGTCCCTTGTGCCTTGTCCCATCGTCATCCTCATGAGAGATCGAACGAAAGCATTCACCTTCTGCTTCTGCACGTGAGCGCAATCTCCTGCTGTAATTACACACACCTTTGCCGACCTACCCCATGATGGGAACGAGGAAATCATTTTTATTTTTTTTAGTGCACACACGAAAAGCTCTCGGAGAACAGAAAAGATGCCCTCCTGCAAATTGCATTTCTTCCCATCAAACATCTGGCCCGTTGCTATGCCAATAGAGAAGCAAATGACCGATTCAGCGCGAGCGGGAGAGCGCAGGAGAAAATTCTTTGTAAAGCAGCAAAACCCACACACTGTCTGTCAGTGGTGTCGCTGTGTGCAAATGGAAAGCTCTATTATTTGCGCTGGTGGCGTGCGCGTGCAGCACATGGCCCGTGCATAAATCGACAAACGACGACGCAACGCAACTCAACGTGCAGTAAGCCAGTAACCAGTACCAGTAACAAAATAAAAGAACCGAAACAGAGCTTTCCAACTGCACACACACTCAAAGAGCACAGGCAGTGGCAGTGGCACAGTGACAGATGGCGATGGCGAGCAAAGCAGCGTACTGTCCGAGTGTTGCCGTGTCTGGGATATTCGCGCTTTACGATATTCGATTTTCGGTCGGCATGGGCTTCTCCAACAACGAACCGGATATTTTTTTGCCATTATACGTTCAGCCGTCAGCGCGTTCGATGGGTGGCAGTGAGCGAGAGTAACGAGTTTGCGTTTGCGAGTGAGAACAAGCCAAATGCTGTCTGTGCCTGTCAGTTCTGTGCTATAGTGTAGTCGTTGTCGTAGAGTGTGTGCAGTGTGCCTCGTCGTCGTTCGTAGTCGTCGTTGGTCGTTGTCTTCTCTAAAAGTGCCAGTGCTAGTGCAGTGAATTTTTGATTTGAGTAATGATGATGATGATGAATTTTATTTAACTTGGTCCGAATCGATTTTGATTAAATTTTTATTGTTTGATTAACTACCCGATACGATTAGCAACCACTCTCGCCGGTGAGTCCGTATTTATTTTTTATATACCTATTTTGGTGGTTGTGCATTTTCTTGTCTGATATCGTAAATCAGCCAGCATCCCAGTTAATAATCTCTATATCCTCCGGTGTTACATATTTTACAAGAGGACTAGTCTGTGAGAGTGTGAGTGCGTGAAAGGGTTGCAGAGTTACAGGGCAGCTGAGGCAGGACTGCGCTGATGTAGAGTGTACTTGACTGTGTGCGCTTTAGCAGGCCGGTTACAGAGAAACGAAAAGTGTAGCAGAAGCACCCGCATTTGCCCAGCAGGGGGGCGGCCAGGGCCGAGGCTCAAAAGAGTAGCCATCAATGGTTAAGGTGGTGTGATGCGCCAGTAATATCCTTCAGTTGTATGAGTATTGCAGTGGGGGCGGGCGCGGGCCACAAAAAAGCCTTTTTCCACCAAAAGCAACCACCGCCAGCTTCGACTTTGGTTTCGATTTCTGGAAAAGGACTTTTCTTTTTAACACCGTCCTTTGAATTTACATTCGAACACACTTCAAAGCGAAGACCCAGGCTGGAAGCGAGGTGTATCTAGGTACATCCTGTGTCACTTGGACTCAGTCTGAGTTCTGACATTTCGTGGACCAGTGGGCAGTAATAACTGATCGTGTGCCGGCTCTGTCATGCACTTTTTCTCCATTCAGTGTTGATGTGCAATGTCCCTTTTTGGAAATAATTCTTTCCCCCTGACACACTGCTTGGAATTTTAATAAAAACGCCGACCGGTAGACCTCAACCTCAAGTTCACCTTCAAAAATTCACCTGTGCTTTGTGTTCTAATTATACCAGTCGTTTTTTTTGTCCTCAGTGATATTTAACGGTATTGAGAGTACAATGTGATTGATTGGATTATAGGTATACATTTTTATTTAGTACTCTATTGCACAAAATAAGTTTGTGACACTTCAGAGCAGAGAGGATCCGTGTTACTGGTAACTGACGCACACATGGTAAGTGGTAAATTTGTTTTTCCTCTTATTTCTTGTTCCTAATCGCTAAATTGCTTAAGCTTTGATTCACTTTTGACTTGAGTCATCATCGCGCGGTGTTAACGTTGTAAGTGTTGCTGTTGGTAGAGAAGGTAGAAGTCGTGAACCGGTTTCGGTAGGTATTGCCATTGAGTGTGGTTTTTTTCTTCTTTCTTATCTTATATTGTTAGTTGCGCGGGGTATGGAGAGACAGTAATAAAAGTGATGGTCAACCAACAGGCAAACAGGCAACAGTGAGAAAAAACGAGAGAAATGTAGGGAAAACGGTTTGGCGGTAGGTACTCAGATGGAGCCGCAGCAAGATTGGTTGGATGGCCAACAGCAGAACACGTTTATGACGGATGTTAGCGAAATGTCACTTGTAAATGAGGGGATACAGTTCTAAAATGCGTTGTCTTGTCATTATGGGCAGATAGAAAACGACTGGTTGGAAATGATGTAGGTTCGGTTTTTCTTTTATCTCCATGGTGATTTTTTTGTAGGTCTTAGTCCGAGCTGTCATTTTAATTTGTAAAAAGGGGATTTTATTTCCAGCAGCAATCATACGTACTTAGTTATAGATTTAGGCCTTTTGTTGGTGTAGAATCGTTGACACTGTTGGTTTTTGTTTATGGTCAGTGGCGGCGTACTGATGTTTCCGCTGGGGGTCGAACCTGCGACGCTCAGCTACCGCTCTCCAGCTGATTTTAAGTTCGTATAACATGATTGCATTCTTGGTAGGTATTCAGTGACTTACTTTATGGACAGTGTCATTGTGCAATGGTGCCTACTTCTGACCGACCTCCTTCATCGTCAGCAACATTTTTGTGCCGTTTTTCCAAGGTTTGGGTATAGGATCCTCAAGTCTACTCAGGGGAAGTCTACTCTTTGATGGCTCAAAGGCGTTCTCAAGAGGTGGGTCACTTGAAAATAGCTTGAGGTGTTAAACGTTCTCATTTTTCAGTAGTTCAACTCAATAGGTCTGTTCCTTTACTTTTAAATCGTATTCTTACGCATTTTACTCAATTGTCGTTCCCCAAGTCGAAAAATTCGGTCGAAAAGAGATATTTGCCCTCTTACTCCCTTTTTACTCAACAAATTTCTTTGCGTAAGAATTGAAACAACTGTCAGCCGCCAGAAAATTGACAGCTGATTTGAATTTGTTGTTTTTTTTTTGGCTTTTGGCATTTATGAACTATCTGTCATTTTTCACAGGTTACTACAAAAGCGTTTCTTAACTTTTGCGTAAGTTTCCCTCTCTGAGAGAGAATTCATCCCCTCCACTGACATTCTGACAGTCTTTTCCATTTTTACTACAAAAGTAAAGGAACAGGCGTAATATTCTGCGCTTAGTTTGAAGTGAACGCAAATTCAAAAGCTTTTAGTAATCAAATCTGATTTTCGGGCAATGTTATTGACAGTTGGCAGTGCAGTTCGCTTTTACACAAAGGCTTGAGTAACTTCTAACCTTCTGTATACAAAATCAGCTCTTCTTGAGCCAAAGTCAAGGCTTACCCTAATGCATCTTCTTCCAGTTGCGTCCTCATAAGATCGTTGAGGTTTTTTTTAACTGGTGTGTGCCTCCTTAGGCTTTTTCTTTCTCCCCCTTGGTTAGAATCGAAAATTCGGATCATTGATCAGTATTCACTCTACAGCTCTGGGCCATCGTTTCTTGTTAAACCTCCTCCTCCAAAACCAAACAGGACCAGTGATAACCCTAGCTACATAACTCGTTTTGTTGCTCATCTGACAAGCTTTTGATAGGTTTTTGAATTCTAGGTTTGGTGTCTTGAAATTTGTAAATTTAAACGAACTCTTCTCACATTAGTCAACACACATCTAAGTCAACTTTAGTCAAACTTCCCTTCTACCCAACTTATCCGTTAGGGAACGAAGTTTGACTTATGTCTTCAAGTGCTTTAAATAACACATTTGAATTCATTTCGCTCAAATTTGCATGGTAACTCAGTTTCTTTGGAACTCAATTCTCACAGTAGCACCTTTCGCTTTAGAACTAATGTCTGACAACCTTGAAACGCCTTTCAAAAGAACGCAAAGTAGGTGTAACGCCTTCCTCTACTATCTCAAATTAAATCCACTTCAACAAGAGACTAGAATCATAACAAAACCAATCACCAATCTCCCACAAAAGGCCCCCAATCAATAAGCACTCCAATTTGAATTCAACTACTCACCACACAGTTATAGTCTTATACGATTATGGATACAACGAAAAATAATAATAACAACAAACACTATTACCAAATCATGATGCCTCACGTGTGGCCAACTAATTTATGTAATTATCACTCTATAACTGTCTGATTCCAAAAAATGATCTTCCGAGTTGCTCTATAAGAGGTTGAACTAGTTTCTGCCAACAAAAGCCAGCTTAGCAAATTGATTTGTGTCAAGCTGGACAAAAAGCAGCAAAAAAAAACAGACAACAACCAATTATTTTGTGTAGTAAAAATAAACGCTCAAGCATGAGTAAGCACACTTTGAATTATAAAACCAGTTCAATGCAACGAAATGGATGAGTTATATTTTGACAGCGCAGGCTTTCGTTTAAACCCTCTTAGTTTTATACAATTGCTATTTCCAAATTTAGAGACAAAATTTCTTCAAAATCCTGTACAGAATGAGAGAAATGTTTCGACACTTGCTTAGCCATTTGTGTTGGCAGGATTTCAATTGGCCGTGTTAATCCTTTATGCATATTTCAATTCTAATCACATGTTTTTTCAACCCTGCATGTTTTATTAATTTTTAACAAATTTTCACAATTTTATTACGATGTTTTTAGCTTAATACATCTTTCAGTCTTTCAGTCACTCTGCTGGTAAACTTTGACAGCCAGATGTAGAATGCGTTTGGCTTTCGTCATTTTAAATGGATTTTTACACAGAATTACAAAGTGGCGCAAAAGTCATCAGTCATGATTCTTTACTTTTGTAGTAAAAATGGAAAAGACTGTCAAAATGACAGTGGCGGAGGAGATGAATTCTCTCTCAGAGAGGTAAACTTACGCAAAAGTTAAGGAACGCTTTTGAAGTAACCTGTGAAAAATTACAGATAGTTCATAAATGCCAATTGCCAAATAGAACAACAAATTCAAATCAGCTGTCAATTTTCAGGCGACTGACAGTTGTTTCAATTCTAACGCAAAAGTTAAGGAACGCTTTTGTAGTAACCTGTGAAAAATGACAGATAGTTCATAAATGCCAAATGCCAAATAGAACAGCAAATTCAAATCAGCTGACAATTTTCATGCTACTGACAGTTGTTTCAATTCGTACGCAAAGAAATTTGTTGAGTAAAAAGGGAGTAAGAGGGGAAATATCTTGTTCTCTCGAAAACGCTCTCTTTTACGAATTTGATGAACGACAATTGAGTAAAATGCGTAAGAATTCGTAAAAATTCATAAGACTTAAAAGTAAAGGAACAGACCCAATGTTTGCAAATGGCGGCAAAAGTCAATTCAACTTTGACATTTGTGGAGTAGGCAAAATACACGTCAAAATGACATTAACCGATATACATACTCCTAAAAATCGCGGAATACGTAACTGTTTTGATTATTTACGCAGTAATTCGTCAGTAATGGTTACGCAGCGTGAATTTCGACGCAGATTTCAAGATTGTCCGGGAACAACAAAAATGACAGCTAAAGAATATGACAACTTTTGTGAATATGACAACCTTGCATGTGTAAATAAATTTTTTTTTGTCGGAAGAAAGAACATAGTTTAATAGTGTAATAAAAATCAATTCGTCATTCAAACACGCTCCATCTTTCTGTCAAATAGGGTGGTTCTAAATCGTTTGCATTTCGAAGCGTGATCACTGTTCATGTTCGATTTTTGCATTTTAAGAAATGAGTGCGTTCCCGTACTTTTTAGTGAGTTATATGAGAGAAATATGACCAAATTTTCCTAACCAAAAAAAAAAACAACATTCAAAAATCTGTTTCCTCCCCACCTTCTGAACACTTTTGTCCGATGTCCATTTTTTTCTCCATCATGCGATAATCAAAATCCACTGACGGCGTATTAATTGCTTTGTACCACGCCACAAATTAACAACTTCATTCAATTTCTGACACACAACGCTTGTCAGGGACGTCTAAATTGCGAAATAACCGCCGCCAAACGTCATGTAAGTGCGGTTTTCTGAATTATTCGTTGTTTTTTTTTTCGACTGGACGTACATACTTAAAAATGTTAAGCAATTTTGCTGATGAGTATCCCCCAAAAAAAAGAAAGAATCGGCACACCAACGCTAAAACTAATTAAAAGTTCATAAATAAATATAGAGGCGAAAAACCGCACAACTGCGAGGACAGAAAGAAGCAAAAACGACGTCTTAAACGAACGTATATGTCAATTCGTGTAAGAATTCACTTGTCATATTTTTTTTCTCAAAGTTTTTATTGTTTGTGGGGGTATTTAAAAATTTATTCATTGTTTGTGATTTATTTTTGTGACCTTGTTTCTTATGTTTGTTGGGGACCCCATGCAATCGAAATGACTAATAAGAACGAGAGTTCCGTTCTGAGTTGTCAAATGGCACGTGTCACTGGGAGCAGATTTACATCGCTGTCAAACATCATCGCGGTTATCTCGTTCATCTCGTCCGAAGTCCTATGGAATGCAAGTGTAAACCCAACACAGTTGGAAAAAAACGTCCAAAAAGCCTGTGGCACTTAACTTTTTTGAAAAGAAGTGATTTGTTTGCGCACCTTTCACTATCACCCCCATTAAACAGGCATTTTCTGACAGTAGGAACTGTCAGGAATGTCAAAACATTTGTGGTGTCCATTTGCGCAATACAAAGTTTTCCAAACACGTTTTTTTTCTTTTCTGACAAGAGTTAAGACTCGCACAGCTGTGCGTAGATATATACCGACTGGATCTTTGACTTGATGACGGCCAATACCTTCTCTACGAGCAGGTATCCGCTCCGCACGTATATACACATTTCTACATTTGTCTCTCGCCCAATGGCAGGCACAACATGGATTGTGCTGTGAGCTATATATAAATCGTGACGCGTCCCGTGATCGTTTTATTGCTGGAGCAGCCAGGTATACTACCACGATCACCACCTGCACCGTTGCGTTTGCATTGGTTCTTGTTGCTGCTTCTTCTGACGGAGACGACGACGACGTTGATGATGATGATCGTGATGATAATGCTGGTGGTTGAGATCATGGTGATGAGTTTTTTTCGTCTTTTTTAGCTGTCTTGCTACTCAAACCTTAAATGATCTCCGCGCGCAGACTCTCAAGAGGTAAGGAACCGAGAAAACCAAAATCAAAAATAAGAAACAGAAAGCAAAAATAACAGGTAACATACCATGAGGTGATCTCTCTGGGGATCGATTCGCGGTTCGATCCGGACCATGCGAGCCGAAGACCTCAGTAAAATATCTTAACTTACGGCCACATATGTCACCCCCTGCCGCCCCCCTCCTTTGTCGATGGTAGTAAAGTTGTAGTTTTGAGAGGCGTTTGCCGTGCTTTTTATTCCTTTTTTTTGTGTGTTTCTTATGTTGATCTCGCGTGGTCTTGCGGTGGCGTAATTTGGCGGGCAGTGGGGTCAAGTTTTTGTGGTCTGCATCGTAAATACAAGTGTTCGGAGCAGACAAAGATCCAGTTTACCAGTTTGCTGTCTGTTTTTTTCTGTTTTTTCGTATTCGCTTTTGCTTGATTGCTTTGGCATAGAGCTCCACGATCGTTATGCAGTAGGAAAGGAACGATCGGTCGGTCGCGCCAAATTGGAGTCTGACATCTCTAGACTCTAGAGTGTGCAAAGAATAGAAACGAACATTTTGAGGGACAATGGACAGGAACGGTGGGGTTCTTTGGCGACTTTTGTCAAATGGGCTGTGTGTGATTTTAGTTTTGTATTTTTGTTCCTTTCGATTGTAGTTGTAGATATAGAAGGTTATTGGACTAGTTGAAGAGTCTTTGTTTCGAAAAGTTCAGATACCGCTATCAGTGGGAGCTATTTTAGCGACTCGAAATATAATTTGTGTTATCAGTCAACTGCATAAGTGCAATGAAAGGAGTGGCACACAGGCCGAACCACTGTGCTCGCTGATAAGGAAAGGTTATGATAAAAGTTAACTTGAAGTGTATGTACATAATCATGTATATCGAGGTTATTTTTAACAAGGGAAATACTTGCAGTTGTTGTTGAAACAGCTGTAATTGGTTCTGTA
This sequence comes from Cheilosia pagana, assembly GCA_936431705.1. Lineage (NCBI taxonomy): Eukaryota > Metazoa > Arthropoda > Insecta > Diptera > Syrphidae > Cheilosia > Cheilosia pagana. Next base: position 1,591,231 of record OW386169.1, read on the forward strand.
CTTTATTTAGATTGCAGCAGTCAGAGGGGGCGATATTTTCCATACAAGGCGAGCTGATATGAGGTAAATCTAATTGTTGACTCTTTGCCTATACTTGAGGGGTGTAATTATATTTGCTTTTGAAAAACTATCAGACAAATGTGTCATGATATAAATTATATCGTGACATATATCATGCAATAAATGATTTGAATTGCCTGAATTAATTTCTATAACATGATATGAAACTATCGGCGAGTTTTAAATAAGCTTGTGTTCATCGCCGATGACTTCAATTCTATAGCATAAATTATATCGTGAAATATATCATGCGATCAATGATTTAAATTGCTTGCATTAATTTCTATAACAAGATATAAAACTATTGGCGAGTTTTAAATAAGCATCGCCGTTGACTTCATTTTTATAGCATGACACATATCTCAAATTGGGATAGTAAATCCATCGACTCTTTCTTGTCAACTTGTAGGGTAAGGACGTAGCAATGAAATAAAAATGATCACTATTCCAAATTAAAGAAGAATGTTGTGTGTACATATCTCGTGAGAGATCTCTTGACATAAAACTCTCACGCAATTTTTTCTAGAATTTTTTTTCTAGACAATTTCTGACAGTTTTCCTACATGAAGGTCCATGAATTATTACAAACAACGCCAAGTTCAAAAAACCGATCGTCTGCCTGTCTATCGCCTACCTAATTAGGCGCCCCTCCTCTCCCAAAAACCAATCATCACATCCCACAACTTAGTCGCTGTTACACCTCCATCTGCATTAATTTAATTGCATCTTTAAACGAATGTAAAATAATGCAAGGCACACGTTTCCCGCTATCATCAACTGAGACGACGACGACTATTGATTCGGGGTTGACAGCGATTTTCGCTAAAGATTAGGTATCCAACGTCTCCATGCGGGTGACCGCTTACACAGATACACCAGGCCCAGTCCAATAATCATCAACAAATTGCTGCTCAACTCGGTCCGTACTTAGTCGTGTTGTATGCTAATTTCGCTGTGCCCCGTATCAAGAAGAGGCGAATCGCTGCGCGGCAATTCAATAGGGATTCTAGTTTGCCAGGGGGGCGGGAAGATCGAGGGGTAGAATCCATCAAGATAATCCCCCATCGAGAGGCTGTATACGGTCTTTGCTCTCTCCGAAAAGGTTGCTGTACGCGCACGCAAATGACAGACGGACAGAAACACGCGGCGCAACAGCATGCAGACACTTTTTGTAAATGTTATACAATCGTCACAAGGAGGAGAGGACGATGCTGATGGTGTCTGGACTCTGGGACGGCACACCAGTTTTGCAGAAAAACCGGATTGATTACATATTGTTGTCGGTTATGGGAGGAGAACAGAACAGCACGTCGTCTGGTGGAGAAAAACAGGAATCAACCGCGGAGGAGGATCACCAGCCGCCAGCCGCCAGAGAGATGCAGCCATTTCCCAAACACACTCACTTTCCTAGTCGTAGACCGCTGCTCCGTCGATAGATTGGGCAAAATTGCGCAATCAAATCGGAATTCTTCTTCGGTTTTCCCTCTGGGGTGGGATATTTGTTTTTCTTCTACCTTTTCATTTCTTTTTCTTTACTGCTGTTGGACTAGAATTCTAGATGCAACACTGCACTGGTGCATCCCTGGCAGCGATCAATGACCTTGCGATGGTATTGCTGCATGCCTGCCTGTGAGTGTCCAGCTGTGTGTAGAATTGCATCGAGAGACGGAGCAACCGAGGGTCATTGGACGTCCTTCGCAAGTGCACTGACCCGTTCCCCGTTCGTAAACGTATGTAGAAAAGTACTTCTGCAGCACTGCTCCTCCGTTGATAATTCGGTGATTTAAATTTAAATGAATACATCAAATCAAGCTGGCAGGCCATCACTAGAACCGTCAGAGTCGTTTGGAGAATCTCTTCGCCCTCTCTCGTTCAATTTGGATAATTGTAAAAACGCCAGACGGAGCGCAAACCGAAAACGAGTTTTCCTTCATTTGGTTTCTTTGGCAGAGTACCTACAATTGAATTACAGATTATGACTTTGTGTGCCTTTGAGTTCCAGCGGTGGGTGGACTCGTAGTGGCGTTGAAAAGAATTCCAAAAATGGCTTATACACGTAGGTCGATGCGTCAAAAATATATTTTCTAACACAGGCCACTCCTGGGCATAGTTTCTTTACATCCTTTACATCCCTGCAACCTTCAGTAAATTTTTAGCTCTCTTGAACCGCGCCGGACTCCATTTCCATACATCTTGTTTCCTTTTTTGAAATGCATTTCATCAAAAAATGAATAATAATAAACAAAAGCAGTCATAAGGCACAAACAAATGCTTCCTGTTATAGTTTCAATCACCCAGCGAAAAGTTCGGCCACTTTTAATCATCACGCGTATCGAATGTCGTCTTCACGCCAATCACTCAGATGCTCGCGCGTTTATGGCACATAGAACATGCGATATCTGCGACTGCGACCGACTGTCACAAGTACCTCCACATAGTTTGATAATAATTGTTTAATTTTTGTGCTGAGTTTTGTGTGCCGAAAAAAAAATTATGCGTCATTAAAACGGTTCCATTGTGTAAAAAAAAACAATCGCAACTCACCGCATCTATGGGCGCAAAAATTATGCAAATGACTACGTAATTCAACCCACGATTATGGTTGATTATAACTGTACACAGTTCCATTTCCGCATCAAAAAGCACGAATTGTTTTTAAATGTTATGCATTTCTTTTTCTGATTTTTTGCAAATGAAGTAGAAACCAAAAAAAGGACAGCAAAACAAAAAGAAATGTAACGAAGAAGAAACAGCGCGTAATTATGTAATTCAATTCTTCCCCCTAAGCAACGGAGAATTTTCATTCAAAAAGTATTAATGGGTTTTCGCCTTTGCCTGCGCTCTGCAAATGGGAGAATTAAAATGCAGTCAGCTGAACCGAACCCGACATTCCTTTCCCTTGCAAAACGATAGAGAGAGAGCGCGAGCGCAATTTTTGTAATAAGATTCAAAAATAAAGAGAAGAATACAGAATGGAAACAGCTACTACAAAGTGGGATGGGGGAAAAGTGCGATTTTTATTGTATTTAGATGAAGTCTAAGAATCGGTACAGTACAGTGGAGGTGAAAAGAAATGCCCGACTTTGTAGTTTTTCGAAATTCATCAGTTAGTCACTCAACAAAGAAAAATAGGTGTCCATTATGATAATAAAAAAATATGTTGCTCTAAAATTTGCTGCGAAAAGTTCGAAAATGTTCGAAAGTTCTGCACCAAAAATGTTCGAATTTGAAATGAGGCGGCTGGTGACGAAAAAAACGTCATAAGGAGCGAAGGGAAGTGTGTTATTCATATGGCTTGTTGCATTTCTTTAAAATACTGTTAATATCCATTAATTCTGTGCACTGGAAAATATTGCAGCAAGTTCGAAAATACCTGAAAAGTCAGTTAAACTGTTCGAATTTGAAATGAGGCGGCTGGTGAGGGGTTATACGTCATTAGAAGTGAAAGGAAGTGTTTTATTCATGGATCTTGTTGCATTTCTTCAAACGAGTGTAAATATCCATTAATTCAGCACCCTTAAAAATATTGCATCAAGTTCGAAAATATCTGAAAAGTCAGTCGAAACTGTTTGAATTTAAAATTAAGGGTGTGGCATGAAAATAAGTGGTAGTACATAGCTTAGGAATTGCTTCAAAATAACTTCGAATTTCGAACTTCGAATTTCAATCTTCGAAAAAACTTCGAAAAAAATGCGCAAATTCACAAATTATTCGAATGAATACTACAACTTTCGATGTTAAATCAATTTCTGTATCGAGCTGATGAACACTATTTTCTACCCATTTAGTTGATCCATTCAAAATATCCAATTTAGCAATTCATGCTCCCAACATTCCCCGTGTCTACGTGTATGGTATAATCTCAATGTGTTGATGCTCATAATACACAATGAATCGTTAGCTAAATTTAGGCACTTAGCACTTAATGCTGCCATAATTAACTGGCATCAAAACATCTCTGCCAGCCAGCCAACCCGACAGGATCAACCCGTCCAACAATACGTCGGCTTTTTGTAATCGCTCTTCCAAAAACCTTTATCCATCCAACATCCAACAACAATCCATTTCGTCCCTTTCAAAGGTTAAACACAGAGGAATCTTCATTATTGTGTCCCTCGCACGTATAAATATAAATACACCCATCTACTTTTTGCAAATTCATTGGCCTATTCAGTTGCCCTATTCAGCGTTTGCGTGTGTGTATAGCTATTAACAAGATTACACATATTTAACAAAACTCCAGAGCTGAAAGTTTGATGCGTATTTTCTTCTTTAGCAGCGCATAAAGGGCCACACGAAGAGACAGGAAGGATTATGGTGAAAATAATAAAATATTCGCTCGTGTAAGCAATTTGCTGGGACCCTCGCTCGCAATTCCAACCGGCATAGGGTTGTTTATGGGATGATGATGAAAAATCTCAAGGAAGTCAACAGCAATTATCACTCTGCAATAGAATCCTCTCAAATAGAATTCGCAAGAAAAGGATTTTTGTTCGCTTTGTTTTGGAGTTTTTTTTTCGTTTTTAATTCCAAACATCCCTTTTGGAAAGTTTTCTCCTTGTTTTGAGTCTTCTTTTATTTTTGTTCTCTAAATTTAAATAAGTCTTGTCGTTGCAAAGATGAAAAGAAAGTCCTGCATTATGTACGAAGGTATTTGTGTCTTGTTTTTTGACATGGTACATCGACTCAGGAAACTGGATTGGGTACACCTTGAAAATAAGTAGGTACCATCGGTCGTCAGATTTAATACGTTCTAGATGGACTCAGAAAATTGGCTTTGGTACACCCTGAAATTTAGTACCATCGGCCGTCAGAATTGATACGTTCTAGATGGACTCAGAAAATTGGTTTTGGTACGCCCTGAAATTTAGTACCATCAGCCGTCAGAATTGATACGTTCTAGATAGACTCAGAAAATTGGTTTTGGTACACCCTGAAATTTAGTACCATCGAACGTCAGATTTTATACGTTCTAGATGGACTCAGAAAATTGGTTTTGGTACACCCTGAAATTTAGTACCATCGGCCGCCAGAATTGATACGTTCTAGATGGACTCAGAAAATTGGTTTTGGTACGCCCTGAAATTTAGTACCATCGGACGTCAGATTTGATACGTTCTAGATGGACTCAGAAAATTGGTTTTGGTACGCCCTGAAATTAAGTACCATCGGACGTCAGAATTAATACGTTCTAGATGGACTCAGAAAATTGATTTTGGTACGCCGTGAAATTTAGTACCATCGGCCGTCAGATTTGATACGTTCTAGATGGACTCAGAAAATTGGCTTTGGTACGCCCTGAAATTTGGTACCATCGGTCGTCAGATTTGATACGTTCTGTCAATGTTCATGATCAAAATATTTTGCCTTCAAACTCGCAACAGAAAAAGTTGATCAGACCCATTCCAGCGTCAGAAGGAGCTAGCAGATTTTTCGAATTTTAGTGCAAAATTTATTCGACATTTTATTGCCTACAAATTTGGCCTTAAATTTTTTTTTTTCTTCATCTACTCATCAATGCGCCTAAATTTAAAGTGAGGTAGATAATGTGATTATTTTATTTCAACGCGTTTTCGAGATCTCAATCGAAAAAAATGTCGACCAAAAATGTTTACGTCCAAAATTTTACAGAATCGTATTTCCTACAAACTTCGTTACCATTTTTAGTCAAATATTGGAAGTTGAGGACTTATTTGACTCAACCAAACTCGCCCTTAAATTCGAGATGACAGCCAACTCTTTCACAGAATTTTGGTCGGATTTTTGACCAGATTTGATCGTGTGTTGTACGTCTATACTTGAAGTGAAATGGCAGACTCAAATAAGCAAAAACCTGCTGTCGGCTGTCAAATTGGTAGTCGTTGGAAAAAGTGTTGCCATTTTTGAACAACAAATCATTTGAAAAGAAAACTTTTTGTCCAGCCTATGAATAGTGGTGTCGTCTTGTTAAAGCATTTTTCTGGGTCCCCCTTTTTGGCATAGAAGAAAGCCCTGCTACGTTGCTGTTCTTATTGAAATTATCGGTTCAAAATTGACAAAAATCAATTCCTTGAGTTTTTGGAGTTTTGTGGATCCCATTGTATGCTATGAGGGGAACCCCCATTTAATATTTAATGTCGTATCTAATGAAGACCATTTGTTTACCACGAAGAGGGCAGTATATTTTCTGTATATCCTTCCCCTCCAAATTTAATTTAAGAACTTGTCTACAGATACAAAATTCGACTTAAAAAATCCACTTCTGTCACCAAAACCGTCGAAAATGTATTTGTCTTCAAACTCTAGGATTTGTCGTCAGACAAATAAAGATTTCCCCCACCAAACAACCAGATTCCTTTGACAGTAAATCTTCATAATTTCCGCAAAGTAAAAGTAACTTTTACAATCGCGCATAAATGCCGTGTATATCGTCAAAAATGTTGACTGTCTTGTTTTCTCTGGTATAAAACTCAATCAAAAAGCACTTTAACTGTCTATCGCTATCGCTCTCGTCTGTCTGTGGTTCTTATAGCAGCCTCATGTCTTATATTATTCCGTAGCAAAACTTAATCAAAAAGCACTTTGATGACCCTCTTTGCCCGCGACCGACGCGCTGATAAATCATAAAAAATAAACATTACCAGCCGACCCAAATTACACAGATTTCTTTGTTTTCCCAACTCGATATACGATGCTATTAACCGCCCAGCAATGGCCGGTTAAACAAATTAAGACCACATCGCTGCAACCCACAACCGTTTATCTCTGGGCTTTCTTCGAGTAGCAAAACAAATCAATAAATAAAGTCCAGTTATGATGATAGGAAAACCACAAAATTTTTTAGCGGTCTTCTTGCATAACTTCACCTACCTTAGATGACCTTTCTACCGAGATGCGCGGTACCACTGGCGCGCGCACGATTATCCATCGCAGAGGAAGATGTCAAAGCCGCAAAAGTGTGTAAATTCCTTGGCTACATAAATTCAAGATTGGAGGGCGTGCCAGAGCCCAGCATAAAGCCAGACGTTATAGCCGATAGAATCCCACGCAGCAGCAGCTCCGAATAATTGCAGTGGGCAGAGGCGGTATTTTTGAGACTTACACAAACAGCGCGCGCCGTCATTATCATATTACACTCTGTACCTATATATATCATAAAGCGGAATATGGTTTTACCGTGATGAGATTTGCATTCGGGGTCCTTGGATGATAGTGACGCGGATGCAAATGGCTGGGGAGAGAGGTTTATGGGTAACGCAGACAAGAAGCAGATAGCTTTTCGGGCTTAACCGCACTAATGCGATGAGAAGCGTATCGTTTGTTTGTTTTTCCAAGTGGGTGGGTGGGTTCAATTGTTTATTTGTTGAGTGATTGCCTTTTCCACAGTCGATATTACTTTTATGACTGGTTGCACTGTTAAAGCTCTTCGTTCATTACAAAAAAAACACCCAACTCCGTCAAAATCAAGTCAGGCGAAAAGTTTACCCGACTAAGCTGTCAGAAAGTGTCAAACAAGATTGTATTGATGTCTTTGCATGACTTTGTTCAAACTTAACCAATAACTCACATTTGCCTCTAAATGCAAACAAAACGCTGAAGAATGGGTAAACTTTGAAACAACAAACAACAGCAGAGGCAGACAGACAGTCCGTCCGGTCAATATCCATTTCCCTATACAACGTACCATCCCCAGAAGGAGACCAACCCAGTACATACAAGGGCAATGTGTGTGCACAGCAAGCGATTGTGTTTGCTCAACGGTCTAAAGAGATATTCGAACTTTGTGCAGCAGTAACCAACAGCATCAACGCCAACATCAGCTTAGCATATCAGTTTTCATATTCCGAAATGTAAATCAATCATCGGGCGTACTCGCAAAGTGTATGTGTATGGCTTCGGTCTTTCGATGTCCTTTTTCACTGTATTTGTATACTTGTGTTACATTTTCATTTCGCCAGGGTTTGATTAATGGCAAAGGGATTCGATACCAGCAGAAATGTAATTACTTTGCCGCTCCTTGCTGCGTTCGCGCGCTGTTGAGATAATACAATTTGAATAAGTATTAAGTTTCACAGTGCAGTAGCGGTCGTAAGACTAATTGCCACTCACTCACGTCTGGCATATTTCTCAAAGGATTTCACAAAAACCACCACTACACTCACAGACCGGCGACATTTTATATAGGTATATAATGCGGGTTGAAAATCCAAGTTCAATGTCAAGGATGAAATTTACCACAGCAGCGGCAAACAGCTGGGAGCTGTTATAGGATTTGTCATTCACTCAGTAGTCCGTTAGAAAAGGAATATCGATTTTTATTTTCGTCATTCAATTTGCTATGGCTCACTTGTTTTTTACGAGGCCCAGACTTTTTTTTTTATTGCTGTGGATGTGCACGGGATTTAAATAAATAGGCACATTTTCGCCGTCTACATTATTTCGCTGTCACTAGTCACTATATACTTACGAATGTGACGGCTGGAATAATAAAATTAGCCTTAATGGGCCGTTGGTAAAGGAGCGTTAAAATTTTTGTTGGTCACGAAAGGCTTCACTCTTCTTTTTCTTTGGCAGTCTGTTGCTCCGTGTCAATGAGGGTGCTGATTTTCCAGTGAGTTTGAGTTCTAATGAATGTAGTTTACTACTATGCTATAAGTGACCAAAATTGATTTAATTTTTATTACAAGAGATCTAGAGCTTTAAGCTTTAACGGGCGATAGAATATTAAAAAATAAATTTCTCTAAATTAAAACAATTTATTTAAACCGAGCAAAAACTTCACGCAGTTATAAATAAATAAATAAATATTTTGTCGCGACAGGGATGTGGAACCCAAGGCCGGCTTCTCACAACCATTCGTTTTGTGTGAGTTTTAAATTTTTGGGACGAATGGAAGGGATCTACAATTTTACGCCGAGTCCAAACGGCTAATTGAGAAGCTCTTTTCATGACAGTTTTACTCTCGGATGTTTGTCAGACGTTCGCGAGAGGTGGCGCAGTGGAAAAAAACCTTTAGATGTAATTTGGCTCTTTTTTATCAATAATATGAACAGATTTAAAAAATACATACTGTTTTACATTTCTTGCAATATTTTTGTTTTAATTGGATTTTGGAAGATTGAAATCAATTGTATTTATTAAAATCCCTCGTCAGATTATTGATGGGGCCATTACTCCCGTAGTTACATCGAGATGTCCTTTGGTATAAAAAAAATTGGGTTCCTTGTTGTCCTCGGTCTGGTTTATGGAATTGAGAACATTTTTGGAGTTGACGTTACTAGTCAAAAAAAGCAAAACAGAGAAGTCAAAGTCTGAAGATTCAGCAACTTTAACCGACTTATGTAGGTTGGAAGAAGACTTTCGGGGTTGCAAGGCATATCACGTAATGCGAAAAGAAGAAACTGCTTTTGAATACTTTTAATTCTTGCGATTCCCGATTCGCAGGACGGACACCAAACAGGACTACAGTACTTAAAAACACGTCGGACGAGAGAATATTAGAGTTTTGGTTACATAGGGATCCTTAAATTCCTTTGAGAAACGTTTTGTAAGTCCCAATCGGCTTCTTGCCTTGCTTACTATGGAATTAAAGCAATCCACACTTCCAACAGTTTCCTCATTAATAAAATAAACTGGGGCAGTTGAATTTTGGCGTCTCGTGAAGGTCATTCTTTTCCACTTCTTAAAATGAAGCTGCATATAGTCCTCCTTACACCATTCCTGCATGCGGTCAATATCATGCTGTAGGAAAATATAACCTTGTGGGTTGCTATATGAATAGATCAGCTTACAGTCATCCGCAAATAGCAAAGTCATTGAATTTGTAATAAGAGCACATAGATCGTTGATAAATAACAGGAACAGTAGTGGACCAAAGTGGCTGCCTTGAGGGACACCAGAATAGACGACAGTATTTCACATTTTGCGTACGATCACATAGATATGAAGAAATCCATTTCAAAATCATTTGCGGGAGTGCAGAAAATTCAAGTTTTTTTAGCAGGATAACATGATTAACTTTGTCGAATGCGTTACAAAAATCATCATCAAAAAACATCTGTTTGTAACCCATTCATCATGCTTTCTTTGACATGAGAAGTAAAATCTATCAAACTTGAAACAGCTGATTTTTTGGGTTAAAAACCATGTTGCTCATCAGAAAAAATTTAAGAGCAGTGAAATTGCAAGTAGTTACAAATAATTTGCTCAAAGAGTTTAGACAGTTTTGCGATTCCTTAATAATTTCCCATGTGATGTTTGTTCCCATTTTTATGTAGAAGCATGATAAATGACGATTTCCACACTATCGGAAAGACTCCACGGGACAGTGACAAGTTGAATAAATATGTTAATGGTTTACAGATGAAATTTACAGACGATTTGACAAATCAGAACTAGGAACACAGTTATCATCTATAGTCAGTCTTATGCTCGGAATATCACAGTTTGCTTTTATAACACAACCGGAATAACTCGGAGTCAACGAATCAGCCTTGAATAAGTTGTCTGAAAGAATTCAGCAAGCATATTACATATTTCATTGTCATTACTACCCACACAATTATTATATTCCATGTACCTACTTTGGAAAATTTGAAGAATTCGGCTTTGAATTAATATTAGTTCCAAAACATTTTTAGACTATTTTCAATATTTTGTTTAGTTTTAAGTATATTAGCCTCATAAGAATATTTTAAAGCAGTTCTTTAAGCTAATTGGGATTTTTAAGTCTAAAGTGTGGGAATTTAAATTCACCACCGTCTGTTAACACTGATGCGTAAATTGTTTGCCAATTGCTTCCTTCTTCGATTAATTTTGTTACTGCTGGCGACTTTTTACTGTGATTTTAGTCATCTTACTTTTAATTGATCAACCCGACCGTGTTTGAAATGAATAAAAATATTGAGAACTGTTTTCTCGGAGTGATGAAGGAAGCCGTCTTCAAATTTGTTAGGTCAGATCTAAGTTGTCTCTAAGTTATGTGAATGTTCCAGCTAATAGTCAGTGTTTTTGTCAGTTTTTGGAATGTTTTCAAAATTAAGGTATTATTTTCAGCTTGAACAAAATATGCGCATCTGCAGACGGAAACTATTTATTATTTCACCAAACCCCTACCAATTTTTTGTACCACCACGAACCGCAGCCATTCTCTCTCGTGCACTCTGTCACGTAGGCCACCACTGCCCGTGCAATAATTCACTCAGTTCGTTCAATATTTGAAACTTGCAAAAAATTTCAACCAGATTCTGTTTTGGCGTTCACAATTTGCCAAAAATGTTGTTAAAGAAAAAAATGTAAATCAGCGAAATTCCAATTTTCGCCTTACGGTCGATTTGGTATCGTGTCGAAAAACGATAATTAATATTCATCAAAGCGAAATGGTTCTGCCATCGTCCTCCGCCTTCTCAAACATGTTGTGTATTCGCTCAAATGTTTTTGTTGCCGGCGAGTGACACCTTTAACAAATCGCCTCTAACGATGACTTGGCGTTTCTTCTAGCCGCATATTGACGCAAAATATATATTTACACTCTCATCCACCCTTAGCTCTCACAAAATTGACGCACCTACTAAATGCGACTTTGAAAATGCACTGCCCACTGGCACAGTGTCGCAGCCGGTACGTACTCCTCCCCCGTGCCCATTCGTTCGATCGCTAATGACTTCCGTCCCAAAATAGAAGCAGGAAATTGGAATACAAAAAAAAAGCACACGAGTAGCGTACGTATAAAAGGAAACTACCCTTTGTAAAATAATCGTGAGGGAAATTGAATTTGTAGGTTTTTTTCAAAAAATAAATTAATATCTAAAAATACGTAAAGTGACGTGTTTAAGTAAGAGCGCGCGCAGCAACTCCTTAACCTTGACCATGAAAAGATGCACCCCGAAAATAAATTCCTCACAAAAAAAAGAAACACAAACTAAATGAAATATATTTTTTTTTCAACGAAACGAAAATGAAATTGAGGCACTACGGACACGGATACTGAGTATCTGTGTATAGTTTATTCTCACATACTCGACATGATGTAGAGATGATGATGCATCGGGCATGTTTGGCAACCGCTTTAGACGGGCGGGCGGTGGAAATTTGCTTCTGACCAAAAAAAGTGTTCTTGGCACTTGTTTTGGGTGTTTTCGGTTGTTTTTTTTTTTTATCTCAAGTTTTGGCATTATTTTTCACTGTTGGATGCACCGCCGCGTTGTTGCTAGCTGCTTCATGCGGGACTGACTATTTATGATTTATAACGAGGAATTTCGAGGTGGGATGTCATGGAATTTGTCTGCTTGATTTTCGCTTGCGATTTATCTGTATTTGACGAATTTGTGAGGAATTTTACAGAAAGTACAAGTTGATTGATTATTTCGGTGTGTAGGGGGTGGTATTATTTTCCCCTCTTAGCCTTTTGTAAGTGATCTTTGGGAATATTGCCATTTTAATTTGATCATGCTCGATTTTGGACTGTAGCTCAGCTTTTAAATGGAGCAGAAAGTTGATGGATAGCTTAAAATATTTAAGGAAGTGTTGATTTAGATAGTTTAAGACCGTGCATCCGGACAAATTAAATTTTGGTATAAAAAACGCCCTCAAAAAGTATCAAAAAGTAGGCGTGGCAATTAGTGACTTAGTCTATTATCTTTTTAGAGTGTTTCTGCCTTGAGTATTCTTCAGTTTATAAGGTTTATTCGATTGGTATAAAGTTAAGGACAGAAAAAATAGGTTTTGGTCAAAAACGCCCCCAAAAAGTAGGCGTGGCATTAAAAGTCACAGCCTAAAGTCTGCTCAAAGTCTTCAGAAGCATTTCAAACAAAATTTCATTAAAAACTGTCCAGTTGTTTTTACGCCAACCGGTAACAAACACACAGCCCTCTACAGTTTGATAATTTGCATAGACTTGTGGGTGTAATCGGGACGCTGACAGTCTCGGTCTGTTGGATTTAGACGTATGCCAAACTCGTCTCCTTTACCCACCCACCTTAAGCTCGATCTACCAGCTTCAAGTCCTAGTTTTAAACCTCTCCAAATGGGCCTGCACAAATAATAAGATCGCAATCTAAATGGGAGATATTTCTTGTAAATTTATACACAATAATTGCCATGAAACATAGTACTCTCTTCTATGGGGATTTTCGACAGCTACTCTCATTTATTTTGCAAGTTATTGCGCCCCAGAATATTTTCCTTGAGTCCCATTTAATTATCCCACCCTGTTCGTTTCGTGCGGGGAAACTCCTTTCATACTCTTGGTGTAATTAAAAGACAGCCCAGTCTCAAGGTCGCCGACAGCTACATGCTTTTGTCCAATTTGTTAGACGGTTTTGTTTTTATTGTTCTCACCGTTCATCACTCAGTTAACATCATCATCATCATCATCGTCGTCGGCGTCATCTAAAAAAAACACAGCGAATGTCAGTCACGCCACTATAACAAATCATGCATGCCTAAATGTCAAGAAAACAATTTTCAACTTCTAACTACCCTAGACGTGGCCACAACTCTGATGAATGATTGCTTAATTCATTATATATATTTTTCTGTTTTTTTCTGTTCTGTTTACGCAAGCAAGCACATTGTCAAGGATATTTCAATGACAAAAACTCCCCAAAATGTATAAAAATCACTTTTTCACTTCAATATACGCAGTCAAACAAATGCCCCTGTGAATAATAAATGACATCCAAATACAATTTGACTTGGCAAATCAAACGGAAATTAAGATTTAGACATTAAAAATGTAAATGGGGGGCGAGGGCCTATTATTGGATGTATTCATCCGTGTAGGTATATGCTTTCAAAACGACAAGACGTGCGCCGGCCGGCGTGACTCAATAACTATTATACTGCTGAGAAAACAGAAAACGAGAGTTAATTATATTACATGACCAGGACCACCCTGTGGGTGCGTAAGGGTGTCGATAAGTATCGTTATAACGCGGACGACGTAGCTCGAGTGCTATCAAACATAATTGACTTGCTGTGAAATTTTGGGATTTTTTTGTTTTGCGTGCAAACGAAGACCAACGTTATTGGGAAACAGGAGTGTCAAAGTAGATTCTGGCGATTAGGGTTTATGTTAATTTAATGACAAACTTGTCCGGCGGGGCTTGCGTTGTGTAACTTGGTAGTGTTCTTTGGAAATACTTTTTTGATGATTTAAATGGTATCAATAATCGAAAGAAGGAGTTGTCAAATATTGATTTCGATTTAACTATCAGTAGCTTAGATTCAGAGGTCCCAGTCTCTTAAATGCCTAGTCTCCTGGTCGCATCAGTTCAGAGCCTACGCTGCCCACAGACACTCTTCTATGTATAATTTTCCCAATAAAACGATCCCCAGTTGCTCATTCTTTTTAGTTTCTCTTCCCTTGTCAATGAAATTATTTACATCGAACTATAAATGAATTGACAGACCGGACATGTCCTCGGAAATAATCACAAAATCAACTTGATCAATTTCCAAAAAGCCAATTTTGAGCCTACGCTGCCCACAGACACTCTTCTATGTATAATATCCCCAATAAAACGATCCCCAGTTACTATTTTTTTTTTAGTTTCTCTTCCCTGGTCAATGAAATTATTTACATCGAACTATAAGTGAATTGACAAACGGGAAATGTCCTCGAAAATAATCACAAAATCAACTTGATCAATTTCCAAAAGGCATTTTTGAGCATACGCTGCCCGCAGACACTCGGCTATGTATAATTTTCCCAATAAAACGATCCCCAGTTGCTAATTTTTTTAGTTTCTCTTCCCTTGTCAATTAAATTATTTACATTGAACTATAAGTGAATTGACAGACCGGACTTGTCCTCGGAAATAATCACAAAATCAACTCGATCAATTTCCAAAAAGGTAATTCCATTTCACACAAAGAAAACCAGACCCTGTTGTAAATGCGATTATTTTTTTTCGTCCTGCTGAATTTTTCCAGCCCCTTACCGCGCATTAATAAAACGATTGCTTATCCCCACGATTGAGCATCGATTTATTTTCGTTTTAGAAAATAGGTACTTGAAGGAAACTAAATACAAAGTTGAATCTTCAAGTTGAACCTGTGAAGTCTCTACGTCAGATATCCTTCCCTATTTTTCTGCATCTGTTTCACCTAAAAACGACGACGCCGACGATGATGGAGGAAAGCTAAAACTTTTAATGAGCGGCAAAACTTTCACTTTACGACACCTAAAGCATTTCTACCTACATCCCCTTACAAGTTGAAAAAAAGAATAAAAGAATAACACCTGCCACAGGCATTTTTACCAGCACACACAAACAAAAAAAGTTTTAAACGAAATCTGGGAAAAATCCTTAAGTAAAGTAAGCTGAGAAATTTATCCCCGATACTGCGATAATTTAATTAATGTACTTGTGTTGCTCAAAGGTCCTTTTTCGTTGAGTTTCTTTTTTATGTTAATTAAATGCCAATAGCTTTAGAAGAGAAACCTCCTTTTTTTGTGTGCTGCGTGGTAATTAAGTCAATCGGTGTAGGACTGCGAAACACGACCCCCCGACAGCCAGGCAGGAGTTTTGTTTTTAAGAAGATGTCAAGCAATTATAAATGCTGTAGCAGTCATTAAGGGTTTACCACGGGTCTTTTTCCCATGACATTAAGCGCCAGGCTATTGAAATGATTAAGGTGCGGAGGTGAGCTTTAATTTGGGGTTAAACGGGGTTGCTGGTGAGGAATTTTGGGCGGTAAAAGAGTGATTTTCAGTCCCGCTGGCGTTGAACGGCTTTGGAGGAGGAGAACTCTACGAGCTGGGCAGAAAAGTACGCATCAGTCGTCGAAGATGGCTGGCACATGTAGAGCCCGAGGAGTCTTCGATTCCAAGCCGAAGGTACAAAGCAGTAAAGGAAGACCGCGACCTCAACCAAAAGGTCGGTAAACTCGAATTCCAATTCAATATAAGATTTTATTCGGAAGAGTTCCTTCCTAACCTCTTCGAGCCAATACCACGTTGAACAAGAAATATAAAAAGTGACAGATTAAGTGCTGCCAACCCTATACAAAAAGTGTTTGGAAACCAAATGGCTTTAATTGAGTGAAAGCAGGGTGATCAGTTACCAATGCATTTGATTCTAAACAGAAGTAAAACCTCTGGCTTTTTACAGTGACAGAGGAGAGTGTTGCTTAAAAAGGTGGAGGTAGTTTTTTATCCCCTGAAATAAGGTCCCTCGACAAGTCCTTATTTCTTATGATATGACGTACGATTGATCTTCCTCTCGTTCGCCTTGGCTTTCCCTATAGCTTGATGAGTTTTTGAAACGAGCTCGATGCCAAGAAAAACAAACACCTTTATAACCTCATTTTATACAGCTGCTGCTAATTACACAGCCCCAGGGCGGCCGGCACATCGTTCGGCCGGCACCTTCACGTCGTGTTTTCTTTGGAAGTCTTCACTAAACACAAATAGTTTTGTAAAAACAAATTTTGCGCCTCCATTAGTGTTGTATTCAGTTTTCCTTTCACGATTTATGTCAGGCGACAATATCTAATGTCGTAGCCGTTTTCTATATTCGAATGACAGTCCACATTGGCAATTGATCTTGTTGAGCCACCAGATGTTTCTCATTACGGTCCCCGGAACGACCGACGACTCACCTTTGATTTATTCCGCATTACGATTTTCTTTTCGATAATTTGCCCTCGTCCTGACGACAATTGGTTAGTAGGTATATAATGTCGAATTGGTTGATATATTAATATATCTTGGCCCGACAACCGACTAATTGAATCGCCATTAGACATACTGTCGACAACGCTGAATATACACAGCAAACTGACGCTGGGCGCGATTTAGGGGGCCAATTTATTTCATCTTTCTTTGAAAATAAAAGAAAATAAAAACCCACTAAAATGGATAGTGTCTTTTGATTTTTTTGACAGTTTGTCACATGTTTGTGTCCTCATGCGGGGCAGCCAAGGTATTTCTGTTTCTGTGTACATATATTTAAAATTTTTCTGATACTATGGAGAAAGGAATCTGGCCTGGCCATATAAATTTTCAATCGGTTGGATTTTTAATTCAAAATTTTGTACGGCTTGATGAGAATGAACTTTTTTTTTTGTAGAAATGCCAAGCAATAGCGTGTGAAAAATAATAATTGCGGAATTAATTTAAATTTTTAATTTATCACCAAATTTTCGGTATAATGTTTGCAAATGAATGAAGATGAAGGTTGAATATCTTGATGTGTTTTTCTTTGTTTAACTTGTATTTTTTTTTTGTTTATTTTCAGAGAGTAACGTGTTTAATTTTGCAATTGGTAAGTGTAATTTGTTTATTTGCTGATAAATCAAAAAAGCTTTAACGATATATTCAAGGTATGAAATTGATTTTTTTAACACCCCAATTGTTTCTAAAATGCTTACACAAATATTCTAAACTCACTTTAGACTAGTTTGGGATACAGAGAAAAAATCGGCAATAAAAGGGCGGATGAATTGGCGAGAATTTGGTCCGCAATGGACCGTGATAGATCACTTCAGTCGGTCTAACCACCCCTTAGAGAGCGAGCGGAAAACAAAATTCGTATGAAAACAACAGATGGAAAGAACTTACTACCTGTGAAATATCACGGAAGCTTTGGCCAGAATATATCAGTGGCCGGACCAATAAAGTAATAGAGTTTAACAGGTCATCGCTATCTGGGCTGGTGGGGGCTTTAACTGGTCATAACGTCTTAAGAAACCACACAGTGAAACTTAATCTCAAAGATGACGACACACCTCACTTCCTTTTTGTCACTGTCCGAGTCTAAGTCACTTGAGGAACAAAACACTTGAAAGACATTACTTGCAAGACGTACAAGAACTTTTTGAGGTCTGACTGACTGATCTTTACAGGTTTTTGTGGACATCGGAATGGCTAGACAGCGGCTGTTAACCACAATGAGGATAGGAAAGAGGACAACCGATACAACACTAAGGGTTAACCCCAAAAAAGGGCATCACAATTGGTCCACGAGGACCTAAGTGTGCGGTATTGCTCTACCTAGCCGCCTACCTAACCTAACCTAGACTAGTTTGGACACAAACCACGACCAAATTTACGATTCTAACCTTATTTTAGTGCAAATCGTCGTACTTTATTCAGTTTGTTGATTAGTTGTGCGACTTCTTTATCATTTTCTCTAAAATACTGTTATATTTGCATGCACTTCATATGCGGAGTCTTGCGTTCCGCTCCAACAGAGAGATCGACACAGAGTGCTTCTGATGGCCGCTTACTTCCCCTTAAGCAAATTCACGGTCAAGAGCGATCGTTGCGTTTGTTAAATAAAATTAATTTTGTCTGTATAACTCAACTAAATGAAGCTTAAAGTTGATTTATTGCTTGAAATATAAAAAAAAATTTAGCGTACTAAGGCTGTGATGTTACACCGTGGAATTTATTTGATTTTGTTGGAATTTCGATGTCCGAAAGGCCTTCAATTTCAAAAATCTGTCAAAAATTTAGTCAAATTTCGTTAAATTTCTTCAAAACATCTGCATTTCATTATGATCACAATGCCAAATAACCATAAAAGTAAGCAAATGCAACTTGTAGCAAAATTTGCAAATAAAAAAAATAATCATAATAATTTTAACAAACTGCGATTTTAATACTTAAGGTTAATTTATTGTGATTTTCTTTTTGTTTAATTTAAATTTTACTAAATTAAAAATTAGATTTGTTCGTATAAAAGTATAGAGCGATTTGAGTTCGGAAAAAAGGAAAAAATTACTAAATTTCGTGGTAAAAATGAAGAGAAAGTCCTACAACACTGCCCTGAGGTATTTTTATGAATTAATTAAGAATAATTTATGTAACTGCTTGTGCGAAAAAGTCAGTGAAGTCAGAAAAAAAATCATTTTGGTCAAAAATCGCCATTCAAAAGTAGGCGTGGCAATGACCGAAATAGACTATAGTGTTCTTGGAGTCTCTGAAAGCATTTCCCTTCTGTTTTATTTCATGTATATGTATATTCTGTACATGTAACAAGGTCGAAAGTTCTGCCATTTTGGTAACAATTTTTCGCATAAATGTGACTGCAACTTTGGGAACTTCTTGCATGTTCTTTATTAGCAGTTATTTAAAGGTCTAGTCCAAAAGGCATCTGTCAGTGTTTTAACACAGTTTTAATGATTTCACGACAAGATTTTCTGAGCAGACTTTTGCGATCTCTGTATGTAGGGTAAAAATTGTTTCAATCTGCATCTGATCGCCATCGAGTACCTCGCTTATGCTCGTCTCCCTCATCCGATCACCGCAAGTCAACCCAACAGTGAAGACATCTACCTAATTTCGGTTGCCAAATCTCACAACTTGAAGAGTTTGAAAAACCCCACATTTTCTGACAACAGATCGACCTACCTGTCTCCAAATCGTTTGATAACAATATCCAAACGATTAAAATTCAAATCAAACAGTCACATTTCTTCGAATCCACCGCATTCTAGTGAAATTCCACATTCACAGTCATCTCCCTCTCAAGTTTGTCAACAAAATTCTGTGTAAAACCACTCAGCTCATACGAATACGATTGCAAATATAATTTCACAACACATTCACTGGCATTACACCACATACTGTCAGTTCTTATGGCATAGAAATAAAACCCATTGTATACGATTGCTTAAACAATTCGCCCATAATAATTTCATGTAATTCCCCCCGCTGCCGGCAAGCGGCAATTCAGCGCCGACCGCCCGCCCGCCCATGTTTGCTTTTGCTTCAAATAACTACACAGTAACAACCATCTAACGATCATATTTAACGCGATTTGCTATTTATTGCCAGTTTTTGCCACTTGGCACATATCGTAAGCCACGCCAAGTCCTGCCATTAGATTTTATAACAGTATTATAGCCGGCTGAATGGAACTCATATATAAATCGCATTGCGTTCCTGCTGCCCCGTTCAAATTTAATTGAGCGACAACAAGAAAAACGTTGCAATTTGCATAAAAATATCATAATCAGCTGCGCACTTTTTTTTCTTGTTTTTTTTTTTTAGGCGGGCGGGCTAAATGGACGACGTGTGCTTGGTAGCAATTGACACAGAAATTTCGCCTCACTGAGTAAACGCTTATTGAATTCAAGTCGCCTTTTTTTCATAATTTTCTTTCAAATTTTTGTGGGTTTTTTTTTTGCACGGCTTAATGCCCAAATTCAAAGGTGGTTGGTGGTGGTTGGACAAACGGGTTGCTACTTCGATTGGCGCTAATAGTCGGTCGACTGACTTTTTTTTAGACGGATTCAATGTGGGAAGGTTGTGTATGCCGCCAGAGATACATTTGCATAGCTGTGGATTAATGACACTCGACGGAAAACGGAATGAAGAAAGCGACAAATCGAAATGAAATCAATTAATGTCGACGGCGTATGTTAATTGCAGGGGGGACACTAATTTATTTCTCCGAATCGTGATTTTTCTCGCAGAGGATTGTTAATGTGATTTACGGGGCCTAGTCCTAGTGTGTGTGCGTCGACCGGTTAGACGAGGCTCTTTTTGAAAAAAAAATAATAAATTAAATCGATTCGGGATTTAATTTCGTTTTATGGATTTTTATTATCATTCTCGATTAGTTATCGATATGTGTCAAAGATAAGTGGATTCGATGAGTTCTGGGTGGTAGGTCAATCGAAGTTTAAGGGACATGGACTGCCCTCAAAATCAAAGGCGCACTCTGCAGTGAAATGAAATTTTAAACCCGGATAAAAAAATTAATAGCTCATTTTAAGCACGTTTAAAGATATCTGTCGTACTTAACACAAGCGTGGCCAACCAGATCATGTGGGATAAGGTGTAATTTATGCTGATCTGTGCATGGCGTCATTAGTCTCCTTGACAACAAAACAGAAGTCAGTTGATTAGAATGCCATTAGGAGGCTGCTTATGATTCTGAACATTCTCACCCACACTCAAAGTCAGAAACTAGAAATATAAAAACGGAATTATTCAAGTGTTTCAGTGGAGCTGTGACTGTGACTATGAGTGGTGAAATCATAGTCGAAATTATAGTCCACGTGACTATTTAGCTTACAAAATATATAAACTCGGCGTTTGTAGATTGAGGTCGCATTTTTCAGGCCCTAACCGCGCAATTTTTCGGGCAACTGTCTTTGGAACTTATATGGGTCTCCTTAATTAGTTTCAGCGCTGATTTTGCAAAACTGGGAGCAAAAATGAGTACGGCTTCCGATGATTGGACAAAGTCGCCCAGAAAAACGGTCTTAAGATTTTTGGAAACAATATCATTTGTCTCCAGGCAAATTCCTACCACTCGTGCTTGTAAAGGTAGATCTAAGAAACGCATTTCGCAAATAAGCTTCAAAAGATTTGTTCCTGCTTAGGGGGAATTTAGGACTCTTGATACTCAAGTAGATATTCACAGGCCCACTGCGCCATTGGCGACCATCAATCTCAATCTGCTGACTTTTTTTTCCTGTTGGGGGGAAGAGAAATTCTTTACGCACCATAAGGAAGCCTCTTTGCGTTGACCATTCCCGTGTGTCCGGCTCTCTCCCAATGCTTTCGGACTAAAACTCCGCCGAATCCTATGGTTTCTGACACACCCCCCTGGGTCCGCTTTTCGCATTACTTCAAGGGGGCTGTAATCATACGCCCTTTCGGGCTCACGTGCTTTCCCGGTATTGTTCTTCTTCTCTTTTCTTTCTTCTGAGAATATCTTCCACAAACCGGCAAATTTTTCCCCAATTCAGGTCGCTCGTCAGCATTTTGTCAACTATGTTTTCTAGGTTGAACGTGCCAATGTGCTCCCCACCTTCTGCAGGCAAAAAAACGATGTGCGTCGTCTGTTGAAGAGTCGCCATACTGGCAGGCTGGACTATCCGTTTTGCCAATCTTATGGAGAAAGGCGTTGAAATTTCCATGACCGGTGAGAAACTGGGTTACGAAGTAATTGACCTTACCCTGTTTCCGGTACTTCTCTTATCGAAGCGCATTTGCCCAAATCTCTCTTCCATATATGAGAAGTGCATGCGTTGTTGACATTAATAGCCTCGTGGACCTTCTGTGGTCTCGCAGATCAGCTCACGATCTCTGAGATAGTTCTTCACAATTTTTAATAGATAAGCTGCGATGTTGGATCTATTTTCTAACGCATTAAGTATATCGCTCCCCCCCATGTATTATTTGCATGCATTTCTAACGTCGAGGGTTGCCAGCAACAACGATCTTCTTAGAGCGGTGGCCTCCCTGTTGGGCGATTTGGGCAGCCTTCACCACTTCTTCAATAGCTCTGACCGTAGAGCGTCCTTTTCCGAACCCATACTGCCTTTCTGCCAAGTCTCCAGCTCTTTGTACTGCATCTGTGAGTCGTGAATTTAGCATTCCTCAAGGGCCTGTACACAGATGGGGAGCCTGGGTCTCCTTTTCCTTTGCTGATCAGTACCAATCTTACAGTTCTTTGGGATTGCTCCTTCTTCAAGACAGCTGTTGTACATATTGAGCAAGACTACAGGACACTTACAAGACACTTATTGCTCTTTCACGGATGACCCGAAGCCGAATTATACCTCCAGTATATTTTTTTTAAGTATATCAGCTTTTAAGGCAAACCTCCACCCAACTGTTGTTAGAATTTCCTGCGGAATTTGTTAAATGCTCTGCCTTTTTGAGCTGTTAAGGCTGTTCGATGGAAAAAAAACCCTCCTTCCGACCCAGCCTAGGTCCATAACCAAATAGCCGGTGTAAATCAATTTATTAGCCCCCTCCTCCAGGGAGGTGTGAAAAATCAGGCCCGCGCTCTATGACATTTAACTGTCACGTACAGCAAACAACAGCTACGCATACACGTACTTATATTATTTTTACCGCCCCGTCGTCAATTTGCAAAGTAATTGTTTTGCGTGAGCTAAACAGCCGTAAAAGTCTATCGATTTGTGGAAGGGTTACCAGGCACTCATAGCTTGTATCTCTGTCATTCAATTTGCGAATGCCCTTGACTATGAAAATCTTTTCTCTGGATGTCGTATTACAGCCAGTTCGCCATAAGTCGTTGTAATTTCCTCAAAGTGTCAATGCACCCCTCTCCATGGCAATAAACGTCAAGGAAAGAACGTTTTTTTCTTTATAACTTTTCCTTCTCTTTGTTTCAATTTGAAGGGAAACGCGGCGCCCCCACCCCTTTCGGTACACGTCAGCAAATGGAAAACTTGTCAGACACTGTGCCTCCGCCGCGTTAGAACAGAACTATGGAATTATTATTCTCTTTCTTTTCTCCCATTCTCTGGGAGGCATACACTTTCGTATTGTGTTTTTGAATTTTTAATCAACCATCCCACTAGAAGTGCGGAATGCAGTGCCTACCTGGCAGACAAACTTTCCAACGGTCAAGAACCGTTTAAGGCCTTCGTATATCCAGTATGGCTTAACAATTTCGCCGGCACGTATTGTCTTGCTCTTGGACACAGTCGCTTTTAGTATTCATGGAACATAAATCAGTTATTGCCTATTGTTTGTATTGGGGGAATGACTTGGAGTTCCAGATGAGTGTATAGGCATAAATTTAAGAGCTCAAGTTGATCTTATTATGCACGTCAGTGCATGCGAGTGATTCACAAAGATGAGTAATGCAAATTGACAGGCGCTGGTCAAAAACGGACTGACTCATTTGAAACATTAAATGCTGCGCAGCATATTGCTCATCACGGTTTCGGATTTATTGTCGCTAGATAATCTTTGTTTTTAATTGCTTTCGAGTGGCATTGAAGGAGCGAGTTGGTTGCCTGTTGGTCGAATGAGTTTTAATTAAAAAGATAGCGGCTACATATTTCGGCGGATTGTTTAGTTGTGTAAACTTTTTGATTATCGTGATTTGTTGTTAAAATGAATTAGTTGCTATAGATAGGTGGCTGATGTAGCACTTTTAATTGGAATTGCAAGTTCGGAAAGGTGTTACTCCGAAATTATCTTTCATTATAAATATTATGTATACATTGTCTGTTGATCGGTGGCGAAAATTGTTTTGACCTTGTTGTCGGCGGCTGTGTTGCAAACGGGCTTTGAAAAACGCACGCAGATGAAACATGATTGAAATTAAAATAAAACGCACGACTGGATCGCACGAAACTTTGTCGTTCATTGAAAGATTAGTTGTTTTTCCGAAGAACGTGGCGGCTCCTTTTTTGTAGTATTTTCCCTCAACTTTACTTAATTTTTTTCCCTACATATCTATCTTAAATCATTACATCAAAAGTTTCCGTACACTTTTTAATTATTTATCATGAAATGAGGAGAATGAAACTTATACCATTCGAAAGGTACTGTGCCATAGATGTGCACAAACAAAAAATCGTAGGTATATGTCGCCATTAAGACTGGTAAAATGAAGCTAAGAATTTCCCATAAAAAATGCCTAGCAGTTAATCGAAAGCATTTTGTTGCCATTAAATTTGTCGCCGTCATGTTTCCATAGTGACGAATTTAATCATTTTAGATTAGAACCTGTTGGAGAGTCTCATTAACCCATTAGAGGTTTGCAATTTAATTACCATTAAAAGTAAGCAATCATAAAATCTTATTTCAGGGGCATTGCAGAGTTTTGCTCTTTTCCATTCTTTTTTCATAGCGAAAACGTTAAGATTTAGCATATAAATAAATTAAAATAAATAATAAATAAATTATGTAAAAAACAAGTTGGCTTTCGTTATTTTATCTACGGACAAAATTGGTCGAATTTCGACCACGGGCGGTACTAGTACAAAATAATATTTCAGCAGAAAGACAAAATCTAAATTATCTGTAAAATGTGTAATAACAAAAATCCTGTAACATTCTTCATATACGAAATAAAATTGAATTCAATTCTATATCGCAACATTTTGGAATAGAATGGGCTTACCAAAATTGTCTTGCAACATACAAAACTTATATCTTATATAACTTATCCAAAAAACTTTTATTTTTCCAATTCAAATCAAGGCCAACGATAATGACTTATTAAATAATGAGAACGCCGATTGGGCCAAGAAAGATATTTAATTGGGTTCACAGTTTTGACGTCAGTTGTTGTGTTTCACTCAATTAAATATCTTTTTCAATCCAATCTGCATCTGCATCCTCATTAGTCATCGCGTCAATACCCATGATAATTAAAAACCAGTTCCGATTAGAGGTGCGGCTCCCCCTTTGAATCAAAAATTGATCTTGAATACAAAAAAGCTATGCCGATTGACAAATTGCCTTTCTCTTCAGATCATGTCCAAAAGAAGCCGGAAATGGAATGTTTGAGCGTCCATTTCGTCAGAGTCCTACCTCGAAATTAAATACTTAAAAGAGTGCGAAAGACAAGTGTCAAACTGACGTAAAATTGACGGCTATCACTCGTTCTCACAAATTACCGCAAAGGACTTGAGAGTTGAGATTTTATTATTTTTATTCCTTGTTTAAGTGTGCAGGAAATACCTATACATATAATAAAAATAAAAATGTATCCTCCTTGTTTGCATCAGGGGATATGTGCCACTTTCCCGAACTACGTGCTTTGAATCCTTTGACAGAAGTACTTTTGTTTTCCAACATTGACACATGAGGCATTTGGCATGTCACTGGTTCTTAACCTTTTCATACCTATCTGGAAATTATTTTCAACTTACAATAGAAGTTGTGTTTCTTTTTTTTTGGGAGAACTGTCAAAACCACCATTCCGGGTTCAGGCAAGTGCCACCTGAACATAACAGAAAAATGTTAATGCATTCAAATCACGTGCATGACAGTGCTCAGCCCGGACAGCAAGGGAATCCCCAAACCTGATTCCTAAAAAACCGATTGAAAGAAACAACAAAACGGGGAAGAGAAATACATTTTCCGAAAAATGAAAAGGCAGAGCTAATGTGTCTTTGAATGAAATATATACGTATCTCTTGAAGAACAACGGCGACAGAACAGAACGATATGACCTATCTAGATCTTTACTGTGTTTCTTTTTGTGCTGTGAGTTGGGGGGGGGGGTCTTAATTAAATGCTAATGTGGATTTAATGTTATCCCCTCGCACATGTGGTGCTACGCGCGGGAAATCGCTTTGTGTATAGTAATTAGAATAACGGGGAAAATGAGAGTTCTATATCAGTCTAACGCTGCAAACGCATGGCCATCAGGTATTAGGTACATATAGTTGGCCATTTTCCTACGTTTTTTTGCTGCCATTTTCGCCGTCATTAAGGTACCGAAATGCAAACTAATTTGTTGGTTATTTTCCAGTGTGCTTCAATCGCGAATCTGTTTGGAGTTAGACGGCATTTAATGGAGGCAGTGTTACGGAACCGTAAGCTACCGTTTCCATTGTGCGAAGTTGTGTTTTTATGGTCGTAGGTATACGCAAATGCTAGAGTTGACTAATGATGGAGTCGGTTTATACTATATGGATGTGTTTTTTTTTTTATTAATATTATGCGTATACGTGAAAGATCCGATTGTGGGTTTGAAAACTGGCTTTATACAGTTGGGGACATAATTGGCCATGTCACAATTGGGTCGAAGAGTTTGTCTACTTGCGAGGTGCAATTAATTGTTCGTCTCTTTTTGTTTTGAATGAGAATCGACTTTTAACCCTACTCAAAGTGGTTGAGAAGAACTTAGACCCATTTTTCTGTTTATTTTTAACCCCTCAACTAACTGCCTCCAGTTGCAAACTCCTTGGGGTCTCCTTCCATACTTGAATACGCGCCGCCGAAGCTTAGGCCTTGACTTTTCGATAGTCCCAACTGCGTTGTTCCTCCGGGTTCGATTGGAATTCGATTTTGACTCCGATTTGCTTGTTTTGCCTGCTACTACTTCAAAGCTGTTTATTATGGCTTTGCGTCCGGAGTAAACCTTGTTGGGTGGGCTTAATAAATCTTACCTATGTTAAACACTAGGTATAGCTCTTAATCATTTGTTTCGATTTTTTTTTGATGAAATTTCTTAAAAATTAAGTACGAAAAATTGCATCGGACAAATGACCACCATTTTGGGTCTTTTTAGGGCGTAATTTATCTGGTTAAATGCTTAAGCTGTTTAATACAGATAGTCTCTGGTTTATTAACATAAACTTTGTCTTTCAAATATCCCCTTTAAAAAAAGTCGGGTGCAGTAAAATCTGCTAAACGGGGTGGGCAAGGGAAATCTGAATTTTTGTTTAAATCAAACGTTCGCTTTAAATTTCAAGCAGCAATTCCAAAGTTTGCCTAGTTGGAACCACAAATAGGGATGTTGCTCCGCAATTGGCCGCAAAAAGTTGTCGATCATTGCACTGTAAGAAGAAATCGTTTCTAGCGTTCGATCCTCATCTCTACATATAATAAAACTGTAGAATAAAAAATGTTTGACCGCGCATCACGCAGAAACTACTGGACGGATTTTGATGAAACTTGGCATAGTGCTTGCTTATATTCTGCGTCGGGCTTTAGGATACTTTTCAACCCAGAATATAACTTGGTTTTTACAAAATAATCAAAATATATAAGGAAAATTCTGTTTATACAGACCTAGCTTAGTATTGGCTTATCGTATTGAAAAATACGATCCACGAAACAGTGCATCTTAATAAGTGTAACTGATGCGGGTTCCTCAAATAAAATTAGGCCCACCCAGTGGCGTGGCATCCATATAACCCGATTCCCACCGACTTCCCTTTTTAAATTTCCACCAGTCAACACTGTCTACCAAAAACCAAATATGTACATTTATACATGAAAGATAACCCCAAATATGTCGGGCTTTTAAAGCTTTCACTGGATAGTTGATTTTACGAGAATATTTGCTTGTATCTCTTTTTTTCTTCCCTGAGCAGGAGAACTGTGTATTTTGTTGACCTATTTGCTCTTGTTGTTCAACCCTCTTGGTTATTATTCAAATTTTTCGAAGCCACTTTTGCTATGCTTTGAGGTCATTGTAAATTTTAAATATGAATGACTTGAAGTATAAAAATGTGGCTTGGATTAAATTTTGCTTAGTTGATGTGGAAAGCAAATGCACAATATATAATTTCAATTTAAGGTACACAAATGAAAGGTTTTATGCGATTTTCCCTCGACTTGCCCATTTTAAAATGTCCACGCCACGCCACTGGGCCCACTCTGCATCAACCCATTCATATGCAATGCATGACTGCCTGATCCACTTCTAACAAACACCGCTAGCCCAAGTGTTGTTTCGAGGTCGTCTGAATATATTTTTAGCACATTTCTCAAACTACGTGCTTGCACCAAATATTCTCGACTTGATTATCTCGCAGCCGCCTGACATTTAGCACGTATAAGAGAAACCAAACTCTATATCCAAACCTGCAATCGTCATGACATCCAATCAGATAGGCAAATATTTAATGCCAAATTATTCACTCAACCATATCATTGAGCAGCTCAAATCAATTTCCCAATATCAATCTCATGATATCTATCTTGACCGGCCGTATTCTCCCACCCATATGCACAAGATCGCTGCGCCGATAAAGTTAACCATAAATTGATTAACAAGTCGAGCTCCATTCCAGTCGATAATCGATTATACTACGGCTGTGCTTATGCGCGCGAATAAATTAATTCGCATCGAAAAAAAGTTGTCGTCGTCGAGGCATTACACTCCATGCGCCCGCGGTCGCGATTTGGATGCCTTGATCAAAAAAACAACGAATGGCAAGATGAAGCGTGGGTCGCTTGTATTTCTTCCATTTCCAGTAATCAGGTAACGCGCCAATCCAATTCATCATTCTTGCCACCCTTTCTTTCCTCCAGCGCATGTATTTGGTATATCTGCGATACAGTTTACTAGATCCAAATCGAATCTGCGGCTTGAGTCGTGCGATCGCCGCACTTCATAACTCATGACATGAACAACAAGCAACACAGAGTGCGGCGCGCGGCGCCTATGCACCCAAGGAGATCAGGAAACGCAAAAGAAGCCCGCGTGGTGTAGGTATTTGCCACAACAATAGACGTGAATTAGCAACAAGCAGCGATTTGTTGTGCTCTCGTGCGAAATCTTTTGATCGATTGATTTGTGGCTATAAGTGGCTTGGAATTTCAAAGTGACATCTATCCTCGAACACCACCGCACCTGATGAATGAATTACGATTGCCCTACAGAAGCTGGGGGGAATATCTATGCTGTATGGTAAAATCAAATGAGTTCAACGCGCTTCTATGGTTCTTTTGTTTGGCGTGCGGCTGCGAGTGTAGGTTGAACCTAGATTCGAACTCATAAACTGGGTTATTTATCCTCTGTACTGTTCTGAAAAGAATGCGGTCTTACCAGCTGCCGGGTGGTCGCTCAGATTTGAAAGTGTTACTTCTTGCAGACGCATTGACACTGGGAAGTCGCTCTGCGGGCGGATTCTTAAGATTAGCTCTTGCGAAAAGGTTCAAAACGAGATCGTGATGGGCAGGGTTTGAAAGGCATTAACGATGGCTCTTTTGCGCGATGACTTGTTGTGGAAAGCGGATCACTGTATGTGGAGAGTACAATTACCATAAATGCGGTTGTAGTTTTGGTTATTTTTTTGTAGGCCATAGTTTTGGTTGTAATTTTATTTTTCTTACCTGCGTTCGTAGGGAAAAAGTTGTTGCGAGAAAATTGTGCGAACAAAAAGTCTTTCACTGAAGAAGTCTGCATCATTGGCAGAACAAAAAGTGAGCTGTCACAGGTCCGGTCGCATGTATCAGTACAGAAGTGGCAAAAATGGGTTAAGTATAATTTTGAGGTAGTTACGAACTTTGTCTGGGCTTTTCCTTGCAAGTGGATGTCCACTAATGTTCTACAACTAAACGACTGGTCTTATCACAAGCGAGGCACGTGTGTCTATAATTTTCTGACAACAGAAACCCATTGACAATTTTTTTTTAAATCGAAGCTGGGCACTTGAAACCGATTTTAAACTTTGCACCCTGAGATCATCAACCAGTTTCGAGTTCGGTTCGGTTCGATTGTTAATTCATAAATAAATAAAATATCTCTAGTGAGTTGCCTTATCTGATTGCCTACTGTCACGCCAGGTGGCTTATGACACGCTCGCAATGATCACCCAACAGACGTTTCAATAAAAATGGGTCAAGTGACACAATAACCAATCATAAAGCACTCCATTCCATTCCATTGTCCGACCTTACCTGGCCGATTAACATGTCCCATGTGACAAGTACTCAAGGCATCTTCCACCAAAAGGACGTCAATTCAAACCACAAGCACATTCTACATCCAAAGATATCTCCCTCTTAATCTGATGTTAATCTCTATACTATTTCACTTTGTGATCCGCATGGCTGTATGTAAACAAAATTAATTATGAACACCACTTATAGCTCGCCTAGCCCCCTCGTTTTCAACAGATATACGATATTGCTGCAAATTAAATTCGCATTGATGCATTGCCCGCCTTGGCTGACGTTATTATACACAATAACCTCAGCGCTGGATGGATGGATGGATGACATCATCCCAGGTTACTATTTTTGTTTTATTTTCATGTGTATATGGCCAGCGTCTCTGGTTAGAGTAATAAAAACGAAAACGACCTGCTGCAGCTCGATATTCTGTCAATCAACTTGCATGAGACCGAAATGATCAAATTTGGTTGAATGACTCTTGTTCAATCGCATATAACCTCCTACTTTTAGCGGAAGCTATAAATTCCCCCTGCATTGAGTGAGTGTATACCTTTTGGTTTGCCCACTCGATGATTTTTCGTACCTTGGCGTACTGTCAGCTGTCACGAATGCATATTTCTGCATTCGATACCTGTCTTTGCATTACATATGTCTGTCTTTATCAGTTTGGGAATTTTTCGCACCAAATATTAAAGGGGAATGTGCTGCCCGTTGGAATGAAGGGCTTTCCATATCCTTTACCTATTTCAAGTGTGACAGAAATGCAAATACGACTGGAATGCATTTTCACAGCTTAGATAAGTGCGGGCTGTGCAAATATGTACCGTGATGTTGTAATAGAAAAAATAAAATCAACAAAATCGCACCCCTATAACCATTCTGACC
Source organism: Cheilosia pagana (assembly GCA_936431705.1). Classification (NCBI taxonomy): domain Eukaryota; kingdom Metazoa; phylum Arthropoda; class Insecta; order Diptera; family Syrphidae; genus Cheilosia; species Cheilosia pagana. The sequence goes on from OW386169.1 coordinate 1,622,249, forward strand.
GACGACGACGACCACTTGGCGTTTGTGGCTAATTGCTGACAGACATTTAGACGGCGAGTCATCGTTTGGCCACTCACCACTATTGCGGAACAATTAAGCTCATTGAATAGGCTGCGAGTTCAAAAGGGTATACCGCCATTCTGCTCAATAAATGTTTGAGGATTTCGACGATTTGATTTATTATCTGTCAGTGCAGTATCTTTGTTCGAAATTAGCGTAAGCGGTAGGGGTATCTTATCAGTTGTAATAGCACAAAAGTGATTCCTTTGTTGTCAAAAATGTGCGTCACATCAGATAGCTATATGTTCAATTTATATTACAGAGGTTATAATTGATTGAGTGCACGTTGGCGAAACGCTTCATGAATGTGAAAATTTGTTTCACGATTTATGGGGGTGAAAATTTCATATTTTTTCAGTACGTAATCTTAGAGTCTTCTACCTTCTTACAAGGGGTGTTTTCATAAACGTCGAAAATCTGCGTCTTTGTTCTTTGTTGCATTAATGAAAGCACTCATTCTGCAGAACGTGTGCAGGCCTGCTTAAGAACAATTTAAAGTAGCCACTGAATGTTCATAAACGTCAGACAAAAATCAGAAATTGTATTATTATTGTATGACAACAATAACATAATTTTTTTTCCCAGAGTGAAATTCTTTTATCAAATAATAGAAAAGTTTTCGCCAAATCGCACCATTCCACGTTAAATCTAATTGTAAAAAAAAATTGTAAAAAATTACCAATTAAACTTTCCTACATTTTTCGCACTTTTGTATTTACCTCCCGCGCTTTCTGCAGCCAAACAAATATGGATGCACAATCTGTCAGACGCTGATGGCATTTGCGACGTTTGTGAACATATCTTCTGTAATTCATCTGCGTTATTTTCGATCAAAAATCTGACTTTATGAACAAGTCTAACGCCGCTTTTTAAACAAACAATTTTGGCAAATCTTTTAGCTTTGAAAGATTGTGATTGTAAAGCGGTTGAGGTTTGATGTCCAGTCTTAAGTTACCAGTGCAAAAGTTGAGGAAGAAAGATCATAAACGTAATTTGCATTTTTCCAGGACCCAAACGTGATATGATAGACCTCCCTGTTTTTAAACAGAGTTGAGCCCTTATGCACGTCAACTTTTGTGTCAAACCCGTAACTATCTCACTGTTTATTTAGCCATAATTATAAGACTTTGTGGAATGCACTAAATAAATACCCAAACGTCACATAAAAGCAGCTAAAGTGTGACCAGACGAAAGGGAAATAAATTTAAATAAAACAACAACGGTTTGGGATATATTTTGAAGCTACATTCGTGTCAATCAGGGCTATCGTGAACAAAATTCCCCCAGAAACATTTTCCATTTTTTAAAAATAGGTATCGGCATACAGGGTTCGGACTTTACTGCAATTTTAAGAAAAAACTAAAATCTACTGCACCACTGCGCTTGACTGACAATCTACTGCAATTTACCTATGTGAATTTCGGAATTCTAAGCCAATTGCAAATAATCAGTTACTAGAAGCACTGTTTAAAGGGAACAAATTTCCCGGAATAAATAATTGGTATCTTGAACAAAATTTGATTGAATTCCCCCGGAATATTTTCTTCGTAAATTTGCAGGTAGAAATTCAAAACGTAAGCAGTTTCTATGGGAGTTTAAAGTCTTTTGAGTGTTTTATTCAATTTGGTTGATTTGAACCGGGAAAATAGAAAGAACAATACATTTTAATCAGTATTTTGTTTAAAATCCTTTTTTTTTTAAATGTACTAAAACAAATATTTCAAATTTATTCGATGAAAATCGCGACATTGCAAACGGTTTCACTGCGAATATGAGCGAAGAGGATGTAAAGAAGTTTTGGAACCTTCTAGAGAAAGAGCTGAAGAAGAACTTCTGAGAATGAAGACTGTGCAATCCATGATCCGTTCCAACTCCTGTCTGGTAACCACCTCAGGCATGCACTTAGCTTGACGATGGCAGTGGCGACTGTTTTTTTTATTGTAGACAAATTGTCAGAAAGATACTTGAACTGGTTCTATTTTTCTGAATCGAACACTTTCTTTACTAAAATACGGATAAATCCAATTCGCGTCTTTGCAATTATTGCTCAAATTAACGAAATCAATTGCTTTAGAACAAATATTTTGCAAAATATTCCCAAATATGAGCTTAATTGACAGCTATCAATTCATTCGAACATGTCTTCGAAAAATTCCAGGGGAAATAATTTCCGATGGAGTTTCCCGATAGGAGGAATATTTTCCTCGGAATTGCCGATAGCCCTGATTATTTATGTGGAATAGTGCATCAAGCAGTGCTTCAAGCGGTCAAACCAATTTTTGATGACTCGCTCTAACTTCTCAAATGTTGACCTCGAGATCGGTGACTTTTTAGCGAAGACTAAAGACTTGTCGTAGCCCCAGAGAAAAAAAATCGAGGCGACCGATCTCACGACGAAACGCACGATGCGCATTTATAACTGATAGTTTCGATTATATTTTTAACCTAGTGGACGCCCGCCAGCTTTGTTAGGCGTTATCTAATTTTAATTCCTACTAAAAAGTCTACAAAAAATATTTACCCAAAGTTCTGCTGTTTCTCTCTTACCCACCTCAAATGGCGACGGAAAGAAAGCATCACGAATGAAACAACTTGACACACGAATCCCACCAGCCCATTTTCAAACTTTTCCCAATGAACAACACCTGAAAATGTGTTTAAACTGAATGTGTGCGCTGACAGGAGACGACTGCTCACTGAAGTGCAAAACATATGATCACGTTAATCACACACAAACACTACTGCAACGGTACTCACTGCTGCATGAGACTACAAGTAGTATCCACTGAGGGAAAATTGGGGCGATGTTTTGAATAATTGTTTTGAATATTGCTTAGCTTCAGGACAGCGCAGGAGGATGTTTTATATCTTAAATGAATCAGTGGAAATTTTTCTAAATTCGCCTACTTTTATTTTTCAATCCGATAGGCCATTACTGATCTAGATCTGTATAGTTAGAATTTTCCTTACAGATATACGGTTTTGTGACTATTTTGTAAGAGTCACGTTATATTCCGGGATAAAAAGTATTCTAAGTCCCGACCCAGAACATAAGCAATCACTATGCAAAGTTTCATCAAAATCCGTCCAGTAGTTTCTGCGTGATGAGTGGTCTAGCACTTTTTATTCTACAGTTTTGTCATATGTAGAGAAGAGAAGAGAAGAGAGCATTATGAAATGGCAGAATTTATTTTGAATATTTTGACAGCTGGACGTCATTGGCCGCTGCTCAATATTCCTCGAATACAATATTAAACAAGCCTGATTTACCTACAATATTAAATATTATTCATGGTCCTTCGAGCCGGATTCACCAATACAAAATTACTCATCTGCTGAAGCCTTACAAATTGTAAAACTATCTTTGCAAACTGCTGATCACCCTTTACAATCTCTGGGGACAACAGCGAGATAAGACGACCAAAAAAAACAGTGTCAAGTCAAAAATCACTGGGTCACTGTCACTTGTGCAACACCCCGCTCTACAAAAGTCAATTCTCGAGGCATCAAATGCACCAAATTCGTCCTAAATCAATTTGTACGTTTTCACATTCCTCACACCTATCTAAAGGCTCTCTATTAGTTCCAGACGACTATTTCGTGGCCGTAATTGGTATAGGTTATCTGAAACAGTTTGGTCGAAACGATGCGACCTTGAGGCGATCTATATATGCACCACAAATAGTATAGTTCCAATTAAATACTCATTACCTCCACTGCGAGGGTCGCTCAAATATTAATTCATCTCTACACACTCGTCTCGTACTCGTACCGAGTTGAATTCGAAGCGGCAACGTCGTCGTCGCACATAGCTCAATTATCAGTTGTTGTAGTAGGTTTTTTTTTTCTGTTTGCGGTCGATTGTCACGTCACATCGCATTCGGTACGGCCAGCATCACGTGCCCATAGACAGCATCGGTTTGAATTTGAACTGACGAGCTTGACACATTTGATCATCAGTTTCATAGTCGGTCGAGTGAAAAACTGAAAAACTCCAAAGAAAAGGTGCTGTAATTAGTGCGCGCTTTTGATCATATGTTTCCAACTGGTCGTTGTTGTTGTTGTGGTCACAGCACTTAGTGCCTGTGCATGACGTGATCCCAATGAGAGATGTTTTTCAAATCTTTTGGTTGACCTAATTGTCGTTGGTTGATTTTTGTGGTCAACTGTGGATCCTTTGGATATAAGCGAAGGAGACAGACAAATGTGCCAAAAGTAACCCATAAAAGCGTTCCCAAACGATTATCTAATTACATACAAACTGACATTACTCAAGCGGCAAACAGATGCTGAATACGGAGCGCGAATATCTTACTTCTCATCGCCGCCATCGCCATCCTCAGCGCTCAGTATTTGTATTGCAAAATCCAGTGGCATGTTTCACGTTAATTTTCCATTCATTTGTCGCTGTTCGCTTCGTTCTCCGAGTAATTAATAAAATTACCTCAGCAAAGACAAGATGCAATTTGCCAACAACATTGATTCAATCATGCTCGGTCGGTCGGTCGTCCGTTTGGTTTCGGGGCTTGGGTTGCCCGTCATCGTCATATGCCGCACTTTAACAAAATTGGTGTGTATCTCTCGCTGAATTTATGCAGTTGAACGGCGGAATGCAGAAGCCAGAATAAACACACGAAAAATGTAATAAAATTTCCTAAATAAATATGACGTGATTAGCCAAACGCCAAACCCACAGTCAGAGGCGGCGGCGGCGATAATTCCGTCGGAAGCATTAAATATTTCAAGAAATCACTGAACATTGTTTTATTCTTCGCCTTGGAGTTGGAGCTGGCTGCCTTTGTTGCTGTCGAAGACAAAAGAATGTGTCGCAACGTAACCGGAGCCAACAACACAAGAGGGCTATACATTTTTGCATGACACTGGTTTCTGCATGTTCCATCAAAAGGAACGCAACATATACCTATGCCGAGCGACCTGCATGCATGGCGCGTTGAACGAAAATTGCATTTCGTACTGAGATTATTAGTTTTACCTTCTGCTATACCGAGACTCTGTTTGTGTTACAAGTGGGTCTGCTGCTTTGATGTCAGAAAGGGGTTACCCCAGCGAGAAAGAGAACCAACTCCGGTTGTCAAGTTACCTACCATCATTTTTCATCGAGTTTCTGTTTGAATTTGAGTTTTCGTGTGCAATGCAACTGCAAGATTGCATGAGCTTTCTTGCGTTTTCACTTTTTCACTGACTTCCTTCTTGCCGCTGCTGCTGCTGCTTTGTTTTCGCCATAGTTATAGACTGATGCAGACGGTGGTGGTGGTGGCGAGTTTGACAAATGGGGTTTTGATTATATCTGCTGTTGGTAAAAATTGCGCTAGCTAAAATAAATTAAACGATGACGGAATATGATGAATGAATGAGTTTATGAAAGTTGCAGCGCTGGATGGTTGAAATCTGCTATACGGTTCATCGAGCTACTTGCTACAACCTAGGGCGGAACTCGGTAGCTCTTACCAAGACGAGAATTACACCTATCTCGAAGGATCGTCAACTTTTTAAATGACAATCGGACTTTTAAAATAAAATCTTGAAATGCATAGGTATATTTGATGAGCTTAAGCCTCAGCCTTAAATGAGGAAGTGACGGCGTTCGAAACTCGGGGAAAAGGATTATGGAGCAGACTTTGCATTTACAATGAAAGTTGTCAAATTGGAGCAATTTTGGCGAGGGAAAAACCACCAGGTACCTTCCCAAGTAGCAAATTTGACTTCGGTAAGGTTCAAATTTGTAATTTCTGTAGGCAAAAACTTCGTTAACCGAAGTAGAGCAATTTGGAGGTAATTGCTTCGGAAAATAACTTCTGTAAAACCTTTGCGAAATATATTCACAGGGCTTATAGGGGAATATGGAAACAAGTTTCGGTTAGATCTCCATTAGACCTGTGAAAATGTGTGAAAAGTGAATTGTTTCAATAAAGCTTGTGGTTGGAAGCGCTTTTGAGGAGCTTTTTTACAACTTCCGACCGGCATTAAGTAATGAACTGTTTGCATTCGTCTGATAGGAGTCACACTTGCTTAGTGATGGCAAAATGAGAACAAATGTCTTTCGGGGAGACTTGTCTACGTGTGTTTTGTACCAATCTTGTGCACCAGATAACAGATAAATATCCCACATAGAAAGAGACTTCCCAGTCCCCGTTCTAAATTTTTGGCGGCTGCATTTCCGTATGGAAAATCGGCATTAAATAATAGCTAGGTTCGCCCAGTTTTCGAAAATCAAGCACAAAGTTCTTTCTTTATTCAAATAATTATTCTTTTCGACACATCTAAGAGTGGATCGCTTCAATTTGGTAAACAAAAAATTAGAAAAGGTCCTTATTGAGTAGGGTAAACGTGTACCGAAATAGAGTGGAAATAGCCTCGGTAGCGCCTTACCGAAGTCAAATTGTTACTTGGGTTAGGACCGGTCCAAACATAAAGGTACTCGTTTCAATTATGCCTTTGATTATTTGCTTTCTAGTAAGCCTGAATCACTTTAAACTTCGATATCTTTTTAATAAATATATAATGATGTAAATAAATAAATTAAATTCAAATTCTTAAATTAATTTAAAGGCTTTCAAAAATTATTAAGACTCATGTCTTACTCTGTAAGCGATTTTGAAATAAATAAATAAATAAATTTATAGCTGATTGACCCTTTGATGGTTGTAGCCGTAGTGGCTTGGTGGTTAGTGTGTTGGACTACTAAGCGTGGAGTCTCAGGTTTGATGCCCGGAAAAATTCAAATTGTATATCTTAAGGTTTTTTCCACTGCGCCACCTCTCGCAAACGTCTGGGAAATATCCGAGAGTATAGGTTTAACTGTCATGAAAGAGGTTCTTAATTTGGAATCGGCATAAAATTGTAAATCCTTCCTTCTATGTAAAAAAAACTTACACGAAGAATGATTGTGAGAAGCTAGGGTCCCTTGTGAACCTGTTGTTCCCTTCGATGGGTAAAATTGTCAATAGCTTTCTGTGTTTCTGCTTATAAATTGCATAGCTTCATGACTAGGGATCCACACAGCAAACTGGCCCTGTAAGAAGTATCGAACTGCCAGCCAATTCGACCTAACCTGGCATCGAACATCCTCAAGCTTGGACTCTGGTCGTTTATCTTGTTGCGACTGTACTTAGAGCTCGACGACTGTCTAACAAAAAGAAGCTGCCTCAGTGAAGAAATTCGACTGAAGTAGTTGATCGGAATTTTGTTTAGGGGAACCACAAATTTTATTTATAGCGCGGTTTGTAGGTATAGGGTGTCTTATGGTATTATTCGGGGATTCACTGGGCGATAGTCTCTAAAATGAAATTCTGCCTAGCAAACTCAAAACGTCGAGTATCATCCGCTTGGATCCATTTATATCTTTCGACTGACATTTATTTATGAAAACCGCTTGTCGCGAGGGCATAATATCTGATAGCTTTGACATCGGTCAACAATGTATTATTACACCCACAACATGTCCCGCACACATCAATTGTTAAATTCAAGTTAGAAAATAGTCCATTAGCAGAATCCAAATCCAAATAAGTACAACAGCAAATACCCCAAAGCCCATCGGTGCGCTGTGTACCTATACCATATATATAGATGGATATAGATTTACCCCTGTCAGAAGCCAAACAAAGCAATACGGCTGATGGTGTTCTGTATGTAGGTACCTATCTGTACTGTACTAGACCTCGCGCTCTCGTTACCGCAAAGTGATTCACCCATTCTCCACATTTCAATTGAAATCACACAAACACTACTAAAGCGATTTAATCGAATTGCAAACAATACAATAAAAATGTGGAGAGAACAGAAAAAAAATATAAAACACCAACGAAGAAGGAAAACAATCAAATAAAATTGTATCTCATTGTGCCCATCTGACAGATCGCAGGCATCCAGTAAAAGAATCCAACAATTGTGTACACATTGATGGGGACAGTCAGATGCCACTGGAGTGCACTTTGCACTTATCTACACACACACACATGCACATGTTGCAACGGAAGCCTAAGCAATTGCACCTAGAAACAGGTTTTTATCTTCTCACAGATATTAAAAGTGAATTAAGTTTTTTTTTGTCAGTTACCTTCCGTCGATCGTACACCCACTCACTGGGGTCTTTGGCAAACATTGTGTCTTTCATTGTCGCAATCGAAATCGAATTAAAAACAGAGACGAAAAAAAGAGTCGAATGATTAATTACCTTCCGCATTAAGTTCAATTAATAATGGGAATACAATGAGCTGCTGGTGGTATAGAAAAAATATTGAAACAAGTTACGAAACTTAAGCTTGTTGCTCTCTCGTCAAGCCTGCTGTTTGCTGTGCAATTGAATTTTTTTTTTTTTAATTTGATTTGGATGGGCACGGCACCGAGGTAGGTGATGTAAACCGCGTGCCTATGCCAGGTGGTGGAAACGGAGACGCGAGAGGTAGTCGGGCCAGAGTGACAATAACTGGTGTCAAGTGTTTTGTAATTGTGGAAAATGTTCTGTCAGTTTTACAAGGTCTCGGGTGATTCAGGTGCGGTTGTTGGGTGTCAGAAACTTGATTTTACACGCGCGTTTTTTTGTCGTTTTTGTTGGTTTTAAGAGATGAGTTGAACTTGATACTGTCACAACTTGGCAATCGAGCTTCACTTGTTTGACTAAAGACTGAAAACGAGGTTGTTTTTGAACCTTTCCTTAGACCTGCCTACTCTTTTGGCTTCACTTTCTGGCGAATTCACTCCATTTTTTTGGATTACAACTGTTGAAAGTTTGATATTTGAACTGAGATCGGTTTTGCTTTAAAAAAAAATTAAATAAAGTAAAAACTCGTTTTAGGGGTCCCCGGTTCGACCCCCGAAAGAACCAAATTACATCTTAAGGTTTTTCTTCCACTGCGCCACCTCTCGCGAACGTCTGACAAACAACCGAGAGTAAAACTGTCATGAAAGAGCTGCTCAAGAAGCCGTTTGGACTCGTCGTAGGATTGTAGATCCCTTCCATTCGTTCCAAAAATGAGGCCGAGGGTCCCACAGACCTCCTGCGCCAACAATTTATATTTTTAAAAACTCGTTTGCATTCTCAAAACTGAAGATCCCGTCGCTAATTATTTTTATCTTCTGCCCTTCAAGTCGTGTCAGAGCTTCCGCTGTTTTGAAGATATCTGTTTCGGTCTGATAGAGCTAATCTCATCGCTAATAGTTGTCGCTAAAAGCTGTTCAAGTCGTGTCAGAGCTTCCGCTGTTTTGAAGCTATCTCTTTGGGTCCGTCTTGAAGTTAAACCTTTCTTGCAGTCGAAAACTTGTTTGAACCCTCAAAACAGAAGGAGTTGATTTTATTGCTAGAATTTGTCATCTTCTGCCCTTCAAGTCGTGTCAGAGATTCCTGTTTTGAAGATATCTGTTTCGGTCTACCTTGAAGTTTCTTGCTGCCGAAAATCTGTGTGAATTTTTAAAAAGCACGTTAAATTTTTTAATGGCGATTTTCGACAAAGCACTATGAGCTGTCTTCACAGTTTGTCAGACCTAAGTCCCTCATCGCTTGGAAGTACTTTTTCAAGTGATACAGCCTATAATCTTTTCTGTTAAAAAATTCCTATAAATTCTATTAAAAGGTCCAGTTCTGTCCTCTAGTAGGCAATCCTATCTTAGACTAAAAATAATTCGGGGGCTATTAGACCTTTTAAGCTGAAAATTAAAACAGAGGTAGATGCTATAGAAAATAGGTTGGGGAATATATTTTAGGGTCTGAATTTTGTAAGAAAGGGTACCTTGCGAAGGCCTAAAGTTTCTCATTCTTTACATTTCGGAAGCATCGTTTTTATAAATTTCTTTTACGCCTTGAGAGTACTGGTGAGTCGAGTCTTACACCTTTGCCATATATGTTGATGAGCTAGTTCGGAAACTTATTTTTTTTTGACATGATAATGTTAAAAAGAACCTGTAAACAAATTCAAAGCGACTTGTAGGTCTTAAAAACAAGAAAATATGAAACAATTTAGACCGCAAGTCGTGGTCAACGTTCTGCACACTCAACAAGTTTCTCTGGCAACCGATTCTTTTCCAACTTCTTTCAATTTATGCCTAAGTTTATCGTGGACCGATCTTAGTAGTCTTATTTTAAAACAAGCTTCAAAATTCGTAAGTTCAAACTTCAATTTGTGCTGTTAAATTCTTGTTTTCCGTGATACAATTCAAAGTGAAGGCCCACCGACTGTCTCCTGTGGTACCTCTCCCTTACTACCCATCACCATTCACCGATATTTATATATAGTATCATTGAAAATCTAATTTAACAACAACGACCGACGTGTCAATTCGCAATGTGTGCGACGATATTTGGAAAACTTCAAAAGAAGAAACAAAAAAATAAAATTGGAAACTTTTCCCCCTTCAATGTTGCCAAGCAGCCCAATTATTCTTTGGTTTTTTTTTTTCTCTGTCGCTTTTATCCTTCAGCCCTTCAAACTCCGCATATGTATATACTTATATAACACGTTTCACCATGAGTGAATTTGCATTCCCATGTGCATAAGGATTGAAAGTTTGACTCTCGGAAAGTTGTTATACAATTTTTTTCTCTCTTGCCTCCTCAACACTCATAAGGCGTATCCTTTTATCCTTGAAAGGATCCATTCGTTTGCAATGTTAGTACTTTAGTCCATCTATCCGACCAACCACCCGCCCACTGGAACACCTTTACATCCGGTTCTCGGGTATGCCTGTGCATTAGATAGATAGAGCCCTAAAATGTGGGTGTACCACGTACGAGGAGTATAGCATTTAGCACTCGACGTTATGTGTGACACATAGAGTAGTCCTGGTCGCTTAGATGTGTACATTTTGGAGGGTGCCAACAGAGACTTTGGTACTTTCAGTTTGTGAGAGCATTTTTGGGTGATGGGAGAGAGAGGGCTTCTTTTTGTCGCTAAAGAAGTCAACGCCGCCGCGCTGTCGAATGTGTTGTGTATGTGCTTGGTGCAATGGGATGGGTAATTAAAATGTTCCCTATGCCATACCTTCCACACAACTGCAGTAGCTAGGTCTTTCAACAGTTTCATTAAACTTACAAGAACTGATATAATGTCCTTCATATATCTATAGAGGGAGGGAGGGAGTTTCGACGGTGGCCTGGGTAATACGTTGAAATATACTTTGAACGAAGTCCCATGCTGGGAGATGAATGGCAGTCGGATGGATGAAGATTATAACCTGTCGTATCGGCTCTTGCCAAAGATCACGACGGATGTGCCGAGAGGAAATATTTTTCGGGTGCGGAGTCTGACTCTTTGGGGATAAACAGGAAATTTATTATTTGGCCAAGGATAGAGTGTCGGGATTAAATCGATTTATAGTATATAGATTGGAAATTTCCAGGGGTTATCCTTTTGCATGTACGAGCGCGATAAGGGTTTGCTATGATGTTCGAATGAAGTAGGAGTAGGGTTGTGCCTTGAGATGGATTTTATGGGGGTTCAGATGGTTTTTTTTTGTGTATAAGTACTCTAAAAGACTTTGAGGCCTTCGCAACACAGATTTAATCAAATTCTCACGGCTATAGACTTTTTGATAGACCGCTAGATATGTTACACATGCCAACGAAGAAGAATTTTCTTAGTGACTGCCATTGGAGGGAGAAATTCACTCGCATGGGTCTATCAAAGAGCTAGACTTGAAAAAACAGCTTGTTGTCAAAAATATGCACAACTGACAGATAAAAATTGTAAGCGCACATTCATGTGCGCAACTGAAAAACGTTTTTTTTTTGGCCCGTATGCCTTTTGTGGATGTCTCTTTCAACTCTACCAAGCAAGCGCACACGAATTTCTTCTTCAGTTTTTGCGCACATAAATGTGCGCTTTCATTTGACAGATACCGAATGCCTAAGTTGTTGTTTCCTGACTTATCCGTCTCTCACTGGCAGCTTTGAACACTTTTTATGGTAAGCGGCTTCGATTTCGTTGCAAAAACTGACACAGGATGATTTTTCAAGAACCTGAATTTAAATCAAAAGTGCCATTTATTCAAAAGACACCAACACAAGGGGAGAAAACAATTTGTCTTAATTTCAAGCAATTTTCTAAAACTTACCACCACACTCCTCCAAGTAAAGCGAAACTTACACTCAGTGTAATTGATGCAGAAGCCAGCATGGGGGCTGACCGTCTGCACTCTTCCACTGCAGATACCTACAGCAAATGATGCAATTCCTAGTACCGAGCTGCTGGCTTCCATTGAATTGTGACGCGCCGGCAAGGATGCACCAATGACTTGGATTGGATTCGATATAGGGGGACATAAAGTGGTTTGGCCGTCACCGAACCAGCAATAGGTAGACGTAAGAGCTGCTGCTGGTGGTGCACACCCTAATTTGCACACAATCGGCCAACGGATGTGATTTGGTGTGACAACAACGACTGCATCAGCAGCAGATACACATTTTGGTGCAATTGACGACCGACGAAGACGACAATGGTGATTGAATTCAGTTGCCCAAGTTAAAGAGGAAATTTCCACTTTTCGTTTAATTCAATGCGTCTTTCATTTGTTTTTCAAACTCTATGGTTGGCTTTGTCTGAAGGGGAACATCGGCATGTCGTCCGCTTGCATTGTATATACGACTTATGGAAATCTGATCATTGTCAGGTGGCATGGTGGTGGAGAGACTACATGCAGAGAGACTTTGCCCGATGGGCGGTGTAGAGTTACCTTTATGCAGCATTCGAGGAATACCAATGCGGAACGTGCTCATAATATGAAATTTATTTATTGAATCAATGGGCAATCGATGTCCATTTCGTATACGTTTCGGTCGGTTGTATCTATAGATATGTGTATATGTATTTTTTAATATTGCGTTCGTGATATTTTGACGTGCGTGCTAGTACTCAAAGAAGACGACTTTGACCAACTTCGGTAATGTTGATATTTTTGTGCTGAACACCTTCAATCATAATATGTTTGGGGGAGGGGGTGGTGGTCAGGTATAGCGGTATACGAGGTGCGAACCGTTTTACGGGTCATTGAACATTTGCGTGAGCCGAAGACATGCTTTTTCGATTTGTTGAGGAAGTGGTTGACGGTGACAGGTGTTGTGTGGTTGGAGGTACAAGCAGACTGATAACTTTTTTGTCTTGTGTACTAGTTTCCAGAGGTTTAACTTGCAAATGGGCACGATCTTGCTGTATATAAACCCCAAAAGTAACAAAGAGTATAAAGATTTAAAAATACAACTCAATTCAAAGAAAATTTTGTAAGCGCACATTTATGTGCGCAACCGAAAAACGCTTTTTTTTACCCGTATGCCTTCTGTGGATGTCTCTTTCAACTCTACCAAGCAAGCGCACACGAATTTCTTGTTCAGTTTTTGCGCACATAAATGTGCGCTTTCATTTAAATGGTTTCCAATTGATTTATTGCTATTTAAAGATAGTAAACTCTGCCCGTAGCGATCGGATATTGAAACATTTGCGGGTTCAGCGTCATCGTTTTGTAAAAGAACGCCGTCAAAAAGGAAGCACTTGCAATGAAAGCTATAAAGAACAGTAAACAAAAGATGCAGTCCTTGTTCATTTGCAGGCAAACTCCCAGGGTTAAGCACACTTCTCGGCATAGGTGTGCCAGTCGACTTGGGCGTCGGAGTTGAAGCGCTTCGGTGGTAGGTGGTTGGACCGCCTCAGTCTCAATCGATTCGACAGACGAGCTGCGGTCCAGGATTATTGTGTGAACTTTACAGCATGCGGACTCGTGTGCGTTCTCTCGACAGGGTTGATAGGAAATCGCTCTGCCGTCCTGAATATCTTCCTCCACCTTGATCTCTGTCAGTGCATGTTGCGATTTAATTTTCGCAGGACTCAATGCGCAAGATTTTATGTCCTCAATCGATATAGCCGTCATTCCTGACCCCATAACTTCACTCTCCGAGGTATGCGACCCAGGCAAGGTTATATAAGTCGTTGTCGCAATAACTGTTTCACTCTCTGCATCGCTTGGGGGACCCTCCATTGTTTGAGGGAAATTTCGAAAAAAAAATATAGCACGTCAAGTTGTTACAAAATGAAAGGAAATACGATTTTTTTTAGGAATTTTGTTTAATTTATTTTGTTTGACAGGATCTACAACTCACTATGAATATAGGAAAAAAGGATTTCCAAGTAAAATTCATATCATAAGATTACACAGAGTGACTTGGGATGACAGATTGTGGTTTGTTGCCATTCTTGCCAATATTTGTGACACCAGTTTGATTGAAAACGGTCGCTGTTATCCCATAATAATTGTGGGATTTCATTCGGGGCACTGACACATGGGTTATTTCAATTTTTAATGAACCAAACGTCCTTTTACTTCACCCTATGGGGTTCTTGAAGAACATTTTATTTTCAGAACCCAACCGGATCATTAAAATCACCACAAGTAACCGAGACGACCGAAAAAACGAACACATTTTATAACTCCTCCTTTGAATCCTTTAGGGGGGGGGGGGCTGCTCAGAATTCCCATACTGAAATGTGTGCGCACTTAAACTTTAAAAGGATGTTCCAAGTCGTACGTTACACGGTTACCACTTTGCGGAATATACATTTTCATTGCGCAACCATAAAAGTTTAACTTATAGCGTAGGACTTGTCTTTACCACCTCTTTTGTGTTTTGGTTGTGTTGTGTTCGTTTTTTTTTTATGAACTTTAATTAACTTAAGAACGAGTAACGACAACGATAATGATGACGGTTTGCTTTGGTGGATCCTAAGAAGTCTGGAGGTCATAAAAATTCAACTCACTCCATACACGCCGCACGAATTGCATTTCAGCGACGCGATGTCCGCAGAGTCAGAGACGGAGACAGAGACAGACCCAGACCAGATCCACAAAACTACACTCAACTAATGAACATCGTTCGTCATTAAAGCTGTGGGAAAACATAAATTTTGAGCAGCAATAAACCAAGCCAAGCAATTTTGACGATGGGGGCTGCATAGCACAACTTGTCTGCAGACTGTCTGTCTTCCTTCTTCTTCTTTTTCGGTTGTTGCTGTTGTTGTTGTTGTTCCTTGTTGATCTTAATTTGGAATTAAATTTGCGGAGTGTGACGGGGTATAGCTCGAAGCTTAAAGTGGCATTGAAACGCACTCGTTTAAATGTGGCCCGGGGAGGTCCAAATTGATATTGAAAACTGAGGGGTTATCAACTTTCATCGCTTGTTGTGTGCGCGAAGATTTTTCCTCTTTTTAACAGTCACCTTTTGTAGGGGTGGGTGATAGTTTTTCTTGAGGAAATCCAAACTCATTGAATTTATCATTGCACCATGAAATACTCGCAAACACCACATCCGTCGGCCGCCCAAACGAAACAAAAAAGCTAATCCTTCTTCCGTCGACCCGTGCTGGCGTCCTTAACCCAACTCTACCTTCGTGTAATTATCAGACCAGCCTCAGAACAAGTTGTACATATACATGTAAGCAAATGTATAGTCACGGGCACGCGCACAACTTGTGTCATGTCGTAGGCCTTGTACCTCTGATAAGGCTAGCCTAATAAATTTCAAATCACCTAAGCGCATCGGTTGTGTCGCAAGTCGCAATCGCAACACGGAATGCGATAACTTGTCATTAATCATTTGGACGAGGACACGAGGAACTAACGCAACAGTCTGATAGAGAAAACGAAATGTGGGAGCCTTATTGAACGGGTTCTCAAGAAGTACCTACTACAAAATATATCTGCATACGTGATAAAAGTGAAATTAACACGAAACTCGGGGTTCATTGAACCTCTTTTGCATGTTGAGCACTGCTTGGTCGGCCGGCGGTCTGCTCATAGTTCAGAGGTAAGCTTTTGTCGCACACATGCAATTGCAATGAAAAAATAAATGCAAGGATTTATCGGATGGGTCGTAAATTCACGGTTTAGCTTGGTTTATGCGCCTGTAAATTTCACTAGGCGGCATTGTAAAGGAAAACGAGTGTACTAGGCAACCGATAGAGGTATATTTTGGGTGCCTCTGCGCCTGTCCGTGTGTGGGCTCGTCGAAGGAAGAGATTTGCGTCTTATCCTCGTTGTGTAACAGACTCTTGTGTACGCAACGCACCTGCTTATAATTCGCAATCGTAAAAGGCTTGCGTTTAATTGCTCGCTTGGGATAGATGTCACTCGATTGACCGCATTGAGGCCTCTGACACGTTACATCCTTTTCTGTTTCACTTCCACGGCATCTCGGCTTATTTATCCCGATCCCCTTTGTCTTCCTTCTAACCAGTTTGCCTCAATTGATTACCTCGAGGAAATCATAAAAATCTCCACCGACCTAAGTGACACTGGCTCACCATTGTGTGTCCCATCTACTTAATTTTGTCCGGGATACGTTTATGTCTATGCCAGCATCCTTAGTGCTTGACATCCTGTGCGGCGGATATTTATGACGATACCAATATAATGCACTTCCCTACTCAGAATCCAATTTATAGTTCGCATTATTTTCGGTTTCCATTTTCTCTTGTGGCCGAAGGAGCCAACAACAAAAATACTAAATCACTTACCATTTTTACGAACCTAAAGTTAGTCAATTGTGAAAAGCCGAACGATGTCGACAATGACGGAGATGGAGACGGAGACGGAGACTACGACAGGAATGGCGGCATCAGCATCATACAACAAGAGTCCTCTCTAGGAGGGAGAAGAATTCTGTCTTCTGTGCATTTTACGACTTGAAACATTTTCCATTGTTATTTTAGTACGCACACACATATTTTATCTTTTGAAAAACAAAAATTTATGACACTTTTGAGTGATGGCAAAAATGTATGTCTTTTTTTGAGAATAGCTGCGCTGCATAAATTCAGAATGCCGATGACCTAAAAGTTGTTTTTATTTCACCCCAGGCCGCAGTCAAGGTAAGACTGACTACTGACTGTCTCTGTCAATCTTCACACTCCAAATTGTAACCACTTTATGATGACAAATAAAATATAGGATACAGATACAGATACAGAAAGCGATTGTGTAACGCTCTCTAAGTTGGCTCGCGTGCGTGCTACTGTCAAACGAAGAAAACTAATTAGTGTGTGCATTTTTTTGTTGGATTTAGTATACGCAACGAACGAAAAAAAACGATCACTTTAATGTGGCTACGGACTAAAAAACAAAAAAAAAAACAGGAGGAAAAAATCCAACAGGGTAGCAACAAATTGTCAACCGAGCAAAAGTAGATTTTTTTCATACAGATACAATTGGAAAATCGAGGGGAAATTTGCAAAATTACACCCATTTTGCTGAACACATACATAATTGACGGTAATTTCCGACAAAAAGACACAAACGTGAAGCCATTCAAAGAGAAACAAGTCTAAATCACCTGTCAGAGAGGTTTTTTCTTTTATTTTTCATTTGTCACAATTTCTCTTGTGATTTTTACCGAACCAACTTTACTGACTGGGGGACTGTGTTCTTTATAGCAAGCGTGCGAAATATCATCAAGTTGATGACTAGTTGGGTTAATTCAATAATTTTTCTTTAAATTGCCTACCATTTGACTAATTGAAGAGATTTTCGCCAGCGATATGCTCTGCGGCATTTCGAATACGAGAGCGTGGTTAAGATTTTTAAATTGAAATTAGTTAACACAGACTTGCGTCCGTCGTCTGTTTGCACCTTCTCGCAAACGGTTTGTTGGAGCACAATTCAAATCTGGCGCCAAATAATTGTATGCGGCCATATTGTTTTATTATTTTGTTTAAAAAACTGTTTAAATAACGAATTATTAGTTTAAAATTAATTAATTTAAAATTTAAAAAATGTGCTAAAGTGGGTCCTTTCTTTTTTTTCTTTCCAGGTACGATTTTGAAAAAGAGACGAATTTCTCAATCATTTTTACAGCTTTAGCTTTTCCCCAGTTTTTTTCAAAACTCTTAAAAAATACACAGCGCGGACGATAACAATTTTGAGCTGATTTTCGATGCACGATTTTTTCTATTTGTCTGTAAAAAACGAAGGATTTGGAAAGAACACTTGTGCAGACTGTGGGGCCCCAAATTTGAGTGTTGCCTTAATTGAGGGCTTCACCAAATTGAACAGTGCAAGAACAGTACGTTTGAAAGCGTAGTGGCCTTTAAGTTATTCTGATTCAACTGTGACCTTGTGTTCCGGATGACTTTTTGGCCAAACATTTGGTTGATGAGGCCTCGGATTTTGTAAGAAATCTATCTGTAAGTGACTCTCGGATTGTGAAAGCTCGACCAGTAGCTATGAACTGGTATCCACGGGGATGGGGCACCTGTTCTTTTGAGCAGTCCATCATAGGAACAGGACCAATGTGGGGGCTGTGGTTACTCAACTCATCGCGAGAACTAGATGTGTTCATTAGAGTTAGATAGACCTCGCCCCGATCACAGGGTTTGATGAGCTTACAGTCATTCGGAAAGTGAACTGGGGTTGGTCAAAATACTCACTCCAGGGCGTATTGTCAGACGCTTTTCTCATTGACTCTACGTGGGTATGCCCACCGTGCAATTTAAGCCCCACAGGCAGGTGTTCACGTAAAGCAAACCTTATTGAATTCAATGTGCAGTGTGTTAAACAGCCGAGACGGTAAACAACCCGCTGACAGTCGAGAATGATCCATTTAGTATGGACGATGATAGCCAACAATTTCGCCCACCTGACCTACATGAAGTAAGGGTAGCTATATCTCTTCTCTACATATAATGAAACTGTAGAATAAAAAATGCCTGACCGCGCATCACGCAGAAACTAATGGACGGATTTTGATAAAACTTGACATAGTGATTGCTTATGTTCTGGGTCGGGCTTTAGGATACTTTTTAACCCGGAATATAACTTGGTTTTACAAAATAAGTCAAAAAAACGGATATGTGTAAGGAATATTCTATTTATACAGTCCTAGCTCAGTAATGGCTTATCGGATTGAAAAATAAAGAAGTAGGCGAATTTAGTAAATTTTTCCCTGATTCATTTAAGATATAAAACATCCTTCTGCGTTGTCCTAAAGCTGAGCAATGTTCAAAACAATTCTTCAAAACATCGCAGCAAAATGCATTAAAGCGATGCTAAGGACAGTATGGAGTAATTCCAAAAGGCCCGCAACCTGGGTATAGACGTTGAGGTTTATTTTCAAATTTCTTATTTAAAACAAAGTCCAACAAGGCTGAGGGAGCGGATGGACCACCGACCGAGCGATAGATTGGTAAGGGGCATGCACCTTGAAAATTTTGTCAGACGAGAGGATGAACCTCAGTGCCACAAGAAATAAGACGCTCTGAACTGCGAGAACTACAGAGGAATACGACCAACTAACCAACAGAGGACCAAGTCTCCGCATAGAAGATCTTGTCGGCTGTAATGACCGCTTAAAACCTTTCGTCAACTGCCTCAGCGGCTCATATATCAGACAAAATTTTCAAACTCCGACAGATCTTAGAAAACTCCCGATAATTTCAGACTTTTTATCGACTTTTTAGTCGCCTTTGATAGCGGATAGGGACGAGCTATACAAAGCCTTGTCAAGTTTCGGTATTTCTGCCAAATCTCGCTGCTCCGGCAAAATTACTCAGCCGTTTGATGTCGAAAAAGGTTTAAAACCGTTTAAAAGGTTTAGAGCCCACGCGCTGTCGTGTAACTTCTTTAACATCATCCTCGTCTTGCTGAATTTTGCAGCAGCATATGGACTCTGTTTAAATCGGATGAATACCTTTTGGGATGTCTTGAGAGAAAGACTCTTTGGATTATTTTTACCTTTTTTGTTTGTCAGAAGGCATTTATGATCTACTAGGTCTCTTGGAACTAGTTCCGTTTGTTAACTACCCAATTCTTATGCTAAATGAAGTGATCTGTGTTTCAATAACGTTACGGACCAACAGATCTTCTGTTGACCGCAGCTATTACTTATAAAATTGTTCCCACTGTTCGACGCACCTTAAAAATCATCACTAGCTTTTCGCTACAAGGTTCAAGGACACAACTACCCCAAAAAGTATACCCTTAACAGATGCTGATTTGCCAACCAAATGCGTCCATAATGCCTGCGGCAACATAGATAAATCCGTCACTTCGATTACATCTTATCCGAATACCAGTGACAGTCTTAATCAAAAAGATAACATTCACAAGGTCACGCGACACTTCATTCTAATAAATCTTGGTAAACCCACCCCCCGCGCTAAGCAACTTACCCTCAATGTTTACATGGCTCTGTGTTCTGTCATTACATATTTACTCAACAAAAAGATGCACAGAACATATAACACATAAAACCAACAAAAGAAAAAGTATAAAACACACCAATGGTGTAAATTGTCCAATTTTTGTGAATTTGTTTGAAAACTTTTGCCATATAATACAGAAACCATTTTTGTCTGTCCCTCCAGTGGTGCATTGGTGCTTGTCACAGAATACGCAATTCCAGCGTATAAGGTGAAGTTGATCGACTACCGACTTTGGGGAATTAGGGACCGAATTGAAATGTGAAATGGTTTCTTATTTTTTTTGTTATGATTTATGTTGGTACACTCGTGTATCCCTCTGTCAGTGCAGAGACAAATGTCAAACGACTAATCAGAACAAATGTCATGTTTGTAACCTTCGACTTGTACAGTTTCACTTTAGCTCTTCCAATTTCATGCGGCATTTGCAACGCTTTCCAAAACCCATTACGCGCCTTCTTATATTGTTACACGTTCAACCGTCGTCGTTCATCCCGCAGCTTTACTTTTACGGCCATTGAGACCTGACAAGCGGAGGGCATTGTCTGCGTAGTGGTTCGTATTTTATTTTTTTTGTTTTCTTTTATGTTTAATCGAAATTGAGACGTGAGCTGATCATAGTAACAGAAGTTCAAGACACATTTCTCTGGGTGAAAGTGAGAGGAGTGTGGCGAAGGTGATTATGGGGTAATCTACAGTCAGGGCGTGCTTCAAATACGTATATATTTTTTTTTGCATGACTACTGGTGCGCCTGCCATTGAATGATAATTATTTGTGACAATTCAGCTGTCATTAGAGAGATTTGCAGTTGAAGAACAATGGAGAAAGCATGTTTATAGTTTTTGACATCGCGTTACGGGGGTCATCTGGTGTACATTGAATAATGTGTACCTGGCAACACTTCGCGCACACTGGTACTTCTTCAATTCGAAGAGATGACACCATTTACAAAAGGGAAAATACCCCCTTAACAGTTACTCAATTCAGGTGCCTGATTGAAAATTCTTCACACAATAGCGAAGGACCGACGAAAAGGAGAAGCGAAGTAAACTTTGATTACGTAAAAAAGTTACCACTGACGTAGGTATAGATGGACCTGAGTAGGGGACGCAATAATGTCACGAGGTGGAGAAACCTTCGAAGGTCTTTTACGATGCCTTCCTGTGCATCTTTGTAAACTGCCGCACTTCCGTTTTCCATCTCTCTGGTGTTTTCTATGTCCCGCTGTTTAATCTCACACGCAGAGTTCGTTTTTCGCGGTCAATAACTTTGAAGATGCTGACGTCGTCGGTCGGTGAGCTTTCAATTGTAAGGGTGCGCGCCAAAGAAAGCTCATTTTAGGCTTTCGCTTTTTTCTCCGTAGAAAGATACCTACGTACAAAATGGGTGCACTTTAAAAGGTTTTTCATCCAATTCAATCCGACTATGGGGCACTTTGCTCGTATTTCTGACGTGCGAGGTCAAAATTGCCGCCATGTGATTATACCAATTGACTCATTAATGTCATTCGTTTTTTTATTAACGACAGCACATTAAAAAATATTTTCAAATCAATTGCCTTGTCAGATGTGACATTTTAGAAATACTGTTAGAAAACTTCATTAGCTAACTATCATCATGTCAGCGACTACTGCAGCACCTGTCTTGATTGGTCATCAGTTGAAACGCATTAGCATAACAGAACTGTCATGTCGCAAGTTGTATAATAATTAAAAATGTATAATCTCCCCATTTCAATTAGAACGAGTCGAGTTGTTTTGTCATTAAGGGAATTGTGCATAGAGGCAAGGGGAAACTGAATTTAAATGCGTGCAATGTCCTTTTAAGGGTATGATAACTGACGGTGTGTTTCTCTGTCAATTGAGATTAAAAATTGGATTTCAGTAGACTGTTGTGGGTACTCTCACACAGAGAAAAATCGTTGACGTTGTCATTGGGGTGAACAACTGAGGTCTGTTCCTTTACTTTTGTAGTAAAAATGGAAAAGACTGTCAAAATGACAGTGGAGTGGATGAATTCTCTCTCAGAGATGGAAAATTACGGAAAAGTTAAGGAACGCTTTTGTAGTAACCTGTAAAATATGACAGATAGTTAATAAATGCCAAATGGAACAGCAAATTCAAATCAGCTGTCAATTCTTACGCAAAAGTTAAGGAACGCTTTTGTAGTAACCTGTGAAAAATGACAGATAGTTCATAAACAAATTCAAATCAGTTGTCAAATGGCGACTGACAGTTGTTTCAATTCTTACGCAATGAAATTTGTTGAGTAAAAACTAGTAAGAGGGGAAATATCTTGCCGCTCTCTTTTACGAATTTTTCGAGTTGAGGAACGACCATTGAGTAAAATGCGTAAGAATTCGTAAAAATTCGTGAAGATTCGTAAGATTTAAAAGCAAAGGAACAGACCTATATTTCAAAGCGGACAAGTTTGACGTTAGAAAAATGGAAATCTGTGCTCGTTCACAGATCAGACGATGATCCCGCGCCTAAACATTTTGCCAGGGGCCCTATTTCTTTTACAAAAAGAATATACTGCGCTATGTTAATGCAATGCATTAAATAAATTGATTTTAAAACTCATTGAATTGAATTTTCTTTAAATAAATGGAAAGTGAGTAATTTTTCAACCTATCTATTCAGTGCCCGCCCACTGGTCCTCCCATTTTGATAATGAAATCTCTATGGTCCTGCCACAAAACGAAAATAATAATAATTTTATCGCATTAATTTATTAATTAAGCATTTAATTCCCTCTGTCGTATTATTGACGTCAAATATAATTAATTCGTATATACTGCTGCACGCCCCATTTAATCTCATTAATCTGGCAAACTGCATATAAACCGTTAAGTACCCCATTCCGTGTTCAAAACAAATTTTTGAGTTTCAAAAAAAAATAAAAATTCAATCAAAACAAAAATTTAATTGATATAATGCAAACGCGCGTCAAAGTGCATACAAATTCAAACGGAATAGAAACCCCAACGCGACTCGTATTTAATTTGATTCCATTTCTGTTATTTATACGGTTTTTTTTTTTGATGATTATTTTAGTCCTGCCCCAAGGATGAATTTGCTAATTAAAAGTTTCAATTTTCACTAACCCATCACCACACCACTAGAAACCGACAATGATGATGATGCTGTGCACAGTTGTGAGTTAATGCGGGACAGAAAGTTGTTTGAAAAACCACCACAGTTGCTGTCAGTTGTCTTTAGTTATAGAAACTAATTTATTTTGATTCAATGGCGTTGACGGGAATGTCAATAGCTTTCCGACTCATTGGTGGCGCGGTATAACTCGGAATGAAGTTAACTTTATTGTAAATGCGGCACAATTTTCCACGCCTAATTAGCGCTGGAAAATGCCAGGCTACACTCATTCGCTGTGCTCAAGGGCTCAACAGCAGCGTCGTCCTTGTACGTTTTTTTTTTCGTGATGCCCAATTAGGGATGGCAATCGTGAAGTTTATTCCTCAGCACGTCCATATTGACTTGTGTATAGGTGTGTAAGTCAAGTTTTCCGGCTTATAAATTAATCAAGTTGGAAAATCTAATCATCGTCACTCTTGTCAAAAGCGGACGAAAAAAATACGTAACAAATTGCACACACCCAATTACATGGAAGAAATTCTTCCTCTTGTTTGTTGGAAAACTTCAAATGTTCTAAATTCCTTGAGAGAGAGAGAAAGGTGCGCTCCTTTGTTTCGCCGATAGGTTGAAAGAATTACCATGGCTCAAGCAACCCAGCCAGGCAGTCAGCCAAGGCCTGAAGTGTAAATGAATGCTACTCCCTGCTAAGGTAATCAAATTTGCTTCTTCATGGAAAAAGTGTCTAGAAAGTTTTTCATTCTGCCAAGAAGCGACAAAAAGAACCCAGGCCTTTGCGTTTGTAAGCGTCAAAAGTTTGTTTATTAATAAAACTACTGCGCTTTGTGCAAAAGTGCTGCAGAGTGCTGCTGCTGCTGCTGCTTCTGCAACATTACACACAAAGAGGGAAAGCAGAAGGAAGCACATTTTATTGTGAAAAGTCCTTAATTTTCGTTTCCGTAAACTGATGATTGTATAGGGCCTTAAATTAGATGGTTTGAGTGGGTATCACGTTGAGCGGGGGTTGTTTTAGTTTCCCCTGCAAATTTCAAATACAGGTCAAGCAATCGTTTCGTAGTATTTTTGCAGAGGGGATATCATTTTCTCATTGGAAAATCAAACAGAGCTTGGAAGCAAAACATTTCTGAAGCTTCTGCATTTTTTAGTTCTGTTTTTCAGCTTCTGTTGCATTGAAAGTTACCACTTTCTTTGAGATTTTCGAAAGACTTCAACACAAAATGATCAAGGCGTCTATAGACAAAGAAATAGCTGCAAATGATTTAGTTATGCAGCTGCTTGGGCCAGGTTCCCATCTTAACACGCTGGTTTTCGTCTGACTACTAGAATAATGTTTAAAAGACTCAAATATATGCTTTCAAAATTGAAAACAGTCCTCTTAGAAATAAATATATAAAAAGCCCATCAAGTTCATGTAGGTTTGCATGAGTTGCTATTTTTTATTTCATTTTTTGGGCGTGCTTAGCAAGTTCTGCCCACTTACAACAGCGTAGAAAATTTAAGGAAAAAAAAAACAGGGACCAGCTCCCGATCAATTGATTTTTAATCTGTAAAAATGAAGATGAATCTCTCGTAGCTCCCATGGAATATTTCAAAAAAAATTGGCAGCTCCACTTGGGAGGATATTTCTGTTTTTAAGCTGTTAAACCGTCCAAAGCTTGTTAAGTTCTGTTGGAAATTTTACGCGAACTTTTATAATTTCCAGTTTTCACAATCGAACTACCACCGATCTTTAAAAAACTCTCTTGATGAAAGTGGGTGTGAATGGATTTTGAGGGCGTTCTCGTTGGCTTACAATTTTTGACGGCTTTATTTTCCAGACGATTGAAAAAGCTACCAGAACGATGGGTAAACTGGGCTTGAATTACCGCATCCGTCATCGAGTAATACGTGACTGAATTTGTTATTGTTTTGCATGTAAAATCAGCAAAATTCAGTGACGTATTGCTCGCTCACGGATGCGATAATTCGACCCCTGACATTTACATTTTTGAATAAGAAAAATAAGCGAATCAAATGCTCATGGCTTTCTGTTATAACTGACTTAAGTTTTCAAATAAGTTTCCTTTTTTAAATGTGTCTTAAAAATATTTCTGTGACCAACTTCGAACAGGCAAAAAACCCAAAGAATGTGTTCCCTAATTTTGTACAAGTTATTTCTTGATGGCATAACTAAACGTCTTAAGGTGCCTGTCCATTTGACAGTAAAAATGCTGCAAGCAGGGGTCGATTCGCGTCGTCCGTGATCGAGCATTACGTTCACAGAATTAAGTTGATTTTCATGTGAAGCAAAAAAAAATTCCGTCACGTAATGCTCGTTCACGGATGACGCGATTCGACTCCAGCTCTCAAGCAGCTCTCGAGAGCAAACTCGCAAGTGAACATAGTCTTGTGACAAATTCGCGGAGAGTTTACTTTTTACTCTCGAAATTCGAGCCTTTTGAGAGTCACTCGCAAGTGGATACACGTTCTGATCACTGCCGGAGATTAGCTCTCAAAATTCCAACATGCTTCGTATTTTGCGAGCAGCTGTCGAGAGTGGCAAAACTGTGGACATCGGAGGAAACTAATCAACGCTCACATACTGGTATGGCATTTTTAAAATATTAGGCCCAACAATTAAATTAAAATTTCACTTGGTGTCTAACGGCAAATATCCTTGAACTGTTGAGCATCTTCAATTTGAACTCCCTTGTAAGAGTAGACCCTGCACCGAGTTGAGGACGACGATAACCATGGTTTAATCCAGCACTTCTTGTTTGCTTTATTCTTTTTTTAAAGAACAGTACCAATAATAACGCTCCGGCAACCCTTTGCTTGTAAGAATGCATTTTAACTGGGAACTAGCAGACGAAATATATCAAGTGGAAAGGGTTTTAGAGTACTCTTAGGAAATCTACTCTCAAAATGTTTTAAAAGAACTCGCGAGATTAAAGTCTCGAAATAATTACTCTCAAATTGACAGCCACCCAAGAGTAACTCTCGAAAGTTTACTATAGTGAAAGTACTCTCAAATGGACAGGCACTTTTATAGAGTTTAGTATTTCGCAGTATTGCAAACTAAAAAAACCAACACAATTTCTAATTGTTTATATATTTTACTATAGCAATTATATTTTATTTTTATTAATTTTTTTAACCAATTATGGTCAAAAAATATCGCCCCCCATGTGCGCCTCCTCAAAATATTTCCACAAGATTTGTTGCTGTTATTTTTTTATTTAAATTTAAAAATTAAAATTCAATAATCGCACGTATTTTGTTATTTAAAATCCGCCGTTCATCAAGCTAAATCAGGTCATACCACTTAGCTCGTTTCATTGCAGGATTTATTTATTTTTTAATACTTTTTCGTCTTTGCGTGTCAAAAAATATATATGAATTTTTTTCTTAGTTTTGATGATAAATGTGTGCTAAATTTGTTGCCATTATAATTCAATCGAACCCGCTGAATGTTATTTATCACAGAAAAACCGTATATCTCTATATCCTTATACCCGCCTGTCGTGATAAATTTTCCCCAAATGATATTACTCAGCGGAAATTTCAAGCAAATAAAACCAAAATACTCTCCTGTCAGCTAAAAAACAAGCTCAAAAAGTATTTTATATTATAATGATAAATTTTCTATTATGTGATGAGAAAAAATCGCTTCATTTCGTGTTTTCTTTTTCCGGCTGTTTGCACATCACGTGGGCTTGCGAATGCGAACCCTATCCCATGCAATCAGATAAATTTATTTTTCTCTTTTCTTTCTCTTGTGTATGTGTGTTTTTTTTGGGAGTCGAAAGCGATGTGACAGGTACGAGATTACATTGTTATTCGAAGGGAAAAATAATGTTTTATTTTTTGTGGGTGTCGTATTCCTTTGATTCAGTCTCTGTGTGTTTGTGTGTGCGAAAAGGATACAGTGCAAATATTTTCATTGTCAACGTTACAAAAACAAACCGAACAAAGTTTTTGAAATCTTTGCGCTTTTGATTTATGTTAAAAACAGCCGCCAGCAGCCAGCACCTATTATCATCAGCAGAGTGCGATCAGTTGGACGGAAAGATTCGGATTCGTTTTCGTATGCCCATCGGTGACATATACGGGTGAGATGTACAGTAAATCATCAATTATTTTTACGGCCCACAAATAAACTTCACTGGCTCATTCGCTGGGGGCCATTCGACACACAAAATTGAATAAAGAATTTTTACACAGTGTGTGTTGGAAATGTTGTATATCTGTTTGAATTGATTATTTGTTTTTTAACGTCAGACGTAACAGAATGACCCCCGGAATCACAAACGTCGATTTTATGGGGTTTCGTACCGCCACACCAAGTACGGCACCCGTTTATGAGTTTCCACCAGTGTTTTATGACGACTACATCTCTATGGGAAGATGTAGTTGCTGCGGGCACGTTCAGACTCCACGGTGAGCAAATGTTTACGTATGGCTCCACAAGAAATCCACAGAGCAATGGAAAGTGGTACAGCAAAGCTGTTTGGGTGAAGGGGCCTTTCATACACAGTCTATTTTAATTTTAAGAAATGTGAATGACCCACGGCTACCTACAGTTTTGAGCGCACTATTGGGGTAGCTATAGCTGTGGGTGGCTGTGGGAGGATGGTCCCTTTTTATGCGAGTGATTAGGAGTAAACAGTAGCCAGAAAAAAAATCTCTTTATAAAGTGGAGCTTTGCGAAATGTTGCGTTGACTTTACAAGACTCTTATATTTATTTAGGTCCACCCGCATCTATTCAATCTTTCCTTTCTTACTCTAGCTTGTGTTAAAACTTATCGAAGAAAATCCCAAATGCCGACGAGATGAGTATCAATTTAGTGATGCTAACCCACGCGGTTTTTTCACTTGTTGAAAGTAAACGTTGTCCAGATCAATACCATCCAACTCCGGCCATAAAAAATCATTAACCATCTCTCGAAATGACCCCGCCGGACATTAAACCGCACCAAACAGTTACACGTTTAGGATGGAGAGGCTTCTTAAAAATAACTCTTGGGTTTTCCGAGCCCCAGATGCGACAATTTTGCTTGTTGACGTAGCCACCGAGGTGGAAATGGGCCTCATAAGTCAAGATGATTTTTCAATGGAATTCCGGATCATTTTCATGCATTTCAAGGACCCAATTTATATAATTTCAATGCGTTGTTGAAGCGTGTATCGTTCCATTTTTAGTAATGGCGTAGTTTCTACTTGTCAAATGTCAAAAAATAACAGTTTCGAAAGTGGCAGCTACCGAAATAGCGGTGCTATTCAAAATAACACCTCTTATTCGAAAACCCTTTATATGGACAACACTGATCCGAGCGACTACACCCATTCCAATTAGATTAGATTTGGTTATGGGGTTGGGAACAAGCCACAGGAAGGCCTATTGTGATTAACTCCAATCAGAGCTCACTCATGATGCCACACTTTGTGATGAGTCCTAGTAAATCTTTGAGTGGGCTGTCAGATATGTCCTCTGCCTCAAGGTAGGACCCATTCCCATTTAAAAAAAGAAGAAGTTTTATAGCTTTTTACCGATTTGGTTCGAAAGATTATTTGGTAAATTTTTTGCACGCCCTTAGTCACATATCGCGTACTTTATAGCGCGAAAAATATTCTAACTACACCCAAAGTTGCATTAAATCCCAACTAATCATCTATAGCACCCCACCCTACCCCACTGTCATTTGCAAGTCACATTCATTCATATGGTGTTTGTTTAGCCTATTTTTCACCCCGATCGGGTCGCTGACTGACGACACTCGTTGCCATGCTCACTGTACTACACAAAGCATCATTCATTTCTCGTCTTCCATCCCACCACACACTCGTATAGTATAAAGTTGATTTTTTTTCCATTGGCGTGCCTGACCTACACCAGAGCTACGCGCTGTGTGCTAGTTTTCCCACTATTGCGTATAATAAAAAAAAAAAACAAATTTATAAGACATTTATCCATTCGGCACGTTCCGCACGCGAGGCGGTCGCTGATGAACCATTTTAGACGCACATCGTAAATTTCGCGTTTTCTTTCAGACCTCTGATTAAAGTTGATGTAATAAAAAAAGAAATATTGTTTAAATAACAAAAAAAATAATATTATAGGCTCGCTCAGTGAAGTTGGCAACAAGTATAGAAATGTGCCGCGCATAGTTTACGTTCAGAAAATCCGAATAGAAATAAATAAATAAATTCAAACAAGATGAGATAATGCAAATAAAAAAAAAAATTGAAGCGGAATTATTGTGTGACGGGACTTTATAAATTCGCTATAACTGTTGGTGTACGGGCAAACGGGTGTGTCGGTGATTGATTGATGGTAAATGGATTTACAAAAAAAAAGAAGTAGTACCGCGTATTTTTAATTTAATTTTAAAGTCGAGTTAATTTTTCGCTTGCAAGTGGACACTGGATTGGATCTTTATTGCTCATCGATGGGCAAAAGCTTTTATCGGAGTGTGATCATTTAAAAAAAGTGTTCCTAGTCATTTTCTTTTATCTTGATTACAACAGAACTACTGAAATTTAAATCTTTTCATTAATACGTAAACATTAAAAGTTTCCGTACACTTTTAAAGTATTTATCATTAAATGAGGAGAATGAAACTTATATCATTCGAAAGGTACTGTGCCATAGATGTGCACAAACAAAAAATCGTAGGTATATGTCGCCATTAAGACTGGTAAAATGTAGTTAAGAATTTCCCATACAAAATGCTTAGCAGTTAATCGAAAGCATTTTGTTGCCATTCAAGGCTTTGCAGGTTGCATTTACTGAATTGGATGAGCTACGTAAGGTCAATCTACAGAAATGTGTCAGTCGAAGGCGGGTTTTAACCAGAGCTATTCGGAGTGACTTCTCCAAGGCCCATTTTTAAGGTATCTCTGACCGCCGTCGCGGACCTCTTTTCATCCCAACAAGCAGCAGTCATTATTCCTCGTCTTCATAAGTGCATCTTCATTACTCTGACGAAGAACGATACTTTGTCCTACTGACGGACAAATACATTTGTTGCGTAACTGCTGTTACCATGAATCTCTTATTTGTCCCCCTGTTTTTTTCCTTAAGCATCACTCCAAATGACGCCATACGTTGGTCCCGTACCCAACATTAAAGAGACATTACTCACTGCCAGACTATTGCCCGGAATAATCTTCTAGCAGACGACTCTTCAATTATAACTTTTCTGCTCAATTTGCCACCGCATTGAAATTGCCCAAAGTAGGCAATCAACCCCAGCAACAGTATAACAATCCTTCGGTCTTTTTAGAGACCCACAACAACATACGCACTGGCAATTTACGGCCCGTCCAGCTTGTGTTATTCTCTTCCCCTTTTTTCTTGCTTATTTGGTTATTAAACTTTATTAGATGACAGTTGGAATGGCAATCGATAATTCAATATTACTAACCAATTGCCCACCCTTACACAGCAATCAATTGCGATACAAGCAAACAAAAATCCTTCAGCAAGGAACTGCCATTTAATGATGGCAATTTTCTGCAAATATTCCCTCTACTGACCATATCAATTGTTTCTTTCTCCCCTCCTTTATATGTGAGTCCTTTGTGCCATTTGGAGTTTCTCGCTTCCGGTGGTTGTAGATTTCTTTTACATATCGGACTGGGGAGAGAGTCTTGCATAATAAGAGTGTTGTCGTCATTTCCTATGTGGTGTGCTTTCCCCTCTTTAATTGGTTTGTTAGCAACAAGTCTTGGCGATTCATGTAGCTTCTTGAGCAATGCAAACGTAATGATTGCCTTTATACATATTGCGTGTTTACGAAAAATTATATAATCGTCCAGCAGAGGTAGAAAAAAAAAAGACCTTTGCCATAGTGGAGGGTATTTGGTCGATGGTTGGAAACCGCTCACCTGTGGGACCAATTAGGCAACTTATTCTGCACAGTTCGGGTAGAATGTGTATCAGCAAAATGCTGTACAAAATAATTGGTGGTTACATATGGTCAAAGGATGGCCAGGGAATAGAAAATGTCGGCAAAGTGGAACAAACTAAAATTGCTGTCAATGAATTTTGTATGAAGCACGCTTTGACTGGAAGTGCGGCTAATGGTCGTCCTTATTGTGTGCTATTGTGGAAACGATTTTGAGTAATTTCCTTCGGAAGCGAACAAGACACAAAGAAAGAGGCAGCTGCATCAGTTATTCAGTGGCACTTTAAATATTCTAGTGATGTGCGGGTTGTAGGAAATTAAAGAGGGAGCTGTTTAAATTGTTGTATTGCATTTAAAACTCTTTAAAACAAATGTAAAATTAAAGTACTCAACTATTTTTTTCATTTAAAACTCTTTCACACAAAAAAAAGCTATTAAACCATAAAGTGGCATCACTGTTTTCTTATTTAACCGTTTTATCCATAAATTCTGTTTTGTAAAAATCACTATAATTTCACAAGTCTAACTGGTTGTTATAACTTTTTTATTTTCAGATCGCACAAAGCCTAGGAAAGAAAAGTATTAACTATGTATTAAAATGTGAGTTTCTTTTTTTTTACTACCATTTCTCTAATATAAAATATTTTCATAAATTATTGATTTAAACAAGGAAATTGAACGCGCATAAATAATTTACGACTGGTTGACTCCATTTTGTGTAAATTGCAATTAATTTTGTGCTCGAAAAGCAAATTGGCCATTAAATAAATTACCAAAGTGCTGAATGCGAGTGTGTGTGTTTGATTGTAGGGCGGGTAGCCGAAGCACTTTTGAATTAAATTTTATGAAAGTTTTATAGGGAACGTTTTATACGGGAACGGTTGTGATTTATATTGCATATTTTATGCGCTATGACCCACAAAGGCCAAAGAAGGGACAAAACTCTTCCTCATAGGTGTATGTACTCATACTATGTGAGTTTTTTTTTTGGTCTGAACATTGTGGAGTGTAATAAATATAATTTATGAATTGATTTCGATTCGCTAGTTTTATAGCAGAAATTGTGTACGTAAATGGTTGTAATATGGGGAATAATTTATTGGCATGTAGTGTCGGTATGTTTGTTGAGGCTTTGTAATTCAATGAATGGTTGTTGCTTTTTGCTGTTTTGTTTGAATAATTGCATAGAGTTTCGGGCCTGGGCGGTATTTTAATGGGTGGCTAGAAGAGAATAGGTTTGGGCACACTTGTAGGGAGTTGATAATTCGCTGTTTGCTGTGAAGTGTTGATGATTAAGGGTGTGAGAAATTGTTTGAATGCTCAGTGATAGTGGCTACTGGAGTGATCTGATTTTCCAACCAAAGACAGGCCTGCCAGATGGTGCGATATATCGCAATTCGTGTGGTTTTTATTTTGATTTTGCCACAAGAATTCAGCTTTTGCGATTTTTGAGCGATTTTTGACTTCAAATATACCTCAAACATTAAATTTATCTTACTCACTGTCGGTGAATACACCTTTTACAACTTTCAATACGAATACGCGCAAAACACACTCATTCTGTATACAACATTTTTTAAGCGACATTTTGAAGGAAAAGTGAAAAGTTTTTGTTATTTTTAGTCTTTTTTCTACCTACTTTAAGCGATTTTACATAGTGCGGTTTTTTGCGACACAAAATTTCAGTTTTAGCTATTTTTTCAGATTTTTGATGTCGAATGGTGCGACACGACCACTTTTGAGTCTGGCAAGCCTGACCACAGACAATTTTTCATTAAATTTTTCGACACGTGGGAATACCGGTAGATCGATTCGACGACAAACGTATTCAAAGAGAGAAAAATTTAAGTTTGCGATGTGTAAGATAAGTAGATAAGTGTTTTCTGTCATTTCTTGCATATAGAATTAAAAATCTGCGCTTTCGAAAGACTCCTACCCTCTGTAGAAGGTCTGTAAAAGACTCAATACTATTTTCGACAACCTCGATAGGATGATTAGGTCTTTCACATGAGGTCTGTTCCTTTACTTTTGTAGTAAAAATGGAAAAGACTGTCAAAATGACAGTGGAGGTGAATGAATTCTCTCTCAGAGAGGAAAGTTAAGGAACGCTTTTGTAGTAACCTGTGTAAAATGACAGATAGTTCATAAATGCCATTTGCCAAATAGTACAACAAATGCAAATCAGCTGTCAATTTTCAGGCGACTGACAGTTGTTTCAATTCTTACGCAAAGAAATTTGTTGAGTAAAAAGGGAGTAAGAGGGGAAATATTTTGTTCCCTCGAAGCCGCTCTCTTTTACGACAACGAGTAAATTGAGTAAAATGCGATAAAATTCGTAAGATTTAAAAGTAAAGGAACAGACCTATTATCACTGGGTTCTTTAAAAGGAACTTCACTTCCAAAAAGTCTTCTAAGCACAAAAATCGAGCAAAAATGCTCCGATTAAAAGCTAAAAATTGTTTACCAATTAAGAAACTTAATGCCACATCCTGTGGTTCTTTCAAGTTAAACCCAAGTCCGCACTACAGCTTTGTGACTAATTTTTTAACCGAAAAGTGTTTAAAAACTTGACAAAAATGCCCAAGTCGAGGTATAAAACTAGGGTTTGAAATGTTTCAGCGAACAATCTGTCGCTTTTTCGTTTCATCGGAGTTTAAAATTTCTGTCTACAGGGTCTTTACCGATTTATCAGAGTTCTTGATTACTGTCCAACAAATCTGCCGCTTTTTCGTTTCAGTTAAGCGATTTTTGTCTCTATCTGACGTCGATATCTTTACCAAGCGGTCTGTCGCTCTTTCGTTTCAGAAAAAGTCTTTTTTGGTTTTATCGGAGGGCAAGCCTTCATCGAACGATCTCTCGCTTTTTCGTTTCAGCTTAGTGATTTTCGTAT
Source organism: Cheilosia pagana (assembly GCA_936431705.1). Taxonomy (NCBI): domain Eukaryota; kingdom Metazoa; phylum Arthropoda; class Insecta; order Diptera; family Syrphidae; genus Cheilosia; species Cheilosia pagana. The sequence goes on from OW386169.1 coordinate 1,656,395, forward strand.
TCATCAGACGTCGAAATCTTTACCAAGCGGTCTGTGGCTTTTTTCGATTCAGCTTAAGGTTTTTTGGTTACAACTGCGGTCGAGATCTTTTTGTTTCTACGGAGTTTAAATTTTTTGTCTTAAACCCTGTAGCTTTACCGATTTATCAGAGTTCTTAGTTACTGTCCAACGATCTGTCGCTTTTTCGTTTCAGCTTAGTGGTTTTGGTTACAACTGCGGTCAAAGTGCTTACCAAACGACCTGGCGCTTTTTCATTTCAGCTAAACGATGTCGACATTTTTTTCCAAGCGGTCTGTCGCTTTTTCGTTTCAGCTTAGTTTTCTGCTATTTTTATGTCGCGCCACGCGTTTCTTGACTCATCCGCTTAAAAACAGTAGCATTCCTCACTTTTTTGTCTTTCCCCCCATTTAAAAAACCCATTACTAGTACATTTCTCTGAAAGATGATGCAGTCTATTACAAAACGCCGACACGCTCTCTTTCCCTGCTCACAATGTAACTGCCCATAATATTATTATGTACAGCAGTTACTTTTTATTCTACCAATAAACGACCGTTTTACAAATGCCTACAGTGGGGTCTATCATCACGGCTAAGGCTAAATAAAATTGACAAAGTCCTCCGCTGTCAGTCCTCATCTTCCGTCATAGCTTGATCCCATCTCGGCCAATAAATAATGCCGCCCCTGTGTCATTAAGCGAAACTTTCTCGTTTAATACATATTTTTGCATTTCAAAACAGATCACACAGGCCAAGGAAGATAGGAAAATTACTTAACTCCATGGAAATTTATGTGTTCCGTCGCATAATTAAAATCACCTCATAAATATGAAAAGACACTGCTGCTCTGTGGCGCACTATTCACTTGTGCTGCTGGTGCAAAAGAAGGCCGCCAGAAGAGTCTCGCTCTCTGCTCGGCCACCGCAAACTATTACCGACTGGTGGTGGTGTGCCTTGTGAGATATTTGTTCTACGGATTTTTACACTGCGCCATTTTCCTTCTGTTTGATGACTGGTGGTTTGGTTTTTTTTCTCACTCCTATGCTGAGCGCATAAACTCTGATTTATGTTTTTATGGTCTCGCATAGTTATAATCTGTGTTGGTTCAAAGAGTTGGTCGGCTACTATTTATTTTTATTTTTTTTTGAAACAACTTTGACGTGTGATAAATGTGACGTGATAACATTTTATCACATCGTAGTCACAGATAATGATGTGATAGCACATTAATTGCCAACAGCCGGCAGAGGAGGCTTACTTTGTTGTGGGCGCAGCCATTTAAACACGTGTCACGCTAGATAAAGGTGCCGATCGCGTTCGCAATGCACCGAATAATTACATGCCTACAGTTTATTTAATTATAGTGATTTACCGCACCGGCACAAGCAGCAGCAATTAAATATTTTGAAAATATTTTACGAGAGCGTTTGCAACATTGTCAGACCTATTACAACAGTTGAAAGCGGGCAAATTGCTATATGGGCCCTTGCCAACAAATATGGTAAGCAAGTGCAGATGCACAGAACGTATATTGACAAAAGTACTTCAATCATTTATACTGTAAATAAATGTGTATCGTTTTAAGATATATTTACAATTATTTCTGGCTGTTTGCGGAGAGGAAATCGTCGTACAATTTAATTTTCTTTCAATTTTGTGAAGAGTGCTGTTGCTGTTGCTGTTACAAGTGAATTAAATTCGAAATGAAATCATATTTGGAAGTGCGGTATAAATAAATGTTCATGTAAAATTATTTCTTGTATGGGTTTAATTATTCATGATGCCAAAGGGGAATTAAAGGACGTATTCTGTGGCAATGTTTGTCACCGAGAAATGTACACTTTAATCTTGGAAAGGACGTCGTCAAAAATTGATTCCAGTGGGGTAGGGAAATACATATTAAGTAGGGCCGGGTGTTTTTATATCACTCGAACTCGTGTCTATAGTTCGGACACACGACGGAGTGTCAGTATCCCACGTATGTATTAAGCTCTTTTTCACGAAACCCCACTTCCTGCTCACAGCATTACCGCCTCTCTTTGTTTGCTCACTACTCCGAGTCTGTCGCCTTTTCGTTACATCATGTCTCCTGTTGTTCTTTTGTTTCATCGGAGTCTAAAATTTCTGTCCAAGACCCTGTAGCTTTACCGATTTATCAGAGTTCTTGATTACTGTCCAAAGATCTGTCGCTTTTTCGTTTCAGCTAAGCGATATTTGTCTTTATTAGACGTGGAAATTTTTACCAAGCGGTCTGTCGCTTTTTCGTTTCAGTTAATGGTTTTTTGGTTTTATCGGAGGTCAAACCTTCACCGAAAGATTTGTCGCTTTTTCGTTTCATCAGAGTTTTAAAATTTCTGTCTACAGAGCCTTTACCGAATTGTCAGAGTTATTGACTACTGTCCAACGATCTGTCGCTTTTTCGTTTCAGCTAAGCGATTTTTGTCTTTATCAGACGTGGACATTTTTACCAAGCGGTCTGTCGCTTTTTCGTTTCTGCTGAAGTTTTTTTGGTTACATCTATGGTCGAAGTCGTTACCAAACGACCTGTCGCTTTTTCGTTTCATCAGAGTTTGTAATTACTACACTAGGAGCCATTTCACAAAAATAGATTCGAATTGAGAATCTTTAAAGATTTCCTAGACTTAAAAAATAATCACGATTTGGGTAGCCCATTCGTGGCAAAAATACCCAAACAAACAACTGGTTGTGAGAGGCTACTCGAATACAGAGCTGTTCCACGCATTAGTCAATATTTTTTGTGTCCTTTTTCAATAAAATTTCAATTCCCTTGGTACCTACATCAACTTGAAAAATATTACGCATACGCCATACGCGCTTCATTTCCAAAATCCAACTTGTCCAACCCTCCACAAATACCGACATATTATACAAATTAGCAACCAAAGTAAGGACCACCATCCCTTGCAACGAAGACTCGATTCTTTTTCTTGTTTTTTTTTTTTTGTACTCTCATCCACAGCAACTCGTTTCATCCAACTTGGCGAGAGATATGATTGCCACCATTGGACCAAAATTAGATTCAGGTCCAAGCCAATTTCTCGCTCGATAGCGCAAAGCCGCAAACCATAAATTTCATTACAGTAGTGGTCCGGTGTCCGGTCGGCCATGGCTGCTAATTCACCAAAAGACACTGGACTATCATTCTTCCCATATTATGTGGGCTGTTTAAAATTAAATCACTGGTTGGCCAATTTCATTTGAAAATCCCAATTTCACCTTCTTTGTATTATATATCCTTGACAACACGTGATTAATGATACGAATGGCTATTTCATTATTATCTTCTTCTGCTTTTTCGCCCATCCAATTTGAATTGCAAATCCTTGCTATATATTTGGCAACAACGAAACAGAAAGGATAATCTCTCCTGCAATACAGGTATGGAAAATCGAAAAATCCAGATGCCCTTCTCTCGATTGTTTTGTCCTTTTTCTTATCCACCTTTAGTTGAATAAATTCTTTCTGAAATTGCTGAAAAGGAAGGGGTTGGTTGATGATGGGGTTTTCCCCGTCCTTAATGTAATAGTAATCGATTTTTATTACCATGCTGTCGCTTTTGCCATCGTAGCAAATAGTACCAGAATAATCGTGCACTTTGGTACAATGACGTAGGTTAAAGGAGTCGTAAGGGGGGGGCTTGTGTGCTGGTAGTTTGAGTTTCAAGGGAATGTAATCTTTCAAGGACGTCAGACGTGTAGCCCGGAAATTTATTTATACTTCAAGGGTTAATGGTTGGGTTATTTCATTTGTTTTCTATGTGGGTTGGATGTCTCTGTCTGTGTGTGTATGTGAGTAGGGTTTCAAACTTTGGCCAAACAATTTGTTGTGGCTTTTCTCAAGTGATGTTCTGACAAATGGATTTTAATCTAAAATTGGTACTCTCATGTTTGCAATCCTAATTCGTCCTGAGAAGAATTACATCTCATTACGTAGCCAAATTACCCCCACACAGTCATCCTCCATTGAAACAGTAAACTGTTCTCTTTCTTTTTTGTGCGTCCTGAATATAAATCCCAATCCCATCACCATTCCCACTGCATAACATCCCTGCCAATTATGGATAAAGTGGAATTGTTATTTTCTTTTTTTACTGTCGTTCCTTTTTATCAAATCTAAATATTTGTATCTCTCTGGGTTTTGCTTCTATAAAAAGTTGGTCTTCTCTGATGAGCACAGCGAGGGAGGTGGGTCCTTCTGGATATTATGGAGACATAAGTCGCTGGGAATTAAGGTGGGGACAAGCTGGATAATACACAGGGAAACATCCAAGAAAAATGAAAATCATGCATAAATGAAGAGGAAAGGATGAATTCGGAGGGACATCCGACAGTTTTTGGACGCGTGTTTTCGACTGAATTATAAACTAGGATGAAGTTGCAAAAATTGAGCATTTTCCAACAAGATTGACGTGTTGCTGGATTTATGCTTCTGTTGGAACAGAAAAGTCCTACAAACTGCAAACTGGTCAAGTGTGCGATATGTGTAAATGTAACCACATCCATGGCACGTAAATCATTCTTTCCAAGTGTCCAAGTGCTTCCTTTATTTTTATTGTTTTTCCTCTGTTTCCTTGTTGTAATAAATTTTCAATTTTTCCCTGAAAACTGATTAAAATGTGTTTTTCGTTCGCGCTGCCAAGAACAGATTGAAAATCATAAATTTCTTACAACTTGCCATCGTCCATCTTGTTCTCTCTCTCTCTGCAATTTAACCTTATCTATAAATCTTAGTTTTGTTGCCAAACGAATTACATTTGCCAATTGATAATTTATTATCCCATCCCCCCAGCATCAGGGGGTGCTATCCACACCCGTTTACACAGTTGCAATGTATTTATTTTTTTTAAATACAAACAAATAAAAATAGTTCATCAAAAAATAATAAATTAGAGCGGTTTTTTTGTTTTATTTAGCCTTAAGACATTGTTGCGAGCGTATTAATTCGAGTCTATATCTGTTTTGCCATATATACCTACGGTTGAGTTTCTCAATGTTGGCTAAGACCCATGCGATAAATCTAGTCGGGTGCAGAAATTATTTTCTTATGTCACTTCGCTCTCGGTTGCGCTTTGCTTGGCAATAATGGATGTGGTTCTCTTTGTTGGGAAATTTCACTTTCATCTTCGTAGATTTGAATTGCTGTAGTTATAGGCGACTGGGTATGAGTGCTGGCGGCATTTGTCTTACGTTTAGAGAGCGGTGTAAGACGCGGAAACGGAACGGAAAAATAATTGATGAGCCCTGCGACTTTGTATTTATGAATTTGAAGATTTTTAAGGGGTAGTTTTGAGATGGAATGAGCATATGTGGGAGGGTAGAACGGGGAGTTGTTTTTTGAACATATTTGGGTCAATTTAGTCACTCTGCTGTGGTACCAGTGGTCGAATCGCGTCGTCCGTGAACGAGCATTACATTTAATTGATTTACATGCGAAACAAAAACAATTTCCGTCACGTATTGCTCGTTCACGGACGACGCGATTCGACCCCAGCTTTATCCTTCGAAATACATTCTATAAAATTGCCACAAATTCGCTGGCAATAAGTCTTATTTTGCGGGCACAGGGTGGACCGATTTGGAATGCAGATTAAACCATGATCAACGAAATGTAAGATTTTTAGGACTTAAAAATAAAATAAATAAATATTTTGGCGCGACAGGTCTGTGGAACCCAAGGCCGGCGTCTCACAACCATTCGTTTTGTGTGAGTTTTCAATTTCTGGGGCAAATGGAATGGATCTACAATTTTACGCCGAGTCCAAACGGCCAATTGAGAAGCTCTTTCATGACAGTTTTACTCTCGGATGTTTGTCAGACGGTCGCGAGAGGTGGCGCAGTGGAAAAAAGCCTTAAGATGTAATTTGGTTCATTTGGGATTCGAACCGGGGATCCCTCGCTTAGTAGTCCAGCACACTAACTCTAAGCCACTGCGCCAGATTTTTAGGACTTACATTCTCCAAAAACAGTATAGCTTCACCTGATTACTTGCAAAGTTTCCAACTCGTTGTTAACCCTGAGCTTCTCGAACTTCGTCTACCGAAAAACCATTAATCAGCGTCATCGCAAGCCTTCCTGGCTGCGATTTGTCCTAAACCTATATTTTAAATCTTGAACCTTGTGGCAACTTCCCACATTGAGAACTACGACCCACACTGACAGAACAACTATCAGTTATGCAAGGTCAAAGCGCGCGCACAAAAACAGCAAACAGCTCCCAATTGATTAATTTTCTTCAATAGGGGGCGGCATGTACACATATTTCCAATAGGTAGGTTTGGCAAAACTGCAAGTCATCTAACCTCTTTTCGAACAATTCTTGTAATTAGTCATACTCAGACCTAGCCGCAGTAATTTTCATGTGCATTACAATGAATTCTCGCTGCTTGTTTGTTCTCTACACTCAAATGAACTTATTGTTACTTAAAAATTATTCAAAAAAAAAAGACTAAACCTCTTTGAAGATCTCTTGAGTCGTCGCGTCGGCCTGTCAATCATTTAGGTGACGAACAACTTATTAGCAACAACTAATCTCGAGAGCACCGTATGTACACCCATCGTATGTGTACTGTGTAAACGTGTGCTGTTCTGGCTGATGTTCCACACCCTGTCTGATTGATTAACATCACACAAAATGTGGGAGACCGAACAAAAAAAATCTTAAATAATCATGAGCTTGCAAAAGCGGGCAGATGAATGAAGACCGTCGTCGTCGTCATCGTCGCCAACTTCAAAGGCACAACATGTTTCGTTTTTATTTTGGTAACAGTCTAAGGGTTTCTTTCGGGTTAACAACACAACAAAAGGCAAATAATTTCATTCAAGTTTGTACTGAACCTCACCAGAGGAGAGGCTGTTAAACGTATATAGTTGATTGATGAACGATCATCGATTGGCGGCAGTTTTAGTGCTTTCGCTGAGTGAATTAGTTTTTTAGGAGGGGAAAGAAGTACTTGAGTCATGACATTTCATGCAAGCGAGCGTAAATTGTTACCGGGTGATTGGAGAGCGCTGATCTAACCCAAAAGTGGCAAATCACGATATTTTTCTTTTTTGTCTTCAAAATTTCTGGGGAAATTGTGGAAAGTGGTTTGCATCTCAGGATTCGACAGGAAATGATGGGAATTTTGTATTTCCTTTGATTTATAAGGTTGCTTGCAATAAATCATTTTATTAATACGTAAACATCAAAAGTTTTCGTACACTTTTTAAGTATTTATCATGAAATGAGGAGAATAAAAGTTATATCGTTCGAAAGGTACTGTGCCATAGATGTGCACAAACAAAAAATCGTAGGTATATGTCGCCATTAAGACTGGTAAAATGAAGTTAAGAATTTCCCATAAAAAAAGCTTAGCAGTTAATCGAAGGCATTATTTTTTGTCATGTCCTCCTGATCTTTTGTTGGTTTTTTACGATACCGAGGATCGTTGAAAAAATGTTTCTATTGAGATTTTTCTGTAAAAGGTTTAGCTTGCGTCTTTGACCAAGTTTTGTCTTAAAACTGATGACGTTCTGTATCGTGTTTTCAATGTGAATAATTGAGGACCTTGCATCATAAGGGGGGGGGGGGGGCAGTCCATATTTTTAGCCTAACAGCACTTTTCACAGACAGTTTAATCAAAAAAAGCAATCTTTTGGTGCATAACCGAGGCAGTTGCGACTAAAAATAAGGGCGCAATACCAAAATATGTATCTGCCACTCTAGTGCGTTTGGTACAAGAAGGCAGCAGGTCCGGACCTCATTGACAGAAACGAAAATATTGCGTCATTTGTACACGTTTTGAATTCGAGCGGACATATTTTTTTGGAGACATTTTGTTAAATTTCATTTTGTTCAAATTTTTTAGATGGTAATTTAAAACATTTTTAACTGTCTAAATAAATGTTCTGTTTTTCTTGTTTATTTATTATATAACTATCTTTTCCCTTTTTACTTTTGGTTTGAAAAATCTATAAATTTGTAATTTTCTTAGTGAATGATCTGATTTTTTTCCTTATTTGTTGTTTAACTATTATAGTATTCATTTACAATTTAAAATACACAAAATAACTTATTTGTATGTGTTTTATTATTCATAAATCAAAATCTGGAAGCAAATTTATTACATTCTGGTGCAAAAGAGGAGCAGATCTGAAGTTTAAAAAATCGCAGAAATTACTAATATTGTTTATTAAACTTAAAACTTGATTCAAACAGAAGTGAAAATATGCAAGCTTTTTAATAGTATATCATTTTAAAACACTCGTGTAATAGTTAATTTTTTAAAGAGTTTTTTTTGTTGATTTTCCACAAAAAGTTAAATTTGGACTTCCCCCCCTTTGATGGAAGGTCCCCAGTTGGTAGCCCTGCTTTGAGCTATGCCCGACTTTATGCACCTTGAACTAATTACAACTTCTAGTCTCCATTTTAAATGTAAGGAGGCTACAATCGCCGATCAGGCCATACCTTTCTGGGCCTTAAGGCATCCCTTTGACACCATGTCCCTTCCACCTTATAATTCGGCCTCAATCCTCCAGAAGTTGTCAAAAGCCGCTTCTTCTGGTATTTATGTTTGTAAAGATGCATGGCATTTGGGTCCGAACTGTATTTTGAACTAAAAACAGCGGCGAATCGTCTCATCCGTGAACGGGCAGTATGTTAAGGAATTTCTTTCTTACAACTCATTCATAGTTGCGTCGATTCGAAGTAGAGTAACATTTTTTATTGCTATGGCGACTGATTAGAGAACATTCTCTCTTCAAGTTTAAAAAACCTAATCTAAAAATGTCAACCTTCTAACCCTTATTTCAAAATTTGCATTGAATTTTTGTATATATGAATATTTCAATTTCAAACCAACTCCCATTGACGCAAATCCAACACGTAATCCTTTTCAAATCCTTTCATTATTTCTCTAAAGAACCAATTCAAACAGCTGCTCACTATTGATTCCATATCTATACACAATATAATAGACTTGGCCATGCAGAAGACGAAGACGTAGTCCCAAACACGCCCTTTCCCCCACGCCATTATTCCCTTTATAATTGAACGCTTCTTTTGTCCCAAATTTATTAGATCTCAATTTCCTTTTTACGTACATATAGTCTCTCCCCAATATACATAGATAGATATATAGTAAAACAAATTGCAACATTTCTCTTTTGCTCGTCCTTTTAACCCTGAAAGATCTCTGGGTGATTTCTCTTCTCGGCTTTGGCCATTTAAACGAACAGAAAGGATATTCAACTTTTGATAATAAAAGCGTCAACGAATCGGAATTGTGAGATAAATCTTTCATTCTAAATACTTTTGTTGGGCCTTTCAATTAAATTAGGCGAAAGGACCTCTTTTCTTCCACAAGAGAAACTGTGCCTGGCTATAAATAGTCAACCGAATTATTTAATTTAAAAATAAAAACACAAATACCACGTAAATTATGCTAATTGATTGTGGACTGGGATGTGTTGTCAAATTCATCATCAGCATGAACACAACTGTATTGGCAATGGACAGTTGATGTTGTTTTTGTCGGCTGTCCGTCCATGTGAGAATTATGGCTCATTAATTAAGAGTGCGCGACACACAAATCGTTTAGCCTTAGTAATTTGTTTAAATTATTTACTGCTAAATGTTTGGATTTCGGTGAAGGTTAACGTATGAGAACGGCTACTGTGATTACAACATGAAGGTGGTTGATCTTTATAAGCTGAAGATTAATATTTTAAATAGGCCTGTCAGCGGTCATTATTTTTTTTTTATTTTTTTATGTAAAGTCTGACGTTTCGTAAGTTTAAAAATGTGATGATTGGTGTTGCGTTGCGACTGTATATGGTGAGAGAGTGCGCTTCGTTTCGTTTTGCGTAAAAGGCAGGAAGTCGGCTTGGTAAGATGTTTGCAATCGATTTTCGACTCGAGATCGGGCTGACTTTTTATCACAGTCGTGTTATGACGAAATGGGGGCCGAGACTGTTGGGCTATGGAGACCAATGTGGTTATGTGACTAGTTGATAACCTCGGGCAGATGGACGTTGGTCACTCCTTCGAAATGTGTAAACAGATCTATATTGATATCTAGCGCTTCATTTCAAGCGGGCGTAACAGGTCTTTCTAAAGAATCCTCATAACCATTTAAGTGGTTTTTTTTTTGACAAATGCACCTCCAGCTTTATGCTAAATCGAACGACTGAATTGGGTAGCTTTTTTGAGTCAATTTATGCTCTCTGATGTTTTTTAAACTTTGGCAAGGCGCGGGTATAGTTATTTTTGATTTTTTTCGGCTGCCGAAACTAGAAACTAGGACTCGCCTCTCGGTTCACTAACCACTGCGCCACCTCGCCCTTCATTGGGCGCCATTTTTCCTATTCAACAACAAAAATAACCTCTTTTATCTTGACTCATGTAACAATTCTTCAGTCTTAAAAAATCGTTCATCCTATACCACATTTGTAGTCACAAAGAGCCTCAGTCGGCCTCAGGTCGTAAACGTTGCCACCCAATTTTTAAGGAAAGTTTTCCTATTCCACTTACTGTGATTCGAACGGTCCTTTTATTCAGTTTGATATACGACCAGCTCCGTAGGGGATGACACCTAATAAAGGAAGGAAACATACCTTGGGAGGAATCTTACTTATCATACAAAAAAAAGCCGACGAAAAAATGTGCCAATCTAAGACCAATATCCCCGGGAGTTATTGCAAGAAAAACCAATCAATTTATATTCGAAATACCACACACACATACAGATTCTATCGTTTTCGGATTCAGGAAGCTGAAGGCACACACACGTGCCAGAGCTAAAGCCAAAGCCAAAGTCACTCACCATATCGTATATGAAGAATCAATAATGCAAGCGATTCTCGAGACCGGGAATGTTCCATAATACACACACACGGGATATTGAATTCGCCAATCTAGCCAGGTATACCTACCAGGAAACGTTTTAAATCCTCCCCACCGTCCTCCAATTTGCCTCTTAATTCATGACTTTGTGCGCGTTGTACCTTTAAAAGCCGGAAGTTCAAGTAAGTGTATGAGTCCGCTATGGAGATGAGTTAGGTGGGGCTTTTCCTACCGTAGCCCATATACATTATATTTTTTTGCTCTTCCTTTGAACCCAATGGGGCAAAGGCAGAAGGCAAATTGCCTCTGCCGGCAGTGAGACTCATCTGTGTAGCACCTAATCTCATGAAATTACTTCACGCGCACGTTTATCAAAACAAGTTCTACTCGACTCTTGGGAGCTCTGGGGTTTCTATTTTCTTTTTACCTTTATCTGTACATTTTTCGTGCTCGTTGTGTCTGTCTGGTTTCTGCACGAGATTGTGCATGGATTTCGTCGTTAGACGCGATGATGCGGAAAAACTAACAAAACTGCAGGAGAAAAATGAGAAAAAAAAACACAAAATCAAAATTTGCGAAGCGGTAATTTATAAAAAAAAATACCTATTCGGTTTCATCCGTTTCTTTTATTTTGCCAGCCCCGTCTATCGTTTGTATGCTTTTTGTGTGGCTTCTTGCTCCTTTTTGAAGGATATTTGAAACATGTTTGCTCGTATTAAAGTAACCAGTTTGTGGTTATGGTAGTTGTGGTCAGGTTGGTCCTTCTTTTCAAGGTAAACATCTTTTTTTAATGTCTGGCTGAGGGTACCTTTTTCGGGCTAAAGAATTAAATTTTAAATCCATTCGTTGTTTGGAGTTGGGTATGTTTTCTGTCTATATTAACCTTTTTTGGAGATTTTATCACACAGAATTGGGGGCAACATTTTGATTGTTTTACGTCGCAAGGTTGATACAGATTTCGTCACTGTTGTCATTAGATGCGAATTTTATTGAATGGGGCTTTTGAAGACCGCTTTAGGTGCCAACAAATTCGATTGTTTGACAAGTGTTTCTCAATGGCTGGCATGGTACCTTCAATTTTGTCAATTTCAACAAAGTTTTCAACTTTCTGACGTTCAAAAGTACCCATATTCCACTGTTCCAACTGTCGTGTTTTTTGCAAGTTCAAATTTTATTTGTGTCTGATTCATTTGAGACTTGAACTACCCTTCTGACGCATCTTGAACCTGAGCTTCAATAAATCGAAAACAGATCTTATTTCATCAAATGCGAAGGTATTAGAAAAACGATTGCTCCCGATTGTAGATCTGCGAAAGAAACACTGTGTGTCGTTTTCTCTGTTGGAACGGAACGAGAAAAAAATTTAATTATGATCTATTAACAACAAAATTCAAAACTGAGCCTTTAGTGGAAAAATGCAAATATGCATTAAAAAATAAAACCAACACCAGGTTCCTATTTTTTCAAGGAAATTCTCAGTTACAGGTCGTCAAAACTGATTTTAAAAAACCACCAACCAAAAAGTCGTAGCCATTTGCCACTCAATATTGAATCAGTAGTTGCTCCGTTTGGTCCAAATCAAGTCAGTATTTGCGTTACCTAATCAAGTTGATTTATTCACAATAACTAGAGGGCAGTTATCCCTTATTTGGAGCCCATTAGATCACTCTGTACTAGGTCTTGTTCTCTTGTGACTGTCTGTACAGTGCACATGTAATTTAAATTAACTATTAGTCAGAGCAGGCTGTGCCATATGGCTTTATCGTGTTTTATAGTTCAGATCAGAGTCAAAATATGTTGATACCTATATCCTTTGCAAGCAAATGCAGGCCTTACTTAGGAACTACAGGAAAACCCGGATAAGTGCCTCACCTTAAATTCCGCACTTATGTGGGTTAGGCAGTTATAACAAAAATCCGCCTTAAGTGCTCAGAATGTTGGTTCTCAAAAAAAGGTACACATGCGGGTTAGGCACTTAAGCGAGACGCACTTATCCGGGTTTTACTGTATTTCTAATTTCGACTTAAAATTTAACGAGTTCACAGTAGTAACACAAAATTTGCAATTGTGACCTTTCATTTTCAAAGCCTAGACAATTTTTTTTTAAAGTAAGGGACGCGATATGTTTTTTCTACAAATATATTATGAAAGAATGAATTTTAAATCATTTTTTAAAGAGATACATAAAAAAAAAAAATGAGAGCGTGCTTGTGACCACACGCCAGATGTGAAACTTCTCTCGCTAAATGTGGATGTAAAATTGAACTGTGTTGTATGTAGTTGAATTTCATTAAGAAATTTAATTTAAAAACCAAATCTTTATAATATTATAATCTTAATTCAGCGCAGAAGATAGTTATGCTCATTAATTTAAAAAGTATTCACTTTGAGAATTCAGTTGGAAAAATTTTAAAAATGTATCTTTCCAACAACCATACAAACCAACAAAATCTCATTAAAATTGGTTGAGTGGTTAAGAAGATCGACAACAGCGTCACCTATCGGGTCCAAAACTATCCTATCCATCAAGTAACAACCAACCATACCTACCCACAAAATTTCATTGAAATCGGTTGAGTGGTAAAGAAGATCGACAACAGCGTCACCTATCGGGTCCAAAACTATCCTGTCCATCAAGTTACAACCAACCATACCCACCCACAAAATTTCATTCGAATCGGTTGAGTGGTTTAGGAGTTTTAGGCGGCGGCATAGCGATGGCGACAGGCCAATTTCCGTCTCGCACTTCCGCTTGGTCATTTCCGCTTTCATGAATCGATTTTACTCCCAAGTCGCGCCATAAGATGTTTCACATCAAAAAGGGGGCGCCATCTGTTGGTTGTTGGATTAAGCGTTTTTCTGACTGACTTTTTTCGACTGTCGGCAGTTGTCGCTACAGTTTTGTAGACTGAAGTGGAAGCTGTTCTTAAAATTGCTACTTTTGCAGTGAATTTCTTGTTTAGAAGTCGAGGGGTTCGACGACAATCGTCTCCTGGCGGCTAAAGGGGCGCCATCTGTTGGTTTTTGATTAACGAGCTTTATAAGCGTTATTCTGACTGACTTTTTTCGATTGTCGGCAGTTTTCATAACAGTTTTGTAGACTGAAGTGGAAGCTGTTCTTAAAATTGCTACTTTTGCAGTGAGTTTCTTGTTTAAGAAGTCGAGGCTAAAGAGGCGCCATCTGTTGGTTTCTGTTTTAAACTGGTACCTGAAACGTTTTTGGATTCACGAAAGTAAACAACTTTTCGTGATCGACTTGTTTCGAATATCGACAGTTGTCATAACAGCTTTGTAGACTGAAGTGGAAGCTGTTCTTAAAATTGCTACTTTTGCAGTGAATTTCTTGTTTCAGAGGTCAAAGACGGACCCAGTAGTCCGATTTTTTTAATAAAAATCACTTCCTTTTGCGGGGATATGATGCAGATGTGTTTTTGTAAATTTTTTAAGCTCTTTAAATCTAGCAGCGTCAAAATTAAATTAAATTTAAATAGAAACCTCTAAATAGCCCACCAGATATTTTTGTAAGAGCAGTAGGACTTGAAATGCAAAAAAAGTTCAATTTGTTCCATCGTTTTCTAATCTTCTAAGCTCCTTCAAAACCTCACATTTTCGACGAACTATAAGAGCTTCTAAAAATTGTCTCCCCAGTGTCCCCTTCGTCTGTTCCCTCCGCCAACTGTCTAAATTTAATTATTAATATATCCACTCTATCTGTTGCAACATCCTCCGCAATCTCCATTAGGATGGCGAGTGCCACATCATATCAGTTGTCAAATGGCAAACCCGGATCGAAAAGAAAACTCAACTCCCGGCCCAATCCCAACATCAACTGAAAGGAAAATCCACGCTCTTCTCTGTAGTTTGCCGCCACCCAGTGGGGTGCAAAGTTTTTCCACTTTTCTTCCAAGTGAACAAATGGAAAACAAAAGACAATCCAACCTCCAACCCCTTTCATTTTAAATTGATTTTCTTTTTTCTTTTTCGTTTGCTGTCTTTCACGGAAAATGCATTTGTCCACCACCCCTCGCTGTATACGCGCCGGCCGTCCTAAAAGTAAGCCAAACGATTATTGCATCGATGATGTCAGATATAAAGCAATGCTATTTAGATTTAAGTTAAGAATCGACTGTATTTATGGTAACTGCTTTTGTTTGTTTGCTTTTGTGGGTAAAGTGCCCCGCTGGCCAGTATTCCACCGCAGGGTTTCTCTCTATATGTGTGTACACAACCACCCACGCATAGATTGAGATATCTGGGGGACAAGAAGGCACTTATTGGACAATGATGACAATTCGACATTTGGAAGTAGAGTGGCCGTGGTTTTCTTCTCCTATACATCTGTCCATGGGTGTCTGTATCTGTGTGTCAAGTTGTTTGTATTTCCTTAAGACGACGGCTAAAGCTAATGGGTGCAATTTGGTATCAGCGTCGGCGACCAACATCGGGGACACATTGGAAGTCAACCAGCGAAGTGGAAATGTTTATTTTTCTTGTGCGAAATGTTTTTTAAATTTGCAAAATAAACAATAAGCACTCTCCGTGTATCAGGGGGGGGAGTATGACTTCCAGTTGGGAGATTAAAGTGCCATTGGTGGGTGTGACGCGAGAAGGGATATTCTGCAGTCTGTGGACACAGGTGGTACCAGTTCCATTTCCGCATATATCTATGGAATATGCGATGCAGTTTTGTGTGATGTTTGCGTTTGCGGCGATATATCGTTTGAGTTGGCGGTAAACAAAGTTCGCAGTATGCGACAGTAGATTGCTCGGGGCGGGGTATAGTTCTAGATATATGTACGAACGTGAGGAATGACATTATTTGTTTCGGGTTGGAAAGGGAATTCCGTCGTACATTTCATGAGGATGAGAAAATAGTGAACTTAAGATTTTGTGAATTTTAAAACCGTTTAAGGTAATTGTAGCAAACTTTGACAATGAAATTATAATCCCAAGCAATGTGACTGTTTTTACCATTTTAACAAAAATACTTGCAGACTTTCAGGCTGATTGCGGTCGTGTTCGAAACATGTGACTGGGCATAGTTTTATTGAGAATTTATCTGCTTCACTTTCCTTTGAAATCTAAAATTGTATGTCCGCAAAAATCTTACAACCTTTTGCACCGATTTACAAATTTCTATTTTTTTAAATATGTAAAATAAATACAGGGTGGCTGATAAATATTAAGAAACTCAAATAACCTTTTTTTTAGTGTATGGAATTCATTTTTCTTTTATTCGTGTTAAAGATCATTCAATTTTATTAAATACTAGCTGACCATTTATTTTTTAATCCAATAAGCCATTGCTGAGCCAGGCCTGTAAAAATAGAATTTTGCTTACATATCTCCGGTTTTTTGACTATTTTGTAAAAACTAAGTTATATTCCGGGTTAAAAAGTATCCTAAGTCCGGAACCAGAATATAGGCAATCACTATGCCAAGTTTCATCAAAATCCGTCCAGAAGTTTCTGCGTGATGCGCGGTCAGGCATTTTTTCTTCTACAGTTTTATTATTTGTAGAGAGAGAAAAGAATTTAATGGAATTTAAATGTCCCCCCTGCTCGATGATGCATGTGCGGCAGCTTGCCCAAAAGTTGTTCATTACTGCTTGGAGAGTTGACACAGCAATAGCCGCAATTGTTTCTCGAATGGATTGCTTTAGTTCATTCAAATTTGTTGGTTTTGCTTTCTGTTTGCAATAACCCCACAAGAAAAAGTCAGGTGCAGTAAGGTCAGGCGACCGGGGGGCCAACGGAATGTGTATAGTTTCTGGATATCAGCTTATTGGGACATTTTCGTTGCAATTCTGTTATAACAGGCCGGGCTATGTGAGGAGTTGTACCATCTTACTGAAACCACACAGAGTTGAAAGAAAGTCTCATTCGGCGTAATTCTGAATAGAAAAACTCTCTAACATGCTCAAGAAACGGTGTGACCATTTTCTTTGAAGGGTTTCAATGGTAAGGTCTTCTTTCGACAGTCCCATGCTCGGAAAAATTGTTAACAAGCCTCATTAGGGTCCATCTGCTCGGAGGATTGCCGCAAAACGTGCGCCTATACTCTCTTTCAACCGAAACTACGGACTCCCATGCGTGATAGCGACGGACAATCCAAATTCTTGTTTCACGGTCCCAGTTATCAATTTTTGTTAAATCTAAAAATCAATCTGCAAAATAAAAATATCCAGGTTCATAAAATAGAAAAAAAGTTATTAAATTTTTTTCGGTATCGGCTTTCATCCGCCACCCTGTATGTCGACGTTTTAGGCTACTTTTGTTTTAAAAATGCAGCGTTTTTCATATACCAAAATTGAGTTTTTAAGTATATTTATTTTTACCATTCGACTGTCAAGAGGTACTACAAATGGCGGTCAGATAGAGAACGATTCCTTGAATCGTTTTAACGGTTTCAGGAACCGAATCATTGCATCCATGAACGTGCTGAATATTTTCACCGTGCGCCTAGAGTTAGACTCGTTTTTCTGCAATTATTGAAGTTGCATGCGGTTGGTTTAGAATTTTAAAACGTTAAAAGTCGGTGGGTGGGATTTCTTGCCCTCATGTGTCAATTTTAGGCAAACGAAAACACCGATTTTTTCCAAATCCCACTCTCACTCATTTAAAATCGATTTTTGAAATGTTTTTTTTTACTTTTATTACTTAATGCAAACGTATATATTTTTAACTAACTGCAAAGTCCTGCTCACTGTTCCACTAGAAGGATATACCCCCATCCACCCTCTGCTACAAACAAAAACGAGTCATTCCTCTGTCAATACTAGCACGTTCGGTGTTTTTGTTTTATGTTGACTGCTTCGCTGATTCCCTTAAATTATAAACAAAACGATGACACGAAATGATTTCCCGTGTACTTGTACCTTTGGATTCGCCAGTGGTTGCTCTGCCAAACTTTTTGTAACCATGCATCCGAACAAGCGAACAAAAACCCAAAAATGAAAATAACAAAACAGCAGATGAAAACAGTTTGAAACTTTTGTTACACTATCAGGCGGACCTTGTGCTCCTTATGCTCTATATAGTCCTATAGACTCCTTAGTCAGGGAACCATGTGTTTACATTAGCGTTCATGCGGCAGACGGGCTAGGTATAAGGAATTCATTCCTCGTTTATGTTTTTATGATGTATCGTGTTGGCATTACCATCACAACAACTTGCCACTGTGCCATTTCCATCCCCAAAGGAGGGGGGGACATTGTTTATGCATCGCTTCCGCCAAAATATGATTTCGTTTCGTGAAAAGAAGAACCATCAGTCCCGCGGACGTGATATTTAGTTAGAGGAGGAGAGGCCCACCATTTACCTGAGGGGGTCCGCCGCCCTGGGCTTGGTTACCAAACCAATCAGTTGAGTTAATAAGGAGGTGGAACCCCAGGGAAGCGGATACATGTGAATAATGTGGCAGTGCCATTTGCCAAATCGTGAATTCATAGGTGGTAACATGTGCCAAGAGCATAGATACACGAGTACTCGTACCAGTAGTCGGAAAAAAGCCCCCCCTGTTGGCACTTTTGAAGGTTTATCAACATTTTTCTTTGCTATACCTTAAGGGCGTTATGAAGGTTCATTGTACGGCTCGTTTAATTGATTGAAAGAGAGAGAAAAATGTAAAAATGTGCGACTCACCTATGTAAACCCGCTGTCAGTCGCTGCCCATTGTTATAATCCATCAATATGGGTAGACCCGCGGGCATATGAGGCTTAGGCCAACGCTGTGACACACCATACTCAGTGGAAGACCCATTTTATAACTCATTACATTACGTTGGTTACATTTACCTGATGCGGTGATGGTGGGAAATACGTGATTTTTTTTGCCGCTTCGCTTTATATCATCTTCTTCTTCTTTCACCGGACTGTGTTGTCTTATGTCTGTTTTGGCTTCTCTGCGTTGAGATCTTAATGGCCATCTTTGTAGGGTCATTGCCACTGGCGTGAATTCGTTGTAGCAATAGTAGATTGTGTTGTTGGATAACGCCAACTGGAGGCTCTGTGATCTTCTTGTGTTTTGTTGAGATCTCAAAATGTTGATCAATATCAATATCAGTCCGGGGTCCATCAGAATCGAGCTACTTTCCAACACGTAAGGTCTTTTTGTTAGATTGTGCAGAATGACGGTGGAGAACGCTCGCTGCTCCAAAGTACGGTCGGAAACAATCTCACCGAGATCTTTGATGTCAGAAAAGGACTTAGACAAGGTGAGGCGCTGTCAAGTGACTTCTTTAACATCATTCTTGGGTAAATTGTGCGCAATTCACAGGCAATTTTCCAAAAGCGAGCTGTCACTGGTGCGTTTGCAAGTATTAGTACGGAAGCGGCGAAAATGGGTTTAGTGGTAAACGAGGGCAAAACAAGATAAATGCTGTCAACAAGAAGGGACACGCAACATTGACTTCGCTATAATTTTGGGGTAGTTATGGACTCTGTCTACCTCGGCACCGCTATCAACTCTGATAACGACGCCGCATAGCAGAAATTAAACGAAGAGTTACACTTGCCATTCGCTGTTTCTTTTGATTAAAACGGCAATTGACTAGTAAGACCTTGTCACAAAGTCGACTCTATATAAGACCCTCATCATCCCAATCCTGCTCTATGGCGCAGAAGCGTGGACCCTAACAACGGCGGATGAAGATCTTCTTGGCTGCTTCGAACGCAGAATTCTTTGAGTAATTTTTGGGCCCGTTTGCGTTGACGGGCTTTGGAGGAAAAGATTTAACAATGAACTCTACGACACCGACCTGGTCAAAAAAGTACGTATCAGTCGTCTAAGATGGCTGGGACATGAAGAGCGAATGAACACCAACGGTCCAGCCCGAAGAGTCTTCGATTACAACCCGGAGGGACAGATGAAAACCTCGCCTTATGTGGCGCTCACAAGTGGAAGGGGAGCTCAACCAACTTGGAGTGCGCAACTGGAGCCAGTTAGTCAAAAATCGCGCGACCACAAATGTCGGGTCTCTTTCCGTCTCTATACCACTATAAAACTTACCTAGAGAGACTTTTTGGATTTCTCCAGAGTTCTATCCTGGGCACGATTCCTAGTGTTAACGCAAGCATCTGTCTATGGGAGATCTCTTTCATAGACTGGGTCTCGACCCAGTGATGCCCCAAGATCCTCATTCTTCTGCCAACCAACGCCGGACATTGGCGAAGTATATGCGCCTCTGTCTGAACGCCACCTAAAGTAAGTAAGGTCTTTTCGAGGTTTTTAAAATGCGTCCACTGATCCTTGGGGTTGTACAGCTTTGATCGTGGCAGTGATTGCGAATTTACTTCTCATTTTTACTTCAAAATTCTGATCAAGAAGATTTTTTCATTAAAAACCTGTCGAACTTGAACAGCATTAGTCGGGTCTTTTTATTTATTTCTCACAAATGCGGCAATTCTCAGCAAATTATGAACAGACTTGTTTAGGAAAGGTGTGAGAAGTTAGCCTGGGGTATTTGAAGTTTGAACCTGTTGAGCCAGATTTGTTTCGCAAATTTTTTGACAGTGTTTTTTAAAGTTTTCGCAATTTACTCGCCCTAAATTGGACGTCCACTTCAAAACTGACTTCAACCGTTTTTTTCGTCAGCTTTTTTAAAGATCGCTCAATATTTAGACGAAATATTAAGCTGCACGAAAATAATAAAATTGCAAAACGAATAATTCAAACGAGGGCTCCAATTTTAGACTTATCTCCGAATAGATTATCCCACACGTAAGCCCATTTCGAACTACATCGCTCTATCTATATTTTAATTATTCAAATACATCTGTTTCAACTGGCATGGCGGCTAATAAAAGGTTCCGAGCGGCATAAACAACGATACATTCTGCTATCGTAATTTTATATAGATACCAAATGGGTAATTTGAAATGTAATTGCGCTTATTAATTTACTACTTCGAGGAAAAAGAATAAAACAAAAAAAATATTGTTACACATCACGATATACGAGACGGCTCGCCCCGACCGCGTTTATGGAACTATTTATATGCGCTCCACATATGCTAAATGTGTGAAATGATGCGTGCGTGTCATAAGCTATCCTTCGGAGGTCTATTATGTCCAATGACAACGTCACGTTTTGTGGGAAATTTTGCATGATGTGCACGGTAGACGGATGGTTTTTTTTTCTCTCTTTTGTTGTTGCTTGCATTCAACAGGAGGACTGTATAAAAAGGATTGCGTGCGAGAGGTCACTATGTTGCGAAATAATACGGTTATGACAATAATAATCATTAGCGAAAGGAATTTTCCTGCGCAGGAGTTGTAAGGAAGGTTGGAAGTATGGTGGGAAATGCATGAGAACGTTGCCAATGTCCTATTCAGTTGGAATTGTAGTGGAAACCACTGTCGGTAATTTTCTTCAAAGGGCGAACTTGTTAAGCTTGATTCTTAAACCCTCACAAGTTGAAGACCCAAAACGTTCTCAATGCCAATTAAAAAAAGAAATACGTATAACTATTATTATTTCAATAAATATCTAGCATTTTATTGATTTTTCACTTGCCTAGGGATTTTTATTTTATTTTTATGCTCAAGCCTCAAATCGAACAGGTTCAGCAACATTTGAGTGAAGCACCCTTTGAGCGCCGCCAGAAGAGCCAATTGCTACCGCATCTGAATGTTCCAAGTGGGCAACAAGTGGCCAGCCATTGACTGCTGATAGTCTCTTCCGTCATCTTCAGCGTTTATGAAGTAGACGACTTTCTTTTTCGCGCGCTATAAAAATTAAGAGTCTCTTTAAAAATTTAACTATAAATGAAAACAGAAAGCTTATGAAATTTCCAGATGCCTCTCATCCACAATCGTTTTTATTAAGTTTTATTCTTCGTCTTCTTCTTCTTCTAAGTGGGTTTCTTTTAAATTTTGCACAAACATTCTCCACATAATTCTTAGAATTTGTTGTTTCCCATTCAATCCGTCATAAACGACATTCTATCTAAGAGGGAAACAAAAATAAGTATAGCTAACTGTAAACTGAAGGCTTTCGCGTGAACTAATTACCTACTGGTCCACAGTATACAAAGTCTACGTGTGTTTCGGTCAAATGGCCCGAGAATAGAAGATCAAGATTAACAGAGGCAGAAGGAGAAGAAGTTTTCTGTATGGGGATGGGGAATTTTAAAGCCTTTTATGAGAGTCATCCTATTGTTTGACTTTGTCATTAGCATTCTAGTGTTGGAGAAGATAAACTATTCCAGAATACAAGTGAACTTTACACACGGCATTTGCATACATTTCTTGAGCTAGAATATGAAGAATCAACCTGCGGTTTCAAAAGAGTTAAAAAGCTATTAACAGGTCTCTCGGATGCTCGTCTTTTTCTGAGAATCTTGGAACGAGCTATGGATTCGAGGAAAGTTGAAGGCTTGAATTGAAAATTTGGACTTGATGAGAACTTCATAAATAGCTAAAATTTGGATTTGCTTGGAATTAATAAATTTTGGGCGCAACGGCTTCAAATAGGACTGCAGGTCGGGCTTTTAACAGTTTTTGACTACTGCCTCCGGAGGCAGTATCTGCTAGATGGACTTTCTCTGTACGAAATGTCGAAACCGACCAACAGTGGGGGATTTTATTCGAATATCTTAACACCATAGAGTTCTCACTAAAGGGGGAGCCACAATCGCATTGTGATCTTGGATGTTCTTTCTTTAGAATGAGGTCTTTGTTTTATTTTTAGCTTACCTTAAAGAGACTTGGCAGCATAAACTTGAAGTTTTAAAGTCGGAAAATCAACAGGATCACAAATATTGTACACCGACGGTTAAAGGTTGGAAGATGATGCCACCGGGGCTGAGGTCTATGGGCCTAGGCTCCAAAGAGCTATAGCACTGGGAAAATCGCCAGACATCTTTCAAGCGGAGGTACACGCCATAGAGATATATGTGTCCGAAAATGCCTACGAAGGCACACAAAAGGTGCAGGCAGCTCTCAAGGCCCCATGATCGTATTCGATCGGGTCAAAGCTGATCTGGGACTGTTTCAATCTCCTCGAAGATCTGGCCAAGGACAGCACAGTCACCGTTGCTTGGTTACCAGGTTATGAGGGATTTGAGGGCAATGAATGAGCGGATTGTCTGGCGAGAAGAGGCGCATCACGCCTGCTGACTGGTCCTAAGCCCTACTTCGGGTTAGCTTTGAGTTATACGTACACTCAAAGTTCAGGAAATGCGGCTATGATCACCTTGCCGAACACTGGACGGAATCCAAAGGACAGAGGCAGGCAAAAAGAATCATACACCAACATTAACTACCAACAAGTTCTTAAAAGGGTTCCAAATGCTTTTGTCTTTTAGAAAACCGATCGTGCTCTAAAGAGGCAGGTTTAACCCCGAGCCAGTATTAGACTTCAAGTGCCTCTCTAACCAAAGTGACTTACAGCGACCAAAAAATAAATAATCCTTCCCTCACTCATACACATCACTTTTACAGCTCATTACCCGCGTCGAACGTGTTATCAAAGATAAGACTTCCGCCATCCATTCCGTTTGCCGGCCTATGCCTTTTATTAACTCGTATATGATGAAATCCCTTTCAGTTACACACACACACCGCACCTCTCCATCACAAATGGATAACCATTAAAAAGAAAGACTGAGAAAAAAACCAAACCAGACCCATTAAGATAACAATTCGAAGAGAATACACACCGTACATCTAATTACTTCCTATTGTATACAGCGCAAACAAACCACTGTGGCATGGGCAACACACCTGGTAACAAGAACATCAGACAAAAGCGAACCACACTTGAGAGATATAATATGGGATAGGCATAGGATACATTGTTATTTATGTATATCTTCGGCCCTAAATGATTTCGTCAACTAGAACTTATCTCGTTTGCTCAGAAGACAAAGGTAGACTCTTAAGTCTTGTGATTGTGACCTTGTCAACGCAAAGGAGGTGGAATATATAATATAACTCTCTTTTGTGTTGTAGAACCACTCGTATTAACAAAAAACCAATCGTGACCTCAATTGGAGTAGTTATGGCCTATCCATAGGAAGCGGCGTTTTTACCTGCGGGCTTACCAGCCGAAGCCGCACAAATTTATTTTTATTGTTAACTGTTTTGTTTAATAGAACCTCAGGTATATGTATTTTGTAATTGCGGATACCAATTATACTCGCGGAGATGGTTGGCTGTGTGTAGTCTCCTTCAAAGCGTTTTATGTGAGGTTTGGCCTCACTTGAGAAATGCGAGTTGGGCAACCACTCGAGACAGCTTGCCGAGAATATAGAAATCAAATGCGATTTAAAATAACCAATAACTGTCGGCGCAGTGGCTTGGTGGTTAGTGTGTTGGACTACTGAGCGAGGGGTCGCCGGTTCGAATCCCGAAAGAACCAAATTACATCTTAAGGTTTTTTTCCACTGGAACGTCTGACAAACATCCGAGAGTACAACTGTCATGAATGAGCTTCTCAATTAGCCGTTTGGACTCGGCGTAAAATTGCAGATCCCTTCCATTCGTCCCAACAATTGAAAACTCACACAAAACGAATGGTTGTGAGAAGCTAGGCCTTGGGTCCCACAGACCTGTCGCGCCTAGACAAATTTTGCAAACGTTTGAACGATTTTCCTTTGATTGGTCGTTTTTCTCTCTCTCTCTCTTTCTTTCAATGCAGCGGGTAGTTTGATTGCGCTAGATAACACAAAAAGTGCTAGACATCTAGCGCCAATGGTGAAATGTCAATTTTTTTATATGAAGTTTAACATGCCGCTAGTCATCTAGCGGGCAGTGACACACGAACCTCATCCCAGCCCATTTCCTAACTTTTCCCAATAAACAGCTCCTTAAAATGCGTTCAACCTGAATGTATGCGCTGAAAAAAAACGACTGCCCATTGAAGTGCAAAACATATGATCACGCTTATCACACACACACACTTCTGCAACAATACTCACTGCTGCATGACTACTGACAGTGGTATCCACTGAAAGAAAATTGTGGGCAATGTTTTGATTAATTGTTTTGAACATTGCTTAGCTTCAGGACAACGCAGAAGGATGTTTTATATCTTAAATGAATCAGGGAAAAATTTACTAAAATCGCCTACTTCTTTATTTTTCAATCCGATAAGCCATTACTGAGCTAGGTCTGTATAAACAGAATTTTTCTTACATATATCCGGTTTTTTAACTATTTTTTAAAAACCAAGTTATATTCCGGGTTAAAAAGTATCCTAAAGCCCGACCCAGAACATAAGCAATCACTATGCCAAGTTTCATCAAAATCCGTCCAGTAGTTTCTGCGTGATGCGCGGTCAGGCATTTTTTATTCTACAGTTTTATTATATGTAGAGAAGAGAAGAAGAGAAGAGATAGAGGTAGAGAAGAAGAGAAGAGAAGAGATTTAAATTCAACCAGCATCGGTTGGAGGTTCTACAAAAATTGCCCACTTTACCTATAGAACTTATTGTTAAGGTCGTCTTAATATCGAAAGATCTTGTTCAATTTGCGAACCCTTAGGCACCCTTAAAGCCATTTAATTCAAATTTGTGTTGCGTCACTTGACAGCTAAAAACCGACCACACCGCCTTACAACGTCTTTTCCCAAATACGGATTTTACGGATTCACTAGAACTCCGCTCAGTAAATGTAACCAACTCTCATAAATTTTTGAGGATGTGCTACCAACAAAAAGCGGCCCCAAATCCGAGTTCATTCAAAAGCAGCCTAGCAATTAATTTTAATATTTAATTAATTTCTGAATACACTCAGCGAAGTAGGAGCAAGTGTGTCTCCTCTCGTAAAAGTAAGCTGCTTGTGTTTGCGTTTTATATTTCATTTATTCCCTTTAAATATGAGAGTCTCCTGAGCGAGTCTCCTGGCTTGCCATCTCTGCACCCTTCTGACGATAAGCAAATCCAGTGAAAATGGAATTTTTAATTAACTTCCAAACGGCAAATGTATTCCATACATGACTATGACTATGCCAACTGCTCGAGCGAGATTAATGTGTACACATTTACTGCCAGCATAGTTACACACAACTACAGAGGTATTTCTAGCGCCGCCGGTCGGTGGAAATCGCTAGAAATCCACCTCATCTGCTTTCCCATTGAAGAATTCTTCGAGAGGTATTAAATATCAGACAGGCTACAAACTATTGCAAACTGTCAATCGGAAAGTGACAGCAACTATAGTGAAGACTGGAAAAAAAATAACCGTATGCATGTGTCCTGTCATCTGTCTGCCTGATAGGCAGCCAAAATGCATTCCACGTAGCACCTTGAGGTTGGTGCAGCATGGCAGCCCATGAGCCCAACAAGAACACAGAATGTGAGTGGCGACAGAGCTCAACGCCCTCGCTTTTATCGCGAAAATGATTGGCACTTGACACTCTCTACACTTCTGGCATAGGGTGCACTTTGTTGCATATCCTAACCACTGCCAGCTGTGCACATAAACGTACAACTGACTCTTTAAAGCAAATACAATAAGGAATTCCGTTCATGGAATCCACGCTTTTTTGTATTCCCACCAACCTGTAGGGCTGTAGGCCCCCCCTGTGTAAATGCTAATTAATTATGAAAATTGCGTAGACTACGTGTCCGGGTTTACCTTCGCAGGCATTTCAAACAAAACATTTATTATTCCAGACAGCGCTGCTGCTGGTGGTAATCTCATTTTTGGCTTTAAAAGGATCCAAATATTCTTGTTCAAGTAAACAAATAAAAATAAGTCACCCGCATTTAACGTTGAGCAGATCAATAAATTGCTGCTACTTGATCTGCCATTCACGTTGCGGAACCATTCGTCAGAGAACACGGCTTTATCTCAACAAAGTCATCGTCCTTTTCAATGAAAGGTGATTGGTGTTATAGACGTCGAAAGAAGTTTGACAAGTGTTTGTTTTGGATTGATTAACCTGAGTCGTCTTGGGTGGCGAGGGAGGCAGCTTATTTTAGGTTTAAACGTCATTGAAACCCTTAGAGGTGATCTTTGATGTTCAATTCATGCTTGAGTGGATGTATTTTACCTCGAAATTGTAATAGAACAATAAAAATTGCCCGAGTTTCGCACTCATCACTATTTTGCTCTCACTCTCATTTAAAACCAGAGCTACGTTGCTCAAAAAGTCTCGTTTGACCATTGAAATAAGTCGTCAAATTTCCCTAGCTCTACTACAATTTAATTGCAACACGAGTCGCATCTGAATGCATCGCTTAACTACTCTCACCGACACACTCGCATCATTATTTCGTTTAATTCAATCAATTAACCGAACGCGTAAAAAAAAACTCAAGCAATATGCTCACAAATTTCTACACAATTGCTGAAGCAATTAATTGCTAGTTTAACTACACACAGCAAAAAAAATACATATACCGTATAGATGGCGGCAACAAATTAAAGGCAACAAATTTCAACAACTGCTGCTTCGCGCGCCACTGAAATTCGAATCTACACGCTGTGCTACCTCTCGCTGTCGAAATTGCAACAATTGTCTGCTTGTTGTTTGCCTCGTTTTTGGAGGCTAAGCCCCTGTAAACTCAAAGCAACTTGAGCACAACAATCAAGCAATCAATTAGCCACAGTCATTGGGCTGCATTCAAATTGCATGCGATCGTCATACAATTGACGGCTTAAATTGCAGCCAGTTTTGACTTTCCTCCTCCGCATGAAAGATTACCCAATACAAGCGCACAAGTTCGCGTCATCTGGATTCTGGGTGCGCACGTGTTACTCGCAATTTATGTAGGTATACCAACCTTCCCTTAAAAAAAAAATACCTAATTGAAACGGAAACTTGGAAAGCCTCACCTTTAACAGGATGAAAGAATATTTCTTTTTTTTTTTATTTGATATTTGACAAACGTGGGCGTCAGGTTTTGAGGTCTTAACTCAGTTTTACCTCTCGTTCGTACGGTAGTCGGTAGCCAGCGCTGGCTGTGTTGTTGTCATGTTGTACTTGAAACCTGATATTCAAGTTACTATGCTGTGTTCCGATTTTTATCATCGCCTTCATCTCTCGCGAGTGCCTCAAAAGTGAGACAAGAACAAAATTAAGAAAAAACAACCGAAAAAAATGGCAAATAAATCTCGTAAAAATGAGTGACTTTGCGCGTGCTCAGGTGTTGTGGATTGTCTTTATCTGCTGGCCGAAATCTTCTCGAATTTCAGGTTCAGTTCAGAGACCCGCACTTCAAAAAAAGATCGAGAATGACATTAATCGCGGGCGCGTTTTTCTCTTCGCAATTTTCCACTTACAGTCTGTACAGTGTGCTGCAATTAAATCCGTAGTGTTACAGTGGCTTTTGTATTTTTCATACGAGTGGATAATTACATCGTGAGAACTTGAGTCGAGTACGCGGTATTAATTGCAATCGCAATCCTTTGAGAGCTGCAAACATCGACGGGCGAGGAGACTAGGCAAAGAAGTGCTTGGGAATAATAATTGGGTGTTTAGTTTGTGGGTAAATGTAAATATAATGAGAGCGGTATAGAGTTGTTGGGTATACAGACGGTTCCTTTTTAGATGTAGAGCATATTCGCGGCACTAGTTTCCTAAGTCTGGCTGACGCAAATTGTCGTGATGATTATTGGCCTAGATTGATCACGTGCGCAAGTGTTTGAAGTAAATTGAGGGGCAAGGAATTTTTCGGCCGAGTTTCTAGGTAGACAAGACATGTAAGTTTGTCACACGTGGGTCCGCAAGCGAGCAATAAGTAGCGGGATTCGTTTCGTTCGTGTGTAAAATTGACTTAATTCCATGAGTGTGACCTCTGAGCTTTTTAGATCGGAGAGGGCAGTTACTCGTTACTTTTTACTCGTTACTTTTTCACTCGTTACTTTTTTACTCGTTACTTTTTAATCGTAATTTTGCTAATATTGTCTTTTTCTGCCACTGACGTTAATGGAGTGCGTTAAATACTGACAATTTATGTCGACTGTGTTCGATTCAGAGTTAAAGACGGCTTAAAAATCTTCTCAAACCTGCCATTTCTCGCCCAACAAACCCCAAACTCATTTCACACTCGTTGGAAACCACAAATCTAACCAAAAAAAACCTTAGAAACTCCAAAATGAACTGCACGCAATAGCTCGCCTTTGATTGTCTCGTAAACGCATTCGACCGCAACCCACTTTATTATGCGACTCTAATTGGAATAATTTTACTGACTCAATCCCATATCAAAGTGTGTTATTTCACTTTCGGATTTATGCTTAAAGACATCCATTTTCCTGAAGGAGTAGAGAATTTTGTTTTTCTCACTGGCGCAAACATTTTTACGATGATGGAGTTTTAAGTGATTTTTAACGAGCATCAACACTCCTTTTCTGCCAGATACACTTTGACCCAAAACTACTCTCAGTTTGGGATGGGAGAAAGATTGTCAACAATTTGAAAATGAATTCGGTTGTTTACCATCGCCATTTAGTATAAACGGCCACTATATAAAACCAATTTCTAATCCGACGCTACGCCAACGCCTCCGATTTTAGTTTATGATCCAATTTAATGGTAGCACACGACGATCGACGGACAATCAAAAATCGATTTATCCTCCTTGCGGAACGTTTAAAATTTCTATTTGTGTTTTGTGTCTCTGGAGGTGGGTTTTTTTTGTGGGAGCCGCCGCGCTTTGAGTTGAAGTCGGCTTTCTTGGGAGTCGCTCTGTTTCCCTCTGGTGGGGGCTTAATAAGTTTCCTTAAAATCTCTGGCCGACGAATTTATTGCATTAAATCGCCAAACGTTCGTAATAAATTTGTCTGTCACGGTGTCTGGTTGTTCTTTAAATATTTTCTTTAATGGGAAACCATAAAAAAAATGTCTAATGGGTTTTTGGATTAATTTCAATTGTTAAATTTTTTTTTTCGCTTGACATTATTTTTTTTTTAAGTGGAAAGTATTAAAATTTAATTAGTTGCTTATGGCATTCGAATTTTTTAATAATTTTTGCTGATTTTAATGGAGATGGGTAGCAAAAATTACGCAGCGAAGAATTAGATTTTTACAAAATGTGTGGTTCAATATTTTTTTTTTTAAACCAACTGACGTACTTAACCTCTCTCAACTTAGCCTTACGTTGCGAAACACGGTAGTGTTCAAAGAACTATATGATGCCGATTAAGAAAGTAAGAAATCCACTTATTTTGGAAGAAAACCAGAGTGGATCCTCTGCAAGTATAGCCAGTTCGACTACGGCATAAAATACCGTGTCCTTTCCATTCTCCCGGCCAATCAATATCGCCGGCACTCCATTAAATATTTGACTGCACTGTGTGCTCTACTTTGAGATAAGCAAACAGGGCAGAAAATCCTTTGCCCAATCACGAGTGAAAATTTGGGGGAGGTTTGGGTTGTTTTTGATTGATTGATTAACGGCAGCGACTTCATTTAATCACTTTGAAAGTGCACATGCACACGTCGCTTGAGAGAGATCCTTCTTGTTTTTTTGCTGAGTTAAACTGTAATTAATTAACAGATTTAACTAAATGCGCCTGCTGCAACTGACACTATTTGAATTAATCAGAATTGGCGCTAAACACACACCCCCGCACATGCATCCAAACGTCACTTGAGTCAAATTGGTTGAAGCGCGAAGGTCAGCGTTCAATTGTGCAATGCATTTGAAACGTTTCGTTGTGTTCTTTAATTTTTACAAGTTAATAAGTGCATTCATATGTTAAGTGCATCTCGCATATATCTAAATGTGTACCCTCACCACTCCCGGCTGCATTACAAGCAACTAATTGTGGAATGGGATTTTAATTCGATTTTCTCTATGACCATACTTACAGACACAGAATGTGTATATATTCAGTCATTGCAGAAAGGAAAACCACTCGGAATTACATGACCGTTTGAATTAATTTGAAAATTCGATGGTGACGAGGAAATAAGGATGGGTTGGGTGGCCGCCCGCTAACAGTATACGAATGACTTCATTTAAATTTTGTAATCGCTTCGGTCGAATAGCGATGCGGAAAATAATTTAATTTTTATTATACCGAGAAGTTAGTTGCAATGCAAATGCACTCCTATACTGTAGCGAAACATAATTGATGTGTTTTCGAATTTAAATTGTAATTTGTAATTGCATTTGCGCAGCTCTACAAAATGCGACGGGGAATATGTGGATGCGCCAGCAGAGGCAGGACACAGCCCCACTGCGTCGTACTTTTGAGAAATTATTTTCAATTATTGCCTCATATGCGAGCTCATGTCGACGGT
The DNA here is from genome assembly GCA_936431705.1 of Cheilosia pagana. Lineage (NCBI taxonomy): Eukaryota > Metazoa > Arthropoda > Insecta > Diptera > Syrphidae > Cheilosia > Cheilosia pagana. The sequence continues at coordinate 1,687,434 of OW386169.1, forward strand.
ATGACGCCGATAATCAGATCGTTTCTGTTAATTGAGATGTAAATTAATATTAAAGAGTGGGTGGCATTTCGTTTCAACATTTTTGGGAGATTAGGTGCTGTGTATTCATGCACAAAATAATACATACCCGTTCACCAGAATATCTATTCCAGAAACTGCAATTTGTCCAGTCTTCGCGAACATTCAACCTCATAACGCCTTCATCTAATTTTTTAAATACTTCACGTCTCTTTCTTGTCCACACTGCCAGACTTTGGAACTCTCTACCTGTCACCGTCAAGCAAATAATTGGGGCCGAAAAATTTAAAAATGCACTATTTGCGCATTTTGCACAATAATGTAATCTACGTCTCTCTTCTTTTACTCTTTTACTATTCTTCTATCCTAATTTCTCCCTTCTTGTCCTTTCTTTATTAGACCAATCCCAACACCCCTCCATCCCGTCTTAAATTTAGTTTTTTGCCTAAGCGCATTTTCACTTAATGTTTCTATATGTTTTTACTTCGCTCGCTATGTTATTTTTATGTAATTTTTAATGTATATTTGCTGAGCTTTAATGTACTATAAAAGACTACTGTTCTTATTTGTACTTTGCCAAATAAATTAAACTGAAACTGAAACTGAACTGGCAGGTGTTGTGTGTTTGGTCCTTCAACTGCGTATTTGCGTTGTGATATCAAAACTGCAGCTATCCTATTTCCACCTGTGAAATGCGAGATAAAACCAGTCACTTGGAGAGTCACATGTGCCCACAATATTTGTACATGTACAAATAATCTCATGACTCACCGTCAGCATCCTCCAGGCGGGGGGAACATTTTAAAATTCAAGCATCCCAGCATTGTAACCTATACCTGTACTGTACTTGCCAGTAACAGAAGCGCACTCATGCAGGACATGAGGACACACACACGCGCGCAGTGAAAGAGAGAGTTATGCAGAGCGCCTAGACAGGATAACGACATTTCATGTAATCATGATGAATAATTGGATTCCAACATGCCGAGGACATTTTCCATTATTATTACATGTCATTGTGAAATCGAGAGGAAGGGTCTCTCCATGTGTAATATTGCCCTACAGCGCACACACAGCAGGCGAGCCAGGTTTTCAAGAGGTGCACGAAACATTTGCCTGGAACGACACACCACAATAACACACACACAGACAACAGGAGGGGGGTAAAAGCTCCTCAAGGCGAACTTCATTATTACCTGAATTAAATTATTGCTTTAATTGAAAATTTAACCGCACACAGTCCGAGACTGTGAGACACAGGTGAAGGACCTAAATTGATGTCTGTCCGAACGGGCATCCTTGGGGCTGCACTCGATCTTCTTGTATACTCCTTGTGACATTTTGGACCTAAATGGTGGACACAAAATGAATCCGAATGTGAAATGCTTTCAGTTGGAAGCACTAGGTCCTAATAAAAACAAGCGGCGTTAAAATGGAAATTGTAAAATCATAATTACGAAATAAAAATTGATTCCGTGCGAATCAAAGAAAGATGGCGGCGCGAGAGTCGAATGGGCGCCCCCCTCCTCTGTGATTGTGCGCACCATATGATGGTAATCTCTTTTATGCGAATGGCGCAACGAAATTGCATGAATTAATTTTCGTATATTTTTTATTTCCATCCACACAGAGGCTGAAATTGTGCAGCGCAAATTTTCTGCTTCGGATTTCGATGACGATTCGCGGTTTCCTTTCCGGTGTTATTACCTACGCACGCTATAGTGGATTGGAATTAAAATTTATTCGAATTTAATGGCGGAATTTCATTTTATTTCATTTATTCATTAATTACTGTAATGGTGATGGTGGCGAAGAGAGTTGCCAGAGGGTGGGGGTTGGAAGGGGGCACTTTACCAAATAAAAAAATAAATCAGGTGCTGGTTTTGAGCTCTGTTTAAGAGAGTCGCGGTTGGTACATGTAATGCCTTCTTTTTGACTAGGTCCAGATGGGGATCTTATCTAAGTTTGTATCTAGGTTTTTGACCTTCATTGACTGTGTTGTTGCGCTTGATCGCAGTTTTTGATGGATAAGTTGGGAGCCCTTAAGTCAAGACGGATCTTTACATATTCAAATCATATAACAGTGATTTATCGTTCACAACAGAGCTGTTTTTAATTTTAAAGCTCCATCGACCCATCCCATTCGACCGTAAACACTTGCAAATCGTGAAGTCAAATATATAAAGGTGGGCCAAAAAAAGTCATCCGATGTTGTTTGGCTCTAATTTTTTTTTCTAAATGAAAAACTTCGATTCTTCGATTGATTATGTTTATTTGAACCTTTAGAATTTTTTTGGTCAGGTCGAGAAGATGATATCGGCCAAATGGACGCTGTCACAATTTATGGCATTTTTCATCACTTCGGCGAGAACTTCAGTGTCGAATGTTGCCCCTGAGGGCTTCTATAGGGTCTCAGGCTTCTTCACGTACGCACGAGACTTTAAAAAACCCCACAAAAAGAAGTCTGGAACGGTTAAATCGGGCGATCTTGCGGGAAAGTGCAAATCGCCAAAACAAGAGATGAGGCGACCCGGGAACGCCGCCTTCAGAATATCGGTTGTGGCTCGCGCAGCGTGTGCCGTAGCTCCGTCCTGTTGAAATCACATTTCCTCCAGTCCTTATTCGTCCAATTGCGACAGAAAAAAACTCGGTTAACACGGCCCTATAGCGCGCACCGTCCACTGTTGTCCTTTGACCAGAGGCGTTCTCTCGAAAAAAAAAATGGCCCGATGAACAGCGCACCATGCAGTAACTTTGAGCGAGTGTAATGGCTCCTCGTGCATTACTCGTGGATTTCGGTGCCCCAGAAGCGATAGTTTTGCTTGTTCACGTACCCGCTGAGGTGGAATTGAGCCTCATCTCTCATTATGATTTTATTCGAAAAATCGTCCACTTTGTCCTCGAGATTGAGGATGGCTTGGGCGTTGGTTACACGCTTTTGACGGTCGACAGGCAGCAGCTGATGCACGGACAGAAAATATGCGCAAGTCTTTGACCAAAATTCGCCTTAGGGACGACCAGCTGATGGTTAATTGCGAGGCACGGCGTCTGGTCGATGTTTCCGGCGACAGCTCGACATCTTCGTCAAAAGCGGCGATATTCTCGGCACAACAGACGCTCCGGGGCCGGCCACTCTTGGTAACGTCTCATGTGGTCCCATACTCTTCAAGGTTGGTGGCCAACCGGCGCAGTGTTTGCGCAGTCGGTGTCGGACGGCCGTGGCGCGGAATTCGCGTATTGTTACGCAAAAATATAGAAACGATTATTGCGCGTTCTTGGGGAGTGTTCCATGGCTTGTTCACTTGTATTCTACATCTGTCTAGTCCACAAATGTCAAAACAGATCTGACATTGGCGGCCATTTGCAAAATTAAACCATCTTCCTAGCGTGATCTCTTTTGGCCCACCTTTTATAAGAGTATTAACTCCTAATTCGCATACTAGCCACGCTCCTCCACGCCACCATTAGAGCGAACCTTTCCCCCAAGAACAGTGCTGCCTCCCCCACATCCACTATATGCAACCTTTTCACTTTGTTTACAAAATTCTGACACCCTTCTGTTGGCTGTTCATATGCCACTTGAACGATTAGCTAAATAGATGAAGTTCAATCATAATGCTTACCCCCAATTCACTATGCAGCACAACACACACGAGGGTTAACAAATTCGCAACTATCTATATGCACATACTGTCAACCGGACAAAGCCATTCTGTCCAATAAGCACAGCGACACAGACCCCCATCAGCATAAAGTTGCCACGCAGCAGTATTATAGTTTTGCAAACAGAAAGTGCAGGCAGGCAACCACCCATACCTACATAGAGTAGGTGCACACACTACTGGCATTATGCATATTTACACTCCTCAACCTGGGTAGAGTTAAACTGCTCATATTGCACTTGCCCCATCCAGAGAACTAAACAAAGAACGAAAGAGAAAAAACCACCGCCCGTCCGCCCGCTCTGCTACCCGGTTGAGTACATTTATGAAACTTACACTGAACTGACGTGGATTGATTGAACAGTTAGGCTGGAAATTTTAATTAAAATGCAAATATACAAACTATACGGAACAAAGGCGCATAGTGGCATAGATAGACTGACCAAGGGAGAGCAGTTCATATACAAAAAAGAAGGAACTGAAGTTTCCAGCTCGTTTGGTTATGATGACCGTCCGTGTTATGGAACGCCACTGGTTATAGTTCTAGTGTGGGCCCTTTTGTTGGTGGTATGGGGGTCGGTGGATCCTTTGTCTGGCTTGCGTCAGTTATGGCACGTTCTGTTTCCTTTATTTGCAGATTTTGTATAAAAGTTTTCTTTCTTTTTTTGCTGTCCACACGCTCATAGGATATCGATGAGGCAAATGCACAGCACAGCACGCAAATGACTTTACACACAGTGAGAGTTGAGAGTGTCCGTCGGCGTCCGATGTGTGCACACACAAAATAAAGTTAACTAATTGAACTACGAGCGAGGAAGGCTCCGACTCTGATGGAATTATTTGGTCTAAGCGACCAAATGCCGTCCGTTGATGTGTAAATGTTTGAACCGAAGACAATTTCCCTGCGCGCTTTTATGAAAGACAGGATTTTAGACCATGAAATCAGTCGGACTCGAACGGGGGTCCTAGTTTGATAGGAGGAAGTGTGTTCATTTTTGTACAGACCGAGGTGGGAAACTCTGTTTTTACGGTCGGATCTTGGGAGCACCCGTTTACGAAGGCGAATTGGCCTCTAGTTGATCCTAGCTACCTTTAACGCTGTCCACAACTGCAGAGCTGAAACGGAGGAGCCCTTCAACATTGAGCGTATGTTGAAGACGTTTTTTTCTGTAAAAACAGCGACAGAGGTTTACTACTCTAAATTCTAAAATTCTGGGGTCGAATCGCGTCGTCCGTGATCGAGCATTCCGTTCACGGAATTAAGTTGATTTACATGTGAAACAAAAACAAATTCCGTCACGTAATGCTCGTTCACGGATGACGCTATTCGACCCCTATATAAATCCGCTCCTTCGGAATGACTGAAATAGAAAAAAAACTGTGCCGGATCGGTCTCTCATCGAACATTAAAATAAGGACAGTCCAACACTCTACCCTGTCCACCATACCCCCAGTTATAAGTAAAGGGTTTTCCAATAAGAGGTGTTATTTTGATATTCAAAGAAAAAGGCCACTTTTTGAGATAAATGATCGGATATTTATTCCATAATAAAGAGGAAGGTATACCGTTAAAAATTAAAAACAACATCAGCGAAATGGCTACCATGACCACGCTTACAGGACCATATCCTTTTCATGAAATTTTCCATAACAAAATCGCAAAGTGGCTGCCCGATGTCCTCGATAGACTCACGAATTCCATCTTTGAGGTCTTGAATCGACGGTGGGCTGATGGCGTAGACGTTATCCTTCACGTGGCCCCAAAGGAAGAAGTCGCAAGGTGTTAAATAACAAGATCTCGGTGGCCAATTGGAATCACCTCTTTGAGAGATAACTTTGGAAACTTTTGAAACTTTTCCCGTAAAAGATCAATGGTTTCGTTGCTTCTGTGGCACGTAGCGCCGTCTTGTTGAAAGTAAACGTTGTCCAGATCAATACCATCCAACTCCGGCCATAAAAAATCATTAATCATCTCTCGATAGCGCAATACATTCACCGTAACTGTTGATCCAACCTCATTTTCGAAAAAATAAGGTCCAATGACCCCGCCGGACCATAAACCGCACCAAACAGTCACATGGTGAGGATGGAGAGGCTTCTCAACAATAACTTTTGGGTTTTTTGAGCCCCAGATGCGTCAATTTAGCTTGTTGACGAAGCCACCGAGGTGGAAATGGGCCTCATCAGTTTTGAGAACTGTGACTGCAAAATTTTCACCATTTTTGTAGTGAAATTTTTATAATTTGAATGCGTTGTTGAAGCGTGTATCGTTCCATTTTTAGTAATGGCGTAGTTTCTACTTGTCAAATGTCAAAAAATAACAGCTTCAAAAGTGACAGCTACCGAAATAGCGGGCTATTCAAAATAACACCTCTATTGGAAAACCCTTTATAAGAACTAATGAAATGAAAATTGAATGCAAAAAGTTGAGAGCGAAATAATTTTCACTGGCGTTCCCTCTGATCTATAACCAGAAACACCCTGTCACTTATGGATGTCCAAACTTCCAGCGGTTTATGCAAACTTCGCGTAGCCTCTCCAAGTTGAATATTTTGTTCAACGACTCTCTCCATCATACACCATTTGTGAATTTGTGATGGCAAACACAGGAAGAGTAAACGGATTCCCATCAGTTCCACCCACACACAGAGAAAATCGTTTTATAAACTATCAAAATGTCTTCGATTCTTCGATAAAGAAAGGATTCTCTATGTGCACAGCACTCGTACTCAATGGAGGGATCATAACCTCCAAGTGTCATGTTCAATATGAATGTTTACATATTTCACTTCCTCTTCGCATCGTTGTCGTTTCTTAAATATTCAATAATTTAAAACACACAAAAAAAACAAAGAATCAACTGAAGGGGTGGTCCTTAAATGTCAGCCGAGTGCTCAAAACCACTCGATAAGATTCGTAAAATGTCTCTATCGTCCTCGGCGAGCATTGCTATCATCATTATCATAGACAAAGTCGTATGTACTGTGTATACCTATCGATTTCATATATAGCTGCGCTGCAGCAATCATCTTCAGTTGCGAATGGAAGCTGGCATCCCTTGCAAGTGCGCGTGGGTGGGCATCAGGCAACCCTTTTTCACTCATCGAGAGTGTGTGGAAGGGAGGACCCCATGACACTTTGTAAAATGCGAAATCTTCTGACATTAAATTTCATTCCATAAGTGTCAGTTACAATGTGGAAATCCGCATGTTGATAGCTGCATCTATACATATAGTGAAAGTGTCAGCCTTTGAGTTTGTATACATTTTTTCTTTCACATTTCTAGTCTCATCGCCTGCCAAGCCCAGTGTCTCTGGTACACACCATAATTGACTTTGACATAATTGAGTTCGCAGACTTTAAGAGCGGTCTCCATGTACACGCTGGCAGTCGGTTTCATGAATCTATACGCAGCCATCAGAGGGATAGACGATATAGAGCAATAAAATGCGGTTAGCGCAGTTGGAGCGATGTTGCTATTGCTATACGTCATTTATCTCCGCATGCTCTGCAGCTAATCGGATTTCTATTAGCCGCTATCCTTGCGATGATGGTCTCGTCCTCTCCTCCTTTTCGCACTGAGCCAGCTAATTTCTATTCAATTATGCAAATCAGATTGAATTTTGTTGCGCTCATATTTTATAATGCCTTTTGGTGGCGATGTTGGGCTTGGTGGTTGAGGACTTGTGCATAAAGGCTGTTCCGATGCCGCAGACTATATCGATGCTGTGAATTTAGGCGGATAACTTAATATTTGAAATATTGTGGATTGTGGGGAGGAGGACTGATTGGGCGATCTGCCAAAAGGGACGGGAACTCAGTGTATACGTGCGGCATAAGTAACTCTAAGCTTTGTGGACGGAGCAATGTCGTTTGTACAGGAATGGAGATATGTTTCGACAGGTTTTCCCCGGAAGAACACAAGTTAAGGTTTTCTAAAGGTTTTTCCACTGTGCCACCGTTCCCGGACGTCTGACAAACTTCCGAGAGTATAACTAGAGCCCTCCGGACACGGCATAAAATTGTAGGTCCCTTACATTCGTCCCCACAAAAAAGAAAAACACACTGGTTGTGAGAAAAAGGGTACACGAACTTGTTGCGCTAACTACTTATTTATGTTCCTTTACTTTTGTAGTAAAAATGGAGAAGACTGTCAAAATGACAGTGGAGGGGATAAATTCCCTCTCATAGAGGGCAACTTACGCAAAAGTTAAGGAACGCTTTTGTAGTAACCTGTGAAAAATGACAGATATTTCATAAATGCCAAATAAAACAGCAAATTCAAATCACCTGTCAATTTTCAGGCGACTGACAGTTGTTTCAATTCTTACGCAAAGAAATTTTGTTGAGTAAAAATTAGTAAGAGGGGAAATATCTTGCTCTATGGAAGTTGCTCTCTTTAACGAATTTTTCGAGTTGAGGAACGACAATCGAGTAAAATGCGTAAGAATTCGTAAAAAATCGAAAGATTTAAAAGTAAAGGAACAGACCTATAGTTTCTCGTGAACAGCGAAATTACTTCCGTTCAGTTGCTGGTTGTTGATTAAGCGCTAGTTGGAAAATTTTGTTGAACTTAGGTCGACGGATTTTGTTTCACATGTAAAATCATTAAATTAATACGTAAACATCAAAAGTTTCCGTACACTTTTTAAGTATTTATCATGCAATGAGGAGAATCAAACTTATATCATTCGAAAGGTACTGTGCCATAGATGTGCACAAACAAAAATTCGTAGGTATATGTCGCCATTAAGACTGTCAAAATGAAGTTAAGAATTTCCCATACAAAATGCTTAGCAGTTAATCGAAAGCATTTTGTTGCCATTCAATTTGTCGCCGTCATGTTTTCATAGTAACGAATTTAATCGCCTTAGATTAGAACCTGTTGGAGAGCCTCATTAACCCATCAAGGTATGCAATTTAATTACCCCTAAAAGTCAGCAATCATAGAATCTTATTTCAGGGGCATTGCAGAGGTGTTACAATGAAAACGATTCATGTTTTGCCCTTTTCCATTCTTTTTCATAGCGGAAAGGTATATGAATTAAGACTTAGCATATAAACAAATTAAAATAAATAATAAATAGATTAAAATAAATAATAAATAAATTAAAATAAATAATAAATAAATTATAATAAATAAATAAATTATGTAAAAAGCAAATTGGCTTTTGTTACTTTATCTACAAACAAAATTGGTCGAATTTCGACCACGGGCGGTACTAGTCAACTTAATTCCGTGAACGTAATGCTCGTTCAACGACGGCGCGATTCGACCCCTGTTCCGCCTACTACTACAGTCGGTGACGAAATTCGATAAGTCCAACTGTCTTTAACTGGAATTAATCCGACAGATGGAGCCTTTTTTCGCACCCGTAGTGAAAGCAAAAAGAGTGATAAAGAACACTTTCGACATTTAATATGATAAATCTGTTTTGTGTCTCCAAAATTCTTTTAATTTATGCAAACCGTCCGAACGAACATAAATGAATATTTTATTGTGTTCTTTTAGTGATTTTTATTATCATTTAAACACTATAATTGAGTGGGAAATATAACCTGTATATGTATTCAATTTTTTGTGTTCATTTGGGCCGATTTGTTGTGGTATGGTTTTATTATGAATACTAATTGTTATGATCGTTTCGCGTGTTAAATCGCTCTGATGAATAATATTTTAAACCAATGAAATTTGAAACCATTAACCACTACTGTTTGTGGAATACGAAACGAGTATGTGCAGATTGTAGGGATATTTAGCCATTTTTGGGGTTAGAGAAGATTGTTAACGAGAGCTTTTTGAAATTCCACTCACAGATCAGTGTTGCACTTGCAGTGTACGTTTTAATTGCAGCAATTAATGTCGAAGTCGATAGAATCCAGTCGGAAATAAATATGTGCATCACGTTAACTGTTTAACTGATTTGTATGCACAGGCTTTGGCTTTCATTTTTCAATGCGACCGTTTTCGTAAAAAGAAAATCACTCGCAGTAGCCTACAGTTGACAAATCATTTTATTCAATATTCTAATTGAAGCATTTTCTCCATTTTCCATTTTTGCAGAATAAGTATTAGCGACTTTATTGATGTGGACGGTGTGCATAACCACAAAATGACAGACTCGTTGAAATTGGCTGAAATGCAACGTACGAGCATTGAATTCGAGCGACAGCGTCACCTCGCGAATTGGTTCATCAAAAGTAGTCCACACATGGCAACACCTACGAGTCCAATGAATGGCAGTGGTAAGTTGTTAATTTTTGTTTGAGTAAAATTTGATAATAATTGATGTTTCTTCGCAGGTGCTCCACCAATAAATGGTGGTGGTCACGCCAACTCCTCCACACAGGGAACCACCTCAGGGAACGGTACAAAGAATGGAACAATCACCACAACGAATCCGTTGTTTTTTATAATGCCCAATGGCAATCATCATCATCAAACCGGTGGTGGGGCGGCAATTGGCAATGGAAGCAGTGCTACTGCCGCAGGCGCCGCTACATCAGGCAAACAGGGCCAGACAGTAGTACATCCACATACATCCCATCATCCGCATCATCATCCGGCTATGGGTGGTAATTTAGTTGTGTCTAGATCGCAAATATTCACCTCACAAACAAATTTACCACTTCAAATTTTAACCGCATCCTCAGCCCAGGAGGGACGGAAACCAAAACTGCGTCGCTTCAATTCGCACGACACCTCGGCGAATATGTTTTCGGTGGCCGATTTTGAGAATGCAAGACTTGCGCGACGCAATGAAATCGAAATGAAACAGCGAATGCAACAGAGAATGAAAATGAATTCGCTGAGTTCGGGCGGTGACTGCTCAACGGGTGATAGTAAAGGCTCCAAATATAGTAACGATGTAAGTTCGCCCTAATTGTGTCCTTCAAATTGAATGTTTTACATACTTTTTTTGTTTTTTTGGCAGTCGCAAACGGATCCTTTACCAGCTGAGGTATTTCTTGATCGATACTCGCTGCCGCGAGTGGTTCGGATCTCATACAAGATGAAATTTAGTCATGAGACTTTACAATCATCATCGTCGAATGGTTCGTCGACCTCGACGCAGTCATCGACTGCCTCGTCGTCAGCGTCGGTGGGACATAGCAATAATAATAATAATAATAACAACGCCAGTGGCAATAAGAGCAGTAGTGATTTATCGAAAGAGAATGGTGAATTATTTCTGCTGTATCGGCTGATCCGGCAAAGGCACATCTATCATGGCCATAACGCCAAGACAGGAGTGGCGAATCGGAAGAAGGGGGTGATGATACCACAGGAGTTTCCAGGTAATTTATTATAAGTTAGCTTGTATTCATCTGACTTTGTAGTGCGATCATTAGAGATCGTTTATGTGCTTAGATTGGAGTGTTTGAATGTCGCCAAAGTATGTTGGTTGGTGGTCTCCGTCCACGATTCAGCTTCTTGCTGAGAGGCAAATGACTTGGCTTTGAAGAGCGAAGCAGCTCTGGCCGAACATCGTTAGCCATTTGTTTAAGATTGCCATGCCAGTTAATTTTTCCCGGTTTGTGTTTTCTGCATCTGATTTCTGCTTTCATATCTCAGTAGCCGCCTCGATGAAAGTATTTCCCGTGAAAGCGCATTAGAAATACTTCTAGTAAGATTTTCAGCACACGTTTGCTCAGTATAAACTTCGCCGAACGTGTAGATAACTGGCCGTGTTATTGTAAACAAAAGGCCTCCTCCGGAAATGTCCCTGCTTGCCCTGAATACCAGCGATTCCTCAATTCCGCGCACGTGTTCTTCGAACAGGTCCCTGCTTTGAATAATCCACCAACTGGATTCAACACCTACTCGCATCCACATTTCGAATACCATGAATGACAGATCGAATAATTAATTATTTTCTTCAAATTAAGAAACAGAAGTGATTAATAATTGCGATTACAACACACACTCGCCTTCATTAAAATGTTAACACCATAACGTTCTCAATGCAACCGTTTTTTTCTTCACCCACTCCCGCAGCCCAGCATACCGCTCGTTATAAATTTCGTAACAAAATTTAAATTAATTTGTTTTATTGCGCAAAACTCTGGGGAAAGTCTCAAATGAGAAATGTTGTATTTCTTGTATGCTGAGTACACCACGAGTGAGAATACAATGCGAATTAATTCGAGATCAAGGAAACGCAGAACTCTAACCAGAAAAAAAGCACACGTCACACATAGTTGGTGGTAACTAATCTTGTGGTTGCAACAAACAAACAAAGTGTGCGACAACGCGCAATGTATGGGAATATATGCCCAGACCCCCAGACTCTGAAAATGAATTTATTTCCATTTTCTATTATCTTTTCTTTGTTATGTTTCCACCCACCCGATGTGTGTGATAACGCCTGCGTTGAATGGCTCTCTGTCACCATAAAAGCTTCATTTAAATACAGGCATAGAGAATAAACAAAGCGGCGGCGGCATCATCACAGCGGGACATGGGAGAATCCCAATTTAATATTATTTATGTGTCGTTGCTAGTGATCCGCAAGAGGTCACTACTGGCGCTGGCATATAAATATAACAATTGGGGAGTACCAGCCATAAATAACAGCATGATTCACATGGATATGGAACTGGATGTGCGTTGAGAATTGAGATGTATGCAAGGTATTAAGTGAGCTTAGAGCAGCATACGCAACGCAGTGGTCTGTTAGTAGTATTAAATGGCGGTAATTTTGGCCTAGTAAATCGCGTATACGGTGTGAAGTTATTATACAAAGTGAAGGTAGCAGTAAGCGCGCGTAATGATTGATTTTAAAGCAGACGAGGTTAAGTAGGTTAGTCTTGTACTTGTACTTACTTATCGGGCTCCCGACCCGTGAAGAGTCTCTGGCTGAGACACTGCAGCCTTCCATCCTCTACGATCCCGGCCACGTTGCTTCTGGCATCCGCGATGGCTTGGTCTTTGAAACGGAGGTTCGGTCTTCCTTGTGTTCTCGAACCTGGGGGCTGGGATTCGAAAATCCTCTTAGCCGGAGCTTATTATCCATTCGCTCGATGTGGCCGAGCCAATGTAGTCGACGTGTTTTTGGCTTTTTGGACTTCATCCACATCTTGGTACAGCTCATAGATATAGAGCTCGCGGTTGTATCTTCTCCTCCATTCGCCCTTCTCGCACACAGGACCAAAAATCCGCCGAAGAACTATTCTTTCGAAGGAGCCCAGTATCAGTTCTCCCTCTCCCTTTCCACCCTCTCCCTCTCGGCGCTATAAAGTAGGACTAGAAAGATAAGAGTCTTGTAGAGCACACATTGTGTCCTTCGAGTTAGGAGTTTTGAGCCCAGTTGTTTTGCCAAACCGAAGTAGCAACGGTTTCCTAGGGTAATTCTTAACCGAATGTTTATGTTTACTCCGAGGTAGGTGAACTCGCTAACTACCTCGAAATTGTTGCTATCAACAGTGACGTTTTGTCCTAGGCGGTGGACAGTTGCTTGTTTGTTTGTTGATAGCATGTACTTGGTCTTGTCCTCATTTACTTCAAGGCCAACGGACTTCGCCTGTTCTTCAATCGCCGTGAACGCAAGCTGGGGCGACCGATGATGTCAATATCGTCCAGCAGCTGGACGGACCTGTACTTATACTTGAGACAATACTTCACCTACCCTGGTGACTACAACTACGAAAGGTTTGAAGCTGCATATTTGCATTGTTTTCCGAAGGGACCCGAGTCTCTGACAAAAGATCTGAGAGTGCAAGTTCTTAATAAGCCGTTTGCATTCGTCTCAAAACTGAAAAACCCACCCAAATCGAATGGTTGTGAGAAGCTGTAGGCCTAAGGTCCCCTACGGACCTGTTGCGCTGCATAAACCATAGACTTGACGTAGCCCCACAGGAAACAGTCTAACGGCGTCAAATCGCACGACCGAGGCGCGGCCAAGCGACTGAACCACACGTTCTCCAAACTTGGTTTCCAATAAATTGATTGTGACATTCGCTGTGTGGCTTGTGGCGCCATATCCATCCATATCATCCAATTGGGGCCAAAAATATTCGGTTATCATTGAAAGATAGCGATTCCCATTCACAGTAACGTGCCGGTCTTGATCATCACGGAAGAAGTTCGGCCCAATGACGCCGCCGGCCCATAAACCACACCAAACCGTAATTTTTTCGGGATGCAACGATGACTCATGGTGTACGTGTGGATTGCTGCCTGACCAATACCGCATATTTTGTTTATTGACCAAGCCATTCAGCCAGAAATGAGCCTCATCGCTGAAGATGATTTTTCGCTGAAAATCCGAATCATTTTCAAGTTGTTGCTCAGCCCAATTCACGAACATACGACGCTTCTGGTGGTCAAGCGGCTTCAGTTCTTGCGTCAATTTAATCTTGTAAGGATGTAGGCCAAGATCATTTCGCAAAATTCGCCACAACGACGTCACAGAGATGCCCAACGCTTGAGAACGACGTGTGAGAGACACATTTGGGCTTTCTTCAACTAAAGCCTCAGCTGCAGCAACACTACGGGCACTTCTTTGTCTCACTGGCACGAAAACATTTTGTACTGTGCCTGTGGACTCAAATTTTTCCACTAGACGCTCAATTGTTGATCTGCTAGGACGATTATGACGACCAGAAATTGGACGTAGCGCTCTTAACGTTGAGGCCACTCACTATGAATTTCGGTAGTAAATTGTAATAACTTCGACTCGTTGTTGGCTCGTATATCTTTCCATCATAAAATGGCAAACCTTACTGAAGAGAAATGTGAAAAGAGCGGCAAGAAATTCGGCGTCGTTTGCTGTCCCTGTCGCTCTACTTTTGTAGCGTCTTTGTTGAAAAACCCTTTAGCTATCAGTTATCGGTGTTGATCCTTTCAGGCGGTACCCAAACAGACAACTTGAAGTCAAAATGAACGTAGCCTATTTTAGGGAAAGTACTCATTTTTGTAGTCGTCGGTTCTGGAACTTTTTCTCTCACATTATTCTTACATTTCTTTCATCTTCTCTTGACGGTCTGGAATAAAAATCACTCAGCAGAGCGTTCTGGAGCAAAACCATCTCTCATCTCATCCAAGTATGCACAGATGTATTTTTCATGCGCACACCTACCGCACGTATGAGTTAAGTGCATTTCCGTACCATTTGAACAATAGAAACCCTCCTGGTTGCATTTTATCAGAAAACCGAATCGTTATTTGCCAATTTTGGGTGGGGGTTCCATAAATATTTCATTCATTCTCTGTATGTGTGCTCGTGCATTTATTTCAATCAAAACCGAGCGAAATCATTCCCACTTACCATCCACACAACACTTCCTTTCCGTTTGACATTTTAAGCACAAGAAAGAGAAATAGAAAACTGTATCTGTGTACTTATGCTCTCTGCCGTTAAGTTGGAAAGTGGTAAGGAAGTTATAGGCATCTAAACACTTTGCCACACTGACTAATGGCATTGCCATTAAGGTACTAATGCACCACAAGAACTACACACACAGTCATTTGGGGGGGAGGGCGATTTCTTAGAACGAGAAGAAGACATTTGCGATAAATCATTTTGGTGCGTTATCTGCCAGTCTCCTCCAAAAGTGCTTAACATTAATGACAGCCAATAAGTTTTAATGGTGCGCCTTGAGCTATAAATTACAGCTTTTACTTTTAGTCGGTAGACAAAAGCTTGACGCTAAGAAAACTGCCGGGGAGTACCTACGAAAATGTGTGGCAAATTATCCGCAGGCAAAGAAATGAGATCTGTTCGGAGCATTAGGATGACATAAAGGGAAAAGGATTAAACTGGGAGTAGTTTTTTGGGTTTCACAACTTCAACTATTATTTTTTATTTTCCAAAGTGAATGTATCTCTAAATTGCAATTTCATTCGCAGGCTACTTCTCCCTCATCAACGACAAGGGCGTGCCGACGGCAACACTCTACACCACGCTGATTCAGTTGGTGCGCGAACGTGTCTACAAATTCGTCTCGGTGGACAATCTGCCGGCATTTACTGAATCTCAAAACGGCGAAGGCTACAACGCTCGACCGCAGTACATCAAGACGACCGCGCGATGCGGTCAAGTGTTTCGCCTGTTGGCAGTATTCGAAGATGGCAAACAGCAAGAGTCCTCAGCCTCATCCAATAAGATCTCCAACAGTTCGGGACGAGAGAAGGAAAAGGGCCGCTACGCTCAGTTGCTGAACGAGAACCGTCAGGTGCTATATGTTTCTCTGTCGACCAAAGGAAAATTCTACGAAATTGAACCAGGCATTCCACAGATTCTGCAAAAAATTGGCGGCTCCGAGGCGCAAAAAAAGCTCAATCCTGATTGTGTGCATAAAATCACAGCGTTGATTTCGCCCAACAAGGATCTGCCTGCGACACTGCGATACATTTCGGGTCCAAGTGGCACTGCTAATACCATTCCGGAGAATCTCATCATCAGTCGAATTTCTATGGAGAATGTCGTCATCGGGTGTCCCATTGAGAGCGTCGAGGCGCAGAATCCGCTACATCTGCGCAAATTGCACATCACGCCCGAGATGATCTTGGTGAAATATCTGCTGGGTTTCGAGAACGAACAGCGAATGTTGGCCAACCAAAATGTGCAGAATATGCTCAAGTATTGTCAGTTCAATTGTGATCAGTTCTTGAAGATGGTTGAAGTGGAGATTCTGCACAGGCCAGAGCGGTCGGGAAGCAAGAGCCGAGTGGAAGGACTGAAGATTCTCAAGCCGCTCAATTTTCCAAAGCTCCTGCGGCGAGAGAAGACCTCTATAGCACACGAAAAGGAAGATTCCATCATATTTCTCAGCAAGAACGACTTGGCCAACATGGAAGCCAAAGATGATCAGCATAAGTCCCAACAGTCCACGTCGGCACACAACCGGATCTCAGAGAAAATGAAGGTATTCCAGTCGACGAAGAAAAAATGGTTCCGTCGCAATGATAAGCACACCTCGTTGACCAGCTTGGATCTGGATGTTCAAGCCAAGCGCATGAGCATGGAGCGATACAATGACATGTCGAAGATGCTGCAGGAACGATTTGGTGCGAACTTGGAAACCGAATCGATTTCCGAACGTTCCACATCAGAGATTGGCGTGTCGGACACAACAGAACCCAAAAAACCACCGCTACAAAAGAGTTTGAGCCTGCAGGAGGTGGACTTTGTGGGAAAACCTGACCTTTTGCCCAAGAACTTCACAGAGAGCAGCGACACCATGAACGATCACGAGCAAGACCACGACGATGAGAACAAACCTCCGCAATCGTTCATCACTCAAAAGCTCTACACCGAGTTCTATGTGAAGACCAGGCAATACAGCAAGTCCTCGTCGAGCCTGCATCAGCTGTTGCATTTCTCGGTACCGCAAAAGATGAATGTCGTCGAAACGAAGAAGAGTCACCACGCAGAACCAAAAACCCCAACATCAAAGAAACTCGAGTTCAATATTGGCGAAGAAGTAACAACCGGGTTTGACACCAGTCCAAACGGAATCATCGATGACCTGCCCTACAGCAGCGTTCGAGATTCCCTTCTCGTGTCCAGCGATGAGTCCTCGAATGAACTTTGCTCCCCAAACACGGCAAACTTAGCGCTAAACCTCATCGATTACACCAAGGAGAATATTTATGCGGAAATTTGCCACGGCGAAACTGTCACAGTGACCAATGACAGCTTCCGCATTGAGCCGACCAGTATTGGAGTTGTGGAGAACAGCGGAACCGTAGCGGGCCCCTCCGCCGTAAGTCGGGTGCAGGTAAACTGCTCCAATAGTCCGGTGCTAGGAGACGGATCCAACAAATTGTCGACTGTCTGTGATGAGGGCAACATTTACAATACCTTGAAATGATGACTCACCGGTTGGAAGGTTAAACTGGCGTCCATATTTTTGGCTCACTGGGCGCCATTTTAGGTTGGTTTTCGTTTTCGGGCTGTTTTCCCATCAAGCTTTTTAATTTTACTTTTCGTCTTTGAAGTAATTACCATTTAAGTTTATTATTATTTTTTTACACACAAACACACACACACTCTGTATTATATGATGATATTAGATAATTTTTTTTTCTCTTTTTTAAATATTGATGTAAATAATATTAGTTTTAAATTTTTGGAGGAAGAAATAATGTATTGCTTATGTTTAATTTTTTTTTTCTATGATTTTATTAAATATTTTCCAATTAATATTAATGTTTAATTAAAAAGAAAAATTGTTTAACAATTATTTTTGAGCGTTTTTTTATTTTTTGTACTGCTTTTATTTTGTTTATTGAAAATGGAATTCCTCGTCAATTTTTCCCCAAAGGTTTCGCAAACGCAAAGCACCTCATTATTGATTGATGGGGATTGATTTTTAACCAAGAGGTAGGTGTAATTTGTTTAAAATCTTTAAAGTTCATTCTCTGAATTATTTTATTTTTATGTTTTCAGTTTTGACGTTAACCTGGATGTCTCCGTAAATATTCCCCAAGCGTCTGTTTAGTGAAACCTGAAAACAACTAAAAGGTTGTCTTAAAATTTATTAAAACTTACTTACTTTAATAAAAATCACTACAAGGTGATTTGTGCATTACAAACATTGCAACTTGTCAAAGAAAATCGGGTATGCGATGAAAAGATGACGTGGTTACTCGCGAAAAGTTAAAACAACGCATTCGGGTACGTTTAGTCCTTTTTTGTATAAATAAATTGTAGGGCATCGTGAATCCAAATCGTTTTCGAGTTCCCCACAATTTGTAATGTTTTACAAACCTTTTCTTTAATTTCGACGTTCAAATCACAAAACTGTCCTCTGATTTATGTAAAACAACTTAGCAATAAAAGAGATACCTTAAGAAAACAATTTTAGACTTACTTATATATGTATTTAGATTAGAAATGTGTTAAAATTTAAACGAATTAAGTAGTAGTTATTTAAAACATTGGCAGTTGTACATTCTGCTGGATTTCTGCGTTCTCTGTTGGTCAATTGGCTAAGCTATCACTGGATGTATGTAGTTAGCTCAACCCTAACCTTGGTTTCTCGAAAGTTACAAAGTCAAAATACAAAGCGAAACAAAATCGAATAAACTCGGGCTGAAACACATAGCACAAACGGTCTTTTTCCCCCAAAATAAAAGAAAGACACAAACAACATTTATAAAAATATCTTAATCCACAATATAATTATATTTAACAAAGTAGTTCATATAAATGTGTTAGGAGCTTGAAAAAAGTTATATAAAGCAAGAAAAATTAATCAAAAACACATAAATCATAAAGAATAACAATTTTTTTAATTAAAAAATAAATCGACAAATGCAAAAGCAATTATATACACATACGAAAGAGCATAATGTAGTATAAAATCGCTTTAAATGTTTTTTTAGAGACCCGTGCAAGTATATACATAACGGCGGGATCTATATACAAAATAAATATATAAAAAAACACTCATTAAATTTATTTTAAGTGAATTTCCTGTGCAACAATTATGTTAAACATGTGTTTTTCTTTCGTTTTTCTTTGGTTTTTCTTTCGTTTTTCGTTTCGTAGTGTTTAGGTAGTGGATAGTAAAACTTACCACCTCTTCTCATAAATGTGATAACAGTAAAACAAACAACAAAAACAGAAAATACATAATAAAAAAATAATTTTTGACTTATCCACATTTAGAATAAAAAATAAAAAATATATAGATATGTATGTAGTAGGTATATGGATGTGTTTTACATAAAACGAAACAAATGATAATAACAAAAAATGGTATAAAAACAACAACAAATTGAACTGCGACAGCTTTAAAAGCATTTGATCGCTTCTTGTCCAAAGTGATATGTAGGTAGAGTTGAATAAAACGAAATATTTAAAACAGAAACGCAAAAAATAAATAAACTATTATATGTATTATTAACCAATGAAAACACACAAATTTTACAAATAACTCTAGTTCTAAAGTTTAACAACTAATAAACAAGCAAACAGACAATTCGTTGCATTGTGATATTAAAAATCAAGTGGAAAATACCGATAGATGATCAAAGTGACTACGCCATATTGCGGACTTATATGTGTAAAGATGAGGATGTTTGAATAGGTGTTAATTTTAAATGGACATAAATCTCTGCTCTTTGATTGTACGCAGTACATGTATTCAAGTTTAATTGTAATAGCATATTTTTAGTGCTTCGACAGAGGGGGACTCTTCATTTACTTAAGGAATCATTTCCATGACAATTACTGCATCTTTAAAAAAAAACAAAACGTATCCAACCCCTTGGCACCCAATAAACCAACAACTGTAAGAGAAAAACTTGCTTTTTAGAACTACCAACCATTTTTCATAATCAATTTTCAAATTAACCGATAAAATATGTCTTAAACATTAATTGAAAAACCAAAAACAAAAAAAAAATATGTGTCTAGATAGAAAGCAAATCACAAACAATATAGAATACAAACAAAAACAATTATAAACATACATTAAGTAAACCAAAATCAATCTAATTGTCCGTCAATAAACATACACACAAAAATAGCCTTTAGCAATATGAATATTTAAAAAATACTTACATGCTTATTCTGTTTTATTTCTCGTATGCTTTTTGGAAAGACTGAAATTTTGGATGTAAAACAAAGCAACAAAAATAAAAGAGTTCGTTTTAAGTTGGGATGCTTGATTTAACTTTTTAACAATAAAATTTGCATATCAATGGAGTTATAATTATGATGTAAAGAAAAATGTGTAGAGAGATATAATTTTTATGTAATTCTTAAGGTTCGAGTAATTGAGAAAGTATATCGTATACTGTGTGGGCGTGCATGAGAATTTTGTACCGAGGGAGAGAAAATTCCTATTTTCACACGGAAAGTAACAAAAATAAAAAAAAATATAAATGTAAAACAACCGATAAAATTTATAAAAATCAGGAAATTTTTATTAAAATATAACCAAAAAATTATGACGATGATGATTATGACGGAAGATGTGACAACTCCTATTTTTGTGTTTGTATTTCTATGGAAGATGAATTTATATTTATTATTTTAAATTTTAAATGATTTGTAACCACAAGGAATATTATTCGTAGTTATAAAAAGTAATAAAAGCAAATATTCACGTAATAAATATTTATTGAAATACAAAGCAGCTTTTTCTTTTTAAAAGATTGTAAATAATACAGTGAAGGAGGTTGACACTGACAGGCAAGTAGTACCAGTATCTAAAGTTAAAGTCACTGCCATTCTGCTTTAAGTTCACATAAAACTGCAACAGAAACAGAACTGTGTAAAAGCAGCACAATAACTTCGTTAGAAACCACGAACGTTATATAATTTGAGACTCGGACTACCCATTATCATCGCCAGTGCATATGCAATGCTGTAATAAAAATTGGGTTACATAACCTCACGAGCGGAGCACATCAATTTGAAAAATGGGCACCCGTAGGAGGTTACTCTAAAAGTTGTATCTCGGTAGCGGCCCTGGAGTTTCCAATCCCAATTGCCAAAAATACGAAAATTGGCCCAATTTATGTTCCAAACGCTGCAAGAAGTAAGAAGTTCGGAAAGAAAGTCAGGGATCGAATTTCCGCACCCGTGAGTGAACAATACGTCACAGTATTGTTTGTTGATTTTACATGCAAAACAATAACAAATTAAGTCACGTAGTACTCGATCACGGATGCGGTAATTCACCCCAAAAGCTAAAACTTACCCGGTTTTTTACTCGAATTGCTCATGCCTTTGAGATTCCAATAAAATAGTCAAAAAATCAAAAAACACACACTACCTACAAATTAATTTCTTCAGAACATCCTGTTAAAATAAATCCTCCTAATCGAGGTATCCGTTCGGAACGGAAAATTCTCCGCAACGCATCCTCTGTCGGAGGCTCAAATTACATTCGAGCCCATTTTGGAAAAGAAAACACTTCACACCAAATCGTAATGTCGTTTTCCATTGGTTTCACTCGGGGATTCACTCATTCTGAACTCCAATGGAACAAGAAAAGGGCTTCTGGTTGAATGCAGAAATGTATTGGTGAAATGCCAAAAAATAATCTACGGCTGCTGTCAGCTGGCTTGTATAAAATACATAAATTTCACTTGTGTGAGTGCTTCTTGAGTGGATTCTGACTTCAAATCGAGAAGCGAATTTCTCTCCTCAGAATCACCAGAAGAGTATTTTTTGTGCCAATGGAACGGTTTCAGAAGTGATTTTTTCGATTCCGGACTCTCCCGGACGCTTCTTTTTGCCCAATGGAAAACGACATAAGCAAATTCCGCAACCAATTTCTGTTGGAAGATATCGACCTAGCTGTCAAAAATTTAACAAAAAAATTCACTTCATCGCACTTCAGCGTAATTCGCCGATATGCGTTACAAAATGTCGGAAAAATATTCCGCATAGATGTTCCGAAGAATCCCTCGAAGCTAAAATCCTCCGAACCCTATAAAATCGGAGAATTTTCCGTTCCGATCTGCACCAAATAAAATGTCGGGCCAACAACGGCGACGACGACAACGACGCAAATCGTTTTTAAAATCCGCAGAAAGCACCAGGCGAACATAAGAGATGAGACGTGGCAGGCGGTACCCACGAAAATTCGATTCATGCTGTCTCCATTCTCTAGAATTTTCATTTCCATCCATTCCCCGATCCAGTGTTTTCTGTTTGGTGTTGGTGTTGGCCTATGTACTGTACTGTACACACATACTATACTCCGACTCCAACCATACAAAACCAAAAATAAACAACAATAATTTCACTCAGTTAAGCATAGTTTGGTCAAACCAAAGTCAGACTCAACTTAGAGCTCAGTCAGAGTGTCAGAGGAGATAAGCTGATAAGAGAGCGCACACCGCACACGGCACACGCATACACATTTCGTTTGACATTTGACTTTTGAGAATCTTCGCGTTCTTCCAACTTTCTGCGAAGAAAAGTGAACTTGCTCTTTCGGCTGAGCGCCTGGGTAAAACGAGCAACGTAAACGTTGGGAAATAATTTTTGATCTACCCTGCGATGCGACGAGACGACGCGCGACTTCGGCCGGCTTTATTCTTGTGATTGGCGGTTAATATACCTAACATATTTTGAGCTGCTTCTTGACTATAGGTACTGGTACTAGGAAAGGGATTGCGATCGCGATTGATTCGGAATGTCGATTCATTTCACTTACAACAACTAACATCAGTTTGCAAATATTCATCTACATAATAGAATCAGCCAGCATCACCGCCAGTGCGTATGCAATTAAAATTAAATTAAAGACTGGCATACTCACTGGAGCATAATACCAGTTTGGAAATTGCATACCCCCAAGAGTTGGCTTAAAAATTACCCTAGCGGCCCAATCCAGTCGCATTTCCAGTGACCCACAGAGAAGCAGACCGCAGAGGTTCTGAATTTTGTCTAGACGTGTGCTTTTTTCGACTTCTTTTCTTCAGCAACAACTGCTGTCTTAATTGAAGCAGTAGGTCTCTTTTGCAGATGTGCTTCAGCAGGAGGTTAACGTTTAAAACAACCTCTGTCTGTCTAAAAAGAATTAAAAGAATTTCCGAAGCGCTGGCAGTATCAATTATTTTATTGCGGACACTTAACAAAGAATGAACTGTAAATTATTTATGAGTTATCATTTTAGCAGGTATCCCCAAAAATATATCAGTCTCCATCTTGTGCTCTTCTTCGCTTAATTCCGATTCCGTCTGATGTAGTCCAGCAGGTTCATAATGTAGAGTTTTGTCCTGTGGAAATTTAAACTATTAACATGTCAAATAAAACGCACTCTGATTGCTCACCTAGATCCCTGATTAAAGTCGCCCCTTTCTTCGGAAACAGCTCGTTGTGACAGCGCCTCCGCCTCTGCCTTTTGCACTTCCGCCTTTTGGTAGTTCTCCAGTTGCTTCTGAGCCAAATCTGAAGCATCCGCTGGGCCATTTGTTATCTTTGATTCGTCGTGCGGGCTCTGAACCTCACCGTGGCGCCCCAACAGGAGTTCCTCACCTATACATTTTGAAAATTTTTTTCAAGAACTAAACTTCAAAATCAAATCTCACCCAACACATTAGCCAGCTCATCGGTCAGCATAAAGAGACCTGTCGGTTCCGACGGTAATCCGATGAAGAATCCATCCAGTTTCACGCGCAAATTTTCTCCCCCTTTTTGCCGCTGATCGTACCTCAGGTTGTAGTTATTGTCACCGGTCAGCAGATCAATCAGAGATCTTTTGGACGCAGGCCTCGTCAGTACTAAAGGCGCCATGACCAGAAAAACAAATAAACGCGAGCTAAATTTACACATTTCAAACAGCAAAGAGGTTTTTTCTATTAGAACTCTACACCAGACCGTCACCCAGAACGGATTGCACACAATTGAAATCAATTGCGCCGGTTAAGGTGCAACGAAGCCTCAAACGATCACATTCAAATAGTACACATCCAGTAGGGAAAAGTACAAGAAGAGAGCTGGGGCTATGTATAGTTGCAACCTCTTCCGCATATGGTGAGTTGGTTTTGGTTGGGACTTGGGAAATATACGTGACAGACACACTAACCAAACAAGTCGTATACATTTACCCATCAGGAGCTTCTCTAGAACCTTAGACATGAGTTACCTCTGGTGAGAACTCAAATAGCGCATCTCTACCATTTTTTTCTCTTGGCCGAACAACATTCTGTGGGTAAACTGGACAGAGAAGTGGACAGTTGGTTGGATTCTATTAAACACGGAAGTGTTTCCAAGTAACCGCCATCAGCGAAGGTGACGGCCGCACCAACATGCAAATGGGATGGGAAGAACTTGTTCAGTTGTTGGTAGATATATATTTTTGTGTCATCCGCATCTTTATTATACTATAATCTTCTTCGGTGCAGAAACTGGTTAACGCAGAGTAAAAGATTGGACATTATTGCAGAGGTCAATAATCGCATGTGACTTGGATAAACCTAAAGATAAATGATTAATGTTAGTGAAACCCGCCGCGTGATGCTTTAGGATGATGCGTCGTGCATTCTAATGCGCACATTTGATCTCAGATTGAAAGTGCGTGCGTCGTGCGATCTACTTTTCACCGTGGCAACTGGCACGATCGGATTTCGTCAGTTGTTGGCATAAGATTAATGGCGAAACAAAATTCGATTGAATGGCGGTAATTCTAGATGAATTGACGTACCGCTAATTATATCGATCGGTGAATGAAACCCGAGCAACCATTTAAATCGTAAATTTTGGACCTGAGAAGCTATGGAAATTCGTATAAGTTCGAGAGAAGCAAAATCTGACTAAGTGGCCAGCGGGTGAATTGCGAAATGCATCACTGGCTTCCATAATTTCTTTTATAACACTTTTTTGGGTATGGAACGGCATTGAGTTGGTTAGGTAAGGCTTGAGTCGGCTGCAGACCAGTAATAGGTGTATTGTGATGCCTTCAGGATCGAAAACCCCACATCGTCATGCGCAAAAACAATTTGAGCTTCTAATGAAGCGAAGTGGACTTCTAATGTCGGTGCTAACAAGATCGTCAGTATCGTTAGAAAGCCCCCAGGTGAAGTTTTCTCCTCTGAGAGAGAGCAGAGAAGGTAAAGAGAAACCGCATCATCTCTACAGAAACCGAATGAGATTGAAGGCATACACCGAGCCTTTTTGTTTATAGGTATTTGCTCCACGTTTGGCGAGCTCATCGGCCGTATAATTCCCTGGAATATCCCTATGCCCCCCGGCACCCATAATACAGGTGAAACTGCTCCGCAAACTCTGAAAGACACGATCGGGAGTACAGAGTTCGAATCGCGTGCATTACGTGACGGAATTTGTTTTTATTTCACATGTAGATCAGCTTAATTCCGTGAACGTAATGCTCGATCACGGACGACGCGATTCGATTCCAGAACTAACCTTACTTTGTTTGAGACACCGCAGAGCTGCTTGGCTATCTGACGGGGACATCTTTTGCGGATATCACGTTTTTCTTCATCCAAGATAGGACCCTTATATCGCCATTAGTTCAGCCTGGAATACGCTACAGTGATTTGGAAAGACGGAAGTTTAAGCCTGTCAGAGAAAACACCATCACTCACACCCCTTCGTCGGTTTTTGATCCGTCAGTATAAAAGTGAGCCGATTCCTTTAAGGCGAACGGCTGCACTATCAACTCAAGGGGTGTTCCTATACTTTTGTAGTAAAAATAGAAAACACTGTCAAAATGACAGTGGAGGGGATGAATTCTCTCTCATAGAGGGAAACTTACGCAAAAGTCAAGGAACGCTTTTGTAGTAACCTATAAAAAATGACAGATATTTCAGAAATGCCAAATAGAACAACAAATTCAAATCCTCTGTCAATTTTCAGGCGACTGACAGTTGTTCAATTCTTACGCAAAGAAATTTGTTGAGTAAAAACTAGTAAGAGGGGAAATATATTGCTCTCTCGAAGTCGCTCTCTTTTACGAATTTTATGAATTTTTATGAATTTCATGAACGACAATTGAGTAAAATGCGTAAAGATTCGTAAGATTTAAAAGTAAAGGAACAGATCTATGTAAAACAAAACTGTCAAAGGCTGACTGATGGAACTAAAGGTCGCAGAGCCAGTGGTCCCAAGTGCTTCATCTGTGAACAAACAAGCTGATTGTTAAACTTAGCTTAGATATTTCCAATTGCTAGCTCTATCTAAAGCTGTTCATCAGACCAACACCCCAAGTATATGTCTTATAACCGAGGTGTCGACAGTAGAGCCAGTTACCAATGGCTTTTAAGCAGGAGAAAAGGGCGACAGTGCCTTTGTTATTGAGTGATAATTCGTACGCATTCGTAATCCCCATTGTCACCAAGTCTAGCGTACGAATTTGCATTTAGCCTTGAGCAGCGATGCCTCATTATGGGACATTTCTGGCCACTTCAACTTAACTCAATTGCACATTTATTCAATCATCGACAAAGCCAATCAGAAAGAGAACCCCCATAAACTTCTTCGTCTTAATTACTACCGCCCATCGCGCTTTGTTAACGATCTCTCTGCTTCGTAAAACCACCTGAAACCATGAGATGTCCCGAATTACGACCTGAACGCATCTTTTAGACATCAGATACACCTCGCCGCCTCGCCCATATCCATATCTATATAAACAATCCATTACACCGCCCCAGTTCCCACTTCCCAATGGCCCAGATTTTTAGGTCAATTCTCACACCGTGTTTTTGTTTGCTCACTTTGATTACCAAAAATTAGCCATTCGCCGATCGTAGGAACGTTTAATGTAGCGACAACGATACTGGAAACCAACCAAATTGGGATTTCTATGTCAAATGCTGAAAAAATTTCTATTTCCTAATACAAAAATCCGAAAAAAGTAAGAAAAACACCAGCAGCTTAAATAAATATCAAGATTACGGGAAGAAAACACTTCAATTATGAATATTAATAGCACCTAGGTGCTAAATTGCTCTCCAAATAGATCAGACAACCACACGAGTTGGAAATTGCTTGGGCGAGCGAAAGAGAACGCACAACAACAGAAGACACAACCAAAGCAATCTGTATCTGAACTGAATGTGGAGTTTTTTGAACCCACACACAAGAGCAGAGAGAAAAAGAGGTTCAAGTCAAGTTTGGCGTTGGACCATGGACATGATCATGATCAAGACCTACTTCGAGCGACTGAATGTCGCTGGCTCTGGTGCAAAGGGATGTGTACTCGCGCATCAGAGCAGGAAGTGAACCACTTTTATTCCACTGGATTTGAAATAATCGCCAGGATTTGTTGGCAAGGAGTATTTCCTGCTCTAAGCGACTCACTTATTGGAGTGGACCACCAGCAGCACAGACTGCCAGAGTCTTTTTCTCTGCGGATGGGAGTCATTGAACCTGTTTTCGAATGAATGTGGTTACGATGATAATTGCATGGTTAAATAACGTGCTGCAATCGTTAGAACCGGACAAAGCACTAGGTATACCAACTGGCATCGGTAAACGTAATTGAACGTTTTGTATGTCGATTACAAAAGTATGAGTATTTTGGACGGGTTTTGTTGAAATGCAGTTCAAGTGTGCCAATTAACGTGTGTCGCCAGATGGAGTGGGTTGTGGATAGTTAGCAGTGTAAAATGGTCGATTAGAATTCTAATTTAGATGAGAGATGAAATAAAATGTGTACCAAATGACGAATGGTGTCTAAAGCTCACGATCCTTTGCAAAACCAACCATCAAGACCTATTTTAACCGCACTTTTCGTGGTAAAAGCCAAAATAAATCCAAGACGCTTGCAGATAGGTGCGCTACAGCTTCAGAAAGCGAGCTTTACATTGGAGCCTATTAGATAGACATAGATCAGTGAAAATTCAAAAATCGTCTTATACAAGGTGGGCCAAAAGAAGTCATCCGATGTTGTTTGGCTCTCATTTTTTTTTCTTAATGAAGAAATTCGATTCTGTTTTTTGATTATGTTTATTTGAACCTTTAGAATTTTATTGGTCAAGATGATATCGGCAAAATCTGCGCCGTCACAATTGATTGCCACACGGGCTCGTTTTTTGGCATTTTTCATCACTTCGGCGAGAACTTCGGGCGACAGATTCTCGCACTCGTGTCGAATGTTGTCCTTGAGGGCTTCTAGGGTATCGGGCTTGTTCACGTAAACAGGGGACTTCAAAAAACCCCACAAAAAAAAGTCTGGAACGGTTAAATCGGGCGATCTTGCGGGCCAGTGCAAATCGCCAAAACGAGAGATGAGGCGACCCGGGAACGCCGCCTTCAGAATATCGGTTGTGGCTCGCGCAGCATGTGCCGTAGCTCCGTCCTGTTGGAACCACATGTCCTCCAGTCCTAATTCGTCCAATTGCGACAGAAAAAACTCGGTAAACATGGCCCTATAGCGCGCACCGTCCACTGTTGTCGTTTCACCAGAGGCGTTCTCTAGAAAGAAATGGCCCGATGACTCCTCCAGCGTGAACAGCGCACCATGCAGTAACTTTGAGCGGGTGTAATGGCTCCTTGTGCATTACTCGTGGATTTTCGATGCCCCAGAAGCGATAGTTTTGCTTGTTCACGTACCCGCTGAGGTGGAAATAAGCCTCATCGCTCATTATGATTTTGGTCGAAAAATCGTCCACTTCGGCCTCAAAATTGAGGATAGCTTGGGCGTAGGTTACACGCGTTTTGCGGTCGACAGGCAGCAGCTGATGCACAGCCGGGAAATATGCGCAAGTCTTTGACCAAAATTCGCCTTAGAGACGACCGGCTGATGGTTAATTGCGAGGCACGGCGTCTGGTCGATGTTTTCGGCGACAGCTCGACATCCTCGCTAACAGCGGAGATATTCTCGGCACAACGTGCGCTCCTGAAAATTCAAAACTGTTCTGAATACACAATTGGTTCCATTTTTACACGCCCATAACCCAATTACCTTCTCCCTGCTAATCGCAATCGCAATGCAAATTTGTTTTGCTACTTTCCGAGTCCATTGCAATTGTTCTACCCTTTTGGATTGCACAGATTTCCAAGAACATTTTCTCCGCAATTACATAACAAACCGTTGAGCTTTTCTCTAAAATGATCACGAATTTTCTTCAAAACAAAAACTTGCTATAGAACATACCACGCAAAAAAAAAACACAACAGAAAAGAAATGCAACCCACAAGAGACAAGACACAAGACCGTGGTCAACGGCAACAGCACACATCAACCCATCCCACATTAGCCGTAACTGTGTGTAGCTTAAAAGCCAAACCGCAATTGACCAAAACCACGCACACTCTTTGCCCCCAGAATACGAAATCACTTTTACCCGCACACAGCCAGCGATGGAGAATAAATTGTAATAAAGAGGTGCAGTGCCCATCGTCTAACCGACCAGGAAGATACATCGAGCCGCATTCTAAAAAACCCGTCATCAAAACACAATTAATAGAGAAGAAGGCAAAAACCATGTACTCACAGAAATATGAGAAAAAAAAACTTCCACAGAGGTAATCTCGTCCATTGCAGCGACATTCATGATCAGTTCGGTTCTGAACTTGGCCGTGAGTAGAGTGGCAGCGACATCAAAGTGAAAATGTGGCGAATAATTTTCTGTGCAGTGATCTTAGTGGTTTGCAGTGGACAACCGTTGGAGGAGAATCCCACAACTCCCGAGAAGGAACCGACGCCGTTGGTGGTGATTCAGGAGAGACCGACGCCAGCCCCCTTGCCGGCTACAACCCCAACAGAACCCCCGCAGGCGCTGGCCGAAGTGACAAAACCTTTGCCGGAAATCGAAACACCTGCAGCCGCAACTCCGCCTGTCGTCTTAGAAGAAGATAACGATGTGAATCCGAATCTCCGCACAGTCACATACGATCAGCGCCAGGAGGGACAGTATAATATCCGAGCGGACCTGGAGAATTTCATGATTGTTCTCATACCGCCGAGTCCGATGGACGGCGTGAGTCTCCTCGATCTGCTCTCGAAATCGTCGAAACGCACAAAGTCGCATCACAAGAAGTACCACCAGGACGGCTCCAAGTATCGGCAGTCCTTCAAATCTGGCCAAAACAGTCACAATATGAACTTCTTCGGACGACACCACCAGTCTCAGCAAGCAATTCCGCACATCATCCTTGAGGAGCAACCCTCCGCCAGAGTTTCAGAATTCATCGAAGGACGTACACCTTATCGAGTGGACATATCCAGCTCGAACTCAGACTTGGAGCAAATGCAGCAGCAGTATCAGACACAACATCCGCATGGGCCACAAGTGGATGTCCTCCCGCCACCGTACCCACTCTCGTACCACCACCTGATCAAACCGTTCCACCTGGAGGCCGAGCCCACGGTCATCCAGGCCCTCCCCCCACAGTCGCTGGCGAGTAGTGGCAAATTCATGGATTCCAATGGCAATTTCTTCCGAATGGCTCGCGCCATCCCAGGTGGATCGCTATACGGCCTACTGTCACTCGACGCCAACAGAGTCCAGCCGCGACATAGAACACCGTTCGACGAACAACTTCTCGGCACTCCCAATGACGACGACGACGACGTAGATGAGGAGGAAGTTGGCGAAGCCCGCTCCATTGATCTACCCCTAACCAACGATAGCCTCGAGGAAGCTATCCACAACTACGTCTATCCACCGTTGAATCCCTTGCGCTTCAACCCGGGCCTCTTGGATCTACACTCACGATCAATGCAGCCAAACTACCCAAAGTACAACGAGGAAGACAACGCAAAAGCAACACAAATTGAACTGAAACTACTCGGCGCAACAGAGGAATGTGGACCGGATAGAAAGCGAGACAGCTATGGGATTTGCCGATTCGCTGAGGGGTATTAAATAGAAAAATAAAACCGAACTGACTTTTACCACTTTTAGATTGTAAGTTAGCTTTTCTTTTTTAAGTGTGCCAAACGAGCGCAAACGGTTTGTATTATTAGACGAATGGATGCAGATTCTAAGTATTGTTAATAATTATTATAAATAAATCAATGTAGACTTTTGATGGGTTTCTTTCTTCTTCTTTTTTTCAGCCAGTCAGAGTTTTTATTTATTTATTGTCTGTTCCTATTGTTTATCGATTTGAAAACAAAGTCAGTCAGGGGTAAACCTGTTTACGTACATGTGCGAATTACTAAAGCAAAGTAGAAGTTTTACTGGGGGATTCCAAAGAGAGTTCTAAACATTATGACCCTGTTAATTTGGCAATCAATTGTAGCAAACGCGCAGCACAATTAGCATCTCTTGAAGGACCTTGATGGGATTCTTGTTGTTCTTCCTAAGGTTCCTCTCCGCCCCGGAGGTTGTAAATCATCATTTTTATTGTATGTTTGTTTGTTACTAGAGATTTAGCCATTTCCGCATGTTTGACAGCCCGACTGCTCGTCTTCCTTCCATCTTTCCCTGAAGTATCATTTGCACAAGTTTGTATTTCTCATTTCACAAAATGTGACCGAGGTATTCAAGTAGCGCTTTAGCGCCGTTTTGTAACCTTCTTTCTTCTTCTTATCGGGCTCCCGACCCGTGAAGAGTCTCTGCCTGAGACACTGCAGCCTTCCATCCTCTACGATCCCGGGCACGTTGCTTCCAGTTGTCCAGACCAAGCGCTCTGGCATCCGCGATGGCTTGGTCTTTAAAACGGAGGTTCGGTCTTCCTTGTTTTCTCGAACCTGGGGGCTGGGATTCTAAGATCCTCTTAGCCGGAGCATTATTGTCCATTCGATATGTCAATATCGTCCCCATAGCCCAGCAGCTAGACGGACCTGTTGAAGATAGTGCCCTCCGTGTTGACACCTGCCCTGCGCACTATCTGCTCCAGTACGAGATTGAAGAAGTCGCATCTCCTTGCCGAAATCCGGTGCATGTTTGAAATAGTTCGGAGGAGCACGTTTTCCAGCGTCACGCGACACAGCTGAATCAGTTTTGCCGGGATTCCGAATTCGGCCATCGCCATATAGAGCTCCTGACGATGTATGCTATCATACGCGGCTTTGAAGTCGATGAATAAGTGGTGAGTTTCGACATCAAAACTCGTTGGTCTTTTCTAGGATCTGCCTCAGTGTGAAGATTTGGTCTATAGTTGATCTGTCGGGCCGGAAGCCACATTGGTACGTGCCGATTAGTGTGTTGCAGAACGGTTTTAGACGTTCAAACAGTACGTTGGATAGGTTCTTGTAAGCGACATTTAGCAGGGATATGCCTCGATAGTTCATGCAAGGATCGCCTTTTTTGTAGATGGGACACAACTAGTAAAACCTGGGAGATAGAAAGGGTGACGTATGTTATGTTGGCTCAAAATGATGATGTTGTTAAAATGGATGCCGATAGATCGGATGCCCGATACATCGTCAAAGAAAGGACTACCCAGGGCACTGTATCTTGTTTTAGCTAGAACCGGACATTCACAAAGAAGGTGGAACACTGTTTCACTCTTGTTAGTTTCAGCGCAGCTACGATAGTGGGTGTTGTGAGGGGTGCCTAGCTTGGCTGCGTGAGTTCCTAGAGGCCAGTGTCCCGTACTAATCGCCGTAAGTCTATCGACATCTGCATGCGTTCTGGAAAGGAGGTTATTTGTTCTGGCTTCGTCGAATTTTGGCCAAATCTTTCTAGAAATGACCCAGTTTGTGCGGTTCACCCATCTAGTGATGAGGATTTCTCTCTTTACGTGTCCCAGCGGAGGAAAAACTTCCCTCGCATAAGATACGCTCAAAGTAGAGCCACGTCTAGCAAGTTCATCGGCTTTCTCATTCCCCTCTATGTTCCTATGGCCGGAAACCCAGACGAGAGTGATTTCAAACCGATGACCTGCCCTGGCCAGTTTCTCCCCGCCGTCCACAACAAATTTAGATGAAGACCTGGGGTCGAATCGCGTCGTCCGTGATCGAGAATGACGTTCACGGAATTAAGCTGACTTACATGTGAACAAAAACAAATTCCGTCACGTATTGCTCGTTCACGGATGACGCGATTCGAGCCCTGTCCGAAACCAAGGCCTTAATCGCGGCCTGACTATCAACGAAGATGCCTATTTTTTTTATCGGGTGTCGCACGGTTCATAACTATACTACACGCCGCCCCAATAGCTAGAACTTCCGCCTGAAAGACGCTGGCTGTTTTGGGTAGGCGAAAAGACATGGAAACATCTAGTACCGATGAGCAAACGCCCGCCACAGTTCATTTTGGAACCATCTGTGAAAATGGGTATATCGAATTCATTTGCGAGCGCGTTCCTTTCCCATTCGTCGTAAAACTTCTTCATTTGTTATTCTGTCAACACAGGAGATGCGCAGTATTTCTTTATATATCCACATTTCAAAGGCCTCTATTCTTTTAATCGTATCTCTGTGTAACGTCCTCGTTTCAACTCCATATAAGAGTACCGACCAGATATAGCATTTTACTCATCTTATCTTGATGTAAAATAAATAAATGAATATTTTGGTGCGACAGGTCTGTGATACCCAAGGCCTAGCTTCTCAAAACCAATAGTTTTGTGTGGGTTTTCAATTTTTGGGGCGAATGGAATGGATCTACAATTTTACGCCGAGTCCAAACGGCTGATTGAGAAGCTCTTTCATGACAGTTTTACTCTCGGATGTTTGTCAGACTTTTGCGAGAGGTGGCGCAGTGGAAAAAAGCCTTAAGATGTAATTTGGCTCTTTCGGGATTCGAACCGGGGACCCATCCCTTAGTAATCAAACACACTAACCACTAAGCCACTGCTATGTAGATTGATTTCTCTGCCGCATAATCCTTTTTTTTGCTGCACTTTATTTCTTTACCACAATTTGCGTTCCTGTTGATCATCTTTCCTAAGTATTTAGTCAACCCTTTATATGTTTTTATTGTTAATTTTTAATTCAAAGTTCTGCGTTTGTTTGTTGACGGGCTAACCAACAATAAAAAACAATCACCTAATAAATAAAACTCTTCACAATTAAGTAGTTTTATTTCTTTACTCTAAAATAATAGTCAAATCAAGTTCTAAAAAAATTTAAATACACAATTCTACAATTATAAAGAACTTTAAATACAACATTTTGTGTCATTTTACTTGTTTGTGCTTTGTTTGTATAAAAAAAAAAGACCAGCTGCTAAAGGCTCCGCCATCTAGCGTACAAATTGGTAAACCCCTCTGTCGAGATTTACCGCACACATCACGTATAGTCAGAAAACTAAACTAAAACTAACCTAAAATTGATAGAACAAAGCGTTTAGCGTGGATTTGAGCTTGTTATATTAATGAGAGTTAATAAATTACGGCTGTGTCTAATGATAATGAGGTTAGGAAATAATACTTTAACAAATCAACTCGGGAGATTAAAAAGAACTAAACAGAAAAAAAAACTCCCTCCGTATGCCTGGCTGTGTGTGTCTATTAATCTTTAGTAGTAACTTTATGCAAACTTGGACTAGAAAACAAATTTAATGAGCAAAATTATTAAATAAATCACGCACACACTCACGCCCTGAATTAGTAGAATATTAGTTATTAATTATATATTTACTACCTGGAAGTTCTCTTGATTTTCTCTCTTTTACTTTTGTTTTATTATTATTTTACAATATTCACATGCAGAGTGTTAGCGTCTGTCTTAGGAACACCCTGGGTATGGATTATGAGGTGTTTACGAATAACTAAAATCTATCGAATAAAATGAATTATACTAAGGGGAAACGGAAACGGAAATGCAAAGAATGTGAATTGTACGTATATAATCAGCGCTAAGACAAAACAAATAAAATAATCTCGGATAAATGCAGATAAATAAAAAGTAGGCTACTCTACTTCGAAAATAATGAAAAGACGCGGGGGAACGCATGACTATTCGACGAAGAAATATATATATGGTATAGGTTTTGATGATGAATTGCTTTTCATCGCTTTTTTTGTGGTTTTTTTCTAAACAACTTGTGTCGACTGATTTCAGTCGGCTTTTAGCAGTTGCTCTGTTTCGTTTGCGGGTTTGGGTGGTTTCGCAAAAGTCACTTTGAAGCAAATCCGATTGAAATGTTCGCACATTTGGTTGACAACACTCGCGCCGTAGTGCCAATGAGCGAGTGTGGTCGCAATCAAGAGCACGTAGAGCATGAAACGTTCGAGGAATGGAATCCAGAGACCGAGACCGATGCAAATAACATATATCGGAGTCATCCAATGGTAGGCCTCGCAGCGGGTATTGGACATTTGGGAGACGATGAGGCGACACTGAAAATAGACGGTAAGCGGAAATATTAAAACAAGTATAGACGAGAAGTGTAGAAGTAGGTGATGGTCGTGTTTTGTTTTTTTGTGAATGGATACATGATTTGTGGGAAATTAAATATACAAAACTATGCACAAACTAATAAAGAGGAATAGAGAACGACACGGGGGCTTATCGAATCTGTATAGTTTAATAATCTTTAGCATTGCAAATCGAATTCAAGTGAAAGTGAAGAGACATTTGTTTAAATACAGATTTGATTAAGTCCGACAATCTCGCGGCAAACGACATTGAATCTTCATCATCAACGGAGGCAGTAGTAAACAGAAAGACCCAGCATAAGGTAATGCGCCGCAAATTGACAAGAACAGGGAGCACGCAACTCGATTTAGTTGGGTTAGGACCGAGCTTGTTATTTGTTTACAACACGAACTGTATTTCCCCCCATGAATCATACTTACTATACTTTAAACAACATAAAAACGCTTCGTACGATACTAGTAGTCAAGTTAAGTGTGCGGGTTACGTTCTGCAAACTACAATTCATACAAAAATCAATTGTGATCTACAAAATATTAATAATTACAGAGGATACCACGAAATGTAGGTAAACTTGACATCTGTGGGTATAGACAGACAGCCTTGTTGATAAGAATATGTTGTCTGTTTAGTTGTGACAAGGTTTCCTGTATGACCTACAACTAATTTCTATAACCAACTTTGGATTGATTCGGTTATAAAGGGTTTTTCAACAGGGACAGCAAACGACGCCGAATTTCTTGCCGCTCTTTTGACATTTCTCTTCAGTAAGGTTTGTCATTTCATGATGGAAAGAAATACGAGTCAACAACGAGTCGAAACTATTACAATTTACTACTGAAATTCGGAGTCAGTGGCCTCAACGTTAAGAGCGCTACGTCCAATTTATGGTCGTCATAATCGTCCTAGCAGATCAACAATTGAGCGTCTAGTGGAAGAATTTGAATCCACAGGCACAGTACAAAATGTTCCCGTGTCAGTGAGACAAAGAAGTGTCGAGAATATTGCTGCCGCTGAGGCTTCAGTTGAAGAAAGCCCAAATGTGTCTCTCACATACGTCGTTCTCAAGCGTTGGCCATCTCTGTGACGTCGTTGTGGCGAATTTTGCGAAAAGATCTTGGCCTACATCCTTACAAGATTAAATTGACGCAAGAACTGAAGCCGCTCTACCACCAGAAGCGTCGTGAATTGGGCTGAGCAACCACTTGAAAATGATTCGGATTTTCATCGAAAAATCATCTTCAGCGATGAGGCTCATTTCTGGCTGAATGGCTTCGTCAATAAACAAAATATGCGGTATTGGTCAGGCAGCAATCCGCACGTACTCCATGAGTCATCATTGCATCCCGAAAAAATTACGGTTTGGTGTGGTTTATGCGCCGGCGGCGTCATTGGGACGTACTTCTTCCGTGATGATCAAGACCGGCACGTTACTGTGAATGGGAATCGCTACCGTTCAATGATAACCGAATATTTTTGGCCTCAATTGGATGATATGGATGGATATGGCGCCACAAGCCACACAGCGAATGTCACAATCAATTTATTGGAAACCAAGTTTGGAGAACGTGTGGTTCAGTCGCTTGGCCGCCTCGGTCGTGCGATTTGATGCCGTTAGACTGTTTCCTGTGGGGCTACGTCAAGTCTATGGTCAATGCCAACAAGCCAGCGACGATTGATGAACTTCGTACGAATATCGAACGTGAAATTGCAGCACTATCGGCCGATTTATGCTTGAAAACCGTCGAAAATTGGGTTCAGCGTCTGGACTTCTGCAAGCGTGCCCGTGGTGGCCATGCAAAAGAAGTCGAGTTCCAAACATAATGGCATCGAACGTACTTTCACAGGAATAAAGAATTTCATCGTTCGTTTTTGTTTTATTTAAAAGAAAACTTTTGTAGCGCTCTTATTGAAAAACCCTTTACAAAAGAGTGAGTCGAAGGAATACGCCCCAACCTAACTGATAGCAGTTCTAACTGTTCTGCATGAAAACCACCTCTGACGCACGTGCTTCGACTCAAAATACATAAAATTTATGTCAGTCCCTCAACTGGCTTCTACCAAAATGTTGAAACCCTATAATCTATGCTCCGATGACCTTAGGGGCTAATCTTCAGTAATTTTATGACTTACAATAACAGAAGAGCGACGTCGAGTACCATTCTGTGCATGGGACAACAGTCAGTCAAGTTGATAACCTTTTTCGCGTGTAATTTGTTTTGAATTTATTGTAAATGCGATATCAACTCACTTGCACAGTTGTAAACAAAATTTTGAGTCTGAAAAAGCCGAATATTCCTGATGTTATCAAACTGAAACGTGACAAAACTTATTAAGCGGAAAATGAATAAATTATTGCAATTGTAAAACACTGTGAAACACAGTTCAATCCTGTAGCGTATGAGGAATAAATTCAGCTATGTCCAATGGACCT
Organism: Cheilosia pagana; assembly: GCA_936431705.1. Lineage (NCBI taxonomy): Eukaryota > Metazoa > Arthropoda > Insecta > Diptera > Syrphidae > Cheilosia > Cheilosia pagana. Next base: position 1,725,207 of record OW386169.1, read on the forward strand.
CAGTCTCAACGGAAGTAGGTTGTAGAAAGGGCACCATCGATCAAAATGTAAACAAGCACAAGTCGGCGTGTAGAATATAAATGAAATTTATGTAAACCCCAATGGGGGTATTCCATGTGGCGCGCATTTGCAACGTGTGATTCATTTTACCAGCCACTTTGGCCGAAACACGCCACAATCCTCCGTCGATGATTCACGGAAAACAATTTAATTATCTAACGAGTATTAAACTTCACACTGAATATGGGTCATGCGAACGGTTGCGAAATTAGTGTGCTACACTGATAGCGATAAGAATGTTTACCAATTGCCGAAGAAAATCAGATTCTAAATATTAACACAGCACACACAAAAGTACTGAATGTAAACAGAGTCTGCTGATTGCGCCGAAGGGCAACGCCGTCCTAAATCAATAATTTACGTGGCTACGCTTTGTTTCAGTCAAGTCTGACTTCTTTCTGGACTAGTGGTGCCAAGCCTATTAACACGTAACCCAACCGCGATCGCATCGCATACAAATTGCACAATCACAGCCCTAAAACGTGCACAAAACTCTTGAACGACCACAATCACTTTATGGCAATTGGATTAATTGGCTAAAGTGAAAGCACTCGTACCCCCGCCGAAACTAAACAAAAAAAGAGAGATAGACTGAGTCAATACTCACACTGATGTTACTGAAAATGGTTCCGCTTAGCATAAACAGCGCCCGAGGGTCTGTGTCGGCGATGCCCGATGGCGATATCCAAGGCCAGACTAGTAGAATCCCCATAAATACAGCGAATGGATAGAACGGGCGCATTGCTTCGCCCAAGGGTCGCATTTTGCCGGTCTTTTGCACATACGAGCTGAAAGAAATCAACAATTCTAGGCACTGAAAAAAAAATAAAATCCGTTTACTCACTTGTAGACATTTATGACGACCATTGGCATGTTTGCCAACGCGCTGACATGCAACAAAAACTCCATAGCGATGCCCAGCGGTATGCCAAAGGGTAAATCTCGCTTCCAGAACTCATAACCAAAGTACCAGGTAATCAAGTACATGGCTGTTGATCCCCACATACTGAAATCATAGCCCCATGGCAAATACAACACTCCGGTGTTGTACTTCTCCCAGTGGGATACGTAGAAATTGAAAAACACCATCAAGCAGATGTAGTACATTCGGATTGGAGGAATAGAAGCATCGCAACGCGCAAAAATACTGTACAGACATGTAGGGATCAGTACAGCTGTATACGAATCCAACCCATGATCGAATAGTTCTCCCAGTGGCCCGGACAGACCGATTCTTCTCGCTTGTTTGCCATCAATGCCGTCCAGCGTGTAGGCTACAAATATATTGATGGCAGTGCACAGCCAAACCCATTCAGGAATCGGAGTGTAACCAGGTGCGCCAGAGCTCGCAAAGAAATTCCAGTCATAGTACGAGAGGAAGACGAAATTTGCCACCGTAAAGAGGAAGCCGAGGAAGGTCATCACATTCGGTGCGATCCATCTGGGGAAGAACTGCCATGGGAGACAAATATTTTTATTGATTTTGCAATTTCGCATACACAAGCGCTGTCAGTTTGTCTTACCTGCACAGTCCAGTTCCAAAAGGGATGCATCACATGGACGCTTAATGGAGATGTATCCCTTGCACTGTACTATAAAAGATGAAGAGTTATAATTGTCCTCCACTTGGGAATACCCACAAATCTACCCACTTTATAATTATCAAATCCGGCGAGATGCTCCTTTGTCAGGTAGGTGTACTCGAATAATTCCTGGAGTGCCATGATTGACGCTACAATATGCCCGCAATATTGATTTAGCCTCTGTTTGAAAAAGTTTTCTGTAATTTTTTGCTCGCTTTGTTGTCTCCGACAGGACTCGCAGGGATTTATGTGAAAATTGTTGAGTAGAACGCGCCTCTACATGCTTGGATCGGCACTATTTGGATAAATCACTTGAATTCAATTAGCACTAGTGTTATGGCGAAGCTTATAATTAATAATTTATTTTAGAAAACAGCCGGTTTAATTAATTTACGCTCTCCCCCCTACTAGACGTGTGAACAGGTTTTAGAAATTACACCCGAATGTGAAGAGAAAAATTGTTGAGTGGGGGAGGTGGTGCGATATGCGATTCTGTGGAAATGTCAATTTGGCAGCCGAAGCAGACGCATTAATTCAGCGAAGGGCGACTATTTTTACCATATGGATGGGCAGTCGGTATGGTAGATCCTTAGCCGGTATGTTGTTTGGCAGTGTTTTAAAAAGAGTGAAAAAGGAATGTAAATGCGCTGTGATTTTTTGCAATGCAAAGGAAACTACAACTAAATAAAGTTTGCATAATAATTTTTTATTAGATCTCACTTTCAGTTATCATATAATTCTTTGTTGTTTCACAGTATTTTAATAAATTGTGTTTTTGTTCATATTTTATACTCAATGGATGGGTTTTGTAAAACGGACGTAATAATTTGACTAAAAATATAAATTATACAAAATATATAAAAAGTGTCTACAGTTATACAATCAAGTCTAGTAAATAATTCATTAAGTCAAATATATATATTATTATTATATAAAATAGATCAACAATCACAATAATGAAGTAAAAAATATAACAACTAAAATAAGACTTTGCTAACTAAACTATACATTAAAACAAATAGGAAAGAATTCAGTTTTGAAATTCGCTACATTAAAACAAAATAGGAAAGAATTCAGTTTTGAAATTCGCATAACCAATCTAACTTAGTTTTGTATAAATTTAAATAAAACGTTTCTAAGTTTGTAACAAATCAATTTGCGATACGTTTCTGGCGGTTAAACATTTCATAGTACTTAAGTTGTGTGTATGTGTGTTATTTTAAAATGACTAAAAATATATTTTGAATAATATACATATTTGCAATATTTCCATTTTTTTTTAATAACATTTCGTATTTGGTATTAAGCTCAAAAATTGTGATGAGATTTTTGTTTATAATGTAATTGTATTTAAAATTGCACATTTCCCTAACGAGCGTTTAATGATAGTTTTATTGTAATTATTTTGAAAATATCAATTGTTTGATTTTTCGAAAAAAGGCAAGAGAGCGCATTTGAGTTATAAATTTTGCGATTTTTTTACGGTTTTAGCGAATGTAATACAATTTGCGTATGTTTTGTTTTGTCTAATTTGTCTGTTTTTTCATCCTTCGACGGGCGTTGCCTGGGCAGCCGGATGAGCTCAGTAAATGCAGTTTCCAACCGCCATCTAGTGGCAAGTGAACATCGTCGTGGCAGAGGGGACAACGGGCCGCACCAGTTTTTAGCTCTAACATTAACAGAAGTACATAAAGAACAAGAGCTTGGGATAGATATAGTTGCTTACCTCGACAATAGTCCTCCATTTGATGTAGCTCATACAACTGCTTGTGCACAGACTCGGTGCAACGGTCACAAGTTATGTAGCTGTTTTTTGCTTCGCACTCATCTGAAAAACAAAGAAAAATATTCCATGAAAGGTTTCCACTCAACGCTGTGCTACTTAACAAACTTACTTGTCAAGTGGTAGTTGAGAGCGGCCACCTCCAAGACCTGACAGCACTGTGGGCACTTGGTCAAAAACGGGCAAGACTTCCAGTAGTGTCTGTCCAGGTGCGCCTGCTCCCCATGACAGGACCAATCGCAAAATGGGCAACGTCTAAAACAAAACAAAGAGAGAGAGAGCTTGGAAATACCCTTGCTCAAACAACTTACATCACATCGGGTTCCTCAAGTGACTCCGAGTTGGAGTTCGAATTGGAACTCTTTCTCGAATTGCTTGAAATCATGGACTGCTTCACTTTCTCGTTGTATTCCTGTTTACCATTGCATACTACCCCAGCGGCGTGGCCATTACTCTCTGCTGGCGCTGGGCCACTGATCGAGTGTCCACTCTTGCTTTTCAGAATTCTAGTTTCCGAGCGCCGCATTGGACTCGACTGAGAATCAGGACTCTTCGTGCCAAAGCCAAAACCAATCTGACTATCATACAGTGTCTTGTCCGCCTGTTCAGCCCGCACAGCTTGCTGCTTTTCATACGTCCTATTTGACGGCGGCGAAATGGGGTCACTAGATGGCCCCGAGAAGTGCTTGTTGGCTTCCAGCATCTCTTTCTTGCGTTCCATATTCAGTTTATCAAACTCGGTAAAGAGCTGTCGGTAGAGGAGATTCCTCCGGGTAATATCATCGTCCGGCGGCAACTGTTTTCGCACTAGTCTCGGGTTCACTTTATAGACCAACAGCAGAATTCTTTCGGCCACTTTTCGCACTGGCTCTGCGGGGTGATGTATCCCAGAACACCCGCACTCCGATAAAGCTCGACAAGTCAGCCCGCTATGCTTGTCCGTGCTGATTCCTTGGCTCAGCACCAGCTGCTCCAACATTTGCATGCGGCTCAAGGCCAATCGTGGATGCGTACCGGAACTCACAGCACGGGACAATGCTGGCGCAACTAAATGCTGTTCACAAACTTCTGGACATGCGGCTATACTCAGAATCGTGTGCTGCGCTAGAGTATGGATTCGTGGAGATGGATCTCCGCTCTTTGCCAGCAATTCTGGTAGAAGGCGATCCACACAACGGGCGACTTCGCTTTGCGAAACCCGACCCGGTACAAACTCTAGGAACAGCACCCTTACAGTTTCTGTGGCCTGACTAAAGACTGAGTAAACAGCATCTCGAACGGCTCGATGCAACAGCAAAGCGGCGCTACGAGCTACTTTATTCGACCCAGCAGCACACTCCCCCTCCGTTTCCTTTCCTTTCAGAAAGTTACGCAGCCGCGTAAGGCCATCTTCGCGGTCTTGAAATTGACGAGAGTAGAATTGCTCCACCTGCAAGAAGGGAGGTTAATTAAGAGTTTCAACTTATAAACTCGCGCCCAGGGCTTACCAACTCATTGCCAAAGACCAAGATGGGTAGAGCGGCCTGTCTTCGTTCCCGGTCGTTCAGACGAGATCGCCCTCTGTTAGGATCCGCCTCAAGCAGCGCTGTGCCTTGGCATTCCCTTAAAAATTCATTAGTATGTGAACTGAAAATTCAATATGATAACAACCACAACTTAAAGAGAACCACCATCGAGAGAGTAATGTTTTTATGCATGTTTATAAATGTCTATGTACAACTAAAGTGCTTTTAGCATCAAGACCCATGCAAGCTCGAGCTAAAATTAAATGAATCTACAGAAACAGTTTACAACATCAATTTGAGCCCATTGTAGCTTCACATTAGCCTCTGCAACTTACTGTCTTAGCGTGGGGATAGCCCGTTCTTCATAGTCCTCGTAGCTATTGCGAGGGGCGCTCTTATTGCGCCGCCTAAGCGATCCCTGGTGGCTGGACATAGGCGACCCTCGGCTAGGGCTCCGACCTATGTTCAGTTTAGGAGAATTTGGGATATCATCGTGAGACTTTCGGTGACTACCGGTGGAGTGGGTGGAGTGTGTGTCGCTTGCGGTACTCTGTGCTCCGACACCTCCGCCAGCCGAGCTCCCACCATCGGTCGAAGACTTGTCTTCTTGTGCACTCTTTGGACTCATTGTTGCTGTAAAATGTGCTTCGGCCAATGCAGTTGCTACTTCTTGCAGACTCGGAGCTGTTGGCAGCGTTGGCTTGGATGAGTACATTTCCGATGACTGATCGTTGTCGGCAACAATCCCATTACGTTCGAGGAGTTGATCAACTAAGAGGTGTTTCAAAACGGAACCTCGATACATTTCAATCTGCTCTTTCCTCAGTTTGGCGGTGGTGAAGTCCTCCTGTTGCACAGCCTGTCTTTTTGCCAACGAATACCGCCCCAATCGCTCTCCTGCCACCTTCAAGGCCGTCATGCAGAGCTTCAATTTCCTTGCATACTCAAACCGTTCATCGTTGACCGCCTTCAGCTTTTTCTCCTCCATTTCCCGAATGATGTCCGCAATGGACTCCTCCACGTACATCGAGAACAAAAGATCATCACAAATTGAAGCAAGAACAGGTTCCCCATTATCCGACAGCTGGATTTCCGCCGACGCATCTTCGCCATTTTGAATGGCATCCACACTCTCTCCCAAAACATTGACAGCTATCAGTGCAATCTGTCCCTCCGTATTGTAATCATTTCTGTGGGGTGTGCTTAGACGTAATTTAAGATGAGTACCCTTTCTGGGGTTTACCGTAACGCTTTGCAGCTCGCGTGATTTGAAATTCGTTCCCGCATTGTCAGAAAGCGCAATAAAGCCTAAAAAGTCAAAGCATTGACTGGAGGGAGTGCTCGGTATCCCTTTGGGAGAATAGTGAAGCCATATTTCGACTTTTTCAGCTAAAGAAAGAGGGTATTAGATATTTGGACGAGCGCTTGACCAATGAAAACCTTACGAATCAGATACTGGTGGGCTAAGATTTGTATGCGACATATTTTGGCCGGTTTATGGAAACGTAAAACTATATCGTGTGGGCTAATGCTGCTGCCGGGACTGCTCCGCCACCCGTGCACCGTGGGACCGTGGGTATTGAGTTCACTCGACGGAAACGCTGGGTCCTCATCTGAAAAGATAAGCAGCTTAAATATGCTTCGAATTCGTCCATATCAAATGTGACCACGTCAGGCGGGTGTTAACGTCTTATCAACCAGTAAGATATGTCAAATGTTTGATAAGCCCATTAATATGTTCAGTTCCTATGCCAAAAAATTCAGTTAAACCATCAGCGGACAACAGCCAAGTCGTGTTATGGCCAAAGTTAAGTCTAAATCGAATAAAGGCGCGCCAAAGAAGCCTGCGGCCGTGCCAAAGTGGATACAAATTCAACAAATTGCGAACAACGTTAATCACATTCTAATCCTGTTTGTAGCCGGATACATAACCTATTTGTGCAACAGTTTGAAATGGACAGACACCGCTACACACACTTTCGTGGCTACAATTGGGGTATGTTTTCTAAAAAGATGATTTATTTTTATATTTCGACAGCGATGGAGTTTAGAAGAACATTTTCTTCTTCTGTGTCAATTAGCATTCGGTTTAAAGAGATAGTCGGACACCCAGAGCCATCAGAAACAGCAAGTCATGTCTATCTTCTTTATTTCTGTCCAAGGCTTCGAAAAACCACTCCAAATCCAAACTACACCAATTTAATCAATAGATTATCATTTTGAATTCTGATACCTGCATTACCCTAATCGGAGCTGTCAGAAAGAGAGAGTGATACATATTTCTATTCGATTTTCTACCTCCATAAAAAAACACTCCATCTCCAATCCAAACGCGCCTCTAGCGCTCCGCGGCGCTAATGCCGGCCGGAATAAAATAATGAACTCATATCAGTCATCAGTTTGAGTTCCCACTCAATTTCATTTCGTTTTCAACGAATCAACGCCAAAGCAAACTCGAAACTCGCATTCGTTTTCGTCTCAAGTTCATTATTGCTTATGCTTTGTAGTTTTAGTTTGGAATCGAGCATAGTCATCGCAATCGGTGTCAGCAGCGAGAGAATCTACACCATGGCGCAAAAGAATACAAGTAAATCGAATCAAAAGAAGGAGCTGCCATCATTATCCAAATGGAAACAATTGCAGAGGCTCCTCAATACGGTCAATCACATTTTGATTGGATTTGTCGTCATTTACATGGGCTTCTTAGCGAAAAGTCTTAGCTTTTCGGACACCTCATTGCATGCGTTAATGGCCACCACTGGGGTATGTGTCTTTATCAATTATGTATATTTTCAAGTGGAATGGAACGACTCGTATAGTTTTTTGTTTGTGTAGTGACATAAGATCAACATACGATTGGACAGCTTGCCTGCCGGTTATATACGAAGCGGGAGCGACGTCATTCTAAAAATATATGCAATGAATTGAATTTCCTATCTCTTGTTTCGGTGGAAAGAAAGTAAATCCTATGTCGGTAGCAAAGGATACCTACCTAGGTGGTTGGTTACCTGTTTCATCTATGTTTATCCTGACGACAATGACAGCATCTAGTCGTATATGCGGTGTTTTACCTGAAATTGGTTGCCTATATCAATCTCACCCTTATTTTTCGGAAGTGACGTGTAGTTTGCGTGTCACCAGTCAAGTTCCTATCAATTATTCAACACGTTAGCATTATTTAAACGCTAACAAATGACTGTATTTATAGCGCGGGTCATATTTCGGTGTCAGTTAGTTTTACTTTTAAAGATAAGGCGCACTCTGCTGCCTATAGGTACTTTTCAAATGCGATGTCTAAAACTTTGGGGTGTATAATGACGATGGCCAGAATAAAACAGCTGGAATATTTCCCTTTGAAAGAAAGTAATGCTACCTCCATTTCATTCAGTTTTACGATGAATATTCACCTGAAACTATGCTAATTAAATCTTCCCTTCTAGTTCCACCTGCTGGCCGCTGAAGCGCTCATGTGCCACTATCCGGAAAATCTGTTTACCCGAAATTTATCGCACAAAACTAGATCCAGGCTGCACACCGGACTACAAATCGTAGGCGGCTCTATGGGCCTACTAGCTGGAATTGGTAAAATGACAAAAACCGAAAACCATTTCACAACTATCCATGGAAAATTCGGTAAGTTTTCGATAACTCACTCCTTTACTCCATTCATTACGTCTCAACTCGTCATTTGCAGGACTCGCAACCGTTCTAATGTGCCTGGCCAGCCTGCTGGGCGGTGTGGCAAATTTATTCCCAGTGATATTGAAAAAACTATTCAAGCCCGCAGAAATCAAACTCCGCCACAATCTATTTGGACTCGTCACATTCACCTGCGCCATGTCTACCATCTTTCTTGGCTACAACACAAAGTTTTTCTACAAATACGTAGATTCGCATTTCATTCCGTTTATAAGCTCGGTGACATTGATCGTTTGGCTGCTGACAATTATTGGACCGGCAAGGTCATTGCTTGGTAAATTGAAACGATAACCGAACAAAGAAAGTCCTGCAATAAATTTTCTAAGAAAAAAAAAGGTTGCCCTTCTTTCTTTTTCTCACATTAGTGCTGGGTAATTTAAGATCTTAAATCTCCTCGGTTTCGATGTAAAAATCTCAGTTTTTATTGTTCAACAAGGGATTTCTGGCAGTCGCCCAAAAAGCAATCCTCTCTGCCATACAGACAGTCGGACGATATTCAATTATCCCGACGAATGTACTCAGACGATGAAATTCTATGGACTTGGACTATTTATCATCGGATTTTGAAAGGCAAATAATAGAGCGATGCACATAGCACGTTTGTTTGATTGGGGAGATTTATCTTTGAAATATCCGCAGTGGTGTTTGGTGTAGGTCTGGAGAATGGAATAAATAGAGGGATTTTTGTGTGAAGCGGAATTGTACCAATTTTGTATACGAAACAAAACAAATTTGGTCGTTCAGGGATGGTATGACTCGGACCATATCTAAGGTGAACCTATCTAGGGTCCGACCTACCCAGAGAGACCTCAAAAGTAGCAAAAAAACAAAGCTTTGAACGCATTTATGAAGAAATAATTGATTGAACAAATTTTGTGAGTCTCCTCGTTGTGCAATTCCTAACCATAAACAAAGCACATACCTGGACTGAGGCCTGCCTGGAGTGACCTCAACTTCCTGCTGGAGTTATATTGATTACTATGCAGTTTCCTTACACCCCAATTCAATGTGTCCGCTTGTTTGTTGAAATTGACCTAAATTCCTTCACTAACAACCTTCCTTAGCCTTCATACCTATATTCCATTCAACTCATTTCTAAAATGTGCATTCAAGTCACCACGGTCGATAGCACTCAATTCAAGATCAGTCATGAATGGGTACGCTGTTATAAAACGAAATGAATAGCGAGTCCTTATCCTTACGTGCTCATTAAGTATTAAATATTAATTAAACCACTATAATTGCCCTCCACTTCCCACCACGACTGCCCGAGCTTAAGAAAATTTCCAAATCAATATACTGCTCACCCTATCAGTAGGGGAAAAAAAATCCGTTGTGATACATCATGCGGTTGAACCTCTTGGGTGCAATCAGCACGTCAATCCATGGGGAGGCATTTATTAAGAATATAAAATCATAACAACCTCTCTCGCTTTTCATCACCTAGCTAGTTGCACTTTTTTTGACTTATCGATTTATCTAAAGGGTACTCCGTACTAGTCTCCAACCAGAAAAAGGACTCGCAGACAAACATCAATTGCGCTATCCGCAACCACTCGATTGTTTAGTTATCTAATCCTTTTTTTTCCAATTGGATTTCACTTACCTGATGCGAATACCACATTGAAGGGTATTTTCCTGGCCATACTCCAAATGAACTCACAAGAAAACTAGCCAAAAACTAAATCTCTTATTTATAAGAACAAAAAAAAATTGTTAAAACAACAAAATTGACTCCTTTGCACACATTGCACGTAAATTCGATTATTTTATACTTTAAAAATGTTTAAACTAATACATCTCGAGTTGGAAAAGGAATAAATTTTCACTTTGTTTGAAGTCGAAAACTATTTTAAATGGGAGCAAACAGGAACACTTTGCGGAATAAACTTTTTTTCCCAACTGACAGGACATCCTTTTCGGGAAACATGTCTTCTCATCGCATAAAACGACATCTGGCGAACGAGACGAGATTTAGAATTATAAGCCTGCGCACAAGCCGCTCATATGTTTCTAGTTTTTACAACAGACCACGTGCGTGTCCTGTTTGTTTACTGTTTGGGTCCTTGAAGCTGTAGAGGGATGAGAATGAGATGTGAATGTGACAAGCGGGTTGGGTGGCGGAGGAATATGCCATTTGTCATGTCCCTGATAAGGGGATGTTGGATTGTTAATGGGTATTTTGAATTAGAAGTGCATGTTATGTCTTAAATCGTAAAATAAGGAATGGCGCTGTGGCAGAAATGTAGACAGCGTGCAGGCTCCAATTTTCAAATAAATCGTAGATTTGAATTGCAGGTTCGGAAAGCCCTATCGATTGTATATAGATTCAAGATTGAGTGGTCCCCGAATTCACTTGACCAATAAAAAGGTTAAAAAGTGAAAAAAGCAAACAAAAATATTTCGAAAAATCCATCAATTGTTTATTTTTTGCTTCTCGGTACAAAGTTAAAATGAGTACTTTTCCTACTACTCGCAGCACTTCCTTACCGACCGGAACTCCAACACAGTTTGAGGAAGGTAGTTAGTTACATTCCAATTTGTGGAATGGACAGTTGTCAAAACAAAACACGTCTACGGTGTTTGGAAATATTTTTAGTTTTCTTTTGTTTGTTTAAATTTTAAAACACGAAATATGGGCGAGACCGGTCACAAATATAGTATTTTACTCCCAACTTACAATGAGAAGGATAATCTTCCAATTATCGTCTGGCTTATTGTCAAATACATGAAGGAAAGGTTAGTGGCAGCTACTAATCAATCAATAATCCTTATCACCAACTATGAGTTGTCTACTTTAACAGCAAATTCAATTACGAAATTATTGTCATCGATGACGGCAGCCCAGACGGAACTTTAGATGTTGCCAAGGATTTGCAAAAGATTTACGGCGAGGACAGGATTCTACTGCGGCCGAGAGGTTCGAAACTTGGCTTGGGTACAGCATATATCCATGGAATCAAGCATGCTACCGGAGATTTTATCGTGATAATTGACGCTGACCTAAGTCATCATGTGAGATGATCAATTTCCTTTGAATCTTAAACTTAATTTCTTCCATTTTAGCCAAAATTCATTCCGGAATTTATCAAACTTCAACAAGAGCATGACTTGGACATAGTTTCTGGAACAAGATATGAAGGCACTGGCGGAGTGTATGGGTGGGATTTCAAGAGGAAATTAATTTCTCGGGGAGCGAATTTCTTATCGCAGTTGTTACTGCGTCCGAAAGCTTCTGACTTGACAGGTTCATTCCGATTATACAAGAAGCATGTTCTCGAGAAGTGCATCGCTAGCTGTGTATCGAAGGGGTATGTTTTCCAGATGGAGATGCTTGTTCGTGCTAGGCAGCACAATTTTACAATTGGGGAGATTCCAATTACGTTCGTTGATCGTGTTTATGGTCAGTCGAAGTTGGGCGGCACGGAGATTGTGCAGTTTGCGAAAAATTTACTCTATCTGTTTGCAACCACATGAATGTTTTAAAGTTGAAATATATACATAAAAGACACGGTTTTATTTTGATTCTTAATGGGGATATTTGAAAGCACTTGCCATTGTAATTGATTTAGAAACTGGGGTCGAATTACCGAACCCGTGAGCAAGCGATACGTCACTGAATTTTGTTGATTTTACATGCAAAACAATAACAAATTCAGTCACGGATGCGGTAATTCAACCCTGGATTGCGTCTGCGCCATTTATTATGGTCTTTTTCGTATTTCTACAGAAAGTTCTATCACATCGCATAAGCAGTTATACACTGTTGAACGTCCCGTGATTAAAATTCTAACAAAATCAACTAGAATCAGTAATATTTCCACTTACGAAAATTAACAAAGCAGCTAATTGACTAAAAATCCAATTTTAAATAAATTTCCAAAAATTGATTCATTTTGCTTACGCTTCCGCCTTAAAACGCAGTCCACACTTCAGTGCTACCAATCACAAAACCACACACATCATTTCACAAAAATAAGCAACAACACATTCAACGAAACGTCAAAAAAATACTCTTCTCGGATGGTAAAGTAAACTCTAGAAGCAAAAATTCACAACTAAGCACAAATTTTGTCCAAAAACTTTTCCCAAAATACCTAAAAGCATGTAAGTATTTACAGTTTAACAATATTCTTATTTTGTGCTTTTATATTTCTAACCCATAATCTCAACAGCAAAGCAAGCCACTCGCCCCCACAGTACAACAACAACAACACTAACCAAACATGTCAGTGGACGACTTCCTGAAAGGTCTTCCTAGTCACAATGCAAGCAATTTCGCATTATTCAACACCGAAAACGGTATTCGCACATCGCAAAAGCGCCCATCTGTATATCTGCCCACTGAAGATTACCCAGCCGAACAGATCATCGTCCTTGAGAAACGCTGCATCCTATTACGCTATCTGACCCAACAATGGGACAAGAAGACAGTGCCCAGGAAGCGTGACCATTCAGCTGAGGGAGCAAATAACGCCAACAGCAGCTGTAAGAAGCGTCAGCGCACGGAACCCGTCGAATCGAATTGAAGAGATTTGGATTCCATTTCTACTTTCGTTGTATTTTCCGTTCTATTTTTTTTCCCTTTTATTTTATTTTTTGTTCATGCATACATCAGTTCTTATGATTTGTAACGTAATGGAATACATTTAAACATATTTCTAGTTTTATACTTCGTATGTTAATTACTGCACGGAGCGCATTTAAATTATGTTTACTTTCGAGTGAGCGAAAAAAAAATAGAATCTAACTCGGACTGGAACTGTAAATTGAATAAACATTTTAGTTTTGTCAAAACGCCGAGTATTAACTTGCAGTGCCCTTGGGGGTGGATCACAGCCCAGGAGGACAACCTTGAGTCCCTGCTTCTTGGATCGTCATTGCATGTAATTTATAAGCAAAAAGATGACTACCAGGAGCTGCGGACAAACTCACAGGAATGCCTGCTGCGTCCCATAATTAAATAAAGAAAACGCACAAGTAAACAGAGCGCAATTCTCTATTTCCTTCTCCAAATTCTTTTACACTGTACAATGCATAATTTTATTTAATGATGACCAAGGTCCTTTGGGTCTGGCTTTCCGTATTGTTTCTCCCACATTGCAACGTATTGCTTCTTTCGTTCCTCGCGACGAGCGAAATATTCCGGATATTGAGCCTTCTCCAACGGATGCCAGTAGTCCAACACCCAGTCTGGTGGAATTACTTCACGTTCAAAGGCACATCCTCCGGGACTGTTGGCAACTAAGAGAAGAAATGATATTACAGAGGATTGATTCATTCGATTCAAATCTTACATTTCATTGGTTGATAGTGCTTGGTCTTAAACAGTTGCTCTTCACCATCTGCGAGAATTTTCGCTGCCTCTGCCATATCGGTTATGTGACGATTCTTTTCGAAACGTTGGCGAAGGAGCACGGCCCGATAGCGGAAGATGTGTCTTTTAGTGTAATTTTTTTTTATTTGAAAGAAAAGTAATTATTATTCGCTCTTACATAAGTACTTGTGGTAGGTTTGTAGTTTACCTGTGGTCGTACCATGCTTCAAGATCGCGCAGGGACCGCTTATACAGGCTGCATACTTGTCGGGCATGCGACACTATTCCTGTTGGAACCGACATGCTGAAATCGCCGCTATTGCAAGAAGGGTTTCGAAAAATCCAAATTTCTTCCTCTTAAAAAATATTCACTTGGATTTCTGCTCAATTTGACATTGGCTGTCAAAAGTTATTTCATCGAGGTGTGTATTGGTTCGATTGCATGGATGGGGTAAGTGCTGCCAGTAATTTGATGCCGAACCGCTGAATGAAGGCTAGTGTTCATGGAAGACAGTAGGCGACAATAAGATTACCTACGTGAAGTATTTTGCACAATGTTAGTTGAAATGTTTGTTTATTTAAATGTTGCACTAATTGAAGACTAAACAAAGACTGAATATCAATTACAGATATATGAACGTCAATCAATGCTTAAAATCATATTTTCCTCTTTTTTTGTTTTTAACTTTTGGGACCTAGTTAATGCGTCTCCGTGTTTGAGATTGAAAAAAAATCAACAGATTCAGATTTCAAATATTAAATTTAGGTCAATTTGTCTAATAATAAGAACTAAAACCGCTAAGCATATTTTCTAATTGAAATTCCATTCATACATAACCTCATATTGCTCCCAAACTTTATTTCGACTCTATTTGAGCCTAATATTCGTTTTTTCTAAGGCCGATTTTGATGTAGATTTTTCAATATGATATACATCTAGTACAATTCGTATTAATAATGATTTTTTTAATGCGATATACATTTAGCATATTTAATAAAAAAATATTTCTGTTTCCATCTTCATAGAACAAAACTCTATTTCCACAGTAAAATTTCCCTCGCAGTATCTCGTTTTCCAAACACCTACCAACGCCAAAAAACCAACGCCTAATCGTTACGATATCGTGCAACCATTTTCTACATCCATCCCTATCGCACTCCTTCGCAACATACCTTCCCCAGCTCATCTGTGCATCTCCTTTTTCGAAACAAAAATGGAAAAAAGACCAAAATCGACCGAGGAAGAGAAAAATTAATTTTTTCCAACTCTCTCTTTCATCGCATTCATTCCACACACAGCGGCATTCATGTATTTTTCCATTTCTGGCAATATCGACGGCCGCGCGGAGTGAGTGTCCGCCCTTTGGTCGGCCATTTTTTAATTTTGTTTACACAAATTCTTCGCAGCCAAGCGTTATTTTTTTTCCTAATTGTGCAAAAATCGACCGGAAAATTGTTTCAACACCGAAAAAATGTCGTCCAACTCACCGCCGAACTCGGATAACGAAGATAGCCGGTAAGTCTTTTTTATTAACCTAAAAATATCAAAACGAAAAAAGTGTACATATAGAAAAAATATTTTGTCGCCATCGAATGAACAAAAAAAAAATATTCCTCAATCATCGCCATAGCGGGTCACCATCAAAATGGAGTCGTAATCCGTTGCAGCTAACTTTACTCGGCGTCGGCGGCGTTGGTAAGCGAAAGAGTGCTTTTCTTCCATACCGGCCGCAAGTGAGCTCCCCGGCTCCCGTTACCAGCACCGCTGCATCCACCACCACTTCGAACACCACACCTAACAGTGCGTCTAAATCTACAGTTCTAACAAATCTTCAGCGTGGTAATACAGCGGCAACATTTTGCCCCAGCGATGTCCAATTGAGTTTTCACGAACGCTCGGGACAGGGTGAACTCTCCGACGAACAAGTGAAAGTCGCCGCGGCATCTAAAACAATCGACATAACAGACAAAAATGGCTTTACCGCACTACATTGGGCGTGTTTCTACGGTCAAGTAGCAACGGTGGCCCAACTACTTGCCACCGGTTTGGTGAATGTGAGTAAATTGGCACCGGATATGGTGTCACCGCTATTGTTGGCGGCAGCCGGTGGTCATCATGAAGTTGTACGATTGCTCCTGCAGCACGGGGCCGACGCTCGACATGCGGACATTGTTGGCAACACAGCGCTGATGTACGCCGCCGCTGGCAATCATCCCCATACCTGCAACGAATTGCTTTCGAAGGACCCCGATTTAACAGCCACCAACGAACATGGCGATACTGCTTACAGTTTGGCGATGGAAAACTCTGCCAATTTGTCACAGGCGGTGCTAGAGCATTACCTGACCGCCTTGCTTTCCATATAAGAAAAATTCCAAATAAAATACTACAACATTATAATTCATGCGAAATAAATATGTCTACCAAAAACGAGAGAAAAAAAAAGAAAACGCTGAAAAAAGGAATTCAAAAAATCTTTCATCGGCTGTAATACTACTACTGGCGAATTTTTACTACAACTACTACTACGAGTACTACACGCAGCGGCAAACCGACCGTCGATAGAGATTGTGTATGCAGAAGAAGAAAAAAATAATATAATGAATAAGCGAAAGAAAACCGATAGAAGGAAGATGGATGGTTGGCTGGTAGAGTGCGATGGTTTCTTGTTCGTCGGAGGGGGTGACGTCGGAGCGGGGTGGTTGGTACAGTTGAGCGGGAGGGTGAGCCGCACTACTGCATTCCATTTGAAATTCTTCAATCTGTTATACCGAACACGATGTGTTGATGTTGCGAGGAGATGGGCGGCATACACCACAGAGTCAGACTACACACTCTCGACACTCCAACGAATACGAAGAAGTAGATGAGGACGTGAAATAATGGCGCTGGTGCGTAGCGGTGGTCACGTAAACGGAATTAATACAGGTGAGAGATACAAACATAAATAAGAATGAACAAAAAAAAAATACGTACCTAGTCGATGGGGAAGATATGACTGGAGTGAGAAAATGAATGAGTGGTTTTTACCCACTGTGGGGAAAAAATGCAAACAAAAAATTTAGCCGTGTTGACTGGGGTAGTTTCTCGGGTACACACATTTTTCGTATTTCTGATAATTAGATTTGTTGTAAACATTTTTTAAATCGTTGCTTCTCCTTTTAACTGAGCTTACAAAATAATGTACACATAGAAAACAGGATCCTTGGGACATACCTTTACTTAAATACAATTTTCTAAGTTTATTAACGCGTCTAAACAGCACGAAAGTAATGGGGAAAAATTAGGACATCTATGATGTGTAAAAAAACCAAAAGCCTAGAATTTTAAATAGCAAAAAACTTCACTAAAACATTGCACACATATAAAACTTGGAAAATATTTGTTTAATTAGGACGTAGGCGGTTAAATTAAGTTCATTTTTGTATGCAGGTTTTTTCCTCAGCTGGTTTTGTTTAAATCATTTATTAAATAATACATACAGTTGAAGTCGCTTATAACGACGATGAAGGGACCGATGAAATAAGGTCGTTATAACCGGCGGTCGCTATATCCGCCTGCCATATTCGGCTACCACAAATATTCAGGAAGAAACAAAATCACATAAAATTTTAACTTTTTTGTTAAAGACGCGAAAACCACAAGTAATTTAAAAGCAGCTTTTACGGCGACACATCAAATAAACTGCCACAATATTTAACAGACAATTTTTTTAAAATTTTCCCTCATTCCGTTGTTATAACCGACAACGAAAAATTGTTCGTTATATCCAACATTTCGTTATATACGACGAGTCGCCGACGTTATATCCGATGGTAAACCAGCTTAAAATATAATGAACCAACCAAATTAATTGAAAATGGACGTTATAAGCAACTGGTCGTTATAAGCGAGGTCGTTATAAGTGGCTTCCACTGTATTTTTTAAATTGTCAGTGGTAATGTAGATGTTAATTTGGCAAAAAACGAACTCCTTTTGCGTAGTTCCTTACCACAAAGACTAAAAAAGAACAGCTTTTGTAGTTTACCTATAGTTTTTATTTGTTTTTAGCTTGGGATAGGACCTAGATGTCAGTTGATTCAGTAATGATGGTCAATCTGCCTTGCAAAATGTCCATTAACGCAAACGCTGTGGTAGCACCAGCTTGATTAATGATTTGTGGTTAAAAATGTCGTCCAGAAAAAGCTGTCAAAAAAAGTGGCAAACTGTAGGATGTGAATTGGTAATTATTGGTTTTATAATTTACCTACCTACTTGTTGACGGTAGGTCTGCTTTCAATAAAACAATATTTAAGATACCATTGACATACTATTTATGGACTGCTAGTGAAATGTCAGTTTCATACAAACCTGCGAGGAAAAGTGGAGCAAACCTAAGCACTAGCCCTTTTGGTTCATTGCGGCGAAAGTATGAAACCTCTGCGCGCCATTGCTATTTTTTACATAAAACACACTGCCATCCTTTGTAGAAAAATTGCAACTGCGCAGAATAACGATTTATATTCAAATAATTTCCAATTTACAATCTACAGTGGATGGCGTACTCAGCACTTTGGCATTTAAGTGTTTCCGATTCTCTCCGTCGTGAACCAAAAGAGCTAGTGCTTCTTCTTATGTTTGCGTCAACGAAAAATTGGCTGCTAGCAGTCCATGTATAGTATGTCAATGGGTGAAATAGTGTTCCATTTTCTTTGTGAGTGTCCGGCCCTGTTTAAAACCAGGCACAGTGCACTGGGTAAGTCATTCTATAATGACCTCTACGCCATCCAAGGTAGGAGGAACCTATCCATTTCAAAAACATGATCAATCCTACCTACTTCTGAACTCCCAGGGCTGTTTTTGAGTTTCTATAACTTGTTTCTTGACAGGACACTGGGAAAACAGTCACATAAACCAACCAGATACATGCCTAGTTACATTGATCAACATTTCTAGTTCGAATTTTCCTATGTAGGTGCCTACCTATACCTAATCAATTGTGTGTTCCCTGTAACTAACCTAACACATCATTATTACAGTGCGTTCAACCGTTACCATAAGATCAATGATCTATACGTAATGTACCTTAACAAACACATAAGCTCCACTTTACCGTACCGTACAACAAGTAAAACGTAAAAGTAGGGTAATCTAATCGAAGCCGACCGCATATAGCACTCTCCCACAACATGCCAACGACAATCGACAGACAACAAAATAACCGTTACTCATTTACTGCTATACTCGCCGTCAAAATTCCAAACATTCCACTGAACCAACAAACACATGAATGAATTTCCCATCGCCAATGCATAACAGGTGAATTCACACAAAAAAAAAACAAGAAAACGAAAAGAACGAAAAAGAACAGAAAAACGCGCGGCAAACCCCACGACGACAAAACAAACTTTTGATAACACACAAACAAGTACAGTACCTAAATCTCTTTGCGCATTTTCTTTTTCAACTCGCTCAGTTCAATGACTGAGTTGAGTGCCAGTGCCGTTGAAATGAAAAGTATACCTACCTATCGAACACGAAGGGATTTTTCGCATTTCTCCTTTAAGCTCTGGTCCATTATTGTAATTTCGTCTGCGCTCCTGACGATCATTGCAAGTGCCTATAAAATCTATGTCTATCAGAATTGAGGCCAATAGTTGAAAGTTTTTTTTTGCCGGCAATTAAAAGAAAAACACGGGAAATTTCTCCATGCCACCTTCGAGCACTGACACTGGCGTCAAGTACGTATCCCCAATCGCCCACCAAAAGGAATGCGGTATTGGGTTCACAATCAACAGCGGCGCGGCGGCATGGGCTACATTTTTTCTTCTCCAAATCGGTTTGGTATATCTTTTAGTCGGTCTGGGTATACTGTTAATCTGGCGCGCATTCAAAACAAAGAGTTCAAACAGGCTTGTGTTATATTTTTTTTTTTTTCGTTTCGTTGTTATACAAAACAAAATAAACGCGTTTTTCTCCGTATCTCTTGTTCTGGAATTTCTTGAGATCCTAAAAACACCACATGCTTGAAAGCAGCAGCGAAATACAGCCAGACAAACACTTGTGCAGGTTTTGTCGTCCATTTCCTGTTAGTTGGATGTTTTTTTTTCTGTTTTTCTTTTTTTTAATGCAAAATGAAACTAATGCCAAGGAGAGAAAAAAGAAGACGATGGAAATGGAATCGAAAAGGGCAAGGGAACACAAGCGCGATGCTGCGCAATGTTGGTTTCGAATTTCGAGCATTTCTGTTTTTCGTCGGTGTTTTTTTGTTTAACGTTCTTTACGGTTCAAACTCAAAGTCACCCTCCAATCGCGAAAACAACCAGAAAGTGAAAAAAAAATCCATAAAGAATGTGTGGAATGAGTAAAATATTAGTAAAAAGAGATGCGCAGACGGGGAAGAGCGAGATGGACATAAACACACCTAAATAACAGCGCAGAACACACACTACACACATTGACACATATCGTAAATGTTGTTGCGTGTGTTTGTGGTATACAATTTTTGCCGTCTCTCTTTAAAGTGAGTGTTTTTTTTTTTTTGTTTTTTTGGTTCAACGCCCTTGGTGTGGTGTGTTGTT
Organism: Cheilosia pagana; assembly: GCA_936431705.1. NCBI lineage: Eukaryota > Metazoa > Arthropoda > Insecta > Diptera > Syrphidae > Cheilosia > Cheilosia pagana. Next base: position 1,745,715 of record OW386169.1, read on the forward strand.
GTTGTGTCTCTTTGAAAATGCTGCGCATTGTTATTTTCCCCACAGAATCACTTCTCTCCACTCACTACAAACGACAAACTACAATCTGTGTATGGAATGTATGTGGATCCTAATCATATTGGAAATTTTATCCGGTGCTCTAGCTCTGTCTCGCTCCTGTCATTCTCATCCTCATCAATTCAAATTTTGTTTTTGTTTTGCTGGGAAACCGAAACAGTGCCGTGCGGTGCGTGGAGTTTTTTTTTGGCGGGCCTTTTTCTTTTTCTTCCCCCTATCATTCCAGTTGGAAGGGAAGAATGTCATCCATTTTACGCTCTCGTATTGAGTCGAGTCGAATCCGTGTGTGGAAGTGGTGGAGTGAATTCTCTCGCAGTGTGGATTGTGTCTCTGGGGTGAAGGAAATTTTATATAAAACATTCATTCTTATTAATAAAAATGCCATGAGTGGGGCTAGTGGTGAATTAAAATCGGGCTACATTATTGCGTCATTAGATTATTATTATTATTGTGTCTGCTTGTATAAATTTTTCGAATATTTCGTCTTAATCGGTGTGCCATCAATAAAACTCAAAAGCAAATAAAAACGAATTGAAATAAATAAAAAAAATTCCTAATCGTACGCTAACCGCGCGTACATATAGATTTTAAAAAGGCGTGTTGGTTAAACCACCCGAAAGAGGAAAAGAGAACACGAGAACGGTTGTGGAAAGAGGACTCAATGAAGAGCGCTGCTGTGTATTTTAGTAGTAAAGAAGAAGGTCCGTTTTACGATATTTTGTATTTGCTTCTTCTTCTTGCTAAGCTACTGCTTCATACGTACATACTTGGTCGGTTGGCTTCTAAAAAAAAGAAGCAGAACAAAAAATGTAGCTTCATTCCGAAATTCGAGTTGTATTTTCCACACTGATATTTTTCTTGGCTTTGCCAAAAGAATTTCTCCGATCGTCGTTTGTTTTATTTTTATTTAGTTTGTGTGTGGTGTGCCTTCCTTTTTCGCGTGTCTCTTTTTCATTGGAATTTTGTTTTGATTGAAAAATATATTTTTTCGCCGTTTGCTGGCTTGTGTGTGGTAGAAAAAAAAGTGACGCGCCTGTTTTTTTGCAGAGTTTCTTCCCATCGATGGAAAAAGGACGCTTGTGAAATTTTTCGTCTACCCTTCCCTATTTGGAAAATGTTTTTTAAAATACAGTAGTGAGAAAAAATTATGTAACATCAAACGGTAGAATTAAAATTGATTAGTGTCTGGTGGGCATACATTTTGTACTCTAATGTGACGGTTTTTTCCTTTTTTTTTGTGGAAATGTGAAATATCCGGTGCGTTGATGAGATAGTACCTACACTAGTATTTTTTTTTTGTATTCTACACACACACACTTGTATGTTTCGGCGGTTTGGGTATACAAATTTTGTACACATATTTTTCCTTCTACAATCGACAGCGTATAACAGTTTCCCGTCCGTGTAGTATAGCGAGTTCAACAGTTTGGCGTGGTTAATTAAAACATTGAAAAAGCATTTTGTACTAAATCTGTGAACAGGAAAAAGGCAAAATGGAAACTACTTGTAGTTGCAGTGTCAATTGTGGGGGGTTTTTTCCTTCCTTTTTTTTTGTTTAAATCTTCCTAGTACCTACGCCCTTTTCAACTATGTGCGCGCTGTGTGTTGCTTGCATGTGTGCCTATTGTTCTGGCACCGGTGGGGAAAACCCCCCCATTTCATTCTTAAATTTAATGGCTTTGAATTCTTTTTTTCCGTTGCAATTTTTGTATGAGTAAGCCTACGTGATTTAATTGTAATCAACAAACGTAAACAGAAAAATGTGTGTGTAGTGTGTACCTACTATCAATTCATAACCTGTTGTTGAACTAGTTTACACACATAAAATGCCTGAAATAAGGACGTTTTTTTTTTGTTTGTATCTCTGTCTCTGAAATGAGCGGCCATTAATTGGAAAATCGGATGAGGGGCAAATTTTAGCTCGAATTTTAATGCCAGTTTTTGCCCTTTTACACTTTCAGGAGGAATTATCGGAGGGATCGGAGTTGTAGAAGGATGTTATATAAGTTTTTGTGTACCTGGAGGCATTAAAATTGTAAATCACTCATTTGGAGACTTGTCTTCCTGGGAATTTATGCATATTTCATGTGTTTTTTGGTCCATTTGCACAAACTTTTGTGGAAAATCGTTGGCCTTTTCAAGACTGTTGCAGTTTGTATTTTTAAAAAGGCTCCACGAAACTACTGCCAAACGCATTTTGCAGCATACCTCCTAGTAATACATTAGGTACTATTTGGCAGCATTGCTTGGCATCAACACATTTTCATCTGCTTACAGATTTTATCAAAGATCGACTCCAAACTTGGTAAATTGTATTTTCTCTTCTCTATTCGCCTAACATAGTTTGTCTTAAAATGCCCGCAATCCATTTTGTGGGTGTGTAGGTCCTAGTCTGTGCAAAACCGCACCGCAAAACATTTTTAAAGCCTTCCAGGGGACTCAAAATAAAGTCCCAACTTGTTTTAAAGCTAATTCTCAATACCTAGGTACCTACTTTCGCAATATGAAACATGCAAAGAAGCATCCACAGGGGTTATCAACCTTAGAACGCATTTGCGACTTATTTATGCTTTAAATTTTTGATTTGTAATGCTGAATACATTTTTTTTGTAAGTCATTGATACGCCTCGCTGTGATATCTCACTGGCTCCGAAATAAATCAACACTAAGGCGCCGTCTTACCAATTAAGCGATAAGACCGCTGACCGCCAATGTCACACTTCCATTCAAAACACGGTATGGGAAACAAATAAACCGCAAACAAGTACCTTGAACATATACTATGTTCATTGCACTCGCGCCTCATTGTTGTTTACCAAAACAGAACGGCCCAACAGCCAAACGAAGACACATCTCATTCCAATAATCATGAATGGGAATATATGTATTCCCAAACAGAGTTCTTTCAATCACTTTTTCCGCGAATTTCTTACATTTGTGTAGGTAGGTATGTGCTTGTATATACATTTTGTATGTCTCTCTGTTGCTAGTCGTCAAATGGGGGGATAATCACCAGCACCACATACCTAATCTCGCGCCACAGTGCGTTATTATTTAGCCACTGGCATACTGACATTGCTCTATTTGACCTGTCTCCTCCTCACACACACACACACACACGCACAAGTGAGACGCGTTTTTTGTTCCATTTTGCGTATATTTTTTCTTTATTTCTTCTTACATTTCTCACTCTCAAAGAAAAAACACTGAGAATTGTCACATTCTTCAGAGTGGCTGCGACATGGTAAATTTTATATTTGAAACGCATATCACAGCCAGCTTTGAGGAGCGAGACGATTTTTCAAACAATCATCCGTGTATTAGCACAGTCCCAGTCCCAGCAGCCGCCACAACCACAAGAAGGAAGACTGCAGTAGAAGCTGCATCCTTGAGCCAAGTGAATAAAAATTAGTTGATTGTCAAAGCCTCACAAAGTGACTGTGAAATGGTTAACGTTAGAGCGCATATCACAGCCAGCTTTGATGAGCTTGGTTAATCAAGCTATTCGACGAATTTAGCGCAGATATTCACCCATCGTAAGGAACCTTAATCACTTTAATTCTATATTTACTTATGTTCTTGTTTATATAGCATTACATTTCAGATCAGTGCCATGAACATCATTACAAAAAATGTTGCTTATCTAAGCCTCATCAAGTGGTTGTGATATGGATATCTAACGCATATCACAGCCAGCTTTGATGAGCTAGGATAACCAACGGAAGACAACTACAAAGATACCTACATTATAATGCAAAAATAGAAAAAGTGTTGTTACTTCTGAATGTCCTTAGAATTAAGAAAAACTGTTTAATGTGTGTGAACAAGCTTACGCCATAAGCAATTTTTTCTTTTCTATTTTTCTTTTCTTTTTAGTAACATCAGTCTCTGATGAGGAGAAGAGAAGACTCATCCTTTTGCCCAACAGTAGTGTCCAGTCGATAAATGTTACAGAAAATATTGTTATCTTAGTTTTAAAAATTGTTTTTGAAGAAATTATGCACAAGTATAGTTTTTTTTTACCATGGCTATGTTGTTTTTAAAGATCTGACCGAAATAAATAAATGTTTATAAATGAAAATTGAAATTATTTTGTGGTAGTTATTTGCTCTATCTATTTACAGAGGTTTTGTTGGTTAAATAATTCCAACCGTCACTCGATCCGTGCAGTTCCAGCGAGATTTGATAAAGATTTATGCAAAACGCTGCCGATTCGACTCCACGATTCAAGTTCTGTAAGGCATTAACAGTCACACATAAGTTTAACCGCCCCCAATCGTCTTCTGTTAGTAGATTTGTAAAAGTAACCTCATTTATGCAATTTTAACAAGGTGGTTACCAAAAGCGGCTTCAATACCATGCAAGGCTGTTCGACCAGGAAATGGGTCAAGCTTGTGAAGCAAACGAAGTAGCCAACGTCGCTGTTAACCATGGTCGGAGCAACTTCGCTGTTTTCCATTACTTTACGAGTACTTGGTGGCGCTACAGTCCGGGGTGGACCTGGGCCTCAACCAACAAGCGTCTCCAGCCAGCGCGATCTTTAGCTAACTGTCTCCAGTTTCGCACGCTAAGTTGGTTAGTTTCCCCTTCCACTTGCGTGCGCCACCAGGGTGGCGGTCTTCCTGTACTGCGCTTTCCCTCGGGTGTGGATTCGAAGACCTTCCGGACCGGAGCATTTGTGTCCATTCGCCACTTCAGTCGTTGGACCTTCACTCTTCTGACTAGGTCGATGTCGCTGTACAGCCCGCACTGTTCGTCGTTAAATCGCCTTCTCCATTCACCGTCAATGCAGACGGGACCAAAAATCACTCGAAGAATTTTTCTCTCGAAACAACCGAGAGTTACCTCATCCGCTTTTGATAGAGTCCATGACTGTCAAATATTGCAGGACTATGATGATTAGGGTCTTATAAAGGGTCACTTCAGTTGTTCGAGAGAGGGCTTTGCTACTCAATTGCCTTCTTAGCCCAAAGAAACAGCGATTGGCAAGAATAATTCTACGTTTAACCTTTGGAGAATGTATTTAAAAAAGTCGAAGCTGTTAACGTCGGCTATTTTGTTGGTAAGATTCGATGTAGAGTAATAAATCCGTTGATTGAAAGTGGGTTCATTTGGACTTAACCTTGAGATCTTTGAATAACTCCACTGAAAGTATGTCAAGAAAGATTGTTTGGTAGAACTTTGCTTTCAAAGGCCCCCTGAAAGTCTGCAGTACATTACGTACGAATGATTAGTAAGGTGTTCGTCGTGGTATTACCGACGGACTATAACAAACCAATCACCGATTTTCACAAACAAAATCATTTATTTAATAATGTCCACAATCTTTGTACAGCAGTCGCTACTGGTCCATATATGGTTAGGATCAGGCTTCCTACGGTCGCTATTTTCAGTGCAAGTTTCGTATCCGTATACCAACTTTGATTTTCTGTTGCCGCAATTTCAGCATAAACAGTCGTGTCGAAACCGAGATACAAACTCGCGATAGCTACCGTAAAAGTAGCGACCCCAAGAACACCGTGAATAGCCTTATTCAGGATCGGTTGCCGGCAGTTCTTCGTCTTCACAGAGAATAGAGCGGTACAGCCAAGAATTAAACTAATCACACAAAGGATTAGGGCCGCTATCCCTGCAAAGCACGAAACATGTCAATTAACAATTCTGACGTTGATGGGAACTTACCTAATCGTCCGTGCACAGTGGTGAAGTGGATCTTATCTATTCCCATTCGTATAAGTATGCCTGCGATACCCAATATCGATCCAGTCACTTGCAAAGCTATATGAAGACCGATCTTTCCATTCCTGCAACATCCATGTACAGTGGGATTTCCCTTGCAGTACGAAATGAGTCCTTCTGTCATTAAAAAGTTGAACTGTACACAATAAATGTTGATTTTCTGACCTCGATTCAAGGAACTTACTCCAATTGTACAGAGCAAAGCGTGCCACGGAACATCTGTCCAAGTTCGCCGTCGCAAGCATAGCCAGCTTATGAAGATAGTCACAAAACCGATTAGCATTCTGTGGATGATGCCGAGGAAGAACTCCAGTCTTTGTGACGTCCCTATTTCATTGCTGGACATTTTGTGTAGTGCAATAGCTGAATGCGACTGGGTGGACTGAAGAGGTTTGATTTCTTAGAGTAACTGAATGATACCTACGATCTAATTAATTTTTTATCTACCTTTGTAAGTGGTTTGGCAAACAAATTATGATACACACGAGAGGCGTGTAATTGTTAAATAATTTTCCTGTATGGTTGGTGTTGCTGAGGTGCGGTATTCTCAGACATGGGGAAATATAGGAGCAAGGGTCTGTTCCTTTACTTTTAAATCTTACGATTTTTAACGAATTCTTACGCATTTTACTCAATTGTCGTTCCTCAACTCGAAAAATTCGTAAAAGAGAGCGGCTTCGAGAGAGCAAGATATTTCCCGTCCTAGGTACTATTTTTTATTTAACACATTTCCTTGCGTAAGAATTGAACAACTGTCAGTCGCCTGAAATTTGACAGATGATTTGAATTTGTTGTTCTATTTGGCATTTCTGAACTATCTGTCATTTTTCATAGGTTACTACAAAAGCGTTCCTTAACTTTTGCGTAAGTTTTCCTCTTTGAGAGAGAATTTATCCACTTCAGAGGCATTTTGACAGTCTTTTCCATTTTTACTACAAAAGTAAAGGAACATACCTTTTATGATCCACTGTCTTTTAGCAATAGATTGCGCTTTATTTACGCATTTGCAAAGTGCTGCAAGTTTTTTTTTAAGTAGGTTCTTTCTACCCTTAGAGTGCAGTTATAGCGACACGAAAAACCGAACCGAAAAAATTTTCTTTTGCTTTTTTGGACCACTTAAACTTAATGGTTGAACTCAATCTTGGCCTTAAAATGTTGCTTAGGAATTGTAAAGTTAGTTTATCAAAAAAAGTATTTCGGTTGCATTTTACGTATCGCTTTAACTGGCTCCTTATGGGCCTATTCCTTCCGTTGAAAAATGCGACAGATTGGAAGGCGATTAGGTAAACCAACAACAAGAAGTAGTTCCAATTATTATTCTAATTATTATTGACAACACTGTATCCATTCAATTCCACACTAAACACATTTCAAATCACTCTAAGTAGGAAACACATTTATTCCACAGCGACAGCAACGGTCCAAAACAGCACAAAACCAAAGACGTCAAAGTTATCACCTCGATCATGTATCGCAGGTCCGCCGGCACGTACGGTTTAAAGCCTCCAGTCTGATATCCATAGTATTGAGCAACTAGTGCAGTCACAAACGCGGCAATTCCCAGCAAATTATGCACAGACTTGTTGAGTAAAGGCGCGAGGATACGCCGCATCCTACCAGCAAATAGGGCGCTCAAGCCTGAAAGCATACTAACAGCAGAAAGGATCATTGCTGCAAATCCTTTTCGCCACATAAACAAAGAAAATTAACGAACATAAGTCGTATATTTTTATGCAAAGGATTGAGTTACCTAAATTTCCATGAACCGTATGAAAATGAGTGTCCATTTGGCACATTTTAATGATTCCACCGGCAATGCCAATACCACCGCCGAGTGCCTGCAGAATCCAGTGAACTGTAGTCTTTGATTTTCTCCTATAGGATAAGAGCAGCGTGTTGCTATCGTAGTGCGTCATCACGCCCTCGGCCATTAAAAATGAAAACTAAATTTTGAAATATAAATATAAAGGACTACAATTGTAATAAATACTCACCCCAATTGTGCATAACCAAGCATGCAGAGCAACTCCGCGCAAGCGTATGCGCAGGCACTCCCAACTCATGTAAATGGTTACGAATCCAATCAGCATTTGGTTAATGGTGTCCAACACATAGCCAAGGCGAATCCATCGACTTGCCGAAGGACTCTCCTCAACATCGATTGTGGTCTTTTCCACAATCACTTGAGTGCTCATAGCGAGGAATTCACTTCTAACCGACTGGTTCTTTTTGACGGCGTCTACCAAGCAGGACTGCAAACTTTTCGCGGTTGTGGGTAAGATTTATTATAGCATTCACTGTCGAGTATTACAATAGTTACCTATATGTCTTATCATTTCATTAGATAGGTATGTGCAGATAAGGCAGTGATTGATGGAGAGTACGTTTGAAAACGTAAGGAAAAGGGATTAAATCATACTTAACGTATAGACGCATCATTGTATGGTCATTTGAAGTGGACTTTCGGGGCAGACTTATTGGGATTCAGTCATTCACAATAACAGCTGGAAACTCATTATCAGTCGTATTCTTACAGTAATGGCTACTGGTCAAATGACGTCTTGTTCGAAGTCGATTGCAATTTCGTAGCTGTGCGTCAAGTCGGTAAAACGAGGACATTCGGTTGTGTACAGAGTTGGAATGATAAGTCTTTCGACGAAGTTTGTAGGGGTTCACAACAAATTAGTCATAAAAATGTGCAGTGTGGAACTTGTCCAAATTTTTTAATACAGAGCCAGTTGTCATCGAGTGTTCTTTGCTCTCCCCCGCCTTCGCTTTTCATTGAAGAAGCTAACTTGTCAGCCAGAATAAGACTCGGAGGACTAAGAAGGACTTAAGGTTCTCTTCTACGCAAATGCTCTTATTTTTCATGTTACAAAAATACCCAAACGGGTAAAGAACAGATGTCTTATAAAAAATCCATTTAAAAACGAAAACACTTTTATTGCACTAATTTGTTATAAATGTATCACTTTCCTATTTCCCTTAAAACTAACTTATTTCTCGTTTTATAGTCTTTTCATGTTCTGCTTGTGTCAAAAATGTGTGACCACATTTTTACACTTATCCCACAGCGCATTTAACGGTCCCCAACAGCTCAACACCAAGGACATCAAAGTTATCACTTGAATCATCATCAAGAAATCCGCATCCACTTTCCGTTTGAAGAAGCCCGTCTCATAGCCATAATATTGGGCAACCAAGGCCGTCGCAAAAGCGCCAATACCCAACAAGTTGTGAACAGTTTTATTTAGCAGAGGCGACAGAATACGCTTCAACAGTGTGGAGTACGAATAGAGGGCACTCATTCCAGACAGCATACTAACCGCACAAAGTATCATCGATGCGAGTCCTATAAAAGAATCACAATCAAATTGATGTTTACGCAACACAAGCGACAGATAGCTTACCCAATTTTCCATGAGTTGTTGTAAAGTGCACTTCTTTCTCTGCAATTTTAACAATTCCACCAGCTATCCCCAGCGAACCACCAAGAGCCTGCAACACCCAGTGGACAGTGGTTTTCGACTTCCTTGTGTAGAAGAATAGGAACGTGTTTGCCGAGTAGTGCGACATCACTCCCTCCGCCATTAGGAAGCTAAACTAAAGTATTCGACACATTTTAGAATCTCTATGTACAAAGGCTTCCATAGCTTACCCCAATAGTGCAGAGCCATGCGTGTAATGCAGTCTTTTTCAGGCCCAACCGCAGGCACATCCAGCTGAGATATATCGTCACGAATCCAATGAGAATGTGGTTCACCGTGTTTATGACAAATTCAGCTCGAAGCCATTTGTTTCTGGTGTGATTCGAGTCTTGATCGGGCATTTTTGGCTTTCGAGGCGGTATCGACTGAAGGAAGAACGTATCGCTACTGGCTTGACCGACAGACGAAACAGTGCTAGACGAAGATTGAAATTTATTGCTTTCCATAGTGTTGGCTTCCATTTGTCGGTCTTATCGGTTTACTACAGATAACGACTTTCTTTGACCCGATCTTTTGATGGCTGTTTTTTGGAGTGTAGTTTGTATAATGGATGATTACCCGCTCTAATCTGTTTGAAGTTTGGGGAATTTTCAATAGATTATCTTGTAGTGATAGGGTATAGTGTGGGATTTTTAACTACTTGCGTCTAATTTGGCTGTCAATCTTTAGTCAAGTACTTGTATGGTCGAAGGTAACAGATGGTTGAGTTTTTTTTTTTAGTAAGTGATGGGACAGTCCCAGGATGAACTCAAAATTCACCTACTTCTCGGGAATATCTGACAAACATCCCAATAGTCTATCTGCCATAAGGAAGCTTCCTAAATCATCCCTCGGATCCGACATAAAACTGAAGACTCCCCCATAAACTGACAGAGGAATGTTTACTACAATCTGGTTCTATGGTTGGGCATGTTTTGACCACTTTCACTTAAGAAATAATTTGCAATAGTTTGACACAATCTAATCTGAGAACATTTAACGTGGAAAAATTAATTTCAAAAGCCCTTCTCGCTATATCAGTCTAACGACAATAAAACATAACAACGGAAGGCTACGTGCCACCTGTAATATAACCCTCTTCACTTAATCTTTTAAACGCAAAGTGATTTAAAGATTGGTTCCACTAATTCACAACAAGCAACCCTACACCCACAGGCTTGTGAATTAGAAAAATCGTTCACCACTTTTGAGTAAAGTACCCGACTTGTACAAATGCGCTCGAAATTGTGTTGTATTGTTTAAATATCTAGATACAGACAAACGTGACTAAAATTATAATGAAAACAAAGCCCAATAAATATCGCAACTTATTTGCCCCGTCGAAGCTTGCACGTAAATAAATAGAAGACGACGGAAAACCCCCTTAAGTACATTATACTCAGCTGACAACATTGAAATCAACATTCTAATTGCACTTGCACAGATTTAATTACACCGATCGTAAATGTGATATCTTACCCAGTCATCCGTGTTGCCGTTACTATTGCTTAACTTTTGATATCAAAATTAACTTTATTGGACATGAAAGACAAAGAATACCGCGAGAGTCAATTAAATGCACTGGCCACCCCCAACCGATCGATACTGATCGCCAAGATCAGTTGTCAGTATTCATCTGCCAATATCCGCCCTCGATTTGCCCAAGCTCAGCAGATAGCTTTTCAGAAGAAGAAAAAAAAAATGCTAACTGCAATTTTAAGACGTGTCGGCGGGGGTGTTTCCCATTTGTGTTATCTGCAAAAACTCATTCGAACGCAACTCTCTGTAGTCGAGGGATGGTGGAGACGAAAAGCTTTTAAATCTTTATTCATCTTTTATTTAAATTATGGCATAAACCTCACAGCTGTAGTTTAGCGGAGGAGGCCAATTCTCAAGGTAACTGCTTACCTACTTCTAATCAATTTTGCTTGACACACGTACTTTCCCGGCCTGGAACTTGAAAAGGTGGACACTTGCTTCAGGCGGCACGTATCTGTTATCGAAAATTATCTTCGAAAGCTGATAATCTTACTACAAATCAATTTTTTCCATACAGTAATTTTTATATTGTAATTTTATGATTGCGGTCATTGAACATGGACATGAGTAATGAGTGATTAGGGGAATGTGTTCTTACGTGCAGCAGATGGTATTTATAGATTGACGCGCTATCGATTGATAAAGTATAGTCGCACTTGAGTATCTATTTAATCTTTATTGGTCTGTTTTCAAGTGGACATAAAATATGCGCTGTCAGATCGTTCTTGGCGACAAAAATGATTACCTTGGAAGGGGGAAAGGGATTTACATAATAAATAGATAAATAGATGGCGCAACAGGTTTGTGTTTACAACCCTGGTGGACTTTTTAATGTTGGCCGTTCCTGTAGCCAACGTACTTCCTATTGGTTACCCACTTGCTCCGGCTATTGCGCCTTCAGCTAGAGCCTTTAGCAATAGTCTGCACTCAAGGCGGGGTTCCCAAGCCCAACTGGAATGAATATGCAAAAGTGTTCAGGCTCGCAATCCAAAATAAAACAAGTTGCCTTCGTCGCCATCTTAGCCACGATTGGATAGGACTTGGAATGTCATCCCACATATGAAGATCTCAACGAATTAAGAAGCGGTTAGGACTTTCTGTTACCAGAGAAACCAAGCTAAGTTTTAAGGGTAAGATATCGGTCTTTAAAGGATGTCCTACCTATGATGAAAAAGATCAGGGAAACAAGCTGCCGAACTGCTTCGCTATTGCTGCCAGGGACCGTATAAGGAAAGGAAAACCATGGGTCGAAACGAGCCGTCCGTGAGCGAGCATTACGTTCACGGAATTAAGTTGATTTACATGTGAAACAATAACAAATTCCGTCACGTAATGCTCGTTCACGGTTAGACCCCAGAATACTTACCTACTTAGGTACTTAAAGACGTGCAGCTACTTCTTCGCTTCAGCGGACAGTAACAACTCGAAAGTTTGCCATTATCATTTAAGGCTTAGGTAAAATTCACCTCTCGGCGCAGTGGCTTAGTGGTTAGTATGTTGGACTACTAAGCGAGGGGTCCCAGGTTCGAATCCCGAAGGGGCAAAATTACATCTTAAGGTTTTTTTCCACAGCGCCACCTCTCGCGAACGTTTGACAAACATCCGAGAGTAAAACTGTCATGAAAGAGCTTCTCAATTAGCCGTTTGGACTCGGCGTAAAATTGTAGATCCCTTCAATTCGTCCCGAAAAATTTAAAACCCACACAAAACGAATGGTTGCGAGAAGCTAGGCCTTTGGTCCCACAGATCTGTATTTATTTATTATTTATGTTTATTTATTTTTATAAAATTCACCTGACAATTTGAGAGAATAAATGGAGTTTGATGACCCGTGCGGTGTAGGCTTTCAAGTTTCAAGCCCCGGCGGAGAAATGTAATACCAGGCCACCCATCATTATAAAGAAAAACAAAGAATTGTATCAGAATTTCATCAACTACTAAAGCAAAACGAGCGCCAGTCCTTGGAGTGCAATGAACCAACATCAAGTGTACCTTTTCACCACTAAAATGGTATTTAACGACACAACACACGATCGACTTGTGCGACTTTGTTACACGCGAGCGACGTCATGATCTGCATTGAAATTTGCAAGTATAATTTCGAGCATTCTTCAAACAGCAATCTCCGAAAAATGTCATGAAGTACCAAGCGCCCAGGATTGTTAGTAGGTATGCGGGTGCAGATGCACAACAAAGTTATTATGAAAACGCCCTGCAATATGCAACGATGATTATGTCGGTTGACAACTGCCCAGTGTCACAATGAAAATTGCAACCCTTAAAACTATGCAATGATGTACTCACTGACAGAAGCATTTAATAGAGAAAAAGCATACTCGCGGGTGTTCAAGTTAATAGCTGTTTGCGGCGCTGCTGACTGCCTGCCTACTATTTTTCCTGGGCACCTGGTATTTCGTGACATTTTATTTTCGGATGCTGTGGACAAAAATCAAATTGGCAAGATGTGTCCCAACATCAGCAATAATGTGCATCGCGTTTTCTGTCAGAAAATGGCATATTCAATCTCCTCCAACTGAGTAGTCAAATTAAGAAGTACAATTTCTGTCTCGTGTGATTTACAATGCGAAAAAAGCTCGGTGATTCCGATGTGACGTGCCGCCAATTGCAAAGTTCTCAGAATTGTTTATTTACTTTTTGCAATTTACTTAGTACAAAATGACTCGCGATAGAAATGCGCGTGCTTGTCCAACAAACATGTTTACAACGAGGTTTACAATGAAATCAGTCGAAAAGTGAACGTTGCAAGAGAACCTCACAGATGCCTAATATTTCAAAGAAACGTGGGCGAAAACGTCAGTATCATGTTCAAGGTCGATGTAATTAGAGCGCAAGATTCATGTCTCGGCTCGGAGTTACATACCTACATTGAATTTGTTATCAATGGACACTATTTAGTTTCTTATCGATATTGATTGTTGTTAAATGTCGAACTACTACAATTTTTAGCGTATTAGGGGGAGGGTAGCGTCAGTTTTGAATTCGTAGCTACTGTGGCTCGAAGTAAATCTGAATCAGTCCACTAAACGGGGTAACATAAGGAAAATTTGGAACTAGGTATGTAAAATCCAGCTTAAGCTAATAAGCGCGTTTACGGAAACTATCAGCAAGCATTTCCATCGGTATTTATTTGCGATACCCCTGTATATATCGTCTCCTACAGCATATACTCACCCTTACCTATATAAAAATGAGTACAATAAAACATTATCCACATTTTTGTTAAATTTTTTATGTCTTTATCCTTGCTAAGTGTTTGAAAACAAAGTTTCTGTGAGCTGTATCGATGGTATGGAGTTAGTATGCACTCAGTTGTTGTTCACGACCGTTGGCTATGTATATTTTCATTCATATTTGACACTAGCTTAAGCCAAAGCAATTTCCTTCCCCTATGAAGCTACTGTCTGTAACCCTTACCAGCGTTCGGTTTCTTTCCATCAACCAGCACAACATTCTTGATGCTATAATCTCAATTTTTCAATAGAAAAGTAGTAAAATTTACTAATTTATTTACAATAAAAATGAGATACATTGAAGCAGGATAAATAATTTAAACTTAACCTAGGTCTATCAGCTTAAAACTGCGCTTACGATATTTTTCACTGGTGCAATAATAGTTAGAACCACAGTTGCTATTGTTAAAAACTTAATCATAACTTTCAAATCGTGGTCGGAATTTCGTTTAAAAAATCCAGTTTCATAGCCATAGTATTGGGTTATCATTCCCAAGACAAAGGTGGTTACACCAAGAAAGCTGTGCAGAGTCTTGTTAAAAAGCGGCGAGTAATATTCTTGTAGTTCCGAGGAGTATAGAGCACCGATTCCAGCGAGCATATTTACGGCACATATCACAGTGGCAGCGAGACCTAAGGTGAAAGAAAACATTTAAAAAAGTTATTTAAAGGTTAGATGAATATTTAAGAGTTTAAAATTATGGAGGGCGGTTTAAGATGAACAGTTTAAAATGATCAATCTTACGTTGTTAACTGTCATGCCTCGTTTTCATTACTCGTTACTTTGATCATTAGGTCTGTTCCTTTACTTTTGTAGTAAAAATGGAAAAGACTGTCAAAATGACAGTGGAGGGGATGAATTCTTTCTCATAGAGGGAAACTTACGCAAAAGTTAAGGAACGCTTTTGTAGTAACCTGTGAAAAATGACAGATAGTTCACTCACTAAAATGCCAAATAGAACAACAAATTCAAATCAGCTGTCAATTTTCAGGCGACTGACAGTTGTTACGCTAAGAAATTTGTCGAATAAAAACTAGTAAGAGGGGAAATATCTTGTTCTCTCGAAAACGCTCTCTTTTACGAATTTTTCGAGTTGAGGAACGACAATTGAGTAAAATGCGTAAGAATTCGTAAAAATTCGTAGGATTTAAAAGTAAAGGAACAGACCTATTTTCTCTGTTTTTAGTTATTTTTGACAAGAGGGGTGTACTGACATTCGATGTAACTAACATTGCTACCAAAATTGTCTACAAGTTCGTAATTACGGCGTTGCAAACCATTCTGTTTTCTATAACTGACAGATCGGTTAAAATGCCAAAGCAAAGGTAGAAAAAATTATCCTTTTCGAAAGTGTTTTACCCAACCAAGGTTATAATTAAAGGCCAATGCGACGGCCAAAGATAATAACACCAAAAATACCTAAATCACTTGTGGAGAAAGGTTATCGCTATTCTATTGAATCTAAAAATACACAAAAAAAAAACGTTTCAACCTCGAAACTCGGTTTAACAATAATTAGTTCATATGCGCATAGAAATCACTGCGCAACACACTCAAGGCACTTCACTCATTTTACAACTAGTAATAATTTTAGACGGAAGATTTAAAATCTCTATGCAAAATAGTAAAGTTCACTGTTTACTGTATTGATTTACGTACCAACTTTCCCATGGATTGTCTTGAAGTGGTTCTTTTTTCCCAGAATTTTCTGCACACTTCCAATGATGCCCAACGCTCCACCAACTGCCTGCAGCACCCAATGGATGGTTGTCTTTGCCTCGGGGCTGAATGGATGTGTTAGAATGTTGCCCTGGTAGTATGTCATCAAACCCTCAGCCATCAAAAAGCAAAACTATCAACGACAAAAAACAAATTTAAAAAAAAAACTCATTTTTACACAGAATTTCAACTACTTACACCGATTGTACAGAACCACGCATGGAAAGCGGTTTTAACGAACTTCAGCTTAATGCACAGCCAGCTCATGTAAACTGCGACAAAACTAATAAACATTTGATTCAAAATGTTCACCAGAAACGCAACTATCTGGGATGTACTAACTCCAGCTGTCTGCAGCGCTGCTGCGGCACCCATGTCACATGTATCAGCCATGGCCACGATCGAATCGAGATCAGATTACTGACACTGAGTACCAAATCAATTTGCAATGCCAATGTCTAACACTTTCTGAGTATTGTTGTTGCTAGGTTCTTGTCTTTTTGGTTTGTTAACTATCTGCGATGGAAGAACATTGTCGCGGTTGCTGGCAAAAGAAACAATTTCACAATTAGATTAGATATTTGTTATTAAAATTGAGCATGTGAGTTTAAAATTAGAGGTAGCACGAGGATTCCACAAATATGTGGAATGGAATTTTAAAGCCATAAGCCCATCACACCCGAGATAAACGTTTACGCAACGTTGAGTCTGGTACGCTTTGTTTTTATCACTTTATATAGCAAAGCTTGTACAAATCAGATTAAGGATTGCAAATATGACTAGATAGATACGAATTTAAATAATCGTTAAATGATGAATGCTCTACAATAAAATAAAAGGCAACAACACTCACGTCTTAACTTTATCACAATTTCCACATGACTAAAAATACGACCAAAATGTATCTAAAAGGAATCAGTCAGTCAGTATAGTAATGAGCTAGTGTTTTGTCAATTTCCAACAGCTTATTCATAAATTGGCGGGAGAGAGAAAGCTTTCTTGGCCAGCTTTTGTGTGCTATTTCGTACCGCCAAGAAGATGCCGCTTTGTTTGGTTGAAACGAACAAAGAGAATTCTGAAAAACTGGAATGGTTTTCTTGAAGCTTTACTTTTGCGAGCGGCATATAATGGGCACATTCTTAGTTGTCTTAAGTTGACTAGGTTGGTCTGTACTAGATGTAACCTGAACGCAACCAGAACTGTCAACTTAGTACTCAATCACGAATTTCTTGACTAGATTCGTCGGCTACCCCTCCATAAACGTCAACTTCAACACCTGTCCATGAGATCGATCTAGGCCAATTATAAAACTGAGGTACATAAAGTCAGTCAGCTGTCAGACTTACTAAACTAGATACTTGAACGTCCCCAATATGCAGGCAAATGAAGTGAGGTTAGGTTGTCTTTCTGACGTAAAAATTACTTAATTGGGATGGTTTATAACTTCTATTTGTGCAGGATTGAAGAAAAGGAAACCCAGACAAATTCAAAACCATTCTTAAGTCGACTAGATTCGTCTGGACTAGATGGAAGCTGAACGCAAAAACTAGATTGGCCGGTAATGTCCCTTTTAATACGTCAGCCACTTATGCGAACTGTCAACTTAGCAATCAGTCAAGAATGGGGACGTTCGGATACGTAGTTTGTGTAAAACGTCAACTAGATTTGTCTGGACTAGCTATCCGTACGCCTTAACTTAGTTAGTTGAGTTTTTGTTGTAAACGTGTGGTTTATTTATGAATTCTGACACTTTAAAATGTCAACTGAGTACGCAGGCAGGATTTTCTTGACTAGATTTGTCGGCTACCCCTCCATAATCGTCAACTTCAAAAACTAATCACGTGACCAATCTGGGCCAATAAAAACTCAAACACATCTTGTCACTGTCAGTCAGTTGTCAGACTTACTAAACTAGGTATCCGAACGTCCTCAATTTCTTGACTTAATTCGTTACTTATCCGTAAACGTTTATGTGACCGATCTAGGTACCTCAATTTCGTTGCTTCACCAAAGACGACGTTCAAGTTGTCGTTAAGATGAACCAAATGACCAAAAATTGGTGTGATTTGACAGATAAAGCATTAGAAATTGGCAAAGTAAGAAGAAAGCTTTTGGTTTATGTTACTTAAAAGTTATGTTAATGCATAAATACAACTGTACCGATAATTAACCGAAAAGTGCATATGCGTGCACATTAAGAGTAATTATAAAATTAATTAACAATAAGCAACTTGCAACTCGCCCCAGAGTGAACTTCAACTGATTGGATTTGACAGATGCCCCTTCAAATTTGACTTAGTCAGCGGTGACTCTAATTTATAATTTAGACTAAGAGTTGATATTTTGCGCAAAGTCATATCTTTAACGTTTTATTGCCAAGGGCCAAATCATTTATCGTAGTAACTGTCATTTGTATTTTTCCTTCAAATTTGTGTAACACTAAAAACGCAGTCGATATTTTCAGTTGCTTTCACAAATTTAAGTTACAATCACTCCAAAGAGTAGGGTATACCCTTCCTCAATTAAAACCCCACCGAAGCTTTTCATTATGTTTCATTACTTTTGCACAAGCTTTATTTGCCTTTCCCTAAACTGAACTGAGTCGGTCGAAGTCTGGTGGTTTTATATGAATCAGCAGCGAAAAATACCACATTTTGTGACGTAGGCATGAGGGCGAGTTTGGGAGGTAGTTTAAGGTTACTTACCTTGATGTGGATTGTGGATTTCCCTCGTCGTAGATGAACGGGTATACATGTTCTGGGTATGTGCATTTATTGGTCAATGTTTCTGTTGGTTTTTATTTCCTCCATATACCCAGCTATTTTATTGGAGACTTGAAAACAACAAACAAACACCCGAAATGCTGTACAAGGTATATAAATGTAAGCTTCCGAATGATTTAGTTTGATTACTTCAAGTTCATCTATACCTAAATACTTTGCGACTTTTTGCGTGTTGTTATGAAAGTGAGTGAGAACTGAGCGCGCGCACCTGCAAAGTTAAGTTAAGTGCCATTGAACAATTTGAACTAAATTATTTGAATTAAATTCACCTTTAGAGTTGTAGAGTCGGAATAATTTCTGTAACTATTCTAGGAACGTAGCAATACTTGTATGCTTAAGGAATTTACGAACTTCCCTTGTGAAGCCATCAAAGGCAGCAGCAGCATACTGACGGGAGGTCTCTGATTCGATCCCCGTAAGAACGACAATTAAATCGGAAGGCTTTTTCCACTGCGACACCTCTCGCTAAAGTTTGTCAACACTGTCAAATGTCATGAATGAAGTTCTCAATTAGCCCTTCGGATTCGGCATAAAATTCGTCCTTAAAATGAAAAACTCACACAAAACTCATGGTTGTGAGAAGATAGGCTAGCAGTTGCCCCAACTATTTATCTATATATATAACTCCACTGTACTGTCACTGAACTCCTCCTAACCGACTGGATCGACTTGAATGAATTTTTACGTGCAAAGGATTTCGTTTATTACTTTGTTTAATATCCTAATCGCTTGAAATATCATGCGGGACAACGTCCGCTAGTTTATTATATAACTTAATTCGCGAATAATCATTTTTAGAGTCCAGGCTAAATTTGTCGAACTCACAATGACGAAAATTCTCACACAAAATTGCATATTGTGACTATTGTGACCTACAAAATATAATAAGTGAAGGTTAAAAATGATTTTGAGATTATGAGTGACTTACTTATAATAACAAACCTTTTTCTTGATTTTATTCATGACCTTAAAATCTTTTTTTGATTTGTATAGAACACAACGAAGTTTTGACTGACGTTTCAATCGGCAGTGCTGGGTGTTGCTCAGTTTAGTCTAGACGCATGGCTCTCTGACTGTATTTAAAAGTACTTCTTGCCTCGACTTTAAATTTAATTTCCGAAAGCTTACAATTGCGAAATTTGCATGAATATTGTCGCTATTGTGAATAATCCTAAATTTAAAGTAAGCACACAAATAAAATGGATATCAGATAGAAAAATCAAATAAGCATTTTTTGAATGAATCCGCCCTCCAAAAAGTATGCAAAACGAAACAAAATTCGTTGAACATACCTGTTCACAATAGAAAGCTGCTGGGAACATTCCACATATAAAAAAGCTTTACAAACTCAAAATAAACAAAGTGTTGCTCCATCCACCCACAAATGATAAGAAAATGCTTATGTGCCAGGCCAGTTGCAATTTTTGACTGATAGCACCTGTCAAAAAGAGTCTAACAACTGTTTACATGATCTGCAAGTCGTTGGAAATTGGGTTATAACATTATCTCTGAATTCGATTGTAAATTTAGTAGCACATCGCTCACTGCGGCGTTGAGTACCACTGCCACTGGTGTGAGTAACGACTCTGGAGTGTGAATTCAGTTACCGACAGCGTGCGCAAGTCAATCCGACTTTATTTTAAATCTAATTGTGAGCTACTGCAGTGGATAAAGTTGATCCGTTGAGCGGGATATGCTCGTAATCTGATTGAAGAGAACACGTCTTGTGCGATTTTAGATTGAATCGTGATTTGTTTATCTTTTGAACGGAACTTTGACAGATGCAAGATGATGTATCTAAGGTTTGTAGGTGACAGATTTTTTTCACCCATACATAAAGTTTAAATTTAAATTCATTTACCAACAAGGCATTTCGTTAAATGACACAATAAAAGGTGATAACTACGTGCAGATCTTCCACTGACAGTGTCCCAATCATAATTTAAATCTATGCGTATATTCACGCCAGATGAGCACATTAATTTCCGAGTTGTTGGGCTTTTCCTCTATATCTATGCACACACATTTTTCTGCAACATTAGTTGCAAATGCGAATTTTGAACTTTTTTCGTGTGCGCAACGCTCTAATTAATTCGGAAAATTTAATTAAAAGACGTGGCATTGTCAAGAGCTTCCGAGTCTTTCAAACGATGACAGACGCGCGTAAATATTTCATCGCCACGCCTAGGAAATGTTTATTTAAATCTTTTCAAATTAGCCGGGCGATTGTTGATACAAAATGTTTCGATTTGTTTTTTTTTTGTTGTGTTTTTCTTAACATATTGACGTAAGGCGATTTCACAGATTTTCCACACTTTGGATACTGATTTGTTGGCTGGGTTTGTTCACCTCGCTAAGTGGACAAGAAACTGCCGCCGCTGTGAATGGAAGCTCGATTGTTTCAAATCAAGTTGCAGCGCCATCTGGCAATGAAGATGACGACGACGAGGACAGCGAGGTGGGGGAAAAACCCTTCTACGACTACGACGAGGACTATGATCAGCAAGCTGCGCCGAAGAACGAAACCAATCCTAAGATCGGCATAGTCTATACGTGGGCCAAATGGCCGAAATGGAATAAATGCTCTCGACCCTGTGGCGGAGGGGTGCAAACTCGCGTGCGAAACTGCATTGAGTAGATAGTCACATGTGCAACGTAAACAGTAATCAACTGAGTATATTTCAGATATCAAACCAAGAGCAACCTGACCACGGAATTTCAGCCAGGAATCGCTGGACGCAAGGGATGCTTTGGAATCTTGAAAAAGTTTCGCATGTGCAATCAGAAGGTTCCCTACTAAAATTAAGCTCAACTGTTGGTGCAACTATACCTATTTCTTTGTAGGCCTGTCCAAAAGCGGAAGACTTTCGTGATCAACAGTGCGCGGCGCACAATGAAATCCCATTCAAGGGAAAGCTCTATAATTGGGAGGCCTATCTTAAAGGTGAATACGGTCGTTTTCGAATAGCATCGCAGACATTTCATTTTCTTGATTTCCAGAAAATCACGAGTGCGAACATAATTGCAAGCCGGTCGATCTTAACGTCTACACAACCTTTAGCAAATCGGTTGTCGATGGAACGCCTTGTACGCGGCCGGCCGTTTACTACACTCACTCATATCGAGGACGTGCTGTATGCGTCGAGGGAATCTGCAAGGTGAGTACAGAAAATATTAATGGCCTCAAGATCACGTTGGCAAGATCACACCGATCTCACTAATCGCATTTTAAACGGGCGACAATCAGTTCAATTTAGGTAAAGTTAATCAGCGCGGTTTAAAATCGCGCGGCTTCTTTGACACGATCAATTTGCGGACGATTATGCGAGCACGATGATCAGGCAGAGATCACCGATCGATTGGAGTCATTTCTAAATATATTACTAACTAAACGAATGCAAATAAATGCACACCACTTTCGCTAAATCTTTCTATCTGCTATCTTTCTTTATATAAACCACCTTTGAAAATTCCCCAGTGACATCATTCGTTGGGAGGCAATTTTCTTGCAGCAGCTCACGAACGATCGATTACCCGCTATTATCCTTAATTTCCTACCCTAATACGGTTCAAGTTCGGTCCGATAAATAGCCTTTTAATTCCATTGCAAGGCCCATCAGGGGCATGTTATAGCCATGTTAAATAAAAATGTGATTATGTGAGGATATTATCGTGAGATTTTCCTTAAATTCAATTTCGTGCCAGCGACTTTCCGCCACGGCACCATCTCGCAACACGACCGTGATCTTCATCAGATTGATGACATTGCGATTAGCTTGCTTCGGATAGCAATCTTTCTCCCGTTTAAATGTGAAACAGAAAAGCAAAAAACTCACTCTCGCATAGAGATGCGCGGTACCTTACTTTGTGTGTATCTATCTATTGGTTTGATTTTGATTTTGAAATCCACACACAGACACAGAGATGGGTGGTGGAAGATGTTGATGTTTTCGATTTTCTGGTCCATACGTTTGTAATTTGTCAACCCATCAACAGATACTAGATCGTGTCGATTCGGCCCAGCGGATAGTGTAGCACTTAAGTTTGTTCTCTGCGTATCTAATGCTGCTCTAGGCTAATTTGTTCAGTTCAGTGTCATCTCATAGCAATATAGGATACATTGCGTGTTGGTAATTGTTCGACTATACGAAACGAGTTCGCGACAACCGCGAGGATCCTCCGAGTGCGTGCGTTTGTTTTTTGTTTGCGAACTTTCCGTGGAATTGTTATCGCTGGAGGATTATTTATGTTGATCGGTATTCGATCAATAATTGTGACTGTAATTCGTGGAAAATTATATGTGTAATTAGTGTTTGTGTTTGGATACCAAGGCATAAAGTGTGATTAGATCTGAACACAGAATTTAGTTGTAAACGCTGCCCGAAGAGCAGAGGATTTTGTCTGTACGTATTTACATGAAAAAGTATACACTGGCTTTTGATTATATGGGATTTTGCTGCAATTGTCTGGTGGGGAAAAAAGGGACTACATTTCGAATTATGTTGCTCTTGGACACGGTAGCATGTGAAAAGCGGAACACCACAGAGCCCTTTAGAACCTTTTAGACACGAGTGGAATTGCATTTGTATTAGGTTTCCAATGCGATGATTTTTTGTCAAGAAACTTATAAGAAAGTTATTTATTAATGCCCCAGGAAGTGCTCATCAAAAAGATGCATTATAGGACCTTTAGGAGCAACATGTACTAGCGTAGGTAAAAGAGTGTTCCCGCACAACATTTTGGTATACAATTTTTTACACAACCTTTTGCTACTTTTTTTAAAGAAATTGTTAATTTTCATTGAATAAAGGAGCACGGTTGTCACCTTTAATTCCAAGACTGCCCTCAATGGCAACTGTACGGCCGACGAACTCGCCAGACATGCCACAACTGCCTCGATTCTACCGGAAAAGGAGAATCTCTGCATTGCTTTTGGCTACTTGCAAAGTCCTAATCAAACAAAGCGCGATAAACGCTACTAACCGCAGGTGGGCAAACTGCACCACTTGCTCTATGACGAAACAAATTGGGCCCAGGCTGGATCTCAAGCGCTCCAGCACACTTATAAGATTAAAGAGATCCGACACAAGCACACTAGTAGGTGTGATCACGGGGCACTGCATAATAGGGAGACATACCCTCAGGCTGGGTCTTCCCGCTAATGACTTCTGCAGAAGTTGCATGGATGAGGAGGAGGAAGAGTCCATTCTTCACCTCTTATGCACCTGTCCTGCTCTTTCAACTCGAAGAAGATTACATCTCGGTGAATACTTCTTTGATAATCTTGGTGAACTCGACATTATTAATATCAATCGCCTCCGCCGCTTTACCTTGAGCTCCTGTTGGTTCAACGGGTAGTTTGAGATCATTAGATCCTGTGGTGTCACAATGGGCCAATTCTGGCCTAAGTGTGGCTGCACTTGTGAGTAGCCTGCCACTATAACCTAACCTAACCTAAAGGAGCACGGTTTCCTAGAAACTATAGCTATTTAGAGCTACGCCGTTAATTGAACGAAAACTCCTTAAAGCGATTGTTTGAACTATTAAATTTTGACATTCGAATCCACGCATGTAGATAATCTTTAACTGTTTCGTCCCCAACAGGAAGTGAGCCTTGAATCATCAGTTGACCAAACTACTATCACTTTCGCGATGAGCGATGAGCAATAGGTCACCAATCTTCTATCCCCCGTATTAATAAAGGCTGTGTTAAAGTTATCAACTTGTTACCCATCAGTTATGTCAGTTTTTTGTATGTTAACTGACGTCTGCTAGCAAACTAACTTGTGCAAATTTGTTTATTAATATGGGGGTAAATATATAAAAATAAGTTGAATTGTGTTTGTCGCCAATGTTCTCTGTAATGCGTGAACCGATTTTGATTCTGAAAATTTCCCATGAAAGGTGACGTTAATGCTATGGTTTGTAGGCATATACAGTCTTTATAGGTGTAATGGTTCATGAGTTATAGGGGCGTGGCTACTCCTATACAAAAAATGCATTCAAAACATTATATTTGGAAAACCACGCAATCGATGGAGTTCAAATTTACACACAATCCTAGGTATTGGCCCAGGAGTATTCCTGTAAAGATTGGTCAAAAGTGGACAAAGGCTCAAAAGTGGACAAAGGGGCGTATCACCGCCCATACAAAAAATTCATTGAAAATCTTTAAAAAAAAAAATAGCTAGCTCAAAAGTTCTATGGGACCCTAAGCCTAGCTTCTCACAAGTCACAACCATTCGCTTTGTGTGAGTTTTCAATTTTTGGGACGAATGGAAGGGATCTACAATTTTACGCCGAGTCCAAACGGCTAATTGAGAAGCTCTTTCATGACAGTTTTACTCCCGGATGGTTGTCTCACGTTCGCGCAGTGGAAAAAAACCTTAAGATGTAATTTGGCTCTTCCAGTAGTAGTCCAACACACTAACCACTAAGCCACTTCGCCGAGCATATCTACAACACGGATATAAGTCAAAAATGCGATCTTACATATCGAAAGTCACAGTTCAGCTAATTGCCTTAAAATCGATCGCAAATTTCCCCCAGTTCGAATAAAATAACCCCCCATAAACATTTCCTGACAAAACAAAAGCAATTTCACCTCGAAGACCTCATCGTTTAAAAAAAATCTCCCTCCATACAGAAAATCTCCACTCTACACTATACCCATCTCAAAAGGTATATATCTGCAGTGCGAACTGCATGCGAGCGGGTAACAAATTTCTTTAAAATTTCCCCCTATCACCCATTCAATTAATCAAGCATTACACCTCCAACGCACTAGACAAACAAACGCTGAGAGACAAAAACGAATGCGCCGCAATCAGTGGACGTCCA
This sequence comes from Cheilosia pagana, assembly GCA_936431705.1. Taxonomy (NCBI): domain Eukaryota; kingdom Metazoa; phylum Arthropoda; class Insecta; order Diptera; family Syrphidae; genus Cheilosia; species Cheilosia pagana. The sequence continues at coordinate 1,771,111 of OW386169.1, forward strand.
TCAAAATCGCAGATTAACATGAAATCGCATGCAACAAACGCGGCGCTTTCAACAGATAAGATAAATTATGTGCAACCTCGCAAAATACTCGCCAGCCACTCGCAACATTTGTGCATCGCTCATCGCGGTGCGTGCACAAATCACCAATGAAGGGCAGCGCAGTCATTCGATCTCTTAAAAACGAGACGTTACATCATAAATGCAAGGTGTTGCATAATTTTCGGCGATTTTTATTGTTTTTTTTACCTTTCTAATTAAAATCAAAGCAAAATTATTGTGCAACTGAGGTTAGGGAGAGAGTAAGCCGACCAGCGATTTGTGTCGCATAAATGCATTTGATTAAAAAAATTGATTTTAGCGATGTCTGTTGTTTATTTTTTTAAATTTATTAATGCGTTGAGAAATTTCTTGGAAATGTTTATCATTATGTGATTGGTTTAACTATTCAGTGAATATTCGCATTTATTTAAACGTGTTATAAGGGAAAAGTGATTTTTTGACGTAACACAGGAGATGGATGACTTGAAATTGAGGAAATATGTTGTTTATCCGCTTCTTCACTGAATTAAATTTTAAATCAATTAACATTCGCTTTATTGCTTACAACTGACAATTAATTCATTAAAAATGTGTAACCAACTACGAATATTAATATGCATATGCGACAACGCAGGTCGTTCGACTGGAGGTCAACATTTGACATCGTTTGACAACTATCCAATCGAACAGATTTATCGTTTATGGCCTATGCCGGATCTCGTTTGTTTTCTTTTGATGTAACAGAAGACAAAAGTGACACCGTGACCGCTTAAAAAGTATTTCAAACATTTTTTCATTGAATTTTACTTTTTATTGTAGTCGAACGCTATATTCAACAATTTAGAGCTCTTCCTAATTCACTAGACTGGCAAAGAAAACCACCTGTCAATGCAATTGGATTAAACTTGAACGAAGTGGAACAAATCGACAGAAGTGGATTCAAATTAACTAAATTAACTCTAAACTGGTTTTCAAAATGCGCAATAAATTTAGTCAATGTATGAATAAGTAAAAAAACCCAACTAATTGACGTTTCTGCTCTTCTATCCGTTCCTCACGTTCTTCAAAAATGTGCTGGCCATCTAGCGGTGGATGGAAGATGGAACGAGGCCATTAATTTTATATGGGGCTCATTAAAAAATATAGACATTTTAAGTCGACTAGATTTGTCTGTTATGTACCCTGAACGCAAAAACTAAATTGATTAGTAACGTCACTTTTAATACGAACTGTCAACTTAGTACTCAATTCAGTCACTTAATTCTTGACATAAACCTCAACAACAAAAAACTGAAGTGATCGCTTAGGCCAATATCAAAACTGAGACAAATTGAGTCAGTTCCCTTACTTTTTTGGCCAATTTTGGTAAAATGTCAGCTATCAAGGAGTTGGGATTTATTCCCTCGGAAAAAGAAAATGTAACCAAAAAGTACAGGAACGAAAGTTTTTCATGACGTTTGTTAAAAACATATTCGAGAAAGAAAAATATGTTTCAAAAATAAACGTCAGTGGGTTTAAAAATATATTACCAATTTGCAGACGTTGAAAAACACTCGGACACAGTTTAATATTTATTTTTCTTGGCGATTTATCCATTTGTAATTAAAAATTTCGGCACTCAATAAACCAAACCGAAATAAACAGCCAATTTAAATTGACTTTTGACAGCTAAAGTCAGTTATAACAAACTAGCCCAAAGAAATTTATTTGCTGGTTTTTTATAAAGGGGAAATGTTTTGTTCTCTCTTTGTGGCTCTCTTTTGCCCAACTTTAGCGTAAAGGAACGAAGTTTGACTATATTTGACTAATTTGTTCGATTGACCTATTGAGTCAGCCTGACAGCTCGTCAGACTATAAACAAAAGTGACATCTAAAAGGGGAAAACTTAGTGGCAAAGAAGAAAATCGTTCAAAAAATTAGCGAACGCTCACTTAATGGCTGCATTCAGCTAACAATATTTAATTATCAAAACACAATTGACGTACTTTCAGCCTAAAATTTCTAAAGACCAGTTCCCACTGGTTCTAACAGCTGTTAAGATTTCGACCTCAACTCAAAGCCCACCCACATAAATAAATGCATGCGCTTTGACGCAATTTCTCCACAAACATTTTATTTACAATCAATTCGCGTAGGTTTAAATAACTTTATCAAAACCACTCGATCAAGCGGATATCAGGCACACATTCTTGCGTAATGGACCGCTCGTTCCACCCGAATCTTAAAGTAACTTAAAGTAATATTTAATTAAATACTCCCGCACGCACTATATCCATCATATTTTTGCGAAATTCTTCTATACATTTCCCCTGTGACTATTTATAAATTTACAAATAATATTTGTACAGAAAAGAACAAAAAATAAAACAGCTAAAACTAAAACATACCACTTTCGAGCAAGATCAATATCTTATCTTAATTAAATGCAGAGAAAGGCGCCATCCAAGTGCGTAATAAATTAATTGCTATTATGAAAAGGAAACATTTTTATTTTTAGTTTCGTTTTTGCAAAATATTAATTGCCCATTTTTCATAGTTTCTTTTTAAAGAAATTTGTATGTCAACACGGAGAAAAACAAACGCCAAACTGTGTCACACGTTGTGTCACATTAATGGAATTGGAAGCAAGTGTCAGTTTGAGGAATTCTAGTGCCCGTTTCAAACATTCCTCACTTATTGACAAGTCGGTTTATTTTCGAAACACAAATAAGCAATTGGTTTGTGATTTTGCGACAGTTCGCAGAATGACAGATCTAAATCGTTTTTGATCTTTCCACTGATTAAACAGATTTTCCCCAGTTGCCAATGAAACGCTGAATGTTTGAGTGTTGGTTAGCAGCATCTGTTTGTGTTGGCACATACGGCAGATGGCACAAGCTAAATTTGTCATTTGATGCTGTTTTGTCTTTTGTGTTTCGATCATCGTTTTCAAGTTATATGAAAATAATCGTCAACTTTTTTGAAGGAAAATCAAATTCACCTTTAAATAATTTTATATGTCATATAAAAGGGAACCTATCTGCTACAAATAGTTGTAGAACTACATATAAATAATTTAAACGACACTCCAGAGGTGATTTGAGGGGACCTACAACCAGTTTTATTGGTATTTAATGATCCTTAGCCACGAATAAAATAAATGTGTCACAGCTTGTGCAGTAAAAACGATTAGGCATTTGGAATTAGCATCGGAAGTAAGCAAATAATGCGATGCTTTTTGGTTAAATGAGTTCAACTTTATTGCTGGCGCATATTTTATTAATTAATCGTTTATATTGTAAATTAGTCGTGAAATATTGGTGGGTCCAAACTATGTCTTTTGGGTCGTAAAGAAAAGACAAATGAGAAGAAATTACTTTCTACTAAATACCACTGACAACTGTATTGAAATTGGAGTGATCTTCACATCTATTTAAGTCATTTGAGGACATTTTTGACCTGTGTCTAATTACAGACGATCTTGGGAGGTTTTGATAAGATCAAATATCTATACTGATCTGAAAATGGACTGATCTTCACATCTATTTACGTCATTTGAAGACATTTTTGACCTGTGTCTAATTACAGACGATCTTGGGAGGTTTTGGGAAGATCAAAGATCTATATTGATCTCTTAGTGTTGCTAGTTTTAGGGCAGTCGACTGATCAAGCTTTAATCTAGTGTGATCTTCATACTGTTTACTTTTAAAGGGATAGTAAATGATACGTTTTTCTTTAGCGTTGATCTTTGCGAAGATCGAAAACAGCGATCTTTAGATTTTTCTAGTTTGAAGAGATCATCTCCTAAGATCGGTCATATTCCCATTTTCGTTTTTTTCCTCATCCTGGGTACATTAAATTAACTATCCTCGAATTCCGTTCCTATGTCGTCTTAGATTCCAAGTGATCTCCAAATAAATCAGTCGCGATCACTATTTTCGAAAATAATTCGAAGGATTAGAGAGTTTTGCCGAGCGACTTTTCCATCGTAACCTCCCACTTTTATAAACACTTGTGGTAAACATTCAATTCTACCACAAAAGCTAACTGCCAACAAAATTTGGTCCAAGTTTAGTACCTACCATCAATCAATAGGAATTAGTTCCAATGGCAAGGCGACCATTATCTATGTTAATGATCAATTACAACCCCTTTGATCCGTTTCTCCACACAAGGTGAACCAGATTCAGTTGGCTTCCCCAGACTACACATCTCAAATCTAATTTATATCGTAACAAGTTATTACTACACCCTCGAAGCAATTAATTAATTATCTCTAGCCCGAACCGCAACGCCTATAAAAATCCACCTACTACAAACTTTCCATCTAAATAATGTGTGATCACGCACAAACTGACAGGCTACATTCGTCGCCAAACCTATTAAACATTTATGGAGATCAACAGCGAGACATTTTCAAGCAAACATTTTCATTACCGTGTGCCGAACGCGGAGAAACAAGATTGTGTTGGTTATAGAGACCGATTCTGACTCCGACGTCATCAAATGCCAATTTTGGCCAAAAGCCAACGCTCCTCGGACTGGATGGTCTCTGTTTTTGTTGCCGGCAAGGCAGGTGGCTGGCCAACTCGGTAGAGTTTTTCGCTTCCTGACCACATTCCCGTGTTGGACATTCGAAACGACGGAATCAATCGGCTAACCGCAAAATTATTTTCCAATCCAAATCGAACGAAAACTAATAAATTTTTATTCAGATACCGACGAGAAGTGTTTGTGCGTGTGTGTGAGATAAGGTAATTTGGATTTATTTGAATTGCGCTAGGTGGTCTGCAACAACTGCAACGACTAAGCAACACCATGTTGGGGCAATAACGTATCCTACGGTGCTTTATGGGAGTATCCCGGAGGCGCGCATTCAATTAGCCGGCCAGGGAACTTCTTATCACAGGACGGTATGTTGCGCGGGGATATTAACTCGCAATAAATGTTGCCAGCGGCCCGGCGTACCTAGATTGTGATGTGCGATGTCATTTGTGTGGTTCTAAATGCAGTCGTCGTTTGATGTGTGGTGGCTTTTTGCCCTTCACGCACATGTTCATCGAACGAGATACATCGATATAGTTAGAAAGCCGATGCATCCGACTTAATGCACAAACGCACTTGTGACGACGCGTACTGAAGTGGATTTGAATGTTCCATCCAGTCAATGTTCTGGCTATTTTTCCGGCCATTTGGCCTGTTGGCAGCGGCGCGGCGCGCGTTGCATAGAACTGCAACATGACCCAAATTATGTCGTCGAATGCATAATGGATTTAAAAATATATCTGGGCACTTTGGGAAAATGTTTCACAAGTGTTTTCCAAGTCAAGATGACAATAATTCTCGCCGGCGTAAAAGTGGGCGATTAGGCTTTGATTAGACAGGCGATTGCATGCGATAAATCTCAACGTAATGGGGAGTAGCTCTATCTATTAAATGTGTTTTAATACAAACCCTGTAGGTACTCGTAGGCTGATGCGAATTTTATTAAGAAGAAGATACAAAATATGTTTGGCGTTGTGAAAATCTTGCTCTTGGTGTGTTTGGTGAGTCTTGTCGGTGGTCAAACTTTTCATTTCAATCCAATTTTGAAACATTTCTCTCCTCTCGAATTTAGGCTGTCCATAAAAGCGGTGCGATCCGAGGGGCAACTACAAACGATGTGAAAACGAAATGCGGATCGGTACTGTGCCGCCCGGTTTCGGAGATATTCAGTAAGGCGACCTTGCCGCACGGCTATTTCTACATCACCACCATTGGCAGTGGTGCAACGAATATCACTGTCAAGCAAATGGCGTCGAGTGAGAATCGCTTAGGTGAGTGGATCACAGTGATCGCGACTTTCAAAATAAAATACATTTCACATTCAACTGCCTCTTACTTTTAGCCATCCGATCGGTGGACAACAAGTTCATTATCAACGGAAACAATCACATTTCGGAGAGTGGCATCTACGAGTACAACGGCGACGCTTACGACTATGACAGGGACCTACAAACGATCGCCGCCAGGGGTCCCATTACAAAATCAATTGACATATTGGTAAGCCAGCTCCCTAAAAATTTTATAATATAAGTAGGACTTTAACAAATCCACTTGCAGCTGCTGGTGCGCGGCGTGAACCCCGGCATCAAGTACGACTACAACATACCGATCGCGTCGACCGGCATCAGCGATTCGGAGGAAAGCGAAACGCACTGGAACGAACTGGGCGTGCCATTGGACGACGTGGAGGACAACAAAATTCCCGACACAAATGAAGTGCAAATCGCCAAGGCCAAGGACCGGAAACGCAGAAAATTCTCATGGAAGCTACTCGGCTTTGGGCCATGCAATCGATCATGCGGAGCAGGTGTACGATCACCGATCTTCCGATGCATCAGAGACTCTCCGGTTCGTTTTTATACGCCACGGCGGTGCATGTTTGCTGAGAAACCAGTCTTCAGCGAGGACATCTACAAGTGTAATCTGCAGCTGTGTCCGGCGTCCTGGCAAACTCAGGAATACGGCGAATGTGTCTGTGAGGATGGAGTTGGAACACATAACCGTACGGTCAAGTGCGTTCAAGAGCAGGCGTCGGGGGTGGTGGAGTTCACCGACGACTCCCAGTGCGCGGACACTAAGCCAGACGAGAGTGAGAGCTGTGACTGCCCCAAGAAGATTCGAAGGAAGATCTACGCCCAAAGGTCTGATAAGTCAGCGAGGATCTATTCGAGACTAATCGGATCCTCGGCTAATGTGTACAACTCGTTCAATCAGACCCTGAACCTGCGCAAGGGGTTCAGAGACGATCGCGACAAGTCGGGCGTTTGGCTGATGTCCGAATGGAATGAGCAATGTTCAGCGGAGTGTGGATCGGGTCTGGAACATCGATCGATCTACTGCGATCGCACTGCGCCCTATACGGACTTGTGTGACTTGAGGATCACGCCAGAACTGTCTCGCCCGTGTGATCAAAGCAAGAAGTGCACGGAGGGAGTGTGGTTCACTTCACCGTGGAGCAATTGCACAGGCGACTGCTTCAATACGGTGAGGCGAAGGACAGTGCTGTGTATCGTCGACGGACTAGTGGTAGAGGATGAGGAGTGTAACAACGACGAGAAGCCACTGGAGTATAAGAACTGCACTCATCGGGAAGTGGGCTACTGCGGACCCAAGTGGCATTACTCTGAGTGGTCTGAGGTAAGTTAAATTGCATACTGTATACAACTGTGCATTTCAAAACCATGTGTCCCATTTATAGTGCTCCCGGTCTTGTGGCGAGGGCATTCAGAGACGTTACGCCAGGTGTTTGGAGTTCGATTGGAAGGAGAACGCTTTGCAGGAATCGAACAACTGCAAGTATGTCGAACGTCAACCAGTCTACGGGACATGCAACACACACGATTGCGATGGTAAGTCCTCCAAACACTATTAACAACAGCTTGACCAACTTCCGACTGTCTTTAGAAATCGATTCCCATGCGGATTCTCTGCAAAACGACCTGGAAACCTCGTCATGCAAGGATGAGTTCCCCAGCTGTAAGAGGATAAACAAATCGCGCCTATGCAAGGTGCACTACTACCAAAAGAACTGCTGTCAGACCTGCGGCGGCAATTACTCATAGGACTACCTTTAAGCTACATTCTTATATAACATTGAATGCCATTCATACATGCCACATCTTTGTTTAGGTTTAAGCGCAATTCAAAAAGTTCATTTCACTAAGTTAAGCCGAGTGTTTCTGTAACGCTCTGTTATTTTATTTATTAGTAAAGCTGATTTAATCATTACTTGTGCCTTTGAATGGATGCGGTCTTGCCTGCAACCAGGAAATTAAAATGCAAAACCCCAGAGCGATGACAAATGTCCACAAAGATAATCAGATTTTATAATATATCCTCCTCCGGCTGGGGTATAGCCCATAAAACTCACAGACCATTAGTTCGCCAATAAATCATTCACCAATTTCGCGTGCAACGTTCATCAGGTTGGTTCAGTGCACACGCACTGTTTGGACTCTTTTATCGGTCCATTGTTGCCGGCCACAAAGCTATGGCTAGTTCGCGCATAGATAGAAGCGATAAGCGCGATTCCACTGGACCCGATTCTCGATTGTGTGTGCGCTCATCCTCTGCGCTATGTATGATCTCACAAAGTTGTGCGATTGCCGGTTCGGTCGTAAAGTCATAATATACAAACGCACAGGCCGATGTGTCAGTGCGTTCAATAGATTCGAATGCAGTTAACCCTAATGACCCAGAAAGAGAGCATTCGCTCTGGCTTGCGGACAAACAATGGACAAAAGTTGGAATCATCCTTATAGCCCTTTTGTGATATGCAAATAACAAAGGTGGCCGACCGCTGGACCGATGGAGGATTAAGTTTCGCCGGATTTTGTTTGCAATTGGCTGGTGAAAGTTGGGAAAGGAGTGTTGTGGAAAAATATGCTGCCGAAATTTGATTTCTACACAAAAACAGCTTTTAAAGGATTTGACAACCGCAAATAAAATGGTTGGACTTAAATTTGCAGGTACTTACAACGGTCTTACCTACTACGAACCATTTTAGTTTGGAATTCAATAAAAGGAATTCACAATTGCTTTTTAGTTTTCATGCAAATTTTGCTACTGTGAACGTTTAAAGTCGAGACTAGAATTTGTTACTTTTAGTAAGGCGCAATGAACACGTTCTTTTGGAAGTTCTCGGGTCGAAATTGCAAATTTTGAAGGTTATTTGACCTAAACGTTTAGCTTCTCACCCGATTTGTCATTTTAGGAATTCAACTAAAGCAAAAGAAGAACAAAATTAAGCAACGTAGTCAAAAATAATTTAAATATACAAAACCTAATAAGGTCCATTAAACTATTCAATTCGATTCCATTTCCGATGGCCCTAAAAGCCAGCGAACGAGTCCCAAATACAAAAACATATCAACTGTGGTTTTTCTTTTGCAAAGACTATTATTTTTCAAACCTATTAAACAAATAAATATGCGAAGGGAAATAATTAAATTGTGATAACAAAACTTTATTTACTATTTAAACAAAGTTCACTCAAAAATGTCCGAGTCTTTGGAATACAAAAAAGAGTCAATTGCTTTAGAAATACTTTGAAATACGCAAACAAATATAGAAAAACTGTTGATATATTTTTAAGTATTAACTTTCATTTATGAACTTCATTACCGACATATCTACACTTTTGAACTAAGTAAAAAATGCAGGAACAAGGTGGGCTATTCGCTGATCAACACGGTTTTTTCGTTTTTTGAAAGACTGACTAGCACATTCGAATAATGAAAAAAGGCTGTGTATCCACTCGAAAGCATTTTATTCCATAAAGTGGCCAACTACAATTAAAAAATTCACCTTACCGACATTTCAAGCTTCAGAAATAATGAATTAACTCCTGTCATTTATAAAATGCAAGGTACATACATAGATGGAATATACTCGGTGCAATAACTTTGGTAACGTTCTGCGCATCTGTCAAAATGTTGCAATATGGCGGCCATTTGTTACTATGTTTTCAGTCACAATTGATTTTGTCAGTTTATTTTTTGAACACCGGTTCTATTTCTTCATTTGTTCGGCTAAATATATTAATTTTGTGTTGTGTAAACAATTGGAAACAAATTTAATAGGAAAACTTATTGCCATTCGTTCACAAATAAAATAAAATGTGCAACCAGTCACATTTTCTTTTGTTTCAAAGAAAATACAAAACTAATGGTAAAACTGCTCGAATTTGCTAAAAACGTATTGAGGAAAGTGATTATGTTCCTCTTAATGCCATTTAATGATTTATATGAACAATATAGACTACACTTGAAAGTCTATATAGTACTAATTAAGCAGACAGTCACAGTAATCCGCCATTTTTGCTTGTTCACATTACCGACACCTGCGAAATATATTACCTTGGATTTGTGTACTGTGGCTATGTATAGTGTATCAACTCGAAAGCATTTTACTTCTTACAGCGGTCAACTACAATTAAAACACCACCTTACCGACATTTTAAACTTCAGAAATAATCGGCCCTAGCGAGGTACCTATCCGTCGGAACGGAAAATTCTCCGATTTTATACGATTGGGAGGTTTTTTGCTTCGAGGTATTCTTCGGAACATCTATTCGGAATTTTTCTCCGACATTTTGTAACGCATATCGGCAAATTACGTTGAAGTGCGATGAAGTGCACTTTTTTCTTCAATTTTTGACAGATAGGTTCCGATATCCCCCCACAGAAATTGGTTGCGGAATTTGTTTACGATTTGGATTTGAGTCTCCGACAGAGTATGCGTTGCGCAGAATTTTCCGTTCCGACGGATACCTCGCTAGGCCCGAATGTTCGAATATTTTCTACAATTGGATTTAGGTAGATATAATAATATCTTTCGTATTGTAAATGAACCCACTGTCATTCATAAAATGTACCTTCATACATGAAGCCGTTGAGAATAAATGTTTAGAAGGCTCCCGACTACCTCGGTGATCGATTTCAACCAGATTCGAGTTTAAGCTGATTTCGAAAACTCGCTGCGCGATGACAGCCAATTTTGCTGAATGTGTATTCAACGAACTGTCAATAAAAAATTGTACCAATTTGAAAGAAGTGGGGCAATTTTCTTAGCCTTGGGCGAAAATACACGAAGAACTACGAAAATGGTTTAAAAAAAAACAATTTACGACATTCTTTGATTCGAAGCCGGGAAATGGAAACGTCAATGGAGACGTTCGGATACCTAGTTTGTGTAAAACGTCAACTAGATTTGTCTGGACTAGGTAAAAGAACGCGTCAACTAAGTAAGTATACTTGTTGTTTTAAACGTGTAGTTTATTTTTGAATTTTGTCACTTAATAATGTCAACTGAGTACGCAGGCAGTTGGCTACCCCTCCATAAACGTCAACTGCAAAAACTAATCACGTTACCAATCTGGGCCATTAAAAACTCAAACACATCTAGTACGTCAGCTGTCAGACTTACTAAACTAGGTATCCGAACGTCCCCAATTATTCATTTGCTTTCTGTGACATAATATAAGAAAAACTTGTCAAACAAAATTCCTTTGAGTAAAGTTTCCCCTAAGATCTTTTTATGACACTTTTCACTTCCTAATTAGTTGGTTTCTCCTTTTTGAAACTTTAGACACGACCAGAGTCCACTGGATTAAGTAAAACTCCCTCAAATTCACAGTTTCAAATTTAAAAACATGTGCAGGTAAAAAAAAACGATCTAGCAAAACATTTTCCTTGCAACATACCACTGAAACTGATTCTCCTCCGCAACAAAATAGCCAAATTCCACACGCACCCTGCATACTTTTCGGCTGATGTGAATTCTTTTTCATACCAAACACCCGTCTACTTTTCCGATTCTATTCACAATTGAAAGATTTCCCTTTCATTCAATCGCAATCGCTGTATACAAAATTTATATTTCTCGCTCCCCCAATCCCATGCAATAATACTTCCAATTCAACTTGTTGCTTCACGCGCCGGGGCAACAAAGTATTGCTTCGTCGTTAAATGGGGAGCTTGGGCACCATATGGGTTGCTGTTGAAACCTCCATGCTCCACCACCAAATCATCCTCTCTCAAGGTTTGTGTTGTGTTGTTTTCTCTGTAAAGCATGAATATACAGATCTAGCGCCATTGAATACGTCTGGGCTGGGGGAGCACTGATTTTTTTTCGCTTTTCCAGAATGCCAAGTGGTTGATGGGCTGTGCTTGGTGGTTGCTTCAATTCCCCGTGGATTATTTTGGCGGTTGGTAGTGTGCGCTCGTCGGTCTGGAGTAGAGTTTTGAGCGTGAGTTTTCCTTGGGATTTTTCAGTTGAATTTTGCGAACGGTGGTGTTAAGATCGACTTTTCCGGACTGCCCACGGTTAACTGTTTTTTTTTTGTATTTCAAACGATTTATTTTTGCAACGATTTTAATTTTTTTTCAAAGGTGTGGATTTAAAAATGAAAATTAAATAAAAAAAAATTGATTTTAAATATTTTTCGAATGTGTGCGGCAGAGTGACTTCATGTGCGTTATTCTGTTATCCGAACGATGCTCGAATAATAAAAGAACGATTTGAACAGATTTTATACATTTTGTTGGAGGAGGCTTTTGCGCGGCGCTTCTTTTATTGCTTCTCGAATAAAAAAAACAAAAACAAAAACTTGTGTCGAAGTGGATAGTGGTGGAGAAGATATGCGGAATATGAAATTAAATGACTGTGCTGTTTAAGTGATTAGAATTTTTAGCTTTTGGCAATCTTTTGCAACGAAAACGAGAGTAATTGGATTTTTAAAGGATTTCACAATTTACCGAAGGATTTTTAAATGATGAGTAAACAGTGGGGATGTGGAAAATATTTATCTGATTTTTTATCGTCTGTTGTGGATTTGTTTTGATGCTCTGGAAGTTGGTCGGTAAAAAGGAAATGCGTGTCCATTGGGGAAGGAGAATTGTTATTTTGAAGGGTGGTATTTTGAACCTTTTGAAACTTTGTCAGTTAAGTGTGGGGACCGACTAACCCTGGTAGGTTTTTGTGGATTTTACGATTTGTTTAGAAAACTAAATGAATATTTTTTTAAACCTAATTCGGGTTCAAAAAATACTTGTGGACTGGTTATCCTTTTAAAGTGCTTGCCGTGAGGCAAAAATGAAGAGAAAAAAAGGAGAATAGGTTTTAACTACCAAAAAGTTGTTAATTTTAGTGAAAAAAAATCGTATCTTCGAAATTTGTGTTCGCTGTTTAAAAAGGGAACCTTGATATGTTTAGAAATTTCGAGCTTGTATTTATTTAAAACCTTTTCATCAACAATTAACGCATTTACAACAATTTTTCAATAGCATCACACTCTTTCATTTTCTGGCAAGCTAGATCACATGTCCCAAAGCTCTAAACGGACCTAAGATCGCTCAAAATCGTTTGTATATTTACTGCCTCTTAACAATCAGCTTATCTTGTGTATTTCTACGAAAGTGTTCTCAATTCGCACAGCGCCAAAACTGGTTTTCGAGCCTACATCTCAAGGGCAATTACACAAGAAAAACAGCCTGCCAGCCACTTCAGAAAATTGTCAACTTCAGGCTAAAAAATTTCAATTGACACATTCAACAATGAGCCGGATAAAGAATGAACACAAGACTGGAAGAAAAAGGTCCGAATTCTTACCCAATTACCACTACAACACGTGGAATGAGTGTCACATTTACAATATTCTCCCGAGGCTAATATTGTTGTTACATTAAGCGGCGTATAATGGCGCGAAACTTGCAGCATCATCCCAAAAATTACCTCCCTAATTCCGTCGCTTTGTCCACTTGAAGTATACACACGTCCCCCTAATTTGTACCGATCTGTCGCATGTTGGAAAATCGCTTTAAGTCCTCACATGCACAGAGATAGAATTTTTGTGTAAAATATTTGACTACCTCTACCCAAAATTCCAAGCACCCATATCAAGCGGTGCCAAATCGTCCAGACGACTTCGCCAGCCAACCTTTATCAACCTTTAATCAGATTAAGATCACGAGTACGCACACAGCGATCATGATTCGATCGTACATTGCAACCAAACCGATGGTTATCTACGATCTACAATTAAACACAGGAGGAGAGCTGTCGAGTTACCAATTTTAAAAGAACAACCACGAGGGTTACAGGGGAGAGAGAGCAAATTATTAGTTCCTGGCCATCCAATGGCGTGCTATGGCGCTGTTTGACATCAAGTGCAATTACTTTCTTAGTTAGGTTTGGCTGTAAACAGCTTTCAAGGTCAGGAAAAAGGTAAAATTAAAATCAAGTTCGGTCTTCATTTGCATGCGCTCTTTCTCATCCATCGAACATGTGGTCCAAGACAATGTTGCTGACGACCAACGACGACGACGACGATGATGATGATGGTGGCATCTGTGGGCAAGTAGATATCTCTTTCATTCTTTGGATCTGGTGGCCATGCCTTTGGAACAGTCTTTTGATGAAGGGTGCAATTAAAGTCAGGAGGTATTTGTTTTGTTGGTTTTGTTTGTTTCTTTGTCTTCCACTGGGTGTCTCTTCGTATGTGTCTTGTTCAATGTTATTAGTTTTGATTTGAGGAGATGGATTGCAGCTGATTGACGGGTGATTGGTTGTGACAAGTTGTAGGGTTCTTGTTGTGCAGTGCATGATGGGCTTGGGCTGTTGCTAAATAGGTGTTGGGCTTACATTAGTCCATGTCGTGTTACACTCGTGCGAGAGCTGGGATTGGGATTGATTTGTGGGGGTTTTCCTGTATGTGGATGCGACGGATACGGAGGCGATTAAGTAAGTTAAGTTTGCTGTAGCGAAAGTGGAGTCAGTTCAGAAACAAGTAGGCCCAAGTTGATTGTTTAAGGACTGCAATAATTCCAATATTCGATGGAAATGACTTTAAAAGGAGTCTGCCGATGAATTAGTGGTGCGATTTGAAATTTTTGTAAGAGGAACCTCCAAAAGTGAGCTGATCCTGCAGTTCTCTTAAAAATCAACATTTTACGAACACTTTCCAGCAGAAGTTTTCAGTGAAAACCCATTTTAAGTTTTTAAAGTGTGAAGCAATCGCATCGATCAAATTTTCTCTCATTTTTCAGTTGATCCTCCTATGATCGCGAAGACTGATCAGAAGAGTGTTACAGAACAGCAGAAGTTTTCAATGAAAACCCAATTCTAGTTTTTAAAGTGTAAAGCAATCGCATCGGTCAATTGCCCATCATTTTTCAGTTGATCTTGATATGATCGTCGTGACTGATCAGAAGAGTGTTACAGATTAGCAGAAGTTTTCAATGAAAACCCAATTCTAGTTCGTAAAGTGTAAAGCAATCGCATCGGTCAATTGTCCATCATTTTTCAGTTGATCCTCATATGATCGTGATGACTGATCAGAAGAGTGTAACTGATCCTCAGGCCCTGATTTCCACAACGAATCGCTGGGAGACATTTTCCTAATTCATGTCGAATCTAAAAGGTTAGATTGACAATTTTTTTAAGGACAGCATACTCATAGAATTTTGTCAGACGTTTGTCAAAGGTAGGGCAATGGAAAAAATATGAAGGCATTGGTTTCATCTTGGTCTTTCGACGAGTATAGTACAACGAATTAACAACTAAGACTCTGTCCATCAATATCATAAAGAAGAGTCTTAAAAATTTAATAAAAAAATGTCTTCAAAGCAGCGAAATTTAGTCGTAAAAGACGTTTGCGGACATAGCCACAATTTTGATCTGTTGAGACAACAATTCCATCAACAAATATGAAAGTCAAACGTAGCTAAAAAAATATCATCAAATTTTGTTTGAATTCTTCTTTCAAGACTTCAAAAACCGCTCAAAACTACGATCATTCGCACGTTTATTTTGCTTTTTCATTAAGACTGTCCAACTTCAGCCAGACCATTGAAAACTGTATTAAAAACTGAGCGTATAGTCCATCTCCAACCTAACATTGACCACTCCTCCCATCGAAGCAGCGTTTTTCTTTTATATATATTTTTTTTAAAGCCTTGTGCGGTCATAAGAGGAGCACGCATCCATCCAATCAAAACGGAAATCAATTACTCGTACTGTGCGTACAATAGTCGACTCGAAAATGGTCATAGGTAATTAATAGATCTTTCCAAGCCTAATATCGAATATGCGTCCATGCGCTACCATAAACAGAACTCAACCAGATGGGGCAAAAAATATGTCAAATGACAGTCTTCTTCGGGTTTTTTTTATGGGAAATTTGTAATAAAATTTCATCGCAAAGCATTAAACTGATGTCGAAGATAATCCATATAAACGTATACGGGGAAAGATCGCCACCTCGTCAACGGTTAGATAGGCAAATTAGTTGTGAACGTTGTTGACGTAGTTAGTCCCGGTGAGCTTCAAATGGCTAACGATCAATCAATTAAAGTTCAGCGATCTGTACACCTTGGAGAGTGTTGGAATTGGGAAAAGCAAACCCGTCTGAATTCTGATTGATGAAGTCTGCTCCCGCCAGCATTCAAAAACGCACCCTTTCAATGCGTACAGTTGATCTCGCTGTCAACCCCTTTGAGTGATCTAATTAAATTGTTAACAAAAGTGCGGGCGGATATTTAACAATTATTACTTTCATTCAAAGTCATTTAACAAAAATGTCAAAGATCTACTGATGGGTTCTGTGGCAGGTTACTCTATGAAGGTCGCTCTCAATTTCCAAACAGACAGTGACTTCTTGACGTCAATCTGGCGTTGCGGACGATTGCAATTTCGATATCAAATAGAGGGCAGTTCACGCAAGTGTGGCCGCGTGCGGAACGATCTTCAACATTCGAAATGAGGATACACTGCGATTTATGATCGCGATTGGGCTGACTCCCTTACATGCCGATCGGTATGTCGTCAGCATTGCCATAGTTGCACATATGTTTGTTGCAGAGACGATAAAAAAAACAACAATCATGGATCACCGATCGACATTTCGGTTTCGGACCGGCAGATCGCAGTTTTAGAACAATTTCTCGGGGAGTGTCAGGGCTTTTGTTATTTTTTGCGGTGCTTTTTTTTCGGATGGGATGATGTCAAGTTTTATACCAACTCAGATAGTTTTTCGATTAAATGGATCTCGTCGATCGGTTGGGAATGTTTGGAGCATCTGAACTAGGTCAGGGACTATTTGGCTTGGATTTGCTTCCCCAATTGATAAATCATATTGTTTATGTGCATGTGAAAATATTGTACCAAGTCGTTACACTCTGGTGATTTTTCCAATCCGATCATATTATAATTTAGGTGAGGAAAAGATCAGACATTTTGGCCGTGAATGGGTGCGCAGACTTGTTGATCAGTTAATTAATTGTTTGGATTCGCTGGCAAATTAATAGCTTACATTCGTTACAGAGAGGCATTCGGTATTATCGAGTTTCCCATCGATATTGTCTGTTTATTTTTAGAACTTACGTCTCGTTTGCGATTAGTCATTATCTGATCGAATCTACATATATTGTTTCGGGATTTGGCGAATTTATAGCATTTCTTTAATCTCTGATCGGCATGGGAAAAATGTTTCCCATGGCCCCCGGTTAAGTGCGTAAAGCCTCCCCTAGATGCGATTACAAATTGTATATTACTTCACCGCCTGCCCACTTATTGGCGTGTCAGCTTTTTAATAAATTACAAGTCCAAAAGGTTGCCATTATGCTGCGGATGTTCTTATCATCGATAGCCTCCAAATGCCCACCCTCCCTTCTCACACGCACACACTTTTACGAGAGCGCAATAAAAGGAAAACAAGAATTCGTCGCGCCGCAAAACGAATTTCATTCATAAGATTTCATCTATTTTTAATTATTATTCGTGTAGCAAGCAACTTATAGATAGTCCAAGACACAACACCCGATCGACTACGTCATTGTTAAATGATTCAACTGACGTTCATCTAAACAGAACTGGAGACACCATGATGCTCTTAATCAGGTAAGTTGCGTGTTTGAATTTATTATTTCCATTTAGGAGTCGGCATTAAATCATCATCATAAATTAATTACCCACCCGCCCGATATGTGCAATGCACACCCCCGAAAAAATTCTAATTTACGCATATAGTGAATTGTGTTGTATGTGCTCATTCAATTGGGTTTAATTGAACAAAAAATTTGAGGCTTAGGGTTTTTTTTCGTCTCTTGTTTGAGGGGAAACTGTGATGCGCGGATCTATTTGAAAGCCATTTAAAGCTGCGTTAATGGTCATAAAATGTGGTAAAATTTAGTTTATGAACGACGGGATTGGGGCAAGCCGAAATGTGTTTGAGAGCATAAATTCATAAAGCTGATGGTGATACGAGAGTATGGAGTGATGGCGCCATTGGCAAAATATGTGGAAAAAGTTTACGACTGTAAATCAGTAAATTAATACCCATTTAAGGGGATGGTTTTATGGATGGTTTTGTCTTAACAAAACGCAAGATTTCTTGTTAAAGATTAATTATTGTACGCATGTGCGTTGTGGTGAAGCTTTGTGTCGCAATTAAAAGAAGAGAAAAAAATGTTAATGACTGGTGTCATGTGGTCTTGAACCTATATGTGTTAAAACAGATTTTACAAATGCACTTAAAGTTTGTGGCTGCCCAGGCAATAATTGGCAATAGGCGCCAGGGTTTCTGTAAAAAATAGAGAGTGACTTGTTTTAGAGAAAGTTGACGCTTTTTCGGGTGGGAAAATGTGCACGACTGCGTCAAATGTAACTGGCTTAGGTATATGTCGTATTTATCAAAAGTCATTTGAATAATTGCATAAATGTATAATGCTTTCAAATTTGCATGCCCTGTCGAAGACGTTAAAATTGAGACTTTACATCCGTAAATCCTGTGAAAAAGCTGCCAGATTGCAATGAAAAATGGACTAGATTTCGCTCTATTAAGTCCTCTGACGCGTCTGAGAAGTCCACATGGATTGATGAGTGGTTTTAACGTGAATCGGTAACAAATCCAATCCCTGTCATTCTTTTCGGTGGAAATTCGTCAATTGGGGACAAAATCACATCTCGCGACTGGCAGATTGCAATGAATTATGGACTAGATTTCGCTCCATTAAGTCCTCTGACACGTCTGAGAAATCCATGTGGATTGGATGAGTGGTTTTAACGTGAATCGGTAACAAATTCAATCCCTGTCACTCTTTTCGCCGGAAATTCGTCAGTTGGGATCAAAATCACCTCTCGTGACCCTAGAGACTACTAAAATTTTGCAACCCATTTGAATTGATCAATTTTAGCAGTCAATTACTTCAACAAATTTTGATTTAGATCTGAATGTACTTCTTCAAAGTCCGCAGTTCCCCTCTGACTAAATTTCAAAAGTTCGCTTTATAGACGATCGTAAAGAAAAAAAAAAAAAAAACGCCCCCCAAACTGACTGCCTTCGATTCACAAATTAGAAAATGATTTTGCCAAAAAATTGTGTTCAATCAAATTAAAATACATTAAGCACTAGATCGCGTTAGTAATTGTTGACGATGATGATGATGATGATGATGATGATGATGATGGCAGCCTCAACATTTAAGTAGCCAAACAAAATAGAAAAAACCAACAAATTGTCAATGTAGCAATGTTCTCCATAGTAGGTACTACAAAAACATAACATACAACATCGCACAGTTGAACAAAGTTGCTGTGTTACTCAATCGTTGTGCGCGCGCCCAGCACAACTGATAAGACAATGTCGAGCGTCCAAAGAGAATGTGGTTGTCAGTGTCGGAGGAATCGATGTCGATGCTCGCAACAGAGTCATCAACATGATCGTCATCGAAGTGGATCGACAACATAAAAAAAAAGAGATGACAACAAACAGCAATCTAGAACCTTTAGTTCAATGCGAATCGTTTTGAATCATTTTTTTGTTTTTTTCTGTGAGAAATGGGCCACCGGCGACCTAGATACTCGCGCATACCCTATGTGGTGGTGGTGGGCTAGGCTGTGATATATATTCGGAACAAACTATTCGAAGATGGGAGTATCATCATCATAATTTTTCTTTCGTCACTTCTATGTGTGTGGAATCTGCACTTAGGAACAAAGTTGTAGAGTCGGGTCTTTGTGTTGGAGGAGCACTTTTTTCGTGTTTTCATATCGAGTTGTTTAGGGCATACTTGTTAAGTATCTGACGAAAGCTATAAGAGTTGCTAGGGATATTTGGAAGTGCGTATGCGAGGAATGTAATTTTATTGATATTGTTCGAAATATGTATATTATTGTTGCATGTGGGGGCGCTGGCGGTGGCGCTGGTGCACAGCGATATACCAATTATCGCAATGACAAAGTTCGGCGTGCGTTAGGATTGTCGGGTGGCAGACTTGAATGATCAATTTGATGGAGTTAGTATAAGTCGTGATATATTTGTAAAAAAATAGTTGGCGGAATAAGTTCTAGGGAAACATTAGCTTTTTAGTGAGATTTTACTATTTGAAAAGAATTGGAACTACGATCGGTTGAACTCTCGACTTTCGCTTCCATTCAAACATTTTAAAAAATGTTAAACTGGGGATTGAACCAGAGACCCTTCACTTATGCAGATCAAGCACTGAGCCACTGCACTCACAGTATTTGTTAAACAATTTTCTTTTGAACTTGAATGTATATTTTTCGTTTAACTCTCTGCCTTACAAATCTTGTACTTTTCGTCTTGCTTCACTCTCCTGCCACTTTTAGAACAAAAAGGATTTCCTTCGAACAGCGCACTAGTGCGCATTTTTCAAGGTAAAACTTCAGAGCAGCATATTTCGCGTTCGATATAGTAGCCGAATTTTCAGGGTTATGCAGGGTTTTGGATAGGCTGACAGCTGACACTTCTCAGTGCGCACTAGTGAGCTAGCTACGTCGAACAAACCTAATAAATATAAAGCAAAAAACAAGCAAAGGCAATAAAAGCAAAATTTTAATTCATACTAAAAAGTCTACAGAAAAAAGATTTACGCAAAGTTCTGTTACTTTCCTCTTACCACCTCAAATGTCGACAAAAAAGAAGCAACACGAATGAAACAACTTGACACACGCAGCCACCAGCCCATTTTTAAACTTTTCCCAATCATGAGCAACACCTGAAAATGTGTTCGACTTGAATGCGTGCGCTGAAAAGGCCCGACTGCGCATTTAAGTGCAAAACATATGATACAATTTTCCTTACGTCATATATTCTGTTTTTTGACTATTTTTGTGTAAGAACTACGTCATGTTCCGGGATAAAAAGTATTCTAAGTCCCGACCCAGAACATAAGCAATAACTGTGACAAGTTTCATCAAAATACTTCCAGTAGTTTCTGCGTGATGCGTGGTCATGCATTTTTTATTCTACAGTTTTACTATATGTAGAGATTACTAATGTTTGAACAAACTCACCTGGAGAAGTCCGTGATATTCATCGCTCGGGTTGTCTTAAGAGTCACCATCTGCAAGGAAACAACAAATAAAATAATAAAAAAACTGAGTAGCACGTCTAAATGAGAAAGTGAAAAATGATCGGCTAACTAAGATCTGTGCAAAAATTTGCATACGAATGAAAAATCCCATCCAACGAACCGTAGACTCTCAAGGAAAAACATTTTAAATCAACTTTTCGTTGAAAGAATAACAAAAATTGTTTGAAAACAAAAACTTTGGTTGGAATTGCAGCTGAACCAACCAAGGTGGTGATTTACAAGACTATATCGGTCTTAAAAATCGTTCTTTGTATTTTTAAACCAATTTTTTTGCTGATTTCGCTTCAAATCCAATCAAACGAAATTTAATTTGGTTGGTTCAGCTGTAATTCCAACCAAGGGTTAATTTTTACACTCACGTATGCTTTAATTGGGATCATTTATAAGATGTGCTGTAATTTTTAATATTGAACGCTGAGTTTTTATTAATAAAAAAGCGTCTGAAAATTTGAAAATCGATTTCAAACAAACATTGAAGAGTCTTACTTTTGGTTCAGGCAAAATTACCTTACTGAAATGTCACTCAAAATGACAGAAGGGATATTAAGTCTGTTCCTTTACTTTTAAATCTTACGAATTTTTACAAGTTCTTACGCATTTTACTCAACTGTCGTTCCTCAACTCGAAAAATTCGTAAAAGGGAGCGGCTTCGAGAGAGCAACATTTTTCCCCTCTTACTAGTTTTTACTCAACAAATTTTTTTGTGTAAGAATTGAAACAACTGTCAGTTGCCTGAAAATTGACAGCTGATTTGAATTTGTTGTTCTATTTGGCATGAACTATCTGTAATTTTTCGCAGGTTACTACAAAAGCCTTTCTTAACTTTTGCGTAAGTTTCCCTCTCTGCGAGAGAATTCATCCCCTCCACTGTCATTTTGACAGTCTTTTCCATTTTTACTACAAAAGTAAAGGAACAGACCTATTTTATATATTTCATCCAAATTATCTAATAGTTTTATGCGCCAAGGCCTTCCGCCGTTTTACTCTCGGACATTATATCTTTGGACTTTGGATCCCGTCAATCAAAGTGTAATATAATACTTTATCGAACGACTGTGAAAATAAACGATTTATCTGTCCACCATATACTCCTTTATGACAGCACTTAATGCTTAAACAATCTGTCAACTTTCGCTTCCATTCCACGCAAAAGAAGTGTCGATGACATTTGGCAAACTCGCTCGCACAATTAAGACATGTGAATAAATACACAAGAATGAGCTAAACTCTGCGTGTGGCACACTTAGTAAAATAACAATAAACATTAGCTGCGCGATGCTTCCTATGTTCATAATGTTCAAATAAACAACAATAGCCATCAACTGGATATTAAATTCTTCGCCTATGATATTAGCGAGCCGCGGATAGTCCAAGTGAAGTCAGCAAAAAAGCAAAACAAAAAAAAACAAAACAATTCATCATAGATAGAACAATTTGACCAAAGTAGTTGAAATTTCCTCTCGCGTTTGCTCTTAAAATTCCCCATTTCATCCAATTGGATTCAATTGAAAAAAAATATTTTAAAGAATTCCAAACTGTGAATAGTGTGTGCTCTACTTTCTATGAATCATAAGTTCGAGATGTACCCCAAGCTATAACAACAACAACACGTCCTAGTCCCGCAGCAGCAGCCGCTCTCTGTATTTGTTGGACAAGACCAAAGAGTTTGGGTGATTCTTCCAAGCGATATGACCAAAAATCTCATAATTCAATTAGGCCCCGCCAAACCCATAAATTAATTTCAATATTTATAGGGAACCGATAGAGAGGGAAGATCTTTCAATTCGCCATTCCGATGGAGTAGGTATATATTCGCCTGCGCGTTGTTATCACATGGCGCATCGACGACCTAAGGCAAGATGCGAAATGAATAAAAATATGCAAATGTGCTCGCAGGAAACTAGGAAAATAAACCTCCTTCTCCTTCTCCAACTGTATATATTGAAAAAAAGGGACTTATCCGATATATTGGATTACCATTTCGGTTAATCACCACAAATCAAGCGATCGGTGAAGAGGTGAAAAGGGTGCAGCCAGCAGATAGACGCGATGTGGGGTAAATATGGGTGCACAAGTGCACAACCGTACAAGACCTTATCTTGTCACACTCTCGGTGCAAGACGTCAACTGTTGAGACCATGACCAAAATACCCGGTCTTGTTGTGGTCTCGACTCGAATAAAATGGAAGTAAAGTTGCGTAATTGAGTTATGAGTTATGACGGCTTATGGAATTTTCATTAAAAAATTGGTTTTTACGCTTCAAGGGATGATTTGCAGAAGTCTTGTGGTGTATGGCGCAGCTGGCACAATGTTGCCCAGCACAAGTGTGGATTTCAATTTGTAAGAGGTAAGACCCATGTGGCTTGATCTGTAGTTAGAAACGATTAAAACTGCACTGAGGTATAAGTGTCTAATGAGTGTGATCTATAATGGCGAGGCGCGGTTAAAATGTAATACCGAGCTAGACTGTGATGAGATAGGTTGACAAATGGGGGAAGTTTATTGTGATGAAGCTGGCAAGTGTTGCGTAAGAATTAAAAGCCGTATAAGGTGTCATTTCAGGCAGACTAGAGGAAACTTACATCAGGGAAAAATTGAAGAGAGATAGATCTGCACACGCAGTTTGTCCAAAAATAACAACGTGAGGTGCTTTAATCGGCTGAAGGCACCAAACAAGTGGGTCATAAAGAAGCTTGGTTACTGAGCATATGATCCTGGAACAGTAATACAAAAAAATACGTATAACCTTTGAAAATAGAAATATTTGGCGCGACAGGTCCATGTAGGACAATAGGCCTGGTTTCTTTTATGATCCACAGACTGTACACTTTTAAGCAATCCCTTTTACACTTTCGAGCCACTAACTCTATAGAACATTATATCAACACTTTTGCTGAAAACTTTTCATATTTGGCAATGAGACATCTTCCAAGGACTCACTATGCTCTCTTTTGGCGGTCTACGACTGTACACCTTATCGGGTGAGTTTTAAACTAAATAATTTACCAGGAGATTCAAACTGCATTAACAGATCTTTTAAAAATGACTGTTTACTCCTGAACAGTGTTATATGACATTGGAATTTGTTTCCCCTACATATTGCTAAAATTCCCATAAATTTCCCATTGGGTTTGTTTCAAGAAAAATCAGAAAAAACCATTTTAAAAAATGCCACTGCCGACAGTCCTGTTTATAATTCTCAATTTCAACAAGGATTGTTTTTTTTTTCTCTGACATTTAAAACGTCACACGTCAAAGTTCTAAAAATTATTATTATTATTATTATTAGAATAAACAATTTTTTACATGAACACAATCCACTTATAATTTAAGCAAGACGATAGAGCTCGTAACTCGAAATTCCTTCCCTCTGCATGTTGTTAAAATTCCCTTAAATTTCCCATTGGGTTATGTTCGAAGAAAAATCAGAAAAAAACATTTTAAGCAGCTGCCACTGCAGACAATCCTGTTTGGAATTCTCAATTTCAACAAGGCTTGTTTTTTTTCTTTGACATTTAAAACGTCATACGTCAAAGATCTAAGAATTAATATTTAGAATACGCAATTTTTTACAGGGACATAATTCACTTATATTTTAAGCAAGACGATAGGATAGGATAGAGCTTGTAAAAGTAGGAAGAAGAAAACAGTATACAAACTTTAAATAGTGAAGAGGTGATCCCCCGTAAATTTCCCACTACCCTTTAACACTATTTACTTTTTGAGTGCATTTTTGGATAAGTAAGAGTTATTAACTTAATATTTTGAATTCTATGGACCGAATATAATGCAAAAAGTATAGTGTCAAACATGTGACATTTGTCAAACAATTTAATAGTACACCACTTGTTTGAAATAAAAATCCTAAAATGCCATTGTGACTTGAAAAAGTCACAAAAGCAGGTTATCGGTTTAATTTTGAACGTCACATTGATTATTGGCATAATTGATAAGTAAAGTCAACGCCCATCAACTTGAACGCTTGGACCTGTCGCAAGGCTTTTTCACAATCGAATAAAACCTAATAAATTAACTCTAAAAATCCAATCTGCTTTTGGAGGCAAACTCATCACTTATCGGGTTTCCCGCCTCATTTTGCACGTCAAAAAAAAAAAAACAATCGTCGATAAGCTTCAAACAGTAAAAGTGGATGTTACTGTAAGGCAACTCGTTCGCATCTGTTAATCGCACTTCTCTCTTTCAGTGCTGTAGATATATTCGAATTTTATTGTTTTCGCTTGTTTTATATACCCCGCTTTGTTTACTTTCAGATCATTTCTGATTATTTTCGCATTCCACACACTAATAGCTCATGCTGAAGAGTCGACAATTGAACGAATAAAGGTAAGTACTGCCAACTTGTGTCTCCTTAAGAGCTTTAATATGTTCTGTATTCAAATAGTTGTAACAGCAAATATTTGCCCCCCTCGAAAGAGAAAAAAAACAGCGGAACAAACACACCTTAAAATAAGGTGCATTTGTACAGAGTCTGGTTCGTGTCAAATCTGGGCGAATGGGGACTTCTTATCAGGGAAAAAAAGTCGGTGCCGCCATTCATCTGGCGGAGAGGGAGATTTCGAAATTTGTTCAAGCTGACAAAGTGGCAAGAGGAGAACAAACCCAAAGTTTGAAGATGCAAACAACCCGCGGGGGTGCAACTATAACCGAATTTATTGTTCCCTATAACAAGCGGCAACATATACCGAAACAATATTTGAAGAGTGCAATTGTTTTTCTAAGATATACCCCAAACAAAAAAATTGAGCAACTACTTTGTTGAGTACTTAGGCAACTTGTGATACTTCAGCTTGAAATCTTGCGCATTATCTCGTTTATCTTGATAGCCCTAATTTGTTGTTTTTTATCAAGAGAGCAGTATACAATTTCCCCGTTTAGTATTTGCCTAAAAGTTTTCTAATTGAATTGTTTAATTGTTGTTTTTTCAACACACACAATTTCCGACCTAATTTCGTCGAACAAGGGTGTGTGCTCTGTGACCCAGTTTCATCTAAAAGTCGTTAAATGATGCGCAAGAAAGCAGCGAACGCTTGTGCAAATCACAACTGAATTTGGGTCGAAAACTCACTCGAATCTAATGAGCTAAGAAGTAATTACCCAAAACTGCACCTCCAAGTTGCGACCGCAATTTTCAACAGCCAGTTGACCTTATTCCAGTTGATCATTGAGGCCTGACCGAGCCGAAGTCGAAAAGGGAATTTAACGATGTAATAATTAACCGCCAAATGGCATGAAACAATGAGGCGACCTTGGGGAGCATCTTTGTCTAGAAATCGATCAATAAGTGTCGAAAAAATCTAAAACAGGGGTTGATACGCTTCACTGGCGGGGGGAAATTTATGCACTCTTCCAATCTAACATGAGATCTTTTCTACTCTTCTATAGAAACATCAGGAATGGCTTAGGCAGCGTGGTCTTATGACGCAACCACCGTCAGCATTCGATGATCTTCGGAAAATCAAAGAGCCGGCGAGAAACGCATGGCAGAAAACTAAGAATCAAGTGGACGATCCACGCAAGAATGATGTGTATCCGGAGAGTGAAACCACAACGGCCGCCTCGAGTTCTACATCTGCCAAAGTGCAGATTTTTACCACGACTACACCACTTCCGGTGACAGTGGCCCCCACAACCAGTACCACACACCGGCCCCCGACTACCGTTCCAACAACTCCGCGAACAACAACAACAACAGCAACATCAACTGAGTCGGCGACCATTCCAACCCCTACGACATCGGAGGAGCCCTCAACAACCACAACGACGACCACCCTTAGACCGAAGCCAAAGCCCAAGCCATACCCCCGCTGGGGTACATGGAGCCAATGGAGTGCATGCTCACGCTCGTGCGGCGGCGGGGTTAATTGGCAGCAAAGAAAGTGCATTTCCAAGTGAGTAAGATGCTATTTTTGTACACATGCTTAGGTATAATCGGCCACCAGCAGTGGCACACCCTATCAGCGGCAGTGATTAGTTTTATGAGCGACTCGCACGGCGCCTAACAGGTGACGTGCATTGAAATTGCACATAATACCGTTGCTCTTTTACAGAGAGCCGAATTATTCACAATGCAAACTTTATGCATTCGATAAGGCTAATTGTGTGCGGAATGTACGGTGCACATTTGCATCTATCATCGAAGTGCACAGAGTTGAAAGCGAAACGAACGTTATTCGAAAAAGTTTGGTGAAACAGGTGATAATTGGTTTTGACGTTGACATAGAATTACTTGACAGTAATCCAGCTTAAGCCAGAGTGTGATGACATCGAGATCAGTGACACACTAATCAAGCGTGAGTTCATTTTTGACACTAGCTAAAGCCCGCATAGTTTTACTTTAGTTGACACTTCATTTGACATTAAAAGAAGACAGAGTGACTTTTGTTCGACTTTTTGTAACTTTTGTAACTTTCGTAAACAATATTCAAGTCTTCTTCGGAAATGAAATGAACACGGCGCGAGACAGATTGACTTTTGTTCGAAACTGTCAAAAGTAGAATTGACGTTTAACGTTAGTAAACAATATTCAAAACTGACCTCCCGTTCAAATACTTCACTTCATAAATAATCCCGTATAGGAGGACTATAAAACCGACATCGACAGTGGGGACGTTCAAGTATCTAGTTTATTAAGTCTGACAGCTGACTGACTAGATGTATCTCAATTTTGATTGGCCTTGGTCAATCTAATGGGCAGCTGTGTCAGTTGACGTTTATGGAGGGGTAGCCGACAAATCTAGTCAAGAACTGAGTTGACAGTTTGCATACGTGGCTGACGTTGGAAAAGTGACGTTCCCGACCAATCTAGTGTTTGCGTTCAGGTTATATATATCCAGACCAATCTAGTCTACTTCAGTTAACTAAGTTTTTGAATGTGCCCAGTGAATTTTGATACAAAAGAAGTCGAGTGGTTGAATATTACTTTCATAATAGTTCTGTCATTAAAATTTGTCACATTTCCCAAGAGAAATTTGACATTAGCGCTGTTTTTTTTAGCGATTCACTATAAATTAGAATGGGAAACAAATCAAATTTAAATTCGTTACGCATTTCTCAAGAGAACAGGGTGCGTTCAGTTGGCATTAGCGATGATTTTTCTCATTAGCGCCTAAGCGATTAACCATAAATTGGAACGGGAAACAAATCACCGAGCTATTTTCTTATGAATTCCAGAAATATTAAGACCTTATTTTTTTGTAATATAGGTACTGCCCGAACTTGACAATAATTGCGAATATCTGTTCGTTTTGTAGCGAGTTATCGATAAATAGTATAACTTCCTGCGCCACCATTCACAACAAATAGTAAAACACTGCTCAATTCAATTCAATTTCATTCATAAAAAAAAAACCCATTCGACTGAGCCAAGTCCTTTTACCATGCCCATAAATATTCCACTTGACGTTTCGAATTACACAACTGCTGTCAGTTGAACTTCCTACCAAATGCATATTAACCTCCTAACAACCATTCGCAGTGTCAGTAGTTTACGTCACACGCAACGAGTAGTTCGTCACATAACGGCAATAACAATAAATTCCCTCACTCCTTTAACTGCGTCGAATGACAGTCAACACCTTGCAGTGGCAGTTGCAGTGTGGCAGCCGCTCGCCACTCTGGTGTAGTTCCTAAAATCATAATTTCCATGCTTAATTTGCTGATTTCGATGCGTCGACACGATTCCCTGATGAGTTGTCATTCCCTGCTCGTCCGTTGCACCCTCTCACGCACTCTCTCGCTCTCTCTAACTCACTGTGTCAAATGCCGCATGACGAATTGTGTCAAATTGGAAGCGAGGCCAAAAAGTAATTAACAGCGGCCTAATGATGGCGCCCCCAAATCACTTACTGCGGCGAATTCGCAAATTGCCGCCGACAGTATGTCATCAGTGATGAGTCAAACTTTGATCTGCGAAATTTTTACGAGCTGTCTTTATTGCAGGCGCCCGACAACTGGAAAGCGCTACATCAGCAACGATTGCATTGGCATCTACCGGCGATACCATCTATGCAATGAGCAAGTGAGTTTCACACCAAATGACATTTCATAATTGAAATACGTCTTCTAATCTATCTCTCTGTTCTAGGCCTGTCCGACAGCTGTGGACTTCCGTCAGCAGCAGTGCTCCGAATTCAACGATGTGGAGTTCCAGGAAAGAAAGTACACGTGGGAGCCCTACATCAAAGGTGAGTAACTTGTCATGTCACCAGAGGGCAGTGCGCTGTCAACAAACCATGTGTTGTTCTTTTAACCCCCCCAGATGATGCCGAATGCGAGTTGAACTGCAAGCCAATGGGTATGAAGTATTTCGCTACGCTGAATAACACCGTCATAGATGGTACTGCGTGCTTCCGTCCAGCCGAGTATTATCGCTCAAACTATCGTGGACGTGCGATATGCGTTGGTGGGATCTGTAAGGTAAGAAAGCGTGCACGTATTTCATTCGTCTTGCGCGCGGCGGCGTTGGAAAGCCAACGGAAAACTGAATGCATGTCAGCAGAAGGAGTGTATATGATTGATGATTACGTCATTGATAGCGTCTTAGACGCGCAATGAAAACCGCACTAATTAATGCGGTCGGTGTCTGATGGGGTTCTTTCGTGTGGTGCAATCATTTTCGGATCAGAATTGAATGAAAATGTGATTTCGGTGGGAAAAGATTTCTATGCGCAGTTCGATCGATATGAGACCCGGAAGAAAAGCCAATCACGGGAGAAGATTTTTGTGGCGAGAAGAGAGACCTTATGACCTTCGTACGTAGAATTCTGTGCGAGGATAGTTCTTGATCTGTATGCGAGGAGACAATTACCTCTTTAACGAGGTTCAAAAGTCGGCCACCGCGAGAAAAGATGCCTGTCGACGCTCCATTGACTTTGATGAATCATTTCAATTAGTTACCGCTGTAGAGGTTGGATTGTTTATATGAGAAGTAATGTACGAGTGTAACCCTTTCATTAAAATCCGTTCCGCGCTGCATTCATCTCTCGAAAGGAATTTGCTCCATCGGGCCCTGTGGGACATCAGATTTAATTGAGAAGGCAGAAAAACGCAGTCGCGCGGCGTGGAGAAAGTGTTACCGGTCCACATTGGATGACGTTACAACTTGAGTTAGAATGGGAGGTATTTTCCCCGCTTTCTTCAATTAGTTGAAAGTATGCAAATTTCCATACAACAAGAGCTTGTGTGGGCTTTTGGTCAGAGTTGAAGAGTCCCCCTTCAAATATTGGGAAGGAACTAAGAAGATTTGAGGCCATTAACAAGTCGAGCGAATGAGCAAGCTCGGAGGAATATTTGTCTTCGAGAACCGGGTTTAAAACCGGAGAAAGTTGGCAGTTGCGCCATCTCTTGGCAACGTCTGACAAGCATCCGAGCGTGTAACTGTCATGAAAGACCTTCTCAATTAGCTGCAAGCATGAAAAACTCACACAAAACGAATGTTTCTTGAAAGCTAGTCCTAGGGTCCCATGCCTAAAGTTTTGCACCGAAAAATCTGCTTTCGAACTCGTTATTTCGCATAAATTTACTTCGGGCGACAGATTCTCGCACTCGTGTCGAATGTTGTCCTTGAGGGCTTCTAAGTCTCGGGCTTGTTCACGTATAAACACGGGACTTCAAAAAACCCCACAAAAAGAAGTCTGGAGCGGTTAAATCGGGCGATCTTGCGGGCCAAAAAATGGACCGATAACTCCTCCATCGTGAACAGCGCACCACGCAGTAACTTTGAGCGAGTGCAATGGCTCCTCGTGCATTACTCGTGGATTTTCGGTGCCCCAGAAGCGATAGTTTTGCTTGTTCACGTACCCGCTGAGGTGGAAATGAGCCTAATCGCTCATTATGATTTTGGTCGAAAAATCGTCCACTTTGTCCTCGAGATTGAGGATGGCTTGGGCGTAGGTTACACACGTTTGGCCGTCGACAGGCAGCAGCTGATGAGTGGACGGGAAATATGCACAAGTCTTTGACCGAAATTCGCCTTAGGGACGACCTGCTGATGGCTAATTGCGAGACACGGCGTCTGGTCGATGTTTCCGGCGACAGGTCGACATCCTCCTTAACAGCGGCACATCGGGCGCTCCGAGGCCGGCCACTCTTGGCAACGTCTTGTGTGGTCCTATTCTCTTCAAGGTTGGTGGCCAAACATCGCAGTGTTTGCGCAGTCGGTGTCGGACGGCCGTTGAATCGGCGACGGAATCGCGCTGCGCCAACACTACAGACGAATTGTTACGCAAAAAATAGACACGATTATTCCGCGTTCTTGGGGAGTGTATCGTTCCGTGGCTTGTTCACTAGTATTCTACATTTGTCTATTCCACAAATGTCAAAACAGATTTGACACTGCCGGCCATTTGCAAAAAATAAGACCATCTTCCAACAGGGTGATCTCTTTTGGCCCACCTTGTAGAAATTCGTGTATGATCGAACTCTGAGAATAAAAACAGAATCAGCTTTCAGATTATTTAAAAAAATCCTACACCCAATGTCAGGCATTTTTCTATTAATTTAATTTCAAAAGATGGACCTTCAAAAATGTCACCCTTCAAAGTATTGTACACCCATTCAAACGCAATACATTTTTTCCAAGCTATAAAATTCTAATTTA
Organism: Cheilosia pagana; assembly: GCA_936431705.1. Lineage (NCBI taxonomy): Eukaryota > Metazoa > Arthropoda > Insecta > Diptera > Syrphidae > Cheilosia > Cheilosia pagana. Next base: position 1,802,687 of record OW386169.1, read on the forward strand.
AATTCTCTACGCACTTGTGATCGTATCTGCGATATAATTTGCTGGCATACTTTTAGGCTGTCAATGGGAAAAAACTCCACCCACAAAATACCAACTCAATGGCGAGTGGCCGAGCACATTCCACTCAACACAGAGCTTTCAACACCGGACCTACGACATTAGCCACCAAAGCGATCGTGACCTCGCGCGTACGCAAATGAACTCTCATTTCCGATCGTGCACCGCATTGCATACAAATGGAAATGATATATACAAACGTGAATAACCGATGCAAACCATTTTCCCGAAGCGAGACATTTGCCAGGCGAACTATTTGAAAACCAACCAGGAAACGCTGTTAATCCTCTCCAACTTAATTGATTAAAGATGCGCGTGCCACACAAAGTTGGATAAATTAGAAAGATCTTTTGATCAGCGAGAACCAAACGCACAAGTTGGTCATTTCGCAAAGCGAACCAGACACCAATCACACACAGACACACAGTGAGAGAGGGAAACCAACGAATCATGTCAAGTTGACATGATCACTTGCGCACTATTCTGCGGTCTGTCGATCTGTCATCAAAATCGAAGATTATTTTCAACAAAAATTGTCCCCGTGCGCTTCATATTTCACGTGCGTAATGTGGGCCAATTTTGTGTGCCTTCCTCACCGCACGTCACGTCAGTTGGATATCACACATTCGGTCGATGCGATTGTTTTGCAGTTTGAATGCGGCGCGCGGCGGCTACTCTTTGGGCAATTTGATCCTTTTGCTATTCACACTCGCATAGGGTTTGTGTGTGGATGATTCTTCGCCTTTGCACTATAGTGATCTGTTCTCAATTTACCTCAATTTTGATCGGGCGGTAATTACTTAATTGGTGTGGTTGCGACCAGGCTCACCCTCAATAAAAAATAAAATATATATGCGTATCGAATCAAGCGGCTTGTTGTTTGGATTGGGCGGGCTTCAAGGAAGTTGCTCCATTGTAACGCAGCAGACGCATGCACAAAGTTTTGCGGTTCGCGGTGACTGTTTGCATAGTGCTGACGGCTGCGGTATGGTGTAATTAATTAATCAAGCAGAATGCGATGAATATCCGCACATGTTTCCCCTTTGCCCATGGGACAAATGGCGCAAAATCTGGATCGTCGTGCAGGCGGCCGGCGGAGTACAGTCCGAGTTAATTACGAAAGTGATTTGGCTGCGATGGTGGGTCTTCTTGATGTGTTGTGATCGTTGCCACAATTGATGAGGTGACAATTCAATTGGAGGCGATGCGATTACGATTGTCAGAAGGGTGTTAAAGGTTGTGCGTAATTGATCGGAGAGCAATTAAATGTGTTTTCTTTCTTTCTTCTTTTTTAACTTTCTCGCATTACGTAGTAAGAGAAAGGTATTGTAATCGTACAAAAAATCGAACTCGAGATTTTAATCAAATCTGACATTACGATGATAGAGGAACTCGAAAAAGTGGGTCTCGCAATTCTGTCCGTCTGTCCGTCTGTCCGTCTGTCCGTCTGTCCGTCCTTCCTGAGCTCCACAGCGCAAACGGCTGGACGGATTTCAACCAAACTTCGGATTTGGAGTTGGTGGGCTTACAGTTCGGGGCCACTTTTTTTTTTGCACGTTAAGTGTTGCCGTTCTAACGGTATTCAGCAATTTTAAGTTTTTCGAAAACGGCTCTAACGATTTCAACCAAAATTGATATTTGGGCTTAAATAGGTGTAACTAAGATGGCTGCATACCCAGTTTTTCGCAGAAAAATCGAATAACGGTAATTTTGAAAATTGATCATATCTCAAAAACGGTCAAAACTATTTCGACAAAAATTCATAGTTAAGGTAACACGGTCATTCCCAACATGATGGCAAACTCAGTTTTTCCCTAAATTATCATTCAACGGAATATTTTGGAAAAATGTCGTTTTTTAAGACTTTATTTAAATATGGTTTACTTGAAAACGGCTTTAACGATTTTAACCAAAATATATACTTGCACTACCATATATGGGGTTAACATGGCTGCATACCCAGTTTTTGGCTAAAAAGTCGAATAACGGTACTTTTGAAAAGTGGCCTTAGCTCGAAAACGGTCAATACGATTGCAACAAAAATTAAATTTGTATGTAATATGGTCATTCCTAACATGATAGAAACCTCAGTTTTTCTCTAAATTGTTTATAATAGATTTTTGAAAAAAGGCATATTTTGATAATTTGGTTTTTTATTTTTTTACCTACATGAAAACGGCTAAAGCAATTTTGACCAAAATGCATACTTGGAGTAAAATTGACGTTTTCAACATTATTGCGTCCTTCGTTTTTGATTCTAACTACCGGAAACGCTGATTTTGAAAACTGTTCATATCTCGAAAACGCCATTTTCGATTTGGATAAAACCTTAAAAACCAAGTAATACTAACATCGAGAACAATACCCTGTACTCAGTTTTAAGCTAAATAGTTGAGCAAGATTATTTTTCGTACTCAAAATTTCCATTTTTGTTACTATTTTTTACGCATTATTTTAAAAAATCAGCTCTAAAGATTTTGACTAAAATGCTTATTTATGATAACATAAGTATTCTTAATAAAACCCTGTACTTAGTTTTTCTTAGAAAAATGCAAATAGGTAATGCCGTCTTTTAAACATTACCGCACTACCAGTTAAAATGTAATCACAATTACTAGAAACTCCTTTTTAGCAAATATTTCCCACTTCTTCTTTTTTAAACCATATTAACCATGAACCTTAAAATAATTCAAACCAATTGGAGTCTACACTATCAGAAACCCGCACTTCATTTACCCCCAAACACGTGTAAATTCAAAACAAATCTCTGAATTCTTACATCACAAAGCCTACTTCGAGTCATTGCCACCCACCAGCATCACCAATTTGAAAAATATGGTTTTATAGCCTATAAACAATAACAAAAGAAAAATAAACCAACCAAACTGATGATATGAACGAGAAAGTTTCGTGCGATCCAGTCGTGCACTTTATTTGTGTCATGAAGATGTGATAAATTGCCCGGCAATTGACAATAGATTGTCGCCAATTGAAAGTGAATTATACAATTTATGGCTTTTTGGGCATGACGCGCAAGGCCCATTCATATTGGGGCCGCACTGTGCGACAGCTGGGCAATCGATTACTGGGTCCATCGAAACGAGACGTTAATTGATTGGCAGAATTTCATTTTGGGATATTTGATATGCCTAGGTCAGGCGAGAAAATTAGATTGATGGGGTATCAGGTCGAAACAGCTTTTGCGATAGATCATTTTGGTGAAAGGCATCCGTTCATGGATCAAATTTCACAAAACTATGCTTCTCTCTTTTGCTCATTCTATATGGCAATGAGAGAAACGCACACGCAACGCGATATTGGAAGCGCATTAATCGTCCCATTCAATCCCAGCTCCACACACGATCACTTCGAAGAGTGACTTACGGCTGGAAGATAAGAAGTTCATTTGGACCTACTCCCCCACTAAAGTATGTTCGGTTTGACATCGGTTGTTTCCTCTTTTTGTGCGCATGTGTGTGGGATTCACCCCACTTTATCGCAAAGGAATAAATAAGATGTTACTCCGGCGCAGCTAGACACTTCCAGAAGTTTTGCGATAGCATTCAGGAGTTTATTAGGTAGGTGAATGTGTCAGCTGGGACGATTGTGAGTTCTGTTGGTGGTTGTTTTTTTTTTCTGTCATTGGAAGAAGTTATAAAAATATTTCTGCATTTACAGTTTAAGTGGAAGAGTGGTGTAGTGACGTTGATCAGAAATTGGAAATTCATTCGATTTTAAGACGAAAGGATGACCTACGAATTTTTTGTGAGCCAGTTGTGATCCCGGGAGTTTGTTAGATGTTCGCGAGAGGTGGGGCAGTGAAAAAAAACCGTGGACTGCAGAAAGTAGAACCCTTCGCTTAGGACTAAAAGCCCACCTATCAGAGAGGTCACTTTTTCAAATGAACTGCCCACGAAACCATATCCGCAGTAGGTACACCATGTACACGTAAGCCAGACTGAATTATGAGGATCGCAAGTGATCCTCCGATGTCCGTATCGAATATTGGGAGTTCTGATTGCTAATGCTGAGTTTGAGGGCTCAGAAACATGAATCTCGCACAAGAATTAAGCGAAAGTGATCGCGCATGATCGCACAGTCACAAGTGATCGTTATTAAGCATACTTCCTGATGGACTAATTTGTCCGTATCGAATGTTGGGAGCTCTGATTGCTAATGCTGAGTTTGAGGGCTCAGAAACATTAATCTCGCACAAAAATTAAGCGAAAGTGATCGCGCATGATTTTTTATTTATTTTTTTTTGATCGCGCATGATCCGAAGTGATTGTAATTAAGCATACTTCCTGAAGGACTAATTTGTCCGTATCGAACATTGGGTATTCTGATTTTTAGTGCTGTGCGATCATGCGCGATCACTTTCGCTTAACTCTTTTTCCAGTTCAAAAATATTCCACATTTTCGAGCCCTCAAGAAAATATGGGATATTTTTGAACTCGCACAAGAATTAAGCGAAAGTGATCGCGCATGATCGCACATCACGGAATTAACTCGCTTTTATATAGAAAACGAATCCTGCCACTTTCTGTTCGTTCACGGATAGCCCGTTGAATGTTGACCAAGTGATTCCCTTCGGGGCTGATCCCACTGATTTTAAGTGACCAGATTGACAAATTTGTGTATTCATGTTTCAGATGATATGACCTACTACGATGATCACATCCCCAAAGTGTTGTTCCGCAACACTGAAGCCACCAGACATCGTTTCATGCCTCTCAGCTCTCTGACATTCCTCAGTGGCTCAGTGCCACTACACAAATCTAATTTTTGCAACATGAAATCATTCGCGTTAATGCAAAACATATGGTTACGAAGAATCTACCCTCTAACTCTATAAATCTGTGTGACGCATCACATGTATCTCAGTGAGTGAAGTCCAACCCGGAACAAAAACAAACAACCAACTTAGTTTTATCTGTGTTTGAATACCTGGCCCGGAAAAAAAACAACGCAGCATTTCTCACCCCCAAAACAACCGTCGGGGCAACTGAGATACTACTACAAAAAAACAAAACCCCAACAAGATCACCATACAGAACAGAAACAGAACAGAGCATAACCACCTCTTTAGCCATCAGACTCTCTAGATAGCAGCTCCTCTCGCTAGCTTTAGAATATACAATATTTGCGTTAGCACATACAGCAGGGGGATACCGCGATATACAGCAACAGCACACACGATCAACGATCGTAACAAAACCAAACCGTCCAATGGGACCATCCACCAGTCTGGGGCAAAGTGTTCGCCACGTCGAGTCGATCGGCTTTTTATTAAGTTCTTTTTTGAATCAGTTAGTCGGTGTCGCTGTGCGTTGATCGGGTCGGTTTTTGTGATATAGAATTTTTGGAATTTGCATTTTCGATTTGCAATATATTTGGTGGCGGCAGTCGCGGCGATCGTAGTCAATCGTGCGTCCGTTCCTTGGGCGGATATCATCAGAATTCTTTGCTCCCCATCTCTATCGTGTGTGCGCGGTGCTAATTGATTTATTGAGAGAGTTGTTTGTGCGCCAAACTAAGTGTACAAGATGAACCAGACGTAGAGAGACACATAGATACGCTACAGGCAATTAGTTGTGAAGATCTCGTGAACGGTGACTGTTATTATATACTGTAGGGGGAGTTTAAAGCGAAGACGATTGGTAATCGAATTAGTTGACAATTTTGTGCATCCAATTGGGGTGCAAGAGTGCAAGAGTGCTTTGGAGTGGTTTTATGACGTAAATAGGTCCTTAATATGAGTTCATCTTGAAGGCTGTGATTTTTTGAGTAAAATATGAGTACAGAGGTAGATCCGTTGTGGGAAAAACATGCTTGCGTTTTAAGTGGTTCCATTAGCTGTTACTTTGTAATGTGTTTAGGCAGTTAACTTCAATTTTGAACCGATAAAACAAGCCGAAGGACAACTTTCGTATTTAGAGACCGATTCGATAGGCGATCGAGGCGATTAGTGGGTTTTTTATTTGCGCTTCTGTTGATGACTCGCAACTGTTCATTTAAATAGTTATAGTGTCTTATAGTGTCTTATAGTTTCTGGGGAGAGATTGTTATAATTATATTTATCAGTACAACTTTACAATTGATCTTGTGTGACTTATCTAAATCACACTACGTTAAAAATGTCTAAGTATTTTTTTATCTATCACAAGTTTGCTTACAATTTTATAATAAAAGTGAGTACCTACTTCTAAAGTTAGTTTTCATTTGTGACAACTGAGCAGTGCGGAAAAATTTTAAAGTGTGAACTCATCTGTAGGTCCATCTGTTGGTGTTTTCTTTAATTGCTATTTGCTCGAGTTGTTTGCTTTTGTAAGGAGATCACACGTTCCGATTATTGATGGAAACAAATTGCGTGGAAATTGGCGCGGCTGTTGGTTTAGCAGTAGCTCATTCTGTCTACAAAATTTTGGAGTGCTTTTTTTTTGAAGATTTGGAAAAAATATATAGGTAGACATTTTTTTAAATTTTACTTCCCTGCTCTTGGCTGAAACACCATCCAGAAAAATATTTTCGCCGACATGTTTTCCATTCAGCAACATTTTTCAATCGGAATTTTTTGTATTGAATTATTTTATACCTTTGAATATTGCGCTGACTATTTTTTAAAGGCCAACCCACACATTTCCCACGATTAAATTCGGTGCAGAAACGAAGTGTGCCCGAAATCCTGGCTTCGAATCGCATCGTCCATAAACGAGTAATACGTGACGGAATTTCTTTTGTTTCATATGCAAAGTCGACTTAATTCCGTCAACGTTCTCGGGTGTGGCGATTTGGGGCCCTGCATTTGCCAACATTTCGCAGATTATATGGTTCAGAAAATCACGGTCCCCGGCCTTGTTTCACTTTTCGTTACAAATTCCAATTTGTCTTTAAAGATTTTATGAATGACGTTAACTCCATGCTTCCAATGACAGAATTTAAAAATTAAAAAAACTCTTCAAGTGTTTTAAAGAAAATATATTTATTTCGGACGTCATTGCCAAATTTTCCCACGAAAGTCGCCGCCATTGCTCATTCTATTGACTTTTTTTGCGCTTTGTAGTTATTGTTTAATGACAATAAAACTGGCTTCAGAAAAAAGAGCAAACAACTGCCGAAATATTTGGACTAGTTCAACGATTTGTTTATTTGTTATTGTTTGTGCTGAATGACGCGCTGAATTGCATAATAGATACGTTTGACATTGTTTTCTGAATGGAAAGTGATGAATTGTGTAAACATTTAACTAAATTTAGGCAACTTTTCATTATTGAAAAAGGGGTATAATAAGGAAACACTATTCGATTACTTTTAGCCGAAATTGTGACCGACAAAATCAGGGGTATTGCGAATAAATTCCGATGGAACTTTTTCCCTTGTCAGCAATGTAAATCAGATTGCTGAATAGAAAAAATTCCGGGGAAATATTATTCCCGATAGGGGTGTTTATGCATTTAACAAATTTAGGGTGAACGTTTAATTAACTGTCAGACCGTTGAAACAATCACTTAAAAGAGAATGTTGCTGAATTTGTGGAGCAGTTTGAATAGCTACAATTGCAAAGCTAAAAAGCTACAAAAAACTCACGATAAGTAGATAACAGTTGGCCATTTCTTCTGCTGACAAATACTTTCATTTTAAGGGTTGGTTTATGCCGCATCCGGTTGCATTGAAAATCAGGCTCTGTTCTGCTCTTGGTTGTTTGTCAGACCTCCATGAGCGGGGGCAGTAGAAAAACAACATAACATCAAATTGAAAACGAGGTTTGAATGTGGAACATCACTCAAAAGATCACCTCCCTGGCCAAATTGATCGTTGCGCTTCGCAATTTTGTCCTTTCAAAAGAAAAACACCTACCAAATCCCTCAATAGTATCAAACTCTCTTTGAAAAGTCTTCCTTAAAAATTTGGAAAATACATATTCAGCAAATTCCACAATTCCAGCGTCCAAGTACCCAGTAATGCACATCTCAATTGAAACGTAGACTGATTACTTCCTTACATCTTCTGCGTTTGAAAATCGACATTAACCAGATTTTAGCAACACGTCATTTTATAGATGCAGCACTCTAAAAATACCTGACCCAATTGCGTCGGTATTTATGACCGAAATAAAGCAATTTCTGCACAATTTCTGTCTTCATACTATGCAATCACAATAATAATCCAGACATTATTCAACGACCTGATAACAAGTTCCTAACAACCAAATTTGTTTGGCATTTCAATTTTTTTTAAATCAAATTATTTGCATGCGACATATCTAATCTTTTGCAATAATAAGCACTTAAACAACAATCAACATTCTTTTGCGGCATCGCACTTTTGCGCGCGATAAGAAAAGGATCAGTGCAAATAACGCAATAATAATTGTTAATGAACTTCATCTATCATTTATCAGGGTTCAAATATTTATTTTTAAAAATTATTTCATACAGAGAAGGCAAACAAAACGTAACACTCGTTGTGATTAGAAAAGTAAATTGCATTTCTGAGGGATGATTCGGGGGTTATTTTCGGATGCCGACCACCTGCGCGCTCTTCGGTATTCTTTCGACCTTCCTCAGTCATCACGTGGGTAATTTAGAAATTCAAGTTGAGCTGGTAAAATCCTTCGCATCGACCAGATGTGTTACACAGTTTTGGGATTGTAAATCAGACCACCTTGGCTCGTGCGGTTAAAATAAAAAGTGACACTCAAATGACCGTTCATCAATGTAAGCTGTTTGTTTATGTTGTTTTCTTGGTTTTATGACTGTTTAATTGCTAACGCGTTTTAAATCGATTCTGGTAATCGGCGCGGTTTTTCTTTTAAATTAATTTACAAGACGAGTGGTTTTGGTTTTTCAAATTTTGGAGAGGGGCTGGGGTGGACTGCCATGAACGGTTTAATGGTTTTCCGAAGGAAACATGGACTGGAAGACTCGTTGTTTATGTGTTATATTATCAAATAGTTTGCGTGAATTATTGAGGAGGAAGCTATAGGTTGAGTGAGGTTCAGTGTTCGACCGAGAGCTTCATTTTTGAAGAAAGATGGACCAAAAATTGCAGCCGTCTTTGACCGAAAGAGGGTCGCCATAATTTTTGAAGAAAAATTGACCAATTAAAGTGCCAAAATCGGTGAATTTTTGAACCTGTCCAAGTAGCTATTTAGTCAAAAAAGCGTCTATTCGACGGGCAGCACTTTGCGTCTTAATTGAGCATCAATGGCAACATCATCAGCACAATTTGCAGGCATGGTTCGCTTGGAAGTGCATTCATATCGTGTAATGACAGATCCTCTGTGATCCTCTGTGATCTGTCAAATTAGCTGTTGCTAGAAAAACTGTTGCCAGTTCAAAAAAAGAACTCTAGAGCAACCTTTATCATTTAGGTTGAAAGTGAATATTTTCCCAAGAATGAGACGGAGGATCTGTGTTGTAGTGATCGACATAAAATTGATCGCACATAATACTACTTGATGACCACTTAAGCCGGCCGTTTACCAGCATCAACAAAATAAAGCTACACCATGAATTGTTTAGGACTGCCTTTTATATATTCATTTCGTTCTGCACATCCCTATTTTACATATTAGCGCCTTCCCCCCCCCATTACTGCTACCGAGTGCTGCGTATCAACACAACTTATTTGCATATAATTACAAACGATTTTTCTAGCCCTCATTTTGTTTGCAAAAACAATAACCAGTCAAACAGCAATTACCTACAAAATGAATTGCTGCCAGTTCTCTGTTTGTTTTGATTTTAACAAATATTATCTGCCAACACTCCGCGGCCACAAGTATGGGAATCTCGTCAACTGCCCCGCTCCGTTCTTCGGTTTGCAAATATTTACCAAACTAATATCATAATCCACTCAGAATAGCCTGCGAAATCTCTTCCATAAATATTATTTCCTTTATTTACTTAGTATGTATCCATACACTCAGCCAGACTATCGAAAAGCAATCCATACGAGTACTTAACAGATACAATTAACTGATCGCAAAAGCCTATTATTGGCTCAAGCTGAAAAACCGATGCGATCACGATCAAGGTTATGTCAGCACATCGCACAGCCGAATATGATCAATGAACTCCTGAGGAGACACTTGTATGCCGAGTCCATTATCACCTGCTTCACTTTCGTTCGATCGTTATCGCCATCAGAAGTGGGAATCAATTTTTTTCGGGCGACACATTAGCCCCGTCGATCGTGCCACATAATTAAGCAGTTTAACAGCGCCGCCCACCGGGAAAAAAAAGAAATCATATTTCTTTCATTTTTGGAAATCGATCGTAAAAAACAAATCTGTCGGCGAAAGGCGCTAATGATAACTAAACTACTTTGTGAAATCTTATGGCCATCTAATTGGAGTGTTAGCACACGCATTTTACGATCACCTCGAAAATGATGATGCTCTAAAAATAACGCACGGTATATCAACCATTTGCATGCAAATTATTGTTTAAGATCCGTGCGCGGTGCGGATCACTTAAGATCTCTCCAAATACAGATGCTAGGATGGAAAATTCACTTTGGCCGCACTAATTGATATTAATCTGCGAAGACTGTATTTGGACAGAGATACATCGTGTTTATTTAATTCATTTTGATCGGAATTTATGGTCATGGCAATCGATTTAGAGCAAAAGTGGAACGATCATTAAATAACAAAGTGGAAAATGAATTTATCGACAGAGTGTTTATCGTGTATTTAGTTGTTATTTTTGGCCATATAATCGCTGAATTACAAACAGTCAATATACGCATGGCGTTTAGCAAGTTTTTACCTTTTTACATCCGATCATGAGATCGCAGCTAATGGTTCCTAATCAAACGTTTACGATAATGATGATAATTTAATCGTTTACTTTTCAGATTGTGTGAGCGATTTGATTTGTTCAAGGACAACTGATTGTGTACACTTTAGGCCGTTTATGTGCTAGCATTGAGGCCCTTTTACGTTGACATTTTCGGTACTGATCGCAATCTACAATGGTTGATCGCGGAAACCCCAAAATAGGGTTTAAACTGAATTCCATTGCGATGACTTCATTGATCTATTTTTCTGGCTAAATTGAATTCCGTCACATGCTGTTGTGTATTGATCTTTGTGCCATTGTGTATATCTTCATTTACTTAACGAACGAACAAACGAAAGAAACGATCGGACGAACAATTTCAAATTAATTTGCAAATTCAATTCAGAAGTCGGTTGCTGGAAATCGAGACCGAAAGCAATTGTAACAAAATACTCGAAAATTCAATTATTGTTCATTAATGTCAATGGAAATTTAAAGTGCGATCGGTGGCGGTTAATGTGACGTAAGAGGTAGAGTTTATTTTTGGGGCACAAATTTGCGAAGCGAGAGTGAATAAATGTGTGATTGAAAGACGGTTATGAGGTTTTATTCTCTCAACGAAATGTATGCGTTCGTGCGGAAGTAAAGTAAGAGGAAATTTTGACAGATAGATATCTAGTTATTGCGTCGACATTTATTATTTTATTTCAACTTTAAGAAGCTTTTAAAAAAGAGAGCATCCATAGATATTTATTATTAATTGTTTGGTTTTGAAGCTTAAAAACAAAATGACAGATGTCACTTTTTATTGGAGAAACTAAAACAAACACACTGAACGTTTTTGAGTTAATTTTGGAAATCGTGGACATTAGTAACAGCTTTCTATCGCAAAATCTCAGTGTAACCACTACAAAGACTCTCCCACACCTTCAATTTTAGAAGATGGACCGTCTTCTGTCAAAGTCTTAACATTAAGGGTCAACCATAATAGAATTCGTCCGTCTTCTGTCAAAGTCTTAACCTTAAGGGTAATAGAATTTTTTAACTAACCAGAGGACTGCCTTTATTCCTCTTAGAAGTCTATACAATCGCACTGCATAGATTTTGTTAAAGCTGTCAAAAATTGTTAGTGAAATGTCAAACTCATTATTTGCAAAACTAAAGGCTACTTGACATACACTTTTCTCACATCATTTGACTTATCTATTTGCTGCCGAATACTGTCAAACTATAATTTATGTCCAACTGCTTGCCAGATTAACATTTCGCCAAATGCCAAATGTCAGAGAAGCTCCTGCATAAGAGCAAGTTATGATGTTTTCATTTTAAATACCTACCCCCGTATTTATAAACACTGCGTAAAATTTAAAAGTCTTTACTCATCAGGTATTTCAAAGTTTTGTATGCTATCTGACGTCTATTAGCTAACCTACTTGTACACATTTCTTTATTAATGCGCGGGGGCTAGCGGTTTAAGATATATGCCGGGCTTTAAAACGTGCCCGAAATGAAATACCTTTTGGACATTTGAATATTTTTCGCGAGCGAAGCGATCACATACCTCTCCCTATTTGACGCAATATTACGAATGACGGGCGAATAACAAACAGTCCTATTTGAAAGTTGGAGTCCATGCGTATTTGACTTATGTCGGATTCGGAGAGTGCAATATTAACGCCGGTTACCATTGGCCAAAATGGGCACTGAAAAAGAATGAGTTGGCATAACTGGCTTTCAGATTTAAGTCAGAACAGAGTGCCCTCAAATTAAGTAACCGTCCGTAACTGACTTAATTTTTGACATTTTACCAAAAGGTTCCATTTTTATTCCATTCCATTCTTATTCTTCAATTTTTATTGTTCCATTTTATGTCAGAATGACAGAATCACTGAGACGGAGTAAAACAATGGCAAACGACACAAGTTGCTGTCCCGAAATACGTCAGAAATTCTTCTCGCGCTTATTTCATGTAGCGTACTTATATTTATAACTCACCATATTCCAGTACCTATATCCAAATCGAACTGTTTAATTAAGCACAATACACAACCTTGTTCTTATTTTAACAATTAAGCACAAAAAAGCAACACCCGAAAATCACAAATTCACATGTCAAAAGCTAAATTTTCGTCCTAATTTTGCAAGCACCGCCAAAGACCACTTTCCAAAAAGATCCCACAAACACTTCCATTATGTGCTGAAATTCCAATCAGTGAAAGCGAACAGAATTTTGTTTTGTTTTACATTCCACTAAAAGGCGCCTCTCCGCCTTCCACTTTTGAAGTCAATTTTGTTGCATTGCAAAATTGCAATAACTGTCCGCACTTATTCACACCTAATTCTCATTTGCATTGTTTATTTATTACGCATATTGCGCATTCGCTTTGCATATCAAATTTCACCTCTTTCAATCGTCATCCATCAACCGGAAAGCCGAAAGCTAAGCGCTCTATCGGCCGCTTGCACCGCACATCAGCACTTGTCGTTGCGCTGATTTATTTATTGATCCTCTCAATTGGGTGCTGACATATCGTGGTGCGCTGCTGGTGCTGCAAATCGTAGGCCAACATATAACTCAATGACAGGTGGAACGGTGGCCAAATCGCCATGACGGATGCTACCGATAAAACGGATAGTTAAGCAAAACGACCACCATCATCATCTCGGCTGACATTTGAGATGATTCAACCGATAGAGTTTGACACAAATTAATCAGTGAAAAAACAAACGCGACTATGAATATCGGTTTTCATTGTGAATTAATTTATTGGTGTGTTTTTGTTTTTGTTTTTTCGGTTTCCTCAGAAAGAGGGGCGTCTAGCTAGCGAAATGTTGGACAGAAAACAAAAAATGAAAATGAAACGGAAAAGAAGCAGCGGTGACAAATCTAATTGCCTGTGGCCCCGTTTCCAAGAGAGAAGCACTTAATCGTTGCATCTACTGTTGCACTCTTGAGGAAATGCTGCCGGGTGGATTTTTGTTTGGCTTTTCTTTATGGTTTGTTTTTGTTTATTGATTTGATTTCATGTTGATGTTGATTTTGTGTGTGTAGACTGGTTGTGTCAGACTTGGCAATGGCAAATTGTAGGTAGTCGAATCGTAAATCGGTTTTACAAGATGTGTGCAAAGTGATATTAATTGATTTGATCTTGCGGTTGTTATGGGCTGTGCGGAAGGTTTCAAAGCAGTCAGGCATGCCAAAGCAAACGGATTAGGCTGTAGTTGACGTTGGTGTCATATACCTATAGTGGGTAAGGCACAGACGTAAGCGCTGCGTATGCATGATGACAGATGACACCGAGTCAAAGAGAGGTTTTAAGATGAAGTCACATATTTAAGGCCTTGTGTCAATAGCGATAATTTTTTGACATTTATCTACGTGTGAAATGAAAACTTCACCAAACTTCAGTCATGAAATGGAGACTTCTTCTGTGCGTTAAATCTTATAAGGCATATTGTTTTATTGCCAAACGGTAATACATTTAAAAAGTTTATTCAAATTCAGTGAAAATTGACGTTTATTAAAGTGTCACTTTTGAAATAGGCAAATGCTTAATTTTTCTGAAACAAAGCGGCTGTAAAAGTGAGGCTCATTTAGTTTTATGTTTTTAAGTGCCCTTCGTGAATAGTCTACCTTCGATTTAAGGAATGTACTAAACGTCACACAATATGTCAAAACGAGGCAGTGCGCTGAGGCCGATCTAAATAGATGCTTAAACAGATCGGTAGGGTTACTGTAGATTATTACATAGTCACAAGAATTTCAATTATGTACATTGAAAGCACGTAGAGTTTTTTTTACAAGAAAAGTGCTGCCAAGTTTCTTAAGATTATCGTAATTTAAAGCAAAATAATAGACAAATTTTCGAGACAGAAAAGGTCTGTTCCTTTACTTTTAAATCTTGCGATTTTTTTTACAAATTTTTACGAATTCTTACGCATTTTACTCAATTGTCGTTCCTTAACTCGAAAAATTTGTAAACGAGAGCGGCTTCGAGAGAACAAGATATTTCCCCTCTTACTTGTTTTTACTTAACAAATTTCCTTGCGTATGAATTGAAACAACTGTCAGGCGCCTGAAAATTGACAGCTGATTTGAATTTGTTGTTCTCTTTGTTACTCCAAAAGCGTTCCTTAACTTTTGCGTAAGTTTTCCTATCTGAGAAAAAATTCATCTCCTCCACTGTCATTTTGACAGTTTTTTTCCATTTTTACTACAAAAGTAGAGGAACAGACCTAAATATTTTTATAGGCGCATGACAATTGACAAAAATTGACAGCTCGCCGACAACGAAATGTATGAAAACTGACATTGTGGCGGTAGTTTTTTCTTACTATTTTGACATATTTTCACAGAATGAGAGAATACGCAAAGCATTTGTGGAAAATCGTTATAAACGTCATGCACATGTCTTCTCTTGTCGATTATATGCCCCTTGGAACGTGCGAGAAAATGCAAATAGTACTAGATGGAACACGGAAACTGAAATTGCCCAACATGATCTAATACTCCTCGTAAATAAGATTAAAACTATGCATTCTCTTTGCTTACCACGCGCGCTCATTAAATAAATCCTCGTATATGTAGATTTAAACTAGAAATCAGCCTCGAAGCCAAAGTAGAGAATTTCGGTTCATTCCAAGTCAAACAAGCCATAAATCCCAATAGTTCTACATACTCGTGTACTTCCCATGGACCTCACATTAAACTACCTCCATAGGTATGCATCCTCAAACGCATAACGATATCCATTTTTCCCCAACCTATAACACACCGTTTATCTTATCTGTTACCATATCTTTGACTTAAAACTGCACTGAAGTAGCTTTATGCAACCATGCATCCGTATCCAGCGTTTTCATCTTCCTTAAACCATCCCATTCGTTGGATGTAACCATTTATGCTCGACCGTCACGAAAGTGAGAACTCAAAACATTTTAGACTTTATCGCGGCATGTTTATCTTGCACGGAGTCTCACTTCCTGTGTTTGGAGTGCAACGGTGTTTTATTTTTACCAAATACTTGTATCTGTCAAATTGTTACAATTACATTGTTCTGACTTCTGAGTGTGCTGTACTGTTTTATCGCCAAGCCACGTACCTCGTCTGTTTGCAGAGATTTAAGTCTTTCTATGTTGGCTCAAGGTTATGTGGGTTATTCCCCACTGAAGACAGAGATCCCATTCAAACAGAGGTTAACTTTAATCGAATTTAAATTGCTTGTAGCTGTACTGTCTCTGATTCTTGTGTACCTACTTTAGAGTTTAATTGGAGACGAAATTAGAATTTATTGAGATTTTAAAATTAATGTGAATTGGTATTTAATTTGTCGGACTTTGGTTATTTAATATAAAGTGCACCATGATTGGATTAATGAACAAAGTGCTGGTTGCGCTGCTGGTAAGGCCATCGCGGGTCAAGAGATCATTTGAAAAACGCGCACCCAAAACTGTTGAGATTTTAAAAGCTTCCCCCTGTAAATTTTCAGGCAATTCACAGTAGTGGCGTGATTACTGGACTCTCGGCCAACAGTGGAACAGTGAGTTGTGGCGGATTGATTTGCCGATCGATAACTGGGATTTTCACAAGAAACCCTCTGCCGGAGGACGCATACGTGCACGTGGCTTCGATCCCAGCTGGAGCATCGAATATATCTATAACCGAGCTGAAGAATAGCATAAACTTGTTAGGTAAGCTTCACCTTAACCGATGTTGTGTTTGATACCAATTGGCTCTGTCATAGTGCTACGAACTACGGATCAGAAATATCTCTTCAATGGAGATAACACCGAGTCCCCGAATGGAGCGTATGACGCTGCCGGAGCTGTCTTTGACTACCGCCGGATAGACGGTCTGCAGGATGGAGAGGGAGTCACCGAGTGGATAACGTGCACAGGCCCGGTTCGAGAAATGCTAGAACTGTTGGTAAGTTTCACTGAATCTAGGATAACCATCATCGGCAAATGTACTCCCCTCTTCGGCAGGTTTACTCCAGAGACGTCAACCCAGGTATCAAGTACGAATACCTCCTGCCAATCGGCTCCGAGTCCGAAGAAAACGAAGTCTCCGTCGAGAGCGACATGAATTTCAAGTCTGGCAGCGATGACACCGGCCTCGGTCGGCCCACACGCAAGCGAAAATTCAACTGGAAGGTTGTCGGCTTCAGCCCGTGCAGTAAGTCCTGCGGCGGCGGCACTCAAACCCCGGTCATCCGTTGCGTTCGTGAGAATCCAACTCGCTACTTTTCACAACGCCGCTGCAGCCACTCCGAGAAGCCGGTTCTCAATGAGAACCTCCTGCGCTGCAACACCCAACCATGTCCGGCCTTCTGGCGAGTTGACGACTGGGGCGAATGCAAATGTGTGCTGGGCGAGGGCACTCGAGAACGCGAAATCAGCTGTGTCCAAGAACTAGCCAGTGGCATCGTCATCCAAGTGAACAACGTCGCATGCCTTGAGGAACAACCTGTTGGCAATAAATCCTGCGACTGCCCTAAGGTCAACAGACGTCGCAATCATCATCGTCATCGAAACGTCAACGGGAGATTACAACACTCTATCGCCGCGAATAGCACCGCGGCGAATCGCCGGATAATTGCTGACAACAAGGAGAAGGCTGGCAGTTGGTTGGTCTCCGAGTGGAACAACTACTGTTCGGCGTCGTGTGGGCCGGGCGTGGAGTATCGCTCCATCTTTTGTGATCGTTCCAAACCAAACACGGACAGATGTGATCTGAGATTTACTCCAGATGCGACGAGGCCATGTGAAAGGGAAGTCGAGTGCGAGACCGGTGAATGGTTTGCGGGACCATGGTCAAATTGCAGTGGAAGTTGTTTCGATTTGTCCAAAACTAGGCAAGTCCTTTGTATACAGAATCAGTTGATAGTGGACGAGGACGATTGCAGGGCGAATACCAGACCGGAATCGACGCAGAAATGCAAATTGGCTGATGTGGACTATTGCACGCCCAGGTGGCACTATTCAGTGTGGAGTGAGGTAGGTTCTACAATCAGTTTCCAAAAAAATCTAGTACAATTTTTTCTTTGGGTTTGGAATCAAGCTTTTCGTCTATGGAACACTTAACGTCAGAAATGAATTGTTGTCAAAAGAAAGTTGCCAATCATAAACAAAAAGTTGAGATTAATGTAGAAGATTTCCAAAAGTGACAGATCAGAAGCAGTCAGATTGAATTGTTGTCAAAACAAAGTTGCCAATAATTAACAAAAAGCAGAGCTTAATGTAGAAGATTTCAAAAAGTGACAGATCAGAATCAGTCAGAATGAATGGTTGTCAAAACAAAGTTGCCAATCATAAACAAAAAGTAGAGATTAATGTAAAAGATTTTCAAAAGTGACAGATCAGAATAAGTCAGAATGAATTGTTGTCAAAACAAAGTTACCAATCATAAAAAAAAGTTGAGATTAATGTAGAAAATTTCAAAAAGTGACAGATCATCGTACCAAAAGAAACGCTTAATCAGTTTTTGTTTAAAATAATGTAAATAAAAATTGGTGACAAAAAGAAATCAATATACTTCTTCTAGTACAATTGAACTATTTGTTTGCTTTTAGACCGCAATCATTATATTTTTGGAAAGACCATATTTAATAATGGAGTAAATGATTTTCTCCCTAAAATGCCGAATTCGGCCTATTAAAGCGAGGAAATGTACATAAACGTCAGATCATTAAATCCTAGTAAAATTTTTGCCATTTTTTGCACGATTCTCGTTAGCACAATTTAGAAAATCCTGTACAATTTCATAGGAATCCAAATTCAGACTGTCAATGATACATTCTAAATATAAAAATAAAACGGTCACCCTCTATTTCCAGTGCACAAAGAGCTGCGATGGAGGAACACAACGGCGCAACGTAAAATGTCTCGAATTCGACGAAATCGAGAACACACTGAAAGAATCTACGAAATGTCGTTACTCAAAACGAGAACCGATTTATCGCAGCTGCAATTCAAACAAGTGCAGCGGTAAGTCATCGCAAACTACATTTCCAACTGTCATTTAACTATTTCCGTTTCTATTTAGAACCCCGAGTGGATCTTATACAGAACGACATCGCTCCGACGTGCGTCGATGAGTTCTCCAACTGTCAACTGGCGGTTAAAGCGAAACTCTGTAGCTACGAATATTACCAACAAAACTGTTGTTATTCCTGTGGAGCGGAAGGAGCCTGATAGGATTTATCCAATTTCTAGTTTGTTATTTCCATTTAAAAAAAAATATGTTAAGCACTGACCACAGAGTTGTAGGAGCAAACGAAGATGGGTGTCCTTAGTTTTCCTCCTCCCAGATCTGCAGTCGATCTTGAACGAAAAGCTGTTAATTTAAAATGCTAAAACTCTGAACTAACCCGCATTCATCTTCTTTTTCTCACCAGAAAAGGAATGTCTATTTATTGAAGTTGCACTGTAAGCTGAATCCTTAAATGTAAAAATCAACTATACTTAAGTATTACTGTAAGGAAAAAGAATAAAAAATGTGTTACGGCCATTAGAGGGCATCTATGATAATTTAAATGTATTTCTAGACTTAGAGATTTTTTTTCTACTTGCTTTTTCATATCAATGTATTATTTTACTTGCTCTATATATACTTAACACGTATGCCTAGTTCTATAGATTAAAAATAGTCAATGAATATAGTTACACCACGAATGCCACTTGCTTAGTCCTTTCGGTCCTTCCTCACTGTATACAAATTGAATATGTAAACTTAAACAGAGAGCAACAGTGCTGAGAACTTTCGAAAGGGACCTGTTATTAATAAATATTAACAAATCATTCTTTTTTTGTACAAATTCACTTTTTGTTTTGATGTCCTTGAAAAGTTTTCCTTCTGTTGATTCGCCCTTGTTTACCATTTTCTTATGGGCGTCTCCTGTTTGCCCACAGTCATCAGTGAATACGAGATGAGCAGGCTATAAAAGGCAGCTGCCCGCGAGCAAGTCATTCAAAATCAATAGAGCCTTTGTGATGGCATTTTGGGAGCAGGGAAAAACCTCAAAAGTTGCACCAATCCTCAATCCCAACCAGAAGCAGTTCCTCGAGGACGAAATACGATACCGAGATCAACTGCACGTGCTGGCGAGGAAGGATGGCCTGACGGGGATAAACATCCATCAGGAGGAGAACGTCGACGACCCAGAGCTGTTGGACAAGCACGATTCGTTCTACAAGACCACCGCTAGTCTGTTGGTTTTGTTTCAAATAATGGGTGTGATGCCGATTCATCGCAATCCTCCGTTGGCCAATATGCCAAGGACAGGCTATTCCTGGACATCGAAGCAGTTCTTTTGGGCATTGTTCATCTACTCGTTGGAGACGGTGATTGTTGTGATGGTTCTGAAGGCGAGGGTTCTTCAGTTCATCAACAATTCGGACAAACGTTTCGACGAGGCTATTTACAATGTGATTTTTATAAGCTTGCTATTCACACATTTTCTGCTGCCGGTGGCTTCGTGGAGGCATGGGCCGCAGGTGGCTATTTTCAAGAATATGTGGACAAACTATCAGCTGAAGTTTCTGAAAGTTACCGGAACGCCAATTGTGTTTCCGAACTTGTACCCACTGACGTGGGCGTTGTGTATCTGTTCGTGGACTCTGAGTATAGCAATCAATCTGTCGCAGTACTATCTGCAGCCGGACTTTGAGTTCTGGTATACGATGGCGTACTACCCGATTATTGCGATGCTGAACTGCTTTTGCAGCTTGTGGTAAGTGAAATCAATCGCAGTTGGGTTGTTTCGCTCATATTTTTCAACAAGCAACTTATCGACGCACGTTTTTCCTTATAAAACCATCTATTGTGACCTAAAAATGCCACTCACTTTGCAGGTACATAAATTGCAATGCTTTTGGAACAGCCAGCAAGGCGCTTGCCAATTTCCTTCAGGATACCTTACAAAGTGAGAAGCCGGCGCAAAAGCTCACCGAATACCGCCATCTGTGGGTTGATCTCAGTCACATGATGCAGCAACTTGGTATGTACCCACATTCTATGTCACTCGCAATCCATTGGGTAGGTATAACCACTTCTATTACATTTCCCCAGGTCGTGCCTACTCCAATATGTACGGCATCTACTGCCTGGTGATATTCTTCACGACAATTATCGCAACTTATGGATCGTTGAGTGAGATTATTGACCACGGTGCCACGTACAAAGAAGTTGGCCTTTTTGTAATAGTTTTCTACTGTATGGGACTGCTGTATATTATTTGTAATGAGGCCCATCACGCTTCGTTGAGGGTGGGTTTGGATTTTCAAACAAAACTCTTGAATGTCAATCTGACAGCTGTCGATGCGTCAACACAAAAAGAAGTGGAAATGTTTTTGGTGGCGATTGCCAAGAATCCGCCTATAATGAATTTAAATGGATATGCGAACATAAATCGAGAGTTGATTACTTCGGTAAGTTATTCTAGTACTGGCTGTCAATTGTGCTTTGTAATAAATTTTCGTTTTATTCATTAGAACGTTTCATTTATGGCTACTTATTTGGTGGTGTTGCTGCAGTTTAAAATCACCGAACAGAGGGGCATTCGATTGCAACAGGGATGAGGTTTTTGCTTGCACAAATTTAATGGAGTGTCGAGTGTTTGTGTCGAGTTTTGAAACTGGTTTGAATATATGATAAACGAGAAATAAATGCAAATACCGTAGACATGTTCTAGTAGTTTGATTACGGTTGAGAACTTGACTAGAATACTTTTATATCGAGTACGAAAACGAATTAAGTAGATCTCGGTAGATGGCGGACAAATCAGTAAAGGAAAGTCACTGCTGTCTGAAGTTGTGTTAGGGCACGATTCACCAGGAAAACCAATTGTTTTGTCTTATTTGTTGGGCGGTTTATTTCCATGTAAGAATTAAGATTTCACCCTTAAACCGACAGAAATAACATATTTTAAAGATTGGTCAATTTCGGTTTGTTTTTTTGTGCGACTTAAGGCAACAATTCTATCTCGACCAGAGGAAAATACAACAATCATTCTCAGTCAGCCTAAAATTCTGCAAGCGCTTGATTTAGTGTCAGTTAGTAATCTCAGTTTTGATTTGTTTTCTTACTTTGGCATGATATCTCGTAAATCTAGTATCAAGGGCCCGATTCGTGGTCAAATTATATTGGTTTCCCAGTGAATTTCTTACTTATACTAGGTCTGTTCCCTTACTTTTTGGGCCAATTTCGGCAAAATGTCAGATATCAAGGAGTGGGGATATATTCTCTCAGAAAAAGAGAATATAACCAAAAAGTACAGGAACGAAAATTTCGCATGACGTTTGTTGAAAACATATGCGAGAAATTCAAAAATAAACGTCAGTAGATTTAAAAAAAAAATACCAGTTTGCCGACGTTGGAAAACACTCGAATTCAGTTTAATATATATTTTTTTGAATATTTATCCATTTTTAATAACAAATTGCAGCACTTAACAAAGCAAACCGAAATAAAACTGCCAATTCAAATTGAATTTTGAGAGATTTGACAGCTAAAGTCAGTTATAACAAACTAGCCCAAAGAAATTTGTTTGGCTATTATTTGCAGGTTTTTTATGAAGGGGAAATGTTTTGTTCTCTCTTTGTGGCTCTCTTCTGCCCAACTTTTGCGTAAAGGAACGAAGTTTGACTAAATTTGGCTAATGTGTTCGAATGCATTATCGTTAGGGAACAGACCTATTATTTTTGGTTGATTTATATATCTGTCAAGTTTGGATGGATGATGTGTGGACTGAAACAAAATAATTGAGCACATTTAAAAACTTAGTTATCTTATGTCGACTAGATTGGTCTGAAATGACCAATGTAACCTGAACGCAAAAACTAGATTGGTCGGGAACGTCACTCTTCCTACGTCAGCCACATATGCGAACTGTCAACTTAGTGCTCAGACAAGAATTTTTTGACTAGATTTGTCGGCTACCCCTCCATAAACTTCAACTGACACAGCTGGCCATGTGACCGATCTAGGCCAATCAAAACTGAGATACATTAAGTCTGTCAGACTTACTATACTTGAACGTCCCCAATAATAATAAATGACTTCCTAAGAATGCACTCATGTCAATCGAGGGATGGGAATGAGTTTTTAAAGAATAAAAGAGAAAAATCATCAAGAGAGAGTGCTAACAACAACGGTCAGTAATTTAGCTGATATAAATTTAACACAGTTTTTGTTCAAATTAGGTACTCAAAACTATTATGTCGTTGTTGTATATTTCTAATATAAATAAGAACATAGACTTACGGTGGCAAGGAAGACTGAACCCATAACTTTGACTAAAATGCACTCTTATGAACTTTTTTACTATTAATCACTGGTTAAATTTTGCATTCATTTATTTGAAATTGATTTTTAAACACTCACAAGGTCTGTTCCTTTACTTTTGTAGTAAAAATTGAAAAGACTGTCAAAATGACAGTGGAGGGGATGAATTCTCTCTTAGAGAGGGAAACTTACGGAAAAGTTAAGGAACGCTTTTGTAGTAACCTGTGAAAAATGACAGATAGCTCATAATTGCCGAATAGAACAACAAATTCAAATCAGCTGTCAATTTTCAGGCGACTGACAGTTGTTTCCATTCTTACGCAAATAAAATTGTTGAGTAAAAACTAGTAAGAGGGGAAATATCTTGCTCTCTCGAAGTCTTTTGCGAATTTTTCGAGTTGAGGAACGACAATTGAGTAAAATGCGTAAGAATTCGTATAAATTCGTAAGATTTAAAAGTAAAGGAACAGACCAACAGTTAACAATTAACAAAAATATTCGAACAAAAGCACGCGCAAAAATAAACCAACTCCACTAGCTGTCAAACTCAAACTTAGACGAACTTTGTATTGGCTATTTATTGCAATTTCCCACTTCCAAAAGTATCGAAAAGTAGAAATTAAACTCATCTGTTAGGCCCCAGTTATAGCAACCATTGAAAAATTGGTGTCAGTGGAAGGACCTGTCAGTGAAATTGAACAGAGGTTTGCAGGTTTCGAGGTTAGAGTTGATCAATGAACGAAAAACTGACAGCTGGGAATAGAAAGAGAATCGAACACATCAGTGAAACGATTGGGTTCCAAATAAGTGAAACGAAAATCAGCTGTTCAACTGAAGTTGTATGTGCTTCTAACCCGAAAACCAACTCAGGTTTTATTAGGAACGCCCCCCTTGTCAATAAAAAACTAAAATTTGAGACCACAAGGTTCCACAAAAAACCTCAACTTTATTTGCTTAAAGAATTAAATTTTCTGCTCCAAATACAAAATGAATGTACGAATTTGCATTGGCTCCATAATAATGATGAAGTCGTCATCGTCGTCCTTCAGTTCCAGGTTATTAAAGTCCACATCGATCTTCATGCGGGACAATTCCTCCGAACGCAGTTTGTTCAACTCCAATCGCTCAGTGCCACGTTTCAGTCGATTGGACACCGGCGCATACTCATCGGTGTATCCTGTTTCAATTAAAGGCTTCTTGGCTGACTGCAGACGAATACTGACATGTGCCTTTGAGGCTTTAAAGAACGTCTTATACTCTGTGGTTTCTGGATCTGGTTGGAACTCCATTCGTCGGGTTTCCGCCAACCATTGGTTACCATCGAGAGTGGTCTCTTGAATGCCTGTAATGCTCATACCGCGAAGGACGTCCTTTAGGTAGAAGGTGACCGTCTTTGAGTATTCGGGGTCTTCGTCTTTCTCGAGGATGTGTTCGAAACGAATGAGTACCTCATTCTCATGCCATGGCTCGAAGGTCATCAGGTTGATGTTTTGCGGGAGGGACAGCGCCAAGCCGGAGAACTGTCAAGGGCAAAAGATGTTACTGTGTTAAGACCTTCGTTAGGATAATACTTACAATGTTGGTGTAGTTCATTCTCCATTCGTCGTAGGGAAATTGCGCAGCATCGTTGAAGAACTTCCACGTGGGGAGCAGTTTTTGCAGCTGGGTGAAGCGCTCTCGCGCCCTGGCGGTGGGGGATTCCTTGCTTTGTGACGATCCAACAAAGAGGTAGTGATGACCACGGGCTACCAGTCCACTGCCATAGGCGGTCTCATTGAGAGACTCTTCCACCCCAAAGGCGTCGTCATGCAGCAGCCTGCGGTGAACCATAAGCTCGAGGGACCCGTCAGACAAACTAGCTCCCCCCTGAGCTCGGTCTACCAGCACCGCCATGCGTGCTTCCTCATCTTCCAGTGCGATCTTTGTCGTAATTGGATAATAATTGCCGGCAACATTTTCGAGCAGCTTTACATTCCAGGTGTCCCGGTGATTGCGCTTCCGTTTGATCATCTCGCGCCCGTTCGAATCTGTGTAGAAAATGCCATCGGACTTGATGTCGGAACTGAACCGCGATATGACCTCCTTGCCGATGCCGTCGTCGATGGGTATCGGCCCCACCAGCCACTCGAACTCGGCGAAGTTCTCCTTGCTGTATACCCGAACCACCTGTGTAATCCAGTCGTTGAAGACCTGATGCACTTCGTCCACAATTGCCCCCCGGAAGACCTTAATTTCAGGGCTGGGCGTAATCACACGGACAGTGTTGTTGGCTGGGCGGAAAATGTACGCACCGGACGACCGGTTACGGAACTCGTGATTATTACCGATCGCAGCTTCGTAGTAAAGGAACTCCTGGGAGATCTGTCGACTGACACCGTCCGTCTCAACTGCGGTAAGGAACCCATTCGTGTCGAAGGTGATCGTTATGTACTCATTGCCGATTCGGGTCATACTGGAACGCTTCACCTTCGTTACGAATGGCTGCGGCTCCAGGCGGAAACTCGGTGTTCTGGTGATGTAGTACGACTTGTAGCCAAGCGGAGGCAGTTCGCTGGCCAGGAATACCAACTCATTCTTCGCGTTTGAGTTGCGGAACTTCAGTGCGTTGACTGCTGCAGGAATCGGAACTATCTGCGATTCTAACGACACCTCTGTTGGGAGAATGGAGAATTAGTGTCCGCTTTAAACGGGTGAATCTTGGACTTACCCCTGTAGTCGGTGACTTCATAGCTTTCGCCAGTCACAGGCACCCTCACGTACTCAAAAGTCGAATGGGACAGTGGGTTGTAAAGGGTCAGGATGAAGCTATTGCTCTGCTCCGACACATCGCAGATACTTATGTTCAGCAAATCGCAAGATTGGAACTCAAACTTATAGTTTCGCTTGGTGGGCTCCTCTGCGCTTGGTGGCGCGTCCTCGCCAGTGGTTATCCGATTCAGGACGTCCTTCGTATTCGATTCGCAGGCTCTGATTCCGACACTCATTCGCTTTGCATAGTCGAAGGCGACCTTCTGCTTCTCGGTACCGGTGACAGCATCGTGATGTTGCATGATACCCATTGTCTCTCTCATGAAAGTGAGGTGTGGCTCCATTGCCGGCGATTTGCTCGGCGACAAAGCAGTCAACTGCTTGCACACCTGAAGAAAGTGGTTGCCCACTCGTTCATAGCGCTTGAGCGTCGGCCGAGAGGTGAAGTAGCCCGTCCAGTAGGCATGTGGATCCGAGGCGTACGGAAAGAAGTCGTCGTCCTTCGTTGGCCACGTTATACCGGCGTTGTGAAGCGCCTTCAGGTAACACGACGGCGTGGAGTAGATTAGATTAATGTCCGATCCATTGGCCTGACGTTCGTTGCCATATCTGCAGGGGACAAGTTCGATTAGAAAAAAAATTCGCCAGTCAAATGAAAACAATGCCAATGTCAGGGGTTGCATGCAGGATGATAGGTTTCAGGTCGACTCACTTAATCAGTTTATCAAGATTTTTGTACCACGAATTGGCGTTCTGGTAGTGAAAGTCTTCGCCCATGGTTATCAGGACGTTGTTGGTGCGATAACCCTGCACCATGTTCTCAACAAACTTGAAGAACTCATCCACCTAAAACGGAAATAGAGGAAACACTTAAAGATCTCTCCTGCAATGCATCCCCTAAGACTGATAATTGTCACGCCGATCGCAGGCCCGCACCTGATGAGCTTTTCCAAATTTTTAAAGTACACATTCGCATCCTGGAAGGTAAAATCTCCACCCATCGTGAGTATGATGTTCTTGCTGCGATAGAACTTCCGCTGGCCGTTGATAAAGTCGAAGAACTCATCTACCTGTGTTCGATCTTAGATCTCAAGACATATATTCGCTCCCATGATAGGATACTCACCCTGCGTTTGACATTGTTGTCGGGGCTGTGCTTTCCATCGATGATCGGCTCGTCAGCGCAGAGGATGTCGAAGCAGAAGCCTGGCGGAGGCTGGTATTGGTTGTAGAGGGCGCCCGTGAATAGGTGGGCAGCTTCACCTATAAAAAAAAAATACTTTTGAAGGACATTCTTTCAAAAAATGCCTTGGGAGGCTATACCCAAATTTGCACTAGCTCTCCATATCATTTCGGCTCTCTGATCCAGCAGGCGATCGGTCTTATCCTGGTAGTCCAAGCGGCCAAAGAACAGTCCGTCATAGCCCATTTGGGCGAAGATCGAGGCCATTTCCCGCGAGTGCCCAAACGGATCGATTTGCCAACCAATGCGAGGGCGGCCGCACTCGCCAAAGGTGTCATTAAGGCGTCTGTTTTTAAATAAAGTTATTGGACTTGTTTCGGGGAAGATTTTGAGTCCTTACCTCAAGCCCCATGCGAACTGATCGATAATACTTTGGTAATGAGTGGTGGCCTCGTCGTTCATACTCCATGCACCGCCAATGAACTCCAGGCGGCCCTCGTTAACCAACTCTTTCACTTGTTCCTGCAGCTCGGCTGTCTGTTCCTTCCACCACTTGAAGAAGAACGCCGACTCAACGTAGATGAACCTGTGCAAGAGCGACTTGTGATTTGTGGTGAACGAAGGTCGATTTGCTTACCTCTTGGCGGGATCCCTGATTAGTTCCTGCACAACCGAGTCAAGGATGTACTGCACTCCAGCCTTTTGGATCAGAGTCTGACTGCCGTAGTAATACTGATCGACGGTCTTCAGCCAGCCGACGTCGTCATGACTGTGCGCCACCAGATGGACGTTGAGCATGTTGGGTTTCGTGTGATGGCAACTCTGTAGGAATAAGGAAAAATATCATAAACAGAGCGAAGATAGTTTTTTTTTTCCTACTTTTAAGAGCTTTTAGTCAGGTTCTATCTAACTATAGTTTTTTTTTTTTTAGCTCGAGACCTATAAATGTAAAAATTGTTTACAAAGTGTAGCGCGTAGGTAAAGTAAATAAATTCGCGCTTTGTTATAATAATTCTTTTATTATGTATCCCGCAGTTTGCCGCGGCTGAGATGTGTGGACAAAGAAAAATAATCAACGACCTACACTTCCAGTCTGGAAAAAAATCGCGCAGTGAGTGCGTGCCGGCGAACAGCGATATATTCGGCATCGCTATCGCCGCGCAAATTGCGAGCACGATTAACTAAATTTAAACAAAGTATTGGCCAATGGAAACGAAGTATGTTCACAAATTACTGACGATCGCGGTTGCAGATAGTAGATTATCTAATTCGCAAGGGTCTATTCCTTTACTTTAAAATCTTACGAATTTTTATGCATTTTATTCAATTGTCGTTCCTCAACTCGAAAAATTCATAAAAGAGAGCGACTTCGAGAGAGCAAGAGTTACTCTACAACTTTCTTTGCGTAAGAATTGAAACAACTGTCAACGCCTGAAAATTGACAGCTGTTTTGAATTTGTTGTTCTATTTGTTTACTCCGATTGATGAAATATCTGTCATTTTTCACAGCGTTCCTTAACTTTTGCGTAAGTTTCCCTCTCTGAGAGAGAATTCATCCCCTCCACTGTCATTTTGACAATCTTTTCCATTCTTACTACAAAAGTAAAGGAACGGACCTATTATTTATTTATTATTTGAGTTGATGTACAGTGGACTATCTTGTCTGACGTTGGGACAAAAATTGATTGCAACTTAAAAAACATTTAGCACACTTTACGATGACAAATTCTTTAGCACATAATTAAAAAAAAACAGTTGCAAATTGAGTGAAGAAAGTCAAATATTTATTGAACTGAGAAAATGTGCCATTGATGGTGGATTTTCTATAAAATTTATAAAAAGGGCTGCTTCTCCGGTCCTGTTTAAGCCCGTTTCCAAATCAAAATTAAATACAAACCTATTTTAAGAGCCAAGTTCCATAATCATTTTTTTTTGTTATAAAGGGTTTTCCAATAAGAGGTGTTATTTAGATATTCAAAGAAAAATGTCATTTTTTGAGATAAATGATTGGATATATATTTCGTAATAAAGAGGAAAGTATGCCGTTAATAATGCAAAACAACATCAGCTAAATGACCACAACAACCACGCATACAGGCCCTAATTTCCTCGATAGACTCACGGATTCCATCTTTGAGGTCTTGAATCGAAGCTGGGCTGTTGCCGTAGACCTTTTCTTTCACGTGGCCCCAAAGGAAGAAGTCGCAAGGTGTTAGTCTCGGTGGCCAATTGTGATCACCTCTTCGAGAGATAACACGGTCTGGAAACTTTTCCCGTAAAAGATCAATGGTTTCGTTGCTTGCGTGGCACGTAGCCGTCTTGTCTTGTTGAAAGTAAACGTTGTCCAGATCAATACCATCCAACTCCGACCATAAAATATCATTAATTATGCCCAATTCCAAAGAACGACGAGGAATGGACAAACCTGGATTTTCTTCAACACTTTGGGCTACAGCAGCAATATTCTCAGTTTCGAATTTTTCAATGCGTTGTTGAAGCGTGTATCGTTCCATTTTTAGTAATGGCGTAGTTTCTACTTGTCAAATTTCAAAAAATAACAGCTTCAAAAGTGACAGCTACCGAATAACACCTCTTATTGGAAAACCCTTTACACCCAAGATCATTAGTGACAGAGTTTGCGTAGTCTTCTATCATACCAAGAGGGCAGCTTTGGTCAGCATACATATAGATTGACGATGATGATGATATTATTGAGGGAATTTCATTTCCATAAAGTGAGAAAAGTAAAGGCCCAAGAATCGAACCCTGCGGAACCCCTCTGCAAGTATAAAGGAAGTCAGAAAAATAATGACCCACTGAGATGGCTTGCTTTCAAGCTTAAGGTTATGACTACATTAGGGTGACTGCTAAATTTGAGAAACCAAATAACGAGGATAATCTGTAACATATATTAATATGATTCACGGCATCAAAGGCTTTCGAGAAATCGAGAAGCCCTAAAAAAGTCACTATGTTATCATCCAGCGATTTCCTAATATCATTCACAACTTTAATAATCCCTGTTTAGCAACTAAGATTTTTCCTAAACCCAGATTTTATGGGGCGAGTAAGTTGTTCGTAAAAATGTGTGAATTTATTTGTTTTTGCAGTACTTTTTCAAATATCTTAGACAAAAATGGTAGAAAAGAGATCGGCCGATAATCGTTACTATTAGGACTTGGTGAAAACCAAACTAAAGTCTATTCCCATGCTTCGAAGGTAATTTATTTCCCTTTTCTTCACCGTCTCCCATTTTTTTCTCAATACATAAAAAAGGGATTCCCAGAGCACTGCACCCTCGGCCCGTTCATTAGACTACCAAAAAGCAAGACCTTTTACAGTCTATTTGAGTATTAAAGTAAATTTTACATGTTTTAATTGACAAGGTGGAATCCTAGTACAAAAATCTGCTCCTTAAATAAATGACAAAGTAGCTTTTAAGATTAATGCAATCTGAATTAAATTTATTTATCTATGTTGGTAAGTCCCACGTCGAAAATAAATTCCAAGGACCAGTCAATTTTGTCGTCCATCGACCACAAATCTTATCTTAAGGATTTTTCCACTGCGCCACCTCTCGCGAACGTCTGACAAACATCCGAGAGTGTAACTGTCACGAAAGAGCTTCTCAATTAGCCGTTTGGACTCGGCATAAAATTGTAGATCCCTTCCATTCGTCCCAAAAATGAAAAACTCACACAAATGGTTTGAAGCTAGGCCTAGGGTCTCACGGACCTGTTGCGCCGACTATACACTGTCGCTCTAATTTCTATTTTTATTCAATTGTTTTGATCAGAAGTGCGATGATTTCCACATAAAACCATGTAAGCAAGTACAAATTCTAGTCCTCAAAATAGGTCAAGTAGCACCTAGCGACTTAATCTTCATAAGCACATTCCACTTGTCTCATCCTAATCTAATCTAGGTTTAAAAACTTTAATCGCACTATCCTTTTCGGATCAGATTTCTCTCACTTGCGCAGTAGCACATTCAAAAAGGTTAACAACCGCGTCGCACTTGATAATAAATCTCACTAAATCTGGACTAAATTAAACCTGATTACACACACACTGTGAGTCTTCCTCAATAAGCCGGTTTGCAAAAAAATCCAACTCACCTCGTATCCACATTTGTTTCCCAAATAACCCGACGTACTTCTCAGCTCATCAGGAGGCCGGGCTGCAACGCACAACGCATAGGCCAGTAGCCCCAGCACCAAGTTCTCTATTTTCCAATTCATTTTGGAACAATCACTCTTAATATTTCGCACAAGAGACACCAGTCAAAATTAAATGAAACGTCCGCCCAAACCGAGAAGTTGATCGAAACTAAAATACGAAATTCAACGCCCGGCTTACGTTGACTGCTGCGCGGCTGCCCCGATGACTTCAATGCGAGGTATGTAGCTAGGTAGATACTCATGTTTTATGTAGGTATAGAGATTATCAGTGAATTGTTACTTTTCCTTCGTATGAGACGGCGGCTATCAGTGGATTTTGTTTACATATAGGTTACTTAGGCTGTCCCACCGCGCTGACCGCGCACATCTCCGCAAACATCATTAGTTTGTCCTCAACAGGGAAAGACTTGAGAAGATTTATCAGCGAATTGCACTCGCAATCGGATCGGAGCGGTCGCTGTTGGGTTGTCCGGTAGAGAGATTTCGGTCGTCTTACTCCTGGTTTGAAATGCGAATGTGCGGCTTGGCCGCTTGGCATGCAAAACAGGAACAGATTGGATGTGGTTGTCGCATACGTTTCTAAGCTGTACGCGTCGCGTCGCATTCTTTCGAGGGCAATGTCAAAGCTGTTGTTATAGTAAAGGTATAATTAGCCGCAGCACATTTTCAGACAAAACGTGCCTATGACCATTTGATGATTTATGACCTGTTTTTTCGTGGGGATATTCTTTACAGATTGGGGAGGAATGTATGAGGACTTGAAATAAATGATGCAATTTGGGGATTCCACTCTTAACAATTTATAGCTCAATTTAGATAAGTTCCAATTTGTTGATGTGTCTCTTTGTCACATGAAAAACATTCGCTTTTAAATAAGGGATAGTATTTTTGTTTTCAAAATACACAAAGTGGTTGCAATCGTCTTTGAGAACACCCGTACTTGGTTGGTTTGAGTTTCCTGTCGAAGGAAGAGACAAGTTTTTAGCGACTGAGCGCCGTCTTGTGTCCAGAATTCATGGAAAAAGTTATGTTACTCAATTCAAAACCAGCCTTACTTCAGTTCGATGCATTTTCTTAGGTCCTTCTCTTAGCAGAGCTCTTCAAGAGTGTTTCATCGGCATGTCCTTGGATTATTTTGATGATTGGCTAGGTTAGAATCCTTTTTATACCTTCCTAAATTATATTTCTGACTGCAAATGTCTCTGACCCGTTAAATTTAGAACTCTCAGAATATTAAAACAACAAAATGACCTGCGGTGTGGGAATTTTCGCGAAATTCAAGGATTTTCCACGACTGTTTTAAAGGTCTAATCGCCATATTGACTGAGGCCTATTTCTGTGGTCTTTTCCACTCGGCACATATGGTGGCTTATCTTAAAATTTCCGCAATGCAATTGTTAGTTCAAAAAAGGACTTTGTAGAGGATCAATTGACAAACATCATTTTTGACTGACATCTGGAAGGCACAGATGTTGCTGACCTCAAAGGATTCCCGCATATTTCTATGCGAAAACGAAATGTTTTGTGCAATTACCCCATTGTCTGTGTAGATGGTACATTTCTTAGGTAGGTATGCAGATGAAGATGATTGCAGTGCAAAGACTTACCAACCTGGTAATGAATTTGCAGTGCGCCTTTATTCGAGTTCTGAGGTCGATCAATCGCAATAGTTCGCTTCGGTTCAAGTGCGAGTGCTCCAAAATTTCCACATCTTAAGAGTGATTTGCAGAAAAGAAAATTCGATTTCATAAATTCTGATAACAAATGGGAACACACAGGGCAGCTCATTGGGTCATAATAAATCTTTCATAGGCTCGGGGTTACTCACTATTGAATTACAAGTCTGCCGATATCAGATTACATGCCGATATAAAAAAAAGTTGCTCAAACGCGCGACTGAAATCTAAAAATAATTTTATTGTGATTGTTTTTTTTTTGATTGTTTGTCCTGATAAAGTTGAGAAACGTAAATTTTAAAGTTAAAAAGGGTTGCCATTGTTTTCATTCGTTTTCGGCAGATAGTTATGCGAGTTTGTTTAATGATTGTAGTAACTAAATCTATTACAATTTTTGTGAAGTGTGCGAGGTAAATCCAGGGAACTTTCTGCGCATAGAGCAGTGAAATTCGCAAGTATAACGCAGTGGATTTAAATATTTATATTTTACTAGCTGTTATCCGCGACTTTGTCCGCGTGGCACTCTATTAAAATGTAGTTTTTCAGAAAAATTGTTACTTAAATTGTTTTTTTTAAGGATTTCTGTAAATACCTACAGACAACTTTTTTTTTATGGTGCGGCAGTAATATTACAACCCCATTACATAGTTTCGTTAGTTTTAGGTTTCGAAAGAGCATTACAGGTGTGCTCTTCCGACGAAGAGTTAGTCTATGGTTTGGAATACCTACCCGATTGTTTAAGGGAATTAAAAAACTCTACTGCTTCATTTACATAGCAAACAGTGTCCATCGATTTGTAGACTACATCTTCCCCGTTAAAGGACTTTAAGTTAAATGTCAATATTGAAGTTGATCATTTTTTGGAGTCAAAATTGCTCGTTCGGACAACAAATTTATAATCAGATATATTATAAACATTTATGTTTGCACACTTTGTCTTAAAGATGTTAAATAGGTACCATTTTCGACCTATCGTTTGATCTGTCATTTAAAATCTTTAGATAAATATTGCATAAGGTCGTTCGCGTAAATTATACCTACATCCTACATACATATCCATCCATCCATACGCCTTAAGAATACGACTGAACAAAAATTGAGCTGGAACTGACACGATAAGCACATTCTAACTCAGCCTTCACCACTTCAGCCAACAACAGACCCACAGCGGCCACAGCAAATACCAATTACAAATGTGTGCCTACAACGCCACCTGTTGAGAATTTCCCGACTTTTTTTTTCTAAACCATCCCTGATGCAAGACGAACAAAACAAAACAAAAATCATACAAATCGGTTAAGCCGTTCTCGAGTTTTAGCGAGACTAACGAACAGTCGGCGCAGTGGTTTAGTGGTAGTGTGTTGGGCTACTAAGCGAGGGGTTCCAGGTTCGAATCCCGAAAGGGCCAAATTACATCTTAAGGTTTTTTCCCACTGCGCCACCTCTCGCGAACGTCTGACAAACATCCGAGAGTAAAACTGTCATGAATGAGCTTCTCAATTAGCCGTTTGGACTCGGCGTAAAATTGTAGATCCCTTCCATTCGTCCCAAAAATTGAAAACCCACACAAAACGAATGGTTGCGAGAAGCTAGGCCTTGGGTCCCATAGACCTGTCGCGCCAAAATATTTATTTATTTATTTATAACGAACAGCGATTCATTTTTACATATAGAGATTTGAAAAAAGTGCTATGTGTGACAGATACCTAATTAAAACAAAATTGTGTTGCAAAATCATTTTAAAACCTCAGGCAAAAAATCCACATTAATAAAATATATATACATTTGGCAGCATTGCTAAAGAAATTGTACTCCGAAAATCGTTATTGTAATAATACAACTCCGAATAACAAAATAACCAGTTTGAAAGGCGAAAAAGGCCCGTCTTTCAACGACATTCACCGCGACGTTTACTTTTTCAACACCCGAAACATGTATCGCATGCGATTCGTAGACGAACGCAATGGCGAATGATGCCTTATTTTGGGTACCTTAAAGCGAATGAAATGCTAAATGGTTTTGCGCACTGCTTCAATTTTAAATGATTGTGCTCTCACCTTATGCCTCAAAACTAATGTAGGCGCCATGCCACATAAACGTAAACGAATTTGACATGACAGCAAAAATGCCTCCGAACTTCATTTAAGTTTCCTCAAACCTCTTTATTGACAACTAAAGGCTGGTACGCAGTTAACGTGAAATCCAATTTTTCATACAAAATTTTCACGGCGAATTGTCAAAATGAACTTTCCACAAGAAGATTTCACTAGGCAGTACGCTGTTGAAGTGAAAAACAGTTGTTCAAAACGTGATTTGTAGGGGGCGTTACTTAAGCCATTTCATTTGGCTTTTATTGTCTGTCGCGTTAAATTTTTGACGTTTCGGCGTGAAAATTTCACTTTCAATTTCACAGCACTTTTTGGAGAGGAGTGAACGAACAGCGTATCAGCGTTAATCGTGTTATGGCAACTAAAGATAATTCCAATGCAGTTCGGCTTAAGCTGGATTACGCTCAGGTTGCAGAGTTATCGCAAATGGCTTTAAAAATGTAAATATTTTCAAAATTTAAACTAAAACTGATGATACAAAAAGTTCGGAAGGAGATCTTGTTACTAGCGCTCAAAAATCGATCACATTCGAGTCCAATTCTAACAAGGCCCACTCAGGTATTATAGGTTTACATAAGTTATCGTAATCTTTTGCTAAACGCTCACTTCCAGTTGTTATTAAAATTAAAACCCAGTGACTCATGCCGTTTAATCTATCCCTATCACCTTCACCATTGTCTGTAATTTACTCCCGTGTATAAATTAGTTGCTAAAAATAATCTCCAGCTCCCGCCATTCAAGTTCGGTGAATGAATAATAAACCTATATCTCTGGTTTCTCAAGAAATCAAACTGCAATCTTCCGAAAGTTCCAAGCCGATAACAAAAGCCTCAAAAACCACATTCAAAGTCAAACTATGTCGCATGGCAATTGAGTGATTTTTTCTGCTTTTTATCGGAGCGCTCCAAGCAAATGGAGTCCAGTTGACGATCAGAACCAGCCGTGAATACACAAGAAGTTTTTTAAAGTGAAGAGAGACCCTCCAAACGCAAGTCGTGTAAAACTTATTCAAAAGCAAGCAAGAAAGAAACAATTAAAACTGTGATAATGATGCAAAGGGTGCTCTCACCCCTTGCGGTTCTGTTGTGTGCGATAATATTCACTATTGCAGATACCGAAGCGGCTTGTGGATACAAGGTAAGTCATAAGTGGGGAAATGATTTTCCAAGTTCGTTTGACACGTTTTGAAAATGTCAAATCAGTTTGAAGTGGTTCCGCGGATGTTTTCCTACTTAGTTACTGTTTAAATGCGAAATCCTTGAATCGCATAGTGCCTTGTCCTTCACAGAACTCGGTGAACTTCAAATGTCAACCTATACCCCACAAATCAAATGTTTTAAAGCCTTGAAACCTGCCAGGCTAATCAGCACCTCTCCATACACCTATCTTTGATTTACGGTCTAGATCTGATCAGTGTTTATTTCAAAACGCCACTTCGTTATCGAAATGAAATTAATTACTCTATCTAATCTTGATTCTAATGAATTTATTAAAAACTACATTTTGACACTCCCTTCCCCCCCCCAAAACAGGCATGTCCCTCCGCACCCGCAAAGAAGATAAACGTCCACTTGGTCCCCCACTCCCATGACGATGTGGGCTGGCTGAAGACCGTTGACCAATACTACTACGGCAGCAAGACTGGAATTCAGCGCGCCGGAGTGCAGTACATTTTGGACTCTGTGGTGGCGGAGCTTCAAAAGAATTCCGCCAGAAGGTATTTATTGTTATCTGGGGTATCCATCGACACTTGACGACTGTCAAGGCGAGATTGACAGCTGAAAAGAGGTCTATAAAACGGACTTATCAGGTCATCTGTGCTCACTGATTGACAGCAGTCAAGCTTGTACCCCGTTATCAGTATAGGTTCTGATGCAACTCTTTGCAGGTTCATTTATGTGGAATCGGCGTTCTTCTTCAAGTGGTGGAGTGAACAGACCCCTGCTACTCGATCGAATGTGAAGAAACTGGTCGACGATGGGCGGCTGGAGTTCGCCGGCGGTGCGTGGAGCATGAACGACGAGGCGGCGGTACACTATCAGAGTGTTATCGATCAGTTTACCATCGGACTTAAGTATGTGGCGCGCATTTGCCCCTAAAAGTATGTACTAAAATGTGTGCTATGATTTTAGGAAGCTCGACGAAACCTTTGGCGTTTGCGGCCGCCCTCGGGTAGGCTGGCAAATCGACCCATTCGGCCACTCCAGGGAGATGGCCTCCCTGTTCGCTCAGATGGGATTCGACGGAGAGTTCTTCGCGCGCATGGACTGGGTTGAGAAGGGCCTGCGACTGAAGAACATCACCGCTGAGATGGTGTGGAAGGCTAGTGGAAGCCTGGGCGAAAGTGCGGAGCTATTCACCGGACTTCTGTACAATCACTATTCGGCTCCGCCGGGCTTTTGCTTTGACACCCTCTGTCAGGACGACCCTATCATCGATGGCAAGAGCACCGAGAACAATGTGAACAACAGGGTGGATGCATTCCTCAGTCATGTCAATAACATGACCGTTGTCTACAGGACGAACAACATTATGGTGCCCATGGGGGATGATTTTAACTACCAGAGCGCCGAAATGAACTTCAAGAACATGGACAAGTTGATAAAGTATGTCAACGAACGTCAGTCCTCTGGCTCGAAGGTAAATGTCTTCTATTCGACGCCGGCGTGCTACTTGAAGTCGCTGTACGACAGCCAGGTGACGTGGCCCAACAAGACCCAAGACTTCCTACCCTACTCGACCGATTGGCACACCTACTGGACTGGCTACTACAGCTCGCGTCCCACTCAGAAGCGTTTCGAACGCGAGGGGAACCACTTCCTTCAGGTTTGCAAGCAATTGACCAGCTTTGGCAATTTAACCGGTTCCGGTGTCAGATCAAACCTGGACCAGTTGCGCGAGGTTATGGGCATAATGCAGCACCACGACGCCATCACCGGCACCGAGAAGCAGCGCGTTGCCAACGACTATGACTACCTGCTCTCCGCGGGCCTTAACCAGTGCAGGGTGAATACGAATAAGGCTCTTCAAAGGCTGACCAACCTCACCCGTGGCGAGTTCGACAGCTGCCATTTGTCCAACATCAGTGTGTGCGCTATTCCAGCTAAGCAGGCCAGCTTTGTGGTTACCTTGTTCAACCCACTGGGTCATGAGTCCGTGCAATTCGTACGGATTCCTGTGATCAACGCTACCTACACGGTCAAGGACAAGGCGGGCAAAATAGTTCCGTCGCAGTTGGTGGTCGTGGCGCAGCCGGTTCTGAAACTTCCCTATCGCCAGAATGACACCAGTCATGAGTTGGTCTTCGAGGCGTTTGTCAACAAGCTCGAGTCGTTCTATGTCAGTCGTGTTCCAAATCCCAGAGTTGCTTCCCAGGAAGATCCAGCCTGGCTTAGAAGAGCGCAGAGAGTCCGGCGGATCCGCAGATCATCACGGCCGTTCCTAATCGAGCGAGACATTCCAACCCAGGACGTCCCAGCTCCTCGAGCGACGTACACGATTGTGGAAAATGCGGTAAGACCTTTGAGTTCCATTCCATTCCGTTCCATCACTCTGTTTATATTTTCAGAACGTGCGGTTGAACTTTAGTTCCACGGGCCACCTGATCGCGGTTCAAATGAACGGAGTCAACCAGGAGGTGCGCCAAGACTTCCTCTACTACCGCGGAGCTCGCGGCAACAACGGCGAGTTCAAAAACCGCTCGTCCGGCGCCTACATTTTCCGACCAAATGGCACTGAGATCAATGCCGCTTCCCAGGTCCAGCTGACCGTAATCCGTGGCAACCTCGTCCAGGAGGTGCACCAGAAATTCAACGACTGGATCAGTCAGGTAATCCGGATCTACGCAGGAAACAACAACGTCGAGTTCGAGTGGCTTATCGGTCCGATTCCGATCGCCGATGGATTCGGCAAGGAGGTGATAACTCGGTTCTCCAGTCCGATCGCGTCGAAGGGGGTGTTCTACACCGACTCCAATGGCCGCGAGATGCTGAAGCGAGTGCGCAACCAACGCGAGTCCTTCACGGCGAATCTAACAGAGAAGATCTCCGCCAACTACTACCCGATCACGGCCAAGATTGCCATTGAAGACGACAAGACGCGCATCGCGCTGCTGAACGATCGCGCTCAAGGCGGTTCGAGTGTGAGTGACGGCTCGGTTGAGCTGATGCTACACCGCAGACTGCTGAACGACGACGCCTTCGGAGTGGGAGAAGCCCTCAACGAGACCGCCTACGGCCAGGGGTTGGTTGCCCGCGGCAAGTACTACCTCGTTGCCAGTCAGGTGAGAAATAGATTCTCCGCAATGGAGCGCTTAATGCAGCTCGAAACCCTCCTGCCGTTCGCGACGTTCTTCAGCTCCAGCGGCACCGACTCCAATGCCATGCCACTAGCGATTCCCATCTTCAAATCACTGCCGTCGAGCATCCACCTGCTGACGCTCGAACCATGGTCCGATACGGAAACCCTTCTCCGCCTTGAGAACTTCTTGGACGCCACCGAAGGCACAAACATCACCTTCAACATTCGTGCCATATTCGACCAACTCGGCGGATCGAAGATCTCCGAAACCACGCTCGACGGTTCGATGCCACTCGGCGACATGAAACGCTTCAAGTTCTTCCAGTTCGGCAGCGTTGTCAAGAAGGACACGTACATAAAGTCCAAGCAGGTGCCATTGAATGCGGCGAAGAAGGACAAGGACTCCCTGTTCAGTGTGACCTTCGAGCCACTGCAGATCAGGACTTTCATCATCAAGAAATAAAAACCCAGATGGACATTTCTTTTATATAAATAAAACTATGTTTTGAGCAATTTAAAGTCCTTCTAAAGGACCCTGTGTAAAAGCTAAGGCAACTTGGTTTATATTCTAAATTTCTATTGAGCTAAAAATCTGCGTCCCATCCGGTCGTGTCGTCGGGCGGCACCTCGGGGTCCACGGGGAACTTGTCGAAGTAGGTTGTGTCTGTTGGGTGGCAAACTGGCCGCACAAATGGCGGGATCAGCAACTGGCTGGCCAGGCCGTCCCAATCGAAGCCCAGGAACCATCTACAAGTTCGAAAAAGTCTAAAAATCTGTTCAAAACATGGAAGGGGGTGAAAAGACTCAC
Organism: Cheilosia pagana; assembly: GCA_936431705.1. Lineage (NCBI taxonomy): Eukaryota > Metazoa > Arthropoda > Insecta > Diptera > Syrphidae > Cheilosia > Cheilosia pagana. The sequence goes on from OW386169.1 coordinate 1,842,816, forward strand.
TTGTGCTTCTTAATATCCTGAATGCCGCCTTTCTGGTAGCCAAGACGTTCGGCGGGCACGTCCCTGCAGAGCTTCTTGATCAACTGAATCGCTGAGCGGGACATGTGCTTGGGAAAGTCAATCATGTCGATGCCTTTGAGGATGATGTTGTAGGTCTTCATCGGGTCGTTCGATGTAAACGGTGGACTGAAATTGAAAGTTACTATCTGTGCACGGAAATGGGGTTCGCATAACCTACGCTCCGTTTAGAAGTTCATGGATGAGTATTCCTAGAGCCCAGTAGTCCACCGCCCTATCGTGTCCCTTGTTTAGAATGATTTCGGGCGCCACGTACTCGGGAGTGCCACAGAATGTCCAAGTCTTGCTGCTGTTTCCAATGTACTTCGCAAAACCGAAGTCAACCTAGGGAAAAATTCATCAAGTTACGGTTTACGGACAGCCCTATGCGGGAAGACTCACCAGCTTGACATAGCCCTTCTCGTCCAGCATCAGATTCTCCGGCTTGAGGTCCCGGTAGATGATACCCCGCGCGTGTAGGTATTCGAAGGCCTGAAGCACACAGCCGATAATGAATTGGGTGGCATTCTCGTCGAAGCTGCCGCGGTCCCGCAGCATGGTCCAAACCTCGCCGCCCATACAGGCCTCCAGCAGCATGTAAACGTACTTGGAGTCGCGGAACGTGCGATAGAGACGGCAAATAAACGGCGTGTTGCAGGTAAGCATAATGGTGCGCTCACTGAAGACGTGCTCCTCCTGGCGGGTGTCTAGTATGTGCCTCTTTTTGAGGCATTTCAAGGCAAACGTTTCCACGCAGTTGTCCCGGTAGGCTTTGACAAGTTCGACTCTGCCAAACCCGCCGATTCCAAGGGTGGCCACGACCTCCATATCACTCAGTTTCATGTCAGGGAATTCTACAAGAGACAGAGAGAGTCTAGAAATTCATTTCGAATGGTTGCTGTATCCACTAACCTTGTTTAACGTTGGCTCCGAAGATCTCCTTGGTCTGTTCGTATTTCATGGCCAAAACGCGATTCTCGTCGCCGTAGTTCTTCTCCTTCAGCTCGCAGAGGTCCCCAATGAGGTGGGTGAAGGACTCCCGGTCCAATGTCAGGCACTCGACTCCGGGCGCCAGAGCGATGATGTTCGCCGTTCGCTTGTCTTCATTGATCAAGGCCTGCTCGCCGAAGTAGTCACCGCGTTGCAGCGTCCGGATCTCCTTCTCCTCGCTCGATGGACCGATCTTCTGCGTCACCTGAACACAGCCCTGGCTAATCAGGAAGAATGTGTCACCACTGGCGCCCTGCCGGATGATGTACGTCCCAGCTGCATAGAACTCCTAAAAGGACAGTAGTAAGAAATGAAATCAAAGAATTTTGCGGCACCACTTACCACTTCCAAGACATCGGCGATCTTGGCCAGGACGTCGCCGCTGAGATTCTTGAGTAATGGCACCGATTTCAGGAAGTTGACACTATTCTCGATGCGCTGCATGCCCGTGCGCATCATGATCTGCTGGAAGACGCGCCGGTCCAGCACCCAAACTCTAGCCTTCGACAGGACCCGAATCGAAGCCGTTCGCGTGCAGTTGTAGAGAATCGCCAGCTCTCCGAACGCCTTGCCCGGTCCCATGACACCCAGAACCGTGCCGGCCTTCACAACCTCAAACTCTCCCTCGGCGGAGACATACAAGTGGGCGCCCGCATCACCCTCCCTTATCACATATTCACCCTGAGCCACCTCAAGACTGTACATGGATTCGACCAGCTCTCGCACTTGTGACGAATCTATGTTCTTGAGGAAGTCATTGTCCATTATGGCATCTTTGATGAGTTGTTTGGATCTGCAAAGTACAAGGAGTGTTAGGGGGCGGTTTTTGGGGGGCGGCTTCGCTTAAACTTGCCTGAAATCCTTGTCGAATTTAGGAATAGGAACATTAATCGATTGTTGGACACTCGTTGAATCACAGCTCTCGCCAGACACACCCTGCTTCTTGAGCACTGGTGCCGCAGTGGCCTTGCTCGCCACCATTGGCTTGACTTTGTCCTCACCTTCGGCAGCCAGTGCACAGGTTGCATGGGTGGCCTGGCTGACAGAGACTGATGGCGGTGGATTGCCGTTCGTGATTGGTGCCGCTTTGTCAAGGGCTTTGGGCTGGCTTCTCTCGCTGGAACTTGTCACCTCGGGGCATTGCTGTTGGCCGGGGGGCGTCGTCGCCTGAAGTAGCTCATCGTTTTTGATGGGTATGTGGTTGGTTGTCTGCTGCAGCACGCTCTGAAAATAAATGCAGACAAATGAAATAAATTTGGGCAGTGATCCTCGCTAAGCGTGATCGGTTAAGTCGACTTTTTGAAACTCCAAAAAAGACAAGACTCTTCGTGTATTCGAGTTTTAGTAAACAGAAGTCCGGCTCACTGTCGGCTACAGAATTCAAAAAGTGATCCCTGGCGGCGATCGGTCACTGAGTTTTTCGCTCAATCAGTTCTTCTCAAGGTCCCGATCTCAAACCCCCGTGGGAAACTAATCAATGTCGTTGTGGCTTTCGCTCAATCAGTTTGGGAGACATCGACAAGGTGATCTTCGCTAAGCGTGATCGTGCAAGTCGACTTTTTGAAACTTCAAAAAAGACAAGACTCTTCGTATATTTAAGTTTTAGTAAACAAAAGTCCGGCTCACTGACGGATAAAAAAATCTAAAAGTGATCTGTGGTGTCGATCGGTCACTGAGTTTTTCGCTTAATCAGTTCTTCTCAAGGTCCCGATCTCAAAACCCTGTGGGAAACTACTCAATGTCATTGTGGCTTTCGATCAATCGGTTTTGAAGACATCGACAAGGTGATCTTTGCTAAGCGTGATCGGTTAAGTCGACTTTTTGAAACTCCACTCTTCAAGACTCTTCGTATATTCGAGTTTTAGTAAACAAAAGTCCGGCTCACTGTCGGCTAAAGAAATCAAAAAGTGATCCGTGGTGGCGATCGGTTACTGAGTTTTTCGCTCAATCAGTTCTTCTCAAGGTCCCGATCTCTCAGTTTTGGAGACATCCACAAGGTCCCGATTTCAAACTCCATTGAACCGAAAAAAGCGGCGGCCATCTTGCTTGAAGATTTCGCCAACTTTAACACCGATCGTTGATCTGAAACCGGATCGAGCCGCTCGCGCTGTGCGATTTCATTTAAATAACAAACACATCGCTGGTATATACTCGCACAATATTGACAGAAGCGATCAACAGAGTGGATCAACACGTCGATCTTAATAACCGAAACTATTCCGCGTCCACAATTCGTGCGTATCTAATTGCCCGATCAAACAAACAGCCGCAGTTGGCGAGCGCTTAACTCGTTTATCGTTCTAAAAATAAACCCAACTCACCTTCAACTTGTGTATCTCACGTCTGAGTTTGGTTATCTCCGAGTCCCGACACTTGAGCACGTCCTTCAGCGAGACAATCTCGCCCTGGAGATACTTGATCTTGGCATCGCGATCATCCATGTTCGATCTTATGTCCCTGTCCGGATGAGGTCTAGCTTTGGGCGGTGACTTGGGCGATGACTCCTGTGGCGGTGAGTCTGTATCGTCATAACCCTTCTGCGACGCGGACGATGATGTAACCGAGATTTTCGACGAATTCCGAATGATCATAGAAGTTTTGCGTATCTAAACAAAGTGAGAACACCAGTGTCATTGGGAGGAGAGATGGACACAATTCACCTACCTGATCGATGACAGTGGCGTCTTGGAGGATTTTCGACGTCTTGCGGATGAGATTTGAGGACGCCGATGCGATTGGTCCGAGGATACCGGATTCTTGGAAATATTTCTGTGCCGCGTTAAAGCTCTCGTCGGTCTTGCGTACGTGTGTCGGGCTCACGGGCAGCGGGCATTTCAATTCGATGGCTTTCAAAGGAGATCGGTGGTCCGTGGAGTTCTCCGAGTCTGAAGTGGAACCCGATTCGAATTCTTCACTGCGTTTCAGCAGTCGCCGTCGCTGTTGCAGACTTCGAGTGGATAATGGCGTTTGCGGCCGGTCCTTGTCCCTGTCCTTGCGCACCTCCTTTGGCGAGTGCTTTGGCGAGATTTTCACCAAAATATCCGGATGTACGGCCACATCCAACACGGTGAACTGACCGATATTGGGCGAGGACGAGCGCTTCGGGTGTTTAATTTCAACCTTTCCACTGCGTGTTGTTATCGTCTGAACCGTACTGTAGCGAACGCTCAGAGTGTCCTTGGTCGGGTTCTTATTCTCGTCGGTGAATATAAAGTCCGTATCCGGATGCGAGTACGATTGGAAGAGGCGTTTTATTTTGCGCTGATCTCGATTGCCACAAGTCGGCGAAGAGATTCTCGGTACACGTTCGCTGTGCAACTGCTGTTGACTACAACTGATGTCGATGGGACTGCTCGAGCTCGTCACATTCTCCATAGAGAGCGGCGGCCCCCCATCAACACTACTATCATGCGACAGGCCCGTCGTTGATGTGTTCGTGTTAGGCGTCGAAACCGTAGACGACGTCGACTGGCTGTAGTTGTGATAGAGCTTTGCATTGGTCATCATATCTATGCCGGTGCTGTCACCCATCAAAGGGGTGAGTGGTAGATGTAGACCCACACCCACACTAACGCCGCCAGGCGATGGCGGACTACAACTACACTTGGCAAAGAGACTGCCGCATGTGTGACTCTTGCGGAATTTCGAACGAAAATTCATCGCTCGCTTCGCACCGATGGTACTTATCGCCGGACCAACACTACCAAAGTCGTTTTCGTCCTTCTCATCGGCATCGTCGCAATCGTTGTTTGTCCTTTCGACGGGGCGACGATCGATTTGGACTTTTAGCAGGTTGTCTCTCGATTGCGTGCTACTAAAACCGTCGCTATTAGCCCTTACCATGCTGGGCGGTCCCACGTCACGTTTGGCCGATTTATGCGTCTGTGTGGGTGATTTCTCCATTTGACTGAATGCCTTTTGAAATGTCTGCGTTTTACTTGTTATAATTCCATCGCTCGCCGGCTGTATGTGTTGAGCTGGTGTGTATAGAGAAGAGAAGAAGATTTAATTAAACAATTATCATATCAGGCGATAGATGTAGGAGATCGCGGATGTTTTTCTTGTTTATTGTGTTTACTCGTAATTGGTCATTCCATTTTAGCGGATATGTAAAATACTCATTTTGTTTTTGACAACAACAGTCGCTCACAATGAAATGCGTTGCGTATAGTTGGAGAAAGAACTAGCGAGAACGCAACTCTGGGTCTTGTGATAAATGTGCTAATGAGTGCTTCTCACGCGATAGGTTGCCCTTAAAGTAGTTCGATGGCATAATTGATTCGTGGAGACGAGAGACGGAAAGTAAACTGTGTGTGGACTTTCCCTCGCCAGTTTTCAAGGACATTGGGAAGGGGTGCGATGAGTTTTTGGGTGACGTTTATGCAGGTCAGGCAGGTAGCCTTGTATGAAATTGTCTGACGTTTGTGTGCGGTGTAGAAATTGGATTAACAAAGGGAGGTAATTTATGGCCAATTAACTGTGTATAGGTGTTCGAAGAAAAGCTTCCGGGCAGATAGTTCTCCGAAGTCCGAAAGGGACATTAAAATTCAGTCGATCGATATGTCAAGTTGTTCGTTGAAAATGGGAATTCCGGTCTAGAATTTGTAAGCAAATCGTCTGTCTTTCTTTTCACACTACATTTGCTTAGTTTGGTTGAGTTTGAGAGGAGAAAACTCGTGCGATTCGCCAAAAACCCACGCGGAAGAACGTTAAGCGAATATGTAGACGAATGCAATCGAATTTTATCCAAAGATTTAGAAAAGTTCCTCGGCGAGGATTCGAGTTACAGATTTATTTACTTATTCAATTAAGTTAGTCACAAAATGAGTTCAAAAATCTCTATATATAAAAATGAATTGCTGTTCGTTAGTCTCGCTAAAACTCGAGAGCGGCTCAACCGATTTGAATGATTTTTGTTGTGTTTTGTTCGTCTTGCATCAGGGATGGTTTAGAAAAAAAGTCAGAAAACTCTCAACAGGTGGCGTTGTAGGCACACATTTCGTTGTTCATGGGGAAACGCACTTTGAAAAAAAATTAAACTGGATGGAAATCGAGTAGTGACACTTCGAATACAAAGAAAACATAATTTTTTTTAATTTTTTTTTTTTTTTTTCAATCAAGAACGGCTGGGCCGATTTGACTCAATTTGTTTTTTCAGTTGTTCGTAATTACCAGGAGAATATTGTTACGAAAGAAAATTTTGCGAAAACCCTCCGGAAAAGTCGGAAAATTGGAAATATCGAAATATTATTTTTTGTATGGAATTTTTAGTGCAATTGTTCTAAAATTCTTAATGGAAAACTTGGAAAATTCCGGAAGAATACGAAAAATTTGAATTTTTTTCCGACGTTCTTTTGCATTTTATCGCATGATTTGACGATTTATAACTTTTGGTCAATATTAGAGGCCCTACACCCTTCGATTCCCTGCGTACTGTAGATGGTGTGCTCTGCGCCACCTTTCGGGAGTTTTACCAATGTTTGAATTTGCTCGAAAACGATACACATTGGGACTCAACGCTTGCCAATGCAACTTTTTCTGCTCCATTGAATCAAATTTGAATATTGTTTGCGATCATCATAGCGACAATTCATACCTCGAACCCGACCACGAGGTGGCTAACAGAATTTGCAAGACAACTTCGAATTTCGATCATGACATTAACGACTTTAGTTCTGATCGAAGACATGTGCGTAATTATGTGCGGCAGGTTGCTGTCGAAATTGGGAATGCCAACGCCAAATCGTTCGATGCACGATGCACTCAATCGCGAATTCCAACGGGAGGAAGAGATCGGGATGAGCTGGTCGAAAGAGTCCAAACAAATGTGCCCCTGTTGAATGCCGTGCATCGAAGGGCAATGTTGGAAGGCGGTCGAACTGCACATTCCGCTTTGAAGCTGCCGCTAATGAAGGACTTACGAGGTGTTTTGAGACGATTTGCTGGGGTTAAGATATTTCTCTCCGGAGATTTTCGTCAAACGCTTCCCATCATCCCGAAATCTACTGCTGCTGATGAACCTAATGTCAAGATGTTGAAAATGACCATGAACATGAGAGTCGCATTGCAGAACGAGCCATCGGCTACTGAATTCTCGAGACAACTGCTGGCACTTGGCAATAGCCAAATTCCTGTTGATGTTTCGACTGGATTGATATCGTTCCCTGCAAATTTTTGCGAGTTCACATCATCGAAGGAGGAACTTATCTTTTATAAAAATCTCGAAGAATAAGGACGCCGATAGCTTGAATTTGATTTTGATTCAAAGTCAAATCGCTGGAGAATTGCATTCGTACAAATCTGTTGACCGCGTGACCGACGAGGATGAAGCGACCAACTATCCGACAGAATTTTTGAACTCGCTTGATGTGCCAGCAACTCCGCCGCATAACTTACAGCTGAAGGTAGGATCGATTATAATTATGTTGCGGAATCTAAACTGATGAACAATTTGATACAAGCGACGATCATCAAGGGCAAATTCAAATCAAATGAGAGGAAGTCTTTATCCCTCGGATTCCGATTATTCCAACTGAGGAAGGAAGGCCTATAGTTGGAAGTCTGTTTTTCGTTGTTTGTTTTTACCCCGGAAAACACATCAAAAAACATTGTTTATCATATCGCTAAATTGAAATTTTAACTATCTGTGTTTTGTTATCACTCTGGATTTTATCTGAAAGCGTTAAAATGGGGCGAGACGAAGTTTACCGGGTCCGCTAGTTATTTCATATTTTTCTGTAGGAAATTCCTGTGAATCTTAATCGAATTGTGAGTCACCCTTTGTAGATAAACATTCCAAAATGCACAGTCTAGTGACATTCCACCCCCATATAAGAACCGCCAAATAAATGTCAAAGTTAATCGCCTCGATTGCATAAATCACCACCCATCCTCGCTTGCTCCTTTCAACTTCCAAACGCCGATACCCAACCACCATTTGACCGTGACGAAGGTGTTATTTTTAGGCAAACAACTGAAGGTATTTACCCCCCCCAATTATATCCTTGAACCAAATTACATTCAGGCCCAAAATAGAACCCAATACAAGTAGGTAAATCGACTGCAGAGGAGTCGTTTTCAAAAAACACCCTTTGAGTTTCATCATAACTCAATAAAATGCACGCGTACTTTCCCCGAATCACAAAAATATATAGCGCGACTGATTGCTCCATTTATCTGTGCGATTATCTATCTATTCATGTCTTATCAATGACGATGTGCTCGTTTTGTGCGCATATTATGACCCAGTCAAATGTATTTTGTGTTTAATTTGAGTTGGCCCAACGTGACCTCTGGTGCCCTTGTTCAAGAACTATAAAACATTTGGACACAGCTTCCAGCATAAATCTTCCACTGGACTGCTACTCAATCGGTGCACGATAGCAAACGCTCCCCGAGCAATTGCTCGTGAATTGTGAGCTCACATCCAATTGTACGTATAGTTGATGCGACTCGGGCTCGGGGTCGGGCTATTGCTTGTGTATCTTATCAAATTTAATTAGGAAATATTATAACACAACTGCTCTCTGCATAAGCCTAATACAGCCCGCAGTGCTTGTACTCGTATAGGCAATCTTGTATACATTATGATGAGTGAGTATGACACACGATATTACCATTCGTTGGGGTTGTAAAATTGCTTTTGAAAATATTAAGCGAGTGGTGTTTGCTTTTTACAGCTGAGTGTTAGTCAGGTGACTGGCACGTGTTGGCAGTGGGATAAGTGCTGTTGCGCAGGTTAGTGCGGGTGTAGGAATTCGATTAAAAATGGTTTCGCGATGGGGTAATGAGCCAAAGAGGTCAAATATGCAATTAGGGGTTCTTAAGTTGATATGGATATCGAGAGGGTTTTTTTTCTAATTGTTTATAGAACTACAAGTCGCCCGATAAGCTCATAATGCAAGTTTTAAAATGCGTCTAACTACCGACAAAGAAAACGAGGTCAAGAACCATAAGCAAAACAAGTGCGTCGGTGGTTTACCCTCTGTGAGGGGTAGTACCAACTCCCTTATCAATATCACTAAGCCCAATCGTTATTGCATCAGACTAGGTATACGTTGCAGTGCACTATGCAAGACTGGCTATAATCATTCGAGGAAAACTTTCGCAATAATGAAATAGAGGTCAACTATTGCAATAGCGGGGCGGGTGCGAATAATATCGAGAGTTATATCTATGAATTCACGGTGGAGAAATTGTAAAGCAGCCACTGTGAATTTCAATAAATTTGATGTAAAGTTTGTTTAAATGGCCCTGTTCAGCATAGAACAACAGGAAAAACTGTTCGCCGTTGCAACTGTTCTTAAAATTGAAAAACGCTTTAAAATTCCGGGAAAAATAAATGAAAACCACCGCTTTTTTCAAACGTTATACAATAGCCGAGTTCCACTGCCCGCTAGATGAGCAGCGGCATGTCAAACTTCATATAAAAAAAATTAACATATCACCATAGACATCTAGCACTTTTTGTGAAATATCCCTTTCAGGGAAATTTCTCAATCTAGCGCAAAACTACGCGCTGCATTGAAAGAGAGAGAGAGAAAAACAACCAGTCAAAGGCAAATCGTTCAAACGTTTGCAAAATTTGCCGCTGCCGCTGCGCGAGCGTTCCTTCATCTGGGATATTTTTTGCTAGATGTCCAGCGGGCAGAGGAACGCGGCCAATTAATTCGTTTTATTCTTAAGTCGACGTTCTTTTATATACAATCTGTTTATACTTTTGACAGCTGACATTGACGTTTTATATAAATTCCTTTTGGGGAAATTTTCAATTGGGATGGGTGCTTTTAGTTCACCTGCACCTTTTGTTGACGGCATCAACAGGCGCAATTATTGCTTACTCAAGAGAAAGTCATTGTCAAAAGTGACACATTCTCACATATTACCTAAAACCTGACTTCTACCACATTAAAATTTAAGAAGGCGCCCTACTTAACAACTGTCATTGATTAAAATTTTGACATCTTGTCCAGCTGAAGGAGTACTGTGATGCAAAAGTTGCTATTTCCTACACTCTAAGTCGTGACGTATTAAGTTCAAGTGGCGCAATTGTTAATACAAAACAGCGACATGTGCCTAAATGTCTTTTCTTACGGCTCTGTGTTTTAATGCGCACTTGCGAGTATGTAGAGCACAAAAAGATGTAAGTCAAAGTGTCCTAAATCGCGGTCTCATATTCCCTTTTTTCATGAGCGGAGTCTTTATCCTTGGAGACTGCACAAGCAGTTCCCTTCATGACTTTAAACTGTCTGTGAAATTTCTAAAAATGCACGCCGCACATCTTTGCTATGCGTACCTGTCACTTTTACGACTTTAAGCGCAGTTAACAGTCGCACAGTTCGAGCGCCATAAAACACCAACGCACCTTTAGCGAATTCACTCTTTTCATATGACACATGGACCTGGACCCCAGTTAAGTCTATTTTCTCGCCTATAATGAGCCATTATGACAACACTTAATTGCGGCAATTATAAATCTCATGATTATCTCATACCAAGTAGCTCTGACAGTCTGACGGCTGTCTTCATTTTTATCACAAAGCCAACCAGCATAACTATCGCCATTCCTAAAGTCATTTTTCACATTATTCATTCTCTCTGTCGCTGCAGAGAGTTGCTAATATGTGTGCGAGGTGAGACATCTTTCTTGGCATCACATGAAGTGTGTCTTTTAGTACCTACGTCGCAGTTCGGAATTTGAATTACAAAACGCTTGCATTATTATTTAAATATGCTCACCTCTCGTCGCGTCAATGTTTTTCACTCGACACGTGCTAATTTGTAAGCGTACTCGAATTTAAAGTAGCAAACTCCGTGGCAGAAAAAGAAGAGTAAACATCCTGTGGTTAAAAATAGTCACATTTTTAACCCTGCGACAACTTTTGACGTTTATCATTGTTTTCGTGCCTTTTCAGAAGATAACAAACAGAAAACTGCTCGAATTTATGATGAATTTATTTTAAAAAATACGAGTTGTAAACCTCTGCCCAGGGTTATCGCTGAATCTTGCAATCATTATAAGTCGGCCGTGACGCGGTGACCGTTTTCGACACCAAGAACTGTCACTTTGGATGGGATTTTAATTTGAAAGATTTTGCCTGTTCGCCTAAAGTGTGGACGAGTAATTTTGCCACACTTGTCAGCTGTTTTCAAGTGGCTGTTGTTGTGTACCAGATAAGACCAGTTGAATGGGAAGGGGGTCGTTTAGATATGGAAGGAGATAAAGATAAGCGAGAGTGGAAAGGTTGAAATTGGTGTAGTATAGTTCGTCTTTATTTAAACAGTGCTTGTCATTGTTTATTTTGTGTTTTTTTGGACAGTTTTTTTGTATGCCTATCGACCTCATTTGTCCTTTAAAAGAATGGGACAAAACCACGTGAGGGTTGTTTTTTTTAAGTGATGCTACCATCGCAAACCCAGATGTTGTTTGCCTTGAAGTTGCCTGACTTTGAAGTATTATCAAGGTTCGGCCATCCCTGACCTCTCTCTTCATAATCTTGCCGCGAATTTGTTTATGTTTTGAAACCGCAGCAGGCCTTTGTATTTTGCAATTGTTTTAATTTCCTACATCAACATATCGCCCCAAATAATATATGTCTTCGGTAAGTACCGCACCGACCTACCCTAGCTGACAATTGTCTATTTATTTCAACCGCCTGACGTTATCGCAAGCGATTTTTCTATGTTACTTGTCATTGCATTGACAAGCCGTCTGTGGTTGTGAATTATCGTGTGTTCTTTTTTATGGTTTTTAGTTGGAATGCTTTGTTCTTTACTTTTAGATAAATGAATTTATACCCAAAATGACAGTTGAAAATGGTATGTCATTGTCATGACTCAGACGGTTCGGTATACGTTTAGGAATTACTTCCATGTCATATGGATGTTTTAATTTGGCAAGTTGTGCCGGGAAACACTGTGGGGAATGGAAGTGTCAGATTATATTTAATCATGTTTAACAAGTTCATTAATAACGTTGGGAATTTGGAATTTTTTTTAATGAAAAAAGCCGGTTGACAGAATTGAGAATGAAAAAGACATTTTATTTATACCGAACGAACATTTTTCGGCGGGGTTTTCACTATAATTGTGAGTGATTTAATAGTAATGTCAAAAGGTGATTTTTTAAAAATAAATTTTTAGTAGGTTCACTTCCTTAATCAATCGAACGCAATCAATATAAAAGATCGCATTCGCAGAAGAAACGTTTCTATTGGCAGTCACTGGAAAAGAGTAAATTTCCAGAATAACGAGTAACGAACGAGGCGTGCAATGTTTTATTTGCATAAAAAGTACAACTGCTATGAATTTTTTGTGAAAATATGATTCCCAAAATCGTAACAATTACCATATTTACAATCATATTACATAGAACAACGCAGTTGATGTGGAAAGGGAACTCAGAAAGATACGTAACGTGTGTCATCCATCCCCCCATCTCTATACTCATTATTTTTGTAAATGGAGTCCATCTCTGAGCGTGTGTGCGTGAGTTAATGCATTTTACAAGTAAACGAAAGCCGAAAGCCCCCTTTGCACTGGAAAGTTACGTTTCTCTCTCTCTCTCTCCGGAAATACTCCTTCTGTGATCTAAAGAGAGCGCCCAATTTTTTCTGGAAAGTTTTGCTAGATCTTTGTTTGACACAATAGTCAAATGTCAAAGTTTTGTGCAGTGAAAGTGAAAAAGGGTAAAAAACAAAAGTGCAAATATGTCGGAAAAATATATTTAATAAAAATTTAAGTAGTTCGAATTGCATACAAGTGGTGTCTGTTTCGTTTTAATTCTTGGCTCGGAAAAGTGCGCGAATGGATCACCTTTCAAAGTGAAGTATTTCTCATCAAATATTTTCATGTAAGTACATCTACATTATAACACTTATCTATGTTGTTCTACGATCCCGTTGAATTGCTATACATTTTTACTGACTGTGTTTTCATAATCTCAACAAAGGCAAAACAGAATTTTTCTAAGCAATCTTTCACTCGTGCAAAAGATCTAAAATTGTGCTCCGTTCATTTTTAGTTGTAGGATATATTTATGATCGCTTTTAGCAGCTGCTCTGCTGATGAATGTCTATGGTTCATCAGCGATTTTTCCTTCTCTCTAATTTTATTTTAAACCAGAGATTCTCAAGTGGTATTTCGAACAATCCAAATGTACAGATGAGATCAATAATAAAGGAACTTTCAAGGAACTTATCAACCTTTAACGAAAAGATCGACTTAGGCTTGCATAAATGGGAACGTTCAAGAATCTAGTTTAGTAATTCTGACAGTTGGGTGACTTACATTGGCCGCGTTCATGTCAAACTTCATATAAAAAATTTACATTTCACCAAAATTGATAGACGTCTAGCGTGAATGCTGAAATGTCAATTTTTTTATATGAAGTTTGACCTGTGTAGTGGAACGCGGCCATTGTCTCAGTTTTGATTTGCTTAGATCAGTCATATGAATAGGTTTTTAGTTAACGTTTATAGAGGGGTAGCCGTCGGATCTAGTCAAAATTTCGTGACTGAGTAGGTACTAGTTTCTGCGTTCAGGTTACATCTAGTCCAGACCAATCTAGTCAACTTAAAGTAACTGCCTTTAACCTTTAAAATCATTCATTTTTCCACAAGTTCTAAGAGTAAAAGTTCTTAAAAGTCCCTGTTTGCTTCAGCGCTTATTAGAGTTTGAGTCAAAGGCAGCCTTTGTCCTCACAAGACAGCAAATTTTATATAACCTGACCAATAAAAATGTTTCTGCGTTGATTTGTATACCGATTGTTGTAGCCTTTGAAGATCAATGCCAATGAAGTGTAATAAATCATTTTCCATAATTTCCTTTGATTTCGTCTATTTATAGAGACTCGTTTCAATTTTTTTTAAATCCAACATTTAGATTTTAGAGGTTATGTTTATGTAAATTGTTCCGCTTTACATTCGGGCCGGTAAAAATGACTCTAGATTACCTTTCTTCAAACACCTGTCTCAATTTGACTTAATCCCTCAGTAATTTATAATTTATGTCCACCATCGAGATGTGTTTATGACGATGTGTCACATCTATTTCTTCTGTCCATTTCCCAGTGTCAATCAATTTTTAAACACTGGTAGACATTGTTTAATTTTTTGTTTGGTAATGATTTTTGGCTTTGTGTACCTACTTTTTTTCTCTAATTTGAACATTTTAAAGAAGATTTTTTTTTGTTTCTTTTCAATATATATTTTTTTGTTTCTATTTGTTTCGTGTGTGTTCCCTAAATAAAATATTATGACCGAAATGATCGATGTGGGAAAATAGAGTAGAATTTTTTTTAGACACTTTACGAGTGGGGTCGGTATATATAGATATTTAATTTTTTTTTTTTAAAAAAGTCATGTGCGAATCAGACGGGGGAGGAAGATTAATTTGCCATTTCCTCACAAACTTCAATAATTTGGCTTTTCGTTTAAAAATTTATGAATCCGTTTTTTTTTTTTTAATGTTGTGCGTTTTATTTTTTATTGCTGGAAATATTTTTCAATTTAATTCTGCGACTGCTCAAAATTGTGTGTAACCCCTTCTGGCGGTGTCAAAATGATTAGTGGTTTAATGTTTTTAATAAAATCCATGACATTAACGAGCTGCCAATTGTATGGAGGATTTTATTTAAGTTCGTTGGCCAAACAAGAAATTGTGCAAGCTTTCAAGTTTTCTGTGTACTGGGGATCGAACCTGATACATTAAACTTACTTTATGTGTACTTTTTGATTTTTGAAGCACTTTTGTTTAGCACTTTTCACCTCTTTACGATCGACGATTTTTGATCGAGAACTATACTCTGTCCAACAAAAATTGTCAGTACAGGAAAGATAGGATGTTTGTCTCTCAGTCTGGTTGCAATGACTTACATAAATCTGTCCCTCTTTAAAGCTCTCACAGGGTTGCCGTAGATTGTATGAAAATTCACCATTACTCAGAGAGAAAAACTGTTAGGGTTACCAACTTACAGTTTAAAATAAAAATATTGGTGAACGAAATAAATTCAGTTTATCTTTTTCCTTTTCCCGTGAGGGTTTTTCTAGGGTATTCCCAGTGGGCCTAATCACTTTAGTTTGTTTTGGTAAAACCCAACGATCGACAATACGTAGTATACCTGCTTGGTCATTTTGATATTTCAGTGTGAAAAACTATTTGATGACAAATATGCAAAAATATAACAAAAATGCTAAAATATGCCAAAAATGTGTGCTCTACCCATGTGCTCATTTATACCCAACTATGCAGAAATTTGCCCTCACGACTAGGGCTGAAAATATTTAGGAACTTATGTTGTATATTAAAATATTTAATACGATACTGCAAAAAAAAAACAATATCACTACAACGCACTTATGATCACTTGTTGCGTGAATGAAATGAATGCATTAAAACACTTCACGAATTAACCTTTTTCTAAAAGACAATATTGAAAAAAATATTTTAACTGAATATTATTTGATCCTTCAGAAATACAAACAAATTAAAACCGAATGGTAACACCCCACATAAAAATTCGTTCTCAAAAGCACGAAAACCGAAAGTTCTTTGACAAAATTCATAGAAAAACCCTTGATGATATCCTTCCTTTCATTGTATACATGGTAACACTCTTCTGATGTGCTTCAGTCACACACACTGCAAGCGAACACAAGCGATCATTCATTCATTCTGCCTGCAGTTGTGTGGCAGAGTGGTTGCAGTGAGCTCCTTGCCAAATTTTAGGAAAATGACAACAACAATTCCTTGGTATGACAGTGGTTTGGTTTTTATTTCAGTGGCAATTCTTGTGTTTGAATGCCGTGAGAGTATCTACAGGCACCACTGGTAGAAAAAAAGCTCCTCCATAAGGCCTGTACTGACAATTTTTGTTGGACAGAGTATAGGCGAATTGGAAGACTCAGACATCGTTGAATTTATTTCCTAAATTTCATCCCTTTTTAGACTCTTTCTGACAAAAAAATGAGCCTCCACCTTGTTTACTTAAAAATTACAATCACGCTTCATCTCGCTCCGACGTTTTGCAATTCAAATTGCGTCGCGTCAAAACTCAAATTTGCACTTTAAGACATTTAACGACAGTCGTGTCTCCAAATATTTAGCTTCACACATTCTTAAAACGCGTCTAGGTAAACACGGTTTGCTCAAATAAAAAGTGTTGCGAAGAATACAAAAAAACCCCAATTATCACTCTAAGGTCTACTTAAGACCCGATCGAACATATACGACCGCTCTAAATCACTCAAAGTGTCTCGGCAAACAATAAAGATTTATTTATTAACCGAACCTCTCTCACTGTTGTCCGTCTTTATTTTTCGTTTGCTGTCATGTTCTTGAGTCATATATTTTTGAATATATATATTTTATAGATACAATCTTCGTTTGAAATTTTAATTATGGGAATCGCGTGGAGATAATGAAAGAAGCAATAATGGCAGAACAAATAGGGCAGCATTAATTGATAATTTTTACGACCAAGAAAAAAATTCATTCGTATGAATGAAAGTCGTACCGATTACAGACGTGCGTAGGTGGTTCCGCGTTGAAAATTCTCACGTAAACTCCAGCGACATATGTAAATCGGGGGTGCGAGTTTTATCAATTATTTAGGGATTACAAGGCGAGCAAGGTTATTGGGGGAGGGTGAGTGCGAGTGGTGGAAAATCAAGGACAGCATTTATTGATAACTAGCCAGCATGGAGTCTATTTTTATACCTTCAAATATTCGAGTAGGTAATGATAAAGTGGCGACATTTAAGACTTTTCCAAATGTGTCCCTCATTGACGTACGAAACACTTTTACTTGTGACGCAGGTGTACGATGTACAAGACAAAGCCCACTCTGGCTGTCGTCCAAAAAACACTAGTTTGTTATGCGCCAATTGAAAATTCCATAATACCTACAACCACATATGAGTTTGTGTTGTATATGTGGAACGATCAAAGTGCCTTAAATTACCGCTAATTACCGCGCCAAATCAACAGGCAAATCCATCAAGTATGAGTCCTCTTCGAATGCATCCACTAATTGTTGTTTACTTAAATTGATTTCTTATCTAAAAGGTGAGAGATATCTGTTTGGTTTTTTTTTTTCGCACAAGATCATTGTATCTTGCACACATTGGGGGTGAGCTGTTTTGTTTGCTTTGCTTGGAATACAGATAGCAGGCATCAGGGCTTAAGCTGCGTATGGTGCAAGGAAGGTTTCAAGTCTGGAGGAGAGTAAATATAGCTTGGCGACGATCTTGAGAAATATCTTTATGTATTTTTTTGTTGAGAATTACGCTCGGATTATTGTGGAAAGTTATTGGAAGTTCGTTTGCTCTTATAATTCATCGTAATTATGGAGGATATTTGTTGTTGATAAAGATAATTAAGTCGGTTGCAAATAGTCTAGCTTTCAAGGGCAGCGATAATTTAGTGGAGGCGAAATTAATGTTCTTGGGAAATGCTTCCGAAAAGAAATGCAAACAGGGAAGGCATAAATGCGTCATGGGAGTATAATGATATATGCAAAACCTGTTTACAATTGGCTCTGCAATAGAGATGGTGAATCAACAGACTTTTGTTTACATCCTGTACAGAAGGACGCTTCCTGACGACTTGTCAATCAGAAAAGTCAGTTCCCTCCACGACTTTGTAAGCAGCACCTAGTGATTTAGACGTAAACTGACATCTGGTTATTAAAAAAAATCAATAGATGGCTCTCAGGTACTGTCAGATTTTATTCACAATCCAAATCCACACGCGATGAACTTGTCTAACCTGCGAGTAAACAACAAAATTTCGGAGTTATTGTGCTCTGCCTTCTGCAGCCGCCATTTTGTAAAGAAAGGTTTGTTGTTCTTTGTGGGTGTTTCGCTTAGCAAAGATCAAAACCGTTTATATATATAAAAATAAGTTGAATTGTGTTTGTCGCCAATGTTCTCTGTAATGCGTGAACCGATTTTGTTTCTGAAAATTTCCCATGAAAGGTGACGTTAATACCATGGTTTGTAGGCATAAACGGTCTTTGTAGGTGTATTGGTTCATAAGTTATAGGGGCGTGGCACCTCCCATACAAAAAATTCATTCAAAACATCATATTTCGAAAACCAACCAATCGATTGAGTTCAAATTTACACACAATCTTAGGTATTGGCGCAGGAGTATTCCTGGGGAGATTGGTCGAAATTGGAGAAAGGGGTGTGGCACCACCCATAAAAAAAATACATTCAAAATCTTACATTTAGAAAGCCACCTAATCGATTGAGTTCAAATTTACACAAATTGGCCCAGGAGTATTTCTGTGAAGATTGATCAAAATTGGATACAAAAAATACATTTGAAATCTTTTCGCGTGTTGGCTTACCATCGGTTTTGTATATGTCGCTTATAACGACGGCGAAAGAACCGAGGTGGTCGTTATAACCGGCGATCGCTATATCCAACTGCATTCAGGAATAAATTAAACAAAATCACATAAAATGAAAACTTTTTTGATAAAGACGGGTAAAAGCAGATTTCACGACCCCACATCAAATAAACTGACTTAATATTTTACATAGAAACGTATGTAGGTAGATGTCGCCGATGCAACAACCGTTCGTCTGTTCATTTCTAAAATTACAAGAATTTTTTTTTATTTTCTCTCATTCCATCGACAAAAACGACTGATTTTTTCCGAAAATTGTAACAATTTGTTACTGGTTCAAATTCATCCGCTCATTAGCGCACACCCAAGAAAACATTCACGATAATTACTGTCAAAACTCCAATACCAAAAAAAAAACATGTAAATTACCCATAGCCTCAATTAAACTCGTTCTATGACCCCCAGTAGAAGTCATTTTAACTCCCATTTCCTTCAACTCATTATGTCCTGTCCCGACTTAACCATTATGAATCATTGTTCAAAGTAGAAGCAACCAAAAAAAAACGCCACGTCAAGGCTTCCACACACCGACCGCCAGCAACCTTATCTTGAGCTATTCTCGTATAGTAACTATTTACACATTAATAAAACAAATTGTTTACTAATATGGTTGTGTGCCCAAAAGACACAAAACAATTTTTTTTTTCGTCTATTCTTCTTGGTACTCGGAGACTATTTATGATTATTTTTTATTATTATGTGTATCTTATTAAGGCATTCATGACTTTTACTATCTATTTTATCTGGCTACTGATTATTTATCTTTATTGGCCTAAAGCTCTAGTGCGGGTTGTGGATATGAAAACAAAAAATAAAAAGAAGATTCTTCTTTCGTTTTGTTCAACTCTCGAGGTGATACAATTTGGTGTCAGAAGTTGAGCCGAATTTTTGTCCAGCATTTGTGGTTGTTGTGTCAACATTTCATCATTTATTCGATTCGATTGCAATAAAAATTCACGTCACGTGTGCATGACATCGATCACAAGTCAATAACTAGGTAATATGAATTTTGGACTCTTGCTAAATAAACAAATCCAGTTTTTATTTTAATTTTTTTTGCTTTTGCCAAGAAGCGTATGTATGAAGGCATACGCAGAAGTTTGCGTTGTTGTTTTTAGTAATTGAAATTGTAAGCAGGGATTGTTTGTTTATTACTTAGTCGAGCCATGTGTTTTTGGCGGATTTATGAAAGAAGCGAATTACCTACCAATTTTATGGCAGATGGCCGCAATATTTATTTGCTTTTAAAAGGTGGCGCAAAAATATATAGACAGTCCTTGGCTGAGTGACATTTCATAAGCCAAAGCAAGCTCAGTCAAGGTTTGAAATTTGTGAATGGACTTTTTTTTACGCAGAAATTCTCTCCCCATTTGAAGCAACTTGCTTCTAAATTCAGCTTTTAATTTTCGCTTAAATACCGAACACTGGGGTCAAATTACCGCACCCGTGAGCGAGCAATACGTCACTGCATTTTGTTGATTTTACATGCAAAACAATAGCAAATTCAGTCACGTATTGCTCGATCACGGATGCGGTAATTCAACCCCTGATTTGACGCTTAACCTCACTCACTTTGAAACTACAACACACATGCTGCTTATAATGGTTAAAGGAAGTGTCAAAAAATTGACGAAAATCCACTTAAATCCAATCAGTCAAGCGCTAAAAATTGGACACTAATCTCATTATAGACACGGTAGACAATTTTGAACATCGGCTTAAGCTGGATTACTCCCAGGCTGTCATATTTATGTTATTCTAAATTAAGGAGCTTTGGCAGCATTTATTATCTGTTTGATTAAAGTTTGAAATCTGCTCGTAGAAAATTCTAGCAAGAAAAACAGGTAAAGAATGAAGGCACAAAATAATAATAAAAGTCAAATGCGTCAAGTTCATAATCCTCCACTAAGTTTTCTTTTGTTTTGTCAATGGCTTAAGACGACATATTTGAATGCAGGCGACCGACAACTATTTTTAACTATTTTTACAAGTTTTGCTATATTTTATTTGTAATCGGTGATCCTAAAATAAAAAAAAATAAAAAAAGGCAACCAGTCTTAGACTCAAAGGAACTATGCCTCACTGGGAGTAGGAATATCTGTTGTAAACTGGACCGTAATGCAAAGAACTCTCATTCGTGTTGTCGCATTTATTATCATTGACTCTTCCAAGTTTCAAATGAAAAATTTGCTGCAATTTGTCTTCAGAACGCGTATAGTGACCAGGGAGCCTAAAATGTAATTCGATTCTACTTTCGATTCAAAGAGAACTGTTCAATTTAAAAGTAGAATCGGAACAACTTTCGAATAGAATCGAAAGTGGAATCGAATTACATAGTAGGTCCCCTGTGCTTTTGAATAGAGAAAGTTATACCTAAAGTTTAAAAATATTGGGCAGAGTTTCAAAATTCACCGAAGTTCCTATTTATTTGTTTTAATTGCGAAAAGCTTTCCGTCTACATTTAGAGAACAGAAATCCCTTTAAAAGGGAAAATTTGTCACAATCTGGTACCACTGTAAAGGCGAATTTTATAACTTTTTAAGCGAGAAACTCAATCAAATCAAGTCTTTTAAGAATTTAAGTTTTGAACAGTTCTTTTTGTTTGGTCGGCTTATTCCCCTTTACATTTTGCAGTCGATTTAGGACAGTGTTGTTACCTCTCTCTCTTAATTTCCCCTGTCTACGTACTCAAATACCCTTAATACTTTTTTGTGAAAACCTTTAAAAGTAAAATTTGTATTAGGTATACGGAAAACAATCACGTTAATCTAACTTCAAATATAAAAATCGAAGTTTGTTAAAATAATAAGCACTATTTTTTGGTACAAGGAATTTTTACTAAGCGGGATTTAAATGAAGTCTTTTTTATGGACATTAAGGGTGTTGAGAATCGTTGTGAAATGTAGATTTTTAATGATGACGCAGTAAAAATTCATTGAATGCTTTTTTTGTCAGATTCCCGAAATTCCCACGATTTTGATGTTTTTTCACTTTTTCCAACGGACTTTTTGGACATCGAAATTCCCATAAAAAAGGTAGAAATCCCACGATATAAAAAGAACTGTAGGGTCTCCTTAGTTATTCGGCGGAGGGCCTTTCGGCAGAATTGTCTTCTCAAAGTTACAGAGCAATATTTGGCAAGAGTTATTTGTTTGATTCCTTTTTAAATCTCCAAATTATTGACGGTTGGTGGGATGTACAACTTAATGCGTTGGTGTGAAAAAATAATGCTTTTTGTCTTAGAATTAATTCTTGTGGTCAATAAAATTTGGGAAAACAAACACAATTGCAGATTATCAACAATAAGTTAATGATGTGATGTTTGGCGTCGACCCAATACCAAGAAAAACAAACAAATTTAATTCAGTTTTCACTTTCGATTGTGCAGCGAAAAATCTAACATCAAATTTAAGAAAAAAACACGCCACTTTCTGCTGACGATTTTGCAACAAAAAGGGTATATATTTACAGACTCTTTTTTATAGTAAAATAAATTTATGTTCGGCTCACTCTTTTGTTCCCAAAAACAATTATGAAAATTATTTTCTTCTCCGTTGACAGAATTTTCTATTAGAACTTGGTTTGTTCTAAATAAAGTATTTTTATTTTAATTATTTAAACAATTTTCGTACTTTGATGAAAATCTCTGCAAATGTTTACATTTCTAAAGTTAAAGTCCTGTAAGTTGGAAAATAAAATGCGCCCCTGCTCGAATGAAATAAATTTGTTTAACTATTAAAACTAGGTTTATCAAAAGCTCAGCATCTTTTGAGATGAGTTGTTCGAAACAATTGTTAAGCAACGAGCGATAATCCGATTATCTGATCGAAAAAGTTCAAACGTTCGGTTTTCGTTTCCAAGCGAGTTAAAGGGCTTTTTCTATTATGACACAGGTATAGTTACTGGAACGACCTAATCTCCTACCTAATTAGAATTGAATTTATATAAACAGGTCACCGGTTATAGTTACCAGAAAAATACATACGTAAAATAACGAAGCAGTGGAAAGTCGTTTATAGCTGTCAGAAAAAAATGCTACAGTTGCTAAAAAAAACAACCCCAAACAGAAAATCGACTGCAGAGGAATTTTGAGGTTAAAAATCAGTTAAAAACAAATTGGAATGGAATGGAAAATTGAAAATTTTGTTTCATTTCTGTAAACTAACTGACAATTGGAATAGAAGAAGATTCCGCACGAAAAAATTAATAAAATTCTATGCTAGGAAATATTAGGCATAAGTTTTGTTTTCAAAATTTTTGTTTCATAGCTTATAAGCTTCATTTTAAGACCAAATTCAAACTAAACAATTTAATTTAAGTGCCGCCAAATAGGCAAACAAACTTTCTTCCGGTTGCATCTTACTTATGGCTTCCATTCGAGTCCACCTATTTTGTTAAATATTCCATCGCAGTATTAATAATCGGTTGACGACGAATCTGATGACCACATTTCAAAACAAACTCAATTTAAACCGTGTTTCTAATTACATTCACTAAGTCAACCATCGCTTATTTGTAACCCATCATTTAAACATTGTAAACATTGTCAGAAAGCACTTAATCGATGCACCCATAGCTGCACCGCTGTCAAGTTAAATAAAATCGAAAACTATTTGCAAAAATAAACCACACACACCCCCTTGGCATAGCTCACCTGCAACCTCCATGACGTAGCCGATTTCGATTATATCGCGTTTTATCTTCAGCCAACAAATAGGAATATAAAAATAAAATACCTTATGTCTTATCACACACTCGAGAAGTATATAAGCAACAAAATTGGGCACTATAATCACAAAGCTAAAATATTTATACTGCAAAGCTGGGTTTTTAAGGAATATCTTTTGAATCACTATTAAATACTTGAGGACTTGGCCAGTTGCTTCTTTTTTCCACCGCCGCGATACGCTTTGATGCGAACTAAATAACTATCACCGTCGTCCTTGCAGTGCACCGTTGACACTTTCACATGGGAATAGTCGACGGGCGTATCGCCGTGACCCTCAATTCGAATGGTACGCCTGCGAGAGTACAAGACCAGTTGTTTATTAACACGATCGACACGTTCCTCAATAATCACCACGTTCAAGTCAAGCATGACCGCGAGAATACCCCCCAAAAAAATATGGCCGAAAATTGCCCCGCAAACGTTTTGGTCGCAAAATCGAAGAGGAATCGAATTCGATAATTCCTCTCTATCTGTGAAAGGTGTGCCGGGTCAGTATAAAAATAAATCACTGTCAACACTCACACCAATTAGCGAGCATCAAATGCGTCTTCGACGAAATTGTAGGTCACTATCGTCGGTAGACAAGAGGTAGACGATGCTAGTCACGCACAAATTTAATCACTATGGTCAGGGTGTATCAGCTGACAACTGCGACGAGGTGGTGCATTTAAATGACGCTGACGCTCAGCTACCACTATTGGCAACCCTTAGACCGATTGCCATGGAAGCTCAAGCACAGACACGACACTGAGATTATTGGCTGTATATCTCTGCGACAGAACGCTCGCGGAAGTTCACAATCAACGCGTCTACCTTATTAGCCGTCTGCTGTGGAACTGATCTATGCTGGCCGCATATCGTATACGACGCTAATCGGTCGCAAAAGCTCAAGTTCCCTTGTGTCACCGTGCATAGAGAGACTCTGTAGTCTGTACACCGTACTGGTACTCTACCTCTACGTTACGTGCGGCGAGCTTTGTTCGTACAGTGTCCGTTTATTAACCTTCTTGGTGGCGTGTCCCACTCCCATGCCGGCGATGTCATTACGTCTCGCAGTCGTAGGGGTGGGGGTGGTTCTGCTCGCCCCTGTGAATGAAAGCTCTTGGGGGGTTGAATGGCTTTTTGTTTACAATTTTGTGCTCCCCTCGCTGTAAATTGATAAACCTTTGTCACCAGATGGCAATGATTGCATTCGCTTCGAGGGAATTCTTTTCTGTTGCTGGCGAGAACGAAAGCCTTCCAACCCAACAGGGGGGTGGGTAAAATTCTCGGAATAATATCCACGAGCAGAGATTCTGATTTTCGTTTGTTTGCAGTGGGAGTATTTGCTGTATTTCAAAATGCTGTTAAGAGCAAATTCTCCCCAAAGAAACAAAGAGGTGTCGGTTGTTGAGATTTTCCACAGATACCTACCGGATAGGTGGTGTAATTTTTGCGATGACCTGCCTCACAAGTATTCCGCGGCGTTTTGTTGTGTGCATACATTTGCATAAATTTTCTAACAAGCGGTTTGAGTGATCTGATTGATTTATTCGATTGATATGTAATGAATTCAGAAAATGTATTTTCTGTCTAAATTGTCACTGAGCTCAGGCAGAACGTGGTGGCGGTAAAATTAAATAAATTATTCACTCACTTGTTAAACACACAATATAATGAATATAATGATGGCACCAGGAATGCTAATGATGATATATGAGGCATTTCGTTTACATTTGTAGAGGTGGATTATTTTTTTTTCTTTATTAAACTTGGTTTGCTATGATGGGGTAGATTGGTGGGCAACAGTGGGAGAGTGGTCACTTTGAAATGATGTTGCCCTTTGATAAGGGGGAAGATGTGTGGGATGTATTACTCTAAAATAAGGAGAATTTTCAATTTAATTATTCTGTAGGGTAACCGGTCTTATAAGGGTAAAATTGAGTCCGAAGAATGAAGAAGTTCTAGGGTAACGAAAAAATTGTTTTAAGATTCGAAATATATTTTCTACATGCTTTACGTTGCAAATTTTATTTTCCTAGACCATACATGAGGGTTACAGAGATTTTAATAATTTTTTTGGGTTTGCTTAACTTAAATCATGTAATGAAAATTAAATTTTTTACCCAGCTTTTCTGTAAGTTATAAGATTTAAATTTCGAAATATATTTTCTAGTTGCTGTATGTTGCAAATTTAATTTTTCTATGCCGAACTGGTCGTTTTTATTTTTCGTTTTGCTTAACTTAAATTAATAAAAATAAAATAAATAAAATAAAATAAGAAATAAAATAAATAAATTTTTTTCATAATTAAAATCTACACCTACGAGTATTTCCTGTATGATCTGCCGATATAATCTAAACAGTGTCAGTTTTTTAGAATTATTAGCCTCCGAACAGTGTATTTTTAATGTCACTGTGTATTGCTACAGAATAGTGCAAAACTCAAACGCCAACACCAGAGGCACTATCTTTCAAAAGTCCGTCCAATTACTCGCATACGCCGATGACATTGACATAATTGGCAGAACGCAGCGTGATTTAAATGGCGCGTTTGTGAGTATTAAGACTGAGGCAGCGAAGATGGGTTTGGCGGTTAATGAGGGCAAGACGAAGTATATGCTGGACAGAACGTCACAATAGACAGATATTACGTTGAGGTGGTTAAGGACTTTGTCTACCTAGGCTCCGCTATGAACTCAGACAACGACACCAGCGCTGAGGTTAAACGTAGAATTACTCTTGCCAATCGCTGTTTCTTTGGGCTAAGAAGGCAATTGAGTAGCAAAGCCCTTTCTCATACAACTAAAGTGACCATTTTTAAGACCCTAATCATCCCAGTCTTGCTATATTTGACAGAGTCATGGACTCGTATCAAGAGCGGATGAGGTAACACTCGGTTGTTTCGAGAGAAAAATTGTTCGAGTGATTTTTGGTCCCGTCTGCATTGACGGTGAATGGAGAAGGAGATTTAACGACGAACTGTACGGGCTGTACAGCGACATCGACCTAGTCAGAAGAGTGAATGGACACGAATGCTCCGGCGCGGAAGATCTTCGAATCCACACCCGAGGGAAGGCGCAGTAGAGGAAGACCGCGACTCAGGTAGCGCACGCAAGTGAAAGGGGACCTTAACCAACTTAGCGTGCGAAACTGGAGACAGCTAGCTAAAGATTGCGCTGGCTGGAGACGCTTGTTGAGTGAGGCCCAGGTCCACCCGGACTGTAGCGCCAGCTTAAGTAAGTTTGTAAGTGTATTGCTTCCAGGAAATAGAACTGTCTACTGTTGCAGTGGAATTTGAATTAGTTCCTTAAACTATGCAACGATTTTTTACCTTTTTCTAAAAACAAAATTTTAGTGACATACTGTTCTAGCCGCGCTGTCAGCAATCGTACGCGAGGCTGAAGGTTGTCGAGTTTGAAGAAATTTAAACAAAAGTTCTAAAATTATTTTTAACATGAAATTAATATTTAAATATATTTAACAATTATCATTTTAGCATAAATAAAATTGCAATTAATCACTTTCTCGCATTTTAAAGAAAACTTTACAAATTTTGTAAATTAGAGCGGTACGTTTGGGGGACTTATGTTTACAAAAAACAATGAGAAACAGATTCCGACACTTACGAGACTACAGATGAAAGGTTTTTAAATTTTTTCTGAAGTTTCCCAGTGGTTTTTCTTAATTTAAATTCTTTAAAATATTCTTTTCATAATTATTCTTTTTAAAATCATATATATCAATTAGGTTTTTTTTATTTTAGTTAAAACTGCGTATTAATCAAATTTGTAACTCACAAAAACAAATTCACGGAAATATCTAAACAAAATTGTACTACGCAATTCCAGAAAGCAGTTTCTTTCATTTCTCCATAGATTTAAGTAACATTTTGAACAATAACAAACGATGATGATTCCGTTAAACAACAGAATTTCACAATGATGCCAAATTAAACCAAAAATTGTAACGCTTCCACCGAAAACACCGCACAAACAGTCACTATTATTCAAATAATTAATTTTCTAGGAGTTCAAAATAAATCACTGCACAAAAATTGGGTCAACCGTATATGCGAAATTAATTCAGTAAACGTTTAACCACCGGAAAATCATTATTCTCTTCAATACAAACCGCACTACAATCACAAAACAACATAACAATCGTCGTCCTTTTTGAAAACTAAAAACAGCTCTCGTCACTCTATGCGGGAAAACCAATGTACCTACAGTGGAAAACAATTTGCATATAAACACTGCACATTTAAAATGCTAACAAAAAATAAACAAACACTCGAAAAGACCAAACTATTTATTGCAATTCCAATTACCGTCAGGGGCACGGACGCAAATAGATTTGAACTCGTTCAGCAAGAAGACATCCACGACGACGACGGCAACAAATCCATTCGACCTGACAACGACCCAAACCCAATACAAGAAGGGCAGACAGGGAACCTTTGTAGTGCACCAAAGGCAACTCACTAACCGCATTGATTAGCTGCGTCAGGCGAACTCAATGTCTATAAAGTTGTCGGCGGATTTTGGCCTACACCATGAGCGTCTAAAATTAGAAGAAGTACATTTAACGAGCAAATGGACTTGTAGTTGAGTCCACCTTAATTGTCTCCAACTGTCAACTTTCGAGGGGTTGACAAATGCAGGTGCACTGTTTACTTTCGAGGGGGTGTCGGATAAAAATACCCAAATGCAAAAATAAATAAAAGGCTTCCGCCCGCAGCGTGTTGCGTATCTTAACTAGTCCTAAACTTTGTAATCAGCGAATACATAAAAGCCAGAACTGAACTCAATGTAGTAAAAACAAAAAACTAGCCAAAGCAACCCTTTGGGCGGTGAGTCAACGCCCACCCTTTCTCCGTCTAAACATAGGTTTCATGGCTTCAGCATTTCATTTAAGCAACTATGGCCGCAAAATAGTTTTCAGTCACGCAAGGGCTTTCTGTTTTGTTTTCTCCTATTTCGGTTCCATCTACATAACAAGTTTTTTGTTTCTGTGTGTTTTTGTATAGCGCAGCTAGCTGCTAGCCTAGCTGAAATTTATTCCGGTAAATTGGTGTATTGAATTGAATGAATTTGCAGAACTCGAACTCGGCAGAACAAACTTCAGACAAAACAAAGAAATTGTTTTATATCGGACATGTCCTTGGGTTGACGTATGCGAGTGACCTTCATTCATGTTTTTGCACACGGACCGACGCTTAGAGTGAGGGGAATGGGGCGAATTATAATTTACAAGAGGTTTCACTATTTGCGAGTTTGAAATGACCTGGCAAGGGAACATATTTCCATATTGGTTTAAAAGGAAACGAGGACAGTTTAGACTTTAGACGAATGCCATAAAAACGGTCAGGACAGGAAGTGTTTAGTTAGGCGGTCAGGTTGAAATTCGACCTCTTTATAGTTGTATGTGACAAATGGTTATTGATTTTCGTTTAAATATTGTACTTACCTCTCTCTAAAATAGTAATGAGTAAAACGTGAGTCAACTGGGGTGTCCATCATCAATCATATCAGCTAAAATAAATGACTTACGACAGGACTTCCCAATTGTAGTGGACGAAAGCTGACAATAACCATGTAAATATTTTTGTAGGCATGGCAGAGATTGGCAGCAACCAAGTTCTGGACTGAAAGAATCAGATGACAAGAATTTAAATCCCACAGAAAAATTTAAGAAAATAAATCTATGAATTAATCGCCGACACAATTTCTTTCGGTACATATTTACCCTACTTAATAAGGACCAATTCTGATTTTTAGTTTACCAAATTGAAGCGATCCACTCTTAGATGTGTCGAAAAGAATAACAATTTGAAAAAATTATTTGCAAAATAGGTAAAATAATGTTTTTAAAAAAATTACCTTGGGAAAGAACTGTGGGCAAATTTTATTTAACTACAAAAACTTTTTTTGTAAAATCGGCACATCCAATTTTATGACTCTTTATGTGACATTTAAATTTGTATCTCTTTGTTAAAGACGCAGTTGAAACAGAAAACATGTGCATGACGTTGCGCTGTATCAAAAATTCCGCCACAAGAGTCTTTCATATACTTTTACCCTGCGCAATACGTCACAATATAAGAACTACTACGTTGCAATAAAAAACTTCAAACATTCCTGTCCCAACTCGCTGTCAATTTTAGTAAAGCCAACAATAAGTATTTCGTAATATTCTATTTCTTTGATTCATGACTGCATAACATGTTTTTTTATCCAAAAATGAGAATAAGGAACTCTGTCTGGCAAAAATGTACACAAAATATATCTAAATATCTATCCCCCATCATCAAAATACATAAATGGAAACAAGTTTGCTAAATTTTCTACCGTAAAGCTGCCGATAGAAGCTTATTACCTCATGTCATTAATTTTCAAGAGAATGACAGTCTAGTACAATGCGAAAGACATTTTTCCCCCGATATTACTTTCCGACTCTTTCTTTCATTTGGCATTCACAAACTGGCTGTCGCTGTAACAAACTTCTTAACAAGAATCTAGAGCCAGCAGTCGTTCGCCTATAATACCATTGCCAATCAGCCAAAAGCTGTAGCGATTTCCTCATATCGTTTCGTTTATTGCCCTTTGGGAAATGTCAGTGGTTAGTCATCGAAATGTCAACAGCTCCAGAGTTTAGCGGAATAATATGTCTGTTACTAGATTTGATTGCATATTTCTTGATAATAATTAATTCCAATCAACTTTTTATGAATAAATGTGTTCAGTTATTGTTTGTGCCTAGAATTAGTAACAATTGGTACTCCCATTCAGCAGATGTTTTAATAGTTTTTATTTTGAGCTAGCTTACAGGTCTGTTTCTTTACTTTTGTAGTAAAAATGGAAAAGACTGTCAAAATGACAGTGGAGGGGATGAATTCTCTCTCAGAGAGGGAAACTTGCGCAAAAGTTAAGAAACGCTTTTGTAGAAACCTGTGAAAAATTATAGAAAATTCATAAATGTCAAATAGTACAACAAATTCAAATGAGCTGTCAATTTTCAGGCGACTGACAGTTGTTTCAATTCTTACGCAAAGAAATTTGTTGAGTAAAAAGGGAGTAAGAGGGAAAATATCTAGCTCTCTCGAAGCCGCTCTCCTTTACGAATTTTTCGAGTTGAGGAACGACGGTTGAGTAAAATGCAGACCTTATAAGAGTTGTGATTTGCAGTTCGGATCGTAAATGACAACTTTTTGTTGCGAGACATTTTGCACGTTTTCCCAAATGGTCAATAACGATCGGAAAATCTCGTTTTTCTTGAAAAGAATTCAGTTTTACTCTTGACTCACTTGTAACTGTGTTTACAAAGCCAATTTGCACGAAATAGTGACGAATTCTAATAAAGGGAGAATCAATTTTCCTGTCCTCTAAGTTGCCAATCGAGTGATTTAATTTTTTTACCAAACAGCGTATCTCATTTCCAGCTAAGAGTCTGTGAAGAATTGAATTGCTAATGTCTCAAATTATTTGCGAACACTCTCCGTCTTCGCACCACACGTGCCAGGTGGTAGCTCACTCTTTACGAGTTGGATTTTCTATACAGAAATGCTACTAAACCCTGACTTTTCTGTGCTGTACCCTATGAATGGTTATAAAATAATTTAGTGAATGTGAAGAGTGTACTTGGGGCTTCGATACAAATGAATACCTAGGTCCTAATAATTTTTTATAAACGCCAATTTGAACTTGCTCTCACTCTCTGTGGACAAATTCGTTCTTACTTTTATATTGTATAACACAATCCCTTCAAGTTGCATTGAATATTCGGCTGCCACTCCACTAAAATCAGACATTCGACTGAATTCATCAGAGTTTCAAAGTCGTTTTGCACACCAACCTACCCTACCAGATGAAGGAGATATAACGTATAACGTATAACGCATAAGAAGTGTAACAAATTCCTCATGCCGATCATTGGCAAAAGCAAATAGCTTTTTATCACCTAGCTGCTAACAAACAAATCCCACAATCAACAATAAATTAGCCACTTGCGATATATGTCTGTATTTTTCACCGGATTGCCCCAAAGTTCTTGCGCTGTCAAAACGCAAATTTCGCGTTGGAAGCTTCAAGAAGTTGGTAGTTAAAAAAAAAAAAATTAATGCATCATTCGTATGCGGGGTTCGTGCTTCTCGAATTTAAAGAATATCAGCCGCTGCGACGTCATGTACTTTTATGGGCGTACTATTGACAAATTTAAATTTATTTGCTTTTAGGCGGGTGACGTTTTTCAAACATCCCCCCCTCATGAATAAGCTGGTGGCATTTTGCGGTCTTGGCTAAGTGACGATGGGCTCGAAAATATCGGGAGCTTTTTTGGGGAAAACAAAATAGAAGTTGTATGTTTTCAAACCAGAAAAGTATAAAAGGTTCCACTTGGAGCTACAAATATATAAAAGCTCGGGGTTTAACATTTCATCGTTCGGACGTGACCGCCATGAATAGCGCGGAACTATGTATTATTCAAGTCATGGCTAATTATGACCATGACGAGAGGAGAGTAACAT
Source organism: Cheilosia pagana (assembly GCA_936431705.1). Lineage (NCBI taxonomy): Eukaryota > Metazoa > Arthropoda > Insecta > Diptera > Syrphidae > Cheilosia > Cheilosia pagana. The sequence goes on from OW386169.1 coordinate 1,874,511, forward strand.
TTCTATAAAATTGATAAAGTGACCTACAAGACGTCTATAAGAATGGAATAAATTAAGGCCGCTTGGGTGCGTGGGTGTCCGGTTTCGATTTTGTGCGAATTCTGGGCACACAAAATAAAAATACAGTCATTTGCTCTTGAATGGAAATAAATAAATTAAAAGAAGCTTATTATGGTGGAGACGTAAAAAGGTTTTATTTATTTATTATACGTTAATGGAGTTTATTGCGGTTATGGACATTTAAAATAGAACAGGTAAATGTACCATGGAAACAGAGAGTTATTGGGGTAGCTGGGGTTTCTGTGAAGAGATGTTTGGAATATGCGATGTTACTGTGAACTTTTAGACGTCAGAATCACAAATGGCAGTAGTAAACATAGCGCATACTTTGACGCAGTCGTGAGAAGCTAATTCGGTTTTATTTTGAATAACTAGGTTCAGCCTTTAATGGTGAAAGCGGTTGCTAATTAATAATAAAGGTCAAACGAGGACAGGGTTGTTGTTATTTGCTTTCGGGTTGTTGTTATTTGCGGCCCCTAGCAAAGGAGACTGCGACTGACAATTATTGCTTGGAAGTTAAAAATGTCTTCCTATTCGCAGCGAACTTATGTTGACTTGACACATTTTTTATAGGATGTCCCCGTGATACTGTTTTCAGCGGCTTTCACTTTTAGCAAAAGGGTAGGAGGTTGACAGTTCGAAAACATTGGAGGCTTCAGAACTAAATTTCTCACTTAAATAACTGCTGGAATTTGAATAAACAGCATGTTCTCGCAGGCGTCTATTATAGCCAGAACTACCCTATAAAATTATGCAATGCACAATTGGGGCAATAGGTTTTTTCTTAGCATGCTTCTAATTCTTAAAGCTGGCTATGGTTTATTTAGAAACGTACTGCAGGTCTTTTTGTTCTTCCAAGGATAAGGGAAAGTTATGTAAATTTTTTTAAGTGAGTCATTATGATTTGCAGAATTTTTATTCCTTCAGCTGGAACTTAAATATAAATAATAATCAATAAAGTTGCTCGCTTAGAATCCCTAAGAGGATACATACCTTCTTAAAATTATATTTGAATATATTTCCATTTATTATGCATTTCCATAGTGTTAATTTGCAATAAAAATAACCTTACTACTAAGTGTATAAATAATTTTAATAAATAATCTGTGCACATAGAATATACATAAAATTAAATTAAAATAACGCGGCACATCAGTGGTTGTTGGTTTTACTCCTGACAGCAGATGAAAACTCCAACAAGGTGTTACCGCATCTCAGCCGCAATGGACGCATATAATGAAAGAAAAGAAAGTGATTAATGTTAAATGTTTTCAAAGCTTTTTTTAATTTCCACTTAACCTATAAAGAAGCTCACATCTCAAATTGTCAAATAAAACCAAATGCATTTAACTATTAGTTTGAATTTCTTTCATTTTTATTTTTATCAAGAAAAATTGTATTGAATCTTTTTGAAATATTCAGTATTCATTCTTTTGGTTTTGCATTTATAATTATTATAATTATAATTTCATTCTTTTTTGTTTTGTTAATAACTAGTTTTTGAAATTACTACTAAATTGTTTGTTTTCCTTTTGTTTTTTTTTTTTGTTTATAAGTAAATTACAAATTACATTTTATTTAAATCATTATAATTGATGATTTTTGTTTTTACTCATACATACATACTTTCATATATTTTGTTTATTCTTTAAAAAAAGTCTTTGTGCTGTTTTCATTATATTTAAATTTTCATGTATATATAATTATTTGTAATTACAATAATAATTAAAATTACTATTATAATTTGTCTATTTTTTTTTTGTTATATTTATATAAGTAGTTTCATTTTCATTTTAATACTAAACGATTTATAGCTATTCACAATGTTTATTTTTATTTATTTTTTTTAAATTTCTTTAACTACAACTATTTATTTTATAGGTATTAATTATTAGCTGGTTTTGCTAAAGTTTTACTTTTCTCCTTAACAATGAGTGTGTATGTGTGAATTGGAATTGTATTCTCTTAAAATTTACTGATTCTTATGCTTAGTCTAGTCGAATGGAAAAAACGTATTTATAATAAGCAAATATTTATATTTATGTTGTCTAATATGGCTTCTGTTTGAGTTTTATCTTAATCAGCAGTATTTTTAAATAAATTCAGTATTTGATGTTATGTAAGTGAGTGGAATGAATGGGCAATTTTTGTTGTAGAAGAAAAGGCTGACATTATTTATTTGTACACTTATTTAAATGGTATTGTGTGATGTTCTGTAAAAAAAGGGTTACACTTTCGAAATATAATTTTTAAACTAATATGAATATTGAGTACAGTTATATATTTATAATTAAAATATTATATAAATATTTCATTCAACCTTTAGAGATTTGTCTTTCTTATGTCTTACGTTTATTGTTGAGTTTTATTTATATTTTCTTTGTCAAATGTTATTTTTAAAAATTTTATTGTGTTTCTTGAGATGAAAATATTTTATGAAACGTATTTATTTTATAGGTTATCTATATATCCAGTCAGCGAGTTTCGCTTTTAGTTTACTATTCATGATTTCATTTAATTATTTTTCTCAAGTTGTGCTGAATTTAGCGTAAAAAAATTAACTTAGTTTTAACTTATTCTTATAGCTTACTGGTTTTAATTGTATTGTTTTATTTTTATAAAAAATCTTGTGAGTGAATCTATTTTAGTGAATTTCGAAATATTTTCGTTTTTTTTATGTTGAGTTGTCTGTTAATGAAATGAAATATATATCAAATCGCTTGGCTTTATATTTCTATTTTGGTATTGAAACTGTGAATGGTGAAAGCCTGTTGTAGATACACTCAACTGTGCTTAGTTGTAGGAGCTGAAAAATTGTATAAATGTTTTGGGGAGGGGGGATAGGCTTTGCGTGATGGAGTTTCTATGGAGTTGTTAGTCCACTTCCAGAGGCAAAATTAGCTCAAGTCACTTACTGTATTCTCGTGTAAAGTATATAACAGATATCTTTTAATAACTCTGCTTCTATTTAACGTAAATGAATTATGCTTGTTATGATAACATATTACTTACCAACACGCGTGTATTTTTATGATTGTGAATCGTAATTTTCTTCAGGAAATATGCGTTAGGGATTTAACTACTTACTGAGGTGCGTGCTCATGGGATGCGCATCCATATGGGTGCGTGGGTTAGGTGGCATAGTCCAGACGCACTAGGTTTGTATACTGGGTTCGTGCCCGTAATAGGTTTGAGTCAATGGTGAGTTCTCTTTCATGCTTGGTAACTTTTTTTCTGTATTTATCTTCGACTGCTGTTTTGGTTTGTTTTTCTGAACCCTCTCTTAGGTATTTTTTATTTTTGACAAGATTATATATTTTGATGGGGCTACATTTTTCGCCGAAGGGTCAGAAAGATGCCAACGCAACCAAGCTGCCTTTTGTCATTTAATATCACTGTATATCGCTCAGTTTTCTTAATATTTTTAGTACAGAAATTAGTTAGAGCCTTTGCAAGTTAAATTTTTTTTAGTTGAGCGGTACTGCGTTACGCTTGTACCAAAATAAGTCAGATAAGACTGCATGCCAAGTGGCTAAATCTTGACAGTTTCAATACTTGCTGTCGAAATAAGGTCAAGTAGTTGTTTTTGACAGAAAATGTCCTAACGGCCAATGAAACTACTTAAATTTTGGTGATGATATTTTCGTCATTTTTAGCAGTCAAACTTTATCGGACTTTTTACAAAGCTGTTGCATTTTACTATAATTTTATAATTTTTAATGATTGATCTATCTTTCGTGTAAATTTTTGAACTGCCTGTTTTCTGTGCTATTTCATCTCATCGGATTCATAAAATAGCCGCAATCCATTCTCGAAAGTATACAAACAACCAGCACGTCAATTAAGCACATTTTGGTCCAACACAATTGGTCATCTTCGCTCAATTGGCATGCAGTCTAATCTTACCTTAAGGAGCTTTCAAAAGTTGATCTTTTATCCGACAAGTTTTCAACCAAATCCTGCAAGAAACCGCCATTTCTTACTAACTTATTTGGCTGTAGGTTAACATTTTCCTTCCCACGGCACAGCGCGTCTCTTCCCTGCAACAAGTCTCTAAACAACTGAAAGAAAATTACGATTCACGCTACAAAATGAAACATGCAGTACCAAAATGACGAAAGCAGTTAGTTTTCATGACTGAGGATGATTTGTCATGCAGTCAAAATAAAAGTTAAGAAAAAATTTCGTATAAAATGACCAAATCGGTATAGAGAAAATGGATATATAAAAAGATTTAAGAGTTCGACTACATGCGCTGAAAATATTCATACGGAAAGGCAAAGTGCAAAATTTTGAGAAGAAAAAATAATTTATTTTTTTTACTATAAGTCTTGTCGCATTTTTGTTAAAAAAAAGATTAGAGATAAAATGTTTTTTTATTTTTTAAATGCAATCCATAATAAAATATTGTTGAAGGAAAAAGTGCAAGTGATAGTCTATTGTTATGATTTAAAAAAGGAATGATTGTAAATATATTTTTTGTTGTTGTACTTGGATTTTGTACAAATTTTGGTTTATACATACGGTTTTCATTTCTTTTGTTTTGTAATTGGCGCTGGAGGGTAGATTTCTTTGTATTTCGGCGTTTACTATGAGAAAACATTATCTTTTATTATGGACGTTGACAAACTGCGCAACATCAGAATTTTTTGTCGTGAAACTTTGAATATATTTTATTGTATTTATTTTTCATTCTATTGAAATGACCCATTGCACTATTTGATTTAGTTACAAATTTTGTTTTGGAAACAGGTTGAAGGGATTTATGGCCATTTTAAGTTTTTTAAATAATAGTAAAAAAAGAAATTATACAAAAAGATATGTTTTTTGTTTTTAATGCTACAACATTTTCCTTTATTTATTTTTATGAGTGAAAGACTGATGGGGAAATAAAGGCAAATGATAAAAGTACATGTTGGATGATTGTTGGAATGATGGTGTGGTATGATTTTTTTTAAAACTAACAATGATGAATACACTTTTACTACAAATAAGCATTTTTTTAAATATAACATTTAGGTCTATAAAATAAATTGTAAGATATCTTTTCAACAACAAAGAGGCTGGTTACTTTGTGGTCTGAACAAATGAGAAGAATAATATGTTTTTGGAAGTTTGAACATTTTGTTCTGCTTTTTTAACCAGAATTTTGGTCGCTGGACTGCTTAATTCATTTATAGATATTTTTTCGAGGTATCTGCTCCTGTTTTAAACTTTCAATACTCGAATGCGAATATAATTAATGTCGTTTTTTATTGTGTAGGTCTGAAAGTTGGACACCCTTCGTACGAACGTATAGAAGAACCATAAGAAATACGAAATGGACCTATAATTTTGCTGTCTCATTTTAAAACATTTAATTCTTTCATTTAACCAGCAGTTGTTTTAGCAAATCCAGATTACTAAAGCAAAATATATTAACCAGTGCATAAAGTCCAAAAATAAATAAATAAATAAATAAATATTTTGGCGCGACAGGTCTGTGGGACCCAAGGCCTAGCTTCTCGCAACCATTCGCTTTGTGTGGGTTTTCAATTTTTGGGACGAATGGAAGGGATCTACAATTTTACGCCGAGTCCAAACGGCTAATTGAGAAGCTCATTCATGACAGTTTTACTGTCAGACGTTCGCGAGAGGTGGCGCAGTGGAAAAAAACCTTAAGATGTAATTTGGCCCTCTCGGGATTCGAACCTGAGCCCCTCGCTTAGTAGCCCAACACACTACCACTAAGCCACTGCGCCGACCAGTGCATAAAGTGCATAAAGTCCGCAAGTAATTTATATTTGAGGGGTAACAGTCCGCCTGTGAATGCAGACTAGATGCTGCTTTCCTTCAAATCACAGGACAAAAGCAGTGCAAATTTATTTAAAAATATGTCAATCCCTCAGGACAAAGCTCTCCAGCCCCTTTAGAGTGTTGCAAAATAAAATACATAACTAGATCTCCATCCCACTCCATAGAAAATCAACATTCGTGCCCCTAACAGCCCTAAAAAGCGAACATTGCTAGAATGCAATTTTTTAAAAATAAATCAATTTCTTATTTAACCTTTTTTAATAGAAAAATTGAAGAAGCTTTTGTTTGAATTTTTCCCATAGTTCGAATTACTTTTTATGTCTAATTTATTTTTTATATCTCTTCTAATTCAACCGACACAAACTAAAAACAATAATATTTTACAGAATACCTACCACGAAGTGCATGTTGGTTGAATGCAATGCAAATGATCTGCCTTTGTGTATAACACAAGGGCCGAAATTTCATTTAAATTTAATCGTCATCAATTTAATTGAAATTGAAATTTTTTTATTTACTACTAAACCGCGCTTTCAACTAACAATTTAAATTTAATTAAATATCTTGCTCAGTTAATAAATTTTGACCCCAATGTACCTATGTATTAAGTTTTATATTCATTTACCTTTAATTTCTCTTGTTTTTAAACGATATTGTTTTATGTAAGTTTTTTTTACTCATTTTTTATATATTTTGTTTTTATCTTTAAAATATATATCACAGTCATGCTGCTGATAATAGTATTGGTTTTTTCTTTAAAATAAACAGAAACAAATCGTTCTTTTCGTCATTATTCAAAAAGGATTTAGTTTGAATGAGAAGAAAACAAATACAAAAAATTGCAAGTGAAAAGTGAAAATACGGTTTCAATTTGTCGTATTTCAAATTTTAATTTCGATTTTTGTTTGTTTACTCTAAATTTCGAATACAAATTACATAACTATTTAAGTAGAGGGAGAGAAGATTTTCATTTACGAAATTTTTAATGTAATTTATTAATATTAATAATTATTATTAATATTATTTATTTTGAATGCAACTAGATGAGGAAAAGTGTACGATTTTGTTTTGTTTTTATTCAAAGTTTTATTAAATGTATTGCCTTCTTTTACCATTATATATGCTATTAATTTAAATAGTAATATTAAGTTTAATGATTAATGATATTTTTGTGTTTTATTTATTTTTAAATGCAAATACTTATTGTTTGCTATAAAAATATTCGCCAAGAATGAAAGGGGAATTGTTCTTATTTCCATGGACTTTGAAAGTCCATTGACATAAGAGCAGATTGCCTTTGCTTAGTATCCTTGCGATTTATGTACTCTTATTAATTTAGAATTATGGCTTTTTCGTTTTTTCGTATATAAGAAAATTGTTTTCCTTTCGAAAAAATTAAGAAGTAAATAATAAAATGTATTTACTATATTTTCATTAATTTTAATTTATTTTCCTATGCTGGTGTGACTTTTCAGTTTGTGAATTGATTGTTGTCGGTTATGCGTATGGGATGTGGGAATGGATGTGTTTTTTGGAACTATATATAAATTGATTTGCTTATACTCACTCTTACAGTTTTTTGATTTTATGGGACATGAAAATAGGGTCTTAAATAATACGAATAGTTGAACAGAAAATAAAAACCCCAGTGGGATATATAAAATTTTAATTTCTATAAGTTTCACAATGGCCATTCTGTGTGTTGGGTGGAATTTTAAAAATATTGTTCTTTTGCTTCTATATTCAAAGAAAATTCTGAATTATCTATCGCACAAGATTTACAATGAATAGACAAATAGACTGTAACTGAAAAATATAAATTCTTAGACCGTGTGTGATTTTTTATTTTTCATTCGATTTATGTACTCTTTTTTTTTTTTGGTTTAATATGTTTGGTGTAGGGATTTTTTAATTTAAATATTTATTTTTAGTATTTAGTTATTTGACTTATTTTTTTCGGGAGAGTGAATTTATGTTTGTAGCGTGTTTCGTTATTAAATACTAAAAATGCTGTTTCTGGGTGACTAGAGGATCTCTTGTTGGACATGTTGTGGTGAATATATTAACACAATTAAAATGGTTCGAAAAGAAAAAAATTTAAAACACTTGTCAACTACCCACCACCGACAAGAATCCAGCAATATATCGAATAACCACTTTTATCGAAATTGTATCAACACGCAGATATTATTGCTCGCAACCAATTTGTTTTTCGTTTTCATATCAATCTTTTTCGAAATCTTTCACTATTTTCATTAAGTTTTGGCCTACTAAATTTGTTCCTACTTTTTTTTCGTTTACATTAACTTTTGTGTGTTTTTGGGGGAATTTGAATTATGTTACAAGGTGTCTTACCATTTGCCTGGGTTATTTCTATTGGTTTTGTAGTTTAGTTTAGAGAAAGATTTAGTTATTATTTATATTATGTGGTTTTGCTTAGTTTAGAGTGTAATATTGTGTATGTTTTTTTTTTTGAAAAGTGATTTATTGTTATTACCTGTTTTCCTCACTCAAAGTGTAGTTTTGTAGCGTTTTTTATTTTTTTATTTTCACTAGCTCCTACTATTTTAATTGCAATTTTATTTTTATTGTACAAAAATAAATGAAAAAACGGCAGTAAAATTCGCGGAAACCTTTGTCCGAAAATACATTTTTTCCTAAGAGAAAAGAAAACACTTGTAGGCTCTTAGAGCAAGATGTTTGTAGAACCGAAAAATTGGTACGGGCTATACTTTATAGAACTTGGACTTTAGAGAATAATGGAATCGATTTATACTGAAAGTTTTCAAAATTAATTAGTTGCTTTCTATAACTGATCGTTTCTTATATCAGTTCTGCGATTAAAGAGGATCTTAAGGAGGTGTAAGTACACATATGTGGAGCACACTCAACTGTTGGGCTTTGGACTTATTGGACTAGGCAAGGTATCTAAAATTGAGGGGCAAAGACATTCACAAAAACTGTAAACGTTTTACCTTTTTAAATGTTCAATATAATGATCTTCACGATCTTGTTTCTACATTCATTTTAATGGTGGAAAGAGCTTGATGCATCTATTGATCTTTCCGATCATATATTAGTAACTATTTTTACGATCGTCTATTGGACAATTAAATCGATTGCTTCATATACTGATCTTCACTGATTTTCCATTGTCGATCAGAATTGATTTAGTGAAAGTATTTCATTTACTGATCTTCCAAATCTTGTATTGATAATGATTTTTATTATCTTCTATTGGCGATGGTGATCGATCGACCGAAAGCATTTTTTATACACACTGATTCTCAAATGATTATCAATCCATAAAAAGTATTTCTTGTACTGATCTTTATGATCTTACTTTGATGGTATTTTTACAATCTCGAGCGATCGAAGACTGATAATCTATTGATCATAAATTCAAGGAAAGACCAATGAAACTAGGTTCTTATTTCACACTAGCGATCGTGATTTTCTGAATTTCGTATCGATCAAGAGATGATCAGCAGTTTTGCAGTACTTACTATCAGCAAGATCTTGTAAATGCATCGAATCCGATTGGGATAACAAAATGATACAAACTGAATGATCGACCGCGATCGGTTCAAAATTGATCGTCGGTTCAGATTTAAATCATTGGAAACGATTTCCTTATAAATGGGTAGGGATACAAGTCCAAGATTAACAAAACATTAGATGAATGCATAATGGAATCGGAACAGAAATCATCTTAATGCTTAGCCAATATTCATCGAGAGTAATGGATAAAGACGCGCCTAAGAAAGCACCAGTGCTGTGCGAGTATTGAATTGATTTTTTCCATATTTTATTTATTTTCCTATAAATATATTTTATTCCTTACTTGATACCTAAACTTTTTCAGTTTTTGTTTCTTCTCTAAAACAAGTTTAACTATGTACAAGTTGCGTTATTACTAATAGACTTATCCTTTTTTATCTTTTTTGTTATTAATCTTCACTTAGTGTTTATTAGCGTTTTGCTTTATGGTTTCTGTTAATCTGTTCTTTGAAATGAGACTTGTATTTATTTTTTTGTAGGTTTTTTTTCTGAATATTTGTTGTTTTTTTTCGATTTTTTTGCGATTTTTTTCTATGTTTTTTGTATTTTTTTTTGCGAATTAATAAAAAATATCTCCTTCGGTACAAAATGAAAATAGTGTGAATGTGTTGTTAATTTGTGTTCTCTGTGTTTGTTATATGGTTAGATATATATATTTTTATTGGAAGAGGGTCGTACTTTTATTTTCTTGTTTAAATAAATTAAATTATTCATAGTTTTTTTTTTTTGTTAAATTTTTGCTGATCAAAAATTTGATTTTGTTTTTTTTTTCATTTAAAAAGTTTCGATATTAATTTAATAATTAACAAATTGATTTTATGATAAAACCAATAACAATAACCTCTCTCATATGGCTACGAGACAATAATATGTGGTGCTGAAAGTAATACAGCTATTGTGGCTAATATTGTGAACATTGTGAATATGATAAGGCACAGTCTGTCAACGACCATAGCTGCGAATTTCCAATCATTGGCAATGTCATTTTCATCGTCTTCTTTACGGAGCTATTTGGTGGTTGTTTATATTTATTTTTTCATTATTATACCATTTTTATGTAGGTTATATATATTTTAAAGGAAAAAAAAAAGAGAAAGAGAAAGAAATAGAATCGAATTTGTTGGTATCATTTTTTGAATATATCTTGATTTTCTTAATACTAGTATGGCATGCGGTGGAAAAAAGGTTTATCATTCAAAAAGAGTGATTCTAAACTAAGTTTACTAAATCAAAATAAATTGGAAGTGCGAGCAAACTCACCTGATCTGTTATAAAACGTATTTCTTTCAGAATCAGTCCTAGTTCATATTCCGTTGTGTTTTTCACACATGTGTGATGCGAGACTGCGTCCGGCATTCGTGTGCTGCCGATCGGTCCGATGCTACCGTCATCACCTTGACTGCAAATTCAAAATGGAGGTCGTTTAATTAAATTCGATTTTTCCACACATGCAACTGCAACACTCTCACCCGTATACAGTTCTATAAAATGCAGTATTATGTGGCAGTGTTCCCCCTGGCGTCATTGGTCTGCAATTGTGCCGAAAATCATCATCGATGTCCAGCACATTTGCGAGTAACGATTTTGAGGATCTAAGGACACAAAAAAAGTTGATTAGTTTCGATTTGGCATTAGGCCGGACACCACTCACCTCTCTTTGAGTTCCACATCGGATAGTATTTGGTGTTTTCTTTCGGATGATGTGTCAGAACACGGTGTTGGTGGAAATTCCAATATTAATGGCCTACCGGGTCGGCTCATTCGTAGAATCCATGGTAGCCAGCATAAAAAAACTATTCGTACCTGTTAAGAAACGAGGAGTTCAGTATTCAATTAGAGCAGAAGTAATATTCCAGAAGCCATTTATCATAACTGTTCCGCGCGCCCGGAGGAAGTATAGCCCAATGTGTTCCAAGGGTCAATGTGTATAGAGTTTTCTAGGTTAACGATGGGACGAGAACATCTATTATATTCCTTGTAGGAAGTGAATGATAAATCATCTGAATTTGTAAAATTGGACTACACAAGGAGTGCGCCATACATCACTTTTCGCTTAATGCACTTGTTGGCGGTGGCAAAAAATATTCACTTTGTCGAACAGTGTCTCTTGGTTTGGTTGGTGTTTGCAATGTGGTTCGACGGACGCAGTATTGCTTGTTCAACACTTTTAACATTTGTATGTCTATCTTGGGTGCTTAGCTGGGCAGTAATCGCTTGGGAATCCCCTTGGGAATAATTGTAATGGCAAATGGTATAAGTAGACAAATCTGTCCTTTCGGAGTTTGAATCATTTCATCATTTTCTATAGAACTTTGGAAGTCTACCCAAGGTTCACTCATCGATTTTGATATTCCCAATCATGCACAAACATTTTTTTCCTGCTGTATTTTTTTATCAGAATGTTTTTATTTTCTTTTAATTTTAAAATAAAAATTAATAGAAGTTATAAACAAAAAAAAAATGCTGTGATTGGGTGGGCTACCTTTTTGACTCCGATTTTGGGCTTCAACTATTTTAAAATTGCCTATCGAGCCAGTTTAAGACCTGGCAACCCTGGTATAGGTCTGTTTCGCCTCTCAATTTACAAATTTTAACAAGTGGCGCAGTAGCTTAGAGTTGGACTACTAAGCGAGGGGTCCCCGGTTCGAATCCCGAAAGAACCTAATTACATTTTAAGGTTTTTTTCCACTGCGCTACCTCTCGCGAACGTCTGACAAACATCCGAGAGTAAAACTGTCATGAAAGAGCTTCTCAATTAGACGTTTAGACTCGGCGTAAAATTGTAGATCCCTTCCATTCGTCCCAAAAATTGAAAACCCACACAAAACGAATGGTTGTGAGACGCTAGGCCTAGGGTCCCACAGACCTGTCGCGCCAAAATATTTATTTATTTATTTATTTTTTTATTTTAACATATTTTTACTTTTAAAATATGTATAAGCAAAAAACACGAGTGGTCTCGCACGGGTAGCACTTCCGAATACCCAGCAATATTTTTAAAAATATGACTTAAGAGTTACGCTAGTTTTAAATAAATTTGAAAACATTTTTCGCCCTCGCAGGATTTTCCACCAAATCGATAAATTTCACTTAAAAACCGGAGCGAATTTTGAATAATTAATTTTATTATCTGCTGATCGTCTGACTGCCTGAGTGTAACCACTACAACTTGACCTGCCTCTTCCTAAATGTACAAGTCCCTCGGTTCTTCTGTAACATATTTAAGGACCTACATCCCTAAATTCGACCTAGAAACATGGAAAAATAAACTTAAAGCCACATTCCGCTGTTGGAAAATGATTCTTTTCATGAAATGTAATCACCTCTTGCCTGTCAGTGGGTATACGGAAATATTGATATATGGCCACCACCACCTCCAAGTACTTTTCTAATAATTCCTTCGACTGTCAAAACCACACAGGGTAGCAGGTCAATTCACCCAAATTGTATTGAACGAAAACCTGCAACAGTTGCACCAAAAATCCACATCGTCCACCCTTGACATAAATCAATCTTTCCTCACAGCTCCCTTATGCTCTATTTCTCGGCCGCCGCCAACATCACCACCGTCACCGTCGCCGACGCTCAAAATATTGCATTTTTCACACTTATTCTGACCCATTTATCAACGACAATTGCAATGAAAAGCGTACTACATGCCCTCTCTCTCTCTCTGTGTTTCTGGATAAATAAATTCTCTTTCATGGCGGGAAAATAAAAGAAAACAAGCAAGAAGGACATTCGGTTTTTGTATTGCAATGAATTGAGATTAATAGTATTCTATTGATCCCGTTTTCTATGTCTCCACTGGACGCGGTACATCTTTCTCTCAATTCGAATTTTTCGAATATAAATGATGATTTTTGAAATGAAAATCTGTGTCCTGCCATTATTATATATCTGTATTTTATTTTTGCATGCTTTTTAGTAAATTGATATCCTTTTATGCATAGGTTTCGGCATTCACCGCATCAACATATCCTGCATTATTATCCAACGCCAGAGAGATAGAGTTGGAAATATTATATGAAGATTGAAATCAATCCGGTATCGCATCGAATGGGAAAGCGGATAGCTAATCCATTAGACCAAATCGGTGTACGAGCTCGTGAGCATGTTAACTGAATTGATCCTTATGAATTATGAAATGATTGCAATAAAGGCGAGGTAGTGGTTCTATGGATGTTTCGCCTCCTGGTGGGGTTTCTTTCTTTTATGCAGTTAGAAATGATGTTGCTATTTATGGTAAGACATATCAACCAAATGGCTTTGCTCGATTTGTGTAGGTTAACTGATTTTTGCTAGCTAACTGAGTTGTGAAGATTTCCTTAGCAATGAGGTGGCAATAGTTGACATAGGGTTTGACTGCTTTTGTTTTACGAAAAGGAAACTTTTTTACTGGCTTTCTGGGGGACGTATTTCCAGCGGGTTTTAATCGGAAGACAAACTTCTATCTGCATGGATTTTGGCACATCCTTCGTGTACGATTGACGAAAAGGAAGGCTTAGAACAGTATAAAGGAATAAGTTCGTGTTGCTTTTCTCAGTTTGGCTGGCCATTTCACAATGAGTAAAATTAATTCAAGCTTTTATTTAAAGACTTACGAAACACATTACCAGTTGCTCGAAGGACTGTATGTCCGAAACCCCACATAACTCAACTCAATCTTCACAACGGCACTGCCCTACATTTTATTTAATTTATTGATTTTAAGGTCCTTTATCCCTAAAAAATACAACTCGGTCGCACAAGGAAAAGCACTATTTATTCAACCACCTTCCGTGCACCGAGTAATCCCATTCAACTGGGGTCGAATCGCGTCGTCCGTGAACGAGCAATACGTGACGGAATTTGTTTTTATTTCACATGTAAATCAACTTAATTCCGTGAACGAAATGCTCAGTTAAGGACGACGCAATTCGACCCCTGGTTTTCTATACCACTCAATTTTACGATCGCGATATGAGCAATTGTGTGCGACGCACTCCTTCACCTAATCTTGAGAAATATCATGTGCTCGGATGCAAGAGACATTGCTATCCAATTATTGCATTCTGTTGCGGATATTTTTCTAATATTAAATTTCTAATATCAGGAGATAAGGAGTCAGCCATAGGTACACACACAATGCTTGCATTCATGGTTTATGTAGTTTGAGCGAATGTGTGTGTGTGTGTGGTTATGGAAGGAACATTTCTTCGGGGTCTTTGAATTCGTCGATTCGACTTCTCAAAAAGGACAACGACGGCGATGGATTGTAGGGATATGCATACAAATCCCGTATGCGATGTCATATAATTTGATCCTTCGTGTGCAGAGTTATTGCACAACGCACTCACATTTCATTTATATAATATTATGCGCACACAAATCCATCTAAGGATATTCTTTTTTATTTTTGTTTGCGCTGGAGGGACTCCGCCAAGCACTTTGGTTCGATGCATCGCCATCGTCCTTACCTGGGGGAGTATTGACTGTCATTGTTGATATGGATGCGTGACGACGGTGACTGACACGATTGTGTCCTAGAGTCAATCGTGAGCGCATTTGCCGTTAGGGCGTTGTTAGTCCATTGGTTATGGTGGTGGTGGGTGCAATTTAAATGATGGCGAAGTCACTGACCCGGGCGCTGAGCGGGGAGGTTTACCAATCGGCTTACAAGGATAACCAATGTGTTGTCGGGTTTTGTCATCAAGATTAGCTTAATGGATTGGCGGAATTGGGTTCGGGTTTATGTTGGCCTTATAATGGGCAATCTTGATGCATGTCTCCCTATATGAATTAGCTTACTTTGTGGGATGAGGTCTCACAAGTTCTCCCGTGTTCCGATCGACTTTGTGAACTTCGTGCGCGGCTGCCTAGAGTGGGACCCCAGTTCCAATTGCCTTTGAAAAAGATTTAGGCGTTCGAAGGGACGCACCTACTCTCAGTTCCACCTCAATCCAGTATGGAATTTCCCAAATCAGGACTCAAACACGAGTTCTACGTTCCCTCACATGGGACATGTAATTTTCACACACGCACTCACATTTACTGGATAATAAGTAAAGTCCTTTCAATTCGAAATACACCCAACCATAAAAGCCCCCTTTGAAAAGCAGTGCGATTGTGCTGAACAAAACACCACATTTCCACTTCCGGAGCAACTTAAATTTTTATTAATTTTCCGGTTGCATAATTTACATGTTCGATCATTTTCACCAGGCCCCATTGAAACTCAAAAAAACACCTGCGTTCGTGTTGCATGCATCTGACACCAATGAACAATTGAAAACACAATAAAATTCGATTAACCCACTTCCCCCTCCCCCGGACGTATAGTTAATAATAAATAATTAAAAAGGATTTACTGTGGCGCCCATAAACTCACCCATTCGGACATTTCATGAGTACTAGCGTTTCGATGATGATAATTTAATATTAATATCGTTGACACAACGGATGACGCTACCATAAACATTATGCAATTGAAATATGTACCTGCAAAACAGAGGGAATACACAAGTTACTATAAATCCGTGTCACAAAGATATATTGATGGGTTAATTTGATTATATATCCTTTCGTTACCTAAAAGCGGAACAGCATCGGATGTCGCAGGCATCGTTTCTGCTACCATATTAAGGAAGACAGTAAGTGAGAGGAGAATTGTTACACCTGAAAGAGAAACAGAAAGAGAGAGAGAGAGATGAATTAAAAATTACGAATTATACACCACTTTGAATGAGATTTATTATTTATCCCGAGACGCACACACTCGAAAGTGCATCGAAACTGGGTCACAGGCAATTAGCAAGTTAGCCTCGACTTACTACAATAATATTCATCTTCACAGAGTCAAGGCTAATATGCAATTGGATTTGCAATTGGAGCAATTACTCAAATAATTACTGCCGCAGGGATTGGCAAAGGAACAGGGTTGGAAATGGTATTACTAGGGTTTTCCTTTTTAGCCAAACAATCAACATTGCAAATGTATGAATGAGTAATTGTGTTGGATTGAGTTTGAGATGCCCTGTGTCGGGAAATTGAGATTGAATGATGTGGGAAAGTCGGCAAGGGAGTGTCACACAGTTTTTCGATAGTGGAATGGGAAAAGTGCTTCTTCGATGGGACGTTTTTGTTGAATGACAGGCATCTAAATGGGGTTTAAAACTTGAGGAGTTGATGGTAATGAAAACTGCTATGAAAGGTCCTTTGTTAGCCCAAAGCTTTCGTTGATGATGTCCGCAAAAATTATACCTTTCGCGACATATGATTTTTTTAATAGCCCTTTTGTTGATGAAGTCAAATAGGCCATCCTTGTTTTCGCCTAAAAAACCTGCGAGGTTAAATACCTTCTTCTGACCACGCCCCTCTTCTCATAGAAAAAGAACGAATTTTTAGCCTCCCGGTACTTCAAGTGCAGAAAATTTATTATTGAATTGTAACTGACCTCAAGATGGCGTTTCCCTAGAGTTCTTGAGAAGTCCCAGTAAAAGTAAAAGAATCAGTAAAAGCAAGCGCAGAAAATCTGTGGCAGCACTAAGCCAAAAAGACAACAGAAATCTCTCCACTGGAGGTGTTAAATTTACAAAATTAAAGCGATGGAGGGCGAGACTGACGTTCCCCAATAATACTGCTGATGAGACTTCAAAATTAGTCCATGAAATATTAAGACTAGTATTCAAAATAGACTTCACCAGCAAAGATGTAAAAGACACGTCAATGAGAGGATACATTTCTGACCATCTGTCATCAATTTTAGGCGTTCTTTTGCGGCACTTTCAGAAATAGGGAAGTGCAAACTATTTCTGACTCTTTTCTCCACGCCTTTTCTTGCTAATATTCCCAAATTTTTTAGCGCACTTTGCTAACTTAAATCAATGACACAGAATTTGGCACTTTTCTGACATTTTTATACAAAATTCTGGCAGAAACTTATCCGCCTAAAATGTTGCTATTTGTTTCTTATAAATTTGACAAGTTATTTCAGGTAACCTTTTCAGAATCAATGTCTGCCATTTTTATCCAAAAACATTTCTGTCCCTTTTCAATTTTTATGTCGACTTTTCTGACATTTTTCTACAAAATTCTGTCAGAAACTTCTCCGCCTAAAATGTTGCTATTTGTTTCTTATAAATTTGACAAGTTATTTCAGGTCACCTTTTCAGAATGAATGTCTGCCATTTTTATCCAAAAACATTTCTGTCCCTTTTAAATTTTTATGTCGACTTTTCTGACATTTTTATACAAAATTCTGGCAGAACCTTCTCCGCCTAAAATGTTGCTATTTGTTTCTTATAAATTTGACAAGTTATTTCAGGTAACCTTTTTAGAATGAATATCTGCCATTTTTATCCAAAAACATTTCTGACATATCTTTAAATTAAAATCAAAAAAAAAATCCTGAGAGCAACTGTCGCATTTTAAGAGTTGCCCAAGACTGTCTTCATTCTCGGAAAAAATTGTGTACCTTCCAGAGCCCATTTAGAATTCTACATCAGCCAACAACAAATTCGACCTGAATTTCCTCGTTCGACAGAAAGTAAACAGCCAAATTCGATTCGATTCGATTTAAAAAATTCATCACAATCGCAAGCAGCTACATCGTCGGCAACATGTGATGCATTTTATTATCAATTCAACGAGAATGAGAAAACATTTGTTATTTCAAATGCCAGCCTGCATTTGTTTAGTCTATTTTCTGTGCAATTTTGGTACCTTCCACTCTGGCGAACGCCATTAGAGGACGTCGAGCCAACAGTAACAGAAAAAGTACATATACCTCACGGTGAGGGCGGGGGATATGTGCGCTCTTGCTCAATATTGTTGTGCTGATTGTACGCAAAGTGCAAATATTGACAACTTTTCGCCTTCGGAACATTTTGCGCAAAGGCTGTGTCGTCCTTCGCCTCCTCAGTTCAGTGAATTATTAACGGCAAAAACACGTCTCACAGGACAAGGATGCAATTTCTTGTTTATTTAACTCTAAATGGGATTTTATTTATTTTGTTTTTAATTCATTTTAAATTGCTTATGATTGTCATGGAGCCCATTGTGTTCGCGTATCCTTTCAGCTAATTAAATTCGAGCATTATTTCTCTCCATATCGACGGCTAACAACTGGGTCAGTTGTTAACTGTGGGGAGTTGGCAAATTTATCGATAAAATGTTTGTTTGTACGCAGAATTGTGCCACGTATAGTGATTTGCTCGCATCCTTTTATACGGTCGTGGAATTTCAATGAGCTCTCTCTCAACCCCGTCCTCCTTGCAATTGGCTGCAGGAATGCAATTGCCAATTTAACTGCTTAAGTACCCACCGCATATATTTTACGTTGTATAATCGATGAAAGGACCTTTCTCCTTTTCTCTTTGTGTGTATTTGAAGTGAAATTCAGAAATGGATCTATGGGTGCATACAAACAGTTGGAAAAGTAGCTACTCATGCAGTTTTTCATCGTCGTCTTCTTCTTCGAATCTCTGGTTTGCCTTTGGGGGTTTAAAAGTTTTTCTGTTTTTTCGGGGTAAAACTCTACCGATTGCAAGTTTCAACAAGAAAAAACAAAACTTAAACCAACTAATTTGGTAAAAGTGGATAAGTTTAGATGGGGAAAGAAACCTCTCAGAAGTTTTGAACTGAAACGAGTTCAATTAGCAATCGAAAGAGAGGGAATAAGATAACTTGTGGGTTTGCGTTTTGCGTTTTTTTTCTCACTGCGTCAGAAGGGGGAAAAGGAATAATGTGTATTTACAGACCTAATGATAATTTCTCTCCAGAATCGGGTGGCAGTGTGAATCCCAGCAATGCCATTGATGCAATTAGAACACACGGAATAATTAAGTTAAAAAAATAATACAACGTTCGTCGACGAATAATGATGGCGAATGTAATATCGATATATGGTTCCGGGCAGCAGTTGTAGTAGATTTCGTTACGTTTGCCAGGAACACCTGTGGGAGAAAGTTTTTTTTTAATAAGAATGGAATATATATATTTTTTTTGCATACATTTTTGGTGGAAATTGCAACGGGCTAAGGGCGCAAAATCTGGGGGCGAATCGCGTCCATCAACGACCATTACGTGACGGAAATTGTTTTTGTTTCACATGTAAATCAACTCAATTCCGTGGTCGTAATGCTCGTTCACGGACGACGCGATTCGACCCCTGTTTGAATTCGCCATTTATTTCAAAAGTTGCATTAAATCGAGGTCTGTTGGTAGGTAGATCTAGAAAGTGTTTTTGCTGTGTTGTTGTTGTAACCAAGGTAATTTTTTAAAAACTTTATTTTACCAATTTTGCAAATACTTTTTTCAAATTATTATTCTTTTCGACACATCTAAGAGTGGATCGCTTCATTTTGGTAAAAGAAAAAATGGAATTGGTCTTCATTAAATAGGGTAAATATGTTCCGAAAAATTGAGTCAGCGATTAATGTATAGATAAATCGATGCGGGAACTTTGTGCGTGTAAAAAAATTCGTAGGAAGCTTCTCGCTATCTAAAACCTGATCCCTTCAAGGATCGCGATGGGCCTACTTCCTTGTGAGAAGTTCGCCAAACCTATCCCTGTACAGTCGTGTACAAAATCACGTTGGTCACATAGAGAAATCGACTTAAAATGGAACGCGTTTGAATTCTTATTTAGCGCGCTGCCAGTTTTTTTAGAATTCTTGAACAGTTGATCAACTCATTCAAGTGAAAAATACAGATCAGTGACTGTGATTTCGGTCTACAACTTTTTTCAAACTCCAGTGACTTTCGCCTACCTCCCCAGTCTCCAAAAACAATTGCTATTTATCGACTTTGCAAAACTTTATCACGTCGTTAAATAGCTGCGCATAAAGTGCACTGCATAAAATTTATTAAATTTGCTGCAGCAGGAAAGTTTTCGCCAAGTTTTCCAAGAATTTTTACCACCCCATACACCGCACCCCTATAATAAAGGAACATAATAAAGTTGAAGTGTTCATGTCTTAATTTTCATAAACGACTTTGAACAAACAACAAACATTACTTGCACATTGTAGTGCGGTCGCCGCGGAACCTATACAGTCCACACTCAATTTAATCTAACATTAGCTTATGTAAGTTGAGCACGAGCAAGTAGTGTGCAGTCCTTTTGTCTTGTAGCAACACTGAATGTGTGGAAGGAGGTGGTAAAATGAATTTTAAAGTCAACTTAAGGACCGATTCTTGACTATAAGTACCTTTAAATTTAGATTCCTGGCCAAATGCAGTGCAATTAACAAATTAAATGGCAAACTAAGGGTACAAGGCGTGCAGCTTCATGACATCTTGAGCAAGTTTAAAGTGTACTGGCATCTGAAACTTGCCCAACTTTTTTTTTGCTGCTTGTGTTGTGCCAGTTGTCTGGCTGTACAATGCAGTTGTGAGTGTCAGGGGCTGTAGTGGGTGGGTCTGGGGATGCTTGAGGATCAAGTCTCCTTGAATATGCAAAGATGCACTATGGGAGGTCATACGCAGATGCTGCAGCTGAGCGGTGGACATGTCTAAAGTAAGTCTGCTTTATTTTTTTTATTTTTATAATTAGAATTTAGTTTTAGGTCGGTTGTGCAAAAAAATTTAATTAAATCGCAGAGCGGCTGCAGCTTTTATGCGACTTCTTGGAAGTTTGACATCGATTTGGGTATGAACTGATTTTTTTTGGGGGGTGTGGATCCAACGAATGCAAGTCCCATTGACAGACGGAAGACTTGTTCGTAATCGCGATTCTCCAAATCCGGAACTGGGATAAGTGAGTTTGTGAATATTTTGAGGATTGACAACGATGCCAGGTGCATTCGTGTGAGTTATGGGTGGGGCGGAAAAATGGATGGATCCTTTGGAGCGACACTAATTTGACTGAACGACTGTTTGTTTGTAATTTCTGTCAACAGAGACGATAGGAAAGGGGGACACTTCTTGCATACCAAACTGAGGATAGAAGGAACCGGATGGTTGTCTTTCTGCGGAATTTCCAAAGGATTTTCTCGTGTCAATAGTTGCATTGTGACTTGTTCGATATGGGGAAATTTTGTCTCTACCTTGCGAATAAGGGTTGTGTTACATGAGACAGATTGAATCTGTTGGAAGAGGTAGCTGATAGTCGATGACACATTTTCGCAGATGAATGAAAGTGGCCTACTTTTGAATAGAGCTACCTGTTTTCTGACAGTGGCATTATTTTCATGTATCGAATTGTGTTCTTTGCATGAAATTGAAGCCTTTTTTCGAGGTTTTGCTGTCTAAATTGACCAATCAGATGAAATTCTTTGTGTGACTTGCAGTGGTTTCGACATTAGCCATCCTTACCATCTCCTTTTGTTAGTATAAAACTCACTTCTGTACATTTCTCCATCAATTATGAAGAAAACTTACACAATCACCACTCTTGTACACGTTTTACCCCTTAAAAACTGCATCGGGGTTATCTGTATCCCTTGCACGTTATCCGACCAGTTGCCACCATCTTCATCATCGTTCGGGTCACGAGCATCCCACTTGCTTGAGTGGCAAATTGGCCATACGAGAGCGAGCGCTGCACAGTAAGTGATCCTTCCGTGATGTACCATCCACCATATGCCGGAGATGCATCCATCCACCTATTAAGACTCGATACCAAACAGGAAAGTGGGAAATCCACCATTCACTTGTACTTGTTGCAATTTCCAACAAATTAATTTTTATGGACCCCAGCGCACACACAGAAACAGAGGAGCTGGGGCAACAAAAAAAAAAAACGGATACATACCCAGCAGCTCCCATTCACCATTGAGCACGTAACTACTGATATCTCCTCCAGTCTCATCTTGCAATTGCAAATCCAGCTACACAACCAGATGAACAACACCGTACACACAAGGACGACGGCACATAAAGGAGGCGATAAAATAAAATAACACACATTTTTAAAAAGAGCGTATGAGGGCCAAAGGCAAAGTTCAAACCTGAAAGCCATCATAGGTCCAGCTGCCGAATTTCATTTCGCATCGTTGGTCATCGAACGGAAACCATGTTATGTCGATTTTGCATGTCGATTTGAATATGCCAGGCGGCACATACAGACACGATCCGTTGCTGCGTACAACAACATTCGTTTGATATGTCCCATCGAAACCTTCGTCCGCACTATTATACATCAGAACATCCGGTTTCCATATCCGATGCGGTGGTATACGTAAATCCTTTACACCGCCGTAGTCTGATGTGTTCCATCTAAGATTCATATCGTTCCATTCCTGCTCGTACCGCCGGTCGCCGCCGGAATACACCCCCACATCAGAGATCACCATTTTATTTTTTATTTTTTTTTTCCATATGTGAACACATACAGGAAGGTTTTTTCGAAGGGTTGAAGGATGTGTTTCCACATTTTTTTTTATTCGTTCATGTTTTATCGTTCGTTGATATCCATATTCGATGATGTTTGAGGTTGTTGTGTTGTTATTTTGCATATATGTTGTTGTTGTCGTTGTGATAAATGATGACATGAAATACACACGGGAGAGAGATGCAAATATTAAAACGAGGCAGAAATATCAAATAAAAAAACCATATTCGTGGGATAAAAGGATGCTACAAAAAAAAAAAGGATAACTGGGTATGTTTATTATTTCATGTCCATGATTTATTAATTTTCTGTTGCTGTGAGTTTTTGCATGGTTCGCAGTTGCTACTGCCTTAACTAGGATATTTTCGCGTTTGTATTGGTTTTTGTTGGGAATTGCGGTTTAGGGGGAGGATTATTCTTTGTGAGAGTGTATACATAGGAAACGATGACACTTACCAGTTTCAGCCAGACATTTGTGACGAGCAATTGATTTTTTTCATCCTGCAAAAAGAGAAGAAGAGATGATTACAATTTAAGGACACGAATTGAATGAGGTTCATATACGGGATTAAGGTGTGTGGATGGACATTTGACAGTTTATTTGCAAGTTCGAGTTTGACCAAAGAAGTGGTAAATGTTGAACGCGCGCATTTGGTGGAGAACAAAAAAAGTTACGTATACGACAGAGTGTGCGGATATTTTTGTCGGATGCTTGGGTGAAAATATTTTGGCAGATTTACCACGGAGTTGGTGAATGTTATGACGTGGACTGACAGAACAATTATTTGCAGTCTTGCAGATTGAATTTTTGAGTGTTTTTAATTCAATGCGGGTGTACATTCGAGCCCTTTTCAGTCATGGAACACTTTTAAAATCATGGAAATGTGTCTGAAGGTTAGGGGATTTATATAAACTAGTACCGCCCGTGGTCGAAATTCAACCAATTTTGTCTGTAGATAAAGTAACGAAAGCCAACTTGTTTCTTACATAATTTATTTATTATTTATTTTAATTTATTTATATGTTTGATCTTAATTAATATACCTTTCCGCTATGAAAAAAGAATGGAAAAGGGCAAAACATGAATGTTCGTTTCCATAGTAACACCTCGCAGATAGATAACTCTATAATGCCCCTGAAATAATATTTTATGATTGCTTACTTTCGGTTTTAATTAAATTGCATACCTTTATGGGTTAATGAGACTCTCCAACAGGTTCTAATCTAAGATGATTAAATTCGTTACTATGGAAACATGACGGCGACAAATTGAATGGCAACAAAATGCTTTCGATTAACTGCTAAGCATTTTGTATGGGAAATTCTCAACTTCATTTTAAGAGTCTTAATGTCGACATATACCTACGATTTTTTATTTCTGCACATCTATGGCACAGTACCTTTCGAATGATATAAGTTTCATTCTCCTCATTTCATGATAAATACTTAAAAAGTGTACGGAAACTTTTGATGTTTACGTATTAATATGATTAGTATTTACACAAAATAACACAACATTTTAAATGTGTTTGGTGGCCAAAATCTTAGATATAAATTCATTAAAGCAGCGGGTGGCCCCCACCCATCTTTAGTTTTATCTCAAAAGAACTCTGTCCGTGCAGGTAAAATATGTTTGGCCTTATTTCGATTCTAAATTTGGAAAGTAAGCCACAGAAAAAAAAACTATTTTTCTAATCTTATTTTAAGCCAAGTTTGGAAATCATCAAAGAAAAATCGGTTTTTCTGGAATAATTTAAATTTTACTTTCTGGTTATTTTTTTCCAAAAATTTGGCTCACTAGGCCACTAGGCTTACCCCAAGAGAGCAAGTATGGGCCTATTTTGGTTTCTTCTAAAATTGAATAAGGGCATTTATTCTGAGCAGTTTGGACTAAATGACAAGTCTTACTTCTATTTTTATCTACGTTTAAAAATTCCTTCATCAGACATACCTCAAGGCAGTAATTTTAGTCCTCTAATGGTTCACCCAAAACGAACATAAACGAGCAGTTTTTCAAAGGATGGACTTTCACCTTAAAATGGCTCTCCCAAAAGGCCTTCTATCGCTGGTTTTTAAATTAAAAAAAAATATATATTCAGAGCTCGAAAATGTTGCAATCCTTGCTCTGGCACTGCCAAACTCAAGTTATCCCTCTGAATCCTCAAAACAGTGCAGTGCACACCGTACACACAATCACCTTCCCACCCCATGATCGCATTCACCTGTCACTCTCACTTTTAACGCCTCCAGCTTTAGTACAAACATTTTTCAACACACTTAAGCGAGGTCATATCCTCAGAGTTAAGTGTCTCATATAAAAAAAGGATATACTCCGCCGTTCAATTCCCATTAGTAAACAACTATCATTGCACATTACGATAAATTCCACCATAGCTGCTTGCACCTCAAGTTGTAACCCATAAAAGCGGGCTATCTCCATCTGTTTGCGCTGCATGCTCCTGCCAGCTATTGACAGTCTGTGCGCTTCATACAACCTCTCGGTTGGTTTAAATTTGCATTCAAAGTGAAAATTATTATCAACCATATATATGAAACATATTCGCCTGCAAACGAGAACAAACCATAACGAGTATGCCAACTCGGAGTTCAAGAGTGTAAACAGAATCACTGGAAATTTATTTTCCCTGCTCTACTACTCGGAAAAGTGCATTCAATGGCTGTGAATCTCTCCTGTGTGTGTGTATGGGGTGAATATTCCAGGTATATGCTTTTTTATTCGTGTCTATGATCAATTGCTCCGTAGTTGGTCCGGGGGGAGCCACCAGGATTTGCATGCATATCCCATTTACCCAGTTCCCACGTCACATCTTCCATAACTAGCGTCCGTATATTTACAGGATTCCAAACCTTACTCTATCGCAATAAAGGGGTTCAAATGTAAATAACACACTCGCACAGCGCAGTGAGTGCGCACCACGCAGAGGGTCTTTCCCAGGGGACAGCGTACTATACAGGATCCAATAACACGTTGGGTATGTTTGTGACCAAACCGAAAACTGGGTCACACTCGGTGTAACAATTTGGTGTCAGTGGGATCTCCTGCTGGATTATACGAAATGGACGCGATGGATATAGGGAGAGCTGAATTTACTTAGCACCGACTCCTTGGGGTTGCTTCTTTTTGCACATACACTCTGCGATTTACTTTCCATGGGGATTTGCTAACAAAATAGATTCCCTAAACCTCATACCTTCATTCCAGTGAATATTTTGATCCTGGGATTAATCCTTTTGATTCATCCGTTCGCAACAGAAGAAGTGCATCAAAGTTTAATTTTTAATTTTCTCCTGCGGCACTGTATCTACACACCTACACACAGCTAAGGATAATGGCCGCACTTAAGAAGTTTTCATGCTCCAGCACATATACAACACTAGACACGGAGAAGAGCCAGCAAGTGACTAATCTTTCCGTTTAGAAAGCAAAACAATGGCGAATGCATCCCTTGAGCGGATGTATAGGTTTATCCAGAGAAGTAGCTGCTTGTGTCGCCTGTTGGCTCTTCCTTCGTGCACTGTTGTCGTCGTCGTCGTCGTCGTCATGATAATCGTTAAGGAAATTCGTTTTAATAAGTCACGTAGGGTGTCTCATATGCTCTGCTATGGCTTTTAGCTGACAGAATCCTTGACTTGGCACAAAAAGAACAAGCAATGCATCGCAACAAGACAACCTGGCTTTCTGGTTGGAGTGTGCAACAATAAGACATGCGGATGGATGATGATCGTCATCATCTTCGGTTGAAAATATGAGAGGTTGTGTGTGTGTGGCAAAGTGGGGGTTAACCTGTGTACCTATTTATGAACGAGTGCTGAAATCAAGGATTTTATCGCGTCATAAAGTTGAAAATTAGGAATAAGGACATGTAAAACGGTTGGAGAGGTGCTCATTTTAGGCAGAGGGGTTCTGTGAGTGTCAGCAAAGGATGTGGTGTGTTTATCACTTGGTTTTCGTCGTGCAGATAAGGTCAAGGATAACGTCGCAGGCAGGGTTTAATGTGCATGCCAGTAGTGCAGAAGGTGACTAAGTGCAGTGGATTTCAATTTCTCAAGGATTCTGCACGCGGGTTCATGTAGTAATAGAAACTTGCACATATCTGTGCAAGTCAACCGTTTAGTTCTATAAACTGTAAGCGTTCCCCTCATTAAGGCCAACCTGATGGCGACTCAGAAATCACGCAACATTTGCCTTGATTAAATTTCATTAAGGATGCAAACAAAAAAATCCATTTATAAAATTTCCTTAAATCCTTTTCTTGGCTCCACCAACCAACCACACACTAAATACCCAACTTTCCTTCCAAGTTTGTTGCAACTTTTACCGGGAAAGTTTCACATCGTCGACGACGAAAATCGAGATAAAAAAAAAACATCCTGGCAAATTTAACAGCATTTTCACACGAGTATCAATTTCACACCTCCGCCCTCGTGTGCGCGAATAGTCAGTGGCAAAACTGAGCCGCGAGTCCACTGTTTGCAACAGAAAACAAGTTCGTTGACACACATTCTTAAATTGTAAAGCGACTCCTTGCGTTCGCAGTTAGCGAAAGAACTGGGGTGGCTTTTGATTGCAGAACATTCACACCGTGGAAATGGTGCTGCATTCAACTGTTGCAAGAAGAGCGCTTGACAGAAATTGAGTGGTGTCGGAGGACATTTTAATTATGCCTCCGCCAAAAAATCAACCTTGTTAAATGCTGTTATCCAGAGCGGTGTACAACCTACAACGTCAAGAGGACGACAACGCACGTGAACAGGAAGAAGAAGTAGATTTTGTCAGTTTGTAGTCTGTCTTCGCATACCAAAAGTCGTCTCAGTGGCAAACAATCTATTTGCATTCCACGCCACTGCAGGAAGTAGAAATTCAAGAAACAAACAACCTTACCTAACCTCAATTGAGAGGTTGCTCCGTGGCAATAGAACAGAAATTGTTCATGACTCAATGTTCGGGTGGTGTTGGTGATTTTATTAGTGGCAAGGATTAGAGTGTTGTGAGTTTTGTAGTTTTTTTTTTATCTTCATTAAAACCTGTCTATACTTAAATTACTTAACAACTTATGTATATCTCATCCATAGGGTAAATTTGATTCTGTCAGTATTGCCAGTCGTGGAGAAAATTGGAGGTCCCTATTAACCTATTGGCAGTCTTGTGACATGGTTTATCCTTTTTAAAAGCTACAAAATGTATGCGAAAAAAAATCCAAAACGCGAAGGCAGGTTGAAATGTGTCAAGACTTTAATTTTGACAACATTTTCTACTGATTAAGAGTGCTGGACTAAAAAAATAACGACTGTGAAAGTCGAAGACGCGATTATTAGTCACGCAACCACCGGAGTTTTGATAGTTAAACTTTGTCTTAAATATGTTGAAAGTTCAGCGGAAACAACCCTCAGAGGGCGTGTAGTTCGTTGTCCATTTCGGGCGCGAGCAGTGTTAGTACATCATTGGGATGAATTTTCCCTTTGACAATTATTTTTATTCCCTCGAATTGCTTACGAAATTCACACTTTTTTCGCAGTACGTTCTTTTTATAGCAAACCTAGGAAAAAATACCTGAATTCATTGAAGCGTTTCACAAAAACTTTGTTGCATATATGATTTTCTTAAAATCAATAAAATTTCCCACCGAATTACACTGCAAACCTACTTTTTCCCATAAAAAGGTATTTAACCATTAAATTTTAGGGAAATTATAAATTTCCCACTGCTTTTAACACTAAAATTTGTCAAAAATTTAGGAGCATGTGTATCCTGAGAAGGCTTCTCATTTCTGCCGGCTTAAATAGTCACAGAAATTAAAAAAAAAATCTGAAAGAAAGATATTTACAAGATGTCGGATACCTAGATACCTACGACGCTTAAGAAAAATCTAAAACTCTGCAAAAATCGGTCCATTAGTTTTAAATCACCAAATAGCCATTTCATGTATCAAATACCATGGCAACGCCTCAAACGTGCGCCCAATTAAATGATCCCAAGTGTATGACACATACCCACCATGCAACTACAGACATTTTACTTCCCCATCTTCTGTTAAGATGCAAAAAAACATGGAATTGAATTTAAAAAACACTTCTGCTGTATATAGCGAAAGTGTAATGAATGAAACACAACGTCAAGGCCAGAAGCACCAACTACCGGGTGCCAAAACCACCACCCAACCATCTTCGCCATTCCAGAATTCATTTAAATTTCCCGCTAACATGCGATAGGGTTTAATTGTACTTAAACTTTCTATGATAAATGAATCTTAAGGGAGTTCCTCCAACGTTGGGTTTCCGGTGCACACGGCACACAGAATATTTATACAGAGAGAGAGAGAGCGAATCCTGTGTAGTTTGTCTGAGGTGGATGGATTTATGAGCCAAACGAGCAAGGGCTGACTTCCTGGCTCTTCTTAAATATTCAAAACTGCATTCCGTGGAGGCGAAGGCATGAGTTATGAAACTTTCAGGCAACACACTGCTGCGGGGTAATAGAAATTATACTTGGAAATTAGTATCGATAGGTGTGCGGTGTGCGGTGTGCGGCTGAAGCTTAAGTAGAGTTCCATGAACTTTATCATGAACCCTAAGATAGACGGTTGGGATAGTCGCATCGTAATCCGTTTGATTTCGTTTATTTATAATTTATTCCCCCTGGAGCGATTCTGTGTGAGAATTTCATAAATATTATGCAATTTGTCGCGAAACGGAACGGTGATCATCATCATTGAATATCAATTTTCGTTCGTCTCCTTTTTATCCATACAGAGGTCACGAAACGTGTGGTTATAAATGTTGTCTACCTCCATTCGATTGCATTTTCTCGCACGTCAGTTTGCCAACAAAAGAAAAAAGTCCCATCCAAGGCTGCACGGATATGACACTCGGTGTCATTTTCACATATAAAACAGCCATGTGCCACCCATCTTCGTACCTAATTTCATGGCCCCTTCCTGTGCAAGATGTTGCCAACGAATTTGCTGTCGAAAAAAAGGAGCAGAAGACAAAATTGTATGCCCTCTCATGTACAGATAACAGATGGCTCTGCAGCAGCTATAAAACGGGTGACATGTCCCATTCTCCATTAAGCAGCATCGCACTTTTAATGGATGCACCATCGAAACACAATTTTTCGTTTATCGAACTGACAGCCATTGGCGTTTTTGGCTTTTTGGCTATGTGATGCAGTTAGTGGCAAATTGATAGATTTGACATAATCTGGTTAGACTACTCCAGAGCTGGAGAGGACGCAAGTGGAAAATGGGTTAAAAGTGCTTTCGGGCTGCGGGTTGGTGAATTATTAAATTCCATCGGGCATGGGCCTGCCTGTCAGTAGTGTTGACATTTTTATCGTGCGGTAGATTGCATTTTGTAAATTGTTTGATGTAGGAAGGGTTTTTTTTTGGGTATAATTGGATTGCTTGACGCGACATCACAACTCGACGGGAGGGTAGTGACTGCACAAGAAATAAAGTATAAATTACCATGAACCGCAACTGCGGAACTGACCTAATTTCCCAAACGGAAAAGTCATCTAATGCATGTGGCATACGGAAGGAGGGTGAAGGGATACGTTATTCACTTGATAATTGAGCGAAGGATACATATATCCAGCAACGAGGATGATAAATGTATATGGGGAAATGAAAAGGAGCCCACAAAAATTATATCCGCATTACAGACTCGATTGCGGATTTTTACGGCCACATACAGATGGATACGCCGAAGTTGACACGGTCATGAATGTGTGCAGATATCATGTCCTTGGTATGGGACTCCTTCTTTTTAGAAGGTTTTTGGTGGCGTAGGGGCTTTTCAATGGGAGCGCTTTCAACTAAATTGCTAGCATGATGTAGTCGTTAAAGTGGCGATGTAATAAATAGAGTAGGCCGTATTGAAATAAGCACACTTCGGTGGTTGTAACACTATCGTAAGAAGTTAAACATCGGCGTCAGGATGGCTGGTTTATTGTATGAGTAGATCTCATTCCAAATGACTATGGGGAACCCTGTCGCTGTCAATAACCGCGTTTTTCTTGTATGGAATTTAATGGAAGGTCGTTCACCTATGAATCGTCTCAACATTTTTCAAAAGTCCACTATTGCATGCGCTGATGATATTGACATCATTCCCAGAAATCCACGAGCTTGCAAAAATTGATACAGAAGCAGCAAACATAGAGAAGACCCACTTCCTCCCTTATCCGAGTAGTATTTCATCGAAAATTAGCTACCCTAAGTGCCTAAGTGTAGACTCCTTTTCATGCACAGATTTTGCCAAAATGACACCAGAGAATGCATGAGTAGTTTAGAGACTTGAAACGGACTACTCATCTGTAGAAGTAAGAAATATGGAAGAAAAGTACGATATTAAGATGCCAGTGAGCTCTTTTTCTAATTTTTAAATGGCCTACAGTTTATTAAATAGATTTCAGGAAGTTAATCAGATAAATCAGTTAATCAGGAAAAATCATTATGTTAATACGTAAACATCAAAAGTTTCCGTACACTTTTTAAGTATTTTTCATGAAATGAGGAGAATGAAACTTATATCATTCGAAAGGTACTGTGCCATAGATGTGCAGAAACAAAAAATCGTAGGTATATGTCGCCATTAAGACTGGTAAAATGAAGTTAAGAATTTCCCATACAAAATGCCTACCAGTTAATCGAAAGCATTTTGTTGCCATTCAATTTGATTTTGAGGTAGTAGGACTTTCCACTTTAAAGCAAGGCACGCACATTATTTGTTTCCCGGCGATTTTCTGTTTGCAGTGCTGCGGCACAAGCTAGAGGACAAATGGGAAGCTCCAAATTTGTACCTTTTTCGTCCCAGGTGATGGCTGTATACGAATTTTTACGCCAGAATTGTGAGGTCTCTCATGAGGGACACAACTTTCTAGTCAACTTTGAATGGTTACAACGCCTCAACAACGAACTAGAGGTGACTTGTCAATTGAAATCTTTTGTAAAGTACACATTTCAAATATGAAACAGGACAAAAGCTACAAATCCAATCGAATTCAGTGGATGGAACAAGTTACGTGATTGCCATGGCACCCTTAACCTCCCCATCGTAAATTGAATTGCTGCCTTCCCATATAGCCCAGTGATGGCAAAATAAGCTGAGGATCTCAGCTCTCGTTGTCGGATTTGAACATGCAGTGCGGTTGGTTTGTGTTTCCCAACACGCCGGCGAAGTTTTGCCATCAAACTTCATTTATGTGGTTGGCTGGACTACAACCCCTGCGCTAAGTCTGAATTTTCATTCCACCGTAAATGGAATTGCGTGACAGAGCACGATTACAAATTCCAATTGTAACTGGTACTGGTAACTGATAATTGGCGCAACTCCGACCTACTGTTCGCATACATCCCTGTGCATTATTTGATTTATTGTGCGACTCCCTTTGGTGTTAGGGAGGTTGGTGGTGCAAGTGGAATGTAGTCCACAAACTGCTGCTATTAAAATTGAGCCCTATTTTTGTTTATCTCTGTTCGAGGTAATCTCAGCAACGACGAGACGTGAAACTTCCACTCAGCTTTCACTTGAGCCTTTGTATCGTGACCATCAAGGATCTGCAAAAAGATTCCCCAAACTTGCCTTTTTCACCATCCATCCGATGACCAAAGCCACACGCTGGTGTGTAACTATGTGGCAAAAGTATTTAAAGCCGGACATTGCCGCAGGAAATATTTGCGGACAGCACAAAGGAGGTGCGCGGTGCATTCAGGGCAGAAATCCTTTTTCCTCGAGCGAATCTACAGCACGGGAACCGCAATATTTGGTCTGAGTGTGCATTTCGATCCCGAAGACGTGCGCTGTTAGTGTGCCTTCCAGAGTTGTGGCCAAGTGAATGCATATTTTTAACATTGACAAGCAAACACAAGCCATTCAAATTTTTAGTTTAATTTAATTCGTCCTGAAGAGGCAACAACGGGAAACGACTACGCCGCTGTTGTATGTAGGTAGCACGTTGGAGGAGGGAAAAATCTCAAATTCCAATTACTCTGCAATTTTTATCTCCTTTGGTCCTTTGGAATAGAAATAGAGACACGGTATAACGACGAGTGCATGCACACTCTAGTTCCCATGGAGCACGAGTGTGTTTATCTTTTCGTCGTTATTCGTTGCTCGTTGCTCGTTGGCGCTGGGCTTCTTCTATGGCTTTGTTTTAAAACGAAAGTGGATATGGCAAATAAATTAGAAGCTCCTTTCGGTGTAGTTAAGTGCAACAAAGTGAGAAGGAATGTTGAGTGGAAACGATGATGTGATGTTAAGATGAGTATGGGATTGAAGGAGGTGGGCGAGAGTGTGTTTGTGTGGGAGACAAATTAGATGGCTTCACTTGAGTTCGCTTTAAAGGATCGACCCGCACAGATTTATTATTCATCATAATGTCAATGACTGATGGCGGCCATAAAGAGTGATGGACCGGGATCCAATAAACTCGGCCAAGTGCCCGTCCAAGTATGTCCCAACCCTGTAGTCCTGCATAATATAATTAAAACTATAAACCCCGCACGCCCTGCATAAATCCCCGCATTATTGAGGGTGGAAAAATTCCCTTAAATTCTTACGACTTCAATCCTGTTTCCTGACAGACAGTGCGATGGCAGAAAAAAATAAGCAAATAAAGAGAAATACGTCAACAGTCAGACGAATGAACTTGTCATTTATCATTCTCCTTCTCTATCTCGTTCGCTAGATTCCGATATATTTGAACAAAAGATGAGTTGTTGATGATGGCGCGGCTTGCAAAGTTGACGCTTCTTAAATGACCCCACACCCATCCGAGACAAGGAAGTCGCTTATTGAGTTTCTCCTCGCACTCTCAATATTCTTTGTCGGTTTTGCTTTCCCTAACCGTCCTTTGACTGTTTATATATATACTCGGTAGTGTTCAAGTTTAAGTTTCGTCTTAATCGACTTTTTCCGCACTTTGTCGTACACTAATAGTGCAACGGGGGTAGGGGGGGCGGGAGTTGTTATTTTAAGTTTCCGGGTAAAAGCTGGGAAATTGAAATTGGAATTTATTATCCTTGCACTCGGTTGTGCACTGTCGTCTGGGCGATGAGATAAAAGGGAATTATTCATTATTCGTTTGTTTATACTTACGACATCGATTATCTGCATCAGTGTTAGTCCAAAGCTTAATTGTAATGGATCCGATTCGTTAAGTACCGGCCGTTCGAGAGTATTATATGGATCTAGTAGATCGTGTAAGAGCTTCTTTTCATGATATCCTGCTATACAAACTGAAACGAGAAGGGAAGAAAATTTTTTACTAATTAGTTTCGTGACGAAAGGATAAAATTAATAATTATTTGCGCTTGACAGATAGTAGTGAGTGCTATAAGGACATGTCGACATGCTTTGCTTCGTATATAACTTGCGGGGCATATTCAGAAAATGAATGGCATCTAAGGAGGCGTCCGGCTTTAAAAATTCAAAACTCAATGGGACGTCAAGTAAAGGTGACTCCACGCGTCTAGACCATTGGTTACGTCTTTTCACAGTGGAGAAGAATGCCACGATACTCAATTATAGCCAAAGAATGAATGGTGTCAATTTAAAGGAATGGTTCTGGACTTCGCGCAGAAATTAATTGTACAATTTTCGGACCATCGTGCTCCATCTTACTCCCTGACTTCAGTAAAAGAAGTGCTTTTCAAGCTGAGGTCCTGACAGTTAAAAAAGGTCTCATTACCTACGTTCTTTCGTTGACATCCAAGCAGCAGTTAGAGCGATGTCTGTTGTAGAACTTAAAGCGAAGTTTGCCTGCTTAAGGAACAGTACCAGGGAAATCTAAGACTCTGCTGAGTTTCTGGACACAAAGATGCGCAATTAGAAAGGTTATGATCTGGCAAGAAATGGAACTAGGTATTCCATTCTGCACTTTTAAAGGAGCGATTAGAAAAATAATAGTAACAGGCTTGACGACTGTGTCAGGGTCCATTAGAAAGAGGTTTTGAAAACTCTGGGATCGAATCGGCTCATCCATAAGCGAGCTTTAAGTTTTTACACACAGAGCTAAAACTAAGCAGCCCTTTACGAACAGGCGTGGGTGACAAAAAGCTGCATTTTCGCATAAAGAAAGTGAAAAGAGAATCAACGCGGGAAACCGAAAAATATTAGATCGACTCCACCCGTTAAGGCCTATTTCGAAGAGAATAGTTCAGCCGCCAAAAATTAAGAATACCGACCAAGTAGAGAAATCGTATCTGGTGAACTCCCGAATTTCGCTCACGTTGTGGCACTTATGATGTTCTTTGGAGCGACATTCGCTTCGGGTAACCATTTTATCATCAAACTTCCTACACGAGTGATCAGTATGATGAGCTCCTTAATTTATTTTTGCGTGAATTATTTTCCCCAGTGCACAAAACAATATATTCTTTTATCGTCCACAATAAACGTAATAGCTCAGTGGTTACCCTCAGGTCCCAGGTCCCGTTTTCAACGATTTTATTTCACTTCGCCATCTCTCGTGAACGTCTAACAAACATCCGGGAATAGGTTCTGTAGAAACTGTGAAGAACCCCACACGAAATCGTCCTCAACGCACCTCTTGCGCCTGATATTTGTTCATTTTAAGCAAGCCCATCTTTGGGCGTAATTTTTCAGACAATTGTTTTTGATAGGCCAAAAAATAAAGTGTCGTCCTGACGATCTTCATATAGTCGTCAGATTCTACTATTTTTGTAAAGGCTGCTACCAAACTTTAGAAACACGCTGCTGCGGGTCTTCGACGACAATCATCTGAAAAACTAAGAAAATTCACTTGGAAAATTATCGCAAGCTGAATTCTAGTCTGGTGAAGCTTTTTCTTCATTCTTACGTTCCTACTCAGTATCGAAATAAATCGAATGATTCTTAAAAAATAACAATAATCTGAATTTAAGATTAGTTCAAGTTTAAAATAATTTCAAATCAAGTTATTTTGAAATCACATTTGGCTTCCCTTGAGCTTACACATTCTTAAAACTTTCATAAAATATTCTTAAATTAAGATTTCTTAAAGTAAGATTTTTGTTTTTGGATTAAGAATTTTCCAATTTGTTAAGACTTTCGTCAACGGATCTGATACTGATTTTCTTAATTTTATCTCATTTTTTTCTGAGTATATTACTGGATGAAAAACTGGTTGAACGACTTTTGAAAAATATCTGCTTTCGATTGGCTGAAATATAATAAACTTGGCCGAATCAAGTAGACCACCTTCGCTGAGCAATTCCCCATAGACAAACCCCTTTTGGTCGCTCGTCACCACGGTTTTCCTCTTCAATTTCCCATAGTGAAACTCAGTTCGATTTGCTGTATTATAATTTAAAAGATTCACCTCGGTGTCTGTTTTCGCAATTACGATGCCTCAACTTGAACGTTGATTGTCTCAGCCACCGGGGGAGGTCCACTGTTTAAATGGCCACTTTCCTTATCGAATAATTAGCATCCTCATGGGGGTTGCCACTTGCCACCACCACCAGTAGGCAATATTCAGCTGTGGGAGTTGAAGGCCCAATGTCTTTTTTTGTATTACTGCAGTGATGGAACCTGACCGGATTCCGAACCATCTCTAGACAAACAACACCTGATACAATAAAACTCTCACCAACCATCACGTACTGAATACCCGCAGTCCCGAATAATTACAGAACAGTATACGAGTAGGTACCGTGCCACATAACGAGGCAGAGGCCATTGCCACCATGATATCTTCCACAGCCAACCAACAACGACAAGGACGACGAAAACGACGTCAAAGGAAATCCCAAGTAGCCCATGCTAGAGAGATTCCCGTATATATACATTTTCAACTGTCTCTGCATGGCTTCGTCGTCCTTTTCTGAGGGAAGCCTCAATCGGACGTGATGTGTTTGTGAACAAAAAAAAAAATGCACACTCCTAGGGGATTATATGTGTCCGATTCGAGTAGGCGAATGTATCTGCTCTCGATTTTTTTGTATTGTTGTGTCACCCCCCCTAAAAATTTGTACATAAGGCGGATGAATGGCAAAAGTTTATGGCTGAACATTTCTTAAGCCATTATCCTATGCAAAGTAGGATAACGGGCGGATCGTCCTCCCATTTATTTGTTTTATTTTTTTGCCGCCCCTCCCTTCTTCGTTAAACGTGCAATTTTAAAATTTCATTTCGGTTCAAAAGTGACGCCGTTTCAAGAGCACGATTACTGTTCTCCCCAGCACAGGACAATAGAATCAAATGGAAATAGTTTTC
The DNA here is from genome assembly GCA_936431705.1 of Cheilosia pagana. Taxonomy (NCBI): domain Eukaryota; kingdom Metazoa; phylum Arthropoda; class Insecta; order Diptera; family Syrphidae; genus Cheilosia; species Cheilosia pagana. The sequence goes on from OW386169.1 coordinate 1,911,484, forward strand.
GCATATATAATATACGACATCCTTGTTACGAATTCGATTTGTGGAACTTTCTTCAACAACAGATTGTTTCAGCTGATAGCGCGGATGAATTGATTGCCAAACAAACAAATAATATCCATTGGACACAACACACAAGCATGTTCTTAAATTGAAGATTAGAAGCAAACAATTGCCCCCCCCCCCCCCCTTGTGGAAGAAAACAAAAAGCAAAACTTTCTATTACATCGTCGCTGGGATAATTCTTGCAAATCTACGAGCGGCAAGGAGCGCAGACATGGAATGGAATTGTTTGCCGCGCCGCGCGTTGCTAATAATTTATCGAGAAGAAGCAGCAATCCGCCCCCCAAACGCAACGCCCCGAATCAATCGACCTGAAAACTTTATCCAGTGACTTCTCAAATTATCACGAACTAAATTGAAGACAGAGAGGTTGGCGCAAAGATGACTTTCATTCAGTGCCGGGGTGTTGTTCGCATCAAATCCAATAGAAATAGAAACCTACCCCCCTGCATATCATCCCCGCGAATCGAATTTCAGACGGGGGGGACCTAGTGTGTACATCACGTTTTTCATTGCTTTTTTGTGTGTTCGTCGCTGTGGTGGTGGAGGATGTTTTGTTCTGCTCCTTTTATGGGAAGCGTAAAAGAAGTTAAAATGAGATAAATAAGAGCTGTGTCCTCCTGCAGCCCCCCCCAGATAAATGATTTATGTGATCCTTTGGAGCGGCATATGACTGCTTTAAAATTTGTTTTTTGAACCACGCATACGTGACAAATGTTGCCCATTAACCGCCATGAGGCCGTTTCAACTAATTTTGAAATTTTCTACACATGCCATAGATCCACTTGTCCATTAGGCCAACACTGCGCTCCACAGGTTCAAGTCAATGGCTTAGATGAGTGGGTGTGTGTTTTTTTGAGTAGCCTAAGGACGCACTGTCATTTATGCTGACTGTTTGTGCAGTCAAGTGGATGCATATGAGAAAGTGTTTACGTTTTACTTTTGCTAGTGTTGGGCGAAAAAAAAAACGCACACTAAACACTGCAGAGGACAATGGCTTCGGTTGACGAGCGGTGTCATGAATGTACAATGAGCCAGGATTAGAATAGGACAAGGAAAGTGTGCATCTGAAATTGGATCATTCATTCTTTGTGAGAGTGTGCTTGTGCAGGTGGAGAATGCTCGTTACTTCGTCTCAGACAAGCCCCGCTGGCACTGTCGACAGAAAGGGATTTCCAGACAGCTGTTGAGCGCAGTTTTTCATCCACAAGGGCGAGGTATTTCAACCAAATTTGGTAAAGGATTGATTTCATTTTGGTAGCCTACACTTAAATCGAATCGAAATTCGTTTCGAAAATACCTCACCGATTGTTCGACTGTATTTTTCTGTTGTGTTTTCCACTTCAAAAGGATGCATCTACAGCGTGCAAAAAGCGCTCCAATTACTTCTCGTTTGGAGCAGTCCCTTTCGCAGTAAATTCGGAAATAGCATCTGTTCCAAACAGACAGAAGAAAAGCACACCCCCTCGGACGCAAATTACATTCCCGCTGGTAGAGGGAACAAGAAACGGCGAAATCAAACAGACTAAAGTTGAACTAAAAGGATTCTTTTCTATTGATTTTTGTTAGTTGGTCTTTCCTGGTTTTTCTATAGCTGGCTAGATTTTTTTGCGCGGCCCGAAAATGCGCATGCAGGCGAATCACAGAATAACGAATTTCATTGTTCCGCTAGGGGCGCAGGAAAGGGAGAGTCCTGCGCACGGGTGTGTATTTTTTTTTGGTGGGCTTTGCGTAAATTTAAAAGGAACGTAACCCCTTTTGGGAAACACTTCCGCTTCCATGCTAACTAAATTATCCCCAATTGTGGTTGTTGTAAATTGAACCGTCCACCATCAGTAGGTCAGTGGTGTTCATTTTGCGCTTATTTTCGGTTTCGGTGGGGTGGCTGGCGTTCTAGGGATGCTCAGTCGAGCGCGCTCATCCACCGGCTTTCAACCTGACCATCACCGACAATCTCACTGTATATTAATTGTGAAAATTGTGGACAGCGCCCCCCCCCCCCCCCCCCCAACCACTGCAATTCATTTGCTAGACCGCAGCTGGGGTGGTTGTGTCCTTTTTTTTCAAATATGGCAGGGGTTGCAGCCGACATCATCTGAGGGTTAGTTACGCGCTTGAATATTTAAAAAAAAAGTGGGCGGCCGCCATTTTATAGACATCTAAAAATAGATGGGTGAGCAATTTTAATTTAAATTGTTAACCAATTTTTTTTTGCACTTGTAATGGAGGCACGAATCTAATGCACCCACTATAAATATGCGACAGGAAGTGGCAACGGGACGAAAATAGTAATCACTGACCAAATGAGTGGTCGGTAATGGAGGGCTTAGGCGTAATGCACATGGAATTCGTGCTGATGCTGAGGCGTGCTTTTTGCAGACGCAAATATGTGCGGCGTGCGCGTCTGTGCATAAATAAAATTTTGCATTCTGTGCCAACGCATAATGAAGCACAACGAATTAGTCGGGAGTCGGGAATTTTTTGGTGTAGTGGATGAGCATTTATTACGACAAGATGAACTTTAGTATTTGTTCGACTAGAATAACAAGATAAACGGAGAGGAGTTTGCTAACTCTGAGGATTTTTTTGGTTTCCCCCGAAATGCGGAGGAGGACTTTGATTGCCTGGGAGTTTTAAGTTGTGTTTTTGATTTGAATTTGTTAGCAAAGTGCTTTAGTTTTTGAGTCGTGATTTTGAAGCAGAAGCAGAAAATGCAGTTGGATAGTTGCAGTTCTATGATTCCGAGCAAAAATATATTTAGTTTGAGTTTTTCTAGGTCTTAGGACCTTAGGAAAAATATAAAATCAAGTTTATGTGGTGAATAAATTGTGTTAAATATTTACCAAGCGACTGATTCCAAGCTTTGCATGTCAAACGGGCTTTTCTTATAAAGGAAGCTCAGTTGAGAAGGAGATCGAACAGTCGCGCGATCGTAATACCATCCGGAGGTTTTAAAAAAAAAAAATAAGCAAATGGTTGCTGGTTTAAAAAACGCAGGCTCTTCGAGACAGCGAAGGAAACCAAGTCACCGAAGCGCAGGGAAAAGTAGATGTGTTTAAGCAGCTGCTAAATCGGCAGCATGTAGAGAGAGTGATATGGCAAGAAGAGATCCCACGTCCAGTCAATGAAGAACCAGGTCCACCACCCAGTATAAAAGAAGTGCGCTTAGCTATAAAAAAGCTAAAGAACAACAAGGCCACCGGCTCTTATGGCTTACCAGCGGAGCTCTTCAAATACGGATGTGATGTTTTGGTAGGGTGCATGCACCGAATTATCAACCAAGTGGAAGAAAACATGCCCGATGACTGGACTATCAGCTCCATATGTCCCATCTATAAAGAGGCGATCGTATGTCTTGCAAAAACTATCGAGGCATATCCCTGCTTAATGTCGCATACAAGGTCCAACATCAAAAACCGTTCTGCAACACACTAATGGACTCATACCAGTGTGGCTTCCGGCCCGGTAGATCGACTTTAGACCAAATTTTCACACAGGCAAGTCCTGGAAAAGACCAACGAGTTTTGATGTCGAAACTCACCACCTATTCGTCGACTTCAAAGCCGCGTTTGATAGCATACATCGTCAGGAGCTCTATATGGCGATGGCCGAATTCGGAATCCCAGCAAAACTGATTCAGCTGTGTCGCATGACGCTGGAAAACACGCGCTGCAGCTTTCAAACTATTTCAAACCGGATTTCGGCAAGGAGATGCGCTATCATGCGACTTCTTCAATCTCGTACTGGAGCAGATAGCGCGCAGGGCAGCTGTCAATACGGAAGTCACTTTCTTCAACAGGTCCGTCCAGCTGCTGGGCTATGCGGACGATATTGACATCATCGGTCCCAGCTCCTGTGATAGAAACGTTTACGGCGATTGAAGAACAGGCGAAATCCGTTGGACTTGAAGTAAATGAGAGCAAGACCAAGTACATGCTATCAACAAACAAGCAAGCGACTCTCCACCGCTTAGGACAAAACGTCACTGTTGATAGCAACAATTTCGAGCTATTTAAGGAGTTCACCTACCTCGGAGATCCGGCGAAGAATTACCCTAGGAAACCGTTTCCACTTCGGTTTGGCAAAACAATTGGGCTCAAAATTCCTAACTCGAAGGACAAAATGTGTGCTCTTCAAGACTCTTATCTTGCTAGTTTTGCTTTATGGCGCCGAGTGCTGGACGATAGGCAAGAAGGGAGAGCTGATACTGTGCTCCTTCGAAAGAAAGTCCTGTGTGCGAGGAGGGCGAATGGAGGAGAAGATACAACCGCGAACTCCATGAGCTGTACCAAGATGTGGAAGAAGTCCAAAAAGCCAAAACACGTCGACTACATTGGCTCGGCCACATCGAGCGGACAATAACGCTCCGGGTAAGACGATATTCGAATCCCAGCCTCCAGGTTCGAGATGACAAGGAAGACCTCGCCTTCCGTTTGAAAGACCAAGCCATCGCGGATGCCAGAAGCAACGCGCCCGAGATCGTAGAAGATGGAAGGCTGCATTGTCTCAGGGAGAGACTCATCACGGGTCGGGAGCCCGATAAGTAAGAAAGTCATCAGTTGGGAAGCGGGAGAGGGATCTTCTCAAGGCTACTAAGTCTGAAAAGAAGTCTGCATCGCTGAATAGGAACTCCCTATCGACTTTTGAGTCACCTACGATGGCATTTGTGGGGGGAAAATTGTACGAAACCTGCTGCGAGCTGTCAGTCACCCTATTGCAAGTATCGAAAGTCGCAATGATGAATACAGCTCTTTATGAATGTAAAGCGAAATATATGACGGCTCTAACAAAATTGAACAAATTTTTCCTGAGCCCTTTCACGGACCAAACACTTTGAGTTTAAGTGCACATGGGTGTTGGGGGTGCAATTCTGTTTTCGCAATACAGTCAACTCCCCCCTTTCGGTGTCAAAACTCCATCAAATGAACATGTCAACTTCAACCCCCTCCCCCATTCAACAAATTTCAGTCAATTGATTTGTGATTGCCTGATTGGCGTTTATGGAACTGCTTGCGCGCACCCCTGCAAACGCACCCACATCAAAACTGTAATTTAATTTCCTCCCAACTCTGCTCATATATACATCTTAATTGCGATTCCTTAGCTCACACCTCCCGTCCAAAAATTCAAACAACAATCGACATGAAACTCATTATACATCAAAAACAAAATAGAATAACTACCCACCCCCCACCCCCCACTGTTACCATCCAAGCTAAAACAATTTCCTATTGAAAACCGCACACATAATATTAGCTCGGTGAATTTATTCATTAAAATTTATTACAGCACCCTATCTGTGCCGCCATCATCCCCTTGGATGACTGGATGTACGTATACGTAGGGGAAGAGTGCCGTGCCAGGCCGAGCCAAACCACTAAGTAAAATCAGTTAAAACTGCACACAAACAAAAATTGCTTCAATATATCTCTCCAAACGATTATAAGGGTAAAATAATTGCACGAAGTAAGTTAAAGTAAACGGTGCTAAGGTGAAAAATAAATTTCCCCAAGGAGATCAGGCGACGTAACTTTCTCCACACCCCCCCTCCCCCTTTCTGTGTGTGTGATGTTCTATACATTTCTTTTTCATAAGACAATGAAAAACTTGGAAGGTAAGGCGAACGAACACAACAACACAACAACACACACGCCGCATCCAGCCAGCCATCCTTTTCCACGGTGAAAATTATTGTTCGCTCCATTGTGAAAATTGTTTGTCCTCTTAGGGGTGGGAGAGGGTGGCGGATGGTGGTTGAAAAATCGATTACGATTTTATAAATGAACAAGCAGCGAGACTGCACTTCTTTTTTTCCTCACGCTGGGGGTAGTTTAACCATCCCCAACACGTTACAGCAGGAAAAGGATAAACCAGGGGCGAGGATGATGTTGGCTTCTGCTTTAGATTATCAACATGTTTGCGCTGGGAATGGCGAGCATGTTCTTATGTCCTTATTTAGTACCAGGATCAAGTGGCACTATGATAACAGAGAGGGAGAGAAAACTTTGTGGTAACCGAAAGTATCTTTTGTATTCGCCTGGAGTAAAAATTCAAAGAAAAATAAATGCAAACAAAAACAAATTGTTTATCTAGAGTGCAGAGAATTCCGTCCCCCCAGTCGTGTGACGATGCCGCAGCATGACATGTCTCTGAGCATATGTGCACGTTTGTTGGCCGAAATGTGGGCAACGGGTGGGGTTGTTTTCGTTTGCAAGAAGCTTGGTAAAATATTTTGGAATTTAAATTGTCAAGTTAATTAAGGTGGAAGAGGGGGATGATATTCCAAAGTGAACAACACTCAAAGTAGACACACACACAACCCACCCTGTGTGGGGTGGCTTCTAAGCAGGATGGTGGATGGGTTAACATTTGGGGGGAGGCAGAAAGGATTTAATTGCAACAATAGAAGGACAGCAAGTGATTACACAAGCGAAGTGGATATGTCTGTGTGTTTTCGTCAAGCGGAGGAGAATACACTTTTTTGTGCCTCTGAAGTTGAAGGGTATTTGTGGCTTTTGTTTTCCATCCGAGGGTGGGTTTTTTTTATACAGAATATCCAAGCAGATTGATCTGTTGTGGAAATACGAAGTTGGAAGTTGGAATATTTTAGGCAATCAAAGGCTAAGCCAAGCAATTTGAAAACACTTTGACTGATGGTAAAGAGGAGGAACACGTTGTGACTGTCCATCAAACATCAATTAATGCAGAAGAGTTCCTTGTTTGGAAAGAATGTTGTAAAATTTTAGAGAAATAATGGAGACAATCCTTCTCAGTGGCAAAAATGTTTTTAAAACACAAGAGTAACTAAACCGCCTTTGACCAGGTCCTTTTGTGCATGAGAAATGCCCCTTTTCAAGTCGAAAGTAACCAAAACTTTTCTTTTCCTCACGGCGAACCTGCACAGCAACTTGTCCTATCCACCTCGTGAACTGCACCGCAAGACCGCAGCGACCCCTGGGTCGGGCAGTTTAAATTATTTTTAACTTCACTTTGCCACCGAAATGCAATTCATTCTACAAACTGTTTCGCCCCCTAAGGTCAGCCACAAAGCGCGGCGGAGGGGGAGAGTCGAAACTATTTTTTTTTTTGCTTTGTTCCTCGACCGAACTACTTTTGGTTATCCTACCGTCGGTCGTCGTTGTCCGAACGCGGATAGGGCAATATTTTTTATCTGACTTTTCTTTTGTACATCTTTACACATTTCTACGAGTTTTTTTCAAACAAAAAATAGGGGCAACAAATGATATAATGCGCTGCACCCGTGCAACGAGGTCGAGCGAGATATACTCTCACAGGACATTCCTCCATTATTTTCATTTCATTTCATTTGCATTACATAAAAGCAAAAATGCATCCTTAAACGGAATCTGTCATTACAGCCCTGCACGGCATACATTTTTTTTTTTAACTGACCATTCATCATTCCCTTGTTCTTCTCGCAGAGGAGCCGATTCTCTAATGTGTTTCTATACCGTGTACGGTGTTACGGGCGAAACAGGTCAGCAAAAGTGTTGAAAAGTCCAAGCATGTGCGGTGTATAGGGAAAAGGAGCAGAAACAACCGCAAATCAACAGCAGCAATACTTCCGTTTCGAATAAATTTTACTGCGCACGGTAGAACATATTGAGGACACGAAGGATTCCGGAAATCTGTTGTGTTTTTTTGTGTGGCTGTGTGTGTGTGTGTTTGTGTGTGAATCGACATAAATCAAAGTTAAATGGAGAAAAAGACACACACAACATACACCGATGTACAGGGCAATGTCGAAATCTTCTTCTACCGTTTTCTTGCCCTGGGCAGATTGACATGGTGGACACTTTTGCGAGTGAGTTATCCACTGCATTTCAAATGCCACTGTTTTTGTTTTTTGTTGAGAGCAGAGCTAAATCGAGTTGACAGTTTGTTTCTAACAAAAAACAAACACACAAACCATTTATATAAAAAAAAATCAGGTCAGCTGCATAGGGTAGCTCCGAGGGCACAAGTATTTGGTTACTTTAAAGATTGGTTGCAGAGAAATAGAGATATTTGTCACTCCTTCCGGTTTACAGAATGTTTCTATCACTTTTGTTTTATTTTCAACACTAACAAGGACGAATTGCGATCTTTCTTTGCCAGAGAAATGCAAAAAAACTGTCAGTTTTACTTCTATGTAAGTTTTACTTCTCTTTCAGTGCTTTTGATGTGCGCCCACAACCTTAAAAAGGAACCACGATCATGAACGCACGTTGCTGGTATATGAAATAAATTCCATTTGATTTTGGTAGATTTTTTCGATGAAGCTTAAAATGTTGAGGGAAGTGTTATTTAAGTCGTGGGTCAAGTTAAAGGCAATGATGACAGAAAAGAAACACATTTTGGTCAAAAAGTCTCCCAAAAAAGTAGGCGTGGCAATGAATAACGTAGATTTAAGCCTCCTTGGAGTCTTGAGACGGATTTCCACAAAGAGATTCATCGAAAAGGCTGAGACATCGGTGGAAGACCTTTACGGCGAGGGCATTTTTGTTTTAAATTTGAAACAAAACCAAAAATCCTCACTTACAGCGTAGCGATTCGATCACCGTTCAACTTTGAATAGATTTTGACAGTTGCAGTTCGAGAAACTTGCAGTCACAGAAAATATGGTCACTGTCTCAGGCAGTTTTGACTCAAAATTAGCTCAGTAGGCAACTGCGATTTTGAAGTCAGTTTTGATATTATTTTTTGATATTTTTTCTGATTTTTATTTTTTTTATTTTTTTATTTTTGATATTTTGTTGAAAAAAGGGTAACCCCGTAGGTCGGAGGGCAACTCTTGTGTTTAAACCAATGACATTCAAATTGCAACACCTCTGGGTTTTTTTGGTTTTTATTCTGGGGAGGCAAACCTCTGGACACCTCAGGACATCTAAATCAATGTAAGTGACTGAAATTTCATTTTTCTTACAAAATACAAAGAATAAAATATTAAATATACATGTGGGATAGGGCCGATCAAACAGACATTACCCTACAAACAAAAGACAACAGACAATGTACATAACGCACTAAACCAAACCCAGCGAGACAGTAAGCAACGCTACCAATACGTAGAGAACGAACAGCCAACTGTACCAACGAACGACCAACGACGACATTTTGAGGCAGGTCGCATCCAGTGTTACCTCTGCAAAATTTTTACAAAGTGTTCAAAAAGGTGTCCCAGAGATAAAAAAAGTGTCCCATCAGAAAGCAACACATGAAAAGAATGGAATTGGAGTTTGAAGCCTATCATAGTGTGTGCGGATACAGAAAATTTCAACACAAAGATACAAATCGTCTCAACGGAGAGTATGAGTGATAAAGATATAGATAGGTACCTATGTCTATTTTGATGGATTGGCAACGGGTAAGGGTGGTTTTGATTGACGTTCGTTAATTTCAAACAGTGACCAATTTTAATGAATTTCTAAAAAGTTTCCAAAATCGGTGTTTTTTTTAAAAAGAGGTGTCCGAGAGATCGAAAAGTTGTCCAATTGACACCAAAGTGTCCCAAGGGTAACCCTGATCGCATATTGAACGATTTGTCAAGTGAATTCAAATATGAAGAATTATTAGATTAAGATAAAACGAGTCGTGTTTCATTTTGCTAACGTCAGTGGTTAGAATCCGACATACACTATGAAAGGGGTCAATGGGAAGGTCCATTTTAATTGAATAAATATTGCTTATGGTGGTCATGGAGGGAATTTCGACTGAAAGCTAGTAGATAAGCTGGTAGTTTGTTCATCATGGATGTATCCCAAGTTAGAATACTATATTCCAAAAATTAAGTTAAGAAGCGTTTCATCTGTCACTCATTTGGGGCAACTTTAAGTTAAAAATTCGTAGGCTTAATTTCGTACCTTTTAGACAGTTTCGTGATTTTCACTCTATTTTTGATATATGTATGTACCGAATTTGATTATTCTGTTTTTTAAATACTTAAGCTTTAAGTAGCGTTTTCGACATACCTACTCGTACGTTTTCGAAAATTTCAAAATTATACGTCTGTTCCCTTACTTTTTTGACTAATTTCGGCAAAATGTCAGATATCAAGGAGTAGGGATATATTATCTGAGGATAAGAGAAAAGAACCAGAAACTACAGGAACGAAAGTTTGGCATCACGTTTGTTGAAAACATATGCGAGAAATTCAAAAATGAACGTCAGTGGGTTAAAACAAATTACCAGTTTGCAGACGTTGAAAAACATTCAGATTCAGTTTAATATTTATTTATTTTTTTGCGGATTTATCCCTTTTTTAAAACAAATTTCAGCACTTAACAAAGCAAACCGAAATAAACTGCCAATTCAAATTGAATTTTGAGAGATTTGACAGCTAAAGTCAGTTATAACAAACTAACCCAAAGAAATTGATGGCGAAATTGCAGACTATTCTTTTAAAAAAGAGCTGTAGGTGGAATAGCTTACACTCATACATTTCATCCATGGTGAGATCCTTGAATGTTGTAACTCAAAAACTAGCCAATTGCCTCATACGCGGTCAACTTAAAAGTGTTATACCTTCCTAATTCCAACAGAGCCTAGGATATATAATAAATCTTTCTCCAGGACCCGTAGAACCGCCTTTGTGTATTGCATGTATTTCATTCTCATACAATCCTCACCCAATTTGTCCATAAAAAAGAAATCCCCCGCTCCATCTAAATATTCGTACAGCTTTGTCCTTTTATTCCTCGCCTGCACAAACTGCTGTATATTTCCTAATGCGCCAAAAGAAACACTTTTCGTACTTGCTCCTTAATCAAAAAAAAAAAAAAACTAACAAAAAATTACAAAGGCTATACATGCACTTGAATGCTAATCCCTTAACGGCAAATTCACACATGAACACTGGCTCGACAAGGAAAAAAATCCGCTTTCCACTGCAGCTATTGGACGCGAGCCAATCCTCGTATCCTTTGTGTGTAGGCGAATTAAATTAACACCCCTCTACATAATTGCAGGAGGAAAAAATGAAAAAAAAAAACTGAAAAAGATCTAGTAGTGTAATCCTGGCGCAAAGTACAACGTCGTTTGTAATGATATTTCAGTGAAAAGACTCGACAACAATTAGTACTTGGCAATTGAAGGAATGTCGTCCTTTTTTTCCTCCTTACTTAATGCATTTCTTGCCTTTGGGGAGTTGTAAAAGGCCCAGGAGATGTTTACTTTTTATTCAACCCGCCTCTGCCTGAGAGGGTCCTACAGCGATGTGATGGTGACGCGACGGGCCAACTGCCACTTGTGAGTTTATTCACCAGGACATGTTGCAGAAGAAACCGTTCCCTTTATGCTGTTGTGTGTAACTAAGTTAGAGCCATGAATGACACAGATGCTTTATCAACGGGAAAGGCAAAAAAAAGAGAAAAAAAGAACCAACAACAACTTTACAATTTAATTTTGTGCTTTGCATTCTTGAGGAATTTAATTTGGGAATCCTTTTCGGGGTAGTCGTGTTGTTTTTGTTTGTTTTGTGTGCTGCTGCAGTAAGCAGGGTTATTCGGTTTGAATGGGTTGTTCTTTTTCAACGGTTGGTAGAAGGAAAGGGTAATTCCTTAAACCGGAAGATGGAATGCCAAACTTTGACCATGCAGTGTGGTTAGATTCTCTGCTAAATGGAATTTATTTTTATTTACTCACACATTATGCAATGAAAGAGAGAGAGAGAGATAAGTTGGGTGTGGTCACTGGGGCAGGAAAAGAAGTTATTTTCGAAAGTCATTGACCTTTCGGTGGGTATTGCATGTTTCTTTTTTTTTCTTTACAAGAAGTGGGCGAAACAGGACCGAAAAGGACTGTAGACGTAGCTTAAACCAGTGGTGTGGGTGCATATTTTTTGTTGGGAGTCGGGAGGTCCATGACTCCATACTTTCTTTAACAACTTATTGGGAAAAAATCAAATGGCTTTGAGACTGGTTCATGTCTCTACTAAACGGCTTAAGTTGTGCACTGTATCTTTGTGAAGACCACCGTCTTGTTCTTGTATTTATTAGCGTTTTACCCCCTTTTGGTATCACGAAGCGCCCCTCTTTGTCCTAAGTTTGCTTGCAGCTCAAAGACGTTCGTCAATTCACCCTACCTAACAAACAGGGCAGCGATGAAGCGAGGAGAATGCCTTAACACAGAAAAAAATCTTGGTTTCAATGTTTAATTCATGGTTGATGCCCTTACTATTCAGTGGGAATGGTGCTGGAGTCCATGGGCCTAGGTGTAAAATAGAAACGACAAGATGGTTGGCTTGAGTATTCGACCAAATTCAAGGGCTGAAAGCTGCTAAGAAAAATACCTAAACCCGATCGGTCTATCTGACGACTATGCCGGAAAAGCTTCATCTAGATCAGTGGCGTAGCGTTTCCTTAAAGCATTTTCCCCCCATCAGTTTGGGGGTTAATGTCTTGATCTGTTTCCCGAAAGAAAAAAATTAAGAACGACATTTGGGAGTCAATGTCTTCATTTGTTTTCCGACAGAAAAAAAAGAAATAGGGCGACATAAGGGTAAGCCTATCAGCAAATACATTCAAGCACTAGGTCGCACTTGTCAAGCACTATTTCCGATTACATAGGTAAACTGAAAAAAAACTGTGATTGCATTCGAAAACTAATCTCATGTACTCACATTTAGCAGATAAATTCAAGTAGATTAGTAAAAATATCCATGAGTATTTATTAAGTCCGTAAATCCCTCGCTGTATCCGTATCAGTGGCGGCAGTGTTGTCACAGCAGCTAAGGCAACAACTTTTATCGAGGCCGGTATTAGGCATTTGCTCCACGATGTAGATTTCCGAGGCGATGGCACACATACCGCTGCCGATGCTGCTGCTGCTGCTGCTGTTGCCGCTACCGATGATGATGTTGATGTTGATGCTATTCTAGATGAAGATGACGTTGAAATTGCTGCTATGGATTGCTGTTGTGTAGGTGAATTGTGCGCGATTTTCCGTCGTCGTCGCGTTCGACGTTTACGTTCGTGCAGTCTTCCGTTTGAACAACAACTCGCCCAATCATCGGCCGTCAAACTGTGCCCAACTTCATGGTGATCTTTCTTTTGAATATAGTACTCGCTATCGTTATTGCTATCGCTACCGCTGTCGTTGTATGTCGTTAAGTTGCCGCCCTCACTGTCGCCGGGTCTTATTGGAATTTGTTGCTGTTCTTTGTGTTGATTGTTTACTATTACACTAGGTTTACTAATACAAATGCGGTTGTAATTATTATTGCTATTACTTAATACTGTGGTATTGTGCAAATGCTTATTGTTGCTGGTTTGGTTGTTGTCTTTGCTAATACAACTATGGCTAGTGTTGCTGCTACTTGTACTTGTACTACTTTTGTTGCTACTTCTACTCCTGCTGCTACTGTTGCTGCTGCTGTTGGTTGTGGTGGTGGTGGCGGAGCAACTTTTGAGTAGTGTGACCGGGTAGGCTTTTCTTCGCTTTGTGTAGTCACTGTAGTTGTTGTTGTTGATGTTTTGTCTAAAGTTGTTGTCATTGATGTGGTTGTTATTGCTACTGCTGTTGCTGCTTGCTGTTGTGAAGTATTTTGCTAAATTGAAAGTGGTTGCTCTTGTTGCTGGGGTGTTGTAACCATATTTACTCCTGTTGCTGGCATTTGAAAATTTTAATAGTACTGCGTCATCGTCGGGCAACACCATATTTTCATGAGTATGTGTTGAAGTGTTAGTTATGACATGAACTAGCAAAATTTTGTATAGGATAAGTCCGTTCGCACTTAGATGTGCGTATCACCAAGGCATCGTGGATGTGCGAGTTGTTTTCTTAAGCGTCTGAGATTTGTTGCCTTTGTCTGAGCATCCGGTAGTCAAGAATGGATCGTTTGATAAAATGCGTGCATAATTGACTGGATATAGTGTGGGTTATCCTAGGGATCAGTAAAATCTCTGAGGTGTACCAACGCCATTGCTGTTGTTTTTCGTTTTTATCAGTAAATGTGTGTCAGTAAATTTCCTTCATTCGGTCGATTGGTAGATGCTGCCTAGTTCTGAAAAGAGAAATGTGTATTTTTGTTAGCAGGTGTTTTTAAGCAGGTTTAAGAAATATTTCTATTTTCAGTAGAACTTAAGCAAATGAAAAAATAAACGCAGTAGGTACTAAAAATGTTTGAAGTTTTTTTTTCGGCTGTCTGAAATTAAGACAGCTTTTTTTCATTTATTAAGCCAATGAAAAAATAAACGCAGTACTGAAATTGTTTGATCGAGTGTTCGTTTTTTTCAGCTGTCTGAAATTAAGACAGTTTTTTTCTTTTTTTAAGCCAATGAAAAAATAAAAGCAGTAGGTACCTACTTAAAATGTAAATTGTTTTTTAAGCTGTCTGAAATTAAGTCCGTTCTTTCCTTTTATTCAGCTGCTTAAGAATTTTTTTGCTTCAAATTTCCCTATCTTTCGATTTTAATCTATTTTCAAATTAAAATCATAAATGGTATTTTTTCAGCTGTCTGAAATTAAGACAGTTTTTCTTCTTTTAAGTCAGGGAAAAAATAAACGCAGTACTAAAATTGTTTGATCTAGTGTAAGTTGTTTTCAGGTGTCTGAAATTAAGACAGTTTTTTTCTTTTGTTCAACTGCTTAGGAATTTTTTTTCTACAAATTCATAAATGATATTTTTCAGCTGTCTGATATTAAGACAGTTTTTTTTCTTATATTAAGCCAATGAAAAAATAAATGCAGTAGTTAGGTGCCTACTAAAAATGTTTGATTTAGTGTAAATTGTTTTTTCAGCTTTCTGAAATTAAGAAAGTTTTTTTTTCGTTTATTCAGCTGCTTACGATTTTGTTTTCGAATTTCCCTCTCTTTCGATTTTGATCTGTTTTCGAATGGAAACCCTAAATGGTACTGCGCAATTTCACAGTGAAGTGGTCCATTGAGAGGGCCGTCGAACTTTATCCTTGCTTGGTTCTTCTTCAAATGGAAATTTCCCAGCCTTTCATTCACAAATTTTGCTTAAATGGAATAATAAGCTACCCATTCACATCTTAAAATCGGTCATGGGTCCTTCCTTGCATTGAATAACAAATGTTATGGCAAAGCCTTTGACCCCCTTTCCAATCAATTACCTACAGTTTTTGTAAACTCTCCAACTCATCGCAGACAGACGTTTATAAAATAACAAATCGACTCTCGCCAATTGATGGCCATGAATCAATAAACAATTACTTTCAGTACAACTAAGTGCGGCTTCAATTATTCACACCCAAGCGGATGAGGACAAATTCGTTTCTCATCACCGAACAAAGGCTCCCCATCCACAGCGCTAAAAAATGTCCTCATCCATTGTGCCCGCTAATTAAATGCACCGACTTTACAATCAAATCTGTTATCCAAATCCTCGCTTTCATTCGAAAATTGCACGCTTATCCTCCGACTCACTCGTCATTAATATATTACACCAAATCCCATCACTTAGCGCTTTATGTTCGCCACTTTAATCCTTCGATTTATTTTCGTTTCATTTGGGCCATTTGCGCTTTATGCTCACTCTTCATTGTTCTTATTTCGCTTTCAATTAAAACGAAAAGGAAACATGCAATGTCCTGAGAGCCAATTTGATTTCATATGCCCCCCCCCCCCACCATCACCGTTCGTCCTGCAAGAGTTCTAATTACTTTATCCATTATCATGGCGTGTTCTTGCATCAGTCGGAATATGTAAATTTGGTTTTTTTTTTGGTTTCCCTGCCTACGACGACGAATGGGAATGGAAAAAAAATCGAGATAGCTTGTAAATTCGAATTGGTCAGTTAGTTTTGGCCAAGTCCTTTTGTCAATTTCTTAAACTTGCTCTAAATTCGGTCATTCACATCGCATCGTTGTTTATTCGCTTGAATCTAGGATTTTTCTTTTTTTCGCTCCGTTTTGCTTGTTGGACAATTTTCTTTATATTTTCGGCTGGTGCCTTTTTTTATCGTTGATTTAATGTAACAGAGGGCGACGCACATTTCACGAAGGAGCATCAGTTAGAAAATTCGTACATTGTACACTGTGATTTGGTGAAGGAGGAAAAAAGTCCTTCCCTCGCTCTGTGTGTGTATAGAATTTTTTTTGATGATTTTTTTTTATGAAATGTTTTGATCGTTTGGAATATTCTATGGAGTCACATCGCCACACATAGAGCGTGTGTGCATGTGGTCGGGGAATAGTGATGGCATCGTCGAAAGTGGGTTAATTTCGAGTGATAAAAATAACGTATCCGAAAAAATTAAGTTATGAATAAATTATGACGCAGGAAGGAAGATAGGAAAATAAAGTAACTTCGCGAATAACCGAAATAATCAGTACACTCGTTGGAGGATCATTGGTTTTTAATGTTATTGCCAGGCGCGCGGAATGGTATTGTTTTGTAAATTTTTGGATATTTTAAGCGGTTGTTCTGGGAGGGTTTGAGGTTTGAGGTTGTCCGCAAATGTCAGGGGGTATACCTAATTGTTATTCGAATTGGCTTATAGAGTTGGCTGGGATTTGTTTATCAGTCACAGAAACAACTTTGAATGCGAACTTATCGTTATTTTAGAAGGTTACACGTTTTTTGTGGTAGGTACCACCGATTGGAATTTTATGAAAGGTGGACCAAATGAAGGGAGAAATTTCGTAGAGGGGAAGAATGTACATCTTTTTCTCAAAAAATCCACCACAAATGATATCACAAAGTCGTAGATTTTTGTACACACAAAATGCGTTGCATAGTTCTAGGCTACATGCTCTTTTTTCAAGGTTTAGCTTCGTAAGTGGTTTTGTATCACGTTAAAAGCGTTTTCTAAGGCGTTTAGCACTTTGATGTATTTTTGTACATATTAAGCAGAAGTCCTGGGAGAATCTAGCGATCGTTTGCAAGACTTCTGAAGGAATCCCATCTGTTTTGGCGGTCTTTTTTATTTTTAAAGCGCTTGCAGATCAAATCGATCATCGTTACCTCGATTTCTCCTAAAAATCGTCAATACAATCTTAGATCTCCTACCAAGCGAGACGAATTTCGCGAACGTCATAACCATACACCTACTCCCATGCACGGCATATAATTAATTTCGCAAGTATTTGCTCTTAATCGTCCTTGTTTCCAGCCTCAGCTCAAATTGGCAATTAAGAACTCCCCTGGCTGATGTGAAAATACGGCCATAAGACTCTCTCGTAGACCATCAACCCTAACTTTGGCGCACTATTCTGTCGGAATGTCAACAATGTATGGAGGACGCTGAACCACCCCAAAGTGGGCACCGTCCATTATCTAGTAGTCCTTATCAGGAGAAAAAAATCAATAATATCCTCGATTCCTGTTTATAATGTGCCAACAGGAACCGACACTACCTACACGAACTTGTTGTTATAGTAGAATTTTGGGTACAAACGGAAATGCATCCCACAAGGACATTCAGTCACTCTCTCCTTTTCACTCACAACTGTCGGTCGGTCGGTTTGTTTGTGTTTGTGTTATCTGAAAGATATAAATATATTTCGCCCAGCTAAATGGGTGTAATGGATGATCGAATGGATGCGCGATGACCATCTGACCGTTCACTTCGTTTCTTTCACCCTATATACACACAGAAGAGCGCACAAAAATCTATCCGGTGGAACCTTTTCAGAGTTTCAGCATCTATTCCATTCCATTTGATCCAAAGTATCTATCGCCATACACGAGAGTTGACTCGCTTACAAAACATTCTTTGGGAATTTCTGTGCGAGAAAGGATATCTCGTCTTTGTGGGCCCGTTATCTAACTAAGGCACAGAATGAATACATTTGAATGGCCCAGCACGCATGTGTGGGTTTTCTCAACGCTGTGTGTGTGTACAATATCGTCCTTTATGATGCTGGGGTTCACACGACCGAGAGTGGGTGTCGTAGCCCAGCCACCACCCTGGAGAGTTCTTGTTACTTGCACACACGAGGGGTGTCCTGTACACCAACGCACATCATATACCCATACAGAGACACATCAGGCCGACGATAATCAAGTCCTGGGAATGAATGAATGGAATATGGCTCATGTAGGTTCGGCGCGCAAGTAATGTGGAGCACTAGCGCAGCATCCAGGAATCGTATACATTTTTTTTTTTGTTGTTGTTGTTTGCTTTTGCTTTTGCTGAAGTAACACACCAGTGGAGTGTATCCTTTTCGCCAGTCTTTTTGCGCTGCTTTCATTATTTATTTCATTCATCGCTTGGCTCGAAAACACCACTGTATCCTGCGTTGTCTGTGTCAGGCTACCAACTACCTATGCCTATAAGATTTTCGTTTATGTGTGTGCTATTTTGTTTTATTGCTGCAGCAGCAGCGCTCCCACGGGATGAAATGAGGTTAGTGGGTGAAATTAATTCAGGGATAATGATTTCTTTTCTTTTTGTTTATTTCTTGTTGGCGTTTGTTTTTTTCTTCTGCTATATTTTCTTTGCTTGATATTTTTATTTCTTCTCACGTTTCCTTTGCCGGAGAGAGATCTAATTTGTTTCAATGATTTTTGTTGCGTATTCTTTTATTTACGTTTTGGTTTATACCTCGGCGAGATGTGACGTTGGCAGGCATCGGCATGGCGACTTATCTGATGAATAGAATATTTTTGCTTGCGTGTGTATGCCTAGTTAAGGCATGTGCCTTTGTTTAAAGCAGTTTTTATTCTAGGTAAAGTCTGAATATTTTTGTAGGCTGACTTGGAGGTCCTACTGGGGTATTCTTTACTGATAAATGCAGTTTAAAATGTAACAGGCCTCCAAATGTAGAATTTTGTCGGAGCTAGATCTCTTTCCAACAGCGATTAATCGTATTTTAATAAAAATGAGTGAATTCCGATGATCCTTCTAAGAAAAATCTTTAATTTCTGCCTCGAAGTGTCGCGCAAATCGAAAGCACATGCACAAACACTTTGTGTCTTTTTCTCTGTTGGAGCGGAACGATCAAAATTGTTAACCTGACGCCGAGTGTCTGATTATCATAGGTACCTACAGTGATTGCATTTTTACAGCAAATTTAATTTTCTACTGCATTTTCCCCGCATCAGAGATGTACGCAGTGTTTTTATATCGTATGAGATTTAACCCTTTTTGTGGGGTCAAAAATGCCTTCGGTGGGAAAAAGAAGTAAAATCGTGGGAATTTCAAGAATCTACTGATATTCCATCAAAACATTTACGTTTCAACGTGATTGTCAAAAGACTTAACGTCCATTAAAAAGAGCTCTTGTAGATTTGTTTTAAGGTAAATTTTTTAGTGTTAACAAACTGCCCACGCCCACGATGTGATTTGTTTGCCTTATAATAAAAACTAGTACCGCCCGTGGTCGAAATTCGATCAATTTTGTCTGTAGATAAAGTAACGAAAGCCAACTTGTTTTTTACACAATTTATTTATTATTTATTTAAATTTATTTAAATGCTAAATCTTAATTCAAATACCTTTCCGCTATGAAAAAAGAATGGAAAAGGGCAAAACATGAATGTTCGTTTCCATAGTAACACCTCGCAGATAACTCTGCAATGTCCCTGAAATAAGATTTTATGATTGCTTACTTTTAGAGGTAATTAAATTGCATACCTTTATGGGTTGATGAGACTCTCCAAAAGGTTCTAATCTAAGATGATTAAATTCGTTACTATGTAAAAATGACGGCGACAAAATGAATGGCAACAAAATGCTTTCGATTAACTGCTAAGCATTTTGTATGGGAAATTCGTAAATTCATTTTACCAGTCTTAATGGCGACATATACCTACGATTTTTTGTTTGTGCACATCTATGGCACAGTACCTTTCGAATGGTATAAGTTTCATTCTCCTCATTTCATGATAAATATTTAAAAAGTGTACGGAATCTTTTGATGTTTACGTATTTACATAATGATTTTGCATTTAGAAGTTAGATTTGTTTACGAAATAGTGTAGAGGGAACTTGAGTACGATAAAAAGGGAAAAATGAAAAGGAGTGGTAACAACACATCACTCTTTAAGGTCGCAACCGAATTTCGTTTTAATTATCTTGACAAGGTCTGCCTTTGTTCTTTATACATACTTTCGATACAAACTGGACTCAAGGAGACATTTTTCCTCAAAACAGGCTTTTTAATTTGAACTTTAAAGGGTCCAAGCTTCTTCCTAATATACCAGGACGGATATCTTAAGATTCTCGTAAGACGTGAGGTCTCTGATACTGAACATTCTGTCATTGCTACAGTCCTCAGCGGAGTCTGGATAGACAAGGGCTTTGACTGCCTCAATACATCATTCATATACACATATTTTAAAACAGTTATTCAAACTTAACAAATCGAATCAACTTAAGCCATTTCGACGCTTAACTCTGAGGCGACATCCCTCCCTATACCCATTCGAGAAATTTTCCGGACTTACTCCTTTTCATCGGTTCCATTTAAGCGAATTCCCTTTACTGTCCAATAAAATTCAATTACGCGCGTCCCCCTCCCCACCCACTTTGTCCGAGTCCAAAGGGGTTACTTCGCACTTCATAGAAAAGGACACTGCTGACTACAAATCCTTTCCATAAAGCTAAAAGGATTAAAGTCCGCAAACAGCAAGTGACAGAAGAAAAAAACTCACACATAGTTGCAGCGACAAGACATATCGATTAATCCCTCTGTACCTCATCACTATCAATTAGATTTGATGCTCGCACATACAAAGCCAGGAAACGTGAATTTGCCCTTCATAGGGGGTTAACAACACCGACAGGGATTGCCGCCCAACACGGCGCGGCGACTACAACACACAGAGGGCGAATAATCCTAAACTCGTCGCCATTAAAAAATATGTCAAACTAAAGCTTCAGAGAGCATGTACCCATGCTCTTTGTCTCAACAAAACACAATGGGACCAGGGATGTGTTTTTCGCAATCCGTGTTCTATGTGCGGCTTTTATTGTTTTTTTCTAACCCGGTTAGTCATATAGGTTAAAAAATGAAACCTGGCACAAAGGACGCATGGGTGTGAAGAGATGTTGCTTGATTTTTTTTGTGAAAGGTATATCTGAGCCAATTACGTATCCCTTCCGGGAGTTTAACCTAATTTTTGTCGTCAGTTTCACCCTGGTTGGGCTCCCAAAAGGAAGGCGTATAGAAATTGTCACCTTTTAGAGAGGAGAGGAGAAATTAAGCCTCCAAAAACCCTTGAAACATCATCCGCATCCCCCCTTCTCAGCGTAATTTAATTAAAAACTATAGCCCGCTTGATTTTGAATCTGAGCAAAAAGGCGAAAAACTTCCTCTCGCCGAGTAAAAGTAACACCGATAATTAGATCCGTCGTTGCACATTGCCGTGGCATGCCAACGTTGCGCT
The DNA here is from genome assembly GCA_936431705.1 of Cheilosia pagana. Taxonomy (NCBI): domain Eukaryota; kingdom Metazoa; phylum Arthropoda; class Insecta; order Diptera; family Syrphidae; genus Cheilosia; species Cheilosia pagana. The sequence continues at coordinate 1,932,838 of OW386169.1, forward strand.
TGCCTCAAACGAAAGCCCCCTCGAAAATGCAGCAACACTTTTCCGCTCCAAAACGTCGACTTTTCTTTGCTAAATGCAAATGGAATGACGATGGAAAAATGCCTTCTACTACCAACAGGAAGCAGGCACAACATCATCATCACCATCATCATCATCATCATCAGGATCATCGTCATCATGAGTAGCAACATCACCACCATCATCGTCATCAGCGCAGAAGAAGAAGAACTATGACTGAAATAGCTGAAAATTTTAATTTTTGCTCCAAATAGCTGGCAAGGACATTTTGTAGTTACAATCTTACGCATAACCACATCCTAGTGGCTTGTGCCCGACCGCCATAAACTTGCCACGCCGCACCATGCCATGTGTACGATATACACTATGTTCGAATGTCAGCATATTTTACGGTCATTACGCTTTGAATCCTTTTGCTTTCGGGGAGTTTTTTTTTAGTTTTTTTTGTTCCCATTCTGTGGGCGGTTAGATCGTACATATGGCTCTAGTAACGCATTCTCGCAAAAGCAGTCATAAAGGTCGTAAAGTTGTCAACGAAAAGGAAGAATGGCACCTACGAGCGAAGAGGACTCTTCCGGATGCGGGTTGATAGTTTGGTTTTATTGAAATTGGCTTTTCGGTCATATTTAGATTTTTCTTCTTCGTTTGTGTTACAAATATCACTGTACAAAAGGTAAAGAACTGTTGCGGAAAATCGCTTTTACTTTTGATTTGCACAGACTCCGTGCACAGTAATGGACAACTGGTGCTGGGAAAGTGGTTGAGTAGCAGTTACTTTAAGTTATGTGCGTTTTCGAACAATAATCCGAAGGGAGAGGACGTTTTAAGGACACTGGTTGCGGCGAGTTGTTGTAGTTGAAAATGGCCTTCTATCCGGATTTAAGACGGTGTATATGCATTTCTGGCTGTACGGTGGTAGGAAGTATTTAAATCGCAGACGCCTTTAAGTATGCAACATTATTTAGTTTTAAAGAAGCGGTGGGAGAGGTAGCTAATATATTTCTTCTTTCTCTAGGGCTAAGGGTTCCCAAACAATTTTTTTTCGAAGACCATTTTAAAAATTAACCTGAGGTCGAATCGCGTCGTCCGTGAATGAACAATACGTGACGGAATTTGTTTTTGTTTCACATGTAAATCAACTTACTCGCTCACGGACAATGCGATTCGACCCCTGGTTTCGGTGGACCCCCTGCTACTACATTTGTCCCATATTCCCAAAACTCGTTAAAAATGTGAAGATTAAATCTAACGATGGAAATTTGCGTCGCGGCTGGGTTCCAACTCAAAAATCTCTGAAACACAAGTCGTATTTCGTTCCTTTTCACGTTTGAACAAGCTTCGCGGGCGGCGAGACTTAAGCAAGTCTCAAGATTCAACACGCGCTACACTGAATATCGAATATGAAAGTTTTAACAAGTAACAGTCCTGAAATAAATTACTTAAAATGAAGGGAGGTTTTTGAAAACGGGAAATAATGCTGAATAAACAGACTTTTCCATATCCCAGCCTAACTGAAAAAACCAGACAAAATATCGTCATTTATCTACAACTGGTCAACCTCTCGGCGACCTCTGGTGGTCCACCTCGACGACTTTGGGAATGATATTCTAAACAGTGACGGATGTAAAGATGCCTGAAAACAGTATTTGAATTATGAATTTTTGACGCGAGTTTTAAATCTGAGGAAAAAGTTTGGGAAGCGATCTTCTTTGGTAAAGACTGAATGAGCGACAGAAGTTTACTGCATCTGACTTTCGGTAGAGGGCATTGGGCAATCTCTATCTCTTCTCTTTTCCATCTCTTTCTTTTTCTGTACATATAATAAAACTAGAATAAAAAATGCGTGACCACGACCACGCATCACGCAGAAACTACTGGACTGATTTTGATGAAACTTGGCATAGTGATTGCATATGTTCTATGTCGGGACTTAGGATACTTTTTATTTCGGAATATAACGTGGTTCTTACAAAATAGTCAAAAAACTGGGTGTATGTTCATAATGTTTTGCACTTCAATGGGCAGTCGTCTCTTTTCAGCGCACACATTCAGGTTGGACACATTTTCGGATGGTGTTCATTGTGTTAAGTTTGGAAATGGGCTGGGGTGGGATTCGTGTGTCAACGTCAAGTTGTTTCCTTCGCGTTGCTTCCTTTTCGTCGACATTTGAGGTGGGTAAGAGGGAACAAATAACAAAACTTTCCGTAAATCTTTTTTGTGTAGACTTCTAAGAAAGAAATAAAGTTATGTTTTTATTGCTTTTAGAAAGGTCCAAGGGTAGGAACATATTTAGTAAAAAAAAACTGTTCGATGTAGTTCGATGAGAATGCTTTTCATCTTTCAAGTCAAGCGGGTCAAGCTAGATGGTCAGCTAGTTTTTGAATAGAACAGAGAGGATGACACAATTGCAATTAATTTCAAGGTCCCCAGTGTCCTCTTTATATTTTAAAATGATATAAACCTCACCCATCTGATTTCAAACCCCTAAGAAATAAATCTGTTGCACACTCAGTAACTGTGAACCTACTTTCCCCTACCTTTTCCCTTATTTCTTGCCCAAATCACCTAAATCCACTCACATAGCGCTGCATCGCGCAATCAATAATTCATTATTTAAATAGCTCTTTAAATTCCCATCGTCGCGAATCAATAAAAAGGACAACCGCCTCCTCCCTTCGTCTAACAAAGCCCGTGTGTACGCTGCCCAACCTCATTTTCATATCGTGATTGATTTCATGTGTCACCCATTCTCTCGCATGCAACAGCTTGCCGAACAGCGTTGATGATAGAAATCGTTATGAATGCAAAATACAGCAGCAAAAAAAAGAAAATGATTGATGTTGACGATGAACTGGGGTAGGGGGACACGATAACCGTGTCAAGATTCTCCCTGACAATGTGCCACCACTAAGCGGTGCCCATTTTGTTCGCCCGCCCCCCCGCCCCCTCAGTCTATAATATCGCCGTTCACCTATATTATTCTCTCCGCGGTTCTGCATAATCATGACATAAAACATCAGTCATCCCTTTAATTAGTGGGTTAGCTGTAGCGTTGCTTGGTTTGGGTCTAGGTGCGGATGGGTGGTTTGTCAATGCTGGGAATGCATTTCTCGGCAAAATTAATATTATACGAATGCCCAAACAAGTGGTTGGCAAGCGCTTACCGTTTTTATGCGCCCGCTTTGCACCTTCCCATTATATCTTTGCGGTGGTATATTATGCTGTTTAAGCTTTTGTAGCCTCTCGAAAGCCTTTGAGTTGTCCTCGTGTCGACAAGTGAGAGGGTGTACATTTTTTTCACCCATTTTTATATATAGCTACTGTTTTTTTTTTCCTGTTCTGTGTGTATTTTTTGCAGACGTCGACGTCTGTCGGCTTCGTCCTGCTACAGCTCGTTGTCGACATCCTCTGTTTGAGAGGAAAACACTATACATATGCGGCGAGGGTGGGATATATAGCGAACGGATGTGAGGGTGTTAATTGTTAAACATTTCTCGTCATTTTGTTTTCTCTTGTTGTTGTTGTTGTTGTTGGTCTTGCCTCCACATTTCAACATGTGGTTGTCGCATAATATAACAAAGGGAAAATGCTGTATTCAACAAATGGCATAAAGGGGTTGTGTGCGATTTTAACAGTGGGTGGGGGTTGGTTTTGCATGCGGATGCAGCTTCTTGATTAAGTTTTGAAGGTGGGTGCGCGATGCATCGTCCTTTTTTTTGTTTTAAATTATGCAAGTGTGTGCGGATGGTGGGTATATGAACCCAGATAAATATTGGGATCGATAAACTTTTGAAATGTGTATCAAGTGTCGTTTGTGTCGGTCGAATTAGACACGCCATCGGGTTGGGAGAAGACCTTTTTTTAGCATTTAAGAAAATTAAAAAGCATTTCCATTGAAATGGAAGTCAGTCCTTAAAGCTTGGTCAAGAATTCGGAGGTTTAAAACCTCATTGACGATCTTGCGTGATAGTTGAGGCTTTGCATGCGTCTATTCTGATCGACCTCTTCAAGATCTTGCAATCTTGCATAAGAAACAGCTATTTACGAAGCACTTATGTCAGATTCTTACTGACTAACCCCCCCCCCCCCCTCTTCCTGCCCTTCTTTCTCGCGGGACTACCGTCAAGCAATTCATCGCGAGGGAATCAAAGCCTAGGTGTTCGGCTCAATTTCGTTCCTGTGGAGTACCGATTGGGCTTGAATGTTCTTTGTGATTCCTTCCAGCCGGCAAAGTTCCTTTATGGTTATCGTTGCCATCTGTTAAACAGCGTCCCATATTGTGTTCGATGTCATCATGTGATTTACGATGTTTTCCGAATATTTCTTGTAGTTCTCTGCGTTCTATATTAAAACAAGCGCACTCAAAAAACACATGCGGCGCGTCTTCCCTAATATCGCCGCAAGTGGGATAGTTAGGATATTCATCGAGTCCAAATCTGTTCAGATACACTCGGAAGCCAGTCTAGTTAGGAGCTGACTTAAGTAGAATTCTTCTCCGTATGGCCGGTCTTTCCATTTCTGGATTTCTGGAATAAGACGATGGGTCCACCTTCCTTTTGCAGGCTGATTGCATCTGTTTTGGCAAATTCTTTTGTTTCGCTGTCTTTCCCACAGCTTGATATCTTTGACTGAAGTTACTGGTTCCTGATTTTTGGTATCGTATGTCCTTTGTAGTTCAGTGGCTAAAATATCCGCAGGTAGCACTCCCGCGATGACACACATGGCATCATCTGATACCGTCCGATATGCACAGCACACTCTTAAAGCACATAGTCGACCTGCGGAGTTTATCCTTCTTGCGTAGGTCTTCCTTGTCATAGCTTTGGCCCAGATGGGTGCCGCGTACATTAAGATGGATTGCACCACCCTTGGCAGTATTAATCTCCGTTGCTTTCTTGGTCCTTCAATATTTATCATTGTCCTGGATAAAGCAGAACTGACCCTAGCAGCTTTGTCGCACGGACTTTCAAGGTGTTCCCCATAGGTGAACCTCGCGTCCATCCACATATCTTATTGCCGGTTTCGATATTATGTCATGACCGCCTACCCTGATGGTGATTGTCTCTTTTTTCTTGCGACTGGTTACTAGTACTGCTTCTGTTTTATGTTCTGCGAGTTCTAACCCAACTTTTGACATCCACCGCCTCTCACTTTTTGAATGCATTCCTTTCCAATGTCCTCTATTTCTTCCAGGTGTTTTGCAGCCACCACAATTGCAAAATAAGCGGCAAAGCCTACGACTTTTGCCTCATTTGGGATTTCAAGTCCTAGGACCCCATCTTACATAATATTTCATAGGATAGGGCCTAATACCGATCCTTGTGGAACTCCGCCAGACACTTGATACTAACTCCGTCTTCGGTGTCGAAATGCAGAAATCCGAACGGGCTCATGACTGTTAATATGGACCATGGTTAAACTCAAAGTGTCAAGGAAAGCTGTCTAAAGGTAGGCGTTTTTACACTGAGCTATGTGGTGTTAAAAAAAGGATGCAACAAAGAAGGCGTGGTCATTTTTTACCCAACAAATAAGCTTACAAAAACATATGAAGCATAGAGGTTGATACAGCCCGCGGGTATCAGACTTTTCAGTTCAAAACGAGTGTAAAATTGATTGAGGCGGTTGATCATTCACAATTATCCTGTCCCTTCTCATTGCTAAAGTAATTTGGGGTTGTTTGCCTTCACAAACCTTTGGAACTGGCCTTCGTATAACAACCTACCTTTGAAAACAGGGGGATACTAATAGAATCTGAATTTCTTAGGATTCTTCTTGAAGAAAATTGTATATCTGTTCAAGTAGATACTAGACTAATGGTAGACTTATGTTTAAAATTGCTTGAAGGTTAGTAAACCTCTAACAAACCACACTTCATTGCTCTTCGCTCTCCTAGACTGAGAAAACCGACTTAAACCAGTTTTGACTTCCGAGTAAGCTCCATCCTTGGTGTGAATGCAGATAATCCAGTTTTCAGAGTCCTCACCGACCCAAATTGCATTCAAAATCGACAGCATTCAACCACCAGAAACCCAAACACACACAAAATCCCCATCCTCCCCGGTTTTCTTTTTTATCAAACACAAATCCCCTATAATGTTTACTGACGGTTTTCATCGTTGCTTAAACCTAAAAATTGCAATCACTCTTCCGCTGAAAACTAATATTTAAAATTCAACGGAAACAAATTACCCTCATCCTTTTTCCCAGATCCTCATATACAGCTTGACCCATATTCCCTATTTTCCATTGCGCGCACTCCAACAACAAGAAAATTCTAGCTACCGCATAAAAAATATACGTGCAAAAAAAAAGGACTCTGCAAGAAAAATGAACGAATTTAATTTTCTCTCTTCGAATGCATTCCCACAGGATAATAATATAGAAGATTGAGAGGAAATAATAAAAGCAAAACAATTTGTTCCAATGTTCGTCGTAGCCGCAAGGACTTTTTTCCACTCCCTAACCGACCAAAAAAAATAAAGAAAGAAAGAGAGAAGAAAAACAACACACTTTACACTTTCCGACACTGCATTCATACGGCCGGCGGTAGCACCTGCTGAAAGGATCCACAGTAAACCGCCCGTGTTTGGCTGCAACACAAAAATTGCACATTATCCTTTATTCCTGCAGTTTATTGTTGCACCACAGCAAATGACACAATGCCAATGTTTGTCGTGGGTATACCGGAAGCTCACTTCAATTTTCCGTTTTAGACAGAAATGATTTCGAACAGTCGGAACACACGCCAAGGCATCCCATAAGGACAATTGGAAATTTACGTTTCACTTGCGGTAGCAAATTCAATGGGAATGTAATTTTATTACTTCCGATATATCCTGGATTGGTTTTCTTTTCTAGTCGCAGCTAATTGGATGGGTAAGGATTTTTTTTTTAATTTTAATTTTTCTGTTTCAAATGTCACATCACAGCGAAATTTAATTGACCTCAATTTTAAGGTTGAAAGGCACAACCATTGTTTGTTTGCGAGTGTGGGTTACCCAGTCCTTATCTGCCTAGCTGAGCGGTTTTTTTTTCGCGCCGCTTCCCTGTTTTGTTTAAAGTTTTTTATCAGCACTATGTCGGTTGTTCATCTGTAAGGATGTATGCGAAATTAAATGGGTCAGAGATACTATCAGTGACTATAATTAATGTTAAATACGTGTGGCATGGTCTGTCCTGCATCGGACGGGACGGCGATAAATTTTGCGTTGTGAAATATTCCAAGGGATACGCGGAATTAATGAGATGCGACGAACAGCGTATCCTTTCTCTGGGTATGGATCGTAATTCATTTGTGCTGTATAATTTGCACAGCGATGAAATCAATATTAATCTTTCAGTTAAGAGTGGAAAACAGGTGAACAGGAAGAGGATACTCGCCCATACAAGGTATTTATCCTTTGTGGAGAATATTAATATTTTCCTTTAGCGCTTCCTGCACTTGACTGCGTCTTGGCTAGCTGGGTGAAGGGTACTTGTCAAAGAGGATTACTACTTAATGTGTATGCTCTCTCACCTATGTCTACTTGTCATCGTTATGCGCTCATCATCGCTGCCTTAAGTGTGTGTGACTGTGATGTGCGCTGGAACTGGGATGGGGGCAAGGCGAAAAGAAACGTACAAAATGTAATCCTTGACATCGTCTGTATGCGGATGGTGTTTTTTGTTTTTACTCCAATCTTCTAGGAAATATAAATCCTGGCAGGCAGGCAGGCACACACGCCAGTGACTGCGCCTGCAAGGATACAACTTTTAAAAGGCTTAATTGTTACTTTGCATATTTCTCGCTTTCTCTCTTTGTGTCTCTGTCTGAGTCCATCTTTGGCATATATACAATGGCAAAATATGCATCCATTAAATGTTATTAAGTGCTTTCGCAGATTACAGTGTCAAAATTCGAATTGACAGCGCTAATTAGTTCGCCGAGTGTGTGCTGTCGAAAATAGCTCTTTTAATAATATCACATCATAAAGTAGACAATGCGCTGTCAGAATTGTGACAGGTGATTCTTCTTTGGCACAGATGGTTGTAGTTTTTGCTTTGTTTTGTGATTGAAGGTGGAAGTCCCGCCCAGTTCCGCTCCCATTTTCAAGTTTTGAAGCAGTTTTTGAACAGTGATTTGATCTTCGGATCAAGCCTTATGTCAAAATCTCATTCAGTTGGTGAATAAGTTTACATGGACAGTCCGATATTTCGACCCGAGAAAAACAGCTCAAAATATGTTCAAAAATTGGCGAATTGAACGCGTTTTTCACGTTCAGAGTTAAAATGCCGAAGGATTCCCTGATATCAACAGCACCTTTAATTTTTGTTACATCTACTGGTAGATCTTGAAGTTTTAAAAACCGCAACTGGTGTTTCACGAGATCACCTGCCGTTGCAATTACCTGTTCGATTCTATTGTACATTTTCCGCTCAAGGATAAATATATAAAATGTTTTCCAATACGATGTGTTATTTTGAATAGGACTGCTCTTTTGGTAGCTGTCACTTTTGAAGCTGTTATTTTTTGACATTTGACAAGTAGAAACTACGCCATTACTAAAAATTGAACGATACACGCTTCAACAACGCATTGAAATTTTAAAAATTCCCTACAAAAATGGTGAAAAATTTTGCAGTCACAGTTCTCAAAACTGATGAGGCCCATTTCCACCTCGGTGGCTACGTCAACAAGCAAAATTGTCGTACCTGGGGCTCGGAAAACCAAAGAGTTATTGTTGAAAAGCCTCTCCATCCTCAACGCGTGACTGTTTGGTGCGGTTTATGGTCCGGCGGGGTCATGGACCTTACTTTTTCGAAAATGAGGTTGGATCAACAGTTACGGTAAATGGATCGAGAGATGATTAATGATTTTTTATGGCCGGAGTTGGATGGTTTTGATCTGGACACCGTTTACTTTCAACAAGACGGCGCTACGTGCCGCACAAGCAACGAATCCATTGATCTTTTACAGGAAAAGTTTCCGGACCCTGTTTTCTCTCGAAGAGGTGATCACAATTGGCCACGGAGATCTTGTGATTTAACACCTTGCGACTTCCTCCTTTGGGGCCATGTGAAAGATAAGGTCTACGCAAACAGCCCAGAGTTGATTCAAGCCCTCAAAGATGGAATTCGCGAGTCTATCGAGGACATAGGGCAGACACTTTGCGATTTTGTTATGGAAAATTTCATGAAAAGGATATGGTCCTGTATGCGTGGTCATGGTGGCCATTTGGCTGATCTTGTGTTTTAATATTAACGGCATACCGGGGTCTACAATTTAACGCCGAGTCCAAACGGCTAATTGAGAAGCTCTTATATGGCAGTTTTTCTCTCAGAAGTTTGTCAGACGTTCGCGAGAGGTGCCGCAGTGGAAAAAAACCTTAAAAACCTCTTTCGCCAATCGAATCGGGCTAGTAGTAGTCCAACACACTAACCACTAAGCCACTGCGCCTACTTTTAATAGAGAAACAAAAAATCCTATAAAAGGAAGATCGGCTTGAACTTCCAAAAGTCCATCTTGCCTTAAAATTTGTCTGCTGAATTTTTTTCCATCAGGTGGCCATGTTGCAGTGGTTAGTGCGTTTATTAACGGCTCTAGTAATTTTACAAACAAAATATTTTGTAGACAGCTTTAAAATTCTTCATACTTTGATGGAAGGTCGGTAAGTGATTGGTGGCCAGAGAACTTTTGCTACAATATAGGAAACTGTGTGGCATGCAGACCCACCCTTTTAGAACCACTTCGCTTACATCAATTCTTCCAATCTCCGGGCAAAAAAGTAGGTTCAAATCGTGAAAAACACACCACGAGTGGCGTCTTCGTCGTTTTCTTATACAAGTACCACGCTCTGGACGACCTATCAAGCCTTCCTTCACAAAATCATTTCTCTAAATCTCTTAAATATCCATTCCTGTTTTAATTTTTTATCCTTAACTGGGACGCCCCTACTCCGTAAGTCGGTTTCTGAATATTCAGTCTTTTGTCGAAAAAAAAAAGAAATTCCTTAAACGCCTCAAGTTCTTTTTAAAAGTAGGTAAATGACTGCCACGATGCCTTTCAAACCATTACGAAAAAAAGTCAAAGTTCAAACTAAACACAGCCGAAGGGGAGGAAACCTTGTCCCCAAAAGAAATGAAAGCGAGCCTTAAAAATATTGCCCATGAAACTGCCCATTAAATTTCATAACTAAAAGCTAATATTACTCCACCTTTATACATAGGTATATGTATGCGAAACCTTATACCATTTCACCGTGAGCACTGCGAAACGACCCATCCTTGCACATCTCTCACAAAGCCATCGATTCAATCCACTTTCGCTCTACAATCATTTATTTAATGCACTCCATGACTCTTTTATTAAGCCACAGAGTATAAAAGCCACATTCGGCCATGGCTTATGCTGCGAACGTATATAGAGTGTAAAAAGTAGAATCCACCTTTAACCGCATACCGTTACAGTATAGACAGATCTCGTTTAGGATTTTTATTTATTTATTTTTTCTCTACCCCAATGACCCTCAAAAAAATGTACCATCCCACATATTTACGCTTTCTCTTTGCTTACAGATGAGTACGAGTATTCGTGTGTGATGCAGATTTTTAGTGTCCTGTTTTTTTTTGAGAAAGCAAACAACTTCCCATGGACACCAGACTCGTGTCAAAATAAATAAACAACAAGAATGTAAGGAATAGGAAAAAAATGGATATAAATGCAAAAATACTTAAAACCTCACAACCACTTAATTCAGAGAGAGAGAGGGGAATCCTTCTCACCCCGACCAAAGAGAATGCCAGAACATTTGAACCGAAACATTTATCCATTTTGGTCCACCCAGCACACATAAAAGAGGTGTGTGTTTTTTGTTCTCGATAAATTCACCAAGATGCACAAAAGAAACTGAAATCCTTGGCTCAGCGCCAGGTTGGCTACACACAGCAAAGAACAACTGAACGGAAACATAAAAGGACATCAAATACGTTGTACTTTTGGCTACCTCGGTCTTTTTTCACACCTAATGGCAATCACTTTATGTGGTCGTCTAACAAGGACATCCTCGCCAAGCAGGAAGATGATTTTTTTTCTGCACTGTTGTTTTAGTGCAACTATCTCTCTAGGGCCTAATTAAGAGTGTAATTAGTGGCCTCACTTGGTTCTATCTGTGCGGAGACTTTTGAATAATTAAACGACTGCCTTTGCTATGCATCAAGGGTTTATAGAAGAGCGCCCAAGTTAAAAGGGTTGACATTTCGATGCAGTAAAAGGTGTCCTATAAATTACTGCGCAAACTTGGTCCACTTTCGTCCTGATGGTTAAATAATTCATTGAGCTCGCGCGCATAAATGCTGGGGCAAGGTCTGCTCCATTGCCGGCCTTTCACAGTCGCTTCAAATGGATGCGGGACATACAAGAGTGTGAGTGGTTGGTTAGAGGGGGGGCGAGAGATAGAGCGAGAGCTTGCTGAAAAGTTAATTTGTGTGGCTGATGAAAGAGTTGGCACTGAAATTATTTGTTCACGTGCTACTAATGAACGCTTTGCTTTGGTTTTCGTATACGTAGGTACTCTACCTTCTTCTGTAAACGGTGGCGAGGGTCAATTAATTAGAAATCTTAATTGGACGGTACTTTTCAGCTGCTAGTTTGGATTATTTTTCTCTGTGACTTGAGAAACGTCGAAGCATGTGTGGAAAAAGTTTTATTTTCAATGAATATAATTAATTATCCTTGGGACAGTAAATTGAGTGGAATTTCGAAAAGTAGTCGAGGAAGTTTAAGCACGAACTTTGTGCCAAATGAGGATTTTGACAAAGGAAATTTTTAGTGTTTTTGAAACTTTTGACAGTTTAGGCGACGGTTAGGGATTTTTATTTGAATGATTCCATCGGCTGCTAAGTGACGATTCACTAGGGAAGCCTCAACATTTCAAAATCCCAGCAATTTTCAGAAAATTTCCCGTCGCACAAAACAGTTTTATTGGTATTTAATCTTAAACCCTACAAATATTCCAGTGTCGTACTGAAAAATGGCAGAATGTGATTCAAACCAATGATGGATTTGCGGTCCTTCGTCTACAACAAGCTCTCCTCTCTACTTTAAATGAAAGCAATTTTTAATTTGACAGCTTCTGGTTACAATTTGTGTTGAAAGAATTTTCTTAGCTAAGGTCTAGCTTGGTTCTAAATTTGTTAAATTTGGACCCGGAAACACCTGGAAAGTGGGAATTTCAAATATAGGAAGGTAGGATAGGCCTTCAAAAGCCGAATCATTTCACTTAGACCATTGATACCACGTGAGTCTAGGTAAATGTACTTTCAACTCTTCCATAAACGAGTTTCAGCTTAAACTTGGGGGCCTGTATTTTTTAAATCGTTGAGGTCGTTATAGTTTTAAGCTTCAAAGTTGAGTGTTAATTTTTGGAGAAAGCCGTTCATACCAAAAAACTGGACAATGACATCATGATTCTCCTCGTTCACACGAATACAGATCTTGCAAAAATAGTATGGATGATTATATTAATTAATACATAAGCATCGAAAGTTTCCGTACACTTTTTAAGTATTTATCATGAAATGAGGAGAATAAAACTTATATCATTCGAAAGGTACTGTGCTACAGATGTGCACAAACAAAAAATCGTAGGCCCGTAGACCACGGGCGGTACTAGTATTCATATATTCATAAATCTTGCTACAAGCTTGCCCTAAAGACAAAGCTAAGTTATGACACCTATTGTAATGCCGACTTAAGTCTGTGAGAGATCAAATTCTTGGAGAGTTAAGAATCCAGCTGTGGCGAAAGATCTACTTTTTTCAAACCATCCAGCTTTATCAAAAGTTTGATTTAAGCCATCGAAATTCCTAAGGCACCTTTACCTTTGGCAATAGGTAGTGTTGCTCTACGTTTAGAGGTCCTATTATTTTTACAATTGATTAAAACTCCCCCCATCATCTTCTCAAGAGTTGAGTGACAGTTTGGGACTACAAAATAATTTTAAGAGATTGATTTGAAGGCGCTAGACCGTCCTGAAAGATAGGGTTATTTTTAGGTCGTATTTTGTTAATTTAGATTGAACTTTTTGTCGGCCAGGAATTTATTGGGAGTGCGTTGGAAACTGCTCTTTTTCAGTGGATTCTTTTCCCAAATAAATTAAAAAAAATTACCATCGTCTGTTTTAAAGGACGAATTTTAAAAAATGCAACCTTTGCACACACAGCTTCAACCTTCGCTCTCAATTATAACCCAAAGCATCGTAAAATATTGCAAAAACATAATAATCTGCTTTTACAAGGCATTCCCTTTACCATAAGCCACCGGGAAAATCCGTAGCCGCAACCCGAACCATCCAATTCCAACCAGCATATAATTAACACCTTGTCATGACAAAAACTCTTTCAATCAATTACGGTACAACACGAAGGTAGTACCACAAAAACCCCCAAACCGAAAAGGGAATCCCAAAAAGAGTCTTTAAAGTCTCTATATAGTTTTCTTCTTTATTTTCATCCATTTTTTTCGTTTCTTCTTAAAAATCATAGTCCCAAGGATTCCTCCTCTTTCTACGAATAAAAAGACAAAAAAAGAATCCTTAGAGAGAGCAAACTCCAATGAGCTATCCGCATTTATCTCATATAAATGGCTCTGTAAATGTAGTTGTCAAACCTCCAACGAGGTAGAGCAAACGAGAGAGATGAATAAAAATTGCTTGTGTACGTGAACGGTCCCAGGATACACTTACTCACTAAGATTTACTCGTTCACCCACTCACATTCTGGTGGAATTTACTTGCTCTGTGCACGCGGCGGTGGTCTCCATAAATTTTCCTGCTACAGGAACACACAGAAGTTGGTGATTCTATTTTCTGTCATTTTACTCCGCGACTATTTGCATTTATGCGAGTGTGTTTGTGTTGGCAAAAAAATAAATAAAAATGCAATAAAGTCCTGAACGATTATTGGAAGCAAAAAAATTAATTGAAAATATTTGTCAATTATTTATATGGGCGAAGGATGCAACAGGAAAATTGAATTTATTTTCTTTCCTCTCCCTCCCCATTGCGCGGTGCAATTTCAAAGGATTACGGTCTCTGTATATTTGCAAGCCCATCCAGGCATTCGGCTTTCTAGGGGACATCCAAACTGCGTACGGCTTGAAGTCCAAAAATTATTAGCCTACCTAAAGCAGAAAGAAATCCCCACCATCGGTATGTATAATGCACTCCGTCAGAAAACGAGGGTGTGTCCTTTTCAACTGAGGTGAAATAGGTCAAAAGCAGGTGTCGTGCAGCGATACAGCACCCGACTCCCATACACATGCACTCGTGCATCTTTACTTTTCATTATCATTTTGGGGGCAGCGGAGTGCAGTGCAAATGCAAACAAAACACAACACACATCCACCCGCACATCTGGTGCACAGAGAGAGAGCAACTGGTGGTTTAGATGGGTGCGGGGCGGGGGTGTATGGGTCTAAGGAAATACCGTGTTCATTGTCATCAAAGGATTCATATATACCCTCGCTCATATTTATAGAGGCACAACACTAAAGATGTCCTTTACTGATGATGGCGCCTGCTTGGGGCCACCAATAAACAATGGTGGGTTTAATGAGGTTTTCAAATCACTTGCAGTGGCTGTGCAGATCCGTAACGATGATGATGTTAGTATAGGTGACACACCCGTGTGAATGTGTGCTCGCTTTATAGGGTATAGTTTCTTGTACCTGCAGGATTTGCCACAATTTAGGTCAACTCGGTTCCTAGCTCTGCGAATGCATGTGAAGGATATTTTTTCCATATTTTATTTTTCACTCATAATTTAATTAGGGGTGGGTGGGGGAGTGTGAACCTATAAGGAATGCCAACAACAAGGGTCGTACACTTTGTGTCAATCTGTGTCAATCTTTACACGCTTCAGTGGTCGATTTGATGGTGCGTAAAAGATGTTGCAACCATTTGCGAACAAAGGCTTTAATTGACTGTTACAGCAAGTGAATCCTTATGGCTTGGAGTGGTTTTGTGCGAGGGTTTAGGGTGGGGAGATGGACGCTATATGCAGGATAAAATGGACTAGTAAGTTCAGGTTGATGTTGAGATTGAAATGGTGATGATGATGTGGTCATATGAAGACATATCCAGGCAGACCATGGACTTAGGCTTTAGAGCAGTGCAGTTTCAAGTATAGGGTCCTGGGTTTCATTCTACAAGGGGTGGAGGGCCGTCTCCTATTTTTTCTCGACAATTGTTTCTAGTTAGTTTGGTAGTAAATATTTTTTAAACCAATTTGTAAAATGAAATGCTAAGGATTTTTTTTTAAATCGCATTTGACAGCTAAAAGGACTGTTCTTAAGTGCCCTCCCAAATGGAGGGGGTGCTCAACAAACTTAAAGATCGCAACTGAGGAAAGGTATCAAAAGTAAAGTTTTGTGTGACGATTCGAACAATGAATGTGGTTAACTTAGCACATTTGACTCGACAGCCTTCAGACTTCATTTTTGAGGCCCAGATCCACCTAAACTGTAGCGCCACCTAAAGTAAAGCCTTCAGAGTGACCTCCACTTTGGGGAAAGCGTTTTCGAACTTCATGTTTCATGTTTGGGTCCTGTCACTGGCTGGCATTTAACTTGATTCGCTTGAACGAATCGACTGACTTATTTTTAAAAAAACGTCACCTTTTCGTACGGTTCTTTAAGCAACGTAAAGTTCATTCGCAGGCCAAGCACCCACAAAAGACTTGCAAAATGTCCTTGAATTGCAAAAAACAAAAATTAACCCATCAACTCACACATGCGTTCGAAGAAGGAACAGTTTTCACGATTAAATGTAAACGAATGCTAAACCTTTGACCTACGAACTCCACACCTCCTTGAGGCACCTTCCACATCCTTCAGCCTCCGTACATTTGGATGAACAGTTGTCCCCTGTCGAAAACCAATCGGAACTGAACATCTCCTATCTTCGACTGTTTCTACTGTCATTTAATCTAATTGGATGAATTGACTATGGGGGTCCTTGGCAGCAAAAAAAAAGTGTGCGAAGGAATTCTGATGACCTACGCACGAAACGGACTTGTCCCGTGTTTCCTTTTGAGTATTTTAAGGCGCATTCTCCCCAACCCTTGTCATTTTGCACTTTTCTCGACATCTGAAATGGAAAATGGAAAACCTATAGAAGGACCAGTCCGTCATTCTTATATTCTTAAACGAGATGACACATTTAACGTCACCCGTGTTTGGAAACCTTTAAGTCCATCCGCCCCGTTTCACTCGAACAGCTCTGGGTGGCAAGAAAACAAAAAAAAAAAAGAAAAACACAACCGGGAGAACGTGAAAATTTCGACACCACGAAAAAAGGGATAATTCACAACTGATGGGAGAGGAAAAGGAAAACACCAAAATAACAGTTTCTATTTTCAGTGTTGGATGGTTTGTGGTTCTCTAGTTTGCATGACTTTGTCCTTTCAGGGATCTCTCGTGTCTCGTATATCGTTGCGTGCTTTTCAGCAAGTGATTGAATGACAACAACAACAGCAGCAGGGAAATGAGAGCTAAATGGCACTGAGAGCGGTCCAAAGAGAGCCTAAGATTACAGGGATGTGCGTGCGTGTGTGATTCAGCAATTGATAACCATTAGAAGATGGGACGAAAAGGACATTCGGGGGAGCAAAGTACATGTATACACCAAGTAACCTTTACACGACCACGAACGTCAAACAAACGTAACAGCGCGGAATATTGCCCAAGGACATGGATGGGTTTTTTCGTCCGCTCTCTTCACAGTCTTCCATTTTTCTTCTTTCCCTTTTGTGCGGCCATACCGTGTGTGCGATTTCAGGGATAAATATGGTAAGTTTAAGGTCTGAGGAATCGGACAACGTAACTCTGTTCAAATGCTTTTCCATTTCGTCCTCGCGGTGTGTGTCTTCTATCTGGCTCATCAATTTTTTTTTCATTGTTTTAAATATAGGTTAACATTAACTGTAGAATGTCCCTCTTTAGTCCTTTTTCTTCCACACTTCCAGTGGGTGCGAAGAGACGGCAATAAAAACACACAGCTTCCAGTCGATTTTTGTTATCCCGGATGGAAAGCAGTAGGTACGTGGGTTGTCTTTTTTTTTTGCTCTCCACCCCAAAGGGAGTTGCGAGGACGAAAGTAATTCACGTGCACACACGCACACAGTCAGCTATTCCCGTTGGAATGGAGTTTGTTCTGGTTAGGATTCCATTTCGTTTTTTCTTCCTCGCCTGAGTCTAAACATTCAAATGCTCGGTTTATATATACAGTGTGTATCTATATGGTGGGCTATAGGAGAGTGTGATAGTGTGGTTGGGTTTCCAATTGACGAAAGCTAAAAGTCTGGAATTCTGGATGACTGGATGTATGCTGGAATCGAATAAAAGTGTGATTGTATGGATATGGATGTAGATTCATGTGCACGCATTTACGCATGACCCATTTATTCAGTTTCACAGGAGTGAGAGTTGGATTCTTGTGTGTTTTTTTTTTGCGGAGCGATGACGGTGACGATGAAGTAGGTTTCGAGGGGATGGATGTTTGTGCGGGGGTAGCAGGAGGCAGTCTTAGGCACAGAACACATTTTTGTGAATTGTCTTTAAGAATGGAGAGGTTTTGTGTTGCGTTTTTTTTTTTCTTCTTCCTTTGCAAGGAGATGGAAATGAGATTTTTTTTTGTTGTTGTTGTGAAATTAATACTGGCAATGGGAAGAACCTATTTTCGTTTTATTTATATTACGAAGGGAAGCTCGTAGTTTATTGTAAGAGGAACTAGGTATTTTAAATTTAATCATTTTTAAATGTTTTCTCGCTGAGTCGGATCTTACACTGAGGCCATAATAAAAAGGAATCAGAAGGAAATTGGAATTGATTTTCACTCGGGCGTATGTGGAACTAAAGTATGCAATGATTTATTTTTAAAAAAAGCAATGTGGTTTTAGGGAAAAGTGAAGGGGGTTATTTTTAGGGAATTTAATTCTAGCTGAGCTAATTTCAGTTAGTCCAATGACCCCGCCGGACCATAAACCGCACCAAACAGTCACACATTGAGGATGGAGAGGCTTCTCAACAATAACTCTTGAGTTTTCCGAGCCCCAGATGCGACAATTTTGCTTGTTGACGTAGCCACCGAGGTGGAAATGGGCCTCATCAGTTTTGAGATCTGTGACTGCGAAATTTTCACCATTTTTGTAGTGAATTTTTATAATTTCAAGCGTTGTTGAAGCGTGTATCGTTCCATTTTTAGTAATAGCGTAGTTTCTACTTGTCAAATGTCAAAAAATAACAGCTTCAAAAGTGACAGCTGCCGAAAAAGCGGGCTATTAAAAATAACACCTCTTATTGGAAAACCCTTTACATATTTTATTTTGCAGAACTCAAGAAGACACAATGTGAGCATATTTAAAGGTCATTTGAAGTCATTTCTTAAAATATGTAGGCTTTAAATAAATAAATAAATAAATAAATAGTGGACGGACTTTTTCCAACTTTACACGCTCGACTGTTGATGGAACATTTTTGGGAACACGAGTTCTTTTGTGGCATTCAGTTTTTAGTCCTTTCTTTTTAAGCAACTGATCAAAAATGGCAGCCATGATTACAAATTTCAGTCTTGTTAAAAACTATTGCATTTTTAGGTCTGCAGCTACTGCTTTTGTGTTGGAAATATTAACAGCCATAGCTAGTTCCTTGCACATTTGGTTATCTATGTGCATTAGGAGCAAATAAAATAGTTTAAATAATCACTTAAAGGGGTCTGAGTCTGACAAGTCCAATTGAATGTGGTTCTATAAACCAAGACCTTCTGTACAAGCTTGAAATCAACTACATAAGATATAAAAAAATCCTTTAAGCCTGCAAAATAGATCTATTCAAGTCATAATTCAAATATTATCAACCTCACAGAAACAAATTCATAGATCATGCACGCCAATTTTAACTCGACCGCCCTTCACAGCTTTTGCGATAAAATTATTCTTCTCCAAACTTAATTCCAACATTTTACACAGCAAAAAGACGAAGAAGAATAGCATAACCATTATCCATTGCCAGGAGAATATGAAATCCCTGTTGAAATGTCATGTAACCCCAACTTTTCTTCTCGCGCTATGAAAAGTGCAAACTCAATATGAATACCAAATGAACCAACTTGGACACAAATCATTGAAACGATGACAACTCGTGGTATATGCTGTATAAGTTGTATGTAAATATTTATTTAAAATATACAACGCTTCCTTTTATTTTATTTATCGGGACCAGAGGCAATTCGTATACAGCAATTTCTATATACGTGACATTTGTTTGATTGTCATGATACTTAAAAACACGAACAAAAAAAGAAAATAAATAACCATATGTAAAGGAAATGTACTGTGGAACATTCTGTTCGGTTTTGACAATTTGACTGTACTTGATTTGAATCTGAAACTGACAGTAGCGAATTGATATGGACAAGATATAGTTACATACGTTGATATCCCACTGTGAGATTTGAGACCATGGCAATTCAAAGGATATATAATCAGATTTCAAACGGGGGATGGGGTGTGTCTTGCAAATGCAATACTGTTGTACTCAAAAGGATGTAGGCAAATAATGCTGGGTTTTGAAATTGTTGCCGCTTTATTCGATTTAGATTTAGAGAAATTCAATACGAGTATTGAGCAAGTTTTTTGTGCTTAAGTGAGCCAATATTTATGAGACTGCGGGGGGATTTTTTATTTGATACCAATTGTTCAAGTTTTATCTTTGAAAACGACTGTGATTTAAATTTAAAATAGCCACCTCAATATTAGTGGGTCCTGCACTTGAATTTTGTTTTTTAAAACCGATGTGCGGAACAATTTATTTCTGTAGTTTAACAGGACTGAAATACTGAAAATTTGAGAATATTTGAAGGGGAGTAGCTTATACGTTTTTGACATTAAAAAAAAAGAGGTTTAAATATGTTGGGCAGTGAAGCACGTTTCAGGGTTGTAAATATAGCCAAAAGCGGGATCAAAATCTGTGGAGGGGTGGAGATAATTTGCGTACAGAAATTTTTTAAATCAGTAATTTATATTTAAAAAAATATATATAAATTTCAATATTGTAAGCTTTTCTAAATTAAAAACGGACCCCTTGTTCAAATTTTGCCACTTTGTCGAGTCTTATCTCTCAAAACTTTTACACAGGTAATTTTTAAAGTTTCCAGGAAATGTTTCAACAATTTTTTTGTTATAGTAAGAAAGGTCCTTAAAATTAAGTGACTCAGTCCTTTTTTAATAAAAAAAATGTGCACGAGTATAATGGCAAGTCAGATGAAAACATAAAGTCGCAAAAAATAAAATAATTCTAGAAGAGAAATTTGTCATCATAAATTGCTAAGCTGAAAGTGAGACAAGGACTGGGATTATTTTTATAAAGGCCAAGCTAAATTAAGAGATAATCAGGTCCCACTTTGTGACATAACGAGGTTTCATACCCTAAACGAAGGGTTAAACTAAATTGGTCGACTTAAGCTAGTTTTAGTTGCCCAATAATTTTAAAATCTAAGAAATGTACTCATAAACACAAAGAAATATATTTTAGGAACAATTTGTGGAAGACTTGTTTAAAGTGCATGATTTTAGGATTAAAAATCGAAATTTTGTAAATGGGCCACAATTTTGAACGACTTTTGAATTTGTTCCCAAGGTCGTCAGAAGTCTCTGGATTTTTAGAAAAAAAAAAAAAGTGCTCCATAAGCAACCCCAAATAAAGGTATAGGGCTGTCAAATTACTCGCCAATTGATGGTCCATTTCTAGAGGTAGAACGTTCACCGAACTTGGGCTTCAATTGCACATAGTCCATTTCCATGAATTCGTCGGTTTGAGGTCGAAATGCAGTTTTCAAACGTATCAAACGAGAGTTGTTTCATAAAACCGAAAAAGGAACAAATCTGGGCCACCCCACCCAATATTTAAATTTATTTTTTATAAGCCAAATAAAGTGGCATTTAACTCTATTTTTATTAATCTTGTATGTAAAAATAAAAAATTTCACTAACTTTTTCTTATATTTTTCTAGGTATTGAGTATTTTGTATAATCTGTTAAAATGTTATTGTATCATAAAAAAAATCATACGAAAATAAATATTATACCTATCTATATCTACCTATCTATGGAAATAGTTCTAATAAAACAAGAGCAAGAAAAACTCATTTTTCTAACGATTTTGTGTAGAAAATGATTTTAAAACGAATTTATAAACCCTGCACGATCTTGTCAAAGGACAAAACTACAAAGCGATCAATTAAGATTGAACTTGTTTGTAGTGTAGCTAATAAAATTGCCTCTTAATGCATAGAGATTCATGTTCCTATGTGTAACAAGCTCGAAAGTCTTTAAGAAAACGCCCTTTTTAAAGGTTTTAAACGAAAAGGGGTCCAATACTTTTTAATTTCTCGGAAACGTTTACATTTTTTTAAATTTTTTTATCAGCCTTTTACCAAATAACTTATATAATTTTATTTATTTTTAGTTCTTGCAGTTGCAGCCTTTTCGGATAGAGAGAAATGATCACATAATCCAGCTCAAGCCTTCAAGTACCAAAACTTTCAAAAATTGATCTATTTCGAACGAAAAATTAGCCGTGAGTATTTTGCCACATAGTTAACTGTTTGATTTGTAGACATGGGGAATCCTTGATCAGTTTTCAACTGACTTGCGTATTTATTTTCCACTGCACTTGACTGAAATATTTTACTATATCGTTCAAAGCATTGAATACAAATCTAGAATTTCTTTGAAAAATCAAGTTGATTATTTAATTTTTTTTAGCAATTGATAGATTTTTATAAATTCTTCTCTTGGAAAAGTTGAATGTTCAATTGCTTCAATTGCTCGGGAAAAGACTCAAATTCTGCTCTGAAACTGCCCCAAAAAAACATATTCTTGCGAAAAGAATATTTCCATTAGTCTGTGGACCCATTTCCAACCTTCGAAAAACTAACCATAAGACATTAAGTTTAATGAACCCTCACAGCATGGCAGTAGGCACTCTCAAACTGCGCAATCGCGAAAAGTTTATGGCTCGACAAAACAACTCTAAGCAAATGGACAGAGTAAAATTAGCTGTCAAAAACTATGATGAGTACTTACATCCTTGCATAGGTCGTCCCATATCCGGTACAATATCAGTGCGTCAAATAGCTGCTTTCTTACTTTCTTATTTCTCGATATTCACAACGATTTATTAATTCAAAAATGGAAATATTTAAAACGGTTCGCTAACTACGAAAATATTTTCTTAAAATTTAAACTTTATCGTTGCCTTGAAACCAAAGCTTTCAAGGACTCGAATATAACTTGTTGTTTCATTACATATTTTCTATATAATAGAAAATCGAAAATTTCCTTTAAATTTCTCACACAAATTGTCGAACTTTTTATATACAGCTGATTTTGTTTTTAATTTGTTTATTATTTATTTTACTTATATTACAAATTCTATTATGTACGATTAATCGAGTATATTGAACGATAACGACACGTAATTTATTTTTGAAAACTGGAAAACTATTCTATATATTTTTATTTAATTTTTTTGTTAGAAAATCTCGTAGGAAAAACAACAAAATTGGAATTCAAAAAACGTTTCTCGACTCTAGCACTTGTTAGCGTGTGCCACTTATGAATTTCTCCTCGTACAACGGACGACACAACGAATACACACTCATTTTGCAAGTTTTCTTTATTTTGACGTTTTTTTTTCTGTCGACTTCGCCTTGGTATCCTTACATATATATTTTTTGAACCCCCAGCAAAATCTCACATTATTTTCGCTTTCACTTTTTTTTATTAAATTTTAAAACCATTTTAGATTTTATTTATCATTATGCAGCAAAAGAAAGGATAAAGAAAAACGTCGGGTCTACATGATGGTTGTTCCTGCACACTGTTCAGCATACCCAAAGCACCTGTTATACTGTTTGTTGTCCTTGAAGGGAGGCAATTGAAAAGAGGAAACGAAAAACAGAATTAACCTAAAGTTTAAAACAAAAAATTAAACACACTATAACGAAAGAATTTTACTTCTTTTTTTGCAAAAAAAAAACCGTAAATGATACTGATTGTATTCGGGTTTTTTTTTAACGGTTAGATATTTTGCTGATGGTCCCTTCAGCTACTGTATGCTGTATACAAACGCACGCACGCAAACATACACATACACAGAGGGAAATTGCGCTGGTGGCTCCCGTAATTCCCTGCTTTCTTTGCGAGTAGATACCACCAGAAAAGAAAACCAAAAGGAGAGACTTTCTCGTCCTGGGAAAATTTCAAATTTTCTGAATTTCAAATAGCGTTTGAAAATGTTGTAAGTTTGCGTAGCGGGCTGCTCCTTTTTTTAGCGATTTATGCTTTTTTCACACGAGTGGGACTCATGGTGGTCTAACTGCCACTGTTGCTGGCTGCAATCAACATATGTGCGATGAGCAGGAAAAAAATTTAAATGATGTTAAAAATCAAAATCAAAATCACTTTGAGGCGCTGCTGTCTGGGGTACCTTTCAGTCGCGTGTTGTAAAATATTTTCGTTTTCCTTTTGTTGTTATTGTTAATAACTTTCACTAAAATGTGTGTATAAATTGTATTTAGATATTTTTTTTTTCTTTCTCTTATTTTGTGAAGTATATGTATTTTTTATGATGATGGTGAAAATAGGAGGAAAAGGCAACAAACAGCACAACCCGAAACCGGAACACCAACTAGAGGCAGGCAAATTTCAAAAATTCCCAATTGCCTGAGATTTTCTTGGCCTGGCTAGAGGGCCAGCGCCAGATACGGGTACCAAGAGCTGCTGGAGAGCATGGAACTATGCGTGGAAAGTGCCATGGAAGAGAGTGTGGATTGTAGAAAAATGTGTGCCTGGAATGGAAGTTGAGCTTTGTAGGGAATTTTCTCTCCCAAGTATATTATATTGGGATTTGGGACGTTTTGTGGGAGCTTTCAGTATTTTTCAAGTGTAGGCGATTTGGCCTGTTTGACTGGCATTGTGAGTTGTGTCAGATCTGTTTGTTTATGGTTTTTTTTCGGTGACAACTTGCAGCATTGAGAGAAATATATATTTTGGTCCTTTATTCCCCTTGTATTTAAGGTCCTAAAACTAGTCCGCGGGTTGACAGTTTTCGGCTTTTTTTCCAGCCCGGATTCGCTTTATTTATGTCTGTCTTTTGATTTTTTTATGCATTTTAATAACATTTGAATAAACAAAGAGTTGTTGAGGAAATTCTCAGCTTTTCAGCCTTCTCAATCTGTTTTTTTCAGCGTTTCAAGCACTTACCGTCCGTAACGCAATCACAAGGATTGGATGATTAATTTTCACGAAGCCTCCTCAATCCATTTTAAAGCGTAGATCTTGGAATTTTTAGTGGTTATTTGCAGTCCTCTTCCTAAATTCCTTACTGGCAACAATAAGTAAAAACCTGAATCCGTAAAACCCTAACAAGTTTACCATTTCCCTCACTGTACTCCTTCGGCTCCTAAAACCAATTGCTACGCAAGGTGGTAAATGTCTTCTCAAGTTTCGCGTCCTATCTCAACTTGTTTTCTTACTAAGCCTTCCACTGGAAGTTTCCCTTTCTCAATTCTCCGAAAATGCGCTCATTTTCGCTCACCCGTTCAAAAATGTCCGCCCCTCAAAAACAATTGTGCGCGCGCATTCCTCTCGCAGGATATTCGAGCGAAAATTTCCCGATTAAAATCTGAACCAGAAGAACCCCCCCCCCCCTCTCACACAGGGATTAGAGAATAGTAAAATAAATGAACAAAAAACCGCACAACATATCTACACAACATTTCGATCGGCAATGGAAAATCCATCCAAGAGAATCCTGCTGAATTCGCAAGAGAACTCACTCAGCACCCGCTCATAAGTAAAGCTTTTTTTTTGCCGAGCGGAAAAAGGATATATTACAAAATTTATTTCACATTGACATCGAGAGATGGTGTTGCTGGTGATGGTGGTGGTGATGGTGGAATGGGGCGATAGGAAATTTCCATTTTTGATTATCAAAAAAAAAAAAAAAAAACATTTTTTTCGTGTACTCCTTGCAAATGTTTATTGTTAAGGGTCTCTGAATAAACTAGGCTCGGAATGGGGACGGGAGAAATTGGCTAATGTTGATGAATACAAGGACACCAGGACCCAAATTGAATTGAATTTTTAGGGCATATATAGAGCATTTTGCGAATGATGGCAGTTGCCATAACATCCTTGAGGGCAAACTGCTTTCAGGGGATAATTTCAGATTCAATTCATTACCTGGTGAGATTGGTTATAGCTTATAGGGTTGTGCGGCGACACGATGCAATTGGCGAGGAGGTGCACACGGGTTGGTTTGCTGATGGGAACAATAAATAGGTTAGCCCAGGTAATGGACTGGTTTGATGAATAATTAATTTTAACAACTCGGCGATGGGTGATGGGAAGAGTTCTATTGAAAATCGAAGAGACTTGGTCCTGGACGTAGGAGCTTATATTTAATACGTCCCCAGAGAGGAGCTGATTATTATTGATTGGCTGCTATTCATCAAGTCAGTCAGATCGACTTATATATATGCAAATGCCACCTCCTGTAGGTTGTGTGCTTGCTAAATACCCCAATGATATGCCAAACTATCCGCACTCTCACCTTTAACCCTAACATACCCGAGAACGTTGAGAGACAACCACCATTAAGCACTAGCACAACACTGGCTTCCTGTCCTGCATCATTTGTTTGGATTACTCAAAAGCCTCGTCCTGTGTGCGCTTGCATTACAGATTGCAACTTCCTGTCTCTTAAAATTTCGGAACTCATTATCCACGAAAGTAGCCAAACAATTTCTTGTTGTTATATTCTTCGGAAGGTCAACAATCCATTATGTGCATTCCTTCCTCTCGATTGTTTACCACTCCCTACATGAGTGCAACACGACAAAAACATCTCCGCCTTCGTCTTACTTTGCGGATCTTATTTTCACTAATGTTGGAACAAAAACTGTGACTCGTAACCCGGTTGCTCTTGGTCTTTTTTTTACTTTTTTGATACATCACATATCCTTATATTGGGAACCACAAATTCGTCAGTGCAATATGATATTCTAGGATTCTACATCCGTATCGTTCATGCATTCCACATCGTCCTGTGGGTATTTTTGACGTTTCTTCGTGTGCATGACTTATGCAGGAGCCAAATGCGGTTTTTATACACCCTCTGTGACATAGAGGACAGCCCTTTGGTCTTTTGCTTTTCAACCGCAGAGAAATAATAACGAAGATGAACCGCACTAAAAGTTGAGATGTCGGAAAAGCAATTCGCATTTCACTGTTGTCAGCAGAATTAGAACAGGAGGAGGGATATTTTAATGACCTCCCAGCCAATACCAATCCTAGGATTGTTAAGGATATTTAGTAAGTGAAAGACCTAAAATTGTTGATTTTTTGCTCAAAAATGTTAATTTTACTTTGGATATATTTTTATTGAATTTTAGAAACTTTTTAAATTATTATATTAATTAACACTTTTGATATACTGCAGCGTGTCCCTCACGGTGTTTCGCTGAACCATGGAGCTCCTTGGAAGGGTCAAAGGGGTTCCGTAGAAAAAACGTGATCATTAAAATTTCATTCTTTACATTAAAAAGTTACAGCGTATTTTTTGTTGTACAGTAAACGATTTTTAAACTTAAAATAATTATTTTTAGATTCGTTACTATTTTTTTGTCAAACATAAAAATATCCTAACCACACATCAAGAAACGATGTTTTCTGTTAATATCAATATGGGGGTCCACCCAAAAATATTTGAACATTAAGGATTCCGCGGTAGAAAAAATTTGGTAACCTCTGTTATAATGAATAATTAATTGAAAAAAAAACACTTGCGTTGGAATTTATATTTTATTTTTATTTTTAAATGACTGACAAAATTCAACTGTTCAGAAAATGCAATCATAAGCAGTTGGTGTTCTTCGAACAGTTGAATTTTGTCAGTCGTTAAAAAATAAAAACAAATTATAAAGGATAAAGGACCCTAGGTTTTAGCGTCTCGCTACAAGGAACGAAAGAACCCATAATTATATGATGCCTCCGAAAGATATGTCCTTTGATATTACTCAGACGTTCGCAAGGAATGAAAGGGTGTTTTGGATTTTTTGCTAGTTCGCTAGGACAGTCACCTTGACGTTGGTGCGAAGGCTTAATTCCCAAGGATTCAACAGGCTTTGCTGTCGGAGGCGGTAGTCGTCTGAAGGGTCACCCTTGGCAGACAGGCGACGAACTACGAACTGTCAACCTAACTCCAGTGGTGGTGTGAGCGCCAACAAAACCGTGCCGAAGCATGAAAGGTTGGGGGTTAAACTAACCATGTACGAGCTTCCTCAGGTGCCTAGGCGAAGATCTGTTGGAAACATAATGCCTTACCCCGGCATGGCGGCGCTGCCGGGGCGGACCACACTTTCCGGCCTTACTCGTGAGAATCAAAATTGATAAGCCAAAATAGAAAAATAAGGATGAAAGAGGTGAGTGCACTATAAGTACCAAGAGTGAGACAATGGCCGACACATTGCTTGTGGAGCCATATGACCTCACTAAAATTCAAGAGGCTCTTGTAGCCGGCCTAACAGACGGGGAGATCTCGAGGGAGGAAGAAGAGACGCTTCTGGCAGAACCTCCAGGTGAGAAAACCAGAATGAACAGGACGAAGAAGAAAAGGTTGCCCCCGGGTCTGCTAAGGAAAATGGAATACCAAAAGGCCAAACATATATTTGGCATTCTCGTCGTAAAAGACCAAGACTCCCTTACGGAGAAGGAGCGAGCTTCCTTCGAATGGGCCAAGGATACTATAGCGAGAGACGCTCTAACGAGGCCTGAGCCTTAAAGACCGTCAACCGCTATAGTCATGACAAATAGGTCAGGCTCGAGCAGCGCGGCACATGGTGCTCAACGGCCGAGGGACAATGCCGCTAAGGCCGACCCCAAGGCTTACCATAGCTTCTCAATGAAAAGGAGGCCAAAGACGGAACAAGTGGACTCCAGAGGAAACCTATCACTGAGAGGCTTGGTAATAAGGAGCTGGCCTTGAAGACGCTCCCAACATTTCGAAGAAGGCAAAGCGGGTCGAACAGTCCCAAGTCCCAAAATGACTTCCTTATGGCGATCTCGCCTAAGTGGTAGGCTTAGCGAGGTGACCAGGAACCCGTTGCAGCTAGCTGTGGTGGATTCCGGGAAACCAAGTGGACAGTACTCTGTGGAATGTGGCAAGGTAATCGAGAACACACTGGGAGTAGCGACTATATCCCACATCCGGGCAAAGACAGGTGCTAAGGCCCCCGCTTACGGCAAAATGAGATGGTCCAAAGGCTGACTGTAAGGCCCAGGCATCCAATGACTTTGCCAAGACTGTACTAAACGGCGCACAACTATGGCTCGTTGTTAAGTAGTCCAACCCACTAACCATCTCAGTTAATAATTCTCCACACACATACCTCTTGGATAGAAGATGTCGGTTTTTCTCTGTCAGGAAGTGAACCTTGCACGCTTTGCATTCAGTTGACCAATTGATCGAATTGCAATAGGCCACCATTTATTGAATGCAACAGAGAGGGTGACGACCATAATTATATTATTTTTATTCCTTTTAGATGGAAAATTTTGGTTTTCCCTTGTCAGGAACTCAGTGAACGTTGCCTTCTTTGCACTAGATAAATGATTGAATGCAACAGAGAGGATGACGACCATAACTGATCCCCTTGTAAAGCAATCTAAAAAAACCTAAGTCCTTCGCATCTTTTCATATAATGTTTGTATTCCACAAATCAAATAAAATACATTTTTACAACACAATTCCCTGCAGAGATGCACCTTGCCAAACTTGCTGTATGTTTTCCCCAAGACTTGGACTCTCCATTTTCTTTATGCAACCACTCTCAGATGTAGCATACAGATATAACGTATCACTCCCTCAAATTGACATCAAGGTGGAAAGTCGAATTGCAGTGAAACTCCGTTTTATTCAGCAAATCATGTTTTCCTTAGAAAACAAGGCGCAAGGATCGCAGCCCTTATTGGCGCAGCACAAGAATATTCTTTTTGCTGACTTTGTGCAAATTTGCCACATTTGAGAGTTTGCATTTCGTATTAAGAACCAAACTCCGTCCTGCGAAATTTTTCTCTGCAGTTTTCTTGCACGTATTTTTTGTTTTTGTGTGTGTTTAGGATTCCTGCTGAGCGAACAAGTGCCAGGGAAAGCGACACGAGGTCATTGCTATTGGTTTTTGTTTTATATTTTTATTTTATTTTTTTTTTATTTTATTTCCTCAACCGGTTTGGCTTGTAAAATAAGAGAATTATTTCAATAAGGATCAAGCGGATGGAATAGAAAAAAATCAGTTTTTTTTTGTCATCGGAAAACCTATATAAACAGTTCAAGGAAGGACTCGATTGCATGGTATGAAAAATGCAGCAATATTGTCGATTGCAGTATACGGATATCCTTGGAGGAGCTGTCAAAGCCGGTGATGCGGAGGTTTGGTTTTTTTTTTCTTAGACGAAATGTCCTTGTGCTTAAAACAGAAGCGTCGTATATATTGTTTTTAGAGATTTGACGGACATGTTGAGTTCAATCTGTCGTTTCCGATTAGGGAATCCTTTTTGTTCTTTCGTTAGGAATTTCTCACACAAAATCATCCAACAATTGAGAGCACTTAAAGCTGCTTAGAAAATCAGTCCTGAAGTCCCCATATCGCATCGGAACATCTTTGCTCTAACGACTGCCGTATCGATTTGTTGTTATTACCGTGTACACAACCCTAAAGCCCAACAGAGCCCCCCGAAAGGATAACAAACTGTTCCATCAAAAATATCGAATGACTTTGCCGTCATAAGTCTTAATCATTGCTCACATGATTCAAATTGCTCTCTGCTATTGCCGAACAAAACAATATTCATCATCTACCACAACAACATGCTATACCTACTGCCGCGCCGACAACTTTTTATCACTGCCACTACAACATAAACCCCTCACTTTTTATCAACTTTGCTACACGACGAGTCTCTATATCCTCGCTGCCATGCCGACAAAATGTTCACCATCACCGAAATGACTTCCATTTATTTTAGCTCAGCAAAACTCCCGCCCAATATACCTACAAACATAGTTCCACCAGCACATCCTTATCGTGTTGCCTTGCCGTCGAAAATTAATGCATGGGGATCATGGAAATACCCACCCAAACAACAACTCCCTCAACTATATTAAAGCTTTGCAACTCCGGCCAGACGTAATCAATCAATAAAGGAGCACAACTATGAGTGCCCTCGCCAAAGGATGAACTGGAAAGAAAACAAAACAAAAAACTTTCAAATCGAGAGTAATTTCATAACATACGTTACATATCCTTTTCAAAAAAAAGAATCCACTTTGCATTGCCAACAAAGAAAAACGATCTAAAGGTCCTTATTATGGCGAACATGAGAAATGAATCCGTTTTCAATTCTCGTAATAAGCCGCATTACAAATTGTTTCCCATTTTCAATAACCAAAGCAAGAAGGACATTTCAATCCCCCAATGAATGTGTGCCTATGTGCAAGGAACCAAACCAAAACCCCATACCCTTTGCAAGTTAACCGCCGAAAATGAAGCACTCAACGGAAAAGTTTGTTTCTCCTTGGCAGGCATCCAATTGATGTCAACCCTCAAGGAATGCATATCTCCGATAGTTCGGAAAGGATTTTTCGTCTTCCTTTTATTGGGCTCACCACACAAAAATCCCATCAGCCCCAGTATGTGTGTGTGTGATGACGTTGGATGCACCCGCATTCAATGACGCGGCGTGCTATTGTTTGTGGAAATTTATTACATGCATCCCTCGTCCTTGTAAGGGATTCAATTTTGTTTCGGGTATTTATATTTATACAATACCCCAACAGTACGAGGCACGCCTTCATATGGGGCTTAATTGTTTGACAGGATGGGATTTATTCAGTCTGATTACCGAATAGGAGATTATCCGGGTGCGGTGCCATTGTAAAGAGCTTGTTTACATGGATATCATGTTATCGGTTGATAAGTGGTATGATACACTCTTGTGAGGAGATCATCCCGGCAACAATTGAGTACGGTTGCAGTGCTCCTTTGAGTGGGTTTCTATCAAGTGGTATATCTGAAATCATACAGTTTTAAGTGTCAAACTCAGAACGAAATATTTTCGAAAATTTAATCACAAATTAACGCAAAACACACAATCAACTAATTTGTGCTCATGCAATTAGTATCGATAATGACCCGCCATTCAGCTATTTAAATAGCGAGCAAATTGAATTCGCCCTGCCAGAACAAATATTGACACATACCGCCCACCGTCAAATTCCAATCAAACTGAATTTCCCTACAATCCACATGACAGAGGCTGTGCGGCCTAGTTTCATTCACTTATTTAAAATTTGATTAACAACTCGGCTGTGTTCCGCAATTGATAATTAAATCCAACATGAATATCTAACGTAGAAATTGGTACAAAATGAACGCTGATGGGTTTCGGTGATGGTCAAGGATATGGACAAGTATGCAGCTTTCAACAGCCGACCTAAGGTTGGGCAAATATTCCCTCGTATGCGCTCGCAATTACAGGAAATATTCTTTTGTCGAAATCCAATTGGATGTGGATCTGATGCGATATTCATTTGATTGGAATGGCACCCCCGAGCAACCCCCAAATTGAAAACTTCAATAAATTTATTTTCATTATTGCACTGGTGCGAGTATGAGTGCATATATCGGCCGACCTCGTTGTGGAATTTCGAAAATACCAACATGTCGCTTTGAACGGCAGAGTGTTACTGCATTTTGCACACACAGCGACCAATTCACGTAGTACTTTGTCTCTCTATTGACTAAATAATAAATGTTTCACATACGCCCGGGTGGCGAGGCGGCGCGGCGGCGGCTCTTAGCGTTTGGCTGAGAGAATATCCCCCAACGGGTATACCACGGGGAGAGTTGGAGAGAGTGCAACACTAAGCGGCACACACTGGCCTAGGGGAGTAATAAACACTATGCCAAGGATAGCTCTATCTGTATGGTGGGATCTGGTTTTTGGTATCTTCTTGTGAGAGTGTATGCGGATGATGTTTTCGGTGGTTTCATGTGGTTGTTTCGTTTTGTGAGGCTTGTATTTTTCTTTCGCTTTTTTTTTCGTAGTCCTGGCCAGGGCCCATTGCACACGCTTTGTTATAGGGTTGCCATTTAACCAAGTCAGCGAAAATTGATGCAAGAGTGCAGTTGACGAATGCCTGTCCTTGAAATAATTTAAATAGGTAGGCAATTCAAAGTAGCTCTAAAAAATTACACAGAATTTGCACTTACTTTCTACAGGAAAAACCATAAGACGCACACGAAAAAATTTCTTTCTGATACTCTTGTATTTTTTTTTCTTAACCTAAAAATGGTTGAATGTTTTCTAAAGCGCTCAGAGTCGAGCAGGCACTTCTATTTCCCGCTGAGACTCAAACCTGTCCACTACACAATCAAGGGACTGCCATTTTGAACTTGTTATACTTCTCTTAAAGCAACTTAGCTGATTGTTCGAAATTGTTAAATCTTAATCATCAAAGAAGGTTTTGCGTTCTGTAAAAAAATTACGGAAAAACTCTTTCGCATTTAAAAAAAACGAAACGAAAACGAACGTTTTTCGCTAGTGAAAATTCTTTCATTTTTGACGTCACGAGAAGAAAAACGTTTTGACATTTGCATCATTATACTTTAAAGGGTCTGAAGTATAAATTCGACCTGTCACATTTAAAAAAACAAATGAAACGAAAACGAATATCTTTCTAAAGTGAAAAAGTCTTTTTTCGTTTTTGACGTCACAAGAAGAAAAACGTTTTAAAAACCCAAACGAAAACGAATATCAACCGAAAACTCTTTCGCATTCAAAAAAAAACGAAACGAAAACGAACATCTTTTGAAAGTGAAAAATTCTTTCGTTTTCATTAATTCCGAAGAGTCTAAGAGCACAAATTCGATCTGACACATTAAAAATCGAAACGAAAACGAATATCTACCGAAAAACCCTTTCGCATTTAAAAAAAAAAACAAAACGAAATCGAACTTCTTCCGAAAGTGAAAAATTCTTTCGTTTTTGACGTCACGAGGAGTATTCAATTTTTTGGGGAGTATTCGATCTGTCGCATTAAAAAAAAAACGAAACGAAAACGAATATCTTGCGAAAGCGAAACATTCTTTCGTTTGTGCCACGTGTAAAAAATGATTTGACGTTTGCATCATCATACTCTAAAGAGTCTAGGAGTATAGAAATAAACCAAACGAAAAAGAATATCTACCGAAGAAAAAAAACGAAACGAAAACGAAAATATTTCGAAAGTGAAAAATCCTTTCGTTTTAATTAATTCTAAAGAGTCTAAGAGCATAAATTCTATCTGTATCATTTAAAAGAAAACGAAACGAATATCTTGCGAAAGCGAAAATATCTACAAATGTACGATTTTGTACCACACTGATTGCAAATGTCACTCTGAAAATTATTTATGTTCAAAGTAAAATAAACCTACTGCCCCTTTGCAATGGCAACCCTATACACCACACACAAACATGGAATTGGTGCATTTTCCAAAAATCGTATTTATGTACAAAAGTCCCTTTTAAAACCCAGGTCACTATTCTCGGTCAACCCTATAGTGAATGTTTCGCCGTTGCCGGGTTATTTGGGGTTTCTATTTATATTTCATCAGAAATGCCTGTGTGTATAGGTGTATATAGAGAATTTTTGCGCACAGATTCGGTCGTCCAATTTGTGGGCTACACGACGAGAAATTAGGACTCGGACGTGAGGTCTGTGTATCGGCATTGGAAAACATGATACAATATTAATGACGTGACTAACCAGAAACCTAGATGAGATGTGGAATGGCTTAGTTGTGCTGCTGTAACGGCCGGCCTTTGTTTTTGTTTATTTTTTGTCTGGTTTTATATCCCGATGTGATAGAGTTAATGTTGTTTCCGAACGTCCTACAGGATGTGCAGTTGTGATCGGTGGTCAGTATTTTTTTGGGATAGTATTCGATCGAATGCTGAAAATTGTTTGCATGGGAATGAGTCAGTTTATCAGTTCTGAAGTGGAAGTTGATTGTAAGTGGTAAAGCTGATAAGGACGAAGAAGATATTTTGAACATTAGGTGGAGTCAAACATTTAATTTCGAATTTTTTCTCTGCTTGTACACTCCGCTGCATTAAATTAATGTCGAGTTATGTTCGGAATGCAATTCATGAAAGAGAAAAGTACTGCGACTGTCACCTGCGCCGAAGCTTGGGTAGGTTTTATTTGTTGCTCGGCGAGTTCTCAAAGCATCTCAAAGACTTCACAACCTCTTTTAATTCGATTTTGTACTGCCAAAATACTCATAGACCTCCTCCTCCAACACAACACATGACCCCAAATGAACTTTCCTTCATATTTGCAGGCGGACATTATTTGATTCAATTTATGATTGCACAAACAATATCTCAAACTCCTGACTCACGTGCCTTCATGTTAATTTAAACTTCATAAAACTATGCCCTAAAAGAAAATCACCTGTGTCCTATAAAAACAAAACTTCGTCTCGGTCTACCTATATAACATTTAGAGCAAAGGAAAAAATATCTACCAAATGTGAAAGGAAGTTTTCATCCTTCTACGTTGTGTCTTACCATGAAACATAAAACAAAATTTAATGGAACTTGCACGGCACGGCAAACTAGAACGAATGAACCATCCTTCCTTGCAATGTTCCCATTCATTCGTCTGCATCATCCTGATATCATTTAAAATGCAAGAGGCAGTGAAAAATAATGTTCGGTCATAGTTTTATGCGTTTGCGTTTCAAAAATGAAATTAAAAACACGGCAAAGGATATACGAGAAAAGAAAATGTATAATAAGGATTCGGACAGAAGTAGAAAAAAAAATCTAGTGAAACTCTGCCTGTCGGCTGGCGCCATTGTTGTGAAAGTTTTCCTATCGCCTAGCCAGTGTACAGGAGTCTATAATACCCTTCTGGACAGCAATGCGATAGGGATCATGAGAATTCGAACTCAGACATGGACTACCGCCACTCTCGGGGAATCAGATTGACGAAAAACTTGCATAGAATCGAGGATAGGAAAGTATTCGTCTAGTCGTGTTTAATGAACTTTTTCTCTGGTGCAACCAAACGGATTGAGACGCGTAACATGTCGCTGGTTGACAGAGTTTGTACACAGTCGTGAGTAATTATTTTCATTGCAGAGAGATGATACTTTTCAAAACTGCAAACTTACAGGACATGGTAATACATAAACCGTCGCCAAAGACTCTTTTTTTCTAACGATACGTGGAAAATCTTTGCAACTATATTTGATTTTTGCATTCATAAGCATAACCTAAGTGTTAATAGACTCTTTATACAGAAATTCCCACGGAAAGATTAGAAATTTCCCTCTGCAAAACACTGTCTCCAAAAAAGCGTTAATCCTTCTGATACTGATTTTCTAAAATCGATAATAAATTAATAAAATGCTGTTTTAATTTATAAATGAATTTAAAAAGGACCGCAAATATTTTTTTTAATTTTAGAAAAGAAAGTCGCTTAACATGGAAAAAAGTATTTTTTTCTTCACAAATACAAATCTCTGAGTTTTATCATCTCTCTATAAAAAAAATCTAGTTTCTTAAATGTTAATTTAAAAACATATTTGTGTAACTGACGAGGGAATGTCTCTCTCATTAAAATAAATTCAGTTTTTGTATTGCTATGTCCTCTGTAAACGCTCACTTGAAAAAATTACTACAGCAAGTACAAATTTCCCTTTCACTTCTATTTTGTTTTGAAAATTCCCACGGTCTTCTATCACTAAATACATAGTTTTTGCAGATGCATCAATATTCTCAATGCCAATTTGTACGTATGGAAAAAATATGTCACTAATCCGTCAATTTCTTTACAGAGGCCGAATATTTTCGAAAATCCTTAAAGAAAATGCTTCAAGTGTATTCGAAATTTCCCATTTCTGTAATTTCTTTCTCATTTCTGCATGGTTCATTCGATTTCTTCGAGTTCACTTCAACCTTCTACAATCGTTCATTAATTTTCCTATTGACTGTGCCAGTCGCATCTCTAGAGAAGACTCGCTTCATTATCAGCCGCCTACCTATTTGTCTTTTAATTTACACCCGATCGCTGGCTCTCACCCTTTAAGAGCAACTCGTTCAGCGAAATTGTTCGCACAGTTTTGTTTCTGAAGCCAAACGCTGAAGATCACATTCGCCCTCTCGTGGCACGTATAAATCCCATCCGAGTTATATATTTACGTTGCATCTATTTATAGGGCCAACTGATAAATATATTTGTGCCAACGATAAGCGTTACAAAGACTTTATAAATCTGGTGGATCTACTATAAAAAATGCCCCCCGCGGTAGTGATTTTGCTGGTTCTGTGCCTTCACTCAGTGTCATCGGCTGTGAACTCGGGAAATGTCACCCTGATCGGTTGCACTATAAGTGATCTGAAAAACAAACACCTGCAAGACACCACGGAGCTTCACGCCCTTCACTGCTACCTCCCCGCCCTGGAGAACGCCATCTTTCTTCGGCATAGTAAGCTGACCCTGCTCGAGATCTCAGACAGCATGCTGTCAACCCTGAACGACTTTGCGCTGAATGGACTGACAAGTCTGAGATCGCTGAATCTGGCACGAAACAACATATCAGAATTGAAGTCCTGGTCCGATTCAGATTTGACGACTGTCGTTTCACTTGACCTGCGCAGGAATGCAATCAGGCAGATCCACGCGGACAGCTTCAGAAGGTTTCCGAATCTGCAAAAACTCAACTTGGCTGTCAACCAAATCGATAACATCCCCTACGGTGTACTCCGCAGCATGACGCATCTCAAGTACGTCAACATTGGCAAGAACTTTCTGAAGCACATTCCGCGGGCTGCACAAACTCTCCACGCTGGCGTTGCACTACAATCGTATTGAGGAGATCAACCCACAGGCGTTTGACACGAATAACCACCTGAGGTCGCTGCGATTGGAGTCGAACGCTCTGACCGATCTGGAGTTTATGGCCGAGATGAATTTGGCGCGACTGGTGCATTTGAATTTGAGCAACAACGCTATAGACAGCCTGAAGCGGCTGGCCTTTTCCAAGGATTACGAGTTGAAGAGTTTGGACGTCAGTTTCAATCAGATTGACGAAATTGGCACCGACACGCTCTCCGGATTGGAATCACTGGAGGTAGGTTGTAGTTAACATCAAACCAGGCAAGATCACGAACATTGTTTGACATTCATCAACAGGGTGATAATTGACGTGATGCAAATAGACGATCGGTTTTGTTTCACATATGTGGACCGGGGTTGTTAGCACCTTCTTTCTTTGAATTAGCAGTGCGATCTCGTTGATCTGTTTAGAATGACAAGCTGGTTGGAATGTTATGAGCGTTTGGGTCTTGAAATTGTGAGGAAGTTAAAGTCATCAATTGCGTAGTCTTGATCTGATATAAAGAAAAGTCGAACAATTTTTACTATTTTCTATAATTTTTGCAATTTTCTTAAATTTTCAGAAGGTTTCAAAATTAGGAAAACATATTATTATAATGCGTTGCACAACACTTGAAAGATTTCGCAATTTTTTTAAATTTTCAGAAGGTTCTTCTATTAAAAAAGAATTATTATAATGCGGTGAACACCATTTGGAAGATTTCGCCATTTTCTTAAATTTTCAGAAGGTTTTAAAATTAAGAAAAAATATTATTATAATGCGTTGCACAACACTTGAAAATTTTCGCAACTTTCTTAAATTTTCAGAATTTTCTTAAATTAAGAAAAAAATTATTGTAATGCTTTGTACAACACTTGATAGATTTCACCATATTTTCTTAAATTTTCAGAAGGTTATTAAGTTAAAAAAAATATTATAATGCGTTGCACAATACTTGAAAGATTTCGCCATTTTCTTAAAACTTAAGAAGTTTCTTAAATTAAGAACAAAATTATTTTATTTTTATTTTCTACAACACTTGAAAGATTTCGAAATTTTCTTAAATTTTCAGAAGGTTCTTAAATTAAGATCGCATGCCTGAATTTCAGTTTTTTTTCTTTCACATGCCCTATAAGTTGGTGGTGAGAAAATGCGTTGCCGTAATAATTTCTCACTACATTTAGTGAACAAAAAACGCCCCCAAAAAGTGGGTGTGGCAATAAACTTTAAACAAAATGTCGTTAAATGTGCATTCGCAGTATTACTCAAAGCCAAACCTCTCTGACAACCATTTTCGTCGCCAATTTGAAACAAAATTTCCATTCTTATCAATCTCTTGAACAAATAATTTCTCTCCCATTCCGCCTCAATCCATCATGAATTTCCAATGCCAATCTCAAACAAGCACCCGCCTACAAATTTTCATATTAATTCTCTCCTTTCAGATGCTCAACGCCAGTCATAACCGAATCCACACCATAGCAGCAGAGGCATTCCTCGAACTGACCAGTCTCGCTCACCTCGATATCTCGTCGAACAATTTAACCCGCCTGCCGGTGGACATTTTTAACTCGACCCATCACCTACGCTACATCAACATGTCACACAACTCACTTGAGCACCTAGATTCCAATCATTTCGAACAAATGGACCACCTCCAGCTGTTGGATCTCTCTATCAACCATCTACATCGGGATAATTTTATCGAAGGACTTTTGGCAGACCACTCACCGTCGTCGCTTCAACTGGATCTGAGCAACAACATGTACACTGGTCTCAATTTGTCGACGCTGTATGAATTTGCGGGAGTGGATTTGTCAGGTAATTTGTGGGACTGCAAATGGCTAATCCAGGCGATGATTCGTGGTCTTCCATCTACAATACATATCGGTCGGAATTACATAGCGAAGGATAAAGAGGATATTCTTAGTGTGCCCGGTGTGGATTGCTTTGATGGACAAACCAGCAGGAGTATTACGCTGCTGATTGGCGACTGGAATGCCCACCCAAGTGCCGAGGTTAGTTCTTGTAGTTGCCTGATGGTTGTAGTGTGTTAGTGCATGTCCTTAATTTGTTTTGTAGACTGCCAGGGGTGCGATGTCGAATGGTTTTTGGTCGAAAATGCGCTCGAATCGATTCGACGATAAGGAGATGTTGATTTGGATCCTAATTGCGGTGATTGTTGGATTTGTGCTTGTCCGTGTCGTGCAGATGGCGCTGGTTCGTTCGGTTTTCAAAAATAAGAGGCGCGAAAAGGAACATCGGACCGACAAGGAACTGGACAAGATGGAAATGATGTACTGTGCCGAGGAGACGATGTCCGTCGGCTCGACTTTGGAGGGCAGCAATGAACGCGGCACCAAGCCCAAGAAGTTGAAATGAAAAAGTGTTTTTTATTTTTTATTAAACTTAACAACTAAATTTTACATAAATAAATATTTTAAGTGGCTTTATAAAAATTCTCAATAACGTCCGCGTATTTATCAAGAACAATTTGCCGTCGCAGCTTCAGCGTCGGCCCTGCAAAGAGAAGGGGAAAGACGCATTTAGTGTGCTTTGTTGTACCCATTCCGATTAATCCTTAAACAAGTCCTTGCATTTCACTACCTCAATCTCTTCAGTGCAGATAAATATGCGTGACAGTGACCCGATTGTGCACACAGCACCAACAAATCTTCTCTTTAGGGCAAAACACTCAAAAGGACGAGTCAACACACACACCTAGCCACATGCAGCTAACCTAAACTCACCCAGTTCGCCGGTTGGTATCGAGAAATCATGCGGTAAAATGGTAAACTTCTGCACTTTCTGTGCGTTCGAGATGGCATTTGCATTCGCCCGATCGATGCCCTCTTGAATTGACTGCAGCACTTTTGGACAGGGTCCAGCATTGAGGATGTCCGTGAGTGTTTCGTACGGTAGACCCAGCGACTTGATCCAATCAAGTGATTCCGGTTGTAGAGTGTCACTTGGGCGGCCACTATCTTTGTCGATATTGGTCTAATCGAAAAGAGTTTGTTAACTTTCAAAGGGAGTTGGAGTTAAGGACGAGATCTTACCTTGATTGTCACCAGCATGGTTAGGAATTTGCGCTTGTCTCCAATAAGCATCGCATTGCTTAGGCCAGGCAGTTCGCGAAGCACCAGCAGTTCAATGTGAACGGGGGGAATATTCTCACCACCGGATGTGACAATTAGTTCTTTAAGGCGACCGGTGATGTGGAGACGCTCGCCGGCGTCGATGTAGCCAATGTCACCCGTGTGCAACCATCCGTCGGCGGAAAGGGCTTCGTTTGTTTTTTCCGCATCGTTCAGGTATCCCATGAACACCATCCGGCTGCGGGTGCAGATCTAGAAGGTTGGTTTGTGGTTATTCAGATAAATATTTTAAGTCTTCGACTTGAGTAGGTTTTAAGCTAGCAAAAAGGGTTTTTTTAATACCAGTCGTAGATAAAAAAGAACCCCACCTCGCCATGTCCATTTTGATCGGCGTTGGCTATTTCCAGTTCGATGCCACGCATAGCCTTGCCGCAACTATCCAGCGTCTCCAAGGGCAGCGCTATATTCGTCGGTCCACTCGCCTCCGACAGACCATATATCTCGGACAGCTTCATGTCATAGCTTAGGAAAAACATCTTCAGATCCAGGGCCGATGGGGCAGCGCCAGTTAGAAAGCGTTTGCACTTATTCAACCCCAGAGCGGTCTTAAATTTGTGCGTCACCATAGACCCCAACCAGTATTTCCAACCATCCATCGACTTATTTGCCCCTTCCATCGTGGCGAGGTGATACTGCCCTACCGAGCCTCGTGCAGTGTCAAGAATGCAACGCGCCAGCCAAGGCATTTCGCGTTCCGCTGCCATCAACTTCTCTTGCATTTTTTCGAAAATTCGCGGCACACCAAAGAAAAAGGTTGGCTGCGCTTTGGTGAGCGTCTTTATGAGAGTTCCCTTGAGGGCATTTCGATCGGCGAAGTAGATAGCCGCTCCCAACATCATGCCCATGAAAAAGTCCATCACCTGACCGCCAACATGGTTCAGCGGCAGATAGCTGACAATAGTCTCGTGGCCATATTCGACATATGGCATTGATTCGATGATGGTACGTGCGGCAACGATGACGTTGTCGTGACTCAGCATTACCGCCTTTGGCATTCCCACTGTTCCCGACTGAAAGGGGACGCATTTAGCACGACTTATAGCGATAAATAACACAGAATCTCAAAGCTTACCGTGTAAATCAATGTGATACATTCGTTGGCGGCAGCTCTTTTAATTCTCTCCTCAAGCTCGAGTTCCAATGCGACTTCCCTCTCGCCGATGGCCATAACCTGCGGCCAACTGTAGTAGCCCTCCTCGCGGTCGACAAAATCGCCAAACGGGCCATGCATTTGAACGATCGCCTTCAGGTTTGGAAGGCGATCCTTGATCGATCTCACTTTAGCCATCTGTGCGGCGTCGTCCACCACACAGACGGTGGCATTCGAACCGTCCAAGATGTAGTGAGCCGCTTCTGCGGAGTTGGACACGTAAATTCCCGCGGAAACACCTCCAGCAAAAATTGTAGCCATTTGAGTGAAAAACCACTCGGGGCAGGGGAAAGCCAAGATTCCACATGAGGTCCTCGGCTGTAGTCCCAGCTTAACGAGTGCCCTGGCTAATACCCGCGACTCGTTCCAGTAGTCCTGGTAAGTTTGTGTTATCCAGTTCTTTGACGCATCTTGTGACACCAATGCGGGACGGTCTCCGTGGCGTTTTACTGTCGTTTCGAAAAGCTGCGGCAGGGTGATGGGCGCGGTGTCATCATCACGCATTCGGATCTTGACTGCGCCATGCAGCGATAGACTGCTGTAGGACGAAGCCGGTTTGCAATTTACCCGGGCGGACATTGTCGGGTTGGTCAGCACTGTTAAATAGACAAATTAAATTAAATTAATTATGGCAGCGAGTTTATTATGAATCAAGTGCATTCATTTGGGAATTTGTTTGTTAATTAAATGGTTAGGCATGTCCTGTTTGGGGGTTAGCATCAGAGCACTTAATTTAGCACACTCCTGAGTGTGAGAGCCGTCATTGGCAATCGTTTAATATTTAATATAATTTATTTCCTGTTGCGAGGATGTGTACAACAGGATGTTGTTTTAGTGAGGCCACTGGGCTCAATCCACTCGCGAGGGCGGAAGTTCTAATTTGGAAATGGTTCAACAAAACGTTAAATGTCTGTGGTCGGAGAGTGATTTGCGACAGGCACTGAGGATCACAGAGAACGAGGTTCCACTAAAATTACCACGGAAACTTTCAGCTGATTATCTGCATTTTTTTAAATTTACCCACGAATCAAAGACAATCTTCCTCGCGAATTGCTCCTTCACAAATGAAACGATTCGCCACAGAACTTCTTCTATTCACAAAAGTCTCCAAAACCAGTTAGCTAATTCTCGCCGCGTAATATATCGACTTAAGTACCTTTTATGCACACACGAGTCCTTTAAAGACAGACTTCCTTCACTTGTTAACAAATATTAAAAACCACTTGTCTAATCACTTGACAATGTCCGACGACGGAGGTCCACAACTGTCTGCCGTCGAGTGTGATCTGAAGCTTTACAAAATACCTCCAGTCGATCTGCTTGGGCGTAAACGCATCAA
Organism: Cheilosia pagana; assembly: GCA_936431705.1. Lineage (NCBI taxonomy): Eukaryota > Metazoa > Arthropoda > Insecta > Diptera > Syrphidae > Cheilosia > Cheilosia pagana. Next base: position 1,975,530 of record OW386169.1, read on the forward strand.
CACTTTGAAAGTCATAACATTATCAATTCAGTAATTAAACCTCGAGGGAGACCTTAAGGTTGACAACAGAAAGTAATTTTATTTTTTTTACTACAGTTTTAAGTGTGCTACCGTTTCTTTTTTTTTTTTAACTCTGTACGAATAGGTAACCTTTGACAGTAGTTTTAATTTATTTATTTAACTAGCTTAAGTCGGCTTCGCTAGGCATAATCAAAACAAATGTTCTTTTAATGTTTTTTTAATTTTTCTTTACCTTTGTACTTTGTAGATAAACATTTAAAGGAAAATAACCAACGAAATAGGTTAAACATTGACGCGTATTGCCCAGTTGCGCTTTTTTATTATCTATTTTGATTGTATGGACAAATTTATTTGTTGCTCACTTTTTGGCCACCTTAACCCCGAGAGATTTGGTTGACCTTTGATGTAGGAAATTACGCAGCGCAGTGAATTGGTCTATTGTAGACGAAAAGTGATAACGAGTGTGATTTATTTTGAATAGAATATCTGGGTTAGTAGTCCTTTTCAAAATTTGGTGGAGATAAGAGGTTGTTGGACTGGGAGTCGTAGACATAGACTGGGCTTAGATTTTGTGGTAGACAGATTTGAGTATGACTGTGTTGTTATTCTGTTAATTTAATCGGATCTTCTTTTGCAGCCTTGAACATTGGAATTAGAACAAACGGAGCGGCTCTTTGGGACGTGGTTATAGGCGGCTGCAGTTTCAATCAAACGGTCATGCGAGATATAAGGTAAGATGAATTTAAGTAATAAACCTACTTTGCCGACGAAGGTCATTTAGACATAGGTTACACATATGAGTGTCGTTTTCACAATTTTTTGACAAGCTCAAGTCGTTTTATCTATCGAAGGGTGTCAAAAAGAAGCTGGTAGCTCACTGCCCAAGCTGTGGCAAAAAAGACATCCTTCTCATCTCACATTGGGTCTATTTATATAAACGAGGGTTGCTCATTGAGAGCATTGTCTTCCATTTGGATTCTTGTGAAGGCTTCTCCAACTTGACAACGATTTCATCACAAGTAACAATTTGACTTCGGTACAAAACACACGTAGAAAAGTCTCTCCGAATGACACTTTTGTTTGGGTATCCATGGTTTTGAGGTTACTAAGCAAGTGTGACTCCTAAGAGACGAATCACACAGTTTATTGCTTCTATAATGACTTCGATCGGAAGGTGTAAAGAAGCTATATCGAAACATTTGTCTTTCCACACATGTCCTAAGTCCTCACCCTTTTTTACAGGTCTACTAGAGATCTTTACGAAACTTATTGCCATATTCCTGTGACTTTACTTCGCAAAGGTCTTACAGAAGTTATTTTCCGAAGCAATTACTTCGAAGACCGAACCTCCGTTTCAAAGATCAAGCCATCACGGATGCCAGAGCGCTTGGTCTGGACAACTGGAAGCAACGTGCCCGGGATCGTAGAGGATGGAAGGCTGCAGTGTCTCAGGCAGAGACCCTTCACGGGTCAGGAGCCCGATAAGTAAGTAGTAATTACTTCGAAATTGATCTACTTCGGTTAACAAGTACTATAGAAGCTCTATCGAAATTTTTGACTACAGAAATTATAAATCTGACCCTTACCGAACTCAAATTGTTATACTTGAGATCTATTCCCTGCTTCTGTCACATCTAGGGCTTGAATTGAACAAACTAGACAAGTGTTGTGACTGTTCTTTCCCCTCCGATAGCAAGATCATAGGACTCTTAGAACTATTTCTGTACTAGCTGACCCGTGCTCACCTTGCTTGACTTGAAAGACAAAAAGTATTTTCATCCTCAAAAAGTATCCTAAGTCCCGATCCAGAACATAAGCAATCACTATGCCAAGTTTAATCAAAATCAGTCCAGTAGTTTCTGCGTGATGCGTGGTCAGGCATTTTTTGTTACACAGTTTTATTATATTTCTGTATTTAATATTTTAATTTTTTCAATAGTTGTCCCAAGAGGTCCATTTAGGGCCCCAGGCTTAGCTTCTCACAATTAATGGCTGCCCTTCCAATATACTTATGGTCTCAGATGTTAGGCAGACATTTGCGCGATAGGTGGCGCTGTGAAAAATACCTCAAGTTGCAAATTGTCTTTTTTCAGACGTCAAACCTGAGACTCCTCGTTTAATAGTCCATCACAATTATTAAAGCACTGAGTCACAGGATCCACTATAGCATTCTGATTTTCAGTCCTTTATTAAGCTGAACTACTCCTCTGCAACTATTGCACGGAATTTGTTTATGTTTTTCAAATGAACACACCTTCCGTGACAAATTGCTCGCTCACGAAAGGGACCGGCAAGGTTTCTTTTCTGCTGAAATGCATCCTTGTTCTACGGCTGTTTGTCCCAATTTCTAAAATCTATTTCTTATATATTGTTATGCTTCTGCCTAGTCCTTCTGTTGCAAAATATCTGACCTAATTCGCACATGCTTCTAGCTCGAGTTTTTTTTTTGTATACCTACAAATAGCATTTTTCTTAAAAAAACTAACCAGCTTTTCTCAATTTTTTTTTCAGTAAATATCGCACCAAGGAATAAATAAAACGAACTTACAAGAAGGGGTGGAATCCCTTGCTCTGCATTAAGCTATCCACACCGATCGACTTAATCCTCTTCTTGTGTCTTAATTTGTATCAAAACAAGTTGAATAAAGTTAAAAATAAAAAAAAGATCTCCCATTCTTTGAATTTTTCCATCCCCGTATTTTTCCTTCTGTGTAAATAAAACAATCAACAAAAATGTCCTTTTAAAAATAATACTACAAAAATTACCGCCGTTCGTATTTTGATAACAACAAGCTGACGCGAGAGATTTAGCGAGTGAAGTGCATCTGACTGACCTACCCAACAACACAAACAAAACACAGCATAAAATGAAATAAAAAAAAAACAGTAAAAACTTCTCCGCCAACAACGTTGCAAAGTGCCCTAAGTTCCGCTGAAAACACCAGGCGAACAGAATATCCCACAAAACAGACGAAACACGAGAGATGAACCGCACTCTCCAAAAACGCGATTCTTGTTTGTTTTTCTCCATGACTTCCATTCATTCCCCTGTCGTTTTGAGTACACGAACACGAGTACGAGTACGACACCAACTACAAACAGAACAAGTAAAAGTAACAAAAGCAATTATTGCACTCAGAGATTAGCTGATAAGAGAGCACACACCACGCACACACATTTCGGTTGGCTCCTCCCTCTTCGCCGTCAAACATCTTTTGAGAAACTTTGCTTTCTCACAACTTTCTGCGGCGCGACCTGCTCTTTCGGCTGGGCGCTGGGTAAAACGAGTGACGTTGACGTTCATATGTGGGAAACCGATTTTTCGTGCGATGTCGTCGTCGCCTTGCTTTGTCGCCTGCGAGCCTCTTCCTAGTGTAGTTTAAATATTTCGAGTCTTTCGTCGTCAATCGGTGGCATATTTTTCTATAAAAGAGAAAGACGGCGAAAACTTCACTTTGACGTTTGACTGTGTGTTCTGTTCTGTACATGTTCTGTGTTCGTTTTCGTGGCCATTAAAGAGAAAATTATGTGGTTTTTGGGTTAAGTCAGCTTTACACACTGTACAAACTATGAATCTCGTTTACTAGGCGAGCAGAGCATTCTGCTGGCTGTAGCCTGTAGGAATGCCTGACAGACAGCTGTTGTGGTGTGGTATGTTGTTACTGCGCGCGGTGGAGCTTTGATAGAGTTGTGCTTGCGGACGTCAAACGTCATATTCTCTTATCAGAGACGGAGTGGAGGTCATTGGCCTTATGCGAGTGTCACCTGTTATTTGTGGGTTGGGTTCTGACTTCTGACTTCTGACTGTCATCTGACTGACTTCTGTTCTGATGGCTGCTGCATTTGGGTGGAAGTGTTTGCGTGCAAAGCGTTACAATAATTTGTATGGACGATGCGTATGTTCATCAACTGCAACTGCAACTGCAACTAAGCGATGATTCATTTTAGTCTAACGAGTTAAGAGTTGTAGATTCTAACGAGTGAGTAACATTTAAGAGACAAATGATTGATTCATAGAAATGACGTTGACGACACGTTGCAGCGGAAGTTTGTAGTAACTTGAAGGCGCCTTCACAATAAATAAAGAAAATATCTTAATCTAGCTAGGTAGGTAGGTTAGGTAGTTCGTGTGAGCTATCTAGTTAAGCGTCAACTGGAGTAGCGATACGATAATGCATTGACAGCTTGTCAAAGCTCAAAGGGAATTTATGATTCACAGTGATGTGCGGTAAGTGTGCTTATTTGCTGTAGGTTATACCTAGGTCCTTCCACAGAAGAATGTTTTTGCAAACGCATGCTTTCTATTGGATCTCCAGTACTTTTTCATGCACACGCTCACATCTGTTGTCTACTACACAAAAGGGAAGTTAACTCGATCGATACAAACATGGTCATGGTCGGAATGCGTTGACTTGCAATGGAAAATTACGTCTTATCTCGAATAGCTCGTTTAAATTTACTGTCATAAATAAACGTTGAGCCGCGTTGTGCAGAGTTGAACAAGTCATTCAAATCCTACATTTGAACGACCCCAACGAAATAGATGTAAAAGATGTAAGTATTTCAAACGATAGGGACCAATTTCTTAAAACTTCAACAAATATTTGTATAATCCCATGCAACTTTACACAAGTAGGTTAATCCCAACCCAAATAAATGTGAGTAGTTGGAAGAAACAAACCCCAGAGTTTTAAAAATCTGTATAAATTTGAGTTTTTAGTTTTTGGCCGTAAGAATATTTAAAATGCAGTTGCTTACAACTTGCTGAGGACGAGTGAGCTTTATTTAAGGATTTCCCGGTCGTTCGACACCAACTGAACAAACTATACATCGTTTAGCCACCCGCCTTGAAGAGTACGAGTCAACACTAGATGCTGCGAGGTCTGGACGGCCCTGGAGCAGCCGTTTTACTAAGAATATCGCAGCTGTAGCTGAAGATGCCGCAGAGGACCCGAAAGTATCGATCAGACGACGTGTCACGTTATTGGCGGCATCAAACGGCCGCATGTTGGTGAAAGACTTGAAGATGTTCGACCTATAAGCTTCGCTATATGCACTGTTAAGTGTCACCCATCACTTAAGGGGCAGTTTTTAAGCCAGGAAGTATGCAATAAAAAATTAAAAGCAGCATCTCACGACCACACGTTTTATGAGAGTCGTTCTTTGAAGGGAACTACACTTTTATGCCGACTCCGAACGGCTGAATTGAGAAGCTCTTACATGACAGTCATACTCCCCTTTGTTTGTCAGAGGTTCGCGAGGGGTGGCACGCTAAAAAAGGCTTAAGATTTAAATTGCGTTTCTCCACTAATCGCACCAGAGACCCCTCGCTCAGTAATCCAGCACACTAACCACTGAGCAACTGCGCCCACTGGAATATGCACCATGCATACAGTGGAAGTCACTTATAACGACCAGTTGCTTATAACGTCCACTTTCAATTCATTTGGTTTGGTTCATTATATTTTAAGCTATTTTACCGTCGTTGTTGGATATAATGTTAGATATAACGACCAATTTCTCGGAAAAAAATGATCCTTCTCGTCGGTTATAACAACGGAATGAGGGAAAATCAAAAAAAAAATTGTTTGCTAAATATTATGATAGTTTATTTGATGTGTCGCCGTAAAGCTGCTTTTAAATAAGTTGTGGTTTATGCGTCTTTAACAAAAAAGTTAGCATTTTATACGATTTTTTTAATTTATTCCTGAATATTTGTGGAAGCCAGATATAGCAGGCGGATAAGCGTTCTAAGCGACTTCTACTGTTTTTATTAGCAAGTAAATCATCTTCGAATCCAAATACCCTCGACCAGTGAATTTTGGGTCGAATTTCGTCATCCGTGAACGAGCATTACGTGACGGAATTTGTTATCGTTTCACATGTAAATTCGACTTAATTCCGACGCGATTCGACCCCTCATTTAAAACAAGTCTTTTTGGCTTCAGTTCAATGTGCAATCAGGGGTTGAATTAGCGCATCCGTGATCGAGTACTACGTGACTGAATTTGTTACTATTTTTCATGTAAAATCCACCAAATTTTAGTGACGTATTGCTCGCTGACGGATGCGGTAATTCGACCCCAGTGTTTACTACTCCAAGCCACACAAACAAATCCTCATACTTGAAAATATTAACAACTGCAAGCTAAATTAAATCTTCAAACAGGGGACCATCATGTACCTAATTGGAACTACTTTCGAATCTATTCGGAAATAGTTCTGTTTGAAAGTGGAATCGGAACAAATTTTGAATAGAATCGAAAGTAGAACCGAACTACATAGTTGGCCCAGTTCTCCTGGAGCTTTTTTCTCTCCTCCCGTCGTACCTGATTGCCATTTCCACGACATACCACTCCTGACTTGAATGCGAGCAACCCAAACCCTTTTCTACTCGATCTACAAACTTCAAACTGCACCCAACTGTCTTGAACAAAACTCGATTCAATTTAAGTAAATCTCTCGTTTATTTACAAAAAAAAATAAAGAAGAGAAGGAGCACCTCATCTGTACCATCTTCTTCAAACAAATTACACAAATTACAAAAGAAAAAAAACTAATTTAGGTACACGGCTTAGTTTATCATATTCCTTCATACATAATGCTTGTATATATTACTTATACAAAAGGTACATAAATGTCTTCAATTGCTTTCGGTTTTGGTTTCCGTTTTTTTTTTGTTTGAATAACAATAACAAAATTAAAAATGTTATAATATTAATTAAATTCACAGTGTAAATAGTCTAAGTACATACTCTAGGTCTAACTAATTTTCCTAGATTTAAATATACCTATAAATGTTTGTGTTGTTTTTTAAATAAATTCCTCCGTTTCGCTTAAACAATTTGCTAAATATTTTTTTTCTGTTTCCTTAATGTATACAACAAAAAATTATATAATAATAATAATAACAACAAATGAAGAAAAGAAAACAAAAATAGGAAAAAAGTCTCCTCCTCCAACGAATAGTTCAGGCCAAGGATCCGTTTGGATTAGTAAAGGGTTTCGATGGTAGCCTCGTACATTTGGTTGACAACATTGCGCTTCACCTTGAGAGTTGGCCCTGCAAAGAAAGGTAGATTATCGAAAATGCTGATAGGAGGAGAACGTGACAACACCCACCTAACTCTCCGGTGGGAATGGAGAAATCGTGCGGCAAGATGCAGAACTTCTGTACTTTCTGTGCGTTGGAAATGGCGAGTTTGTTTGCCCGCTTGATGCCATCCTCAATGGACTTGTAGACCTTCGGGCAGGGTCCAGCCTTAAGAATCTCTGTCAGAGTTTTGTGCTCCACTCCGAGCGTTTTCATCCACTGCAGCGACTCGTGCGTGAGTTCGTCCAGTGGCGCGCCTGTGTCTTTGTCCATTTCAGTCTAGAAAATGAATCGTTTTTTGTCAAGCCATGGTTTATTTTGAGATGGCACAAACTCACCTTGATGGTAATTAAAATCGTGAGGTACTTCCTCTTCTCGCCAATCAGGAAGGCGTTACTCACAGAGGGCAGCTCCTTCTTGACCAGATTTTCAATGTGAACGGGCGGGATGTTCTCACCACCAGCCGTGATGATGATCTCCTTCGAGCGGCCGGTAATGTACACGTATCCCTTCTCGTCGACATAGCCAACATCGCCCGAGTGCAGCCACCCTTCGTTGTCCAGGGCCTCGGCTGTCTTCTCCGGCTGGTTAATATAACCCATAAGCACGTGACGACCTCGAATGCAAATCTAAAACAAAATAAATACTCAAGTCTAAAGAAAACACTCTTTTCAAAGTACAAACCTCTCCATGGCCCTTCTCATCCTTGTTGATGATCTTTGTTTCACAGCCGCCCAGCGTCCTGCCAATAGAGTCCAGCGAAGTGCTCTCCGGCGTGCACAGAGTGTGACACCCGGCTGTCTCAGACATACCGAACGCATCGAGAATCTTCAAGTCCAGGCTGAGGAAATACTTTTTGGTTTCAGGTGACATCGGTGCGGCTGCACTGACCAAAGTCAGACACCTATCGAAGCCTAAGGCCAGCTTAACCTTGGACATGATCAACGACTTGGCAATCTTGTAGCGAATACCCCCAGCGTTCTTCCTAAAATCACACGAAAACAAAACCTTATTCCCAATTCAAGTTCAAGTTCTATGTCACTTCTACTGACCGGCCGTCCTTATTTTCCAAGTAATGCCGCAGCGTGACACCCTTCGCCCAGTCGGCCAGCATCGTCTTGAAGCTGCCATTTGAGGCACCAACCGCAACCATTCGCTCCTGGAATTTCTCGTACACACGTGGAACACCCATGAATCGCGTTGGTCGTGCGTCTTGCAGCGACTTGACGAGCGTACCCTTAAGCGCATCTTTGTCAGCGAAATAAATTGTTCCGGCTATCGTTAGCATTGTGTAGATGTCGACAGTTTGAGCGGCAACGTGACTCAGCGGCAGATATGACACCAGGACTTCACTGCCGGGCGTTACCTGATACAGCGATTTGACAATAGTGCGACAATCGAACGCGATGTTGTCGTGGTTCAGCATCACTCCCTTGGGCATGCCAACTGTTCCGGACTGCAGTAAGAAAAGAACGAATCAAATTAGCCATCGAATTGTGGAGTTTGAATGTGGGAAGACTTACGGTGTAGACCAAGCAGCAGCAATCGTTGATGCCAATGTTTTCCAGGCGACGCTTGTACTCATCTTCGACATCTTTGACGTCCATGCTTTCGATTTCGGACCACTAAAATGGGGAAAAGGTTTGTTTTAAAGTGCGTGTCTCAAAGTGGGTTGTGTGGGTCCCTATTCCTGGCCTAACTTTGGGTGACAAGTCAAGGTTTACTAGGTGAAAGTTGCTAGATTAGAGCCTCCGCTCGATTATACTTAAAAGGCGAGCACTATAAACGTAGGGCTGATCCGAGATTTCATCATTTTTAGGGCGATTTGGGATGACAGTCTGGGGGCCAACTTTGTAATTCGATTCTACTTTCAATTCTATTCGAAAGTTGTTCCGATTCTACTTACAAATGGAACAGTTCTCTTTAAAAGTAGAATCGGAACTATTTTCGAAAAGAATCGAAAGAAGAATCGAGTTACATAGCTGTCCCCCTGGTCGATATCGTTGTCGAAGCTTGAACACGCGTTTTAGGTACTACCTTTCGGTTATCGGAAGATCTGCCTAAGTTTGAGGAGACCGACTAAGAAACTTCTTTCAAACTCTTCTTTCTAGAACTCCCTAGAACCCTTAGAGGCTCTTCTTTCAACCCTCTTTCTAACCTAATCAATTTTAAAAGACGTTTTGCTCCGCCAACCGAAAATGTGTCAAATGTGTGTTTGCAGAGGGGAATACTGTCATTCCAATGGACTAAATGCCAAGAAAAATAAGCGCCTGAAGGACTTTCCCAGCTCTGCCGTCTAACTCTCGCAAATCTCTGACATTTCCCAGATTTAAATTGAAACAATCCAGATTCCCAAACCAATCCGGCGATAGTTTTGTGTGCAGTTCTTCAAACTTCTTCGCAATGCAATCAAAGCGAGGGGTTAATCTAATCACCGTCAAAGCATACTTCCCGAACCGGAAACAAAACCTCAAACTTTATCATAATTTTCCGCTAAAAAAAATTCCTCAAAACCTCTTTTGTGGGTGCGCATTTCGGTTGCTTTTAAGGATATTCCTCTTCCTGCCAACTCACCCGATAGTATCCATCCTCCTTCTTCATGAACGGCAAATACGGCTCCTGGATTTGTATGGCTGCCTTCAAATTCGGCAGCTTATCCTTAATCTGATGGATCTTCTCCATTTGCTTTGAGTCATCCACCACAACAATATTCGCTCCCGAGTCCTGCAGCACATGCAGAACTGCTTCCGCGGAATTTGTCGTATAAATGCCGGCAATGATGCCGCCGGCATGAATTGCCCCCACTGCGGAGTAGAACCACTCGGCGCAGTTGAAGGCGAGCACACCCACCGAGTGATGCCGCTCCAGACCCAGTTTAATGAATGCCTTTGCCACTTGGTGAACTTTTTCCTCATATTGTCTGCAAAAAGAAAGGAAAACAGTCAAAATAAGAGTTTTAAATTGGAAGGATCTATGCTTACTTGTATGTGACGGTGGCGTAGTCCTTGTTTGGTGTTTTGTACTTCATGGCCGCATGGTCGGGGTAGTTGTTGGCGGTGCGCTTCAGCAGGCTGGGAATTGAGACGGGCTCTTCGGCACCTAGACCTTCCTTGGCGATGCGCAGTTTAACTGGTATCGCGGGATCTGAGCTCGTGTAGACATCCGAGGGCTTCACCCAGTTGGGGCCAACGCGTTCAGATGACATTGTTCACTGTAGTGTGTACTGCAAAGCAAAAACGATACAGATTAAACAGGGCATAATGGGCCCATCGCGCGATCCAAGTGCGTTTAGAGGTTAACAAGTTGCATGACATCAATTAGCCAAGTTAATCATGCCTACCAGTGTCGCATGAACATTGAGCGCTCATGTTCGAGTGTGGCGATTTTTTGTTTGTAACATGTAAACACGGGGTACAAAGTGTCAGATGCAGCTGGTCGTGTGTGGGGACTTTAAACTATCAGCTAGTAGGCAAGTGGCGAGCGACTTATTATTCAGATAAGCCTACAAGTAAAGTGAAAAGTCACCTCATTCTATGTCAAAAAAAAGAAATTCGGCACGCAGCGTTTGAAGCCCCACCGCTGATAAGGTTTTCAACTTTATGGGAGCATAAACTTGTTTTTTATTTTTAAGTTTTACGGTGCTAGGGGGCTATTATAAATACCCACGTTATCAGCGTGCTGTACGGCAACCGTCAAGATGTCAAATTAAAACCTACTTAAAAAGAGAGATGAACCTTTGGCCTCTGCGCGTCGAAGCACGTCCGAAGCGCACACGACTGTGTGATCTTGTTTTCAATTTAATTTGGGAAATTCGAAAGACTTTGGGGAACAGATAAGCCGGTAGGTATATTCCGACTAAAACGGTTTTTCTAAGTACATCCCAATGGGCGATTGAATCGCAGTATATTGGATTGGATTACGTTGGGGATCAGTGGGCGATTAGATTATGGAATAAAAGTTATTTAAAGGACGAAAAGATAGTAATCAGTGGATAAGGTGAGGTAATTTCAATGCCTCTCAAGTGATTGTCACTGATACGTCAAGAAACAGTTGATAAATGAGCCAACGATAACTTGCCACGTACGATTTATGGAATGAATTGATTTATTTGATAACTGCTTACAGTTAAAAAATGTCCCATTATTTCGAGTTTCTGTGAATTATTGAACCACTTTACAAAATTAAAATGAGGTACGGGAACGCCTTGAACCACACATTTGGAAAATGCGCACTTTTCCTCGTCACAATTTTTAACAGATCTTTACGTCAGATTGTGTTTGATTCTTCTGTTGCAAAGCTATCACTAAAATCAGTAATTAAATCGGTAATAACTTTGACAGCTATCTGACAGCTACAAAAAAAAATCACAGGAACGGGCGTATCTAAAGTCTGTACCTTTACTTTTGTAGTAAAAACGGAAAAGACTGTCAAAATGACAGTGGGGGGAATGAATGCTCTCTCAGAGAGGGAAACTGACGCAAAAGTTAAGCAACGCTTTTGTAGTAACCTGTGAAAAATGACAGATGCGAATATTCCACCCAAATGCCAAATTGAACAACAGATTCAAATCAACTGTCAATTTTCAGGCGACTGACAATTCTTACTCAAAGAAATTTGTTAAGTGAAAACTAGTAAGAGGGGAAATATCTTGCTCTCTCAATGCCGATCTCTTTTACGAATTTTTCGAGTTGAGGAACGACAATTGGGTAAAATGCGTTAGAATTCGTAAAAATTAAGATTTAAAGTAAAGGAACAGACCCATTAATTGAGCCGGCAGTAACTTTGACAACTATCTGACAGTTACAAAAAAAGCAAACTAACAGACGCATCTAAGAGAGTCGTCTGAAGTTGTGCAGATCTGACTGACTGCCTGTCATGTGATTGACATTTTCAGACTTTCAGAGATTTACAATTCAGATTTTTATGTTTACAAGCGGTAAACAATAGCCAACTAAAAAAATAGTCAAGACCAATATAGGGAAACAAAAAAGGGAGGCAAATTTAGGGTACACAAACGGAACATCAGTCGAAGGAAACTATTTCGTAATTGGGGACGTTCAAGTATCTAGTTTAGTAAGTCTGACAGCTGACTGACTTGACGTATTTCAGTTTTGATTGGCCTAGATTGGTCACATGGGCAGCTGTGTCAGTTGACGTTTATGGAGGGGTAGCCGACAAATCTAGTCAAGAAATTCGTGACTGAGTACTAAGTTGACAGTTCGCATATGTGGCTGACGTAGGAAAAGCGACGTTTCCGACCAATCTTCTTTTTGCGTTCAGGTTACATCTACCCCAGACCATTCTAGTCGACTTAAGACAACTAAGTTTTTGAATGTGCCCATTGAAGTGACAGTTGGACGTCTTAAAATGTCATCTGTCAACTTACATATTATGTAGCCTGACAGTACAGTTTAAAAAGCACTGAGTTAAATCTCTTCAACCAACTATCATACTAAGTACGAGTATTAAAATTTGCTTTTACATAATGTCTATCGCGATACGCTTTGCTTTTTTTGTGACACGCCTCCATGTCATCTTTTAGAGTAGGTATACTTGAACGGGGGTTGCCCATAAATCAGATCAGAAACAGATCTACTGTAAGAAGTTCACGGTCAAATCGCGTCGTCAGTGAACGAGCAATACGTGACGGAATTTATTTTTGTTTCAACTGTGATTCAACTTAATTCCATGAACGTAATGCTCGTTCACGGACGACGCGATTCGACCTCAGGTTTGTGCTGTAAGAAAAGTCGAACACAACCAAGAACAACTTTGGAAAACTTCCCTTGTTTACGCAAGAAAGCTCACGATCCCTATTAGCAGAGATAATCGATTTTTCGATACAGCAAGCACACTTGGTACTTAATTTATTCATCTGAGTAGACACTGACCTTGGAGTCCCAGGTTCAACCGCTGATAACGTCTGACCGAGAGTCGTGTCGTGGATAAAATAGAAATCCGACAACAACACTTCCCTCTAAAAACGAGGGTAAAATATTGACCCGCTGCACCGGAGGTGTATTTATTTATTTAAACAAAACAAATTAGCAAGCGAGTGTTGAACACAAACGTCGGCACGTTTATGAATGAAAATACGTTCAAAAATGTTTGGAGTAATTTTTTTTCTATGAACAAAATTGAATTAAATGTTAAACTCAAATTGAATCACGCAAACTTTTAGTTGTTTCCAATTTTGTGAGGTAGATAAGATTTTGTTATCTTCAGAAAATGTAAATAGACGCATGGAAATTGTTGCCAAGTCATAAGTGGCTGTAGGTGAAGCATCATTCCCCACCATGCACAGAGTGGAATAAAAAAGGGATGATTGAGTAACTACAATTATTTTACGCGGCATATGTCATAGGGGTAGTTTCCAAAATTGACTGACTCTAAGCACTACTTGTTAATATAATTTAATTTATTTATGTGCGCTACGAATGAAAGAGGAAGTAATTTAATTTCAAAATCAATTGATTTAGGGGTCGGCCGCCGTCACATCAGGGTAGGTGTAGTCAATTTAAGAAAATTGGGGTTGTCCGTCACTGTTATTAGGAGGAATAAGAAAAGCATAGTTGAGCACCCGTATTTTTCTGTCAGTTTTAGTGCGAATTATCAGTACAAGAGCGGCGAAAATTTGTTGTGAGTGGTAAATGAAGGAACAGAAAGTAAATGCTGTCAACAAGAAGGGACACATAACATCGACGAATCGGAGAGAAAGTCACGATAGGCAGCTATAACTAGTTAGGGACATTGTCTATACATCGGCTCCGCCATTAACTCTGAAAATTACATCACAGTTGAGATCTAGGAAAGAGCTATACTTGCCGGTCCCTGTTACTTTGGCCTAAGAAGGCAATTGATTAGTAAGGCCTTGTAGAAAAAAGCTGAGGAGACTCTATGTGAGACTCTCATCATGCAAGTCTTTCTTTATGCCGCAAAAGAATGGACCTTAACAAAAGCTGGAGGATAAAGATCGCCTTGATCGCCAAAATTTTCGAGTAGTTATTGGTCCCGTTTGCGTTGACGTGCTTTGATGAAAGAGATCTAACAGCACTACTAGCTGTACAGCGACATCGACCTGGTCAAAAAAGTGTGAGCAGAGCAAATTGACACCAAGTCTTCGATTCCAACCCGGAGAGACAACGCAGTGGAGGAAGACCTCGCTTGAGGTGGCGCTCGCATGTGGAAGAGGACCTCAACCAACTTAAAATGCCTACCTAACTGGAGGAAGTTAGCCAAATGTTGCGCTTACTGGAGAAACCTATTGGTTGAAGACCACTTCCACTTCGGATTAGAGCTCCACCTTAGTAAGTAAAATTAATACCACGTTGCATAACCAACTTTACCAATAGAGAACTATTTACAAAAGATCCCTATAAAACCGATTCATCCATTTAGTTTATAATTATTGACATAGTTTTGATTTTTGACAATCTTAATAGGAATGAGTGGCTCAATGGTTGGTGTGCTGAGCGAGAAGTCTCGGGTTCAATCCCCGTAAGAACAAAAAATATAAATAAATAAATAAATAAATATTTAGGCGCTACAGGTCTGTGGGACCCAAGGCCTAGCTTCTCACAATCATTCGTTTTGTATGGGTTTTCAATTTTTGAGACGAATGCAAGGGATCTAGAATTTTACGACGAGTCCAAACGGCTAATTGAGAAGCTCTTTCATGACAGTTTTACTCTCGGATGTTTGTCAGACGTTCGCCAGAGGTGGCGCTGTGGAAAAAAACCTTGAGATGTAATTTTGTTCTTTCGGGATTCGAGCCGGGAACCCCTCGCTTAGTAGTCCAACACACTAACTCTAAGCCACTGCGCTACTTAGAAAATAAATCGCCCGTAAGAACACAAATTCAATTTTGAGGTTTTTTCTCCCAACTGAAGATTGAAATAAGGATAGGGGTCCCATATGGAACGGTCGCGCCAACTATTTTTAAATTAAAAAAAACCTACCTACAAATAAAAATTTACTTAAAAGCCCACCTCCCTGCCAAGTCAAACCCCCCTTTTTCATGCTGCTTTTCAAATAAACCCTCCACTGGCAACACTACTCCTTCCCAGGAATCACCGATCGTGTGCTTATTTTGCATGTTCGCCATGCACGTGTCCGTCGTGCTTGTGGTTATGACTTGTGACGCATTGGTGACGAGTTCGCCGTATAATGACCTCCCATTTCAGTCTCGGGGGTGTGCGTTTACCTGCATAGTCGTAAATACCTACGCAAACGCAAATGCACCGCGATTTAGAAAGAAAGCCATTCACATTTCGCACAACAAACTTACTCTTCCAATTAAGAGAAGAAAATCGCATCAAAGTGGAAACAAAAATAACATTTAAAAAATAATAATAAAATGCAAAGAAATAAACTGCTGCAGTTGTTCGTAGCGTAGCGTGGGGTGGTGTGTGCGCGTAGGCTATTTTGATGACTTGCAAACGTCTACAATTGTCTAGTCATTACGACTGTGTGTACTGTGTGTACACAAACAGAATCCGTTATGGCGCGACGCACAGCAAAACCAAAAGAGAAGTTTTCGCTAAAATCGTGTACCGCTTTCACATTTAAGCCGACGACGACGACGACGTTCATCGTGTTTATCTTATCTGAATTTTATTTCATTCTATGAAAAAACATCAGACCCAACGGATTATACTTGCAAATAAGTCTTGATAGCAGTTATATACATTTTTTATTCAAAAAAAGGGGTGTGAGTTATCGAACAACAACACTCTCTCAAGATCAACAAACTTTTACGGCAAAGAATAGCACGCAAATGGCAACAACTCCGTCATCAAACGTCGTATGACACAGTTTAGCATTCGTACACCACCGTTCTTCCTTCCTTTCCACACTCCACGGCGGTTCTTGTTGTTGACGATGCTCTTTACCGTCGCTTCCGCCAAACCGAAACCGCCACCTGGGTTGGTTGGTATTTTTTATCCACTTCTTGTGCTCTACCATTCCAACTGGTATACCTGTCTTTATGGTTGCTTTTTCGTTTCTTTTTCTGTTTGGTTAGACACCGACCGATTGTTGACGTTTTCCAACAGCAACAACTGGGTAGAAAGGAGGCTGCGAAAAGGAGAGCGAAAACTAGATCGAAAACTAGATCGATAACGCACCTGATCACCTTCATCGGCGCAGAAGTTCGTTCCGAAAATAGTAGAACAACAACAACAACGTCAAAATTCAAGACGTAACGTAACCGTGGGCATTTTCCTCAGGGATTTTCTTTCTTTCTTTCATTCTTT
Source organism: Cheilosia pagana (assembly GCA_936431705.1). Classification (NCBI taxonomy): domain Eukaryota; kingdom Metazoa; phylum Arthropoda; class Insecta; order Diptera; family Syrphidae; genus Cheilosia; species Cheilosia pagana. Next base: position 1,991,898 of record OW386169.1, read on the forward strand.
GGCCACAATTTCCATAGGAGAAGCAAAAACAACAACCGACCAACCACCATCAAAAGCGATCGTATGATCTTTTTAAAGAATTCTCTCAAAACTAATACAACACGTCAGAGATTCCGTTCCGAATTTTTGTGTCAAATCTCAAGAAGAAGGGGTGACGGACGACGAAGAGATCGCTGTAATTGTTTTGTTACTCGCTGGCTGAGCACATGGATTGCGCGACGGTTATTTCAATTTTACGCGGTTTATTGCAGTTTATTATTTTTTTTTATTTACCTTAAAAGAAAAGGACAACAATTTAGGGACGCTCCGCTTCACTCACGACACCGAGAAAGTTTTAATAGAACAACGGTTTGAAAGTATTTTTTTTTTTTTTTTTTTGTTAGTTTTTCTCTAAAACGCTAGTTTCTGAGAGAACCGAACCGGATTACACCAAAGCCCATCAATGACTGTCGATCTAGCTGCCGGGATTTCTTGAGTAGTGTTGTGTACTATGGGATGGAGTGCCGTTCCGATTGCGCCGCTGGCTAAACTGATAGATAAGATAGTTGCGTGCTCGCTGGTTGGTTGGCGAGAGGGAGCACAAAATTTCCGTTCTCTTTCGCATGCGTTTTCTATATGGTTTTCTCTTTCAACGCGATCGTTTGTGATCGTGGGGACGTCGATTTCGACTGCAAGAGAATTCGAGTGAGCTATTTTCGTTTGATATTAGCTATCAGCTTTAGCGTGAGATAAGATAGCGCATTGTTCTTGGTTTTATCTTAAATTTAATTTAAAAAAAATAAATAGAGATTCGGGTGACATGTATAAAATATCCCTGAACGGGTATAACGCCTGCAATTGCATTTGAAATGCGTCAAAAATGTGGAAACCTCTATCTCGAAGATTGGTATGGAGAGATAAAAACAAAATCAAATAACGTGGGCCTGTCGAAAAGAATATTCCGTTCGGAAATACACCCAAGGTACTACGGGTGTAAAAATAAACTCTAGTCGTTAGAACAAGGCCCTTTCACACTTGAGTAATGCTTCATTTTCAATATTATTTATATATCGCACAAGTGTCCTACAAAATCACTCGTCGTCTTCATCAACTACTAGATGGATGAATTTATGAACCTACGAAAACTAGTCTTAGACCGGCTACTGGTGGTTGAGCTTAATTAATTAAGAAATTGTTGGGCAACCGAGCTCGAGCTCGAGTTCTCGTTCTGCCGCGCATATCTCTATTGCCTCTTCAGTAATTGAGATGTGGACATTGACAATGATACTTGGCAAATTAATTAGAAATACCTAGTGATGCATCGAAGCGAATAGATGCGTGCCTGGGCAGTGACAAAACTTTTCTGACATTGATTTTATTGACCACCTACATTAATTTGTCGAAATTGGCGTTAAAATGAATATTCAAATTTTTGATCTGTCTCTTTCGAGTTGTCTTTGTAAGTCATAAACACTAAAAAAGAGAGTCCTTTAAGAGCGGTAAATTTTAAGCAAAGTTCGGAATTAGTTTTGAATCAAAAACGAAAAATGGTTCCTGGCAGAATGTTTTGAACACCTTTTTTAGGTATGTGAACTTCTCGGCTGTTTTTGAACGGAGAGCAGCTATATACGGTGGTGTCTTTTGAAGAGTATTGGCTGACAAGGTTTGAATTTAACAGAAAATACTTTACAAAACCTCACAAAAACTTTCGGTGGACTAAAAAATTAAACTAGAACTGAAGTTCTGAAAGTTTTTGCATGCTGGAAGCGGGCTTTTAAGGGCTACCATTATTGATTGAGTTTCTTTTATTTTTTAATAAGGACGGGTGATGGATTTATCAATGTCTTTTTCAAAAAAGTACGGACCAATTAAGACGAGCGCCGGGCTTAAATTTGCATTAAAAACAAATTTTTTGTGAATGTGAATTTTTGAGTGAGTCCCAATTGAAAAACCATTTAGTTTATGTCTTAATATTTTTTGTTTTCTGTTTAAAAAAAAATAAATAAAACATATACTCATGTTTCTGTTCCATTGTTGTAAAAACCATTATGAACAAGCCCACCTGAAACTTTAATTTAAATTCATTCGCTCGTTAAAATGTCATTCAAAATAGTTGCAAGTAAAATACAGACAGGTACAGAATGTTTAATCCCTTTCATATAATTTACACGTATCAGCTTAACTAATAAAAAAACTATTATTAACTTGATTTGAATAATTTCTAAATTAATACTACATATTTGAGAAATAATTTAAACTACTTTTTTCTGCAAATCAAAAGTATCTGCGTGTTAACGTACATATGTAAATCGGTTTGTGTAACAAGAACTATAGCACTTGCTCTATGTCAAAGGTCGCAAGTTGCAACAGAGTAAAAGTCGTTGATGGTAATTGCTTTAAATCGGTATGAATAAAATCATGATTTGCTATAAAGGCCCATTCAGACGATCATTTCAGTTTCAGTTTCAGTTGAGCTATCAGTTAAGCATTCAGTTAAACTGATGTTTAAATGCAAAAATTGAAGCGTTTAACTGAAACTGAAACTGAGACCGAAACTGATGGAATTCCCATAAGTTTTCAGTTCAGCTATCAGTTAAAGTGATGTGTAAATACGTTTCAGTTTAAATACCAATCTTTGCTCCATTTGCTTCTTATTTTTTGTGATTTATTAAGCGACAAAGCTATAGCCATTGCAATTAGGTTTTCTTCGTCCATTACGCAATATATTTCTTCTGACTGCTCACGAGTAAAATGAAAGCTGAACTGAATACCGGACTGACGTCTAAATACAATGCCTTTTTTAACTGAACTGACAACTGAACTGATAACTGAACTGATAACTGATCATCTAAATGGGGCTTAAGGTTAGTTCGAAAAGTGTTTACTTGACTGAAGTTGTATTTTCCTTGGTTGACGGTTGTTTGTTTTGACGACCATTTTTTTAAATCAAATGGGATTCCTGAGAAAACGTGATTTCTTTTCTTAGTCACCTTTAAAGTTAAACTAGGGATTGCGATGATACCAAGAGTTTTATAGGGAATCCCTCATATCCTTTTGAACCTAAACAAAAGCAGAACAGCTGTAGAGCTCCCAGAGCCCTGACATCTCAAAAAGCAGTTGATTACTGCTGTTTAAGTCTCTAGTTTTAGACGATAACAATCTGTCAATCCCAACAAAATCAATCAAAACCTCTCACTATGATGGTTAGAGCTGCAATAGGTCCTCATATCCTGCCCAATCGGTGTTAAAACCCCTCTATTTTTTTTTTAAATGTGTCTTCCTAGCATTAATAAATACAAATCCCATCTTGTTAACCTATCCCGACTTTTGTTATCAGTTGGTTTTGGACAGATTTTAAAAAAGACCTGAACTTATAGACTTTGTGTATAAGGAAAGACCTATATACAGCAATGTCAAGTCAACTCGGTCGTCTGATGTGCACGATCACGATGAATAATACCGGCGGCACACAAAGCGCTGAGACGAGCTATAGTGTAACTTGTTTAACACCATCCTTGAAGCAATTGTACGAAACTCAAAAGCTAACATCAGAGGTAACATTTTTCAAAAGTCCATTTAATGCCGGTATTGACATTATCGGAGGATCGCAGCGAGCTGTCAGTGGCGCATTTGAAGGTTAGAAGGCCGCGAAGATTGATATGGCTGTTTATGCTGTTAATGAGAGGTAACTCTTTAAAGCGAGGAGTGGGACAAAACGCTACGATGGACAGACATACAACTTCGAAGTAGTTAAAGAGGGACCGAGCTGTAGTCCACCTAAGTAAAGTAGAAACTTATAATCATTTTTAAATTTTTTACCATAACAAATCAGCAATTGTTCAAATTCGCGATAAATTAAACATCACGCTTAGGAATGGTTATCATAGTAAGTCGTCTTTTATGCGTTTCTAGCTTGACAAGTGCTCCTCTGAAGCCTACTTTAATATTTTAATAGTTGGCGCAATATGTCAACTTTTGCCAACCAGTCAGCTCTTGTTTTTTGGGACAAAGGGAAAATATTTAATATTAATTCGTAAACATCAAAAGTTTCCGTACACTTTTTAAGTATTTTTCATGAAATGAGGAGAATGAAACTTATATCATTTGAAAGGTACTGTACCATAGATGTGCAGAAACAAAAAATCGTAGGTATATGTCGCCATTAAGAGTGGTAAAATGGAGTTAAGAATTTTCCATACAAAATGCTTAGCAGATAATCGAAAGCATTTTGTTTCCGTCATGTTTCCATAAATAAATTATGTAAAAATCAAGTTGGTATTCGTTACTTTTCCTATACCTAGTTAAAATTGGTCGAATTTCGACCACGGGCGATACTAGTATTTAATAATGCAACGTCTTGAAAAGTAATTCCTTGTCCAGTCTTAAATGATCTAGTCTTGCACCCAAACAAGTCTCAAACACAAACATACCAGAAACTAGTCACTCCCGAAGAATATTTGGCCCATTTACAAATCAAATCCGAGACTATTTCCAGACCGGTACCAAACACGTATTAAACTATAAATATAATCTATTCTCTTCTAAACTAGTTTCGATCTGGTTCTGTTACAATCCAATGGGCATTAGAAAGTGCATTTCTTCTCAGATTCCGTCAGGTAAGTCGCAACTGCAGTAAAGCACGTCAAATGCGAGTGTAATTCACTCAGAAAAATGTCTCTCTCTTTCCTTTTAAGCGCTTTTAGACGAGTTCGACACTTATTGGCCATTACTGTCATACAAAACTAAACTGAGAGATGTCAAATATTTGCAAATTACATTTCGTGCGAGGTAAATTACACCCTGTCTCTCGTGTCAACCTTGAATCTTTGTTTACATCATTACCAGGCACTTATTCAGAGTGAAAAAAAAAACAAATCATCTCATATTGATAACAGAGAAACTATTTTTTTACACCCCATCCCCAGTAAAAAAAATAAAGAAACAACAACAACCCCGTCGTATTGCAAAACCAATCATGGGTCATTCCGAGGTAGGTATAAAGTGCGACGATTTTAATTAAATTTTAAATCAAAAATAGATTATAAGCGTTGATATTTTTTCCTCACAGCAACAACCTCAAATTCAGTCCGACTTTCACAAAACTTCTGGCATTTTATCTGCCTAATCACAGGAAATAAAATATACCGACTGAAATTGAACCCAAGCCATAACGTGTATGGGTGCTGAGTTTTTTGTTTTATTTGATGCGCTGCAGTTCAAGATTAGATTAATAGTCAAGGGGTAATAACTACCCTAAGTTGTACTGCTCTACAAAACACACACACCTGTCATGTGGATACGTATGATCCAAAATTGTTCACAGAAGCAAAAACAAATTTGTACTCAATGATCTGGAAATAACAATCAAAACTAATAGCTGTTATTTTTATTTAGCACCACAACCATAGTTACAATTCATTAAATTTGATCGCGATCATGATCAATGGCTGTCCGTAATCTGCGTAATTTGTAATTGAACTTTGCTTTTAATCGAGTGTAATTGAAGACTTGAGCACCAACTCGATGTATAGCTACCTGGCACTGGCTGATGCCTATCATCAAGTGCGACGTTTGCTTTTGTTAAATACCAACGCGTTTATGACAAATAGTTATAATACAACACATTTAACCAGATTAGAGCACTTCGTGTGATATAGATAAGTGTTCGTGATTTATACTTCAATCCGAACTGCGAGCATTTATCTGGGTGTATTAATCAAATCACAGATATAGGTGGAGTGGAAAAAAAATGTATAAACCCTTCCGTCAGTGATACTCTTAGACGGTGTCCACATGGTCATGGGCATGACAGTCACTACCGAGTAAGTCGCCACAAAAACAAGTTTCATGGGACTAGAGGACTATCTGTCCATCTATATCCTTCTCTTTTCTGCTCACTCAAACTCTCTGGACAAGACACTCATGCGAAAGACTTTGCAGCCACGCACTTAGAGATATAGCCACCTGTGGGGTGTTTTTAAGACAGTTCTTGGACTTTAATGTTTTGTGTACGCACTGGCAGTGTTGTTGATTGTTATGGGCTTTAATCGATGAATATAAAACGTCAAGAGGTGGCGTGAGCTAACTAGTCACTTTGTTAACTTATCTTTAGGAGTTTTTTGACGAGTGCAAAGGTCATTTATGCCATCTTTTGACCCTTGAGGTAGTTTTTAACTCATTTAGGGTGATAAATCTGCCGTTGGAGGCAAGTACATTGTTACAAGTAAGAAGAATGTCCTTCTTAAGTCTCTTTATACTTCTTTTGAATGCTTGCGGAAGCGGCAACTTTGAACTGGAATTTTCTAACAAACTGTTTTATTTAAGAACGTCCTTTTTAAGTCTGTTTATATTTTTTTAATGCTTGCGGAAGCGGCAACTTTGAACTGTTTCATTTAACCCTACGCGACAAGTACCTACCTACTTGTAATACAGGTGAATTTCTACACGGGTTACATATTTCCGTGGCACATAGGTACTTCAAAAGCGGATCTTATTAACATTTGTATAGACAATAAAGCCAACAGGCACTTGCGGGACATTTTTGGGTTGAATTATAGGACAGAGGTGGCCTAGGGCAAAATAAAATAAATTGTTTCAATAGACTTATGAGTCTAGCTTCTCAGAAAAATGAGCTTTCTATTTGTTTTTAATTTTGGCCCAAAAGTTGGTAATAGCTAAGTAACCATGGTGTAGTGGTAAGTGCGTTTGATTGTATTTCGATTGATGCAAGTTCGTAAAGAATTAATTACCAAATCGAAGTCTTTCCAAATGAGCTGCTGCGAGTCGGAAAATACATTGGACCAGTTCGTACAGCCCCTGGAAGGATTTTCCCATCTCGTTCGATAAAAAATACCTCAAAATACACCTATTACATTTCAATTCTTTAGTATGTGGTCCCAGAAGGTCGTTTTTGAAGTTCAACAACTAAATTCGTAGAAGGGTAGACTGGCAAGTCGGGAAACAGGAGCGTAACGAAAAGTGAAACGCGGTGAAATGCCATGTTTCTTAAAAACAAAAAATATTATCAGTCAATTTAGGTCCAAATATCATAGATCTAAGACCTAACTTCTCATATACTACATTTGGAGTGTGTTGAAAGAATGGAAAGCTCTGTCAGGCGTTAAACCTAAGAACCCTCCCTTACTATTCTAGCCCACAAGCCACAGGTCAACATTTGGGTTACTAAAAATTAAGCGGATTGCAGCATTTACTAAGGCATCAATTTTAAATTGGGCATCAGCTTAGTGATTAGTTTGCCAAACAACTAAGCGAGGGGTTGCATGTTCAATTTCCGGAAAAACACAAAATACCAACAAGACAAGCATTTACGTAAGAAAGATTCTTCATTCGGGCCAGAACTGAAGAGTACAGTGAGTTGACTTCGTGATGGAAAAATTGCTTGAAAAGTTATATCTTAGTTGCAGTATCTAAATATCATTTTAAGGAAGGATGGTGTTTTTAGTCATTAAAAATCTGACACTACTATGAGCACGCGCTTGCTATTCTCACAGTGTCTTTGGAAGATTTTCACCTACCATCGGAAAAAAGTGAGTTGACTGATCAAATCAGCTGCTTAAGCTGCTGTCAGATATGTCCGAAAGTACAATTAAGTTCTGTCAAGTTTTCTCAAAATTAGCAAGAAAGGAGTGACATTTCTATATAGTACGATACTTTTACAGCTCTAATGCGATTATTTAAATTTTCTAGCGATTTGTTTAGACTATATTTCGATTATAGGACATTCACACTCGCAGACTAACACTTTCCCTAACAAGCAGTCATTCACTGAATTCATCTCTATATCAACATCACTTCTACAAACCGCTTTTTCATGTTCTACGTCAAAGCATCTCTATACGTCTACACCATAAATACGCATTTTCAATTTAAATTACCTATTTCCCCGCCGGAATAGTGGGTGAACCGGTTCTAGTTCTACCCTACATCATTACCTTTTATAACACTGACAAGCTAGATCAACGCACCTTTCATTCAGTTTTTATCTATTTGCTGAATTCTTAACTTAAGGTAGGTAGTATTTATTTTGCTAAAAAAAAATCTTTTTCAAATAAATGCCATAACTGACCTTCGTTTCGCCAGATCTATGCTGATGTCAATTCACTTTTATATTGATTATTTTTAGACGTTTCTTTATTTATACACCAAGCGGTAGTATTTTGAGTTATTTTTATCAGCTGGTTTTGTTGTTTCCAATTTTTGTTTATAATATTAGGTGGGATTGTATAATTTTTGAATCCATCTTTAAATGATGTGCTTTTTAATAAACCAAGTACTGATGTATTCAAATATATTTTCAATACACGCTACTGATCACGTTCACTTGGCATGCGTTGCGATTGCAGAAAAGATAGTAGTTCATACGGCGTGGCATGGATTTGGCATGCGTTGTTATGATAGTTCATTTTGGACTTTGTTTTTTTCCAAAAAAAATGTCAGAGAGTTGTCAAGTAGGTCACCATTCGAATGGGTATACACTGATTGAATGTGATAGTGTTCAAAATTGTTTATTTTCTTAAGACTTCTGTTACGAAGAGGCAACTGTTGATTGAAATTGCAATTGAAACTCTACCTGTAATCTATGCAGATTATAAATTTTTGTTCCTCCTTAAAAATTGGTAAAATATGAGTGATTTTAAACTAAGCACAATCAAAAGTCGTATGGGTAAATGAGATAAAAGCTACTTCAAGAACTAGCTGATTAAACGATGTCAAACGACTGAATATGATGGCGACAAATTTTGTTTTTTTAAATCAACATCATTGCGAATCGTTCTATAACAACAAATTTGTTAAAAAAAATTCAAAATATATTATCTAAACTGTTTTTGATATAATTATTAATATGCACAATTAATTTAATGACTCAATTGCTCAATTAATAATCAGACACAAATAAAGGGTGACCAGATAGAAGACCGATAGGGAAAATAAAAGGAAAAAGTATGACTGATATCTGGTAACCCTTTTTAAGGCCGCCAAGTATCCCTGGCCCGCCTAATCCTTTTCTATATATTGCTACTTGCTTGTGCACATCGTGTTACTTCTTATTATATCACTTAATCCCTCAAAATACTACGTCAAGACAAGTGCGGCAGCATTTTATCAGAAAACCAAACGTGCATGATAAAACTTAAAAAGAAAAAAATGAAAACCAAACTTTAACCCCTCGAAATCATAAACCTGTGGACTTAAAAAAAAAACTCTCTCAATGAAGTAATCGATTATAAAGTGCTGATAAAATCTAAGATACCGCAGAAATTATTATACTCCAAGTCGCTTCCGACGAAGAAATTAATTCAGAAATTCAAAATAAATAATTGGTTAGTGACACAACCAGTAGGGTTATGTTCGCCTTCAGATTAGAGAGCCTTGTGGATTTTCCATCAGCCATGTCTCGTGCTTTGGCCAGCCAATTTGTGCTCACCGAGGACGATATTGGTAGATTTGGAAAATTTTTATGGCCCAGCTATCTAAAGCGATCGATGGGAAATTCTATTCTCAAGAAATTGACCCTTGAATTCAAAGAGGTGATAACAAAATAGAAAAAAAAATACTTATCTCTAGATAAGGTATAGGGAGTGTGTTCATACTTTTCATATTCACTTCATAAAAATATATCTTTTACGTATATAATTTCATGTTGAAAAGATGAAAGAAGGGGAAAGGGAACTAGAACTCTATCGGGATTCCTTTTACCCTTTTAATATACTTGATTGTTGCATGCATGAGTAGGACAGTGGCATAAATATACATTTTATTCTATAAAATATTATCAACTCTCCGATTGCACTTTGCAGTTAAAAAAAAGAGAAAAGATAATGCCTCTTACATCAGCAGTATCCAGCGTATCGCTGAATGTCAATGTCATCTTGCACTGACGTCCAGAAGCGTGGTTCAACGATAACCCCAAAGATCTTTGCTTGAATACAAAAAAATAAATAAATAAACGCCACTGGAGATAGCACTGTAGTGTAGCTAAGCCCGGCGATGCTTTTCGCGTCACGTAGATTAATTTTTTTTTTAGAAGGCTATTTAATAATAATAATTAAACAAGTTATTTCTGTTTTTGAAAATTCCAATCGCAAATATTCAAGAAAAGTGCATAATGAAAAAAAAATCTGGGATATTTTTAAAATCGCTTTCTATCACATTTTGCGGCAACGTATTTTGCTTTCATTAATGAAATTTGTTCAGAGTTTCGCAGCAATAAAATTTGAATAAATTTAAACAAGTTTGAAAAATCACAAACATCAGGAGTAGAATCCTATAAAATATTTGAAGGGATCATTTATAACAACAACCACATTTCTTGCCCTACGTTTTTAGTGATCGTCGCTGCTTGGCCATCGTTTCTTCAAAGTTTTTAGTATATAAATTATTATTAAATACTGTACCCCCACGGCGCTGCCCGTGCCTTTCGTATTAAGTCCTGCCACATTTCGCAAAGTCATTTTTTAAGGGAGGTGCAACGGCGTCCTTTTTGATTCCTGTCCATTGCGTTGAGCATCATTTACAAAAATTCAAGGCATCATAAATGTCCAGATACCTATAGTAATTTAATAATTTTGTTACCTATATGGCAAGTGCCATATCCCGCTTATTTTTTGCAAAAGGCTTTGTTAACGAAAGAACCAAATTACATCTTAAGGTTTTTTTCCACTGCGCCACCTCTCGCGAACGTCTGACAAACATCCGAGAGTAAAACTGTCATGAAAGAGCTTCTCAATTAGCCGTTTGGACTCGGCGTAAAATTGTAGATCCCTTCCATTCGTCCCAAAAATTGAAAACACACACAAAACGAATGGTTGTGAGAAGCTAGGCCTTGGGTCCCACAGACCTGTCGCGCCAAAATATTAATTTATTTATTTTTAATCCAAGGTTTTCTATTTTTATTGTTTTTGATTGCACTTTGTTTCCCAAAACGATACTATCTTTCAAGTTGGAATCAACCATACCTACGCATTCACAAAGTTTCATTGAAATCGGTTGAGCGGCTTTGAAGATCGACCACAGCGCCACCTGTTGATTCTCGCGGCGCACTTAGCTGTAAAGTGTTTCTATCACAAAAGATCAACAATCTTTGATTTTGAAAATATTTTTTTTCTATATTTGAAGTGTCACTACTCGATTTCTCTCCATTTTATTTATTTTTTTTCAAAGTGCGTTTCCCCATGAAAAATGAAATGTGTGCTTAAAACGCCACCTGTTGAGAATTTTCCGACTTTTCGTTTTTTCTAAACCATCGCTGATGCAAGACGAACAAAACAAAACAAAAATCATTCAAAACGGTTGAGCCGTTCTCGAGTTTTAGCGAGACTAACGAACAGAAATTCATTTTTATATATAGAGAAGAAGAAGAAGAAGATTGCTATTTGACTGTAAAATTGACAGTGACATTCATTCATTCCATACAAGGCCGTAGTTAAATTAGCCAAAACTTGGCAGTCAACTATACAAAAAAAAAACACAATTTTCGCCCAAAAAGTCATAGATCTCTACGGAATTGCAAAACCTACTTTTCGGACCTCAAATTTGTAGGCGCAAAATTAATTGAAAAATTGTTTCCTTTTATATCTGAACAAAACCAACTTTAGGGACTTGCTTTAGGATGTTGTCTTCTGTCAAAAATAGATTCATTGTTCGTAAATGCAATATGAACAAGTAACCTGTCTTAAGAAAGACGTTATCATATATTTTACAAGGAAAGTGAGAGATTAAATTGCCCAATCAGTATTTCACTCTATTACTCAGCTGCATTTATCAATTTATTCTGATTAATTCCCAATGAGCGTTCAGATTATATTCCGATAAGAAATTGAAAAAAAACATGTACACAACTCTTTTCAGTTTACAAAATAGGATCTTATCTGGAAAACTGGAATTTACTTTAACAAAAATTTTAATTTGAATTTTTAACACTAAAATAAAATACCAAGAATCATTGGTACACTTCAAACGAATTTGTTTCCGACAGAAAGTCCTGTTTTTGGTAGTTTAGCAAAGCCTCATACAGCAAAGTGTCATACAGCATGGGACTGAAGAAGGAATCTAAAATACTTTTCTGCATTTCAGTAGACACACAAATAAAATGCTACTGATAATGATCTCTCAAACGTCAAATAGCACACTCAAAATGACCGCAAGTGCTGTGTAACCGATTGATAAATCCGTAAGTATTTGAATTCCTTTTCAAAAACATGTAACGAACAATTGTATCCAATACCAACATCAACCGCATGGGATAGGTTTGAGTATGTGCTAAAATACTCGTTGCCTTCGCTATAGAAAACAGCTTTCAAAAGCATAATTTCTGGCTGCCAATTCCGAACACCAGATGGAGATCCATTCGGTGGGGAGAAATAAAAATTCATTCAATTTTAAAGCAGATTCTGAATTTATTTACCACCTAGCAACTGAATGGGGTAGGTAGTAAGCCTCTATTAATATCGCAATGCAAGGGGTTCCTGGAAAGATGATTGCGTCTTTTTTTTATCCACAATGAGTTGATAAATAGTTGCCAGGTAATGGAACATAATCCCTAAACCAGTTATTGGGTTAAATCTTATCGGTGGGACTAGGTAAGTCACCTCATTCAAAAGGAGTAATGATGTAGACACAAAGGACACTCAAGTTACCCAAAACAACAAACGCCTTTAATTCCATTTCCAGTTAAATAATTAAACATTGATTGAATTCGAGTGCGACAAATGGGGAATTGGTGTATAATAAGTCACATCTGACAACATGTCGGACATCGGAATCGAAATCAAATGATGTTTAAATATAGAACAACCTGTGAGACACCCCTGAGAGATAACCTATGTTTCCGGCCAAGAGTCGATAGTTTAAACGTAGTATTCCCCAGAATATATAAAGGAGACCATATTCTCGAGTAAACCGAGAGGATTACTTATTCATGGATGGCTTATGTATCCTCTCTCATTTTCGAGCTAAAAAGGACAATGATTTTGACATGTAACAGATAGGATCCCCAGCATAGATAGATATCGAGGAGATACCTTTTGCCATGAAGATCTAAAATTAGAAACGATGGGAGGAGGGTTGACACTTTCATTGGATTAAGCATCTTAAATCAGATGTCAAAATAAAATAAATCTCTCGTCATAAAATCAAGGTCTTCATGCTGCGATTTACTGCTTTTATCGTATCATAAATTCTTTGCAAGATTAATCGTTGCCCAATGAAATCTACAGGCAGAGAGAGGGCTTTAACTTTGTTATTACACAGTTTGGTGTAACTCGGAGAAGTTGCTTGAGGTTTTTATATCTAAATTCTAATGCACATGTGAGCGATGAGAGTATAGTAAAATGAATATCCCCTCATCATCATAGGGTTTATGGTGGTTTCATTGCAGTTCAATTGCTCTGTCCTTTGAGCTGGCATCTTGAACTGAGTGCAGTGAAGACTGCATTTATGGGGTCGGCAATGTGCAGATTCCTTCGAAGTATGTAAAAGGTGGGCAGTCAAATTTTATGTGGTAAGCAGAATTTGTACGCTGTTTTCAAAACAAGCTTATTCGTCTGTCTTGAAATGTGTGTAACTTTGTTTATTTTTATGCAGACGCGTAAAGTTTTGGGCAAATATGGCGCGCGGTTGATTTTAAATTTTTTTTGAAAGGTCGCGTTGCACCCCTTAGGGTAATCAATTTGAAAATTGCTTCAATGCATTGCAAATCTTTATCATAGTAGAATATCATTACTAATTTTCAAGTAAATCCTTTAGAAAATAAATTAAAAATGTTGCCCCCCTATCGCCCCTTAAACTAATGGGGAAATCCTAAAATCTAGTGGAAAACGTGTTTAATTATATTTTCTCTTTTCTATTACCGAGTAGAGTCTTACATCGCTGTGGTAATTTATTAAGAAGTTATACCATTTAAGGAAAATATTTACTTAAAACATGTTACCCCTCAAAAAGGAAGTGGAGGGGTCACTTTAAAGGCGGCGAAGTACCCTTTCATAATTTTTATATCTCTTTTTATGTTCGAAAACAGGTACGACTTACATTCGTGAGTTAGTGAAAATGCCACCCTTAAAAAAATCAGGAGGGGTCAATCACAAAAAATTATTTTAAATCCACGTCTACAGAGATAGTCAAATAATAAATGGTAAATATTTTCTCTCAATTATCTACTGTTTTTTATATATCTATTTAAATGAAAAAATTAAATTAGCAAAAAATAATATTAAATATTAAATATAAAATATATTCTATTAAGAAAATAAATAGAAATAAATAAATAAACATACCACTTTAATTTGGAAATGTGTGATTATCTGAAAATAAAGTTACTTCCATCAGATTCATCTTCAAATATAAATAAAAATATAAATAATGGTTATAAAAAAAATAAATACCTTAACAAGGACACAAATCCCGCTTCCGAACCACATTTCACCGTGCCAACAAAAAATAAATTGGAAAAATAAACTTTGCAACCTCAGACAGATCCTTTTGCGTTCTCATTTATTTATGCATCTCAGCATTTTGTCCAGGGAAATCAATCAAAACTATACAAAGTTGGAAAGTAGGGCAAACTTTCATCAAGACTTCCACAATTTGACCTTATTTCCCCCATAGATATTTTCCTCAAAAAACACATTGCCATATTATTCATTCATTAGCACGGAGAAATAACTTTTCCATCAAACGGAAGAAAGTTACGTCGGTCGGGGAGTCATTGAACTGACAAGCGTGCCTGCGACTTCGTCACAGTATGGATGTATTGAATTATCGATAATTGATGGGATTATTTCGATTAATGGCATTAATAGATAATTTGAAATAATAATGTTGCGAGGAAGTGTCCCTTTTCGGGGTACATTTATTGAAGATTGTTTTTCCCAGTGGCGAATACCCATTGTCACAAACACGTCAGTCAGTTCTATTTTTTACACCTCACCAGCAGATGTCCTTCATCCACTTGCAACTAACGCAATAAATCAATAAATCCGACAGTAAGTAATCATCAAGTTTGTAACTTGAAAACACGCATAGTTGTACGAGTTTACGGTGGACTAAATTGCCGGAGACAAGGATATTCAACGAATGAAAACAAACAAAGTATTCTCAAGCATTTCAAGAAAAACAAAAAAATCTAAGTTCTCCCAAAATCAATAGAAAGTCGGGAGGGATGTGTTTCGATTTTCGGTGGACATATCATAGGATTGGAAAGAAGTTGAGGAGATGAATCAAGAACGAAAGGGGAAAAACCTGTCACTTTCGTCAATTTGGTTGAAATCAAATAAAAATTTAAAAATAAATATACAGCCCTCTTGTCGAGCTGCAAATTTACACATTGATTGAGCCATTCACAGTATCGTCTTTCAACACAACTCACATGATTTTAAGGAGCTCCCGGGGGAAAATAACCGAATTTAGGAAGAGAATGAGATGAGAGTAGGTAACAATAAAAAACGTGCATTTCTATGATTTACTTTAGGATGGGGTTGCGCCCGAGGCATTGAGAGCAAGATGGGAATAAATTTATGGTTGATACCCCAAGTCTTGCTTCAATTTTTAGAAAAGGAAGGCGATGCGAATAAGACTGTAACTTCATCAAGTTTAACAGTGTTTCCGATATAAAGAAAGTTGATTTTGTAGGTCGATATTAAATATGAAAATCACAGCAAATTTTGGGGGCTCAACCGGGGAAAGACAGGTGTTTTGGAAAAAGGTACAAATTCAAAAATCTGTCGTAGTAGAAAATTAAATTTATTGCATTTAAAAAGAGGACGCATTTCTTTCTTTAAATGTCAACAAATCTGTCAAAACGCTTAATAAAGTATGAACAAATTTTTGAGTGATCAGGGGTTTGTAAAAGAGCCCGGCCGACATCAACAATTTTATTATGGAACTCCCATTTGCTGTTGAAAAATTCCTTTCATAGTTATTTCCTTTCAACTCTTTGGGCAGTGCACGTCGACTTTTTTGTTTCACAAATTTATAAATTTAAAATATGTGTAAACTGAAATTTCTAGGTTTCAATAAATAAAATTAAATTAGAACCCAATTTAAAAATAAGCCCGACACCCAAGGAAGATGTAGCTATGACAATTTCAAATTGAAGTAAAAGTCCTTGAAAAACCAGCAAAAAATAACGCGCTATCTCAACTGGCTTACAAAAATAACTCCTAATCTCAGCAACCGCACACAAAGCTTCCAGAAGCAAAAACAGAGCCATACAGTAGTTAATTCTAACGATGCCACTTGACAATTGCTTTAGACAGTTGCAATTGGCCGCCGCTTCGTTGCAATCGTCACTCATGTTCTCGCCATAAAACCAAATGACACAAAGTGTCCTCTCGAGTCATATAGACACAATGACGAGACAAATAATCCACACTATTCCACCCCAAACAAAGGGACGCGCACACCTTTTCATTTCAACTAAAGAATAGAGAGGAACAAAAAAATCCCCCTCCCCCACAACAATACTCGAAAGCACTTAATTTGCATACACAAAACGCGCACACATTATCCTTAAAAGCATACAGCTTGCAATCATGGCTGTTAAAGTCGCAAACGATTATATTCGCAAAAAGATATCACGAACTCGCATTCGCAGTCCCATATATGCAAAAGTGAAAGCAATTCAAATTTGTCGAGAGAGGCACTCAAATAAATCGACGACAAAATATAAGAGTGGCAGTGGCACAGCGAAACTTGAACTTTCATTGCAAAGCATTAACTTGAAAGGATTCCTCGAGAATTGGAGTCTGGGATTTTTTTTTTAGAGTTCACCAGACAAAATATAGTTTTAATCTTTTCTCATTTATTTTTTTTTGGAAAGGACATCAAAAACTTATCAGGAGAATTCCTTCAATGTACATTGTTTAACTGGACGCAGGACGAGTTGGTAAAACAATGTTGCATTGTGAACTTTGGCAGATTAAAGCAGATGACATACTTTGATGACGTCTGGCGTGGTCATGTTCACATCTTGTCATAAATCGAAGCAAAAGTGAAATGAATTGGAACAATGAACACGAAGGGGGGGGGGGGGGATATTGGAAATGATATGTTTGGGATGGCTGCATTTTACTTACTATTTCATGGGTGGATAAATGAGGGAACAAATTGCGAGATAAGTATTTCTTGAAGTTACCATGTGTGGCCAGAGAGAGATTGCCATGCCAAATGACAGGGTTTTTGGGGGAAAGACAATTTTGATTTATTACATTTTATTTGTTATATGAAAATAAATGAATTTTTGTCAAATAAATATATTATTCCTCGATTCATAATTAATTGTTACTATATACCTACAATTTTTATATTTTATCTACCAAAGATAGTTCAACATTTCCTTCACAACGGGAAAGACAGGAGGCTTATCAATTTTCTCCGGTTGAACCCCTAAAAATAAATCCACGTTTGTCCCGACAAAAATACAAAAAATACTGCGAATTTTTGACAAACAAATTGAGTTTTCAGATAGACTGACTGACACTTCTTTTGATTGGCCTAACATTGGGGATCGACCGGAGTAGGCAATGCTAAAAATATTTCCTTTAGTTTCAGATGACTTCTCCCTTACCTTCCACGGCAAGTTTGTAGAGGTTAGCTTCCACTTGTGCGCGACTCCTGGTTCTTTTTGTACTACTAGCTTTTTAACGTACATCTTTCGATCGCGAACATAAAGGTTGTTTTTTCAGTTGGCATGGGTCGACGTTTGACAGCAGGTGGCGGCCATCTTGTTTTGGTAGCGTCTATATGAGATTTCGTTGCGTTTGCAAGTGGAAAAAACCTACTCTGCAGAAATTATTGATTTAAAGTGCTAGATCTAAATTAAAAAAAAAACAGAAACATAACTACACTGCCAGATAGACTTTTCTGTTTCTTTTCCATCTGAGATAAGTGAAAAGTTTATAGAGTGTAAAAGAAAAAGGAAAAATAACAACTTCAATATTCCACAAAAAGAAAAAGAAAGGAAAAAGCACAAATACGGATTCTTGCCCAACCAACTACAACGGATCAAGTCCACCCCCCCGTCTCTTTAACTGATCACGGCTGTGGTGAGTACAATGTTTGTATTTTCTTCACTATTCTCTCAAAAGCTCCATTCAAAACTCGAACGCCAATGATAAATAGATCTGCGAAAAAAGTTTAATCGCGACAAGGAGTTCAGAGCAATAAAATACCGACACTATCGTTTTTATTGAAATAATAAGCTGAGAACTGAACTGAAATAAGATATACCTAACATAGAAAAAAAAAAACATAAAAAAAAAGCGACAAACAAAAAGTAAACAAACAACTCTGACAGCTATATTAGTGACATTTACCTGACACTTAATTTGAGTTTCAGTATACAGTAGCGGACATAAAAACTGCAACATGTCTGAAAACAATAACGTCGATAAAAAACTAGACACCATATTAACTGCTTTGAACAACTTAAAAACGGAGCTGACAAATAAAATAACAGAACAAACTAATCAATTAGAGGAAAAATTAAAATACTTAACCGAAAAAAATCAAAATTTAGAAGAAAAACAAAACTACTTAGAGAATAAAGTTAAATATTTAGAAAAGACTTTAAAAAGAAAAAACTTAGTAATATATAATATTAACGAAGTGGAATACGATGTCAAAGATCTTCAAGAATGTATACTCCACCTCTTTAATCAAGTACTAGAAGTCGAAACAAAAAAAGAAGAACTTGACTTTATTAGACGTATCGGAAAAAAAGGAGAAAAAACCAGACCACTTTTAGTAGGATTAACAACACAAATCAAAAAAGACACTATATTGAAAAACAAAACAAAATTAAGAGCTTATAAAAAAGCAATAATATACATTAAGGACGATCAGACTAAAGAAGACCTTAACGCAGCACTCAGAGAAAAGAAAGACATATCGAAGCCTCTTGAGAAACAACAAAAGGAAATAAAAAACCCAGAAACAACTAAAAATAACCCTAAGAGAAGACGATTTCAGTATATAAATGACGAAAAGAAATGCGATGATGAGAGTCCTTGCTCAAGTGGCTCTAAGAAACAGAGACAGACTGAAAAGACAACAACTAACAATGGAAATAATAGACAAAAAAACAGCATCTATAACTTTTTTCAAACCAGCAATAAAGAGGAACCTAACGATAACAAAAACTAGCAACAAACGCGACAAAGTCTAGACACAACAAAATTAGAACAAATAAACAAGACCACAAGAATCATGTCCTCAAGCCGGCTAGCCACCGTGAAGGACAAAGGCTATAACCCCCCAATACATAAAAACAATACCAAAATACAAGAAAAACAAATGAGCAGCTTAAAAAACACGTTACAAATCTGTACCCTCAATGTTAGATCATTATCCACGAACGAACGAATAGAAGATCTAAAGAACGCATTATCGAAATTAAACTGGGATATTATAGGACTAGCAGAAACAAGAATTTATGGAAAACAAATTATAGAACAAGATAACTCCATTTTCTGTTACATAGGAGAAACAAAGGGATTATATGGTGTAGGATTTCTACTGAAAAAAGAACTAAAAAAACAAATACTGGATGTGCAACTATCAAGCGAAAGACTATGCAGTATAACTCTAAAAATACAAAATTCAAAAATGACCGTCATACAAGCATATGCTCCAACACAAAAAGCGTCAGATGAGGAAATTAATAACTTTTATGAAAAACTGGAACATCTATATAACAAAACGAAAACTGAGATTATGTACATTATTGGAGATTTCAATGCTAAGGTAGGAAAAAAAAAAGGACGAGATGAACAAGTAATTGGACCATATGGTTACGGACTAAGGAATCAACGGGGAAAGATATTAGTCAAATGGCTGAACGAAATGAACTTAGTGTGTGCAAACACTTTTTTTAAAAAGAAAAATAAACGGAAATGGACATGGAGATCGCCCGATGGAACAATACTTAACGAAATTGACTTCATTCTAACAAATAAAATAAAAACATTATCAGACGTATCAGTTATAAATAAATTAACATACGAAAGCGACCATAGAATGGTTCGTGCGAAAATAAAAATTGACCACAAAAGTTTAGGACGCAACACTCATACCCTACATATACCGAGAAATATATCAACAGAAACTGTCGTACTCTACAACAGTAGTCTTGACATGCATATAAGACAAGCTATCGACATTACCAATATGCACTTAAATATTCAAAGCACTTATGACAAACTAGAACACATTATAAAAACAACGGCAAAAAATATAATAATGGAGACAAGGCACAAAAAAGACATAAAAATTTCAAACGAAACAAAAGCACTCATTGACAGAAGAGAAAAACTAAGAAATAAGATAAACTTGGGAAATGACGAAAAAATTGAGCTGAACTATTTAAGAAAAGCTATAAGAACCAATACGAAAAAGGATATTGATTTATACAACGAGACGACAATTAAAAACATACTGCAGAATACTAAATCAATCAGAAAAACTAAACAGTTTCTAAACAATGAAAAGGAATGGATAACTTCGATGAGTAAAAATAATAAGCAAATAACAAACCGAAATCTAATAAATGAAACAGCAACCTGCTTCTTCGAAAAACTATTTAGCTCAACACAATACCAACATGACGAAACAAATATTCAAAGCAGAACTACAATCTTAGATGATGTGCCATTATTTGAACTAGACGATATAGAGAAATCCATTGACGAACTTAAAACAGAAAAAAGTCCTGGAAATGACGGTATTTCAGCAGAAATGTTAAAATATGGAAAAAACACACTATCCCCCCTACTGACCATTTTATTTAACGCCATTTTGACAAAACAACAAATCCCTAATCAATGGAAACACAGTACAATAACATTGATACATAAAAAAGGTAGCAAAGACGATATTAACAACTACAGACCTATCAGCCTTATATCAACATTGTATAAACTATTCTCAAAGACTATATATCGGACCATCAAAACCGAACTTAACAACAAACAGCCACGGGAATAAGCAGGATTCAGGGAAGGATTCTCTACAACGGACCATCTTCAGACCATAAACCAACTGATTGAAAAATCCAACGAGTACAGACAACCCCTATATCTCCTATACATCGACTTTAGCAAGGCATTCGACTCAATAGAACACAACAAAATATGGACGGCTTTAGAAAACCAAGGGATTCATGATTTATACATCAAAACTCTAAGAAACATATATAAAAACAACACTGGACAAATAAAAACAGAAAAAACAGGACGAATGTTCAGCATAAAAAGAGGTGTACGACAGGGCGATCCAATATCACCACCATTATTCTCTGCAGTACTCGAAGAGATATTTAAACAACTTGACTGGAATCGATTTGGAATAAATATATGGGGACAACATTTGAACAATTTGAGGTTTGCTGACGATGTTGTCCTAATATCACAGAAAGCGGACAACATTCAGACAATGGTAACACAGCTGGCTTCAATTTGTAAAAACTACGGACTATGCATAAATCAGTCTAAAACAAAAGTGATGACCAACTCTACACATAAGGACATTACACTCGATGGCGTAAATATTGATTATGTTGAGGACTATATTTATTTGGGACAATTAAAATCATTTAAAAATCAAGAAGAAAAGGAAATAGATAGACGAATATCAAACGCATGGCGACAATTCTGGAACATGAAGGAGATACTCAACGCAAAACTAAATAAAGACACAAAAAAATATTTAATGGATTCAGCAATTTTACCAGTTCTGACATACGGACTTCAAACATTGGGCTTAACAACAAATCTAACCGAGAAATTAAGAATCTGTCAGACAAAAATGGAGAGGAAACTTCTCGGTATAAGACTAATACAAAGAGTGCGGAACGAAGATATAAGAAGGCAAACGGACATCATAGATGTAATAAAAAGGACAAAACAACTTAAATGGAACTGGGCAGGACACATATCAAGAATTACAGACAATAGATGGACAAAACTTTTGATCAAATGGACACCACCAGCGACAAGATCAACCGGACGACCACGAACAAGATGGGTTGACGATATTAACCAATTTAATAGGTATTGGTACCATGACGCAAAAAATAGAGATCTATGGATAACTATGGGGGAGGCTTATACTATTTGCAACTAATTTTGAAAACAATGATTAGACTTTGTCAAATGATGATATATTTATTTTATTTATGTATTTTAAATTAAAGTTAAATAACTAAATGATGTAAATACTCTTATAACAATAACAATTTGTAAACCTTATAGTAAATAAAAGCTTATAATAATAATAATAATAATAATATGAGATTTTGCTTTTTTGCGGTGTTCGTAAGAACTCTCTGATTAAAATAAAATATAATGCGATGATTTGGAAGCTATACTAACTCTTCCCGGTTGAGCCCCTTTTTATTAGCTAGAAATACCAGAAATGTCCGAAAATGCAATTTTTGTCAGCTAAGTTCAGCGACCACCACTAGAAAAATATTAGTGGAAGCTCACTTTAATTTGATGAGCTCAACTAAAAACAAAAGATGGAGGCTCAACCGGGGTGAGGCAAGTAGGTTTTCAAATGTAAATGTTAAATAAAGTTATTTTCCAGATTGGAAAAGCAGAGATGAATATTAAATTGAAGCTTTTAGTAATAAAGCGTTAAATTAATTAAATTAAATTAATACGTAAACATCAAAAGTTTCCGTACACTTTTTAAGTATTTATCATGATATGAGGAGAATGAAACTTATATCATTCGAAAGGTACTGTGCCGTAGATGTGCAGAAACAAAAAATCGTAGGTATATGTTGCCATTAGGACTGGTAAAACGAAGTTAGGAATTTCCCATACAAAATGCTTAGCAGTTAATCGAAAGCATTTTGTTGCCATTCAATTTGTCGCCGTCATGTTTCCAGAGTAACGAATTTAATCTTAGAACCTGTTGGAGAGTCTCATTAACTCATAAAGGTATGCAATTTAATTACGCCTTAAAGTTAGCAATCTTAAAATCTTATTTCAGGGGCATTGCAGAGTTACCTGCGAGGTGTTACTATGGAAACGACAGTTCATGTTTTGCCCTTTTCCATGCTTTTTTCATAGCGGAAAGGTATGTGAATTAGGATTTAGCATATAAATAAATAAAAATAAATAATAAATAAATTATGTAAAAATCAAGTTGGCTTTTGTTGCTTTATCTACAGACAAAATTGGTCGAATTTCGACCACTTTTTAAATAAAACAGTGTTGCAAGAGAGTTTTTTGCTTAAATTAAAAATTAAATTTACATATAAAATTTAAATTACTACAATTTTGTCTCATTGATTTAATTCCATTAAACATAAATTTTAGAAATGACTGACTCAGAGTAAATCAAAGGCTCTCTCCAATTTTCCTAAAATTTACCGCACCGTGACAGATAAAAAGAAATTGATTACTACCCATTCTCACCGACAAAATATTTCGCTTGAAAGGATTTATATTTCCTTCAAAGTCACTCTGACTCCAACCGTTCAAACATTTTCCACTGTTCAGAAATTTTAAACCATTTCACAGAAATCAAAATGAGAACACAATATCGCAAAGGAAAAAAAAAAACAAAACTATCACCACACTCAGGAGTCAGGACTCCACCCCAGACATGAATTTGCACTCCTCCTCTCGGTCATTTTCGGAGTCTTCTATTCACATTCGTCGACTGAAAAAGAATAAAAGAAATCAAATCTCTCCATACGACCAGAGTGGATAATATTATTCTTGCCCTCACCTAATCGTTTGCAAATAGAATTTCAATAAAAACCTCTCATATCCTTTCTCAAGAGCTAAGTCCCATAATGTGTAATCGGATTTTCAGATTCATTTTCAAATGATTCATCGAGTCGAGCACGAGGATTCGTTTTTTGTTTTTTTATTTACTACTAAAACATTCGATTAACATCAAGTGATATGTATATTCTTCCGATTGGAATCACAAAAATATGATAATAGGCAGCCTAATCCAATAAGGGAGTCGTGGTGGGGCGCATAAATCATGTCGGTGCGGTTGATGGATGTGGTTGTGTTTTGTGTGTTTAGAGAGAGTGGTCACCGGTTGGAAATTAGTTTTGGGGTTGATGAGGGGTAGGTTTCACAAATTCTATTTAGAAGAAGACGCATTCACCAATAACCATAAAGAGAATCCATTTTAATGGTAAGCGGCCATTAAAGTCCAATGGATTGTCTGATGGTGTTACGTTCTGCTGACTGTTACACAGTTAAACGTGATGACTGCGTCCCAGATGCAATCTGCAGAGCGAATTCTATTTTAATCGTTCTTTAATGTTGGTTCGATGCAGTTAAACTGGGAATGGTTGTCCGATGAAAGGACTATCAGGAGAGTTGTATGCACAGTCAGAATCGATTGTTATGGACCAAGTAAGGAGACCCAGCCCAGCCAGCCACCAAAGGGATGCAATTCCGGCCTAGTTTCGAGACGGTCGCACGCATTTATCACGCTGCAAGATCGCACCTTGCACAAAATCCACCAGTCACGAGTTGTTTTCTCCACGATAAATGCAGCGCCCCAATTTAATCCTTGCGCTGTCAAGCACTCTGTGAAAATGGAATTCTACCAGTTAATCCCAACCCATTATGCAATCACTAGTAACGAATTGATATGCGTATTTTGCATCCCTTCAACCGTTCGTGGATAATCCAATTTAAAAATCGAACGGAGGCGAAACCCCAGCTATCGCTATTATCCTGTCATTTTGTCATTGACATTTTTATAGTGTCACTTTGCATTTATCTTGGTGCGCGCGCTCACACAAGAAAGGAAATAAACTAGACGAGCGGTATAAAACGCTTAAAAACAATGGAAATCCCGTAAAAACTACTGCATCACACGCTTGTTGCATATCCATATACATGTCCGTATGTAACAATCCGCGCACTCATCCAATGAGCCAGCAATGTGTCCTTGTATAAAAAGGTAATTGGAATCTGGCATCTAAGGGGTTGGGATGTGGCTGCAACCAATAAGGAATGAAATGAAACGTTTTAGTTGTGCGCTTTAACCTCGGTGTCTCTTTTCCTTTCAATAATGAATTCGTTTTCTGTGTCCTGTTAAACAAGGGTGAATTGAAGTCGTCTATTTAGATTTTGCTCTTCTTCTTTAGTTTTAACTAATTGTGTATGCGGAAAGCGATCTGGCACAACGATTATGCTAAAGCACAATTATGTTTAGCAATCAGGATATTGTTGTCAGGCAAGCAGCCACCCCTAACCACCGTATAGAAACAGAGGAACACCTACACCCTATCAAGTGGCCTGTTTAGTATTCATAAAATGAGATAAAAGGAATGCAGCGCGCAAAAGATGATGATGATGATGATGACGCTGATAATGTGACATGTGATTATGATCACACCTTATTTCACACAAAGGACGGAAGGACATTCATGTGATAATAAAGGGGAACAACTTTGTTGTCCTGGGGTGGTTTTCCTTCATTTTTTTCTTCTGTTGCAGTTAAATGTGGAAAGTTTTCCGCGGAAGGGACACAAGATTGCGCAAACTGTTTGAGTGAGTGCAGTTTTATGTCTAAATGTTTGTTTTGAGCTGCAAATGGTTGGGGCAAGTTTTACGGACCTCGGTGTGAAGTGCAGGTGCGGATAAAATAAATGACAGCAGTACTGACAAGGTACATGCACAAAGCGGACTTGGAATTACAAAGTGGACCTGCATATGAGATGGGTCTCTAGTTTGTGACAAATTGGGTTCGTGTACCCGCTAAAAAAACTCTTCTATGGAAAATCTTAACCAAATCTTAGGTTTGTAGTGTCTGCAGTGCATTAATCTGGACTATAATCTATTTTTCAAACTCTTTCTGGTGAATGACAATCAAAATGGGTTGGTGAACCTGCTAAAAAAAGCCCTCTTATGGGAGATCTTAACTATACAATGATTTTAGTTAGAATTGTCAGGTTTGTAGTGTCTGCAGTGCATTAATCTGGGTATTAATCTATTTTTCAAACTCTTGCTGGTGAATGACAATCAAAATGGGTTGATGTACCTGCTAAAAAAATACTATTCTTTGTATAGTTTCGTTAGAATTGTCAGGTTTGTAGTGTCTGCAGTGCATTAATCTGGGTATAAATATATATTTCAAACTCTTGCTGGTGAATGACAATCAAATTGGGTTCGTGCACCTGCTAAAAAACACTCTTCTATGGGAGATCTTAACTATACAATGATTTTCGTTAGAATTGTCAGGTTTGTAGTGTCTGCAGTGCATTAATCTAGACTCTAATCTATTTTTCAAACTCTTGCTGGTGAATGACAATCAAAATGGGTTTCTGTACCTACTGAAAACATCTCTGTAGGTAAATTTTATTGGCCTAGCGATCGTTGCTGACATTTTCAGGTCTGCAATACAAAATGGTGGTACATAACATTTTTTAAACTCTCAAATTAATACTGCTGCTGATCAGCATGGGTTCATGTACCTGCTTAAACTCTTTATGGGAAAATTAAAGTAACTGACGATCGTTTTCTAATTTTTTTTCGGAGTTGTATCTACAGATCTGTATTGTCTTTCATACAAAGTACTGATTCAACCATTCCTGCTTTTAAAAGCACTCAAGATAAACCTGTTGCTCTCAAACTCATCATTAGTGCAATGTTTAATGATGAAAGTTTTTCTCTCCCCCTGAATTAGTCCTTTGCCATTTTTCCCCCATACCCTACTACTCATCCACTTAACAACTCAAGTCTATTTTGCAATTTCTTTCGACTGCAATTTAAACAAGAAACAAGAACATCTCTTCTAAGCCTATATAAAGTGCCATATTGTTCACCATGAATTGCAATAAAAGTTTTAAAAGCAAATTAAGTGCGGACCCATGTTGCTGTGCACGGCACAAATTTACCTCTCACACTCGTTTTTTCGTTGCTATTTATACTCTCGGATAAATCTATGTAAATAGAATGGATATTCACGTTAATCCATGCGATGATTAAACATCATTAACGCATTTCTTTATTTGTTTGTTCTTTGCTGAATTTTTTTTTTTAAGAAAATGGGTTTAATGACTTTTTTCATTTTTTTGTGTTGGATTTTTCATCATGTTGATGACTGTTTACTGTTTGAGAAGGCGTATAGTCATGTGCCAATCATAAACTTAATGATACATTGAACTATATTTGTTTGGGACGAAATTTGTTTTTAAAAATCTACCAAAGTAGTTAATTTAGAATTTAGTTTCTAAATTGCTTGCAGGGGGTTTTTGAGCATTTTGGGTCAACCTAAAGGAAGCATTAAATTTGGAATGAGACAGTAAAAGCCCACGCATGCAGATGGGAGGAATACGATTTTTAAATAGGTTTATTCTGGGTGTGGTCCGAAAGTACGTCTGGCTAAAAAGAGAAGCGATTTTGTATAGTCCTCTGCATTAAAGTACGTTGGAGAAATTAAGGAGCTTCTGATTGCAGTTTGAAAAATTACCGTGGCTGCGTTTGTATTTTATACGTGGTTTAACATCTATCTCGGCAAAGTTACGTCAAGTTCAGCAGTTCTTTCGAATCAGTTTAAAATTTACATAAAAATGGTTTAAACTGTCATTTTTGGCGTTTGCATTTTTCTGCTGCTCTGCCGCTGATATCCAAGACAGATTTAAAAAGGGAAAATATGTACTTAGAGAACGATATCTTCTTTAAGGACTGAAGACCAACATCTTGCTCCTTGCAGACTGAATAGAAAATCAATAGGTATCAATTCAAAGAGAGATGTATAAATGAAGGACCTTTCAAGAGTATTTAAAAAACTCTTCCCCATCAGTTAATATGTTTGAAAAGTTAGAAAATGTCATTCAAATGTATATATGACATTCACCTGCTGCGTTGTTAGACGCTCCCAACTTAATGGATGCTTTAATATCGTCTTTTATTGCGTGTGCATTTCTTTTCGCAGGTTTATTACTAATTTTTACGATCCAAGCAATAAGTGCGCGATTTTATTACATTTAAAAACCAGAGTGTTGTGATGATACCAATTTCCTGTCAACATGAAAAACATTTTAAGATTCATCTCGAAATAGGCGGTATGGGAATAATGAAGAAAATAAATTTTTGCAAGTCGAGGAGAGTGGTGGGACTGTAACATTTTTTATATTCAGTTTAAGGACGATTTTTAAATGAATTTGTAGCAGTTTCCTATTGGAAGTGTTTGGGAAATGTTGCATCAGATTGGCTGTTATAGAAAACTGATTGTATAGGATTTGCTTGCCGACATGACGGGCAGTCAATAAAATAAAAAAAAAATATAAGCGAGAACGAGAAAGTTTCGTGCGACTCAGTCATGCACGATCTGTGTTTTCAACCAACATCGAATGAAGGTATGAACAGAATTTAAAAATGAAAGAGTTCCTATGAAAATAAAGACAAAATGATCATGAAAAGTTGTTAATGCCACGCCATTCTTCATTTTTGAAAGTAAACCAAAATTATTCCTCTTTCAAAGTAAGTTAGATAAATGATTTCAGTTGCAAAGTAGCCAACTAGGTTTCCACACAATAAAATGCAAAAAAATCAACCAGTTTTGGTGTGATCGAGAAAGTTTCGAGCGACCCAGTCATGCACGATCTGTGATCGAATGAATGAATGAATTTAAAAGTGACACTTAAAAAGATGCGGAGTACTTTTAAACAGATTTATATTCTCATTGAAGGGTTTAGTGTTTAAAAAGAAACATCCATTAATCCATGGGTCGAATCGCGTCGTAACGTTCACGGATTTTAGCTGATTTACATGTGAAACAAAAACAAATTCCGTCACGTAATGCTCGTTCACGGACGACGCAATTCGACCCCATTTATATTGCTAAGGCTTCTCCTCCTATCGATTTCTAATGAAACACCTCCCCCCGAACGTCCATCACTAATCGTTCGCAATAATTTCATCGCATAAATTCCCTAAACTCAACTTCCTTCTCATAACTCGACTAAACTCATCGTCTGGCTAGCTTCAGAAGAAAATTTTATTTATTATCCTTATGAAGAGCATAACTCACACATTCCCCACCCTATACAGATAGATGAATGACCACGCAAGCAAAATAGCTTCATGGCTCTATTTTATGTGCATTTTAACACACCATAAAAAAAAAGTGTCGCCATAAATTATTTTCCTTGAATTGCAGATAATTCAAGACAGATGTATAAAACCCGTAGCCGGTTGAGTTGGTTTTTTTTTGTTTACGTTATTGTAAATCCCTTGCGAGGGAAATTAAATTCGTATTTTCCCTACATTTATTGTTTGAGACAATGTCCTTCGCATTTGAAAGAAACAATTTCGAAATGTTAATCGGTTAGATGCAATCGCAATAGATAGCCGGTTTAATTAAAACCGAATTAGGGAAGCGCTGATGGAAGGGGGATTCTTACACACAACGTATCAATATTCGTTTAAAAATCCTTGACCCATTTACAGAAAATCCCCTGTTGGATATAAATACAAATAAGTGCACGGAGGGTGTGGAGAAGTGAAATCAACATTTCTTATCAATGTTTACCACATGGGGAATCTGATAACAATTGAAAATTCTCGTTATCCTTTCACAGCGTTTGGGTTTGGTGTTGCTGTTATTTCTAAAGCAATTGCAGTTTCTTTTATGTTGATGGTGGGGTGTGCAGATAAAACGCCAGAGATAAAACACCCTCGGGCGTATGAGTAACTTTTTTTCACAGCATCTGTTGATATTCGTTTCTGATTATTTTATACAATTTTATATGGAAAAAGAAACGCGGAAGAGGTCATTACACACATGGTAAGTAAGTAATTTTCAAGTCAGATGGAAAGTGTGTCTGCAGGATTATGCGAGGAAGTATAAAATTCGAAGTTTATCGGTCTGCTTTTCTTTTAAGAGGGAGAGTGGACTTAATGGGCCTATAAACATTTTTATGTGAACAAAACTGTCGTGGGAATATCTAATGTGGTTCATTTTAAAGCATTTTGTATGGGAAATTCTTAACTTCATTTTACCAGTCTTAATGGCGACATATGCCCACGATTTTTTGTTTCTGCACATCTATGGCACAGTACCTTTCGAATGATATAAGTTTCATACTCCTCAGTTCATGATAAATACTTAAAAAGTGTACGGAAATTTTTGATTTTATTATAATGATGTATATACAAACTTTTCAAATACCTTTTAATTTAAAATGTAATCTGTTAATTTCAAAAATACCTCCGTAAATGCAGAAATTAACAAATAAATTCCCCACTCATGTACAATTTCCGACAGCAATTCAATTAGTTGAAATACTCAACCACGGTAGACTATTTACAGCACCAAGCCATATAGTAACTCGTGCTTCCCACGCTCAACTCTTTCCCTTAGCAACCCATCATCATCGTACTAATTAAATCACCTTCACAATGCTTTGTCATTGTCAACGCGGTTTAGCTCTCTTCATCGCACACACTTTGATTGTCTCTGCAAATGGCCCTGTCATTGTCACATATACAACCCAATTTTCAAAAGGACCATCCGCACAAATCCATACCGACAATAAACAGCGTTAGTATCCTCATCAATCTATTGGAATACATTGAGCAATCGAAAACTGAATGAATGTTTCTGATTAATTCGAACAAAAAAAATTCCATGACAGAGGTCCTTCTGAAAATGTGCCATAAATAAGGATTTTGTTATCATTCGTAACATATACGCACATGTGGGTTGATGGAATCCCAATTGTTACTATACTTTGTATCCGCAACTAGAGTTTGTGTAGTAAACAAATCATAAAGCCGTCTGGCGGAGCACTTTAAAAGCCAATTTCTCTTGGGATTATTGATTGCCGTTGTTGCATTTGACTCAAGAATTGAGATTAAATCGGGAAAAGAAACAAAAAAGACCTCACTAATGGATCCATATGCGTGTGATGAATTGTTTTGTTTAAACACAAAGTGATCGGTTGGCACAAGCGCATGGATATTGCATGGGGGACTGTTTATTTGAGTCGGGAAAACATTTTCCTGAGTGATGGGATTTTTTTCCAACGAATTTAAATAAAATGCAAAAAGAAAGGAATAATTTTACAGACAAAGTTTACTTGATGACCGTTTTCTATGGAGATAAGTCAAGTGGAAGAGTGGCAAAAATTGTTAAACCATCATAATCCACAAAACAATTTTGTTTTTTAATTTACAAATCGAGACTTAAAATGGATGCGGTGCATTTGTTGCCACAACACGTTAAAATTACACATCCAATCTGTGCCAATCTCTCACAAATAACACGAATTTTAATGGAGCGATACTTAGTTTTTAATTTATCGCAATCGGCCAACTCATTTCGAACTTTGGGGACTTCAAAGTGGAACTTACTTACTTACTTAGGCGGCGCTACAGTCCGGGGTGGACCTGGGCCTCAACCATACGCCTCTCCAGTTAGCGCGATCTTTGGCTAACTGCCTCCAGTTGACCACTCCAAGTTGGTT
Organism: Cheilosia pagana; assembly: GCA_936431705.1. Taxonomy (NCBI): domain Eukaryota; kingdom Metazoa; phylum Arthropoda; class Insecta; order Diptera; family Syrphidae; genus Cheilosia; species Cheilosia pagana. The sequence continues at coordinate 2,023,345 of OW386169.1, forward strand.
GAGGTCCCATTCCACTTGTGCGCGCCACCTAAGGCGAGGTCTTCCTCTACTGCGTTGTCCCTCCGGGTTGGAATCGAAGACTCTGCGGGCCGAAACGTTGGTGTCCATTCGCTCTACATGTCCCAGCCATCTTAGACGACTGATGCGTACTTTTTTGACTAGGGTGATGTCGCTGTATAGCTCGTAGATATCGCTGCTAAATCTCCTCCTCCAAAACCCGTCAAAGCAAACGGGACCACAAATCACTCGAAGAATCTTGCGTTCAAAACGACCAAGGAGATCTTCATCCGCCTTTGACAGCGTCCATGCTTCTGCGCCATCGAGCAGGACTTGGATGATAAGGGTCATCTGTAGAGTCGACTTAGTGGCTCTTGACAAGGCCTTACTTCTTAATTGCCTTCTTAGGCGAAAGAAACAGCTATTGGCAAGTAACTCTTCGTTTGATTTCTGCTGTGATGTCATTATCAGAGTTGATTGCGGAGCCGAGGTAGAAAAAGTCCCTAACTACCTCTTAATTATAGCTGTCACACTTTTGGAAAATTGTGTCTCTGGTGTTTGCTTGTGAGTTGCGCAGAATTTTTTCAAGAATGATGTTAAAGAAGTCAATTGACAGCGCTTCACTTTGTCTAAATCCTTTTTCGTCATCCAACATATTTTTCTTCAGCCTAATTCGGTTACCTTTGGTTTGATTTAAGCTTCTTTCATCTTTTAAAAGACAGACTTAATTTTCTGAGCAACAAATAAATTAAGTCAGCCCATCCATTTTTCACTTTCCACTCATTAGCTTCTTAGCGTGCGTTCCTAAAAAATTGAAAATTGAATGGAAAATGTCCCCAAATGACTTTTGACCTTTGACCACGGGGGCTTGCTTATCCAACTTTATTATAAGAAAACAACAACTGCCAACTTCACCGTTCGACTTTAACACTTAAAAGTTGTTTATTTTCATTGTTTAAAGCTATGTTGCTTATCCCCGAGGATTAGAATGAACTTTCCCGAAAGAATAACACAAACTAGCCTCTGTGCGGCGGAGTCTTTCTTCCATACCCACGTATCCAATAAATCCCTTCGCAACAGCTTCAATTCACCTCAAAACACAACGCTCCTTATACTATCATGTAGGTAGAATGTATTTAACTGTTCCACTCATCTTGCACTGCCGGCGCAAAAAAAGAGTATCATTCACGAAGTTTACTGGTAAAGTATACACCACCACCACCACTCTGTTGGATATAAACAAACCCATTGACAAAGTTTTCCATGGCTCCTTCCATCCACCGCAGAGTAACATCCGAGGACTCTTTTCAAAACTTTATAGGACGCACGTATACACACCGGCCCAACCCATCCCACCCCCCTCTTTCATAAACGCACACTTTACCATGTCGATGTCAGTCTGTTTGTTTATTTGTCTACACGACTGAAGAGTGGACACGATGATGAGCTTGAGCGGTGGTCCAACATACAGCTCTGTGACGCAGGAAAATGTTTTGCCATTAATTTGATGGAACTTAAACATCCCCGTTTGATGGTATATGTCTGGGTTGTTGGTTGCGGCGAATCGGATCAGATGCAATAAGCGAACTGACTGAAAACGCAATGAAAGTATATAGCGGAAAGTAATTAACAAGGAGTTAATGATGGCAGGAAGGATGACGGCGAACAGTAGTTGAAACTAGGACGAGGACTCGCGATAAATGTATGTGCGCGCTTGCAAATGTTTACCAAAGTATTTTTCTCTTCCAATTCGCAAGGAAATGTTGTTTGCTTTGTCAAATAGCCGAAGAATACGGGGGTCGCTTTGTTGATCCTTGAAATGGTATTTTTATACACCAACGGGTGTTGTATGAAGGGCGCAATGAGCGAATTAAATTGCTGCCAAAGTGGGCCGTCGAACACGAGAATGTATGGCGAGAGCAACTGTAGAAAAGAGAATTTTAATTGCTCATAAGGAGGTGTACAGAGGTTTTGTGCAAATTTGAGTTGGTTCAGCATGAATGGGCTGCAAGCCATGAATGAGAAGAGTCTGCTATTAATTAAGGAGTCACTGAACTCGAACAATGTACGGTGCAGGGTGAGCCATAAACCGTAAAGTTGAAAGAAGGATCTCATTATTGTTGTGGTAGATGGTACTTCTAATGCGAAAAGAAGAGATTATCCTTTGAGTTGAATGGTTGGGTTTTGCAATAAATGTTTGTACGAATATGGACATTTTTTTAATGGGTGGCTGCGAGTGCTGCCACACTACTGGAAAAATTAAAAAAATGTCCCCCGTCGGGTATAGTGTTTCACGATGGTCACAATGGCGGAGCTTGGTGTTGTCTGAGAGTCTCCATACTACCCTCGATATAAATACTGTTTGAAAGGTGAAGTGTGAAACCCGAAATGGGTATATTCTGCGGCCATGACAGTACAGCTCGATCTTCCCGGCATCATACGCCCTTTCACCCCTTAGTAGGTCACTCATCCCACCTCAAGGCGACACAATAAAACGTCACGGACAAAAGTCCTTTCAAAAACATAAACAAAGTGCCGCGTGACATCTCCCCTCGGTCGACCGCATTCAACAGAAAACTCTACAAGTCGTCATAATTAAAAATCAATATCCCATTCAATTGTATATTGGCCTGCCATCGCCTTCAACCCCTTTCAATGCATCCGCTCAATCATAAAATCTACTTTGCGTAGGTCTCCCAAGTGGCGACACAGCCACACGGCCACACGGCCACTTGATGCCATCGTCAGGCAATTAAAAAACAATCAAATTTCTATTTTTATCCACCCCGCGGACGTCCAAAGGAAGGTACATCTCAATTCATATAGCCACAACGGAATGTCATACTCGTAAAGCCAGCCGTGGTCATAACTCATCACCTCTTGAGAGAGTTTATGACCTTTTCAACGCAAACGGCTGGGGGCAATTAATTTTCAAAATTTGTTGTCAATGTCGGTTGCGCCCCATCCAACTGCTCGGGCTCACCCGCACCCGGGCAGCGCGCGTGCTGACAAAGACAGTCAGCCTTTGGTCACATCTCCCAGAGGTAATAACTTGTTCCCGAATTAAATGCAGCGCATTAATATGGCCATAGATTTTTGGACGATTCTTTGTTTCGCGTCGAAGTCGGTAGCGGTGGTGGTGAAGGTGGTGGCGCCATCAACAGTACTCCTCCGACGATCATCCAAGCAACTGTTCCATTGTGAATTAATTCGCATAAAGATTCCAGACACATTGCCCATAATTGTAATCATGCTAAGCAGGGTTAGAACAGAGAAAAAATATACAAGAACCCTCCTCGGATTGTTTTGAAGAGAAAATGTGCTCTGCTGTGCGTTCGCTTTTGGCCAAGCGTTCCACCCATTCAGACGAATATAATTGGTGCAATTTTGTGTTTGTGGCTACCAGACGAAACTAATCAAGCGGTGCTCTGTGTTGTTGTTTTGTTGTGCGGTTATGGCTCGAGTGGCCGGGCCAATTGCTAGGAATTTGTGGCTCTTGCTATTGTGGTATCTGATGGTCTGGGGACACTTTCACTAAGGGTTGAACGATGACAATGACCATCGATTGCACAAATTCCTGTGTAGTCTAACTGAAGAGCGGTTTCTTATCCGATGACAAGCTTTCATAAAATTTTTGATTATTCCCTATCATATTTCTGAGCTATTAACCGCAAAATTATGCACTAGTCCTTCCACGCAGAAGAACATGAATAATTGGACGTGTCATGACAGCGGGAGATAATGTGACTCATTAGTTTAAAAGGAATTTTAAGCGGAAGCCTGCGACAAAAACTTGTGATGCATTTAAAATATTATCCTTCATTTATTTCTACACACCAGGACTACCGCCAACAAAACGATTTGCCAAACAAATCACCACGAGTGTTGGTAATGTCCTTGGGATGTATTTTTTGTTTCTCGTTAACTGACAGCTAAAGACAATTTATTGCTTTTTTACTTGATATCAGTGTAAAGGTCCTTAAATTAAATAAATATATAGGTAGTCTGTCAGCGCAGTGCTATTGTCAGTCGAAGTGAAATCCTTTTGATGAATGGATGGACATAATCTGAATCTAAACAGTGGTGACGCACCTCCTATGTGTTAACAACCAAAAAAAATGTAACTAAGGGCAGCACAAAAATGCCCAAACAATATGAACGACAAAATGTCACACCCAACTCAGTAGGCCTAGATGTACTAGATTAACCCAGGGAAAGGTGAAAACATTTTTTTTTATTACATCTATGGGAATTATGAAAGGTTAATGAACTGTTTCGGCGATTTACGACCATAGACCATTTCACCTTTTTATAGCCTTGCGGTGGAGAGCTCTAAGCATGTGATGGCCATTCGCATGGACTACAAGGACGAGTGTTCTTTTTCAGTCGTTAATGGTTTACCTTATCGGTTATTCGGTGTCAAAGGAACCTCGTGAGAAGGAATTGAAATTAAAGTTATTATATCCTAAGGTATTGTAATGGAAATTTCCGTTCAGTCATCGGTCATCGGTCATGGGTTCAAAGTGACGCGTGTCGTTTGTCTTCTTGTCATTCCGCTGGACGGCAGTAAAATATTGGTGATATTTGTTAATGCGTTGACGAACTGAGATTATTTTCTGAAGGTCATTTAATTTTGTGAGAAATTTATTCATTCTTATACAAGGTGGCGCAAAAATAACCTTCCGATGATTTTTGGCTGTAATTTAAAAAAAAAGAAAAACTTTGATTCTTCTTGTGGATTATTATTATTTGGTCTTTTAATTTTTTTTACATCAAGTCGAGAATATGATGTCATGTAAATGGCCGCCGCCACAGTTGATTGTCATTTGAGCCCTTTTTATGGCATTTTCCATCACTTTGGCCAAAACTTCCGGCGATAGGTCCTCACATTCTCGACGGATATTGTATTTAAGAGCTGCAAGAGTCTGAGGCTTGTTGACATAAGCCCGCGACTTCAAAAAGCCCCACAAAAAGAAGTCTGGAGCGGTCAAATCAGGCGATCTTGCTGGCCAGTGCAAATCGCCAAAACGGGAGATTAGGCGCCCGGGAAATGCATCCTTCAGCATATCGGTTGTGGCACTTGCAGTGTGTGCCGTTGCACCGTCCTGTTGGAACCACATGTTTTCCAATCCCAATTCATCAAGTTGCGGCAAAAAGAACTCGTTGATCATTGCTCTGTAGCGCTCACCATTCACAGTAACCGTTTGGTCGATGTCGACGGCGCTTCCATGACATCTTCGGCTACAGCAGCAATATTCTCTGCAGAACGGCTACTCCGGGGTCTGCCACGCCTGGCAGCATATCGCGTTGTGCCAGTCTCTTCGAGGCGAGCGGCTAAACGTCGCAGTGTTTCACCAGTAGGCGTTGGACGGCTAGGAAATCTGCGACGAAATTCACGTTGTGCCAAAGTCACCGACCGATTAATGCTCAAATAAATAGTCACAAATATTCCGCGTTCTGGAGCAGTGTAGCGTAACATTGTTTATTAACGTGTATTTCGCATGTGTGTACTACACAAATGTCAAAACAGAACTGACATTAGGGACCAATCGCAAAATTTATAGCATTTTCTGAAAGGAGGATTAGTTTTGCGCCACCTTGTAGAAAATGACTAGGACGTCTTCTTTTGCGAACAATGAGTGAGTTATAACAAATCTTTTAAGGACATTCTCAACCTTCTACAACTCTCTTTCAGCATTGATTTGACTTAAAAAATCAAACACTTGTATAAGAAGTTTTCGAAGGACATTGCTGTCTTCTTTTTCAGATTCTCTTCATGAATATGCAAACATTTTTCTAAACTCTGCGGGCACGTTTAAAAATCGTACGTAAACCTGCTTAAGGACACAAACATAATGAATCAATCAAAGTCCTCAAAACATTTCATCTCACATTCATACTCATCCCGCCTTAGCACTCCTCTATTACATGTAAGAAAAACCTTTTCGATTGACACAAAGTTCTGTGCGCTTAATGGTTAGTCAATATCCTTGTGGACTCTTATCCTCTACGGATTGCACATAGAATTGTCACACGTAGATATTTCTATGAACTACGTGATGTGGAAGGTAAATGGCATCGTCTAATTTATCCCTCAAGTCAGAGTTTCACTTTCAGTTGATTGTGTGTGTGTGCGGAGAACACGATAAGCATGCTCTCATATGAGCTGTCAATTGTTTTGAACTTCAGACACATGCTGGCATCGGGCTATCACAGTCAGGTGACGCGACAGTTCAAGAAACCCACTTAACAAAATGATGTTGCACAGATTTTTGGTAAATTGGTTCCTATATAGCTTGAAATATCGTCGAAGGATTTGACGGTTTACGACTTTAAAGCGGTTTCTATGAATTTATATTGAAATATACAACTGTATCTGTAAGTGAATGGATTGCATGAGAGACTTGGTTATAGTTGGAGGAACCTTTTCCAACGCAAGTCGTTATTCTATTGTCTTTTATCACGTTTTTCAATTTAACTGCTTAATTACACGTCCTACCGTGGTGAATGAGATTTTTTTTTATGCGCACTACAACTAGGTATAATGAAAGCACAACCGCACAAGGCAGCGTATTATTCTTGGAGGACAGGGACAAGTGGATATCGCGCTTTAAAGAATATAGCAGTTGAGAGAAGGGACGCTACCTAGATTGCATTCAAGCCACGTATCGCGAGGGTAGTTACCTATTTTATAATTATAATTTGCAAGAGAAGTTGGAGGTTGAATGAAAGGCTTTTCACCGTAACGCAGTGTTTTCAAGAATCGTTAAGACGCGATTTATTTTATGAAGATGGGGTAAGGGAGAAAGTGAGAAATTAAAACAGGCTCAAGTGGAATGGAAATAAATGAATGACATTTTATAATTGTGGGACCGGAAGAAGCGAGATGGAATGAGAATAATACAGAGAAAAAGGTGTCTTGTTTTTTGTATGACTTTCTCACTGTTACTTTCGTCGTCGAACAGTATCAAATTGGAAGGATTTTGGACAAACATACATCTTGTTGGAAAAGTAAAACCCACGCAGACAAATTGTTGCAAAAAGATCTACTGAGAGACCTCTTGCAACTTTTGAGATCGACTTATGCGCCCAATTCAAACAATCTTCCAATGAATGAGAAAGTTTCGCGAGATCCAGTCGTGCACTTTATATAAAAACAGCTCCCAGTATCGATTGGATCCTGTGCCATTATTTTTGCAACCTTTGCAAGACCTTTTGCAGCTTTTAAAATCGAATTATGCGCCCAGTTTGGACAGTGGGACGAAAACGAGAAAGTTTCGCGCGATCCAGTCGTGCACTTGATTTAAATAAAGCTCGCTGTACCTAACTTTCGTTCAAATAAATAAATAGGATCTATTTTGAATCAAGACATCAGCGGGAAAAAATATATTTCAAGACCTTTTGCATTTTAACACAGCCTTTCAACCCCACTCCTTCAACAGTCCTATACCCTACCTAGTTTTAGTGAAAATTACCTTTCAAACAAACCTCTGAGTGGTTGCATGACAAGTCCTTAAATCTCATTTAGCAACTTCCCTTGACAGCACATCTCATACCTACAATATGAAGCCTTCAAATTGTATGCACCATGAGGAGCAAACAGGGTGCATCGAACGTTAAACTACTTCCTTATTTAAATTCTCCATCACAGAGTAAACACAATCTGTCTCCATTTAGGTACTCACTATAGAGTCCTCCCCCTCCCGCATCGAGTTTCACATTTATAAACATTTGCCGTCAAGGCGAAAGCTCCTCGTGTGCATATGCAACGTACAAAGTTATCTGAATTTAATTTTCAAGTGGAAATGAAATAGAGAGACACACATATCCATTTCGGTTGAACATGCACAAATACGTAGTCGGTAATCCGCTTTAGCATCAGATATCCTGCTCCCCTCTATATGCAGTGTCAGACCGGCAAAAAGTCATTAGCTGTACTAAGCGCATGAAAATATTTATCTTTTGCAGTCAGAGGAGGTCCAGTGCTAGTCTTTGCTCTTGAACAAACAAAAGGCGATTTATAGTGCTGCCTGCAACTATAAATATCCCACTGCAGATTAGGACCAACAGAGAGAGAGGGAGAGAAAATGTCAGCTCAAAGGAGAAAGGACCGTTTCAGTCTCCTGTTTGGCCAATAAGAGTTGCGTGAAATCATGTTAAACATACACGGTGTTAATTACCCCATTTGGCGGTGGATAATTAATTAACTCGTGGGACAGTGAAACACGCTGCCGGTCGCCGTTATGGGGTATCGAGCGTCTAATCAAATAAATAATTTCGCATGCCTAAATATTCCGGCCGTAGAAAAATGAGCATATCTCAGCGAATAAATTACTTGTTCCACGGAATCGTAGAGTCTGTTTGATCATGAGAAATTTATTCGATGCAGATGGCGCACATGGAAAACTGTGCGGGACCGTGTGACTGCTGAGGTGTGAATTAAATTCCAGGCGGCGCGCTATAGCAAAACAATTTGGGTCACACCATTGGACGTCGGTCGCTATATGCAACCGATCGCATTTGTATGGCCGAGTGTGCGGCAGATATACGCGCGACGCATGAGACATGGCTGCAGCGTGTAGGTGGTGTTTTGATTGCGTTCTTTCACTTTGCATTAAAATATGCAATCTGGCTTTGGTGGCATCTTGGTGGAAGTGAGAACTTGCCACGTAAGCCCTTCATGGATCCATGACAATTTAAAACTAGTTGACTAACAACTGACAGTAGATACACTTTAGCTTGCGATCGGAATTAAATTTGAATAATTTTCCCACTCTCGCTCGGTAGGCTTTGTCAAATCAGCATATACCTCGCATTTTATACATGTGGCTAAAAATAACAAAATCAGTCTTACAATATAAATACAGTCAAGTGGGGGATGGGAGGTAAACTGGGGCATAACATGTCCTTTGTGTGACTATACCTGCTGTCACCTGCAGTAGTCGTTTGTGTTTGACAAACACTGCAAAATACACGTGGCTTTGTTTATTTTTGGATGCGAAACAAAACAGCGGCGGACAATAGACGTGAGTGTCTATTTCTGGTGTGACAAGGTATTTGTAGGGCGGTAGGCGAGGCGATGTTATCGATGGGTCTGGCAGCATCGTTTACACACCGGTTCTATGGTGTAATGGTTAGCACTCTGGACTTTGAATCCAGCGATCCGAGTTCAAATCTCGGTAGAACCTGTCGTCCTCCTTTTTGGTTGTTGGCAAACGGGTTGATTTTTTATTCACAAAAAAAAATTGTAGACAAAAATTAACAGCGCAGGTTGGTGTTGTTTGATGGATGAGGGTGGATAGCTGTGAATAATGAGGAAGAGGGTGCGGACTTGGGAGGAAGGGGCACATGTTGAGTGAACAAGTTTGCAAGGAAAATACATTTTCAGGAGTTGAATGGATTTTTAAATTTATTTTTAAGGTTGTTGGTAGATGAAAATGATTGTTCTTTAACAATTCGAAGTGCATAACTGTGGACCACTCAATTTAAGAATGAGGATGGTTATGATGGACAATATTTGCAAAACCCAGCAGTTGTGAAATAAAAGCATTCAACTCGAATGTATATGAACAGGAATTCCGAGTACATCAACTCAGTGAAACCAACGAGTTTAAGACGGTTGGAGTTTGAAAATCATTGTTTAACAATTGTTACGAATAATGTATAATTTCCTGAAAGTGTTGGCCTAGAGAGGAAATGTTCAAAAAGGCATTTATAAAGTTGCAAGTTAAATTGGTTGTTCAAAAAATATATTGGTACTACTTGCGACAAATGGAAGGGACCTACAAGCGTATTCCACATCCGAAATATCCAATGACAATTAAATGTAAATACAGGGACAGTACAACCAACTGTAAGTGGTAGGATGTACCACTTACTTCTGGCGTACTTTCCAATCCTATTGTTATGAAAAGTAATCTCCGACAAACCAGGGGTCGGATCGCGTCCTCCGTGATCGAGCATTACGGTCACGGAATTCCGTCACTTAATGCTCGTTCACGGATGACGCGATTCGACCCCAGAAATTCCTCAACAACAATGCTACTGTCGGCGTTGCCAACACACGCTTGCGCAAAACTTATCTCCAAAGTGACATCATAAAAAGGGGTATGGTGATATCTACTGAAGGAAAATTGTGGGCGATGTTTTTCTTTATATATCTCCGGTTTTTTGACTATTTTGTAAGACGCGCGTTATATTCCGGGATAGAAAGTATCCTAAGTCCTAACCAAGAACGTAAACAATCACTATGCCAAGCTTCATCAAAATGGGTCTAGTGGTTTCTGCGTGATGCGCCGTCAGGCATTTTTTATTCTACAGTTATATTATATGTAGAGATGTACAGAAGAGATTTATGTAGAAAACCAAATCTTAATAATAAAATCCTAATACGGCGCAGCATTCATTTAAAAAGTTTATGTAACGCAATCCAATCTATGGTTTTCTATTTTTAGAGTTTTTCTTTGCATTTTCTTTGCATGTGGTTTAATTAGATTTTAGAATTAATATTATCAGTAGTCTAGCTCTTGCGTATAAGACTTAGCTTATGAATCTCACAGTTGCGGGTTTAATTCCTGCTTGAAGCTGTAGTTTTAAATTTAAAGAATTAAAATTCGAGATATTTCACTTCCGTTGCCTATTCAGATCCCACTTTTCGTAACACATTCACCAGTTCACTTTACTGCTGAGCTTTTACGTATTCCTACTTCGCTTATCGATTATATGTAAAGCATCTACTGTTCAAGACTGACACGACCGACCAAACTAAATATATATGTAGGTACCTGCAACAAAGTCTGTAACATTAAAATTAATTTCATAAAGAACACCAGCTTAACATCTACTATTAATTAATTAACAATTAAGGTTAACACGGTAATTTATTTCTTAAAAATAATATTGTCCAAATGTAGACCCTCGCCTTCGCGATGCCCATTTCGTCAAACAGAAGGTACGATTACTTATGACGAGTTACGGCTCGTCTCGCTTACGAATTGAAAGGTTTGGATCGTCACGGACATACTGATTATCTCTATTGGTCGCCCGGAAAAAAAATCAAAAATTCCTACAAATCGACTTAAAGCTTTCCGGCAATCTAAATAAACTAATTACGAACCAGACAATTGTATCTCATACCAAAGATAAAACTTATACCTACATTTAGAATGTAGGAAAATGTTTCGTGTCATTGTTGTGTATAATGGCATTGTTGTTGGCAGCACTGTTTCCAGATCAGTTCTATGGCTTTTCGTGATGGTTATTCTTTATTTTATTTTTTTTTTACTATTGAAATTCTGCCAAAATTTTGACCGGAAGGCGTTTTTTTTTATTTTATTTTTAATTTTTAATTTTCTTATATAATTCCAAATATACGTTCAAACTACCTATGCGTCTTTAAGGCCAAAAGGCAATAGTTTTAAGCATGATGTTAAGTTTAGAACGCTCGCTTAGATCCAGTAAGCTAGAATTAAGACCAATGTTAGTTTTAAATTAGATTTAATCGTTTTTGTCTAGTCTTAAGTTTTATGAATATTATAAATAAAAATAAATTGAAAAGTTCTACATATATGCGTCTCATGACTTGAAGCGGTTATACATAATGCGCCTTACTAATAATCATTTTTAATCTTTAACTTTTTGTAGGTCGCAATATGCAATTTTGTATGGAAAATTTCGCCATTGTGAGTTTGAAAAATTTATCCTGGACACTAAAAACGATTACTAGTATCGCGGAATATTTTTATTTACCTACTAAGGATTCCAACTTGTGGTTGCATCACCTTGATTTTTGGCAGACGGCTGACAGACCGGTTCTATGGTGTAATGGTTAGCACTCTGGACTCTGAATCCAGCGATCCGAGTTCAAATCTCGGTAGAACCTGAAGTTTTTTTTTTGTTCATTGTTTTCAACTAAAACTTTCACTTCTTGTCACATACGTCAATGGAAATTGTATTGGAAGAAAAATGTATGAGGATGAGGAGATTAAGAAATCTATTGATTTTGTCAAACAGCCAAAATAAGAAAAAAAAATATGTATTTGTTGGGGAAGTGTAGTTTTTTGACGAGAAGAGTTCGCAGTTGCACTTGTGGGTTGGTCTCACTGCAAAAGTGCATATATGGGCCGATTTCCCTTATGGCAACTCCCTCAAAAGCCTCCAAAAATCAGCCAATGCTTTAAAAAACACAATGTTTCCACAAAATCAAGACATCACGACTTCCTCAAGTGAAATGATATTTTTTAGTTACATTTTTTCGTCTTTTTAATGGAATCTATAATAAATTTTAAAGTGCTTAATAGCCTGAACCATTATTCAAACAACTTTACACAGCACATCGGGGCCACCCGCTGATACAATTTTTATTGCTTTGTTAATTGAAGCAACGACTTTAGGCAGCATTTTCACTAAAGTCTTAGGGCCCGTGAAGACTTACAAAAGACAAATGCAGTCTTTTTCACTGTCCGACTGTCTTCCGAATGGAAAAGCGCAATTGAGCAAAGATTGTGTTTTTTTTTTTATTATTTGAGTGCCAGTTGTGATTTGTGATTTTGTGAGCTCTTTATTTATTTTTAAAATGAGAAAATTTTGAATAATTTGCAACTGGTAAAATTAAGAAATATTTTTGTACCTCTAAAACATTTTTACAGATAAAAAAAAAAAACAACAGCAGGGTCTAAAAAAGTCGCTCTTTCGGACAGATAGTGCGATACGATGAACGCCTTTCGCTGGTTTCCTACGCTTTTCGGTTTTATTTAACTCCTGTAAAAATGCCCGATTTTTATTTTAAAAAGAAACGAATTTTACTTAAAAAACATTCATAAGAGCTGGTGATTTATGAGCGAGATTTCCAAGTAACTTGTTGAGGACCTTCTATATCCAATCATGTAGATTAAATGCAGCAGAATGTTATGACTGAAAAAATGAACGTCAAGTCAATAAATGAAACTATATATCTTTTCATTATTTTCGCTCTCAAAAACACAAAAATTTCAAGTCGAAAACGTAAACTGCTTGGTTAAGAAAAACTGCGTTTGTCTCCCAAAAATGCACACCGACTTTACCGATATGAAATATTAGTCCAAAAGCGGATCATGGGTGACTCCTCAAGAACATTTGACCAGATTGTCAATTTCAAACAACCTCAAGGCTAAGTGAAAACCACTCAAACAAATCGAGGCTAAGCAAAGCCCCATCATGACTTCAGAACGCGCACGTTACCCAACATCCTATCAACAAATCACTTTCCCGTCATCTCCACCCATCAACTCAATATTATAATTTCCTCCGGCACATATATCACTCATCATGTTTGCTTCTCACCTCATTTCTAATTGCAATGATGTATGGCTGTCAAATTACATCTTAGCCACACGCACTTTTCCACATCTCTCAAAAAAAATCAACAGAAAAAAAAACACAGAGGTGACAAATTTCCAAGCAAATTTCAGCAAACAAAAATAGACGCATACCTTACCAGCTATACACGTAAAGCGTGAAAATTAGCGCTCGAATTTATGATTGTTTTTGATTTTTTGAATGTTCCTTTTTCGCAGCTGTCAGCGTCTTGGCAGCGCGAGCATATTTATTCGCCGGGGTACATTTGAAGTGTCTTTTTAATTTGAAATATTCAAAAATAGCTTTTGTCAGCAGCAGCGATCAAAGGGAGCCACGTACCTGCTTCTGGTTTAAGTTCCACCTGCAAATCAATTGCCAGAGGAATTTTAGCTATTTAAAACGCCGACAAAGCCGAAAGTACACTCCTACAGGTGGTGGTCTGGTCGTGGTCGATGGTCTCTATAGAGAGCTTTTCAGGCGGTAAACATGTATCTGCGCATGGCGATATACAGAGTCGGTGTAGAGCAACATGTTGATAGGCAGTTTACATCATTTGCATAGAATGCATTCCCATTCAAGTTTTGGGACTTGTTTGAGTGGTTCAAGGGGATGCTACCTTTTAATTAGACAAGGACTAAATTAGAGAGGACATTTTCACATTTGCTAACTTGCAATTGTCTGATTGACATTGCGCTTTCAAAGTCGAATGCAAATCTTTCTCTATATATGGAATAGCTCCTTGTCCACCCTTAATTCCTGTTTATTCCGTTCAATTTCCTGTCGACAATTAAATTTTTTTTTCGTTTTCCGTAATCCGTAGCCACAAACACAAATCCCACGCAGAGTAATAAGCCCAACGTCCGACAGTAAACCCTAATCCATTTGCTTGGAGGCGAAATTAAAGGTTACCCACATCGTAGATGGAAATTTATTCAAAGGAACCGAAATCCACCCCCCAGGGGTTGCCGGGACGTTCCAAATGCCATTAGATATGGGAGAGTGTTTGAAATCAGGTCAATGCCGTTGTTAAAAACGTTCGTAAATATTTACAAAAAATTAATTACCCTGCCCAGCGTTGGAGCGTCTGGACTGCATTGTAAATCGTTGCCACTTGGCACAAGATCAACACCCGTTCTCCCTCCCTTCTGTTGGTATTGCTTCAAGTCTCATTGCTGTTTACACGATAAATTGCTCGTGCGGTGCACGCGGTGACATAATTCCCAACGACACAGCGTTTGGTTTAGTGGTGTCCTTTTTCTATATCCTGCATAAATAATTCATCTGTAAAAAGGAGAGACCCTTCTGCACAGGAGGTGCACTCTACCAAGAAGAAGACGACTATCCAGAGAGGAGTGCCGCTCCACGGTGTGCAAGAATTTGGCGTCATTTGTAAACAATTTATGACAGGAAGGGTGCAAGAGTCAAGTCAGCAACGCGGCACTGTTTGGTCACACGAAACCTCGCACTTGAGTACACACTCGACGCCTCTGCCAGGAAATGCCAAAGCAAGATTGTGTGGGCGACAGTGTTGTTCTTTTTTTTCACTCATCGTATTCACGTGTCAAAAGTGAATGACCTAGATCTTTTTTTTAGCGCTACAGCAATTTATCCTCGCGTTAAAGACATCCAAATGGAGGGAATGTGAGAAGCTGTAATTTCGGTGCTGAATACTGCATATTATCTTATCTTTCGCATTTTGACAAATCGAAGTCTGTCACTGTTGAATTATACAGAATAAATGGGGTAAGTTGTTATTATGAAAAATGAGAGACACATAACTAGAGGGGGGCCAACACGAGTACAAGATAATGGCTTTCATTCCGAAATATCTGTTTCCGGACACCTTCAGAGATTCTGGAAGACTTTTCCTTCAAACATCGCACAGAATTAGAGAGTTCCTTAAGGAGAATCTTAAAATAAAGGTTTATCCCGTTATATGTGTACCCTTATCCAATGAACAAAGTTTCGAGGGTGGTAATAACAAATTTGCATCAAAAAGTTATTTATCTACTTTGCCCATCTTCAAAAAGCTTACGAAAATAAAGAGAAAAAAAAAACTGCTGAACAAATTTACTTATGCTGGCTCGTCTGTTAAGTAGAATCGAAGTTAAAGTCGTCTGGGGAATTTAATTTTTAGGGAGGTATGTCTAGTTCTGAAACCATTTCCGTCGTACACCCATTCGTCTGCGTGGGATACGCGCGGTGGCCTATATATCTGATGTTGGGAATGGTTTCTGCAAAATTTAACATCACATCGTGTTTGTGTGGTATGTTTACGCCATGGGCGGATTCGAGGTTGGTTGATGTCGTAGGCTCTTTTTTTATGTAAAATTTTAAAAAATGTGCGCTTTAGCAAAACTTTAAAATATATATATATATATTTAGGACAAAGTTGTGGCAAAAAAATATAAGTAAGAAATAATCTAGGAAATCTTATCTTGCATTTGTTAAATGTTTCATGAAAATCGGACGGCAAATAACGCTGGAATCGGTACGACAAAAGGACCTGGGGTCGAATTACCACATCCGTGAGCGAACAATAGGCCACTGAATTTTGTAGATTTTGCATGCAAAACAATAACAAATTCAGTCACGTATTATTCCATCACGGATGCGGTAATTCAACCTCTGAAACCTATAGAAAGATTGGACATGATATCTTACCCAAGTAAAGGATTTTTTTAATGCTTTCAACACTTGCAAGCAAAAGACCCACTTTTGGTAAACTAAGAGCTAAAAATGTATGCTGAAATAAAATCAATTATTTACATACAAATCCAAAAAGACCAACTGCGCTCACATAAAACATCAAATACGAAATTAACTTGGTCAAATTTTCGGGCAGCCCCATAAAAACTCTTGCAAAGAATAATATAAACAATAACAAAATACTTACTCTCTCTTATTCAGTCCGATTTTAGATCCATGGGTCGAATGTAGACATCACGTACCACTTGCGAACGCGCACTCATCATTCAAACACCACGGCCATGGGTAAACACAAAATGATCTTGTGGAACATTTAAAAAAATAATCATATTTTAAATATATAATTTTTATGGCAAAAACGATATAGGAGAGCACCGATCACCGAAACACAAATAATTATTCATTTATTACTTTCGCAAATGATGAACGAAATTTAATTTTAATAACTTAAAATGGAAATGCGATTTATTTTTAGATTTAAACTGACGAATTATTAAAAATGATTGAAAGAGGCACAGGCGGAGTAGTCATTTATTTTTTTTTCACTTGCTATAGCCTTTTTTTACATTGAATATTAATTTAACAAAAGCAATTCGAAAGGGGAAATTTTTTATAACAGGGGGTGAATTTAGTAAAGGGAGAAATGCGACGGATTTTATGCAGGGAACACGCACTTAGACTGCACCGCACTTTGTTATAGTTATATCTAGCTGAGTTGTAATTTTATTTTTAATTTTAAATTTAATTTTAAAAAAAGAAATTTTTGGGAATTGTTTTATCCCTTTTCCCGAAGGCGTTTGGACGGAGATTTGACGATGAGGAATTTTGTTTAATCTACTTTGTCATGCGATGGTTTAGCCTCTGCAAATTTCTCGTACTGAAAGGAAATAAACAAAAAACAATCGTAAGATGAGAATATTTTAATCTGAAGCCATAACTTGAGACCTCCGTATGGAAATAACTTTCTTTTATTTTTACTAAATTTAAAAAATGACTGCAAGTTCAAAACCAGCGAAAAGAAGTCCTTAAAATCAACAAAACAAGCGATCAACTAAAGTCCTCAGCATTTAAACTTTCTCGACAGTCGGCAACTTGTGCAAACAAAAATTATCCACAATTATAAAATGAGATTCCAACACTTTACGTTCACCAACAACGACACATATCTCCGCCAGTAAACGTAATGTAAACGAACAAACTTTAAGGACCAAAAGAGACACAGCTCAATGTCTCAATTTATGCAATGCACTTCAGAAACCCAAGACCCCATTCTCCCTCTCTCTCCCTCTACATAGATGGAAACATTCTTTCCTACCACCAGTTATTTTTATTACCAAGAGCTTTTAGAAAGGATACACTCGCCGTTGTCTCGCATATGAAGTATTTAAGCATGTGTGGCTGTGGAAGCGACTCCCCCCACCACCCACCGTATATGTCGAACAAAAACTGTTGAGTTATTTGGATAACAGCAGGAGCTCTGTGTCGTAAATCAGAATCCTATGTTTGCGTTTTATTATCCCCGACAAAAAGCAAAGAAAAAACAGCAAAATCTAGCAAAACGATGGATAATTTTATTTTCGTCTAAAACGGTTCGCTGTTTGTTTTGACTGCAGAGCGCGTAGGGTGATAACGCTGAACTTGAAGTGTATGATAAAACTTATTCGGCAATAAAATATGAAGAATACAGATTGATAAATTAAGAGTGCTGACGACGACGGAGAGAGAGAGAGCTCTTGAGATAATCCGCTGACTTTGCGCTGTCTCAGTCCTTTGTTTTTAAAAAATTTCAATTTGCGAAAATAATTGGGCTTTGGCTTTGAATGGAAAACCTCTTTTTTAACGTCAGTATGGGCGAAAGTTTTCGTCTTGTGCGGTCGTTGGACGGGTCAATAAAAAAGTTGTTAACTGCTATTAACGTTTCGTTGGTCATAGTTGGTATTTTAAGTTTTCTGACTGTTAATGTTGAATGGTTGCAAAAATTTGTTAGAGATAAAATTGAGAATTGAGAGTTTAGTTCCCCTTTTGCTTGGGGGTTTAAGAGTGAGAATCATTTTGAAGAGTTTAGAGCGTCCTTGAGGGAAATTAAAGCTTTCTCAGCTGGAGGAAACTAACAACCGTTTCCTAACAACAATCAATGAGCTGCGGACAGAAAATGCTGAGCTGAAGGCGAAAGTGGACTCACTGGAGAGCAGACTCAATTGGCAACAACAACAACTCCTCAGCAACTGTATCGAAATTGTTGGAGTGCCGAACGTCAATGACAAAAATGCAAAAGACAAAGCGAAGCAAATTTTTCACAATGCTCTGTCAATTAATGTCGCCGATGATAGAATTGAAAGTTGCTATGTGAAGAAATTACGAAGCAGAGAAGGAAAAAACGGCTCTCCGAATAATTCGATTTTCTGTGTCAGATTCTCAGACCATTCAATCAAGCAAAGAGTAATGAGCGAGAAGACGAAAAAGAAAAAGAACCTCAACTACAACGTGATTGGTATCAGCGACAATGGCCAAAACAGCAGCAGCGACCACAGCAGCAGCAGTAGCAGCAAGGGAACCAGCATATACATAAATGATGCACTTACTAAATACACGCAGGCTCTCTTCATGCAGACCAAAGATGTAAGAAAGCGAAAGAATTATAAATATGTATGGTTCAAAGAAAATCAAATACTTGTTAGGAAAATGGAGGGTGGAAAAGTCATTTCTATCAGATCATTTAAAGATCTTGCACTTATTTAGTGCTTACTTTTGATTATTCTTTTCACAAAATGAATATTGATAATGATATAGATGATGATGACTTTTCTATCCTCGATCTAAATGGTTTAAACTCCAACAATGTTTTTACAAATAGTTCATACTGTAATAATAAGATTTTTGTTGTCCATCAGAATGTTAGAAGTTTGAGAGAAAATTTTGCGTCCGTTGCTACACACATTGATTCCTTTTTAAGCATTCCAGATATTGTTTTTGTGTCTGAAATTTGGATATATGAATTTGAAAAAAATGATTACTATTTGCCTGGTTTTAATTTTTTCGCGAACACAAATGAGAAGTACGCGGCAGGTGGTGTCGGTTGCTTTGTTAAAGAGAATATCATAATTAAGGAAGCAATAAGTGTAGATTTTGTTACTGCGGACGTTCTAAAGGTTTCTATTGAAATTAATCATAGCGAATTTGTGTTTTTATGTGTATATAGACTACATCTGTATAATGTTTCGGCCTATATTGAAGAATTTTCCTGTCTGTTAGATAGCTTAAAAGATAGTAATTTAATTATCTTAGGGGACTTCAACCTCAACATACTAGATAGCGGCGATACCGTTTCTAATTACTTGGCCCTTTTGGCCTCACATGGCTTAGCATGTTACATTAATGAACCTACTAGGATGGTCTCGGGAAGATGTTTGGATCATATCTATGGACGTTTTTCCAGCTTCTCATCGAGCTCTTGCGAAAAGTGCATATTCGATTTTAAGATAACTGATCACTCAATGACAGGTTTGTTGGTGAACTTACCCAACAAAAAAAAGGATTGGAATGAAAAGTCCTCAAAAAACGCAATAAAAATAGATTTTGAAAAACTCAAGAACAACCTTCTCTATGAGTTTTGGGATGATGCCTATTTGCAAAGTAATGCTTCTGTATGTTACACGTTATTCGTAGATTCCCTCTGTAAGCACATAAGTGATTGTACCTATACAGTGCCTCTGAGAAAATCTATGAATAGACTAAAACCTTGGATTACAAGAGAACTAATGTATAAAATTAAGATTAAGCACAAGCTTAGAATCAAAGTCTGTAAGCATCCCAACAATCTTAAGTTGAGAAAAAGTTACAAAAAACTGTGTTCTCAACTGAAAAAACAAATTCCAATTTGCCGTGACAATTACTTTCGTAATAAATTTATTTTAGCAAAGGGAAATGTGAAAAGCGAATGGAAGGTAGTCAATAATATTCTGAACAAGTCCTCGTATGCAAAGAAACCTAGTGTAATACGTATTAATAACTGTGAAGTTTCTGATGATGTTTCCATCGCCAACGCCTTTAACTGTTACTATACTTCAATAGCAAGGAGTGTTCCAACACAGAAAAACCAATTGAGCTGCACTGTGTGTTCGAATTCTTGTTACTGTGATGAACCTCTACAAACTAATAGTTTTGCCTTTGAACCTATAACTTGTCTTGAAGTCTTAAAAGCTATCGGTTCTTTAAAAAATTCGAATGCGTGCGGTTTCGATGGCATTTCAAATTTAACTGTAAAGCGTATAGCTTGCTTCGTAGTTGAGATACTTGCAGTTATTTTTAACCGTAGTATATCTCAAGGCGTTTTCCCAAACGACCTTAAATGTGCAGACGTGGTTCCACTGTTTAAAAAAGGTCAAGCAGACGATGTGAGCAACTATAGACCAATATCACTTCTACCTGTTTTTAGTAAAGTCTTTGAAAAAATTGTGAAGGATAGGATAGTATCATTTTTAAATAAGACTAGGTTCTTCAGTCCTGTGCAGTTTGGTTTTCAAAAGGGAAAGTCCACTGAAGATGCGCTTCTACAGTTTTGTTCTAACGTTCTTTCTAACCTTGATGGCAAAAAGTTCACTGCAGGTTTATTTGTTGACATCACGAAGGCGTTTGATATGGTTAACCACATTATCTTGTTGAGAAAACTCGAAAAAGCTGGATTTCGTGGCTTCATTCTTGATTGGTTTAGGTCCTATCTTTCAAACAGATCTCAAAGGGTAAAGATTAGCGCAACCAGGAGCGAAATTCAATTTTTCAATCTGGGAGTACCTCAAGGTTCTGTGTTGGGACCCATATTATTTCTAATCTATATCAACTCACTGTTTAATCTATGTTTTAGAGGATCAGTTACCGCTTTTGCAGATGATGTAGGCTTTTCATATGGCTCTGAGAGTGTCTTGAATTTGATATCTGATATCAACTGGGATCTGCATTTATTAAGGATCTGGTTCGCTGAGCACAGCTTAGTCATAAGCTCTAAAACCAAAATTATGTTTTTTAGTTTATCTATGTATTACTCTGTTGAATCAAATGTAGATATTTACTTTCACTCACCGGAGTGTCAAAGGTATAAACTGCCAGGCTGCACGTGTCCTTCCGGTTTTCCTTCCACTACTTTTTGCAGCACTGTGAGTTGCAGCGAAAAGTGTTTTCTAATTGAAAAAGTTAATGAGTTTAAGTACTTGGGCCTCATTTTTGATTCTAGGATGAGCTTTGCAAATCATACAGAGTCTTTAAGGAAATATTTTCGTTATACTCTGAGACATTTCTATTACTTACAAAATTTATGTTCTCAAAAATTATTGCTAACTATTTATTATGGCATTTTTCATTCCAAGCTTCAATATGGAATTGCGTGCTGGGGGGGTTCTTATATGAATAAAATTCAACCCATACTTATTCTACAGAAAAACATATTGAGGAAAATATGCCGAAAACATCGTCGACATCCCTGTTATCCATTATTTCGTGATATGAGAATTCTTCCAGTCCGTCATTTGTATTGTTTCAAAGTATTAAAAACGTTTTTCATGAGATCGGGAAATCTTAATTGCAGACTAGTTTCTGACTATAATTTACGTAGAAACTTTTCGAATGTTGTATCTATACCCGCTTTTCGTACTACTGCTTTTCGTAATTCTTATATGATTTCATCTTACCGCCTATTTAATAAGCTGCCGCAATCAATAAGGTCATTGACTTTTTCTGGAAAGTTTGTTAAATCCGTAAGAGCTTGGCTTTTTGATTTTGATTATGATAGCTTAGAATCCATATTTTCTGACATTCTGGTGTAACTAAAGTTTCTTTTTGATATCTTTTTATTTTTTCAAATTTGTATGTATTGTATTTTTTTGTTTTATCTTTCTTTGTGAATATGTATATTTGTTATTTATTTACCTTTTGTTAAAGGGTCACCCCACCCATAAAAAAAATCGTATGTTGTAAAGCACATTGAAGTGGCATTTGACACTATTTTTGATACTTAAAGTACACAAAATATAAAATGTCATTTAAGTTATTTCTTAAATCTATACTTAACCTACTTATATGTAAATAATGCAACAATGTTATGAGCTTATTATGTGCATGGATTTATTCGAAATAAATTTTGTATCTATCTATCTAAAAATTGCTACCTTGAACTTGTCCAATACATTCAGCTGGGACAATAGAGTCATACGCACCCGTGTTTGAGGGACGTTTAACCCGTTTTGTACAGAAAGTGTATCCAGGGAGCAATAATAGCAACTACAGGGAATTTAGAAATAATTTTAAAATATGCATGCCCTTGGGACCAAAAAATGTGCGCGGTAAGAAAAACACCGTCTATCAAGCGACGGATAACATATTTTTTCCACAGGCTAACAAGCTTAAATTGAAACAAGAGTCGGGCCAAACTTGGGTCCTACATTAGCTGAAAATGGAAGTCTGTTTCTAAGCTTAAAATGTTTTCCAGCAATGCTCCGCTTTTCTGCCTAGCCTAGCCGAGTGTGTAAACAAACAAATAAGTCGCATTGGAGATAACCCAAAAGGGGTTCATGAAGTTGTTTTACTAAAAAAGACTGCGCTAGCTTCAAAGACGTATTGTTTGAGACCCAGGGCCACCCCGTACCGACTTTGGACCTTATTAATTCTAAAATGGAACGGAAGCTTGAGCTCAGAAAGTTGATCAGCGATTAAAGCTTCACAAACTTCCATGACATCGAACTGGAAGACTCATGTCCCAAAGAGGGCGCACTCTAGAAAAGGTTCCGCATGTGAAATCTCCAAAGTGTTCGATCATCTACCACATTTTAGCTATCAAGGAAGACCCCATGGGATGTCATGGATTTTAAGACCCACCTGCAAGAAAGGGACATCCGTTTAACGTGATGAGACTGTTTCTAGTGGATATCATTATATTAATACGTAAACATCAAAAGTTTCCGTACACTTTTTAAGTATTTATCATGAAATGAGGAGAAGGAAACTTATATCATTCGAAAGGTACTGTGACGTAGATGTGCAGAAACAAAAAATCGTAGGTATATGTCGCCATTAAGACTGGTAAAATGAAGTTAAGAATTTCCCATACAAAATGCTTAGCAGTTAATCGAAAGCATTTTGTTGCATTCAATTTGTCGCCGTCATGTTTCCATAGTAACGAGTTTAATCATCTTAGATTAGAACCTGTTGGAGAGTCTCCTTAACCCATAAAGGTATGCAATGCAATTACCCCTAAAAGTAAGCAATCATTAAATCTTATTTCAGGGGCGGAGTGATACTGTGGAAACAAACATTCATGTGGAAATGTATATGAACTAAAATTTAGCATTTAAAAAAATTAAAATAAATAGTAAATAAATTATGTAAAGACAAGTCGGTTTCGTTACTTTATCTACAGACAAAATTGGTCGAATTTCGACCACGGGCGGTTCTAGTATTTATTTATTGCTTTATCTGACCAGTTTCACCATAGAAAAAAAATTTAAAAAAATCCAGTCTCGACTTTAAACTATGAACTCTGCGTTGCAATCAAAATTTTGTATTACCAAGGCTCACGAAGTTGCAAATCACCGCCACAACAAAGCTCGAATTCTTATCACCCCGCAACATTAATTCCCCAGCAACACTTGCACTGCACTTGCAACATTACACAGTAGGAAAAAAAGCACCTGCCACTATCAGCACCTGACTCCGCACATACAAATACAAATATACAAGTAGCAACATTCCCCCATCAACCGGGCACCGGCTAAAAAAATGTATCTAAGCACTCAAGTCCAAACACACCATCATGGGAAAACTCGCACTTTCAAGACAGTTTTTGGCTGTGTTTTTTTTTGTTTTTTTGTTGTGAAGCTTTTCTTCTCGTCTCGAACATCAGTCGTCGTCGCCGAAGGAAGAAAACATAATTTTCGCCCGCTCGGCTACATTCAGTCGCTGTCGTGAATTCATCGCATTCGGTTGTAAATACGAGCAGATACTTTCGCACAAGTCAATCTCAACTAGAAAACAACTTATTTCTGTTGTTGTTTTTTTTTAGTATAATTATTATTCTGTGCACCTCGAAAAATAAGAAAATTATTGTCAACGGTTTTTCTGTTTTGATTGTATTTTTGGAAAAGAAGGTGATTAACCTTCTTCTTGTTCAGTCAAAAAAAAAAAAAACAACGAAAAAACAACAACCCACCACTTGATGATGGTTCGAAACCGAAAGTGACAGTGGAAAATTCGAATTCACACAGATGCAATGTATCTGTAGGTCAGTTAATGTGAATTTATTTTTTTTTTAGGCCGAAAAGCGGTTGTCATTCAATTTTCA
Organism: Cheilosia pagana; assembly: GCA_936431705.1. NCBI lineage: Eukaryota > Metazoa > Arthropoda > Insecta > Diptera > Syrphidae > Cheilosia > Cheilosia pagana. Next base: position 2,047,712 of record OW386169.1, read on the forward strand.
AGCTCAGATATTTGGTCATACGAATGCGAAGATAGATTGCACTCCAAAGTATCGATACCATGTCTATGCGTAAAATAATTTTGTGGAATTCTGTGCATGATTTTATTAAAATTTTAATTAACCGTGTTTTTGATCTTGTTTCTTTTTTTTTGACAAAACTCGTTTACCAATCTGTGCTGCGTCGTGATGATGCACTAGTTTGAGGGAGATCTTGAACACACCGTCTGCCTCTGCATCTAAAGATGATTAAAGTGCATTAAAGTTACGTAATAAACAGTTATTACTTCTTAACTGGAATATATAGTGAAATTTAACAAAACACCAGCAGTGTGTGTAAAACAAAAACAAAATAATAAACGCAGTATGTAATGCGAATTCAAAAGGCATGATCGGCACTTCAAGGAGATCAAGAATTTTCTGTTCAGCTGATGGTGTGTTGCTGGTGCAGCGTGCGTACATGAACAAAAATCACCACAAAATGAGAAATAACGTACTAAAACTTACACAAACAACATTTTCGATTTTCGATTTGTAATAAAAGAAACCCAAACTAACGACAACAAAACGTAAGCTATACATGAATTGGATTTTCTTTAAGTTTTCACTCAGAATTTATATTGTTGGTATCTATTGTTTTTTTTTTAAATAGTGGGCGGTTGGTAATTATCAGCGGTTTTACAGAAATGTTTATTTCATTATTGCTCTTCGATTTCATATGGAATATGCTGGTACCTACTGTTAGAACGATTGACCCAATTTCGTGGTAGCGATAATGTTCTTTTTTATGCTGAACACAATTTGTTGTACTGTGCGAAATGTACGACTCTATGTGTGCCTGGCAGGCGATAGATATGTTGGAGGATAATAAATCATAATAAGTGTACCTACTGTTCCTTTTGAAGTTTCAGCGAAGTTGTTTCTCAGCGCCTTTAGACAGCATGAGATCACGATTGACTCGGAGGCGACGAAGAAGTATGAGATCTTGTACAATTGGGCGGTGTTTTGTTTCTCTCAATTTGGAAATTATTGTTATTTCTGAAGCGATGTATTTAATTTAAATTTGAGTTTATTTCGGCTATGCGTGAGGATGGGGTAGGGATGTGTGATTGTATGTTATGTGTGCAGCATGTCAGCGGTGTAATAAAGGAATAGAATTCAGAGCGGGTATTAAATATTGATGTGGGGTGAAGATTGAGGTGAATAATGAGCTGACATTTTTAGTTGCAAAAGGAGTTGGTAACTGGAATGTGTGTTGGTCGGAAAAAAAATAATGAGAACAATATTTAAAATACAATCAAGATGGGCGCCCTTTTTTCCTTAGAACGTTGATAGAAATAATGATTCCCCAACTCGTTTTAAATTCGAATAGCTGTCTGCTGTTGGCAGTAGCCGTTTTAGGAGGTGGCCATGTGCTTTTTTTTTAAATTTTAAATTCTAACAAAAGAGTCCGTCTTAACTTTGGGTCCACGGATACCTCGACGGAGGTAGCTTGATGACTTATCTTTAAACTTTGGATATGGAGGTTCTAGGTCACTTTTTTTTACCAGGTTTGCCATAATATTAACGGTACTTTCCACAGGGTTAAACAAGTTTTTATCGAAAACTGATCTTACGATTTAAACCAAAATTGACACATTAGTTTGGGTGGGGCTAACATGGCTGCATACCCAGTTTTTTCGTAAAAAATCCAATAAGTAACTTTTGAAAATTAGGCTTATCTCTAAAACGATCCATACGATTTTAACAAAAATTAATTCTCAAACTTGGCTGACAGCAAACTCAGTTTTTCTCATAGTTTTCGGAGAATGGGTTCTTTTAAAAAAAAACTTGGTTTTCTTCAGTCAAAATGAAAATGCTCTAAACGATTTAGACCAAAATGGATTCTTTTAAATAATAAAATAAAATAGGGAAAATTAAAATTGATGTTCAAAAATATTAATCAAAATTCAAAAAATATCAAATTCAAACTTCCATTAAAATCCTCGAAAACGCTATTTTTAAAAACCTGTTCATATTTCGAAAACCCCATTTTCGAATTGAATTAAAATGTAAAAAGGTATGGAGTAGGTAATTCTTCCAACATAAATAAGACCCTGTAGTCAGTTTTCAGCAAAACAATTGAAGAGCAGCAATATTCATTACATTATTTGTTACAATTTTGTTTGAATAATTTTACAAAGAATAAAACGCTCTAACGATTTTGATTTAAATAAGTATTTAAGATACCATTGGAAATTTAAACAAGATTCCGTACTTAGTTTTATGAAGAAATGCAAATAAAGCTGTTTTTTAATCATTTTTCAAATATGACTACCCAAATTCCAATATTTGTTCCCAGTTCAAAAAAAATCTGCTCCTGCTCTGCTCCTTTTTATCTTCATCTTCATTATCATCATCATTAATATACTAAAACTGTAGAATAAAAAATGCCTGACCGCGCATCACGCAGAAACTACTGAACGGATTTTGATGAAACTTGGCATAGGGATTGCTTATGTTTTGGGTCGGGACTTAGGATACTTTTCATACCGGAATATAACTTAGTTCTTACAAAATAGTAAAAAAAAACGGATATATGTAAGGAAAATTCTATTTATACAGACCTAGCTCAGTAATGGCTTATCGGATTGAAAAATAATAAAGGCGAATTTAGTAGAATTTCCCCTGAATCATTTGAGATATAAAACATTCTCCTGCGTTGTCCTGAAACTGAGCAATGTTCAAAACAATTTTCCTTTAGTGGATCCCACTGCCAGTTGTCATGCAGCATTGAGTATTGTTGCTTGTCGTCTCTTTTCAGCGCACACATTCACGTTGAACACATTTTCAGGTGTTGTTCATTAGGAAAAGTTTCGAAATGGGCTGGTGGGGTTCGTGTGTCATGTTTTTTTTATTCGGTTGTTTCCTTTTCATCCACATTTGAGGTGGGTAAAAGGGAAATTTGCGTAAGTCTTTTTTTGTGTAGACTTGTTATAAGGAATTTAAGTTATGTTTTTATTGTCTTTGTTTTTTGCTTTATATTGCTTTCAGAAAAGTCTAAGGGAAGGAACATATTTATAAAAAACTGCTCGATGTAGTTAGACGGAAATACTTTTTGTCTTAAAAGGGACAGGCGGGTGAACACACTCAAAAACAACCCACTATAGAAAACTTAATTTCCTTCATGTTTTAAAATAATTGTGAATGAGTTTCGTGCGACCCAGTCGTGCAGTTTATTTTATTCATTCTTGAGCCCCCTAGCTATGGATAAAAATCATCGAGACACTAACGATTAAATGCTGAAACAACGCAACTCGATGATCGTATTTGAACGCTTAATACTTAAATTATACGAAAATTCCTTTTCAAGTTTTTCTTTTTGTAATTTTTCCACTTTTGTGGAACACTAAACTTATATAAAAAAAAAACAAATAACTTACAGTGTCACCACAAAGCAGTGTACCTCCAAAATGTTAACGTAAACAAATTCCTTTTTATAAATATCAGACAGTTTGAGTACCGCATACCTACGCACCACCAGTCGATACTTTAATTTGAATTTTAACCAAGCTTTTGGCGATAACTCTAAACAGAACGTGCCTACTCTTCTTTCGTCTTTATTTGCAGAAAAAAAGAAACCACTCAACTCGATAGCACTAATCTGTTTAAACGATCGCCGGCATTCGGAGTGATGATTGAAGTTTTGCCAGATTTATGAAGATGAAGATACTCTATTAATCGTACAATAGATACTTGACCTGCACTTTCAAAATTGAACTTAAAAGTTTGCAATAGGTACTCCTCTCACCTCCATAAACGAAGATCGTTTATTACGCGCGCCATAATTTTTTCCTGAGTTAATATTAGACGTCAATCGTCTGTCTAATCATGATCCATGATGAAAAGAAAAATGAAAGCGAATGTACTCGTTTTCGACGAAGGAAAAATGCGGATTGCACATTATTACTCAATGGCATTAAAATTCTGCTCCTTATCACACAAAACAAAAACTTGCCGCCGTTGCATGCATGCTTTTACTGTAGTTTCTCATGGCTGGTCTCATTCGCTATCGCTTCGGCAGTGTTTGGCACTGCGAACATTGGAATATTATAATTAATTTTATCTCGTCGACTTCCCCCTTCATACATCTAAAAATATTAAAAACCGCTCATCATATTGCAACATTTTTGAAAACTTCACCACTGATTAAAAAACATCGCTTAAAAGCCACCAAAATAATTACCATGAAATTAAACAGCACGCATTAAAGGGCCACCCCTCAGCCGGAAAAGAAAACCATCAGCGGATTTGGGAGATGGGAAACCCAAAGCCGATTAATAAACGAAGGACAGTGCCTAAAACTATGATTTATGTTCCTATCAAATCATTCACATCAATCGATACCGTCACGAGAACAATAGCTTTCCCAATAGCCAGGCCGCATTCGTTGCAAGTCTAACAACAACCTCCCATTACCCCTAATTATAGCCGCCAATTAATAGATCTTTTTCAAGCTTCATACAACATATCAAATTACCAAATTCTTCCCAAAGTAATTTACAGAAAAACAACAACAACAAGTTAATTATGGCAACATAACAATTACTGTCACTTGATCCACCAATCCAACCGACATACTTTGCTGGCGGGGGTTTGGTGTTAAATGAGACATTTTTTTGGGTTGGAAATATAAATTTTAATTTTCCATAAAGCCGAATGTCATATCCCGCGTTTATCGTTATTTTATTAATAATTAACTTTATTGCGTTGGCAATATCCAATTCATGAAAAATAAGTCCACAACGCACCCACACGTGAGTGTTTTAAACTCGACTTACATTTCAATGAACTTTCTTTTAAGACAAACAAAGTGACAGCTGAAATAATAATAAAAAAAACTCATTTTGTTGCAGTGATTGCAAATTTTCGTATTCCGATCGCATTTTGGTCAAAATTGACCTTTAACTGTGTTTTATTTATTTTTCTGGCGTTCAATGGTGGTCGGTCTGCATGGTGGAGTTTTTGGGTGGCGCGTTTTAAATGCGGTTGGCTGGAATATCAATCAGTCTGATAATGGGGAAATTTATAATCAAGTCGAGGCTTTTGGATGTTTGCGTTGTTATTTGCAAGAAGTCGCGCTGTTTTGTTGTAACAATATGAATGAGCTATACGTTGAAGGGGACACACTTTTGGTTGTCGTTTTTAATTGGCAATGGTTTTTTTGTTTTTGTTTTTGGTGACGTTTTGGCAAATGAAATGTAAGGGCATTTGTATGCAAATAGATTTATTTTTTATGCGGTAAATAGTGTAACGACGCGGTGAATAGTGATTGCAAAAATTGCGATTGCCAAAGTGATTGCTTGGTTTTTAGGACATGTATAGTAAAATACATTTTTCTCGTGGAATTTCGTTTGATTTAGTGGGTAACCTAACTTGGAACGTAAAGTGGATTTTTATCCTACTTTACTTCTGTTACTTTCAAAGTCGATTCCAGGTATTTGTCCCCAAATAGAAGTGACTTGATAGCACCATAGTTCCTATCCACACCTTTCTGGTAGTTCATGTTCATGCCACTGTTAGAAAACTGCTTTCAGCGCCATTCACTGTCAGCGAGCGGAAACGAGTAGAACTAAGTGTCGAGACACACTGCAAGATATTCAAAATAACACAGTCGCTGAGGCGATTTTCTCTACGGCTCTAAATCCAGTCTGTCGCATTTATAAGGAACCTAAGAATCGAGAACAATATTTCATTTCATCCATTCATTCATTCATTCAATTTATTCATTCATTCAATTCATTCATTCATTCATTCATTTAATTCATTTGCTTATTCAGTATGCCTTTTGTAACAGCGAAAGCAATAACCACAAACTACTAGGAAAATAGACCGCCAGCTTCCAAGCCCAACTATTTTATTAAACCAGTTCCACTTATAGAAAAACTTTAATTTTCAACGCATATTTCGCAAACTTATTTTTGCCTCTACCCCTCAACTATCGTGAATTCTATCACATTCGCGAATGCTTCTTCCATATGTTTGCATTTAGTTCCCTCGCGAATGTTCCGGCGATTCGCCGAGGATTCTTCCTTCGCCATTTGCTGCGATGTCATTTATTTTGTATGAAATATGTATCCTCCCAGATTCTGAGATGAACTCCGCAATGGACACAAATATTAATTGGCATGTTGGCCCAAAACCGAACAAATAACGGCCCAACAAAAACTTAACAAGCTATATCGCTTAGCATGCGTTGGTATAACGGGGGCAATGAAAATTTGTTTAACTGCAGCCATGGGGGCAATGCTCAGCCTTCTGCCTTTGCATATCTCTGTAAAGAAGGAAGCTGGTTTCAGTGCCCTCAGGCTCCCTGATATATCAAATCTTAAAGCAGGAAACCTCATAGGACACCTTCGGATATTACAAATGTTTTAAGATGATCTTGTGATCTTGAAAGGTTTCAATTTTTCTGACAGAAGAATCACAAATCTGGTACACCGACGGCTCAAAGATGGAAGATGATGCCACCGGGGAAATCACCAGACATCTTTCAAGCGGAGGTACACGCCATATAGATATATGTCCGAGAATGCCTACGAAGGCGCACAAAAGGTGCCCGCATATACAAACATCCTCTCAGACAGCCAGGCAACTTTCAAGGCCCTCTGGGGTCTGGGACTGTTTCAATCTTCTCGAAGATCTGGTTAAGTATAAAACTGTCACCGTCAACGAGCGGATTGTCTGGGGAGAAGAGCCGCATCACTCCTGCTCACTAGTCCTGAGCCCTACTTCGGGTGACCTTTGAGCTACGTACACTCAAAGTTCAGGAAATGGGAAGATGACCTCCTTGCCGAACACTGGACGGAATTCAAAGGACACAGGCAGGCAAAGAGATTCATAAACCTAGCTCGTAGTAAAACAAAAAAGTTACTTGAGCTAAGCAAAAAAGATCTAAGGATCCTAACGGGTTATTGTACTATGGGGACTGTCCACTAAAATACCATCTCAAAAAAATGGGACTTTCTGACGACGACGACTCCTGTCGATTCTGCGGAGAAGAGGAGGAGACAACGGAACACATACTCTGCGAAAGCCCTGCTGTGGCAAGGGGCAGAGCGATCCATATGCGAGGGGCGTTTTTAAGTCCTGCAGATATAGGAAAAATGGAACCAAAAAGGGCACTGAGGTTTATAAAGAGCCTCACTAGCTTTTTAGGTTAAATAATAAAGGCCAACACCTTGGATCTCTTCTGGTCGCAGTGTATAGGGCCTATAACTAACAATACAACATCAAGCAAATAAGAAACAAAATCTAACAAATTTTACTTTTAATACGAATGGAGGGGAATTGAGTGTTTCCCGGGAATCGAACCTGAAATCCCTCGCTCAGTAGTCGAGCACACTAAGCACTGCGCTCAGAATCTACTTCTATTGACAGTTTAGAAAGGGGTTCCCAAATAGGTACAGTTTCAAACTCTAGATCGCTAGATTTAATTTTAAATCATTATATTAATACGTAAACATCAAAAGTTTCCGTACACTTTTTAATTATTTATCATGAAACTAGGAGAATGAAACTAATATCATTCGAAAGGTACTGTGCCATAGATGTGCACAAACAAAAAATCGAAGGTATATGTCGCCATTAAGACTGATAAAATGAAGTTAGGAATTTCCCATACAAAATGCTTAGCAGTTAATCGAAAGCATTTTGTTGCCATTCAATTTGTCGCCACGAACATTCATGTTTTGACATTTTCCATTCTTTTTTCATAGCGGAAAGGAATATGAATAAAGATTTAGTATATAAATAAATTAAAATAAATAATAAATAAATTATGTAAAAAACAAGTTGGCTTTCGTTACTTTATCTACAGACAAAATTGGTCAAATTTCGACCACGGGCGGTACTAGTTTATTTTAAATACATAGACAACGATATCGATACGCGAAATGCTTCCGATATTTTCAATTTTCGCCATCTGTTTGCACCCCCCCTCTCATTGCACTATAATAACAATTAACTTCAGTTGGTTTTTGAACCGAAACAAAAAAACTATCTCAGTCGCGAAACAAAAATAACACCCACCACGAGAGTATGGAATTTCACACCCAGTCCATTATGCGATGCTCTCCTTTTGGTTTGCAATTTTGTGCGTCAGCCAACATACCGCATTTGTTTGTACATGATGAAAAGGGGGATGGCGGCGGGCATTGGTTTTGTTATACGGAATCGCCGCAAAAATTGTTCCCACATCAGTTGTTGCTGTGCTGTGTCACTGCGGCGGGCGGTTTGGGTGGACACTTTACAGTAGTGGCGCTGCTACTTTGCTGTCGCAAATGGATAATAATTTGTCTCTAAATGTAACGAGCGCTATCAACTAAGCTTTCGCACATATAAATGCAATTTTGAGTATGTAGCTTCGTTTTCGGGGGTGGGTTGTAGAAGATTATAGCGGGGGTTGGTATTGCTTCTGCATTTGATTGACGATATGAGCTGGTGTTTTCGCTTTCAGCAGACAGCTCTGCGTGAGGGTTGTGTGCGGTTAATGCGGTACATAAATTGCGTTTAGACGAGATTGATACAGATACTCTAGGAGTCGGCGGCAATTTATGAATACGACGGGTATTAGGGATAATTTGATGTAATTTGAACGAGTTTGTATGCATTTTTGAAGATAAGTCGGTGAATTTAATTAACCCCAGATTGACTGGTGATCGGATGACAGATGATTAGTTGCGGTGTCGAGTGCGGTTGTCTGTGAATGGCGTTGGAATAGGTATCTCTATTTTAAGGCGTCTTTAGTGAGAGCATATTTTCGACCTAATTGTTTAAGAAATAAATAACGCCGCTTGCTTTAAAAGGTTTTACCCAAATGTAGCATCCATCCACAGCCACAAAAGTTTCCTTCCTCTATCATCTCGCTTGAAAGGGGACACTCTCCTTGTTTCGTATACTTCCCCACTCAGTACAAGGGCGCACAGTTGCGATAACTACCCTCACATATCTTTGCAGCACTACACCACGTTATGTTACATCTTGTTAAATGGCGTTGAGTAGGTAGGTACATCATTAGATGCGGGAAACTTAGCATGTGCCACCGTAAAATACATCACTCCTCGCGTTTAAAAAGCGTTTTCCGCATTATTATCCTGCCATTCTTCCCTTTTTTTGAGTCCATTACCGGAAACACCTTTAATAATTGCCCAAACTGCTTTAAGCGATACTCCCCGCCCGCCTAGCTTCCATTTCATTCAATTTTATCCATTGTTCGGGATATCTATCATGGCCACACAACGTCTGGCAAAGTCTTTCAATTTTTACCAAGAGAACGGATATCCTCTCAATTACAGTCTACTCGTTCGAGTCAAAGAGTTATGTGGCTTATATATAACTGGGCTACTCGGCGGAGGCGCATTTCTCTAAATTTGGGTCACAAATTGGCCAATAAATGTCCGAGCGAATGAATTCGTTTTTATCCTCCTAAGAGGAATTGACCGAGTGGATGCACATTTTCGGTGCCAGACTGATAAACGAGAGGATTTTCTTGGTGTGTGCCGATGCCGAGCCGACCAACAATCGACTAGCGCCGAGATCATCTCGTACATCATCTTCGTCTCTGGCTGCGTTGGCTGTGATTCGTAAATTTTTCTTCTCGCTTGGCTTGATAATTTATGATACGGCAGCCGTCATGTGACGGTCAGATGTGTGCGATGTTCTAATAAACAAGTGCACGCGTTGCCGAGTAGACGAATAATCGCAAAAACTGATGCTGAACTTCCTGGATATGTGCGCAAGAGTTAATGACGAACGAAAGTGAGAATTTGGGTGTGCATTGTAAACAGTATGTGTCGTCGTCCTTCACCTTTTTTTCGTTTGTTTCTTCCGATGGAGTCTTGCTATCGAAAGGACCTCGTCGATGTAATTTATATGGACCCTGGGCTGTCAAAGATATCAGGGGAAAGATTTGTAGCCACGGACGAGCAGCTGAAATAAATTGAAAGTGCAGCAGCAAGAGAGACAAAATTGTAAAAGAAGGTCTAACGACGGTGTGCACATACGGTAAGAGAAGTAAAAGGAAAACCTCGAGGGTTTATCGACGGATTATGGTGCAGTTTTAAGGGAATACGGTTCACTTATTGAATTTGAGACTCAGCATTTTTTAAAACACCCTAACCCAGGATCCTTGCAAATAGGTACAAGTTCTCCACTATGGATAAAATGCCTCCAAGGAGCGGAGCGAGTTAAACAGAAAGAAAAGGCCCATTAAATCGAGTTAACCGGTAAGCGCAGATTAAAAAGTCATCACTAACTAAAGCAACAACCCACTTAGTGCGACCAAAACGCAAAGCGTATGTGTTTGCCATAATTGTCAAAGCTATCAGTGCGGTCACTCGTTGCTTCGGCAATTACAACCACCAATGGGGGCAATTTACAATTATTACCCCATTCAAATGGTCACACAAATGGTCAGTGCACGCGCTCTATCCTTCGCACTCACCTGCAGGTTAATTCCCAGCAGCATGCAACATGTTAATTACAATTACCCGTATACCGGATTGCGGGTTTTGATTTGTTTTCCCTGGCAATCAACCACAATTAGCAACAATTTTCAATGTCCGCTAAGGACTGACAAAAATAATACACAATCGAGGGAAAAATATAGAGAATTGCATTCCAATGCGCGCGGCGACACGGTCGACGAAAATGGCTCGATTACCTATCATGCAGCACCCAGTGCTGCTTCAAGATAATTGCCCAAAATGTCAAATGCGGTATCACACAGTCGGGCCGCTCTCAAGAAGTCTGCGACTATGATACTCACGTTCACGTCCTGCCGAGTATATCTAATGCGCGTACGGGTATGTGAGAAATTAATTCGCGGACCGCTCCCATTGCTGGAGCTGGAGCTGGTAAATTATGACATCGCTTGAAGCTGGCCGCCAAAAATTATTGCCTGGACTTGTACGCACCGTCAGAGTCGGAGGAGACAGGGGACAAACGTAAATTACGTGTAAGTAATTACAATTGACAGCGCTCGGAACATGGTTTTTTTTTGCGAATTATTGCGCCGGCTCCCTTTGGGCATTCTTGGCGTGGAGTCATAATTTTCACTCTTCGGGTGAACACTGGGATTGGGATGACATGCGACAAGTTTCTCCTTTCGGTTTGTACTGCCTAATTGTTGACATTTCGATACAGAAAATAAGATAAATGCGTTTGTTTAACTGACAGCGATTTGATGAGGTGGAAGAACTTGTTTGAGGTGGTTTTTTGTGTTGGCCCAGCTGATTGGGCAATTAGTTAGTGCGAACACTTGTGAGGACTGAGGAGACAAGAATTTGATTTTTATTAAATTAAAGCACTTGGTGGATAAAAATCGCGGTACCCGCACTAATTGCGAACTTTTTCCGACACAAGATTGCCGTCCCGACTAGGGGATGTACAGGGGACTTGATTTGGTTGTAAGTATTTGTCCCACGGTAAAAGATAAGTCAATCTTCGTAGTCCGTGTCCGCCATACAAGATAAATAGTTGGCGCAACAAGTTCACACAGTACGCTGAAACTTTTTAAAATGTTTCCAAAGACTCCGTGGAGACCTAAATCTGTTTTTTTAATTGCCACGCCTACTTCTAAGGAGCTGATCTTATGCCTGTTACCGGTTGGCGTGAAAACTGCTGGACAGATATCGTTGAAACTTTCTTGAAATGTGTTTTAGGACTCCGAGAAGCCCTTAGGCTATTTTTTTTTGCCACGCCTACTTCTGAGGAGCTGATCTTACGCCTGTTACCGGTTGACGTGAAAACTGCTGGACAAATATCGTTGAAACTTTCTTGAAATGTGTTTTAGGACTCCGAGAAGACCTTAGGCTGTTTTGTTTATTGCCACGCCTACTTTTTCAGGCATATTTTGATCAAAATCTCGAAAAAAAACTCCAAAAATCGAAAATATCAGCGCGCATCGAAAGCTCTGTGTGTCATTTTCACTGTTGGAGCGGAACGAAAGAGAACTATGCGTCAATGTTTTTCTAAGGAAGTTCGCAGGTGGCTTATGAGACTTGAAACACCTCAACGTATGCCGGTTTTTGAAAGCAACCTTGATTTAGGTGTAGAAAAATGTTCTTAAGATTTAAATTACAACGCGCATTGAGAGTCGCCCTAAAGGTCGAGGTTTTTCCTCTGTTCAAACAGTTTTTAGTGGCAAGCCACACAAATTTAGAAGTCACCTGGTATCTAAAGCTTACCTAGCTTACCTCATCCTAGACGATTACTGTCATAGTTCGCTACGGTATGGCGTATGGATTAGACGAATCTGTCACCAATTAAAAAAAGCGATGAGAGCAATTTTCGCAACAAATAAAATAGTCTGCGGAAGTCCTCGGCCCTAAAAGAAAACACAAAGGTACTTATCACTACCCCACCACTACAACAACCCTAAGCTCCGGACTGATGCAATGCTAAATTCCAAGAAGAAAATTAATCGCTTCCCATTTTGAAAGCAAAATCCTCACATCAACTCTCGATTACAGTTCCAAGGATCCATTCTTATACACAACAAATCGACTGTAACCCCATAATGACAAACTATTTAATCCTTTCCAATGCTGAACCCTTTCAAAAGATTTCTATATAATTGCAGTACCTCTCCACTAATCGAGCAAATTTCCAATTAAGTCGGTCTAGCCACCAAAATCGTTTTTCTGAATATTTGTCACACCAACGCGCGCCAATCACGCCTTCCCAGCCATGTCACTGATGCCGCTCAGTGTCTAAAACTCAATTTATGTTAATGATTTGCTCGATGCTGTTCAGCATTATCGTTGCGTAAACCGCTGCCGCAGGAATAAGATAGGAAACCACCCCCAATCTCTGGGAATGGGCGCTGTGTCCTACTGTTGGTTGCAGTGCCAAATGAGCGGATGTTCATCAGATGAGATTGTAGAGGATGTAACTTTTCACATCATTTTTGTGGTTGTCTCATGGCAACTATGTGGATGTGCACGAAACGAGGACGGGTGTATGTGTGTGGATATGGATGGATATAGCTTCCGCATGCTGCCATTTTAAATGAGTGGGATATATTATCATTATGCCATCGACTAAACTGCGTTTATTTTTAGAAAAGTAGATTAGAACGAGTGAAATTGGATGGGGGGAAAACCCACTATGCACGGAAAGGGTTTTTATAGTTGGATAACCAGGGTGTCCTTAAATAGTTGCAGGAGGCAGTTAAATAGTCTTAAAACTAGAAGCTTACCTTAGGCGTTCATTGCAACTTGTTTTGCCACAAATCGTAGTTGAATGTTTATTCCAAACTGTTCGCTAATCCAATGAAAAAACATTACTTATCAAGAGCTATAACTGGAGAACGCAACTCACAAACTGTTTAACTTCATTTTATGCGAAATATTCAACAATTTTTATAGCAAACTTAAAATCACAACCAAATTTTATCCCGAAATCGCACCACTGATTTTGGTTTGTTTCTGTCACTGTCAGCAGATCGGAGCTCGTTGCTAAGGTCGCACTGTCGGTAACGTGGAGCTTACAATAAAAAATATATTTTCTGATAGTGGTCCATAATTTTGATTCTTAATAGTTATAACGAGCAGGAAATTGGGCAGTTAAGTACATATTCATTTAAAATAACTAATAATAAAGATAAAGCACACAAAATTCAAACTAAATCTCTCTGCTGTCATGCAGATATAAAATCCTTTGAGGGTTTAAATGCAGTTGCTCTATCATGTCAATTTGAGTGGTTTTGTCAGTGTTTACTATACCAATCGGGGGAATCATCGGACTGTGAAAGAAAAAAAAAACACAAAGGGTATTCACTTAAACGCGTAAAACCCTCATAAACTGCTTAAACTGCAGAAATTTAACACCGCGTAAATGAACTGTCAAATTTTGCATTGGGAATAATTTGTTTATGCAGGCCTCATAATTTTCCGCGATAAATTTGACTCGGAAATCGACTGCGGAAAATTACGCAAATTTTCAAATGTCAAACTGTGACAAGCCGTTGTGTTCATTGTTTTCCTTTTTGTTGTTTATGGCCTCAAAATCAATAAAATTATAGGTCTGTTCCCTAACGATAACGAATTCGAACACATAAGTCAAATTTAGTCAAAACTTCGTTCCTTTACGCAAAAGTTGGGTAGAAGAGAGCCACAAAGAGAGAACAAAACATTTTCCCTCCATAAAAAAACCTGCAAATAGAAGCCCAAGAAATTTCTTTGTGCTAGTTTGTTATAATTGACTTTGGCTGTCAAATCTCTCAAAAGTCAATTTGAGTTGGCTCGTTTCTTCGGTTTAGTTTATTGAGTGCTGAAATTTATAATTAAAAATTGATAAATCGGCAAGAAAAATAAAATTTAAATTGTACCTATCCAAGTGTTTTCCAACGTCTGCAAATTTTAAATTTTTTTAAACCCACTGACGTTTATTTTTGAAAATTATTTTTCTTTCTCGTACATCTTTTTAACAAACGTCATGCAAAACTTTCGTTCCTGTACTTTTTGGTTAGGTACATTGTCTTTTTCTGAGAGAATACATCCCCACTCCTTGATATTTGACATTTTGCCGAAATTGGCCAAAAATGTAAGGGAACAGACCTTATGTCAATTGATTATTATAAAAGCACACTTGATGGAAATATGTATTTGCCTTTGTTTTCGCCAAAAACTTCCAGTTTGACAAGAGATTTGACAGCCGATGACGCGAAATACGCAATGACATTTCTGCGAAATACTGCAGACATTTATGAATTCACAACCTGCATAAAATTATGAGATTAAGTGAATACCCTTAAGGCTGGTACGCTGTTTAAGTGAAGTAAAATTTTCACTCCTCTCCAAGAAATTGCTGTGAAATTGAAAGTGAAATTTTCACGCCGAAATGTCAAAAAATTAATGCGACGGACAATAAAAACCAAGTGAAATAGCAAGCAACGCCCTCTACATATCACTTTTTGAACAATTATTTTTCACTTCAACAGCGTACTGCCTGGTGAAATTTACACTTGAAAAGTTCATTTCGACATTTCGCAGTGAAAAATTTGTATGAAAAATTTCATTTCACTCGAACAGCGTACCAGGCTCTACCATAAAAAAGTAGGTAATTATCGACATTTATGTTCAACTTCTCGTCGGACAAACAGGTCGGCTTAAAACCAAATAAAAAGCACAATTGATCCCAAAAATTTCCCACTTAAAGTTAAAGAAAAGCGTAAAATCATAAGACAGTCATAAAAAATCACACTTAAAATCCACTCTTGTCATTCTAATTACAAAATGCCAGAACTGGCGCCGGTTACCTGCGCTGACAATTAATTCCTACAATTCAATGAATTGACACTACAATACGACAGTCGGTTGGGTTTCTGACGGACACTCTGCGGCAGCGTAAAACGTCACCGTGCATATAGTATAGGTAAATGACATCTGGCCTCAATAATTCTGCAGTTTTTACTCGCTGTATATCTACTCCAACTTCTGAAGTAACATTTTGGCCATAAAGCCCTGAGGCCTGGCCATTATAATTTTAAATTCACATGTCGATAGTGTAGAGGTCTAAGGCAGACCGACATTAAGCCACTTATTTCTCTATGAAAATGGATATTATTTTTAAACCCACCCATAGGACCCATCGCTCAAACTGAATTTCAATTGTTTATCGGAAAGATTTGGTTTTCTCTTAGGGCATGCGAAAACCTTCCTCTTTTGAGAGCGCTCAAAGCAACAGTGTGTCAACAAAACAAAAAGGTTTGCGCTGTCGAAAGACTCATCTCACCTCGTTGGATGAAAAGCGTAAAAATCTTGAAACATGATTCACCACCTGCGCGCTGTAGTCGCCGGTCAACATCACAGCGCGAAACAATGATGCTATTGGCTTGATGTGACGTATTCACAGGTGTGTTTAATTAAGAAACTTGTTCTCGATTGATTTGGGTGATTCGACTGATATACGTGGTTACATATGCACGCGACTGCGCAGCTTGTTGTGCCTGGGTTATGCGCATTGAATCGGCGGCGGTAATAAATGCTTGTCTTGTTGTGGTTGTCACTGTTCATTGGCATCTAAGATTGCATAATGGCGCGAACATTTTGTTTAAACTTTTCGCATTCGCCCATAATGCGTATAGAAACTGCAACCAAATGGAAATATTCAATTAAGACGGGGTGTTTGGTGTATATTTAGCATTTTAGTTGGTTATTTTAAGTATTTTAGTGACACGGGTGACTGTTCTGTCAGATCGGTGTCAATTTGTCGTGTTAGTGTTAAATGTTTCGCTTGTTAGCCCACGTTTTTTTGGCACACTGATCGATTTACACACATAAGAGTATAGCCTTGCGTTGGCATAAACAGCAACAGTCTACGCAAAGTCCCATAGAAATTTGTAGATTTTTTTAAAGAGCTTGCTGTCACTTAAATCGGTCATTTCGTGTGTCTAAGCAATCCGGTAGAGGGCGAAGGGTGACTGAATTGTGCGTAAATTGCTTAAGTGGAGTTCTTAAGGAACAGCTCACAATTTCTGTAGTCAAATCAACATTAAAAAATTCACAATGATTGCTAAGAGCAGCGGCATCTATTTGTAAAGCAGCACATTAAATTGTACTTATTTTTAATAGTTTCTTTAATCAACAGAATTGTTTCTTCTGACAGCTATAACTTAAAAAACGTCAACCCATTTAAGGTTCTATTCAAACTTATCATAAACGTGCCCTATTTCGAAGACAGTTTAATGAAGAGGCACCCTATTTACCTACGTTCCCTTTCTTTCAATATTGACTGCATTTTGTGTCGCATTTGACAGGATTTTTTGGATGTAAACTGTCATTCTAATTCTAAACACCTTTTTTTTAATCCCTTTCCAGAAAGAGCACATCAGTTGGACAATGAATTTAACAAACGGCACTAGCACACCGCCCCACTCCGATATGGCAAACGCTAAAAAGCCCACAAAATCCTGAAGACCTCCAACTCTCAACCTGCTATATCCTTCCACCGTATCTCTTCATTCCGAATGCGTCGCCGCAACGACTAACAACAACCAACAAAAGGAATGGCCGGCCGGAAAGCGCGCGCCTGTCGAACGCGTAGCTGGTTTCTTCTGAAAGATTCTGTGATCTTTGTTCTAGTTATGTGCCTGCTGCAGTTACAAATCCAATTGGTGACAGCTGCCAAAGGCGCCTCAGCGCCACCTAGTAGTCATGAGGCCAAACTACAAATTGACACAACTGTTGCAACACCATCATCACCGACACCGTCATCTTCGGCATCAAAAGAAACAACAACATTCGTTCGGGTCAACCCAACAATGACCAGTAAAAGTATTAATAGTACTAGTAATAGTAGTAAAAGTAGCAATAGTACTGTAAAATCCGTAAAGAGTGTACAAAGTGTGAGTGAAAATGTGATACGTGAGAATGTCCTGCTACCGTCAACCGATTCCGAACGCGAAGCACAGCTTCTCTATGAAAAATCCCTGCAGGAGTATCACGACAGTAGCAGTGGCAGCACTTCTTCTACTACCAATTCGACGGTTAAAAGTGGCGAACGTACGTTACACAGCGTCTGCGAGGCCTGGCTGGCGCGAAAATGCCACTGCCATGGGCATTTGGAACGCATAACTCTCGGATGCAGAGGTCTGGGTGTACTGGCCGTGCCATCGGACATACCAGCGGAAGTTGTTAATCTGTGAGTACCCATTTCAAGTTGAATCCTTTTTTATTTTATTCCGGTTTATTCCATTTTACTCCATTTTACTCCATCTTATTCAATTTTACTCCATTTTATTCCATTTTATTCCATTTTACTTCATTTTATTCCATTTTACTCCATTTTATTCCATTTTATTCAATATTACTTCATTGTGTGCTTTTGTTGAGTGTATTGAGATATTTTCCAGCTCCCGCTCGTAAAGTGTAATGTAGCTAGTCCGCCCCTGGGGAAGGTGTTTATATGTTTTTCATTTTAGTATTTTTTTTTGTTGGTGGCAAATTCATTGTCCGTATGCGTCTTGGGATGTCCCTGCCATAAATTCGAGAGCCAGGACTCGCTCTCCGAAATGGAATGGCGCCGACAAATAAAAACAAATCGATTCAAGTTGACTCTGCGCCCCCACGAGGGGTGGGCGCAAATGGATATGGTGTACCTACATTAAAGTCGGCAGCTGAATTTAATCCGGAAGTCGGTCAAGATGCTTAAAGGGACGACGCCGACGGACGTGAATTGATTTCCATTTAAATTGCTGTCTGGCTTGGATATATATATTTTTTTTGTTTTCTCTTCAATTCTCCATCGAGGATGCGAGCTGAAAGAAAAGAGCTGATTGCGTAATAAACTCAAGTAACGATTATTATGTTTGTGCTGTGATGCTCGTTGGTTTTTGATGTCCGATCATTGATTTAAGTCCTTTTGTTTAGATTTAGGTAGGTATTCCTTTCATCTTATTTTTTAACATGAACTCAAATGAACAAATTTCAAAGTAATTGACGACAAGTAAAGGAAATGTAATTTGGGAAAAAATTACTCCAGCTAGAATATTGCCGCATTTAAGCTGTATCGTTTCCCTTGTGCTCCTTGGGATTATTTGTCTTATTCTGTGTTTGCTGAGGGCGGCAATGCTGGGAAATTAGTTGCTGAAATGACCTCAATGAAGGAGCGATTGTTGAGGAGTGTCAACAGAAGAGTGGAACATGGATTTCTGTCACTCAAATCACAAATAAAGGTGGGGTTTTATGTAGATAAGTCGGACAAAGGTAACTAAATGGCAGAAATTAAGCTTCAAATGAAGGACATTACTTAAATATCCCTTTAGAGACGACGAGTTGTTAAAGCTACATAGTTTTGGATTGCAGCTATTTTGTAAATAGAAATCCAAGTCATCCTTAAAGGACTTTAGCGCTCGAAGTGACATTCAGAAACTTTCGCAGTATTTTTCATAATGAACAATATTTTGACATGTCCATTGCCTTTTCTACTACAAGAAAAGAGTTGTTTACGTTATTTGTTACTGCATCACGTTAAAAATACTCGCCTAATTTTCATGAACTTCTATGGCATTGTTAAGAATTTCATGGAGCGAGATTTAGACGTAATTTCATCGAAATCGCCCGATTCAATCAGAGGATATATAAATTCAAATAGGGCAGGTGACAATTTCTGACAAATGGCTCATTTCCATATGCCCACCTTCAAGAATGCCCCCCCCCAAACATGCACAATGCACATCCCAGCAAGCTTGACAAAAGTCCAAAACAGAATCGCTCATGAATACTGAAAAGAAAAATAAGAAAATCAGCAACAACCCAACCTTCTCAATATGGTAAACCACTTGCAAGCTACTTGCCACCAAATCGAAAAAGCCACCACAAATTTAAACAAGCAAACAACTTTATAGCTCCATTTGACATCTGCAACAAGCCATCAACGACGCACGTTTCCAAGTCCCCAACTCTACACTCTACACCGTTCGACGATGAGCTTCTGCGGAATATGTCAATCCAAGCCGCGCTTGGGAGGCATTACCTTTCCTATGCCGTGGGAAAATGCACAACCCTCCCCGAGACATATTTTCACACTCAGTTAGCACTTGGTTTGCGCTTCATTAGAATGCTGCTACTGCTGCTGCTTGAGGCAAAAACCGATTTCTCACAATGATCTCTGAGCCCAATCTCAACCGCACCAGATGCGGGTTGCCATTTTAAAAATGGCAAATCAACTTTATATTGTTTTATGAAAAATTAACAAGCCATCGGGCAAGCTAGTATTTCTGGCCGTGTTAATTGGACGACAACGCGACGATACGTGCTGGCATTTGGCTTCAAAAAAAAAAAATGGAATATAAAAAAAAATTCTCGTATCTGATTGAATTTCGTGCACAAATGGAATTTCGCGCTGAAAGGATGCTTCCTGACCTAATTCGTTTACCGCAGAAATGGAACGAAACAACAAAACAGACAGCCTGCAACATAATGGTGAACAATGTCGTCCTGATGGTGCCACGGGTGAAGCGAACAACTTGGAAAGTGGCCATTATTGTTGAACTGTTTTGTTTTTTGGTTATACGTGGGGAGCGGCGGCAATAAATTCACCAAGATGGATAATGAATAAAATGTACACCAATTTGCTTGATGAATGAGGTAATTAATCTTAGGTATAGTCGGCGTGATTGCGTAAAGCTGATTAGGCTATTAGCTGGGGGGATGACTTCGAGGTCATGACGTACAGTTTGATTTTGGCAAAAATATTCCCGAATTGAATTGTAACGAGGAAGGCAACTTTGGGCAACTCTGGCTATTAGCTTCAATTAAGTGATTAGTGATTGACGTTTCATTTTGACAAGAGTTTGGAATGAATGCCCAATGAGACATACTTTCGGTCGGAGTTGTTTCCTGTCGCTTTTCGTTTCACCAGAGCTTGGAATGTTGCCCAACGAGACATACAATCTGCCCGACCTGTTTCTTGTCTCTTTTTCGTTTCATCAGAGTTTTGAATCAATGCCCAACGAGACATACATTCCCCCAGAGCTGTTTCCTGTCTCTTTTTCGTTCCTCAGAGTTTTGAATCAATGCCCAACGAGACATACATTTCCCCGAGCTGTTTCCTGTCTCTTTTTCGTTTCACCAGAGTTTGGAATGTTGCCCAACGAGACATACAATCTGCCCGACCTGTTTCTTGTCTCTTTTTCGTTTCATCAGAGTTTTGAATCAATGCCCAACGAGACATACATTCCCCCAGAGCTGTTTCCTGTCTCTTTTTCGTTCCTCAGAGTTTTGAATCAATGCCCAACGAGACATACATTTCCCCGAGCTGTTTCCTGTCTCTTTTTCGTTTCACTAGAGTTTAAAATGACTGCCCAATGACTCATACATTCCGCCCGAGTTGTTTCCTGTTGCTTTTTCGTTTCACTAGAGTTTGAAATGAATGCCCAACGAGACATACATTCCCCCCTGCTGCTTCCTGTCTCTTTTTCGTTTCATCGGACTATGGAATTACTGCCCAACGAGACATACATTCCCAACGAGCTGCTTTCTGTTGCTTTTTCGTTTCACTAGAGTTTGGAATTACTGCCCAACGAGACATACATTCTGCCAGAGCTGCTTCCTGTCTCTATTTCGTTTCATCTGACTATAGAATAAAAAAAAACCAACAGTCGGTTTCACACTTTCGCACATGTCCGATCGCACTTGCAGTTTTGCAATTTTAAAAATGCTGTCAGTTGTCCGTTTTATCACTCAAGTTGCTATTTAGCGCTTTAAGGCACAATAAGTGAGGTTGGGCGTAGACTTAAATGCCGTCATTGAGGTGTCACAACTTGAGTCGCACAAGGTAACGCAACAAATGAGAAATATCTTCAACAGAAGCAGAAGACAGTAGAAAGTTACATATAAATTCTAAAAAGCCAAGCATCTTAAAATTTAAATCAAGGACTCAGTTCTGAACCCAAACTGCCGACTTACGTTGCCAAAAACTTGCCAACCATACTGACTATGCCCATCACGCCTGCGTCGCATTTCAATGTACCTTACAAAGCTTTTCCGCTGCTGCATCGTGTCAAAAACTGCCTTATTAGGATTCCACGGCTCACATCAATCATTAACAACTGCATCACCTCGCACATTGCAAATACTTTGAACCACCTACCGAAATTGCAAAAGAAAAATAAATTAAAATTCATATAGAGACTTCGACTTTCGGTAGCCCCGGACTTTGAAACTTTTGGCGGCTAAAATTGATTTAAAAAAAAAAACCCAATCAGCAATAATGAATCATCTTGACCATCAGCTGGCTTTCATAACATATTCATCGCCAACGACAGAGTGAATGAAAAATGGATTTAAATAAGCATAAGGACCCAAGGACCGCCTGCCAACGGAATATTAATCAGTCACAAACATTGTCGCAAAAAAGAAACCCTCAAGAGGAAGCCAAAGCAAAAATTACTCTCAGACGATAAATCAAAAGCCTTGTAATACTGGTGAGAAAACTGTCATTAACAAACACACCACAAGTTTCCCGCGACGAGAGATCCTGCCTCATTAAGCAACGCCTCGAGAACATTGCAACAACGGCGGTTATAAACTTTATTCATCTATTTAAACAGAGATGTCGTAAAGCGACGACTCCTGCTGTGTTCATTCAACTTAATTTTAAGTTTTAAACCGAAAACAAACCACTGTTGTTGGGTGGACTAGGACTATTGTCCTTATCGGTAGGCAACCAATTTGGTAGTTGAACCGATAATTTCTTGTTGGCCATTATTATGACCAATAAATCAGTTTGTAAAATATTTCATTCGACACATGGTGAATATATACATTGTTGAGATAGTGAAGAGTCCTTTTTTTATTATCACATACATTGAAACACAAGCCGATGTAATTTATGGCTAATGTGTCCTTTTTTTCATTTCAGAGACTTAGGGAATAATAATCTCACACACTTGGCAGAAAATTCTTTTCACATGGCGGTGAATCTGGAGGAGCTGTAAGTAGATAAACCAACAACTGAGATTTATTTGTTTCCGTTTTGAAAATTGTTTGCCACGACAATATTAAAAGGCCAATGACCTCTGGCTAATAGTGTGGAACAAGGATTATGTGCTGCGCGTGTTGGCTAATGGTTAATCGGTCAAATACTTTCGAGTCCGTTGTTTGTTTGAGAATTTATTTATGTCCTGCGAAATGATAATCCACTCTTGGCTGTCGAATGGAAACTTGTATGGAACTGGGACGTGGTTGGGCGTGAGTTATTACCCCCGAAAGTAATTATCTAAAAAAAGGAAGCCACATATCAGCATAGCGCCGAATTAATTACACTAAGTGGCTGCGCCTGGACCATGAAGTGATTGGAAAGGACACTATAATTAGGAAAACAATTAATCTTGACATCTTAATATAAGACAAGTTTCGAAAAACGCCGACAGAGTGAAATGATAATTATTTTTACGTATACCGCATTTTTTTATAAAGCTTTTTTAATTACTATTGAATTAAGAAGATTTTTCTAAAGCGGCCCATACACTGTAAGATCATTAAAAACATTGCGCGTTTTTATATTAATTTAATTTAATTTAATTTAAAACTTTATCTTCTACTTCGCAGGACCCTCTCTGACAATAATCTAGCTCACATCGACCAGCATGCATTTAATGGTCTAGCCAAATTGAAACGTTTATCTATGCAAAATTGTGGCCTTAAAATGATACCCGGCGATTCGTTTCAAGGAATTCCAAATTTAATCTCACTGTAAGTGCAATTTTTCCTAAAACTCTTATACGAATTTTATTCTAATTTCTTCTTATTTATTAATTTTTTATTTTTTATTTGTTGACGCACTTCTTGATGTCATTTCACGTTCACTTATCACAAAATATAAATCTATCATTATACACAATAATATTTTCTCGCACTGTTGCACAACAAAAATCCAAACAAACAAACAAAAAAACAAAAAAATATATACAACACCGTGCGTATACAGACATTTGAGTGGCAACTCACTAGCAAGCATGGAAACAGATAGCATAAGGCATCTGCAAAACCTGAGGACACTACGTTTAGAAGGAAATCTTTTCTACAGGATTCCAACGAATGCTTTGGCTGGACTTAAATCACTTGAAGCACTGTGAGCGAAAAGTCCTTGAATAAAAGGGGATTCTCTTATGATTTTTTAATTATCTATATATGTTTTTATTTATGCATGTGAAATTCGGTGCGCACTTTTTAAAAATTGACACTAAACTTGAAACAATCTGAAAGAGAATGTTTTTAAATTGATTGGCATATATTTTTGTCCGGTTTTTGGAATCTTTTAATTCGGCCAGTGTTTGGTGGTGTATAGAAAAATTCAAAATTACTAAAATAAAAAAGAGAAACTGGTCGCAATTGGTCTACTCCTGAGGCGTCCCTTGAATTGTTGACTTATTTAATGGATACCGTCAAAATTTATTGTTGCTAAAATTGTTTGTGTGTTTTTTTTTGTATATAAATACCCATATTGATGTCTTAATAAATATCTCTATGTTTAGATCTTAAGGAATTTGGAGATGGCGCATTTTCCCAAGTGTAAAAAACTATATTTTTTTATTTAAAATCTACGTGAACATTTTTTACAAGGATTCAAATAAAACAAATTTAACCAGTGAAAGGTTTGGACTTGTTCCATTGACCGCAAGGGTTTTAACATAATCGGCCCTAGCGAGGTATCCGTCGGAACGGTAAATTCTCCGCAACGCATACTCTGTCGGAGGCTCAAATCCAAATCGCAAAAAAAAATCCGCAACCAATTTCTGTCGGATGATTTCGGAACCTAGCTGTCAAAAATAGAAGAAAAAAATGCACTTCATCGCACTTTAACGTAATTCGCCGATATGCGTTACAAAATGTCGGTGAAATATTCCAAATAGATGTTCCGAAGAATACCTCGAAGCAAAAAACCTCCGAATCGTATCTATAAAATCGGAGAATTTTCCGTTCCGACTCCTACTCCCCCACAGAGAAATGACAAATACTCTAGGATCAGCTAAACAAAAATCGACATTTGGCATTCAGGAATAAACTAAAAACCTGAACGAGATCACATTGAAATTTCGGTGGAAATTCATTTGACGATAGCACGAAATTTTTGCACACGTTTGAAATTAGTTGGCAACACCTTCCTACCAATTTTTTTGAAACTAGAAATTTTATGCGAGAGATTTCGTTCAAGACAGTCCTGATTAAGCATTAAATCTACGCACTCATTTTATTTACTTCTTTAAAAATAGGAAAGCTTAAATAAACTCATGTCAAACGAAGTGGCTATTTTTGGCCAGTGGTTTTTTGTACTTATTGACGTTTGTCTGTCGTGTAACAAAACCAGAAAAATCAAACGTCAGTTCAAAAAAAAAAATAGGTCTGTTGCCATTACTTTTGAATCTTACGAATTTTTACGAATTCTTACGCATTTTACTGAACTGTCGTTCCTCAACTCGAAAAATTCGTAAACGAGAGCGTCTTCGAGAGAGCAAGATATTACCCCTCCTACTATTTTTTACTCAACAAATTTCTTTGCGTAAGAATTGAAACAACTGTCATTCGCCTTAAATTTGACAGTTGATTTGAATCTGTTGTTTTATTTGGCATTTGGCATTTATGAACTCTCTGTCATTTTTCACAGGTTACTATTACTACAAAAGCGTTCCTTAACTTTTGCGTAAGTTTCCCTCTCTGAGAGAGAATTCATCACCTCCAATGTCATTTTGACAATATTTTCCGTTATTACTACAAAAGTTAGGGAACAGTTCTAAAGCCAGACAAATCAAACGTCGGCTTTAAAACATGATATTGTGTTGAAAAAATGACAGCGATTAAACACTAGTAATATTCAGCACCACAGAAACTACTTAAATTATCAAATAAATAAAGCTAGATACGCACCAACAACAAGACAAATCGAAAAACTCTCCAAACCGAATGACATGTCTGTCTGTAGAACGTTTTATGGGTGTTCCAACTTCCAACAGCTTCCATCGAATCTTCCAGTAAATCCAATGCAATTCAGCTTCGAATTATTTCTCCGTCACCGATTCAAAGCCACGAACAATTATTTACACAATTATTAACAGCAATGAATCATTGTCAATATTAACAACAAACAATTATTAAAATATAATAATGCACTTAAAACGCGAAAGAATTAAATACACCGCAATGGCGCAATGTTCTAAAGTTGAATTCACTTTCACATTTGTTTTGAAGAAACGAAAACGACTAGAAAAGAAAATAAAGTGCACGACTGGATCGCACGAAACTTTCTCGTTCATATCATCAGTTTGGTTGGTTTATTTTTCTTTTATTATTGTTTATAGGCTATAAAACAAGATTTTTCAAATTGAATTTGCACGTGTTTGGGGGTAAATGAAGTGCGGGTTTTTGATAGTGAAGACTCCAATTGGTTGGAATTATTTTAAGGTTCATGATTGATATGGTTGAAAAAAGAAAAAGTGGGAAATATTTGCTAAAACGGAGTTTCTAGTACTAGTTGTGATTACATTTTAACTGGTAGTGTGGTAATGTTTATAAGACGGCATTATTTGCATTTCTCTAAGAAAAACTAAGTATGGGGTTTAATTAAGAATACTTATGTTATCGTAAATAAGCATTTTAGTCAAAATCTTTAAAGCTGATTTTGGAAAATAATGCGTACAAAGTAGTAACAAATATTTTAAAGTTTAGTTCGAAAAATAATCTTGCTCAACAATTTAGCTAAAAACTGAGTATAGGGTATTGTTCAGGATGTTAGTATTACTTGGTTTTTAAGGTTTTATCAAAATCGAAAATGGCGTTTTCGAGATATGAACAGTTTTCAAAATCAGCGTTTCCGGTGGTTAGAATCGAAAATGAAGGACGCAATAATGTTGAAAACGTCAATTTTACTCCAAGTATGCATTTTGGTCAAAATCGCTTTGGCCGTTTTCATGTAGGTAAAAAAATAAAAAACCAAATTCTCCAAATATGCCTTTTTTCAAAAATCGATTATAGACAATTTAGAGAAAAACTGAGTTTTCTATCATGTTAGGAATGACCATATTACATACAAAATGAATTTTTGTTGCAATCGTATTGACCGTTTTCGAGATAAGGCCACTTTTCAAAAGTACCGTTATTAGACTTTTTAGCCAAAAACTGGGTATGCAGCCATGTTGACCCCATGTAGCGTTGAGCAATTATACATTTTGGTTAAAATCGTTAAAGCCGTTTTCAAGTAAACCATAATTAAATAAAGTCTTAAAAAACAAAATGTTTCCAAAATAGTCCGTTGAACGATAATTTAGGGAAAAACTGAGTTCGCCATCATGTTGGGAATGACCGTATTACCTTAAATATGAATTTTTGTCGAAATAGTTTTGACCGTTTTTGAGATATGACCAATTTTCAATATTACCGTTATTCGATTTTTCTGCGAAAAACTGAGTATGCAGCCATCTTAGTTACACCCACTTAAGCCCAAATAACAATTTTGGTTCAAATCGTTAGAGCCGTTTTCGAAAAACTCAAAATTGCTGAATACCGTTAGAACGGCAACACTTAACGTGCAAAAAAAAAAGTGGCCCCGAACTGTAAGCCCACCAACTCCAAATCCGAAGTTTGAAAGAAATCCGTCCAGCCGTTTGCGCTGTGGAGCTCGGGAAGGACGGACAGACGGACAGACGGACAGACGGACAGACGGACAGACAGACAGACGGACAGACGGACAGACGGACAGAATTGCGAGACCCACTTTTTCGAGTTCCTCTATCATCGTAATGTTAGTTTTGATTAAAATCTCGAGCTCGATTTTTTGTACGATTACAATACCTTTCTCTTACTACGTAATGCGAGAAAGTTAAAAATTTAAACTGAACGAATGAGTTGCTTATTGTTTGAGAATTCAAAGTGTGCATTTAACGGCCTAACGGGACTTGCTAAAAAAGTACAACAGGTTGCGTCCAATGCACAAACTACTACGTATTTTTTGTGTATCATTGAATGACGTTTGTGACTTACTTTTCCCTCATTCTGTTTCCACTCAATAGTGTGCAAGAATTGCATTGAAATTGAGACTAGGTACGTTCTGGTGACAGTGAGTGGGGATGCCGCAACTGACTTAAAGCTGCGATTTTGATGCGATTGTGATTTAAAATTTAAATTTATTAGGAAATATATTTATTGTAATAGCCAACGAAACTACAAAACTGTGAGTTCGCTGCTGAAATGCTAAAAAATAATCTGCCAGCTGACAGTTGACATCTGTAAAAATAAATTGCGTTTGACGTTTGTGTTAAAAGGCACTTTTTGCATGGATTTTGACTTAAACCGAGAAATCCTCTTCACAATGTCAATGCAAAAACAAACACTAATCAATTTTCAGCTGTCAAAATAGTTGTCACAAGAAAAAGTGCTGCCAATTCAGATCAATTTTTGTAAGATATTAACCAAAAGCGTAGGCACATCTAGGTAGACTTCCCATCTCTGTTTTGCAGTTTTGATATATGACAAAAAGTACGCAAAATTTTAGGTAGATATGACCGTAGAATTTTCATCTTCAGCTTTAACCACCTATTTTATTTTATCCGACCAAACGTCAATACAAAACTGAACTCGAATCACTATGGTCTTTGGAAAAATGCGTCACCTCCAAAAGAAAACCTCCCCGCACCTTCAAACTGCATGTCCTTAATCATCGTTTATTTTACAGAAATCTTGGCAGTAACCTTTTGACAATAATAACCGAGGAGGATTTCCCAATAATGCCTAATCTCATCATCCTGTAAGTACACAAATATCTTAACCACTCATCGTGCTCATTTTTGCATTTCATTCAGGCTGTTAAGACGAAATCAAATCATGAAAATCTCATCAGGAGCATTCACCAACATAACAGCTTTAAAAGTGCTGTAAGTATCCGATTCAGTTCGATCATCGTCGATGCAAAATATATTCCCATACACCCAAAGGACACTGACTAAATAAATAAAACGTACTCGTGTCACACATGCATGTATCTCGAATCTAGTTGCACTGGCTATAAATTTCAGCTGTTGTCGCCAAAGTTATGCGATAAAATCGACAATCAACTTTGATTTTGTACTGCAAAGACCACAAGCCGCCCACAGTTGCCCCACTTGGGTAGCATCTGAAATTCTATTCAAATTCAGTGCACACACAATTTTGAGATATTTCCTCAGCAACAAAAAAAAGGACCTTAACATAAACTTTAAAATTACCAATAGCAAAGGCCAACCTCACCCGCTATCGCATCCGTTGCATCGCTACTATCATAACTTATGATGTAACCAGGGGTTGTGCTATATGTGCATTGTGCACATTGTGTGTCCAGTCTTTTCGCACCAATATTGTTCCTCTGGCTATACTTCACTGCGTCTTGCACGAAAAAACCATAAAAGCGCAACTAGAGATTTCTTTTACAACTGTGTCGGGGAAAAATTGATAAACAATGCAAGACATAACAAACACAAATGGAGCGCAGCATTCTGCTGGATGGCACATCCTACCTATACAGAACGAACAGGGAGTGTCCTCCTCTGTCCTGATGGTAATGTTTTTTATTGGAATTTAATTCGAATACTATGTTCAGTTGTCACCAATCGATGTGTAAGGAGCCCGTAAGGAATTTCATTCTGCTTTCACTCGATAATGGAATTTATGACATCGAACATTTGGACATTAAGTGTGGTGTGGGCGAGCTATACCTACCTATAGATTACCGAGTTGTTAAAATGACCGATGACAGCATTCTGTTGTTCAAATATAGAGAAGGACTCATTTATTGTTGTGTTCTGAGAGCGGTGGTTTACATTTTTTGTTTATTCTGTTTACTTTCCCCGTGGTTCATTGAAGATGAAATAGGAAATGACATAATTCAATTGTTGGCAGATCATTTTGACAGTTAATTGTTCTTTTGTAAACTAGGGAGGTATTTTTTTCTAAAAACCGGGAATAGTCCTTGGAAATATTCGAGGAACTTGTTCGTTAAAAAATAATATGCGAAATCAGCGAAAAAACGATTGATCTGTCAAACTACATTTGTCACTTTGTCACAAGTAACGAAACGAGTCTACTTCTCGTTTTGATATTGAGGCTTGTATCTCAATAGCTTTTCTACAAACGGTGTCTCTGTCGGTCAGAACTGAAAACATAATTTAAGTGTAAAACTAACAACTGCTCACTCATCACTTTATTCTAGTGAAAACTGTCAGATATCCACTTGACGAGTGATAAATACCTATATTATGAAACGTCAAAAATGGAGTCTCATAACTTTTAACAGATCAACAAAAATCAACGCATACATTATATGATTTCATTTGAGTACACCTCTCAACTGTTGGCGTTTAAAGAGTTAGATAGCATGGCGGCTTTGACAGCTAGATGTGAACGGAAAGTTTTGTCATTTTTTTCTTTTAACCATTGTCCTCTTAATAAAAATTGTTTAAGTTAGTTAGCTGATTATGTAAAAATTGGCACTTTTCAGTAAATTTTTGTTTAATGTTTGACGTTTCAAACATCAATGAGAAAAATTGACACTTGAGGCATAGCGTTTGCCCTTTGGAAGATGAAGTTCATTAGATGTTAATTATAGATGTTACTGTTATTAGTTCTTATCAGAATGATCCAGACAAATGATACGTTTTGTTAATGTTTGCAACAGCTGTCAGATTAGTGTCATATGTCACAAATGTAGTTGGCTATTAAGACTTATTTCAGTTTGTTTATAATATTTACTTTGCAGCGAAAAAAATATAACAGAAAAACAAAGTAAAGTTTAGCAGCTGTCAAAAATGGCATTTTTGATATTTTATTTATCCGGCCAATGAAAACAGACACATTTTGGAGAAATTTTTAAACCAATCGCTTATATTCTGATTTCATATTTTGTGAAGCAAAATTGGTCCAAAATGTCACAAAAATAGTGACGTTTGCCAGTGGTGACAGTGGTGAGGATAAATATGACGCAAGTGCGACACAGTTGTTGATTATTTTGTCCCTGATTGCAATTTCTATAAGCGATTTCTTTTTTGACTCTGTCCCCTTCGACTTGACACTTGATTTGACTCGTCTAAAACAACTTTTTGTGTGCTTAATTTTTACAGAGAACTGGATGACAATCTTCTAAGCAGTCTACCTGAAGGACTCAACAAATTGCCGAATCTCCATGACTTGTAAGTATTTCCTAATTTAAACATACATAAAATTATATTCCTCCACTCATCGCTGTCAAAAGTGACTTAAGCAGTTTGAAGTGATTTAACAACTCCAACATTTTCTTCTTTATTCGGAGTTGGTTTCTAAATTCTCGCATTTCCTTTCATATTCCTTTTCGTAATTATCCTGTTTACAAGAAATTCACTCTAGCGAACTGGAGTACATGCACCATTATCCTGTATGACTTTGTGATGATGCGATGGGTTATCCTAACGCATATATGATTCTCAACTTCAAGTTTCGTACACTCAAAATGAGGAAATGAAGAGCAGTAAATTTTTAGAATCTCTATAAAGAACTTAACATGTCTTTGATGCATGGAAATCCTTGCAGAATGTTGATGTTACAAAAAACCGCTCTAATAAAGTCACACACCACTTGACTATGTTTGCAAAGAATACACCGCATAACATAACCCATTTTTGCCAAATATTTTCCGCTCTCACTCCCCGAAGGATATTACCACGTCCTGTAAAATTTGTGTATATTCCGGATATGCTTGCATCGAGTCGCACTCCAAACAACTGCTGTTGCTGTCATTTGCTTGCAAATTGCGTGCGACTGTGATAGTGTGGTTTCTTTTTCGTCTGCATATTTTTTCTTTTGCTAAAATTACACTCGACACAGAAGCCAACATACATAGCGTACGTATGGAATGTCCTGGTGCAACATGACCCACAAATAAACAGGATTTTCCATTTTGCTTTCAATTGAATGGCTCATCGTCAAGGATAAAGCACATTTGTATATGTGCGTCAGTTGTGTGTATGCTGGATATTAATCGGAGAAATTCAAAGGATGTTGTGTCACATTCCCAAGGATCTGATCTGGATGGAACTTAATAAGTTTTCTCTAACCGACGCAAAGATTTGTATCAAATTGCAATTTGCTCTCTCCCCATCCTTTGTATGCTTGATCTGGGAAGGAGATACACAAGTTGTCAATCTGAGGCAAGATTGCAACTTATTTATCAGGACTCCCTTCGTATCATAAGTCAACGCGTCATGCTGGGTGATATTTTAACAAGAAATAACGTTTAGCATACTGAAAACGTTCTTAGGGTGAAGGTCCTTTAATTTATGCGTGTGTGAGTTGTGCAGATAATCTTGGACTGCAGTCTCCTCCTGGATGTCCTGAATATTTATAGAAGTGCGATTTGTTCTGACTCCTGAATAACGAAAAAATGCTTCTAAAGCTCATTCAAACTGTTATACCGACTTATTTAACTTTTTCCATCTTGCATCCCTTTGCAGCTCCGCATCCAGCAATCGCATCAAATGGATCAACGAGACCGATCTGCCAAAGAGCCTGCACACGATAGACTTTCGAGCGAATCCCCTAACTGGAATACGTCACGGCGCCCTCACCTATATGCCGCGCCTTCGTAAACTGTAGGTATACAAGAAATCAATACTACTTTAGATTCTTACGCCATATTTCTATGTCTGCTGGGAGAACAATAAGAAATTTCGAGCAGTTGCTCAAAATTATTTCCATTCAAGGATCCTGTCCGATGTGAGAGCTCTGCAGAGGTTCCCCGACCTGGACGGCTGCTATTCCCTCGAGGTGCTGAGGCTGGATCGTGCCGGTCTGAGTGAGGTTCCAGAGAACCTGTGCCGGCAAATACCCCGATTGAGGAGCTTGTAAGTTTTGCGACTTATTGATCACAACCAGTGTAGCTTAACACCTCTACCCTTAGGGAGCTGAAAACGAATTCGATGGACCGGATTCCTCCGCTGGGCAATTGCAGAGAACTAAGACTGTTGTAAGTATTTAACTACAAAAGATCGAAAGGGTTCGGAAACTGAGCGGAATCTTCCTTCACAGGGACCTATCGAATAACCGAATAGAGTCGTTGACTGGAAGGCCGTTCCAAGGCTTGAAGGCTCTGCGCGACCTGCTGTTGTCCTACAACCGGATTCAGGCGATTCCACAAGATGCCTTCGCAGGCGTTCCAAAGCTCCAGCTGCTGTAAGTTGCATGCCTTCTCCAAAATCCTCCTTCCTCAAACATTTACTTTTCAGAGATCTAGAAGGTAACGAGATCACGTCGATCCACAAGGACGCGTTCGCCCAATTCTCCGCATTGGAAGACCTCAATCTGGGCAATAATTTATTTCCAACTCTGCCGGCCAGCGGGCTGCAACGTCTGCTCCATCTGAAGACTTTCAACAATCCCAAGCTGAAGGAATTCCCAACCCCGGACACGTTTCCACGAATCCAGACTTTGGTGCTGTCCTATGCCTATCACTGTTGCCCGTTCTTGCCGCTGGTCGCAATGAGCGCGACCAGGAAGCCCCCTCTGGTGCAGGAAGCTGTGCTATTCCCATCGGACTCCGGCTTTGACATGAGTCTTTGGAACAACAGTATAATCGACATTTGGCCACAAACGCGTAAGTATCCCAGAAAGATCGATAAATATCCCCTAAAACCTCATCCCTTAGATAATCTGAGTAAAAAGTTCGGACCTCAGCTGGCGGATCTGTGGAACAACTTCGGTCAAGACTTCAACTACCCGGCCAACCTGCCAGCCTACGTCGAGGAGTACTTTGAGGAGGACACTGCAAATGGTGGACCGTTGCGACCTTTAGGCTCAGATGTGACTCCCGGGTCTGTGCAGTGCCTTCCAATGCCGGGACCCTTTCTGCCCTGTGCCGATCTCTTCGACTGGTGGACGCTGCGATGTGGGGTGTGGGTGGTCTTTCTGCTGGCACTGCTCGGCAACGGAACTGTCGTCTTTGTGTTGATATTTTCCCGCTCGAAGATGGACGTTCCTCGATTCTTGGTGTGCAACCTCTCGGCAGCTGACTTTTTTATGGGAATATACCTGGGCATCCTTGCGATTGTGGACGCGTCAACGCTGGGCGAGTTTCGAATGTTTGCCATTCCATGGCAGATGAGTTTCGTTTGTCGCGTAGCAGGATTTCTCGCGGTCCTATCGTCGGAACTGTCGGTCTACACCCTGGCGGTGATCACCCTGGAGCGGAACTACGCAATAACCCACGCGATTCATCTCAACAAGAGGCTGTCGCTGAAGCAGGCCGCCTACATTATGCTGTTCGGGTGGATATTCGCCTTGGGCATGGCCACCCTACCGCTGATAGGCGTTTCCGACTATAGAAAGTTTGCCGTCTGCCTACCCTTCGAGACGACAACAGGTATAGCCAGTCTCAGCTACGTCATTGGCCTGATGTTCATCAACGGGTGTGCCTTCCTCACCCTGATGGGTTGCTATCTGAAGATGTACTGGGCCATACGAGGCTCTCAGGCGTGGAACACCAACGACTCGAGGATAGCCAAGCGAATGGCTCTCCTTGTATTCACGGACTTTCTGTGCTGGTCGCCGATCGCGTTCTTCTCCGTCACAGCTATTTTCGGCCTCCAGCTGATATCGCTGGAACAGGCGAAAATATTCACCGTATTCGTGCTGCCGCTGAACTCCTGCTGCAATCCGTTTCTCTATGCCATCATGACGAAGCAATTCAAAAAAGACTGCGTAATGCTGTGCAAGGCCTTCGAAGAGACTCGAGTTACCCGAACTGTCGGTCGCTGTGAGCGAACACCGAAGGAGCTGCCACCTCTCCTGCCGTCTGCGCACCATCCACCTGGATGTCGATGCCTTCGCATGATGCCCAACGAGATGCCAACGTGGCACAAGAAGCCAGTTCAAGCCGAGGGCACGAGCATCTGGTCCAGGACGTGGCGGCGCCTACTCTGCACCAAGAAGAAAACACGCAAGTCGGAGAGCCGACGTCGAGCGGCCAACGCCGATCCCTACACCTATCAATTCTCCGAGATTAAGAACAAGAAGCAAACCAGAGCCAGTTCCATTTCCAGTGAGAACTTCTGCTCGTCCAGATCGAGCAGTTGGCGGAACGGCCCACCGTCTGCACACACGTGCGCCATCCCGCTGAAGATGATGGAACCCAGTGGCCGGCGCCGACACTCGGCGTGGCTGATCACACGAAAGACGTCGCAGGACTCGAATTTGTCAAGTTCTCGGAACGACTCGTCGGCGTCCGCCACCACAGCGAGTACGTCGACCTTCCGGTTGTCCAGATCGAGTGCGGGCAGCACAACCCCACTGCCTTCGATTATTGGTAAGTGCCGACTTTATCTAGCCGACTTTATAAATTAGAAAGGTTTTTCTTGCAGCTCACAGCAGCAAAGCTGCGGTAGCCACCAAGCCACGTCTGGTGCGACAGGAAGCCGTCCAAGAGGAAGACGACTCATCGCCGCCACGCCTGGGGGTGCGATTTCTGCCAACCATCCCCTCAGCAGCTGATAGCAGTGTCGCCCTGGAAGATGACTCGATTCAATCACAGTCAGGAAGTGCGACGAATTTCTACACCGTTCTGCAACAGACCGGCACCACCAAAGCGATGCTCTCTAGTCCCAACTGTCCGGCCAATGAGAGGCCGCCGTGAACGTATTAAGCGCTCAAACAAAAAACACACACACGCGCTAGGACCGTATATATAAATGTAGTATTCTTCAAGACCGTGATATTTTAGTTATTTCTTATTTTTTTTTAATTTTATTTAATAAACAACACAATGCGATTTTTTATTTCATTAAAATTAAAATTTACAATTAACACAAAATGCAGAGAAAAAACCACATCCCATATGTAGTTGTTAAATTTATAATTACTGTTTAAACATGTATGTTTACATATAGTACATAATATATATATATATATTTATAGAAAAGAAAAAGAAGAGCAAAATGTGAAAGAAATACAAAGTATAATAATTAGTTTAAGTAATATGAACGGATGTGTGTCTGTGTATTTTTTTCTTAACTCGTCTCCACCAACGGCACTTGATCGTAGTTAATGCTGAGGCCTTGGTCTGGCATCTCGGGGCTTTCGACGAGACGCACCTGTGGTATCTTTCCGTCGCGGTAGTGCTTTGAGACGCGCTTGACCACCAGAAGCATCCCGATCAAAGACAGTGTGAGTATTATGATGAGGATGGTGGTGATGGTGCCTTTGCTCACCGAGCGCCTGAAAGGAACAGAATTTCAAGTTTTGCTTACACAAAATTGGTTATGATCTAGTACCGAAAGGGTTTGCCTGCATTTTTTAAGACGTTTTTTGACATTTTGCGAGAATGAACTATCGAATTGACACTTGACAGTTCAAATAATGGTGACGTTCGGATACCTAATTTGTGTAAAACGTCAACTAACTAAAACGTGGACTAGGTGAACGTACGCCTTACCTAAGTAAGTTGAGTTGTTGTTGTAAACGTGTGGTTTATTTTTGAATTCTGACACTTCAAAATGTCAACTGAGTACGCAGGCACGATTTTCTTGACGGCAACCCCTTCAGTGGCGGTTTTTTTCCACTGCGCCACCTCTCGCGAACGTCTGACAAACATCCGAGAGTAAAACTATCATGAAAGAGCTTCTCAATTAGCCGTTTGGACTCGGCGTAAATGGTTGTGAGAAGCTAGGCTTTGGGTCCCATAGACCTGTCGCGCCAAAATATTTATTTTTTATTTATTTAACCCCTTTATAAACGTCACATGATCCATCTGTGCCAATAAAAACTCAAACACGTCTAGTCAGTCAGCTGTCAGACTTACTAAAATAAGTATCCGAACGTCCTTAATATTCTGTATATATGTAATAGAAATGTGACGCATTTTATTTTTATGCGACTAAATACGTAAACGTTGACGTATTTGCCGATGCAACAGGTGCGACGAAGCCTACGGGTTGTGGTTTTTAACACGTTCATTGCAATTGATGTCATTTGAACATAAAAACGAGAAGTCACTTTTCCTACGTCACCTAAATAATATATGAAATGTCAACTTAGTACTCAATCACTAAATTCGTTACTAGATTGGTCGGATAGCCCCTCGTAAGCCTCAACCAATCTAGGCCTAAACTAGATTTTGAACGACCATTTCCATTTGAAAGACAAATTTTCTGTACAACAGGAATGTGGTGAATTTAATTCATTTGATTTGATTTGACTAATCGCCCTGTTCCATACGTCAACGTTGACGCAGCAGATGCGGCTTTTAACCACAAATTGTCAGTAAAATTGAGAAGTCAACTAAAGATATCTTCAAAAAGAGTTATCCTCTTTTTTTAATTAAAGCAAAATGTGAACTGTCAAAAAAAGTTCGTGCTTTCTTAACTCAGAATTTGTGTTTATTCTATCAATCGATATCAGTCCTAAGAATATAAATGGACTGAGGAAATCGGTTAAACCAATTAGGCACTGCCAATACAGTTTTTTGCGTTTAGTAAAAATCTATTACAATCGCATTAAGCCGACTTAAAGTCAAATTAACTTTTAAATTTGCGAATTCCCAAAGCCAGTGCGACGATTAGTAAATTCATTTTGACACTTCACTGCTTTTCTGGTCATAACAAGTCGTATTCTTGTCGCTGTTTCGCTATTAATATGCTAGTACAATAAACATTCCTCGACTTTTACTCAAATCAGAAAAGTTAGGTACAAACTTAAAAGTTCTGTTCCTTTAGGTACTTTTATAGTAAGAATGGAAAAGACTGTCAAAATGGCAGTTGTGGGGATAAATTCTCTCAGCGAGAGAGACACTTACGAAAAAGTTAAGGAACGCTTTTTAGTAATTTATAAAAAACGACGGGTAAAATTCAAAAATTCAAAAAGTTGTACAGAAAACTCAATTAGCTGTCAATTTTCAGGTGACTGACTTACGCAAAGAAATTTGTTGAGTAAAAAACTATATAAAGGGGAAATATCTTGCTCTCTTGAAGCCGCTCTCTTTTACAAATTTTTCCATTTGGGGAACGACAGTTGAGTAAAATGCGAAAGAATTCGTAAAAATTCATAAAATTTAAAAGTAAAGGAACAGACCTAAAGAAAACAACACCAAAAAAACTCCCCCATATCCAAAAAGTAAACCAAAACCACCTCTGACTATATCAGCGTTGCCCCTTGACTCCGAGTATTTGCAAGCAAAAAGGTAGTAGATTATTTTCGTATATCGTGGAGGAGTAGTTAAATCGGTAATCAAGTCACTAAAACCTAACAGTCTGAGATGTCACGTATTTCTTTTCAATTTTAATTGCGAAACATTTAGTACACATTAAAAGTGATGCCAATCTCCTCAGAAAAAAATAAATCGTTCAATGAATGCCATTTCAATTGAAATTTAGATGGAAAGAGGTAGTAAATTATTGCAGAAATCTAGGTTTGTATTAAAAGCGGCAGCGTGAGCTCTTTTCACATGCAATTGTCGAAAGCAACACTAAAAGTATTTATCACATTGTTTATTTTTGAAGGATGTAGGCTTGACTTTTGACAGATAAAAGATAAAAGCCGAAATCCATGAAGGAATCGACCTGATTCTATCCATTACTGTTTGAGAAACCAAAGGCAGTCAAAAATAAATAAGAAAGAACTAAAAATGGGTTCGAAGCGAATGAACTCCGATTGACGTCTTTAACGTCTCATCAGTGATATATTATTCGTGCGAAAATCAATAATTATTATGTTATCAGCTCGGACATTACTCCCGCCGCTTCAGATAGCACAGTATTGTTCGTTGTCTCTAATTATGGCATTGACCTTAATTATCACCAATTTGTCGCAAAATGTCAAATAAAAGAATTAAAATTCAATTTCACTACTCACTTTTGCGCAATCTGCGTTATACGCTCCGATACTGGCAAGCACATCCTTCGCGACTGATCGTAGAACAATCCAGGTGAACAGTCGCAAAGGTTCGGCCCAATGCATGTTCCATTGCCGCAAGCGCCCCAACACACAGGCTCACATCGCATTGTCGGCTCCACGTTCGACGTTGATACCCAACTGTAGCCCTCGTCGCATTGACAGACATTCGGCAGGACACAGGTGCCATTCCCGCATGGCTGATCGCACATTGGGCGGCACTCGGTTCGACTTCCGTTCAAGAACTCGTAGCCCTCCAAGCAGGTGCACGTGTTGGGCTGCTTGCATTCCGCATTGATGCAAATGTCCGTGCAGACAGCGTCGCACCGGCTCGGGGTTGAGGCGACTGTCACGCGATAGCCATCGTTGCAGATGCATCGGCCAGGAGCCACGCACTTTCCATTCTCACAGTCGGGTCGGCATCGTGCGATGCAAAGATTCGGAATTTTCGTATCCTCGTAGCCTGGCCAGCATTCACACGTATTTGGTTCTACACACGTTCCGTTGATGCACCCCGGCTGGCAGACAGGGTCACAAATATTACTGTTATTCGCCCGATGCCGGAAGCCCTCGTAACACTTGCAATTTGAGTTAGCGTCACAAAGACCGTTCACACACTTCAGCAAGCACATGGGCTCACACTTGCCTGTCAGATGCCGCATTCGATATCCTGGAAG
Organism: Cheilosia pagana; assembly: GCA_936431705.1. Taxonomy (NCBI): domain Eukaryota; kingdom Metazoa; phylum Arthropoda; class Insecta; order Diptera; family Syrphidae; genus Cheilosia; species Cheilosia pagana. Next base: position 2,086,803 of record OW386169.1, read on the forward strand.
GCACTTGCATATGTTGCGTGCTATGCACTCGCCGAAGCCGCAGTCAAAATCGCAAATCGGCTCACATCGGTGGGTTTCAGTCTCACTTGGCTTGTAGCCCCTGAAACAGCGGCACGTGTCCGGTGCTACGCACATCCCATTGATGCAGGATCTTGTGCATTCCGGAAAACAGTGGTGTTGAACCAGCTGTTGATATCCCTTGTGGCAAGTACAAACTCCAGGACTCGAACAGAATCCATGTGAACATCCATTTTGGCAAACAGGCTCACAGATTTTCGTACTTCCGTTGGTGAAGGCGTAGCCATCGTTGCAGGCACAGATCCCTGGGGCTACACACGATCCGTTTACACATCCATCGGGACACTGAGGCGTGCACTTGTGCAGATCGGTCTTAATATACCCACTGTGGCATAAGCATTGTCCTGGCGTCTGGCAGAACCCGTTTTCACATCCCTTAGGGCAGGTTGGCTCACACATAGATCGGCTGTCGTTCCTAAAGCCGAATCCAGCGAAGCACGTGCATTGATTCGGCTCAGTGCAAAAGGCGTTCACGCACGTGTCCTTGCATATCGGCGCACAACCCTGTGAAACACTATGCGCGAGATTCGTGTATCCAATCTTGCAAACGCAAACCTCGGCGGCTCGGCAAACCCCATTCACGCAGCCGCTGGAACAGATGGGATCACATCTCGAATCACTGCCAGGGCTAAGCCGATAACCTTGTGAACAAGTGCACTGATCCGGAGCGGTACAAACCCCATTCTCGCAGGGCTCTTCACAAATCGGCTCACATAGGGACGTGTTTGCATTGCGACTGTACCCAAAATCACACGAGCAGATATCCGGTGCGGAACAGTGACTATTCGGGCCACAGGACCTGGAGCATGAAGACTCGCAGATTGAAGTGCTGCCGTTTCGGAAGCTATATCCGGCCTTGCAGGTACACACATCGACATCTGTGCATAGTCCGTTGATGCATTGCTCGGTACAGACTGGCTCACATCGACTGCGGTTCCACAGGTTCGTGTATCCTTCCTCACACAGGCAGACCCCAGGATGCAGGCATTTACCGCCACCGCAGTCACTGCACTGCGGAACACATGTACTGGAATTAAAAACAATTGTAAGACTTTTAAAACAAATCGACAAATGCACTCACTCTGTTCCGTTGGCCATGGCATAGCCGTCACAGCACACCCACTCCACGTCCTGATAGGTCTAAGAAGAGTTCTGTCATGAAAAGATCGCCCCAAAGTCACAAACTTGTGTACGTACCTCTTTAACAGCTTTCAACTTCAACGGATTCTTCGACGGACTCGAGTGGAAGCCCCGAACGGTTACAAGGTTGTAGCGAAACTTTATCTGCCTTTAAAAGGTGTGAGTCTAAATACTTTTGGACTGGTGTAAAACTTACGGAACCCTCTGGGTACAGGCGTTACATATCCCAATTTGTGCCGCAACAAGCAGCAATACTGCAATTCTAAGCGATGCCATGACTGCTAGCTGGTCGCATCCGAATCAAAGCGAAAATGAACAATGATTCTGATGAAATGAGCTAATGATGCGATCGGTGGGGCTCTTATCGGGCTCGGTTGCGGTCACGAACGCGGTAGCAATGAACCATTATCCCTTGGTAAAATCTTCCCTGTGGCAGCATCTTTTTCCTCTCATTCCTGTAAGTCATTGTCTGTTGGGGCTCGGACGTTGCTGATAGATTTCATTTCGAATTTGCCAGCGCAGATATAACACCGACGTGCACCGCGCAGCAATCAGTCGATGGAGATAGCATTATCGCAGTATTTGAACCGAAATGAATTTGCTGCGGGACATTATGTATATGTGATCTTAAATAGGCTATAAACAGAAATGCTGATGTGAGGAATTTGCAGTTAATTGGAACGCGCTTTAAAAATGTCAGTTTGAACAGGAAAGGTCGAAGCAGGGTTTTTTGCACTACCTTTCAATTTTTCTGTCTGAAAAATGCGAGTTGTCGTGTTTGCAATCGAAGCGTAACGAAAAGTGAAACGCTATTAAACACAATTAATATTATGACAATTATGACGCAGCCGCCTAGCTTTGAAGTGAGATTAGGTAGCGTGTCTCAATATTATGGTACGTCCTCACTTTAAGGCCACACTTAGTGAAGCACCTCAAATGCAAAATTTTTACTTTCCGCTAAGTTTTCCTTCTTCGCAAAATATATTTTTCTTTCGCCATTTTCAAGATTTATTTACTTGTCAAAGTTCATCGTCATTTCAGACAAAGCCTAGTATCATGTGTCATGTGTCATAATTTAGCGATCATTTATCTTTGGTGTGGGGAAACAAAGTGGAGACTAGGAACGCTAAAATTTAGCGCGAGCAGGATACTAGGCTTCAGCGACAAATTAAGCTATTTTTTTAAACGATCATTTTGCTCCTGTGCAAAAAATGAGTAAGATATTATTTTACGTTACGTGTAAATCGGATTTTTGTCCCTTAGTCAGTCAATTTGAAAATAAAACGATAATTTTGACATAAGCAGGTAGGTACTAAGAATAAGTCCACTCCCTTTGAAATATGTAGCTTCAAATATTGACAAAAAATCGAGTACGAAACGCTTCAATGAAATCGTGCATTGGCTTACTTTAGGTAGCGCTACAGTCCGGGGTGGACCTGGGCCTTGACTTAAGCCAGATTATTCGTGTCAGCTACCTACTACAAGTTATAAGACTTCAAATAGTTTGATTTGAAATTAACTTTGGCTCAGAAAAACTCAGAAAAAATAACAAAGAAGATTCGACCCAAATATGACTAGATTAGTTGCGTCTTTGCGATTGTTTTTGACATTTAAATGCGATTGGTCGTTATAAGCGAGGTCGTATCAATATTTTCTATACAAAATTGAGTAGGTCTTGGGATAGTTACTAAGAAATCAAGTCTACGTTCAAAACAAAGATATGTACAAAAGTTTAAACAAAATACGTTCCTATTTCAACTCTAAACGAAACAATTTTTTCTTCTTACCCCCGTATCAATAAAGGCTGCGCAAAAGTTATCAATTGGTTACACAGCAGTTACGTCAAATTTTTGTATGCTAACTGACGTCTGCTAGCAAACTAACTTGTGTACATTTGTTTATTAATATGGGGGTTAGTTTTTATATCTTTGGACAAATCGCTGTTAAAATAATTGATGAAAGGTCCCGTCACATAAATCAAAAGAAATGCAATGCAATTGAAGCAAAGTGGTAGCACTGCTGGTGACTTGAGGTATGAAGTGTGATCCATAAGAATTTGTTCCATTGGTCGCGTCGGGTTGGGTGCATCGAGAAATATTGTGCTTGTGTATTGTGTATCGTATTCCTCTTCAATTCTTACGCACGATTCTTCTTCTTTCTTTTCGCATTGCTGTAAATACGCAACGAAACCGAAAGTGCATTAAATAGGTCAAGCCCAAGCGTCAAGTTCAAGTGTCTGTCAATTCGACTTGTCTTGTCATCAGTCCAGACGTCCAGTTGTTGAAGCTCTCGCGCCGGTCAGTTCTTCTTGTTCTTGATTTTGGTAGTAGGTAGGTATATTCTATTCAGTGCTCGTGGTCGCATTCGTGAAGTGTGAACTGTGACGTGTGAGTGAAGTGCGCCGGTCAAATTTTTTTATCGAATCGCGGTCGCCTTCGTCGGTCTCTTGGTCTCTTCTCTGTCGGAGTGTCAGGTGGAAAAAAGTGCGGGTACTACAGTGTATACGAAAAGCTCCTTCGTTAGTGGTCTCAAATCTCACTCACTCACCCAACCAAAAGTAAATGTAGGCAAGGCAGTGTTAAATGTATTTTGAGTTTAAATTTTGAATGAATGCATTAAGGAAAAAAGTGGAAAATTGAATCTACTGCCGTAAAGTTTTAAATGGTTGTCCTTGCTGTTGTGTTTAGTTTATGATTTTGCCTAGGGTGCATGCGCAAATGTTTTTTTTTTTTCGAATTTAATTCAACGCGAGTGGAGGAAAGTAAATGAACTCGCGCGTTAATCGCCGATCAGTTGTGTGTTGTGTTGTGAGTGGTAGTTATTCATATAAATCCAATCTCCCTACTCAGAATTTATCATCAGCGACAGGGGGATTGTTCGCTGCGTTGTTTCTTGTGTGGCGATGGTGATGCAAAATCGTGTCAAACGGTGAGTAGATTTTTTCTATTACATTTATTTCTGCATAGGTACACCGTGACAGATCAGTACACTGCCTACCAGTTGTATAAAAGTTTTTGTTTATTTTAACCGATCGGGGGCTGTTTGCAAATAAATTAGTCCAAGTCCTAGGACTAAGTTCTGCGTATTGTTTCTTTTATTTTAGGCTGTTTCAGTTGCTATTCGCACGGTGTTTCGGACACGGCAATATGTCACAATTTGAATGCTTCAAATAGAAGTAGGTATGTCGTATGTCGCTCGCGAAAAGAATTCCAGATTCCAGTAGGTATTTAGTTTTCGGGCATCATCCTGCACGTTTTAAGGCCCAACTTATTTCTTAAAACACAGCTATACATGGAAATATCATTACGTTACGTAGCCGTGTCAGGTACCACTTTGTTTATTTTGTTACATATTGATGTAAAATATTTTTCCCTCAAATTTTCTTAAATATCAAAGGTAGGTAGTTACTGAGGTTGTTCCAATTGAGTGAAAGTGATGGGAAATTGTACGTTTAACGAGTCGGATTGAACGGAAAACGGTCTCTGCAAGAGCCAAGTAGTTTACGCATATTCGTTCTTCCTATGTTGATGGTAACGTGCAAAAAGGGTCGCATAATACTGTTCGCTAAATCCTATTACCTACGCAGTTCAAGTGAATTCCTATTTTTCATATAAATTTTATTTATCGCTTTGCTTTTATTATCCATTGCATTAAATTTGACATATTACCGTGAAAAATGATTTGTAGTAAACGTATTTGAATTTCAGAAGACAATACAGAGTAAGGTAGGTATAGGTAGGGCCAGCGTTACCGTTGATGAATTTTGAAAAGTAGTAAGAAAAAGAGCCATGGAGAAAAAAAGTGCCATTTAAAGAAATAACTTGCAATCAAAAGTAAACACAATAAACAAAGAAGTTATTGTATTGGTAATATTCTATAATAATTCAGTCGATAAAACATACCATACATATACTATACATAAATATGAAGTATGTTAAAGTGGCTCTTGGTGAGAGAAGCACTTAAGCGGTAAGTCGGCCCATTGTGCGAAGATAAATATGAAGTAGGTATTTATTACTTTTTTATTACTGTTCTTCTGTACTTATTGACAAAATAACAACTTGGCTCCCAATCTTCCAAATCTGCAGGAACGTGTTATTAAATTTTATGCAGAAAGCATTGATTCAACACAACAAATAATGTTAAGCCTTTTGGTTTGTTTATTTTTCATTAGCAATGTCAGTTTTTGAACAACAAAATTATACAATTTTTGGTACAAAAATTCATCAATGTGATTTTATAATTGACCGACTCTGTACCAGAACTGTTCCAAATCCGCTCAATGCGTATCAATGAGCCACTTCAGGGTAATTAATTTTTGTAAAAGTAATTAGCTCATCTTCAAAGTTTGAAAGTTTTCAACGTTTATTATTCCAAATTCTGAAAAAGCGTCAAAATTGTTAAATTTTAAAAAAGGAGTCTCATTGTGCCAAGGTGTTAAAAAAAGTGCCAAATTGCAACTTTAGTGTCACAACGGTCACGCTGGTTCCATATCGTGAAAGATATTCAAATATGCCACTTTTGATATTGTTTTTTAGCCATTTGCGCCTTTCTCTTTAGGTAGGATCTACACAGTGTCTACTTAAAGGACTTCTAATTTGTAGGAAATCGCAAGCTGAGGACGAGCAAATATTTGTATACATTTTGACGTTTGTATGAATAGTCAGCTATTGATTTCAATAAATCTTAGAAAAGTGGCTCACTCACTTTTTGATCGGCGGTAAGACTTGAGTTCATAAACAAAAATATATTTATTTGCAGTTTGCAGTTCCCGCTCATAATGAATAGTCCTTTGAATCCTCAAATAATTGGGAAACTTCAGAAGAAAAGTTTTGCAAATATGGATGATGCAATTCTTTAATAAAAATGGTGAAAATTTCACTTTATTCGAAGAGTGTACCTACCTTTTACCAGTACCAGGCTTAAGCTTTGATATAACTCCTAGGGGAGGGACTGTAACCAGTTTTGTTTCCTCATTTATTGCCAATTCTCATGCAGTAAGCACCTAAACATCTTGGTATTAAAAAAGAGGTTAAATCGCCCGTGTTTCTCTTTATAATTGACAGCTAAATCTCACCTTAACCCCCCGATTCGACTCCAACCATTCCTCTTAACCATTCGGCGTATAAAAGAACTGCCCCCACAAATATGCAATGCATACCAACTCCAACTGAATGATTCACTGTCGCTCGCCTTTGTATGCTTCTTATTGCATAACTCCCATGGCAAACAGTCATCGTCGCCGGCTTCATCGCAACAATGCTCACGTCCAGGCAGTGCGCACTGATATGGCGTTCCTTTCAACTCATCGCTTACATCATTCGTCGGCGCAAATTCGAATAGAGGTCGCCATATATAACGACCATACGCGCACATAATAAATGCTTACTAAGCACATTCCGATTTGGATAAACGAAAAGAAAAACAACCTCTGCCAAGGTCTCGCGCCAGTACATGCCTTGAGAGTTCTTATCGCCCCAAGTCCAGTCTGGCGCTTGAATACTTCCAGACGTTCCCCAACGTCCCCCTGTGGTATATATTCGCAAGCCCTTTGAACTTTTTCTTGTTCTCTTCAATTCAAATCGAATACTAAAACAAAACACGGTAACGTTCGTCGGCGGAGCCTAGGATATCTAGAGCGGATGTTCCCACAGCGATAGTACATACTTGCAAAAAGCAAATCTCAAACAAAGCGGTCGTCAGAGCGGGGGGTAGATAATGCGCGAATAGCTATATTTTATCGCACACCACCAAGTCATCCTAGGAGCCGTGCGGTCAGTTATAGTTATACCCTAGCGTCATGCGAACGCACATGAGACTTAGAATTCCGCACTGGCTGCTGTGGCTGTTTTTGATTTCGGTGGTGATGGTGGACGCGCAGCAGCCGAACAAGTGCACCAAGAAGAAACTGGTGGGAGTCAGAGTGTCCAAATTGAATGCGGATGGCAAGCGCGAAACCAAGGTAAGGCAGTGCAATTCCAAGCGGAGGAGGTTGACATTTTGCTTCCCCACAGATCCAAGTGCGGACGAAAATCTATCAAACCTGCTGTGAGGGATACAGCGGTCCCAAGTGCAGCCCAGTGTGTGGGGAGGTGTGCGTCAATGGCAACTGCACGTCCCCGGATGTGTGTACCTGCAACCCTGGCTATCGGCAGTTCAATCAGTTTCGGTAAGGAATAAATGCTCGTCCGTGTGAGATGACTCATTGTTTCGTTAATAGTTGCGTTCCAGAGTGTGCCGTCTGCGAGTATGGATACTGCTCCGCGCCGGGCATTTGCACGTGCTATTCCTATGCCGAGGGCGATGGCAAGGGAAGTTGCAGGCCGCTTTGCAAGCAGAGCTGTGCGAATGGATACTGCGCGAAGCCGAATCAGTGTGCGTGCAACGATGGCTATGAAATGGACGAGGCTGGAGACTGCCAGCCTGTGTGTCACATGTCGTGTAAGAATGGATACTGCTCCGCGCCGGCGAAATGCAGCTGCTTGAATGGCTACGCGGAGAACGCTGAAGGCGAGTGCGTGCCGGATTGCCCGGGCGGATGCGGACCGGGAATTTGTATCAGTCCAGGGGCCTGCGAATGTGACGCTGGATACGAAGTGGGCTCGAAGGGAAGCTGTCAGCCAGTGTGCAGTAAAGGCTGTCCCAATGGGGTCTGCTCGGGCCCCGAGAAGTGCACTTGCTCGGTAGGGTACGCGAAGGCAGTGGATGACGACGCCTGCGGCCCTGTTTGCGCGCAGAGTTGTATAAATGGCTTCTGCTCTGCACCGGACGTGTGTACGTGCAGCGAAGGCTACGCCAGGACTGAAGAAACGTCCACATGTGACCCAGTCTGTGAGGAGGGTTGTCCCAATGGATTTTGTTCCAGCCCAGGGAGTTGTTCCTGCGACAACGGCTACGCCAAGTCGGCGGAGAGTGGAAAATGCGATCCGGTGTGTGAAGATGGATGTGCGAACGGATTTTGCTCAAGTCCCGGCGTCTGTACCTGCAACGATGGCTACGCCAAAGCCGCGCTGAACGACTCCTGCATGCCTGTGTGCAAAGGTGGCTGTCCCAATGGATATTGCTCGAGTCCCGGGGTTTGTGCTTGCAGCGAAGGATACGCCAAGGTCGACGATTCTTGTGGGCCCGTGTGTGCAAACGGCTGTCCCAATGGTTACTGCTCGCAGCCGGATGTGTGCACCTGCAACGAGGGCTATGCCAAGGATCTAGAAAACGATTCGTGTGAACCAGTTTGCAAGAATGGCTGTCCCAATGGATACTGCTCGCAACCGGATGTGTGCGGCTGCAACGAGGGCTACGCCACGGGTCTTTTTAACGACCTCTGCGAACCAGTGTGTGAAGAGGGCTGTCCCAATGGATATTGCTCCAAGCCGAACATCTGCTCTTGCAACAGTGGATACTCCAAGAGTCTCAACGAATCCTGTGAGCCAGTGTGTGAGAACGGATGTCCCAACGGGTACTGCTCTCAACCTGAGGTTTGCATTTGTCATACAGGTTATTCCAAGGGTGTGTTGAATGACTCTTGTCTGCCGGTTTGTGACGAAGGGTGTCCCAATGGGTATTGTTCACATCCAGGAGTCTGCACTTGCCTAGAAGGCTACTCCAAAGACCTGAACAACAAATGTGAACCAATTTGTGACAGTGGCTGTCCCAATGGTCGCTGTTTTCAGCCCGGATTATGTACCTGCAATGAAGGCTACGCGAAGGCGGCTATTTACGATTCCTGTGAACCGGTTTGCGAAAACGGCTGTCCCAATGGATATTGCTCCAGTCCGAACGTCTGTTCCTGTAACAGTGGATACTCCAAGAGTCTCAACGATTCCTGTGAACCAGTGTGTGACAGTGGCTGTCCTAACGGCTATTGCTCTCAGCCCGGGGTGTGCACCTGCCACGAGGGCTACGCTAAATCGGCAAATGACACTTGCGACCCCTGGTGCGAAGGTGGTTGCACAAACGGCTACTGTTCCAGTCCCAACACCTGCACCTGCATTGATGGGTATACAAAGTCCTCGACAAGTGAGTCCTGCCTGGCATTCTGTGGTGAGGGCTGTCCCAATGGATTTTGCTCAGCTCCCGGCTTCTGCTCTTGTGACAGCGGGTTTGAAAAATCGCCCACCAGCGGCTTGTGTGAGCCAATCTGCGAAGGTGGTTGCAGCAACGGCAACTGCACTCAGCCGAATGTTTGCCAATGCCACGAAGGGTACAATGCGTCCTCGGCGGTAGGTTTTTGTGAACCAGTCTGTCGCAACGGATGTCCCAATGGGCTTTGCATTCAGCCCGACAAGTGTTCCTGCAACTCGGGCTACACTCACTCAGCGCTGACCAACTTCTGCGACCCCATCTGCGAGGAAGGCTGTCCCAACGGTTACTGCTCCGCACCCAACTCATGCTCCTGTCACATTGGCTATGCTATGTCGTCGAACAACACACTCTGTGAGCCGATTTGTGAAGAGAACTGTTTAAACGGTCGTTGCACAGACCCCAATGTGTGTACCTGCGACGACGGATACGCAAAGTCGCTCACTCCAAGCGCCTGTGTTCCCATTTGTGACCCAGCATGCATCCACGGACAGTGCTCCGCTCCTGGAAAGTGCACCTGCGATGTGGGATTCCAACAATCAGCCGTCGAAAGTCATGCTTGTGAGCCACTCTGTGAAGAGGCTTGCTCAAATGGGACCTGCACCGCTCCCAACAAGTGTTCCTGCGACGAAGGCTACCAGCTCGCCAACCACTCGTGCCAGCCGATCTGCGACCCACCGTGCCTTAATGCCGACTGCGTCGCCCCAAACAAGTGTCAGTGTTTGCCGGCCCACGCAGCCACGTCACTCAGCAACGAGTGCACACCGCAGCGCAGAAACGCCAAAAATCTAACTAACCTCCGACACCCCCTGCGACCCATGTCCCCCCGGCTACAGTGACATCTCCGGAGACTGCCAACCGATTTGCGCCAACAACTGTCCCAACGGCACCTGTGTGGCGCCCAACGACTGTGAATGCCTCAACGGATACGTTCTCGATCTGACATCCGAATTTCGCAACGTCTGCATCCCGCATTGCAGTTTCGACGACATCACCGAACCCGGCTGCCTCAACGGCGACTGCGTCGGTCCGAATCAGTGCGACTGTCACGAAGGTTTCACCACCAGTCCCACCAATCCCGTCCAATGCGATCCGATAAAGTTGCAAAGCCCCACCCATCTGCTGACCGAACGTATGAAGTCGATCTTTATCTGGCCAGCGTTATACCTGATTGCAGCGCTTGTAGTCGCTTTGTGCATTGCAAACTTTGTGATTGCACGCCGACGAACGTATAACGTCGACGAGCGAGGTAAGACCGCAAATGCTTTCGAAATGACTCACTGACTTTGGTTTCCATTTGCAGAGCGACGCTACGGGCACTTGCGAGACGCATCATCCACTAGTCCATCTGTCGAGTCGGTTTTTTGAGAGGAGGAGCGAAATATTGTGATTTGTTTTGTTTTTTGAAAATATCTGTAATTTAAATAAAACTCCAATAAGTTATTTATGTCAACAATTGAGTGTTTTAGATGAGTCATTTGGTTTCAGCAAGTGAGAGGGGTCTAAAGTTCAATTGGCACGCTGTGGACCTTTGGTCGGAGTAGGTACATGATGGAGGGGTAATCCGCAGAGGTAGAGTCCCGGGGTTTGTGCTTGCAGCGAAGGATACGCCAAGGTCGACGATTCTTGTGGGCCCGTGTGTGCAAACGGCTGTCCCAATGGTTACTGCTCGCAGCCGGATGTGTGCACCTGCAACGAGGGCTATGCCAAGGATCTAGAAAACGATTCGTGTGAACCAGTTTGCAAGAATGGCTGTCCCAATGGATACTGCTCGCAACCGGATGTGTGCGGCTGCAACGAGGGCTACGCCACGGGTCTTTTTAACGACCTCTGCGAACCAGTGTGTGAAGAGGGCTGTCCCAATGGATATTGCTCCAAGCCGAACATCTGCTCTTGCAACAGTGGATACTCCAAGAGTCTCAACGAATCCTGTGAGCCAGTGTGTGAGAACGGATGTCCCAACGGGTACTGCTCTCAACCTGAGGTTTGCATTTGTCATACAGGTTATTCCAAGGGTGTGTTGAATGACTCTTGTCTGCCGGTTTGTGACGAAGGGTGTCCCAATGGGTATTGTTCACATCCAGGAGTCTGCACTTGCCTAGAAGGCTACTCCAAAGACCTGAACAACAAATGTGAACCAATTTGTGACAGTGGCTGTCCCAATGGTCGCTGTTTTCAGCCCGGATTATGTACCTGCAATGAAGGCTACGCGAAGGCGGCTATTTACGATTCCTGTGAACCGGTTTGCGAAAACGGCTGTCCCAATGGATATTGCTCCAGTCCGAACGTCTGTTCCTGTAACAGTGGATACTCCAAGAGTCTCAACGATTCCTGTGAACCAGTGTGTGACAGTGGCTGTCCTAACGGCTATTGCTCTCAGCCCGGGGTGTGCACCTGCCACGAGGGCTACGCTAAATCGGCAAATGACACTTGCGACCCCTGGTGCGAAGGTGGTTGCACAAACGGCTACTGTTCCAGTCCCAACACCTGCACCTGCATTGATGGGTATACAAAGTCCTCGACAAGTGAGTCCTGCCTGGCATTCTGTGGTGAGGGCTGTCCCAATGGATTTTGCTCAGCTCCCGGCTTCTGCTCTTGTGACAGCGGGTTTGAAAAATCGCCCACCAGCGGCTTGTGTGAGCCAATCTGCGAAGGTGGTTGCAGCAACGGCAACTGCACTCAGCCGAATGTTTGCCAATGCCACGAAGGGTACAATGCGTCCTCGGCGGTAGGTTTTTGTGAACCAGTCTGTCGCAACGGATGTCCCAATGGGCTTTGCATTCAGCCCGACAAGTGTTCCTGCAACTCGGGCTACACTCACTCAGCGCTGACCAACTTCTGCGACCCCATCTGCGAGGAAGGCTGTCCCAACGGTTACTGCTCCGCACCCAACTCATGCTCCTGTCACATTGGCTATGCTATGTCGTCGAACAACACACTCTGTGAGCCGATTTGTGAAGAGAACTGTTTAAACGGTCGTTGCACAGACCCCAATGTGTGTACCTGCGACGACGGATACGCAAAGTCGCTCACTCCAAGCGCCTGTGTTCCCATTTGTGACCCAGCATGCATCCACGGACAGTGCTCCGCTCCTGGAAAGTGCACCTGCGATGTGGGATTCCAACAATCAGCCGTCGAAAGTCATGCTTGTGAGCCACTCTGTGAAGAGGCTTGCTCAAATGGGACCTGCACCGCTCCCAACAAGTGTTCCTGCGACGAAGGCTACCAGCTCGCCAACCACTCGTGCCAGCCGATCTGCGACCCACCGTGCCTTAATGCCGACTGCGTCGCCCCAAACAAGTGTCAGTGTTTGCCGGCCCACGCAGCCACGTCACTCAGCAACGAGTGCACACCGCAGCGCAGAAACGCCAAAAATCTAACTAACCTCCGACACCCCCTGCGACCCATGTCCCCCCGGCTACAGTGACATCTCCGGAGACTGCCAACCGATTTGCGCCAACAACTGTCCCAACGGCACCTGTGTGGCGCCCAACGACTGTGAATGCCTCAACGGATACGTTCTCGATCTGACATCCGAATTTCGCAACGTCTGCATCCCGCATTGCAGTTTCGACGACATCACCGAACCCGGCTGCCTCAACGGCGACTGCGTCGGTCCGAATCAGTGCGACTGTCACGAAGGTTTCACCACCAGTCCCACCAATCCCGTCCAATGCGATCCGATAAAGTTGCAAAGCCCCACCCATCTGCTGACCGAACGTATGAAGTCGATCTTTATCTGGCCAGCGTTATACCTGATTGCAGCGCTTGTAGTCGCTTTGTGCATTGCAAACTTTGTGATTGCACGCCGACGAACGTATAACGTCGACGAGCGAGGTAAGACCGCAAATGCTTTCGAAATGACTCACTGACTTTGGTTTCCATTTGCAGAGCGACGCTACGGGCACTTGCGAGACGCATCATCCACTAGTCCATCTGTCGAGTCGGTTTTTTGAGAGGAGGAGCGAAATATTGTGATTTGTTTTGTTTTTTGAAAATATCTGTAATTTAAATAAAACTCCAATAAGTTATTTATGTCAACAATTGAGTGTTTTAGATGAGTCATTTGGTTTCAGCAAGTGAGAGGGGTCTAAAGTTCAATTGGCACGCTGTGGACCTTTGGTCGGAGTAGGTACATGATGGAGGGGTAATCCGCAGAGGTAGAGCAGCTGCTCTCGGTTTCGAGAGTGATGATTCATATACTTAGATTGGACCTTGGATAAGGTGGAAGGCCTTAGATTAGTCATTTCTTGGAGCTGTGGCTCAAAGAAGTTCTTGCCTTTTAAAATCTGTTCATTTTGTGACTGTGAAGACTCCAAAAGGTGGATCCCACTTGATTAACTATTGAAATGGTCGACCTCTCTGACAGTTGTCACTTCGAAATACCTTCGACATTTCGTCACAAACCAAGATCAGACCTTCTTGCTGGATCTAGGCTCCATCTACACCAAGCTTGGATAAACAGGTCAAAGGAGGTCTTGTAACAAAACGTCAGATACCGTTCAATGGGGTTTTCAAGGCCCCCAGCTCTACCTACCTATCTAAGTACCTAGGAATATTTACATTAAAAAAATTCAATGAATTTTGGTCTCTTCTCAGGGCCTGGTTTTAAAGAGATAAATCATTCGATGGGAATGTTTTGTTCAGCACGAATTACGTAGAAAATGTGCTTCTTAATATTTTGCCAAAATAAAGGGGTCTAGCCACGCCCACTTTTCAAAGGGCCTTCGACAAAAATGTTGCCTTTGTGATAATTTTGTTGGAAAATGTAAAGAAAACAATTTCGTACGTACTTTTAACAATTTGCGCCTGTGAAGCACTTAACACGCCTACTTTTTGGGGGCGTATTTTTTTAACAAACTTGTTTTTGCAAGGACTGATTATAAATGCTATAGAATCGAAAGTCATCAACTGGTTGCAGATCTGCCTACAGTAAAATACAGTGATTTATTAACACGCCCACATTTTTAAGGGGCGTTCGACAAAAATCTTGCTTACTTTACGATTTTGTTGGAAAATAAAAAGAAAACAATTTCGTACGTCTTTTTAATAATTTTCGCGCCTGTGAAGTACTTGACACGCCTACTTTTTGGGGGAGTTTTTTTTTACTAAACTTGTTTTCTCATGGGCTGACTGAAGAATCGAAAGTTATTAACGTCCTTTGGATGCAGATCAGCCTGAAGCGTATTTTACACGCCACCTTTTCAGGGAGGCGTTCGACAAAAATGTTGCTTTCGTGAGTATTTTGTTAAAAAACGCAAAGAAAAAAAATTAATAGTCCTTCTAGCGATTTGGGCATGCAAAGTTACTTGACACGCCTTCTTTTTGGGGGCGTTTTTTTTAACCAAACAAAACAAAACCTGTTATAAGTCCTTCTAGCGATTTGCGGCTGTAAAGTCACTTGCCACGCCTCCTTTTTGGGGGCGTTTTATTTTTGTTTTGCAAGGGCTGATTATAAAATGGAAAGTCATCGACTAAATGTCTAGTTTGACGTTTATTTCCAAACAACTTAAGCCTAATAAGTACTCGGCATACATGCGGTCCCCCTTCAGATTACACAATAGGGCTGCTCGTTGTTCATATACCGAACCGTTCCGCGGTGTTTCTCTGAAAGCAAAAGAAAAACCATCACCAACTGCCCGATTCATACAAAAGGCTGCAAACCTTACCAACATTTTCCACATTGTAACTATCCTGATGCATCTTTCGCAGTGCCAAAAGTCCCAGCAGACCCATGAGGAGAAGCACCAACAGTCCCAACAGCAGGTAGATGTACCAATAACCGCCGACCTTTAGTACGCACCTGAACCGATTACCAGGATCGGGGGTGAAACCGTCCAGGCACTGGCATTTGTTAACAGCCACACATGTCCCATTCAGGCAGCCGCCGGCAACACCGTCAAGGCTGTTGCAAGTCGGGAGGCATATATGCGCGGAACTGGGAGTATAGCCCTCGTGACATTCACAGCGGTTCGGGTATATGCAGAAGCTGTTGACGCACGCCCTATCGCAGTGCGGGATGCATTCCTTGCCGTTGTCATGCACGAAGCCGGGCAGGCATTCACAGACATTGTCCTGAGTGCAGATGCCGTTCTTGCAGACGGCCTCGCAGGGCATTATGCAGTCGTTGTGCTTATTTAGAACCAGACCTTCGAGGCATTGGCACACGCCTTCGACGCGGAAACCTCCCCAGCAGATGTCGGTGGAGTTTCTCGCCGCCTCTGTTGTGGAGGGATCACTTGTGGGGAGTTCACTTGTGGATGAGTCACTTGTGGATGATTCACTTGTGCCAGATTCACTGGTGGAAGACTCGGTCGTAGTGGACACACCCTTCTCTATGACTTGCATGGATCTCTGGCACACACTCGCCTCAACACAGTCTCCAACCCTGCACCTCTCACAGGCAAAGCTGCAGCCTAAATCGACTTTGACAAAACCAGCGCCACAGTGACAGCTTCCAGCGATGCAGTCACCATTCCCACAGTCATTCGCGCAGGAAGCAGTCACTTCAGTTGTGGGTTCCATGTCCAAGCTCTCCTGACACGATCCAGTCGAGTTATTGTACACAAAGCCCGGCCAGCACCGGCACACGCCCTCGTCCAAGCAATCGCCAAACTTACAGCCTGACTGACAGTCCGGAATGCACAGTCCGTCGACCTTGACAAAGCCCTGATGGCAGGCGCAGTTGTTCGGCCCCAGGCATTGGCCGTTTTTACATTCCGACTTGCACCACGGCTGACATATGTCAGACGCATTCCCGAAGAAGCGGTGGTTGCAGCTGCACACTTCCGGCGATGCACAGTAGGCGTTAACTCCGCAGCTCTGCTTGCAAATCGGTTCACAGCGACCACTGACCTCCTCATATCCTGGATTGCATTCGCACACATCCGGCGCCGCACAGAAGCCATTCGCACACTTTCGACTGCACAGCGGTTTGCAGGTGTTTTCTACGCGCACGTACATAGCGTTACACTGGCAGGAGCCCAGGTCTGTGCATCGGCCGTTCTCACAGTTCTCACAGTTCAGGCGGCACCTGTAGGTGTACATAGAGCTTTAAGTTGTGACTTGGTTACAAATGGCATTTACTTACGTCCCTTCGACGAGGCTGTATCCCGGATGGCACTTGCAGGTGTTTGGCTCCACACACTCTGCCAACTTGGGGCAAGCGTCGGCGCACACTGGACTACAGTCATGGGTCTGATCGTCCAGGATGTATCCCTCGCAGCATACCCTCGCTTCTTTTATCCTCGGAGTCCGTTCGATTATGCTGTAGGTTATGATTTTCTCGCTTGCACTGGTTACCCATGTGGCCGGTATTAGCACGGACTTTGTAAGGACCTTTCGATTCTCGACGTGGGTTGTGGTCTTCTGAATGCACCACTTTGCTTCGGATAAGCTGACAAACGCGCAGAGAACTACGAGGGCACACTTCATGACTCCGCACAGTTGAATAAAGATTCTGACTAACGCAACGCTGGCCCGCCGGCCAACCGAGGTTGAATTTTCAAAATTCAAGGCCCTTGCTCGGCATATAGGGTAGATCGTGTGCAGTGGTGCTTTGTGGGCGCATTTATCGTGAGTATGGCGGCTGTGGAAATCCGATGGGCAACAAGCTTTGAATCGAGAATGACTTACACATCTAAGAAGCTCTGATAAGTATCTACGTCGCTTCAAAACTTTATGTCAAAAAGAATGCACTGTCACCTGTCACTTGCGAACTTTCGTTGAGAAAGTCCGCATAGGGTAGATCGTCTCCACCACTTGTGGCACCGCACGCGCCGTATGTGTTCATTTTCACTTCCCGCGTAAACGCGATATATACTCGCATGTGTGTGATAAAAGAATTCAGCACAAGAAACACAATTGTTAAAGTTAAGACTTGTGCTGCTCTTATCGCTCTTTGAGAACAGCAGCTTTAGCAAGTGACTGGGTGGAAATTTATTTTGGTCCAATTATCTATCTGGGATGTTGTGGTAACTTTTTGTTGAAATAAACTTTAGGTTATCGTCAAAAGACTGCGCCAATGTCATATCTAATGGCGAGGCTAGTCGGCGTCTTGTCAAAACGATCCTTAGTCCGCAGCGGACCTATGGAAGGACTTAGTAAAGACCGCTCGCACCAAAAAACTAGGTTATCTTGAAGCTTGTCACACGTCTTGGGCAAATGTTTCCCGCAGAGGAATAATAGGGCGGCATAAAAATATCTATGAGTCATAAGACGCAAGTTCTAAATAATTCCAGCGGAAGCTGCTAGGTTTCCCCCTTTCTTAGATGATAGATAAGTGAAATAGGTCAAACTTTTGCTATTAGTTTAAGGAAAGGTGCCACGTCCCGTATTGATATTTTATACACCTCGATGTCGAATTTTAACTGCCATTGGGTTTTAGGTTTACGTACATGGGTTGACACGCCCATTTGGCCAATGCCGCCCACATTTTGCAAAATGCATCCAAAAAGACAAAAAAACCTTCGTTTGTCGGATTTTAAAGCTAAATTTGGCATACAATTTAAGATAGAGGGCGCCACGCCCCGTTTTCAAATAAGACCGACTTTTGTGGAATCGCTCTGGTCAGACAATGGGCCAAGTTTTAAAACTTAACCGTCGGGAAAAGGTTTTTTACTTTTTTCTTATACGGGATGTGCCACGCCCCTTTCTCTAACACATCCAACATTTTCCCAAAGTGTTCGCACAATCAATGGACATTCATTTACCAATTTTTGCAAAGATGGCTGCAACAGATCTCGAGATATACCAAGGTGCCACGCCCCTTTTTCTAAAACCATTCGTTTAATGCTAATAACACTCTCAGAATGATGATCTTGATCATGAATGTTTAAGGGCCCGTGGATAGAAACTCTGTAAACGTTTAAAGGACGAACCAATTGTACAAAATACTCATTAAAAAAAAAGTTTATTTGTAAAAATATATCTATGTATTTATAATCAACACATTTCCATTTCTACGGATTGTCCCCTGACTGCCACCGGGACCGGGATTGTCCATCACATATTTCTCCTTGGAGCAGGCCTTTTGATATTCTTCCGTTGACGAGTGTTCATTCCTGGCGTTGTGAAATCGCACTTCTGCGAAGGACTCTTCTGAAAACACACCAACTTTTATAACCTATCAATTTTCTGAAAGCGCCTACATCACACTCACCCTGACCCTGTACACGTTTCGCCTTGGCGGCCTTCCACCGTGAAATGATGATGCAAAAACTAGCAACCACTGCTACAAGTGGTACCAGTAACAGCAAAAGACACCAAGGGAAGGAGCTCACGGGTTGCACTCGGTCGCTGTCTACGCAATGAAATAGCTCGTCCTTTTGCAAAGCTGTCCCGTTGTCACAGCGGCACTGATTGTAGCCGACACAAGTTCCCCGAATGCAACCATAGATTTTGCCATCGCACAGTGGCTTGCACTGAAGGGACTCCGAGTCATACGAGTATCCTTCGATGCATTCGCAGCGATTGGGCTCTACACAGCGACCGTTCAAGCACGACTGTGAGCACACAGGGTGGCAACTGCCCTCCTGGGTTTTCCGGTATCCTAGGGCACAAATGCAGGTGCCGTCCACACAGGTTCCTCCTCGATCGCATCTTGGACATGTTCTCGTCACCGACCGGCGAGTTGTTGTTGGAACGTAGTGGTCTGTGGGTTGCACGAAGTGTGTTGTCGTTGTGTTTGGCTGCTTTGTTGTCGTAGCGGTCGTGGGTTGTACGAAATGTGCTGTCGTTGTGTTTGGCTGCTGGGTTGTGTAGATTGGTATTGCGAAGCTTGCGATAGACGGCCCTGTGTCGGCGTTACTCTGACTAATGTCTTCCGAGGGTATTTTCCGAGCTGAATCGACCTGGTATAAGGACTGCTCCGCTCGGATCTGGGTCGGTTCTTCGACCACACAACTTCCAGCCGCCGAGTGCGTGTAGCCCAATTCACAAGAACACCTATTGGGGGCATAGCAGGTCCCATTCCCACACAGAGGCTCACAGATTGGATCACACTTTGGTTGCAGTCCTCCCATCATCCTTCCAATCTCTCGATATCCTTCGCAGCAAACGAATGATGTGGTTGCTTTCGATTTGGTCTTAAATAAGAGACAGCCTTTCATTAGACGGTACGAAAAGTTTAAAAAAAAACCTATCTTACCTCTGTAACAAGCCGCCCGGTAAAAGTATTCATTTTGTAAATAGAATAGGTGACAACTTTCCTATCAGGACAGACTTTGCCAGACACAGCGGTCCATAAGACTAGGGTCATCCCCAATGACGCCGCGGTCCATTGAATTGTTTTCGCCATCGCATGTAACGAACTCGTTGAGGGCTTGAGAGGAACTAGCATCCAGATGCCTATGGCATTACTTGTGAGTTTCTTTATATTTTATCGCAGGAATAACTGCGCATTCTTAAAATCTCTCTTCCTCATGCTTACTAATGGTAAATTGCCCACTGCGTGGGAGGAGGTTCTGATAAGAAAACCACACTCTGTTGGTATTAAGTACGTCATGCTAAATGACGGCAGCAGCAATTTGTTCATCCATCATCCTAATCGGACATTTTTGTCGCCCAGCCGAGCATTTGGAACACATAACTGAAGTTTGAACTTTGAAGGTTCCAAACAACATTCCCGCTTGGGCTGGACTTGATTCCACTAGATTTTGCATTCACTTTGCTTATTTATTTTTTTATTTAAGATAAGAACTCACAAGTCTCAAAGTTGTTGGCGGTCTTGAAGTACCTCGGCTCAGATAAAAGCTTGTAATTTACTTAACGTTGTTTAAGTGGTCGATGGGCACGTTCGACCCCCTAAAAAGATAAATTTGTATACAAACAAAATCAAAACTACAGCAACAAGCTCAAAAAGGAACCTAGGTATGGCTTCTAAAAGCCGACATTTTTGGCAACTTTAATTTTATGTCTTTTCGGAACAGCTGAACTGAAGCTTCGACCCCTGTATGGTTGTCAAAAGTTTGAAGGATAAAGACTTATTGAAGTAAAAATCAGAAAGCAGCTTCTTTCTAATACCTAACAAGCTCTCGACCATACTGACAAGAGTCAGTCTTCCATCTTTTGTTCAAATCAGGCGTACCTACCTTCATATTTTCTCATAGGAAAAAACTTAGATGTCATGAGTTCAATCTGGTTCAAACATCCCACGTGCTTTTTACTGGCCAATACGCTAGATACAAGTACATCTACTCACATATGTAGACTGATCTATGATAGAAACGAGTTTTCCGCTTATTTGTAAAGATATTTACAATCTGGTTATCACAGCGTTCTCGCTTTAAAGCTGGTAATTCACAAAACAGTTAACAGCTGAGATTAACTGCATAATAGCTATTACAGAGAGGGGTAAATATGGTTGCGATTGCGGTACTTTACATTTGCGACGGCTATAAAGCCGAGCTTGGGTTGTAAGTAAAATCAAAAATAGACGTTTAATTTATTCCCTCGTCGTTGTAAACTGAAATTTATAGCCTTTGGCATTTCGTACGTTTCGATAACTTGCGGGGGAAAAGCTAAAGTCGTCAACAAATTCTGATGCGGTTTTTACACTGAGTATAGAGTCTTTTCGAGAAAGGCTTTGGATTGCATTTCGGAGGAAATTACTGATTGAATTTAATTGAATGAAGCACATTGTTTTTTGGTTACCTGAAAGATGCGCGATTTCTCATTCATTACGCAGGAATTTTTAGTAGAAAGACTTTAAGGGAGACTTCGATAACCTTTTTCAGTCTTTCTGGTGGGTAGAAGCTCTGATATTATTTGCTCACAATGAACCATTCTAACCACTTTACCATGGCTCGTAATCCATCTAGGTCCCTTAAGATAAGAGCGCATGCAAGGCCAGCTTTGTAATTTAAAAGAAAATGACTGCGTCGCTCGAAATTTGCTTGTAAAAGTTTTAAAACCTTGTTAAAGCTTTAAAGTATACCCTAGTTAAAATATAGAAGAATATATATTTTCAAACAAAGTACATTACCTACAAGTCGATTAAAAAAAAAATTAAAGCTTAGTAGAGCTTTTTTAAACTTAGTAAAGTCTCTCCGGAGCAAAGCAGTCAATTTTCGCGAGTTTTTACCAGCTTCGGCTTAAAGCTTTCATCACGTATCGGTCTGCCTGGGAGAGACTGGTACAGACCTAGGCTAGACGAGTCCCACCTATCATTGTTCGCGGACATTTTCAAAATTTCCTACACGTGTTGTGGCAGGAATGAATGGGCCTCAATATCTCAGCTTCATTTTGACACGCAAAACATCAATCTCTCAAGTAGAAGTCGATATGCAAGTGAGTCCTGTGTCAGGGAATGCACGTTCTCGGACTGTCATGAGCTTTAGAAGGAAAGAAAAGGAAAGGGCTGATGATTTTAGTTCGAAAGGGCTCAATAAATACCATCACTGCAGCAAGAGCCTTAAAAATTCCAAGTGAGGCCTAAAACTTCATTAATATGCAACCCCCAGAAAATACAAAGTTCAAAGCTGGAGATTTAAAAATTGTTCTAGATTGACAAAAGACCCCAACAAACCGAATTTTGACAGACGCAACCATTAAAAGTTGTTGTTATGACGGCAGACGAGTTCTAAGTGTCATTGCGTTGTCTTTCAATGACGTTAACACTGATTAAAATGGTGAGTCTTAGAATATTTCGATTTCAGATGAAATAACCGATCTGTTTAACCTCTCTGTCATCGTAATAGGACTTTTGAGAAAACCTCGAGTCACAAGGCCCAACCCGACTCCTAATCAGATAAAAAAGAGCGTGCGCCTGTGATTCCCACAGATGAACCATTCTTCCGGCGTGTGCCAAGCTGTTTCCCAACAGATGGCCTTATCTACTTCCATTATTTATGTGAAATCAAATTTCTAGATATACCACCATTTTAAAAGTAAAAGAAAAACGCCTGACAGTTTTACAAATTTCACATATAAAAAAATGTATTTCCTATAACTAAGGCTGTTAAATAAATAAATAAATGGACATAGGGTCTGGCGAGTTGTGAGTACTGTTCCGATCGTCATCGTCTCAGTTGATGAAGGGCGTCTTCGTAGAGCTGTGCTGTCCCGCATCCGAAAAGGCTACATCTGCAAAGGCATCACACATATGAAATTGGGTTCAAAGTTGCAACAAACAACTGTCATACTAACCTTGAAGGTCCAGGCGGTTATTTTTCGCCTTGCCCGCTTTGTACCGCCTCAATATCACGCCGACACCAATGACTGCCGCAACAGCCAGCACCAACGACAGCCATATGTACCACGACCAACTGGGCTTCGGTTCGAGGAACTCCCCCTCAACGCAATCGAACAGTTCGTCGTTCAGCAACATCGTGCCGTTATCACAGATGCACCGATCAAAGTCAACACAAGTTCCCCGAACGCAACCGTTGATTTTCCCATTGCATAAGGGCTGGCACACGAGTGCATCTGCGTTGTATGTGTAGCCGTCCTTGCAGCCGCAGCTATTGGGCGCGTTGCACCATCCATTCACGCACGATTGCAGGCACACCGGCTGGCAGTTTGCCTCCTTGTTGAGTAGATAGCCGCTGGGGCAGACACAAACACCAGAATCGCAAGTTCCTCGATCACACGACGCACATCTGCCCACACTGGCGGGGTGCTTGAAAGACCTGACCGCCGGTGTTTCCTGCTGCTCGTTTGGCACACAGCTTCCCTCCTTGGAGTGCCGGTATCCCAAATCGCAGGCACACCGATTGGGACTGTAACATTCCCCATTGCCACAGGGTGGGTCGCAGATCGGGTCGCAACTAGGTCCGTCGGCCGTACGCCGTGTCTCTCTATACCCCTCGCAGCACTCAGTCACATTCTGAAACAGAAGTCACACACAATTTAGAACGCACTCCTACTGTCACAGGACGATGAACCACTTACCTCTGCAACCAACGTTTGGATGTTTACAATCTCCTTGGTGCACCTTCGGCCAGAAGCGACAGTCAGAAGACTCGCTAACAGTAGGACGGGGGCGATTTCTTTCCACATTGTGCGCTGTATTCTCTCTCTCTGCGTGCTTGATCTGTACTGAGAAATAGCCGATGTTGTTGTGTGGTTTTTATACTCCGTCTTGTGGGGTAACCACAAACGCGATTGGAAATGCTTATTACTCACCCGATACTGGTTGGTTGGCCGTTGGCCGTTGGCAGCATGCCGGTGACGAAATGGCGCGCGATAGGGGTTGGTCTGCCGTCTGAGTTCAATTCGAGAAATACCATCAGTTGCAACGTCCTCTCTATCTAACTCTTAATTGAGGTCTGGGTAAAACATACCAATAACCGATCATGCGTCAGATCAAGCTAAAGACGATCAAGTGCGAGTAACCAGTTTGACGTCTCTGCCAGATGATAATTTTATTACCAAACCACATCTAACCATAGATAAAAATTATGATCTTCTTTATACGATGAATCACTGCATATCTATTTTTTTCGGGGCTAAAAGACGCTGTGGAGGCACGCGAGGAAGTCTTCGCCAGAGACTTGGGCGCATTTTTAAAAACCAGTCTTTAAAAAATCGCTTGTTCAACTAATCAACAAGCGATTGTGAATCACTGCAAATACGAGTTCGGCGGAATGGGAATTTCTGTACAGCAAACATAATCGCGTTAAGATTGTTGAACGGGTGTTCCCCTAGAGTATGGCTTCCCCGGCGGCCGGTGCGGCGGTGTTGTCAATAAAAGGGGCACGCGCGAAGGCATCGCATCTGCTGCTGATTTGTTTGTAAACAAAAATCTATTCGTGTGTAAATTTCTGAATAAGTCCGTTGTCTGTTGTCGGCGACGACATTTGAGCGTTTTTGCATGGAAAAGATATAAGACTGGACTGTTCAAGTGGTCAAACTTCTTGTTGGAGTAGGAGGAGCTTATGGAAATACATTTGGGAGACTTAAGGTAGTCTTGCATTCTTGATGGGATCTAAACATGAATGGACTGATATTTTGTACATTGATTTGTATAGATTGACGCTGCTTTTAAATTTGGCCATATGACGGAAGACTTAGAATAGAGTTGGCTTACAGAGGTTGAATTCTAGTCGAATTGGGAAACCGATGTAGTCTTTGGAAAGTGGTATCAGACATTCTTCCTGTCAGACTTGTCTGTCGGACGATGGAAGAAACTTCTATACCGAAGTCGTTAGCAACTTAACAGAGTCCGGCTTAATTGACGAATTTGACAAATCGACAAAAGGGTAGAACGTCACAGTAGACAGCTAAAGCTTTATGAGTTAGTTTGCCGATTTGGTCTTTTAAAAACGATAGCTCATCAGAATTTTAATCGCAAATAGATTTCTCTATTTTTTTGGACTTCCGAACAATTTAAGGACTTGCAGAATAAGTCTTATTTAGTCCAAATCCTGATCTATGTATCGAAATCAGGCTTTTTTAGATGATGAAGCCATTCTTATTAAGCTAAAGCCAGCCACACTTTGCGTAACCACTCAAAGAAATAACGCAAGCGCTAGCGCCACCTATTGTACAATATCTGTACTATTTTTGATTTAGTAACCATCCTCGGTACATGGGCAAAAACACGCCAAAGTTTCATCTCAATCGGGTGAATGGTATAGAAGTCTTCGAAAAACAAACAAACATACTGAAGTTGATTTTTTCGAAGGAATGACTCTCGCGCCATCTGTCGTATTTTGATTACCTAAAACTACCCTCAGATGTCGGCATATAGTAATAGCCAAAGTTTCTCTGCAATCGGATGAAGGGGAGAGAACCCAACTTAGAACAAACACGCACAGTCCTTGATTGTTATTCACATAGAAATGGCATATCTTACTTTAAGGCCCGACTTAGTTAAAAAAAATGTCAGAGTTGACCGCAGAGTCTTGTGGCGTTTGAACTAAAAAACGTCCTCAACCAATTTTGAGACTTATTATTTGAAGCGCTGTGGCAACCCTGACTGTGGCAACCCTGACTTCGAAAGCGGGTAACAAAGTTAAACCATAATTTATAGGGAAGCAAGGTGGAGAGGGTCCTTCCAAGGTAGTCGCAAAGAGCAAGTCGACGCGGGGTTACGTCTTACGAGTATAAATAAATAAATTAATAGATAAATAGCTTGCGCAACAGGTCCGTGAATGCCCAAGGCCTAGCTTCTCAAGATAGTTCGTTTTATGTGAGTTTTTCATTTTTGTGACGAATGCAAGGGATCTACAAATTCATGCCGGGCCCGAACTGCTAATTGAGAAGCTCTTTCAAGACAGTTTTACTCTCGGATGTTCGTCAGACGGTCGCAAAAAGTGCCGGAATGGAAAAAAACCCTTAAAAATTAATTTTTGTTTTCCAGGGACCGAACTTGGGACCACTCGCCTAGTAGTCCAACACACAAACCACTACTCCACTGCGCCTATTAATGACTATTTACTCTCTGTTTATGTTCTGTATAAATCCAGTGCACCAAAAATCATGTTTATCAAAGAAAACGCCCCCAAAAAGTGGGCGTGGTCCAAAAAGTTTCTTTGACGTGGCAAACTTTCGACATCGTCTGAGACATTTTTGCCTTTGCCGATCATTCCAAAAGAGCAGCTTTATCTATTTCGAGCCTTATCCTACTTTTGATCCACTTCCCTTCAGGTTTTCGAACGAAAAGAACTGCCACACCATATCCCCCCCCCCCCCCCCCCACCCAATCAAAGACCAAACGAAAGTGCAAAACAAAATATTTATTTCTAAAAAATACACCGCCTACAACAGCTGATCCTGTCCAGGGTCCATGCGGTTGTACGGACGCAATCGACTGATCCAATTGGGGCGCTTTTGCCAAACAAACAACATCGCTCCCACAACAAGAATGATCACTAAGAACGCAACGATTAGCATGGTCATGTGTTTGGATAGTCCTTTCTCCTCGGCCACCATTTCCGCAAGTGCAGCGCCGACGGTTGTAGTGTAATTCGACTCTTCCTCTTCGTAGCACTTGTACATCTGCGCATGACACACCAGGAACCCCTCAAAGCACTGACACTGCTTGTAGTTAATGCACTCGGAGGTGACCTCAATCGAGTCGTCTCCATCGCACAGCGGCTGACACTGGTGGGCACTGATTTCTGTCTCGTTCGTTTGCCACACAAACTTGGACCAGCAATCGCAGTCGTCGGGCTCCGTGAGAATGGCGTCGCCCGCCCAAATGCACGCAGTGCCGTTGTTAAGGAAACCACTCGCACAAACACACACGCCGTCCTGATTGCAGTTGCCATAGCGACACGATTGCTCGGAGCAGCGCAGCCGGCAGGATGTGTCATTTGTTCGGACGTAGTTTGGCCAGCAGTTGCACGTGTTTGGAGCCACACAGCTGGCATGTTGGCACTGCGGTTCACACATCGGCTCACACGAGGAGTTGACGCGTTGGTAGCCATCGACGCAGACGCAAGCTCCATCTGATGAGCAACTTTCGTTTGTGCCGCAGGAAGGGTCGCACGCCGGGGGCAAACTTGTCGTCACTACAGTTGTGTCTTCTCTGTAGACTGTTGAGGAGGTCGTGTCTTGTTCGAGGCATCCATTTGCGACGGACCGCTGAAAGCCACTCACGCAGACACATGTTGCGTTATCTGTTGCAGAGCATTCTTCATGCAGGCCACAGGAACCGTTGCAGGGCGGCTGTTCGCTGGTCGGCTGATCGCTGGTCGGCTCCGCAGTCGTCGGCGTAGTTTGTTCGATGGGTGTACAAACGAAACCAAACTCAGCCAACTGGCTGTGGTTCCCTTCATCACAAGTGCATTGTCCTCGTATACAGCTCGAGTGTCGCGGACACGGAGTTGCACAAATTGGCTTGCAGCTAAAGTCTGGATAGCCGTGGTATTGGTATCCCAGATCACAGCAGGCGAATAACCGCCTCGACCGGAGACCAATCTACAAAAAAAATTTGAAATATCCATTCTTGCATAATTTATATCAATCTTGAAGCTCACCCTCGTTAGTTTTCGTGGCGCATAATGCCTGCGACTAAACCAATCTCCCATCGAATCGAACGGTGTCATTTTGTAGTCGCTGATCAAGTAGGTTTCATATCGAATGCACGAACCAAATTGCAGTGCGCAATAAATTCTCAAAAAGGGAATGATGGACAGAAGGACTCGTTTCAGCGAGTTCATGATGATGACCGTTGGATATGAAATTCAAGACTGAAAACATTTCTGCCCTCGCAATAACAAACAGTGTCTGGATATCTACATTTATGTTTTTCTCGCACCAAAACAATGTCTGCAAGTTTGAAAGCAGTATCCGGTTGCGATAAGGAACACTGCGCATATGCACGGAATGACCTCGATAATGCAAAGCTGACTTTCAAAGTTCAGATAGAAATACACTTGCTGATTGTGGTGAGTGACTGCTTGAATGGTTTTTACACCAAGACACTAAGAAAATTGTTTAACCCTTTGAGATGGCGTATTTTTTTTTATTTGTTATTTATTTCATCAAATTGAAGGATAAGGCAGTTGCTTATTAAATTTCCTCGTAAAATACAATGAAACTTCTAAGCCTTTTGTGGCAGATGTCGAAACTTGTCTTCAACGTTTTTTATAGTTTTTTGGTCTTTGATCCTGTTTGAACTAAGATGGGAAAGCGCATAAAACTAATCTATGTTTTTGAAGGAGTTTTTGCTAGTCCATCTTATCGTGTGTAATATCGCTTTGCATTGCAAAATCCCTACGCAGTGTTGCCAGAAACAAAAATTCAAAAAAAAAAAAAAAACGATGAAAACCACTCGATCAAAATCGGACCTCATTTTAGGGAAAATTAATCAAAATACATGCGGGAATTTATGTACAGAACTCCACCTTTCATTTGTTACCATTTTCATAAAAATCGCTTTTGAAATAACGTCGTAATCGGTACGACAAAAAAAAACGGGTAAATTACTCTGATGCTGTGACAGATCTCATCCGTGAACGAGCAATTCATGGGGGAGTTTGGTTTAGCTTTGATATATTTTTGTGAACGTATGCGACACTGTTTTCTAAACCAATAAAAAAATATCCGAGAATAACCTAAATAGGGCATCAAAGGTCCATCTGTATAAAAGAGAGTTCTTTGGTACGAAGCCTCATATCGAATCCAATGAAATCTGACTTAAATCATCTGGACAGACTTGCACCAGGTAATTCTTCCCAAAATTCTCAAACCAGAAAACCATACTCATGACAGGAGTGGTTAGTGGGCATTGCCTTATGAAAAAAATATCTTTTTCGCATGGGCAGACTCTGTCTTGAGAGTGACGAATCCTCTCTTCACAAACTCATAAAATGTCCGGGCGTCTTTCTTGCTGACATACCCTCAAAAAAGATCTCTGTCAACCTGAATACCTCCGGAGTGAAAATATGTCTCAAGAACCTCTCCACGAAAGGCACAATGGGCTACTTTTTAAAGCGGCCCAGTTTCAGAGCTCCGTAGGCGCAGTTGCTTAGTGGTTAGTGTGTTGGACTACTCATACTAAGCGAGGTGTCCCCGGTTCGACTTCTGAAAGAACCAAACTACATCTTAAGGCTTTTTTCCACTGCGTTACATCCCGCGAACGTCTGACAAACATCCGAGAGTAAAACTGTCTTGAAAGAGCTTTTCAATTAGCCGTTTGGACTCGGCGTAAAATTGTAGATCCCTTTCATTCGTCCCAAAAATTGAAAACTAAACGAATGGTTGTGAGAAGCTAGGCCTAGGGTCCCACAGACCTGTTGCGCCAACTATTTACTTATTTTTTTAAGTTTCAGAGCCCCATAAAGCCGCTCCCGACGAAGCTTGAGCATACAAAGATCCATACACACGATGAGCCACCTCCTTATATTGACAAGTCGTCTATTCCAATGTTTTTTGAAACGTTGTTTCTTAAAGCCATGCGAAGTTTTGGTACTCCTTCGAAACTCATTGGTCTGTGAAGGTCGATATCTTTTCTAGAGTTTCTAATCCATCAAAGTAGGGAAGAACACCACGTTTTTAGACAGGGCGAAGTGCCAGCTTGTTAAGCCTGAACTACATCGAAACAGAAGTAGGAAAAAGTACAAAAAGCTACATCTATGAGAAATGTTTGAACTACGAAAGCTCAGAGCATTTTTTGTTACATTTTAAATGTCCGGAAGCAAATTTTTAAACAAAGCCGTGTGAAGTGACAAAAAGAGCTTTTCCTTGCGAAACTCACAGGAATTATGCGATGTTTGTTAAGGCATCATGTTGAAACTACACTCGAAACTCCTAAGATGTTTTTAGCAAAATATAGAGCTTATTATGGAGCAGGATCTACTTTTATTTCCATTGCAATCGGACGGCTTATTCAGAAGATATAAGTCTTTGATTATATGTGGATTTGTTTAGGCATCACTTGGAAACTACTTGACCAATCCATATGGACTTTTTGGAAAACGTCTGCACAAACATGCTGAATGATTTCAGTCTTTCCGAGGCAAAATATTTTTATTTGCCGCACGCTGTCGAGTCTCCTGTTGCCCATGCCCAGTAGGCAGCCAACTCAAGTCTTATTGAGAAGACACACCATCAAGTAGTGCAATTCGGCCTCTTACAAAGTCTCTTCCGCTGATAGTTCTTCTTGTTACAGTCACGAAAATCACAAATTATTCAATAGTACTATAGCGCCCTCTGTGGGTCAAATTGGCATAGCCCTTTATTAAATATCTACTTAGAGTAACTACATTTACAACACCAAACGCGGTAGACCACTAGGCCGGTATGCATGTCATCGTCTTCTCGTGGTACTTAAAGCCCGCATAGCAGATGCATCGATTTTTCGACAGGCAAATCCCGTTGTCACACTTTCTGTAAAAAGAGTACACAATCATCATCTATCCCTTTCAAAATCAGTCTCAAACTTACTGATAACAATCCGACTGGCAGACTCCATTCTTCAGCGTGAAATTAACCCGGCACGTGCAGACATTGGGCTCGATGCAGACACCGCCCGCCCCGCAGTCAGGACTACAGGTCGGTGTGCATCCGCCCTCCTTCAACGTGTATCCCGTGCTGCAGCCACAAGTCTCTGGCTCTGTGCAGTTGTGCATCCACCCGAAGCAGCCCTCCGAGCAAATGGGTCGGCAAAATTTCTTCGATTCGTCCAGCTTGTATCCCAGATGGCACTTGCACGTTCCATCCAAGTAGCACTGTCCATTCAGACAGCTGATGGGACAGGCGAACACACAGTCGCCGTTGTCGCTTTTCACAAACCCATCGAAGCACTCACATTCGTCTGGGCGAACACACTCACCATTGTAGCAGTTCTCACAGATGGGCCTGCAAATTGTCCCGCCATCTGGTAGCTTCTCTGCTCGATAGCCAGCGCAGCATGTTTCAATCACGGACATGTGCGTTGAGGAGCCAGTCCGGATGGTCTTCGCATGTGGATAGCCCCTCACGGCGACAGCTCTATTACAAAAGAAAGTCACTCGGCTATAGTCACTCAAAATACTCTACTTACGGCACCTCGAAGACGCATTTCTTGTTCGGATCCTCCTCCGACTGGGTGGGCGTCTTATGCAGCTGGGGATGTTGATGGTGAAGCCTGTTCTGTTGGTCGGTGCTGTAGTAGTTTCTATTGCGACCGTATTGCTGCTCCTCCGTCAAAGTCGCATCGCTTCCGTTGAATGCGAGCGACGCAAGTATCGACAGCACTATGAGCTTCCAACCGAGGTACATATTCGCAAGAGACTGGACGGAATAAACCGCGCAAGCTGGCGGTGCTTATCGGAGTTCTCTGCGTTCTCAAAGCCGAGCGATAAGCCATGTTCACCCTGGTGGCTTATCAGCGTTGTATTCGTCACAATGTTGTGTTTCGCAGCTTCTGGCGATACGCTTGGAATGTAGGTTTTGTTTTATTTCTGTTTTACATTCCCGTTCAAGAGTTGAAGGTCAAACGAATTCAAGGACTGAGAGTGTGGAAGAGTCGGGAGAATGTGGCTGCTGGTGCAGATGGCCTCAATAATGCGTGTGTTCTAAATTTAGTTCCCATGACTCATGACGGGGGCAACTTGAGGTAGCGCCATTACATCAGCCGTATCAAGCTTGCATAAACTTTTCCGAACTAGTCACTGCATTCCGCGCGATAAACAGCCTCCAATCTACACCGGAAAAATGGCAAATGTTACATAAAGTCGTAGAGCTCCTTGGGTCGAAAGAATAGGCGATCTCAGTAGTTCAACGATTGGCAAAGATGAAAGTTCTTTGGGTTATTTTTCAATTGGCTTTACTGCAGGCGCTTGCAGTCTACGGCGAGAAGGGCGTTTGTACGCGAGTTGAGCATTACACGGAGCGGGAAACGCACTGGGTCACTAATCGTCGGCAGGTGAAGGAGCGAGGTTTTCTTTGGTCATGGAAGTATCGATGGGTTGATGAGACTGTTCCTGTGGAATATGTAAGAACTGTTTGAAGGCTTCCGGCGAAGGTGATGTTGACGTTGTTCTGTATATTGTAGGTGGTGCGAAAAACTCGCTCGAAGACACAATGCTGTTCAGGATACCTTGGGCTGGAGCCACCCTGCAAGCCGATTTGCTCGTTTGGATGTTTCAATGGTAGATGTACTGAGCCGGAGGTGTGCACATGTAACTTGGGGCACCAGAAGGGGCCCAACAACAGGTGTCAGCCGGTTTGTGCGAGTGGCTGCGCAAATGGCGTTTGTTCTGCACCGGAGGAGTGTGCCTGCCTTAGGGGTTACAAACGCGATAAGGATAACTATTGCATACCGGTTTGTAACAGCGGATGTCCACTCGGGAAGTGTGTCGCGCCAAACAAATGCGAGTGCAACGTCGGCTACGAACTGGAACCACTCGGCAACACTTGCGAACCTGTTTGTGACAGCGGGTGTCCCTTCGGGAAGTGTGTCGCGCCAAACAAATGCGAGTGCAACGTCGGCTATGAACTGGAACTACTCGGCAACACTTGCGCACCTGTCTGTGACAGCGGGTGTCCCTTCGGGAAGTGTGTCGCGCCAAACAAATGCGAGTGCAACGTCGGCTACGAATTGGAACTACTAGGCAACACTTGCGCACCTGTCTGTGACAGCGGGTGTCCCTTCGGGAAGTGTGTCGCTCCAAACAAATGCGAGTGCAACGTCGGCTACGAACTGGAACTACTCGGCAACACTTGCGCACCTGTTTGTGACAGCGGATGTCCGCTCGGGAAGTGTGTCGCTCCAAACAAATGCGAGTGCAACGTCGGCTATGAATTGGAGCCACTCGGCAACACTTGCGCACCTGTCTGTGATAGCGGGTGTCCCTTCTTCGGGGAGTGTGTCGCGCCAAGCAAATGCGAGTGCAACGTCGGCTATGAACTGGAACTACTCGGCAACACTTGCGCACCTGTCTGTGACAGCGGGTGTCCCTTCGGGAAGTGTGTCGCGCCAAACAAATGCGAGTGCAACGTCGGCTACGAATTGGAACTACTAGGCAACACTTGCGCACCTGTCTGTGACAGCGGGTGTCCCTTCGGGAAGTGTGTCGCGCCAAACAAATGCGAGTGCGACGTCGGCTATAAATTGGAACCACTTGGCAACACTTGCGCACCTGTTTGTGACAGCGGGTGTCCCTTCGGGAAGTGTGTCGCGCCAAACAAATGCGAGTGCAACGTCGGCTACGAACTGGAACCACTCAGCAACACTTGCGAACCTGTTTGTGACAGCGGGTGTCCCTTCGGGAAGTGTGTCGCGCCAAACAAATGCGAGTGCGACGTCAGCTATAAATTGGAACCACTTGGCAACACTTGCGGACCTGTCTGTGACAGCGGGTGTCCCTTCGGGAAGTGTGTCGCGCCAAATACCTGCGAATGTCAGCCCGGTTACGCTATAAATTCGTCCAGCAACGCCTGTGAGCCGAGTTGCTCTCAGGGCTGTGACAACGGTTTCTGCTTTCGCCCCGGAATGTGTGTATGCGCCCAGGGCTACCTGATGGGGCCGCAAAACAAGTGCGAACCTGTCTGCAGTGGTGGCTGCATCAATGGTATCTGCATAGAGCCGGAGATTTGCAGTTGTTTGCCTGGATATGAAATGCCGACAAATTCGGTCAACGAGTGTGACCCCATTTGCGAGCCAGAGTGTCAAAACTCCCACTGTATGGAGCCGAACGTGTGCCTATGTTGGATGGACTACATCCCGATAAACCGCACGTCATGTGCACCGCACTGCGCTAAAAAGTGCATCAATGGGTACTGTTCGGAGCCAAACAATTGCACCTGCAACGAGGGTTACGAACCGCACGACTATGAGCCGAATGTATGTACGCCCGCCTGCAATGATTGTGACAATGGCGACTGCGTCTCACCGGGACAGTGCTTGTGCTGGCCAGGGTTTGAAAAGAACGAAACTGGCTCTTCGTGTTATTTGCCCAGCGATGCGACATCCACTGAGGGCCCCACTACCTCGGCATACGAAACATCTGACATGACTTCCGAGACGTCGCCAAGTACCATGGAATGGTCCTCCTCCATTCAAACAACAACAGAGGACTTAACCTCCGAATGGGATTCTAGGGAACACTCCTCAAGTGCAGACGTAGAAGTGTCTGAAGCGCCGCCGGCCAATGTGTCATTTGAACTGCCGCCTTGCAATTGCTGGTTTGCTTCGATGAACTCCTCCGAACCCGGTGGCTGTACGCCAGCATGCAACGGTACGTCTGAAGGGTCATGCATAGACGCGGAAACTTGTGCACTTCTCAAGGATCAAACCGAACTCGTCTGCAATGGAACCGTCTACATGTGCAAGGCAGGTGTGCAAGGCACCTCCGCTCAAGCGGGGAGTCGTAACTCCTGGATTTGGATACTAGCTGTCATACTAATAGTCTCGTTCGCTGTCATCTTTTTTGTTCAGAAGAATTGTCGATATCGGGGATCAGCCATTATTAGTGAAGAAAGTAAGTACGCATCCCGCCGTTTGACACGTTTCCTAACGCATTCGTCTCGTTACAGATCATGAATTCACGGTGCAATATGTCAAGTGATAGACACGTACTGTGCGCTCAGAAGTTTCCAGAGTTGTCGGCTGTTTTTAGCATATAAGACAAAGTGTTATAAAAAGTATTTAAAAAAGTATTTAAAAAAGTATTATAAAAAGTATATAAAAAAGTGTTTAAAAAAGTTTTTAAAAAAGTATTTAAAAAAGTATTTAAAAAAGTATTTAAAAAAGTACTATAAAAAGTTTTAAAAAAGTATTTAAAAAAGTATTTAAAAAGTATTTAAAAAAAGTTTTGAAAAAAACATTATAAAAAGTATATAAAAAAGTGTTTAAAAAAGTATTTAAAAAAGTATATGTAATGTCAAAAATGTATTAGGAGTTGAGCTGTCAACTTGTATTGAATAATTATGCACGGTTTGTTGGAAGATGTTTGACGTTTTTTTATATACCTCTGATGGGAAGGGTGATTTAAGTGTCATTTAAATGGTTGAAAGTATCTCACCAATTGATGTCATTTTTCTTCGGACATTTGACAAAACTGACTGATGAAAAACGAAGGCAAAACAAAAAACGTTGACACAACAAACAGATGGATCATGTCTTTTTGTAGATTTATGTAATTAGACACAAGTTTGACAGATATTTTTAACCAAATAATAGGTCCGACACTGACAGATGGGTACATAGGTAACTCCAACTTATGGATGGTGATCTTCATCAGTAACGCATATATCGAATGGGATGGATATAAATGTGGGTTTACTTTTCTGTCCGTTGACTTTGACACTGACAGATGACAGTTCTCACAAATTGAGATAAAGCTCATTGATTGGTGGGAAAATTGAGAGATTTCAAATATTTCTTGCTAATCAGAATTGCACGTCTGTTTTGAGAACTTTCATCGACTGGCCGTTGGGTTTGCATTTATTTCTGTAAACAAAATGTTGATTCACTCAAAGCAGCCGCGCCGACATAGCAAAAATAAGCAGATCTATGATAAAGCCAGCTGCCTAGCAAAACAATTATTTTTTATCTACAATATAATAAGACGTAGCCTATCAAATGTGTGTCCAAAGTGAACTAGGAAACTATAGGTACCTACTCAACGGATTTCGATGGAACTTTTACTAAAAATGTTTTTCTATTTTTTTAATTTTTCTGCGCTTATTCGCTTGAATATACTGGAAAGTTACTTCACTGATAACGCCTAAATATATTACTATGATGTAATTTCTTTAATTGTTTTTTTACTTATTCATTCAACTTGTCGTTATATTCAAAATACATGCAATGCTCCTTTGAGCTATTATTTATCTATTCAGAGGCTGGGCTAAAAACAAGTTCAAAACTGATCTTATTTGAAAGAAATAAAACAAATGTAACTCCACTTATGGGTGACACATAACGCTAGGTAGAAATAAAGAAACCATGTGTTTAGATATTGCTACTCTTATTTTGGACTCCCCGAAATTTTGGACAAATCGAAAAAAAATACAGAATGGAATTTTTCTGACGATTTTTGGCAATGAAAAATTTGTTCCCTCGGTCGAAATTTTCTACCGACATCTATTTTTCGAAATCATAATATATCTGCACCAATTTAGTTGATTATAACAATGTTCAGACTTCGCGGCCTTCTAATCTCCCAAAGGCCTAAATTTAACACCTAAAACAACTTATCCAGAAACCTTTTGCGTAGAGAAAAGATTGACTGCAAACTCCCCTAAAGTTTTCTACATCATCTGTTTCAAAAACAGCCTCAAAAGCTAGAAAGATTTTGGCAAAATCTCAGCGGAATAAAGACATAAATTTTGGCATTAAAATTCTGTAAGAATAAATACCAAAATGACTTAAAATTATATTGAAGCTTGTTTTTAACAATCACGTTGAAATGATTGCCCAAAAATGACCAAGGATTGTAAAATTTTTTTTGCAGTTTCCTAAAAATCTGTTTACCAGAGTTGTGGCCCCGATTTTTAAAGCCATTTCTAAGTTTCGTTTTTTTTTTAGGTTTTTGAGTAGTAGTCTGTCATTTCAGAGGCGCAGGGGAACCTATTTATTTCTTAAAATGTACCTTTCGCATAGAAACAAAAGTTAAGAAGATATAAAGTTTCCAATTCTGTCTTTATGACATCTTCCTAACTTCAACGCCATCTGTTAGTGAAACTTGGAACTAATTTTATACAAGTATGCGTATAATTATCACAAATTACTCAGTTTAATAACTCGGCTCTTCTTTGACGCTTCCATTCCACTGCGTAGATTGAAGTTTGCAAAAGTTACCTGATCATACATAAAGACAGTAAGTCATTTGATGGAGTATACCACAGCGCGCCGGTGTGCACTCACAATTCAGCGGCATACTTTCGGGCTCATCAAAACTATCCACCCGTGTGTATCTACTTTACTTACTCTCTCGTTATAATTCCAACTACGTGCTTACTTTAATCGATGATGGATGACCATGAATCTAATCGATCATACTCGTACATCCGACTTCGCTTCTCTCTGAGACAGGCTTTTCTGTTGTACTTCATTAAACAAACAACCGATGATTCAATGAAAAATCACAAATCGACGTCTCTTTCGGTGCTTTTTTTTGCACATCGCATATATTTTTCGATTTATTTCGTGAACAACGTTTAATTGCTCTCCGAGGCGATATTGTGCCAGTTCCATATCAACCCGCTATCTCGTTCAGCCTGACCCCAAACCAAAGATTTTCGAAGAAACGACAAAAAAAATTGCCTTCTCTGTTGTTTGTCGAACCTCTATCTAATGTGTATTTCTGAGTAAAATCTTCTACGGGTCTCACATTTGTGGTCGTATTTTCGTGGTCTTACGTAATGGTGATAAGCCGAGAAGTGCGAGAACTGGGCACTGGACGAATGCAGCTTTCAAAGTACACTCATATGCGCTTGAATTAAATTGACTTTATCAACTGCAACCAGATGCCTGAAATTCCATTTCTATCCTGAGAGCTGAGACCCTAGGGAGTGAAGTTTTTGTGCAAACAAAAGTATCTAACCGCCCACTAGGAATTTTCTTCAAAAGATCCACAAACCGCAGAGTTGCGCCAAGTTGGCTTTGAGTCGTCGGTGAATCGTCGTATTAGTTTATTAGAAGCGTTCGTCGTGAGAACACCGAACTTGAGTCGAGAAAAGATGATAAAGTATTTGATTGTTACACTGGCAGTGGTGGCTGTACTGCCGTACGTTGTGTTGGGTCAGTTTAAGACCAGGCAACCCGTTGCTTCGGGCAATCTGATTCGAGGTAACTCCTCGGATTTGTACGCGTCGAGCTATGGAAATAATTCGGCATATCCACCGTTGGCGCCAATAAACAGAGGGCCTCCAGTTAGAGGTGGTCCCGTGTATGTGGACAAGACTGCTGAGTTTTTGAATGAGACCCGCTCCAGGATGGCGTCCGGGATCTGCTTCACCGAAGTTCCGTAAGTAGATCGATCGGCCAGGGATGGATGAGTGTCTGATGCTTCATTTGTAGAACTGCATCGCTGGTGAGGAACCTGAACGGAGTGCCGAGCGGAAATGGATCCACACCAACAATGAGCCGCATCCAAATCTGCTGTGATGGGTATGAGCGCAACCCGCATATATTCTGCAAGTGTGACCCGATCTGTAGGGACGACTGTCCCAATGGAGTGTGTACGGCTCCGAATACGTGCGTGTGTCTGCCCGGAAACGTTCGTGACTACGAGGACAACTGCGTGCCAACCTGTCCGATTGGCTGTCGCAACGGCAATTGCCAGCCCGACGGAACCTGCGTATGCAAGGCGGGCTACACTCTGGACAGTGTGACCAGGCAGTTTTGTAAGCCACACTGCAGCAAGGGATGCGACTTTGGCAGCTGCGTTGCTCCAGAAACGTGTCGATGTCTTCGGGACTACGAACTCACGGCAACTGGCGTTTGCCAGCCAAAGTGTGACAACTGCGCTCACGGAACTTGTACCGCCCCCGGACTGTGCAGTTGCGATCGCGGCTACCTCAGGCAGGGCAATGCCTGTGAGCCGATTTGCGTTAAGTAGGTCACACCTTGGGGGTTGGTTGATTTTTTTTCTGATAATTTTTCGTTTTTAGTGGATGTGCCAAGGGCAGCTGTGTCGCTCCGAATACCTGTAGCTGTAAGCCTGGATTTGCCTTGGATAGCAGTGGATCTAATTGCGTGCCCCATTGCGACAAGCCCTGTTTGAATGGCTTCTGCGACGGACACAACGTGTGCTCGTGCAACTACGGATATGTCCAGGACGAGCAGCAGTCGAATGTGTGCAGGCCGCATTGTCCTTCCGGCTGTCCCAATGGATACTGTACTTCGCCGAATTTCTGCATTTGCAAGCCGGGCTTCATCAAGAGCGGCGTCAAGGGAAGACAGTCCTGCATTCCCGTCTAAGGTTGCCTCGCTTGGGGTATTGGTTTTTTTTCAAAACAAATAATAAAGATTGCTCTCTGGAGTGAAATACTTACTTGACTCGTTGGGTTTTTGTTGTCGCAGCTTATTTCACGAAGGATTACGAAGGAAGGATTATAAGTGTGGGTTTTTTTTCGGACACTATGATCGCCAATTGTCTCCGCCAATCGTTGTCAAAAATGTTCAATTTAAAGATCAGTAAAAAAATTCCAAGTTAAGCTTGATCGCCAATTTTCCAGCACTCAAGATCTTTTTATGTGAATTTATTGGTTGCCCAAGGTCCTTCTGTGAAAATTAATTGCCGATCTTCAAACATTTTTCACTCCGATAGAGATCGGGGTATAATGTTTTTAGATCGACAGTTTTTTAGAAGGACGTCTATAACTTTAGGTGATTGAAAAGTGAAGATCCTCACCGTTTTCTCTGCTGATCTTTAAATTGCCCTTTTTTGTGGGATGATCGGAATTGGTATTGGCATTTGTTGGCAATGATCTTCGATGCTATGGATCAATTCCTTGTCGATCTACAAAAAATTCTCAGTATCAGGCGTAAAGATCACAACATTAGAGATTGTGGTAGAATGATCGTCCTTCATTGGAGTGATCTTGCTTTTAGATCGACACCTAATAGGTTTTTTAGAAGGACAATAAGAACTTGGATGCCTTAAAAATTCGGATCCTCACACTTTTCTTTGCTGGGGTCGAATTACCGCACCCGTGAGCGAGCGATACCTCACTGAATTTTGGTGATTTTACATGCAAAACAATAACAAATTCAGTCACGTATTGCTCGATCACGGATGCAGTAATTCAACCCCTGGTTTTGAATTTGCGATGTTCTTTATGGAGGATCGGCATTTAGTGGCAGTGATCCTCGATGCATGTCGACCAATTCCTGGTCGATCTACAAATCAATTGCAGTGGCGGGCGTAAAGATCACTCCATTAGAAGCATTGGTATAAAGATCATCCTCCGTTTGAGTGATCGTGTTTGTGGATACACATCTAATTGTTTTCTTAGAAGGACCTTCTGAAGTTAGAGCACCTACTTTATAAGTGGGGATCCTCATGCCTTTGGTGATTTTAAAATTGCGTTTGTTGTGGGAGGATCGGCAAGTACTGGGACATTTTTCGCAGTGATCCTCGATGTATGTCGATCAATTACTTGCTGACCTGAGAACATATTGCAGTATCAGGAGTAAATATCACTTCATTAGAGATCGGTGATCTTGCCTTAAGATCGACACATATTTGTTTTTTTTATAGAAAGACCTTCAGAACTTGGGAATTCTCACGCTTTTATCTGCCGATCTTCGAAGTTCAAACAGGATTAGGAGGATCGGAATGTATTGGGATTTTTTGGCAGTGATCCTCGATGCTTTATAGCTCGAAAGGCCCTCAACCCCAGTAGTAGATAAAGCTTACCACATTCAAGTGATCTTCGAACACCTGTAGATCGATTTTGCTCAAAAGATCAGCAACTTGCCGCACACCACTGCCTCGTCACACATACTACCCTCAAAAATCGTACCTCAAACACAAAACTCTCTATCAATTCTCATTAGCATAACCAACAAAAAGAAAACAACACAAAACACTGCCTTATCACTTACGCACAAATTTCTCAATACGCACCAATTTTAATGATTTGTGGGTCACCCTGCTCTGAAGTGATAAGAGACGTGTTTACTAAAACTGAACAGACAAACTGTGCTTCAGAAAATGACTTCAACATTTGACGTAGACCCTTTGTGAATCGCAGATCGTAGAGAAAAAATGTATTCTTGGTTAAGTGTGCTTTTAATGTGCGCCACACTGATCGGCTTCAAGTCAGTTCTCGGCAACCCAAACGTCGTTGGCGATATCTCCAATCTAGACAGTCGTAGCCAGTCTTACATATCGGTGGGACCGCACAAATGTGCCAAGCAAGTGCCGTAAGTGTTATTGTGATCGTATAGCATTGCAAAACTGATTTTCGTTCAGGGCGGTACTTTTTCGCACAGAAAAGGACGAAATAGTGCAGGGCAACGGCACAAATATCTACTTCCATCACATCGAAGAGTGCTGTGAGGGATACAAGCGCACCAAGTACGACTGGAACCGCTGCGAACCGGATTGTGGTGTAAAGTGCAAGAACGGATTCTGCCGAGCTCCGGGTCGATGTGAGTGCTTCGACGGGTTTATATTCAACGACCGCGGGGAGTGTGTGTACGCGTGTCCCTTGGGGTGTGAAAATGGTCGATGCTACTTGAACGGGACGTGCCGCTGCAATCACGGATACTTTCTGAATCCGAGTAAGACCTTCTGCAAGCCGTATTGCATCTCCGAATGTGGACACAATGAGGTTTGTGTTGCACCAGACAAGTGCGACTGCAAGGAGGGCTACCAAATGACGAGGATAGGATGCCAGCCGATTTGCACCCCCGACTGTGGGCACGGGCGTTGCGTCGCTCCCAACCAATGCGAGTGCTTTGCAGGGTTCAGCATTAAGCCGCCAAAGACGGTCTGCGAGACTGAGTGCTACATGTAGGTATGGTTATTCAGGAGCGTCCTTGAAGATCTATTCATTTTCGTCCTAGGACTTGCGAGAACGGCTTCTGTGAGTCCCGCCACCGATGCCAGTGCTTCGACGGCTACAAGTACGACGGGAACACGTCCAGCTGCCTGCCGGACTGTGGGGACAAGTGCGAGAACGGAGTCTGCAAGAAGCCGGGCATCTGCGAATGCTTCGAGGGCTACGAGCTGAAGGGGCCAACTTGTGTACCCGTCTGCGAGCAGTGAGTTACCAAACAGGGAGTCCGCGTCATTCTTTTACCCCTACTTTTCATTGCAGCGGCTGTGGCTACTACGGCAAGTGTATCTCGCCGAATGTGTGCGGCTGTGGCCTATCCAACCAGCAGTGCACCTTCGGCAACTGTGACGCCTTGGGTCGGTGTATCTGCAGCCAAGGACTGATTCGCTTTGTCGACAAATGCGTGAATCCAAACCGCCTCGAAACGCTGGTCAGCAACTACGACCAGCGGCAGGTATACAACCAGCAGCTGAAGGTCGAGTTCCACAACCTAATTGGAAGACACTTTGTCGACATCTACTCCTTTTGATGTACGGTTTCCCTTTAATACTTAGAAGCTAATAAATTACAAAAAATTTGTGCGTGAGTTTTACATGTGGGAAATCTTGTGGGAGGCAGGGTAGCGTATTTCGTCGTACAGATGACTGTCTATGCTGCCCTTGCGGGACTTGGGCACCACCGAGTACAGCGATTCCTTTCTGGCGTAGCAGTATGGCGGCTTCACGGCAGCGTTGTTTGTCGGCGAGTCATAGAATTCCGGACCTTAAATTAAACCTATTTTCATTAAAAGTGTCCACCTGTCTAACTTGCCTCTACCTACCCTCGACTTTGTTCCTCAGCATCTGGCTGAAGGCCGGCAGATCGGGCAGTGGCTTGGTGAACGCCTTCGAACCGATCGACGCATGATCGCCC
The DNA here is from genome assembly GCA_936431705.1 of Cheilosia pagana. NCBI lineage: Eukaryota > Metazoa > Arthropoda > Insecta > Diptera > Syrphidae > Cheilosia > Cheilosia pagana. The sequence continues at coordinate 2,128,902 of OW386169.1, forward strand.
TCTGTGTCAATGTGATTTGGCATCGCGTGGCGCTTGAAGTTGAACTTCTTGTAGACAGCCAGGAAGCCCAATGCCAGCACGACCATGATGCACAACAGCACCACCAACAAGACTGTCAACAGCTTCGACTCATGGTCCAGCGATGGTGAGGCGATCTCGAGTCGGGTGTCGTTTGTATCGCCCTTCAACTGATCTTGCTGCCAGTTCGTTATGACATGGATGACCTCTGGAGTCTTGTCGACTCCACCCGGCTGATGGAGAATGATCGATGGCGTTGGATGATCGGATGGGTTGATCAGGATGACCTCCTGCAGAGTTTTCGGTGTGGTCACATCGACAATGGTGTCCGACACAAGCACTTTAACGGTTTCGGTGGTGCCAAGGTTCTTTGCAATTCGATCGAGGTTTTGTGTGATGTTCACGATCGTAGAGTTGAGTGTTTCGATCATCGACGAGGTCACATTGACTGGGAGGCTGCTGTCGTCGACAAGACATTCGCCCGTCTGGGGATTACACCGATTCGAGCTGCATTCGCAGGTCTTTTTGCACATGATGCCATGGAAGCCCTGCGGACAGGGCAATTCACACCTGAAATTTTAAAGGGAAATGATAATTTGTTTTGGGTTAAAATTAAACTCACCTATCACCAGTCCAACCAGATGTGCAGTGACAGATGCCCGATTTGTTGTCGCACACCGACTGATTGCGACAGCGGCAGACATTCCTGCAGGCCTCTCCCCAGCGATCGTGACGACATCCTAAATGACAAATTTTCAAGCATTAACAAAATTGTTGTTGGCTCCTGCGGGTCACTCACTCTGTGTGCAATGCTTGCCAGTGTAGCCGGCATCGCAGCTGCATTCGTTCGGTGATTGGCAGTAGCCACGACCGCAGCCGCCGCGACAAATCGGCTTGCAGATCGTTTCATTGATCGATGTTATTCCAGCATATCCATCGCAGCAATATCGTATCGTGCGGGTTTTTGTGACGTTCTGTGGGGAGAGAGAAACAGATTAAAAATTTGGATTACCTAAAAGTATGCAACACAATTGAGAAATGTGAGTGGAAATTCGAAACAGTGATGCCACTTTGTTAAATGACATTTTATCATCATTATTTCTTTAAATTTTTATAATTATGTTTTATGCTGGAATATGTAAAAAGGATCCTTTTAAAGCACGATTTATTCGTGATCAGCAGCGGGGATCAGCTTGATATTTACAGAATCAATATTTTCCATAAACCCACTTTCAGACTGTTGACTCCGCGATGGGGACTTTCAGAACTTCTTCACTAGCATCTCGAGAGAAGTGATTTCACAAGTTGTTCGCCACTTGCTGTTTTTGGTAATCAATCAGTTTTATTACAAAGTTTGCTAGGCGCCATCTGTGAGTCAAGAAGATTTCCTTAAACTATTGAATATTTAATACACAAACCATTTTCAATAAATGATGGATGAAAGTAATACTAGTATGAATTTATAGTGCGCCTCATTTAATACAATACCTAGTCCCCACACAGTAGCGTAATTTCCATAGAAAATATAAAGCCAAAAAGTCCTCTCTTGGAGCATAAAGTGGTTCGAACTGCATCCTCCTCTCGTCCCACCTCTCAAAATATGAAATATAGACTGGGCATATAGCGATATGTTAAGGCACGAGTATTGAGCATGCCGGTATTTCAATTAATTTAAACCCATTCCATTTGGTAAGCCTTCCTTTCACTTACCAACTCGCGTAATTACACTTCAACCGAATCCCATTAACGCATACCGCAGAAAAAAACCAGCGAAATTTCAATAGAATTTTCTCTACCGCGCATAATAGGTTATTGCAGATGGACGCCGCGTGCATTCGCTTGACCAGGAAGATAACCACCATTCCTCTAAACAAAAACAAAGTAATACAAATCTATTCGGTTAAACAAAAGCAACAATCAGATTGCTGCTGGTCCGAACAATTACCCAGGGAGTCGTCTAGTCGCACCGCACACAATCGACAATTGACATCCTACAATGGAATATTACGCGTTCGTTTTGGTTGTAAGTGTTTTAGTGATAATCCAACAAGGAAACGAATCACAGAGACAATTAACGTTAATACAAGGCAATAATACAAATGCAGCATATAGAGGAGTGACCACTTGCAGTACCAGCGAATCGGTCCACTTTCAAATGGTTTGCTAAAGTAAAAGAAAGAGGAATATGTAGGCGTAGATAGACTGTGCTTGAATTATAGCCAATGCGCTTATCACAGCATGGTACGGATATGTCCATGAGAAGAGCGCGAACTGTGAATGCGGACTATGGAGTAACTCGTTCGTTATGGAGCTACCGGCATGGACGAGGAGTAGGCCTATGATCTATGGGGGTTTTAAGTGGACGCATGAATCTGTGGCGATCACTTTTTAAGTTTGTATACGTATGATGTAACCCAAATCGATCAAGAAGGTCTGTAAACATCAATTGGGGTCACTGAGGATAGCCCTTTAATGGAAATTGAGATCACCACCACGATCGTTTCGGTTTGATTTGTAGATCCTTTTTTCTTAAGATCACCATCAGCACTGATCACTGCGATCGTTTCAATGACTGACAATTTTAAGCAAAAAGGTTGAGGAAATAATAAGATTAACGACTTCAAAAAAGTGTCTTTAACTTGGCAAAGATCACCACCACTGATCACTGCGACCATCTTAAGAAAATGTTCCAAGAACTTTCTAAAATAAACCGTCGAAGATCTATGAATCCAAAAATATATATTCTTTACGAAGATCACCACGATTACTGCCGATCGTTTCAGTACCTATATAATGGTATTAGAAGAAGTAGCTTTTTTTAAAGATATTGGAAAGATCAATGAATCTGAATAAGAACCACCAAATTTTTCCGAAGATCGTTTGAGAGAAAAGTTTAAGAAACTGTCCGAAAGCATCATCCTAAGATCACTCCACTGATCGTTTCAAAACGCGATGATCTATAAAAGTTCCGAAATAAATTATACAAGATCAACGAATCCAACCAAGAATTTGTAACTAGGTATACTGCTAAAGATCACTACTGACAGTGCGATCGTTTCACTACTGACAGTGCGATCACCACTGATCACAGCGATTGTCTGAAGAAAATAATCGATGAATTCCGAATCCAGGTTAGGACTTACAACTTTAACTTGATCATTCCTATTAAGAAAATGACTTTGCACATTTCTCTTTACATCGCTACTGATCACAGCGGCAGTTTGAATGAACTTTCGGAAAGAAATTGGTGAAGATCAATGATTTTAATTCCGAAAGATCACCACCGATCGTTTCATTATCACGATAATCCTAATAAAAGTTCGAAGAAAGATCAGGAAGGACCAATGTAACTAGTTGTGACTTTGAACGTATTCTCAAAATTACTACTGATCACTGCGATCAATGATCTTTGCTACTTTTTCTCAAGATCACTTCACAGATCATAAAGACAGCCTTCGAAGAAAGATCGGCGATTCAAATTCCGAAAGATCACCACTGATCATGCACTAAAACTTTGCAGATCACCTTACCGACTTTTCGTTTTCATCTGCCTGCTCTCACGGTGTCGTTAATTAAAATTTCCTGCGTCCAAATGCGATCGCATCTTATGTCCAATTGATCGCAGTTCTCACATTAACACAACTTGCTACACTCTTATAAATCGAGCAATAAGAACAAAATGATTAATCACATCCACACACGACCACGAGTGCAAACTGTGTACGCTCTCGAGGGCAATTGCTAGCGATTAATTTATTCATTCGCATAGGGTGGGGGTCGCTTAGACTCGCGCAGAGTACTATAGCCCCTCGGCTATGACGACGATCATCTTGAAGGGACACAACGATGATCGATTGCAGACACAACCCAGGGTGGGTGGTTAAGTGTTGAGCAACATATTTCCTTCAATTAGATTGAGATTGGTTAAACAAATCGCACAAACTACACACTCACACACGCATACGCACCCCGGATATTGACCAATCCAAAGTGTTTTGCGCTGATCTACTTTATTTCTCAGACTTTTACTAATCCGCTAATCATAGACCAGTGATCATGGTCCGTATGTGGTTGTTGCAACTGTCGAAACTTCAAGTTGGACCAGTTTATTGCACTCGACGCGACGGTTGGTGCAGCATTTAAAATTGCAAATTCTGTGCAACTTCCGCTCGGCACAAACCAAAACACACGCGCTCAGGGAACGGTCCTCTCACTTATAGTTGCATAACCGGAAAATGTGTCTTGAGTATAATGGGGGGCCTGTCAGTAGCAAGAGTTTGGACTTTGGAGGGCTTCCGCTTTACGGTCGAGAGTTATTTTGAGGGAATTCCTCAAGTGGGTGGTTGGTGGTCGTATGGAGAGCACGCGATAGTTCATTGAAGGCAATCGAGTCGTCGAAGGAATGACGGGAATTTCCTTCGACTGGTCGGAGCGGATGGCTGTAACCGGTAGTAAGTGGTGCTGGTTTTATTTGCATGTGAGTGCGGAGACTGGACATTGGTTCGAGAGTGTTTTGCTTCTTGTGCGGGGTGTATTTTGGGACTCAGCGGTGAAATAGGAACAGTGAAACAACACACCACTTTTGGGGCCCTCAAGGACAAGAAAAATCGACCAACTTGGAGTTGAAGCGGAGGACAGTTCTGAAGAGTCAAACTCACTCAACTCCACCCGATACCTGAAAGCCTTGCCCTCCATCAACCCTTATACGCTCTGTCGCTGTCGTCCAAGTCCGATTCGCGCCCATAGCCCGTCTAAAAATAGACTCCAACCGAGATTGTCTCGATCTAATCACCTCAACTCCTAAATCTAGCACAGCGATTTATTGTAACCAATTCATCAAGCTATACATTGTTGGCTCACCTCGTCCTCATTATGAGGCTGCAACAGCAGCTATGCAGCTACATACGCGCGCGCCTACTTCTAAACGCGTTTTTTAATTTCGCTAATCCAGTTTTTTGTTTACCACTAGCCATTTCCTTCTTGGCCAAATGAAAATACATTTTATATAATTGATCTGTAAACCGGAGCGATCAAGTGACTATGGATACCGCGTGCGCAGAGCGGCAACGCAAGTTGCTCGCACCAAAAGCGCAACAAAACTGCAACACTTTGACTCAGATTGATTACAAAGTTGCACACAATCTGTGCGTCGGAATTCTTGGTCACTTAGTCGATTACTAGAACTCAGGCGGGACAATTCAAAAGTGGACTTGTGTGTTAGACAGACGACACCGCAAACCGTTCATATCGCACTCCGAAATGCGCTCACCATCAGCATCTATATCGCCAAGCATCACGCATCCAATAATGGAAAACCTGATTCACCCTGAGATGGCGGTGTCTGGTATGTCGCGAACGGTACAAGCGAAAAAAACCGGCATGGGAAGACTCTTGGACTGAAATGAAAGTGAAAATGGAAAATTGGATCGACAATTGAAACTGGAGGTGTTGCGGCGGAATGATGCTGCGCAACTATGGGTTGTGTTGCGATGACTGGTGAAGGAACTTTGCTTCATCTCATTGCGATTTTGGCTTCGAATTTCAGGAAGCCTTTTATGATCGCAACTGGGTATCGAATTCGTCTAAGGGACGATGAGGAAATCCCCATGGTATGCGGTGTCGTGCGGTACACCGTGTACATCGTGTTGTGTAATTTTTTTGTAGGGCGGTGGCTGACTGGTTGTCTGTCTATACAGATGGGGTTTCAAGTCTGGGAATGAGATTTCGTTATTATTATGACAGTGTGATTAGTGTCAATTTCAATTTAGCCGGTGGCGTATGTGGTGGGACCGTGCGCCGAGTTGCTTAAGGGGGTCTGAAAAAAGTTTTTAATTTACCATCTTTGAGAGTGAATGGGAGTAAATTTTAACTAGATTCTTGTCAAATTAGAAGGAAACGCACATTGGTCGTAGTCTTGCCGACAGCAACTTCAATCTAACCTACCCTAAGGGTTCTTACAGTGGATCTTTATGAGTATTTAGAGTAAGACTAGTTTTAGGCCTATCAGGAGGGCCTCTATTGCACCCACCTACAGCCTGAGATGTAATTTTTGACTATCCGTGGATTGAACTTAAAACCCCTCGCTCAGTAGTCCAGCAGATAAGGGGATTCTCACTGAAAATGTTCCTGTTGTACTCAAATGACTTCCAGCGTAGTTCCACTCTATAAAAATGCCGGTAAAAATTGTATTCCAATTCCAGGCTATGCAAATGCTGCCATCTGTTAGTGAAACATTGAACTACTATTTTAAAATAGGGTGGTCAACATTTTTTTGGAATAAAAATATTTTTTTGAGTCCGTTTTCTAGGGTTTCATTGGAGATGCTGTATTAAATATTTATTTCCACATATATTCAAATTTGGACAGTGTCATTTGTGCCTTTGATATATACAACTATGCATTTTGGTTAAAAGGCCTAACAAAGAAAGTCTTTGTGGCTTTATATTTGAGCGGTATGAACTCTTTCTGAGATATAGATCACAAAGAGTGAATTTAAAAGATACCAGAAGTGAAATAAATTATGCTGGGATGGGTGTGCCACAAGGTTCGGTGTTGGGGCCCATACTTTTTCTTATTTTCTACAAATTCTCCATTTCGGATTATTTTTTAAGGAGTTATCCATCATTGCTGATGACTTCGAGTGCGTTTAGGGTTTAGAAAGTCTTTAAGATCCAATTTCAGACAGTAATTGGTATCCAAGTTCATTTAGAAAATATTTTTCTTTCATGCGAAGGGGTGTCTTAAATAAGCTGTGCTTCTTGTTCCACTTCAACTACCTTTCTTCGAATCGTTCTGAAAATTTGATCTCTCTAGCCCTTGAGTCTTTTTTAAAGTCTTTCATCAACTGCAAAAATTTATTTTGTATCACTTTACTAATATCCTCACAACTCGAAGATAAATGCATTTCCACTCTGTCACTCATTCGCCATAGCTGCCCACTTTAGCCACAATAAAAAAAAAACATAAACGACAATCAAAACCCGTTCAATGTGCTCCATTTTTGTGTCAACCCACTTCCTGTATAGATCAAAGAAAAACACCTCACTTGACATTCCACTTAATTAGTTTCTACATCATCTCGTACATTTCCCGCAGCGCAAGATACTCACAGGCAATCTACATCCCCCTCCACAGACTCACCTCCAACTTGATGACTTCCCGAAATTCAGTCTTGTAATTCGAACACCTTGGGGGAAACTCGAGACACCAATTCGATGTACGGACACGAACCTGCTGCATCGATGGTGTTTGTATCTGCTCAATGTATTTCTCTTCACGCGTGCAAATGTGATTGGCGATCGTTAAGGTGGTGTTCACCCCATTCACCGAGGTAAGGGTTGTGGTGCTTGTGCGATTCGCGTTAACACTATTCGACTCGGCGGCGGCACAGGTGGTGTGACATATCACCCCGGACACTAGTAGCAGTATAGCTAAACGTATCTGCAGCATTTTTTATTTTTTTCTTATTTATCAAGAGTATCTTCCCGTCGCGGATGGAAGAAATTATTTTTATTTTTTTTTTAGCAATCGGATTCTCGAGTTTGATCGGTAAGGCGGAACAGCGATAACTGAACGATTCTGAAACTCTCCCCCGAAAACTCCCCAAGCGATACACAAATTAGTCGACATTACTGCTACTGACAGCTTGCTGCTAACTGTGTATGTCTTACTCTATCGCATTTGGATGACAATTTGTTTGTGCGTTTGTTTGTTTTGTTTTTGTGTCTGCCTGACTGTTAGCTGGGTAGACTCATTTGCAATGACGATGTCCTTAGTGGGAAGACCTTACTCCAAGTTTTTGTTGTTGCTGCTACTGTTGTTTGATGTTTTGTTTCGTTGAAAGACCCTCGCATTTGTGTACAGAGTTGAGTCTATGTGCGCAGCATTGCATGCGGTAATTGATTGAGGCGCATGTAGTGTACTTACAGTCGGTCGATTGACCCTCATTGTGTGCAGTGGCGGCGCATGAATTAGGTCGGCTTTGAGGGGGGTTTTTCAAAAAAATATTGTGCACGAAATCAAGTAAGAACTTAATCAGAAATTTTGTTTGTCCTATGCTTCCAAATATTTACCTAGTTTGAGCAACATATAGTAAAACCTAAACCGGTCCTGTGCCTGTTACTGGTTGACGCGAAAACTACTGTACAAATTTCGTTGAAACTTTTTTGCAATATTTATGAAGTCTTTGTGAATGCTATAGGCTATATCGTTCATTGCCACGCCTACTTTTTGGGGGCGTTTTTAACCGAAATGTATTTTTTTTTCTACTTTAACTTGCACTCAAATAATTCTTAATAAATAGAAAAATGGAAAACCTAAGGAAGCCGGCACTTTTCTAAACCTTTTAAGCTATCTGCTGAGTTCAACACCAAAATCTAAAAATAAATCGAAAAATATCCACTATTCGACATCGAGCGTGTGTCGACCCCCCCAAACGCACTCCACTGTGCTCACCGTCTCCTCAAGTTCATTTAGAATTCACTTTCACGTACAAAACTGTCTTGTTGTTGTACCGCACAGCACCATTAACTCTCGTCTTGCTATAAGCCCATGCGCACGCTCCATCACACATTCGCACAGTCAAAGGGGGCAACGCTGTCCGAGAAACACTTTCTGAATGAAAAATGAACAAAACAACAACTGGTCGGGAGTTTCTTGATTAATGTCTCAGCAAGACCCAGTTACATACCTAGACTCGTACACAAATTGAGTTAAATCGAATTAAAGCGCTTATGACAGCGTATACCACCCCACTTGTTGATTCCGTTTAGATCCGATCAAAACGAGACGCCGCGTCGCTTCACAATACGTTGCGACTCAGTTTGATTTAATTTCAAACAAAGAATCAGGCGAAATGTCAGGTCGCTTTTATTGTATGTATCTTAGAATTAAAATGAAAATCAAAAGCCAGCTGGATAGGTCAGTTCTAGGGGTGGAGTTGTAGAACCCTCCGAAGACTTGCAGATTCGCCGTTTCGGTGCTGCGCTTGCAATAGTCGCCGTCATAGCTCCAACCGACGTACTCCTGATTGCGAATGTTCTCCAAGCGGAGCCATTCGGTGAGGGGTGCAAAGTACTGACGGAGCGCTGAACCGTCCAATCTGCCCTCGCCGAGTACTTCGTCGAGCACCTCTTGCCAGGGTTGGGAGGACCCTTTCTCCATCAGACGTCTGGAAAAAAAAAAAAATACAAAAATGCCCGTGAGTCAATAAAAGTCCACTCGGGGTGGGAGTACTTACTTTAGGAGGTTCCCCGCCTCTGGCTGCCGATAGATGTCGCACTTGTGCAGTGGTTTGTTCGGGTCGGCTGGGTCGTACTGCTTCGAAACTTTGCACATTGCCCGATATATTTGGAACTGCAGAACGGTGGACACAAAGTATCTGAAAAAAAAACAAACAAACATTTTAACAAAAATCACAATAATGAGTACCCCGCGGGTTTTCACAGCCAAGGTCGGGGCCACCTCTGTTGCGATTTCGGAAGTGAGGTGATTTAATGAGAAGAAAACAAAATTGCGAGTCAATTTCCGTGGCAGTTTCCTGCATGAGGCGTGAAGTGTCCGTCACATGGAACTTCGCCTCATATCGGTCACAATCGCACCAGCTGGGTGCGCTGCGTTGAAAGCGAGGTGCACACTTTTGGTCAAAAGCTAATTTTCATTGCCGTCGAGACGTGAGGCTATTTTTTTACACCTCAAATACACGTGACAGGTTTGTGACATCTTCCAGCCAAATATGACGACTTGGACAAGTGGTTCTTGTTAGCAAAAAAAAAATAAACACACTCTCGACCATAACCGTGGTAATCGGATAGACTGCTAGTTCCGAGTTGAAGCTATGGCCAAATGCCAATAAAAACGGGGAGCGTGTATGTGCGTATACCGTGCAGTGCGTGTGTACTACGACGAAACGTGAGGTTGATCAAAAATGCGCAACGAGTGGGTTGGACGGTTTTTTTTGTCGACGTTTGTTTGTGCGTACCCGTTGCCTATTTTAGAGGGCAAGGTAGTTGGGGTTGTGCAACTGGAGTACTAATTGGCGTTTGATCGAATTTCACCCTCACTCTCTCTTTCATTTGAATGATATCGGAACTGGGTTGTGTTTTGGTCACATATTTGAGCCAAAAGAATTCTATTACGCAACGTAACATTCTGATACGTGACTTTGTGGTTATGCAACGTTGATTGATGATCGTGAATGTTACATGTGCAATTCCAAAATGAGAATGTCACTTTTCACTGAGACACAACAATTCGCGTTGCGTCTCGACTGTCCATCGATCGTCGTCGACTATATATATTTAATCTGAATTACATCTAGTTAAGAGTGCGTGCAGATCGACAGGTGGCTTCAGGTTGCGTATCTTTGCCAGACGTCTGCCAATTTGTAATGTTGGATAAGCGTTTGAGGCGGCTGCGTAATTGCGTCAAGTGATTAAACTGGTTGAGATCTTCTAGTCAGTCGATTGGGTATGTGTGATGTAATTTTATTTCCATTTGAAGGTATGTGTACATGATTGCTTTGTGGGCTGGAAAAATTGTTTATTAGATTCCCGGAGGGAAAGTATAATGCACCATGTCAAGTGGCTGCTGCTTTCCTTTTTCTCCAAATGCGGGTTATCTGCAGATCTTGATGGAAGTTTGGAAATTGGAATCACTGCCAAAACAGGAAGCGGAATGCTCACTAGCCGTAGTTCAAAAATGACCTTAGTTCAAAGGGTTGGAGCTTTGTTAGAGGGTTAAAGCTGTCTTAGAGGATTGAAGGCTCATAAGTCCTAACTCAAATGTTAAAATTAACAAGGTTACAGATTTGACACATGTTTCCGGCTCCTTCGAATGGATTAAGAGTGCGTCAACACGGTAACCCTATTAATAGTTTAAAAGATGTTTTGTGTGTTCAGTACTTTTTTGCTTAATTTCCCACAAACAGAAGTGGTTTCGAACATGAATCCAAAAAATTAGAGACAGATCGCTGTTCTAATAATCGTTTTTAGTGTCAGGCTAAGTTTTGGTTGGTTGTAAACTTTTTTGTAAAATAATAGAGACCGGTTTTGTTTTGAGCTGTTTAAATTGTTTGTAGGGAACTATATTAAGAACTCACTTTTTTTAAAAGAGTTCGTTGAGTAGTTGAACTCTTATTGGAACTCATAGGAACTCAGAAATGTTTTTATTATTTTTTTCTTGCTTTTTGACGATTTCTTGGACGGAATGTTTTGAAATGATTGTCAAGCTCTTTCTAGAACTGTGCAAATACTTTTGAACTAGATTTTAGAATGAGTTCCACGAGTTCTTTTTTTCTAACAACTGTATTTAGAACTTGTGTGAACTAGAAAAGAAATTTTTTATTTGGTTCTGAGCTACGTTGGATATGAGTGAACAGTATTTTTTGGGGAGTTTATGGGGTACTTTGAAGAGTTTTATTCAGAACTCATGAGAACTGCTCTCACTTTATTTCGGTTTGAAGTTTAAAGTTTTGTTCAAAGCGGTTTTAAAGTCGAGTCCTTTTCAGAACTTTTGTCAGAACTCATAAGAGTAATATTCTGAATTTTTTATGAGAAAGGGAGAAATTTGTGGTTAAGTTCCTCGAGCTATTTTTTCAGAACTAGTGGGAACTGCGAAGAAGATTGAAGATTTGTTAAAAGTGATTTTAAAGTCGAGTGCTATCCAGAACTGTTATCAGAACTCATCAGTGTAATATTCTGATGTTTTTCAATGGGCAAGAGTTTAAGATTAGGCTTAAGAGTTTGAATAAAAATTTTTGTTTCAGTTCCTCGAGTTTTTTTTTCAGAACTAATACGAATTTCGGAGATTTTTTTCCCATTTGGTTTACATTTTTTGCGATATTTTGGATATGGAGCACTTTCTTAAGCTTAAGCACTTTGTAGTTCTTGATTAAAGGCTTTTTCATTAAGAGCTTTCTGAACTCCAGTCGGAACTCATGGGAATCTACAAATGTTTACCTGGTGTTCTGAATTTGTCTTATTTTTCTAATCTATAAAGAACTGCAAAACTTTGTTGATTAAATACAGAAATTTAAACATTTAAATAAAATACAGAGCTTTTCATAAATTTAATCAAAAATTTAAGAGCTGTTCTTCGTCTACTTGGAACTCTTCAAAAATCATGAATTTTGGGGTGCCAAGTTCACATAGCTTGGCTTGGTATATTCATGGGTATGTGCCTTCAATTTTTAAAAAGACTACTTTCTTAAGCTCTTCTTGTTCATGTAAGGAAAGGTTAATAAATAACGTTTTGTTTTTTAATGCTATTTAGAACGACATAAATGAATGACAGGTGCGTGTCAAATATTTGTGGCAGGCTCAAAGACCAACATAACTAGAAGCACAATTTTATAGGTTAAAGGAGTTTTTGAAGTTCTAAATTACAAGAAAGATTCATTAAAAAATCAATATACATCCGCCCACAAAAGGGTTCTTAATCCACCCGGTGGTACATATAATTCCGTCTAAACACCTCTATGTGAGTGCAGCAGATACAAAGCAAAAATGCTGTAGTTCACCACCTGACTCATATGCACTTTTACTACCGCCCGGACTTGCAAGCATCAGCTTGGCTGGCTATAGTTTCCCACAGCGACACGACACAGTCATGTTCGCCACATCGGTGATCGGTGATCGGGTCACCTGGCCAAAGTGAATGAATAATTCCCGTTCGAGTAAATCTAGAGCAAGTGTAGAAACTGTACCAAGTGTGTGTTTGTTATTGTCTAATTGTCGTGTTCTAAATTGACAGCAGAGAAAAAAAATAAAATGCACATACTCCATCCACAGCGTGCACCTGTTCCAAGGACGACCGGTTCTATAATTGAGCCTGAGAGAAAAACAAAAGGAAAACAATAAAATGTAATTACATCTACCTATACCCTGGCATTTATTTAGATTAGCAAAAGTTCATACAGACTATTTTTTTTCGCTCTTATGGCACTTCCTCAACAGCCTCCAATTAGGCTGGAGCTACTCTTACACATATTAAGCAGTGTTTCGGTCGGTTACCTAATACCCTCAATCGAGTGCTTCTGCAGTGCAGATTGTGACCTTTTTTGATCTGGGAAAAATCGCTTAACCGATACACATCCGCGGCTTCACAATGACACAACACAAATCTCTTTGACATTTCGATGCCGAGTGCGAGCAGTGTGCTCGTCGAAGAAGTGGATAATTGATGACCTTTTAGCATTTACAAACTGGGTATAGGGTCGGTCTCTCTCGCTCTCTGATGGTCTGAGTTTATGTCGCGATTTCAATGATTTTCGGTTTTACTTTATTTTTTTTGTTAGGAATAAAATTATTCCAGTTGAGGGGTGTGTCAGACAGTGGCTGTGGGGTGTTTCTGCAAAATGTGTAGGTGCCAAGAGGCCACTGTGCTGGAGAGATAGGAAATTGAAATGGGAAACAACTGAAGGTGGAGTCGCATTATTTGCATGTTGAACTTCACGACATAATCGTGGCCGATGAGTGAATGGCTGGAGGAGACCGAGCTGAGGCGTTTCGCTTTGATGGACAAACGAGATGTGTCGAGGAGTGGTATAGGTAGTGGAGGCGCTGTTAACATCTGAAATAATATATATGGACCTCTCTTGACTGTAGATTTTTCTTTATTTTTGAACGGGTAATTTGAATTTTAGGACATCTGACGTTTTCAAAGCGAAGTATCCATGAATTCAGCATTTAAAGTCCTTTGAAGCGCTTCTACTATTGAGTGGGTTTGAGAGCAGTGACACTTCCTTCTTCAGTGGGTTTATCTGGTAGCCTTAAGAGGCTTGACTCGACAGATTTCCTCATTTTAGAGGCAGTAATCTGAATCTCCCAGAAATCTTCAGTCTTAAGGTGGTTTTCTAACGAACTTCGGTGTTAAAATTAAATCTGAGGCCCCCGGAAGAGTTTTTCTTTTCACTCGCTGTTGAACCTTAAACAGAAATTGTGACTTCTCTAAAGCAATTCGCTGCGAAGAATAGACAATTTTGACAGTGCAACGCAGCCAGACATCATGGCGTAGATGAAACATTGGTGTTGTGGATTAAAGCAATGCTAATGCACAGGACGTTGATTGCCGAAGTGGATTGTGGAAAATGCGCCATGACAGGGGTAAACAGAGGCTGCCCTCAAGGTGGTGTTCTGTCTCCCTTTTTATGGTGTATGGTAGTAGACTCTCTGTTTACGGTTCTGAATCTTCCGTGGAACCTACACACAAGCCTACGCGGACTATGTCGCCGTTCTATCTGTCGGTTCAAACCTAAGGACTGCCTGCTATCTGGCGCGGAGATTCTTGGGATTGATCGATGATTGGTGAACAAGAAATGGGCTTTCAGTGAATCCTCTTAAAACTACGGAGGAAGGTCACTGGTCGGACTCAACTTGTGCTTAAAGGTGTCCCTATCCCGATCTCTGATGAAGTCAAAAATTTGGGAGTAATCCTCAATAGTCAACTTCTTAGGTCCAAGCATGTCGAAGCGAAAACGGATTGAGCGCGTTCCACTTTCTGGCAGTGCAAAGGTGCTTTTGGCAAGCCATGGGGCTTATCTCCTAAAAGGGTCCTTTGGATTTATACGGCAATGGTAAGACCTCTCCTCTCGTATGCATCGGTTGTATGGTGGAACAGGCTTTCGCGGAAACGTGTTACTGCCTCTTTTGCCAAACTTCAAAGAACGGTTTTTCTCGACTGCACAGGGGCTTTCCTGGATACTCCGGGCTTTGCTCTAGATGCTATGATGAACCTCCCCCCCTTGATATTTTTATCATGGGGTGTACGCTGAAATCCATCTCTCGGTTAAAGCGAGGCGGCTTTTGGTACCATGCGCATTGGAATTTTGATGAACTTGTGCGAGAATTATCCTGTCTTATGGATATGCCGTCTGACGCAAAGACACCAGAAATCCTATTACCACGTCTACTTTCCTTAGGCAACGGAATGGCTTCGGCCAGACTCTAAGCCAGGGAAAGAATGCCATCGTGTATTCACGAACACCGGACAGGGGTCAGGTTCGGGAGTCTTCGTGGAAAGCGAGAGCGTTAGACTACACTACCCCTTAGGGAACCATGCGTCTGTCTTCCAAGCGGAGATTTTCGCTATCCTTATGGCTATGCACTATATTGTGACAAACAGGTGGAAAGCTAGAAGCATTTGCGTTTTCAGTGATAGCCAAGCTGCACTAAAAGCGCTGCTCTTTCCTCGTCCAAGTTAGTGCTTGAACTCAAACTTTCTCTGAACTTGGTCGGTAGGCTAAACACAGTGAAACTTGTCTGGGTCCCAGGTCACGAGATCGCTGATAAGCTTGCCAGGCTGGGTTCCGAAAAAGCTCTCTCAGGGCCTAAACCTGCGTTGGGTCTGCCGGCATATGTGGTTAGGTCATCCATTGATACTTGGGTTTCTCGTGAACACCAGTGTAGGATGTAGGATGACAAACCAAACGACTGCGTCCGGACATCTGCAAAAGGTCAGCGTCTTTCCTTCTGTCTCTCAATCGACTGTAGACCTTTCGGGCCACCAAGCTTAGCTTTTGCCAAACACTTAAATTAATGACGATACAGCGGAACACTTCCTCTGTAGTTGTCCTGCCTTTGCTCGCATCAGGTGGCAGATCTTTGGGGCTGACGTGGTGAGTGCCGAACATCTTAGCTGCGTACAGCAATGTAAGGTGTCTGTTTTGGCAGTACAATGGACCAGTAGTTGTGTCTGAGTGCTCCATCGGATAGTAGCAACGTCCAACGTCCAACGTCCAACGTCCGAAATGAACATCCTCGTCGCCATTCTTGATGCCCAAAAAGAAAAGTGCAAGTCCGTCTATCATTGTCAACAACCCAAACCACATCCGTCATTTAACAACCCGCAGGTATTTGTACTTCCACCTGTACTTACCACTAGTCAGCCTTCCAAGATCGCTTACTAACTACTCGTGTAACTACCCAATTGATTGCGAAACATGTGTTCGTTCAGAAAGTGCTTACAAGCCATAGCAACCGTCGACCTTAAAGGTCGTTCATCTATATATACATGAAACTTCACACCACGCCTCATTTAACGCAAGGCATTTGGTCAAGGACAACAAAGGAGAACAAAAACATATTTTCGTTTGTTTACTTGTTTATTTAATTACGCAGCGCTACACAACTATTGTCGGTCAGAAAGTCTTCTCATTTTTTTTTTGTTTTAGCCGAGCGTGTCTTGCAGCAATTGCTCGTGTTAATGCGAAACAAAGGTCTACGGTAATTCATTATTTTAATACCGTCTTAAACAAATTAACTATCCGCACACTAATATGAATTGCAGTACAAAATTTATGCAATAACGCCGGCTTTAATTATGATGGAAATGCGCCAGGTATAATTGCCATATAATTGGACTGCATTGCGCCAACGTTAGCCGGATGGAAAAATTGTTGCCCTCCAAGAACATTAGACCAGATCAAGGATCGATTTCGTTGTCGTCGTCGTCGTCGTCGATCGTTTCGCACCACTTTCTAAACAACTGGGTATGTTGCGAAACAAGCGGCCAACTGGCGTGCAATGCAAGTCAAGGTCTATCTCTGCGACCGACCTCTGTAATGTATGTTGTAACTTGTAAGTGTACCGGGTGGGACGAGTTTTTTATCTACCCCCAGTTTAATGTGCGACAAATCCTCAATAAAGGCGGACTTAAAATCCCGATTTGTGAGTCACTTGCAAGAGGTGACGTACAGGAATCGATTGCAGGCATTATGCGTGCAGCACTGCAACTGTTTGTCATTATGCAATTGGGAAGGTCGATTGCGTGTGGTTTGGCTATGTGAGATGAAGTGAAAGTATTGGATTGGATCTCGAAATTTGCATCTGGATTTAATTATGATTGAAGCGTGGTCCGCAATGTTTAAAAGATATGTCGATCCATGTCGTGGATGTGGCGGGAAATGCTTCGAATGACCTAATTTTTTAACACCTCCTGTTTCGAGTTGTGGTGGACACTGTTTGTATAACATTTCCCTCCCTCTCTCTATTACATCATTAGCCCAGTTGCACTTAAAAATAAAACTAAACAAAAATAACACGACACAAAGTACTTCACCTACTTACCATCGAATCGACCACGACCCCCTAGCTCCCACAGCTGAACACGCCCGCAGTAAACAAATCATGATTATCCACCAGCAGTCACGACTGAAATGTACCACAAGTCTGCGCCAAGTTATGCAAAAGGACACACTTCCCGGGAGTTTTCCGTCAACAAAGCCCACTCACTTTGGATGAATCATTTGGCGTCGTTTCAGACGCAAACGCTTGATCTACGGTGGCCGGCGGCTAGTTCCGCTTTTCGCAATAAGAATGGTTCTATTAAATATTATTTATTTCGCAACAGACATGATGTCCACGTGTCGCAATCTGACTTATGTAACCCGCAGTCGGACGGTTTTATTGGATAACAATTGCTTTGTTGGAATCTCGATTATTGCGCCAATTAGTCCAATTTAAATGCCACAGATACACAACTATACTGTCAGTTCGGTTCGACAAAATAATTAAGCTGCACGTATACGTACAGTGCACGTAAACATCTGCGTTGCGTGCAGCGATTTCAAATGGCTAACCAGATCAATCAAAATCGCAAGAAGAATTACACTCGCGTTAAATGCAATAAATTTCAGAAAATCAGCCAATCGGCTGGTGTAATTAAATAATTTTTATTATTTTCGTTTCGTTAGAGAATTGATTTATCGCGGCGAAGAGTTGCGACAGATTTTAGTAGTGTCTCGCACGACCCCTTGTGCAATTCGATCATGGCCAGACGATTGTATGACACCGACCCGACACGAGTGGGCTAACTTAGTCGCATTCCATGGGGAACCGCTCTCACCTTGATAGAGCGCACTCACAATGGGATTTAGCAATTTGTGCCTGCTGATTTGAGACAACACACACACACACGCGCGCCTCTTGTGGCCATAACTTGGAATACATCTTGTCAAGCTATTATGGCAGTTGCCACCTCCTATACACATGTGGATTGATTTTTATTTTAGTCGATGGTTGTAACTTTTCTAAGAGTTTTGGCATCAACGGTATGTGGAATGACCGCATTTGTAGGCGCATCCAGGTTTGGTTTGATGTCCATTCAAAAAAGAGTTCCGGGTATCGATGCAAATGGGTCGAGCAAGTGCTGCGACCCAATAACTTAGATCTTCTTATAGTGAGGAAAGAAATGAGGACTTTCCTAAAATGCGCTTGAAGTGTGATCTAACTCGACATGCAGTTTCGTAACCGCAGGCAGTTTTCCGCAGAAAGGGGGTAGTTGTTATGGAAGAGCCGACAAGTGGCAGTTGTAAACATCGTGTAGTAAATGCAGGGCACGTGTTTTTGACATGCTTTCGTTTCTGCAGAAGAAAATTGTTTGCAGATAACAAGCTCTAAAGAGGCTCTTATAGCCTGGTGTAACCCAGGTTTGAACATTGAGCTTAAGTCATAAGCAACACTGTTTGGCTTATTTTTTGCGAGATACTTTAAACGTCCTTAAAAGTAGAATTTATTCTGCATAACCTTTTCTAAGCAGTAGACTGCAGTGTGAGTTCTTGAATTTAATATTCTTAAAAGTCTGCTTGTCTAAAAATCCCCTTCTTATTTTTATTTTGTTGGAAAAACAACTCTAACCAATTTAAGGCAATTTGTCTTTCCTGCATGCTTTTTCAATAAACAGCAGCAAAGTGTGGTAAAATGCAAATGCAAAACAGCGCCATCTGTTAGTCACATATGGTAGTAAATCGAAAACATTTTATTTTGCCTATATTTATAAAAGCGAAAGGAATTTAATGGTTTAAAACGCTCACTAAGAAGACAATTTTGTTGCCAATCAGTCATTTTTGCTACAGGGTTTGAAGAAATCTGTTATACGAAAAATATTACGACCTTTATCTTCGTAGACAGTGTGAAATTGGAGGGCTAATTAAAGGCAGCTAAAATAAAGAGTTTGTCGCCCTGTTCAAGGGGGAGTTAAAGTGTTGCTGACAGCTGCAGTTTCCGCATAAGAGAGGAGGAAAATAAAAATATTTTGCGTGCCGGAAAAAATTATAGAGTTTGATGGAATAAAAAGATTGAAGTGTCCAGTAAGACTGCACCTTAAAGGAGAGATTCTATACGAGCTCCACATGAGGACGGACGAGTGTGGATGGAGTAAAGTTTGACTGCCAAGTAAAGGAGAGAAAGTTTTGCTATTTTCGTGTAGATTTAAATAAATTAGTTTCTTTAATTTAAATAAATAAATAAATATTTTGGCGCGACAGGTCAGTGGGACCCAAGGCTAAGCTTCTCACAACCATTCGTTTTGTGTGGGTTTTCAATTTTCGGGACGAATGGAAGGGATCTACAATTTTACGCCGAGTCCAAACGGCCAATTGAGAAGCTCTTTCATGACAGTTTTACTCTCGGATGTTTGTCAGACGTTCGCGAGAGGTGGCGCAGTGGAAAAAAGCCTTAAGATGTAATTTGGTTCTTTTGGGAGTCGAACCGGGGACCCCTCGCTAAGTGGCCCAACACACTACCACTAGGCCACTGAGTCACTGTTTTTTTTTTAATTTTCCATTAGTTTATTCTTCGACCCTGTTAACACGATTTGTCGCCGCTCTTTGCCAGAGAACTTATTCGATAGGAAAACTGCGTTTTCAGGCACTAAAATTCACGTTGATTAGACTTTTGGTTAGGAAAACAGCAACAAAATGACACCAATAGGAGAAGTGTGCTCAGAAACTTATTTTTTTACTTAGACTAAAAATGGGAATAATAATTGTACAGTCGCAGAATTAATTTGTAAACAATTGTTTAAGTTTAAAAATAAGCAAAAGTACCTATTTCTAGTTTCATAGCTTAGGGCAGAGTTCGACAAGTCTGTTTCGCTCCCTTCGTAGAATTAACTACCTACAACTACGTTAATTTCATTCATTTCTGCAAATGAGTAAGTCAATGTTAAAGCTCAATGATTGAATAAATCATGCTGATTGACAGCTGAAAACATTTAAGAGAGTTTTGTTTGATGGCTCCATTTGGCAATTCCTTTATTTTAAAATGCTTAAGACTTATTTGTCAGAAAAGGTCAAAAAAAAATACATTTCAGTCAAAAAACGCCCACAGAAAGTAGGCGTAGCAATGACCGACAATGCCTATAGCCTTCTTTTAGTTTTAAATACATTTTATAAATAGTTTTTACGTCAATTGCTAACAAACAGATTATTATTAGACAATTTTTCTAAATCAAAAATTCCCTGCATCTCGCTGCTGGTCACACTGATCACCATGCTGTCCACAGGCGCCGCGCTTTGTCGCCTTCTTCAGCATTGTTCATAGAACCAAGAGTTTACGACCAAGTTCAGCCTTTTTAAATGGTTTATAAATTATTTTAAAAACAATTTTCTGTATTTTAAATATATCAATTTGTTTAAAATATTTTAAATGGTTTTTGACTCGGATTAAATGGTAAGTTGAGACTAAATTATTAATTAATACCTAGTTGCACGTCCCAAGGTCCCAAGTTGTAGGACCCTCTTTAGTCACTTGCAAAACTTGTGTTTAATTTTTGTTTTTAATTGTAAAACAACATTTTGTAAACCAAGTTTTCTTAGCAGACTTGTTTTAGTTATTGCTTAAAACAGAAATCATAAATTATAAAAAAATTACGCGCCGACTCACAAATCATTGTTTCATTGTTAACATTTACCAAAACTGTAAATTCAACAAAACAGGAAGAGTTGTGTTCAACCTATGGAGCCAAATATCTGCGATAAATTACTCAGACAATGTTCCAAACGGCCGAGTTAAATGAACACATTCCCACATGCCCAACTGTAAACAGAACAAGGTCACCCTCAAGTCTCAAATAAATTTCGCTCACTAAATGATACAATTAAACAAACCAAAACATCTGAACCGCTCGAATGAGCTGTGTGCAATTAAGTGTTTATATTCAGACTCCCGCCAAATATAGGAAACAAGTTGCTTATGGAGCGTTTGCATGTTGCAAGCATTCGGATTGCTCCTCTATACGCTGGAATGCATTTCTTCTCAGAAATAGTCTATGGCTCTCGTTTTTTCTGCGACACGGAAAGCGATACTTTGTAGCTTGTGCTCCACTTTCGCTCGAATGGAGTATGGTAGCGGAGATGAGATACCCATCATGTACTTGTATAAATTTCAAGGATTTTTTCCCTCAGCCAATGACCTTCAAATATGATCAACAAGTCTCGCGGTAGAAATAAAATTCCCCCATCACTTTGAGATTCATCTCAGCCATTTAACGGGTTTTATTAACTCATTTAAAACAAAATAGATATTTATGGCCATCGAAAGTGATCTCTTTACCAAGGGGAAAAAAAAGAACCAAACTGACAAAAAACTTGCGCTCGGATGAATTTTATGATGATAGCGTCACTTTTATTAATCGTCGCCATTAAGGTGAACCTAGAAGACTCATTAAAATCGAGTTATAACCAATCAACTGATCGAATTAATGGGGGCGCTCAACATCCGGGTATTGAATGCCATAAATAAATTAAAACTGAATGCAAACTATCGTTCACTGACCGATGCCGAAACGCCCAAGACAATTCCCGGAAAATCAATGCGAATTTTCCGCTGTCATGAAAGTCTCTCGACCATATACCTATACCAACTGCAGACAAAAAGTGCCTCAAGACCTCTCTGGCAAATGGCATCTATTAATTCTGTGTTACAGACGTGCATGGTCTCTGTAGGTAAATGTGTCAACTTTCTGCTCGGCTGAGACCGTTTACATCATTTCACATACACACTCCTCACCGATGTGTGTGCTTGACTTGTATTCAGTTCCAATTCAGTGCGATATTGCACCAGATGTATCTCAATGCACGACGTATTTTTCCATTTTATTATTTTTGTTTGCATTTCGGTGGAGTTTAGCATCCACTATAAGCCACCGTCACCGCATTGCACAATGCAGTAAAGTGTATCTTTTCGAGTTGTCTCGTGGTAATTATACCGTTTTGTCGGCGAAACGGACTTATTGTGCTGTTGCGGTCACAAAAGAGCCAACAATCGATTTGTGGTCAATGAAAAGAGTCTTAAATGTGATTTATTGGTCGCGACATTTGTTGTCTGTTTTTTTGTTTGTGTGCTGCTCTCCTCTTGGGGTTTCACAGATTATTGACTCTGCGGGTGGTGGTGGTGGTGGCGTGGAAATGAAGTCACAGCCATGGAGAATGGTGGCGAGTTCCCACACAACGCCCAGATAGGAGGCAGTTTTTATTGTTAACGAATTGCCAAATGTTTCAGTTTAAATTGTGTGAATTAGTTTTATTTTTAATTCAATTTAATTAATTTTTAACCGTTAATTCGCATACCTGCCCATTTATATGAAAATTTCGTAACGAAATAAATTCGCACTCATAAAACTTGTTTGACATCGTTTAACCCCAGCTTCTTCTGCGGGATTATCATTTTTTTTTTATAGATTGGAATTACCTACCTGACTTTCTGGTGTAGAGTAACATCAACATCAACCAAAGATGGGGCTTTAAAATTCGACCAGGGAATTCCAAAAGTGAACACAAAAAATTGGGATGCGAAATTAAATTTGAATCAATTAGGTTTGTTTGTGAGAAATGTACTAATGTCATTATATCATGTATCTAAAAGTTTAAACAAACCGGACAGCTATTTGACAGGAGGAGTTTTTTTTTTCAAGCACCGATAACGTAATAAAATGTGCTAATTGCTGGGCGGCCTTGATCATCTGCCTACGCTAGTGAATCCGTTAAATTATTACGAGTAAGCTTCGTGTATTAGTTAGTGAGTTTCAAATGCATTAGGGCAGCGTAATACTGTTATGTTCGAACTTTATTGTAGTTTTGTGGGAAAACATTTCGAAATTAGTACCGCCGCGCCGGTGCGAACTTGGTTACTCGATTGAGTTGATTTGTTCTCCTAGTGGTAGCTATTGGTAGGCTCTTCACAGTCCTTAGGAAGGCTGATTTATTGAAATTTGAAGTTTGCGGACAGATTTTGACAGCCCAAGCCTTTTAAACCAGTCACATTGGATTTAAAGCGTGGCAGTCTTCTAATTCCGATTAAAAAAAATCTTCCACTACAGATAGTTGACCCCCCTGAAAAGGGGCTACTGGGGAAAAATCCAAATCTCCTTAAATCAAACTATTTGCTGTTCTCTATGGACATGTGCAGTAGCATGTTATTCTTGTAAGGGGTTAGAAAGTTATAGCTTTTTCAAAAAAGTGCTATGGACATCTGTGAGCGACTAGGAAGTTGAAGTTATCACCTTTTCAAAAAAGTGCCCCCTCAAAAAGGGGTTTCCCCCTAATCATTATTATTTTCTGTGACAAATTTTTGGTCAGAATTGGTCAACAGGACATGGCATCTCCCCCCAAAAAAATCCACAAATTATATAATTTGAAGGTCATAAGGCAAAAGCATTTTCCACTCGGACGTAATATTTTTTTTAATATTTTCCGCAAAACAAAAGCAACGGGTACCACCCTTTCAAGCTGCATGCAAATGCCTGGCCCCTTCGCCAGTAAACAAATGCCAAAGCTCGTTTAATCTGTGCCCGAGTTCACTTTCAATTTAAATACCATTAGCATAAAGACTTCATTGGGCGCCCATTATAATGGCCGGTAAGTATAGATATTAGCTGCGGTCATTTTGTTTGTTCAATAAGGTTTTTTTTCTTCTCCCAACAGCCATCTGTTACTACTCAGATATACGTACAAGTTTCTGCTTTAACAATAAAATCTGTACAAGCACTAAATCGGTTATAGTCAATGAGAGTATTGGTAGCCCGCCATTCATCCATTTTTCAATTGAAAACTTATCTAAAAAGCACTTGTTCACACCGCCGCGCCGCGCCGTCGAGTAGTGAATAATTTATAACAATGGAATTAAGTGATAAAATATTTTTGTTTATTTATTCCGTTGGCCACGTGAGTGGAATGATTATTGGGTATTATTTTTTGTTTTGATTTATGTTTTATGAATGAATGAAAGCGGGGAGTGATTTTCATACCGAAATGTTGATTAATTGTTTGGACCATGGAAAGCCATCAGGCGCGCTGGCTAAAGTCGATCAAGTTGTACACTTATAACTTATAAGCTTTGAACAATTTTGACAGTATATCGGATAGAGTTGTTTCCAACTCGACCTTCAGTGGTTTCGGTATGAGGATTTTACCACTTTGAGTGAGTAATCTGTACCAAATTGCATTTTACTACTTTGAGTGAGTAATCTGTACCAAATTGCTTGCGCGAAATTTTGCAACTGATTGTTCAGAAAGTCAAATGAGCTATCCTCAAGGTGGGTTGGACTGTCATAAATAAATGTGGTTGGGTTTGTAGGTTTTGTTGACGATGCTTTTTCTAAGCATTCCTTTGGACTTACTGTTGCAACTGATCAATCAGAGTTTTCTAACTGAATTTGCTTAAAAATGTTGCTGGATTGCTATTATCCTCGTACCAGAAGTCAAAAACACTAGCAACAGATGCGTTTAAATTCCAAATTTTAAGCAAAATGATAGAAAAGAGAAAAAGTCTTAATTTAAGAAACTCTTTTTAGTCACAAATAAAATAGCCTTGCGTCCAATTATTTGCCACGACTCATTGTCTACTCTATTTTGAATTCCTAATCACTTTCTTAATTTAAGAAAAAAGCTGCTACACGTTGTACAACGCGTTAAAAACGATTTAAGTCATAACAAGAGATACACCCGTGGGCATAATATGCGTATACTCATTTGCTGATAAAAAGATAGACAGATTTACGTTATAGTCGGTACTGAATCAAATGCCACTGCGCAAGGCATTTTTAAGAAAGGAATTCTAGGAAGTTGAAACGAATTGAATCGAATCGAAGTATTGCAGTGTGTCTATCTTTTCATTATTTATTCTTAACAACGTTGTGCTGACTATAAACAACAGACCCAGCTGGATTCTAGCATTCCAAAAAATCTTAAATTCAGCTTATATGACTAAAAAAAGGAATCACGAAATTAAGAACTGTTGTTCAAATACTGAGATGCAACAAAATATTTGTTAACTCATTCAACGTAGTTTTCTAATTATTTTCCTATTTTTTTTTTCTTACTTTTAGATCAATAAATTTTTTTTTATCTTCAACAATAATCCTTCCTTACATTCTACAGTGTATTTAAGCAAGAAAGTAGGGCTCTTAAAAAACAAACCCTTTCTTGGATCTAGAATTACTGTCCACGAACTTCAACTAACTAAGATCAGTCTTGATTTTAGAAAATATTCGTGTCTCATTTCAGAAGCTGTTTCTTAAATCAAGAATAGTTTCTTGTACTTCTTGTTCAAATAAGAAAAAGTTGTCTTTGTTCAAAAAAAACTCTATTTTTATGATATCTTGATTTAAATATTCTACACATTTTCAGAAATGTTTTTTTCCAGAAGCTGTTTCTTAAATTAAGAAAAGTTTCTTGTACTTCTTGTTCAAAGTAAGTTTTCTTTGTTCAAATAAGAAAAAGTTGTCTTTGTTCAAAAAAAACTCTATTTTCATGATATCTTCTACAAATTTTCAGAAATGGTTTCTAAAATTCAGATATCTTCATTTTCCGAACTACAAAAATATAAAATCACTATTCCTTAAGCAGACGATTCGCTTTCATGCAGTGGACTCTTTAAGAAACCACACTCCTCTCGCAAGTTGTTCTCATATTCATCAACTGATTTTCTTATTTCCAGAACATGCACAGACCTAACTTTCAGTCACTTCAACAATATCACAGAACTCAATTTCGCGTCGGTCCTATGCTCACTTGGACAACATTTCATGAACGGATATCTCACAACAACCCATTTTCCAGCAGATCTGAAAAGGATCAAGATTTAAGCCCGCATATAAAACATTTCCAAATTACAAATTTAGCACAATTAGGACACAATTTGTAAAACTTTATCAAAATCGAGCGAAAATCCTCTTTTCAAAGGATCGCCTTAAGAATCCACGACAACAAGTTCGATGGGACTGATGTAATATGTAATTAAAAATTTTGTAGGCGACATTTGACGTTCATCGAATGAAAGTTGCACTCGCGCCAAGTCAGTGGCACTATACCCAACGTAACCGGCATTCGGGACAAAAATGGTTCGAAAACCTGGCTCACAACATGCCGAGAGCCTCCCGCTCGCATCGTGTAAGGCGTCTGCGCTCTGAAACAACAATCAACCACCAGTTAACAATGCTAAATACGAAGCTTTGATCTGCAGCCAAGTTAACCAACCGTACATACCACTTTTTTCTTGTTGTTGTTTTTGTATTCTGCCTGGTCGTACAGTCGTAAGCCAGAGTATTACAGCATAGCCACTTCGGTGTCGCTTTACTTTGCGCTTGTGCTTGTTGTTTTTACCCATCTGGTTTTTTACTCTCACTCTCTTCTTTACAATGCTATTGCTATATAGACGCGCAAATCGCAACCATCTACACCGCACACTGCGAAAGAGGGGGGGCTCTAGTTTTAGTTTCGTTTTTAATTCCATTGACTTGTGTGACTCTGCTTAGATTGTTAAGTAATTTTTGTTGTTGTCGTCGTCGACTTTGATAGTATGCAACAACAAGAAGTTACCGTTTTGGTATAAGCGCTCGCGATAAAACCGAAGTAAGCTTCAGCTAGTATCAGTCGAAACAGTGGTGGTTGTCGGGGTTTCGTATGCCAAAGCTCTACGCAAACTGTGAGTGTGTAGGTGTGGTTTTGCACATTTCGGGCTTAGAGCGGCTAATCAATACCACCAGGCGCACCGTGGGGAGCGAGCTGGTTTAAGTAGGAAAAATTAAGGCAAGCGTTATATTGCCGAAGAAAAAGAGTATAAAAGCAAAGAACTGACCACACTCAGCATCCAGTCAAAGGTTTGGAATCGAAACGATTCTTATCCTTGTTATTTCGGAAAAACAAAAGAAGGTGTGATTACTTGTGTTTGAGTTGCCTTTAGAGATTGTGATTAATTTTGTTATTTTTTTTTTGTTTTCTTTTATTTCATATTTAATAACCAGCAGCAGAAGTTTTGAAAAATGAAAATATTTGTGAGTATATCGCTCAAAGTGATTTTAAAGAAGAACATTCTATGCAAAAGTGATTTCGGAAGACAATGTTGTGCATCTCAAGTGAATTCCTGTGAAAACGAACCCTGTTTATGGATAAGCCCTTGGATAATATTCAAAAGCATTGACTGAGATTGATGTTGTGCAACTGTTGTGGGTTGTTGTGTGGTTTTCGGAGTCGTCTGACTTACAAGTGCCTTTTTGAAAAGCTAAGCATTTGGATAAAAGAACACTGCCGGTCGGATAAAGGATGAAACTGTGCCAAGTCTTATTCTAGTCATGCATTGTGAGGTGCTGGCTGGCGTTTTGGTTTGAAATCAAACTCGCTGTCCTTTACGGAACACTGTGCACACATTTTCAGTTAAAAATCCGGATAATCGGAAGGAGCATTAAAGTCTAAGCTTAAAAATTGAACCAGTGTTTATCCGAATGGGTACGAGAGCAATTGTAACAATTTGTTGCACTCTGCAGAAAACCTAGTACATGGAACTACAAGTTATAGCTTTCCGCCGTTCATATCCAAACTCGTAATTGTCGCAATTTTGTTTGAAAAATTGAGTTCCCGTTGACAATTCATGTCACTGTCGACATTTATTATTTAAAAACGAACAACTACTTTTGGATAAGTTGAAATAGGTGAACTAAATCTTTACGACACCATTACTTCTCAAGACACTTGCAAAATTCAGTCCAAAACAGCCTTAAAACCACCCGGATAACTGTTGGAAAAATGTGCAAACCACAAACTCTTATCCGGAGAGGTTCAGCACCCTGGGATAGCTTAAAATTGTTGAATAAAGTTGTTGCTGTTCGAAAAGTGTGCAAACCGCTACAAAAACTTTTATCCGAAATGGTACAATCTCCTCGGATAACTAAAAATCGTTGAACAAAGTCGTTGCTGTTCGAAAAGTATATAAACCGCTGTAGAAACTCTTATCCGGAGATGTACAACCCCCTCGGATAACCTTAAATCTATGAATATTACAGCCTTTTGCCCAACAATCTCGAAAATCCTATTTCAAACCCGAACACTCAAGCCGGATAACTTAAAATGTTTGAACTAAGTCACTTTTGTTCAAATCACTGTTAAAATCCCTTATCCGGAGGGTTACAATTCCCTCGGATAACTAAAAATGTTTGAATAAAGTCGTTTTTGTTCGAAAACTCTTATCCAGAGTGGTACAACCTCCTTGGATAACCAAAAATCTATGATTATAACCTTGTTTTACCCAATACAATGCAAAAAATCCTATTTCAAGCCCTAAGCCTCGCTTATCTCATGCCGGATAACTTAAAATGATCGAATTAATGCGCTTTCGTTCAAATCACTGTCAATATTCCTTATCCGAAGAGGTTTGCACAGCAAATATTCTCTAAAAACCACTTTGGATAACCGAAAATCGGTAATCTCAACAGCTCCTTTACCAATACAATGTGGAACACTTTTCAAATGAGCTAAATATCACTCCGAATAACTTCAAAGGGTTGTCTTTGCACTTAAATCGTGCTCTCTGTCCTTATCCGAAGTCGATCAGACGCCCAAAGACCCGGAATAGTTTGCAAATATTTAACTAATTCAAAACCTTGTAAAACGTCCTCATCCGATTTAAAAATTGCTAAAGAAATTTGAAAGAAACCACTCCGCTAAGATTGTTATCCAGAAAAAAACACCGAATAACCTACACCCAATCAAATGAACGCAATAGCTATTTCACAATTCCTCAAACGTGATCGGAAACACAAGTGTCCCCCGTCTGGATATATCGTCAAACAGTTCGTGCCGGTTGTCGTCTTGACACTTTATTCAGAATTTCACTTTCAATGCGCCGAATTCCATATATAGAGCCGCATGTAAACGTGATCACTTTCGCTGCGTTCATATCGTTCATTCAGAACCGGACTTTCGATTTTACATCACAATCTTATATTTGCAGGTTTGTTTGGCCGCCCTCTTAGTGGCATCGGCGTACGGCAGCAAAGTCAGCTCGAAGAAGGGCATCCCGCTGGAGAAGAAGCTCGACAAGAGAGGACTTCTTGATCTCGGCTACGGCTATGGACATGCTGGTCTCGATCTTGGTTATATAGGCGGAGGTCATGGTATCGTCAGTGGACACGGACATGGACACGGACACGGACACGGAAGCGGATATGGCGGCGGTCTCACCGGCTATGGAGGTGGAGCAATCGGCTATGGTGGCGGAGCCATCGGCTATGGTGGTACTGGAGGTGGAATCCTCTTAGGACAACGCGCTGATGTCACACGCACCGTTACCCTAGTTAAGGGTGTGCCCGTGCCAGTTGCTGTTGATAGACCATACCCAGTCACCGTTGAGAGGCCCGTACCATACCCAGTCAAAGTGCCAGTACCACAGCCCTACGAAGTGGTGAAGCATGTCCCATATGCCGTCAAGGAAATCGTCAAAGTGCCAGTTCATGTGCCACAACCCTATCCAGTGGAGAAGAGGGTGCCATATGCCGTCCATGTTCCAGTTGATCGTCCATACCCCGTCAAGGTTGGTGTACCACAACCCTATGAAGTTGTAAAGCACGTTCCATACCCAGTCAAGGTGCCAGTGCCACAGCCCTATGCCGTCGACAGGCCAGTACCATACCCAGTCAAGGTGGCTGTCCCAGTGCCACAACCGTACCCAGTCGAGAAGAAGGTTCCATACCCCGTCCATGTGCAGGTTGACCGACCATACGCCGTCCATGTGCCACAACCCTACCCAGTGACTGTCGAGAAGCCATACCCAGTCGTTGTTGAGAAACAAGTCAATGTTAAGGTACCATACGCCGTTGACCGCCCATACCCAGTCCCAGTCGATCGCCCAGTTGCCTATCCAGTCAAGGTTCCAGTTCCACAGCCCTACGCCGTCGAACGCCCATACCCAGTCGCAGTAGATCGTCCAGTTGCGTATCCCGTCAAAGTTCCAGTTGACCGCCCATACCCAGTGACCGTAGACAGGCACGTTCCAGTCGCTGTCGACAGACCCGTCCCAGTTCCAGTTGCCGTCGGTGTAGCAGCCGGTCCAGCTTACTCGGTGGGCGGTGCATCCGGATACGGAGGTGGACTCATCGGCGGAGGACATGGCGGCGGACTCCTCATCGGAGGCGGTGGACACAGCATCGGTCATGGTATCAGTCATGGTATCGGCCATGGTATCGGTCATGGTATCAGCTACAGCGGCGGACACGGTATCTCTTCATACGGACACGGTGTCTCCTCATACGGACACGGCATCTCTTACGGACACAAGAAGTAGATCAACGCAAAAGTCCACCTGCCCGAATTCCCCTTCGAATACACAAAGGCACTGACCAACGCTAAACAAATACTTTATTTAATTGTTTTTAGAACATTTCTTTTTTGTTTTTAATCGAATGTAGTTTGTAGGTCGCGAAGGCGACTCAAAGCAAGACAAATCCCTGGCCATAGTGTGTAAGATTCTATTGTAAATTAATTTCTAAAGATTTATTGTTATTGTATATTAGATTGTTCTTGTTTCGACGGTTTTGAAGTTCTGCTTCACCTAAAGTCCGATAGCGAACGTTGTTAATCAGAAATTTAGGTATCGCGGAACCAACTCACCCTAAAGCCCCCCACCCCCCCACAATCAATGTGAATTTGAAGCTTTCTTTGGACCGATTAATCCCAGGCGAAAGCGACGTCATCCAGAGCAACCAGGGCTGATCCAAGTTAAGTGATGGCGATTGGGCTCAGACTACGATCTCATTGTGATATTCAACGGAATGGAGAAAAAAAAACATAACTGCGTGGAGAGATTTCTTACCAAGGTCGGCCAGGCAACAAGCGAAGAACATCAGGAACTTGGCCAGCCGTGCTCTGCTGTGACTTTTACGACTTTTATTTGGGATTATACGGCACCAAGAATGGAAATTTTATAAATTTATATATATTTTTTGCTCTCTATATGCGAAAGGAAGAACAAAAAACGAACAGTTTTGAATTTTGAACCAACATTGTTGTTGAGATGACTTTTGTGTATTTTCTTTTTATATACTATATAATTTAATTTTTTAAATTAAGAGAAAATGAAAAATAAATAGAAAAATATTTAAAAAAAAAAAATTAAATTGCTTTGTCTTTTGAAGAGGAACTTTTTGGATCTAGTTTGTCTGGAATGTTGGTGGCATTCCTTGACAAAAGGGCCGCTCATTCCACTTTACTGCAACATAGGGTTGGTGTCACTTTTCTCCGAATTGGGCAATTATTTGAACTGACATTGTTTTAATTTATTGTGTGAGTTTTAACATTTTATTTGGACTTAGAGAAAAATTGTGAGTCAGATTTTGAGGTCGCCTGGGCTGGGAATAGAACAACATCAAGTACAGGGAGACCCAAATATTTTAAGAGGATTTAGCACTCGACTGTAAATCATTTCTATGAGGAGAGTAGAGATTTCCAACTGGATGCAACAATGAGATGTACCAGAGAAATTTATTATGATAAATAAACTCCATGATTTTTTTTTTAACTTCTGACTCGCCAAGGCGGCAAAGAGGCACGTCGACCTAAAAGATCTTTTGTCCCGAAAAAATGCCAGAAAATAAGTTTAGGCTAGCAGAGTTTCCAATACCCAAATGTAGCTGATCATTTTTTCAGTAGAGGAATTCATCAGTTCTTCAGGACTCAGTATTTCACGGAAGAAGAATTTCCTTCTGGTACTGTATAGAGCTGGGCATTCGCACATGATAAGCTCAGCTGTTTCGTCTTCTTCGAGACATAGCCGGCACTCCGGCGAGTTGACTATATGCATTTGGTTTATGTGGTATCGCAAACCGTGGTGACCAGTTAGGTATCCTACAAGGTTTTTGATATCATGCCTTCTGAGGTTTAGGATTTTTTTGGCATTTTTTTTTTTGAAAGGCAGGATTGACCTTTTGGCTTGTCTGAGACCTGGGATGTCTTTCCACTGTTTGATAGAAATTTTGTGTTCCCAGCTTTTTATGATGGAGTTAATTGCTGATTTGATGACGGCGCAGAAAGGTTCTGGCCCAATAAAAGGGGTCTCTAGCCCTTTCCTAGTAAGTTCGTCTACTTTTTCGTTTCCTTCAATACCCTCGTGTCCGGGAACCGACCATATTTTGAATTTTGTTTCTGGAGCCGAGAGTTGGGAGGGTATTGAAGCAGTGCATGACTGATTTTGAGACAATGATTGTTGAGCTAAGGGCATTTATAGCTGCTTGACTGTCTGTGAATATATGAAATTTGGTTTTTATACCTGCGTTAATTTGTTTCCCTTATTTCAAAATATCCTTTAACTGACTGCAGTTTGTTGTACACAGAACTCCGATCACTTCAGTGAAATTGTCAACATTTTTTAAAAGCTATTGGTCGGATGTAGTCATATATCAAAGTTCTGTAAGAGACTGGGACCTACTCCTTTCATTTTAAATTACCCTGAAGAAAACTGATTGCCTTTTGTTAGTCCGCAGAACGAACCGCCCAACCACCATCTCCATTTCATAAGTATATTCGGCGTAGGAAGATTTTTTAAAGTCTATTCGTTCCATATTGGAAGTCTTGTTAAATCTCATACAGGCACGGGAAAAATTTAACTCTCAGAAAAATTTCTGCTCACTAAATTTGATGGATTACCAATTTGTCATTTGTGTCTTTAAAAAAATTAGGAAAAAGGGTCTTTTGACATTTATAGAGGAAAAGGGTAATTTTGCCAAAGAACAGCGATCTTCATTTTGTTTCTCAAGCCATGTGTAAAAAGCCAGTAAAAAGAGATTTTTTTGCAATTAAATTAAATTTTTTCAATATGTATATATTTAAAATAAATAAAATGGGTGGCGCAACAGGTTCGAACTAAGGCCTTGTTTTTCCCAACCATTCGACTTGGACTATGATGAGACGTCTTTTATTCGTTTTTGCAGGATGAAACAAAATTCATTCTTGTTGAAAACATGACACAAACATGTTTGGAAGGTGTTCAGCACGGACAAACTGACTAAACTTTCTGGAGTTTTATAGCAAAGCAAATAATTTCAAAAGTATAGTAGAAGCTGGAAATGACGAACGCATTAAAACGAGGCCGATTTGTCGACTTCTTGAGTTTTATGTTGAGTTAGTAGCTTAACAAAATAAGGAAAAAGAAATATGTTAATTCAAAGTAAGTAGGTGGGTTGTATCACAATTTGTAGGCGTGGAATGGGAACACTGCCCCTTATAAAACTTTAGCTCTGCTTTAAAAAGAAGAAAAAACGAACGCAAACACGGGAAAAGGAGGGCGTATTTCTCAAAGCCTTTAAATTCGATCAGAGCGATTTTACCTTCTAATGATAAAAATTATGTAGGCATCTTTTCGAAGTTATTTTTTTTTAAAGTCCGTTTTTTCAAGTCTCAAGTGTATAATCTAAAAAAATTACAGTTTAAATTATTTTCAAAAGCTAAATTTTTACGAAAATTCCCCTTTTCAAGTCTAAAATAAATAAATAAATATTTTGGCGCGACAGGTCTGTGGGACCCAAGGCCTAGCTTCTCACAACCATTCGTTTTGTGTGAGTTTTAAATTTTTGGGACGAATGGAAGGGATCTACAATTTTACGCCGAGTCCAAACGTCGAATTGAAAAGCTCTTTCATGACAGTTTTACTCTCGGATGTTTGTCAAACGTTCGCGAGAGGTGGCGCAGTGGGAAAAACCCTTAAAATGGAATTTGGTTCTCTCGGGACTCGAACCGGCGACCCCTCGCTTAGTAGTCCAACACACTAACTCTAAGCCACTGCGCCACTTTTTCAAGTCTCTACTGTATTTGAAAAAATGCCTGTCATTTTTGCACATTATTATTACAAAAATCTTTGAATAAGGCATTCAGCTGCAAGACTTGACTTAAGTCTGGTGCTGACAAATCACGTCTTGCGTGCAATAAATTTTTCATTAAGAACCCAATTTATGTTTAAAATTTATAAACAATATTTATTTAAAGAAAGGTAAATTCAACAAAATTTTTGCAAATTATACAATTTTGTTGTCAAAGCATAAGCATTAAGTAAATACCAAAGTTCCATGGGTCTTGTATACTTCTATCTCCTTTGTCTTCGCCAAAGACACAACTATTAAGTTTTAATGCAAACAACTGGTTAGCCGATCCTTTCAAAGGTCTCTTAGTGATTTTGTTTTTTATTACCCATCAAAAGAACAGTCCAACAGTCCAGTCTCATCTATTTCTGTCAAAATCTAAAGCATCCAACAACTAATGCCACTGGTCAAACTACAATCTATTTAAAGTGAAAGATCAAAATTTAAATTAATATCACCACTAGTCAAACTACAATCTATCGAGCAACTGTTATTTCCTTTATTTAAATATTCTTCGGCTAGAATATTTGCAATCGTAATTTGTTTTCGAAAATCTTGTGAAAAATAAATAATAATCGATTTTGAAAAACAACACGACAACCACGAACAAACAAATCAGATTTCAAACCTCACATTCCTCTGCTGGCTGGTGACCTTTAAGTTAAGTTTTTCGTGCTGTCAAGACAATGAACAAATTTGCATGACATGCTCTTCTTCTGAAAGAGTTTTTCGCAAACATGTCATCGCGCCGATGATGTATGGCCAGCACAATGGAGTCGTAAAACCCTTGGGGTTGGATTTGCATTTGCATAAATCGTCAATGGGGGAAAAATGACAGATTGGAAGTAGTTGGACCACCTATTTAAGACAGTTTAGTTCTGCGATTTGAATTGCACTATTCCGGGTTGTTTATACAGTTTGTTGAGTTGAAAGGTGGCAGAGAGGTCTGTGTTTAGCATAAAATTTTTGAATAATGTTTTGTTAGAAGCATTTTTAATAAAATGCTCCATTTGTATGCAAGGAAACTTGTTTCTGTACGCACTTTTTGGGATGACAAATGGTCGTCGAAATTGTTATTTCCGACCTTCGATCGCTTTAGCTAAGTTATTCCCTTTCTATACTCGATACACAGAGACGGGCAGTCTAATTTATTGACAGTGTCAGTTAGAACTGGATTTTATTGATACAGAATTGAGTTAATTACCATTGACATGTTAACAGATTCTAGATTTACAGGAAATTGTTTTTGGGTTACGATAAGTGAGTCTTTAAATTTGAATAGACGCAGTTGGAGAGAGATCTCAAAGGGCATGGCGCCGGTTGGCCTTGAAGGTGGCTTTCATATATGGAAAGGGCGCTGCCATTGAACGCTTCTATTTTTGAGCTAATTAGAAAATCTTGTTTCGGAGATGTTTGCCCACAAACTCAGTATGGACGCGGTAATTTATGCAGTCTTCAGTTCTTACCGAAAATCGTTGGTATAACCTCGGCTACCAAAATAATCTACATAAGAAAGAACTACGACCGATTATTCTATTATTATTCTTTATTCATCTACCGAGCTTAAGTCTAACAGACTTTGATTATGTCTCGCCAAAGACTGTCAGCTCAGAAAAAATGCCGTTGGTGTAAGAAAACCCCCAACGCATTGCATAACTGACGTTCAAAACCAACAAATTATTTCATAGAGCGTCCGAATTCCCCTGCACTCGCTCATAACACACTCCAAGCTGCCCCAATTTGCCTCAATTTACACCAATTCAAGTGGTTGCACAACAAATTTCGTTGATCCAACTAAACCAAAACCGAGCTGAGAAAATTATAATTTTTCCAATTTGCGCGTGCACAATCTGACACCTTAATCAACACGCTCGAAGATTTTCAAAACAGTTCCAACTGTTTTCAGATAAACACACAAAAACTAAATTCAAATTAGATCTCGAGGAGGTCTTGTGCTTTGTTTCTGTGTTTGCATAACACCATTCCACTTGTACATGTTGACAAATGATTGCACTGACCGCAATTTGTATCCCCCTCAAACACACATAATTATATCACAGACCCGCATGCAATGGCCCGAAAAAAAAATGTAAACTGACAGATTAAGAAAAGATCAACATTGCACGACTCTATACAAGATTGAGCAACTAATTGCAATGTAATTGACACAGATACGTGCATGACTGATTTCCTGTCATTCGCCGAAATCTATACTTGCGTTTTTGACATCTCTCGAACCGATAATCGTTTCCACTCTGCCTAATTCGTGATGTCTAAGGTGAAGGTCATCATAAATCAGGCAAACAAAAAATACCCCCATCATTACAACATAAGAGCCGACAGAAATGTCATGTTCAAGGTCGGAGTCGTGAAGACTTTTAACAAACTATGCTTCGGTGAGTGGCGCCCAAAGCATCTCTCATCTCTCATCTCTGAAGATGCGGTCATAAAGCCAATTTATCACCATTACCTGTTGGTATGGTTTCTCGCTGTTATTTTATTTCTTTTTCATTTTTCTAATGAGCCTCGGGTTGATGAAGATGTGCGGCTGCGGCAAGTACTCGTTTGTATGTGCGCGCGCACAATGACCCATAGCCATAACAGATTGGCACTTAACTAGTTGTGAACGTGATAGTTGTTGAACAGCAAAACGCATCGGTTGAAGATGTTAGGTAGGGTGATACCGAAATATATATTTTAACCACCGAGGAGGAATGGTATGTTGAAGAGAAATGGCAATAAAAGTGGCCATCCAGCGAAAGAGAGAGTGCAGAAGCTTTTGTGGCGGTTCGAATTTTCTTCTCTTTGGGTGTTTGAGTGTTCGGAAAGTAAAAGTGAAGCACTTGGCATTTGGACTGTGATGGAGTCTGCTTTTAGGCACTGTTTGGTTGACAATTATTTATGGGTTGATTTAAATTTATGCTTTAAGACAAAACATGTGCACAGAATCTGGGGTTACCTTTTAACTTGCGTGACCAGTTTCGGTATTAAATGAGATTTTTAGTTTCCATTTGGACAGTTTAAGTGTTGAACACTTTAAGGACTTCAAAAACTTGATGCCCTGTTAAAAAACGATCACTGGGGATCACTTTTACTCATGAGGATCTGAAGGAAAAATTGGGACAGACACGAACGTTACAAAAGCAGTTTTTATCACTGAATCGAACGACAGTTGTCTAAGAGAGGGTTCTACCTCCCTTGGTTTAAGAAGTGGCAAGAATGTGAAAGCTATAAAAACATTTATTGAATCCACGAATGACCTGAATACTGGCTCTTTCTTGGAAGTCACATTTTACGCGCTATTTATTTTATTTTATTTCTTTTGTTAAGGCCAATTCGAAGAACAGTTCGGCAACATAAGTCAGTCACAACCCAATCAACTACACTTCATTTTATTGTAGGGACACTCGTATTTTTTCCGCGTTTGAAGCTTTCAGTTAATGACCTACAAAAGTTTAATAAGTTGTCAGAATTCTCCCTCACTTCAACAGGATCTATCCCCAAATGCTATCGATGCTGAGCGCCGCTTCCGTGACTCCAGTGAAAACATAAGTAGAAGAACTTTCCACCATTAAAGACCAGTTGCCTGCCACAAAAACCAGCACAACAAGTTGGGTATTTATTTTGAAATATTGCTCCTTCAAAATGCCTCCAAACTCCACTCTACTTAACTCAAATGTTTTCACGCACGCCCAATGGTTTATCACAATCGCTTGCCATTCTCAACAGAAAACAGAAATGAGTATTCAATTACAAAAAAAAATCGCTGTAACTTGTAAAATCAAAAACATTGCGACATCTCCCGTCTAAGTTACGCTCTCTTCTATGTTGCGTTTTTTTTACCAACATGAGCACTGCAGATATGCACTAGATGTGTACAGGTAATAATTATGAAATTATGCATTCCGTAATTGTGCAATGACTCTGTCATTTGAGCTCTGGTTGCTTGTGCCACTACTTTGAATTTCGACTCATTTACGTACATTCAAACCGCATTCACTTACCCCATTGACATTTGATTCAAATTCGCTTCCTAGAGTCGAATAAAAAAAAACAAATCCCTTCACCCAAATGCCTTCATTAATCATGTCCAATTCATTCAACCAAATACAAAAGTGTGGTCCACGCCTTTGTCTATCCATTAGTGGATCGAAACAATCTGCACCAATCCAGGAAACCAAAAGTGCACAAGAGTTATGTCAGTTAAAGGCGACTGGTTGGTGCATTAGAGGGAAAAAAATAAATCCAAACAAGAGTTCTTTTTCTTTGTCGACTTGTTTATTCAATGAGCTTCGGACAGAGCGTGCAGTGTTTTTGTTTTTGTTTAGTTTTGCATAAGACTCTGTGTCTGTATGTACTGTGTGAATTCTTTTGAGTTTGAAACGGAAGGTGACTTGTATACACCATGTTATCTTTCTTTGCCATAAACGTTTGTGCATGGACACGCTACATCATGTGGATGCTATTTGTTGAAAGCCTGTTGAAGTAGGTCAATATTTTGCACTTAAATGGCGGTTGTAGCGCGTCTAATCTCGATCTAAACTTATTCTCATGATCGGCTATGGAATTTTGTATGTACTGGAAAAAGTCAGTTCGCTGTTGGACTCTTTTGTTTTAATTTTGCGAATTTTGTTTACATTTGTGGCAGATGTAACCTGGTGGGTGAAAAATAGCCTAAAGCTTATATGTAAGGTTAAAAAAAAGTCGCCCCAATTAGACGCACAGCGTTGGCCTTCAGTTTGTCAATTTAGGAGCAGTAACTTCAAGTAGCCCCATGGTCACGAAAGGCCTCTGGCACTTGGTATCATCTTGTTAAAATATATACATCGTGTCCGAGTCATTGTCGATCACGTTTTCAAACATCCAGTGGGCGTTTCGGCTCAATGGATCGTCTGTTGGACTATGGGAAGCGAGGTTCAACCCTCGAAAAATATATAAATTTCACTTAATTCTCAGTTGTGCCGGCTTTCTGAGTTACCGTAGCTGTTACAAACCTGGGTATTGCTCTAAATTCAAGCTATAGCTTGTCCCTTATCATCAGCAGGCAAAGCTGACCACTTCCGCTGTTAATTTCGCAATTAATTTTAGTAGTATACCTCTCTGCAGCAAATGCCCGTTGAAACTCCATTGAAAAGTGTGGTATTTTTACAACTAATTTACCAAACCCTCGACCGAATTGATTCCCTCCCTTGACTCTATTGAAAAACCCTTATAGGGAAGCCACCAAACACTTGCATCAAGGACAACAGTACTCACTTCAATTTAATTAGCCAACTTTGCACAACCACCATTGAACCACACAGCCATTTGCAGCCTTGAAAGACAACTCAACCAGAAAATTCCAAATAAAAACCCCAAAGTCGTGCAACCTTAAAAATATGCGGAGGCATACATAATGGCCCACAAGTGAACAAGTCGCATATTGTACACATTTTTGCTCTGTAACAATTTGCAAAGTGTCTCGCATTCGTCACCTGTATCTCACCTCTTTAACTCCTGTGCTAATTTTTTGTGTCCCCCTCCTCCTCACACGAGATGTGATAACAACGGCGCTTACACACCAACAATCTATAGCCATCATTGAAGTATATCTTCAAATAGGCACCTATACAATAAATTTATTCTCATCGTGGTTACCAGCGACACACAGAGGGTACTTGTACCACATCTTTTACTACCGTCGCGGCTTCTGGTTGGGTGCTGCCGACAAATCACCTCGCTGTTATGACATAATTCGATAATTATATGCATTTTTACAGGCTGAACTTTGGCAACATTAATCATGAGGCGTGTACACAATGAGTCACGATATCGCGCGACCATAAACAATAGCTTTGGGGGGTAGCAGATGCTACATCTGTCCTTAGATTGACGAAATCCACATCGCACTGGATTGGGAAATTTCACAAATGCACGGCGAAAGGATTTAGTGCTGATTTTAGTGATCAATCAAAGTAGGGAATTTGGTTGGTTGCAATTTAACACCCACCTAATGGTAGCTGGTTTAACTCAAGCGCACAAACAGATAGATAGACAGGTTGCGATGCATGTAACCAGCGACGACAATCTGTAATTTCTTAACCAATCCGGAGTTTAATTCGAGGACTTGACTGCGCGGCGCGCATGCATTCCTCAAACAAGTAGCAGAGAATAAGAAGAGTGGCTCTTACAATGGCCCGCACAGAGACCGTGTGCCACAAATTGGACGCCGACGACGACGATGAGATGGAAATTGGATTACACAACACGGTCCGTCCGCTATTTAAAAGGAATCCATGCACAGCTAGCGTGTGGATTAAGTATGTGTTGCAATTTTTTTATGCTGTT
Source organism: Cheilosia pagana (assembly GCA_936431705.1). Lineage (NCBI taxonomy): Eukaryota > Metazoa > Arthropoda > Insecta > Diptera > Syrphidae > Cheilosia > Cheilosia pagana. Next base: position 2,169,141 of record OW386169.1, read on the forward strand.
CTTTTTTTCCCCCTTGTTTAATGACGGATTTTTGTTAGCGTTTTCCATTTTAGTAATTGCTCCGAATTGTGGAGATGGAAAATGAATATGGAGCCCTAAAGGTGACGAAACGAAGGCAAGTTGGTGCAGTCGGAGCAGATGTTGGGTCCAGAGTGATGGCGATTGGTGGCGAACAGCAAGTCGAATCCTAGGTATTTTTTACGACAGTTCATAAAACAATTAGAAAATGAGCGCTGAAGTCGTTTGCATTTAATGGCGGTTGCTTCAGAAGTAGCCTTGAGGTGTTGCAAGTCTTTCCATTTGATCAGCTTCAATTATAGGTCCCTTCCATTCGACTAAGAGGTTGTAAGGCACTAGACCCATCTACATACGTGCACAATTTTTGTAAATCGATTTCAATACGCAATGGCTTACATCCTTCCCTCCTTCTCACTAACCCAATCCAAGCCACAAAGACAGTCCGATAAATTATCACAGTGATCTCTGGTATGGGTACACCTGCATGAATTATTCAAATTCAAACGACTTTATGTCAAACAACCATTGTCCTGGTGGAATTTCAAACAGCCTCTCCATATAAAACACCATTATGTCATCGATTTAACAGCGACTCCTTTATACCCATACGTATACCCATACGTATACGAGTGTATACAGATAAAGTAGACAATCTCTTGATCGCAACGTTGTCTTTCACTTTTTGAACAATGACTGGCTGGCCCGCAATGCATCACTGCACTGGACCATTAACGCACCATCTAGGCCATAGAAGAAATGTTTCAAAAACACACCGATCCCATTTCTTTCTCCGTCGTCGATACATGTGTCCAACCGTGCCGGATTATTATTACTCAATCCATGCGCTCGTATATGCACACACACGGTCCCGGTCCATACTTTGATCCGTCTTTAGCACGAGACACTAAAATTAATACATATAAAAAAAAAGCTCTACCTCTACCTCTCTGTCTTATGGTTGATTCAATATGTATCAGCGTGCTCCTATTACGTGATTGGGGAATGGTACGGGTATATATCTAGTTGATCGCTTCCAAAAGACTGGACGACGACGACCGGCGAAGAAGTCAAAGTGGTCATAGTTAGTTGAGGAATGGCAACATGGAAGTATGTGGCTTATTGGATTTTGCAACGCGAGCCATTTATTTCACTTTGTTTCATGCCATACAATTTTTTGTTTTTGTTTGTTTTTTAATTACCCATATCGGAGTGGTTAACTTTTGTTAATTTGTTTCAGTTTTTCCGGCAAAGTGTTATGTGACTCGGAGCATCTGGAGCAACTTTCGCAGATTGTTGTATTGAGATATGTGAAGTCTGTTAAAATTGTATAAACAGTTTTTCTTTGGTATTAGGTCAAATTGAGTCAAACTTCTTGCCCTCTTTTAACCAAATGTTACGTAAGGGTAGAAGGTTTAAATAATTTCTCTGCACAGTCAAAAAGTCTGACTGTGACTGCCCTTTTGGATCTTTAATGGTCGGAAACTTCAGTGAAATTTATACATTTGTCTTTGAGGTTTTTGGGGTAAAAAATTTGGCCATTTGATGTCCTAGAAAAGTAAAATTTCCAATCAAAAAGGATATAGAAAGCTTTCCATCGAGACAGAGGTCTTTAAAAGGTAAGGCCAATGACAAGGATCGCGGTATTTTTCAAAAAGGAGACCAAAAACTCTGTCAATTCACCGGACTGTATAATAGGAGCTGTTGCTGTTTATGAAGGCTTCCTTCTTAAAACCTTATTTGCAATAAGTAACTATGATGAGAAGATTTCTTTGTCAAACCTGTGTTGGATAGAGCGACATGAGCGAGTGCTTCTATTTTCTATTAGGGTCTGTTAGAGAGGCTGTCACAATCAACAGACAGACAAACGAGATGTAGACACTTCGGATAACGGAAGCCAAGAGACTTTGTCACGTCCTTCTTTAGAAAGTGATACCCAATACCACATATTTAAGTAATACAATTGCCGGACATTGGCAATGGGTTCTGGGTTCTTCTCGAAACCCTTCTTTTTTTATAAAACGACTTTGCAGACGACACGAACAGACACCTGTAGAGACAAACAAGGAAACCTTGTATAGTAGAGTCACAGTCGGTGCTGAGGATATGGAAAAACTATTTCTGCAGACTGTTAAAAGCCGAAGACGACACAAATTCCGCTGTCAGGCAGAAAAAACCATTCAACCTGGACGATGAAGGCCAAGACTTCCGTCCACCTGACCAAAATTAAGTGATATCCCATAGCTGAAGTCCAACAAGGCTGCTGGACCGGACGGCTTAACTGCCGAGCTTTTTAAGGCAGCGGGAGATGGCTTTGTGGAGAGCATACAGCAATTCGTTTCCAAGATTTGGTCAGAAGAAAGTGTGCCTGATGAATGGAACCTCAGCATCGTTTGCCCGATCCACAAGAAAGGAGACCCTCTAAACTGCACCAACTATAGAGGCATCAGTCTCCTAAACACTGCGTATAAGATCATATCTGCTATACTGTGTGAACGCCTAAAACCATTCGTCAACGATTTGATAGGTCCCTATCAGTGCGGTCTTAGGCCCGGTAAGTCCACGACTGGCCAAATTTTTATTTTACGGCAGATCCTGGAGAAAACCCAAGAAGTCCAAGTCGATACCCACCACCTGTTTATCGATTTTAAGGCCGCATATGACAAGATCTATAGAGACGAGCTATACAGAGCCATGTTAGGGACTTTGTCTACCTCCGCTCCGCTATTAACTCTGAAATCAAACGAAGAGTAACACTTGCCAATGGCTGTTTCTTTGGACTAAGACGGCAATTGACTAGTAAGGCCTTTTCAAGAAACCCCAAGGAGACCTTCATCATCACAGTCCTGCTCTATGGTGCAGAAGCATGGACCCTAACAAAGGCGGATGAAGATCTTCTTGGCCGTTTCGAAAGCAAAATTCGTTGAGTGATTTTTGGTCCCGTTTGCGTTGACGTTCTTTAGAGGAGGAGATTCAACAGCGAACTCTACGACACTGACCTGGTCAGAAAAATACACATCAGTCGTCTGAGATGGCTGGGACATGTAGAACGAATGGACACCAATGCTCCGGCCCGAAGAGTCTTCGATTCCAACCCGGAGGGACAACGCAGTAGAGGAAGACCTCGCCTCAGGTGGCGGGCACAAGTGGAAGGGGACCTCAACCAACGTGGAGTGCGCAACTGGAGGCAGTTAGCCAAAGATCGAGCTAACTGGAGAGGCGTTGAGGCCCAGGTCCACCCCGGGCTGTAGCGCCACCTAAAGTAAGGAAAGTAAGACTTTGCAGATTTGGATCAAAATTAATACGCAAGGTGACTTGGGCCTTCTTATGAGGTCAACTTATTCGCAATAGCATCATCAGTCGGCGCAGTGGCTTAGTGGTAGTGTGTTGGGCTACTAAGCGAGGGGTACCCGGTTCAAGTCCCGAGAGAACCAAATTACATCTTACGATTTTTTTCCACTGCGCCACCTCTCGCGAACGTCTGACAAACATCCGAGAGTAAAACTGTCTTGAAAGAGCTTCTCAATTAGCCGTTTGGACTCGGCGTAAAATTCTAGATCCCTTCCATTCGTCCCAAAAATTGAATTCAATTGAAAAATTGTGAGAAGCTAGGCCTTGAGTCCAACAGACCTGTCGCGCCAAAATATTTATTTATATTTATTTATTTATTTATCATCAGGAACAGCGTAGCTTCGCGTTTTTTTCCACGATATTTACTCAACGAAAGTGTGCACGACTGGATCGCGTCAAACTTTCTCCATCAGTTCAAATTCGTCGGTCGTTTTGACCAGTGCTGACTAGTTTTATCCAGTTTTCGCTGTCATACTGTCTGTCTGAGGTGGAGAAGTTAACCGCTCAATTAAGAGCAGTAGAGATCAATCGCTTGAAGCTGGGCGGAGAATAGTCCCAAATAGCAGGGGCATCCACTTTTTCCATCAAATCTGCTGGAATGGATGCAATTTGGCCAGAAATGTTCAATACCTTAGGTGAAAGAGAGGGAGATTAAGATTAAGAGGGAGACGTCCCATGCGGATTCCATTGGCAGTAGGACGAACTCTTCCAATTTTAAAAATAAGACCCTCACCAACTTTTTGACAAGATGTCTAAAAACCAAACATGTAAAATATGCTAAACCATAAACCAGTGCAATTAATTCCAAAGTCTCCAAACAGAAATACCATGTCAAACTGAATCCCAAATCAATCATAAAATTCGTCTCATCTTCGGAGTAAACCTGTTAAAAGCGCCGAATAAATTAGACCGCATTGGTAAAACACGTCAAAATTAAATTGGCTTATAGGTTGCGCTCGATTTGATTCACCTCTATTTTTATAACCATCAAACTATCCGTGACTTGCAACTTGCCTCCGAAATGCGCTACACACAAAACACAACTCAATCCCAAAGTGGGTATGCGAAAGAGAGATACATACAAATATCTATATAATTAAATAAATGAAGAAAAGACAGAGAAATGATTAATCACAGACGAATGTCGTAACGACGAATACAGCACCAAAACCAACCCAATTGAAATTAGCCCAAAGGAAGGCCACTTGAGTATTTTGCGTTCATCTCAATCAAGATGAAAGAGAATAGACATGCAATGAAATTTGACATAATGATGCCAAAAACAAAACACAAAAAAAACCGTACTTGAAAGCATAAATCGCATGCTAAGTGAGCTTAAAAGGCGCTAAACGCTTGTTTGTGTTTTATACATGTAGTGCATGTCCAAAAGTTCGTCTGTTGAATTCAAATGTGGATTTTTATGTAGCCAGGCTGAAAAGTGTGATGCATTTGTCATAGAGTAAAGTCGGTTGTACGGATGGTCTAATACCCTCCCATTTGAGCGAGGAGATTATCGTAATGCGATACGCGTAAGTATGTTGGAAAGGATTGTGAATTGTGATACGGTGATTGTGGTTGTTGGTGTTCGGTTTCGTCTGCAAGACTTTGCCTCTAATTGGGAAATAAATTGTACGATGATAACTGTCAAAGTTGGCGGGGAGCAAGAGCTGATCGTGAATTGCCCAATAGTTGGTGGTTACTGTTTTTGTTGGGTGGACTACAATCAAATTTGAATCGATAGGAGTTTTGTGCTTATGCAATCTTATGTCTTCATTGGGACATGAATCGGATGTTTGTTGGCCTTTCCAATCAATGATGCGGGAAGGATACGCACATGGACTTGATGTCGCATCCAGTGTGGTTATGGAATTGCAAAACGTGAAGCAAGTTGCATTGTACGATGTAAAGTTGTTCCGGAGAGATAATCGGAGTTAAAACATACGTAAAGACCTCTGATGCCCATGAAATTAACATCTCTACTAGCGTGGGAACGTTCTTGTCTATCGCAAGCTCAAGAGGGACGTGCCTTACTTCAATTACTAGTTTTCTTTCGTCGAGGTTTCAGTTGTTTTCTTCCCTTTATGAACCTAACATTTAATTTTGAAAGCATGTTGCACCCCATGACTTTATAAAAGAGAATGAAAAATCGGTCCTCCTTCAAAAAATATTCAAATTTGTGTATCTTCTGAATGAGTTGAACGATTGCAATGAAATAACAAGTAAATGCTGCCCCATTAAACTCTGCCTTAATTTACTTTTGGTGGCGCTACAGTCCGGGGTGGACCTGGGCCTCAACCAATACGCCTCTCCAGTTAGCTCGATCTTTGGCTAACTGCCTCTGCCTTACGTCTAAGAAATCTAAACGGATTGGATGAGTGGTTTTAGAGTGATTCCATAACATGGCCACATAGAAAATAGACAAACAAGTTAAGTATATCAAAAAATGTCAGGATTACCATGTTCATCAATCATAGAAGTCGGTTAACATTGAAGGCTTAAAGTTTGGACCATTTTTCTACCTACAAAAATTTATTTGCCAAAATATTCTAAGCCGTCCCACTTCAACGAGCTACATCTTGAAAAGGGGCCCCGTATCAATGCCATCATCAAAGTAACAAATCTTATGTCACATTTGCCGAATCCCAGTACCCTTTCTGTCTGCCATCAAACTAGATTCATATGAACACTTGTCTCGCCCAAATCTCTTGACAAACACAATGGGACATTCCTTTCTTTTCCTTCTACAAATAACATACATTTGTGCATGTAAAACGTACAAAAAAGATGCACCAATCTTCATCGTCTTCTACACACATGAGGGTCACGATCAACAATTTGTTTGGCATTTAGACAATTATCGATCGTTAAAATGAAAGTAACCGCTGGGATAGAGAGTGCCTTGAATGAGACATTCGTAAGGTGCATTGAATTGAAATTTTTTCATACTACACAACTATAGCGAACGTTTGTGTCAAGGTGCCAAGCCAGGCGATGGCAATGAGACATGCCAGGGCGGGAGAGGATGAGGCTGCGCCCATCGAATGTTTGTAGTGAACCCATGTACATACTATGTGTGTGATATTCAAAGAGGTTGACGTCAAAGTTTCAATCTCAAATTGACTTTTGCGGGAATTTTATTTGATTTGATTCGTATTCAGCGAGTTTTTGTAGACGCTGGAAAAAATTTGGCACGTCTTGAAAGAAACTGGGAATTTTTTCGTCAATCTCTTCTCTATCTCTTCTCTTCTCTTCTCTTCTCTATCTCTATTTCTTCTCTTCTTCTCTACATAAAATAAAACTGTAGAATAAAAAATGCCTGACCGTGACCACGCATCACGCAGAAACTTCTGGACAGATTTTGATGAAACTTGGCATGGTGATTGCTTATGTTCTGGGTCGGGACTTAGGATACTTTTTATCTCAAATTATAACACGCATCTTACAAAATAGTAAAAAAAAAAAAAACGGATATATGTAAGGAAAATTCTGTTTATACAGACCTAGCTCAGTGTGGCTTATCGGATTGAAAAATAAAGAAATAGATGAATTTAGTAAAACTTTCCCTGAATCATTTAAGATATAAAACATCCTCCTGCGTTGTCTTGAAGCTGAGCAATGTTCAAAACAATTATTGAAAACATCGCCCACAATTTTTTCTTCAGTGGATACCACTGCCAGTAGTCACCCAGCAGTGAGTTTCGTTGCAGTTGTGTGTCTCACGTGATCTGTGATCATATGTTTTGCACTGCAATGGGCAGTCGTCTCTTTTCAGCGCTCACATTCAGGTTTGACACATTTTCAGGTGTTGTTCATTGGTAAAAGTTTAGCAATGGGCTGGTGGGATTCGTGTGTCAAGTTGTTTCATTCGTGTTGCTTCCTTTTCGTCGACATTTGAGGTCGGTATAAGAGGGAAATAACAGAGCTTTGCGTAAATCTTTTTGTGTAGACTTTTTAGTAGGAATAAAAATTGTGTTTGAACATTATGTGGCGCCTTTTCAAAGTGTAAATAACTTCGGTCGTCATCTGCACAAAAATTAAGGAGGGTGAAGCAAGGCACGGGTTAGCTAGTAGATAATATACCCCAATCCCGTGTCTTTTTTTTAGATGTGCAACATTTTAATGTATCCTGTTCACCGGGCGCAATACTACTTTGCCCTAATTTTCCTGTTCGGTGGGCATTCGTTTCCATCTTCTTTTCAAAATTTCCCTACATGGGATATCTCAAAGCCGCAAAAGTCTTAGTCCTTTCTTTGAAGTGCAAATAACTCCAGTCTTTTATTAAACAGATCAAGATTTAAGAACAAATTCTAGCCCAGGGCAAAAGTCTGCCAGTGAATATTTTCGTCACAGTTGATGTGTCAGATCAAGACACGATTAATTATTTCACATAAATCTGAGTAAATGTGACCTGCTTCACATCAGTCACAAAATTCTCGATCGTGCACTTGTCCAGGGCATTCGTTTTTTTTCGCTCCTCCGCTCCGTCTGACTTACATTGTACCTCTATTGCTATGCACATCCAAATTCCATTGCAGCACAAAGAGCACTCCAAGTGGCCCATTAGTGCGTGCCATTGCTTTGCTATTTCAACCTATAAAACTGGTAGGTAACATCAACGTGCCTGCCGCCGAAAGACACAAAAACAAAAACTGTTGCTAGTGCGCGAAAAATGTCTTCGATGGCTGGGCAATCTTTTCGCTGTATGTCGTTTCGATGCCCGATGCCATGGGAATAAATGAATGAATTTCGTCGTCGACGTCGTCTTTTTTTGTTGTTGTCAAACAAACTGTTGTGCAATCGCACGAGAAAAGAGATGTTGAACTCAATGGTTCATGGGCCGCGAAATCCTAGCAAACCGTGTCGCAACACCAATCGCCATGGTCAGAGTTGTAATTGGCTAAGAAAAATGTCGAAGAGAAAAACTCTATAGGGTTCACAAAACCAAGGTGAACCTTAACACTCCAAAAATTACCCACATCATAGAAAACTAGCTTTTTGGTGAAAGGATCAATTATCACAAGTCCAACCAGCGCATCAATGTCATGTTGTGAAGTTTACGTTAAGTCTATGACTGATGACCTTAAGTCACGAAGTCAGTTCCAATTATATTCGAAAAGACTGCGAGAGTGCGGGAAAACCACTCTTCTGTTGCATGTGATATAGTAACCCACTTTTCGCCAAAGGTATAGACCGAAGGAAATGCAGTTGATTAAGAAAACATTCCAATTCCGATTTAATTACTCAATTTTTTTTTGTTTTTAATTGTTTTTACTGCTTTAATGGGAAGTACATATACATATGTAGGTACATGTATATAAAATAACAAGTTTGTGCAAGCGATTGACTGCGGTGGATATTGGCACATAATTCACTTAAACGGATCACAATGCGTAACAATGAGGAACCCGATGCAGCTAACCAAAGAAAAATTCAATTGACATCTACATATGCCTGCTGTCTTGCAAAACGTGAGCTTAATTAACACACAACATGTGGAATGTGAGCGCATGCATACATGCAGCAGATGACAGTTGATTCTGTTCGTTTGAGAGTGGGCTATTGGATTCGCTTGATTTGTCAAAATCACTCAATCAACTGTCATTTTGGTTGGGTCACTTTTTCACGTCGCCCATGTCGTCGTTCTTTTTGATGTGCACGTGTGGCGTAACCACTCTTTGCCAACTTACTGCGTATGGGTCGTTGGAAGGCGGGTATAGGCCGTCATCAGACTCGTCTAATTTTGTTGCAAGTGATTTGAAGTGACCCATTTTAATGGCCAATTTATGAATGCCGCGAATGAACTCCTCCGGGTAGAGCAAAACAAGGTCCCATTGGTGGGACCATCATTATAAAGGTCCTTTATTGACAATGAGGCTCCATTTTCATAGACCGGAGAGAAGTCTTTCCTAAAGGCAAATAAAGTCACCACACTGAGAGGGATTTGGCACCTAAAAGTCTGAATTTGTTAAACTGAAAACCTTTGAAGAAGTGATGAACTTCTCTATAAGTAAAGTATACGAAACCAGCTTGAGAAGGGCGTGATCTGCACAGCTTTTAACATGCCAACTGAGTCAAAAAACCACTGCATCGAGTCTTCAGCGTCAGGAGATCACTTTCGGGCATGGTAGATCCACCAGCCGCGTCAACAAACTGAACTCCGACGGTGATCTCTATATACATAACTTGAATTTTCTTAAATTTGGATCCTCGTCCAACACTTGTTTTTCAAATTCTTACTGATCTAATGCGATCAAGGCCCAGGTTCACCCCGGACTGTATTGCCACCTAAAGTAAGTAATGCGATCTTGAGTACGGATACTTAAGAAGTAGAAAAACAAGGACCAAACTTGCGCTTTTCAGAAATTAAATGGGATACCAGCTTTAGACCTCCACCGATCGAGTCGGACATATCACCTTTAACCATTATAGTGATCGTCCCTTATGACTTCGAGTTTTTGGCGGAAAGATCGGCTTCAATGGATGGTGCACTTGACCAGCCTTGCCACCCTTGTAGTGAATAGAAGGTTCATTCAAAATTATGCTTATAGTGATTGATGCAAAAATTAATTGGAGATCCTATGTCGATCGTAGCTGCATATTTTCAACATGGCTTAACATTGGTTGACTGCGATTTCTGCGACACAAATCAAGTCGAACGTTTAGAAGAGCTTAAGGGTATAGCAAAATCGATCTTCGTCGGATTTCTAAGAAAAAACATTTTACTGGTGGAGAGAGAATTGAATCCAAAAACAGGTGGCAGTCATTCGGAACCAATCAAATATGACAGAAGTCCAACTTCGCCACCATATATGTCAAAAGCTGTGGGTAATAACTCGTTTTAATGCAGAAAGTCGTTTTAGTGCTTATAACTTTCGAAGAAACCACGCAATGAAATTAATTCTGAATTATGTAATGAAAAGACATACCAGGAGACCTCCTCTGTCACTGTCCGAGTCTCATTCATCAGTCGTTTGAGGAAAAGAACAACTTGGTTGGGGCCTAAGTCTTCCAAATCTATGAAACCACATTTTTCCCAGACTCAGAACTCCATCCCTTCTCGATTTAAGATTAAGGTCCGAACCATCTCCTTCCTAGGATTACCTAATCGAATTTATTTCGCTTGTAAAATCGATCGACAAAAATTCCAAAAATCTCCACAAAGAAGTACATATTATCCCCGAGGAATTCCGTAAGCATTTCAGCGCAAATGTCCTTCAACTAAATACTTCCTGAATCAAATTGCAATTCCCTGATGACCCAATACTTCACTATACATGTTTACAACTGCAACATACCTCGCTCGCGATGGTGTAACTTCAATTATACGTCTATTACCCCTCCAAGCCACCAGAAGCCCGCACTTACCCTAATGAGCTGCCATCATATTTTTTTTTATTTGTTTTACAACAAGCTCAAATTAAATTAAACGCTTCACTAAAACAAAGAGCCAACAACGAGGTGAAACGGATATCAAACTTGCTAAACGCAAAAGTAGAAACAACGCAACAAAAATGAACAACAAAAAAAAAGAAACTTCCAAGGTCGCGTTAAATTGTTTCATAAGAAAAAAAAAATCACAACACCATGGCTAACAATCGAAGATTCGTATACATTGTGGCCATCTCCTGTTACCACCTTCCTTACCAGGCGGACTTTTACAATGGCACAAGGCATTTAACAGCTCCATACCAGTCTTGAAATGATCCCCGGTGAGATTGTTGGGACAACTATACGCGAGCGCACGCCAATTGACCATTCATGGGGAAGATACATCGAATATTGACTGAGGCAACTATTTCACGATGATGTCGGTATTCGCCATATGGCCGGCCGCATTTAATCAACAAAAAAAAAAAAGTAAATTGGCAATATAATTTTGGAATGTAGGTTACACTACTGTGAGCGGTTTTTTGTTTTCCTGCTTCTCGCGTCCACTCGACTTGTGGAATTGCAGATATGTACGGGGAAAGATTGCAGCTAAAATCGCCCGGAGGTGTGTAGAGAGGAATACCAAACTAGTTTCAGACGCCGATTGATAGGCTAAATGCTCTACAAAGATTTGAACTAATAGCGCGAGTTAAACATTCGTAGATATTCGAATCAAACAGTGAGAGGGAAATGACGGTTGGTTGGTTAATAAATTTGAAATTGATTATGCCGCCGAAGGATTTGTTTTTTCGATTTCGATAGGTGAAAGGAGTGGAAATTCTTCTTTCCGATTGCGTCATAAGTGGATTTGACAAATGAGATGACTGACAAAAGGATCGCACGTGGGAGTCTGTATTTTTTAACAGCGGTGCCACTATCTTTTTCCCATTGTTGAGAGTGAATATGCCTTTGACCGCGTGAAAGGGTTAAAAAAGCTTGACTTTTACCTTCCTTCATTCACTTCTCTCTCTGTGTATGTACGTCTCCAAAATATTTCCAAAATATCTGCCAAATGTCTTAAGCCACATTGTGAACGTCGAGTGAAATAAATCACTTGATTGCGCAATTGGTTGGACGTCAGTAATTCCCCGCCGATATTGCAATCATAAAAGCGACACCAGCACCTGCCCACCCATAAATCAGTTGTCCAAAAAAACACCTCCGTCTTGGCATATCATCACTGTGATTGGCAGTTGAAAATCCCGACCCACCACGTAATAAATTCAACTCCTCTCGGCGGTAAAAAATATTCATATACTCCAGTAACTAATCTTAACAATTATTCCCAACTCGTCCAGTGTCCAGTCACCCGCTGGCCATAACCTGGTCAATAACACACGCGTCATCACCTCAGCCGATGATGTAATGAACTCTTTTTTACCAGCAGCTGTGGCTGCACAGCTCGTACTTATCGAAAGGTCGCTGCGGCAACAGTCCCCAATGTGTGTGAGCTGGAAATTAATGGGAGCGGTTTGCGGAAAAAAAATCGAAAGTGCACTCACTCTGCAGGCGAAAAATCTCTGGCAATCCTTTCCCTTTCATTGCCAAGCCGGCCAGATTGTTACATGAACGACGCATGTTTATATTTCAGTCGATACGCTCCTCGGCCAATTACCAACAAATTATTCATCCCGACTGAATAGTTGCTGCCATACTTTACTTTAGCCGCTCGTGGCGGTTGTAAATAAAAGGGCGGAATTGTAAAGCCAATGGGGGGCCTGGTTCCTAGACCACCTCCTCGAGAAAGTTGCTCATCTGGTGCACAAAAATGTTGCGCCCATAGTTCCTTCACTCGATTCGCTTCCTAGACAATATCTCTATGTGTGCGATTTGTTAATAATACCCATGCGTCTTGTTGCCGGTGCGGTCTGGCAAGAAACCCAATCTGTTCTTCGCTTTCGGGTGGCTGTACTCAACACTCGACAGAGAACTGATAAAAAGGCGCGCAAGATATTAAATAGCAAATGAGGAAATAGCGTAATGTGAGATAAACAAAAAAATATGTATCTATGCTTAGCAGAGCGTTTTTAATATTGTGATGTAATTTATTAATAGCGTCGGCGAGAGCGATGACCACTGCCCACACGGTGAAAAATATATGGGGCATGTGCGATGGATGGGTTTCCTTTCCTTTTGCACAGCCTCGCAAACTCCTTGCGGATCGGAGGAGCCTGGTGCATTTCCGTGAAGCGTAACTGTGCCAACTTGTTTTCGGGCGACATCATTAATTTCCAACGATGAGTGAAATGGAGTAAGGATTGCGTCACTTTCGAGGAACCAGTTGGGTGGCAAGTGGCGACTCGTTGTTTGTTATGAGTTGTCTATACGCATGTAACCTAGTGGCCAACATAATAATAATTGCGAGTTATGCCATCATGGGGAGAGGTAATTTTTAACATTCATATCGTAAAACAGGCAGTTGATTCCCATGGACTTAGACTAATCCACGGGACAACTGATCTACGGCGAGTGGATCTATTAGGTATTTTAAGCAACGTTCTTCGACAAAAAACCATGAAGAACACAGAAAATCACCAATTAAACCAAGCCTGACGACTTCCCGAGAGTGGGTTAAAATATCGGGCTAATTTACTCGCCGTGGATCAGTTGTCCCGTAGTCTGCGCTTGTTTCTAAGATATGAATGGTTACGTTTGACCGAATCCTCGGAAGGAACTGAATAATAATCACCAAGAACTGTATCTGAGAATATAGAGAGGATTTTGGTAGCTCGAAGCTTTTCAAGGTTGTGGAGCCTAAATTTGTAAAGCTAGAAACGTTTTTACTAACAAAAGATGCGAACCAGTCTAAAATATTGAGAAAGGGGCACAACAGCTGAGGATAAGTCACAGGAATTGAGGGAAATCTGGAAATAAATAAATAAATAAATATTTTGGCGCGACAGGTCTGTGGGACCCAAGGCCTAACTTCTCACAACCATTCGTTTTGTGTGGGTTTTCAATTTTTGGGATGAATGGAAGGGATCTACAATTTTACGCCGAGTCCAAACAGCTAATTGAGAAGCTCTTTCATGACGGTTTTAGTCGCGGATGTTTGTCAGATGTTCGCGAGAGGTGGCGCAGTGGAAAAAAACCTTAAGATGTAATTTGGTTCTTTTGGGAGTCGAACCGGGGACCTCTCCACTACGCCGAAATCTGGAGATAGCTGAAAAAAATTGTCGGAAAACACTCACAGAACATAGAAAAATCGTATTAGGACATAAAACGAGTGAAGAAGGTAGGGCAAAAAACTTGGAAAACGGTAAAAAAAAATTTGAAAAAGTATTTTTAAATAGAAACAAATGGTGGCCAACTTTGTTAGTCTTCAGAATTCCTCTATAAAATATGTTCTTACTGTCTGGAGCAACGCTTTAACTTCTTCGGACTCCCTTCGATTTTCATGAGAGATGGCACAACTTCTTCCAGCTCCAACTCATTGCTGATTAGTTTTGTTCATGCCCCAAAATATTTCCGCAATCTTCATCCAACCAGATCTAAACACAGGAAGTCGTAGAAATTAATTTCAGTTAGCTAGGACCCAAACCAGTCATCCGAATTCATAAGAACCCAATTGCCACTGTTTAAAAAAACCTGCTTCCCATCTACACAACGTGAATTGACATTCCATTGGAAATATTGGAAATATGAAATACCCACACCTCATTAAACACCTCACCAACGGATGAAATGCGTGAAATGTCATTCAATACCGAAAGGAGCCAAAAAGCTCATCATCCATTATGAAAAACTTGCCAAAAACAGCTCCTGCACGAGTTTTTCTCGTTTAATTCTCTAGCTCAATCCGCATTTATACAGCAAATCACAACGCACGCAATCATCATCATCATTAGCGGTTGTAATGATGGAATTCCATCTCATTCCAGTGCAAGTCCCTTTTTTGGTATCGCAAATGAAGCACGCCGAGTGTTAGACCGATTAAAAGCCACACGCATTTCAAAAACGCACTTGCAAGCAACAAAAGGCAACAACAGACCTTGTTTCAAGTACAATGTCATCATGTTTGACTCTTACCAATTTTTGGACCACATAAACAGTTAATTAATACACCAAAGCAGTTGTTCTCAGCCGTGAAACCAAGTTGCACAAGCGACCCTGGAGTCACACGAAATACTATTAAACTCCAGTGCGACACGAATTATTTGTTAATCAACTTTATTTTCTATATTTTTGCTGTCGTGCTACAAGAGTTCTTAAGTGGAACACACTTTTCCGCTCGAGAGGCAGAGACATGTCCAGTGCTTATCTCCAAGGAAGCCCGGGAAAAAATCGAATCATGACCAGCAGTACCTTTTATAGACAATGAGCAATTATTGGCGTCTACCTTGACAGACCGTAAACACACTCCAGATGTTTCAGCCCAGCTCTCGGTCGATTGTGCAAGTTGTCGCAAAATCACAGTGTGACACATAAATCAGCTGTGAAAGGGGGAACGGCAAGACAAACGTAGCAAACAAATTAAAAGGTACTTAAACAAAACATGCAATTGTGGTACTCGTAAAAACAAAACACTCACACACACTCGAACATGGCAATTTAAGGCAATAATTACCAAAACCGTGTTTAGATTTTCTTTTCGCGGTCTCGCTACCTAAACCAGACAAAAGAGCTGGGCGAACTTCATTTGCATAACATGTGCAACAATTTTCTTTTGTGTTGATTGTTGGTCTAATTTTGTTTGGGGGTGTAAATTTGCCAGGTCGGCCCGCCATCAAGGGAGCGTGAATTGAATATTCAGTGAAGATTCACAGACGGAATTCTATTACAATAACAAGATTTGTCATCGTGGATTTGAGCCGCCGCCGCGGGGCAATTAACCTCTTCCGTGATATAATAAATATCGAAGAAATTGAATATTTATGTGGTAGCGGACCAGGTTGGCTTTGCGTCTTGAAAGTAAACAACCGAATATGTTTGAATATTTATATGCGGCTGCGGTGGAAAGTAGAAGAAAAAAGCAAAAATTTATGAAAAAAATTCATCGTCAAAGTAGGAAGTGACAAACTTTTGACAAAAGTGCAATAATTAAGGCTGAGTCGCTGGGATGATGAGAGGTTTAATGTCGCCAAGTGACAAGTGTTTTGACAGGATTTGGAAATGCTGATTGATTTATAATGCGGACTGTTATTTTTCACAACTGCTGGAGTTTTAAATTGAAGAAATATGGAATATTATGATTTTTGCCTATAATCGCCCCGGTTAAACCATCAAAAATCACCCTGAAATGTTCCCAAAAAACCTCCCTAAAATCTGGTTCGAACCATGATGTCATAAACTAGTTTTTGTAATAAATATTTGTTATTCAAACTTTAAAAAATAAATTAATAGCTCTTAGAAAAAACCCCCTTTCCTTTTTTCTATTTCTGTTCTTACCATTTTATGTATCCTCGTCAAGTTCATTGACCACGATAGTTTTGTTTAGTTAAGTGCCTTTGTAAAAGAAGGGAATAGTCACTTAAATTGGTGTTTTTCTTATCTAAAAAAATTGTGAAAGCAATCTCAAGTCAAGTTTATTGTTTATTTTAATAAAATTAAAATGTTTATAACCATTTTTTTTATTGTAATTTTTTGTTGTGACAATCGACTAATTGAAAAGTTGTTCCCTTTGGATGCTTGTCAGGTGGCGATGAAGTGAAAAAAATCTTACGATGTAATTTGTGACTTTCCGGGGATCAAACCTGAGACCCCTCGCTTAGTAATCCAGCAATTGTTATCTTAGAGTCAGTAACTATTCCAATAAAAGATGGTATTCGTTACATGAACAAAAGAAAAAAGAGACAATTTAAAAACTGTTCGTAATCGCCAAACTGTTATCAAAAAAACGCTTTGTAATTCCGTAAGAAAAATAAAACTGCTTTAAACGTTATAAATTGAATTACATTTTATTGTAACAACTGCTTGGTTATATACATGCTAATTTGACATTTGAAATAATTTTGACAGAATTTCCCTTCATAAATTTCCTTTTTAGGGGGCGCGTTTCGCCACTGACTGACGTTTTCGTCATCAACAGATGGTCTCTACGTTTATGAAAATTGCAAAGAAACTTGTCGAAACGGACAAAGACATAGGAAGGATCTGTTCTAAATTTTAAAATTCTGTATTTGGTACTGAAAGAACTGAGTTCCATAAATTTTAGAACACGCCAATTCGATTCTAGTTTTGGAAGCCGATTTCAAATGCTGAACTCACTAATCCGCATCAAAGAGTAAGAATTTCAAGAGCGTTGTAAAAAGGCATTTGTAATAAAAACTAAAATTCGTTTTAAGCCTCGGTCGGCGCAGTGGCTTGTTGGTTAGTGTGTTAAACTACTACTCGAGGGGCCCCGGTTCGAATCCCGAAAGAAACAAATTACATCTTAAGGTTTTTTTCCACTGCGCCACCTCCCGCGAACGTCTGACAAACGTCCGAGAGTAAAACCGTCATGAAAGAGCTTCTCAATTAGCCGTTTGGACTCGGCGTAAAATTGTAGATCCCTTCCATTCGTCCCAAAAATTTAAAACTTTGGGTCCCACAGACCTGTCGCGCCAAAATATTTTTATTTTATTTTTTTTATTAAGCCTCGGATTTGCTATTCAAAAAGTGTAGCAACGGATGTATTAAGCGATCAGCGCAGTGAGTTTTAATAGGCTCTAGGTTTTTTGTCGTACCGATTACGGCGTTATTTCAAAACAGATTTTTATGAAATAAGGACCAAATGAAAGGTTCATTTCCATAGATGTGTTCTCAAATGAACGATTCCAAAAAAAACGATTTTTACTGAGGAAGTAGACAGAAGACGTGAACATGACTCTTAGCAGAAAGTGGCTATGCTTGCATTAAATGAGTCTAAGCTAGAAAGCGGTCAAAATTTTGGCCGGATGTTCTTTTTTCTTTACTCAGAGTTAAGCTCAATACTCCATTCATACAATTTACAGATTTGTTGTTGATGTCTCAAAAATATAAGAGACTAATGCTCCACTTAGGGATTTTTTTAATTATACGCTAAATACGCGAGGTAAGAAAAACGCCAAAAATTCGTACTGAATTTAAAAAAAATGTGTCCTCCTCTTTATTTGCGTTACTTCTTCGTCAAGAACTTTTAACATCTAGATTCTGATTTTATGGTGGAAATAACATAAATTTTACTAAAATGCCACCACCTCGAATGCGCTTTAAAAGTTCATTAGTAAAGCTAATTTTAAAATAAATCGACCAGCCCTGTTAAACTGCCACGCCCAAAACACACATTGTCGCAGATTCTTCTTTTAACATCCTCGGCATAAGTCTATAAAAAAATGCTTGTACAAGTTTGTGAGCACTCCAAACATTAAACATTTTTTTTTATGTGTTATTTATTTTCACACTTTAATTTAATATTTTTAAATATTCAAAAATCAAATCGACAGCATATAATTTTAAGAACCAGTAAAGTATTAAATCTTAAAATGTCAAAAGAGAAAGAATCAACTTTAATTGGGAATCCCTCCTATAAATAGCAAAAAGCCTGATTAATTTAATTTAATTAATTCAAACTGAAAAAAGTTTTATTTTTTCTACTAAATGCATAATGTTAAAGTTCATCAACCAAATATCAAACGTGATAACATGCGATAGTTTAGTTATAAAAAGTCCGTTCAGACAAAGTATAGTTTCTTGTAAATCAGTTTTTTATTTTATTGGGGTAAAACCCCGAGGCACGTCCAAGAAGGAAATATTTAAAAAAAAAAATTAAGAAAAAACAATTAAAAAACCAATTGATGCTGAATCCTATGGAAATGTTAAATTCAAGGTTAACCAATCTGATCCGTCTATTTCGCTTTCTAATCGAAATTTAGATCTTTTGAAATTTTATGTTTTGTTTTAAATACACAATCGACGGCGCTTCCGACTTCTTTTGTTCGATGCCGGGGCAATAAACAAAAGAAGGAGTACAACTTGAATATACATCTTTTTGATTTATTGATTAGACGTCAAGGCGTATCGCATAGAGGCGTCAAGTCTCTTCAAATGAATCTGCTACCAGATACGACTTAAACGGTTGCATTATGTTCATTGACAATCTTGTTCGCAGGTTAAAACACATTAATCATAGATGTAGGAGAAGCGGAGGACAAATACAGCGAGATTGATTTGCTTATTCGTACGCACGTATTGATTAATGATCGTGATCGTATTTGTGTGCCGGGAGGCTTTTAAAGTGCGTCGCCTCGGCGATCAACAAAGGCACTAGGTGAAGAGAGAATACACATCCGTGGTAGGTTGGAGATAATTATATAAATAGCCGAGGCCATTATATTCCCACGCCCAGGCAACTGAACTACGAGCCAAGCTCAGACATCTTATCTACAGATATTTAAGTAATTGTTTTTAAATTTAAACATTCGCTTCAAATGGCGTTTTATTTTACATGAACGCGGGGGATGACTTCAGCATAAGTTAAGATTTCGCCTTTCCAAGTTTTTAAGAACCTACATGCTTTTACAAATAAGTGCTGCCAACAGTCTCTAATTTATCTGCTCTTACTTTTTATTTATTTTATTTTAAACGTTTTTTAATGATGTAAGATTTAACTTTAAACTCCCTGGCTGCACCAAAAACTGACCAGCATTTAAAAAAAAGAACGTTGTTTTTTAGCATCATTTTTAAATGCCTTTAAAGCTCTTTCCTAAAATTTGAACATTCAAGTTGATAAATATGCACTTCTTGTGCACTGCAACTCCAGTAAAATTAATTTTGTAAGTCACGTCCGTAAATGATTAGAATCAGAAGTATTTTGCTCGCTTCTAAAAAGAGCCACTTTAGTTCACGGGGTTTTATAATTCATATTAAAACTGAAGGTCTGTTGTTTGACACCAAACTCATTGAGAGCCTTTTCCAATTTATAAAAATGAAATAATGCTTAAATTGCAGGCTAATTTTTGTTTTATTTAAAAAATATGAAGTAATGGAGATCTCCGTGTCCCTTCATGCCCAGTTCCGTTCGGTTTCCTCTCTTGTTTTAAAAAACCTACCCAAATGGAGCAATCAAGGAAGAACAGGTACTTTGACAGACGCCGCTGAACGCTTCCCCTGATGCCGTCTGCTAATTTTTACAAATAAAATTTCACAATAGTGAAGGCAAAAAACTCAGTCATAATTTCTAAGAAACAGTCAAATTTTGTATATCGAGGGACTTAGGGTTGTTAACCTATTTTCCATTTTTAAGGCCTTTTCCTTATGAGGTAATTCCGTTCAAACAATCAGCACAAGTGCCATAAAAAAAATACTTTTCTGCACCAAATAACAAGTTTATCATAACTGGCGATTAACTATGTATAAGAAAGCGAAACTCTCATGATATATCGCATGAGTTATCTCACGAGTTATCTCATGAGTTCTCGCATGGGAGAATTCTTTTTTGCGTCGCTATAACCAACCAATCTTAACAAGTGAGGTGTCCAAAAAAAGAGGATTTACTCAAATCGCTCTTTTGATTTTAAATATTAATGATTTTCTAGAAAAAAAAACAGGAAAGTGTTGCTAAAATTCGTGTGTACTGTATACGCAACAAAAATCCCTCAAAGCGATCCCATATTCCACTTTCACATTCCACCCGCTAGTCATCTTAAACCTTTTAAAGCGTGGGAACAGGTTTTTCTTCTTGTTCTAAGAGTCTGACGATCGCTTAACCCTAAGACCGCCCATCTGACTGCCCCAGTCACTCCCTATCAATCACTCGTTGGTTGCTGGTTAAAAAAAAACTACGTCACATCAATTTAAAAAGCAAACTGCGATGACATTAGAAACCCAACTTTTTGCTGAAGTACTATCAACAATTTCAACGAGTTATTGTCATCGTTAAGTGGATTAAAATTCAAGTTTTTTTTTTTTTTTTGTGGTGACAGACAGAAACAGCAAAGTGAAGAACCCTCACTACAAGAGTAAAGCAACCAGCCAAACCCGAAAGAATATGAAAGCTGCCCTCAAGTCCGTTTGGCGAAAACATAAACAAATCAATGGTCAATCAACAATCGTCGCGTATCTATACCGCATCGTTATTCCTTTCTTATTTGTTAAATCGCATAAACAACGCCCGAAACTGAAAAAGTCACTTTCATAGTGACTGGCAAAAGTATTAACCGTTCATTAGGCCAACACTGAGCAATAATCACCCAATCCACTGACCAGATTAACTTCATTTAGCATTCAAGGGTAACATGCACCATGTAAGATACATTTTCCATGTACACGGACTATTTTTGGTATTTTATTTTGGCGGCAAATTTTCCGCCCTGACCTAGACAGAGCCTATTTAAATACAAATCAGTATCCGGAATCTTATCCGTAACAGAAAATCCTTTCCCTTTCAATCGGCGACGACGACGCGACGTAAATGTTATATAATTCCCAACCAAGAACAGTAGCGTTTGCAACGTAATTACAGCACCGTGCATATATGGTCACACACAACAGCAACCACCACCGTCGATGGCTGTTGCAATATAGTTTCAATTTAAAATAAATCATATCGTCAACTAACTCTATATTCAGTATTCACCCAAGAATAACATGAAAACGAACCACCGACAGACGCGACGTCCCAGGGTTGAGGGATGCAAAAGGTGAAGCAACTATAGCAAACGGTTTGACATGCATGCGAACTTTTGCTCTTGTTACAGATGCAGTGTATCTACACATATGCAGCGAGCAGAGTAACCACTAACCGCCGACCAGCCAACTACCAATGAAAGTGAAATACAACACTAAAACAGAGAGACACACAAGATATACAAGAAGCAAATACCACTCTCAAGTCTCGGCACATTTTTCGCGAGCTTTTTCTTCCACCGCACTCAGACTAACTATTATTAAGTCTTTTTCCCTTGGTTTGATTGGTTTTGGTGTGTTGCGATTTGATTGTTTCGTTTTTTTTCTACTTCTTCTTCTGTTATCTTATAGTATGTTTGATGTTTGAGTGTGTTTGTGGTCGTTTTTTTTCTGCTTTTTCGGCGGATAAAGTTACTGAGAGAGTATGGCAAAAGTGCGCGTCAGTTTTTCGTTTTAATATAAAAGCAGGTGAATACCAAGCAAAGTTATCCAGTATCAGTTTTGGGTTTGTTGGAACAACCAACCCTTAATTTAAGTTTTTTTTTACTTTAACCGTTTTGTGTTAAATTTATCTGAAGAAAATGAAATCGATGGTAGGTCTTAAAAAAAAAAACAACATTCTCAAAGACAATAAAGTGCAAAATAAAAGTGTAATGGTGATTGAGCAAACAAAAAAAATAAATGAAAAAAAGGACGAAGTGATTTAGTGGCGAACAAGTCCTCGGATGGGGGAAAAAAAATTCCAAAAGTGATCAGCCAACACAGATGAGGATTATTTCAGCTGCATTTCAAATAAATTGCATCTTTTTACGGAAATATAAGAAAATTGATGAAAAAAAAAAACAAAAGAGTTGAAGTGCGAACTGGACTTTGTCTTGCCATATGGAAATGTGGGAAAGTGAATTTTTAGTTGTAAAAATCAAACGATTTACCGAGGCATGAATATTCCAATCCACTTTGCAGCAATCTGTGGACATTTTGGGTGCGAATGGCGCCGAAAATTCCACTTTATCCGACAAATTGCAGTACAATTCAAAATTGGTCATTTGACACTTTTAAAAAACTGCAGGATTTCGGATAATCCTTCAATTCATGCCATTGCAAATTCATGCATTTCCTTTCATAACGGCGCAAAGTTATTCAAATCCAATCCGAGCTAGCCTTCAGTTCCGGTTGAATAATACCAATAAAAGTTAATTTCCAGTTGAATTAATTACGATATCTGCGTTAAATGAAACCATTGTCGCTCCTAAAAAGCCGTTACATAACAAGACGCCAAGATTTATCTCGAACGAAGATCACTAACGACGCTATGAGCGAGTCATCGCACAAAGCGATTCGAGGTGTAGTTTCATGAATATTGATATTTTCACGTTTTCGATTTGTCCTCTTTTTTATGCAAAATTCTTCTGACTTCGGATTATATCAGAGTATAATTTATTGAATGGACAGTTTAATGGAATTGATATCACCATTTGGCTTCTGATTGGTAACTTGTTTATTATTATTTTTCGCAGTCCCACCTGTGGACTTACACGTGAAATCAGATATCGGGTCATTAATAGAAATGCTGGCGCACTTCCAGTAAAATTGCTAATAAATCTCCATCACTTTGGCTGCAATTGAAAGTCCAACTACGCCGATACACATATCAATCACAATGTAAGGCATTGTTGGCGGAGATCCAAAGAGCACACTCCCATTGGCAGACGAAGAGGAACGAAATGCGAAACCATTTTCACTTTCATCCTTGAAAGCGAATCCGAAATGAAAGCAAAAGTGACTCAGTGTCGGGAACTCAAGCCGCACACGTCGCTTGCCTCGATTTATCACACCTTTTGTAACGCTAATCCCTGCATGGGAAATTGAGACCATTGTCATTTGAACATTTCGACTAATTATGCCATCCACTTTTACTTTCAGCTCGCATTTGGGCTTTTGGCCGCAGTTTTACTGCTCAGCAATGCCAACGCTGAGGACGCCAAGGAGGTGGCAAAGGAAGCGGCCGTTGAGCCCGCACCTGCCGAGGCTGTCGCCGAGAAGAAGCAAGAGAAGCGCGGTATCTTCTCGACTGGCTACGGTTATGGTGGATACGGAGGTGGTATCGATATCGGCCATGGCGGCGGTGGTCATGGTGGAATCTTCTCCTCAGGCGGAGACTTGGGTGGCGCCTATGCCCATGGATTTGGACACGATACATTGAAAACTATCACCGTTGTTAAGAATGTCGCTGTGCCATACCCAGTGGAGAAGCACGTTCCATATCCAGTTGAGAAACAAGTTCCATACCCAGTGAAGGTTCATGTGCCACAACCCTACCCCGTTGTCAAGCATGTCCCATACCCAGTTAAGCAGATCGTCCGTGTTCCAGTGCATATTCCACAACCCTACCCAGTTGAGAAGAAGGTTCCATACCCAGTGCATGTGCCAGTTGATCGTCCAGTTCCATACAAAGTGTTGGTGCCACAACCCTACCCAGTAGAGAAGACTGTCCATGTTCCAGTCAAGGTACCAGTCGCAGCTCCATACCCAGTCGAAAGGAAGGTCCCATACCCAGTCAAGGTTCCAGTTCATGTGCCACAACCCTACCCAGTCGAGAGGATCGTCCATGTTCCATACAAAGTCCATGTTGATCATCCAGTTCCATATGAGGTAGCAAAACCATACCCAGTGCCAGTTGAGAAGCCAGTACCATACACCGTAATCAAGAAGGTTCCAGTTGCCGTCCATGTTCCATACGATCGTCCAGTTCCAGTTCATGTTGACCGCCCAGTTGCCGTTCCAGTCAAGGTACCAGTTCCAGCTCCATACCCAGTTGAGAAGCACGTTCCATACCCAGTCGAGCGACAGGTCCCAGTGCCAGTGCATGTCCCATACGATCGTCCAGTTCCTGTGCATGTCGAAAGGCACATCCCAGTTGCCATCGACAGGCCCGTACCATACAAGGTCCCCGTCGCTGTGCCAGTGCACTATGAAAGTCACGGAATCTCCGGTCACGGTATCTCCGGTCATGGTATCTCCGGTCATGGTATCTCCAGCTATGGCAACAGTGGTTACGGACTAGAAAGTCACGGATTTGATCACCATCATCATTAAGCTGAGAGGGGGAGGCCTGCAGCAACAGGATTTTACAACAAAGAGCCTTAGACAAGACAGAAATTATTTTCACCACACTATACATCTCTCTCACTATCACTTACCCTCTATCTATCTCTCTCTCTCTACCAATCTTTCTATTTAATGAAAATCGTTATATTAGCTGTTAGTTTGTGATAAATGGAAAATACGGAACCAAGCTTCTTTGGGATCACGCCGCTTTAATATGGATCACACATGACGACAACAACTGGAGTTTTCTCTCCGCTTCTTAGCCAAAATAAGGAGCTATCTTCGGATGGCTGATCGAGTGGATGGCGCTTCCAAACACCAAAAGTTGCGAGCATCCACTTCATCTCTAACCTTAACAACTTGCCCAATATAGATTCAATTTATTATTGTTAATATTAAATAGGCGCGACTATCGATTTTTCATTTTTTTTACAAAAACAAAAAAAATTAATGTATAATATTTTTTTATATTATTATTAAAACAAAATATATATTTGTAAATAAATCCAAAAAAAAATTCAAACAACCATTTTTTTTCTAATACATTTTAATTCGTTTAAGTGGTGAGTTTAGGAAATGTGGCGTCGCCAAATATGGTAAGGTAGTGCGCTCTTTTATTTCTGCCACAAAAAGCGAATGGCAGGAGAAATTGGCTTTGAGAAAATCAACCTTTGAACGCTCAAGGTACTTAAAAAAATCGTTTAAGACTCTAGGGGTGGTTGAAAAAATCAGTTCCAGTGTCCAGGTTGTCAATATTTTCCATATAAAAATCACTATTGTGACCTACAACATTTTGAAAGTAAATGGTAAAAATGATCACTCGTAAGGTCTAAACGGATTGTTTAAAAAAAACTCTGGTTTTTCAACGCAGCTTTAATAAATATAGGAAGTCTTGGAAGTGACTGTAAAAAATTCGTTGTGGACAAGGGGGAGAGCAGCAACATATTCTCGTCTGACGCAGAGGTCTGTTCACAAAGTAGAGGGTTTTCCATAATATATTAATCCGCTGGTGTCAAAAGTGAACAAAATGTCACTCAAGCTCAGTTAAATGGTTGAAATTGGTCTCTCATCATATTGAGGTCGCAAAGTACAATTTCGACGTAGCTCCAAGTTTTCCGAAGTTGAATTAATACTGGCAAAATTTGGATTAATCTCGGCTTAAGCTGGATTAATCCAAGAAAATCTAGTACGATCTTTCCTAAAGCTTCAATCAGATTTTCTTTAATATTTCTCCCCTTTTTCGTAGCTAAACAAAAGGGCGAACCATTACATATTTAATTTCATTGAATCAATCCAGCTTAATCCAACATGCGTTCTTATTTAAACTGTACGAAGCATTTGATTAAATTTGAGTGGATTTTCAAGCATTTTTGAAACTATTTTCATGCTTTGGCTGACATTTTACCACAAAACGCGACCTGTTTTCCTAAAAACTATATCCATAGACAAACCTCAGAAGTTACCGCCATGGAAAATCAGTTCATCGTTGCAAATATTTTCTTTGTACCCATACCAGCGGTAGCGCTAGAGCTTTCTACATTTCTTTCCGACTCAATCTGATATCCAAGCGGGATCTCATTTAAATTCGCATCATCTTCAGCTCTTCATCGCCACCGCAAAGTAAAAGCCATTTAAATTCAACCCATCGATCGTTCACTCTCTTAGCAGTATGCAAGCGGTTTTGAAGAATCCTCAGCATTTAACGCAACCTAACATTAGGCAAAGTGATCTTAAGCTGAGAAAAAAATAGAATGATTTGCCTGAAAATATGCAGCGATTTTTATCAATACGGGCGATATCGAAGTAACTCCTAAAAATTACACGAAATATTGTTTTATACTTTTTTATTTTACATATTTGCATATCTTTGTGTGCACGTTTTCGAATATGAATTCAAAGCTTGTAACAAACTGTCATTCGTCAAAATTAAGCTAGTTTTGTGTCGAGTTTGTAAACATACCCATCGAGGTGGCTTTTGGCTTTTTAGATAAGCTCGCTCAAGCTTTGCATTGAGTTGCTTCTTTTCTTCTTCTTTTATTTACAAATTCAGTTGGGAAAGTTAAGTCACTCGTTGGTCTGCAAAAGTTGGACTTTTACAGGTGGGGTAGCACCTAGCTGTTGAGTTTAAAAATTTAAATTGAAACTGCAAGTTTATGGGATGGAAAAAGTCAGGTTAGGTTAGTGGGTTGGGTTGACAAGAGACACCTTCACACTTAGTTAAATGTATTTCCATTGGCTTATGACTTTTATGCCATAGAAACCCAAGGCATTTACAAATTTTGCCAGATCTTGCAAACCTCTCAAAAGTTTCTTCAAAGTTCTCTCAAAAGCATCACCTCGATGCAAAATAAAAATGAAAGTCTCACTAATGGTCGCGGAAAGCGTTGCTACAGAAATCATCGCAACCCGATCAGTGGTGCCAGCTCGTGGGAATTTTCCCTTTTGAAATTAATGTTGTTAATATGAACAACAAAACGAAGAAGTTTTTTGTTATTGTTAAACAGATCAAGTTGACTCTTTTAAGAAAAATAAATAAAATATGAATTCGCAATATTTTTTTTTAAATGAGTTTGTTAAAGGGAAACATTGGAAAACGGGGTACTTTACAACGGAGTCATTCAAAAGACACTTTTTATTGACATTTATTTCCGCAGGACTACAGCTTCTTAACAATAAGAACAGTTCTGACTCTAACCAAAATTTCTGGTGGTTTTTACTGCTTTCAATTTTAAAATTACTGTGGAAGAATATTTTTAGGAGTCAAGGTATAAGTTTATAAGCTCTGCATTTAGTCCGCTTTTTTACAATAAATGCCATAAGAAATCGTCATTATAAATCTTAGTTATAAGAAAGTTGTTAAGTTTTGTCTTTTTACAACAAATATCAACAGTTTCCCATTATAAATTAAATTATAAGTTAAGGTCCATGCGTTTTTTTCTTTATAGCTAAATTTAAATTTATTTTTTATCGCATCCCCATTGAAAAAAATAAATCTTAATTTTATTTTATGTATTTTTTTTTCGCCTCTTGTCTAAGTTTGACAACAAAATGTACACAACTATTTCAGTTTATTACTTAAATGCTCTTCTATCTTTTAAATCTCTCTTTGAATTTGTTTTAAACTTTTCTATAACTTTAAGTTATAAATTAAATAAAGAAAAAATTAAATAAAAAAAAGAAAGCATTGAAAACCAAAAATTCCCCGCAGAATTGCACCGCCAATCATCAAAGGAAGTTCCCTTGCCGGTTACTCTCTTCGCAAAATTATCTATACCACCCAAACTCACTGAACCGACGAGTAGACAAAGTTCACAACGACAGGAGGAGGAGTGTTTAATTAACCCTAACCACCCAAGTCAATTTTGGCCAACTCTGACTAAAGCTGAGTAATTAAACTAGATTCGCATGACAGCCGCGCATAACTGATTCCATGCAATCTTTCACAGTGACTTCCTTATTTATATTATAGACGACTTCTCCGAAAGGCCCCCGCTCAAGCATCACCACGGGTGATATAACTCACATACGTCTTATATACGTCTGTAATGACAGAGTGTGGTTATTTTGTCGCAGAAAGAAAAGCCGAATCCGGCTGGGAAGATATTGAATTTCCATTTTCACTGATGCAAGATCAATGCATAAGGTCTGAAACCTGCCATACCATTCATCGTTTTTTTTATTGCGCACGAAAGGAAGTCTGTTGGAAATGATCCGGCCTATTTTAAGTATGCAAAAAATTACAATAAAATGTATTGTATTCGATGCACAAAATAGTTGAAACAACAAATTAAATTATAAACATGCCCAGTCACTATTCCACTATAGCCAAGACTTAACAAACTTCCTTATTGCCATTATATGTAGCACATGAGCTGGTTTAGCTGGGATATTGCGTAATTTTCATTTTCGCATCGGACCGAAAGAAGAGAGAAAACCAAAGGAAAGAGTGCATGAGAAAATATATTTTCTGTTTTTTTTTTTGCCAGACACAGACAGAGGGGCGGGTTTCGTTTTTTTTTTTAATTATTTCATATTGCAATAATGGGTTTTGCCAGTAGATCAGTGGAGTAATGATCGACTGAAATTGAATGGAAAAATTGAAGAAGAAGGAGAAGAGGAACTGATGGCGAACAATGAGGTGTAATATGAAAAGAGGAAGCAAGGAACTTTGCTTAAAAATATGATCTTCAGTCTTTTAACGCTGAGAGTGATAGCGCTGTACAGTCTGTAGGTCTTATTAGCCGAGAGATACCAGACTTATACAGATAGGAGTCGAATTAACCTCAAAAACGAGAGTAGTAGACCTTTTAAGTGTCAAAAAATATGTGTTTTTGTGGCTTCTTTTGAATAAATCCAAAAAATGAGACTTGGGTCCACTCAAAGACACTATGATTTTATTTAAGTATAACCAGGCTTTCTTTAGAGTCCTTTCTAAATTGAAAAGGTCGTTCCGGAAAGATTTAGTTGACTTGTTGCTTTTTATGGCAGATGGTCGCATCGCAGTTCACAGCGCTCAAATGTTCACTTAAATGGTCGCATCCAAGGCCAAGCCAAAACGACGAAACGATTCCTCTGTATAAAATTATCAAGGCATCCATCAAAAGCTAAGCGCTTCGGGGCTTACTTAAAAAAATCTGTGAATTATAAGCGATCGATAAAATCAATAACAAATCTCCGCTACTCAAAAACAAGAGCACAGAATATTGAAAACACAAAACCTGCTTTTAGTTTATTTTTAAAGTGAACCAACAGAAGGCAATTGCAAAGAACAACAGAAACTTTGCATAACATCAGGCGCAAATTCAAATAAACTGATAAAAGATGGAATGCATGATACTGTGGAGTTTCAGAGTCACAAAATCGACATTGGACTTCCGAATGACAACCTTATATATATTTTTCGGCAGTCTTTTTTTCAAAATAAAAAACTGCATATGCCTGCGTTGGGCGCCCACTTAGACCACTTCGATGATTAAGAACAATCGTTTTTGACTGCTTTAGTATTTCGTGGTATAATACTAACTGCCTCTTCTCCATATGAATGCCTTGTTAACTTTTGAAAATTTTGGCCAAATATGAAGACAAACTGTAAAAAACTAAGTGGTAGGAAATGGTTGAATAAATTTTGAGAGCGTCGGCATGTACAAGTTGGACACGACAACAATCACGATCATTTCAAGTATGGTTAAGATTGGCAAGGAAAAATATTTATTCATAGAAAAGTCAGTCTGACAGCTCAACGAATACCTCTCACACTTTTTTCAGTTCAGTTAAAAAATCCACAACAGTTGAAAAACAACTCCTATCCGATATGTGAATGCACAAGTTGTTCAAACCGCTTTGGGAGAAATAACATTTCCGTGATACCGATGACAGGTCCTATTTCTAAAATGCCACAACATGCTTTTTCTTTTGACAAGAAGTCATACGGGTTCGATGAGTGCATTCAGGCGATCGGATGCGCTCTTTTTTGACACATGACTTATATTTCTTAAGTATTTCTATATCATAAGTAAATCTTTACCTTCTCAAAGCCTTGGTAATATTTTTAGAGACATTTCGAAACACCAACCCATTTACTGATTCAAAATTGATATTCTTTTGTCTGCAGTTGATCTAATTTTCTACTATACACGGTCAGAGTCAGAGCGTATAATCTAATTCCCATAACGATTAACTAAAGTTCAAGGTAACCACTTGCCCAATACACAAAGCCCCATCGATAAGCACACGTGAAAATCATTAATGAATCTATTTTGTGCGTTTCATACTTCGCCCTACACCGCATGCGTCCAATGGGCTCAAGTTTACGCTCACGGTGTCGATAAAGAAATATAAAGGCGACGTTGCAGAAGTTGTTATTGGCCAACAGTTCCAGCTGTCACTGCCGCTTGTGCATTTTAGCCTTGTGCTGACATTTCGAATGGCTGGAATCCCATAACGTAATAGGGAAAACAAATGAGCCGATGGTTATGCGCTTTTTGTAATTTTTAATTAGTCTAATGCGTTTATGTAAATCAAAAAAAAAAATATAAAAAAAAACCTTGCGCAATGCCAACGAATCCTTTTTGCCTTCAAGGAAATGACACGACCCCTGCGCAGCAATCAAAACGCTGTCTTCCTTATTTCGACTTCTTCCACTCACTATGCCAATGGCCGACAACGGTACAAGTAGAATTATGTCAATTCCCATCGTTCAATTAGTAACCCACTGTGCCTAATCGAGCACAGCAAAGCTGACTGGGATCTTGTACAGTTTTTGTTGTCTTGTCTTGCACTCTTTTTATAACGACTAACCCGTCCGTTGTCGGCCATTACGCAACCGCATGCAGCAAGTGCGAGTCTTGTCTAGTGGCGTTGTGCACGTTGATGACTAAACTTGAACGGGAAACGTTTATAGCTCTTGCTCTATGGACGGTGGTCTCTGGCAGCCACTGGATTGCATGCTAGCGCGAATTATGTAAAATGAGAGTGATCCGTCTGGCGATTCGAACTGCAATGGTCCAACGGTGGTTGTGTCTTTAATTTGAATTCCAGCAGCATTTTATATACCATCAAATCAGATCGGGAGCATGGTATTTGGCGGTTTAAACCTGTGCGGAATGGTTTCTCACATGAAAGCGAGATTTCCTGATTCATGCAGGATATCTGCGAGAAATATTTGGCGGTATGTGTAGTCAGTCGATCTTGTTATCGAATCAGTGGTACATTGTTGCATTAATAGGTAGCCGGATAACAAGCAGCGGACAAATTGTCTTGACACGCTATCCGGCATGCGGAACCACGGTGGATGAACTGAAGGTTTTACAGGTTTTTCTTCCCTTCAAAGAGATAATCGTTTAAGTGAAATTTGAATATAATTAAAGTGCATTGGAAATTACTGATTGGAGAGGTGTCTTGGTTGAGGCGCGGGTCCACCTTGGACTGAAGCGCCACCCAAGTTGTCACTGGTGGTGATTTTTCAAGGAGCCACGCAGATGTGCGGCTAATTTTGGATAATGGAGTCCAAGGAGAGTCTTCTAGATAAGCAATTTCCATCAATAGACTCCCAAGATTTAATCACAACAATTTGGCAGCAAGTCTTTAGTCTACTTCTTATTAAAACCTTAGAAATATGTTACAAGCGCCTTAATCTTCTTTTCCTAGAAGCAAATCGCATCAATTTTGATGGATTACTGTGTGAAAAATCAGCTTTATTGATACCATCCATCATTTACTGCAGCATCCTCTTAATTTGACTTCCCTGCGTAGTTAAAAACAAGCAAATTCTCCAATTTTTTTTAGTACCGCCTTGACCGCCCTCTACCCCCAAGCTTCGTCTTTACTTTGACTGCCTGGTATCTGCCCACCAAACACGTGTTCTTTCTCAAACATTTTCGCATTATTACTTATTTCGATTGCAGATGGTTTACCGGAGAAAAAAAACTGACAACAAATGTTGCCGGTCGACCAGAAAACAAAAGAGTTGATGAGCGAACTGGTAATAATCGCCACTGGATCCCACGCCCTCGGTTCATATTTCCCATCCCATCCCACAAAATATGCAATACAGATAAAGATGATCAAAATTATTAATCACATCTCCTCAGTAGGAAATCATCAAATTTCAAGGTCCATTTTTGGTTTCATCATCATTAAACAAAAAAAAAACGAAAAAACTCTTGTACAACAATTGCAATTAGTCAATGCAACTAATGAACGCTGTCAAAACGAATGCCCAATTTATGGTCTTAACCCAATTTCTTGGAAAAGCACACCACATTTATGTTTTTCCAAAATCAAATTCGGCATTGAGCTTGGCCACAAAGCTGCCCTAATCATAACGCGATGCGTCGTATGCCATATTTATGAAAACTTTTCAATTAACCAAGGAAAACTGACCTTGAGCTACTGAGCGGTAAGGTGTACTTCTTCGATCATTTCTTTTACTTCAACACCGACTTGGTCTAATTGACGTGTTAACACAACACGACTGTCACTCTCGGCCGTCTTGTCGCGCTAATTTTTCTTTTATTTATTTTTTGCGGTGTGCGCAATTACGTGGGAGGACTTATTAATTTTGATGTCTTCTTTTTCAGTAAAAAAAACAACAGTCTCTCTTGGTGTTGTTTTCTTAATTTATTCAACACCCACTGTTCGCCACTTTGGGTTAATAACCCGCGTAGCATACGTCAGAGAATATATAGGATGGAATGTTTGGATAGTAACAAATGCAATGCAACCAACAGTAACCCCCCCCAAAAAAGTTGGGTAATAATGATAATTTTGAAAATTGTTTACATGAATTGAAACACAATAAGCAATCAGTCATGTGCACTGGAGCACAGTTGGCTGCAAGAAGGTATATAACTCCAAAACGGAGTGCGCCGAGCCGAAATGGCCGACACTTAATTTTTGCTTAATGAGGTAACCAGCACGAGTTAGTGAAGTGCATTGGCGAGTGCGAGTGTTGAACGGAGTCGAATAGCAGTAGATGTATTGCGTAAAAGTCATTGGCCACGGATTATCCCTAATTGTTGCGGGAGGCTATGATTTCTGAAACCAGACATGTCTTTGATTTGTTGCGCGCGCAAGAGTTGGGCAAGTGTAGCAGCGAAAATCAATGACTGGTGTTGAGATAAGGGAATCATGTAACGTTGGTTGGCAAGAGGAATTTGAACGGTTCAGCGGGTTTTTTTTAAAAAGGGCACAACAATCGAAATTTTGATGATGCACTCCCTATAGATGGTTAGAAGTTGCATCGGTAATGACTCGTTTCATGAAAAACATAAGCTTAACAGTTTGTGCACTCAAACGAGGCCCGAATCGACTGATGGTTTGCTGCTCCTTTAAAAGCATTACTTATTTACTTATTGGGCTCCCGACGCGTGAAGAGTCTCTGCCTGAGACACTGCAGCCTTCCATGCTCTACGATCCGGAGACACTGCAGCCTTCCATCCTCTACGATCCCGGTCACATTGCTTCCAGTTGTCGAGACCAAGTGCTCTGACATCCGCGATGGCTTGCTCTTTGAAACGGAGGTTCGGTCTTCCATGTCTTTTCGAACCTGAGGGCTGGGATTCGAAGATCCTCTTAGCCGGAGCATTATTGTCCATTCGCTCGATGTGGCCGAGCCAATTTCGTCGACGTGTTTTGGCGTTTTGGACTACATCCACATCTTGGTACAGCTCATAGAGTTCGTGGCACAAAGGACCGAAAATCCGCCGACGAATTTTTCTTTCGAAGATGCACGGAATGAGCTCTCCCTTCTTGCATATGGTCCAGCAATCGACGCGACGCCATTAAGTAGAACTGGCAAGATAAGGGTCTTGTAGAGCACACATTTCGTCCTTCGTTAGGAGTTTTGAACCCAGTTGTTTTACCAAACCGAATTAGCAACGGTTTCCTAGGGTAATTCTTCGCCGGATCTCCACTATGGTGTCATTCGTGGAGTTTATGTTTACTCCAAGGTAGTTTAACTTCACAACTACCTCGAAATGTTTGCTATCAACAGTGACAGGCGGTGGACAGTTGCTTGTTTGTTGGTTGTTAGCATGTACTTGGTCTTGCCCTCATTTTCTTCAAGACCAACGGATTTCGCCTGTTCTTCAATCGCCGGCATGCTGGGAGCGACCGATGATGTCAATATCGTCCGCATTGCCCAGCAGCTGGACGGACCTGTTGAAGATAGTGCCCTCCGTGTTGACAGCTGCCCTGCGCACTAATTGCTCCAGTACGAGATTGAAGAAGTCGCATGATAGCGCGTCTCCTTGCTGAAATCCGGCTTGAAATAGTTGAGAGGAGCTACTTCCAAACTGCACGCTGCAGTGGGTGTTTTCCAGAGTCAGTTTTGCCGGGATTCCGAATTCTGCCATCGCCATATAGAGCTCCTGACGATGTATGCTATCAAACGCGACTTTGAAGTCGATGAAAAGGTGGTGAGTTTCGACTTGAAATTCGTTGGTCTTTTCCAGGATTAGCCTCAGTGTGAAGATTTGGTCTATAGTCGATCTGCCGGGCCGGAAGCCACACTGGTACGTGCCGATTAGTGTGTTGCAGAACGGTTTTAGAGGTTCACACAGTACGTTGGATAGGATCTTGTAAGCGACATTAAGCAGGGATATGCCTCGATAGTTCTTGCAAGACATAGGATCGCCTTTTTTGTAGATGGGACATATAGAGCTGAGTCCAGTCATAGGGCATGTTTTCTTCCACCCAACCTTGGTTGATGATTCGGTGCATGCACCCTGCCAAAACATCACCTCCGTATTTGAAGAGCTCCGCTGGTAAGCCATCAGAGCCGGCGGCCTTGTTGTTCTTTAAAAGCATCACTGGGCCTTATCTCATGTCTGCCGAAGTGCATCAGAGGAGCTTATTGCATCCTTGAGATCGTCTTTCGTTTCGAGAATATCTTGTATGCAATTTTAAGCAGCATTCCGAAAATTTACAAAAACATCTCTTTCATCTCTGAAATCCTCAGCGGGCCGAACTGTCTTTATAGACTTCCTCGGCTTAATTGGGTGTCAAATTAGATACATTGAGTCTTGGACGTAATCGCCGTTTAGCTGTCTTCAGAAATGGTTCTTTCAAATACTCACCACCGACATTGACTCTACTAAATGGTGTTTTTTAACGGTTTGCAACACTTTTTTAAGGGGCAACATGTTGCTCGGAAAAATCTGCATGTCATAAACGAGTGCTGATACCAATCTGTCCGCTCTTTTGCAATGTGATGCCGCCTAGTCCTCAAACAAACCCATTTCCCATTTTGTAATTCACTTTTACCCACTCCAAAGGACGATCGAATAAGAGTTATCTGCAAGTTAAGTTATTCAAAGCCATTTATTTATGCAAACTGAACCTATCTGCCACTTTATCTGCCAGATAGCTTATCTGAAAGATATCTTGAGGTGCAACCCACAGTTGAAACTCTCTCTAACCAATCTCCATTCAATCTGCGACTTGTTAGCTACTTATCCACTGGATAACTATCTCGTTGTTTGAAAAAATGAATTTCCACCAATTTCTTACACTTTGGCAAGTGCTCCGAAAGTAAACAAACAACTTTGTCAGCCCATTGTGTACGGCTGGCCTCCTAGGCGTGTAATTAATTCAACTGACTGTCGCTGAATCTTTGTCGAATGCTAAATTGTAACCTCTTCTTCACGGCTGATTAATGTCTTGCTTTTACCATGAATTATTTAACAATTTGACGGCATTTATTAAAATTTGCATTCATTTCTCGGTGCGACAAAAGCTGACCATTATGCTTCCTAAATCATTTTTTTGAAATTTGCTGGCTTCCGCCGACAGCTAATGCAAATTCTCTCCGCCGACAATGGAAGACCTTGTTATCGTTTTGCCCCCCTCAGTGTACGCATTATTTCGTTGCAAGTTATCGACATCTTCTAGACGGTTCTTTGGCGGTCTTGGTAATACAATAAGTCTCTAACCTTGCTTCCAATAGTTCAATATTCTCATCTGATGGAAAAAAACGCATCTATTGCAATTTAACACCTCTCACATCTGTGTGTGCGTGTAACAAATCATATTTCAATCAAACTCAATACGCGTGACCCACTTCTGCCCGAGTGCGAACAAAAAAAAACAAATAAACCGTCGTCGGTCGCAATGATTGACTACCATCGGTCTGGCTTTTCATCTTGATGCCAAATACAATGTCACATCGTCAATGCAAGACGATTAATGACTGCAACGCTCAATCATCGATAACACAAGGAAATTAAAAGCACATAACATTAAAACAATTGCAATCTCTATGACATAATCGATAGAGTGTGCTGCGAGAGGGGCCTGCAATCACAATGGTTCCATGTGAATGGTACAGGAAGAGAAACAAGGGATAATTTTAGTGCAAAATTCTGGATTCATCAAATCCGCACACGCAAAAGACCAACACGAAGAGGTCGCTTCGCCGAATCAATGATAAATATGGAGTAACAATCACAACTCCTCAAGTGTTATAGCATTAAACCGACCTAAATAATATTATATTAGATTAACACACAGTCGCACAGTTGTTGCAGCGCGAATAATGCATCCACTAAAACTCAACACAAAGATATTCCCATTCGACCGCGCAAGACAACGCTCTCTGGTATGGATCGCCTCACTCTTTCCCACTTTCGATCTCTGTATAGCAATTGCAATGGTCTTCTCCTCTGCACAAAAGAAGCGCGATTTGGAGGTCTCCTCTAAGCTTTCGATATATACTGTTGTTGTTGTTGTGTTTTGTGTGTG
Organism: Cheilosia pagana; assembly: GCA_936431705.1. Lineage (NCBI taxonomy): Eukaryota > Metazoa > Arthropoda > Insecta > Diptera > Syrphidae > Cheilosia > Cheilosia pagana. Next base: position 2,205,867 of record OW386169.1, read on the forward strand.
TTTGCTGCTTTTGGGGGGAAGCTTGCACCAAAGCCGGAGTAGTTTGCGCAAAACTCCCCAACTTCGGCGCAAATGCAAACGCAAACGATTTAACTATAAAAGTGCTTCCAGATACTGGGTTTGGTATCATTAACCTGTTTACTCTTCAACCATCCGCAGCTAGTAGCACAGACGCTTGGGAGAAGTAATAATATTTTTATTTTTTTCATTTTTTCGAGTTTTTTATTCAACTCTTTTGCTTTGAACAGACAAACAAAAAATCCGTAGCATTTTGAATTTACTACCCGGATTCGTTTTGGAGTGGATTATTATTTGAAAATGAAACTGCTGGTAAGTTGAGAGTGGAAAAAAAAGAAGAAACCGAAAGTGGACTAATAGTGTTGAGTGAAATTGCATAAATGTGAACAAAGTGCAGCGGGTCATTGAACTTTGAACGGTCCTGAATGTGTGTTGTGTGAGGCAGTGCATGCTAAGTGAGATATATATCTTGAGAGGGACATCACCTGTCAGTGTGTGGTTAACATTTTTTTAATTCGAAATCGATGAAGGCTGACATAGCTATCAAGTGTATCACATGTCTATCATGCGATTTTCTTCAATATTTTCCCACTGGTATAAAAATAACCATCACAGCACTAGCTTTCTAAGTTAGATCACGAAAGAAAATTGTTTCATGCAATATTCTATTGCGCAAATAACAAATCTATCATGCGAGATGTGTCAATAATGATGACAAGGATATATTTTTTACTACATTACGAAGAACATACGAAAGTAGTCACATCACTAAAAATTCAGAAAGATACAAATCGCTGCTTCGAAAATATATCAAGAAACAAACCTGATATATATTTATATCACACTTTTTTCAAAACCAATTTGGTCCTTTGATTTGTGAAGCTACATTATTAAAATTTTAAAATACTTCATTTCTTTGAGAAATATAACTCTCATGATACTTCGAACATATATCATGCTACAAAAGTATCACTTAAAGTTGATAATTTCACATCTCGTAAAACGCATCACAAGAGTTAATCTTAAAGATGTCCTCAAAATCGAGCCACTGCTGTCATGCTACAAAACTATCGCTGAAACTTGATCCTTTCACAACTTGTAAAAGACAATCACAAAAGCTTCCTTATTTCTTAATCAAAATAAATTACTTTTACAAATTTCTCTCATGCAAATATTAAAAATCAAGCCAATACTGCTTCCACTGCTATCATGCTACAAAACTATCACTGAAAGCTGATCCTTTCACAACTTGTAAAACGCATCACAAGAGCTTCGTTATTTATAACTCGAAATGAATTAATTTTAAAAATTTCTCTCATGCAATAATTTTCAATGGCTTCGAAATCGAACTAAAACTGCTTCCACTTCATCAAAATGAAATTTCTGCCTCAAATCAATCACAATTAGACACAATAAAGTCTATCATGCGACACATTTAACGCATGAAAGCTTACAAAATCCACTAGCTGACATTTAAGCACTTCTTCGAGGTGCAAACCCAATTTACCTTCCCACAAAATGCCTAATACCATTCCATCCATTACACTCTCCAACAGAAAACAGCATGTCTCCTAGCCTTAGTGCTAACCTTCGCCTATGCCGAAGAGGAAAAGCAACCTGTCGAAGAACAACAAGCCGAAGAGACACCCTCAGACGCCGAGGCATCTTCCAGCGATGACACCACCAAGACCAAGCGTGGCCTCCACAGCTTCGGTGACTACCATCACAGCTATCCCGTTCATGAGGAGAAAACTCTAACCATCTACAAGAAGGTCCCATACCCAGTGCCAATCACCAAGCACGTTCACGTGCCAGTTGAAAAGCACGTCCCCTACCCCGTCAAAGTGAATGTACCCAAGCCATACGCAGTCATCAAGCATGTGCCCTATGAAGTCAAGGAAATCATTAAGGTCCCCTATGATGTCCCAGCTCCATACCCGGTCGAAAAGAAAGTCCCAGTCGCCGTCCATGTCCCATATGACAACCCCGTCCCAGTAAAGGTGTACGTGCCAGCTCCCTACCCAGTCGAGAAGAAAGTCCATGTGCCCGTAAAGGTGCATGTGCCCGCTCCATACCCAGTCGAAAAGAAGGTCCCATACCCAGTCAAGGTGCATGTCCACGTCGACAAACCATACCCAGTTGAAAAGATCGTCCACTACCCCGTCAAAGTGCACTACGACAAACCAGTCCCATACAACGTTGACAAACCAGTCCCATACCATGTCGACAAACCAGTCCCAGTTCCCGTCATCAAGAAGGTACCAGTTGCCGTTCACGTTAAGGTAGACCGTCCCGTAGCCGTACATGTCGACAAGCCAGTCCCATACGAAGTTAAGGTTCATGTCCCAGCCCCCTATCCAGTGATCAAGGAAATTCCAGTCAAAATCGAAAAACACGTTCCATACCCAGTTAAGGTGGCCGTCGAGAAACACTACCCCGTTCACATTGAGAAACACGTGCCCGAGTACCATGAAAAGCACATCAGCTACAAAGAGCCCGAGTTCTATCACAAGAAAATCGAGTCCGAGGGCGAGGAACACCACCACAGCTTTGAACACCACGAACACCACGAACATGAGCATGAACATCATCATGAACATGAACATGATTTCTAAAGGATCGATGGAAAGCAGAAGGCAAAAATCAGGAGAAGATGATGAAAGTATTCCAAATAGAAAAAAACTCAATTTTTTTGTTTTTATTATGTAATGTATAAATGTGAAAAACTTGATCTGATATAATTTTAAGTCAAACAGGATGAGATGAGATAGATTTTTTATTTTTTATTTTGTCTAACTAGGAGAACTATGTTTTTATTGTTTTAATTTCTAATGTTTTTCATTAAAAAGGAAATTTGTGTCGAATGAATATGCCAAAAGATTGTGGAAAGAGAAATAATAAAAATTGTAATTTTTTAAAAAAAATTATCAGTATTTTGCTTATATTTAACACTTTTCAGAAAATTGTTAAAAACATTTGCAGTCCTTACAGAGCAGGAAAATATTCATAAGATTCGCTTTAAACTTTTGTGATGCAGCAGCTTTAAAAGCTATGAAGAAGAGGCACGATCCTTGTTAGATTTTCAATATCAAAAGCTGTAGTTAAAGTTGTAAAAATTTAAATTCATACAAACGGCGCAGTGGTTTCCCCATTAAAAGTCGCAAGGTTTACAGTATTTTTTTGGAAAAGAAATTCAAACCTTAGGCATAAAATTGGTCCTGATTTTTTCGCCTCTTTACACCGAATTTAAAAGCAACCTCGTGTGATAAAATCAGCTCTAACAGTCAGCTAAAAAATCGCTCTTAGAGTGCAGTTATAGCGACACGAAAAACCAAACCGTACAAATTTTTTTTTGCTTTTTTTAACCACTTAAACTTAATTGTTGAAAGTTAGTTTATCAAAAAAAAAATAAGTAAATTATGTTAAATTTTTCTAGAAAAAGAATTCTTTTATTTTTATAAATGAAAATAATTTTACGAACAGATAATTTACTTATTTTTTTGATAAACTAAGTTTATAATTCATAAGCAACATTTCAAGACCAAGATTGAGTACAAGAATTAACTTTATGTGGTCTAAAAAAGCAAAAGAAATTTTTTTCGGTTGCATTTTACGTATCGCTATAACCGGCCCCTTAGTCAAAAATGCATGTAATTCCAATAGCTTGAAAAATCGTCCTTGCGTGCCTTCTGACATTATTTATGTGACGAGCTTTAGTTTTACCCACCATTTTCGCATGTTTAAAGGAAAATCATTGGCGAGAAACATGGCAAAGGAAAATTAAGAAAAACTTATGCGATCGGGAACTGTTAGAGCTATAAGAAAGAGCAGTCAATTTTACACCAGGTTGGACAAAATCGAGTAGCAGTGCCCTTCGAAAATAAAAGCAGATCCTCAACTAACAAAAATAGAGGATTTATCGCCAACAACGAAATTGATCAGCAACCGATTGAAGACAGTAGTTAATTCAGACAAAGAATAACTCCAACTGCAGAGTGCTGTTCTTTTAAAAACTAACTCTTAACAGAGCCCCCCAAAATAAAAGCTCAACGAGTGCAAATTTCAGCTCTGCGGACGCGGAGGTCAACCAACGCCGCCAAAATGGCAGATCTCACGATTCCCTACATAGCCTCGTATGCGAAAGATCGATAGTTGCATAGCATGTGTGATGTAGCGCCATCTAGAGGGGAACGAAAAATCGTCTTAGGGGGACCAAAGAGGGAAACCAAAAATCATCTTATGAAAATTCCACAATTTGTGTAAAATTTTCTTTTGATTTCATAACAAACCGAATCTTCTTCGAGATGCTTAAGAAACCGAATACTTGGTGGAGTACCTTAGGGCTGAGGACTTGGACCAAACTTGTTTCATATCGAACAATTTATGATGGAGCTTTCTGCGGAATCTAAAATCTGGTCACCGTAACCGCAACAGTCAAAGTCAGCAGCCAAGTCAAAAAAAAACTCAGACAAAGCGATCCTTCGCTTATATAAAATTAAAAGTTTTTAAATTTAGCTTGTAAATATATTTAAAAAAGATTTTTATGTATTTAAGGCACCATCAACTTTGTTAGAAAATTATAAAATCTCACATGAATCACATGATTTTATTTTAGCTGCTTTATAATGAACTTTAAATTAAAATAATTATTTTGTAGCTATATATTTAATCTTAATTTTTTTTGTACTTATATAAGTCTGTCTGTGAGTAGTCTGTAAGCTCGACTTGTAGGTAGATGAAAATATAAATAAATAAAATAAATCTCCTAAAATTTAGTAATAAATAGAGTTGGTCAAAATTGTAAATTCTTAGTCTTTTTAAAATATTTATAAATCTTTAGTTAATTTTATATTAATCGTATAAAATGTTTAATATACTTCCAGGTGAATTGACAGCGTTTAACACATTTCATCACCATTGTAAATTTCAACAATTTTTGGTAAGTACCAATTTTTTTAACATACCTACTTTTACTAAAATTAAAATTAAACACAAAAAGTGAGTAAATAAAATTCTGCTATTGGTGGGGATAATCCTCTGAAATACCCCACTATTAACTAACTCTGTTTTGTGAAAATATATACCGCAAACTAATGATTTCTAAAGCCCCCGAGCCGTTACGTTTAACCATGGTTACACATTTTCGTTATGGGCCATTTTCCCAATCATATCGCCGATCGCGTCCACGATCGCTATCGCTTTGATGCTACGCAATACTTTAGTAATTATTAATATTGTAAATGAAATTAGTTCTTGTGAAGGCCGATAGATCTGTGTGTTTGGAAATGGGCCTACTTACCCCACTTGGTAACTTTTACTTAACAAATGATCTGAAAAGCCACTGCACACGGACTGATTCACTTGACCGATAAGATTTTGTGGCATTCAAATTCTATGCAGACATCGATTCGGTGTTAAATTTAAAGAAGTGTGCACTCAAATGGGACGCCTAAATTTTTGTGTCCTTCGGTGTCATTCAAAGACCAAGTGGCTCCCTTTGTTCCTGCAATAGGTTCCATTTGTTCGAATTTGAATATCAGTCCAATCAATCAATGGTTAAAAATAGAGTCCACTTCCATCTGTCATATGGACACATCCATGATGTGTACAAAGTAAGTCACTCGATTACACAATTCCAGTTTGTTTTCCCGCTCAACACTAAATTGCAGATCTCCGACCATTAAACCGAAAAGCCCCCTCCGAGCCTCTGGCGCTAATACCCGCCATCAAGAGTGAAAGAAAATAAAACTTCCTGTTCGCGAGTACGGACTCTATGTTATTTTTGATTATCTAAGCTGTGAACGTCGCCGCTGCTGCTCTGTTGTCGTCGTAGAAGATTCGCATTTGTTTGGCATTGCAGCTGCAGATTGTGGCTGTCCCACTGCCGCGCCGCCCCCCTTTACAAAATGTGTCGATGTGCAAATAAAAAAAAAACAGGCAAAATCACCCCAAGTACCGCGTCCGTGTGTATGTGGGACGCGCTGCTAACCGATATTATTATGATTGCATAATAAAAACAAGACTCTTACCTACTTAGCTCAGTGTTGTGATTTGTACGGAGCGGTGGAGCGGTGGAGCGGTGTATTGTGGTAGAGTCTTGCAATTGTTAAGTGACAATATTCGACGAATTTCGTGGACAGCGCGCTTTCACGCGCGGCCATTACAAGAAAACCACACATGCACAGTGACAAAATTATGGTTGGCCAATTAAAATGATAAATTTATTCGAGTTGATCGATGCATCGTGCGCTACTCTGTCGAACCAGTTCTCTCCAATTGGACTTTCTTATAACAAATATAACAAAACTAGTGCATTTTTGTGTAGGCCCCTATACGCAAATTAGCATATTACAATAATAGATAACCGAAAGTCTTGCTGCGGCGCCAAAACTGCGTAAAAAAACGAAGCGCACGCGTAATAAACTTAACCAGCGGTCGCTGCTTTTCAGCTGTGATTAGTTATGTAAATTTGTAACTGAAGACAACACACACCACAGTCGTAATACAATTATTATTGTAATAAGCTCGTTGTATAAATAATTTGGCCATTCAGGTGGACAACAATTGCGACGAGAGGTCTCGTGCGTTTTTGTCGCATAATTGAAAATTGCACGATATAATCTTATATGGCTATGGGGGTACTCACTTGATGTAGGGGATATTGGCGGGGATGTGGTATTTTGCTCCGGGGTCGAAATCCTTCTCCGATCGCAGTCTGGGTGGTTTTACGCCGCCGTATTTTTCTCTGAAATTAATTTGAAAAGTGATTATTAGGGGTGTTCCTTTACTTTTGTATAGTAAAAATGAAAAAGACAGTCAAAAAGACAGTTGAGCAGGGGATAAATTCGCTCTCAGAGAGGGAAACTTACACAAAAGTTAGGGAACGCTGTGAAAAATGACAGATTCGAATATTCCGCCCTTGACAAATTCAAATCAGCTGTCAATTTTTAGGCGACTGACAGTTGTTTCAATTCTTTCGCAAAGAAATTTGTTGAGTAAAAACTAGTAAAAGGGGCTCCCTCGAAGCCGCTCTCTTTTACGAATTTTTCGAGTTGAGGAACGACAATTGAGTAAAATACGAAAGAATTCGCAAAAATTCGTAAGATTTAAATGTTTTTAATTGAAAAAGCAATGACAGTTCGCATTTTTTCTATTTAAAAAATTTAAGGTACGAGTTCTTTGAGAATTTAAAACATAAAAAAAACAGGAAACACAAAATTTGTGAGTAACATCTGGTCGAATCTCCGGGTCTTCTAAGCATTTTTTCTCCGGCCTTTTTATACTCTTCCACTCATTTTTAGTTCAGGCTTTTGAAAACCGGCTTTGAAACTAGCTTTAGTGATAGCAAATCTATCAAGGGTTCAATTCCTACAAGGTTCACAAAGGTGATAAAGGACATCTTATTGATCTTTGGCCACTTGTAGCACAGCCGTTCAGAAAACCGTCGGCATTAATGTGCGCTTTTGTGCGGAATGATTTGTTTGACCGATCATTTTCGACATACTTTGTAATAAATTGCGACTTATTACACCGTTTTCACCCAAAATCAAGAATCAGCCATCTCTTTTTTTAGCGCACATAAATTAATTTATTCTTCGCACAGACAAAAATTGGTTTAACCCCTTCAAATACCGTCAAAAATTCACTAAACTGAGCCTGAGATTTGTATGTATGCAGCCTATAAGTCAGTGATAAATTCCGCTGTTTTCGTTTTTTGTGTGCGTTTAAACCAGGGCATGTGCGATAAGAACTAATTATGCATAGGGGTGCTTCATATTTCCTTCTCCCTCGATTCAGCGTGTGCGCTTCAAAAAATATGCACTGACTCACAAGTGGTAACTCGTTTTTCATCACCAACTTCAAGCACACATGTTTAAATAAACACTTTTAAAGAAAACCACCAATTTAAGGTACTCACCTCAAGTCCCAGAAATGGCAGTTCATGGTGTTCTTCGTTGCCCTTCCACTGAACAGGTCATACCGCCAATTGTCCATTGCTAGTGCAAATGGCAGAAAAGCCACCTTATCCAGCGCCATCGTAAACAGGTAATTGATGTCATACGAATAGTCATCTACGGACCTCTGAATGAGTCCAATTGTTTGCAAATGCTTCAGCGTTGACACCGACAAGCTTATAGCGTCCCCCACCGCTTGATGAAATGCTACAACGACCAACTTGCTCCTTACAAGAACCTTAAAAATCATATTTAAAACTAACCTGGATTAGCGCCATTCCTAAAGACCTTGGGTTGATGTCTGTACTGCAGGAAGTAGTGAATGTGCGCCATCTCGTGGTGCACACTGATCAGGCTCTTTTGATCGATAGTTGCGCACATTTTAATTCGATAGTCGTGTCGATTGCAAAAGTCCCAAGCCGACGGCTCACAAAGTATGGGTCGGTCCAGGGGTTGTTCGAAGACGGAGTTTGCAAAGAATCCCGGTCCCAGCGCTGTGAAGTTGATGGATGTGAAAAATTCTTCCGCCTGTTGGTACATGGCCGCTGGAGTGTAGCCCAGCTCAATCATACGTGGCGTCACATCAATGATAGTCCTACCCGGGTAGGGAATTATTATGTCCAAGATGTTTGTCCACGACTGGCCGAACATGTTGCCCAGTATATGAGATGGAATCGGGGCTATGCGGCTAATCCGCTCAGGGCCGTAATACTCTCGCAGTTTTCGCCGCACATAGGCATGGAGAACTTCGTAGAAAGGACGTATTTCTTCCCAAACAATCTCGAGATCTTCGCGAAAACTGCCAGACTCGTAGGCCATGTACCAGTAGTCCCCGGCATTGGTAAGATCTGACAAAGCCACACAAATTTAAAGTAGGGAAGTCTAACTTTTCAATTGAGACTTACTATTAACCAAGGCAACTTCACCCATCACATCGATCAGTTGCTTGTAGCTGTCGCGCATTTCACGCCCGGCCTTGCGATGATACTCCGTCCAGGTGTGCTCCAACTCACCCCAATCCCGACTGTGCGCCATGATGTCCCTCAGCTCCGGATGATACCGCAAGGCACATTGAAACGGCTTCTCATAGGCACAGATAGTCGCGTCGTTGTACAGAACCAGCATCTCATTGATCAACCGATTATACTGCAAAGGGAACTCACTTACAAGGTCTGTCATAACACTGCAGTAATCGCTTACCCTCTCCAATTGGTCAAAAGGCAGGCTATTCGGTCCAGCTTCGGACTGCAGCACCAATTGCCTGAACAGCTTGCGATCGAATATCAAATCGCGATTTATTCTCTTCGTCTGTTCCACGACCACGCGTTGGTACTCGGCGTACCGCTGCTGGGCGAAGAGCTGAAATGTCAAAATGTTAAAACAATGTCATGTCCCTAGCAAATCCAGCTCAATGTTAAGCCCTTGAATTTGGCGCACACAAACACGCCTCTGACCGCATTTCAGCTTTTTAACCACATGGTGACACGTAAGCCACATAAGACGCAGACACATACCGATTAGATCACTTGCGGAAAATTACAGCTGGGAAAATTTGTTCTCCCAAGTGTAATTGTGTATTTTGTTCGCACGCGATCAATGTCGAGGAAACACAACAAATTACTATATCCTAGTGAACTTACCGCTTCGGTTTGGGTGCGGTGATTCACGTTCGTCTCGAAATTCCACTGTGCGACGACATTCGCCGAACATTCCAGTGATCCTTGGTGATCGCTCTCAACCAGAATGTTTCGCAACCTCTCCATTTCGATCTGGGATCGACGATCTTGTTCGTATTGGTAGCGATCGTCATCGAAGCGGCTGTTGGGGTTGTAACGATCACTGAAGTTGAACTGGTTGTTTGGGTAGCGATCGCTTGGATACCGATCGTTTGGATCGTACGGCCTTCGGGTTGTAAATCGATCCTGTTCGTTGGCGTCGCGATCATTAGCGTCGTACGTCCGACGAGTGGTGAACCGATCCTGATCCTGCCTACTTAGATCGAAGCTATCTCGGCTGTACGGCGAATCTGAGGATCGGTTTTGAAAGCCGATCGGGTAGCTGTACCCATATTTCGTCATGATGCGATCGTCGTACGGTTGGCCGTTCTGAAAAGTGCATGCGAGTGTTATACGTGCACAATTGTGTCGTTTAACTCACCCGAAAGTCATCAGCCTGATCGTCGTTTGTGTCATCCGAGTATGGCGGTCCGAATCTGTCGCTGCGATCGGACTCATAGCCCACGCCCTTGGGGGTGTAACTGTTGAAAATCACATCGGGTCTTGTAAATGGCGTCGTCAAGGGCGGAAGGTCCAACTGAGGACTTGTGCGGGCTACACAATACTCAATAAGCACTAAACACACGACTAAAACTAGTGAGGACATTTTGGGAAATATATTTTCGCTTTTATTTAAAGGACCGAAGATATCAGCTTCGTCGTCGGAATTGTTTACACTTCGAGACGTTAACACGACTAATTCGCGACTGTAAAGAAGGAGGCTGAAAACGACCAAAAACAATGACAATAACTTTAGAATTGGTGATAGTCACGACGAGTGGGGGCTGACGTTAACGTCTATGTAATTTAGCATATAGTGTGCGAAATTATTATCACAACGCTAGATATGCGGGCATTGAATGGCAGCGGTAATAACCTCAATTTGTTCCCAGCACTACCTGTGGAGGAATGCATGTATTATATGCATATAGTTTGTTTAAATAGATAAAGAGTTCCCATAGTGGAGCTGCAGATATGCGCGGATCTGTACGTGGTGGGTGAGGTTTTTTTTAGCGCCTGTCATTTGTTAACGCAATGATGTCGAAATAAATCCCTTGAAAGTGTAAACCTGGCAGTTTTTCTTAGAAGGGCCTCCAATTCCGTTCCAAGCTACTGAGCTACAGGTTGCTGGGCTTCGGCTTATTAAAACAACAACTGAAAGCAGATCCAACTCACTGGGCAAGATCAGCAGATATTGTAAATCGTTGCATGTTTTTTGGCGACATCTACCGAATTTTCTAACAACGCCATAATTTAATGTTGCATACTTATAGGGGGTATGTTAAATTTCTTTCCAGCTCTCTTCAGTAAAATTGACAAATAAAAATCGGAGACATAAATATAATTCGATTGCATGTCTTAGCAACCCGACACGCATTCTATAGCATTTACCGCTGGTACGCAGAGTGTAATTAACTTTACCACTACACTCGTGGGACTAAATATTTGACTGAATGACTGTGATGTCGAAGCGTCAAAGGCTCATTTGTCATTTGGTGTACATTCTGGGTGGACGCAGTTTCACTTGGGTTGTTGTACACTTATTTCGACAATAAATCCTTAAAAACTTGATCTGTCTGACGTTGACTAATGCAGAGTGTCGAAGACGTTGTTACATCACAACACTGTGTGACTCATTTCGTATTTATTATTCAAAATTTCGCTACAAAAAAATGTGAAATCTAGCCTGCGAGACTGTTATGGGTGTGCCATAGCAAACAAATGGCTTACTAATTTATGTCTCATCTCAATAAAGATTTTATGACTTGTTTTGAAGCGTCATTGAGTTCGATTTATGATGGCTTGCAGATATAAACAGAAAGTTAACCGACGACTGAGAGTTGCTCTACATTTGTACAGGTTTTTTGGTTAATTTCGAAAATTTCCATGAGTTATTTTATTTAAAATTTCCAGATGAGTTTCAGAATTCAATTTTTGTCCATGCTAATAATTTTCTTATTCGCATTATAAAGGTGACAAAATTTGTTTGAACTTTTTAGGAAAGATGCTTATTAGGTACAGTTGTGAAAAAATGTCCAAAAATGTCTCTTCTATTCAAAAATTTTCGATTTTTCTTGTCATTTTTAGTTTTTTTAATTTTAAAATCACTTTCAACAACAAAACGTAGAAAAACTCCATTCGCATTGTTTTAATTTAATATTTGAAGAGGTCTACCCACAAATAACTAAAAAAAATCATTAAAAATATTTTAAATAGTGTTTTTTTTTATTTAATATTATTTTTACTTAACCAAGTTTATCTTATAGAATAAATTATTAAACTATTTCGAATACCCTAAATCAAAATATACATTTTTTTCATTTACAAACTAATGAAGGTAGTAGTTTAGTAGTTTGGCTTTCTGCTGCTTCTTCAAACGCATTCTAAAATGGAATAGAAAAATTCAAATCACTAAACAAATTAATGTAAGCAAAAATATTTTGTATTGAAATTTTACAACCATGTTCGTCTGACAAAAATTGAATAGTTTTATTGAAAAATAAATACTTACGTTTTGACTCCACCCATCCGATCTTTTCATCATTTACTTGATTTATTGACTCTAGCCAGGCGTAGAGTGGACTGAAGAACTCCAAAAAGCCAGTGACATCGAGTTCACTCTCACCTGTCATTGTGAAGAGAACTTCCTTCCACGACTTTGATGAGCCGAGCGACATTGCGTCTCTAAAAAAATATTTATTGTTATTTTTTATAGTTTTTTACTAATTTTAAAAATATTTCAAACTGTTTTTAAAAATATTCTGCTTAGCGAGATTCAAAACGAACGTATTCCTCCTCTACACCGTTTTTTTAAGTTAAACGGAATTTGTAAGTAATATACATTTGTGGAGTAAATAGGTATGTTCCTTTACCTTTTCCTTTTGTAGTAAAAATGGAAAAGACTGTCAAAATGACAGTTAAGGAGATGAATTCGCTCCCAGAGAGGGAAACCTCCGCAAAAGTTAAGGAACGCTTTTGTAGTAACCTGTGAAAAATGGCAAATGCGAATATTCCACCCTTGACAACTTCAAATCAGCTGTCAATTTTAGCAGGCGACTGACAGTTGTTTCAATTCTTACGCAAAGAAATTTGTCAAGTTAAAAATAGTAAGCGGGGAAATATATTGCTCTCTCGAAGCCGCCTCTCTTTTACGAATTTTTCGAGTTGAAGAACGACTATTGAGTAAAATGAGTAAGAATTCGTAAAAATTCAGCTAATGTGAGATCTACCAAGACAGTCCTGTCAATTTGATAGTTGATTTTAGTAAAATACTTTATTCGCTTTTTAATCATTGCCGTTCACATTTTTGGCCGTTGTTAATATTTCTGACCTTCGGACAAAAATACTTTTCTCTCGATAAAACTGTCAAACCGCCAATTGACAGTACGTGACTAATCCAATCGCTCTCCTGATCCGTTAGTTTATGTGCAAATTGAATTAGCGGCTTAAGGAATGCTAACATGCTGATCTGAGAAACGTCTCACAAAATAATAAACAAAATAAATGTTGATCATTCAAATTAGCAAGACTTTTACCTAATTTGCATTCAATTGACACATATTTGTGATGATGACTAGGCTGAATTTATTTGATGATCGACATTGAATTTGGAAGGTGCATTCGCATGTACTTGGTTATAATCGCACACTCGGGATTTAAAGGGACAGAAAACGAAAGTTTATACACTACACGTGCAACAACAAAGGGAAAACTTAACTGGGATTAATCTAGCTTAAGTCGAAGTACGAAGTCATTCAAATTACATGCCGAAAATGGAACAACTGTCTGAGTTCAAACGTTTGGCTCAACTTAAGCGGATTTTCCATCCCTTTTGACACTAGCTTAAGCTGGAAGAAGTTTTTGAAATTTCTATCAACTGTCTAGTGACAAATTTGTCGATCACAAATCCAAATGAGTGTGCACTTCCCTTTCAAACCACTTTTCTTTAAGCTATATAAAGTATCAAATGTAATAGAATTAAGTTGGCTTAAGCTAGTGTCAAAAGCCACTAAAAATCACTTTGCAGTTAAACGCTTAGAGTGACACAATAATCTTAAGCCTGGCTTAAGCTGGATTACGCAATTCCTCTTATCAAACCATAACTGCACTCACATCACCCAAGCACCAACATCCCTCTGTCCGGAAAGGTCGCACAAGTCCAGTGGATAGTCTGGATCGCCCTTCCGATACTGGCCCGTTCGCTCGCAGAAGTTCTTGTATATTTGGAACTGCAGGATGATACTCATAATAGGACTGAAAATGAAAATGAAAATAAAATTTGTTTTCCCTTCCCTTCATGAACTGTCGCACCTGGAATACTGATCGTCCACCTCGACTAGCAACTTTGATGGCGCATCAAACTCAGCATTGCTCCGTTGAACTGGGGGCGATGCTCCTGTAAACCTCTCTGTCAGCTCCCAATAGGCGCAGTTGTCGAGATTCTTGATTTTATCATCCAAAATACCCACGCGGTATTTGTCCAACACATAGAAGATCGGAATGAGGAAAACGTTTCGAAGGCCCTGAAAGGAGGAATCATTTTTAGCCCCATAGTCGTCGATCTGTCTGAGTATTCTTCCTCACCAGCAAATAAAGCCGATTTATCCTCGCCTCGTAGGTGTCAAAACCGGGCTTGGTGAATCCGATTTTCTGCAGAAACCTCGGCGACGTCGCCGACAGGCTGAACACCTTGCCAATGGCATCGGCGAAGTTGGGAAGGGGCTCCTCTTGAAAGAGCGTCGGTAACTGCTGGTAGGACTGGTAGTAGAAGTAATCGGTCAGCGCCTCAAACATGTTCGTGTATCGTTCCTCATCCGCCATCGGGCAGAAGGAGAAATTTATTCGATTGATGCCGTAGTACTTCCAGGTCTTGCTCCAACAGGTCATAAGACGTTCGTTGACATCGGACTTGGGTCTGGCGTTGTCCTTCCAGAAGGTACTGAAATTAGAAGAGAGGGTGAGTCCAATCCTGCCATAGGAGTCATGACAACTTACCTCGGTATCGTCGGCATTCCAATGGACATGTAGAAGTTAGAAGCCGTGCTGAACAACGAGAACGGCGTGGTAAGACCATTCGCTACCAGGCCCGCTGTGATGTTGGGCAAACCCACATCGGGATATGGCAAATCGATCTTCCAGTCGCCATTCATGTCGCGATATGAACTTCCAATGAAGATCTCTGCCAAATGCTGGGGGTAAGGAGCCGCGTACGGAATCAATTCCGGTCCATACTTGAGCCTTAGTGTGGACCGCACAAAAGCATGGAACTGCAGGAAGAGCGGCCTCAGTTCGGTCATAAGTTTGTCCAGGGTCGCCATAGTCTCAGCGGTATCTCCTTCAATGTCCTTAAGCCAGAAGTCTGAGGCACTGCTGAAACCTAAAAAGGGCGACAGTCCGTATCAATAAGGACACACGCTGAATTGCTTGCACTTACCATTCACAGTGGCGGTCTTCTTGTAAAGCTCGGCGAACTTCTGGAAAGTGGCTTTGCTTCGCAGGCCCGACTTTTGGCGCCACTCCAGCCAGTAGTACTTGATCTCGTCGACATTTGTAGAGTCTTGAAGAATTTCCTGAACCTCGGGAATCAACCTGAGACTGCAGTTGCTGTAGTCCTTGTAGGAACACAGGCCGATGGTTTTGTAAATGTCACTCATGTTGCCCACCACGTCGTGCAGCTGCATCTGGTCGCCGTCATCCAGAGCATCATACCCAGGATCGGGGATTTGTTCAAGCTGTCGCCGCAGGCTAGGGTTTGTGATCTTTGCTCGTTTCAACTTGGCCACTTTGCTGGCTATGCTCTTGATAAAGTCCATTGTGGCGAAGGTGGGGTCTTCGGTATTTCCAGCCGGCTCCTTCGAGTCGGTTATTTCTTCCCTCCAACTGTGCTCCACCTGATTGTTGTACAGCTCAGCCAGGTGTGCATTAACCTTGACGAGGAACTCCTCAGCCACAGCGTCCGGATCATCGGAACTTTGTAAGGTCGGCCTAATTGCCAGCAACTGTAAGCATATAACGAGGGTGATTTAAGGCCGTCTCAAGGTACCCAACCCGACTTACCGCAAAGATGATTAATCGCAAGGGATTCATAGTTCATGGGATCTGTAAAATAAATTCAAAATAAATCACAGTCTCATCGGAGCTCAGTTTGAGTTAGTAATAAACCAAAAGTCACAGGTTATGCAACCTTTTAAACCATTTTCGTCTTAACCCATACGAGTGCGCATATCCATTATGAAAATTGAGACGGTTTTTCGCAAATCACCGGTAGCTCTTATCCAACATTTTGTTTTGATTACCCTGCCTGATGGCATGCAAACGAAACGAGTCAATATTTCATTTCATATGTTGTATGTGTACCTATAATTATTCTAAGATATTAACCTGTTGTGCGAGTTTGGGGTCAAGGCCAGTAAACAAAGCGTATCTAATGAAACTTGGCTAAGCGAGTAAAGAAGGGGAATGTAATTGATGTTCGACGAGTAATATTCTAGCGGTTACCACAGATGGAGATATTTAATGGTTCAAGTTTGGTACTTGAAAGATCCATTTAATTGTCGACAAGTTGTGTAAGACGATTGCTTACTTATAGCCGTCGGACATGTCACAGTGCAAGGCTGGGCGAGAAATCAACAACAAGGGTATTTCAAATCAATTAAAATTACAATCAAGATTTTTTAAACGAAGCAAGCTTTACGTTTGCATTTGTTAAATGAGTTGAACACTTTTAGAAGAGTCACTAATTGGGGAGCCTCTTTTTTGGAGAAAGAAATATCGATCCAAACTTATTTGATTTTTGTCGATTTATAAGTTTTTCTAGAAGTTTAGTGAAGTATGGTGTTCCTCAAGGTTCCGTGCTTTGGCCTATGTTTTTATCCCCAAATTAGTGGGAAGCTATTCCACTTTTTTAATGTCTCCTTTGATGTTCCCAATTTGTCAAGAACATCATGGACAAGAACTTTATACAATGCTTACATTTTTAGGCATGATCTGAAGTTGCTAAGGCGCAGGAACCTCTATACCGCAGAAGTTCGTTCAAACGTTCCCTAAATTTTACGATCAGCGAGACTTTTCATACAAACTTCGCTGTAATTCCGACCTTGAATAAATTTATGACTGGCCTTAAAAATATGGGAAAGAGGACACTCTTTGACAGTCGAACACGTTTATAAACTTCAACCTATTCGGAGATATTTTAGGTCTTGCATTCAGGGGCAACCTTTAAGAAATCATTAGATTTTTACGTAAAAATCAAAAGTTTTCGTACACTTTTTAAGTATTTATCATGAAAAGGGGAGAATGAAACTTATATCATTCGAAATGTACTGTGCCATGGATTTGCAGAAACAAAAAATCGTAGGTATATGTCGCCATTAAGACTGGTAAAATGAAGCTAAGAATTTCCCAAAAAAAATTAAGATTAAGCATATAAATAAATTAAAATAAATAAATTATATAAAAAACAAGTTGGCTTTCGTTACTTTATGTACAGACAAAATTGGTCGAATTTCGACCACGTGCGGTACTATTATCTATGAAAGGATCACTGGGCTGGATGAAGGTTTGACTTAAAGTCGATTTTCTTCCATTTTTCACCAGCTTAAGTCGACTAAATTCTATTGCGATAGACCTTTTAATCCTAACCAGCTCTTGTTTTGATCAAAATTGCTTTAGAATGGAGAGAAAAGGAGATAGCTTCACCTATTTCGTCATTTTGAGAGTTTGACATCAATAACTGATCAACAAAGCCTTTCAATCGATGTTCCTGGCAAGAGTTTAAACAAGCAAGGTTGTCAGACTGAATGGTGTACAATCTTTGAAGGGCATTTGTGAGGTCTTTTCAACTTTGGGAATGAAAACATCTTTAACCTGCATTCAGACTCGGCGGCTAAATATTTTGTACGGATGCTGAAAGACGAACCTACAGCTTTCGTCAACTTGATCGGAATCCATTTATAAATAAATATTTTGGCGCGACAGGTCTGTGGGGCCTAGCTTCAATTTTTGGGACGAATGGATGGAAGGGATCTACAATTTTACGCCGATTCCAAACGGCCAATTGAGAAGCTCTTTCATGACAGTTTTACTCTCGGATGTTTGTCAGACGTTCGCGAGAGGTGGCGCAGTGGAAAAGAACCTTAAAATGTAATTTGATTCTTTCAGGATTTGCACCGGGGACCCCGCGCTTAGTAGTAGTCCAACACACTAACCACTAAGCAACTGCGCCGGCATCTGAATCCATTTAAAAGGTTTTAAATCTTGCGACCTCTTGTTTTTTTTCAAAATTAAGGGCTAGAAGCTTGTTCTAGGAATTTTAAATGTCTACTGTGACTCTATTAGAGCCCTTGGTAAGTCCGCTCTTTCTCTAACGACTTCAAACACGCATTCTTTTCAAATTGTCCTAGGGGACTCTTTGTCGCTTGCGTTAAAGGGCTTAAAAAGAAAAGATTTAACGACGGATTACACGAGCTGTACCTAGTAAAAAAAAACCTAGTACACGTAGGGCGAATTTTGATCATAATTTCTCCGGCCCGCAGAGTCCTCGGTTCCAAGTTCAAGCCCTGTTCAATCCAGTTCCTAAGTAAAAATTTCCTTCAAGATCTTTAATCGCCTCACAGTTGTTCTCGGACAAATTTACATAGTTTCACCAAATATACCGTCGGAGAAATCGAAGCCATCAGATACAAAAGTAAATCCAACTCACGCTGTCGATTTCTAAAACCACCGACTGGAGAAGTGCTAACTAAAAATGCTGCGTACGTTAGAAGAAAACGATTTAAGCAAATAAAGGCAGCACAATTGGCTTTGGATTTGATTACAAATTTGGGCCCTAAAGTGGTTTTAAAATAAAATCTCTCTCTAAAACGCTGGATATTTTCTGTATTTTCTTCTCAGCTGCTGTCTTGCGACCCCCCACCTGACAGTTTGAAGATGTACAACAGCCCATTAAGACCACTTTTTGCCATACACCGTAATTGCCACACATTAAGGTCTTTTTCCGGATGTGTATTTGCGGTTAGGCGATACATTGTGATCTGTATCTGCATCTGCATCTACATCACTCCCTGTCAAATGGCAACACTCTCTTCTCACGTAATCTGTATTAAAGTGAAGAAGAACCACCATCCCGCAGTTGCGACACGCCACAGCAATTAATTTCACATTTCATGTCAAAAAGACAATCCAAACCCTTCGGCTTATAAAAACGAAATCTGTCCAACAAGCAGTCACGGATTAAGTAACTTTCGATTTTCTCTTTCAGCCTCGAGAGATCCAAATCAAAGTGAGATATTACCACTGCGCGCATATATATCACATTTAAAATATTTTCGACTTGAAATGCGTTGTGTCGTAACCACTGACAGCGAAAAAAAATGTTAATTTAACACCACGAACCTACGTAAAATGCAAATGCCCGCCCTTGACACTAGACCGATTTGTTTTACGCGCGCGCGAAACAATTCCGACCTTGCACTTACACCAATCTCCTCAAAACACAATGCGACACATTAGCTAGGCTTAAATAGTATCCGGCGATATGAGCCTCAAACAGAAGCTCGAAAATTCCACTCAAAACGTACGTTAAAGTTCAAGGATAGGCCCAGTATTGAGCAGACTCAAGTGAGCCGTCAAACCGGATTCGTTTGCAATTGTTTTTCTAATCTATAGCGCTGCATCTTGTGAGGTTGTTGCAGGCCCAAGGTTAAAGCCGTCCTGGCGGAACGTGCTCAAAGACTCATTTTTCGTTAAAATTTTCAGAAAGGAAAAACCCAGCAGCTGTTAAACCAGTTACCCGCCGTGCACGACTTTTACTTCCATTAACCGAAAATCGATTTAGCCATCAATGGGCGGCTAGTCTTTTGCGTTTCGTGCAAACTAAAGGGAAAGTTACGTTTATTGGCCAACAGCCGGCAAAAACAGAATCACACAAAACCAATCAAAAACACACACACCTTGGCTTGAGGTAAGCCGCACTTTCGAAAGTAGTTACGGCTATAGAAGAAGAATTTTCTTTTCTTCTCTGGATCGGTCGGAAATCCGTTCAAAGTAGTGTTACCTCACGCGCGAATGGCTAAACGCAGACTGACGCTCAACACTCAACAACCTGCGCGATTGCTTTGCTACCATTCTCGGGCTGGTTTTGGGCTGACTTGCCAGTCAAGTCTTTGAATTCAAAGTATATCTTGCGGTCTCAATCTGGAACATGAAAGATACCTATGAGAGCGTGTGGTGCAGCGGCAACCGCATTCAGGTAGTTAAGTGTGATTGCACGCGCATTAGTGGCGCAATGACACAGTTAATGGTTTGTGTGAGGCTATGCCATTAGACTCTGTCTTTCTCGGTGGACAAATGCGGAGTTGGAGTGTGCTTGTGTTGGCTGGGAGAGGACAGTCCATTACGAATGTAAACAAATGCCAGAGACCTGTAGAAAGTTGCGCGCCGCCTTGCTAATGGGTGCTCATTCATGGCATTCTTAGAAAGTGCGAAGTTTGTGCGTCATAACTGTACACACATCGCACCGGTTTTGGTTTAACGTCGTGGTTCGTTCAACTTGAACTTGACTTTTTTTCTCTTAAAAAAAAATAGACAGCGCGATAGATGCTGCGCGTTGGGTTTGCGGCTTAGATTGGAGTGAGTGGGAATGGTTTTGATTTAAATTACATAGCTAAGAATGAGGGAAAGCCCTTCAAGTTTATTTCTGGCTGTAAATCTAGTACAATCTCAGTAAATTTAGTTGTAGAAACGAACGGTCCTCCCACCTCATACGCATTCTGAAAGAAAAACACCGTCAACTGGGAACTTCCCCAGACATATTTCAATACTTACTATCGGACGGCGTCCATCCAATGTGCACCTTGTTCTTGATGTTTTCGGCGGCCAGCCAAACTCTCAAGGGTTCAAAGTATTCGGCTATCGCCTTGCCGCTCATAATTCGCTCCCCGGTGAAGGCCTCCATTGCATCGGGCCAGGGCTTAGAGGCGCCCATCGACAACATAGCTCTGTGGAAAAAGTCCCAATCATAAAAATTAAACATAAAAACCTTTCAAACTCACTCGAAAGCCTTGCCAGCTTCGGCACTGCCGTAGATATCGCAGTTGTCCAATGGCAGCTCGGGATTGGTTGGATCGTACTGTCCAGCCTTCTCACAGGCAGACTTGTAGAACTGGAACTGAACGATGAACGAAACAAGGTACCTCAGGTATTCCACATCGGCTGAGACGTGGTACTTGGCGGGGGCGTCAAAGTCCTTCTCGGTCCTGACAATTGGCGGCTCAATGCCGGAGTATTCTTCCCTAAGCTTCCAGAAGGCGCAGTTCCAGTTTTCTTTCTTCACCTCTCCACGGAAGAGGGCCCAGCGGTACTTGTCCATGGTAAAGGCGAATGGCAGGAAGGCAATCTTATCCAAGGCTGTCAAGAACAACTTGTTGAGGCGAGACTCTGGGTCCTCTTTGTAGTCTTTGAGTAGACCGATTTTCTCCAAATGCCTTGGCGTGGAAACAGACAGAGATAGGACATCACCCACCGCCTCGTGGAATCCGGGATTGGCGCCAGTGCGGTATACATGGGGAAGGTGTTGGTATTGCAGGAAGTACTGAATGTGTCCTTGTTCGTGGTGGACAGTGAACAGCTGGTCCTGTGTAACCCTGGTGCACTGTTTGATGCGAACGTCATCAACTAAATAGAAGTCCCATGCACTCGCGTGGCAAATCAGATCACGGCCATCGTCCGGCTTCTCAATGATGCTCTTCTCCCAGAATTGTCTAAAAAAAAAAATTGAAAATGTCTGAGATGTAACCTATATGCATAGCCTGATTGACTCACTTAGGAAGTTTCTTCAAATTCAAGGAAACGAAGAACTCGTCAGCCATCTCGAACATTTTCTTGGAATCGTATCCCTGGCGGACCATCTCGTCGGTGACATCGACCAGTGGCTTATCGGGGAACGGTGAGACAATGCTGGCGATTTCACCCCAAGTTTGGGCCCACATGTTGCCCAACAGGTGCATTGGGATGGGTCCCTTCTCGGACACTACCTTATCGCCGTAGAATTGCCTCAAACGCCAACGCACGTACCCATGGATCTGCTCGTACAATGGACGGATCTCGGCGAAGATATCTTCCAACTGCTGTTCGAAGGTCTCGTCCTCGTATTCGTCTAACCAGACCTCAGCACCGGATGTGAAATCTATCATAGAAAAGGTGTTTTAGAGCCTTAAAAGTCATAAGTCATTTTTTCTTACTGTTCAGCTGCGCCGCCTTCAAGTTGAGCTCGATGTACTTCTCGAAGGGCTCCCTGACAGCTGTGCCCGCCTTGTTGTACCACATCTTCCAGTAGTACTTCAACTCCTCCGGATCCCGACTAGTGGTCAAAATCTCCGTCAACTCAGGCTCCAATTGCATGTCACAAGTCATGCGGTCGGTGTAGCTGCAAATCCTCACTTTGGCGTAGTTTCCCGCCATCTTCGACAAGGTGCCCAAAAGTTCATCGTAATCCTCTTCTGGCAGAGCGGCATACCCTAGGTTGGACAACTTTTTAAACTGCCTATGCAAGTCGGCATCTTTGAAATTTTGCCAGTCAAACTGCAGCAGATCCTCAGCGACTTGTTTCAAGAACCTCGCCGTATTCGCGGAGGCTTCGTTGCTGGCCTTCTCATTTGCGTCGGTAATATTTGAGTCATAGGCCCACTGCGCCTCAGTGTCAAGATTGACGATGTGATTAAGCTCAGCGTTTAGATTTTCCAGATATACAGCTGCATCCTCCTCGGAGCCGCTTAAGCGGACGTTCCTTCCGTGACAGAGCTGCCAGTGACACACAAAGTTATTACGCAACCCTTTTTCAAGTGATTTATGTAACTTACCGCCACAACTCCTACAAGTAGGAGGAATAACTTCATTTCGACAAAAAATACGAGACCGGTTATTGAAAAGAGGTCCGACTGCGAAGAAAGTCGACTTTTAAATGGCAGTTCTCACAACCGATTTCGAATAGAATTAGATCGTATCTGCTATAATTTACACCACGAAATCTAATCGTAATAGGGAGCGAGATAATACGCCTATCGTCTGTGTGAACTTGTGATACAACTTCTGAGATTTTGTGGATAACACTAAGTTAAAGGAAATTGCGAGCTTAACAAAACACTTTTAATGGTTATCTTATCGCAAAGGCCACTGTAGGAAATCAATAAAAAAACAATACATAAATTAGTTATTCGAGTAAATAGCTCATTGTTGTTAAGCGGTAAGTGACTGGTTTATTCCCGCCTTTGAGTGGATTGGGCAAACTTTGTAAAGTTATAGTGCCCTTAGCCAATATCGAGATTTCAATCAGATATCGTGACTGAAAGTCGTTTTTATATCAATGCAAGACTTTCCGGTCTGGAGTGGTGAATGCAAGCTGACAAGAAGTCAAGACAGTTGATAAGGAAACCACCTATTTAAAGTTAAGCTGATAAAAATAGCTATATTCAGCGAGGACCCAAAATGAACCAAAATTGCGTACATATTTCAATTAGATTTACCCAGCCTTAAAGTTCAGTTGTTATAGACTTCATTTATATATTTTTGGAATCAGTACTTCAAGCCCTTTTGAACGATACCCATCTCGACTGACTTTCGGGTAGACAGTTCTGAGATCATACCTACCCTAAAGGTAAGTTTTAAATGCGAAGTTGGCCTGAATTTTGACTTATGCAAAATTATGCGACGATCACTTTAAGGGCCACACTTTATCCGACAAATGGGTGGCAAAATATAGCTTTCCAGCTGTCTGACATGCTCCCAAGACCAAAATCTTATATACTTAGAAGAGTATGACTGCAGGTCTTTAACAGAGATAAAACGACTCCCATCACAGTACATGAATGGACACATTCGAAAGACCACTTCTTAAGTTGGCTACCTTTGTCTGGAATAGACTTTTTAAAAACATCTAATCGATCGGAAAATAGGCCTCTCAAAGCTTTTTCTTAGGCCTAAGACGACATTTACGGGTAGTATAACCTCTCTATATGTCACCCTCCTCTCGGTCCTGATATTTCTCGTAGACACATGCAGTTAAACAGTGCATAAAGTTGACATAAGTCGTATTGAATTTAGTCAGATATTTTATTTGACAGATTTAAGTGTCAACTTAGCACTTGACACGTACATCACCCTGAGAACTTGTCACTGGATAAGTGAGAAGAAATAAATAAAGGAGAACCAATCCCGCACTATATTTTGTGAGAGTAATCCAGCTTAAGTCAGTAGTTTGTCACAATCCAAGTCAAATTTTGACCACGTAATTCTTTACCAAATCAGCCTTTAAAAAGCTTTTACCCACCTTTCGTGAATCACTTTCTTTCGACGCTTGCAAATATAAATCTGACCACTTCACTTGAAGTTATACAACTCAATAACTGCATCAACAGATACGATCACTTTAATAAGCCGCAATTAAAAACAACCTTTACAACCTGTTTACCTATACCTACGAAGGTTTCCTCACACCCGATTAATTTATTGCTTAGCCACAGTCTACTCAACTACATCGGTGGTAGGTGATTAGATAAACCCAGAATAAATTTGTCAAAGCTTACAAACATACTTGCGATCTAAAAATTCCAAACTTTATATTGTCCTGCGTACGATCGTTAAAGTTAACGATAAGTGGGTTATCGCTACGATAAGGCTTAAATTATTTTCGGTACAA
Source organism: Cheilosia pagana (assembly GCA_936431705.1). Classification (NCBI taxonomy): domain Eukaryota; kingdom Metazoa; phylum Arthropoda; class Insecta; order Diptera; family Syrphidae; genus Cheilosia; species Cheilosia pagana. The sequence goes on from OW386169.1 coordinate 2,230,307, forward strand.
CCTTGAGTTACGCGGTTTGACCTGTGGAACCTGCCATTTCGAAATCGGCTTTCTACACAGACGGACCTCTGCGCGGTCTTATTGCATTCGAATCGAAATGAAACTGCTAATCCTTCTCGTAGGAGCTCTAGTGGTAAGTTGCGCCAGGTCACCTTCGAAACAGACTTAGGTAACTTCTGCTCCATTCTTTCAAGGTTTGCCACGGAAGGAACATAAAATCGAGTCGGTCCGAAGAGGAGGCAGCGGAATACCTTAAAAACCTCAACACCGAACTGAATTATATAATCAACATCGACACTGAGGCGGCCTGGGGCTACCAGTCAAACATCACCGACGAAAATGAGAAGGCCAGCAACGAAGCCTCTGCGGAAACGGCGAGGTTCTTGAAACAAGTCGCTGTGGATCTGTTGCAGTTTGATTGGCAAAATTTCCAAGACTACGATCTGCATAGGCAGTTTAAAAAGTTGTCCAACTTGGGCTATGCGGCTTTGTCTGAGGAGGACTACGAGGAACTCTTGATCGTCCTGTCCCAAATGCAGGGAAACTACGCAAAGGTAAGGGTATGCAGCTACACCGACCGCATGACTTGTGACATGCAATTGGAGCCTGAGTTGACGGAGATTCTGACGACAAGTCGGGATCCGGAGGAGTTGAAGTACTACTGGAAGATGTGGTACAACAAGGCGGGCACAGCTGTACGGGAGCCCTTCGAGAAGTACATCGAACTCAACTTGAAGGCGGCGCAGCTGAACAGTAAGAAAACACGACTTGTGACTTGTATAGGGTTTTTAAAACCCCTTTTCTATGATAGATTTCACATCCGGCGCTGAGGCCTGGCTGTCTGAGTACGAGGACGACACGTTTGAGGAGCAACTGGAGAACATTTTCGCCGCAATCCGGCCGTTATACCAACAGATCCACGGCTATGTGCGTTGGCGTTTGAGGCAGTTCTATGGCGCTAAGGTAGTGTCCGAGAAGGGACCCATCCCGATGCATCTGTTGGGCAACATGTGGGCCCAAACTTGGGGTGAGATTGCCAGCATCGTTTCACCATTTCCCAATAAGCCACTGGTCGATGTCACCGACGAGATGGTCCGCCAGGGATACGATTCCAAGAAAATGTTCGAGATGGCTGACGAGTTCTTCGTTTCTCTGAACTTGAAGAAACTTCCTCAGTGAGTCGTTTAGTGCGTCAGCTAGGTAACCGTCTTACAATTGATCATTTTTAGGAAATTCTGGGAGAAGAGCATCATTGAGAAGCCGGATGATGGCCGTGATCTGATTTGCCACGCGAGTGCATGGGACTTTTTCGTCATCGATGACGTTCGCATCAAACAATGCACCAGGGTTACCCAGGACCAGCTGTTTACTGTCCACCACGAACAGGGACACATTCAGTACTATTTGCAGTATCAGCATCTGCCTTCTGTATATCGCACTGGCGCCAATCCAGGATTCCACGAGGCGGTGGGTGATGTTCTATCTCTGTCCGTGTCCACTCCAAGGCATTTGGAGAAAATCGGTCTACTCAAGGACTACAAAGAGGACCCAGAGTCCCGCCTCAACAAGTTGTTCTTGACAGCCTTGGATAAGATTGCCTTCCTGCCGTTCGCCTTCACCATGGACAAGTACCGCTGGGCCCTCTTCCGTGGAGAGGTCAAGAAAGAAAACTGGAACTGCGCCTTCTGGAAACTGAGGGAAGAGTACTCCGGCATTGAGCCGCCAATTGTGAGGACCGAGAAGGACTTTGACGCCCCCGCAAAGTACCACGTCTCCGCCGATGTGGAATACCTGAGGTACCTTGTTTCGTTCATCGTTCAGTTCCAGTTCTACAAGTCTGCCTGTGAGAAGGCAGGACAGTACGATCCAACCAACCCCGACCTGCCATTGGACAACTGCGATATCTACGGCAGTGCCGAAGCTGGCAAGGCTTTCGAGTGAGTTTGAAAGGTTTTTATGTTTAATTTTTATGATTGGAACTTTTTCCGCAGAGCTATGTTGTCGATGGGCGCCTCTAGGCCATGGCCCGATGCAATGGAGGCCTTCACCGGGGAGCGAGTAATGAGCGGCGATGCTATTGCGGAATATTTCGAGCCTTTGAGAGTGTGGCTGGAGGCTGAGAATATCAAGAACCAGGTGTACATTGGATGGACAGCGTCTGATAGTAAGTCAAGGATTCTGTGAGGAAGAGGAGCTTTTTTTAACGTTTTTTTCCGTTTCAGAATGTAAACCATAAGTCGCTGGGGGAAGCATTGTCAAGGAGATGAAGTTTATTTGAAATTTATTGACTGCAATAAAATGTTTATTCTGTAATCTTGTTGAAAGTGTCAAATTGATTAGGGACAAAGGTTTTTGAAGGATGAGATGATGAGGGAAATGTTCTTCCATCTCTACCTCTTCACCCTTAAGCTATTGAGTAAAGTTCGCTTACCATTTGCGGCAACCTTCTGTGCCTGTCCCTTATTTAACTTAGTTTGAAGGCTTACTTCCTCTAAAACAATCTAGAAAACATAAGAAAGGCTCAAACTCGACTTGAAATTTATTGCGCATTTTATTAATGAAACAATTCGATATTAAGTTCATTCCCCCACCACTTTCATCCTGTTGAAGCCTTACGGTATGCACTCTGAAATATAAGGAAGACTCTGTTAACACGACACCATCAAATATGACGGTTTTAACTTACTGCCCGACTTGGTCCACCCGATGTAGACGTTGTTCTTGATATTCTCAGCCTCCAGCCACACTCTCAAAGGCTCAAAGTATTCGGCGATGGCCTTGCCACTCATTATTCGCTGCCCGGTGAAGGCCTCCATTGCATCTGGCCATGGTTTAGAGGCGCCCATCGACAACATAGCTCTGCGGAAAAAGTTCCATTTATAAAAAGGTTGAAAACCTAAATAGTTGAAACTCACTCGAAAGCCTTGCCAGCTTCGGCACTGCCATAGAAATCGCAGTTGTCCAGGGCCAATTCGGGGTTGGTGGGGTCATACTGGCCGGCCTTCTCACAGGCTGACTTGTAGAACTGGAATTGAATGATGAAGGAGACCAGATACCTCAGGTACTCCACATCGGCGGAGACATGGTACTTGGCGGGTGCGTCAAAGTCCCTCTCGGTCCTCACAATTGGAGGCTCAATGCCGGAGTAGTCTTCCCTCAGCTTCCAGAAGGCGCAGTTCCAGTTTTCTTTCTTAACCTCTCCACGGAATAGGGCCCAGCGATACTTGTCCATGGTGAAGGCGAACGGCAGGAACACTACCTTATCCAAAGCTGTTAGGAATAGCTTATTGATTCGGGCTTCTTCGTCCAGTGTGTAGTCTTTAAGTAGACCGATTTTCTTCAAATGCCTCGGCGTGGACACGGACAGGGATAGAACATCACCCACCGCCTCGTGGAATCCTGGATTGGCGCCAGTCCGGTATACATGGGGAAGGTGTTGGTATTGCAAGAAGTACTGAATGTGTCCCTGTTCGTGGTGGACAGTGAACAGTTGATCTTGGTTAACCCTGGTGCATTGTTTAATGCGAACGTCGTCAATTAAATAAAAGTCCCATGCACTGGCATGGCACACCAGGTCACGGCCATCGTCTGGCTTCTCAATGATGCTCTTCTCCCAGAATTTCCTAAACAAGTTTTAATTGATTCATTTGTCGGACTGACAACCCCAAAACGAACTTACTGTGGTAGCTTCTTCAAATTCAGCGACGTAAAGAACTTATCGCCCAACTCGAACATTTTCTTAGCGTCATACCCCTGGCGCACCATCTCGTCGGTGACATCGATCAGTGGCTTGTCGGGAAATGGTGAAATAATGCTGGCGATCTCACCCCAAGTTTGACCCCACATATTGCCCAACAGATGCATTGGGATCGGTCCCTTCTCGGACACTACCTTATCGCCATACACCTGCCTCAATCGAAAACGAACATAACCATGGATCTGCTCGTACAATGGCCGAATTTCGGAGTAGATATCTTCCAACTGCTTTTCGATGGTCTCGTCCTCGTACTCATCCAGCCAAACCTCAGCGCCGGATGTGAAATCTATTCAAAAGACAGCTTTAAAGAGACCCCCCTTCTGACAGATGCGTATTCTGTACTTACTGTTCAACTTGGCTGCCTTCAGATTTAGTTCCACGTACTTTTCAAACGGCTCCCGTACAGCTGTGCCCGCCTTGCTGTACCAGATCTTCCAGTAGTACTTCAACTCCTCCGGATCTCGACTGGTGGTCAGGATCTCCGTCAACTCAGGCTCCAACTGCAAGTCGCACTTGGTGCGATCAGCGTAGCTGCAAATCCTTACTTTCGCATAGTTCGACTCCATCTTGGACAGCGTATTGATCAGGACATCATACTCATCCTCTGGCAGGGCCGAGTATCCCAGTTTAGCCAGCTTCTTAAACTGCCTGTATAAGTCTGCGTTTCGGAAATTTCGCCAGTTGAATTGCTGAATATCGCGCGCGATTTGCTTCATGAACTTTGCGGTCTCCGCTGAGGCTTCGTTGCGTAGCTTCTCATTCGCGTCGGTGATATTCGATGCGTAAGCCCAGGCGGCTTCAGTGTCAATATTTATCCTCTCATTCAGTTCGGCGTTGAGGTTTTCGAGGTACTTAGCTGCGTCCTCTTCGGTGTCGCCTGTAACTACATTTCTTCCATGGCAGAGCTGGCAAAGACATGAAAAGCTGGGATTGTAAGGGAGGGCCCTTTCGATATTTTGTGTATGCAACTTACCGCCACAGCTCCTGCGAGGAGGAGGAGGAGCAACTTCATGTTGTCTCAAGTTAAAATAAATCTGAAATAAATAAATGAAATAAATATTTTGCATTTTGTGCGTAAATTTGTAACTCATTCACAGATGCCATCCCTGATTTCAAGTCATGCATTCGTTTATCTTTTTATTCGCGTGTTTTATTCGCAAATCTATAGGCAGCTGCCTATTTTTATTGACAGGTTGCTTATCGATCGTCTGATTTTGTTTTTGCTTTCTTTGTGAACTGGGTCTGTTTGTTTTGAAAATTGCAACTGCTACCGGCTGATTATTTACGCAGTTGCATTCTCATCAGGGATGTCAAAAGTCCCATTGATGTGTATAGAAAAAAAATGGCCACTCTTCAACTGAAAACATAAAAGTTTTCCATTCATACAAATACTGTCAATTAGCTCAGCAAATATAGTCCGAAAGCAACTATTTATTTATTTAATCTGACATATTTATTTCCCACACATGTCAGATAGGTGTATATTTGTTTTATACTTTTCAGCGGGAAGCTATTTATGGTACTTTCGATAAGAGCCAACGATTGCTGTCAAGATAATCATCTCGATAACAAACTTCTTCACATTTTCTAAAAGAGCGTGCACTTGTGGTGATCCAATCTGTCATTATCGATGGATACCTATTTACTTGCGAATTGTTTTATTTTGTTTATTTGTTTATCGGACTCGAAGACCGTATCGTGTTTTATTTGTTTATTTGAACACTCACCTCCGATGAGAATACGTGGTTGGAAATCCGAATGATCTTATTGTCAGTGTAAATAAAATTTGTTTGTCTATTCAATTAAATTCAAAGTGAGTGGATTTAGTTGTTTTTCAGGTACAATAAATTGATAGCGGCTTGGCCTGAATAATGCGAAAGGTCAGTGGACTGGATACGGCTTTTAATAATGTCGCTTAATCCATCAATGTCGGATTAGAAATGGAGAAATTTGATGGGATGGAGGTTAGAGTCGTTTCGTGGGCGATGCTTTTGGGATTAAGTATTGCGATGGTGCACCTTTTTTCCCATAGAATACTTAATTATCATATTTGGCTATCAAAACAGGGAGTGGGACTGAGTCGAGAGATTTTTTTCATTTTTGTTATTCGATTAGGTAGGAGTGTCAATATAAAACGGAATGGAAGCCTCTACGGGTATGTTGCATTTTTTGGAACTTTTCTGTGAACTCGCACTGCTTTTGAAAATATTCTTCCGGTGTGCATTCAAAAAATGTTCTCCTAATGCTTGCATTTGGTTCTTCCGCGAAGGTTTTGCGACCCCAAATTGAGTATGATCAAGATGAACTCGCCGGTAAATAAAGTATTCTTCTGGGGAGCTCCACGGTTAAAGACAGTATTCTTCTGCGGAACTCAAAGCGAACAAAATGCGAATCGAAAGCACTTTAACCAAGCAGAAACTTTTTTGTCGGTAAAGTGGTTGAAAAATTGCTTAAAATAGGTATGTCAGTAAAGTATCAAATTTGAGAAAGTAAAATGTACGGAAACGGTTCGAATACAAGTTGGTCGATTCATCAGATGACACAAGCTTGCAAAGAGAAGTTCCGTTTGGATGTCAATTTCATACATCAATTTCATTCTGACAGGTGTCAGACTAAATTTTGTTAACGTCCTCGAGTAATTTCTACTTCTTGAATGTTTTCATACATTTTTTAGGCAACATTTTGACTTTTAAACAGATGTGAACTTTTAAGTAAGTGACAGTTTGAGTTAAGTAGTTTTCTCAAAAGTCTGTTTGATTTGGTTCCTGGTTTGTTGCAACGCATATTGGAAATCTTTCAACAACTGTGGGTAATCGTAAATACACCTATTAGGTAATTGACTGTCAGATGACAAGCGACATGCCAAAATTTTTATAAAAATTAAACAACTAATGTCGTTTTCCATTGGGACCACCAGAAATCTTTTTCAGATCTCAGATTTTACCCGGCAAATGGAACATGCAACGAAATTGCTCTGCTTTTGTAAATATATTAGTGCTTTATTTGACAGCATTATCAGCTGTTCCTATTGTATTCATTTATGTAAAAATCGCAAATATGGATATCAATTTGAACAAAAGGGGAAACCCTTTTGTAGATAAAAATGGAATAGTTTTGGTGGAAAATGAGATGATCCGGTTGGAGAATTCGACGAGTAATAAAATAATTTATTGATGTCCCAGTTATCCATGACTAGAATTTTTTTTATTTGGGTTTCCACGAAACTTTGCACAATTGTTTTGAAAACAAACTTCCTAAATTGACGTTAAACAGCTGTGCAAAATGTATTGGTGTTAGTGGCAGTATGTGTAGTTTTGAAAAAATATCGAGATCTGCAAAAAGTGCTCCGAATCGAAAAAAGATTGATTTTTTTTGCCCAATAGAAAATGAAAAGTGATTTAGATCAAAAAAAAGATTGATTTTTTGTCCCAATGGAAAACGACATAAGAATGACAGAGCTCACTGACTTGATGTAAGTACCTATTTAAGTTTTTATTGGTTCATATCAGTCATGTGAATAGTTTTTTTCAGTTGACGTTTATGAAGGAGTAGCCGAAATCAAGTCAAACAATCCTGCCTGCATACTCAGTTGTCAAAATTCAAAATCAATTGCGAAAATACATCAAAAACTCAAGTTAATTAGTCGACGAGGTCGTTTCCAGAAAATTATAGTTGTCGTTTGACAGGAACTAGGTATGCGGACGTCGCAAATTTTTGACATAATAGGTCTCTTCCTTTACTTTTGTAGTGAAAATTGAAAAGACTGTCAAAATGACAGTGGAGGGGATGAATTCTCTCTCAGAGAGGGAAACTTACGCCAAAGTTAAGGAACGCTCTTGTAGTAACCTGTGTAAAATGACAGATTCGAATATTCCACCCAAATGTCAAATTAAACAACAAATTCAAATCAGCTTTCAATTTTCAGGCGACTGACAGTTGTTTCAATTCTTACGCAAAGAAATTTGTTGAGTAAAAACAAGAGGGGAAATATCTTGCTCTCTTTTACGAATTTTTCGAGTTGAGGAACGACAATTGAGTAAAAGCGAAATAATTCGTAAAAATTCGTAAGATTTTAAAGTAAAGAAACAGACCCAATGTCAATTTTGCTTTTGCAGTTTGACGCTAATTCGAATTGCAGCTTCCCACATTAAGATATCTAGCCATTATGTAGTAGATCTTGCTTAATGCCCGATTACACTAGTTGTCATTTGTAAAAGGTTCGAATAATCATGGCCAAATGCGGTCATTCGGTCATAAGATCTTGAGAGGTTACATTACACTATGTAAATTATGTCAGAAATGTAAATTATTTGACCACTTTGGGTGCAGTTTACTCGTACTTTAACTGTCTCTAAAAAAAAAGCCACCACAGTAAAACAGCGAATACAAACACAAAACTGCGACCCCTTCACTTTAGCAACAATGAACGAAAACGCACACTCACACTACCTACAAATGAACTTATAAAACAACAAAACTGCTAAATTTGGCTGAGAAAGGTAAATCACCTCGATCGAACTCAAATTATGCAGATATGTTAAACAATTTGTTTTCAATCAGATTCAACAAAAATATATAAAATCCAACAAATTCCTCTCACCACTGACTCTCACACAAATTGATTTAATTAACAATAATTGTTCCGACGAAATTGTTTTTACACAATCAACTTGTTTCGTGATTTAAAATTCAACTACTACTCCAATTGACATCTCGGTTCACAACGGTTTTATACGAAACGCTGCACTTCAAATTTTCGCACTTTATCAGAAATTTGGAGAATGCTTTCACAAAAAATGTAACTATTCTCGATGAGTAGCAGTTTTTTTGTTTGCTTACCAGCCCCAGGTGCACACCACAGAAATGAGTCAACTTCCTTGTCGGACACGGTGTCTGAAACTAACCACGAAGGCCCTACTCCCGGTCGTTTTTATGAGGTGACCGGTGACAAAAAATGCTGTCTTGTTTCTTGGTTCTTTGATTCTTCTTGTTTACCTGCGCTGAGGTTGTTTCTCTTTTGGTTTTGTTTTGTAGATATATATTTTCGATTTTATATTCGAACTACAAATACATCTGACAGTTTATTGATGTGAAATGGAAATTGTAATCGCAAATCTCCGGCTAAGTATATCGCGAGCGAATAATCTTTACTCATGCGTGCTGGGAGCAGATTCGCACAGAGTATAGAGTCTGAAACTATGCACAGTCGTGGTCATTGTATTCAATTATCGCGACGAACAATCCATGTCCGTAGTAGAGCTGTCGCTATAGGTTCCCTTCCAAACGATGTCAATAGAGTTTCGATTTTGAGGCCTGGGATTCGGATTGTCAGGTCAGCCGGTTTGGACAACTTTCCGACTAGCATCGCAGGGGGGTGGTTTTTTTTATAGGTATACCTACACAAAGTGTACATGGTTGACGTTGATCGTGAGCGACGAATTGTACGTGGAAATTTTACTGTCACTTTTTGTTGGAAGTGTTATCTCGAATTTGAATAGGTACAAAAGAATACCATTCTTTATCACTTTTCACCAAACAAGTTTAAGAGTCGTTGACATTCAACAAATAACAACACAATAAGCCACAGATTTTGAAATCTAGATCACATTTTCTGAATCTCTATTGCTTTTCCGAGCTGTTCGAAAATTCTTAAGACAAGTTCGACAGCTAGCAATGGTTTTTCAAAGATCCTCTTGTCTAGGGCATTATTTTTCGTTATTCCTTTGATTTGGCTGGACTATGTGCGTCGCCATGACCAAAATCTTAGACGACAGCGAGAACATGTGTGTTAAATTAAAAACATTTCAACCAGTGGATCAATCCATTTCTCTGTCTCTATAAAGTTGGACAACTTATTTTTACCCTAGGAATTTTTGCTTCTTAGTGCTTATTGACCAAGTTAACTCTAGTCCACCTAGGTTAGGTATGTTAAATGTCAACAAGATTGTGGATTACTATGCAAATGCGGCGATTAACACTTTTCACTGATAGACACAAGCTCAACTACAGTTATACGAAGTCAATTCCAATTCCAGCTCTATACCTTTGTCATTTTGTAAACCTAACCTAAGTTTTATTGTTAAGAACTTACCGTCGTTTTAGGTCTGTTCCCTAACGATAATGAATTCGAACACATTAGTCAAACTTCGTTCCTTTACGCAAAAGTTGGGCAGAAGAAGGACACAAAGAGAGAACAAAACATTTTCTCTCCATAAAAAACCTGCAAATAGTAGCCCAAGAAATTTCTTTGGTTTGTTATAACTGACTTTAGCTGTCAAATCTCTCAAAACTCAAAAGTCAATTTGAATTCGCAATTTATTTCGGTTTGCTTTGTTAAGTGCTGAAATTTGTTATTAAAAATGGATAAATCCGCAAAAAAAAATTATTATTAAACTGAATCCGAATGTTTTCCAACGTCTGCAAACTGGTAATTTTTTTAAATCCACTGACGTTTGTTTTTGAATATTATTATTCTTTCTCGCATAATGTTTTTAGCAAACGTCATGCCAAACTTTCGTTCCTGTACTTTTTGGTTATATTCTCTTTTTCTGAAAGAATATATCCCCACTCCGTGATATCTGACATTTTGCCGAAATTGGCCCAAAAAGTAAGCGAACAGACTTTGATTAAAGATGTCAGCTACCCCTCCATAAACGTCAACTTACACAGTGCTATCCATGTGACCGATCAATGTCAATCAAAACTGAGATACATCAAGTCAGTCAGCTGTCAGACTTACTAAACTAGATATGTACTTGAACGTCCCCAATTTTATATCTGTCAAGAAATATAAAAAATTCTCATCTAAACCATCATTTGTCATGTCTTGTGGAAATGTCATTAATTGACAAAGCTTGCTGTTGTCAGATCAGAGCATTTTATCAAGGATTTCTTTTACTATCTGTCAGTCTCAGATCTCAGTCTCTCTCTATTTCTCATTTGTCAACGCTGAGCTGAGACTTCAGATTTCAGACTTCAGACTTCAGAGAGCTGAGCTTTGAGAGTGCCTGACTCTGTACACAAAACTTCTGTACTGTTCTGTTCTGAGACTGCACTGTTTGAAGTCTCTCTCAAGTGTCAATTGGACATTTGCAAGTCTGACCTCAGTTTAAGTCAAAGTTTGTTATGTGCGGTTTGGTGCTTGATGCGGAGACTTAATTACCGGTTTTTTTTGGTATTTTCTTTATCTTTGCTGTCAAAAAAGTTAAATTAAAAAGTTTTAAAGGAAATTAAAGTTCAAAATGGTGCTGTGTGTTATTCTTTTGATTGATATTGTGCAAGGTTATGTAATTTTAAATAAAGAAAAGGTTCGGTGTCGCTATCGTGTGTGTTTTTCGTGTGAGTGCAAATGGAGCTCCAGATTCTGAAACTTGAAACTAGATTAAACACGAAAAGTGGTAAGCGTTGATTTAAGTAAACGTAGATTGTAATTTTCAGTCAGCGATGGTGTAGAGATGAAATGACCGCCAAATTCAGTTAATTTCTTCTGTCTTTGAGTAGTTTTTAATGGATTTTAGTAACTTATCTGTTTGCATTTTGTTGTAAAATAGATCAGCCGGTTGCACAGTGCCTAGGTAGGTACATTGAGTTAAATTGACCGATCGATGGATAGCTACGTAAAACTTCAAACTTCTCGATTAGTCTAGACTAGATATCCGCTGAACGCCAAAACTAGATTGGTCGGTAACGTCACTTTTCCTACGTCAGTCACATATGCAAACTGTCAACTTAGTGCTCAGTCACGAATTTCTTAACTAGATTTGTCGGCTACCCCTCCATAAACGTCAACTGACACAGCTGCCCATGTGACGGATCTAGGCCAATCAAAACCGAGATACATCAACACAGTCAGCTGTCAGACTTACTAAACTAGATACTTGAACGTCCCCACTAATATGAACTGTCAACTTTATACTCAGTCATGCAATTCTTGACTAGGTTTTTTGGATAGCTCCCCAAAAACGTCAACTGAAAAAGCTGTTCATGTGACCTATCTAATGTCGTTTTCCATTGGGCAAAAAGAAGCGTCCGGGAGAGTCCGGAATCGAAAAAATCACTTCTGAAACCGTTCCATTGGCACAAAAAATACTCTTCTGGTGATTCTGAGGAGAGAAATTCGCTTCTCGATTTGAAGTCAGAATCCACTCTCACACATGTGTAATTTATGTATTTTACACAAGCCAGCTGACAGCAGCCGTAGATAATTTTTTGTCATTTCACCAATACATTTCTGCATTCAACCAGAAGCAGTTTTCTTGTTCCATTGGAGTTCAGAATGAGTGAATCCCCGAGTGAAACCAATGGAAAACGACATAAGCACATCAAGTCTGGCAGCTGTCAGACATACCTACGCCAACGTCCCATAATTATTTTTTTACAGAGTTTGACATAAAATTGTTTTTAACCATAAAGCTGAGCTTGCATTTGTATACCGCGACGTTGAACTTGAAATTGCATCAATGGGTTGATTATGTATTCCAAGTGGGCCATCCACGTACGTCTTTGTATTTTTTAATTCTTTCCTCAGCGAGTCCACTGTGCATTTATAATTTCTTTGCGGTTGAAAATGATGGTCGAACAGAGTTGGTCGATGGGGCAAAGTGAGAGCACATTTCAAGGAACCTCTACTAATTGATTTGCGGTTCTTTCATACAGTGAATTCAACTTTTGGGTACGAAATATATGTTGGCCTTTCTTGTAACTTTATAAAGGCATGGGAAGGTAGTGTGCATTGTGCCCAACCTCACAAGCATTCGATTGGGAGTTGGGAACCTCCTTCGAATGGCTGAGCTGAAAGTCTTCCCCGGCAGAGATATTGCGCTTTCCAGGATGTTTGCCGAGAGAAGTGATAAGTATAGCAAATTGATGCTCCTTGCTTGACTACGACCGCCGATTTCCCTTTTCTCGGCGTTCCAATTGTTCCCAAATCAAAAAAGTGTTTAGAAACCCCCTCCCTCGTTCTTAACACAACTGAGTTTATAAAAAGGCCCATTTATTTCGAGCACAAGTGCAAAATTACAAAACTATTCGAGTCTCAAAGTTCACTGAGTACAAGTTGCCCCAATGCAGCAGATCCTGTGACAGACCATCTCCCTAGGATGACTTGCATTCTAAAAAAAACAAAAAGAGACATTCCAACAATCACCCAAACCCCTTTGTACGTCACACTCACTGTTGGTGACCTCCCACCCAAGAGGCACGTTCAGTCGGTCAATTTCCGCCTTCAGCCAGACGCGTAGCGGAGCAAAGTATTCCAGCAAAGCCGACGAATTCATCTCACGCTCTCCTGTGAACGCCTGTAGGGCATCTCTCCAGTGCTTCGATGCGCCCAGTTGAAGCATTTCCCTAAAATCAATAGCCGTGCTTATTATCAACACCACCACTGCGGGTCCCACTTACTTGAAGGCGTTTCCAGCTTCAACACTTGCGTGAATATCGCACTGGTCCAGGGTCAGGTTGGGATCTCCTTCCACAAACTGGCCGGCCTTCTTGCACATTGCCTTGTGGAATTGAAACTGGAAAATGTGGGCCGCAAAGTACCTAAAAAGCGCAGCTATTGTATTTGGACCCAAAGCGAATGCAAACTCACCTCAAGTACTCGACGTCCGCGCTTACGTGGTACTTTGCTGGGGGGTCAAAGTCCTGCTCGGACCTTTCAACGGCGGGCTCGATGCCACCATGCTCGGATCGCATTCTCCAGAAGCCGCAATTCCAATCGTTTTCGCTGAGGTCACCACGGAAGACGGCATAGCGATACTTGTCCATTGTGTAGGCGAATGGAAGGAAGACCACCTTCTTCACAGCCTGGAGAGGATTGGGAATGAAGTCAGTATGGAGAAGAATGCGCGTGGAAGACCTACGTTTTTGAAGAGCTCATTGATACGGCTCTTCTCGTCCAGTTCGCCACTCTCAATGAGTCCAATTTTGGCCAGGTGCTTGGGCGTGGCAACAGACAGGGCAATCACATCGCCCACAGCCTCATGGAAGCCGGGATTGGGGGCCTGCCGGAAGGGCACTGGCTGATGCTGGTACTGCAGATAGTACTGAATGTGGCCCAGCTCATGATGCGCGATGTACAGGTATCGCGTGGTCACTTCGGTGCACTGTTTGATACGCACGTCGTCGGTTTGGTAGAGGTCCCATGCGCTGGCGTGGCACACGATTTCACGGTCTGTTGGCTTCTCGAGGACGCTCTCCTTCCAAAATGTGCTGCAGAGGAAGAAATATATTTTTTATGATGAAATCAGTTGAAAAGTTTACTTCAGGACAGGAGCTCCACTTCATTTCAGTTCACGAAAAGAAAACAAGCGATAAATGACGTATGTCGAGGGAATTGACCTCATTCAAGTGTGGCTGTTATTTAATCACTGGGTTATCGACTTTTACTTACGGCGGCAGTTTTGTCAGGTTGAGTGAGGTGAAGAACTCGTCTCCCAGCTCGAAAATCTTCACTGGCGTTAGCCCCTGGCGTACCATCTCGGTTGTGACATCGACATATGGTTTCTCGGGGTATGGTGTGAACAGATCAACGACTTCCTCCCAACTCTGGCCCCACATGTTGCCCAGCAAGTGCATGGGAATGTTTCCCCTTGCAGGCACCACTTCGTCTCCATAGCGCTCCCTCAGTTTATGGCGCACATAGCCGTGCAGCTCCTTGTAGAACGGCAGCAGTTGCTGATACACTCTGTCCAAGTTCTCCTCAAAGTGTGGGTCGTCGTAGGTGTCAATCCAGTCCTCGGCATACGATCTGAAATCTACGAAAACCAAATAAGGCTGCATTTACGGATGATTACGTCCAACATACCATTTAGTTTGGCAGCCTTTCTGCTCAGGTCCACGTACTTCTTGAAATTGTCTCGCATCGGAGTGCCAGCTTTGTCGTAGAAGGCCGTCCAGTAGTACTTCAACTCCTCTGGGTCTCTGCTCTGCATCAATCGGCCCTGAATATGCGGTTCCAGAGTCAGGTCACACTTGTCCCGCTCCGTATACGAGCAAACCTTTAGCGTGGCATAATTCTTTTGCATCGATGTAATCGAATCCAGCAGTTGCTTGTGCTCCTCCGTGGGCAGCGCATCGAATCCCAGTCTGGTGAGGAACTTCACCTGCCGGGCGGTATTTTCGTCCGCCAAATGCTGGTAGCCCAGCTCGAGAATCTCCTCGGCTAATGCCTTGTTGAACTGTGCATTCTCGGCGACAATTTCGTTCTTGCGCCGAAGATTCTCATCAGTGATGTTGGTGTTGGCTATCCAATTGGCGAGTGTCGAACGATGCGAGTGCTGCCTCAAGGTTTCGGATTTTCGCTCCAGGAAGACTGATGCTTCAACTTCTTGTCTGGAACAGGAACCAGCCCTTGCTGGGGATATGGCTCCCAAACTCAAAGCGATTACCAGAAGAATTACCTCTAGATTCGTCATTTTTCAACCAAACTTCAGCACAGACTGATCAAAATCATTGGCTGGTTGCCAAATGGGGAAAATTCCCTCGATGACCTCGTCTAAATCAGGTTATCGCAAGTTGAGAATGTAGTGAGTCCGAATTGGTGTGGTTATGATAAGCCCTGCGATTCACAGTGCAAACTCTGGAGGGTCTATTTATACTTTGCGAATAAAATGCTGGACGAAGTTAAGTAAAGGATTGTTTAGTGTAAACAAAAGAAAAAAGCCGCACGACCTTGGAGAAGACGAGTTTCCAACCGGTTAGGCAGTTTGAGATTTGAAAATTGCAAAAAGTGTTCAATGGGGAGGGATATTTTAAATGGAGACAGAAAAATTTGCTCCTTCTTGTTTGGTAAAGCCAATTTTGAATATTTAAATAAACATAATACATTTTCTATAATTCATTCGAATACTTGTCCGTAAGGAAGTAGTTAAATATTTTACAAATCGGCTCTTCAATTTAACCCAATAAAATCAGAATATCTTTTTAATAGTCGATACGTTTGTCATAAAATACGGCAATTTGTTTCACCAGTGGATATTCGACTGTTTTTGTGTTTCCTTTTCACTTTATCGGTCTTCCTAATAGATTTTCTAAGCTTGACAGCAAAGTTTAACAAATTACCTTTCAAAAAGGGAATTTTCTAGATCTAGAGCACCGAGTATTTCTATTAAAAAACATTCCAGTTTGACGTCTAGCACAAAATATCCCAGTTGAAGGAACGATCGCGCTAGAGCTCTAACGTCAGCGGCAAATTTTGCAAACGTTTGAACGATTTTCCTTTGACAGATCGTTTTTTCTCTCCCTCTTTCAATGCAGCTGGTAGTTTTGCGCTAGATTGAGAAATTTCCCTGAAAGGGATATTTCACAAAAATTGTCTAGCGCCTATGGTGATATTTCAAATTTTTTTTTTATGAAGTTTGACGTGGCGCGGGCAGTGGAACGCGGTAATTCTAATACTGAGATATGGATTTCTAGTTTAGTAAATCTGACAGCTGGCTAACTTGATGATTTTTGCTTTTATGGGCCCAGATTTTCCACGTGAAGAGTTTTTTCAGTTGACGTTTATGGAGGGGAAAACCGAAAAATCTAGTAAGAAAAATCCTGCCTAAATACTGCGTTGACATTTCGAAGTGTCAAAAGAGAATTTAACAGTTGACTAGTCAACGCATTATGCGTGCCTAGGCAAGGCAAAACTTGTTGACGTTTCACATGAACTTCGGACGTCCCTATTCTCTTGCAAAATGATGACACTGTACTGAAGATTGCGTATTTTCTTATTCGATTTGAGTATATTTTCAAAATGTCAGTTTTAGGTACTCTCTAACGAAATTCCCACTTCCATCTGCTTCCACCTTATTCAACATTTCGCACTGCCTTACCCACACCGCCACAGCTAGCAAATAAATCCACCAGCAGCACCATCGCGCCGCCGACAAACTGAAACTGACACATTTCCCAAAACGTCACTTTTCAAGAGAATTCCACAGAACAAGTTTTTGCTCTTCAGTTTTGTTGTCACTTTGTCCGGGAGCAGGTGGATCCGTCGTTCCTCCAAATAACACTAAAGTTTTAAATCGTTTCTTGTTTTTCCTTTACAATTGGAATTTATTCCCTCCAATTGTGCGTGTTTACTGTAAATTTTCGTGCAAACTACTCACTCGTTCGATGTGCGGTCAAAATTCAGCCCAAGAATCCCGGCTAAAGCCCTGATGCTGATGCCCCACAAGTGCATCGTTGTAATCTGCTACGTTTCACAAAAGTTGCTATGAAATAAAAAAAAAAGAAAGAAAACGAATAGCATGTAAGAAGCAACAAAAAAAAAGGGAATTTCTTCAAACAAATTCAGAAGAAACGGGTGCCACGGGTGTAATCCTTTCGCTAGTGCTATGCTGTGCTATTTTCCTCCTCCTTGTTGTTGTTGTTTTTGTTGATTGTTTAGTTTTTAAACAAAATTTATACAAGAAATTGTAAAGAAAAAGTGTCTTGCTCTGCTTGTAGCAAAAGAAAGTCTATCTGTGTCCATTACCGTTTGCAACGCGTCACAACGATGAATAACCATTCGACACCTCCGCAACAGCGTCACGGACACGCGGCGGGTCATCATCCTGTCCTGCATCCACCGTTTATAAGCAATTCGCTGGCCATTCGGCAGGAGATCCAGCGCTTCGAGAGCGTCCATCCGTCAATATACGCGATTTATGATTTAATTGACTTGCTGCCCGACGCACAGATTGCCCAACAGATCCGGGACCATGTTGTCTGCATTGAAGGTGAGTTGAATGGGTTCCTCTTTCTACACGATGTAAAAGGTGAATGTTATTTTATTGCGAAGACACGAGAGCAGGAGAAACGATAAAGATCGGTTGAGCAGATGAGGAGAGGAGATGAGATGAGAAGTGAAGCCGAAACAAGAAACCGGCTTCGCATGAACTTGGATTTGTTTACATTAAATTTGGAGGGAAACTTGGGTTTCGGGTTTTACGTTTTTCAAGTTGAAATCGGTGGTTGTTGTTGTTGTTTCTTCTTGGTCCGGTTGCGGACTGGAATTGGGTTTGGCTCTTGTTCGTATACTTGAAACGAGAGATCACCTCTTACTCGTTGGAGCTGTGCGTTGTTGGCTTTGGTCAAACTTTGTTAAATAACCATGCAGAAATGAAGGGTTGTTGAGTTTTAGTAGCACAAAGGACTGCTTTCACATTGGAGAACAACCGCTCATCAGGAAGTTGTGTAGAAAGGCCCTCCGGCCCAGGCTAATTCAAACTGAACTCTTCGCAAAGTCACTGAAACTCTGTCCATCTCTGCAGCTGAAAAGGAGGAGCTCTCCACTGTGAAGGTCGCACCAGCGGTCATTTACAAAAACACTTGGTATTTTATTTGGCTTGCGAGTCGTTGTTTGAAGAGTTGTTTGGGATCCCCGCCGTAAGTGCAGACTACTGCCGGAAGGTTAAAGCTGAAGGCGCCATAGCCAGAACTAGTGGGTACCAACTACAAGTAAGTTGCCCATAGGACCAGCCAACATTACACCAGCATTGAGTAGGCTAGATCGATGCTGGACTGAAGAGGTGAGAAATTGGCAAATAATTGGACTGTCAAGGTCAGTTAGAACGCCAAGGAAGGCGGTTTGTATTCAGGTTGACTGCTGCAAAGTTTTGGAAAACATGACAGCTTTTTTGCTGGTGAAAACTGTCAGTTAATCACACGCCCCTCAGTCCAATAGCCGCCCCTTATTTGCTCCGATAAAAACGTTACTTAGCACTGCACTACTCCAGCCCATTCCCTGGGAGATGCACTCACTCGTCCGTATAAATCCTTCGCCTTTCTCCACCTGCCACTGCTGAAGAAGAAATTCGATTACTTTGGGAATTCGGTTAAACCCCCCACCTTCTTCCTTGCAGGAGTAACATGCAAACTCTCTCCAGCGGCACACACAAAATCAATCACTGCCAAGCGGCTGTGCCGTAATGAGACCGGGAGTGACGGCACAGATTGGCATCTCCCAAACCATCAGAGGCGGCCAAAAAAATCCAATTTGAATGGATTAAAACGTCTCTGGGTAGTAAATCGAATTTTTTTTCCATTGCAAAAGCCTGCGAAATGGCCACATTCACCCCGTGTGCCGGGCAAGGTGTAGGCAGACATCACCACCTTCACAGTAGTGCATTTCGAATGCAAAGCACACAGGCGACGACGACGACTCAACAAATAGAAATACATTCAGAAAAAAATGGAAAAGGAATAAAAAATTAAAATTTGTATAGTTTTCTCCTGGTTGCTGGTTGGCTTCCTCATTTATTCGATTCATGCATCCAAGCGCCGCGCCGTCGGTAACTTTCAATTTCGATTCGATTAGCATTCGAGTTCGAGCTCTATCAACGGCAGCGCAGCGACAACGACTACTGACAGTGGCAGTTGTACTTGGAACTTGCAAGTATAGACAGAATAGCGTTTGTCGGTGCCACTGTCATTGGCTGTATGTGCAGGACATTTGTCCGCCACTGATTCATATATATACCCCCGCAATTGGCCGTTTGTTTCCCCTTCCTCTTAAACACCGTCATGATCGTATGCACCCCATTTCCGTTTATGCATTGCAGTGACAATTGCATGCGATGCGGAGGAGTATTTCACTTCCTGTGTTGACAGTTGAGAGTCGGTGCTCGGTCCCCCTTACCCACCTACACATTGGTCTATTGAAAGCACACAACTCGGCTACACGCTGGCTAAACTTCATTCATGTTTTCGGCGGCACTGCCTCTTTAACGGTCATGCCGGAGTGAATGGAAGATGATTTGCGCGTAATTGTTTAGAATGCAATTCGTTTGTGGGTGAGTTCGTTGAGTGTGTGTTCAGGCCTTGGGTGAAGGGGAGTGGGGGAACTTTGTGTGTGTGTGTGATGTTGTAAAACGAGCAAAACACCCCTTCAAAGTCATTCGCAGAGATATGGCAAGCGATTATTCAATGACATAAGATGAAGGAATGACAGCTAAGACAGATAGTCTCAAGGGGGCTTCGGCTACGAGTTTGCTAAGATTTAAGGGTAACAGTCTAGGAATACGTAAGGGTTGCAATCGATTCATGGAAATTTATTGAGAAGTTTCAAAAGCTGTCTTGTCCGGTATTGGAGTAGGGGGTAGGCCGAATGTCAACCGTCATTGTGAAGAATTGACACTTGAGCAGTTTTCAACAAGGGGAATTGTGTTGCCATTGTTTGGGACAGGCTTAATGGACTTTCATTCGAGCAGGGAAAGAGTTTGTTTCCACCATTTCAATTTGTAAGGCCAAACGTCACTGTCAATCGCAATCAATTCAGATGTCTGCTTTCTGAAATTTGAATAAATTGTAGAAAACATGACATCATACATATAGCTGATAACTGACATTATTTTTTTTTTTACATTTTGCTTGTCATAATGTCCGCTGTCCACTTGCAACTGCAATCTGTCAAACGTCATATACACAGCTGCATATTAAAACCAAACTTGGAGTTATAATGCTGGCTGTTTTGTCCTCAAATCGATTTAATCGTCTGCCTGAATAAATTTTCATTGTTTCTCCAAGGAATTCTGACAGCTGTTGGACTATTGACAGCATTGACATTTGTTTTCATAATTTTTTAAAGAGAATGCACACGCAAGTGATTTGTATTGCATTTTGTTCTCTGGAGTGAATAAACGTCACTTGGAATAGATCGTTTTTTTTTATCGTAGGAAAACTTATTATTGACAGCTGTCATAAAAAATTGATACAGACAAACGTTTTCACATTGATGACATCGTTCTTAATAGAGGGTCGTCGGGGAAATGTTGAAAACTGCGACATTTGTCAAACTGACAACTGCTGACATTTATGCTGTTTTTTGTTGGCAAATGTCATTCTGACATTTAATCCGAACACGCATTTAAATCTTGCAATGCATTTCGTTAATTTTTATGTAACGGAAGTAATATTGTTAACAACCTTTATTCACGAGGCTTTTATGATGACAGACGTCATCTTGACAGTTGAACTCTATCTCTTAAAAGTGGCTATTTGTCTGTCTTCCGTTAATTTTTATACAGCAAACTTCTTTCACAAATATTATTCATCAACTTTATTGTGACAGACGTCATTTTGACAGTAGATCTCTATCTCTAAAATGTGGCTATTTGCCTGTCTTCTGTTCATTTTTCCACAGCAAACTTCTTTCACAAATGTTATTCATCAACTTTATTGTGACAGATGTCATTTTGACAGTCCTTGCAATTATTTTAATTGCAAATTTCAGTCTCTTATTAATTTGAACAACTGATTACATCTTTGATAATATATTCGTAATTAAATATTTAATCCAACATGGCCTCCACATGACTGAAAGCGAAAAAGGAATGAATCACGGTGCGTATAATATAAGCTCATAATTATATAGCGCCCCCTTAAGCCATGACATCATTATCGATCCTTTTATCCTTCGCTCTCATCTACAGCAATTTTCTTCCACCCACTTGTGTACATCAAGTGTTTATGAGGCGAACGGGTATTGCGTAAAAATATCAAACCAAATGGACCGATTTTACGAAGGAACTTTGACGCTGTATAAAATTTGCAATAAAACAACGAGAGCTGAATAAAATGAGTAATTAAAACGCCACCTCTAATAAGCACTCGTATAGTCCTTCGGCAACACCAGCGCCACCCTCGGATGGCGTGCTGCTCCTTTTCAAATTGAATTCCTTCCACCCTTGCGGCAGTCAAAAATGCTTTGCACTCTTTAGTTTATCCTTGTTAACGCAACTGGATAACAAGGAATTATGGATTTCATTTCCTTTTTTGTTCCCCCGTCATTAATCGGACGGAATGTTAATAATGTG
The DNA here is from genome assembly GCA_936431705.1 of Cheilosia pagana. Classification (NCBI taxonomy): domain Eukaryota; kingdom Metazoa; phylum Arthropoda; class Insecta; order Diptera; family Syrphidae; genus Cheilosia; species Cheilosia pagana. The sequence goes on from OW386169.1 coordinate 2,251,850, forward strand.
GAAATTATTTCAATGCGCTTTCCGCTTGGGTGACGTTTAGCAGATGAAGGGTTGGCATTTGGCAAGTGTGTTGCGATGACATCAGCAATCGTTACCATTTTGTATTATTTATCATCAATTCATTCAGATCATTGTTTTAGTTGACACCTGTCAGTTTAACAGACTGTCAAGTGTCACCACTAAATTAATTAATCCTCTCAAGTTAAACGCCTTCGATCGGTTCGCACTCCATTACCATATGAAGTGTCAATTAATTTCCACAAGTGTCACTTGCAGTTTACAAGTGTCATATAAATTGATTATCGTTGTGGCAGTAGTGGCTCTCTCCACATCTGTCAAGTGTCAGGATGGCCGAGCGGTCTAAGGCGCCAGACTCAAGAGGAAATCTTGCCCACTCGCTGTGGGCTGCCACTGAGCGTTCTGGTCCTCTCTGAGGGCGTGGGTTCAAATCCCACTTCTGACAAAATGTTTTTTTTCGACACATTTCATATTTTAAATATTTATTTGTGTGTGTGCTGGAACGTGTTTTTGGCGACCCTTCGTGTTGGGAAATGCAAACACGTAGCTTTAGTCATTGTTGGAATTTGATACTGTTCCGCAAACAAAACGGACGGGTTTCTTTTCATACTTCTTTCTTTTTCTCTATATCCTGTAGGGTTTCTTTTTTGCCGCGGGCATCTGTGTTTATTGTTTACCCCCGGCGAATGACAAATGCATACACATACACGGAGAGAATTTGCTGTTGTAATTTGTTTCTGGACTGGATTGCCAGTCGCCACCCATGGCGATGCGGTGCGGCAAATGAAAGGATAGAAAACAGAAAAACCAAAAACCGCTGAAGTGGCCAGGCAAACACACCAAAGTGGGTATACTCTGACAAGTGCACATGCTCTTTTGACACATTGGCTTCCGCTCGAGGAGGCTCTCTCTTCGAGGAGCTATACATCGCTTCCTTAATACCAATTGAGGCGAAGTCGTCGTCGGTTTTGAGTTGCGGCACACGCAAGTCATTCGCTCAAGTGGTATTTAAGGTCACACTTGTTGACAGCTGTCAAACTAAAGAAACGTGTCAAAGTATCATTCCAATGAGCGGAAATTTGCATTTTAAGAGGAAGCACATTTTATATGAACACACTGACCACTGTTACGGGTCATTAATGTCAACATTTGCAGCGCCATTGCGGGCACACACACACACATCCTCTTATCTGGGTAGAATTCGCTGACGTCCCATTTGAAACGCGCTGCGTTTGTGCGCTGGCACACGCGCGCAGCATCTTAATTGCGCGACTTGGACATTTAATTTTGTCTTCGTCTTCGCTCGATGTAGGCTAAGCTACGTCGTCTTCGTCTTATCGTCAATTTGCAGAGAAACGTCAAAAGTAATTGTCAATTGCCATTATTTGTCTTGTGTCACGAGCGGGCGGAAGCGAGACGCATGGATCAGTCGGGATGGAGACTCGCTGACCGAGTGGATCGCCGTCGTCGTCGTGTAGGTTGGATTTTCCTGGCAATTAAAGTCTCTCTCTCTCTCGTCTTGCCACCCCACCTTTGGGCCAATAGATGTCGTTGTCGATTAATAGAATAATTGCCGGGTGGCGGTTGGCGGAAGAGATTCGATTCGATGCGAGGAGTGGCGCGGCAGGCGCATTGAATACCCTACGCATTCGAACAATGCCAATGAGGATGGAGATGGAATTATTAACGCGCCGAGTCCGCTGAGTTATTTTGAAATTAACAATTTATTGTTTGTGTGTTTTTTTTTTTTGAAATTCCGTGACTTGAAGTTCAAATGTGCTACAGCCTGACTCACACACATTTTCGAAAGTGAATAATGTTTAAAGTGACTTCGAACGAAAGTCATTAGTAAATGAGCGAAGGGGGAGGGATGAGGGTGGGTGGCAAAACAAAATCTCAATTTTATTGGGGCGCTTCTTGTGGGAAAATTGTCTTGGAACATCTGGCAGGGGTTTAAATGGAGCGAAGATTGATGTCAACGGTTTGATGTTATGTTTCAGCATGGGATTTATTCCCTCAGTTTGTGGAGGCATACAGTCGAATAAGGAGAATGGCTCAGATTTTAAGAAGGCAGTTATAGCTTTTCCCTGGGTAAAATAGGTAAGGTCATAAGGTAGGTTCCATGAAGCTATAGAAATGGCGTTGTGTGTCCTTCTTTTTGACAGCCTAGGTGTTTGGTTTACCCCAGAGAAAGAACCCGTGGTATGATGATGAATGCGTATACAGGAAAAAGTGACAGAAGATGCACACAAGAAAGCGCTGCAGCGCAAAACAAGGGCAGCGAGAGAAGAGTATCGTGTCAGGAGAAGGGAGGAAAAGAAGATCCTGCGTAGAAAGAAGAGGGCTTACGCAGCTTCCCAGCTCAAGGAGATCGAAGAGTCGCGCCATCGTAATAACATCCGGAGGTTTTATAAAAAAAAACAAGCAACTGGCTGCTGGTTACAAACCCGGAACGCAGGCTCTTCGAGACAGCGAAGGAAACCTAGTCACCGTCACCGAAACACAGGGAATAGTAGATGTATTTAGGCAGCTGCTAAATAGGCACCATGTAGAAAGAGTCATAGGGCAAGAAGAGAACCCACGTCCAGTCAATGAAGAACCAGTTCCACTACCCAGTATAGAAGAAGTGTGCTTAGCTATAAAAAGCTAAAGACCAACAAGGCCGCCGGCTCTGAAGGCTTACCAGCGGAGCTCTTCAAATACCGAATCATCATCGATGACTGGACTCAGCTCTATATGCCCCATCTACAAAAAAGGCGATCCTATGTCTTGCAAGAACTATCGAGACATATCCCTGCTTAGTGTCGCATACAAGGTCCTGCGTCTAAAACCGTTCTGCAACTCACTAATCGGCACGTACCAGTGTGGCTTCCGGCCAGGCAGATCGACTATAGACCAAATCTTCACACTGAGGCAAATCCTGGAAAAGACCAACGAATTTCAAGTCGAAACTCACCACCTAATCTTCGACTTCAAAGCCGCGTTTGATAGCATACATCGTCAGGAGCTCTATATGGCGATGGCCGAATTCGGAATCCTGGCAAAACTGATTAAGCTGTGTCGCGTGACGCTGGAAAACACGCGCTGCAGCGTGCAGTTTGAAAGTAGCTCCTCTGAACTACTTTAAACCGAATTTCGGAAGGAGATGCGCTATCATGCGACTTCTTCAATCTCGTACTGGAGCAGATAGTGCGCAGGGCAGCTGTCAACACGGTAGGCACTATCTTCAACAGGTCCATCCAACTGCTGGGATATGCGGACGATATTGACATCATCGGTCGCTCCCAGCGTGCCGTGATAGAAGCGTTCACGGCGATTGAAGAACAGGCGAAATCCGTTGGCCTAGAAGTAAATGAGACGTTCGTAAGCGGTGGGCCAGTCGAAAAAGTGTTGAGGTGCTATTTGTGTCTTTTGGGGGTTGAACCGGAGCTTGTGGGTAACCACTGACCAACAAGTTTTATACCCAAGTGCAGCAAAGATCTTCTCGGTGAGATTGTGTTCGATTTTATTAGGCCAGAGATTGTTCTCCACATAAGCCATTCAATGTTTTTTCATTGATTGTACATCTTCTACAAGACTTGCTTGTTCATCTCATTAAAGGTCTCCCTAAGTGTCCTCTCGCTTTGACACATTCTGGTAAATCTGTCAAACTTTGTTCCTAAATTGCATCCCTCTACTTTTCAAGGTCTTTCTTAATACTTTTTACTTATGTCCTTTATCCCCTTGTGGGTCCTCAGGCCTCTACAACGCCTACGCGCCATCGTGTGCGGTTTCTGGCAATGTGCCTCAGCTCTCCTTAACTCTTTCCCAGTTGCCGTGCTTCCTTCTCGACTGTAAGCTCTGCGGGTATGCCATCAAGTCCTACCGCCTTTTTGGTTTTCAGTGCTTCGATCGCGGTAATGATCTCTTCCTTACTGGGAGTAGTGATGCGAATTCCTTCCACGGACTCCTAAGTCTGACTTGGGTGCATTATGCTGGCGAATACTCGGTTCAAGACCAAGGCAAAATGCTCCTTCCATCCCTTGAGCTGTTCCTCATCCGATATGAGAAAAGAACCGTCTAGGCCTTTCACTGGGTGTTGGGTAGAGTGGTAGTGGATGTTATTGTCATATTTTAACAGTTCTTCTGATATCACTTCGTCTCTTTCCATCGTTATAAATCGTCTTCAGTCTTAGCGAAAGTCCCACGATACCCAAAACACGTCTTATAGCTATTCATCCACTTATAAGAAATAAATCGGAATCGGATACGGCACTGCATTGAACTTCACCCATTTTTAGACAGGGAGTCGTAATTTAGAATCTAGCAAAACGGTCGTTTCTTTTCATACCAAATCGCATTTTATAACAACCGGAAGCCCCCAAATGCCACTCACTTCACTGATACCCCAAAAATTGCTCTAAACGCAAAAATAAAAACAAATTCAATTAAAATGCGAGCCTCCCCTCAACGTGATTTACTGACCAACTGTCTTTTTCTGCGCTTTTCAAACGCCTTCATCTCAAAAGGAAACACACATCTGGCGCAAGCCCATAAATTACCATCCACAAACGGTTTTTAATGACAGCCGAAATGCCAAAGACGACGTAACGCAACAAAGAAGCCCTAAAGATTGTTTTTTTTTTAAAGAAAATGAATTTGAAAATAAATCCATCAGCTACCAACAAATCGATTCCGTTAGCTCATGGCACACTTGAAATATATACATATACAAAAAAAAACAAACGTAATGACATCATCATCACATGCAAAGCAATCGAAACCCTTGAACTGGAAGTCACTTCAGAGTTCCACTCGAACCGTCACACTTTGTTTGGTGATGTGCGTTGCGCGCGCCCTGCCGTCTGATTGGGCATTAACACGGATTATCATCAAGGCGAAGAAGAAGAAGACGTGATCTACAATTATAATTAAATGGAGCTTCTCTGGCACTCCGCACCCCTCAATCAACAATCGATCGAGTCAATAAAAGCGAAAGAGGTAGATCCAAGCGATCGCTGAATCCATTTATTATCAAATTAAAAACTCGTTTACGACGAAGCCCCAACAAGCTAAATTATTAGACGCTGACCCATAAAAATACACTCGTCGGCGTGTCGTCGTTGTAGTTACTGCAACATTTAGGGAAAGTCGTCGTTAAACGATCACGGAATGTTATCGCATTTATGTACTCATTGCATCACAGGGAAAAAAAAGATGTAAACCTACAGAGAGAACTGTTTATTTGGGGGGCTTGAAAGGGAAAACACCGGTTCCGGTCGGGTTGTGTTGATGTAGTAAAAGTGTGCGCCTAGCCGTGTGCCCTATGGACGAGGACACGAGGAGCAATTTGTTCAACTCGAGATGGTAATCGGATAAAGTCTCCGTTTCAGTGTCCGGGTGCGGGTTCGGGAGAAAAGGTGTTACGGCAGAGCAGGATTTCCAATTAGACTGTTACGACAAGGATATGGCGTCGGAAAGGACATAAATCATCTATCAGGCTGGCTCTCTTTCTCTCTGGTTTCTCTGGGGATAGTAACTTCAGTTTTATTAATTTATCTTCCGAGCACGCTGGGCAAGGACAACCTCGGTATAAGAGGAAGAGGACAAAGAATCACGTGCGTTCAACGGCAAACTCGGAGCCAAAAAGGATTTATGGTAATTTCCCTAGAATTGCCCATCAACATTGTTTACGTTCGTGTGTTTTTTTTCGCTTCTCGTTCTTCTCTCATTTTGTTATACTATATGCAATATGGAGGGAAATTTACAGTCTCCTCGGTATGCATTGTTGGGTATCCTTTTTGTGTATAGTCGTTTAGAGTTATTTGGATCGTCATTTTTCTATGTTAAGGACGATTATGGCAGCCATTTAAGGTATTTTCTCTTCAATTTAAGTATAACATTTTTAAACAGCTAATCCTGTAATGGGGATATTTTTTTTGATGTGCGCCTATGCCGAGGTAATGTGTCGAAAAGTGTGGCGGGGACAAAAAGCCGTTTCATGTTTCCACACAGAGTGTTGGAAAAAAATAATAATAATAATATTCCAGGGGTGACATTAAGGCTGTATTTTAATGGATTTGTTTTGAGAGTTTTAAGCTTTGAAGAAATTTCGGTAGCTGACAGCTGGGAGTTCACACCGTTGGATGTAGGAGCGACCCCGCAGTCATTAGGAGAAAATTGCTTCGTAACTCTGAGATGGCAGATTTTAAGGACGTCCGTGATTTACAAAAAAAAATGGTAGCAGTGATGAAGGAAATGATGTCGGGGAATATTTTAATTAAAGATTAGAATGATGCTGACAAATTTCTTGCATTAAATCTTGGAAATGTGTCACTGAATATAAATTTTGGCGAAGGTGACATTCCAATATTTAATAAGTAAAATACGAAAAGCATCGCAAAAAATAACGAGCCAGGTACCTAGTCATTTTAACAACCAACTTTGGTATATGACACTTTGGGTCCAATTTAATTCAAGTCCCATGAAGTCTTTTTGTTTTCTTCTTCGATTCAGTCGCCTTTTCGTTTCTTTCCCATGTGAAATACTGTCCGAGAGGCCCAACAATCGCGCTACCTCCCGTTTCATGTGACTTTTTCATTACATCGAGGTTTGGAAGTCCTTCTGCAAAACGATTCGTCGTTTTTTTCGTTTCATCGGAGTGCGAAGTTCCCATGCCCAACGATCTGTCGTTTTTGTCGTTTCATCATAGCTGAGAACTATTGCCCGATGAGTTATATACATTTTGTCCGAGCTGCCTCATCACCTTTTTAGTTGTATGAATGAATTTCGTTACATCAGAGTTCCTACTGCCAACAAAATCTGTCGCTTTTTCGTTTCATTGGAGTTAACTACCCAACGAGCCATTTATTCACCTAGAGGTGCTATCCTCTGGTTTCCTGACTCTTTTTCGTTATGACGGAGTTCCTACTGCCCGAGTGCCCAAACGCTTGTCGCTTTTTCGTTTCATCGGAGTTTGATGTTACTAAGCAACGAAGCAATTATTCATCTTGAGGTGCCTTGCTATTCTCTAGTTTCCTGACTCTTTTTCGGTCGAAATGCGGACTTCCCACTGTCCAAGTGCTCAAACGCCTGTCGCTTTTTCGTTTCATCGGAGTTTGGAATTAATGTCCAACGAGTCATACATTCTGCTGCGGCTGCAGTAGCCTCACATCCTTCCGGGTTCTTTTCTTATTTTTGAACGTTTAATGCTCAATAACCTGTCGCTTTTTCGTTTCATAAGAGCTTGGAATTAATGCCCAACGAGTTATTCATTCACCACGAGTTGCCTCATCACCGTTTGCTGTCTCTTCTTGAGTTGAAAATATTCCTCGCGGCAGTTGTATACTCCCGTAGGTGATTTCCGAGGTAAAATTCTAAATTTCACCTTGGAGACAACCCTCTTAACACGTTACAACAAACTGCTGTAAGTTAGAATATAGATTGAATAGATTGACCCTCACAGCAAGACCACACACTAAACAAAAGCACTGCACTATTAACTCGACTCACTGCTGTGATTTATGAAGGTGCGTACATGACTCACCTCTCGTTTGTTCTCACATACAATCGCTTTAACTATGCAGATCCCATTTATTCCTTTTTTTTGTGGAAAATAAATCAAATCATAAATGGATGTTTGACTATTGGTTTTTCGTGTTTCTCATCATTAATATTATTTTCCCATTAATCAAGTTCCCCCTTTGTTCGTTGTTTGCCACCACAGCACAACAACATGAACATGACCCCCGTCACAATACAAAAGTTGTCCAGGCAACCATGTCTCAAGTTGCAGTCCTTTGGCCCAGCACGCACGGTGTCCAAAATATGTTGCCATTCAAGTATCCATTTCTGTCTTTCGTTTTTTTTTTCTGTTCTCATTTTCGGGATGGTAATAACATTTCGATTGAATGGCATGACCATCGACCTTCTTTGAGTGTAATTCCAGAAAGATATCCCATTGGAGTCAACTAGTCACACAATAAACAATAAACAACAAACAACAAACAAACAGCAAGGAAACATGTCGTCAACATTATATTAATCGCCTTTTAAATATTCTCCGCCTTATCTGACAAGTGACAACAACGGGGGGGGAACTCTAATGAATTCCTCGCATATCGATAGCAGCGTGTTGGAACGCATGTTGCACTTGATGTTTAACCTAAACCGATGCACTCAGTGCAACGGCAAGTGGCAAGGGGAGAGCGCATTTTTAACTGACAACTGTGTTTTCCCCAATATTTATTTTGTTCAATGTGCACCTTTGTATTGACACAAAAATTGGAACCGCTCAAGCAGCTGTGCTTCTCCTGTCTGTCTTCAGGCACCCAACATGACAATGCACGTTGTGAATGTAAACTGTACGTGTATGTTGACCCAATAAATTTGGTCCCAAAAAAAGAAGCATTCCTACTGCGGGGTTGATGAACCGGCATATACGGTTGATGTGTGCGTCATTATCAAGAGTTTGACCGCCGCTATCTTGAACTAATTAGTCGGTTGTCAACTTTGTGTGTCACGTGCCAATGTTTTCTTTTTTTTCGCGTATAATTTACGACCAAGTCGGGTCCGACTGAGTAGGAATGTGTTGTGTGGTGGGTCCCGTTGGCAAAAGGGCGTTACTGAACCACCGCGACCGTGGTGAAAGTTGCCACTGCACGGGACGCTCTCTGGTATTTGTTTTTCTCATATGGAGGGCGCGATAAATTGTTTGGAGGTTCGGGGAATTTTCGTCAGGTTGCTTAAAGGAATTAATTTAATAAAGATTTTTGGGAAATTATGAAGGAGCTAAGTTTGAAAAGGTTGGACCTTCAGTTGGCTTTGATTTTTGAGCTAAAAAAAATACATTTCATGCAGATTCCTTGCTTGTCGTTACTTTGTCCCTCCCGTGTGCCATCTTGGAGTTTTTTTAGAGTACCCCAAATGTTTAGACATTTTTTTCGACGTAAAGGACCCGCTTTATAAATTTGTTATTTTTTCTTACAGACTGTCCCATTTTTTGGACTGCTTTGTCCGGTAATTTTTACACGTCATCCACTTGAACCTTCTGCTGAAACTGTGATTGGGGGTCTATTCTCTCTAACAAAAAAGAGCTTTATGAAGTCATAAACCCTTGGTCTTCCATCGCAACACTTGACCAACCTCTCACACATGCCAACGTCAATGTACGCCCCACATAAGTGGCGACATTTGGGCAGTTATTCACTTCTATATTTTTTTTTATCAAAAGCTTGACACAAAAGCTAGCAGAAAAAAAGAACTGAGGATGCCTTTTTAAGGTTCTTTCAGACGAAATAATTTATCACACCGCCCATAAACAGTTTTCTAAGGAAAAAAAAACACTGCTCCCGTTTTATCGCCGAAAATATTTCATTGTGGGAGCGGTTGACTTTTTGTTTCTCTTTTACAACTGTCGTTAATGTCATACCATTCGAAGGTGAAGGCTAAATTGTTCCACTGCTTTGCGTTTATGGTCCTTTCACTGCGGAGAGGAGTAAATGGAGTCAACTCTGCCGGTGCCAAGTTCATAGCGCAAGCATGTCATTATTATTATCCTCGTACTCGGCTCGCACATGAAGACATGAGACACGACACACGAGATACTCGTAGTCGTGTACATTGGAGCGGTCTTATATGTCGCAAATCCATTTGGCAAATTTCATAAAAGTCGGTCGTCGTTCTGTCCCGGCGCGCGTGTATATGTCTTTTCTCGTTCTACTACTTTATGTCACTTTTATATGGCAATTTGTGCACAAAATAAGTTCTCTCTCTTACCAGACAGCGGCATCTTGTGTTTGCTAAATAGATGCACATTCATATTTAATAGCAAACAGAGGTGGCGATGAATAAAAAGGGACTTTGGGTGGTGATTTTATGGTCGGCAGGGTGTTTGCATGTGTACATGGACTACTTAAATGGACGTAATATCTCTGTCTGTGGTAACAGGGATCCGGGGCCCATATGTGGGAGAAGATTAGAAAATTTGTTTTGTTCATGCTGTTAGGAGACACTTAAACAACTGCCTCGATGTGTGATGGTATAGTAAGGCACATCCGGCTATTAGAACGGCAAAGATTTGTGCCATGTAAACTAGATTTTATATGTGGTAAGTTGGAATTTAATTAAAAATCATGCCTGCCTGTGAATGTGTGTTTTTGTTTTCTCGGAGTCCTTTGCCGAAAGTAGGAGATTTCAATTTGTGATACTGTTGAGGGGAGTACCTATTCATTTTGCAATTAATTCGGACTTTGGAGCGGGCTCTTTGTTGTATGGTAATTTCAAACAACGTTTGCAGGTCTTTTACGAAACAAACAAAAATCGTTTAAAAATGTGACATTCATTTAAAAATGTGACAATCATTTAAAAATATGACATTCCTTTTAAAATATGAAACAAGCTTCAAGGCGATTTATATATTTTCTAAAGTATAAATAATTTATTTGTTCAGAAGAATTCCTATATATATTTAATTTAATTTGTTTTTCGTCTTAAAGCTTGTTTTATATTTAAAAATATAACATTTATTAAAAAATATGAAACAAATATTTTCTAAAGTATATGTATGTAATTATTTGTAATTATTTAATTTGTAATTATTTAATTATGTAATTATTTGTCCATAAGAATTTTTATAAAAATTTATTTTAATGTAATTTTCGTCTTAAAGCTTTATTTTTATTTAAAAATATGACATTCATTTAAAAATATGAAACAAGCTTCAAGACAATTAATATACATATTTTCTAAAATATAAATAATTTATTTATGGATAAAAATTACTACATATATAAATTTATTTTAATTTGTATTTTTCTTCTATTTTTTCAGGTAAGTCGCTCTTCACATTTAAATAGTCGTAAGTAACTTTGTATAATTTTTGAATACATAGATGTGGGTGTGGGATTGGAACGGTCAGACCTAAGGTAAAGGGTTTTTCAATAAGAGCGCTACAAAAGTTTTTTTTTAAATAAAACAAAAACAGTTTTGGATATCAATGAAATTCTTTATTCCTGTGAAAGTACGTTCGATGTCATTATGTATGGAACTCGATTTCTTTTGCATGGCCACCACGGGCACGCTTGCAGAAGTCCAGACGCTGAACCCAATTTTCGACGGTTTCAAGCATAAATCGGCCGATACACGTTCGATATTCGTACGAAGTTCATCAATCGTCGCTGGCTTGTTGGCATAGACCATAGACTTGACGTAGCCCCACAGGAAATAGTCTAACGTGAGATATCACGTTCTCCAAACTTGGTTTCCAATAAATTGATTGTGACATTCGCTGTTTGGCTTGTGGCGCCGTTCTGTTGGAACCACATGTCCTCCAAGTCCATATCATCCAATTGGGGCCAAAAATATTCGGTTATCATTGAACGGTAGCGTTTCCCATTCACAGTAACGTACCGGTCTTGATCATCACGGAAGAAATACGGCCCAATGACGCCGCCGGGCCATAAACCACACCAAACCGTAATTTTGTCGGGATGCAATGATGACTCATGGAGTACGTGTGGATTGCTGCCCACTTAAAAATCTACAACCAAAAATTTAACTCCTCGGAAAGGAATATTAAAAGTGTCCTGGACCTGTGTCTTTATACATAGAGTTGTGTCATCTGAAACTTGACCACAAGTTCCTTCAGAAATATCAAAAATCTTCAAATTTGTAGGTTTTCCTTAATACTTTCTTCAGGATCTAGGTTCGTTTTGACAATGATTTGCATGTTGTCAATAGAAAGTCAATGTTCGCATTCATCTTTCATATATGTGCATTTTATTTGCAAAGGAAAGTTCCGCTGTTGGTCACCTTCACATGTCCTGGCAAATTTTTTTTACTCGTTCCGCTCAAACATAGAAAACGACACACAAAGTTTGTGTGTAGGCAAGCCTTGTTGGCCTTATTGTTTTGCTGTTTTCTTTTCCTGATTGATTGTATGTAGGACCTGTTTTAGTTAAGCTTGTCGCTTATCTTCTGGATAGAGCAGAAGAGAGATGTACAGCTTAAATGGCTTCGTAAGGAATTTACTAAAAACCGTCATCGAATTGATGAGTTTGGACTGTTAAATCGCTCCGACGATATTTATTTATTTTATTGACGACTTCAACCTTCCTTCCCGGTATTCAAAACTAAATTTTTCCACAAATGTGTATAATAAAAAAAATCATTCTCTATACAATTTAAGACTACCTTTTTTGTCGTACCGATTGCGGAGTTTTTTCAAAAGCGGTTTTTACGAAATATGCACGAAATGACAGGTGAATTTCCGTAGGTGAATTCCCACGCTACACGCAATGTCCTTTCCGTGATTTTATTTGATGAAGTTGTGGTTCAAGGAGTTTGCGTTTGATGCTTATAGCTTTTCGTGTCAGAAGCTACCATGGACTCATGTTAAGTTCCGTAAAGGCTTAGTTATTGTTCCTTCATTCTTATTCGCATGGACCTGCGACTCTAGAAAACTGTAACCGAAACAAAATAAAAAGAACCCTCACTGAATAAAATATTACAAAGTACCAGGATGTTTGTTTGCAAACTCTTTTTAAGGACAAATGTGTCTCAAACATCGATTTGGCTGATGCATCCTTTCGAAGGAATTTATCAAATTTCCCCCACATAAGAGCATCCAGTCTGTAACTGTAACATGCAGTTGCGAGTGGGAGGAAACTTTGTTTTTCTTTGGCAAGAGGAAAAAAACCAGGACACTCTTCTTGGCATACATATACTAACTACTCTGGGTGCGGTGGAAACGATGTGGAAAATCCACTCTAAGTAAAATCATCTTAGTGGAAAACGTATTTTATGGGGGCACATACTCCTCAGATGAAAGCCTATCGGAAAACTGCCGCTGATTTGAAAAGATTTGCCTGAAGAAAAGTCCTTTCCCCCACCCATACTCGAAGTATATCTGACAATGGCATAAATGGGTACATGCAGCACCTACACACATCGCATTCGAATGAATCCAGGTGGAAGTGTGGGGTTGGAGGGCTTTCATTTTTCCTAGGAAGTAAAAATCTGGGTAAATGGGTGGCAGCGATTCAGAAAGTTGATCGCGCTAATGTGTTCCGCTTTTGACTCTTCAAATCACTGGACGTGTTTTATCCACCCACTCATTCCATGGGTCATCAAACTGCCGCACTTGACTCTTGCTCATTCATAATCAGCACACCCAATCACGCAAGTTGCCAAAAAAAAATACAAATAAAAATAGCAAGTAACATTCTTACTTCATTAACGTGGAAACCATGTTTACACATTCAGCCCATAGTCCGTCTGGCACTCGTCGTGCCCAACCACCACCACTATACATGCCAGAGGAGACATGACAAATTCATTACCGATAAGGAATCTCATGCCCCTCTCCTGTGTGCAAACGCTACCTATACTCGTTGGTAATAGCGCGCAGTTAAGAGAGCCAATAAACCAGCGAAGAAACCGAACAATAGAGGGAGTCTCGTCCGCCTTAATACTTTTTCAATAAAATCGCAATCGATAGAATATAAATTGAAAACGCTGCTGCCGCTTGCGATGCATCAGCATTGTTGAAACACGCTTTGAATACCTGAACAATGCATGAGAGATAAAACAGCGCGCAAAATGCTTCTTCGATTTGGGAATGTGTACCATACCAACCAACCAAGACGACGCGACGTCGACAATGGAGTGATGCGCAGAGAATGGCAGAGTGTCTTCCTTTTGTTATATAAATATATATCTCACCCACCGTCTTTTTTTGTTGATGAATATCTAACTAGTGTCGGAGTCGGAGTAGAGAACGAATGAAGGGTACGTGTACTAGCATCAAGTTGGGTGGCAGGTATATTTAAGATGGAAGCACGTAGAGGAAGTCGAAGGAAATTGTGTTGTTCGGACTAGAATGGGAGTAGCCTTGAAAAGGAGCCGCGTTAAAAATAGAAAAGTTTGCAAAGTGCGATGTTTCAAAGTGGTCCAAAATTTCACAGTCAAAATGGCCGAAGATTGCAAGTTACCAGGGACGTTCTTTTTTTTTCTAGAGGTATCTTTTAAAACCAACTTTCTGCCACCGGAAGCAAGACTGATTAGACCCTCTTCCATGTGTAGTAGATCAAGTCCAAAAAAACGTTTTCCATGCCATTTTACTACGGCCCTTGTCGAAGCAGTAAAAGAACGTTTGAAGGCAGCTGTCAATGTCACGATCTATGTCTCAAAAGCCTTGAAATGTAGGAAAATTAAGAGAAAAACAATTTCAGCTTCCGCAGCAGAAGATCATGTCCAGGAAGTTGGACATATCCTCCTTTCCTGGCATCATTCCACTTCAGACCTACATATAAAGGCAAATGTTGAATTGATCTTCGACAGAATACGAAAACTCACCGAAACTTTTAAAATAAGATGTGATCTTCCGGATAATCGTCTAATAAATGAATTAAATGCGATATACCATGTGTTAAACTAATTCAATGTTGTTTATCTGTTCTTAGGTATTTATTTATTTACTAATTTATTTATTTATTTGTTAATTTATTTATCTGTTAATTTATTTATATGTTGATTTATTTACTTTCTTAATATGTATATTTATTTATTAATTTATTAATTTACTTATTTACTTATTTGTTAATGTTTTATTTTTTTTATTTATTTATTTAATTTTTAATTTTTTTTTTTGTGAATTTGAGGTTTTCTTTTCGTTGTTTCCTCAAAATAAAATTTTTAACTTTCAAAAAATGTATATTTCCATTACGATTAAACTACGCTTAAATTATTTAGTAGTAAGATTTTAAATATCATATCTCTGTGTTTGTAAATTGTGCGGCAACAATGTAATATTGAACGCAATAAATGTCTATCTATATCCTCCATATCGATGTCCAGGCTGGTTCGGGATGATCTTCATATGAAAGTCTGTCGTCGATAAATAGGTCGTATTTTAACTCCTCAACTAAAAAAAAAAATAGGGCGGAGAGAAGCAAGAGACTTTTGGTATGGCACGCGTGAAATGGGCATTCAAAAAATATTTTTTTACGGTTTTAAACAAATTTTTACTGTGGAAGAATTTTGGAACAAGTAAAATGATGAAGTTTATGCTTTGTCTTAAAAGGAAGCGAAAAAAATGATTCCAAGGCTTCAGAGTCGCCGTCATCCTGCTTCCGTTATGGTTTGTTGGGGGTCTCTCACCAAAGTGTCACAACTCCCTCCATTTTTGTGAAAAAGGCTGTTAAAACAGGGACAACAGTTTATCAGGAAGATGTGCTAGAGGGTGTTGTAAAGACGCTTGCAACTACTCTATTTATTGGAGAAAGATGGGTCTTTTAAGAAGACTCTTTTTAGGCGCATAAAGCCAAAACCACGCAGGAGTGGCTCAGGTTCAATATTCCTGTTTTTATGGCAGCAGAGTATTGGCCATCGGGAAGTCCAGATCTGATCCATTGGATTACAGTTTGTGGTCTAAATTGAAGAACAAGTCTTGCATAAATCCCCACAGAAATTTGGAGATTCTAACGATGTCCACGGAAACTATCCGTGTCGCTATAACTCAATGGCCAACAGGTTTGGGAGCTTGTGTTAAATCAAAAGGTGACCATTTCGTGGGATGTATTTTTTTTCATTAATCAATAGTTTTGTCTAATGAATGACACAATGTTTACTCGTTTTTTTTTCATGCGCCTTTATATTTGTAACAGATATTATGGCAGGACTAGGTGCATTCCCACAAAGACGTCTTTTGCTCGCCCTTAGCCTGATTCAGAATTTAAAAAAATAAACGTTACCACAATTTGCTTAATTTTTAAAATTTTGTACAAGGGTTAAACACTGTTGCAAAGCGTGACCCCATCTCCAGCTAAGTCACTCCTATTTAACTTCTAATGAAACCTTATTACTCATCGTAAGGATTTTCTTTCTGCTATTTTTTTTCAACCCCCTAGGGATTGATTTTTCTCGCAAATTCAGTAGTTATAAATCAAATGTTCCCCCTTTGGGCATTTAAGTTTTGCTGGAAAAAAATAAAAACCAACACAGAAAACGAAAATATAATCCAAAAGGATTTAGTAGCACGTTCTTTTCCTCTCGGTTGGCATTCCTTTCATTAAAATGAAAATTTCTCCACACTGCGCGCTTTAAGGGATCAACGAATAATTTTTTTCTTTCACTTGGAATTCCGTCGGTAAATTTATAATATCCTTCTCTATGCGGTATGGACAGAGCGAAAACTGGCATGGAGTACACCCAAAATTAGGGATTTTTTTCGTTTCTTAAATTTATGACCGGGATTTTGAGGCAATTTACGCTTAAGCATAATTACGAGGGTGGTAAAAATTGCTGGGGTACAGATATAAGAAGTGAAAATGTCTGCGAAATAAATATGAAGATGTAAAAAATTATGAATGGGACTTTGCTGTCCATAAAGCGGGAAGCCTAATTTGGGATTTATTATTTAAAATTTGAAGATGATGAGAGTTTTCTTTTTGTGGTTATTTATTTTTATTAATTATCTGTTATAGGGACTGGGAGTTTTAATTAATTTGAATGGACTAGTGGAATTTTTTTTCTGGCCCAAAAATGGCAATAAAACGGATTTTATTAAGTAATTGCGATGGGAAGCTTCATAGGCAGTTCTTTAGGGGAATTTTCAGATTGCCACTTTTTTTTTTTAAATCGATAGCCTTTCATGACGTAAAGTATTTTCGAAAAATTTAGGGGGATATGGCACTTACCATGTAACAAAAATATTAACATTGACTTTTGAAGCCTTCAAATTTTGTAAATTTGCATTCTAGAAAATGTGGCAGTATTTAAAAAAGGGCGTTTCATCTCCCTTTAAAAAAAAGCAAAATGAAATCGGGACTTAATACGAAAGAAACGGATAAAACTGGGTGGGTTCAGCTCAGTGGCGTGGCGTAAACAATTTAAAATGGGAAGTCGAAGCATCTGTGTACAGATTTTTGCTTTCCACATCAACTTAGCAAAATTATCCACAAAATTATAAAAGGAGAAGTAGAAGAAAATCGAATAACTCGAAGAAAAGCGTGTTGTTTTGTTCAAGGGGGTTAAACAAAGAGTTGTCAAACAACACAGTGCTCAGGGAAGAAAAAAAAAAGGACACAACCAAATGTTCTCGTAAAATCGACTATCCAGTGAGAGTTTTAATAACCCGACATATTTGGGGTTACCTTCGCTGTTCGCTTTGTAGTGACCATGAAGATGATGAATGAAAATGGATACAGACACAATATGAACATCGAACTCACTTGGTAGGGTTTCATTTTCATGCATAAGTGGATTTGTATTTTGGTAGAAAGTGTTGATGGTGGAAATTTATAAAGGGAAGTCGGTAGGAATCGGGTTATATGGACGCCACGCCACTGGCTACAGCTGCCTTTTCATATAAAACTGACTGAAAATATTGTATGACCACAAACATCTTACGAACTTTTTCAGCAGCTTACAAATTTATCTTATTAAAATGTGTAAAATAACTGTCTGCAGGTCTTTGAATACTTTTATTTAAAAAAATGTTTTAAAAAATGTTCTCCCACTCTGCTTTGGTCAAGTTTGTTGATTTTTCCACATTGTAAGTTGACATTTACGGGTTTTATAATGAAAAAAAAAATGGCGGCACCTGGGGGAGGATTATGCCCGTTTAAATAATAAATTTCTAAGTTTAAAATAATAAAATCTAAATTAAATAAATCAAATATTCTGTTTATGATATAATTGAATATGTTAACTTTTAATACTTAAACAACCAAAATATTATAAACTAACTATGAATTATTCTAAGAGTTTTAAATGTTATCAAAGGGTAAATAAAGCTTATAAAAAAATAAATAATAATAATAATGAAGAAAAACGTTATTTGGACAAAGTCCTTGATTCCTGCCGAAGCAAAATTGTCTGGGTTTCGCTAATACAGAAATAAAAGCAACCATCCCATGGGATAATAAATATTCATTTCACTTAAGGCACAACCCTCCCAGTGCACTCAATCAACTTCTCTATTTTTCTTCCTTGAGTGACAATGAATTTTCTCCGCATCGAAATCATTTGAACGCCCCACATCCATTTGCAATCCTTCTCCATTGATATCAATTTCAAAATGCAAAACTCAAAAGTAGCTAGGTATCCGCTCTTTGATTTGCAATATGTACTCCGGAATTCAATTACCTCGCAGTTGAATGGTATAAAACTTTCGTCACCCCGTTATACGGAGTCGGCTTATATAGCAGATTTCCATACCATTAAAAAATCAGGCGAAAAGTTCAATGGAATGAGCGATGGAATAATAAATTCGCATACAATCTTAAACAAGTTGTAAAATTACAACTTTAAGTGTGCGCCCCCCCAACACCCCATGTGGTAAATCAAGCTTCAATTGTTGGCCAAACAATGCCTGTTGGGCCTGAAAAGAACAAACCGCACATACCGCCATCGCACGGTGTTCGTATCCTCGGAACAATAATAATTATACCTGCTTGTCGTTGCACCCTCATCAATATCGTCTACTTTGCATACTTATAAAGGATACGACGACGCGGCCGATTCGGGATGAGGTCCATTGAAGGTGAGCTTATAAAGGGGTGACATATACACACATGCCCACTCGTCGTCGTCGTCTATTGAACCGCACTGTGAAATGTTTTGAATGGGGAAACAGTCATTCACTTGAGCAGAGCAGAGCGGAGTGGAAAGGATATAAAATTAACGTGCGATTGTTCGATTCCACATTTCACTGTGGAAATCCACTTTGCGGTCTTCCGAATGTAATGCCATCCCTCAATGGAGGTGGAGGGATGGGGCTAAAAACAATCTAAAACTGTCATCGTCGAAGGGGTACGTATACAAGGATGAGGGGATATATGGGAACCTATTTGACTATCTGCAGGATTTGAATAAAGTGGTATTGATGCTCATATTGGTTTCGGTGAAGGAAGACATGGGACAAAATAAAATAATTCCGATAAAAGATTGAGGACTTAGAAATGTCCTTACTTGGACCTTTTCTGAAAATGCAAAAGCCATCCAATGAAAGGAAGCAAATCACTTCAATTCAATTGCAAAATTTTTGCAACTTCCCAAGGTCTGTATACTCGATTTATGTAGTAAAGGTACACCCACCCCGTCACCCGCACTGCTGTAATTTTGTAACAACCCTTCGTACGTGCAGACCCCCTCCTTTGAAACACAAAAGCCTGCCTTATCATAATCAAATTGAATTACATAATTATTCCGGTTGATTTGAACTTGATGTTGGTAGTTAGTTTGCCGATTGAGTATCCGTTCCTTTGGTGAATGCATCCACTTTTCGGTCGGAAGGTTGCGTTTGCGTCTCCACCCGCTCTTCGTCCTATCTGTCTGCCTTTGTGTTTTGGTGTAGCGGACCACTTAAGGCAGTGGTGGATATGGGTTTGTGTGCAATGGACATTTAAGTGGGTTGCTGTTTTTGTTTACTATGTCTATGGGGATCAGGATTGGGGGCCACCTACGCCACTGCCCCCCAATGGCAGTTACTTAGATAATTAAGTGCCGCTAAGAGATTATGAAGGGAACATGCTGGCCGTGAGTTTGTGTGGCAATTGCACGCGTGCCACTCGGTGTTATCGGGCTAATTAATTGCGTTGAATATAGGTATGCAAAGCGAGGACCGTCAGATAAGTGTGTGTGAGGTATTTATGAGATTTGGGGAAGGGATGTAAGGTATACGTTACACTTGGGTGGATTCTGAGACAATCATGGGGAATTTTGTTCGATAAAAGGTTTGAGCTGAATAGTTGGAAGGAAATTTATCCAATTGGGTCGGTGATTAGAACTTGTTCTTCACTGGGCTTGTTTTAATAAGGATTATCAATACTGCGAGACTTTTAAAATCAGTTTGAGGTCGAAGTTTGACGGCCTTCTCTATCCCTAAAGCGTGGCAGCCATGACAGATGATTGGCCCGACCAATTTTTCGGTGTTTTTCAATTTATGAGTCTTTTAAGTTTCCATGTTCAAACGCCTGTGTTGTATGAAAAGTGCCACGCCCCTTTCTCAGTTCCGCCCATATTTGGTAGAGTGCTTAATATTCCTGAAATGTCCCATTTTTGCAAATTTAGCTAACAAATGCTGGATTTTAAATGTTTTTCTTGTGTGGGCGGTGCCACGCCCCGTTTCCAAGTTTTTAAGTTCCTATATTTTGAACCCCTTTAGCCTTAAACTGTCTTTACACAGTTCCAGTTACCAAATTTGAACCAAAATCTACCAAAAATGTAGCTTTTTAAATGACGTTTATCTTAGGGAGGTGCCACTCCTATTTAAAAAAAAACCGCCCACATTTTGAAAAGTTTTTGCTGTCCAATAAGCAGAATTGTAACAAATTTTGCAGCTATGGCTGCCTTTAAAACTAAGATATAAGGTTTTAGGTTTTATTTTTAAGCTAATGAGGTGCCACGCCCTATTTTTATATACACCCATATTTTACAAAATGCTCAGAACATCCAATATACATTTAATAAACAAATTTCTAAGCTAAATCTGCCACAAATGCAAAGCTTTAACGTTTTAAATTACTTTTTTGTATGAGAAGTGCCACGCCCCTTTATCTAAAAACCATCGTACTCGTTTAGTTCTAGAAACCTCCTCAAAAGACCAACAAATGTATGACAATCCATGAATATAAGATCGGTAAAGGAGTCTGGAAACGTATAAATAACAAAAAGGCAGTCAGGCATGTTGCGTTTAATTTTATATAGTAGAAGACGTTCAGCGCCACCTATCGTAATTTTTTTTTTTAAATATTCGCTCAATCGGACTGCTAGTTTTTGAATTTTTCGCACTTTATTAGTGCGGCTCAAAGGAGTCGCTAATTTTTTTCGGCTGTACAAAATTTTGTCGGTCCGATATTTTTCTGGCTAAAATGATTTTACATGGTCTGAGGTGTTAGGTGTGGCCTAAAGTTGTCTTCGACTACGCTTTGACGTAATCCGAGGTTTTTTCAATAGAGCTTCAAGCTTTTGGTAAACACTGCTTGAAGATAATACCCTTAAGCATATCCTAAAGTCCTGCCAGTATTTTTGTACATCGTTCCTAAGTTCACAATTTTGTCGGCGGCTCCAACGATATTTCAAACAAGCAGGATTGTAGAAAAAACCCATGCCTGTTCTGTTACTGAAGATTAAAGCTTGTCGAACCATCTATCCGCGAGAACCACCCTTGTTTGAAAATGAAAACTGACGCCCATCGTCCTGCCAGCTGTAAATGGATGCCACAGTATTTATCACGAGAATGCGTTTAACTGCATCGCAAATCACCGACTGCACCACGCGATAGGTTCGCAATTAGGCAATGTGCTTCGATTTATAGCTCGCTTTTGTGTACTCGCAACACACCATACACTCGTATACCAGATAAATTGATCGTTAAACACATTTCGTGCGGTGTCCATCCCAGCAGTGACTGTCATCGGTAGTTAGATTAGGATTATTTCCACACCACTTGTGTGTACCCTTATTTACAAGCCCACAGCCATTAAAATGTCGACTTTCATTTAAGACAGCCGCCCATGAAAATATCACAATTTGTGTCATTGTGCGCCTGGTGCAAACAAATTGTGTTATAGGGAACATGTTTCTCTTATAATTTACTTTTATCGACGCCTATCTCTTCAATTGCCTATTTCACCCTCAAGTTCACAGACAACCCAGACCGTTTTTTTTATGCTCCTGTACACAGGTGATACACAACTTGGCCGAGGGTGACCTGTGGGGGTTTAAAACTTCTATTGAATCTACAAGAGATACCACAATATTCCATGTGTCACTCTTGTGAAACGACTATGGAGATTGTTACGATTATGATGATGGTAGTCAAGTGAAATGGGGGGGTTGTTATACGTGTGTGACCGTTCAACCCTTAGGGGTGAATCATCGCACCATAGGTTCCACGCCATTGTGCGTCTATTTGTTGCGGTGCGGGTGCAGGCTATGTGACTGGAATTTTAGATTTTTTTTCTCCTGTTTTATGTTTGTATACTGCGTGTGTGTTTTAGTGAAACAGAGCGTGTAATCGGTTATGGCACAAAAAACGATGAGTGAGTGATAATTTAATAAGTGATTTTGAATGTTGAGCCATGTGCCGTATGGGGGAATTTGCAATTGGCATGTAAATCGTTCTAAGTTCGACAGGTCCTTAAAGGGCGTCAAATTTCCATTACAAAACAATTCTTGGAATAGTGAAACTGGTGATAACTACCCCTACAGCCCAACGAACCTCCATCACTCTTAATCACCGTCAACTTTAATTAAAATGATGTAACCAATATAATTATGGGTTTTCCGAAGCGGCATAAAATGGTTTTAATTCCATTCCCCAATGGCAAACTGTATTGATCCGTTTTCGCATGACTGCAGAGCTGTTTTTTTTTTATACAATCCCATCATCGTCCTCAAGTCCCGCACTGGGTATCATCTCGGGTTTGGGACTGGGCGGGAGAATGCAATGGAAATTGTAAAGTTGATGCAGTTGATTGTTGGTCGCGTTTGGTTGGTCGGTATGCGGTGTACATTCCTGGTGGATATAGACAGCGATGGATTTAAATTTTAAGCATCATTCAGGAAACTGAATAGGTAACTGCATTATTTTGATTGCCGCGTCAGCAGATTTTTGTGGTAACAATTGCGTTAACTCAGATAGAGGCGGATGGGAATTAAAAAAGTCATTGTATTGATGGATATCAATTTGTTTTGTCTGTCTTTGATTTGGGGTCATTCAAGGAGGTTTTAAACTTCACCACTAATTCTCATCATCATAGAACAATTGAATTCTCTTGGGACAGTCAATTCTTCGTGTATATTTTGCGCTTGAAAAGACATCAAAAGTTTCCGTACACTTTTTAAGTATTTATCATGAAATGAGGAGAATGAAACTTATATCATTCGAAAGGTACTGTGCCATAGATTTGCAGAAGTAAACCCAAATCTCCCCCAGACTGTTGGTCTTCAAAGATTATCGATCGAAATAACCCCCCGATTCACCACCAGACAAACTGACAAACTGAAGTAGTTCTAATTGGTTATAATCCTCAACTCCATTAACTCATACACGTATATACCCGAAGAACAATTTTCCCACAAAGAAAACCCCTAAAGCATATCCAAGGCTTACCCCAAAAACCCTTATGGTCACTTTCTATGCGATAACCTCCTCCCTAATAGACCTCTACCTACCCTGGATCATCATCTCATTCTTCTTCGTCTTCATAAATGCGTATCCACTTCCCGACATTAACACAGCCCATTTAAGTAACCTTCCCCACAATGTAAACAGGACGTATCTTCCTATCTTTCCTTTCTTCGGATTTTATAGTTCGTTGCTCCTCCCGCCGTGAAAGTTGCCTTTGTCTTTGCCAATTGTTTTCGAGAATTAGATTGAAAAATTGTATCCCTCCACAAAGGGATAACTTATCTAACTATACCTGGTCCGTTTCTCTTCCTTTGATCCTATTAAAAGTTATGAGCCAACTGGAGACAAATAATATCCAATAGGGAATTTGAGTCGAAGAGACAATTGCTTGTTTGACGGTGAGCAGCTGAATTGCCCGAGGATATATAACAGGATTAAAGCGTTCATTAATTCATTTCGAAAGTTTGACTTTGCCGACTGACTGTAACGTGAACGAATTGCGATAAGGGAAAAGTTGGTGTATACTTTTCCGTTCAGCCATGATCCGCCATCATCTGTCTCTTAAGTTGAGTATGAAATTAAATTTAGAAAATGGAATTGGAACTGACTTCAAGTGTCATTTTTCCAAGGCAATTTCCAATCGCAGTTTCGAACCGCAACGAATGTAAAATACTCATTTCAACCTGATCGGAGGAATTTTTTTGAAAATTTCCCTGCACTCATTACCGATATTTTTGCAAATAGCTCACTTATAACAAATAACCCCAAGCATTGACCAAGTTAACTGACCTAGAATGGTGCGATGCTTCTGATTTAATAACAATCATCATGAATTTCACTGTTTTAGCAAAATTTAAGTGCTCATGGGGGTAGGGATTTTTAATTTCCTCTTTTTTATTAAAATATTTCCCTAATTATTACAAAATTTAAAAAAATATGGGCAATTGCTATAGAAAATATTTTAAATACAACCTGTGTCCACAATTTTGTCGACTCCCCTCAATAGATTTTATAGGCTGCTGAAATAAAAGCAAAAAAATCTCCTTCATAACTCGATAACCGCTCTAACCCCCTCCGTAGGCTAATAAAAAAAGTGCAAATCGCCTCAACTCCCAATTACGCTAATTGCAGCTTGCAGGACCAAGTGGAAAACCCGTGTATCCCACTCGTTCGTAACTTTCGCCGAGTGCCACCACCTAACCACCTATAGCCGCTGCATATTCAATGTCTCGTAGAAATGTACGCAGTGGTTTTCATTTTTGGCGTTTTTATTCACCATCTGCTCCAGGTCGCGCGTATATGCACGATGCATTCTCGTGCAGCCTTCCCCGCATAAACGATGCAGGGATAGTTGGGAAAATATAAAAACCGACGGATCTGTTAAATCCCTTTTCATCTAAACTTTCCATGAACACCGTGCACGGGAATTCATTACAGTGGACGGTTGGTTTGCCTCTACCTCCTAACCTCTATGAAAATTGCATATTCATGGACAAAGGAATAAAACACACACACACGGAATCCTTTCACAATTGACACATTGAAACAAATACACAAAAACACGCACACAATCGCTAGTGCGCGCATATCAACTTTCCGCCCGAAGGATTCGCTCTTTAAACTCTGTCTGGTCTTGCTATCTCTCGCCAAAAAATTACAGCACACAAGAATAGACAGCAAAGTTTACCCCCTGTGAGTCTATTTATACTTTCTCCACACAGAGCAAAAAAAAAAATTGGGATGATAATATCCTGCGCGACCTTCAATTGTTTGCCAGGCGCTTATCCGCTCATTCTTCCTGTGTAAACATCGCTGAAGCAAACAGTAAAAAAAAAAAAACTGTCCTCCTTCACAATGACTGTGACTCATGGGGATATTTCCGCTCCCATGTTCCTGCGTCGAACTTCCCTTCGGTTTTGTGCGATGCGCCAAACACATAGCGGCAGTAATAATGGAATTCACAAAAGGGGTATCTGACATTTGTCATGGCATCGCTTCGAGTTCTAATTATACAGCCGAGAGATTGGGGACGAGGTTGCCAAAGGACAGGCGAATATGGTTGCAAATCCGAGACAATTGTGTCGGAGCTAATAACGATTAAGTGCACGCAAGTTTTTTGAATAGCATATGAGCGGACGAGGATGTGTGGCTTACCTATCAGCGATGGGACTGGCAGATAAGTAGGCAGTTAAGTGAAAAGCGGATTACGTTTGTTCAGAGATAAAGGGTTAATGGGTGACAGGATGCCATTATGTTTCGCCCCCCCCAAACTGATGGGCACCCATGTTGGAATGTGCGAGATAAGAGAGTTGTTAAAAGATTGAGGTTGTTGCCGTTAAATGTTATCTATTTAAACTTGAAACCAATAATCAGCAAGCACTAAATAATCCCTCTATTAGAATGTACGTCCGCTTTCCACCCACTGAAACGTTGGCACGTCGCACACAGACTAATTCCCAAGACTACTTGAATGTCTTCTTTCATTTCACGACGACAACCTTTTTCTTTTTTGAAGAGAACCTCTTCATCCCGTTTACCGCACTTGAAATTCGAATATTACACGAACGAAGTGCACTACTAATGATTTCCATTGTCCCCGTACGATATATAGTCAATTGTACTTTTCTTCATCCCCTGTCGTTCTTGATAATGGTGACTGTGACATTTAAGACTAAGACGCCGAAGAATTGTATGCAAACCACTTTACTCGGTTGATGGAATAATCATTGTCATGTCTAACGTTGTCCGCGTGCGGTGGGGGTGGGCGGGAATTCATTAGGGGATTGTGTTTTCATTGGCCATCACTGTCATTGTCGAGCAATTTTGACACTTTTCGGATGCAATTTAAGGACTTGCGGCGAGAAAGTATTTCTGTTCGAATGTAAGAGTGCAGGAGCAGAAAGGATCAAGGAAGAAGGCTGAATCTATTGCCTCTTTCTTCAGTTATAATTTTCTTCACAAAGTTGAGATCTACGACGAGCCCAATAAAATCACAGACCCTCGATATAATGAGTTTGAAAAAGGCCTCTGAAAATTGATGTTCCTAGGAAACGCTTTGGGTAACGCAAAGAACGATTTCTTACTTCAGTATAAAAAAAGTCAAATTTTCTGAAGTCGTTCTTTATCTCTGTTTGATATCTCAAGCCCACTTAGTGCGCAATGGGGCCCACTTAGTGCGCAATGGGGCCCACCAGGGGTAGAGTTCAGACTGCTTCTTTTGTGTAATTTTTGGGCTTTTCTTGTACATTTTTCCTTCCGTACATTCAATTAAGTCAAGCATAGAACGCGTTAAGAGACAAGAAATATGGTACAAAATGATCCTCATTTATTTCCGCTGATTTTAGTAAAATTTTAGTACTCATGGTGGTAGGGATATTAAATTTCTCCCTTTTTTCAAGAAAAAGTCCCAGCCTGGGAATTTTTTTAATAGGATATATATCATATTCTGGCTTCATTAAAAGCAGTTTCGACTTACTGAAACCAAATACAGTCATAAAAATATTGACACAGCTGCAAACGGAACAACTTATAGAGCATTTTACAAGAACAAAATATTTGGGTCTCTAAAGAAAGATACTATATTCGATGTACCTGTTTTTAATATTCTTCCAGGATAAAGTTGGTCGCGCTGTCAGAATTCAGCACATTCAAAACCTACAGTGCGGGAACTGTGACCTTTTCAAAAACTAGGACAGAGCATGAGAGCATGAATTGTGTAGTAACTAACTACTCACCTGCCGGCACATTCTGCAACCTCATTCTGCATCACATTTCCAGTTGCGCATTGCTTTTTGTTTACCCAGCAATATATATAAAGGTATTTACAAAATGCCACCGCAAAAACGTGTTTAATGATAAATTAAAAATAAAAAATAAACGTAAACCTAATAACAACACGCTCAATAATCCACAACATTTTGCAGACAACCCATAATTATCTCTGACGTAACGACATCCTATCCTCATTCGGCCCAACTCTGTGTAGTGCAACCGCATCAACTGCTGTTGCCGCCGCCGCCGCCGCATAAAATGAGGACACAAACCGACTGAAAAGAAGAAAATCAGCCAAATTACCCTTTCATGGATGCATACAGTAAAGTGAGACCCAATTTGCAAGGAAGCAGGAATAATATTTTGTATTATTGCGGCGGCTATATCTAGCTCTAGCGCCACCACCCACTTCAACATCCGACGAGGTGATGCACCCTCACGAAAGTGGCACATTTGTACAAGTTTTGTTTAAAAAGAAATACATCTGCATGGTGTGGGTATTCCTTAATTTTTTTTTCATTCAAACTCTCATGGGGAAGTGAAAAAAAATTCCAATTAGTTGTGGGGCGGATAGTTCGTCTAAAGTGCCTTTTTAACATCCTTTTTCTGCGATTGCTTTCTTTTATATTCCACACCTGAGGAGAGGCATGCGAGTAATGCAGGAAAATGTATTTCTGCGAGAATTCTCCGTGGAGGAAGCTCATTTGGCTTCCACAAACTTCTTTAATATTATTAAAGATGGTGGGATGAAAAAGAAGTCAGAATTATTCACAGCTTTTATTACCAATGCACAATTCTCTGTATAAATATTTTTCTGATAATAAACCCGGTACTACATATAACTATAAAACAATTTTCCGTATTCGAAGCCGATTTGAATAATCTTTATTGTCACTTAATCGCCACACCCCTAGCCTCGTCGTTGCTGTTGCACTGCCCCCCTAAATAGTGGCAATATTTTCAGCTCTATCGCATCGCATTCGATTTGCGAAATCCCCTTAAAAGACCAGCTTAAGTTTTGCAATTACTGTATATAAATTGCCTCTAGAGAGAATCTCTCACTCGCATTCGCCTTCATGGTAGTTTCTTCAACGAATACCAAGACCAACTGTGCTCAAATAGAAACGAACATCACCAGCTATAGCTATCTATCTATTGCACTAATCCAATTAAAGCTTTCGCTTGCAGTACTCCAGTTGTGCCTATATTCGTACATATAACAAATGTATCTGCAGTTACAATCTCATCAAAGGTATCTCTCTCTCTGTCATATAGAGGAGACGGTCTTAGTTGGTCGTATATGTATTCATCTTTTGGTGCAGAAAAATATTATGAAAGAGAAATAAAAATCCGATTAGCAATATTTACGGTTCTAGTCCGTCTTCGCAGTCTTCACCTTAGCGGATGAAATTCTATCTGTTCTTTTCGCGCTGCATACTACAACAGAATTCTCGATGGTGTGTGGCGGAGATCAATGACTTTTGAGTATTGTTGTCGGATGATAATGATAATGAGACTGGGCTGAAATTGATGATTATTCAAACTCACCGTATTAATCGTTGATGGGCCTTGGGAGAGTAGCGGTTCTACAGTACACAGAATGGGGAGCTGATTGATTTTGAAGGAGTTTTCTCTTGAATGGGGAATTAATTAAAATATGGATTCGTTCGACTTGGGAGTAAATTATTGAGCCAAATATATCAAACAAAGCGGGGTCTGGGCAATTGTAATTGGGGATATCATCAATTGTCTGTAGTAGAAAAGTTTGCGTGGAGGGAAAGTAATGTTGATAACCGTTTCAAAGTTTGAATTTTCGCTTTTTTACAACATTACTTTGACGACTCCAGTTAGTAAAATTCGCTGTTAAATCTCCTCGTTTGAGGCTCGAAATCACTCAAAGAATTGTTGGTCCACTTGGCAAACTGACAACAAAGAAGTGCATGACTGGATCGCTCGAAACTTTCGCAGTTTTTTCTTCTTTGGTTATATTTAACTACCACTGAAAATCACTCTTAGAATTTCGATCTTCGCTTGCGAATGGATCTCGTGAAACTATCTTATTCCTTGCCAGTTCGTCTGCATTGGCCATATGTTCTTTTTCTTAGCATTTGGCAACGCAGTGACCGAAAATCACTCGAAAATGTTGGTCTTCCGATTGGCAGACACAAACAATTAAGTCCATGACTGGATCGCTCGAAAACGAAGGACCTTTTCAACATTTTTTTTGCATCTAGGCTGGCTATACCGTTCCCCACCCCATATAGCAGAAGTTTGATTTTCTATACAAACTAGTACCGCCCGTGGCCGTGGTCGAAATCCGACCAATTTTGTCTGTAGATAAAGTAACGAAAGCCAACTTATTTTTTAGATAATTTATTTTAATTTATTTATATGCTAAATCTTAATTCATATACCTTCCCGATATGAAAAAAGAATGGAAATGGGCAAAACGTGAATGTTTGTTTCCATAGATAGCTCTGCAATGCCCCTGAATTTATTGCTTACTCTTAGGGGTAATTAAATCGCATACCTTTATGGGTTACTGAGACTCTCCAACAGGTTCTAATCTAAGATGATTAAATTCGTTTCTATGGAAACATGAAGGCGACAAATTGAATGGCAACAAAATGCTCTCGCTTAACTGCTAAGCATTTTGTATGGGAAATTCTTAACTTCATTTTACCAGTCTTGATGGCGGCATATACCTACGATTTTTTGTTTCTGCACATCTATGGCAAAGTACCTTTCGAATGATATAAGTTTCATTCTTCTCATTTCATGATAAATACTTAAATAGTGTACGGAAACTTTTGATGTTTTCGTATTTATCCATACAAATTCTTTCAAAAAATCTGTCAAAACTATTCAGAATGAATTCTAAACGATAGTATCTTACATCATGATCTATATGGAACGATTGAAACTTGTTCTCACATTTCTTCCACTGTGCTAGAGTCAGCAATTCCATTAAACTAATTTGCCAATCTGTTTTTATCGTCTTCTCTTGCATCGAAACCTGAACTCGAGCCGACAACATACAAATCTACAATTCACGCTTCGCCGGACACGCTATATATGTAGATGTAGAACCTTCGGCGCATATCGTACACGTATATTTATGATTCCATGCTCATCGGGTACTCAAATAATTAATCAACAAGCAGCAACACAACGCAGCTGAAACTGCCCGTTAGCTTATGAATGACAGATTTTGTTTTTTTTTGTTGTTCGTTCCTATTTTTCTAAGTGGATAAATCAGACAACAAAAGGGGGGAGAAAAACACAAAAGCACATCCATCTTCTAGGCCTCTCGATCTAATTTCCTGTTGTACTGCCGTTATCGCTTTTAGGTAGATTTCCTCGATTGTGAATCGATTATGGGAAGTACACTTGGCAGCACCACGCGAGCTCATGAGAGCGGAACCAGACCAATATTGTCGAGGGGGGGTTATACTTCCAACTGTCATTAATCGTGTTTTCGACTCCAAATGGAGTTTATTTCCTAATCTAATGAATCGATGTGAGTTGAGTGTCTATACATGCGGGCTTAAAACAAACGAAGACCAGCGCCAAAGTCATTAGGTTTGTAACCTTGCCTTTCGAGACTTTCAGCATCCATCATTGCCACTTGCTGCGTGCGTCTTGTGTGATTCTGTAGCTCTCGCGGTAATTATTTCCCACTTCTCACTCTGGCCCAGAGTATGGTGGATCACGCACGCATTGGCTGAAAGAACTACTCCCCCTCTGATGAGTCTGGTTAAAATGAACCGCCGTCTCGTGTCATCTGTCACTTTTGTCACGAATGGGACATTTTTGCATGTGACAGCATTAAAATGTTCGTACTCGTATCTGGCGCCTATCAATTTGGTAATTATTGCCACTGGCGGCGGCGTCTGTTGCTGCAGTATTCAGCAGATAGCCGTCATGCGATGCTGTGGCACAAAATCTGTTTCGCGTGGAGATTCTCTCTGAGGCAACCGAAATGAGATACAGTACGCGCGACTACGTTGGGTAGATAAATTTTCATTTTGTTGTTGCGGAGATGAGATTTTTCTGCGGCTCAGCCGATAAATCATTCGCATAATGTCGGCTGGCGGTTAATGACTTTTATTTAAATGGTTAATTTCGTAAGAAGATGATTTGTGGATGGCGGCATTTCCAGGTCAGTCGGGGTAGAGTCGGATTTGTTTTTAATACGGAAAAGTTGTATGGTGGGGAAATTCCGACACGTAAATTAGAACCAATTTGGGAAACGTCAACAAAGGTGAATATGGGGATAATCTTTTAGGGAAGAAGTTTTTCAATCACTTTTGAGTAATGGTCCTACATAGACCGGTGGGAATTTTATTGACAGGTACTTTAAGGGATGCTGCTTTTTGGCGAAAAATCATCAAAGAAATTCTCAAGGCCTTCTTATATTAGGCATATTAATTGCAAGCTCTTAAAGTAGAGTTTTATTGCGCATTTTTTTTAAACTACTGTCAGTAAAAATGACGCCGACGCCTTTTCTCAGCTAATTGTTCCAATGACATCAATTCTTAAATTTAGGAAAGATTTGTGCTGAATCTTTTACATTGCCGATGCCATTAATGGAATTTTTAAATAAAATGGCACAAAAAATGCTTATATAATTTTTTTTAAATAATTAAAAAAAATATTTCTAACACACCACAATTTTTATAATTCACTTAACTACAATTACAAAAGACTTTTACATACGCAGGAACGGAATGCACTCATTCAGCCTTCTCGAAATCGTCTTTCGTATAAAATAATAAATTTATTAATGTCCTATAACGAAAAAAATAAAAAACTGCTGATTTAATTTTTTGGGATCTGAATTTAAAGATTTTTTGCAAAACAAATGCATTTTAGTTATTTATTTTTAATTTTGTTAAGTTTTATTTATAATGGCATTAATATCTATAATTTATTTATTAGTTTGAACTTTTTCTTTATTTTATTTTTTAACGGAGATCAACCAAATTTAAGTAAATTGGAAAAGTCTGAAAGCTAATTTTGCTGTCTATTTTTGCTGGTGGCACTCAATGGCCAAAATGGCAACTTTTTTTGTCGCTGGTGACACATAGGTCCTTTTCATTCCTTGGCCAAATTTAAGAAGACATTTTCAGCCCACCTCCTAGTTACCTGCAATTTTCTATATTCATCTGATGACAGTGAAAGTGATCGGTATAACCATTGACCAGAAGACCACCGACTCTTTTGGACTCAAAAACCCCTTCATTTCTATTTCTAATGCGATATGACTGATTGATCTTGAGCGGCACTCATCGATCGCAATAAATATCAACACCCTCCAGCTAAACCCATTGAAGTTTATTCAAAGTATATTTAAACAAATGTCTAATCTCCAAGCATTTATTTTACTGCGCAAAATAAATCATCCATTATCCCCAATTTGGCACTCAAGTGTCAAATTAATTAGCAACCGTCAATTCAGTCAAGCTGTGTGTTATTCAAAAACGAAACACAATAAACCAATTCAGCTGTCTCGCATGATAACAATTTCAATACCACCAAGGTCGGTGGTTGTTTTTTTTCCTATTTATTATTATTTAAAACGCCTTCATTCACAGACGCGAGACTGTTTGTATTTTTTTTTTTATTATCAATCATGATAAAGCCATCTGACAAGAGTGTAAACAGAGGCATATGCTATACATGCTTGTATATCGCGCACATAGTGAGCACAGGTGATATAAGTACAAACATGTTTTGTTCTTCTGTAAATAAATAAAAAAAAACGTTTGTCAGAAGTGGGATTTGAACCCACGCCCTCAGAGAGGACCAGAACGCTCAGTTTAACCATACGAAGTAGGTAAGATTGCTCTTGAGTCTGGCGCCTTAGACCGCTCGGCCATCCTGACATGTAACGGTATTGTTGCCAAAATTGCCATATAAATAGGTGGACGTTCAAATTATTTCGTGATTTGTATCAAGTTGACATAGTTGCTTATAGTTTCATTGTTTCATGTTAAGAGCTTTTTCGGAATATTTCTCCGACATTTTGTAACGCATATCGGCGAATTACGTTGAAGTGCGATGAAGTGCAATATTTTCTTCAATTTTTGACAGCTAGGTTCCGATATCCTCCGACAGAAATTGGTTGCGGAATTTGTTAACGATTTGGATTTGAGCCTCCGACAGCGTATGCGTTGCAGAGAATTTTGCGTTCCGACGGATAGATACCTCGCTAGGGCCGAATATACATGTAATCGGGTACCCTTATGCGTAGGTTTAGTTGGAATGTCTCAAACTATAGGGTGACTGGATTATTTTCAAAAATAAATTTAATATTTTCCTTCAGGGAAATGAGACGTTCATTTACTGAAGTTGACGTTAAGTGACTTCTACGATGATGGACGTGTAGATTATGGAAAGTGTTACATCGTAGTGAGAGGCTGTAAATAGTTCTGCTGTGGAGACTGTAAGTCAGTCGATTCGTAGCCGTACAAGAGTTAAGACGAATAAACAAGCAATGAAACAGCACGGTGTCTTGTTTTCCTTTTAAATCGTTGGTTTTACGGTTCACTTTGCTATTTGGGTTGTCGCTTCACTCGGTCATATTTATCAAAAGTTTGAATAGAAATAATTGTCATTTTTTAGGTAGGTATCAACATGTAGATAAATTCTTCGGTCCCTTAATTGTGTTCCTTAAATTTGTGTAGAGTCGAATCCCTCTAAGTCGAATTTTCCCGGGGGAACAAAATAAGTTCGAGTTAAAGGGATTTCTGTAAAAATTCGAGTTAGAGGGAAATTCGAGTTAAAGGAGGTTCGACTTAGAGGGATTCGACTGTATTTTGTACAACTTCATGAAGGACTCATTGACGGTCAATTTTGTTACATATTTTCTATAAAAAACGATTGTGGGTGAATGTTTTCCGTACTCAAAACGGTGTGTAACCTAAAGCCTCCTTCAAATCTTTCTACTTGTCTATGAACATTTTTGTCCGCCTATGGGAGTTGTCCGTCCAAAATAAAATAATAAAACTGAGCTTACAACGAAGACGCAGTTAGTTAGATGTTACATATTCAATAAGTAGAAAATTTACAGTGAAATCCCCCCAAGGCGGACAAACACGATTCCTCTTTATTCGTGTGAGTTGGTGCTTGTGTTTTGGCGACACGATTTAAGGCTAAAAAGTGCAACTTTTCTACAAGTTGTTCTTTTTAGTTAGAATTTTTTTTTTCCTGTTGGGGGTAGGAGAAATGCTTTACGCACCATAAGGAGGCTTGTTTGCGTTGACCATCCCTGTGTATCCGGCTCTCTCCTTACGCCTTTTCGGACTCACGTGCTTTTCCGGTATTGTTCTTCTTTTCTTTTCTTTCTTCTGAGAATATCTTCAGTTCAGATCGCTCGTCAGCATTTTATCGACCATGTTTTCTGGGTTAAAGGCGCCAATGCTGCTTTCCAGGACTGTGCGTTGTGCTTCCCATCTTCTGCAGCCAAAAAACGTGTGATGTGCGTCGTCTGTTGGAGAGTCGCCGTCTACAGGCTGGCGCTGGACTATCCGTTTTGCCTATGGAGAAAGATTGAGAATTTTCCGTTACCGGTGAGAAACTGGGTGACGAAGTAGTTGACCTCACCGTGTTTCCGGTCTTTCCACTCAGCCACATTTCTTATCAGCCTTGCTGTCCACCTTCCTCTGCTTTCCGAGCTCCGGCGCTCTTGCCACTTCCGTATCTGCTTGATCGATTGCCGCTTTCAGTCCAATGTCCGCCTTGTTGTCGTGGACGTACTTTCTTTGTGCCGCTAGAAGATCGATGGGAGCCACTCCTGCGACTACCAGGACTACTGGTTCCGACACCGTTCGGTAAGAGCTAGCCACGCGTAGAGCTCTACGCCTTTGCACTGCCGCCACCTGTTTTCGGTACTTTTCTTGTCGCAGCGCATCTGCCCAAATATCGCTTCCATATAGGAGAATTGCATGCGTTGTCGACATTAATAGCCTGCGCTTGCTTGGCGTTGGACCACCTAGATTCGCCATTAATCTGCTGAGTGATGTTATAACTCTAGAAGCTCGTTCCGCCGCGAACTTTATCTGTTGCCAGAAGGTAAGTTTTGTGTCGAGCCTCAATCCCAGATACCTCACTGCTGCTTTACTTTTAATGACTTCAAAAGCCAATTTGAAAGTCAATTTGCGTGGGGATTTTCTTCTTCGTCAGAAGGACTATCTCAGTTTTCTCTGTTGCCAAACTTTAGTTAGAACTTCTTCTGATATTATTGTCCGCAATTGTTTAAGACAGCGTCCGTCTACCAAATTCTTAAAAAAAATGTTTTTTTTTTAAAATACATATATCCGTTTCAAAATCTGTCCGCAATGTAGGATTTCTCTGAATCTTGTTGAAAGAGATGATGTCCTTTAAATAAACCGCTTATATTCTTAGACCTCACTGGCTTTTATGAGGGTATTTTTTATTATATTTTTGACAAGTCTATTGCCGTAGTAATGCTGCAACTTTTGTTCAGATTTTGGCCTGGAGATCCTAGTTGTTTTGCGAAGTGCCTTCCTCCAGATGGAGCAAATAGAAATAAAGTTGGCGCAACAGGTCCAAATAGGAACCTTTCGTTTGCCTAAGTTTTTATTTGATTTTATTTTTGTTTACGGAATGGAATTCCTGTAGGGCAGCTTAAGTTTGTCAAAAATGTCGGAGTAAAAAAAAAATACCACTTGCGACTTGGAAACATTTCTGTAACTTTTTCAATTTTTTTACTTTGGTAACCCTTACTCAAATATACTGCTTATCCACCAAATACCTGAACCACAGAGACAACTCATCCATGGACACTTTATCCAACTTTAGACAGTCATCTGTGTAGGAAAAGGGCCCTTCTTCATAGGCCTCTCCAACTTACATCTACATAGGAGCAGCATTCATTTTTTGTCTTCTCTCTGTTTCTTATGTAATCACCAAAAAAATCATTTGTCAGAAGTGGGATTTGAACCCACGCCCTCAGAGAGGACCAGAACGCTCAGCGACCCACTGTGACATGGGTAAGATTTTTACTCTTGAGTCTGGCGCCTTAGACCGCTCGGCCATCCTGACAGTTGGGTAACCAGTCCTTGTATCTTTCAACGTAGCATTTAGGCATTTATTTTTATTTGTGCTGTGGCGGGCGGGTAAACCCACAACCCACCCCAAGCAGCATAGTTTGCGTATTTAAACTTGAGAGCCTACCGCATCTAAAAATAACAATACGCCCAGTTGTTATTTGCGCACACGAATTAGTCATTTTCTAATAATGTTTGTTATATGAAATGTTTTTATTTTTGTTTCTTTGTATACTCGTCTTTTTAATGATTACACGATTGTTTGGCGGGGCGTGTATAGAGTCGATATAAATGATGAGCGTTTCGCCCAGACCTTGAATCGTAAATGGAACATTTTAATGCGTTGGATGTAAATTTCTGCTGATGAATTGAAAATAGTTTGTGTGTGTGTTTTGATTGCGAAATGCAAACGAGTCGAATTAAATAAATGAACGCAAATTGACATTTGCAATTTGGTGATGTATGCAGTGTGATTGTAGGTTTATACATTTTTGCTGCAGTCCATTTATTTGGAATGTAGGCGATTTTGTTTTGGTTTGCTGTTGTTGGGACAGTTCTTTATTTTTTTTAGTCTGGTTGTGGTGCGAAATTGTTTATTGACACTGTAGGTTAAAGTGAATAGGAAGTGGAATGCATATAGCTATGGACTCACCCGCTTTAAGCCTCTCATTTGAATTTTTTCTAGTGGATTATTTGAGTCTAATCACTGAGCGACTTGTACGTTCATCAATTTCACTCGTTTGGTCATAAATTGTACAAAGTGCTGCGCAAAAGTTGGCACCCGATGTTTTTTGGCTGTAATTTTTTTGTATGAATTAAAAGTGTTCATTCGTTCTGCTTTTGGATCATGTTTATTTGTCCTCAATTTGTTTTTCCATTAAGTCGAAAAATCGGCTAAAAGTTGATGACCATTGGAGCCCGATTTATGGCATTTTCTACCACTCTTGGCATTCCCTTCTAGGCGAGCGGCTAAACGTCGAAGTGTTTGGCCATTTGATGTCGGATAACTAGGAAATCTGCGCCGAAATTCATGTCACCCCAACACCACCGGCGAATTATTTTAACTTAATTTTTTTACCGATGAAATATTCCGCAAAAAAAATTTAAACAATTGTCCTGCGTTTTTAGGAGCACATTGTTTAATGTCATTTTGACGTGTATTTTGTATCTGTTTACTTTACGAAGTAGAATTTTTATTTGTCGCCATTTGAAAATAAATATTCCGAAAAAGTGATAACTTTTGGGCCACCTTATACTTTCATTAACTTCACTTATTCTGTCATGAAATGTGCCTCGGATGAACACAAAAGTGTCATAAAAATGTCAGTATCAAAATTTAAAGAATACATCATAATTTTCGCTTTCATTGATTTCATTTGTTTATTCATTAAAAATATGAACGACACCAGGAATTGGCCTTACAAATATGCGTAAGCCGTACTGCTTCCCTATTTCTTCGGAGAAACTAGAATTCAATTTACTAGATTTTTTGTTTCATTAATTTCATTCATTTGATCATTTTTTATACCTTGTTGCTCTTGTTTTGCAATAAACTACTTATCTAAATTGACTCAAATTCAAAAGGGCAATAATTCCGTTCATTACATTACTACGACTGCCTCTTATCGACCTTCGCACAAATCTCAGTCGCTTCTCTCTGTCTATACAATGAATTAATTACAAACACTTTACCCATCGCATCTGGCGCGTTCCTCCTTTCCATTCGACATCAACAGCAGTAACGCAGCAGCAGCAGCAGCTGTAGTTGATTATTAGTGTTGTTGACATCAGCGTAATTGACCGATTTAAGTGGGCGTACATCTGCAGTGAAACATCCATCAGCACTCAATTAAGTTCGAATGAGTTTCAAATTTTTTTTCCTGTGTCCAAAAGTCAAAAGTCATTGTGTTCTACAATTGAGTTCGAATTATGAAAGCAGCAGCAACTTGAAACATGCTCAGCCTGATGTGTGTAACTTAACACAGTCCCATATGTGGAAATATGCTTCAGCCGCCATCGAGTCCCCTTTTAACCACTCCACATCCACTGATTGCTTCCCTGCCACCCATAAGTCCACTACCGCAATGACGGAAGCAATATTCCAATTCCGACAGTACTTTTTTTATTTCTCCAACAACACCACACATATGTATCTGAAAAATGACTACGCCATAAAATTGTTCGTCTTGTGTTTTGCTTTTTTTGTTTCGTCATTAAGGCGAATTTTTTTATACATATTTTATTTTGGTGGAATGAGTGTGTGTGGCATGGCATATGAACGAATTTATTACCGGCAACGTCATTTCATTCATTTGCTGGTTTTATGAGAAATTCTCATCCCCAGATGGTGTACTGT
This sequence comes from Cheilosia pagana, assembly GCA_936431705.1. Classification (NCBI taxonomy): domain Eukaryota; kingdom Metazoa; phylum Arthropoda; class Insecta; order Diptera; family Syrphidae; genus Cheilosia; species Cheilosia pagana. The sequence goes on from OW386169.1 coordinate 2,290,185, forward strand.
GTCTGCACTGACTGAAGAGGTCTTACGTCACATTTAAAAAATAAAAGAAGGATTCTAGTAAAGCTGCTGCACAATAGGGCAGAGTACACTCTGTCCAAGAAGTGATTTAATGTGTGTTACTCGTTCAAAGCGAAGAGACCCTTGAGGAGCTCACAGAAGGCGAAGAAGACCTACATTAATAATCCCTGCGTGTGGATGGGAATGTGACAATCTGCGTCGAGACACTGCAGTGAAAAATGAGACAAGATGACAAAAAGGAGTTTCAAAGTCGAGTAATATGTCCAAGATGGTTGCCATACAGTCTTCTGGTGGTCATCTTACCTTGGGCTGGAACGATCCTCAACGGAAACTGTCGTGTTGTCTATGCGTGCTTAATCCAATTATCAAGACGGAAGTGAGGCAGAAATTATTACACCGCAATGAACATCAGTTGCTGATGGGTAGGGGCGGGGGTGGACCTACGCAATCGTAGTTTGGTATGCGGGATGAGCTTGCCTAATTGGAATTGATGGATTTCGTTAGATATTCGGTATCCTAAGACCTAGGGTATGATTACAAGATTCAATAGAGTTGTTCTAGGAAGACGAGAATGCAGGATGATGTCGTCTTATTGTTGGTGAATTAATTGCGTGTGGCTGTGTGTTTTTTAATTGCTTGTAGGCATTTGTTGGGGGTATATGCAGGATGTTCATTATTCTGCAGTGATGACTTTATTGGATGATTAAATTATCGCTGCCAGTTACCAAGTATGGATGAGCGACGAAGTAGTTATTCATAGACATATGTGGCCAAGGTCAAAATGTCCCCAGAATTGAATTTTGACTGTCCCAAAAAAAATTTTACACTCAAGCTGTGAGAAAGCTGGGCCCTTGCACCCTTTAATGTTCTGCTGACGCCAACTATTTATATTAATTTCATAGTAAAGTGCGAACGAATTTCTGTTTTTCGGAGAGTCTTGTGAATCTTCACACTTTAAACCTCATCAAAGTGTTGTTAGATCGGGAGATTATTTCCTTTCTGTATGAAAATTTCGATGCCCGAAAAGCCTTTCGTGGGAAATAGGAAAAAAGCAGCCAAATTGTGGGAATTTCAGGAATCTGACAAAAAAAGCCTTTAAACAATCAATTTTTGTGAATTGATCTGCACTTCAGAGCATGATTATCAACAAACCAAATGACCATAAAAAATAACTCATGGAAATCGCCTTTAAGCAAAGATTTTTGTGCCATTATATTCATAAACTAGTACCGCCCGTGGTCGAAATTCGACCAATTTTGTCTCTAGATAAAGTAACGAAAGCCAACTTGTTTTTTACATGATTTATTTATATTTATTTTAATTTATTTATATTTATTTTAATTTATTTATATGCTAAATCTTAATTCATATACCTTTGCGCTATGAAAAACGAATGGAAAAGTGCAAAACGTGAATGTTTGTTTCCATAGATAACTCTGCAATGCCCCTGAATTTATTGCTTACTCTTAGGAGTAATTAAATTGCATACCTTTATGGGTTAATGAGACTCTCCAACAGGTTCTAATCTAAGATGATTAAATTCGTTTCTATGGAAACATGAAGGCTACAAATTGAATGGCAACAAAATGCAACTGCTAATCATTTTGAATGGGAAATTCTTACCTTCATTTTACCAGTCTTAATGGCGACATATACCTACGATTTTTTGTTTCTGCACATCTATGTCACAGTACCTTTCGAATGATATAAGTTTTATTCTCCTCATTTCATGGTAAATACTTAAAAAGTGTACGGAAACTTTTGATGTTTACGAATTAATATAATGATTATTTTAACAAACTGCGATTTTCAAACTAAAGGGAACTCGAGGGAATTTGACTCCAAGAAAAAAGGGGAAAATGAAGAAAAATTCCTAACAACACTGCCATCTGTAGAATCGCTCCGTCTACTGTCACATATTGACAACTCTCCTCGACTCAATCACCCACAAGTATCTCTTGGCACCCTCTAAATAATACGAAGCTGCCATCATCAGAAAAATAATGTTGTTGATGTCAATGCCAGTCCTCAAAAATACGCAACATTGTGTGTTGCCAACTGTGCGTGTCATATGCGCGCAATTTTCTTCTTGAATTATTTAAGCCTCTCACGAAATGGTGGCTGTTATCATGAAATTTATTTCTCAGGAATTGTTTCTTCTTCTTCTTTTGCGCACGCAACATGCAAGAGACAGGAAATCAATTCCCTATATAGAAACCGTAACAAAATAAATATAGACTTTGTATCTTGCAAATATCTACGTTCTTGTTCATAGAGCCTAAGTTCACAAGGCTGTTGCACGACGTGCAGCGAATGAGACGCGAAAGTAGAACAAAATGTAAATAAAATGTAGATATGCTTGCGCGGCAAATTTTCGTTGACTTTTTTTTAGTTTGGCTATGCACACCAAAGTCATCGGAAAATTTTTACACGGAGAGAAAATAAAATAAATAAATATATTTTGTCTCTACTGGAGGTTATTGTTTCAAGTACTTCCAACGAATGTGGAATTCTAAGAATGCGTATTTCGCATGAATTTTTTTACAGCATTTTCGGGGTCATTCTTTGTGGCGACAAGATGCAAAAAATAAAAACTTATATCTTCGGAAAATGTTGACCGATTGCGATGAAATGAAAACTAGATGTCGCTCAATGAAGCCCTTTGTCATGTCTGAGAAATTTATACAGATTCGATGAGCAGTTTTAACGTGATGCAGTAACAAATCCACTCACAAACAATGAATTCGGGTTGGTTGGGGTTGAGGTACGTCTTCGATCCAGTTTAAGTCACAATTGCATTTTTTGAACACGTTTACCAAAAAACGAAGAGAGTTGCGTTGCATTTTCACGTCGAATGTACTTTTGTAGGTGTGATGTAGATAAATGTAGTGATCTGACAGACAAGATTCATGTGGTAGATAATTGCCAAGCAACATCACCTCCCATTTCGGAGAAAGAAAAATTGTAAAGGAAACCAAAAATCACAAGACTGGGAATGAGGACCTCCTTCAGTTGATTGCTGTTAGTCATACAGCCTTTTAAATCGACCCAATGATGTCACGAGTGTCAAATTCGCCGTACAAATTAAGTGGGCTTAACGAACCACTCTACTCGTTATTCTAATTGCTTTCCAAAAGCAGTCACTGTCGCTTACTTTATCGTCTTTTTTTCACACCGCCCACTCGCATCCACCATACCATCAGACACACATTGTCATCTTTATTGGCCGGCTTGTCTGACAACTCCAAAGGTTCATGACTTTCAATCCAGTACACATAACGCTCCGCATATGTTGAATAAAAATAGACGTACCGAGTAAAATAAAACTGGAACTACATCCATCACTGACGAGTGACTCATGGCTGTCATTATTCTCACCCGTTTCACCGCTGCTAGTTGTGTCGTAATAGCCGGCGCACCGCAGGTGAAACATCACTGAACATCATCATTATATGAAAATTACCCATTCTCGTGCGACACTACACATCTAGAACAAATGTCACACGTCGCGCCCGTCGGTGTTGGATGTTAGATGTTAGATCATTTCGAATTGCTGCGGGTAATTTGTTGCAAAAAAAAATGTAGATCATGGAAAATTGTTGAACGAGTAAATCTATTCACGTTTGCGTTAAAATTTTCCCGACCAGGCTCAAGGTTAGCGTGTTTCGATTTATTTTCGTTTGTATATGTAGTGGCGGTACTATGGGTACCGAAAAAAAATTACCGGGTGAACAAAAGCGACTCATATATGACCTTTGGCCGTAATTGGGATGTAATGCTAGGGTAGAGTTGGTAATTTTCTTCGAAAAGTAGGCCTTAAATGAAAAATTACAGTAGTTATAGGTTTAGGTATGTGGGACATGAACAAATTGTTGTGGGTTTGTGGATAACGATTTTATGACATAGTTGTAATCGGAAAATGTTCACGCGTTCCAAAGTCCACATGGTAATTAAATGGAAAAGTTGTGTTTACTTTTAAATGGGTGATTTTTAAGAGCTGTTCCTTATTTACAAAAATAATAGGTACCTAGTCAGGGAACTCAGGTTAAACCGAAAATTTATTATTTTGAATGCAATCTAAATCCATTGGCCTCCTTGACTATTTTTGACGAAGTGGGTTAAATTTTGAGCCACTTTTTAGGGATATTTTTTTTCGAATGAGTTCTAGGTACAACTCTTTTCAGCTTTGATACGCTACGTTTCAAAAAGGTTCTTCTATGAACTCAGACAATGACATCAGCGCTGAGGTTAAACGTGGAATGACTCTTACCAATCGCTGTCTCTTTGGTCTAAGAAGGCAATTGAGTAGCAAAGCCCTCTCTCGAACAACTAAAGTGACCCTTTATAAGACCCTTATCGTCCCAGTGTTACCCTACGGTGCAGTCTATCAAAACTCTTGTTTGTTTCGAGAGAAAATTCCTTGAAGTAATTTCTGGTCCCGTCTGCGACATCAACCTATCCAGGAGAGATAAGGTCCAACGAGTGAGGTGGCTGGATCACATAGAGTGAATGGGCACGAATCTTCTGGCCCTGAAGATCTTAGAATCCACAAACGGAGCATAAGGAAACTACCCAAATTCTGCAGACGCGCGGAAGCGTAAGGGGACTTTAACCAACTTCGGCATGTGAAACTGGAGACAGCTGACTAGCGATCGTGCTGGCTTGAGACGCTTATTGGTTGAGGCCACCCTAAGTAATTAAATCTCTATCTCTACATAAAATAAAAATAAATGCCTGACCACTTATCACGCAGCAACTACTGAACGGATTTTGATGAAACTTGCCACAGAGATTGCTTATGTTCTGGGTCGTGACTTAGGATACTTTTTATCCCGGCATATAACGTGGTTCTTACAAAATTGTCAAAAAACCGGATATACGAAGGAAATACTATTTATACAGACCTAGCTTAGTAATGGCTTATCGGAGTGAAAAATAAAAAAATAGGTGAAATTTTCCCCTGAATCATTTAAGATATAAAATATCATCCTGAAGCTGCGCAATATTCAAAACATCACCCACAATTTTCCTTCAATGGATAGCACTGCCAGCAGTCATGCAGCAGTTAAATGCGCACACATTCGGGTTGAACACATTTTCAGGTGTTGTTCATTAGGAAAAGTTTGAAAATGGGCTGGCGTGGGGTTCGTGTGTCAATGTCAAGTTGTTTCATATGTTAAATATGTTTTAATTGTCTTTATTTTTGCTTTATATTTCTTCCAAGGTCCAAGGGTAGGAACACATTTATGAGATGAAATTTTTTTTGTCTTAAGTCTCAAAAGTGGCAGGCGGGTGAAGCAATGCGAGCACGGGTCAGCTTGTTTTAAATATTTGAATAAAAGTCCCCTGAATCGAGAGCATTACTATTTCACTAGAGTTTTTCAGTCACTTTCCCAGCGATCGAGAGAGTTTCGAGCGATCCAGTCATGCATTTTATTTTTGTAAGCCGACCGGCGGTGTTTGAATTTTTTTCCTTTTTACTGACTCGTGCTTGGATGATCGTCTGAGATGAAAGTTTATCATCAAAGTTTCTCGGTTTAATTCCTCATTATTTGTGAGAAATGTCCTCCAAATTTCCCGTAGTAACTAGCTGCTTACATCGCTCGTAGTCATGTATTAACTGGGTGCAACTTTTTCGATAGACGTTTTTATTTTTAATAAATCAGCGGCTTTAGTTACCAATCCCCTTTCTCAGTGTATGTCTAGGTATTCCCATTTCCCAGCCCGCATTAAACAAAAAATTACCATGCACTTCTTTTGAATAAATCGCTTGCATTAAATTCGAGTATAATCATTACACAACGCAAACATGCCGTAAATACTCGTGTGCTTTGTCATTGTATGTATTATTGGATAAAATTTAACAGCGCTTTGTAAAGTGAGATCTTCACCCTTTCTAACAACTTCCTGCAGCCCCATTAAAAATGAACACACGAACACTCATCTGCATCTCTTATTTATTGCGTAGTCATAAATTTGCGATTAAGGGATGCTTGTTAGAGGCGGCACAGCGGCAGCCAAACTGGGAAATTCAGATCACTATCCCGCATAAAGTCTTTTTTTTTCTGTATTTTTTTTTTCTGAGAATGTTAAGGGTAACACCAGCTTGGTTGAGCGCTCACTCGTGCAAACGACACCACAACTAATTTAAAACTCATGATTTCATTTAAAAACTTCCCCAGCAAAGAACAAGAGCGGTATTCTCATAACTTGGCCAAAGTCTCACTAGACAAGTCTGCGCGAAAATGTAAAAAAAAAATATTAGAACCCATGACAATGCGAAAATATTTTCAAAATTAATAATAAAATACGGGCCAGCAGATGGGGGTGGGATGCCGCTTTCGTTGGTGGGTGTTGATGTTCAGTTGGTTGCGCGATGATGGGTGACGAAGTTATTAGTTATGCAAAATCCATATAAAGAGGGGGACGGTAAACACGATCTAGATGTGTCTCTGTGGAATATTTGTTTTCTAGTTTCAGTCTCGCTGACAAAGTAGAACAACAACCCCGGACTAATGATATGCGCCATGGGATATGCAAATGCTTTCCTTTTTTTTTCTTGTGTACATTTCATTTGGAAAAGCAACAGAACTAATCTGACGTGACAACGACGAAACACATATGAAACGGATTTTAAAAGCGAACCGCCCCTCAAAGCTGTGCATCCACTGTTTGAGGGGCTCCCCGTCAAAAATGCCTCAAAAGATTACTTTTTTTCAAATAAATTCCTTCCGCCTTTTGAGTTTAATTTCAGATAAAAATCTCGGTAGGAAGTTGTTATCCTTGTTTCTATGTTCTCTTATTATCGCCTTTGTTCTTGGAAATGTGATGGCAAGCCGACGAAAATACAAATTCCTCTACTTATGGTCACCCCAACCAGTTACATGTTTTATCGATTATTTATTTTTTTTTGGTTCGTCTGCAACGGAAGGAAGTTGAAGCTGAAGGAAAAGGAAAAGCTTCTTTCGGAGCGATAAATCGAATGTGTTCCAAAAAGAATTAATTTGATTTTTTTCGTCGTCGTCGTCGGACGGACATATCACTGCGAAGCTTGATAGGGGTGGCGATATATTGTCTTTTGAGAGGGTTGCTTGATGGCTAATGCATTTTGGTGTTAATGAGATTTCTATGTACGATTATATAGGGGGGTCCTAAATTGGACTTTAATTGAGAAGCGCTTCCATTAAGGATTGGCAGGCATCATTTGTCGAGACTGATAAGGTTTGTGTCAGACGGCCGGTGGTTAGTGGAGTGGCAGGGCCAACAAAAAGCGGGTTTTGTGGTTTTGATTAATGTGGTGTCGAAAATGGACAAAGTTGATGTCAGGAAAGGGGTGTCTCTGAAGTGGTTCAAGTTATTTGAGACAAAATGTTAAAATTTCAAGCAAAAATTACTGAAATGTCAAGACGAACTGCTTGCAAAGCCCCAAAAAAAGGCAGCCATTTTTTTTTAATTACAAAAATGTGCACCGAAACTGATGGCAACTTTTGTTCTCGAGAGGATAAAGTCCAGGATCGAGTCGACGCTCATCAAAAGGCAGCATTTAGTGGGATTTTGTAGTACTCGATCAGTTTCGTTTTCGGTTATATGAACAATTCGAAGGAACATTCACCGATCTTTCTCATTTTCGTCGACTTTTGAAAAGGCCTTCAATCGCGCCTAAAAGCGATTCCATCTGCGGATCGATTGCTATGAGAGGTATTCCTAACAAAATTGTTTCTAATTAGTGTACTAGGAAAATGTTGCAAGATCAGCGATCGTGGTCTGGATAATTTTAAAGTTTAATACACAACGAAACCACAACGCAAGGTGTTTCGTTTTGCATTGGACTTTAAAATCATCCAGACCACGATCGCTGATCTTGCAAAATTTTCCGAGTCCACTAGAAACCGAAAGATGATTCAAATCGATCGAAATGTTGGTCCTTACGCAGTTTGCGTTTCGTTTTGCACAGTGGACAGCTTTTGGATGGATTTTTAGTGCGACAAGGAGATTTTCTTTCACCGATTTTATTCCTACTTGCGACCGATCATGTTATGACTACCACGTGGGTTACAAACCAATGTTTTGGCAAACAATGGAACCCGTTGGAAGGACCTGGTTATGTTGCTGCCAACCCGAAGGGAAAGAAAAAGAATTTTCCTCCCTTTGATTCCCAAAATGTCAAACACATCCACAAAGGTGGTATAAACATTTCGGTAATCAACGAGGTGTACAGAAATCAAACGAATCTTAACGAACCTGACGCAATCGAAGTCGAAAATCCCTTAGATCTTAAATTGCCATTTTTTTGTTTTTTTTGTACAGAGAACTACTCGATAACAAAAACACTCGAAAGTCTTACACAAACACACTTGAAACTTGTAAAGTACACATGTTTATTATCGCCGAATGAAAATGCGTGCCTTAAACAAAAACAAGACAAAAATAACACACGCACCTTCGGTCTCGAAAAATAAACAAAAACATGCCTACCTATACAGAGCAATTGCATTACTTTCGCTGTAAGTGAAGTGTAAATATTTGCATGGCGGGTATTTTATCCAGAGCGCTCCCAGTCGCACTCTAAGATATATATATATACAAATAGTGAGCATGCGGGCAAGTGGGAATATTTTTAGAATTTTCAGAGGATTCTAGAATTTATTTGCCAGTGTTTCGCATTTAATTACAGTCTGCGGTGTGTTATTTTGTGTGAAACTTGTTTTTCCTGTTCACTTTTAGTATGCTGCTCTTTCGCGCAATTAATAATAGATCAAACTTCAAAAGAAATTCTCAAATGAATGGGAATGTGTGTATGGACATTTTATTCCAACACCTATGGTTGTGTCCTTTTTTTGTGTCGTCCTTCGGGGCGCACCCAAAAAACCACTTCAAACAAAAGATTGGAATCCATTATTTGAAATAGGAATATCCCTTTTTTTTTAGCTGTGTGCATTCATGCTCTTGTGCTCGTCCTTTGTCCACAATTACAGTAACTGTTGGATTTTTCTCCATTTTGCACACTTTTAATTGATGGACTGGAGCGCACTCCTGGTGGGTCTGGTCTCTTTAGGGACACTCATCGTCGTCTTTCTATGTGAGTTACTCGAGTGGATTGAATACTCGTATATTTGTTGCGGAAATTTGCACACTAGCACTTGCGGACAGGTCCTTTGTCGAAGAAAAATTGCAAATAAAGGATTGATCTATTGGATTTTTGTGAATTATTTATCGAGATGTGTGTAGAGGGGTATTATTGTGACATTGTCTGGGAATTTCTTAGTGGAGATGAATACGGTTTTGTTTGGAGGGTTTTTGATTTTATTCAGAGGTGTTTTGTACTTGGGTGCTCCTTAAATTGGAGGAGGGTGGTGGTTTAAACCATTTTTATGAGTTGAAGTAGGCATTTTTTGAATATTTTTGTCTGGTAGTGTTAAGTCGGAAGGTGCCATTTCGCTGTAGATTTTTTTTAATCATATTTATTCTTGTTGACTTTTTAAATAGCTTTCAACATTAACAGAGTGATGGAGCAAAAGGTAGTAAATTTGTAACTTCGAGTGCTAAAAATAAGGATAGTTTCCGTAGAATATCAGGGTATAACATTTTTACAGCACATGAGCGGTGATCCTGATCTTCCGAAATTAATTTCTAAGTCTAAGAAAATTATTGTATTCATCCAAAATTGCTCTCAAGATGTAGCTTCAATAATTCATTGCCATTTAAGTGATCTACAGCATTTTTTGCAGTGAAATTTCGAACTTGAATTGGGCGTTCAAAATAATCCGGACGACGATCGCTGATCTTGCAACATTTTCCAAATACACTAAAACTTACCGAAAGATGATTCAAATCGATCGAAATTTGTATTCTTAGCTAGTTATTAGAAATTTCCCTTTGCATGGGAATTTTAATTCTAAAGAACGTCTGTTGGGAAGATTGATGGAATCACTTTTATGACGCTTTAAAAAAATGTTTCTTATTTGAAAACTACCTTTTCTGAGGGAAATAAATTTAAAAATGCAAGGGAAAATGCATACCAATGATGTAGCAACACTGAATTTGAATAAATATTTCTTAATTTCTAATTTTAAGACAGATACTCGGTTTCAAGCGCTTTTTATCAATTAAACAATTTTAATGTTTAGTTTTTTTAAGATCTACTTGACACCTTCAAGACTTCTTGAAGGTCTTGGAAGGTAATGAAAACATGGACTAGAGTTCAGCTTGTGCGAGGTGATTTCTAGTGATTTTTATACGCCCTTCAAATTGCCTTCCGTCTTTAACTACTTTTCCAACTTAATATCTGCCAAAGAACAGACTTTTAAAAAAAAACAATCTTTCCCTTCAAGGTTTATTTTGGCTGTCTCAACCCCACTTAATGAGTGCAGCCGATAGTCTCCCGTATTTCGTATATATCACATGCCAGTTTCTCAAGATAGAAGAATTCCCCGTCTATGTCAAACATTTTTCATTAAAAACTTTCCATCCTCTGACATTTACCGCACCACCAAACCCCCCCGTCGTACATATGTGAAGGCAAACACTAAATGAACCAACCGTTTCGGCGTAATTCCGCTCCTTGCCACAGGAATTTCATTTCATCATCTTTTACCCGTTTACATCACTTCCTAAACCAATTCCTCGCGCAACTCCATCCCATCGGAGAGAAAAAGAATTCCCAATAAAAGCAAAACCCTCTCTATGCTGCTCCACCTTAAGTCAACACAAGACTCAACTCAACCAAAGTAGCTCCAATAACACTTGCTGTTTTTCACATTGCAGCCGAGACAAAACTACCCTCTGTGTCTTCGTGTTTCGAAAACTTCTTTCTACTTAAATAGTAAACTTTGTGGTTTATTCACTAGAATGCCGGCACTGAGAAAAAATAAAGTGCGCATACGTATAGCATCCTTGTGAGGACCGCTTTTGTTTGGTAGGGGTTTTTTTGTGCTAGTAAAGGATTCAAGTTTACAAAATGAATTTTGGAGACTGATGTCGTTTTGTGGTTTTCATAAACTATGCGCATTTAAGATCAACTCTTTTTTGGGCGAGAATCCTCCCCACAGGACTTAAGTGTCAACGTGTGGTGTGAGTTGTTTTTTCTTTTTATTCGTCCTGCATTGGGTCTATTTTGGTAACTCTTAAATGAGTTCGATGGCGGAAGACGAAGAAAAAAGGATTCAGTTTAAGTAAGGAATTTCATTTGCAGGGTTAGGAACGAGACAAAATTGTACGTCCTCTTTGTTGTTGTGAACGAATGGCTGGGTAATTAACTGCTTAACGAGCAAAGTCCCAAAGTACTATCCAAGGAAAGGAGGGAGTAATGGCTGTTTGTATACCTGTGGTGTGATGAGACATTATCACTGACAAGCACGATAAAGTTTGGTATTTGTAAAGTACCTAAAGTACTGCTAATGTTTGTGAAAGTATAGGAAAGTGTTTCAACACCTGAATCGGGTGGATTTTACTCTGTTTTCAAAGGAGATTTATGTTTTTTTAGTCGGCGGTGTACGGAACAATTTTTCGCATAGGAAAAGCTCTTTCTTAAATTTTTCCTTCTTAACTGGTGTTGTCCACTGATCCTCATTTTTCAAAACTAATGCTCAGGGTATCAGTTAATAGTCCCTTGATTGTTATTTCCCATGTCCGTCTGGCTACGTCTGAAGATCACTCAACTCGGTCACGATCGTTTGTTGAAATAAACAATTTTGTAGGGAAAGTGGTTGTTGTGAGTTTTTGTTATATTTTTTCAAATGAAACTCTGAACTATTGTTGCAGTAAAGAACCAGACGATCAGTAAATCAGAGGATCAGTTAGTTTGTAACCCGGTAATATTACATTTTTTTAATTTTCTACCTTAAAGTGTTGTCCACTCCTAGTGCATCTGATGAACGAAAGTAAATGATAAGATCGGTGAATTTACATAAATCAGTGATCCTCATTGATCAGTGATCGTTATTCTGAGATTTACTTTACTTTCAGTTCACGATCGCTGGTAAAAAATCAGACAGATCAGTAAGTCTATCAATCTTCGTGATCTTAATTTTGTCAGTTCCTGCCTTGAATTGTTGTCGACTCCTAGTACATCTGATGAAAGCTATTAAAAGAATGATACGATCAGTGAATTGACATGATCCTCATTTTTTACAATTGTAACCCTAAAGTGCTGTTAACTCTTATTTTATCTGCATGATCGTAAAACTGATAGTTTGAAGCGTCAACTTAACCACCGAAAATGTGTGTACGAAGGTTGAAGATCACTGAACTGCGGCATGATCGTTTGCCAAAATTACAAATATTAAATGGATGGTTGCAATTCTGAGATTTTCTTAACTTAACTCTTTATTGAATCTCTGTCTTTTTCACTCTTATTTCAGCTCACTATCGCTGGTAGAAAATCTGATGATCAGTAAATAAGAGGATCAGTAAAAGTGGGTCTGCAATTCGGGAGAAATCTGATGATCGATAGGGCTTCCAAGCTTCGAAATCACTGGTCTTAAAATTTGTTTATTTAGAATTTTACTCAGACGTATTTAACACTCTGAAGATCATGATCCTCACTTATATTTTGAAGGTCAATTCAAATATGATAAGCGTTGAATTTGTGCAATCCTCCGTTGCGTGTTTTAGTTGTGCTACCGCAAATAAATAACAATCGCCGCTCACTACTTCCACCCCCATCTGACAATGAAAACCTTTTCAATAGCTACTTGAACCGCTAATTAAATTTCAAACTACCGAAGCAAAAACCCCCTCAATTGAATCTCGCGAAAAAAGCGAGTAGGAACAACTTTTTTATTTCCATCAAAGCGCAGCAAAAACTCCTCCAATTGAAAGGAGAACCGAAACTTAATTCACGTCCATTCAAGTATAAAAATAAAACTCCAAAATCCGTTTACAAAAACTAATTCCATTATAAAGTTCTCTAGAGGTCCTTAATCAATTCATTGCATTTAAAATTTGCGATTGCAAAGAATTGATTACCGAGATTCTTTGCACAGGAAAGTTTCATTTCCATCGAACAAAATGTCTGTGCATAGTTTTCCCATTTCCGTTCTGTTATAAGGATCGCCAACGGACAAAAAATCAACCGAACAGCGTCAAAATAAACCTCATTATATGATTCTTAATGATTTCCTTGCATAAAAACCAAAACAGCTAATCCCCGCGCAGACTTCAATTTTGTTTGCGGTCGAAGTTCAAATCCCTCGCGTTTAATACTGCGACCTTCATCCTTACGGATTTTTGCACTTAACCCTGACTAGATGATTTCTTATGTATATAACTCTGCTCGATTTGTGAATGAAACCGCAAGGGTGTGGGGGACGTACACCACTAATTAAAAGGGTTGAATAATCTTCTTCATGTGTACTCCTTCCTCACCCATTGACGGAGTCGGGGTCTTCAAAATTGTATAGTGAAATTACTGAGGAACAATGACAACAAATAGGGTAAAAAGCCAGACATAGTACAAGTTGGTTGTTTGATTGTATTGTTGTGCCCTTTTGATTCACAATTCGTCCCCCATTGTGCTGCTGGGATGCTGTTCCTCATGCTAACCAACATCAACACAATCATTAACATTAAATACACATTTAAGGAGAGCGACGGAAGAGCGGGAGGGAACAGCACCGTGGTTATCCTGAAAGGGTAACTAGCGGAATCTTATTATCCTTCCATCTGTAATGGCAACTAGCAGCATCCTGCAGTTTTCATCCTTTCCGCTGACTAGATGCGGCAAAAATGGTTGGCAAAAATTTAAAACAAACGTAAACAAGTACTTTGTGGTACTAACCTGTGCAGCGCTATATCCTCTTTCCCTTCGGGAGAGAAAGTATAGATATAGTGAAGGTTGATTTGAGTTTTTTTGTTGTTTACTTTTGTTAAATCTTATTTTGTTGAATGAAATTATGCTCCTCCGCAAAGTGCGCCGTGCTGGTTAGATTTTATTTTACCCGACGGGAAAGATTGAAGCGAAATGATACAAAGGACAGCTTCACAATTGCTCAAGGTTTGGGATGTTGTATCCTTTTTTTTTAATTTAAAACTGTGGAGCAAGTGTGAGACAAATTTACAAGGAAATGTACCTTAAATGGTAAATCCAGTAATGTCCTATATAAGAAGTAAACATATGTTGAATATAAACACTGTGAAGATCACTCGTTGAACGTCGATCAGAATTTTCAATAAATTGTAAGTCAAATGTTTCTCCTCGGTTTAGAAAAAGTAATAATTGTTCCAGGAATTTCGATGCATAATCCTCAATTTTTTGAAGATCGGGCCTATGATCAGTGTGAAGATCACTGATCGGTTTTTGATACATTGTCCTTCATGTTGAATGTTCAGTATTTTTAAAGAACAATTGCCAATAGAATGAGCTGGCCACAGCGAAGATCACTGATCGGTATTTGATTCACTCGTCGAATGTCAGTATTCAGTTTTCAATTCATTTTTATTAATTCATTCATTAACTTAATACTAGACAAAAACGATTAAATCTAATTTAAAACTAACATGGATCTTAATTCTAGCTTACTGGCTCCAAGCGAGCGCTCTAAACTTATCGTTATTCTTAAAACTATTGCCTTTCGGCCTTAATCTATCTATATATATATTTAATTTTGTTTGTTTTTTATTTTTCCAGAAACTTAGAAAAACTGGAAATCTTTATTATTTGGTTTTCCTTAAAACTACTTAGAACTATTTAAAACTACTTAAAACTACCTAATCTACTTAACCTACATTAACTATAATCAGGATGGTGAGCAATCTTAAGGATTGGTCACCATCCTGATCGCGTCCATGGGTGCCTGGCAGTCGCCAACTGGGTTCATCTGCGCCGCCGGGACTCGAGCGAGGCCATAGGCGTCGGTCAAGTCCCGGAGGCACTCATCATATTGACGAGCCCGGCCCCTCCCACAGACCCCCTAATCTAACCTAACTAACTTAGAACTAGCTTAAAACTAGGAGGATGCTACATAAGTAGCGCACCAGCCCGGGAGAGCGTATCTACCCTCACCCCTTCCTCAAGCCACCAAAATTCGGTGAATTGCTTAACCGTATCGATTATGTCCCGATCCGCAATTGCGGTGCTAAATCTGAGGAGCTCCTGAGCATTGGCGGCGTTCCCGTCGTGGATAAGCCGCTTATCCCTCGCGCCGCGGTGGCGGTGGTAAATTACCGGCACACCATCCCTTGTCTGTACTAACCCTTTCATGTCTGCATGAAGAAATGCCTCAGGCGGGACAAAGCCAGACCGTAGCGTACTCTCGTGGTACATTAAGTTGGGGTAGTAAGCCCCTGAGATCAGACTATTATCGCTGGCCATCGCCCTTGCAATGTGCCTCCGAATCGCCTTAATAAGGAAATTGTCAATCCTATTCAGTCGAGCCCCATTGTATAGGGTCTTGTTGGGATAATAATGCATGTACTCGGATTCGGGAGTTCTATACAACCCTAGACAGGCCCTGAGACATTGCCTCTCAAACACCCGAATCTTTTCCATATAATACGGCGCTATATTGAACCACATGGGACAACCATAAGCGATGATCGGCCTTATAAGGGCCACGTAGCAAATGACCTTCACCCTGGCGTTAAGTTGACTGCTGCGAAACAGTCTCCTTGTCAGAGCGTAAGCCCTCTTAGCCCCAGCAAGACAAGCATCTATAAGTTTGTCAAAATATAGATACTGGTCAAGCCGGATGCCAAGATACCTGACCACGTTTCTCACCGCCAATGGCCGCCCATGCTGTCCAATAATGGCCAATTTTCTCCAGTTTATTCTGGTATCCCTAGAGGCCCCAGCCAATGGAGTTCTGAACAGGATTGTTTCCGATTTTTGGAAATTGATTTTCAACTTCCAATCATCGCAATACCTCTTAATTTGTTCGAAGTCACGCTGCAAAAGCACGTTGATGACCTCGATTTTAGGACCTGACCTGTACGCCACCAAATCGTCTGCGTACGCTATAGCATGTCTGAGGGAACCCACCAGATCGCTTGTGTAAATATTAAATAGGATCGGAGAATTCACCGCTCCCTGTTGTAAGCCGTTTTTAATTTCGAAGACCCTGCTCGAAGTCACGTTGCCAGATTTGACAACAAACTTCTTTCCCATAAGCATGTCATAAATCATATATAGCAATGGCTTTTGGATGCCCAATCTGGTAAGCTTATAGAAAAGCCCCTCCAACCATACGGTATCGAAGGCCTTCTCAAAGTCAACCAGGCAGGCACCCGTGCATTGGTTCTTGCTTTTATTCCACTGTATGTCGGAATGTCAGTATTATTTAAGGAGCTGTTACCAATAGAACGAACCGATATGATCACTGTGAAGATCACCGTGAAGATCGGTTCCAGCAAAATCTGATTACCATTTTTTTTTAAATTGTTAGAACTGATCGCACCAGGTAGCCCCAAAATCTACGTGGACCTTTGGTGTGGTCACTTTTTTCAGTAGATCGGCTGATTTTAGAACGATCGCCTTGCTAACTGTGAGGAATGGGTTAGGGTACATTTTTCATTTGGAAATCTAGTCAGATCTTTCTTACTTACTTACTTAAGGTGGCACTACAGTCTGGGGGGGACCTATGGGCCTCAAATGGCGTCCCCAGCCAGCAAGATTTTCATCCAGCTGTCTCAAGTTTCGCACGCTAAGTGGGTTAAGATCCCCTTTCACTTGCGTCGCGATCATCTTCCGTCCCTCGGTGGTGTTTTCTGAAGATCCTCCTTGCCAAAGCTAGTCAGATCATCAAAGATTAGCTCCGTGCGAGTATTTAAAGCAACTACTTGGTAAGAGCAATTAATGTCGACTGCACTTGTTTTCCCCTCAACAATCAACGAGCATCCTTTCCTATTAAACATTCCCTTGACTCACCTTTTAAATATTCAATTACCCCACCTCCCATCACAATCACAACTCACAATGCAGAACCCTTTTCAAAGCCACCCTTCAGCCAACCCATTTAAGTTTGCTGCATGTCATGCCCTAAAAATAGAACAAGAATCATCTTCATCCAGTCAGCAGAAATTTTACCCAAAGCGAAATTGATATCAAAAAATATTGTCGCTTGCATCTGTTAAACTGTTCTACTTGGAATCCTCCGCCCCCTCCCCCTCCCCATTTAAAATCAACCTACATCAACGTCGCGTCATATTCAAACTCTTTCCATTATACCTCCCTCCCGCACGCCGTTCGCTTGTTTTCTCTCTTTTCTCGGTTTACATGTTTAATGAAAAATCAATTCCTTTGACCTGGTTATGTCCATATTAAAACTTGACGCCTTCATCCTTTCCCCCTGGACTTCAACCCGTTTCTATGTAGACACGTACATTGAAAGGACGAACGACGACGTCGTCTCCAGGCATTGTAATGCAATTTTTATTCATTGAAGCAGCCCTCGAGGGAGTATGGTGGAAATTTTATTAAAATTCTACAACCACCTACGTTTTGAATAGCTAATAAAAGCGAGGTTGGATGTATTGGTTTTTGTTGTACACATGAGCCCAACCCCCACATAGCCGCCCCAAAAGGAGACGGTAAACATTGCCCTAATTAAATGGAAAACAAAATTACAGGTAATCACGGGTAAATATGGAAAGGATAATGACACGGATAGCGGAGAGTGGCTAATGTCATGTTTTGGTCAATGTGGCTCCGATTTGTCTTATAAATAGTTGTAAGGGGAGAGTTGTATCGATTTCGCATGAAGGAGAGCTGCCTTTGTTCGATTGAAAACACCGATTGTCCTTTGAAAGTTTGTAAACAAGAAACCTCTTTCTCCCCTTTTTATTGGCTATTTTCTTCGATTTACTCTCTCTCTCTTTCTGAGACTTCGTGTAAAACCAAACAGAGAGAGATATACAATTTATTAATTGAACTGAAAGTTATACGTTCCTTTGAATTGGCTGTAAGGCAAGGGGGGGTGGTGAAAGTTAAAAGGATTAAACTTGCCCCACAGCACGAAGGAATTTGTTTGGTTTTGATTTGGTGGGAACTTTAATTGAGCGTCGTGTGCCAGCGGAGAAAGGTAAATTAAATTGAATTGGACGATTTTATTGTTGGCGTTAAATGAGCTTTGAAATTGATTTTCAGACATTTATGGGAGACAACTTTTTGATTTATATTTGTTTTTTTGTTTCTTTTCAGGTAAGTCGATGTATATTTGAAGGAAGTTAAGGCGCTGCTTGTGAGTAGTTGTTTTTTTATATTTTAAACACAAGTTTGGTCTAATATACAAAGAAAACTTGGAGTTCCACCAGTGTTCACAGACTTTGAGGACTGTTTTCACTTTTTTTATCAACGAAAATCCCTAAATTCAAAAATAAATCCCTTGTTTTCCCCTAAGTCAAATTTACATTTATTTTCATATATGAAAAAATTATAACTATGAATTATTTTAAGAATTTTATTTTTAAATTTTTAATAATTTTAAATTTATAATAATAAAAAAAAATTAAAAAATGAAATAAATTAAAAAGTAGCATTGGGCCTGCATATTTTTGATTTTTAATCCATAAAAAGCAAAATTAGCAAGTTTGAGGAGGTAAAAGAAGTAGAAAAGCAATCGTTTGCATTTGTTTGTGGTAATTGTTTTTTTTTTGTCTGTATTTTTGGTCCAATAAAATTTGTATAGATAAAAAATTTAACATTTACTAAAACACTAAAGAGTAGATAATACTTAAACTTTATAAATATTATGCATTTGTTAAAAAAAAACGCACGAGAGTGCAGTATATTTTTTCTCAAAAAAAAAAAGAATTCCTCTTTAACTTCACAGAGACTTACGTTTGTGAGAAACCAATTGATGCGGGAATAAACCTACAGAAACTCACCTTTCATTTGGTCCTTATTTCATAAAAATCGATATACAAATAACGCCGTAATCGGTACGACAAGGAAGACGTCTCCAATTGTTACTTACCCCACTCACTTGTCTTAAAATTAAGTGCTTCGCTCATAAAAGTCTTCCGAATCATTATTATGCCTTTTTCTGCACTTTGATTTCATTATCACTTACAAAAGCTACAAACGACTTTCCAACTTCATCATATTTTACAATCGATTAACTTTCCCGTTTAACTTACGCAACGTCACCGCCGGCAAATCTCTCTAATTCGTTTTCCATCGCCTCTATTTTTTTTTTTGATGGCATCTTACCCCTAATAAAACAGCATTTAAGAATCGGGGAAAGAGCTAAAATCCAAATCCGAGAATCCTCCACTGCAAAATGACACAAACCATTCCTCGACGCTATTAATAAACATATTACAGCACTTTACTTTGCCAGCCATGTCCTCCGCATCGTCTTGAAAAAGACTTGTGACTCTGACTGCTTTGTCTTTTATTTTTTTCTTTCTTCATTTTTCTTGCTGAAAACATTCGCCGCCACTAACGCGAATTCCAGATACTGTCCAGCAACAACACTTTTGTCTGCAAGGAAGGAGGAAATTCCTTCCGCGTGGTGTACCTACTCATGAATAAAACAAGGAAAAGTGTTTTTTTTTGCTGTTTCTGTTTCTGTGTAAGAAAGTTACCCGTGGTCATCCTTCGTCTCAATTTCAGAAGCATGGATAATATTATAAAGCTGCGTCAACCGAAACGGAAACAGACTACCGTTGAAGGAAGAAAATAATAATCCTCTCCGTCAATGCATTTTTCATAAGGAGTGTGCCATGTTGGGGGTGGGCTTGTGGAAAATTGCACCCCTCCGTCTGTGTATGTCGTCCGTGGTCCCTGTGGTGCTAATGTCCGGAATAAATACATATATTTTAGGGGGTATCTGTCGGTATGTATAGTCTCATGTGGATTAAGGGACATTTTTTTTTTTTTTGCTGTCCCAATCACGAATTTGAGGACATTATGCAAGGGCGAAGATATTTTTGTTGAGGGATATTCTTTGGGAATGAATCTTTTGAAGATTTTTCCTGACGATTTCGAGATTTGTTGATGCAAGTTTAGAATTCTTTTGAGCTGGCGTCCACTCGAGAGTTGGAAGGTAGGACTGTGTTTTTTTTTCAGTGGAATTGCGTGTTTTTTAAGGGTTTTAAAGAGTTCTGTCTGAAGTTGTTGAAACACCCTTTAAAGTCCCATTTATTGTTGGAGTGAGGGCTTATGTCATTAAAAATTCTGATGGCACATCCTCAGGTCTCTACTATTCTTGATGGGTGGACGGCTTTCAGTTGCATAAATCCCTTCTCTTTAAAACATGTAGCGTTTCAAAAGTACCCCTAGATGCCTACGGACAGTTGTCAGTTCTGTGCTTAAATTGGTGGAAGTTGGAGTCCCCTGGGAATTTTACTTCAAAAAAATTCTGGGAATTACAAGTACAACGAATTAAAAACAAATAATCCAAGACAATCCCAGCAGTGTAGAAAATTAGCCACTTCTTCAACCGCATGTGAGAAAAAGCATACTTTTAGGCGCAATCGTAATAATTTGAACACAATTTTCACTCAAAGAAGAATATAATTTAATTTCAACAAGACGCCGGAAAAAAAAACCTTCAAAACACATTATTCAATTTATTAATTTCCTCTCAGGATGCCTTGAATTTAAATTTCCCCGAATTCCTTCCTAAAGGGGGATGAATCCACAAAGACGCATCATATGAATATACACATGATTTTTGCTCGAAAGAGGAACAACTTTCCATCAAACACATTACGCATACAATTAAAGCGATCAAAGGTTGCTTATATCCCCGCCACAACTTCTCAAAGTCAAAGTAACGATGGGGATAAATTTGAAAGTGCCCCAGACATCTTTATCTTCATCTTCATCATCATCGCCTCCTTTGACGTTCTTTGGGCGAAGAAAAGGTTTCCCTTCTCAAAGGTGCTCAAAATTAATTTTCGAGAAAAGAAAATCCATCCGTCGCGTCGCCGGGTTAATCCCGACGCTGAAACCAGACAAATTGTTGACTTATTTCCTGTGCAAATCCGACTCTTATTCCTACTTTTTTGCATTTCATACTGTGTCCACACACACAACGAGTGGAAATCGGTGGCGTCCCGGAAAGTCGACTATATCTGTGCCTGGATAAGCCTCTATGAAAAGCTATTTTGCCCCCTCCTTCCCATACCGCTAATCAATTTATCACAATAAAAGTCACTTCCTCCCGATAAGTGTGTACTTAGGTCCTGCGATATTGCTTGACAAAATCACTTCAGCGTTGCGGTTGTGTATAAAGTATAAAGAAAGGATTCCAAGGAGGAGAGCGCACGACCGAGAGGAATCAATTCTTCTCTGTCCCGGTTACAGGGGATTTTTTTTTGCTTTTTTTAATTCCTTTCAATCCGAGTGAAAACAAAATGAATGGCTTGTTTGGATTGGAATCCTTTATCCATTCCACCCTATAGCGAGGTTAATTTCGCGACAGTCATCGTGCGGGGGTGTTTTCGCTGACGGTTTGTTTACACGGAGCAAATTAGCAAAATTCCCCCCCATATATTTTCAGTAAAGGACTCTCTCTCTCTCTCTGCTGCGTCCAGGTGGTGTCAATTAAATTTGACATTGTAAAGGTTTCAAGGATTATTAATTATTTCCATCTCTTACTAGACGGTGTCTTGTATGGGTGAAATTTACTCGCACATTTGGGTAAAATTTGGATATAAAATTAAACTTTTCCGCATAAAGAACGAAGCAAAGTTGTATCCTTGACGTTTTCAAAAAGAATCTCCCTTGCTTGTCGTCTGCAATTGCAATTCACCTGAGTTTTTCCATACTCACCGTCAGAGTCATAATTCAAAGAAGAAGAAAAAAAGCTGTAACTGCTGTTGAAGACGTGAAGGAGGAGGTCCTCGTTACCGGCAGCAGCATCATTTGATATACCCCGCCTAATATTGTCTCCTTGCTTCGTTTTTTTTCATTCACTTCAAATCCACTTCTTCGTCGTCGGTTGGTGTATTTTTTGTGGGTCCTTTTGTGTTGTTTTGCAAACCTTTTTCTTTGGAGACAACTTCAATGGGAGCTGACGAATTTATGTGTCTTATTTTGTTATTCTGCACCCGGGAATGTGAAAGGAGGCTGAAGCCGGAATAGTGGGGCTCCTTTGATCAGGACGAATTATGCACGTAAATAACTTTTGGCAAAATCGGAAATAAACACATCTTTCAGTTGGAATGACAGTGAAATGGAAAAGGGTCATTCGGCGATGAGCTTTAAGGGAATTTTTAAGGCAGTTAAGGAGGGTGCGTGAATTGTCTGTGTGACAGATAGTCACTAACGAATAAACGAAAACTCAATTATGCGATTGAGGAAATTCGATTGGATACCAATCCCACAATGGAATGCCAAAACGCAGTGCACGAATTTCATCCATAGAAGCAATCAAAGTTTGGCTAAAAATAGCTTTATTTGAAGGACCCTTTTTTAAATTCTTTTGCCTACAACTTTGCTACCATTGCCACTGCCATTTAAACACAAATTGCACCTTCAAACTGACACTTGACAGTCGCGAATTCCTGCGATAAATCCTGTAAAAATCCATCCATACTTACACGTTACACCCTGTATTTCTCCAACAACTACCCGTGTTCATCTTTCAACCGATTTACAATATTTTTCATAAAATTATAGCGTCCTACTCATGACAATTGACTTTTAATTTGCGAAAGTTGACAGCTTCGGAATTTGTATGGAAAATATATCTAACCATTGTGAACGCATCACACTTGGCACCGAAAATAGTTACATACGGATCTGTTCCTGTTTGCCCAACTATTTATTTAAGGGTAGTTTTATTTCTAAATTTCCCAGAAAATTGCATTGAAATATTTATAAATTTATTGTAAAGCACAGCGAAGAAGTGAAAGCGATTATATCACAGACACACGACTCTAGCCAATGCACAAACAGTTTATAGTACTCTTTGAAATTCCCAATGCTGACTCATGTTTGAGAATAACAAATTCCCTTTTCTTTCCGCCAACCATTTGCGATTGTGAATGATTTGGATGTGGTTGTTGGATTAGCTTAGTTGAGACTGCAGCCACAGTAACTGGGATACTGGTATAACTGGTGGTGAAAGTGGTATATTTCTTACACTTCTTATCAGATTGTTCATGCATGCATACAGGAGACAGGAGACAACGTTAGTCGGAGCTGCTTAAGGAATTTAGCATGCGAGCAGGATCCTGTTTTGCTATATTAAGCAGGATAATGGTTGGAAGAAATTTTCGGTTGGGCTTGTGACAATCAGCTTTACTAAAGCATTTTTAACCCTTGCACTAAATATTTTATAGGTCACAATAAATATTTTTGGATACAACATTTCGCCATTGTGAGTTAAAATTTAACCTTTGCATTAAATTAAAAATAAATATTATAGACTGCATAATACATTTAAGGTGAATGTTGATAATCCGCCTTACTAATAATCATTTTTAACCTTCAACTTATATATTTTGTAGGTCACAATATGCAATTTTGTATGGAAAATTTCGCCATTGTGAGTTCGAAAAATTTAGTCTGGACACTAAAAACGATTATTAGTACCGCGGAATGTGTTTTAGTGAGGAAAATTGGGAGTGTTTAATGAAGATCTGCTACAACAGTTAGTACACTTTTTGTAGGTCACAGTAGATAGATTACTTTACTTTAACCGAACTCTAAAAATAACTATTAGTATCGTGTACAGATTAAAGGCCTATCTAACCATTTTTAATCTTAACCTTATGAATTTTAGAGGTCACAATATGCAATTTTGTATGAAAAGTTTTGCCATTGTGAGTTTGAAAAATTTTGCCTGGATACTAGAAATGATTATTAATATCGCGGAAATAGTTCCCTCGCTGCTGTTATTGTCCTTTGAGTCAGTTTTAACTTTTTAACTTATTAGAAATATTGTAAATGATTGTGAATGACTGGAAGCGATTGTAAAAATGCATGAAATATTCGACAACCCTGTCTGGCATAAAGAAAACTTAAAAATTTTCTGTTTTTGTGTCAACGTGCATTATTGGTAGAATTTTTTTGGGAAAAATGCAAGTTTGACAAGCTTTGCGAATTTTTGTTGCCCTAAAACATGATTTTCTAAAAGTGGACAGTCAGTTTTCTAACTGCTAAAATATAAGAAATTGAAACGAGCATTTTTCTTGGAGGAATCTCTTTTCTGCAAATAATATTTTGACCTGATTTTTCCCTCTGTTAATATTTTTGTCACTGTTATCTACTCATAACTGAGGTCTGACTGATTTAAGTTGTTGAAAAGATAATTGTTTCCATGGCAACATTTGCGAAATTCTTCAATCACGAAAATTGGAAAGCTTATTCGTGTAAAGCCTCCGTTTTTGATTCTCAATTTTCAAAGAACAAGTGCTTGCAACCATTTTTAGTTGCGACTTAAGCGGTATTTCCGGGACACATTTCGCTATTATGAAATTTCATAAAATCAAAGACGAGCCTAAAATTTTAAATTGTTGATCTAGAAGAAGAAGTCCAACAAAAAAACCTTTCCAACTCGATTTCCATTTTCAATTTCAATTTATTTTAAAACAAAATCACATTTTTTGCTGTTTTCTCAAGCCCACGGGTCCGGGTTTGGCACACACTCGCCCGATGGGCTACTATTGAAGATCAAATCCATAATAGACCAAAAATTGTTGCCCTTCAACAATGCATTCACTCGTGGCACAAATGTCTCCTCAATTTTTCCACTAATCAATTCGGTGTTTCCATTGATTCCACTCAAAATTAAATCTTCGATCTTTTCATTCAGGTAACTGTTCCATTTGCCATTGCCAGCAAGTCCGCTGATGTTGGAACTGCAATTTCCCAATGTGATCAACACATTGAACTGTGTGATTTTCACCGATCCGAACAAAATTGGAATTTTGTACTTCAGACTGCCAGAGATTGACAGATTCTCCAGGCTCATGTCGAGATCACCTTTGCCCTCATAACGCACGTGAAGACCGATCTTCTCCAGAAGATCGACAATGGTATCGGTGTCGTACTTTCCGGAGACGCTGATCTTCCTGAAGTTGAAGTTGAACCTGACCCTTTTCGTGATGACGTTCAGCTTAAACCTGACAATATCGAAGTTGTCCAGACCGTCGACGCGGAAGCGGAAGATTTTGTTGATTGTCCTGTTGCACAAATGGAATTTAGTCTGGAAAATGGTTATTTCAAAATAACTCACTCAAGGATCGCAATTTTTAGATTGAACGCAAGTTGCTCTTGAGTGTACGGAGCTAGTGGAGGTATGCCCAGACCGGGCCAGCCGCATGGCATCTGTTTTCGGATCTTCCTCAGCTGGTGACGAGCCTCCCAGGACAGGATAAATTGTTGATCCACTATGGATAGAAATTCGCTTGCAAATTCAGTTGGCAAATGGGTCCGAATCTTTACTCACCACCAGCAGGACCAACTGGCTGGACGATATCAATTTCGTTGTTATCAACATCAGCGAGAGCTACTGCCGCCAAGGCAACTACGACCAACAAGAGCTTCATGATTGCTTCTCCAACTGTTGTCTACCTCCCGGCGGGCGGAAGCTTTTATACAGACAGAGCAGAGAGCCCAAATACAGCGGATTATCGTCACGGCTGTCTTATCATTGGACGGCCAACATTTCCAGGTGGCATGATAACCAACCACATCTTATCGCATGATAAAAATTCAAACACCCAGCTGTAGTCTGTTAGTAGTTTATTTCAAATCAATTTAGCCGCCCATCAGCCCATGGATCTGGTGGTGGGATGCACTTTTCCATGGGTCCTGGTATCATCGCAATCAAGTCCCAAAGATTGTTACCTTTTAGCATGTCATTGACAGTGGGAACGACGGCCTCCTCAATGCGATCGCTAATGGCGTTTTGATTGTCGTTAATCGCCGACAACACCAGGTCCTCAATTTTGTCGTTGACATAACGATTGGCATCCGCTGAGGGTGCCAGACCGGTGGTGTTGGACTTACAATCTCCCAAGGTGACCACAGCATTCCATTTGTAGATCTTCGCACTTCCGAACATCAGCGGTAGCTTATACTTGAAGGAGCCCTTAATGGTCAGGTTGATTAGGCTAAAGTCCAGATGACCCTTGCCTTCGTACTCTACCGTCAGCCCCATCTCCCTCATCAAATCCATGAAGGTGTCAGTATTGAATGCCGATGTTGCTTGGATCTTTCTCGCCACAAAGTGGAACTTGACCTTTTTGTTGATGTAGCTGATGCTTAGCTTCTTGATTTTGATGTTGTCCAAACCGTCCACTCGGAGTCGCAGCATTTGCGTCACAGTTCTAAAAATTCAAAGTCAATCTCAAGAAGTAATTAATCAGATTGTACTCACTTTAGGAAGGACTTGCTTACGGCCAGGTTTACCTCGTCATTTCGATACGGTGCCAGTGGGGGAATTCCCTTCTCTGGCCAACCACAAGGCAGCTGTTCCAGTAGCTCTTTGACGGCCTTCTTGACTATAGACGATAGAATTAGGCCACGGGGTGTGACTTCCTCCTCAGAGCTCTCATAAGAATTGTCATCCTCAAGGGATATCAAGCTTTGAAAGCGGTCTTCGTTCTTGACGGCTTCCTGGGCGATCGCAGGACCGGTTACGGCCACATATAGCAAAAGAAGAACTAGCTTTCTCATCTTCTAACGATAACTAAGTACTTGTGTCTACCAGCTAAAGGCGATCCCTTTTTATAGCAAAATGTTAGGAGGGATGTTATCGGTAGCTGTTCGTTAATGCCACTTCTATGTCGGATTAGCAGATAAAGTTTATTACAGTGCTTACAAGTGACTTGCTCAAGCACCTAAACAAGATTGAAGTGGAGCTGATATTTGTAAACAAGACCGATTACGGACAGGGAAGTCAAAAAAAAGTTGAAGAACACATTTTTTAAAAGGGTAACGTTCGACAATCGCTGCTTGTAAAGCGGTCTAGAAGGTCCCGCAAAGTGAAGTTCAGACTTTGTTCTATTAGCTGGCATTCTGGTTGACGACGAGCGAGATCGCTTAGAGCCATACAAGTTTTCAATGAATTTTCGATACAAAATTTATGTCCCCGCGGATGGTTAGTTTGTTTAACACGATCTGATCGTACCGATCGTGCAAAATGTTAAATCCTGCTCCCACATTTTTTGTGATGCATTTAATGCTTGTAAAAACGGTCAAGATCGGCAGTATGATCGGATCGATGGGCTTCTGCCGATCGTGCAAAATGTAATCGCTGCAATTGCAACATCAACGACTTCAAAGAATGGACGGATGATTTTTTTTTTTGTAATGCGATCACTGATCACTAGCTGATGGTTCCGAAATGTGGTTCCATCGACGATCAAGATCGCTTTGATCGGGTTGTTTTGTATCAACATGCTTGCTATGAATTTTCGATAAAAAATTGATGTCGCCGGCGATCGTTACAATCGGTGGTATGATCCGATCGAAGAACGTCTACTGATCGTGCAAAATCTGATCGCTGGTCCTGAAATTTCAACAGCGAAGTGGTGAACGATCGGTTTTATTGTGACGCGATCACTGTTTAAAAATTGATCACTTCCGTCGTCGATCAGTTGATTTTGCCACTAGTCTTGCGATTGATTCCATTAATGTAAGAACCCTGCGGACGTTCAGAAATGTCCCTTTCTGTTGAATTTTCGATAAAAAATTGCTGTCGCCGGCGATCGTTGCGATCGGTGGTATGATCTGATCTAAGAACGTCTACCGATCGTACAAAATTAATTCGCTGGTACTGAAATTTCAACAGCGGAGTGGATTTTATTGTGACGCGATCACTGTTTAAAAATTGATCACTTCCGTCGTCGATCAGTTGATTTTCCCACTAGTCTTGCGATTGATTCCATTAATGTTAGAACCCTGCGGACGTTCAGAAATGTCCCTTCCTGTTGAATTTTCGATAAAAAATTGATATCGCCGGCGATCGTTGCGATCGGTGGTATGATCCGATCGAAGAACGTTTACCGATCGTGCAAAATATGATCGTTAGTACTGAAATTTCAACAGCGGAGAGGTGTACGATCGATTTTATTGTGACGCGATCACTGTTTAAAAACTGATCACTTCCGTCGTCGATCAGTGGACTTTGCCACTAGTCTTGCGATTGATTCCATTAATTTTAAGACCCTGCGGACGTTCAGAAATGTCCCTCCCTGTTGAATTTTCGATAAAAAATTGATATCGCCGGTGATCGTTACGATCGCTGGTATGATCTGTTCGAAGAACGTCTACGATCGTGCAAAATCTGAACGCTGGTACTGAAATTTCAACAGCGGAGTGGTGTACGATCGGTTTTATTGTGACGCGATCACTGTTTCAAAACTGATCACTTCCGTCGTCGATCAGCGGACGTTCAGAAATGTCCCTCCCTGTTGAATTTTCGATAAAAAATTGATATCGCCGGTGATCGTTACGATCGCTGGTATGATCTGTTCGAAGAACGTCTACGATCGTGCAAAATCTGAACGCTGGTACTGAAATTTCAACAGCGGAGTGGTGTACGATCGGTTTTATTGTGACACGATCACTGTTTAAAAACTGATCACTTCCGTCGTCGATCAGTTGACTATGTATCTACTCGGCAAAAACTAGAACCCTCCAGACGTTCAGAAATGTCCCTTTCTGCTACCACATTTAAAAACCCATTCACTTTTCGAGTCAATCATTTATTTAGCAACAATTTGTAACATCTTAAGCCCATGGATCTGCTGGTGGCACACACTTTTCGCCACTTCCACCGCCAGCGCCACCGATGACCGACCACACCTTATGTCCCTTCAATTTTGTATTGACTAATGGCACCAAGGTCTCTTCAATTTTTGAGCTAATCGTTTCTTGGTGGCCATTAACAGCCCACAGTACAGTGTCCTCAACTTCGTCGTTAATGACGTTATTAGCGCGACCATTTCCCATCAGTCCCTTGATGTGTGACACAACATTGCCCAGAGTCACGGCACACTCGAACTTGTAGATCTTGATGCTGCCGAACAAGAATGGCATCTTGTACTTGAATTGGCCAACAAGATTCAGATTTTCCAAGACAATTTCAAAGTCGCCCTTGCCATCATACTCCACCTGAATGCCGTACTCTTGCATGAGGTTCATAAGAGTGTCGGTGACATACTTTCCACTGATTGAAATCCTGGGGAAAGTAAAGTTGTATTTCACTTTCTTACTGAAGGTGTAACTGATTTTAAGCTTGTTGATCTTCATGTTGTCCAAGCCGTCGACGCGGAAGCGAATTAACTTCGTGAAGGTCCTTCAAATAAACGGGGTCAAGATTAGAAATCCAAAGGCACTACATATCAAATAAGAAAACACTCACTCGAGGAAAGATTTCTTTAAATGAACGTCCATCTCTTCTTGACGATATGGGGCTAGTGGGGGAATTCCAAGATCTGGCCAACCGCATGGCATTTGAGCGAGAAGGCCCTTCACCGCCTTCTTGCCTTGGCTGTTGAGGATCAATCCGTAGCTTTCCGGATCTACAAGCAAGGAGTTGAGTGATAAATGTTCTTTTTTGTTTGCCAACGAAAATTACCTTCGATGTTAGGCTGGGCAACGTCAAAAGGCTCGACGTCATTGTTCTCATACGCCTCAGGTTGCTGGTTGCCCAAATCGAACAAGTGAGCAAAGAGCTTCTGACCGAACTCTTCTGGGTAGCGAGCGGCACTTGCCACTGCTACCACAGCCAAGAAAATTACAAGAGACTGCTTCATGTCTAGACCAGACTGAACTATGCCGGATTTCAAGTTGCGAACCGTTTTATAGCAGCTAACTGTCCCGTCTTTGTTTTCCAAATTCGATATATAATTTATACATATTTACCAACAATCTTTGATATGGGATTTATTTTTGGCTCCAAATATTTAAATCTTATCATAGCCCCCTCGAATTTTTAGACCATCGATAACGTGGAGTCCGGATCGTCCTTGATATGCAGTGATTTTTGAAAGGGTTGCAACCTTTAATGAGGTTTATATTGAGGGATGCAAAGAAAGTCCTGTAAAGCTTGTGTTACAAATATTTACAGTATTAGGCTGGACTTTTGAATGCGACAAAATCAAATGAATTGAATTATCGTGATTTAGAAAAGATACGTCCAATCAATTTTTAAAGGCATAGATTAGGAAATTTATTTACCATAAAGCTAGTATATCTTTTTCCAAAGTATATAACTTTATTTATGGCAATATATTGGATTTTATTTGCGGGTAATTAACGTCACCTTAAGTGTTTTTATGTGAGATATTCAAGAACGATATTGTTAATTTATTGCGCAATTGGAATCAGTGCATATTTTCGCGATATACGTCAGAAAAACCGATTGAAATTGTTGTGAAAATGAAAGAGACAAGGATCTAGAACAATCGCGATCAATTGGTTGTGATCTGGATCTATTAAACGGTATAATCAACTGATCAAAGCTTGGTATTTTAAATTCAAACAAATGTAAATAGGCAGCCAATGAGATCTCATTGAATCCAGATTAATTTGTTGTGATCCAGATTTACATATTTAACAAAACTTAAAGTCGGATAACGGAAAGAACAATACGCAATATAATCAACTTACTTATTAAGCAAAAGTTTGGCGTTGAAAATTCAAACAATTGTAAAAAGGCAGCCAATAAAATTGAATCCAGATCAGTTGGCAGTAATTCTGATCAATTTAGCGAAAGCAAAAGCAAAATTAACAACCGAACACTTGAAATTGAGATCGTTTATATCTGGACAAAAGTTACGTCCAAGCGAACAGTCGTAATTTTGGTTTAGCTTTCAAATTGTTGTTCAAAATTCCTTGATCAAATTTGATTGGAACTGATGAACTTGGGACTGTCCACATTTTCCATTCGTTTGTGGTTACATGGTACAAATACACGAAACTCTTATTCAAAAAACGGCTTTAAAAAGCGCATTTATTAAATTTACTGTAGGTCACAATAGCTTATTTTACATTGAAAGGATAACCATTGTGAATTTTTAAAACAAAACAACGCTTTGACACTAACAGACTATATGCGGTCCTTCCAATTCTTTTTATTGCCTGCCTTAATTTTTAGGAATTCACAATGGCGTTATTTTCCATGCGAAATCGCCTACCATGACCTACTAAAAACTGTAGGTAAGGGTGATTCTAGGAAGGCTTCACAAGTTACTAAATATTAATACTTCCTTACTCATAATCATTTTTAGCCTTCAGACTAAATATTTTGTAGGTCACAATGGGTAATTTTATATGGAAAATGTAGCTAAATATGATTTATAGTTTCACCCATGGTAAATATACCCACAAGACTTTTTGTACAATATGTTTGACAACATTTAAAGGTAGATTAAGTGGGCTTAAGGTAGAGTCAAAACGCAACGGTTGTCTAATAGCATCAGATAGGAATGAGCCATCAAAATAAAAGCTCGAAGATCACGTGAAGCACTCGCTCGAAATCGTTGTCACTAATTATGAGTTTTGAGGACAAAAATTAACCACTCCAAGAGGCTGGTAATTCCATGAATTAAAAAAAGAAGCAGATATCCTTTTTATTAGATAAACCAAGAATGGATAGAAGGCTTCCTAAAATAGCCTCCCATGTGCAAAATAAAGCCACAACCATTGAAACGATTCGTGACCCAATCAGCTCCTAATCCGGCTGATAAATCAACAACCAGTGATAACGTGCCCCAATCAGTATATAAGTCATTTCTATAAAAGCCGCATATGCCACTGACTGCTTCGTTAGTATTGCTAGTATCTGCGTACCAAGCAAACAAAAAAACAAACACAAAACCATGAAGTTCTTAGTTGTTCTCCTGGCGGTTGTCGCCGTCACCTCCGCTGGAATAGTCAACCCCCGCGATGGTAAGTCTTAAATAGATGAATGTATTCATTTCCATGACTAATGCAAACATCCTTCCAGCTGGTATGACCCGCAGCATTGCGAGCACAATTGTTGACGTCATCGAGGGCTTCCGCGATCAAATGCCATGCGGTTTTGAAAAGTTTGGAATCCCACCACTAGCTCCATTGAAAATTGGCCACAAGGAAGTCGGAATTCATACATACGCTGTCAAGTAATATCCACCGACACTTTTACCCATATGCATTCATGACATAACGTTCATTGTCTTTTGTAGCGTTGACGGTGAGGTCAACAAAGCCGAAATTATCGGACTGGACAAATTCGAAGTGACTGAGATGAAGGTGAACGTGGTCTTGAGCAGGGTCAACTTCGAATTGGTCTGGGACGGCGTCACTATTCAGAGTTTGTACGATTTGGAAGCTATTTTGAAATCCTGGGGCCTCACCGTTGATGTCGTCGGAAAGGGTGATTTGCTTTTGTCTGTTGTCGATATCAAGGTGAAGGGTACAGTCAAGTACTCATTGGGACTGATTGGCGGCGGTCTTAGACTGAAGGAGTTCAAAATTGTCGTCACCATCGGTGATGCTGTATCCGAGATTGGTGGACTTTTGGGCAATGGTTTCGTCAATCATAAATTGAATGAAATTATTGAAGAGATTATTTTGCTGTCTGTCAATGATAACCAGGAACTGATTACGAACAAGGTCGATTCATTTGTCGTGCCGACCGTGAACAATGTTGTGGATGGCAAAACTATCCCTGAGATTATTTCGTCAATCGGTGGAGGCGGTGGCAGTGGCGGTGAACCAACAAAGTGCGACCCATCACGCATGTAAAGAGAAAAACCAATAAAATGACTTCATAGATCCTTATTTCGTATACGAATTTTTTTTTGTTTTGTTTTAATGGTTTGCCAATAAATTGTGTTTATTTTTTAAATAGACTTATGGCAAAGCGAATCGATAATAATATACTTTAGTACCCCTACCGATTTTACAAACCGATTGATTGTTTATGGTGCTTTTGTTATTATGCGAGTAGGAATCTCCTCTAATCTGAAGTGATTGTTTGTTGAAAAATGTAATAAACTAATGTTTAAATATAAAACTTGCCTTATCTCGGTGCCACTTGAGAAAGCATGGTTTTAAAGTAATTAAAGTTGAGGAAACTGAAAACAATCGATTGGTTTGTTTGTATCAGGTCCCTGGGCTTAGATGTTTAGATTCAAGTTGCCTTTTGTCCAAACACTCAAATTTATTACATTATTTGTAGTGAATATGCAAGAGTTTCCTAAAAAGTCCTTAGATCCACAAAAGAGTACTCGTTGAGCGAAAATAATGAGTCATGAGTTTAAGTGTTTTAAAAGTAGTCTTTCCGCTGAACATAATGTTCGAAATTGTCTTCGAAGACTGAATTTCATAAGATATTTAAAGGGCGGTCAACCTTTCTTACGAAATATGTCGGAGAACGAGGGTAACACAATTTGTTGCTCATTAAATATTTTTTAGCAATCTTATATTTTTTATAGATCACAGTAGACAATTTTATATGAAAAATGCTGCCATTGTGAGTTGGTAAAATAAATATTTAAGACCTAAAGAAAGTCTAAGTATATACCACACAATGAGCACTACGAGTAACTAATGTTAGTCTCGATTTTAGATTCACGGAAGTTCACAATTACGAAATTTGTAGTAAGAATAAAGCTATTGTGAATTGCGTGAATATAGAATCAAAATTAAAAATGGTTACTCTTAATATCATATTGGCCCTAATTATAATCATTTTGAAACCTCGCACTAAATTTAATATTAAATATTTTGTAGGTCACAATAGACAGTTTTATATAAGTAATCTTCTCACTGGGATTGGTAAAATTTAACCCAAAGGTATTCTAAAGTACTACACAATGCGCCTAAGTAATAACGAATTCTAGTCTTGATTTTGAATTCACAAAAGTTCACAATTGCTTAATTTGTAAGGAGAATAAAGCTATTGTGAACTCCTTGAATTTAAAATCAAAATTAAGTATGGTTACTCTTTATACGATATTGGCCCTAATAATAATCATTTTGAACCCTCGCACTAAATATTTTGTAGGTCACAATAGACAGTTTTATATGAGTAATCTCCCGATTGGGATTGGTAAAATTTTACCTAAAGTTATTTAAAAGTACTACACAATACGACTGAGTAATAAGGAATTCTAGTCTTTATTTTGAATTCACCGTAGTTCACAATTGCTTAATTTGTATGTAGAGTTTAGCTATGGTGAACTCCATGAATTTAAAATCAAAACTAAAAGTGATGCCCCTTGGCCGTACTAATAATCATTTTGAACCTTTGCAATGAATATTTTTTTAGGTCACAATAGACAATTTGTGGAACGTTATTTTTATTGAAAATTTTACTTGTGAGTTCATTTAATGCCCTTTTTGCTAATAATTATTTATAGCCTTCGCAACTTAAAATTTGTATAGGTCACAATAGGCAGTCAATCTTTTGGTTGATATAGAAACAAGCTAAGGTAAGAGGGAGGAAAATGGTCTAAAAAAGGACATTTTGTCTCCACATTAAGCCAGCTACTCTGAGGGTATTCATGCGTCGCCGCTTCAGCCCACTCCATACCGCAATCAACCATCTGCTGATGCTATGTAAATAATTTCAACAGACCCGTATTCATCGTCCATTTGCCTTCTCTAATGAATTTCTCATACTCTTTTGAAAAATTCATTAAATTCGCATCCCATGCATGGATATAGACTGAACCCCTTGCCCTATTCAACAGATCCAGGTGACACCACAGCTCCCCCATTTTTCCCTTTGAAAACCACTTTACTTAGCCATGCATCAATTAAAAACGATTTCAAATATTTATTTGCTTAAGCTCACACTTCTGAATGATAAATACGACTACCAGAATCAGGATTCACCACATCAAATTGAAATGGACTCATACCAGAAGCATGTGCCAGTGCCCCCTATGATCGGCAATTTCATGGTTTTAATTGATCTCCAACCTCCTGAAATAAAACGAAAGTATACATGGAGGTAGTAAAAACGACCTGGAGGAAATGGACTTTTTCAATGTCTTGCGTTGTGGATTTTCTCCTCTATTTTTCGAATGTTGTACAGCACCATTGAAGGGGGTTGTTGAGAGTATGAAGGACTTACGTCAGAGAGAGCAGAATCAAATTTATTTAAACCTTGGGGTGAAAAGTTTAATTAGTAAAGTGGTTGTTCGTATACTGAAAGCTCATAGAGAGCTGTGTGTATAGTTAAGAAGTTTTCGAGAGTTTTATCGAGCTGAGGGATTTAGGGATTTCCACTGGATTAATGTGAAGGAACTATGTAGCATTTAAGAGGATTGTGCAGGCTTTAACGATTATCATCGATGCAAAACTGAGATTGTAGTTTGTCTTCTCGCAACTGAAAGGGGAAATTGTTTAGGAATAGCATGGGAATATATTCTTTCACTTTTGAAGGAGGAAATTCTTCAAATTTGAGCTGTTTAGTTGTTGATTTCTGAAATATGTCGCTGTAGTGATACTAAATTCGAGGTAGACAAAGTAGACCTTTAGCTGTTTTTAGTCAATGACTGCTTTAGCCCTCTCAAGAGTCACCTAATCTTGGACTCGTTTTCGTCACATCTATTTTTGTACCAACCGCGGTTCTAATTAACTCAATAATCTGAGATTTTAACAACGCAAGCAAGTGATTTACATCTTTGCTGCGTAAACAAAAACCAATTGAGTGTATAAAGGATGATTGAAACAATCACAACAGTCAGGCAGGTACTCCTGTGATAAAATCAAAACCGATTCGAATCACCTCTCCATGTCAATCACGTCTGAAGTTTGTTCGCGCTTTTGTTTGCCGATTAAAAATGTGGGTATATTCAAAATAGAAAAGCCCCAAGATAAGAACTGTGCGCGGTGGTCGGTCTTGCCCCCAGTTAGGCGGCTCCATTGAGTCCATGATACCGTGAATTCAGAGGCAAATTCTGAGGAAAAAAATATCCCATATCTTTCCTCCTTATACCGGATCCCCCCACGGGGTGGTGGGCCACGCGATAAAAGATATACGCCTTCATATAGACGGGCATGTGTTATCTTTTTGGCAATAAATAACAAATTTCCATTGTTTGAATTAATTTATGAGAGATAGTCGCGCTGAGTAACCAAGGTTAATCCAAGGAGTGTAATAGCCCTCCCCCGATATGCCTTCATCCAAAATCAAAGTATTCGCTATTAAATTGCGATTTTATCATGCAGACCTAAACAGACAACACCTGCCACGCCAGCTGCTGTTCAGGTGTTTGTCTAATTGCAGGTGTGTCCACTCGAACAGAGCACCTAAATCATATTCGATTATTATCAAAAATTAATTAGCAATTCACACAAGTGTAGCCTGTCAGTTTTAATTCACAATGGCCATAATCAGTGAAGGCAAATCAATCACTCGTGGAGAGAAGTGGTCGTCCGGGGATTTATCGAAAAAATCTTCTAATTGTGATATCAAGTGACGGGAAACTATCTAGAAAGTAGATTTAAGTCGACAGCTGGTCTTTGAAATGCAAGGGGTATAGGTTTTTGTTGGACCTTTCTTTGATTTATGGGTTAAATTTGAGAGGGTAGTAAATTAAAAGAAAACAAAAGGAATACTTAGCTTTAGTTTGACTTGGAGATATAATTTGGCAGGACTTTTCCATTTGAAAGTATTCACAGTGGTAACATTTTCCATTCAAAATTTGCTATTGTGACCTACCAAAAAGATGAAGTGTAAGTTTGGAATGGTTTTAAGTTACGATCTCAGCTGGCAAGCTTGAAGTCACAGACCAAGCTTGGACTCATGTTTCATATATGCAGAACGAATCCGGCTCGATCGATTCAGAGTCGTTTTGCAATATTCCAGACACACACAGTGATCTAGCAAAAAGTGTGAGCTATGCAAAAATTGAGAACGAGCTCGGGATCAGAGCTAACGAGCGACTGCCAATCGCCAAGCTTTTTGGCAAGTTGAGCAAAAGAAGTAAAACTGTGGGAATAAAAATGAGAGTGATTGTAAATTGGATCACTTAATATAATCCTGTTGGTTCAACGGGTAGTTTTGAGATCATTTAACCCTGTGGTATCACATTGGGCCTTCTTCGGCCTCATTGAGGCTGCTCTTGCTTTGGCCTGTCACAATAACCTAACCCTAGACGGGAAACTAATTAATTACAACACTTATAGACAGGGTTATAATGGGTAAGGGACAACCTCTTTCCCCGACGCCCGTCGACGGGCATCACAATGGGTCAGTATTGACCTGAGTGTGGCACGGAGTATTTCCAGCCAGCCCACAAACCTAACCTAAGACGGGAAAGTGACATTCAATGCTTAAAATTTAAGCATTCAAACGGAAATGCAACTTGCTACATCACTCCAAAAATGATGAACGTACAGCAATATCCTCCTGAACTTCTATTTGAAAACCGGGTCTCCCATAATGCGCAGACAAGTTTTCATATTTTGGCTTCATTTGCCGCGTTTCAAAGGGCCCGACCCAAAAATCTTTCAGTAAACAATTTCAAACCCTCTTCAGTTAACCTATGCAGCTGACAATTGCCTTTCTCAACTTGACGCCACTTTTTATAAATTCAATTTGTAATAAGCTGAAATTCGCCCATCTGGCCGGTTTAATAAGAACTGAGTGAGGGACATAGGAATCAAGTAGGGGCCAGTTAAAGCGACACGAAAAATGCAACCGAAAAAAAAATCCTTTGCTCTTAAAATGTTGCTTAGGAATTGTAAAGTTAATTTATCAAAAAAAAAAAATATGTAAATTATCTTAAATTTTTCTAGAAAGAGAATTCATTAATTTTTCTGCACAAAAAAAATTGTACGTACAGAAAAATTAATAAACGTTATTTTTTTTTCGAAAATTTAAGATTTTTTGCTTATTTTTTTTGATAAACTTACTTTCAAATTCATAAGCAACATTTTGAGACCAAGATTGAGTTCAACAATTAAGTTTAAGTGGTTAAAAAAAGCAAAATACACTTTTTTTCGGTTGCATTTTTCGTGTCGCTATAATTGCACCCGCAGTCAATCGTTTTCTTATCTTTTTGCACAGTAAAAATAACTCTGTCTCGCGATGTATTAATAACAAATTCAATTATTAAGGTGGCGAATTGCTGGAGTATTTAAAAAAATTACCTTTCGACGCAGAAAGTAATTTATTTTAATATAAATAACCCCTTTTACATTTTTTAGGTCACAATACGCAAATTTTGTATAAAAACTTTCGCCATTGTGAGTTAAAAAAATGTATCCTGGGCACTAAAAATGATTATTATAGTTTCGCAGATTAAAACTGCAGTCTCGGTCTGTCAAGGCAAGAGTTTTAAATGAAAATCGACTGCCGGTAACCCTCCCTGGTAGTCTTTTTTAATTGTTTCTCCTACCTTGTGGCGCCACCTAGTGCAACAAAATAATAAGAAATAAAATAAAACCATATCAATGACAAACAAAACCCCACAAAGTAGAAGTGGTTCATGCTCAAGCTAAACGAAATAAACGCCCCTGAAACTGATCGATTCGTTAAACGCTGATGCCTTACATTTTTTGTTGCATACTCTCTGGAGTTTTCGCAATTAAAATAATGTCTTTATCTATCATCAGTGTTTAAATTCGTTTATTTGCCACCCCTTATCTAACACAGTATTTAATCTGACTAATGCCAAAACAAGATTACTAATGCCTCGTATCAACAAAAAACAGTAGCACCAGGTAGTTTTACCAACTCTTTTTATTTACCCACTCCAATGCTGGGTTAAACTTTACATACTGGCAAATTTTGGCTGCTCGGTGCCAACCCAAAGACCAGCGCCATCAACTCCACAATCGACACTCCGTCCAGCACTC
Source organism: Cheilosia pagana (assembly GCA_936431705.1). Classification (NCBI taxonomy): domain Eukaryota; kingdom Metazoa; phylum Arthropoda; class Insecta; order Diptera; family Syrphidae; genus Cheilosia; species Cheilosia pagana. Next base: position 2,328,907 of record OW386169.1, read on the forward strand.
GATTTGCATTCGGCACAATAAAGCTGCGAATGCCGGCGTTAATCTCATTCTGATAGTCTTCGGAAAGGATCAGAAAGCACTCTTCGACGATGTCATTGAAGATCTTCGTAAAAACCGGACTGTTGTTTATCCCAGTTGTCTGCGATTGCACTTGTCCCAAGTTCAAGTTGGAATTGAATGCAAACACTTGCAGCCCGTTCGATGTTGTCGGTCGTACTCGAAAGCTGCCATTGAAGCGGATATTTTCCAAGATCAAACTTAGATCCCCATTTCCATTCAGTGGCAGAGGTAGTCCGACTAACTGCAGGCCACCTCTGGCGATGTACTTGCTGGCGATGTTTATTTGTTTGAACTCAAAATCGAACTTAACTCGGAACAAGGCAGTCGAATAAGTCAGCTCCTTGACGTCAAAGTCGTTCAAGCCGGCCACAGCGAGGTTGGTCAGGTTCCCCTTTAAGCTGTTTGCACAAAAAGTTTTAATTGTTTACATATTTTGTGAATGGAAAACTTACTCCACTCCACGATTGGCAAAGTCAAAGGTCCTAAAGTCCTCCGTGTACGGTGCTAAGGGTGGAATTCCGAAATCAGGAAATCCGCACGGCATCTGTTGCTTAACGTACTCGACGAATTCCCGGATATCATCATCGAATCGGGTTCCCGCTGATGCGGAAGCCACCAAAAGGCTGACTATGAGGAGAACTTGCTTCATTATGGCAATCGAAAGAGGTACTAATGGACTAGTGATGACTTTGGAGGTTCTTTCTTATAAGTTTTGTGCGCGATAAAGTTTATTAGAACCTTATCGGGCATTGTTTGCCTGGCTCTCAGTAGATAAGACGCGAGAGTGCATATACAAGTTATGACAATTAAATGTTACGTTTCAGCTGTCACTTTAATTTGCCAAGTGACACACTAGTTAAACGATTTCGTAACATAAAATATTGTTCCGGCTGTAAATTTTATTCTAATCGTTGCTTTTTTTTTCATTTTTCTTGCAGGTGAGTGAATCAGTCGGAAGGTTTTTGCGAGCCCCACAGGAGGTGAGGTGATATTAGTTTTAAGAAAGCAGTCACGGGGATAGCCTCTTAACAGTTGCACTGCTTGTTGAATTTTTTATAACCTTGCCTTTCGCCGTCTAAATATTTAGAACCTAAGAAACAGATTCATTGATAAAAACTTGTCCCATTTTGGGTATCTAAAACATCTACCAAAGAACCGATAACAAACTAGGGGAAAGGAGTTGAAACGTGTCTTGAAAAAATTACAATTGGGAAAATATAGTCGCTAAATAGCAGCTGCCAAAAACGTTTACTAATGCTATTAATCCTTATTTGAATATTCCTGAATTAAAAACACCTTGATACCGGTGATTTTCGAACTCTAAAGACTGAACCTTTCAATCTGTTTCTGGACAACTGATCCTCAAAACCGGAGCTGTGATGTCTTCCTCCGTTGAGGACTTGAAGACATCTATTGGCCTTTTTTATTTAACCTAAGGAGCTAGTGAGGCTCTTTATAAACCTCAGTGCCCTTTTTGGTTCCATTCGTCCTATATCTGCAGGAATAAGAAATGACCCTTGCATATGGATTGCTCTGCCCTTTGCCACAGCAGGGCATTCGCAAAGTATGTGTTCCGTTGTCTTCTCCACAGAGTCGACAGGAGTCGTTGTCAGAAAGTCTCATTTTTCTTAGATCGTATCTTAGTTATAACCCGTTAGGATCCTAAGATCTTTTTTGCTTAGCTCAAGTAACTTTTTTGTTTTACTACGAGCTCGGCTTATGAATCTTTTTGCCTGCCTCTGTCCTTTGGATTTTGATCGCTCGTTCATTGCCCTCAAATCCCTCATGACCTGGTTTATCCAAGCAACGGTGACTGTGTTGTCCTTGGCCAGATTGTCGAGGAGATTGAAACAGTCCCAGACTCAGGGAGCCTGAGGGCACTGAGACCAGCTTCCTTCTTTACAGAGATATGCAAAGGCGGAGGCCTGAGCATTGCCCCCATTATACCAACGCATGCTAAGCTATATAGCTTGCTAAGTTCTTGTTGGGCCGTTAACTCTTCGGTTGCTATCGCTGCATAGGTGATCATTGGTTTGATGATCTTGTTGTATGACCAATAGATCATTATTGGTTTTAAGCCGCAGGTTTGCACATATAAATTGTCTTTGTCGCCTTCTTGGTGACTTGATCAAGCTGTGAATTCCAGGTGAGAGTCTTGTCTAGGGTTACCCCCAGATATTTTACCTCTCCTAATAGGTGCGTTATTCAGCTTGATCGGTTTCAGTTCAAGTTTTTTCTTTCTTGAGAATGGTATTATGACTGTTTTTGAAGTTTTTTTGGTCAATCCCTTGTTCTGACACCATCTATAGGTTTAGTTTAGGGCCCTTTGCATGATCTCCGATAAAGTTGAGTCGTGCTTGCCGTAACAGTGATTATCACATCATCTAGGAGTTCATTTATAACTAAAGTCCACAGTAGAGGAAAAAGAACACCTCCTTGAGGACAGCCTCTAGTGGCTTTTACGGTCTTTTTTGAGCCTCCATACACCAGACAAATTATTTTACTATCTGACAAGTTAAGATATGGTTTAGTTTGGTCTGTATTTGTATTCATCTTTTGCACGTTCTGGAGCAGCTCTTTACAATTTCTGTTGTAAAATTCCAGCTGAATTCAGCTTTTCAACAAACTTCACACATTTTATGTTGATTTATGCAGAACCTACAATAATTATAGTCTCCTATTTATTTAATTTGAAAATGTATAATTTAAACTGCTACTGTCCCCCGGTAAACTGTATTCAACGTCATTCATTTTCAGCGATCGTAAGTCGTTATAGTCGCTCAGTGGTTTAGAGTCAGTGTGTTGGACTACTAAGCGAGGGGTCCCCGGTTCGACTCCCAAAGAATAAATTTAGTCCTAAGGTTTTTTTCCACTGCGCCACCTCTCGCGAACGTCTGACAAACATCCGAGAGTAAAACGGTCATGAAAGAGCTTCTCAATTAGCCATTCGGACTCGGCGTAAAATTGCAGATCCCTTCCATTCGTCTCAAAAATTGAAAACTCACACAAAAAACGAATGGTTGTGAGAAGCTAGGCCTTGGATCCCACAGACTTGTGGCGCTTATATTTATTTATTTTTTTACAAGTCGGGAAACACCAAAATAGCCGGTTTATAGGACTTTTGCAAAAAATGTTGCATACTTACAGGCTGATTCGGAGCAAGTAACTCTGATTTCAGCGTTTTTCGAGAACTAGCTATGCACTGATGTCGGATTTTTTTACATTATTTCCCTTCCGTAAGCAGTTGTCAATAAAACCCACCTATGCGCTGACGTCTCAAACTGTTCAGTGAATCAGAATTAGTTGGCCGATTGCGATGAAACAAAAACTAAATGCTGCACCATGTTAAGCTGTAGGTTTTTTCTGGAAAATCCAAACAGAATGAAAGAATAGTTTAAGCGTGATGCGTGCACAAATCCACTTACAAACGAATTTTTCTACTATACTTTGCTTGGCTGAGCTTCTGTCATTAGGTTGGACTAAAAATGTGTTGAATTTGGTCAAATTTCGACCTACTTCTTCATCTTTCAAGCAAAATTTTACAATTAAAATTGTTTCCATTCAAAAGTGACCTTCCTCCACCGTAGCCAAACGCAAAACTCTCACTAATATCCGTGAAATTGTCTTGCAACTGCATTTTCCGTCACAAGTTGTCCGCACAAAACCATAACCCGACCTTCCATTACCTCAAATTTATTGTCAGCCCTAAATTCGAACACATTACAACTCATAATTGCGCAAAATGTTCGCATGGTCCAATTCTCCACGCGAAGAAAAGGACATCGGCACAACAGTTATTAGAAATTCCTCATTGATCGACATAAATCAAAGTTATAATTATGACTGGCTATACTATGCAACAAAAGACTGCTCATTTCTTTTCATACGCATCCTCGATGGAGAAAGGAGCAGCAACAACGAAAAAAAAACTGATCACTTTTTAATTTGACTGCAAACTGCAATAGAAACCAAGTGAAACGAACAGAGTTCACTTTGAATTAAGTCCTTTTAGCCAGTAAATGAATTATCCTTGTTAAATCAAATGTGAAAAGTAAGGATCCCAAAAAGGAATCTGATACAGCGCGCCGCAGCGTCTGGGAAAACGACTCCAGATACGTCGTAGATCAGCGGAAATGAAGTCACGTGGAAAATTGCGCACCAAGGATGAAAATGATACATAAAAACTAAACCGTCGTAGGATGAGGACGATCCAGGAAAGGGGTTAATTAATGTAGGCCAGACGCTTCATTTATAAATTGAAATGCGCACTATCGCCTAAGGCCCATCCGTCGAGGATATGAATGTTAAATGTGTCACAACATAGATTTAGGTTTCCTTCTAAGATCTGGATTAACTTTTCATATGCCGATGCCTCCACATAGACGAAGGATACACACACATGGCAGTGTATGCAAAACTAGTTTGAACCGATGAGCCGGTACATTTTCCACCAAATTAAGCAATTCGAAAACGAGCCGAAAATAAACAAAAGTTCTGGCAAATGCGAAAAGGATAAATTTGCATATTATTCCGTCTCGAAGGACGAACAAAACCCGCAGCCCAAACAAACAAATCGTTAACTCACGGTTTTTGTGGAAATTAGTTGTTAATGGTCGTTAATAGATGCGACCGCTCTGATAAGATGAAGGACCAAAAGTCCCCCGGGCAAAGGGATATACAGTTCATTGTATCATGAACTTGATTTCGATTTTCTTCAAAGGATGTATGAGTGTGTGTGTGTGTTTTTTTTTTGGCAATTGTAAGAAACATGCTATATTGAGACCGAATCAAATTTGGCCGCAATTTGCTTAGGGTTTGTCTGATTCGCGACAGAAAACTTGATCCTGTTGCCATGGTTGACAGGAGACAGGAGCAGCTTGCTGCCGAGCCAATTGTTTGCAAGTTGTTGCAAAGATGTAACTCATTTGTATTCTTTTCAAATCGCAGGGAAGGGGAGTGAGTTTTTTTTTAAGTAAAACTGAAAGGACCTTGTTAGCGAATTCAAATACTGAGTGTGGTGCGTTTTTTCTGTCGAATTTTATCGTTTTTACATTCAATTTGATTGAATCGAGTTTTCGTTTCAAGGAAGGACTGCCGATGAAGCTGAAGCATTTTTTTCTTTTAGTTAAAAGTGTCCTATTAAATTTTGAGCAGTGATTTCGCATTTTCTACGACACTGATCGCCATTAAGAGCCATCCGGCACACTCTATCCTCTCCCTAAAACTGCGTACAATCCCACTTGATGACAATCCACCATTAACAGATCAATCAGTTCACTTTCAAGTGCACTGGGACTGCGACTGCCATTGGCATCCCGCATCCCTTTACTTCTGTCGCACACTGTCCATTCACGTGTCAGTTTTCAGTGTCTCTCTGCCCGTATGAAGCTGCAAATGGAGTACTTAGAGAGCCTACCTACTTAGTTATCGGCTCAACCACAAATGCTGACAGGACCATTCAATAACTGCACGCAGGACATTTGTGAAAATCCCCAAACTAATGCGACCAAAAAATGCAGAATTCATTAATCACTGCGAATGGGTTAGCATTTTGCAATAAAATATGTCGTTCGGCAAAGGACATTTATTTGATTTAATTGGCAGGATTTCAGTAATGGATTTTTTTTGTTCGTGAAATGCACTTAATCGAATTGTGAAGAATGCAAAAGATTGAAACACCTCTAACCACAGGAAATGTAATAAAATTCCATTGTCCTTATAGTTGTATCGTAATTTTCTCAAGTCCTTTTTGTCTCGCCTTCGAGGGGAATGAAATAAATATTCAAATTGAATAAAATTCGCGTTAGACGGGAATACTGATTATGATGGTCACCCATAGATGCGCCGAAGGACATGATGGAAAATATGAAAAATCAACGAACCGCGACCAGGATCGTAATAACTTTCTTTCGTTTTCTTGTCCTTTGACATTTTTTGCCTTTGAACACATTTTATGTGCGACATGTTTCATTATCCTTCGTGTGCTTATCTCCACTATAGATGTGGCCATGGGAATGTGTATGAAGAATAATCAAAAGCCAATAAACGCGCGGTTCATCTGAAGGATTTGAGAGAAAAAATCCTTCAGGATAATGGAATTTCATCTGCCGTTTTGCGCAGAAAACGCATCATACAAACTTTGTTAGGCAAATACCTTCTTCTGCCCTCATCATGATGTCCTGTGGTGTTAACCAGAAGCCTCTCTATATAGCTGTACTTATAATCTGATTCATGCGCATCGTCCTGGTGTCAAAAAAAAAAAAAAATATTGACGTGTGCTACTTTATTTCTCTTTCTATACAAACTGGGCCAGAGGAAAAAAAAATTCTAAACGGAACAGAAATAAAATTATTGAGGACGAAAAAGGATAACGAGAGACCACCCGGTGGCCACATGCTGGGCGGTTTAAAAGTATTTTTTTTTCTGTATTCCTCATTCTTTGGTGCGCTATGGCAAAAGTTAAATAAGACATCCAGCACATGTACTCTCTGTGTGTATGGACAGATTGAGCGGTGTTCGATGTCATAAAGAATCCGCTTAAGGACTTTAAGTATGATTTATCGACTGACTGTGGAAATAATTTTGTACTGCGTTGTGAGTAAAGTCTAGTGTATTTTGACAAGATCCGATTAGTATTTGTTTCAATTTTTTGGAGTTCCGCAAGGTTGTGGTATTAGACCAGTATTTGTTTGGCAGTTTGTTTTGCCTGTTTATCGCGTCGTAAATAAGATTTTTGTTGCAAAGGGATGGAGGTTGTCAGTTGGCATTGCGAAGGCATTGCACATTATTTTATGGAAAGGATGGAGGGAAGAGTTAAATATTTTAAGGATGGGGCGACCTTTTTAGGTCGTACTTTTGGAAAATTCTTCATGGGGCTTCTAAGTGTCAATGGGTCAACTAAAGTAGATGAGGAACAGCCTCCAAACATCTTAAAAGATCAAACGTCTACCGTTTAGTATTTTAGAACCCTTTTTAGGGAAAAAGGTTTATATTTCGCGGGAGAAGTTTCTAAAATGGCTTTGGGACGTATTTAAAAAATAAAAACTGGAACCAAACACTCCGAAAAAATGATCCTTTCATCTAGCAATAACAAAAAAAACCTGAAGCTCATTCGATAACGAAAAATGGACTCGTGGAGAAATTTCAAGCAAGAAGATTGGTTCAAAAATTAGTTTTTAAGGATCCCTTTAAAATTTGACTTAAAATAAATAAATAAATATTTCGGCGCGACAGGGCTGTGGGACCCTAGGCCTATCTTCCCACAACCATTCGTTTTGTGTAGGTTTTAAATTTTTGGGACGAATGGAAGGGATCTACAATTTTACGCCGAGTCCAAACGGCTAATTGAGAAGCTCTTTCATGACAGTTTTACTCTCGGATGTTTGTCAGACGTTCGCGAGAGGTGGCGCAGTGGAAAAAAACCTTAAGATGTAATTTGGTTCTTTTGGGATTCGAACCGGGGACCCCTCGCTTAGTAGCCCAACACACTAACTCTAAGCCACTGCGCCGACCGACTTGGTAGGAGAAAAATGGCTGCGATCGGGGAAAAAATAAATGCCACTCAACGAGTAGGATCAGTCCTTGTCCTGGACTGGACTAGATTTTTCTTGCCAGCTTCGCTTTCGTCTTCAACGCAGAGTTTCATGACTCGGACTGTGCCGATAGAGCGCTTTCCCCCCAAATATACGTACCTAAGTCGTCATTCTAAAAGACCAAATCACAACCCTCCATGTGACCAACTTACTCAGTCACAATTTTGTGCCACTTCAGTGAGTATCAATCTGCCGCGTCCCGAATCAGTTCTCATTACCAGAACTAAATGGCAAAAGGCACTCACAAGGGCCTAACATTGTTTCCTCTGACCTTTGTCAGAGGCTTGTCAATCAAACCTAATCAATAAATAATATCCCAAAAGTTATGATTGATTTCGAGGAGTTGAAATTGGTTTGACACCCGTCTTCTCCGACAACAAAACATAACACAGAGAAAAATCCTTCAAAAACGTCACCCGAAAGGGTAGCTGTACGTACCCTGAAACCTCTTTTATGATTTTAATTAGTGGGATAGATTTTTTTCCACTTCTGTGTGGCCTATGAGAAGATTTTCGAAAATCCGTTACATCATCATTATTGTCCCAAATCTGATCATAAATGTGCAACATAACCAAAACAACTTAAGACGAGGGTAAAACAAGAGGGACTTTCGCGGTTCCACACGGCAATCCGCGGAATGCATTTTCCAAAACCCCTCAGGATGTATGCAGTGCGAGACGTAAAACGTGATACTGTCAATTTGATTTAAACGGATTAAGGGTCACGAGATGCGAAGACAATGCGTGCACATATAGATGCAACCCCTTCCCATCTTTGTGACACTCGTTTAAAGGAAACACATGTATGCAGACAAAAAGTCGTAAAGATTTCTTGTAAATTCTCTATACAAATGGCGCAAGGACAAGGGGCGGCAATTAACTGTGTTTGTTTTCTGTCTTGTTTACACCGATTGTTGTGATTATTGTGCGATCCCGCGATCGATGGGAAGATAAAATGTGTCGCATCTATGTGGTGAATAAATTAGCCATGTCCTTGTTTTGATGGTGTTACTGTAAACGCGGAGATGCCATGGCGTGTATCAAAAATCTCGAGAACAGGCAAAGGTATCAATAAGATCGCCGTAATTGAGAGGGCCCTTGAAAACCGGCAGGACGATTCGCAAAGTTCCACTGCAAACAATTCTTTGAGAAAAAACTCCACGCGCAGGTGATGTGTGTTCGTCACCAGTAAAACATGACGGATGACTGTTATCCCTGTGCAGGGATGAAGAAGAAAAAAAAATGTAAACCAAAATCAGATCACAAGAGATCCCTCTGCGGTTCTCTTCCGTATTTTCATGCCTCAGCCAACCATGACTGACAACATGACATTTGGTGTGACAAACATCATATACAAGACGGATATCTTGCAGCATCATCCTGCAATGCAACCACCGCGCAGAGTTGTCTTATTAAAAATGCAAATCAGGATGCAGAGGGACCTCCCAAACAACGAACGACAACACGACATCTGATAGATCCTTCCGCATTTCACATTTAATTAATTCCAGTTTATTTTCAACAGACAGAGTCCTTAAAGTTTTTGTTACAGTTTCTCGAGAAATATATACACGTACACTGACATTCGATATTATGTATCCATGTGTGGAGAAAAAAAAAACAAAACAACTTTCTGATTAATTGCAAACAATTTATTCTCGGTCCTCCCTTAAATCGAAAAGGATATATACAGTCGATTTGCAATGAGGTTGGACTAAATGTTTGTCTATCATTTATTTTCGCACACAATTGGGCAATATCGAGAGACGTGTCCTTGTCCAGTCGCATTGCGAACGCGAGAACAAAAACATGTCTGCCTTCTTTTTTTTTGGGAGCAAATTCCTCATGGGATATGACATATCAGAGCAAACACCCAGCTATAGAGGACGTATTGATTAATGTCCTGTAAAATGCCAGAGCATTGTGTGCAACTTTAAATATTGGCAAACTGGATATTTTTGCAATTTCCTGTTGTTCGTTCCACTTTCGGAATGGCATGGATGGTGAAAAATTTGTTTCGATCACTCTGGAAGAGTGTGTCCTATTTGCAGTTTCTATACTCCGGTGACAGCAGTAGTTTTGATTCAAAGGACTTATTTACAAAATGTTTCTGTTGCAGTCTTATCAGATATGTGTACACCCCCATCGAGGTCCTTATCCTACATCAAGGGATGTTCTTGTCTTGTGCTCCGGGGCAAAGTGTGCAGGTGATGCACAAGTATCCTTTCGGCAGTATGCCAAAGGAAATCTGTTTATTTTCCTGTTTCTTTGTTAACTGGATTGCACACCGGTTAAACTACTGTGATCGCCATGTGCCGATAAGGATTGGGTTGCGATTGGGACCTGCATGTGGTTAGGTTAAAAGTGTGCGGCAAAGGACGTGATATTCCCTTTGCATATATATACCCAGAGTGTGTTGATGATGGGCTACTGCAAGATATAGATCGAGAGGAGGTGAAATGGTCGGGTTTCTTCAAGTGCAGGAAATTGGAAACACTATAGGCCTGAGGTGGAAATCTTGAGGTATACTAGTTGGCAGTTGTTCCTATGGAAATTTGACTACTTTTGAGTGTTGTTATGGACTGTTTTCGAAATATGTAGTTCAATTTGACTGTTTTTGTTTTGAAAGTTCCAAGATAATGTCCTTAAAGCGTCAATATTGGTTGATTTTGAGGGTCGGAATCGTAAATGGCAGTAAGATGCTGAAGGAACCCGGAAAAGGGGTTCTTATAACCTACAGCCTACAGCTGTGTGTACTTGCATCAAACTTGGTTTCCGATTGCTGTAGGCTCTCTGAATTTTTAATTTAGCTTGCCATTTATACCAAATTCAGTATTGAGGAACAAGTTCCGTGTGACGCAGTCGTGCACATTTTTTTTTTAACAGAATTGACTCGGCTTTTTTTCGGTCCCGTTTGCGTTGACGGATTTTTGAGGAGGAGAATTAACAGCGAACTCTACGAGCTGTACAGCGACATCGCCCTGGTCAAAAAACTACGCTTCAGTCGTCTAAGATGGCAGGGACATGTAGAGAGAATGGACACCAACGCTCCGGCCCGAAGAGTCTTCGTTTCCAACCCGGAGGGACAACGCAGTAGAGGAAGACCTCGCCCAAGTGGAAGGGGACCTCAAGCAACTTGGAGTACGCAACTGGAGGCAGTTAGCCAAAGATCGCGCTAACTGGAGAGGCGTATTGGTTGAGGCCCAGGTCCACCCCGGACTGTAGCGCCGCCTAAGTAAGTAAGTAGACTCCCGGCTAATTTTTTTGGCTTCACTTGCAGCCGTTTGTATTAGTACACTTTAGAAAGAAAAAGGCAAAGGTCTGAAATGGGAATCTTGTGGCACGCCACCTCCTTTCCTTTGAGAAGCATCTTTGAACGACGCCATCGGAGAACGCTGCCGGTTAGCAGGCAAAAGCCATCCAATCAATCACTCTCTGGTCTCTGCATTGTTGATTTGTAGCATTTGTTGTAAAATACAACATGCGGGGACACACCTAAGGAGATTCGCCTTTCACTTGGTCCATATTTCATAAGAATCGATTGTGAAATAAGCCCGTAATCGGTACGAAAAAAAATGACTTAAGCGACCATCATGAGAATGAGAGTGGTTAAAATGAGAGTGACAGCAGACCACACAAAAACTTTAACTGCTTGCTGTTTGAATCTGTCATTGGAAAGAGGCCTAAGCGGAGGGTTTGAGTTTGAGTGTTGAAAACTGGTTGTAAACGTTGGAAGAACCGAAAATCTACAACTTTTATGCTCATTTTTAGCTTCCATTGAACGTAGAGCATTATGTCTACGTCAAACTTTGATTATTCTCCACAACTCTAACTATTATCCCATGAATCGTTTGCCCAACTGAGTGTGTTCAATTTTAAAAGCAATGGCCGTTAGTCACATTTGCAATGCAAAATACACCAAAAAAAGGATTACCAGCTCAAGGTTTCCCACAGATAATAATGGTAAACGATGGAGATTTGCCATTTCTTGAAAGCCGTCCGCCTTTCTTTAAGGCAAACAAAAATAGTCCTTACCTCCTGCAATGCAAAACAATTTACGACAAATTCAAAATCGATTTCGACAATAATAGAGCGCACAATACTTAATCGTGTGTCATTGCAAGGATTTTCCGCCCTGCTGGAGGACTCTCTCTCCATCTACTTTGATAAAAAATTCAATTTTGTGCAAATGTCGTAAGAAGGAAAGGATTAAAATGCATTTCTTTCAATACCGGCAAGGACTCCTACCTGGTATCTATTTGTGGAACATGTGTTGCACAGTTTTGCAAAGGACCGACCCGAATACCGATTAGCAGTTTTTTGTTCACTCTTTTCTCCAGTGTTGTGGAAAAGGAGTTGTGTTTTCGCAAAGTGATTATTTGCCAAAAAAGGATTAGAGGTTTGAGTGATTAAAATAATTACAATCATCGAAGGAAGCGTTCCAATTTGTTTTTTTCTGTCTATCTGCTTGCTGACGGATTATAGTGTTTGGAAAAAAAAGAAACCAACCCCTCCTGGTTGCCGACTGTCTATTTATTCAACACTTCCGTCTAATGCACCGCTGTCAACTTGGAATGTAATAAAATGCAAAATTTATTTGACGTTTATTACCATGGCCCGCGAGCGGTCGTTTGTGATGGTTTTGCTTGATTTTTTGAAAAGTGACCGAGTTTCTATTGATAAAGTGTGGAACGAGTTGTGTTGTTGGGATTAGTTCCACTGGCCCATTGTCGTGAGTGCGGAGTCTGTTATCCTCGAATGCGATTGTCCCAACACGTTTTGTCGCTGCGATGTCATTTGCACGCGTTTCGTCAAAAGCAGTGGATATTTTTGGGGAGTGGACATCACGTGCAGGCTGTTGATTTAGGATGAGCGAGGGTTGATTTTGTAATGGACATTGAAGTGATTTTATCGTTGTAACTAATGCTGTACTTTCATGGGCTTTTATTGTATAATATTCCTCGGTGGTTGTCAGTTTGTAGCAGCTGGTTTAAGACGGTTTTACTTTCACAATAATTGTAGGAAAAATATGAATTGATGCAGTCCGAGCAAAGGTGTATATCCCACAAGGATCAGCGAAGGTAAATACCTTTCAATTTGTAACTATCAAAAATTTGTTAAGATACCATCGAAACGTCCATAGCACACCTTTGTGTGTAACTTACAAAATTGACAGAAACGATGCCAAAAAGGACACGAACAATTAAACATTCTAAGCACTCGGAAGGGCTTTAATATTTTTGTTCCCCTGACTGGCCTTTAATTATAGTATCCCTCTGAATACAAAAATACACAAATGGACGCGTGCCTCTATAATCAGCCATGGATAGTGTGGATATGCCTCGGACTCGCATAGATAATTGTTGTGATTCCAATCGTTCCAACAATTTGTAGGAATTAGAAGATTAAACACGGGAGTGTGGGATGAATTACAGGTCGGCTGGGATAATTAAATTAAGAATTCACCCCAAAAGAGAATGTGTGTTCGGAAACCTAAGGATAAGGGTAGGCGTTCATTTCTCACTGCAATGATAAATGTACCTGTCAGTCAACGACGACGACGGTGAAGGAGAGAACGCCAAACGCAGTTTTGCGCGGGGCTAAAGTCACTTAAGCGACAAATTACGTATCCTACCGGCGGCGGTGATATATTCTTTTCCTTTGAAGAGACAAAGTCACGTCAAGCTGTAAAGTCGCAACCATTTTTTTTTTTTTAATTTTGACAGATGTATATGGAGTGAAGTGCCTTTTGCCAATATTGATCATTAATCTGCCCCGTTTCGTTATCTGATTTCAAGATCAATCTTCATAAATGTCACTACCGACATTGGAAAGCATCCATAAGTAGTAGTATCACTTTCGATGGTCTTGGGTTATGTAATCGATCTTTAATTGCGTGTGCAATTGATTGAATCCGCTTGATGAGATCAATGGGTAATCTCTTCATAGATAAATATCAAAGATTTTTTTCTCTTAAGAGTCCACCAACTGATACCTATAGATGCAGCAGAACGATAGAAAGTCTTGCGTCATCGTCGGTATGAGAGATTATATTCGTCTGGCAGTCAGAACAATTAGTTGAAAGATGACACTTTCGATTGTCGGTTGAGAGTGAAATCGATTGACAAGAGGAAAAGAGGAAAAGAGAGGTTTAAGGGCTATGTGGTTTGACACAAGCGACAGGTAGCGCGACATCAAAGTGATGTTGTAGACTTTGTGTCGAAATAGAATCGGTTTAGAGGTTTTTTTAGGAATGAGGTTTCTTTTTATTGCAGGCGCTTTACAAAAAGCTTTAAGCTTTATGAGGAAAAAGAGGTTTAAGGGCTTCGTGTCAATATTGAATAGGTTCTGGGTGTTTTTTGAGGTTTGAGGTTTATTTTTATTCCAGGAGCTTTACAAAAAGCTTTAAGAGGAAAAAGAGGTTTAAGGGCTCCGTGTCAATATTGAATAGGTTTATAGGTTTTTTTTAGGAATGAGGTTTCTTTTTATTGCAGGAGCTTTACAAAAAGCTTTAAGCTTTAAGAGGAAAAAGAGGTTTAAGGGCTCCGTGTCAATATAGAATAGGTTCAGGGTGTTTTTTGAGGAATGAGGTTGTTTTTTATTGCAGGAGCTTTACAAAAAGCTTTAAGCTCTAAGAGAAAAAGAGTGGTTTAAGGGCTCCTTGTCAATATTGAATAGGTTCAGGGCGTTTTTTGAGGAATGAGGTTTCTTTTTATTGCAGGAGCTTTACAAAAAGCTTTAAGCTTTAAGAGAAAAAGAGAGGTTTAAGGGTTCCGTGTCATTATTGAATAGGTTTAGAGTTTTTTTTAGGAATGAACTTAGGATCTTTAAATAAAGCTTTAAGCTGTATATTAAAAAATGTATTTACAGGTTCCTACTTTATTTCGGCGTCAAACTTTCCTCTAGATCAAATAATTTAAAAAAATGCAAATGCTTAAAGAACTTTTACTGGAAAAACGAGATCAAAAGCTTTAAAAAAAGCTCAAAACAGCTTACACGAACCTTCATTCTCATTCTCACCTAAAACCTGGCGAGTTGCATGCAATTTTGGATTACATTTTGAAGGCTGGGGTAGCTCAATTAATACGGGGAAAAAAAACAATTGACGGTTAAATCAGTTAAATAAACCTCCAACCAAATTGCACCACATGACAGCTGCTCGGTGATACGACATTCAACCCCTTTCCCACCAATCCAATCATTTTCCGGTGGTAAAATCCCAAAAATGCACCGAAATCCTTACCCTTTCCTATTGCAATATCCATGAAGCCCATAACAATCATATTTCTGACAAAACACATGTCACATTGCAGTGTAATATATATTTCCACTTTGGTATCTTGCCAATCGGGATATGATTTACTGAATACAACACACCAAAAAAAAAAACTGCAAAGGTCCGACACACACCATTCTTGTAATTATCCCAAAGCGCAGCGGAATAAAGTCGATTACATCGATATACCGGAGACTTTTTGACTTCTCTATCATTCACAACCCTTCTGCGCCGTCCATCGAGCGAGAGAGTGACCGCTGGCAGCAGTAGCAGCTGAAGTTGGCCGCATGTAACTTAATATTTGAGTAAAAATTATGACATTTCCACCACCCCATGTGGTCCGCGTTAAGTGGTTACACATGTGTATAATTAAAATGCACCAAATGGTAATACGCTGGTTGGGAATTGAATTTGTTATTTTTTTCCTTTCATTCTTTTTGTAAATTTCGCACACGTGCCGTTTGCACTATGCCACGCAACTCTTTGGCGAGGTGGCTTCTTGTTAATGGAGGTTGCATTCTAAAAGCAATTAATAAGTGGCACGCGATCTTGTGGTAATTTGCAGAAAACGCTTTTCGTATAGCAGAATCGAGGGAGTCTGTTAGAAAATGCATTTTGGACGGCGGGATATTTTTCCTTTTATCTTTGCTGTACTAATTGTTTAAAAAAAATCTCCATAACTCTTTTTTTCATTTTTGGGAAGAGTATGGGCCAAGTGATGGAGCCTTGTGGTACTCTTCCCATCTCCCTGATGGGCTCTACCAATACGTCTTTTTGTTTATCCCTGTTCTTGGCCATTAACGACCACTTAGTTGAGGTCCTTTTCTAATTGATTTAGGGCAGCCAACATTATAAGAACTAGATTTAGTTTACTCCGGAAAATATTGTAGTTACTCTTCTTGCAATAGAAGGTTGAATTCCATTGATTGTCGTCAAAAGATTCACAAAGCATACTGATCCACTTTATCCGACGACTTATAAACCAGGTCACCCATCTCCCATACAGTCCTTGCCCACCCCTACTACCCAGGCTGTCATTTGAAAGGATTCTACGTGCAACTTCAGGGATTTTCCTCTTCTTTTTAATTTCCTGTTAGTGAATAACCTCATTTGAAAAGCTTTCATCAATAAGAAGAGTTACCTATCGGTATTTTTCCATGGCATAAAAATATACACGTATACCTTCTTTTCAAACGGATATTTATTTCTGTTTGTCCTGCGGTAGTCCCTCATTCAATTTACCTACCCCAACGGGGACATTAAAAGGGGGAAACGCATTTAGAGGAAGTAATGCAAAATGGTCCTTCGTCCCGCACTTATTATTAAATTATAATTGCTTTTGTTTTCGCGGTCACGGAGGAACAAAAGGACGCTTTTTTTGTTGTATTTCTTGCTGCTGCATGTGTACCGTCTACGAATAGGACAGATGTTTAAATGGAGTTTGCAAGAGTCCCATTGAAAGGATACGCAATATGAATTGGTAATTTTCATACACGCCAACGAGGACATGGTCAGGGGAATAAAACACAAAAAAGGGTGTTAAAGCAAACAGCTAATAGTGCGGATGCGCGTCAGGATAAACAAGACTAGCGCGGACTTTGATGCACGGAAGGAGTGGTTGCTTCAAATACATTTTATTAATTGAAATTGAATAATTGAAATGAAAGGGTTGAATGGTGTTCTTTTGTTGCTTGAGTTGGCATGTGTTTTGTAACGGTGGACATGTCGGACAAAGCGTGGCGATGTGCACGGACTGAGCTTCATTAGTGAACAGAATGTAGTCCTAACGAGGAGTAATTTTTTCGGGAATGATGCATGCGCACAATAATATCGCATTAGTGGCATTTACCGAGGCAGAAAAATAAAAGAGAGATGGGATTATTTTAATTGAGTTAACAAGATCAACAATGACCCTTTGAAGCGGTCGGTGGTGTTTTGGGCATTTTTTTGTTGTTGTTTTGTTTTAATGCAGGAGCGAGTAAAGTCATTCATTTGATTTGATGCTTGCAATTTTAATATACCATTTCGTCGCTCAAAGTAGTGCTTTGTTGATCAGTGATCTTCACACGTTCAACTGCATTAAACCCGATGTGTTGTTGATTGTTGATCTTGCACTTTGCTGGTACTTGCTTTCCATAGATCACGTTATCTGCAGTACTGTGCTGATCATTAGCTAGATCAGTGATCTTCAAATTTGCAGTTGCTTCGGAATAGCTTTTTTGACCGATGATCTTTTAGTTTATTGATTTTTCAATTGGGCACTGCATAGCAAACTTCAGCGTCTACCGAGCTTGGTGAATCATTGGCTAGATCAGTGATCTTCACACTTTCAGTTGCATCAAACCCGATTTGTTGTTGATCTTTGATCTTGCACTCAGCTGGTACTTTCTTTGCATAGATCACGATGCTACATATTTGTCGTTATCTGCAGTGCTGTGTTGATCATTAGCTAGATCAGTGATCTTCAAACTTTTAGGTGCTGCTTTTTTGTCCGCTGAAGTTTCAGTGCATTCATTTTTCAATTGGGCACTACATAACAAGCTTCAGCGTCTACCGAGCTTGGTGAAGCATTGGCTAGATCAGTGATCTTTCAACGTTTAGTTTCCTTTAAGTCGATTTCTTTATAGTTACTGATCTTCCACTTTGTGGGACTTCTTTTATTGAAGTTGTCTACAGCAAACGTTTAACTTCCTCCATTGCTGTGTTGATCGTTTGCTTGATCAGTGATCTTCAAACTTTTATTAGACTAAAAATCGATTCCTTATTGTTTCTTCAGCTACATACAACAAACCTTTCGATTTCTGTGATCACTGTGATAGTCACTTACAAGATCACTGATCTGTCATCTTTTTTCTTGCATTTCTCGATTTTCTCACCACATCCTCAAACTTAATCCAACCGAAGCGATACACCTAAGCCTACCAACACAAAAATAGCTCTGAGTAATTCCCACATATCAAATCAACAGATTACCAACAATTATCCTTGTGGCACTCCGTGTTTTATTTACAGAACAGTTGCCAACTTCAATCTAAAATCCATTTCATTCAATTTTCTAATGCATAGTTTTGAATTTTTTATCCTTTCAGGTAAGCCGATAATTTGTTCTAAATTTACGCCCATCCATCTCTCCACGGAAGCCATTTAGTTGTACGTAAGTAATGACAACCATGAGACACCTTTTAAAAAAAAACCGACCGCGTTAACGCCCATTCGAAAATCGATTTCGAAATAGTTTTAAATCCCTTAAAAAATTGTCATCTAACAAATAAAAAAGAAAACATCCTTGCGTCACTTGGAAGACAAGAAAAATCAACCACACGAATCCTCCTAATCCTACGAGATGAATTGTTAAGTATTCATCACCATGAGGAGGGAATCCTGTTGATTTTTTTTTGTGTGAATTCGAAGACATTTGACTGATATGTCGCAAGATCGCTTTGTGCATCCTCCTTGTGTTTTTTTCTTTTCACTTTTTTTTGCAAGACTGATCGAATTTCTCCCCACACTGTCAATATGATTGATTTTTTTTTCTCAGACATCCTTGTGCAGTTTTGCAGCATTATTTTGGCGTAATTTTCCTCCTTTAAGGATACGCTTTTACTTTTTTTATTATTTCCTTAATGGATGCATTATTATGATGGATGATGTTTCTCAAGATTCGCTACGGCTCTGCTCTAAGGACATGCAAATGTGTTTTGTGGCTTTCGTTTTCATCATTGAGGATCATTAATAATTATTAAGGAATAATTTACAAAACATTGCAACAGATAATCCATATTCCATGCACACACAACAAGAATCTTAACGTTCTATTGTGTTGATGACTTGTGATTGGATACAGAATTAGATTTTGAACATCTGCGGTTGAAGCGCAGCATCATCAAAATGGGATTCTTCACGTCAAATCCAATTTTGCTTACGTCATCTCGTATCCTGTATATAATACATCAACTCGAGCGTAATAATCCAGAAAAATTAAAATTTGCCGAATGGAAAAGGAAGTGTTTTCCTTTGAGAGGACAAAAGCATAATCCCTAGGATGGAAAAGAATCGAAAAATCCTTGCAAATCTATGGAAAAAATTGTCAAATATTTGTACGAAAGAGTGCAGTCGAGCGAGGATATTTTTTCCAATGGCTTGATGCGATTTGCATGAGATTTTTCGCACATATTTATCTCAGGCAGAGAGTGGACTATGTGATGCAGTGATGAAGGGATAAGGAAGTCTTTTGCGAATAATTGGCTGTGTTTTTTCGGGAAATGAATGCATTTTTCGCACTTAATTTTGTGGATGCAAGAAGAGCAGATGCATAGGAAATTCTTGAATCACTTTTGAGTTCGCAAGCAGGTTTTCTGCTTCAAATTGGAAATGAGCGGATATTTCTAGAAGCATTGGATCAAGCAGTCGTCCAAGCCGTCTGTCTGTTGGCTTCAACATGAGTGGATCTTTCTTAATTTTGTCAAAATATTCTATTTCAAGCTACACCTCTTTTCGAACTTATTTAAGGAAGTCCGATATCCGCCATAGCGATGTAGTTTTGAACACTTTTTGTATAATTGGCTAGATCAGTCAGTTTTTTTACGTGGATAACTAGCGATCGAGTGATCGTTCCAGATCTTTAACTTTGGTATTCTGAGTTTTTAAATCCCAACAGTAAAATACTTAAGAAAGTATGATCTTCTTGATCTTGAATGTTTCGACTTTATTTAGATTGAGGATCAGTTGAATATAACACATTCCCTGGGTTGCAAAGACCAGTAACTTATTCAGACATAGTCTGTAAAATTTGCCTTGCATATGTTTACCAAAAATTTGGTACGATCGCGATCAGTTAACTTGGTTGCTAGTTTTTAATAATTTTTGAGGATCGATAGAATAATTTTTGAAGAACTTTATTAGAATTCAAGTCAGCTTGAAAGATCGGCGGATCACATATTTCATTTAAGAAGTCTATAATATTTTTGCCTGGATCGCGATCACTTGAGTTTATTACCCATATGAGACTTCTGTTTGTACCGAAATTGAGGATCAGTAGGTAAATTTGTTTGTGATCGCGATCACTAAATCTTATTTCCATCTTTCTGATCGCGGTCACCTAATTTTATTGACAGCTTTCTTCAAAACTAGTATTAAATTTTTGATAACGCAGTAGGTTATGTTAAGGATTACTTTCTGTAAAATGTATTTAAGAACGGGCGATCGGATTAGTTCTTTTTGGAATCTGTTTTGAATGCTCACTATGATTTATGCTGGAATTTCCATTCTTGGCACTGAGGATCAGTTAAGTTAAGTGATCGTTGCTGCCATATTTGGCCCGCTTTTTAGAAATTATTACGAGGATCAGTTTCAATTTATGGTATCGAGGATCACTGATCTTGAGTACTTTTTTGACTAACTATCTACCTCTTAAGTAGTAAATACGATCACTGATCAGATTTTGAGCTATTTTTTCATCGAAACTATCTCGATTCCATCCACTCCACTTCACCATCCTTCCTGTAATTGCCTCTGTAAACAACCTTCGTGTCATAATCTCTTTCTCATAAATTGTCATCGGTTTAGAGTAGGAAATAAAAATATTCCCACCGTTACATTTTTACGTTTTTTTTTTACTTTCCAACGAAAATTCGCATTCTTTCTCAAGTAAAATGTCACAATTTCGTAAAATTTAATTTAAACAGACAAAAGACCTACAAGACCCCACCTTAGGTAACCGCAAAAAATCATCACCTTTTGCAGCCGTTTAACAAAGATTTGCCAGGGCAGAGTATACCTTTTACCATCCGAATCGTCCTAGAAAAAAATCCTTAAAAAAAAAATAAAACACACACAAAATATGAAATTTCTTTAAAGAAAGTGAAACTTCTCTCTGTCCTCTCCGGTGAAATGTACACCCCTCTTCATAAATTGCATGTGCAAGCCTCTGCCCTGTGTACGCGTCCCCCTCGTAAATTCCAACTTTCAACTGACGGCACTCATCATCGTCATTCTACAGTGAAAAACAGTAATTAAATGGGGTGCAACGATAACGACAGAATATTTCAGACTTTCCGCCCGAAAAAGGACTGTACAGGACCGGGTATATCTGATTCTAAATAACGAGATGTGATGCTGTCCAGAGATGAAGTCATCGTTCTCCTTCGGGGCATACACTGTTGGTTGTGTATGCGACTGGCACCCTCTCTCATTGTTTTGGTCAGTTTGGTGCATTTTTCCTCTATAGACACAGCGTGAAAAGCTCGAGGACGAAATTCTGTCCGGATTAAGTCGATATGACATTGGCATCGTGATAATTATGCAAATGAATCGTGGTGGGGGGTTGCCTGACAGATGAAAAGGATTGCAGTGTATACTCACCACATGGTGCTTCTAGGACTAATCTGCGCGTCCGCATTTGGCAGCGAAAGTGTATTCATGCGCAAAAAGGAGTCGATCGATAAATTCACATATATATCGAACATAGAAGATGACATAATTATTGCGCAAAACGAATCCTTTCCCATTTCGATGCCGTTGTAGTGTTCGCGCCTTTTCATACAGTCTTAAAGGAAATATATGTTACTCCAGGATGACACACGACGTCATTTCGCAATATCCTTCGATTCGATGCGGTTGACAAAAGGTGAAAGTATTTTTGCGATAGTGTTGCGACCCTTGCTGCAAATGTTTTCACGCTCTAATTAGTTGTGTGTCCTTATTTGTAATTTATTTGTTACAAGTGAAATTGCAATTTTCCTCGCAGAAATTGTTTTTCTTGTCTGTCGCAGATTTTCCACTACATAAAGTACGTTTGATACGAATAAGTCTAGATAAGTAAGATGTTAGACGGTAGACAGCGTGGAAAGGATGTTGCATCTGGCTGTTTTGTGGTAGACCGGGAGTTGATGTTGGAATGGTTGCGATTGAGTCTGTTTGGGTGACGAGGATCAGTGATCGTGGTAATCTAGTATTAGTTTTATCTTTTCGTTATA
The DNA here is from genome assembly GCA_936431705.1 of Cheilosia pagana. NCBI lineage: Eukaryota > Metazoa > Arthropoda > Insecta > Diptera > Syrphidae > Cheilosia > Cheilosia pagana. Next base: position 2,350,808 of record OW386169.1, read on the forward strand.
AACTCCTTAAATTGAGTGCTGATCTTGGGAATAATTTGCTTGAGATCGGTGCACTTGAGTATTTTGTATACAACTTTACAACTTTTACGATCGCCGATCGATCAACAAACAGAAATATTGTGCGAGATTGCTTATTATCGCCACCAAAAGTTTCGAAAACGACGGTCAATTGGATTTAATCACAGAAACACTCAAGAAGCTGTTCGAGTGAAATTCGGCGATCACTTTAAAAAAGTATATACGATCAGTTTCAAATTTGTATACCTCGTAGAAGATCCTCAAAGGCATGAATATTGTTGATCACTTCTTCAATGTAAGATCACTTAATTCATTTATAATTATCATAGATCTCCTCATGACAAGTGATGTCATTTTGAAGATCAGTAGTCGATGTGGTACAACGATCAGTCTCCAATGTTGTTTCTCTTGAACTGGCTTCAAGCAATTTACAAAGATCTCTATTATTTGTCTTTTTTTTCCTACTCATGATGATCAGTCACGATCGTGTTCACGATCTCTTGTAGATCACTTGAGTTCATAGGAGATATTTTTCTTTATAGTGGATTTTACAGAACCAATGTGTCAATACGTGTTCACATGTTTAAATATTGCAAAAAAATCATTTGTCATAAAGCAACAACCCTTAAGGACAAGTGGTACCAAAAGTGTATTAAAAATCACTCGTCATAAATTCGCGAACTCATTCATTTATGGGTATTTGAATTTTTCCCTCCCTACACATCATTCAATATTAAATCGCAATTTAATTTGTCAGAGTGCCGCACCACCATACAGCACGCTTTCACTGTCGATTTAATGGCGGACAAAAAATGTTGTCAATCTGTTTCACCATATACATCACGCTACCTTTCCGCAGCTACAAATCCCCCGTTCATTCGTTGAGGTGATTCCGTTTTTTTGAGCTTCCTAAAACGAGAATTTCATTTAATTTATCCATGCGTTCAAAAAATGTTCCCACTCTGCCTTTTAACCGGTGAAAGGCTGAAGTGTATGAAATATTAAAACGAAGCGACATTTCCACTTAAGTGGAGATGTTACACAAAACAACAGCAACAGTGGGGGGAAACCCACATAAAAACTGTTTAATTATGAATATGGCCGACGTTTCAAAGGAGCCTATGGGCATCCTGCATCCATATACATAATTTGATTGAATGTCCAGCAGACGAGAAGTAAATTTATTAACTTCCTACAGGTGCAGCTACTGCAGGATGCTCTGGGCATTTATCGATTGTCTGACTGTGTGTCTCTGATGGTGGGCGGTGGGTTCGCCCTCTTAATGCGATTAAGACTGCGGCCTTAGATGTGAGTCAAAATGTGGTTCCTCTACAATACCATGGGGAATCGCAGCTCTTCCTTTTTTCCAAATTCAATTCCCCCATTGAAAGGGGGGATTATTAGACTGAAGCCGTTTCACATATTTCCTGTATTTGTAGTCGAAATCATAAATTTATTACTTCCGTTCGATAAAGTTATCCCATTTGATATGTTAGACAGAGATCAAAATGAAAATGTTTTTCCTTCTATTATTGCGATGTCCTTTTTTTATTCGTACGAGACTTCTTCAAGTTTGCAAAGCTGTTTTATTATGTTTTATTGGTGCGAAAGATGAAAGGAGCGCATCTTAGTAAGATGCAGGGGGCATGAGTCTGCTCCCCTTCTTTGTGGATGAAAGACGTATTTTTCTTTTTAAGTTTGATCGAAGAATGCGTAAGGGTTTTGATATGACTTTGGGGGGAAATGTGTGGACGGACAGACAAACAAATAAGTATATTGCACAAGCAATTCAATTTCGTCGGAGTGGCATTACGAATTCAAATGGCTCGTCATATTTCAGAAGGACGACGAATATTAACGAGGGTGTCTGACCCAGTTTTTTGTTCTCTTGTTTTTCTTGGTATTGATTTTCTTTATCTCTTGAATTGTTTCTGTCGAGTGTTAAAGTTGGACAGTGGGAAAAATGCTGAATTTAAATATATTTAAGTTTGGGGTTTTCAAGAAGTTTTTAAGTCAAACTTTTCACTCTTTTTGTTGAGGTTTTTTGAATGAGTTTGGGTTTTTTTTAGGGGAACATCGTCCTTCAAAGCCTTCATACATGCCTAGAAGTAGGAATCTACCATAGTAGGGATTGGAAGCAGTTCATCACTGATTTGTATAGCTCTTTGGCTGTCCGGGAGCTGCGTACTACCACTTTAATGGTGTACGAAAAAGATTTGATCCTCTTGGAGCATTTATCGCAACGATATGAGGCAGGTTTGCATGGGCCTGATGAAAAATCTCTGTCGCTCTGTCGCTGTACTTTTTTAAGCTGTTTGGGGTTGCTTAAATCCGTCGTAGGTACGATTTTCTATATCCAATCGATGATCTTTGCAGAGATTCCATAACCCTTAAAGCTTTAGTTGTCGTTGGGATTTTTTTTTCTTTATAAAGGGTTTCCAATCGGGTGTCTCTTAAGGAGGGGCCTGTGAAGACTTAAAGCAAGCCGTTCATCTGATTCCACCATGAATCATCGTCACCATTCAAATGTTCCATCATAAAACAAAAAATATCTAAGAAGAAAAATATTCCAGCAAGTTTTCCGCGGGGATATAAATTACAATCGATTACGTAATTAAAGAATTACCTACCATTCACCGCACATGTGAATTTCCGAAGCACTATACCCCAGATGCCATTATCTTAACCGCATCGGAAGAGAGTTTCTTTCCGCTTCTCCTCATCATATATACTCGATCTGCAATTGCGACCACTTTCACCAAAGTACGCGGTACTAACTGCCGGTTAATAGGTTTTTTTTTTTTTTTGTTGTTAACTTCTCCGCCAGCTTGTTACTTGTTACTGCCTCAATTCATATTTCAGCTAGCCAATTTCACTGTCATCTGTGTATATGTACATTCCCTCTGCATCCTTCAAGCCGCGCAAGAAATGATAGATGCCGAAGATAACGTTGCTGATAGATTCATTTTGACGATGGAGCGCATACCTATGGCGGAAATTAATTTCGCGGATGTAAAATCCTATGGAAATGGTTATGATTGTTGTATTTATATGTGTGCGTCACTTTTGGCACAATCGTCTCTCTCAATGCGTGCCGGTTGGAGTTCAATGTACCTACTCGCGATGACAGACAGGTCTGGTCGTTTTGAATGAAATTCACGAATATTCTTAATAGCCGCGTGGTGGCTTCTTTGCCCTTTTAATGGCGCGTCCGAGTCCGAGTCATCTCTGATTGATTTTTTGAGGCATGCTAATTGGCTGCGTATTTTTAAACTTTGCTTTTAAAAATGTTATTCGCTGAAAACAAAAACACACACATAATGGATCTCTTGTCATTCATTTGGGTAGAGCGGTTTGCATATAGGCAACCACAATTTCACACTCGAATGAGTGTCAACCGGAATTGATGGCATTGCTGTCATTTGTCTCATTCTTTCTCTCAATATAGCTGTGGCAAAACAAAGGAAAATCAGGAAATCATTAGGTGTGGCTAATTGCGGCTGTTTGTATGCACTCACTCGCTTGATTTTCACACCTTCCCGTACCGAATGGTGTAGGACATTTCATTTTTTAAAGAGTGCGACTAAGTAATAGGAAGAAGGAAATCCTTTGTTAATGGTTGCAAAGTGCCGGGCGTATTTAAATTGATTTTTTAGACAATCTCTGTGGAGTTCCAAGAGGTCCTTTGAAAATCTTTACTGCAAAGTTGTTGAAACGCCACAAAAGCATATACACACAAACACTTTGTGTCGTTTTCCTTGTTGGAACGGAACGAAAAAATGTATATGCGATATTGACGTGACTTTCGGTTTTTTAAATGCAATTTTCTAAAGTTCGGCATCCTGTTTTTTATTGTAGGTACCTATAGGCAGTAGCGGGGACTTGTTAATACTACTTGCAGCCATCGGCAAGGGTATTGAGCATCCCACTGGGAAGATCGATCATAACCAGCAAAGCATTCAGTCCAGTTGGTCAATATTTATTTATCTTAGCATGATTCGAATCGTCTCAGCGAAGTAGAAAGCCAGGTCTGTGACTTGAAACAATTTTTTCCTGACCAGCTCCTTCAATCCTAGTGTCTTCCAAATATTTTCAATGAAGCTCGGCTTTAGCAGCTACTTTTGAGTAGATTTTGAGTATTGATTTCCACATTTATAGGCGGCTTTGTGTTTTTGGTTAGTGTCCACCAGTGGCGTGGCGTGAACATTTTAAAACTAAATGTATGAACACAATTCATTTTTTTTTCACTGAAATAGATTTATGTGATGAAAGATCCAAATTTAAATTATCTATTTTGAATTTTACAATGTCCTAAATATTGTTACTAATAAATATTAAATTATCTTGAATTATTATAACATTTAATCAAAGCTCGGTAGATGAATAAAGAATAATAATTTAAAAAAAGGTGTCACATAAAAAATCAAAAAAAAAGGGAGTAAAGCAAATTTTCTCATAAAATCCATAAAATCCAGTGAGAGAGTTTTAATAACCCGACATATTTGATGGTGGAAATTTAAAAAGGGAAGTCGGTAGGAATCGGGTTAAATGGACGCCACGCCACTGGTGTTCACAGAATAAAGCCTGTCCTGCACTTACAAGAACGCATTGGGTGTTAATGACTGCTTTTTGGGACTGCAGATCGTAAGGGGTCGCTCTCTGACTTCAAGACTTCACTGTAAAATCTGTGATTAAACCAGTAGCCGCCAAGAAATTGTCAATTTATTCTTAGGTATTGGCATTCAGCACTTGAAAGCCTGATTATTGACGCCACACAAGTTCACTGGTTTAATCCAAATTTTGCACATTTAAGGGGTCTGTACTTCGAATGTGTTTGGGTGAATGGATATTACCAGTTTTATCATGCTGTTTGGCGTGAAATTTCTTAGCACCATTGAAAAGTAAAGTACAACCAAGTTCACCCCCCATCTGACGAATGATATCAGCAAAGTCCGTTCTAAAAGTCGGATTACTACCCAGACAAGTTGTCGCGGTTAAAGTCTTCGATTAGCTGTCATCTCTCTGATATTTTTTCTGACTCTATTTCTTTGTTAAGTTTCACTCCTAAATTATGACTGGTACTGACACATCTTACCCCGGTCAGGGCGATGACATAATTCGCGTTTAATATGACTGCAAGTTCTGTATTTACCCAAATGCGCTGGCATTTCATTCATTTTTGACTGATTTAAGTGATCTAGCTAAAAATAAATCATTCGCAATCTCATTCGACACTTCCGCTTCAATATATAAAATCTCTTCGACATCTTGCACCTGAACGCGTCCAAAAATAAATTCCCAATGTTTATTGAAAAAGTAATACTGTGTTTCTTCGCCCGCCCGCTTGGCAGGTAATTGAAGGTTTTGCTCTTAAATTCTATTTTCCGCTCAATGACCTGCTAATTTTCTCTCATCACCTCGTATTTGGTTTTTCTTTGCCACTCTCGATAGTTTTCTTAAATCAAGTGAAAGGTACTATACTCATAAACAAAAATGAGCGAATAAATTGCCGAATAAATCACAGCGATGCTGAAAATATTTTATATAACAATTTCAAATTAATTACCTCGCCGAGAGTAGCTTTATCTAATTATAAAGGAGAGAGAGAAAAAGTGTAATCTCGTTAAATGCGATCAATGTCATGTTATCTCGGTGTCGGATAATTTGTTTTCAACAAGAGAACAAAACAAAATGAAGCTCGAGGAAAACATTATCTACAGCATTGTATCTTAAACTTTCGTCAGGAAAAAAAGTAGTTTCACTTTTTTTTGTGTTGCTTGTTTTTTTTCTTGTTGCTTATTTAATTTTTTTCGTCACGAAAATGCGCAATAAAAGTAAATATTACGTTGAATTACACCAGCAGCAGCGGGACAAAGAAGCAAAATTAAAAATAAGGAAAAAAGACGACAATTGTCTGAGACGCGTGCACCACTAGAGAGACCAGCGTCTCGTGCCAGAGCGAGGTGAGACGAAGTTTCCAGATTTTCCGCAGCGATTTGTCTTGGGATGCAGTTTAACTTGCATCTCTTCGAAGTCGTTTTCCTTGCGGATGGTGAGTTTCATTTTTCATCGGGAAGACAAATAGAGATTTTGTAATTTGTCTTAAGTCGAACGGGGATTTGTATCTGATTACAATTTGTAAAAGAGTTGATTTGTTTGCCCTGATTGGACGATGGCGGGCAGACAAAAAGTTGCTTTTATATTTGTGAGAAAATTGTTGCGAGTAACTAGATTTAGATTATGCAGTCAATAGGGTTTAGTTGCTTCATTGTTGGTCCTTTTGTGTGTCGTTTTGTATAAACGGCGATTGCAATCACGCGAAAGCGTTGTAGGAAAATGCAGTCTAATGATTGTCGGATAAGGTCTCATGATTGTGCAACAAATTTCATATTTTTTACGGAAATTCCTCGTTTAACAAAATCAGAGTTCTTAAAAATAGAAAGAATTACATCCTATTTAAAATATTAAGACTGTGATCCAAAAAGCGAGCAAAGGAGTAGTCGCCTTAAATCGAAGAGCATGACATTATTTTTCTATTCCCCAAAGTTTTGTCTCTATCTCTCCTCATTTTTTAAACACGATTTTGATTTTCTACCGAAAAATTAATACAAGTTCAATATTTGGTTCGAAAACGCCCCCAAAAAGTAGGCGTGTCAAAAAGTTTCAGACGAGTTAGCTGTTCGAAAGAACACTATTTTGTCAAATGAACTCTTGTTCAAAAACGCCCCAAAAAAAATGGGAGTGGCAAATGACTTTGCATGGATCTAGTTACTAAAAATGATAAATAAATAAATAAATAAATATTTTGGCGCAACAGGTCTGTGGAACCCAAGGGGTAGCTTCTCACAACCATTCGTTTTGTGTGAGTTTTAAATTTTTGGGACGGGATCTACAATTTTACGCCGAGTCCAAACGGCTTATTGAGAAGCTCTTTCATGACAGGTTTACTCTTGGATGTTTGTCAGACGTTCGCGAGAGGTGTCGCAGTGGAAAAAACCTTAAGATGTAATTTGGGAGCCCCTTAAAAGTCCAACACACTAACTCTAAGCCACTGCGCCACGAAAAATTAACAAAAAATGCCCCCAAAAAGTAGGCGTGTCAAAGAATTGCGTATGAGTTAGCTGCTCGAAAGAGCACCATTTTGTCAACGCCTTTTATTTATTTTTCACGAATTCAATAAAAATAACTCTTGCTCAAAAACGCCCATTAAAAATGGGCGTGGCAAATGCCTTTGCATAGGCGAGTTGGTAAACATGATATTGCACATATTTTCCGCTTCAACCTACATGAACTACATGAAAATATCGCCGGTATAAGCTCGATTTATAACCTCGAAATTATACCTGCTTGTTTAAAAATGGGGTCAGATATTTTTGACAAGTCTCTTCATATTGTCTTTCCTATAGTTTACCAGACAGCTGGCGCCAAGCGTCTTGGTAATTTAAGACCTGTTTGTTGCTCCTCTCAACTCCTTCTGCTTTTGGTTCTGTCATCCTCTCTGTTCTTTTCAATAAATGGAGATCAAGTGTTAATTGCTCAGCCAGCGCAAGAAGTAAGCGTTTCAACGTTTACCCGTAAACAAAAAGTGCACGGTTCACTTCCTGACAAGTAGACTGATACAAAGAGTTGACTGACTACAGCTCAATTTTGGTAGCTGGTCAAAATTTTACCGCTCCAACTGCAAATCGAAACCTAAAGTCTAATACTCCAAGCAAACGATGGCAACCTCCTCGAGGCTGAAAATATTCACAAACCCAACACAAGCCCTTTACATCCACCAACTAGTGCGATACGTTTCATACTCGCTGACCCAGTTCATTGAAACTCATAATCTTCACATTACAATTCAAATTAAGCTAACAAACGCTATACACTTGTGATTAAGCCATCGCAGATCATCAACCTCAAAGCCACTTACTCATTGCTCTCTAAACTTAAAGCTGATATCATAAACCCACTTAATGAGTAACTCGCATCTTCACTTCAGTGCGCATTTTCAAAGGAGAATCTTCCATAATAGCATCAGCATGCAAATGAGCAACGCTTACGCAATCCGGCTGAGGTGAGCAAAGTGTGAATCATCTCAAAAGGGAAAATTGCATTTTGGCAGACGAATCTGTCAAAGAGCTGTCAATTGAAATTTTTTAGGTAGTCAAAACAAAAATCATTGTCCGAGCTGAATGAAACTTTCGCCCATTTCTGAAAATATATCTGCCAATTTTTAAACGCATCTGTCAAAATGCCCGACAAACTATATAAAACACTTTAATATGACAAACGCTCGTGCCAACCCCGTTCTAATTGATTGCCATGATCTATTTCTAAAAATACCACAAAATATTCCCATTCGCCTTTCAAAGCTCCTTGTGATGTCACCACCTCTAGTGACACATCGACACGCATATGTACAAACGTCAGCGTCACAAATGATGACGAATGCTAAATGTTTCGCTAAATTTGAATGAACTACATAATTTCATCTATTTCTTGCAATGTTTGGCATGCGAATACACAAATCTGTCGGCATGCCCCCAAGGGATTGGCGGGAATCATCGCAAAGCGATAATTCGAACGAGCGTTTCAGTGAATCGAATGTCTCGCAGTTGGATCTCTTGGAACTGTTCTAACATCTTGTCGGTGTTGTGTTTTATTTTGTTTACGAAAATTGGCTTTTCCACTCGTTTACGTGCGTAGGTGTTGGCTATAAAGCTGGAACTAGTCAGTCAAGTGTTGTTTTTTTTTCTGAAAAACACTAAACTGTGTGTTCTGGTTAATTTTTTAAAAATAAAATTGAATTTCGATGGAAAATTTTATGGTTCATTGGCTTACTTTGGGAAAAGCTAGGTCAGTGAGTGACTGTCACTCAATTAGAATGTCGTTAAGTTCAATTTAGGCAAGCGCTGAAGACTGTTTCAATGTCACACATTCAAACGAAGAGACAGTGATATGCATCGCAGACACTCAATTCGCTAATTGGAGTTTAAATGATTCAAACGTTGAAGTGATATTTCGCTTCATGTGCCGGCGAAACTAGTTTTTCGGCCGGCAATACGAACGCGATTCAATTAGGCGGTAATTGGCTTCGAATTGTGATGTACCCGCCATTCAAAACTACTTAAAAAAAACGATTTTTGTATTGACTAAGTTGCCTAAATTAACACGTGTGAAAAAGGAGATGGCCCAATAACCCTCCCCGGTGGCACACCACCCAATTCAATTTTAAACTCATAGCTCGGGCGCATAACTTGCCCCTAGTTGAATGTCCTTTATAGTTTCTTGTGCAGAAAAATGTGAAAACGTTGCCAAAAAAAAAGAAAACCAAGTGCAACGAACGGCAAAAGAGGAATACTTCGCCTCATAGCGAAGAAGATGAATAACTGCAGCATATGGTGGAACATTGTCCTTTGTTTGCAGGTGCGGTAGCTCTCTGAAAAAATAACGAAAAAATGATTTATTCTTATATGCGGCGTTTGGTGTAAAAGTTAACGTCCTTTGCCTTGTGCTCTGTTGCAACAATTGCATGCAGAGATAGGTTCCTATAGAGAGGTCTCCTTAAAGAGGAAATGAACGTCTTTGAAGGTTGTAATTATACAGACAGACAGTCAGTCTTTGACATCTTAAATAAAGAAAATGTAGCTGGGGTGCTTTGTAAACTTGTCTCAAGCGCTTGAGGTGGTTTAAGTCCTACTAGGATCGCCCAGTGCTCGAAAATCGACCACACAGTTCTTTCTTTATTATTTTACCTATTTTGGAAATACTTTTTTCAAATTATTATTCTTTTCGACACATCTAAGAGTGGAAAGCTTCAATTTGGTAAAACAAAAATTTGAATTGGTCCTTATTAAGTAGGGTAAATGTGTACGGAAAGAAATTGTGTCGGCGATTAATATATAGACTTTCGACACATCTAAGAGTGGATCGCTTCAATTTGGTAAAAGAAAAACTTGAATTGGTCCTTATTAAGTAGGGTAAATATGTACCGAAAGAAATTGTGTGATTGTCATGCTCTTTTCGCAAATGAGGGACTGTTCGTTTTCATTTAAAATTTACTTGTAGACTCCTTGGACCTTGGGTACGGCGCAAACATTTCCGTGAAGGCTTCTTTTACATTTCTGTAGTCTCATGTAGTGGTTCGAGAAAGCTTTTTTAAGTCAGTCTTTCGGTTTTGACATTAAAATGACAGGTCCCTTCCAATCTCAAAAAATAAGTGACTCCGTAAGGTCTTACTGTGATTCTGTAACTCTCTGCGACTAAACATTTTTCCTCTAAGAGAGCAGATAAATTTTCCACTTTTAACTAAAAAATCCTTTACCTCGTTCAGTCGGAAATTTAGTACAATATTTATACACCCTTTCAAGTCCCTTTCATCCTGTCTTCAGACTGCTATTCTTGATGTTTGATGTCATTGACGGCCCGGCATTCCCTCTTTGTAAACAACGTCTGTACATTTTGCTACACACACCTAACTTGTTCCAGACTGCCTACAAGTATTAAATACCACTCTCGTCAAGTACCAACAAAGCATAACATTCGCATTTACACAAAAAAAAGCACGACCTCTCATACTCACACTCGCACCATAATTACGATGATATTACTGCCACTCGACCAAAAGTGGATGTCTGGTGTCTGATGGCACACATGGACTATCCCTCGGTGAAGTAAGTGACTTCTTTTGACTCTGGCTTCACTGTTCACATTGTTGACGACATAATGAACTTTTTTTTTTAATCTGGGCAACACAAAAGATTCGCACCTCTATCCCTTCGCAGTAGAGGGTGGAATCACGTCGCGCGTCTTTTTGTCCGTCACGTAATTCTGATACAGTTGGAGTAGGTATTTTCTTCTTTTTCGCCCAACACTACGGATATTTTTAATTGAATGAATTAATATGCGCGTCAGTCGTCACCCTCTATCCTTTTGTGCGTCTGCCTTTTGTTTTCCTCGTTTAATGTGATTTCATTCGGATATACTCATATCAGACGCACCCAAGGGTTGCAGCCCAGTGTGACAGGTTGGAAGCAATTTTGGCGGTAGATGCAATCAGTTGGGTTACATCCCTGTGACTTAATTATGTCACTTTCATTCGAAAGCAAATAGAAGGTCGACAAAAAATGCTCGTTTCCATCGGGGTGGATAAAATTATGACGAAAATCTTTTACTTTTCGGCACACCCCCTTCGGCTATACATGTAAGATATAGACGTGTCACTCGAGAGAGGGTGGATGTCCACCCACCCCCAGGAAATGATTAAAATCTCTCCCATATATAGCAAGGGGTGGAATTTTTAAGGGTACGCGCGTGTGGGCGATGATTGTGACTGTGGCGCGCAACTATTTTTATTACAGTTTCTATCAAATTAGGTGGCTGATGGATTGGACAGGTTTTGTTTCCCAAAAAATAAGAAAGAGAAATGGTAAATCACATTTCGATTGAGGACCAGAGGGTGCAGGGTGCATGCCGTCGCCACCGGGGGCGATAAAATGGAAATTTACTTCGAATTCTGTGTTTATCTATCGAATTAGAGGACTTTTCTGAAGCGATTTCGCATAAGGGTGTAATAAGTGTGGCAAATAAATGGGATATTGTGACGAAATCATCGAAGGTACTTTGTCTCCCTTGTGCAGGCTCGGAGGTGACAGATTGTAACGTTGTAAGACTGCATAGTTCATGACTTTTGTTGGTTTTAGGGTTTTTTTTTGTTTTTAAGCTCAAGGCTCGCTTCCATTACCCGTTTGGGAGCAAGATTTTTGTTCAAAAATTAGAAATGAGTCGACTTTGAATAGTTATTTGACGTTTTCTTTAATTTCTTCACACGAATAGGTTCAATCGTCTTTTAATTTACCTCAGCAACACTGGGAAAGCGCACTGAAATGGCCCACTACAAACTCATCATAATACACTGCAGACTGCACCACTGCAACTGCAACGTCTACGTTCATACCTCACCTCACACTCACACACTATCTCTCAGCTCCTACTCTACGTCTACCTCCCTCCTAATCCCTACGCGGTCACTTTGCAGATTTAAAATTCAGATAACAGACAGAAACAGAAAGCAGAGGTAAATTTTGCCTTCTTGTGCCTTGCAACCACAACCAACCACTTGTATCCTACAACAACTTGCAACTTGCAACATGTTTCTTCCTTAACAGAGCCAACTTGTGCGACATCTGCCACTCAGCGCAACTGCAACTGCATTCCTATGCAGAAAACTCTACTGTTGCATCACCATTATTGAGTTTTTAACTATACATTTTCCAAGGGATGTTCCTCCCGTATATGTCCGTATTTGTAGGTGCAACGGAAAAATCTACATATGCAAAAATTGTGTCAGAGGAAACGTAGCCATCGATAGTAGAGCAACGTAGTTGTAGTTCTTTTACTCCCGTGAGTTGTACGAACTTCGCTGTGTGCTTGCAGAGGATTTTTCTTCTTTTTTTGTTCAACAAACTGGGTAAGAACAAAATCCCATCCTGGGAGCTGGGAGATTGTCTTTTTCTCCCTGTCAAATGTGTTCTTTTTTGTATGTGCAGTAAAAAAAAAAAAACTAACCTACTTTATGACTGTGTATAGTGGTAGCGTGCAATATGTCGTTTGTTGCTATTGTCTGCTAATCACTCGGCTCATTTGCAAGTGCCGGTAACAAAAAAAGACACAAGAAGGAAAAAAAACTCTGTTTCGCGTTGCACAATACCACCGATGTCGATTTGATTTGACCTAAATTTTGTTGGTTTTTCTTTCTGTTTTTGCTACTGCAGTAGGTGTGAGTGAACTAGTTTTTTTTGGAGATTTTCCGGGACTTGCAGTCCATTGTTTGAGCGACAATGAAGATGAATTTCAATTGGTGGTTTTAGTGAGGCTAATAAACAAAAGTTTAGGGTGGAGAAGCCATTTTTTGACAGTGTTTTTTTGTTTGCATTGCGGGGGTTAGGTTGGGCAACAAAGGTTATCCCTTCTAAGACTCCAACAGCAAAAAACGTTGAACATCAAGGTCGGCGATTGTTGCTTGCTGAATGGCTTGGATCAAAAAATTATCGTTACCCCAAAGAAGAAAGTTCAAGGGCGTCAAATCGCACCAATAATAGTTTAAGTCAGCTCTTAGTGAAATAATTGGCTTCCCGGAAACTTCATCTTTAGTATCTCCAGTGTTCCGATCGATGTATTGCACTTCACATCGTCCAATTAAAGGCTCTTCCAAACCCACGCGACTTATTCGCAACGACGACGACAAATTCGAATTTGAATGCGACAAGGAAATTCTCAAGCCTGCCCAGAACGAAGCGTCGCGTCAGTTACCAACTCAATCAGTTTTTCAGTGTATGCCATCGCAGAAAAAATAAACAAAAAATGACAGATATGCACAGCTACCTTGACGGCGAGAACGACAAAAAAGCTGCCAAAAGCGCCGTCGCTCTGACTTGATCGCGTGGGAGTGTGGGCTGCGAATAAGTCGCTCGGGTTTGAGAGAGCCTTAAAACCACATGTCCCTCAAAATACCCAAACGATCAATTTCCGGTCAAAGAAAGTCGGTTCAGATGGACGGGTTGTCAAGTTCTTGAGAACTATGCGAAATTGAGAAGTTTTTCTCGCTTATAATCTGTGCCCCCGCAGGAATATTTGTCCTTATACGAACAGGAACCGCTTTTATTAAAATTCTTCGTAATTAGGCGAATGGTGAGCTCGGAAGGACGCTTTTTACGATCGTAAATCGTGCCTTAAGCGCGGAACAGTCCGATAGAACTCTATAATAATTTTTATATAATTTATAATAATAATTTGAATTGTGTAGCACTCCGTGCAAGAATATATTTAAATAAGACTTCCGATTTCAAAGAATTTTTATTCCTGATTTTACTCATTTTTAAAAATTCATCACTATAAGCAAAAAATAATAAATTCCTGCAAAATGTATATTTCGTTTGACTTGTTGGCTTGGCTCCGTGTTGATGAATCACCGGATGAGTAGACTGTGACTGTCCCAAAAAGAAAACTCGGAGAATATCAGGTGAAACTATTTGCTTCTTTTTTACAAATTGTTTAACTTGTATTAACTTCCCTTCTATTTAATTTAGGTATTTAATTTATTTTATTTTTTATTTATTTTAAATAGAGTGGTTTCGTACAATTTTGAACCAAGTTCTTTTACTAGTACATAAAATTCGGGGAAATAAAAAATTATAACAATATTTAATAGATTAAATTAGTACATAAATTGTTTACAAATAAAAATGCTGATTTTATGCTTTGATTTGTTAGCCAGTTTTCATATATCTCAGGGCATTTTCAGAGGTTATTTATAATCACCTCCTTAAATTTAATGAAGCTCATAATAACAACGTGTTTATTGAAGGAATAAGCGTTGTGAGTTCGTTAAAAATGGTTATTAATACCGCACTTAGCGTTTCATGACTCATAGACCGGCGTAAACTTTGTCTAAATTCTTAATTGACACTCAAGGCTACATTTAAAAGATGCATTTGCAAAGTCTTTAAGTGAGTTTAATTTGCTGCATATTTTTGTAAGGTCATGCTATCTACCCTACCTACATCCCCAGTAGGTTTCTGTTACCTATCTCCACCAGCTACTAATTCTACTGCAAATTGTTCAAATTCATAGAGTTGCATAAGCTTCCCCACTACCTACCCCAGACACCAGCCCCCAGGTAATCTTTGGAAACTTTCTGCAACCCAATGCCAGTCTGCACAGAAAGTTCAACTCCCCATGACGAACCTACTTTCATCGGCATTCAACAATTCCATACAATCCCGCCCATAAAAGGTCAATGCTTTCCTGATAACAGAACACTCAACAAACGCGCTACAAACACTCTCCGTCAAGTAAACACGCCATATCTGCACACATCTACTGTACAGTACTGATAACGAGCGCCAAGTAAACAAAAGACATACACAACTTGTACTTGTGAATTTCCCATCCATCTACCAACCAGCAAAAGTATCTCTCTATCTCTTACGTCACAATGCGCGAACGAACCAACAAAAAACATTTGCACAATTCCCCAAAAGACTGTTAACTCTCTGCTGTTCGTTTGCAACCACTCGCTTGTGTGTCTGCAACCACTATACACAGCCGGTTTTGCAGCGCCCAACGTCAGTTGCTGTCTAACTGTGGCCGTGTTAACATCGTGCGTTCGTTCGTCGAGAGGGAAAATAAAGCAAAAAGTGATTGTATCTATCGCGCTATTAGCAATTCAATTCATTGTGTGGATACTTCTCTATTGGCTTATCAGTGTCAGTTGTGATAATCGTGCTGCCAATGTACTTAATGTCACGTTTAAGATCAGATCTTGTGCTAACCGTGCTCCTATGGATCATAACCGCAATTCACTTAGTCATTGAAATATGCTGAATATAGAAGGAATTAAATTTGTGTATTTAAATGCAGAACCGTCATCCATATGTTGATGACAAATTTGGTGGATACGAAATAAAGTGAACGATACAAAAAAAAAAAGTTCCCCCCCTTCCTATCAAAATGACGTGTGTTCCCATTAAAAGTTAAACAAAGGTTTTAGTCAGTGTAAATTTATATGTGAAATATTTATAAAAAAAAGAATTGGATACTTGAAACAAAACAATAAGGAACATCATGTTGGCTGTTAAGAATTTTTTCCTCCCCGAGAGGAAAGCGCCAGAGACTCCGCAGCGCTTCTCACGAATGCCAGAGGCATTTCTACGCTCGATACGTAGAAGATCGTTGCGTGTGAAACGTGCCAAAAGTTTGGTAGTGCCCGATCGCGAGAAAAGGAAATCAGGTGAGGTAGCGTGTTGCGACAAACAATGAAAACAGAAAATACTACGTTTAGTTGTCGCGTTTGATGAGTGGGCGGGTGGGTGGATTGGATAGTAGGGAACTTTGGGACAACTGATCGTAGAGCGATCTTACTTGTAAAATGTTGTTTTTTGAGGGATCACAAGATCTTGCTAGTGGCCGATTGATGCAATCGCGTACTTCTGTGTTTTCTTAATGAAATAGGGGCTGCCGACAAGCAGTAAATAAAGGTTAAAGACTTCTTAAAAATTAAATAAACAACGATTTATACTCTGGGGAAGTTGGTAAGAGTCTTGTGCACTTTAATCTATCATCTGTTCTTCATCTACCGGCGATTTTGAATCTCCCGCCACCTAAAATCGACTTATTGACACCCAAAATCAAACATCAATAATAGGACTATTTGATCAGTTTTTAGCTGATTTTTAACCCTAGCCAAACTTTCTTGAATATTGATTTATATGATGAATCGTTGTGACTAGAAAACACTTCCTCAAGCAGTTGTTCTACGTCCATCGAAATATACATCTGAATTCCTCCATATTGCAAGACTTTCCTCTGAAGGCTAAATGGTCCTACACGGAGCTGTCGCGCCAACTATTTTTCCGTCAGATCCTCTTCAAAACTCAGTACCTTCGTAAAGATCATCAATCGAATAATCTCCTATTCTGATCAGTTCCTTCAAAAATGCTCAAACCACCCCTTCATTTATATTGAATAAAAACCTCGTAAAATCGTCAATTTTAAGTCGAAAAATTAACAAACAACCGCGCGACCCGTATCTTCTCCTCCCTGATTGCGGTTTCCATAATTTTACGACTTGTCTTCGGTAGTTTTATGACTTTTGTCCCTCCTTCTAGGCCCATTTAAAACAATTGATGAAATTAAAACGATGGCGATTAAGCACTTCCCTCTTCTATTCCCACAAATTAAAAGAATCTCTGATAAGCAAGTTAAAAACCACAAAAGTTTGTCTGTCAAACTTTCATTCAATAACCACGCAAAATGTTGGCATTCCCGTGAGAAAGATCTCAATCGGGCGATAAAAAGTGGCTCGCAAAATTAAAAACGAGACAGACAAATAGAAGAACCCAAAAGTAAGTGATTTTCATTTTTGTTTAGCTGTTCACAACGTTATCAACGATAAGATAATGAATGTGAAGCTTATCAGCAAATAAAGGTGTGCGAAATTCAATATAATATCGCCAGAACAGTTTTATTTTGTTTGTAATTAGCGGATTGACGTCACCTCTTATCAATTTGTTTATATTTTTCCAATCTGAATGGAATAAAATAAAAGCACATGCTTTTCTACCCACTTTGGTGGTGTCCCAAAATTTGGGACAACCCAAAAATCAATGAACCCGACACTGCAATCGGTGTGATTTAAAATGAAATAACTTTCAGTCAATTAACGTCTCTCAATCCCCTATTGAAACCGATGCTAAAAATACCTAAGTCATCGGCAGACAATCAAACTGGCCAGTTGTGAAGGGAAAAACTTTTCTCGGTTCGTTGTTATTGAAAAATACCACGATGAACTTTTGTTCAGTGTCTATTTTCAGCAAAACTTGATAAGGGAAACGTCTCTTTGCACTCAGCTTATTCTACTGTACTCATTTTGTGCGAGTGAACTGAGCCAACACTTTCAAAACAATCTACTTAATTAATGAGCTAACTAAAGCAAAACCATAATTGCAGTAATAAACCACCAATTTAACTGCGGATCTCCTTTAAAAAAAAGATACTTGTCTGCTGGTTGCGGATGCTGCTTTCTAATTTCTTTGTTTCTTTTAATTGAGTTTATTTAACATGTTCAACTCGTCAGAAGTGTTCTTCCTAACAAATTATGAGCGTTGAGAGGGTTTGTGGTCCCCAAGGGGGTGGGAATTAGTTTATTCTACAAATTGAAGTTGTTGGCAACAAGTTATCTTTTCCGCCCCGAGAACAGCAACAAATCTTACTGTTAGATGAACTTGTGCCTTGTCAATTGATTGAGAGTGAGTAGAGTTATTTTCGAAAAGGAAAACGTGTCACGTGAGGTGACGTTCTGCATATCCAATGAGAAGACACCAGTCTCATGATGGTGTATCTGTTTATCTGCGAACCTGATAATGAGACAGAAATTCGATTTTGTCTCGACTGTGTGCAAGCAGCAAATTTGGATAGTCAAATGCGGACGTGATTTAAAATTTTCATCATGTACATAGGGGAGATATGGAGACAGCGCATACATTGTTGTTTTCGTTGTAAGGTGGTCGTGTAGGTTGTCAGGAAACAGTAATAAGAAGGCGCCAGATTTGGACAGGTGTCCTCTTTTGAGTCGTACTAACTTTGATGATTAATTCAAACCTGTCCCAATGCTTGGGACACCGCAATCTCAGTTAACTAATTTTTTTCTTTTTTTCTTTTTCTTTCAGGTATGTACTGTACACACTGCTTTAAGCATTAACCTACTTTCCGTATGTAAGTCGTTAAAAATTCCATTCAACTTTTAAACATTTTCGTTTGGCAAATATTTGCCCGAAATTCGTCACAGATAAGTCACTTACAGTCACCTGGCTGCCTGCCTTTGAATAGAAAATCCATTGAACGAAAGTAGAACAGACGTACATTTTTAATGACCAATTCCCTGGCAAGGATGTGTAGAATAGAGAATCCACTCACATTCAATTGAGCGAAAGACATATTAAAATCATAGCCTAGGGTTGGTTTGACTATTTTAGAATAGACCTTTCAGCAGGATTTCTGCTCCAGATTCTATATACCTCTTCACAGACGATATAACATGAATAGAACATATTTTTTTGTTATTTTGAAGGACGTGTGCTAGTTCGAAAGAAAAGAATAAAACTATTGAAACAATGAAAATGAATTTTTATGAGATCATTTGGAGCTGCCAAATTACTCGGTTTAATTGTGGTGAAGACGCACATCTGGCAGCACATTTAAATGAGATCATTTCAATAAAGATTAAGAACCAGAACTTTTATTTGAATTAGTGGCAACGCAAATAGATAAATCTGCTTTCAAATCGCAATATAAAAACAAAACCCAATTCACTTCCGCATTCTATGAACCTACGTACACGATCAGGGTTATTGGTATTCTAAGTAGTATACGTGCTATCCGATTAGATAGAATATCTACTGCAAAAGAAAAGAAAGGGCAACACAATTACCATAGAAACTCGCATCAGGCAGGAACTTTGTACAGAGTTGCTGAAGTAGGTCCTTTGACACAGCGTGGAGGAGAAGCGAAAGGTGTGTGTGGAAAATGATTAATTATTATTTAAAAGAGTGACTCCCTCACTGGGTGTAAATCATTAATCAAACGGCGGCGGGGGTTTCGTGTTATTTAGACACATTTGAGTAGTTTTCAATGCTCTTTAGAGCAGATAGATACACAAACTCAGAACTGTCAAATTGGGATGTTTCAATTGGGAATTATGGTGCGTAGGGTGGGCGACATAATTACATGATGTGTGTAGATAGCCTGCAGAGAAGGTCCTTTCCACCGTGGGATGAAAACGGTAGCCTTGTGTTTGACAATAGCATTTTGAAATTTGAAGTAATGTGTTTCAGTTTTGCGTGTGAAAACTGGTACTAAAACACTTATGAGAATTGTCATATTTGGAAAGAAATATTGTCACTGTTTTTCCCAATATTTTTCGAACCAGAAACTCCGATTTTTTATGTCAAAGGGCTTGTCACAACATTTGGGACACCATGTGTAACGTCTTTTATTGGAAAATAAGTATGCAAATTCGTCAGCAGAATTGCGATACCGATCTTCTCATCATGACATGCAATCATTAACCGGTATGCCTTCCGTATCCAATTTGTTTGGCTACTTTATTGCGTTAAGTCTACTTTTCAAAGAAATTTGTATTTCTATACGCCTAAAAATTTGTCGCACAATCTAAACCTATTTTCGTATGATTTTCTAGCATAAATTAGACGTAGTTGGTATTGTCCCAACATTTGGGACACCCTGTAGCTCGCTTTTTCTTAGAAAGTAAATATGCAAATTTGGCAGCGCTTAAAAAAGTATTATGCCGCTCAACTTCTCAACATAAAAAGCAGTAATTGACAACGCTCAACATCATTTTTCACACACAATTAATCTTCTTCGAAGGTCACCTCAGTTCTACTCCCGTTGATTCCTCCAACTAATTCCGCTGAATTCTAAAAGTAGCCACATTTTATCACGTCGTCATTTTAAACTGTCAAAGTACGCAAAGAATTACGAGTACTACTACCGCGACAACAACAAAAATAATAAATAACCTGTCGCACGACTTTTGTGCATAATTATCATTTCGCCAGTGTCGCATACAATGTCGGACGTCTTTCGCTTTCGTATAGAATAGGACTTCTCGGACAAAGACTTGTTGTAAATCCGAATGCGCTTACACATCATCGTCATCATCGACTTGAGATGCCAACAGCTGTCGCCTGGGCTTAAAGGAAAACAAGAACCTTTCAGTTGGCGTGTTTGTATTTGCATTGTGGGTGCAGCAGCTGGGGTCCGAAATCGTCTCCCTGATTTGTGGCACTTTTAGGAGTTAATTAAGTTCGGACTAACTCAACAGTGAGTCGATGGAGAAAAGGTGCGAAATCGAGATTCTGTCTCAGTCTCAGTCTGTGTCTGGCTGGCGTCGTCGTTATCTCTTCACATGTAATTGAACAGGTTTGGCTCCTTTTTTCGCGTTAAACTTGTAGAAAGACAACGTGATGAATTTTAATTTCAATTGATCCAGTCGCCTGTGGTATTTGAAGACAATTTTTTTCTCCTCATCACAAATTATGTCGTTTTCGCTTGAGGTGGTGTTTTCTAATAAATGAAATGCCCCATGAAAGTTGTCCCAAAACGAGCAAGTTCATGGAACCGCAAACCTTCATTGTAGCTGCCCTATTTGGACTGCTGATATTTAAATTGTTTTATTTTGTCACCAGCCAAATACGGCAACGGTCAATGGGCACACACGTGTGGTAGGGCCAGTCTAACGGGCTTTTTATCTATCCGCTCATCTATCAATAATTGGCAGGGAGAATAATACAGAGAACCACCACATGTGAGGCTGTGTCCGAAAACGGAGGGAGAACATTATAAATCTGAACCGGAAAATGCTATTATGTATATATTTGAAGTGCTCACACCGCAAAGCCATTCAATCGCGATCGTGGATCGCGTTGAATAGATCCCCAAGCAAATGGTCATTCAAAGGCAAGTTGTGTGTCTTTCTCCCTTTTGTTCGCGTGGTGGCTGTATATATAGTTCCACACTCGATGGTAGGTGTAGTCGTTGTGGTTCCGCGTTTGTTTTTAATCAAATACACACCGATCCTATGCTATGTTGAGTATATGCTAATCCCCGGCCTGATCGGTGAGAGAGAATGAGGAGCTCAATGTGAGCAAAAGAATGATCGCGCAAACATTTAAAATGTTTTCTTGGTCGAACGATGACCTACAATTGGGATTTGGATTAGAAATGATCCATAAAAAGCGTTCGGCTGTAACCTCAGGATGGATCGGTATTTTTTATTTAAGTAGAGATTGATCGTGCTGGGTAGTTGGAGGGGTTTTTCTTTTTTGGTTAGCGTGGATCTTTATCGTTTTTGTGACCTCCAAGTGGGTTTTATTGGTAGGTTCTTGGGCCACTTGCAGCATTCAAAGGCAGGGTTTTTGGAGAAACCAAAACATTTAGCCAAGACTTAAACCGCTGCAGTGAAGAGTGCTGCACATTTTGTAGTCGACAGGGGTTTAAAACTCCTAAAAGCTGTCGGGCAAAAGTTTAAATAAGTAGTTTGTTTCCATTTGAATATTATGTTGTTGTCCCAAAAGTTTTGACTGCGTTTCTTGTACCGAAATAAATTCAATTCATTTGTAAATTCGGATTCCCTCGACAGAATCTTTCAAGGGTACATGCTCAACTAAACCGCTAACATTAACATTTATAGAAACTGCCGATTCTACTTGTTATTCTACTCTCCCGAATACCTTCTCCCACTTATCAGCATACAAGACAAATAAAGGCAAGGAGAACACACAAAAAGTCGTGAATTCCAATATATCCTCCTCCAGATGGACAGACCACATGCAAAAGCGTTACCCGTTACGACTCCTACGGCGTAGACACATATCAAGTGGTTTGGCACGGAAATAAGGAGATGCTATACCAAAGGGTATACTGTTTCAATTACTGACTGCGAACTTCCCTGAAAAGTGCAGCCGCACGTAGAACTAAACTTGAGCGCAGAATTCAATCGAGAAATTTATCCGCAACAAAGAGGTTACCACAACTTCTGTTCAGTGATTTCCTTCCGCTGTGTGCACAGTTGGCGGGCGATTCAGACTCACAACAGAAGTTCCTCCAGGGAGTATATGTTCCTTTCTCCTTCTTAATCCATTTCTATAATGTCCATTGTTTTGTGTGGCTCGTTTTTGCTTGAATTATGACGAGACTGACTTGTGTTCGTTCCTCTTTGAGAATTTCTTCTAGCCGTGTTGTTTGTTCTCCTTCAAAGTACTCCATACTTTATGTGACATTTTTATGGTGGTCACTCACAGAGATCGTTCGCCATTTTAGTGCTACCAGTGAACGATATGAAAGAAATGGAAGGAAAGTGAAATTATCTGGAGAGATGGAAGCCAATTCGATTTGCTTCAACTGCATTGAATGAGAAATTTATATATAGATATAAAATTTTATGGCTTTGTGCCAAAAGTCAGATGTTATTACATTTTATTACGTCTCTAATAATACGGTGTCCAGATGGTCGTGTTAGTTGTCACATAAAGTATTCGTGATTAAGAAATAATGATGGGTATGACCGGTGATGCAGAAGTGATACTTCTGTCAAGCCGTGGCGGTTGTCATCTTTTTTATGATCGAATTTATTCCTTTAGCTGGATGCTAATAATCGGAGTTGCTTACGCAGGATTTTTGAACAATTAAATTCATACCATTGAAATCTGTTTTGTAAGGCTTTTTCAAGAATTTTTAGTAAAAGTATGGCTGTCCTAAAATTTGGGACAACGATAATTTTGGCAGATTATAGTTTCCCAATAAGTTGCAATCATTTCGCGTTGTAGTGGAAGTAGTATTATTTAATAAAATACATTGGGACAACTGAAACGTCGTCTTTTTAGCTAAAGAAGCAAATATGCACCTTTGTTTTTTACTTAAGTAGCTTGTCAAGCATTTTAAGTGGAATTGTGTTTGTCCTAAATTTTGGGACACCGAAAAAATGTGTATAAAATTGATTTTCTTTTTTCCGAATTAAATCAGACATATTTTGTTTCTCTTTTGAACACATCACTTGAGTTCTAGCCTATTAAATGCTTCTTTAATGAAAACAGGACAGTTTTTTGATGTGTTAAAATCCAGGAAAATGTAGAATGCAGTTTTTCAATCGAAAACTGACTGAGCTATAAGTCCTATTCCATTTTCATACAAATGTGTCATACAAACTGCTACTCGGTTTGCATCAAGTGTAAAAATAATAATCATCATTCACCAATAAAACTTCGTGCATGTCTCAACTCCGCAACAAACATACAAAAAAACTGGAAAACAGCTTACAACTCCGTACAGCATTAAACCAACCACCACTCTATGCCGTGAGTGGGCTTAGCACAATTTACGTTCGCGAATAACCACCCATGAATACGTAGCTATAACTTTTGCTAGTATACCTGCACGTCAGTTTAAGTGACGACTATTTCTATAAATAGATGCCAATTTGATATGGCAAGCATTATAATGCCAATGACATACACAGTTCGTTGTTTATCATCATTCGACGGTAAAAGAGAAAAATAAACTAAGTTTGAGACATGAATAGATAGATGAACGCTTGCAACAGCACGTGAAATCTGTATCCTGAATTATTGAATTTCAAGGACACACGCGTCCATTGATTCAGTGTGGCAACCTTTTTTGATGGACAAGACATCTCAGACCAGACAAACAGACGGCAACGTGATTGAAAAGAAAACCCAGAAAAAAAGGAAAAATCCCTGGAAAAAAAAACGATTCAAATTTGAAGGAAAACGAAATCAAATTTACGACATCCTTCCAATAACCACCGATACAATGAATTTTATTTACCGACTGTGACAATATTATTTCTATTCACTTTTCTCTCCGTCTCTTGTTCGTCTGTCATAATTTTTCGTGTGATTTGATCAGCTGCGCTTGGATGGGGCTTACGAGGTACCGAGTATGTCTGTCCATTTTCCATCATTGCGACAGGACTTGTGTGTATTTTGCTTATGGCTGCTAGATTTGCAAACCGCTGATGGTTTTTGGTATTGTTGAAGGCAGTAGTTGCGCACTTCTTTTAAAATTCATCTGGAATCTTTTTTTTCTTCAGTAGTTTTCGATTTTTTTTAAATATATTGACTCCAGCTGTTGTCTCTTAAATGCAAGTCGCCATGAATATCAATAAACTATGAAGAGTTGTTTTTTACGACTCCTCAGTTGTCAGCTCGATAATTAAGTCTTTTTTGATCGTCATTTACGTAACCCACTGATGGAATGTGCGACCACTTTGCTTCTTAATTTATTACCAAAATCTCATCATATTTTTACTCTGTGGAAATACAAGGAAATCTGTCTGCAGAGCTGTCCCAAAAATTGTATACGTTGATTGTATAAGTTTCGGTAGGGTGAAGGCACATGTGGCGGATTAAGCTGTGTGTTAATTGCGCTAAAAAATTATTCTCGGATAGTTTTTTGACATTCTTGTGAGATCACAGTTCATCGATCAAACTCTCAACTTGGAAACACATGTGAAGCTAGAGGAAGCACCAAAAAATCTTCCAATGGGAGCACTCTTCATCGATCTCTCTTATTGAGCGAGAGGTCTCTGGTTCAACCCCCAAAAAAATCTTCCAATGGGATATGGGAGCATTCTTCATCGATCTCTCTTATTGAGCGAGAGGTCTCTGGTTCAACCCCCAAAAAAATCTTCCAATGGGAGCACTCTTCATCGATCTCTCTTATTGAGCGAGAGGTCTCTGGTTCAACCCCCAAAAAAATCTTCCAATGGGAGCATTCTTCATCGATCTCTCTTATTGAGCGAGAGGTCTCTGGTTCAACCCCCAAAAAAATCTTCCAATGGGAGCACTCTTCATCGATCTCTCTTATTGAGCGAGAGGTCTCTGGTTTAACCCCCAAAAAAATCTTCCAATGGGAGCACTTTTCATCGATCTGTCTTATTGAGCGAGAGGTCTCTGGTTCAACCCCCAAAAAAATACAAATGACACCTTTAACTGTAGTACTAAAATGTCCATATCAAATTGCATAACATCTGCCAGCAGGTATTCCAATTTCGCAACTCAAGTTATAACCACCACCAAAACGACAGTCGGTCAATGTCACATCGACTGCAATTTCTTCATTCTTCATGCACATATTAGTCCCCCTTTGATCTCTTTTATGCCCAAAAGGATTTGAATAAATCATTTCAAACACACACCGACCAATTGAGACATTCACCTGATTTCTACACACCTTTGGAAACCTAAAAAGTTGAAGAAACCACCTCGCTCACTGTTGAGAAACACCTGAAGTTCAAGGTTGTCTCAAGCCAAGCAGCAGCAGTTTCATACATCTATATACCAAAACAACAGGTAACTGGTTTCGAGGTGTCACAAATGACAACACGATGTGTCATCGTTCAGCCGTTAATCATTAGCATTTTGTTTGGTTTTACTTTTGAATTGATTTTCTCAGATGCCAAACTTGGCTTGTGTCTAATAAAAATTGATAATCAACTGAAATTCGTATGTTTGGTTGTGAAACCTAAAATTAGTGTTTGAAATATGATAAAAGGTTTGTTTATTTGAATTAGATGTACCTCGTGACGTGCCTATAATTGGAGCCCTTTTATGGATGTAGCTGTCAGGGCTTTGCTCTTTTACGTCTTGTTGTTGATTTGTTGTATTGATTTTTAATAAGGTACACACGATTGTCATAAGCCTCCTACGGATGTAAAATCATTTCAATGAGTTACAGACGATTTGGTAATTTTTTGATAAGACTTGAGTGTCTGTTTCTATGTCAAGTTCATGTTTTGAGATAAGGCGGGGCATGTTGTTCTGTTTGAAGTTGTTTTAAGGCGTTAGGTAGGTTTCCTCCACCACGAAAATCAGTCGAAACTTTGCACTCTCCTTGTCCTTCTAGGAACAATCAGCGTTTTGTTAAAAACACAACCAAGAGAAAACTAAAATCAATATTAGCATGACTGCAAAGATTTCAATACAAATTGACGTCATTGAGTCGCCCACTTGAGAATGGAAATTCCAAAACTCAACATGAGACAGTATACTTACCCGATTCACTTCAAAAATGATTATAAGTGAACTGATTTTGTATTCTTAGTCTCGAGCAAGTCTCCCCCAGTGCCAGACTCGATATATGCACAATTCAACGTCGTTTCGAAGTTGAAAAGTTCAAGGCTAAATGCCCTTGCCAAATCAATTAAAAGGCACCAAAGCGAAAGAAAACAACGACAAAGTTAAACATTTTGTGCATTCTTCTTTGCAAGAATTCCTCAGATTCACTTGAAAAGGTATTTCAGTCGATTAAAAATGAAAAGTTCTGCAGAAAAACACGAAGACGTATCCACTATAAATAGAAGAAAAAAATATAAAATAAAGAAAAAGCTTCAGGGTACAAGTATAATTGGATTTAGAGTGAGTGTGTGCCCCTCGACCGGCACCGATTCGTTAGTCTTGTGCAACTTTTTTCACACAGTTAACGAATTCTTTTGTTTGCCAATCGAGTACTTTTCAACCACCCTCAGGATGGGGGTGTGATTTTGTGACAAGGTTAATCGTGGGAAATATCGGATCGATATGTGTGTACCCAAAAGGCGAGACGGTGTAATTTAATTCACTCGCACTTGTAACTTCCAAGGGCAAACAAAAGAAGATGTATTGTTTACATGAGAGGAGATTTACGAAAAATGTGCACGCATATGGTTTTCTCAATGGAGAAACATTTCGGAGCCTTGGAGGTCGAAGTATAAACACACTCGCAGGTGGTGGAGTGATTTATATAAAATCGCGGTAGTACAACTCACAATGGCCTTTTGGGTGTGCGTAAGTTATGTACTTGGGTTAGCTATTTATAGAAGTGAAATGAAATAATGATAATGAAAGCGAATTTACGCCAGAAATTAGCACTACATTGTCAAGTGTTGGTAATGACGCCAATTGGCTTAGATAATCTAGTTTAGGTAATAAAAATCGCAAGTTGCGCCTTGAATTTCAACATCAATGCAAATTTACTTTGTGATTGTGACACATTTAAAATGTTAAATTATTGTCGTGTTCACGTGCATTCTGGTAGACCAAAGAGAAATAAAATGATGGCTCCAAGGCAGCCAAGGCATGTCCCAAAAATTAGGACACACATCCACCTTACTAAGGACTATATCTCGAGTGGAAAATCGGTCAGAAGAATACTTCAACTCATTATCTTGTAAATGAGTAAATAAAATCTTAGCCCGAAAGTAGTCAAATATTCCAAAAATTAGGACATGTGCTGTAGTGGCAAAATACTCAACCTCGACTTATTCCACACTCTGATAGATTTGAAAAGATAACTCAATCTTAAAACCGAAGCAATCAAAGCATGTCCCAAAAATTAGGACACATGCCCTGCTTAGTGCCTCATATATCTAGAGTGGAAAATCGCTCAGAAAAATGCTTCACCTCAGCATCTTGCTTTTTGCTACGTTTAACTCAGGTAGGCACCGCTTAACTTTATAACACAACCCCTCAACTGCTCGCAATGAACCTCAATCCAGCCAATAAAATGTATTTTTCCACCACCCCACCAAAATGGGCGTGTTCTCTCCACCGTTTGACTTTGTGCTCTCGCTATCTTACCCACCTCTAGAACCGGAAACAAACAACTTGAAAACTAAACACACTCCTGCAAATTAGGAGCAACAGCCAACACAAAATGAAGAAAGAAAAAAATAATTCAAGAAGGGTTAACTTCACCTAGAAAAACTTCTCTACAACATATATATATAAATCATCCTACCGGTACCAACAACATCCACCTCGGGTTTTTCTCTCAAGTGCATGACACTATACACAAACGCGGTACAATGAAGAAAGCCAACAGAGATCTAATTAAAGCAAAAAATAATCAAAAAGGATCTATGTGTGCACACACATCCTTTTTAGGCGAATGAATTATTGCTTATTATTTGTTAATAAGCCAGGATGTGCCCAAAGGGAGCGAAGAAATCATTCTCAAGTGCACGCACAAGAACTTGAAGAACAAACATATGAACACAGACACACACGCAAGTGATGGAAATTTTTAACAAAAATTTGAGAAGAAAAGGATTCTAAAACGCAGTTAAAGGGTAACCTGAATTATTTAATAAGAATGCCATCCTTTTTTATTACCATTTAATGGTTGTGAAAACCTTACACAAGGATGCGCCTAGCATCAGTTTCATTTGTAGCGAAGGACTGTCAAGGGAGCGTATTCAAAACTTCCATCGTGCTTTAGGTTTCTTGTTTTTTTTCTCGCTGTTGCCAAGTGTCTATGTATTCCCCTTTGAAAAAAATACCAAAGCCAGACAAAAGCCTAAGTGAATGAAAAAAAAAGAAGAAGACATTTTGCGCGATATTTCACGGTGGAAGGATATGGAACAAAGAAGCAATGCCTCTCTGTCTGTGTGTGGTCAAATGGTCCTTAATTTTTTGGGCAAATTTGAATTTTATTTATTGCACATTCGGCTTTGTTTGTTTCGTCTTTTTCGGTGATAATAAGAAACAAATTTTTCGAGAAGAAAACCGGCCAAAAACGGACGCAAAAATCAGTCACGCTCGAGTAAATCCATTCAGTGCGAATATACGTTTTCTATTTGCGGTAGATTTATGCCCGGGGAGTGATAGAAACTTTCCATCTCGAATTTAATTTGCATCTGCCTACTGAGAGAGAGAGCGACAGGATATACCCCTGGTCTGTTTTTTGTGTGCTCTTCGCTAATTATCCTTAAATATATCAATAAACACATTAATAATAATATTTTCCAAACACGAATTTACCCCTATGTCTTCGCCGGGGAATAGCGTGACAACATGAGACCATTTTTGGAATCGTTATCAACCGTGGGTCCTTTTTTTTTGTCAGTCCGATTCTGTTCATGCGTAACAGTTCGATTGGACGGTACCAACATCCGCCTTATGTCGATTGCTGTCTAGTGGTCTACATATCGAATGACCCCTATGCAGATAGGTAAGTTGTACAAATTTAGGATTATTTGCATCTGCGTGAAACGAAGGATCTCCTCTATTATCCCTTGTTAGAGAATTTATGGAAAATTGTCATGCTACAGTTGAATTTGTTGTCTGTGCATGGTATTTTCGTTTCGTTTGTCTTGGCGTTTTTACTACCTTTCGGGTTCATTAGTTTGCAATTCTATTAGTTTTGGTGGCCCTTCTTCGAATGTCGCTCCTTTTTGTTGTGGCACATAAATCTTGGACGCAATTAAGAATTTATTGTATCGGCGGGGGCTTCATTTATATGAAATTTGGTTCATGAAAGTCTTTGGTGAATATTTGTCCTTGCCACTGCAGATATTGTAAACAAGTTTGTTGAATAACTTGGTGCCTGTATCGGCTAAAAAGTGCATTTGCAAGCAATGGGGAGAATGAAGTGGTTCGTCACTTAGCTGTATTATTTTTTTTAAAGATTTAAAAACAGCAGCTATTCCGAAAGACTAACAAGAGGTTCTTTTTTTGCGATGGAAGGTGGAAATCTTGCATGGGACACCAATGGTCCGACGTTCATTGATAGTGCCGGATTTCTACCGAACAGACCGATTAGTTTCCCCCGTGGAACCGCGGTAAGGCATTACTCCCGGGGATTTTGTTGCTCAATTGTTGGAACTATTAGCTTTCCGTTGGCGTTCTAAGCGTCTGAGATTGCTGAGTATACGCACCGCCGCGTTACTGACAATAGTCCAGTTTTCTTCATTCTAAAGCCTCTCGGTTTCGTACCGTTGGTAATGCAAAAACACGTGTTCCGCGTTTTCAGAAATATTTTCGCAATGCGGGCAATTTGGGCTGTTTAAACAGATATTCGGCCCTAGCGAGGTATCCGTCGGAACGGAAAATTCACCGCAACGCATACTCTGTCGGAGACTCAAATCCAAATTGTAAAAAAATTCCGCAACCAATTTCTGTCGGAGGATATCGGAACCTAGCGGAAAATGCACTTCAACGTAATTTGCCGATATGCGTTACAAAATGTCGGAGAAATATTCCGAATAGATGTTCCGAAGAATACCTCGAAGCAAAAAACCTCCGGATCGTATAAAATCGGAGAATTTTCCGTTCCGACGGATACTATATCTTATATCGCGTACATGAGAATAGAATTGGCAGTTCCTGCAAAAAGAATTCTCTTTGTTTGTTTCGGGCCCCCGATGTTACTCATCAGCCTTGAAACCTGCGCTAGAAAGCCATCTACGTACATTTGCAATCAGTGTTGCCGAAAGTACTCCCATAGGAGTATTGTACTATACTTTCAACGCCTCCGTACTCCTCATTTCACATTCGTACTCCTATTTTTTAAAGACCTAAAATATCTTACACTTGTAGCAAACCTTAAATAATTTGAATTTACTTCAAATTTAATACAAAAAGTTCACTTTTTCTATTTTGTTTTGGGTTTTCGTTGGGTTTATGCAATTTTTGAAGACCAAAAAATGTCTACTATTTTTATAAAAGTACTCCCAATTTTCTCCGGCAACACTCTTTACAACTGTCTCGTTACAGTGTAGTTCGACTTCTTCTATTGTTTTTGCCACAACTACCACAGCTATGTCGTCTGCAAAGCCGATAATTGAAGCTTCTCTTGGAATCGGTAGACGCAGAATTTCGTAATACATAACGTTCCACAAGAAGGGGCCTGAAACTGAACCTTGTGGTACACCGCCCGTTACTTTATACTCTTTTATTCCCTCATCAGAGCTATTCGAAAAGTAACTCATTATAATCCTACGAAGATAGTTCGGCATTCCAATCCGGTATTTAAACAGCTCATGATACGTTCCCAATTCGCCGAATTAAACGCGTTTTTTACATCAATCAATCAACGGCGCAGTATTTTTTGGTTCCTCCTTTCCAACGCCTTCCTTCTATAGCAGCTCGGGCTCTCCTTATTACCGCATTGATTGCATCTACCGTAGATCTTGATCTACGAAAGCCGTATTGGTGTTCCGAGAGGCCTCCTGCCGCCGTTTCAATTGCTGGCTACAGCCTGTTGTAAATAATTCGCTCGAGAATTTTACCAATCGTGTCCAGTAAACAAATAGGACGATAGGCGGATGGTTCGTTTGGATTACCCTTTCCTTTCGGCAGTCGGACAAGTCTTTGGCACTTCCAAGGTTCAGAAAAAATGCCCTCCTGAAGACACGCGTTGAACATTTCGGCAAATAAGTCTGCTCGCGTTCTAATTGCGATTTTTAGGGCTCTATTTGGGATACCGTCCAGTCCCGGAGCCCTTCTATCGCGTACCTTCTTACAAGCTTCGGATAATTCTTCGCGTGTTACGATGGGTATAGGCGCAATTTGACTACCGAGCTCTGTACCTTCTTGGCGAGGAAATAGAGTTTCAACTATTTCTCGTAACAAAACTGGGCACGTTGGTGATTGCACCGACAAGAGGTGACAACGCATGCATTTGCATAGTTTTCCTAGTAAATGTGTACCTCTCTTCCTTCCCGTTTTGACTAAAGCTAAAAAGTCAACAACGCAACACAAAGATTCATTGCATGACTTGGTGTGTTCTCCTCCTGTCGTTTCTATTTCCGACTCAAATTATATCATACAACAACACACTATCCGACCAAAACAAAAATCACTCATGTAGAAATTCAATTTTCATGGTCGCGCCACACGCATCTAGATCGATTCCACTGTACCTACTATTACGCACCTTTTTGCCGTCGATTTTCGAGTCAGTTTCCCCCTAATTTGATCCAAAAAAATTAAACCGCTGTTATATATTGATTTGTAATTGCTTTCCATTTGATATAACACCACCGCACCATAAATTCGGCTACGGTAATTAAATTTAAAAATTTCCCCATAAGCCCAACAGATAAAAGAATATAAATTTCCTCATAAGGCACATGCAGTACTATATCAAATTGATTGCAAACACATGAAATCATTATCAAAAAAAAAAAAACGAAAAAAGTACCAGCGGAATTTGATAAAAAATAAAAACAAACGTACAACTCGTAAGCGGATGTAGATAGCACTATTCCAGTGCAGTTTGATCGATTATTACAGTGTGGCGAGTGGCGCATAAACGGCACGCTGTGGGGAAGCCCTAGCACTGCCGCACACAAACGACTTTGATTGGCTGTGACTTTAGGTTAAATTGGATTTGTAAAGCGGTTTGATGGCGCCCATGCACATATCAGCACAACAGACGACCTTCGTTTTGGAGGCGCACGTGCGCGGTCTTTCCTGTTTTTACGACTGCGTGCCCGTGGTCAAGAATGATTTTATTATCCGTTTAATTGAGTCGATGGTATCTCTGGCATATGTTGCAACTTGCACCTTGTTCTCTCTGCGATGATTGATGACAAAATGTCAGTCGTCACATGGCTACCAACATTTATAATGATCGCGATAACTTTGCGGTGTTTTTACACCTCTTTTTAATGTGTCCTAGAATTTGGGACAAGCTGCTTCCGAGTTACTTTGGCTCGTGCCCGATGAAAGCGTGATAAAAAGGCGTCCATCAACTTAACGACTGTCAAACCTATAACAGATTGCCCACCTTTGTTGGGAAGTCGTTTATAGTCTTAAATTTTTATCTACTAACGAGGAAGTCTGTTTTATGAATTTATTTAGAGGCGTTTTCCAGTCCTACTTTAAAGTTTTCAACTCAACGACTTTGTCAAGGTTACTATTTAAGATGACACACACTTGGGTGCGTTCGAGGAGTGTTGCGATGATATTTTCTTCATTTAAATTCTTTAAAACAAAACCACGTCTATCCATAAACCGCTTTAGTGTCACTTTTATTAACCACTCAGCCTTAACTTGTTCAACCACACACACAAAAGGTGGCTAAAATAAAAGTGAACTTCAGTTGAAAAGAAGGTCAGCGCCATACGCGTATTCGATTACACTCCGCTGAACCAAAAAGTGACGAGCCACTGTAAAACAAAATCGCCTACATGGAAGGAAGATCTATTTTGTTTTTATTTGCGGACTTTTTTTCCGAAACTGAAACTTAACCTCACCAAATAAGGCGGCCAATTTTCAACCCACTACCACGAGGGGGGGAAAAGTCGTTTCTTGCTTAACTCAACTATACTTGCTCGATGTCAATAGCACAGCATGAATCATTGGCGCGTGTGATACGAACAAAAAAAAAGAAATAACCTCCAACCAAGATGGGATTGAGAAGTTTCCATAAAAGGTGCGACGCCTGATTGCATAATAAGAGGCTGCCGATTCTTTCGGATCTATTCTCCTTCCCTCGCTAATTAATCAGCTCATTGAGCTGTCGAATAAAGGTAAAGCGAAGTGCTAATGAGGCAACTTTCCCGGACACAAAACCCATCAATCCATCTTCATGATAAAACAATAATCTCTGACAGTTTGGGTTGAACTTTCACACAAGGGGTTATCGCACGTATTGGGCAAATATTTTGATGCCGCAAACCTGTTTCGATGGGATATCCGGACGTATCTACAGTCATGGGAAGCGACAATAGTCCTTGACCCCTCTTGCCATTGTGCAATGAGAGTTTTTTTTCCTAAAGTAGAAAGGCAAACACGAAGTACACCGCAGATGATTACTCCTGAGTCATTTAATCCTTCGTCTAAATAGTTGATCATTTACATATTTCCTTGTGAGACACAGGACGCACAGCAAAAGAGAAGAGTGAAAAACTAATTCATCAACTGTCAGTGCGAGTGTGTCCCAAATGGAAGGCTGCCCGAAAACCAACCTCGAGGTGATCTAATTCTGTGGGCACCCAGGGAAAGATGTCATAGTTAATCCCTTTACACATGCGCATTGATGGAAAGGAAGAAAAAACGTGTGCGATTTGTTTATCTTGCGCGCGCATATGTCAAATGATGAATGTGTATTCTTGTTCACGAATTTGTTGCGGCAATTTGTCGAAAGGATTAAATGGAATAGGCAGTGTTGACATTGACAAAGTTGCATAAGGGACTTTTCTTTGTCACAATAGTACGCATTTTCCAGTCCCAATTCTTCAAATTTTCAATACCCGCAATATTTATATTAGCTGCTGAAAAAAATCCTTCTGAAAATCCCATCTAATAAAAGTGAGTTGTAACCTCAACGACTTTTACGAGCCCTTAAGGACTCCGCAGACCTTCGGTGCGCCGCACATCCTCTACACCAAAAACCGACGAATTGCTACGCATAATAAATGTAATTTTTACGATATTGATACTGGTAATTTTCTCCTAAATAAAGACCCATTCACTATCAACAGTCTATCAAAAAAAAAAAAAAACGTTCCTTTCAAAGTGAACATAAATGTCAGACTTTATGTCCTTTTTGGTTGTTTGGAATATATACATCTCATCTTGACCACTGCCATTGTTGGCTGTGTGCGTTCCTTTCAGACAGACAAAAAAAAAGGATAATACACGGTAATAAAGTGAGTTTTATTAAGGACTCTTTGCGCTGTCGTCTCGTTGCAGCCAGGGATCATTTTCACCTTGTGAAAATGGGAGTGAGTTGGGTGAAAAACAAAACAAGAAAACTTGCAATGACATACTCGTCCTGCGATAATAAGAAAATAAAAGGGGTTGACCAGCACCTCTTGAACGGTTCTTTAACTGATCGTAAAATGTATGGGCATGTAAGGACATGGAAAGGGTCAATTGTCGTACTTGCTGTAGAGGTCCTTTTGTGTTTGAATTTGTTGTGTTGTCGCGTAACTTGTTTATAGTTTTCTTGTTTTATTTCGCCTTGCTTGGGGATGCTGATGAACCCTTTCGCATAATAAATGCATTGTCCATCGATTAAACGCACTGAATGCTCTGTTCTTCTAATGATCTATTCTGTCCCATGGCGCAGTTCTAGTTCACCTTATGCGGAAAGACAATCCATACCATACTTGCTTACCGATTTATTTCACAATGCTGACCTAGACGGAAAGGCAAAGGAGAAGCGGAACATCTGCGCGCGCCTTTTTGTTGATCCTTTTTGCGTTGGGTTCCCTCCTTAATCTCCAGAGTACCTAAGGATCTTTTTCTTTTCTTATTCGCATTTTGTATATATGACTTGTCTCTTGTATTTCAGAGGGTGGATTAATCGCAATTGGGAAATCTCTCTAGGCATAGGTATACACATGTATTTGCCTCTGATTGCATCTCCACCTTGGTTATTGTCCTTTTTGAAAAGGAAAGGGATCTATATGACATGTGCCTTACCGATTATTACTTTAAATTATGAGTTTTGCTGAAGAAAAGAAAATGTTTCTGGGGATTTTTGTACGCACCCAGAATAACCTCATAAATTAAGGACGATCTGCAGTTGAAGGAAGGTGTATTTGGTGACAAAGATTGGCAATTAACGAGATATTGTTTAGAATTATGTGAAATGTATGAACATTTTCAATTTAAGTAAGATGCTGATGGTGTTAGGGCTGTCCCAATGTTTGGGACATGTTTTTTGTATAGAATTGGTGACTTTTTATTTGCGTTTTATGTGCCATTTCGATTTGGGAAGGTTTATTCTATAAAATAAATATATATTTTGGCGCGACAGGTCTGTGGGACCCAAGGCCTAGTTTCTCACAACCATTCGTTTTTTGTGAGTTAATTATTGGGGCGAATGGAAGGGATCTACAATTTTACGCCGAGTCCAAACGGCTAATTGAGAAGCTCTTTCATGACAGTTTTACTCTCGGATGTTTGTCAGCCGTTCGCGAGAGGTTTGTTCACTCTGTCAAATGTAAACAATTGCTATAAGTGTCCTAAATATTTTCCTCCTCAAATTGATGTATATATAAAAAGATTCCTGATGACTTGATTGACTTATTTCAATAAAAGCATGAGAGCCCATTAAATAAACCGAGACTTACCATCCGTCCCAAACATTGGGACACTTTGCTTACAGCTCAATCTGCTTCCACTCTTCAAGAGATGAATGCATAAATTTAAATGCCGTCCTTTTGTAACTGTTGAACTTGAATTTGCTCCCATTGGTCACACACATACCTTTATAATGTCCACCTATATCGCGAACGCATATTTAACGCCAGTCGCCGCCGAAACAATGGCCACGAAAATCACAATTTCTCGCCCCTTTAACAGTCTTTTATGTCTTCAACCACTATTATCCTGTCAATCAAACGTCCATCAGCAAAATGCTACAATATATCTTCGGTTGGTCTTTTCTTTTTATTTTATTTGATTTTGTTCCTGTTTCAAGGTGACAATGGAGTTGATGTGGTGGCCATGGCCAGTCCAGACCATTTTTGCAAATATTCCATACCAGCGATGATAATGCTAATCACGACTGAGAGACTGGTTTCTGTCAAAAAACTGATATAAGCCTGCTCATGATCTACTTGAGATTTTGATGTTGTTACCTATGATGGGTGACATGTCTTGTCAGTCTAACAGGGTTTCTTCTTCAAATGTATTTCCATAAAAGTGCTACTGACTTCTTGGAAGAGGGTGCCACAGTTGGCGCATTCAAGAACTTTTCAATTCGATCTGGTGTGTTCCAAAGTCTCCTTAACCTATGAATAAGACAGGCGATAAAACGGTTGATGGCTGTGTCATGTCGCAACAAGGTGTGAATTAAAAAGAGGTCTTGTCCCTTGTCCATACCAAATAGTTCCATCATTGAGTATTCTTTTCACTTACCACTCAGTTATGAATAACTTATTGAGTTTTGGTTTGTTTAATAATTCATTTTATTTTGGATGAAGAGGAAGCTTATGGCTGTCACTGATGTTGTGTCTGATGTGCGTGATGGAATTCCACATGTAAAAGGGTTTGGCTAATGAAATTTGTGTTTGTTCTTTTTTTGCAGATTCGTTTGTCAATAGCCAGGAATGGACAATCTCACGATCTGTTCCGGATCTACGGCTGGGCATTGTGGGGTCGTTGAGCTCGGGCAAGTCGGCCTTGGTGCATCGTTATTTAACTGGTTCCTATATGCAAGAGGAGTCGCCCGAAGGCGGGCGATTCAAAAAGGAGATATTCATTGATAATCAAAGTTACTTGCTGTTGATACGGGACGAGGGTGGTGCCCCAGAAATGCAGGTGAGTTTTTTGTTACTGTTTTTTATTGAATTTTCTAAAAGAAATGCCACCAATTGTGGATAGGGAGGTGATTAGTGGGGGCATGAACCATTTTCTTAAATACCGTTTTAGAGAACTTTTTTCTTTGATGTTTTCTTCAGATAGATCGTGGTGAATCTTTTGTTTGTTGTTACTGTATTTTGTCACTGGAAATTAAGCAACCTTAGCCTTCTTGACATTTGAATTTGAGCGCAATTATTTTTTTCCTGCAGTCAAAGTAGTAAAGTTCGGTTCAGGGAGGTACGACCCATTAAATTATTGAGTTAAACCCACTCCCACCTTGCCACCTAATTACCATATAACCTTGAACGAACATTATAACAATCGTGGAAAAATAGCACTAAGCTTGTAATAAAATGAACTCCATAAAGTCCTAACAAGTTGAACGAACCAAAGAATAAGGTACGCCGCGAAGGGTGGGTTACCGCCAATAACACCCAACAAACACGCAATTAATGGTTAGACGTTAGACTGTTTCTTTTGTTATTCGACGACGTCACCCACACCCACTCCTGGGTAATAAATAAAATGGGATTTTCCTGTTTGGCGCCACAGTGACCTAGAGTTACAAGCTCTGGGGCGTTGGGGGTTAAAAGCGCTCTAAGGGTTACCTTGTGGTTGTTTTTAAAACGAGGCAGAACTATTATTCTTATGACATCGTGGGGTAAGTTATTTCAACCGTGGATGTGAGTTGATTTGTTGATGGCTAGAGGTTAGATTTTGGAGGTTAAATAGGCTTTATTGTTTTTTATATGAAAGGCGTCGAATTTCGATGAATTATGACAGATAAACCTTTAAAATTAAAGGAAAATGACTATGGAAACTTACGGTTGAGCGGAAAATTGTTACCCGGCTTTAAAAACGAACAGAGAGCTATCGCGAAAGCTGTTTTTAGTTGATTTGATGTCTTTTTAATGTCCTTATCAGGTATTTTGTATAGAGACAGTAAGTTCCCTGCCACACGGTCACTCTAAACCCTTAAGGTAAACCATACCCCTTTAATTGTTTCCAGCAAACTTCCAGTCGGTGTATTAAATTACATTTACGTACGATGGCTTTAAAAATGTGGCTCTTCATCTTCAGAGTTCGCTAATTCCATACAAAGCTAATTTAATTTTATTATAAAAAAAGAATTTCCACTAAATATGACAACAAAATGTCAGAAGCAGGCTAAATGAATAAAAACCCCTCAAGGTAGGGTTTACAAAAAATACCAAAGCAAGAGGCAAACAACTTCAAAGTGAAGGAATAAAAAAACCAACAACTTGGTTGGGATGTAGTATACCATAGTCGGGTGGAAGTTTTATCCTGGAAAAAAAAACAAACAAACAGCACGTAATTGTGTAAAAGCAGTTCGCGTTTTTTTTTTTTGTTATAGGTACGCTCCACGCTCGACAGGAAATTTGTTCTCGCACACTCATATGCTCTGTTTATTAAGTCGGAGTGAGAATAAGTGTTTTCGAAAAGGAAATATAGCTCCACGTTTTTTTCCACCCATTGGCGTAGTGGAAGGGGGGAGAAAAGCGCGCCGGAAAACACATTTGTTTTACTTTAATCCTCGTGAAAACAGTTTTTACAGGGATTAAGTTGTGGCTGCAGTAAAGCTGCATTTTGAAAAGCTAGAAAAAAAAACAGAATTCTTTTTTGTTCCTTAAAGTGAAGGGGTGAGTAGAAAGACTCAATATTTACACTTGAAATCACTTTCGTCTTTTGGTAAACTGTTTTATTTATTCCTCCATTAAAAGACGTAAATAAATTGAAGACTGCTGCATATTTCAGTGTAAACTTCTTTATTGCCTTTCTTCCCTTCCGTCGTCCTTGTTAAATATTCATAAACGCCACTCGTTGAGAATACAAAACCAACCCCCCCAGCTACCTCCACCGACTACGAGTATCACTCGCCGGCGAATAAATTGCCCAATAAAATGGGATATAGAAAACAATGCCAAACCGCCCCTTAAGTAAAACGTAATAACACGATTGCACTGCAAAGCGATTGAACTCCTTTCAACCGAAGGACGGCAGTCGGCAATGTGGGGGGAAAACAATCACTGAAACAGGAGCATGATTTAAGACAGATTTTCAGGTCAATTTTTTACAAATGTTTGTTTCAATAAAAAAAAATGCATTTATAAAAGCAAATTACCGAGGACACCCCATTTCAGACACACACTACCTAAATCTACTACACCTAAACAAATACCCAATTATAGCGGTAAATTCGCCATGAAATCGATATGCGAATAATGCGAGTTGTGACTTTGTGAGTCGTCAGCAAAACTAATGTGATAAAATGCAAAAATTAAATAAATGACAGCCAAAGCCGAATCGCGTGACAACTGCTACGGTGGCTAATCGCAAAAGGCTTACGGATTTCGCTAATGCAAAATAGCCTTTATTCATTAGGTGGCAGGTTTAGGGGTTGGCATTTTAATGGAACACATTTTTTTACCGCCGCAAATTAGAGTGGACAGTTGTGCGCGGTAATTTAATTTTGTGTTGCTATAGTGCAAATTTGACAGTTGCAATGTGAAAAGTGTTTGAAATTTGATTAAATCGGTGGTAATTGGTGACTTGTGCATTGTTTTTTGACAGATGGAATGTAGTTGTTTGGTTAGACGTCAATTTTGGAAATGCAGCTCATGCAATACTTTTTAATTAAATGCTAAATGTGGCGGAATGTCAAATATACACTGCCGATCAACCAAATAGACTCACAGTTTTTTTTTAGAAAGTGGAGTTTATTATATCATTTTAAGAATATAATTTAGAAAACGTATTTTTTATAATGCACTATTCAATTCTTAAGTAAAA
This sequence comes from Cheilosia pagana, assembly GCA_936431705.1. NCBI lineage: Eukaryota > Metazoa > Arthropoda > Insecta > Diptera > Syrphidae > Cheilosia > Cheilosia pagana. The sequence goes on from OW386169.1 coordinate 2,390,803, forward strand.
AAAACAAAAATGGTAAATTTTTAAATTCTATTTTTTTTTTTGAGTGATCATAAAATGTTCTATCGCTCAACCAAATAGACTCAAGGTTAAAAACTTAATATAAATCACAGATTTATTGGAAAATTTGTATCAAATAAGTTATTATAGTTAATTAATAATGTGTATTACCACCTTTAGTTGAAATTACTTCATAAATTCGGTCAGGGATTGAATCGTAGAGAGCCTTTGGATACTCCAATGGCAGATTTTAAAAATTCGATATCCTTAAATTGTCTACCAGATTGATAGACTTTACGCGAAAGCCATCCCCACAAATTCTGTATAATATTGATGTCAGGAGAGTATGGAGGCCAATCCATTTAGTTCACATTTTGGTCATTTATCCACATCTTTACGACTCGAGCAGTGTGGATTGGGGCATTATCCTGTTAAAACGTACAAGATAATGGCTCAAAAAGGTTGGAAAAATGGGGGAATGCATTTTGGAGCAGCTCTTTGCAACTTATAAAATGATATGGCACCCCATACCATTATACCGCCCTCACAACTATGGTGACCGGTCAAATAGTGTTCACAGTAAAACCCGGATAACTACCTCTTCACAATTTCTGCTTTCTTTGGGTACTTAAGCGGGTGAGGTAGTTATACGAACCCGCTTAAACGCCCAAAGGAGGCAGAAATCCAAATCCTGTATCTACATCAAATATGTGTTAATAACAATTAAGTTGCTCTAAAGATTTGGTGGGTTTCTTTTCTTTTTTGACATAGAACGAGAATGAGAAGGAGAGAAAATGTCATTTTTGGCATGTAACACGAAGTTTGCTGTGATGAAATTGTGTGCGTTTTGATTGAGGTACTTAAACGAGTGTAACCTGAGCAAATTAGCAAATAAAATTGGCAAATAGAGGGCGTTCAACCGAATAAGGTACTTAAGTGGGAGGTAGTTATCCGCGTAAATGTACACAGAAATGTGTAAAAAATGTATAGATTTGAGATTTGTGGGCCCTTAAGCGTGAAGTACTTATCCGGGTTTTACTGTTATAGGTGAATCCATCCTGTCCATCCAAATTAAAGCCTTTTTCATCAGAAAAAACGATTTGATTCCACTCCCTATTCCATGCCATGTGACTCCGAGCAAACAGACAGCGAGTTTGCTTACGAATGTCGGTAAGCGGTGGTTTTTTCTTAGTTTTAATCTTTTCAGATATTTTGCCTTGCGGATTACTCGTCGTAGGGTAGCTTCACTTGCATTTACACCCAAATTCTGTCGAATTTTGCCTGCATAACATTTTGAGTTTGAAGCTTCTCGAAGGATCCTCCTAGGAGGGTTTTTTCATACTTTTTCCGTAAGGCGATGGGTTTCTTAAAAAATGACAAACAGACTGACTTTTAGAAATTTTTCCAGCAATTTGTCTGGTTGAAAGATTGCTGACTCTATACGCTAATATTTTGCCTTTTTCTTCCGAAGTTAGTGCTGCTTATTCAGAATTTGATTAAGAAGACAATTTGACACTTTTCATCTGCACAGCTTATCTGAAACTATAAAATCAAAAAGGAAAAAAATGATGTTGAGTCTGTTTGGTTGATCGGCAGTGTAACTTAAAAAATTTGATAAATTTGACAAGTCGCATCCATTATGTGAGTTCAGTGTTTTATAGCGGTAACTAACCGTGGTGAAAATCACTGCAATATCAATTTTCACAGTTTAAATCGCTACAGAATCGTCTGCGCAATAATTCACACTGTGTCACCGTAGCATGTCACCCCTTAAGACACAATTAAACAGCGGCATCCAAACACGCCTTCCTCCTGACACGCGATATCAATAAAGAATCAATAGGGTATCCGAGTCCGCAATCCACCTCTCTCTCACCCGACAAAATGTACCCCTTTCGTATAGTTCCATTGGTTCTATGCTAGGTTGTTGAAAATTTTAATCCTTGTTGAGTTATTGACGTTGCGCTCTGTAACGAATCCGCATGCAACAAAAGGATTTATTGCAGTTGCTCGCAATCAAAATATTTCGCTGCGAGGCAATTGATTTCTTTCTAATCCTCTCAGTGTATTTATGTATAGTATATTCGCAGTACAGAGTGGAACAGAAAACAAAAAGAAAAAAATTTAAACGTGCAATAACCTAAAAAACAAAATGCAGTGGTAGCTGGGAATCTCCGATTATGCATTGTTGCATCATGTGTATGCGAGTGTGGTTTTTGCCACTGGTGTCAGGACTCCCCTGTGGCGGTTTTGTACGAAATTCATTTTATCCAACTTTTCTGGTGTTCATTCGTTGCACCTTTCTCTCGGAGTTTTGCATAATGCCACGCCAGCTCTAGGCAAAGTGGTTGCTTGTTTTTTAGTTAAAGTCTTTCATTCAAGGGAGGATATATTCCCCCCCATCCGTGTGCTGTCCCTGGTAGTTTTTAGCGTGAACTTCATGCTGCTATGGGGTTGCCTAATGAACTTTTCTATACTATACAATTTACGGGACAAGCCTCCTTCGTGCGCAATTCGCCCAAGTGGGGAGGGTTCTTGTTGACATTGCATGTTAATTGGTGCTGGTTTTTCCCCCCTGCTCGGAAAATGTCGATCCCAGGAATATGGTGGCCTGCCAATGCTGAACATATACAATTTTCGTCTATGGTTAAGCTGTGGTTTGCAGACTGGTAAAGTGGGCCAATCTAAGGACACCAGTCGAGCAGGAACTTTTGCTTATAAAAGTCGTCTTTCGGTTCGATTTTAAAACCTAGAAACGCACTTGGCTTACCCACCACACTCATCTTTGCAATACTAACCCACCAGCCATGCAGGAACCTACTCGTACGTGTCTCCTGCAGCGTTGCAAATATTTTGAAATGTCAAGGAAAATCTGTTGGTTGGAGAGCAGTTCCTTGGCTTGGCTTTTCTATACTCATTTCCTGCAATTTGTCACACTTCAAGGTTCAACATTCAGCTTTCAGGATATTAAAGCGAAAAAAAGAACAGAATCCTTGCCGGCAAGCAGCACAAGAAGTCATCATCCACTTCCACTATACTATTCACAACTATTGCACAGAGCGCCAGAGCACATCTCAAGGATTGTTGTAAACTCGTCCGTCCTGCACTTTGAATCAGTCTATCATTGCCACCACCCTCTGCTTCAGTTGACTGATGGTCCGACATGGCGGCGAGGGTGTTTTTGAAAACCATATTGCACGGCTGTTTTTTCCCCATTTCATAAATGATTCAAAAAACCATCCCCCCCGAAGTTAGCCGCAGTTCATTTCATACTGTGGATGTGGATGATGACATAACATTGTACAGCGTCAGAGGAAGCTGACAGATAGCTGTGTGTGTAGAGCGGGTGGTGGATTTCGATGATTTGTATGTACAACAACGCGCCACGTGTACTTGAGACTGCATATATGCATTCAACCGTCTACCGGTGTATGCAAATATGGCGGCTTTCCGCAACATACACCAGCCGAATTGTGTTTCAAGTAAATATACCTATAGCACACGCTGCGAGTGTGTTTGTGCTCCTCTGTCTATGCTGGGGGGCGATAGCACAGTGGGTGGCGGTGGCTGTATAATGTATATGCCTCTGCCACTCATTCGTCATTTGTTCGACAAGGGTGCATGCAATACAACAACATCCGCCACACAGTCATGCCTACAGACGACACTGAAATCCATGACAACTGCGGCCCGACTTTGCATTGCCGCATGCCAAACACAAAATTCAGTTTGTCGTCGCTTTTCGTCCTGCACAGGACGACCACGATTTTTGGCTGGGAAATTAAATAATCGATTGCGATTTTCTCTCCTCATTCCTTCCTTTTGTGAGACACACAACATCTCGTTCTTTGAATCGTTTTGAATCCTTCGAGTGACTACTCACTTCGTTTTTGTGTTCCCGTCAAACGAAAATTCAATTTCAAGGGTACATAATACGAGTATGTGTGATTTAGTGGTGTTTTGTTGAGGCTAAAAAAAAATCTGCCTGCGCATTGACTTGAGGACTTGAATCGCGAGTTCATTATCCTTACATACAGTGAAAGGGGTGCACGTACAAGGTAAACACACCACGTATATAAAACAGAGGCTAAAACAATTATCCCTTTGTTCCCGATGGGCTGGGGATATTTAAAAAGGCATTCAAAACAGGGAGAATTTAACTTAAAACAACAGATTTTCAAGGACTATACACACCGTCTCAGTTGGTGGCTTTATTTTGTAATCAGCGACAGTGCGCACACAAAAAAAACGATTATTTTTTCGCTGTCAAGGACTAAATCACTTTGCCTGTAGGACTAATTTCCTTTTGCTTTCGCTTTTGTTACAGTTTGCCGCCTGGGTTGATGCTGTAATCTTTGTATTTAGTTTGGAGAACGAGGCTAGCTTTAACGCTGTGTACAGTTATTATACCAAAATGGCGCATTTCCGCAACAATCAAGATATTCCAATTATCCTAGTTGGAACGCAAGGTAAGCTTTGCTTTTTATTTGTTTCTTTTCTTGGTGGTGATTGATTTTTTATTCACTTCTTTTTTAGATGCCATCAGTGAGAGGAATCCCCGTGTGATAGACGACTCGAGAGCTAGGAAGCTTGCTAACGACCTGAAGCGCTGCTCGTACTATGAGACGTGTGCCACGTACGGCCTTAATGTGGAACGTGTGTTTCAGGATGGTGAGTAACAAGCAATTCAAACAAATATTCGTTGACTGTATTACCGACACTCGATGGAAAAACTGAGCCAGGGCGCGCGCGAGTGCGATTTCTGTCGCACGATTTATCAATCGCAAGAAATGGAAGACGTATGTGTTAGTGGCACCTACCATAAGCAGCGCTTTCGCGTGAAAAGTCAGCCGTTCGACGGAAAACGCGTGTACACGTCCCTAACCTCCTTCCTTCCAGTCGTTTTTACTTCAAAAAATCAAGTTAAGTCGTCCGGACCTACTTTATCGGGCAGATATTTTTAAGAGCCTAATATCTGTCAAGTTAGGCGCGCATAGCCTCATCTTGAGCTCAAAAAAAAAACCTATCCTATCCCACCATCGAACCAATCTATACAGCTGACTAATCCCCTTCCCCCTCTTCCTCCGCAGCGTGTCAAAAGATCCTGCAACAACGAATCACCACCTGTGTTCCACCCGTCAATTCGCGACCAACCACACCGCAGGGCACCCGCCTTGGTATCGCTAGCTTTCATCATTCCAATGCGGCTGTCGCTGCAAATGGCTTCTCAGCTTCAACGCCATCTGTGGTGCAGTCGTCTGGTGCAACGCTGCCACACCGGCACCATGTGCTCTCCACCTCAAGTCATCACATACCGATGCGGATGAGTGCCGATTTCGTGCACAGCGAACAGCAACAACAGAAATGGGCGGCTGTGTCAGCGCATCCCCAGCCAGCTCATCATCAGTCCCAACAGCAGCAACAACACTTTGTAACGGTAACGAACGAGAATAACAACGTTACAAAGTTTGCTGCCGGCGCCGTGACAGTTCACCACTCGGCAGCACCGTCGGCGGAGAATTTAGCTCCGCTGTCGTTGGTGCCTCAGAGCAAGGATTCCGGCAAGGACAACAGCAGTGGCGGTGGAAAAGATCTCCCAACACCCACGTCGACACCAACCACCAGCCGCAAGTCTCGCCGGCGATCGAATCTCTTTATTCCATCCTCTAAAAAGGGAGAGGATAAGTCTAAAAATGGCGAGCTGGGCAGTGGCAGGTCGATCCCCCTGAAGCAGGGCTATCTGTACAAGCGTTCCAGCAAGTCGCTGAACAAGGAGTGGAAGAAGAAGTACGTGACGCTGTGCGATGACGGCCGGCTGACATATCATCCCTCGCTGCATGATTACATGGACGACGTGCACGGCAAGGAGATACCCCTGCAGTATGTGACGGTGAAGGTGCCGGGTCAAAAGCCACGCGGCTCGAAATCTATCATTACCAACAGTGCTCTAACCTCGTCAATGCTCTCGAACGGGAAGTCAGTGCAGAATGGTTTGAGCGAGGGTATTGGCTGCCTTTCGATTGTGAAGGACAACAAGAAACTAACCGAAAAGGGTCTCCTCACCGCCTTCGATACGCTGTGGGAGCCCGGCAAGTCGAACTCATCCCAACAGACGTCAGGCGACGAGGGTATTGCGATGAGCAACAGCAATTCGCAGACCTTCATTGCGAGCGACAGCAATCAACAGCTGCTGGTGAGCGGAAATAAACTAGACGCTCAGACACCGAATGTGAAGAAACGCCACCGCAGAATGAAGAGCAGTGGCATCAAGAACCAGGAGGTGGACGATTCTGATGGCTACGAGTTCTACATCGTCTCACTGGACAACAAACAGTGGCACTTTGAGGCGGCCAACAGCGAAGAACGAGACGAGTGGGTTGCGGCGATTGAGCAGGAGATCTTCAAGTCCCTGCAGGGCATTGAGTCGAGCAAGATGAAGCCAGCCACATCGAGTGAGATGGCGAGTATGACATCGATAAGGACGCGAGTGCCTGGCAATGGCTACTGCGTGGATTGTGATGCGCCGAGTAAGTTTTCAACTAAATTCGATCATCAGCGGGGGTGTAACTTGTTTTTTTCTTACAGATCCCGAATGGGCTAGTCTTAATCTGGGAGTGCTAATGTGTATAGAGTGCTCTGGAATTCATCGGAATCTCGGTTCTCACATCTCCAAAGTGCGGTCATTGGATTTGGACGACTGGCCGTAAGTTCTTTCGAATCTCACCAAATGTGTGTGTTTCTAATCGTTTTTTCTTTCTGTTTACAGTCCTGGCCACCTCAGTGTTATGCTGGCTATCGGCAACAGCCTGGCGAACTCCGTTTGGGAGGCCAGTACACGGCAGCGGCAAAAGCCTCGACCCAGCTCCAGCCGCGAGGAGAAAGAGTCGTGGATTCGTAGTAAATACGAGGCTAAAGAATTCCTACAAATGTGCAATCAGAACTCGAATGCCACCGCGGGTCAGCAACTGATCGAGGCGGTAATAAGGTAAGCCCGACTCGGTACAGCCTCCAAGTGACTGGACTTAAATTGGATTTGTTTTTTAGATCTGACATGAAATCAATTGTGTTTATCCTTGCGAATGCAAGCAATGAGGTCACCAACTCCACTGTGAGCTCAAGGGATGTGCGAACGCCACTGCTGCTGGCCTGCGCAATTGGCAACTTGGCCATTGCCCAGCTGTTGATATGGGTAGGTGAACAAATGATCCATCTGTGTGACAAAAACTAATATTTCCTCTCGTTGACAGAACCACGCCAATATCAAGCACACCGATCACGAGGGACGTACCTGCTTGGCTTATGCACGCGCCGCCCAATCTCTGGCCACCGCCAAGTCCCTCAAAGCAGCTCAAACCAACTCCAGCAACACCAGTACCACATCTTCGACATCCTCAACCAACTCGTCGTCGGCGGCAGCGGCGGCGGCGACAACAAACGGCAGTGGAATCCCAACACCACACTACAGCGTCGAAGAGACCACCGCCTTAGTGGAACTGCTGATGAGTCTGGGGTGCCCCGAGTCGGCGCCACTAACCGCCAGTGGAACCCTACCCCGACGAAGGGACACTCTGGGAACCCCATACGAAAAGGCCGTCTCCGGTGTTATATAAGTTCTAACCTCGAAAAGGAACCTCAACCAGTTTTGGGGCTAAATGTGTATTTATATAAATGTATATGTAGAACTTTTACGAATAGATTTAGGTTTTATTTAATTGTAGTCCTTTGCTTGTTTAAATATATGTTTAAAAGAAAATCGAATCTTGTTTATGGCGGCCAGTGATGCTCTTAGATGGGCCAAAAAAAAACATACCTACACATTCACTTGTTAATTGTTTTGTTTTCAACGATGTATCCTCATGTCCTTGTTTATTTGTTTTACCTATATTATATTTTGTATCTATATGATCCTTGGAACAAGGTTAAAATTCAAATTTACACTTAATTCCTAAGTTTTATTATTTATGAATGTGATGTGAACTGTTTCTTTTGTTGTTTGTAATGTAATGTAATATGTAATGTATGGTCAAAGGATTTCACAAATGGTCCTCGTAAACAATAATTAAAAATATATATATAAATATAATATAATTTAACGGAAACGGAGAAGAAACCCCTCTAGCATGTAAGACATTAAGTTATTAGTCAAGAAAAGAAACGAGCATTAGAAACGCAAATCGATTTAGTAAGCTCGCTCTCGCTCTAGTGGAATTTTAGAAGATAGACCGATGACACAGATGATTTATGAATTATTTAAATTACACACTTTGCTGAGTAATGTTGATAATTGTTGCAAACCACTCTAAAAAAAACACAAACAAACACACATTCTTGTAACAAATTAGACAAAACATACCACAAATTCTGCAAAATATACATGACAGCATATTATATAACTAAAATCAATAAAAATCTAAAAGAAAATATACCACACAAATGCAAATGGAACGTTTTTTGATTTGTTATAACCTTAAAAATGGAAATGGTAACGAAATGAATGCAGGTAGGACTTGGTTCTTTTAAACAGAGCAACAAAAAGGGTAGCCACGCGATAATGTTGATCCTGCGCACGGTAAGTCATTCCATCCGTTCAAATGCGTTGATTGTGATGAGAAACCATTAAAATGGGTGAAATCGCCAAAGCAATCATGCACATCTGTATGAAGGTATCCAGCAATATTAATAATTGAAACAAATTCTTGAATTTCCACCCTTTAAATCGCGATATCAACCACTTAAATCGGTTAAGGCGTTCTTGCGTAATTTCGAAAACAAAATTTCCAATTACGTTCCACAAAGAAATGTCAAAGTCACCACAGAAAAACTCACCCAAATGACATATCTATCAAGTAAATTCCAACCATCCTGAAAGTATGCCGTGGAAATTGCCACCACTGAGTAGAAGCAGCGTAGCATACATTTTGGCGTTGATTTCATTTGTTTTTCTGTTTTTCGTAGGTGGCCTGCTGCTTTTTCTGGGCGCCTGGTGTTTTACGGGGAATTTTCCTTTTTTTTCAGATGGAGGAAGAGGAAGTTGGGGAATTTGAAATACTTTATTGGAAATATGAAATTTCAATTGCGCGGCAACGGCTGGATGGATTTCATTGGTTGATGGCTCATTTTAAAGGTTGGAACATGAGGCATTTAGGAAAATTGTTTACAAAACTGCTCTGCGACTCCTATTAAACTGAAATGAATTGAAATGTGATGATCGAGTGGATTCAATTCGATTTTGATGGTTGGAAAATCGCATTTTGGGAAAACTATTGCTTAAAACTTGAAATCAAGCAGGGGAATATTTCTGGCTGTCATGCGCTTAGAATGATGATTAAGCACGATTGAGGGGAAGGCCCTTGTCATAAATGAACACAGTCAAAATGCACATGTAAACAAAATAAGGGGAAAATGCTCGGCTTTAGGTACCTACGAAAGATGCAGGCACGAAGCCAGGGGGGGGAGGCTGAGGGGCTGAAGCAAACGGACTATAATTTCAAGTTGTTTCAGTATTCTCGCTGACGAAACAATGGATGTTACTGGTACTAAACAACTTTCGATACGCCTTCGATATATCGACTGTTTAACAGATCCAAAAAGTTGTATGCTTCGGGAAGATTTTGCAGGTTTTCTTCCTGTTGATGACCAAACTTCTGAAAGCTGACAAAAACCATACTGCAGCGATGTGAAGAACTTCATCTTGACATGAAGAATTTTGTTTTCCAAGGCTATGACGGAGCCGCAAATATGGCAAGTCGCTTAAGTGGAGAACAGAGCGGGATTAGGCAAAAGTATCCAAGCGCTAGGTATATACACTGTGCAAGCCATCGCTTGAACCTGGCTCTGTCTAATGCCATGTCAACTGCTGTAATTCGCAATTGCCTTGGTGTAGTTAGTGAACCAGCTAATTTCTTCCGCAACCATTCAAAGGCAAATTTAACTTTCAAAAATGTCTTTAAAAAACTCGCACCAGATTGCCAAAAAACTGGACTTATACGCCTAGATTCATGGAAAGCCTTGACAGGCATAACTTTTGGTAAAGCTCTTCAAATTCAGTCTTGAAGAAATAACAGAACGTGGGCGATGTCTTCGAAAGCATCAACAGTAAGCCTGATTTTATGCGAAAAACTATTCAGTTTAACGCTGCCCTTATCAGTTTTCCTACAGAACAAATCCTTAGACTTCGTTTCTGCAACTGACCGCACAAAAGAAGTTCTGAATTCTCTTAAGAACATCAGAGAAAATGCCGACGATTTCTTCAGAGATGCTTTTCAATCCGCATCCCAACTTTCCGAGGACCTATGCTACGGCCCTGGAAAGATGCTACGGGTCTCTCGGGTTAACTGCATCAACTTGGCAAATAAGGACCTCACACATGCCGTGCTACTGTGATATTCCAGCAAATACTAGGTACTTACATATTTCCGGGGATCCACTCCGAAAATAAACAAACTTGACCACAAAATTTTTGTAATGCATTTTTTATTTGGCATATTATTTAAGGATTTTGTTTAAAAATGATACAGATTTTCTTCTCCCTGCGAAAATAGACTATTCAACACAATCACACACAAGTTATTCATTTTTATTTTGTTTCTATTGGGAAAGGAGAAGGTGGGAACGGAATACTATTTGGAAAACCAGTTGGGTATGGAAGAGAAAATAACATCCAACAGTGTTGTCAAAGCGATAGACATGTTACTTGTGATTTAATTCAATCAAATTTAAACAAAGAACTGCTGGAGCTTCCTCCCCGGACTGGCATTCTGTTCGAAACTGAAGCAAGTTGTCGTTGCAAGCATGCGCTAGTAGTTTCCAAGCAAAAAAAAATAAGGGACACAGGGAACGGGACCAACTAAATTAAATGACAACTAAAAAGAAGAGAGAAAAAAAATACATCTACTATGCTACAAATAGGTAGAATATTGTTGTACGGTTCTGATTGCAGAACTTTTTTTGTTTGTTTGGTTTCTGTTCCTCGCAAAAGACACTGATCCGATAAAGTTGTATGTTTCCGAAACTGTTCTCGCCGAAAGTGTTCTTTGAAAGCAAACAGGTTAAGCGATAACTCAAGCGACGCGACAGAGCCGAACGCAGAATAAAATGAAGGATCTCCTATGCTCTTCCGCGCTGCTTTACTCTACTCTGTTGCTGATCTTCCTGCTGTTGTTGTTTTTGTTGCTGTTGGTGGTGGTGGTGATTCAATTGATTTTTTTTGTTTAATTTCTGTATTTTTCTGTGACCTAAACAAAGACAAATGTTGCTAAAGGTTTAGATTGCTGAAAAATGTTTTTCTTGTTTGTTTTGGGGTAAAATTTTTGTTTTACAACCGTGAGCCGCGCGAAAGGGGGGGAACAGCACCACCACTCGTTAACGCACGATCTCACACTCTTCTCGTTCTCCATCTGTTACTTGTTCATCGCCTCCTCCTCTTGTCTTATAAAACAAAAATTTGTTTACTGTGTACACATAAATGTATGTATGCTGTTTGTTTGTTGATTTGTTTGTAAATACGTTTTTGCCCTCTGCATGTTGTTGTTGTTGGTTTTGTTTTGAGATGAACAACACGCTCGCGCAATAGGGTTTTTCTTCAACGGTTCGCCTTAATATTCTTCTGGTGAAATCTTTTCTTATGTTCTTCGTCATTGATGTATTGATTTCGTTTTCTTGTTCCCCCGTTGGTGACGTTCTTCATTTCTTGTTCATTTTGAATTTGGCATAGAAGTTTGCGATTTGGTCGTGACGCACTGGTATGGCGTCGAGGATGCCAGTGAAGCTGAAATTCGTGTGACGCTTCTCGTGGAGATTGTCACCAGACAGATAGGTGACCACATTCGATTGGAACTCTGTCGAGTTGGGATCGGTGTGGTTGGCAACCAGGTGGTTGCAAAACTGAGCGATTTGCACAAAGACAGTTGCTTCGCGATCTAAAAAAGGGAAAGTGCATCAGTAAAGTGTTTCAAACTAAAAACAATTTGAGAACCCACCTAGCTTCCTTGGGATCTTCACCAAATTGAAGGTCATGTTCTCGTTGTCCCTCTGGGCGCGCATATGCCGGTTGCCGTGGGTGAACTCTTGCTCCAGCCAACGGATCACGTTGCGGGCGTTCTCGCTGCGCTTCTTCAAATCGTCCAGCTCATTAAAAACTGAAAAGGAATAACCTCATGAAATGTTTAAGGAGTATTTTTTGAAGAAACCCACCTGCATTCGGGATGAGAACAATAAACTTCTTGCTCTTCACCAAATTCTTGACTATTCCGGTGTACTCAGTCAGCGCCTTGGCGTCTACCACCACAAACGGCGTCATGATCATGTTCAAGGGATTCTTGCGAAGCTGAAAGGATACCAAGGGTCAGTCACCCCGTCACAAGTGCACAAATTATTATGACAAACCTCTTCCTCCAATGTCTCGACTTCGTTCTTGAGCCACAGCTTGCCCATAATTTCGCACTTCTTGTTCACCTCGTTCTTCTGGGCCTCACTGCGCTCCTCGTCGGCCCCACTGCTCGACTGCAGTTTGTCGTTCTTCTCGCCAGTGTTGCGATTGCGCAAGTAGCCCTTCCGGGGCAAACGCTTGCACTCCTCGACGGTGTCTTTCTCCTCGTTGCTGGTGTAGCTCTTTCGCACGATTCCATTCTTTCGGTCGCTGTAACGCCTGGTGCGTCCCTCCACCCTCTTCCTAGAGTTCTTTGCCGACCTCCGCTCCCTACGGCGCGATGACGACACCTTCTTCTCCTCGCGCTTCTTCTTGACGTTCTCGGTGAACCGCCGCGATTTGACGCAGAATCTGTAGTTGAACTTCTTCTGCTTGCATATGAAGAAGCCAAAGTCGACCATTTTGAAGATGCGCAGAATGTTCTCCTCGTTGGGGGTGATTTTCTCGCGGATTGTCGTCTCCCAGTCCAACTGCATCTGGGTGCTTTGGAACAGGTCAAAGTTCTTCAGAACAAAGTCCTCGGAGAGGGGCACAGTTGCACGGACATCGAACAGCTCACTCAGGGGCTCGCGCACATTCTCCGCCAACAGGAATTCACGCTCAAAGAAGACTTTCCGCGTGAACACGTCAATGTTGCAGTAGTTCAGCAGCTTCATGATTTTGTGGATGAACTCGGGGTTCGAGTGGTAGCACCCAAACAGGATCTCGTGGTTGATCTTCAGCCAGTCGAAGAGAATCTTAAGCGCCCGCATTGTAGGCTCGGTCTGCACAAACTCCACGATCACATTTGGGTCGATTTTTGTGTACTTGTTGCGGTAGACGAGCTTCTTGGGTGGCTCGCCGACCTTAACCTCCTCCTCGTTGTCGGATTTGAAATTGATGGCAGCCAGCGACGCGCTGTTCATGTTTAGCACTTCGAAGCCCTTCAGCAGCTCCTCGCTGTCCACTTCCTGCGACAAGTCTGCGCCAGGGTAGATTATCTTCTCCTCCTCGATGACAATGTCTTCGTTGTCGGAGAAGGTGGGGTAGTTGCGACCCTCCACCTCGTCCTCTTCCGACTCCTCCGGCTTTGGCTTGACTGGCTTGCCCAGCTGCACCACTCCGCCGTCCTCGATGTCACTGAAATCGCTCTCGAAATTCGAACTCAGGTCCGAGTACTCATCCTCCTCGGAGGAGAAGTCTGTGTCCATGTCGGATTCCGAGTCATAGCAACTGCTGTCGTCGCTCTGGGCAATCTTCCTCCTCCGACGACGCAACTTCATGCCCTTCTTCTTGCTCTTGCTGGACAGCGGGGTCTTCAGATCCGACTCCTTCGCCTCATCACTGCTGCGCGTCGAGTTTTGGGGATTCTTCTCATCGCTGTCCTTCTTCGAAACGATTACGGACGTCTTTGTTTCGCGCTTTCCGTTGCTTCCCTCATGATCGTCAGTGTCCGAGGGGGCTTTCGCCTTCTTCTCTGGATCGCCCATCACTGCCAGCCAGTTCTTGTACTCGTTGCGGCTCTTCCTTACCGACATGTCGAACTCTTCAAACTTCTTCGCGTACATCTCGTGGAACGCTTCATTCTCCTTCGACTTGGCCAGAATCTCCTGCTCCAGATTCACAATACATGCATCCATGAGATCCGAGCATACCGCCACTAGAAACGCATTCAACGAATACACCTTCTGCGAGTTGATCATCTTCAGTTTCGACAAGCAGAAGAACAGTATGTTCACAATCTTGAAAACACTCGTCTCATTGATGTTTATGCTCTTCGAACAGAGGATCTTCCGTAGGTCAACCAAAACACAGTGGCACAGGCTGTTGAAGTCCGGAACCTCCTTGTCAAAGAAGAAAATGTCCACAATCAGGTAGAACCGCGCGTAAAAGTCCTTCAAGTTGAACTCCACCTTGTTGGCGTCCAACTTCTCCAGAAAATCAGCATGCGCCTGGAACAGCTTGCAAACGTTGTTCTCGCTCAACTCAAATGGCACAATGCAAACCAGCGAGTACAGATAATGATAGATTGAGTCCAAATCGTAGTTCTGGCCATAGTACAGCGTGCCCAGTTGATTCTGCGACATCCCAATGGCCGGATTGAGTTTGAACGCCTCAAAGTAGAACTTGGCGGCCATCTTCTTCGTTATCTTCGGCTTGGATTCGATTTTGAAGTCGATAAAGTAGCGATGCAGATCGCCCAACGACAGCAACGCTGAATGAATCGTATCCAAAGCGAAGCTCACCGCCTCCAGACTCTTGTCAACCACAAAATCGCCGATGACATCTTCGCCGTCGGTGATCTTGTAGTCGCCACCATCGCCGCCCTCTGTCAAAACGTTAAAATTGAGCAGAAACTTCAGATCCAAGTCGTAGATCTCTTCCATTTTTGAGGCGATTCGTTTGTAGTTGGTGATTCCACTGAAGAGGAACTTCTCCAGCTTTTGGAGGTTCTCGTCGGCGTTTTCTCCCTTCTGCTCTTTGTTCCAGTTCTTCTTTACGAACGCAATGAACTCGTAGTAGCCCTTGCGCCAGAGAATCTCACGCGCCTTCTTTCCCACCGCTTGAAAGTCCTTGAAAATGATCGCCTTGCACAGTTGCACCAGCTGCGAACGCTTGTCTTCGATGTCGTGGTCGAACAGCTGGGCCATCGACACAATCGGCTTCTTCTCGTCGTCCAATTGCTTCGCAACCACATACAGGGAACTGAAATGAGGAGGGTTGTTTGTATTAATGAAATGAGGCTTTCGGAAAAAGAGAAAACAGTGAGCCGCCTTTTTATGCAACTGTTTACCACTTCATGGCCTTTATCTGCAAGGTCAACAACCAGCCAATCTTCCAATAAAGTTATTTCTACACAAATTCAAGCAAACATTCAATATTGGATCACGTCCTCTCCGATAACCTAGACATTTTCAACAGCAAGGCTATCATTGCCGTGGTGACAAACAGCGCGTGCTTGGTTTTTGGAGGCCCCCAACCTACGTTCCCCCGGAAGGATATTTGCTGTCATCTGTCTTCGTGAAAGAACAAAACGTTTACCGACGTCCTGCTTAGTGTTATATTGTTATTTGTCAAGTCAAACGCTAAAACAGAGCAGGGGAACGATGCGCCCCTGGAAAATAGAGCGGGTTTTCCCGGCCAAACAATTTAAAAGCGTTTTGTTCATCGATTAGATTGGGTTCTTCCAGAGATAACGTTTCAAATATGACATGAATTGAAGACCGGGTCTAACAGTTCATAACAACCGACGTCACCTCGTCACTCGTATAAACCATGACTCATCGCTAGTGACGAAATTGAACATACGTTTGTGCATGCACTCAACCTACCTCAACCAGCATGACGTCGCAACGCAATTTTCATCACACTTCACACAAAACGCCCGTCATGTCATCCAGTCCTGCAATATCGATTGCGTAGTTCCTTTTAAATATACCTACATTTTCGCATACCCCCCTGCGACCCCTTTAGACAGTTTAAAACTCTTTCTGTTTGCACAAAATTGAACACAACCAAAGCAAAGGCAAATAACGAGAATGCGATAAAATAACAAAAACACTGTCCGACTGTGTCCGCATTTTGCTTTTGCTGTATTTTCCCCCGCAGTAAACAGAAACGAAAAATAAAAAAAAAATCCCATGACATGGGATATGGTTGACTGTGGGCGGGTGGAGCGGTGACTATCACGGGGGATGATGCACGGCCAGTACTGGGTTTATTTTTGGATAATTTTTGCCCCCCATCATTTTCAATTTTGTATAATAGGCAAGTGCCAATTGGAAAAGGAGCTCTCTTCTTTTTTCAACTCACCGATATGTCTCCTTTGGGTCACGGCTGCCAGAAAGTTCCATGATTGCAGCCCCCTTTGTTATACTGAAATATCAAAGTTAAGAATTCCAATTAATGCGTCGAAAGCAAAACCACTTTTTTTGTGTCGTTTTCTTTACCAATTCCTTTTGATTTGTAAATCTTTGGGCAAAGGCGATTTTACACGGGATCTATAATATTTTAATTCGATATTTCAGCAAATATTATTTGCGTATTTAAAATTGATTGATGAAAGTTTAAACACGTTTTCTTTTTACAGCAAATTAAAATACAACGCGACGACTATTTCTGAGTCAAGATGTGAACTCCATTGTGTGTGTGTGTTTGTTCAGCTGCTGTTTTTGTTTCAATGGTCATCCGATTTTATTCATTTTATCAGCATTTTTGCCATGAATTTCTTTCGGAATTTAGTGGAAATTATGATAAGATTACTTTGCCAATCGGTTGAGACACAGTGGTAAATTAATTGATGCGTTTTTTTCGCGAGGGAAATTTTCAACAATTGCTCGATATTCGCACTTTCATACAAAATAAAAACGAAAAAAGTTATAAATCGACTTAAGATTTTCCAGTGGAAGGCCACAGGCCACAGATGTTATGTCGGTCGGGTGGGTAGTGCGCAAATGGAAATGATTGGTGTCGGTGTGATGGGTGTGTTCAGCCGAACTGATATTTACCGAATGTTGTGAAATTTCAGCGATAGTTCATTTATTTTGAAATATTGATCAAAATTTCACAAATTTAACTAAGTTATTTGTAAGATAAGGCGAGAGTTATTATCAAAATTCTTTAACAGTTGCGTAAATTGACGGAAATCGTTTTGAAAACGCCTTACATAGGTACAAATCTGGATTTTTAACGCAGTAATTGTTGAGAATAATTCATTTTGTTGGAAAAATTTTTGAATTAAGGTACGCGGACAGAATTCCTTAAAATAGAAGGGAACCTGCCGACATTCACCTCTCAATCCGTCCCAGAAATGGCCAAAAATCTCCATAGTCCATTCAAACAGTCGCACCGCTGGCATAAGCCGGGTTCCTCGGGATAAATTCAGTAATTACACTGTTTACTACCTAGTATTGCATTTTTATTTCTTATCTGGCCGCCACACAGGACATACATATAGGGACAACTTTAGAGAATAACAATAATAACACATATAGATTCCATCCGCTTAAAAGTACCTACGCACACGACTGTGTTTCTCCAAACAACACATAACAAAATTCTCTCCGCATTAAGTTAAAATAAATAACAACAACAATATTAATAACTGGAACTTAACCACCTTAGTATGGAATCTGGTTCTGGTAGTACTGAATCATATCGTACGTTCTTGTTCGGAAGTTCTGGTAGGAATTTCTAATAACGGCCAACATGTGAGCAGCAGCCTCTCGATTGTTCTTCGTTGTCACGAAGCGTTGCTTCAGCAAGTTGATGGTCTGTCCACGGAAGCAGGGCAGACCAGTGTCCAGCATTAGAGAGACCAGCGAAACAATCGCATCCTGATAGGGTCGGACGGCCAGAAACGCCTGCACACACAGCTCGCAGAACCACTTGAAGGCAGGGGCCTCCATTTTGCCCCCCATTATCATGACCATCTCGTCGGTGAGCTTCATGTCGGGCTCGAAACCGATGTTGCCACCGGGCGATGACTCAAACATGAATCCGAAATCGATGTGGATGATGTGACCGTCCTTGTCGATCATAATGTTGCCGTTGTGACGATCTTTGATCTGCAGCAGGTATCCAATCAGGGAGTACGCAGCCATCGACTTGACAAAGTTGGCGCGGGCGGCCTGGAACTCCTTGGAACTCTCGTCGCCGTACTGATGCAGGAAGTACTCGTAGAGTCCGGAGTCTGTCTGGCGACCCAGTTGATCGCGCGATTTGGCATTTGGAACACATTCGATTACACCACACTGAAAAGGATAACACACAAGTTAGAGGGAGATCTGAGCGGGGACATTGGCAACTCACCCCGGGAGCAGTGGCCACCACTCGGTAGGGAAACAAAAACAGATCCAGTCCGACCTGCTGGAAGATATTCTTAAAGATTGTGATAACCTGCAGTGCCAGCATGTCCTGTCGGACATCGTCGCCCACTTTGAAAATAGCCGCCTGCCAGGACTCGACACCAAACGAAGCATGCGCGTCTTCTTGAGAGTTCTAAAACAACAAATCAAATCCACTGCAGACGTGAGAAACTCGAGTACTTACCGGATTGTTGGAAACCTCCATCGCTCGCGACTCCAGCTCGGTGATGCCACAGCGGTAGACCCTGAACCTCGCCAAGTACGGCGCCTTGGCGGCACTCTGCATGGGGGTTCCACTATTGTAGTCAATGTCCAGCACCATAGCTTCCGGATTGGAGGGCAGATAGCACCCCGACTGCACCTTTATGCGACTCAACGCAGCGAGACAGGCATTCTTCCGCTCAATGCCTTTCGGGAACGACCGAATCTCTCCAGACACCGCGGTGATTTTGCCAAAGAAATCAAACTCCCGCTCATAGAACCTCTTGGCGGCACCCGAGAACGACGCAATGATGTTCTGGCTGAGCAGCTCGAGCGCCTCAAACAGATTGGGGTCCTTGTGCTGCTGATCCTCGTCCATGTACATGTTGGTCTGCATGTTCCAAATGAGTTGGTGCGCCACGATCTGCGACCGCTTCGAAATGTTCTTAATGAACTCGGTAACGTAGCCCATGGTGTCGTGGCGAAGCGCCTGCACGAGCTGTGGAATGTAGGGAAGAACCGATTCGGCTGGATATGAGGAAAGTGTCTTGACTGCGTACTGCGCGGTCAGCGGATGCGATGGATACTGCCGCGAGAAGTAGGACAACGCCTGGATGGGATTCACCGCTGACCAAGCGAGGATGAACACCAAGTCGGGACTCTCCTGCAGAAGGTTCTTGGTGTTGACGAGGTACTTGAGGGCCTCGGGTATGTGAGCGACCGCAATGGGATCGGCGCAGACCAGTCGTGTCACCTCGTCATCGATGGAATCGGAATTCTTGATCCGCCAGGGCAGGAAGACCGCCAACGCTGGGTTGTAGGACCACGCAAGGCGTGTGTAGTCCCGCCAAACGTTCATTTTGTACGGCCGGGCGCGCCACTCGTTGATCTGCTCCTCGCCGGGTATGGCCAGGTCGGGAAGACTGTTGGGATTGTACCAGATGATCATGAATTCCAGCTCGACGGCCAGCAGCTCCAGGATTAGGTTGCGTTTCTTCATGTAGTCCTTGTCGTAGGCGTCCTTTTGATAGGCCAGTCGTTTCGATCGAGTCGACCGCTTGGACAGCGTCGAGGTCGAGTGCGGAATCGTGTTGTACCAATTGCCGGTGCCGGACATAGAACGCGCCACGTCGCCTGCACTGATGAGGGACGCCGTTTCGGGATTCTGCTTCACCGATAACATCTGATTGGAGGCGGTGGTGCCAACCAAACTCGCCACCTCGTATTCCCCCACCTCGGTGGTGATCAGATGCTTCTTTTCGCTGCGCATCGTCTGCCAGAACTTGAGCAGAATCAGGATGTCGTCGAGAAGCTGCTCTTTCGATTGATTCGGGCAGGTCGGCGGCCCGCAGAAGTAGTCCAGCGCGTTGTTGTAGATTCTTTCGCGGAGTATATTCCGCGCAAGCGACTTGGGAATCGTGTTGCCCTGGAGGAGGGACAGGCCGCATTGAAGCAGCTTGAAACGGCAGCCAACGGTGGACACCTGCCGGTTTTGCTTGTTGTTCTTCGAGATCGGCAGGCAGCGGTGCAGCAGAAGGCAGAACATCTCCACCTTGTCGCGATTGCAGTACTTGGCGGTGTCTACCATCTCGGAGAGCAGTTGCAGCCAGATAAGGTGAGGCGCTATCAGGATTGGCTTGGACACCAACTTACACCCGTCGTACGCCGCTAGGGGGTTGGTTGTCTGCACCTCGTCGGAGAACAGGCCCAACTTCTTCTCGAATGTGATTTGCCACGCACTCACCATTTCCTGAATGAAGCAGAGCTCGAGATCTTGGCGCGCAGTCAGCACCCACTGCCAGCACTCCACCGCCGTCTCCATGGCAGACTCTGTGAAGAGCTCCACCTGAGAGGTTGCTGTAAGGAAGGACCTGAGTTAGTCTGGGAAATGTACATTTTAGCGGAGGGAACTTACAAATGGCATGAAGCAGTTTCCGATTTATTCCCGAGCAGAGTATGAGGTACGCGGTGGCTCTCCACAGCGCCCCACGGTGTTTGGCATCGCTCTTCTCAGCACAGGCGTCCCAGACGTCCTTGACCAGTCGATCGGCTATGCCGGCCTTCTCCTTGTCGCTCAGCGCGGACAGCATGCCGGAGATTTCTCCGGCGTACTTGCTTCTGAGGCAAAGAACCGACACAAACCGCGGAGTGTCACTGTTGACGCAGTGCGGCCGCTTACTGATCGATGGAAGCGCGTTGGGATACAGCGTACTGCTGCTGACCACCGAATCAAAGGCCAGCGCCAGCCCACTGTGGTGAGCCAGCACCGGGGTGGGAATCTGATTGGGATACTCCTGCAGGTGGGAGCGGGTCGATCGTGGCGCCCACTTCATGGCTTCGTTGACGATGCCCTGACATCGGTCGGCAAAGTCCTTGAGTCTGCCTTCCCTCGCGGGCAGCGAGTCCATCAGGTGGAGGGTGTACGGCGTGGATACCACCCGCAGGGTGGGAGTCTCTTCGTTCGGATCGAGGGTTAGAGAGAACGCGAGCAACTGCAGAATGTCCAACATGCACCAGAGAACTCGCCGATTCCACAGCAAATGTGGAAACTTGTCGACCAACTGCGACAGATACTGGTCGGCAACGAGTTGGATCTGCTTGTGAATGTGGTTGAAGTAGACGAGCAGCAGGGTGGCCTGGGATTCGAGCACCTTCTCGCGGACGTCGTCGTGTGTGAAGAGGACATTTCGGAATTTTTCCAGTACCTGATCAGCGATGCTAAAGGGAGGCGGTTTTAGAGATAGAACTTGATAACATCGAGCAACTCACCATTTGACGCACTGCCAGATTCCCGATTTGTCCTTCTGCAGGGCGGTGTCGCAGAGGTAGCCCAGAATCGGCTCCAAACTCGGTTCCTCCGAGTTCTCCACTCGCAGCGTCTCCAGCCAATAGACACTCAGCAGGAAGGTGCACTGCGCAAACGTGAGCTTGTTGATGCACGCAGTCACCTCGGCGGGGGGATGATCCAGGAGCAGCAGAATCTGGCTCCTCAGCTCGTTCAAACTGACCGAGTCACTTTTGATCGCCGTCGTGTAGTTCAACTCGCGCATATCAGACTTGTGCGCGGTCTGAGATATTAGCAAAGGCGACTTGGCGGCAATCTGCTGCACTCCTTGATACCACGGCCAGAGCTGCGAGTTGGTGAATCCCATGACCACGCAGTACACCCAAAAGTCCTTGAACAGCTTGTGCAGGCGCATTTTCGGGTTCTTGATCGGGGGAAGACGTCGCACCAGCACCGCGATGACGGGAATGAGCATTCCAAGATTGCCAGCACTCGAGCTGGCCTTCTGCGCACCCGGCGTGTTGTCGTACGAACGTTCGCCCTCCAGGCCAATCTGGACAAACAATTCGAGGAGTTTTCCCAGAAGCTCCAGCATCTCGGAGTCGCCTTGGATGTTGGCGGCGATATTGCCCAACGCGTTGACCACAGCGTCGGACACATTGTGAAACTGTTTCTGGTGGTCGGGGTTTGATGTGTACGCCAGGGAGGCGGCCTGAACGGTGACTCTCGAGAACATCTTCATGATTTCGTCGAACACATGCGGCTCGCACTGGGAGATGATCATGCAGCCGAGCTGATCGACTATGAGAACGTTCTGCTCGGACGGGACCTTGCAGAAGCGTTGGATGAAGAACTGCAGAATGTTTTGCGTGGTCTTGGAGGTGTCCTTGAGGGCCACAGCGACGTGACCCAGCATGACTATGATGTTCAAGCTTACCAGGCTCGATTCTCTGAAAAAGATGGCATGAGAAGGATCAGGGAGCGAATTCGACGTCAAACTCACGATTCATGCTTCTCGGCTGTGAACAGCCGATTCGACACGTTCGCCACCAGCGCTGGAACACAGAACTGATCCAAGGAATGCGCCGACCTCAGCGCAATGCTCAGATTCTCAATAGCTGCATCGCGCAGCGCCTCGAAAGCCGCCTGTCCCGATTTGGTAATACCCGGCGCGGTTGCCTCCCCAAATGCATCAACCGCTCGCAGTTCCGTGCTATTCTGAACGACAATCTTGAATGGTTTCACTTCCTTGACGTCTTTCTTCTGCGTCTGCTGCTGCATGTTCTGCATTATCGAGTACACGTGCAGCTTGGCCAGTATCGGACTCGGATCGACGAGGAAGTCGCGCAGATACGATATGGAAGTGCCGGCGATGTTTGGAAACTTCTGCGCCAGCTTTCCCAGGCCCTCCAGGCACACCATCAGCAGCGGCATGTGGTCCATGACGATTTTGTGACTCAGCACCGAGTTCAGCTTCTGCGAGAGGCGACTGCACAGCTTGTCCGCCTCTGCGAGAAAGGAAACGTAACCATAAGCGAGATTCAAGCAGAAAGTGTCAAAAGAAAAACGAAAGAAAAAAGCACCAAACAAGGGATCTTCAGGGAACGAACGAAACGCAAAAACAAACGAAAACAACGAACGCAAAACCAAAAGCAAAACCCCCTTAACCTTTCGTGATTAAATAATTTAAACCGTTCTGCAAAGAAGGAACATTGTACTCTTCATCGACTGTGAAAGATCTAAAAATTTAGCTACCGCAACCAGAACCTGTGTACAGCTATCAACTGACCTGTTTCGTCGCGGATCGCCCAGACCAGGAGATCAACGCAAGCAGCATTCGCCATCACGTTCACTTTGTATTTGTTCACCACGGGTATGCCGCCGTTGTCCTCCTTCTTCTCCTTTTCGTGATCCTGCTGCTTGTTCTGCAGCTCTGTCTGGCCGTTGAGAAACAGCCGCTTGACAAACTCCTGAACGTCCTTGGTGAAGGGTGTCGGCAAGTCGGTCTGGTTCTGCAGCAACTCTCGCAGCAGTGTGACCATCACCAGGTTGAGGGTCTCGGAAAAACTCTTATAGCAGTAGCCCTTGATCTGGTGCAGGGCGAATATATCGCTGGCCTGTTCGTCGAGGTGCTCCAGCGTCTCCTTCGTTAGTAGCTTCTTGGCCATGGCGAAGATCGTCTGCAGATGCTGAATGGGGAATGCTGTGGTGTTCTGATGGCCGTTGGACTGCTTTGTGGGCGAATCGCAGACTCGCATGTTGGGGAATTGGTTGAAGCTAGATCCGTACTTTGTAAAGAAGTGCGTCTTCGGGTCGTACGGCACTGAGAAGTACGTCTGAAACGACGGCTTCTTGACTGTGTTTGCCTGCGTGGCAGCCGCAACGCGGCGAATTATCCGCGAGTCCGCTGAATCCAGACTCAAACTCCCCGACATCGAGCGGGGAATTATCGAGCGAAAATGACTGAAGCTGCCGAGGCGTTCATTCGAACTGAACATGGCCGTGTCTTTGTTCTTTACTACTGGCATTTTCTCCTGCGGGAATATCCTACACAGCAGCGGTGGATCCGCAGCGGCATACCTCCCCATCGATCTCGCCAATCCAAACAGCAGCGGCACAGTCGCCTTGCAGAGGATAATCGGTGGCGGCGCATTGCTACTTTCCTTGCTTGATTTTATTATATTCGTCAGTGCACTCAACGTCTCCACTTGATTCACTATAATTTCATCCCTTAAGTCCGGGCACCTTGACGCAATATCCGACAGCAAGGTGTTTAAACAAAAACTAAACTTTTCCGCTGACGGTACGCCTGCAAAAAATTGTGTAAAATCTATAATTACTATTTACAAGCTGACGTCACCCTTGACCTACGATCGATTTTACTCCACTTTGAGTCATCAATCCACACGGCCTTGGGCAGGCATTTTGCCAACCGCAGCAGATACGGAACAATTTGGTCTTCGTGCTGGCATTTGCTTTCCAAAAAGTATAGTCCCAAGGCGATGACTGCGTCCTGAGCCTTTGCGTCTAAACAAAACACCCCCGCTGCATTCTCCTGTGGACAGTAACGATACAACGAATGGACCTGGGAAAAAAAATCTGTACACTATCTTTTCACTTGATAAGACGGGGTTTGGCCCAACCTTTTCCCAGGGTGTTGGATTTATCTTGGCCAGAACTCTTGCGAGATTCTGGCACATGGATTGAAAGGAAAAATTGTCCGCACGGACAGACATTTTCCGAGGGAGAATTTGATTATTTTTATAACTTGTAATTTTGCAATTTGGTTTTGCACTTTTGTCGTTTAGTGGTTGGTCTTGATTTTTTTTTTTTCACTTTTGACGTTTATCGTGACATTTGTGGGTGAAAATCAAAACACAGCTGAGTCGGGAAGTGTTGCCATACCAGCCGGAAGTTGTTTCACAGTCGGTAAGGTGGTTGTGGACATTTGTGGTTGCGTTCGTATTCAGCAAGTTGTTGATGGGATTATGGGCGGTTATCACTATTATAAATATAAAATAATAATAAATAAATAAATACAGACAGATGAAACAGATGAAAAATAACTATATTCTTGTTTCTATTAAAAACGAAGTGAAGTTTTGAACAAAACAGAACAGCAAAACACAGCGATTTGTCAAAATTTGGCTTTAGAAAATGTGCGGAACTATAAAATGGGCGCGTTTAATTTTGACAGAAGAATGAATTTTTTAGCTACAGAAGAAAAGAATAATTGCCCTTTCTATCAAAAGAGCAAATCAAAATACATTCGGCCCTAGCGAGGTATAAATCGGAACGGAAAATTCTCCGCAACGCATACTCTGTCGGAGATTCAAATCCAAATCGTAAACAAATTCCGCAACCAATTCCTGGCGGAGGATATCGGAACCTAGCTGTCAAAAATTGATGAAAAAAATGCACTTCATCGCACGTCAACGTTATTCGCCGATATGCGTTACAAAATGTCGGAGAAATATTCCGAATAGATGTTTCGAAGAATACCTCGAAGCAAAAAACCTCCGAATCGTATAAAATCAGAGAATACCTCGCTAGGGCTGATAAGCAAAATGTCAGATTGAAATATTTGTCGTATTTAAAACAATCTTGGCGCTATATGATCCGATAATATGGAATTTTGAGTGCAAATGTAAACCTAAATTGAAATATATTAATTTAAAACATTTATATTTACTGTAAAAAAAATGCAACAGAAAACCAAATGTCACACATGATGTGCTTGTGCATTATGGTGTCTGACGCTAATTCAAAAAGCCTTCAATGAATTTTATTAAAAGGAATTCTGAATTTCAGGTCAATTCTATTATATTTTTAATGAAAAACTCCAGAACCTTTCCAATTTAGTTTTCTAACACTTTCGATTCAAATAAATAAGCATTTTCCACACCAATTGAATGCTGAAAAACATCTGTCAAACAAATATCTCCACGACTACCTATTTTTAACGCGTTTGATTCCATATTTGAACGACTTTTCTACGTAAAAAATATTAAATAAAATCCTTTAAAATCCTGTTACAGATTTCTAATTGAAACTCTACTACTCTCACCAAAAAATAGTACTATCCGATTTGGACGCCATTTTATTCAGCGTAATTAGTTTCTGTCAATATATATGATCTACTACAAATTCTGACGCGAGCAAAAAATTCGTGTGTTCCTTTTTTGCCTTCTTTCCTTCTCTATTTTTACTCGAAGATGGGTGAGTGCGGTTTTTTTCGGTTTCCTAAATAAATCTATGTGCATCGAGTGAAATTTACCACAATTATTAAAAGATAATATCAAAAAACGAATATTTGCAATGTGATCTCTCGATGTGTGTAATTATTTCGAAGGAATTCTTTAATTTCCATGAGAAATTCGCAAAACAGCAATTGTTCGTTCACTTTGGTTAATGTTTCTGTGTATTTTTTCTTCGTGGAATTTGCAAAATTCACTTGCCTTAGATTTGTTTAAAGTTCGTGTGTTTAAATGGAAGGACATGTGACTAAAATAAGTTGTTTTGTTCCTTCACAGGTATCAGTCGCGATAGCTCTCATAAGCGCCGGGCCACTGGTGGCAAACGCAAGTCCCTCCGCAAGAAGAGGAAGTTCGAGTTAGGACGCCCTGCCGCCAACACAAAAGTAAGTTCCAAAATTGCAAACCAAAAAGAAAAGATGACTAGTTCTGTTTGAAATGATGATACTGCGTGTCACCTGTACACAGTTGATGATAGAAAACCATTATGTTCGGACTTCTGATCAATCCAAACAGGACTCGCTATGTGTTCCTTACTTGTGGTTCCTTTGACTGATTTGTTTTTCTGTTTCAGCTCGGTGGTGCACGCATCCACCAAGTCCGCACTCGTGGCGGAAATATCAAATACCGTGCCCTCCGTTTGGACAGTGGAAATTTCTCCTGGGCGTCTGAGGGTGTTGCCCGCAAGACCCGTGTCATCGACGTTGTGTACAATGCCTCCAACAACGAGTTGGTGCGTACCAGTACCCTGGTAAAGAACGCCATCGTCGTCATTGACGCAACCCCATTCAGACAATGGTACGAATCGCACTACATTCTGCCTTTGGGACGCAAACGTGACCCCAAGCACGCCCAGAAGGACGATGAGAAGGATGTCCTCAACAAGAAGCGCAGCGAGCGTGTGATGAAGAAGTACTTGGATCGCCAAAAGTACGCCAAGGTCGAGCAGGCTTTGGAGGATCAGTTCATCTCTGGACGTATCTTAGGTAAGCAAGCGAGTGGCTGACTTAAAAGCAGATAGTTGTCCCTCAAGTGATGTTAAAATTCTAAAGCGACCATCAACTTTAGAGCTGAACTTGTTCTAAGTGAAGCTCTAGCCGGTGGACATGATTTATGCTTGTCATAGTTACTCTGATGTTTTTCTTTCACAACTGCTTTTTTTTGTCGAACCGTGAACACTTTTAACGTGAGTTTCTCTTTTTTGTTTGCAGCTTGTGTCTCATCCCGCCCTGGACAGTGCGGTCGCGCCGATGGCTACGTTCTTGAAGGCAAGGAGCTTGAATTCTACCTTAAGAAAATTAAGAAATAAAGCAAAAGCGCTAGCCACATAGTTTTATATGAATTTGAGCGGTTTTACTTTAGAATGAGTAACAATAAAGGTTTGTTACGCTAAAAAAAATCCATCAGGTGGTTTTCTTTCGCTGGACACATTTTTGTCTACCTACTTTGAGAACAGTAGGGGGGACAGATTTAAGAAGAATGGGACGCAATGCAAGTACCTGCTGTATGGTAAATGATTTCGGAGGTAGGGATGCGGTCTGTTGCTAACCGAACTTTGTGGAAATTCGCTTGTTACTGGTCCTGTGTATCAAAGATTCTTGGAAAGTTGTGTTGGCGATGTTGATGTGATTTCTAGTTTCATTTGGATAGTTCGTCCGTTCAGATATCAATTAAAAGCCGGTGGAGGGTTAGCCGCGCCGCCAAAGACTTGGGAAAGTTGTCAAATGATTTACCAGCGGGTGTTGTAAGAGCGATGACGCACAGAAAGAGTAATTTGCTATATAAAAACCGAACTCGTGACAAAGCAATGAACATTGGGATAAGGTATAGCTAGAGGACGCCCTCTTTGGGAATTAAACGTGTAAAAGAGGAAAGGAATGGGTCCTGCCTTCTGGCACACATTCAATCGAGTGTTTTTGAAACAAGTGGGGGGGGGGGTCAGATTTGAAAATCTAGCTTTCCCATTGTGTACGAGACGCATAATTTAGTTCGTAGCGAAAGACGAACGCCTCGTTTTCATTAAATATCATTCAATTTGCGCCACTTACCTCAGGACGGGTGTGGTGCCAGTTTCAGTGGGCTTGCTAAGCTACTCTAATGTCCTTTAGGAAAGGGTTTTTCGTCCGTCTGACTTCAATTTGTTTGGAAGTTTGAGTCACTTGTATTACATTCACAACACATTCGTTAAATAGGACTAAAGGAACCAAGGAACCTTCTGTAAAATATAAAAGGGAATCCATCAGCATTTAATGTAAGATTTAAAAGAGGGCCAACCAAACACACATCAACATAAACAAACAGTGCTTATCCTTGTTGACCAATTTATTTAAAACAAAAACTCATTATTACATTTATGTAAATTTCGTATTCTTCAAAATTGTTTACCAACGACAATTGACTAAACGCAACCAGACTGGGAAATTTCGCATCAACCATCCACCAAACAAAAGGCCAGCAAAAGCCATCGCTATAATGTACATATAAAAGATCGTGCAGTGATTCAACTTTGGCTTTAAAGTGAAATAATGTTGAATTAACTTTTTATCCAGTGCCTGACATTTCTTCTTCTTTTGCGATTCAATTTGTGAACGTGACTTTGTTACCTAATTTCATTGCGAGGACGAAAGACGGACGTCGTCGCGTAGTGCCCTTTGAAAGTCGCCTTTTGGCTCTCTCTCTACTTCTTGTTCTTCCGTTTTATTAATAGGTCCTGATGGTCTGGGTCTCTGACTGACTGTCAGAGGGTGCACTGCAAGGAACATTTTTTTTTCTGTCTTGATTGCCATTATGATTATTTTGTTATAACAGAAAAATGTCCTCGTACTGTCGTTTTAAAATAACATTAACCAACCGATGTCGTTTGTACTGGTTGCGAGCAAAAAAAAAGGTGCCAAGCAACGCTAAATTGAAATTGATTGCAACTTCCGGCGAAATGGATTGTAATGGGAAATAAATAAAGAAAAACAGGAGAAGATGAATTAAGTCTGTTTAAGGATTAAGAGTCGAGTTGACTTTCTAGCTGAGAGGGACTGAATTGAACATGCGGATATTGAAAATCGATTTGAGAAATCAATTTAAAATGGTTTTTCCGAAATGAATGGCCAACTGAACCAAACTATTTGTCAAAATCAACAAAGTGGGACGGAATCACTTCGTACAGGTTAGGAAAAGGATTTAAAGTGTATTTTTTAACCCAAAGCTAAGCAAAGTTCAAAGGAACAGCAGGTAACTGAGTACTATTAGTAGATGGTCGATGTTTCGTGTTTTCATATCTCTTTCTTCCTTAAGGGCTCCCGACCCATGAAGATACACCGCAGCTTTTCATTCTCTGTGATCCCGGGCACCCAGCTTTCAGTTGTCCAGACCAAGCGCTCCGTCTTTCGCGATGTCTTGGCTTTGAAACAGGGGTTCGGCCTTTCTTGTCTCCTCCAACCAGGGGGCTATGATTCAAAGATCCTCTAAGCTGGAGAATTATTGTCCATTCGCCTGATGGGGCTGAGCCAATACATGAGTTCGCCATTACATATTCTCCTCTATTGGACCTCCTCACACAAAATGGACCAAAAAGTCGTCGAAGAATTTTGCTTTCAAAGGAGTTCAGTATTGGATCTCCCTTCTAGGTTATCGACCATAAACAAAATTGCCAGGATTTGTGTAGGGCATACATTTCGTCCTTCGAGTCAGGAGTTTTGATCCCAATTGCTTTGCCAAAGCTAGGGTAACTCTTCGCTAGATATCCGCTTAGGTCTCATTCGTGCAGTTCATGGTCACCTCGAAATTGTTGCTAGGCGGAGGGCGCTAGTTTGTCTTGTACTTAGTTTAGTCCTTATTTACTTCAAGGCCAAGAGATTTCGCCTGTTCTTCAATCGCCCTGAAGGCTTCTATCACGGAACGCTGATGTGAACGACCGATGATGTCTACGTCGTCCCCATATCCCAGTTGTTTATAACAAGCGTTTATACGAGCGTAAAAAAAACTTAAACTACAGTAGAAGTCGCTTATAACGACGGTGGAGGGACCGATGAAATGAGGTCGTTATAACCGGCGGTCGTTATATCCGCCTGCCATGTCTGGTTTCCACAAATATTCAGGAATAAACAAAATCATAAAAAAACAATTAAAGACGCGTAAACTACAACTAATTTAAAAGCAGCGTTCACGGCTACACATCAAATAAACTGCCATAATATTTAACAGACAACTTTTTTAAATTTTCCCTCATTCCGTTGTTATTACCGACGACGAGGACCAATTTTTTCCGACGAGTCGCCGACGGTTAATTAGCTTAAATATAATGAACCAACCAAATGAATTGAAAGTGGACGTTATAAGCAACTGGTCGTTATAAGCGAGGTCGTTATAAGTGACTTCCACTGTATGTAGTAAGCTTGTTGAACGGACCTGTTGAAGAAAGTGGCTTCCATGTGCACTATCTGCTCCAGAACGAGATTGAAGAAGTCACATGACAGCGCATCTCCTCGCCGCTATCCGGTACATGTTTAAAATCGTTTTAAGGAACTACTTTCGAACTGCACGCGACACGTCTGGATCAGTTTTGCCGGTATCCCGAGTTCGTTCATCGCCCTATAAATCTCCTGGTGATGAAAGCTATCATATGCGGCCTTGAAATCGATGAAAAGATGGTCAGTCTCGCCTTGAAATTCCTTGGTGTTTTCCCAGGGCTTGTTTCAGTGTAAAAATTCGGTCTATAGTCGATCGGCGGGCCTAAAGCTACACTGTTTGATGCGTTCACGCAGTACGTACGTTGTTTATTTTATAATGCGCACTAAACAATTTAGAAAAGAGCACAATTCGGCCAAAGCGAATTCGAATTGAATGTGGAAACATACAACGTTTACATATTCCGTGGCGCATGGCGTGGCTAATTTGACTTTCACTTCATATTTCAGCTGTCTGTGCATGCAAAGCCGAGGGCACAGCTAGTATGAAAGTAAAGCTGTCAGAAAGTGGAACTGGGACTTGTTAGAGGGAACCTGCCTAACATTTTCCTCGAAGCTGGTGCTCTTCAGTTTTTCTTAACGAAATTGAAAACACATCTGTAAGAAATAAGTTCCTTAGTGTAGAAAGAGAGCTGGGGCAAAACTCTATATTTCGATTCGAAATTAAAAAACTGTTCGAAAGTTGTTTCCGATTCTAATTTCAAATGATGCTCTGTATAACATTCGAATCGAATGAAAAATTTGCAAGGAAATCTTCGAACTTTCGAATAAATGTTCCGAGTCTCGAGCTGGTTTTTTGTCAAAATCGTTATCAGTCTAAATCAATTAGAGAAAAACAGATCAAGAAACTCAGAGACTCGGAAAAGCAACCCATTGCGCATCAGTTTCTGCCTAATTCGAATATATACTTCATGGTCACGCAAACAATATCAATAGGTACCCAATACCCAAATCAATCAATACAATCTGGGAAATTAAAGAGCAAATATTAACCCTTTCATGGTCCACATCCGCACACGTCCGCACACACCCAAATTATTAATAATACAAAACCATTCAAGTTGAATCTTTGATATGTACCATATTAGCAATCCCAATCGCGTATCACTCGTAATTTGATGAGTTCACATTGAAATCTGCACATTGTCGGTTGGAAAATACACCCCCCCGCACTCAAATATGAGTCCTTTTTTGTTTGCGAACAAATCCATTCCCTTTCATGAGTTTATAGGCTCGTTTAAGCGAAATAAATAAACAGATCCAATGTTTAGTCTGCCGCATCCACGCGCTGTGTCGAGTCAAACACAGCCGCCTTTGGCTATGAGTACGCATTAGCATTCACATCATCATGATCGGGCTGGTTTAGATTAATATCTTACACACAGATACACCAAATAAACATTAATTATCCGCCGTTAGGATAGTAATTAAATTAAACTAAATTTGTTTGCAAATAAACTATACATGAATACGACGACTCTGCGGCGTTTATGGCCCACCCACTCGTTAGTGCGGTTGCAACAGCAGCGGGGGGTCGTTTGAGCTACAGCATATTTTTTGTTGCTGTATACGCTGTACCTTGCATCCATCACCATTACCGTAAATGTTCTTCGAAGCGATGCTAATTTTCTAAGCGTTGTTTGAGGTGGAATTAACAATATGCTTGCTCCGGCAGGCATTACTCGGGCGTATACGTAACTTTTCTGCTGCTGTTGTTGCTGTGTGGGTGGATGTGGAGGGGATTGAACAAGCGAATGTGAAGTTTGATCCTTTTGGCGCACTTAAATCTTGTGTGGGCAACATAACGTATGAGGTTTATATTTGTAGTGTAGCGATTGTTATTGCATGGCGCAAGTGGGATATGTTTTCCTTTCGTTTAGTTGTTTCAATTTATAACATTTATGAGAAAGGTCTTGGGATATGTGATGTGTAATAACAGAAATCACATTTGAAATGCGTCACTGGCGGTGTATGTGCCGCAGCAGGAGTTTATCAAGAAGCGAATGGAGTCAAGGGTTCCAGCCATGCATTGGAAAAAGAGGAAAAATACGCGATTTGAAAGAAGTTAAGCGTTTTTTAGCCCGTTTCAATTAAATCCATGTTCACGCTCGCACTATCCTCTCCCATTTTCTGCCGCCCAACAACCTGTCGCATTTTCGTTTCAACCCAGCTCGGAATAAGTCCCCAACGAGCTATACATTTTGAACGAGTTGCATAACCACGCTCGCACTATCCTCTCCCATTTTCTGCCACACAACAACCTGTCGCATTTTCGTTTTATCAGAGCTCTGAATTAGTTCCAAACGAGGTGGCATACTATCATTAAGCACGGACTTAGCTTCACTTTTGCGAATGGAAAGACGTGAGTTGAGGGCTCGAATTTGAATAGAATGGACAACCTTTCGATGTTAAAAATAAATCAATAGTTAACGTTACAGGTCCAAATTGTTCAACAATCCTTTCTTTCCACAGCTATTTGTTTTGTATAAGTTAAATTTTCAAGCGAGAAGAGAGTCGGCTGGCTAATCCCAGCTACATTGGAAGGACCCTCCTAAGGCGAATTCCAGTGGTGTACGTCAAACGGCAACCTTTTACTATCACTAGAAGACCAACTGCGAAGGTGAAAGGAGCATTTTTGTGCACTGCTCAGTGACGACCAGAGTACAAATGAAATTCACCAACTGCTGGGCATACATATAGGTCTTTCAGGGGAATTGACATCCACATCCCAACAAGTGCAGAAATAAGAACCTCAATCCTACTTCTAAAAAATAACAACGCAGCTGGACATGATGGCATACCTACGCAGCGGCCTGTATTTTGTTTCCACTTGTTCAGGCTGTTTGGGACAACGAAATCTTCCCAGGGAATGAAAGGATGGAGTTATTGTCAAGATACCGAGGCAAGGTGACCTTAAAAATTGCAATAACTGGCGTGGTTTGTCCGTATTCCCAAAGCTGATGGCAACTATAACTCTCTAGAGGACACAGTCCAGGATCGAGTCGAAGCTCAAGAGGCACCAATCGGGATTTCGCAGTGGTCGATCATGCGTCGATCATATTAACACCTTGTGAATCATCCTTGAACAATCATCGGAGTACCAATCACCGCTCTTTCTCATGTTAATCGACTTTAAAAAGGCCTTCGACCGCGGTAATCGTGATTGTATCTGGAGAGGCATCCCTGAAAAAATTGTTGGTATCATCAAAGAGTCATACAACAACGCAAGGTGTTTCGTTTTGCACAGTGGACAGCTTCCCGAGCCATTCGAACTGCGTCAAGGAGAAAGACAAGGAGATGTACTGTCACCGATCTTGTTCATACTTGCGATTGATGATGTATTGACTGTCACGGAGGGATCAAACCAGAGACTTGGTATGTGACATTCACTGCAACGGAATGGAGAGGTGGCTGGCCTAAGGATAAACACAGAAAGATAAAGATTATGCACACTAGCCGAGACCAACAACAGCAGGTTATCCTGAGACAGGAGACTATAGTGGTGGTCACGCATTTCAACTATTTGGGTAGTTATGTGTCACTCGATGGTGGAACGGACCAGGAAGTCAGAATTTAACTAAATAAAGCTCATAGTGCATTTGGAATCCTTTCTCCAGTGTGGAACTCCAGCAAAAGATCGCTTCGCACTAAGATAAAACTGTTTGAGTCCAATGCAAAGTCTGTTTTGCTAAAGATACGGTGGCCACAAACGATTTCCAACAATGAACTGTGGCTTAGGACTGGACAAACAAAAGTGGATGTTGACATCAAACAGAGAAAATGGCGGTGGAATGGCCATACACTGAGGAAACCAGACGACAACATGGCGAAGCAGTGCTTCCAATGAAATCCTCAAGGTGGAGGTCATTTATGACGGAAGTTCAGTCCCAGGATTTGCGATCGTGGACACAGCTGAGGTATCGAGCTGCAAATAGAGAGATATGGAAGGACCTGGTTGTCGCCATATGCTCCAGGAGGAGTTAAAGTGTTGCTGTTAACAGCAGCTTCCGGAATAAAAGAAGAAGACGTCAAGCGAGCGTTTTCAGAGGGCTAAGACCTCCTGCTCAGCAGACTAACCACAGAGCCCACTTTATTTTATTAGCCGCCGCAGAAATTGGATACAGAGCTAGGTGCAGCTATAACCTCTAAAAATACAACCCCAACTACGTAGGAAAAAATATACCAACTCAATTACATTCATATCTCTTCTCGAGAGTCCTTTATTTAATTGTTGCCTTGACAATGTAATTAGGTCACATCTTCTAAAGGCACACCCACACATTCTTTTCAGACGTTGACCATCTAAAAGACATCCAAGCCACAAGTCCCTCTTGCATTTATAATATTTCCTTTCGTTTTAAAAAGTCCCAGCAAATTCAATAAGCTCAATATAGACGTTCCGCAAAGAGGACACACTCCAACAGACCCATCTTAAGACTCGCTCCATCGAGACGATCTCTTGGGCGCATATACAAACAAAATCAAGTAAATTCCACATCAATGTGCAGCTTTATATACTCGGATGCAACATGTCCTCTTCCCTTGCACATTTCCCGACACGGCTTGCCACAAAAGATGTGGGAGCGAATTTTCCAATGAAGGAAATCGAACAGGAGAGTTTGAAAAAAAACCCCAAGACCATTTGTTAAACGAAAGCTATTTGCAAAACTGTTTAAAAAGGGTGCAGCGCCTTCCCACCCCTCAAGAGTGAAAAGGGACATAATCTAAGAGAAAGAAAACAAACTCCACCATCTGTACAGAGTCAAAGAAGATTTCCCAAAGGACTATTACACCGACACGATGGGTAAGAGGTTAGAGGAATGTCCTTTCCCTTTGGTCTGCGGTTGTAGAGTGAACAAAAAAACGAATAAATGGCTCAAGATATTTCTTTTATTTACTCGTATATGTGTGTTGCCCGATGACATTCAACATATTGATTTGTAACGCTGATCAAAAATGTCCTCTCGCACACATACAGATCGTACGTGACGGGTTAAATGCTTTGTAGATTAGGCTATCGACCATTGAAGCGGAAGATGGACGTTTCAATGAAAATGTGACGGCAAATGCAGGGAGTGCAGTTGAATTAATTGAAGCACAGGACGACTTTCATTAAACAGGGCACAAAAGCACATGTGGGACTTGTATGATTGGGCGCATATATTTCATAAATTAAACGTTGAAACGTCAGACTTTCATAAGGGTTAAACGAACCACAAAAGATTTAGAATGCACTTAGTGGAGGACCCACGAAAAGCCGCCTTCCTCCCAACAGACAATCGAACTTGAAGAACTCAATTGAGCTAATAGCCCTCCACGCGCGCTAGCACCTTTTCTCATTATGAGCCTCTTAAAGCACTTACAGCTTACCTCCCAACTTAACTGAACTAAATTCAAGCGGGGAAAACCTCCCCCATTTTGACACTTCCATACAAAGGCTAAGGTAATTTAAACTATTAACTAGTTACCTGACCCGAATTCCTCAGAAACATACCCATATGAGAGCAGGATAAGGACACAGGACCCTGGTACCGCTCGGGTAACCAAAAACGTATAAGCCCACACCTCATAGCTTATGCATGAGCGTGAGAGTTCTTACTGTAACCGAATACTAAAATTGTCCCCAGCACAACCCAGTACACATCCTTGTTTCTCCATAGTACACAGTTTTACAGGAAAATAATATAAAAAGAATGAAAAAAACTGCAAAAAAACCAACGCTGATTCAAAACGAAATCAACAGCGCGCTCTCTGGCTGTCTCTCAGGAGTACAAACAACTGCCAACGAGAAAGCGAGAAGGATAACGCCTAAAAAACCTACATGTGCCTACATGCATGGATGGACCGTGTCTTTCCCTATACACGATGGATGTATACCATGCCTATATTCTGCAAGCGAAGCCACTCCATGCCTTCAATTCAGAGGATCCTATTTCACAGTTTCTGCTTGTGAACTAAACATCAGTTTCTTGCTGTTGCAGTTGTTAGGGGTGGACGGGTGGACGGGTGGTCGGGTGGATATAGGGAACACGCTGAGGGGCGATGTTTTCAAATTTACTTTGTGAAAACGTGCGTAAAGTTTTAATTAAAAACTTTTTGATGCTAAAAGCCATTAGCTCATTGAAAGGCATAAAAATGTTCATCGTCGCAGTGTTTTGAAGGTATATACTACACCTACTCGAACAATTGAAAGACAACCATATGTGATAGTGTGCGACGATGATGATGATACTGATGGGTGGATGCATGCGTGTACGCGAAGTTGCAATTTAGTTAAAAGTGTATGGGTACAAACATGTACAGACACACACATTTTTGGCAAACAACTAACTGTGGTAAAGTGGCAGCCCGACACAGTCGAGTTCTTGAAACATCTGGGTAAGCATGGAGATGGTTTATTCTTGAAGGAGCACATTTAACAAGCTTATTTGTACTAATTACGGTTGGATACCATATTATTTATTGTATAAATTGTTTCAGAGAGGGAATTTCGTTTTGGAATTTTTGAAAACAACACCTGAAAAATAATTAACGCGGAAGCCGACGAACGATGATTTAATTTGGAGCAATTAAGTCTCTTTTGGAATGCGTCTTTCAAGGTCTGTTTTTATAATTTTGAAAAACAAACAACTTATCAATGCTTCTTGAAGATAGATTCCTCTTTTTTTCCAGTCAGCACGTAAACCTCCACTTCGCTTCGTTGTCAATTGATAGAGGATCCATAATAATTGAGCTAAAAGTACCAGGCCACAAATTGTTAAATACAACAGAGAGGATGACAACTGCAATGCATTTTTGTATTGCTTACAAATGTCCACGATTTATTAAGACTTTTCTTTATATTTGTCCTTTAACGTATGCTGTAACTGAAATATTTCCAAAATTTCACACGGGGAAGCGACTTATTGTTGGCAAGAATGTGTTTGGTACCAACATTTCCTGCTTTGTAACGAAACGTCCCCGTTTGTCACCCTTTCATGGCCGCCACTGCCCATATTATATGCCCACTACTGTGCACAGCCAACCAAAGACATTCCACTGCCGGTTACTGCAACATCCAGAATTTGGATTGGTCACTTAGAAGTCACACTCTCTTAGTGGTGGCAAAAGCATGAATAGCCGAATGAGAGTACCATTTGGGGAGACTTGTCTAAGTGTGATTCGTACCAATTTTGTGCAGCAGATAAGGCTCCCGCTTGGAAGTGACTTCGGTCTTTGTCTTTGTTCCTAAATTTCGCTCTGGGAAATCGGCCTTAATTTAACAGTGTCGGCCTCGGCATTCTTCGCCTGATTACTTTCCCTCCACGTCCTAGGAACCACGCTGTCATAGGGCCACTAGCTAAGTAACCACGCCGCCGTTTTGCCCCTGCCCCGTTTTCCCCAGGAACCACGCTGTCGTTGGCCCGCTAAGGAACCACGCCGCTAACCAAAGTTTTGGGGTTTCTTTGGGTAAGCCTTGGATCCGGCGAGCAAAACCCTGGTGCCCGGCCTGAGTTATTTTGTTGAAAAGCTAAACAATTTTAGGGTGGACCCACGCTTCGAAATCGGATCAAGATTTACAGATCTTCAGAAAAACTTATTCTTGCCCTCAGATGGCTGTAAAATGTTCGTGGTCGGTCTTTTGGTCTTTGTCTTTTGCGACAAGATGCTTTCTAAGACTGTTCTACTTTTTGTTTATAAAGGGTTTTTCAGTTGGGACGGATCAATGCTGGCGGCCATGTTTCTTTTGTGTCCTCTGCCGTATTGTTTATTGTTCAGTCAATGATCATGGCAAGTTACACGATCAAAATGAAAAAAACTTTCTCATCGAAATGAGTTCTTGTCAGTACAAACGTTGCGCCCTTCAAAGTCGACTCTTCAAGGTCTGGTCTGGAGGCGGTTAAATTCGACACAATCGGTACTGTAGACATTCAGCCAACACCTAAGAAAATTGCTTCGATCCGTGAAAGTGTACAGGAGAGAAGCCAAGGCAATTCCTCGCTGTGCACAAGAAGCCGGCCTATCGCAGACTTAAATCTTGCGAATTTTGCGCGAGACATGTGCCCACACCCGTACAAGACACAGCTGACCCAGGCGCTTAAAGTTAATGACCAAAAACTACTCCATTTGTTTGCTGACTTTGCTTCGGATGATATGGAAAAGGACCTCAATTTTCGGCGAAAAATCATCTTTAGCGACGGGGAGCATTTTTGGATGATTGGTTACTTTAAAAAGGAAAATTGGACAAAGCCAAAACCCACACGAGCTTCACCAGGTGGCAATGCATGCAAAAAAGGTCCTGTTTGGTGCGGATTTTGGACCGGCGGCGTTATTGGTCCGCTTTTTTTTTTTTGAAATTGTTGTGGACGAGGCCAAAAGAACTGAGCACTCGGTGATAAGGACACGGGGCATTCCAAATAACAATAGAATTTCGTAAATACCTCACACGCAGCATATTTTATTCCATTTAAACAGTGATCCATTACAAACTAGTAGATAAAACTCAAATTTTCACTGCTCACACTCACAATTTGAACCAAAATTAAATTGTACATGACATTCGTGGAGATCTACATAGCTTTTGCATTTTAATTTCTACTTTTTTGGGGGAAAGATCGGGGATCCCTCTCGATGTCATGTTATATACCTACATAAAATATTCCAGGCTACATTAAGGCGATAAAATTCGTTGTATTTCCCAGGTTCGACACAAATTTCTGACTTACTGAAGCATTTCCCACAGTCCCCTGAAATAACAGTCGAAATAAATCTCAACTTTAATGAGTAAGTAGCACCATTTAAAAAATAAAATAAAAATAATATCCAACCACACATATTGCCATAACCCTCTCAGCTCTCACCATTTATCCTCGAAACTAATGAAATATTTTGCTCCCCCTAAAATATACAAACGTTTCTATTGAAACAAGTCCCATCGCCACAAAATTAATCTTTCAAGTCCCAACAAACACTATACACACCCACTCAACTGTGCTCTGTTTCTCTTCTCAAAATAATAATGTTGCTGGATAAATATTTGTTAATATTTTGCTATTTTAAATGACCATACATATATCCTGGCTCGCAGTTAAAAAAAAAGGTGCAAGTCTATATTTAGTGGTATGAAATTGCAGCAATTTTAGAGGCAACTCCTCTCGCAACTCCTCAATGTCGGATAGAGTGTTTCATTAAACATTTTTGAGAGTGAACAACACTGGCCCGAAGTGACCGTTAGCATGAAAAAGAAACCGAAAATAATCAAAAGAGTTTCACAGAGCTATATGTGGCCATTGAATGAACTAACTCGTAAAATTCAATTTGACCAACCGTTGAAAGGATTCTCGGGGCAAAAACAAATTTCGGGGCGTGTTATTAAAAGCGAATTTCGCTCCTTGGATTTTTGGTGGCGGTGGAAAAAAGGCAAATATGAAATTGACCCGGGGGTGGTTATTTGAATTTAATAGCACTTTCCGAGTTTGAAGCGCTTCGCGCTGTGTTCTTGAGACGTTAATAAAAATGGGTTTAAAGTTTGTCTATTTAAAGAATTTTGCGTAGCACTTTAAAATAAAAAGGATTTGTATCTATCTAGGGACTTGGGCTTTTTTTATATGACGTCGGTCTTAACATTAAGAGGAAAAAAATCAAAATCGAAGGCACTTCTGGCGACAATTTGGCGAAAAAACGACGCCAGCGCCACAAAGTAGGTATCAGACAATCGCCTTGTCACACACTTGTGCGGTATGGTCCCGCCCCAATACCATTGCCATTGTGGCGAGGCACTCGTATTAACGTTGGACAACAATAGCGGTTAACCTAATTTTTACAAAGATTGATGATCCAACAAAAGGATATTAATAAAACGCACTCACACATAACTCTCGTCGTCTTTGTTTTGCGTTTTGCGTATGGCGTATATGGGATCCTTTATATATATGAAATACGATCCTATCCAATTTTGTATTCGAATTTCACAAAACAATTCTGTAAACATGTTTACACTCGAACGTAACTAATGATTCGCCGGATTATCGACGACACAATAAGGGACAACCAGACAACCGACGACGCCAAATTGTGCACAAAACAATTTTCCCATTATCCAATGGCAACGCGCGCACACACATATAATACTCGTATATGAATTTCGGTCCTGGAAACGGATTCTTTGGCCCCAAAAACGACTCGTTAGCGACCAGCGAAACAAAAGCGGGACACGGACGCATGGATTTCATTATTTATTGCGAAATATTTGCCATTTGGCGGTTGGAGGCGTACATCAAAGTCTCTATAGGTATACGGGTGGACGCACGTTTGCCATGTGGCATGGCATTCCTTTTATTAAAAGCAGAGAGAAACCCCTTCCCGAGAAATGATTAATCGTTGTCGCATTGGGAATTGTCTGAAATCCAGGATGTATGAATGTGAACCAGAAATCGGTTACAATTATATTTGTGACATACCCTGGATACAGGATTCGTGCAATCGGAAGTGAACGCGGACTGTGAGGACTGCGATTCAGCGGAGTTGAGTGCGGTTTTGGGAAATACCCGACTTGCAATGGAAAATTGTCATCAGCCAAAAGGGGGGATGGAAAAATACTGGCTCCTTACATCGACCGATGGAAGCTGTGAATTGAATTCCAAAGTGATTAGCCTGCCCAAGGACTTGACCCAGTTAAAGGTTGCCGCCTTAGTCACCCATCTGATGCACGCCCGGTCAAAGTAGACAGCATTAATTTAGTTGCCGCCTAAATGTGCTCCATGTGCGCACACATGTCACTAGCTTGAAGTTAAATTACTCCGTAATCCCACAACATTAGGGCCACTTGAACATGTGTCCAATGTTCGGAACAAGCAAGGACTATATACGAGTGCATGCATTTCGTGCACATCCCCCAAGGGGCATTGGCACCGGACTAGGCGAATTCATCATCATCATCATTGGTAGTTGTTGTGCCCAGGTGCCACCAGCATTAGAGTGCAAGGATAACGATGGATGTGAACATTCGTTTCCTGTTGTGACATTTAATTACGAGTAATGCAGACAGAAATAACCCAATTAAGCGATACTCTTCGCATGGGCTTACTACAACTGTCCACTGGCGAATGCAACACATGTTGCCGATTTATCAGATCCGTTTTCGACCTCGGTAAAAGTTTCGCTAAATGGTTACACTGATTTCGCATAAATTATGCCGTTTTCTCAACCCTTTTCAACCGCGCAAATCGCACGACGTCCTCAAGCTAACCACTTTCCAAACAGCAACGTGATTAATTTCATCAAAGGACCAATTAATGTAATTAATAGACTCGCGGGCTTTTCAATTGCCATAAACCGTTTCCTTCTTGTCCTCGTCAAAAACAGAGATCAACAAACCGCCAACGTTACAGCGCGCACAAGTTTTACCTCAAAGGATTCCATAAAATCCCGCGATACTTCCCGAAAAGCTCTCAACTCGTGGCGAAGCAAAACATTAAACGGAAAACACGTCGAATCTGAACAAGGTCATGGGATCAACAAGCATAGACTATACCACCCGCACATCCTTGGTATAGGCGCAAAAAAAAAGAAAAGTTTCAGTCCTTGATTTGAATGTTTATGTAATGTATTCCCAGACAGCAATCTACATTTGTGTATAGGTATGCACTAATTACATATACATCGCTGGGAAGTAATTAAGGGATATAAAACATTGACATGATATGGCATACTGCGGCGTGGCGTTGATCTGATGTTGACTCTTGCCACTAGGTCCCTAACTGCTTTGATATTTGTGTGCCGCCAGTACCAGTAATCCCTTTTCGATTTGGCTGCTGGAATTGGTAATTATTTGCGGATTTCTAGGCCTCAAAGGTTTCTGTTATTAGTGACGTGGTTGCGTTAACCAAGCTGATCCCATGGGAGTGGGTTTCTGTTACATATAAGTCTCATATATCGAGGGGTGTTTTATATTCACTCCACAGCCAGAGTGATGCGTGAATATGTAAACTCAACGCGTAATTGGGTAGCTTATCCCCTAAAGGATGCAGATGGTCTTTTTGCAAAGAGTGATGCTATTAATTTGACTTTTAGTTGCACAAAAAGTGCACTAAGATCCTTCGCTGTCTATGTAAAATGAGGATTGCCTTCAAAAATATTTCACAGGGAAGTATCCCCTTTGGGGTGAAAGAAAATCAATAAATTCAAATCATTCTTCCAGAGAAACAGTGGGATGAAGAGAACTTTTCACGGCCTGATTTTAATTTTTAGCTCAACTGGAAGGGATCCCTAGGGTTTCTTAAACAGTCATAGCAAAAAAAACCTAAAATTCTTTGTTTTTTTATTATCTTTAAGCTTTTGAGCCTTTAAGAGTTGCTTTCCAGGCGGAACTCTCAAATCTTCTGCTTCCCACTTTGAAAAGTGTCTCTGAGGCTCACTTTATACAAGACTAGACATTAAAATAGACTCAT
Source organism: Cheilosia pagana (assembly GCA_936431705.1). Lineage (NCBI taxonomy): Eukaryota > Metazoa > Arthropoda > Insecta > Diptera > Syrphidae > Cheilosia > Cheilosia pagana. Next base: position 2,433,701 of record OW386169.1, read on the forward strand.
TGCAATCACTGGCAAACCTACTGAACCGCTGCGACTATTCTCCCTAAACGTATAGAAAGAGTAAGCGCACACGTCATTTGTCATGGCGGGCCTTGAGAGTTGAGACCCATGAATGCAAGAAATATAACAGCACGACATTCGGTTTCAATGTTTTCACATTCTCTTTCCTCGTACGTACCAAGAGACCTAATAAAAAGTGAAAACATGTGCATGGCGTTTTTTTGTATTCAATATTCCGCCACTTCGCATTTTCTCTTTCCCTACGCAAATACGTCACAAAGTAAAAAGTGACTACGACTCGCAATAAAAGATTCATTTCGGCGTCGCCAAGTTGTCAAATTTTGCAGCAAATCAAAAACTTATAGTCACCTTGTATTTCTTTGATTTATGATTGTCACCCATCCCTCTGAAAAAGGAGAGCTGCCTCTGATCGCCAGCACATTTATTATTACTAGTACCGCCAGTGGTCGAAATTCAACCAATTTTGTCTGTTGATAAAGTAAGGAAAGCCAACTTATTTTTTTATATAATTTATTTATTATTTATTTCAATTTATTTATTATTTATTTTAATTTATTTATATGCTAAATTTTAATATACCTTTCCGCTATGAGAAAAGAATGGAAAAGGGCAAAACATGAATGTTCGTTTCCATAGTACCACCTCGCAGATTTTATGGTTGCTTACTTTTAGGGGTAATTAAATTGCATACCTTTATGGGTTAATGAGACTCTCTAACAGGTTCTAATCTAAGATGATTTAATTCGTTTCTATGGAAACAAGACGGCGACAAATTGAATAGAAACAAAATGCTTTCAATTAACTGCTAAGCATTTTGTGTGGGAAATTCTTAACTTCATTTTACCAGTCTTAATGGCGACATATACCTACGATTTTTTGTTTCTGCACATCTATGGCACAGTACCTTTCGAATGATATAAGTTTCATTCTCCTCATTTCATGATAAACACTTAAAAAGTGTACGGAAACTTTTGATATTTACGTATTAATATATTGATTCCCTTTAAAGGACCAAATGCAGCCGCACGTAACCGACCCCAACTCGTGTAAAAGCACAACTTCTCAATCACCATCTTAAACATCAAGAACATTTTCTGCCCCACATTGTGCCTTCTATCCCAAAGCCAAACAAACAAACAAACAGATCTAGGACACGCAAACAGTGATATTGAGTCGGAAACCTATTTTGTATATGGGACAGCCCAAATCGCACTCATATTCATCCATTCGGATGCGTGTATACACACATTTTTCACATTTAAGTCAAACAGCAATTTCCCCGAAAAACAAAATCCCATAACCTCCAAAAATATTTTAGAGAGCGCAGCGTTTAAACTGAACCTCATTCCCAAAAACACACAAAACACTTGTGCATATATACAAAATCCAATCTAATCGAATAAAGAACATTTTAAGGATAATCCACAGGCAGCAGCATGCAACGACAATGTCGATGTGAATAATTTAAAGTCGCCTCTCGCCGTCATGAGGACGATGATCGTTATATCCACCACCTCCACGTCTATATGCAAACAGTCATATATGCTTATCGTATCATCTTTATAGAGTTGGGCTAGGTATATATATGTTGGGTAAGGATCTGCTTAGGAAATCCGCCATGTTAATAAATAAGTTTCATCTCTAGCTGTGTGTGAAATTTGAGTGATTCACAAGGATAAATAACAAAAAAAAAAAAAGAGAGCGTGCTTGTGACCACACGCCAGATGTGAAACTTTTCTCGCTAAATGTGGATGTTAAATTGAACTGTGTTGTATGTAGTTGAATTTCATTAAGAAATTTAATTTAAAAACCAAATCTTTATAATATTATAATCTTGATTCAGCGCAGAAGACAATTGAAGCGTTTAGAATGAGAAGGGGTTAAGTGACATTTTTGAAAATTTTGAGGTTTTTTTACTTGATAAATGTGTTATGTGACAACTTAAAGGCATAGAAAATTAAACTGGCACTTAACACATTTTTATATATTTTGAATAAAAAATGGTCATCCATCCCTATTTCTGAATAAAGGCGTTACAGTAATAAATTTATAAAAAAAAAATACACTTGTATTGTCACTTGTCACTTAACCCCTTCTCATTCTAAACGATTCAATTATGCTCCTTAATTTAAAAAGTTTTCATAACAAAATCCAATCCAAAGTTTTCTATTTTCATGTCGAGAGTTTTTGTTTACATTTTGTTTTCATATCGTCAAATGATTCAGTAGTTTAGTGTGTGTGTGTAAAACCTAGCTTCTTCAGTTACTCCAGCTTTCCCATATAAGTATTCACTTTGAAAATTCAGTTGAAAAAATTTTAAAAATATATACATATGTATTTCCAACAACCATACAAACCAACAAAATCTCATTAAAATTGGTTGAGTGGTTAAGAAGATCGACAACACCGCCACCTATCGGGTCCAAAACTATCCTATCCATCAAGTAACAACCAACCATACCCACCCACAAAATTTCATTGAAATCGGTTGAGTGGTTAAGAAGATCGACAACAGCGCCACCTATCGGGTCCAAAACTATCCTATCCATCAAGTAACAACCAACCATACCCACCCGCAAAATTTCATTCGAATCGGTTGAGTGGTTGCGGAGTTTTAGGCGTCGGCATAGCGATGGCTACAGGCCAATTTCCGTCTCGCACTTCCGCTTGGTCATTTCCGCTTTCATGAATCGATTTTACTCCCAAGTCGCGCCATAAGATGTTTCACATCAAAAAGAAAGGAAATCGCCGAGGCCGACAACAACTCCACATATAGAGTGAGCCACCACGTTGGAAACTTTGCCAAGAACTCGAACGTGACCAGAAGACGAAATGCACTTTGAGCGATGGCCGGCATATTGAACTTGTATCCTTTTTCCATACATTACCCCTGATGTTGTTGCCATGTGGATACTGCTGGTTTGTTGGATTTTCCATTCCATCCTTCTGAATGAAGGAGATATTTGAATATGTAGTTTGATTGTTTGTTGTTTTTTTTCTCTTCTATTTGACTTGAAACTAATATTGTTGCAGATTTTGCGGCAGCTTTGGTTACAGCTTTCGGCGCTTCTTCTTTGGCGGGTAAGACTTGGCTTGGCCCGGTTGTGGTAATTAAATTGTTGTAAATCGAGGAGTAATCCTTTTGCTAGATGAAGGATGACTTTCCGTGTTTTGCTGTTGTAACAAGTCATAACGGGAAATTGCAACCCGTTTTCCGTTTCACATAACCCACATTTGATTAATAAAATGAAGGATTCAAGTACGAGTAATTTATTCACATAAAAACACCGCACGAAACCTTCACAGGAGCGCATCGAAAGTTTTTGTTCCGCATTTCAAATGGCATTCACCTTTCCACTTTACGTTTTGTGTCAAAAAATGACGGCATAAAGTATGGCGAGTGGGGGTATTTTTCTTTTTCGTTTTATTTCCCATAAAAATGAATGTTAAGAGGTTTCTCCCGTCGTGCAGAGTACCTCCATACGATCTAAAGGTGGAGGTAGAGGTCCTGCATCTGTATGGGATTGAAGAAAAACCAAAAACAGCAATTCACGTTGCAGTAAAAGTACTGATATGCAAATTACTTTCATATTTATGATGTTTGACATGTTATATATCGATGGGGTGTTATTTTTTGTTTGTTTAAATCAAAACCAACACTAAACACAAATTCCTATCAATGGGGTTAATTAAATTTAAAGCAAAAGCTTAACAAGTGGTCAAAATGTGCTCCTAGTTGGACAAAAACACCAAATGGACAATGGCTTAACATTGGGCGCCAGTTAAAATTTGTTGCGCACGGACTAGGCTTCACACCGCAGCTCAATGTCATTCACGAGCAGTGTTGCCACTAAAAAAAGGGAATCTGATCAAATTGGAATGAATGCCCGATTTTATTTACTGATGCTGAGTGACGGAGCAACATGCCATCAACGGTGGCACCGGCTCATCAAGAATGTCCGAACGGCAGTCAATTCAATCAAAGCGTACAGAAGTGCGTAAGCCCGTATTCGGTCGCTTGTCCTTATAACCGCTGTGGCGGACTAACTTACAAATTTGTCACAGCGCTCAACAGCAATTGCAGGGACTATTACGTCTGTAAAAATGGTTAAACAAAATGGGAGTCGAAGGCCAGTCGTGCAAAGTAATGCAGTTGCTTTTAAGAAGCTCGGTCATCGGATGGTGTGCAGCTCGAATATATTTTTGTACTTAAACATGCAGAGGAGAATATGAATAAATTATTTATCTAGTACTTTAAATGAAGCATTTTTTCTATATTGTTTTTGTTACTGCAGCTTTAAACTCTCATTTATTCAACCGATTATTCCCACCAATATGCGATTCGACTCTATTTTGCACGTTTCTATGGGAACGTTACTCAAGACCCAACCAAGCTACAATGACTGCGCATCAGAATGCTTTGTTATTTTCAAAACTTTCCACCGCATTTACAAAGCAGCTATTATCTGGGATGTTGTACATAGAAAGATATAATCTTAGATTTTGTGTATTTTTTTTTTGTATACTAAGAAATAATAATATCTAACCGTTTGCTAATGTCAAATTGTCAAATCTGACTGAATGACCGATTTTATTAATTTTAGATTCGGTCAAAAACCTTGCTCAAAAATTTAAATAAGAATTTATATTCAGAAATCCGGTCAAAAATTGAATATAACAATATATTATGACTGTCTATAAAATACTAGCATGTACCTATATTTAATTTTTTTGTATTACAAAACAAATCTTAAATCTAAACAAAAAACATGCAATTCATTAAAAAGTTTTGCATTACAAATTTTTGCAAAAAATGAACTTTCAATCAAATGCAGTCAAATTCAGGCGCCGCTTTTTTCCAGGATTATTTACAATAAATCGGTTTCTGTGAGCATGTTCGTTAAGTATGGCAAAATTTCATTTAAATTTTGCAAATCTTTCTTTATTTTTATCTATATTTTTGTAGTCTATTATTTTTCTGGTCGAAAAATCGATTAGACCAGATTTTTAAAATGTTCTCATGTCCTCAGAATGGCAACACTGTTCACGAGGTAGATACCTGTTCCTGTGCGAAACCATCTGAAACGGAAAATTGTTGTGTGGAATGCCGCGCACATATCATCTGAACGCATAGCCCGATTGCGGCGAAATAAAAACTAAATGCTGCTCCATGTTAAGACCTATTATACGGATTGGATAAGCGCCTTTTACGTGATGCCTGGTCAAATCCACTAAAAGCAAATTTTGGAATTTTATTATGTACAAAAAAGTCTGCACTTTTTTCCCGCCCAAAAAACTGTCACTTTATTAAAACCTTTCGATTATTTCCAGTAAATCCCATTAGCAAAAATACAAAGGGTAACTTATCATGCGTTACAGCTGGGTGTGTCTATAAACTTTTCATTTAAGAATCGTACAACAACTATTTGGAAACAAGTTGCATTCATAAATTAGCCCACCTCTTTAGTGTCGAATAAGCTGTGTGTCGTGTGTGTGCAGCACTTTATGCGAAAAGCGTTCATTTCGTTACCAAAGCCATGTAAAAGTTTCAATTAAAAAACTTTTTCGCTGCCATCCGCCGACCGAAACCGCGCGTACCTAAATTTTTACTTGCCACCTGAAGTGTTTCAATTTCAACCCCTTTATACTTTTGCCAGTCCTCCAGCCTCCACAGCTTTGCTAAAAATATGGCAAAACATTCCCCCGTAAGCACTTTTTTATTATTCAAATATCTTCAAAGAAAATAAACAAGTGGTAGGTGGTAGTAGTGTTTCCTGTTTTTCGTCTGGCAAACAAAACTCAGCGATTTAAATTTAAATCTGCCTAAAAATAATTTTTCTCCGCCGATTAACCTTGCTGTATCACAAATCTGGTTGTGACTCAATGAAATATGACGGACGCCCATTTTTTTCTTTTGTTGGAAATAAACGAACGAACCCTTAAATTTATTACCCAAAGTTAGGGGACGCAACGTAAGTGTTGTTTTTAGCATTTTTGCTCTTTCGTCCTTCAGTTCATTCATCGTGACGCCGTGACCGACCATCTCGCTTCGTGCGAAACAAAGTTTGCATTCTGCTCTCGCTTTATTAATGAAGTTCTACGAATAAAACTGAAAAGTGGCCAGCGAGTAGAGAATCAAGCCATTATGATGACGGTTGAGTTGAGAGAGTCAGCTCCTTTATATATTTAACCCGGCGTGGCGGTGCGGCCAGCCGGCGGCGTCGGGTGAAATAATGTAAAATGATTATGGTTTTTATGAAGACGGGTCAATGTTTGAGGTAATGGCTGAGTAGAGGTAACGCACGTGTTAGCTGCGGGGAAATTGATGGATGAAGAGTGTTCTTTTATAAAGTGTGGCTAGGAGAGGAGTATACATTTTATTGCAAGAGTGCTCTTAGCGCGGGTCCGGTGGCGCAGGAGGAGGATTTCTTTACAAAGTTTTAATAGTGGATAGTTGAAGGGTTTGTGGGACAGCGAGATAAATCTGCTTCTGGCTGACGGAATTTCAAGGTGAACAGTCAGCTTAATCATCTCATACCCGCAACAATTTCAGAAATTTTAATAAAAAAACAGAGAGCGTGCTTGTGACCACACGCCAGATGTGAAACTTCTACCGCTAAATGTGGATGTTAAATTGAACTGGGTTGTAGTGTTCAATTTCTATTTCGGTAGATTTTGTTTACATTTTGTTTTCATATCCTCAACTGATTCAGTAGTCTAGTATCTGTGTAGCTTCTTCACGCCAGCGTACCCATACAAGTATTCATCTTGAGAATTAAGTTGAAAAATTCAAAAAATATAACCATACAAAGCCACAAAATTTCATTGAAATCGGTTGAGTGGTTGAGAAGATCGACATCAGCGCCACCTATCGGGTCCATAATTATCCTATTCATCAAGTTACAACCAACCATGCCCACCCACAAAATTTCATTGAAATCGGTTGAGTGATTAAGGAGTTTTAGGCGGCGGCATAGTGATGGCGATAGACCAATTTCCGTCACGCACTTCCGCTTGGTCTTTTCCGCTTTGATGAATCGATTTTACTCCCAAGTCGCGCCATAAGATGTTTCATCAACAATTTATTTAACAAAGAAAATTCTATCTTTTTTAATTAAAAAATATGATTTGCTAGGAAACTTTGACGTTTGAAATGTCAAGTAAGAAGTCAGACAGACATTTATTCGCCACCTATCTTAATCCCAGTCTCGTGATTATTCTGTAGGTAAATCAAAACACTGACAAGTGTTGTCGGACGTCGGAAATACCAAAAATACTACGATTACTTAAGCCAGCTTAAGACGGTACAAGTTTTTATAATAATTTCATCTCGAAATTGAATAATATTAACAAAATTAAAGCGTTTGACAAATTATTAGTGGATCTTCGTCCATATTTGACACAAGCGAAAGTTCATTTAATCTACCCATACGGCTGTCACTTTTCTAAACAATGAATAAATGTCAACGCATCCATTCCGCTCACATTTCACCCCATTAATCGAGACCCCAATAAACAAAAACATATCTTGCCAATGTGACACTTTGAAAAGTCAGCGATTTCTATTTGACATTAAACAGTTCCCATTACTTTGACATTTGTATATTACTGGTTTCAAACTCTGACATCTAAATCCTATTAAATCCTCCATTACATCATCATCGCACGCACAAATTACTAGATAACCCAAATATAAATAATTCATAACACATGTGTCAAATGTAAATACAAGTGTCATATATAGGTACATGCCGCTGGAATAAGATCAACTATATATGCCACCTGCAAGCTGTATAAGCATCTGCTTAATTAGCGGTGCGATAATGTTTAGTTACGTAGCAAAAATGCACTAAACCACCAGGAAGCGTAACAACACGCTCTTCATCGGTATGCAAATGTAAACAGCAATTACCATACACCCAAACTCGTCGACACCATAAGGGTTAGGTATTTGACGCACATTTACTTATGTGTTTAATGCACCCCCATGCCACGGAAAAGCGTGCAACAGCATTCATGAGACATACACAAACACCCGGAATAGATGTACGAAATGCCAATAAATTTGGTGGCTTTGGAATTCTGTAGAAATGCGTGAAAGTGAGACAGAGATTTGTTGGCCATTGTCTCTGCACTCAAGAATGCTGACAATGCTGACAATGCTGACAATGTTTCCAACGTAATGCAGGTGCAATTTAAATTGTTTTATTAAAACAATAGGTTTTCGAGTACACAAAGAAGCATTGGCTATTCAAGTGTCTCCATCTTCGGTTGGGTGTGGTCATTGCATGACAAGGGGGGGCTACACTACAGAGGGTGTGAGGTGAGAACACCTTACCCAATTAAACCACGCTGTGCTATAAATTACGATTTAATTATCGCTCTGATTATTGTAATCTAAGAGAATGGATGTATCTATCTATAGAGAGCGCTGTGTCATGCATTTCGGTCGATGAAGTGCGGTGTGCTTACCTTTTGCGGTTGTCGGTTTGCTTGTTTCTAATTGTGGGTTATGGTGAAGATAATTAAAATTTAATGCTTTAAATAGAGCAGCACTTTGGGGGGGCTACGCTCGTTAGTTTCGAAGTAAGAATATTAAATGTGCGTTTGGCAATTCCTCTCATCTTTTGCAAAATGACGGTGAAAATAGAGGAAAATTAATGAATCGAACAGAACTTTTAACCAAAAATGCAAGTGCGTTCTTATAATCACACTAACTTTGATATCTTTCACAGGAGAAGTCCTTTTGCAAACAGTTTAGGTCTGTTCCTTTACTTTTAGATTTTACGAATTTTTACGAATTCTTACGCATTTTACTCAATTGTCGTTCCTTAACTCGAAAAATTCGTAAAAGAGAGCGGCTTCGAGAGAGCAAGATATTACCCCTCTTACTAGTTTTTACACAACAAATTTCTTTGCGGAAGAACTGAAACAACTGTCATTCGCCTGAAAATTGACAGCTGATTTGAATTTGTTGTTCTATTTGGCATTTGGGTTTAATGAACTATCTGTCATTTTTCACAGCTTACTAAAAAGGCGTTCCTTAACTTTTGCATAAGTTTCCCTCTCTGAGAGAGAATTCATCCCCTCCACTATCATTTTGACAGTCTTTTCCATTTTTACTAGAAAAGTAAAGGAACAGACCTATTGCGAACATCGACTGCAACTTTATCAAGGGTGAGGAAAGTGGAATGCAACACATGTGCCAAGATTTTGGGGTCCTTATTAGATATGATAAAGAGAGGCACCTTAAAAAGGAACATCTAGCAACTGGTCTTCTTTTCTTTAAGTCTGAGTGTTCTCTTAAGCCTGCACAGATCAGTGAAGTTTTAGCATCCTTCGTATTTATATATAGATTTCAAGAGATAATCGAATCAGACCACCAATGTCGGGTCTCTTTTCGTCTCTTTACCACTACAGAACTTACCAAGAGAGATTCTCTGGATATCTCCAGCATCTGTTTATGGGAGATCTCTTTCATCGACTGGGTCTCGACCCAATGATGTCCCAAGAACCTCATTGTTCTGCCAGCCAACGCCGTACATTGGCACATTTTATGCACCGCTGTCTCAGATTCTTCCAGGCATAGTTGACAGGTATCATCTTCTCTAAGGCCCATCTCCCTTGAGTGATACCCGAAATTACCATGTTTTGGTAGATAAAGCCACCACCCATTTCAGAGTTCGTCGACTCATGCTTAGAACCCTTCTTTGAGTGGAGCAGGTCGGCCAATTAATTGCCATTTTAGCTTGTCTACATTGTTCCACGGGTGACCACCTTCTCAGGTGTTCTGTCGTGATCCAATTGAAGAGAATGGTTCTGGTCCCAGCAACTTTTCGGTTGACCCCTGTTTTGCAAGGGAGTCCGCCTTTTCGTTGCCTTCGATCCCTATGTGTCCTCGTGCCCAGGTCAGTGTTACCTCATTTTTAGATGAAAACTTACTGAGCTTGAGTACACATTCCAGTGCATTATGATGTTGTGATGTTTGTCTGTTCTGTGCTATAAGGATATTTCTTCCCTCCACCTGACCCTCAAGCAAGTAGTCCAACGCATGCAGCAATGCAATCATCTCAGCCTGGTATACAGAAGTGTGTTTCCAGAGGCTGACGTGACGGGCTAGTTCTAGATCTTCTGAATTGATACCGGCACCCGCTCCGCCATCCATCAAGGATCCATCTGTGAAAATTACTATTTCACCACTCCTTTTTTCTGGAAGTAATCTGTTCTCAATACGAGTTTTGTGATTCCTTTCCTTTCCTTTTGAAGTCTACGCACCCTTGTTATCCCATCCATAAGCATGTTCAGCTCCCTAATCTCGTTTGTGACAAGTTTCAGGATCTTCCTGTCCATAGATGGTACCACGATTGTGCCATTTCGCATGTCAATGCAAACGGAGTGCCATTGTTTTTAACAGAAAGGATGTCAGGCTAACTGGTCTGAAGGGCTTGGCCTCGATGTAATCCTTTTTTCTCGGCTTTGGAAGGAAAACCACATTTGTCTCCCTCCATAAAGTCGGGATGTAGCCTATTGCTAGGCAGGCAACGTATATATATATTCCTGAGCCCTGATGCAATTACGTCTACTCCCCATTGCATTAGGCCTGGAAATATGACATTCGGCTGCACGGTTTTGAAGGGTGAAAATGTTGCTATCGCAGTCCTGACCGCCTCTGGTGTTACGATCCATTCTGCTTCCGTCCTATCTATCTTATTCGCTCCTTATTTCCTTGGAGCCAGGACTGATCTGAGTTATAGTCTCCTGGAAAACGTATCTCCATTAAGACCTCATTTGTATGATCCAGTGTTTCCCCAATCTCCCCCGCTCTATTACGAATGAGTCCGATCTTGGAAACTGGATCCCTCGATACAATCTTTTGAAGTCTACTGACTTCAGATGTACTCCTCATACTCGAGCAGAAGTCCCTCCATGACTCCCTTTTACGTCGTCGCAGAGTAACATTCATTTCTTCGTATTTAAATACATTACGTTAACACCACGAGAACAAGCAAACGATGCAAGTTTCGTGCGACACAGTCGTGCACATTATTTCTCTATCTGTCAAAACGTAGCAAAAACCCTGTTTCTAATAGTTGCGATAAAATGCTTGTGGTTGCTCGGCTCAGCTCGTTGGACGGGGGTGTTCTTGCCCCCTCAGCAAATACCACCTGCTCCTGTGGCTCGACCCTGGCTCACAAGAATGGCGCCCAACGTTGCTCGACCCTGGCTTACAACAATTGTCGGAACGAAAAACGAACGCCTATCCCCATCTAGTTTTAGAAAACAGCCTATTTCCAAATATTTATAGGAAACCAATGAAACCTAACCTATGAATGACAAACAACAATGTCTGAGAGGTTTCTTCAACTCAAAGGCTGAAAATATGGTAAAACTTTACCGCAGACAAAAATTTTCAATTTCATCTTCAAAAATGCATGCAATTTTAAAATCACAGTTGTCAATGGGTGTCCCTTAGCGCTTCGTGTAAACACAAACTCTGTGCGATGCAGTCAGTTCGTAACTTTCAAATTATTCTTCTACATGATTTGTCACATTTTCTCGCAAAGGATACACAACGAACACATCGTCGTCGGATATGGTGTCAAACCACACTTTCATTGGATCTCTTGTTACACTGTTCTCGCTCGCTCGTCTTGTCACATTCCTCGCCGGTTGCATATACATACAGCGCCAGAGTCGTCGTCCCTCCGACCGACAACATTCGTGAGTTTTGATTTCGAACTGTAAAAGCGCACGGGTCACGTGTTCCATTAATTGAAAGTATATGTCGAGTCGCGTCGTCGTTGTTGTCATCGGCGGCGGCGACGACAATTCAAAATTGACATCCGAAATGGCACCGTAGTCGATATAAAACTATATTGTGTCGTGTATCCTTTTTGTGCACTGAATTGGAAAAACCAAAGAGATTCTGGGGTGAACTGTATATAGAAAGGACGAAAAGTGAAGCAGAGAGTTAGGTATCTATTGTGTAAAAAAGTGAAACATCAAAATTGCATCCTTCCTAAATGTCCTCGAGTACGAGTTTCTGCCAAATTCTTCCTTCGATTATGGATTCATGGAGCATACATTTGTGTGTGTGTGTGTTTGTGCGTGGCAGTGGGGGGTACCCCAGGGGTGAATCAAATATAAAATATGGCGTTCAGTGGCGCTTGCATCCTGTTGATTATGATGATACAAGGACGACAAAACAAAAGAGAAACACTTTAAACAAGGCGTAAAGTGAAATTTATTTAATTGTCCTATGGAGACGATGTTTTTATGTTGTTTTCCCCTCCAAAGAGGAAGATAATGTACGATCCGTTGGGACATTCGTCCTTACATAATGAGACAAATAAAAGTTTTTTTTTTCTTCTCTGGTTTCCATTCAAATTAAGTGAATCGTTTAATCTGCGACATGAACAGACACCAAAGAGGACACTCTCGGTCGCAACCAATGTTGGACGCACTTTCTTTATTCAGTGCGGAATGAACAAACAACACAACACACACATTCAGATAATCAGGATGAGCTTATTAGCCTGCGGAAATCTATGAAGGGGAAAAAAACAGAATCAAAACACATTTTACACCAAGGACATCATCATTATTTGTCACCCACAGTGGGAAGATAAAAAAAAAGGGAAGATGAAGCAACGAAACGATAAAAATGATAGACGACGAAACTGGTGATATTTGGGAGCACCTAATTTTATTAAATTTCGGTTGAGTTGCGTTCTTTTGGGCGACTTTAATGCAGTCCTTGGAGGGTGAAAATGGAATTGTCTGGTGATGTTTGAATTTAACAGACGGTTTTATAAGTTTGTCATGTATTTGGACGCGCATTGAGCCAGAAGAGTGTGGCTTAGTGATGCCAGGTGTTAAGTATATTTTTTTGACATCAGTCTTTGGAAAAGTTTTGTCGCTTACGTCAAAATTTGTTCAAAATGGTGATGATTTAAATAAATACATAGGTATTTATTATGCCGTCGTGTCTATCAACGACTAGATTGGTCTGGAACAGATGTAACCTGAACGCAAAGACTAGAATGGTCGGGAACGTCACTTTTCCTACGTCAGCCACATAAGCGAACTGTCAACTTAGTACTCAGTCACGAATTTCTTGACTAGATTCATCGGCAACCCCTCCATAAACGTCAATTGACACAGCTGCCCATGTGACCGATGAAGGCCAATCAAAACTGAGCTACATCAAGTCAGTCAGCTGTCAGACTTAATAAACTAGATAATCGAACGTCCCCAATTAGACTAACATCGGAATAAATAACCAAATTTGCACAGGTAAGCTACCTGTCAGATTTGACGTTACTTCTGTCAGTCACTCATGTCATTTATGAAGCGATTAATACGAAGGTTGGTTTTAAAAATAATTGTCACCGTTCCGATAATTTTAAAATGATATAGAACGTTGGCCTGATCCTTAATATTATTCTCCGATGTAGAAAGACCTCCGATTGTATGTGCTACTCGAAGAAATCTACCTTACCATCGTGTGGTGGTATGTTTTGTGAACTATGACATTTGTTTGGTTTATTTAGCGCTCAAAGTGGCATTTTGCTTTAGCTACATCTAATAAATAGTGGGAGTCCTGTTAACGAATAATCAAATGAGCCTCCTGAGGTTCATAACTTAATCTAGCTTTATACGCGTCCTTTGAACTCTTGTTGTTAATGGGCATGATAACTTATTCATTCAAATTGAAAGTTCATTGCTTTGCAACAATAATTAGTTTGTCCTTATAGCTAGAGGTGTTTTGGTAGTTTGAGTCAAGGATTGGGGGTTGGGTCGCATTAGCTTTCATACAAAGATATTTTTAAGGATGAAATCAATAAAATCGGTATAAGTCACTTTGCTCTGCACTACCTTATCAGCATCCAGCAGACATCGTCCATATTTAGGACCCTAGACTTAGCTTCGTTTATATGTCAGGACGAATGGAAGGGAACTACAAGTTTGTGCCATACAACAGGACAGAAAAAACCCTTACGATATAAAACTTACTATCTTTCCTGGGGGTCGAACCTGAGCTACTGAGCCACTTCGCCCATCTTATCAGCATTGCTCCACCTAACTTCTGGACTGTCTCGAAATCAGAAGTAAAACTTTAAGTTTGGACTTGCCCCCACTCTCTGTGCACGCAGTTATCATCCCCCCCAATGGAATTGTATTTCATTTAAATACTTTACTGCCGGGACTGAGCTACTCCCCAAAAGTGCATTTTGTTCCTCAGAATTCCACACACACACAAACATACATATAATTCCATTTTGTGTGCGGGGGGGAAATATGAAATAAAGACCAAGGAAAATATCACAATGCAAGAGCTCCCTAGGCTTTCATTTCTTTTGTAAAGAAAGTCGAAAGAAAGTTTTCATTCCATTTCTTTCTTGTTCGTTTTTTTTTTTGTTTGTCCTTAGACACAATGATGTCGCAGGATTTTATGTCCCCCAGACCTGCTTGTTTTGTTATTACACATTACAAAAACCGAAAAGAATTTCAGGAATTAGGAAAAGACAAACTTTTGTGTGAAGTTCCCGTTGTTAATCTTTGGACAGTTTTTCTTCGTATTTTTTTTATTTTTTGGTTTTCGGGTGACACTTCTTGTCTTTGTGTTGTGTCACTCAGAGTCAACACTCAATAAAGAATGTGAGGGAGTTTTTGGCGCGAAATTGATGTCCATTCAACTGAAATTTATAAACACTCTCTACGCTCTTTCTCTGGTTATTTGATTTTTATAGTGCGCAAACTCACCGCAACTGTTATACTCGTATTTGATGTAATTATATAGCTCTCTTTGCTACAGTACCGTAATTTACCCCTAATTGAAATTTATTTTCTAGAATCTGAACCCTTAAATGAAGTTCCCATGAGAAAGGTTAACGTTTTTCACAACCGAAGTTGACATTATAACTTTTGACATATTTGTGTGCTGTTTGTATTATTTCATCCTGTTGATGGGGCACGTGTGTGTGTGTGTGCGATGCATATCAATTGAATGAAGGTTACGAATTTATACAGGGAAATATAATTTAATTTGGGAATTCAGTTTGGATGATTTCTGACATTTGAGAAATTTCATGATTTAGAAGAAGTAAGTGACGAGTAATGAATGCGGAGTCGACTTTTGAAGAGTTTTTGTCCCTGCGGGGTATTTCGATATGACGTTGGGCTGTTGACGCGGCAAAAGGTCGCATATGTCGCTGCGTGTAGGTGGTACCTAATCAAATTAAAACAAAGCCCTCGGGTTGTAAGATTGTAAGATCAGTCTAATCATACAACTTGTAGTTTGTTTACCCTTTTCAACAGGTTTTTGACGCATTTGGCCGATCAAAGACTTAGATCAAGGGCTCATCATTCTTTGATCTAAGTCTTTGTTCGGCAAAATGCGACAAAAATGCAAAAAGGCTTCCTATGCCCATGCCCGGTTTTTTGAGTGACAACTTAAGAGAAATTTACGTTTAGTGGGAGTCCGGATTTTGATAGGTATGTGGGCCATGTCTTAGCAATGCTTCACATTGGCGACAACTGAAAGACCCTTAACAATTGAGGGAACAAGATATCGACTTCCATTCCAAACTTTTAGACTGGCTGTCAACCGAAATTGTAAGCTTTAAAGGCTTTTTACTTGACTACTGGTACTGGATAGATCAGTGAGTGAGTGAGCGCAACATAAGTTAGGTAAAACCTGAATTTATATTTATGAAGTGACATTAAACACAACCTCTTTGAATTACTAAATAAAAATGGCGCTAAATATTATTTTTTAATATTATAATTTTGTAAAAATAATATAAACTACAATCATAATATTAATACGTACACATTTAAAGTTTCCGAACACTTTTTAAGTATTTATCATGAAATGAGGAGAATGAAACTTATATCATTCGAAAGGTACTGTGCCATAGAAATAAAAAATCGTAGGTATATGTCGCCATTAAGACTGGTAAAATGAAGTTAAAAACTTTCCTTACAAAATGCTTAGCAGTTTATCGAAAGCATTTTGTTGCCATTCAATTTTTCGCCGTCATGTTTCCAAAGTAACAAATTTAATCATCTTAGATTAGAACCTGTTGGAGAGTCTCATCAACCCATAAAGGTATGCAATTTAATTACCTTTAAAAGTAAGCAACCATAAAATCTGCGTGGTGTTACTATGTAAACGAACATTCACGTTTTGCCGTTTTCCATTCTTTTTTCATAGCGGAAAAGTATATGAATTAAGATTTAGCATGGCTTTCGTTACTTTATCTACAGATAAAATTGGTTAAATTTCGACCACAGGCGGTACTAGTACGAACTAAACTACCAACTATAAAGGCTTTTGTGTAATGACAAGTTAGAAGCACGTGTGAAGCGGTTGGACACACTGTTTAAAAACTACTGTGGAAGCTTTTCCTATGTTGAGAAGACGCAACCTCTCCGGCCAAGCCATAAGAATGCCAGGGATTTAAGATACTTTGCTTAGAAAAACATACAGCATAAAAGACTCATAGGAAGACACCTTCAAAGTCATCAAAAGTTGCTGATTTCTGGTTCTAAAATACAGGGATTCTCGTCACTTGGCCTTAACCCACCTTCCCGATGACAGAACCCACAATCTGGGGAGTAAACCCTTTGCTTTGACCCAAGGCCAAGCACCAGTATAGTTTTTAATACGATTGGCAAAATATCTAAGACTTATAAGGGGTATCTTCTACTCCAGCCCCCTAAGATAGGCTCCATTTATTACTTCAAGGCGAATATCAACCACTTTTCGACTTCATTTGCGACGAATCTCTTTACAAACTTAATCTAGAACATCCCCTCCACCATTGTGTCAAAAAAATTTGCTAAAAGTTCATCATTTTACTTAACTTATATAAGACAGGACTTAACTTTAATTTCCTATAAATATTTTAGCGTCAACTTTATCTGTCTGCTCATCTGAGTGATGGTAAAATCCGTTGCAGCCATTTGCGGTCCAAGACCATGGCACAAATTTCTAATGCAATTCACCCCTAGTAAATTCCAATCTTCACTATAAAATCTCAACCCCCCGCGCACATAAACACACTCAATCGTACGTAAACCGTTTAACAATAAACACTACTATTTACCGAGGGATATTATGCGGTGAAATGTCCACCCACACTCGCCCCTCCTATAATATCCGTTGTCACGATGGAGATTTCTTCTCTTCTCTTCTTTTTGTTGTCAATGGTTTTACGCTTTTGAATGCACTCAAAACGGACTAACCCCCTGTTTAAAAAACATACACTAAACAACCCTCGAGGGGTTTAATATGTATAAATTCTTATTTTTTTACTAGGGCGTCGTCGTTGCCTTCGACAGACGCACTCATTTTAAGAGCAGAATGCTCCTTCGGCTTAATGGGCAAACACTTGAGAGAACCACATAAATCAAAATTGCTAGATATGATGATACAGATTCAGATACCACTACAAGGGAGAAACATGATTAATCCTATGGATTTTTTTTTTATAGGCAGAGGACACACATCTTCCTTTTTTTGTAGATGTAGACTTTCTGGGCGAAGTTTTATTTATTTTGCAATAAATTTGTTGTGATTTCAGCGAAAATGTTTGTCCCGATGAGTCATCCTTTAGTTTTCTTAAGAAAACATTACCAAGTCCAAACATCTGTAATAATTTCGTTGAATTTCGTTGAATTTCGTTGAATTCCTTTGAACATTTTGCAAATCAGCTATAATCAGATGGGGTTTTCATTAGGGGGGAAATTGTTTGCTGCCTCGGGGATTCATTGAAAAATTCCATTAACTCTTGTTCCTCTGAATCCTTTTCCTTCACATTTATATATTCAGCTGTTCGACGTCGCTGCTGGGTCTTAAACTTTTTCAAATCCAACGGTGGATTGTTTAAATTAAAAATTACAACAAGCTGAAAAGCCATTGCATAAAGAACTGTTGTTTAAATTTTTTCCATAAATTAAGTGGGTAAAAAAAAAACATTTGTCAGAAGTGGGATTTGAACCCACGCCCTCAGAGAGGACCAGAACGCTCAGCAACCTACTGTCAAAGTCGGTAAGATTTCTCTTGAGTCTGGCGCCTTAGACCGCTCGGCCATCCTGACATCTGATTGGAAGACGATCGATTAGTCTACGGGTGCGTTTGCATTGAGGTGTTTTCAATAAGGTGGTTCTATTTATAGGTAGAGTGACGATTTCGCGTTACTCCCACCCGACTGTTGGCATTCTGCAGTGCGTGGGAGATTTCTATACAAAACGTTTGTGGGTAGCACAGTTTGACAGTTCGATGGGCGGTATTTATTTATTTATAGTTTGTTTGAATAATTTGTTGAAGTGCATTCAAAGTACATCCGTCGTTGCATAAGACGCGATTTTTTGTGGTTGGAATTGAAAAAATACATGACAGGTGACAGATGATTTGAAGTTTACATTTTGCTAATGTCGTTTTCCATTGGGCAAAAAGAAGCGTCCGGGAGAGTCCGGAATCGAAAAAATCACTTCTGAAACCGTTCCATTGGCACAAAAAATACTCTTCTGGTGATTCTGAGAAGAGAAATTCGCTTCTCGATTTGAAGTCAGAATCCACTCAAGAAGCACTAACACAAGTGTAATTTGTGTATTTTATACAAGCCAGCTGACAGCGGCCATAGTTAATTTTTTGCCATTTCACCAACACAAATGTGGAATCAACCAGAAGCAGTTTTCTTGTTCCATTGGATTTCAGAATGAGTGAATCCCCGAGTGAAACCAATGGAAAACGACATAAGAATATTTTTAGCAAAAGGTGAGGTGAGTGGAAATATGATTTATTTATTTTTTTATAATTTTTTACTTTTTAGTATCATTATTCTTATCATAATAATATATAACTAGTACCGCCCGTGGTCGAAATTTGACCAATTTTGTTTGTAGATAAAGTAACAAAAGCCAACTTGTTTTTTACATAATTTATTTATTATTTATTTAAATTTATTTATATGCTTAATCTTAATTCAAATATCTTTCCGCTATAAAAAAAAAAGAATGAAAAAGTGCAAAACATGAATGTTCGTTTCCATAGTAACACCTCGCAGATAACTTTGCAATTCCCCTGAAATAAGATTTTATGATTGCTTACTTTAAGGGGTAATTTAATTGCATACCTTTATGGGTTAATGAGACTCTCCAACAGGTTCTAATCCAAGATGATTGAACTCGTTACTATGTAAACATGACGGCGACAAATTGAATGGCAACAAAATGCTTTCGATTAACTGCTAAGCATTTTGTATGGGAAATACTTAACTTCATTTTACCAGTCTTAATGGCGACATATACCTACGATTTTTTGTTTCTGCAAATCTATGGCACAGTACCTTGCGAATGATATAAGCTTCATTCTCCTCATTTCATTATTAATACTTAAAAAGTGTACGAAAACTTTTGATGTTTACGTATTAATACAATGATTTTTACCTCTTTTTGGTCAGAACTCTCCCACTCTCCTATGCTTGCAACTTTTTATGTCGGTCCAACGTACAGGGATTCGGTTTACTCCTATGGCCTCACTATCAAGATCAATCCCCTTCCTTTGAGCGCCAGGGATGGATGCAACTTTGATTCGTTCTTGCAAGCTCTAGTTTCCCGGCTTTCTATACGCTCGCTCCGTCTTTCCTACAGAGTTCACCTTCCGGTGTATCTTTAGTTTATCCACTTGGAAGCTTTGGTTAATCTTTCTCCAAGCCTCCAAAGCCTCCACTCTCATTCGATGCGTACACAGAAGACCTAATTCCAATTACCAAGGAGTGCCACATGAATTTACGCACCACACACACATAACAAATGCGAAATGCCGCATATGTAGTCCTCGGAGAAGAACTACATTTTATCCCCCATAACAATCCTGTAAACAATGTCAAATCTGTGCCTTGCCATAGTTCCACGTCTTTAATGGCTTGTGCCATCGTTCCTTATAGTTTCGCCACTGTTTACATCATGTTCTCCTGCTCCCCGTGGTTTTCCCTGCCAAAACTATATACATTTCTTATCCTTCAGCGTTTTTTCCTTTTTTATCCATTTTCCATGCCATTTTCTGTGATTGTGTTGTTGTTTATCGCCCCCAATCCGGCTGGGTTGGTTTGTGTCATTTTCCATTCGTCAATTGGCGCCACTTTGGCGACACTAAAATAGCATAGCATCCTGCTCCTGCATCCATTCGCTCACACACTCTACTCAGGAAAAAAATCGAATACTGGTTCGTTTGCCTTCCTTGTTTGGGGTAAACATCCTGAGCCGAACCGAAACCAGACCTGCATTCGTTTTTTTTTTCGCTCTTTTGGCCAGTCATAAAAGTTGGCGATGACGTAAAAATATTTTACATCGCCGTGCGCTTCTGTGTGAGTGTATAGTGTGTATATATGGATTTGCCAGGTCAAAGTTCTATGAAGGATATCGTTATTTGCTTGTTTGTCACCAGAGCGCAGAGAAAAAATCTATAACATGTCTAGACGGAGGGGACTGCGGATGAAAGTCATCCCTTATGGCGTGTGATTTGGGTATTTTTCCGGTGAATAGGGGGGAGGGAAAGCAAGGAGCGCTGTACCCAGAATTATTACAATCAATAAGAAGCTAAGTAAAATTCCTGCTGCTCTTCGACGACGAGTCGGAAATTATCTCTCAAATATTTGTTCAATCTTGCACACTTGAATTGAAGTAGCGCAAAAGGCGAGAGAGAGAGATGCTTTCGCCTCGTGTCCAAGGAGACAAAGGCGAGGACGACAACGACAAGTCGACGACTGAACTTTTCTAAGGAGCGCTATGAATTTTTTTACGGTCTTATCAATTTTCTGTTTGTTGCCAAGGCGATGAGGTCTAGGGTCTAGAAGAAAGGAGACCGTTCTGCAGTCAATCAGAGGGAGATCTCCCTTAACTCTTTGAGGAATCAAATTCACCATCACCAGCCAAAACAGTTGTCCTTTGTGTAGCGAGAGTTGATGATGATATTTTTATTTAAGGTTCACGAATCATTTTGAATTCTTCAAATAGATTTTTATTTCATTTGCTTCTTTTTTTTGTTTCTGTAATTTTATAGAATTTTTTGGAATTGCAAGGATGAGGGGAGGATGTGCTGTATACGCGTGGTTAAAGCTGGTGGACGTACTGTGGCGACGAGTTGTCTGTAATTGGAAGTGTATTGATTTTTTGTTTGTTCGGTTTTATGGTAGTTAATACCAGAAGTTTCCGAATTTGTTTGTTATGATTCAGAACGACGAAGAAATACTTTTGATTCGCGAAGGACGAAGGTTCATCGCTTAAGTTTGTTGTCGGTAAATGGTGGAAACATTGTTGTTACAAGAGTCTGGATTTGCAGTCGTTGTGTGGGCACCAATGTTGATGACTTAATACCTAGTTGGGTACTTGAATCAGCGACACAAGTGAGGTGTCATAAGAGAGGTAAGTCCTGGAATACCAGAGTTTTCTTTACATTTTTAGAGGCTTTTTCAAGTTCTTGGGTTCTTCCTACAGATTTATTACAGCACCGGTCTCCAAAAAGCCTGCATTTATAAAGGGTTTTCCAATAAGAGGTGTTATTTTGAATAGCCCGCTTTTTCAGTAGCTGTCACTTTTAAAGCTGTCATTTTTTGACATTTGACAAGTAGAAACTACGCCATTACTAAAAATGGAAAGATACACGCTTCAACAAGGCATTGAAACTATAAAAATTCACTACAAAAACGATCCGGAATTCCATCGAAAAATCATCTTGACTGATGAGGCCCATTTCCACCGCGGTGGCTACGTCAACCAGCAAAAATTGTCGCATCTGGGGCTCGGAAAACCCAAGAGTTATTGTTGAGAAGCCTCTCCAACCTCAACGTGTGACTGTTTGGTGCGGTTTATGGTCCGGCGGGGTCATTGGACCTTACTTTTCGAAAATGAGGTTGGATGAACAGTTATGGTGAATGGATTGCGCTCTCGAGAGATGATTAATGATTTTTTATGGCCGGTTTTGGAGGGTGTTGATCTGGACAACGTTTACTTTCAACAAGACGGCGCTACGTGCCACACAAGCAACGAAACCATTGATCTTTTACGGGAAAAGTTTCCGGACCGTGTTATCTCTCGAAGAGGTGATCACAATTGGCCACCGAGATCTTGTGATTTAACACCTTGCGACTTCTTCCGTTGGGGCCACGTGAAGGATAAGGTCTGCGCCAACAGCCCAGCGTCGATTCAAGACCTTAAAGATGGAATTCGTGAGTCTATCGAGGACATAGGGCAGCCACTTTGCCATTTTGTTATCGAAAATTTCATGAAAAGGATATGGTCCTGTAAGCGTGGTCGTGGTGGCCATTTATCTGATGTTGTTTTTCATTATTAGCGTTATTATGAAATAAATATCCGATCATTTATCTCAAAAAATTGCATTTTTCTTTGAATATCAAAATAAAACCTCTTATTGGAAGACCCTTTATGAACACACAGTGAGTTCGTTCTTTAGTTCGGGTCATTTGCTCCCATTTTAGACGAAGCGATCATCTACTGCGATGTCTGCCCTGGAATCGAAAACTCCGAGCCCCGGAGCTGTCTATATCATTCAGAGACCAATATGGCTTTACACCCTTCCTGGCTTCACGCCCCTCCAAATTCGCGTACTAATCTCAGATGAAAACATGCCAATGTAAAGTTCTCCGTGTTAGAATAAATATCCCAACACAAACATATCAAGTCCTTATCAACTTACATTAGTGGAAAGAGAAAATACCTCAACTCAAATCGACAATCGTATTTAGCATGACGACAGCGAGCTATACCCTCGAGTAGGACGACTAACAATAAACGACTTATGGAGCTTACTGCCATACAAAACATGTGCCCTTTCATAAAGAAAAAAAAGAAGAAAAAAATCGAATTTAACCACACTCTCTTAACAACATCTTGTATGCATCTGTTTACGTCTGAAGCAGTCTGCGGCTGGTCCTGCCCGAAGCCTGAGGCAATGAACGTACATACGTTAAATTAAATTCACTTACCTTAAGCTTGCCATGTACTCGTGTACTAGCATAAAATATATAGGTAGGTATAGCTCCTAATGCGAAAAGCAGTTTCGATAAGTAAACGTATCCTGACGCTGATAAAGTGGTAATATTTTGCCTACGGATCCCTATGGTGTTGTGTGTCGTTGTCATGGCCGTGGCTTGGCGTCGGTGCGGTTGCTATTGGTGGTACTCTTGTACTTTATGGCGAGAGTGAGATTTTAGGAATGCGGGCATCTCCCATACGTATGAACGCGTTGTTGACATCCTGCAGTGACGTGGAGTGTTTTGGAATTTTGTCGTCTCTTATATATCTACATTTTTTTTCAGGATTACTTTGTTATCCTGTTAATATGCTTTTGTTGTGCTACTTTGATGTTATTTGCGCGTTTAAATTGGATTATAAATGTAGCTTTTCTTTTCCTTTTTTTCCGCTGGTCTCACAGTGAAGTGGAAATTTTTGTTTTATTTTAAACAAATATAATTTTGTGGTCGTGCGCCTTGGAAGGAATTGGAATTGATTTAAATTATTTTCGAACATGTGATACATTTTTAGATCGTTTTAAGTAAAAGATTGATTAAAACGTAAGGCCGGCCGCACGCACATTGGACGCGTTTTTGTATATGATTTGCAGTTGATTTTTAGTTCCAAATTGTTGGGATTTTGAAACACTTTAGTACAAAGTAGACTTCAAGAAAGCGATATATCTAACCGGAACATTGCTTTTTTGACGAAGGAAATTGTATTTAGAGTGCGCACTCCAATGGGCCAACTATGTAATTCGATTCTACTTTCGATTCTATTCGAAAGTTGTTCCGATTCTACTTTTAAATAGAACAATTCTCTTTGAAAGTAGAATCGGAACTGGGTTTGAATTACCGCATCCATGAGCGTTGAATTTTACATGGAAAACAAAAAAAATTCAGTCACGTAGAAGTGTATTACTCGATCACGAATGCGGTATTTTAACACAAGTGTTGATGCGTTCACGTAAGACACAACTTATTTCTTAGAACTCTTAGAACTGTAGGAAATACCGGACAACACTTCAACAAAAGAACCTCGATTCAAACGCAGATGATTAGCACTGTGGCCACACCTTAAAAATTCCACAAAAGCTAAAGAAATCGTCCATTAAATTGTACATCCTACAACCTTTTGTTAGTATTAAATGTTATTGATGACAAAAAAGCCAAGGAAGTCCTTATTGAGTGACATTTGAAATTGTGAATGATTTAATAAAAGTTTCCTTATGTTTTTTTTTTGTGTCAACCTTAAATCTTGCAATGAAGAATTTTAGCACAAAAAACTATCCATTGTGAACTACAAATTATTAAAGGTAAATGATGAAAACGATTAGTGAGACTCATTGACAACTTGTTTCATACACAACTAGCTATTCGGCCCTAACGAGGTATCCATCGGAACGGAAAATTCTCCGCAACCAATTTCTGTCGGAGGATATCGGAACCTAGCTGTCAAAAATTGAAGAAAATAATGCACCTCATCTCACTTCAACGTAATTCGCCGATATGCGTTACAAAATGTCGGAGAAATATTCCGAATAGAAGTTCCGAAGAATACCTCGAAGCAAAAATCATCCGAATCGTATAAAATCGGAGAATTTTCTGTTCCGACGGATACCTCGCTAGGGCCGATTGTGACCGAAAACAAAACGGAAAAAAAGCGACTCCTGTTGGCTACGAGTAAGAACTCTAGTAATAAAAACTTGCCTGACATTTCTCACTAAAATGATGAAGGTTTTTGAACGACAGTAAAAATGGAATAATTTAATCAAATAATATAACACTCACCCTTATTGGTGTAAAATTCTTTTTTAGCGCTCCAAATTATTTTTAATTGCAAATGGTGAAACTAGAACTGATCGCAGTAAATGGCCGCGTTCCACTGACCCAATAGATGACTAGCGGTAGGTCAAACTTCATATTTATAAAAAAAATTCACATTTTACCATTCGCGCTAGACGTCTAGCACTTTTGGTGAAGTGTCAATTTTTTATATATGAAGTTTGACGAGCCGCTAGTCAAAAACAAGTTACACTTCACTCGCGTCGCAAAAGATTTTCAAAATCAACAGAACTTTCAATCCCGTACCAAACTTTACAAAAAATTACTCACGCACACTTAATTTAAACACTGATGAACACGATTAATTAACAAAATCTAACATTAAACAGTTGTTTATTACAATATACTGAATTTAGTGTACCTCGTCCATTGCACAAGATTTGAAGTTGCACTTTCCGAATGACATTTGAGCAGCTTAGCCACGCACAGTTCCACCAACCACAGGGAACAGGAACAGCACAGTGCTCTGTGAGTGGTTTGTGCAATAGTGCAATGTGCTATGTGCATGTGCATAAAATGAGCGGAGAGGTATTTTTGTATAGCATATGGAAAGTGGAACGTGGAAGTTATTCTGTGGGAAACTTCTTTTTAAGCCATTCACGTCGCCGTTTGCTAAACCACATTTCTTTAAATGTATAGTTCTTTAAAAGCATAAACTAAGTTGACAATTACAGCCATATTTATTAGATTTCCTTACGACGCCTCTTCCATGTTGTTTAATTATACCTATATCGCGTAAAAATTTACGCAGCCTCTTCGTGCCTTTTCTGAAATTGTTATTTATAAACATTTTTCCGCAATAACTTTACCAAACTATTACAAAAAACACCGAAATCTATTACTTTTTGCTCTAAAATCGAAATCAGATGTGTGTTGGTTACAATATCGAAGGCCTGGCCAAAGGGTAAATCCGGAAAAAACATTAACAAAATGACATTTCAGAAACTAAAAAAAATATGAAAGTTTTACGCAACCTCTAAACGAAAATTTTTGCGTTTAAAGTTACGCAGCCCGAAGGCAATGTAATGCAGAAAATCTAATTTTAAATGCCAAGCAATGGGGTAAAAAATGTAGTAAACGTGGGAATGCATTTTGAGTCTAAAGGCTCTCCCATACCCACGCGACTTATTTATTCGCAGCGATAGCGAAACTTTCGCCTGTCAAATAATATAAACATGGCAGTATATGAGAATACCCACACTCACGCGATCAAGTCAGTGCGACAGCGATTTTTTTTATATTCGCTGTTGGCAGCGTTTTTATCATTGTCGGTCGTATCTGTCATTTTTGTTTATTTTTCTGCGATGGCACACACTGAAAAACTGATTGAGCTGGGTAACTAACACGTACTGACGCGACGCTTCATTCTGGCCAGGATTGCGAAGTTCCTTGTCGCATTCAAAGTCGAAATTGTCGTCGTCGCTGTCGCTGCGAATAAGTCGCGTGGGTTTGGGAGAGCCTTAAAACTAGGAAAATGCATTCAAAGAACATTTTTGCGATTGTAGCAAACAAAATATACAGAAAATAATGCAAACCTTTCAAATGCTACTGTCGGCTGTTATTGTTAAAGCGCTTGTTTTATGCCACCTACCGATTCTTCTCAAAATAATCCGCATGATCAGATACCTCCAATTCTGTTTATCGAGTTTATCGTGATTGTTTCAGTTATTTAGCGCTGAATTTACGTTCGGCTCAGCAAGGTAGATAAATAGTAAAAACTGCACATCAAAACCGACAAACGCAGTTTGGTTCATCTACCAAAATGCCAAAAACTGGGTCTTTATTCAAAAATCCATTCACGCGGAAAACTATACGTATATCTACATCAAACTGGATTATATTACCCATCTCACTGTGATGATGATGATGATGGCGATTTGCCATCAAACTGACCTGCTCCTATTTCAAAGCTTCCCCACATAACCCACCCACCCCCCGCTCGCATTTTGAAGAACTGACGACGAACCAAAGCGCAATTTGCATTTTGAAACTATTTCTCTACTCGGCGGATGTGAATGATGGTTTATCCTGACGGATGGGGATCATGATGATGACTATGATGTGGTGGTTACTTTGCTTTCCTCTCAATTTCTGACACACCAAAGAGTGTGCTGTGCTGCCACCCGCCGCCGCCGCTGCTGCTGGTTGTGGTTGCTTCGCAAACGTTGTCCTTGCATAAAATTGAATTACTTCGCACAATAGTTCGGTGGCATTTCCTATGTGTACATAGAGGATATATACGAAAACTATAGGGAAACGATGAAGAGTGAGCGCGGGTATATTTATTTTGACAGGACAACGACGAACGTGAACGCTTTTTCTAATCGAACTCCGGCTCAGAATGGCAACCGCCCCGAAGGAGCTGTATATTTGGCAGAGGCGCTCTCCGACAGGACTCTATAGCGAGTTTATGATTTTACCGGATTTCCCTATACTTTTTGTCCATTGTTACCGACACCCTGCAGTGCGGCGCCTGTTCTACTGAAGATAACGTTAGTGAATATTAATTTATCCAATCCACAAACACCAAACACTTTGCAATCTGAGTTTCTAGTTTCTACACCCAGAGGATTTGACCTATTCCCTGCAAATATACATGCCAGCATGGGGGAAAATGTTCGTCGTCCTTCGAACAGGTGGTTCGATGCAATTGAGAACAATTGTTGCTGCGACTGGAGGACTGAAGAGGATTGAATGTAATGCTCTAAATAAATTTCATTGTTAAACTTGCTGCGCTTTACTGGGGTAGGAGGTCCTTTCTCCCTTGGATTGATTAACCGCGAATGTTGAATGATGCTGATTAGCGAAAGCCTCTAGGTGCTGCGGCCGGAATGAGCTTATTGTGTTGCAAGTTGAAAGAATTAGTTGGTTACGTTGCATTTTGAGCTGCAGTTGGGCGAGGATTACTTATTTTGAAGTATTTTGAATAGAACTTCCTCCCTCTAGGGGATTTTATGGGATAACGTGAAGTTTTATGTGTTCCCCGATTCGCCTTGGCAATATTCTATGTGGCAATTGAATGCAAGGTTTGATCCACCATTTGAAATGTTGCCTTCTTTGGCTTCGTGAAATTTTCCATAACAAAATCGCAAAGTGGCTGCCCTATGTCCTCGATAGACTCACGAATTCCATCTTTGAGGTCTTGAATCGACGCTGGGCTGTTGGCGTAGACCTTATCTTTCACGTGGTCCCAAAGGAGGAAGTCGCAAGGTGTTAAATCACAAGATCTCGGTGATCATCTCTTCGAGAGATAACACGGTCCGGAAACTTTTCCCGTAAAAGATCAATGGTTTCGTTGCTTGTGTGGCACGTAGCGCCGTCTTGTTGAAAGTAAACGTTGTCCAGATCAATACCATCCAACTCCGGCCATAAAAAATCATTAATCATCTCTCGATCCATTCACAGTAACGGTTGATCCAACCTCATTTCCGAAAAAGTGAGGTCCAATGACCCCGACGGACCATAAACCGCACCAAACAGTCACACGTTGAGGATGGAGAGGCTTCTCAACAATAACTCTTGGATTTTCCGAGCCCCAGATGCGACAATTTTGCTTGTTGACGTAGACACCGAGGTGGAAATGGGCCTCATCAGTCAAGATGATTTTTCGAGGGAATTCCGGATCATTTTTGTAGTGAATTTTTATAGTTTCAATGCGTTGTTGAAGCGTGTATCGTTCCATTTTTAGTAATTGCGTAGTTTCTACTTGTCAAATGTGAAAAAATAACAGCTTCAAAAGTGACAGCTACCGAAATAGCGGGCTATTCAAAATAACACCTCTTATTGGAAAACCCTTTACAAGGACCTCTTTAATTCACCACTTTACCAAAAGACCCACCAACTCCATGCGAAGGTACATCGGGTTAGGCGCTTTCCAGTTCCCTGGGGAAAATCATAATGGAACCTTGATTTGCTGGTTAACCATTCTGTAAGACTGTTCATGTTTTTCATACCCAAAATACATTATCCCCCGCCCTGACAAACTAAACCACATACAACAATCTTAGGTGGATAAACCCAACCAAGAGTCTCGCACCACATTAGTCATTACACCTTCGGTAGACTCTTGTCAAACCTCCTCTCAACTGCGTGCAAATACACCATGCTTTCATCGTAGGTACTCTTAACCTAACAGGAAATTCGAATTACGATCAGTAAACACCACCAAACGAAGGATGCCTAGTTATTTAGCGCAACATCGAACAGAAATGCCGGAACCACAATTAGACGAAATATAATTCCATCCGACACGTAATAGCACTCGGCTCCACATGGTGTGGCTACAACTCCACTGTGACTGTGTATATCTATGTATGCGGAGACGGACGCAAACAAAAACACTGTTAAATGAAATCTCCTTCAGCGGAATTCAGGAGGATTTTCTTTTGTATATCCTTTCCACTGTCACACTGCACACACACACAGTGGTCGGATAAGCTCAATTCCTCTGCACCCAAACCAAGCTTGGTGCCGCCTCTAACCGAGCAACGTTGTCGCCGTCAGCACAATACACAAAAGCCAACATTCTTGCATGGTACTTCCTAATTGATTTATTGGCATTCCTGTGTGTTTCACATATCCTGGCCTGGTATTATGGATTTGGATGTGTTTCATTATTTGCCATACTGCTTTTCCGTTTTTCTTCTTTTATTGGGAATAGGTACACTCCGAGGATGGAATACCTGAAGCTAAACGCAAAAAAATGCAAGGACCCTTGCGGCACGAGAATATCTATTACGGTCTGGGGTGTTGATAGTTGTGCCGTTTTTTTTTGCTCCTCTGAACGCTGGAGATTTTTTTATATTCCAGTGGAATGTGGGAATATTTTCACTCAACTACTCGCAAATTTAAATTGACAGATGGCAGAGAATTAGCTCTAACTACGGAAGGGATTTACATTTGCCAAGGAAGCAAGTAGTGCCACACAAGTTCCTGTCCCTTAGTCTAATAAGCTTATAATGGGTACACCGATATTGTGTTTGCGGTATGGTCCGAAAAAGTCAATTGAGGGCAGCAAGTGTGCCAGATGACACTTCATTACCCATTCCTGTCGAGCAAACATTTAAATGGACGACATCGACACCTGTTTTGGCAGCATTGAGTGATTCTCTAATTGGGGGAACTTAGCAACGAGGCCGGGACGAATAAATGTCGAGATTAAGAATGACCAGAACACATTATACGAATGTAGGCATTTCCGACAGATGGCTCTGTTGACAATAACCTAGTTGGTAAATTAGCCGTAATTAAGTGTTGGCACGTGGCAATGGTGCTCTCATGAAAGGGACTGTAATATTTTTGGTTTAAGCAAAAAGAAAACAGAATACCACTTTGTAGGTAAGGTAGTTGAAAGCAATTCACTAAATTTATGAAAATCGCACTATTTTGATGTACAAAAATAGTTGTGAAAGGTGAAGAAGAAAATGTTTCAAGTCATAAATGACATTGGGCACGTTCAAATATGTATCTAGTTTAGTAAGTCTGACAGCTGGCTGACTTGATGTATCTCAGTTTTGATTGTCCTAGATCAGTCTCTTTGGCGGCTGTGTCAGTTGACGTTTATGGAGGGGTAGCCGACGAATGTAGTCAAGAAAATCGTGACTGAGTACTAAACTGACAGTTCGCATATGTGGCTGACGTAGGAAAAGTGACGTTTTGCGTTCAGGTTACATTTACTCCAGACCAATTAAGTCGACTAAATTTTTGAATGTGCCCATTTATGTTTTTTTTAAGTTTAAGCGCTTTCAACTACTGAACGTACGAGAGGTAAAGTGGTTTTGTCGGTAATGAAGGGTGTGATGTTCCGCTTTTAAATGGAATATGGAAATCGATCAAATTGATCACATCTATCAACGAAATGGAGACTTAAAATTGATCTTATTGCACTGTTCAACATTTCAATCAGCGATTCGTTTTCAGGGCTTGAGCAATCAACATCGAAGGGGGTCTTATAAAAGGTGGGCCAAAAGAAGTCATGCAATGTTGTTTGGCTCTTATTCTTTTTTCTAAATGAAAAACTTCGATTCTGCTTTTTGATTATGCTTATTGGAACCTTTAGAATTTTATTGGTCAAGTCGAGAAGATGGTATGGGCGCCGTCACAATTGATAGCCATACGGGCTCGTTTTATGGCATTTTTCATCACTTTGGCGAGAACTTCGGTCGACAGATTCTCGCACTCGTGTCGAATGTTGTCCTTGAGGGCTTCTGGGGTCTCGAGCTTGTTCAAGTAAACACGGGACTTCCAAAAACCCCACAAAAAAGAGTCTGGAACGGTTAAATCGGGCTATCTTGCGGGCCGGTGCAAATTGCCAAAACGAGAGATGAGGCGACCTGGGAACGCCGCCTTCAGATTATCGGTTGTGGCTCGCGCAGTGTGTGCCGTAGCTCCGTCCTGTTGGAACCACATGTCCTCCAGTCCTAGATCGTCCAATTGTGGCAGAAAGAACTCGCTTAACATGGCCCTATAGCGTCTGGTCGATGTTTCCGGCGACAGCTCGACATCCTCCTCAACAGCGGAGATATTCTCAGCACAACGGGCGCCCCGGTCCCATACTCTTCAAGGTTGGTGGCCAAATGGTTTGCGCAGTCGGTGTCGGACGGCCGTGACGCGGACTTCACGCTGCGCCAACACTATACAGACGAATTGTTACGCAAGAAAATAGTCACGATTATTCTGCGCTCTTGGGGAGTATATCGCACAGCATTTTGTATGGGAAATTCTTAACTTCATTTTACCAGTCTTAATGGCGACATATACCTACGATTTTTTGTTTCTGCACATCTATGGCACAGTACCTTTCGAATGATATAAGTTTCATTCTCCTCATTTCATGATAAATACTTAAAAAGTGTACGGAAACTTTTAATGTTTACGTATTAATATAATGATATTCAATTTTCTTTTATATTTAAAAAGGGCTTCCATATATTAAATTTTTAAACTCTACCCAGACCAGTCTTTTATCTCAATCGAAATGCAGCAAGAAAATATAGTTTTCCACCTGAAGATGTCACTCATTACAGCCGCAAAACAAAGGCGGATAAATCTGGTGAGCAGAAAGTTCTCAAAAGTGAATTTTTTTCTCTAGTTCTTTGTCGCTTTCGTCACATGTAGAAACGTCATTCACATTTTAAATGTAAGTCACATTTAGATATTCCGTTAACCTACATATTTAATAGACTTCCTGTCGGCACTCCCTCCAATCTGTTACTAAACGCCAGGTCCACCTCCACTTGACACTTTACATAAAGGTGATTTTGTGTCGCCTCCTACCACGTTTGCGTCGTTAACCTTTTGACAGCCTGTTGCCCATTATGAAAAGACCATAACGCACCCTTGACATGTCTTCATAACGATTACCGTTTCCACTTGTCACATACACATACACATACTTACATAAATTATAGAGGCTCCAAGATGGTTTCCGATATTAATCGAATATTAACCTGAATCCTTATGTCGCCGGGTTGTTTATCGTATATTTTGTGCTCAGCAAGGATAAGCCTACACACACTAATTTTGTAGCCATTATAACTGTTGGCCCGCATTAACAAAGCAATGGATAATGATCAAGGACTTGTAGTGTTTAGAAGCCCATCGACCTAATTTTTATTGTTGCCAACGACTAATGAATAATTTACACCAGGATGTAGCACAAAATTATTCCAGAATACATTAGGGATGTGTCTTGGCTTACGCAGTAATTATACCATTGCATCTTAAGGCGACACGTACCTATACAGATGCGGGGAAGCCCGTCACCTGAACCTTATGCAAATCGCACTCCTTCAAAAAATAGTGCACATAATTTAATCAGCTTCTTGGAATTCAAAAAGAGGTGAAGTGGTTACTGGTGTTGGCGCTCAACCTCGCACAGTTCGCAGACAGCTGCAATTTATGTAAAATACCTCCACGGACGCTCACACCTCGCCGAACGACCCGGAAGACTTTGCAGGTAGAATAAATTTTCCATCCAAGTAGATAGAGATACCTTTCAAGTCGGGGCAGATATACGTACATGGGGATCTGTAATACGCTTACGAATTTGACTCATATATCTGACAGTTTGGTTATGAATTGTCTGGGATGCTGCCGTAATTGGAGGTTTCCTATACAGCTGCAGCTGAAAGTGCATGGAAGTAGCTAGTTGAATTCATTATTGCAAATGAAGAAGTTTAATCTACCGGAAGGATGGGTGCAGTTAATTTTCAGTTTTCGAAAATAGTTTGGCAGTTTGAGCGAATGGTTATATATTTTGAAAGGGGAGGATGTGTTCCCTTCATTGGTTACATGATCCTTTTGTGTGTAAGTAGAAGGAAGTCTCAATTGAACCTGCGAAACATGCCGTCATCTTTCAATCTCAAAGTTATACAGTACTGTTATACAAACAAGAGACCCGCCTTTGGTCTCAAAAGAATCTTCTTAATAGGCCTTTTGCCTTTGGAATAAATTGGTAGGGGGTAAAAAAAAGTTAACCCAGACAAAGAGGCATAGAGCTACTCTCCTTGGAGTGCATTCAAACTCCCATCTTATAGGAGAAGAAAAGTGTATTCAATGCTTGTTTTTATTCTTCTCCATCTGTTATTCTTTGTCCTTTTTTTTTACTTTATTAAGCATATTGCAATTTTGATGTGGTCTAATGGCGACGGATGGCGACCACGACCATGAAAAAGATTTATCAAATTCCTTAAACTTCTTTTATTGGTCTTGCTCCCGGTGGCATGGCGGTCCGGTCGCTTCATAATATCTCTTTGTCCTTTTTTGCCCGGGTTAATGCTTTCTCTGTATTCAATATGTTGATGATTTGTTTGCTCTTTTTTGCGCTGTTTTTTTTCGTTCTTGTGTCGTCGGTTTTGGGTTTTTTTCTTTTTGCTTGGCACACTATATAACAAAAGATGCAAAAAGAGTTTATTATTCTCCCGAAAGATGGTGCAAAATGTACAAAACGAATGGAAGAGGACCTTCGGGAGTGGAGTTTTCAGTTTTCCAATGGATTCCTTCTTTGCGGATGCAGATTTTTTTCGGAGCATTGTTAAGCAAGAAGGATGACAACAGCTTTTCGATGACTCTTCTGCAAGTTGTGTAGCAAGTGACTGACATTGAATTTGGTTTGATATTAAGATTGGTGTAACTTGCTGATTTATTGACGTTTTTAAAGTGTCCTTATAAAATATTTACCTGTATTTCTGTCATACAAATGTCACACTTGAAAAGTTGCCAGGGGCGTTGGGCAATTTTAGCAAACCAAACGAATGCAAATTCAAGTATTCCCATTTCCGATAGCCGCCAAGGCGCCAATTTGAAGGAACGGAAAGGGCAAGGTGACAGATGTTGGTTTTCTCAGCAAATCGTGTTTGGCTGTGATTGGCGGCGCACAACTCCCACTCGTGACATTGCATTCCATAAACGATAATAATTCTATTTGCGTGTATTTGCAGTGTGTTGCTTTCCCTTTTGCTTTGCTGCTTCGCCAGGGCCACTTCATAAGTTCTGCGAACGGTACAAACAACCACAACAACAAAAAAGAAAGAAAAACAGCCAGCTGAGTCAAAAATAAAAGGGGTGTTTCTTTACTTTTGTAGTAAAAATGGAAAAGACTGTCAAAATGATAGTGGAGGGATGAATTCTCTTTCAGAGAGGGAAACTTACGCAAAAGTTAAGGAACGCTTTTGTAGTAACCTGTGAAAAATGACAGAAAGTTCATAAATGTCAACCGCCAAATAGAGCAACAAATTTTCAGGCGACTGACAGTTGTTTCAATTTTTACGCAAAGAAATTTGTTGAGTAAAAAATAGTAAGAGGGGTAATATCTTGCTCTCTCGAAACCTCTCTCTTTTACGAATTTTTCGAGTTGAGGAACGACAATTGAGTAAAATGCGTAAGAATCCGTAAAAATTCGTGAGATTTAAAAGTAAAGGAACAGACCCAAAGACACTGCTTGATGCTTGCAGTTGCAGCAGCTGCTGTAGAGTTGCTCGTTTTGAAAGTGTGTGTGTCCAGTTTTACGACATTTTGGTGTCTCATTATTACATATTTTTTAAATTTTTCTTTTCAACTCAATTTTTGTAGTCAAATTGTTACCCAACCACAATCTAGTACAATTAAGCTATTTTTAGCCGCAAGCCAATTTGATAAGTAGCACTTACAGCAACAGGTTGATAACCATCAAGTAGAAAAATTGTCTCCAAGTTGAAAAACAAGTGTTGATTGAAAATGGGCACGTTTAAAAATATATTGTAGACTATATATGACAATGTCAGATGTCACTGGGCACGTTCAAATATCTAGTTTAGTAAGTCTGACAGCTGACTGACTTGATGCATCTCAGTTTTGATTGGCCTAGATCGGTCACATGGGAAGCTGTTTCAGTTGACGTTTATGGAGGGCTAGCCGACGAATCTAGTCAAGAAAATCGTGACTGAGTACTAAGTTGATAGTTCGCATATGTGGCTGAAGTAGGAAAAGTGACGTTACCGACCAATCTGGTTTTTGCGTTCAGTTTACATCTATTCCAGACCAATTTAGTCGACTTAAGACAACAAAGTTTTTGAATGTGCCCACTTTTGCACAAAGGTATACGAACTGTCAACTGTCAATTTAGTAGTTGAAGCTAGATTACTCCCATAAAATCATTTTGTTGTTCTACCTCTTTCTATG
Source organism: Cheilosia pagana (assembly GCA_936431705.1). Classification (NCBI taxonomy): domain Eukaryota; kingdom Metazoa; phylum Arthropoda; class Insecta; order Diptera; family Syrphidae; genus Cheilosia; species Cheilosia pagana. The sequence continues at coordinate 2,469,268 of OW386169.1, forward strand.
CTGCAAAATTTACTAACTATAAATAATGATAATCGTTTACTACAAGTGATATTACAATTACTTAGTCCTCATTTAATTTTCATTCCTCTTCATAAAGTGTAACTAGATGTAACATCAATGAGCAACACAAACTTTAAACTGCAAACTTTCCAAAATACACCGTTCAACGTATAAGTACATGAGTGTAGTTGATGCAGAATGAAACTTTTCCCCAAATTAAAATCAAGCAACTGTCTGATTAGTAGCTGCACATCTATCTCCTGCGGATAAAAATAGTGCAGTGATCCAAGCAGAATGATTAAAATGAGGATATATCCATATGAATAGGGTTTAGTTAGGTGGAAGCTAAAGTGTCTACGGTGGACAGTCAGAGTGAACCGTGTATTAATAAAAACGGCTTACGTCTACATCCCCACAGGCAGTTGATGAGAGATGCAACACCGCTGTCAGTTGAAGGGAAGGCAATTAATTTCACAAATGGAGAGTGACACGAAATTGAATTGACCACAGTTATGTGCATTTTTTGCTGTCACAAATCCGCCGCTATTTTTAAAAGCTAAGTAGGTACTCCAGAAATCTTTAATAAATCTTTCCGTATTGTTTACGGACAGAGACATTTCTCTGAACCGATTGGAATGTGTTTAATTCAACTACTGTCAGAAAAAATTCATTGCATGTTTCTATGAAAGTGACACTTCATATATAATGAGTTCAGAATTAAAATACGGCCTTAAGTTGGTGTCAAAAATGGATAAGGTCCGACGTACAATTTCAAAGTACATGATCGCACCTTGCCTTAAGCTGGATTACTCCAATGTTTGAACATATAATTTCAATGCAATCGCAACTTGCCTTAAGCTGGATTACTCTTATGTCTGAACATGCAATTTCTATATGACACACCATGCCTTAAGCTGGATTACTCCAACGTCTGAACATATAATATCAATGTAATCGCACCTTGCCTTAAGCTGGATTACTCCTCTATCTAAACGTACAATTTCAATATGACTAACCTTGCCTTAAGCTGGATTACTCCCATGCAAAACTATTGATCCTTAATACGCCAGGAGGAAAAATAAATTTAAATTGAGAGAATTTTACTATTAGTGTTGGTTAAACGTCAAAGCTAAAATTTAATTTGTTAACCGACTGCCAAAACTTTTCTATTTTGACTCATGCTTACAAAGCACTCTCTCTGTTTGTTTACCCCGCATAATGAGGACGAAGTGGAATTTATTTTTACCTCGTGGTAGAGTTTATATGCGACTACTTTAACCTTTTGATCTAACCTATAAAAAAAGATAACCCCCCAAAAGCAAAACCACAAAAACGGACCACTCAGCATCATATCCACCGTGATCTACCTACCGTTACCCATTCAATATATGAGGACCTACTCTCTTGAAGCACCCTTCCGCGTCCATCCTATTAATTACATTAATTTCGCATAAGCACTAATTAGGTAAATCTAATCAGTTGCAAAGTTTTCAACGTTTCAACCCCGAATTAAAATTAAATCCGTTCCCAAATCCCGATAATCAAACATTAATTATCCCATTTCTTCTTCGCACAACAAAAGCACGACAAGCGAAGGGGTGTCGCCGTCGGTACTCGCGGTATTGTATGATTGTAGGTAAGGTAGGTAATTTTTTTTGTGGTGCGCTTCTTTAACCGCATTCGCTTTACCAATTTAACGCGACTCTCAAGGTTAAATCAATTTAACCTCCTTTCGGGGGTTAATCCACTGCAGACTGACATAATAATTCTTTCTCATTTGCTTGTAGGTATGTGTGTACTACACAATTTTGTATTTACCTTTCAGTGTATTTTTTTTATGTCGTTGTTTTGTTTTATTCTTGTTTATTTGCCTTTGGGTACTTAGGGCTGAATGTAATCTTTTTTTTTTTGATGATGATGGTGGTTAGTACATGACATGTATTGGTTATGGTTTTGGTTTATATTGGTTGTTATTTCATTGCGATATTTTATTCAAATCGGGCTTTCGTTTGGTTAACGATTATTTTTTTTTTGGTTATTGTTTGTCGGTTTTTGTGTTGGCTTTCTATTGATTAACTTGCGTTCGAAATGTTCAATCGGAATGGATGGGGAGATGGTTTTTTTTTTTTGGTTTGGTTTTTGTCCTGATTTGATTTACTTAAATTTTTTTCGTTGGCAATAGGTATTGATTGCGGAATTTGAAGTGGTAACCATTTAACATTTTTTTCTATTTGATCAGATTTCATTAGTGAAGTGTTGTCAACGAACCATTGGATAGGTGAACATCGCTTTACAACAAAAGAAATTTATGGGAGATTCACATGGTCACTAGGGTGGAGCACGGATGTATGAAAAAATTAAATTCGGAATTCTAATAGTGGACAAATGGTGCCTTATGTTAAGAGAAAAATAAATGTAGTTTTTCGATTTATTTGGTTAAGATCTTCTGCCTGCGCACTGACTTCAAAAATCAAAATTTGATACAAGATTTTACTAAACTTATAGGTATGGCAGAAAATAATATAAAAGTAAATAGATAGATAAAAGTGCGCAAAATATACTTTTAATGGTTAGAAATTCAATATAAACAAAAAATAAATTCATTCTCGTTACAATAAACATTATGGCCCTTAGTAATAAACGAATTTAAACTCGAGTTTTACGTAAACTCGAATCTAACACAAAATCCGTAGTAATAAACGACCGATCTACTTCTAAAATCGACAAATACTTAGTTGTGGTCGAGTCGTATCCAAGTCGAATTTAAAAGTCGTGACAGTTAAACGTTTCAAAATGAGTTTCGAGTGAATTTTACAAGATTTCAATATAATTAATGATACGGAAAATAATAGAACTCGAAAAATATACAAAACACGATTTAATGCACTAGAATATTACAGTGATGTGGAATTTAAGAAAAACTATAGGTAAGTTCAAAAGTTTGGAAGCATATACTTCATAAAAACAAGTCTTTCTATAAGATTTGACAAGGAAACCGTTCGTTGGATAACACATTTAATAGAAGACGATATTAGAACTACCAGTAATAAAGGATCACCCGTTGCACCTCTTATTATGGTCTTGCTTACATTGCAACATCTTGCAAAAGGAACCTATCAGCTCGATTCAGGTACCTTCGGTTTAATTTCTTTTTGATGACATATTATACTGAAGAATAACCCCTTCACAGCATGCACGGAGTAAGCCAAAAAAACAGCCAGCACGGTGATCCGCAAAGTAGTCAATGCACTGGCTAAAAGACTTCCAGAATTTATTAATTTCCCGGAAACAAATGAGGGCATTAGGGAAGTTAAAAGAGGATTTATGCAAAAATTTGGGTTTCCTCAATGCATGCGTGCTATAGACTGCACTCAAATTAAGATAAAAAATCCGGGCGGGGAATTGGGAGCTCGTCACCGGTGTCGGAAGGGATTTTACTCGCTAAATGTGCAAGTTTTAGTTGATTCCAATGGAAAAATATTGGATATTGTTGCACGTTGGAGAGGAAAAAAAAAGCTTAGAAATCCTATTTTGTTTCAAATTTAGGTATTTCCTTCCGTGATTCTATTTTCGACTTTATTGCGCCTAGTCATGACTTTTTCGTCTACTGAGAAGTGGCAGCTTCCGTCTTTATCTTTAAAGCTGGTTCAACGGCCTAACTATGACACGGAAGCCTTTAAAAGAACACTTTACCTTCGCCACCGGACTCCACGATGCTGCGAATTTCTTTGTCGCACAAGTTTTGCATAATCGGTGGTTCAGAAACCTTTTCTTGCCAATTCCATATCCATATACGTTGATGCATTTAAGTTAGTAAGCGGCACTTCAAACAGCCTGGGTATTGAAGACGAAGGCATAGTACGTGCTTTAAATATGCGCCGATCTGCCAGTTCTCTAATGTGTTTATTGTTATCTGTTACCATAGCAAGAAGAAAGTTTTCAGGATGCGCAAAATAGCCATTCCGCCGAATCACAGGATCTATTACGTTCTTAGGTTCTTTTGGAAAATATCTGTAGGCCAAAACTGTGTTAAAAAGACGATGGTCAATTTTTAACAGAGAACCAAGATAGCGCTTAGACCTAAACAACAAACGTGGCCAAAGTCATCAAGTTTCCTAAAGGTGTCACTGTTGTTTGTATGAATGCATTATGCAGTTGGCCCGTGACATAATCTTGTGCAAGTATTGTGGATCTGTAGTTAAATCTTTAGCCATTTAATGTTTTAACAGGTAATTGTTCACAGGTTTTAAGTACATTTGGCAAAGGTCCAGTGTTGAAATAAGTGTTTTAAAGGTAGCTCATTCGTATGTATTAAACATATATTATCCATTGAAGTGTTTTTTGGAGTTCTGTCTTAAGTATTCTTATACCTACCACAGCCGTACTTTCCTGTATTCACATTTGTACCGCCACAACCGGTAGCCATAAGATGATGTTGATGAATCTCTTTGTCTAATAGAAAACTCATTATTGCAATTTGTACTCTTTTGGCCGAACTAGTGTAAGGAACTTCATATCCCATTTTTATGGATCCTGGCTCTTGCAACAAAGAGATGTGTTCTTCAACAATAGTAGTAGTAGTAGGTATGTAGTAGTAGTAGTAGTAGCCATATATTTTCTATTTTGGATGTTACTACAGCTGCTACTTTTGGAATGGTGGGCTTTTTTGTTTGCAGTTTCCAATTCGAATTTAAGTTGATGTCTCCTCCATTCATAGTATAGTTATTGCATCTTCATAAGTAGGCATAACGTTTTCTTTTATATCACAAGGATCATCAAATAAAGGACATTTAAATATACTTCGAGTTTAGTTTTATATTTGTAAAAAAGACGATAACACATATGGAAAACAATAATTAATTGATATGAAACAAAAAGAGGGACTAAAAATAAGTTGAATTGTGTTTGTCGCCAATGTTCTCAGTAATGGGTGAACCGATTTTGATTCTGATAATTTTCTATGAAAGATGACGTTAATACCATGGTTTGTAGGAACATACGATCTTTGTAGGTGTATTGGTTCATGAGTTATAGGTACGTGAACGTGGCGCCTCCCATACAAAAAATACGTTGAAAATCGTATATCTCGGAAACAACAGAATCGATTGAGTTCAAATTTAAACACAATCTTTGGTATTGGCACAGGAGTATTCCTGTGGAGATTGGTCAAAATTAGACAAAGAGGCGTGGCACCGCATATTTTAACTGGAAAATTCAAAGTGCGGTTACTATTAAAAGGGCGCAAGGGGAAACGTTAGGAATTTGTGGAGGGTTTTGTATATTTACACCGAAAATGGGGAAACCAAAATATTGTGTATACGGTATACCACAAAGCATTACAATAAAAACTATTTATCGGTGACTTAAATGAATTTTACCTAAACTAATTTTTCGATTTTTTTTAATCCTTCGATAATCTGGGAAAAACTAAATAGAATATGAAAAACGGATGTATTGTGTTAAGGAATTAAAAACAAATTCTCGGAACAAGAAGTTTCATGATGTTTTCCCAATTAAATCATAAATTCAGTCCTCTTTTTGGTACCCAAGTTGTTAATAAAAGTTTCAGTGTTTCACTGTTCAATTTATTTATTTATAGCCGAGTAACTAGATACCTATATCAAAATGTAAAAGCTGTTTAATTTAAGCCATCATTTTCCTTAGTTTCACATCATAAATGCCAGCAGGCATATGTCACTGAACTGTCACTGCCACTGATGGTCTCAACTTTCAAACCACGGGCAACACCCAACACCACCTCAAACCAAAATCAAATCCACCTTCGACCTTTCCCTCATTGTTGCCATTTCGTGCAAGGTCTTTTTTTTGCGTTCCCCCTGAACTGCATTTAATTATATCCTTGATGGTATTTCAATTCGTCTATTGCTACCCAGCGGCCATTCAACATTTCGTTTCTCACTCCTCTCTACTTCGTTTACAACAGCAGTTCGGTAATTATAAATTCCAATCAAAGGAAAACAATTAATTTTTCCATAGTCCAAGATCATTGCAGCCAGACACCCAGAAGGATCAAACACACACACAAAAGAAGTACGAATAAAAATAGAAGAAGTACGAATAAAAATTGCAAATGTTGTTGTTATTCTTCTGTTTCCCGCTTGCTGTTTCAATCTGTTTGTTTTGCAAATGCAAAACAGAGAAGAAGCAAAAAAAAATCCCCCATGCTGCATAATTGGAAATTGGATTTACCATAAAATCGAATTTATTTAAACTTAAATTGTGATTCCATCTGGCAGTAGTCCGATAAGAAGTCAAAGGACATTTGCCGGCGAAATTGATTTTTAATTTGCTATACTTTCGATGTGGCGAAACTTGTTTCCTTTTTCGCGCGCAGAAATAGAACCAATCAAGCGACCAGACATAAACTGTGGCCGGGCGAAGTAATTATCCTTTGATTTACTGACTCAAGTCCGTCATGCATGCAACAGCTTATACAAATTATCAAGCGCGCACACAGTGTTGCGGAGGAGGATTTATTTGCCTGTACTTACTTAACCATTGCCAGCTAATTAAGGAGTCAGGCAGCGACTTAACCAAGGACCATAATTAAGACACATTGCTTTGCCATATAACATGGCGTTACTTGTCCACTAAAACACGTACAAGTTATCGTGCATGAGCTCTATACGACTGCTAGTTGCATGGCAACTTTAAATCGTGAGTTTTGCAACTGATTTCGTGATTCCATCGCAGTTTGCAGTTTGAAAGTTATTTTTTCGCTTCTCTTTTGTTTTATAAGAATCCTTGGAGTTTTATATCTCACTGAATGCACAAATCCCATAGTGACCCTTTCGGGGAGGAAGAGCACACAAATAAAATGCACGTGATGTGGTTGTTGAAAAAAAATCGAGGTGCGAGAAGGGGAGGAGTGTTGTATAATCTGTTTTATGTCCTCCAAAAAAGAGGTGCGAGATTTATAGGAACGGGCACAAGCTCTTCTTTAAGCCATTTGAGACTCTCTGATTTTTTGGTAAAGCGTGTCCTTACACCTACATAAATTTCCACGTTGAAATTATTTGAACTCGAACAATTTTGGCGGGTTCGTAGATTTAATTTTAGCTAATTTTTTAGCTAAGATATGGAACGCTGCCCACTCGAGGGCATTTGCATTCAAACCAATTTTTATTGACGCAATTGGCCAGGTCTATTTTTAAATTGATTTTCAACTGGAAGGGTGGGACAACTACTGGCACTTTTTCGACAAGTTCCTTCCACTTAATGCAGCACGTGCCGGGATAGTGTTTCAACCTTTTTTTATGTAAATGCAAGCTCTCTATCTAACTCAAATGGTAGATAGATAAATAATTCAATTATTCATCAGGAATAACGAAGACATCAATGAACCCACCAATAATGTTTCTGTTTCATCGGATCGAGATCCAGCGCCGCGCCAGTCCTGTGTACAGGCAGATTTGTTTACATCTTCATTAGTGAATGTAAATGTCGACAAAAATAAATTTAATGACCTGAAAGGAAATACAAAAATCAAATAAAATAAAGCAAAAAACAAGACTGAAGGTAGGGCAACTAAATAAATACATTTTTTTTTGTGTTGTTTTTCTGCTGAGCACAGCCATTGTTAGCTCTTGGGTCAATATTGACATTTTTTAAGAACGCTCTTGGATTGATCTCATGTAGGTATGGGTTGTGGATTATAGCAGTCCATTCGATTAGAATTCAATTAAGAGATTGACAAGTCAGGCGGGCATTTATAATGAATGAGGTGGAGTCCGGAATGAGTGGACAAGGACTGAAAATAGACAATTCGGATAGGTAGTTGTTTGAATTTTGAATTTGTAGGAAATCCATCTGCTCTCACACGTTTCGCTTATCGAACCTTTGTCAGTCGGTATATTTAATCGCCGGCCCGTTGAACGTTCTTCAATAAGAAAAGAGTCCTTTAGTCTATTTATGACAAGTTCCTCAGCCACTTTAGCAGTTGCTACTTTGATGTTATGATTTTTCATTACGTCGAATCCATCTTCCGGAATTTCAAAGACACATGACACTTTCCCAAACAACCTACAGAAAGCCTACCGAACCTAACCCCAAATCGGAGCATGTTACTAGCCTGCGGCGCAAAGAAAGTGAGAAAACTTTCCTCGACTTTCACTTCATCGAGATTCCGGTATGTAAGGCTAATTTTAATATTTATGTCCTATTTGCTGGTTTCTTCGCTTCCCGTCTGTCTCTCAGTCTCATGTATATGCCCGGGAAGACAAATGACAAATGTCGTTCGTCGTTCCTCAATATCCTTGGGCGGGTGTGTCACTGTGTATGCGATTCTGTGTTGACATTGTGTATGGGCAAGGAATAAAATATGTTTCTTCAGGGGAGTCCTTTTTTCTTGTTGTATTCGTCGTCCTTTTCAATCATCATCATTCCTGGTGATGGAAATTTGATTCAATTGTTTCTGAATGTGTTGTGCATGCGAGACGAGAACGAGACCAACAAAAAAAATTGGAAAACCCTCCCAAAAGATGCTCAAAGGCAAAACAGATTCAGCGCCGCTTCGAATCAACTAGGTGTGACGCGTGGTTAGGGGGGGGGGGGGGGGGGTTAAGGGGGATGTGGCGTGTGCCTTCCAAAACATCTGCCGAGTGAGAGGATTTATTTGAATCTGACATAGACAGAGACCAACAAAAAGAATACGAAACGAAGGAATTTGTTTGTTTATTGAAAAGAAATTGTCATTCTCCCGATTTGGTTTATTGGTTTATGGATTGCGTCTTGCGTGAGTGGGACTTTTTCTTAGAAAGCCCATGCGATTGGTAACTATATAGCTAGGAGCATTAGGTTGAAGATTGTATACCAAATCGGGCAATTTGTTTGAGCCAGAAGCAAATGGGAAAACTAAGTTTTTGATTGAGAGCTTGTTGACGCAAAACATTAGGGCAGTAGGTACCTATTACGAGTCGGTATAGATTGACTTTCGATTGGTAGAATAAATTTGAGCCACTTGCAGACAATTTCAATTTTCCATCGATATCTATGCAAATTGCGAAAGAAGTTTTTCTACAGCAAGTATGATAAGGCAACTTGAACATAAGTTTGACCTAAAGGCGTACTTTTTAAGCCTAGAAAAACTCATATCTATCTGTCTAAAAATGAGAATGTACCTACTCTGCCAAAAAATCCATACGATTCGCATTTCGTTCGCTCGCAAGTTCATGGAAGAAGGTTTCATTTGCCGGCGAGTTCGTCGAAGCCTACTTTTTAAGCCTAGAAAAACTCATTTCTATCTGTTTAAAAATGAGAATGAGCCTACTCTCCCAAAAAAACATTCGATTCGCTTTTCCTTCGCTCGCAAGTTCATGGAAGAAGGTTTCATTTGCCGGCGAGTTCGTCGAAGCCTACTTTTTAAGCCTAGAAAAACTCATTTCTATCTGTTTAAAAATGAGAATGAGCCTACTCTCCCAAAAAAACATTCGATTCGCTTTTCCTTCGCTCGCAAGTTCATGGAAGAAGGTTTCATTTGACGGCGAGTTCGTCGAATAATCCCAGGCGATACATAACATATTTTGTATGAAATGGTGGTCGTTGGAAAAAGTTATAAAGGAGAATTCGCTGAAGAACATAATGCGAATCACGTGAAAATTTGAGTCGGTTGATTATGCGAGCTTTGAGATGAAGAATGTGGGAAATATGCGTTACAAATTTTTTACTTTTCTGGTATCGAGCAAATAATGACCTCTTAAAGAAGGGAATTTTTGAATGAAGTACGAAAATTTGTCAAACAATGCCAAACGCAAATATGAAAGAACTGTCAAAAATTACCACGTTGGGTTAGAGTTATCCATATAAGAAAATCTCTCCTTACAAGTTTGAGTTTCAAGCCTTAAAAAAGCAAAGCAGTAGAAAATTTAAATATGTTTTGTGTCCGACAGTCCTTTTCCGGTTAAATCTGTTACAATAGTAAGTTTTTCTAGCATTTTCACGAATGAGGGAGCTATAAACTCCAAAACAAATATGTACAGAGTGCATTTCCATCGAAAGTCCTTGTCAGTAAATTCAAGTCGAGGGTGGGTTTGGCTTCATGTGAAAAATAATTATTACTTAAAAACCCTCGTTTCAAATCATTCCATTCGCCATTATTGTGCTTGCTCATCCGATTGGGTTCTTCACAACCACTCACAACCAACATCGCCTATCTGCAATGATTTTAAAACCTCTAATGGCCCAAAATACACTGTTGACTGCTGATTCATTAATTCAAATCCTTGCAAAGCTATATAGAGTTAGCCAAAGTGCACATGTACGCCTATATATATCCACTCAAAATTCTCGAGAAATCCATTAAACACCCTTCCTTTCAGGGAAAATATTGTTTATGTGCATAATGAAGGCTGGCTGGGTGGCGGGTGTATGAGAAAGGTTATTAGGTACCAGTCGTTCTTTTTCCATAGAAGATCTGTTCCCAAACCATTAGTCGAGTGGTCCTTTTCTGCAGAGAAACACTGAATGAATTGCAAATTATTTTACTTGTTACACACAAAACCGGAGTTCTTGGAATTTCTGAAAATCGATCAATTGGTGACTCAAGCATGCACCAGCTGCCCATATTGATTGTGTTTGCGTTCATCGAAGGAGCTCATTAATTCCACACATGCAGATTGCCTGCGTTGAAGGGTGAAATGGTCAATATCCTGTCTGCAACCGTATGCTAAACTTGTGCAATCATTTAATCAGTATACAGTCAGACCACATGACAAGTGGAATATTAATTAATCAACTGTTTCAAAAAGATGCTGAAATTTTGTCATCGTTTAAGTAGTTAAAATCGCATTAGAGAGAAATTCTAATATTTCCCGCAGACACACAAAATGAATCAAAGAAAAGGATAACTAATTATCCGGACACAAAGCACTTATGAAGTTCCTTGTGGCGTCCGCATTCCTGACGACAACGCTCCATATCGATTGTCTCGCAATACTGTTAACGTCTTTTCTCTTAATATCTTAATCAATATAGGTATCTCTATTAAAGTGAACGAGACACTGGCGCCGGCAAGGATATTGAGCGGAATTTTGTCAGCCATAAGCTATTAAAATGGGAAATTTTTTGTCTGACAACTGACATAACCAAAGAAATTATCCTCAAGGACTGAGGACATCGGAAGTCATTTAGTTTATGATTATGAAATTGAGTTTAAAGTTTTAGCTCGTTTTGAGACATGCGTCATGTTTTTCTCCAGACATATTTCTACAATTGGTTGCAGGGGAAGAAGCCTTGGTTGGCCTGCCCTTCAAGTTGTATAGAGTTGGTTGAAAATTCACCAAAGGAAGACTCAAAGTTGCAGAAAATACTTGATATAACTTGGCTTATCTGCACTTAATTTTATAAATTGTGTGTCCTGACCACAAAAGGATTAGAAATGCGCTTAAATTTCCAAGTATTTGACTGAACTTTAGTGGATTTTTGACAGTTGCTGACACTCGCTTAAGCCCACAGAATTCCATTATGGTTGAACCCCTAATCTTGACTTGGGGTGAGAAACTGTCAGCCTCTTTCAGACGCAAAATCTTATTTCTTGTGTGATTTAACAGAAAGTAAGTAGTAAGATAAGCTATGAGCGCTTAGGACAATCTCAGACCAATCTCAGACCTTGCAGTGTCATTTACTGGAGCCACCTTAACAAACTGATTTGAGGTAACTTGTCAGGACGCTCCTTAGTCACCTACGGCCTTCTTTTGCTACGATAACATGGATTTAACTTCTGAGCAAGAATACATAAACACATACCACCGAATTTAAATATTTTTATCGGCCACCTACCTCAAACGGCTGATGACAGATATGGGCCAAAGGTTCGATTTTACAACCATCTCATCTCACTGTTTCAAATATATAACCTTTTGTCTTAAAAAATGCCCTAAAATCGGCTATCCGACGACGTAACATACTCGCCCACGTTTTAAGACCAACAATAAACACATTATAAAAGCTTATCCTCACCCTGAGGCTACTCTACCTCCTACGGCCTTAGGGAGAGGATTTGGCATGGGATAAGCGTCTCATAAAACAGGTCTACAAACGAAAACAATTGAAAAATTACGACTTTGATTGCCTTTTAATCGGAATAGCCGAAAGTTAAGCCACTTTGTGTGCCCAAGAGTGGACTTTCACATGTCCATCATTTAGTTGGAGCTTATGATGTGTGAAGCGAGTCAAAAGGATTTTGTTTTAAGAACAGATTATGAACCACTGAGGCAGGTCTCTTCATGGAAGTCATAAGGTATTGATATGCTTTTGGATATTACACAGTTCTGTTCTCAGAAGTTAAACTTGCCTTGGTATATATTCAATATTCATGCTTCCCTTCTTAAACCAAATGTAGGTCGTGGGAATTACGTGTCATGTGAACCCTGCTGTGGTGAGAAGAAACACATTACGCTGCCTCGATGTTGCCAGTAATTTTAGGTAAGGGTTTTTCGTTAATGAGTCAATCCCATCCGCTGAAAGATGTCATATCGCCTACAGTCTGTCACATTTCAAAAACAACTTGAGACGAAGATATTTATAGCATGAGAAGGCATACCAAGAACTGTCAATAGATCATAGAATAAGCTGGATAAAGGTTACTTTTTTTAGATATAGCTGAATAGCTGACATTTGGTGTCAAAGAAAATGGGGACGTTCAAGTATCTAGTACAGTTAGTCTGACAGCTGACTGACTTGATGCATCTCAGTTTTGATTGGCCTAGATCGGTCACATGGGCAGCTGTTTTAGTTGACGTTTATGGAAGGGAAGCCGACAAATCTAGTCAAGAAATTCGTGACTGAGTACTAAGTTGACAGTTCGCATATGTGGCTGACGTAGAAAAAGTGACGTTCCCGACCAATCTAGTTTTTGCGTTCAGGTTACATCTATTCCAGACCAATCTAGTGGACTTAAGACAACTGAGTTTTTGAACGTGCCCAAAAGTTCACAAATCTGTCAATCGTAAGTTGATTTGTTAAGTTCGGCGGAGGAAACGAAGATAGACTCGTTAGTGAGACTATTATTGATCTACTAGAAGCTATATTTTTTAGTAAGAGGAATCAAGGAGGAGTCCCAGGCGATACATGAAGATATCGTATAAATCGTTGACAGAAGATTCGCCCACGAATCGCTAAAAACCCACGAGAGAGAAGAATCTTCAAACATTTCAAACATATTTTTCTGTAGAATTATGACTGTCTAAGCGTTTCAATTACAATGAGGACGATCGGGTTTCTAGTTTTACTATCTAAGTTTGACAGCTGACTGACGTGATGCATTTCAGTGTTTATTGTCCGAGATTGGTCACGTGAATAGTTTTTCTCCAGTTGACGTTTATGGAGGGGTAGCAGACAAATCTAGTGAATATTTGCCTGAATACTCTGCTGACATTTCGAAGTGTCAAAATTTAAAATAAACCGTGAGAGCAACTCAAGTTGACTAGAGAACGCGTTCGTATACCTAGCCCAGACAAGCGCATTTGACGTTTTACATGATTTAGGGATCCGAACGTCGCCAATAATTGCTTGTCTGTCACAGGTACAAATATTTGATCGAATTTATGAATGAATTTAAATAAAGTTTACGTCAAATAACGTATTTCTTGATTTTGTGCTCATTTTTAAAGATGGAGTTAAATAAATAAATAAATAAATATTTTGGAGCAACAGGTCTGTGGGACTCAAGGCCTAGCTTCTCCCAACCATTCGTTTTGTGTGGGTTTTAAATTTTTGGGACGAATGGAAGGGATCTACAATTTTACGCCGAGTCCAAACTGATAATTGAGAAGATCTTTCATGACAGATGGAAATAGTAGTCAGAAAAAAAGTATCAAAATTGGTCTTTTCTATTTTTAAGGGATTAAAAATGGATTGCTGGGACTCTCTCCCGTCTTTCATACGATTTTCGTCCGTACTCAGTGTGACAGTGTAATTTAAAAAAATTGTCGATCAACGATAAATGACGTTAATGACGTTTTGTTAGTGAAAAGTGCTGAGTTCAGCTAAAATTTGTTTTCCGCTCCTTTAGCTCGCTTTTACGACCATTTCCTTATTTCCCAAAGTCAAATATCTTACTAAATTATTAAACTGTGTATACAGTACATGACGTCTGTCAAAAATGCACCTTCACGCTTTCCGGAATCCGAACAAGACACATTTATCCGTGTTGTTTCGAATGACTTTTCCCTTTGAAATAAAACACCAAAATGATCTTAATTTATATATAATAATATAATTCTCAGCTTTCTCTTTTTTTCATTCGCTTATAAGATATTAATATACATATACATACAATATATAATAATTTTTACTCTCAAATTTTTTAATACGCATACTTTTTTGATTTAAGTTTAAATGCCTAGTTGTACAAATCATCAACATATTATTTTCTTTTGTGTCAATGAATAAATTTGCATTTAAAAATAACACACAACTATGAAGTATTTATTTTTTTTGTTTAATGGAGTATATCATAGCCGCAGCTTAAATTTATTTAATGCGCACTAAGCATTACATTTTGGAATTCACTCTATTATTATATATGTTTTATTGGGATTAAATAATTTTAAATATACATTAAATATATATTTAGATTTACACAAATTGTATAAAAAAATGGTTTAAATTTCCTTTTAGTATTCAATTCGTATGTGTGCTCAGTGTTTGTATGAAACACAAAGTTAATTACATTTTAAATTTGTTTTTATATAATTTAATTTATAGTTTAGGTTGGATAGAAATGAGATAGAAAGGGGGATTAAAAGCACATTTTCTTATATTTATTATTCAATCATAACTATTAACATTTTAAATTTACTTGGAAGTTTATATACATTTTTATTAAATTTAGTTATCTCGCAATCGAAAGTAGATTATTTTATTTTTTAACTACATACAAGCTAAAAAAATAAAATTCCATAGAAGAAACAGTACATTTTTGTTATTTTACAAGGCTAATTTAATCTGTTGAATTTTGATTGCCATTTGTTTACAGTGCTACTCATCATTTGGCAGGAAGACAACTCAACCATCGGGGTAGTAGTTAATTTATTAATGAAATGGGATTTGGTTTGAAACCCAGCTGATATTTAGTGTGCTATTCTGCACAGAGGTTGCTGTCTTTACTAAACAGCGGGAGAACTCCTCAATGCTCTCATTCTGAACTGCTTAGCGTTCTTTGCACACATGGAAGTGTTAATTAGAAACGTTTTCCAAGGGCGCTTTTGAGTTAGGAGTTCCACTGACAATGGTGTCCTGCAGCTGTTCGACATTTGAACTCGCAACCTTCAGAATACGTTCTTTGCATTGTTAGCTCTGCAAGGGAAGCCCTTCCTTTAATTGAATTCCTAATTGGGCTCCGTGGCACTTAAAGGCTAAATGCAGTAGTTCTGCCCGAAAAGCGAGAATACTTTGAATCACTCAGTGGTGCCCTTTATTCTTACTGGCATTGTTGGAAATACCAGCCTGCAGCCCTTTGTAACAAAATCCCCAGCACAACATCCAATAGCCTTAAGGGCTCTTCCTTTGACGATGGGATTCGTGTAGTTGGAAGCGTTAAAATAACGATGTCAATTATTGTAACACTGAAAACAAATACCTTTTCATACTTTTTGTTTATAAATATTTATACCCTTTTATTGTTGAACTTTTATCTAAATATATATATTTTATATCCATATAAGTATACGCTTTCATCTAGATTTTATTTTATTTTTTACATAAAAGGACTCTTTCGTCTCCTTAAAAGAAACCAAGCATTTTGTGTCTTAAAACAGGAAATAGAGTTTTCTTTTTACCTTTCCCTATATATATTTATATTTTATACATTTACTTATATTTAACGAAAAAGAAAAGAAGGATTTTTGTGCTCTTTATTGTTGTTCACATATTTTCGCACATTCGAGTCATGAGTCCGTAAACTCATGATGCACAACGCCAACAAACGCGATTGAAGATGCTGCTGCTGATGAGAAGGATGATGGCGAGGACAACGGTACTGATGATGATGATGATTGCAGCGAAGGTAAACTTACTAAGGATGGCCTTCGTTTCGTTGTCCCGCTACTGCAACTCCATCGCCAACTGCTGCTTTTGCTAATGGTATGATATCCAGTGCATAGGTGATGAATATAAAAGTGCGACAATTGCATCAGAGCGCCCAGCAGTAGGACCACCGTTGTGAGGGTAGGGGCTGAGGAAATGAGCGCAGTTGATCCACTGCCGCCAGCATTCAATGAGGACACATCACCTGTAGGGATGAATTGAAAGAGAAAGTCTGTTTCGTTGTAGAGAAAAAAGAGGAGAACAGGCGTCAAAATTGGGTTACTTTTCTGTCGTGATAGTTCGGTTGGGTGAGATTTGTACAAGGATTGTGTATGTGCGAGTTCAATAATTAAATATTTATGTAATTAATCAGTGACCTAAGGTGGGACGGGAACATGTATGGAATTTGGAACACGAGTGGAGAGATGGACATACAATTAGGTGTGTCACTTGCGGCGTTGTTTTAGGGAAATTTGTGCTGTGTGAGGTGACAGCCATTGAGACTTGAATGGGGTAAACGAGTTTATGACTACCTATCTGCAGAAAAAGAGGTTATTGGCTCTTTTACTGTTATAGATATGTATATAGTGAAAGAAATTCAGCTCAGAAAGAGCAACTGTTTAAACGGTAGAGTCCGTTCCCGTACTTTCAGTTTCAAATTAAATGTTGAGTCTAAAAAAACAGAGAGAATTCTTTCATTTGCAGAAAAAGCTGGCTCGATTCTAATCCGAAATAGAGAAGTTTTTAGATCGCCAACTCCAGGAGAATGCCAAATTTTTTGCCCATTCCGTAGAAATTCGTTTTGACAGATGTCACGAAATGTCAAGCATGCTGTCTGTGTTTAAAAATTTCGCAACTAACAATTTGCGATGGCAAAATAGTTACTCTGTTTTAAAAATGACGTCTACCTACTGATGGGAAACTGAAAGTGAAAACATCTGTCACTTGCGAATAGTTTTCATGATAAAGTCGCACTAGAAATGGAATTTGAAACGTCAACAATAACCAAACACTCTGCCGGTAATATATTCTAAGCACTTATTTCCGTATCTGTCAAAAAATCGTACATTTTCATAACGCGCTGTCACAATTGTTCGCCATGACAGATGCGCAATATCACCTTTGTTCGGTTACCCTTCCGTGGAAATGACGTGCTTTCTATTCCTACTCCCACTCCAATAATATCTCAAATGGAAATGGATATATCTCTTCAGAACCTCTTAATATAATTATACAGTCAAAGCAACGCTTCAACGCACATTCCACTCTCCATCAATTTGACAGCGCTGTTCCGAGAAAAAAAGAAGAAGCTTAAAAGCAGACGCAATATCATTACGTACGTTTTCCTGTTCCTTTAATTTTGTACTAGTACTAGTAGACTGTTTAAAAATCACTCAAAAGAATCAAAGTCCTTGAACATTAGGTTGGCTTCGTTTGCTACTTTTTACTACCAAAGGATGGCGCCACAAAATGCATGAATTTCCTTTGCAATTGCATGAGTTCGTTAGTGGAAAGCAAAAAAAAGAGGAAACCAACCCCCTTCTAGTGTAACTGTCAAAGTGAATAAGTTAATAGAGTAAATGCATTTTACATGTCTCTTCCAATGCGAAGAGTGCATAAAGGAATCGCTATTCAACAGCGACACCTTCACACACTGCACATAATGAGGATGCAACATGCGAAAGCGATGACGTGTACTCATAGTACTCACCTTGTATATGCGTTAGGTATGTGTCCTTGTCAATTGCATCACCATCCTGTAGCGCAAATTGGTCATAGGGTAGGGTTTGAATTAAATTCACACTATTGCCGCCAGTCGAAGTGTATTTGTGACGATCCTCTTCGATGCTTTTTTCTGTTGACTTCAAATAGACGTCATGAATGAAAGCTGTACAGCGAACCTGTGAATGAGATGCAGAAAGTTCAATTTAAGAGAGATTTGGGTTAAATATTTAATGGAATCGCTGGAAAGGTTGTACTAATTCCAATAGAATTTGACTTTTGCTACTGGAAGTGACATTTGAACAGATGTAACGTGGGTTCCTGAATTTTCATTTTGTAAATATCATTTTATTCACACAGCTTGCTGCTTATGAAGGAATACACATTGGGGACGTTCAAAAATATATAGTTTAGTAAGTCTGACAGCTGACTGACATGATGTATCTCAGTTTTGATTGGCCTTAATCGGTCGCATGGGCAGCTGTTTCAGTTGACGTTTATGGAGGGGTAGCCGACGAATCTAGTCCAGAAATTCGTGACTGACTAAGGTGACAGTTCGCATATATGTGGCTGACGTAGGAAAAGTGACGTTCCCGGCCAATCTAGTTTTTGCGTTAAGGTTACAACTGTTCCAGACCAATCTAGTCGATTTAAGACAACTAAGTTTTAAATGTAATTTTTACTGGATTTTCGCAGTTTTTGACAGTTTGCTGACGTCTTTTTATCTTAAGCTGTGTCCATTTCTTTTTTATTTCTATTTTAATACCTGTTTGTACATAGTAGGAGAAAATGACTGCTTTCAGTTGATCACATGTCAAAGATAGTACGTCAAAATCAACATAAAACAATTTGACAGCTGTCAAAAATGATCATAGTTCCAGTGCAAATGGCTGGAAATTGTTTTATATTTAAAGGAGGCGGGGAAATGACTTATTTTATACTTTCATCTGAAATGTCAGCCACTCAACTTAAAATAATCTAAAGATAATCTAAAGCAAAGCATAACGAAACAAAAAAAAGTGACACCACTTACCTTTAATTTGCCATGCAAAAAATGCTGTCCCGTTACGACGAAATGTATTCCAGATATTGAAGTCTCCATGTCATTGCGGGAATCCCTTAATGGCCGATGATGTCGTACATGTGAAGGATTTGCCTGCAAATGGGATTAAAGTGGATTTTTTCCTTCTTTACTGGAGATGCTTTTACCAATTTTTTAAATGGAAATTTTCTTTTGAGCACATTTTCAAACGGATCGAATCAGGATGTAGGATGTTGATGAAGTTTTCATAGTTATATGAAATGAAGCACAAGGACGCGTATCGGAGACAATTAACCGGTTATGAAATAAATGGTGTCTTTGAGAGGGTGATTTTTAGTTTTTAAAATGCAGACAGAAAGTCGAATGAAGTATGGGGAGCATTGTTATGAGTGTTAAATTTGTTTGCCTGTCAGAGGGGTACAACTTGAACAAGTTTTGAGTGGACAAGGAACACATTTTTCGGGATAAGTCTCAAAATAATGGACAGTAAAATCGAGATCTAATCCCACCACTCAACAGAGGGAGACTAAATCACTTTCCCGTCAAATCACCGCTTTTTTCCAACTGTCAAACTCCAATTCATTTCAACAGCGCTCATTCGGAAAGCACTCCGTTTTCCCCTTTTTTTTATGGAACATAAACCGTAAACACCCGTCCCGTCAGCACAATAAAAATCTTCATCCATTCGAACTCGTTCCTAATCCAATAACTTTCCAGTCTCCAGCAAACCAACTTCCTTCGGTCATATTGCCAAATCTTGTTTGGGATAAAACAGTAATTTCCAAAATATCAATCCCATTATGAAAACTTTCTGTTCCATAAACAAAAGAAAAAAAGAAATTCCCCAATTTCGTGACACGCAAAACACCTGGTATCCTGAAAAATTCACACAAAATCCTTTGGTCTTTTGTTATATATATTAAAGTTTGTTTAACCCCCTAAAAAACTTCATAGCGAAGTGCTCTGCAGTTCAGCACAGCAATGAAAAAGGAAAAAGTTTCTCTGTGTTGAAAAATATTTCACAACCAACATAGCAAGGATATAGAAAATTGCATAGAACATCATATATATGTCGCTGGCAGCAGCAGGAGCAGCAGAAACATATTACTGAATTATTCGGCTTTCAGCTGGTACTCAGTGTGTTTGTTTGTGTCCCCTCGTGACCACTTATCAGGACATTTAAGCCGGAATCAGGTTAAGCCCTTTCCGTGTCCAGACCCAGAGTCCAGCGCGCGCTTACCATGGAGAAGAGAGGCGATTGGATGCTGCAACAAGGATAAAGTCCACACACACCCACACATATTAAAAGTGTGGTGGAGCAAAAAATTAAAAGTCACATATTTCTTGGGGCCGGAGACATAATTCATATTTTCCACACGTGTGTGTGCGTTGAATCATTTCATTAAAACGACACTAATGCCTGTGTTGCCGTTCGCTTGTTCGTTCTTATTATCTGGCGTTTTTATTTGACAGCGGAGAACGGAGAGTGTGTGGAGAATGTTTGGTATGAGTGTGTTGCTTTCTATGTGTCGCGGCTTTGTGCAGCACGTATCCTTGGCATTGCCGTTGTCGTCCACGGAACGGAGCTCCCCAAAACAATAAAAATCCCTTCGCAACAACATGTGTAGGGTGCATCCTTTTTTATTCATTCTGCAATAGCATCCGCATTCGGTGCTGCCATTCGAGTAAAAGGATTATTATTTTATTGGCAGTGGCATCGATTTTCGGCTGCCTCTTCTGCCCCGAACTAATATTTCCCAAAACTGTGTACAATGCGGAATCCAATTAGGGTTATATGTGCACCAGATAAGGACCACTGTCGTTTCAACTGTAAATTATTTGCGCAATTTTGTAATTAACTTCTATAAGTACGGCGACATGTCCTTCGCGCACCGTGAACACAGTCGTTTTAGCACATAGTCCTCCCCGTATAACAATGCTGAACCTACATAAGAGGATTTTCGCATTTCGATGTTGCAATTGTTACCCAGGACTTTTGTGTCTGAACGAGGGATTTTCCTTCGGTATGTTTATGATTGGGGAATTGCATAATGCGTGACTATGAATGATCTGACTATGTCCCTGTCCCTGGTACAAATTAGTCGTACTTACCTCCTGATTGTTAATAGTCCATGTTAGGTTGGCCGCCGGCCTCGAATGCCTCGATGTGCAGTTCCCTCGGACGATGTCTCCCAGCTTGTATCGCGGTCTTATGCCTATTATGACCGGATTGTGATTGGGCGGCTCTGTTGCAAATTAAAGAAAACGAAATAAGTACACAACAGTTAATTACAAAACTCATTAAATGGGTACAACGGTAATTACAAAACTATTCGCTGTGCCCTTTAACTTTTCGTGTAAAGTGAATCATTGCACCAAGTTGGGACAGGGAAACAAGAGAAACGAAATGAATTGCAAAAGTGAAACTTTAACAGGATATCAGCACAAAATGACCATCGCCATCAACTTTGTTCCCCTCTGTTACGAAGAGGGGAAGAGAGAGAAGACACACAGGTCCTGCTCGTATAGAGACAATAAATTGCATTACGAAGGAGGGGAGTAACTTTTTTCTACCTCACACACACAGAGAAGTTATGCTCGTTCCTGTTGAAATAATGACAATTTTATCTTCTTTATTTCACCGGAAAGGGTATAAGGACAGTGAGACAAAACAGGAATACCTTTATTATGGATTAACGGTAATTAAAATCTCCCCTCCTCTTTCTTCTCGACAAAGTTCGAGGCAATAAAATTAATGAAACTTTTGGGGGTCGGGATAGGGAGTACCTCTGCTCTATATATAGAAAAAAAAAGAAATGCACCTCGCAAAAGGAAGTTCCAAGGATAAACGACGACGCTACATATCCGACCTACTTTGTGTGGAATTTTATGCGCCAGTAATTTATTTTTGCAGATGCATTATTCCCCAATGTGGGGTACAACGACCGACGCACGATGGAGTCC
Source organism: Cheilosia pagana (assembly GCA_936431705.1). Taxonomy (NCBI): domain Eukaryota; kingdom Metazoa; phylum Arthropoda; class Insecta; order Diptera; family Syrphidae; genus Cheilosia; species Cheilosia pagana. The sequence goes on from OW386169.1 coordinate 2,491,040, forward strand.
AAGAAAAGGTAGGTACGGTGCACAAGTTTATTTATTTATCAGTCTTGTATGTCCTTGAGGGTATACCCTGTCAGATTTTGGGAAAATATGGCCACACACACAATCGAGCAGCAGTAAGCAATTCAATGATTGCAGTCAGCATAAGGGTATCGAAGTGGAAATCGCTTGCAATTCCATACTTGAATCGGAAGTTAATGGGTGAATCCTGGAGGCCGATTTGTGTATCAAAATTCCTGAATGTCGGACAATTATTGCTGATTAATTGCTCGAGAGTGATAGTTGGGGGTAAACTGCCAAAATGGTGCTGATGTTGCATGTACATGGAATGGAGTTAGATTTTGCTGCAAGGATAATTGCGTCTATAGGTACGTATGTGGTGATTGAAGGGCAGTTGTGAGATTTATTATCCTGGGGTATGGATGGAAAATCTTGCAGTTAATTTAGAGGTAGGTGATTTTATCCACTCGTACTTTAAGTGCAGGGGTAAATGTTTACTCATGTCAAAGTGTTTTAGACCTAAGTGTCTGCTCATTTTGGTCGAGAGGCAGTTAAACCTCAACTGCCTACTCGAATTGAGAGTTTTTTAGATGGGAATATGTATTTGAGAGACTTTAACCTTTCGAGAAGCACATAACCAGCGTTAAGTGAAGGGGATTGGAAGTGGCCGATGTGATGGCTTTCACTAGGCTTTTACAACGAAACTCCTGGTTCCATGAGGAGTACAAGCACACCCAGAAAGGAACAAGGACTATATCCATCAATGCTATTGAGCATAACAAGTGATCAGTGATAAGTGATCAGTGATCTCCTTTGCCAAAAAAAATGAATAAGACATAGGCCTGTCAGAAGGAAAAAAGGGCGCAAATCTGTGTCTGATTTTAAAGCTCGAAGAAAAGAAAAGCCTTTTTAGAAATGGTAGAGAGTGGCTTAGTGGTAGTGTGTTGGGCTACTAAGCGAGGGGTCCTCGGTTCGAATCCCGAAAGAACCAAATTACATCTTGAGGTTTTTTTCCACTGCGCCACCTCTCGCGAACGTCTGACAAACATTCGAGAGTAAAATTGTCATGAAAGAGCTTCTCAATTAAGCCGTTTGGACTCGGCGTAAAATTGTAGATCCCTTCCATTCGTTCCAAAAATTTAACCCACACAAAACGAATGGTTGTGCGAAGCTAGGCTTAGGGTCCCACAGACCTGTCGTGCCAAAATATTTATATATTTGTTAAAGAGTTTTCCAATAAGAGGTTTTACTTTGAATACCCCGCTATTTTGGTAGCTGTCACTTTTGAAGCTGTTATTTTTTGACATTTGACAAGTAGAAACTACGCAATTACTAAAAAAACAACGCATTGAAACTATAAAAATTCACTACAAAAATGATCCGGAATTCCATCGAAAAATCATCTTGACTGATGAGGCCTATTTCCACCTCGGTGGTTACGTCAACAAGCAAAATTGTCGCATCTGGGGCTCGGAAAACCCAAGAGTTATTGTTGAGAAGCCTCTCCATGATCCTCAACGTGTGACTGTTTGGTGCGGTTTATGGTCCAGCGGGGTCATTGGACCTTACTTTTTCGAAAATGAGGTTGGATCAACAGTTACAGTGAATGGATTGCGAGAGATGATTAATGATTTTTTGTGCCCGGAGTTGGATGGTGTTGATCTGGACAACGTTTACTTTCAACACGGCGCTACATGCCACACAAGCAACGAAACCTTTGATCTTTTATGGGAAAAGTTTCCGGACCGTGTTATTTTTCGAAGAGGTGATCACAATTGGCCAGCGAGATCTTGTGATTTAACGCCGTGTGACTTCTTCCTTTAGGGCCACGTGAAAGATAAGGTCTACGCCAACAGCCCAGCGTCGATTCAAGACCTCAAAGACGGAATTCGTGAGTCTATCGAGGACATAGGGCAGCCACTTTGCGATTTTGTTATGGAAAATTTCATGAAAAGGATATGGTCCTGTAAGCGTGGTCGTGGTGGCCATTTGGCTGATGTTGTTTTTCATTATTAACGGCATACCTTCCTCTTTATTATGAAATAAATATTTGATCATTTATCTCAAAATATGTCATTTTTCTTTGAATATCAAAATAACACCTCTTATTGGAAAACCCTTTATTCGGTGTCATTCGGTAGGAAGACCGAACCTCCGTTTCAAAGACCAAGCCATCGCGGATGCCAGAGCGCTTGATCTGGACAACTAGAAGCAACGTGCCCGAGATCGTAGAGGATAGCAACAACTTCTGTGGAGACAACCACCACCTGTTTGGGCAGAATGATCCACTTAAACTGCGAGGTAATCGTCTCACCAGTGAACGAGCACAGCTTAGAGGCTTTTGCTTTTGTTTCGAGGGTAAAATTCAAATACTTCCATGCATGAACTAAAATTAAACTCCTCTCTCAAAGAGTTTAATAAATACTGCGCAGGACTCTCATCATTTTATGGACCCAAAAAACTTTCCATGGTTTCGCGGTTAGTGTGATTGCTGTGTGTTTCGAATTACATACAGTAAAAGCTCGTTGATTTGGAATGTTTTGGGGGAAGGTCAGTCCGAATAAACGAATTTTCTGAATTAAATAATTCGGCTTTTACCATGAATTGAGAAGATCAAAGTTTCTACGACGCTTCAAACGCTCATATTTAAAGCCTTATGCTAATTTTGTTAAGCTTGGAAATACTAAGGAAACAACAAGCCCAGCCCTTCTTTCCGGGAAATACGAAATAATGACAGCTCAACCAAAAAAGCATACGATTAATTAATAGAATCCCTTCAAAATGGCCTCATAATAGACGTCATCAAAAATGAACGTTCAAGACTCAAGCTCATCACATCTTGCGGTGGCATATATCTACGGAACATCAACTTCCAAGTTATTAGGGCCCAATGAATAATTTATGTACTCAATTACGATTCATAGCCGTCGTCCATTCTATTAATGGGATAAAGTAAAAACCATTCCCGGTCCAACAAAACTGACCCCAACCGGAACGCACATTATACCCACACAAAGCCAGCCCAATGTGAGTAATAAATTACCAAATTATCCCTATTCGCAGTTAATTCTTGGAAAATAAAGTTCTCCACTTGTTTGTCGATCGGAGAACTTAGAATATATGTTGATTCCCCATGGGCTGGGGGGTGCACAAATAAAAGCGACAGACTATCCCAGGTGTAATGACAATATGTACTTCCACCTAGAGCCCCATTCGGTGCACTCACCGGGCTCCTGTGTCTGTCAGGAAGATTACCCAAGAATAAGGATAAGGGAATGCGAAAAAAAAGTAATATAATAATTGTCCACTGGTCATTACTGGGTCCGGAAACTCAATTCCGTAAGTTGTCATTGTCACAGCAGTAGATTTTGTTACTCCGCAAAAGGATAATTAGTTTCGAATGGCTTGTGTGTGTGTTTCTGTCATCCCATAACATGAAACAGAAACAGAAACAGAAACAGAAACAGATACCGATATTAATATTTTTATTACATATATCCGGTAGGTAATAAAGAAGTAACAGACATCCACTGCGACACCAAAAAGGAGGAGTCGTGGAAGGAAACAGCACAGAAAAAAAGGACACTGCACTTGGTATATTTATCCTGCAAAATAAAAAGGTCATTTTCCGCTACGTTTCTTCTTGTACATTTTCCAGTCGCTCCTCGCCTGAAGTACGTGCTAAATTTTTCGTCAGAGTCATAGCCCTCTCGCTCTCTCACTCTCTCACAGGAAACTGCTCATTGCTCAATTTCTTATTTCTTTGGCAAAAACTTTTATTCAGGACATTGCACCAGGATATCGCATTCTAGAGGAGTCAACGGACAAAAAAACGAAAAACCGAAAACAATCTCCCCTTAAGATGCACAGATATTTTGTTTTGGGCCAGCAATACAGATGGATACTTTCTAAGGTGAATGTGCTGCAGGACCTACTGCACGTGGCGAATTTCGTGAACTTTACTCACTTCACTGAGAAAGACGCAGACAATTGGGGGCGACTTGTGTCGCCTTAGGTGTAAACAGATATTTGTTATAGGCAACTTACCAACAACGTCCAGTTCGCCGGCAGCAATCAGTGTGTGAAACGATGGTGCATCGGCCGACACTTCACAGCTGTACTTTGCGGACGTGGTTTGTTGAACGTTCAGCAGGCTTAGTTGGCTTTCGTTGGAGTTTTGAACCTGCAATGAGATAAAAACTTGCATTTAGGTAGGAAGGATGTGATAAAAAAACATTTATAGTGTAAACTTTAGTTAAAGCGCCATCTGTTGAATTGATGATACCAACCACATCCAACTTAACGACGATTGGATGCATGTGTCTATGGCGTAGTAAAAAGACAAGCTGTACAACGTTTTTGTTGAAAATAAATGTAATACAGTAAAACCCGGATAAGTGCCTCTCGCTTAAGTGCCTAACCCGCATAAGTACTTTTTTTTGAGAACCAAAATTCTGAGCACTTAAGACGGATTTTTGTTATAACTGCCTAACCCGCATAAGTGCCTATCAAAACGGGAATTTAAGGTGAGGCACTTATCCGGGTTTTACTGTATAAAAACCTAGAAATTCCTCCCGATTAATAAAAGAAGTGTAGATTAAAATAGGTATAGCTTTTTGTACAAAATTGAGGTTAAATCCACCCATATCCCCTGGCACGGCTGACATTCTTATCACAAATTGGCTCCTCCATGCATAAGTGCTCCACAGTCGAAGCCGCAATCTGTGGCTCATAAATATTACCACACAGACACCTCCTCCCTTTTCGTTCTGGCAAGAGTTCAAGTATCGATAATTTGCACAACGATTTAACGCCCAATTGACCACAAGCCGCAAATCCCAGACTTCCATGAACCCTTTCAGACCAACCGACCGACCGACCGACCTCTCTTGAGATTATCACATCTCTCCGCCAGATAAAAAAAAACCGCCTTTAATTTAAATCGGCCCTGTGGGTCCTGCCAAAGTAAACAAATCCGCAGTTGAGAATTCCCATTACCATTTAATTTTTTTCTTCACAAATAATCTCTGAATGAAGCCATTCAAATTTGAATACGTACTACGGTTGCTGAAGGCTCTTCAAAAATTGCGCTACACCACCGGGAGCCAGCACACAAAATTTAAAGACCAAAAGCGTGCGACTTTTATGGTTCGCATTACGAAACGCGTTCTTATTATACGAGTACTTTTAAGGAATTACTTTGCGCACAATACTTCTGGCCGCACCAAGAAGTCATACCACAGTCATACAGCCGTAGAAGTCACCCATCGGCACCACACATGTCAGCAACGCGAGTGTGTATGGCATCACATAAGTATATACCTACATCGCTGTCGGAGAACACAATGAAGTGTTCACATCAATGGTGAAAGTTTTGTTATGCTACTCCTAATTACATTATAAACAAGAAAGGCTCCCCCAGGAGGTTCCTGATTCTATTCATCTGCTAGACAATAGTTTCTGTTTGAATGGGGATTAATGGCGAAAACAATGAACAAATGGTATTGGGTAGGTACCTATACGCATAGTGGAAGGATGCCTATATTTTTATAGGATGCTATCATAAATTGTAAGTGCACACACGTAGGTATATGAATTTTGCGAAAGTAAAATGGGTCAGACTGCGGTATAGTCGAAAAAGCAATTGGGGTCGAGTTGATTTTACAAGAGCACAGAGTTGGATTTTGTCCTGATCATCAAGAAATGTTGAAGAACACGTTTAGATGTTGTTTTTGTCTAATCCCACCCAGGTATTCAAAAGCAACTCATGTAAAGTAGGTACACTTTTGTGTTTTTGTTCAATTTTCAAAAAGGCTTATTGCAAACCTCCTGAAACCCAAAAATACTCAAACAACAAGCTCGGTTGGCAGCTACTACCACAAGTTCCATCATTGTAAGATATCCTGCACCGGAACCACGTAACTTTTCAGACAATAATTGTCGCTGAAACGATAGACTGCCGAAACAAGCAACCTATTGCTAAATTAAAGCTCCAGTTAGGTCTTGAGAAATATAGTAAAATCTGCCAATATTCCAATAAAATACCCCAAATGGCGTTCATCAAACTTCATACATGAGAATGGACCTAAAAATCGACTTTAACTATTACCAACTTCTGATCTAGGTATATCGAACCACAAAATTAAGACAGATTTGCCCTTTGAAAGCTGAATTTGATGAGGTATACTCTGCGGCTTAAGTATAGAAAGGGCTTAAGTCAAAAAATTCCGCTTTCGGCTTTTTATTAGACTTAAGTGAATTTTTCCCGGCAACTGCTGTATACAGAGAAAGGTTTCGTCCGACAGAAAAATTCTTTAAAGGTTACAATCGTTTTTGTTTTCAGTTTTAAGCTTTCCATGCGAGCAAGATCTGAAAGTCACGAAGATTCCCTAAGAAGAAGATACAACAATGTAAATCCAATATCGTCTGCTCTCTACTAACTTTATTTACCCGTTTTTCATGATATTTAGTAAAAATTTGACAACTTCGGTGGTGGCACGAGATAAGACGACCAAATACGTAAATTTAATAAGATGACCCTTAACTTTATTATTTATTTGAATTAATTCTGTGTTTTCAAGTAGGTATGCTTTATGAATTGAACTTGAACTTTAGTTGTATAATTAACAGAAAGACAAATGACTCTCTGAAAAATCTCTGGGCTATTATCTGTTTTTTTTTTTTTTTTTTTTTAAAAAAGGTCACTGTAAGTTACATCTCATTTTGCGGTAATCTACTATTTCTGACCCCTGTCTACCAAGCGCCAGACGCATTAGTTTTGCAAATAAAAGAAAATGAAGTGAAATTTGGATTTTCTTGCCATTTACAAACTGCCTTACCGACATATGGATCAAAATTAACTAACCATGTTCACCACAATACTATCATTTTCTGTAAAAACAGTGTGTACCTATCTACATATATAAAAATGGTGTGATTTGGCTAAAAAAAAATTTCAGTTGTTCGTAATTGCCAGGAGATTATTGTTACGAAAGAAAATTTTGGGAAACCCTCCGGGAAAGTTTAGAAAAAAATCGAAATTTGATTTTTTGTATGGAAATTTTTGTGCAATTGTTTCGGAATGGCTTTTCAAATTGAAAAATAGACAATTTTTAGTGGAAAATTTGGAAAACTCTGGAAAAACACGAACAATTTTAATTTTTTTCGACGAATTTTTACATTTTATCGCATGATTTGATGATTAATAGCTTTTGGTCAACATTAGAGGCCCTACACCCTTCAAAACCCTGCGTACTATAGAAAGTGTACTGTGCGCCGCTTTTCGGGAGGTTTACCAATATTTAAATTTGCTCGAAAACGATACACATTAGAAGTTAACGCTCGGCGATGCATACAAATTTGTCATTGTTTGCGATCATCATAGCCACACGTCATCCGTCAAACCCGACCACGAGGTGGCTGACGACATTTTGCACAGAGTTCGCAGGACAACTTCGAACTTCGATCTTGAAATTAACGACCAGATGCGAAACGTAGCCTTAGTTCTGATCGAAGACATGTGAGGTAGTCTGCTGTCGAAATTGGGAATGCCAACGCCAAATCGTTCGATGCACGATGCATTCAGTCGCGAATTGCAACGGAGGGAAGACTATGCTCGGGATGAGCTGGCCGAAAGAGTTCAAACAAATGTGCCGCTGCTGAATGCTGAGCAGAAGAACGCGGACGATTCGCTGATGTTGGTTGTTGACGATGAAAGCGAGGCATATACTCCCGGTGGGACAAGCCAGACATTCGTCATTTCCTGGATTCTGGCAACAGTTCGGTCAATATCTCAAATTTCATTAGCTGCTGCATCCTCTGGCATCGCTGCCACACTGGCGGTCCGCTTTGAAGCTGCCGATGAATCTTCTCATGGTCGACAAGCGTATACAATGACCAAGAATTCAGCAACAGCAAAATTGTTAGAAACATAACCTATGAACCTTGGTATCGATTTTTTTTAATCGATTTCTTGTGAAGTTGATCAATTCTCAAAATAAGAATTCGGCACGTAACGTAATGGTAGTTCCATTAAAAATAGTGTTTTAAGAAATAAGTTGGGACGGGAAACGCACAGGAAAAGAAAGACTGATGAACAACACGACACACGAATAATTGTTTTGAACATTGCTCAGCTTCAGGACAACGCAGGAGGATGTTTTATATCTTAAATGATTCCATTTACTGAGCTAGGGGTGTATAAACAGAATTTTCCTTACATATATCCGGTTTTTGTTTACTATTTTGTAAAAATCAAGTTATATTCCGGGTTAAAAAGTATCCTAAAGCCCGACCCAGAACATAAGCAATCACTATGCCAAGTTTCATCAAAATTCGTCCAGTAGTTTCTGCGTGATGCGCGGTCAGACATTTTTCAGTTTTATTTTATGTAGAGAAGAGAAGAGAAGGGAAGAGAAGAAGATGACGTTTGAAATGTGTATTAACTTTCGCTCCTGCCTATCCAACTGCATCTTCTGTTGATTCTGAACGTTGAATGACTAGACCCTTCCAAAATCACAAAAATTAGGCCGGTAGGTATCCTTTTTTTCGTGCTAGGGAACTCGTTATTATTTCGTAGTATCTTGGACTCAATTACGCGATAGGTTTAGGTTTCAAACGGCATTAGACGACCATCTCATTGCTAAAACTTAGTTTTCAATTAATTTTTGACAGCAACCTCCCTACGAATGTTTGTTTTCAGTCTCGCAAAGTGTTAAAAATGTTAATAAATTGGGACGGCTATTTTCCCCCGCAAAAACGCATCAACCTGGAGTGACAAACGCATATGAAAGAAACAAGTTTTCATAGTTTCTGCATACTTCCAGCAAAAAAGGAAGAGTTGAACGTCTATTTTTGTATTATTTCAAATCAAACAAACTTTGGAAACTGTTTTTTCCTCAGCATCTCTACGAGCGAAGATCTACGGCCAGTAAATTTGCTGCAGGTGTACCCACCTACCACACTTGACGCCCGTGGACAAAACTAACAATCCCCTTTGATTGTGGCATTGGCTGTCGTGGTCCAACGTTAATTAAATCTCTGAATTTATACAGCATTTGTCGTTGGCCAAATAGGATCTATTCCTAGTAAAGCCACCGCCACCAAAGTGTACTTGTTCAGCTCAATCCTCTCGCAAAGTTCATTGGTCTACATCAGACTCCATTCATATGTAAACAATCGAGGGCTGGATAGAAAAAAACCGCACTATTGCTGAAATATGCACTCCATGCATGGATCTGGCTTCCAGATCACACGCCATGTTATGGTTGTCACGTCATCCATTCGTGCAGCCAGGCATCGTCATTCCATACCTTTCTTCCGCTCACAATTAACCACCTACCTTCGAAAGTAAACAAAAACACCCTCTCCATTGGTGTGCATACACAAACCCACCACGACTAATTACCATTAGGTTTTGTTGCCACTGTGAGCGCACATCAAACGAGGCCACCACATCCAGGAGGACTCTTTTACCAAAAATACAAAAAAATACGTATACACATATATTATGTACATGGGCAGGGACACCCACCTATAGCCTGGTCGGATGCCAGAAGCCCAGTCTCAGATCGGCTCATGAGTTAAGTAATTGCACACAGATTGTAAGATTGTGTAAGCATGGCACTGCCACCACCGGCAAAAAAGGACATCGCACGACGACCACATCACTTGAAATTGAAGTGTAGTGTAGTTCCACAACACAAATCCACTTGAAGCTGGTTTCGCTCGCTCTTTGTCAATGGAAGGATGTGTTCTGTTTCTGTGTTCTGTGTTCAGGGTGCACCCCCGCCACCAGGGTATTTCGTTTATTACTGTTATTTCCATTATTTTGCTTTTGGTGTTTCCGTTAAGTTGCCTCCATGTTTTGTGGTCTCCCCTTTTGTGGGGCTAAATTCAGGCACAAGGATGCTGAACGCCAGCTAATACGGTTGTATGGTTGTAGGCGTGCCGCACAAAGTACCAGCTAACGTATGTGGAACGGAGAATAATTTTCAAACTATTAAGAAAGCCGAATAAGGATAATTTGGCCAGTTAGGTAATTAATGTAATGGAAGGAATAAGGAATATCCTAGGACTTCTTTTGCCCGTCCTATGGGAAATTTATCAAAGCAATTATGTGTGTGTTGTTTGAGGACGAGTAAACGAATAACGCCATTTGCCCGGTGTTGTATATCGCCAGCCCATATTGGTCGTTTACCTTGGCTCTCATCAAATGCCAGTCGCTTTGTTTAATTACGTACAAATGTCACATGGAATATTTACATAAACTTGAGTCTTAAAGTCAAACGGTCATGGGACCGTATCAACGCAAAAATTATTCCTCCATACGCCACAAATATAAATAGAGACAGAGTTTGCCTGTCTGAAAAGGATAAACCCTGACGTATGTAGTACAACATCATTATTATTATTATCCTTGTATAGTCTCCTTTAGATTGTACGTACTCGAAGGATAAACGGTCTGATGCATTTTCGTTTTTTGCTCACACTTTTTAGCCAAACGAAGGAGTCGGCAAGCGTCCAGAGTCTGACACAGGAAGTGACAAAGTTTCAGCCATTGACTGGTGTCTGTGTGTGTGGAAAGTTTTCTGGGAATTTTGCCAGTGAAATATTTTTACACTTTAGCGAGTAGCAGTTGATGCAACTTTTGGCCAGGCGGCTAAGATGGATATATTTTACGCATCAAGGCGCACGAAAAAGGGGTTGTATTTTGTATTTTTTTCTTTCTCCGTGACAGGCAGACAAGGGGTGGACAGAAAGGAAATGGATGCTTTGGCAGAGGTTCTCAAGGAGGGCATTGTTCATGTGCATTCCACTGGTCATTGTTATTGAATAAAGGCATTTTTCGAACTACTGGGGACACAATTGGCATTTCTTACAGCCCCTGGGAGGTTGTCGTACGTATGAGGTCTTTCAATTCAAAATGAGAACTCGCTTTACTAATAAATTTCAAGTGTATGTCTATTTAAAGGGAACCATTTTAACCACCACAAGACAAGACCTAGCCCCCCCTGGTTGACAAAAGTAGTAACCCCAAGTAACAATTTGACTTCGGTAAGGTCCAGATTTGTAATTTCTGTAGGCAAAATCTTCGACAGAGCTTCTATAGGATTTTTTTTAGCCGAAGTAGAGCAATTTTGAAGTAATTGCTTCGGAAAATAACTTCTGTAAGACCTTTACGAAGTCTGAAAATGCCTTATAGAGGAATATGGAAAAGAGTTCCGGTACGATCTCTATTAGATCTCGGAAAATGTGTGAGAAGCTTCTTTAGAGCTAGAATTATTCTGGAGCGAATTAAGGAACACCTTAAAGACACACTCGATGCCGAACAAGTAGGTCTCCGCTCTGGTTCCTCCTGTGTCGACCACATCAACACCCTGCGGATCATTATCGAGCAGTGCGTTGAATATCGAGCGCCACTCCACCTGCTGTTCATCGATTTCGAAAAGTCGTTTGATAGTGTCAATCGGGAATTTATTTGGCGTGCCAGATAAAATAATAGCAATTATCAAAGGCTACGTACGATGGATCCATATGTCACGTTTTGCACAGAGGAAAGCTGTCCGAGGAATTCGAAGTCCAAAGCGGGGTTCGGCAAGGCTGCACTCTTTCACCCATATTGTTTTTATTGGTGGTCAGCGATGTGCTAAATGCGGCTTTATCGATGGGAAATGGAGGAATTCGATGGACTCGTAGATCTGAACTCAAACCCCTTGACTACGCTGATGATGTATGCCTACTATCTCACAGAATAGTGGACCTTTTTCAAATGACAGCAAATGTGGACAGGAAAGCAGACGTCGCGTCGTTGGGTTTCCAATACTTTGGGAGTATTGTCTCAATCGATGGCGGAACCGAACTGGATGTAGCCAACCGAATAGGTAAAGCGATGTCTGCGTTTGGGATGCTATCCAAAATTTGGCGAAGTAATGCAATTAGCTTAAACACCAAGCTACGACTGGTTCGTTCAAACGTTGAGTTCGTGCTGCTATATGGATGTGGTACTTGGAGAGTGACCACTACGAAACATCTTAAGGATTTTCTGGCCAAGCCGTATCTCGAACGAAGAGTTTTACGAGAGAACCGGCCAAGAACCTATTGGCACAACCATACACTGACGAAAGTGGCAGTGGATTGGTCACAGTTTCCGAAAAGGGGGCAGGTCCATAGCTAACCACGCGATGCAATGGAGTCCGCTTACTCAGGATGGCAGGATACGCGGCGGTCCTAGCAGAACATGGCGTAGAACAGTCGAAAAGGAAGCACGGCAACTGGGAAAGAGTTGGGGAGAGCTGAGGCATTTTGCCAGAAACCGCACACGATGGCGCGAAGGCGTTGTAGAGGCCCTAGGACCCACAAGGGGTTATAGGACATAAGTAAGTAAGTAAAGTTCTTTCGAGCTTCCAACCGGAGGCATTATAGAAGCAATGAACTGTTTGCATTCGTCTCTTAGGAGTCACACTTGCTTAGTGACCGCAAAACCATGGTGCCCGAATGAGAGTGTCATTCGGTGAGACTTGCCTACGTTTGTTTTGTACCAATCTTGTCTTCCGCATAGAAAGGGACTTCCCAGTCCCTGTTCTTAATTTTTAGCGGCCGCATTTCCGTATGGAAAGTCTGCTTTTAATAATCATTATATTAATACGTAAACATTGAAAGTTTCCGTGCACTTTTTAAGTATTTATCATGAAATGAGGAGAATGAAACTTATATCATTCGAAAGGTACTGTGCCATAGATGTGCAGAAACAAAAATTCGTAGGTATATGTCGCCATTAAGACTGGTAGAATAAAGTTAAGAAGTTGCCAAACAAAATGCTTAGCAGTTAATCGGAAGCATTTTGTTGCCATTTAATTTGTCTCCATAATAACGAATTTAATCATCTTAAATTAGAACCTGTTGAAAAGTTTCATTAACCCATAAAGGTATGCAATTTAATTACCCCTAAAAGTAAGCAACCATAAAATCTGCGAGGTGTTACTATGGAAACGAACATTCACGTTTTGCCCTTTTCCATTCTTTTTTCATAGCGGAAAGGTATATGAATTAAGATTTAGCATATAAATAAATTAAAATAAATATAAATAAATTAAAATAAATAATAAATAAATTATGTAAAAAACAAGTTGGCTTTCGTTACTTTATCTACAGACAAAATAGGTCGAATTTCGACAACATGCGGTACTAGTAATAATTATTAATAAAATAAAATAAAAAAATAAAAGAATGAAAAATTGGATTTTTTTTTAAGTTTCAGCAAAAATTTGTCCAATAATTTCATAAGGATTTTCTACAGGTCGTGCTCCAATTCAAGTTACAGTTCGTAAGGCCCTACAGCAAGCATCTTACCGAAAAGGTTGCTTCTTTTGCGAAACAATAACCCACTGCGGATGTTAATTGCTTCTCTAAGGCCTTTCAAATATGGAAATTGTAGTTTCGGTAGGGTCTTATGCGCCAAATTTGTTTGTATATGGCCTTATATACCTACAGTCAATATTGCGGGTTGGAAAATAGCCCAAATTGTTCCTTGGGACAACTTTTCCACTCAAGTCGGTTCACCCCAGCAATTATTGTCCACTATTACTCTGTGGTCGCTGTCATCCCTTCAACTACACAAAACACCATTTTCCACACAAAAGTCCCCTGAACGCTGAACCTCTTAACGCTAATTACAACGTTCTCCGAGTTGCAGCCATAAACATCCCCAGCACTGCCAACCCAGTAGTGGTAAGACTCACTACTCATCAGCGACTAACTAAATACGTTGCGCAAAAACCACCATTTACGTCTACTAAGTCACAAAACTTAAATCGTTTCGAATTCTCCCCAAAAAAGCACAAAAAAAATTAGACCGCCCGAAAATGTTCACCCATGAATATCCACTAAAAGCAAAAGTGCGAGTCCTTGAACTTTCCATATACACCACACCAAGAGATGACAGCCAGAAGTATACGACGCGGCTAAGTATGGTAGCGGAATTTTCAGTTCAATTTTATTGGCCCTAAAGTTGGTGCGAGTGCGAGAGGGAGGCGCTTTCCTATTTTTCTTGTAATTAAGATGAAAAGGGGTATACGAAAAGCCGCCTGTTACACAATTGGGTATGAAAATGTGTATTTTAGGTGAAAAGTTTTGCTCTTAAAACAATGGCTTAGGCGCGCGGTTTGCATTGTTTCCGTCGTAAGGTTGTAGGGTATAGTTTTTTGTTTTATTAGAAGTAGAATTTTCGCAGTGAATTGGTACTTGGAAGTTGAAGTTGTTGTTTTTTTTCTGTTTTTAGATGGAAAATGAACTCTTGACTTACATCGATTTTTATACCGGGAATGTGAAAGATTTTCATGGCTGGATTTTCCTTGGGGGTGTATCGGTAGAATTCTCTTCGTCCTTTGTACCATTTGACTGAGTACAGGCTATCGCCTTCCATGTCGTAGAGGCACTTGAGAATGGCTCTTTCACCGCGACGAACGGCGCTCGGAATGTTGACGCTGACATCGCGCAGCGCACTGACGAGTCCTGAAAGGAAAAATTTAAGTTCACTAATCAGATTGTGTGTTAAGTGAAATGGTTATAAAGAAATAGTATTATAATAGAGCAATGACATTCAGTCAGTTACAGTGGAGGGTTCTTTCTAAACTGAGGAAGGTATAAATTTAAAAAAACAGCACATAAAATACCTAGATGCTCTTCAAGTTCAGTAGTCCTTACGAGAGTCCTATTGCTTTTGGAATTCAACTCCACCTTCTTTGGTTATAGCTTGTCAGGAGAGTTTCGCTGTTTATTTCAAAAAAAGTCATGGAAAAAACTGAGTACTTGACTGTCCTGTTGCAATCCCTTCGGACTATCCATCACGTCCTTAACTCCACTCCATTTCCCCTTCTATTCGACCATAAATCGCCATATCAAAAATAATTCCAACCATTTCATCATCCCAAATTTCGCTCGACTCAAAAGCTAATCTCTCGCCCTACAACACGCAGCAGGAGAAAAAAAAACATCCCAAGAAACACCTGCCCCAGGATACGCCATTATTCTCCATACTTTGTCTTAAGCTTCAGCTTTAACCGCCTTCACCGAAGAGAAATATTAAATTTTGATTTAGATAAATTTTATTCGTCTGCCAGAATTCATTTGCTGCCATGTCTTCCCACAGCACTGTCAAGATCACGAACATCTTTCAACCGTAGAGAGAGAGAGAGAATGATGTGTCTATTAGGAGCCAATCTTACCCATTGAACAGCATCACCACCTATAGCAGGTGAATCGCTTAAGATTTATTTCGTCCTCCACTCATTCAGTCATTGCCAAGGGAGAGCAGCATACGTGTTATCCTTGTACAGAAAAAAAATCTACCTGAATTCATAACAGTCAATTTTGACAGCTCTCATGGTGTATTTATTTTACCTTGTGATTTTTATTCCAACAAAGTCTAGAGAAGCAAACATAAATCCATTCGCACAAAAAAGTATCCACGACGGCGGAGGAGAATCCTGTAGGATCACACTTTTTCTTTTTTGCGGAATGTGTACACGCTGCTGATTTACAAGTCACTTGAGTTGCTTTGTACGTTCTTATTTATGGTTTGGGCGAGGGGGTGTGGAAAACCCCCCTTTTCGGGAAAAAGGAAGAAGCGGAAAACACCTGAGCGATTCGAATCGAGTTTTTCTGCTTCTGACAGGAAACATGGATATTTAAGTGATGTTATCAATTGTCGAACATGCACCTCGGGTGTTATTTAGAGTTCAGTGTGTTTTTTTTTGTTCTTTTTGGTGGGGAATAGGGGTGCGCCAGCGATTCTCTTTGTTCACTGTCACTTAAATTTGCAGATGTTTATTGAATTTAAATAATTTTAGAGGCGCGACAGAAAACAAGTCAACAAGTCGCAGGGGGTGTCACGTGCGTTGAAGAGGGAGAATGTTTCCTCGAATGTATGAGGGGTTAATATTTAAGGAGTGTCCTGAGAGACGTGCGGGATAACGCAATGGCAGGCTGGTAGAGTGCCAAAGACAGTGGAGGCGCTGAGACAGAATCTGAGACGGAATGGTTCTGAGCAACACTGGTGCAATTTTTAGATAGTTGGCAAAGACTTGTGGGTCGATAGGTCTCCGGATCAACCCCCAAAAAGCACTACCTCTCGTGATCATCTGCGATAGACCTTCGAAAAACTACTGTCTCTAGAAAGCTTCTCAATTCCAACACTCAAAAAGTTGTTGGCAAGACTGACGCAATTTTTATATTGTTAACAATGATTGTGGGCTCGATAGGCCTCCGGTTTAACCCCCAAAAATAAACAAACTTTTTTTTTAAACGCTTTCTGTAGTAAACAGTTGTTGGGCAACATTGGCGCAATTTTTAGACTGTTTATTAAGACTTACGGGCTCGATATGTCTCCGGTTCCACCCCCATAAAAGCACTACCTCTCGTGACCACCTTCGAAAAACAACTTTCTCTAGAAAGCTTCTCATTTCCATCACTCAAAAAGTTGTTGTCAAGACTGGCGCAGTTTTTAGATAGATGGAAAAGACTTGTGGGTTGATAGGTCTCCGGTTTAACCCCTAAAAATAACCTTACTTTTTTTTTAAAGCGCTTCCTGTATTGAACATTTGTTGGGCAACATTGCCGCAATTTTAAAACTGTTTATAAAGACCTGCGGGATCGATAGGTCTCCGGTTCAGTCTCTTGAAAGCTTCCTAATTCCGCTTAAAAAACCTAAATTTGTCTGAAATGGTTAAAACTCTACAAGGACCTTTCTTTTAAACAAAATACTGCCCTTCTCCTCGAAGTTGCATGCGTCTTTTGCCTCAGGTGTACCACCGTCATTAATCAAGCTCAGGTACCTACGGACATCCCCCACATCAAAATGCATTCCTTCCATCGTCTTCGATATCCCCCGATTCACCTACAAATTTCCTAACCTTTACTGACACTAGATCCTCCAAACAGAAGGCAAACAGATTTACCCTCTAATTGATGCCCATGGGTATGCGGCGGCGCATACCTTATTCCAAGAATTTCTAAATCCTTATTATTAGCAACGTAATCCCAAACTACACTATAAGGATCGAAGAAACTGCACCGAGGGTACGTAACTCATGTTCAAACTTTTCCTGCTTCCCTTTGTAATATCTTTGCGAACTCCTTTCTGGTTGACGTCATGCCTTCAATCTTCCTACAACTATTAAAATATTACGCTCGACTTGAACTGTATACACACACACGTGTAGGATCCTTTCCGTCTGACTGGACCCTTAGTAACAGGATGCGTCTGCCGCGCTGCCCAAGAAAGTATGTGTCTACATGTATAGAGCAGGCGAACTTTAGATGACGTTAGGCAGGGGCGGGCAGTGGTAGGATAGTGTTATCACTTTGATTGGAAACAACTCAAGGGAACGACGAAGTTTCTTAGGCGTCCTCCGAAACGAGATTCACAGCAACAGCTCTATGTTCGATGAATGCTTATCACACCTGCCTTTCAGTTGAGAGTTTTGCTGCAAGCAGAAACTTTCCTCTTTAGCGATTGTTTTGTGTCAATACAGTCTGGATTTCTTAGAAATATGGACTGTGTCAGGTACCTGATTTAACGAAGTGACACAAATTATAGCCCAGCAGCAGCTTAACTACCACTTAAACACTCTGCCTGCAGTCGCATTGGACAGTGTCACCAGGCGGAGTATTTTTAAAATAGACTCTCAGTCATCTGTACTTGAATGTTCCTTTTTGCATTTAATGCACTGCCACATGCAATACCTCCCTTACGAAATGGCAAGGAGTTCAAACTAAATTTGCATACAAATCGATAAGTGTGGCCGATCTTAAATCTATAAACCTCGCCCACTGGAACGACGCAAACTTCAATTGGTTTTTATTTTTTCAATTAAAGTTAACAAAACGATTTACGAATTTTAACAATAAATGAAAGAAGGATGACCTTCCCGAGTTTTACCATACTTTCGACGGGAATTGTTTTGGGTATTACTTATGGCCAACTGGAGGATGCAACTTCTCGCTCCGTTTGATATTCAATATTAGAACCATGGAAATTTTGTACTGAAAACCGGCGGGCGGGAAATAAATGGGAGAAATCTTTTACAAAAACACTTTCAACGAGTGTTTTATTTATTGACGAATTGTATTACGAAAAGTCGATTTAGCTGATTAAGTTTTTTCGAAGGAATTTCTCTTTTTCAATTAAAGTGCATTCGCGCAGTTGATAGCTCCGAAAGTTGGTAATAAGCTGCTGAGCGGTGCAAGTGGACTCGATTTATTGTTGCAGATGGAAATTGTGAATTGTGAATTTCGGACAGCTGTGCATTTTTTTTTAATCATTTCGTGGTAGTTTTGGGAAGGGTGGATGCTGAAATGGAAGAAAAGTACGGGCCAAT
The DNA here is from genome assembly GCA_936431705.1 of Cheilosia pagana. Classification (NCBI taxonomy): domain Eukaryota; kingdom Metazoa; phylum Arthropoda; class Insecta; order Diptera; family Syrphidae; genus Cheilosia; species Cheilosia pagana. The sequence continues at coordinate 2,509,414 of OW386169.1, forward strand.
AATGTCGCCGGCATCAGTGAACACCGTGTGGATTGTCGTCGTCCCATATAGTTGCAGCAACTTTCTTGAAAACGTAGCAATTCGTCCTCGTCGCTAAAGAGAGTCAATATTGGGACTCTCTTTCAAACCCTTCGAAGCTCCGAAGAGCCAGCGAACGAAAGGCGTTTGTCGTAGTTATTTCTATACGATGGGGTAGGGCGAGCATTCCCCATATCTTCCGCTTGCCTCCCACTTAGATATCAAGGAACATCAAGGAACAAATATACAGAATAGAATCTTTTCGCGGCTCCTCGTTCTAACATCAACAGAAAACTACATCTTTTTTAAGGCATGAAAAACATAGCCCCCTTTCAGCGCTAAAGTAGCAAGAATCCCCCCATCCGACAAGCTAGGACGAGCATGTGCTAGCATGTCCAGCGCTACTAAGGCCTGAACACCCTTCCGCTTCAGCTGCCCGGACTGACTTAAGGGGTCCTGTGAACTTGGGTCATAGGGAGGGGTAGCAGGTGGAAGGTTCGAACGAAAATAGGTCGTTTTGACATCTGCCCATGTAAGTGAGCATTACTGTACGACCAGAGACGTTCCTGCATCAGTAGGATAGCGGCTATTATGCTGGTGTAAGGACATCTCGATCCAATTTTAAAACTTTGGTCGTGAAGTTTCGTTACACGTTGTCTTAGGTCATTAAATTTGATCTCCCGGGTCAGTTGGATCTTGTGGGGGCGTTGGCCCAATGCCCGACGCAAAATTTCCCAAGTTAAAGCCTGCGAAAGGACTACTGATAGTGCACGGCGAGAAATTGACTGTACAGGAGAACCCGATACACTTCCATGGACCGCGGAAAAGTTTTAGGCCGATCTGGCGTTTTTTTGACGCATCGCTGATTTAGCTGAATTTTTACCGAAGTGGTTGTTTCGAATTTGACCACCACCAACCGTCGGAGAGCCGACCGGCTTATGCCGTAAAACGGGAAAAGCAACAAGAATGGAACAACATGACACACGAACCCCATCCCAGCCCATTTCCAAACTTTTCCCAAATAACAACCCCTGAAAATGTGTTCAAACTGAATGTGTGCGCTGAAAAGAGACTCCTGCCCATTAAAGTGTAGAACATATGATCACTTTAAAGCGCGCTCATATACTCACACACACACACTACTGCAACGATACTCACTACTGACTAGGACTACTGGCAGTAGTAGCATCTAAAGGAAAATTGTGGGCGATGTTTTGAATAATTGTTTTGAACATTGCTCAGCTTCAGGACAACGCAGGAGGATGTTTTATATCTTAAAAGATTCAGGAGAAAATTTACTAAATTCACCTATTTTTTTATTTTTCAATCCGATAAGCCATTACTGAGCTAGGGTTGTATAAACAGAATTTTCCTTACATATATCCTTTTTTTTGACTATTTTTTTAAGGACCACGTTATATTCCGGAATGAAAAGTATCCTAAGTCCCGACCCAGAACAAAAGCAATCACTATGCCAAGTTTCATCAAAATCCGTCCAGTAGTTTCTGCGTGATGCGCGGTCAGGCATTTATCTCTCCCATAGTGTTTGTCTAAAAAACCAACCATTTCTGCAACTGCAACAATTTTCCAAAACTAAAAGAGACACAAACAAGCAACTTAGCAACCATTCCGTTCTTTCATTCGGGGGAGCAAGGTTAACACTGCTAGCTGCTACCTCGTGCAATGTCAGACTAAAGGACATGCGAATTAAGAGTGTAAGCCCGTTAGCCGATAACCCACAAATAAAATAAAAGGATTTCGCAAAAAAAAATGTATTTAAAAATACCTCGCGCTGTCAAGGACAACATTTTAATATTCGCTTCACATTCCATTAGCGGCATTACGGAATAATTATAATTTACTTCCATGTGCACGACATGGGTTGATCCGCGAAATTTCCATAAGCCCATACACACACGAGTCAAAGCTGCGCTCCTTATTGAACGTTCACGTAAGGGGATTATAAAGGATTTTCATTAACCGACGACCAGTCTCTCGGATTCATGTTTAACACTATATGCAACGTCGGCCTTAATAAAGAATTTTTCACACAGTCTCAGTTTTGTATTTTTAATTATACGTTCGATGCACATTTACGAGGATCTGCTCCTTTAAACTGTATTTTCTGACAAATGTTTGGACTTGAATTAATCGCAAATGTGAACGAAACAGTCTTCCTGCAATTTCACACATAATAAACGTCGGGATGATTTTCCAATGCATGCATTTGATTAATTACACATCAACAATAAAACCACAGTGACGCAGCAGCTCATGGAAAAGACAGCAGCGGCAGCCCCACTTATACCAATCTCGATTCGCCACTCAGAAACAGTTGTCTGTCACATGCACAATCCCCACCTTTATCTTTAACACCCTGATGCACCGCAGTGCCTCCACTGTGCGGTTTACATCGAACGGAGGAGCTGCTGCTTGCCATAGGTGATGGATTGCATGGGAGAGGATAACGAGAACGTTAATTCCGCACAACGAATACTGACACTGAATGCTGGCACTGATATACAAGGATATACGACAAATTGCAAACCAGTGGAAACAAAGTGATTTGTTCCTTGTTAAGCATTTATTAACCGTTGTGCGTCGCCGGGTCAAACAGTGAGGTGTTCAAGCAGACCGATTGGACTGCACATACGGAAGGAGTTGATTTATGAGGACGCGCCAGCCAGGAGTGCATTTGGCTGAGCTGGAGTCTTGTATACCTATAAACAGAGGCAATGACAGTTGACTGGGATGTTTGTAGGTCTATTATGCTGACACCCTGCTTTTGAATGGGTAGGGGCAGCGAGATTGCCTAATGTGTTGGGGATTTAGTGCGCACTCTAAGAGGGGGGCCAATTATGACAGTTCGATGGGCTGTATGTTGTCACTCACCTACAACTGGCGTACTACTTCCGTCGAAAGCCGCTTAAGGCACATTCGTTTTAAAGGGTTTTCCAGTAAAAGGTGTCATTTTGATATTCAAAGAAAAATGCCATATTTTGAGATAAATGATCGGATATTTATTTCATAATAAAGAGGAAGGTATGCCGTTAATAATGAAAAACAACATCAGCCAAATGGCCACCACGACCACGCTTACAGGACCAAATCCTTTTCATGAAATTTTCCATAACAAAATCGCAAAGTGGCTGCCCTAAGTCCTCGATAGACTCACGAATTCCGTCTTTAAGGTCCTGAATCGACGCTGGGCTGATGGCGTGGACCTAATCTTTCACGTGGCCCTAAAGGAAGAAGTCGCAAGGTGTTAAATCACAAGATCTCGGTGGCCAATTGTGATCACCTTTTCGAGAGATAACACGGTCCGGCAACTTTTCCCCGTAAAAGATCAATGGTTTCGTTGCTTGTGTGACACGTAGCGCCGTCTTGTGGAAAGTAAACGTTGTCCAGATCAATACCATCCAAAACCGGCCATAAAAAATCATTAATCATCTAGCGATAACGCAATCCATTCACAGTAACTGTTGATCCAACCTCATTTTCAAATAAGTAAGGTCCAATGACCCCGCCGGACCATAAACCGCACCAAACAGTCACACGTTGAGGATGGAGAGGCTTCTCAACAATAACTCTTGGGTTTTCCGAGCCCCAGATGCGACAATTTTGCCTGTTGACGTAGCCGCACCGCGGTGGAAATGGGCCTCATCAGTCAAGATGATTTTTCGATGGAGTTCCGGATCATTTTTGTAGTGAATTTTTATAGTTTCAATGCGTTGTTGATGCGTGTATCGTTCCATTTTTAGTAATGGCGTAGTTTCTACTTGTCAAATGTCAAAAAATAACAGCTTCAAAAGTGACAGCTACCGAAGTAGCGGGCTATTTAAAATAGCGCCTCCTATTGGAAAACCCTTTATATCCAGTTGAAGGATTCTTTGTGTAGAACATCGTTTTTAAAAAGGACACAGGTTGCAACGGTTTCACATTGAAAGTTTATTGTGCGATGGTGTTTTTTCTAAGTCCATTTTTACAACCCCTACCCAGTTTGTCTCACGAGAGCCCTTTTTTAACCACATAGCTAAAAGAACTTCGCACTTTTCCGGGACCTCCGTCTTTTCAATGTGTGAACTAGGCGCATATTCTTCCTCGGCAAATAGCCCGCTGTGTAAAAAAAATAAGCAATAATTAAGGAGCCGATGGCAGCAAATCGAATCATTCGTACGGGTGGACATAGCGAGATTTCGTGACCACCTACACTTCATTCAGTCAGAAGAGGTGCCAACTTTGCAAACAAAAAAAATATATCAAAAGTCAAAGGTATACTTATAGAAATGGGTCTACAAAGTCCCAATAGATTGACAGTCCAATCGCCAAAGTCAGTTTTGAACAAACAAATTTCTTGTCACGTTCAAATCTGCGTAAATACTTTTTAAACGAATTTTTCCAGCTCACCGCCTTCATTATAAAAATTGGTCGCTACTTATTCAAAGAAAAAAAAATAATAAGAACCCTCAGACAGATTTTGCATATTTAAAAAAAATCCCATTTACTTTTGTGCCAAAGGAGAAACCCCGTCACTTGGAAATGTCCTTCACACTGGCACTGAAAACAAATAAAATAAAAATCAAAACCCATCGACAATTTCAATTGAATTCAAAAAAAAAAACAAAAAAAAAACACAGAGCCACAGTAAATTCCATCGCAGTTTATGTCCTGTTTCCCTTAACTTAATATCCTCATTTATTTCCCGAAAATGCCCACTTTCCGTTTTGTTATTTTTTTGTTTTGTAAACAAAGGAAACTTGAAAACCCCCAGCAGACACGAGTATGTCCCACAGGCCGTAATTCATTTTATCAGCATATACCTTGTGTAGGCTCAGAAAGCGAAGGACCCCACTCTAGACGAGTATTCGAGTGGTCTGCTATGTGTGTAAGTGAAAATACCATGATACGCATCACTGAAGAGCAACAAGGGGCAGCAGCAAAGCTGATAGTGCTTGCTGTTGCTGCTGCTGTCATGGGAGTGAGTTTATAACAAAAAAGGACGATGGACATTGAATTATAGTTGTCAGTCTGAAAAAGAGAAACAAGTCTTATAAGGATATCCTTCTAGAGACGGTTGACAGTGTATTGCAGAACGTTATCTCATGCGGAGGTGATGTTGGTGCGGAAGAAAACAAAAAGGAAAAGGATCCCGCCGGTATATCAATTTGTCACAGGTGGACTTCTCCAAGAACCAAGACGTGTATAGGAATTCTTCACTCGCGCATGAGTGATTTTCCCTGATTATCCTGATGGTTTTTTTTCCAACATCTTTTTGCTTTGTTTACTCGTCCCTGACGCGACGCGGGAGTATTATAAAAATTACTGGCCATTTGGTAAATCCGGCTGAGTCCAGTTTCAGTGCTTGAATGATGCAGATTGATATATGACAGCGCATGAAGCTTTATCCGTACAGATTGGTGAGTTGAGTGTCCGCCAGCCGACCCCTTTGGTCCTTCTTCGCGATGATTTTTTGGGGTTTTCTCTAGTGAGAATAAATGACAGGACATCACCGACTGGTGGCGATATTAATAAGTTGATTTGCAGTGCACAGGCACGTTGTTTCAAAAATAGATAGGTCCACATCTGGCGGATTATCATGATGGAGTCGTCATCATTTGTCTTGTTTTTTTGTTACTGCAACAGAATATCCAGGATTAATATTTTTTTTTGTTCAATTGTGCAGGAAAAATTGGATTTGAAATGAACTCGGCCCACTTCTAATAGAGCGACTTGTGGAACAACAAGCAAACAACTCGCTGAAATTCTATAAATCATCAACGAAACTCGGTTTAATTGTATTGAGCGTACAAAAAGGATCCACACACGGGCGCAACTGCCATTTATCCATCCATCATTTGAATGACGGATTGAATAACCGGTTCAACATGCGTGAAAATTCGAGAGGACACACAGCTGCCGGGGGTCGTTGACTCCGTTTTTATTCATAAAAGCTGACAACACAACTAGATGCGGGGATATTGATGCACGATAGATTCGCAATTCGCATGTCCTATTTCCACTTTGGAATGCGCAAAATTCTACACGGGATGCATGTCCTCCTGCTCTTCCCATTTGAATCATTTCACGTGTGTGTATACGTAGTTTATTTATTATTGATTGCTGTGTGAAAGCTGTAGGCCGCAGAAGAACTAGATAAACAGAAAAGGAGCGGAGCTACTTCAATGAGTTGATGGCATTTTAAACACACAAACCCCGCTGGATTTTAATAGCAGCTCGGAGTGCATTGGGAGCCCGGTTCAACATACAAACCTAGGTAGGTACTTATCCGACTTGAGGGAAAATCAAACTTTATCAGATAGAAAAAATGCCTACAAACTGCGCCCCTAATTTTAGGTCGATTTCGGTTTTAGTCCTTGTGTAAAAGTTTGAAGTTTAGTGCGTATGCCTTTCAGGTGTCTAAAAAGCTTTTAGAACCCCCTTTCTGAGCTCTATTACAAGATGAAATTTCACTTAAAGTGTACATAGATTTATTTCGTGCAACTTCTTAGTGACACGCCCACTTTTTAGGGGCGTTTTATTCAAGAAATCCCCTCTTTTGTGATTCCAAAGCTGATTTTACATGCATTTGATCTCCATGCATCAGACTTAATCCTTAGTGTGTCCTAAATGTCAAGAGCCACGCCCACTTTAAGGCGGATGCATGGTCACCTAGACTCTTTACTCTGCTTCCAGATTCCAGTTCCACTTGCAAGTTATCGCTTCGATTATAATAAATTCACCATCCAAAGAAAGACAAATGCTTGACAGGAAAACACATGCGTCATTGAAACAGATTTCGCGGAGATACAGGACGCAAACATGCAGACACATAAATAAATTTCACATAAATAATTTTACGACTTCGGCTGAGGTTTCTGCATAAAAAGGATGGATACGTGTTTAGTAGGGAAAATATATCGGCATGGTGATTCATGGAGATTACAAATGGCTTGGGTAGGGACTAAGGACAATAAAATCGGGGGAGTCTTGCAAATGGTACATTCACAATTTGTTGAAACAAGTGACGGCAGTAGGTAGCAATTTAGTTTCTTTTGTTAGTCATTGTAAGTTCGAGAGGTGAGTCTCTTGAGTGCTTTAGAAAAAAGGGCTTCACGCGGCGATTTTCTAATTTATTAGGAAGCTTTTTAGAACCTTTTTAAGAGCGAGCTATATACAGAGGTATCGCGAATAAATTCCGATGGACATTTTTCTCTTGTTGTCAGCAATGTAAATCAGATTGCTGAATGGAAAAAATTCCGGGGGAAATATTATTCCCGCATATTTCATAGTGTGACGACTGTTGTGACCCAAAACGCATCAAAATCTGTTCAGTGATTCTTAAGATTTGAAAAATCCTGTAAAGCCAGCAGCACCATCTATCGGACGCCATTCAAACCACTCCCTAAACACTGCCGAGACTTAAAAGAACAAACTGGTAAATTTTCAGCAAAATCACCCGAGTACTTTTTGAGTTCATTGACCACAAACAGACAAATATGATAAAAGGACCGCCACTTAAACTCCCTGCAATATGCATATTGAACGAAAATTCCCGTAATGGACTGCGATAGTCTCCTGAATCAGATTCGCAGTCCCAAAATTCAACAATCTATAGATAGATACAAAAAGAAAATTGAATACATTAAATTGATTTGTCGCGAACAACCGCATACCAGGATAACACTGACTCCCCGATTCGGATTCAAATAAATGATGTCATCATATCTGCATTCAATTGTCAACCACTGACACTATGGGCTAGGTGACAAATTATAATCAATTTAAGTGAGTTCCAGTATCCTTTTTTTTTGCTGTTCTCTCGTCCTTTCTCCATGATGGTGCCCCCCCCCCCCACAGCTGGCTGAATGCAGATAGTAAATAGTCCTTTCACTGCACTACTGGATGCATGTGCAAGGACTTATCAACTGATTAATAGCCGGTGAATTGGAGAGTGCATTTTTGCATGTACGTAGTGGCTACGTGTGCATGGTTTTGATTCCTTTTTCCACAGGATTACACCTAATCGAATGTCAACGGATTTCATTTCCGTTTTGCAATGGTGAAGATAAGTACGGGATTTTGTGCACGATCATTTGTTTTCGTTCTTTTTTTTGTTTGTTTGTTTGTTTTTCCTCGCAAGAGTTAGAAATATATATATTTTCGCCGTCCTTTTGGTCTATTAATCAATTCAAGGAACTTCGACAGTGATAAGGATGACAACGACGAAGACATATATCTCTGCTACAGCAAAAAAACGCTTAAAGTTGTTTGTTGCAGGTGTACGAAGTTGGAAATTAATACGCTGCTGGTATAGCTCTGTAAAATGGTAGGGGGTGTTGGAAGCGCCACACCATCAGAAAGGATGTGCGCAGTTTGTGTGTTAAAATTTAATTTAGCTGCGGAAGCATATAAGAAGAAAATTGCAGATGCATGTTCACACATTGGTTTTGCTATGGGGGAAGTTTGCGTTATTGCCGCTGCGTCATTCTGCTGGTTCAAGCGTTACAAAATTTATGGCGAGCAGTAGAATGTGGTAGTGATTGATGGCATAGTATGGTAGGGATGTCTTGCGTTTTAGCGACTGAAAGCAGTTTAGTTTTGAGGGGTTTTGCTGACATTTTTGTCTCATAACTCAAGGACTTGGTTAGAAGTATGTGGTGTAACAAGTGCTGAAGGACTGCTGGGTCATCCTGTTTTCCAGGATCAAATACTGCTGACATGAATATTCGCAACACTTAATTCTTTTGTAAACAAAATTAATTTCTCGATTCAATTTGCTGCTCACTTGGAATCACCTCTGCAAACATTAGCCCTTGGCAGCACTGAGTAAATTTCAAAAAGTGCCACGCCTACAATTTCTTTGTTCGCCTTATAAGCGAGTTCCTTCATAGCAGCATTTAGCTCAAGGGCGCACTTCCATTCCGACGAAATCGAACGATTTTGAACCCGGAAACAGGGGGCAGGGCCACGTCTCCATGACTCACATAAAAAGGAAGGTAGTAAAATGCTAGGGATTATTCCTACTCGAAGCTGAATTCGCTTTTTATGAATGTTTCGCGGCGATCTGATATAGCTATATATGAAAAGCAGTGTATGTGACACTGCACTCCTTTCGAGTCCTGCCTACCTAGGTGGATTTTCACTGTATGTGCGCGATTTCTCCCTTTTATTACATTCTCTTAGCGTAAATCAAGCTTTTACTGCTGACTTAATCGTTTCACAATCGTTAAATCAGGTTCCTCTTTTTACCACCATGCATATGGGGTGTGGCGCGGCACACAACCCTGGTGCGGAATATTTTATACCACGACTGCACCGTCAAAACCTGTTGTGGCCTAAATGTGTGAAACTGTGGTGTACTCTTAGAAAGGACGACGCGCAGCCACTTTCAACAGGATGAGAGTAAAATTGCACTTAAAAAAAAAGAAAGAAATGTACGTGCAAAATATACCAAACATGCTCCACCAAATGTGGTCTCCTGCCAGCCGCCATAAAAAAAAAACCAGCATATCCCTCAATGTTTTTACTATAGTACTCATCTGAACAACTCCTGCCATAGTTGCAAAAGCAACGCAAAAAAAACCCAGCACATTGTATTCTCTGTTCAGGGATACTTCCACCCTAGCCGTGTAAAAGTTTGCAAATGCAAAGTGCAGTAATAAATATGAGTAACGAGTGTGTAAGCCTCGTTGATGCATTACATCCGTCCCACACCTTTACATACAAAGGATGTGTGTAAAAAAAATTGAGCGGCGTGGTTCGTTTTTTTCCCTACTTTTCTTATTTTTTTCGTTCTGCTCTTGACTCTGTCTGGTCCTGCGATTGGCGCCGACATTAAAAATACATCCTGTGGCTGGGAGGGGAACGACCGAGATAGATTGTTTGCTTTTTTGTTTACCGTAAATGGTCATTTGTCACTTGGCAATGAGATGAATTGTTGCATACTTTAGTGAGCATTTTATTTACTGCTGCCACAGATTTCATTTTGTTTTTGGCGAAGCACTTTTAGAAAAAGGGTTTTATTGTCTCGGCGATGAGTAAGAGATTGTCATTTAGGTTTTGGTTGGATGGGGGGGTGCATTCAATTGTTTTTTCTTTCAGTTACTCCGAAAAACAGGGTGCTTACAACTTTTTTGACTCCAGTTGGATACAGAACGCAGTTGGTTGAGTGAACAACTTTGGTTGACGTTGTAGAGTCATGTGCCCACAACTAAAACTGGCATTGCATTCTTTATTTATTAAGAAACTAGCTTGACTTACTTTCAATTCGAAGTGGAGTAAGTGCGTCAAACACTAGTAATTTGCTTACAATCCTTAAGAAGTGATGTGCTTACAATTTTATTTGCTTAATTTAGACAGACGATAACCTAAACTTTTGAATAAAATCCATGCAAAAACCACTAGTCATGTGCTTACATTTATTAATATACAAAAACTCGTGAATTAGGTGCAGATAAATCCCTGCGCCTTAAACAGTTCTGTTAAAATTTTGCACAGCATTATGGTTGCGAAAGCAAGCAAATAACAAAGTAGAAATGTGTTGCCGGATGTGGGTTTTATCAGAAAACCATTTGAAAGTAACGGGCTTACAAGTTTATTCGCCTTATTTGGATAGATAATTACATAAACTTGTGAGGGGTGTGTATTTAAGACCCACTCGAAATGTGCTTACATTGTTTTTTTCTTTTTTAAGCACTAACGCCTACTAATTAAATCAATTTTGCTTCCATCCAAACATGAAATCAAATAAACTAACAATTGATAGTAGACTCTCTTTACCAGCCAAAGTGATGTTCAGAATGAAAGGGGGTAGGATCATAATCCTTTATTTCAGTAAGCCGATTTTCGCTGTACGAATTTTGTGACGTAAATATTTTTTTTCGTCTTCTCCTCTTCTACTACATAAATGTATTCACTGACAATTGAAATTAGAATCCTTGTCATTTTAATCACTCAAATTCTAAACACTGGAAAGGAAAATAAAAAGTACCATTAATTATTTCGAATTCACCTTTTATGAAAATAGGTAACGAGAAATCAACAGTTGAATAAAATCTATGTCCTTGATTTTCTATTTTTAAGCCTGCCTCCTTTAGGGACACACGAAAACAAACAAAATCCTTGTCATTGTTTGTATATAACTACCTGCCATCCTCGCCTAGGTCAAAGCAGTACAGAATTCAACAGGACCTCTCCAATCGATGATTCATCTTCATCAGTTGGGATCTTATTTTCCATCGTTGACGGCGTCGTCGGTCGTCTTCGTCGTTTGCCTCTCTTAAATATATGAGAACTCTGTGCTCTGAATATTAAATAAGTTTGTGGAAGGGCAGACGGGCAGACGGGGTGTCCTTCCGGAATAAATTGATGGCAGCACAACGCAACAAGGAAGGTATGTTATGGGGATAAAGTGAATGGCCAAAAAGATGAGTACAGGTTACGCACGGTTTAGCAAATCTAAATTGAAGCTTTATTTTGCCCTCCATGCCGTGCGTCGTTAATTTACCATCTTTTCTGTTGTACTTCACAGCAGTGTTTTGGGTGCTGCTTGTGGTTCGATTTTTGTTTGCTTCTCTGCTTAGGCTTGGCTGGGTTTCAGCAGGATATTTGTTTTTGTTGTTCCAATTAGTAGGTAATTCCAGGGAGAATAACACACGCTCAAGCTAATTTCCCGATTATGCCAGCAGGCATGGAACATGGAAGCCGAGAGATGAGTGCGCAAAGTGTTTTATTACACGCATGAGGTGAGTTGGGTACACCTTTGGCAAGTGGAGATTTATGGTTTAAATTTGCATTACAACATTTTGAGAAGTTGCCGCAACTCCATAGGTCCAGAGTTCTAACATCACTTGTCCTCTTTCCATGTTCTCAGCAATCGGAGGACGCACGTGAACTGCCAGCCGGTTTCCATTTATATACAGTAATCTCCTTTAAATATTCATCCAGTGAAACCGCATTCAGGTGCATACACCGCCCACTACATGACGGTGCCGGCTTATACCATTAATAGCGCAACATGCAACACCATTTCTACCCCTTTGTGTGGAATCTTTTGGAGGCTTGAATAATTCCCTGTGTTTTGCAATTATACCCACCCTGCCTGCACTTTTTGCTGTGCCGCAACAAGAGGAGGCAGCCGCCGCCGTTCGTGGCATATACAAGCAACTTGAAGTTGTGGAGAATGTCAATTCAATTTATTTGCATATAAGTACAAGGATCTGATGATAATGATGATGCAGATGAGTATCATAGTCGTGCTCTGGTAGGAGATCCTGTTTTTCGGTGTAAATTGCACTGTACCCACTGCAATGTAATGAAAGAAACGCTGTGTGTGCGGCATGGTAGGCGTGTATGGTTTTTTGCGTACGCAAACACAAAGGCAATTTTATCTCCATTATGTTGCAATTTGCATTCGTGTCATAATGAATGGAGTGGAGTACTTCTCATTCGTACAGTGCCTACTCGGATTCGGTGGTTACTTTTTGTTGAGTAAGAACATTCTTTGTGAGTAGGGAAAGACGGTGCGGAACTACTTGGTAATCGCTTTTAAATTATGTAATGTAACCGGCAATTATTTCTGAAATACCTACACAATTTAATGTAAATGAATTGGGACAATATGTACCATTTGGTGATGAAAACATAACTTGGACTCCATTTAAATGCAGGCTTACAACTTTGAGTACTCTATTTTTATAGGCAGGTGTTTTGCATTTGGAAATATTTCAATTTCACATATGTAGGATGCGTGCTTACAACTTTCTTTCTTTTATTTTAAAGGACATTTGGCAGAGGGACTCACAGAATGATATTCAGCTATGAAAACGGGTGTGCTTACAAGACATTTTTCCATTAATGGGGTGCAATTCACTTTCGTTACTCTATTTTTATAGGCATGTGTTTCTTATTTGGAAATACTTCAATTCCACATATTTAGGATGCGTGCTTACAACTTTTTTTTTACTATTTTAAAGGAAATTTGGTAGAGGGTCTCACGAAATGATATTCAGCTTTGAAAATGAGTGTGCTTACAAGGAATTTTTCCCATAATAGGGTGCAATTCACTTTTTGAGTCGGGTAAATATTAGTAAATTACTTTCTTAGTTGAAGGTACGACCAAATATTCAAATATTGTGTTCTGAAATAGCTTACAAACATTCTTGTACCTTATGAAATGATGTGCATGAATCCTGCTGACTTATCTGCCTTGCAATTTGAATAACTTAATCACAAATGCAATTTACATGGATATGACATTGCTATCTATCCTCCTAGCAACTCCTCAGCCCAGATATGCGGTTTGAAAAGTCCCCAGTCACAATGCCAAAAAGTTGAACAGAATAACCAAAGAACAACATCGCCCCCAAAGATCAAAAACAAAGTCACATCCCTGCTCAAGTTTAATTCGAAATCCAAATGTTTTTTCCATCTGAATAAAGTTGCTCAGGCACTCCCATATTCTTTCACAACAAACTTGTGCAAATGTGCGCTTGACACATTCCGAAAATGAATCGTAAATCCCAAAATAAGACATTATCCTCTAAGTAAACATTCATTGTATACAGACAGCACCGCACCCTTCCGCAAGCAAACAGAATACCCAAAACAAAGGACAACAAACACCAAGACACTTTAATTAAGATCAACACATCAGTCGTGCAACTTTTAATTTCTTAATTCCGTTGGAATTCTATCGGGAATGCGATTCGATTTCAGCTGATTTTCCAATTTCTCAAATTAATTGTTTTCGAGCGTTTTGCTGCTGCACCACCCTTGACTGATGTGTAACAGACTGTGCGGGAGTGCGAAATGAGCACAGCGGATGACTCATCCAGCAATTGCCATTTTTATAGATTGTGAAACCGACGTTCACCCCTTGTGTAGACAAGGGCCATCCACCCTACCCACAATACGACAGACAAGCAGAGTAGTTAATGCACTCGTGGAATTGCAAATCAAAACAAGAAAAAAACAATAATTCATTTATGTCGGAAAACATATCAATTAGATTCGATATCCCTGAGGGGGTGGTCTATAATACGATGCCCGTTTCATCCCTCCTTCGTTGGCTGCGGTAGTGGTGGGTTTAAATCAGTCATTGTTTGCCAAATGGGATTGAGTCAGAAGCTGGGTAGAGGATTTGTGTTAAGAGGAGATTTAAGGGATGAACAGGGGATGCCGGCCAAAGAAATAGTTATATAGAATACACACACACGTCGTTCGTTTATATGGTCGACGGCGAGGGGTGGACATTTAGGAATTATAAATCAATTGATGTGTTCGACAAGGCAAACAGTGACGACCCTAAAACCGCCAATCTACATTCTTGTGAAACCCCCAATGCATGCCGGGATTATTTTCTGTTAGAGGGGTTGAGCTATCGGTTGTTTCCGGAGAATTTATTGATTTCCCCGGCAAACGAAACAACTTTCCTGACCCCAAAAAGGCAAGCAAAGGGATTTACATCCTTGTATCTACATTTCGTTAATGCCCAGCTTAAGCCCATCGCCATTGTCTGGCCAATGGATTTGCAGGGGGTGGTAAAAGTCCACTCCCCCCCCTCCGTGTAGGAAGTATAGATCAAAAAATGAAATCTACAATTAGCCTACTCGAGCCAAAGAGGGACAAGAGCGACTGTATATAATGAAACATCCGTATCAAGATCCGTTTAAGATGGTGCATAAATATTATCCCAAGAGATAAAGTTTTACACTTGAACTACTCCCCAAGTGTGATACTCACTCACTACAACTGCCTAAGCAAAAGTCACTGACACCGACACCGACACCGACACCGACCACGACACGGACGCACCACTTCTACGACCACTGACAGACAAATAAGAAATAAAGTTTATTTGGCCTTCTTTTCTTCGCAGAGATTTCTTTAATCTCAAAGTATCTACATCGTCATCTTGACTTCCATCCGCACCGCACCGCACCGCACGGTTGGGGAAAGGTCAAGAAAATATTTTTACGGCCTTACCCTCGGGGTAGGAAGTTCACCGTCGAGTCGACCAGACTTATGCCTTTTTTTAATGGAAAAATCCCTACAGCCTTGCTATCTATTAACCTTTCTCAATTACTAATAAATGACGTTCGCTTATTTTTTGTTTGTTTGCGTGTCCTTGTTGCTTTGCCAAGTTATCCCTGTGTTGAAAGAAGTTTTGGTCAACTTTAAGAAGAACAACATTAATGATGATGATTGAGATGGAGATGATGGTGATTGTTGTCTCTAGTTGTTTGGTAGAGCTTTTCGGCCAATGTGTTTACCTCGACAAGGACGAGAGATGTTTATCTGCAGTCGAATGGCACGCTTGTGGTCACTTTAAATTCATTCGAGACCTTTTTTTTTATTGTTGTCTTTGAAATAGAATTCCTTTTCGTTTCCTTGAAAGAGAATATCTGAGGTGAAAGAAGTGTACATCCGATAAGTGCCTATAAAAGGCGGCATGAGCTTGTCCCTTTTTTTTTGCTGGTTGGGAAAGGCTTTTGAAAAAAAACCGAAGGAGTGAATAATGCTTAAAAACAGATCATCCCTTTGCGGGGATGAGGCTTCTATTAAGGAAGTGATATGTAAATAAATGTAAATGTCGGTCAAAAGGGATTTTAATTCTAATTTGGATATCAATATTTGATAAGATACCCACTTTGGTGGGACGGGCTGGAGAAATCCTTTTGAAGTTTTCAGCAGCTCTACATGTTTGCGTTAGCAATTTAATAATTTCAATTTTACCCAATTTTTCGGGATAACGTAAATCTAATGGATTCTCGGGTGAAGTTGCAAGAAAAAGTTGTAAGCACATGTTGTAGGAGTGTGCTGGTGAATGTTTTTTGAAATGCGGAAAAGTCCTTTGGAATAGAAGGCAGTAAAAGTTGTAAGCGCTGTAGGTTTTTTTTTGCGAGATAGTTTTTAGAGCACACAAAAATCGTGATATGTATCCAACTTGAAATTTTGTGAAAAATAATCCGTAAATGGGGGCGTGAAAGACTATACATAATGTGAAATTTAAAGGATTGGCAGATAAAAGGCAAAAAAAAGTTGTAAGCACATGTTTTAGGCGAGTGCTGGTGAATATTTCCTAAGACGCATGAAAGTCCCATGTAAATAAACGAAGTTAAAGTTGTAAGCGCTATAGCGTTTTTGTAAGCACATATCTAAGGATGTGACAACTGGTGTATTTATAAGGGAAAACCCTTGGCCAATACATGTGAAGCAATATAATTTGTAAGCATATCTCAGGGGGCAGCACAGCGCAGTTTTACAAGCTTGCATTGTAAAAAATACACATTAAAGTAACGACGCTTACAAAATCTACCCTATTCCCATATATTCTAAATGACTTCCAAATACATACTTAACTTGGTTGCATTCGGTTTGGTTAAAGTTGCAGCGTTACCTAAACATAAGGTCAACTCTGCAGACTCCTAAAAAAATGATTAATTGCTCAAAGTACCTGTTCCCTTTCAAATATTCATCAACCTACCTTGTCCATAATTATAAAACAGAACTACTTGCTTCATGTCCCAAGGACATCCACTGCGCTCTGTTACAGTAAAACCATTTTTCATGTGTCATAAGACCCGCCATAAAATGTCCCCATTGCACCCACAAGAAACCGAAACAGAATGTAAATCCGCGTGATTTATTATCTCGCTCCCGTTGCAGCGAATCGAGGAATAAGTCCGAAAAAAAAACAACAAAAATTAATCAAAATGCATAAAAAACGGCTTTGCAATAATTATTTTCGCACATTGAATCATTGTTGCATATCCTTTCCATTCTTTTTATTACCCCCGCACAGTTTACGAAAGGATTACTCTTTTTTGCGAGTAAAAGGAGACCATAACGTTATTCCTCGCACATACTCAACATCAAATTGATGAATGGCTGTCGCATAAATCCTTTCGTATGTAAATTTTTAGCGTTCCATCTTTTTTTTTTCATCTCAAACCACACACAAGTTTATTTCGACGCTCAAAAAAAAAGGCCAAATAAACAAGAATCTGCATAAAAGTGGTTTAACCTTTACCCCCTCGGGTGCAAAAAAAAATCGAAAGAAATCCCTCATGTCAACTTTTATGGGGAAATTATTGCCGCAACACATTAAATTTATCCACGGGGCTGAAAAATAAACAGAATTACCACCCCCACGGGGACGGACTCCCGCATACACTTCCTACGCGCGTACATATACCTTTTGTGTCAAGCTAAAGCCTATATCATCAATGTTTGCTCGAAAGCATCATTAAGGAGATGCGTAAACAAAGCGTTCAAAATAACCTCACTGGAAGGAAGAAAGAGCGTGACGTGCAAAAAAAAAAACAGCCCCCAAACCCCGGATATCAGGCAGTGTACATAAATTTCGAAGGCTACCCGAAATAATAGAGATCCCTTGTGGTTTTTGTCGAGGGGATTTAGTAGATTTTGCAATTGTTTCGCTTTGCGGACAGAGGGACTGCCTTAAATACAGGACAAGGATCATCTTTCTAAGCAATACACGTGTCCTTGTTGCGCTGAACAATTGAAAGAATCGTTATTGTCGAAAGCGCCCTTCACTTAAAACTGAAACTTGACAGTTTCCGGTTTTAACATAAAATATACAGCGCCTGGACTTTTTCGCCCCCATTCTCATGTGTAGGGATCGGATTTCCATGCAAATGCATGTTTTTTTATGAACACCTTGGATGCAAGGCAACTTATTATGTATACGTATCATGAAATTTCCTTTAAAATGGCATATAACCGTTAGTGCATATTTTTGCATATTTTACTATAAATGCATATTTCGCATATTTTTGTGCATATTTTACTATATTTGCATATTTTGCATATTTTTTATAATATTAATTCATATTTTTGAGCATATAGTTCAGAAATTTAACCAGACAGTAAAAATATATCCCCTTTTTGTCAGTGGAAACGAAGCTTAAAAGTATTATCTTTTTATTTTGTTAATTTTACAATCTTGAACGATATTCCAAGCCCACATTATAATGCTTATTTATTTTTATTAAACAAAGGAAGATGTTTATGTTTACGTTAACTGTGTTTTTTTTTTATTATTAAATGTTGATCTCGTTTTAAGTTATTATTTTATTAAATAATAAAATAAAAAATTGAACGTATACTTATGGACTAAAGAAAAGAACCGAAATGAATTTTAACTAATTTTAAGTGCATATTTTAAATGCATATTTTGCATTTTTAAGCGCATATTTTAAGCGCATATATTGAGATCTTTAGTGCATGAAAATCCGAACCCTATGAGTATATGAACACATAATATCGGGCTCACTTAAGACTCGGTTTATCCCACGTTTTTCCATTCGCAACAATATCAAATGCAAATGCGCAAATTGCCGTGATATCGCATGTGAATATTTCTTCAAGGATTCGCACAAATAAGGACTTTTCTTGAAAATCTCCCCAAAAAAAATACCATATCACGGAAAAACAAACCGTTGTTGTTCGCGTTTTCCTTTTCGTCCTAATGCAGTAGGGTTTAGTATTTCAATTTCATCTTTTGTTTGTTTTTGCAATATGATATGATTTTGCATCTTAATTTGGTTTAACTCTAAGGACGAAAAAAAACGAAGAGAGAAACTCAAGTTTTAGGTATAACCATGAACACAGCATATATAGGAGGATGTTATGTTAGAGCCTGGAATCACCTTTGATGGTTTTTATGGAAAAGTAATGTAAATTTTTATCGACGGAAAATATCCTGCTTCACACATATGAGAGCAATGCAAGAATGTGGCACAAAGTCAATTCGCATGTAAGTAAGGTAGGGAGAGTGAGCATTGGTACATGTGGAGTTTTGGCTGCGGTAGTAAAATTTAATTTCGTCGACTTTTGTATGGGGAACTTTTCCACAAGGCATACCCTATAACAAAAGTTGATTCGTTCTCGTCAGAAGTTCGGTTGCTGTAATGCTAAATTAAATTTTAAATATCGGATTAATATATCGTGGGGCTATATATGGGGAGCGATAGAAAGTAAACTCGGTTTAGAGGGCAATAAAGTTTAAAGTTCCAAGGTTTATGTTTTAGGTGGTGTTTCTTAGTGTACTGTTTCAACTTCTAGTTTTAAGGGCTTTTTAGTTGAATGTAGTTTCTAATGAAATGTAGTGCGAGTTGATGTAACAAAATGAACCAGGCCGCAAGGGGGTTTTATTTGTGCGGGTGGGATGAAATTAGAAGGGAATAGTGAGGAAAATGGTGGGAGAAAGGCAGGTATAGCCACAAATTTACAGACTTATAAAGTAGGAAGAAAGTTCTGTTGAAACTACATTTCTTTTCCCTTTGAATGTGTATTTTTTGCACGGTTTTTTCATGCGATGCCTTTGTCGGGCGATTTTCAAAGTTATTTAGGACATTTATGGCATTTTTCGGTGGTTTTTTAAGGCCATTTTTCATGCGTTTTTTTTAAATGTTGATTTTTTGTTACAGGATTTTCAAGACGTTTTTTAGCGCTTTTCGGTTTTTTTTTAGACCATTTTTGGCGTTTTTTTTTTTCTAGTCGTTTATCAGAGTTTTTGTTTATTTTTTTGGGGCGATTTTTTTATCCGTTCAGACTCGGCAGCTTTACCTTATTCGCCAAATAATTTTTTATGCCATTTTGGCGCCTCTTTGTGTTTTTTCCGATGGCGTTTATCGATGAGCTTTTAGGGAAGTATTTCGATTTTCTGTTATAGCATTTACCGGGACCTTTTATAGCGCTTTTCTGTTTTTTTTAGACTTTATTTGGTGTGATTTTTCGAGTCGGTTTTCTGAGTATTTGTGTAGTTTTTTCGGGGCGATTTTTAAGAGTTTTTAGGACATCTCAAAGAGCTTTATTATTCGTTCAGACTCGGCAAATAAAAACACCTGCGGCTGCAAATGTTTTTTAAGGCATTTTTCGGTGTGTTCTTATGGCCGTTTTTCGTTGGGACTTTTTGGAACCTTTTTCGATGTGCTTTTTAACTGTTTTTGACGCCTCCTTCTGGTTTTTTCGATGAAGTTTTTCAATTAACTTTTTGGGGAGTATTTCGATTTCTTTTAGTAGCTCTTTTCGGGACGTTTTATAGCATTTTAAGACAAGTTTGTTGGGTTTTTTTGAATCGTTTTTTGTGGCGTTTTTTGTTACGATTTTTATGACAATTTTCGAAGCGTTTTTTTGAAGAGCCTGACATGATTCTTTTAATTTTGTGTGTGCGTTTTTATGGCGTTTTCGATGTGTTTTTCTACAGATGTTCGGTGCCTTTTTTGCTACGTTCTTTGAGCTGTTCTTTTTGTTATTAAAGTGCGTTCCATTCAGCGCTTTTTTTGACAATTTTGGAGCAATTTTTTTAAAGCGTTCGTTAATATCTTTTTAATGCGTTTTAAGGGTACATTTCTGTGGGATATTTTTTTGGGAAGTTTTCCATTGGGCAGTGCGTACAAATCTGAGCCGCCCACATTCATCCTTTATTCGATTAGCTAGCCTTTTTAAAGTTTACGCTATAAAGTAACAACTAATGGCTGTTATTGAATTTTGTTATACCTACCGGACAGGCTTTCCAAAAGTTCCTTTGTAAAAATGTGTCCTTCCTGAAAGACAGCTACCCCGCCAATTATCGCAAATTTATGATGTAATTTAACAAGAGACAAGAGCTGTCTAGTCTATATATAATCCGATTACTGTCCACAAACAACTCAATAGTCATTCACTTCAAACACGATTTCAATCAAGCCCATAATAACTCATTCAATATCTAGTCGCGCGATGAAAGGATTACAATTACCGTACAGCTCTACTTAACCACATCCCTGCATTTTTTTTTTGTGTATTGAAAACTGATATTATTTTCGATCAGTATATCAATACTTTTAATCAAATTGAATTATTATCCCACCTCATGTGTGCATAATAGAAATTAATCAATGGCGGTCGGCCGACCACCTTTGCATGCCTCTGCGAAACAACCTCCTACTGATTATAATTTGTACCCTATTGTGGTTTGCCGTGCGGCACGCCAGAAAAGGGATTTCATAGTTCCCTTTCTTCCCACTTGTGGTGCGGGTGATTATTCATCAGTTTAAGTGGACTATTTTTTTTTGTCGACACCGATCTGATCAGCTGAAAGGATTTATTATCGGAATTTGCCGGCTCTTGTGAACTGATTAATTCTGTTCATTTTCATTTCTCCTTTTGGCATGCTTACATCAGGATACCCATCGGGGTATCCTGCGATGGTGTCGACCCCCTGACGTGCAAAGAGTGTATACTTTGCCGCATATATTCCTGCTGCTCCGTCTTAAACTTATTTACGATCAACATAAATTTAAAAAAAAATAAGAAAGAGAGAAAGAAAACTCAACTTCAGGGATAACACTTTTTCAGTTATGGGTATGAGAAGAGAGCACTTCTCCGTTTACCATCTTCGCGGGATACGCAAAAAAGAAGTGTAATATCCCATCGTGAAATATTTACACAGTCGGTGGTCTTAGTTATTAAAATGCGCTCCATCATCAGCTTTGGGGCGGGGGGTGGGCCTCCCTTTTCGTATATGTTGAATGTTGATGTTGATATCCTTGCGGGTAGGTGGTTTGACACGCACATTATTCCTGCATTTGTCAGGATGGGTGATGGGGATGGGATAAGGTATGTAATTGAATATCACGGTGATGAGAAGCGTATTCCAAGTATTTTACATATTTTTTCAATAAACGTTTGTTGCACGAACGACGGTTGTGGGTTTTTTTTTATTTTAAAAATATGTAGGTGTCATTTTATGAAATATCTAAGTACGAGTGTATTTATTGCATACCCGAGGGCGGGAGACTGACATTAGGTGACAGCAGTAGAATGGAGCTCCGTAGGTACCTATAGAGGGACTGTTTTTTTTCGCATAGTTTGAGTTTCAGTTCGCGCGATGTGAATGATATGCATTTTTTTTTTATTAGATTGGAAATTTATTCAGCTTGCTTGTGGGCTCAAATGAACAGTGAAAAATAGCAGTCGTCGGGTTAAATGACTTTTCTACTGGAGCCGTCTCTTTCGAGCAATACGTGACGGAATTTATTTTTTTAAATCGACTAAAGGGTCGATACGATATATGGCTGCTCATTTGACTCCAAAAAAAAATGCAAGGACATGGCCTATAATTTTTAAAATATTCCCTAAAGAAATTCAGCAATTTTGAGGGCGAAAAAAAATTGTTACACCGATAGACGGCAGAATTCCTCATTCGAATCAAGTAGTTAAAGTAATAAACAACATAAGGCGATTATTGGCCCCCATCTCTGTACAGAGAAAAATCTCAATCAAAGTTCAGCCATTAATGCCAGGCGTACACAATTTATAACCAAAATTCCTATATCCTTGTAAATTTCACTAATTGTCGTCCGGGGAAAAAAATTCGTCTTCCCATTCTGCTGGTGCACAACCACTTACTCGGTATTTTCAACCATTAAATTCACGTTGCTTCAAAGTAGAATCGCTTCATTTTCACATTTCCGTTCTCACCGCAGGATAACACAAACACTCACACACACACATACAGCCATATACATTCATGAAATAAAACAATAGAGATAAACGTAAATGATATTTAGTACTAACTAACGTTCTATGTTTCGTCCTTCTGGCCGCGCGCAGCCCTCTCCAAAGGACACTTAACCCAACAGTCTGAACAAAGAAACTGCAAAGGTTTCTGTATATAGTTCCAAAGGATGTAGCTATACAAAGAGATAAATGGACACGGTAAAGGATGATTCGCTTTTTTTCCCCCATTCTTGCTCCTTTTGAATTTAATTAAAAACAAACACACGCAGAAGGTGAAAACGTTGAGAAATATGTTTCAAACTATTGTGCACTCGAACTTGCAGTTCAATCATTAGTGAGGAATTGTTTTTTAATTTGTTTGTCCCCCAGAACTAAACTCATTTCGATTGTCTTCATTCACGGAGTGCTTATGGCAATTTTTTGTATTTTTTTTTAATCAACATTTTGATCCCATTGGACATGAAATGTTCTTGGAAGAGCAATTCCCTCCGAAACATAAAGGATTCAATTTGTTACATTTGTTTCGTCCTTTTCGTTATTTTTTTTCCTCGTTGGGACATAAACTGTCGCAAAATAGATTTTCGTCCTTTATTTGTATTTTATTTTTTCATTTGTGCCCGTTTCTATTTTATGCGTTTTTATGGAGATCAAATTTGATTCCGTCTTCACTTGCTGTACCCATATGGCTGATGCTGAGGAGGAAAGAAAACAGGAATCCCATTCGAGGGGAAGAGAAAAGGACAAAATAAGTTTACGGTCGATTAACAAATAAGTAAATCAGTGACATATATATTTTGTTTGCAATATTCCCGCCGTTAAATGAACGGAGCGGATTCGATTTCGATTTCAAGGAAGGAAGGACGTCGCAAATTTTTATTTGTCAAGACGGAGACTCATCGCAATCAATGTTGGATGAAATTGATTGAATAACCGTCGGGATTATGCGATGTCATATTATATATACCGAAGGACCTTAGACAATCGCAATGAAATTCGACACAAGTTTATCGATTGCCAGTGCGGGACGTGAAGTTTCGTCCTCATATCTTGACGGTTTTAGTGCGGAGACAAATTTGGCTTTCAAGCAACTTATGACTGTATTTTTCTAAGACCCTATTTTCATTAAACATTTGTCTCAACTGGACATTGAAAGAGGCATTTCCATGGCATTCACGGTCCGTCCGCAAAACCCTGGACAATTCGCAGCGGTCCCCCACGGTTGGAAAAACCATCATAAATAAAGCATTAAGAGCAATTTTCATAGGTAGCTATCTGCGATTCCATTAGCCCAAAAGCTGCTCACTTAACCATGCACATAGAAAAAATACCGGTCACTCGTGGCTCCATCACATACCTATGCCCAGACCGAAAAGGTTAATTTGTATGCCATCAGTTGTTTGAGCTCGGAAACATTTCATAAAAATGCATGAATAATTAACAAATAGAAGGTTGTGCGGTTGAACACAAGCGAAATTACATTCTCCCGCACATAAGGACGAAAAAAACCCTCTTCGTATAGGTACAGTACTAGATTTCGGATGAAAATTGCATTGGCGAAATGAATAAATAAATTTATAATTCAATTAAAAAAAAGAAAATGTAGAGGCGAAGCAATCTTTCCATGGATAAATATTCAGGGACTACAAGTAGATATTTGCCATACACCCACACACACACACATCTGTTTGTATAAATATTTAATTTTCAATGGTGGCAGCATTGAAATTGCATCACCGAAACGGGATTCATATCGGTGAGGGAGAATTAGGAGCTTCTCTCGCCCTACACACCTCCGATGCCTATTGCTTTACCCTTATGATGATTACCAGCGAAACGTCGAAACACCTGTATTCCCCAAAGTCCCTTTTAATCAATTGAATCAGCCTGTGTATGTACAGTACACCTGTGTGTGTTTTTTGGGGGGAGCAATATCAAATTTTGTCGCTGGAGCAGAAGAAAATCGAATGGTCCGTGTGCTGTTGATGCGGGCATTCTATCTATCAAAATCTGATTTTCTATTCAAAATGTGCACGAGGTGGTCTCGCATGCACAATGGTTTGTTGGGTTATAAATCCTTTGATACGTCGTTTGTTGTTTTGTTGTTTTTCCTGTGAACTCAATCGCGTTTGATGGCACTCAAGCTGAGATGTATACACACAAAGGGGGCTGATAACGTGGCATAAGGTGATTGTAAGTGGCACCTTGTCAGTGACCAGAAAACTGTGGGTGTTTGAAAAGCACTGATAAGGTTTGTGTGTGCCTTGTGGCATGTTTGATGGCGAGAGTCAGATAAGCGTGATATTTCAATTCAATTAACCCTCATGTTGTTTGAACGGGTCAGTTTTGTATGGTAATTGAAGTGGCATCTCAATTATTTGATTTTTCTGAGAGGTCAACTTTGATCGGATTAAGTCGGCTTAAGCTATTTTTTCTTCTTTTTTGATATTTGGCTTCTATTTGTTAAAAAAGATGAGTTTGCTATGGTAATTGAAGTTGCATCTCAATTACTTGATTTTTCTGAAAAGGCAACTTTGATTGGATTAAGTCGGCTTAAGCTATTTTTCTTCTTTTTTAATATTTGACATCTGTTTGTTTAAAAAGATGAGTTTGCTATGGTAATTGAAATGACATCTCTATTATTTGATTTTTCTGAAAAACTTTGATTGGATTAAGTCGGCTTAAGCTATTTTTTTCTTATTTTTTAATATATGACATCAATTTGTTTAAAAAGATGAGTTTGCTATGGAAGTTGAATTGGCACCTCAATTCTTTGATTTTTCTGAGAGGTCAACTTTGATTGGATTAAGTCGGCTTAAGCTATTTTTTTCTGTTTTTAATAATTGACGTCTAAATAACGTAGGCCTTTACAAACATGACCTCAGGAAGCGATTTCCAACAGTCTGACTCAGCTGTATCCAAATGAGTTCTAGCCGATTGGTTTAATGCATTTGACGTCTGCCATGAAGGTCTGTCAAAAAGGCATTAATCAGCGCCATCTGCCCGTCAGCGTAAGTAGATTTTTGGTATTGTTTTACATGGACGAAAATCCACTAAAGTTCTGTCAGGCACTCGATATTCGCTTCGATTCCATCATTGGCTTAAGCTGGCTTACTTCAACGTTATTTTATTATCGTTCTCCCCTAAGGAATTCATCTGATTTTGTTTGATCTGCGAAAACTTGTCGATCCGCAAACGTGAAGACCTCTTAAAGTCGATAGGGTTGCTCTTAACAGCTCGAAACGAAAGTCTAAGGGGCTGGATACCGACTTCAAATGAGGCGGGTTTGGGTATAATAACAAAAGGGCCAATTTTTCCCACGACTCGAGGTTCTAGTCGAAACTGAAGTGAACCAAGTTGGCAGACATTCATCGCATATTCTCATCAATTTGAAGGCACTATATGACAGCCTAGTTTGTCAAAGTCTCGGCAGTTTAAAGCCTCATTATGTCAAACTTATGTCAAACGTTTAAGTCCTGCAAAAGTTCCATCCAATGCTGGCCATTATAGGTGACTTCTTGAAAGTCGTTTTGTTTCTATCCCCCCTTAGTAGGAGCGGTCTTTTTAGAGGGAGAAAGCCAACGCCCCCCAAACCCACCATCGTTATCATATAATTTTTTTTTAAAGAGGCCCTTTTCCTATGATCCTGCAAACAGCAAAGGCACACGTACCACTTGGCCGGTATCAATATTATGTCAAAAAGGATCCATTAAATTCGATATTCTACTGCAGCATCAGGAGGAGGACAGCATACCCGTTTGTTCACTTGAAAAATCCATTTTCGCTCAGGGTTTTTTTTTGTTCTGTTGTTCGAGTGGTCGTCGTCATGCTGTCATGATATCCACTTTGGGTGCTCTGCTTCTCGATTTTTTTTTACTCCTTTTCAATATTGTTTTCTATGTGATGGGATGTGAACAGCGAGTATATGTGTGTGCCTTATGTTTTTACATTGACATTCATAAAGTCTCTCATAAATCAATTCACGCAAGGATGCAAAGATGAGGGCAGAGAGTGACGTCTTGGCATTTTGATTCCCTTTTTTTTGTGATGTAATTTGTTGTTCCTTTTTTTTCACATCAAGGGAATGGAGTATCAATGTGGTTGCGCTTTTGATGGGGATATATGAAGTCAAGCGAAAAGGTATTGCTCATGGGATGTCAAATGTGTCGTGACAGGTCGACGGGCTAGAGGCGTTGAGTGCACTTGAAATGGAGGTGGATATGTGATTGGGGTTAAAGTGAGACTGGGGTTTGGATTTTGCGATGCAAAAGGGATGTGGCCACGTGTTAAGTGATTGAATTCTCTGTGGGAGAAGCAACTGTCTCTCGGAAAATCATTTCAATCACACACGTGGGGTTACCCTGGTATGTTCTTCGCCATCGGGCGCCATCAGGCGCTGAAATGTCCCAGAAAAACACCAAAATTCCAATCCCAGTCCCTCATTAAAAGGAGGATCCTTCACTTAGAAGACTAAGTCCGGATTTTTTGGAAAGAAAGGCGTCGGACAGTAAATCTGCACAACAAAAATGCAATCAACCAATCCCCAAGACCCCTTTTTCATTTGTATTCTCAAAAGATGCCCATTGCATTTGCTATAAAGAACTTAATTGTTTAGCAAGGTCCTTTCAACAATAACCTTCAACCACCCATACCCCAGTTGATGTGGTTAAATGACGGCCACTGTCAAACGGCAACAGACAACAATACAAAACTATTACCCGCTTGGCAATGTTTGTTCTTTCCTCCGTCAGCAAATCCCAGACCAATACGAACGTGGTTAAAAATCCTTTTCCTTTCAGCATTCCTGTTTTGTCATCTGTATATGCTTTTGGCAAACAATTAACAAAGCACACCACAGCACACAGACGCAGACAATTAAATACCATTTCCCAGGATGACATTTTTACGTGAGCAATTTTGTCATCGTGCCAGGATATGTACTCGTCCTCTGGTATATTTGCAAAAGCATTCTCCCAGCACAAGTCGTGATTTATTAGCAGCGTTTTGGTTGAGCTTTTCAACAGGCTGGTGTGATTGCGCGATGGAAGCACAACTGCCAATTTCGTATATGACATTTCCCGAGGGCCCTTTCTGTTAATTGTTTACATCACAATCCATCAACAGGGGACGACGCAATTGCCCGCCTAATTCAGAGGAACAATTGTATTCATTTAAAAAAAGAAAAGGGCAACAACAAATAATTTACACAACACCCACGACAACCATTTCGAAATAAAAATCCATCTGGGAGTGCTCCGCATCCATTGCGCATACATTGAGTCATCAAATTAGAATGAAAAGTCCTTCCCCAGCATCACTTTGTTAGAGAGAATCCTTTATGCAGCAGCAGTCGTCGTTGCTGTTTGTGTAGATACCGGAATATACTTGTTGGTTGGGCTGAACACACACACACACCGAAGACATACAGTTTGTTTAGAACAAAGCGCAAAGTGAAAGAGGGTGATAAAGTGTAAAATTGTCCCTAGAAAGGATGTGCAAAACTTAAGCGAGCGCGTAGACGAAGAAAATATATTTGAAAGATAAAAATGAAGATCTCTCAGAGGTCCTCACTGCGTGAAGAAGAAAACTATTCCAATGGGGATTTGTTGCTTTTTCCTCCAATGAAAACTATTCTGGTTTGTATTTATTTTTCAAGTTGCTGCCGAGCAAAGAAAGGACGAAAATCACAGTCGCGTATTTTAGCTTTAAATCGGAAATGATACTTTTACTTTTTAAGAGTTATACATCACTTAATTTTAAATATATATTTTAAAGCTTTTAATAAAAACCTTTCATTTATATTTATAACTCATCGGTTTAAAATCATTTTTAACACCAACACCAGTTGGCCCCGTTGGCGAAATAAATGTAAGGAAACATTATTTAAGCACAAATTTGTCCCTGGAGAGGCGAAATAATTATTGCTGCGGCTGTCCCTTTATTTTAAACGTGATATCTTTCGGTTAAATGCTTTTTTTTCGTATTTAAACTTTTAATATTAATGCAATGCATATGCAGCTCATAAATCAGGTGTTGCGACCGACCAACGTTTTCATGTATCAGTTATGGTGAAAATTTATGGGAATTAATATTAAATGAGTGGAAAACGAGTATGCACTGAAAACTGCCAACGAAAGCAATTACTGTGTACACCTGAACGATTTCGGATAATTTACAGGGAAAAAAAATTAATTACTTATTTCAATTTCTGTCGATCCTTTTGCGGTTGAAAAATCCTTAAGCTGCGTTCAATGTCAGGGAGTACAGATAGTGGGAAGAAATAAATTGCTCACATGGAAATGTGTAATAAAATTTAAATTGAATTTCATAAAAAAAATCAATCGTTTCTTCCACAGGCAGCTGGAAGGGTGTGGGTCCTTCTCAAAGCAAGTAATCTGCGAGTTTCCCCCAATTTGTAATATTTTATTTTTGCTTAAAAATTTCTTTTAAGTAACTAACGAACAATTACGCTTTTTGCAACGCCCTTTCAGGGCAATTTTCTTAAATTTGACCACAGGTTGAACCCCAAAGCTTCACAGTTTCTTCATTTAAATTCTTCCCAATTTTAGCCTCCAAAAAACTAAGTTTTTCATATCTGCCCTTTCACTTGTTTGGTCAATTTTGAGCTTCTGAGGTCTGTGAAAATTTGTTCTACAACAGCGTACTCAATTTGAAGACTCAAAAAGCTGCTTTAAATATTTAAAAGAATGATTTGTGTACAAGGTTTTTATTTTATTTAGGGTTCAAACATTTAAATAAATAAATATAAATATTTTGGCGCGACAGGTCTGTGGGACCCTAGGCCTAGCTTCTCACAAACATTCGTTTTGTGTGAGTTTTTAATTTTTGGGACGAATGGAAGGGATCTACAATTTTATGCCGAGTCCAAACGGCTTAATTGAGAAGCCCTTTCATGACAGTTTTACTCTTGGATGTTGAGGTGGCAATGGTGTAGTGGGTAGAGTCATTGCTTGTGACCCGGTCGGCGCAGGTTCGAGCCCCACCGGGGGGCAGCAGTACTCGCCACCCAAACATATAAGAGAAACGAATAATATCATAGTTTCTCCCCCACTACACCAAAAAAGGGGTTTCTGCTTGGAGTACAATGGACGGGTAATCTGGTCTGAGTGCTCCAGGATTTGGAATCCCCTTTTTTAGAAAAAAAAAAAAAAAAAAAAAAACTCTTGGATGTTTGTCAGACGTTCGTGAGAGGTGGCGCAGTGGAAAAAAAACCTCAGATGTAATTTGGTTCTTTCGGGACTCGAACCGGGGACCCGTCGC
The DNA here is from genome assembly GCA_936431705.1 of Cheilosia pagana. Taxonomy (NCBI): domain Eukaryota; kingdom Metazoa; phylum Arthropoda; class Insecta; order Diptera; family Syrphidae; genus Cheilosia; species Cheilosia pagana. The sequence goes on from OW386169.1 coordinate 2,539,240, forward strand.
TTAGTAGTCCAACACACTAGCCACTTAGCCACTGCTCAAACCTTTAGTGTGGACATATTTTCGGCGCAGGGACATAACTCCAGCGGACATAAATCCATTATGGACTTATCCATTATGGACTAATGTCCCCTGGAGTTATGTCCCTGCGCCCATATTTTCTTCTACGATATTATACCGGGTGGTCCTTTTTGGGAACTGCTTCATTCATGTTGTGAAAAAAATCGGATGCAGCAACCTACTTCTTTGGAGGGACTTCTTTAAAACAGGCTGTATCTAGGTGACAATTGGGAGTCCTCTCACAAGAATTTCTCAATGAACAAATTTCTGTATCCCAAACTGGAACACCCTGTACATAGTTTTCTAAGTTCCAAAGAAGGAGCGTAAGTGCTAGCCACAAAGTTATAACTTTTAAGCGATTCAATTGTTGATCCATTACTTTGACCACTTGTTGAATGCAACAGAGAGGATGACAACTCTTACTTTAAGAAATTCAAAAGTCTTACTTTAAGAAGTTCAGAAGTCTTACTTTAAGAAGTTCAGAAGTCTTACTTAAGGCAGTTCAGAAGTCTTACTTAAAGATATTCTGAACTCTTAGTTTAAGACATTCAGAGGTCTTACGTTTTAGAAATTCAGAAGTATTAATTAAAGAAATTCAGAAGTCTCCCTTTAAGAAATTCAGAAGTCTTAATTTAAGAACCCGTTTCAATTTTCATCGGATCGATGGGAGCATACTTACTTAACTCTCGCTTGAAAAATGAATTTGAAACTCACTTGTCAATTTGACGAATGTCAGTTCTATGAAATCCTTAGTCGATCATCAGAGCAATGGAAAAATGTTGTCGGTCGTTCCCCGTTCCTCATTTTTACATTTTCCTAGTACCAAGTCACTTACTGTTGAAAAGATTATTTTCACAATCCCAATTGCAACCAGCTTAACTCAGTTATTAGGAAAATTATTTAATATTCCATTCATGTACATTTTACAAATCGAAACCCCCCTTTTCAATTCGTCAGAATATTTTTCCCGTTGCCCCAAGGGAAAATCGACCGCCGCAAACTCCCCAAAGCTCTAAATGTTAACGGCTTGACTAATGCCTCCAAATGAATACACAAACATTACCCTTGTTAATGTCACTCCCTGTGGTGAATATTTGCCTCATTCACATAAACCACTCGTCAGCTTCTAGTTTAGTAAACAAACGTGTACAAAGTACCTACACCCCCCTCCCAAAGTGTCATGAGCCATTTGAGTGCATTCGAACTTGTTTACCCAACAACTGATTACAGAATTTAATTTAATAACTCGTATATAAAATAGGGAAAATGTTAATTTCAATCAATTTCCCAATCTATTCCGCTTTACAGTGGACGAGTGCACTCTGCGCACAGGGTGGACACTCATAAAAAGTGTGGCAAAACAAACAAAAATAAAACCACCTACCAACGCGAGTAATTTAACATCAATTAGTGTTAATGGGCTATGTGCCGAAAACTTGATACCCTTGTGTGGGAGTCTCTGTCTGTGTGTGGGAATATAATAATCAGTGTGGAATTTATTTAATGGATACCGGAGACTTGTTTGAATGATTAAATTTTAAAATAAATTCAAATATATCCACCCACATACACACGCGGGGATTTCTGCGTCCTTGCAAAATGTTAACTTCCACTCTAATAAAAATTTGCTTCTCTTGTATGTAGGTAACTTGTTTTTTTTTTTGTGGAAATATTTTCCTATTGAGCTGTTCGGCGGAGGATTATAGTTGAACGGCACGAGAGTTTGATTAATTTCTGGCTGATAGAACGACGGACATGGATCATTATTGCAATAGCGCGTTGCATGGGTCATGTGTTTGTGTATTGTAAAGGGATTTTTTGATGGCGGCTCGGCAGTCGTGACGAAAAATCACGCACAAATTATGATTACCCAGGTGGTGGGTATGGTGGGTAGGGTAGATTGTTATCAAGTGGCATTTACACGCATAACTGCCTGAACGGTATTTAATATGCGGAAATTAGTTAAAGTTTAATGGCAACAAAAACTCGAGTTTGGGCGGTTTGAATTTGGGTTTCGTGCGCACGGGTGAGCTTATTGAATGTTGTGTAGTACCTAAGGCCAATTTATCCAAAGTGGCTTTGATTGCTTGGTCTGGGTCTGAGAGAAGGGGGCGACTACAAATTGGTTATAAATATTTCTTCTCATCAGATAATGAGTTAGAATGTTTTAAGAGCGACTGATTGGGATTTTTAGGGCTGTTAAATTCATTGATGAATTTTTTCTCACCGTCAGAGATATGCGAAGGTGTTGCTCCCATTTTTTATTAAATGGGAGAAATATATTCCGCGGACCAAGAAATTGCAGAAAACTGGGAAATCGTGTTTGGAGTTCCTTTGATTTATTTCTGCTGTTCAGAATTCTAACTTATAGAAAGTCTTATTTTAAGAAATTCAGAAATCTTACTTTAAGAAATTCAGAACTCTTACTTTAAGAAATTCAGAAATCTTACTTAAATAAATTCAAAAGTCTTAGTTTAGGGAATTTAGAAGTTTTACTTTAAGAAATTTAGAAGTCTTAGTTAAAGAAATTCAGAAGCCTTACTTTAGGAAACTCAGAAGTCGAACTTAAAGCTTTACTTTAAGATATTCAGAAGCCTTACTTTAAGAAATTCAGAAGTCTTACTTAAGGAAATTCAGAAGTCTTGGTTTAAGAAATTCAAAAGTCTTATTTTGAGAAATTCAGAAGTCTTAATTTAAGAACCTGTTTCAATTTTCGTCGGATCGATGGGAGCATGCTTACTCTTGAAAAATGCTACGAAAATATCTTTATTTAATTTGAAACTAACTTGTCAATTTACCTAAAGTTTGAGACTTCGCTCCTTTAGAAAGAAACCTGTGCAAAAATGTCGCTTTTGGCCCCCATCATCTGCGCCACCGTTCGCAAACGCCTGACAAACATCCTGCCCAGGAAAAGATTCCCAATTCAGTCGTTTGGCTTTGGACTTGGAAAAAAAACTTGTCTTAAGTTAAGCTTTTCAAAACCGTAACCTCATTTCGTGAATTATGCTTGCAACACGACACTAACTCGTAGAATGTACAAACAAACGTTACAGACATTTTCAGCAATTTGCAATCCAAAGACGGGAATCTTAGGACCTTGAAAAACAAATAAATCCAAATCCCAACCCGCGCGCCGTGCTAGACACGAAAATTAAATTCATTTTTTCCCTCTAAACCGTGTACGACATCATCTCATGTCATGCTGAAAATTTCATTTAAAAATTCCATGAATGCAGGAGCTGTTCCTCTGAAATGACTTTCTTCAATTTGGCTTCCATTGCGGTCGTACTGCAGGATATCCTCTCATAAGTATTGTTATTTTCCTGCCACGGGAGATTCACAACAATTCCTCACATTTCGTGCATGTCGTGTCGGTTAAGGATATTCATAAGAAGGAGTCTTCGAACGAAGGAATTTTTAGCATTTCATCGGTCCGCATGAATAAACAGACACTAATCTGGAATTAGTGGATTGACTATGGAAAACCACAACTGAAATCTCCTTCAGTCCCATCTAACCGCGCACCTGAAATGCTTAGTATCGAGATTCGTAGGGCGAAATCCCTTCGTGTACACAATCTCAAGGATGCAACTCTGTTGAATTTTAATTATATTATTCAGGCGAAAGCAGTTCGAAGCGAATGCAAATCCCTGCAGTAGATATATTACTTATTTCGCGCGATGTGAAGGTCGTGGCAGCTGAAATCCATCGTGGGAATTGTTCAAGATGACTTTTGTCTTCGCCGAGGATAATTACATCGCATCGGAAATGGCTTACGTTACGTATACGTAGAAGAATGGAAGGAAACTTTTGTTTCTTTATAGAGCGAGAGAGAGCGAGAATTAATTAAGTACGCTGAGGCCTCGAATGCAGTGCGCTATTATTTCGTGGCTATAGAAAAAGGGTTCCATTGTTTGGTTTCGAATTTTTTGACACCATTTATTTTTTTTTCGTGAAACTTTCATGGTCATTTATGCGTCCTACAAAAATTCAGGTTAACGCCAACGTAGGTATATACGTTTCTATGTCGCGTGTATCGGGCTATTGGGTAAATGGGTGTGTTTGTGTGTGGCCACAAATCATTGCATTAATTATTATCAGCCTTTATTGGATAAATTATGGATTTTAATTAAGAGCTTTAGTCAAGCGTCAGGAGTTATCATAATGTAAAGGGCTGTCGACTGGAAGTTTATTGTCAAGGGGGGTTGGCTAACAACAATGACAGCTAATTAGTTGATGCAGAAATTTATCAGGAATTGTTTATCTGGCTGAAAAGTGTCCCTTTCGATGGGATGTGGTTTTTTTTAATTTAATTAGTGCCGAGGTCACCGGACTTGCTGCTAATCTGTGTTGCACGAAAGAGTGCTGTGGTAAATAAATTAAAAGTGGTTGCATAATGTTGTTTTTTTTTGTTGGAGGTTGCTACTATCCGATGGAGCACTCAGACACAACTACTGGTCCATTGTACTGCCAAAACAGACACCTTACATTGCTGTACTTAGTTTTCCCGTCTTTCAAAGAAAGATGAGAAGGAGCTTCATTGATGAAGAGCTTAGATGTTCCGCACTCACCACGTCAGCCGCAAAGATCCGCCACCTGAGGCGAGCAAAGGCAGGACAACTACAGAGAAAGTGTTCCCCTGTATCGTCATCCTCTCCACAAGCAGGACAGATGGTGGTGTCGCTCAAGCCCAATACATTTAAGTGTTTGGCAAAAGCTTGGCGTCCCGAAAGGACACCCACAAGCAGTCTGCAGTCGATTCTCATGAGAGACAGAAGGAAAGACGCTGACCTTTTGCAGGTGTCCGGACGCAGTCGTTTGGTCTGTCTACATCCAGCACAGTCACTTTACCGACCCACGTATCAATGGATGACCTAATCACAGATCCCGGCAGACCCAACGCAGGTTCAGACCCTGAGAGAGCTTCCTCGGAACCCAGCCTGGCAAGCTCATCAGCGATCTCGTTTCCCTGGATTCCAGTTTGACCTGTAACCAAGACAAGTTTGACTGTGTTTAGCCTACCGACCAAGTTTAAAGAAAGCTTGAGCTCAAGCACTAACTTGGACGAGGTAAGAGGGTTGAGCAGCTCTTTTAGAGCAGCTTGGCTATCACTGCAAACGCAAATGCTTCTAGCTCTCCATCTGTTTGTCACAATATAGTGCATAGCCATAAGGATAGCGAAAATCTCCGCTTGGAAGACAGACGCATGGTTCCCTAAGGGGTAGTGTAGTCCCGAGCCTGACCTCTGTTCGGCTCTGGAGCCATCCGTGAATACAAGATTGGCACTCTTTCCCTGGCTCAGAGTCTGGCCGCAGCCATTCCGTTGCCTGAGGAAAGTAGACGTGATAGTTTTGTCGCAGTAGGATTTCTGGTGTCATTGCGGAAGACGGCATATCCATAAGACAGGGGTCAAAGGATATTTCTCGCACAAGTTCATCAAAATTCCAATGCGCGTGGTACCAAAAGCCGCCTCTCTTTAACCGAGAGATGGATTTCAGCGTATACCCCATAATAAAAATATCAAGGGGGGGAGGTTCATCATAGCATGTAGAGCAGAGCCCGGAGTAATGCGGAAAGCCCCTGTGCAGCCGAGACAAACCGTTCTTTGAAGTTTGGCAAAAGAGGCAGTAACACGTTTCCGCGAAAGCCTGTTCCACCATACAACCGATGCATACGAGAGGAGAGGTCTTACCATTGCCGTATAGATCCGAAGGACCCTTTTAGGAGATTAGCCCCATGTCTTGCCAAAAGCACCTTTGCACTGCCAGAAAGTGGACAACGCTTTATCGGGCTTCGCTTCGACATGCTTGGTCCAAAGAAGTTTTATATCAAGGGTTACTCCCAAACATTTGACTTCATCAGAGATCGGGATAGTGACACCTTTAAGCACAAGTTGAGTCAGACCAGTGATCTTCCTCTTTCGCGTACTCCTTCCGATCAAGAGCACTTTTAACCCTACCGACAAGGTTCTGAAGTTTCACAGGATTTTCCGCGCTGATAGGCATGTTGCATCTCAGAAAGAGGATGCGATCGAAGAGCAACATTGCGCACGTGCAGCTCAACCGGTCCTTCCAAACTTTTCAGCAGGAAAGAAGACAGACTTATGGGTCTGAAACTTTTAGCGAGAGTGTCGTCAATGAACACGACTTTAACCATACGCCAAGGAGACGGTATGTAAGCCAAGGCAAAGCTTGAGGTGAATCGAAATAGGGTAAAAAAAACAAATCGTACTACGTACATTACGACTGAGAAAAATGCAAGGAACAGGTCCTTTGAAGAGTGAATATTCACAATCCCTCCCCTTGGCAGTTGGTAACCATTTAACAAGTAAAAAAAATACAATCTTTATAAAAACAACGAGAAGGTGAGGTCTTAAACCACCTTCTCTGTGTTTGGTCCACGCTTTATACAGGTGGCGCAAAAATAACCTTCCGGTGCAGTGTGTGCCGTTGCACCGTCCTGTTGGAACCACATGTTTTCCAATCCCAATTCATCAAGTTGCGGCAAAAAGAACTCGTTGATCATTGCTCTCTAGCGCTCACTATTCACAGTTACCGTTTGGCCCGCGACATCTTCGAGTAAAAAAGGTCCGATGACTCCTCCAGCGAAAACAGCACACCATACAGTGACTTTGAGCGGGTGTTATGGCTCTTCGTGGGTTACACGCGGATTTTCAGTGCCCCAGAAGCGTAAATTTTGCTTATTTACGTACCCGCTAAGATGGACCTCATCACTCATGATTATTTTTGATGAAAAATCATCTTCCTCTTGGTGGTGAATAAGGATGGCTTGAGCGTATGTTAGACGCGATTGGCGGTCAGCAGCTAACAGCTGATGCACCGTCTGGACTTTGTACGGAAACATCTTCAAATCTTGTACCAAAATTCGCTGTAAAGACCGTCGACTGATACCCATTCGCGTGGCACGTCGTCTGGTCGATGTCGAAGGCGCTTCCATGACATCTTCGGCTACAGCAGCAATATTCTCAGCAGAACGGCTACTCCGGGGTCTGCCACGCCTGGCAGCATCTCGTGTTGTGCCAGTCTCTTCGAGGCGAGCGGCTAAACGTCGCAGTGTTTCACCAGTAGGCGTGGGACGGCTAGGAAATCTGCGACGAAATTCACGTTGTGCCAAAGTCACCGACCGATTATTGCTCAAATAAATAGTCACCAATATTCCGCGTTCTGGAGCAGTGTAGCGTAACATTGTTTATTAACGTGTATTTCGCATGTGTTTACTACACAAATGTCAAAACAGAACTGACATTAGGGGCCAATCGCAAAATTTATAGCATTTTCTGATAGGAGGATTACTTTTGCGCCACCTTGTATAACCTCGCAAGAAATTCGCTTTGCTTGGATCAATTGTTCTCTGTTAATAATTTAGTAGATGTCTGCTTGTTTTCCACTAACTACAATTTAAACAATCGAATATAAATGCAAACACGCAAACAACATGACCCCATAATTGTGAGCACGTCAATTTACTAATTAATGAAAGTAAATAGCCCGCAAATTCAATGTAATAACATCAGATACGTGTAGTTATTGGAACAATGATTAAAATTCAATGGACCACATTGAATTCCATTATGCACACAACACTCTGTTGCGAATATCGTGTCGTGCGATAATATCGCCGGCAAAATTAAATCGAATGCAAATTATAAATTCCACACCAAAAAAAATGCATATAGTGATAACATCGGCCCGCTCTGTCGTCATATTCCCCAGTCCACCAAACAATGGTAGTTCAACAATTTAAACGAAATATTTATTTCCTGTGAATAATGAAAAGCGAGCTGAAAAAAAAATATCCCTGTCATCCAGATGCATTCAGATTATTTCATTATCCTACATTATGCGCACACGTATTTGGGGCTGATTTACATCGCATATCATAGCACGTGGTCATCCACTGATCCACCGACCACCAGGACATGACCTACTCCATGGTGTGTGAATATTTCCGACCGAAATTGAAAGAATTTCATTTCCCTACACATTACATAGATCAATGATGACGAGCGGACGAGGAGGAGGGTATATCGCGCATATTGTTTTTATTTTTATTTGTGTGTGTTGTACTCCTTTGTTCTTCTGCATTTGCGGGTGGGTGGCGGTGGAGGAGATTTGCCCTGCCGACAAAAAGGAAATTATTCCGAAATTGATAACTGATTTAAAATAATGAAAATAACAGAAGATACGCAAACACGCACGCAGAGAGGAGACGGGAACAGTGTTTAGCGTGCAGTGGGTTGGAATTTATTAAGGTAGCTGGGCGTGTGTGCAATTTCGGCTGGAGGGGCCTCTTAAATCCCGATTGGGGATAATGAAATTTGCTGAATTTTTTTTTCTTCAAGAGAATGATTGTTTGAGCTGTATTATTAAAATACATAGGAGTGGATGGCGAATCAAGAGCTTCCACGTATGTGTAAGAAAAAATGCTTCCTACGCATCTGGGCTCTGTTTGTAGTTCCAGGAATGGACTCTTGTCCTTTTTTAAGCCCACAGGATTCGATTCAAGAGCGATTTTTGATGATACGTCTGTCTTTTGATAATGAATAATTTTTTAATTCTACTTCGTTAACCCACAATCGGAGTCTTATATACAGTAAAACCCGGATAAGCACCTCCCGCTTAAGTACGTTATTCGGTTTAACGCCCTGTATTTGAAAATTTAATTTGCTTATTTGCTCAGGTTACACTAGTTTAAGAACCTCATTTAAAACGCACACAATTTCATCGCAGCAAACTTCGTGTTACATGCCAAAAATGACATTTCCTCTCCTTCTCTTTCACGTTCTATGTCATAAAAAGAAAACAAACCCACCAGATCTTTAGAGCAACTTAATTGTAATTTACACATATTTGAGGTAGATACAGGATTCGGATTTCTGCCTCCTTAAGCGGGTTCGTTTAACTACCTCACCCGCTTAAGTACCCAAAGAAAGCAGAAATTGTAAAGAGGTAGTTATCCGGGTTTTACTGTATTTCTTTTCCGTCGCTGATATTATAATCCAAGAGATGAGCTACTTTAGTAAAAATAAAAAGAAACCGCTCGCGGTTCGTTGTAAAAATTTAAAGTCAACCGAATTTTTAACAAATTGAAATTTTTCCATAGAATTTAGGGGAAGATTGGCGGCTGTTTTTAGCACTGTTCACTTTCCCTGCAGGAGATATTTGTAAAGTCAGTGCGGAAGAAAGAAATGCGGGACTTAAAAGCCTTCTAGGTGTAAATACCGATGCGCTTAAAAATAGTGATCCCAAAAAGGGAAAAGTGCCGCGATCTCTTAACACTGTACCGCACAAATTTGTAGTGAATTGCCTCCTCACTATTCGCAACAAATTGTTTTAGTAATCAGTGCACCCTCACCTTGCTGTGCTCCTTAAAAATCCCAACGAATTGTAAAAAAAACGGTTTGAATCTCTGGTTTATTTGGCTTCTCATCAACCTCCACAGATGGCATTGAAAGTTGACAAAAAGCAGCAATTTTCCCAACTTGTTGTATTCGATTATAAGTCACAATCGATGACTGTGCACGACAGGAAACCCTCAATGTCAAATCAGTAGCAAAATACATCAACTGATTGAAATAAATTCCTTCAATTCGCACACTTTCAATCCTTTATCGGCCGAAAAAAAAATGTCTCCTGACATACTGCTCCCAAATCAATAAAACTGTCGACACACAAATAAAAATCAAAAGAAAACAAAACAAAAAACAACATGCGGGTTGGGTAACTTCAATAAATCCACACAAATCAACTTCACTCGCCACCCTTGTCACTCATTCAGGATCAATAAAAATCTATTACATCAATGTAATTTGCGAAGCGAAACGAACAGGAAACAACACATAAAATAAAACGTCTCCAAAAAAAATTATATAATATATACTGTATCCTTTGGCGGGAATGACATTTCCCAATAACTTCGGTTCCATGTGACAAAAGTTGACAACGACAAAAATGGAGTTCGAGTGGCAATTCCGCAGAAAGGCCCAAAATAACAGCAAACTTTCAATGATTTTTAGAGAAAAAAATCCCACACAGACAAATAAATCGTTGCCTAAACAAGGAGTGACAGTTTGTTTCCTGTGGAAAAAAGGCTTAACTAAAATCTGCATAAGGAGCTCACCACTTGCACATCATTTATGTACGCCAATCACTCAAGTGTAAACTTTATCTATTTTAGCAGTCAATTTAAATCCGCCGCCCTATTTGGAAGCAGATATCCTTGAAGAAAAAAACGAAGAACATTTCTTTGATAATAGACTACAGATAATATCCTTGACACACGCAATATTCATCGAAAAGTATGAATGCGAGAGATATTCCTTTTCTGTATTGATTTGTCATTCAATATTAATCAATTTCGGTATTTCTTTGATCGTTATCCTTGAGTCGGTTCCTTTTGAATTCAATAAGTCCTTCAGAGCCGATAACATTCCTGGAATCCTTTGATTGCGGTGAAGAGGAACCGACACAGAAAAAAAAAACGGTCTTTCGTATTCAGATCATTAAGTGTTTTTCTAGGACAGCATATTTTTAAATCTTCCACAAAGGATGTGGCAGCATTAATTGTGTCACCGCTTGAATATGCGCGAGCATTCTTTTCTCATACGGATGAATTTCATGTGAGAAAGACGAGATTAACAGGTGAAATGCGCAGAAATTTCTGCTGTATAAATTTCGCAAAAGGATTGTGCGGTACTTTCTGTTGACTGAAAATTCATTCAATTCCAGAAAAAAGGGACCTTCGCTTATAGCTTCTCTTGGGAGTAATTGCCAAACATTTATTTTCATTTTTTTTCCAACAGATAGCGGTAGGTAGAGGTTCGGCTTGCCTTGGGAGAGTCCTTGTGTTAAAGGGTTCTGCTTTCGTATGAATAAATATAAAAGAGAAATAACAGAGGGTAATATAGGCACATGCGAGTAGATTGTTATTGGTTTGGTTTTTGTTTTTTTGCTTGGGGAATACTTTTTGTCTGAGTGGAAGATGAATTTGGGGTTAAGCAAGAACAATAGATACGGTACATCATGGCTTTTGGGTATTTGTTATTCATTACAGATTTTATTGTGTGGGAACTGTGTTTGTGAGTGTGTTTTTTTTGTTGACTCGTGGCCCATGACTCGGTCAAGGAGATAAATGCTGCCCTTGGAATTGTTTAATTTGCTGTGGCGGTTGGGCGAGTCCTGCGGGATTTTACTATTTGAGCTTAAAAATTTGTTTAATCATTTAAATGATAAGAAACGAAGGAGTGTGTGTTTTTTTTGGGGGGAAAAGATTAGAAAAACGTATCTAGAATTTAATTTAAATCGAAAAATTTATATTTGCAGCTTGAATTTTTTTTTTGATCCCCTGGTTTTCGTCTGAGAAAACAGTAAGTTAGGTTAGGATAGGTTGATGGGGGTTGTGAGATCGTCACAAAAAACCAGGCACAAAAATGGGGCCCATCGCCATCCCCAGGGAACCATTACGGTTAAAACCATGACGGACCTAAACCAATTCATCTAAGCATTCGATTTCCCTACGAAATTTAAGTAGGGCCTCAATACTATTTGAGGAACCAACCTCTTTCAAGTTATTAAAGAAGTACATGCCGAGGTACTTTCTTCTACTCCGAGCAATTGCTTGACATTCACAAAGAAGGTGTGTGATGTCTTCCGTGACCTGTAGGTCCTCACAGTACATGCATGTATCCGTATCAGCTAAACTTAGTCTCATGGCTGTTGTTTGTACCCTTTTTTTTTTTTTTTTTTTTGTTGGAGGTTGCTACTATCCGATGGAGCACTCAGACACAACTACTGGTCCATTGTACTGCCAAAACAGACACCTTACATTGCTGTACTTAGTTTGCCCGTCTTTCGAAGAAAGATGAGAAGGAGCTTCAGTGATGAAGAGCTTAGATGTTCGGCACTCACCACGTCAGCCCCAAAGATCCGCCACCTGATGCGAGCAAAGGCAGGACAACTACAGAGGAAGTGTTCCGCTGTATCGTCATCCTCTCCACAAGCAGGGCAGATGGTGGTGTCGCTCAAGCCCAACACATTTAAGTGTTTGGCAAAAGCTTGGTGGCCCGAAAGGACACCCACAAGCAGTCTACAATCGATTCTCCTGAGAGACAGAAGGAAAGATGCTGACCTTTTGCAGATGTCCGGTCGCAGTCGTTTGGTCTGTCTGCATCCAGCACAGTCACGCCACCGACACCCGTGTTCACGAGAAACCCAAGTATCAATGGATGACCTTACCGCAGATGCTGGCAGACCCAACGCAGGTTCAGGCCCTGAGAGAGCTTCTTCGGAACCCAGCCTGGCAAGCTCATCAGCGATCTCGTTTCCCTGGATACCAGTGTGGCCTGGGACCCAGACAAGTTTCACTGTGTTTAGCCTACCGACCAGATTTAGAGAAAGCTTGAGTTCAAGCACTAACTTGGACGAGGTAAGAGGGTTGAGCAGCGCTTTTAGTGCAGCTTGGCTATCACTGCAAACGCAAATGCTTCTAGCTCTCCACCTGTTTGTCACAATATAGTGCATAGCCATAAGGATAGCGAAAATCTCCGCTTGGAAGACAGACGCATGGTTCCCTAAGGGGTAGTGTAGTCCCGAGCCTGACCTCTGTTCGGCTCTGGAGCCATCCGTGAATACAAGATTGGCACTCTTTCCCTGGCTCAGAGTCTGGCCGCAGCCATTCCGTTGCCTGAGGAAAGTAGACGTGATAGTTTTGTCGCAGTAGGATTTCTGGTGTCATTGCGGAAGACGGCATATCCATAAGACAGGGGTCAAAGGATATTTCTCGCACAAGTTCATCAAAATTCCAATGCGCGTGGTACCAAAAGCCGCCTCTCTTTAACCGAGAGATGGATTTCAGCGTATACCCCATAATAAAAATATCAAGGGGGGGAGGTTCATCATAGCATGTAGAGCAGAGCCCGGAGTAATGCGGAAAGCCCCTGTGCAGCCGAGACAAACCGTTCTTTGAAGTTTGGCAAAAGAGGCAGTAACACGTTTCCGCGAAAGCCTGTTCCACCATACAACCGATGCATACGAGAGGAGAGGTCTTACCATTGCCGTATAGATCCGAAGGACCCTTTTAGGAGATTAGCCCCATGTCTTGCCAAAAGCACCTTTGCACTGCCAGAAAGTGGACAGCGCTTTATCAGTTTTTGCTTCGACATGCTTGGACCAAAGAAGTTTTCTATCGAGGATTACTCCCAAATATTTGACTTCATCAGAGATCGGAATAGTGACACCTTTAAGCACAAGTTGAGTCAGACCAGTGACCTTCCTCCTTCTCGTGAAGAGAACAACCGTAGTTTTAAGAGGATTCACTGAAAGCCCATTTCTTGTGCACCAATCATCGATCATTCCCAAGGATCTCTGCGCCAGAGAGCAGACAGTCCTTAGGTCTGAACCGACAGACAGAACGGCGACATCATCCGCGTAGGCTTGTGTGTAGGTTCCAGGAAGATTGAGAACCGTTAGCAGAGAGTCTACTACCATACACCATAAAAGGGGAGACAGAACACCACCTTGAGGGCAGCCCCTGTTTACCCCTGTCATGACGCACTTTCCACAATCCGCCTCGGCAATCAACGTCCTGTGCATTAGCATTGCTTTAATCCACAACACCAATGTCTCATCTACACCATGATATCTGGCTGCGTTACACATGCTATCAAAGGTCGCATTGTCAAAAGCACCCTCGATATCGACGAAAATACCCAGCGCGTACTCCTTCCGATCAAGAGCACTTTCAATCCTACCAACAAGGTTCTGAAGCGCAGTTTCACAGGATTTTCCGCGCTGATAGGCATGTTGCATCTCAGAAAGAGGATGCGATCGAAGAGCAACCTTGCGCACGTGCAGCTCAACCAGTCTTTCCAAACTTTTCAGCAGGAAGGAAGACAGACTTATGGGTCTGAAACTCTTGGCGAGAGTGTAGTCAGTCTTACCAATTTTAGGTATAAACACGACTTTAACAATACGCCAGGGAGAAGGTATGTAAGCCAAGGCTAAGCTTGAGGTGAAAATTCTTTTCAGCGTCGGCATCAGCTGACTACAACCTTGTTTCAGCATGGCTGGATAAATTCCATCCGGACCAGGTGACTTAAAACTCTCAAACGATGCAATTGCATATTTGATAGCGTCATCAGTCACCACTCTGGAAGCAATATACCAGTTACGCCGCGTGATGTTAGTTGATTCAGATGTGGCCACCGTTGCCGGTACCACAGAAGAACACGTAGTGACCTGATTTCCCGGGAAGTGAGTCTCCAGCAGGAGACTAAAAGTCTCCGCCTTTGTCTCAGTGAAGGTACCATCAGATTTTTGGAGCGATTCCAGTTTACTTGGTCTTTCCCTTTTGAGAACTTTAACAAGTCTACTGGTTGCACTTAGTGATTCGACCTCCTCACAAAATTTCCTATAAGAGTCACTTTTCGATTTACGAATTAGTCTCTTAAATTCTTTTTGTTTCGATCGATATAGATTCCAGTCCGCTTCTAAGTTGGTTTTTAGAGACCAATTTAGGAGTTTCCTGGTTTCTTTTCGAATACGCTGCAGTTCGGTATTCCACCAGGGTACCGGTTTTCTACAGGAGTTTTTTGTAACTGGACACGCTTGCTCAAAACAGCGGATAAGAACGCTGCTCAGATCCTGAGCAGATCTCTCCATCCTCTGGACTGATCTTAGTTTAAGTGGAACTTCAACAGAATTGCCAAGTTCCTCCCTAAAACGTGCCCAATTCGTTTTCCTCGGATTTCTCCTCTCTTGCGAAGGTGAAACTTCACAGTAGATTTGAAATTCGATATATCTGTGGTCTGACAGAGTGTTGTCTGTTGATACCCTCCAATTGACGATAGTCTTGGAGTGCCTATTGGACAGAGTAACATCGATTACTTGCTGTCTCCTGGCTGTAACAAATGTAGGTCGACAACCTACATTGTTAATGGTGATGTCAGACGATAAGATGAAGTCCAGAAGACGATCTCCTCTTATATTGCATTTACTGCTGCCCCAAACAGTGTTTTGGGCATTAGCATCGCAGCACAAGATAAGACCCATCTTTTTGGACTCACAGTACTCTATGAGCTCAACAACTGCCTTTGGTGGTGGAGGAATTAGAGAGTCATAGGGAAAGTAAGCCGATGCAACGACAAAGGTTTCCCAGTTGCCGTTTGCATGATAAGTGATAGTTGCAGCAACCAAATCTTGGCAACAAAACCGATTGATAGTAACTGCCGTAAGAGATTTCGATACAACAAGACATGTCCTAGGTCTCTCGGACAGCTTATCGTAAAGAACGTTATAGGAACCGCTCAACTCACCAAGACCACAGATGCGATTTTTCCACACCCATGGTTCCTGGATGGATGTTATGCGGTTTTTGTTCTACTGACAGCAAGCCTCCTACTTAAAAGAGCGGTAGCAGCCTTGCAGTGCTGTAGGTTTATCTGAGTAAACAAAATGGATGTAAACTCTGGGTTACGACCACTATTCGCACTGTTTGGCATTGAAATGGAAATAAATCCTACCAAGATGCAGATAGGGACGCATGTCGTACCTAGACTTAATGACCTCGGCAGAAGCCATGTCTATGCCCACAACCAGAGAACTACCATCTTCATCAAGACGGTTTTTACTCTGCCTATGAGAACGGACAGTCCAGGCTTTTGTGTCGAGATCAGGATTCTGGGCATGTAAGCGCTTAAGTACATCCGCCGAGTTCTCCTGTTTACCAGGGATCCAGCAGACAGCACGAATAAGCTTTGGTGGCTTGTAGACCTCAAAAATTGTGGTCCCAAGGGGAGGGATCTTCGGCACCATACTCCTGACCCATGCCGAGGTTTGCTGCGAGGAGGTCTTAACCATGAAGGTTCCGTCCTTGAACTCACAGCCCTCAACCTGGATACAGGCATTAGTTGCCGAGGCAAGCTCCAAAAGATGGGCTTTGCAGTGTTTGCACTCTGCATCACTCATGCTATTTTCATTGCCTGCTTTCCCTATGCGAACTGCTAAGGCGGAGACAGCAGCATCCTTGTAGGACGGCCTCTTATCTCGCACATCAGCTGTTCTGCGTTTTTTTGGAGCACTCTGACCGTCAGAGCCATCCGCGACGACAAGGTTCTGTCCGCTGGTACTGCAACCTGAGTTGGTTTCAGCACCTGCATCATCCATTACCAGTGCACGGTCAGCTCCAACGATTGGAGAGCATGCGGCGCTCACGCCTGTGTGTGTGATCGCGACGTCCGGTTTCCTTCCGCCAGTACTACTTCCATTGCTGGTAGTAGCACCGGCTTCATTTGGAGACCGTGCGCGGACAGACTCACAGACTTGAGGGGGGTTTAGTCTCTTTTCGAGCTTGGGTCGCTTCTTCTTGCTTTTCGGGACTGAAGAAGAGGAGGCAGTGTCCAATCCAAGGGGTTGGTTAGCTTCAGTTGGTGAGACTTCCACTGACCTGTTCCTTTTCAAAGCCACCGCCGAAGAGTTGACGGAAGTGCTTGCGCCTTCGGCAGATAAAGCTTCTTTGCGCCGCAGATTCATCATCTTCTTCCTTTTCCTTTTCAACTGACCCTTAGTCAGGCGCAGCTCAAGGTCCGCCTTTTCAGGAGCCCGTTCAACCATGAAGGTATCCCGAGTCTGGCCGTCAATGGCAGAGCAGTGGGCAGCAGCCTGTCTCATGCTCAAACTTCCAAGTAAATCGGACATAGAGCAGCAAGAGTCGCTAGTAGGTTCGGATATGAATGTTGGGGCCTCCAGAATCCGTGCCCCGGCCGTAGTCGAAAAAAACTACGGATGGATTTTGGCTATTGCCATTACCACCTGGAGTAGACAATTCCGTTTGTTTCTCCATTCATAGCATGTTTTTGAGTTTTAACCACTGGCTCCTGTGGGCTAGAATACACTAACAAGGTTTTTACTGAGGATAGGATAACCGTTGCCTCAAACCATCCTCCTTTACCCGGGCTTTGGACCGGCATGCTACGTTCGTAACAAGGCGGAGTTTTGTTTGTACCCTGGTTACATACTTCTTGTTTGTGGCCTTCCACCATACAAGAGCCTCATATGTAATTATGGGTCTTACTACCATTTGTGTATAGCCAATATATCATTGTCGGCCTCATGCCCAATTTCTTCCCTGCTGTCCGCTTACAAGCAAAGAGAGCATTGTGAGCCTTGCGGACTCTTTCCTGGACATTAAGTTTCCAGTTTAATTTTTTGGCTAGTACCGTACCAAGATATTTTGCACTTTTCGAAAGCATAGGCTCCACTCCAGCAAGTCTGTGCTAAATAGTACAAGTTCCCTTTTCTCCGGATTGATTTGGAGTCCACATCCTTCAGCCGATATTCTGAGTCTGTTGAGGGATGTTTCCATGAGCTCATTGATTATATTAAGGAATTTTCCTTGGATTATAAACTACATCATCTGCGTATGCAGTGACGCGGAAACCTGCATCGTTTAGTTCTTTAAGTATATTATCTATGACTATAGCACCCAGAGAAGGGGAGAGATGACCACTCCTTAGGGGTTGTCTCTAGTAACAGATCTTCTTATTAAACTGGTACCGAGAGTGGAGTTGATATTTCTTGTAGAGAGCATCTCGTATAGCCAATTGGTAATACTATGCTCTATGTTAATCTTTTCCAGGGCACTTTTGATGGCCTTGCTCCTGAAATTATTAAAAGCCCCCCATTGTCCAATAAGGCAGCTCGTACTCTTTTCGGTGAAGGCTGCTTACTATTTTGCCTACTACTTCATGTAGAGCCGTCTCTACTGATTTACCTTTCAAGTATGCATGTTGAGCACTGCATAAAATTCCGTTGCAGCACTTGTTTCTTATATGAATGTCTATAAGTCTTTCAAGTGTCTTGAAAAGAAATGACGACAAACTGATAGGTCTGAAGTCTTTAGCTGAAGTTTGGCTTGGTTTACCTGCTTTAGGTATAAAAACCACTCGTACTTCTCTCCATGCCCTAGGTACATAGCCTAATCGAAGGCAATGTGTAAAAATATTCCTGATCAAGTTCATAACTGCCCCTGGAGCCCTTTGTAGCATGGCCGGCCAGGCGATTTGAACGGAGCGAAGGACTTGATGGCAAACAAACAGTAAATAATGCAAAAACAAACTTTAAATATCGAGTCTCAGTGCTGACCACCTCAGCATCACTTACAACCCTTGTCGCTGGTTTACTTTTGGGGTAGTGGGCGCACATCCAAAGCACTGTTTGTCGTTTTCTCTGTTGGAGCGAAACGGAAGGGAAGTTTGCGATGGGCATGTTGGTGACAAACAGAGCGACAATGTTTTTCTAAGGAAGGACCTAGGCGTGTGGTGAAAGCAATTTGAGTAAAATTTTTTTTTTTGGAACTCGATTTGATGTGTTTAGAACCTTTTATACCAAAATGAGTCGTAAATCTAATAATTGTTTTCTTTCTTCTTTTTCAGGTAAGTGCTATAGTTAAGGACATTTCTAATATTTCAAACATTGGTAAGCGTAAATTACACACGGATAAAATAAATTTTTAACTTACCTTGTGAAAATATTCCAACTGCAACAAGTATCCCCAAAAATAGCGAAGTTCCAAGTATTTCCATAGCGGCGGCTTCAAGTTATTTATTTTTATTTTTTAAGTTTCACACATTAATCACTCGCACTTTTTATTTAAACAATTTGTTATTCACTTTTTTCACAAGTATATATTTAACGCTGCATATAGCATTCAGTTTTAGGCAATTTCTGTAAGAATTCAAGAATAATTAAGGCGACATATTTTCATAAGGATGGTTCTTCCTTTAACATTTGCATGACATTGAAAAGCACACAGTCAAACTTCGTTTTAATCCCTTCACCTTTCGTCTCTACTCTATTGGAACAAAAATGTATGCCATGCACTTGTCAGTTCAAATTTGATGGAAAAGGATACCATGGCATCACTTAAAAGCACCGATGTATTTCAGGCACATATCCCAGCAATTGCTTGCAACATCACAAGGGCATAACATTTAGCAAAGAGAGCTAAATTGAAGGACACAATTTCGCTATGGAAAAATGGAAGGACATGACAATCAAATGGCAGCATTACTTAGGCAAATTGGAATCGGAACTATTCAATTGCAACACCTGAGTGGAAATTCAAGTTCCTTTTTGTTTTTCCTTCTCAAGGACAAATTTGTAATGAGCCTAGGACTTCATTTGGGAAAGCTTTTATAAATTTATGTCCCAGTGACTGATTTAACAATTAATCTCTATGAAATTAAAAGTGGCAACGTTACATCCCTAAGGGGTGGAAATTGAGCTAGGAACGCTGAGTATTAATCCTTCTTGAAGCCTCACTGTGATTGTAATAACTAATTTATTTGAGGTGCAACAGAACATCATTTTCATTTCATAACCTACCGAGTGTAGTCGGGGATAATTGTCTTCCTGTTGGAATAGGTAAGAGAGTTAGGAAGAGAGATTTACACAAAATGCACTTGCAGGGATTTGAGAAATACATTTCGTGCGTGAGCAAATATTAAATAATTAAAGAAGGATGGTGGAGCAGAGGATGTTTTTCTCGGTCTTATTGACTTTCTTATGCTGCATTTTTGAGGATGTTAGAACTGTCCCAAGTCTGCAGGGAAAGGACTCCACCTCTTGAGAACGTCTCGATGGGTGTTCTTTTTCAAAAAACATTTTGAAACACACTCTGGTTATGTATTTCCCTAAAAGGCTTTTGCAGTCTACAGAAAAAACCAACCTAGTGAAATGAATTATGCACTCTCCATAGGTAAACTTTCCTAGTGAGATATTAACCCCATTCGGTGCAGTAGGGATCTAATGACACTTTTATACTATCACCTGCCATCACCATGCTAATCCACGTGCGTTCATCACACTCGTGATAACGAGGCATCATTTCAACATCAGATGAGGTGAGAGCACATACCAAAAAGGACATTCAACCATCTAATGCACCCACTCAAGAAGCAAACTGGCTGCATTCATGTGGGGTTTTGTGTATGGTGGTCGGAATACCATATACGTATACCCATCAACCACGAGCAGCAGGTGTGCATTGACCTGCTTTTTAAGTTCCACCAAACGGATATCCTTTTAAGAATTTTGCCAGGTTTCTAAGCCCGAACCACATTCATTTCAATTCACTTCGTCCTCGTTGCTTTTATATCGCACTTAGTAAATCCAATAAAAATGAATGAGCAGGGACGAAGAGAAGAGGTGTCTCGCTATATATATATTCTTTCTTTCGAGCAGGAGTCTTCTTCTCCTCGCTGTCCCTGCTTCACTGATGGAGTTTTCAACGCGAATCACTGTTTTGTAGGAGTCGGTGTATAGGGACAGCAACTCAGGTGTACTTTTGCAATATATACTCCGTCTTATTCTTAACCCCAATTGCGGTGCGAGAAAGTTGTAAAAATATACATCGTTTCTACTTATGATACCCTTGAGTTGTGTGGTGCAGTGCATGTTACTTGTAGGTTCTTGTGCCAGCCAAACATTGGTGTAATAGAATTTTTAAGCAATCGGGTTCGGGTGGTGAACTTTTCTTTTGTTGAATTTGGTAAATATTTTATGCAATCAAAGGAGAGGCGAACATCATTATCTGCAAAGTGTCAATGGCTGTTTCTTTTGTGTAATGTCAGTATTTTTCCCTAAATAGACGACTTTACTTTGTTAGACAAATGAAATTTGGGAAAAAGGAATGTAAGCACACGAGTTGGAGGCTTCAAATTTGAATTTTTACAGGGCTTAAGCAAGAGTCTATGTGAATGTGAGGTTACAATTTGTAAGCGCTGGAATTGGAAGGGTATTTTAGGACTATCGGTGTTGCAAGAACGATATTTTGAGTGAAATTGCTTTCAAAGTTGAAAGGGGAATAAGAATCCGCTTATTCTAAAAATAAACGTTCGTTGTATTTTTAAGTATATCTTTGAAAAATATTGTTAAAAGTTGTAAGCACATAACTGCTGGACTTGAATTAACAAATTTATTCAATCTTAAGCAACAGTCTAAGCTGGCAGAGCAAATAAATTTGTAAGCGCTTGCTGGATGTCGTATATTTTTTGAGCTTCGTGTTAGGAATGTATATAGTCTAGTTTTTTATGCCACATATGACTATGATCGACGTAGTTTGCATCGCGAATTTCTTCAATAACAACAAGGGGGTTAATTTCATGTACTTTCGATGAAAGACCAATTTTAAAACTTGTAAGCACGTGGCTGAGAGGTTCACAATAGGTAGTATTACAAATCCTGAGCCATATGCTCTACAAATAAGACAACGAATTTTGTAAGCGGGTGATAAATTAATTACCTACTCCGAAAATGCAGCTGTTTCTATTGATTTTAAGTAAGAAAATGCCATTATGAGGTACAACGAATGTATCCAACAAAATCCGTGCAAATTTTTACACCCCAAATGGTTACATTCCCCCTCTCCGTCCAGTCGTAATTTTTTTATAGAGCGATTCAGCTTAGGGGACAATTTCAAGAGGATACAAATGTGCATATTTAAATCCCTTATCTAGCCATAAATTATACGCAAAACAACACACCGTATAACAAGTAACAACCCATGATTGCAATTTCTTAAAGCGACATTCTCTCACCAAATGTATAGATCCATTTAAATTTTTCCCATGAGAATTCCTCCATGGAAAAACAACTTTGGCATCCAGTGCCATAATGTACTCACTTGCTTTCTTTTTCCTACCACTATGTCCTCGATAGTTTCCTGGGAGAATATATCCCATGAATTTTCTTTTTCCACACAGGTAAACATGTACTATCGAGATAGAGGCTATTGCCCATCTATATCCTGGGCGGAAGAAGACTCCACCAGATTATGTGAAATATTTTCCTATGCTAAGAACGTTCCAAGTCAATTGTTGTAATATATCTCTTATAGGAATGTATAGGAAGCGGTACAACACCAAGTCAACTCCTGTTTATCCTCCTTAAAGATCCTCCATAACAATAGAGTGGAAATATCTCAAATAAATTACGTGCTCTTTACCAATGCATCATGGGGGCCGCCATTATAATGAAAACAAACTATACATTGAATTGTTTGTGTTGTTTTCCCTTGAGCATGAAGAAGCAAGGATTTACATAGAGAGAAGTCAATCGAATACTGATTGATCCGCTGCTGGGTGGAAAAGAAAAAAAAAACAGCCCTCCTCCTCCCCATAAACAGACGAAGATATCTATTTGACATTATTATTATGGCTGAGATAAATCTACGTCTGCAGTTCTCTCTCTCTATGGAGCACTCAAACTAAAGGATAGCAAAGTGATTTGGATGGCAAATCCTTTTCGCAGGAAATCGAATTCGCTGGTGCTTTTCAGCCAAACTTATGTTTGCTTTCAACTGATTCAGAGAGGAGGTAAATTAGCCTTATGATTGCAATCGAATTGGGATAGCTAGCTGTGATTTGCTGGAATGCATTTGCGAAATTTATGATTGCCAAAAAATGCTCCTAAATATTTTCATTTTCCTTCGCCATGTTTTCCAAAAAAAGTGATTTAAAATGGGAAAATCGAGTTTGTAAAGAAACGTTGCTTCGGTTCAAGGTAACATGCTGAAGATGGTGATGGTCTGTTGATGTGAGTTTCTCTTATGCAATTAGGAAGTTAATCTATGAATGCCATTGAATGTTGTGGAGGAGAATTCGTGTGTACATTTTTTTAATGCGAACGTCGAGCTTTGCAATTTTAATTGGCAGTTTTATATTGTTTCAAACAATTTTTTAGAAGAGCTTTTGATGATAGTGGTTATGTAGCCTTTAAGTCTTAAATTTTTCTTGTCAAACTTGAAAAGTGTTGAAGAGTTTATGCAATTTTTATATCGTCTGTGAAAGACTGATTCACAGCATCAGGTTGCTTTTGCAAAGTGAGTAGGTAAATCACCTCTTCATTGATTTTCAAACTGCTTCCATAGAGATGCACTTGAAAAAGAGTTTAAAATTCACAGAGGGGTTCGGAAAAGTTGCATTCTTTTTTCACTTTTTATTGGTGGCTAGCTGACCCGTGTTCACCTTGCTTCACCCGTCTATTACTTTTAAGACAAAAAATATTTTTATCGAACTACATCGAGTAGTTCGAGTAGCAAGAAAGAAAATTGTGGGCGATGTTTTGAATAATTTTTTTGAATATTGCTCAGCTTCAGGAGAACGCAGGAGTATGTTTTATATCTTAAATGATTCAGGAGCAAATTTACTAAATTCACCTATTTATTTATTTTTCAATCCGATAAGCTAGGTCTGTATAAACAGAATTTTTCTTACATATATCCGTTTATTTTTTTAATTTTTTTGTAAGAACCAAGTTATATTCCGGTTTAAAAAGTATCCTAAAGCCCGACCCAGGACACAAGCAATCACTATGCCAAGTTTCATCAAAATCCGTCCAGTAGGTCAGGCTTTTTTTATTCTACAGTTTTATTATATGTAGAGATTAACTTCGTACCTCGCTTTACTTTTTGGAAGACTTGCTAAGCTACACACAGCCCACCAGTCAAGCCTTTCTTTGACCATTAATGCCATCATCATCATTAAATACCTACGGACAAAAATTGATTTTAAAAGTCGGAAACATGCCCTCCGGCTGTAAAAGAAGTCAAAAGTCAAATTAAAGGACACTTAAATTTACAACTTATTTCATCTTTCATATTCAGTTCAAAGACTGCTTAGCTTAGCTATTGTCCAAAGCCATTTAAAAAATTAAGAACTTGATTGAGCGGGTTAAGCCGAAATAAGAATTAGCTGGGACACAACCCTCTTCTACCTAAAGCTGAATCCTAACTATAAATCTCTTCATTTTAAATCGGTGTTCTTGAAGCGAATTATTCAATTTTGAAGTTTTTTTAGTTGAAAAATCCGGTGCTTAAATTTTCCATTGAAAAATCTTCCTCACAGTGACTTGATAATCAAATTAAGCTCCAAAGTGTAGAATTATCTTTTGACACACACCTTAATATTATAGGGCGGAACCACACACCATCATCGCCGGTTTTGTAGCGATCTACCATAAAAACTGGTCCTCCCAAAATTATCTAAATTGACTTCAAAAATTAATGAATAAGTCTAAAAATGTTATGGCTGAATTGAGAATCTTTCGCAGATTTTTGAAAGATAATTTCATTCAACTTGTTTACTACAGCAATTGAGAAGCGTGTAAAAGTGACTGTTGTGGAGAAATTTTGAAATTTCGAACTCACTTGTGCGGCCTTTTGAATTGATAACTTCTGGTTGAACTTATTTTATTAAAAAATTCGTTTTTCTGCCTCAGAAACAACATATCCTTGTAACTTAAATTCCTTTACGCATATCAGTGCTGGGATCACAAATATGTAAAAGCGACTGTACAAAAACAGTTTCGAACTCACTTATTGTGATGAGTGCTTTGGAATTGGTGACTGACACTTTGAATAATTGCAATTAAAATATTTGAAAAATACACCGCACATGTCAGTATGCTTCCACCGAAAATGTGGGAAGATGCATTCGAAAACGTACGTTTTCCAGTACCTACAGAAAATGTAACTCTACTCAAATAAAAAATAACCAAACCCCCTTTCCAAATGCCCTTCTTATGCTAATTCCTTAAAATCCTACTTAAGTCCAGCACTAACACTGTAATTATTCCAATATTGAAAAATAACCCCAGCACTTACAGTTTCTGGAAACAAGCTCTCCCCATCGACAGACTCAATTGCTCCTCATAGAGTGCCTTGTGCATGTTCTGAATTTCAATGTTTGATTCCGAATTCGTTCACAGAGTCCTTGAGACTGCAACAGCATCGAGAATCTGAACTGCAACCTCTTTGGCATTCACAAAAAAAAGAAGGAAATATTTTTGAAATACACTCGTCCCATGCAATGATGAATTTGCATTGCTCTACTCTCGATATCGATTGCAATTCGATTCCATATGTGTTAACAACGTTTCGTCAGATATAGAGAATCAGTTATCATTTAATTTTAAAATTTCTTTCAAGCTCTTTTACGTGCGAGGTGAGGTTTTTGCGAGTCATGATTTTGGGCAAACTAACGTGTTGCCAACCCATACCCCACAAAAGCTTGGTATGTGACCAAAATGCAAGAGAGGTATCCTTTCGAAATGTCTGCTGTTGGCTATGTTGTGTTTTGTGTACCTACATGGCATAGAACGTCCTGGCGTTTGTATTAAATATGCAAAGTTCAACGATTGAATATTTTATGCAATATACGCCGCACTCCTACACGTACCTACACTAATGTGAGTGGGAGGGGGATATGCAAAAAAATTACATGAAATCCTGAAGTAATCCTGTTTGGGATTTTTATTTTTTATTTTTTTGCTGAAAGAAGAACCATCAACACTTCGAGTTGTATCCAGGTGATCGTTTTTTATGGGTTTCGTTTAAATTATCCTTTCGGCGATTTACGTTTTTATGTTGCCACTTGAGCACTTGTTTTCTTTTTTTTCAATTAGTATAAACTGTAATCACAACCGGCTTTCACTTTCACTAATCACAGCACCACACAAAAGATGATAATCCGTTTAGCAACGCCCGCAATCTGAAATGTATTTCACAAACGACCCGGGGTGGATCCAGATCCAATTGGCAGGACAATGAAATTCGAACTGATGAAAAATCTCTACTGCCACGATGTAGAGCATGCCATCGGATTGAAAACGACGGCGTTTTGTAAATTCACCTACTCACCACAGTGTTATCATTCGAGAGCTAGAATCTCCCACACCCCCCGAAAATCCGGCACACGATTCATTCACCTCTCGAAGGACGATCAAACAGGTGGTTGCGAGGGGTCGAAAAGGGGTAGCACTGTTATACAATTGGTGAGATTGCGCGAATATGGCATCGTGGTGAAGTTGCGAATTCAAATATCCACCTTGCAGGTGAGGATATAATTTCCCTGAAATAATTTACTTGGTTCACTACACTAAGCACATTCACATTGGGGTAGGTAATCGGCTCTTTTTTAATGCCACCCAATTAGATATTCCTTCTGCGCTGGTGGTTCTCCTTTTTGGCGGGCTTGTAATTTGGGTTAATGGACGGGATATTGATTGGGAAGTTTTACCGCTGGGATATTTGGATGTGGTGTTTTTTGGTGAATTTCTGGGTGGGTACTAAAGTGGTTTGTGCATGCGATAAGCAGTACTGGTATGTAGTACAGGAAATTGAACACCGAGTACATGGGGGAGCAGTAATTACCCACCATGAATGGTGAACGTATGTTACAAAAAGTGTTGAATAAGAGGATGGATTTGTTCGTTACTCGCTGTAGCCTCTGGGCACTGGCTTATCTGAAAAATTGTTGTCACTCCTTTAAAGAACTTAAAATTCTATATCTTTTAAATGAGTTGGCCAATTGTGATGAAATAACAACTAAGTGCAGCTCCAATAAACCCTGAACAATGCCTAAGAAACCCATATAGATTCGCTGAGTAGTTTTAACGTGATACCGTAACAAATCCACATAGGAAGGGGCAAACAATTTTATTTCGTGTTTTCGGTTTTCCAATAAAAGGTGTTATTTTGATATTCAAAGAAAAATGTCATTTTTTGAGATAAATGATCGGAAATTTATTTCATAATAAAGAGGAAGGTATGCCGTTAATAATGAAAAACAACATCAGCCAAATGGCCACCAGGACCAAGCTTACAGGACCATATCCTTTTCATGAAATTTTCCATAACAAAATCGCAAAGTGGCTGCCCCATGTCCTCGATAGACTCACGAATTCCATCTTTGAGGTCTTGAACCGACGCTGGGCTGTTGGCGTAGACCTTATCTTTCACGTGGCCCCAAAGGAAGAAGTCGCAAGGTGTTAAATCACAAGATCTCGGTGGCCAATTGCGATCACCTCTTCGAGAGATAACACACAGTTCGGAGACTTTTCCCGTAAAAGATCAATGGTTTCGTTGCCTGTGTGGCACATAGCGCCGTCTTGTTGAAAGTAAACGTTGTCCAGATCAATACCATCCAACTCCGGCCATAAAAAATCATTAATCATCTCTCGATAGCGCAATCCATTCACCGTAACTGTTGATCCAACCTCATTTTCGAAAAAGTAAGGTCCAATGACCCCGCCGGACCATAAACCGCACCAAGCAGTCACACGTTGATGATGGAGAGGCTTCTCAACAATAACTCTTGGGTTTTCCGAGCCCCAGATGCGACAATTTTGCTTGTTGACGTAGCCATGCCGAGGTGGAAATATTCCTCATCAGTCAAGATGATTTTTCGATGGAATTCCGGATCATTTTTGTAGTGAATTTTTATAGTTTCAATGCGTTGTTGAAGCGTGTATCGTTCCATTTTTAATAATGGCGTAGTTTCTACTTGTCAAATGTCAAAAATGAACAGCTTTAGAAGTGACAGCTACCGAAATAGCGGGCTATTCAAAATAACACCTCTTATTGGAAAATCCTTTACAACAGGCTAGATGCGGCAAAAGTTTCGCCGTTTTTAAAGATATTTCAATGCTGGCAATTTAGTCTATCTAATGACGTGATGACACAAAAATTGTCACAGTCGCTGTCCGCATAAGGGAGGTGTCACTCTGCTTCAAATTTTGTGCAAGTTGAAAATAACGAGAGCCCCAAAATTCTTTGTTGGAATGATTTTTGTGTCAGATCGATTTGTATAGCTTAAAAAAATTTATAAAGGATTTTAGGCCTTCTAGAGACGGTTGGAAATGGCAAGTCTGAGAACTCACTTACTCAGAGGATTTCTCAGGGCAGCTATAGCTTTGGATGTCTTTCAGACGTCTTACTAATCTGCCAGAGTTTTTTTTTGACAATAAAATGAACAACCTTCTTGTGACTTTGTTCCAACTTGTAACTTTGTCCGTCTAAGAGAGATAGATTTAAACATCTTCTACATTTTTGTTAGCACGCTTTTAAGGAATTGCCCATCTAATGGAAATTAAAGCTTTAAAAGGGAAATTTCCCATTAGGAAAATATATTCGCTGTGGAAGTTTTTACGGGAGGAAAACTGCCAGCGTGGCTTTAAAAACTCATTCTGTTCTACCAACGCAGTCATCAGTTATTTAAGCGACTCCTCCTTGTAAGATTGACTCCCACTTAACTGCCCCCTGTTATAGGGATATTCCAGAAACTTGCTGATTGACCTATTCCAAAACGATTGGCAGATTTAAATGCCAAACTGGCAGTCGTAAAAACTTAAATATGTAAACCTCCATCCGCCAAAGTCGAATATTATGCTTTATAGACCAAAAGCGCACCCACAACAAACCCAGCGCAGTTATTATTTTGACTTTGCAGTCATTGTTCCCAATTTCCATTTAACCATATTTATTATTCCTCGTTTCGAAAATTGGGTTGACACTCTTGGCAGACGATTCGCCTTTAGCCAGTTTTATACACTTTACACAACCCTAACTAGCAGCACTGTGAATAAGGACATGATGTAGTTTCCTGGAAATTATATGAAAATCATATGCATTTCTTATGGCACTCTGTCGGAGGCGAATGAGACAGGAAACTCAACTCTACATGATTTAGATGGCTTTCGGCCATAGTTTGTCCCTCTCTCTCACCCTCAGTAATGCCACTGCCGCAGCCATTGCAATGGCAATGGTTTAATGTCCTTCTGCCCATATAAAAGCGCAAAGGAATCCATTACAAAAATTTAATTATTTGTCATAACAATGCAGAGCGGGCAAGTTGATTACATTCAAACCGAAGGAGTTAAGCTACAGTGTGCACCCAAAAGCAGTTGTACAAAAATATTTATGAGCGCAATGACTTTGTAGATGGTTGAGAATGCGGATGTTCTACATTGTTCGCCAGGGGCCAGAATCCTTGTCTATGATTAATCGGAATTGAGAGGACTTGAGGCTGCCAATTTTTTGTTGTATGAAAAATGGCCCTCATTGCAAAGTTTACTCAGAGTATACGCTACTCGAGTCAACGCACCCTTGATAAACAACCGACCGGTAATGACTGCCTGTTGATGAAAGCGGAAATGCAAAAGGGGAACCAAAAAAACACACCCCGAACAGAACATAATTGAATGAAAGCGATATCAAAAGGGTTCACACTTCTCGTGCCACTCGTTTGCTTTTTATACATTTTTTTTTATTTTCACACCACGTGTATCCGGTCGACCCTTGTGCATAAATTATGACACTAATTAACACGCGAGATATATACATATACAAGTGCGCAGGAAGGGGGCTAACAAACTGTGGTTCCACTCCTGGAACTTAGTTTTTTATGGTTAAATAAAAAATGACGAGATTTCAGTTTAGTTATACTGATCTGTTTTAATTAGTCCACATTTTTTTATGAAAAAGGAAATTCCTCCAATATTTAATCACAAAGAGAAATTCGTCCATTGGAAGTTATGTTGGAATTATGAGAAAAGTTACATCTTTCTTAAAAAAAAACATTCAAAGTGCATTGGGATGGAATTGCATCCCCAAATGAAAACCAGATAAGTTGTAATTTCCATCTACCTTCCTTGCCGTCTTTTATTTCATGAGCGATTACAGCTTTTCGAACTTTATTCCTGGCTATCTCTGGTGGCATTTTGTGTCCTTTATATCGTCTGTTTTTTTTTTTTAAAGAGAAGATGTTAAACTTTGTCAAGGGAAAGTAAAAATAAAGAAATTCCTTCAAAGGAAATCATCGAGTAAAATGTTGTTAACGCGATGACGACCACAGAAAAAAGAAAAAAAGAAAACACCACAAGGAAGGACAGACTTGGAGGAAAATTTGCTTCAATTTGTAAAAGGGAAAACCAATTGATTATCATTTAATATTTGTTCGGTTTTGTGCTTTCCTGATTTGCGTTCTCCTTCGGGTTTCTTATTAACTGGCAATAATTGAGGTTAAATGGCTGCTTTGGTTTCGATCCTTTTGCTTATGGGAGGAAAATATTTTCTTTTAAGCGAGTGCACATCTCCCTGAGGTAGGGACTCAAAAGAAGGGTCTGAACTTGACCAACTTAACCAGACTTGCTGCAAGCTTTCTATGTGCCAGTGAAGACTTTTTGGTTCGATTTTTTAGTGAAAAGTTTTTGACAAAAAAATAGTTATCAATACATATTTAAGCTGCAATGTGAATTTCGAACGTTCAACTGGCTATTTCGGAAAATTGTGTCAACACTTTGGGCCTCATTCCTCTGTTGTTGGTCACAATATGCAATTTTGTGTTGAAAATTTCGTCATTGTGAGTTCGAAAAAATTCGATTATTATTAGTATCGCGGTTTGACTTTCTAGGTAGACATGAATAAAGCGTTTTCTTTGAGTGTAGTTAGACGCGGGTGCTGAAAAATCAGCCACATACAGAATTTTCGACAATGATAGAAGAGGCTTCACTCTACTTGCAATTCGACGATCGTTTTTACCACATAAATAAATCAATCACCGCGATCACTTTGTTAACCCGACTGCTTTCATAAATCCAAAGGCTATTGCTCAAATGAGATCAATTCTTACACCATTAGGTGCGATTTTAAAGAAGTCCGTAAAGCTGCTTACGTTTAAGACCACGGATATCTCTGAACTCTAAGTGCTTGTATATTCCACTTAGATCGTGTGCTCACTAAACTGAATCAACTGCACGCGATAACAAACAAATTGAGACTTAAGTTGTTAAATAAAGAATCACCCACTTCTTAAATTCTTCACTTAAAAATAAGAAATTATATTTCCAGTTGGACAGCTTACTAAGATGCTTATCAAAGTCATTCTTATCGCTATTAGAATATAAGTAAATTTCTGCTTCATTCAAAATTCAACTTTATCAACTAAAAACTTAAAAAGAGAAGCTACACGAAATTCGGAGAAAAGTCCCGGACACCCTATGTACAATTCGCCTGCTGGATGCTTTTGAAACTCCGACGGACAAAATTTTCCCAATTTTCAAAGCTTGGAAGACCTTTGAATGGAGATGTACATAAATAAATGACAGTTTTAAAGTTAAAATAATCTAAAAAAAATGTACTACACTTAAAGAAAAGTTGTACTCAAAATAATAGGTAATTTAAAAAAATCTAAAGTTTTATTTTCATCACTTTATCCCAAAACCTTTAGTGAAAATATAATTTCTGTGATGAAAATCTTCCCATTCTTGTATGATTTTATTTAAAAACAAAACCTTAAATATTCAGTTAAAATATTTTCCCAACACAGCAGCTTTTTGGAGTGTCTCGAACTAAAGAAGAAGCTAGGTTTAACCCCCAAAAACAGAAATCACAACTTTACTAAGTTTTCTTT
Source organism: Cheilosia pagana (assembly GCA_936431705.1). Classification (NCBI taxonomy): domain Eukaryota; kingdom Metazoa; phylum Arthropoda; class Insecta; order Diptera; family Syrphidae; genus Cheilosia; species Cheilosia pagana. The sequence goes on from OW386169.1 coordinate 2,570,561, forward strand.
CTTTTTTATGTCAGCTTTGCTAAAAGTGGGCGTGGCAGTACAGCAATTTCCAACTGATTTTCAATTGTAACCGCAATTTTTTCATTTAATCGTCACATGAGAAATGCGACGTTACAAACTACGTATCCAATGATACCCTAGTTCCTAGAAAACCAAATTTGCAAAGTCTGAACGCAACCAATTATTTCATTGTGTTTTTGTTTTATCAACATGTCGTCGTTCATGAATTATGGCAAATAAAATGTGTCCGAAATTCAGATGGAACTGAAGGTCTCCTTATCATCACGAGCATTTTATTGCGCTTGTAAATAAAGAGTCATCCGATACGATACGATACGACACTTTTGACCTGTTGTGCTGTTTACTGATTTACTAAGGAATTTAAGAAAAATGCTCTTAATTTTTGTTTGCATTGGAAGACGCGTTTTCGAACAGCTGGGGTCGTGCGTCGTAAGTCTATACCAACTTATCGTAAAATGCCAACATACAAAAGAGTAATTGTAATGAAAATGCAATCCAAAATCAGCTGTCAGCTGTCATCTGTCAAATTGGAAAAAGTGTTGCCAGATTAAAAACGACACAAATACAAATTTGATTATATTTTGTTTAAATTGAAGTTTTTTTAACAAATTAAGGGCAACTGCATTCTCCAAATAAAACCGCCTTCAAGTAATTGTCTCCTCTACAAAATCCTCTAACAACCTACTTCATAGGACATGTGATCTGAAAAATTAATAAGTGTCATTGTTGGGCACTAAAATTGGAATCAGCAAATAAAGAGGCTTTCAGTGTGGGGGGCCTGCTCGGGTTTGAAGGTTATATTGTTTTTACTAAAATGGCATTCCAATCACGTACGTGTCCCATGCGTTCACAGATAGGCAGGCACGAGTCGTATTTCCTGGTATGGACAAACAAAGCCAAACCAATATGTAGCTGCTCCATATGATAGAATTTAATTTTGCCTAAGTGTTATCCTTTTTATTATTGTCGGTCTCGCTGAGATTAAATTATAGCCGTTGCTCTTGTGGTGATTCTAATAGGATTTCGCCAGCCCGCAAACACAATGGGAATGCGGATAACACAATAAAAATCTCCGGCGAGACTGGAGATTATGAGCTTTGAAGTTTTATTTGATTTAGTGCCGCAAATGTAGATATATATGCGTTCACATTTCGGTCTGATAATTATTTGTTAAGGGAGGAAAAGGGGAGGGAGAATTTCTACAAGTTGCTGCTGCTTAATTGAAATTGGTTGTTGAGTAAATATGACCCTTAGATTTTTCGCGGATTTATGAAAATAAAATAAGGTAGTAAGTATTACTTTATATTACCTGGCATTACCTAGCATTACTTCAGATTGTTTCCCAGTGTTTCCGGGGACCGTTGCGTGGATTTTACATTACTTTTAAATGCCGAATATTACATTCACTTACCTTACAGGGTTTTTCTTTAAAATTGACAGTAAAAGGCTCCACGATTTGACAATTATGAGGTCTTAAAATGGACAGGTAATGCTTGGTAATGCTCGGTAATAGACTTTGAGTTGTTTCTCGAAAATAGGTCCACCTTCTGGAATGATTTTAAATTGTTTGCTACAAATAGTCGTTGCTCCTTGCTACCAGTCCTTTAATCTCCATATCCTCATATTTATAATCAAAACCAGGACCCCAGCTACTTGACAAAATGCACACCATCCCGCATTAATCCACAGAGCAATTTGCCAAATGGATTCTTAACAATTTGCAACTAATTCGATACATTCTTCATAAACTCCGAAATTCATTCCCAAACATTACCACAATTCACTTTATGTTTCCAGCCCACAGAAACCAGCAAAAAAAAAGGAATATCTGTCGCGACAAAAATATGCACACGTTTCCAGATGATTTATTGTAATGACAGTTTCCACTCACTTTACAATTTACAATCCTGCCGCACACACTCCTCAAAAGCTTTCTCGAAATATATGAGAGAGCTCCTCGAAGGACATTAAATTCCATGTACCTACTCGTACCATATCCTTCCGACGAGTACAAGCTTCCCTTTTTTATTTTTGTTCCCGTTTTTCTTTTTTTTTGTATATCCTCCCTAAGAATGAATTACACTTAATGCATTTGTCTGTGGCGAGGACATTTTTACAAATGGAATCATATGGAAATGAATCTCTGTATCCTTAAGCTGTATGAATCAAATTTTTCGCAGCCGACATATGCATCCAAACGATGCGATTGCCAGAGAAGTAGGTTAATTACTAGCTAATTGATTGCGGAGGTCCTTGAACAAGGCAAACGATCATTTGGACGTTTTTTTTCATGATATTCACATTTTTATTTATTTTTAATTACAAAAGTATATATAGTTTTCGTTTAAAGTATAATAAAAGTGGATGCGAAATTTAAGGACGCATGTGGCTCCGTCTTAGCGTTGCTTTAAAAATTGGTCAACACTTTTCGATAGGCATATGTATGGGTAATTATTTTTTCGAACCACAACACACGAGTCCTTAAGCTATTTCTATGTATAAATGGTATGTATAAATTGAACACAAGAGCATGCAAACTTATGAGCTACAAAAAAAATTAAAAGTGCAAAAAAAAATTGAAGAATGGTTTAAGTTTTTGAAAATTCAAGGCTCGGGTGCCGTATTCCATGCAAGCACCCGCACCTTAAACCCTAAACTGGATAGTCCAGCAAATCCTTGATGCGTACATATTCGTTTATTCTCTACCATCCGTTAGAGGTACGCCTCTCGGCTCCTGGCGCAGCAGAGCCCGAAAAACGTGGCGATGAATTCGATGAGGACGGCATGCAGAGAGCGGCTACCTCATTAGCCTGCATCGTATGAATGGCAACTAAGAGTTTCTTGCGTGCACCAAATGCCGTAATGCCCATCTGAATAAGGTCGTCTTCAGTCAGTGTTGTGAACATTTCCAAATCAATTTCGTTCAAAACGAAGGTCTCTACAAAAAATATTTAAATAAATGAGTGTAAGGTGGTTTTTTTAAAAAAAAAAAACCCACTTATGTAATGTTCCAATCCGAGAGTTGTCAAAAGGGAATGAATGTCCTTATGCTGGGACATTTGTATACGGCGATTCAATGGTGTCGAATCGACAATTCCAGTTGTTGCCCCCAGGCAATATGGAGAAATTGCTACTCCGCCACTGGCAGGTCCACTGCCACCTCCACCTCCGGCATTGCTGTTGCCGTTATTTGCGCCGCTACTACCTCCGCCTGATCCTCCTCCTCCTCCGCCGCCAACACCTTGAGCTGCTGAGCCGCAGCCACTATTGCGATTCCATGCAATGTCGTCAACCGTTTCCAGTGGCGCCGGCGAGGTACGGCTTAGTGCCAAACCAATCCAGTTGGGGTTCGGTGTGCGCAGCTCACCGCTAATCGGGGCTCGTTCCATGGCCTTAAAACCAATGACACGTTTCATGTCAAAGTCAAGAGCGCGTTGCTGCTTAAGGGAGAAAGTTATGTTTGAGAATTTTTTTGAGAATTTGCTGCTTGAATGTTTTTGGTAAGACGTAAGCGAGAGTCACTGTAGTAAGCCACCTTAAGTGAGTGTATAAAAATGGCATAAGAGAATAACTTTCGACACAGCTTAAGCCCAAATAAACGTCAATTTTGGTCTCAACCGTTGGCTAAGTTTGAATTAGTATTTACTGTAAAAAGTCACTCAATAGTTTCGATATGAAGGTAGAAGCTAAAAGTATCGACAATGGCAGCTCTCAGTCACTGTCATTCAAGTCGCAGTCATCTCCGTCAAATTTCTCTAATTCCTCCATCACAGTCACTTCAGTCACAGTCACCTTAGTCGGAATTACCTAAGTCACAGTTTTATAAGTTTCCTCTGGCTCTCTTTACAGTCATCTCAGTCGCAGTCACCCCAGTCTCAATCACCCCAGGCACAGTCACATTAGTCACAGTCACCTCAGTCGCAGTCACCTCAGTCACAGTCACCTCAGTCACAGTCACCTCAGTCACAGTCACCTCAGTCACAGTCCTCTCAGTCAAATTCCCCTATAATTTAAACAGTTTAAAGTCAAGCTACTACCGTCTAAGTTACAGTCACCTCAGCCAAAGTCACCTCAGTCACAGTCATCTCAGTCACAGTCACATTAGTCACAGTTCTATAAGTCTCATCTGAGTCTCCCTACAGTCACATCAGTCGCAGTTACCTCAGTCACAGTCATCTCAGTCACAGTCACCTCAGTCGCAGTCACCTTGGTCACAGTCACATTAGTCACGGATCTATAAGCCTCCTTTGAGTCTTCTTACAGTCACCTCAGTCGCAGTCACCTCAGTCACAGTCCTCTCAGTCAAATTCCTCTATAATTTGCAATTTTTAAAGTCAAGCTACTACCGTCTAAGTTACAGTCACCTCAGCCAAAGTCCCCTAAGTCACAGTCACCTTAGTCATAGTTACCCCTCAGTCATAGTTTTATAAGTCTTCTCTGAGTCTCGTCACAGTCACCTCAGTCACAGTTTTATGAGTTTCCTCTGAGTTTCGTCACAGTCACCTCAGTCATAGTTTTGGTAGTCTCCTCTGGGTCTCATATTGATTCAGTTCCTCTATAATTTGAACAGTTTTAAGTCAAGCTACCACCGCCTAAGTCGCAGTAACCCCACTCAAAGTCACCTCAGTCAAAATGTTAGTCCTAACTTTGATGTTCCTCTATCTTCCAAGACCTCATGTCACCTCCAACTTCCATTTCAAATGCATTCTCCAACTCACCCTCAAATTAAAGTGCTGATTGCGATAATCGTCCGGTCCGATACCACCCGCAGTGCCGCCCAGTCCCAACAGCACCCCATCGCTTGAGCGTCGTCCACCCCGACAGCCAGCCTCACTGCTGTACGTCGAGTCCGGTGAATACGGGGCATGCGTCTGAGCTCCCTGTTGTCCAGTATACGGCGGATAGGCCTGCTCCAATGAAGTAGTACTGCTACTAAAGCTCTGATATCCGCTCGTATTATGACTGTTGCCATTGCTGTTCGCATTGGCAATGCTGTTCGAAGCGTTGCTGCTGTTGCATCGGGATGTGTTGTGACTGTTTCGGGGCGAGATACTGGTCAAGGGTGTAGCTGCACCCGCCGCTGACAAATAGCCACTGTTATTATTGTTATTATTCGCTTGATTGCGATGGAAGCTATTGTTGTGAACTTGTAGATATTTCTGAGTCGGCACGCATACACCGGTCGGGGTGCCCTGATACTTGTTGGCATAAATGTTCAAGTTTTGCGTATGCGCATTGTTGTTATTGTTGCTGGTATTGAAGGCGTTCGCATTCGATTGTGGCGACACAGTCGATGTAGCCTTACCAACGGTCGGTGTCAATGGACTGTCTGGATAGCTGGCCAGAAGCGATGTCAAGGTGCGACGGTAGGCCGTCTCGAGCTCTTGGTCCTTGGGCGAGAAATACAACGACGGTATTTCCGGCTTGATCAGACTCGTCTTGAGGCGCAGAATGTCGTGGCGTGCCTCGTAGATTTTATCGATAAACTTCTCCACGCCCTTGATAACCACGGCCATCGTGCTTTGTCGTTGTTTCTGTCGCAGGGATATGAATACCCCGTACTTGGAGCTGAGGCTCATTATTTCCGAGGCATCGTTTTGATTGTCCGGAAAGTCAAATATCAGTGCAATTGGTAGATTGCCCTAAAAGCAGTTACAATTGTACAAATTGGAGGGGATTTTTGTTGATCAACTCACCACTAACTGCTGTCTGGCTCTGTAAACCCCACCGATTGTGCCGGTTATGACCACCTGGGATCTGCGGATCGGCTTCACGTTCGCATCGCACAGTTCGGGAAACCTTATCTGGAAGAGAAGTTGAGTAGAAAATGCTCAAAAGCTACACAGACAACAAAGACTAGAACAACGCCAACAAAAAAACACATGTAGAACGGATACATATTTTAAGTGAACCTCTGTCTTGGTACGCTCCATGATTGTCACAAGATTTCCATTGTTCTTGCCCTTAACGATCTCATGGTGTTGAGGGGAGATTTCCAACTGCATTTGCACCAACATCTCAGACTGTAAGATACAAAAAATCGACGAGGGGTGTTTTTAGACAGAATCTCAAGACTGTAGGTTTGTAAATTCAAAGCTAAACGCTCTTAGACTATTTAAGACGACTTAACTCACCGCATGTTTGCCGCACGTGCAGTTGATCAATAGCTGCGTTGCTTCCTGCACCTTATCAGCGTCCTTCTCGGATCCCTTCACCAAAACCAGCGACGAGTGCAATTTCGGCCTCGACGAGAATATAACCTATGCCAAAGAATTAAGTATGCAACCTCAGCGGAGCAACTCAAACCCTACCTGAACGTTGAACTTAATCTCCACCTCCTTGATGTAGGGTGTATCATGATCCGGAATGGGTTCGCCCTCAGCCCGGATCGGCAACTCGAACGACATGAGGAGCGGCGTCGACAAACGCACTAGGGCTCTGGCTCGCTCGACTCCCTCCAGGCTACCGCACAACGACACCTGATTACTTTTCTCCGTTGGATTCGATCGATTCGAATCGGGAAAGTGTATGTGGGTGGCAGTGTCCTCCATGATGCGCTTAATATTGTTGCCACCGCGTCCAATGATGTACGAGTGATCGGTATAAGAGACGTCCATCTTCATGATGACCCTCGAGCCCTACCCCATCACAAACTTGCTCAAATTATCTACACCAACAAAAAATATCGCCACCAACATACCCTTGAATCAAGACTTGCTAGAATGCGTTCCTTTGCCAGGACAACATCGTCCGGTTTGCCAACTATGCGCACATGCGGATCTGAAAGAATTCAATCCAAATTTGTGGGGGCATTGGCCAACTTTGTGCACCACTTACCCTTCTTGCTTTTGGCTCCGATTTTAAGTCTGCACGGCCAACTGATGTACGTTTCAGTTGTCTTCATAACCTGCAAAGGAACCAGAATTGAATAAAGAAACTCTCTCTATATAGCAGGTCTGATTCCTTACGCTCTCGAAAAAACACTCGGCGCTATTTAGTCCTTCGACATTGCTCTCAACTGAAAGGCGAACTATATGAAAATCGATAAACAAATCCCTTGGAGGTCTTACCCTTAATCATGTTCTCCAATTTGTGACGATCGACTTTGAAGCGTTCCGTGTGCAGGTCCTCCGGATTGGATACGCCCAGTTTTATAGCAATCGCTCGTATGTCACTCCAGTCGCTGTCCGCTGATGATATCTCACTTTGGGTCTCGCTGGGGGCTCCGCTTGAGGTAGCAGCTGCGTATAGCAGCTTGTTCAATGGCGAACATGGGGCCATCATTTTTGACAGAACTATTATTGTGGCGGATATCCTTGTTAATAAATTGAAGAGGCGCAAACTTTTGTTGGCTTGTTGTACAGAGTTGTTGTTTGAAGTTGTTTGAGGTTGTGTATACTGATGTCGGTTGTATGATGATTGATGGTATTTGGTCTTAAACGAGAGGCGACAACTTAATGAGTTATTCGGTTTGGTACATGATTACATGGGGTTTATTCAGCCTGGATGAATAATTGTTAACACAGTTAGAAGTTTTATAGCTGTTACTTTTGAAGCTGTTCTTTTTTGACATTTGACAAGTAGAAACTACGCCATTACTAAAAATGGAACGATACACGCTTCAACAACGCATTGAAACTATAAAAATTCACTTCAAAAATGATCCGGAATTCCATCGAAAAATCATCTTGACTGATGAGGCCCATTTCCACCTCGGTGGCTACGTCAACAAGCAAAATTGTCTCGCATCTGGGGCTCGGAAAACCCAAGAGTTATTGTTGAGAAGCCTCTCCATCCTCAACGTGTGACTGTTTGGTGCGGTTTATGGTCCGGCGGGGTCATTGGACCTTACTTTTTCGAAAATGGATCAACAGTTACGGTGAATGGACTGCGCTATCGAGAGATTATTTATGATTTTTTATGGAGTTGGATGGTATTGATCTGGACAACGTTTACTTTCAACAAGACGGCGCTACGTGCCACACAAGCAACGAAACCATTGATCTTTTACGGGAAAAGTTTCCGGACCGTGTTATCTCTCGAAGAGGTGATCACAATTGGCCAACCGAGATCTTGTGTTTTAACACCTTGCGACTTCTTCCTTTGGGGCAACGTGAAAGATAAGGTCTACGACAACAGCTCAGCGTCGATTCAAGACCTCAAAGATGGAATTCGTGAGTTTATCGAGGACATAGGGCAGCCACTTTGCGATTTTGTTATGGAAAATTTCATGAAAAGGATATGGTCCTGTAAGCGTGGTCGTGGTGGCCATTTGGCTGATGTCGTTTTTCATTATTAACGGCATACCTTCCTCTTTACTATGAAATAAATATCCGATCATTTATCTCAAACTATTGCATTTTTCTTTGAATATCAAAATAACACTTCTATTGGAAAACCCTGTATTTTTAGTTCTCCAGGACCTAGAGCCTTTTCATCCCAAACGTGTTTTAAAAAATGCCTTAGAAACGTGGAAGATTCTGTTGCATTCACGAGTTTTTCAATGTGACTCGTATATAACTTTTCAACTTCGAACACCGCTGCAACGCATAAATGATTGCAAATGTGTTTAAAGCCGGTCGTACACTAAGTGCGCATTGCACAAATTTCGGTTTTAACACATTCAACTCTAATTTATGAAGAAATTTTGTTGGATATGGTTGGGGGTCCTTGCCCAATGGGTTGCTCAACTGGTGAACGCCGAATGAATTCGTTTTGCTTGGTGGACTTAGTTGAGCATCGTGTTGAGCAACTGCTCGAAATGAAAGTTTTCAATGCCGAACCTAATTTTGTTCGGGATAAGTTGCGGAAATACACCGAATGGTACTGCGCTCCCGATTTTCTTGCTACTCGTGGCTGTTTTGTGTACACTATTCAAATTTAAGGTATGCTACAGCTTACAGCTATCGAGTCTGTTCGAAGTGTTGCTCAACTTTTGAAAATTGCAAGCGCGTCGACCAATTTACACCCAGGGATCTACTTTAGAAAAAGGTCTATATTCCTTTGTAAGACTTACGGCCGTGTTATTCACTCGGTTTAAAAACGAGGTTAAAACGCTTTTAAACCAAGAAAATAAACCCGACTAAACCATGCGCTTTTAAACCCGAAAAATTTAAACCTGCCTACGTAATATTCACTCGGTTTACCTGGTTTAAGCTTTTGGTTTATTTTGGTTTATTTTAAGTACTATAAACTATTTTAAACCTCACGTTTGACAGTTCGGGCAAAGTATGCCTGTTATTATGAAGGTATGAGAATATTCTGAAGTGCTTCAATTCATTTTTAGTTGTGGTTTTCATTTATTTCACAAGGAAAAATTTGTTAAATTTATAAAATGGCTACACGAAAGGCAGTAAAATAAATATGTCTATATATGCCGTAAGGGCGTCAAACCGCACGTTCCACCTGACACACGTCTTCCTCTTCTGATCGTTTCTTGAACTTCAGACAAAAAATTCAGTGAATATTATGAAAACTGATTTAAACCTTCAGAAAAACTACGTAAACCGGTCGTTGGAGAGCGGTTCAAAATCGAAGTGGTTTATCTGACAAAAGGTTTAAAAAATTACGTTTATAAAGTTTAAATCGAGTTAAACAAAATTTAAACCACGGTCTTAACTAAACCACTTTTTAAACCGAGTGAATAATACGGCTGTAAGAGATTGAAAAAGCCAACAAAATATTTGATCGGACTTTGGGAATGTCTATTGACTGAAGCTGTGGACAGTCGCTGCTTCCACCAAGTTTTGGACGAACTTAGTAAAAGTCGTTGGACAAGTCGTCCATGGCCATTTTATACCAATTCGACACATTTACGCAAGACTTGAACTACAGACTAATTCAACTCATCCACTGACATTTTATGAACTTAACCGCCAGCCAAAATACGCAACCACATTGGAAATGCCGAATTGCCTTGTGGATGAGTTGTCCAACAGTTGAGTTGTTTCGAATGGGAGTTGCAGGGGAATTACAAGGCCATCGATCGGTTGTAGAAGGCTGTAGCTGAACTCCGTTTTGCATTAGAAATATTAATTTTTGAAGAACGCCATAAGTTTTTGAAAAATTTTAATCAAATTCAAAACTGTCCCAAAAATTCCACTCATCCCTCTTCCTTTTTCTTTAAAGTTTTAAGTTCAAAATAAAAAATAAAAAATCTTGTCTAAAAATATTTGGAAAGAAATATTTCCCATAAATTTTCATGACACACACTATCAACTTGTACATAGCCCGCTGCCATTTATTCACTTGACAGAAAGGGATGGATGTATTCACTTTTGATGACGTAGCTCTCTTGTCTATGTTTATTAAACATGAGTCTAACTGAAATTGTTTCCGCAAATTTAAACAATGTTTCCAAAATAAACCAGAAAAAAAACTGAAAAAAAATAAACTAACCCCCAAAAACGGTCAAAAGTATGAGGAAATTTGTTATCACCTGTCTTGCAAATTCACTATAAAGTTCGAAATAAATTTGATGCAACTTCAATGCGTTTCTGTCAGCTGTGTTTCCACTCTCCAACACCAGCGGTGTTTCGCGTTGTCCAAAATTAATCACTCGATTCACTCAAAGACCGGCCAAGGCGAGAAGTTAAATTCAAAAATTCACTGATATCCAAAGGGGAAGTATCAAAATCAAAGACCCAGCAGTCAATTATACTAGATAATTTCCGTCCGTCAGGTTTAACACTTGCAAAGCAACTAAGGCGACGAATTTAGTCGACAACAAAACACCGTATCCCTTTAACGGAGATCTTGGGGTCACTGACCGTTTAGCGGACAAATTTCACAAAGCAAATTTTAAACAATTTCTCACAAGAACATCAAAAATCAAGCAACAGGTCGATGACCGGTGTTGTTGCATTTAAATTTGTCTAGCAACATGTTGCGGGGGGTTTCAAAATGTTGCCAAAGGTCTAGAAAGGGACCGGTAGCCTCAAAAAAATAAATAAATGATCAGATGTACATAAGAGAGCTCGCCCATTACAACATGTGATTTGTGAAATATTGCTTACCTCGCACAGATCCCGTTCGCCTCAGTAAATGTCCTGTATGTCAGTCAGTTTCACTCAAAAGTCGGTATTATTATTAAATTTTATTAATTTACAAATGTATAGTAATTTTTTATATTATGCATGTGAGAGTTGCAAAATTTTTGATCAACAAAAATTATTCCGTCAGTTATAGTTTGTGGATTGTATTTATTTACAGTTGCATTATTATATAGGGATAGATATTATATAACAAAAACACGCGACAAACAAAATATTTATGGTTAATGTTTGGATAAAAAAAAAAAAAACTTGTGGGAACAAGAGAGAGATGATCTCCTTTCCCAAAAAAAAATAAATTTGATTATGAACGAAGTAAAGTCAAAGAAGAAACGACACAAGAAGAAAAAAAAACGAATAATAGATTAATCCTTTAATCGTCGAAGTAGGAAACGAATTTGATCAAAGATCAGAAAAAAATATATACGAATTAACCACACGATAAAATTTTAATTTGTTTGTTGTTGCGTTGTATTGGGGTATTTTTTTTTTGTGTATTAGCGAGTGAAAGAGAGTGACTTGAGCTGCGGACTGGAGCTTGGCTTGATTATCACTGAGGGTACTGGGTTGAGTGGCAGGCAGTGGGTGTGCGTTGAACAAAGGCTGTGTAACGGCACAAATTGTTTGTGGACCAAGTCGGAGCTGGGTTGAGAAAAACAAATTTTATCAAGTGCAGTTGGTAGTACAGTGTGGGGTGCAAGTAGGCCCTTTACGCATATTTAAGGCACTTCAACTTTGCATAGACATTGAGGCCTTTTTCAGTGAATCCTTTGGAAAACTGAATGAAATTTAATTCAAAATAGAATGTGCAACAAATGTGCACACAAGCCGCCCATAATTCCAGTAATGAACTAATGAGCTCTTGAGCTCCTTTCACCTCCAAATACATTGCTCCACTTGTGCCGCTCCCCGGCGCATTGTTTGCTTACTAATTACACCCTCGTCGTATGAAAACACGCCTCAGCATTCAAATCATTTCCATCCTTCACCCTTTCAATTAAAATTATAAAGCACCCAACCCGGCAGCCGCCACCTGTTTGCGAGATTCTTTTCAAAGTCCACCAAAAGATTTTTATTCTGTTGACACTCAACCATGGCGGATTAGCAGCACGATTCCCGTCACGGCTATAAGACAGTCCTGTAAAGTTGAAAAAAAAGAGCTCGCCCCATAAATAAGCAAAAAAAGGATTCGTTCCTCTATACATACACAGTGCAGTGGTGAAACTTAAGTGCTAATGCGTATACACGAGATTAGGATAATAAAGTTGCGGAAAAACTTTCTACGGCTGGCTGTGGTTGCACCTTCATCTTCATTCTTGGAGTCATTATCTTGGGACAAAGCAAACATCTACCGAACAATGGGCAAAGGCCATTAACACTTCATTTAATTTATATTCATTGGGGTTGCTGTCCTGTCGGCTGGGGGTACCTACTCCAACCAACCCCTACAGCTGGAAAAGAGTTGCTGTACTTGAATTATAGTTTTTCGATAATTCGAATTGTAACTGGGTACTTATGGCCAACAATTGGATAAGTTTTTGGTGCCAAATTGCAAACTATAAATCAGATATCGAAACTTTCGAAAGGGGTGAAGTTTTACAAACCCAAAATAAAATGTTGGAGATTTTTATGAGCGTAAAATATTTTTTGCTAAATGCTTTTGGGTTTGGGTTGGGTATATGTTTATGTTGTTCGACGAGTTGTTGCGAGTTGAAAGGGTTTTCCGCGAGTTGTGGTTATATTCATCCTCCGAAGCAAATGAAGAAATGTTCAAGTCGAAAAAAAACAACATTTATTTTAGTGGTGAAAGTTTTTCTTGCGGACATCGAGGGTGAAGGTGGATGGAAGGGAGCGGAAGCCATTGGAAAAAATGTATTTCCGAAGGGGGTTCAGATTGTGATTGTGGTTTAATCAAAGTTTTAGCGCTCGTAAGTTTGTATTGCTTTTCTGTAGTCAATTTTGTTAGAGGGGGACGGGTCTTCCGATTTAGGGTCAGAAATAGTTCTTTCTTAAATCGACTGTAAGAACGCATGTGAAGTTCGCATTCGTGCGGTGCCATCGTAATGAGTAAAGGAGTATAACTGGACAAGATGTTCCAAAATCAAGCGAAATGGTAAAAAGTACGACCTTTGCGAAACAGCCGTTTTTCTTCCACGGTCAAATATACCCTATCCCTAAAAATTTAGACCAGCCCAGCTTCTCTTTTAAATCTTGAAGAAGCCAAAACTTGTTCAATCGTATTTCATGATTTTTTACAAGTTAGTTTCCTATCTTTGTAAGGGACCAGTTATAGCGATACGTAAAAAGCAACCGAAAAAAATTTATTTTGCTTTTTTGGACCACTTAACGATAATGCTTGAACACAATCTTGGTCTTAAAATGTTGCTTATGAAATATAAAGTTAGTTTATCAAAAAAAAAATTAGCAAATTATCTTGAAATTTTTGAAAAAAAAAACATTTATTAATTTTTCTGTAGGTACGTAAAATTTTGTTCGTTCAGAAAAATAAATGAATTCTTTTTCTAGAAAAATTTAAGATAATTTACTTACTTTTTTTTTGATAAACTAACTTTAAAATTCCTAAGCAACATTTTAAGACCAAGGTTGAGTTCAAGCATTAACGTTAAGTGGTCCAAAAAAGCAAAAGAAATTTTTTACGGTTTGGTTTTTCGTGTCGCTATAACTGCACTCTAAGTCCCCAAATAGTTGTCTACAGCAAGTTCTCAAGTTCGAGCGGAGCTGGCAATATTTTCGGATAAGCGCTTTGGGTACTTGCTTACAGCTCCAACAATTACTTGATCTTCTGGTGGAAATATAAGATCAATGGTTGGTGTATATGCTGGGAATTTAATGCCGTGCACAAACCATTTGCAAAAGCTCCGAAAGCTCACCTGTCTATGAGCGAAAAACAACCATAGGGTTCTATACTTGGGTATGAGATTTGGGATGAATATAAAAGCTCGCAAATAGTTTTTTTCGGAATGCTCTGGTAAGAAAAGCTTCCTCGATAAAGAGCAGTAGGTAGCTCTACAGTAAGCCAAGACCCCGTATAGCTCGAAACGGAAAATTCTTTGCTTCGAGGTATTCTTCGGAACATCTATTCGGAATATTTCTCCGACATTTTGTAACGCATATCGGCGAATTACGTTGAAGTGCGATGAAGTGCATTTTTTTCTATAATTTTTGACAGGTAAGTTCCGATATCCTCCTACAGAAATTGGTTGCGGAATTTGCTTACGATTTGGATTTGAGCCTCCGACAGAGAATGCGTTGCGGAGAATTTTCCGTTCCGACGGATACCTCGCTAGGGCCGAATAAATCGTTTATGAGATTTTCAAATCCATGCTTACACTGGTCTACCCTCCCTAGAAATGCGTGTTAAAGCACCCGAAAGCAAGCTGCTACATAATTATGACAGCAAAAGTTATCGAACCGGTTCAAATTAAAATACATAACCTTTCCTTGTCGACCTACATTTAAAATTGCCAACCACAGCGAGTTGAGTCCTTTTTAAAAGGTTTGTTAAGGTCGACGGAGCTTTAAGTCTTTAGAAAATTCTCTCAGTTAAAATACGTCATTAGTAAATGCGTCCTTACGACAATCTTATCAACAACAATAGCTGCGGTATCGTGAACAATTAAAGCAGTTCCCAATGCAACCCATTTGTTAAATAGTAGCTCAAAATCCATTTCCTATTTATGTACTCACCGACACTTCAAATACTTACTTATCTCCACAAAATGTAAAGCCCTTTAACCAGACAACATTTTTTTTTGAAATTTATGAATCCTTCCATCTTATCCGCTTTAGCTGCGCTGTTGTTCTTCGAGTCTTTTGCAACATTTTACATCAATATTTCATTTTTACTCCCCACTGTATCCGTTGGCAATTCATTCTAAATGTCTCTTGTATCAACAATATCCTTCCAAATCACTACCTTTAACCCATTGTCCATTCTGTGAAGAAAATAAATTTCAAAAGAAATTCATCTTCCATTCATGAAAATGAACAAAAAAAAAATAAAAATAAAACCCCTAAATGCTAAAGAAGACGCCAGCAAAATGTTTCGGCACAAAAGAATATATCCTTTCAATTTTTAACAATCTTCTCTCGGAGACTTTTGCGGTCAAAACTATTATAATCGGCCAATAGGCCGTTGAAAAAGTAATAAAATAACAACAAAAAGAGTCCTGCACGGCATTATTCACGGAAAGGACTTTAATGGAGCGATCTTCTTTCTATTGTTCAATATTTATTTCGATGGCTTGACAAAGCTGTTCGAATACACAGAGGAGGTGGCTATTGTGTGTACAAAGTTGTATGTGCAAGTAGGACATCATTTTCGGTGGTCAATTAAGGGCATTTCCGAAGGATGGACCGAGTGATGTTTACTTTTTTAAATGACGTTTGTATATTTGCCTTCCTATACGTTTTTTTTTGTATTCGCTAAGCTTTCATGGGATATTAAAACAAATATACGGACCATCATCCTGTTGAATCAGAATTTCCATTTCACATCAGTTAGTTCTATTTTTTGTGTGCATAACAGCATTTGTTCAATTTCAGTTTGTTTGCTCTTTTGTAGCGTACAATATTGAGTGGTCAAATATAATTTTTGATCGGCAATGCACAAAATATTTTAATTGGAGATAGTTGTAGAAGTCCATTGCAGCGTGAAGTCCATTTAATAGAGACCATGATGATGTGTCCCTTAATTGGAAGCAATTCACTTATGGGTGTCAATTTATGCGTACACTGCACACTTTCCTATGCACGTGATGAATCGATAGTTTCTCGGTCATTTAAGGGTACCCTGTGAAACTTATTCAGGGTTAAAAAAAATATCTGCTTTTGCAAAAAGTTGCATGTGAAAACATTTTTCAAATAAGTGCGCCTTCGATGGCGAAGCTCTCCGGCTTGAGCATTCCATATATAAAGAAGCTTTGGTTTTTGCAAGCTTTTGAGCAATTACAGCTTGCGTAATCTCCACCAAAGATGGCTTTATAATTCGATGTTTTGTGACCGACCAATTTGGGGGCTCAACCGAGTTTTGAATAATTTCTAAACCGTCATATTGTAAAGTGTTAATTTTAGAATATTTACTGAAATTACTACGTTTGATATGGTTCCTATTAAAAGACGTTTAATCCTTGGCGTTTGTAATTGTTAACTTTTTGCTTTTCTAAAAAAAATCCTTTAGTAAACTTTTGGTACTATTTAATTGGATTCCTGATTTTTTGAAATACACAAATCCGTTACTGAACCAAACTTCTTAAGCATTTACTACAAAAAAAAATCAAGCGTCCTGCTTCCCTCCTTGGACAAATTTGTCCCGATTTCCATATTCGCTCAACGTTTATTGAATTAATTTTATCTCATACAAGTTCGCCCAAAATTCTAGATAAACTCGATTCAACGCATTTATGACAACTTGCCAAAATGTGAAATGGATCAGTGAAAATTCCGGCTTTTGGGATTTTTTCAACATAAAATTGGGATCAATAAAATCCCCATGAAAAGCCACTGTTTTTGACTAATTCAGTTGGTTATGCATTCAAAATCATCTCAATTTTAATTCGAATCAATGTATAGTGTCCACAATAAAATCTCTGACATTCGGAGGATACCTTCGAGTTCGAAAACCATTGATAAGAACAATGACATTACCAGTTCTATTTACATAATGTTGAATCAAGCAGTATTTGGTTGTGGCTGTTTGATGGATAAAACACAGAGTGACACTTCAACTGGCTAATTGACTAGCGGTTGTCCTAATCGAAATAAAAATCACACCTAATTTGAATTTTGCACAATTGAAAATGAATGAAATTTAATGATTCAATTGTGGCTTTAAACAGGACATTTAATAAATCGATTGCAGTTGTTTAAATTACCCATACGATATGGTCAACATTTTTAAAGATGGATATTTACGGCTTATTACATTTTTACAGGACTCTTTCTGAGAAAAAATTTCCCTTTAATTAACCAAATGGAATGAATTGTACAATGATTCTTCGTTTATGCTGTTTAAAAGTATTTATTTTCATTTTCCATTCGGTATTTTTGTTTCTCCTCTTTATTGCAAATAGATATGAACACTCATTATTTAATAATAATTTTGTAATAATAATATATGAGGGGAAAGTATTTTTTTGTTTTTCGTTTGCTGTATAATTGGGAAGTATATTTACATTTCTGGGTTGACAATTAAAATTACATTTTTTCATTACATGCTTGGTTGTTTAAATTTACAGGTTTTTTTTCGTAAATATATATATATAATGTTTTTTATTGAACTTAATTTACAGTACGTACTTGTATAAATACAAAAATATAAAGTTTGTTGTGAAAATATTGTTTGGCAATTTTTTGTTCTGCATTCGTAAAATTATGCTTTCTGGGAAGGGTCCTGATAATTGATTCAGAATCGAAATGAGTTTCCTTAGAAACAGAAGTAAAAGACGATTAAATTTCTGAGAAATTAGTGGCCACAGTGTACTATTTACTTTTGAGGCTTAAATTGGAATCATAATAAGGGAAAACGTTTAAAGGTGTGCGACCATGGACTGGACATTCGATATTGAATACCAAAAGGTTGGTTTTCAAACAGAAATGTGTCTTCTTTTCTTTGTGAATAAAATAACAAGGAATGGACTTGGTTTTGAATGATTTATGACATCGTTAAAAATCAAAATATAAGAGCGTTTCATAGTTTCGGCTATATCATAACGTGTGGTTCAGCAATTTCCGACGTGGTGGTATGAATATAAAGGACGTCGAGCGTCAACCCACCAGAAACCAAATTTTGGCTAGACGTTTAGAAAACTAAGGCGTGTGAAAGCTGATGCTATTTCAATATAAAAGAGTGTCTCTTGTCCAGCTTGGTCACTCTGGACCAAAAAAGGACCCGAAGTGTAGAGTTCTATTGGATTTCTGACTACTCCTGGCACGGCACGTGGCGAAATTGAAGCGCTGCAAAAGAATCAGATCAAACAGTGGGTTTGAGGCGCGGATATATTTGTATTCGCATTGTTGTCGCTAGTTGGCGTTGGTCGGAATCTGAATTGTTTGTGATTTAATACTATACATACTCTTAAATTGTTTAATGTGTTTTGATAAGTTTTTTTTATAAATTTGAAGGTCCCGGAGCGACATAGGGGAATAGCGGTTCCAAATGCGGCAGAAATACTTAAATAATCGAAGCTAAGTTTTTGTAGCATTCTATTCTGAAACTCACTCCGAAAAGTTGATTCTAAATCGAATCCCATCTAAGAATTTCGTAGAAATGAAACACATGTAGCAAGGTCAACTTTCTTTTCTATTTTAAATTAGTTTTCCGTTGTGGATTTAAATTTTTTGAATCGTTTGATTAGTTTTTGGTTCTCATTCGACTTAACCAGCGATCACTCGAATCGGAGTGGTTTAAACCAGAATTTTGTGGTTCATTTCTGAAGGCCTTACTGAGAAACATTCTGGGTGGGTTTGGGAAATTTAACCTGGGTTCGAATCACGTCCTCCGTGAACGAGCATTACGTGACGGAATTTTGTTGATTTAACATGTGAAACAAAAACAAATTTCGTCACGGAATGCTTCGTTAAAAATGATTACAAGTCCCGCACTGTATTCTAAAGGTTTTTATTGAATTTTGACTAAAAATCGCCGGTTAATTGTTTTATTTATAAAGTAAGGGACTGCACGAGACAGTGCCTAATAGTGTGAAGTTGGCAAATGTTATCCAAATGGAGGGTTGAATGAGAGAAATATTATTCAACATTTTGTTTTAGCAAGTACGTTAACAAGTTATTTGTGAAAAAACGTTCTTACTGTATATAGAAACACTATACTGAATAAACTGAAGTTTTTCTGATCGTTCAGAAGAAAACATATTTAACTTAGCTCTCAGTCGCTTGAAATTTGAACGCCCCATATGACACTAGCAATAGGGTTATCAGCTTTTTACTGCATACATTCGATGTTAGTTTCTATGATTTTTAAATTAAAATTTTCGAATGTAGATATTTAGATTTTTACGATCTTTTGTTTGAATTGTTTTGGTGGCTTTCCTTTTGATGGCGCAGAGTACCATTTGTCTAAAAATAAATAGCTAAAGGTTTCCCACACCAACCGAATTTCTTTTAAAGTTTTAAGGTTTTTTACAAACTTTCTTTAAATTGAGGTTGAAACCAATTTATATACGAATTATGCTCTCGGCTATCTAAAACAAGCCCGCTTTTTATTTATAATTCTCTATAGACACAAAATGATAAAAATAAAACATAAAACTTGCGAACCGTACTATGTACTGGGACGGAAATTATTTGCTTAAAATGTTTTACAATTAAATAAATAAGTAAATACTTGAAATTTATTTTCTTTGTTCATATTTCTTAATATATATTAAAGGTTCACCTATTTAATGAACTGCTACTATTTTTTTTTTCATTTCCTATTCGCTACGAGTAAATGAAGCTTTATATATTTTCTTGCTTATATATCTAAACTTAAGGAAGACAGCTTGCACAACACTAATCATAGATTAGAAATATACTATTTATTTATATTTGAAATTTATATTTCTTAGACTAAGTTTTTGTTTGTTTTGTTTTATTTTTTTTGATTTTTTTTTGAAGCGAAACAGCACTTTAAAAGTTGAAATGAAAATTCTTTTTACAAAACCAAGTTGACAAGTCCTTAAGGATTCGTCGAAGCATTCCCAAGTAGGTTTATATGTTTCTACTATATAAAAATGTAATTAACACTGTTCTTATGAGCTACTTTACTACACGTCCTCTTAATTGGTAATAACAGATAACAGTTTCATAATAATAATAATTTCCTTTTTGCGCTTTCGCCCGTTTGATTTTTATTTTTAATATTTAATTACAATAGGATCAGACTCTGTGCTAATTATTATTATCCCTACACACACACACTTTATGTGCCCAAAGGGGGGGCAACAGCAGCGCCTCGCCTAACATCAGCAACATAAGGCGGAATCGCAACACCGTTTAATCCTTGATGCGTTACCCATCCATGGCGTTGCTATTGCAAATAATAATAATAATAATAATAATTGCTGGATGACACTGCTTCCTTGGGTCTGATGCTGCTCCTTCGCATAGTGCTCTGTCTGCTGTTCCTGATGGCGATTATAGCGATGGCCATGTTGATGTTGCTCTGTTGAAGACAACACTCGATTTGTATCGATTTCATTGTCTGAATGATGATGATGATGGTGATGTCGCCGCGGAGAATGATAATATCCTTTCTCCGTTGACAGGAAATCATTAAATCGCCATCGTACAAAGAAAATTACAGCTACAACGACGATGACGACGAGGAGTATGGCTATGGCAACGACTGCGATGACAGCGATTGTAAACATTATCATTGTTGCATAAGCTCGGCTGCTGCTGCCACTAGGTCGTTTTTGTAGGATCGATGCTGCTGACACTGGTGTCGCCATTTGCGTCGTTGCAGCCGCCACAGCCAACACAATCAAATAGAAGATCCTAGCAGTCATTTCCGCATTTTCAATTTGACCTTTTAGCAGTTGCCGACTGACATTTGTTATTGATGACAATGATGCGGATGATGTGGACACAACAAGTCCATGTAGAAGAGATACTAGACGTCCTGCTGTTAATCCCTTACGGCGGAACGACGATATCGATGTGGCCGAGGATGTGGATGAGGCATCAGCTGCTGCTTGAAAATGGAGAAAATCAAAAAACAAAACACCAAATGAATACACACACACACATGTGAAATGAGAATCGGGCTCAGTATTACGAGGTGAAAGGATTCCGATTGGAATTTCAGATTTCGCCCATTTGAATTTGAAAGGAGTGAGTGGAGTATTTGGCGTGTTGGAATAAATTGGAGATTCTTTTGCTTTTTTTTTGTCTTTGTGCTGATCGCTTTCGAGGTAGGAATATATCCAGTTCAAGTATCGGTTACGGTGGATTCATGGGAGGAGGGAGGACTTAAACGACAGCGATTGGAATTGAAATGACTCAGAGTTCCGTGGGTTTACTGAAATGTAGCTACAGCTTTTTGCGACCAATCGTTTTCAAAGGGGGATACATTTTTATGCCGAAATGGATGAAGGACGGTTTTACGGTCGCGAAAGGTGGCTTAGTAAATAAAATTAAAGCGTATTTTGTGTGTTTTCTGGCGATTGAACCTGAGATTCAATGCTTAGCAAGCCAGCACTCTAGCCATTGAAACATTGATCCTGCAAACGGATATTTAAGACTCTCTTCAAAAATCGCAAGACACTTTTGAGACTGTGTATCTGGGAATTTACAAAAATTAAGAATGGAACCACCTCAAACATTTGGACACAGCTGAAGGGCCATTTCGTCCCACACTTTTAAATCAGTACAATGAGGCTTTTGGGGGTTTTTTGTGGGTTTTTGGTGGCGCCCCCGTTTAGTTTACAGATACCCTCCCTTAAGTTGGACTATTCCGCTCATGATCCCATGATGCATTCCATCGAAAATCTGACAGATCTGACACCAGAAGTTAGTGCCCATCTCAAGAACCATTTAGGGTGAATAAACCGAGCGCAGAGTTTCCCCTTTCGCAGCAATTTCCATCAAGGACATGCCAAATGTCGAGCGCACTGTTGGCACGTATTCCATCAAATACTTTCGGAACCAAATATCTTCGAATAACAACGCAAAAATCAAAATCAACACACAACATAGAAAAAAAGAGACTATCCCCTGTTATCCTTTGTTATGTGTTATACCTATACATATAGCAAATGCGATACTTATACAATTGTGTGGTCGACAATGTAAGTTGGTGATGGTTTCCTAGTTTGATGTTGCTAAAAGTGGTATTATACCGATAGAAGGACATAAGTTAATTTCATTTTCTACTGTTACTGCCAATCCCTGGGATGAAAAGGACAACACACAACAACAATTTGAAGAGAATAACGACAACGACAACGACAACGACGACGACGTAGAACTTTGAGCTGAGCTGAGGAGGAGAAAGCAACCTTGATGATGAGTGCCTTATTGTGTCCTTCCATTCATTCCACTTACACCGAAAAGACGGATTTGCTTCTTATACCGTCTTGGTTCGTGTTTTTTTGCTTCTTATTTTTTTTTGTGCTGTTGCCATTCTTGTTTCTATAGAGTGTAGTATTATGGGGTGCAAGATGCGTGCAACATCAGCGGAATGGTTAAGCTCTTCATTTTTATTCGTCGTCAACGTCGTCCTCATCGTCGTCGTCAGGATGAAGTTGATTCAGAGCTTCTCGTCGTCGTCATCCTATTGCGGGGGCATTCTATCCTTCCATCGTGTCGTCCTTTTCTGTTATATTTTATTGTGTGGACAGATCAACTCATAATTTTAAATTAAATTTATTAGGGCTGACATAGCAATAGCAGCAGCACTGAACAGGAACACTGATACCACCAGGGATAGGGACTAGTACGATGTCCTGCATACTGGGTATATGCAAGCATATGGCTATTTTTCTCACTGAGTTTTTTTTTTCTATGAATCATCCTTCATGGAAGTCAAGGATAACTTTGTAGTTAGAGACGGTCTACCTAATGTTGTTTTGAGTAAGAATTATTAGATGCTTTATGGCTATAGTTAGCAAGAGGGACTTGTCCGTCCCTCGTGTGTATGCTCTTTGTCTAGAAGATGGAAAACTATGATCCCCATTTTGTGGGTTTTTGATTGCAGCAGATTGTTGAACTGAGACCAGATGGACGGAGTTGATTTCGGACATCTGCTGTGACGGAGCAAGTGGAAAAGAGATTTTTTGAAGCTTTTTAAAGAGAGTTTTTGCAACTTTTAGCTTATTGAGGGTGCAAGGTTCTATCTTCATGTTCTGGAAATGCTGCGCCGTTAGAGTTACAATGTGGCCGATATTTATAGAGGGAAGAGCGTTAGGAAGTAAATTCCGTGTCGAAGTTAACATGAAAACTAGCTTCTAAAGGCTTCAAGAGACGCAGTTATGATTTGGTCTAATTTTTACCAGTTTTATACGTAGCAAACAAAAAACGTTGCATACTTTGTGGCGCTTAATTAAGAAGTGAATTGATTAACTACAACTTTTAACGCGAACTGACATCAAAAGAGTCTTCTATTGTAACTGGTACGAACCAACTTGTTGTCCACAAATGAAGGCAGTTAGCCAGGGATGTAGCGCTAACTGGGGATACTGAAAAGACGAAGAAATTAATTAACTGAAGCCGAGGTCTACACAAGACTTTAAAGCCACCTAAAGTAGTAAGTGGGTAGTCAAGTGACTTGTGTTGAATTTTAATCTTCAAAATTTCAAATCCCATCTTCTTTGTGTGCTTGTGGCCCAAAACGTTGACCCCCCCCCCTCCCGTAATGAGGTTCACAGAGCGAGCAGTATTTTCAGAGCTTGCCCAGGGTTTGGCTTATTTTTCCTGCCCCGGCAGTTGCCTTCGATACGATATTTTTAGACACCAGCTAGAATAGTAAATGAATGGTTGGTGGAGGGGGTTGCTCTCTTTTAAGGGTGGCGTCCAAGAGAGCCGTGACTTCGTCACTAATAAATAAATAAATGAATAAATAAATAAATAAATAAATAAATAAATGACTGAATAAATAAATAAATAAATAAATAAATAAATAAATAAATAAATAACTAAATAAATAAATAAATAAATAAATAAATAAATAAATAAATAAACAAATAAATAAATAAATAAATACATAAATAAATAAATACATAAATAAATAAATAAATACATAAATAAATAAATAAATAAATAAATAAATAAATAAATATATAAATAAATAAATATAATAAAATGAATAAATAAATAAACAAATAAATAAGTAAATAAATAAATAAATAAATAAATAAACAAATAAATAAATAAATAAATAAATAAGTAAATAAATAAATATATAAATAAATAAATAAATAGTTGGCGCAACAGATCTGTGGGACCCATGGGCTAACTTCTCACAATCATTCGTTTTGTGTGGGTTTTAAATTTTTCTGGATGAATGGAAGGGATCTACAATTTTACGCCGAGTCCAAACGGCTAATTGAGAAGCTCTTTCATGACAATTTTACTCTCGGATGTTTGTCAGACATTCGCTAGAGGTGGCGCAGTGGAAAAAAACCTTAAGATGTAATTTGGCTCTTTCGGGATTCGAACCGGGGACCCCTCGCAGAGTAGTCCAACACACTAACCACTACGCCACTGCATCAATAATAGTTCCCTAAGTTATTTCGCAAAGTTAACGCTGCTGACCCCAAGCGCGCGCTTGTCTTTCTGATTATTTCACGAGCTGGCAAGTTATCCCAATTGTTGGGAATTGAGCACGGTCCCGCACTGCGCCACCCACTTTCCAGCCACTTTGTCCCAAAAATTGGTGAGACCTACTAATGTCGTTCATGCCACTAATCATCGGCTTAGTCGTCCATTTTCTCTCACCATCACATAATCTGGTTTGCCAATGGCTTTCAGCTCAAAGTGCTGCCATTCCCCTAATCTAATCTATCCATTCCTCGCACTAACTGCGTTCCACGAGCACTCGGTCGATCTCATTAGAACAATATTTGCCATCGACTTCGCCTTCAAAACTTTCAAATTTCAAGCTGCAAATCTGAAAACACTTTAAAACGCAATTGAAGTTCTTGAAAAACATGTTTTCCTTTTACAAGTCCATTAGGCTTGCCAAAGAGGTTATAGGTATATATATTCTATTCCCGCATATATTGCTCCTTACTATATATATAAAACACACACTTGTTTTCCTTCATCATCCTTTCATCGACCGGATAAAGTGTTGAACGTACATCAATGCGTCTGTCACGTCAGCTGCACCAAACACACCCCACCAACATATTCCTATCAGTCTTATTCTGGTGTTCATTTTGTGTGTAAGCCCCAAGGGGCAATTAGAACTCTCTCTCTCTCCGGACTCGGCGAACAACTAAAACTTTCGTCAAGTGCCGGAAACATGAAAAATGGACATTTCCTTGCACTTCCTCTACTACTTTGCGAGTATCTTGCATTCTTGTTGTCTTAAAGCTTAATGACGATGACGAAGCGGCGACGACGGACAGGCAAAGAGAAACGAAACGAGAAACAGCAGAGAATCGTTGTGGCGCCCTCTTGGGTAGTAAAAGTTTCCTCGGGAGATTTTTTGAATAGGAAGTCAGCCTCTTCTCTACTTAATACCCAGCAACAGCACCACCAACAGCCCTGAAGGACCCAACAGATGTGTTTCCCTTGCTTTGTCCTGAACGGACCATGTTCAAACATTAAGACGGGTGGTGGTAGTTGTAACTAACAGAAAATAGCCGGGACACTGGTCAACAAAAAGAAACAATACCTATACAATGTACATCCACTGTGTGTGGACGTGTGTGCGTGTGTATCAACGGGAATTGAATAAAATTAATTTGAAAATTCCTTGACTGTTCGAGGAGGGAAAACTTGAAACTATGTTGAGAATGTGGTTTTCGGATTTCTTTTTCTACGAGGGGGTGAGCCATACACACATACACACACATACAGACATTGTGTTAATTTTTTTTAGCAAGGATTCGTATTTTTGTGTGCGACTGCATAAACTCACACGACATAATGTTGAAATTGTGTGACGAAGAATCATATCGCATCCGCTCGCCCAAGGACACTCGACTATACAGAAAACTCTAGTGAGCGCTGAAGATATGGAGAAGAAAAGCAATTGAAACTGCGCTTCAGAAGTGATATCCTTCGAGAGGCAGAGAATGATAGAAGTGTCGTCACTCCATTTTCCATACTAACCTGAATAGTATGTTAAATATGACTCATTGTGGTCTTCCAAGTCACCGGCACCGCTGGCCTGCTGATCATATGGGTATGCATGCATGTCGAACGGACGACCGGATTCCATTATTCTGGGACGGTCCTCTTCGATGAGTTTGTCGACTTCCTCTTTGTAGATGTTGAAAATCGAGGCGGTACATTTGAGCTGTATGCAAATAGAAATAGTGTTCGTTATTTGAATAAGGACTCGACATAATGCCAATGGACTTACCTTCATTTGTCCCTTGATGAAGTGCTGAGTGGTGACCATGAAGCCGATTTCGCTGTGAACCGATTCGAGATTGTGCTCGGGATACTTTTCGATTTGATGCATTTTTATGTGGTGCGGTGGTACCTGTAAAGGAGAGGGGAGGTTTCTAAATTTTGTAGGTCTTCTTCCACTGGGCATCTCTTCTTTATTGAATTTTTGAATGACACAACTTGGAACTAGTGAAATCGTCCTTCAATTTTTCACTCCCCACCAAAAAGTCAAGCCAACCAAAGCCGATGTTTGACGTTGATTGCTTCGGGCGCACAGATTCCCATTAAGTGGCGTCGGAATCTGTCCCAAGTCCACAGGAGGTGAAAAGTCACAAAAAAACCCAACGCAAGGATGATATTTGAAAACTGCCAACAAAATCAAGCAAACAACAGGAATGCCAAAAAAGGATTGCGCGTTCCTGGCAGGATATGACTCAGTTCATTCCACGTGTTCTGTTTTCGCATTTCTTGTCTTTTTTGTCTGCTCATTGATTTTTTTTTCGTTTGCATTTTGTGGCTACACTCACTCAGGACTCACCCACATACAACATCGGAGAGCGAAGCATCGACCATTATCACACACCGGGATAAAACGTCCTCTCCGTTTGCTGAACCGAAAATATGCGACCAAAGTCATTCATCATGTCGAAGATATTTTTGCCAACCAACATTGGGAATTTATGGAATTTCTTGTTTCGTATAGATGTACGCTGTTGGGTGTGTTGTTTTATGCCATGGCTGTCGATTTGGCTGCGGTTCTTGGTTATTTTTGGGGATGTTATGTCCTTTACTGTGTTTTGTATAGAAAAACCAACATCGCGCCTGGGGGATGTTAGACGAGGTTTCTGGCTGCACTATATATATAAAGAGATATTGAAAGTTGCGTTAAGCGTTTTTGTCCGCACGCAATGTTTGCAGAGATGACGCCCACAGCAATCGAAGAGCACAATTCTAAGGCCCAGCACCGAAAACCTGGATAGAACGTGTGGTGGCTGTGAATTATGTCGTTCGAGGAGAGCGAATAAAATTCCCTCGCTCGGGGGTACGTAATGGATTTCATGAAACGCGAATGGACGAGGTATTATTTGGTTTACGAGGATGTTTGGGGAATTTTGTGCCATGTCCGCATTGATAAAGTCGTCTTTGGTGATTGTGAGCGGTGGTTTTGGAAGCCAGTGAGAGGGAACTACAAGAAATCCGTGTGTATTCACTGTCGGGAACGAGGGATTCTATGTTAAACTACTAATGGGTCTCCGGTTCAACCCCCAAAACGATTTTTTCTGCTGGTCCAGCTCTTGCGAACGCGGGAAATACAAGAAATCTGTGTGTATTCACTGCAGGAACGAGGGATTCTATGTTTAACTACTAATGGGTCTCCGGTTCAACCCCCAAAACGATTTTTTTCTGCTGGGCCAGGTCTTGCGAACGCGGGAAATACAAGAAATCTGTGTGTATTCACTGTCAGGAACGAGGGATTCTATGTTAAACTACTAATGGGTTTCCGGTTCAACCCCCAAAACGATTTTTTCTGCTGGTCCAGGTCTTGCGATCGCGGGGAAATACAAGAAGTCTGTGTCTTTTCACTGTCGGGAACGAGGGATTCTATGTTTAACTACTAATGGGTCTCCGGTTCAACCCCCAAAGCTATTTTTTTCTACTAGACCAGTTCTTGCGAACGCGGGGAGAATGGATGCTGACTTTTAGCGATCGCTTACAAAAGCTTTTGCATGATTTTTTGTTTAGTGGATCCTTGGGACTCATTTCCTGATTTAAACGAAAGTCTTGTACGCAAAACTACCCCGCCTGCTTGCCAAAAACTTGACTGATCAGCAGGAAGTACTTATTTTTGCAATGCAAACGTTTTGCAGGTACAAAAATCTCTGATTTGGAAATAGGTATCTAATATTTGTCGCCTGCACTAAAATTTCAACAATTTGTGCAGAATGCGGCATCTCTTACAGCTCCTTTCGGACGTAGCATAAGAAGCAATCAATTCTCGACTAACCAACAAAAATGTCAGCCCCCTCCTTGCACAAGTAAAACACACTTTCAGGACCAAACACATCCTCAAATACCGCAATAAACCACAAAGTATTAATTTTCCCATTTAAATTACTGCAGCCTACCCACATGATAATTTATTATTTATATTTCATTAATTGCAATTCAACAGACATTCCTTATGGTTAACCCTGCCGGGTACCCACACACTAGATAGATATCGTCCCACCCGCATTCATTAAAGAAAATCAAAATCCCACTGACCTTGGTGAGCGACAGAGCATCATAGAGCATCTCCTTTTCCATTTTTTTATTTCAAAACTATAACTCAAACGTTTGCCTGGAACACCACAGCCCATCACATCCGAATGACTATATCTACACAACGCATCCGTTGTGTGTTGGTAAAAAGGACAGCCGGTTGTGCGTGCACACTTGAGAAAACCAAAACCCCAAAGGGGGTAGAACACTGGCCCTTACTGTGTTAATAAATTGTCACTTTGCTTCACTGGTCACCCGTGTCGTTTCTCTACACATGCTGTTCATTAATTTTCAGCCTTTTTCCCCCCATCATATAGTAAGGACGAACCCCTTGTGTGAGCCTCAGAAAACCCATTTAAACGGTTAGCCTAACTGTAAATACCTCAGGGTTACCCGATCCTTAATTAATAAAATGTTAACATTGGATCCCATGTGTAGACACAAACATATGCTATATACTAACGCCCGCCCCCCCCGGCAAAGCCATAAACATCACCAGAAACTGAACCGTAAAATGATTTATTATTTTAGGGGTTGGGTCTGAGCTTCATATCCAAAGGGTAGTAATTTTAGAAAACATTTTATTATACATTTTTGCCGTGCAACTCGAATTAAAGTCACATCGTGAGAGGGAATCCTTTTTTACTTTTATATACTCACCACAACACCATTAATCGTCCATGTCAAATTGGCTGCCGGCTTTGAGAATTTAATTGAGCAATTCCCGTCCACTAAATCGCCGAGTCGATATCTTGAATGGATTCCTGTCACTATGGGTCGCTGTTCGGGGAGCTCTGTCAAGGAGAAAAGTTTTTAATCATTTTTTTGTTTTTTTTTTTTTGTTGGCGAAGACGACTGGTAATTTTCTTTGAAGGCGTATAATTAATTTGCGGTTGTTCGTGGTGAACGGATATATACTACTTACCCACAACCTCCATTTCGCCCGAGACCATGGCGGTGAGGAATGATGGTGCCTCGACAGAGATCTCGCATGTGAATTTCCCGGATATGCTAAGTGGTACGGCCAGAAGG
This sequence comes from Cheilosia pagana, assembly GCA_936431705.1. Taxonomy (NCBI): domain Eukaryota; kingdom Metazoa; phylum Arthropoda; class Insecta; order Diptera; family Syrphidae; genus Cheilosia; species Cheilosia pagana. The sequence goes on from OW386169.1 coordinate 2,600,008, forward strand.
ACCACATGACTTTGATTGGAGAGATTTCGCTGCAAAGGAAGGGGAGAATTAGGATTTTGTTTTTTTTTCCTGTGTCCGGTGGTCGTGCTTTAATTTTCTTGTAAAATTAAAAAAAAACTGCCTGTTCGTGGTTATTGATTAATGGTAATTGAGGAGGGGTGGGTTTTTTTTTTTTTGGTTGTAATTAATATTCCAAACTGACCGGGCTTCGATGCAGAGGGGATTTCAATTACCTACTGATGGAAAGCAGTGTGATCAGGAAGTTCTAATTGAAAAAGTACATTGTTTTTGCTGTATTGAGAAGTTTGAGGGTAGTTTACATTGCGCCAAATTGATGGGAGTGGCTAAATAAAAAATGGTGTTCCACAGGGCGGTGTATTTGCAATTGCATTCTTTTTTTTTTAAATACCCCTTCGATGGATGAATTTAATTTTAATAAACCGTGTTTTCTACAACCTTCTTCTTCTCTGTTCCTGTTTTATAATAAGCGATTCTTATGAGGAAGCGGGGTTGCTGAATATCTATCAGAAAAGGCCCGAACAAAAATCTAGCTTGCGTGAGGCCTTTTCACAGAGCCTCGCTTCTAGGTGGCTGAAAGCGATTTTTAGACAAGCGTGGTGCCGTGAGACTTTGCGACGAAACTCTGTTCTTTTTTATCTGCAATCGTTTTGAAATCGCAAAATAGTTGCTCGGTTGAGACCCCAAAATGTGCCCCCTTATACTTTTCTTGTTTTTTTTATCTGTAAACGTTTTGAAATCGCTAAATAGTTGCTCGGTTGAGACCCCAATATGTGCCCCCTTATACTTTTCTTGCTTTTTTATCTGCAATCGTTTTGAAATCGCAAAATAGGTGCTCGGTTGAGACCCCAAAATGTGCCCCCTTATACTTTTCTTGCTTTCCAAAATTGCTTTGTCTCTTTTGTTCTAAGAAACTGTTTTATGTAATTAAAATTTTGTGTAGCCAAGATCCTGACAAAGACTTAAAACTTGGGACTCGAAACTAGGACTAAAGTAAAGAAAGATGGTGAGGGGGATTCTGTCTGTCCCAAACGGAATGATTTATGAACCCGCGATTACCGCATTCGCATTTATTATAACGCTGTGTTTATTGCATTATTTTCCTGATAATCCCTCTTTGTTTACATCCTGTTGCTCCTGTGCAAAAGCTTTAATTATTTCAAGCCAAAAAGAGACTCCCCTTGCTTAATAATTAGTCAGTATCCCCCTTGGAGGTTTAATATCATTTTTGTATCGCAGTTTATTGCGATACCGACTCAATTTCAACCTCCCTGCGAGCCCCCGATAGTCATCACGTCATCCAGTCCCTCCTTGTAATGCATCCCTTCCCACAGCCCAAAAAGGACTCCGACCGTCTCCCCGCGTCGTATACTAAAAAACCGAAATTCTCGCTGTTTACATTTAATTTTTATGTTATGACGACTGGAAATGAAAATATAAAAAAAATACATCAAGTAAAAAAGAAAATCGAACATTAAGAGCTAAAATGGCATTCGCAGAAAAAAAAACAGGAATCCCCCCAGAAATTGTAAAATCCCTGACGTGACGTGTATTCGGGCAGGAAAAAAAAAATTAAAAATAAAAATTAATTGAATTTCTGTTTCATTGAATGGCGCATACACGGGACCTGCGGTGGGTCGGCAATTTTTTTCCTCCTCTGTGATAGGTTTTTTTTTCTGTTGATGGAAAGGGAAACATTTGAGAGTTTTTTTTCTCATTTTTTTGTACTGTTTGGCTGAAGTGAAGTTGTTGAAAAAGTCTATTTAAGGTGGTTTCCGATTGCGGATGATGAAGCTGTATAACAGACTTAGCTGCTTTTAATGAACTTTATATTATTCAGAAGATTCCGGATAGGATTTGCAATCAAATGAAACTTGTCTGGAGGTAGGTAAGTAAATAATGCGGCTTTGATGGAAGAATTAGTAAATTTCGTTGCATAGTGTGGGGGGCGGTCATAATTTTATTGGGGGCGCAACTCTGGTGGCGGTATTAAGTTGACGGATAGCTTTGGCAGTCGGTATTTGTTGGACAAAAAGTTGCACAGGTGTCGTATCTAATGCCCTTTATTTTTGTATCAGTTCAAGTCCTTGATATTCATAGGAAAAAAACGGTCCCCTTCCCACTGACCCATCGTTTCTAGCCTTCCATTTTAAATAACATCTCTTACTCCACTTCGGGTTTACTATCAATCCGATGACCCTTTAAAAAGCGGCTATTTTTCAGTATTTAACCACCAACCAACCCGTATTATTAATTGGCAACACCCTAGTCATTGAGTGCAAACAAAATGGCAATCAACGGCAAAAATTAATAAATCGCATCAAGTGTTGTTAACCCACATTCTGGTGTCCTTGCTGCGTCCGCTATGACAAAAAAACAGCAGCAGTCAACACCACAGAAATGCCCCTAAACCTTAATCCACGAATATCTACCTGATGTGCTACAGGGAAGCAGTTGAAAGTCACGGTACGCCGAGTTGATTCAACTCTCTTAATATTGTGATTATCGTTAATTTTTACTTGTTTAACGGGGGACTTTTTTGTTTATTTTTTTTTAAATGAACAAACATTAATATTAACATTAAAATTAAAATTAAAATTAAAATTAAAACCCGTGTACAACATGGATAATGTCCTTCTCTTTTTATGCCCTGTTAAGTGTATATTCACCCGATAGCTGACGTTAAAGTGTTGAATGTAAATATGCAGAAAAAAAACAACAACAACGAATTTACATAAATATTGATACGCTTCGAATGTAATTTTATTTATTCGAGACTGAGATGTGCCATTAAAAATATGGTTACTACATATTTTTTTTTTTAATTTTTCTGTTTGCACCCATTGAATTTAGTTCGTCTGGTTGTCGAACGCTCTTGCATAATTTCATTACCGGTTTGTTGTTTAAACATTGAAGAACAATATCGCATTAAAGTAATGGTTAAGCAATTTAATTTTAATTGTGATTTAATGATATTTTTAATGCGGCCAATGTTGGATTTATTAACACTTGAAGTCGGAGTCGCTATGGGTCGGATGGTCGGAAATAAGGCACCAAAATTGGTAAGTTTCATATTCGATTGAAGGATTCGGCACTTGTGCAATAATTCGAGTCAAAATTGTGAACGTTTTTATGGAACGCCATTGTGACTGCACCGGTCAGTTAATTTCACTGAGTGGACATCGCTTTTTTTATGGCTTCGTTTAGTTTGTTTGACGAAACGTTAACTATTTGACACTTGAAATAATTCTAGATCACAGTAGTTGGTTGCATATCGACTAATTCACAATTGTGAGGTGGAAAACCTTATCGAGTGCAATTATTTCCGTTTGTCTGTGATTGGTTTAGTGTAAAAGTGTTGCTTAAATTGCCATCGATTTTTAGCGATGGCTTATAGTTCCCCAATTATTTTTTGTGCGAGTCCTTTTCATTTTTTATAATGAACCAAGACTCGAGAGCTTATCTCGACCCTTATGAGCAACTTCAGCTTGGATTTCTGTCTGAAACATTTAATATTCCTCAATCAATTTTAAAAACTACCCAATATCGGATTCAAAGTCGTAACCTCTATCCCGTTGATTCCTTGTGCTCCTGCAAAGGTGGTCTACTTCTAAAGCCAAGATAAGCGGAGTAAAGCAAAAAATTCCCCAATGGACTTTATTGAGTATTATATTTTATGGAACTAATTGCAATGGCCATTAGGATGCTGTTTTTCTCTCCCCTCCACCCCCTCAAACTGGCAGAGCGAAATTATATGCAAACGATACAAGTTCTGCATATGCAGATTCAATGTTTTTTTTTCTCCTATCAAAGGATATGCACAGGGTAATCGTATACAACATACCTCAACATTTATTCCGGCAGATAGAAAAGTTTTCATAGCCGGATTTTCCTTTGGGGTGTATCGATAAAATTCTCTTCGTCCTTTATACCATTTCACCGAGTATAGTGTGTCGTTTTCCATGTCGTAATTGCATATGAAAAGTGCATTACCACCACGTCGTACGGCTTGGGGAATCGTTACTGAAACATCCTTTAGTCCAACGATGAATTCTGAAAAAAAAAGTAATGAAAAGAAAAAAATAAAAAGAAATTCATAATGAAGAAGTGTGGTATTTTTTTGTAATATCAATTGTAATTATTGAAAGGGTGAACGTAAAAAAAAACAGGAAAAGCAGGCCGAGGATATATGTACCTATGTGCGGTAAATTGAAAAATGAAAGACGAGAGTTACAGTCAATTGATGCACAAAGGAAATTATAAGTAGCGCGGCGGATTAAACACTTGAATAGAATTAAATAAACTAGTACCGCCCGTGGTCGAAATTCTACCAATTTTTTCTGTAGATAAAGTTACGAAAGCCAACTTGTTTTTTACATAATTTATTTAATAATTATTTTATTATTAAATTATGTATAAATTTATTTTATTTATAAATGCTATAAATGAATGTTCGTTTCCATAGTAACACCTCGCAGATAACTCTGCAATGCCCCTGAAATGAGATTTTATGGTTGCTTACTTTTAGGGGTAATTAAATTGCATACCTTTATGGGTTACTGAGACTCTCCAACAGGGTTCTAATCTAAGATGATGGATGGAGGATGGATGGAAACATGACGGCTAAAAAAATTAAATGGCAATAAAATGCTTTCGATTAACTGCTAAGCATTTTGTATTGGAAATTCTTAACTTCATTTTACCAGTCTTAATGGCGACATATACCAACGATTTTTTGTTTCTGCACATCTATGGCACAGAACCTTTCGAATGATATAAGTTTCATTCTCCTCATTTCATGATAAATACTTAAAAAGTGTACGGAAATTTTTTATGTTTACGTATTAATATAATGATGAGGTATATTGGGGTTTTGTGACTGCAGTTATTTTCACGTGGTCTGACTTTGTCTTTTGATTATTTAGCTCTGTAAAATAGTATCCTTATTGATTACACTTGCAGGTCTTCTCTTTCGTTCCGCTCCAACAGAGAAACCGACACACAATGCTTTCAACCTCACAGCGTAAAAATACAATCGTTGCCGATGTCTTTCGATTTGATTGAACATAGTTTAATTTTACTTGATCATGAAAGATTTTGGGCTGTGGATTAGCTTCAGTTTAAAGCTAATTATTGGTTAAAATATTAAAGGACCTTTAAGCTTGTATTCTTTATATAAATTAAGAAGAATTGATTAGTTAAAAATATATAGATCAGAAAAATATACATTTTGGTCTAAAATGCTCCCAAAAAGTAGGCGTGGCAATGACCGACATAGCCTAAAGCCTTCTAATATACTTGTGAATCATTTCAAGAGAAGTTTCCTCGAAATCTGTACAGCAGTTTCTACATCAAACGCGAACATACATTAAACCCCCTACAGTTTTATGGTACGATTTGTGTAGATATAGACATTTATCTTAGATCGTTACCCTTATATGCATGAAGGGCTTTTGTTCTCGGCCAGTGAATGTCTTCGTTTAACGTTTATTCAAGTTGCTGTTGCGGATCTATAATCGCACTTTTCAAGGACGTAACTGCTTCACTTGCTTAATGGTAAGTGTCCACACTAAGCATGGGTTCTTAAGCCTTTTAAAACACTTTAGATTATTTTTTTTTTTAATTGTCGTCTAAATATTTCTGCAACCTCCAGCTGGCGGAAGCGCTTCTCTCACAAAGTTACGTAATAACACCACTTAATCTAAATCCCTGCCGGACTACACAAGAATCCTTGTTGCATTAAATTTGTCCCACCACACAAAAGGCAATATCGTTCGGATCTTCCTTTGGCCATGAAGTACAGTCGTGCCGAGTCCATGTGGCTAACCATAAACGTTTATTATTGCCGTACAATTCAATTGCACTATATAGCTGAGATTTTTAAGGATCTCCACTACAAACATAATCCTCGCACTGAACTAGAACATTCCCGGTGTTTTTTTGCGCTTCCTTTCATCTCGAATTCCTTGCAAATGATGGGATAAATTGCCAACAACATTTTTCGGGCGCATTTTGTAGTTGGCAGTTTTTCTAGTTTTCTATAGAGCCCCTATGTGTGTATCCTTTTTAACTGAATCCAGTATACACCATCATCACCAGACCACCTAGGCCAGACCACAAAAACCCAAAACACATTCTCCATGTCTTTCATTTCGTATTAAAATTTGTCGGTAGTCACAAACTAAACAAAAAATATATAAAAAAGATCGTTGGCCTTCTGTGCTGGCCGGCCAACATCATCATCATCATCATCATCGTCGTGGTGGGTCTCATTGCTTTGTGGTTAAAGTTTCAGAATGTACACTCAGTGCTTACAATTTCCTGTGTATTATTCGCAGGACCATCTGATTATGTGGAAGACGGCTGTGATTACATGAATATTAGCAGGATGTGGCACTGAATTGAAGGGAAAAGTTTTCCTCCTTCATAACTCAATTTTTTTTGTAAGCCACCCTTTACAGTAAATAAGTTTAAGGATAATGAACTGACGGACGAAACATCTGAGTAACTATTTGCATCTAATCATTTGAAATTCTACAAACTGCAATCTATTCCTTTTTTGAATAGAAATTTGTGAATTTTATTTCTCCTTTGTCGCTGGAAATCGAAATTCTATATAGCATTGTCCTGTCGCAGTTCGTCAACGCTGACCACCCCCGAGTCTGGGCAAATAAGCGGGGGCGGTTTTTTTTTTCTAGCTTTTTGTCAATTTTGTAGAAGATTTTTCCTTCTGCCACATGTGCCGTCGGGCGATATTGATTAAAGGAAGGACGAGACTCAGCCGATGATTTGGTTTGGCTTATTCCTTTCCTTCCATCACATTGTTCACGTTTTATTGGAGTGTCCTTTGTGCACGCTTGCATGGTGATAGTGATAACGGTGGCAGAACAATTGCTACTTGTGGTTCGTGTAATTTTTTTCCCTCTCTTTTTCGCAATTCTTTTGTGTAGACTTGGTAGACTATGGCGGAAGGATGAGAAGGACGATCCAATTTTCCCATTTGAGTGGACATTATGCGAGCAATTATGATTATTGGCTTTTGTACATTAATCCCATTTGTTAGACATGGTAATGTGATAGTCGAATGGAGGGCGGGAGAGAATTCAATTTTAAATCGCGATGAAAGGATTTTCAGCCAACCGAGGGTGTTGGTGCGCACTTATTGTTTAAAAATGCAGTTTTGCGCAGAGACTGAGGAGACAGTTGTGGTTGTCTGTTTTAACTGTTATCTAGGGCTCGAAGGGTGGGAACATCATAGACGAGCTCGGGTAAATCGAAGTGGTCCTTTCAGAGGTCGCTTCTGTTTGATTTGTTTGTGTTATAATCGCCGATGCGGTCTTCCTAGGTGGTTCTTATTATCAGTCAGTTAGCAACGCGTATTTTGTGTAGTTTCGTGTCAAACTCTCACCACATATAGGTACGACTTATCTTGATCTGCGTCTTGCGTAGCTTCCAGTCCCGGATCGGGTATTTTGTTCATTCTCTTCAAGGACTACGTTCAAGACCATTTCTCAGTTTAAAGAAAGCAGACTTTTGACTCGAATACAGATGGTCCCATGACTTCCGTCTCATACGCTTACACTTTCCAAGTAACAATGCAACCTGCCTTCAGGAATCCCTCGATCTGGAACTTAAACCGTAGGAAGGGATGTAATCGATCGTTTAGGATTCTGTTGTGAGAACGAAAAACGGGGTGCCTTGCGTCTTGCCAGCGGGGAAAGTCCTCTTCAGATGGTTGTAACGCAGCACAATAAATCGACAAGTCTTCAAATATTAATTAGCAAGTTTATCACAATCGAATTCGGTGCGAAAAAGCAAAACTCGAAGTTTTGGGATATTTTGTAACACAATTGGATAAAATTTCAAGTAATTTATACTAAAAGTATGCAACATTTTTTTAATAAAAATAAATAAAACCGAAATCCAACCCTCTGTTCTATCGCCCCATGCAAAACTGTCAGTTGAAAAATGCTCTCACGACCCAAGTTGAAAACCCGGTTTTTTAAATATTTTCTAAAGCTTTGCCATATTTTGCACAACGCACATTAAATGCAGCTTATAAATTAAACCGAAGTCCAACCCTCTGCTCTATCGCCCCCATGCAAAACTGTCAGTTGAAAAATGCTCTCACGACCCAAGTTGAAAACCCGGTTTTTAAAATATTTTCTAAAGCTTTGCCATATTTTGCATAACGCACATAAAAGGCAGCTTATAAATAAAACCGAAGTCAAACCCTCTGCTCTATCGCCCCCATGCAAAACTGTCAGTTGAAAAATGCTCTCACGACCCAAGTTGAAAACCCGAGTTTTCTAAAACATTTTCTTAAGCTTTGCCATATTTTGCACAACGCACATTAAATGCAGCTTATAAATTAAACCGAAGTCCAACCCTCTGCTCTATCGCCCCCATGCAAAACTGTCAGTTGAAAAATGCTCTCACGACCCAAGTTGAAAACCCGGTTTTTAAAATATTTTCTAAAGCTTTGCCATATTTTGCATAACGCACATAAAAGGCAGCTTATAAATAAAACCGAAGTCAAACCCTCTGCTCTATCGCCCCCATGCAAAACTGTCAGTTGAAAAATGCTCTCACGACCCAAGTTGAAAACCCGAGTTTTCTAAAACATTTTCTTAAGCTTTGCCATATTTTGCACAACGCACATTAAATGCAGCTTATAAATTAAACCGAAGTCCAACCCTCTGCTCTATCGCCCCCATGCAAAACTGTCAGTTGAAAAATGCTCTCACGACCCAAGTTGAAAACCCGGTTTTTAAAATATTTTCTAAAGCTTTGCCATATTTTGCATAACGCACATAAAAGGCAGCTTATAAATAAAACCGAAGTCCAACCCTCTGCTCTATCGCCCCATGAAAAACTGTCAGTTGAAAAATGCTATCAAGACCCAAGTCGAAAACCCGGTTTTTTGAATATTTTCTAAAGCTTTGCCATCTTTTGGCCAACGCATACTAAAGGCAGCTTATAAATAAAACCGAAGTCCAACCCTCTGTTCTGTCGCCCCCATGCAAAACTGTCAGTTGAAAAATGCTCTCACGACCCAAGTTGAAAACCCGGTTTTTTAAAAATATTTTCTAAAGCTTTGCCATCTTTTGGCCAACGCATACTAAAGGCAGCTTATAAATAAAACCGAAGTCCAACCCTCTGTTCTGTCGCCCCCATGCAAAACTGTCAGTTGAAAAATGCTCTCACGACCCAAGTTGAAAACCCGGTTTTTTGAATATTTTCTAAAGCTTTGCCTTATTTTGCGCAACGCATACTAAAGGTATGCAACATGCTAAACATGCCGCTGATAAATAAAACCAAAGTCCAACCTTCGCCCCCATGTCCGACTGTCTACACACTGCCGCTGCCATCATTAGCATCGCATACTTGTCAATTCCCTTCCATTTCAAATCAATGCCAATCAGATCTCAACAAATTAACTTAAAACCTCCATTAGTCTGTCATTAATAAGTCAGATTATCCGACTGCCTATGCTGTGTCCTATCCCATTTAATCACCGTTTAAATATTTCAAAATCCCCTCGAACAAGCTGAGAGCTCCTCGCAATGCCAAGGGCCATGAAAAAAAAATAAGAAACAGAAACCGGGGAGAAAAAAAACACATCCGGGAATCGTCTTCGCGCTGATGCCATCATCACCAACCAACCATAGCATCATCATTAGGTATTCCCTAAACCGGCCAATATCCGGTGCCACAACACTGTTGCCGCCGCCGCCTGCCCGATCCATTTCTAATCAATTTCCCTGATTAATGCATAAATAAACATTTCCCTCCCGTGGATTTCAGCCGACTGTATGTAAGGAGTCGAAAGCACACGAAACCGAAATACTAGCATCATCATCATCATTATCAAGAATAATAACAACAATCGGAGGACGAGAACGATGATAAAGAAGAAGGTTGCGCTTGCAGGACTAAGGAAATATCCACCCCCTTGAGGAACAAATCAAATTATCGCGCCAAGTTCTATCAATCAATTTCGAATTCGGTTCGGATTCGTGGCGTAGATTCCAGAAATCCTGTATATATCTATCTCGTTTTTGGATTTGCGCTCATTAATTTATTTGTGCTCCTGGGTAATTTTTGTTTTTCCTTTCGCCTTCTTCTTCTTTTTATTTTTGTCTTTTGGACAAAAGTCGAATTGTGAGTAGCCGCCGCCGCAGCAGCAGCAGGGGCAGGTGACAGATGTTTTCATGAAATTAAACGGAAGTCCTGTAGGGCATAAAGTTGTTGGGGAGTTGATTTTTCCGTTCTCTTGTTGTTCAATTGCCTTGTTAGCTTCGATTATGTAGTGTATACTTGTCCTGGGGGGGCGGTAGATGAGTTTTTTCTGTTCCTTCTGTTTGTGTTTTTGATTGTCTCATATACGCACAGATCTTGAGGGCTGCTCTTGGATGCAACTGGAATTAATCATCCGCTCGAATGGGATTGCCTCTTGAGATAATTGCGTGGAGCTGATCGGTATTGGTATAGGCACATAAGTGGAATGTATGGGTGTAGGGAAATTTGTCAAAGTGGCTTTATAGTTCTTTGGGATGCCAATAATTGGATGTGCCCTTCTATGAAGTCCTGCTGCTCGAAGTGAAGTTCTAGACCTGTATCGTCCTTGGTCTTAGAAACACTCGTGAACATTCGATTTTCGCGTTGTTTCATTCGTCCTATCCATCATTTTATTGGACATTTCGACAGTCGGTTTCTTAAATGTGACTTTACATGACTCCATATTGATTTAATATTCAGACTCCTTGTTCTTCCTGTTGACTTCTCACTCGGACTCATTGTTCTTTCAATTGAGTCCGATTGTGAAAAAAAAATAGAAAATTTGTTAGGTCACTCTTAACTAGGACTATGACTCAAATTCAAACATGTCCCTATTTCATTCCATAGACAATAATTTGAACTTCCCCCCTTTAATTTAATAATTCCTCCAGTTCCGTTTGTGTTTATTACTTTTTAATAAAATTTCCCACCCCCTTTTCGGCAGGGAATTTTAATAAATTCACATCCTTCCACAATACATATAAAAAAAGTCCTCGCAGTTTCAAAAGAAGATGAATATAATTCAGCAAACAGAAAATTTGATTTGAAGAAAAATCTATAGACAAAAGAAACCGAAAAGCATATAGGTAGGTATATACAGATACAACTGGCGAAAGGAAATTGTCATTTCCTAGTCGTGTGTCGTGTCTCATTCCTCCACTTGCGTTCTGTGTGTGCGTGTGAGTGCTTGTCAAATGGAAATATGTATGCAGAAAACTTTATAATGAGCCTTTGGTGAAACCTTTTGCCATTGTTCTCTGTCTGTTTGGATACATATTCAAGGGATCGCTTTCCTCCATCCAGATAGTAGATGTATGGAGGATTTTCGGTATATTTGTTCGAGTGTTGTCATGGAGAATAATAATTTCGCATTTCTTGACATTTGTGTTTCAAATGGGGAGTATAGTTTTCAACACGTGAGTTGCCTTCGTTTCGATTCTTTTGATGATGAATGTGATAGCTGCGTGTATGGGGTTTGAAGTTTTATTTTTAAACTTAGTAACTGAGAAAGATCGTAGCTTATAAGAAAGGTTACTTTTGCAGTCAGGGGTGGAACTGGAACTGAATTTGTATGGCGAATGTCCCGTAAGCGTGATCTTTGGCTAACTGGCTCGAATTGCGCACTCAGATTTGACTGAGGTCCCCTTCTCCATGCGCCTCTTGTATGAAAGGTTATGGTAGGTAATTCAAAGACCAACATTTGGTTGCTTTCAAAAACCAACCATTCACTCTTTCACCAGAAATAGTCAGTCGAAATGGTTACCAAATGTCCTAGTCTTGGGCTTTTAAACAGACGATATTTGTGGATATACAAAAACCATCGTACCAGAGCGCAGTTGACAAAAACATGTTAAACTATTTTAAAGCACAATTGAGGACCTTGCATCAAAAGGGGGGCAAGTCCATATCTTAAGCCTTACACTGACAGTTTAAATGCAATCTTTTGCTGCATAATCGAGGCAGTTGCGACTAAAAATAAGGGCGTTATAGCAAAATGTGTATCTGCCACTCTAGTGCGTATGGTGCAAAAAGGCGGAAGGGCAGACCTGCACCCTTATTGAAACAAACGAAAAATTGCGTCATAAAGTCTGTATACGTTTTGAGTTCGAGCCAAGCGGGCATATTTTTGTGGAGCAATTTTGTTAAATTCTTTAGATGGTAGTTTTAAGCATTTTTAATTTTCTAACTGAATTTTCTGCTTTTCTTATTTATTTATTATTTAACAATCTTTTTCTTTATTACTTTTTGTTTGAAAAACCTATAAATTTGCAATTCTCTTTTTTTCCTATTTATTGTTTAGGTAACTATTATAGTATTGATTGATAATTCAAAATATACAAAATAAGTAACTTTTATGTGTTTTATTATTAATAAATTAAAATTTGGTGCAAATGAGGGGCAGATGCAAACTTTCAAAAATCACAGAAATTACTAATACCTATTGTTTATTAAACTTAAAACTTAAACTTAAAAAAATGTGAAAACTGCTTTTTAATATTATATCACTTTAAAATATTCGTGTACTAGTTAATTTTTGAAAGAGTTTTTTCCTGATCTCCCACAAAAAATAAAACTTGGATTTTACCCCCTTTTTATGCAAGGTCTTCAATTGTCTGATAATTTCTGACCGTAAAAGGAACTTAGCTGAGGTCGTGGGACAAAATTGAGTCTTGTGGGACCTAAGGCGTAGCTTCTCACAACCATTCGTTTTGTGTGAATTTTAAATTTTTGGGACGAGTGCAAGGGATCTACAATTTTACGCCGAGTCCAAACGGCTAATTGAGAAGCTCTTTCATGACAGTTTTAGTCTCGGATGTTTGTCAAACTATCGCGAGAGGTGGCGAAGTGGAAAAAACCTTAAGATGTTATTTGGTTCTTTCGGGATTTCGGGGACCACTAGCTCAGTAGTCCAACACACGAACTCTGAGCCATTGTTCCACGAGACTATTTGCTTAGTTAAATAAATACCTACATTTATTAGTTTGGACACGTACCAATTAGCAAGAACAGCAACCGAGTAGTATTCACCCGGGGTTTGTTTACTTTTTCATATTTAATCCAGTCGAATGCGCTTTCAAAGCTCAAGCCCAGAGTAGTGTATAAAAATAGTTCTGATGACTTTTCCCTCCGAATCTATAAAAGTAGAATAAATTTCCGAAGGGTCACACTTTCCCTGATTAGCTAGGAGACAAACCACTTAGCGTAAACAGCAATCGCGCTGTAATACATCAACTTTCCACTTTTTTTGGACCCCCAATCTGGTTTCTGTAGTCTAAATTCTCCATTTTCCACCTTTAAATATTGCCAGGCAGTGACGCACACACAAATTGCACCACCAAAAAACCGCCATAATGAGCAAGAGCATTTGTGAGACGCACAATCGAATTTGGGCGCACATACACCTACTTTTCGCACGTGCTATTGATGGTGAAGTTTCCCCAAAAATTAAATCCCCTCCATTCGAAAAGCCGCGCAATATTAAAAACTTTTTTTTTTAAATCTCCTTATCCATACCACCTCTGCGAACCATCTGTGTATTCCGTTTGTGTGTTGTATTTTTTTCTGTCGAAACTAATTTTAGACCTAATTCAATATTTACAAAAAACACAGTGAAGATGATGCTTTTTTTTAAGGTTAAGTGGCTTTGAAAAACCTTGAAGTCTTCCATGGAAAGCACTTAATCGAATGAACGTCCACAACGCACCAGAACAGGATACGATCCGCCAGCCCATAAATCTCCTCGCTTCCAATAACACACTTGACAGAGAATTCGATTAAGTTGGTCAGTTTTTGAATATCGATCAAAAGAAAAAAAACCAACAACAAAAATCCACCGCCCATCTTTTGGTGGAACATTAACGGGCAAAACTTTTCTAACATGAATATTGGCAAGTTAACAATGCTGCCTCTGCTCCGTCTACTTTCACTCGAGTTTCGACCTTAAGGACACGATATGCTAAACGCACAAGGAAATAAATTAAACTATGGCACCGCTCCAAGAACTAGACTAGAAAAAAAAGAAACCCCTCTTGAGGAACCATCTGCTCTAAATGCGTTGCAAGTTCCCAAAAAAAGAAGAAGGAAGAGCGCTTATTTTTTTTCGCTGCTGTAAAAAAGGATGCCAATACACTTTTAGTACTTAGTGTCTGGAGTACACTCTCATTACACTTCCTTGAAAGGGATTCCTCCTCTTAAGCTGACACACCCTAAAAATGATATCCATAGAAGACGAGCAGCAAAAAAAAAAAAGAACTGAAATTGCGAACAAACAAAAAAAAACGACGACGAAAAACTGTTTCCAGCATCCTGCCGTTTGCGGAACATCCATTTATCTTCTTCTCCAAAAGAAGAGGGATTCCTCAAAAATATGAAAGGGCGACTGCAAAGGTGGGGCACACTCCACCAGAAATAAACGACTACGACGCGAAAAGAAAGAAACTCAAATTGAAATTGAATATTTGCACACATACACACACTGGATATATGTATAGAAGAAGGATAACATTTACGAAGATCTAACGTGGGAAAATATAAAAATGATAATTCACTTATACATGTCATGGTTGGGACATTTATCAATGATGATGCGCTCCACTGTTGTAGTGGTGGAGAGAGAAAGAGGTCGAAGTAGCGCTATGTCCCCGCATTGAATTTTTCAATTCCATATTCCATGCATGCATTTCTATCTATTCGTCCTACTCACGAAGATCCCTCATCATAATTCATTGTCTTTGCGCGTGAAGCAGCAGCGGCATGAGTAGATGTTATTCCAGAAAGAAAAATGTTGAGGGAAATTAATTTTCCTCCACAGCGCCGGAGATGCAGTAGTTGTTAGGGGGGAGAGGAAATCATCCAGAGACAAAGATTATTGAAAGATTCATAGACGCTGGGTACTTGCATGCAAATGAAAGTTTAAGAGAATTTGCTGATTTTTTTAATAGATCGAGGGAGTACTTTATGCAGTCAATCCATGCACAGATTTATAGGCAAGGCCCAAAATGTCCATAGGGAACAAAAAACTGGTTTGAAACACATCGGAGAGGTCAAAACGAACCGGGCAACCCTGCAGCTTCACTAAGCTATATTTTAGGGACCTCTGTTTCGAGATATGTTTTTCTACAGCGAGCTGTAAATAGTCCGTCAGAAGACTAAAAGTAACCGAAGCTCTACTTACTTACTTATGTCTTATATCCCCTTGTGGGTCCTAGGGTCTCTACAACGCCTACGCGCCATCGTGTGCGGTTTCTGGCAATGTGCCTCAGCTCTCCCCAACTCTTTCCCAGTTGCCGTACTTCCTTCTCGACTGTTCAACGCCATGTTCTTCTAGGACCGCCGCGTATCCTGCCATCGAAGCTCTAGAGCAGGTAGAATAAGTTGCTAAACAGATCCGCTTTTAACCCTTCTTTATGAACTATTTTGATTGAAAAATGTTTGAAAAGGTTTTCTGAAGCTATTGCAAGATATCCGTTGAGTAGATTGAAACGACTTGCGTTAAATATGTAACAGGGACCCCCCAAATTTGCAAGCTGGACAGCATTCCTTACAAATCTGACGATGATAGTGATTACCTTTTTTTCTGAGAGTGGATAATTTGATTGTCCTTGAAGGCAATTGCAAATCTTGTGTCAAAGTGTGATTCAAACAAAAGTTATAAGCGAAAAGGTGCCATGTTTACTTTGAGTGTAGCAGTGGTTTGAAGCTTTGGTGGTTTAACCTTACATTTTTATGCAACAGATGGCGTTTTAATCACAATTGTGGTGGTTAGGGTTTTCTGCTGGTTAAATGCTTTTGCTTAGTGGCGCAGTGGCTTAGAGTTAGTGTGTTGCACTACTAAGCGAAGTGTTCCCCGGTTCGAATCCCGAAAGGGCCAAATTACATCTTAAGGTTTTTTTCCACTGCGCCACCTATCGCGAACGCCTGACAAACATCCAAAAGTAAAACTGTCATGAAAGAGCTTCTCAATTAGCCGTTTGGACTCGGCGTAAAATGTAGATCCCTTCCATTCGTCCCAAAAATTGAAAACCCACACAAAACGAATGGTTGTGAGAAGCTAGGCCTTGGGTCCCACAGACCTGTCGCTCCAAAAAATTGTGTTTGCTCTTCTCTTTTCTTCTCTTCTCTTCTCTTCTCTATCTCTATCTCTACATATTATAAAATTGTTGAATAAAAAATGCCTGACCGCGCATCACGCAGAAATAACTGGACGGAATTTGATGAAACTTGGCATAGTGATTGCTTATGTTCTGGGTCGGGACTTAGGATACTTTTTATCTACAAAATAGTCCCGGATATATTTAAGGAAAATTCTATTTATGTAGACCTAGCTCAGGGTTATCGGATGGAAAAATAAAAAAAGGCGAAATTAGTAAATTTTTCACTGAATCATTTAAGGTATAAAATATCCCCCTGCATTGTCTTGAAGCTCAGCAATAGGTATTCAAAACAATTATTCAAAATATCGCCCACAATTTTCCTTCAGTGGATACCACTGCCAGTGCCAGTAGTCATGCAGCAGTCGTTTCCTTTCAGCGCACACATTCAGGTTAAACACATTTTCAGGTGTTGTTCATTGGGAACAGTTTTGAAATGGGCTGGGGTAGGGTTCGTGTGTCGTGCTGTTTCATTCGGTTGCTTCCTTTTCGTCGATATTTGAGGTGGGTAAGAAGGAAGTAACAGAAATTTTGCGTAAATCCTTTTTAATATTTAAATTATGTTTTTATTGTCTTGTTTAATTATTGTTTTTTGCTTTTTACTGCTTTCTGAAAGGTCCAAGGGTAGCAACATATTTATAAAAAACTGTTGGATGTAAATAGTTCGATAAAAATACTTTTTGTCTTAAAAATGGCAGACGGGTGAAGCAAGGCGAGAACGGGTCAGCTAATTTTGGAAATAAAAGTACCAACTCCGAGTTTTTGCCAGCAGTTTATGACTCCGACAAATTATTGTCTGCAAGGCAGGAAGCGAAGATGTCGATCTTGCGCACAATCACAGAAAACTTTCACTCACTGCTGCCCATCTGATTGGTAATACATACCGCGTCACGGTCACCTTCCATAATCACCGCGAACGTCCAAAACAATCAGCCATTGCACGTCAGTTTCGAGCGATTTACTGTCACCCCGAACAAAATGTCAATTTCTTTCTTTGTCCAAACACACCCTTACATGATTATAACGCACATCCGCGGGGTTTGCGCCCCCGACCGAAGTTGAACTCGTAAAAAAGCGAAACAAAGCCATTCACTTTTTGCACAACAACAGAAAACAGAATGTAAAAAATTAACGCGCAAATAATAAAAGTGTATATTTGAGAACCACGGATTTTTGGACGTGTTTATCTAGTCCTCGCCCCTCGCAATAAAAAAAAATATACGCCCCACCCCCCTGCCCTGCAGTATGGCCCACGCTGATATTGTCCTGTTGTTGATTGCAATTGTAAAATGCAAATTTGTTGTTTTTTTTCTGTGGCAACAAAAGCAAAAAATACTTTCGATTGGTTTTCGTGTTTTTGACAACTCAATGGAGGTAGGCAAGTGCACCCCCTTCAGTCCTGAGGATATATCTCGCGACAATTTCATTTCACAAGAGAGAGGGGGTGGGGGTCGCGCAGCGGATCACCGCACGCCACCCGTCGAGAACAATAATATTCGCAAATGAAACAAGTACGAAAAAAAGGACACAACAGCAAAAAAAAGGATTACACTGCGGAATGAGATGATTTTTTCGGACATTGGACATTTTTTTTCGCTGCCTCTTTTTTTTTGGCTAATGGGACATTTCGAGACGAGATTTCGAGTTGTACAATCATTGTTTGGAGAGATTTCTTTTTGGGTTGGTATAGCACGGCAGTGGCGGGTGGGGCCGGTACAATGGCATTAATTAAGATAACGTGACAATGATGGGCTATTGGAGTTTTGTGTATTGGTGGTTGTTACTGCTTTTTTTTCGTTGACAACTTGTGTTGCATCTGTCTTTTTACCTGCCAGGGTATGGTGGTTGATTTTTTTTGTGTGAATTGTAGGAGAGATAAGCGGATGGGGCTGTTTCTGTTTTCTGTTTTGCAAGGTACCTATGATAATGAAAGGATATTCACGTTACGGTCATCAGATAATGTGAAGCATGTCAAGTGAGAGGAAATATGGTGGCTGACACCCCATAAAAGATGATTGCTTTTGATTTCTGCAAAAGTTTTGTATTTAAATTGAAGACCACCGTGAGAAACAATACAACAACGATGAACCTCACCCTGTGAGTTGTTAATCAAACGTCTCCCTTCAAATTAACAGCACAAAACTTGGCTAAACTTTCGCCTATCTGCCACATTAATGCGCGTCCCCATCGTCAGACTGAATGTGTTCAAAGTTGGAGACTTATCGTGATCCAGACCGCAACACACATCCATCCAATCCATCAGCTGTCTGCCGCAGCGCAACCGATACAAATTAGCTGGTTGTATTCACCGCCAGATCAAAGGATATAGAAGATCTAAGTCAATAGATGTAATCCAATTGTATCGCCAAATATAGTGTCAGCGGGCAACTACTTCTTTAATCATCTCGCAGACATCTGTTATCCTCTGTCCTTAGATGGCATACATCATCCACCCTCCATTCGCATTAGTTAATTACGATGACATGAGAAAATTAATTGCTTGACAGTAGCTCCTCACCGCCATGACTGTCAGGGGAGACTTTTGATGACAAAACGAATGACACCAGGATAAGACACACGATTCTATCGCACACACGCACATGAAAACGATATCGATTCTTAAAATAAATGACGCGCTGACGATTATCACAAAGAAGAGATTTCCAAGTCGTCTCTCATGCAGCTTTTTCGAATCTCCCAGCCTCCCCGGAAATCCCTTGATGGGATTCCTTGCCGTTATTTATTTGATTAGCTATTTGTGTCAGTGTCGTCTAATGTAATTGAAATTGAATCTCCTTCAGTGACACACATACCTACCAACAAAAAATTGAAGAAGAAGAAGAAGAAGCAGGAATTCCTCGTCGTTTATTTCCGATTTTAAAACAATGAAAGGCGAGGAGATCCTTCAAGACGAAGCTGGGGGGGAGAGAAAAATCGGTGTAGGGCGCTTGCTGAATTTATCAATCGTCACCAAAATAATTGAATTCCTCATTCCTGATTTGTGTGTGTTTGTGTCCTACGACAAGCGAGTACATGCATCCAGGCATCAGCAGCGCCAAGAATGACTGAAAGGGAATTTTAATTTGCCTATCCAGCCATCCGTGCTGAAAATTAGGATCTCTGTCGTCCAAGTCAAGGATATTGACTGCACATACAAGTCATAAGACGAAGGACGCGGCACACAATACTCCCAAAAACGGCTGAATCTTTGAATATCCTGTTAAAGACAACCAAAAAGGAAGATTAAAGACATCGCATTTTAAGGCCGGGCGCGAGCTTGAGGTGAAATGGGCAGGAGGTGAATGTTAAATCGAAACGTGGGTGAAATACAAAACAATGTAGCATTTGTTGTATTTGGGGGGGTGGGAGTTGATGAAATCCAAAATTGGAAAATTGTTCGCCTTCCAATTTGTTTGCCTTGTCGATAATTTTTTTCCTTTTTTTCCCGCCGACAATGTTCCTGCAAGTTAAAGCGACGGCGGCGGCGACCTCTTCCCACCCAACGAAACACAATATCTTTCAGCTATTTATTTGCATTTTCTATTCGCTCCTCTTTTGTATCTGTGCCGAGGTCCTC
This sequence comes from Cheilosia pagana, assembly GCA_936431705.1. Taxonomy (NCBI): domain Eukaryota; kingdom Metazoa; phylum Arthropoda; class Insecta; order Diptera; family Syrphidae; genus Cheilosia; species Cheilosia pagana. The sequence continues at coordinate 2,619,814 of OW386169.1, forward strand.
TTTCGTATTCGCTATGTAACTTTGTTTGTTATTTGTTAAGCGCGGAACAACGACAACACGACGACGACGACGATGGTATACTGGAAATCAATATGAAGGAACTCGTAAGGACATAAAAAATAACCCAATGAGCAGAGTTAGAGCGATAGTAATGAAAGAGATAAATAAAATCGCGTTGACAGTCGCAGGACGGGTGTATGGAAGAAATTTTCAGAAAATAATTTTTATAGAATTAACCGTAATTGTTGTGACTAAAATAGCTTCCCCCCTTGGCATAGGCCGTGGGAGAAATTGAACAAATTTTCACGAGGGAAGGAGCCGACAGCCGACACATGATAGGACGATATAAAGATTGTGCGTTGCTGATGGCGCCGCAATTAGTCAGTTTTATTGGACGTGTATAGACGGAATGAGAATGGGGTCCTTTCTGTTGGTTTATTTATCGAAAGCGTCATTGAATCTGTTTCGCATACGTTCCTACTTTTCTGTAAGCACTCCAGAATTGATTGGCCCGACATACGTGTTCGGTTTACCTCGGAGTGGCGCAGTGGAATGGAAATAGCGAAGGTGTATCACCTCGTAGAAGTTGCTCTTAACATTGATTGGGAAATTGAATCGGTTCGACGACATTGCCCATGTCGAGGGGGTGGTTAAGAGAGAGAGAGAAAGCGCAACCTAACAGATGAGGTCTTGAATGTGATCCCCAAAGCCTCTGCCCGACTTCCACTTAACATTTTAAAATGTACAGAGGGGTTTTTCAAAATTCACCTTAAAAAGCAACGAATGGTGTTAGGTAAGGGGCAGGGGAGAGTCTCGCTATCTATAAAAACCTTCAGGAAGTGCCCCCGTTTTAACTATAAACGTTCAAAGACTTTCCCCATTTAAAGCCTGGACATGGCCGATTCGCAAATAGTAAAACCCCTTCAACTGGATCGCGCTATGTGTCAAATACGCCGTAGCTATGCCCAACTGTCATTATCCGGCAAACAAATTTCCCTTACTAGTCATAAAACACATGCCATCGCATTAAATTCATTATTCTCCATTTGTTCTGCAATTAATTTGCTGGCATTTAAACACGCCGCGAAACTTTAGTGTGCAATCATCAACAAAACCGCACGTCACTTGGCTGTCATCACATTCCGCACATTTGTTAGACCACCTCACTCTATCCCTCTCTCTCTCTACCTCTCTCTATATGTGGCAATGCCACTCAAACTCAACCCGCCATGACGAGAAATTTCATTACAATCACAAAAACCAAGTGCTGATTTAATGGAATCAGTCATTTGGAGATAGGTACCCATTCTCCCTTGGATCCTTTCGCGCGTGGTATAGATAAGATGTGAGTCTGAGTCGCTGAGCCAACCCCGAACCGAAGCGCTCCACTTTCACCCGAAATGCGAGATTGAATTCCCAGAAAATTCCCAACATATATCTGAACACATGTGCGGCATTGGGTGAGGAAGAGGTGCAAAAGTAAAAGGATATTGCATCTAACACAGTAGTACTACTGGTGCGCATTTCGGTTACTATATATGATGGTGATGGGTGTGCTATGACACAGAGCTGGAAAGTGTGATTCACTTTGATGAATGGTTTCTCTTTCGTGGCGAAACTATTTCAATGGGAAGGATATTTTTTTTTCGGAGTGGTTGTCCATCCCCGGCATGCCACTAATGGGCAAATTTTTTTTCCCCCATTTTGTTTGTTTGCATTTCATTATGCATGTTACCAATAAAACTCGTGGTAGGGAGAAGTGGGGCAGCAGGGTGGTGAACGTAACATATTTACGTGCATTAAATTCGAATGCAAAAATGGAGTTTGAAACCTGAAGCCGTGGGGGGGGGGGGAGACGGTTTTCATTTTAAATTCATCTCTATTCTTTGACACACAAATAGAGAGACGGACAGTGGGTTGGGTGAAGAAAGGCTGTTGAAGTGGGATGAAATATTGAGGGCAAACCGCAACAGATACGGGTGGAAAAATTTTGCAAATCCTCTATCTAAAAAATTAAGGAGGGACATTGAAAATGACGATGAAGTCAAATATAAATCTTGTAGACTTCAGAAGGCAGAAAGGAAATTTGATTTTCGCAACAGAAATAAAATATTTCGAATATTCGAAACAATAAACCTTCGTCTGTAATTGAAGCTTAAAATTGCTAAACGTTTCAAAAATGAGTTTCAAAATAGCGAAGTACTCGAAAAGCGCCTTTTTATAGGCATGCACCCCTGTTAAGTAATTTTTTCGAATTCGAATTTGTGTCGGTTCCTTATTTTGACTTTTCATCTTTCTATTTTTTTCTGCTCCAAAAAATATAGTCAACAAACAATTTACCATCTGAAACAAAGCAGACCTTGAAATGTGAAGAATTCGAATTCGAATTTAATCCATCAAAGGGGTTATTCGAAAACTGCCTTTTGCCAGTTCCATATCCGCCTTAAAAAGGCTTATTTCGATCTCCAGCCACGCCCACTTTCGAAGATGCGTATTTTTACACTAATCGATAAAGTGTTGAATAATACGACCTCCAAACCACTACACCATGGCCACCTTAAAAAGGCCTGTTTCGATCTCCAGTCACGCCCACTTTCGAAGATGCGTATTTTTTACACAAATCGACAAATCGTTGAATTAAACCGACTTCTAATCATGACCCAAAATATTTACCTGTCGCTCCATTCGATTTCAAATTCAACTGCAACCTCCAAAGTCGATGCCACCCTTGTCGCCCACACTGTCGTAATACCCCATACAACTGGTGTCCAATTTTTTTTGTCGTTACCCTATTTTTTCGTTGCCGTGCAATTTCTAACGATTCATCGTCCTGCTTCTCACCTCAAAAAAAGAAACAAAAAAAAAAGCAGGGAAGAGCCAACCTATTCCAATAATAACGTAGCACACGCACGTACTCGTACGTCGTACCGTACATCGTTGCTATTCCTCTAGTCTCCTCTCGTCATTTCGTTTCACAACCACCACCACTCTATAGCACAGGCCTGTGAGACTGCTAGCAAAATGCAATTCTGATACCTTTAGCCTGCGAAATGCATGTTTCGCTCCCGCCACTGTGTCGATGTATGCGCATCTCTATCTCTATCTGTGCTGTGATGCTATGTGCATCCTGATGATTTATACGGGTTTCCAATTCGAAACTTCTCTCGTCTTTGTCGGGAGTTGGCTTGAATTGTTATTTCTTCTCGTTTTTTTTCTAACTTCCAGCTAACCCTCCTTGATATGGTGGCTGGTGGCGGCGGTCCAAATGAACGGGGCGGGCGAGGGGGATAGATATCAAATTTACCAAAGCGGGGGCCCGAGAGTTCGCATTGCACAAACACTGAAACGGGAATCTTTTGTTGTTTTTGGGAGGTTTTCTGTTTTTTTTTTCCTGTTTTTTGTTCGTCTGCTCGGCTCTTCTTTGTGCTCCTTTGGGAGGCTTTCTGACTAAGTCAAGCTGCTGCTGATGGGGCGCACGTGCATTCTGCTGCAACCACTCCCGCATCATGGGGTTTTAACACATTCCGGTGGCTTTGGAAATAAGTGAAACTGTGTTTTCTCCTTGTTTCATATGTCCTGTCGCACATATAGGTAGGGTATGCATCTCAACGTCGGTCGTTCCATTTTGCATAGGATAGTGATCTATTATGGTGGCCACGAAGGATATCCTAACCCAACTTTAGAGGTTGATGGATTCTTTGATTTTGACCTCATCCCCTCGCATTATCTCCTCGCCGGGTGATGGAAAAATGCTTTCGTGTGTGTGTTGTCTTTTGGGCTTCGAGTTGGCTTCCGCCATGATGCTGGCACCTGCACCTGCATGTGAGACCACTGGAATGAAAATTGAAAGGCACAATTTACCTACAGACCGAGAAGGGTGTATGTATGGGGTACCTACGGAGTGAATGGTGTTCCTCTTCCATTCCTGGCTGCGGCGGTGTCAGATGAGTGTTAAATGTATAATCAAACGACGCAGAAAATAGAGTTGGTCGGTCGGTGTGCGCAGCGGGGAAGGAGGAATAAGTTTGCTTTTAGGTTTCGGATTGTTCAAAGGCGGCGTGAGTGAGTGAGGTGGGTACTAAGTCGTGCAGGTGAGTTTTTGAATTCAAACATTTCTCGCCTGAGTGCGTTGTGACGGACCGTTTTGTGCTGGAGGGCCTGATAACAAACAGGGCTTTGTTACCTACCCTTTGAAGTTGTTGTTTTTTTCTTCTCGATTTCTTTTTCTACTCTCCTCGAGGAGTCATGTTTTGGCCTAATTCCATTTTAACCGAAGAATGGTGCCAAACGGCGCTTTGATGTTGAAGATGATGTACAAAATCGAAGTTTGCTGGCGGAAATAGTTATTGTACTGTCGATTCTTTCGTATAGCATGTGCAGATATTTTACTCCTTCCTTCGAGTGACGCATTTCCTTCTGACATTAAATCAATCAACTTCATTCTAGATATACAGAGAGCTTCTGAAGCTACTTAAAATTAGAAAATACCAGTGCGCCACATATGCGAGTGGGTACTCATGTACGTACATATTAAAATGTTAAGTTGAATATAATGATTATTGGTTGCGAACGTATATTCCGCCTACGCCTTTCCGCATAAAGGGAAAATGAGGACTTGTGTTCCCCCCATATCGGGCTTGTTTGCGCTCCAACTTTGGCCTCCTTTGTTTCCATTTATGTCCACCCACCCCCCTGCTGGTAGAATTTTCAATCAAAATCAATTTCAATTTTAATTCTTTCAACATGGCTATAAAAAAAATAAAAAATATCCTGTTCCCTGTGTGTGTGTGTCTGATTGTGAATTTTATTTGATTTCAGATTTTCATTTTATTCTTCCTCAACGGATATTTGATTTCGCTGTTTTCGCGATGTTCATTAAAAGTGTGTTTATTTTGTTCCGGTTTTATTTGCGCGCTATTGTGTCCTTTATTCCGTATAAGGAATAAGGACAAGGAAGTGCATGAGGTCTGGTGATCTCGTCATTGGCAGTTGATTTAAATAGGTCTTTTATTTTTAGCATCAGTGTTTTCGACTATTTTTGTATTTCGTACGGAAAAAAGGCGTGGAATTTGCCGAAAAGCAGGATACAGGGTGAAACACTCGAAGTTGTTAATAGTTTAAGTCATTCAGTTAATTTTTTGATGTCGATTCATTCGTTAATTGATGGAAATTTGTTTATAAATGCAGAAGAAAGAGAAATGACTTTTAAAAATTTTACTGAGACACCCTGTATTTGTACCGTCAGATATTTTTACTTCGATTTACTCTTACTTTTGAAGTAAAAAAGGGCGTTTTGCAAAATTGTTTAGTCAAACATACGGATTGATTCACAAAAAGAGCTTTTAGAGCTTTTAAAGCTTTTAGAGCTTTTAAAGCTTTTAGAGCTTTTAGAGCTTTCCTTGAAATGAAGATCCAATGCAGCTAAAAGCTAAGTTTTAAAAAGGAAAGTCGAATGTACAGTTTGTTTCTCTGGCTAAATAGCCACACTACTTTTAATACATCTGACGCTATACGTTGACAGTAGGTAACTAGAATTTTAGGACATTTTTGTAAGACAGATGACCAGTCTCTATTTCAACAGACCCTTTAAGACTTATCGGCCTATGTTATCACCCCCAAAATTCTCTTAAAGTTCATGCGGCTCAAATTTGGCACACAAGTGAAAACACAGTGAAAAAACAGGGTGTATGTGTAGAATTTTATTTTTAACAACATTTTCTAATCTCTTCTCTGGATGTTTGCCTGTACTTACCCCAAAAAAAAACAGGTCTGTCCGCGTTTTGAAAAATCTACCACCTATACAAATATTTGGTCAGCATCGTTTTGGATTTAAAATGTTATCACCTGGTTTGCCCTTGAAGCCCACAACCTGCGCGACACAAGATTAACTAAACGACTCTATATACTGAGAGAAGACCTGGCCAAATCGTTTTTCTTTAATTGAAAACACGGGTGTTAAGCCACCGATGAAAAAAAAAAAAGAAAACACCCTTCCCGCCGAGTGTATTTATTTTTACAACTCCTGTGTGTCTGTCTGGCATCATCATCCCAGTGTCATGCGATATACCTTCATAGCAAACAACATTCAGATTATGGAAGGCTTACGGCTGAAGCCTATTGAAATCTCCCCGACGCGACGGAAGGTGTTGGCCATGGTGAAGAAGCTCTTCGTGTCGGTTTTTCATATTTATTTCGCTTTTAAGGACTAAATTCGCCCAAGCGAGAGATACAGCATAACAGGCTGACGGATTCCTGGAATACTCTTGTTAATGCGGAGATTTTTTTTGAAAAGCGTGGGTTTTGTAGAAGCACTTGGGCCAGAGACACACCCAACCCAAGCTGAATCAATTCAAAGACACAAAAAAAAAACAACAAACAATCCGACATTCGTGTCGTAATGAGACGACATGTGCACAGCATTAAATTTCGTATACAGGACAATTGGGCGAAGTTCCAGCAAAATTTTATTGTCGCCAAAGCTATTTCCAATGTCGCTAATCAATCAAATCGACCCAGAGCGCACATCCTTTCCCCGTCTGGCCGTCTATGAATGTACATCGAGAGTACGTGCCTGTGTGTGATCTAAATGTGGACATCAATCACATACACCGTTGAATGCAGAGAATAGGAGACAACGCAAAAAGAAAAAAACTCAAATAGAAGCGCACGCCAGGATGAGCGGAATTCTCTCTATTTGCCATCAAAAGAAATCCTCGGGACATTCAATGGGCCTGCTAGGGGAGACAGGCGACTGGCAACGGAGACATGCTTAACGTGTAGTTGATATTCTCAATAACAACCAATCATCATTAATCATGATTTTGAGTTCAATCCAAGAATCGAGACCGGTATGCACAGAAAGGCCCGGGGACATATGTGTCTGTATATTTGTGTGTTGCATCGATAACATTCAAATGGCATTCACTTGATATTGCTGCCTCTATACGACCGTATGTTCTGTTAAGGACGAGATGTGATTAAGCTATAAACTCGTACCATGAATGGCTGTTCAATGGCGGCAGGTATCCCTTTGAAACATCACCTTTTAATTTCGCATTCAAGCTGAAGTATTGAAAAGTATATACGACCGGGTGAAATTCAATCATACATCTATTCATTAGAAATTAATTTCCCTGCACCGAGTGCAGTCGATACTCTGGTATATTTGGTCCATAAATTAAATTAAGATCAAAAATAGCAAGCATCCTTGAGAGCAATTGCAGTCGGGCATACAGATGCACTGCCGAACTTATGAATTAATATTTATGATGATGTGTGCGATATCTGTTTGTGAATGATCCTCCTTCGGAGTCGGGCAGTGATTAGGACTGATTATTGATTTTGAAATTGTGCCCCAAAATGAACGGTTAGTTTTTGGCCAAGGCATGCAGGAAATTTCCGAATCAGCTATAGTCTAATCAATTGCGTAGACTGTGGCAGAGTGCATGCAACAAGGACATTCCAAGAATTCGAATTTCCAAATGAACCAAAGTCGTCGACTTTATTAGAAGAAGAGAGAGGAAGAGATCAATTTGAGATACAAGTGAAAATGGACATCCTAATGCAATTCCATTGGGAATGAGTTATGCTTTCTGCAAAATTTCTATGACCACTGAGTGGAAATTAGCATCGACCTAAATTGGGCAGTCTCCCAGTGAGCTGGAATAATTTAAGCATGCTAGACATTAAGTGAGAGGATGCGCGTTGGGGGTATTTCGAACGACAAAAAGCCCCGAAGCAAACTAAATTTGTGTTCTCTAAGTTATGCTATTACAATTTTCTTCTCTCTTTTTTCTGTGAAACTTCTAGCTCACTTTGGCCATAAAAGGTGCGTCGCCCTGGAAGATCTATTGTACCACAAGAGCCAGAAAGAAATTTAAGTCTACCAGCAAAGTGTTTTTTGTAAGCTGTTTTGAACCTTCAAAGTTTTCGATATCATACCTAATTTGATTTACGACCCTCTATGCTATTTTGTCGAAGGGCTGGATGGGTTGTTTGGTCTACCTTTGGTTCTCCTTGATTTTTTAAGCCCCGGCTGTATTTAGAATCATTTTTTTTTTGGCTCAGGGAAGTTCCGAAGCTAATTTTTCCTATTCTCTTCACTCTCTGCCTTAGGAAGCGGAAAAGAAGTCGTATTCACGTCCGTTCTCTCGGTTCCTATCTTGTCCAGTTCTGGTGTCCCTCAAGGTAGGCACCTAGGTCCCTTTCTTTTCATCCGAAAAATGAACGTTCTTGAAAGGTTCATTCAGCATTCATTCTCTATGCTGATGATGCCAAATTTTTCAAGCCCATTTCCTCACAACATGACTTCAGTCTCCTTCAAAAAGATCTAAAACGTCTTTCCACCTTGGTGCCTTAAAAACTGTTTAAAACTTAGCAACAAGTCTCTTCTTCGATTTGGTCTTCGTGGAGTGATTGCCCACTCTTACCTTCTTATCGCGACCGTCTCAAATTAATCAACCTAAATTCGCCTGAGGATCCAAGGGAAGTAGTAGACTTACGTTTAATTCACCGACTCATCTTAGCCTCTTTTCAACTTATATCTACTTTTACAATAACCCGGGCAGTCTTTGTTGCCAGTGCCTCTTCTATCTTGCAACGCACCGCGCCTCTTATGTTTCTAAATAACCAATCTTTCGTATGCTACGAAAAGTTAACTTAAACCCCACTGCTTTCGACTTCAACCGAGCAATCCCTTTTTAAAAATAGATCTCCTTAAGCATTCTTAGCTTCAAGACCTAGTTATCAGTTGCACCAAAATTACCGCATTTAAAACGAAAGACCAGAATAAGTTAACCTCTCTTTCATTTCACTTCTGTCGAAAATCTATACCGTTCGTTTTTGTACGTACACCAACTAGGCTTTCAATACCCCAAGGCTAAAAAAAATGTCAATGTTCGACTTGAATCAGTTTTCTTATTTTTTTTGCCAAGGCGTGTGGGCTAAAATGTGTTTGAATGGGAAGAGCTTTGAGCTTCAAGACAGGTGAAGCCTTTCCTATACAGCATCAGATTCTTCCCCAATCGTTTGTTTCGAAAATGAAAATCACACGCTAGGCTAGCTAGGACCCATACGTCGCCTGTTTTATACCGAAATTTGAGTTAAAAAATGTAGACCTTGAAATAATTTTATTGTTAAAGTTGACCAACAAAGCTTCTAGCTTCGTGGTTCTGATTTCAGCCTATCTTGCGACTATTTAAGTCGTCGATTAGTTGCGCGATCTGTCCAAGACTTAAAACGATGCATTACCAAACATGAATAGAAGTCGCAACGCAATCACAACGGGCTCTAATGGCTTCTTGGTAAAAATTTTGACATAGGTCCCTCCTAAATTCACCTTACCTTACCTGTGGGTAATTTTTTCGACAGTGAGTGAAAGAACTTGTGCTCAAAACTCCACTTTCAAGGTTCTCGGCTATAACTTTAAATCAAATGGGCGTGGCATACCTTCTATTCATTGATTTTGAAGAGTCTTTCACTGGACCTTCCCTACACACCCTCCCAAACAGTGCCGCCTCATTTAAAGACTCCTCGACTCATTCAAAAATTTAACCAAATTTAACCAGTTGACTGAAATTTATTCTAATTTTTTGTAGAAAAACTAAACAAATAAAACAAAAATCAAGCCATTTATCTAATCTAGCGAAGCATAAATATTATTCATAATCCCCCACCTGGAAAGATGTCCGCCCCACTGTGACATACAGCCCAGTGTTTTCGAAAACATACCCTAGGCTTTCATCGGCGGACAATCAGCATATGTGTCACTATAAAATCCCATTAATTTCTGATACTGATTACATCCGCGCTCATGAATAAAACCGAAAAGCACAAAAGCTACACTTCCAGCACTAGGACTCTCTATTTGTGTTGAGAGTGTGTTGGGTGGGGCGGCAGTATTCGCTTATGGAAAACATCCTTATGCAAATATTTCACAGGTCAGGTGGGAAATATTTTAGAAATATACTATTTCATTATTTCACCTTTAATAGAATTGTTCCGCCAGCGATGCACACATAGACACAGCCAAACACCCAGCAGAGATTGATTTCAATTGCTGTATATCTATAGAGCGATGTGTCAGTGGTCTAAATGTGCAGTCGAGCATTCGAGTATTCGAAATAGCGTTTCTAACCTAATCGCAAAGCGATTTGTATGCGTTTGCCGGTTTATTTGTGCCAAATTTATTTATCGAAAGTGCGGTCCTCTGGCATGGATTTCCCTAATTTGCACTTTTTTTTCCGCCCGCTTGGACGGACTGATGAGAATCATTGTGCGTACATGGCGCTGGACAATTTTGTGCAGCACAAAGGGCATCGAAATGCGAAATCATCGAGCGGAAAATATTAGTTTCACTGACAGGAAGGGTGGGAAAAAATTCAAAATCCATGTGATGATTGGTTGGAATTGTTTCCAACGTACAATCACGTAACCGCGATCGATGACTCGTCTGTCAGGAGCAGCGATTTTGAAGGCCGGCCTGCGTTTACGATTTTGCTAAACTAACGTAATGCAATTAGTGATGGTTGGTGTGTTATGATGATGTTTGGTTCATTTGCTGCAGGTTATGAGATTTGATTTTGACAGGACCGACTCGGGTGGACATTGCCGCCCTTAGGCGGACATTGATAGTTTATGCTGTTGACTTGGTGCTGAATGAATTCAATTTGTAAAAGTTGTGGAACGGGAAATGATTTTCCACGTTGTTAAAGGTGGCCCGTTTGCAGTCTACAGAGCGACTGACAGCAATTGGTTCGATGGACTTTCGTTTTTAGTCCTTCTAAAAATTTATTGCCCAAAAGGAGCTTCGTTCGGATGATCTGGGCTTAAGGAGGGACTAAAATTGTTGTCCAGACATAAAATTCTTAGGATAACAAGCAACCGACAAAAAGTCCTGCCTCCAGAAGCTGTACAGCCGTCTTAGGTGGGTGTTTAAAGCGTGCACCACGAAGGAGACTTCTGTATTCCAACCCGGTCAAAGTAGAAGAGAAAACCCTTGTATTTGGGAAGGGAGCCTCAAACAACTTAAAGTGGACACTCTTGGTACAAAATTCATCGATTCAAAAGTCGAAAAAAGGTCAAAAAAGTCGAAAAAATCAGTTATGCTCTTTTATCACAATATCATCTGCATATTTTTATCTCAATTTAAAATTGTTGCTGCCTGTAAAAGCTCGAATATGTTCCAGATTTCACTTCTCGTAAAGCTCTATAAGCAAATACACTCGAAAAGTACGTTTTTATGTCGGAAAATCTTTATTTACTTCACTTGCCTTAATTTGTTTGTAATCGCTTTTTGAAATTTTAAACAAAAAACAAAAAAGCTCGAAGCTTTCGTAGTTCCGACCTTTCTCATAGATATTATTAGATGATTTTCGAGGTTTTACTTTTTTGTACTTTTTTTCAACTTTTGCTTTATTGCACTTTAGGCTTTTGACAATTTTCCGAAACGGTATCTTTGTGCTCACTCAGTAAATTACCTAAAACGAAACCTACATAAATCGCAAAGCAGACCAGACGGTCATTCAGTTAATCGCACGGCTTCTTTTAGATTTGTTTAAACAATTCAAATCAAATCGCATAAAAGTGCTGGGAAATATCCAAAAAACGCTGTCATAAAACTAACAGTACTCACCTGGTACAAATATAAAAACAGCAATCATCCAAATCACCAAAGGCTCCACGCCTCTCAGGCTTAGTTCCATTTTTATTGGCATCCTTCTTTGTTTATTTATTTTATAACATTCCAGTCTGATGGTGCAGCATTTTCTTGTTTATTTCATTAAAATCCTAATGGACCATTAAATTGATCACGAGCAGTCTGGGCTCATTTGAATTTCGAAAATTCTCAAAAGCTCTTTTTCTTCTTCAAAAAATGTCTCTCCCTAAATGAATGCAGTCGATCCTACACATATGAGACTCGTGTAGATATTTTTTTATTTTTCGCGTCCCTCTAGCTGTTGTCGGTGGCGGTGTGTTTCTCCATTCAAAGTGCAAAAAGAAGTGTCCTTTTGAGCCACTCCAGTCAAGTGTGAAAGCAATTTACTACGAGGACTGGCACCGATGCTCTATGCCTCAAATGCAACACTACAGCTGCTGTTGCCAGTAAAAGTTGCGATAGTGGTTCAGTGTGTCTGTAAATGTATCCTTTTTACTGCCCGGGTCTCATGTGTGTGTCCGCGGCGATTCACACCTGCTTGTCCAAGAGATGAAATGAAATGTGTTTCGTGCCTTTTAAGCCTTTTGCAGTCTGTTAACGGCAATGATCACCACGCGACAGATGTTGCAGCTTGTGCAAGTGCTCAAAAGGAATCCACAATAAATACGAGAAGGAGCAAGAACCCAATTCAATTTAACCTTAACTTGATGTATGACAGTACAGTAGTAAACCCTTATCTTCGTCGTCCTGTCAAACAAAGTTTTCCTCTCTCTTCGCTTTTCTATTACTCTCTGTGAATCTTTATTCTAGTACTTGTTATAGTTTTTTTCTTTTTTTTTCGCTGTATTTTTATTTTAATTACTTTAACGAAAGTTTTAATTGCGTAATAGGATGTTTTAATGGGATTTCACGGAAACCTTTGCTGTTATCCTGGAGGAGAAATAGAAAAAGAAAATAATGTTAAATGAATTATAAAGAGAAAGACCCACAAACTGTGGACGAGGCGTGGGGAAGGGAAGGGCAGAGAGTTTGTTTCGTTTGTTTTCTCACTGTCACCTTTTAAAGGACTGTGGAAAATCATCAGGACAACGTTAATTTAATTCGCTGCGAATGCGAATGCGAACCACCGGAAGACGAAAGCAACACAAACAAACAGAGAGCACAAAAAAAAGTATGTAGGTAGGTATAGTTGCGATGGAATTGGAAATTGAAAAATACTACATTGGAATTGAATGCGAGACGAACGGGCGGAAGGACAAATACAGGAACACTTTGGAAGTAAATTCGATTAATTTTGATTTAAATGCAAATTAGTGGTAAACTTGTTATCTAATTTGTTTGCGGTAAACAGTTGTGCGCTGAAAGGATATTTCATTTTGGCAGAAGAAAAAGCTTTTGTGAAGTTTTCTCTTTTTTTTTTGGTTGGTGGATTTTGAAATGGGGTAGAGTCTTTTACAGTGGCCCACGAGCTCGGTGCGCCTTGGAAGAAGGTGTTTGAAGGTATCGCATGAAAATATACCACAAAACTTTTCTTAACTTGAACAAAATGGTAGAGAAATCGGTTAGAATCGAATGGAAACTGAAGCTAGAATCGAATCAGTTCTAGGGTTCATCCTTATCGAGGTATCGTCTCTAAATTATATTTAAATGAATAGATAACTTATTGTCCATGGTAGCCCCTGCTTAAGGTCGGAAATGAAAAGCCCACTCGCATTTTAATTGTTCTGGGAATTTCGTTTGACAGTTTCTTTTGTAATTTAACCTTGGAAGCACTTAATCCAGTCTAGCTTCTTTTATTTTTATTTAATCCGTAGAGGGGCAGTGTCTGCAATCGGCTCCCTAAATTGTTTAAAAGAGATAGCGCTACTTAAAGTTAGTCCGATATTCCCTACCATCAGGTCTCAAATATGAAATATTTTTATGAAAAAAGCTTAAAAGCTTTTAAAAAGTTTAAAAGAGTTTAAAAGGCTGAAAAGCTTTTAAAAAGCTCAAAAGCTTTTAAAAAGCTTTGAAAGTTTTCAAAACTACGTCACCTTAAAATCAGTAACCGCTTACCACAAACCTCATTTGAAAGCTCACGCCCGTTGGTCCATAGCCAAAGTTTGTTAAAGTACAAGTCGATTCATCCCCTCCTGTTGGGCCGCCATACCTACACCCAACCCCTATCCCCTTCAAGAGCTCTGCATTCTGCAGAAAAATACTACCTCTCACAGAGGACAGCCGTATAATTTCGATTAGCCAATTTTCGTTCCTTTTTGGCAGCGATTTTAATTGCAATTCGATATAAAGGACATTCATTATCAAATTGCCAAAGGGCAGACGAATGGATCGCCATCCAACGGGCAACAAAAAAGAAACACTTAACAGTACCTATAGATACGTTACTTAAAATCTTGGCAAACCATTGGACACAAATTGCAACTGAAACCCTAAGAAGGAAGCGGACAAGACACAATTTGCTAAAACCCAAGACGTCTTTGTGTATGCAATTGTAATACCCACATAAAACACAAGTCAAAGACAAAAAGGTCTAAGTGATGTTCAAAAAGGAATCACAGAAAAAAAAGCTGTCAAATTAAATGGAACATCACTGACCGACTGTCTGGGGGCACGAGGTTGACAAAATGCCTTCCCAATAAAATTGGACACATACGATACGGACAAAGACTATAGAAGGACGAAATGAAACTCCTGAAGGTATTAAACAAAAGAAGCGACAGAAAAAAAACACTACACGATATTTATAGTAGTTTTCCAGCAATTATTCTTTTATTGCATCCTGAAGCGATGCTGCATATTAAAATGAATCCTTCGAGATAATGTGTAAAACGGATGCTATAAAAGAAGGGAATCAACATACACTATGCACATATGGTGCACTGATGGCAGGAAGAAATAAAAACTAAACACAGCAACAAAAACATGGATAGCGATAGCAGGGCACAGCTATCTATACCCAGTGTAAGGGTGCCTTTGTGCAACTATTTTGAATTGCAAATACAGTTCAGCACCATACAAACACAGACGCACAATAGTCTGTCCATTAGACTTAGATCACATGCAACGTATACAGAGGAAGATATTGCAGGTCACCCATCGCCGCCACCAGTATGGGAAGATGGACCTTTTTTCTACATGAGAAGGATCTGGCTGCATATGGGTGTTTTTATTTTCCCCATCGCCAGTGTTTGTGGCTATTTGCGTATATTTTCCATTTTTCTGTTTTCGCTTAAGTGTGTGTTGGGCGGTTGAGAGTCAACCCTCTCGTCTCTATTGTGTGAATAGTTTTTCGATTTACTTTTTTTGTTTTAGTCCTAGAAAATGTCTGGTCGACCAAAAATTGGATGGTAATTTGACGAGAAACGATTTTCAATTTATTTACCTTTCACTTCGGGGAGCAAGAGAGTGTCCACACATACACACAGTAGGAAACTCGACAGTCACTTCGATTCATTATTATTGAAATGGACTCAAAACTCTCCAGAGCACTTGTCGTATCATTGTATGCCGAGTGGGGTGGACCGACACAAAATTGGTGCATCATGTTCACACCACAGAGACGATTTATTTTCCGGTAGTGACCCTAAACAAATTATGGGATTTCTAGACTCCTGATTGCGTTTACTATTTGCATTTGTATAAAAGTTGTTCTTAAAACAATTTAGTTTGGACTTGTGTTGGGCATGAGGGTGCATTTCAAATGCAAAATGTAGGAACTTGTAAGGTGTACACAATCATAGAATATTTGCGAGGGTATGCAGTCTGTATAACTAATTTTTTTCTGCATTAAAAGTCAACCAATCTTGACAAGTGGGGTGTCAGAAGAAAGGTAATTTGCTGATGCTCCAAAAACTTCCAGTTCTGCTGAATAAATAAATACGTATTCTTTAAAAAAGGACAGGTTTGTCATAGGTAGTCTCACATTCCAAAGAAAAAATTTTGTCTTTGGGGTTTGTGTTGAAAATGGCGCCCAATGCTTTTTAAAGCTCCAAAAAATGCACTTCTGCTTCATAAATAAATACGTATTCTTTAAAAACCGACAGGTTTGTCATAGGTAGTCTCTCATTCCAAAGAAAAAAATGTTGTCTTTGGGATTTGTGTTGAAAATGGCGCCCAATGCTTTTTAAAGCTCCAAAAAATTGAACTTCTGCTTCATGCATAAATACGTATTATTTAAAAAACGACATGTTTGTCATAGGTAGTCTCACATTCCAAAGAAAAAATTTTGTCTTTGGGGTTTGTGTTTAAAATGGCGCCCAACGCTTGACCAAGCTTTTTTTCTAAATCCGGTCATTTATTCTGCTAAAATACATTATTATCAACATTTACGTGAGAGGTTGCGCATAATTAGTCAAAGAATTTATTTTATTTATTTATGATCTAATTTAAAAGCACAACTCCTCACAATTCACACTCACTTGAACTCCAACTCCGATTTATTTGAAAATACCGAGTTCATCCACCCTTGCCTAAAGATTTCGAACTCACTTGTGCGTAGTAAATTATCATAAAAATCATCTCTAACAGCCGGAAATAGTGTTGGAAATAAAATCTAAATACCAAACGCCCCCTTCCCCCCCATCTAATGCCCTTTTAGTGCGGAAAAAGAATCGAAAATGCATCGCCCACTCAACTGGGAGTGTGTGTACCTACCGTAATGCACAACGTGCACACTCCACGTAACGATACGAGTACTCACTCTACTCCCTTCGACGTGTGAATAGTTTTGTTGTTGCAATATGCAGCATCCCTTAAGAGCCATTATCACCGCTGCGCTCTCATGTGTGGATACATTCACCAGCAGTATGTGAATGAACTCACGATTTTTTATTTTTTTTGCAAGCATTATGACACATGAGATGCAGCAGATACATCGAACCGTTGATATCCCCCGCGCCATACCACTCTACATATTTCACTCACTAAAGTCTCATTATTTTTTTCACGCTTCCAATGAGGCATATACTTAAACGCGATAAATTTGTGAATGTCTCGCGTGCGTCTTTGTCACGTCTCATTAGCGATGGGATCAAAGATGATGATGCGGTTCGAAGGACCAAATACGGAGCAACGAAAATCTTGAAATAAATGATTCGTTTGACATGTATTACGCACAGCGTTCGATACTTATGGTTTTCCATGCCTTTTCATTTAAACTGAAATTGGGGATGAGCATTGAGCACATGGGAGCGCTCTTTTCAGTGTGTGTGATTGGAAAATGCGCACCTATAAAAAGCGATCGGTCCCCTTGTTCACTAGTTAAACATAAATTACAAGCTTGACTTGCTGCCACTGAGGCGGGCATGTGTGTGCCGAGAGTCTTTGGCCTCCCATCATATACTTTTCAGTGTTTTGGCATCGTTGTCGTCGTTGTGTTCATCTGCAAATAATCTCCTATCCTTCTTTAAAGGATGAGTGGGTGTTCAGTCATCCTACTCTCTCCGTGTCACCATACTACCCTTCGTATTAAGTTGATTTTTTTTTAGCAAGAGCAGCTAGTGTATGTCTCGGCATGAATGTCCTTGCTCTGTTTATGTTTATGCTTATAATTTTGTTACCCCTTTTTGTGATCCTTCAGAGTGAAGGGCGGTTATGACACTGTTTCTAACTTGGAAATGGTTCTTCTAAGAAACCATAGGGTTTGGTTGTAGTAGCAATCGAAAAGCGGTCGTGCGTGTGAATGGAGTAGATGTGTCGTTTTGTTGTGATTTTATGATGGAAAAGGGTAGCGTCGGTGTATAAATTCTCTGTAATTACGATGACGGGTCGATGGGAGGGACGACAGCAAAGCAAATCAATTTCAAAGTGGCGAACTTTCGATTTCAATTGAATGGGGTATGGAGTTCTTCCAAAAAAAGGGGGGAGACACACTAGGACTTAATGTCAATTCCAAATTGCGGAGCAAACTACAAAAATTTGAAGTTTCTTATGACTTTTCAGCACATGGGACATTTTTCCACGAAATTCGTCAGAAAAACCGAGTTTGTCCCGATCTCTTGTTATGTCCACGCCTCTGAGTCGGCTGCACGCCCTTTTCCATTTGAAATGTACAGCATTTCAGTCCCACAACAGGCAAACACTTGTCCACCGGACCTGCAAACTTTTGCGACAAATGTAAGCCGCATCAAAAACAAACCAAACAATCAATTGGTCCGCATTTCGTCGCACAGAAACAAAATGCCAATTTCAATGGACACGTGTATCCTTAAAGCCCTCCATCAGTTTCATAATCTTTCAAACTGAAAGTTCATTCCGGTGTCCAATAAAGCGAAACATTTCTCATTTTTCCCCAACACACAATAGAGGAGGCAACAAAAAAAAAAATACCCCGGAAAACTTGTCCAATTCAAAAACCTGTTTCACTTCGAAAATCATCCTTATTTCCCGCAAGGATAATTCAAACACACAAAAACAAAAACTTTTCCCCTGTCTTTCGTTCGTTTTGCCACCGCGCGCGTTACACGAATTTTATACTTTCCCTTCCGAGTGTGATATCATCACCTAAAAACAAGAGACAATTCCATTTAATTTGTCCCACATTGTCCTGATCTAATTCGAATCTTCTTCTTGTTGTTTTTCTTCGTTTTTTTTTTTTCTGTTATTTTTGTGTACCCATATTTTGTGTCCCTGCTCCCTTTATAGTGTTGCAAAAACAACAAACATAATCTAAACAAATTTAAATATAAATAACCTAACAAATCCATAAATTTTGAATACTTGCGCTATAAGGACCTGCTCTGGCACACAATATTATATAAACACTCGTGGAACCTTGGCGTATTTTCTATGCCATCTCGAGTGGTATCCTCGCACAATATTTTTATTGCCTCCTTCTCGAAATGGGAAGCAATCACCGCAGAGTTCTCTTATCCCGCGCGGACAATGAGAGAGGACCTTTAAATCCTCACAAGTGCCGAGGTGGGTAGAGGGAAAAATCATATTTAACTTGCTTTTTTTTTGCTTTGCTCTCCCACTGGAAAAGTGTCCCCAGACTTTAAGTTACATAATAACAAACAGTCCGGGCACACGATGAAAAAGGACCAGAATCGTATAAACAACCCCGCTGCGCGCAGACAAACAGCAAACAAAAGCAATGACAAAAAAAGGACGACGAAAGAAATCAAAACATTTGAGGGTGTTTAACAAAGTAGGAGCAAAAAAAGAAACAGTTTCCCTACTTTTCTGCAGCAACCGCCTGCCAAACAATTACAGAAAAACACCGGACCCCCGGTGAATGATAGGACGAATTAGGAGGAGGACAGCAGAAAAAAAACTTAAAATATTGAAACATCATTGTTGGGAGATGATTTTTTTTGCTGCCTCTCTACTCTACTTTTCATTTAATAAAAAGAAAATATCCCTAACGGCACGCTCGGTGACATCATCAGGATAACGAACAGCAGAGTCATCTCTTCCCGCGTGCCTCTCGCCAACACAGAAGGACTATTAGCTGCTTCCACACTACTTTGCGAAGAAAGTTTTCTTTTGACGTGTTTTGTGATGGAAAATCTTCCGTCGGTGTGTGGTGGAAAACTGTCCCCAAAAGTCCTATCTCCTAACAAAAGGCAACAGAGAAAAAAAAATTAAAAGATAGCTCCTCCGTCGGAGATTATATTTCTCTATCTACACACAGGACATTCATTTTAAACGACGGATACAATTTTGGAACAATAACACAACTCAAGTGGTGGAGTTGTGATGAAATTTTCAATTTTTTTTTCCCTGTTCCCATCCACCATTGGTAGCAGAATGCCACAAGGATAGTGCGAGTTGAGAGTGGAAAGGATGCAACATTGTCCCCATGTGTTGTAGGTTGTTTATGGTTATTTGGTGTTAGCACACACCAGAATATGTGAACAGATTCAGAGAGTTTTTCGCCTCTTGTTTCTGAGTGTGGATGGGTGAGTGGAGTGCTGACCAAAAAAGGATAATAATTAACGATTGTTTGGGAAGTTTTCGTTTCTTTCTTTCGGGTGTTGTTTTTGGTGTGACTGTTTGTGTTTGGCCTCTGTGTTTTTGGCAATTTGGTTAAGAGGGTCAGGAGGATGGAGACCGAATAGCGGTGTTAAGTGCAAAGAAATATGAAGACATTAAGGGAAGTTATTAGGAAGTGCCTTGCCAGCAGCATCGATTGATTATTATCCGGAGTTGTTAGGGGTAATGGCTTTTTGGGTTAAGGACTTGAAGATATTTTTGTCATTGAAACAAAAGTGTCATTAATTGTGAATGAGGATTTTTTAAGGCTTTGGCGGCGACCTTCAGATGGGACATTAATCACCGAGAGCTTAGGGACGGGACTATGGGTGCCATTTTTAGGCCAAAAATCTTGCACCCAAACTAATTAAGTACGTAGTAAGCGCATCACTCGCAAGCCTTCTTAAGATAGTCCAAACGTCCTGGGTGTTGGTCGGAAGCTCGCAAGAGGTGGGGCAATGGACAACTGCTTGAGATGTAATTTGTGTTTTTCCTAGATTTTTGGTTCCCCAATTACGTAATCGCTGAGCCAATTGAGGAAGGGTGTTCGGGTGTACCAGTGTGCTGATGTCCGAGATTGCTTAGTCCGAAAATGCTGGGCTTTAGTCTTTCATTTGTAGGGGGCGCTGGTTTAAGAAGAGTTCCTATTTGCCACCACCTTTCTTTCCCAAAAAATGCAAAATAGTCCCCAATTTATATAACCTCTAAATTTAGAGGACCATAGAATTTGTTATTGAACCAAATTTGGTACCCCAACCGGACACCACTGTCCATCTCAAGAAGATGGAAATATTCACTGATGACTCTTGCCAACTTAGTAGAACGACGAAGCTCATACTCTGTACTCTGTGAATGCCCTGCTGTGGCAAAAGGTATAGTGATCTGTCCGCAAAGTACGTTTACTGAGATCTATAGAACGCTTCCAACACCTCCCAGTGTTAAAGAAATAAAGGTCAGCACAAAAGACCTCTCAAGGACGCGTTGTTTAATATTACGTCGAGTTCCACTTTGCTTGACGCATTCCGTGGAAGCTTTAAAAATCCGAAAAATGTCTAAATGGCAGTATTTGCATTTCTCTAACCAGCTGCCATCTTTGAGCAAAGCGACATCTATCACAATTTTTTCTAACTAAGCATTTTCGACCGGCAAAGACCAAAAAGTGTTCTCATCATTTGAGCTATCAAATGTCTTTTATTATAAGATGGGTATGGGTAGGGTTATCCCACAAGCAGTAAATACGTAAGCAGAACAAAATTGGTCTAAAGACGAAGCCCTGGGGAACACCGTTTTTTATCAAAGGATAAGACAACCATTTAAAATTTAAGAACAGAATAGGACCACAACTAACCAAGTGTAGAAGTTGAGGAAGTTGGAAAGGAATGTACTTGTTTGACAACCAGGATAACTCGAGAGGTTTGTTCTTTGTTGGTCATGGTCCCGAAATGCAGGGCTGCAACTCAACACTTTCGGTTGTTTATCATAACTCGCAGTTTGTGGTCTCCAATTTACACTAAAAGGTCATAGATCTTTATATTTTTTGACAGAAATCCAGAGTACTCGTCGGGGAATAACCGGAAACTGCATCATTGGAAACAGAGCCAAAAGGCTGGGTATTTTTACAAATGACTTCTGCAGAAGCTGCATCGATGAAGAGGAAGTTGGATCTGTGGAACATCTTCTTTGGCCCTCCAAGAACTCCAAGGGAGTACGGTTCTTCGACAGCTTATAGGATCATCAACGGATTCGAATGGTTTTGTTATGGTAATCACAAACTGCGTCTCTAACTTAACCTACCCTTTCTTTTTAGGGCTTATCCGACTCCAAGCTGTAGGTAAGGGTCACTCTTTCGAGCACTTCTGGTTCTAAGCTACAAAAACACCCTTCATATCTAAGGTGCAACAGGTACAAATAGAACCAAAGGCCTTTAGCTTCTCACAGCAACCCATTTGGGTGAGTTTTTTTTTCCCAAGAGCGGAAGGGGCCTAACTCTTCAAGCGGTATCTTGGTAGTAAAATTTCAAAGCCTTCTAAGACGGTTTTTTCGTCCCCGATGCTGCAAGCTCTGTTGCATAAACTGACCGAGATTGTATTTCGCCGCTCTTAAGAAAAACGCTTAAGACTTATATAAAGCTATGGGTGTAGGCTTTCTTACTTACACTGCAGTTCATCTATGATCTTTTGGGGATCTCGAGAAAAAACCAATCAGCCTCATCGCTGCTTAATGGTAAATATCGCAAATTTTAATGGCCCATAAACTCCCGCGACCTTTCGCACTATCAGTATACCTCAAAGTAGTTTTCTCCAGTCTTTTTAACCCAACCGTACCTAAAAAATGTCGTTTTGTTCTTCGCAGCATTTTATTTAAGTACAAACGCACATCCGTTGTACCATTAACTTACACGAGCACTTGATGTTAAAGGTCAATAAAGTCGAAAACAATTAAGTGCCAGCCAACCTTTGTAGTTTACGAAATGTGTTTTATTGCTGCTTGGGGCTGGGGACTGAGGGCTGAGGCTGGTGGCTGTGGGGCTATAAAACTCCCTACTTCCCTAGCATAAAAGTCAAAACTACTGCTGGTAAACCGCCCTTATCCCTTAATTATTGACGTTACGCCTATAGACCCACTTCACCGTATGATTATTCATTTATGGAAATTACAAAAAAAAATAAGAAAACCCACCCCATTCTGGGGGAGACTCCATTCAAGAATCGAAAATTGATTTTTTATTAAAATCACATCACTTCACTACAATGACAATAAAGACAACGACTATGCGGCGCGACGATACGACGATAGGACGATAGGACGATGGAAAATAAATCTCCAACTAATTGTATAACAGGATCAAGTGAAAAGACAGTCTCCCCCGGGATAAGATCTATCTCGAATGGATATGCGAGAAAGTGGAGTAAATTCCTCCGAATCCTATTCCCTTGGGCACAAATGCAAAGGCGAAAAAAAAGAGACTAAAGGATATAAAACAGACGTTATCCTTCCTTTGTTGGTCCGCTTCCATATAGAAAACTAAAATCCATCTCTCTCTCTGCCTTTGTTGTGTGTTCTTATTTTCTATCGAATTAGTTTGCCCAATTAGAGATAAGGACTGTGGTTTCTCTGGATACTAAGAAGGACGTATTAAAAAATTTACCATCACATTTACCAGATGTCTTAATCCAAATGTCGCGCGATGCAGATTTTGCCGGCGAAAAATTCCGCTACAAAAACACAAGTGAGAAAAAACGGGGTGGGATAAAAAATCAAACAACACTGAGAACTAAAAGAAGCACGGGACTAAAACTCCATCGAGAGGTCTCTAATCCTTTTTTTCTCTTGTGGATCTTTTTTTTTTGCACATTCGCTTCCCTTTATTTTTCACTGTAACTGGGTCAAACTATTGCACTTCATGTCGAATCCGCAGCAAGAAAAAAATAAAATAAATATAGAAAAAAAAATCGGAAAGAAATATCCTTTGAAAACAGTAGAAGAAAAATACACTTTGATTCAAAGTTCGCGTACGGGATTCTTCTTTAGAGACAATTTTGGTAATAATAATTTTTTTTTTAATTTTTATGCCGAAGGATTAAAGGAAACAAAGAAAAAAACAGAAATTCACAAAACACCAGTCGTAGTTAACACGTTACGTATACGCCACCGGTAATGGATTCCACCCAATCTATTTGACATTATCAACGGAACTAATTTGGTCGTCTGGTGTTTTGTGTCGTTTTTCGTATATCCTCTAGGAGAACGTAAGAGATTCCGCGTTGAGTTTTGGTGGTTGCTTTTGTTGGCGGATTGGTGATTTCAGAGACACCACGAGAGAGAGCGCACGTTCCTATGGGAAGGGATGAAATCGCACTAAGAGAGCCGACCGACTGGTGGTTCGGGTTGAGTATTGCAATTGAGTTAGCCAGGACCTGTACTCAGAAGAGTCAGATTCAGATTGGGATGCTGGTGAGAGGTGTTCTCTGAAAGGAATGGAAATTTTAAAGGTCGAATGGCCAGTGTTGATGTTGAGTAACTCGAAAGCACTAGCGCCACTGAGTGGATTTTCAAGGCGGACGAATGAGGAAACCCATTTGCAACTCACTGGAATGTTAAAAGCTCCGCTGAGAGAGAGAAGCGACTGCCTTTCGAGTTCGAACAGTGGAGAGTTTCACTTTGAATAGATTTTCCTACGATTTTGCAATTATTTGAAGGATGGGGGATGCACGGTAATGGTTACATTTTTCACCGAAATTCCAAATAAATATTGAAAAGAGGTCTGAATATTTTTATTAGCGCCCGTGGAGTAGGGAACGACTCAAATTTAAATTCGAAGTTGTCAACCATGAAATGCCATCTGAAAAGGTGACAAGTTACGTAACGTTTAACATTTTGATGGTTCGTTTGGCAACGGTTTGTCAGTTGTATAGGAATCGGAGGAATAAGTCCACCTTCCTAGAGAGGTTGGGTCGCATTTTGGAAGTACTATCGGTGGAGAAATCCACTAAAAACTTTTTAATAGTGCAGCGAGCTCAAACTTCTCTGTAGGACTGAACACCAACTGTGGTATATTCTTTTTAAGTAATTTCTAAACAGTCGGGAAGAGTCAAACGCCACAACATGAAGCAGCGAACTATGAGTACTGAATATTTTGACATCTGGAAGGGAGAAAAAAATGTCCTGCCCGAGAAGAAGATATCGACAAAAGAAATCATCCTATTGGAAGATGCTCTTATTTTTGAAATTGGTAGCCAATGTCAAATCTGTTTTGACATTTGTGGACTTGACAGATGTAGAATACAAGCCATGGAGCGATACACTCCCAAAAAACCCGGAATAATCGTGTCTTTTTTTGCGTAACAATTCGTCTGTAGTGTTGGCGCAGCGGGAATTCCGCGCCACGGCCGTCCGCCACCGACTGCGCAAACACTGTGCCGTTTGGCCACCATCCTTGAAGAGTATGGCCCGTTGTGCTGAGAATATCGCCGCTGTTGACGAGGATGTCGAGCCGTCGCCGGAAATATCGACCAGACGCCGTGCCTCGCGCAGTTAACCATCAGCCGGTCGTCCCTAAGGCGAATTTTGGTCAAAGACTTGCTCATGTTCCCGTACAAAGTCCAGTCCGTGCATCAGCTGCTGCCTGTCGACCGCCAAACGCGTGTAACCTACGCCCAAGCCATCCTCAATCTCGAGGACGAAGTGGACGATTTTTCGACCAAAATCATAATAAGCGATGAGGCTCATTTCCATCTCAGCGGTTACGTGAACAAGCAAAACTATCGCTTTTGGGGGCACCGAAAATCCACGAATAATGCACGAGGAGCCATTACACCCGCTCAAAGTTACTGCATGGTGCGCTGTTCACGCTGGAGGAGTCATCGGGCCATTATTTCGAGAACGCCGCTAGTCAAACGACAACAGTGAACGGTGCGCGCTTTAGGGCCATGTAAACTCAGTTTTTTCTGCCGGAATTGGACGAATTAGGACTGGAGGACATGTGGTTCCAAAAGGACGGAGCTACGACACAAACTGCGCGAGACACAACCGATATTCTGAAGGCGGCGTTCCCGGGTCGCCTCATCTCGTTCTGGCCCGCAAGATCGCCCGATTTAACCTTTCCAGACTTTTTTGTGGGATTTTTTTAAGTCCCGTGTTTACGTGAATAATCCCGAGACCCTAGCAGCCCACAAGGACAACATTCGACACGAGTGCGAGAATCTGTCGCCCGAAGTTCTCGCCGAAGTGATGAAAAGTTCCACAAAACGAGCCCGTATAGCAATCTATTGTGACGGCGCCCATTTGGCCGATATCATCTTCTCGACTTGACCAATAAAATTCTAAAGGTTCAAATAAACATAATCAAAAAACAGAATCGAAGTTTTTTCATTAAGAATAAAATGAGAGCCAAACAAGATCGGATGACTTCTTTTGGCCCCCGGTTTCATCATATACACTTCTTAATTTTCCATTAACCCAGAAAAAAATGTGTAAAATAAAAAGAGCGATCTTGGGTAACTGAATTGATGGTCCCGCGGCCGGCTTTCCAGATTAGTGTCTCTTTTTTTAGTTTTTTTTCTAAATTTTCGACACCAAAATTAGTATGTAGAGATCTAAACATTTTTTATCCAGGGCAACTATTTTTCCGCAGCGCTTTTCTCCCCCTAAACATACCCTCAACGAATTCTACAATTTTATTTTTCATTTAATGATTTCAGTTGTCGATTTTGACATTTTTAATCCACAGCTTTATATTTCTTATTATTATTTTAAAAGAATGTGTTTATTTTCTGTAATTTTTAAAATAAAAAGAGTTTTTATTAAATTTTGTGATTGGTCTAGTTTTGGCTTCGATTTAGGGCAAAAAAATGTTTAAAATTGGGCTATGGAACTAGTTCAAGACCTGGCAACCCTTTTCCACGGAACTATTGTGTTTGGGAATTTCCACTATTGCGTCCGTGGAGTAGTGAAAAAAACTTGTTTGCATTCTGCATGGCTCCAAAAAACGATCAAAATTTGTAAGCATCTTTAAGTCACTGCATCCGATTACCAATCTGCAAACCAAAAAAAGAAAATGCGGTCCAAATTGTGTGTGGAAAAAATTGTTCATTGGAAGCTCTATCCTAGCATTTTTTTGACAGCCCTACATCTCGCGAATGTTTGATAAACACCCGAGACTGCCCTAAGGTTCTTAATCGAAACCATTCAAAGTCTTTCCACTTCGCCTCAGAAACAAAACTCTCACAAACGATTGGTTCCTTTTGCTATATGCAGTCCTATTGCGCCACCTATTTAACATTTATTTCCAAAAATAATCAACATTTTCTAGAAATGCATACAACCCATAGTGACTGCTCTTTGTTTTACTGCCTGCGTAAGGACACTCCTACAAGTAGTCTCATTTGGGTTGAATTGTATTGAATTTCCTGATCGGATGCTATACATGTATTTGTGGTCTAGTTAGGAATTTGTTAAATCAAATGAAGTTTACAACTTTTCGAAATGAATACTCATCCATTGAACTTTGGAAGCTCTTTCTCCTTCTTTGACTGCAAATTTCCGTCTCGGATTTCCTCCCATTCCAAAATGCAAATTATACGAAATAGCCAAGAAGCCACAGAATTTACCAGATTTTCTCCCATTGGAATGGCTCCTTCCGCCATAGTTATTACAATAGCTTTGAAATGGAAACCTATTTGTTTCAACAACTAATTCAAATGCAACTGAACTTTTACCAAAAACTCTCGATATATCCCTTCGTCTCTAATTGATGGGGATCTCTTTTTTAAAGTCATACATTCGCAACGTACAAGGATGGTAATGCTGATGGAAAATGTTCAAATCGAAGTAATTGCTAAAAAGTTATCCCATTCGCAATAATTGCTGGACTGTATTTTGTATCGAGTGCAAATTTGAATTGTTTCGTTTTGAATATATTAAAAGGACAGCAAGGAGTCAAGGAGAGAGATTTGGCAGCATCAGATGTATCGGAGTTTGATAATCTGCATTTGTGCATCGGTATGAAAATATTTGACGAAGCAATTGCTCAATTTTATGTCCTTATATTGCCATGGGAATGATTGTGGTGCTAGGCTGCAAAGGAAATTTATTTTGCAAGCCTTGGTCTGTTCAGAAATGGTAAATGATGATATTTGGTCAAGGCTTGGATTTGTTATGTATCCAACATTTCAAACCCCTGAAGCACAGCCTTCCTGAGAAAAAACTGCATTCGTCATCGAACTGTAGGGGCTTCAAGTTGGTGTCAAAAATTCTGTGAATAAGTCTCCTTCTCTCTAGCCCTACGGCCCCACTTCAAGACCAATAAACAAACCATCAGCTGTCATTTTTAAACATACGTCAAACAAACATTTGGCAAAGTGCTCCAAAGACCCCGCCCCCCCTGCTCTATTCACTCAAGTCTGATTGCATCCCATCCGTGTGTTAATTAAATCCTGATGAATAGGTACAGCCCACACCCATAGACACCGAATGACGTCAAATATTTCAAAGGCCATCCCACACAAACCACTTCACTGTGGAAAGTTGCATTTTTTCCCTTAAAAGGCTCTCTCGTGCCGTGCTCCTTTTCTGAAGGGTTCAGCAACTATAAATCATTAATACTTAATGCAACCCACGGGAGTAATAAAAAATGACCGCACACAGAGAGTTCACCCTACTGCATCCTCCATAAATGGTAATAAAAATAAAAGCTCATTTCTTTCATCTGCCTCTGACTCCTGGCTTCGTCGTCTTTCTTTTATGCGAAAAGAAGGTTGCCATGTACTAAGGTATACAGCGGGACCTTGAGGTGGGTATAGGGTAATTTTCAAAGAATTTATTACATAAAAAGTATATGAAATAAATGTTTCAGTACCCCCCAAAAATGTGAGCGTTTAGGTTTGTAGGTGGTGTAAGTGCCACTGACAAAGGATGGCGCAGGAATGTTGCAGAAAAATGAAAAAACGTAAATAAATTGCATTTATAGGGTGACGTTGCATAAATCAAACTGAAGTCCACGAAATGCATACAAAAGCAAAAAAAAATTGCTCCCGGGGGGAAAAAGGACATGGAAATGTGGTCGAAGAAAACTGACAACCGAGACAGACACATGCGAGGCGGACGATAAATGTTTTATTTCAATGGGAATCGCAATTCGCAAACTGCCGCATGACGGACAGTAATATCGCGGCGATTATTCTGCGAGCGTATGCAACGTGCGGTTGTTAATCTGCTTATGCAAGAGTAGTGTTTTTATATCGTGGGATTTATCGCTTTTTGTTTGGTTACAAAATGTATTCCAAGGTAGGTTCATGTTCCAATTTCAATGGAACACTCTTATTACACCAACTCCCATTCACAAGAGGATACTCTTCTATTCGTTGCACTTAAAACACACCGCAAAAAACATCCCCGACAAGTTTCACTGAAAATACTGGAAAGCGCTGACTGCGCAGCTAAGAAAGATCTCTCGTGTCGATTTTTGTGAAGTGATAGTCGCTGTTGTACATGCAATCGACATCGAATCAACATAAATCTGGCTCGGACACTTGTATTTTTAATGATAGCTACCTGTTCCTGTTTCCTTTGGAGACACAATCGGCCCTAGCGAGGTATCCGTCGGAACGGAAAATTCCCCGCAACGCATACCTTTGTAGGGAGTGATGTCTGCAGTCAACCGATGGTTATTTGAAAATTCAAACAAGAACTCAAATAAATAACAACAACTTCGGGGATCGACCACCAGAGTGCGACACCAAACCAACCTACCATTTTGTATATTTGCTCATTTGTGCTCATTCGCATTTTGACCTTCAAAGATTCAACCTGTCATTTTTTTTAGTCGTAAAGTCTTAAGAATTTTTCCCGCCGTTTTACATTCTGTTAAAATAAAATTAATTCGTATCATTGACAATCTTTTATTCGTCGACACGCTCCTACACCTTGTCGGAGGCTCAAATCCAAATCGTAAGCAAATTCCGCAACCAATTTCTGTCGGAGGATATCGAAACCTAGCTGTCAAAAATTGAAGAAAAAAAAATGCACCTCATCGCACTTCAACGTAATTCGCCGATATGCGTTACAAAACTGTCGGAGAAATATTCCGAATAGATGTTCCGAAGAATACATCGAAGCAAAAATCCTCCGAATCGTATAAAATCGGAGAATTTTCCGTTCCGACGGATACCTCGCTAGGGCCGCGGCCGATTGTTGCGCCTTTGCACAGAAATTCAGTGACGTATTGCTCGCTCAAAGGTGTGGTAATTCGACCACAGGCTTTCATTTTCAGACATAATCATGAAATTATTTCTGACACACTGTTTTTAATGAAAATGTTTTTTACTTAGCTAAATCGTGTCTTGAAGTAAGGCAAATGTCATGCAACAGATGAAACTGCCTTTTTTATGTGTTTTCGGTGACATTGCGCAACAGTTTATTAAAGCTCAAGTGGATTTGTGTTTGAACCCAGAAAACTATTTAACAATTCACTTGTGGGGCCGGCCGGTATCAAACATTTATAACCAGCTCAGTCGCTTGAAATAGAGAGTATTGTACAATGCAAAAAAGTCCCCTGGCCCATACTATCCTTGAATGCAAATTCTGAAAAAATTAAGTGAATCCGTGCGCGAAGTCCTTAATTTAGTTTTTCCCATAAATATCTGTATATGTCGCTCTTATTTTATTTTATTTTTTTCAGTTCTATGTGCTTTAAAAAAATCAAAATCCTTGGTTTTTCACTAAATTAAGAAAAAATCGTCTTTGTGTCCCTATCTAAATAAATCCGAAAAATTTTGCTCAATATTCTCCACAATTAAATTAAAAATAAGAAAAGCCATTCAACAAATCTGTCGTGTGTTACGTGTTCCCGGTTCATGTGCGCGAGTGCTACGAGATGTTAACAACAATAACTAAGCGAGGCAGCATAACCGGTGAGTGAATTTATTTTACATAAAATCTTGCCACTCTATTTAAATGTTACAACCTATTTCAATATTAGTTATTTATATTTCTTGTTATATATTTATGAATAATTACTTTAGGTCTGTTCCTTAACTTTGTAGTAAAAATGGAAAAGACTGTCAAAATGACAGTGGATGGGATGAATTTTCTCTCAGAGAGGGAAACTTACGCAAAAGTTAAGGAACGTATTTGTAGTAACCTGTGAAAAATGACAGATATTTCAAAAATGACAAATGCCAAATGGAACAACAAATTCAAATCAGTTGTCAATTCTCAGGCGACTGACAGTTGTTTTAATTCTTACGCAATGAAATTCGTTGAGTAAAAACTAGTAAGAGGGGAAATATCTTGCTCTCTAGAAGCCGCTCTCTTTTACGAATTTTTCGAGTTGAGGAACGACAATTGAGTAAAATGCGTAAGAATACGTAAAATTCGTAAGATTTAAAAGTAGAGGAACAGACTTATTATATTTGAAGTTAAAATGTAGTAAATCGGTTGAAAGGGGTTTTTTTAAACCCAAAGGTTTTCGAAAAATTTAAGCCTCCCGATGATTTTGTTTCAAACTAAAAAAAATATTACCAAGTCCAAGCATCCTTCACTCTTCTATTTATGTCGATGTCGCTGCGTACAGTTTGTCGGTGTATTTCATCCTTCATTCAATATCTATTTCCCCTCGAAACAACCAAGAGTAACTTCATCCGCCTTTGATGGAGTCGATGACTCTGGAGGGCTAGAAAGGTCTTATAAAGGGTCACTTTAGTTCTTCGAGAGAGGGCTTTTCTACTTAATTGACTTCTTAGCCCAAAAAGACACCGATTGGCAAGAGTTATTCTACGTTTAACCTCAGCGCTTGCGTTATTATCTGAGATCATAGCGGAGGCTTTGTAGCCCAAGTCCCTAGCCACCTCAAAGTTATATTTGTCTATGGTGTCGTCAAAGTTGGGTGTCCTTTCTTGTTGACAGCATTTACTTTGTTGCCAATCTTCGCCGCCTAAAATACTCGAGAGACAATGATAGACATTGCACTGCATTCGTCCGATTATGTCAATATCTTCGACGTATACGTGAGTAATTGGACGAACTTTTGGAAGATCATGCCTCTCTTGTTGGCGTTTAAATTTTGCACAATATTCTTTCAAAAACGATGTTGAAGAAGTCGCTTTATCTAGATCCTTTTTCTCGGTCTCGGTGAGTTCTTCATCGACCTTTGATAGAGTATCGTCCATTGTTGATCGTCATCCTGTGCAAACGGACGATTTTGTCAGGAATGCCAAAACTACACAGCTCGTCCCCATAAATGCTGTCAAAGACGTCCTTAAAATCGATGAAAACGTGCGTTGGATGTTGATTTGAAGTTCCTGGGTTTCTACCCCAGATCTGCCTCAGTGTGGATATTTGGTCGATGGTTGACTATCCTGCCCTGAAGCCACACAGAAAATGACCGATTCGAATGGATTTAGCAGTTCACACAACACGACAAATAAGTCCTTGTAGGCGATGCTAAGGTGATACCTCTGTAGTTCGGAGTGCATCCTCTCTTAAGGAACCTATAGCTATAATTGTTCAATATTTGGTAGCTGAAAGTGGTGACAGTAGGGTGAATGATGATTTTCTCGCCCTAGCTTTCTGTGACTTTTTCTATTCTTGGATGTCTTCCTCGTAAGGATTCTCCTGTCGAACCATCACAGCTTGTTGCGATTTTTACACAATCCCGATTGATGCAACTGCCTTAAATAGGTAGAAATGCCCGAATTATTCACACAGGTTGCGTATCCATTTCTCTAAACCTCCAATTCAATTTCCACTCCCAGTCACAAGCAACTTTATTCATAAAATAGTCCTAAGTCGCAAACCATTACGGTATGGTATACCACACAGCAGAAAAACACACTTAATATTTTACCTCTCGGGGGGTTGGAGTTGGGGTGTTTTGTGTTTAAAGGGCAGCATATCAAAATCATTATCAACAGCAAGCAGCTTTACCGATGTTCGCCACGAGTTTGTCAGTGTGTACGCTCCGTACGTGTCCACACACGCAAACACAATGAGCTCAGCAAATTGCCTTTTCATTGTTTTCCGAAAATTGTTTCAATTCCGTGGAAAGCAACCCAAAATCCAACGAAGGATATATGAGTTTGAGTAGAGTACCTAAGCATAGGGCACAAATCCTTTGAGTCATTGTCCTTCGACAACAAACAACATTGTGCACACGGGCTTATGGCACAAATTGCTTGTGGTCTTACAGCCACTCAGGCAAATCACTGTTTCCCTTCGTCGGTCGGTCGATGGGTCTGTCTTTTGGTCCATCATCTGTCCTCCATCCAGGACTGACAACCGAACTGTATTTGCATACTCAGATATATCTTTGACAGGGATAATCTGATATTGTCTGACTTTGCATATGGACTTCTTGAAGATCGTCGTAGACGGGTGCGGGTGCGATTTCTCTGTGTGTGAGTGTACTTACACGTAATCATCCATTTTATTGAAATCCTTTGTTTATCCGAATGCTGCTCTGCTCTCAGATGAAAGCACAACATACGTGCGTGTGTGTGGCGCCTGACCGTATATCCTTTGGGAGATTATTATTCATTCCTTTGGGGGAATGCTTATGATGCACAACATTCTGGCCAAGTTTGCCCAGTGCACACCTAACCCAGGGTCCCTGCTGCACACAGGTAAGATGTAACCAATTAAATTAAGTTAATTAACATGCATAAATCAGTTACTTCCCCCCGCCCAATGGGGGTAGTGGTGGTGGCGGTGGAAAGGACTTAACCGAGGTATTAAGTCAGTGAAAAGTTTTCCGTTCCTTCGCCCGAAACAAAGTCGACCCGAACGCACATTGTCTTTGGCTTTGGCGACGACACGGCGATGCAATGCACACACGCACATACACAGACACACACCCACAAACGGCTGTAAGTTGTGTCTTATTGCAGTTCTTAGTCGCACTCACCTTTCCCTCATACACCGCACACATACCGATGTGGCCATTTTAATGAAAAGTCTGTCATACTTGCAGTTGCAGTATGCGAAACAACAACAGCAACAGGAACGCAAGTGAACTTTCCCAGGTGCATACTCGTTGTTAACTTTTTTGTTTTAGTTACACTTGCATTCCCAAAATGTACCTCCGCATGTGCTCGACTGTGTGTGTGTGTGGTGGATGGATTCAAAAGTTTTTAATTAAAATCTGCAGTACTTCAATTGGATGTATATACACATCCACAAATTTATGTTATGGGTTTTGCAGCTTGTTTCCTGGAAGACTGTCTCCGAACTCCGACTCCGACACATAAGTTAGGAATTACTACAACACTTTCGGTTGCTGTGCTCCGCTTTTGCCGTGGCGCAGTGGAAAAGTCGATTTTGAGCGTTTATTTGAGGTCATTACAACGGGTATGCAATTAAATTTACGATTTACTTTTGAAAGTTTCTTTCATTCGTTTTTTTGCCGCACCCCAAATGGCTGAGCTCCAACATACTGCGCTTGTCTTCTTCTTGTCTAGTTGTGCGGGGATGAAATTTTAAATTTATAGCGTTTAACGGGGAATGGGAAGTTTTGTTTACATCGTGTAATGCAAATTGGTGGAAAGTTTTTTTCTGATTTGTTGGAAATTAGAGCTACTCAGCGAGTAGGCTTGTGAGTTTGTCCTCCAAGTGATGTTGCGGATGGAACTAGTTGCATAACATTGAACTTTGGCATCAGAATTGGGTCATTGAGGGGTAAGTAACTGCCTTAAGTTATGGCTTCAATCAAGAACGGCTCCAATTAAATTCCTGATATAACGTTTAAGCTTTCACACTCAAACTTGAAGCAGGGAGAGTGGCCACAGGAGGGGCGAACGCTAGATGGACTGCACTAGAAACTTGTCACGCCACAGGAATGTCAGGGCCGACCTTCAATGCAGCCAGAACCGAGCGAGGAATAGAAATTCGCTTCCCATCCTATAAAGGGCCACAACACTCTGCGGTATCATATGAAGAAAATGCGGTTGAAGAATACTTTTTGTAGAGGTTGCAGTGATGAGGTAGCCCTTTGAGGATACAACCCGCTTCCTATGTCACTGGCAAGGTTTCCAGCTCAACAGATACAGACGACCTAGACCAATAGACAGGATAATAAGTTCCATCAAATTTTCCGTATTTAATTTACAGCTTTATATAGACAGGGCAGCTTCTGCAGCTGTACGCCTCAAAGCTACTTCACAATGGATCAGCAAGACTACTGGCCATGCCGCTTTCCTTAACAACTCCAGAAACCTTACAGGAAACGTAGACTACACTACACCAGTACTGCAATTCGATAGAAACTTTCAGGTCCCCATTCCCACTAGATCTTTCTGGGAGGATGAAGCATTCCTGGAAGATGAAGCAATCCATTTTTTCACAGATGGTTCGAAAACTGTGGACGGTATTGGTGGCGGTGTCATCTCCAACAGACTGAATCTTAGTCTCTCCTTTCGTCTTCCCGATCACTGTTGAGTTTTTCAGGCGGAAAACAATAAAAGAAGCGATAAAAGAAGTCTTATCTTAGAAGTCGTATCTTCTCGGATGGTCAAGCTGCTATCAAGTGCTTGCAGTCAGTCTCTACAAATTCTATAACAGCCCAAAACTGTCGTTCGTGTCTCAGAGAGATGGCTGAGCCTTTTCAACATTCACCTATTTTGGCTGTCGGGACATAGAGACATCAAAG
Source organism: Cheilosia pagana (assembly GCA_936431705.1). Lineage (NCBI taxonomy): Eukaryota > Metazoa > Arthropoda > Insecta > Diptera > Syrphidae > Cheilosia > Cheilosia pagana. Next base: position 2,654,583 of record OW386169.1, read on the forward strand.
GGTATAACTGCAAGGCTGATGAACTCGCCAAACACGGAACTAAAATACCTTTGCTTCCAACTAAGGAATCTGTAGGTATTCCAATCGTTTCTTGTAAACTTTAAATAAAGCCGGATGCTATCGAAAGAACAAATCTTAGATGAACAACCGGCTCGACTTCTAGCGAAAAAGCAGATGACCAAAGCTAGCTCTAAATCGTTGTAGATATTTGATCTCCCTTAATATAAAGCACTAGGTTTCATCACTGGACACTGTCTCAAAGGTAAGCATGCGACAAGACTTGGCGTGTTTTAAAACGACTTCTGCAGAAGCTGCCTTGACGGGGAGGAAGAGGAGGCTGTTTTCCATCTTTTATGCACTCGTCCGGCTCTCTCACAAAGACGTACGATCTGAACAATCTGATCTGATCGATCTAAAAACACTGATCAGAAGTTCCAACTGACCTTATAATGGTCTAAGTGTGTCGGCTAACTGACAGCCACTTCAATCTAACTTATAGACTGGGTTCAAACATGTGTAAGGGAAAACCGTCTCATGCATGGTTAAACGTGGGAGGTCTCTCCAAAGATCACACACTGGATCTACGCAATAATAGTTAGACCCGTCATAACATACGCTTCTATAGGCAGTATGGTGGAATGAAACAAAGCAAAAAACCGCCATTGAAAAGCTGATCAAGGTACATAGGTCCGCGTCTGTTGGACTCTCCTATAAAAGCTTTAATATGACTAGAACCCTCCCGCATCTACATAAGCAAAGTGGCACTACGCGCAGCTCGACAAGTCTGACACAAGCAAAAGAGTTAAACACTTAAGAATACTTAGAACTAATGGAACTGCTTTTGGAACTTCCTGAACTTGATATCAGATCGCCTAACAAAGACTTCAACAAAAAAATTTCCTCTAAGATTACAAATGGAGAAGAATGGGTTAGCAACTGTCCACCAAATTGCAAAAAAAACCTCCAAAAGTGGTTCGAAAATGGGCTCAGGTGTGGGAGCTGCAGTTCACGGATAAAACTCAAATTTTCTAATAATTATGCGGAAGAGCCCCAGTTTATTTCAGGCAGAGCTCCATGCCAGTAAAGAATGCACAAAGCTAGTACGAAATTAAGCTATTAAAGGCGTTGACATCCACACGGCGAAAAAGACGCTTACCTTACCCGTTATTGGCTCCAAATCAGTATTACAATTCTTTACCACCCCCCAAACGCTCAGTGCCAGAAAAAAGCCCAAAATATGGTGGGTTCCCGGCCATGAGGGATGAGGGAATTGAAGGAAATGAAAGAGCTGATTAAAACGCCAGGAAATAGGCTCAAAAACCCGCTTTATAGGACCTGAATCTTTCTGTGCAATCCCAAAATTTAGTTGGAAAAGCTGGAAACACAGCAGTGTATCTCAAATTGGGAGAAAATCACAGCTCTCAAGCAGGCCAAAAAAGCTATTCAACCTTTCAGAAAATATTCCAAAAAGCGACTTATTCAACGCAGGCATGCCACCAAAAATCTAGTGGGCTACCTAGCAAGTTACCACGGTTTGCGATGCCACTTGAATAAAATGCATCTAGCCAAATCATCGAAATGACGACTCCAGGAAAACGAACCGGCTGGGCATACGAGCAACATTTATGTAAACTCACAAAACAAACAAAAGTACAGAAGAGTTTAAGAAATCCTCTGCTAGAAACCTTAATGACTTAACTAAGACTCTGACCATCTAAGCCCAATAGATCTTTCCGGTTGACATGCAAAATATCGTTTCGCTCATGAAAATCAACAGAAATCGAAATAGATCCACCCCTGCTCGATGACAGGTCATATCAAACATATCCAAACTCGAAATCATCGCACATCCATCGACATATTGGGAATTCGCCACGGGTGCTGTGTGTCGTCATTTTCGAATTTGAGCTGAGCTACACAACCCTCGTTCCGTTTGACTACCTATCAGAGATCAGGTTTCTGGCCAAATCCACCAACCACCGGTTAATCCCAGTTTCATGGCGACATTATACTCGCCCCGTCAATGCGACGATAATCCAATCAATTAGTTAATTAAATCCAACAGGAATGCTCTTTGACTTAATAACTCCCGCCCAGCATTAATAATTAACCAATAATAATCGCACCTGTATAAGTTACTCCCAGGACCTCATCTCTCCACCCACCCCCGTTCTGGTCACAACACTAAAGGGACTTTTCATTAATCCCTCGCAACCTTCTCATGACCAAGACCAACTCGCCCGACAAAAGACAACTCAAGCTAGATCCCCGTGCGTAATTGTACATAGCTCCCATTTAATAAATATAAAACCACCCGGTAGTACACAAGGACAACCATCTGAACGCTGCAGCCGGAAAACAAAGAGCACTGATCCAATGTAGCGGATATTTTTAAAAGAAAATCGCCAGAGTTCACGATGTCGTCGTCGGTTTTTAATAAAATATCGCCGCTGATGCCTGGCGCCCTTGTTGGCATAAAAGTTTAAGCGCTAAATAAGCTCTTAAGGATTAAAACTAAATTATAAAATATTCCTTCCGTGGATAAACAGGAACCGAAGCATCAACAATTCCTATCCATTCCATTCAGCCAAGCAATGATGACGGCCGAGAGAATGACATTTTATTCCCCCAGTGTCCTAGTTGGCCTGTCATTTGTTGTTCCCGCAATCCTGTCGTTCTTGTTCTTTTCTCTCCAACAAAATACAAAAAAACCCAGAAAGAAACTCGAAGAATAAATTTAAAAAAAAAAAAAAAATGTTGCATAGACGGTGGTGGATGCCACTAGTTGCGCGCTCCGCAGCTAAAAATATATCCAAAGGGAGGAAAGGCGACTGAGACTGAGTGCGGTTTTTCATGTCACCGACGTTATTAGACATGAACGACAGCAGCTTTTGTTACCGCGTTACCACTGTTGTGCATAGTATATACGCTGCAATGTATTGTGGCGCAACAAGGGAAGAAAATTTCAATTTTCCCTCTAGAGAAGACTTATTTGACAGAAGACTTTGTGATGTGTCTATATATACAGTGGGGGGGCTGTTGTTGTTGGGGTCCGTGACTTTTGACCACTGACAGGAGTTAAGCTTGGTTGGGGGTTTTTCTCCTTTCGTTTCTGTTTTAAATTATGGGGAGGTAAGTAACCCTGGCAAGTAGTTGCAGTTGAATGCGGAGGTTTACCGTAATTGAAACTCCAAAAGGCGCGCATTTGAACCGTGGACGGGATTTTAGATATTCATCTTTTGTGTCGGAGGTTGGTACTTGAGATGGCTACAGAGTTTTATAAAGTGGCAGTATCGTACATCACAAGTTAAGGCTTTAAAGGTGGCTACCAAAGGGGAGTCTGGCTTTTTTTTTTGAGGCTTGAGGGTTGGGCATCTCTAACCCATTGGCCAATGTTGCTCGCCCCTAAATTTCATATCTTAGTAGAAACGAAGCAAAACCCTGATCGAAATAAGGAAGCAGTTTAAACGGTCGAGGAGGGAAAGGTATTTAAAATATTTTCTGTAATTAAAACTGCCAGCTAAAAGACGTCCAGAAAAACAATTTTTCTTAAAAATCTATGAAGGCAAGTTCTACGGCGCAAGGCTTGATATTCTGTGATTTATTGGAAGGTCCACAAAAATAAGGAATAAGAAGAATTAACGTGAAGCTGGTTTACTGTCGTTCAGTGACTTAACAGGCCTTTTTGGCCACCTTTTGAGTTCCCGTGGTCGTACCTTGAGTCTTGAAGGGAATATAATCTTCACAGTCGAAGGTACAAAAGCGGCAACTTCAATTGCTTTTGCTTACAATTTTGTTTGCAGGACTCGTGATCAAATCTTAAGACATGGTTGATGGTCAGGTCTTACCAGAGATTTCTTTTTAATATTCTGCCGAAATAGCCACGCGTTCCATTCCCATTACATTACATTCCATTCCATTCCATTCATGTTTGAGTCAAAATGGAGAAAAAAACATGTCTCCGACAGAACTGAGCATGTTTTCAATGTCGGCATCATGTTCGCGTCAAATCTAAAAAATTCCAACGGTTCAAAACGAAGTAAATATTTTTTCTGGGTCACATTATTAGTTCATCAGAATTTAGGACAATCTTTTAAAAATATTACGTTCCTATAAAAATTCACTGCCTACTCAGATCCGTTCAAAAGCCGCACAAACGCTGTTTATGACTTCCAACCATGAATTGCTATTAAAAAGTTTCGCAGTGCAAAAATTAGACCCTATTGCTAAGTTTTTATGTCAAAATTAATCATAATTAACGCCAAAGTGAAACAATTTCAACATAAACCACCCCTGCCGGGGAGAGTTATGTTTCCACCTTCCACCAGCCAAGCTGTGTGTTCATAAATCTCTGTGAGCAAATATTCACCTAAATCCACAAGTTGTACAAAAACCTATACACATGCATTCGAACTAGTGAATCCTTTTTTTTTTTATTTTATTCCTTCCCTCATCCTTTGGCAGTGTTTAGAAGTCAGATCTTAAAGTCAGTGTAATATTTCATAAGGGATTTTGTAACTGGGGTGTGTGGGCAGAGGATGAAACTTTGTCGATGTGTGCATTGTTATTGCCGGAGGAATTATCACAGCATACGCACCTGAACATTGTTGTGTTGCAAACCACCCGAAATATTTCCGAAGAAATAACAAAAATTGTTTGTGGTTTAAGCTTTTGTTGATCTATTGTATTGTGGGCAAACAAAATATGACTCACATTTGGCAGTTTATTTTTATTGATGGTGGGTTATTTAAAAAAAAATCGCTTCAGCTCTTCTGTACTATCTATGTCCAAAGAGCCACAGCCAAAAGGGAAGTAACGTTGCAAAGGATTTTTGTTCAACAGGGTTTTTAAAACAATTACAACGGGCAGATAGTTTGGGGGCAATGATTTCTTGTAGGAAATTTTATTTTACCTCTTTAGGACGTCTAAAACATGGTCTGCCATCTTGCGGTACCATTTTTACTGAAAATCTAAGCGTCTACAATTTTTAAAGGAAGTTTCCGACATAAATTTCGAAGAAATGACAAAATTTATCCATGCATTTCTTTTTGGGCCCTTAAACCCCCGTTTCTGAGGGGGACGCCGACGTCACTGGGAGAAAAATCTTTAGGAACGTTTAATGAAATCGCAAATAATCAAATCTCGTTCTATTTCGCTTGGGTAAAATTATATTTTGTCTCATTTTTCTGTCCTATTGCAACTGTGGAAAATCTATAGGTACCATTTCTGACAGTGTTTTCGAAAAATATTTAACTCACGTAGGCGATTAGGGGCACATTGATATTTATTATGGCTGGGGGTGTTATTTCAATATGGTATATCAAGCAATATTAATCTAATGCCCGTTTGGGAGTGCTGCGAAAATGGTGCTGATTTTTTAAAGGGGGGTTTCGAACAATTTTGGCCTCCTTCCACATCAGAAATTCTTAATTTTTCCTTATGTTCTTATAGCTGAATAATTTAGGCATACTTCACCAGTGTTTTCTTGTTGAATTCCTCCACTTTCCGTAGGCAAAGCTGCGCAAAGAACACCAATTAAAAAAATATGGGCCAAAGAATACAGCCTTGTGGGACTCCACTTTGGATTTTCAATTCATTCAGCTACCTTCACATGTACATTTTTGTCATTAAGTGAAAGATGAACACTTCCATCGTGTCTTAAAAATATAAATAAATATTTTGGCGCGACAGGTCTGTGGGACCCAAGGCCTACTTTCGTCTCTTACCGTCAAAACAATTTTTTCAAACCTCTAGACCAAGAGCTGTCTTCTTTATGTGCGGTCCCATTTCAGATGAGTACTCCATACGACTTCCTAAACTACTCCTCAATTCGCAAAACAAAGATTAGATAACAGCGTACGACAACTTTACACCTCCCCTTTAACTAAATGTTAAGGACACCCCGACAAACGACCCGACGACTCCTTGAATTTCAGTAGAAAATTCAATCTCAATCAAATCATTGATCTGGAGGTTGTGAACATTTTTGTGGAAGAGATTCTGTCCTCCTTCCGGGAATTCCCGGTATCTGATTAAACCCCAGAAAAATGTCCTTGTGCAACTGGAGAGGATTTCACTTTGTTGTCCTTGTTTATGCCACTAAACTATTTCTTTGATGACGTCGGTTTGTTAAACATCAAATTGCACCGTTTAACAGCAACTGCTTTCGATATCAATCTAAATCGACATCGATTTTCTTGTCCTTTTTCTATTCTCCTGCTGTTGGTACCTTTTGTCTCTAAGAACTTTTCAATAGTCCTTTGCTCCTCATATGTATATATGTAGCTGTCATAAAAATGTTAAAGATCTGCACTGAGAGAGAGAATCCTTTCATTTCATTCGATTGGCAGTGCCAAGTGCAATCGAAAGTTTGGCAGAATTCGAACTCGGAGAGAAAATTGCACCACTGCCACTATCAATCACTTGTCAACGAAAATATTAAATTCAATCTCAAGTAACAAACAGTCGGCTGCCCCTTTAAAAGTAGGACACTCGACACTGGAAAATTGAAAACAAATCCTTTACAAGCTGCAAACTCATTAATTGTTTTCGTCGAGGAGCAAATATTTTTGTCCAGCCATCAGTAACAAAGCAGGACTCGAATGCAAGGCAGCAGACTTTTTGGCTCTCCTTTTTCGCTTCTAATTTTTATCGAAACAAATCTCAAAGTTTGCCTTCTTGAACTATAAACGAACATCACAGCACAGCAGAGAAAAAAGGAAAGGAGTACCATGACCTCATCCCTGCCACTGGCATCGTCATCTTCAATGAAATTTGTCGATAACAGGAAGCGTCCAAGTGCAAGAAACAAAAATATCAAGTGGTCGTCGTCGTCTTCCTGCTGCTGCTGGCCACGTCGACGGGGGTGGTACATCGTACTATTTGTGGCTTTCACTTCGGCACCGATGGATTTTACGTAAACAAATTTTAATTTATCGTCAAATATCGAAGTTGTAGTCCATAATTTTGTAAAAACGATGCGGTGAGGACTCTTACGGTAGGAAGAACGTCTGTATATATATAGAATCCGCACTTCAAAGGCAGGAGTGAATGCAGAAAAGTTTCCCTCTTTAGGTGGTTCATGTTTTTGACGGAGGAATGGCCAAAAAGTGTACCATCTAAGGCGCCTAAAAGTTTCTCCTCGACGACGCCGCCGCCAAAGACAGGGATTAATTAATTTCCTGATACCCATTAACACGAATACCTACATGCTGGAAAACGCTTTGAACTGATTTCGCCCCGTCTTCGCATGTACAGCTGACCGCCATGGCTCCACCGAGATAAATGTGCATTATGCACTTTGGGTGCGGAACCTCCAAGGAGCTGTACGTATGTCTATCGATAGCTGTGCTGCCTGCGGGCATGTTCTTCGATGCTGAACTTTGATGGTTTTTAATGTCTTCCTTGGGGAGGGTTGTTGTGTTTGGCAACAACGTGGGGCGGAACTATAGGTTGGGGTTGGCCAAAAGAACCGAAAACTGCTGTTGCGGAAGAAAATTTGTATAGATCTACAGCAATTGGATGCAAATAACACAAGGGCGGGAGATTACCATGCGTTCATGCTTATTGAGTGATTACTTTCGTAGAAGTTATTTAGGTTCCTTTTTCCGTAAAGGATACACAGGGCAGTGTATATACAGCAAATGATGGGGAAGAAGAAATAGAGTAATGACTTCCAACTTTGTTGCAAGTATTGTGGGATTTTAAAGTTGCTGCAATTGGTCGACAATATATGCAAATGAAGAGGACACTTTAGAATCAGAGGAATTCAATTAAAAGGACGATCCTCTGCGTAACTTTGTTGGTGAAGTGCAGCAATTTGAAGCAAATTTATACGATTTGTTTTATGTGCAGTTGGAGGGAAGGTGGACTTGGATATCTGTGCCGGATTAATTTTTTTTTTGAAATGGTTTAGGAACTTACTGTACAACTCATTCACGAGTGCAGTGAATTTGAGGACAACTCATCTTGGACTTTTTTAGACTCAAATTTTTGATTTAGGATCCACAATGCTCAAGACCGAACCTCCGTTTCATAGACCAAACCATCGCGGATGCCAGAGCGCTTGGTCTGGACAACTGGAAGCAACGTGCCCGGGATCGTAGAGGATGGAAGCTGCAGTGTCTCAGGCAGAGACTCTTCACGGGTCGGGAGCCCGATAAGTAAGTAAGTAAGTAAGTAATGTTCCTTGAAACATGTCTTTCTGAGGAGGAGCTAAAATTTGATGTAATTTCCATGTAAATAGTCAAAAGAAAATCGGACTAGATGCGTCAATTTTAGTTACCTGCTATGTCTCTCTTGTTTCAAACTTTTTACCAATCTATTCGTTTCAATGACATGCAAGACATTTGCCGTTGAACTTGATCTCTTTGCCAAGGATTTTTGGTATTTTAAATCAGAGAAATGGGATCAAAAATGTCCATATAAAGCACCCTGCAAATAAGCTGCGTTTTAGCCACCAGGTGTCGCTGTGTTCGATCGAAGGGAAAGAGCTTCGGTTCAGATCTCAAATTTTGTACATCGCGTTGCTTTATTTACCAAATTTAAGTGTCAAAACATTATTTAATCATCGATTTAAATTTATCTCTTAATGACGTAATTTTATACAGTGTTGACAGATGGTGGGAATTTTTTCTTTGAGGAAATTTTTGGTCTCAAATTCAGTTAAATGAAAGCTGGTTTAAATTTTTTGGAAAATTCAACAAGATAGATTTTTTTAGGGAAAAAAATCAATTTAAAAAAAAAATATCACATTGCCCATTGCTTTAAACAAACTATGTGCACTCGCACCTTTCTTAAATTTTTTTTGGAATAAGGCAAAAACGTTTTTGTAAAAAATGGGTGAGGGGAATTTTTCCAAATACTTTTGGGAAATTTTCGCATGAATAGTCTGCTAACACTGCATAAAATCTAAATTTGAAAAAAATGGCTTAAATAATTTTTTACTTTCTTTGCCAAGATCAACATTTCTGCGACTTCAGTCATTGGCAATGCCTTGCAAATTGTGTCAGTTGAAAGGATTCACCATATCTTCATTGGCATTGTCTAACTTGATTTTTTTTTTCCTGTTTAACATTCGCCTCAAACAGAATCGCAAATCATCGATCGATGTAGGATGTATGCGCTGCATCCATCATCAAAAGCTAAATCAACTGCTTACTCCATCATCATCGTCATCATCATCATCATCGTCGTCGATGTCGTCCTCGTCGCTTGCAAGGATCAACATCGCGCACAGTCATCAACTTCTAGGTAAACTGTCAAAGGATTTCCAGGTTATTCGCAGCAAAAACCCAATGACTTTGCACAACATCCCCCATCGAAGCCAACTTTATTGACTCCAGCACGCAATATCCTCTCTGATGGGGCACTTCACTCGAATGGAGTGTTTTTGGTGGCGCAATCGATCGTTAATTGAATTAATGACTGTCGACAAGTGCTTTTGTTTGTGTGCTTTTTTTTTGTAAAAAATACATCCTTGAATATGAATTTAAGCCACCCAATACAGATATTTGTATGACCTGAACTCATCCTTGCATCCCACTGAAGAAGAAAAACCAAAATTTATTAAAATTGACAGAATATCCTTAGGATTTTTTTTTTGTTCTGCCAACAAAAGGCTCATTCTGATTCCATATGCGAAGCATTATTTTGTATCACCCTTTCGCTTCTAATCACGTTCCTTAGTCTCATTTCCAAGGACAGATTCTTCGTTGGCATATATACAGAATTGAAAATTGAATTTCCATTTGAATTTAAATTGAAGAAAACTCTCTCGCTCGTTGATTGGTGGCAATGGCAATATGAGACTTTTATTGGTACCAAGGAGACAATAGAAAGCCAACGCGACAAAAATTGGATGCGAATTTATTTTTCTCCTCTTTTGCGAGTCCTTTTTCTCTGGGTGAGAATATATATGAAAATATTCAAATATGAGTTTGAATATGAAGGACAGGCGAATACAATAGCTGTGACGAAAGAAAATTGGAATATTAACTATTCTGATGTGACGAAAATTGCATTTCTTTGACGTTGGCAGTTGTTTGTATGCGAGTGGACTCTTTTTAGCTGCTAGTGTTGTGGATGCAAAGGACTTTTTAATGGTTTGATATTTTTATTATTTTTTAATTGTTTTGGTTTTGCACAGATATATTTTTTAGGGTTCTATTTCGAAGGTGACAAAGTGCGCAGGTGATTGACGAAGAACGCGACGAGTTCCTTTACATCCTTTAAGAGGCTTCTTTCTTCTTTTAGGCTTTATTTTCCTGGTAGGCCATTTTATCTTGGACTGTTGGGTCGCAAAACCACAAAGATGGGAATATCCCGGGTTTTTCCATTTCCATTGCATATTTTTGGCCGGAATGATGTTAATTTTCCATTGCATACTTTCAGTTGGGAATTTAACGAAGCATGGCTCCACTTGTTTTGGTTGTACACAGAAAGAGTTTTTTTAGGATTTTATTTCGAATGTGGAAAAGTGCGCAGGTGGTTGACAAAGAACGCGTTGGGGTCCTCTGCTGCACATTTCCGTCACTACATCCTTTGAGAGGCTACTTTCTTCTCTTGAGCTTTATTTTCCTGGTACGCCTTTTTATTTTGGAATGTTGGGTCGTACAGCCAAAAAGATTGGTTTTCCATTTCCATTGCATACTTTTAGTCGAAATGGTGTTAATTTTTTGTTGCATACTTTCAGTTGGGAATTTAACAAAACATGGCTCCACTGCAATTTTCTGATGAAATAAGTTCTTTTTACCTGACTAAAAATGTCCTCCTGATTATTTCTTTGATATATTATTCCAAGTACAAAATCCACTGATCCCTCCCTCCATTTTAGCTGAAAATTTACGAGCACTTATTACCTTAAACTGTCAATAGTGCAATCTCCAATAGAATCTTCAAGTTTCAGCACAATTCATGCTAATCCCATGCACGATGGTAAAATTCCCACATAAACACATGAACCCCTGCGTGTTTTCTGTTTGTAGCACAACGGGATGCCTTTTGACATCGCACACACAAAGACTTAGTGAAGCATGTAACAAGCTAACTTTTGTAATCAAATTATGGATAGCTCATGCAAACTGCGTGGAAAATGGCACCCTCATATACACGTCAACACGACAGTTTTCCGATATTGAAAGTCGATTAATTATTTAATATGCAAGCATATGGAGAATGGAGGTCTTTGGTGACACCAAGGATTTAATATTGACTTTCAAAGGACTTGAATATATATAGATTGAATGTTTGCGTTGATGGCATTTTATCATTAACATAGGTGTACCTATGGGTAATAAAAATGTAAGCGTTCCACTTTGTTTACGGTGGTTGGTCCTTGAAATTTTGGTGTCACAATGACTGCTGTTTTTTCGGGGTGTAAAGGATTTTTTTTCGTCTTTGGGTGTGGGTTGTTTTGTAACAATTGAGTAATGAGTAGTAAGAGTTGGCTTACTTGTTTTGCAACTCAAAGTATGCAATAAAAAATTCATACCACTCAGTGTAATCGCACACCGAACAGTATGCAATGGAAATGTCGATGATATTGCTGCAGTGCAATAAACACTTAGACGAAGCCTCTTGAGAGGTAATGTAGGTCATTCAACTCATCTATAAAATAGCTGAACTTCTATCCAACTCATCTTTCAAGCCCTTCATCCAACATCAATTCAGGAATGAGTGGCTCGCTTCGCTCCCTTCAATATTTTCGGGCTCGGACACAACTTTTTCCTTAAAAAACCGCGTTAAAGACGTAGCCCTAAGCCGTGGATGAGTTGTCCTTTTATTTCGTAGATGAGTTGTACACTGTAGAGTTGTATGAAATGGCCGTGAGTGACTTGACTGTGGATGAATTGCGAAGGACCATGCACTGAACATTTGAGAAGCCATCTCTTCTATGGTGGCGGCGTGGAAAATGCTTTAGGGGGGCCTATTTTTTCAGGGGTAAGCCCTCTCGCTCATGCATTTAATCGGCCATCATTTTCGGTGAATATTACCAAGCCACAACCCTTCCCATAAAATCCAATCTTATTAAAAGTAAAGCTTGTTAAATATCTGTCCATGGATCAGTTGTCCCTTGCCTTGTAAATGAGCTGTGCTAAATGTAAACGAATAAATTTGCGGTAACCTTGTTTACACATCTTGAGCGGCAACTCATGCACCGATTTTTCACCAAAATGTGGTTGTCCTTCGAGCCGCATCACAATTTAACTGAAGAGCCCTTGTTCATCGCTGGACATTTAAGTTGTGTATACAGTTTTTAAAAAGGATTTGTGGTCATCGATTCCCTTCCCTTTATTTATTGAATATTATTGTCCCATCGGTATTAAAAATCGCCAGCAATTCCAACTTTTCAATTCAAATAATTTCGCATTCGCTTCACGTGTAAACACCCAACCCCTCCATTTGGTCCTTCGAGCCGCGTTCTCTTATCAAATACGAACTTTAATAGGTAAAATATTGCTGATTTAATTTTGGATATTTGCCATGTGCCAGACAAAAACAATATTGTGAAAGAATCCTGGCAGCGTCGAACCCAAAATGACCATTCCCCCACCTCACTCCAAATGTTTTTTCTCCTCTCAAACGCAAACAGTTTCCATACGCAATTTTGTTTATTAAGATTCAAAAATACGATACAAGGATACAGAAAAATAAGACACCAATATGGAAACTACAAAACATGAAATTTCAATAAAAACTAAAAAAAAACACACACACCGCACCCAATTTTTGGAAATACTACCATCAGCCCCACTCCGACGTGATCCCATTTGTTGGCCATCTATTTGCCTTCCCTCGATAAATAATAAACAAACTAGCCCTGAACGAGACATAGATAGAGCGTATCGAGTATGCTTTTGTTATACTATGCGTAGAACGTATACCTATACAAATGTATCCTTGTTCGACCTTATAAATATTTATTTCGCATTTTTAGTTTTTATCATCGCTGTTTGTGGCGGAGCAGGAGACAGTCTTTCGTCTCTGGGTCAGTAATAATTTTTAGCTGTGTCGCAAGGATAATTCGAAATAAACATACACATATCCTTCCAGCAAGCGAGTAATTTCTTCTTCCTTGGAATAAATGAATGCGAATTTGGTGGTATTTCGAGGATTCTTGATGTTAATTTGATTCCCATCGGAGCTGATTTATTCCGCACCAGCGCAAATCAATAGAGAGGAATTGTCGTTGTGTCCTTGCGACCTATTATAGGAGTACATCTAAAGCATCTCTATTGTGAGAGGGGTTTGTTTTCTTTGTTATTGTTCTGCCGCGTTATTATTATTTTTACGGTTATAATGAGAAAAGTTGTTTTGCCAACAGAGGAGTAACTCGCTACACATCAAGGATAACTAATTCTAATAATAATATCGATAATTTGGTGTATTTTCGGCCGCCAATTGTCTGCGAGTGAGTTTCATTTAATTTTTTTTTTTGTTCCCAGGACTCTTTCTGTTTCTCACAGATGATGGAACGATTGGATGGCTGTGCGTGCGTATTAGTTAATAGGAAGTTAGATGTGTCATCAGATCCTTTGGGCGAGAGATGTTTTATTGGAAAAGTTTTCACTTTTATTGGGACCACGACCGACATTGGGCGTGAGATAGAAATAGTTGTTCCCACCTTGATGACGGACACTTTGATAGATGTCATGTTAATGATTTCGAAAAGTATCCAGCGAAGGCTGGATATAAAGACAGAATTTGATATAGGCGAGTGTCCTCCACGCAAAAGTGTCAGAAGGTGTAAAGTGTTGTCGTCTGCAACCAATCACTTAGCGCGTGTGGGTTATCTACGAGGACCTCAATCAATTATCGGACGATGATTTTTCATTCAGAAAGGTTTTTTTTTCGAGAATTTCACGTCCTTTGTGTTGTCACGCAGATGCGGCTATGAATAGGGGCAGCTCTTGGAATCATTTTGTGGTTTTGAGAACTCTGGATTGTCTACTCTTCTAGAGTTTGGTTTCTAATCCAGGGTATTGAGTGAAAGGACGTATTTTTCTTATCCTTTTCGATGCAACTGTTGGGCTTAAGCCTTGTAAACTGTTATAGTATCAAAAAAAGCGTTCCAATATACTTCTGCTCCAAACTACCCGTCGTAACTTTCAGGTACATGCCGCCTTTCATTTGACTGTTCCTGCAGATACCTGTCAAAACATTCGCCCTTTCTATATGTCATTTGGACTTTACATTTGCCATCTCCTCTTTTCAAGTTATAAACTCCCTTGTAGACCTTGTTTCAAGACTGTTTATAATATATCATATAACAGACCAAATTGAATGTAACCTTTGTCTGCAGCTGACTTTGCGGTGGTTAAGGACTTTGTCTACCTAGGCTCCGCTATGAACTCAGACAACGACACCAGCGCTGAGGTTAAACGTAGAATTAAACTTGCCAATCGCTATTTCTTTAGGCTAAGAAGGCAATTGAGTAGCAAAGCCCTCACTCGAATAACTAAAGTGACCCTCTATAAGACCCTAATCATCCCAGTCCTGCTATATGGCGCAGAGGCATGGACTCTTATGAAAAGCTGATGAGGTCACACTCGGTTGTTTCGAGAGAAAAATTCTTCGAGTGATTTTTGGTCCCGTCTGCATTGACGGTGAATGGAGAAGGAGATTCAACGATGAACTATACGGGCTGTACAGCGACATCGACCTAGTCAGAAGACTGAAGGTCCAACCAACTGAGGTGGCTGGGTCATGTAGAGCGAATGGACACGAGTGCTCCGGCCCGGAAGATCTTCGAATTCACACTCGAGGGAAGGCGCAGTAGAGAAAGACCCCGGACTGTAGCGCCACCTTAAGTAAGTAAGTAAGTCTGCAACTCACGATGGCGTTAAGTACTACAACATCACCGCGGGAGTGCCACAAGGGTCGGTTCTTGGACCCCTCCTGTGGAGCATAATGTACGACGGAGTTCTCCGATTAACGCTGCCACAAGGAGTTAAGGTTATAGGCTTTGCTGACGTTACTGTGGCCAAACATATCCACGGATGAAGCAGTCGCCAGAATTAAGAATTGGCTAGAGTCTGGTTCGAGAAGACAAGGAAGACAAAACCTCCGTTTCAAAGACCATCGTAGAGGATGAAAGGCTGCAGTGTCTCAGGCAGAGACTATTCACAGATCGGAAGCCCGATAATTAAGTAAGTAGAGTCTGCAGTGCTAGAACTAGCAGACCACAAGACCGAGGCTGTCTTGATAACCAGCCAAAAGACTGTGGAATATGCATTTTCCGTGTTGGAAACCAAATAATTAGTCAAAGGAGTCATTTATGCACCTAGGAGTAATGCTCGACAACAGGTTAAGCTTTAAAACGCACGTCCAGAACGCCAGCAAAAGGGCGTCACAGATGCAAGCAGCTCTTTGCCGGATTAAACCAAACATCGGTGGCCCTGGATACGCCAGAAGGATTCTGTTATCCAGAGTGCTCAGCTCAATACTGCTATACGCTGCACCAGTCTGGGCAGGGGCTCTTACAACGAAGGAAGCACGAAGGAAGCTCTCGTCAGCATACAAGCTCTGCGTAATAAGAACAATATGCGAATTCCGAACAATTTTGGACGAAGCAGCCTGCGTTATTGCGGGAAAGATTCCCATCCACGTACTCGCCAACGAAATTCAAAGGATCTACCTTAGGCAAAGAGTCAACCGGCAAGAGATCATCGTAAAGAGAAGGATAAAAGAAGAAGAAAGGGCAACATCTTTAGCACTGCGGCAAGTCCGGTAGGATGACACGGCAAAAGGCAGATGGACCTACAAACTGATCCCAAACATCGAGGAATATACAGAAAGAACAAGCGGGGATTGGAACTACCACCTTACGCAGTTTTTGTCCTATATGTCTATGCCCCGAATGCCCAGATGAAGAAGAAGATACGGAGCACGTAATGTTCCACTGCAGGGGCTTTTTAGGAGGAAGAGTGAACTTACCCATTCCACAGCTTCTCATAGATCATAATGTTGAGGTCAGAAGACGACTGGCTGGAAATATGTCCATAAATAACGAGCAGTCCATAAATAAATGGCATTCCCGCGGGGAGAGTGGTAAAAGAGTGCAGGGGTGTGATCTAGTACGTAAGAGAAACATATCCCGCGAATCGTGCATGCCAGATAGTACGGACTACTGACATCCTTTGGACGCAACCAAAAAAACACCTTTTGTCTGCATCCTCTACAACCGAAACCCCTTTCCACGCGCGACAAACTTTCAAGTTTCAACATCCGCCCAACACAACACACTGTAAAGCGATACTTTCGCGCAATCAACTGACTGACAGCTTAAAGTGACACTTTTCGTAGCGCCCGCGATGTTGTTCATCGTCTATCCATAGGTATATCGCTACAGCCCATCTGTATATGTGCATGTCCTTTGGGGAAAGTTAAGCGCGTTGAAAATCATGCAACAATTCATTATGAGCTTATGCTTTACCCAAACGTGTGTACGTGTATTATATTCACAGGACGATGTGCCACATAAGGCCCGCCCGAAAAGAAGACGAATTCCACTCATATTGTTGTGTGTGTCCTTACTCCTCAATGCGATATGAGAACGGTAGCACATATTGTGCACCTGCTGGCGCTTACAACGAGTAATTGAATTGAATACGTTGACGTAAGGTAATCCATTCCGTTGGCGTGTCTATGGGTATGTATATAAAAGCGTGCGCTGCGCCTACGATTATACAGAGAGTGAGTGCACTTTGATTATCCTTTCCTGTCTGCGCCCTGCTGGCAATTTCGAGAATGTCGGTTGCATTTTAATTGATGAATTTAGAGCATTAATTCGCGCGGTGCATGTGTTTGATGATGGAAGCCTTGGATAACGTCGCGACTCTTTCGTCACACATACATACATACATGGGGACTTCGATGGATGTAGGTATGCGGCGCGACAAGTGAGATGTGAGTCTGAGTATATACACACGCGCGGTAATTACTTTGACGAACGATTTGTGAATCAATCAATTTTGCCAAAGGTTGATCGGGGGATATTTGTGATTGAAAATTGAATCCTGACAAATTTGTCGTTGGCAAACACACACACACAGCCACCACATACGTTGATTTGATTTCGGAGAGCATTTATTATTGTTTACCTTGTTTTGTATGGTATACCTATTCGTGTTATCAGACAGACAGGAACAGGACGTTCACGTGAGTCTGAAGGCTGTGGCGGGGGGGTTTTTGTGTTTTCAAATCTTTGAGTCACAATGCTTTTGAGATGGTCGAACATTCGTCGTAAATGGGTTCACAGATGGTTTCCATGGGTACCTCCGCGTTAACCTTGTTAGAGATAAACCTTTAATCAGAGAGAGTGAGGGAAAGAAAGCGTTTTTCATATATCAGACGAATGAAAAGGATCTACAATTTGACGCCGAGTCTAAACGGCTGATTGAGAAGTTCTTTCATGACAGTTGCACTCTCGGATGATTGTCAGACGCTCGCAAGAGATGGCGCAATTGAAAAAAAAAAAATTAATTTTTGTCTCCCTGGGTATCGAACCTGCGACCCCTCGCTTAGTAGTCCAACACACCAATCACTAAGCTAGTGCACCTGCGACATCAACTGTGGGTGGATAAGTGCAAAGAGTTGAAATTATACCCAATATCCCTTTTTTGTATAGACACAGGGTGCAGTGGCTCAGTGGTTAGTCTACTGGACTACTGAGCGTCGGGTCTCAAGTTCACTCTCCGGTAAAATGCAAATTAACAATATCTTAAGGTTTTTTCTACTGAAATCCCGTGAGGGGCTATGCGGACCTGTTGCGCATCTGTCACATAATCGAGGCTCTCAGTTAAGCCTTCCAAATTCGGCATAAATTACCAAAAAATAGGAGTTAATTTGATATTCAAAGAAAAATGTAATTTTTTGAGATAAATGATCGGATATTTATTTCGTAGTAAAGAGGAAGGTATGCCGTTAATAATGGAAAACAACATCAGCTAAATGGCCACCACGACCACGCTTATACAGGACCATATCCTTTTCGTGATATTTTCCATAACAAAATCGCAAAGTGGCTGCCCTATGTCCTCGATAGTCTCACGAATTCCATCTTTGAGGTCTTGAATCGACGCTGGACTGTTGACGTAGACCTTATCTTTCATGTGGCCCCAAAGGAAGAAGTCGCACGGTGTTAAATCACAATATCTCGGTGGCCAATTGTGATCAACTCTTCGAGAGATAACACGGTCCGGAAACTTTTCCCGTAAAAGATCAATGGTTTTGTTGCTTGTGTGGCACGTAGCGCCGTCTTGTTGAAAGCAAACGTTGTCCAGATCAATACCATCCAACTCGGGCTATAAAAAATCATTAATCATCTCTCATTCACCGTAACTGTTCATCCAACCTCATTTTTGAAAAAGTAAGGTCCAAGGACCCCGCCGGACCATAAACCGCACCAAACAGTCACACGTTGAAGATGGAGAGGCTTCTCAACAATTACTCTTGGGTTTTCCGAGCCCCAGATGCGACAATTTTGCTTGTTGACGTAGCCACCGAGGTGGAAATGGGCCTCATCAGTCAAGATGATTTTTCGATGGAGTTCCGGATCATTTTTGCAGTGGATTTTTATAGTTTCAATGCGTTGTTGAAGCGTGCATCGTTCCATTTTTAGTAATGGCGTAGTTTCTACTTGTCAAATGTCAAAAATTAATAGCTCAAAAAGTGACATATAAGTTGTAATATAAACCTGTTTTTGTTACATGTCTTACCACCTTTATTAGTCGAGACCGGAATCCTTAATTCGAGCTACGAATTTTACAAATTAGACCAAAATTCCCGTCTTCATCTCCAAGACAGAATGATAAAACTCCCGAGCTGTATAGGTCCACTCACCTACATCACTTTCTTCGTGTCACCTTCTTTTGATTCGATCCTTCGGAGCTTCCCTTTTCTAACCGTCATGCTATTGTCTTAAATCTTATTTATATATATCCGCCCTAGTTACCTGCCAATTTCTCCTTTGACATCGACGAAAAATGAGAAACGTAGCGAAAAAAAAACACAAACTTCGTCTCCTGGCAAAACAAAATACAAATAAATACTAGTACACAACCTTATCTGTTTCCGTAGTTTCCTGTGTCCTTCTTCTTCTTTTTGCAAACCTGCAAAAGTAAGCTAAAAAATATTCCACAAGGGAATTTCCTGGAATATATATATTTTCGGTTCCCCCTGTACCTACCTTTTTGGCTGCATGCTACAAACTGTGCTCTCAAAAGGACGAATTCCGTTCCTTTGGCTTGCCTCTTTAATGGCGGCTTCCTTCACTCCCCAGAAAAGATTACTATGCAGGACCAAAGCCCGTTTGTATAGCAAGTACAACTATTTTGCAATATAACTGCTGGCAGTCGGGTGCAGGAGCAGACAATTTCATACAATTTTTGTAACGCTTTTATTTGAAAGTCCTGGGGAATTTCTCACAGCCACAGGATGTAAATAATCCGATAATATTGAGATACACACTGGTAAAAGATATATCCCAAGGGTTTTTGATTTTGGCACAGTCAGACGCTGGCACAAAGGAAGTGCGAGTCGTCTTTCTTCGTCATTTTGCCAAGAGGGGGCGCCACGATATGGATGCATAATATGGCCTCACGACACCTTTCGCTGTTGCCAGTCATTCTCCACCTTTTGTCAGCGCGTTGATTTTAATCCTATTATCCCTTAATTTACCCAATTTAGCCACCCCTGGTGTCTTGTGCGCCCCGAGCAGGGTAAGAGTTTTAGTCCGGTTGTATATATTCGATGGCGCACAACACAAAAGTCCCGACTCAACTTTGCCTTGAAGAACCTTTCTCTCGCTCTCTGAAGGTGTATAACAACAGGAAATTCAATTAAAGTGAAATCCTTCGAAAGGATTACGCATCAGGAAATGTTCTATATAGCATTTTAAAAGGATGATTTCAAGGCAAGCAACTAATTGAATTAATTTATTTTGTTCTAACCTAAAAATCGCACGCGATTTACCAGTGTTTTACGAAATATTCCCTCAATTCGGTTTTTGGGGCTGTTCTCGACGGAAGGTCCTTGAATTGAATGGAAATTAGCAGTCAGAGACTGCGAGAGAATGGGATTAGATGGTGGCTTTTAGGCTGCCGCAAAATTTCAATAGAGCTGCCAATTAATTTAATTAAAATTAATTAATTTCGAAAAATATTAAAACTTGAAAACAATAATAGGCGCGCACGCCAGCCCAGCCCCATCGCAGCACAGCACGCGTTCAACGTTTATCTTTAACTAGCTTTCGAATAATCGCACCAAATGATTGCTAATGGGATGATGGCCAATTGTTTTGCAATGGAATTTCGAAAATGTTCGCTCTGAGCGGTGGCAGTGCGTACGCAATGCGAAAGCGTTTGGAATGCGAATGTCGAGAGATTGTTCAGCGGGGGACTACCTACCTACTGTTGAATAATTGAACACCAAACAGGGTGAGTTATGTAATCACTTTGTTTCGATGATGAATGGCGAGTGCGATTGTTTTGCCAAGGACAATGCGCGCGTCCACATAGAAATTAATGACGCCGCATACTTTTTGTGACCGAACTCCAAGTGAGTTATTTTTTAACATATTAATTGGGAGATCGCAGTTTGTTGGGTTAACCATTAGACTTGCAATGAATTAGAGCGAGTGACAGGTCCAACTGACTGCAATCGGGGAAGAGGAGTTAACTCTGGAGGAAGATACAAAAATGTTCGTTTGATTCTCGCTCTCTAAAGCCGATATACATAGAAAAGTCCAAATTCTCACCATCCTTTCGTGAATTTAAGAGCCACCTTAGGCAGCAGGAATGCCTCTTGTCAATTGCTGCTTTTCTAGCTCAAATTATTCAGAAGAAGGTAATTGTGATTCCCTGTATGACATCCTTTATGGAGGATCGAGCTAGATACCCTATATCGCATGAAGATGAGAAAAGTACAGCGTAGCGTGCGACGTGACAAGCGCAATTACATCAATGCGCTGGCTACAGAAGCAGAAGAAGCTGCAGCTAGGTGCGACAGCAGAACCATTTACAGAATCACCAAAGAGCTAATAGGTGGGCGAAACTTTACCCAACACCCAGTGAAAGGCATAGACGGTTCGTTGCTCCGATCGGATGAGGAACAGCTCAAGAGATGGAAGGAGCATTTTGCTTCGGTCTTGAACCGACAATTCGCCAGCAATATGCACCCAAGTCAGACTGAGGAGTCCGAGTCCCAGTAAGGAAGAGATCATTACCGCGATCAAAGCACTGAAAACCAATAAGGCGGTAGGACTTGATGGCATACCCGCAGAGCGTTTTCGAGCTGCGCCAGCTGCATCAGCTGAGCTACTGTTGCCACTAGTTGGGAGAACCTGGGAGACCGAGATTTTTCCGGAGGAGTGGAAGAAGGGAATGATCGTCAAGCTCCCTAAAAAAGGCAACCTAATGCAGTGCGAAAACTGGAGAGGCATCTGCGTGCTGCCTGCTGGGGCTAAGATAATAGCTAGAATTGTTCTGGAGCGAATTAAAGAACACCTTGAAGACACCGCTCTGGTTCCTCCTGTGTCGACCACATCAACACCCTGCGGATCATCATCGAGCAGTGCGTTGAATATCGATCGCCACTCCACCTGCTGTTCATCGATTTCGAAAAGGCGTTTGATAGTGTCAATCGGGAATTTATTTGGCGTGCCTTGCGAAGGAGAGGTATCCCAGATAAATTAGCAATTATAAAGGCTACGTACGATGGATCCATAGGTCACGTTTTACACAGAGGAAAGCTGTCTGAGGAGTTCGAAGTCCAAAGCGGGGTTCGGCAAGGCTGCACTCTTTCACCCATATTGTTTTTATTGGTGGTCAGCGATGTGCTAAATGCGGCTTTATCGATGGGAAATGGAGGAATTCGATGGACTCGTAGATCTGAACTCAAACCCCTTGACTACGCTGATGATGTATGCCTACGATCTCACGGAATAATGGACCTTTATCAAATGACAGCAGAGCAGACGTCGTTGGGCTGAAATTTAAATGATCAGCCTGAGACCGAACTCATCAACTCATACTCGTGTATGCATTGCTGGACAAACGGTTGAGATAGTAGAGAGTTTTCAATATACCTTGGGAGTATTGTCTCAATCGATGGCGGAACCGAACTGGATGTAGCCAACCGAATAGGTAAAGCGATGTCTGCGTTTGGGATGCTATCCAAAATTTGGCGAAGTAAATTAGCTTAAACACCGAGCTACGACTGTTTCGTTCCAACGTTGAGTCCGTGCTGCTATATGGATGTGGTACTTGGAGAGTGACCACTACGTAACATCTTAAGGATTTTATGGCCAAGCCGTATCTCGAACGAACAACTTTATGAGAAAACCGGCCAAGAACCTATTGGCACAAAAAATCAACGACGAAAGTGGCAGTGGATTGGTCACACTTTCCGAAAAGGTGACAGGTCTAAGGTCCATAGATGGCAGTATACGCGGCGGTCCTAGAAGAACATGGCGTAGAACAGTCGAGAAGGAAGCACGGCAACTGGGAAAGAGTTGGGGAGAGCTAAGGCACATTGCCAGAAACCGCACACGATGGCGCGTAGGCGTTGAAGAGGCCCTAGGACCCACAAGGGGGTATAGGACATAAGTAAAGTAATCATCCTTTATAGGTATGTTTTCGGTCTTGTCTAAGGCCCATTAGCCTTATAAAAAGTGATAGATAAATCTAAGGCGGCCTTAATACTTAACTACGTACAAACGCCCCCCAGCGCCATCTATGAATGGGATTTTTAAACATGCCGTCGACTGCGTAGATTATGCCTTCTCACTTATCGCATTGCACACATAATAATAACAAAAATTACCTACCTGTAATATGTCCAAAAGAGGCATCGCTTGAGCAATAAAGTGCACGACTGGTTAGCACGAAACTTTCGCTTAAAACGAAATCCCCTTTTGATGGTTTGACTTCTATTCGAATTGTCAATGTCAAATACTGTGTTCAAGAACTGTATTATTCATTACTATGACTTTGGGAATAAACGGTGTGGAATAAAGCTCAATGGACGTCTAATTTTCGAATATTTCTTTTCAAAAAATGTCAAACCCAAGTGAGAGCAAATCTTCTGTCAGCTGTCAAATTATTTTTCGCTCCAGGACAACCATTGGTTCCAAGTTTTGTCGTAAATCTGCTAACGGGGAAGTTACAAAAGCATGTCCACTTATGGTCCAATGGCCGCTGTCAAATTGATTAACGTTAAAAACAGTGCTGCCATTTCGAAGAACAAACCTCTAAAAAAATGTTTTTTAAGTAGCGCTTTGTGTTCGAACTTGATTGAGGAGTTACATGAATTTAGTTGAAGGGCTGTATGTGGAATTTTTGGTAAAAAATCTTGTGTAAGATTAAGCGACAAATTTTAGAAAATTCTCTTTGCGGGTACTTTTTTTCTGAACTCGAAAATTGGCAACACATTTTTGTTAATTGGTCTAAAATTAATTCCTTGGTTGTGGTGCATAAATCAGTTGGAAATTCCTTAGGGGTTGTTCGTTTATAGTCGCACATGTGTAGGTTGTCCATAACGACCATCCCAAGTTCAGAATTTTAAACTTGCAATCGGTATCCTTCTCTCACTGTAAACGATCAAGTTAAAAAATGACTGTCAGTCTCATTTGGTCCCGCAATCAAATGAATAAAATCCCCGAATTATCACTCCGAAGTTCATTTATTTCACACAAGGCTTACCCTTAGCCCATTTCAATTCGATTCAATTGTCAGGATATACCATACACCGATAAGCCTCCGCTACCGATTAACTTGTTCCCTATAACTACAGCATAAAGATTTCAATCGTTATCTCCAGCGTTCGGATGTTTTTCCTCTTCTTTTTTTTTACTTCCTATCCGGCCGCCTATCTTGCGACCGGCCGATCGAAATCCGTTTCAAGATTGATTGCTTTGTTAGCAATCTTCGTCGTCTATCACAGTTCTCTGTCGAAATTGGCATTTATCCCGAAACGCGCAGCACCAATAAAAACTCCTAATTTATAACATCAATTTTAATTGCCAACATTCGACCTCATCACCGGTAATAGGCCCGGATCCTGTAAATCCCACACACACGCACGCACAGCCACTTACCCATAATCGTATAGATGCGCACAACTAGATGGATGGTACTTTTGGGGTAATTTAAGGCAATCCTCTTAGGTTTAAAGAAAAATTACTCCAACGACGCTGTAACGTAACATTCCTGTAAGTAGTGGCCATCTTGATGGGCAGCCTCCAACTAATAAGGTAGCATCGATAAATTTCGTTTGAAAACGAATAAGAACCAAAAGAAATATGTTGGTGGGATAGTGCTGCTCGAGGTTAAGGTAGGATGCTTGATGATGATGATGATACTGAGCATAGACTACACACATACGCACACATAATATTAAACATCAGTAATGGATGGGTCCGGGGTCAGGGCTGTTTTTCTCCGGGAGATAGATTTGTACAGAGAAAATGATACACCAGTGCGGAAATGATTTCCTATTAGGGATATAATGGATCTGAGGTATTGGCATAGAGTGCCCAGGGTCTGGGTCTAATTTGCTAGTGAAATAAACTACGATGATCAGGCCGGCGCTTGAATGATGGGCTCACATTTCGGAGGGAAATGCTGTTTGGGGATGCCTTTTACTTCAAATCAAAATTTAACGAAAAAGGTGCCCACAGAAAACAAGTGGTTTGAGACTTTGCTGTTTTTCGATTTATTAAAAATGAAGGACTAGGCCTGGGGTGTTGCTAGATTTACAATTTAAGCGGTGATTTGTGTTCGGAGAGGAGCACTTTGTTAAATGTATTTGAAGGGAGCCGAGGTATGCAAACAAATTGGGGGGAATCCAGGATTTTTGATACTTTGGTTGGAGTCTGTGGTGATTTTATTTTTTTTGGATATTTCGTATCCAAAATAATGTCATGAAGCCAGTTTAAGTAGTGGAGGTAATTTACCACAAAAAATACTGTGAAAACATTTGGAGTTGTAAAATGGTTTGAAACTTGGGTGATATCCGGCTTTGCAAAAAATGATAAGTCGTCCTAAGTTCTCACTTACTCATTTATTTATTGGATGGAAAATCAAGGCTACTTTCGGTGATAGTCTGAATTTTTCAATACTGCGGTTTGAGTCTTGGGTGGAGTTCTATTTATTATGACGACTGTCCAAAATCGTTGTCCATCAACCGATTTGAGCGGGATTTTCTCACGAATGACTTGCGTGGAATTTCCTCTTTAAATGGCAAAGCAAACTTCAACTTAACTTCAGTTAAAATGCTGAGTGGTTAACCATCAGGCACATTATCCTTCCTGTAATATTTCAATTTATAGACATTCGACAGCCATTAAGCAACTATTCGCCACATTTCCGTATTAAATCAAAAGGAGAGTCTGTCATCAAATTTATATATATATTTGTATTGGCATTCTGCGAAGCACTTAACAAATTTATTACCCCAAGGAGCGGTTAGCATAAATCAGCTAACTACATCGAAGGAATAAAATTAGATTTTATGCGATGTCCATCGATTACACGGCGTCACAGGTGCTCCTTCGTCGATATCAATTTTGAGACGTTGTAATTACGCGAACAAGCGATGTCCTCCAAAGTAATCTCCGAATTCGATTGATTTCAACAGGTTCAATAACTACTGGCAAAACTATCTGCTGAATAACCCGCATCCATTCCAGAATCACGTACGAAAATCAAATAAAAACCAAAATGCTATACTGCTGTTGATGCAGCGAACGAAACTTGGTGAACCCACACTTCGGCACAAACACAATTCCATTACGGAATCATTGAAGCGACCCAAGACTTCGTGACAAAGATGGGGAGTAGAGTGTACCCTATGCAGAAAAAAAAGTAGCACCCCTAGAAATAGGGTTAGCGTATAGCAAAACTTGCAAGAAGACACTTTGCATACAATCCCAGTTACGTGCTGAGATTCTTTTCGAATTCAGTTTGCGTTGTGTGCTCCTGAAAGACTGGCATTGCCATGGAGATTCTCGCAAGGAGAGGGGAAGGGATCGTCGTCCTCCTTACACATAAAGTATTCGAGGGTTCCTTGTGGTTTATGGTGGTCGCGTAGGACAGCAAGGTCATTCCTATCCGCGCGCACCACTGGCGTTGGAAACTTAATTTGGGCGGGAAAATGTCCTTTTTTTTTTTTGCTCAATCTACATCTTCTTAAGGGCTTACTTCATGACTTGGTTATTATTACAAGTTGTCACCGCACACACTCACACAACTAACATTCTCATAATTTAAGATTATTTTAAATTTTTTTCTCTGGGACACGGGATACCCATGGCGTTGCATGTGAGTGTCCTGCAGACTGCAGCTTATTGGCTTCCGTGTCGGACAAGAATTTTTTTTTTGTTTAATTTTTTCCCACTGCAGTTTACGTTTCATCGCCCCGACACGAAGGAAGTTCTCCTTTTTTTTTTGAAACACTTTTGAGAAACTGCCCTTGGGCAATGCTAAGGAGATGGTGCATTGCATAAGCTCTGGGTTTTCGTTCTTGGACTTGGACATAAAGGATGGAAAATTAAATTACGGCCAAGCATTGTGTGCGGACGGGGTAACACTTGGACAAGTCTGCAGGCCTTTAGTTATGTCGTTGGGGTAGTTTCACGCTTGGAAAATGTCGCCAATTTTTCGGCCGGCAGGACTGTTGACAGAAGTGCTTTATGATGAGTAAGTTTTAGAAGAGGAGCCTTTGGGAATTTGTTCTTCCCAAGGCGGGGTAAATTTGTTGCAGTTTGCAAGAGGAAATGGGATTTAACCAAGCTGACATGTGCTTCAGCAACTGGGTGGGTTTAAAGTTGTGGCTTGGACAGGTGTCTTCTCGGAAATGATAGGGGACAGCTCGTTGTCTGAATGTTACTTAGCAGAGAGTCATATGCCAGGTTAGAATATTTCTAAGGCCCTAATTGTCAAAGGTTGATCAGCTCCTTTCTATACTGAGGCAAAATGTGCGCCTTAACACGAGCAACAAGTGACGTAAAATTTTTTAAAATCAAAGCCCGAATCTATGGGATATTCAACATGTAAAAAAATGTGCACGACTGGATCGCGCGTAACTTTCTCTTTTATATTTTTTATTCGCCCGGGGGTGTTAATTGGACACAAAATTTAATACAAATCAGCTGTTTAGTGTAAACCCGAGCTTCCCTTTGTATGGGAATTATCTAAGGACCTTAATCCCTGTTTCCCCTACGACTCTCTTAATTTTAAAACCATTTTCGCCAACATTTATCAATCTATAAACAAACCATACGAAATCGGAAAGCCATAAGCAGCCTTATGCAACCTCACAAAACCTAGACAAAAGTCCACGGCACATTGTCTCCTTGGCAAAATATAAATTCCGCTCCTGTATGACACACAGTAAAACCAATTAAAAACGTCAACCCCCGCAAACTTTCGCAAGACTGATTGTTCTGACCTCCTTCGCTGCCACAATACTCGATGTTGCGAAATTTTGGTCACATTAGATGCACAGCAGCATGATAGCCTCCTCTCTGTCTATCTGTCTGTTTGTCTCTTTCTATCAATCGCAGCTGTCACATCGCACAGCCGGAATTGTTCGCGCACCGGCATATACCCAAAACTATGCGGTGTTATGCATCCTCCCTGTTTGTTCGTTAGGTCGTTCATTTTCGGTTCGAATGCGGTGGCCTAAATGGGTGAATCCTTTTTATGAAATTACGGTATTATTAGGCAATCTCTTCGACAGTCCGTTTCCCACATGCGTTTATATCCTGGCCTGTGCGTACCACGTTATGTTGGTATTTCGCAATTATCATGCGCTAAATGGGAAGAGCGCATTCACATGCAGTCAGGATCGGGACAGGATGCCATACAGCACTATACTGACGGATATTTCTTTGTGAACTTAGCCTTGCGTAAATAACGCGCGCGTAAGCGAGAGCGATTGGGGGTTCTATACATGCACACGTGCAGCGGTGCAGCCACGAAATGCCTTTTGCATTAAATGCTGATTATTTGGCTTTGAGTGTAAAATTCGCATTCTCAGTCTCGCTCTATGGCTCCTGAGTCATCCTACAGGATACACACGGGCAATCAAATTTAATTGAAAGGATTTAAATTTTCAAATTGCTTGTCAGTGTTGATTGTGTTGTTGTTGCTTTGTGCGTTTTGGGGAACACATTGATTACGCACATTTGGTGGGTTTTTCAAATGCATATGAAAAACACTCGGGGGGAATTTGTACTCCATAATGCACGTGCCAATATGGATTCTTGTGATTGTGATGGGAAGAAGGTTGTTCTAGGTAGTGGTAGAATGCAGAACTAGGAAGGACTTGTGTGAAATGCGATATTTTTGAATATTGTGCCGGTGGCTATTTTCTTTTTAACAATGCATTTCTATTGCAACTCGAGTTTCGTAAGAGTATTCCCGTGGGCAATTTTGTCATGAAAGGAATTGTTGATCTGATTGACGTTTAAAGAAAAGTTCCTCAATGGTGCATCTTTAAACCAAACTTGGCCAGGTAGACAATAAATCAGTTCGTTCCAAATTGGGCTTGGCATATGGGGTGCCTTAGAGCTCCCTTAATTGTGAGCTTGTTAACGAAGTAACCTTGTGCCCCCTCCATGTAAAAAAAAATATGGTTTGTGTCCGAACTAACTGAATAGTTTATTTTTTATTTTTTGGGTTAATCTTCGATTTCTCGCAGAGCGTTATACTAAAAAGCAGGGAACGTAATGAAATACAAGGTGGGCCAAAAGAAGTCATCGGATGTTATTTGGCTCTCATTTTTTTTCTAAATGAAAAATTTGGATTCTGTTTTTCGATTATAATTATTTGAACCTTTAGAATTTTATTGATCAAGTCGAGAAGATGATATGGGCGCCGTCACAATTGATAGCCATACGGGCTCATTTTATGGCATTTTTCATCACTTCGACGAGAACTTCGGGCAACAGATTCTCGCACTCGTGTCAAATGTTGTCCTTGAGGGCTTCTAGGGTCTCGGGCGTAAACACGGGACTTCAAAAAGCCCCACAAAAAAAGTCTGGAACGGTTAAATCGGGCGATCTTGCGGGCCAGTGCAAATCGCCAAAACGAGAGATGAGGCGACCCGGGAACGCCGCCTTCAGAATATCGTTTGTGGCTCGCGTAGTGCACTCAGAGAAAAACGTCCCATTAATTTGTCAATGGTACGACCATTGGATTTATAAGACGCGTTTTAATAAGATTTTCCTATTAAAACAATAGTTTTCTAATAAAATTAAAGGTTTTCGGGTTATTAATACAATGGTATTGAAATTATTACTATTAATGGGGTATACGTTATAAATATAATGGGAAACACTATTCATTTAATAGTCTTTTACCATTAATATTTTATAACGTATACTATTGTCCCATTAATAAATACTATTATTTATTACTAGATGGAATACCATTGAAAAATCTTCATATTAATATTGTCGTCTTATTATTTCAATGGGAGGACTAGGTATTAATTTAATTGTTTTTGTTTTTATTTTGATAACAATGATACCATTTTTTCAATGAGGCACCCAGCAATAGATAAAACTATTGATTTAATAGGATTTAATATTTTCAATATCAATAACATGAACTATTGTTATAATAGTTCCATGTAGTTAAATATGTTTAATGCTAGAAAACAAAATATATTTAATAGCGTATCCCATGAAATCAATGTGAAGGGTCTTTATAATAAATACCTATATTGTAGTACTACTTTTTGAAACGCACCATTAATCGAATTAAAAATAGCATTAATTTTCCAATGAATTCCAATAAAAACATTGTTCAGTCCTTAATACGAATGTGACATTCGAAACGAGCAATTCGGAAGTAGTGTGTGACTGTGAAAAAAGTAAAATGAAGTGAAAAAAGAAACAAATATAGGTAAGTATTTTTAACTTTTTATAAAAGTTTGAGTTTACGAAATTTGTTGTAGCATAGTTAAACACATAATGTATGCAGGCTTTTCTGATGCAAATAACAGCAATCTTTAACTTTTTGGTCTAGCTTCAGATATATGGTTTGAAAGCAATTTTGATATAACATCCATACCATAATTGCTTTTCATAATATGGAACTTATATCAAAATTGTATGATATAGAAAATTAAAGAAAACAAATTATTTGTTGCCGCTGTAAAATAGTTGATTTGTTTCAAAGTGATACATTTTAAAGTTAATAGTATATCCCTTTAATATACGCGTCATTCAATAAAAGTTCCGTTAGAGTAACTGTACAAAATTCTTTAAAAGTGATTTTAATAGTATAAAACCTATTACTTTAAAGGGATTCATATTTAAAGTAATGGTATATCACATTAAAAAGCATAGTTTTTCAAAATGCTAATAGTATATCTTATAACTTTAATTATGTTAATAGTATATCCCATTGGTAAGAACAGTAGGTATGTATATTACAAGGTTTAGACCTGTCAAGGTTTGCCATTAGTATCGTTGTCGTGACAAAGTGCAGTTCATTGTAAAATATACTCTAAAATCAACATTTTGAAATTGGAAAACGAGTGAAGCTCAGGTATAATTTAATGAATTTGTGTTTTGGACTATATTAAACTATTTTTTTAATAATTTTGGAAGTGCATTTATATGCGCGTCATTAGATAGATCCAGAAAGGTGTATAAAATGCTCTTAAATTTGTATTTTATACATTTAATATTGTATCATCACGTGCAAAATAATTTTCTTTGATCATAGTAGTGTTTTATTTTTGTCCTAACTGTGGTAAATTAAATATTTTTTTTCGAGTAAATACATTTTTCGATTAAATGTAAATCAATGAATTGTACCGTACTTAATAATTGTTTAAAACATAGCGCAACCGAAAAATACAGCGATCGGTTTGATGTCTTAATGAAATATTTGCTTGCACTCCGTTTTATTTAATATTTGTAGGAATACTATTTGCATAAGAGAGGACGTGGTCTCAACCCAACTGGAAAGCTGCATGATAATGCTGATAATGCCAGATTCAAAACAAGAGGTTTGAAAAGACAACACAACTGAGAAGTGAAAACAAGGACGAAGGTATTTTGTATTGTATATTTTATTAGTTTAAAACTCTTAACATCCGTTAATAATTATTACTAAGAGTGAATAATGTATAAATTATTATTTTTTAATACAGGTTTTAATAAGGCTTTTAATATATTTAAGTTTGTTTCATTTTTGAGGTAGGTAATCGATTTTAACTTTTTGTTAAGTAATTGTAGAAACTACCGTGTCTGATCCACCGGCGTATGAAGCAACTATTTATGGCTAGCACATAACATTGAGCGATGAAGTGCAGTTCGGGCTGAATGGACTGAAACAACGGAACTATGATATCAAAACTGAAGCCTTAAATATCCTCACAAAATGGCCACACACTGGTAAGTCGAAGCATTATTCATCTCATTATTTCTATGGAATTAATAAATAACTCTTTTATTGCAGGCTTCAAAAGCTATGACTCCAAGGACCAATATTCCTACACCCTTGCTTTTAATGCTGGACTTAAGTTTGCCGATAGGCTTGTAATTTGTAAACCAATGTTTTTAGCATTTTTAACAATAAAGAAAGGTGATACCTATATAAAAATATATTGTATTGTACTATTTTAAAAGGATTCGCCACTTTAATCTAATTGGATCGCTATTGCAACAAAGGTATTCGGTTATTGTTTCAGCCATACGGTCCTATTATTGCAATAGTATATACTATTAATTACGATAGGGTACACCATTAAAATTTATAGGAGGCTGATTGAAGCAATGGTATTGAGTTATTGTGTTAACAGTAGAGTCCCATTGCTGTTACAGTAGATACCATTACTTTCAAGAGAATACGCAACTTTATATCTATAAGGGCCCCATTAAAACAATGGTATTGGGTTATTGTTTTAGCAGTATAGTCCTATTATAGTAATAGTAAATACTATTAAATTAATAAGTTAAATACTATTGACATAATAGTATGGTGTTATTGTTTTTATCATATTTTCTATTTCTTTTCATGGTATTTACTTTTGATAATTAATTGTATTTTCCTATTAAAAACTATCGCAAACAAAAGTACATACTATTATTAATTAATAAGACAAAATATTGAATCAAAGGGGTGACAACATTAATACACATGGAAAATCGTACCATTACTGTTATAGTTTTGAAATTATTATTTCAATTGGATGAACACCATTGACCAATTTTAATAGTATAAAACCTTTGATTCAATTACTTTTCTTATTGATATTATAGTATTTTTTTCTGAGTGTGTGTGCGAAGTGCGATAGCGGCGATATTCTCGGCTCAACGGGCGCTCCGGGGCCGGCCACTCTTGGCAACGTCTCGTGTGGTCCCATACTCTTCAAGGTTGGTGGCCAAACGGAGCAGTGTTTGCGCAGTCGGTGTCGGACGGCCGTGGAGATGTAATTCGCGCTGCGCTGTGTCTAATTAACAAATGTCAAAACAGATTTGACATTGGCGGCCATTTGCAAAAATAAGAGCATCTTCCAAAAGGGCGATCTCTTTTCGCCCACCTGTTATTTTTACGAGTGATTGGAATATTCAAGCCAAGATGGCGCCACACAACATTTTTTGTGTATTGGGTATCCGGGCTGAATCTCAACTTTTTGAAGATGTTTCCGCCTGTTTCAATGTTTTTCGAGTTCAATCAGGTCCGACTTACTTTCGGGACGCTTTTGGTGAAACTTTTACAAAATTTTAAAGCTGAATGCATCGCAATTATGAACTGGAAAGAGAGTCACAAAAAAACTTGCATCCTAGGACTGAAATTCGATCGCCCTAAAGACATTTCATTGATACCTCTAAACCATCACACCTTTTCAGTTTATCCACATCAAACCAAACCAGCTGCACATACATCCAGTCAACTATCCAATTTCCAGTAAGGACTATACAATAAAAAATGGAAAAAAAACCCGGAGACAGCAAAAGCCGGCAAACAAAAAAAAGAATCCCAATCAACATTGAAAAACCATTTACGTTGTCAAGGACCAAGCAAAGCTTCTTCAGCCAAAGAAATGCTTCTTGTAATGCAAGAGCGACTACAAGACATCCGAGGCAAACACGTTTCACATAAAACAGTTTGGTGCTCGCGCAAGCAGGATTTTCCTTTGGGAATCCAAACTAAACTTACCTTCGTCGTTCTCGTTGGCCCTTCCGACCTTCTATATCAAGACAGCGCGGTAAATTTCTTTTCAATTCGGCCATAGAAATTCCTCAGCAAATGCACTGAATCAGGATTTTCATTCTTTTGCCTTGTTCATTCTGTGTGTGTGGCAACATCCTGGCATTTTCCCCTTACCGCGCCGCCATCTAGCGGTCGTTATTCATTTCATGCTTTTTAATTTCTCAGTGGCATGCATCGGCGACCCGATGGTGGGCAAAAAAAAAATACTCCGCGCGAGCGAGCACAGCGGAAACAAATTCAAAAGGATTTCTCTCATGTTGCAGTCGTCGGATGTGGGTACAAGGAGGGCGAAAACTATAGTAAATCCTTTACCAAAAGCCGTTTTCAAAAGGTGAATGTAACGATGTTGCAAGCGATGTTTGCTAAATTAACCCCAAGACTGTCGTCTTTCCTTACAAAACACACCACCGCCACCGGGACAGCCTCATGAATATTAGAAAATGCATTGCAGGGGGAAAAAAAAACTCCTCCGCTTTCAAAAGGACACACAACGGAAACCGGAAACACGAAATTGGCTTGCTTGCCGAGTTCATTTCAGACATTAAAATGTTTCTCGTCCGGTGTATGCATGTTTGCGGTTAGTTTCCGATTTCTGGGATTTTCTCTCAAAAGGATTCTCCGCACCCTTCTTCCTCCTCCGTCTAGCTATACGTCTTGCTGGTGTTCCATTTCTAAATTGATTATACTCGATAAATCTCCACACCGTGTGGTAGGATCGTAAAATAAATAAAAGGTCTCCTTTGCATCTCGATTTTCATACCTATACACTCACTCATACTCACTCACTGGACGCAATGTGTAGTTCGGTCGTCTCTGACGGTCTGGATGTGTGCTGGATTGGTATAATAAAAATACGAAGATAGTTAAACCGAAAGCAGTATACGGGACGCATGCAGGACGTTGACTCCCGAAAATACAGTTATTTTACTGCCCAATTGGGGATCACTTTTATTTCTTGTAAAATCCCACTTACAAGAAAACTAAAGTCCATATTGACAGGATATTACGTTGCAGGGGTGAAATGTGTCAGAGTAGGTCTATATACAGGACTTGCTCCGACGACAATGACGACCGACGATGTTTCTCTGGGTGGCACATGTGAAAGTCCTTGTATATATATTTCTAGTCCTCGTTTTGGGGGGGCGGAGATTTCCAGGGTTAGGGTCGATGTGTCTTCTTTTTGTTTCTTTGTTCTATTTCCCATGAGAAACTTAAGGTACGGTGGCTCAGCCTGATGGTTAGGATACCAATTAGGTATAAGGACCTGGGATGGGGATAGAATAATTTGCGGAAAAACAGAATTAGAGTGGATTAGAGGCGAGGGCAGACCAGCTACTCCTATAAATCGTTGGGTGGTCAAGGAAATTATGTTGGTAATTCATTTTGGGATTGTGTAATTTGCATTTTTATTGTGCGAAATACCCGGCTAATGGGCATAGGAAGAGAGCGATTGTTCAAAGGATCAGATGAATATTAAAAAGCTGTTAACATGCTATAGCCGATTTAGATGAGCTCTCGTTTAAGTGATTGCAATGGCACATGTGCGCTCTTTTAAAACCTTGCAGGACGCCACTGCATCTTTCAATCCTTTATGCCCAGAGGCAGTCAGACATATCCCCAAACCTGAGGTCGAGTACATGTGTATCGACATTGTTCCCCTTGATGCATCCGATTGTTATCAGAGATCCTTCAGCAATTATCCTTCAAAGAAATTGCCCGGCCCAAGCAGGTGTATATGTGAAATATCAATTGGAAACTATTGCCAACTTGTTTCATGTTGCCACCGCAACCGCACTACATTCGTCCGATTGTCCCCATGTGTCCGTTTGTTCAATTTATCTGAAAACAAAGTACCAAACAGAATATTAAACAACCTGACAATTGAATTGAATCGTTTGCTCTTGCCAACTCTTTTGTTTCTCTATAGATGCGTTGCGCATGCAAGTCAGTCACTCATCCTTACACATTTTACCAGGCCATGAATTCTTCAAACAGCAAATATAGGCAACAAGAGATTTTCAACTATATTTGAAGGATAATGACGCAGGATATCATTCAGTTATATAATATTTGCTCGAGGAAAATATGTCTCACCTGCAGACAGATGCACGGCCAAATGGAATGAACTACTGACTGACCCAGGACATGCATCCAACATCCGAGTATGTCCTTCCTCGATACAAACCAAAAACAGATTCTATGTTCAAACAACATTTTGGCTCCAGCGACAAACAGTACACAGAGTCTTTGTGTGCGTGCATGCGTGCGTGCGTGGGCCCTCCTTGTCTCGGGTGGCTTTTGACCAAATTCGACCCGGCTGGGACACGTCCTTGAGCGAATGCGTCCTACGTGTATACTTTGCGGCGTGCGTATATGCGATGCATTATCCAACTTCCGTATATGCGTGTGTGTTTGTAAAATGGGGTGGTGTGCAGTGTCAGACGGAATAACAATATTAATGTTTGCATTCTATGGGAGATTCCATAACGTAACGGTCACACACAATTCAAGGCTTAACAAAGAGAGACATTCTAGACGTTAAAGGAGGTGAAAATATCCTTCGACCGTAAACAAATTAAATGGATTTTGCCATCGTTGTCGTTCTTGAGTATCAGTGCATGGACTCTGCTCACCCTATAGGCTTCTGCTTTTTGGTATTAACTTTGTTTTCGTTGGGATCAACTTTTGTTTGTCTATATGCTCGAAGCCAGGGTGGGTGGCATCACGTGAATGCAACGCAAAGGACCAGCAAAATTGAAATGTTATGACATCTGAAGCTTAGTAGATTTAATCGCTTTGATAGCAGACACCACACACGTACACGTTTCGCATGTTTGTGTGTTGAAAAGGCGATGCATATTGCAAGTCGAAAATGTAAGGTGGTTGTTGGATTATCGTTACACAAGTCGAAAATTTGTGCAAGTAGTGAAATGGGATGTGTGGGATATACTTTCAATTTGGGGTTTTATTATCCCTTATTGAACAGTTTTTACAAATTTTAATTTGGTATTGAGTGTCAAAATGGGTATCAACGTATCAAATTCTGAGTTCGAAACAGTCAAACACCTAAATACAGACCTTTTTAAGCAGATTATCACAACAAAGTGATATGGGAGTTGATTTAGTGATTTTTAATCAATGTTCGAAAATTCGAACTTGAGTTCGAAAAAAAATATTTCCACGGCATCTGCATTGACCTTATATATGCAGCATAAAAATGTTCGATAAAGAGTTTTGGGCAGAAAATATCACAAGTTCGAACTTTATCAAATACAGAAATGGCCTATCAGGGATTGCATTCAGACATTTTTATGGAATGTTCGGTCAGTTCAGTTCAAATAATCTGTCTTTCAACAAATTTCCATCCCAAAACCCATTTCCATGTTTTCTTTTCACAAAATTCAAAATTACACCGCATCATCCTAACTTATTTCGTTATCTGATTTCTGGTCGACCCTCTTCTCCGTGGTCAGTTTAGGTTGCCTCTCATCATCATCTCTCTAAAGAATAGAAAACAAAAATACCAGCGTCCTCTTTTTGCCTTTCAGCCCATTCGGACATAGGAGTACCCCCCCCATACATTATGAATGCTCCACAAAAAAAATACCAAAAAAATAGATATTTTTAAAAAAAGGACCAACGATAAATGCATTCCTCCTGCGAATCGCGCAGAGCAATATGTCATGTCGATTTTAGTTTTTTCCATTCATAATAATTTTTGTTTTTCGTTGGTCCTTTTGGCCCGTTCTCATTTTCTATGTCACAATCCTTTAGACACACATTTTTTTTTCCTGCAGAAATATTTGCTCCTGTTTGAATGAAGGTTTTTTCGCAGCGAAATTTATGACATCTAACAGACTGCAAGGGGACAAAAAATATCGCCAATTTTTTACAATTATTATTATTCGTTTTTTCCTGTTTTCAGTTTTCTGTATGCGTAACTGCACATGTGTGTACCGCTATGTGTATGTGAATAGATTTGAATATTGAAATAGCGCTCTTTAGTTCGGTTATTAAATGCTTGTTACGACATAGATAAATTTCTTTTGTCCCTTTTTGTCTGTCGTCCATTAAATCTTTTGCATGGTAAACGCATGGCTGCTCCTTTACTCGCGGAGTGCGGTACACACATGGTGTGAGTAATTAGAGGTCTGATTAAAAATTCGTTGCATTATGCAGGAAACTGGAGCATTATGTTTGGGGTGGGATGTTAGCGCGAGTGTCTTATACGTTCGCATTACGCCTAATGACTGTCATTTGAGAGAAGTGCGGAATGCAATTTATTTTTGATTTTATGGAAGGAGACGCATTTTGTTGCTGCTGATGTTACATCGAAGGGGTGGAGATGGAATTGAAAATGGTAGTTTATCTTACTTCTTACATGTCGTTGATGGTCGAGTTTGAAAACATTTTTTAAAGAGTATCAGTGAGCCTTGTATTCGAAAAGTCATTTGGTTGGTGGTAAGAGCATCCTACATCAAACTGTTAGACATCTTGAGATCACAATAATGTTCGACTAATGAGGATGGGTTGGTGCATAAGTCGGTGAGGCAATTAGCATGAATTTAGGCCAGGCCTGCTTTTTTTGGTATATTGCTTGTGGTAATTTCTTGATTTATCACCATTCCTCTTCCTTTTTCTTGGCCAACATGTGTCCCTTTATACTTTAGGGTTCTGAAAATCAGTCTTCAATGGTTCTATCTATTTTTTTTTTGCTTAATTATGTTCGCATCGAATTCATTTGGTAGGGTTTCATGCATAAGTGAATTTGGATTTTCTTAGATAGTGTTAATGGAGGAAATTTTAAAAGGGAAGTCGGTAGGAATCGAGTTATATGGACGCCACGCCACTGGACTGCATATTGAACCTTGTAGGGAAAAATATTCAGATCATTTTTCAAAATCTGATAGCGTTGTCCTGAAGGTTCTGAAGGTTGATGGATCTTTTTTGACAATAATTCGTTCAGCGTCTACAGCTTTTAAGAAGAGCTCCTCAAGACTTTCTTAATTTGATGTACGAAATAACCCCATTGGATATAAAACTCCGTGAAAAGCTGGAAAATCATCTGCTCTACATCTCAGAGTCGAATCGACTGCAGAAATGTCAATTATCCGAAGGAACATGCATACAATTTTTGAATTTTCATCGCCTGAAAGCTTGATTGAGGTGCAGCTGCGTAGAGTCCATTTTGTGCAGGAAATAAGTTGTTGCTCTTATACAGACAACATTATTTAGCAGTATCTGAATATTGCTTGTTAAAAATAAAGACTCACCGCACTGAATTGACTAAAACGTACACCAATCGATTGGAAATTTGACTGCCAGTCTTTTCTGATGACCTAGGGATGCCAGACGCCCCCCTTTTCACACAAAAATGCTGTTTGTCCCCCCTAACACAAACTACTGTCCCCCTTAATAAGTCAAAATTCAAGTTCTGGTCGCTCGTCAGCATTTTGTCGACTATGTTTTCTGTGTTGAATGCGCCAATGCTGCTTTCCAGGAGTGTGCGTTGTGCTTCCCGTCTTCTGCAGGCATAAACCTGTGATGTGCGTCGTCTGTTAGAGAGTCGCCGTACTGGTAGGCTGGACTATCCGTTTTGCCAATATTATGGAGAAAGGCTTTGAAATTTCCGTCACCGGTGAGAAACTGGGTGACGAAGTAGTTGATCTCACCGTGTTTCCGATCTTTCCACTCAGCCACATTTCTTATCAGCCTTGGTGTCGACCTTCCTCTGCTTTCCGAGCTCCAGAGCTCTTGCCACTTGCGTATCGTTTGCTGCTCTGCTTGCTCGATTACCGCTTCCAGTTCAATGACCGCCTTGTTTTCGTGGACTTACTTCCTAGCCACTGGGAGTCACTCCTGCGACTATCAGCTGGTTCCGACACCGTTCGGTAAGAGCTAGCCACGCGTAGAGCTCCACGTCTTTGCACTGCCGCCATCTGCTTCCGGTACTTTTCTGGTCGCAGCGCATCTGCCCAAATCTCGCTTCCATATAGGAGAATTGCATGCGTTGTCCACCTATGTTCGCCATTAATCTGCTGAGTGATGTTGTAACTCTAGAGACTCGTTCCGCTGCGAACCTTATCTGTTGCCAGTAGGTTAGTTTTGTGTCGAGCCTCAATCCCAGATACCTCACTGCTTCCTTGCTCTTTATGACTTCAGAGCCAATTTGAAAATCAATTTGCGTGGGGGTTTCCTCCTTCGTCAGAAGGACTGTCTCAGTTTTCTCTGTTGCTCAACTGAGACCGTGCTCATCCATCCAGAAGATTGATCGTCGCATGATTTGGTTTAACTTCCTTTGCGCGTATCTCGGGCATCTCCATAGGAGTTATTCCAGAGGTCTGATCCCAAAATTGATCCCTGTGCTGCTCCAGGTGTTACTTCCTTCCTTCGTGGACCTTCTATGGTCTCGTAGATCAGCTCACGATCTCTGAGATAGTCCTTCATCATGTTATGGGATGTTGAATCTATTTTCTAACGCGATCTTCTTAGAGCGGTGGCTTCCCTGTTGGGCGGTTTGGCCAGCGTTCACCACTTCTTCAATAGCTCCGACCGCAGAGCTACCTTTTCTGAACCCATCCTGCCTTTCTGCCAAATCTCCTGCTCTTTGTACTGCATCTGCGAGTCGTGATTTCAGCAACTTTTCCATCAGCTTCCCCGCAGTGTCCAGCACACATAAGGGCGGCAGCTAATGTTTGGTTTGGCATTCCATAAGCAGACCAAATAAATCAATTTTTCTGTATTTATTCAACCGTGTAGCTAATTATGAAATGCAGTGGCAAATGCATAATTAAAAAGCCTTTTCTCTATTTATCCTGGCCAAAACTATAGACACATGAAACAAACTCCCCTCACACTTTCAATTTGGATACTGTAATTAATTACTCTACGTGTTTGCATTCGCCTTTGTATATGTGTTCAAATAATTTCGCCGCTTAATTCATCTAAAATCGCATGTCAAATAAACGGCCGCCGAAATACGAAATATCATATAAATATAATCATCGCCATCATTTTCCATTGAACGCGCTATTTAATGGCATATATCCATGGCCACATCATCATCCAGAGTTGCATCTCATCTGTGGCACCTGCGGTGGCAACAACAACTACAACAGTGGCATTATTGGATCAATGCTTTCTACTTATCCAATTGAAAATTGAAAATTATATTTCATTACACGCACCCAACACGCGCGCGTGTATCTACTGCAAACAGTGATTGTGTAATTTGTTGCAATTGATTTGTGCGCAACCAGTACTACTGTGTGCGGTCTAACTACAGCTATTTTGATTGTCACTCTCGAGCAGCAGCACTCTGGTCGCAGTCGAGGGCTTACTGCGTTTGCCAATCGAATTTTGAGCAGTGCATTACTTTGTCATTATTAATAAAGCAATTCATTTGAAACTGACTAAAACCGCACCCGACCGCCCACTTTGTTCGTAATGAGCAAACATGCAAACATGCAAACATTATTTGAACAATAATATTTCGAATGGCAGCCCCAAGTGGGTAAGGATGCCGATGCCAATGCAAATCAGCCAAAAATTATGCTAATACCTGGAACATTTCAATAAATGTATTTGGCGCTGCACCACCACCTCCAGCTGCATCCCATATATACAAAGTTGATGAGTGCAAGCAACATATCCTGTCGGTTAATGTGTGCATGTGTATACCTATGTGCTGTGTGTGTACACTAAATGTCAGCAAATAAACAAACATTGCCATGAGCAAATTAATTGAAA
The DNA here is from genome assembly GCA_936431705.1 of Cheilosia pagana. Classification (NCBI taxonomy): domain Eukaryota; kingdom Metazoa; phylum Arthropoda; class Insecta; order Diptera; family Syrphidae; genus Cheilosia; species Cheilosia pagana. The sequence continues at coordinate 2,695,568 of OW386169.1, forward strand.
TAATTTTCCCAGCGATTTGATTTCGAAGAGTCTAAGCTCCGAATTTCTATTAGTAGTTATTTTGAAGTTTGCTGCCCTTGCATGGGGGATGGGGACTCACATCGCGTGTGTTGTTTGTGCAGCACTATATGAACAGGACGTTATTAGACCGTGTGATTTATTGGCAACCATAATCAGTAAATAATTTGTTAATTGATTGAGATTAATTGAAATGTTTTGTGCCTGCGCGATGCGCTGGTATCATAATTGCTATGCTACATGGGAGACGCATGGCCTACGAGTGGACTTGTGGTGCAGTGATTAGTCCTTGAAGAGTAGTTTGGAAATCAATTAGATAAGGTCACAAATGTGCGTGAGTTTAAAGGGAACTTGAGCGTCACATGTGCATTTAATTAAATCCTTTATGCCTCGAAATCAATACGAGAACTTGTGAGGTGCAGGATTGGTTGGTTGGTTGGTTTAGGTGGTTGTTTTTCCCTCCATCCTGATGAGGGAAAGAACGAAGTAGCGCTTAAGGGCCGTTTTGATACCACAACTACAGTAAAACCCGGATCAGTACCTTACGCTTAAGTACCCAATACGCTTAAGGGCCCACAAATCTCAAATCTATAAATTTTTTACACATTTCTGTGTACATTTACCCGGATAAGTACCTCCCGCTTAAGTACATTATTCGGTTTAACGCCCTCTATTTGCCAATTTTATTTGCTAATTTGCTCAGGTTACACTTGTTTAAGTACCTCAATCAAAACGCACAAAATTTCATCGCAGCAAACTTCGTGTTACATGCCAAAAATGACATTTTCCTCCCTTCTCATTCTCGTTCCATGTCAAAAAAAGAAAACAAACCCACCAAAACTTTAGAGAAATTTAATTGTAATTTACACATATTTAAGGTAGATACAGGATTCGGATTTCTGCCTCCTTAAGCGGGTTCGTTTAACTACCTTACCCGCTTAAGTACCCAAAGAAAGCAGAAATTGTGAAGAGGTATATATCCGGGTTTTACTGAAGTAGAACCTGGAGATAGAAAGGGTGACGTTTATTATGGTAGCTCAAAACCAACCTGAGGAGTTGAAAAATTTGATGATATTGTTAAAATGGATGCCCCGGATGGCAGATAGATCGTCAAAGAAAGAACTACCCAGGGCACTGTATCTTGTTTTAGCTAAAGCCAGACATTCGCAAAGAGGGTGGAACACTGTTTCAGTCTTGTGAGTGTCAGCGCAGCTACGACAGTGGATGTTGTGGGGGATGCCTAGCTTGGCTGCGTGAGTTCCTAGAGGCCAGTCACGTAAGTCTAGCGACATCTGCACGCGTTCTGGAAAGGAGGTTATTTGTTCTGGTTTCGCCGAATGTTGGCCAAATCTTTCTAGAAATGACACAGTTTGAGAGGTTCACCCATCTAGTCACGGCCCCTGCAGTGTAGTGAAGGATGATCTCGCTCTTTACGTGTCCAAGCGGGGGAAAAACTTCTATAAGACACGCTCAGAGCAGAATCGCGGCCTGACTATCAACGAAGATGCCTATTTTACTAGGATGATGGTATGGCCGTAGGGCCTTTCTGACCAGCATTTTGATTCCTTTAATCTAGCAGCACCACAAGCTACAATGTTTTTGATATGCAGATCCACTGGCAAGAGATTAAGAATCAAGTTGAGTGCCTCGGTCGGACTAGACTGGAGGGCTCCCGTGATTCCAATTGCAGCTGTTCTTTGGACTCTATTAAGTTTCGTGATATTGTAAGCTTTACTTAGCCTAAACGCTAATCTTACCTAAGGCTCTTTTCATGATTTCGCTAATCACGTCTGGAACGTCCCTGATACTAGAACAACCACGTCATCCGCTTACGCGACTACTTTGCTACCTTCACTGTCAAGAGGCGAGATCACCCCGCCTTGAGGTGTACCTCTGCTTACTGTTTTGGTTCGAAGAGTATTGCCAAGTTTTGCTCGAATGATCCTTGTTTGGGGCATGGAGATAATCCATGAGGTGACGAAATCATCTACACGTAACTGTATGAGAGATTCCCGGATCGAATCGGTGTGAACGTTGTTGAAAGCTCCCTCTATGTCTAAGAAGGTCGCTAAGTTATATTGGCGATGATGGAGTGACCTTTCAATGGTGCGCACTACTTCGTGAAGGGCGGTGTCCGTAGACCTACCCTTGAGGTGTGCGTGTTGCGATTGACACAAGGGAGACCTATCTAGGCCTGTCCTTATGTGAAGGTCGAGAATTCGTGCAGAACTAGTTGGCAATTTGTGTAAGTATGGGCGGAAAGCAACCTCCATTCGATGGAAATTATACTAGTTTGATGTAAATCAAGACTCCATGCATGTTATCATCCATCTGACGGTAGAAGAAGCGGGCTTAAAGACCCATTGAAGGTGTTAAAAAATATATCCTTCATCCTCTCGCAGATATAAGTGCACCCACCTACATTTGCCATACGACAACAAACTGTCCGCCAAAATTGCCACTTCACAGAGGGGGTCCGCCTTTGCTCGGTGGCACCACATTTGCAGATGTCATTACAACCCAACGGTGGGGGATTTTTTTATATGTATCTATTGATTCTGCACTACAACTGCATTGCGAAACAATTTAGACACCCAGTGCCCCATGCTGAACATTTTCTCGGTATATGACGATGATTGTTGATGACACTGCCCCCCCCCCCCCCACATAGAGATAGCTACTTCCCGAAGAAATGGCCATGACACCATTATCAACAATACCCCATAGTACCATTCAGTTACAAATTGAAAAACTGGAAAATATCATCCAACTCCTTGAAAACCCCAATAAAGATCCAAACATCTCATTTACAGCTGAATGGACACCAAATGGCCACCCGAAAACACACAAAATTGGTACTTCTCAAGGGGGATGGTGAGTTTCGATGGAAAGAAATGAAAGAAAGAATGGAAAACGTGTCTCCGATCCGCCACAACAATAGCCAAAGAAGAAATGACATTCGGTCAAATTACAATCCGCACTCAGTTCAAGTGAGGTACCCGTCCGAAGAGGGCCGCCTCTTCGGCCCCCAAAAAATATGGCAACACAACAGTAAACCGTACACGTAACAGACTCCCGAACTCACTCATTCAGGATATATTACATACAGATATATGATGTGTACAGTCCTCTGTGCATGGAGTACCATTCCATAGTAAGTACAAGTTCCTGGTGTATCTTCCCCCGGTCTCTCCATTCCCATTCATGGGTTCTGTTCCATGTTGTGTGTGTACTGATATCGGTGTGCAGTGTGGTCTGTTGGTCATGTTCATTGAGCATGTATCGATGGATTTTCAAAAACCACTTAAAAATGAAATATCCTTTCGCAAAACAAGGGAGTGGCAGTTTCTCTTTACAGCAGCGGACTTTTCAACGAACTTTAAACCACCCAAGTGCAGTCTGCAGTCCATCCAAACTATTCTTCGTCCCCCTCATTTTTGTGTTACAGTGAGGACAGAGTTCAGAATGCAGAAGAAGGGTTAAAAGGACAGCGACGCAGACTTGTTCGCAAAAATAACTCACAACTAAGGTATCGTTCTATATTCAAAAACGTTTTCCAACTTTTTATTGTACATGTCGTTGGAAGATTGCACTGCACAACTTGGAATCCAGGGTTGATTCTTGCTTATAAGGGACACAGATAGTCTGTTCCTGTCTTGGTTTCTCAAAACTCGCTTTTATATTTCATTTCTCCTACATATATGCGGCTTTGTGTACAGTTGTACTGAAGTTGTATTCCAAGATGCTGCTGATTTCGAGAAGACATGTTTCTGGGATATTTTACAACTTGTGCACACATATAGCGGCCGTGTCCTTGGTAATGGCAGATAGCTACACGTATAGTGAGTGCATTGGGTGGCAATTTGTTCGGGAATTGATATTTTTGCCGACCTGCTGTCTGGGGTTAGACATTTAATAGAATTGGATATTTTAATTTGTTTCTTAAACTTTACATTAGTCTGAGTACAAGATCCAATTACTTTTTTGAGAGCCTTTAATTGGCAATGGGTTCAGTAAATATTGAGTGGTCAGCATGTGGCGACTTAAAATATTTGAATCCCTAAAAAAATAAGGAATAAGTGTCCACTTTCTATAAAATCATGCAAAAAAATGTTATGGGCAGCTGTCAGAAAAATATCCACATATATCCTTCAAAAAAACCTACATAATATTTAATACATTAAAGTATGACTGTAGCTACTTTAAGTGTCTATCTGTCAGTTCATGACCACCTACCCTGCGCCTGACAACGAAAGATTTACCAAAACCGGCTGGGTACACTTGGCTTATCAAAAACATAGTATCATCGATGGAAATTAATTTTTTCCTCCTCCGCAAATATGGCAGCAATGTCATTCCTAAAGATTTTCTAGTACAATTAGTTTTTGCCACGCCCACTTGTTAATCAAAATTTTGTTTTGGCAGTGAATTATCTAAGAAAGCGAAAAAAACTTCCCACGACGAAAGTACAGTGGCATTCTTTACAATTTGGCCTTTATGAACGCCCACTTTTTGTAGGCGTTTTTGTACCAAAATGTTGAATTTATTGGCAATTTTTTGGGAAACCTTGAAACAAATTTGGAATGATTTTTAAAGTTCCTTTCGCAGTTCTCCCAAATCTTTACGACCAAAAATATTTCCTTCTAGCCTTAAGGCCGTTGCGCACTACATGAGCAACGCAACAATTTGTTGTTCAATATAACTATTCAACTCCAGTCCAGGGAAGACATAAGAGCGCTTCAGAGATCAGTAAACAACGCAATACCTATTTAACAAGTATACTATGGACTACTAAGTACGTTGAACATAGTTGTGACTTTTTTCTGCTCAACTAGTTGCTCAATTTTTGCTTTGATTTGATTCCAATTTTTTGACGGCTTGATGTGAAGCAATAGTACCTAACTCATGTAGTCGTTGTTACTATGACTGCTGCTGTACTGAGCGTTCCTGTTGATATTATACAAACCAAGTTCAACGTGTCGAACTCCGATGCTTTGTCTAATGTACGACACAATTAATTTTAGCACAAGCGCCAAGAAAATTCAGTTGACATACTCGAGAAAACGATTTGTTAACCAAAATGACCCAGAGATCAATGTAAGACGCAGAGACATCCAACAATTCAATGCATTAATAAAAAGGAAGCAGTAGATGCATGGTCGTTGGATTAGTTGATCAACTAGTTGTTCAAGACTCCTTTATTTATCTGTCGTTTAACATGAAGATATTGGAAGTCCATTTGAATTGCTCTGCTCAGTTTGTTCGTAAGTGTATTCGGTTACCAATGTATTTATCATTGCATTAATATGTAACCATCAAAAGTTTCCGTACACTTTTTAAGTACTTATCATGAAATGAGGAGAATGAAACTTATGTCATTCGAAAGGTACTGTGCCATAGATGTGCAGAAACAAAAAATCGTAGGTATATGTCGCCACTAAGACTGGTAAAATGAAGTTAAGAATTTCCGATAGAAAATGCTTAGCAGTTAATCGAAAGCATTTTGTTGCTGTTCAATTTGTCGCCGTCATGTTTCCATAGTAACGAATTTAAATCATCTTGGATTAGAACCTGTTGGAGAGTCTCAGTAACCCATAAAGGTATGCAATTTAATTACCCCTAAAAGTAAGCAATCATAAAATCCTATTTCAGGAGTATTGCAGATTTATCTGCGAGGTGTTACTATGGAAACGAACATTCATGTTTTGCCCTTTCCCATTCTTTTTCCATAGCGGAAAGGTATATGAATTAAGATTTAGCATATAAATAAATTAAAATAAATAATAAATAAATTATGTAAAAAACAAGTTGGCTTTCGTTATTTTATCTACAGACAAAATTGGTCGACCACGGGCGGTACTAGTTTAATTAAATAGTTCCATACGCCATTGATAAAATTAGTTGCGCATTAGTGTACGACCGGCATAGGCTAAAATGAACCAATTTTGATGATGGCTTCTATTTTTGTCTAACCAAACGCTTTTGTATTTTATTAGGCCTTGTTAAACATTTAGTTATTACCCCAGAAACTGTCGGTAACTTGCTTAAATTCAAATGCGGATATTTTTTACAAAGCATTGCTTGAAATAAAAACATTAAAAAAACGCTGCCTACTTTAAGTATTTCACGCAAAATTGTTGCATACTTTCACCATTTCATTTCAAAATTAATTAGATACCTGCTTTCCAGTATTCCTTTTTTTTGAATTCATTATATATAGTTCACATTGACTTAGTTTACAATCTTTTAATGGTTTCATTTAAATAACATGCATTTTACCTTACACCGTAGTCGCTTAAGGACATTTTGCGGCCGTTAAATTAGATACTCTTGATACATGTCCCGCCCTTTTGGCACTCACCAAATGAAAATGGGGCCACTCATGAGTGATGACCGTTCTATTGCGTTCCTCTACACCTCCCTGTAAATCAACTCAGTAGCACGAAAGTAATGCGAATGCAAATTGTCATGAAATTACTTTACGTGTGCCTGTTACAAAATAACAATGAGTTTACAGAGTCGTAAATATCATCCATATACAGCAGAATAAAACTCGCATCCGAACACAGATCAGCAAACAACAAATAATAATAATAAAAATACAAAAAAAACTTCGCTCTGTGTCGGTAAACGCGCCCATTCGATGGCGCAACAAAATTGCTTCGCTCCGCATGCAGTTGCACATAGCCAGTCGCAGTGTGGCAGGACTCGAAGTTACTCTTTGCTTGCTTTTTATTTTATTTCATTTATTATTCTGTTTTTGTTTTTGTTGTTGTTATTGTTATTGTTATTCCGCTCGGGAGTGGGGTGCTGTTTGAAAATAAAACCGTGCAACAACGACGACAACCGGCAACAGTAATAATAATACACAAGAGGGCGTTGTTTCGAGCAGTGAATGGGGCATGAGGAGCATTTGAAGAGGTTAATTGTGGGATAGGTCCAGAAAAATAACTGCGAAAAATAACCGAGTTCGGAGTCGTCCTCGTCGTCGGAGTCGGAGTCGTCGTATATACACTTGAATTGCAATTTTGCGGCGCTCATCCCGTTGTGTAGTCCTGTCTGCCCGCAAATGGCAATGGTTTGTGATTAAATTTGAATTAAAATTGCATTTGTAACTGTTTGCTGTTATAATAGTTGGGTTTCGTTTTTCCCCTTCCATGTTTTTTTTGCTTTATTCAATGCGATGGAGTGGCTCCATCTAGTGGATGCAGTACCGCTTTATTTATATTCTCTTGCTATTTTGATTGTGTACCACTGGCTGGGGGTATTGCTGTTTGTGCGGTCTCATTTGGTAGTAAGTGTGTGGCATGCCATGAATGACTCTTTGGTTTGTCGGTTCGGTTAGTTGAACCCAAAAAGTGGGGCGGGTGCAAGTTTCATTTTTATTGTCATTTGACATCGGGAGCGGGTCTTCTTGGAAGTGCACCAAACCCGCTCGTTTAATTTGTGGAGTTGAGTTGTCCTCCATTAGATGGCGGGCGCATATTTTTATTGTCAACCCTCCTTCCACGAGGGAGCGTCTCTGTATGGCACAGCGTTTAGCATATGGAAACATTTGTTTATGTGAGTTTTTATTGTCCTTTGCAACAGCGAATTATTTGCATTTTTTTTCCCGGAAGACTAAATTGGATGCATCCAGCACAACATATGGGTTAATATTATTTTGTGAACATAGATTGTCGGAAGTAGGGTGGATGTTTGACATGAATGGATATTGCTGTACTTGAGTTTAATGCTGACATTTGTCGTGTTTTGTTCCTGCCAGCTGTTTCGTCTGTAATGATCCACTGTGACCCATGGGTCTAAATGTTTTGGTGGTCGTCTTCAATCGATTTTATAAGCAGGTTTCGGGATCTAAGCTTGGACAATAGCTGCCTTCATCGAGGGAAAGATGCAAGCGGTCGTTAATCAAATGCATTCAAAAAGGGCTTGGGCAACTGATATTAGAATTCGATGGCAGGATACAAATTTTGTGTCATTCAAGCATTTTTAGAACTTGGTTTCTTAGGTATCCCGTTTCCCTGCCTTTTTAGTTGGCTTTAAGTTCCCGAAAACATCTTAAATCACTCTCGTCCTTCCCTTAGCCAGTTCTATGAAAAAAAGCGGAAAAATCGCCAGTGTTTTTCTACCTTTAACTAAAGTCGCACGCACTCGGCTCCAACTGACTACACACAACTACTGCAGCCAGTCACATCTTACACACTCATATGCCCACTGTCTGTGTGCGTTCATCATGTTTCATTTGCCAGCACAAACTCGAACGCAATTTAGCCGCGCCATGAATTATCCTCAATGATGAAAATGCATCAACCTCATTGTGAAGGGCTCTGGTGCAGAGTCAAACCACCACCCGCACGCCCATCTGCTGCCACACCCTTTCGTCTATTGAGAATGTGCGCTAATGCGACATGCAGATGACATACGCAAATTTATGTTCGAACTAATGCAGTTTTTCGTCGTCCCATCCGTTTCGAGGACTTGAGCTATTGTCTGTTTACTGTACGACCGACGACGGCGGCGACAATGCAACTTGTATTAGTGAAGTTTCATTGGGTTTGTGTGTGTGTGTGGCGAGGAGTTTATGTGCACTTGTATATATCCATCTTCAGCTGCAGCACCCGCATCCTGTCGTCTGTCGAATGATATTTTCTGTCCCTTGTGTTGATGTTGCTCGCTGCGCACTTGTGTTGGTATATTGTTGTTCTATCTGCAGGTAAAACCGGAAGTCTATAACCGGTAGACTGAGGAAGGACTCGCCGCTGGTACACTTTGTCAGGCATATCCACTCCCGTAGACTCGTTTGCTGAGTATATTTTGCAGATATAAACAATTTATTTGTGCAGCAGCAAGTTGCTGGGATTTTTTTCCCATGTTTACTTCTTGTTGTTGGTAGAGGTTAATGTATTTTGACAAAAGTATCCTGCGGAAGATGAATTATTTCGTGCAGCATTATGATGAAGACTGTTTTCTTTCGTTGTGCAACTTTGTTTGCAGCGAATACCCGACGATGATGGTAACTGGCGTAATGGGAGAGCAGTCAAGCAGGGGGATTTTTTTTTTTTTTGCAAGGACGAATGCAGTTGGATAATGCCTTTTGTGGAGATTAAGTGCTCCGATCTAGTTGGTAATAAAAAATTGAATTCAGAACTGAGAAATGAGCTTTTATTGATGCAATAAATAAGTCAGAAGAATGCAAGTCCTTTTTGCTATCTGCATCGAGTGGGTATATGTATGGAACCTAGACATGTACCTAGAATGTATATTTGCCTATGGAAATCGGGCATTGGAAAAGGTGAAAAAAATGAGGAATCAATTTCAGGGACACCAGAAACGACAGGCATGAACGAGAATCACTCGAAAGTTCTCTTAAGGGTGCAGCGGTAATTCTTTAGTAAAGATCCTGGCGACCCTCACTCCTCATCAATCTTAAAAAGCGCGGTCTCAGAAGATAGATAATTTTCTAAACCAGCCAGGATTTTTTTTATTCTAACCATCTTAACAATTTATCTAGTCTTCTCTACATATAATAAAAAATGCCTGACCGCGCATCACGCAGAAACTACAGGACGGATTTTGATGAAACTTAGCACAGTGATTGCTAATGTTCTGGGTCGGGACTTAGGATACTTTTTATCCCGGAATATAACGTGGTTCTTACAAAATCGTCAAAAAACCGGATTTATTTAAGGAAAATTCTATTTATACAGACCTAGCTCAGCAATGGCTTATCGGATTGGAAAATAAAAAAATAGGTTAATTTAGTAAATTTTCGCCTAAATCATTTAAGATATAAAACATCCTCCTGCGTTGTGCTGAGCAATGTTCAAAACAATTATTCAAAGCATCGCCCACAATTTTCTTTCAGTGGAAACCACTGTCAGTAGTCATGCAGGAGTGAGTATCGTTGCAGTAGTGTGCGTGTGATTTTTTATGTGCGGGCAGTCGTCTCTTTTCAGCGCATACATTCAGTTTGAACACGTTTTCAGGTGCTGTGTATTGGGAAAAGTTTGGAAATGGGCTGGGGTGGGGTTCGTGTGTCAAGTTGTTTCATTCGTGTTGTTTCTTTTCGCCGACATTTGAGGTGGGTAAGAGGGAACAAAAAACAGAACTTTGCGTAAATCTTTTTTGTGCAGACTTTTTAGTAGAAATTAAAATTATGTTTTTTGATTGTCTTTGTTTTTGCTTTATATTGCTTTTAGAAAGGTCCAAGGGAGGGAACATATTTATAAAAAAACGGCGGGTGAAGCAAGGCGAGCACGGGTCAGCTAGTTTAGAATAAAAATCCAAAAGTTCTCACACGGAACAGTCAGTAAAAAGTTGACCCGGATAAGTTCCCCCACCTTAAATGCCCCGTTTTGAAAGGCCCTTATGCAGGTTAGGCAGTTTAAAAAAAAATCCGCTTAGGTTCCCATAGACACTTTTCTCTAAATGTATAAAAAAAAAATAAAAATATATTTTTTATAGCAAAAAATTTTTTATTTTATTTAAAAAAATTAAAAAAATACATTAACTGACTATTATCGTTAACTTTTAAAAAGAAAATTTTGCGCTATTTATGAAAAACAAGGAAACGCTAAAGGAAAAAAAGCTTTTGTATTTTTTCAGCTTATTTCAAAAAATGTGTATTTGAAAGATTTTTTTTCAGGTAAATTTTAATAAGAGTATACAAAATAAAATGCAATTAAGCGGGAAAGGTACTTAGTTTGGTTCTAAAAAAAGTACTTATGCTGGTTTGGCACTTAAGCGAGAAGCACTTATCCGGGTTTTACTGTATCCGTTTCCTATAGCTTGTTAAATTTATCCTTCTTTCCACTTCTCCAGACGTATTTTTTCCACAACTCTTTGCATGGGATATGCCCATCTAAATGGCCCAAGTTTGAGGACTCCCCCCAATTGCTGTTGCCAGTTGCCTCATCAAGTCGGATCGAAAGACCGTATCTTAAATGAAACCATCTAACCACACATCAACAGATGTTTTTTTTCCATTCAGCAATTTGTCTACCATCCCCATCAGAGATTCGGTCAGATGCCAACAACTTGTCGCATCCTTTAAGCCATAATAGGGTCAAGAAATCACTTCATACTCATATTATTCACTATCTTCATCTTTATCACCAGGTAATTTTCACTCCATCGTCTCTTCCCCCCCTGCACTGAATAGAAAGAAGGGAGCAAAAAAAAAAAATAAGAAACACCGAAGTAGAGAAAAAAAAGCTCCAAGGATAACGTGACTTTCTCTGTCATTATATCTTTCACCCCACACGCCAAACAGAAAATCAGATAACTCCAGCATATTCTCTTCTCTGCTTCTGCTGTGTTGAATGAGAACAAAACACACTTGAAAACATGTTACACCTACTTAAGATGGGACAGAGCAAAAAAAAAGGACTTTCCCTCTAACAAAAACGGAAAACAATCCTGCAAATCACCCCCTCAAATTGATAGTCATATCGTCTGATGGTTTGTATGTAGTGCATAGCCTCTCCCCGTGGCTATCTTAGGCAATGTATCTCTCCACGAAATGGTATCCTTTTTTTTCGTATACCGCACACTTTTCTTCTTTTTTCCGAAAGGGACGGCTAACGGCTCCGGCAAGCATTGTACTCGCTTTGAGAGAGGAGAAAATTGGATAACAATGACATACCAAATGAGAGTTATATCCTTTTCGCAAATTCTACTTTGTGCGATTAAGTGTGGTACCTTAACCACATCAGGATTGCGCAAAAAAGGACACTGCCTAAGGTGTGCATTATAACTCTATAAACACTTTCGTATCGTTGTGCGGCCATCTGTGCGTAATTTGCTGTTTCCGTTCACTTGTTTTGCACTGATATCTCTCACACGGAGCTGGAGAATGGGATTTCCTTTCCCTCTTTTCCCTGGGGACGAACCTCTGCTAATTATTTTCAATTTGCTGTGGGATTTCTTTTCCACTCCCGACTGTGATTGGAATGGATAATGTGTCCGTCAATCGCATCACCTCGCCCTTAAAACAAATTAAGCAAAGCAAATCGTAAAGTGTCACGAAATCCACTGTCAAATGTTCCATTTGAAAATTCCAATTTTGAAAATTCCCCTTTAAAAGGCGCCGCACCTACCCACTCCGAATGCAGACAGAAAATCAGACAACGAATGAATAAATGACATGACATAATGAGACAAACTAGAACAAATGTCAAATTACTGAACAAATTTTCCATCCTTTGGCGGTAGGTAGCTGTACAATCTCATACTCTCTCCTGTCTCCAGTGTCGCCACGCCATCGAATTGCCGTCTAATGCTGGAGCATCAATTTTCTATTATTTTTCGCATTTGTTGGTTTAGCGTCGTTTTGCCGTTGCTCTTTTTGGGGGGGGGGGGGGGTTTGAAAAGAAATTTAATTAGAGAGCACCATGTGATGTAGTGATGTTTGGATATAGAGTCGGAAATGGGTACGTTCGCAAAGTTCATTAAAATTCCAAAACCATTAAACTGGTTGCCCCCCCATACCATGGCAGTCTGGGACGCAACATTCATTCATTCATTTTCTTGTGACATTTATTTGCGGAGGATATTATTTTTTGGGCCGGAAGGGCTGCGACGAAGGTGACATTAGGGACAGATTATAGAAATACTATTATGTCAGGAAAGTTGGAATATGTTTGTCTTTTCTTTTGAAGTCTGCAACTTTTGGGCGGCTCAATGTGACAGGGAATGATATTTTGTTTGTTTGACAGCGAATTTTGTGGAATTTTCGTAATTAAAGAATGCAGGGAATTTAAAAATGAAATCTCATTGTGATTTTTTTTAACTTTTGTCACTCTAATGTGCGGTGTGACGTAGGCGATCAAGTGGCGGTAGTTCAATATAGAAATGCGCCACATGAAATCTGCTTTCTGAGAATGTAGGCACAGAAATGGTTCCCAATTAAGAAACGAATACAAAAGATTCGCGAGGGAACAATGGATATGAAAGCTTTTAACACTCTTGTGCGCTGTGACGTAGATAACTATTTTGTTAAGCAAAAGTGGCGGCATTTAGGTACAAAATACCGCCATGTGCATATTTTATTTAAATTTAAAAGCTAGTTGCTTATATTCTTATGCCCCTGCAGAGAAGGTGGCCAAATCAAATTAAGGCCCAAGTTTAAAAGGATAATAGGTACAAGAAAATATGGGAAAATTGGAAGATAATATTTTTGTAGTGGTTAGTTACTCGTTTATGGAATTAAAACAATTTTTTAAAGCTGCTATATGTTTTTCAATTTGACTTACCAGCATGCTGTGACGTATATCATTTTTTTCAAAGCTAGAGTGGCGGTTTTTTCAATACAAAATCACGCCACATGCAAATTTTATTTTAATTTTAAGGCCAATCTTGTTTTTTGATATTGCAAACGTGAAAGACCCGAGAATGCTTTAAATATTTCATAGCCTCGGGATGTAATACCTCCGCAAACATTACCATATGCCGAAGCATCAATGCGTTGGGCAATATTTTCTTGCAATATTTATATATCATGAGGCGATCTGGGTTCCCCGGGTGACGTACTAATACCAATCCAACCGCATATATAAACAAAATCCGACACAAATCAGGCCCGGAAACTAGTAACTTCCTCCAGCCATGGCAATCCGTCGTCTACGTTGGTTGGTTTTGCCTGGGTCACTCCGTGCAATAATCCCGATACGAATCTAAGCACGATTTTTCACCCCCGTTGCCAATCGAGACATAAATTTTGACAAATTTCTATTCCTGCAGCGATAACCGCAAAATTTATTTATTCCTCTCTCGAATACCGTCACTATGCCATTTGTTGCTTTCCCCGGGCTAAGCTTAGCTCCCCGGCACGGAAAGGCAAATAAATAAATAAAAAAAAAACTCCTCCATGGGGAAGGGAGAATTTTAATAATTTTGGACATTGCCCAAGAAAATAAACACAAAAGCTGGAGAGTCCGGGAGAATTTATTAATGCCAACTCAAGCCGGGGAATCCGAATCAGTATAGCACTTGCCAAAAGAAAAGGTGGATGGATGGACTATTTATGGCCAACTCATTGGCTCTCAGATAATTTCGACTATGGGGGAAGTTATACAGCAAAAGCCAATGACCCATTTTAACGTGAGCTCTGAGACTAATCTTCAATCATCACCCCCTCTTCCATTGAACGCTGCTTGGCTCCTGCTATCTTATCTAATGTAGTGGAAAATTACACAAGTTAATACCTTGGCAATTGTTTAACACGTTATATTGTGTATGCAGATCAGATTTGTCGTATAATTTGGGTCCTTCCAAACAAGCGGTGCGGGGCAGGCTTTTAACAGCGCTCCACAGTGTCTATGGAAGAATCAAAACGTAATATCCTTGTAATATCCTTTGGTACATTAATATTTGGCTTTAGCACAAGCATTTCGAATGCGGATATTGGTACGTGAATGTGGTTTTTATTGTGTTGGGGGTCGAGGCTTAATCGCAGAGGACGACGCACGACGGTGTGTGTCTTTGCGTCAGGTGAGTTAAGGTTGCACATCATTTGTTTTCAATTAGAGTGGCGTTGAGTGTGGTTGTTACGAGGTGGAGAGAATAATGATAATGGTCGATGATGGTGATGACGGGGATCGTCTTATGGAAAGGAGATGGAAGGCAACCAACCATGATTTGTTAGCTGAGATTAGATGTGCTTCGATTGGATTTTAAGAGCAATTACTGTGGGGATGTCTGTCGTTTGGTTGAGAACTAAAGTGGTTTTGCATCGCTTTTGGAGTCGGAAATCCTTTCAATGCGACATTTGATTTCTTAGAATTAATGGAGTGGTCTTTTTAGAAGAGGAGATTTTGCAGGGACTAGTAGAAGCTGAACTTGACTACTTAGAAATGCGCCCTACAAAAAACTAAATCAAACGAAGTTAAAAGAATGGGGCACACGGTTACCAACAGCCCATGTGCAGACATTTCCCATTAATAAACACTTGTAAGCTGAAGTCTACAACTCCGAAGTCTGTGTGCTAAAAAAGTAACCTTAAAAATCGCATGCAACATCTCAAAATGCCAGGTGACAAAAACGACTGACGGAAAACTTTAAATTCGTACATCTCTTAAATGAGTTGGCTGATTGCGCTGAAATAAAAACTAAGTGTTGCGCCATGTTAAGCCCTATGTAAAGGGTTTTTCAACAGGGACGCTACAAAAGTAGAGCGACAGGGACAGCAAACGACGCCGAATTTCTTGCCGCTCTTTTGACATTTCTCTTCAGTAAGGTTTGCCATTTCATAATGGAAAGATATACGAGCCAAGAACGAGTCGAAATTATTACAATTTACTACCGAAATTCGGAGTCAGTGGTCTCAACGTTAAGAGCGCTACGTCCAATTTATGGTCGTCATAATCGTCCTAGCAGATCAACAATTGAGCGTCTAGTGGAAAAATTTGAGTCCACAGGCACAGTACAAAATGTTCCCGTGCCAATGAGACAAAAAAGTTCCCGTAGTGTCGAGAATATTGCTGCCGCTGAGGCTTCAGTTAAAGAAAGCCCAAATGTGTCTCTCACACGTCGTTCTCAAGCGTTGGGCGTCGTTGTGGCGAACTTCGCGAAGAGATCTTGGCCTACATCCTTACAAGATTAAATTGACGCAAGAACTGAAGCCACTTGACCACCAAAAGCGTCGTATGTTCGTGAATTGGGCTGAGCAACAACTTGAAAATGATTCGGATTTTCATCGAAAAATCATCTTCATCGATGAGGCTCATTTCTAGCTGAATGGTTTCGTCAATAAACAAAATATGCGGTATTGGTCAGGCAGCAATCCACACGTACTCCATGAGTCATCATTGCATCCCGAAAAAATTACGGTTTGGTGTGGTTTATGGGCCGTACTTCTTCCGTGATGATCAAGACCGGCACGTTACTGTGAATGGGAATCGCTACCGTTCAATGATAACCGAATATTTTTGGCCCCAATTGGATGATATGGACTTGGAGGACATGTGGTTCCAACAGGACGGCGCCACAAGGCACACAGCGAATGTCACAATCAATTTATTGGAAACCAAGTTTGAAAGACGTGTTATCTCACGAAATGGTCCAGTCGCTTGGCCGCCTCGGTCGTGAAATTTGACGCCGTTAGACTATTTCCTGTGGGGCTACGTCAAGTCTATGGTCTATGCCAACAAGCCAGCGACGATTGATGAACTTCGTACGAATATCGAACGTGAAATTGCAGCAGTATCGGCCAATTTAAGCTTGAAAAACGTCGAAAATTGGGTTCAGCGTCTGGACTTCTGCAAGCGTGCCCGTGGTGGCACATACATAACATAACATACAATACATAACGGCATCGAACGTACTTTCACAGGAATAAAGAATTTCATTGATATCCAAAACCGTTTTTGTTTTATTTAAAAAAAAGTTTTGTAGCGCTCTTTTTGAAAACCCTTTAATTCTGAAAAGCCCTAATCCACATAAAAAATATTTTTTAAATTCATAGATACACACTTTGAATACTGTTTTCCTTTTCTCCCCTCATTCTATTTTCTCCATTCTATTCGGAAGCTAAGCTTCAATTTTCGATAGATTTTCATTAAAAACCAGCAAAAGGCCTGTCAAAATATTTAATAAATTTAAACAAAATCGATTCGCCGTTGATTGTTTTCAATCATTCACCAATGTTGCATCAAAATGTCGTCAACGAGCTGCATCCTTTCAAAACGACTACAATACTCCCAACTAACTCATTGAACGTCAACATTTTGGAGAGCAAAATATTAATAAAACGAAGAAGAAAAACTGCAACTGACACTGAGCGCATTGAAACGCTCCTCAACTGCCACTATAAATTTTAATTACACAATCAGCCCCCCCAATGCAATTTGCTCGAATCAAACAATCGAAAACTCATTATTACATGACTTCACATCGCTGAGCCCATACTCTGGCGTTTCCACCTTACGCACACATCAACTGAGCCGCGCACAATGAAATTGCTCACTAATTAGCTTTGTCGAAAGTAGTCGGGATGCAACAAAAAATCGAAAAAATAATAAATTGCAATTTTCAAGGATAAAGCAATCATTTGAGCTCGAAATAGGCTTCACCTATGTAGCATATTTGCTACATAATTAAGTGTCAAAATTAACACTCGCGTTGAAACATATTTATAATAACTGCAACATCACCCGGACAGGTGTTCTCCCACAAGCCTGCGTGTGTCCTTTAGTAGTCTTTTCATTGCATCACTTTCAGCTGATTGACAGTTTTATTGAATTTAATTGCACCAGATACGGACAGCCAGATAACGGATAGATTCCCATTTTAATTTATTTTTTATTTTTGTTACGAAATTCGTTAAGAACTTTCGCCGTCCTTGCTGTCAAAGAAGAGAATTCGCTTCTTAACTGCGAATGCATACCAGCAACGAACCCCCATTGAATTCTTTTACTTTTTGTTAAGTGTAGTATACCACCGCCTGCCACAGAAATCTCAGTAGTTGCCTGTGGTAGTGGTAGACGTGCACTTACTCCCACTGTTGCTCTACTAATATCATCCAAACAGGAAAATGTTTAAAAATTATTTAACTAGGAAAGTTTTTGCTTTCGGTTTCTCTTTTTGGTTTCCTTTATTTTGTAGAGTCTTTTCAAGGGATGCTGCACATACCGAAAAAGAAGAAAATCCTTTTGCTATTTTTGTTTCGAAGAAAATAGTTGACTGTCTTTCTCGTGCAAGGAGGAAACCGCACCGCGTAAAAACGCTAGAATGCTTTCTAGAGCTGCGCGAGCGGTATGCCATTCTATTTTTTTTGTGAGGGTTTCTTTTGAGGTGGATGCTGCTTTTGGGCTTCAACTTGTCTCGTCAGAAGTCAAATGCAATTCGTTGAATGAAAGGATATGGTTATCCGGTTTGTGCCTAGGAAGCAATGTCGCTACAAAGCACGTCGTTAATTTTATTTTTGTGGTGACAGAGAGAGAGGGAAAAAAATGGGGTAACCGAGGGGAAGTTGCGGGAGATAAAAGTTAGAAGGGTGGGTGGGTATTGAGAAAAAGTTTCTTAACGCGACTTGGTGGTGTCATTAGTATGTATCAACATGGGGAGCTTGTCTGCGGCAGTAGGAAGCCCTGTTTTAGTTTTAATTGCCCCTTCACTTGGGGGATTGGGGGGGTCTTTTTTGAAGATTGTTCGACGATGATACTGTGTAAATTTGAAAAAAAACAACGCCAGATATATCACTCAAAAATTGATCAATTGTCCAGGGTTATTTTAGACAACAACCAAAAAAGTGGATGTCCAAACCAAAACACTGAAAATCAACTAAAAGTGTGACCCTGTTTTCCACTTTTGAAGGAGATTTCTTCGAAAAATTTAAATAAATATGCCGCGCAACAAGTTCGTGTACCTAGGGCCTAGATTCAGGCAACCATTCGCTTTGTGTGAGTTTTTTTTTAATTTTTGGGACGAATGGAAGGGTCCTGCTTTTTGATGCTAAATCCGAACGGCTCTCGGATGTTTGTCAGCCGTTAAAAAAAACTTAAGACGTAATTTATGTTTTTCCACGGATCGAACTTGAGACTTCTCGCTCGGTAGTCCATCACGATAACCACTGAGACACCGCACCCTCAGAGTTTTCTTAGTAGGGCTATGAAATCAAGCATCCTGATCGGATCGGATCGGAATTTTCATGAACGGCTTGGATCTTAGGTAAGGTTCTTCCTAGAAGATCTTACTGTCCATTTCTGAGCTGAGAGGACATCGCAATTTATAATGGTAAAGTGGAGCAATTTTTGAAAAGAAGTCCGCATTTCTTGTGCTACCGACATCCTTCTACGGAATTCCTTTCTCTGTCCTAGGGTTAGTGTATTGGACTACTAAGCGAGGGGTTCCCGGTTCGAGTCCCGAAAGAACCAATTACATCTTAAGGTTGTTTTTCCACTGCGCCACCTCTCGCGAACGTTTGACAAACATCCGAGAGTAAAACTGTCATAAAAGAGCATCTCAATTGGTCGCTTGGACTCGGCGTTAAATTGTAGATCCCTTTCCATTCGTCCCAAAAATGTAAAACTCACACAAAACGAATGGTTGTGAGAAGCTAGGTCTTGGGTCCCACAGACCTGTCGCGCCAAAATATTTATTTATTTATTTATATACTTATTTATTTATTTATTTATTTATTTATTTATTTATTTATTTATTTATTTATTTATTTATTTATTTATTTATTTATTTATTTATTTATTTATTTATTTATTTATTTATTTATTTATTTATTTATTTATTTATTTATTTATTTATTTATTTATATACTTATTTATTTATTTATTTATTTATTTATTTATTTATTTATTTATTTATTTATTTATTTATTTATTTATTTTAGACCTACATCGCAGCGAATCACACCGGTCTTTCATTCGATTTGTTCGTCACTTTCAATAAGCAATTGCCCACCGGCATCGATAATTACAACTTGCGCTGCGCAAATACCTATACCTACACTAGGCACTCATAAAATCGTTAAATCCATTTCCAAATAGCCCTGGTAAATATGAAAATTGCCTCTAATTTCGCAATTCCCTCGAAGGCATTCACTTGTTAATGAAGTGCCGCCTCAATGCCTAGCCCAATTCCTTGACCAATTAACAGCGACGACGACGATGATGGCAGCCACCAGCCACCACCGCAACCGTCAGTGGCACGGTGGAAGTTTAACTTCATCACTAAGTATTGGAATTCCCAGAGCGTAAATGTTGTTCATAAATCATAATCAAACCTTGAGATGGGTCTCCACGTCCCGCAAGTTGGCTCTCATCACACTCAACACACATTCCCATACAAACATACATCCATGTATTAAGTATAAGGCATTCCCCTGGAGAGTATTCAATTTCAGACTCCCTCCACATGCTTTGTGTGAGGCAGCTGCAACAGTGAAATGATGCGTGGAGAAGCAGTCCCACCATCGAAATGACTCCCCGCCCGCCCATATTTGTTGCAAACTTCACAAAGTGTGATTCTCAAAGC
This sequence comes from Cheilosia pagana, assembly GCA_936431705.1. Classification (NCBI taxonomy): domain Eukaryota; kingdom Metazoa; phylum Arthropoda; class Insecta; order Diptera; family Syrphidae; genus Cheilosia; species Cheilosia pagana. Next base: position 2,715,572 of record OW386169.1, read on the forward strand.
CATAACCAGTTAATTAGTTGGACGAAGTTAGTATCTGTAGTACCTGGTGCCCTAGAGACGAAACCAAAACCATTGACACCATCCGCATGAGCGAACAATAACATTGTGCTCGTATATACGTTCATTCTGGAGAGCTGCCGCCGCCAGTCGTCGTGTAGGCTATTCCCGAGCCTTCTTCTTCGCACTTCCTCATCGTTCGATGTATTGGCACCTCATTTGCCCAGACCATCTAACTAACCGATGCGACTAGGCGGCCCATCCCTTGCAGAGAGAAACACAACCAGCTTTAATTGGACCGATGGGGGCCTCCGCCTAACTGAGCTTAGCGTGTGTGTTCGGCTATAAGTGTGCATGTGTGTGCATGCATGGGTATCGCCATGTCACATGCTTGAATTAAAACCCAATCGATTGAAAAATTTATGTTTCTTTGATGGCATGTCAACATGTGATTCCGATTCAGTGAACACATTCAAGCCCAACCACCCCCGAGCCGGTATACCTACATACGTGGGCTCTCTCTCTATCTTGGATGACCATGCGTTTGGTGGAGGTGAGCGCTTGATTTCGTTTGCGCTTAAATGCAGGTACCTAGGACGAGAAGATGGGTGGTCAATCAGTTTTGTGTTTAGTGATATTGTTGGTTTAATGGGTGATTTTTTACCGCAAAAGTATATAACGACATGACGGGTTAATGGCGAACTTTATTGAAGTTTTTTAATGGTGTCTGATAGAGTTTTAGTTTATGCAGTAGGTAGTCGGATGGACCATTAAGTTGGTAAATTGAATAGGTTTGTGTGATGGGGATTTACCTCGAATTTTGATGGGGTTTAGTTAAATGCTGTTGTAGAACAGTTGTCAATTAAATTGATTTAATAACTGAATCGGTATTTTATAATTTTCGTGCAAATCGATCCGTAAAAAATGAAGACCAGGCAACAGAACTGTCACCCTAGGTGGATGTAACCTTTTCACGGTCTTAGAAATTGCTGAGTTAATACTATAAACATTATTTTAGACAATATCAATGCTCGGAACCAAAATATCAACGATCGGGACCATAATATCAACGAAGAGAACTAAAATCAAATGTGTATTGTTCAATTTTTACCCACGTGATTGATCAAACCATTTAACTCCCTTTATTTGGTTGATCAACTCATTCAGTTCTTGAATATCATCGTGCAGCTTATTGATCAATTCTTCAAGAGCTTCATTTAAACAAATATTTGATCAATATGTATGTCCAGTTGTTGATCAAAACATTTATTGCTTAAAAAGTCTCTGACAAGTTGTTGATCAAATCATTTTTTTGCTTAAAAAGTCTCTGACAAGTTGTTGATCAACGCATTTAAGCAGTCACAGCATGTTGATCAATAGGAATATTCAGAATATTTTGTGCAATGGATTGATCAATGACGTTGTCCAAATGACGCTCCAATCAAATTGTTCACATGAAAGTATCACCAAACAACAGGTAGGATTTCTTTCAAACTTGTAACTTCGGCTTGGAAATTATTGGAAGCTTTAAATATTTATTTGGAAATGCCAACAGATGGCAGCGCATGTCTAGCGACGGAAAATACAAACCAGAAAATGTTAGTTTTGTCTGAAAATGATTAAAGGCTTTGAACCAACAACTTTAACGAGGTTTAAGCTTAGCTCCTTACACTTTTTCTTTTTTAGAATTTTTTAAAGTATTTTTTATAACAAGTTTAAGGCAAGCATTTTAATAATAAATTTCTATTTCCCTTTCCAGGACCAACTGGTTACTTACTTTTACTTTTGGTACAGTCCGGGGTGGACCACGGCCTCAACTAACAAGCCTCCAGTTACGCACACCAAGTTGGTTGAGGTCGTTCTCCAATTGTGCGCGCCACCTAAGGTGGGGTCTTCCTCTGCTGCGCTGTCCCTCAGGGGTGAATTCGAAGACTCGTCGGGCTGGTGCGTTGTTGTCCATACGCGCCACCTCAGCCGTTGTATTTTCAGCTTTTTGACTAGGTCAGCGTCGCTTCATATCCCGTAGCGTTCGTCGTTGAATCTTCTTCTCCACACTGCCTCCTAACAAACTGCACCGAATATCACTCGAAGAATCTTTCTCTCAAAGCATCCCAGAAGGTTCTCATCCGCTTTTGACGAGGTCCATGCTTCTGCACCATACAGCAGGACCGGGATGATTAAGGTCTTATATAGTACCTCCCTGGTTCTATGAGAGAGGGCTTTATTTCTTAGATGCCTTCTTAGCCCGAGGAAACAGCGATTGGCAAGAGTGATTCTTCGCTTGATCTCTGCGCCGATGTCATTTTGCGAAGTAATAGTGGAGGCCAGGTATACAAAGACCAACTGGTTACTCATCAAAAATGAATGGTAAGTGAATAACGCATATTTGTAGACAAAAACTGTTTTTAGCACATTGAAAGTAGTCTCTAATTTTGGTCACCCCTCATAAGCGCAAAGACTTCAAAGAACGGACTTATAGCTCTTTCTCTTAGGCTCTGCTTTCTTAAGAAATTCCTTCCAAAACATTCCTGATACGTTTATATTCCCCAGTGTTGCTAGACGATATCATTTATACCCTCCCCTTTGCAGACTTTTTCCTAATGGGACATACCATTCAATGTTTTACAACTTTTCTTATTCATGCATTCTAATTGTAAAATATCTGGAAAATGTGTCCCACACTTCACTGCGACCAGTTTAATTGCGTCCATAAATCCCTTCCCTTCGCCCAGTGAAATATTGTATTGTACACGGATTTCCTTTGAATACCATTCTGTGAACCAAAGATAAATGCCGCCACTCTCGCCCGCAATTCCAACCAAATTACAACGAACAAAAAAAAAATTTAAGAGTACAAATCGAGACACCGAAAAAAAAATCGAAAAATTTATCGCTTGGTAATTTGAAAAGTTTTCTACTTAAAATCAAGGATGGGCCGCGCACTTGCCCGATTTAGTATTTATTTTTTTTTTTGTATATATAGATAATTTCTTACGATTGAAAAAATCCAAATCCAAAGTTAATGATTTGGAAAATTTACAAAAAAAAAAAATACAACATTCCTACCCCAAACCGACCCGACCATCATCATCAAGTCAAAGCAAGTGTCTTCTTAGTGTCTATTCGATGTCGTCGCTTTTTTCGCATCTCAATTTATAAATCGGTGACAGAAAAAAAAAACATGAAACGAAAACAGAATGAAAACCCATAACACGCCAATATAACATTTCCGATTGAATACGCATTTTAAACCGAGCGCGCTCTCAACCCCCCATTTTTTTTTAGAGACTGCATAAGCCTCCTAGGAGGACAGCAGTTTTGGATTTTTTTTTTTTCGTTTGTTGGAAAAAGTTTCGAAAAATTCAAAAGCATAAATCGGAAATAGCAAAACGTGTTGATGACCCAGTAATAATCGTTACTTTTTGCTGTTTCATGAATCAGAAACAATTTCGGGATAAATGAGTGGGAAATGCTTAAGTGGGCGCCTGCTAATTTTTTTTCTATTTTTTTTTTTGTTGCTGAAAATTCAGTAAATGTATGGAAAATGGCAAAAGTTTTTTAGGGAATATTCCAATTTCGACCCAGTTGTGTTTGGCGAATATCGAGAGAAGAGCTGGAAGCGAAAGCGAATGTTTGCAATTAACTGGTTGACTGTGGCCAGTTGACCTACATGAGGTAGGAGTTTTAATTGCGATGAAAGTGTCCTCGTATACGGACAGACTTGTACACTAAACAAAATAAGTCTCGTTCTGAATTTTGAAGTTTTGTTTAAATTCTATTTGGAGGTTTGTTGGTGGAATATTTTTAGTTTGTCTAAGTCGGGAGTTTCATACCACCAAAATTTGGGTGAATCATTGTCTGACAGGTTTTCCTTTTTGAATTCTAACCGACCATGATGGGACACGTATAATATCAGACTTTCTCCTCCACTTCACCAAAAAATGGGTCTAAGCTGATTGCTTTTAAAATTTTTTGAATTCGAAAACTGTGTGCAAAACAGCCGACGGCAGATGTCTTTTTAGGCCTAGTCTCTCATAGCCATTCGTCAGTTTTATTTGCTGACAAAAAATGAGATGAATTTACGGTTTTTGGCCGCTCCCGAACTGCTTACTTAAGCAGCTTTACAACGCCGCTGTATTTTAAGATTTTAATCAGAAATTTACAAAAAAGCGAGGTGTTTGTATTATTGGGGGGTCAACCGCGAATTTATTTTTTGATATTCAACGTTTTTGGTCTCTCCTGAACTGCTTACTTAAGCAGCATTTACAATACAGCAGTATTTTCTGATTTTAATCAGAAATTTAGAAAAAGCGAGGTGTTTGTATTTTTGGGGGCTCAACCGGGAATTTATTTTTTGATATTTAACGTGCTTACTTAAGCAGCATTTACAATACAGCAGTATTTTCAGATTTTAATCAGAAATTTACAAAAAAAGGAAGGTGTTTGTATTTTTGGGGTTCAACCGGGAATTTATTTTTTGATCTTCAACGTTTTTGTCCGCTCCCGAACTGCTTACATAAACAGCATTTACAGTACAGCAGAATTTTCAGATTTTAATCAGAAATTTACAAAAAATCGAGGTGTTTGTATTTTTGGGGGCTCAACCGGGAATTTATTTTTTTTATGTTCAACGTTTTTGGTCGCTCTCGAACTGCTTACTTAAGCAGCATTTGCAATACATCAGTAATTTCAGTTTTTAATCAGAAATTTACAAAAAAGCGAGGTGTTTGTATTTTTGGGGGCTCAACCGTGAATTTATTTTTTGATGTTCAACGTCGAATTTTTTGCTACGAATCCTTACTTTGCGCAGTAGAGGAGGACTGTGCACAGTTGATTGAGTTTGAATATCCTTTTTGGACTAGTCTGTTCATTTAGTATGAACTGGCGTACAAAGTCGTGAGCTTAACCATTGCAAGTCTGCAAAATGCTTAATTTCATACAATTTTGACGTAGTTTCACGACTGGTTTCTGTAGAAGGAGGAATATAAAGCTAACCTTGTCAAAAACCAACGATTGACCCCATAAAATGGCATCGCAATGGATCCACAAGGAGCTAAGCTCTCCCAACCCATAACCAAACAAATTTTGTTCTTCAATTTTAAGCAAAAAAAAACAATCGATGGAGCTACCATTTTAAGGATCAAAGTCTTCCGTATTCTACGCCTCAAAGTGACTCGCACAAACATGGTTATATCAACCTCTAACAACTGCAAGTTTGATTGCATTTGGGTAAACAAAAAAATCTAGGCCTCACTTTTAATACCACTCAAACAGGATACAGGACACCCTGCATTCAACCTGGTTCCCATTCATACTAACTCCAAACTCGTCTAAGCAATTTCTATTAATCAAAGCGTTCCCCATCAGGCTGTCGTTTCAGTTTTCTATTTATTTGCATCAACTATTTCAAAAAATACAATCAAGGTAAGAGCACCACACACAATGACCTAACCTAAGGCTCTTCGTCCTCCTGGCTGCGCTGGGCTGGGCCTTTTTTGCATTTTAATAGAATTTGATTGTTCATCGAGGAAAAACACATTTACACACTCCCCACTGTGAGTGCAAGCCGTGATGTGGTGGTGTATCCTGCATCTTTCACTACACATGACAATGTTGCATGTAGAGGCTTTTAATTTATTTACATGCACCATCGCCTGGACTGCCATCATCAGGAGCCCGGCTACCATTCACCTCAGCGTCGTCGTCGTCGTCGTCCACTTCACAGGCCATTTACCAATTTGCATAATAAAACTGCACTTGCTTGCAAAAATGTTGTTTGTATGTCCGAAAGGACGATCGGCATATTCATTCCCATTTCCCATCTCCAAGATTGTGAAATCACCTTGAAATGTGTCCTCAAGGCATTCAACGCCTGCACTGCATACTACTGGGATCGTGGTTCTTGTTCGGGGCTACAGAATATTTTGTATTTTCACATTTTACCTTGGAATTTATTCTTTTTCTTGTGATGCTGCTGCAGCAGTTGCAACAACTGCAGCACAACTCGTCCTTGTGGGCGCCTCTGGAATACCTATGTTGTGCACTGTGTGTGCACTCATTCATTCATAGCGCAGTGCACACGAAAAGCCTTTTAAGACGATATAGTGTGTGGGAAGAGATATATACGAGAACGTTCATGGGGTGTATTAAAGGAATTGCACCAAGGACGAGCGTTCGCCAAGAGATCGTTTTTCTTCTTCTACTCCGGTTTTTTTTTGCATGCAACCCGATAGGTTGTGCAGTGAACAGGTATTTTCAATTGCAAGGCTTACTGGAGCCCTGGAGGCTTCTTAGGAGGACACAGGTGTGGGTGTATGTGTTTGAGCGCGCACACGGCTGCCAACTCTAAAGATGTTCATAAATTCCCCAGACGATGAGAAAGGACTATACGTTCGGCACAAGCAAAAAAAGGCAGCAAAACAAAGTGTAGCGCTGTGGCTTTAGTCCCACGAACAACTCCCGTGCAACTCCGGCACACTATTTCCACTCCGATGGCTGCATCATGTGTTTGATGTGGTGTAGAGGTACTACGGGGGGTTGGGTAATTTCCCGAAGAATTGTTTAAGTGCTCGAACTTGGCACCAACAGTATATCTTCTCCGTTGTGTTTGAATGTGTGTGTGTGTGGGGTAGGCATGAGATATGGTTATGAGAACCGCTATCACAGACAAATATGGCTAATAAATACTTTTAAGATTCTATGCGATCGTTTTAGAATTTTCCTATTATTACTCGTGTTGCTGTCGAACAACGGGGGAGGAGTTTGGAAGAGGGTCGTGCTGGTATGCCGGGATAAATCTTTGGAACGTGTCCGGATTGTCAGCCATATCAAATGCCATTGCATACTCCGGGATTCATTCTGTGGTTCTGCGAAAGTGATTTTTGCAATGGAACGTGCCTTTAGTTTTATAGGTTGACTGCACTTAAACTTGGCATGGGGTAATTGACGGGTGTGACACGGCTGGACAGATTCGCGACTGAGAATGGAATATTTCGATCAAAAATTGGCTCTGGAGACCTGTTGTTCATTCGATGTAGGGACTTGTGTAGGACTTTTGGTTAAGGAATATGGAAGGGACATAGAGCCTCTGGGGGTTGTATTTTACTCAACTGTTTGAAGACTTTTGATATTTCCCATCGCGTATTAGCCAGTTAAAGTATCCCAGAGTGTAGTGCTAGTTTTCTTGTCGAATGAAACTATTTTTTAAGCAAATTAAAGCGCGTAATGCGGCTCGAAGGACCATTTTTGCAGTACTCAGCACTCACAGCAAACGACGATCTTAAAAAGTTAATTTTTAACAATTTTCTCGAGCACCAAAGAGTTGCAGTTTCATTAAAAAATCATATTAACTAATAGGAATAGGAAATAAGTTGCATGAGAGTTTTTTCACAGGAATGTTGTCTTTAGTAAAAGTCCCTCTTGGGGCCTCATATATGCAACCCAACTCAGCAAAGAGAAAATTCCTGAAAGCAACAACAAATTTTACATATAACTTTGTGATTGGACTCGTTTAAAAAACAAAAACGGTGATAGTTCTCGCAGACAGAGGCTTTGTATAGCTCCATAGGCAAAGATCCATTTTGCGGCCATCACAACCAACCAATCATCAAACAAATGAGTTCTTCCAAGTAAAATAAATTTTCTGCATCAATGCAAAAATTTAATTTTTACTTTGCAAATTGTTAAAAAAATCGCATGCGAGTTCCCCCACGGGCATGCTACTTTTTTTCACATATCATACAACTATTGCGGCTCTTGCAACCAAGCAATGATCTTGAAAATTATACTCTTTTCTGAAGTTCCGAAGATTTCAAATTTTTCCTACATTTGTCACTTTTTTAAAAAATATCTCATGGGAGTTCTTTCACGGGCACAACTTTAGCGGCTCTCGCAACCAACCAATGATCAATCTCAGGACGTAATGCCTTGAAAATTATACTATTTTCTGAAGCCCCGAAGAATTTTGATTTATACTACATTTATCTCTTGTTTAAAAAAATGTCATGAGAGTTATTTCACGGCCACAACTTTAGCGGCTCTCGCAACCAACTAATGATAAATCTCAGGACGTAATGCCTTGAAAATTAAACTATTTTCTGAAGTTCCGGAGAATTTCAATTTTTACTACACTTGTCACATGTTTAAAAAAAAATATCATGCGAGTTCTCTCACGCATTCGCTGCTATATATCACTTCTATTACTTTTTACTTCACAAATCGGTTTGTTTGGAAAAAAAATCGCATGGGAGTTCTCGCTCGACCACAGCGACCCAGTAAAGTGTCACGCGAAAGAGAATTTCCATTACAGGACTCAAAATCTCTCACAAATGTCCCCAAGTTAATGATCAAACCTCTACAAAAGAAACAGAAATCAAAACACTTCGTTAAAACATCTCAAGACTCTGTCCGGCACTAAAACGACCACGACACCGACTTCCCTCTCCTTGCAACTGCCAGGTATAATAATTCAAGCCGGCACAGCGTTAAAACGCATTCTTTTCACGGAAATTTAGTTCCCCCGTCCAGTTTATAACCCAACCAAGGAAGAAACGTGCTTGGTCTCGCCGTGTACTAAGCACCTGCAACTAAATAAATCTTCTCCCCAATGTCCTGTCGTCCTGTAGAGTTGCTCGACAAAAGCAAGCAAAAGAACAAAAACCAAAAGCAACAGACAATCGGAAACACCAACAGGAAGGATGGACAGAGAAGAGAAAGAAAGAACGAAAGGAAAAAACTTTTTAAGCCATTTTAATGAAATAATTACCTTAAGTAGATGTACGTGATCTAAATTCACATGGACACACATACACAAAGCAAACGCGCTAAGAAGAGCTGAGCATCCTTTCTAGTATGTCTGGCAGTTTTGTTTATCTTCCCAATTTATTTACCGTTTTAATGGATTTTTGTTCTCACATTTTCGATATCCCATTCCAGGTTTTTTTTTTGCCTCTTGAGTCTGCACCGTTGGTGGTATAGAATGCATCCGCACAAATGGTTGTCCTGTTTTTGCTGCCTTCTTCTTTGTTGTTGTTTTAAGAATATGCCTTTTTTTAGTGTTGTTTACTATTTTTGAGATTTAACTCCGTTTGTGTTTCGTTTGATACTAAATGCAAGCTACGCGGATGTCAACTCGAATGGGGAATAAAAAAAACAGAGCACAACAGGCTAAAATCCGTCAGCGTCTCTTCTAGAAAGGACACACTTTGTGCTATTCGTGACAAAGTTGAGTTTGCAAGGATTAGATGAGATTTTAAGCGACGCTGTTTGCACGCATACATGCACACACCTAATGGATATTCCATGGGAGAGAAGTGTTCCTTTTTTATTTTCTTCTTCTAGTGATTGGATTTACATTGACTGGTTGGGAGATTTTCATAGCTTTATGAGGAGAAGAGATGCGAAAATTAATATCCGATGCATTAATTTTTATCTTAATGTTCAAAGAATGGTCGAAGGAGGATTTGAGATAATTCCCTTTCCCAGTGTAAAGTGGCACACAATGTGGAGTGATGTGACGAGTAATTTTCACGTGGGGGAATGTCCATTTTTTGTGCATGCTTGTGTTAGATCGGTGGTAAATTGCAGCAGTGAATTTATTATAAATTATTCATGGAGAATGTCTGCAAAAAAGTAGCACCTATAGAGTGTGCAGCCGCAGTCAAGGTTGATCCTTCAGTGGTAGTAGCGGATGCTTACTTTTATTGCAAGCTAAGTGTTCAATTGATTGATGTATCTTGTACTTTTTAGCATAAACAAAATAAGCACACGATTTTTCGTTCTGAATCTTCGACACTGACTGGCGGATATCGTGGCACATATATTTCTTCTGAATTTCAGACACTGAAAATAAGATGGTGTTTTTTTTCTAACATCCAATAAGCTTTGGTATGAATTTCTAAAAATGTGTGACAGTCAGGAAAACTATTTGTTCTGAAAATCAGCTTCTGAAAATAAGATAATAAGAAAATAAGACATTCTTTTAAAAAGCTTTTAAAAATGTGTGGCTCCGTCGAGAAAAATATTTCTTCTAAAAATCAGCTATGTAATGAAAATAAGATAATAAGAAAATAAGATATTCTTTTAAAAATCTTTTAAAAATGCGTAACTCCTTAGAAAAAATATTTTTTCTGGATTTCAGACACATAAGAAGGTATTTTTGTACTAACATCTAATAATGTCAGAACAATAACACCCAATAATGTTAAAATTAAAAAAATCATCTTATTTTCAGTGTCTGAAATTCAGAAGAAACATTTGTGCCACGATATACGAAAAAAGCCTTTAAAAATGTGTGACACCGTCGGAAAAAATATTTCTTCGGAAAATCAGCAACTAAAAATAAGATAATAAGAAAATAAGATATTCTTGTAAAAATGCGTTACTCCGTTGGAAAAAAATACTACTTCTGAAAATCAGCCACTGAATATAAGATAGTGCACTTCTATCTGCGTTTTGGTATAAATGTTTGCAAGTATGGGGCTCTGTCAGTAAAAATATTTTTTCTTAAAGTCAGACACTGAAAATAAGACAATATTTTTTTTTACCTAGGTCCAATTTTGTTATGAGTGTTTACAAATGTGTGGCTATATCGGGGCAATCGCGTTCAACATTTGCTTGAAAGGGGATAAAACTGCAGTTCCGACATCGATCGTCCTTAAATTCGAAAGAGCTCCTCACTTTATGCGACAACACACTCCACTTCACTTCAATCATTTACTAATAGACGCAGAAAAATCTCAAAACATTATCTTGGCAGTTCAACCCATCCACAGGCGCATTATCCTTTATCACAATTTGACAAAATGACTTTAAATCTATCTACCGCATATGGTTACCGCAGTGAAAGTCCGTTCTTTCCACGTTCCCAGCCAGCTGATAATAAGAAGAAATTTAAGACAATTTCTCTCCATCAACAGCAACACCATCGTCATCATCATCTTCATCAGGACGGTCTGCATCCATCTTAGATGTGGGTAAATAAATCATAATTTCCCACGTTTTCTAGTTTTTTTTTATTATTTTTTGCGCTCCTTCTTGATTCAGTTACAGCGAAGACTTGTCATGCCACAGGGTAGCACAAATAACCGCCCCCTCGAGCTGTGTCGACTTTCGATCTTGATGGCAAAAGAAGGCCATTCGGCTGTACCTACCTTCCTCTTGACTGTAATTTAATAAATCATCCTGTAATGTGGTTTGAATAATATTTTTTTGGAAAATTAAGAGAAAAGATTTTCGTGCGCCTAGCCCGCCTCAAATCGACCCCCAAATTAAGTCAAAGATAATGTAAATGAAAGCGAACGAACCTACTCCGGTTAGACACACAGGTAAGCATGCACTTCATCTGAATAATAATCAGTTAATATCCCCGAAAAATTGAATAAATGACATTCCATCTAATAAAAAACGTGATTGGAATTTTCGGTCCCATTTTCAGTTTCACTCTCGCCTTTGGTTGGCTTTTAAAAGTTCAAATCAAAGACGGGACAACCAGGGTTGGCAACTGCGTCTTCTTGCCTCGTGATGGGGTTGACCGGTGAATTATTGATTCCCACCATACAGAGATAAGCTGGGAGGTTCGGGTTGGGTTTGTCCTTTTCATATTGTCCTGGGCGACAACAAATTTGTTGTTTGGCACATTTTTGAATGTTTGCTCCGTGTTGACCGGGAATTTGCATAAATTTGAATATTGTTTGGCTGTTACCGTTTTGTAGGGCTCTCCTCTCTTTCTCTGTGTCTCTGGGGACTGGCACCTATAAATACCATCAAATTCATCCGTAGTCCTGTTGGGAGTGGGTGTGCAAAAAAAAAATCAAAGGAAAGTTGTGTTTTATTCGTTTTATTTCCGAATACAAAATTAACCCTTTAAAGGACGATCTAGGGACCGGAAGGGATTTTCTCACCTTTATTCGAGGGGCAATACACAGCAACTAAGAGGCGGCGGTTTTAATTGGCACAGTGAGAAGCATATTTTCGTAGGTTAGGTTAATCACGAATTGAATAGCGAAATGAATTGCGTTTTCCATTTGCATTTGATTAATTGTTTGGGGAAGAAAAGGCATGGAAATAAATGCTAACTGGCCATGGTTGGTTTGGGAATACGAAATGGTTCGTCCTTAGACGCTAGGGACGCCTTAGCTGAGGTTCATAGACGCTAAGGAGCAGGGGAAAAAATCATGACTGCATTTTCAAATTTGTAACGAATTTTGATGGTGGAATGTCGCTTTGTAGGACGCTTTTAAAGATCTAATTAACGCTTCCTAGTGCTGCACTGTCCTCCTCAAAAGTCCCAAAGGCCTCAAAGGTCTCTTGGCTAAATAAATAAAATTGCGGATTAATATTACGCACACCCTGCCTGCTCGTGTATGAAAAAATGTTGTCTGGTGGTCTTTCTTGGCCACCACACGAGCCTGCTTCCAATCATGCGGACCATCACCGAATCCCTCAATGATAAAGCGACCCTTCGTACGGTCTCGAACTCTAAAACACCGTCCAATCGAGTCTACTGTAAGCCCACCCCCTCACCAAACCAACGTGCAGACATAATAAACATACTTTTCCATTGTAAATGTGAGAGGATTAGGCAAGCACTCATATCAGAAATAGGTTTATTTTTCCATACAACCAAGCAGAGCTCCTGCGATGTGTAAATGCACCTACCTACCGACCTTGCTCTGATACTGACGTTCGAAATGTCATGCATTTCCTTTTACCACTTATCTGAATGAGCAGTCGGCCATAGTCGACAATACTGAAGCATCATACCTACAAAGGTATATAGGGATTAACGCATTCACCAGGACCAGGACTGCTGGTGTACCGGACCCCTTTTGGACACTAAGAAAACATTATGATCCCATCGTCAAGGAAATCAGGAACGCCATTCAACTTTAAGCTGAATTCGGTCATATGTTGGCATCATGTGTGCATGTGAGTTCATTTCTGACTTTATTTTGCTGGACCGTGTGCGTGTGTGCATGTGAATGAAATATGATGCAAGTTTGAATTTTCAAATGGAATGTGCTTACACATGGACCAGTTTTTGGGGGGTGCAGCCACCCTCCAAATAATCCCAGACGACACACCAACATCGTGCTATCGTTTTTCAAAACGTTGGCTTAAACACTAAAGGGTAAACCATGTATATGTGGATCAGGTTGATGTGTGGAGATGGGACAATGCACCATGGTTTTGCATTGCGTAATAATAGGCAATGATTGCGTTTCATTGTTTGGGCGTTTGCAGGTGGTTGAAATTTTGAATATCGATTGGGGTCTGCCTTGGCAATTATCGTAATGGCTTGGAAGCTTTAAAGCCGCCCGAATATGATGCTTATATATTTATATTTGTGTTGGTTTTGTTATGTGAACTTTTGACAAGCCCTGCAGTGCCAATCAAATATTGACCGGCACTCTTGTGGCACAAGCTTTTACAATAAAACAGTGGATTGGGGTGGGCTTTGACGTTCGTGGGGGCTTCCACCTCGTTCGGGGTTTTGTTGTGTAATTTTTTTTTTAATAAACAAAAGATTGACATTTCTTCTTCAGTCAGCACTGACACATCTCGTTGATGTAAAATCCACCAGCCAGTCAAGGCGGATGATTAATAATATCCCACAAAACCGATTACCTTAGGATGTCCTTTATTTTCGACAAGTTTCATGCCTTATTTCCAACAACCTAGAGGTGCTCGAACGAATTGTTTGTTTCCCATCGAGTCTTGCCTTGATAATAGGAACGACTACCATGTCCACCCACCATAGTAACCGAAAAAAAATCCTTTTTCGCATAAAAATCTAAAAACAACAAACAAAAAATCACCCTCTCCTTCTAAGCATAATCGAGGGGACAGTTGATGGGTGCTGTAATCCAAATCCCATTCAACGTCTGCATTTAAGCCCACAAAATCTGAGAGCTTGCAACCAAACGGAAGTATACAGTAATAGTGCACTACAGACACCAGTCCTTTGTTCAATTTATACACCCCCCACAAACACTCTCGTGCATGTGAGGAAAAGAGAAAGTAAATTAAAAACAAAAAAAAATTAAACCGCAGATATGACAGCACGTTGATATGACTTCGGTGCCAGGGAACACGGTATTTTTCCCATTTCCATTGTTTACCGTGATGCTCTTTGATGGAACACATCAAAAACATAATAAACGAGTCCGCTTCCATTCAGGATATTGTGCTTTGTTCTTGTTTTCTCATTTGACATGTGAAATTCCTTTCGAATCAAATGATACCAAAGGACCCTCTTCATAATAAACCAACATTCGGTGTTTAATATGCGCTTGTTACGTGGCAACTTGTGTTTGCAAATCGGGGGCGTATGAGTAATATTTTTTTATTTGTCACACTGAAATGTTTCTGATTACAGCTGCGGGAGGAAGAAATTTAGTACGAAACGTAGGGAAGAATACTGAAAAAGACTTGAGGTGAAATAGAGTCCAAAAATCGTATTCCAGATTTTTAAGGGGCCTGGTTTTGGGTCACAACTTTCTGCTAAAGGGCGACTGTAGGTTTACCTTTCAAAAAATTAAACAAAATAAATTAAAAATATTAATAATCGACGAAGTTCGTGCGATCCAGTCGTGCACTCAGTGTTTTTATTTTTTTACGAACGGACCTTTGATTTTTATGCCGAATCGAAGAAGTTTTATCAAGACAGATGGACTTTTGATTTTTTATCAGGCAAGTTGATGCAAGTTCGTATCTTTTTGGGGCCTAAACCTTGGATCTACTGCTCAGTTACCCACTTCACTTTTTTTTATTAAACTTCTAGCCTTGGCATTCAAAAGGTGTATGAGACATTTTCGATCATTGATCATTATATTAACATCAAAAGTTTCCGTACACTTTTTAAGTATTTATCATGAAATGAGGAGAATGAAACTTATATCATTCCAAAGGTACTGTGCCATAGATGTGCAGAAACAAAAAATCGTAGGTATATGTCGCCATTAAGACTGGTAAAATTAAGCTAAGAATTTCCCATACAAAATGCTTAGCAGTTAATCGAAAGCATTTGTTGCCATTCAATTTGTCGCCGTCATGTTTCCACAGTAACGAATTTAATTATCTTAGATTAGAACCTGTTGGAGAGTCTCATTAACCCATAAAGCTATGCAATTTAATTACCCCTTAAAGTCAGCAATCATTAAATCTTATTTCAGGGGCATTTAAGAGTTATTTGAGTGATGTTACTATGGAAACGAACATTCATGTTTTGCCTTTTTCAATTCTTTTTCACATCGGAAAGGTAAATGAATTAAGATTTAGCACATAAATAAATTAAAATAAATAATAAATAAATTTTGTAAAAAACAAGTTAATTTTCGTTACTTTGTCTACAGACAAAATTGGTCGAATTTGGACCACGGGCGGTACTAGTGAATTAAAGCACTGCAAGTCGCATTAATCCCTATTTGTCTTGTAAAATTTGAAGGCTTGTTCACACTGAATTATGCGGGAACTTGTATTGTGACGTACATGTGCAAAATCTGAGAAAATGCAAAGCACTAGTGGCGCAATTTTCGCTACAAATCAACGTCATACACATACTTGCTTTATTGAGTGCGCAATAAGACGCAAACCAATTTAAAACGTGAGTTGTGAGTAAGACTTGAATTTCTTTTGTTTAAATATCAAATTTTGTGAGGTGGATTTAGCTCCCAACTTTTGTGTCGCTTTAACGTTTTTTTAAACGTCTCGAATTGACATCTAGCGCAACTCGGTTCACCCCTCACTTATGATAATTTCTACATGCGCCCCTGCAGCCAAATGACATCCCTGCTCTTAATTAGTATCAAAAGTTTAACTCAATCAAAGGCCACTCTCCACACATTCGTCCCTAATTAAATTCGCAATTTCACTGACTAAATTCGAGACCCTTGCATGCAGTCCAAACCTCACAAACTTTTGACATTCCTTAAGAGCAATATTTACCCCCCAGCAGCACATCCCTGCAACAATTCCAGCTAATCTCTAGTAGATTTTGCAGAATGCTCTGACGAGTGGTGGGTAAACCGACCAAGCGACCTTGAATCGACTAAGGACATCTCATAAAAATCTAAATTGACTCCCATTATCCAGCCTTTCGCTATGGGGGGGCCTAAATAAATGTGCCTTTTGGTGGCAATAATCTCGCACATCAATCATATACACAAATTTCAGCTGCCTCCACCAGCACGCCCATATCCTCTAAAACGAGGACATATACCAGAAATAGTTGCGAGAACTTTTCAGTTTTAGTTGGAAATGTCTGGTAATGGGTAAAAGAAAAACCGCTCAGATCAAGTTTCAACAACAAAACCCATTTGTGTCGGGAGGGAGTAGCATTACCCCAAAATGGGTAAACGCAAATGACACATTTCATGTCGTCGTCGTCCTCGTCGTCGTCGTTGTCGTCCTCCTCCTGCTGCTGCTTGGAAAAACCGCCAAAGAATCAACCAAACAGCCATCAAATACGTCTCGCTCCTCATTTCGAATATCCACAGGCATGAGGCATCCCTTGGAATGAGGAATCATCTTTTTTTTTCCCTCACCAGGACCTAGCAATTTAATTTTAACCCTCGTGTAATTCATTTAATTACACATAATTTAAAATTTAACGTCGCTTTGTGTTTGTAACACAAACACACACTCGCACGCATGCCGTGGGGGTCCTGGCGCTGGGATGTTGCACCGATATGAGTGTCGCAACACTCCCCCTGATTCGGCAGAAGTGTGTTCCATACACTCTACAGAAAAGTGAATAGAAGTTGGTTTTTTTTGGTACACAGCATTCCGTAGTGCGCACATCCTTGGTGCATCGTGTAATGGAGTGTGCCCCGGGAAAGAGCGTGTGGTTTGTATACGGCGCGCGGGCGGCAATTCGAGGGCGGTTTTAATTACAGAAATTCCGCATAAAATTAGCACACAGCACATCCCTTTCGCCAGAGAGCTCAGAGTCTGTTCCCTCGGATGGGTTACATCTTGAAGGTTGCTCTGGTGGAATTTTTGGCATCGTCGTCGTCGTTGTCATCGTCTTTTGCCCTCGCACTGTGAATTGAGGAGTGCGAAAAAGCATTCATTCTCAGCATGGCATCATGGTGGGGGGGGGGGTTTGTTAGTTTTTCCTGTTTCTATTATATATACATCTCAGGTTTTGAGGAAGCAGCCGGCAGTCCTTTTGTTTTACAACTTCAAGGGTGTGTTGATGACTCTTGCCTGGGATGTTATCCATCGGTGTGTCGAGTACGGTGCAGAAGATCAGAGCTTTAAAATGGAGATTTTTCGGGTGTTGTTTCGTTGAAAAGTTCGGGGGAGTCAACTTGATAATGACAAACACACACACGCAGTTGGATCGGTTGGATAGCATTGGAATAATCCACAGAGGATAATTGAGAACTTGTAGAACGATTTTTGGTTTGGAGTTTTATTTTTGGCTCTTCTTTTGTGTATACCTCTGTCGGGTGTGGTTTCTGGGCAGTGTTTGTCGGTTTAATTACCACTTGGAGGTCGTAGAATACATAATTCTACCAGGATTGCAGAATCAGTTTGTGACTGGGGGGGGGGAGTCTGTTGGTCTAATTGAATTTTAAGGTCGTTTTTGTTCGTTTAGAAAATGGTGGTGTTCTACAACGATAATTGGGGAAGTAGTTTGAAGTAATTAGAAATTGTGTTGAGGGCACATCATGAATTATTGTTGAGCCAGACAAATTCACGATACATTAAACTACGGCGAAGGATTTGTGTGGCGGAGCTTCTGACTCGCCTAGGAGTTGAAGGACGCGTCGATCTAAAAGAGTTGTTCTGCTTTAGTGGTTTGGCAAGAAGGAGGTCCAAGGTTGACACAGAAATACTCTCGGTTTTTCGTCTTGAAGAAGACGCAGTTGGTGCTCCAGAAAGTCACTAAATGTTGTGACCTCCATTGAGGAATGTTTTTCTGAAGCAAGTGGCTTTAAAAAGCAGTATGTCACCGCCCTATGTCAAGTTTGGGACAGTCAAGAAACCGAGCCTTAATTCATTGTTTTTCTGGTAAAATGTAATATATCTTTTATCTCTTGTGACGTAGCTACACAGGGCGTAAGGTAATGCAAGGCACTTGTGGCGGATATTTACTCCAAAAAAACGCCACTCGCATTTTTGCTCCCTCGGGGTTGTTTTTTGGTACGCACGTGTGAAGAGGTTGAGTTTGGAAGATAGTCCTCTCCGTGTGCTGATCCTTTCAATCCAGTAGCATTTGCTAGTTTACTTATAAAGAACCTGGTCACTTTCGGACACACAGATTCTCCACTTGGGATCACCTACTTACCGTCTCGGTTGCTTCAAAAAATGCCACTCCTGTTGGTGAATAATTTATTTCTTCGTATGTCCTGCAACCTTTCTAACATTAACCACACAATTTTCGTATTCATTTCCATTTCGCAGGCAACAAATCACTGCAATCATCCGACATTACATCACACATACGTTTCCCCGTCTGCAGAAACTAAATCACATCCTTCAAGGAAGCAAAATCAGATTGTTGCCATCAGAGGGGAAAAAAAGGAAACAAAAGAAACAGACATTACCCGTCACAGTGGGGGGCATGCACGCACATTTTAAAATGTTAATAAAGAACGAATGAGGCAAGCATCCTCTGCCCCCAAACGATGAATAAGTTGTCAGCTTTGCTGAAAGACTATCACTACCGACATCCACCGCAAAACAAACAAAAACACACGCTAAGAGTATCCTTAAAGACGTAAGAAGCCTTAAGGTGGTGCTTACACCTTCTCTTTACTTTCGTTGTGGCTCCTTTTGCTGGGGCGTTTTTAATGTCATCTCTGTTATGATTTTCTTTCGTTCTTCTGGGTAAACGCTGATGGTGGGTGTCCTTGTCACCTTTACAGCCGACACTGCTGCGTTAAACCATCGAATGGCGTTGCAGACAACCGCACAGAAGGACGACTGACTAAGAACTCTCCCGTTTTGGTTATCGTGATGGAACTTTCCTTGCTGAACTGACATCTCTCTCGTTCACACGCACTGCCTCCGAGAATGGAATAATTCTTTAAGTGGATTTTCTAAAATTATTACCATCCACATCGCGCGTCGCCCCCCCCCCCCCCTCAAATATGTGAGCTCGACGTGAGCTCCATGTGTAGGTATATGGTATAAAACGCTCGTTTATTTATATTCCATGTGAGTTTACATTTCCTGCATGCAAAACGCAAAAAGAAAACTGAAACCTGAAACCCAGCAGGAGTTGCTCCTTTCGAGAACATCATGAAAATAGGATAATTCGCAGATTATTACATTATCACCTTGAATGAGCGTTCGTTGAATATGTTAAAGCCTCCGTCGAGATTGGCCGGAGCGTGACGGCGTTGCTTAAGAGTATGAAACCAACAAGGCATCGACGACAGATGACAAACTCATCCTCATGCTTCTGCTCATTACCTATGCCCGTGGAAAATTGTGCTGCCAAAGGAGATTTTAGGCGCGCGCACACACACCACGACGTAAGGTACACCCTTGCGGTTGGTGTTCAGCATTCGTGATGCCGAAAAATCCTTCAACCACTGCCGCGCCGAGCATGGATGCAATTTTCATAATATCACTTGATGATGATAGTCGGCTGCAAAACAAATGCACTCGTGCATTGTGCCTCTCTGTTAGCTCATGTAGAATGTGGATACATGTGGAATAAATTTTAAAAAGCTGTTTTTGCTTGTATTTGCCTGTCAATTTTGACGTCAGTTTATAGTCTAAAAAGATTCAGCCAAGCGTGAAACTAGTGCAGGTACGAGTTTGAACAGTGGAATGTTTTTTTTGTCGGCCCGAATTTAATCATTATTTGATTTATATATTTCGGTAAAACAGCACTGGGAGTTCCGTACACGCAGAAAACTATTTTGCAATTTGGCCAGAACTCGCAGCAGGGGAGTCTATTTCCTGTGGCTTTAGCTGAGTCGATTCCATCCACGGCTTCTTTAAAATTGAGTCTCAGTCACCATCAAAAAGGAATATCCCTTTTTTCGTACCGATTGCGGCGTCAATTTCTGACCGATTTTTATGAAATATGGACCAAATGAAAGGTGACTCTCGGTAGATATGTTCCCGTATGAATTTCTTTCTCATATGTAAGACTAAATGTTTTTAAATGATGCCCACAACCATTCGATTTCTTAAAATTTTTATTTTTTGTGTGACGTGTATTCTCTTTAATTCTTGAAGATCCATTCACAATTTATTAAGTTCGAAGGAACAAGAAACCCTCCAAAGATGAATTTCCTTAGACCGAATTAGAAAACACCAAATCGCCTCTCTCAGTGTACTTCATTGCCCACCACCACCTCCGCCGCTTCTTAAAAACTGCATTCACATCGATAGGCTTTCAAATAACACCCCCGCCCACCATCACCTAAATTTGTGTGTCCAGGTTACGGTTCGCTGCTTGTATGAATAGTTACCGATCCGCTACCGTTTTTTTTCGTTTTCACTATTTCGAGGGAGAACGCGCGGTGTCAAGCGACCCGCAAATATCTTTACACGCGGGCCAAACCGAAATCCGCTTCCAAATGCTATGCAAACTCATTTAGAGCTCGTCGTCGATGTCAACGATGCAAATCGTATTGAAATTCTGGTCAAGCAAATGACATCGAAAATTACCTCCCTGATTAGGATTTAGCAGTTTGTTTTCCGCTCGGCCGCCATTTACAAAACCCTGGCGTCGTCACCGATGTTACACTCCCCAAAAGTGCTGGCTGCATTTCAATAAACCCAAACGCGGCAAAGAGAAATATATCCTCCGACCGAGACCTGTGTGTGTGGTGTGCGTTGAACAATATGTCGCTACGCACGATGTAGTGGATAATGTGTCACGGTACTTGTTGGGTTCACCAGGCAACAAAATCCGAATGTCCACCCTTCTCAACCGAAAGGCTTTACTGCAGCCGGCCGCGATATTTAGGGGTTAGCAACAGATCTCGTCATTTTAAAACGAAAGCTTGCCCAAATGCATTGCGGTTCGCGGGTGGGACGTGGAGGTCCATGCAACTCAGGTAGAGTTTCGAAAATGTGTTGGACTATATTGGATTGAAATACATCCAGATATACGGTGTGTGCGATGTGTGTGCGCCTTTGCCTTGTCGACATTATTCATTTGGAGGGGCAGTTGTTTGCTATCCCCTCCTGTCATGCCGTTAAACTATTTTAGATTGCTGGCATATTTTTGGAAATATTGCGGTGGCAGTGCTTTGCTTTGTTTTGAAATATCTGCAAGGCTTTCGTGGGGAAAACAGCATCGTATACCCAGTGTGGGGAAGTTATTTCAGTTGTTTCATTGAATATGAGTTTTGAAAAGAAATTTCTGTAAAAATATAGGACAAACCTAGAACCGGAGGCTCAGGAAGACAGCTCAATCACTAAATTACTTAACTGGCTCCCGACGCGAGAATAGTTTCTGCTTGATATACTGCGAGTTCTATTCTCTTTGATACCGGGCACCCTGCTTTCAGTTTAACACAAAATTCTCTGAGTTTTTCAGTCCAAATAAAAGTTTTTCAGTCGAATGAAAGATCCATCGGTTTTCTCTAGAGTCACTTGGAATGTATAACATCCGCCCTAGAAGAAAGAGTACGATGGCTCTATTGTGGCAATAATGTGGCCTGGAATGTCCGCGAATCACCTCGAGTAGTTGGGCTATGATAGTACGTAGGTAAAAAGGGTTTTTGTTGGTATGTTCCAGAACTCACATAGCCATATTACCCGGCAAACTACTGCAATTGCGTCTGTTTGGGGATATTTATTGATTTTCATCACTTTTAAGCCTTAAATTTCCAACAAGAAGTCAGAAGGCCTAAAACCGTCGTCTCCAGAAGGCCTGCTCTGCATGTTGAACTTTTCCAAACCCATTCCGAAACTCATAACCTTCAAGTTAACCTTAGTTCATTATAACCCAAATTGTGTTCAGTCTTTCTGATTTCAAGACTCTATAACATTTAATAGAAATTCCCTTTGAATTTATTCTGTTGGCGTGATAGTGAGGCATTTGTTTTGCAGACACACCACACCTCTTCAGCCGTTCTCAACTCAAGTCGCAACCGGCATGTAATCGAAGTGAAATCCTTGGGTTTGGGGAATTTTAATTAATTGTGAACGCGCCCTCAGCATATGTGTTTTATTGTTTCGTCTTCTCAATTTATGCCACAAAATTTACATAGCCAGGTTTAGGGTTCATCACAATTTTGCCACAAGAAAATGGGTTTGGCAAAAACAACAACAACACACCTGCGGCTAACCATTTCAGACAGTCAAAGCGGCTCCCCTCGCTCTCCATTCATGTGTACTTGGGTGCAAATCATCTGCAAAAATTCATCAAAATGTGTGGCTGAAAAAAAAAACAGAAAAAAAAATTCCACCTCGTGTGTCTTGTATTGCTAATTAACCTCAAATAATTAACCCTAACTGAGAGATGGTGAAAAAAAAGAATACACAAAATTTAATCATCTCAAGCAGGGCTCCCACCGAGACGACTGTGGAGGTAAACCGTGATTTTATGTGTTTTATTTTTTAACCACTTGCAAGCGATGTGATGTGACAGTTGCGAGAGAGAGGGTGGCGGCGGCGGTGGTGGTAAATTAATGCGGTTCAGGTATGTTACCGCTAAATGCCAAACGCTCTCACACCCGCCTTAATATTTGCTAATTATTGCGTTAAATTATTACTTTCGCATGTGGGGTGAATTTTAACCGTAACGGCAAGTACGTGTAGGGGAGATGGGTGCAGAACCGAAGGTGGTTGCTGCCGGTGACAGCTTGCGAAAGCTGAGGGAGCGGCAATTATCTCGCTAAGAGAACCATAACAATGCGATAATTTGCGTTTGCGATGAAAACAAGTGATTAGACGGCAAAATATTTCCAAGTCCGTGTGTTTTTCCGCTTCTTCATGCGCAATGGTATACATAGAGTTGTTTGGATGGATCTCTGTGGGCTTGGGTCCTAATTAGGCTGTCGTTGGTTTGGAAAATTGATGTCGTTCAAAATTATTATTATATTATTTTTTTTGAATCATTTTTGCCAACGCATCATGGTAACAACTATGTGGGGTATTGCGTGATTATTTCTTGTGAAATTTCGGCTTTAGGGGTTGAAATTGTAATTGCTAACTACAATTTGTTATGCTAAATGAATGTGGGGGCGGCATTAAACGTTATCTATGCCTATGGGAAGAGGCTCACGTATGATGAGGAAGATTTAAAATGCTAATTGACGATAATTACTTTTGATGAAATGTAAATAAGGCTGCGGTGGGGGTAGGGGGGGAAGGGGTTTGCAATTTTCAAGGGATGTTTGTGGCTTTGCGAAGGCATTTTATCGAATAATCCCCATGAGGGATAGATCATGGCATATATGATGGGAACCTTTCATGTTTTATGCGAACCATCGGTTTGTTTTGACTAATAATAAATGAGCCCGGGGTTATTACAGTCAGAATGAAGGGAACAGCGGTATTAAGAGGCCCGAGGTTTGTGTACGTGATGAAATGGTTGCGCGATTCACAACGTTCAATGAAGTTAGTTGTGCGTTTGATGTACATACGAAAAGGATTTTCAAATGATAGGGCATTCTCAAGAGGGTCTCTTTGAAAACCACTGCTTCTTACACTTTGTTCAATTTGTAATGCGATTTAGCATCTATCGGCAACGCTATCTGTTGCAAAAGTGCCACTTTGATTCTAGTTTTGTACTCAAAAACCTATCAGAATACCTTTTGCACCGATTCGCCTCATGTTTCTCGTTCAATCGAATTTCTCAATCGGCTTCAAAAATAAAATAAATAAATAAATAAATATTTTCTTCGCGACAGGTCCGTGGGACCCTAAGCCTAGCTTTTCACAACCATTCGCTTTGTGTGAGTTTTAAATTTTTAGGACGAATGGAAGGGATCTACAATTTTACGCCGAGTCCAAACGGCTAATTGAGAAGCTCTTTCATGACAGTTTTACTCTCGGATGTTTGTCAGGCGTTCGTGATAGGTGGCGCAGTGGAAAAAAAACATTAAGATGTAATTTGGTTCTTTCGGGGTTCGAACCGGGAACCCCTAGCTTAGTAGTCCAACACATTAACTCAAAGCCACTGCGCCACACACAAACACTTATTTGGCGACAGCAAATTGTACGCAGTGTGGGAGTCGTATTTTTAAATATTGCGCTTTTACCATTAACAAACTTCAAATGATTGACTTCTAGCCATTTAAATAAGAGCTCCCTCGAGCCTGGATTAACTGCTCGCTACTGGTATTCTTGTGCTAAAAAAAATTTCATAACTAAAAGCGAGTGTGAATTATATCGCGAAATGAAATATTTTTTTTCACTGCTGTTGAATCTAGGGATCATAAATTAGGTGCACGTTTACTTAAAATGCGTAAACAAACTTCCCTAAGTAGTACACGTTCAAATGAACTACAAGCGAGAACAATATTTCCGCATGCCCACATTCTATCAACTCAAATATGTATCCATTCCGGTCTTTTAAGCAATCTAACGATGCCTTTCCCAACTTATTATGGCGCATTTACCAACCGACTCCATCTCTCGCCTCTTGCAACTATCTGGGAAACTAAAAGTGCAACTCAGAGAGTTGGCCCTCTCAAAGGAAACATTTTGAAAATGTTCAAACTTCTCAGGCATGCAAGGTAATAGTAATAGGTACAGGTACAAGGTACCTATTTGAAAATTCCACAGGCGGTTACGAGCATAATATTCTCCTTAGTTGCAAAAATCAGGCAACGAAAATAATTTCAATTTCATGTAAAATAATGGCAACACATCCTTCAACGGAATAGTGTTTTTCTTTTGATTATAGAGCTACCTTTATCCTTGTGCATATTGCAAAAAAATACTCGTTCCCTGTGTAGGTGCACAATGCGAACAAACGAAATGAAAGAAAAAAGCGAAAAAGACGAAAAGTCATAAATTAATGCAATGTGCACACATGCACTCAATTATGCCACTCAAAAGGATACAAACATTAAGAGAATGTCCCTAGTATCTGCCGCCGTCTCATATTGCAACTCACCGGGGCATTAAAAACACTCTGTACACACACACAATGAGAGTGTGGTGCATAACGAGGTTCATTGCTCATATGTACACCGCCGCAAGGACTTGACTTGACTCTCCACTGTATAGCGAAGGTATATGGGGAATAGTCCTCTTTCCGCTTCTTTGACATTTTATGTTATCAAATAGAAGTTTTATAATTATCCAGGCACATGTTGGCTTGTTGAACAAACGCATCGCTCCCGTGTCCAGATAACTATAGCCACTACCTTCACCGCAAGGACATTTGAGAGACTTGAATAAAACATCAGACCAGCAGCAGTGGCGGGTAAAGAAAAACTGTTAAATCTGACTCACATCCTGGTAGAAGATATGTTTACTGATTCGTTTATGAGGGCGGCCGACGGCAGTGACGATGGGGTCGGCTCCATTCAATTGCTACTACGCGTGGAACGACAGTGTACCGAGTACCGACAACGATAGGTAGCTTGTCTCGTCATCGGGCTATTCTCGTAGACATTTTTTTTTATCTCAGTTTTTCCATGGAAACTAGTTATGAGCTGTGTTGGCTGTGCCTGGACTCGCCGGTCTGTTTAAAACGTTGAGTGTGACATAATGGCATTGACAAAATGATATGTAATTCACCGCCAACATTATACACTCACCCACACACATAACTATCACGACCCTTATGTTCATTATATGCATTGAACGACTGTGAAGAGGGAAAGGCGCTTCATACCGAGCAAAGTCGGGTTGACAAGTTTATATGAGGTTATGCTTTTTTATGTAAAATGTTCCCTTTTACCCCGATGCGGTGAGAGAGATAAAACTTGTGTCCGCTGAGGGTTTAGCATAGATTGGAGGAGTTTTTCGACAGACAGATTAAGTTGATTGCACGATGAATGGCACATGTTTTATTCGATGGTTAAGAGTCGTTAAGGGAATACGTATGCGAGGAGAGCAGTTGAAGTGTTATTTCAAATGGGAAATGAGGTATCACTTGTCAGAGAGGTAATTGGGGATAGATAGATAGAGACCTTTTAAAATATAAAATTCGACAGCTGAAATGGGAGAGCTTTTTATAAATTTGTGGCTGTTCTTTTCGTCTGCATGTCCTTTATTCGTTGTCAATGGGTTTATTCGATCATTAGAGAGTACCATGTACCCGCTGGTGGCGCCATCTGAAGGGTTTTATACCATGAGGCGTAGACAGCTATGAGTAGGGCTGGAAATTTGCCCTTAGATTGTCATTAAGACAGATTACCATCTAGATAAACCCTAAAAGTAAATTTTTTTTTTCGGCTGATTGATCTGTCACTATGGCTTACAAACATTACTTGGAAGACCCCTATCCTCTCACTTTTGCTTTTAGCACAAGATTCAACAATCCACTCTGCTGCTGCGTATTACAAATTTTTAAAAGTCTGATCGTGTTAAAATGTCAACCACAAACCAACAGTGGAGACACGAACCGAATGCCATTTTATTACAAATCCTTGCAGACTTTCAGGCTGACTGTACACGCCTTGGAACAAGTGACTCTGTATTGTTTTATTGAGTATTTTACTACCTAAATTTGCCAAAAAAAGCTCTTGAATAAAACATATCTTCGTAGCCAAGCTATGCATTTTTAAAAAACCTCTGTTAATATTTTTGGAGCATCGCGTTTGAAGTGCAGTCGTTCGGACTCATAAACAGTCTCTCCCTGAGACACTGCTCGGGTTAACTATACCAAACTCTTTTATAAGTATTTATTGATAAACTAATTTATTTATTTAATTGTTAACTTATTAATTTATTAATTTATTTATTTATTATTTATTTATTAATCAAATAAATTTTAATTTTATTTATCTGTTAATTTATTTATTTGCTGATTTATTTACTTTCTTAATATATTAATTTGTTAAGTTACTTATTTGTTAATGTTCTTTTTATTTATTGATTTATTTGTTAATTAATTAATTTACTTACTTGTTAATGTTTTTTTCCATTTATTTATTTAATTTTTTTGGTGAATTTGAGGTTGAGGTTTGAGTTCTTTTCGTTGTTTCCTCAAAATAAAATTGTTTACTTCCAAAAAAATTAATATTTAAATTACACTTAAACTAATTATGCAGTATTAAGATTTCTAATATTATATCTCTGTGATTGTAAATTATGCTGAAACAAGCAAAATGTGATATTGAACGCAATAAAAATATATATTTCTCCTGTTGATTGATCTTTTAAACGGAAATCCTGTCTTCCTTTTCAGCTCAAACAGTTGAATTATTTTAAAGCCACATTTTTCCTAAACATTTTGTTAGCTACTGATTTTCTAAATTTTTAGCGGGTTTGAAATAGCTCCAATTAAATAAGTGGCTCCACCTGAGTGCCCCATTTCGATACCAGAAACCACGGACTCATTTTCTTTTCATGTTACATCACAGACGTCCATCGCAAAGCAAACAACTCAGCGACGTCCACTGGCTATGTCCTTACTCATCAGTCTGCGTACACTGCGCACGTGTCATCATTTCCTCGCTTAATGAAGAAGAGAAATTTAAAAATAAGAAAAGAAAACACTTTAAGTACCATTAAGCTTCACTGAAAACGCACATGCGACTGATTCCACACCTCTCCGCCGATCCACGCACAAACACTTTTAAATAGATTTTTGGACGCTGCTGTCCAAAATCAACCAGCTCCTGTTTGGAAACAATAACAGCGTGCGGAGAGATTATCTCCTCCCAAAACCACTTAGAATTTTTCGACCACTCATATTTAAAATCCATCACTCACCCTCGCTCGGTCCGTATAAGGCCTCCCCCGCCGCATATACCCCATAACCATACTCCATTCCCTATTCACCACATCCTGTGATGACATGAAGAAGCAAAGTTAGCTAAATGGGAGATTCATTCATCCATAGCCCGTGTCCCTGCCCCCCAAACGCAAATATACGCAGCGAAAATTCCTTCCTTCGTTTGTGGCCAATTTCACTTCTCACTTCGCCTCTGACAACACAATAAATGGAATTTAGGCTGTCAGAAAATTACCGGTACCGCTTTAATGGGTATTTTCCACTACATTGAAGGGAAATTCCATACCATCCCCCAACCCACGCTGGAGAAGAAAAATTCTAAAGAAAACAGAAAAGAAATTGATTTGAATCTTTTAAGGGAATCTTGGTCTTTCTCTCCGCCGCGCCGCGCGCCGCCGGTGAGAAAAGGACCTTTAATTATTTACAAAAAATTTAACAACATCACATAAATTTGTTTCGGCGAAATTCCCGCCGTGTTCAGGCATTCAGTCGATGAGGCGCGGTACTATGCGGATGATCTTTATTTCGTCGGGTATCATCATTATTTTCTATTTCATGCCATTGTTGTTTGAGGGCTGTTTCCTTCCAAGGAATATAATTTCCATTTGCTCCTGGGATATGGTTGCGCAGATTATATTCGCCCACTGCACTCGCTCTTATTGCGGAGCTGCGGGACCGTATATATATTTTCGTATTAGCCATTGCGGTGATGGAAATGAATTAAATTAAATTTAGTTTGACGCAATTTCGCATAATGTGAGTGAGCAGTGAATTAAAAAGTTTTTCCCCACACCTATGGGCAGGAGGAGGCGGCTCGGCGAGTAAGTGAGGGTGCAGTCGAATTGTAATTAAAGTTGTTGGCTGACGTGACGGATTTCGGACATCTCTCATGTATTTATATGTCAATTCGATGGGGGAAGATCGCGAGGGGTGCCCTTTCCGTCCCTTGTGATGGCTAGTGAAAATATAGACTCGCAACAGGTGGACTTCCGAGTAGGTAAGGATTCGCTGTGACCCACTTTTATTCAGTCTTAAATACGAGCACCTCCTGCAGATATTTTGAGAATTTTCCACAAAAGACCTAAGGGGGGAACAAAGCAGCTTTGCATACCCTTAAGGACCTTTTAAACGCAGCAGATCAGCGCAGCCATCTTACAAAAAGGACGTAGGTACTTCTCTAAAAATACGAAATAAAAATCCTTAAAGCATCCTGCCCCCAATAAGGACCAACTAATCATCCACTTGTAGGGGAATCCTCTTTGCCAGTCGCATGAAATTGCATCAAAGACATTCTCCCGCAGTTCGTCCTCTTAATTTACCACATCATCCTCTTCACTGAGCTTGGCTTTTGATAGCCTGTATTTTTTTTGTGTGTTCCTTCTTCATCTTCTAGGCAAACCAAAAAAAAAACAGAAGACCAGCAAGGAGGGGGAAAAAAATAAGTTACTCCCATTCCACGTTTCACATAATATGTAACATCCTGTGCCTGCAAACGACAAACAACAGAAAAATAATAAATTGACTCGGCAGCATAGAGCAGCGCGTAAGGACTATGTTGAGTAAGGGAATGGGAGTGCCAGGAGCTGAAAACAAGAAAAGGAATTGCCCCTGGTAAATGGTTTATACTCGTTCGGTTCGATATACTCGTTTTTTTTTTGATAACTGTCGACTGTTGCTTACCAACACTGTGACAATCGTGCGTGCAGAACACAAAAGTGGATTCCTGTTTCAATACTTTTTACTTGAAATATCTCTCTCCTCATTATTGAGGTACCGAATACGCGAATAGAAAGGAAAATAATAATAATACACACCATGCGAAGCAACAACAAAAGAAACGAATAAAGTATTGGGGTGGGGGGTGGGGAAAATAAATCTTCCTCTTGTCGTCCTTGCTGCTAGAAATGGTACTATCTCTTGGCATCTTGGTTTTTTTTTTTTTTATATCGCTTTGCAATATTTACTAAAAATTCACTCATCCGTATTTCGATCGAAAGGAATTTGCCTCAGTGGAGTTGGAGTTGGAGTCGTGTGTTGGCATTTCTCCACCAATCGGTTGAGCGCGCGCTCCCTCCATTCTATACACTGTCGATCTGTCAACGTTTCTTGGAAGGCAGCAGCAGGAGTATGGCGGCAAAGACCATCAGCTTGGGTATGAAGGGCATACAAATCGTGTAAACACGGTGTAACGAAGTGAAGTGTAAGTATGCGCACCATGATGACATTCACTTCGGTATTCGGTTTGCAATTTGTTTTCCCTTTCTTTTTTTTATTCTGTGTATTTTTTTTTTGTTGCCTGTTTCCCATTTTCTCACTCTCTTTCTTGTTCAAAACTGACTTACTATATTAAAATGATGATGACGATGATGGGGGAGTGATCGATGGTTGAATATGGTACTCCCATCCACCTAGGGGGGTGGTTCGGGGCGGAAAATGTGAGGATAAAGGACTTAACTTCTCGTGCAGTGTGTTCGTATATATTTGCGACGATGGAAAACAAATACATCGCAGATGGAAGGAAAAGCAAGTTTTTTCTCTTTAAAATTTTTCTTTTCTCAATTTTTTTTTTTTTCAATCGACTGTGAGTTTGTTGAAACGAAAAATTGAATGAAATTATTGGCAACATTGACAGTGTGTATGGGGGGAATGATTGTGGTGGGTTGCCGGAGGCGTACGAGAAGCGTGTGAATTATGATAGCAGTGGGAGGCATTTCGTTTTGTTTTTTTCCCGCTTAAAATAAAAGAAAATACGTAAAATTATTAGCAAAATATTGAGAGGAGGACTCGATGACGACGATCTGTTGTAGGTTGTGTTTTGCCCATCGGCAGAGGTATTGAATTCAATTTTCGAACGCAGGTAATTCTTTTACCTTCCCGAAATGATGGGGGTGGAAGGGGGGTAGTGTGGTGGTAAATGATTGCGTGGGAATTTGTTAAAGCAAATATTATCTATCTTAGGAGGGGTCTTAAGTGAGCATTTGTATGTAGGCAGATGTCGATGTTGACAAAGCATCAAGTCGATCAGTGTGCGTGCCGACGTATGACACGGCTGTAATTCAGTTGAACGCGGTGAAGTGACGGGATGCCTATTGGGATGACATTTTCGAGTAGATGTTGATGGGAATTAGATTTCACTCATAGTCAGATGGGGATAATTACAGTTGTTCAAGTGGGTACATAACTTCAACTTGCTTCTGTGTACTACTCAGTATTAAGGTTAGAAGGACAACCGTCATCAGCCTGGGCAATGACTGCTTGTTTCGTTTGGGTGATAAAGAACGAATGGACAGTAATAATCCACCCCAGGGGATCTTCAAATCTTAGTTATCTGGGTCAAAACAGCAAGGAGGACAACGACACGAAAATAAAATATTTGTAAAGTAGAAGTTAAAGTTTCTGAAATTAAGAAAACACATTAGTTACTTATTCTTTCACATTTTGAACATTTTCTGTGAAATATATAAGAGTAGGAAAACAATTTTAAGAAGAAAAGAGATTTCTTAATTTAAGAAACTCCTTCTTAAATTCGGTAAATGGCGCTAAGATGAAGTTTCTTACAAAAAATATGTGTTTCTCAAATTTTGCATAATTCTTCATCCAGACTGTTTTCTTATATTCAGCTTCAGCTTCTTTATATAAGAATTTGAGACTTATTTCAAAATCGTTTACCTTTATGACAACAGGGTATAAGCTCAGTGCAGACGGTTAGAAGCGTAATAGATTTTTCTGAAACTAAGCAAATTTTGCATAATTTTTCGTTCAAACTGGTTTCTTATATTTAGCTCCAGTTTCTGAGTATTAGAACTTGTGACTTATTTTGAAATCGTTTACCTTTATGGCAGCAGAATTTAAGCGCAGTGTACACGATTAGGAGCGTAATAGATTTTTCTGAAACTAAGCAAAATTTCTTCATCCAAACTGGTTTCTTATACATATTCAGATTCTGAATATTAGAATTTGTGACTCTGCCTTTATGGCAACAGGGTATAAGGCACCCGATTAGAAGCTTAATAGATTTTTCTGAAATTAAGCAAATTTTGCATAATTCTTCATCCAAACTGGTTTCTTATATTCAGATTCTGAATATTAGAATTTGTGACTTTGCCTCTATGGCAACAGGGTATAAGGTACCCGATTAAAAGCGTAATAGATTTTTCTGAAACTAAGCAAATACATGAATTTTATGAATTTTAGCAGAAATCCGTACATAAAAATTGATTTTTTTGCCGAATAAAGGCTGTTATCCCGCTTGCTGACTTCGCTTTTGCCACATTAAGTGATGTTTTACAGCACTCTATTAAGGACCTCTTTATAAATGTGGCAGGCTTAACAAATTCAAATTCCATGCACTATTTTAGCTGCACTAAGTGGCACCGCTACGACAGTCTGAATTTGGTTGAGTGCTCGCCCCATCGCTTGTTTGACGATATCACTTCAATCCAAGCGTAGTCTCGCAGCAATCCAACTGCGTTTATTGTGACAGTTACCCTCATAGCCTTACAATTAGGTGTAGGTACTGAAAACTCGTAGGTATACACAGAAGCCAAACCTCCAGCATAATACGCCACTTAGAGTCACACTTTTCGCATTTCGCTGGGATTTTTCTCATTTTGCTTGCCATTAAGTTGATGGCTTATTAAGGCCCACACACACATCTACACTATTCACAGAGGAGCATCAAGTGTCGTGTGAATGGGAAAAAAAAACAGAAAAAAAAAACCGTTTCCCCCCTGTAGGCTGAGATTGAATTCACAGATCCAAGCAACACCTAGCCCTCGTCCTGTACAATTTCTATATAGGTATGTGTCGAGGAGAGGCATCCAACAGATAATGCCAGGATCCACTTAAACTTTTCTGTCATAATAATTATGTTGTTACAAAAAATTAGGACAAAACTCATAAAATGCCAGCGGTTGCCTGCTGTTGCTGATGAACGCACAGCTCGCGCATTAAAAGCGACAACATTCGCCACCCGTATATACGAAGAGTATCTACTCATCTTCATCTGTGTGGATGATGCTTACTACATAGCCACAATGGAAAGTGAGAGGCTGTGTTGAAAGGGGGAGTCCTTATTACCCTACTGTGTGCCTCGTTGGGTCCTTTTCATAACACGTGCGACATAGTTGCGCGCTTTTTTCTCTCCCTCTTTTTTTCCCTGCCGTTTTTTTTGTTGCGAGTGTGCCATTTTGGACTATCGCGAGGATCTCTCCTGAATGTGACGCAAAAAAAATGGGGGGGGCTAGTCTATTATGTGCATTGCATTGCAACCAGCCATCTATGGCCGTAGTTTCCATTCGGTAAGGATGTATTTTTGTATAGGCGTTGCGAACACCAATTGAGGTCAAACAAACCGAGATGAAGTACATTTTTTTTGCACCGCCATTATGTGGTTGCTTCTCTTTTTGAAGTCAGGATAATTATTTTATTCCATCCGAGGAATTTGTCCTTTGAAAGGTTTCGACTGAAGATGCCGTAGAGTATCTAACGATGGTTAGACTGTCGACTGAGTTGAGGGAATAATGAAATTTAATTAATTAATTAACGAGAGGCTAACCCAAACAGCGGAAGCAAATAAAATAATCAACACAAAAATGTAAACAAAAAAATCGTGCATGCGACAGGAACAGGATACGCGAGTGAATGTGCAGCATTTCCGCTTTCCGGATGTGATTACCTGATGTAATTATGCCAACATGCATCCATATGTGGCCGTATTGTGTGTAGGTATGTTGCGTCGCTTTGTTGGCACAATTCTTGGCAGCGATACTAATTGTTTGAATCAAATTAGGTCGGCTATAAGGGCGCAGTAAACGTGTGCACTAATTGTGGGGGTTGTAAAACCAACTCATGTAGATGAATGCAGAAATGTATGATCTGATTCGATTGCTGATGGATGCCAGGTGTGGGTTTAAAGAAAAGAAAAGATTTTTTGTTGTTGCTTTCGACGGTGTCAGTCCGAAAGGGTGACTGTCCTTGGAAAGCTTTACAGCCTTTTGGAAACGGAGGCACAAAAATTCGGCAGTATGTCCTAGGGGGGCATGTGGAGCATAATCGGATGCTCATTTCATTATTTGCATCTTAAAAAGCCAAAGCAACTCAAATCTAATTGTTAGAGCAACGTAAAAGTTTCCAAAAGCAACAAAACGATTACAAACCAGTGGCGTGGCATCCATTTAACCCGATTCCTACCGACTTCCCTTTTTAAATTTCCACCATCAACACTATCTACCAAAATCCAAATCCACTTATGCATAAAATCCTACCAAATGAATTCGATATTCACTTAGATTTTGTCTCAAGATACCTACACAGATGTAAGGTTTTTTACATTTGTATGCGATTAATTTTCATTCGACTTCCTATTTTAAAATGTTCACTCCACGCCACTGTTAGAGACTGCCGATCTTCGTCACGCACAAGATAATACAATTCCTCCTATTTGAAGTACGTTCTTTGATCCTTTAGCTTTCGCTTGGTTTACGTTGATTTTCGATATAAATAAGAGTTTTCGAGTTGCAGGACAAGACGCATTCCCTCTTTTCGTTGTCCTTTGATTTTCTGTCAAACTCTCGGGACAAGATCTAATTTACAAAAGCATTTACTTCAAAGTAAGTGGCTAAGCGCAGTGGCTTCGAGTTAGTGTGCTGGACTACTAAGCGAGGGGTCCCCGGTTCGAATCCCGAAAGGCCAAATTACATCTTAAGGTTGTTTTCCACTGCGCCACCTCTCGCGAACGTCTGACAAACATCCGAGAGTAAAACTGTCATAAAAGAGCTTCTCAATTACCCGTTTGGACCCGGTGTAAAATTGTAGATCCCTTCCATTCGTCCCAAAAAATTGAAAACCCACACAAAACGAATGGTTGTGAGAAGCTCTGGCCTTGGGTCCCACAGACCTGTCCGCCAAAATATTTATTTTTTATTTATTTATTTATTTATTTACTTCAAAGTGATACTTTCAAACACGAATGCTAGTAAGGGACTATTTATATTGGTTCTAGGTCCTAGGCCCTAGGTCCTTCCCAAATTTTATTCATGGAGTTAAGGGACCTGGATGATTTTTTTTTTGGTATTTCCTTGCTAAATCGTTTCTCACTTGTTGGGAGTTTTTTTCAACTTTCTGGGGATCGAACCTTAGATCCTTCGCTCAGGAGTCCAGCACACAACCGATTGGTCCTACTTATTTATTTTTAATAACAATTCAGCAGCCATTTTCCAGGAAATCTAAAATTGATTCG
Organism: Cheilosia pagana; assembly: GCA_936431705.1. NCBI lineage: Eukaryota > Metazoa > Arthropoda > Insecta > Diptera > Syrphidae > Cheilosia > Cheilosia pagana. The sequence goes on from OW386169.1 coordinate 2,750,647, forward strand.
ACCATTTTTAGAAAACACACTTTCAAGGACATACGAGGATTCTAGCTATACGTCCTCCAGAAGGCGGCAAAAAATGTTGGGACTCTAAAATGTATATCCCCCGTCCATTTAAGTCGAATAAACTTGGTCTCCTGTTAACCTCCTTCCCCTCAACTGACAAACAAATAAAATGTCCTTGAAAATTCCTGTAAACTACTCTACCCTACCCATCAAATTTATTATCAACCTTATCTCCAGCTAAGTCGGTCTTTATGTTAACGATAAAACCAGTATCCCATTCACTTACTTGGTGATTTGTGATACACCGCTCTAACAGCGTTAATTGAAGGATAACGAACGTAATGTTCACCTTCAAAGTGAAAGCCCATCTCCAGCCATATATCATTGAATGGGAGCGAAGCGTGCACGCGAACCAAACTTCACACCCTCCGGCATGAATTCGAAACACCAACTCTCCCACATGCAGGGCTATATGAATATCCTTATTGTTCAGGTTAGCAGGTGTCGAATTTCATACTCTGGGCCTTACCAATTTAATATGATTGTGTATGCCAGCCAATGTTGCCATCACACAGTGCGGTAGAGATTAGTAAGAAGCGAGGGAGGATGAGAGGTGAGAATTTAATGCGACACGTTAATGGTTTAAAAATAATCACCACTGTTGTGAATAAATCTGCCAAGGGGTGGGTAGTTTTTATTTTTTGCAGGTATGGAACCCAACCGCCCTCACAAAAATAAAATAAATGGGGATTGGACGTGTGTGCGCGGGAGGTCGTTGTTTATGGGACTAACTTTTGGAAGCGCACCCGGAACTCTATCTATGGGTGGAAGAGGACACTATTAGCAGATCGTTTACACATCCTCACAGTGATTAAGGGTGGGACAAAAAAAAACCACCGACTAATTGACTCTCCCCATGCGATGTCACTTTTATAGGGAAATTATTTGCTCCCACTGACCGAGGAGTGTAGCTTGCCCCTAATTGCATCCTACACAGCTTCTTAGGTCGGAAGATTACCCTTAACTTAACAAAGGCAGCAGCCTTTGGGGACGTCAGCCTTGGAACTATGTCACCGCAAAAATCACATCTTGCGTATTAATTACACTTAGAGCCAACCGCATGTACCTTGATCCGTTTATGCATATAATGCTGCCACCGAGCAAACAAAAGCGGATAAACTAAACTAAAGCCAAAAGAAAATACACACACAAAAAAAAATGGCAAGCATGCCCCGAAACCCAACAAAAGCACACCCTCGACTCGTGGACCACCTTGTGCATAGCAAACCAACTGTGTCATGCTGCGTACACTCTAAGTGCATCCACATGCAAACGCACAGAATGCCTACCGGGGGGACATGATGCAAGGTACACAACACATATACGAAGGCTCCCTTTTGTTCGCGATATACATGCTGACGAGGACCAAAGTGCAAAGAAAAGGCCACGACTGGTAGTAGGTCCTCGATGGTTTCTGTAAACACAGTACCGCTCCCCCAACGCCCACTGCAAAAAGGATGTGTTTTTCCTATTTTTCCACCGAGTTAAAATTTTAGCCAGGTATAGGTACAGCTCTACCCTAAAACCATGCAACTTATATGAATATGTGTTTGTTTTGCTCAACTTGGTTCATCTTGCTGCTGCATGTTTGCCTCGGTTTGCCTTTTATTAATTATCTCGTGTGAACTAGAGCAGACTTTATGCGCTAACCCTTTCCCTATTCCGTTTACATTCGAGTCCTTGTGAGATATATACTCCCGTTGAATTGACGAGCCCCAACATACATTATACACTGCCACAGTTGCTAACACGCACAAGGGAAATGCAACTAATACAATTGCGCTTTAATTAACGTGCTATGAAATTATGGAAATGGAGGTTGTTAAGAACACTCACAGAACGTTGAAGAAGGTGGAGCATATACCGACGAGCTCTGTTCATCGTGTATCGTGTAGTCGTCTACGTCGGTCGTCCTCATCATCATCATCGTCGTTGTCGTCATCGTTGTGGCAAATGACAATCTCGAGACCGAATGTGTGAGAATATGTTATTCCGTTAATGATAATGAGTGTGCGCTTGGTGGGCGAGAGGGTACAAACCTCGTCGGACTATACAGCGAGGACTGTGGGGAAAGGAGCAAATTGTGGAAACCGAATGTATTTTCTTAGACACTTTGTAGCTTATGTCTCCATAGGGGTTATGAGGGTCAGGAGGGAAGAAGAAGGTTGCTTGCAAATTGAGTATGGTCCTTTTTTGAGTAATTTTGGGGTGGGGTGAATTATAAATTGATCAACAGCCTGGGGTCGAATCGCATCGTCCGAAATCGAGCATTATGTTCACGGAAACAAAAACAAATTCCGTCACGTAATGCTCGTTCACGGATGACGCGATTCGACCCCTGATGATGGTGTCCTTAAAGCTCGATCTGACATACAAATTCTGACGTGAAATTCGAAATTCCCTGACATCTTTTTGCACGGGATTAGCTTGCCATTTCGAATTTCTAAACAACCAGCAGCAAACCTAGAAAAAAATTAAACAAAAATCAAATACTTTGTACCTTCGTCCTTCGGTCATTGAACGTTTGGACAAAACAACCCACCAAATCGGCAGGACACTTTCAACTTCAGGATTTGTTTTTCCTTACAGTAAACTCCACTACCTAATTAGCAGCAATTATGGACGACGAGGTTATTCCATCGATCAGAGTTGCGCGCCCATAAAACAAAACGCGTCCCTTCACCGCTTACGTAACAAAAACTTTTTCCTTCAATTTACTGAGTTCCTTGTTGGGAAAGTTCTGCTGAAAATTACCAACAGGACAACGAAAAAAAATATGACAAAAATCAAAAATGTTGAGTGATTTTATTTTTTTAATTTCCCACGGATACTTGGGGCCGGAATTTCACAGCGGTTCGAATTTTTGTACACGCGTGTCTACACAGATGAGGCGGACAATTTGTATGAGACCATTGGACGAACGAGATGAAAGTAAAAGAAAACGTTAGCAATACATACCCTAGCCCTAGGGGAGTAAGTTATGCCCTCGGCAACTTGAAGAGTGCACACAGCGACAAGTCCTTCCGGACTGCACATAAAATAAATGTGACGTCCAATAAATTGGAAAGCTCATTCAATAGTTGGCTGTATTTCCTGTCGCCTGATTTTTCTGTTTTTTTTTTTTTGTTCTTTTAGATTTTCCTTCCCGCAACTTGAAACTAGAAACAAATTAGTTTTCCCCGTTTGTGATTGGGAATTTTCCAATTCATTGAGTTTCTCCCTCGTTTAGTGTTTTTTTTTGTCGTTTCCTTGAAGTTTAGTTCTCTCATTACGATGGTTTTTTTTTATACTGGGTGGAGGGTTGATTTGTTCGAATTTATGGCGACATGCAGTTTCTAATTATAAAAAATTATAGAGTGAGTTAAAAATGGCAATAAAATCACATTTTCAATTATAGCTGTACCCAGTTGTGGGGTGTTACTTTGACTGGCACTGATAGCAGGGTGGGGAAAATAAGCATTTTTATGAAGTTTAGTCAGCTTTGCTTGGGACGTTGTTACCTATCATTATTTAAAAAAGGACGTGCTTTATTTGTTGTATGACTTCGAAGTGCTTATTGTCAATTTTTCTGAAGCTGATATGATGAAAAAATTTGCAGCGGGCGAAAACTTTAAATAAAGCTATCGTCTAAATGAATCGGCCGATTGCGTTGAAATAAAAAGTAGACGCTGCTCCAGGAAGTCCCTTGTAACTTCGTAGAAATTTATACAGATTGGGCGGGTAGTTTAATGCTGATGCCTCAACAAATCCACATACTCGACACACGAATCCCACCAGCCCATTTCTAAACTTTTCCCAATGAACGCCTCCTGAAAACGTGTCCAACCTGAATGTGTGCGCTGAATTATCACTTCACTACACTGTAACGAGACAGTTGCAAATGCACGTAGATGGCTACCTAGCGCAGGTTTGAAACTCGCCGACCACAAAACGGAAGCAGTACTTATTACGAGTAGGAAAGTTCGGGAAACGATAACGATTAGAGTAGGAGGGCATGAAGTAGTTTCCCAGCCGTTTATTAAGTACCTCGGAGTAATTATAGATGGTCGCCTGAGCTTTAAACACCATATTGAATATGTATGCAAAAAGTCATCAAAAACTGTTAGCGCGCTTTCAAGGCTGATGAGTAACATCGGGGGCCCGAAACAAACAAAGAGAATTCTTCTTGCAGGAACTGCCAATTCTATTCTCATGTACGCGATAGAAATATGGTCAAGTGCAATGAAAGTTAAGTCTTACGTGAGGGGAGCCAAATCCATCCACCGTCTTGGCGCATTAAGAGTCGCCTGTGCGTTTCCAACAGTTTCGAACGATGCCGTACTCGTCCTATCTTCAATGTTACCTATCGATATACTTGCTAAAGAAATGGAAAAATTAAAAACCGAGCGAGTCCGAAATGGTCGGGTAGATAACGACAAAAGAAAATGCGAAAGTAGTCTGAGTAAAGCAACCTGGCAACAACAATGGAATGAATCGCTAAAGGGAAGATGGACACACAGGCTTATACCAGTGATCGACTTATGGATCAAACGAAAACATGGTGAAACAAACTTCTATCTGACTCAGTTCTTGACGGGTCATGGCTGTTATAGAGAATATCTTTTCAATCGCGGACATGAAACCAGCCCCAATTGCCCGCACTGTGAAGATGTTTCTGAAAACGCGGAACACGTGTTTTTTCATTGCCAACGGTACAAAAGCGAGAGGATATCCCTACGGGACCAATTCGGTGAGTGGCCCACTCCCAGAATGACGAAAACTGGACCATTGTAAGTAACGTGGCGGTGCGTATACTCAGCGATCTTAGACGCTTAGAACGCCAACGGAATGCTAATAGTTCTAACAATTGAGCAACAAGCAACAAGTCTTTATACCGACCCCAGGGAAGTAATGCCTTACGGCGCCGGCGTTTCCGCAGGGGAAACTAATCGGTCTGTTCGAGAAGGGAGGTGGTTTTAGCCGGTAGCACTATTAATGGACGTCGGACCATTGGTGTCTCATGCAAGATTCCCAGCTTCCATCGCAAAAAAAAACTCACTACTGCAAGACTACTGGCCTTCAGTGGTATCCACTGAAGGAAAATTGTGGGCGATGTTTTCAATAATTGTTTTAAACATTGCTCAGCTTCAGGACAACGCAGGGATGATTTATATTTTAAATGATTCATGGAAAAAAATTACTGAGCTAGGTCTGTACAAATCGAATTTTCCTTACATATATTCGTTTTTTTTTTTTAATTATTTTATAAAAATCACGTTATATTCCGGGATCAAAAGTATCCTAAGTTCCGACCCAGAATATAAGCAATCACTTTGCCAAGTTTCATAAAAATCCGTCCAGTAGTTTCTGCGTGATGCGTGGTCTTGGTCAGGCATTTTTTATTCTACAGTTTTATTTTATGTAGAGAGAAGAGAAAGAGAAGAGATTAATATAGAGATAAGAGGTTTTAAGATCGATTTTCCTGCTTTTTCTTCTTGATGTAGATCGTCGAAATCTTTTATTAACGATTAAGTATAAAAGCGGTCGGAACTTTTCGCTATGTAAAAAATTCGCTCTAAAATTGAGACGTTTTCCGTTTCCACTTTCCTATTCCTAATTCGAATTAGTATAGAAACAAGTTCAAGGTAACCAACTTTTGGGATAGTCGTGGAAAGTCCTACTTCGATTGTTGCAAAAATGTCCTCTTAGTAGTCTGTTGCTTGAAGAAATTCTGTCATAGAAACTCTAAGCGATGAAATCGCATTTTTTGATTGTCGGAATTGTCAAAGTTATTGCATCAATTAAGTCTCGTGAACCCGCATCAAGAGATATTTCACATTCCGAATCAAAATCATAAAGAACTTGCCCCCTCTGACACAAAAACTTGCAATACTTTGGCCTAAATTCCAGTTGTCATTCCCTATAAAGAGAATGATGTCGCCAAAAGTGCTCCAGCCATTTGTAACACTATTTCAGTCACCTACGCCATATAAGACCAAAAAAACAACAACGCGCCTCAGGTCTCATAAATCCAATCGACAGACATTTTACTCGGTCGCAAAAGTTACATACGAAACCCCCGACTGGAGCGCTCACCATGCCCACGAGAAATGTTCCCCGCGGCATGTACCCAGAACTGTCATGTCATCGCGATTAACAATAACTCACACGCAATACTTCACTTTATATTGCATCGCTGATGCTGATAGTGCTGGTGGTGGCAGGCACCATCGCACCATCCGCGATGGGCCATCATATAGACTCCCACTCCGACACCGACTCCGACTCTTGACTTGTCACACTTGGGGTATGAATCTGAATCGAATGACTGTCTGGCTTTGCCTTACGTCGTCGTACTACCCATAGTCACACGCGGACATCACGCGGAAAAATTAATTTAAAATTTATTCGCTACTATTCGGCACTCGGCCAGGTTTGGGTTCTAACCCGCCCCCAAATGGGGCGCGATTTTACTGAATGAATGACGCATTGTAAAACTGTCAACGTTGTAAAATAACTTCCGCTCATAAATTTGTAATAAATTTTAAATGAGCCACACTTGCACAGTGTCGCACCGAAAATGTCCTGGGCTGTCACATAGAGGCGGAGCGCGTGTGTTGCTGTATGAGAGGCGCACGAGTAAAGTATGTCGTTTACATGCCGAATGACTACAGTCCAGCATTTTTCCGAATCTGAAATCAGGAAAGAAATGAGTACGCCCGTTGACAGGTAAGTGTCACGCACATGCACACATCAACTGAACGTGTGTTGGGTGGGTGGTCAGATGCGTTTCTCGTTTAATTAATATTTCAATTCAAAATACAGACGAGGGCGATGATCCTTTCGATGGAATTGTAATTAATTTCAGTCTCTGTTGTGTTTGGTGGAGGGATATGCCACTTTGTCATATCCTTGTGCTGTTTGTGTTGTAGGGGATTATTACTATATTTATTGCTGTTAATTTCGCCGCACCTATGCTAATGCGAGCTGAATTTATTTTTGCAAAGTCACAAGGGAAGGAGCAGAGGATGTGCTTTAAGTGGTCAATATCTCAGTGAAGGTGCACCTGTCAGATGGAAGGACTAGGAACATAGATTCAGGTTGGTTTCCCTGGAATCCGCATTAATTATTTAAACATTCAGAGGTCTTTGGGTATCCAAATCGAAGGAAGAAGAATTTTCTGAGCATCGGCCACTAAACATTGAATCAGAAATTGTTCGACCCTTTTCAAAGGTCTAAATCGTGAAGAAGGTTGAAAAAGGATCACCTTCGCAAGCGTTTCTCTGTAGGTCTCTCTAACTAAACCCTCTTAAATAGGACAGTCTTTTTTTCAATGCCTCGTTAGTGCTTAAAAAAGCTCCTCTGACCAGTTACATTCGCCAAACGCCACGTCTTGAGACTGATATGACAATGAGATCAATAGCAACCATGGTCTAGAGACCTAGATATATTGGGGAGCCTTGGTTCGCAGATTCACAAGTCGAACTTGAGTTTTAAACTTGAATTCCACTTATCATTGTAGGTTTTCCAACCTCCCACTTGAAGATGACTGCAAAAATACCACACACACACTCAGCATCCATCAGCCTTGCCCTCGTTGAAAGGATCAGCCACTCAAAATAATTAACTCCAGCCATACCCGCATCAACATCGACCCCAAAACTATCCCCCACCCAGATGTTTAACTATTCATTTTGAACTCGAAACCCGAAACCCCGGACACGATACTACGTTTTCGGTTTCGACAAACCCGCAACCATCCTGCGTGCCTTGCTTATTAACTCCGTCCGGATGTACCCACTCTCTGAGTGGGCAAATTGCTCCTAAGAACTACAACAGGAAAAATTCCTTCGCAGATTCTCCAATCTTGGTTAAGAAAAATGTTTCCCTCCCAGATTTCCTGCACCGAAAACACTTGTCCCTAAATTTTTAATTCCTTCGCATACCTTCACGTATACATCTTCGCCCCATCTGGAGCCCAGCAAAGACTGCCGACACCACAATTTTTATTGCTTACCTCAAGTAAAAGCCAATCATTTCTACCCCCAGAACAGAGCTCCTACCAACCAGGTGCTCTGCACATGCTAACGCAAAGGATAACCCTCGCAAGTCGACAATTTTTTTTTGTTTTGTCTTTTGGAGGGAGGAAAAAACCCAACTCAATGGGTGAAGCAGGCCAAAGGCAAAGTTACCTCAACTCGCTTAAAAAGCATCCTGCGGCGACGACGTTGGGGTGGCATTTCCTTTGCTGCTCTTCACTTCGAAATAAATTCTTTTCCCAGGCAAATAAAAATAAAAAATAAAAATCGCGCATTAAAAATGTGAAAGCATACAGTGGGATGTGTGTGTGTGTGGCGGAGGTAACACACAGAAATTTCCCGCATGTGGTGTATTCGGCACCCTTAGGCAGTTGTTGTATTTTGCTGCCTTTCAGTGGTTTTTTTTTTTTTTTTTTGTTTCTTTTTAACTCTCTACGCGAACGTTACACAAAGCGGCGCTAAGAGTCGAAAACAACCTCCAACTCGGTGAGTCGGTGTTGGCAAACAAACATGTGAATGTAGACGCCCAAGCGAACGCCCAACCGAACAGCCCGCCCGTCCTTAGTCGCGCAAATCTAAACGAAGTGTTGGCATAACAATAAAATTTTAATGGAGTTGAGGTCCCCGTGCCGCCTGCCCACCCTTCCTTCACATGTAACACGGGGCAATTGAGTGCGATCACCACCACCATCATCATCATCATCATCATCATCATAATAATAATAACAGTCAACGTATACGCGCCGCATTTGGTGGGTGTGTTCAGTGTGTGTCGCCGTCGTCATCAGGATATCATATCGCCAAGAAGAGAGAACACTACCCACATAAGCGAGGATATTATTTTTATTCACGTTGTAACTTTTTGTGTGTTATGTGTTACGTTACGTAGGTACGTCGTTATGCGGTGACATCAAATCAAATTGTTCGCCAGTCACTCATACAACTAAAGAACTAAATTAGCTGTCAAATTGTTCATAAAACAGGACAGCGCCGCACACACCACGTGCGTTTTTGGGGCTGTTGCTGATGCTTCATCCAAAAAGGAGGGTGACATTTCTCGAATTACTAACTCTGGGCCGCCACCCTCTCATGTTTGATGGTCAGTTCTTAATAGCCCTGCTTGGAGTGGATAACGATGCCGCAATTATAATTGTGACTTAAGGATATTTAATTTTATTATTTCGACTTTGTAAGGATTGAGTGGCATGCTACGAGAATGGTCATCGTGTGACCTCTATATCGGTCGGTGGTGGTCTCGGACGGTATACCGTGCAGCACAACCCCTTTTTATTGGGGGCAGTAAAAACTAACGATCGCATTTGGACACACAAGCACATATGGCCGATGGCGAATCTAAATTGGGTATACGGTTTTTGCGGCTAAGGTGATTGGGTGGCGGTTATATGGCTCGTATTATGTTATAGTTCTTTGAAGAGGTGGTCGTACAGGGTATTCCGCCAGATGCACTTTAGTAGCTGTATATGCAGTGTGTTTGGCGGGTTCGAATGTGATTTCATAATCAAGGCTGTTGGTGTTTTGAGTATGAGTGTAGGGCGTGACAGTTGTCGGCAAATTGACTGAAGGCTAAATGGCACACTTTAAGTACGCACATAGCCCAAAGGCAGAGGTCGGACGGACCTCGTCTCCGGTCTCGTGTGTTGCATAAGTTATAGCGCACGCTCATCAATATTCATATTCACAAATGCATTCGAAAATTCGGGTCAGATCGAAAAGCGCCTTCTTCGCTTGACACCGCTCTTTTTTTGAAAATAGTTTGTTGCCCCTGGGGCAACCGTTGTCGACCCTATTGATATTGGCCAGGAATAATGTGGAAAATTTATCATCATTTTTAGTCGGTCGTTTCACTTTAAATTTTTCATTGGCACTTCCATTTGTCATAAAGGATAATACTCTTTCTGGGGTGTCCTTTGAAAGATGAGCGATATCGCCACACTAAGTTATTCGTAATAAATTTTCTCAAATTCAATATGCAGTTAGGTTATGCAATATGCTATTTCGGTCTATAAAAGAACGATGAAGGTAAGGGAAGTAGTAATTTATTTTACCCCGACTGTCTTTTTCCAAGTTAATTGACGTCCGTCGATCTTTCTTCCGTTTGAAGTCGCTTATCAGAATGGGGTGTACAATTTGACTCAACAGTGACTTGATGTATAAAATGGAATAGAGGGAGTCACTAATCTGGGCTTCCTAGTAAAAGAGAAGAGAGTTGAAATAAGCAACCGCTCGACAGTGTAGTCAATGGGTCAATATTTTGGGCTTTTTCGGGTTTTATTTAGGGCCAGCAGGTTTTAAGATACTGGCAAAAATTCTGTCAGTCACATATTGTGTATCGTTCCGCTCCAACAAAGCAACACCAACACCCAGAGGTGTTTTTTTTTTTTTTGGTTGCGTCCAAAGGATGTGTAATACCAGTAGTCCGTACTATCTGGCATGCAAGATTTGCGGGATATATTTCTCCAGTGCCTCGCGTCTGTCACTTAGACCCTTCTTTTTCTTTCGGCTCTTTTTAGCTCATTTTGTACGCTCGTTATGTATGAACATATTTCCAACCAGTCGTCTTCTGAGCTCAACATACGTTCTATGAGAAGCTGTGGAATGGGTAAGTTCACTCTTCCTCCTGAAACGCGTCTGCAGTGGAACATTACTTGCTCCGTATCTTCTTTTTCATCTGTGCTTTCGGGGCATAAAGGCGAGCTATCGTGGCCGAATCTGTGAAGATAACTTCGATAGCCGCCAGACAGGAACTGCGTAAGGTGGTAGTTGCATTCCCCGCTTGTTCTTCCTGTCCAGAACTCGATGTTTGGGATCAGCTTGTGGGTCCATCTGCCTTTTGCCGTGTTATCCCACCAGACTTGCCACAGTGCTACAGATGTAGATGCCTAAGGTAGATCCTTTGCATTTAGTTGGCGAGTATGTCGATGGAAATCGCAATAACGCAGGCTGCTTCGTCCGAAATTGTTCGGAATCCGCTTATTGCTCTTATTGCACAGAGAATGTATGCTGACGGGAGCTTCCTTCTTGTTTCCTTCGTTGAAAGAGTCCCTGCCCAGACCGGTGCAGCTGGCGTACGCCCTTTTGCTGGCGGACTTGACGTACGTTTTAAGGCTTAACCTGTTGTCGAGCATTAGTCCTAGGTACATTAAAGACTCCTTTGATCTAGTTATTTGGTTTCCAACACGGAAATTTGCATATTCAACAGTCTTTCGGCTGGTTATCAAGACAGCCTCGATCTTGTGGTCAGCTAGTTCTAGCCCTGCAGACTCTACTTACTTACTTATCGGGCTTCCAACCCGCGAAGAGTCTCTGCCTGAGACACTGCGGCCTTTCATCCTCTACGATGGTCTTTGGAACTGAGGTTCGGTCTTTCTTATCTTCTCGAACCAGACTCTAGCCAATTCTTAATTCGGCGACTGCTTCATCCGTGGCGGACTCTATTTTGTGGATATGTTTGGCCACAGTAACCACAGCGGTTTCGTCAGCAAAGCCTATAACTTTAACTCCTTATGGCAGCGTTAATCGGAGAACTCCGTCGAACATTATGTTCCACAGGAGGGGTCTAATAACCTACCCTTGTGGTACTCCCCCGATGATGTTGTAGTACTTAGCCCCATTGTCAGTACGGTAACTCAATTTCGTGTCGGTAAGTTAGTTTGTTACAATATTCAGCAGGTAGTACGACGTTTCTATTCTGGCCAAAGATGAAGACATTTTTAACATCAAGAGTCACAACCGCGCAATATTTCTTCGTCCACCCTCTCCAAACACTCAAGGCTTGTGCTTGTACATTAGGGGGTTTTTAATGCCCAACAAGATCCACTTTAGACTTGTGCAGCTCAGCTTTTGGACAAAGTAGACGAATTTTAAATACCAAAAATAAATCAGGGACGAATTTCCTTCAAACTTTCCATTTTGTTTTTAACCTGAAGGTCAATTTCGGACTTTAGGCTCTATAATTGCAAAATTTCAATGAAAGAGTTTCGTTACTTTATAGATCTCCCCAACAAATTTTGCACTGTAGTAAAATAAATATTTATCTTCTAAAACATCACCCAAGAACAGGTCTATGAGCTGCAAGAAGAATCGCGTAAGTTGGATCAGTGGATCTCGAGTTAAAGGCGAACAAATAAAAAATAAAAACAGCTGGAACACCTTTTTAAGGATTCCACTTGACTCATGCTATACGTGATCCGAAATGTGTCCTTCAAAGCCCTAAATAGTTAATTTTCTATATTTTTTTCGACGCTATTCAGAGTTCGGGTGAACCATAGTCCTAAACGAGGAGCTCTACTCCCTAGCCGACTACCTCCAGTTGTTCATGCTACAATAGTGTTGATCACCGTCCACTTTTGCAAACCATTGCAAGTGAGGTCTTCAGATGGTTAGACCCACAGGGGTTAAGTCAAAAATTGGTGTTAATCCACCCTACATAACCTAGCCATTGTTTAGGGTTCTTTTTGACAAACCCGGTATTGCTCCTTGAATGCATAAAAAATGGGAAATAATCGAATCCAATGCACATAACGGAATAGGATCAAACTTCTTGGCGTCAACTTTAAGCTGTAAACCATTTCATACTACAAACCCGGATAAGTGTCTCTCGCTTAAGTGGCTAACCCGCATATGCACCTTTTTTGAGAACCAAAATTCTGAGCACTTAAGGCGGATTTTTGTTGAAACTGCCTAACCCGCATAAGTGCCTATCAAAACGGGAATTTAAGGTGACGCACTTATCCGGGTTTTACTGTATTCAATATTTTTCTCGGGTATACCTCCACAAGTGTGAAATTTGTCGGCAGTATTTTACCAACTCAGGCTTCAGCTGTCAATAAAAAAATATGCCACGTCGAGGGTCCTTCTCAACTTCCTATCAACAACATCCAGAGTCATTATCCAGCCTTCTCAAGCATCCACAGTAATCCTAATTACTTCACTTCAACGATATTTCCCCGACTATAGATGCAATTATATAAACTAAAACAATTCGCTCTAAATTAGGGTCCACCCCCAACTAGTCGGCTAAGGTAGACCAAGACCATCACCCATTCAACAAAAGTCTCTTTCAATTGTATGGCTTTGGTAAACTGTTGCACCGTTAATTTCGTATCCACCATAAGTCGGACTATTGTAATGACTTCAATGACATCTAATTAAAAGGTAAAAACCTCTCCGCAAACAACACTATGTTCAACCGGTAGCTGCCCGAGCTTTGGCACTCTCTCTCTCCAACGAGCGGTAATGACTGACTTCCGGTGTACAAAAGCCAAAGGTATACCTATATACACACGGATACATCTGCAGCACGTCCTTAAAACTCATTAGAGCCTCTTCTCAAAACCGAAATTAATGACTTTCAACACGGCGGCGGACAAAACAAAAAAATACAGAAAGCGAAACGAAGAACAGGCAAAAAAAAACACGTGAAGCTCACTGCCCTTTGGTACGTGACGCCATCATGACGGAGGTAACAAGAGAGGAAAGCCGAACAAGTAATACAAAAATCCAAAGGAAGAGTCATTGTAAAGGGGCAACAAGAAAAAACCAACCGAAATGAAGAAGAGTGGAGAACATAACGCCATAAAAGCCACCAACTTGACAAACAACACACGAACGAAAGGACACGGCGGCGATCCAACTTTGTTTGTGTTTTTTTTTTCGGGGCCAGATGAGGTGAACGAGAGCGACCGACGGACGACGGCCGAGAGGTTAGGTTTGTGGCGCAGAAAGTGTGTGAATAGGAGCAACAACCACCGGAAACTGAAGCGCCCTCCATAATGGACGCTTACTTCCGCCAGGCAGCGCACTTAATTTAAAATGCAAATCATAAACGAGACTAATTGCAACCTTAGAAACGAGAGTCGACTGGCACTGCTCCTTTTTGTCGTACCGTTACCGTGCCCGGGATGTAGTGTGTGTTTATTGTAGACTAATCTAAATGAGATTGGCTGGTCCTGGTCGGTTTGACCTGGTGGTAGGTGGGGTGCATTAGGTGCATGTTGCAAGGGTAGTTTTTGTCTAATTTTGGGGGGGTTTGTTTACGGTCCTGTCGTTGTGTGGCATTCAGGTAAAAAATAGGAATGTGCGTCCATTGGGATGATGACTTGTATGTCTGCTCTGTAGCTGTCTACAAAAAAATTTGCCAACGAAAGGAGTGGACCTTCCGATTAGTTGTGGCCACCAAATTTGAGACTCACTTTCAGTGGTGGATTGGGCGCTTTTTCGTGGCCGGCTTGTTGGCATAATGTCGGTCTTGCATAAATGTATATTTGGCCCTCCTTTTCTCGATCACAAGGATTCCAAATCGATTCATAGCTCTGCTGCGTATAAATCACGTGCACAATCCCCTTTCCAATCCGTAAACAATCCTTGATATTCATCCGGTTACTAGATCATCTAACTTCGAGCAAAAAGAGAGGAAAATAAACCAACTCCCTTTCTCCCTGAATACATATTCCCCATCCCTTTAGACAGCATTCTAATCTAATCCCCAAGTAATCCCATTCTTGAGTGCAACGACTGTTTTCCATTAGCAAATTTTATACCATTCCATTGAACTGCAGGCAAGCAGCACCATTGAGCGTTAAAGCGAACTGAACGGTGTTCAAATTGTTATCCTTTAAGTCAATTTCTTTTCTCCGAAGAATACGTTCGCTTAACACCTCGAACTAGGAAAAATAAGAAGAATGGTAGATGGATGCCGTTGGGTGGGTTTAAAATCAAATTTACAGCCAACGGTATTCAATGTCGAAAATAACAGCAAGGACATTGTTTTTCGTTTTTCTCTGTAATAGAATCGAGCCAACACATACGTGAATGTGCGCTTGCCTGCAGCTTTTCATGTGTGTTGGCAACATCACTCTATCGAATGACATAAACGGTGTGTATAGTGTTAACAAAATAATCGACAGACGATTTTACCAAGTACAAAGGACTCGAACAAGTGTACGAGTAGACGAGTAGACGAGTAGATTCGCCGATAAAGGAGCTGATGCATGAAAATGGAAATCGCAATGCCGTGTGGTGTGGGGGGGGGGGAAGAAAATAACTTTAAACTAGTTATGGTGTCATAAAAATTCCATGGCTACCTTCGAGTGGAACTATTGAATGTATGTGTGTGTGCGTATCGATTCAAAGAAATAAAAAAAAGGACTTGGAATTACAATTTAACATTTTATGAAGCGGAAAGGGAGCGCAAAATTGTCATAGAACCAGCAGAGGATTTGGATTTTCTTCCTTGCGTAGATGTAGAATTGTTGTCAATGACAACCGCTCGGGTTGTCTAGGATAATAATTTTTATTATTTCATACTTCTTTTTTTGTTGCGCCATTTGCATGAAAGAAGTCAATCGGGTGGATTTAATAACTATGGGTGTTGTGATGGCATCTTTTTTATTAGGTGATTGTTCGATTTGCGATTGGTCGTGGTAATAAAATAAGTCGGATGTGGAAGGGACTTTTCGTTTAGTCCTTGTACATCTTGTATATAGTACGTTCAAATGAACGTGGTTGATTATTTTTCCAGAGAAGGGCAGGGAGTTTGCAGCACATTAAAGAGAACTTTGAAGACCCGGACTAAAAAAATAAATACATTCTTCGCTTCTACGAAAGTTAACCTTTCACTTGGTCCTTGTTTCATAAAATTCGGTTTTGAAATAACGCCGCAATCGGTACGACAAAAATTACGTAGAAACGTCCGTATTTTTAATGCAGAAGGCTTTCAACAGTCAATTTACATCTATTTACTCAATTTTGAAGCTCATGTTGTCAAAAATACTTTGATTTGTTTAAGGGTCTTTGTTTAATAGAAGCTGCCACGCCCCCTACCCCTTCTCGCCCAAATTTTGCATATAAAACAATAAAATACTATACATTGACTTACCAGTCGACCATAGCTGTCGCGATGTATGAACTTGAAGCCTTTTTCTGTACCTTTAAAACGAACTCATTGATGTAAGCCGCGCGCCACCTATCGTCCATTTTTAGAAGCTTCATATA
This sequence comes from Cheilosia pagana, assembly GCA_936431705.1. NCBI lineage: Eukaryota > Metazoa > Arthropoda > Insecta > Diptera > Syrphidae > Cheilosia > Cheilosia pagana. The sequence goes on from OW386169.1 coordinate 2,766,738, forward strand.
GTCACGAAAATATCACATTCCTGAAGTTTCTACTTGCTGAGTTCAATGACGTTTTTCGTTTACATAAATTTTGCAAATTATTTTGCACTTCTTGTAGGCTAAAATGTCCTTGAAAAGACTGTCATTTTAGGGCACACTGACACAAGTTTTTTCTTAGATTATTTTCATCACATTTAGCCACATATTGGTAACCTGTCAGACCTCTGTCATCGGGTGTATATTTTTTTAAATCCTGTTCAATGTTGAGTTTTCTCCACAGGTGGCGTTCTAATAACCAGAAGAGAACAGGATGTACGTTAAATGTGTTAAAAAACAATACCATTCAGCTACACACAATTTGCTTACCATGAAAACAAAAATATATCCTTCGTTTGAAAGAAGTGCTGCTGCATAGAAAGAAGCCCATTGACGGTTTCCATTAATAACGAGTAAGTCCTTCGCGCCACACTCGAATGTAATGTAGACGCATGCATTTCCCCATTTTAAATTTTACATTTCATTGCACACGCTCAACACCACACTCAGCACCACTCAACATTGTTGCGATTTATATTTGGATAGCTTCTCTCGAAGGATGTTTTATTTTGTACCCACTACTCCTTGGGATACCTAAATAAATATGAAAAAAAAATGTCAGTTGAGTGCAACATAAAAATGAAGGTGAGCAGTTCAACTCGCACCCGCACCAACGCATGACCTACAAAATATCTCGCATCACCAGGCATGTCCTCGGGATAATTTACATTTCATTTTTCCTCTCTTGCACTCGATTATTTTTCTTCTTGAAATTGTTTTTCATATTTTCTTCTTTCTTTATTTTTTTTTGCACGGTTTTCAAAAGGAATGTCCTGTTCCTGCATACAATTAAGTGCCAAATTTGGTCTTAAAAAATGCTGCTCCCAATAAGAGTAGCATAAAGAACACATTCCGACACCCTTTTCTGACAACATTCCCAGAATCCAGAGCCCCAGACCGACACACCGCCCCAGCTCAGCAACAGTATTATATACAACTGCATTCAATCTACTCCTTGTTTGGAGGACGACTACGACGACAACCGGGCTGCGAGTGTGTTGAGTGCGCTCGCGAGATAATATTGTTTTAAAATAGCAAAATTACATTTCATCCGTGCTGTTTGTGTGTGTGTTTCCATGCAATGACGACGATACAAAAAGCAGATCCTTAATTTGGTTTACTTCAAGGATAAATTAGCTGTATGCAATATTAAAGTGGGTCGTGAGGGTGCACATTTTTTTGCATTTTTTTTTCCTTTCTTTGCTTTAGCTTTAGTAGTACATCTTGTTTCTACTGTTTTGTTGTGTGTTTCTTATTTTATTATGTTGGGAGGATTATCCTTGGATCGTTTGTAGGAGCTACAACTTTGTGCCGAGTAAATTAATGAATTAAACTGTGAGATTGCTGAAAAGGAACAGCAGCAGGCTGTAGGTAGTTAGAGAGTACAGAGTCTCTGTAGGATGCGCATATACGGGCTGAAGTGGAACTCATCATAGCGGAGCAGTGTCGCATTAGCTGTTTGCTGAGCTAATGTGAAACGGCATGTCATTAGATTTGCCACAAAGCGGCGTGTCTGTTATGGTGGCTTATTAGGCATGGGAATTGAGATTACTCGATTGGAAAATATGATTAGATGCGGAAAATGCAGATAGAGATGAGTGTAGGATGTAGGTCCTTTGAGTTTAGACGCGGTCCCAAAGGGCGCGTATAGTAAATTGAAGGCAGTGGGGTACCACAAGGCTGTATCATCGGGCCTATGCTTCTTTGATATTTTTATTACAGGAGATAAGTGAAAAAAGGCCTTTTAATAGGCAGGAATTTAAATATCCCCCCGCTAAAGCGGCTTTTGTAAAATGAACCGAAAAAAGGTACCGCGCCCTTCAGACAGAATTTTAAATATCGTCCTTAATTTTTACTCGCAATTTTCTATATAAAAAGTTTACATTGAGACTTACAAAATCTTTAAAATGGGTTTATTTATTATTAAAGAACATTATGTGTATTAACTAACAACCCAAAAGTATGCAATGATTTTTTATTTCTCGATTTAAAGTGACTTTTGAGTATGCAGTGACTTATAATATTTTTTTTCTACATTTCCAGCGACATTTATGACTGCCAAACATCAATAGCTTGTGGAGAATTTTACTTCTGACGCCTACCGCGCTTGAGTTTTGATCGAGCACAATTTGAATGAGAGGGCAATTATTTCGCCGCTACCACTGTCAGTTGCAACCCCTTCCTCATGTGGGCCACTGTTCTATTTCCATTTTGGACTTATTTTTGGTAAGCGATATTGAAAGCTGTACTTAATTATTTGTTGAAATTCTCCCATAGTGTTAAGTGTGGTGGGGGAAATATTCAAAGCAAGAGATAAAATTGCAAAACCTCATTTTACAAACAATTTAAATGGTCGAAATCTTGATGGGTCGTCTTTTAAAAGCAAGTTGTGTCTTAGGTCTGAGTCCTCTACTAGTTGCACTGTAAATTAATTTCCCCCCCTCATTGAACACTGGTCGCCTGAAATGAAAAGCTTTCAAACAAAAAATGATGCAACAGTGTTTATATGGATCTTGAGGAAAATACGAGTTGGTTGTCGAGGAAATGTCCTCATTTTGAAGTGTTAAAAGGATCTTTAGCTACTCCCTCAAGCCCCACACACCCTTCAGGAACACGTTGAAAACTGCACCCCTCGTAAGGCGTTAACTGAAATACCTCCTGTAGGGTACCGACTCAATTAACCTTCATTCCCATTAGCATTTACTTTCCTCTCAGTAATCACCGAAAGAAAAATAAAAGAAAAACAATTAACCCCCACCAAGCGAACTTGCATCGAAATGAAAGCAAAATAAAAGCTAACAAAAAAGAATCCTTAATTGGATTCGGTTAAACAATTATGCAACACAACCGATGCGAACAAAAGAAATCACTCTTGCCACCCCAAAGGGAAGGGTTAAGAAACAAAATCGTGCAAAACAAGAAAAACAACGGGGAAGACAGCTCACAAAAGCAGATGTTGAATACATTTTCCTGCGCTCCGCATAGAACAAACAGCCACCCGATTTTCCAATCCGAAACCGCAGCATCAGCCAAGCAACAGCGGCTGCAACAAGCTCTGTGCTCGTCAACCACTCGACCGAGATTGCCACCACTTCTGTCGCTGTCACACGCCTTAAGCGAATGATGATTCAATTGTCAAAGTTAAATTACTTAATTTTTGGAAAACGCCATCCTCTCGCTTACTCTCGCGCTAGCTATCTGTGCCTTCCTTAAAACTTGAGGGTGTTGGCAACGGTAAGAAGAAAAAAAAATTAATTACCAAACAAACATTTAGAAAGTATACGACATTGTTTTCTCGCAATTTCGAAAATATACAAAACAAAAACCGAACCGAATTAAAAAACTTTCCTCCCGGCTGAGAGCTGAGTTCAGCGGGATACGCTAAAGGGAGTCACTCTGCTGACAGCCAGCAACCAAAGTGCGGTTGATTTCGGTGCGCACTTATTTGCATTTCGAGAAAGAAAAAAATTCTCTTTCTTTCTAATTTTTATTTTTCGAAATTGATTCTATTATTTGTCAGACCTGCCTTGTTCAAATTGAATTCAACGCCTTCGGAGATCGCACGGTCTCTTACGAGAGTGTGTAGGTATTTTTTGTTCTTCATTTTTTTTTGTTGATTTTGTGGGCGATGACGACCGCCGACCACCGCGACTACGGTATACAGGAATTTAATTTTCAATTATTGACGGGAATCCGTTTTGTTTTTAGGGGATTTTGGGAATTTGTTGTTCATCATCGTTTCGCCATTTTGGAGGAAAGTTATACCCAGGGGCCACACAGCCAACGTAATTGGGGCCACCAGTTAGTGCGTGTGTTTTCTATTCAATCAGAAATATGGAATTATTGATGAGCAAAATAAATTCAGAGGGTGGGGGGGTGGTGTATTGTGTTGTTTGTACGATTTTCGATTGCAAGACAAAACCTGAAGTGATTTAGACGGTAAATATTGACGGCAGTGATAGAGTGCCCCCCTTCGGATGGTTGCAGATGGATGTTCAATACTTTGGCGTCCTTTTGCGAGAGCTTTGTATGTAGGTCAATCTTGTTTGTGTCGTATCCAAATTGGGTGGCGGTTCCGACAGATGTGCGTTTAAATGGAATTTACTTTCGAAACGTATTTTTATTGTCTCTTCTGGGGACCCCTTTTTCATTTCGCTTCCTCCTTAATTTTAGAAAATGGTCTTTACTGGCGACTGTCAAATCTGGCTGATTTTTTAAAGTTGGTGTAGAAATAGATGCGTTTTGTAGAAAATTCTGCACGATCTCTAACATACCCATACGTAATTGATTGTAAAAAGATGTCCAGCCTTTCCATCCCATTTATTTTCCATTCTTTCTCACAATGTTACATTCCACAATACTATGGCAAGTGATAAAGAAGGAAGTCCTAAAAATATACGCACTTTAAAAATGTGACCCCCAAAAAAGGGGGTAAAGGGGGTCACTTTAAAAAATAACGAATCACATGTCTTAAAATTTGTTTTTCTCCTTTAACGTGCAAGGTTTAAATTTACACGACTTGTGATTTTTTTTAAAACTTTGAAGACACCCTCTTAACCGGCAATGGTGGTCTTGCGCCACTAGATTTTGGATCTTTTGACAAGCTAAACTGATATTGTAAATCACTATTTCTAAGTTTCAAGTAAATCCGACTGAAATTGATTTTTTTCTCATTCACAAGACAATTGCCCCCCTTAAGCGGGCAATGGGGGGGGCAAAATTTCCTCAAACACGTGTTCAATTATTTTCTGGGCATCACTGTGATAAACGGCTAGAAAACTATAGCCCTTAAGAAAAGAACATATTTTCAACATGTTACCCCTCCAAAGGGGGGTTAAAAATGACAAAACACATGCCTAAACCCCTACATAAGGGGGTAATTTAAAAAAATTACGAAACACGTGTCAACATTTTCATTTCTCTTTTAACGTCCAAGGTTTAAATCCACAAGACTTGTAATTTTTTGAAAAACTTTAAAGAGACCCTCTTAAACGGTAATGGTGGTCTTGTGCCCCTGGATTTTGGATTTTTTTAAAAACTGAACTAATATTGCAAATAGCTATTACTGAGTTTCAAGTAAATCCGACTTAAATTTTTCCCATTGACTTAGCAACTGCCCCTCTTAAGCGAGCTTTGAGGGGGGAAACAAAATCTTCTCAACACTTGTCTACTTCTTTTTTATTCGCTTTCACCGTGTTAAACTGGACTTCGGGTGGTAACCGGTTTGAAAACTATAGCCCTTAAGAAAAGAACACACTTTCAATAATTGACCCCTCCAAAAGGGGGTCATTTCGAAAAAGTACGAATTTAAAATGTGTACTTCTCCATCAAGACTTGCTGTTTGTGTGTGTCCCTCTATTCCAACTTAAAAACTAAGGAATTCTCGCAATGTGTCCCGTTTCCTTCTGATGCATTTATTATTGCCAGTGGGTGTGCAAGCCAACCCCTACCAAACCACCCACTTGAATGAGATCACTTTCCATATCACTCGTTCATCATTTAAGTAAAACACCAAAGACGACCCCCATGATCGCCCGCATCCAAAGTGTCATCACATAGCTCTCTGCTGTGACCTCAATCTGAGCAAAAACTCACACAATTACACATTGGCACACATGTGCGCACCATACCCATCGCCATCATCTCCCATTTCATTTGCACTAGCCAGCCGTATTTCAACTGTAAATTCCCATTAAAGTGCAACGTTGTAAACAGAATTTCTCATCTGTTTTAAATTACCTAACCAGTGGTCGCATTCCCATTCAACCTACTTCAGTGAAACTTGCACACCCCCATGCAACACAACCCTTGCTGTGTTCGAAAAAACAAAAAGCGAAGAGGAGCACAAAAAAAGAACACAAATTCTCGAATCGCAGTGTCACTAGGATAACAACAGTTTGCAGGCGCAGAGACAAAATGTAATAATTCTTCAACTTCTAACCTCCTCGAGCTCAAGAGACGGAGCGCATGAACAAAAAAAATCAAAAAGGATGGAGAGTTTGTGTTTTTCTTACCACCAGAGCAACTTGCAATTGTTGTTGCTCCTCGCTAAGCCTGTTTTTGTGCCTGTTGGCGATGTTTGTCTTCACCGGGCGACCCGGCTTCTTCTTCTTCTGCATTCGGAGTACACCCCCAGGGAGTTCCCCTTTTGGCATGCATACACCCATGTGGGTGCGACCTCGCGATGTAAGCCTCTGCTTGCATTGCTCCTTTCGCAACAACATTGAGAATTACAACAGAAGCAGCAACTATGCACCTTGGTGTATCCTTTTCATCCCGGAGAGTGAGTCCTCCATCCCCCTCGACAACAACGACGACGACGGCGGCATTGCTTACATGCAATGACGCTCATTACTCTATTCTGGTTGTGACAACAGGCAAGGTGGTGGTCCTAGAGTAGGTGCACACTTCTTGCAGTCCTTTTTGCAGTTTTTCAGCACCGGGGGCTAGGTTGGGCGCCACTTCGCCTACATACGAAAGGGTGAATAAGGCTAATGCTAATGGCAATAGTTTTGACACAATTGCATCCTTCTTACGAAATGCTCTCCTGTCTGTGCTGCGCGGCTCTGTCTAACCGGGTGCAGTTTTCTTTTATACTGTGAAAAAGTGAAAATGTTTTTGTCACTTTGACAGGCGTGTTTGGTCGTCGGTCGGTCGGTTGGGCTAGGCGTGTATTATATGCTGGTTTGGGTTGGTTTGGTTTTTCACCACCACCACCAACCATTACCGCCATGCAAAACCAAAAATGAGCAATGTTTCAACGACCCCTGGTCCCCGACCCCCACCGACTCTGTGTGTGACTCTTGTGTGCTAGCTTTAGAGTGGTTGCACTTTTAATTGAAGCAAATTTTTCAAATGTGGAATGTGTCGAAAAGCAGAAGCCCGCGCGCCACCCCTCGCATACACACAATCCGGGATGGATGCTCTGCATACGCTTTGTTAGACGTTTTTGTTTCGAGATGAGATGCAAATGGGAAACTGTTTTTTTTTCAACCCCCACCCCTGCATTTTTTTTTGCTACTCTATTTCAGTCTGTTGTTTAAGGCGTTTAAAGTTATAATGGGGGTTTAGTAGGTAGGGCTTGAGAGTGTGAAAGTTTTAAACTGTGCGGCATTGTCAATTACGTTTTAGCAGGGTTTTTTTTTCTCTGTATTTTCTGTTGCTGCTTGTCAGAGGATAATAAAAGTTCACTGCACCCTTAATGTGTGCGGGGTGCATGGAAAATGAAAACATCAACGTTGGGGTGTGATGGGTTTCTTTTTTTTTTTTGTGTGTGGTGATGGGTGCAAATTGATGAGCTTATTGATTGTCGAAGAGAGGATTGGCATTGAATATTTATGGGATGGATCGCAGAAGGTCGATATAGAGTGACAGCGACAATTTGAGTGAATTTCCCAGACAGAAGGTTGTGTTGGAAAATTTGCAAGTCGAACAACTTTGGCTAGACAAAATAGCTTTGGACTCGGGAATTTAATATTTGATAGTCAAATGTTGCAGACATTTCAATGACAATTCAAGTGGATAGGATTCCATCGAATTTATAGAGCTTATGAACTTTTGTAGTCGATCAAGTGGACGAATTTTGACTGGATTTGTGAGGGGTTGCATGTTTTTTACGGTGCAAAGTCTGCTTTCTATTTCCAAAAATGTCCACCTGCCAGAACTAGTTAAGTAAAAAAAAATAAAAAATAGTTGGGACATGGAACCCTTGGCCCAGCTTTCCACGAATCGATTCACCAACGATTCTAGAGCAGGAAGTCGTCTTCTATGTAAGCCCAGGATGAGATCAGGTAGGGCATTTCTGCTTTACAAGTTACCCCTGGTGATTTTGAACCAGTTGTGGACGATTTTTTTCTGGTGCAGTTAGGGCTTTTAGTGCTGCCTGGTTGTCGATAAAGAAGGTACATTAAAACCCGGATAAGTGCCTCGCCTTAAATTCCCGTTTTGATAGGCACTTATGCGAGTTAGGCAGTTATAACAAAAATCCGCCTTAAGTGCTCAGAATTTTAGTCCTCAAAAAAAGGTACTTATGCGGGTTAGGCACTTAAGCGAGAGACACTTATCCGGGTTTTACTGTAATACCTTCAGGTGGTATTGCCCTTACCACAGACTCACGGGCTGCTGTTGTCACTGCCAGGACCTCTACTTGGATGACACTATACTGTGGTCGGGAAGGCGTACCGATTTTGATATGCCCACCCAGGTGCCCATTTTAGATCCGTCTGTAACAACGGCTATGGATTGCGTGTTAGGTACGAGTCCGTCTCTTAATTCTTCCCTACTGGGACAGGTGGTCGAGAAAGGTCTTGTAAATTGTAAGTATGGTGTGATGTAAACCGTGATAGGTACACTGTACACAACCAAAGTAATTCTGTAGGATCGACAAGTGACCCGTTGCATTCGGTTTCCATTTTACTGATTGCCTGTTTTTCTGGACACTAATGGCTGCTGATGATTGAATAAAGATGTCTTGCGGAAGCAGATTGAGGATAGCCTCAAGTCCTGCGGTTGGAGTTGTTCTCATTGCACTGGTGTTGCTGATGCATGCTAGTCTTTGAACTTTTGTTTAAGCCTTTAGGTAGATGGCTTCATTAGTTGCCGGTCACCATACAAAACTGTATAGCCGTGTGCATCCAGAGTTTTATTTGTGGAGATGGTCCCCAGGTTTTTCCAAAAAATCTGCTGCGATGGTATTTAATTTCCAATTAAGTTGTTTGTCTAGAATAAGTCGGAGATATTTTGCACTGTCAGAGATTCTGAGGGGGTGTAAAGCCCACAGAATGTGTGACAAACTGCGGTATTTTATTTGTGAAAATTACCAGTTTAATTTCCTGGTCCAGTTGCCAAGGGTTTTTAGATCGCCGGTAATTTGTTCAGTTAGTGTTGCCGTTGTTCTGACGCCACTGTTTCTGAGCTGCATAAGTTCCTCATTTAGAACAATGACCCACAGCAGTGGGGAGATAACCCCGCCCTGGGGAGTTCCTCTAGAGGCATTGAGCCTCCGAGTTCGGCTATGATTCTTCTTGCTTCTGACTATAGCCAATCGCTGTTTTAACGGCCTTTAGAGGACAATTGAGTGAGGCACAGTCCTTCCACAAACAAATCTCATAAAAGAGCCAAATAAAGGGTTTTCAAATAAGAGGTGTTATTTTGATATTCAAAAAAAATGCCATTTTTGAGATAAATGATCGGATATTTATTTCATAATAAAGAGGAAGGAATGCCGCTAATAATGAAAAACAACATCAGCCAAATGTCCAGCATGACCACGCTTACAGGACCATATCCTTTCCATAAAATTTTCCATAACAAAATCGCAAAGTGGCTGCCCTATGTCCTCGATAGACTCACGAATTCCATCTTTGAGGTCTTGAATCGACGCTGGGCTGTTGGCGTAGACCTTATCTTTCACGTGGCCCCAAAGCAAGAAGTCGCAAGGTGTTAAATCAGAAGATCTCGGTGGCCAATTGTGATCACCTCTTCGAGAGATAACACGGTCCGGAAACTTTTCCCGTAAAAGATCAATGGTTTCGTTGCTTGTGTGACACGTACCGCCGTCTTGTTGAAAGTAAACGTTGTCCTGATCAATACCATCCAACTCCGGCCATAAAAAATCATAAATCATCTCCCAATTCCAAAGAACGACGAGGAATGGACAAAGCTGGGTTTTCTTCAACACTTTGGGATACAGCAGCAATATTCTCAGTTGTTCTTGAGCGACGTGCACGGATTTTATTCTTCACATCACTAACTTGTCCCAACAGCTTGAATTTGTCCACCAATTTCTGTATTGCGACGACCCAAAAATGCTTTAGTTTTGCGAACTGTGACTGCAAAATTTTCACCATTTTTGTAGTGAATTTTTATAATTTCAATGTGTTGTTGAAGCGTGTATCGTTCCATTTTTAGTAATGGCGTAGTTTCTACTTGTCAAATGTCAAAAAATAATAGTGACAGCTACCGAAATAGAGGGCTATTCAAAATAACACCACTTATTACAAAACCCTTTATTTTAAAAGAGGTCAGGCCTAATCCTAGGAATGCAACCGGCCAAAGTCGTATCGAGACACTTTCTGATGTTTTTAGAGCAAAATCCTTTTGATCTTCGGTCCAATTTGTATGGAAGGAGTTGGGGGTAAACGCACGAGTACAATGACGATATAGACCTTGACAAGAAAATTCGTATTACTCGGTTAAGATTGCTGGGCTAGCACATCCAGCACGTATGGAGAGTCTTTCGCTTTTTTCGACTGCTTTAAATGACTTGGAATTCAATTCACACTTTAAATATCCGCTTCGGTGTAAGGTCTGTTTGGCTTACAGTTTTCTTTAATATCAAGCCGCGCCATCCCAACCACATCTAAAAAAAATCCTTGTGCTCTTTAAATTTAAACCCAAATGCCATGCACACGTTCGGCACAAACATCTCTCCTCTCCGTTTGATTGCTCTGAGGAAAAATGCAGTCTATCCCCCGCAAAGCTGGCACAACAAAAGACTACGAATTCATTACTCCGACAAGTGTAGACTGCAATCTTCCAAACTACCATTCTTGCATGCGTTTCTGTTAACTTTTCGAAAGTTTACTTTTCTCGGCTGCTTGCATATATATAAAATAATCTCACTTTGAATATCCTTGCAACTAATTGTGGCCATTTAATTGAACAATCGTACATTTCTCCACACCATCAAGAACACTACCTACATCCTTATGGATAGCCATCTGTCTTGACTTGGTTTGGTTTTGCTGTACAGCTCCTTTGCGGTTTTCAACACACAATGGATTTCAATTTTCTCTGGACCCTAGTTGCCCACTTGAATATATATATAGTATACGGATTGAAATTAAAAGAAACTCCATTTGGCATTGTCTGGCTCTGCATTTATACTAATGTCCTTTCAACCAAAATTTCGGTGTTGAAATTCTCTATAGCAAGAAAATGAATCCCATTACAACCGAGTTGTATTGTTGTTATTATAGCCGGACGTGTGTGTGTTTAGCTCAAGTTTTTTGATATAGAAGGGAAAATGATTGGTATGTTACACACAGATGGCAGCACCAGAGAGTACTCCTGAGGGCAAATGAATTAAGCAATCCGAAAGGACGAGGGAAACTTTAATTGCGAAAACGGAGAAGAAAAGTGATGTGTATCTTGGTTCGTCTTCACCGCAGCACACACACACGCATAGTTGCTTTGTGGGTCAAAAACGAATTGGAATATCATTGTCCCTGTTCCAGGCGAATCCTTGCGACGACGACACAAAGACTCCAAAGTTCAAGTTGAATAAATGGGAAACCACTCAGCAGAACATTCTATCCGCAAACACAGAGCATAGACCGAGAGAAAGAAAGAGAGAGACACGATTCACATACAGCATCGAAATGAATGAGCGATAGTGGAAGAGGCTGCTTATCAGATGTTTCACCATTCCGAATTTCCCACAGTAGTCCTGGCGGATGATGCGATACCGAGTAGCTCCTGGTGATGGCGAATGGGGTTTCTTTTCTTTTTCTCTTTTTTTTCTGCAATGTTGGTTATTACTGAGACAGAAAAAGGAGAAGCGGAAGGACGAATTTGATAGTTTTGTAAGAAGCAAACTTAATTTCATAGCTTCAGGGGTTTCTTCTTCATTTTTGTTGGATGCCAACTGATACGGGGGGGCGTGGGTGGGTGCAGTCTTGTCAAAAACAGCAGCACTATTCGGATATTCACTTAAGCTTTGAGTTGTAGATGTGCGTTTATCTACAGCGAATCCTTGACATTCAAAGATCATTGTTATATTGTTCCTTTGGTAACCAGTCACATGTTATACATCCTTTGGAAATTGCGAAACTAGTTTTGTTAATTTGTAATTTTGGCGGAAGATTGCAGGACATCTCTGTACAGAGTTAAGTTGAAATCGGAGCGGAAAAGACGCTCCCCCGGACAAAAGGGACCGGCATGAGTGCATGCACGATATTTGTGCTTCCTTTGACGTCGTCTGGGGGATTACTTTTGTCTTTTAAGGGGAACAACAAGTTAAGGACTCCGAAAGTGCAAATTGCCTTAGAATCGCTTTTCGAATGAGTTTTCAGTTTATAGTACGCCGTGGAGTCGATCGGCAAAGGACGAATCTGCTCATAATCCCACTGAACTTGGTGCAATTAATCAGAGAATGCAGTCGTCAAGGGTCAGGAACAAGAATAAACAATGTGATGTCAAAAACCCATACTCATAGTCTGTTTTATGGCAAAGTTCCTTAAAAAATCTACGATCTTTCAAATCTCTCTTCAATTCCCCAAAGGAGCACCCGAGAGCAAATTTCCAAACCTAAATAGGTTACCCCTGAGCCTCCTTTTCGTGCCCACTTTCGCATTCAATCACGTGTCTCTGGTCAACAGGCTCTAATTGTAATAGATCTGCCTCCCAAGCAGAGTGTATCCCTGCCATTAGCACATCGGCTTCATAAATTTCTAATACGCACTTAAAATAAATTTCAAAGGCTCTACACTGATGGGGTAACTGGTAAGGACTTGCATGAATTTAAATGTTCCAATTTCCGTACCCCCTTTCCCAGATGTCAAAAGGGATAATTTATATTTCAATACCACCGATGTCGAAAAATGATTTATTATTCCCTTTTTGACATTAACATGCTTGTAGGATGTTGCGGTTTCTTTGCGGAAAAGAAGATGAAAATTCGGGCCCGCAAACTTAATCAAAGAGATTATTGAACACACCCACACCCGTCGTGTTGCATTACCTAAAGATGTAGAGAGACACACGCACAGTTATACAGTCGGAAATGATGTAATTGGTGAAAAACAAGACAAGAACGAGCATGAGGACCATTGGGGCTTTGCGGGGCTAATCGGTTTTCCGATTTTCCTGCGGGCACAGTCTATACCACAGATATATAGAAATAAATGTCGTGTTTCGTAAAAGGCAATCGATTATCATTAGGCGCAGCAAGGACGACATTTTATGATTATGTCGAGGTTATTAAGAAAAAGTGAAAGGTTTTTTTTTTTTGTTTGCTCTTTGGTTGGGGTCTTTGGGGCGCGGGCTTGTCAACTGCGAGTGTCTTTCGGCAAATTTGTCCCCCTTCTAATTTGAGCTCAATAATTCAGTAACAATGTAGGTGTGGTGGAGCATAAATTTTGCCCTTAAAGGTTAGGGGAAAATTTAAGAAATTCGTTAATGCGAAACTTTTGAAACAAAACTTTGCGCTCGACATTGGAAAATCTATTTGAAGTGGGTTGCCGCACGCGTCACCACAACATTCAATTATGTCGGAACAGGTGTTTCGAAGAATTTAAGCTCTCGGATTCAGTGACACTGAAATTGAATTAAGGCGGAGTCGACTTGATAACGTGGGTTTTCATTTTTGGCTGGTGTGCGCGTTCGAAGTTATAATCCCTTTGAAAGGGTGTCCCGTTCGCATGGAATAGCGTGCGTGTAGGGGATGAACGTATCGATTTGAAAAATTGTTTTTTGCGGGCTATTTAATATTCATTTGTCTCTATTGATTTTTTTTTCTTTCTTTTCCAGAGTTGTTGACGTCTTGCCGCTGGTCTCTAAAAATCATTTATTCCGCTGAGACTGCAGCGAATCCATCTGAAGATCAGTCATACGAATATGTCAGCTTTGAAGTTGGATGAAACACTAAAATTGAGGTTTTTATTCGCTCTTCTTCTTTTGAACAATGTGAGCCTCAGTTTTGTCCTTACAAATATTTAACGGCTGTAATAAAAAATAAATGATAGCGCATCCCAATTGCTATCAAAATCAGACTTACCGCTGCTGACTTCACTGCGATTCCATGTAAGTAACTTATGCCTTTAAGTGGTCTGTGTTTCGAATTGGCAATACAATTTCCAGCGACAACCATTTTCGCAGCTTGCTGCTGATTTGTTCTTTTGTTGCCTTAAGAAAAGACTCAGCGACTCAGCTGCACAAAAAAGGTCAAAAATACCTATTTTGCAAATACTTTTTTGAAGTTATTATTCTTTTGGACACATCTAAGAGTGAATTGCTTCAATTTGGTAAAAAAAGAAATAGAATTGGTCTTCATTAAGTAGGGTAAATTTGTACCGAAAGAAATTGTGTCAGCGATTAATATATACATGGCGCACTTTCCCGTGCCAAAACGCGGTAGTTTTTGATTTGTTTTACAAATTTCTGGAAATGATAAAATCTGTTTGTCCGTTTGTATGTGGATTTGTTACCGCATCAAATCAAAGTTGCTCACTCAAGTCGTAAGAGGTTCTCAGACATAACACACGGCTTAATGGAGCATCATTTGGTATTTTTTTCATGAAAATCTGTCAACTCGATAAGAAAATACATTGTTGATCACTTCGTCTCTACGATTTTATATCAAATCAGTGACCCTTATTGTCCATCAGTGGAGATCTCAGCCAATCCTTTGCTCCTGCCCATCTATTCATGTCGTAAATATTTAAAAAGTTGAACTGCAGTTATGTGGTCTAGAAAATTGTCCTTCGGTTAACACTTTACACATCTTTATTTGAAAAAAATCCAGCACCAATTTTGTTCGTATATCCTTTTTGTCTCAAACTATCGATTGAGGTCCCCTTCAATCACCGTGAAGAGTATTGCTTGGCCAAAAATCTGTTTATCGCGAATATCTCAGCTTCACTTAGCATGCCAAAGAGCCGCATGCTTGACACATCATTTCGTCTCAAGTGCAAATCTGTTCTCTTGTCGGAGGCAGTTGCGACTAAAAATACGGGTGTTATAGCAAAATATGTTTCTGCCACTCTAGTGCGTATGGTGCAAAAAGGCGGAAGGGCAGACCTGCACCCTTATTGAAACAAACGAAAATATTGCGTCATCAAGTCTGTATACGTTTTGAATTCGAGCCAAGCGGACATATTTCTGTAGGGAAATTTTGTTTAATTCTTTAGATGGTAATTTTAAACATTTTTAATTTTTTAAATGAGTGTTCTGTTTTTCTTTTTTATTTAACAATATTTTCCGTTATTACTTTCTGTTTGAAAAACCTATTAATTTGTAATTTTCTTAGTGAATGATCTGTTTTTTTTTTCTATTTATTGTTTATTGATTGATAATTCAAAATATACAAAATAACTAACTTTTATGTGTTTTATTATTCATAAATCAAAATGTGGAAGAAATTTTATTACATTTTGGTCCAAAGGAGTCTAAACTCTAAAAAATAACAGAAATTACTAATATTGTTTATTAAACTCAAAACTTGATTTATAAAAACTGTGAAAATATGCAAATTTTTTAATAGCATATCATTTTAAAACATTCGTGTAATAGTTAATTTTCCAAAGAGTTTTGTTTTGATTTCCCACGAAAAGTTAAATTGGAACTGCCCTCCTTTTGATGCAAGGTCCTCAATTGTGTACCTATCTATCAAGTCGACTTATTTTCTTCAATATGGCAGAGTATTTTTCGAGCTCGTGTATTTTGTATTGATAAACGTATCCTGAAGCTTATTCGGAACGTCCGATTTACAAAAACTTCCCAATGTCCTATTTACCAAACTACAAAAATTCTGCAAATATTTATTGTAGCAATGTATTTTCTGTATAAAGTTCTAATTGTTAACTCCGGCTCGAAGGACCGTGATTACATTTTTATTGGTGGTTATTTGTTTAGAGCTAGTGGACTGTAATACGTCCTGTATTTATTCAAACGTTGTAGAAAAATGGAAGAAATACGTCGGCCTCAACGCAGCTCCTTAAAAGTCAGTCATGAATTAAATTTGTCCCTTTACTCTTAATGAAATTATGCATTCCACGGCATAAGGTCCACCTAACTTGGATTGAAGTAGTACTTACCACATTCGTATAACAATCACTTTCACGACTTTTATTATCATAAAGCAAGGGAATATGTCCCAAGGAACAGAATACCACTGTTAGTCATTTTCCATTGGTCCAGTCTGAAAATAAAAACACACCTTTCTTTGTTGACATCACTTAAATTTTATTTTTACTTATATCGTTATAACCAATTTTACGTGTTCATTTGAATTTAATTCCATTTTTTTTGTTTATTTTATTTAATTACACATTTGATGTTTTTTTTATTTTTCTCTTTTACCTAAATTTTATTTATTTATATATCATTATAAGTTTTATATACAAAAAACAACAGTTATCCAATAATATTCATTACTATAATAATTTCATATACATTTTTCTTTTTTTCTTTTAATAATGTGGCGTACATTGCGCACTTTATTCTAGCGTCAGCCATTCCATTTGGTTTTTAAATCCATTCATCATTTTTGTTTGCTCTTAGTATTTACCTTAGATTTATTTTTCTCGTAAATTTCAAATCATCTAATCGTATATAACTTATAGGCAAAGTTTTTTTTTATTTTTTTATTTATTTTTTATTTATTTTCCACAATAATAGAAATTAATTAACGTTTATCATATACATATATATGAAATTTGTTTTACAGATGCTGGTAGTGTATATTTTTATTTTTGTATGTATAAATGTTTTGGTTTTATTTTCGCTATTGTTTCACTTTGATTTTCGTTTTGCTTTTTGAAATCTGTTCTCTTTTGGGGACAACATTTGACTTATCACCGGTTGTGAGGAATCCTCTCTGTCGCCGCAATATCCCCTTCAACTGGCAGTGTTTTCAATTGAACGGGTGTCCTTGGAGTACTCGTTTTATTGTTGCTGGCGTCCTCGTCATTATCCTCTGTCGTTGAATATCGCACAACTAAGCCGATAAGGAGTAGAACTATCGCGATTTTGGCAGCACGATTCGAATTCAATCGGATGGCGGATGATGGAATGTCTGCAATTAGAAAAGAAAATGCATCCTGTCAATCTGAAATCGATTTGTATCTCTCTCTCTCTCGGTTTCGGTTTGGTCTTTCCTCGCTCTGGTTGATTTATCAAAATCTCTCCCAAAAGAGAAATTAATCTTCGAATTAATTGCTATGGCTTACAAGTGATTAATTCATCTTTCGTTTCGTGCACACAAGCAAACGAACAAACAAACACGCACAGCAGAGTCGTGTTGTCTCAAATTTGACATGGGAGTAGTTACAGGGTTGTTTGTTGATATAGCGCCCTCTAACCGGCATACGATTGTACTACAGCAGTAAGACATCAACAAATCTGGGTCATGTAGCCGTGTGATTAAGGGAATACGAGAAGAGAGCATTCGGGGTTAGTGCAGGAGCGCAATGAAGGATTTCTTCCGGAAAGCGAAGGCATTGATTTAATGCGAAGCACTTAATCAATGGCTCTCTTCATCCCCTGTATGTCTAAGGGGTGGGGGCTTGCGGCTTGGATATCTCGAAAACAAACTGTGGTTAGCTGGTGGAAATGGATATGACCATTTGTACCTAACTGTTAAATAGTTGGACATTAATCAAAATGATTTTTATTGAGGTTAGTCATGGGGTGGAAAGTGGAAAACTGGATGGGGATGTGTATTCCTTTTTTTTTTTTTTGGTTGGCAAACGTGATGGAATTCAAATGGGTTTTCCATCTCTTCGTTTGGAATGAGTAATTTTTGTGGATGGCCAGCCGGAAAACTCTTAAAATGCCAACTATTTGACTTTTTGTCGGACACAAGGTTGCTTCAAGTCCATTAATCAGTCCGTTTACGACAGAAGTGGGTCAGGGATTGGTTCATTGAGATTCTGTGTCCCTAAACAGACGTCAGATGGATAAAAGTTTGATTTAATTTGATACTCACTATTGTAATGTGTCAAATACTGTTCGTTTTGATCGTTGAACTCTCCATCGCCCGGCTGATCGAATGGGTATAAATTCACATCGGGTGATCTGCCCGAAGCCAGTATCCGTGGCCGATCTTCTTCGATTAGTTTCTCTGTTTCCTGTTCGTAGATTTCATGTATGCGAGCGGTGCATTTTAGCTGAAATTATTTAAAAGAAAATGTCCCCTTAAAAGCGGCTTCAATGTCAATCAAACAAACGTACCTTAAGTCGTCCTTTGATAAAGTGCTGATACGTGACGATAAAGTTGATTTCCAGCACCGACGATTCGAGGTTCTCTACCGTGTGCTTCTGCACATCGTATGTCCGAATGTAATTTGGCAGCACCTGAAATTGCATAAAAGAATGTAAGTTTTGGTGTTGCTCTTGCGATAGAGTACACGTGTGACGTCACTGCCCCAGGAAATTCCCTTTTGTTTTCAACGCCCTATTAGGACGTGAATTTCGCAAAAGGGATCGACGCTACATAAATATAACGCAAAACAAATTTTTTCAAGTGGCGTATTTTACGTAGAAAATAGCGCCACTCTCAGTTCGAACGGCTTTAAGAACAAAAATTCAGACTAGGAATTGGGGAAATTCTCGAAAACGATTTGATTAACACGATCCAAGGTTTTTCATGTCGAAGGATTCATATGAAAAGGATTTATAGTCCTGCCAATTAGTTGCGAATAAATTGCGGATACTTTTTAATCTGCCAATCTTGGGACACATTAAGTATGTCAACGACTCGTAACCCCCAGCACTAATACCATCCTTCAGTAACCCTTTATTGGCTTTTGAAAAACCACTCAATCCTATGGTCCTTTTCTCTGTCTCATGGAATAATAAAAAAAAAAAACAGAATTGTCACCCAGTCGACCAACCTCGATAACCCTTAAACAAAAGTTCAACATGCTGTTGTTTTCCCCCCATACGGAGGGTGTCCCTCTACACTGTCCAGTAATACCCAGTAAACAGGACTAAAATAGACAGAGAGATATAATATAGAACAACCAAAGGGAGCGGCTACAAAAATAGAAAATCCTTTTGCTACTATCAACTAACGAGAGGATTTATGTTCGGGCAAATTAAATGTCCACCCACGGCCACACACACATGAACAGTCACAGAGAGAAATGTTCCCTTTGTATGAGAGGGAGAAAATTGCAAAAAATATTATTGACATAGAAAATGGTGAGGCGAGGTTCCATCGCATCCCATGCCATCATCATCTCGGGCGCAGCCATTTAACTAGCCAGGACAAATCGCACACACGATTAAGAAACGTTCGTCCGTTTGTCCGTGCGAGGGTGTCGGATGATGAAGGTGGTGGCAATTTGAAATCAATATTCGACATATGTTACAACGTAAGCGGTCCTATATATATATAGACGCCTCCTGCTGCTGTGTGTATCCATGCACATGGATGGTGGTGGCGCCACTTGGCGCGTCAACGGGGCCATTGAGGAAAATTTCATTTTTGTTCATAAATCATTTCCGGTCGCTCATGTTCGACTTCCTATCGAATTGATTTCTAATTTTTATTCGAGCTAGGGGGGTCGGTCAGAACCAACATACGTTATACGTTGTGATGTCTACATTCGATGAAATTAAATTGTCAAAGTTCAATTAAGGCCATCTTACCGGAATCTCATTGATCCACCATGTTAGATTGGCAGCTGGTTTTGAGTAGTCTGACGAGCAATTGCCGTTGATAACGTCGCCCAGGCGATACCGTGAATGGATGCCGGTGACAATGGGACGTTGTGTGGGTAGTTCTGCAAATAAAATTGAGAAATATAGTGAAAAATTGTCAAGGGAAGTTATATGAGGCATGTTACTTACCAACTATTTCCATTTCAGCGGTATGGATTGCGGTGTGGAAAGAAGGCGCATCGGCTGATACCTCACAGCTGAATTTGCCCGTTATTGTGAGCGGCACAGATGTGAGCATGACGTGACTTTGGTTGGATTGCGTTGACTGCAAGTGAAAGGAAGAGGGTTGGCGTTAAATTGGTTTGGATCCTTTGGGGGAGCTATTTTGGGAGGGGATTTTATTCTAAATGCCTTCTTAAAGCGTTTCTGTAGATCACATTTAGAGGTTCTTAACCTAAAAAACAGTTTATGATCAAATTGGCTCCACTAGCTATAGAAAATTAGTCTTTTCGTGCAAAATTTATTGGATTACTTGTATTTGCTCTTGAGACATTTGTTTTCGAAAGCTACCAGTTAAATCTTGGTAAGACAAAAAAAAACGCATAGGTTCAGTTTCCTTAAATTTTGATCCCGTGTTCAATTTTGGCGAACTCTATTAGCTGTGCCAAGATGTAGAAGTATAGTCGAGTGCGCCGAGTCTTTTCTCCACTTTGTCAGTCATTTTTCAAAGTGAAACTTCTAATGAAAAGAAATAGTGACAGGTTTCTTTGAGCGGCAGAAAATTGGAGAGGATAGTGCGAGCGTGGTTATGCAACTCGTTTAAAATGTATAGCTCGTTGGGGACTAATTTCGAACTCAGATGAAACGAAAAATCGACAGTAAGCGAGAGAAGGGGCCGAAAAAAATTTTAAGATTGAAAGGGCTCCAAAAAACTTTAAAATTTAGACATCGTGTCCAAAGGAAACCTTGTTTATTCTCCGTAGACCCTTTTACCTTTAATATTTGTTTTTCTTGGCTTGGGGATTGTTGAATTTAGGCCTCTGCCGATGCATAATGCGCATTCGAAATAAGAGCTGATTCTTCTTCTCGTTCACGGATAAGGCGATTTCTTGTTAGATTTAAGCTCTACTTTTTACAAATGCCTTTTCAAACTAAATAGGTTATTAAGGTCTTTGGTTTTAGCAGATAGTTGTTGGGAAATGCCATCATGTAACGTTTTTCCGACAGGCCACTTGGAGACAACTGGCAAATAAAACTTGTCTATCAAACAGCTATTCCTTTCTTCAAAAACTAAAGAGTAAGCAAAACCCAACCCCAACCCGAAACTATTTCCCATTACATTCAATACTAGTACTTTCCTCTAAATGGGACATAAATCGCCGCATAAATTTCCCAACCAACCATTCCGCACTATTCGCGTCAGCAACGAAATTTATATTCATTTGTGAGCGATCACAACTCCCCCAAGATATATAATGAAATTGAGTCCGTATTTATTATCTGCACTCCATCGTCGTTACCATCATCGTTATCGTCGGCAAACATCCTTGCTACGTGACAACTACCTCGTTGTAGCGTGTCGCGTCGCCGCCGCCACCAGCGACAGCCTAATTTACCCTGCTTACTTTTCAATTACAATTAATTGCATTACAAGGAATAATTCACAGAGCAAACACGAAATTAAATTATTAAATAAACAGAGATAAATACATGTGTAAGAGAGTGTCCTGTGTTTTGTGCGGTGAACGCAATGAGCAGCAGCTTAAAAGCCGCACAAAATCGTTCCCAACGGATGAAACCGAGATGCGGATCATCAGCATCATGCTACTCCTGGTGGCGGTGAAAACGGACAAGGAAACGACAAGGATTGGGTGTAAATTTTAAAATACCCCAACATCGGAAATCTTTCCCAGTAGTCCATTAAATATTTATTATTGTGATCATTACCAAGAGGAGGAGGACGACGAGGACGAAGACGACGGAGGTTGCAGAGGAACGCCACAGTAATGCCTGTGCACAACAAGTGAAACCAATAAATAGATTTTCCAGGGACCATAGGCAGCAGCGCACGAGAACGCCGCGTCTCTTTCACTTATTATTCCCTAAGGGCAACCGCATTTACACACAACACACACGGTTTTTATTTAAAATAATATCTCGCTGTTCGAAAAAAAATACGAAGCTCATATCGTTATCCTTGCGGCAATAAGCACATGCATGAGTGTGTCTGGCTGTGTGTGTTCTCCAAACAGTAGTAAAAAATTATTTTTATGGCAAGTGGTTGGCCCAGGGCCGACACCGCATCCAGATATCAACTGTTACATAAATTTCGATTACCTCAACATTAATTCCGGGTAATGTAAAGATTTTCATCGCCGGATTCTCCTTTGGCGTGTAACGGTAGAACTCCCGTCGGCCTTTGTACCATTTCACCGTGTATAGGGTATCGTTTTCGATGTCGTAATTGCATGCGAGCATTGCGCTATCGCCACGTTTCACTGCGGTTGGTACGGTCACGTAGACGTCTTTTAGCGCCATGATGAGATCTGTTAAAGAAAAAAGTTTCACAGGAAGTTAGTAATTTTCTTTCATTTTGTTTTTTTTTTGTATTGAAAGCAATTTTGTTTTGGTGGTGGGGCTTAGCGGAATTTATTGAGTTTATTGAGCGCGATGTGTCATAAAAGGGTTGAATGGTTACGAGGTACATAACTGGGGTTTTTAAAGTTAACGGGGAGCAGTTTGAAATGTAAATATTTTTTCAAATAGGTATCAATAGCAGAGCATTATATTAATACGTAAACATCAAAAGTTTCCGTACACTTTTTAAGTATTCATCATGAAATGAGGAAAATGAAACTTATGTCATTCGAAAGGTACTGTGCCATAGATGTGCAGAAACAAAAAATCGTAGGTATATGTCGCCATTAAGACTGGTAAAATGAAGTTAAGAATTTCCCATACAAAATGCTAAACAGTTAATCGAAAGCATTTTGTTGCCATTCAATTTGTCGCCGTCTTCCATAGTAACGAATTTAATCATCTTAGATTATAACCTGTTGGAGAGTCTCATGAACCTAGAAAGGTATGCAATTTAATTACCCCTAAAAGTCAGCAATCATAAAATCTTATATCAGGGGCTTTGCAGAATTATCTGCGAGGTGTTACTATGGAAACGAACATTCATGTTCTGCCCTTTTCCATTCTTTTTTCATAGCGGAAGGGTTGAATTAAGATTTAGCATATATTTAAATAAATTAAAATAAATATAAATAAATAAAGTAAGAAACGAGTTGGCTTTCGTTACTTTATCTACAGAAAAAATTGTTCGAATTTCAATAACGGGCGGTGGGTACTAGTTTGTTTGATTGCTTAAAAAAAGCGTTAAAAAAATTCTTGGAGCGCGTAGGACATAGGCAGTCTCATAGTTAATCTATCTAAAGTGTACTCTGAATTCAGCCGCAAAGTATGCAGCGTATTATGTTCTTATGGAATTGGTTGCTGTATGGAATTCCGTCGTAAGGTTTTTTCCACAGCAATACCTCTCGCGAACGTCTGACAATCATCCGCGAGTACTACTGTCATGAAAGAGCTTCTCAATTGGCAGTTTGGACTCGTCATAAAATTTGTAGATCCCTTCCATTTGCCTCAAAAATTAAAAAATCATACAAAACGATTGTTTAAAAGCTAGTCCTTGGGTCCCTTACCTACCTGTTCATTTTTGAAATACGTACACCAACTTTATCCAACACATACCTACAGCAAAGGCTGGATATTTAAGTACTGCCCTAAGTGGAGATTTTAAACCCATAAACTTAAGAAATTTCAGAAATAGAATTTATTTGAAGTTCAGGGTTATTCTAGCCCCCGCTTCCTAAGAGTTAATGGCGCTTAAAGCGGTTTACCAAGTGCCAATAGGAATATGATTGAAAATTGACGAATTAACATTTTTTTTTTACAACCTTCTCGTAACTTGATACAGCATATGTTCCCATCTATCACCATCTAAAAAAGGACCTTAGTCAAACTTTTCATATTATGTAGTTTCCTTTCTTCGAAGCACTGATTTTCTAGTTCTCTTTGTGTTATTTCTTATAGATTATGTCTGAAAGCTCCTGAAGTCTGTCCGCCTGCAAAGGACTTTAAATTCACATATCGTCTAAACGAATCGACCGATTGCAATGAAATAAATAATAAACGCTTCTCCATTTAGCCATGTGTTATGACATTGAAATGCATATAGATTGGGTAAGTAGTTTTAATGTGATGCCATAACAAATCCACGTGAGACAGATTCTTTTTCGAAAGGAATGAGATTTCGAACCTTTTCTTTTTCACTTCCTAGAATTTGCCGATGAAAAATATACAACGAATTTAGAAGACAACTCCGACCGTGACAAGTTGAAGAAGGACGCTATATGGAAATAAACCCACCTCATAAAAAGGATATAGGTACCTATGTAGATAGGTAATACGATTTCTGGGAATTATTGACCACTCACTTCAATTTCTTCAGTTTCAGGCCTCAAAAATACTGACTGCAACTCTTATAAACTTTTCTCATTTAGAACTAAGGACATTTTAAATCCGATGTTTGTCAACGTCGATTCGTGGAAGGATATTTCGGGTATGTGATATTGTTAAAGCATTTCAAACCCTCAACACAGACTCGGTCAAGTTACGAAACGGCTTGCCTTCATTAAATTATCCACGCACACCGTGTTATATAATTTTTTTTTGAAAGCTACCTCCTTTCCCCATCGTCCTGTTTGACTAAAAACTTTTCAAGTGTGTTCAAAAACAACTTTGCAAATCCGATTTTCCACTCAAACAACATAAAGGCCATGACAAAAGCGAGAAGAGTGGAAGAAAAACTCGCTTCTTCTTCTTAATGCACTTTTAATGCATCTGCCTCCCTCAAGTAGCAGACTGAGACGGCCGTAGAGTGATGCGGTCTCGTGTTCCATAGGCGCTTCGAAGAGAAATGCATTTTTATTTATTTTGAAAGCATTTACTTGAGAACAAAGACCTTGAAGCACCGCACCACCTGTCAAACTGAAACATTTTTCATTAAAATCTGTCAAAACTGTGTGTACTTTCTTCAGTCAGGAGCAAATGTCACTGCCACCATCAGCAGTCAGCACCCTCAGCCTGGGGAAAACTAAAAATAGCAAACAATCAGAGAAAATGTATTTTTATTCTGCAAACTGCAACATTTCCACATAATTTTTGTTTTTCATTTTTGTTTGGTCCTTCCGGCCAAACTGCCATTCTCCAGCTCCAGTGGCGGCGGACGCGTATAAAGATCTCCCTGGCGCTCTGTATAATGTGTTGTGCTTTCATCGATTGATTGCAGCTTGGTTGTATCGAAATTGCACGTTTTATAGCCTGTAAGGATACATGCGATGCAATGCACATGCAGCGCATAAAAAACATTAAATACCTCTCTATAAGGATGCAATAAAATGATTCAAGCTCATAGAAACTTGCCCTCTTTTGGTGGCTATATACAGAAAGAAGGAAAAGCTCCGCAAGAATGTTGTTATCGGATATTTTTAATGCAACATATCACGGAGAGTTTTATAGACGACCGACCTGGGGGGTTAACCTCAGCACACAAAGAAACAAAACAAAAAAAATCCATCCAATCGAAGACCCCCCAGAAATTTCCATTCATATTCTCCATGCATGTATCGAATTCGGAAATTGCCATGTGTGTGCGAGTGCATCAATATTATAACGGTGAAATGGAAATTCATGACAGCAAGTCTGCAGTCTGCACAGGCGGCACACACACACGCGGTCTACAAATTAAGGAAATGTACAAAACAGGCGTCGCCCAGGCGGGTCGGTTCACTTGTTCGTTTTCCATTTTGCTATACACGGTCGAAAATGTGTGTAAAGGACCCGTGTATATCCTTCCGCAATCATAGTCTGTATTTGGCACCAGCGTACGCGCGGCGCGCGTTCTGCAAATACAAATATGAATTGCACGAATGGGTCTGATGGATACATAGTCCTTCTCGTTGGGTTACGTTCTTCTGTCTGTTTTTTCGTTAGTTCGTTTTGTATCAGCCTTCACTCTACAGATCCTCATATTCAACCGACCATCTCCTCATCGGCATCATCATCATCATCCTCATCATCCGCATGCACATCCTCCAGCAGGAGTACCACAAATAATAAAGTAGTTGTTTGGCGTGTTGTGTTTGTTTTGTGTAAGCAAAGCAAACATATATTCAGGATGCATAATTTGCTTATGAGTTGAATTGCATAATGCCGCTGTGCGGCAGGGAGGGAGGGATCCTTTTGTGCAATTCTTAATTTAGTACTGCCAGGAACGTGACAGTGAAAAAGTTGATAAGGAATAGTGGCACGACGGCTGCACGTATATGCATGCGGCGTGCACTCAATTGAAGAACAAAAGGAAACGAATGCTCTTTAGGGGAATTGAAAAATATGGACTCATGGTTCGCTGCGTTTATTGCTAGTTTGGATTTGAAAGGAACAACGCCGAGTAAGGAGCGTGCCCATTAAAATGATTGCCAGTGAATTGTCTAGTTGGTTACGACGAGTATGATGACTAACTTTGTGTTTCGGTTGTAAAAACTGAACTTGCACTTAAGGAGTTTCAGGTTTGTCAATGCATTTCGGGTAAAATATGTTTGAGGCAGAGTTGTGTTTGAAAAAAAGGTTTTGATTGTCGCTACCAAAAAATGGAACGATGATCTTTGATTCTTGAAGGGAAATAGCTCTGACCAGCTTGCCGTCTTTTGGTGGTTTTTGGGCCTTGAATTAGATACAGAGTTGTGACTTGTTGGATTTATTTTGTTAGAATTCCTGGAGGAAAGATTTCCTCTCCTTGTTTAAGTCAAAATAGCTGAAAGTTGTGACCATCAGACGGAGACCTTGCTGCAATTTCGCGAGTTCTGTTTCAGTGACAAAGGAGGAACTTTTGCTGGCATTTACGCCATCGACGCCGATGGTTTCTTTCAAATAAAGGGTTTTCCAATAAGAGGTGTTATTTTGATATTCAAAGAAAAATGCTGCCCTATGTCCTCGATAGACTCACGAATTCCATCTTTGAGGTCTTGAATCGACGCTGGGCTGTTGGCGTAGACCTTATCTTTCACGTGGCCCCAAAGGAAGAAGTCGCAAGGCGTTAAGTCACAAGATCTCGGTGGCCAATTGTGATCACCTCTTCAAGAGATAACACGGTCCGGAAACTTTTCCCGTAAAAGATCAATGGTTTCGTTGCTTTTGTGGCACATAGCGCCGTCTTGTTGGAAGTAAATGTTGTCCACATCAATACCATCCAACTCCGGCCATAAAAAATCATTATTCATCACTCGAGAGCGCAATCCATTCACCGTAACTGTTGATACAACCTCATTTTCGAAAAAGTAAGGTCCAATGACCCCGCCGGACCATAAACCGCACCAAACAGTCACACGTTGAGGATGGAGAGGCTTCTCAACAATAAATCTTGGGTTTTCCGAGCCCCAGATGCGACAATTTTGCTTGTTGATCCGGTCCGACAAGGTGCTTCACGACAACCCAAAAATGCTTTAGTTTTGCGAACTGTGACTGCAAAATTTTCACCATTTTTGTAGTGAATTTTTATAATTTCAATGCGTTGTTGAAGCGTGTATCGTTCCATTTTTAGTAATGGCGTAGTTTCTGCTTGTCAAATGTCAAAAAATAACAGCTTGAAAAGTGACAGCTACCGAAATAGCGGGCTATTCAAAATAACACCTCTTATTGGAAAACCCTTTACAATCAGGATATGCGGGACAGTCGCAGTCGTTGCAAACAGTGCAATATCATGCTGACTGGTACAAATTGCTGTCATTAAACAGTCCTGGCGCTTTAATTTGTTTCCATTCTATCAAAAATATATTTAAACCAAGACTCTCTGATGAATTGGCTCACAAAAGACCTTGAGAAAAACCGCCAAGACCACTTTTCTTGAATGCAATTGAAAAATTAATTATTAAAGTCGCATCAGCCAACATATTCCACACTGGTTAGCCTCCAAGTTCTTTTACATATTTTTTTTTAAGATGTCCATAGTTGTCTACGGTCTCTGACTCTCAAAGAGTTTTTGTCCTCAATCGAGGAAGGGTTTCTCTCGCTTATTCAGAGTCATTGACCTCAATTCATCGTATTTCAAGCCTTCCGACTTCCGAGTTCCGAGACTTGCGGGAGGTACTTTGTGACTGCCTTTAAAACTGCGCGGAAAACATGCCTTGGTCCACTAAATACGCAAACCTTGTCTCCTATTACCTATCATTCGGCCCTAGCGAGGTATCCGTCGGAACGGAAAATTCTCCGCAACGCATACTCCGTCGGAGGCTCAAATTACATTCGGGGTATCCGCTTTCGGAAAAGAAGAATCGTAAATAAATTTCGCGACCAATTTCTGTCGGAGGGTATCGGAACCTAGCTGTCAAAAATTTAGCAAAAAATGCACGTCAACGAAATTCGCCGATATGCGTTACAAAATATCCGAAAAATGTTCCAAAAAGCTGTTCGGAAAAATACCCCGAAGTAAAAATCCTCCGAATCGTATAAAATCGGAGAATTTTCCGCAGATTAAATTGGTGCAGTGGCTTAGAGTTAGTGCGTTGGACTACTAAGCGAGGGGTCCCCGGTTCGATTCCCGAAAGAGCCAAATTACATCTTAAGGTTTTTTTTTTCCACTGCGCCACCTCTCGCGAACGTCTGACAAACATCCGAGAGTAAAACTGTCATGAAAGAGCTTCTCAATTAGCCCTTTCGACTCGGCGTAAAATTGTAGATCCCTTCCATTCGTCCCAAAAATTGAAAACTCACACAAAACGAATGGTTGTGAGGAGGTAGGTCTTGGGTCCGACAGTTGCGCCAAAATATTTATTTTTTTATTTATTTATTTAAATTCCCGATCTCTCTTTTAACTTTCAACTATCTTATCAATTTTGAATTCTTCTTGTTTCAGGTACCCACCTTATCACTCATTTTCGAGAACGCACATGACGCCAATGAACCCTACAACAAATTCGACGCCGAAAACAAAGTCCATCGCCGCATAGCAACACAGAATAAAAACCAAATGAACCCGTTTCCCTTTTGAGCTCATTTCTCTCCAACTGTTGTTCTGTTTTTGGAAAAATAAAATCTCTTCTTACCACATCTGTTTGTTTATTCGCTTTTGTTGTTAATTTTTTTCCATTTAAGCGATCATCACACACACAATAAATATTTTCTAGGTCACACGAAAAAAACCTCCAAAAATGTTTTCGGCTACAAAACCAAAAGTAATGACATGCGCCGCGCCGCCCTTCTGCTTTTCATGTGTGCCTGGTACTCTTCGAGTAAGTATATCGATCTTTCTAAAATCGAAAGTGAACTGTACGAATCCGCGCGGTCGTTTCCCTCTCTGATCCGAATCCGAACCCAAACCGACCAAATGAAATCGAAAGTGACAGTCAGTGAAGCAAACCAACCTTCCACATGTTTATGATGACGCACGCCAAGCGAAAGAAACACGGTGTGCCACAAAAATCGATCGCCAGTGGATTTTACAACCCAGGCGGCCAGAAAAACCAGCAGGGTTGCCATTGCCAGTTCGCCAAAACTCTCTCTTGTTTTCCAACGATCACCAGACACACCAGTTGGGATTGGGACTTGGGGATTGGGACTTGGGAGTTGGGACTGTGATCAAGATCATCAGAAATGAAACTCGTTTGATTGTAATCGGCGAGCACGTAAAATCGATCGTAAACGGATTTTGTGCACTAGGCCGTCAGCGGCGGTAGGCAGAGAGTGGCTTGGCAGAATTTTCGGAAATAACCCACACAACTCGCGCAGCGTGAGTATTCGAAAAATATTTTTTTCCCACCAGGCCAGCAGCAATTTAAGTAGCCCCGCAGCAAATGCTTGGAATCAACTGCGCCTGGCTTCTCGATTTCGATCTCCATAGCGCAGAGAGAGGGCAAAAGCGAACACGAAAAATCTATGAAAAATGGATTTTATGCCCTAGGGCAACAGCAAAAGCAGCAGCGCTCCCCGGATTCTCGGAATTATTTGTTAAATGCTTGCCAACGCATGCGCCGCACAACGGAGACGGAACGGAGAGTTTGTTTACATAACAGAGGAACAGAGGCAGAGCCAGAGAGTAGTGAAGTGATAGTGAGTGAATTATGTGTCACACGTCACACCCGCATGGTCGCATGACTGGATGCATAATGAGAAAGAAAGAGAAAATTCATCCCGCTGTACTCGGTATTTGGTACACAAAACGCAATTGGAAGTGGAGTGGAGCATCTTTTGCTTTCTCCTTATTATGTCGCTATTCCACACGAACACGAAGTGAAGGCGATCTGCCGCAGTTGGTCTGCGTTGCTTTCGGCTTCGAAAGATCACCGCAAACAGGTGTCTCTTGTCTCTACTGTGTGGCGTGGCGTGCACTCTCCCCCGCACTGCGTTGTCACATTATTTTGTTTCCGACACCAGCACGCTTTGAATTCATGTGGAATGTATGACCAACCGTAGACTACCAACGACGATTGACAGCGATACCTACTGATCGTTTCTGGTGGCCTGGTGCGTTTAGTACGAAATTAAGTTTTTCAGAATGAAAACGAGAGTGAATAATTCGAATTAGCAAAGGCGCAGCAGCCATTTTATGACATGGCCGGTGAATGAGTGGTTTTCGTTGTTCGTTTGACATTTTAGCTTTGCTTGGGAAGGTGGGGGCTGTCAAGCATCATTTGGGGGAAGCTTCTTTCCATGTGAACAGAAAGAAAAAACGATAAAAACAATAGGGTTTCCTAAATTTGCTGGTTGCCTATTCTTTGACGGGGCAATTTGTTTATAAAAATGCAAACAGCGCTGTTAGGATGGGAGGGAGAGAGCATTTAAAGTTTATTTCTTGTTCTCAGGTTGGTTGGAAAATGTTTAAACTTTTTTTTTAGACCACAAACATTTAAAGTTTAGTTAAAACAGATCCCTATTGTAATGGGGCTGCATGAACGCTCACAGAGAGCTGGTGTGTGTGTCATGGCGCACGATCGGTGGGTAGGTTGGGTACACATTGTTATGGTGTCAAGTGAAAGCTTAGTCTGGCGTTTTTTGGGGGGGTTTCTTTTTTTTTGTTCAGTGGGTGAGAGCGGGTTGACTTTCTGTTGAGCATGTTCACCTGGTAGATGATCATATGAAAATATCGATCGCGTTGTGGTTGTTTTTTTTAGTACGATCGTGATGATTAATGGAGATGGTGCATGTGGTGGGTTGGTGGTTTGTATGGGAAGTTGTTTGCCTTATGTGATCGGCTGGTGAATGTTTTGACTTTAGCTGAGATCGGTTTGTAAATTGTGTTTTTTCTGTTAGATTGTTGTTCATTTAGTTGCTTTTGGGGGACACGTATACGAGTTTTATTGTGCGGCGGGTGCACTCCATTGGGGCAGTATTTTTTTCTGACAGCTGACACCATCTTTGTAATGAGTACTGCTTGTCAAATCAATAGACGATCATCGTTTTTGCCACTTGAAAGTCGATCCATTTTTTTTTTGTCAAATTTTACTGACTTCTGTCTCAGTGGATCTGTTTTCAAAGCAAATTTGCCACATTTGGAGCAGAGAGTGACCCATCAGCTATGCAACTGCCGTGTTTAATGGGTGTTTTATTTAGACGACAATAGTAACAATTAATTGTGAATAAACAAATTCGTAAAACGTATAGAAAAAGTGATATTTTGTTAGACTTATTCAAACCTAGGCTAAAAAAAGTCGTGATGAACATTTTTAATGGAAACTGGAGCTTCTTGGACGTGAACTGCTTTTATGCTGATTCTGATCGGTGTCTAAGTGTCTAATATGAAATTTTACGCGCGCTAAAATATGTTGCATACTTTAGATTGTTCAAAAACCTCTCCGCAATGGTGATAAACCTCGCTTAATTTTAACCCGAAGATCCAAAAAGACTTGCAATGCCTTAACCTGGCCTTGCTTCGCAGGGCTTAAAAGTTGAACGTTGAATGGAGTATCTATTTATTTTGAACTTGAATGCAATTTCGACGATCGTTTTCGAAAACTTAAAAAAATGCAAATTTGATCATGTATAAGGAATAAATTCCGCCATCATTGAAATGTGTGAGTATGAATGGCGTTTTCGAAAACGAAAGACAATTTAAGCCTTAAAGTAAACATATTTTAAATAGAATACTTCAACAACCACAGGCGGATTTGTTCTAAGCTCTCACTCTTTGGTATTTTTCGAACAGCTCTTGTTGAATTCTCACAGCTTCTTTGGCGTTTAATTTGTGGCTTATATTCATTACTCCACAGGATACTTTAGAAGATAGAACCACAGTTGAAGACCGACATCGCATTGAGTGTTATTATCTACAACTATTGATGAACTTCCCTCGCTTGTCGGGTTACTCCGAAAAGAGTATAGCTGCGTGTGTTGAAAAACCTGAAACCAATACCAAGTTATTAACAATTTATTTAAATTTGAAATTAGCCACCACCAATTTTGCTACAATTTACACAGGATGTCCAACAACTACATGAGTTACCCAACTTTAACTTCTTTTTTTTAATTTGCAAGTCAAGGTTTTAGTGAAAAGGGTTTTTGAATGCTATGCTGCTATACAACACAAATGACGGTGATCGAATTTTCGTAGTGATTTGGAACACAATTAAATATTTTTTTTATTCAGACAAACATTGAAGTCACTTTCCGAATATGACAACATAGACGCTGCTTTAAGGTCGGGTTAAGGGTTTTCCTAACTGCTTCTATAAGTTTTAAAAATCAACGAGAAAGTGTAGCTTCCACCTATCTGTATAACGGCAACGAAAACAAGAAAAACTACCCAACAAAATGTAATGTAACGTAAGTAATAGGCCCTGTACACTGCGACCAGAAGAGATCTATTGTGTTGGCATCTAATTTTTAACCTAGGGAGCTGTTGAGGCTCTTTATAAACTTCGGTACGCTTTTTGGATCCAAGTTTCCTACTTAATAACGCCTCTTGCATAATGGATCCTTCTGCCCCTTGCCCCAGCGGGACATTCGCAAAGTATGTGTTCCGTTGTCTCTTCTCCGCAGAGTCGACACAAGTCATCGCCGGAAAGCCACATTTTTTGCGTTGGTATCTTAGTGGCCAGTGACTATTAAAATAACCAGTTAGGATCCTTAGATCTTTCTTGCTTAGCTCAAGTAACTTTTTTGTTTTACTACGAGCTGGGCTTATGAATCTTTTTTTCCTGCCGCTGTCCTTTGGATTCGGCAAGGTGATCACCTTCCCATTTCCTGAATTTTGAATGAACGTAACTCAAAGGTAAACCGAAATAAGGCTGAGGACTAGCGAGCAGGCGTGACTCCCCTCATCTCGCCAGAAAATTCGCTCATTCTTTGTCCTCAAATCCCTCATGACCTGGTATCCAAGCAACGGTGACCCAACAAAATAATACGACCATTCTCTTATTACATTTAATTCTTAACCATAGTTTTAAATTTTAAATTTTAAATGCAACACAGGGTGTACAAAAACAAAATTCCGGGCGCTATTAAAACTTAAAAAATGTTAAAAATCTCTTAAAATAATTACGCCGTGTTGTTCCAGCCAAATTGTTTGCTTCAGTCGTAGAATAGAATCACGCAACAGAAGGAAGACTGTTGAATCCAAATAAATTTACTGGTTAATTTCAACCTTTTTAGTTGGTTAAATTCAACAAAGTCGGTTGGTTAAATTAAACCAAGTGAGTTAGCTAATAACAACAGAGTAAGTTGATTAAATTCTACATGTAGCAGCGAATTCAAGTAGAGAGGACAGATGTACTGCCGTTGATTCGCCGTTCAAGTACTACTACCCTTTTGTTGTTGTACCCTCAAGAGGCTGAGGCACTCTACCGTGCTGCGAGTAAAACTTCGAAAGTGCAAATCAATTCAAAGGAAACTACGAGGTGTCGATGTAGCGAGGAGTCCTGGGTTATGCAGAGCCTTAGCGGAAATTTCATTCAATATGAAAACGCTGCCAATTTATTTTTCCTTACAAAAAAATCGTTCTTGGTGGAGAAACAGATGCTGAGGTGCTCTACCGTACTGTTCGACGTCGCAAGTTCTACTTAACTTAATTCAAAATGTTTTCTTCCTTAATAAAAATTTACAAAGTTATTTTTTGTTTATTTTGATTTGTTATGATAAGCTTTCGTTTATTTATTACAATCGTTGCCAGATCTTACAAAATTTTTAAAATATGGTGTTGCCAGAAAGACCTAAAATCAGTGTTATTTTATATTATATTGTAATTTATTAAATTATCGAAAATGCATATTTTATTTCGGTGCCTGCTACATACAGAGTAAGTTTTCTATTTAACCGATTTTGTTAAACAAGTCGAATTTGTTATTTTTAGTCCCAACTCTGTAGGAGCCATATTAACAGTACTACTCAGTTGTTATTAACCGAAAGTTGGTTGATTTTAAATTACTGATTTTTCCACGTATGGTTCCTTTTAAAATAAAGAACCCCGCTTTTTTCATGTGCCTTCTTCATTTTATTTTCAAGAATTAATTTTTTGTTGTGTCAAATAAATTCAACTGCCTCTAGAGATAAACTGACAGACATTATAAAAAAACGTAATAGACTTCCCCGACCCCTGTGTATATTCCTAATGGCATCACTTGTCTTTCCCCCCGGTCAGAGTCAATAATCCACCGCACAGGATAATCACTTTGTACTTCTGTACAACCTCCAGTCAAAGCTTCTTACTAGGAAAAAGACTTTCCGAAAAATCACTGTAAATTTGCATACCAAATTTATATTGAAGCCGAACTCCGGCCCGACACCTTTAAACGATAACAATATTATTTCCCCATGAATATCCACACCCGCCAGCCCCCATCCAGACAGGCGGGCGGTGTGCCTCTACTTGTGCTCAGAGCTACCACGAAACACTTTGTGCTCCATGAAAAATTTAAAATAATTATTATCTGTCCGCACCAACGGCATCTGTGGTTGATATGGAAGCAGCCACTTTACCGCCGCAGTTCTCGTCTAACTTTATGAATCCGCAACAACCGCGGGTGGAGTTTGGAGTATTGTCGCGTTCCCTTCTCGCGGCAACCGCCACCTGGCCCATAACTAAAGGACTGATTCTTATTAAAAATTCAAAACTGCTCTTTTGTTGTATACATTCCATTGCGCCATTTGTGGCTGGGTAGAACCGCATTACTTATACTCAACGATGAAGAAGCTAAAAAGGTTATAATTTGTTGCCGCCAGAGGGCGTGCTGATGGTGTGCAGCCAAACCCCACTATATCGAAAAAAGAAAATATAATACAAAACAGAAGGAGTGTAATAAAAGCGATAGTCCTTCTTTGTGCATCCAAGATAGAAGTAACAAAAGTAGCGCAAAAAGAAAACAATATAAGAAGAAGAAAAAGAAAAAACACGGGGAAAATGAAAGAAAAACTCCCGCCGGGAAATAAACTTATATCCGTGCGCGCACACCTGCACAGCAGGACGCAGACGGGGGACGGGGAGAGTAAAACTTAACATCCTTTAGCCCCAGTCGTTCGACTATCGTTCACCATCTATATCCAACTCCGGGATGAGTGTATAGTGCCTGTATGTGTATATGGTATTTCCTTTACCGCGTTTATATGTCTTTATTATCCTTACACCGACGAAAATTCGCGAGAGAAATTTAATTCAGTTATGCAAATTGAGCCGGTAGTGTTTTCAACGAAAACATCCTCCTCAACCCCCCGAACCGTTCCCGCGCCGGCAGTGCGGAGTGGAAATATTTTAAGAAGCAGGATCACAACCACAGATATCGTCGTCGGCCCAGATTCCTTCGACTCTACGGCAAAGGATTGCTGCGATACGAAATAGCTAAAGGTAAAGTAACAGTTTTCAACGAGAAAGGATAACTTTTGGGGTATTGTTGTTGGCGGTGTTTTTCATTTTTCTTTTACAAAGTATATGTACCCTAAAGGATAGAGACATCCTGCGCATCAGAAAACGTGGCGTCGTCGTCGGTTGGTTGAAGTATAAGAAAGACTTTACCTGGAGGTTAAGTAACATAGTTTGGGGATTGGATTGTAAAACATAAGTGCACAACAGCGGATGTGCGATGTTCGATTGTGGCGGCGGCAGCGGCTGCTGTGTGTGTAGACTGTATTTGCCAAGACGTCATAATCTGCGGCTTGTGCAATTAAACCAGAAGGAGGTGGTGCGGAAATAGTTGCTGGTTAACTCGGTTTGACTCGTTTGCGTGTTGAAGGTGATAAGATATTCAAATGTGTCGGGGATGGGCGGTAAATCGAAAGTAGACTGTGAAAGGAGATTAAAATTAGTGAAGACGGTTTCAATAAATGTCTGCAAATGGAAGTGTACGAAATAGGTGGCTTGGAATGTCCACTAGTCTTACACGCCCTGCCTGATCCAATTGACCACTTTTGTTCCACAGAAAATCCGCGTGAACTACCGCAAGTAAAGAGGACAAATGTTGGAATTAGTTCCGAACGGAGTCAGTCACAACTTCGGGCCTTCCTTGTAAACATTTTAAGCTGTTGAGGGAGTATTTTTGAAAGTGAGACAGTTGAGGACCATTGAGAGTTAAGTAGATAAGCAAACAGATCGCAGCCTTGCTATAGACAGCGGGCTCTACAGATAATATTTAAAACTAGATGACCCGTACTCGCCTTGCTTCACCCGCCGGCCATTTTCAAGACAAAAAGTGTTTTCATCGAACTACATCGATCTGTTTTATTTTTTTGAAAAACTTGTTCCTTCTTCCTACCCTTGAACCTTTCTAAAAGCAATATAAAGCAAAATCAAAGACAGCCAGCATGAGTACTGGCAGTAGTATCCACTAAAGGAAAATTGTTGGCGATGTTTTGAGTAATTGTTTTGAACATTGCTCAGCTTCAGGACAACGCAGAGGGATGTTTTATATCTTGAAAGATTCAGGGGAAAATTTACTAAATTCACCTATTTTTTTATTTTTCAATCCGATAAGCCGTTACTGAGCTAGGTCTGTATAAATAGTATTATCCTTACATATATCCGTTTTTTTTTTTTGACTATTTTGTAAGAACCACGTTATATTCCGGGATAAAAAGTATCCTAAGTCCCGACCCAGAACATAAGCAATCACTGTGCCAAGTTTCATAAAAATCCGTCCAGTAGTTTCTGCGTGATACGCGGTCAGGCATTTTTATTCTACAGTTTTATTATATGTAGATAAGAGAAGAGAAGAAGAAGAGAAGAGACTAGAAGAGAAGAGATAGAGAATAGAAGAGAAGAGATATAGATAGCGACAGAGAAGAGATATAAACTTGCGTTTTCTCTCCGTTCAATACTCTTCTCCCTAACTGGGAAAGCACGGTATTAGAGCGTATAACATTGCGCAACTGATCGCTATAGAAAATCAAACATTATCTCGTCCTTGCCAGGACACACACCTCCCAATACCCTCCCCATGATCTTCTTCATTTCACCTCGGACAGAAACAAAACCAAACTCAGTGTAAAGCTATTGAAAAATCGTCCTTCCTCTGCCGGATAAAACGCAACAGTATATTGCAACATGACTCTACCAGTCCTAGACTCAGCAGCTGCATTAATCAATTGAAATTGGGAGAGAAAGAAGCATGCAGCAGTGGCGAAGCAGCGCTGCATAGTTTAGAATTGGCTTCGATTGATTTTCCATTTCCTTTTACCATTCACAATATACGAGTAGACTGGCCGCTGTACATAGATAGATATGAACCACACAAGGAGACTTTGGGGAAAGTGTGCTACGAATTATTCATTGGATGTCATTAGATGCCTGCACAGAATTCGATTGGTGGTAACTATACTCGTTGCAACGTTGCTATCTGGGCGAACGTGTTGAAACGGAGAGGAGCAGAAGAAGAAACCACGTCAGCAGGATCTGTTTTCGAACTCCTGGACTGGACTGTTGTCCAGAGAAGGGCCAAGGGATACCCTCAATTCAAATCGGCCCCATCGTCCTGCTGGCCATTGGCTCTGGGAAAGTGTTTGGTTGACAGGAGCTTCAAACGAACGGGTTAGTTACTTTCTTAGGAATGAAAACACTTATCAGCACAGCACAATTCACTGCGTTTATGTAGCCCCTCTACATAGAGAGCTGCCGCCCATCACAAGAGTGTCCAATTTCCAGTGCTTTCTTCCTGTCCTAAAGATTAATTGAATTTCACTTGGGTATACTCTCGGGCGTGTGTGCGGTAACAAGACTAACTAACACCCATCTAGTGGCAAATGCATACACTACCGGCTAACATTTTGTGAATTGAGAGAGTAAATTCTCAAAGGGGGAATCCTTGGTTGAAATTTATTACTATTCTCTATGGGGATGCGGACTGGCTGCCTTTTTATACCTCCTCCTGTGTGAAATTAGATGTACCTTGGCGAAATGATGATTTATCAAACGGGGGCACACACAGGAGGATGCCATCGGAATAAATTCCTAACTCGGTGTTGACTTTATAGATAGTATATGTATTTGTATCCTGTCGCGGGGTTGTTCCAGTTGGGGGAGGTCTTTGCACTTTTTTCTCATTAAGTTGGTTAATTTGGAGGAATTTTTGTGAAATATGTGAGCGCGCTGTGAAATTCAATTAGGGCCGGTCCATTGTGAAGACTTGGCGGACGGACCTTCATTTAGGTGGTAGTAGTCATGCTCATACTCGATGTGTATTGTTCAAGTTAAAGCTCTTAAAGGATGAGTTGGAGGTGGTTGTTCTTGGTTTCTGATAGCTTAAAACGGCTGCCAGCTACGAAAGCCAGCACACTTAGACAAGTAAAAAGGTCCATTCTGGTGCGTTATGGATAAATATACGCAAAAAAAGAGATATAGCCTGCGCCTTAATAACAATCAGTGAAACATTACAAATATTGAGACAGAAAAGCTTAGAAAATAAATCAATTAATGAGAGCTTTGCTTGGGAGCGTATCGGAATCCCGCTTTTCAAAATTTTAGAAAAAAGTTTTAAAATCCCGTCTTCTAAAATCCCGCTTGTTCAAAATCCCGATCTATTACAATCCCGCTTTTTAAAATCCCGCCAAATCCCGCTAATCCCGTTTTTTTTACAAAACATTGTTTAAAAAAAATAGATGTTGTTTATATGCGCATTTTTAATTTTATATTATTAGGTATATATTTAAAAATATTAAAAACTGAAATAGAAAAATTACAAAATGGACAAGAAAAATTATATAAAAAAACTAATGTTATAAAGTCACGCGCTCTAAAAAAAATTAATGAGAAATAGAAAAAATATGAGTAAAACAGGATTTTTGCGTCGCATTGATCATAATATGCACTTAAACTAATAAAATAAAAAATGTTGTTAATGGTTTGAAGAGTTTTCTGTTCCCTTTTGCAGAATATCATTTAACATTGCTTTATATATTTTTTTTTTAATTATTGAAGAGTGTTATATTTATTACTTACAAATTTATTTTGATATTATTTATTTCTTATTTTGTTCTTTCCTCTAAAAATGATAAATGTTAAAATAAACTGCATTTAAAAAAAACACTCATTGCTTAATTTATCTTAATAGAAACGGGATTATAAGAGGCGGGATTTTAAAAAGCGGGATGATTATAAAAAAGCGGGATTTTTAGAATCGGGATTATAAAAAGCGGGATATCGAACCCAACCCCTTTGCTTCAATCCACAAATCCCTAACCAACGGACAGACAGTTTCTTTCCAAAAGATCCGCAGATCCAGCTCTCAAAATTTTTGCAGCTTCTTCTAACCCGAAATCATCGTGTAGGACGTTCTTTTAGTCGAACTGCTTATCCCTGCTTTTGGTTAAGGTTTTAAGGACGAGCTCCGTAAAAAATAAATAAAAAAATCGCTGGCACAACAGGTTCGTCTACCCTGGGCCAAGCTTCTCATAGTTTAAGTTTCAGAGTTTCAGTTTAATTTATTTGGCAAAGTACAAATAAGAACAGTAGTCTTTTATAGTACATTAAAGCTCAGCAAATATACATTAAAAATTACATAAAAATAACATAGCGAGCGAAGTAAAAACATATAGAAACATTAAGTGAAAATGCGCTTAGGCAAAAAACTAAATTTAAGACGGGATGGAGGGGTGTTGGGATTGGTCTAATAAAGAAAGGACAAGAAGGGAGAAATTAGGATAGAAGAATAGTAAAAGAGTAAAAGAAGAGAGACGTAGATTACATTATTGTGCAAAATGCGCAAATAGTGCATTTTTAAATTTTTCGGCCCCAATTATTTGCTTGACGGTGACAGGTAGAGAGTTCCAAAGTCTGGCAGTGTGGACAAGAAAGAGACGTGAAGTATTTAAAAAATTAGATGAAGGCGTTATGAGGTTGAATGTTCGCGGAGACTGGACAAATTGCAGTTTCTGGAATAGATATTCTGGTGAACGGGTATGTATTATTTTGTGCATGAATACACAGCACCTAATCTCCCAAAAATGTTGAAACGAACAACCCAGGATATATTTGTGGTAGACAGATACATGGTCATATCTTCTAATTCCAAGGACATATCGCACCATATCATTAAAAGCAACAAGTAATTTGTGCTGGGATTGAGAATCTAATTTTGGGTATACCACTATGGCGTAATCAAAGATAGGCATAAGCAAAGACTTAATCAACCTAAGTCTTGTATCCACAGGTGTAAAACTAGAGTACAACCAGAGTTTTCGTAAACCTGCATAAACACGCGCTACGATCAAATTTGCATGGTCAATGGTTTTATGTATTTTTTTTTTTACTTTGGACGAATGGAAAGGATCTACAAATTTATGCCGAGTCCGAACGGCTTACGGAGAAGCTCTTTAATGAAATGTTTGTCAGACCTTCACGAGAGGTAGCGCAGTGACACTTTAAGACGTAATTTCTGTTTTTCCGGGGTATCGAACCTGAGACCCTGCCACTGCACCCACGCTGAGCTCTGTATATGGGAGCCCTGGTCTAACCTGCGCTTTATAGAGAATGAGGAGCTGCAACGGACTGAAGCTGGACAAGACTCATCCAAATGGTATAACAAAGAAGCCAAAATTTGCAGCTCCAATGTCGTTTACCAATGAAAAATCTAAGATCGAACTTTAGCTATGCTAATTTGAGCAAAGCATGACCTGAATAGGTTCAACGGGCTTTAAAGTCTGTGGTTTATGGAAAAATTCGCCATTGGGAGTTCGAAAAAATTAATCTGGACATCGAAAACGATTGTTAGCAACGCAGTAGGTCACCTCAACGATCTTAACGAGTAACCTCTCTTTTTAGTGACAAAAATATGGACCTACTTTGGATTAAGTCAACCTCATCAAGTAAACCAAGTAAACCAAGCCTACGGAAATTGGCAGTCCTCCCACATTCTTGCCAAGAACGCTTGTTTTAAGACAGGTTGCGCAAAGAACGCTTCTATGAAGGCAGGTTGCGCCCAACTCAAATTCTTTTAGCTCGCGAAATCTGGGGTCGAATCGCGTCGTCCGTGAACGAGCATTACGTTCATGGAATCGAGTTGATTTTGCATGAGAAACAAAAACAAATTCCGTCACTTAATCCTCGTTCACGGACGACGCGATTCGACCCCTGACTTGCGACAAGGCAAGACCTTGTAGGCAATTTCCTTAACCAACTGGAGGAAGGTTGGCTATATACCAGTTTCGTTAGTCAAAGGTCTGTATCAGCGCGAACTGTAGCGACTCTAAGAGAAAACGACCCGATTCGGTTCACCGAGAACAACATTATTCTGAG
The DNA here is from genome assembly GCA_936431705.1 of Cheilosia pagana. Classification (NCBI taxonomy): domain Eukaryota; kingdom Metazoa; phylum Arthropoda; class Insecta; order Diptera; family Syrphidae; genus Cheilosia; species Cheilosia pagana. The sequence continues at coordinate 2,807,965 of OW386169.1, forward strand.
AACTTCTACTGAAGACTGGCACCTCTTCAATTTATATCCTCACGGCGACCACCTCCAAACCTTCAAGACCCACCAAAACGACCATTCAGATCTTGAGATTAAACTTTAACCAACAATACCACACTTCGCACAACATCACTCAGCAGCCCGACTTAAAGCCCGTATAAAAAGGAATCAAAAAAACCTATCAAAACTGACTCCTTATCCCGACTGCATCCTTCAGCCCGGCCCAGTAATACGAGTACGTTAATCCCATTTTGAATGCCTAATTTATTTTATCTGTTCGCAATTCAAAGACCAAATTAAACACCGTCCTTAAAGATGACTTTGTCCTGGCGAAAATATATCCTTTTCATGTCTGGCCTGGCTACATGGCACAGATCTCTGTCTCACTAATTACACCGCAGATTTATTCAATTTTTGTCGCGCCTATTTTTTTTTCGCTTTTGTTTATCTTACTCTGGCGCGCATCAGATAAGTTAAACAAAAATAGACCAAGTGCCCAAGAGAGGCAAATAAAAATACCTCAAGGAAAAACTTCCATAATTAAATAAAACACCAACAGAGGACAATCTTGTTTTAATTGAAACCCTTCTCGGGATGTAATTGAGACCCCATCAAGTGGAAATAAATAAAGCACGGATGCAGAGAGAGGGAGAAAAAAATCAAATTCCCGAGGCCATGTACTCTTTTTCGTGTTCGTCCTTTTTTTCACCCGACGGAACTTTTTCTTTGGGTTTTTATTTTTTTTTAGCAAAGTAGAAAAGTAATAAATTGATATCACCACGGCTAATCAATTGAGTGACATCGCAGAAGGCAGGGTTATACACGGGTCCTGCGGGGGTATTATTTATGTGTCCTTTTGATTTCTTACAATTCTTTTTTCGTGCAAAATGGATTTTTTTTTGCTGTCCTCTCCACTACTACTGTTGTCGTTGTTATCCCCGAGGATTAATTTCAATAAATTTTCAATTAGCGGGAATTTTTAATGAAATTGGTAGAAAAGGACATTGAGGTTCGTCGGGCTTGTTGTTTCTTTTTTTTTTTTGTCGTTCCCCCTCCCCCGGAGGTATACTCCTGTGAGAGATTATTTTTTGTTCGACATTGTTTTTAGAAGATGGCCAAAGACGAGGAAAAGAGAAGGAACTGACTTTCTATGCAAATGAAGAAGAAGTGGGTGCACAAGGATAAATGAGTTTGGCGTGGTGATTTATTTTTTTCGCTTTTCTTTTGTAGAGGAAAAACGAAATTAATTTTCCAATTTCAGTGTGTCCTTTTCTGGGGTGGGCGGGGGTCGGCCTTCAATTTGTAAGAAACGGAAGGACAAAGGTCGCCAATGCTTCAAGGGTCCACCTCTATACACACACTATAATATTGGGGATACCTATTTGTGTCTCCAGTTCAGGTATTGTAATTGATTGAATTTCAGGCGATTTTATGAGAAAACTAATTAATTCAAAAATTTTAGAGAGCAAATTTGTGAGCTTTTGTTTTTGGTCCATAGAGTTCGGAGGATGGGGGGGCATTTTGATTAATTGGAATTTTTAAGTGAATTTGCGGCATGTGGGGTCTCTTAAAAGTTGTACATATTAATTAGGCGCAGGGTACGAGGTACAAGTCAAGTATAAGCGGATTACAGGAAAAAAAACATAAACACAGTGCTCAGGAACTAAGGACGTGTCTGGTGTCAAGCGCAATCTGGAAGTCTAATTTTTGACAAGGACAACTAAAATGGGAAACTAAAATGAGTACAAATCAACTATCAGCTGTCAAGTTGGTTGTCGCTGGAAAAAGTGCTGTCAATTTTAAAACAAATAAACCTATAAAAGAACCAGCTCTTTTTTAAACACAGAGAAATATATTCCTTTAAGGAGGTAGCTGTGAAACTATAAACAGAAAAACGTTCTGACTAGCTCGGTTCAGTGAGGGATAGTCCACAAAAAAAGGCGCATCCGTCTGCTTGAAAAGATGCTCAAAGTTTTGAGTAACGCATTCGACCAAAACTTGAACTCATTCACGTTAAATGCACTGCCAAATCTTTTCACAAACAAATCTCTGGTTATTCAATATTACGGCATGTTTGGGCAATGTACACGTTTATACCCTCGTACACTAGACGACGCATCGGACATCGAGCAACGCGTTGAGCACATTTTAAAGCTGAATGTTGTAGCACAATATTTATAAAAATAACATCTGTGGTAGCTGCCATAGCAACAGTTCAACAAAGTGACAGATGCAACGGAACCGGCCACGAGTCGACCAACGCCTTGAAAAACTCGAGCCCGCATTTGTATTTTTTCGAAACGTCACTCACGCCTTTAAAAAAGCATTTAAAAAACTGTCCAACGCGTTCAAATTATGGAGTTAAGCAACTAAGTATAGTAGTCCACTTTAAAATCGTTGCTCAACGCGTTGCACGACTCTGTTCAACGAGCAAGAAGGGCTTGAACACTCCTAGCAAGACCCAATCCTTCACAGATATTCTATAAAATCCAAAGGTTCTGTTGAGCAGAGATGCGGTCCTCCCATATCGGAGTTGATTGCATTCAAATGGAATTAATTCCGCGCGTAGTGTACGACCGGCCTTAGAGTCAATCGGATTTCTCCGCTTTTCGTCGGTAAGGAAGTGCGAAAAGCATCGCCAATCATCAGTAAAAACAATATTTATTTGGCTTAACCTTTTTCCGACAGCTTTGCTTATACGGGAACGGTTAGAATGAGAGATATGTCAGTTTTTCAAAGGATCACTAGCAGAAATACTCTCAAACATAAAATGCGACATAATTGCTCCCTTGGATAATCAAATTGCGTAGACAAAATTCGTGCCAATTATCCTACGTACCACTCAGCCGACATTATACTCCAGAACCGCCCACATATACATCACGCTCCAACACAAAACCCTTAAATGAAATGGAAAGCTGCGTCATTCATGTGAACTGAATCACTGCCTCATTTAATTGAGAACGGCTATAGACACTTTTTATCAGACAGTAAACAAGCTCAGTATGTATCCCGACCTGCCAAGATAAAAACAAAAACGCATCTCCTTGAAAGGATATTTTTTTTCTTTTGTTTTTGTATTTATTTTTTGTTTGTTTGTTTGTTTTTATCTTTAAACGCACTTCCACTTGTGATTATTTGCTCGATGAAGCAGAGACAAAAGCCAAACACAGCGGCAAGCACTCATTTCTGTTTAAAGGATAAGACCCCTTCACTCAACTGTAAGGCGAGAATTGATGATAATTCTTTTCATGGGACTTCCTTTTGAGTGTCTGATTTGTGTGTGCGTGTTGGCCCTCCTACGGTTCCATGCGGATACAAACGAAAATATTGAGTTAATAAGTTCGATCGTAAAATTGATGCGAAATGTTTCGAAAACAACACTCACGCCCACAGGTAATGAGAAGGATAGAGAAAAATCCTTTCATTGATTGATTGACAGGACAATAAGAACGGTGTGTGGCTAACATGATTTCATTTCGGTTTCGTTCGTTCGTTTTTTCTTTCATTGTTTTATGTGATAAATGTTGAGGGTGATCCTTTTGTTGTATTGCATGTCAGGACCGACACAGACACACATGTATATTTCACGCAGTCGGGCATTATATTTCTCCGTTGAGAAGGATGAAAGAAGGATATGAGTGTGGCTCTATTGTTGCCCGGCAATCAATAATATTGTAGAATATTTTGAGGGGTGGGGGCGTGGCCGGGCACACAATGACCATACAACGTGGATCCAGCACATATCGAATTCGCTGTTCTCTAGGTCTAGGATAATGATGATGATAGATTGATAAATGGAGATGGAATGAATGAATGATGAGAACTGGTGATTCATCAATTTTAATACATTCGCAGACAGGATCGATTCTATTTGGGCATGAGTGTGTATGTATGGATTGTTCTGTCGAGTGTGCCAAAAAATGGGGTGAAATATGTTTCACGGATGCCGGGCTATCTATCGATAGCACAGGGAGAATGTAATAGTTCATTAATTTAATGGTTTTATTTGATTATTTCAAATCGTATGCTGTTCGATTGCGCACAGTCAACTGTTTAACGCTGAAAGTTAGATATCAATTCTTGAATTAATGCGTGTCCGTACGTCATACGTTTATTGACACGGCGCATGGATATTCATGACGAATTGATGGTTTGTTTTAGGCAGCTCAATTCATCAAGTTGGGGGGGGGGGGAGGGAAGGATGACGCCACAATATAGTCGGTCAGTCAGTCAAATGGGCCATTTGGAGTTTAATCAAAGATCTTTGATTAATTACGCTGCTGACCAGTACAAGAAAAGCCGTGTATTTGGATAAGGAACCTGTGGTGGGAGTGGAAATGTTTTGTTTTAGTGAATTCCTTTGGGGGTTTTAATGGGGAATTTTCGAATAAAGGTCATCTGATTGATGATGGAGCGGTGCTGGGTATGGTCAGCAGGTGGCTTTCGTAGAAAAAGACTGTTCAACAGATAAGTCGGGGATGCTAGTCGTCTTTGGTTAAAGCCACGCGACGAAAAAGAACTAGAAATAAGGTTTCTTCGACTGTCACACCTCCCGCGAACGGCTGACAGACATATGAATCATATCTTTTGTTAAATAAATCCGCCGTAGGGGTAACTTTTGGCCAAAAGTGGTCCACACAAACTTTGTAGGAAATTTAATTCTCTGCAATATTGGGCTTCACAATTTTTTGCCTACGGTCGATAGGTTTTGACTTTAGAGCGAAAAAGTGATGACACAACATTTTTGCACGCTTATTTTTAAGTGCATAGTTTGATTGAGCGTAAGTCGAAAAATATCGATCGGAGGCAAAAATATAATAAGCCCAAAATTGTAGAGAATTCAATTTTAGACAAAATTTGTTACGACCGTCACAAGTCGTTTAGTTGAAAATAAGTGAGTTATTTAACAAAAACGAAACGCATGTCTGTAATACTGTCATACTTGAACAATCATCGGAGTACCAATCACCGCTCTTTCTCATGTTCGTCGACTTTGAAAAGACCTTTGACCGCGTTAATCGGGATTGTATCTGGAAATCGCTTGCTCTCTGAAAAGATTGTTGCCATCATCAAAGAGTCATACAACAACGCAAGGTGTTTCGTTTTGAACAGTGGGTAGCTTTCCGAGCCATTCGAAGTGCGTCAAGGAGTGAGACAAGGAGATGTACTGTCACCGATCTTGTTCTTACTTGCGATTGATGATGCAATGACTGCCACGGTGGGAATAAGCGAGAGACTTGGTATCCCGTTTGATAGGCTGATGATATCTGTTTCCTGGCAAACAACATTGGTGCCCTTAACCAAATGTGTCATTCACTGCAACAGAATGGGGAGGTAACTGGCCTAAGGATAAACATCAGAAAGACAAAAATTATGCACACTAGTCTAGACCAACACCGGTTGGTTATCCTGAGACAGGAGACCATAGAGGTGGTCACGCATTTCAACTATTTGGGTCACTATTTGTCACTCGATGGGGGAACTGACCAGGGGTCGAATTGCGTCATCCGTGAACGAGCATTGCGTGACGGAATTTGTTTTTGTTTCACATGTAAATCAACTTAATTCCGTGAACGTATAATGCTTGATCACGGAAGACGCGATTCTACCTCAGGACGTCAGAAATAGACTTAATAAAGCTCGTAGTGCGTTTGGAATCCTTGAAATCCTGCAGCAAAATACCGCTTCGCACTAAGTAAAAACTGTTTGAGTCCCATGTAAGATCTGTTTTGTTATACGCATGTGAAACGTGGAAATCTCGGCAGGTTACAGGCTTTTGTTAATCGTTCTCTGCGTTACATCCTTAAGATACGATGTCCACAATTTGCAACAAAGAATTGTGGCTTAGGACTGGGCAAACAAAAGTGGATGTTGACATCAAACAGAGAAAATGGCGATGGATTGGCCATACACTTAGGAAACCAGACGACAACATGGCGAAGCGGTGCTTTCAATGGAATGCTGTTGGTGTAAGGCGAGTTGGTAGGCCCAGTACAACAAGCTCTGTCCCAGGATTTGCGATCGTGGACACAGCTGAGGTATCGAGCTGCAAATAGAGAGAGATGGAAGGACCTATTTGTCGTCCTATGCTTCAGGAGGAGTTAAAGTATTGCTGTTAATAGCAGCTACCGGAATAAACGAAGAAGAACTCTGTAATAAGACACTTGTTGAGCAATGCGTTGACCAACAATCTCCAACCGTTTTCAACGACTTGAGAGTTGGCAGCTGCGTGCCTCCGAGTTGATTCGATATGCTGCCCACGCCATACCGATCCAAATTGAATAATCCGCAGTCGTAGTACCATATGGGGAAATCAAAACCTGTTAAGGCTCAGTACACTTTTTTTCCGCAGCGGGACAACAAACAAACCCGTCCACAATTGATCCAATCGGCTTATACAACAACCAAACTTAAGCCAAAATTAACCCGATCAGGACGATTAAACGAATAAAAAACAGGAAAAAAACAACAAAACAATTATACGCAACAAATTATTTAAAACCACCACGGCAAAGTCCTGCAGAGTCCAGAGCGAAATAACAACAATAATCCGAACACCCGATTACATAAACAAATTAATAATTAAATGTTTGCAATTAACATTTAGCTGGTTTCACACTGCTTTCGGTTAATTTCCGGTGAACAAGGATCAACTCGATTTTTTTTTCATTTCTCCCACACACACACACACAGACACACACAGTGGATACGAATTCAGGTAGCTTCGCATTTTATTTAATGGAATTATAAACCAAATATCATTGACCCACCGCAGGAAGTTGTGTGTAATATTACGGTCCAATTGAGAATTCCAATGAATTCCACATAACCTCTGAGCAGTGAAATAAAAAAGAAATATTTATGAACAAAAAAAAATTAAAACAATAATATCAACCACAGAGAGATAATACAAAGCGACTGTTATAATGGAAGTGGATGCGTCATGCAACAGCGAGCATTTGCCAACAGTCTAGTGGTGAATGGTGATGCTGCTGTGAGTGGTAGTTGTTATTCTGCGGCCAAGAGCAACACACACACGCGGGACAACAGCAAAAAAAAATTCAATTAAACTGCCATTTGTGATGGGGTTTTTTTTTTGCTCTCTTGTTTAATTTTAGTTAATTCATTTTAAATTCATCAACACCGGCGATTACATATGTTTATACAATTAATATGCGTTAGCTACATACATTTGCACTGCTGTGTGGTACAATTCGACGACTGTTTTGAATCTGTCGCACTCTTTGTGGCACACAAAAAATTAGATCTGCGGCTAACTAAATGGGATTAATTTTAATCCGGAGATTAGTTATTAATGTGATGCCGAGTGGAAACAGAATGTGTTGCCTTGGTGAATGTGAACAACAATACACTGAAAATAAAATACCAGATAATATTGACAAAATTCTGTTGTAAACTTTCAACAAAAATTGGTTTGTTGAACTGAAAAAAAAATTGGAACGAAAAATGAAATTTATCAATACAACCTAAGCTTTATCAATTTGAAAGATATTTTGTTAAACGGACAAAACATTTACTTAGTCAAATTACCAAAAGACAATTTTCATTTTAACAAATCGAGATTTTATCAATTGAACAATTTTATTGTCGAATTAACAAAGTTAAACAGAACCAAAAATCACTTTTGTAAATGGTTGTAAAATTGACAAAACTTATGCAAAATGTTTGTTAAAATAAAAAAATTAATATTTTGTCGCGACAGGTCTATGGGACCCAAGGCAACCATTCGTTTTGTGTGGGTTTTACATTTTTGGGACGAATGGAAGGGATCTACAATTTTACGCCGAGTCCAAACGGCTGATTGAGAAGCTCATTCATGACAGTTTTACTCTCGGATGTTTGTCAGACGTTCGCGAGAGGTGGCGCAGTGGAAAAAAACCCTTAAGATGTAATTTGGCTCTTTCGGGACTCGAACTGGGGACCCACTGCGCCACTGCACCAATTTAATCTGCGGAAAATTCTCCGATTTTATGCGATTCGGATGATTTTTGCTTGTTCGGAAGCTATTTGGGATATTTTTCCGACTTTTTGTAACGCATACAGGCGAATTGCGTTGAAGTGCGATTTTTTGTTAAATTTTTGACAGCTAGGTTCCGATATCCTCCGACAGAAATTGGTCGCAGAATTTATTTACGATGTGTAGTGAAGCGTTTTCTTTTCCGAAAGCGGATACCTCGAATGTAATTTGAGCCTCCGACGGAGTATGCGTCGCGGAGAATTTTCCGTTCCGATGGATACCTCGCTAGGGCCGAATGATAGGTATAAGGAGACAAGGTTTGCGTACTTAGTGGATCAAGGCATGTTGTCCGCGCAGTTTTAAAGGCAGGCACAAAGTACCTCCGCAAGTTTTGGAACTCGGAAGTAGGAAGTCTTGAAATGTGATGAATTGAGGACAATGACTCGGAATAAGCGAGAGAAACCATTCCTCGATTGAGGACAAAAACTCTTTGAGAGTCAGAGACCGTAGACAACTATGGACATTTTAATAAAATGGTGTAAAAAAACTTGAAGGCTAACCACGTGTGGAATATGGTGCCTGACGCGACTTTAATGATTCATTTTTTTGGCGGTTTTTCTCAAGGTCTTTTGTGAGCCAATTCATCAGAGAGTCTTGGTTTAAATATATTTTTGATAGAATGGAAACAAATTAAAGCGCCAGGACAGTTTAATAACAGCAATTTGTACCAGTCAGCATGATATTGCACTGTTTGCAACGACTGCTATTGTCCCGCATATCCTGATTGTAAAGGGTTTTCCAATAAGAGGTGTTACTTTGAATAGCCCGCTATTTTGGTAGCTGTCACTTTTGAAGCTGTTATTTTTTGACGTTTGACAAGTAGAAACTACGCCATTACTAAAAATGGAACGATACACACTTCAACAATGCGCTGAAATTATAAAAATTCACTACAAAAATGGTGAAAATTTTGCAGTCACAGTTCGCAAAACTAAAGCACTTTTGGGTCGTCGTGAAGCACCTTGTCGGACCGCAATACAGAAATTGGTGGAAAAATTCAAGCTGTTCGGACAAGTTAGTGATGTGAAGAATAAAACCCGTGCACGTCGCTCAAGAACAACTGAGAATATTGCTGCTCGTCATTCTTTGGAATTGGGCATTCCACAAATGTGATTAATGATTTTTTTTATGGCCCGAGTTGGATGGTATTGATCTGGACAACGTTTACTTTCAACAAGACGGCGCTACGTGCCACACAAGCAACGAAACCATTGATCTTTAACGGGAAAAGTTTCCGGACCGTGTTATCTCTCGAAGAGGTGATCGCAATTGGCCACCGAGATCTTGTGATTAAACACCTTGCGACTTCTTCCTTTGGGGCCATGTGAAAGATAAGGTCTACGCCAACAGCCCAGCGTCGATTCAAGACCTCAAAGATGGATTTCGTGAGTCTATCGAGGACACAGGGCAGCCACTTTGCGATTTTGTTATGGAAAAAAAGGATGTGGTCCTGTAAGCGTGGTCGTGCTGGACATTTGGCTGATGTTGTTTTTTATTATCAATTCCGCTTTATTATGAAATAAATATCCGATCATTTATCTCAAAAATGGAATTTTTCTTTGAACATCAAAATAACACCTCCTATTGGAAAACCCTTTATTCGAAATTTGTTCCGATTCTACTTTCAAATAGAACAGTTCTCTTTTAAAGTAGAATCGAATTAACTAGTCCTTTTAGTGTCCACTTTAAAACGCTGCGGGGACATTTTCTTATGAAATTACCGAGCCGCAATAAATTTAAGACCAACATTAAACCAGATTACAAGGAAGGCACTCTTTTAATTCCCGATTTACATGCGTCCATAACTCCTGTCACACTTATGGAATTGACACTTTTCGGTCGCCTCATGTGCTGACTGTTGACAGACTATCAAGCACTGTAGCCATTTTCACAGCCATATCTAAATGCTTAAAAAGCAATTTATCCCACTACGAGTCCTATTTCATAGCCTTAATCATCCCTTATGGCCTCCTTCAGCTACCTCTTATTCGCACTCAAATGTTTCACTTAAATATCCTCTTTCATAGGCAAAATAAGAGTCCTCATCTGCCATTTTACATATATTAGTGTAACCCTTTTCAAATTGTTGTTACATTTCAAGTTTGCCGTATTTTTTTTCTCCCTCCTTTTATAACACATCCCCTCATGACCTCCTATAACAGTGCGAGAGATATATATAGAGAAAGCACAAGAGAAGGGCGAAAATCTCAACAAAATTGTCTCACAAAATCTCTCGTATATTATGTGATTTGAACGTATACGAGTGTGAGACATTAAAGGACATTCCAACATGAATGAAAATATGTGTGCGTCGTCTACAGTTTTTCACGTCACACTTCCATTTTTTTTTTGGTAGATATTTTTCGCTTTGCCATGGTACTTAATTAAAAAAGTTTCTCATTGTTGCCATTGCTATATTTCATCCCTTCATATATGCAAAGGAGGAAAATATGAAAAAGGATATACGCCGTAAACCCAGTGTAACTCAAGGGGGCCTTTGAAAATGTTCCTTAAAATTACCCATGGTATCCTTTCTTTTCGTTTTTTTTGTTGCTCCACATATTTATGACGAAGGGAAAAAAGGAAAGGATATCTCTCAAAACAAACTATTGTATTTATCCCTAAGGACGTAGAAAAGACAGGCAAGTTTAAAAAAGAAAGGACCAAACTAACAAGAAAAATCTGCTTAAATGTGCCAATGGGAATTTTCATTTTTTACTTGTTCGTCCCCCTCGCCCTCCCATCTTAACCAAATAAAGGACATTGACGACGATGAGGGTGGTGAAGCAGCACAAAAAAAATATAATACGAATAACAAAATCTCTTCAAAGTACTGCTGTGTGAAAGTGTGAAAGTGTCCCTTCCCTTTAAAACAACAACACTCCACGCTAGACTGAGGTGGTTATGAGATACAACAAAAAAAGCAGGCGAAAGATGAGAATTCATTTATTTATCATGCAAAAGTGGATTCCTTTATGATGATCGCATATGAGTTTTGTCTTTTTATTTCCTTCCCCGTGGCCGATCACCCTAGGACACAGCTCTGCTGTTGTATCCGAGAGATTAGATTTTTTTCATCCGCTCATCCGCTATGGAGAGGAAATAAGAATTAAGTCCTTTTCGGAGATGTGATATGAAGAGAAGGAATGAATGATGCCATATGGGGACATTTGTAGTGGACACATTGTTTGTTTATTGTTCCTGGGGTCAGTTAAACGTCTGTTAGTGGGGACACAGGATTTCAGTTTCTTTCTCTGTCTCTCTTCGACAACTTTGACATGTGCGGGGGTCTACGATAGTCTGATGTCGTGTAAGGACGACGAAAATTTGTTTGCAAAGTTCTTTTTACGTTGTGTGCCCTTTTTGGAGGAAGGGAAACTGTCACAAACACGTACACGGGGTATAAAAGGGAATCTGAAGACGATATTTGTATGCAGTTTACAATTTTGGTGACCGATGAAATGAAAGGATATTGTCAGGTCATCGAAATTGCACAAGTTTGGAATGATTCAACATTTTTGAAGACCCTTAACAATTCCTGTTGCAAATGCGAGAATACATTTTTGCCCTCTCCAAAATTTCGACACGATATCGTCTAAAATATAACCTTCTTCCATGAGGTTCCCAGGCGATTCGCATTTCGTTCACTTCGATTTAACCGGAAGAAGATCTTATTTATCTAAAAATCTCAAGCGACTTATTACGTTTCATGTGAAATCATTAAGATCGCGTCCAATGCGAGTGGAAGAATCCCCAGCGAATCGCCAAAGACCTTGCGGAAGCACAAAATGCGAACATCTAGAAGAAGCTTTAGCGAATGAATACAGGGGGATTGTGCAAACCACAATGGCGGACTATGCGACCTTACAGGAGAAGAACTATATGTTACAGAACACAAATGCAAACCCAATTAATATAGCTTCCTACCGACCTACCCTACTTTCAAAGGTAACCAGTGCAGTCATGAAAAATCTAAAAGATCGAGGAGGTCAGTCCACATTATATAAACCCTTCCATTATTAAACAGTTCTATGCAAGACTGCTTTCGGTCCTTGTTCGCCTCTATACTCTCGCACTAGTCCCAATTAATTATTCCAAGTGCATCACTTACGATCTGGGCGTAATTAGATTTTGTAAATGTGCAAATCGCCCCCCCCCCCCTAAATCATCAATCAATTTCAAATCATGGTTTGTTTTAGTACATTGACTCGTGCAGTACCCTTAATCGGCATCTATTTACCCCTGCACCAGACACAAACTCCTATAATCAGATTATGTGTGCGTTTTGATATAAAGAGGACATCATCGAGTGCATAGAGGCTGCAAATACCGTAATCTTACACTTAGATGTTTGCAGATAGATAACTGAATCAATCTTTGGTGTCGAAGAGAAGCATTAACATTACCCACTTAGGGCCAGTAATGGAGAGTGGATAATTAGTTGAAGGCGGCTTACACAAATGTGTACATGTGTATGAGCCTGAGCTCAAACAAGTCCTATACAGTCAAAGAGCGCATTACCGAGACGCACAACAATTGGAATAACAATGGAGTTATCTCTATGCGAGGAATTGAACTATTTTCGTAGATTATAGTGATTTGGTCTGTTGCAAAATTGGTTACATGTTGTCCCATAGTTGGATGAATTGAGAGATGAGAGTTGAGTCATTGAATCGCTTTTGTGAATAGCTGCTATGCGAGGCGGACCATGTCGAACGATTATCGATTGTCATTTGGTATAAGGGATGTTATGCTTGATCCCGTGTCCTTTGGACGGCATTTAAGTTCGACTTGGGAAGGAGGATATGGAGAGCAGTGTTTCTGGGTAATTTTTGTGCATTTTAACCGGGCAGTCAAATTATTTAAATGGAAATAAATCAAACTTGGAAGCAACTCAAAGGCACTTCTTGACAAATAGCGGGACAGCCGACAGACTCATAATTCGGTACACAATGCGAGCAATATTTTTTGAAGTTAGACTTAATTTTGTTTATTTTTTTAAAAAATCAGATAGTGGAGAATTGTTACTGATTCTAAATTAATTCCCAGATATTTGCTTACTTTTAGGGATAATTAAATTGCATACCTTTATGGGTTAATGAGACTCTGCAACAGGTTCTAACCTAAGATGATTAAATTCGTTTCTATGGAAACATGACGGCGACAAATTGAATGGCAACAAAATGCTTTCTATTAACTGCTAAGCATTTTGTTTGGGAAATTCTTAACTTCATTTTACCAGTCTTAATGGCGACATATACCTACGATTTTTTGTTTCTGCACATCTATGGCACAGTACCTTTCGAGTGATATAAGTTTCATTCTCCTAATTTCATGATAAATACTTAAAAAGTGTACGGAAAGTTTTGATGTTTACGTATTATTATTAATGATTGATTACTAAATGGTGCTCTTCGAAGTCCTATGATATGTCTTAGAACTCGAAGCGAATTGCCCAAGTAATTTCAACGTGATGCGTTAACTGGTCCACATACAAAAAAACAGACATGTAGGGGAGGGACAGCAGTACTTTTAGGTCTGAAATGGATAAACTTGGATAAAATTCAATTTGAAAATGAACCCAATTGGCCACGTATTAACAATCGCTGCGTAGAAGTTATGTGCACGACTGGATAGCACGAAACATTGACTAAAAGGCATCTTTCATCAGTCGATTATTCATGAACCCAATTTTGTGCAAATTCGCAGTTAGGAATTTTCTGATACTGGAAACGTAGCTCATGTTTTCACTGAAAGAAAACCTCTAAAGAACCTTGCGCAAAAATTAAAAGTTACTTGTCAAATATGCTGTAAATAAAATAGATTTTAAACAGGGAACTTAAAGTTCTTAATTTAATTTAATTTAATTTAATTCTTAAAGTATCCTTACATCCAAAGCTAAATTTGAGACACAAGCAGCTTCTTAAAAAACAGTTTCTACGGCGAAAAAAGGAAACACTTTGCATGTTAAAAATACATAAATTTGAAAAATGTGCACGACTGGATAGCACAAAACTCTTCTCCCTCTCACAGGTTAATTTCTACATTAACTTTCTTAAAAGGAGTAGCAGGCAGGACACCAGCAACTAACAATGCAACCATAAAGGAACAAGTTCAAAAAGCCAAACACCAAAATTGCCAAACTTGCATGCGATTTTTATCAGCATGAAACACCCCACCCAAGTCCAAAGTGGGTCACGGCCTTCCAAACTTAAACACAACACTAACGACTAACCTGCGAAGCGTTGCGAAATATTATAACAACAGCTACTCGTACCTACTCCCAGACTTGCTACATTTCATCCACTTCATCATATAATATGACCCTAGTGCAGTTTTCATTATTTTTAAATAAATATCCTCCATCAGAAATTATGAAAACAAAAAGTTTCATTTTAATGAAAACCAATTCCATTTTGTAACCGCCAGGACGCCCCTCATCCTGTAACCTCTGGTCAGCCACCAGAATTCAACCACCATTCACCGACCTTAATTGCAAATCAACGAATGGCATTTGTTCGCTTTTTCTTTATTGCCCTTCTCTCATTGGATTCAGCCCCAACACCCATCATCATCATCCTCGCCCTCGTCGTCGTCGTCGTCGTCGTTGTCGTTCTCGTTCACCATGAGTTAAAACTTTTTAATGCACATTTCACAGTCCTTTCTTCTATTATGGCAGTCTTTTTTCCCGTCCTGGTCCGAGCAACTTTTTGTTTCGGTTTTTTGTCAGCCCCACTGTACGGGTGTGTTCACCAAGAGTGTGTGTTTTTGGTGCAACATTCCTCAGTGATACAACATTCATAACTTTTCCATAGAAATTATTGCTGATGACCTGTCACCAAGACCGAAAGCGATAAAATAGTTGCCCCATGGCAAAAATCCCGACTTCAAGGGTGAACTTTTGTAATTTTCGGTAAAATTCCATTTCACTGTGTTGCATGTGACCGTTGCATTCACCTTTGCACAATGGACCCACCAAAGTTGTATGAGGAGTTCTTTTTTTTTTTAATAACAATGGGTATATATTATTCGCTTGAGCAAAACTTTTCTGGTGTAATTAATGTCGGGAAGCTCAAAAGACACCGAAAAAGGTGCACAATTGCCACTCAGGATATCGCGTTTTTATCTGATAATTAATATTTTTTCTCTGCTTATTAAATGGAAAGAATCAGACACACAAAGAAGGTGGGAGGAGAGATGTCGATTCATAATGATTCGTTTTTAATTTGTCGCACAAAGGACACGAATGATTGTTCATTTTCTGTGAAACGAGTCCTTGGATAATTTATAGATCATAAAATTTTTACCTTGCTACTAATTTCGATTGTTTTCCACGCCAAGGAAGAGCGAGACGGTCCTTAAAAAGAATTTAAGGAAAGGGCTCGATGACAGAGAGTTTATTTTCTCAAGTGGATGTGGTTAATGCATAAGGATTTCCTTTCGTTTTCATTTCAATGGAAGAAATCGGGAAATTCCCGGAGAAAATGAAAATAAAAACTGACAAGAAACCGAAGGAGAAAAAAAAGCGTTTACTTTTGGAGGACGTAGGTATAAGAGATTTTGGGAGAGATGCCACGATGAGGCAAAGTCGACAACCATGAAAATGAATCCGGGATTTAGTCGGCTGGCTGTGGAGGATTTTCAATCAGTTCGGTTCAAGGAGAGATCTTGAACAGGTCGATGGGTTTTCTTCATTTTTTTCCTGAATTTATTATGCCTCGAGGGGAGAAATTCGAATTTAATTATATGGTGATAATTGAAGAGAAGGTAATTTAATAATTTAAAGGGAGTCGTGAATGGGAATGAACCAACAACACTTGAGGGGGGCCGCAGTTCACACAGTTCAAGGCACTTTTTAATGAAACTTAAGACTTTAAGGAAATTTTATCAGGAGAAGAAAACGAAAAGGAAACTAAATGTCAATAATGAGGTCTGATGTCAAATTTGCTCATTACTTTTATTTGACTTCTATTTTTCTAAACAAGAGTTCCAAATTTCTGGATTAGAATTTAAAAAGGTTCTGTCCGTTTATTTTTTTTTAATTGTTTCCAAAATCATGTTTCTTAAAATATTTGGGTTTTCCTAAGATTTCGAAAAGAACAGGTTAAGTTTTAGAGTTCTTTACACTTGCAAGAGAATTTAGACACACAAGAGTCTGTTTTTAAAAATCCGCCCTACACCCATTTTAGAGTAGTTTCGAGAACTCAAATTAGAACTTAAGGGAACTTTGCAAAAAATCAGCTATTTCTCAAATGGTTCTGCTTAACTTTTTTTGGATTTAAAATAAGTTAGAAAAAAACTAAGAACTCCTAGAGGGAACTCATGGAACTCCTCACGAGAACTTTTTACAATTTTGGTTACTGTGTTCACGATATACCTCCACTTGAAAAATGATAGAATTGTGTGCAGTTCTGTAAAGAATTAGTCAACGCAGTTCTAGGAGTTCTCGACCATTTTCCAGCAAGAACTACAATCAGAACTCATGAGAACTAACACCGAAAATAATTAGATTTCAGTTCAGAATGAGATTATCAGTTTTTGGATGTTTTTTCGAATAATTTTCTGAACTATAATCAGAACTCACATGTGCAAAAATATGAAATCCATAGTTCTTCACATTTTTTTTTAAAATCTTGAATTCCTAGAGCACTTTGCTTGGAACTAATGAGAACTCAGGGAAAATAATGTAATAAGAATGATTTTGTTAAGTTCCATCCAAAATCGACGTAGTTCTGTAGTTCAAAGTGTTTTCCTCTAGCTGATAGTTGTACCTAATTTTTTAGACTTCCTTGAGTGCTTTTAGGAAGTCAATTTTCAAACTAATTTGTCCTACCCTTTTCCTCACATGGAACTCGCTTCATGGTGGCACATACTACAGAGAACTTCACAATTTAAGTGCAAACTATCGTCCACCTTACAGCGTACAAGCTCGCTGTGTAAAACATTTAAAATAAATAGAAAACGTGAACAGAAAATTGACACATTCCAACACTTGTCACTCACTGTCTCATGTTAGAAAAACAGACAATAAACACGAACATAAAATGAAAGTTAAATCGATTAATGGCCTACTAGCAAGCACTTACCCCAAAACGGACCCCAACACATTAAAAAATCGAATAACAAATTATTTACAGCCAATCCCCAATTAGTTGTCCCCGTCCCATTAAACAAGGATCCCTTTATCTACTATACTCTCACCACCGCCATTATACGTGATTAGGGTCTGCGTAACTCACCTGAAAGTAAAAAGAAACCAAAAAAAAAATCAATTAGTACATATTTGTCAAATACGGCCTAAAACCCAAGTGCTAAAGCAATTACTCCTGATAACAAAATCGTAAACGGATTGACGACTACAGAGGGACCCCTTTAGAGCATATAATAAACCCTTTAAGACAGCAGGCCTTCGAAAGTCCCAATAAAACCAAACTCTCTTACAGCCCCATAAAGTGTCCCTCGAAAATGGAATTATAGACCGAAACGGGAGAAGTAAACTTTCCAAAATACACCTAAATTGGAAATCCAATTTGTCCGGGGAAATACCCCTGCTGTGCGTTTTTTATGGTCCATCCACCTTGTGCAAACATCCGTCCGGGCTGAGACGAACAACGCAAAACCTCTTGTCGAACTTTATTTATTTTTCAGTAAAATACAGAGAGAGAAAAAAAACTCAGAAACACCATTACTGCGACTTTCTATAAGACTTTTAAGACTAAAGTCAATTAATTTCCTTCCCACTTCATCAGAGTCAACTGTAAGTAAAACTGAAGAGCGAATGGTGTTGCTGCTGCTGCTGCACATGCACCAGTTCACCATCCTTAATTAGCGCAAGCAAGGTGTAATTATTATGTCCAAGCGCTGTCGCTTCCTTAGAGCGAATAAACGCTGTTGGATATCCCCCCCTGATGCTCTTGAACAAAAAGAACACTTTGCAGTTTATAAATAACAACATCTAGGTACTCTTTAATTATTTATTCGAGAGTGCAAAAAAAACGTACACCGGAAAATCCTTCACAGACTTGACAAGAAAAAATCAGGATTTTTCCCGAGCAAATTGTATGCGCGCTGAGTTCTCTTATTTCTTAAGACGAACGGAAGGCGAAAAAAAAACCTAAAACAAACAAACTTTTAATGAAGGTAAACAGTGCAGAAGCACGTGCACACACACACATATAGTAAACACGCGCTCACTTGCACTTGAGTGCTGTCTTTCATGTCCGGTTGTAAATTTTCTGTGGAAATTGGAAAACTTCGCGATACTCCATAACTAGTCGCTTAATAACAAGAAAAGTCAGTGTGTTGGTTTTTTTTTTTAACTGCATTTGTAAGAATCTGTTTGCTCGACACCTCCTAGGCGGGGGGGTCCTTTGAAATTCGGTATAGCAACAGCCAAAAGGAACCAAACTATGCACAGCGCTAAAAATAAAAGGCGAGTGATTGCTTGCAAACTTTTAATCATGTACTCTCTCTCTCAAGTAGAAGCTGAGGACATAAAAAGGAAACAGATTTATTTGTGTGGAATTTCCTTTGCGCCTTTGATGGAAAGTTTCGCGAATCGCGAGTGACTTGCCGAGTGGAGTGGAGTTCGAGAGCAGTTTGCAAATGTTTCATTGAATTTTGACTCGTTTGTCGAGTAAATATGCGCTTCGGGGTGTAGAGATTGTTTAATTTATTTATTTTTAAGATGTGATGCAAAGTCAGGGACAAGTCTGACCAGTAGATGAAAATTCGATCGTCTCTTAGTCACATGTTGCATTGTTTTTATAAACTGTCAGTGTTCTTCTTGTTTAAACGTCAAAGACTGGCACATTTGAGAGAATGTGCAATATCAAAATTTAAGGCAATTTCGAACGAACTTACACCCCGATTCTGGTACATTGTAATTTTTTCCCGTTTTTTCATAAATATGTTCCCTCCCTTGGATCTTTCTTAAAGCAGTATAAAGCAAAAACAAAGACAATAAAAACATAATTTTAATTCCCACTAAAAAGTCTACACAAAAAAGATTTACGCAAAGTTCTGTTATTTGTTCCCTCTTACCCACCTTAAATGTCGGCGAAAAGAAGCAACACAAATGAAACAACTTGACACACGAATCCCAACAGCCCATTTCCAAACTTTTCCCAATGAACGCCACCTGAAAATGTGTCCAACCTGAATGTGTGCGCTGAATGATCACTTTAGAGCGCGCACATAATATTTAACACGCACACTACTGCAACGATACTCACTGCTGCATGACTACTGACAGTGGTATCCACTGAAAGAAAATTGTGGGCGATGTTTTGAATAATTGTTTTGAACATTGCTCAACTTCAGGACAACGCAGGAGGATGTTTTATATCTTAAATGATTCAGGAGAAAATTCACTAAATTCACCTATTTTTTATTTTTCAATCCGACAAGCCATTACTGAGCTAGGTCTGAATGAATAGAATTTTCTTTAAATATATCCGGGATTTTTTTGTAAAAACCACGTTATGTTCCGGGATAAAAAGTATCCTAAGTCCCGACCCAGAACATAAGCAATCACTATGCCAAGTTTCATCAAAATCGGTCCAGTAGTTTCTGCGTGATGCGCGGTCAGGCATTTTTTATTCTGGGTTTTATTATATGTAGAGAAGAGAAGAGATAGAGATTACTTTCTCCCCTTCGTCAACGATCTGTTAAGTCCCTACCAGTACGGTTTTAGGCCCGGTAAGTCCACGACTGACCAAATTTTTACACTACCGCAGTTCCTGGAGAAAACCCTAGAAGTCCAAGTCCATACCCACCACCTGTTTATCGATTTTAAGCCCGCATATGACAGCATTTATAGAGACGAGCTATACAGAGCCATGTCTAATTTTGGCATCCCTGCCAAACTTGTCAGATTGTGCAGAATGACGATGGAGAACGCTCGCTGCTCCATAAAGGTCGGAAACAATCCCACCGAGACCTTTGATGTCAGAAAAGGATTAAGACAAGGTGACGCGTTATCATGTGACTTTTTGTACATCATTCTTGAGAAAATTGTGCGCAACTTGCAAGCCAACACCCCGAAACACAATTTTCCTATCACAGTCTATGGAACTGCTTGCATATTGACATTAATGGCAGAACACAGCGAGCTGTCACTGGTGCGTTTGCAAGTATCAGCGGCAAAAATGGGTTAAGTGGCGAATGAGGGCAAAACAAACAAGAAGAAGGTAGTTAGGGACTTTGTCTACCTCGGCTCCGCTACCAACTCTGATAACGAAACCACAGCAGCAATCAAACGAAGAGTTACACTTGCCAATCGCTGTTCTTTGGACTAAGACGGCAATTGACTAGTAAGGCCTGTCAAGAATCACTAAGTCGACTCTATATAAGACAATCATCATCCCAGTCCTGCTCTATGACTCAGAAACATGGACCCTAACAAAGGCGGATGAAGATCTTCTTTTCCGTTTCGGACGAAAAATTCTACGAGTGATTTTTGCCGAATTTTAAAAAATACCCATCAGTCGTCTAAGATGGCTGGGACATGTAGAGCGAATGGACACCGGTCCGGCCCGAAGAGTCTTCAATTCCAACCCGGAGGGACAACGCAGTAGCGGAAGACCTCGCCTTAGGTGGCGCCCGTAAGTGAAAGGGGACCTCAACCAACTTGGAGTGCGCAACTGGACGCAGTTAGCCAAAGTTCGCGCTTACTGGAGAGGCGTATTGGTTGAGGCCCAGGTCCACCCCGGACTGTAGCGCCACCTGAAGTGAGTAAGTAAGTAAAGTACTCTCTCGCCTTTCTAATACGAATGACCAAATTGTTGACCAAAGACTCACCTTCACGTTGAGCAGTTTTTCGTTACTAATTTTTGTTAAACAAATTGGGGCAAATCCCTCGGAGGCAAATGGCAACAAATGGTTGCACTTAACCACGTCCTACCTGGTCCCACTCTCTCTCAACTGCCATTAAAACATTTTCGCAAATAAAATTTAATTCTCCCCTCGCCCCTCGTCGTGCAATTCATCAAACAATTTAGTGCAAATTGTTTTGTGTGCCACCACAACTGCCCCAAACTCTCACCGGTGCTGTGTCAGTTTGCAAATATATTCCACTCCCTAAATGTGTACAACCCTGTAACAGCCATTTGTCATTCCTATGCTTACCTTCATTAATCTTGGCGTTTGTCAAGATGCAAAAAGCTAAGCCACCCAAAGAGCAGAGAAGATTCCTTCGCATCGTCGTCAAAAGGGAATCTACTCCTCATCCTTCAATCCCTCATACATATTCAAATGTTTTTCCCACTCGCTATAGGTGTGTATTTGCAGTGAAATCCACGCAAATATAATTTATTAAATGCATAAAACATTCGGAGCAAATAAACTGGAATAAATCAAAATCGCACAAGGCAGATGGTGGGGGGCTCTCCATTTGGAAATGAAGAAAAATTATGACCAAACCGAAGGCGAACAACGCTCCCCCCTTGAGAAATTACGTCTATAGATACGCACAGGTGTGCGCCAGGAGTTTCAATACCAACAGCAGTCACTGCTGTTGCGGTGGGTATCGAAAAGTTTTGCGTTTATGGTCGAGAACGAGAAACATTTTAGACTTTCGACTTGAAAATATGCTATCTGTTCGGTTCATTTATCAAGTCAAATGAGAAATGAACATCATCATTTGAAGATGTTGGATATCGCCTTCGGCGGGATGTATTTTTGTTTTCTTTCCCCCGTGAGAAGTCGACAGAAAGATATACCTTGAGGTGCGAACGGACAACACCCAGCGAGCGAGCATAAGTTAGACCATCAGTGGCCTGGTCTCTCTCCCTCTGCGGCAACGCTCAAAATGTTTTATATTATATGGTCAGAAAGGTATTACCTTTTGTGGGCATCAGCATCAGCATCAGCATCAGCATCAGGGACGGTGTGAGTGGCAGATGTGAGAATGAAATGTGAGAGTACATTAAAAATTCACTTTGGAAAATTTATGAGTAGGTATTGCATGTGGCCAGGTTTTGGATGGTTCTGCTGATGGAAATTGGTCTCTATTAGCCTAATTGGTTGTATGATATTTGCGGAGCGGTTTGGGCAAATTTTGTGTAATATTTCAAAGGAATACAGTCAGATGGGCGTTTCCTTTCGAAATTGTTCCAAGGGTGGAGGAGATTTTTTTTTGCCTAAATTTTCGTTTCACAAAGCGTTACGACAACTGAAACTACCTCGATCAAAAATTAGACGCAAATTCATTTTGCAGAAAATGCCACTCGGTTCTGACTTTCTGACTTTGGCGAGATTTCCTTCCAGTGAGGTTTTTTCTGCCTCCAATTTTCGTTTCCCAAAGGTTTACGGCAACTGAAACCACCTCGATCAGAAATTAGACGCAAATTTGTTTTGTAGAAAATGCCACTTGGTTCTGACTTTCTGACTTTGGCGAGATTTCCTTCCAGTAAGGTTTTTTTTTTGCCTCCAATTTTCGTTTCACAAAGCGTTACGAGAACTGAAACCACCTCGATCAGAAATCAGACGCAAATTCGTTTTGCAGAAAATGCCACTCGGTTCTGATTTTCTGACTTTGGCGAGATTTCCTTGCAGTAAGGTTTTTTTTTTGCCTCCACTTTTCGTTTCACAAAGCGTTACGGGAACTGAAACCGCCTCGATCAGAAATTAGACGCAAATTTTGTAGAAAATGCTACTTGGTTCTGACTTTCTGACTTTGGCGAGATTTCCTTCCAGTGAGGTTTTTTTTGCATCCAATTTTCGTTTCACAAAGCGTTACGAGAACTGAAACAACCTCGATCAGAAATTAGACGCAAATTCGTTTTGCTGAAAATGCCACTCGGTTCTGATTTTCTGACTTTGGCGAGATTTCCTTCCAGTGAGGTTTTTTTTTGCCTAAATTTTCGGTTCACAAAGCGTTACGAGAACTGAAACCACCTCCATCAGAAATTAGACGCAAATTCGTTTTGTAGAAAATGCCACTCGGTTCTGACTTTCTGACTTTGGCGAGATTTCCTTCCAGTAAATTTTTTGTTTGCCTTCAATTTTCTTTTCACAAAGCGTTACGGGAACTGAAACCAATTCGATCAAAAAATTAGACGCAAATTCGTTTTGTAGAAAATGCCACTCGGTTCTGACTTTCTGACTTTGGCGAGATTTCCTTCCAGTGAGGTTTTTTTTGCATCCAATTTTCGTTTCACAAAGCGTTACGAGAACTGAAACAACCTCGATCAGAAATTAGACGCAAATTCGTTTTGCTGAAAATGCCACTCGGTTCTGATTTTCTGACTTTGGCGAGATTTCCTTCCAGTGAGGTTTTTTTTTGCCTAAATTTTCGGTTCACAAAGCGTTACGAGAACTGAAACCACCTCCATCAGAAATTAGACTCAAATTCGTTTTGTAGAAAATGCCACTCGGTTCTGACTTTCTGACTTTGGCGAGATTTCCTTCCAGTGAGGTTTTTTTTGCCTCCAATTTTCGTTTCACAAAGCGTTACGACAACTGAAACCACCTCGATCAGAAATGCCACTCGGTTCTGACTTTCTGACTTTGTGCCAGATTTCCTTCCAGTGAGGTTTTTTTTGGCTACAATTTTCGTTTCACAAAGCGTTACGGGAACTGAAACTTCCTCGATCAGAAATTAGACGCAAATTCGTTTTGTAGAAAATGCCACTTGGTTCTGACTTTCTGACTTTGGCGAGATTTCCTTCCAGTGAGAGTTTTTTTTGCCTCCAATTTTCGTTTCACAAAGCGTTACGACAACTGAAACCACCTCGATCAGAAATGCCACTCGGTTCTGACTTTCTGACTTTGTGCCAGATTTCCTTCCAGTGAGGTTTTTTTTGGCTACAATTTTCGTTTCACAAAGCGTTACGGGAACTGAAACTTCCTCGATCAGAAATTAGACGCAAATTCGTTTTGTAGATAATGCCACTCGGTTCTGTCTTCCAGTATTTTTTTTTTGCCTCCAATTTTCGTTTCACAAAGCGTTACGACAACAGAAACCACCTCGATCAGAAGTTAGACGCAAATTTTGTAGAAAATGCTACTTGGTTCTGACTTTCTGACTTTGGCGAGATTTCCTTCCAGTGAGATTCTTTTTGCGTCCAATTTTCGTTTCACAAAGCGTTACGACAACTGAAACCACCTCGATCAGAAATTAAACGCAAATACGTTTTGTAGAAAATGCCACTTGGTTCTGACTTTCTGACTTTGGCGAGATTTCCTTCCAGTGAGGTTTTTTTTGTCCCCAATTTCCGTTTCACAAAGCGTTACGGGAACTGAAACCACCTCGATCAGAAATTAGACGCAAATTCGTTTTGTAGAAAATGACACTTGGTTCTGACTTTCTGACTTTGGCGAGATTTCCTTCCAGAAACGCGTTTCATAATAATTCACGCTTTCGGTTTTAAATTCCCCGCATTTCTTTTGCACAAGCGACCTACAGTTCTGCCTGTGTAAACAATAGTGGCCCAAATACGCTTCCCTGAGGCACGCCTGGTACTATTTTTTTTTTTAATTCTTTGATACGTTTTCTGCCGACGATTCTATACTTGGAGCTACTCTGACACTCTTGGGTTTGTGTCCTTTTTTTCTGTGCGGCTTCTCAAACCAAAAATCAACCCAACATACCAGCAGACACAATTTAAAGTCTGCCACTTTAAGAGATGCCCAAACCTATCGCAAACCGAAAATTCCGCAAGGAAAATTAAACGAAAGAAAAAAGTCCTTCAACTTGCGCCCCCACCCTATGCCACAGAGCGAAAGAATTTCAATTAAGGATCGAAACTTCAACAAGAAACGCGTCCCGAACCCATCTATCCACATTGTTGTCATTTATTTCGCTAGCTCCTTTTCCATTTTGCTACTCGTTCGCTCGGCTAAAGGATATTTATGTGTAGTGCTCCTAATACCACTGTGTATATACATCTCCCTCTCTCTCAGTTACAACTTTGTCCCACAAAAAGGCCATTAAGCTGTCGTCATCAGTTGGCAATAGTGTTTACAGCGAACAACTACCATCTTATGTGTTAATAAGATCAGGACGTGGCTATGATAGCCACTGTCCAGGAGAAAGAAAAACACCCCAGGACAATTTTGTGTGGAAAATCAATTAAATCGACAAAACAAATTTATTGGAATTGTTTCGCTCTGCTGTGCCCGAGAGATTTATATCCTCGCAATAACACAACTGACTTAAATTACAGATTTAATTTTCGTCCCTTTTCCACCGACGAAAAGGTGGATTCTGCCAGTCAAGCTGCACCGAATTTAAACTCATCCACTCCGCGGGTAGCAAAAAAAAACAAATCAAAAGGACCTGGAAACAACAAATGAAAAGGAAAACTCGCCTCTGGCCACTGTAGTCCATTTATCCCGCATCCATTACGGTGGAACGCAGAGCCCAATGAACACCTAAGCACCAGAGCTACGATTTCTCATTCGGTATCTGGTCGTTTGGCCTGCGAAAGCCGGGCTAAGAACAAAGCGGCTATACGCGCAAGTATTTTTTATGCAAATTTAATACAATTTGCTAATTAAAAAGCCTTCGTCGTCGTTTGCAGGATTTTTACAGTCCTTTTTGGTGGGGAATGGCCTAGCCGCACCTTTCCCCTGCAGCTATCTAGCTTGGCTTTGGCAAAATATTTTTCTCTTTGTCGTTCAATTTGTGTGTTCTCGTCCTCCCGATGTCTAACATTCGGGCCAAAAAAAAAACAACCCCCAAACCCGAAGGCTGGCTTGCGAATTGAATTAGCCGAGGCGACGATGGTGTGCTACCGTGTTGTTGGCACGTCCTGTACTCCTTTTTTTGGACTGCAAACTTTTGCATTTCCTCCTACTCTGGAAGCAGACTGATTTGCAACATGCTATGCACTCGATTACTCTCCATTAAGTGGCCCAACTATGTGCCACGGTGTGGAGATAGTATGTTCGAGTGGTAGCGCGGCCATTATTGCCATACGACAAATGGGTGTGAGAGGATATGCATGTATTTCGCGTGGCAACATCCACAAAATTGCCAAAAAATACTCAAAAAGTTCGGTGGCACTTTCCTTCGCTTTTGGCTACAATAAGGCTTCTCCGTTTCTGACCAGAGTGTGATGGTGATTATATTATTATACCAGAGGCTTGTTAATGGGTGATTTAAAACTATTTCCTTGCTGTTTTGTAACAATTAATGTGTGTGTGTTTGTGTGGACAATGGTTGGAAGTGTATACGGTGAACAAGAGTGGAGGTATATGGTGTGGACGACGGCATTTGGCGGTGATTTATTGAAGAGGACACGTGGGCGGATAGAATTCTGGAAACCAACTTAACAAGGCACACATAGTCCGGCGGGAGGGGAGGGGACTGATGCCTGGGGTTTGTATTTCAAGTTTCAACAGTGGTTGGTAATTGAAACTTAAAAGGAAACTTTTCGAGCGTTGTTGGGGGGCTTGGTGTAATAAAACTTGACCCGAATAAGAGGACGTTCGCCGAGAAGTGTGTGTCTGTAAAAAGAAAACATCATGAGATGGTATTTGGACCTTGATATTTGGACCTTGGTATTTAATTAGGCTTCTTGGAATCAAGTCGCACTAGTCCCTTCCGCTGTTGGCGATTGATTTTAATCTTAAAGAAGGATCTGTTTACGCCACACAATCGCTGGAGGTTGTTGTGTCTTATCGAGTGGTGGATTGGAAGGGTGGGCGTAGCCGTTGTGATATTTATTTGGCTGTTTAGTAAAATAGCACGTCTACCCAAGAGCCTAGCTTTACACCGAATCCAACAGCCTTGAAAACCAGTAAAAATGATCTGAAACTCATTAAAAAATGCGAGAGAAAGAAAGTGCAGACCTACGCTCAAAAGCCATAGTGAATCTCGACCACGAGGGAGACAACTTTTCATCGTAGATCATCAAGAGCGACGAGGCCCCTTTCCATCTCTGTGGATGAGTAAATAAGCAAAATTATCGCTTCCATAATACCCGCTTCATCAACGCCACGGGCCAAACGACTATCGTGGACTTCGCGGCCACGCTCAATGAGTTTCTTCTCTCACAATTGGAAAGATTTGAACTGGAGAACATGTGGTTCCATGGCGCATACAGCACAACCAAAATGCTGAGGGCTCCATTTCCGGGTCGCCTTGCAACCGGCAGTGGAATCGCGGTCTTTGAATTGATAGATCAGCGACTAACGTGATCCACTGCTGCTTTGGGTTGCTAAAAATATTGCGATCGTACATTTTGGCGCCCTACGTGGGGCTTTAATTCGATATTTTACGTTAAACAATTTTATTTCATTTGTTGTTCATTATTAATTCATAATAAATGCTCCAACAAAGCCCTTTCTATCTTTAAAAGGAGCGCGCGCTGTCTTGTTGAAACCACACGTAGTTGATGTCCATGTCATCCAATTCGGGCCAAACGAAGTTGGTAATCATCGACTTATACCGCTCGGCGTTGACGGTAATGGTATGGCCAAAAAAATATGGACCGATGACGCCGCCAGCCCTAAATCCCCCACAAACAGTGACTTTTTCGGGATACATTGAACGCTCTTGGATCTCATGTGAATCGGCGAAGAAAGCACGTGACAGCAGGCGCAGCGCAGGGGTCGATCTTAGGACCAGACCTCTGGAACGTTTCCTACGACGACATACTTAACATGGAGATGCCCGAGGATGCCTTTCTGGTCGGGTACGCAGACGATATCGCCGCGGTGATCACGGCACGAGACACCGATAGCGCGCAAAGGAAATTGAACCAGGTCATGCGGAGCAAACTGAGATAGTCCTTCTCACGAAGAAAAGGATCCCGACACATATTGACTTCCAAATCGGGGCAGAAGTAATAAGAAGCAGTGCCGCGGTGAAGTACTTGGGACTGAGGCTCGACACAAAGCTATCCTACTGGCAACAAATAAAGGCAGCAACGGAAAGAGCCTCAAAAACAACTGCATCACTGAGCAGACTGATGACAAACGTAGGCGGCCCAATGGTCAGTTAGCGAAGGTTAGTCATGGCGACAACGCATTCCATCCTTCTGTACGGCAGCAAAATTTGGGCAGACGCACTTAAACAAGAGATGTACCGAAAACAGATGGCGGAAGTCCAAAGACGGTGAGCTCTACGCGTATCTAGCTCTTACCGAACGGTTTCGGAATCAGCCGTCCTAGTTATCGCGAGTGTAACTCCTATCGACCTCCTAGCGGCGGGAAGAAAACATATCCGCGATAGAAAAGCGGAAATTGGCTCTAAGGCGGCTGCGGAAGAAGCGAAACAGCTGACCTGACAGCAAAGAACGGTTGGATTCGGAAAGTAGAGGACGCTGGACGGCGAGACTGATCGAAAACGTGACAAAGTGGAACGAGCGTAAACACGGCGAAGTAAATTACTACGTTACCCAGCTTCTTACTGGACATGGCCTTTTCAACGCTTATCTCCATAAAATGGGGAAAACAGGGAGCGAACCATACGTTCTTCGCCTGCACCTGATGGATAGCTGAAAGAAACACCCCTTGGATCACTGGTCGGAGCCATTACACCGGATAACATCGTCAAAAAGATGTGCATCAGTGACCAAAACTGGAAGCGTGTATGCTCTTTCGTTGAAAAGCTACTGAAAAGGAAAAAAATGGAGGAGGACATAAGTAAGTTGATGAAAGCCATAACGGCAAGAAAGAATAAACCCGCAACGGTACCCCTAGGGGAAAGAAAACGACACCACTTTGAAGTAATGCGCAAGCGGTTCCGGAGTGCATGGTGTCAACTGAAAAAGGGGTTAAGAGGTTTTTTAGTGAGTAGTGGGACGGAAGTCTCACAATACTTGAAACAGAACGGGACTGTTTCTCGTGCGTATTAGCGTTTTTTATTACCCCCTTGGCAAAAAAATGCCCGCTATTAACTGTCAAAGATCGGAAGAGCCTTTAGAGGTTACACCAATTTTAAGCCGTCGGCATATATTTTCAAAACTTACAATGGCGAGATTAAACGAAAAAAATGAGTGCCTTTTATGAGCTACAAAAAATTTAAGCTAAATGCTCGTGAGGACTTTGACTCCTTTTTTAGAATGTTACCTTCAATCTTTTGCTGATCTGGACGACCAAAATTGCTGTCAGGAAAATCTCTATTCCACTTTTTATACGGTCATCTGAGAGAGTCCCGAAAAACACAGTTTTTGTTCAATTTAAGTCACTCTAGCCTCTAGGCCATTAGTCTTTTCTTTCCTCTGCAGCTATTCCAAAGTAACAATTTGACTTCGGTTAGGTTCGGATTTGTAATTTCTGTAGAATTTCGATAGAGCTTCTATAGTACTTGTTAACCGAAGTAGAGCAATTTCGAAGGGGGGGGGGGGGTAAATAGCCCCGGTAGCGCCTTGCCGAAGTCAAATTGTTACTTGGGATTGTCATGTCTGAAAATTTCCTTCCCTCATAGTCATAAGTGATCACTTGAGACCCGCCACTTGTTCCACGCCCAAAAATTACCCAACAAAACGACAATAAACATCAGATCGGCAATTTTCATAAATTCTAAATGGAAATTGAATTTTTTTAATGCACCTTCCTAAATTGCTAAATATAAAACAAGCACATTCCGCCAGCGATGACACAACCAAACGACAGGATAGGACAGAAACGGGGGTACTAAACTCTCGCCAAATCGCTTGTATTTTTGAAATGGGGAATTTATTTCAATTTCCCGCCCACTTAAAAATGTCTATCAATCGCAACCGAATGCGACATTCAACATCCTTCGTCAATTGCACTATGACTCAATTTGCCATAACCTCAAAAGCACAATTTTTTCTTCTCTCGCCCACGGTTTTATTGAAATCCGCTTTGGCACCCAGGCTCGGCATAAAATTTCCTTTATTTGTCAATAAACATTTTTTGCTCTCTGTATAAAAATTAATCGACAAACAGCTGAAAAGATACAAAAACAACAACAAGCAAATCCCAGAAACATCTTGGCCATTAGGGGGCAAAAAAAACGCACATATCAAACATTACATTTCATACAACATTTAGCTGGGTATACATTATACAAGTGCAGAAAGGATATAGCAGCGCGCACCATTAAGGATGATCCCTAAACTGCATCCCACTCCCCGGTGGACAATCATTCATTCATACGAGCCGAGGGAGAGATCTTTTATTTTTATGGACACCCATGAGGATGTGCGCCAGATATGCCAAATATTATTCCATCTGTATGTGTTGGTCAAGAAAGGACATCATCAAGCATCGGAATAAACATTTTGATGGTTTTTCGAGTGGAATTTTTTTTATTTTCAGACAGGCATCGTATATATGATCATCGCAAGGACTTTATGGCGGTATTATTGGTATTCAAATTCTTCCTTTTTCTTCCTATGATGGGGGGAGGTAAAAAACTTCAAAATTGTCCCCAAATGGGTTTTTAGAGGGCGGTTTAACTTGATATCCTCACTTTGATGTTGTACGTCTACGTTTGGCGGCCGACGACGGACGTCTTCCTGGAGAGATGCTTTAATAAGTCAAGACATAAATGATAAATTGGGTAAAACCGCACCAGTACCATTGCCGTCACATCATTCACGTTACTTTCTGCCGCGCTTAAATATATCCTTATAGGGATTCGTGTTTTTTTTTCCGTTGCCGCTTGAATGCAGATGTAAGATGCTGTGTGTGGTGGGTCGATCAGGGGAGTGGTGCGGTAGTGTTGGGTTGGGAAGGATTTATCGTCTCGAAGGGAACATTTTCTATTAAATAAAGTGGGGGGTATTTTGCTATGCCGCCCTTCCTGGGTAGCTGTGTGTTTCTTTTTTTTTCGTTTATTATTATTATTCTGCTTCGAAATCGTAAAAACTTTTACAAGTTTATGTTAGAGTATGTATATCAAGAGGAGCCGGCACACACAGTGGCGATGACTTCAATTAGAGTGTTTCTTTTTATTTCATGGATTTTGTTGGTTTTTTTTTTGTCCCACTCTGTGCGTGTGTAAAGTTAAAAGTATTTTTGTGCCAATTTGATGTGCTAAACCTTGAAAGTTACTCGGGTGTGGATACATAATATTTTGTTTCTCTCTCTCTTGGCTAAATGGAACATTGCAGTAATAATCGGGGGAAAAAAAAGGAAATTTAGGTTGCGCCAGTAATAAAGATGAGGACGAGAAACAATTCATAAGTTTTAAGTGAATTCGTGTATTTTAATGCGGTAAATGTTGTTACAAGTTCTCATGTTACCGAGTCGGGGGAGTTTTATACACAAGGCTATTAAAAAATGTGAGGGCTATTTTTCATTGCATACATTCTAACAGTTTGTGTTGATCTATGAAAAACAGAAGAAAAAAATCATTGCATACTTTTGGAAGGCATGCAATTTACGCAGCAACAATTCGGCAAAGTTTTTATTTTCATCATAAGAAATCTGCCCTGGGATGCACCAAAGGAGGTATTCTTAAACCAACATGCTACTTTAACAGCCTCGCATGCATGATGGGTCATGAGCTGAGGGATCATTCAACCCGGTCGCTTCATTTAAGGTACTTCTCCTGCATTATCCGTCTAAAGTAGAGTTGCAATTCCCCGAGGTGGAGCATTAATTCCTAGACAGACAACTCAGTGAATTTTCAAATTTGACTATCTCTTCTCTTCTCTACATTATAATAAAACTGTAGAACAAAAAAATGCCTGACCGCGCATCACGCAGAAACTACTGGACGGATTTTGACGAATCTTGGCATAGTGATTGCTGATGTTCTGGGTCGGGACTTAGGATACTTTTTATCCCGGAACATAACGTGGTTTTTACAAAATAGTCCCGGATATATTTAAGGAAAATTCTATTCATTAAGACCCAGCTCAGTTATGGCTTATCGGATTGAAAAATAAAAAAATGGGTGAATTTAGTAAATTTTCTCCTGAATAATTTAAGATATAAAACATCCTTCTGCGTTGTCCTGAAGCTGAGCAATGTTCAAAGCAATTATTCAAAATATCGCCCAGAATTTTCTTTCAGTGGATACCACTGTCAGTAGTCATGCAGCAGTGAGTATCGTTGCAGTAGTGTGTGTGATTATTTTGTGCGCGCTCTAAAGTGATCATTTAGCGCACACATTCAGGTTGGACACATTTTCAGATGCTGTTCATTGGGAAAAGTTTAGAAATGGGCTGGTGGGATTCGTGTGTCAGGCTGTTTCATTTGTGTTGCTTCTTTACGCCGACATTTGAAGTGGGTAGTAGGAATTAAAATTATGTTTTTATTGTCTTTGTTTTTGCTTTATATTGCTTTTAAAAAGGTCCAAGGGAGGGAACATGTTTATAAAAAAACGGTGGGTAAAGCAAGGCGAGCACGGGTCATCTAGTTTGTAATATGCGGGAATTCGTCTACGGAAATTTACCTTTCAATTGGTGAATATTTCGAAAAATCGGTCCGCACACAACTCCGCAATCGGTACGACAAAAAGACCAGATGCATGTTTGCATATGAACCATCCTTTGACAGTTAAAACATATTCCTGCCCAATTTTTCAACTAGAAACTTAATACGATAACAACTCATTCATTTGTAATGGTTAATCTGGCAAAAATATTCGTTATCTACAGTTTGCAATCCCATCCCAGCCACTCCCAGTGCCACTCGATTCTATAAATACAAGTAAACCTGCGCGAATGGTTGTAAATCATTATTTCACACATACCACTACTTCGTGTGCATGAGCCCTTTTTGTAAATCTAATAAAATCTACGAACATCGGGAGAATTCAATTTCAACAAAGCCATCCGATCAACCAATAAAATTCTATATTTCATCGAAATATTCTATTTCACAATATCCAGTTGTAAAAAAAAAAATAAAAAAAAATAGATAGAAATAAATGGAGCATTCCCGAATCGCAACTAATCCCTATCCATGGCTTGTAGGGAACACAAAAATGAAATAAAAAAAAGGGAATCACGAAAGGTCGTTAGGACTTTCAACTTTCCCCCGCACATGTCAACCGTTATTTCTCTTGATTAATCGAATACACGATGCAAATTTGATAGCCTTAAATGTTTCTCCGATGATTCGTCCCCTTTCCATCGAATCCAGGCCAACAACATACAAACAAAACAAAAAATGTTTGTGAAAAGATAAACCATACACATCCTGAATCCTTCATTTGAATTTGAGAGTTCTTCAATTTAATTGGCATTTCGTTGCAACTACTGCGAATCTGGGAAAAATAAAAACCCAACTGAAAAGGGATACACGAAAAGAAGCCAAATTGAGATGAAAGGACCGGCAGGGATACACAAAAAACAAACGATGTCATTTTATATAGCCTCTCTAACTGGATAGACGCATGCAAAACAGTTCATCTGGGAGCGCGCGCTGCCACTCCACTCCACTCCACACTACAACAAAGGACACAAAACATCAAAATAAGAATTCACTTTAATGCTGATTGATGAGCATCGCAAAACTTATGACACCATCATAGTAATAAATTATTTCCTCCCCCCATGCGTACGCACGCCACCCTTCCCTCCCTCCCCCATTGTGCTCGAATTATTATTTGTGTATTTGTCATAGCCTAATGTGTGAAGCTAGATGTGATTTGATCTTTTCCTGTTCAAAATGGAGGCGAGAAAATGATTTGTTGCCCTATTGTGTTGTCTGCCAGAACTATTAGCAATTTATCCTGCGCGTTTCGATTTTTGTTTTTCACTCTTGTCTGGCATCTTTTGTTCGCACGCAAAATATGAGAAATTCCTGCGACAAAATTCCAGACAAATGCGATGGAATGGAATTTTTATGGCTTCAATTTGAGTGTTTATGATCTCAGTTAAGGCGGGGATTTGTTACCGAATATATCTTGTTGTTTTTTTTACATACACATTTCCAACGGAAGTAGATTTGATTTTTATTTCTATCGATGGCTATCTAGAAATCGAGTGGTGCCCTTTCAGATTTTATATTGCAAAGCGCGCGTTGGTTGTTTTTATGGTGGGATTTGTGCGGCTAAATCAGTCAGAGCGGCCGTATACCGTATGTAGTTGACCATTTTCAATACGCAAAGCGATTTGTTTGCGATGCAAAATGAGCGAGCGAAAAAAAATAATAACATTCGGTTTATTAATAGAGGAAGGACGATTTTCAATAACCAACTCATCTGTGGGACTTATTACGGAGGATATTGAATGTGTGCAAGTTTGCGGTCGACGTTGATTGCAGTCCTCGAAATCTATCCAGCAATCGATGATTTTTGCAAAAAATAGAGGACACAGGGCTTCTAAGCAAAGCACTTGTGATAGACGGGACGAAGTTAATGAATTTTTCTGGTCTTTGAGTTGTCAACTGAGATGGATAAGCTGGACGCATTGAACGTTAATATTGAACGAAAATTTTACCACACTTTGTGACAGTAGGAATAGGTTTCGGTCATGGATGAAAGAGCTTTAGGATGTTGGAATTTTAGAAATAGGACAACATAGACTGAAGTACGAAATAATTTTCCAGTAAAAGATGACATGATCAGTTGGCAAGTCGTGTATAAAAATAGATCGAAACGATATTCAGGGGGTAACTGGAATGGAATTAATAATTTATTGCTTTTATTGAGGATCATCTATCAGCGATTCACGATCGCGATGGCAATTGATCGTTTTACACGAGGAGAACACGGGGCAGTTGGCAATTCACCTTCGTCCATCAAAATACACCTTAAATGAAACGACTAGTATCAAATATTTTTTAGTTACATTGAGGATCAGTGACAAAAAAATAGAGTGATTCACGATCAATGTATCAAATGATCGTTAAAAGTGAGTTGAAGCAGTTGGCAACTCATTTACAACACAAAACTCCATTTATTCCACCGTTAAATAATTTCACCAAAAAGAGTTGGTCAAACTTTTTAATTAAATACTCGCCGAGGATCATAAAATATAAGAAAGTGTTTACATTTCACAGGCCATTTGCGTTAACTTTCTTCATAAAATTGTTAAATGAACCAGAAGGTGTAAGAGACTATTCCTACATTTTTAATAGCGACCATATAAAAAATCCCATTCATTGCAGCCAATACCAGAAAGAGGGATACAACAAGAAACAGCAACAAAAATACCATAGACATACCAACCCTGCCCTTGACGCATATAATATTAAACTGGCTAGTACATTCTGGTGCACTCACTTCGCTGGACCCTTGATTTTCTTCCTTCGTCATCCACTCATAACCGAAAATGCGAAGTGAATCCTTTATGCCCCCCCCCCCCTCTCTTGATATTAAAATTCATCAAGTTTTCATTAAAAAAAAGATGAGAGTAAAATGCAAAAAGGCCCCACGGAAACCGACCGACAACACAAAAAGAAATAAAACACGTCGAAAGAAAATTATGAAAATAAAAACGAAATAATTTTTCATTATGAAAAACCATAAAACAACATTAAAAAAAAAATACTAAAAATAAAAAAAAGAAGACGACGACCCCAACAACAATGAAAAATACGAAAAGAAAAAGCATCGAGCAGAAACTGGTGGTTTGGTCCTTGCCAGAGGCCAGGGCACTGACTGCAGCTATTATTACATCAGTTGGTAATTCTTCTTTGAAAAGGATTTTTTTGCCTTTCTTCTATTTTGTATAGCTAGGTAGACTCGCTGGTGATAGGGTATATGCATTGGTTAGTTGCTTGCATTGCGGAAGAATGCCAAAAGGACGACTGATCATTCAAAAGTGATCAACGATAGATAAACCTTCCATATGTTCATGAGTAACTGCTGGTCCGAGAATGCGAAAATTCATTTTAACATAAACAAGTGTCACGAATCAAAGGACTCACAGATTTCAAATTTTGCTATGTTGAAACACTGAAACGAGCAAAGGGGTTTGTACAGAGCATCCCTTAAATTAAGGTTGGATAAAACAAGTAAAGCGCTGCACTTATAGGTAGGCCCGAACATTTTCAGTTTGTAGAAGAGTTTCGAAATGTCTGTATGGTGTACCCTATACAGTATAAAATGGGCGACCTTAGGGCCCCTGTTGCATCGAGCAGATTCCCCTTTTCGAAATCAAAAACTCTTATGAGCGAAATAAATAAAAGTCTTGAAACGTAACGTTCCAAAAGGACTAAATGGGTTTACTTAAAAACTTTGTTGAATTAACTTTAAATATTTTCTTAAGTCACAATGGTTCTAAATGGAAAACTTTGCAAATGTGAACTCGTCAAACTCAGCCTAGGTAGTAAAACTATTTTAACTATGCTTGGTCCTCAAAATCAGTTTAAGTTTCCGGGTTATTAAAAATATAAATATGTACATTCACAATGGAAAAAAATCCATTTAAAATTACCTATCTATTGTGACCTACAAAATATTTTAGTTGAAGTTGAACAATGATTATTAGTAAGGCTCTCTGTTTCCAATTTATGTCTTCCTAACCTGGGGCAATTGAAGTGTAAATCGAATGTTTAAATGCCATTAGGTGGCGCTACTTGTTTGTGCAAAGATATTTCATCATATATGTCTTTTGAGAGGCTACTCTTACGACAGATTATAAGTTAGTTATGTCCCTAGCTCATCGCAATCATTGCGTGACGTTAAATTGGTGAAACGAATTGAAGGGACCTGCAGTTTTACTCTCAAATGGTTGTCAGATCTTCGCAACAGATGGCGTTCTATAAAAAAAACTTTCGACATCATTTCTGGGGGTTAAGCCGTACACCCCTCACTCAGTCGACAAATAAGTTCACTAAAACACATTTTTTTAAATAAATTCAAATGCCCGTTTAAATTTTAACAGTCGCGCTTAATTTATAGGGTGCTCTAGGAGCTTCCCGCCAATGATTAAATTTCCTCTGTACATCTTTTCCCCAGCTAATATACCCGCACACTCATATAAAAGTCAAAAGCTAAATAAAAAAAAAAAGAATCAAAATTATTTTTCATTACAATGCGAAAACGAAGAGATTGCCATTGAAGAGGGAAAAGAAGACTTTTGCGGGGGTTAGAGGTCGGTTGAGGTAATGAGAGCGGCACGAAAACCGCTACGCAAAAGTAATGCATTTTAGTTGCTTGTGGGGCTTCCATTTCGTGTGAAGCTGAGTGTACACTGCAAAAGGCTAACGATACTGTGCACCAGCATATTACCGGGTTGCAGATTTACAATGCTAGTGTAGTTTTAAAGGTAAAATATTTTTTTTCTTTTTTTTTTTCAACTTCAAATATAAAAGGAAGAGCCAAATGTACAAGTACAAAGGTGCATGCAATTGCAAATAAAGACGAGGCTGATGAAGGTACAGTAGTATGCTTCGTGAATTGTAAATCGTAAAGTCAAAAACGCGCTGCAAGTGAAGGGAAATGTGCTGGGATTTCATTAAAATATTATAAAAGAACTTGCGGTTACAATGGAGGATAATGCTCGCGAAGGAGGTTCATTAAAAGAAACATCAGCTTGGATGAGTGGCAGTTGGATTGGTAGCGGTTTTTCGGGTTAAAATAAAATTCACTTAATGTGCGGGATTAATTTTTTAAAATTGTTGGATGGGGGAGAGACATTTCTTTTGTAGTTTTTAATCAAATGGTTGAGAGTCAGACAAATGTTGATTTTACTAGTTATACGTAGGGTTTGCTTAAAAATTTTAAAGATTCAAAAGGCTAAGGATTCACACAGCAATCCGAATCAAATCATAAAAATCTATATATTAATCGCCGACACAATTTCTTTCGGTACATATTTACCCAACCTAAAAAGGACCAATTCAAACTTTTCTTTTACCATATTGAAGCGATCCACTCTTAGATGTGTCGAAAAGAGTAATAGTTTGAAAAAACTATTTGCAAAATAGGTAAAATCATGTTTTTAAATTTACCTTGGTCACAACCACAACACTGCGCATACAAAGAATGAACTGTGTGGTCGATAAAAATGGGAAATGTGCATTTAAAAAAAACGTTTCCCCCAAAACTATGCAACA
Organism: Cheilosia pagana; assembly: GCA_936431705.1. Lineage (NCBI taxonomy): Eukaryota > Metazoa > Arthropoda > Insecta > Diptera > Syrphidae > Cheilosia > Cheilosia pagana. The sequence goes on from OW386169.1 coordinate 2,845,895, forward strand.
AAATTTTTATTAAAAGGCCCTCTATCGACAGTAGAAGCCTGCAAATATAAACCATTCAAAAAAATATGATCGCAGTACTATTTGGTTTCAAAAAGATTGGATAAAGTTTTTCATTCGAAAAGGGTTCATGGTTGCGTCTCCTTTTACTCTGGGAAACATGATTGGAACGTGATTTTTCCAGAGCTGGTAGATCTTTTCTATACCTTCGTTAATCCACTAAACACCTCCTGGCGCAAAAATGTCTTATGAAAGAATATCTCAGAAATTCGGCCTTGTTTTTAACGCGCCCAACTTTTCGAGATTCTACTGTAGTCCCTTAAGATACCCAGTCTTATTCAGCCATTTAAGCAATTCAAACAAATACTTCGTTGCAAACTATCACTCAACTCCATTCATCACTCTACTGTTGCTGACTTATCCCACCTTTCTAGCTTGACTTGTCATAATTAGCAGACATCCTTTCCCTATAAGAAGCAAGACAAAACCTGCCCCTCTTCTCTGTGAATCACTAATTTAGCAAACGGCAAACTTTTCATCTGCACATCTTCAACTTCATAAAAACGTAACGGCAATAATCCTCCGCCAGAAAGACCAACACACACATCTAGGAAAATGATGAATTTGCACAAAAAAAAAGAGGAAAAAAGTGCGATAATGTGTTTTTGAAGAATCACAAGGGGAATGATTGGTGGTAGCAGCCAGCAGGAAACTTTTCCCCACCCCGAATATATTCCTAGTCGAAGCAAAGCTGCAGGGAGAAAGGGCAAACAGAGAGAGAAAGAGACGAAAAAACTATGAGACAGCGTGTTAATCCTCTATGGAATAATTATCAAAGATTTTTAGCCGGGGAAAAAGTTCCCAGCTATACAAATCTCATCTCATCCATATCGACAAATCGAAAGTTCATTTGTTCGCCCGTGCCGCCCTGCCAACCACGCTCTGGTGATATAATCCCCATTGGAGACGCGTGAGAGGGATGATCATTTATCATCATCTTTCACGGAGAGATGGCTCTCTTTTTCGATGCTAAATGGGGGGATGGTTGTTTGTAGCCGTCACGATAATCCAATGGGGGATTGAATCGCTCTCGCAACGAGGCCAGTGACGACACAATTGTTGAGGATGGCGATGCCATATTTCGATCAAACGCGAACGGAGTTTTATAGATTTCCAAACAAAGTCACACGAGATTTCGATCTTTAAGCTGAGTGTCAACAAGTACACTTCCAATCGGGGTCAGTTGCTTTCGTCGGGCACATTTACATTTCATCAAGTGCTCCTCAACTTAATTGGGAATAAAATTAGCCGCCGTGTACATTTCCATAAATTCGGTTTATTCTTCAGGACATCTTCGGTTTAATGTTATGAGTGGTAAGCATATTTCAGCTTGGAGAGTGCGTCTAGGATGGGAAGTAATTGAATGGATGTTGAAAGGACTTTTTGTGGCTTTATGGGCAGGTCGTAAAAAATACCGTCTTTCCTGTGTAGGGAAATCCCGACTAATGTTGGATGATTGTAAAGATTATTATGGTGAAACATAAAAAAAAACTAAGCTCCTTCCTACAGAAATAAATCGGATGGCAGGTATACCTCCGCGAAATTGTCAATTCGAGGAAAGCTGGAATATTATTGCAAAAACTTGGAATTTAAATACGCTTTTTTCAGAAATTCAGAGGACCATTTTATGGGCTGAGTGTGAGTGCCTTCCATAAACAGGAAGCTTCGCAACCAAATTTTTTAAATGTAATGAACATTGACTACTTTTAAGGCCTACGCGGGGTTTGGTTGTTAAATTCCGCCGCTGAATGTTTAAAGTTCAGGGCAAGTTCTTGGAAATCAGGAAATCGGGGCTTATTTAAAAAAAATCAGAACTTTGGCCGCATCGAATCAGTGGTTAGTGTGCTGGACAACTGAGCGAAAGGTCACAATTTCGATCGCCGGAAAAATACACTTTTAGGAGTAAAGACCTCTCATGAGACAAAATTTTCAATGTAGCTGCTACAATACGACGTAAAATCGACGGTTTTTGTGCAAAAAAATAAATTTGTGAAAAATACTAGGCTTGCCAAACTGCTTGAAAAAGTGCTGCCAGAAATTTTATATGATTTCAATAAACTCTTCAAAAAAAAAAGAAAAACTGACTCAATTGAAATGCTACAAAGAAACCATAAACATGTTCGAAAGTCTGCACCAAAGACAAATAAAGGACTGAGCAAAAAAAATAAATAAAACTGCAACTCTTGAGCAGCAGCAATCAAACCAAGATTTGTTACCACTCATTTGAACTTTAACCCCAAATCTGTACGTATACCCCGCACCTACTGGCCTATACCCAAACCAATCTACAGTTCCACTCGGTAATCCCTTTGCTCACTTAGAACTCAAACCCCAAAAATACTGCCGCCACCATAAAGAAATCCCTTTCAGCCGAAACAATTTCCACATGATGTGATCTTCAAAAGCCCTTCAAACAACCAATTAGAATTACCTCGCAATCCAAAACTCACAACATACATCCATACAGCCTGTCCCTGCCCATTCGTCTTCGAACTTGTACCCAGCAATCAACCCTTTTCGCAGTGTAGTCATAGTCATCTATCTGCCTGTACATATATAGAGAGTGAAAATTTCGCAGACGTTAATCACTGTTTGAATTTTCCACGCGACAGCACATACACTCAACCAGCGACCAAAGTTTCAACGTTAAATTAAAATCCATCCCCGCATCCAACGCCCTGCAATGCCAACCATTGGAAAGGATAAAGGATGAGTTAGTAACTGACAGAACGTAAAGCGTGTGCGATTGGGTGTGTGCGCTTAGCTCTTTTGCAAGAACATGTGTGCGATAGACCAATTTCCAAATCCAAGTTAATACAACTGTCAAAATATTTGACAACGGAACTATACAACACAACGACGAAAAATTTTGTAGTTTTAGTGAGCCGTGTATCTGTGTTATGTGTGTGTCGTATGTTGTGAACGTATAGTGTATTACTTGACAAAGGATTATGCTCCAGTGAAAATCCCTGTTAATTTGATCAGGCTTCGATTTGACACATATACAACGAATTGTGCTGATGGGTGGGGACTTGCAGTGGTGGGCTGAACGGTGTAGAGGGGAAGGGGGACTTCGAGTGGATACATTCGAAATCTAAAATGCCACCCTGTTAACCAAATTGAAAGCATAATTTATTAAGGGAGGCAATAAGGATTAACTGGTAGGATAAAACCGATTGGGTTCGCATCGGGGTAGCTAGATGTCGTGCTGAGCAAGATAGCGATAAAATTCGTGTCGCAGCTGAACGGAGCAACAGTCGGGATGGCAAGGGAATACAGTTGTGTGACTGGAATGGTTTTTGCATTGGGAATTTCATTAAAAAATGTGTGAATAAAATATGCAGCGAAGCGCCCGACTCCAATTAGGAAGTTTCGAAAATGTTCGAAAATTCGAAACTCAAATGTTCGAATATAAAAACTTTCATAAAACGAACTTTCCTTTGAAAATGATGTCGGAAGGCTTTTACGTGTTCGCCGATGTATTTCTGTATCCATTTCGAAATTTCGGACAGTTATTCGAAATTCGGAATTTTGTTAATAAGCAAAGGTTTCAAGTTGCAAAGCGATCATACGTTTGTATTTCGATAAAAAGCAGAATATAGCTGAATCCATCTTGAAAAACATCATGAAAACATCTCCTTTTTGATATTTCGAACATCTCCAATTCGAAATTTCGAACAATAATTCGAAATTGGGAATTTTATGTATATCCAAGCAAAGGTTTCAAATTGCAAAGCAATCATACGCTTATCCAAGACTGTATCAAAAGCAAACTAAAGCTGAATTCATCGAACATCTCCAATTTGTTATTTCGAACATCTCGAATTCGAAACTTCGAACAATGATTCGAAGTTGAAAATTTTGTTAATCTTTAAGCAAAAGTTTCAAGTTGAAAAGATATCATTTGCTTATCCAAAACTGTATTGAAAGCAAACCACAGCTGAATCGAACTGCGCATCTAACTTGCCACTCATACTGTGCCCTAAGCCCATGTGATGACATTAAATCGAAAAAGCTGCACGCGTGAACTTTGGCCATTTCCTGCGTTCACCCCCAACACGTTATCCTCGCTGCTCGTATCCGACTACCATGCTCTCTGATTTTTCCCATTCGCTTGCTGCTGTGTCAAATATGCCACTAGTATCACTTGACAAACACGTTCAACCCGGCCGGCGGCCGCCACCCCCCTCACTCTATCAGCCTTAACCAGCACGATTATCCTGTCAACAGAATACTAATTAGAATTTTATTTATACACGACGATGTCCTTTTTACCAGCTGTGTGTTTCTGTATATATCTGGTCTGGTGAATGTCCTTTTCAGCTACTCGATGGTCTGTACGTTTTGGCAGTGCAATTTCGGGAAGGGGGTGACAAAAAGCTCTCCTGGGGGGCGTAACATCGTGTATATGTGCGGCGTTCAAAGTGTCACAACTTATTTAATAAACCGTTTAGCATCTTGATGGGTAAATGGCATGGGCAGGACTGCAGCCAGAGACTGAGATCGGCTTAAAGGAAACATGTTAAGTGTCAATGTTCCGGATGCACAGAGACACACACACACACACAGAATAACACAAAATGAAAAGGATCATCTAGGATGCGTTAAGCCAATAAAGTCAGAAAGACGAAAACACTCTTTTCATTCGGTTTGTTTCAATTTAATCCCCTTGACGCTTCCAAATTGACGGAAGTGACATTTCTCTTCAACGGCACGGAATGGCCGGGGGATTATACCAGTGAATGGTAAATTATGAGTTTCCTTGAAAATTATGCGATCATTCAGGGCACGTTTCAAGAGCCTCAAAAGCTGTTTTAAGGAGGTTCAAAGTAAGGTGCCGCCATCCATCCATCCCCAAACCCAGGGCCGGAATATGTATTGCCGAAAGTGGAAAAAATTCAAATTGGATGTTTGACAACGGATAAAAGGGTAGAGTGATGAAAATTTTGCACCGTGTCGTAGATGTCCCTGAATTATTTATGAGACTGATGGATATAAAAAAAAAAGTATTTTGCTGGTATTTAAGGACATGAAAATTCTGTCAAATATTGATGTTTTCCGGTGACACGGTGTGCGTAGGTTTATTGCTATTTTGTGTTCTATATTTTCGATGGATATATAGCAAACCTCTGGTGCCAGTGAATGTAAAATCAATTTCGAAGAGATTTCTGAGGGCTGGATTAGAGGGAGCTAAGTGCTTGTATTGGCCTGTGCGAAGGTAAAATGAAATTAAATCTGAAAATGATTTACAAAGGGGGTTGTAGTCTGTCAACATTTTCAACGAGATGGAGAGGTGTTTATGGAAACTATAAAAGGAGAATTATTTATAGTTGTGTGGGCAAGTTCTTAAGCGGGTAACATCGGCGAGGGTCCTTGAGTTTTGAATAAATAATATTTTTTTTGGTAATGACTTCTTGAACATCCGATGAACGAATCTTTGATCGTTAGAGGATTTTTCGCTTTAACGAGAGCGGTGGAAAAAGGATACAAAGATTGTCATAAGGAAGGAGAAGGTGATAAGCGAAACTAACCAAAACTATAGGCACCGAAGATATCAAGCCTCATGAAGACTTTAGTGGTTGAATAAACAGACAAGAGATTTTACTCAAAGACGCTAATTGACTAGAGTGACTTTAAGGTGTCCTTTGAACTGAAAGTCCACTTTGCATGATAATAAAATGAGTTTTACGTCTTCTTCAACGACCTGTCAAAAAACATGAATACTACATTTCAAAATCTATATATTAATCGCCGACACAATTTCTTTCCGTACATATTTACCCTACTAAATAAGGACCAATTCTATTATTTTTTTTCCAAATTGTAGCGATTCATTCCTAGATGTGTCGAAAAGAATAATAATTTGAAAAAAGTATTTGCAAAATAGGTAAAATAATTTTTTTAAATTACCTCGGTTACAACAAAAGGTACAAAAAAAGAACTGTGTGGTCCATTTTCGACCACTGGGCGAGCTTAGTATATTTTAAATCGCACGCGAACTCAGAAGGCCAAGAGATTCGCATTTCGTTCGCTTCTAGTTCGCTGGAAGAAGACTTCGTTTATCGGTGAGTTCATCTGAAAATCACAGGCGATACCCGTAGAGTGTGAAATAGTTGACGCTGCATCGATTGCCGGTGGAAGAATCGGCTGCGACTCGCGGAAGAATAAGACGCGAACATCTTGACGAAGCTCATGCGAATGAAGTCATTAACATTACCTACGTAATTTTTTAAGGGAAAGAAATTACCTTTTTTTTTGTCTGGGGCCTTAATATTTTACCCAGAATCCTAAAACTTTAAATATAATATGACATATCTAAACGTCAGATGTTTAAATGCGCAAATATTGTTTCCATCTGTCTTCAAACGTGCCCCATTGGAATATTATCGCAAAAGTTGCTGTTGTTATCTGTCATTGTCCTTATTTTTAACTTGCAAAAATATAGCCATGCCCACATTTTATGGGCGTTTCGAACTGACTGCTGTATTACTTAAATTTTTTAAGAAAACGAATCAAAAAATACCCACAACAAAGTGTGTTGACTATAAAGTTTCTCATCAGTTGTTTGCCACGCCCACTTTTAGGGGGCGATTTAAACAAGAGTTTTATATTACTGACGTTAGTAACAAAACGGGCAAAGACTTAAAGGACTGGATATGGGGATGATGTGCATGTTGTCCAAGGGAAGAGGATTCAGTCATTGAAAAAATCAGATCGCTGTCTCAAAAACAAAAAAACTCTAGCGACGTGGTAGAAAAAAATCGTGGAAAATCAAAGGATGAAAGTACCTTCACCTAGATATTATCTCCACTGAAAACTGCAAGTATATTTAAGGAATACGCCTTGCAAAGCTTCCTAAAGAACCTCCCACGAGGTCTATTAATCTGCAACTCCATCCACCATTTTCAACAACAGAAATAGAACTTATTTACAAAACCGTAATTTAATTCGTTTAAGCGACTTTACCCTCACCCACCCACCTTCGCAACAAAGGACATTTCACCTTTTTGAAATCTTTTCCCAATAATATTCTTAATCTACCCTCATATATCTCGCCGAGCACACCTTCAACCGAAATAATTTATATCCCAACTCTACGTCCCCATCGCCGTTCACTATACCTCAAGTGCATTTGAGGATTCCAAGATTTCCAGGGCGAGAACAGAAAAAAAACAAGAAAAAGAAAACCGAAACTCAGCAAAATTGAAATCAAGCAAAACAGCGAATTCCCCACTCGAATAAAAGAAAATTCGAATGTGTTATACAGAGGTAAGAGTCAGAGAGCGAGTGGGAGTGGAAGGGGGTCTGAAAAAAATGGTGAAAAATAAATTCCCACAGATGGGGTACTGCACACATACAATGTGTGCTCAATAGCGCACCCCAGAGAAAAACGAGATAAAAGCTCAACGGAGAGAAAAAAAAATAAAGACCTAAAGAAGAAGAAAAAATACAATGTTCATATAAATTTCCATATGCACTCACCTGGGATTGCAAGGACTATCAGCAGGCAAAGAATTGCTGCTGATCGTAAATAGACGACCCGAGTGTGCAACATTTTATCCTCTATGTGTGTTATATCCCTATTCTGCCCAACTACATGCAGGCGCGCACCGGCACCTCTGCTGAACTGCTTTCGACCTTATCTCTTCGACGAGAATGATATTTTTGCACTTTTCTCACCGTTCACCGTTTAACCGTTTCACGAAGGAAAAACACCGAAAACGAATTCGAAAAAAACACACACACACACACGCCGAGGTCTAGGATATCCCTTAGGATTTATTTTTTATATCATTCCCTTTGGCGCGGCGATATCAAAATCGTACCCGGTACGAACGGAAAAACAACCAAAAAAAATATACACCCAACACCGTGCGAGTGAGCAATGTCTTTCCCTTATCCTTGGCGAAAATGAAAAACTGAAACGGAAACAGTTTTTTTTTTATGTTTTTTTGATTTTTTACTCCCTTCAATCGACGACACACATGCAAGAAGTGTTAAAGAACATCAGGTGTTGCGAAATGTCCCGAAAATTGCTCACTTTAAGGATATTCATTGAATGGACGCGGCGCCAGCAACAGAAATTTGTTCACCATTCACCTGAATGGCTCCTCATGTAGGTGGATCAGCGATATTTATTCTCGCAGCCAGATGCACAAGTAAGGACTCAGCAGTCAAATTATTGCGGTCAACAATTTTGCGCACAAACACAGGCAGGCAGGCAGGCGACTCGACTCGACTCGCATACAAACTATGCAATCTGCCGTAGCAGTTATTGTTCTTTACACGCTTGCTTGGCTGGGTGGTGCGTTTCCGTCAGGTTTTTAGGTTACTGCTCGTTGAATTGCTGTCCTGTTAGTGTGTCCTGAAATCAAATCATAATTGATTGAATTTTGCACATGGATAAATCTTTTGCTCGGTCGTTCGAGACGCGCGACGTTGCACCGGAGGATTGATGGGAAAACGTCAGTGCATTCAGTCAGGATACAAACGTGCGGTTGGTTATACGCTGCGGAGATAAATGGTGTTGTGTAGTGGTTTTGTGTTGTTATGCTGTCCTGGTTCTATTTGTCTGGAATTGCGTTAGCAAAGTGCTTTCTGCAAGTCGTGTCAGCGGCGGTGATGGTCCTGGTGTGTACCTGCAATGAAAAAGGATGGTGAATGGGTTAGCTTTTATTTTTATTATTATTTTTTACAATCAAAATGAATGTGTGTGGGGAGGGGGAAATGGTGTGCAAAAGCGCACGAGGTGATTACCAATTTTTGTGTCAAATTGGCTCCATCGGATGTGGAGGGATTTTTTTTTAAAGTAAAGTGGGAAATTATTCTATACAAAGATTCTGAAGACAGCTTTTAATCTTTTCCGATTCAGATCGAGGTATTGAGAAGAAAAATGACACGTCAGGCAGGGCAACAGAAACAGCGAGTTCGTGCAGCTTTACAGGAAAGTAACAGAGGTAGGTATGACTTAAGCTGGGCGCTCCCCACCTAAGTTCGAGTCTTTCTTCTGCGAGTCACGATTAGACTTATATCCACTATGAACGTAGATCTTGACTTGCTGAAGCCTCTGCACAGTCTGCGTTGCGAGACACCATAGATCCGACAAGGTAAACAGTAGCCCGCCAAAGCCCCTCATCGATCTTCTCTTCTCTTCCCTTCCTCTCTTCTCTTCTCTTCTCTACATTTAATAAAACTGTAGAATAAAAAATGCCTGACCGCGTATCACGCAGAAACTACTGGACGGATTTTGATGAAACTTGGCATAGTGATTGCTTATGTTCTGGGTCGGGACTTAGGATACTTTTTATCCCGGAACATAACGTGGTTTTTACAAAATAGTCCCGGATATATTTAAGGAAAATTCTATTCATTCAGACCTTGCTCAGTAATGGCTTGTCGGATTGAAAAATAAAAAAATAGGTGAATTTAGTAATTTTTCCCCTGAATCTTTTAAGATATAAAACATCCCTCTGCGTTGTCCTGAAGCTGAGCAATATTCAAAACATCGCGCACAATTTTCTTTCAGTGGATACCACTGTCAGTAGTCATGCAGCAGTGAGTATCGTTGCAGTAGTGTGTGTGATTATTATGTGCGCGCTCTAAAGTGATCATTCAGCGCACTCATTCACGTTAAACCCTTTTCAGGTGCTGTTCATTGGGAAAAGTTTAGAAATGGGCTGGTGGGATTCGTGTGTCAAGTTGTTTCATTCGTGTTGCTTCCTTTTCGCTGACATTTGAGGTGGTTAAGAGGGAACAAATAACAGAACTTTGCAGTGAAAAAAACCTCAAAATGCAATTTGTGTTTTATCCGGGGATCGCACCTAAAACCTCTCGCTCAGTAGTCCAGCACATTAAACACTGAGGCACTGCGCCCACCTCGATATGCAAGACTTTTTCCCATACAACACTTGAGTCACTAAAACCGCAGCCGCAATACATTCCACGTCCACCATCAGTATCCCCATCAAGGGATTTGCGTCCTTTTTATGTTGCCCGTCAATTTCGGTGGTGGGCACTTTCTCTTGTTTTTGCCCAGGCGTCTCCTTTCCGCACGCTATACATCTCAAATCAACTTCTAATGAACTTTAAGAAGTCACTACTAAATCTCTAAAGGATAAACTTTTCCCATTTCTGCTTCTTTTTCTTCCTGCCGTTCCGTTCAATATCGTCCTGCTCTGATCTGCCACTAAACTATTGTCTACATACTTAGTCGTCGTCGTCGTTGTCGTCGTTGTCGTCGTTGTCCTCTAATGCAAGTTCAATATGTGTGGGCTGGGTTTTGTTTGTGTGTCTACCATGTTTCCATTTATATTTCCCATTCCCCTTTCGTGAGAGATTTTATTTTCGTCCTTTTTTGGTGTTGTTTTTGTTGTGCTATACAACTGCTGTTGATAAATAAAATATTGCTGCAGAACGAAACGAGAAGAGTGAAGCAATTCATGTCCTTTGACATGTTCGGTGTGCTCACATAAATACTTGTACACCCAAAGTCACACTAGAATATGTTGTTGTTGTTGCCGCGCTGGGTTAAGGCGATTTTTTCTCGAATTGTTGTTGCCCCCTATACCTTGGGGGATTGTATTGTGCAACAGGGACGATTGGGGGGTAGGAAATTGCATGCGGACGTATGGAATGTTGCAGAGCATAACGGATAACAATTTTTGGTCAATATTGATGGAATTTTCTTCGGAGATTTTCTCCTCAATGGCAGGACTGTAGTTTGATCAACTTGCACGTTCGTTTATCCGATTTTCTTCGGAGAGTTTTTCTTCCTTTTTTTTTATTTGCGCTACCTAGTTGCTGGACTTGTTTAGAAAGAAACCCCCTGCTGGGAGTGGTGGTATCCGCATCGACGACGATCCAATCATTGGTAATATGAAAAAGGATATTATTTGCCATCCATACGAAATAAATTGGTGTCCACCTGGGGGATGTAATATATAATAGGACCTCGATGGGGGAGTGGACGACTATACGTGCGGGCTGAATTGTGTGTGGTTACCTTTTGTAAATTGAGGTAAACATAGTTTGTGTGCGGGCGAAATTACGTAAGGCAAGGGTTGGGTTTCTATACGTGGTATCCTGCTTGGCAGTGTGACCGAACTTCGAACACAGCGATTAGAGGGTAAATAAAATGAATTTCGTGAGCTTACTTACATTTTTGTTAGTAGTTCTTTTTCGGTTTTCCTTTTCAGGGATGGAGGATATTTGTGCAGGGCATGGGGAGGACTGGTACAATGTCGAGAGGATTAGGGACTTGAATCACGGATTGTGTATTTACTGTCGGTCTATAAGTATGAGCAGTAAACACGAACAGCTGAAGCGGGTAGAATGACATCAAAGAACCAATTCAAGGGATTATTCAAACTTTATATCGGATTACTCATTTCCTGCTATATTTAAAGGGAAATATGCTAAAATAAACTTCCTAATTCGATCCTACTAAGTCGCACAACATCCATCGCATCCGTTCGCATTACCCAAGAGCCAAATAACACGTATATCCAACTTGTACAAATTACCATATACACAACCAAAGAGTCAGAAATAACAGATAATTCCGCTATACATTCAAACACCGAATTTTCTATACCACACTCGGTTATATGATTGCACTTACATGCATGCAGACTTGCCCTGCTTGCTGTTGCGAAATGTGAGAAAAACTTCTCCATTCTCTGGTACCCAAAGAAGACATAAAATCGCTCCAAAACAGACTACCCCCGTTGCCATGGTCGCTGGTATAGTGTTCCTCCTCAGTTGGTCTATGGAATTTATTACTACAACTTGCACTTGCATGTGTCCTGACTTCTAACTGGGGGTTATCTCGAGTTTCTCCAAAAATGTACAGATAAATTGTGAACCAAAAAAAAAAAACAACTTTCGGTCGTCATCGATAAGTCGAAATCTGTTGTACGTGTGCAATACGTGGCTGTGTATGAACACGAACGGAGATACTGTGAAACTTTGGAAGGGATCCTGTTTGGACTAGAGTTGCAAATTTTATTTCCAACAGAAAAGATGCATCAAATCGAGGGAGACGCGCAAAATGTGTTTGGGTACACTGCGGCGTATACGTAACATTTTGTTTGCAAAGTACGAGATATTCTCCTATACAGTCAATCGCGGCGGTCTGGATGCAAGTTTTCATCGGTTTATTATGGATTATTGACACGCAGTCTTAGGAGTTGGTCTAGGGGCAACAAACCAACCGTGGATTTCTTGAAAAACTTGCTATCACTTCCATAGTTTAATTCCGACTTCGCTCTCTCGGTTGCGCGTCGAAAACTTAAATCCATTTAAATCGGACAGGACTCAAGCTCGCATTAACAAAATTAAGTGCAATCTGTTCAGGGAAACGGAAGAAAAATCTGCTTCGCTATCAAATTCATTTCGAATCATTTCCCTCCGCTACAGCTAGACAGTGAAAAGATTTAATTCGTTTAGCTGGTTTTTTTTTTGTTTGTATTAAATTCCACAGATTAAAGAAGAAAATTAAATTGCAATCCTTTTTCCCATTAAAATCACCCCAAGGACAATATCCATGCAGTGTACGAACGAAAATCAGAAGGGGGGTGGGGGCCGGAGAAAAAATAACACACAACACCGTCCCCAGCGACCACAGACCACCGACCTCAAACAGCATTTTCCCAGACACAATCACTGTCACCGCAGCAGCACCAGCACAGTAGCGGCAGCGAATACAAACAACTGGCAAAAAAAGGAAGTCATTAAATCCACCTCTGGATAAAAAAAGAGGAAAAGAAGGAAAAAAATTAAGACACGAAGGCATTTCCAAAAGAAAAACAAAATAACTCTGTTCTGCATATCTTTTCCGCTTCGTAAGAATGAGGGGTGAAATGGAGAATGTCCTTCAAAAAAAAACTAACAATAAAAGGACAACCACGGTAACATGGGCAAAGAAGGAACACCGCATTCTCTCAGTTAAACCAGGAAATGCTATTTTTAAAGCACTTCCTGCATTTTTTCTTACATTTCCTAGGGACATTGAATAATTAACGATCCTCGGGTTGTTGGTGCCGCCATCGCATCATCATCGCATTGCAATGCAAATAAACTCCTTTGCTTGTGCAACAACTTCCTGTAGAACATAACATCCAGATCCACACCATGTCGAAACAGGACCGACTGCTATGGCACCCACACTCGCACATAGTAGGCGCCCTGTCTGTGGGGTTGTTCTAAGGAAATGTCGGTCTCTTCGGTTAGAACACTTTTCTTTTTTTTGGTATTCAACCTCGTCGTTATTGTCGTCTCTCTCGGTTGTCGGTTGTGCAGAGGACAGTGCTATGGGGTGGTGCGTCGTCCGAACCCAAGAGAGGTGACAAAAATCTGACAGGAAGCACTTTTGTGACAAGCAAATTTTCCGGCCGACGTTGAACATCTGCAGCAAAGCAAGCAAGCTCCAACCAACTAACCATGGCAAGGGACACAACACAGTGAACATGGCGTAACAACTGTTAACAAACAATCAAGTGGAGTCTCTCCACTCCATTCTTGTGCTTGCAACATCGGCTGAATGAAGCGACATCCTTGAAATTTCTGGTGGCGTCCAAGACCAAGACCAAGACCTGCAACCCTGCTGCGTGAAACTTCTCCAGCTGGACCACAGCAGCACCATTAGCAGCTGCTAAGGATGCGAGCACACAAAACAAAACATCCAAAAAAAGAAAATCTATATATATATAGAACCCAAGGAAACAAACTTAAAAGGATCTTTTTCGATTCTGGGTGTATGCACAGCTCCTCGGGCTAGGATGTGACTTTCAAGGCAAAAAAAAAAGAAATAATTTCGTAGTTTCTTTCTTTAAACAGAGTGCGGGCCATTAGGGACCGAAACATTGGAACAGATGTTGTCAGTTGAGGTGGAAGAAAAGTGGCAAGGCTCCCACTCATCGTGGATAGTGTTCGGTTCGCTCGCTTGGTCCAAGTAGAAGGACAATTCCAATTAGCTAAGGATATGAAAATATAAACACTTCTTTCAATGGCAAGAAATAACAATACGAAACCACTTAAAGGGAAACACAAGAATCGGGTTTTTCTTTTTCTTTTTCTCTCTCTGAGGTCTCCTTGGAGTGGTGGTTTTATTTTCCTCTAAAGACACTGCAACAGAGCAGCAGCTCAATAATCATTTGAAATAATTAGACAGCAAAAAGGACCCCTGTGCCACTTTACTGGCAAAACTTTGTTTGCCCCAAACCCCTCCCAAAAGGATTCTGGCTGTGGCATTAAAACAACTTACACACAGCAATGGTGTAAGGATGCTTGCATCGATTGTCGAATAAAATTTCGAAAATTATTGACAGAACGAGCTGCAGTTAAATTAATGTCCTTTGAGGTTATTTATTTGTGGACATGACGGGAACACTATTGAGTAAATTGCTTTAGTTTTGCAGTTGTGGGAAGATGTGGAACGGACAGTAGTTATGCAAAATGACATTTGCAATTGAAAATCGGTGTTGCATACTTTGTTTTGAGTTGGTTTTAATTTAAACTTGCAGCCAGCTGTAGATTTGCAAACTGAGGGTTTTTTGTGAGTGGGAAGTACGTCAATTCGATTTGCCAGCTGTCAGATTTTTTAAAATTGTTTAGAGCGTCACAAGTGGTGTCAATCTGAGCTCAAATATTGTACTGCCGTCGTTCTGAAGGTGAAGACTAGATCTACAAGATCGTCACTCCATTACTGGAGATCTTCAGAGGTTAGATCGCACTTTCTTAAACATTTCACCAATGACTTTTGAGATCAAAACTCGATCCGCAATAGTTGGCATTTAAGGCGCCCTCGACACAAGTTCATTTCCTCACAACAACACCAAGAAAAAAAGACTATAAGCTACCGCAAGCTAACAGGCACTTTATTACCTGCCATCAACTAATCCACCTGGAACTCTCAAATTGAATTACTTTTGTTCTGTACATTTATCTCTTGGGTGCAAGGATAATTGCTTCAAAGCAGACTGCTTTGCTACCACAGAATACATCATCATTGTGTCAAACTTACAATCCTTTCCCCGCCATGTCGCCGGCAATTTAAACTGTTGCGAAGTTGTGCTCGGGAGCGGTACTGATAGATAAAGTGAAGAACGTTCCGAACTACAACGCGGTAGAGATGGCTTATGTAGATTTATACAATAGCTGGGAATCTGCTCCGCGGCATTTGGGAGCGCTTCTGCATAGTTGGGAAGAGTTTTTTTTTATTTTTTTTCTTGGCTGAGATGGATAGCTTTCGTGTTGCTTATCTTGCAGGATTCCTGAATCCACGAGTGAGTTCTTATGTACGCATAGAGGTAAATTAATTAAAATGGAGCTTCAACTTTGCATTTTCTTTTTTTAAGGATTTAAATTGAGAGCAGGGAGAAGAGGAAGTGGTTGCTGTGGCAAGTTTTGAGGATTTTTTTTGCGTATTCCAAAATTAATTGAATGGATTGGTGGCAGAAGGTTGCGCTGGAGGAAATTAATGTAAAATGCGGAGCTCAGGTGACTTTTGTGCACCTAATTGGATGGGGGGTTTAGTGAGTTTTGTGGAAAGTCCTTGAAGTAGAACAGATAGAGGAAAAGGATGTATTGTTCAGTTGATTAAATACAATTTACAGATGGGTGCAGTATGATTTTGAAGGAATATACTGAATGTCATGTAGTTAGGGAAATGTTGATGAACTCTGAAGCTGAAATCCTTAATAAATATACGTTAAATTTGCGACAAATGGAATTGGATATATTGCAAAACACTTCTAAAGGTGACCTGCGCCTTTGAATCCTTAAACTAGTGTTCCTTAAACATCGATAGTTTAATTGTTTCGATAGTATCGATAGTTTCGGAAAAAACTATCGATACTATCGATACTATCGATAGTTTTATATATATGCGATTTTCTAAAGATGGGGTTGTAAATTTGTCCATAATTTATCAATAAAAAAAAAACATATTTTTTATTATTCGAAGAAAAGTGTATCAAAAATATTTAGGTTATATTTAATGAATAAAAGGGTATTTAAATTCGGGAGCGTATCGGAATCCCGCTTTTTGAAATCCCGCTTTTCAAAAATCCCGAAAAAAAAGTTTTAAAATCCCGTCTGCTAAAATACTGCTTTTTTAAAATCCCGCCTGTTCAAAATCCCGATCTATTATAATCCCGCTTTTTAAAATCCCGCCAAATCCCGCTAAACCCCTTTTTTTTTACAAAACATTGTAATCAAAAAAATAAATGTTGGTTATATGCGCTTTTTTATTATTTTTAATTTAAAATTTAATTATATATTTAAAAATATTAAAAATACTCGACCAAAAAGAAAATGCATCCGAATGTTTTTAGTTCTTACTGTGTATATAACATTATTTTATTTTTTTTTAATTATTGAAGATTGTAATATTTATTACTTAAAAATTTATTTTGATATTATTTATTTCTTATTTTGTTACTTCCTCTA
This sequence comes from Cheilosia pagana, assembly GCA_936431705.1. NCBI lineage: Eukaryota > Metazoa > Arthropoda > Insecta > Diptera > Syrphidae > Cheilosia > Cheilosia pagana. Next base: position 2,862,401 of record OW386169.1, read on the forward strand.
AAAATGATAAAATGTTAAAATAAACTGCATTTCAAAAAAACACTCATTGCTTAATTTATTTTAAAGTTCTTTTTATCCCGCTTTTACAATCAAAAGTAGTTGTTTTAAAATAAAACAACTACTTTTGATTGTAAAAGCGGGATAATAAGAAACGGGATTATAATAAACGGATTTTAAGAATCGGTATTATAAAAAGCGGGATATCGAACCCAACCCTTTAAATTCTTCTCCTAAAGCCTATTTCTTTTTTTTTTACATAATATCACCTGCTTTAGAGAACACTCGTTCCGCGTTGCTGGAATGCACATGTATTTACTTTCACCAGCGCCAGCGGCCACAAACGCAATTTGCAGTAAATAGGTTACAGATAATAATCATTTGTCTAATCTACATACCTCCCTTTTTCCAAAGTTTTATTGTTATAGGTTAATTTTTTATTGTAGCATCATAAACCAGATGCAGTCGATTAATATCTAGACGAGACCGATGTCTAGACACTGCAAAATATTAACATACCGAAGCAGCTGTGATCCAGAAATGTTTTATAATATGTGCTCATTAATGCGTTTCGATAGTATCGATAGTTTTTTTGAACCATCGATAGTATCGATAGTAAAAAACTATCGATACTATCGATAGACTATCGATGTTTAAGGAACACTACCTTAAACGCACACTTTAAAAAGCAAGAAGTCATTGCGCACACAAATATTTTCGTTATATTTGAATGCACTTCTTCCATTGGCGACAGCTCGGAACGCAGACAATTTTTATACGCTCAATACACAAGTAATCGATGTGCGAGCGAATTACTGGCTAGCGCACATTAACGAATTATTTCCAGCATCCATAAAATTATGTGTAGAGAAAAAACTGTGCATTAGATTTGCCACGAATGGGATTAGGTTACTTGTTTAAGACTACCTAAGGAGACCTGTGCCTTTACATTTTCAAGCGCACATTTAAATAATACGATCAGCTAATTGCGCACCCAAGTATTTATCTTATGTTAGCATGCACATTTTAAATTGGACATATCACTGGATCTTTGACAATATTTTTCGGGCAATAAACATATGGTCGTATAATTTTCGTTAGCGCACATTTGCACCGTACACAAAATGATGTGCGGGGAGGAAGCCGTGCGTTAGACTTGCGAAGAAGGGGATACAATATATTGTTTAAAGCTAGTTAAGGCGACACGTGCTTAAGCGCACACTCAAGTTAAACTTGAAACTTTTTGCGCACACAAATTTGTATTTTATATTTGAACATACGTTTTATATAGGATCACATGCAATATTTTTTAGATGTAAAACGCATTGTTTACCAAAGTGTGCGCAATTTATGGTTAGCGCACACGACCCACTGATTTGCACAATCCATAGAATTTATATGTAGAGCGAGTAAGCTGTCTACAAATTAGTCTCTAAAGTAAATTCTAGAAAAAAAACATAGAAATAGAGCTCGCATGCGGTTGCGCACATAACATGTGAGCTATGTCGTGTGCGCACAATTCACAATCGAATTCCATTGACTGAATTTGTTTGGTGACAACTGTCAACAAATCTATTTAATCAGAATATCCTAACAGATAAGTACGGTATGCTGATTGCGCACATGAATCAATCAATTGGTGGAATTGAGTGTGCGCTTTTGGTCCTAAGAGTGCGCTTTGGTATTCTGACGCCACTTGCACGAGTTAGTCCATGACATGTGTTGCTTTCCATCTCAAACACCTAGACCTTTCAAGCCACTCCACATCGATTCACCTGCATTCAGTTCAACTGGCCCCTCCAGCTATAGCACACAGATATCATCACACAATTAGACGCCTGAAAGAGCGCACGTACAATAAACATTTATTCCCATTGTCTCGTGTGAAACGACAATCTGCCTAAAACTAGAGCAGTATAAAATTCAGAGCACTACACTGTGAAAGGAATAAACAAAATGCCTTTCAGCATGAGTTCAAGTGAAAACCAGCATCAAAAGGATGCACAAGCGCCTTTGTGCGAGTGCATGATTAACATTAAGTGGGATAGTGCGCAAAGCTTCCATTACCGATTGACACTTGTTTCATTAATTAAAATAAAACTGACATTGAATTGCTAATGATGTATTTTTGAAACAAAATCCCACTCACACAGTCGCTCCATAAAAAGACATGTCCTTCTGACACAGAAACAGATTGCCACAAAAGTCAACATGCGTTAACATGTCTCCATGTGGCATTTCCCTTTTGAAAGATAACATCCTGATGCTTCAAGTGTGGGACTCAAATTTGCATCGTAAAAAGTCATAAAGAGATGATTATCCTTCGTTTTCGTTAGCAGGCCAGCGCTTCGTTTTCAATTTACAATATTGTGCTTGTAACGAACTAAAAGGACATCATCTCAACCCATGGCTGTCAACTGAATTACTCGTAATTCAATTACGTATACCACATGAGAGAGGTCATCTTGACAAGATGGAATATATTGTACACAAACACAAGTCTCCTTGGAGAGGAAAAATTTATTATTATCCTTTAATAAGTGTTTGGGTATTTTTTAAGAGGGATACTGCTTTTCCGTTAAGCACTGTTAGGTTATGTCCTTAATTTTAAACGGGCGGATATTGGTATGGCAGAAAGTTATTTCCTCCTTGGAAGTACATTACTTACGAGTACTTATTGTGTCCTTGGATGACACCACAGTTCAGTAAGTCCTTACGCTTCTCTAGCCAAATGATAATCTATAGATATTTGCGCATGAAATTGAGTGTTGATTAGGATTTGTGGTGACAAAGGTGGAATTTCCCTCAACTGACTTACGACGAAGGGATAATCACACAAATCCTTTGACCTTGCTCTCTGTCTCTCTGCCGCTCTCTATCGCTATGCTGCTATGGTGTGTGTTTACTTTGTGAAGACATCCTTGAGGAAGAAGTTTCGGCAAAGGTGAACTGTCAATCTGTGCGGCGGCAGCTACGGGGGGATGAGCGAACAAGTGTCGAAGTGAAATAAGGTTATTTGATTGGTTTAGCTTATTAAGATTTTGCCATGTGCGTGTGTGTGTGTTTGTTTGAGTATGTTACCTTTGAGCTGAGAATGGCCAAAGGAGATCAAAGTAAAAATTAGCCAAGTGACTAAGTTGGGTGTAACTTGCATATGGGGGCCAAGTGGTAGTGCTTGTGTTGATTTCTCATTCGAAAAAGGCCAAAGGTGTCAAATAAATTGGATTTGACACTAGAGGTTATGTTGATACTGGCATTTGGGGATGCAAATGGCAATACCCGACAGTATGTGAATGAAAGAACAACACGCCGGTAGTTTGCAGATCAACTATAGAGGGAAAGTCAATTGGCAGGATGTCGTGAAGGGAAAACCGACGATCAAAATCTGATGCTCAGAAAAGAGTGCAGAAATGCAACAGGGAGGAATTATCTAAATACTTTTACGCACTTTATTGATGTCAGGACACCCACAACGAAGGAAGATTTTCAGAAAAAATGTAACAAAGTGTAAAAGTCATTTCAAAGGATTTTTTTTCCGCGGGGCTGACAAGCAGCCTCACACTCCATTTATTTTCTGTTACTCTTTTATTCCAATACAAAAATCGTATAAAATCGGTTGACATACCGCCCCCGCATCCAATCGCCTTAATTTTGCTCCTGAATTGGCTGCGCACCCTAATGTCGAACCACCTTCACTAAACACTAAATTTGTTATACAACGTTAAATGGCTTTAAAAAGTCCCCCACCTCATGGTCACAATTGGACACATCATCATCATGGTTGCTGCCATGTCACCGACGATTTTCCTGGCACATGACTGTGTAGTGCATGTCCTCCTCCTCCCCCTTATGTCGACAAAAGTCAATTCACAGGTTAACGAGCTATGGAACCAAAAATTGTCGTCATATACCCCAACCCGACAGATGCTGGCAGACTCCAATTTTTGGCTGATGAAACATAATGAAACAAAGAAGACGAGTAAAAAAGGCAAGTCTTATGACGAGTCATCACAGAGTCGTCCCTTGTGTCAATACAGACAGGGAAAAAAAATAAATAGAAAATCAAAGAAAAAATTCTCTATAGCAATCTAACGATGCATCTGTGTGAAATTTTGATGAGGAAAGGGTTCAAGACAAACGATGACAACTGCTGCTGCAAGGAAACAGCACCACCACCACCACGAACGCCACCATTATATATACCCAACATCATTGAATGTATTTTTTTTTTTCGATACAGCAGGACGAGGAGAAAGAAATCCAATTTCATTCTCTTCGGTGGTGGGGAAAATTGGAAAATGATCGCAAAAGGATACCCATTGTGAAAGGATTCAATGGTTAAATGTGATGGAATGTGCTGTTGGGGAAAGGGTCTTCGATTGGTTAAAGGGTGATTGTAGTCCTAATTGAAGTTTAGAAATAATGCAATTGGCGGGAAGTTTCATTTAAGTCTGGCGTTCGCTTCGGAAGTATTAATGTTTATCCAAGGGGAAGGTGAAGTTCCCTTTGGAATGGGTGTGGATTTTATTAAAAATGTTTAAAGTTCGTAGGGTTAAAGTTGTGAGGGACATCAGTGGTCAACAGTTTCTCTGATCAGAGAAGGTTCAGTGGAAAACGCGTGAGTTGTAGTTCGATGAAAGTTGGTTTTAAAAATCCAGAATTACCGCCGTTGAATCCCAGAACTATAAGTAGACCTTTGGCTAAAACGACCACGACCGGTTGTGCACTTTAAAGTACATCGTTTGCAGAGTTGTGGGCTCATATTTCGTTGGTTTAACCAGTCCTTCAGAGAGTTTAAAAATAAAATAAATAAATATTTTGGCGCTACAGGTCTGTGGGGACCCTAGGCCTAGCTTCTCACAACCATTCGTTTGGTGTGAGTTTTCAATTTTTGGGACGAATGGAATTGAGAAGCTCATTCATGACAGTTTTACTCTCGGATGTTTGTCAGACGTTCGCGAGAGGTGAAGCAGTGGAAAAAAACCTTAAGATGGAATTTGGTTCTTTCGGGAATCGAACCGCGGATCCCTCGCTTAGTAGTCCAACACACTAACCACTAAGCCACTGCGCAGAGGGTTTGCAAAGTCCAAAAAATCGGCCAGTCGTGTAGTCAAGGCGCGGATCGGGCTCTATACAGCCCTACAGCCCTCTATACAGCTCTATGGCACGACCTCCTTCACGACCGTGTTCACAATTTTTTGAACGAAAGTCTGCACGAGTTAGTCGCTTATATTTATTTTTTTAAATGGAAAAGAGAACTGGACAAGGCGTAAATATATCCTTAAGCCTTAGACAATTTAACCTTATTTTTATTTGAGACGAGGATGGAAGTGAACTACAATTTTATGCCGAATACGAACCCCTTAACTGAAAGGTTTCTAAAGACAGTATTTTGAAACAGTGAAAAGAAGTCTTTTAGACAAATTTTTAGATCTTTTGAGAGTGCTCTCGGTAGTCATTGGTTTTTTTTTTATAATTCTATATTTTGGGTACTATTTTTATGAATTCAAGCGCACGACTACATTTCACGACCCTCTGTGAAAACCTGATTTCTTGAGATAAAAATCGATGTAAAAAGATATCGCTATAGCTGAAAGTGTTGACTATTCCCCCGGTCGTGTACTTGCCGATTTCCATTCAGAGATCATGCAACAAGTGTTCACGACCGCCTCCATGACCGCATTTATAACTTTTCTAACAACCCTTTCAAGGCTGTCTGAATTAAATCGGCAAAAATCCCTTTAAGCAGACAATTTTTAAACTATGAAGGTCAAGAAATCGACCAGTCGTGTAAAACTTTCCTGGGTTTCTATAAAAATATTTTACACATTAAATTAGAGTCATCTCATTTAAAAACTGGTAAAACTATAAATTTTGGACTCAAATATATCCGAAATACGACGAGTAATGTACTTGCCTCAACAAACGTACAGTGAGTTGAAACAGGGAATAAAAGAAGACTCCCAACTGAGCCAAATTGCACCCACAGCCCATTCAATAAAAATATCATTTTTATTCTCTCTCTTCGGCAAATCCCATCAAATCTCAAATCCAAAAAAGAAAACGCCATCTTCGTTTAATATTCTCCAGCCGATTATTTTGAATAACAAATTCCATAACGTTCAAGTGATTTGGAAACAACTCCTCAATAGAATTCTGCTGAATGGGTCTTTCAAAGCCCCCCCCCCCCCCCCCCCCCCCCCAATCTCCAGCTCCAAATTCAAGGACATTTTCCACTCGATTTCTCTTCAATGTGCCATATCATAAATTCTTCCCTCTACACGCGACATTATCCCATCTAAGTGCTATCTCTCGACGAAATCCTCAATCCTGCCAGACATGTATTTTTAGCGAACACATTCATAAAAACCGCCTTCAACGGATTCAAAATTCAACTATCGCTTCGGTTCAACACTTTTCTAAATAATGATAACCTATTCATCCAGAAAAAGAACGACGACGACCCACACATGTAGCAGTAGGTGGAGACTGAAGATACCCAAGGGACACTGCGTTTAAACGGAGTCCAAAGGAACAACAAAAAATAACCCTCACTTGAATTTACATTTTTTTTTAACCAAACAGAGAGCAGCCCTTCAATCTTATCATCATCATAACCATTGAACTCATAAATAAAGCAGACGCAGAGGAGCCGCAAAAAAACACACGAAGAGAAAACGCTTTACATGACATGAAACATTATCCCGACATACATTCGCTTTCGTCCTTCACCGAGAATTTATTTTTTTTGCTGCCCTATCTTGAATTTTATTGCTTATATAGTTTTTGACTAAAGCGGATCCTTTCCATCTGGCTAAACCTGAAACATATTTTGCATTGTAGCACACACGACGGGAGTCATACTTGAGGCAGCCAAAAAAAAAAGGACCAAAAAGGGTTGTCACACAAAGAGTCATCAATAATCATCCACTGAGCCAGTCTGGGTCTCGAGGGCATTGCCAACCATTATTAGTTTGTAATGGTTGCAGATTAGATGAAAAATTGAAACACAAGTCCTTGTTTTAAATTATTAAAAACAACCCCACCCCCCGCTCATTGGAATTAGGTTAATTACCAAACTTTTCGATACACTTCATATGCAACATTTATACGAGAAACCCTGCTGCTGTTTTGACAGGAGTAACGCAAAAGTTCTCAACCAGACGTCCGTCAAAAATGTGCGTTGCATGTTTGCGGAAAGGTTGCAATTGACTGATTTTTCATCAGGAAGCCGAAGGTCTCCTTGCGTTTCAAAAATTGACTCCACCTCCAGAGGGGTATGCTGTCTTGTGAGTTACGTTTTTTGTCGGACCAATTTTGTGGGGTGCGCTCACAGAGCGAACTTTTCGCAAAAGTTACACGACGAAGCTTCTGGAAAATTGAAATTAGACGGGAATTGAAAAAGTTAGCGCAAACTGAACAAGTTTCGCATAGAGAAGACACGGCACACGGCATCCACCTAGGTTTACACTCATTAAACTTTCACTTTTCCAATTCTGTTAATGATGAGGCTTCAGTGGGGATAGGTCTTTTTTTTTCTCTTACTGCTAGTTGTAGGCACCACTTCGTGTTCAAAAGTTAATGAGAGGCTACTTGGTATCCGATGAGTAGTCATCATCGGGGATGACGATGCTCGTTATACATTGTGCAAATTCATGGTCTCTATTCTATGGCCGAGAACTGGTCATTCGTTGGATCGTTATGCCCGGGCTGGCGGCTTGTGTTCACTTTGATGTGCGTCACACCCAGTTTGAGCTTCATTAGAGCACAAAGTCTCAAAGTCATCTCAGCAGAGTGACTTTATCATCATCGTTATCGCTGATGTAACTGCCGCCTACATAGACGCGGCGCCGTCATTGTTTTTATTGCCATGTGATTCGGGTTTAATTGCCTAAGTTTTTGTAATGGGGTTGTGCAGCTCCAGCTCCATATTATTTTTTAATTACTTTTCCGACGTCATTGTGTATATGGCAAGCGGCGCGGCGTTTGCTCTGGGTGTCTAAGGGTGGGGGGTTAGGAAAATGCTTCCGGGTGGTTAAGTTCTCTTAAAATGCCATCAAATGTCGGAAGTGTTGTTCGAATATTCGTCCAAGTGATGTGGTTCCGTTCGGTTTGGGAAGGTATTTTCCTATCACTGTGGTATTTAAAATTTGGGCATAGCCGTCCAGTTCATTAGAGTTCAGAAAGAATATGAATTTTATATGAAGCTTCATGTTTGGCCATGGGATTGCGGCTTTTCTTTGTAGGTTGATGTTTCTCCCAACTGGGATGGTAAGGCTACAGTCAAGAGGGTTTGAAATTGCTTAAAATATTTTTTTTTTTTTTGAACTCGTTTCAAATAGCGTTTTTCCTATTTTATGGAAAGTCTTAAACTATACGTCCTGGGAACTTTTCAATGAACTCGGCGCCCGTAGGTCACTTTTAGGTAGCAGCTATGGGAATCCCAGTCAAATGTGGCGATAAGATGTACAGATCTCTTTAACTGCAAGTTTGGAGGCCATAAATGTCGTCTAAAGTTCTTTCCTCGGATCATTTTAAGGTCTCGAATTTTCGTAGCTTCGCATTTAGCACTTTTATGTCTTGCCCGTTTTTTATGAAGAAGCTTCAAGCTGTTTCCAACGTCAGTCTTTTAGTGCTCGACCAAGGACCAATCAGGGACCGTATTACGAGTCAAAGAACGAATGCTACGTGACGTTTTGCATGTTGCTTGTAAAATCATACGCATCTATGAAAACTCATTCCACCAGTCCCTTAAAAGCACATCGAGCAAGACCCTTTAATCATTTGTTCGCTCACCGACAAAGTCACAACTCAAAAAAAAAAAGGTCACTCATACGCCCCGTAGCCCAACCATTGCAACCACTAAACCGCATCGCAAATTGGAAAATATCTTCCGCTGCGCAGCTCCAGAGATACTCGCACAATAACGCAAACTATGTCAATAGTGCACCTGTTACTCGGTCCTATACATACATCCATCCAAAGTAAATGACTATTTAAACTGATATTACAATACACCACATTGGAACGGCAGCTCTTGTACATTTCCACAAAAGGACTGCACTGTGTGTGTGTTTTTTTTTTATTCGTCTCTCCAGTTGATGACTTTCGAACCAAAACGAACACAACGGCAAACCAATTCCACTGATTACAAAACCGCATCCAACATATCGAAAAACCACTTTTAAATATTGCAGAGGAGGAGGTTGGATAGAACGTGATCTCATGTGTGGTAATGCTTCTCCATAATGTTGCATTTTATCCGAATGACATCCTTTATTCGTAGACTTGACAACAAAATAGACAGCCAGCAACAAACGGAGCAGAAAAAAAAAACACACACACATGGTTGATGGCAGAGATCTGCAAAAAAAAAAGGATACAAGGCTGACGAGCAGTGTTTCGTCATGCAAGAGCCAGTAAGTCACACCAAAATAAGGCTGCACCTTATTTCCGTTGCCATTCATTTGGCACACAGCAACATGTGATTCTAATGATGTGCTAAGAGTATACCCAGGCGCTTACAAAAACCATTCCCATATAACAATGAGGATAATGAACACCAAGATGTTGATGATGATGCAGGTAAACCAGCCTCCGACTTGCTGGGATGCATTGGGCTTCCTAAAACTTGCCGCTGTTACCTTTTCCTGTTTTCTTGATGGGGCTGTTCTGACTGAGAGTGGCTTTCTAATGGTATAAGGGGAAACATGCAAAAACGAACTCGAAAAGGATGCTCAATGGATGGCAGCTAACGAAATACATAACAAAGGTACGAGAAAGGGTAAAGACCAGGGCAAAATAAACAAAAGAAATGTAAAAAGGATATATATACCTGGAGTCTTGCTTTGGATTTGTATGGTTTTATGCCCAACAGGATGTGCAAGAAGGTGGGGGCAGTTGGCACAACCAAAAACAAAACGTTTAGGTCGGATAACCCAAGTGGTGGTGTGGTTGTTTTTTTTTTGTGAATTGTTTTACGGGTTTGCCGAAGACAAACGAATGCGCGTCTGCTTTTATCTAAACCAATTTGGAAAAAAGTATTTTTTTAATTCTGGGTCCTTCTGGGTTGTAGGAAAAATTCGGGTTTTTTATGTTGGGATTTGGTTTGAAATGGGATTCTTGGGGCTGGAAGGGCATCAAATATGACAACATCCTTTGTCACCCTAAATTTGATCGACGAGTACAGAGTAGAGTGATTCTTTCATAATAAGGGACACGCAAAAAGCGCTCACATTTTCTAAAAAAAATTCTTTATGAAGCTGACGGCTCTAAGCTTCCGCTGGACATCATCTACCTACTACAAAGATTGCCATTTAGACCAGCCGAAAAATGCGTCTAGAAAAAAAGGAAAAAAAAACGTTTTTTGTCGTACCGATTCCCGCGTTATTTCAAAACCGATTTTTATGAAACCTGCATCAAAAAAAGATCTATTTAAGTAGGTGAGTTCCCGCATGGTTTTCCAAGTATAAACTATTTTGACAGTAAAACAAATCAAGTGTCACAAGAAAGACATTTTTTTTAATCGTACAGATGCGCGCTAAAAAATCGCAGGTTAGTTCTCGCACGATACATCTCGGTGGTATATTTTATTTCAAAGTCAGAGATCCCTCGCAGTGTTTTGCAGTCAACCAACTGAGCTTTCTACGGCAGGGCAGTTCAGGTTCGCTTTTTTCAACATTACAACATCGAACAAATTTGGATTTTATTGTATCAGTGAATCCTTGGGCTCTTCAATTTTGCACGCCCCAATAATTCTCAAAAATGATTACACTATTACGTAGTAATACTCCAACGACATCGTTATGCTGATGGAGCCCATAGTTAAAATCCGCACCCTCAAGTGGCATAAAAACCAAAATCATGTCCTCACTAAATGGCAAAAATAAAAATAAAAAAAAACTCCCTCCCAAAACTATTTACGATCCACCAGTATTTGCTATAACTTTTCATCCTTGACGATATGGTCAATAAAAAAAAAATTAAAATAATATTCCAATACCAGTAATTTACTATGAAATAAAAATATAATTAAATACCATTGGTAGCCCGGCTATTTCTATATCATTACACATAATGTTCCATAATCTGTTGGCGTACAAAACTTCCCAAGTTCTTACCGAACTTACCGAACAATAAAAGTAATAAAAATCTCCGAAAGGCAATCCATAAACTCCTTGGGAAAAATTCCATAAATCCGTAAGCAAACAACAATAAAATATATATATGTATGGTGTGTGTGGTGCGTATCAAGCTCGCGACCACCACGCTTGAACAATCAACACGAGTGCGCCGCACGACAATAAAAACCCACACACACACCGCAGTCAGGCGAAAACGCCAAGCCAGCCTTCGCGAGGGACGTATACCCACTATCGGTGAGATAAGGAATTTTTTATTTTATTGAATTAAATTTTATGGCGTAAACAAATTCGATATTAATGTCATTTTTAACATTGATGATCGTGTGCCGGCGGGTGGAAATCACGTCTTGAAGTTTGTTCTTTTACATTGCCAGGTATGATTTTGGAAAGTTTGCAAAGAACTGAGGTCCCTGTTATTTTATATAAATTTATTTTATTTTTTCTTGGGTGGCGGAAGGACTCCCTTGATGCCAGTGAAGGTGATTTATTAGTTTGTCACACACAAATATTTTGCCTTTAACAAATGCGGATGGAGGCAAAGTTTTATAATGGTTTGCGTTAAGGCGTATAAAAAGTTCGTCTTTATTGAGGACGATAGTGATTGAAGTTTCTTTAAGGACTTCTTTTGTTTTGAAAGCATTTCAGTACGAAGGGCATTAGTTTGATGAGGTTTTTTTTTTGGTTTAATGGAGTGCAGGTGAATTTGGGGGAAAGTTGCCGCAGGATTAGGGATACCATATACCTATAGATTGAATTATGTCGTCTGTAGTCGGAAGAAAGGAATGGACAGTCACAGGGGAATTAAAGACGCAGTTTCTCAATAATTCAACTGAGGTTGTGAAGTGCCACCGTAGAAATTTAGCGGCAAATGAATTTAAATCGTAGTCCTTGTTGAACATTGCCATTCTAGGATTTATGCTTAATGTGACACATTTTGAAGAAAATATCAGTTGCACGAAAATTTCGGCAAACCACTTTTTTGAACCCTCATTCCACTCAAACTACAAAGAACGTCATACATTTTTTATATACAGTCGGAACCCCACGAATTTTCACGAGAAAAAAAAATTAGTTCGAGTTAGAGGCTTTTCTGGAAAAATTCCAGTTTGACTTATAGATTTACCATATTTTTTTAAGCGAATTAATAAGTCAAGAATAAAAAGAATATGTTCGAGTTAGAGGGATTTTCGACTTAGATGTTGATTTTTCTATGCAAAATTGAAAGGAATGCAAAAATTGGGTCGAAAAATTCGAGTTAAAGGGAAATTCGAGCTAAAAGAGGTTCGACTTAGAGGGGTTCGACTGTACATCGCCTTTAAATATGCAAAAACCACCCCAAATCAGAACCAAGATCAATAGCAGTCGCTGCTTGATAGTGCTGGATTTGGATAGCATAAATAGTTTAGCTTCTGAGTAGCACAGAAGGGTACCAAATGTCCCCCAAAAGACGGGAAGTGACTAACTTACTTAAAGGGATTAGTTTCGCTTTGAAAGCCATTAACCTTTATAGAGAAAGAATCAAATTTTATAGATTCATTAATTTTAATGATGATTTAAAGGATCCTTGCACAAAATAGAACACATAACTTTTAATGCAGCACACTAAAGTGTTGTTGGTTACATTTGCGCTCTTTTACGTCGCGAGCTCCTAAAAATATCTGTCCAGCTTCCATAAAATTTTATTAATTTAGAATTACGAAATTTTCCATACAAAATGAACTATTGTGACCCAGCAAATATTTTCGTTAAAAAGGTTAAAAATTGAACTCATGCTATCTCTGATTTTTCCAACTGAAATCCCACTGCCCTACAAATGCACTATCTTTCTGCAGTGTTATCAGATGAATGCAATATAAATGTCCCAGAAATTAACCCAGAAATTTACCCAAAAATTACTTGTTTAAAATTTAAATTTAAATGAATCCACCTAAAAAACTTCTAAGGCGATCGTCTCTCTGTCTAATTCTTGACTTACATTTTCGAGAATTTCCCATTTTCTGACGACTTTTGTCTTCAATAGCAGCCTCAACCTCTGGCTGAAGCTTTAGCTAACACAAAGTAAAAAACACTCTCCGTGTTTACCTGACTTCCTTTCAATAAAATCAACATCAAAGCCTGCCAGGATCTCGCATGTTTTTACCCCAAACCTCAGACACTCTATAAACTGTCAGTAGGGTACAGGCTGTCTTTAAATTTGAAGAAACCTTTTCTACTTAAATTCGATTGTCTTCGCAGTTTTGCTAGCGCCCACACACAACAAATCAAACACACAAACAGACAAATGAAATTTAAATTACTTCCGCTTTGCAAGAGTGCTTCACCTCATTTAACAGGCTCTTTTCGGTATCCGGTGCGGTACCCTACTACATATACACATTTGAATTCTTGTTGCTGTTTCTTCCTCCGCAGGAATATACAACCCACCCAACCGCTGATAATGAGATTTTCATTTCACTATCGGTCTCTCTGTGATTCTCTTACACTCTCGGTCTCGGTGCGTCCTTCCGCTCGTAAGTGTTCTTCAATTCAATTTTCATAAGGAAACTCTCATGTGATTTTCTTCTTTACTGCCAACACACTCAGCATAATGCTTGGCTGTTCACATACCTACATATAGCCACCCGAAGAACAACGATATACGTTCGTCGACTAAATTTCAAATCAAGAAAGGAGCAGCAGCAACAAAAAAAACGGGAACAAAAATTTACACACAATGACTTTTGTTTGTCCTCCGTCGGAGTTCCGGGGTAATACGATCCTGGAAATCATTGCAAGACTAGATAAAGGAGATAGTAGAAAGGATGACTGGCACAACACTAAAATAAAAATTTAAATTCCTTGAGGGATGTTCAAACATCATGGGGGGTGTGTGTTTTTTTTGCCCGGTTTTTCTGGTATACAAAGTTTTTCGCAAAGGAGATTTGGTGTATCCTGGCAAAATTTTTCATTCAATTCAGTCGTCACCTCTGTCATCCATAACTCGGTTATGAAAGCTATTTGGCATGTCAATGAAGGACTACTACACACTATACACACACTTTCATTGGGAGGCGTATGTCATTGAGTAGAGGTGCTTCTGCGGTAGTTCACTGGCACACCTGGAAGCGATGACTTTCTGTGCGGATTTTTTCTTGTTCTTCCACAACCAGAAACAGAGAAGAAAAAAAACGACTTAAAGTCAACCTTGTCACATATGCCTGTCTGTCTGTCTGTTTGAGCCTACATTCTGTGGGGGGGGGAAACTTTGTTTGATTTGTATTCTTAGACGATGTTGGCGCGTATGTGTGGCACTCAGTGCACAAGATGCGAATGATGATTGGGTGCGAGGAGGAGGAATTCCTTTTGTGTTCACCTTTCCTATGGGAATGTGCATGGAGAGGGGGGGGCTCTCCTTATTGTGGGTGATGAAAGTTATGTTGATATGATTTTTTGCGGATGGGGAAAACTTTTTTTTTTAAATCGTGTATGTGGGTGTAGACGAGGTGGGTACGTACTTGCTCGTTGTGTTATCCTACGTACACGTGGTGTTGAAAGAACGGTTTAACTTAAGTTGTAAATCATCCTAGAAAGTTGGGTGCTCCGGGTAATGCATGGCAATATTTTTTTTTATTTTTTTTTGGAAGAAAGTTTAAAGCCTTTTAAAAGTTTTCTTTGAAATTATACATCACATTGTACATGGAGCGCTAAGACTTTGGGCACATATATCGTTTGGCGGTTTTTGATGTTTCAAATCGTTGAAGCCTTATCCTGAAAAATTGTATTTTCGACTTGGGTTTCACACGACTCTGAGTCTAATGGGGGGGCTGTAAATTATTGCAACTTTTGGGATGACTATTTGCCGAGCATTTCAAGATTTCGCACGGCTTATTTGGGGGCGAAAAAACATATAAAAGAAGACTTATTTCCTCAATAGACACAGCACACTTAGCAGAAGTCTTTTCTACGGTCTATCAGAAAACTCTACAGCAGTAAAAGCTTCTAAAACTTGAGTGGATATGCTACTCTATACAAGACTCTAGGTGACACTAACTTTGGCATATCAAAGCGATGCTTCAGTCGGCTCTTTCTAGCTAGGCATATAGCAAACAAAAGTCTCCCTACAGCAGATCCACATACAGCATGCTCCTAAGATTGCGTCTCAAGACACTCAAAATGAGGTCTACCGGATATAGCTCTTAAGTGGGCATTGAAAAAGCTAGGGCGGCTCTATATAACTCTTCTTTCCGCACTTGTGCACATCGTGTATTCAAAGACCCTATAAAAATCGGTCTTCTATTCGTTCTACACGCTCCAGCTGAGTATGTCGATCGATCACCAGTACTGACCGTCAATGCAAAGGTGGCCAAATATCACTCAAAAAATTCTAGCTTCACTAGAGAGGCAGCTCTTGACTAATGGCTGTTGCCTGCCAGTCGAACTTCCTTATCAAAATACAATTCCAGCCGTCAAATTCTGATCCCAATGAAGCGTATTTTAAATGAGGTACCCCAAGGTTGGCATTTTGGTCCCTTATTATTTTTTTTAGTTGACTGCATCATTTAAAATTCACAAAGGGTATAAAAATCTTCAAAACTTTTCAAGGATATCTTTTGGGAGTTTTGTAAATATGTCGCTATCTCTGATGATGCCAGCAAACCGATCGAGGGTAGGCTCTGGAGACGAAGGACCACAGACTTCTGCGTTGTTATAACATCAGACGTCGAAAACGCATTTTATTTAGAGAATCAAGAACGCACCAAGCATCTTTTGTTTTTAAATAAGAAACAAGTCCATAAAGGACCCGATTTGAAGGAGAACCTTCCGATATATTGTCAATTTATGCAGTAAATCAACCTCTTGCACAGACAAAGTAGACTCTCCCGCCCCAAGGGGCATGCCCATCACCATACTCCCCCCCGTTCCTGGAATGCCCTACTTTGATTCTAATCTGAAAAACTTCTCCAAATCTACGACCTTTCCTTACCAATTAATTTAGTCAAGCATATGCCGCCATTACCAACTCCTACGAGAACACATTTGAATAATTCATTCGGCGAGAAATCCCTGGACAAATCCCACACTTCCCGGTGCCTGAGAGTATGAGTTTCGGCGTAACACGCATGAAAAAGAAGAATTATCCTTCAGAGACTTTTGTAAATCTGGAAAAAGTTTCATTCCTTCGAATATCAGATACGTATCGCATATATAGATACTTTCGAACCCTTGGCAGGAAGAAAAAGCAGAAATAAAAACCATCTACAAGGCGCAACTTTCTTAACACGTATCCTTAAAAGCTTCCTTCCTGTTCGCTCATGTATGGCAGCCGACTTGACGTTGAGAAACAAAAATCGACAACAACCCAGAGACATGTTGATCCCTTCGCATTTCTTCTATTTTCTACATGTTCGTCCTTTGACTTGGCATTGCAAAATATGTACACAACAAAATGGAATAATGAATCTATCGCACACACAACCGACCGACTAAGTCCTCGCATATATTTCCTCCCTGACCTGACGTACACACATACGTATATAGAATTAATGGCAGAAAAAATGAAAAATGATAAGAAGCAAACAAAGAAGGAGCACCGGGAGCACACACTGTGCGACAAAAGAACAAGCATCCCCACACTTTGACTGAGATTAACTTTAATTAGCCCCATGAAAGTGATTTATTTCGAACAGGACATATTCCATGCGATACGGATAACAAGGAGGAGGACCCACTGCCGCTTCCCACTATCCAGCGATCACTATAGTAGCAGCGAACGCAGGTCCCTGATGGGAACGATGTGTACCGACACCGAACAATTGTGCTGTCAAAGACAGAAGGAAGATTTCATCTCATCGTCATGTCCTTGCGTGCGACTTATAGCCGTACAAAGGTAAAAAGTTAAAAGAATCATTAAGGTGAAAACGCAGATGCGATCCTGTTGGCCTTCTCGGAACCTGATGAAGGTCCTCCTGTGTCACACTCACAAATCATATAGAGCCGCCAAACAAAGAGAGCCCATCCTGATGGCATTCATTTTATGCGGCGGTTTTGTGTGTGTGAGACTAATGGGGGGGGGGCATCATGATTCCGAATTCGTATATACAGCCCATCTGTCAAACTACTTGACAAAGTTTCCTGATGCCAGGGGCGGGGTGGGTGTTCGTATTTACTGTGAGCCATGAACACGAACGCATTCACCGTAATCTTTGGCCGTTTTGCACCCGTAACCTAGTCGAAGCTCTACCAACAGCCACCTGTAAGTGTGTTCTCAAAGGATATGCTTAAACAGGACAAACATTTTAAATGGGGCAATTTATATTGTGTTTTGCTTTCTCTCTCTCTCGGTCGGAGACACTGAGCTCAGCGAGGGATTTAGAGAGATTCTCGTTTTGTCCTGTTCGTCATTCTGTCCGGTTTTGTCGTCTATGTACTCTGTGTGTAATTGTGCTGTGTGCTGCTCCTGTAAAGTCCTTTCAATACTGGAGTGTTTGTTTGTTTCTAGTATTTATATCTCTCAAGTGGGACAGTGGGGTTCTGCAACACGAAGGACTGGGTAAATACATTGATGTATGTTAATCCCTGATGGTGTCAGGGATCAAACAAAGGAGACTGTTTTTTTTTTCATGAGCCCTTTGTGAAAACATGTCGGGTTTAGTGGCAACTTTGTCACTTTCAGGTGAGGAGATTTTGTGGCTATTGTTGGTGATTTTTTTTAATTACCCAACTTTGGACGGACATTCTTAATTGACTGTAATTGTGAGAGAGCGAGAGTTATAAGAAAAGGGAACGTTGCCAGACACTGGCGTTGGTGTAGTGCGGTGTGGCAATTTGTAGTCGCTTTTATAATTAAACTGGTTAACCGCAAGTGGTTGGCCAGACCTTGTCTTGGTCCTGACAAACGGGGGGATGCCCACTTTTAGAATTCTGGAAAACTAGAGTGAGGTGAGAGCTTTAGAAAAAAAATCGAGGATGTGGATGGTGATATTTTTGGAGCGTACGGCTCGGTTTAAAAATTACGATCATGAAAACTGACCTTAAAAGGACAATTGCAATCTAAAGGGCTTTACAAGAAATGCTTTTAAGATCCTTAAAGAGACCCCCAAAAATCACAGTCTTGCTCTATTAAACAGAATTCTGCTAAGGACATCCATGGTCGCTTTAGACGCAAAATTCTACCAGTGATCTTCGGTCCAGTTTGACGAAATTTTTGAAGATATTTTACACTCAACTCTACGAGCTGTAATGCGATTTCGACCTAAGATGTCTAGGACTACAAAAGCCCGAAGAATCTACGATTTCAGCCCCGTGAAACAACGTCCAGTATAAGAAACCGTTGCTTTAGGTGTCGCCCACAAGGGAAAGCGGACCAAATTCAACTTATCGTGGACTGACTTAAAGAAAGTATCAGTTAAGCCCTATGTCCACCATGAGCCGGAGCGTCTACCTAAAATCAATACTGAACTGCAAACAAATTTTCTGTCTTATCCAAAAAAATACATAGGACCCTTTGGGACGAATGACAGGGACCTACAACTTTTTGTCGAACCTGACCGGCTGAATTGAGCAGTTTTCTAAAGTCAATTTTAGCATCGGATGATTGTCGGACTTTTACGGCAGGTGGCGCAGTGAATTAACGCTTTAAAGCAATTTTTTTAATTTTTGGGGGTTGAACCAGGGACCCCTTTTTGCTTAGTAACACAGTGGATTACTGACTGAACCCCTGCGCTCACATAAATCATCTCATCTTTGAAGAGGGCCACTTATGTAGAAAAATCCCACGGCCACTCTGTTCGCCAGTGCCGGCTTAAGGGTCCTGCAACTTGTTCTGTCGACTGAGGCGCCGGCATTGAGGGGCTCCGTTTTTTATCTCGGTACATATTTAACTAAATGTGGAAGCGTACTTCTTCGTTTTTGACACATAGACTTAGACGTCTTTACAGATCGTCGTGAGATTAGATGGAGACGGAGATTAGACTGTTATTGAACCATTTGTCGCATAAAAAGTAAGGGGCGCTGGAAAAAATCTTGCTTGCGGACCCACACTGCCTGCACCATTCCCAGTCATTTTCAAAACCTGATAGAAACCATCGCATCACAACTTCCATTGTTAAAAAATAAGATTGCTTATCGATTGAGTATCATATACCATGCCTGTCCTGGCGCCTATTTACTGTACAAATTCTATAGATAGATATCTACGTGAACATTCAATTCGATATGGCATAATTTTGTGTACGATAAAATCTGCACTCTAAAGACCTAGAGAGCTTTTTAATCGACGATATGTATGCCTACTTAAAAAGAGATATTAAAAATCGCTATTTCGGCTTTACCCGCACTTGTCTGCCGGTGGGTCATTTATATATGTGATGTGTAATCACATTGGCTACAGTATCGTTTTATTAGCGGTAATATTGAGGTCCTATTTTGTTTACGTACAGTTTTATTACTTTTTGCCGTTTTTTTTTTTTTAAATAATTACAATACCCGTCAGAAAGACAATTTAATTACCCGCTAATGGATTATTTAAAAACCCAAAGGTTTTTGTTCCACCAAGTCCTTACTGCGGACACACATTTTTCAATTATCCATAAATAAAATTGTGAAAATCGGTTTACAATAATTTGGTGGCAGCCATCGAAGTGCAATTACAAGGGGGTGCAAATTGGTTGGATCATAATATGTCGTTTGGCATGCATCGTTGTAAGGATTTGCATAATTATATTCCTACACCGAAAAAAATACTTCAAAATGTGTCCTTCCCCGGCGATAGCTTTTGATTTTTTTTATACCAAAACGGACGAAAAGGGAAGAAAATTTCTTTCGAAACAGTCTCTGAAGTTGGTGGCGGCATAACGCAATGTTCGAGGTTACTTTTAATTCAATTAATTAGGGCTACTGATTGTCATGGGTGGTGACAGAGGGAAAACGAATCATTTTTTTTTCTCTTCTTCTTCTTCGTTTTGTCTTTCATCCACTTTATTTTTTACAATTTAATCAAGTTGACGGGAAATTGGGCGGATATCGACTTGACAGGGGCAAAATTCACCATCTTATTGAAGTTCTTTATTATTTTTTTTTTGTGGAAACTTTTTATTTTCCTCTCCCCGAGTACAATTATGATGATGTAGATGGGAAGGATAACGAGGAGCAGCAGGACAATTGAGAGGAATTCTTTTAGAAATTTAACTTGGACAAAGCCGAAGAAGATTATATACGAAAAATATATATATATATTTTTTTAAGAAAATTAATTTAGGATTTTTTCTTTTTTTGGAGTAGCCGAAGGGAGTCGACCAAACAATTAAGGTGAGGTGAAGATGAAAAACAGAAAACATAATCAGAGGTCAGGGAAGCGTTTTAAGGAGTTTTCGGGGAATTTTGGCGTTGCTTTTGTCAGAGTTTGAAAAGTGATTTATAGATAAAATGACCTCAGGGCAAGGTGGTATACAACTGGGAATAACAAGATGCTTAGGGAATTTTTAATTTGTTTTAGATAAGGGGGAGGAGATTATTATAACGAGGGATCGTATTGTAAATTTTGTAGGTAGGTAGGTGGGTATTCTTGGGAAAAGGACAAAGTCGCGGATTTGGTATGGACATTTTAATTGGAGGGCACCAACAGCGAACCACCAACCAATAGGTGTGTAGGACAGCAAAAAGCCCCTAAGTCGTATTTACGATATTAATAAAAGTGTTTTTTTAACCTTATTCTTTGGAAAGAAAATTAATTCCATCTCATCAGGCAGAAAATACAAACGAGGTTTGAAGCGGACGCAGAAAAACTATATCGTAGTTACGATATCAAAAAAATCTGACAAAGACGATTTTTTCAAATGCACATAATTTTATTGTGTTCTTTAACTCTTTCTTTAGACCAAACATTATTAAAGCGACTGAAATGCGTCTTCGTTTCGAAGCACAAAATTTGTCCCATTTGATTGATAACTTGCAGGGGTTTCTGTTTAAACCAACACTAGTGCCCTACGAAGTAGAATACGTTTCAAGGACGCCAGGCGAAATTTGGAGCAAAATCAAGCCGTATGAGCGTAAGAATTCCCAAGATCGTATTTACGATATTAAGAAAAACTTGACTTAACGAGTTATTAGACACAATTTTAAACCTCTACTTTCAGAAATCATTGCGGTGCGATTTTAACTTGCTGTGGCTAACAGGGCGTAGTAAGATTGGGACCGGCAGGGGTCCAACAAGTCGGTTAAGACTGTAGTCCACCCCACACTCTAAGAGTCTTCTTAAGTAATGTTGACGAAACATATAACAAAGACTCAGGACCGGCTGTTACTTAAAGTGGCATTTATTTTGAACACCAAAAGTTATATGTGCCCGCCCACCTTTACCTTTTCATCGGGATTATACGTCCCGTCAACAAAACAACACTCTACCAACCTTAGCCGGTAGCATTCGCATCCTACAATTTTTCATCAACAAACCAGACTCTTGACAGACCAACCCACTCTGGAAACGCAATTTCGAAAAACTCCTGCAACGAAAATCCCATCAATTAACATCATTTCGTCCTCCATTCAACAAAGCACAGCAATAACAGAGCGCAGAGGTATTTTTAATAACCCCTCATAGTTTGTCAACCGTCAGCGACTTGTGCACATCATCTAGGTAAAGGTATTTTTCAATTTCCACTAATACATACTTGTATCTACCACAAAATGCTGTTGACTCAAACGATGTGACTTCCATGGTAAGTTACAGTCTTGCATCACGAGATATTTCATTTGCAGTGCTCTCTGCAAAATCCCGTTTTAAGTTTTGTGTAATCATAGTCGAGTCGAGACGTGAAACACGAACGAACAAAGAATTTTGAATAGCATCCGTGAGAAGAAGTGCAGTCTTTGCCCATTATTCCGGCTGTGGGTGGCGGTAATTAGCTTTGAACAAAAGGCGACGATGGTTGATGAAAAATTGCATGCTTTTCATTTGCTCCAAGAAGGGAGATGTTTCTGATGCAGAAAAGGACGATGGGAGGATGGGTTTTTTGTGTGTTTTCCATTTTGACACTTGATGTTATTTGTCGTCTTCAAGTTGCTGTTGCCGTCATAATGTTCATCATTCCACATTCAATGGTGGCGCATGCACAATCACACACACAATCAAGTGAACCCCTTGGTGCAACAGCACGCTTTGCTGTGTGTCTCTGTTTGTTGACTCGTTAAAGAAGTCGCCTTTGTGTTTGCTGATGAAGGGAAATGAACTGACACATTGAAGTGTCATTAGAGAAACACTTGTGTTACACTTTTCCTTTAAGTGGCCCGGGAGAGAAAAAAGCCAACGAGAAAATTATTCAAGCTTGTTTAAGCTAATTTGATCCTTCTTCTCAAGGGAAGGTAGGTTGATATTCAGCAATTGGAAACAAAAATCGATGTCTCCAAAAATAAAGTGAAATAAATTTGCATGCCTAATCGGGCGGGGGATTATTAGAACTTTCTGTTCCGAGTAGAAAATAGACTTAGATGGGGGTTGGCGTTCACCTGAATGGGGATGATTATTCTGGTTGACTAAGTCCTTAGGTATAGGTGTGTGGATACATTTTGGAAAGCGTTCGCACATCTGTTGATTAACTAGTCAATAAACCTGACCTCGACACCTACGATGTGTCCATCCAAATGTGAAGTAGCGATAGGGTCACCGAATCCAAATGAAAAAATGGCAATCCCTGAGGTTGGTTAGTTGGAATTTCTAAGATCGTATTTACGATATTACTAATTTTGGTCAGATTGAAGTTTGAAAAAAGGGATATTTCATAGCCTTTTAGGATACATAATAATAAAGGAGAAGCTCTCAAAATAAAAGCATCTTTCTGTCAAATTTTAAATAAAAACTTCCCCCAAAAATGGACTTTGGTTCCTGTGCATCTTAAATTTGGTTCCTGTGCACCAAAAGATCAAAACCTACTCAAACTCATGTATCAGGCTTGCAGGTGAATGCAAATTAATAAGATTGATCTTTGGGTCGTATTTACGAGATTGCTGGTATTAGTTACATTAACGTTAGAAAGTAGACCATTTCTTTACTTCGAAAGACTCATAATGCAGAAAATAGGCTAAAAATATGTCTGCGTGTGTATCTTCATGGCAGCATTGCTCGATGGCTTCGGTTAGAAAATTCATCTTCGAAGTTCCACCACAAAAGGTTATGATGTTTGGCTTAAAATGGTTTATATTCAAACCCTGAAACACTATAAGGGCTAAGCGGACAAACTTGCGGGATACAGAGACTACCAGTGATGCTTTTACATTTCGAGATAAACGCAGACGAGTTTACTTCCAAAGTAGTAGTTTTTTCATCAGGCAAAAGGTGGGGCCCTAACTGAGTCTCTTGAGGGACTACAGGGAAATTAAACGAACCTGGTTATCGGGTATAGTTTTTCTAACAAAAATGCAATAGAACTATGGAAATAGGACTTTCCTCATAGAATGCCATGCCAACGGAAAAACGCCATCACATCATTCTCCCCCCCCGGCAGCTAATGCAACTGCGATGCACAAAATTAATTTATGTTATAGAATTTCTTTTATCGATTCCCCGCAATACACCCAGCTCAAATTCCATGATATTAATTAATTAATTATGGTTTCAAGTAATTGAAGTTTGTGCTCGCCGCGGACTAAACCACGAACAAGCGGATTTCACTCTCATTACAGTGATAAACGTTGATCCTAAACACAAATATCTGCATTATTGCGGGCATTGCGTTCCGTAATTGTCTTTTAATGTTTACCCCCGCCTACCACTTCAACCGCAATTACCACAATGAAACGCGTAATTCATTATCCACCGCGCTTATCTGTCAAAAGGGATACAGTCGAGCCAGCTTATTTGCTCCCATTAACCCAAATTATTGAATTGAATTTTTAGAAAGTATAGTCGTACACGAAATCAAGTCACTTACCCTCGCATTAAAATGTGTCTTCCTTCAGAAAAAAATATACGCGTTCTTAAGCGAATTATCCTGACACAGACTCAGAAAATCGTACTCGCACTCCTACTCAATACTTGTGTATTTATCTTGTCGATGACTGTTCGGCCGCCTCGATATGGTGGCGTTGGCATTGTCCGCGACGACACTCGTATGTAACTAAATCCAAATTAAATGAATTTAAATACATTTTTAATTAATTTATTTAACAACGCAGAATGGTAAACGCATCGCATAGCCCTCGGCCGATCTGCGGCTGCTGATGCTGATGCAGCAGCTCACTGTGTTCACTTACGGGACCGTCCCGTCACCAATTAAAATTATATATCACACTTCGGACTATGGCGGTTGGTGAATTTAAGCCTTAATTGGATTCCTTTCCGCGGAAAATTAACAAAAAAAAAAGTAAAATAAAAACGCACACGAACGAGACTCTTTAGCCGGTTTTCGAATGTACGCACAATGAATTGGAAATTGTGCTGTATCTCGGATATCTCAGCGAAAGAACAAAGACCAGTACGAGTGTAACGTCATCCGGCCGTCAATTAAATGTAAAAAAAACGCGAACTGTTTACTGTGTGCCCACCCACTCTGACAGAATCGGGACACTAATGGCTACAAAAACAACAGAACAGGAAAATCCCCTCATTCGGAACATTTAACTTCTTCTGTGTGACCCAATTATTCGTTTTTATTTTTTATTTATTCCTTCTGCCACATTAACTAGGCGAATTTGTGTGGAACCAGTTGGTTGTGTTTTTGTTTTTTTATTATTTAAAATTAAATTTTCAAACACAAGTACTTTTATTATTTGGGAATCACTAAAATAGAGATCGGCCCTCCGATAGATGGCGGTGGCGCGAGTAGACGATTGTAGACCAGCCCGTATCGCGTTATCAAAGGAACTGATTTCACCCAATCGACACCGAGTTGGTGTGAATTTCCATCATGGAGTATATTTGGTCCTGCATTTGGGTGTTTGTTTTTTTTTTCTGTTTTTCATTTTGCGAGATTGGAGGATGTGAATGATGCGAGCGAGTTGATGTGCTATAGAGCAAGTGTTTTCTCTTTGGCGAAGAGAGTTTGCGTGGGAAAACCGCTCTCTTTGCAAACACAGCACGATGGGGAGTTGTGGAGCTCCTTTTGGGCTTCCAGTGGGGTACGCCACTGGGAGGGAACTTCGAAAAAGCTCATTTAGTGGAGAGTTTCCTGGGAGGATAATGCTTTGCTAGGTGAGTGTTACTTGCTCATTACTGGGGGTGGATTAAGGATTATCGGTTTAGGAGTAAAGTGTCTTGTTGCAAGTAATATTTGAAGAATGGCGAGCAAAGCTTTTCGATTTGTTGTGCAAGCTGGCATGGAGTAATCAATATCAATGAAGTAACAGACTGGCAATCTACAAGCGCGAAAAGCTGCAGCTACCCGCTAAGTAGGAAACAGCTAGTAGCTTAGTCGGGGTAGTGGTCAAGTGAAAGGATTACGGGGATGATGGATTTAGTGATGGATCTCGATGTCAGATTTTTAAAATAAATGTTAGCAATGGAGGTACGTCAGAGAGTATCAAAGTAGCTACAATTTCGTGAGATTTGAAACATTTGTAATGGAAGAAGACATATAGAATGGGCCAGGCCTGCCTTTAGTTCGATTTTGAGTTCCGTCAATTAAGTTAAGCGAACATCTGTCAAGACCTAGTGCCTTTTACACAATACAACAAGTACTTGTGGTTGTGGCACAAGTGAGTTTCTATGAGTTTAGGGGCATTTTGCAGCACAAAGCTAGAAAATTCAATACTGAGCTTATCATGACTTGTTGTCAGATGCAACAAGTACTTGTTGTCAGATTCAACAAGTACATTTTTTTAATTGTGATTTTGTTGGTTTGTTTTGTAGGTTCTGTTTATGCTGTGAAGAGGCTTTGCTGCAGCCTAAAGTACGTTTCTGCTTCAAATATGAAGTCACAAAGCCTGTTTTCAAAGTTTGAGGGCAGCAGATAGCTTACCAGAGGGTAAGTAATAGAAACTGAAGGCAATAAGAAATGAAGCGGTACGCATACCTGCCCGGTCTTAAACACATCGATGTAGATTAGGCTATGAAACTTTGGTCTTGGCTACATTTCAGACGTCTGTCGATTGAACTTAAAACCCCTCGCTCAGTAGTAAATAAAAAATATATCTTCTGGAGAAGAGCATCTACTGTATTATTTCTGTCCAAGGGATCAACTTTCAAGTCAAAAGGCCACATGGCACTCTCTTTTATAAAGCAACATGAGAGACTGAAGAAAGACTAAAGAGGCCCATACACGATCACGATTTAAAGACTGAAGCAAAGTCGAAAAACATGTGTTTCAACTAATTAAAATAAAAACAGGACCCTTTTTAATAACCTTTTCGAAAGTTTACATGAAATTTATTGTACGTCACAACTACAATTTTTGTATGAGAAATTTCACAATTGTGAGATTGTAGGACTCAATATTTACGCAATTTAAGAAGGGTATTTTTACCGTACGATATTTCTAGCAAAACGAAAACTAACCTTTAACGAAAAACCTATTCGAGTACAGTCCTCAGTTGACGAGTTGCTCTAGGATTTGTGCGTTAGTGCGAAACTTTTGCACCGTGTGTGGGACACCTAAGCAAATGGAAATTCGGCAGACAATCTTTATATGTCCTCGTTCCAAAATTAACACCCAAATCGATAACAAGACAACAAGACAAGATAATTATTTAAAAAAAGAGCCTTTGTTTCATTTATCTAACTTTTTCATGCAAAAGCAACCCACCTCTTGTTCAGAACTTTGCCACTGGCAGCAACTTTGCAGAAATATTTAATCCACTTAAAAATATAAAAAGAAAAAAACTTCAAATATCAATTAGCATCCACATCGCTTTTAACTTTGAACACGCACAACTGACTCCTATCCCGTGTCGATTTGATGCCCTGAGGGGATTTTCTAACTCACACACACAGACAGCAGACACCCACGCTTCATATACCTTGCACCGTCTAGACACTAGACACCATTCGGGATTTTTCCCGAGGCCATGCTTTTATAATTTACTACCATACACCTTTTGTCACTTGGCTGCGTCTTTTTAGAAATTGCAATCACATGTGACTTGCGATTTGCGACCTATAAAGAAACCCACAGGACACGAAAAGTGCGTCTATTTCGCCGTAATAAACACAAAATGGGGGGCGGGGAAATTCCAGCTAAAAGCATTCGCAACATATTTTCTCTTCGGGATGATTGAAAAATATCGGATTAGAAGCGTGAACGGGTCCCCGAAGGTAGATTTCGTATACAGTCGGTTGTCGCTTGTCGCACACCAGAACGATAACAAAGAGAAGGGAAAAAGAAAATTAATATTCGAATCCGAAAGGAGAAGGCAAAAAAATATAAATAGAGCGAATTCGGTTTGATATCCTCACACACAATGGTCGCCGGAACAAACCGAACCAAACTAGGAAGAATGTACAAAACATCGGTCCCAGGACTGTTGGAATCCTTCTTTTGGTTTCCTTCTTTCGAGTCGTTGTCCCTTTTTTTCTATTTTCTTTTTTTTTTTTGTTTGCGAACGCCATCATCATTGCCACAACGAGACGGGTGAAGCTACATCCAATACTACCCTCACCATACTGAACCACCCCCTTGGGTCGTTAATTTAATCAACTCAAGACATTTATTACCAGCTATTAAACCACCCACTACATTGGACCAGAAGCCGGTGGTCCGTCGCTCGCTCTATAGCTATTTGGGCCCATTCCCATACGCGCGCGCCGGCTGATTTTCAGTGTGTTCTTGAAGACAATTGTTATAGAGCGAACGAACGTCAGGGTAAGGGAAAAACCTGGGCCCGAGCATTAGACCAAGAAAAATCCTTAGCAATGGAAATTTCTCGTCCACTAATTCATTACGAGGAAGTTTATCACACTCTGGAATACATTAGTTTGTTGTTTTCGGCAGGCTTAAGGGACCTGCACAAGCACGAGGACGACATTGAACAAAGAACGAGGTGCGGTCTCTGTGGTCTGTAGAGGGGGTGTGTGTGGCGCTCTTATACTCTTGTTCTTATGCCGATGATGATAATTTTTGGATGTGTTCGGGATATGATGCTTCTGAGGGAATTGAGCCTAATTGGGGGAGGACCAATGTGCATGGATGGGAGTTGGTTTTTTTTTTGGTTCTTGGTTCTTGGTGTATTTTGTGGGTTAGGGGTCGTTGTCGGTGATTAATGAAATGAGCTATTGGCTGATATTTGGAAAGTGTCCCGAAGGAGAAGTAGACATTTAGTTGGGTACATGAGTTTTTAGTTTTCAATGCCAAAGAGCCCTTTCCGGCTAA
This sequence comes from Cheilosia pagana, assembly GCA_936431705.1. Lineage (NCBI taxonomy): Eukaryota > Metazoa > Arthropoda > Insecta > Diptera > Syrphidae > Cheilosia > Cheilosia pagana. The sequence continues at coordinate 2,890,815 of OW386169.1, forward strand.
GGCGGTGAAAATGATGTTGCTCATGGGCTTTTGGCTGAGTGGCGGACTGGGAAGAGATAAATATTTCACGATATAGCAACAAGAAAGGGGAAGAGAATGGAGTCTACAATTTTGGAAGTAAAAATCTAACGACAGAAGCGACTTTTTCCATATGGGGGAAAATCTTAGATCTAGATTTAAGATCTTGAGTCTAAAAAAATTCAATAATTCTAAATAAGTCAAGATGGACATTCTTAAAGGTTTGGAACACATTTTAGATTTTTACTAAACTACTAATCAAGCATGACTAGCTGGATACTACATAGATATGAATTCACGGGACGTTGGGCGTAGAACTCGTTGGATTGGTTTGGTTCTCCCAACTCCGTCAAAATGATTTTTGTGCCAGAAAAAATTATACAAAGACTAGTGTAATTTAAGTTCTTTTTTATTGCGGGAGTTCTAATACCTAATTCTTTAAAAGATGTCTTGAATTCAAGTCAAAAATGGTCAAAAGCATGCTCAAAAAAATTGGCTCACCATTTTTAAAAAATCGTTGTTGTCAATATACAATAAAATTTACATAGCACAGACCACAACCTTTTATCATGGACAAATAGGCAGTTCAAAAATTCAACTAGAATGTTTCTTAAAGTCACGACAAACACAAATATTATAAAGAGACTTTGCGCGCAACTTTGTTCGCTTTGCTGATTTTATTTATGCATTAGTAGGGAGATTCATTTTTAACATCAGTGAATGAGTTGAGATCGAGTCTTTCTTCCAAATCCAGAACCTGGAGAAGCCCTTGCACTCAATTTGTACAGAGCGCGTCTCAAGAAACATTGAACTCCCTCAGAAAAACCCATTTCGTTTCGCTCCAACAGAGAAAACGACACACAGGGTTTGTTCAAAAGGATGTGCTTTCGATGTGCGCCCACCTACCCACAACATAATCACGAATAATCGTTGCTGATATTTTTCGAAATAGATTTAATTTGGTCATGTTAAATTTTGGTCTGTCGCTCAGCTTCTGGATGCAGCTTAAAATATTTAAGAAAGTCTTGTGTAGGTCTCTTAAGTTTTTGTTTATTTTTTATGTTTGAATTGATTAAAAATCATTTGAGTAATGGAAAGTAAAAGGCAGAAAAAACATGGAAAATATAAATTTTGATCAAAAAGTGGGCGTGGCAATTAACAAAATAGCCCATAATGTTCTCAGGGTCTTACAAAAAGTTTTAAAAAAGTTTCAACGAAATCTACAGAGGAGTTTTCACTTCCTCAAAGTGAAGACAACAATTTTAAAAATAGAAAAAACCTCAGAAAGTGGGCGTGGCTGACTATTTTTAGTTTTTCAGCAAAATTATGAAAATAATTGAATTTTCTTCTCCTGGCTCATTGCTTAAGGGGTTCACTATATCCATTGAAGAAGAACAGTGGCTATCTCAAGGTCCTATGCGTGAACCTGATGCACAGTTTTCATTCCTTCACTAGCGTTCTGCCCCTTCTTCTTAACAGAATTGTAAATAAATACAGCACAAGTATTTGTTGCACTTCTAAACACTTGAGATTGGCATGGTGAGGTCCTGCGCCCGCAATTGCCTCCAATTGCATCCTTTTTTCTCCTTTTTCAACGGACAGTTTTTTTTAATTTACAGAGTATACGCAACAGAACCATTACGTCAATTTCGAGACTGAAAGTCTACACCAACAAGGGTTTCAAGGATGCCAAGTTCAAGTGTGAAATTGCCTCTCACCACTAAAATCTGCAAAGCTCAGCAAAATGCACCCATGATGAAGGATTCATCGAAAAGCTACAAGTTCTCCTTACTCCCTATTCGGTTTGTTACAACTCGTTTGTAGATCTCTGTTAAGATGACCACAACGGTAGCGCGTAAACAATTTTTTATCAATTCTCCCCAGCCGTTGAATTGTTTCCTTGTAATTAAATTCTATTTCCCAACGTACGGTGGATTGTTAGAGAAAACGTACCCGCACTGTTTCTGTTTGGGAGTCTGGCGCACAGTATACCTGAAGGCATGCCAACCATTTAACTCATATTTACACACAAATTGGAATGGTGTTGGCAGGATACAACCAGGAGAAAAGGACACAAACAATATTGAACAAAAAACCGAATGAAATGTTGAAACGCTGAAATGTATTCGGCCATAGATAGAAACGGGAACGAGTATGCCTTGGGTGAAGTTTAAATGGCCAGGGAGTGCGATGTGGAGTGTGTCTACAAAGCGAAGCGCACATACGCTCTTTATTGCATTCAGACACTTGGTTTTCAATGGACCAGAGGAGTGAATCTAAAGAGCTATTAGGGATTGCCTGGGAATGGAAGGGACGTTCAATTTTCAAACGAGTATGATTGGGTGAATTGAAATGTTTGGTGGCGCTCTAGAAAGATTACTCGCTTAGTTGTTTAGCACTAAGACAATACATGGAACAACGCGTGCAGATGTACTATCCTTCCTAGCACCCACTCGACATATTACACAAAATCCTTCATTTTCTATCAGCAAAAAAAACAACAATAAATTCAAAGTCCCTCCATTGTCGGTGGCTGTCGATTTCCGATTACACTCTCCAGTAATAGGGTTAATTCAATTTACAAAAGGATACGTATAGCTACCCAGGAAGGGCTCCTTTTCTATCACAAATTTACCAAGTCCTATCCCGGTAATCCCCCCCAAAGTAACCAACTCGCAAATGTCTCTTAAAAATATGAAATATGGACTGACGACATAAAAAGGATGTATCATATCCGCTCCGTGTAAGCTCTTGAAATGTTGTCACTAGCGCTGAACCCCAAACACGAGTCGACTTTATATTATATTCTTTAAAAGGCTACACACACCCCCGCTTTTAGGCTAAGGAAATATACGAGTACGTAGCGTCGTCGTGATAATTTTTGCGGTTTTGCCTCTATTATGTGTCCTTTTTTTCTGCATTATTATTTTTTTTGCGATAAAATGGCGTCCAACACTCACACGGAAGGAGCGTAAAATGGGATACCCCAGATAATCTTCACGACAAGGTACCTTCTTCTTCTTCTTCTTCGTTTCTTCGCTCGGTTCGAGTATAGAAGGAACTTTTAGTTAAAGAAGATTGGTCCTTGATGATGGTCTTGTTGTTGTCATTATTATATTCTTTTGTGTGGGATTTTTCCCCCTCGCCTTGCCAATAAATCGCCAGCTTTTCTCTTCGCATTTAATCGATTCAACGGTTCGACACATTTCGTCAGGACAACAATGGCGAAAAGGGAACTATTACATCACGAAAGGGACGAGCCAGAACGAACACATATCGCACACACCTTTTGAGGGCAGAAGAAAGGCCAATTCAGGCATATCTAACTAGCTCAATATTATGACGAGGGGAATCCCTTTTTTATCATTTTCCTATTTGAAATCCCTGCTCCTAGAGCAGCTTCGCTGTAACATCACCACGAATGTTTTATTGATCTATACACTCATGTGCCAAAAAAGGGTATGATGTCTAACAAGGCAACATAATCATAATAAAGAAAAGGAGGAGAAGGATGAACGAAAAAAAAAGAAGAAACGCTTTATCGAGTATTACGGATAGGAAATTTTGGGAAGTTCGCTTTTAGGCTGTTGCCTCTGCTCAAGGTTTGAAACGTGATATAATAAAAATAAATAAAAGAAGAAAAAAAATAGCTGTAATGGAAGCGTCACCATTCAAAATCTTCGAAGGATTCCCTTTCAATAAATTTATTTATCCTTTCTTACTTTATTTTGCTGTTGCCAGTATGCCGCTATTCCACACACATTTGTCTCGCATTTCAAACGCGCGCGTTATTTTCACCCCCCCACTTGTTAGATATATATTTTAAAGCCGCCCTTTTCTCGTCGATTTCAAAAGGATTGGTGCCATGAGAGGCTCAGGGTCCTTGCAGGTCGGCCCCCACTCCGTGAATGAATGTGTAATTTATTTTTCAAGTGTATCCTAATGTCATTCGAAATAAATTGAATTTGCGGCAATGGATTGTGCCAGCGTGTGTCGACGATACACACGATCATGTATAGCGACGTTGAGTATTGTTTCAGAGCGTTAGAGGGTCAAATGGGGGACTGGATGGAAGCAAGTTTATTGAAAAATACCTTCATACGCATGGGGAAACTAATTAGAAATCAGATGTACTGCCACAAGGCTCGATGGTGTGAGCTTAAAGGATTTCTTATAGTCATTCGATTGGGTGAGCACGTGTCTAGTGATTGGATTTCAAATAGAGTGCTCGACTTTATGGGAATTCCATCCGTTGGTGTTATTTATTCGCAGCGGAGTTTATTGTGAATTTGATGTACGATTTAATAACACCTAAGGCTGTGTTGTTGTTCCGGAATGGGTGTCTGGTTACAGCAAATACCCCTCTAGGTTGGGTGGGGATTATTTCAATTAAGAAATGTTGGCTATTGGACTTGTTGTTAATATTGACAAGTCTGGCGGTGGCTGTTAATTTGTTGGAAAAATATCTGGCTGCTCGTGGCATTTTACAAAGCACATTTGGAAAAAGTTTCATTATTGATAATTGGGGGTAAAATGAAAACAGACTGAACCCTCGAGGCGAAATCAGAAAACTGACAAAAGTTTTGCGTAGTCAAATGTTTACTAAGCCGCTCCGTAAAATGAGCTTTCATTTAATTAAAAATAGCATGGGTTTATGAACCAGCTAAGCATAGTCTGGGGGCAAACCATGTTTGGGAGTTCTAAGTCGATGCGAGTCACCTCGTTCGTATACCTCCTTTAAAGTCGTCATTAACTCCATCGAAGATCGAAAGCTTTTCGATAAAGCTCTTTGACATTGCTCTTGAAGCAGCAAGACTCGCAGCCAACATCAGCCCTGTGAAGAACTTGATGTTACTGGACATTTTAAGGGGTGTCAAGCAAAATACTATGGACTCTGCATATTTACATGACATCTATAAGAAAAGTCAGAACAACCAAAAGCTCAGAGCTTTTTAGTTTACATTTAAAATTTTTAAAAGCAATAGGTATCCGAGTGAAGCGAAAACAGAGCAATGATCTAGCGGAAAGTCTGCAACAAGTTCTTTAAGTGCATTTTTTGTAGAGCTTTTTTCAAAAGTCAAAGCTGGAACATGCTGGAGCTTTGAAAGAAAGTGAACATTTTGAATTGAGAAAAAATATACAAAGTGCACCATGTTTTGGAAGAACCATTCTCCTGAACCATTATTTAATTTTAGGAATTTTATTGGGCAAGAAATATAAGTTCTGAAGGAAAATACAAAAAAAACTTCAATTTAAGAAAAATAGAAAAAAAATCAGGTACAAATAGATAAACAAATAAATAAATAAGTCTTTAATAAAAAAAATTTAAATAAATAAATAAATGTAAATAAAAAAAAATAAATAAATAAGTAAATTAATAAATAAATAAATAAATAAATAAATATAAATAATAAATAATAAAAAATAATAATAAGTAAATAAATAAGTACATAAATATAAATAATAAATAATAAATAAATATAAAATAAAGTATATAAATAAGTAATATAAAAAGAGATAACCGATTTCTTCGTCTTTTTGTACTTTTTTCAGCTTTTGTTTCGATGTAGTTCATACTTATAGGCGATAGCGCAGCATAGCAAGCTACAATTGGAGACCGAAACCAACGAACTTGATGTGATTCAGCTGGCTGGGACAGTAGATCCACTCCGGACTGTATGTGCCATCTAACTAAACCCATTGGGCACACAATGGTAAGCGAGGACAGTTAGAACTGAGGTTAAACTTACGAAAAAAGTGAAAGGTTTGTTGACTTCTGCTAAATCAATCACCTGACACACTGTTTGACTACAAGGACAGCTACACTTACCCAGGTCTCGACTTAGCGATCAGCCGATGACGCTTAAAATATTACATCCAACCATGACATTTTTAACAAACTCCAAGGTCCCAGTAATGATAAGAACAATTCAGACATCTCTCTTCTGTGTTTTTTTACCGATGATGACTTAGACCCACCAATAAAGCGGGTCCCCTGGATGTACCTACAGTAAAAGCTGCGCCCAACGCGCTTAAAAAACCACCAACGTCCTATGCAAAGTAACACACCTCGAATGTAGGAAATGAAAAAGGACTGCGGTTTCTCGAAATTGTAGCCCCCTTCTGTTTGTTTTGAGAAAGGCTGTTCCTCACCCACTTTTTCGTGTCATCGTTTGTTTGCCAAGTTAATTGCTTCCGATACTGGGAAATATTTAAATTTCACTTTCACCCTGAAACGATCCGAACCCCTATACCGCCATTGACCTACTTGAATGCAGCGACAATTGTAACAAAAGCTGTCGCTTCCGTTTGACCTTAAAATCCAATAACAATCACGCGAAATCAAATAAGCCCTCGACCAACACACAGCAAATTCATGTGTCCTTTCAACAGGATTCACACTTCGGTTCTTTGTTATAGTGGGGGTTGGGCTTGCAAGGCCGCCGAAACCATATCACCACATTTAACGAATGTAAACGACACACCAAGCAATAAGTGAAATAGTATCTAGCCCCAGCTAGTGGAGCTCTATAACCAGTGCTCAACTGTAATGGACTATAAATTGTGCGCTCCAAATGGACGCATGGACAGACCAGTAAAATATTGGCCGGCCAGTGCGTGGCGAGTTAGAAACCGAACGGGCTTGCTAAGACATTATTTATGCGACACGAATGGAAGGCAAATCATGTCCCCGCATAAGATTCATGAGTGCATTCCCACACACACAGATTACATATATATATGTATTTGTATCTGTATACCTGTGAGGGTCGAAAAGTATTTTATAACCGACGCCTGTCACACAAACCACCACAAACCCAGTCGAGTGGCAAAACTTTCTAATGGAAAATTAAACGACTGACACATCCTTTGGGCTCGCATAAAATGCAAGGAATGACTGGCAGAGCAAAGGGTGATATCTCAAAAATTGCCATAAACTAAATGAACTTTAAGCAAACAAAGTGGAAAATGCTGTATCTCACCCTCGAGTCAATCTGGGTCTTCAGCGCGCACTAGCGAACATTGAACGAACATGCAAACGGATGTTGGATGTTAACAGTTTTCTTTTCTCAGAAATTTGCTGATAATGGGCAAACAACGAAGGGCAATATATATATATTTTTCCCCCAATTGGTATATATAGATATTTACCTTTGAAACTGCGGGGGAGGGCGGGTGGTTATTGGTGGATGCTCTATGCTTTTCTGTGCAGCGGTCGGCACTCATTGTCTATCGCCGCCAACATTTGTTCAAAGTTTTGCTGCTGCTGCTACTGCAAAGCGGAAGAAAACACGACAAAAGGAATAAGAGGGACGGCATCACATCGTCGGAGGACCACTTTCATCGCTTAAGTTCTCGTTCTCACAGCCCGATAACTGGAAAAGTGCACATCTATCGTTTATCTATGTGCAGTCTGACTTTTTCTTACTGCGAGATAACCTCGAAATTGCAGACAAAGCCTTGAACCACCGTCTCGCTCGTCGCCCGTCGCGTGCACCCTTCGCAACAGTTTTAATTTCATTAAAAGCATTTTAATTCAGTTCTCATAGATAAGCTTCTTACTTTTAACTTTAAAATGCTCATCGTTGTCGCAGTCGACTACGTAGATATACATCGTCTTCTGTTGTCGTCGTCGTCTTGAAATAATTTTCTTCCTCTCCGGCGGCGCTGGGTTGTTATCCTCTCTTAGCTCCTCTCCGGGGGCGATGTAAACTTTAACTAAGGGATATATATATTTAAACTTATTCCTAACAGGATATGCCAGATCATCTATTTGTCCTGTTTTGGATGCTTTCGACGAACACAATTAGATAGATACTCGTGCCTGGTAGCTATTTGTTCGTTTATCGCGCCCCACCTCTCACCTGTGTCCTTTTAATCCTTTGCCACAGTGGCGCGCTAATGGAGGACTTACTTTACTTACTGTTCGATGGTAAATTAAAAAAAAAACAACAACCTGGAATCAAAGTGGACATTTCCTTTTAGCTCCGGTGTCCAATAAGCTCTTCTTTCCACCGACGCTGAAGCAAACGGACCGTGAACGGGTCGACTGTGAAATGCTTTCAAATTATCCGTGTGTGTGTGAGCAGGCGAAAAAGATAAAACAAAGGGAGCCGAAAACAAAAGCAGCGAGCTGCGAGTGCAAAATAATTGGCAAGGATTCGATACGGATACAGCAATTCGCGGAGCGGTGGTAATCAAATGAATTGCAAATAAATAGAGATGGACAATGATGGGTTGTTCTTTTCGGAGGCTATACGTGAGAAGTGCCAGCAGAAATCTGTGAATATTAGGGGATAGGTGAAGGATTTTTTAGTCCCGGTGGTCCGTAGTTGGATTTGATTTGCCTCAAAGTTGAACCGGGGGACATTTTGATGCCAACACATTTGGAATATAAATTCGAAAAAATTAACTGTTACTTATTTCGTTTCAAAAAGCAGGGTAAAGGCTTCGCCAGCACTTGAAGATCAGTCTCAAGTGATGCGACACTAAAAATTCTCATTAATATGTTCGATGCCCATCAGAAAAACGATAAAGTGACCAAAAGCGTGGTTCCGAGAGGCCCTACAACTATGAGTGGTGGCACCAAGCAGCTCAACAGCAAACGTGGAGACTCTACGACTTAGACTAGCTAAAAGGAGACCAACTACAAATGTGGTTCTAAGACTTAGAGTCGTTACTCGTGGTTCCAATTGGTAAAAACGGTCAGCCACGGTCCCGCGACCTTTAAACGAGAAAGCGGTCCGCCGAAGCCCTTGTTACATGTGGTCAAACGACCAAGTATTGCAGGAATTTGTCCAAAGCCAACCAACAAGCCTGGTTTCAATATACCAGTAAGACCGGTGGGTCGCCCCTGCAGAGAACTATGCCAGTCGACGTTACGTTAAATAAATAAATATTTTAGCGCGACAAGTCTGTGGGACCCTAGGCCTAGCTTCTCACAACCATTCGTTTTGTGTGAGTTTTCAATTTTTGGGACGAATGGAATGGACAGTTTTACGTCGAGTCCAAACGGCTAATTGAGAAGCTCATTCATGACAGTTTTACTCTCGGATGTTTGTCAGATGTTCGCGAGAGGTGGCGCAGTGGAAAAAAAACCTTAAGATGTAATTTGGTTCTTTTGGGATTCGAACCGGGGACCCCTCGCTTAGAAGACCAACACCCTAATCACTAAGCCACTGCGCCGAGAGAAGGAAATTCGCGGACAAAATTTAGAACGCCGAGCAAAGTTAATTTTGAGCATAGAAGTCTTATCTTGTCGCTGGTCCTCTCCGAATTGCCAGAAATTGAGTGTAAAATTTTATAAACTATGATTTTACTTGGAAACACTGGTTCAAAAGGGTTTCCTGGGGCCGAATTGCATCGTCCGTGAACGAGCATTGCGTTCACGGAATTGAATTCGCTTTACATGTGAAATAAAAACAAATTCCGTCACGTAATGCTCGTTCACGGATGACGCGATTCGACCCCTGGTTTCTCGTGGCGTCCGAAGATCGTCCGAACTTGCAATTCTCGTTTCTCTTAATACAGGCCGATTGGTATACGATATCCTTTGGCAATGTTTTAAACAGGCTAAGCTATTTTGTAAAAACCAAGTTGTATTTCGGGTTAAAAAGTATCCTAAAGCCCGACCCAAAACCTAAGCAATCGTTTTGCCAAGTTTCATCAAAATCCGTCCAGTAGTTTCTGCGTGATGCGTGGTCAGGCATTTTTTACTCTACAGTTTTATTATATGTAGAGAAGATGCTTCATGCGCTTACTTCTCTTAACACAGACTACTGCCTTTGGACGCAAATGGTACCCATCATGTTGACAGCTCAAAAGACCAACCTCACCAGAGTCGGTTTGATAATTTATTCAGCCAAACGACACCTCATTCCTTATTCATGATACTGCGCTGAAAACATACCTATGCATATGAAAAATTGATATTGCAACAAGCTTTCCCGAAATTCAATTTCCATCCAGCGAATGAAATAGAAAACCTTTTGCCATTCTACCATGATAATGTGTCGCCTTTCACAATCTTTCTTTTATCAATCAAACACATTTTGTCCTATCGCTGCTGCCACGCCATCTGGCTACGCAAGTCTTAATATTTCGCAATCGTGATTTGAATTTCTGATCCCTTTACATATATCCTTTTCATCACAATGGAAAAACGCTCCTCATTTTATGAAAAACCAAACAAAAAATTGGAAAGGAAAACCCCAAATAGTTGCGACACCATGCCTGATGGTGATTTCGAAACAGCAAATTGATTCTTCAATAAGCCGCTTTGAATCCATTACAGTTGTTGTTCTTTTTCTTTGAAAAAATAAACCCAAAAAGGATATACATCTCTTCTATGATAATCCAAATAGATAACATTCGTAAAACATGCGTAAAATGCATAAAGTTTACAGCACCGGCAGCAAAAGCTAAAATAGAAAGTCACACGCAGATTTTTTTTTTAGAGCGAGGGGACGGGGTGCGAACAAGTCAAATCGAAAACTGGAAAAAGGTTATTGAAATTGAAAAATATTTCGCGCGACTGATCTGAATTTTTCATATTTTTTGCGCAAAAGTTTTCCTCTCTGTAAAGGGTTGAATGAATATAAAAATTTGTGTATTGTCATGTTGCGAACTATATCATTGGAGAGGGGGGGAACTTTGGGGAAAACAAAAACTCCTGTTGAAACAATGATTTCTCTATGCCATTCCTTTGCAGGAGAACAATTTGTTTTCTGCCGTTTTATTTTTATTTATTCTATTTTTTTGTTTCAAGGATACTCTACAGCGTGCGCATAGGAATCGCTTAGAAATTGAAGTGTACAGTGTAGTTGGAACAAGGAAAGACGCAAAGGTAAAGGGTGACTGTAATTTGTTGGAAATGGATATCGGAATGCCCTATTCTTATGTCGGGGAGACTGACGCAAACGAATGACTGTGAGAAGTGTTCTTATTCATGCACAAATGTCAACAAAAAAAGGAGCAATCCCACTCGTTTCGATGTAAAAATTAGTTTTAGGGATAAAAAATTCAGGGGTCGAATCGCGTCGTCCGTAAAAGAGCATTAGGTCCACGGAATTAAGTTGATTTTACATGTGAAACAAAAACAAATTCCGTCACGTAATAATCCGTCATGTCCGTTGCGGTAATGTGTTCAACTGACAGACTGATAAAACACTCATCGCGTAAGAAACTTTCATGCCGGTTCAAGTTCACTTTCTAATTTTGTGTTCGTTGCATCCATTGACTTACTTACTTTCTTAAGGTGGCGCAACAGTCCGGGGGGGACCTACGGGCCTCAACCAACAGGCGTGTCCATCAGCCAGCGCGATATTTAGCAAGCTGTCTCCAGTTTCGCATGCTAAGTTGGTTAAGGGCCCCTTCAACTTGCGTGAGTCGCGTCCTTCTTTTTCGCCTGCGCGTTCCCTCTGGTGTGGAATTGAAGATTTTCCGGGCCGGAGCATTCGAGTCCATTTGCCACCTCAGTTGTTGGACGTTCACCCTTCTGACTAGGTTGACGTTCACCGATACCTAATGCATGTAAAACGTCAACCAGTTCAACTTCAATTCTTGTTTTTATTCTTGCAGTTTATTTTGAATTTTGACACTTTGAAATGTCAACTGAGTATGCATGCAAAATTGGGTTAGTGGGTACATTCAAAAAGTTGTCTTAAGTTGACCAGATTGGTCTTGAGTAGATGTAACATGAACGCAAAAACTAGATTGGTCAGGGACGTCACTTTTCCGACGTCAGCCACAATGCAAACTGTCAACTAAGTACTCAGTCACGAATTTCTTGAATAAATTCGTCGGCTATCCCTCCATAAAAGTCAACTGAAAAAACTGTTCACTTGACCTATCTGTCAAATTAAAACTGAAATACATCAAGTCAGTCAGCTGTCTGATTTACTTTACTAGAAATGCGAACGCACCCAATAAAATGCAGCGCCGATGACAGTTCAACCACAAAAATTATTAGAATGGAATGAATATTGTTTGCAAGAAATATGCGACGGATTTTATAAGGCTCGTTCCTTTCTCTTGATGCCTAAACATTGACTCAACGGACACGACAAATTTGATCGGGTAGGCGGTGTAGATAGGTCCTTTTAAAATCTGTCACACAGAACCAATTTCAGTTAAAGAAGAAATCAAACAAAAAAGTAACGAAAATGATTGCGAAAGAAATTGAAAAAACTTACCGCAGCACATTTCAATATTAATTGAATTTACCCAGCTTGCACGTTCCACTTCCATCAGATTTTAACGAATTGCGTTGCACTCACAAATTATACCGATTAACGAATATATGCGAAACAAAATACGAGCAAAACTAAAAGGAACACAATTTTTAAAGAACAATTTAAGCACAAAAACGATCGACTACGACGTCGAACGAAAAATTATTTGAAAGAACTTAGAAAACAAACGAACTCGAGAAAGTAACGAGCTGCTATATATTTTCTAATGTTAACTAAACGTAGTTGATGTATTTTGTATTAATTAAATTAAATTAAAACTACGACTGCGATGTGCGACTGCGACAAAGTTTGACGTAAAAATCAACACGAGAGAGAGTGTCGCTGAGCTGCGCTGTCAGCTTTCCAGTGTGGTGAATCGTGAATGATTTAAGTGCGCGGGAGAATGTGGATTGAATGGATGGATGGAACATAATGGAGCTTTAATTAAACTGTTGCACTGTTGCGTCAGATGGGTTGTGCGTTTCGTTGCAAAATAGTTAATTGGTGAATGTGGTGAATTTATTTTGCGTTAAGCAACAGAGCCGTCTACGGAGTTTGCTGCTTATTTGGTGTGAGAATATGCCAAAATTTGACGTTGTCATCGTAAAGTTTGAAATTTTTAATGCCAATAATACGACGGTTCTGAGCGTCCGGGAAAAAAATGTTTGACAATTGCTCGAAAAAAGGCTCTCATTGCCCGCTTGATGACAAGCGGCACGTCAAACTTCATATAAAAAAAATTGACATTTCACAAAAGTTCTAGACGTCTAGAGCGAGTGGTAAAATGTTAATTTTTTATATGAAGTTTGACAAAACATCGAATCTGCCAAACAGTCCTGCGTTGACAGACACTGATTTCTTCTTATTCCCGCAGATGAAATATAAAATGCGAGGTTGGTGCCGTCAGATCGCAAATTTTGAAAGAGTGGAAAAAGTGCTTCGAAAATCGGTTCAAACGCGTGCAAAATCAGATAAGTTGATTGAAAACTTTCTACCAAACCCGGTGTACCCTATAAAATTGAATACAAGAACAAAAAAACCACCCACCAACACCCCAAAATGGCATGAGCAAGTGTTGCGTCCTCCACCACCATATTTGCATGGACCATTCGCCCACAGCTTCAACAACTACTGTTGTACATATTTATGAAGAAAGGAAAAAAATGGAGCAACAAAAAATCATAAATTCGAATAACAAATATAAATCTAGAGGGCGCGTGTGAACACATCACCGTGTGTTTGTTTTTTTTCGCTGTTCTAGGTTAGAAGTTATTTGAAGGGTGTTGTGTGTCTCTCGTAAGGATTTTCATTTCATTGTTAGAAATGCAGTTTTTTGTAGAGCTAGTTTTTTAGTTCTCTGTTTGTATAAATATTTGTGTCGGTGTGATATTTTTCAATCGAGGCGAGGGGGCAACTTTCAATGTCGGACCAGGTGTTTGGTTTACCTGTTTGTTTACACTTTCCGAGAGGTGCTATATTTTTGTGTGTTCAGTTGCTAAGACTTTGGAATGATGTTGGAACTTGGCTGAAAACGAGCTGCAGGAATTTAGCACTTTGATGTGGGTTTCTAAGGGTTCTGGGCGTTGCTATGCCCAGAATTAGACATGGAATCTACTTCACTGCTAACTTTCTCATTAGTTCACACTGAAATTTTTCTTTTGCAAAATTAAACCCCAGATAAAATGTTCACGTAATGTAATCGTCTTTTTTATTGGATATTTGTGTACCCATTGTCCTTTGTTTGCTAGTCCTCCATCCTACTCTCAAAATAAAACCCCCACTTCGCTTCGAATATAATATTTTTGACCAATTTCAGAAGATAGCCGCTCTCTACTATGGTGGAGTACCTCGCCATGACCACTTGCAGCTATTTCCGGTTTTAATTGCTTTTGTGAGTGAGTCGAAGAATGAACGGGTGGGTGAATTTTTCACACATGCCTTACACTTTATGTGAGAGAGATGCTTTGGTGTTCGTTCGGCATGTATCCATGTGGGGTCCACTCCAACTATAGACGCCAGCCTATGTCGGCATACGTTTTTCGGGTTTTTCGGGAGTGGTGGCATTTTTAATTAAAACGTTGAATTAATATTCTTTACTTTAGGCGAAGAGTTTTAAATTTTCCCTTTTTAAGGACTCTATACCGCAAGAGTGAACTTGTGAATCATTTTCTGTTTTTTTCCCGACGCCAAACAAGGGATACAATATGAAACTAATTGAGTTTTGGACGATATAGGGGAGGAGAGTGAAAAAATGAAAACACTGGACTGTCTGGTCGAAGGCGGGCAGGGATAATAAGGTTGTTAATAAATAAATGGCGAGGTTATTTTGAGTTAATTTTTGGATGGGTCAGTTGGGTCTAATGGGCTGTTTGCAACAGAGTAAATAATAATTTTGATTGTTAATATTTTGTGGTGTTTAGTTTTGGGAATGAGACTTGTTTACTCGATTCAATTTGCATGCCTTTTTAGTTGTCCAATGGATGTGTACGATGGCTGGGATTAATTTGAGCGAAATTATTAGGCGTTATGGATGAAGTAATGGAATTTTGGACTCACATTGGTATCCTGCTTCAAGGAAAAACTTGACTCAATTTTTGGGGCTTTTGTTACGCTGTTTTGGTGCGATTTTAGACTTTTTGGACCGTTTTTGTAGTCTCTTCGGAAACAATTTTTGGCGATTTTTTTGGTGTTTTAGGAGCGTTTTTGTAGAGTTTTCTGGGTCGCTTTTTGATGCAATTTTAAGGGTTGTTTTACCAGCTTTTTGAGAATGTTTTTTGATTCGTTTTTGAAGGGTTTTAGGTAGATTTTGGAAAGTTTTCTGACACATTTTTTTAGGGCGCATTTCTAAGCACTATTGAGACGATTTTAAGACTTTTTGCCCTCATTTTTGAGTCGCTTTGTTGAACATTTTTTGACAAGTTTTTGTGGAGTTTTTGAAGCGTTTTCTGACACGTTTTTTGGGTCATTTTTTGATGCATTATTGCTGCGATTCTAAGATTTTTTAACCAGCTTTTCGAGGACTTATGAAAACATTTTTGAGAAAGTTTTTTGACGTGATTGCTGAAACTCGTTGACTTGCTTTTTGATTCACTTTTGGGAGTTTTTTGAAGAGTTTTTTTACGATGATTACGGCTTTTTGACCAGTTCTTTTGACTCGATTTTCGAAAACATTTTTTGAAGAGTTTTTTTTAAAACGATTAACGCTTTTTAACCAGTTCTTTTTAAACGCTTTGGAGAACGTTTTCTGAAATAGTTTTTGAAGCGTTTTTTACACTTTTTTTGGCATTCCCTAATGAAAAATGCTACTGCAAATGATCACCCAAAGCCGGAAAAACACACGCTGCTATATATTCCAACTTATGCTACGTTATTACAAATACTTGGAAACATTCAGTCTAATCCATTGAAATTTTTTAAAAGTCACTTGTCTATTTTGCGTTGCTTTTTCAACTGATACGAGTTTGTTTTAACTTTTAGAGAGTCGACTTTTAGGCGCAACTATAATAATATTTTTGTGTAACCGAAATAAGCAAAGACATGAACCAAAATTAATTTAAAATAGGTCTAAGGTCGTCCTATTTTATCCATTTATGTATTATACAGATTTTTAGATTAAATGAAGGAAAATGTAAGTAATCTTTATTAAAAAAAAATACTCCACGACCACATGTATCTTTCTGCAATCCCTTTCACCCATCTAACGTCCTCTCACAAAACAAAGGCAAAGCCAAATATTTCAGGTGTGACACTTAAAATATTGACTCATAAATTCCCGCCACAAAAATTCTCGACAGCAAAAAAAAAACGCAAAGCACAGGACGAAAACTAATCCAAGATAACGATTACTTGCGCCACTCCAAACAAAAATCAATGCACAACTTATGGAAGTTTCCTTCTTTTATTCTTCAAATAAACTCCATCCAACAAGGACTTTCACCATAGAAAAAAAAAGTGCATCCTTCTTGCTTCTTCACCAACACCTGCCTGGTGCATTGAAAACTTTCCTTTCCTCCTTCGTATACACAGGAAACTTTGCAATCAAAATATTTTCGGTTCCAAACAATTGATCAATTGAAGGGAGCATAGAGCATACCTACCAAGGAGTAGTCATTCCTAGAGAAACAACAATCGCTCTGTTTCTCTCCACAAACCAAGTGGAAATAGTTGTACGAAGTAAATCGCACAAAAAAAGGACATTCAAGCGACAGGGCTTTCAAGTGGAAAAAAACGACTATGGGTTTCTATAAATGTCTCGCGATCTTTCTTCGATTTTTTTTTCCGTTGTCCCCTTTCTCACCTTTGATACAACCTAAGGACCGCCTCTACGGTCTACGGTTTGCCTAAGCTATCTAGCATATTACGTACATCTATTTCGGTCTGAAAATAAAGTGAAATAAGGAGGAAACTACTTTGTTTGTTGAGTTTGCTCTGCTCGCGGGATAGTTTGTTTTACAACCCACACACATAGTAATGCATATCCTAAGGCGTAATAAATTTCCCTTATAAAACTACAAAATAGAAGTGAAAATGGAAAAAGTTTGTCCCCCCCGTGTCGTTCCGCTGCTTTCTTTTTACAGTGTAAAACCATTATCCGTTAAAACACTTATTTTCGCTCAGTCCTGTGCGACATTTATTGCGATAAATGTATGAACACATTCAAGCGACTGTTGTTACTTTGTGTATAGTTTATAGGGCTGACTGTGGAAGCTCACCCCCCTGCATGGGGTTTGTATTGAGCAGCCTTTTTTGATGAAAGCGATACCGCTCGAGAACACACTTTGCAAAGGAAAATCCGAAACCATCGCCGAATTTTCTCATGAAGGGGAGGGGGGGATTGGGATTGGGTTGTGATTTGTGATTTAACACAAAACAAGGTGGAGTTATCCTTCGCGCACCAACGCCTTATTTTCCACGCTAATTATGTGCGTAACTTATCCGTTTATCATTTTGTGTGATATTAGAGAACGGTTTTAATTAAGGACTTGTTTTGATTTCGGCGATGCGAGAAGGCAAAAAGCCGTGAAGCAGATACCTCTCTTGTAAAAGGATGCGAACGAACTTTTCGCGAAAAACAAAAGTCAGAGGGAAAGCAGCACCGTGTACGCGGGCACGGGTTGATTAATTAGGGATTTTTTGTCGGTCCCTGATTTAACACAAAGAGTGGGAGTTTGTTTGCCTTTCTTTGGGAAAGAACAATAAACATCGATAGCAGAGATGATGATTGAGTTGATGAATTCGATTAAGTTCGTTGGCGCGCAGTGTTTTTGATATTTTAAAATTCGCCGAAAGGAGTCAGCTTGGCGGAATAAATTCATTAGCTGGGTGTCGTCTTTCCAAGGATTTTCATTTTCAATACCATTTGTTTGTGATGAAAGGGGATAAATATTTTTGAGTAGGTCCTTGGGTATACCTAGAATAATAACTGTGAGAGTGCGGTGATAAAGAGATGCTTTTGCGGGGGACGAAAATCAAGAGTTATTCAAATGAATTTTTTTGTATGGGATGTTTGCAAGTGAAGTATGACACCGGTTTGAGTGGGTTGCATAAACCGAAGGGATTCAAGTCAGTCAGAGAAATTGAACAGGGCCAAAAGTGCGTCGCCACGAATATTGAAATTAATTCGGTATTGGAAAGATGTCAGGAGCAGTGGAAAGATGCAGAAGTTTTGCGATCAAAAGACTGCTATTGGAAAGGCACATTTCTAGAGTTTTATCACACCACCAGTCGGTTTAAAATTAGTCAACCCTTGTTGTTGATTTTACATTTTCACTACAAAGTATGATAAAAACAATTTTAGTCCCGACTTTCTTTTGTATTCTGTTTATAGTTTAAGTCGCTTGTCAATGAATTTAATTATGTAGCGCACAATATTAAAAATTAAAAAATTTAAGACATACAGCCTGAAAGTATACAACCATTTCTGATTAATCAGTGATTTTTGTGCTTGTTTTGAAACTAATTGAACAAATTACACCTTTCCTATTAAAATCAGCGCAATCCGCTTGCACTTACTATTTTCCCAACCCACACAATGACAGGCTAGACCAACAGAAAGTTTAAAAAACCCGGCTTAAAAATTAGGCCGATGTTATATTTTTACATTTTCAAAATATTGCTTTATCCACGAAACTAATTTTTGATGTGAAACATCTTATGGCGCGACTTGGGAGTAAAATCGATTCATGAAAGCGGAAATGACCAAGCGGAAGTGCGAGACGGAAATTGGCCTGTCGCCATCGCTATGCCGCCGCCTAAAACTCCTTAACCACTCAACCGATTCGAATGAAATTTTGTGGGTGGGTATGGTTGGTTGTAACTTGATGAGTAGGATCATTTTGGACCCGATAGGTGGCGCTGTAGTCGATCTTCTTAACCACTCAACCGATTTCAATGAAATTGTGTGGGTGGGTATGGTTGGTTGTAACTTGATGAGTAGTATCATTTTGGACCCGATAGGTGGCGCTGTAGTCGATCTTCTTAACCACTCAACCGATTTCAATGAAATTGTGTGGGTGGGTATGGTTGGTTGTAACTTGATGAGTAGTATCATTTTGGACCCGATAGGTGGCGCTGTAGTCGATCTTCTTAACCACTCAACCGATTTCAATGAAATTTTGTGGGTGGGTATGGTTGGTTGTAACTTGATGAGTAGGATCATTTTGGACCCGATAGGTGGCGCTGTAGTCGAATTTCTTAACCACTCAACCGATTTCAATGAAATTTCGTGGGTGGGTATGGTTGGTTGTAACTTGATGAGTAGGATCATTTTGGACCCGATAGGTGGCGCTGTAGTCGATCTTCTTAACCACTCAACCGATTTCAATGAAATTTCGTGGGTGGGTATGGTTGGTTGTAACTTGATGAGTAGTATCATTTTGGACCCGATAGGTGGCGCTGTAGTCGATCTTCTTAACCACTCAACCGATTTCAATGAAATTTTGTGGGTGGGTATGGTTGGTTGTAACTTGATGAGTAGGATCATTTTGGACCCGATAGGTGGCGCTGTAGTCGATCTTCTTAACCACTCAACCGATTTCAATGAAATTTCGTGGGTGGGTATGGTTGGTTGTAACTTGATGAGTAGTATCATTTTGGACCCGATAGGTGGCGCTGTAGTCGATCTTCTTAACCACTCAACCGATTTCAATGAAATTTTGTGGGTGGGTATGGTTGGTTGTAACTTGATGAGTAGGATCATTTTGGACCCGATAGGTGGCGCTGTTGTCGATCTTCTTAACCACTCAACCGATTTCAATGAAATTTTGTGTTTGGGTATGGTTGGTTGTTACTTGATGAGTAGTATCATTTTGGACCCGATAGGTGGCGCTGTTGTCGATCTTCTTAACCACTCAACCGATTTCAATGAAATTTTGTGGGTTTAAAGGTAGGTGAATACCTACTTGTATGGACATGCTGAAGTGAACTGAAGAAGCTAGGTTTTACACAGACACTAGTCTACTGTATCAGTTGACGATATGAAAACAAAATGTAAACAAAAACTCTCGAAAAAGAATACTTTGGATTGAATTGCGTTACGAAAACTTTTTAAATTAATGAACATAATTATCTCCTGCGCTGTATTAAGATTATAATACAGTAAAACCCGGATAAGTACCTCTCGCTTAAGTGCCTAAGCCGCATAAGTACCTTTTTTTGAGAACAAAAATTCTGAGCACTTAAGGCGGATCTTTGTTATAACTGATTAACCCGCATAAGTGCCGATCAAAACGGGAATTAAAGGTGAGGCACTTATCCGGGTTTTACTATATTATAAAGATTTGGTTTTTAAATTAAATTTCGTAATGAATACAACAGTTCAATTTAACATCCACATTTAGCGAGAGAAGTTTCACATCTGGCGTGTGGTCACAAGCACGCTCTCTGTTTTTTTTTTTAAAACAAAGTGGGTCACCGAACAAAAAAAGGAGCTGTGGGACTTCTTCTTAAGAATTGGCTTTAGAACGTAGTTCGACACGGCCACATTTTGGGGGCGTTTTTGACCGGAATCTGTCTGTTTTTCTTCACAAAATATGTAGACAATGTAATTTTTAACAATTCTCCCACTGCTCGAAATACATGCACTCAATTTCGAGTCCTGCTTCATTCCCATTAGGGATTAAATGCCACTTTTCTTCAACAAAAAATTCACCGAAGCCTACCCGAAAAACGAATGTGGCGATTCCCAAGAGACACCCCCTAATTGCTTGCGGAGCTAGGCCTTTTAAATAAACCAAAGAGCGGTACAAGGTGTACTGGTACTCGTTAGTCGCATCCACAAGTACGTGGTAACCCAAGCACCAACAGTAAGGAACCATCTCGTAAAATAATACCCCAAGTGAGTTTCAGAATGCCATGCATCAAAGGTGCCTACAAAATCTCGTCTTTAATTAGACTTGATTGCCTTAAGCCGGGTATAACATTCGATTTACCTTTCCAGATGGGTTTTTCCGCGAATTTGGAATCTTCTCACGCACACATTTGACTTGTGTGTGATGTAAAATCACCGTCACTGGTAATCAAACAGAAATGGGAATGTCAAGTCTCTTAACCTCGCCAAGATGAAATTTAATTAAGGATAGAGGTACATAGGACAGATGATTTGCATACAAATCATACCCTCCCTCTGATCTGCGCCTATGCGTATATCTGTTCTCCCTCTCTCTCTCTCTGCCTTAAATCGGATCAGAAAGTCATTGCCTTTCCGTCAAATTATTTTCGCAATCCAAAGAAAAGAGGAAAAAAACAGGGATCCGTCTTCCTAATTACAGAGCTTAAACATGAATAATATTCCACTGGGGAGGTCCTCTCTCCCAGCGACTAAACACAATGACACATGTCATAATCTGTTTAAAGGCAAGGAGAACTTATTTTCCTCCGGACACATGTCGACACATATCCCCGACTGTATGAATGTACACATTTGAATTGCGGTTAAATAGAAATTAAGTGATTTTTTCTGGGGGGGAAAGAAAACACTTAATCCTTTACAAGGACTTACGCACAACAAAAGAGAGTGCTGCAAGGTCCCTGGTAGATTAATTTGTTTTCTTAGACCAAATTTTCTCAAGAGCTGTTAACCATATGCAGAGAGAAATATGGTGACAATGACGACGACGACGACAACGAATGACGTCCATTTTTACTGAAATATCCCCCCCTATTTACATGGCAGGGAATGTGTGCCGATGCTTGATGCTGGTATTTTGCTGTATGAGGTTGCGCCACCATAATACACAACTCGTATTTCGTCTTGGCTTTTCATGTGAATGCGAAATCTGTTGCTGACAGATAAGGAATTTCATAAAATATCCTTTTGTTGCTGCCAAGTAGGGTATCCCACAATAAGGCATTCTCACACACACACACACCCACAGAGTTTGAGTATAGTCGAATATACGTTGAATGACATTTTAAGGATCCACACGAATAGTCTCTATTCGAAGAAGGAATTTTCTATTAATCTAGCGAAACATAAGGCAAGTGTCTTGTTAACCGAATTTCCAAGTACGAAAAGAATAATAAACAACCGAAGGGTTACAGTATATCTTGAGACTATGTGTCCCTGGAAAGGACGGCAAAAAAAACCCAACCACAACAAATCTATTCGTCTGACGAGCATCCTTTTGTTAATTTTCATAGTGCGGTTTGGACTCCTCTCCTGCGCAGGATATTTCAAGTTTCGTTTGTTTATACTCGCAAGTTGTTTGTGAGGGGGTGGAGTGCGGTTAATGTAGACGTAAGCAGACGGGATTTCATGTTCATATGGTAATCTTCTTATAAATATCGCTGATTATGCAATCATATTATGAGAGGGGAGGCAGCTCTGAATATGCGAATGTGAAATTGGTGGAAAATTGATTGCTTTTCTTGACTATTTGGTAGACAGAATAGGCGAAAACCACATGAGGAGATTGGTTGCGTGATTTCCGTGGGACAATGTGGGGGGATTGTCTTTGATAGGTGAGGGTTTCAAGTCGTCTTCATTGGTGACAGGAGGGGAGTAAGAAGGAGAGCTTTGTGGCAAGGGCTTCATTCGAATTCAGGTGACTTTCACGGCGAATTGAGAAAAGTTCAATAATGCAGGATCTTGAGGAAGTCCTTGCACGTCTTAAACAACAGGGACTGTGCACAGGCAGAGTAAGCATTCCTTTCCAATGACCATAAAAACTATGAACTTGAATTGCAGTTAAGAAACCACAGCCCAACTTGACCAAGTAGCTCAAAACCCGCAACAATTTTATCCCAAGTTTCACTGGGTCAACTTGGGACTTGACTCAATAAAAGGCTCGCTCGTGTTCCCCATAGTGGAAAATTAAGGTCCCAGTAGAGAAAAGTAGGCACATAACTTGTACATTTTTAGCTTCACCTCATTTGACGTTAAGACTAAAGACAGAGCTGACAATTCACGGGAGGAAGACCTCGCTTTAGGTGGTCAGATGTTCCCATTTAAATTTTACTATCCCTTAACCGGTCAGCAGTACTCCAACAAAATTGTGCTAACTGCAGGAAAAGTAGTGGTCATAGTGCACTACCCTGAGGTACTCCGCCTTTTGAGCCAAATTTCTCATGAATGCAAGAGAGTGACGTTTGCCATTCTTTGGCAACTCGACTCAGACCTCGATGGCCGGTGTGACTCGTCCAAATTTAGGAAGAGCAAAGAATAGAAACTCGAGGTAGACAGTTTGAGCATTAAACAAAGCTATAGAAAAATGTTGCTTTTACGACGCATTTAACAACGAAATATTTTCTTGTCTCATCATCAGGATAATGCTTGATTTTGCAGGTCATAGGCATATTTAATTTTGCTGACCAATTGCCGCCTTATTTCTTAGTGCCTTCGAACTCTCCCAAAAAGGAAACAATCAACAAAAGCATTCGGCATAAATATCTCCAGTCTAGAGGACATAAATCTATCCCAGCTTATGGCAGAGAATTAATTTCCCATTAAGATGATTTGTTGTGCCTTCGTCTCCGCCACTTCAAGTAGTAGGTATGCCGAAACAATGCACATCCCTTTATCTCAGTATACAGAAACAGATACACCCGCCGACCAAACAGCCAACAAAGAACGTCCAGTCAACTATGGTGTGTCACCGCAAAATCATGACGGCCATGGGAAATCATTGATAAATGTCTTAACCCTTCAATCATCTGCACTAAAACCCAAAGAAATGACAACAAAAGCAGGATTCACATGACAAGACCAAGCCACACTCATGGACAAGGCGACACGGGAGTGCAAAACCTTTCCTTCGGCATATCCTTTCGCCCGCAAATTGTCCTTGTCGCCCTTCACAACTTGATGTTTCAAAAACGAAATGATTAAACGACTGGACAGACAGAGTATGTGTGTGTGTTTGGTCAGGGACATCTATAATCCAAAGTGAAAGCGACAGAGCATGTACATCGAAAAAGGATTGACCTCTAATGATACTCCGGTAACATCTTCAATTGATACACCGACCTAGAGGGTGGATTATGATGGGGGTCGGTATACTACACATACAAATATTTAAAGACAGAAAAAAAAAGGATCGTACCGCAGTCAGTAATCCTGACAGCCATCTACTCATGTAGAACATGTGTAAAACATTGACTAATGATGTGCCCGAGTTTGCTGTGTGTACGGGGTGACGATTTTTCACCCTTTGGGGCGATTTCGCCCCCAGCAAAAAAAGGTAAAGTATTTTGTGGACAAAAAAGGACTTGGAGAGCGTTCACGAAAATTAGCCTTTGAAAGGCATGAATGGCAACTAAATCGACTGAGATGGGCATGTTGCCCGACATAATTTGTCAATTTAAAGTCCACTCAACTTGATGTCCTTTGCTGACGACCTTTTATGGAAATTTTGCAAACAACCCATGCGAGAGTGGTGTGTGTGTGAGCTATTTTGATTACATTTCGGTTGCCATGACTTGCATATGTTTGCGCCAACTCATTAAAACATGCTCTGCCATCGTCCTTATGAAGTTGCGAAAAATCTGCTGTTCTTGGGAGGCGAAAAATATATCTCCTCCTGGCGATGACACAAGACAAGGAATTATTCCGAGAATAATAATTAACTGGGATATATTAAAAAGTTGTTCGTCGTTCTGTTGCTGTCATCCTTACGTTATTGCTGACTTCAGTGGCAAGGCAGTTTTGCACTTGGGTGGGGGTAAAAGGCACCTGTGTACCGCCGCGCGCACACATTTACATAAAACACCAGTGGAAACGTTTTATATTTTGAAGATGAAAACTTTCGCAAAGTAATGAAAGGCAGTAACAAGGATACTTATGAATGCAGTGGCAGCGCATGCCACTTATACCACAACGAACTGTGTGTGTGTGTATAGAAAAGGATACATGCGGGAGTTTTGTATTTTTCAGACACGGATATCATTGTTGGATGCACTTCATACTCCTTGCGGTGGCGCTTAATGTGTGAGCGTTTAATTTTCCACACGAAATCATCGTGATAATGTTGAGAGAACATTATATCCTTCATTTTTGTTTGAGGAGGGGGATTCGTATTTTTTTTGTCTGTTGTAGGAAAGTTTTAACCATTTCAATTAGGAGGGCACGCATCGAGTCAGAAATAAAGTTGTTTGAAATATCCCTGGTGAAAGAAATCTCGAAAAGGCAACAGGTTTTCGACCCCTCATTGTGTCTAGGATCCATCTGCAAAACATCAATTAAGCAGACTAATTATAAACACACATTAAACGTGACTGCTGCACATTAATTTGCTAATTAAATTTCAATTATAAAACTCTTAACTCACTCAACAAAGCACAACAAATTCAATTTCTGTTTTATTCGCCTGACTTTCTCAACTTTCCACCAGAGCAACAACAACAAAAAATTAACATATCCAACCCTGAAACGAAAGGACCTTCGGGCGGACTTCACTGAAAATCATCTCCACATGCTGACGCACACTCAACCGACAAAACAAAAGAAGAGCTCACCCCCTAAACATATACACTATATGGCTAATTCATTGAATTTGTACTAGGATATCATTCGTTGTCCTTTACACACCACACTTCCCACCGCCTAATTCCATTCGTATGTTAATTCGGATTTCTGTTGTTTTTAGAACTTGTTCGACACCCGACAAAAGAATAATTTCGGACATTTTTTTGTTGTTTTCTCGAATTAAAATTGAAAAACGTAAAAGAAATCCCAGTCGCGCAGCTTTGTGTGGAGTGTGTGTTTGTGTATGCGGAAGGGTTTTCGTTCGAAATTGTTTAAGTTTGATAACTGGCATCCATTCCGCACGGAAAGTGTAAAACGATTGTGGGTTGATGAAACAGAGGAGTGACAGCAGACAAAGAATTTGGATGTTTTTTTTTTCAAAAAGGACGGTTGAATTAAATGAGAGTATTATTCATGTTGGGGATTGACAATTTGGTCTGCAATGGAAAGGATGAGGAGGATTCGGTGGGTGACAATGTTGACTTGGATGATTTTCGATTTTTTATTATTTTATGCGGCTGCAAATGGCAGTGGGGGGAAGGGACTTTGACATTTTTTTAAATTGGCGCCCAACGGGAGGTCGGTTTGGTTATACTTTATTTTGCTAGTGGTGTAAATTATTTTATTGGTCGCAGATTAAATTATTGTGCGAAAGCATAGTTGGGCATCAGTTTAATTACGTTTTACCTTTCAAGTGAGGCTGTCTAAAGTTTGGGGGACGGAGGTGAAATAAATTTGCTTGGGTCCGTAGTTTTTTAAACTTGTAAGTCCTACTCCCACACTTGATATGAATGGATGGGTCATGGGTATGTCAATTAGAGGGCTTGCGAAATTGGATTCAAATTGGACGAAGAATTCTTTCTTTTTACGCTTTTCGATCCCACACTGGGCGCCAATTTGTAATACAGCCCAAAAACTTTTAAATTTTTTAGAAATTGAATGCGCCGATTGTAGTCTTTGCACTATAGTAACTATATTATAAGGGAACCCCCAACAAAAGGTCGGAATGATGTTTTAAAAATGTCCCAAATTGAATTTAAAGTTTTCGCGTTGGGCGCCAGTTGGAATACGAAGTTTTTACCTGAATAGTTTAGGGATTTCTATGCGCACGAGACTTAGAAATTTGAATTCCAATTTGAAGACCAACCCCAAATTGAACCAGCCCCAAATTGAATTTGAACGATTTTTCGCGTTGGGCGCCAATTTTAATGCGAAGTTTTAACCTTAATGAAAAGTTTGGGGATTTCTATGCGACCGAGACTAAGAAATGCCAAATTTGAAGACCAACCCCAAATTGAATTTGAATGATTCTTCGCGTTGGGCGCCAGTTTGAATACGAAGTTTTAACCTTAATGAAAAGTTTGGGGATTTCTATGATAAAGACCAACCCCTCAAGGTGGACTCCTGCAAAATAAGAAGAGCTCCATAATGAAAATCCACGCTAAAAGCATCGGAATCCACAAATTAACTAAAAACCAGACGCTTTGTGGCTTAATGCTGGCCTTGTACCAGTATCTGGCGTCGACGTCTATTTCAATGGCTGGGCTATATAGTCAACCCTTTTATTGTGCGAGTATTTTTTAATTTCCACCTCGAAGAAGAAACTGTAGCGCACAAAAAAAAGGACACTAAAGAAAGGATCTTAAAATGAATGCAAAAAGCAGAACACAAAAATATGCTCAAATTGAGAGGGGCGAAGAGATGCAAATCCACGCTTGTGAAAGCATTCAAATTATAATTTTTTTTTATGCTAAAATATGATGAAAGGATATTACAAACCGGTGTTCTATATATGGCTGGGGGGGAGATTTTTAATAATCCTGAATCCTTTTGCCCCTTTTCACTGGGATTTTTTATTTTTTTTTTTTTTGATTTTTTCTTTCGTTCGGTTGTAGCTCTCTCATTTGGTGTGGTGGGAAAATTGAATTCATTATTAATTTTATTTCTTTGCTCCTGCAATATATATAATTTTTTCGTGCATATTTTAAGGGTGTAAAGGTGGCAATTTACGTTACAACGAAGACTGTGTGCGGGCGGTAGTGGATCGAATCCCATTTTAATTTTAAACATTAATATCCTTACCTTAGTTAAGTCTTTAAGATTCCCATTTAATGGGGTAATAGAAGGGTTAATTCATTTTGACCTGAAAAGGGATGATTAAAGAATCACGCGAAAAAGGGACGATGTGGTTGGTGGGTGAGATGAAAGAGTATGGCGTGAAATCATCCTTGGGGGCGATGCAATTTTTAATTTTACCTAAGGGTAGTTTATCCTAATTTATAGTGCGGCAATGTTGACTTGGTTCACAGAGGTTTTTCATAATTTTATTAGAAAGCACTTACTCAATTATGGACAGCGGAGAACTGCAAATGTTTGCGCTTAAAGAATTGTAAATTTGTTGCATGTACATCCACCTTTTTTGGGATTTGAACAATTTAAATTTGAAACGTTTTATACAGAAAAATGCCTTAAACTAAATTGAGCTTGCTCTCTTAATAATTTTTCTTAAATTTAAACGTCCCAACCAATCGATGTAACCCCCCTCGTTTGCGGTCAGGCCATTCAAAGTGCCTCTTGTGTCAAATTTGTTGTGTCAAACACTTAACTACTTGTTGATATGCCCTATACCTATGGCCAGCAATTTGTTGAGCGATTTATTTCACCAACTCCTAGGCAACAAGTCCTTTTCTTTGAACAAAATTCCAACAGGACCCTTTAATGTCCGCTTAAGGCATTCCATCATAGAAATATTTAATAAATTCTTGGGCCAACGTTTAAATATTTCCACCCCGCGTACGCCTTGGGATATTCTTTGATTTAACATCATTCCTTGCAGATAAATTCTTCCAAAGATTGTGGAAAAAGAAATCTCAAAAGAAAATAAAAAAAGCAAAACGAAATATCATCCGTAATTGTTTTTTGCTTTCTGTCAAAAGCAGTCCGCTCGGTTGCTCACGGTGTTTATATTGCGCGGTATAAATAGCATACTCTCGCGCGCTCATTATTGTTTTGAGAAACGAAACGTGAAACCCGCACAGGATCGGGACTGGGACTGGGACTGGGACACACCAAATTCGACACATTTCATTTCACACGATTTCACTTTGCATAAAGCTCCTCCGCGAAAGGTTACAGTTAAGGGAGCTCGACCACCACCGCACCGGGGAGGTGGCCTGTAATAGCGGTAATTTGTTTTGTGATTTCTATGCAAACCTATATGCGCGGCATACCTTCCCCGGGGGCTTGATATGCTGAAAAAATAAGCACGCTTCACAGACCGCAGGCAACGCAGAGCGACCAACGGTTCCTTCGCCGTGTCTTTTCGCTGGAATTGGATTTTTGGTAAATATTATACCGTTTTGGGATTTAATGTGATTTAAGTGGGGAATATAAGCGCGTTATGATGCATTAAATTCACGTTATTTATATTTAAACAGTAAAGTGTCTTAGACCATGCCTAAAGTGGCGGAAGAGATGTATCCTGTGATTTAGGCGATTTAATTTGGTTTTTACTTTTCCAACCCAGAACTGTATTTCAGTCACGTTGACGTCTTGAAGAAATACATCACTTTTACAGCATAATAAACGTCAAATATGTCTGCCTGACAGCCGTCTTTCATTCGCTCAACATCAAACAAAATGGACAATGTATCAATTGTCGTTCGAAATTACCTCCAGTTGGCTGGCATACAAACTGACTGACACAATACATAAATACGAATAAAGCCGCCATTGTGTTGGCCAACTAAACGCTGCTGAATCGTTCATTCTTTTTGACTGCTTCATTCTCAATTCACACAAAAGCTCAACATGAACATGAACAGATGCAGATACGAATCCGAATCCGAATACGACATCGATTGACGACAAGTGGGTGTGCGAATGTGTGTACTACTGCTTTTTTTTGACAAAAGGACTTGACAGTAGCAAATAATAGATGTGCCATTGCTTCGCCTTCAGTCATCCGTGATGTTGTAAAAATGTTCAAAAATCGCGTCATGATTATTCACAGAAAATTGAGAGCAAGGAAAATAAAATAAAATCAAATAGAAAGCATGTGTATGAGTATGTGTAAAAGTTGCTCCTGATGCTTGGTCTTTCTTGCGTGCTTAAGTATGTGAGCATATGCAATAAATCGTCAAACGAAACGAAATCGGATTTTACGCCGTTGCGATGCTTTTTGCAAATACACATCAACAGAAAAAAAAAGAAAATAAACGAATGTTTCCTTTGAAACGATACGACGCAACTATGACGACGCGGAACCAAATGGCAGTGCCGCCGATGAGGATTTACTATATATATGTACAGAGTGCAGAGTAAATGGTTGCGTCAAAGTCAAAGTGACTTTTAATGCGCTCATAGAAATAAATAACAAAAAAATATAAGAAGGAAACGCAGAGAAAAGGGATTTGTTATCGAGTTGGCATAATGTAAGCGGAGTATGCATTAATGTGGTAGTTGAAGAATACGTGTTCTTTTTATATATGTGTGTATGCTTTTTATCCGTTGCACTTTTAAACGTATGCTAAACGATGTTAAGGGCAAAAGCGACGCCGTTTGAATAAATTATTTTGCAAATCTGGGCATCTTTAGTCTGGAATTACATTGGATCTGACATAAGTTTATTATCGTCTGTCGTTTGGCATTTGACAGATTTTTTAGTGTCAACTGTCAAATGAAATATGTCACTGTTGATCCTTGGTAGCTGGAGAGAGGTTTTGGTTAGGGTCCAACTCGGTTAGCAAGACAGTTTCTAGAAGCTAAAATTTGTATCTTATCTAATGCACAAACCGATAGTCAATGATTGTGAAATTTTTCCCAATACACAAACCAAACTAAGAGCTACAAAAGAAAACCGAGCTTCCTGATTCTATATACCAATCAGACCCTACAAAATGTGTCGACTTTTGTTCTAATCGATAGCTAAGAATACAATTCCTTATCTGGGTTCATGAATCTGCTACTTTATCCAGGACACACATCTTTTTTTCTATTTCGCCCCCAAATTGCGTCAGACCTTACAAAATATGTCGACTATTGTTCTAATTGACAGTTTAGAATACAATTCCTTATCTGGGTTCATGAATCTGCTACTTTATTCAGGACACACACCTTTTTCCCCATTTCACCCCCAAATTGCCACTCATATTGAAACGAAAGGAATGCGAAATTCCCAGACAAAATGCTCAACTAACTTGCGAGATCAAAGCACAAAAGTGACCTCTATAATCTTCAATTTCACAATTAAGACTTTCAAAATGAAAATTACATCAACTTCAAGTTGAAGTGGTGACTTTGTGCCAAAACATTCATTTTATCCGCGCTGTTCGTTTGTTCGTTGTTTTCTCATTTTTTTCTATTTTTTCCTCCGTGTCCAACTTCATTGCACGAACTCCAAAGAGAAAAAAGTCGAAGAAACTTTCGAAAATGACGTCTTTTTCCCTTCGCTTAAGTACACACGTTTTAATTAGCGACCCTTTCTTTGACTCTAATAACAGGATATTGCTAAAGCGAGAAGAGAACTGAAGAAAAAAAAAATTGTATTTTATAAAACACCAACCAACTTAGACATCCAGGATAAAAGCGAAGAAATTGTCCTGCATTCGTTGTGACAGACAGACAGACAGACGGGCAGAGGAAAAAAAAAAAGCAAAGCATAAAACTTCTGTATAGTGCAGAAGTGGGACAGTTTTGCCATTAAGAAAAAGATCATTAACTACTAAAAGGATACGGGTGGAAGTGCTATTGCAATAAAAAGAAAACTAAGGCAAAAAACTTGTGCGAAAGCGAACCGAACACAAGGGTTTTTAATTCACTTGGAAGGCTCTGAATGTGTCCGCCTTGAGTATGTGTCTGATAGGGGGCGGGGGGGCATTTAACTGCGTTTTTAAGAGCCCACCGACGACGATGTCATATCCATTGAAAGGACACAATTTTCCTTTCGCTATTTTGTTCTAAAATATGACATTCAATTAAGGATGCGACATGGTTGCACTGAGAATGGGATGTAATTCGAAAAGCGCGATGGTTTGTGGATTTCAATTAAATAGAAAAGACGGGCATTCTTGGACCTATCGCCTGTTTAATTGTCCCTAACATCCGATGAATTTGGTTAAGAAAAAGTGGAACAACAAACGTTGCTGTCAGCAATGGAATCCGCCCTAACTCCCGATGCATTTGGCTTAGAAAAAGTGGAACAACAAGTGTAGCTGTCAACAATGGAATCTGCAATCTTTCAGGCAACTTTAAACTGTCAAATCTTCATCTGATTGCAATGAAATAAATTCTAAGTCTTGCTCCATTAAGTCTTACGTAAAGCCTGAGAAATTCAAACGGATCGGGTGAGTAGTTTGAATGTGATGCGGTAACAAATGCCACAAAACCAACAAGAGACATTCCCGATAAGCGATAGGGAGAGAGTCAGCCATAACTTGAATACCCCCGCCAACCAAGAAGTACCTACCTCTCTTCAATTGAGGCCTATAAATTCTTGCAAACATACGCTCATGAGCATTACAAACTGCCAGCATCACGTACCGCTTGCGACAAAATGTGAAACATCAAATCTTTGTCTTTGGTTAAAATTACTTGAAATTCTATCGAAAAAGGAAACCCGATCCCTTTTCTTGTTTAATTAGCAAACTTTTCAAATCACGTATAATTGTTTGGCGAAAGCAAAGAACTCGCATTAAAAATCGCGTACGTTTCACAACGTACAGCCAATTAGTGGGACGGAACTCTTTTTCCATACACACAACGCTTCACAGTCAAGTAATTACCTTGAAATTTCTCAATTACAAAGCAAACAGAATGGAAGAAAAACAAAACACCAACAACAACGACAAGGACGTCGACCAGCCTAAGGTGAACCTTCTCATTTTCCATCCCTAATAACATGTGTTGTATGTGTAGGCATTTAGCCAGCAACAATCGTTATTGCGTTCAGCCAATTAAACAATATTTACTAAAAGGCATCCAACTTCAAGTGGGTTTCCGGTGTGCAAATACAGAACATATATTTCTCTTTGACACCTTTGGCAACGTAGTCGCACCCTTTCGCATGTTATATTTACCACCCCCACCACTGCTGTGGAAAATATTCACAGACACTGCGAAAACATTTGCTTAGCACTTCAGCAGAGCACTGAATGCACTCGTTTGTTGCGCCATCTATTACATTCACTGCTCTGTTTGTACAGTAGAGTCGGAAATTAAAATTACATCCACTAGTGTGAGAACAAACCGAAATGTAACTCAAAGGATTTGCAATAAATAATGAGCTCCTCTTTTGCCTAGACACTAATTAGCTGTCTTATATACCTTTTAAGGTACTAACCGACACTACAGCCGACATTTTGGCACTGTGAATATTTATTGAATATCAGAATAATTTATGAAACGACTCTAAGCGAACAATTAAAAGGAAATTCTCCTTTAGCCAGGGGGGTGGCGCAAAATTTTACCTCAAAAACACTATATCAAGCAGCAGGAGCAACAACATTTTTAACAGGCTTTCCGGCTCTCGGTCTGTTGGACTCGTGCAGGCAGCCGTCAACCCTTATCCCTTTTTGCGTTGCTTCACGTTGTCGTACTCTTTGTGTAACTGATGATGATGGTGTAAATTATACTTTCAAAAGGATAATAAAATTTTATTATGAGGATTTTTATTGCACGAAAGCGCAATTTCCTAATGAAATTTATGGCCATGAGATATTAACAATTATTTGAAGTGACTTTTGTGTAACTGTATCTATGGATACGTGTGGGCAGAAATATAGAATATCTCGTGTTTTTTTTCTTTTGGGTCGTCCTTTTCGGTCGACTATTTCGGCAGAGATTATGATCGTGAGGCGAATAGCTTTATTAGATGTATGGTAGAGGGGGGGATGGTGACCTGTAGGCTAAAGTTACATTGTTGTCGGATGTATGTTTATGTTGGGGATCATGGGCCATGCGAAAAACATATCTCATCGGATTTGGGATTAATTGCAGATTTTGTTCAAAAGATAACACACGCGAAGGGATTGATGGCATGTGTGTGTGTGGGGGGTGAAGTATTCCGTTGGTTTGAATGGGGTCCAAGGATAGGGATGAGTTGAGTAAATTATATAACACTGTGTCACGGAGAAATCTAACATAAATGGGAGGTTTGTTGTTGTGAAGAAGGGAGTAATGAAGAGCATTATGAAACATTGGGTGCTATTTAAAATTGACCTAGCGCGCTGCATCATTTCGACATATTTCTTCACTTAATTTTTTATACAGAACCTCGTTTCTGTTCCTGTCGATAACCTACGTCAAATTTCAGAATTAAATTTTCAACGAAATGTGTGTTTTTGGTTAAAGCAATCAGAGGGCTGGTTAAAAGGTTACGCAATCATTTCAAAAATACCCTGAATAACAGTCGAAACACGCGTTAAAACCCATCCCTAAACAAGATCAAAAATGCTTCCCTAATAACCCAAAGAGTCCTTCGAAAACGTGTCGAAAAAAAAAACGCAAAAATGAGTCGAAGAGCACTCCAAAAAAAGCGTCAAAAAACAAATCGAAAACGCATCAAGTTGAGTTAAACAACGAGTCAAAGAACATCGAAAACCCCTTCAAAAAGGTGAACAAAGCGAGTACAAAGAGCGTCGAAATTACGCTCAAAAAAGAGTCCAAAAAGTGTTTCAAAAACTTGTACAAAATGAATCCGAAACACGTGTCAAAAGCGTCCAAGAAAGATTTGAGAAACTGTTCCAAAAACGCAATCAAAAAAGAGCCCAAAACAAATCAAAAATCACGTCCAAAAACGAGTCGAAAACGCAACAAATCGCGTCCAATAATACGTAGGAAAAATTTGTAAAAAATGTGTAGAAAAACAATTCAAAAAATGCGGCAAAAAGGCGCCCAAAACGAGTCGAAAAAAGCGTCCAAAAACTATTAAAAAAATTGGTCCAAAAATTTGTGCAAAAGCTATTCGAAATACGTGTCAGAAATGCGTAAAAAACCAGCCGAAAACGCATTAAATCATGTCCAATAATGAGTCGAAAAACTTTTCTAAGAACGCGTTCAAAAACAATTCGAAAAATATGACAAAAAATCGCCCAAAACGAGTGAAAAAAACTTCCAAAAAAGCGTCCAAAATCTACTCAAAAAATTGTTTCAAAAACGCTAAAAAGATTCGAATTATGTGTCAAAACTGAAGCCATAAACTATTCCCAGAAGGGTCCAAGATCGAGTTGAAAAACTGTTCCAAAAAAGAGCCCAACACGAATCAAATACGAGTCGAAAACGCAAGAAATCGTGTTCAATAACGAGGAGAAAAGCTTTTCCAAAGACACGCCCATAAACCATTCAAAAAATGTATTAAAAAATCGCACAAAAACTAGTCGAACAATTTTGAAAAAAAGCGTTAAAAATTGACTCGAAAACGCGGCAAATCATGTCCAATAATGAATAGAAACATTTTCTACAAAAACAATTCGAATAATGTGTCAAAAATGCGTCCAAAAACAATTCCCAAAAGCCTAAGATTGATATGAAAAACTGTTCCAAAAACGGGATCAAAAAAGGGCCCAAAACGAATCAAAATCGAGTCGAAAACGCAAGAAATCGTGTCCAATAATGATTCCAAAAACTTTTCTAAAAACGCGTTCAAAAACAATTCGAAAAATGTGACAAAAAATCGCCCAAATCGAGTCGAAAAAATCTTCGAAAAAGCGTCCAAAATCTATTCAAAAAATTGTTTCAAAAACGTGTGCTAAAGAGATTCGAAAAACGTGTCAAAAAACTATTCCCAAAAGGGTCCAAGATCGAGTTGAAAAACTGTTCCAAAAACACAATCAAAAAATGGCTAAAAACGAAACAAAGCTACGTCCAAAAACGAGTCGAAAACGCATCAAATCGTGTCCAATAGCGAACGGAAAAACTTTTCCAAAAAACGCATCCAAAAACAATTCGAAGA
Organism: Cheilosia pagana; assembly: GCA_936431705.1. Classification (NCBI taxonomy): domain Eukaryota; kingdom Metazoa; phylum Arthropoda; class Insecta; order Diptera; family Syrphidae; genus Cheilosia; species Cheilosia pagana. Next base: position 2,925,976 of record OW386169.1, read on the forward strand.
AAAAGGCGCCCAAAACGAGTCAAAAAAACTTCCAAAAAAGCGTAAAAAAACTACGCAAAAAATTGTTCCAAAAACTTGTCCCAAAAGGGTACAAGATCGAGTTGAAAAACTGTTCGAAAAACCCGTTCGAAAAATAGTTAATAACGAATTAAAATCGCGTCGAAAAAGGAGAATCGCAAAGCGTTCAAAAACGATGCGAAAAATGTGATTTGAATCCAAAATTAAGTCGAAAACGCATCAAATCGTTCACAAAAACGATTCGAAAAACTTGTAAAAATCACCATAATGTGTAACCAAAAATACTCGTCTCGGGGTCGTATACGTAACATTTTTCCAATCACTTTCTAGATAGTCCAGGACACGCTGCAATGTCAGTAACCTCCAACTGACATGAAAAATCACAACGTTGGAGTTTTATGACGATTCCAAGACACCGTTTTATTGAAAATTCTCACTCCTCGTCCCATCTGCCCCTAATTTCATGTGGCGTTGGCCTTAATACTTCCCCCAGCTTTATTCCTTTATGAATCTTTAACTGACTTCTTTCGCTTACGTCTGCTATTCATTTTATTTTTTTTGGTACAAGTAGTATCTACCCACACAATGGACCGACAAAATAGCTTTATTACCTAATCAGCGCCATCATCCGAGACATATATTCCCACCAAACTGAAAGGAACCCAATTTCCCTTTATTTGTTTCCATAGTATTTCAATTTGCACAAAAGACGAGGCGGACAATAATAAGGCCTGTCTGACATCGGTGCGGTGGTCGATTCCATCTCATCTCAACCATATGGACTGTATCTGCCACTTAAGGACTCTTAGCAGCAAAAAAAAATCCCTTTATTCCCTAATGTTCTCTATAATGAAAAAGTGGAGCTGCGAAAAAAAACACTCACCCACACATCGGGACGGGATGACAAATGAAGTATTCCCCACGCCGCACATGTGATTACTCAACGAAAAAGGAATAAAAAGCGCAAGGGCCCTTACTTCTATTGCGGCATTTAGAGCTGTCACAGTGTCTCCCTTCAAAATTCCGTTCAGGATATGTTTCCCCCCCTCCCCCAATATATTCATCACATTATCATACAGTAGGATCTGTTCACATTGGAATCCTAGTTTCCTATTCATGGGTTATCCCTACTTCTTAAAAAAAAAATGAAGCGAAACAGTATGAAAAGAACATGTGAATCATCATCACCATATCATTTGCCTCTTCCCATACTCAACGCGAATGAATGAAAAGTTTGAGCGGAAAGGAGGGGAGGCCAGATCGTAATCTGCAATTGGTCACCCATTGAGAGTTCGCCGGATCCCAATTGAAGCCCAGAAGTCCATGCGAGGATTGGGGACTTGCATTGAATATTGAAACCGATGGCGTATGAGTAGTGATGCGAAAAAAATAGGATTTTGGTATGATTGCACAATCAGGAGCACACACACACGCACATACAGTCGTCGAAATCGAAAAAGGGTTTTGCGGTTGCATTTTTGTCAGTTTTGTGTATTATTATGCGAGCACATCCCTCTGGTCGGTTTGCTGGTGAGGTTTCAGTTGCGGCGGTGGCGGTGACCAGTGATTGAAATAAATCCATTCTCATGCATTTTGCCAGAGCGCGAGCGAGTATTTTGAAAATCCTTTCATTTTTCCAACATACACATGTCTGTCTAATAATATTGCGGTTTTGCGGTTGTAATTTAGGTTTTTGGTCGACATCTATGTTATTTGTATGGATGGATACTGTACACAGTTTTTTGTTTGAACTATTTGGTAATTTTTTTGTTTCGACTGAATTTGCTCATTTGGTACGTTTGATGAATATGGACAAAAACTGTGTGATTGAGTTGGAGCAGGATGTTTTTTTTTTTTTGTTGTCATCAATTTCTGTGGATGCTTTAACAAGGGATTAGTTGTTTTTCTCGCTCCCTTTTTGACAGAGGGAGAGAAAACTAATTTAAGTTTTAATAATTGAAATCGTTGGGGTTTGGTTTTTGTTTTTGTTTTGGTTTTTTTTTGGGAGTGTCGTTGGTTGGGATTTAATAAATTTTGGGAACTTTGGAGAGTAATTAAGTGCGGTCTGGTTGTGTGGTTTTGACAAACGTACAAAGAGGGGAATAAATTGCCAGCACAAATTACACATCCCTGCACAGAGTGTGTGCGACAGGAGTTGTTTGATTGGAGCTCTGGTGGGTTGGATTTTTTTTTGTCGGAGATTGTTATGTTGTTGTCGCATAAGTGAAGGGCAGTCTTATGGGATACAGAGTTTTGGGCCTACGCCATCTCATACCACAGAAATCTAAGCAATTCATTAAGATGTGTCAGTGCGTTTTATTTTCAACCATTTGAGGTGCTTTTTTGCAAGATAAGTTGGGTCGCCTCCTTCTCCCTTGTGATTCCAATGAATTTTGGACTTAGCTCCTGCATTTCCTACCTTCTACGTCAGACAATTAGCATCCAATCAACACTCAGCCAAACTCTGCGCACTCGTTAAGGAGTCCAATTAACACAATTCCATGAAGGTCCTTTGAGGTTGTTTTCCATTGCTCTTTTTTCTGTGCAATACTAAACGATTCTCGTTCATGCTCATAACCTCGTTTCCATAATTTGTTTTCTTTGCTCAACAACACACCCCAACGAACAAACGACAGGCAAACACATCCCTTTTCTTTCGTTCATAAAAGTCCCGTAGTGCAAATCTATAGAGACCTCTGCCACCCTCGCTTATACCTACATACACTGGCTACAACTGCAACCAACTGGTGTATAACAATTAAATTTCGAGTAAACGCTCACACAGAGCTCTTGTTCGTCCTAACCCGGATGTAGGACATATCAATTACATGTTGATGCTCCTTTTTCTATTTTCCACAGCCCCGCCAACAATGTCTCCGCTCTATTAAGAAATAATGGGGGAAAAGGTATGTACTCCCACTCACTCCTTATCATTCACACTATGCAATTGCACCGAGAAGTGTATAAGGACACTATTTCCCTCGGCAATTGTTCTATGGCCGACTGGGTATAGCGAAAAAGGGCATCATCATCATCATCTCATTTCTCAATTCCTTGGGGTTCCACCAAACCCATGCGTGCAGCTGTATGTGTGCGTCGTCTCGCTGCCTTTTCCCTTTTGGCATTTTCAGTACCTACTCTCTGTTGGAGAATGGGAATCTCTTGCTGTCCGACAAATTCACTTTTCACTCTTCCTGTGGGTATAAGAAAATAATACACCAGACCACCCACCTTCCGCCGAATGCATTTCTTTCGTTTTCAACTATAGAGAAACAAAAATAATAATAAAATATAAATTCTCCTCCAGTTGACATTATCACTGAAGCAATTTTCGGTTTCCGTTTCCGTTCGAGCGTTTTCTCTTTTCGCTTCGTTTTATTTTGCATTGTCGTTGGTTGGGGGTCCTTTGTGACTTGGTGACGATTCCATTGAAATTGCAATTTTATTACACTGGAGTGGTAAAAAGGACTAATTTAGTGCATCAGTTAAAATGTGCTGCCTCCTGTGCAGGAGCTGGTTTATACTAAATAACATACTACTGCAGCTTGAGCTGGGATGCAACATGTGCCTCATATAATTTTCAATGGAAAAACGAGAGCGTTTCTTTCGTTTCGGCGGTGAATTATTAGTTGGGTGCATCCTGTCTGGCTCGTGGAAGGAAAATGAGTTTTCTTTCCGCTGATATGGGTAATGGATGTGTGTGTGTGTTGAACAGGTATGAAAAGTTGCTCGTGCGTTATCTAGAAGCATTGTCGCTGGTGACAAGTTACTTGCAAATTGAGGGATGTAATAAACAGGGCTGTTTGGTAGTGGAAATAGGAGCAAAGTGGTAGGGAGGTTTTTTTGAAATCATGACACCAAAGTCAAAAACTCAGACGGCAATAAATTGTGGGCAAGAGTCAACTTTTTGGAAATTGGTGGGCAGGGACAAGTTGATTGGCAGTGGTGTACACTTTTTTTTTTCTTATTTCTAATGGACAGCGTGATGTTCCGCTGATGACTGAGTACCCTGGTCATGGTTGTTTTCCCTTTTATAGTTGAATCGGCGTGTAGCTCTTCGATCGCTCGCCGTATCTTTTTGGGTGGTTCCCACAATCGTTTCTTACTATGCCATTTGTTGTTGATGTAATTGGTCTGGTAGGGGTTGGATGATGCAAGGTGTTGTGTGGGTTTACGATCGGTCGCCAGATGTTTGTAAATGGTTCTACGATCTTCAAAATAGTGTGGGAATTCGTTTCAACCCCCTGCATTCATAGTTGTTTCCATTTGGATAGCTCAGTGGGAGAACTAGAGTGTTAACTTGTATATAATGTGGGTGACCAAAAATCAAATCTGTCTTTTTTCGGAAAATTTTAAATTCGTATATCTTTTGAATGAGTTGGCCGATCGCAATGAAACAAAATCTAGATGTTGCGCCATTAAGTCGTTCGTTACGTCTGAAAAATACATACGGATGAGGCTAGTAGTTCAAATGTGATACCCTAACAAACAAACCTTTTTTAAAAATGAGATCAGTTATAGTTGCCTGGTTACAGCAAACTCTGCGCACTAGTTAAGGAGTCCAATTAAGGAGACCATGAAGGTCCTTTGAGGTTGTTTTCCAGTAATAGTTGCCTGGTTACAGCATTTTAGTTGCTGCATCTAATGTTATAAATTGCTGAGTTATTGGTTAGCCGGGCAAAGTTATCTACATTCTAAGACGGAGTCAAAAGAAGCTTAAATAGAAATTTATTAACCCCAATCATTTTTCCTACCTCTGCCCTTCTTTACATAGTTTGCGTTGAATATTATTACCTCATCCTGGGGCTTAAATGAATATTAAAATTGAGTAGAGTCCTCTTAATACATTTCCATGAATTGAGTATCAATATATGGCACTTACCTAAAACGAGAAAAAAAATAGAACAGGTTATTAATCATGTTTTTTAGAGGGCTATTGAGTGGTGTAATTTTTTTAGCAACCTAAACTTCAATATTATAAATCCTGTAGCCTTTACAAAGAGCTTTTAAATGAAGTACATGAAAAGTGTGTTGGTCCTTTATCTGAATTTATACTGATTTAAATCGAACAAGTCAATTTTAACACCCTTTTTGTGTATGATGTTCACTCAGTGAAGGTACTTTTAAGCTTTCGCACTTAGCTAATCGGTAAATGAGGCCAATTCTGTGATAAAATATTTCTTCTGTAAGATTAAAACAGCAAGAAAAATTATATATGTGTAAAATTTACCGTGAAACAAAATTGCAACTGAAAAATTTCGAATTCACAAAGAACGAGACCGCCCCTTCTAAAATCAACTCCAATCACCCTTAGACCATCTAACGTGTGTAGTTCATAGCTTATCGCCCTCCCATGTTGCCAGTCGCCAACACACACACACATTTATCATCAAATTTATTTGAACAAATTGTTTTCTTTAGCAAGAAACAAGCAAACAGAGGAAAAATAGAAAAAAAAACACATTCTCATCCCTCATAAATCCGATGGTGGCATGTGTGGAACTCTCTCTGGATTTCGAAGTAATCCGCCACTACTAGTAGTACCGTAGCCACCCACCGACCGTTACAGCTTACAAAATATATAATCCCTTCGATATTAAATGTCTCAGCAGGACATAATCCTTAGAATTAGTATTTCCATTTAATTGCTTCAAAATCCAAAGAGAGAGAGAGGGCAACAGCAGCCAGCAGGATCCAGTCAAAGTGGCCAGCAACACAAATACCGGCGACCGATGAAAATATAGAAGCAATTGCCTGCTGCTGGATTTTCGGATTTCTGTTACCAGATGAAGCGAAAGGTGGATATAGTGCAGCTTGTTTCGTTGAGCTTTAAATTAATTAAAAGCTATTTAAAATTTAATTGAAACGTAATCGCACAAAGGGACGAATTGAATACGTGAGAGTTGGTCGCACGCTGCTTTACATTTTAGACTCTGATTTAGGTCCAAATAGAAAGGGTTTCTCTTTTTACATCCAATTGGTCCTCTTCAATTCAAATATTCAACACACATATAGCCTTTAGATGTATCTTTTCATATGCTTATGCTAATGTATCATCCACCCCCAGCAACATCGCGACAATAAATTAATTTTCCATAAATCTAGCAATTTGATATTCCCACGACACAGTAAGTTACCAAAAAAAAGGGAAGAAGAAGGAAATTCCTCCACGTTTCCTCATTGTGATTGTTAATTTGTGGCCCCAGCTTATTCAGCAACAAATAATGGAATAAGGCAAAAAAAAATACATATAATTTGTACAGCAATCTGCCCTGCCATATACGAGTACGTATATCCTTTGACAAATGTCCCCAATGCTGCGGCATACACACATAAAAACCAGACCACATATTGTGTTGTGCCTGCTCTCCTATGCCACTAAGTGAATAATAATTTTTAGCTATTGCTAGGACGCGCGATGACTTTATCTGTCATCCGAATGTAAAAAAAAGGGATAAAACTTATTGCAGAAAGACGTTTTCATAATATTTCTTATTATTTTCTTCATCTTCATATATCTATTACAGAGATAGAGAGAGAGAGCGAGCGAGTGGATTACTGATTCTTTTCTGCCTTCGTCTTCAATTTGGTTTGCCTTTGGTTTGCGTTTTTAGGGCACGATCGCACAGCCGCTATTGCCAGCGGCAACAATCGCACGTTTGTGACATTTCTTGTGACATTTCTCGTTTTCAGCGAGTGTGAGTTCATGTATAGAAATTAAATCGTGCTGGCGTTGGTTTTTTTTTTTTCTTTCTGTTTTTAGGTCGAGCCACATCATACACTCATCTTCTGGACATAAAATAATGCTGCCTCGCAGATGTGTGAGTGTGGTGAGAGGTAATTTGCTGCAGATGCGACACCACTATTTTTTTTAGGTTTTGCCTTAAAAAGGGTGGCCGTTGGTTGGCCGTTCATGTGACCACTAGCTGGTTCATGGTTGAGATGCACAGGGTAAAGAAAAATGTGGAAAAAAAACGACATCCTTTGGGGAGTGGTGTCATAAATGCGAATGTTTATATTTATTATTATCCTAGGAAGCGTTTAGTTGAGAGTTTTACAGGGGCGGGTGTGTTTTAATTTAGCTTCAAAGAAGAAAAACAGCAATTTTCAAGCGGAAAAGTGTGATAAATGAAACAAGTCGTAATCAGGATTTTTTTTAAAGCAGTTGCTTAGCGAATTTAGTGATTGGGGTCAAGAGAATCTAACCACAGAAGGGAAATCGAAGGCTCAGGCTTAGGAACTACACATTTGGGTGTGCTCCTTAAAGTATGCAATATTTTATGTTATGTGATCTTCAATCTTCAACTCATAAAGTTGAGAAATTCTACAGCTTGAGTACACCTCGCTGTGCAACTTAAGGTCGATTTAGAGGTATAGAACTTTAAGTTGGCAACACTATTTTAACTGGGGGCCATTTTGTCAGCTGTTAAGTGATTTATTTTTATTTTGGGTTGGCATTTCAACATGAATGGACAGACCGCCGAACAACGCTTCCAAATTGTGCGAATTTATTTTGAAAATCATGGTTCTGTTCGAAATACGCATCGTATTTTTCACAAGCGAATTTTATTTATACGTTTTGTTTATATGTTTGTGGATACGTCAATAAACAAAACTGCCATATTTGGAATGATGATAATCCCCAAGTGCATGTCGAGACACCGTTACATCCACAAAAACTGACAGTTTGGTGGGCTTTAGAGGTTGGTGGAATAATTGGCCCGTACTTCTTTAAAAAGGATGCTATTGCCATGATTAGTGACTTTTTCGTTCATCAATTGAACAACCATGATGTGCAGGAGCTGTGGTTTTAACAAGATGGCGCTCAAAATCAAGATCAAACTACTCGTGCCACAATTGATTTTTTGAAGGGAATGTTTGGTATCCGCATAGTTTTACTTCGAGTGAATAGGCCTCAAAAATCGTGCGATTTAACGCTGCTTGACCATTTTTTCTGTGAGGATATGTGAAGTCACTAGTCCACGCCGATGACCCCGAAACGATTGACCACTTGGAGGACAACATTCGCTGCGTTATTACCGATATACGGCCACAAATACTGGAAAAAGTCAGCGTAAATTAAACCTCCAGATTAGACTACGTCCGAGCCAGCCGTGGCGGTCATATTCCAGCAATCATATCATTATATTAATACGTAAACATCAAAAGTTTCCGTACACTTTTTAAGTATTTATCATTAAATGAGGAGAATGAAACTTTTATCATTCGAAAGGTACTGTGCCATAGATGTGCAGAAACAAAAAATCGTAGCTATATGTTGCCATTAAGACTGGTAAAATGAAGTTAAGAATTTCCCATAGAAAATGTTTAAATTATAATGCCAGAAGATTATCTTTCGAATAAAGTAAATTTCATGTCAATTAAAAAAAGCAATGGATGACTGTCCCTTTACTAAGAAAAATTAAAAAGAAAAAACAAATATGTTCAAAAGTTAAAAAACATCCTAATAATGCGAGATTAAAAAAATATTATGATAAGTTGTGTCTAGAGTTCAAAACTGAAATACCGCGTTGTAGAGATACTTACTTTTATAATAGATTATCTGCGAATTTTGGTAACGTTAAAAGGGAATGGGGAGTTATTAACGAAATTCTGAACAGGACTAATGGTATTACAGATTCTGATATTATTATTAACAACAACAATACTCTTGTATCTGAACCTCAAGAAGTTGCCAATTTATTTAACGATTTCTTTTCCAATTTAAATTCTTTTCAAGACTGTTCTATGGAAGAAAATCCATATGATTATTCTTTAAAACAAATAGACGTTCAATCTGAAAGTTTCTTTTTTGAACAGTTTACTGCACTTGAAATCCAAAAAATTATTTTTTCGCTTAAAACATCCAATTCCTCTTCTTTTGATAAGATCTCCAGCTTGGTCTTGAAAAACATTTCTTTTCAAATTTCGGATGTCCTGTGTTTTATATTTAATCTCTGCGTTCAGTTTGGACTTTTCCCAGAATCATTAAAAACAGCAGTAGTAATACCACTCCATAAAAAAGGCGATACTACGGCATTAAATAACTATCGTCCTATTTCCCTTCTTTCTGTTTTTTCAAAAGTTTTTGAAAGAGGTATGAAGTCTAGAATTTTGTCTTTTCTTGATAGAACAAATTTTTTTAGTGGCTCTCAATTTGGATTTAGAAGCGGAAGGTCGACGGAAAATGCTTTATTAAAATTAACTGGCGAAATTTATAACAGCCTGAATATATCTGAAATTCCCGCTACTCTTTTCATAGATATAACTAAAGCTTTTGATATGGTGAACCATACTTTGTTGTTAAATAAACTCTTCAATGCTGGTTTCAGAGGTTTTATTTATGACTGGTTTGCTTCATACTTAAAAAATCGTAAGCAAATAGTTAAAATAAAAAATTGTTTCAGTTCACAACATTTTGTTAATATAGGTGTTCCCCAAGGTTCTGTGTTGGGTCCTATTCTGTTTTTAATATATGTTAATTCGCTATTTATTCAGCCCTTTAAAGGCAAAATTACAGCATCTGCCGACGATACTGCCCTTTCCTATTCCAATAAGAGTTATCTTAACCTTTTTTTGGATGTTAATAATGATTTAGATATATTGCGAAGATGGTTCAATCAGCATAGATTGGTAATTAGTAATAAAACTAAATTTATGCTTTTTAATATCAAAGGTTCAATATGCGATGACTTTCCTTTGCATTACCATTCACCGAATTGCTTGAGATTTCGCTTAAGCCTCCATCACGCTATTACCTTTAACAGTAATGAAAGTTGCAGTAATGCCTGCTTCAAAATTGATCGCGTCGACAATTTTAAGTATTTAGGCATTATATTGGATCATAGGCTCAGTTGGAAGGATCACATTTTCAGCCTAAAGCAGTATCTGAATAGAACCATCAGGCAACTATATCATCTTAGTCTTTACTGTAGTTTGCCCATATTGAATTTAGTCTACAATGCTCTATTTAAATCTAAGCTGCAGTACGGATTAACCTGTTGGGGTGGTACGTATTTTTCTAATGTAGAAGGCTTACTTAAGAAGCAAAAACACGCAATAAGAATTATGTCTAAAGTAAACCGTAGAACTCCTAGTTTCGTGCTCTTCAAAAAACTTGGGATTCTCCCTCTAAGGCACCTTTACTGCTATAAAGTTTTAAAAATATTTTTTGAAAACTGCGGGTACTACGCCGTTAGAGTTCATGAAAATTTTAATCTGAGAGTAAACACCAGAAATTTTGTAAGGGTACCAGCAATTTACAAAACACATTTTTCACGTTTCTATTCTGTTACTGCACCTCGTTTGTTCAATATACTGCCAGAAAACCTTAGATGCGAGAGAGTGAAAACAATATTTTTAAATAATATTAAAAGATGGCTTCTCTCTTTCAACCATTCTCATATTGATTTGTTTTTTACTCCAATTACATAATTAAATAGATTATAAATCGTCTAAATTTTGTATCTTTATTTTATTTTTTGTAACTTCTTATTTTCGAACTCAAAAATTTTAATTTTTATCGGAATTTGTATTATATTTTCCCCATCAATAGTTTTATACACCGTTTTAAAAATTGGTTTTGTAATAATAGATACATTCGCCTCTTGTCTTCGACAACAGATTGTATCTTAATATTTCATGCAATGCTAAACGAAAAATCAAAATGTATTTTCTTATTGTATCAATCTTATTATATTAGATTATTGCTATAAAATATTAAAAAAAAAAAAAAAAAAAAAAAAAAAGTTTTCTTTGTTTTTATTCCATTTCAAAGTTCTATACCTCTAAAAAAAATCCATTTACTTGAATGCGCTGACGACATCGAAATGATTGGCAGATTAAAGTGAGCTGTCAGCTGTCACTGGTGCAATTGCAAGAATTTGTACAGAAGCAGGCTTCCAAGAATCCATTTCTTTTAATGTAATGTATGTATATACAGTTTTGCACACCACCTAGTGCAGCATTTCGGAATGGATCGAAGTGTTGATACAACAACTGATGTTCCACAAGGTTGTATTATCACCCCTATACTTTTTCCTATTTTTTATTGATGCAATTTACTTAACTCTAATGAATCGTTACCCAGTTTTAAGAAGTTAAAGACGGTTCAATGGATTTTCACTCATTCTACGACTCCAAATGACCCTTATAACTCATATAGAACCCAGATTTATTTACTTATATGTTTCATAAGGCCGACCTGCCATAATCTACACAAAGCAGCGATGCTAATCCGCTTACGATTAAAAGTAATTCTTCCCCTTTTACGGATTATCAAGAACAATAACAAACATATCCTTAATATGAAATAAAAAAAATTGAAAAAAATCCCAACCCAATCCACATAATTGAATCCTCCAGTTCCGCATAAACCTCGTCTGCACTATACAATCACCATCGCAACAAGAGAACACATATTAAACGTGCATTAGATGCTTAATGCTCTGTGACTGTTATGCATGCAGCATTAGCTGCTCCTGCTGCAACATCACATTTAATTTTATTTATACTGTGTTCTGTGTTGTTATCCAGCTTATTATCTGTCTCGGGCTGGGGGCATACAAAAAAATCCATTTAAAAAAGTTTCCTCTTTTCTATGTCGGCCAGATTTTGCATCTGGCACTTAAAATGTCCGCACTGCCCAATGAGGCGAAAAAAAATGTACACTTCCTACTTGCAATGACAAACCGCATGACCTCGCTTAATATTTAAAAGTTGTGGCATAATTTTTATTTTCATCAGGTGAATGCGATAAAATGTGCAGCACACTGCCATATTGGTGGAACGTATAGAACGGAACGGTCCTTGCGGCCAAGAAGAAATAATTTCCCAGTGATGCAATCACAAAACAATGAAATGAGTTATGAATCTGCATTAGGCCGGAGTAGTGTGGACATTATGATTGTTGTATGATGTTGAATGGGTTTCGGTATAAGATGTATATGTGCAGGGGCATGCGGTTTATTATGGTTTATTGACGTTGGTTTATTAAAATATGGGCGGAATTGCGGCCGGCTATTAAATCTTTGTGTTGCTGCATTGGCCGGGTTGGTTTTTGAAGTTGCCACAGTTAGTGAGGAACTGCACCTGACGAAGTGGGTAATTCAAGTCGCCTTGAAATTAACGACGACATGAAACGAACTACTGACCTTTGAAGTCTTTTCGCCTACCCAATAGAGCCAGCGTTTTTCAGGCAGAGGTTCTGGCTATTGGAGAGGCGTGTAGTCTAGTTATGAACCGTGCGATACCCGATAAAAAAAAATAGGCATCTTCGTTGATAGTCAGGCCGCGATTAAGACCTTGGAGTCGGCCAGGTCTTCATCTAAACTTGTTGTGGACTGCAGGGAGGAACTGGCCAGGACAGGTCTTCGGTTTGAAATCACTCTCGTCTGGGTTCCCGGCCATAGGAACATAGATGGGAATGAGAAAGCCGATGAACTTGCCAGACGTGGCTCTGCTCTGAGCGTATCTCATGCGAGGGAAGTCTTCCCTAGTAACACCTCGCAGATAACTCTGCAATGCCCCTTAAATAAGATCTTATGATTGCTTACTTTTAGAGGTAATTAAATTGCCTACCTTTATGGGTTAATGAGACTCTCCAAAAGGTTCTAATCTAAGATGATTAAATTCGTTACTATGCAAACATGACGGCGACAAATTGAATGGCAACAAAATGCTTTCGATTAACTGCTAAGCACTTTGTATGGGAAATTCTTAACTGCATTTTACCAGTCTTAATGGCGACATATACCTACGATTTTTTGTTTCTGCACATCTATGGCACAGTACCTTTCGAGTGACATAAGTTTCATTCTCCTCATTTCATGATAAATACTTAAAAAGTGTACGGAAACTTTTGATGTTATTAATAATATGATGGAAAATTTTCTTTACACAGTTTTCTGGGTCTGAGACTTCAACTAAATTTTCCACAGACACACATACATTAACCACACCTACTCCCACTGTAGCTGTGGAATAAATCCGAAATACTGCATTAATTTCATATTTTCCCGCAGTGCTTTCTACCTAATCTCTTTTCGATTTACGGGCATCTCCTTCCCGCTGTCGCATACCCATAAGAAAACTATAGATACAAGATAATTTATAGTTTGCCATTTGTGTCGATATACCTAAATGACTCTACCATTTTCCTCAAGCTATCATTTTTGTTCGCTAACTAATTTGGTATAGGGCAAAAAATGTATCTATGTATCCGCCTCAAGGACAACATCGCCGACGACAAGCTAAAGAAAAAAACCCCTCCAATCATTTGTACCGACTGTCTATACAAATTATACGAAAATTTCTTTCTGAGGCTTAATTTCAATCACCATCAACCAGGAGACACACGAACACGAAAAAAAACGCCCGCTTAAGTACAATAAAACAAACAGAGCCAGAAAATGTAGAGCGAAAGAAAAAAAAACGACACAATAACGACGTTCAGTCATTCTTTGGGATCTTTTTATACGTCGTAGTACATGTGCTTTCTTCTTGATATTGGGTCGCCATTTTGTGTGAATAGGAGTCTATCGCTCGTTATTATTGCCTGTTGGCGGCGAACGAGAGAGAGAGATGGAAATGTGTCAAACTATAGTTGCAAATGGATCCTTTATGACCGTTACTACTGCCATCATTTCGATTCAATTTCATTCTGCCTAGAGCCGGAATGGTGGAGGTGTTTTCCTTTCTCCCTCTTCTATAAGCTGTTTTGAATCCTGAATTATTGATAGGTCCTTGTGTCATTGTCTCGTCGTTATTTGAAAGTTTCTTTTTTTATGTACCTACACACAATCGCATACGCCGTATAGTCCTTTTGTTGTGGGCTTCTATACTGTCGCCGTTTCCATTCCGATTCCGAGTGATAATGGCTGAGTTCGTCATCGTTAATGCTGAATGACAAATTGTCAGCGCATGGTGTAGGTCTCTCTGTCTTTCTTTGTTGTTTGTTTTTAAACAACTGTCTAGGTGGCTCTGACAGGACGTTCTTTTGACTGCTGCCAAAACAACTTAAGGCTGTTTTATTGATTTAATTGATTTAAGCTAATTAATTACCCGTTTTGCGATTGAATTGTGTTGTGGGGTGGGTCGCCGAAACAACACCCACCGAAACACACAAAATGGAATTTTAAATTGGCAACGGTGTCTCGTCCGGTCGGTCGGTTTGAAAAGGAATGGCTGGGCGGGCGTGTTCGGAGAGTTTGGCTTCAGACTGTGTTCGATTGTCAGTTGTTTTGGGTTGGTTTTAACATTGCAATCAGGTAAATGAGAGTAATTAATTAAAATCGGGTCCGGACGATGCTTTCTTTTTCAATTAAGTGGATGATGGCAGAGTGGGCGTGCACCGGGATAAATTGGTGAATATTTATTAATGGTCAACGATATAAATTGAGCCAGGCACCAGATGATGCTATTCAGCTTTATCTGCGCTGTGGAAATCGATTGAGTGGTTTTTCTTTTTCAATTCTTTTTGTCGGCGTTAAGCCAAAAACATGACACCCACCGTCAGATAAATTTCAATTTCAAAGTGTCCACATTTTTTTTTTGTGGGCTGCAAGTTGACTGTTAAGCAGCAATGAATGAATTTTATAGACAGTTTAATATTGATGAGGCAGGTGGGGAACGTGTGGTCGCTATAGCGTTTAAGATGGGCTGTTATTAGACGTGGAATTTTAATGGACTCTTGTTCGGTTTATATGCCAAAAATGCGTGTTTCGAAACAGACAGCAAGGACCAATATTTATTTTCCTCGATTTTTCAGGACAAAGGAAAACAAAAACGTTGTAGCGAAACAGGAAGGATATGAAATGCAGAAAACAAACCGTGCAATCTTGCTTAACAAACTTTTTTGCCAATATTAGCTGGTAAACAAACCAAAAACTTGCAAAGATTCAAAAGGAATGCACTTAATCACTCCAGCACTCACTCCACATCGTATGAGCGCAGTAAAAATAACTTCCCCGAAGCATTCAATTCGATATACCAAGCTGCACGCAACCTATCCCCATCTTTCCAAATAGAAGGAGTCAAAAACTCCCCGCTTGACTAATTTACAAGTAGTAACAACGAAGGCGCGATAGCTAAGCATATAAAGCTCTGTGTTTAAAGTGCGCTGATGCATTCTGGTGATTAACCAATCTTGCTTCAGAAAATATCCTTATTACATGTGCATGCAAAGTACACACACAACCTAGATGGTAAACTTTATCTGACAAGCTGCCGGGAGTTGAGAGTAAACACTGCAACGCTAGCTGAGGATGAATATAGAAAATCAAACTGAATAGTTAATTCATTTTGTGCAGCATCACAAATGAGTGAACACTATGACAGGAGCATCGGGGAGGGTTCTTCTAGCATCTCGCCCTGTTCATGCATAATAAGATGGCAAGCCTTCAGGATTCAGGTGAGACTTGATTTGGATTTGATTCCGTCGTTATTACTTTGACTTTCATAACTACATCTAGGGTGGATGCAACGTTGCAATATTATATGAGTAGAGAGTGGTGAGGTGAGCTACTTATGCACTGGCGAACAGAGCTACATTCAGGAGAATGTGCTGATTAACCTGTTGCTTGTGATGCATAATTGCAGCTGCGAATATGGGTCGAATCGATCGCAAGGTATTGTGACAAAAGGGTGACAAGGAATGGAGGTGGCCAGCTTACAAATAAGAGACTTGGGACACCTCGTGTGTAGTTGCAGTCTGTAAAATGTCACGGCTCTCCTAACAAATTCACTGCCATGACACTGAAATCAAGTGGTTTCAGTTGCTTCCCTTGGTAACTGAAAGCCAAAAATCCAGTGTTGCAACCGTTGGTTTTGGAGAGCGATAAATTAGAACGCGTTATACTGGTTACAAGATTTTATTTAAAATTCAATTAATATTACGTACTAAATTACTTTAAACTACATAAGAAGAATAAGTGCAGCGTGCACCGATTAAGACGATAGAGGACAAAAGTGACAAATGACAGCTGAGTGATCGTCGTTCTGTGGCGGTTTGTAGTAGAGGTGACAAACCAAGTGCTACCAATCGCTAATTATTATTTATTGCGGATGCAACATCGAGACTTCAATTTAACTGTCCACATCTCCGTGAACCAAAAGTCGGAAGCCTCGAAAATGATATTCAGAATATTTGATTATATCACAAAGCTAATTCACTTGTAGGAAAATCAAAGAATTATCCCTTAATAACAGATTCCCGACAAACTACATGTGAGTGCATCCTTTCGAAACCCAACGATGCAGTCTACTGTAATAATTGGTACACTAATTAAGAACCTAATCCCGTGTCTTCACAATAGACATATTCCTTGCAAGGGCGATACCATGGGGAGTCTCTTAAAATCTGATAATGAGTAGACACAGGATATGTGCATGCTTCATTCATGAGATGGCATTCTAACGAGTAAATAAAAAAAGATATCCTGTATAAGGCGAACTGCTGGGTCGTACATGGATGCTTGTAAGTTGAACATGAAGATGGTAATGTTGTAAATTTTGATGTAAAATAGAGTTTCGTTTAGTTTTATATCCACTACTGTCGAATGTAGTGTGAGATGATGTTTCCTGTCTACCTATTCAACCTTAGCCAATTCAAATTTAAGACTGCCGCCTACTAAACTGACAAAAATTCTTTTTTATCCCACGACACATGCACTTTCAGTTCACATTGGCCGCGTTCCTCTGCCCGCTGTTCATCTAGCACAAAATATCCCAGATGAAGGAACGCTCGCGCAGCGGCAGCGGCAAATTTTGCAAACGTTTGAACGATTTGCCTTTGACTGGTTGTTTTTTCTCTCTCTCTCTCTTTCAATGCAGCGCGTAGTTTTGCGCTAGATTGAGAAATTTCCCTGAAAGGGATATTTCACAATAAGTGCTAGATGTCTGGCGCCTATGGCGATATGTCAATTTTTTTTATATGAAGTTTGACATGCCGCTGTTCATCTAGCGGGCAGTGGAACGCGGCCATTGAAGAACAAGCGAGGGAAATTTACTCATTTTGGATTTAATAAATTTCCAGATAACTTTGTGAACTTTATAACGATTGAATCACTTTGCTTAGGTGTAGAATAAACCAAAAATTATTCTTAAAACACTCGCCGGCACAATGCATTTTACTTCGCATCCATTTTGATTTGACACTTCCATTTTCTACCAAAAAGTTCACTTTAACACATTTTTTCACATAAATTTACTGCACATTTTTGTTTTACTACGTTTTCACACAATTTACCACTATTAGCGCAGTTATTTTGGACATTATTCCCTAATTTAAAGCAAACTTTTTAAACTCGCCGCGATCATATCAGAATTCCGGATGACACTATACCGCCATTGTGGAGCTTTTTTTCTTCGTCGAATTTTGCTGTTGTGGGGTTTTCTGAAAAAATTAATTTGAATTGTTGTTAATCAAAGTTGATAAATTGGAAATGGGACATTTAATGAAGGCAAATTGATTAATTTAAAGGCGTTTACTTGTATTACCTAAAACATTCATTAGAGATCGATCTAGTACAATTTAAACGAATGAGAACATAGCAATCGTGTGCCTAGTTGTCTCCTAAGGGCTTACCCACATTATGGACTATCAGTTTATGCGCATTAGGATTTTTTTGAAATTGCGAACCATTTTTTATTAAGCGCAGAACTGTCAATGCATGAACTCCGAGCAAAAATAAGCAGCGAAAGAAAATTGTTCGTTTTTCAATGTCACTTTTGTGGCTCTTACACCCAACCAATCTTAACAAATGAGGTGTCAACAGAGTAGTTACTCCTATAATACCGTTTTCTTCCTTTTAACCTCAAATTTTCGAAGCTTTTCTGCTGAAATAAATCCAAAACATATCCTTTAGAACAGCACAGAGGCGACAAATATAAAACTCCGTCAGCACACTCATATCTGTACGTATATCCCTGCCTTCGTACATCCATGTTGTGTGCAAGGATATAGATTTTCACTTCCATAAGCAGTGGCGGCTGTTACTAGCAAGATAATAGATGGGATAATGATAAAGTAGATCGTAAGTACGTATGACAAACACCGTCTCGTCCATCTGGGTGCGAGCGCGCTATCATTCCTTTCGAGACACAAAACATAGATAGACTCAAGATATCCTTTTCTCGCAATTAATTATGACTGTGCGCGTTTGGTGATTGAGATTTGTAATGAAGATGTGCAATTATAATGAGTGAATTGTATCCTCGAATTAGATCAATAATAGTGTAATAGAGAACAGAGTGGACAGGGACACGGCGACGGTGGTGGATTTCTGTCAGTGACAGCTGACAGACTATTAATGTCGGTTTGAGGGGAAAATTGTTTGGTAAATACAGTAAAACCCGCATAAGTGCCTCACCTTAAATTCCCGTTTTGATAGGCACTTGTGCGGGTTAGGCAGTTATAACAAAAATCCGCCTTAAGTGCTCAGAATTTTGGTTCTCAAAAAAAGGTGCTTATGCGGGATTAGGCACTTAAGCGAGAGGATCTTATCCGGGGTTTACTGTATTTACAAAGGAAATTTGTCTTTAAGAAGGGGCTGTTTCATTGTCATCAAAAAACTTAAGGCTAGTTTCCACTATTTTAAATGAAAAATGGTAGTAGTTTTAAAGTACAAAAAATGTAGAAAGACGTGCCTCCAATGTTAAGCCTTTCTTCCATTTTTATCAGCACTTAATGAGCTCTTCTTCCCGAATCCATTTGTCTCTCTATCCCCCGCATCGGACGACAAGGTAACCTTTGTCAATGTGCCCAGCAATCTATTGACGTACTTCAGCATCATATACAACAAACGTATACCCGAAGCTATATCCTGCCATTCTTCCACAACTCTATACCCTACCCATATACCGCACAGCCATTTGTGCGCACACAATGTGCAATCAAATGGAAATGGAGACCATCAACCGAATGTGCATGCAGTGGCGGAGATACGGCAGCAGGACATTTTCAAGATGAATGACTGAAAATGTGAAAACTATTCGAACAGATAAGTGGTAACTGGCGACCGGAGGAGCGAGAGGTCCTTTTGTAATTATTACATTATTAGGAATTATTGCTTGTCAATGAATGAAGTAGTAAATCCTTGGCATGAAGAAATGATTTACCTCCCGCAGGACCGACCGAAACCCAACACCAGAGAGATATTATTATTAAATTTTGATTAAGCGTCTCCCATTCTACTATATAAATGTAGGTGTATGGGTAAAAATTGTTAGGTGAATATATGCAGAGTGTGGTTATCTTAAATAATATTTATGACAGCGGGGCGCAACTGCAAACGCAGGCAATTTACCATCGGTATAGGTGATTTAATGAAACCTCCGAAAATGTGTGCCAGAGGGTGACTTAATTTATGGTTATGGCCCGAGAGTGTAAATTAGCTTCGATGTCAAAGTGCTTTCTATATTTATACACGTACAGCGACGACACGGCCCATTGAGGGCACAAATCACAAATGCACTAAAACTAACCGCACAAATTTTCTCGCTAAGTTTGCTCTTACAGGACATTGTTTTGTATAATATATTTTTTTGTTTTTTTTTTTCCGAATACACGGTTGGAAAATACAAAGTAATGCCAAAAGTTTTCCTCCGCAGAACAAATCCAGCGAAGAATATTGAAATTTATTTAACCGGGATAACAAAAGTTTGGTTGGGTATTTTCCTTTTCTTATTGCGTATTTCCCTTTTGCTTTTATATATTTTATTTTTCGACGCAGTGTTGATGGGAGGAACTTAAATGAAATTACAAATTATTGCATTTTGTACTAGAATGGTATTTGATGGAGCAATGGAATGAGAGAAATATCTACCGATGTTCATAAGAAAAATTATTCTAGTTTCGGATAGTGAATTTCAATTGAAAATTCTGAGTGGGATATAAGTTCAGAGGGTGATCCTTTTAATCTGAAATTTCAAAAAGTACGTTTTGCACTCAGGCGAGGAGACTTTATGGATTTTGACAGTTCACTGAGTGCATCTCAGACCAAGTGGACAGGGTTATTGCAGGAAAAGAATGCTTGTTTTGACAAGAACGATAAAAGACTTTTAAACTAAATGGAAAGCTGGGCAAAATTAAAATTAAATGTCAGTCGTTATGAGATTCGTGCGAGCAGTTGGTGGAAGTTTTTAATTGATTCCTTATTGCAATTAATGTTTGCATTTACAGCAAAAGTTTAACTGGACTGTAGGGTGGTGCAGTCACAATGGACTGTGCTTGTCGGGGAGTTGAATGTCAGTGGGTGACAGTTCGCTCAGCTGATCGCATTGCATTTTGAATTTTTTCGCATATGCCACACAGAATAGGTCTGTTCCTTTACTTTTGTAGTAAGAATGGAAAAGACTGTCAAAATGTCAGTGGTGGGGATAAATTCTCTCTCAGAGAGGGAAAGTTACGCAAAAGTTAAGGAACGCTTTTGTAGTAACCTTTGAAAAATGACAGATGCGAATATTCCACCCAAATGCCAAATAGAACAACAAAAATTCAAATCAGCTGTCAATTTTCAGGCGACTGACAGTTGTTTCAATTCTTACGCAAAGAAATTTGTTGAGTTAAAACTAGTAAGAGGGGAAATTTCTTGCTCTCTCGAAGCCGCTCTCTTTTACGAATTTTTCGAGTTGAGGAACGACAATTGAGTAAAATGCGTAAAAATTCGTAAGATTTAAAAGTAAAGGAACAGACCTAATAACGAATGACAGCAGGTGTCAAAAAAAGGATAAAAGTGCGGTCTTAAAAGAAAATCGTTAGCTTTTCGTAATCATTTGTGGAACCTACAGATTTAAGCCATCTCCGAGGGTCTGATTTGAGAAGCTTTCTCAAGGACAATGACACCTAGACATTCGTTAGAAATGAGCCAGTGATAAACGTCAAAATAAACAGCCTAATTTGTAATCTTCAACCCAAACGCAGTTAAATTTTAATTCAATTATCAACGAAAATTCGCAAATCACAAACCAAACAACCACAAAAGTACTTGGATTTTAATCCCAACATATTTATCCTATAAAATCGCCGGATTACTGCATATTTCACCCATACACCAGCGAGTCCTCAATTAGCAAATACCATTAGCTCACGACCGCAGACAAAGACTTGGGCATAACAACCAATAACGGCCCCGACAATCCGGCGAGGGGCGATAAATCTAATAAATAAATCGATTCCAAATTTTAATGGAATACACAGCTCATCCCTGACCTGCCAGCTCGTTTCACATTCCACGTTTACACTGCACGCTCATTATGGTAAACAATTTTGTAAGCATCAATTATTGCCCCATTCTACCCCACCGCGCCCCCAATCAAGCTGAATCCCTAAAAATATTACAAACCTCAAAAACTAACCGAAACGTTTGGTTGCGTGGCCACCTACCAACAACCAGGATATAGATAAAAGGACGATGCAAAAAAAAAATGGACACGTTATTGCAGGAAAGCAATAATAGAAATGCTAACCATCAACCACAGCGGCAGTAGTAGCGGAGTAGAAAACCAATCTGAAACCGTTTATATTCTATCATACGTAAACGAGTTCACTCGCTGAACACATCCGCCGTGATGCGACGCGCCCCCTGGCCGCCAGGCGTTGCGCCACAGTCTCATTTGTAAAATCGACCAGAAAACTACGAATTCGGTTTTGTATTCTGTGGTAATGGGATATCCACCGGCCGGACTTGTGCCCCACCTATCGGGAATATTAATTACAAAAGCCCGATCTTTAATTACTGATTATGGGGAAAAATGAGAGAGTTAGCTGAAAGGCAGCTGCTAGGGTGCGACTACGAGTTAGCCTCAGCTAAACAAAAACAACAAACACCACTTGAATCGATTATTAATTGGAATGCGAAATATTTGCAATAAATTTTTGTAAAAGTTGTGGCGCCTATTATTTACGCGACAAAATACAATATTTTATTATCAGTTATTCACTTGCTCGTTAGCAGGAGCGGTATTTTTATTCGCAAAATATTACGACATGTGTGTGTTTGTTTTATATTGGACGACATGTGTTTATACGCAAACGGGGATACTTGTATATGTATAGGTTCTGTTGATATTGAATGGCGGATAGCGACCATTATTTTGTTATTTGCGCCAGGAAATTGCATGTCACGGAATTGTATCCGATTGCATACATCCTGATTCTAAAAACGGGAATAGAAAGGGTTGAATGTGCCTGTGCATTGAGCTGTCAATTTGGGATGTAAAATTAGAATTGGCTTTGTGTTGTGATAAATATAGGAAAAACAAAATACATATACGTAGTTGTGAAATACCAACGCCAGCGAAATTATTATTAAAATTAAATCGTACCAGAACTTTGATTTAAAAATCGTTGTTTTTATCTATTGTCCTAATTTGTCAAAGGATTTTTTTTTAATACCTATCTATGTTTGTGCAATTACATTTTTGTCAGGCTTTTGTTGATAAATTTTAACACTTCCAACCAACGTTAAATAACAAATATGTCAATGAAATGTTATTGCTTTATTTGACAGAAAGTATGAAATATTTATTCCTTGTTTGACACTAAATTTTTGGTCTAAATCCACCTGCGTATTCTCAGTTTGAGTCAGTAGCAGCAACACAAAGTCTGTACACATACTCGTAAAAAAACGCAACAACTATAAAAATTGTTAGCTAAGTAACGAGTAACGAGTAATTTCCATTTCCACGTCATCTTTAAAATGGAAAACTCTTCCGCCGACTTTTGCTGCTGAAGTTACATCTTATCTTGTTCTTGTTGTTTCTGTTTCCCCCTTAACTTGTCTTCGTTTGCAATTCGTTTACTTACTTACTTAAGGTGGCGCTACAGTCCGGGGGGACCTGGGCCTCAACCAACAAGCGTCTCCAGCCAGCGCGATCTTTAGCTAGCTGTCTCCAGTTTCGCACGCTAAGTTGGTTAAGGTCCCCTTCCACTTGCGTGCACCACCTGAGTCGCGGTTATCCTCTTCTGCGCCTTCCCTCGGGTGTGGATTCGAAGATCTTTCGGGCCGGAGCATTGCACTGTGTTTGTCAAACTTTAAAGCGACGCTCATGTGTCGCTTGCTCGTTAAAAACGCCCTCTATCTTGTGGAGTTAAAAGTCAAAACTTGAGCTTTTAACTGAGCTTTTTTTTCATTAATGAGCACATTCAAAAACCTATTTATCGACTAGATTGGTCTGGACTTGAACGCAAACGCAATTAAAGCGCCCAATTCATAGAATCCGTCGCGTCCGTTGCGCCAACGTATTCGACTGACAGGTTGATAGAATACACAGCAGCTTATGAAAAGTGACCCATTGGCATCGCACGTGCCGGATGCGACGGATAAAGTAGGTTTACTTTCTACTTTTCTGTGTATCGCATCTCGCATGCGTTGGCACTTTGACAGTTGGCACAGTGGGAGAGGAAGCTCTTTCATTGGTGGAAATATTGAGAGTAAGAGAAACTATTACCTGTGCTGTTGGTGGTTTGAAAAAATTCAAAATAAAAATATTTTGTAGCGAGCAAACAACTATTTTAAAGAACTCAATAGCTCATGTGAGTTTATTGTGCTTTCAATGCAATTCGTACCCAAATTTCTTCGAGAAACATGTTTGAGGAGCATCTCATTGAGACTATGTATGAAGTGAAGTCATCGGTAGTCAACATGTGCGACGGATTCTATGGGACTGCGTCGACGCGACGGATGCAACGGATTCTATGGGTTGGGCCCTTAAGATTGGTCATAAACGTCACTTTTTCTACGTCAGTCACATAAGTATACGAACTGTCAACTTAGTACTATTCTGAACTGAAAAAAAGTTCATCTGGCCAATCAAAACTGTGACTCTTTAAGTCAATCAGCTGTCAGAATTACTAAACCAGTTAAAAACACCCTGGAATTTAAAGTTAAAACTCGATCAATAAGCTGAGCTTTTTTTGGTTAATGTTTGAAATGTAGCCATCTGTCATTCCATCTGTCATTTTTAATATACACTTTGTTTCTATTGTTCTTATAATTGTTGTCAAATTGCAAACCCATTTAATTCCCTCATTCATCCACTGACAGACAACTCCTCGCTCCATTATTTTCGCAGCGAAATTCATTTAAGGCAATAACACAAACACAAATCCTGACTTAAATAATGTAATAGCATCCTTATCAATTTAACCGGGTTGCCCATTTACCAAAACAATTCTTATCCTCTCTCGCCCTTGGGCACTTACAACTGCAAATTTAATCAACAGCTTCAATGCTCACCAAAGGCCACAAAAAATAAGGACAACTAGACCGTTTGTACGTGACTATTATTTGAATTTCACTCGGATCATCGCATGTGATGCTAAAGAAATTGAAGATTTTTGTTTCCCTCCCTCTCCTCCCATAAGGATGGATCAGGGAGTTCATTTCGATTGGACGTCCATCAGTTGTGCGCTTAGTTTATTCAGTAGAAAAAAAAATAAAAACCAGACTCTTACTAGCGAGACATCCTTCCTTCTGCCATTTCCCCGAAAGTATATACGGAAATTAAATATTTTCCTTGTCCCTACAGATTGCTATAGCTGGACCATTTGTTAAAACAAATCTGAGCAGCGTGCAACTATTTATATCGCATCTTTGTCGCATTGTTAATCACAGAATTTATCTTTCTTAGTGCCACTATATATATATACCTACCCCTATAGGATGGCCGGATATAAGGAATCTTCCTGCGTTCAGCGAAAGGAACAACTTTTTCCCCCCCAAAAAAAAAAAACAGCGCAAGAGAAAAATTGCCTGGAAAACAGAGAAATTTCCCGTCGACGTGATATCCGTGGGGAAGACATAACGAAACAAAACACCAAAACTTGTTGTCTATTTGTTTTGTTTTTAAATACGCGCACCCTTTTTATGGGGCGAAAAAGTTAGCCAACAGAAAGACCGACAGAGAGAGAGATGTAAAGAGTGAAACAAATGGTCCGGGTATATGCGGTGAAATTTTGTAGTTTTAGACATAAATTCAGCCAAAGACATTGTTATGCAGAAGCTGACGAGAAAGACTTAAAACGTGATCCTGTCGGCTCCGAACTCGCATCAAGATTAGCATTAGATGAAACATGGGTTGCTTCGGAAATGGCTGGTTGTAAATTTTCAAGACTTTCCCGAGCTGCTAACAGAAACTTACTGGTACAGTTTTCATAAACGGAAGCGCGGCGAGTGATGTGTAATACGAGTTCGGCATAATTGAAAGTTTGGGCGCATACATTTTGGGGAAACTTTGTTGCATTTACATTTTTTCGACGAGAATGCGAATGGGAATACAAAACTGCACCACCAATTTATTGTGAGTTTCCACAAATTGGAAAAATGTAGGTAGCAACATAGAGTTTCTATAAAATCCCAACAGATGGCTCTCCTTTCGATGCTTTGTGGCAACAGATTTTCACACAATCGACTACGCCATCTTCAAGTCACTTTCAAGTCTTTTTCTGCTTTTTTGTACGAAACCCTTTCTTCGACATATTGGCCGCGTTCCACTGCCCGCTAGATGAACAGCGGCATGTCAAACTTTATATAAAAAAATTGACATATCACCATAGGCGCTAGACATGTAGCACTTTTTCTGAAATATCCCTTTCAGAGAAAACTACGCGCTGCATTGAAAGAGAGAGAGAAAAAAGCAACCAGTCAAAGGCAAATCGTTCAAACGTTTGCAAAATTTGCCGCTGCTGCTGCGCGAGCGTTCCTTCATCTTGGATATTTTGTGCTAGATGTCCAGCGGACAGAGGAACGCGGCCATTATCTAGCTGTCATTAACAGATGCTGTAAAAATTATTCAAAAACTGTTGGAACTGCTTCAATTCGATTTATACGCAGTAAAATCTAAAACAAAAAGTGGATAAAAATAAAAATAAAATAAGAATTGAACAAGAAACTCTTTTATTTTTAGTCCACAGCTTTATAGGCTTGAACTAAGGAAACCTTTACGTAGAGGTTAGGTACTTCAAAAATTTCAATTGGATAGTCATTTATTTTTTATTCTATACATCAAGTTGGGCAAGGGCTAATTCGTACCGTAAACTAGCCAGCACCTTTAGAAGCTATAGTCTTTCGGAACGTTGCTCACTTTCGTTGATCCCGGTAATTATAATTGACGCTTAAATTTGAACAACTTATACAGCGATCAGCATGTCTCTTTATCCAGATCATCTTTTTGTGAAAAACTTCTAGATGATAATAGGTTTGGGCCGTTCTCCTTAGTCTGCTTCAAGGCACTTTATCCAGAAAACTTCATTGCACTTAAAAGACAACAGAGAACAAACGCTCTGCTAAGCAAAAAGCCATCACGTATTGAATCCAATGAAGTCTGGCTTAAAACTCCTGGGCACCAGACAATTTTTCCCAAAATTCTCTGCCAGAAAATCCTACTTCCTTCCCTTGAGGGTTCTGCCGCTTTATAAATCTAATCTAATCTTATCTAAGCAAACTCAAATGCCAAGACATAAGAAAGCTTTTCGGGAGCTTTTAAAGGCAACACACACCTTGTAGAAGAACCAACTGAAATTTCCCCTATACGGCTACACTGTTTCGTTAGTAAATGCACGAACCTACATTTTACGCCGCCCTCACGAAGTTTTTGTGGTATGTTTGGTGGATTTTGGTCTTCAAATCAGTGTTTCTAAGACTTGCAAAGGGTTATAATTGAATGATTGTAAATATTATTTCCCTTTAATTACACGACGAAATATCCCCTCAAACAATTTCTGACAGTAACTAGTCCGACAGGAATACTTTTTGACCATTCTGACAGCTTGATTCCATCTCCCCTTTCCTCTTTCGCAAAACTCTAAGCCCCTCCAACTAAATAAATTATTTAACCAAATAAAAGGTAAATTGATCCCTTTCTTAGCAAATTCCCCCATACCCTAAACAAATAAGTTTTCTAATCGATTCTCCTGCAAATAAATCGAAATAAAATCGAAGTAAATATTATGTCGTGTTTCCCCATTGAAAATAAATAGGACCAAGCCCCCCGCCATCATAACATCCTCCACAAGCAAACCGAGTACGAAGGAAAGAAAGAAAAATCCCAGGAAACCGCAAAAAAATCCCCCCAAACTCTGTCCCGCACAAAAATACCCGAAAACATATTCAATTGCAAATCGCTTAACTCTAATTTAGTAGCACTTTTATTATACAAAAGAAGATCGTCCTGTGCGGTGCTTCCGGTATACGGTATACCTTCTTCATTCTCTTTCGCTTCATTCTCATTTGGATTTCTTGAATGCGAAATTCACTTTGGAAGGAAACAAATTTTCCCATCCCCATCCGAGGCAGAAGCATCAAATTCGGCTTTAATTCACCTTAATTCAGTTAAAAGGATAAGTACTCTTCTGTTAACCTGTTTCCGACTGCCACTCGATATACCGCTCATGGAAGGACTTACATAGTTAAATGTCCCCCAAACACACCATGGAAAATGCGACTTCCTTTTGTGTTTATTTTTGCGACACAGATAGAAACAGAGTTTTATTCAATCTTATCCCGTGCGCCCGCGAGGGTGTTTCAAAAATTTTCGTTTGCTGCCAAAAGAAGGACCTTTTCTGATCAAATGTCGGATATCCGACGAAACGCTTAGCTTTCTTCCACTGTTGGAAAAAAATAAAACCCCACTCCCCGTCTTCCATTCACCAAATCATCCACAAAATGACTTCATATCCTATTTTGAATATTATTTCCTATTTGAGAAAGAGCGAGAGGAGGAAAAAAATGTAACCAAAAGGACGAAAGAGGAAAACTTTAAAAGGAATCACATGGATTTACCTTCACCGATGCATGGGGGCGGGCAGGCGGCAACCAGAGTGATTAAGGTGGGGCTGGTCTTCTTTAGTTCGTTTTTGGAACCCCCGCCTGATAATTCTCCTCGCTGCCAAGGATAATGCAAAGTAGTCGACGAAATTTATGGCTTAACCGCAAATATGAGAAGAAGAAGAAACGACACCCACACATAACCTCATGCCAAATCATCCGTCGTCTATATTTGATGGAGAGATTTCTTCCTTTTCTAAGTGAATCTCGGGATAAAGTCTCGAGCTGAGCTGAGGTGACTTTGGCTGAGGCTAAAAAGGATATCGGGCCATATTTTTATGCATGTGTATGTGTGGGAGTAATAATTTCATCATAAATACAGAGTCGAGTTGAATGTTCGATAAATTCCACCAAAACGGGATAAGTGGTAGAACGTTAACCAAAAATCGAGAGAAAAATATGAGAAACCTGGTCTTGAAATATTTACACATCGGTGGGTTTTCGTTGATGGGTTCTCTGTGCTTATATTTGAACAGAGGAGAAGACTGTTGGTATTAAGATTTATTTTGGATAGGATTCGGATTGTAAAGTGCAACGATGCGATTTATAAATCTTTGATTTGATTTTTTCCGTCTCCTTGCCAAGGGAGGATGTGTTTTTTTTCTTCCTGTCATCGTGCGAAGATACTGTTCAGCTTTTCAAGGTCATGAAAGGATTATTATTATATCCTTTCGTGGGAATGCAATTTGCGGTGGAATCAAATGAAGTGACGACATTGTGCAAACTATCTTATGGGATTCGAATAGTGCGTTGCTATGCACATGAGTAGGTTCAGCTTGCGAGTAGAGCTGCAGCTTCATTTGGCAATTTGATGAGTTCGAGTGGCATGGCAGCTAATTCAGTGAAATTTGCTTGTGGCTCGATGACAGACTATACGCCAAAATGACTTTAAAGCACATGCTCATTGATTTAGAGCCCAGAGAAAGTTGCAAGAACGCGGGA
Organism: Cheilosia pagana; assembly: GCA_936431705.1. NCBI lineage: Eukaryota > Metazoa > Arthropoda > Insecta > Diptera > Syrphidae > Cheilosia > Cheilosia pagana. The sequence continues at coordinate 2,954,760 of OW386169.1, forward strand.
ACAAATTTCGAAGAACTGGTGGCGATAAAACGAACTAAAAAGATTCTGCCAACAAAAATGGGAGCGATGACAGTCGGCTAAGTGAAGGGGGTATTACTTATAAACAGAAAGCCAGGATTTGGCAAGAAAATGCTGTTTATATAAATATTTCTAACAAGTTTTTCTTTTTCTTAGAATTGGCAGCACTTTTTCAGCTACATGCCATTTAACAGTTGACAGTTGATTTGTGTTCAATTTCACCATGAGAGTGAGTAGTCTTTCAGAGCTGTTAGACCATTGCAAACATAAAACAAACAGTGTTTCTTCCAGAGGACTGCTTTTAGAAACACTAAAACTAATTTGACAGCTGATTTGTACTTTACTTTTTAAGTTTGGACCTTTGACACACGACCCCGAGTGTTCGAAAAGCTGATAGAAAATTAAAAACACTCCTTTAACCACAATAAATTTGACAGCTGGCAGCTCAACAACTTTTCGAAAAATTTAAAAATTAAAAAAGGTCTTTTTTAGAAAAATGCTTTAAAAAGTGGCAACACTTAAACCAATTTGACAGCTGATTTGTATTCATTTAAGTTTTTTGAATATTGACTGACAGAAAAGTTGTCTTTGGTCGACTAGAATGGTCTGGAATAGATATAACCTGAATGCAAAAACTGACGGGAATGTCACTTTTCTTACGTCAGCCACTTATGCAAACTGTCAACTTAGTACTCAGTCACGAATTTTTTGACTAGATTCGTCGGCCACCCCTCCATAAACGTCAACTGACACAGCTGCCCATGTGACCGATCTAGGCCAATCAAAACTGAGACACATCAAGTCAATTAGCTGTCAGATTTACTAAACTAGATATTTGAACGTCCCCAATGAAAACCAACACTCTTTTTAGCATCAACAATTCTGACAGCTGATCTCATTTTGGTTTGACATTTCCAATTAAAAGACATTGTTGGACTGGTCACATTTAGCTAACAAATTTGTTGCATACTTTCAGTGCCCTAAGGAGGACAATGGAAGTCGAAAAATAGCTTCGTTTATCGCAGCAGGTTTTTCCGAAGTTGCTTTTGACAAAAACAGCTACAAGTGCGGCACTTTTTGTTCACAAACAAATATAAATATGTTTATAGTTGGAAGTTACTCTTTTCTTCCGCTAGGGGAGACAAAATTATTGTTCACTGTCCGCCTTAGGGAAATTTCACTGTTTTTCAACTCTCCACTCCAAGTGACAGCTACTTATTGCAGTCCTTATACAACTACCCCACTCCTGCTGCATCAAACACTGGAGAGTGTCCCAACATTTACGAATTACGAACACAAACCCGGTACGTGGTATCAGGCTAATTGTCTTCATTTCACATTCTGATATCTGATGCACGAATTCGCCGTCAATTTCATTTGAAATTCAAATCTGTATGCATGCACGCTCATCCTAAAAACTTGTTTTACTCGATTATCACTTTAAATTTCGCATCCTCGCCAATGCATGCATTCACAGAGCTCCTATCTATCATTCCAAGGAAGATTCACTTTCTTCAAAGATAAAACCCCAAGCCAAAGCTAAGGATATTTTACACAAGTTTCTTTTTTCCCCAACTCGAGATAAGTTCAACCCGAAAATATACATATTAAAATGAACGCATGGACCAACAATAAAACAACTTGAAGCACATATATATACAATCATCCCATTAGCCAGCACATACGTGCTCTAATAGACTCCTTGCACAAGCACTCCTTCGGAATTCCTTAAAATGTAATAACCCAACGTGCGAGAGGTTTTTGGTCATCATACTAGATGAGTGTACAGTGCAAAACGAGAAAACCCACCACCACATCCACACAGAACCATGGAATGCGGTTTCTGCGCCAGGGTTGAGTGATGGGTCCTCTTTCTTTTTTTGGTTTTGTTATGTTGTTTTCTTCTTCTGGCTTCAAAGTTGATGCAATTTTGCAACACAGAATGCACAGAGGGCAAAAAAAATACGTGTACACTCTCAGAGAGAGAGAGAGTGTTAAACTTTTTAACCGCATTCAAATGAAACCCCACACACATGGACACACTATACATTGCAGAGTTAGAGTTTGGAGGATGTAAAGCGCTGGCCGCTGGGGGTTGGGGTAGAAAATAATTTAAATTCACTTTTTGTACGTTTTTGTATAGGAGGGGTCGCTTGTAGATGGATATGTGTAGATATCCTTTTTGCCTCAAGGGGGCAAAACCCAGCAAATGGTACCTACTTGTCGTTTGTTTTGGCTTGTCTACTTGACAGACAACATTGCAGCCATTTAGGGAATGGAACCAAGGGATGAATATCATTTTACCATTATTTTCCAAAGTAAAACCCATACCATACAGACACACATAGCGCAAACAAACTGAAATAAAGTCCTTAGCCACAACTAATGTTTATGCATAGGTGTACACTCTGCACTGGTACAGTGTACAGGATGTGGCGGCGGTGTGCGGGTGCAATGCGAGATAAGGTCTCATGCAATTCGTTGAGTGGTTATGTGGTTGCATCTGTATCTCTGTCTGGTTCTACGGTGTGATAACTGAATGGCTATAGGGCTACGTGTGCGTCCCTTCACCCGTAGCGTGGTTATTGTGGCCGAGCGGTTCTTTTATGTAGACGTAAATTGAGTTTTTATTGATCGAATGGATTTTGCTCGGGTGTAAGTGATTTTTAACCACCTGGAGATGGGAGATGGAAGATTTTAGCGGTTTACTGCAGCAGCTTGAAAGTAACTTAGCTGGCTGTTACATTTTCTAGGACATAAACAACTATCCTGGTTGGTGTTTTAAATTCCCTGCACGTATAGTTCACATTTACTTCTGCAAATGGAATTTCCTTTTGATCGGTATTCGTCACAATCGTCCTGGCAATCGCATTCACCTGATTCCGCTCAACATAAAATACAATTCCTTCCGAATGGGTTTTTCATTTGGTTCTCCACACGACTTTCATATCCAATTTCCTGTCATGAAATCCGGAAATCATGATGGCCACTCCACAGCGCGCCATTTTATGTGATAATTCAACGAACACAAAGTCGTAATCAATAGGGAAGAAAAACTACAGTGGTAAACTATCACAAACCTAATCCACCTGTCGCTGGCTTTCCTTGGAACTGCGGTGGTGCTAGACTTCAGCAGACATCACTTCCGGTTTTTATACATACATTTATACATATTCTTCCAGTCGCATATCGGAAAGAAAGACATCATCGATTGGGGTCCTTTAACCTTCCGTTCGTTCTGTTTTCATTTTCATCACCATCATCATCATCGTTGTCGATAAATGCACTTCGACAGCGAAAGAGAGAGAGAGAGAGAGCGACCCGTTTGAACTATCAATTCGTTTGCTGTAAAAAGGACAGTTCATATCCTTCTTCTTGGCAGCATATCGATGTCAGTAGCAACAACAACAACAAACTAACAAACTGCGAAAAAATAAAACCTAACAGGCGGAAAAATTCCGTTCCGGTGTGAAATGTGAGCAGCGACAGAAGAGTACGGTGGTAGGTGTAGGGATACTGGTGAAGGACACGCGTTTATACGATGGGAAGGTTTAGGTGTTCGCTTTTATTACCAACTATCCAGGATCTCCGGTTGATGGTCGATATGCGATGGCACTGGTACTGAAACTGGTACTTGTTGCCCTGTCGCTGTCAGTCGTCACCTTTTTGACATTGTTCTTGTTGTTGGTTATTGCAGTCGATGGGGCGCTGCTTCATATAAGCCCGGATATTGTCGAATGTGTTGTTGGTGTTATATGTGTGTGTGTGTAGCAATTTGATTTGCGTCTGAAAAGTTTATTTCCCCGGAGAGACACAGAGGGAATTGTGGGAGACACTTTGGGTTTCCAATTGACCAGGTTTTTACACTTGGTCTTCTTTTTTTTTTTTGTTCCACATATTTCCGTCAATCGTGTTTGTTCTTTTTCCTTTTTGGGGTTACACGGCTCTGTTTGTTTTGTCAGTGGTATTGGTGAAACAACAAAGCCAATGACAATTGCTTTATAAAGTTACTCAGTTACTGTCGTCTTTGAACTTTATAGGTTATTAAGGATCGATGTGGAGGTTTTATGTGATTACCCGAGTGAGTAATGAAGTACGGTTGAGCGCTGACAGAGGGCGCATAAAATTAAGTGACACTTGAAAGAGTTTACGACAAACGAATGTGTGGACTTTTGACATTTCGTTTGTGATTGCATGTGTTGCTGTTCCTTAATTGTTGCAATACAAAAGTAATGACTGCTGTAGTTGCAGGAAAAGGGTTTTTCGTATTTTGACATTGACGTATGGTAGCTGGGGTTTCTGGATTTTGTTTACTTCGAGTTTGAAAAAAGAACAAAAAGTTGGAGACCTCTTCGTTAAGCTTCGGTGATTGTAATCGAAAATATGATTTTGTTTCAAGTGTCATCTGTCATTTTGCGTGGCCTAACCAAGCAACTGGTACATTGTTTCGTTGGTTTAGTACATTTAAGGCTATGATCACACTGTCTATAGAGCATACTTAAATATATAGATTTAAGCGGCATCTGAAAATAGCGTTTTGTCAAAAAGATTTAAACGAAATGTAGAAAATACTTTCCGTCAAAATAATTGGGGACGTTCAAGTATCTAGTTAGTCTGACAGCTGGCTGACTTGATATGTCTCAGTTCTGATTGCCCTGGATCGACCTGAACAGTTTTTTAGTTGACGTCTATGTCTGGAGGTTAACCGACGAATCTAGTCAAAAATTTCACCACTGAGTACTGAGTTGACAGTTCGTATATTTAGGCGACCTAGTAAAAGTGACGTTACCGACCAATCTAGTTTTTGCATCTAGAGTTAATCTATTTCAGTAAATCTAGTTCTCGACCTTTCCGAATAATGTGACATTTGCAACGCAATCTGATTCTATGTACTCACATGTCAAACGAAATTCCCATTTTTTATGGCTAACAATGTTCTTAAACTCACTTCCAAACATGGATTGGAAGCAATTCGCTAAACAAAAGATGAATAAATAACAAAATTCCAACCGGATATGGCGCATTGTCAACTATTGTTGTCAACCCAACGTGTATCGTGGCTGTCATCGTGACAGTTACATAAAATCTATTTCCTACTGACTGACGTTCTATATCTACGCAAGTAAAGCCTGATGAGGCTTAGAAAACTAATTGAACAAATTATACACAAAACCATCTCCGTTTCCAAATATGGCTGAGCTATGCAAATGGCTGTCAATTATCTCCGATTTGGCAAGTAGGTACTTACGAATAAGTTAATCAATTCTATCGATATTCTTAATGATAACATAAGCAACTTTTGCCAGCGAGTTGCGATTTATCGTGTAAAAAAAAAAGATAAATACCCACGTTATAAATAGTTTTATTGTTTTGTCATTTTCTTAAAATAATTTCAATATGCTATCGCGAGGTTTTTTCTTCACCACCGCGTTCCTGTACTTGATAGCAATTATTCAAAAAACAAGTGCAAGCATCGCTTGGCCTTGGTTTTGCCAAAACAAAAGCAGGCAAGTGCACTCTGCCAAAAGTTGATTCTGCTGCTATTGATGCTGTCGGTGTACAGAGCTGTCACTGTCAGTTACCATAGACTGTAAAGCCGACTAGAGTCAAGCGGCGGAATCGTTGGTGCATTATGTTATTGCTGCTGATGCTGTTGACATGCTCGACTTGACAATCAATTTTTATATATTTCTTGTTGACAAGCCAACTGGTATCAAATCAGCGGCGCGATAAGGCAGTGTAGATTTCGCTGATGACATTGGTTGGTGCAACATTCGTTATTAGCGTAAATTTATTATAATCGCTGTGAATTGCGTCTTTAAGCTTCATTGTTGAAGTCCCTTCAAGTTTATAAGCACTGGAACTTGCCATTGGAAGGTAACTAAAGTAGGTACGTGACAAATGGAAATGTATGCAAAGTCGATCACCGATTCGACGACCTTGAACTTGATAAAGCGGACAAACCGTTACGTGTCTATGATTTCGCCCGGCCAAATAAAACGTAAAAAATACTCAGAGCCACCTGAGAAAAACCAGCGGCGTATGTAGGTGCCTACTTGGAATAAACTGCCAAGCATAACTCCAATACACGCCCAACAATTACATTACGTGTCTCTCCGCATCGGGTCAAAATAAGTCAATTACAATTCTTGGCGTGTTTCACGTGTTTACTTTTCGCTTTTTCTCAGTTCCTGCATTTGTTTTTATTGCCTCGATGGCTACGTAATCTTTCCGTTTTAACGTATGGCAGGTAAAAGCAGAGGCAATTAAACGCAAAAACGAATTATTCTAATACTTGGAGAATATTTGTTTAAATTAAAAGACATTGTCAGGCGTACATTTATTAATAATTCGTCTGTCGCGGTGGTAAGAAGTTTTTTTCCTGTGAAATTATAACCGAAACGTGATAAAAAATGTTCGAGGATAAGGAATTCGTATATACAGAAGAGCAGAAACAAAAAATCAACCAGCTGAGGAGATTGGTGACAGGTGTGTCATCGGGAGTTAAGTTTTTCCATCGACATTCTAATTGTTTTATGTCATTTTGACAGATTGTGTTGAGCTTCAAATCGGCACCGAGGATGTTTTCTTGTCCAAGTTTTTGAACACCGCCCAGTGGAATGTGACAAAGGCATTTGACAATATCAATCGGTATTATGATTTCAAAGCTAAACATCCAATGTGGGTGGCAAATCATCCGCCAGAACATTTTAAGGATCATTTTCTAGATGTCAAGTGTAAATTTGTTATGCCAAAACCGGATAAGGATGGACGAGCGATATTCGTCAGCCGATCAAGTGTGTAAATGAAGGGCGATGTGATTGTGAAAAGTATTTATTTTGCCTTCTATTCCACTTGTATAGTTGATGCGTTTGACACGTACCCGAACTATTTCTACGATCTCGTTGAGATGGATGATTTGGTATTCGAATCGCTGTGTCTGCTGCCACAAATGCAAAAGTATGGCATAACTATTGTCTTTGATTTGACTGAGTAAGTATGGAAGCTTTAACAGGGTTATTTTTATGATTTCACGGATTATATTAAGTGACAGTTTGTATGTTGACAGACTGCATCGACTTAAGTTGGATTACCCCCACTCAACGTTTATGTGGTGCCACTTAAGTTTGACAGCGTGACATACTTGTGATCGGCGTAGATTGATAACGTCATCGCTTTTTCAGTTGACGTTTATATAATGGAAAAGTGGTCGAAAAAATCTGTTTTTTTTTTTGGCAGTGACATATGAAAGTTAAAGCAACTGTTACAATGCATTCACATCAAAAGAATATATAGGTGGTGAAACCTCACTAATAATATATAAAAAATCCCAGTTAACTGTCATCCATATCTGTAAAATCAAATATTGTGACATTTCCCAAATAAATTCGATATTATTTGTTCCTGTCATTTCCAGAGCGACAAAGAAATTCGTAAAGACAGTCTCCCCATCAAACTCCAAACTGATCAATAAAAAGAATGACATCCTACCGCTCACCAATCGCTACTGTCACATCATACAAAGGGGTTTCCTAATGAACACAGCTACATCTATGATGATGCCATTCATGGACAAAAGCATCAAAGAAAGGGTAAGTCCTCCTTCATTTTATTCACCGTTTCACTTAAAAATTAACTAAAGTGTCATTCAGATCTGCCACCATGATGAGAAAAATTTGAAGAAATTCCAAAATGCCATCGGTGAGGATTACGTTCCAGTACTTTATGGCGGCCCCGAAAAGAACATCCTGGATGAGAACCTCATTTGGAATCATATTATGGCAAATAGAGACTACTTGGTTAAATTGCAAACATATAAGAAAGTTGGAAAGAAATAGATAGAAAAGTAGCATTAAATGTAAATTACTTGCGTTTCAATCAAATAGGCACTATCCTAACCTCACACCGACTCAATCTATCCATTTCATAACATAAGGAATGATCCTTCTCTCTGAATAGAGTTACCTAGGGTTTTTTTTTCTATGCGAGAGCATTACTCTTAAAATAGGATTAAAGGTAAAACTGAAAAGGAAACCAACCGAACCGAACCCATCGAGTGGCGACGCGACGTGAAGGAAGAAAAAGGAAACACCTAATCGCTTCCACTCAGAAGGGATAACCTAAGTGTATTTATATTTTTGTTTATGGCTGCTTCATTTGGTTTTATTGGCAGAGGTTATAAAGAAGGAGCTAATCTGCAAGTTGGAGAATTTGCGAGTCTTTGGGGGAAGGCACAAGTAGAAAATTTATTTCACATCCGGATATTTTATGATTTCTTGCGCTGAGTCGGTGATTGCTTTCCGAGGAGTATGCGAGTGTATTGATATTTACTGTTTGGATTATCGAACTGAAAAGGAGAGTATTGAGGATTTTATTACCCAAAAACGAACAACTCGTGTGCCATTTGTGATTGAAGTGGAGTAGGGTTTAGTTTGTCTTAAGCTGTTACACTGATAAAGCAGCACAGAGCGTAACCAAGAAGTACCTACACTCGCTTGTGAAAATCATAATCACCAGCTGAGGCAAGGGAGACGACAGATCCCCAGTAGTGGGGGTTGTAACTCTTAATTTTATATCCATACGTCATTTTGTAATCCAAGTTATGTAGTGTTTTCACATTTACCCAAGGGAGGCTGCGATTTGGGAAAACATTTTTGACTTTTCGTGACAGTGTTGTCAAAAGCGACTATGGCCGAAATAAAATATATACGAATTTGAAATCAAGAAGATATTATACAAATTTTGTTGTGGGTATTTGGCATCACTTTATGTAGATTACATCAAGCAAATATAAAGAGCTTGTTATGTAGATTTGGCATCACTTTTAACTATCGAAAACATGTAAGAGGTAGTAAAGGTAATCAAACTACCTACATACTTTAAAAGAAAATGAATGAATGAAAAAAGCTGTTTTATTAAATTTTTAAAGGCTTTCCGGTTAAGCCTCTATAGACGTTACAAAGTGTCAGCACCCTTTGTCAATCCAGGTATGTTATGTAAACAAGAATCCGCAAGTGAAAGGCATTATCTAATATTTGAAGACAGAGGGACTATTTAGACCCTGAATTTACATATGATCGGATAGAAAGATTTACCTTTTCTGACGTTTACCCACAAAGTTCTTCTTAAATATGAATAATTTTATTATAGACAGATCAAAGATTAAGTTAAGTTAAGCTCGAGGACTAAATGCAATCTTAAACTAGGTATAAGCTTTATAAATCTATTCTAACAAGAGCGGTCGCGACCCTCATATAAGTCTACGTACCTCAAAAGCGCACTTGCATATGCTGTCACCTGTCACATGTCACATCTTATGGTAAAATGTTGGCACGAATTTAAACCAATTTTGGTGTTGTACAATAAAAACTTTTTATGGCTGAAAGCCCACACAAAAAACCCTTGCACACTCGGTTTGATAGTTTTTTAAACTGTCCTGAAGTAAGTGCAACAACCACAAATGTCAACGAACCAATAGAAGGCAAACTTAACGACTGGTAGAGTTACCATGCTCGTCGCTCAACACTTTCGAGCAATTCTTATATTAAGACACAGAGCAAGATAAATTTTGACAACAAAATTCGACTCAGATTGATCTGGAAGAGATGTAACCTGAACGCAAAGTCTAGATTGGTCGGGAACGTCACTTTTCATACGGCAGCCACTTATGCCAACTGTCAACTTAGTACTCAGTCATGAATTTCTTGACTAGATTCGTCGGCTAACCTTCCATAAACGTCAACTGAAACAGCTGCCAATGTGACCGATCTAGGACAATCAAATCTGAGATAAATCAAGTCAATCAGCTGTCAGACTTACTAAACTAGATACTTGAACGTCCCCAATCTTTGTCCGCTCTTTACTTTTCTATGGTAAAATGGCATCACCTACATATCAGGCGTAATTCGTCCACATCCTTCAAGGACCTAACGAACTGCGATTGAGAATGGTTTAAGTATTTACTAAAATAAAAAGTTAAAACTGTCTAGTCACAGTGACGAAAATTTAGAAATTTTAGAAATAAACAAACATCAAACGTTGAACAAAATCCCAAAATATGACATATTTACAATATATTTTTAGTTGTCACGCCACCTACATTCTCACAACACAAACAGCATAACAAACCAACGATAAGCGAACACCAAACCCGATTCCCAACACAACCCCGCAAAAATTTCAACGAAAACAGTCGTCCAGTTCTGTTGGTTAGAGAGAAAATCGTTCGTTCGGTTTTTGACAACAACAACCCCGCGGCCGGCCATATTGTTTCAGTCAAACGCGTCAAACGCCTGAAAGAGTTTTTTTTTTCACTTGTGAAAATCGTTGCGTGTTTTTCCAATTAATTTATTTTAGCAAATAAAAATCCATTCATTTTTAACGCGTACTTCTTTTCACGCATTTAGTGAAATTGCAAATCTCATTTTACTTCTCGTAATAACAGTATTCCAATTTTAAGAAAAAAGGAATCTTAAAAACCCAATTAAAGCGAGATAGCGAGTCGATTTTTAGCTCTGTGTGCAGTGTTTCCGAGTGGGTTGTGTGAGGTGGAGAGAAAGAATATTATATTCCAGTAAAAATTGCCCGTAAACGTAAAGCAAAATCAACAATTGAACCGATAATGTCGGAATTAATAACTTACAAGACAAAAGATCTAATTTGGTGAGTTTCTAGTGGCAGTGTTACATTTCAATAAATGTGTTATTTTCCAATTTCATCATGGCAACATAAATCTAACCCAAGCGGTGGGGTCTGTCCGCCAATTGGTGGTGGTCTATGTCGCCGTGGCTATTTGAAAATTTTGGAAAATCTCATGATAAACTATTCGAATGCATGAAAAACAAAAATGGTTGATGTTTCATTAATCGAATGCTCAGTGGGTGGGTTTATGTGTTGGATTTTGTACCCTAGGAGCGACAACAATTCTTCGGGGTGCACCACAATCTAAGCCAGTCACAATGGCCGGCACTCGGGCAGTGAAAATATTTCCCGCGCGTTCTTTTCTTTTCCATCAAATGGAATTTTTCGTCGATTTCGTCCATTTGAATGCATTTTTCTAATCCCATTTCATTATTTTTTTGTCAATTGCAGGGCCAAAATGAAGGGCTTCACTCCATGGCCATCTATGGTAAGCAAATTGTTGAAATTCACTCATTATTCATCATAATTCATGCGATTCGACCATTTTGCGGAGCGTTTTCTCAAAATTCTTAGATAATTCCGATTTTAATTTTCTACTTTTTTCTAGATCGTTGATCCCCCAGAGGAGATGCTAAATCAGGCTCGCCGGAATGTTCCAAGTAGATGTGTGTTCTTTTTCGGATCCAGAAACTAGTGAGTCAATCGTTTTCATTATATATTCCACATTTTGATTTGTCGGCTGACTGTGGAGTCGAATTCGAATTAACATTGATAAGAAATGTGATTTTTACAATTATTTTTCTTTGGTTATGTGTTTGTGGTTAAACGGAGGGAGGGGGGACAGAATAAAATGGCCATATGCACCTGTGATGTATTCAAATCGAATGGCAAAATATGCTTTCACCAGTATGGCCTCCTGCAGCAAGTGCAGTGGGATGCAATTAACACTGCAATCAGTTAAATATGAGGGGCATCCATTTTATTGTCAACTTTTTAGTTATTAGTACGCACGACTGAATGTGTACACATTTTGCGTTTGGAATTTGACACAAGTGTAATCTTATTAGCGTATTTAATTTGATTTTAATGTTTGCTTGCGGATAAGTACAGGCAATTGCAGCAGTAGGTGGCAAGGGCACTTCGATTAAATTGATTTTTCAATACATACTGCTTTTTTTCTTGCAAAATTTTGTCAAACATGCGTTTTTCCTATGCTTGTAAGTGCAATATCCCATCATCTGTCCGTGTAAATGATAATTCCGCTTGTGGGGTGCGTTTTTGTTCGCATTGACTTGTTGATGTCGAATTTTATTATTCATCACCTTTCCAGTGATGTCTATTCGCCTTTGGGTTGTCGCTTTTTGTTCCTGAGTCAACGCCATTATGCGTTTGTTGAATTTTGACAGCGCAACAGTTTCTACCAACGCTTTGGCTGTATCTTTTCTCTGCTGCGAATGTAAACACAAATGCGACTGTACGAATCCTGGAAAATTAGAAATATTCTCCGGCGCCTGGCACGTTGTTCTTTTTATTTTTACAAATTAAAAGGCAGACAAAAATGGCCGCACTGAGACAATCTAAGATCGCTATATTCAGTTGTTTTGTTATACATTTGGGCTGGCGCGGGCGCCTGTCTAAAAAGAATGATATGGCGTCGGATAAAATGCCCCGCGTCAGACTACGAAACAACGAGAGGAGAAACAAACAAACTAACTACGCATTATGATGGAAACTTTGGGAAAGAGGCATGGCGTCGATAGGTGCTGATTCAGTAAGGACAGATTCTATTCGTTGTCATTCAACATCTGCCTCTGCAGTGGCTTAAAAACAGATAATTTGTTGCAACACATTTTTTACTGGAGTATTTCCTGGCTGCTTGCGGTTAGAAAATATCTATTCGAATGTGCTTCTAATGGAACTGCGAACTTTTAGTACGCAAACTCAGTATTCGCTGTTCGAAGACAGAATTCAAATTTCTCGTGGGTAAGTTGGTGCCCTTATGGCGGTTGCCACGGCTTCACGTAGACCATCAGTTGGGTCCATTGTGTCCAATTACGGGAACCATTGGAGAAATTAATTGTGCCGCTTATGAAATTTCAACCCCATAAATTTAGTAAGAATCACTTGGGGTCTTAAAGCTCTGTTAAGTGCAGGTTCCTTAGTTTGTCCTGAGAGTAGCTGATGATGCAGAGTCTGCTTATCTACAAGAACCATCCAGATTTGAGTATGAATCGCAGTAGTTCTTTAAGATCCACATTCTCCAGATCCTCCAGCTCATCAAAGAAGTAGCTTTTAAGAAACCTTTTCCCATTATTTTTAAGGGCCGGGTGACGTACAGATTCTATTTCTTTAACGTCCCTGCAGCTTCTGCAAAAGTCATTATGCAGTATTACCCGGTCGTTCCGCATGTACGCCTATCACACAGTGTCCAGTAATGACCGCCGTGAGTATGCGAATGTCTCTGCGACTCAGTGCGATCAAATATTTCGATCTCTTTTTGCTCACCTCTGGCCATAGTTCTTTTGTATGCCTGCAGGTATTGATATTGGTCCAACGAAGATTTGTTTTGCTCCAAGACTCAATGTCAATCCTCCTTACAAGCGTACTCAGCGGAGTTTTTACTGATTTTAAGGCCAACGACTCGCGTAGTTTCGACCAACTTCTAGCAAGCATAGGGTCACCATGTTGACTTGTGATATTTCGTCCAGATATTTCTTGCATTGTCTTACTGTCCTTGACTTCACCACGACCGACTCCATGGCTTTTATGGCCGCTTGGCTGTCAGTGTAGATAGTGATTTGTTTGTTGACAATGTTACGTCTATTGATGTCTTTCGCCCCTTAGGTTATGGCTGCAATCTCTGCTTGAAAGACACTGCAATCATCACTAATACGGAATGATTCTCGCAGGTTCAATGTTTCGCTGGAGATGCCCCCGCACCTGTACCGATATCCCTCTTAGAACCGTCGGTATAGAGGGCTATCTGCTCTTTCGTCGTAATCGTTTTGTTCTCCCACTCGCTTCTTTCGGGAATTCTAGTAGTGAATCTCCTTTCAAAAAGGAGAATGGCGGGCAGGTAGTCTGTTGTCGCCTTCTCTCTCGCCGCATTGGGTTTCGATGGGGGCAAAACTGGTTTGTGTTTCGATTCCAAAGCAGTTCCTTTCCTTTAAATTCGATCAAGTGCTGGTAAAGTAGAGCTCTTGGAATGCCAAAGAGGTGAGACTACGTAAAACAAGCATTTTGTACCGCGAAATACTCGTGTATTTTGTTTCTTCTGCATTTCATTCCTTGCAGGGACTCGATACTACACTTAAATGGTTGCGAAAAGAATGGGGAGAGAAGGTACTGCTTCATGTTCAATTATGTGCGTGCATTTGGAGATGATGTAAATAGAAACACATCTTCTGGACACAAATCTGCTGAAACTAAACGAATTGATAAAGAAATGGATGACGAAAACCTGATTTCTCCGCCGCTAGGTGTTGATTAATACCTTGTAAGACTGCAAACGTTAATGCTTCATGTTTAACGAGGATAAACTTTCGTTTTAAAGTTCCTGTCATCAAAAAAATGATAAAATTCAAAGAAGGATGATGCAACTCTCAAAATAACTTGAGGGGTCATGAATGTTTAGCTTGTTTTTGTTTATTTATGGGCTACATGATTGCCCATCGTCTCTTGTCTTCGTCTTTGAATTTTAGATGATGTGTGCTTTATTTCTGCTGATTCAGTACACGATTTCTCAGAAATTTGCAACCCTGTATCTCGTGGCCACAAAAACGTAGGTCTCCCAAGAGAAACACCACGGAGTGAACAACCTTTTCACACATTAAGTCGCTCGTATTTGTTGCCAGGACTTAAATGTGTTATGAAAACGTAAACATCGACATCATGTGCTGACATTTCTCAGAAACACAACCCATATCCAATCATGTAGAGAGAACATCGGCGTTTGGGTTATGCAAATCTACTCACCCCATAAGTTTACTTTTCTTCATCGTGTCGGGTAACATTTTCCAAGAAATCCACCCATCCAACGCAAGCGTTCAGATTTTATATCAAAATCTACTTAAAACGCATACAGAATCGCGAGAATTCAAAGCAATAACTCGACACAGTTTAGTTTAACAGCACAATCAACCAATCTAAACCACATTTTCAGCGCCTGGATTGAGGAGCACAACATCAAACCCTTCGAGGGACCCTACAAAACCGAGCTGATGCGTCCCAACAAGCCCAACTCCTTCAAATTGGCCCTGCAAGAGATTTTAGCTTACATTGAGAATCCCAGTGATATTGACAATGAAATAAAAGCCTCATCCGCCCCAGCGCCAAACTACAGCAGTGATGCGGATTTTGATAAAATTAGGGATGGCCTGGAGACGGCAGATTCGACCAATGATTTGGGTGAACCACCGAAGGCTTCAAAAAAGTCACCAAAAGCTAAGCCACGTGCAAAGTCGGCAGCGTCGACAGCCAAATCGACACCAACAAAACGTCGCGCCAGCGGCAGCAAGGCACCCGAGAGTAATAAACGACAACGTGAGGGATCGGAGGGGGCCGAGCCCACCTCGTCTCGCCGACGGGTGAACACAGAAGCATTGGCGCATATTGGTAGCTCGTCTCGTCGCAACATGAGCTCGACGGTGGCTTTGTTGGACCGTCCAATCGTTAGCCGACCAGAGGCGCAGGCGATTGACATGAATGCACGCTCGCAGACACTGTCCGAAAGGGATATAACCGCTTCTGACTTGACGTTTGGTTTCTTGGGATTGGGAATAATGGGCTCGACCATTGTTAAGGACCTCATATGCACAGGGCATAAGGTTGTCGTTTGGAATAGGACTATCTCGAAGGTGAGTTGAGGGAATGGTCATTGGGCATTGTATTTGAATTTGTTTTGCAGTGCAAACCATTTGTTGAAGCCGGTGCTGACGTTAAGGACACACCGATGGATGTGGTCGATGCTGCGGACATTACATTCTGCTGTGTATCCGATCCAAAGGCATCGAAAGATGTTAGTATAGTCATTTGCCTTCGAACAGGATAAGTAATAAAGAAAGATCTCTTTCAGTTGGTGTTTGGCAATTGTGGAGTGTTGCAGGGAAAAGATCTGAACAATAAGGCCTACGTAGAGATGTCAACCATAGACCCGGAGACTTCACAAGACATCGCTGAAGGTATCGCACAATGCGGAGGAAGATATTTAGAGGTCCAGGTGAGTTATCCATTCAGGTCTTCCTTGTGGGTTGGGCTAAGTTGTTGGCTTGTTTTCTCTCCGTAGATTCACGGCACAAGACAAGAGGCCGAGGATGGTATGCTAATAATTTTGGCTGGTGGCGACCGCACAGTTTTCGACGAGTGTCAGTCGTGCTTCAAGACGATCGCCAAGAACACATTCTTTTTGGGTGGTAAGTTGGGAGCGTGTTCACTAAATTCAAAGGCTTTAAATCAAATTTTATCGTTTTCAGACGTTGGAAACGCCTGCAAGGTGAATCTAATTCTTCAAACTATCCTTGGCGTTAGTCTCGTAGGCTTCTCAGAGGCGTTGGCCCTCGGTAAGTTGCAAAAATGCGCAAAAAGTGACTAAAATAATGCGTATTCTGTTTACAGCGGATCGCTTTTCAATATCCCTTAAGGATATCATCGATATATTTGAGCTGACATCCATGAAATCGCAGCTCTTGTTAGAGAAAGGAAAGGGTGGGTTTCTGATGACACAACTCGTCCAAAATCTCATTCACATGGCTTATGTTCTCTTTCCAGAAATGGCAAAGGGCGACTTCAATCCGCAACAGCCGCTTATGCATATGCAGAAAGATCTACGTTTGGTTCTCGGCATGGCGGAAAATCTAGACCAATCGATGCCCGTGACCGCAATAACAAATGAAGTGTTTAAACACACGAAACGCCTCGGCTACAGCGAGCATGATTCGAGTGCTGTTTTTGTAAGATCCAGATTTTAACGGTTAATTAATTCTGATGAAGATTTGAACAGGAATACGACATTTCCCCAAACAACAACAGCAACAATTACAACAATTACAGAAAACACAGTAAACCAAGACTCCCCACTACCTTCCACCCAATCTCCCTCAACCCTGTCGTCTTCTACCCTCTCTCCTTCTATCCTGTCGCCTTCTGCAGCAGCCCAAACCGCATACATATTCCACCAGACACTTGCACAGAAACTAAACAACTTGTCCCCCTATTAGAATATTCGTTTGCTTTTTAACACATTTATTTAAGAAATGATTGCCTTTTTAATTGTAACCCTTTTTATTATCATCACCTCTTCCCTCTCACATGAAAACAAAACAAAAAAAAATCTTTAACAAACCTAAAAACATTTTAAAGTTAATGAGACACGACTTGGAGAAGAATGTACTTCAAGAAAAGCGAAGACAAGTGCGCATCGAAAGCATAAAAAAGAATAAAAATCAAGAAGAAGAAAACGAGTCAAATAATATTAAAAAATAATTGAATGTTTACCCCCAACTCCCATCAAGCATCTTGTTCATATTATTTGCTACAATCCATTCTCAAACATTATTTTACTTTATTTTATTAATTATGTAAAGAAAACACAACATAAAGATAAAGATGAATGTATACAAAGATAGAATTATGTAAATGTACAGAGTTGCTACATTTGCTGATAAACAAAAACGATTGTTTATTTTTGTTTAATGATTTGTATTCATTTTGCATATTTACTATTTTCATGTTTTATTAAATAATGTTTTTTTTTTTTATTATTAAAAAAACGTATGTATCACAAATTTGCTTTCGTTATTAATTGGTTGCGTTTTTTGAGTTGCTATTGGGGTAGGAATTCACACGGCGATTTGCTAAAAAACAAAGTTAAATCAGACGATAAAATGTGCCGCATTGAGTAAAAATGTATGCACAAAAGAAATACATTTCCACCTTAAATCTTATTTATTAAAAGGACCTACGAACACAAGTTTTATTTGCTTGTTATCTACGTTATTTATGCTGACAATGGCAACTCTTCGTGTATCAAATGCGTTAACTAAGCGTCTTCTGGTTCAATTGACTAGGGACAAGCTTCTGCAAGTGTTTGATAAAGTCCTGTTGAAAATTCACACCCTCCGCGATACTAATAATCATTTTTAGTGTCCAGGCTAAATTTTTCTAACTCACAATAGTGAAACTTTCCATACAAAATTGCATATTGTGACCTACAAAATATATAAGGTGAAGGTTAAAAATGGTTATTAGTAAGGCCCCCTGTCATTAACAAACGGTACGAAAAAGATATCAACCAGCTACGCAACGGGCGGTACAACTCACAATGGCGAAATTTTCCATACAAAATTGCATATTGTAAACTATAAAATTTATAGTGTGAATATAAAAAGAGGTTTTTAGTGAGACACTTCTGTTTATTGTCTGACGACTCTATTCATAAACTTTGCACGGTACTTACAACCATTTTTGGTTTAACATTTTACGAAATCACAATAACAACATTTTCTGTATAAAAATGTCCATTATGACCCATAAAAAAAGTGAGGTGAAGGTTAAAATGATTGTTAGCAGTACTGTTCTTGTAAAAACTGGGCCTTATTATACATTTTTTAACCTTTACCTTTATTTTGTAGGTCACAATTGAATTTAAATAAAGGTAATTGGCTATACAACTCAATGAATGTTCTTACGAATCGTAACTGCTGCACCATTGGCAATTTTAAACCTGGAAACCTATTTCGGGAAACGTTTAAAGCGATCAGAAAAGGGTCTTTTCCAGAATGTCAGCCCATTCGAACTGTTCAAAAAAAGCTTGTAAACTATCTTGTCTGTAATAATCATCGTAATTGTGACCTACACAATAATTGTGAACAGTGTTTCTTGTCTCAAGTAGTACATGGGGCCCTACTCTGTATTTCGTTCCGAAAGTGAAAATTTCCAAAAACGAATATTTTGTACAGAATACAAGAACAAAAGCGGAACTACAAAGCACTTTCGAATAATATTGGCTTTCGGAACGAAATACAGAATACCCAGCTCTAATGGCGCACTATTTTCGTTTTATATCGAGTCCATTAGGCCCATAACTCTGCACTGCCTCAGTTTAAAAATCAATTTTAACGAAACCATTTTAATATTGCATGTAAATAACCCTGTAAACTGATTTCATTGGATTGAGAAAACTTTCATCTATTTGGCACAGTCTCAAGTCCGCTTCATCCTATTTTGTTTCAATCTATGGCTCGTGTGAATTCGTGTTGAAGATATATCTGTTTTTCTTTCGTTTTATTGGTAAGCTTTGTTCGTGCTTTCGTACTTTCTTTTCCCGCAAAATATTGAATGTCATTCTAAAACAATTATTACTAAATACATACATATATATATTTTAATATTATATTAAATATAATGAAAAAAACAATTAAAGAAACAAAAAATGTGTACGTGTAAGAAAATGATATCTATATCAAATATTTTAAAATAAATACAAATATTACTTAATTTTGTTAATGTAAAAAAAAAAAAAAACAACTTGGAAAGACAAGGATATAAATGTGAATTTTGTTTTTTATTTAAATAAAGCAAACAAGCAAAAGTTCGTTTTGCGAACCAATTTGTTGGAAATTTACTCCCTCGTTGCGGATATAGATGAAGAGATTTTTTTCTAAGGTCGATCTTTAAAGTAAAAATCCTCCGATGCAAAAGAAGTGATTCAAATTTGCCATTAACATGACTGCAAGTGAATTTGGAAAAACAAAATGGCCACATTCAAAAAACTAGTTAGGTACCTTAAGTCAACTTTGTCGGTAACTCTTTTTCTATCTTACGTCAGCCACATACACCAAGTGTCAGCTCAGTACTTAGCCACGAAATACCTGACTAAATTCGTCGTCTACCTACCCTTCGATAAACATCAACTTATAAAGCTGTTCATTTAACTGATCTAGAACAATCAAAGCTGTCAGACTAACTAAAGTAGATACACGAACGTCCCGAATACCATTGCTACTGTCAATCAGTCTTAGAATAGCGAAGTTATTTTAACTTTATTGGCCAAAATAAAATAATCTGGACTTCATTTTGTAGGTGCAGATTCGTTTCGGGATTTCCATTCAATAATACCAACATACCTTGGACGGCTACGTCATTCCGCTAAATAATATGAAATATAAAGCTTAGTACTCTGCTCAAGCTAAATTTTAGCTCCAATACATAATGCTCTCCAAAATGCATAAGAGCTTAATTTAAACGAATCCCTACACGTTGCCGAATGGTGCGCAGATCTGGCTAAAAGAAAATAATTCAGAAAGTACTTCATGTATCTGAAAAGTAAGTTTTTGTGCCCATATTTGGTACCCAATGATTAAATTTAGATTGAATTGATTTTTGAAGGGATTTGTTTTCAAAGAATAACTGAACGCACCCTTTTTCAAAATTTTACTACGATTTTGGTTAAAGTTTGAAGGAAAATGTCAGTATATTCCTATTACATGACGAAAATAAAATTAACCAAGGGTTTAAATAAAACGTTGATGCTATTCGAACACTAAACACCCCTATTGGATCCAATCAAACACACCTAATCTCGGATACCTTACTAAAATATCCCGGCGAATTCACCTATCACATTCACAGTCAGATTGTTCAAAACGAAATAGTCTTTTCCGCACATATGGCAATGACCGACAATACATCCTTCACCGGACATACCAAAAAAGTCCCCTCATGCCATCCTCCTCCCACCAACTCAGCGCCTATTACCAATTCGCATTAATTCGCCCAACAGTCGACATTCCTCTCTTTCGCACACTTCATCATCGCTAGGCGAGAAATATATGTCAAAAGAAGAAAACCGAAGAAGAGTAGAAAATGGCGAACTTTGCGTGTTGGGTTGATTTTCGTTTTTGGAAACTTTGTGAAATTTCTTCCACAAAATAAAACAATAAAAAAACCGAAAATACCACCCATCGTCCGGTGAACGGTTCCGCAAACGGTTTTCGTGTTTATTATCCCTAAATTCCGCACTAAACATCTTTAAGCTAGAAAAATTGTAAAAAAAAAAATATTTTTTTTTCTATTCGACGTCGTTTCTCGGTTTCTTGCGGCGCTGAATCGGCTCATCGGCCACCAAAGACGAGGTGAAACAAAAGATGGAAAATAAAATAAAATACAAACGCGACTAGAATTGGGAAAAAATGTAAAGAAAACTTTTTCGAGTGCAGTCATTTTTTATTAAGAAAAAAAATAGAAGAAAAAACATTTCCCTTCAGTTTATCCTCTTTATCAATCAACTATCTATACATTTCATCCAATGCTGTACGTCGCACGACCAACAAAAACAACGTTAATTTGTAATTAATTGCTTTTTATTTTGTTTCTTCACCACAAATGAATACTGGAAGTGAAGAAAAGGTATAAGAAAAGGAATTTAATTTAGTGCGAATTATTTTTTTTTGTTTTGGTGAATATTTATATGTGAGAAAATGTGTCACAAGAGAGTGCGGTGAGAAATCAATTGCCAGTGAAAAAGATCAAAACCAACTTCGAGGTCAATTCCTCGAATTTTCCATTAAGATTTCTCGAGATTTCTTAAAAAAATTCATCGAAAATATTGAGTGAAAAAATGTGCAGAGAAAAAATCATTAAAAATCATTTGTTGCCAAAATATTGTAGAATGAGCGAGAGAGAAGGAGGGATATTTTTTGTACCCTTTTGCTCTGCTCGTTTTCGTTTGTACTTGTGTTTTTAAAGAGGGTCTATATATTTTTTTTACGTGTTACAATGGATACTGCTTTTCTTTTTCTCGGAATTTATTGGGCATATTATTTTTTTTCATAGAAATGTCAAAATAAATATATTAGTTGCTAATGGAAGAAAGTGACGGAAATCGTAGTGGACAAGGACAATATGGGAGCAGGCGAAAACTTGCTCAACAATCAATATATATAAGTGTCTCGTTCGCACTTGGTTCGCGGTGAATTGACTTGACAGATAGAAATTGGATTTTGCCCAGTGACACTGTGACAGTGGCGGAGAAGGTATTCAACCGAAATTGATTTTTTCCCCAGTGGCATATTTTATTGCGATTTAGGTTATTAGGAGAGATGTTGCTGTTACGATTTAATGCAGCACATTATTAGGTTGTTTTCGTTGAGTTTGTTCTTTTGAATTGACAGTTCTTTGGACTATCGGTAGTTTTTTTTATTCCAAGGAAAGATCGGAATTGGGACATTTGTCGTCGACCCAGTTTCCCAGTGTACCCAGCTTTATACAGCACATTTCAATGACTTAAATATCTTATGGCGAAAATTTAACTGAACCTTCCAATCAGAATATTTCTCACTATAAAAACGCCAGTTACAACTCGAACGGCTTAAGGATTAAGCGAATTAAGACGGAGACCTCTGTATAACTTGAATTAGTCCCAACTTTCCCTGAAATTGCTTGAATCAATTCTTTGAATCCACCATCAGTACCATCAGTGAAAACAAATTGTACTCTCAACTTTTCCGCACCACTGTTTACAAACCTCATACCTTCAAACATCTGTCAAAAATATTCGTCGTATTCGCCTTAGCAAAAATAATCAAACAGAGCCAGTTAACGATTTTCTGTGCAGCGAAGAAAAAAAAAGCACCACGGCGACTACAACTGAAAGAGTCAGACATATATCTGTTTACTTGGGGTTTTTCCTTGAGGCAACGATTCGGATTAAGTACGAGCGAATTAAATCGCAAAATGAACAAAGAAAAGGAAATTTTTTCGTTCGGGAGACACTGTTGGGTGTTTTTTTTTTTTTCATTTGATTTTCTTTTCCCTCTAAAGTATCGAATAGATGATGGAAGAAAAAAAAACGCAACAAGCAAGAGAAAAACTTCCCCTTTCGCTCTGTCATATGGAAACGCTGCCCCTTGTTGCTCTTTTGCCTTTTGTGAGCTGAGAACTTGTTCGTATTACATTTTTTTCCTTGTCATTTTCATCCCTTTTTATTAAGTAGGAATGTAGGATCCTTGATTCTTATCTCCCTTATTTCACTTGTGTGCTTTATTTCAATTCCCTTTGTGTTGGACTCTATATGTTTTTTTTTTGCGTCGTTATTGGTGCGCGCCAATCGGTGATTGTTGGTTATTCCTCTTTCCTTAGACTTTATCCTGTAGGTATGTCTCTTCTAGAGTGTCCTTAAGAATTGATTTCTTCTCTCTCGATCATGGGAATTTTAGTCCTGTTACATTTGACGGATTAAAATTAAAGATGCCTACCTGCCGACCACCCTACCGCAATCTGTTAAAATCGATAAAAGATTTTGCTGTCAAATGAATCTTGAAATCTTGATAAGCATGTCAATGGAATACCCCCCGCCTGTGTTTGTTTCTTAATTGGGCAACGAATAATGTCAAGTGACTTGTTTTGAAGATTACTAACAAACAGGTCATCTTAGTTTTATTTTTATTTTTGGCCTTGACTCCTCGCTCCTTGTTGGAGCATCCACATAAAAAGTTACTAATCTGAATCCAATGAATTGCTGTTGGTGTCTTAAGCAACCACATTCGGTTCTTGACACAGTCATATCTTTTGACACAGTCTTATGTTTTGACACACATTATCGGTACCTTAAAAATATTTATCGGCTCAAAAATCTCGTTATTTTAAGTCAATTATTAATTGACGCAAAAACAAAGTAACTTTTTTACGTTAGACATAAAGGTCTGTTTCTTTACTTTTAAATCTTACGATTTTTTACGAATTCTTACGCATTTTACTCAATTGTTGAGCGGCTTCGAGAGAGCAACATATTTCCCCTCTTACTAGTTTTTACTCAACAAATTTCTTTGCGTAAGAATTGAAACAACTGTCAGTCGCCTGAAAATTGACAGCTGATTTGAATTTGTTCTATTTGTTCACTTTAATTTATGAACTATCTGTCATTTTTGACAGGTTACTACAAAAGCGTTCCTTAACTTTTGCGTATGTTTCCCTCTCTGAGAGAGAATTCACCCCTTCCACTCTCATTTTGACAGTCTTTTCCATTTTTACTACAAAAGTAAAGGAACAGACCCATGTGAATTCAAAATGTCAACTTAGTCACAAAATTCTCGACAGATTCATCGGCTACCCCTTCATAAACGTCAACTGGAAAAGACAGTTCATGTGATCGATCTTAGCCAATCAAAACTAAGAAACATCAAATCAGACAGCTGTCAGACTTAATAAACAGGCACCCATTGCAAAATCCAATTTCTCTGTAAAGTCAAAGCCCGCGATTGCCTATTGTTCGAACCCGCTGTCACTCCATACAGTATTTCCATGAATCTACAATGAGTGCAATTCTTAATACCTCAAAAAACCATTCAAACTAACATCTCAATTTAAACCACTTTCAGAAAGAAGTAGCCAATAAATCCACATGATAAAATTAGCAACATAAAAGTGAAATGTAATTTAAAAACCAAAAACATCAAATCAAAATAAAATCCCAATTAATAATGTCAACAACTAGCAACTATAATAAAACACCAAATAAATTGTTTACCTTCTAAACTTGTAAAAAAACAAAACAAAAACAACTAAACAAAAAAATAGAAAGTTAACATTTCTATAAGTAAATTTGCTGTATGAATTTGCAAAACCAAAAGAAATGAATCGCGATGAGAGACTTTAGTAAAAAACTTACTAAAACAAATGAAATGGATATGAAAAAACTACCAAAACCACGGTGAGTACCACACACACACACTTAATTTAATTTAACAAACATTTTCATTTTATTTCCACTTCCACTTGGAGATTTTTCCATTTTTTTTTTTTTTAAATTCGGGAGTCAACCTTCGTTGAATGGTTATATACGTAATGTCCTAGTTTTAGGACGACATTTTTGTAAAGCTAGTATTAGACGATATGCTGAATCAGCATACGTATGCTGAAAAATGTGTCCCAATAACAACATATCGTATAATATCAAAATTTCTGTCATCATACGTATGCTAAAAGTTGTTTGTTGGCAAATTTGTTGGCTAGTCAGCATATGTATGTTGCCGACCTGAACATATCGTGTAATACCCCTTTTGGGACCGTATGCTAACATTCGGACACATTTTTGGCGTATGCTGACTCGTATGATGTATGCTGACGAGCTAAAGTAGGCTCATGAGCATACGCCACATTTTTCAGCAAACGGCTTTGATATTTTTGAAGTTTCGATACATTTTGTACGTGTTTTTTTGTGATTTTGTTGTCCTGATTGCTTGTTAAAAACAAAACGGCTGAGTTGTTTAGTTCGCAGCCATCGGCAACAAGAGTGTACAGTGTACGGAACGGGAAATTCTCGACCGGGCTGCGGCTCAGGTGGTGGTAAGCCCAACTGATTGGTAAAAAGTTACACTCAGCGCCAGTATTTAAGGACCCCATCTCTCGCTCTCGGATTGAAGGATGGATCGAGAAGTAGTGATTTGTTTCTGTTCCCTAAGACGAAATCAACTTTTCAAATGACAATAGACTTATTCAAAAATAAAAATGTAGCTATATGTGTTTATTTAGGGGCGAGATAATCTTAGCACAAAACTCTTGAAGTAAATAATGTACCACACACCCTAAAGTGAAGAGAGGAGAGTATACATTGATACTGAAGCGTCAATAAAAGTCGTTCTAATGGTGAAACGCTTTTGTGCATCACCGTGTCTCATAATCCATAATGTGCGGTGTCACCAAGACAAGTAGATGGTCGAATTTTTCAGGTGTCATGTGTACAAACGTTCGATACAAATCTGTCTCTTCTTTGCGCCATTCGCGGTACAATTTTGCACAAAATCCTTCTTCGGCGCGCAGCATGACCCAACACCCATTTCCTTATCCAAACTTTTCGCTGCTTCCGTAGCAATTCCTCTTTGTCGCCATCGTAGAATACACAACACATATGGCCAATATTACAGCGAGGGCTCTTTTTTTTCCACGCATTTTATTTTTTCAACTAAACCAAACAAAAACGTTAAAACAAATACAGTTTAATCAATAAAACGATATTTACAATAAATACAATGAATTCAACATGTAGTGTAGAATGCAATTCTTCTTCTTTTTTCTTTTTAAATGAATTAAAATCGCGATCTGTCAATTTTTCAGCAAATAATCATACGGGTCTTCAAACTTTTCAGCAAACCGAATTCAACATATCGTGTAATAGGGCTTCATATGTCCTAAAAAATGTGATAGCAAACTGTTTGTTAGCATATGCTGTCAACAAACAATTTGCTACTTTGGGACAAATTCAACATATCGTGTAATAGGGCATCATACGCCAGACGAACATATGCCTGTTTGCTGAGAATTTTCAGCATATGATTGTCAGCATACGTATGTTCATTAAACATATCGTCTAATACTAGCTTAAGACTTCCTCTCACTCGGTGTCTGTGTCTGTGGGGGAAAAAATGAAGGACAAACTTTTGCCACTAATTTAGTAGTTTCGCTTCATTGCGTTTTGGAGGAATTTAAAAATTTATTACATCCCCTGAATGGAATGTTCCTGTGGACGATATCAAATATAGCGGAAATAGGTTGTGTGCAAGTGCAAGGCATGAATGATTGAGTCTATGTAGTGGGGTGTGGTGGAATATTGTTCGTCGAAGAAATTATGTGGCACCTAGGAGGAGCTCTGGGCTGCTGCGACTTGTGTACACTTTTTGGAGGATGAAGCAGTTTCCAACTGAAGAAGCCCATGGACAATTTGCCAGTCGAAAGAAGTGGAACGATGTTTGGAGAGTGTCAACTTGTCTTGGGTGGGGATATTTCTTCTAATACGTCGATAGCTATTCCTTCATTTAACCAACTTATCTGCCGTTTGGACAAATTTCTCATTTAGTAACATAGTTGAACCTTTGACCCAATGAGAAGATCATACAATTGAAAACCCATTAGCGCTGACCTTGTTTGCTTCGTCGACTATTTTTGGGCCCGTGAGAGAGCAGAGAACTCCGCATTTAAACAAATTTAGTGTCCGGAATCCATTTAAACCCCCCTCTGGCTTGTCATGTGTTTACAAAATCCCTAATTGTCAAACTACAACTGTCTAAAGTGCTACGTCAGTTTCCAACAATGACAATTACGATTATTATGCAACTTTGCGTAATAACAAAACTCATAGTAGCTATATGTACTCGTACATGTATTGTGCTTCCAAAAATAAACTTATTTCCATCTTATCAGTTATCACGGAATAAATTCTACTTAAATCCTTATCTCGAAAAAAAGCAACATGTCAAACTCAAAGCAAAAGTTGTCTATACAAGCGCAGAAAAGCCGAGAGAGTGACAAGAGAAACGCCAAACACACACAAACAATAAAGAAACAAAAACCAACCGAAAGATAACTTAACTAGCGTGTACGCAACAAATTACTATACGTGTACAGCTAACCGAACGAAAATGTCTTAAACTTAAAACTCGACCTTGGGTGTTTTATTTTACGTGTGGTTCGCTTTTGGTTTTGTTTTTTTGTGGTGAATTTCACTCCACTTGAAGTGACAGTTCGGCCGGCGAAGGTATCTTGCCAAAGTGTCACTGCTACATTTAAATATTCATATTAGAAAGTGAAGGCATAGTCCAACCGCAGGCTGATTAAATATATCATCATTAAAAATAAATAAATATGTAACAAAAATTGCAAGTGAAAACCGCAGAGTGATTGGAGTAGAGTTTTTTTTTCCAAATTGAATTCGTTTCCTCACTTGCGCGTATACCTCTATCTCTGCCATTGATTCGGATGATAGGCGCCCCACACCCCAAAGGGGGAATTGGAGCGAAAAATAAAAGCAAAACAGAAGACGAAAAGAAAAAATTCCAAATGGGACTGGTTGGGCAGATACGTTATACTTATACCTTACGTGATGGTTTTTTGCGTCGATTTTTAGAAATTGGTTGCAAAACAGCTATATGTCAGATGCTGCACACTTAATTAAACGCTTTCAGTTTTGCCTTGCTAGACACGACCGGTCTTTTTCTCTCTAAATGATGTCTTGGGCGTCAGTGCGCAGAATGCAAACTTTTTGACAGGTTTTGCATTTTGTTACTTCGTGTGAGTTTCTATCGATGACAGTTGAGTTATAATTCTTACCATTTGTCAAAAAACACTTAAACCCTAGGTATTAAAAAATTATGCATTAAAACGATTACACGTCAAATTTTTAGTTTTGTGGATGACATCTGACGTTTGTTTTACTTTCATTGGGCACATACAAAATCTAAGTTATCTTAAGTCGACTAGAATGGTGTGGAAGAGATGTAACCTGAATGCAAAAACTAGAATGGTCGGGAACGTCACTTTTCCTACGTCAGCCACATATGCGAACTGTCAACTTAGTAATCAGTCACGAATTTCTTGACTAGATTCGTCGGCTACCCATCCATAAACGTCAACTGACACAGCTGCCCATGTGACCGATCTAGGCCAATAAAAACAGAGATTCATCAAGTCAGTCAGCTGTCAGACTTACGAAACTAGATTCTTGAACGTCCCCATTGGGGGTGCGTTTACACGAATTTTCATTAGACAGACTAATTTTGGTTAGATGGCATTAAAAGTCACTTAGTCTGATGCAAAATCTTGACAGTTCTAATACTCTTGTCATATGTCAGATGATCTGGCCTACTTCTTTGTACAACAAAATCGTTAAAAATCACTTTGGACAACGTAACAAATATAAGGAAGTAAATTCGAATGCGACTTCATTCTGACTTACAACTGTCAATGATGTTTTCTATTTTGTTTTGAATAGGTACCTATTTTGTGTAAAACGTCAACTAGATTTGTCTGGACTAGGTATACGAACGCTTTAACTAAGTAAGATGAGTTGTTGTAAACTTGTGGTTTGTTTTTGAATTGTGACACTTCAACATGTCAATTGAGTATACAACGTCAACTGCAAAAACTGATCACGTAAACAATCTGCGCCAATAAAAACTCAAACACATCTATTAGTCAGCTGTCAGACTTACTAAACTAGGTATCCGAACGTACTCATTCATGACGTATTCCGCCGACATTTGACAGCGTGTCAAATGACAGGTTTAAACATGTTGCAAGTTCGCTTTACCCAGGCTTACTTATAGTTGGAACCTTGTCAAATCAGGCACTAAAACGTGACGATCAGCATTTAAGTGAACCAACACCCAAAGCCCAGAATATCGGCCGAAAGCAAGCTGGAAGATTTGAGTAAAAACTCTTGACTCGCTTTTTGTATCGTACGTTTTCTTTATTTTAGTAGCGTTTTGTTTTTGCACTCAAAGCATAGTGGGAAACTTATCGCATGCAGAGAGAAAGTGATTTGTTTTTTTTTTCTACAACCTACAACAGTATTTTTTGTTAATACAACGAACAATTAATGATAATTAATTCCATTCACCGAAAAAGATATTTTTCCAATTAGATTGTCTGTCGATCAAAGTGTTGAAGGATAGTGAAATAGAGAAATGCAAGTTCGTGCCATGCATTCCCCCGAATACATTCTTACATTGTTTTCCCTATCTGCCTACATTGTTTCTTCTTTTTTTTGCATTTCGTGTTTTGTTTTGTTTTGTTTACACTGTAGCCATTGCTTAATAAAATGTTCCACTGTTGCTAAAAAACACTTGATTGCGGTCAGCACTTTTTGCAGATGGTGTATGTCGTTGTAACGCGCAGAAGATGTGGTGAACTGTGGTATGTTATATTTTTATTTCACCACATCCCAATGCATAGTAAATATTTCGCTCAGTGACATGATTTTGATGATGAATAACGAATTCCCAATGGTGACAATGTCGCTGTGTCCCCGTGGATACCTCCTCTGACGTTTCTACCCGCCCTTGTCGCTTTTTTTTTCTGTTTTTGTTTTTATTTTTATTTTTATTTTTATTTTTACATGATTAGTGGAGGACGTTTTGTGGCGTGGTTTGTTGTTTTGTTTCGGAATTTGTGCAAATAAGGCAAATATAAGTGTGCGTGTGTTTGCGCGAGTGATAATTACTGGAAATCGCAATGAATCGCTTCACAGCAACAGTCAGTCGAGTCGGACACAGTTTCTTATTAAGCGGCTCTGTTCTGGCGTTTCGATTCTCTGACTTTTCTGCTGTAGCATGTAGATTCTTCTATATTTGCACCTGTGATTTTGCACGAGGTAAATTTTCGATTTCGAATTCAACTACGGAATTCAAGGCAGTGGAAGTTTCTGGAAGCTTACGGAAGGGAAGTTGGAATTTGAATCTGTTCAAGGTTGCATCTTTCTTTACATCTTCTGCGATTCCGGGCACGTTGCTTCCCGGTTCGCTCTTCCTTCACTTTTCGAACCTGGGGGCTCGGATTCGAAGATCCTTTTTGCTGGAACATTATTCTCTATTCGCTAGGTGCGTCGGATTTAGTGTTCAGGCTTCTTTTACGAATTCGCAATGGCGAAATTTTGCATACAATGCCCGATATTTAGAAATTGTCGATAATGCAGAGTTTTTATCTGTCTGCGGTGTGTAATAATGGTAAATTGACAATCATTTGACGTAACTGAAAATATGCCAAAGCCAAAGCAAAAATATTCCATATCTGTCACGCTTGTCAAATGAATGGAGAAGAACACTAGAAAAATGTTACTTTTATTTAACTTGCGTTCAACAGCATACTTACATAATATCAAACGTCAAAAAGTACTACACACTTAATGTAAATACTGCACGTTGTTTTGCCTGCGTTTGTAAGTGCTTTACTTAATTTATTCTTTCCCTGTGTACATGCAAATGAACACCTGAACACGATCAACGATGGAATTCTGAACGTCAACTTCTTGTCGGTATCTGAAAATGTTAATTAAGTTATAATCTTAGGTGTAATTAATGATTCGCAGTGAAACATTAACTTGACATTGTTTTTCTTGGCAAAATGTAAAATACAAAGCTGAATTGCAACTTCAACAAGTAAACATTTTACTTAAGTTTCAACTGTCAAAAGTGTTGTTGATTTAGCTGTCAGTAGCTGTTAATATCTGTCAATGGCTGTCAATTTTGTCCACCCAAAAGCATGAAATTCAGGCAACAAATCTATTTTACATTACGTATAGGTATATTTATCGTGCTGATATTTTGCGGATTTGTTTGTTCAAATGCTGCTCGAAAAAAACCCAACCACTTAAAGAAGTGTGTCGGCTGTCAACGACCAAATCAAAGGCCAGTTTTGTACATCTTTTGCATATTATATTTCTCAAGACGACCGATGAAAATTTGCAATTTCGAATGCAAAACAACCGAATTAAGATTCAAGCAACACGGAGGGAGGTTCTGTCTAAGAAAATATAATAAACAAGCATCGGTATAGTTGCAGTTCCAACACTTGTGTATGCATATACGTACGCACATACACACAACATATGCATGCATTTTGTGACATGGGTGGAATATTCAATTAAATTATTTGTGCCTCTGCTGCTGCTACTGCTGCTGCTGTGCCCAGTGGTGGTAACACTGGAGATGATAGAATTTTCAGTTGGGAGAGTAGAATTTCAGAAAGTTTTTGCCTTTGATTGTCATGCTAAAGGAGACATGTCCCTTGCAACGCATTAGATAGATGTACTCATGTGTAACCAATGTAAATTTGTGGATTGGCATTGGAATGTATTTTTGTTCGTCTATTGACATTTTTAATTTTTATATGCATGAGAAATTAGACATTTGTGACATTTTAAAACGGCAAATGTCATTCAATTAGACACATTTTAAGAAAATTGTAAATTCGAACTGTAAAACAGAATAAACCGCAGCAAAGAAACAATCTACTTGATCTGGCAGCATTGGATGTGTAAGTTCAGTCGGTTATATTCTGATCTAGTGAATTTGGCAGCACTTAGTTTGTAAGTCAGTCAGTTATTAATGGGGACGTTCGAAAACCTAGTTTAGTAAGTTTGACAGATGACTTACTAGATGTGGTTCAGTTTTTATTGGCCCAGATTGGTCACTTGATTAGTTTTTGCAGTTGACGTTTATCGAGGGGTAGCCTCAGTTGACATTTTAAAGTGTCAAAATTCAAAAATAAACCACAACAACAACTCAACTTACTTAATTAACGCGTTCGTATACCTAGTTCAGACAAATCTAGTTGACGTTTTACACAAACTACGTTTCCGAACGTCCCCAGTTATATTGTGAACTAGTGAATTTGGCAGCACTGAGTATGTTAGTCAGTCAGTTATTAGTATAATACAATAAAATGACTGACAGAACTCAGTAAATGAAATAAAAAAATAAATTAAATTTCAATTTGAACAAAATCAGTGCTGCCAAATTAATAAGATTCAGATGCAGTCTCCTTTAACTTTTGCTTTTAATTATTTTGCCTTCCGTTACCGATACCGCACTGTATCGCTGCCTGTACTTAACTTCAATTGAGTGGTTATTCCAAAGCAATTACTGGTAATGCCGCAAACTGTCATTTCTCACACATAAACCATTAGCTATGAATTTATCGCCCTTACTTCAAACTGTCATTGTTTCGAGGAACATTTCCAAATGTACTACCCTCGCTTGACATTCGTGTTTCCATAAACGAGCACAAACTCGAAAAGTTCATGGTTTCCCCCCCTACCCACACGCGAACAAATAACCGGAATAGCCCACATTGAAATGTATCATCTTTAAACGAATTAAAATCAATAAATAAAAGTGCGATTACAACTTGTTCTCCATTACTAATTAATACATAACGCAGAACAATTTAGCTCCAAGTGACAGAAGGCGAAGCGAGCGCTAGCGCTTATCGACCGTTCGACACAAACTTATTCACACCAACAAATCAAGTGGCTTGGAAAGCTGGCAAGTCAAACGGAGGCGCGTTCTAGGCGCGTTGCATGGAGCGAGCTCTCAAAGTTGATGATATAATACATGTCCTAGTACACAAATCAATCGATCGGTGGTAAGAGGGCGACGCGTCTGTTTTGAATTTGTCCGACAGACCAACAAACTATGGCGACGACCGTTCCCACCGATCGAATCCCAGAAAAAAGAGAGAGTATGTGAAGCAAGAATAATAAGGAACGTAGTTAAAAATATGGAACGCTGTTTCTCGTACGTTGTTGTCATCGAGACGACGATATTCGAGTCACGTGCCTATTGCCGTTGCTGTTAGATGCTCATGTATAGGCACTCTGTTAGTTCTAGTGGTGAGTTTCAGTTTTGTACTTTATATTCGTCTCTTACTCCCCCTCGGATAATGTTGATTACGATATTCTTGAACAAAAAAAAAAGAAGAGATTAAAAGCAAAGGGACTTAATTTTCCATTCTCCTTTGTCCTCGCCTTCTATTTGTTTTAGCTGTCAAATGGAAAAACTGACATAAGCAAAAATGAAGAAAAATGTGGTTTTCATTGTTTGCCAAACGACAATGTCTGCTCTTTGATATAAGGGGGGAGAAAAACAGAATCAACAAAACGTTGACACAAGTACCTACGCGAAATTAATCTCAAATTCCATTCGAATTGATATCGTTTGTGTGGCATTCTCGCATATGCATGGATTGTTCTTTGAAGTGGTAGGAAACTAGAATGCATATTCACCACAATTGCCATTCACTTTTCACCTTTCTTCTGTCAGCAATCAGCACAGCATTCCAACCAGCCACCAATTTTCGGTGTCATTTCCTTTGCTCGTCGCCGCGTCACTATGGTCAGTGTCAAATTTTTTTTGGTTCGTCTTCTTTTTTGCAGTTTTCTTTTTAATTGTGCAAAGAGAATAACGAATGAGAAATAAGCTTTCACTCTTTCTTTGGGGGGCAATAAAATACTTTGTCGTGTGGTATCGGTTCGGCACGGTGTATGGGTATTTGGTATTGGTAGTTGTTCTTACTTTTAATTATCTCTTTGCGTGTCTGTCTGTCTCTTTGCTGCTTATTTGTTTGTGCAATGGGACTGGGATGTTTGTTTAGTTGTGTTTTTGTGACTAAATATAAATTGGATTACTAATTGATAGGTAGCGTGGGATGGAGATCATTTAAGAAAATAAACGAAATGGTATACGTTCAAAGTCAAGCCATGAGGTTGTTCGTTATTGTGTCAGATAAACGAATTTTAAGGCGGTTGCAGAAGCGTAGACATTTTGTAAATAACAGATGCACTGATATTTGTATATGCTAGTATACATGTCGGCGATGTTTTTAAGTGCTAAGTGAATGTCAGAAATTGATGAAACGACACAGATGGTAAAGGGGTTGTCGTTGGTTTAGTTAGTTTAGTATTTTGACAGGTGACTTGATGTGTCTCAGTTTTGATTGGCCTAGATCGATCACATGAAGAGTTTTTCCAGCTGACGTTTATGGAGGGGGAGCCGACAAATCAAGAATTTCGTGACTGAGTTGACAGTTTGTATATTTGGCTGATGTAGGAAAAGTGACATTACCGACAAATGAATGTGCTTGAATTACTTGGTGTTTTTGCTGATCATATTCTTCGTATTATGTCACATGTCACTTGCATGGGATTTTTTTCATTGATGTGTTGCGCTGCCGCTATGACGTTTGTAGGCACGTTTGGTACATATGCAGCTGTCATATAAATGTCTACTGAGTACTCAGACAAAGAGTTCTTGACTTCTCGTTCCGTATAACTAAAAATATTGAAAAACTAGTCACGTGTTTAATACGGACCAATAAAAACTAGCTGGCGCAATCAATTTGTTGGAAAGAACAAGACTAATTTACAACTGACACCTGTTGGAATATCGTTACGCTTGAAAGAGGATGACAGCTCATGTTTCCACATATATCTCATGCAATTTACTGTCTTACTGACACTTGACAGTGAGCGATGCGCTAAGGGATTGTCAATTTTTACGTCACGATACATAATATAGTGTTAATTATGACAATGCCTGCCTTTATGCTTTATTAGTGCGACAAAACGCTTGTTAAAACTGTCATCTGTCTACTAAAATCGAAGCGTACTTAGAGCAGAACTCCATTTACTTTTTGGATATAAAAACAGATGACATACCAATAGGACAAAGCAAAGCATGACAATAACAGCAAACACATTTTTAGTCCACCTTATCGAGCTGCTACTGTACAAGCACACTAATCCCTGTCTACACTTTTACCTACTGACGTAGATTTGTATTGACGACCCACAGATTCCTGTGGAAATATTCGAAAGTGTCAAAATCTACACACACTCACACACATTTGCACTTTTAAATCAGGCAATTTGAATGGCCCTCTGGTAATCGGGAATCTCCCATAACTTCAGCCATCCAATTCGTAAACATACCCATAAAAGCCAACAATTATTTGCCCTGTCATGTCTACGAAACCTCATTGTACGAGTATGTCCATTAATTTCAGTCATACCAAGTCATACAAGCATGACTTTCTCCCAAAATCGTGTACATACATTTCTCAAAATAAAAACTGAAATCCGCACTTTTCCTCTTCATACAACATTTCATCACATCAATCAGGAAAAAAAGAGCCAAACTAAAAAAAGCTATATAGAAAATAAATATCAATTCTCAATCGAACGTATAAGAATGACAAATCGAGGTAAAATGAGGACGACAAAGTGGAAATGAAATAAAATAAACAGTCCTCCCTCACTCGTTCACATAAAAAGTGTACAAATCGATTTCTGAACCAGTAGTCATTCAACTGCCAAAACGGTATACAAGTACTGACATTGCTACTGTCATTGCCACCATATCGCAGTGGCGTAGCGCGTCGTTGCCTCTTCTGTCAGTCAACCGCATAAATAACTGAGTGAATTAAAGAAGAAAAAACAAATTAATGTGAAAAGCGTAATTGCCTCCATAATGAGTCAAATATCATTTATTCATGAACGCTCAACCAAATTCAGATGTATACGGCTTTGATATTGTCATTGATACTTACTCTGTACTTACTCCATTTCACAAACGCACGCGTCTGTCACAATTGTATGCACTGTGACTGTTGCCACTTTCCGTGGTATTAAACTGCATCTGTATATCTACGTCTGTGTGTCAGAAGCAGGAGGAAATGTGTAGTAATTAAGTCGCGAAGTAAAGCACCGTTAGTTATGTGACAGCTGAAGTGTCAATCTATGCATTTTTATTGCACTGCGATTGCATGCAAAATTTGTCGTCGTCTACCATCCGTCTATCCCGACACATTTTTGTTTGACATATCTAAATACAAACTCATATGACAGCGACTGGGGTCTGTTCAATGCGTGCAGCGAAAGAATTTAATTTGAATATTTTATGGGTTAGTATTTCGAAATTTTTTAAAAAAGAAGAGAAGAACTCTTGAAATATTTTCCGCTCCTCTATGATGCAGTGAAAAACGTGGTCAATATTCTATATCTCTGAACACTCTGACCGCATCTCGGAGAGCAAACATTTTTGTAACTTTGCCAAAAAGGAAAAAAAAGAAATAACACTCCAAACATTTTTTTTCTTTCTCTCTGAAATCAAATGATCAACTCATTAAGAGGAATCACAGGGAGAAGCTGGCGAACAAATAGAAAATAAAAATCATAAAAAAAAATCCACACGGTATATTCAGTTGGAAAACAGCAGGACGAGGAATGCGAAAAAAAAGTTATTTTTTCCATCATCATTTCATGAGTTTTGATTTGATTCTGCCGACCGATAGTAAACGTATTACGTTTACGTACCTATATACCTAGCATCCACCCGTCGTCGGTCGGTCGTACGTCGCGTCGTACCTCTGCGATAGGGGACAGTGGGGGAGCAGTTTTTGTTTTGCTCGGTTTTTATATACTTTATCATTAGATGTTTTTATTTGAGTTGTCAGGAGCGTTTAAAATGCGGATTTGACAAATTAATGAAATTTCTTACTTTTGCTTCTTGAGAGGAATTGCACCGGCCGGCTTTTCTGTTATTACCGGGGGCAAAAGTCCTTCAAGGAAATCAAATATTTACTCACCAAATTGCCTGTGTGTAAAATTTATGAACTGTCAGTGGGAAATTGTTATGAATTTTATTATAGCTACGGTGCAAATGTAATCGTGTTGTATTTAAAAGAGTGGGCGCGTTCAGAAAACCGTTTTACTAAATATGTCATGTTGTGTCAGAGTTTTGATTTTGTTCTTTTTTGTTCCAGTGTAGAAAATAATTTCTCGACTGACAGTTGACATTTTGATTTGTATATTCTTTGACGCAATAAAGGTGACGTTAACCACCAATCGAGTTTTTTCGCGTTCAGGAAAAATGAGGACTTAAGTCAACTAGATTTATGAACGTGACCATTTCTCTTAACAAACGAATCGATGCGTTTGACATAAAAGAGTCCATTTTAAAATATATGTAAACATTGTGGGAAAACTGAATTTATTGACCAATGACCAGACCATGTGTCAAAAAGCTGCATTTGTGGGCAAAGTTTTATCAAGTTTGACTTACGTTGACAGACCTTCTGCACACTACGCCGTCTACGGCTAATGTCAAAGCGGTTTTGCATTCTTACAACTGTCTTACAACTCCAACTTTGACTTTGACGTTTTTAATCGTTTTAAGGCAGTAAAGACAACATTTTTTGACAGCGAAAAAAGTGTTAAAAGTCAACCACAACCCAGCTGTACTGTGAATTTAACGAACTTCTTTATTTAAGTCAATCAACAAGCTCAATAACGTAAAGAAAATACCCATCAAAAAGATATAAGATTCGAATAACAAAACATTATCCCTGGCTAGACGTCGAAAGAGGTTCCCGCACGCCCTGTTCGACCCCCGCACACAGTTCACAGAACCAGAATAAATGAAGTTTGCATAATATAGGCATTTCGCTTAACCCTTTTGAAACCTTCATCACAATGTTGTTTCTTTATTCACCAAGTACCCAGAGGAGAAAATTATGTCTAATTCTATTTTAGAATTCATCACCCTTCACTCGGCAATCGCACAGCCTGGCCAACCTTCACCCTATACAGTACCGCCGCACGAAAACTTGACAGGCTACAAAATCGATTTTAAGGCCATGCAAACAGTGCCTGAAAAGTATCACTGCATGTTTTTTTTTTTTCATTGAACCCTTCGCTTTTTTTGTCTTAAAGCTACCTCCTACCCTTCGATGCCTTTTTTTTAAATCACACAATATTATTCTAATCGAATGTCATGGCGTACACACAGTGTAGGTATAAAGCGCGAACGGTGTGCCTTAGAAAATGAACTAACAACAGAAACAACACAAGGGGGCCATCCACACACGGCGCGCATAGGGGAAGAAAGTTAGCACGTATCTGGCTATAGGTGCCATAGGGACCTAGGCTAGGTACAACACAAGTGAGGAGGAGAGAAAAAAAGAAGATAAATCAGAGAAAAAAAAAATAACTGTGTTGGAAGCTTCTCGCGGATTGAAAATAGGTTGGATGAATGACCGCATGGCGCACTATACAATATGGAAGAGCAAGAGAGTACAGAGATTGTAGAACAATATTATGTAGAAGGGCACCAGGGGAACGACAACGGAACAATATGCAGGAATAGAAGCGCACAGAGAACAAAAGCCACCATATACAGCATGGCATACAAACACTGACACTTAAATCACGCTTTTTAGTATGTCTCCTCTTCTGTCTTATTACACCAATTCAAACACAGCAACAACAACAAAAACAAATATCTTTTTGGATTTTATGTTGCGCCCCTTTCCCCCCTGGGGGGAATATCTTTTCATTGCTATTCACCACGCATTTGGTGATTTAAATGTTCGACCTTTTATTTTCTCTGTGGCTCTTTTTTTTCTGACTTTGGGGGGCTCCCTTCCCTATCGCTGGCGCGGCGGTGGCTGCTTTGGCCTCCATTGGACTATTTAGTGACTTTTTCACTTTTAGCTTTCTTTTTGCACTTTTATTGTTCAGTCGTTTTATTATTTTTTTGCTTGTGTTACGATTCTTTTTTTTGCTGTCAAGCATTATGCTAATTAATTTGCGGATAAATGAGAAATTAAAAACGGACAAGATGGAGCGTTGTACGAAAGAAAGAGAGAGTAGAAAGAAGATGAAAATAAAATGCCGGAACAGAATTGCAATTTTCAATTGTGGAATGTCGAGAGATTCGTTGTTTTTTTTTTGTCCACATAGAACATTGTGTTGTATGATAAGCACTTTGATGATGTCGTCGAGTGTGAATAGATATTTGAAAAGCGGTTGAATTTGACATTCATTTTGACAGGTGCAATGTGTTTGGCTTGGTGCAGAAGACAGTGAGGACGGAGTATTAAAAATGCATAGATGAATAAGGGCTAAGTGTCATTAAAGAGAGTTTCTTTTGACAGTTGACAGTTAGCTGTCAAAAAAAACTCTAAACTCGGTATTTTGGAGCATACCTATGTGATTTATATCTTTTGTTGATTTAAATAACAACACATTGAATTACATCCGGGTTTCAAAGTTTTGCATGACGTTTGTTAAAAACATATGCGAGACAGAAAAATAATTATCAAAAATAAACGTCAGCTAGTTTAAAAAAATACAGACGTTGCAAAACACTCGGCTAATATATTTATTTATCAAATTCAAATTGACTTTTAAGAGATTTGACAGCTAAAGTCAGTAAAGGAACGAAGTTTGACTAAATTTGAGTAATGTGTTCGAATTCATTTTCGTTAGGGGACAGACCTATTATGTTATTTTTCGGGTGTCAAAAGTTGTTGCCTGGACACAACAAAGTCGCTGTCAAAGCTGAGTTCAGCGCTTGTTAAATATACACAAACTAACTTGTACTAAATGTTTAGTAGAGTCCACTTGTTGTTATTGAGTTATTTAGCCAACGCGCTTCTTTTTGACATTTCGCCATAGTTCTTTCTCATTTTTATAAAATACATTGCATACATAGAGGGGAACTACAGGTTCTGTAACGCAGGGTTACATCTTCATCGCTTTAGTACGACTCAGTTGGTGCCCCCAAAACGTTCACAAACTACGACAAAATTGTCCACTCTGGGAAAAGACTGACATGTAACCAAAACTCAACAAAATTAGTCCTTCAAAAAGGATCAATGCCTGGCTCTACGTGTTTAGGTTTTACTTCAAACTACAACAATTGTCACCCAATTGCACAACATGTTTACAAAGAAAACCCCATTTGTTTACAAGTTTAAACAAAAAACAAATCAATAATAGAACTTACATAACAATTCGCAAAGATAAAAAAAAAATAAATGCAACAAATTGACGTACTGTTTACACTACATACGTCAGCTTTACGCAAAATCAACAAAGTTCGAAGCACAACGAGTGCAAAAAAAAAAAATAACGCTTGCCTAAGCACTATGCAAATGTTGATTGTAGCTTTTTGATGAGATAAAAACAGAAATAAAAAAAACGCCTTTAAACAATTTAATACATCAAAGAGAGTTTTTGCCCCCAGTGCAACAACGTACACTTTGTTGATAAGACCAAACTGGCTATGGCAATCAATTTTCGGTGTATTACAAGCGAACCGCTCTTCTCCGATAAAAAACAAATTGTTTAAGCTGCTTACACATAAAGCTGCTATATATTTCGCAAAACGATAAAAAGTCATTATAAACAAATAAATATAGATAATTGTGCGAACGAACTAGATGGATGAAGAGAGGGCTGTATGGGAGGAGGAGGACAAATAAACCAATTATTGTATGCAACCGTGCGAGGGGTGCAATTGATAACAAAAGCAGAGAAAACAATTTAAGATTCGAATGCGAGTCTGGGGAAATTCATTCGTATTAATTATGTATATCTACGATAATGAGAAATAGCTGTGCGTGTGTGAGACATCCAGCAGTATTGTTTTGAAATTAAGTTTGCAATGTTTGGTGTTATCAATTTATTTATGAAGGGTAGCAACGTGCCACATAAAATTAGGTCACGATGTGAGGAAAGAATCGCCGTTTGGTATAACCTTGGGAGAAGTTGTGGCAATTATAGTTACGCAGGCGTCTGTAGAATCCAACTGTGGCCCCAAATTCAAAATAGAAGTTAAAATGCAAAGACGCCATCTTTTTTTTAAAATATAAAATATATAAAAAATACCCACGGAGATTCAACAAACACTTTTAAATTGCTATAACAATATCCCACAAGACTTAGCAATGGAGGGATACTTCGGTAAGTGTGGCGATCGTCAGATCAAAGCATAAATGTCTAGCAAAAACCAAATTCTGGCAATAACTTTTTAGCTGCAAATCAAGTCCATAGCTTTAAAATGATCGGTTTGAAGTTCATAAAACAAACTGCTTCGTTAAATAGCATCCAGGGTCTCTAAGGAATGCTTTTTTTGGTTGGCGACAGCCTGATCAATTTGTAATTCACGCGATTTAGCAAGACACTCGCTATTTTGAAATGACTCGTTATTTTTCTAATTTGCTATTTCCATTCCTTCGTGGGCTCGTTAATTGAGCCAAAGCAGCCAAATTTATAGCTCTAACAAAAATTGATTACAGGAGAAGAGAAAAAACTACAAACTAACAAGTAACTAGTAATGCCTCTCTAATTGTTTAGTTCGGAAAATCACGTAGTCGATTTATATCAAACAGACAAACGTTCTGATCTAAAGGCAAAAGTTCTGATGACTGCGATCTGGAAAAGAGAAAAAACTACAAACTAACGATAAATAGTAATGCCTCTCTAATTGCTTAGTTCGGAAAATTACGTAGTCGATTTATATCGAACAGACTCGCACATTCTAAAGACAAATGTTCTGATGACACGAAAAGAGAAAAAACTACAGACTAACGAGTAACTAGTAATGCCTCTCTAATTGCTTAGTTCGGAAAATCACGTTGTCTATTTACATCGAACAGACTCGCACAGTCTAAAGATAAAGGTTCTGATGACAGGGAAAGTGAAAAATACAAACTAACGAGCAACTAGTAATTGCTTAGTTCGGAAAATCACGTAGTCGATTTATATCGAACAGACTCGCACATTCTAAAGACAAATGTTCTGATGACACGAAAAGAGAAAAAACTACAGACTAACGAGTAACTAGTAATGCCTCTCTAATTGCTTAGTTCGAAAAATCACGTAGTCGATTTATATCAAACAGACTCGCACAGTCTAAAGATTAACGTTCTGATGACTGGGATCTGGAAAAGATAAAAAAACTACAAACTAACGAGTAATTCCTCTTTAACTGCTTGGTTTGGAAAATCACGTAGTCGATTTATATCAAACAGACTCGCACATTCTAAAGACAAACGTTCTGATGACTGGGATCTGACAAGAGAAAAATCTACAAACTAACGAGTAACGAGTAATTCGTCACTAACTGCTTCACTCGGAAAAGCAGGGAGGTCCCTTTCTTTCCAATATAATATTCAACTGCAAGGCAATCAAATTCGAACATTTGTATAGTAGAATTTGACATCTGACGTTTTCAACTGTCAAAAACTGAGTTAGAAATCAACCAGTTTAGTTTTATTTTGTCGCAGTTTTTGCAACAGCTCAATTTACATTTTCTCCTGAAATTCATACCATTACTTATGCTGACCTTAGCCCGAACTATATAACTGTCAGCCACGTGTCACACTTGTGGCAAGTAGTAAAAGTAAATTCGCATAATTAGCGAGTAAAACCCCGCTATTATTTAAATCGACATCAAATACACTTACACATTACCTACATATTTCAATTTCAAATTTAAAAACTCAAAAGTCAACCATCTTCATAACTCAAATTAAATCCAAATACAGACCAGAGATGGAAAAAAATCAACAAGAACAACAGCAACCAGAAACAGATAGAAAATAATAATAAAAAGCCAAACTACTCGCTCTTGCGAAACCGAAAAAAAAAACGATTGTTGTTGGCGCATGCATAAAATTATTTCCAACGATAGGAATAACAAAAACGACAAAACCTCAAAAAAGAAACGAAAAAAAACCTCAGAGCAAACAAAACAAAAAAAATATATATTAGAAAATTATTGCGGTTCTGTCCTTGAGAAAATTATTATTGCAGCAACGGCAACAGGGTGCGTTTTTATATTATTTTTGTTATTGTTTTGAGTCAGTTTTTGAGTTGTTTTTTCTTCTCGAATGTACAATGAAGACAAACAACTGGTCGCTAAAAACTTAAATTTCGTACAATCTACGAAATTAAAAGTATCTGTCGACATATTTTTATCTCTCTCTCTCTCTCTGTCTCTGTTTGGAGCCAGCCGTTGTTAACGTCAAAATCTTATAAACGTAGC
This sequence comes from Cheilosia pagana, assembly GCA_936431705.1. Lineage (NCBI taxonomy): Eukaryota > Metazoa > Arthropoda > Insecta > Diptera > Syrphidae > Cheilosia > Cheilosia pagana. The sequence goes on from OW386169.1 coordinate 2,997,575, forward strand.
GATAAACAAATTAAAAATTATGTCAGAGAGCTAGCGCTATGATGATAACCAACGAACAAATTGAAACGAAAACAACGAACGAAAGAGACAAGACGCAACAAATTTTCACCAGATTCGTAATCGCAGATAATTGCTTATTGTGTGATTGCGTCGCAGAAAAAAAGAACAATTTTGATGAACGTTGTGACGATAAATATGATTGGTTTCGGATGAAAGGGGAACATCGCAGCGGCACAGACCGTAATATTTAATTTCGCAGATCTTTAAGAGTGAAATATGGGACTGTCAAAAATCTAATAAATTTTCGAATGTCATCAAAGGCGCAGACAGAGTCAGTGGTATTCGGTGTATCTGTATAGGGCGACATAATATCATCCAATTTGTTTTATTAATTTGCGAAGATGAATGGAGGGGTTTAGTTTAGAAGGAAAAGGCTGTACAGTATATTGAGGCACCTGCTGTTCCCTATTGTGCAAGAAAACGATGCAAAGGACGAAGCTGACAGGTGTATGGTATGGCTGTCATTTAAAATGTGCGCAGAGCCTTAGAGGAACAGTTGAAATACAAGTTGTTTGGTGTTGCCAACCTTGGTGGGCTTAGTAGGGTTGTGGGTGTGGGAGTTAAAATGCTTAAAATGCTTAGGGATTTAGTTGTACGTCTTATTCGCGAGGAATTTGCGGTTAAACTAGGTAGAGATGGCTCAGAATTCAATGAAAAGAGCTTCCAAAACCAAAAACTGGGAAGTGGACGCTTGGAAAATCAATAAATATTTGTGGGGCAATTGAAGGGACCTCCAGCTTTATGCCTAATTCGCCCGGCTTAGTTGAGAAGCCGTTTCAAGACTTTTACACATCTCTTTTATGTTTTATCTCTTCTCTTCTCTATCTCTTCTCTTCTCTATCTCTACATATAATAAAACTGTAGAATAAAAAATGCCTGACCGCGCATCACGCAGAAACTACTGGACGGATTTTGATAAAACTTGGCATAGTGATTGCTTATGTTCTGGGTCGGGCTTTAGGATACTTTTAACCCGGAACATAACTTTGTTTTTACAGAATAGTCAAAAAAACCGGATATATGTAAGGAAAATTCTGTTTATACAGACCTAGCTCAGTAATGGCTTATCGGATTGAAAAATAAAAAAATAGGTGAATTTAGTAAATTTTCTTCTGAATAATTTAAGATATAAAACATCCTCCTGCGTTGTCCTGAACCTGAGCAATGTTCAAAGCAATTATTCAAAATATCGCCCACAATTTTCTTTCAGTGGATACCACTGTCAGTAGTCATGCAGCAGTGAGTATCGTTGCAGTAGTGTGTGTGTGATTATTATGTGCGCGCTCTAATGTGATCATATTTTTTGCACTTTCACGCGTTTCCAGGTGCTGTTCATTGGGAAAAGTTTAGAAATGGGCTGGGGTGGGGTTCGTGTGTCAATGTCAAGTTGTCTCATTCGTGTTGCTTCTTTTCGCCGACATTTGAGCTGGGTTAAAGGAAACAAATAACAGAACTTTGCGTAAATCTTTTGATTTATATTGCTTTTAGAAAGGTCCAAGAGAGGGTACATATTTATAAAAAAATGGCGGGTCAAGCAAGGCGAGCTCGGTGGTCTTTCCTTCTTTTCTTTGTACAACGCGAGTAAAGACAACCTTAACAACATTAAATTTGACACCGGTAATAAATATGACCTTTACGACCGAAACCTGCGACTAAAACTTCGTCGTTTTCTTCGATGTAGTTCAAGCTACCGTCACGTGGTACGAAGGCGGTGATTTTCTTGCCATTCTTAATCAACTGCACCCTAACGCACTTCCTAATAGTATAGAGTTGGGCTGTTTAGCTTCAACTCCTACCTTTCAATGCCTTTGGTGTGTGAAGCTACTCCGAAAGGATTGGCTTTCCATCTGGTTCCGAGATGAGCCTTCTTGTAATCTTTATCAGCCCAGCGTTGATTCCCACGGTGGTTCACATGCTTTCTGGCGGTTCTTAGGCCTTATTTCGCAAATTTTCTTAGGAAATGGCGGAAATAAAAAGGCGTTCGCGAGAGAAAAATCAACCTTAAAGTGTACCTCCCAAGTGGACCCTTCATAACTCTCCACATTCCGCCATGGACTCTAAGTCATAGCTTAAAGAAGACAGACCTTTCTCTCTCGCACTCTTTTTCGAGAGTAGGTCCCTACAAATAATCACAAAATTAGCCGCCCTATTTGTGCAAGTCTTTTAACCTCATACGTCATACCCTCTCCAATTGCGAATAAGCCTCCTCTCCGACATTAAACAAACCAAGTGACTTCGCTTATTTCTCCTTGAAAAAAATAAAACTCTTCTCCAAAGTCGTCACCCCCGGGGGACATATCTGTTTGGGATACTTATCGTTCGAGTATCTCATTCAAGAACCTCTCAAGTGAATCGAATTTTTTGACATTACTATATGATATGGAATATTTCAAATAGTTTTCCATGTTAATCCTGCTATATCCCGAAAAATGCTCCTATTCAGCACAAAAAGGAGAAACTTCTTATAAACTTGCCTTCGTGCGCCCGTGTATCCACATAACAAAACAGTAACAACCCCCTGCGAGTCTCAACTTTCACCCTATCAATAAATTTTAGTCTTGCACATCGCCACCTCACTCCGCAAATATAGCCTTGCAAGACATGTCCTTCGATATTCGTTTAAACTTGAATAAATCACCATCTTGTTTTTTTTTTTTTGCTTTCTCCATATTCCCCTTTGTTTATTTTTTGTTTGCACTGTGTTTACCTATACCAAGGGTATACATGTGTATTGTAGGTGGATTAGATGGCAGAATACGGTGAGGTGGATCGGAATATCGGAAACTGTAAATAAATAAAATGGATATAAAATATTGTTCGAGTGGCCATTGTATGAGGTCGTAAATCGATTGGATTTTTGTTGTTGCTTATTTTCTTTTCACTACCAATCGTGCCCACATCACGTGTGTCGAGTCGTTTTTATATTATTTGATACATTTGCCACTTAACTAGGACATTGCGAGCAAGAGGGATTTAAACATGCTGGCGGTGGTGGTGGTAAAGAGGAAGATGCGAGTGTTGATGGAAAGGGTGTGTGGAAATTACAATCAATTCCTTTTGCTTATTTCTTAATGTGTTTCCTTGTTGTGTGTCTCCTTCCGCAGTTTCATTCTATTCTTCTCGCCGTCACTTGACCTGATTTTTATTTTTTTTTAAAACAGTCTTTGTTTTCTAAGCTCACGAATATGGAATGACAGGGCGGGGGAGAGTGACAGTTCTGCTGTGAATGGTGTGAATGACATGTTCGCATTCGTTTAAAATGTATTGTCGTCTAAACAATGGGACTGTGGAGCGAAGAGGGGTAGGTTGTTAAGATCGGACCGGAATAGAGTTTACTCTCAGTTTAGAACTCAGTTCGACACCCAGATGTCGATGAGGGTGGGCAATTTTTCAAAAATATTTATTTAGTGACAACTTGTCACAATGCGTTTTACATATTTCGAGCTTTGACAATTACATCTGTCTTGACATAAGCTCTGACAGATAAAATTGGTCCCCTAAACTTGCCATTAATGTTTCTGTTTTTTGAAATATGATTCTTAAATGACTTTTTTGACGCTTCGCACTTATGGAAAATTTAGATCTGTTCCTTTACTTTTAAATCTTACGAATTTTTACGAATTTGTGCGAATTCTTACGCATTTTACTCAATTGTAAATTCGTAAAAGAGAGCGGCTTCAAGAGAGCAAGATTATTTCCCCTCTTACTAGTTTTTACTCAACAAATTTCTTTGCGTAAGAATTGAAACAACTGTCAGTCGCCTGAAAATTGACAGCTGATTTGAACTTGTTGTTCTTTTTGGCATTTGGGTGGAATATTCCCATCTGTAATTTTTCACAGGTTACTACAAAAGCGTTCCTTAACTTTTGCGTAAGTTTCCCTCTCCGAGAGTGAATTCATTTTCTCCGCTGTCATTTTGACAGTCTTTTCCATTTTTACTACAAAAGTAAAGGAACATATTTTTTATTTCTCTTTCAAATCTCCTCAAATAGAAAGTCATGCGGTGTAAACAACGATAAAAAAAAAGCTGTCATCTGTCAAAAAGCTTCAGGATTTACAATAAATTTTTATTGAAAGACACAAGTGTAAAGAAGCCTTAACTAGGTTGATATACAAATAGGGTAATCATTCATACATGTGAATAATAAAATGTTTCCCCTGACAGCACATTTCAACATACAATGTTGTCAACTATCTGCCCAACGTCGCAGTGTTCTTTTGTAACGTCAGTGCAATGCCTGCCTTTATGCTGGTTAACTGCCAATATATGTAATCAAATGTCGCAGTTGTCATGTCTCAGATAAGTATAAGTGTGCATCAAACCCCGTCAAGTACATCAGTATACTTGAGAGAATCGTAAAGTATATTTATTCCATGCTATAGTGCACTGAAGTCCATAAAGCAGTTCCCTTTTAGCCCAATTTGTGGGTTTTTTGTGGTGAATAGCTTCAGGGTTTCACCAATACTAAGAAGTCTATAAAAATACCATAAATACCTGTGCCTACCTGTTCTGCATTAAATTAGCCATCAAAATAAAACGAAGTAACCGAGGGTGGATATTTGTATTTCACTGCCCGTTTAACATACATAATAAAATAACAGTAACTACCTATACAAGACGAACAGGAAGTATACACAAACATGACCACAATGGTGAACGCATTCACGTCCACACTGCGGGTGCTATCTACTCTATACTCCAGCGAAAACAGAGCGTATAACTACACATTCATTCAGCGTTCAGCTAAACCATTGAAAGCCATTAGCTTAATGAGCTAGAACTGTCAAGTTGACGGCAATGGCGACGACGACGACTCCGACGCCGATGATGATGATGATGATGACTGCGAAAGAGGGCCAATGGGTGAAGGGCGAACGCAAACAAAATAGAAAAGAGATGGAACACAAACCATATCCATATTCGCATCTTTTGACAACACTGACAGCGGGCAAATACAACTTACCGATCATGATGACGGTGATGCGAAAGGTCAACAACTTCAAGTAACATCAGTATGGGCAAACCGACGCAGTGCGTGCGTATAGTTCAACACGCGCCTAACGATGAATAGAAAATGGGGAAAGCCCAAAAGACGGACACACAATAAATCATATTCAACTAGCTAGCATATACCCACCCAGTGGGTGAGTTTGCGTCCTTTTTTTTTTGTCATCTCCCAGTCAACCCTTATCACAGTCCGACTTGGAGCAATCTTTTCATTCGGCCGGGTGTAGATTATCGTAATCCATTTTACCATAGACTTAGCGGAGTATAATTATATACACCCTCTCTACCCTTGTCCACAAATTGCACACTTGGTGGTGGGTCTGCTGAAAAGCACAGGATAACTTTACACTGTGTGTGCCCACCGCTGCGGAAAATGTATACCGTGGAATTTTATTTAATCGCCGATTTTCGATAGTTGCTTTGAATATTGATTTGGGGCGGGCGGCGCGGTTCATTGAATTGGCCGCCATGGGTATGGGGGGTAAAATTGACACACTTTAGCCGGCGAGGATTTATCCGCATGTAAACGTAAAATATGCGGCAGATATAAAGCAGATATATGATGGCAGCATTTGCGACCGCACACGCCAACCGCAAATTAATTAATTTTCAGCGGAATTCAATCGAGGTGATGGAGGTAATTTCTACCGAATTTTATTGGCAGCAGCAAAAAAATTGCATTCCCATCCTTGGAGTTGTTATTTCGAAAAAAAGGGAAACGCCACGAATTAAAAGTTAATTATGTGTGTCGTTTGGCGGGTTATGTTTCGTAAACTGAATACATAGCGAAGGCATGGGCCACTTAACTTGACCAACAACTGTCACATCAAGCGACGTTGACATCTTATTTGCGATGTGAGTACCAGATTAGGAATAGGTCAAGAACTTGCCTTCTTTCTCTAGAATGAAGACAGTTCTTTGACCAACTGTCTGAGACTTGAAAGCTTAAGTTCAACTGTCATAAAGATATAAATCAGAAGATTGTAGTCCTTTTCAGTTGTTTAATTTAGGTTAGGTCTCACTTTTACATGATATTTCATTATACAGTCGAATCCTTCTAAGTGGAACCTCCTTTAAGTCGAATTTGCCTCAACTCGAATTTTTCCAGAAATACCTCCAACTCGAACTAATTTTTATCTTCCGTGAAAATTCGACTTAGAGGAATTCGACTGTAATACATTTTTCTACCCACCGTTCTTCAGGACTGTCAAATATCTATATACATAAAAGAGTAGCGTGATTGAGTTGACAGACATCGTAGAGGCCAAACTGCTAAGCGTAGGTCCACTAGCTGTGTAGACGCCCACTAAGAAGGGATTTTTCGATACGACCCTCCCTAGCCCATTTTTTAAAGAACTTTTTTATTTTTTACATTATTTAACGAAACCTGCTACAGTAAAACCCGGATAAGTGCCTCACATTAAATTCCCGTTCTGATAGGTACTTATGCGGGTAAGCAGTTATAACAAAAATCCGCCTTAAGTGCTCAGAATTTTGGTTCTCAAAAAAGGTACTTATGCGGGTTAGGCACTTAAGCGAGAGGCACTTATCCGGGTTTTACTGTATTACATTTAATAAAACTTGGGCAATCTATAAAATCTTAAACTGCTCTTTAGCAAATATTTCCCCGAGTATTTTAAGCCATAATTTATCTTTCTGCTCCTTCCAGAGGCTGAGCTAGAAGAAATTAAAGACAGATGTTATTTAATCAACAAGAAATTAAGAATGATTCGTCGATTGCCAGCTCTGCTTGGAGGTGGGTGGGTTCAGTAGACCGTACAGCGTACACATGGAAAGCATTATAGATGGATACACATACCCAAACTTCCAGGTCCCAGCGCCAGTGCATTCGGTTTCGGTTAAATTGTTATGACTTGACGTTCCATATTCCATTCCGTATCGGTTTGGGACTTGGGGCTGTGTTGAGTATGACTGAAATGAATAATAATTGCAGATTCGCAGTCAATGCGTTCGTTCAATGTACATAGCTATTTCAGTTCAATTCTGTCTCATTCTCATGGCGTATTTTTTATTTCTATTTTTTTTTAATCGGAAAATTGAACGACAGGTCGAAAATGGTATTGAACATCTTTTATACAAAGAGTAAAATAAATGCTTATACAGTAATCCCTGGATTGTTGCGTCGGGAAAGTTTACAATTTTCAACGCAATTATGAGTATCCCGGTTAAGTGTATTGTCGACACAATAAGGAAAACCCCGCTTTATTGCATTGCAAACGCAATAAAGCATTGACCATTGATGTGACAAGTGTCTTTGATTTTGTTAAAGCTGTAAGCACAAAAAGTTTTCAATGTTATCGTTGTGTGTGTTTATTTAACCGGGAGATTTTTTATGACGTTTAATGAGAAGATTTACTTTTTGTAGCTCAATTAACCGGGTTACGCATTTAAACGGGAAAAGTTATGCACATTTCTTATGAAATGTTTTGTTTGCTCACCTTTCGGATGAATGAAATGAGCAACGCAATTAAGCGAGGGTCACTTATCGCTGTTTCTTATATGTTATCGGAGAAATTGTCTTAGCATTAGGTGGACGTATACTAAGGAATATGGCTTACCCACTTCAAGTGGACCCTGAAGGAGACTAACTATGATGTTCAGGCTTTGGACTAAACACTTACACTAAAATTGATAATCCTATAGAATGGTTTTGCGAACGCGCGATTTTTACCCCAAAGAATGATCAATCTGCGTTCATCAATGACATCTTTCTTAAGTCCTCTGACGGGGAAGAAGTGGAAACAAAAATATTGTCTATAAAGAAATCCTTAAAAAAAAAACTATTTAAGTAGCATTTTTTTCTGAAAGAGTACATTTCAAAAGAGTGCAACGCGGACGAAGTGCTAGTATAACCTATAAAAAATGTCAACCAAACAAAATCTACCCGAAACTTTCACCACCACCCTGTATTTTAGTTCAGCTTTAAGGCGCCTGTTACATCCACACTTCCAGTTAATTTAAAACGTCAACTACAAGTTGGTTCACCTGAATATAAATTTGTCGGTGTCTGATTATTATACAGACTGTAAAACTCAAGTTGACGTAGATACTGTAAGAATTCCAACGAAAATAATCTGACGTAAATGCACATGTGATAGCTTAAAGTTGACGCAATTTCGACGTCATCCCCCACCATCAGTCACAGAAAAAGTAAAAACAAATAAAAAGGTTTATTTCACTTCACTTATGGGGTTTTCGCGAGTGAATTTGCATCCCATTTATAAACTTCATCGCCGCACTAATTACACTTATTAAACTCGCAACTGTCAGAATCATGAAAATAAAATAATTTTTTTTTATCACAAATTCATATGCATGCAATAAAGGCCAAAAAAATCCCACTTAATCTTCAAATGGAATGGAAAAATGCGAAAATCTGGAATCAGGTAGCAGAAAGTCAGGTAAAAGAGATAAAAAAAAATATGTCCATCCCAAATCCAGTTGGTGTACCGTATATACCGGGCTAAAGTCCATGCATATATAGCTTTTCCAGTGAGCTGCCGCTGCTGCACGTTTGCGTTTCCATTTGATTACCAGCCAGACCAACGCCACACGCCAACTTTTTTCAAGGGGCACTCCTCTCCGCTGGTGTACTGGTTGTCTGTTCGTTTCGTATAGCTCGCGTCAATTCGGAACTGCGTTTGGACTTTCCGAGATGAATATCCATTCGTTTGGCTAGATACAATTTGCCCCTCTCCCCCTATCGCCTGATGATGCTTCTTTATACTCTACTCCGTTTGGCAATTGTGGAAAATTAAAACGAGAGAGAACTGAAAAAAAAAAACCAACAAACGACAGCGACGTTCGTTTTAGCCATGATTGGCGTAAAACGTGGTTGCGCTTGGTCCGGGACGGGACTGTCTTCTCTTTGCATTTTCTGGCTGACTTGTGTGTGCTTCGTGTTGTTTTCTATTAATGGTCATGTTGTTGTGTGTGTGTGTGTGTGTGTGTTTTCTTTCTCTGTAAAAGTCGTCGAGTCTATAGGGAAGGAAAAATGTTGGGTGAGAAATTGCTGTACATTGTTTGGAGGGGTGAAGGATGAGATGGGCGGAAAGGTCTTTTGTGTTCTCCCATTTGCGTGTGACTATTAAGAGTGTTTTTTTTTTTATTTGCAAAACTGATATTAGTCAGACTGAAAATAACTTTGAGGTGGGTTGTTATATTTTATTTTATTGTTCGTGATAGTGGGTGTTAAGCACAAAGGTAAATGAAGCAGCCATTCGGGGTGGAATATCACTTTAATTTAGTCCGTACCACATAAACATACAAAATGTGTTTGTTTAGGCGAGGAACAATCAACCCGGCCCATAGATTAGGACGATCTGAATGGATTACACATGTTTGTCAAGTTTGGCTTGAGTTTTTCGTGTCTCTAGGGGCCGTGGTTATTTATTTTATGCCATAAATTCTTTAGTTTGAGCGAGTCCTCAGCGGTATTCGTCTTTGTCAAGATTACCAACCATCCTTAACGAAGTTTTTACAACACTTACCGTCCTTAGAAAAGAGTTTGCTAGCCAAGGCCGTGTAGACCAGGGAAGCTATTTATTGTAGACCTTTGCTTAAAGGAATAGTCAGTAAGCCAAAAGTTAGCTGACGATGGAGCCATCTTATAAAAGGTGGCGCAAAAGTCATCACCCTATCAGAAGATGCAATCATTTTTGCAAATGGCAACAAATGTCAATTTAAGTTTGACATTTGAGAAGTTAAAACTTTTTGTGGGGTTCTTTGAAGTCACAAGTCTGTGTCAACGAGCCTCAGTCTTTTGAAGCCTTCAAAGAGAATATCAATCAAGAATGCAAGGACCTATCGCCGGAAGATCAGGCAAGAGTGATGGAAAATGACATAAATGGGGCCCCAATGTCATCAGTTTTGGCGGCGGCCACTTAGCCGATATCATTTTCAAGACATCAACTAAAAAAATTCCAAAAGCATGATTAAAGTTTTTTATTCATAAAAAATGACAGCCAACGAACATCGGGTGACAACTCTTGCGACTGCTTGTAGGTATAACGAGTACTTGATGTATGTTTTATGTTTTAAATGGGAGTGGGTGTCATCGTTAAGTGCTGCCAATTCTCTGATCTACACCGACCTATGCCATTTATTTAAATGAAGAAATGCCTCTCAAGCGTGAAAGTTCAAACATTTGGGATCTACATCGAGCAACGTATCATGACATCAACCATTGTATTAAGTACCTTTTAAAGACCAAGCCATCGCTGATGCCAGAGCGCTTGGTCTGGACAACTGGCAACAACGTGTCCGGGATCGTAGAGGATGGAAGGCTGCAGTGTCTCAGGCAGAGACTCTTCAAGTGTCGGAAGCCCGATAACAACACCTTAAGGAGTCATCGCATGCACTTGATCTCACCCGATTCGGTATTCTAAGTTTGGATAAAGTCGCTTTACCAATACCTGCCTCGACTTTTTGCTACCTTTGACTGTTGCCTTTCAATTCGATCTCATTGAAAGTCATTGAATCAGTTTTCGTTACAAAATACAAGGACAAACCTACAGCACATCCAACTCGGCCTATAAAACTGTACCAACAAGCACAATTACCGCCTCAAACTTCTTGTTCACTTAGCCCCACTGGCTACAAGCTTTTAGACTATACACAAAATAACTATCAACAGTACCGGCCCGCATTGTATTCTAAACCCTTCCATTTACATCTGTTGGTGAGAGGCAAGACAAAAAAAAAGATTGCACAAAACAGAGAAAGTGAATTTGAGCTTACATCATCCCCCCTCCACCGACAACCGATTAACATCCATTTGTTCACTACCCCCGCTTGCTATCAGCCGCACATAGCATCAACCAATATGCACCACCGCACAGCAAGCAACAGCCCCAGGTGGGAAGACGGAATGGAAATACATTTTATAAAGCAAAGACAAAACAACAAAAAAAATGCTCGTAAAACAAAGGAAAGGAATAACAACAAAGAAAATAAGAAAACTTATCTCAGTCGGACATAACCTTAATTCTCCAATGCAGAAACAAGAAAAATTCAAATCCCAGCATATGGAACGACGAAAACAACCAAAAGAGAACGAATAAAATAGAACGAACGAAATAAAATAAAAATAAAAAACCAAATCACAAGTGGTGTAGTTTTCATGGGACAAAAGGGTGAATGCCAAAAGGATTCGAATCATGCTGCTATTCCTGCGACGCGCAGGACATACCACTGCCACAAAAAAAAGGCGGTAAAAATAGAAACAAAAAAGAAACCTCTCCTGGTAAAAAAGCAAAAAAGAAAAAGTTTTAATTTTTACGTTTGTCGGTGAAGTGGATCCCGAGGAATCACCACCACCACCCGAATGAGTGATTGTGTGTAGCTTATATTTATGGGTGGGCAGACACAGCATCTCCGATGACGAGCATGACTCCTATACGATGAAAGGATGTACCATCCCCATCCACCTGCCAGCGTATACAACAAGAAATAAAACTAAAGAGAAAGGCAACAAATCTATTTCAGACGACGACTCTGAGAACTATACGCGCCCGACTTCTAGGACTCTTTGGTAGTCCTTCAGTTTACAGTCTTCCTCGTTTTGTTTCAGCTTCAGCTTCATGTCGTCCTGAATTGCGCAAAAAAAAAAACCGATGTGGGATACATATACCAGTCACAAGTTGGGGGTCGCATTAATGGGGAGGGGAAATGGATAAAAGATGACAGGCGGCAGGCCTTAGGGGGTAAATAGTTCAACTTGAAGTAAAGTTTTTAAGTCATTTTCGGCTTCCTGTGTATATCGTTGTATCGTGTAAGTGAATGTGTGTTTTCTGCCAGACCGCATTTATGAATACCGAGTGAGTGGATTTCTTTTCTATAGCCAGTTTTTCACCCCTTTTTTTCTGGGTTAGGGGCGTGGAAAAATCATTGTAAAATCCTTATATACCTATACATTTATTATATCACTTAGTAAAACAACTCAATTTAATCGTTAAACTGGTGTCACACTGCATGGTTTCCTTTTGGAACTGGCTGTGCTCAGCCGGAAATGTCAATCGGATTTTGTAGAGTGGGTAATTCGTTTTGTGTGTATCGAGGGAGCGATGAATGTCGAATTGTTGTGGATATCGATGCGGTATTTATACATGTCTTAGCAGTAGGAGGTGACATTTGCAGGGATTTTCTTTTCTTACATTTATTTGAGCGTCGAAAATCAAGACAATTTTAGGTAATTTCAATTACATCTGTCAGAATACGACTGCCGATGGAAGGAAAATTGACGTTCAACGATTTTTGTAGAGTTCTGCTTGAGAATTTTCCCTAAAAAGGGATATTTCTCAATCAAACCGCAAAATAAGGCCTGTTTTTAATATCGAAGACATCCACCTAACAAACATTTAACAAAAAGTACCTGTAGACTTTCAGTTTTCGAATGCGATGCCCATCTCAAATAGGAGATCATTCCCCATTCCACGATCCAAAATGACATAAATTGTAGAATCTATTGGAAAACTTTACAAATTGGCAATTTGACAATTAATTTCCAATACAATGGCCGCGTTCCTCTTCCCGCTAGAAGTCTAGCACAAAATATCCCATTTGGAGGAACGGTCGCGTTATAAGAGCCCTAGCGCCAGTGGCAAATTTTGCAAACGTTTGAACGATTTTCCTTTGACTGGTCGCTTTTTTTTCTCTCTCTCTCTCTCTCTCTCTCTCTCTCTCTCTCTCTCTCTCAATGCAGCGGGTAGTTTTGCGCTAGATGGAGAAATTTCCCTAAAAGGGATATTTCACAAAAAGTGTTACATGTCTAGTGCCAATGGTGAAATGTCAATTTTTTTTATATGAAGTTTGACATGCCGCTGTTTATCTAGCGTCTAGTGGAACGCGGCCATTGACTGGTCGCATCGTTTCTCTCTTTCTCTTTCAATGCAGCGGGTAGTTTTGCTCTAGATTAAAATATTTCACAAAAAGTGCTAGATGTCTAGCGCCTATAGTGAAATGTCAATTTTTTATATGAAGTTTGACATATAAAAAGTGGAACGCGGCCAATAGTTTCGCTCCATTTGCAAACATGGCCGACACATGCATAATATGATCTGTCAATCTGAAAGTTGGGTAATAAAATGCCATGCCCATTTTTGGCATTTAGACAAATGTCATTCCACAGCATGTCCGATGCTCAGCTAAATAACAACCATCTCTTTCTTTTCCATTCCTGAAGACGTCATCAATTTGTCACCAATATATTAATGAACATTAACCCCTTTCTGACTCAATTACATCTGCCAAAAACAAAACACCTCCATTTTGCTCCTCTAATTAATTTCGCGCTTCATTCGCCAACTAGGTACAGAGACAGACACCCATATAGATATGTGGTTGCCAATACACCTTGAAATAATATTCTATTTTCATTACTCATTTTGTGAAAGTAGGTAGCACTTTTTCCCGCGCGAAATTCTCCACATTCCCTATCGCCCACATTTTGTGTTATTTCTGTCAAAAAAGAAAAAACCAAGAATATTCATCTTAATTGATGACACACAGTGAAAGAGTACATTTTTGGTGTACGTCACGACGAGTTCTTTCTTCTTTTGTATTTTGTATTTTGTATTCCTTGCGCGCTTTACTCTTTCTCTCACCATTAAACAGAACAAAAAAAAAAAACCGTCGTCAGCTCAAGTGGAAAAACAAAACAAATCGCAAGGACTATTCTGACAGATGGGTTGGTGTGGAATGACATTTTTAAACTCACATAAAAGAAATGCGCTACCGAGGGAATGATTTATGACCTATGCACTAGGAGTAGGAGGGTGGGAGCGCTGCAATAATTATCGTGTTGAAAACGCACACGCAGTTTGCACCAATAAAATAATGGTTTAATGTTAATTTGTCATTTAATGGAATGTCAAACTATGGCGGCAATAAAATCGAAAATTCAACTCGCTTAATCCTTTTATTGGCACCCGGTGAATTGTGCGAGTTTACGTAATTAAGTTTGTAGGAAATTTGGGTCCGCCATTCTGAAAATAGATAGGTACAGGATAGAGTTAAATTTTTTGACTAATTTATGGTTTAAAATTCTAATGATGCGTCGACGCCAATTTATGTGACAGCCTTTGTTGCGCTTGTGGTGAAAGTAGTCATTTGTTTTTGAACTAAGTTTTACAAAAACGCCCCCAGTTTAAGTGGAATTTCCATTTCCTTTTGATAATCTTACAAAAGTGACACAGACCTTAATTTTTTTTCATAACGGACTTTTTGACATGTGTCATTTAAGAGCGTATTTGTCATAGGGTCGCTTGAAATTTTGTACTTTTTTATCATATACGATGCCTCTTCTACTCGTATCCATTGCAAGTACAGAGGAATTTTAAAGCAAAGTTCTAAACCTTTTTAATAAGGCTTCTTTTCTTTAATATAAATATTCTTCGGGGGAACTAGGTTCTGAGCAGTAAATATTCTGGAGTCTGTACTACAGGGGTCTCCGGTTGAGCCCCCGAAAAACACAAAAAACAAATAAGAAAGCTTAAAACGCAAGCCAGTTAAGTACTTGTTAGAAGGTTGTCCTAGGGTCCTTCATGCATTAGACCTTTAGCCCCCCACCTACCGTTGAATTTCGTCTTCTGTGCGGACTCCTGGAGTTCTAGATCATGATCAGGGATCGAATCGCGTCGTCCGTGAAGGAGCATACCCTGACGGAATTTCTTTCTGTTTCACATGTAAAATACACTTAATTCCGTGAACGTGAAGCTCGCCTGGCGCAGTGGCTTAGTGGTTAGTGTGTTGGACTACTAAGCGAGGGGTCCCCGCTCGAATCCCGAAAGAACCAAATTACATCTAAAGGTTTTTACCACCTGCGCCACCTATCGCGAGCGTCTGGCAAACATCCGAGAGTAAAACTGTCATGAAAGAGCTTCTCAAATAGCCGTTTGGACTCGGCGTAAAATTGTAGATCCCTTTCATTCGTCCCAAAAATTGAAAACCCACACAAAACGAATGGTTGTGAGAAGCTAGGCCTTGGGTCCCACAGACCTGTCGCGCCAAAATATTTATTTTAATGCAGTTCTACGCTTTACATTTACACTGGACAGATACCAACATCAAACGTCATCCGCAAATGCATTTAGCCAAATAAATTCTATAAAGAAGCAAAACCGCATTCCACTAAATACACAAAAATGGAATATTTAGCAAATCGGTAAAACAAGGACGTTTGTCCTTTGTCTTCCTAGTGTTTACTATTTCATTTCATGTTCTCCGTGTTTGGTTTTCATTTCCTGGGAACGAGACGGCATGGCTTGGCTTCACAGTTTACCCGACATGCTCTCCGTTTTTCTTTTTCACTTTGCTTTTTTTTTGTCCTTTCGCTTCATTCCCTGGTCTTATTTTCAAAACTCTAAGGACATCAGCCAAAGCCAAAGCGACAAAAAGAAACGAAAAAAAATTGATTAAGTTTAAGAAAAACCCAGTTGCATCTCCACTCTTCAACTGCAGTTCTATGATGAAACGGATACTTCCCATTGGTCCCCCCTTGCTCTCGCTCTAATTGACGGAAAAGACTTCCGTTCGTGTTCTTTTTTGCTTCTTCTCCCAATTGCATGTTTTTTTTTTCCTCCTTCGCCTTTGAAGTTCCTACTTTTTTGCGGTTGTCCTAGGGTATGTTGGATTTTTCCTGTTCACCCCCCTTTTGATTTGCTTTCGTCGGAATCAAGACACGCGTCCTTGGGATTTGATTACACACGACTAGCGTAAAGTTTACACACAGTTTGGTGGTCGAATTTTTCTCCTTCCATTCGTTATAGCAACAAGAGGTTGCGTTAGTTATCTAATCGCTTTTTTCCCTTTAACCACAGAAAAATGAAAAAAAAACAACAGAAAAACCCCATAAAGCGGATTCTAGGATGAGACTGAAAATCCTTTTTTCTGTAAACAGAGGAAGCAAAAAAAAAAAACATTATTTAATTAAAGAAGAAAAATCTCCATGGTGGATTATTTATCGCTTTATTTTTGTTTTTAGTTTCCGGTGCGGCAAAAAGAAGAAATTATCTCTACTTCTTATTTTAATTGCAGGTACTACAGACCTTAATTTAAATATAATTAATTGCAAGCGAAAACGAATGCAAGAAACCTAAAATCAAATCAAAAATAAAATGAAACCAGTGCATTTATCAAAACAAAAAGTAGAGGCCTAATTGTGTGCAACCCCCCCAAATGGGCATCATCGTGTATAATTTTTTTTTCTACGTGAATTGAGAAAGAGCATAACAAAATCACAAAAAAAAACAACAAAAGAAAAACGAACAAACACCGAAAGGGTGTTAAAACTAAAAAAAACTAACAAAATGACTTTTTGTAAACTCTGACCAAACTTGAATTCTATTCCGAAAGGAAGTAAAACAAAAGGAAAAACACTAAGCAAAACATCACACGAAATTTGCAAGAGAGAGGGAGACACATTTTGTTCTCTTTAATTTCTTTCTCTCTTGTTTTGTGTTCTATAAACTTTTGTTTGACTTTTCCACAAACAAAAGTCAATTTTAAAGAAACAAAATATTATTTCTACACCACAAACCAACACACACACACACGTATAACTTAAGAATCTAATTCTTCGCCGTGGCTTTTTACTTAATTGCGGACGATTTGTGGTCACGCATACAGAGTTACTTGTACAAAGGTAGCTCCTTGATTAGGAAAACAGCAATAAATCAACAGACAAGTAAGTAAAACACAGTTGATTGTGATTGTGTTTGTGTCCTTGTCCTTGTTTGTGCTGTTTATTATTATTCGTTGTTTTTTGTTTTCCTACTGCCTTCTGTGTTCATTTTTGCATTATATTCCATTACTTGGTCCTGTTTTGTCACTCATTTTGCATTTTGCATTTATATTCAATGTTTACATGTGTCCCTTTTTTTTTGATCTCATGTTTGCACACTAATTTTATGCATTACTTATTTTTTTTGTTCTATTTTATTGTTTTATTTTTATTGTTATTGTTGTTACATGTCATATACACATACACATACGTTTTTGAAATCAATCAATTTTCATCCCGTTCGGTCGGGTGTTGATTTAAAGCACGGGTTAGACGTTTTTATTAGGTTTTATTTTTGACAAGAACTCAACAAAATGGCGGACTTTTTGTCAGATGTTTGGATATGCAGGTTCGACATTTTTCCTAGGTTGTATTTTTGACAAGAACTGAAGAAAATGGCGGACTTTTCGTCAGATATTTTTGTATATGAATCAACTTTTGCGACGTTTCCTTCTGTCATCAGATGCAAATGACCATTCTCGAGGTGTTATTTTATGACTTGCAGCGTTCTTTTAGAAAATTGTACAAATGTCAAACGTCTGATCAATCGTAATACCTAGGTCCGTGCCTTTACTTTTGTAGTAAAAATGGAAAAGACTGTCAAAATGACAGTGGAGTGGACGAATTCTCTCTCAGGGAGGGAAACTCACGCAAAACTTAAGCAACGCTTTTGTAGTAAGCTGTAAAAATGACAGATAGTTCATAAATGGCAAATGTCAAATAGAACAACAAATTCAAATCGGCTGTCAATTTTCAGGCCACTGACAGTTGTTTCAATTCTTACGCAAGGAAATTTGTTGAGTAAAAACTAGTAAGAAGGGAAATAATCTTGCTCTCTCAAAGCCGCTGTCTTTTACGAATTTTTCGAGTTGAGGAACGACAAAAGAGTAAAATGTGTAAAAATTCGTAAGATTTAAAAGTAAAGAAACAGACTTAATATTTAGCCTGCGCTCGTATTTAGTCATAAGTCTATGCAAATGTCAAAGGAGCTTATAAGTACGGGAACAGTACAAACCAAATTACGAAATTTCAGGGAGCAAACGTCAGTTCATTTGATAAGCTACGACTGTGCACAAAGATCGTGCGATCTGAATTCCTTGGGCTTATTTTTACCGGAGCTGTTCAAAAGTCTGATTAAATGTTAGCTACGCATTTATTCTCGAGATCACTTTGCTAAACTGTTCTGGAAATCCCCTTTATGTAGACAATTCTCAAGCTTTAAAGCATTTAAATGCCATCTAGAATTATGGACGCAATATTATCGGAAATATCTCCTCAAAAATCTAAGGCTACAAAAGTTCTTGCGGCGGCCATTTTTGAACGCATTTATTTTGTATGCGTTGACTTTATATATCCCTAGAGTCTCATTCATCTAACTTTTCAGATGATTGTCGTTGATTGAGCTCCAAAACTAGCAAGCAAAAATAAAATAAAAACTCTAGATAACGTCATACGGAAAATTGGCTTATTAGTCTTGCAAATTAATAGAAATTACGCAGCTTCTAATTTGACAGCTCTGACCCTTGATGGTCCACGACTATGGGATTACGTGGGCTTAAGCTAGTTACAAAAATGATCTACAGTTCCGAAAAATGCTTGAAATCGATGGATTATCCTATTAAGAAAATGCCATAATTTGTGTCGCAACTTAAGCTGGATTACGTTACATTACAGCCTAATTATGGTTCTCCCTGTACATCTATCACGCTTAAGCTTAAGCTAGATAGAAAAATGAACTAAAGTTCCGACAAATGCTGGAAATCTAAGGAAACGTCATAATTTGTGTCACAACTTAAGCTGGAGTGCGTAAGATTACATTCTAATTTTGCATCTCCCTTTACATCTATCACGCGTGTCACATTATCTAACAAATTTCAACATTTGACAGTAATAACATTGAATACGAAAACATTTTGGAACGCGTTTGATGTTCAAAACGTCAGGTAAAATGAAGCTTGCATATTTTGTATACAAGTGCAATAAATTGCACAAGCATCTCTCGTCGATTCGTCCTTCGATTTTCCGCTAATTACTTTCCTAGAAAAAAGGAAAACATGTAACCACGTAGGCAGGTAGATTTTTGAGAATCTCCGGAAATATTTTTTTAGAAAATCCAACGCCAAACAAAAGAGGTATAGGTCCAATAAAAGCGATGATTGTTTTTATTACCGAACGCTGACAAATGCAAATTCGGTGTACTTAGGTAGAAATTGGAGTTAAGATCAAAATTGTTAGTCCTAGAAGAAGGAGACAGAAGAGTCAGC
This sequence comes from Cheilosia pagana, assembly GCA_936431705.1. NCBI lineage: Eukaryota > Metazoa > Arthropoda > Insecta > Diptera > Syrphidae > Cheilosia > Cheilosia pagana. Next base: position 3,016,707 of record OW386169.1, read on the forward strand.
GAAAATGCGTATATATAATTCGAGAAAACTGGTGCAAATTTAGTCTATTATTTGACTTTGACCAGTGCGGATTATTTATCGATTGACAACGATCTGATAACCACAGTGACTTAAGTTTTTTTCTCGACCAGTTATTTTGACAAGTGATTGAAGTGTTCATCATGTACAATAGGTAATTTTAATTCTGTGAAGTTTGAGTGATATATTTCGCATAATAGGAAAAAATATTGATATTGGAAGAAGACTGATTTCCAGATTTTTTAAAACACAGCCACTTCCGACCTTTTTCTTTGATAGTTTTTATCGTACCTTACTTCAAACAAATCAATGAGACATCATCCTCTTTCTCACATCTTCTCGGCTCATTTTTCAGACATTTCCAGAAAATTTGCTACATCAAATAACGGCCTTTGCTTTGTGTCACAGCGTATACTGCGAGCGTGACACGTGACACCATACATAAAGTCATTTCAAAATGCAATTAATTAATTTATGTTTGTCTTCTTATCGTGTGCGCCACCACATCTCGCTTGCTTGCCCCAATTTATCGCCTTTTTGTGTTGCACGTTACAAAATCATCTTTATTCCATAACTAATGAGATTTTTGTCTTTTTCAGAATGGAAGACTATGACCGCCGAGAGCGTAGGGAACGCGATAAATTGGCCCGGCAACAAGTGCACAATCCTGATCGGGAGCAAGCTTTATTTCGTGAGCCGATTAGGGTAAGTGACACGCTTGCAGTTGCAACAAGGTAGAGCTTAACTATATTTCTTTTCCAAAAGGTTGATCCATCTGAAGGCGATCATATCATCACCAGTAAGCTGGGTGACTTTTCAATGGCCAAGACACTTATCGAGCAGAAGGGTTTCATTGGAATCACCTCGGCTCGTAGACCACCTCCAATGCAACCACCGCCTCAACCGATGCCACCGCAACAAGCGAGTAGCATTAGTAATAATCGCCTACCACCGCCGTCACATCACTACCAACAGCAGCAGCAGCAGCAGCAGCAAACGCAATCGCGTTTGCCCTACATGAAACAGGCGGACAACAAACCGCCATATAATGGACGCGGCGGTTATCCCGGCCAGCCGATTAAGAACGATATTCGTTCGAGTAGTGGCATGGCCCCACCCAGAGGACCACCGCCATTATCTTCGTCGTCGTCGTCTTCGTCTTCGTCTAATCTATTGCCACCGCCGGCTACTTCGATAATGCCCAACGGTCGGCAGGGAGGAGGCAGCAAAATGTCGAGCAGTGGTCTGCATGGGCCGTCGCCTTTGCTCAATGGTCATTTCTCTCAGCCATCGATACCAAATATGCACAAAATAACCCAGGAGAAGGACATCAATTATATTCTCAGCGAGATGACGACATCGGTGACACCTTTGACTGAGATTAGCGCAACGCCGCGGATGCAAATTGAGAACTATGACTTAAACGGGCCGAATAGGCACAAGTATTCAGTGGCTCCGCCGATGCCCAAACCGCCAAAGGAATCACCGGTTAAACGTGAGTTAAACCTTATCTAACGAAAGCCAGCGGCTATTTTAACGCGATATTCTTTTTCTACTTTTCAGCGGCCAAAGAGAAGATGTTGGTGTCAAATTCAACGTAAGTGTCACGATTTGTAGCGAAGAATTTACAGGCAACAACTAATAAACGTAATTTTGAACTTTCTTCCAACAGCGTTCTCGAGCACGACCTGGAACTTTCCGAAAGTGATGACGAGCGCAAGAAGCAAACTTCTGTTGACCAGTACGTCAATCACGATCTCAACTCTGGCACAAGATTTCAATCAATTCTTATTTCTTTCAGGATTTCTCCGTTGAACTCTAGCGAAAGCTCCGAATCGGGCTCCAGCGAATCGGGTAGCGAGGAATCAAATGGCACCAAAGGCGATGGCCCACCAGCACCACCCCAACCTTCGATTCAGTACAACTGGAACCTGAGTCGTTTCTTCAATAAGCAACAAGCGACGCAGGCACAAAACGATGCATCACCGGGTGGCGGCGTCGGCGGCATCATGCCCCCAACACAAATTCCTGAGCCAAACATAAAAAATGAGCCATCGCTGCCAGTGGACGATCATGACCACCATCACCTTGGGGCGTCGTCAATATCTCCACTACGAGATCCACCGATTCTGGGCCATCACCCCATTATGAATCACACGCTGCCTACCATTGAGGACATCAAAAAGGAGAGCGATTCGTTGTTCCCCAATCCGATGAAAATACTTCCGCCGACGATAGGAGAGTTCGTCACCATCCAACCGGAGCAGATTAAGAACGAGTCCTTCGATAAGAGCCCCTCATCGAGTCCTATTCATGATGAGAAGCAAATGTATGCCGTCGAGTCGGATCAGTCGTCGGCGATTTTTGAAGCCGCCGCCGAATATGAAGGCATCAAGCCGCTCTCTGGTCTGAGTGATAGTAGCAGCAGTGAAGCGGTTCCAGAGCCAGAGAAGCCAGTATTGGCTCCACCATCGCCTCCACCGCCAATTATTGCTGTAGTTGCGCCCACAATCCAAAAGCCTTCACCCAAATTGAGAAATTCTCCTCCGGTTGTTGGGAAGAAGCGCCGGAAACGACTACCCAAAGATAAGAAACAATCTGGAATGGACTGTTCCAGCGACGAAGAGGAGGGCGAATATTCTAGTGCGGTATCACCAGCTAAGTCCGCCGGCGATGGCCCTGAAAAACGCGGTCCTGGACGACCGCGTAAAAACACTCCCAGTGGAAACATTAGCTCAGCATCATCGACGAAGGGTCCAACGCTGACGGCAAAGAAGGACGTCGGCGCTGTGAAGAAAACCACCGCCAGGCGGAGAATGTCGCGACAGAATTCGACGCAGAAAAACGTCAAAAGCAGGGCAATCATCGAAACATCAGATCCCAGCTCCTCAGACGACGACGGTAAGGTTGGTCGGGTGCTGCCAACCAAAGCAGCGAAGAAGGTTAATGTACCAATGATGTCAGCGATGGTGTCGAATCGGCGACCATCTGTCAAGCATGACGTTGTAGTGCCTATAGCTATACCTGCGGTCTCAAATCGACGGATAGTGAAGCAGATCAACAAGCGGATACCGGTCGAGAAGTCATCATCGGACGACGATGACAAGAGTGACGATGAGAAGGACACTTCTTCGTCATCGTCCTCCTCGTCGGATACTTCAATCGATGAGTGAGTTTTTTTTGTTTAACCCTTTAGAGTCGTTGCTAATTTTTTCTTTCTTTAGCCGCCTATCGCCCCAACCACGCATTGGCAATGAAAATGCGACACACATTGGTGCTACGGGACCCGGCGGCAACAGCAGCTCCCATCGACATGTATACTCGCCAATGAAAAAGGCCCTCAGCAAGAGCAAAGTCTCTTCGTCCTCCTGCAGCGATGATCATTCCGACAGCGAAAGTGAAGAATCTAGAAGAGATAAGGTATGTCTCATATCGTACATTTGGGGCAACCATTTTTTAAGGAAATTCTTCTTCCGCTTCTCTCTTTCCAGAAAATCCGTGATAAAACAAAAAGTGATAAAAACAAAAGTGATACCTTAAGAAAACTCTTCAATCTGAAAGATGGTGGCGCCAAGAACAAAGGTCAAGTGCTCATCGTTGACAAAGAAGAACTACAAAACCAAGCCAAGGAACAACAGCTCCACCATCATCAGCATCAGCAGCAACAACAGTCGACTGTGGCTGCCCCAAATGCAGCGACAGCAAACACTCATCACCATGAGAAACTCTTATCACCGATAGCCTTTAAATCTAATAGTAGTAATAATAGTACTGAAAATCTTATACAGCAGCAATCAATTCTAAATTACCCAACAAACGGAAGCAACAACAGCACCATCAACAGTCATATTCTTAATAATTCTAGTTCTAATTCTAATCATAGTACGAATAGCAATATTAACAGCAATCTACAACAGCAGCAGCAGCAGGAGCCGCGATTGAAGTCGCCAAGGATGATGACGCCCACTCAGCAGCAGACGCCAACAGGGGTGGGTATTCCAGCGAAAACGCCTGACCGAAGTTCCGTAGAACGGAAACTGAGCACGCGAATCACGACTCCGACACGGACGCCAACGAGAACACCAACTCGAACGCCGACACGCACCCCAACGCCTACAACACTCGCCACCATCACCTCGCCGCATTTATCTCCAGCAACAGCTGGAGGTCCAGTAATTCCACATCACTCGTTGATATGCAAGATTGAGCTGTCGCGCTTGCCACGGGTCAATCCGGACTGGCAACTCAACACGTATCGGATATACGGGCTAAGTCCTCGCATCAGTAGTCCGGTGGCTGGAGATGCAATACTCGCAGCTGATTTGGCGGCAAGTAGTCGACTAAAGGCGAGACCCAGCGGCGGTGGCAGAACTCCGACGGCTGGTGCCAAGGGACCATCGACAAACGGCGGCCTAAGTGAGAGTGAGACTGCAAACTTTGCGAAAACCATTGACGGTACGGATCGCGGAGGTGGGACGCCTCCAAAGCCCGGTGATTTTGCTGAGAAACATCTGCCAGCGCAACATCATCAGCCGCACAATGGATATATCGTGGGCAGAGTGCCCCCGACCGGTGACATCAAGCACGAGAACATCAAGTACGAGCACGATGAGTACAGTGAGAAGTACAACATGTACAAGTTGGGCGTCAAGCAGGAACAACAGATCAAAAACGAGTACAAGCCGGGCAATGGCAGCGCCAGTGTCGACGGCGGAATGATTGGGGTCTCACCACAAATGATGATTGAAGAGAAACAACGACCGATATCGCCTTCTTCATTGAGCAATAGCAGCGGCAAAGATGAGTACGCCACGGCAACAACGAAACCGCGCAGGAAACGAAGTTCTAGTTCGAGTTCTAGTCCATTCAAGGACAAGAAACGGAAGAAGGACAAGGACGTGCAGGTTAGTATTATATTTCTCTCTCTTTTTGGCACAGTTTTTCAATGTTATTTTTTCTTTTTTTACAGAAGGACATGCTCGAACAACTTCCACCAACTAATCACGATCGGTTAATGGACAAGCCAGCGCAAGTTAGACCAGCCAGCGTTGCGGGTTCCGCTGCCATGCCAAACGTACCTCCCTCACAACAGCTACTACCACCCACAACGACATCCACAGTGGTGCCTCAACCTGGCTTGTTTCCGCCGCACCAGGTCACAAATGTCGTCCCGCCATCACAACCACAACAACAGCAGCAACAAGCGCAGGGTGGCCCTGTCGTATCGCGGGTCTATCGGTCGTACTTTGAGCGAAACGACGACGTCATGGGCGAGGGCCATTGGTTAGCAGAGACTCAAGCTCTATTTAAAGACTTAATTACTCAATGCAATCTTTACAGTGATGCTAATCTTCTTGAAGAAGCGGTGCGCCTGAAGCGTGCAGCCGACAGAGAGACCAACTCCTTCGCTCAAGTCACACTCTATCTGGAAGCGGTGCTATATTTTCTCCTTTCCGGAGCCGAAATGGAGCAGGACAATCGCACAGAGAAGGCCGCCTGGACCATGTACAAGGACACTCTAGCCTTAATTAAGTGAGTATGGGCGAAAACCACAAAAAAAAAACTGCACACTTAAATTCAACAAAATTGTAACAAACTGTTTGCTTTCTTTTGCAGATTCATTTCGACGAAGATTCGCAATCAACAAACGGCGCCCAACGGTCAGGCTGACAACCACAACAAAGTGGCAATTTTAAGGTGAGCTCTACTTACCCAATAACTGTTGAAAATGTTTTTAACTCGATGTTTCTTTTTATTTCTGCAGCCTTCGATGCCAATCATTGATCTCGCTTAAGCTGTACAAAATGAAGCGTACAGATTGTTGTGAAGTGCTAAAAGTAAGCAACGACTACTTTGCCAAAGGGAGTTCGGAGATCGTCAATGGCAATACACCGTCATCGATATCACCAACAAACTCCGTGTGCTCACAGGTAAGACCAACGAATGAGATGTTATTTCAATAGGGACTAATGTTTTCATTTTCAATAGGGTTCTGGTTCGAATACACCACCTGGTCAAATGGTACCACTCAATGTGCATATCGCTCTGCAAAAGCAAACGCAGTTCTTCAACTATTTCATAAGCTGTCACGACCTATGGGATCAAGCGGATATGCTGGTGAAGAAGGGAAATCATACCGGTAAGTTGGCAGACCTTTTTGTTAAATGGACCCGAGGAATTCTTTCCACTTCATATTTAATGACTGTTGTCCTTTTGCAGATTTCTTTATTGCCCTCGACCACGACCACGGTCCGCTAACACTGCATAGCACAATTGCCGATGTCTTCAAGTACGTCCAAGCCGGACTCAAGAAACTCAAACAGATGAACTCGATGCTATCAAATACAATTAGTTAAAAAACAAACAAACAAAATGTAATAATAACAATTTAGTTGTAATTCTTAGTTTCACAACCACCACCACCACCACCAACATCATCATCATCATTGTAATACAATTATAAATAATAATGACCCTTTTTTCTAATATAAATATATATATTTAAATTTTTTAGAGATATATTAAATTTAATTGTTTACGTTTTAAATGAGAAATTTGTTTTTTATGAAAAATGTTTATTTTTTTAGTTACATAAACGAAAGAACGAAACTGAATAAAAGTCGTTTAATAAACCAACAAAAAAAAACAACAAAATATAATCACATATACTTTATTTTATTTTTTAAGTAGCTGAAACAGAAAAAAACATAAACAAACTAAAGCTATTATAATATAAAATAAATTTAGTGCGTATATATTATTATTAATTACGATTACCATCATTACTTATTGATTGTGTATAGTTATGTAAAAAAAAACAACCAAATTGATTGCTAATCAATTTCAAAATTTATCCAGCAATACGGAAAACAAAAAACAAATCAAATTTAACAACAAAATTCTATATTAAACAATTTAAAATTTAGGTAATTTATACAAAAATAACACTATGTACTTTAAAAAACAAAGAAAATGGAAGAATAAATCAAACAGAGAAACAAAATTATATCTATAATTTAATTATACAAAACAAAAACAACCAAACACACCGTTAGGGAATGTAAGGAGAGTAATATTTGTTGTTTAAAATTTAATTTTAATTTAAAAGGGAAACAAAATAATTGTATAGGTGAAGATTTTCTACTGCGCATATGTATATTTTTGGATTATTCATTAGGTTTAGTTATAAATAAATCTATCTATATATATATGAAGGAAAATACGTGCTTGCGTATTATAAACAAAAATATATATGTATTTAAGTTTGTGTATATTGTAATTGTACAACTTATTGCTTATTGATTAAGTTTAGAACTAGAAGCAAAACAAAAATCGAAGAACTTGTAGATGAAAACCAAAAACTTTTTTCTCTTTATTTTTTTTTTTTTTAAAGTAAACGAAGAGCTAACAAAAATTGATAAACAAAAAACGTAAACACCACACAAAAGGAAAATGTTAAATTTTTAAAAAAAAGCATACACAGTTACGACAAACAACAACACAAAACAAATAGGTATATGAAAGAAGAAACATCAAATTTAATTAAGGAACAAAAAGAACTCCAACTGGGTAGGACGTGTTTGAGGGTCGGGAAATTTACGTCTTTTGTTGGAAATTGAAATTGAATTCGTGGCTTTTATAAATATTTGGGCTGCTGGCATGGGCAACAACTTCCGAGTGATTGATGTAAATATGAATGGCCAAATGATGTACGTTCAAACACAGGCACAAGGGGCGAGCATTAGAAATCAAACGTCATTTACAAATTTGTTGCGAGTAGAGTAAGCGAAGCATATTTTGAATAACGATCCAAAATTTAAATCGTTCCCTTACCACATGAGCTGTATTTTTCATAAAAGAACTATAGAGACGAGTGCCCGTAATTAAAAATTCCAAGTTTTGGTCGTCCTCATTGTTTTTTGCATTCAAACAGCGCATTTTTACAATTATTACCGAGAGTATAACACACGTAGATAAATCCAACAGGCATTTGTAAGATTTGCCGAGTTGTGTTGTTGGATTTTGACCATCAAATAAATAAATAACTAAGTGACGCTGTAAATTCGCTGTTAATTCGAAAACGCCTTGAAATACTTGATGTCGATTACATGGTTCCCTGTTCATGTTAAGTTGAGGCCCTTCTACGGATCAATCGCAGGCGAATGTTTCTATTTAAAAATAGGACTGCAATCGCTCTTCAATATACTTATACTCAAAACTTCCGTAAATGTATTACAACTTCCTGTTTTCCCCTGAGTACCTCATCTAATCATAGTTCCACTCTTATTCCTGGAAAGTATGGTACATCTTCCTATTAAGTGTTCTACATTCATACTCTTCTGTATTTCATAATGTATTGTCTGTTTTTAAATAACAACAATTCGCTTTTTAATCACCATCAACCTTTGGTGAAGAATTTTGCAGATTGCGAAGCCTTCTCCACGAATTCTGCCTGAATCTATGGTCACTTCATTGGAAATTCACTTCCATTTTTGAACGCAGCATCGATATAGAGACTCCCTTTAATTTAAATCGGGTCGGAGTTGATCCCAGGGGTAAATATTACAAATTGTACAACCTATCTGAATAGAGGTATCCCTCTGGCGCCTTGGTTGCTTTCACTATTCCATCGATAGTGGTGGGCTGCTGTTAAAATCCTTCGAGACATGTTTTAGAGCCTATCTATTTTGCGCTTTTTCTCCTAGTCAACCTTTTCGAGTTATCACGTAAGAGCCACCCCAAAAATTTAGCTTGATCCGAATATAAATCGACTTTACCTACTTTACTTACCAATTTAAGTTTCTATTTTACATTTAAGGATCAAATGCAATATTTCCCATGCAAATTTCGCGCAGTTTTGAGCTTCCGTAAGTTAGAAGTCGAGACAAGAGTTTGTTTTGAGTCAAAAGCGATGAAAACACTAAAGCATTAGCTTATAATGATATTTATCTTGCTCAGATTGACATCTGCCTTTCTTTTATATTCCATAGGGGTGTAGAGTATTTATTATTCTTAAAATAACAGTCGCCTCTTTTTCTGCCTTCCATTATGCGTGCGGAAATCCTATTTATGGCATAATATAAACGCCTTCCCACAACTAACCTCTAAATATTTCCAATTTCCAAAGTGTGCAGTAACAATCGTTCTTCTTCCATTACCGAAACATCAAGTACTTGCCCTTTCAGGGATCAATAAAAAGAAACATCACTCCATCGCTCTTTCCCGAGTCTAATCACACAACACTCAGTATGAAATCCATTCTTCCTAAAAACTGACTTCTCACATTGAATTTTGCTGATAAAAACCTCACCAATCCAAATTAAAGTTGTAAATTTCCTAATCCTCAACTACGCAACTACGCAAACTTAAAAAAACAAAACAAACCTTACAACATTATTATATTTTTAGGTAAATTTCTAAAATTTACAAAAGAATAGAAACAAAAATACTGAAATCAACAGAAATAACCAACAAACTATTTTGTAAATACTATTAACAAAAAAAAACAAACATATAACATATGAATAAGGGAATAAAAAAACACAAATAACAGAAAAAATAAAACAAATATTTTACTACTACAACAATATTGTAAAACTTAAGTACTAAGTGAACAAAAGAAAAAAACATAAACAACAAAAATTATAGCAAAAAACTCAAAACATTAAGAAGAAGAAGAAAAATTGTTAAATTAAGTGAAAACAAAAAGTATATATATACATATATATATGATTATTCTATTATACAATTTTATATTATACATAAATTATACATAAAAGAAACAAAAAAAAAAAAGAAGAAGAAAAAACTTAAAACTTTAAGAAAACGAAAGAAAAACCAACAAAGATAAAAAGTGACAAGAAAATCCAATCAAATCCTGTTTTTTATTACACAATTAAACTTAAATAACAAACATTACTTTGTAATTTATATGTTTACTTTCTAATTTTGTTTTGTACAATGCTCTGTTGTTAATTTTTTTTTGATTATTTCTGGGTAGGTAAAATGTACTACGATCCAAATTTGTTAAATATTTTATGAATTGTATTAGTTAATCTTTATTTTCCTCTATATTTGAACTGTTGAGCATAAATTGTTTTTATTCAATTTTGTTTGCATTCGTGAGAAATGCTATTTTTTTTTTGTAATGGAAGGGAAATATTTCTTTTTTTATGTATTTAAAATATTCTGCTTGTTTTTTTTTTATTAGGTACCTAACTATTTTACTATTACATTTAAATAATTTTTTTTTTACATTTTTCTGCCTTATGTTTTTTTTTTGATTTTATAAATTAATTTTATTTTATTTAAGTAAGTTAAATGTTTGAAAAAAAAGAAGAAATATATATTATCATTATTAATGAGAAAAAATTGAATACGAGTGTTTGTTTTTTGGACTGTCATCCATTGACAATTGAAACTTAATTTCTTGGACAGTGAATAGGTACACCAATCATTGTCAACAACAATTTGACAACATTTATGACGATAGTAGTCCAAGCAATCGTATTGAACGATATCTGTCAGAATCTAAGACATCTTCAGAATTTTAATTTAATGAAATGTCAACTGTCAAACTACATTAGGTTCGTTCTCATCGAAAACAATAGAAAAGAGAGAACTCTCAAAGTAACGAGTAACTAGCAATTCTGCTTTGTCCTCGAAACGACGCAGAGAATGAAGAAACTAGTTTAGTAAGTCTGACAGCTGACTGCCTTGCTGTGTCTTGCATTTGATACGCCTAGGAACTAGTTCGGTAGAAAGGTGAACGGATGTAAAAAGAGTGACAAAAAAGTAACACAGAATAGAATACTAAAATTATCGTCATTTAATACAATTTGTGAATTTTTAGTTCAGTCTGAAATGTGTTTACTTTCGACTGCATTTTCGCCTTTCCTCGCTGATAGCGTTTCGCTCATTTATTTTTAGTTTGACAGTTATGTAGTTCTCGCGTCTCTGCTCGGTTCGGAAATGTACGCGAATAGACGATAGACCTATTGTTATTAAAATGTGAGTAATAATATTGAACTTGCCAAAACTGACACAAAGTACTACAGTCAAATAACAGTCGCCTACACAATGCGCTGTCAAAAAATGCAGTCACCATCATTATTCATTTATTGAATACATGATTTATTCATGGCTGATGCTATTCGCACGTAGTTAGGGACACGGCTATGTAAAGAAACGTCAAAGTTAAATCGCATCAAGTAGGGGTATGTGGCTCGCTTCGCTCGCAAAAAGGATTCTAAACCCCAGTATTTCATTTTCGGACATAATCCTGTACGTTCTAAGGCTTACATTTCATCTAAAAACACTATTTGAATGAAAATACCATTAGCCGTGTCCCGAAGCCCGATAAACGTCAGTCAGTACAAAATGTACGTGCGAATAACAACTTCGAATGGCGAATGGTGAAATGCCAATTATGTACCCTAAATATCGTAAGTAGGTAGTGCCTTTTGTCTTGTAGTTTCTTACCCTAGTTTTCTACAGTATGTTGGCGAGTTTTCTGAGGTTCTATTTTAGCAAAGCAATTGACAGAGTACCACAAGCCTGGTGTTGTTACCCTCATTCACATACTTGGTCCTGTTTCGGGACAAACATTCTTTTTGTGCCAATAATTTCCAACACCACAAATTATAGTGACACGACAGATCAAAAAAATGTCAAACTGTATAAAAACACCACGGCATTCCTGTCATTCAGGGGATAGAAAGCTCTTGCATACCTACAAGCTCTTAGACTGAATTTAATCAACTTGTTTTCAGTTATTTACAATTATTTTCAAAACATGCAAGTCTATGTAGGTAGATATCGTAAGCCAATCGATTTACTTTTCCTGTTTTAAAACCAGCGTCGATCTGGCAGTGTCCCGTCTATCATGTCACTAAAGAAATATCTCCCACGAGCCACGCCACGATATCCTACATTTTATCCGATCGATCCTACGTGTTGAAGGTTGACACCCAAAATGCACTCAAACACGATCGTCAAAAATGAACCGAAATGAACTCACCCACAAATTGCATTCAACCCTGTCGGGCGTAGCGACAGGCGACACTTGGGCTGTGAAAAAAGCAAACTGTGAAACTTCTTGCGCATGTGGATGTGTGCACTGTGTATTCTGCGAATCAAGTCCTACGCGCCGCGACTCAATCGATTTTTCTTGTGAATTGTGCTTAGTTTTTCTTCTTCGAAAACATATTTTTTGGAAATTTTTAAAGCTAACAATGGACATGAGTAACGACCAACTTCCCTATCAACAGTCTCACCTCGCTTTTAGTGTTATGAAACAACTCGATTTTTGGCAACAGGCACAGTTGCAATTGCAGTCGCATCCACCAATGCCCGTCACAACTACCCATGCCCACTACATTCAGCGTTTCGCGACGACCTTCACCAATAACCCAGCATCAGTACCGATTGTCAATTGCCCGTCGCAATCGTATGCAGTGTCATTGAACGACAGCGAGGAAACCAACGTGCCAACGATGTCCGGTACAAGTCAAGAGCCAGGATCCTTATTTTGGTGAGGTAAGTGCTGCGAAAAGATTTTGGCCGTTAATTTTGAATTGTGTGTGTTTGGAAAGAGAAATTTCCCAAATCGTGTGTAGTTTTCTGTAAATTTTGCAACATTTTTCATTTTTGTTATACGGTTTGGGGTTCAGATGAGGCGCCATTTTTTTTATGTCGTCTGCAAGTCTACAAATTTTTGCGTAACATTGTGTGTGTGTGTGTTTTAGCTTTGTGTTGAAGAGGAATTCAGGAGAAATGACAAAATTGAGTGGGAAATGCGGTGAATTTTGCAGGCAATTGTGTGCGTGAAATGAAGTTTTGTTTTCAGAATGAATTGAAATGTGAAACGTCTGCGGAGGAAATAACTTTACGGTGGGTTCAAGGCTACAGGTACAGGACATTGACTGTGTTTCTTGTTTTGGTTGAATTAAATTCAAGATGGTCGCCTTTGGCTGGAGGATATTGTTTTTTTCGATGTTCACGATAGTTTTGCACGATTTTTTCACCTTTGTACCTAGGTGGGGAATGTAGTAGTTTTTTTTTTGTCTAGGAAATGGAGTAGGTTTTTTCTTTACGTTTGTGAAAATAGTCTCATGATCATCGGGGCAGTTATGTTTAATAAAGAACCATTGAAACAAACAAAATGATCTACATAATCTTTCATTCAAATATTGTTACTTAAATAAAACTGTCAGCTAAGAGTTAGGTTAGGTTTGAGATTCGTCTGAATTAAGACGGGCAATTATCTCTTGTCATGCGCTTGCGATTTGCGAGAGGTGGATGAACATACCTACATAATTGTGATAATTTTTCTGGGGTTAAACCTGTAACCCTTTGTCTGGTAGCACTTCAACCCTGAGCCACTGTACCTAACCTTGAAATTATGGGTCCAATCGATGACGAAAGGCCTTTTAAAACTTATGAACCCCGGTTTCTATTAGTCAAATACTACAACAGTGTTGAATCTTAGAGCATCTATGTCTATAAATTCTGGACTAGATACCTAAGTGGTAAGCCCAAGTGGTGTGCACAAATGGGGTATCCATTTTTTAAATAACAAATTAATTAATTAAACAATATTCATTGTACAATATGGTTTGGTTTAATTTTTGTTTGTGAATAAGGCTCGATTTAGATGGTACCAAAGTTCGCATCCCTATTGCAGAACCACGACTTTCATATCCAGTTGCAATTTTTCTATTCAGATCCTCATTTCCTTGAATGGTCCACTCCACTCCTTACAACCTACTTATGTATAAGTAATTCCATTTTTACAACACACTTTGTAACTTGCTACTTAGCTCTACTTAAAAAGTCTCACGACCTAACCTCGGTAATAAACCCAGGAAATTTTAGTCTTCAATTATACAGAAGAAGAAGGAAAAAACAAACCGTAAATTAATCCTTGCTTTCCTTCCCAGCCATTGGGTTAAGTGGGATTTTGTTATCCTTTAAATTTCACATTAACAGCAGTAGTACGAAGGTAGCAGAAGCATCGCAAGCCCTGATGCACAGAGTTCAATGGTCTTTTGACACAAAGTGCTGGAGAGTCAAGTGGTAGGTGCTCCCAACTTGGGGGTGTGCGGTGAGAGTGGTACATGCGGTGCTTTTAAAGGAACCTATCCCAATGTGTTTGAAAGCTCTGACAAAAGATGTTACACAATGCGTTTGTGAGATGTGTCAGAGCTTTCTCTAGAAGTTATTTAATTCTCCTTGGAAAGCCAGAGCCGCACATGGCGGTTCCTCCCTCCCATATGTCAAGTTGAAAGGATAACATTCTGGGGTAAGTTGCTGGTTTTTTTTTTTGTTGCTCGTTTGTTTTGCTTTCGTTCTGCAACTAACTATGGATGTGTTCGATTGACGCATGCTCTGGAGGGCGCCGATTTTATTTTGTTTCTACGGTTGTTTGTTTGATCTACAAATATGGGCTGGGATAGTTTTTGTTAATGAATTTGTTAATGGAATCCATGGGCTTTCGAGATTGGATAAATTTTAATTTGTGTTGATAGATGAATCGTGTCCTGTTTATGACGGGGGGAAGTGGTTTAAACGTCCCTGAAATGGGCGAGAGGCACTGCCAGAGGTTTCTAACAAAATGTGCATTATCTTAACAGGGGTCGAATTGCCGCATCCGTGATCGAGTACTACGTGACTGAATTTGTTATTGTTTTGCACGGAAAATCTGTTAAGAAAAACGAAAGATTTATTCTTAATTTGAAGATTTATTTGTTAACACTTCCTTTGACTTTGGCGGAAGAACAGCGAAAGAGAAAGAGGAAGTAATGCTATTTAACAATTTAGATTTGACAAGAAGAGTGACAATTGGGAAGTTGTCAGCTGTCACTTATGGCATGGTTGCAATGACCTCCTTTATTTCAACAAAATCCAAACAAACTTCAGTGACGTATTGCTCGCTCACGGATGCGGCAATTCGACCCCAGGATTGTGGTTCTGTAGTCGATCTCGATTTTGCTGCTTTGATGTGTTGCAGTCGGTTAAACCGGGCGATTATAAAAAGTGTGTCCTGGGGCTATAGAAGTTGCAGCGCCAATCTGTTTCTCGCTTTAAAATCTGTCAATACTACGTTGATTTCTTTAAAATGGAGGTCCAGGTCCGCTTACTTACCGAGTAATCTGTTTTATGGATCGCTTTTACCCTAAGTTTGCCCATTAATTAATAGAATTTGCTTACAACTTACATGCAGCTCCTTCAATGCAACAACAAGTGTACAAGCAACACCCTTACGCACGGCAAACTCAACATTTCACCCAACACACGCTGCCCGCTTCAGATGATTATTAACTCCTTCCATGGCACGTAAAATTGCAAAAGAAAAACAAAATCTCAAACCACCCCCGTTGACCTGCTTCCTCACACAGAGATAGAGTGCTGCGTTAAATTTCAAAACAAATGCACACACATTCGTCACAGTCACACGCAACCAAAAAAAAAAGCAACCTACAACAACTGCACGCCGAACTGCAACATCGAACCAGGAACCGATAAAGTCGTATAGGTTCGGTTGGGGGTGGTCCTGGTCGTGGTCCTAGAAACTTGCACACACACACCGGAGAGGGTGGAAAAGCCATGCTCTCCATCTCGTGTGTACGATACCAACCATTGCCGAACGAAAGGATCCTCTGACTTTTGTCTGTTTCCACATCTACCCCCCATTTAGTTCTTGCACTCTCTGAACGCAAGTTGTGTTTTTCATTTCAATAAAAATTCAAATATATACATATATAATTATCCGTATTCAATTTTCTGTCATACATAACACACACATAAGTTTGAATTGATTAAAATCACCCAAGAAAAAGGGACATTTCCATTGAAAAGGATACGATTATTCGCTAAATTCAATTCAATTCAATTCGATTTGATTAATTATTGGTGCTTCATACTCTCAATCGTCGTCCTTCGAATCCACCCTCAATAAACCCCACCTATCTATCTATTTATCTCTCGATATATAAATGAAAACCAACTATCGCTTAGTAGAGTGTCCTCTCGTTAGTGTCTAGTAACATAAGTAATTGTATAATTATTGCATTGTTTTTGTTACGTTACGAGCCGCATAACAATTGCAATTAATGCCGCACCTTAAAATAGTGTATATACACCCAAAAGCAGAAAACTACTCTACACATCGCGTTGCACAGAAGCATATGTAGGGGGAGAGTGAGCGAACTACAAAAAAAAAAACAGCAGCACCAGACGACAAACTTGCAGCAGTTGCAATCACATAGAAAAAAAAGGACTAAAATTAAAACGCACCAAAAACTACAACTTTCGAAGAAAAAACGCCCAAAATTTGTGACAAGAAGTTCGCGAAAAGGATATCGCTCGCCGTTACTTTTGATAGTTGCAATCGGAAGGCAATCGTGTTGTGCAATTTTACTATACTATTAGGAGCAGTGGTTGTGTGTGTTCAAAGTGACTTTTATTTTGACTTTCGACTTAATAAATCGCTCAAAATAAGTGTAAAATTAAAACACCGGATAATTCTCCTCTCTACAAGGATACTGCATTTATTGCGTTCTCCTATTTTGCAACAGCAATTCTTCCAGGACACAAGTACATATATTTATATATTATTTGCTTAAAAATCAATCATTTCATATTGTGGAACCTCCCACATCATCCCTGGTTCGTGTTTGTTTTGCCTAGAATTTTACGTTTCATAGTATTATACACGGGGATTATGTCCTGATTTCAGCTTCATTTATGTGAAAGAATTAATCGATTTAGTAGGGAGAGATGAGTATTTGAGTATGCAATCCTTTTTCTTTTATTCTTTATTGGCTGTCATTGCATCTGTGTCATTGTTTGTCTCTTTTACTCGGGGGGAGCTTTGAAATGCAATCAAAAGCTTCGGTTGGGGTTGTCTCCAATTTGGTTTGATGCGAGATGTTTCCTTAAACATGGTGTGTCCTGTTGTTTATATTTTTGTGTGTCCTCGCAGAATACTATTCCGGCAGCTTTTACTATTTGATTGAGGGTGGTTAGGGATAATGGGGGTCCTGTTTTTTTGTCCCTTCTCAGAATGTTGTGCTAGTTGATATTGATAGTGGTAGGTTAGGTGCATTTTATTTAACAAGTTTCATTCAGTAAAAAAAAAGAGAAAGAGAGTGTACGGCAAGAGAAACAGCTGGGCGGTTGGTTATCTCTTTGCATCGGGTCTCATGGAACGTGGAAGAGTTTTAGTTTTACTTTTCACAACTCAGTTGACGGTTTGTTTACATATCCAGTTCAGCCAGGTTATACCTAGTTATAAATGATTTGGATTTAGCTTTCAATCTAAATGTGGAACGAGAATAAAATCGATTAGTCCTGGCGGAGTAA
This sequence comes from Cheilosia pagana, assembly GCA_936431705.1. Taxonomy (NCBI): domain Eukaryota; kingdom Metazoa; phylum Arthropoda; class Insecta; order Diptera; family Syrphidae; genus Cheilosia; species Cheilosia pagana. The sequence goes on from OW386169.1 coordinate 3,034,089, forward strand.
TATCGAATATAACTTGATTTCCGATTAGAGTTATCATCATTCAAACCCCTAGAGATAAGGGGTACGGGTTTGACAGTCGATAGTAGATATATGGCCAAAAAGCACCTGGCTATTACAGGCAGATGGGGTGCGGTTGTTATTTGTTTAGGAATGACCTGTTGAATCACCAGAATTACCTATTTCTACCTCAATATCGCGAATAACCTGCGCAGATGCTAAAGAGTGGGACCTTACTTTACTTTAGGTGGCGCTACAGTCCGGGGTGAACCTGGGCCTCTACCAATACGCCTCTCCAGTTAGCGCGATCTTTGACTAACTGCCTCTAGTTGCGCACTTCAAGTTGGTTGAGGTCCCCTTCCACTTGTGCGCGCCACCTAAGGCTAAGTCTTCCTCTACTGCGTTGTCCCTCCGGGTTGGAATCGAAGACTCTTCGGGCCGGAGCGTTGGTGTCCATTCGCTCTACATGTCCTAGCCATCTTAGACGACAGATGCGTATTTTTCTGACTAAGTCGGTGTCGTTGTACAGCTCGTAGAGTTCGCTGTTAAATCTTCTCCTCCAAAGCCCGTCAACGCAAACGGGACCAAAAATCACTCGAAGAATCTTGCGTTCGAAACGGGCAATTAGATCTTGATCCGCCTTTGTTAGGGTCCATGCTTCTGCGCCATAGAGCAGGACTGGGATGATGAGGATCTTATATAGAATCGACTTAGTGAAATATATCGAAAAGAGTGGGACCTAGAAAGGAACAATTCGCAGCGAGGTGACGGGTCCACAAAGTCTGTCCTATTTTTGTTTAAACTTCTTACTCGCCAAGGCGATATAAAGAGGCACGTCGACCTAAAAGATCTATTGTGCCGTTTGTCCTAAACAACGTTTAGTTTTTCACGTCTAAATAACTAGGTATAATGTTTTGTGGTCAGTGCAGAAAAGCTATAGGTTTAAAATATCAAGTGACTTTGTTTATACCCGGCTTTAGTACCACATTTGAAATTGATAACTTTTAGGAGAGCAAACGCTCGATAACTTTTTCCAAACGCTGTTTCTATCGGCCAAGGAGGTAGCTCTTTCTGTCTTTAGAATTACTAGCAAGACTTGATCCTGCTCTATCGATCTGAGCCCTTTTTACAGCCATTATAAACAAAGCTGTTAGTACAAAATTGTAGGTCCATACGTCTTACTAATAAAAACTTTAGGTCGTCTCACTAATAAAAATCTTGGCTGTGAGAAGTCGCCCTGCTCACTGACCTGTTGCGCCAACTTTGGTAGGTCCTTGAAAGAAAATGCGGGAATTTCACAAAACGGTCTCTTGCAAAATAGTTTAAAGCTTCTTTCTAAAAATATTTTAAATACATTAGGGGGTCTCCAACTATACAAAACATCTGCTACAACCTGGGCTAGTTAGCAACAAGGAAAACCTGCTCTACGTGTACCACCTTTGAGTCATTTTTCTATATCCAGGAGGACTTGCCTCTTATCTCCCATTTTATATTTCCCCTAATTACCACGACCGCCATATATCACTAAGTGTCAGTGTTAACATCACGACCCCTGTTTACCAAATAGTAACACTGACATCGATACAACCACGCACTCAACCCCCACGCATTGCATATATGTATATCGAATTCCCTCTGATAAGGATCGCCCTTCCCCATGTAAATTCTAACCGACACCGTGCTTGTGCACACCTGCCGGGCGCTGCCTGCCCCATTTTTAAGAGACCACAAACTACCCCCACCCGCAGCGCAGCCCCATAGAATCACAATTAAGAGAACCACCACGTAACGCATCGCTGTTCTCTATTTCTATCATACAGTGCAGTAAAGTTTTCCCCCGAAATCGAAAAACCAATTCTTCGTCGACTTGGACTTTTCATTTTCATTTTCAGTTTATTTCGGTTTCATTCAGTTGAAGGAACGTGGTTTTGTTCTTCTTTCAGTTGATTTACTTTATTTTTCTCCTAATTTAATTTTTTTTTTCATTTTTGAACTTTAGTTAATTTAATTTTTGTTCAATTCTTATAACATAACTATTTCGTTCGGTTTCCTTACGTTCGTTTTCGTTTTGTTATTTTTATTTTCTCCGTTAAATTATACAACATCAGCTCACAATTAAAAAAGTAAAATCAAAAAAAAAAAAAGGAAAATATTTTATTTTTTCAAAAGAAAGTGCATTTTCTAAGTTAACCTTAAGTTTAAACTTTTCGTCTTCGGAATCTTGTGTGTCGTTTGAGTTTCCCTGTTATTTGAATTTCGGATGATAATTTAGTAAAATTTATTTATCGTTTCGTAATCGGCGTACACATATATTTTTTTTAAGTGCATCTATTATTGGAATTTATGTGTTTTTGAGAGGCGCAGCAGTGTCTCGTTTTTGTTTCTGAGAGCACCTTTCGACTTCTTTAAAGGTAAACCTAGTTAAATTAAAAAATTTTAATTAAAAGGAAGACAGTTGCGTTTTTAACTCTCTCTTCCATAATCCATATCCCCATACTCATATAAATTCGAAGGATTCAGATAAGAGAGCCATACCCGCTGGCTGGCGCAGTTTTTGTTTTTCGAAAGTTATTTTTGAAAATTCTAAAAATATTTGAAATACAAAATTTCTTTTCAAATCAAGACATGTGTGTATAGTAGCTGTATACAAAATAAATTCTTCTCAGAACACACTTATCACACAGTTGGTGCTGGTCTCTTTCGGTTTTTTTTTTAGTATACTGATTCTGGCCAGTTGGCTCGTCGTGTCGTTTTGTATTGAACTTTCTATAACCTACAATGGGATTTTTGCAATAATTTCAATATTTCTTCGATATTATTATTAGAATTGAAATTACGCCGCTCAAAATCACATATGAAAGGCATCCGAGCTAATTTTGGGTGTCTGTCGGTTTGGGATTTCATTGCATTTTGCATTTTACATGTGTGTTGCCAAATTTTATACCCGGCAATGGCAAGTAGGTGATTTATTTTTCATTCGAAATGATTACGGAATTGTGTGAGTTTGTTTTGATTCCGGTAGAGATGTTCGGAGAAAACGCGTGTTTATAGTTCTATGCGATGATCTATTTCTAGACTTTAGATATGAATGTATTGCATATACCTAGGCAGTTGTATACGAAACTTACTTCCTTGTGCCGCTCTTGGGACAGAGCCCGATGACGTTTCATTGAATTTCATAATAAAATTGTATTCGTCATGGACCTAAATGGAATGCAACCACTTTTGAAAACGTATAAAGCTGATGAGTTGGATTTTAGACACATATTTTTAAGTGGGACCTATCTTCTTATGTTATACAAAATGAAAAACCAATAATAGTTCTTTAATAATAGCCTCATTTGAATGTAGCTTCTTATTCCTGGTACTTTTGACAGGTCGCGAATTTGTTTTATGCTACGTTTTGTGAAAGAAGTGAAATCGATTATATGTCACGTAGCTTTCTCCTGGAATAAGAATGGGGACGTTTAAGTATCTAGTTTAGTAAGTCTGACAGCTGACTGACTTGATATATCTCAGTTTTGATTGGCCTAGCACGGTCACATGGGCAGCTGTGTCAGTTGACGTTTATGGAGGGGTAGCCGACGAATCTAGTCAAGAAATTCGTGACTGAGTACTAAGTTGACAGTTCGCATATGTTGCTGACGTAGGAAAAGTGACGTTCCCGACCAATCTAGTTTTTGCGTTCAGGTTACATCTCTTCCAGACCAATCTAGTCGACTTAAGATAACTAAGTATTGAATGTGCCCAATTGTACTTTTGCTTTGTGCGATTCGAACTTAAACTTTTCGGGTCGTAGTCCAAAACATTCGACTTCCACTTAGAACACACATTCGATTCGAAAATCGGGTACAGAAAAGTAGAGAGATCGCATGGACAACTCATCTACGAACATTTTTTCAATGGCGGGCTGTTTAAAAAAAACACAGAGCCACGTTTCATTAACCGAAAGATGCAATGAGCTAGTTTGAACGTCTAGCGGCCCATGGAACTCGGCCATTGGTTGGCCTCTTTATGTGGGTTATATTTACTAGTGGCAGATAAACACTTGTTTTTCAAATTACGTATTTTTTATTACAATGTAACGGAAGCGAAAAATAAACATGAGTTTGAATCTTATGTCGTTTTTGACTGCGGGAAAAAAATAGTTTTTCTATTTATTTACAAGTTTATTTTCTTAAACAGGTTCATTTTTGACTTTTGAATTAATCTAAAAGCAGCCTTCTGTCACTATTTTGATGAACATTTATTTTGGTACATTTTTAGGTCTGTTCCCTTACTTTTTAGGCCAATTTCGGCAAAATGTCAGATATCAAGAAGTGGGGATATATTCTCTCAGATAAAGAGAATGTTACCAAAAAGTACAGGAACGAAAGTTTATCATGACGTTTGTTGAAAACATATGCGAGAAATTCAAAAATAAACGTAAAAAAATTACCAGTTTGCAGACCAGACGTTGAAAAACACTCGGATTCAGTTTAATATTTATTTATTTTTTGCGGATTTATCCATTTTTAATAACAAATTTCAGCACTTAACAAAGCAAACCGAAATAAACTGACAATTCAAAGTGACTTTTGAGAGATTTGACAGCTTAAGTCAGTTATAACAAACTAGCCCAAAGAAATTTGTTGGGCTATTATTTGCAGGATTTTTATGAAGGGGAAATGTTTTGTTCTCTCTTTGTGGCTCTCTTCTGCCCAACTTTTACGTTAAGGAGCTAAATTTGACTAATGTGTTCGAATTAATTATCGTTAGGGAACAGACCTTAGTGCGTTAAATGACATTTGAAACCATTATGTTTTGAAAATAGTATCGTTCATATTGCCCTCATTGCTGTTCTTGACAGCTGGCATCCGAGAGAATTTTGTATAAGTACAATTTCACCAATGACGCGAACAACGTCGCCCTAAAGGTCGGCAAATGTTGCTGATTTGTTGGCATAGAACATTTAAGAACCGTCGCGATGTCCTGATGCAAATGCGCTTAAGTTGCATGCCCTTTTTTTGTTTCCAGGCTTTTATTTTATACTTAAAGAGATCGATAACTGTAACAAATATCAAAATATTGTTTAAGAACATGTTCAGTCCTTGAAAATTTAATCAGGGGTCGAATCGCGTCATCCGTAAACGAACATCACGTGACGGAATTTGTTTTTGTTTCACATGTAAATCAACTTAATTCCGTGAACGTAATGCTCGATCACTGACGACGCGATTCGACTCTGTGTTAAAGTTTACTGATGCAGAAAATTGATTTGAAATTCATTGATATTCGAGTGTACGACTGGGTCGCCTCATATTTTCTCGATTTTCGCTTGTAGTACCTTTTGACACAAGGTCATTTAATGAATTCCTTCTTCAAACATCAATGACAGCTTCACACTACAAACATTGTGCATACAAATTCTCACTATTCCAACCACCTTATTAGCGAATTAGTTACCACTCTTATGGCTTCTTGGTTTCATTTGGAAAATTATCGCTTGTGACCCGCAAATTAATTTCACACCACCACCGTTCAGCATTCTCCTTCTACCAACAAATTATGCATTCCAATCGCCCATACCGATTGGCTATAGTAAATCAATTTAATTCCATTAATCTAAACAACAAATCCAATTAAATGTTTACATGTATATTTTTGTTTTCTATCTCGTTGCAGTTTTATTTTTATCTTTGTGTTAAATTAAATTACAAATAAGAGAGTATAAGAAAAAAGAAGCTTTTTACACACATTGTGATCGATTTTACAAAAATACAAAATAAAAAAATAAAAGGAAATACGAACGAACATACACACTAACTGATTTGCTAACTTCTGCATCAACAATTTAAGCAAGGTAATAAAGAAAATCAAATAAATGAAATGAAAGTAGAACTTGTACTAAATGTTCTCTTTGTTTATATTTTAGGACACATTTTTTCTACGTAGTCGTTCGTCTCGTGTATTTTACTTACAATCACATAATATTTAAAAAACAATTGTATATCAGTATTATTAGCTATAGGCTCTTTGACTTTCTTCTATAACTACAAAAAAAAAGCAAAAACTTCTCTTTGTAAAATCTTTTTACATTTACATTTTAAAACTTTGCTTTGCATATAAGAAAATACAATTTTGTTCTTTCGTCACTCACACACATTAAATAAATTCAAATCCAATCTAAATGATGACCAGCGGAATGGTTGAGGGACAGCAACAACAGCAACAGCAGCAGAATGGCGGAAGTGGCAGCACTTCCGAGGATCCAAAAACGAATTTAATTGTTAACTATCTGCCACAGACGATGTCACAGGAGGACATTCGATCTTTGTTTGTGAGCGTCGGTGAAGTTGAGAGTTGTAAGCTGATTCGTGATAAAGTTACAGGTAATTTAAACTATTTTGTACATTTTTTTAAAATTTTGTTACATGGTAAATGAAAGATCTTCCGGTAGTTCAGGTTAAATTCAATAAAACAAACCAATTTTTATATACAATTTGGCAAGAGATTTGCTGATTTTGACAGTGCATTCGAATAATTAAGTCAACTTAAGCTACTATCGCCTAACCTTACATATTTTCTTAAACAAAGTAGTCACACTTATTGGGAAAGGGAAGATCTTCACATTTATATTGAATTTTTTTTTAAAACTTTTGTTTAAAACTGTTAAATTCTTCTCCTTTCAAAGGCCAAAGTCTCGGCTATGGCTTTGTCAACTACATAAAACAGGAAGACGCCGAAAAAGCAATAAACTCCTTAAACGGTCTTCGCCTGCAAAATAAAACAATTAAAGTGAGTCGCTTTTAATTCACCCTAAACTTGACAGCAATGATTATTTTATTGTTATTTTTATTTTATTATTATTTTAGGTGTCAATCGCCCGTCCTAGCTCAGAATCAATTAAGGGAGCAAATCTATACGTATCTGGTCTTCCAAAGAATATGACCCAACCAGATCTAGAAGTACTATTCAGTCCATATGGAAAAATAATTACCTCAAGAATTTTATGCGACAATATCACAGGTGAGTCAATCGGAACGATTTGTATTTTGACATTTTTTTACTTTATTTGTTGTCTGAATTTTAACTAACCCGTAAGAGAAAAAATTCTAAAAAAATAAAAATAAAACAACGTAACAAGTTCTGGATTTTTATAAATTTCTAAATTAACAAAATTTGTATTTACTTTTAATTTTAAGTAACAAAATTTGATGAATTTCGTTTTTAAAAAAAAGTATATTTTGTACCTTCAGGTGGAGCTAGTGATTCCGGTAGGTAATCGAACAAATTGTGTTTTTTTTTGTTGTTTTCGTTGATGTTGTTGTTTGACAATTTTTTTTATTTGTATAATTGGATTTCGATGTGCAATAATTCAATTTTTTACATACTGATTTTCATTCATTTGTTGGTTTAATGGATTCGCTGTTGTTCGTCATAACGCCATAATTCAGAATAATATAAATTTGAAATAAAAATCCAGACATTATGTATAAAAACAATTCTTTCTAATCGTCCATATTCTCATAGTCGAAGTGATCGAATGTCTGTCACCTTGGGTTGTCAGAATTCAGTCAAAAAGTGACAATTTTCACCACTATGAGAATAAGAACGATTATTAATTGCATAACAAAAGTATCCCGCTTGTCTCTCACACACACTATCTCGCTCTTTCTCCTTCTCTCAATTCTTATCATTGACTCTCATTAGTTGAATTATTTACGAGTTTACTTAAAAATCGAAAAGAGAAACCCAGCAGAACAGCTACTGTGTTTCTCTCGCTCTCAGACCGCCTTATGCTAAAAAAAAAATACTAAGTTGATGTATACTATCCAAAATGTATCTAACTACAGGTCTTTCAAAAGGTGTCGGCTTCATTCGGTTCGATCAACGCCATGAGGCCGATCGTGCCATCAAGGAGCTGAACGGAACCGTACCGAAAAACGCCACCGATCCAATTACAGTGAAATTCGCCAACAACCCGAGTAGCAGCAAAGCGTTGGCACCACTAGCCGCCGCATACATAACCCCACAAAATCCACGGGCGAGATTTCCGGGTGGAGCTGCTGCTGCAGCTGCAGCCGCCGCTGCCATACATCATCCTACCGCCGCTGGACGTTATAGGTGGTTACTGGAGTATTTTTTGTCACTACCATAAGGCGGCTATATAGTTGTAATTTATGTTTCTTTCCATTTTAATTTAGTTCGGTGATTCCAAGATATTCCCCACTGACTGGTGATCTCTTAGCCAACACAATGATTCCGGGGAATACCATCAACGGTTCTGGCTGGTGTATATTTGTTTATAATTTGGCTCCAGAGACTGAAGAGAATGTGTTGTGGCAGCTGTTCGGGCCGTTTGGTGCTGTGCAATCGGTTAAGGTGAGTTTTTGTTTTATATTATAAGGATTTTTATACGTAGTCATTTAGTGGGGGGCAGGACACTGAATGGGCGAAGAGCGAAAGCGGTTAACATTCGCGCTTAATTTGAATAACACTCTTCTCGGACGGGGGAAAAATGGGAACGTTCAGAATTCTAGTTAACTAATTCGCTTTGTGACGATTTATGTTTAAATTCCGTTAAATTTATATGAACTTTAAAGCATAGAAATGTCACCACTTTGACTGTGTGTCATTTGCGTTCATTGAAAACTCTGCTCAAGTCGACTAGATAAATCCCCGCTGAACGCAAACAAATCGAAATGTCAACTTACTATCGAGTCTTGATAAACGTCAATAGAAAAAAAGCTGTTCGCTAGATCAATGGGGACGTTCAAGTATCTAGTTTAGTAAGTCTGATAGCTGACTGACTTGATGTATCTCAGGTTTGATTGGCCTAGAACGGTCACATGGGCAGCTGTGTCAGTTGACGTTTATTTATGGAGGGGTAGCCGACGAATCTAGTCAAGAAAATCGTGACTGAGTACTAAGTTGACAGTTCGCATATGTGGCTGACGCGACGTAGGATAAGTGACTTTTCCGCCCAATCTAGTTTTTGCGCTCAGGTTACATCTCTTCCAGACCAATCTAGTCGACTTAAGATAACTAAGTTTTTGAATGTGCAGAATCAATACAAATGTTGGCATATGACGTCTGCCTGCTGTCAGACTTAGTAAACGAGAGTTTTGAATGCCAATTTTGTGAGAAGTTCATCAAACTCCCCCAATCCAATCAATTATTCTCTTCGCCAATTTATTTACGTTTTCTTTTGCTTGGCTTGAATATTTGGGAGGATATAACTCATTTAACTTTAACCGCTAGATTACTAGCGATATGTCACACTAATGTCAAACTCTATATGTATTTAAAAAAATGTGAACAAATGTGGTCGATTGCCAATATAAATTTATCAAGTCCACGAACAATTTCTAAAATATTTAACCTACTTGAGACACACCCTGCAAAGGCACATTTGTAGGGCAATGGTGTTTATTAAGAAATAACTCCTATCTATTCCAGGTAATTCGTGATCTCCAGACAAATAAATGCAAAGGATTTGGCTTCGTTACAATGACCAACTACGAGGAAGCTGTTGTCGCCATACAATCACTGAATGGCTACACACTGGGCAATCGAGTTCTACAAGTCAGCTTCAAAACAAACAAACAAAAGCAAACGTAATTTTTACAAATGTTCAATCGAAATCAGTTGTTTGCGTTTTTAAATTTACTTTTACGTTAAAATTCGTACTAGTCTACCATTTTATTTTATTTATTTTTCATTATAAATTATTATTGTTATCCTTAAGCGTGAACAGTCTTAATTTAATTTTTAATTTTTAATTTATTGCGCTCCACATTTATATTTATTTTGTTTATTTTTCTTTCTCTTAATACCAATGGAATTAAATGTTTATTATGATACAAAATATAGACACAACTTAAGTAACTGATTTTACAAGAAATGAAAAATGCTGACAACTTTTACTGAATTCCATGATTATTGTATTTTTTTGTTGTTGTAAAATTCTCTTACTATTCATGGTTTGAAAACATTACGTTCTCTTTGGCAATTAATTTTCATTTTTAATGCAACCATTCTTTTTCCTACGGTCGAAAATGTGCTTGATTTACAGTTGTTCATTTTTTTCTGAATTGGTTTCTTTAATTTTTGTACAAATTCAATGCACGTAGGAAAAACAAACACGCAGTTTAAGAGTTTAAGTAAAAAAAAAACAAGTCAAATATGCAGAGAAATGAGATAATGAGATATAAAAAACACCATTTTTAAAAATGAATATTATACACCTAACTATATTATTATTAATATTATTATATATACATTTATATAAAATATTATATTATATATATTTAATCTACAATCGAGACGAAAACAAACCTAAACAACAAAATCATGATTTTCACAAATAACAACATAAATTTATACATTTAATTCCAAGTATAAAAAAAAAACATAACGAAACACATATGTGAGAGAAACGTATACAATTAATATTACAATAAATTATAAAAAAAAAATATATATATGAATTTTGTAGATATAAATAAAAACCTAAAAAAAAATAAATAAATCTCCAACAAAAACATTATTAATTAATGAACAACAAAGAGAAAAACGATTGTAGTTAATTAAAGTAATTGTAGGACAAATTTCGTAATCGAGTTTATTTTTGCGTTCGTTTTTAGTTTCATTTTCGTTTTTATACAAATCTTTTACGCATTTTCTCAAATATTGTTCTTTTTCTTTTAAGTAATTAAAGTCACTTGAAGATACAAATGCAAAACTCTCCACTTCTATGTCCCTCCTATTTAAAACACACTAAAAACTAAATTAAACTATTCAACTTGTTTTAAAAACGAACAAAAGAAAGTGTGTAATCTACGAATTTTATAGACACGTACCAACTATTTGATTTATCGTTACCTTTGGCAATTAAGGTCGCCAGGAATGGAGATAGTCTTTGAGTAAAGTAACAAGAGGGGTCTTTAATAGGTTATAGTTTTAGTTTGACGGTTCTCATAAGCCCTCACATGTTATTTATTCAGATATTTGTGCCAGAACAGCTGTTAATGTGATATAGCATGTTAGAACGTCGAAGAACGGCTAAACCTTTGACTCTGATCTAAGATCTTTCACCCAGTGAATCTACCGCTTTGCATGCATTCTTCTGCAAGCATTTTGCAGATGTACGCAGCTTGAACTTCTTGACAAGAATTGGCTTTTACTTTGACCGGATTATTGTTGAACATAGTCCTTCAAAAGTCGCAGGATACATATTCCTTGGCTATTCTCCACCTAACGACCTTGTACTTATAAATCATCATTAAACTCCTTACACTATTCAGTTTAAATAGCAGAAGTATTTTCAAATCAGTAAATAAATAACAAAAACACGCAAAAATCGCTTAAAATTAGTAAAAAAAACTAATCACAAAACAAAAGAAAAAAAATTATACACTCTTCAAGTAAAACAAAACTACTTGAGAACATTAAACAACGAATAATACAAATTTATTTTGTTATGTGGTTTCAAAAACAAAAAAAAACTAAATAAATTATTTAACTTTTCATTCTTTTTGAGATGGTTCCTTAATGCATGAATTCATTTTATTAGTTTGTTACGTTATGTCTTTCTTTCGCTCTTTATCTGTTTGTCTTTTGTTCAATTACTTTATTAAAATAATAAAAAAAATTAAGTTGTATTCAATTTATTAAATAAATGTTTATTATTATGTGTATTATTTAATAGTCCTTTGTGTTGCCTGTTGTAATTGTTATTATTTAAGTTAATCTTGTTGTTTTCTTTTTGTTTCTCTCTGTTCCTTTTATGTCATATATGTTTATATTATGACTTTGTTTAGTTAAAATAAAAATTTGCAAAAAACAAAAATATTTGCTTCGTTTTTCTGTTTTCTTTTATGACTTGTATCGAATTTTAACCAAGCGGTAGGTACAGACTTTTGATTTTTTTTTGTTTTTTAGAAAATTTAAGAAATGTGGTTATAATGAAAATTTAAATTTATACATTTGAATGAATGAAACTCACACACTTTAAACAAAAAAATTGCATGAGAAAAACAAATGGTGCTTAAAACATTTTCCTTGATGGTAATAAATAAAAGAAAATAAATTATAGAAATTATTAATAAATTATGTAGAAAATATTTATGTGAAAAATAGAAGAAAAAATAAAATACATATATGCAGTGACTGGTGGCGGTAGTTGTTTATACAAGTTCTTAGATTCAAGATTATTTTATAAAATGTATTTTTTGTCAAACGGCAAAGGGAGAGGACTTTCTGTAGTTTGTTGGCTTTCTCTGAAAACCTTTCCTAATTCCATTTGGATTTTCTGGCTCCTTTTTTGTAAGATATTTTATAAGTTTGAAGCGATTTTATAACAGTTTACAGTAGTTTTTTTAAGAATATAAAATGGGAAAACTTATCGACCCCAGAAATTTTGGTCCTTTTCGAGGACGACAATAAATCCAGCATTGAACTATTGCCCAGGGTCAGGTTGTTTAGGTTTTCATTATCAATGTGAGAACAGTGCTTTAATGGAAGGTCCTGTAAGCCTCTCACTTTTTGTCGAATTTTAAAAACAAAGCTTAGCAGTTTTGTTGGACCATTCATCTATTTTTGACACCGATTTTTCGTCGACTTCCCCTCTTCTATTTATTTCTATCATTTATTTCAATATCCTTACTAAAATACTCTTCGGTTATTTCCCTCCCTAGTCCCTAGTCACTGCTCAACGTCCTAGAAAGCCAAAGCGTAGTTATATCGCTACAAAAAAATGTGTTCAAAAGACATGAGAAAGTAAAAAAAAACGAAAAAAAAAATAGTTTGAAATTATATTATAAATTAATAAAAATTACATAGCATCTAGTACGTCTACGAAAATTAATTACATTGCAAATAAAATATTATCTCTAGTAAATATACATTATTTTCAAGCTCACAATATTTTTTCTTTTCTAAATAAATACATATAAACAAAACCAAACTAATCATCCACTCGAAAATACAAACATGTGACAAAACAAACAGAAATAAAAAACACTCAATCTTGATGAAACAAAATGTAAAGCAATCGTGTTAAACACACAATCCAATTGATTCATACAACGTTTTTGTGTTTACTCTAATATTACACTATATTTAAGGGTAAAAAAAAATCAATGGAAAGGAAAGCACAATAATATATTAATTATATAGAAGAAGAAGAAAAAAAAGAAGACAAAAGCGGAAATAACAAATCGAAGAAGAAGAATTTATGGAATAAATGATAAAAAAAAACACGTTAGGCTATAAATGTTAACATAGAACGCGCATATCCCAATTTAAGGAAAAAAAGTAAAAAAAAACAAAACAAAAATTAATACATTGAATGTTCTTTTGTACTTTTACACTGAAAAAAAGATATATTAAAGAAAACAACTAAATGTCAGTATTATCTATAGAAAAATTTATATAAAAGAAAAACAAAACACACGTGGTTAATTAAATACAAAAACATATTTTGAAAACTTAAAAGACGTAAATAAAATAATAAATTTAAACGGTTGTGCTAATTCCAGCAATGGAATTATAAAAAAAACAAGTCTTCGCTTAATAGCAATATTTTTGTTACCAATTTTTTATTTTATTTTGAATTTCCTGCTTTGTACAGTTTAGTACGTTATTTTTTCTTTTAATTTGAAACAAAAAATAAAAACAAAAACCCCCCTCTTTGGCATAGTAAATAACTTAGTACTAAATTTAAAAATACAAAGTGGGTTGCGTTTAAATGGTAAGAGGAGTGATGCATGTTAGTCATTGTTTGAACTAGAGGCACATTCATTGAGATGGGTGCGGTATGCTCGATGATAAATAGAAGATGTCGATAGAGGGCAGCACTTCATAACCAGCAAAGACAGGCCTAAAATTGCATGGCAATCCCGAACTCCTGGGACAGTAAGTGTTGCTGTGGAATAAACAGAAGTCCTTCTAAGAAGACTCCTGCTCCCGTTCCTTTCTCACATTGCAAAAGTCTACCACAAGTTGGTAGTTGCATTTCGCAACATTGCCAAGAGCGTCAATGGGGTTTTCTGCGTCGCATTCGTACATTAATAATATATATCTCTGTAGTTCTTACACTGCCCAGCTGCACCTCACACTTTCGCTATTTAAACGCAGCCCGCCGTCAATAAAACTAATTATTACAAAACAGAATATATATTACAGCAGTTAATTACAATTATTACAAATACAAGAAACAAGAAAACAAAAAATATATTATTGCAAACATAAATTTATATGCAAAATCCAAAATGAATAGAATATCTATGTAACGTGAATTTTTAAATGTATATGGTCGGCAAAAACCAAACAGTTTATATATTAAATAAATAATAAAAAACATACGTATATTTGGTAACATTAAAAATATCTTTATAATTATTACTACAATTATTATTACAAAACAAATGAAAAAAAAACCAAACAAATTATACGTAGATGAGAATATATACTTATTAAATATTGTGTCTGTGGATGTCTATTGAATTATTACAAAAAAAATCACAATTCAAATTAAATTAAATAAAAAATAAAACAAAAGTGAAAAACAAAAACCCAAAACTATTCTCCTTCAGCAATGAAACTATCTTTATATAAACTTTAAATTAATTAGTTAATGTCTCTATCAATCTCATATGCATCAATGAAACAAAACAAAATAAAACAAAAAGAAAAGAATCAAGCAACCAACTAAAAATAAAAATAAAACAAAAAGCAATTATTAATGAAAAGAAAATATTTATTATTATCATGATTACAATTACAATTGAATTACATTAAAATGAAGAAAAAAATTTATTGCAAAAAAACTGTGTGATTCATTTCATTTAAAGAAGAATAAAAATTACAAATTTATTAAGTCGAAAATGTTTTGGCATTTTTTCTGTTGTTGTAAGACATACGCCTCCGAATTTATCTACGAATCGCTAGTGATACAAATGTTTCTTGCAAAATTGTTGACTGCGCGGCGAATTTTGTCAAAAACCAATGCAGAAGAACGAGCAAGCGAGCGATTTTCTACGCAAACATAGACGAATATTATGCCATTGGATCGTATTTTTAATGTTCTCCCCGATGATGATGCGAAATAAGTCCTTAAACGTAAAAAGTTCCAATAGCAGAACCCCTACGAGGGCTGGGCTGACTGTACCCAATTCGCCGGTGTTTATTGTAGATACTGACTGACAAGTGTCTGGCTTCGGGACACGGTTATGTAATCCATGTAACGTAATAACATTTTTATTAAAAAAAGTGTTTTAAGAAATAAGTCGGTCCTTAAAACATACAGTATATAATCCGAAATTGAAATACTGGAGTTTAGAACCCTTTTCGAACCCCAATTTGACGCAATATGATTTTGACAGTTCATTACGTAGCCGTAGGTCTGTTCCCTAACGATAATGCATTCGAACACATTAGTCAAATTTGGTCAAACTTCGTTCCTTTACGCAAAAGTTGGGCAGAAGAGAGCCACAAAGAGAGAACAAAACATTTCCCCTTCATAAAAAAACCTGCAAATAATAGCCCAACAAATTCCTTTGGGCTAGTTTGTTGTAACTGACTTAAGCTGTCAAATCTCTCAAAAGTCAATTTGAATTGGCAGTTTATTTCGGTTTGTTTTATTAAGGGCTGAAATTTGTTATTAAAAAAGGATAAATCCGCAAAAAAAAAAATTATTAAACTGAATCCGAGTGTTTTTCAACGTCTGCAAACTGGTAATTTTTTTAAACCCACTGACGTTTATTTTTGAATTTCTCGCATATGTTTTCAACAAACGTCATGCCAAACTTTCGTTCCTGTAATTTTTGGTTATATTCTCTTTTTTTGAGAGAATATATCCCCACTCCTTGATATCTGATATTTTGTTAAAATTGGCCCAAAAAGTAAGGGAACAGACCCCGTGTCCCGAACGACGGGCGAATAGCACGCAACAGCTCATTCTGTGAAAATAATTACAGAAACTCAATTTCTTCTGCGGCCAACTTCAGTCGTTAACAAAAATACATAATCTACGATGTAACACTTCCAGTTAGCGCTAAATTCCTTAAAGAATACGTTTCTTTACACCATCGCAGTTAATCATCTTTTCAATTTGTTTGAGTTTATTTTCTAAAAATCTAATCCCAGTTTTTCGTTCAATTAATTATTTTTTATTCATTACAATTCTTTCAACACGAATTTTCTTTCAAAATATGTTACTCACCTCGATCTCAGTCTGTGGTCCGTGGTGTCTTACTCTTTACTTATCTACCAAAGCTGATTATCCCACAAAGCAAAGTCGCTGTCGTCTGTGAAATGTGTTTGTGTCACGAATAAAAGCTTGTCTGCGGTAATAGTATTGGAAAATGGAAATCCAGTCTGCTTTCTCGTAAGTGCGCGTCGTTGCGGTGAGAATTGTGGTTTTTGCTCAATTTGATAAAAATTTTAATCGTAATTTACAATCAGTGCGTGGTAAATAAAGTTTAAATGTGTAAATGTAGTGCCCAAGTGTTTATAATAATCAAGTAACAATTTGCGAAGGGATTCAACGAAAATCCGTGAAAATGTTGTCGAGGTAAGTGCATTTGCAAAAATTTATTTGATAAATGTCATCCACGATGACACGATCACAAATTTTATGAACTTTGTAACAATTGTTACAATTTGGTTGAAATTTCGGCAAATACAGAAAGTAGTATAAAAGTTTCTGAGATATGTGGGTGTGGCGTGTTGGTATTGTGGAAAGAGGGTAGAGGGACCTACTAGGAGACAGGAACAGGATATGCGTTTGATGGATTTCTCATTTTTGACGGATGTGTTTGTGTTTTAATTGGCGGCATTTAAAGTTTGTAAGAGCAGTTTATATTTTCTTTCGTTTTTGCAATAATTTACAATGCTTGAGAAAATTCAATGTCAATTCAATAAATAGAAATTAAAAAATCTTGGGAAGTAGGTTTGTTGAAAAGGGTCCAAGCTGGGTGTCTCGTGTTTTTCACTTTGCCAGCTCGACTTTGTGTCAAGTAGATCGATAGGGGATCAATAAATAAGTAAACAAATTAAATAAAAGCAAACCTATGCTACAGAAGCGTTGATGTTTACTTTTCAAGAAATTTTGTGACAGAAAAAGCGGGTGGAAATCATACGATTAGTATGGTTTTTTAAACACTCATGTTCAACTCGTCTTCTTCTACAAAAAACAAACAATCTCAGTACTTATTGTGTAGCAATTAAATTCTACACTGAACTTAAAACAAATTCCCTGACACGAGCGATAAGCACAATCACACCTACCTACATCGGTTATGCTTGCAGTATACCTAAACCAACAAGGAAACATTTTCTAAGCCGATTATTAATAACCACCAACACAGGCAGGTACTTGTATAAATCCCATAAGCAAGTGCTCCGAGCACCAACCCAACCCCCAGTCAACTCTGTCTCTCTAAAACGACACTTCACACCCCATCCATCTTCTGCCAATGCTGGAGTGATCCTTAATGCATGCACTGTGTACACGCTGTATGTGCCCGAGAAGATGTCGAATTTCTGCAAAACCAATAAGAATCTCCTGTTTGCATACGTCTGTTGTGCGTGCTACCAATTTCTATTCTATTCTCTGACAACATAGTAGCATTGACAGTAACACACTCACTTGGCTTCCGCATATAAATGTGATGTGTCCTTCAAAACAAACACGTTACCTTCCCATATAGCCATTGTGAAGATGTATACAGTTTCATTGTCATTGTTGTCGAGCAATGCAACGGAAATATTGTTGTGGCTACGTACGAGAAGGCAGGATATCCTCCTTGTGGTGGTCGAAATAGATGTACACAACAAGCAATAGATATAGTGGCTATAGGTGGTTTGATATCTACATTTTCCATTCACAGTTGCAGTTGACTTGATTACAAAGAGACCTAATATATCGATCATTAAGGACTGCATCCTTTGCCGTGTACCTATACAAAGAAACACTTGCATGAGCTATTCCAACTAAAGTGATACACATTTGCAGCTACTTTGGGCCAGATGAATTGAAGCTTATCAAAGAAAATGACTTTTAATCGATCTCGTTGGTAGTACAGTGGTGGGTTGAAATAAGTGACCTTGTGCCAAACAGTGGGTATATGTAACTCCCCTTCACATTCGTATAGCTTTGTTTTGTTTCCATTGTTTTAGCATAAGTTCTCTTTTGTTTCGAGGGTGGAAATAATGAACTGAAACCATAAAAGTTGAGCCTTTGTCATTTCTAAGAAGCGACTTTCTTTCACTTTTTGGCTGGCGCAGGTATGCGCCACAAAATCGATTATGGAAGCGCAGTTATGCTATACCAAATTTAACTCTAACTAACTTTCAACTACAAACTTTAAGATTCTAGATGAGAAAACCTTCTATGGAGTGAATTAGGGGGCGCTTTTGGGTCTTCCAAACTACCGAAATTCACCCGACTTAAGCTTGCATATAGTTAAATCAATAAATGAACTGTGACATCAGTAAAAAAATTAATAGTTTGGCCAATAGGTTCGTGTACTAGACCTAGCTTCTCATAATCAACTGCTTTGTGTGAGTTTTGTTTTATTTTTGAGACGAATGGAAGGGACCTACGCTTTTATACGGAGTCTGAAAGGCTAATTGAGAAGCTCTTTCATGACAGCTGCACTCTCGGATGTTTGTCAGACGTTTGCGAGTGGTGCCGCAGTAAAAAAAAAAATTTAAGATGTAATTTGTGTCCTTCCGGCATTGTTTACCCGATTTGTTCAAAATGTGACAGATTTGTGGAAAAAATTTACGATTGGCAATGTTGTCAATCTTACTGCTGGTCTCCATTACACTACCATTACACTACCCTTTACTTTTAAATCTTACGAATTTGTGCGAATTCTTACGTATTTTATAAATTGTCGTTTCTCAACTCGAAAAATTCGTAAAAGAGAGCGGTTTCGAGAGAGCAAGATATTTCCCCTCTTACTAGTTTTTACAACTGTCAGTCGCCTGAAAATTGACAGCTGATTTGAATTTGTGTGGAATATTGGGAACATTCAAAAACTTAGTTATCTCAAGTCGACTAGATTGGTCTTGAAGAGATGTAACCTGAACGAAAAAAACTAGAATGGTCGGGAACGTCACTTTTCTTATGCAGCCACATATGCGAACTGTCAACTTAGTACTCAGTCACGAGTTTCTTGACTAGATTCGTCGGCTACCCCTAAACGTCAACTGACACAGCTGCCCATGTGACCGATCTAGGCCAATCAAAACTGAGATACATCAAGTCAGTCAGCTGTCAGACTTACTAAACTAGATACGTCAGACTTACAAAACTTGAACGTCTGTCTGTCTATCTGTCATTTTTTACAGGTTACTACAAAATCGTTCCTTAACTTTTGCGTACGTTTTCCTCTCTAAAAGAGAGAATTCATTCCTTCCACTGTTATTTTGACAGTCTTTCCCATTTTTACTACATTTTACTCTTAAAATTATTTGACACTTGGGAAAACGTCAGATTTTCGCTTAGTTTTTACACTGCTTGAGTATTGTGCTCAATCGAAAATTTGTCATACAGTACAGTCCGGTTTGACACTGAATTCTGAAGTTAAAAAATAATGGATCATGTTGATGTTAAACTAACCCATCATGAAAGGATTTGTAGACTTTATGGTAGCGTTTAACTGCATAAGAGGATATTATCTCTCCGTGAACGCGAAATTGTTGCAAAAAACTGAGAGAACAACAGTCAGTCTCAGTCGTGTTTAGATACACTTCATGATAAAGATGTTTACTCCAATTTTTCCTATTTAATCATACCAACTCTCCTCCTTGGTCCAGATTGCCCTGCCAATTTAAGCCAATTTCACTAAAAATGTTCCCTCACAGACAGCAGCAAAAGTTTCCTGCTTCATGCAGCCCACTCGTACACACGGTAAACTCATCCGCCACCTACATTATGTGCTGAATGCTTGGTAAATTGCAGATAGGTTTTCACTCTTCAGATATACATACCTATGTATGTATTTCATGACTTTTAAGTGGGCTTCCAAAGTTGAATCAAGAATTTTTGCAAACGTACCCTGCTCACTGGTATATGCAGCACTGATTGGGTGTAAAGAGATTCTACTGTTAATAAATTTGTGGCTTTTGGGAATTTATTTGAATGCTCTCAACTGGTAACGAGAACACATGTCTGGGGTAAAGATGCCACCCTATATGGAATACGAGATGGGGTACTGCCTACTGGCTTTGGCAAAGATAGCGCCGACAGTTAAGTGCTTGTGAATCATGGGCTTGCAGCAGTTGAATCAAAAGGATTATAGTATCTAACTGACAGAGGCTGAATACATTTCAGAATCAAACTGATTTTCGAACAAATTTACACATAAAACAAAATTGTATGTGGATTTGACCACCTTAAAAATACTTGTGCAATCTAAAAGGATTTTTTAGAAGCACGTGGGGATTTTCATGGAATAGGATTTAGTTTTTATTTGGTCGCAATTGGTCCACTTATTTGGAAGATATACGAATTTAAAATTGTTCACGGCATATGCAGTTTTGTGATGCTGTTTCCAATATTTTTGAGGTGATATTTTCACAGAAAGTCCGATCTTCATCAAAAATTTAGTTGCCAACCCTTAACCACAAATTTTTATGTTTCCTACCACTTTTTCTGTGATTTTTTCCACTGTTTTCAAGTGGTATTTGTGGCTTTTCTTCGAGGTCCTTCCAGTTTCCTATATTTCGCCCCCAAACAGACTCGTCTGTCCGAATTCCAGTCTTGAATGAATTGTTTTCTGTTTCCGTTCGTGTGTTTTTTTCTTCTTTGCCTCTGAAACTGCCCAAACAAACAACAGCATTCTAGCAGGACATCTGCCCACTTAATTCAGCAAATTTGTGCATTGTTCTGTTGCCCTCTGTTGCCCCTCGGCTGCAACACATTTTCGTTAAGTATCCTGTATCCAGCTCGACATGATTCAAATTCCATTCGCTTGCGATCGTCTTTGTGTCCATGTTTTCTCGCCTTAGACCGACACGCACAACCAATACACCTGACCACTGGAATTAGGCAAACAATTTTTGTCAAAGGGAAATTAAACGCAATAACACAACTCTGTCCGAAATTGCACACGCAGTGGTGCCAGAGGAGAGCTAGGCAGGATCCTACCTAGCACATAGGCATGGTGGCAGCAATAAATTGAATCCCTATGCACTTTAACTGGGCGCTGTAGCAAATGGCAATGCGAGTTCTGTTGCATCCATTGTGTGTTCATTATGTTCAAAATCAGGGATGGGAACAAGAACGAAATGTGCGGTCGGGGTAGGTGTGTGGCCGGCCGGACTACACATTTGAATTGCACCTATATTACATGTTAACTGTGTTGGTCCACGTTAGGTGGCATGTCGGAAGCACCAAACACTGTTCTTGTTTTACAACATCATCATCATCGTCGTCGTTGTCGTGGTGGTGTTGGTGCGTTGGGGGGTTAGGTGGACAAATGCCACCACAATCGCTGTGTTAATACTCCACCCCCACCCGCCGCTTTGATTAAAGGAAGAAGACCGGCGATGGCTATGGGTGCCGGTAGCAAGCCCCCGATGTGTAACTACATTGGGGGTAGTTTTCAGTTTTGGTTCCGTTCACATTTATTTTTTATTTCTATTTTTTTTTGCTTCTGTTACTGTTTGTTGCTGTACACAGTTATTGCTGGTTACCTTTCGTCGGATTTCTGTGTGTACTCGTATATACCGACGTGTTATGTAGGTGCGACAGCAGGACGGAGACGACACGATGAATCCGAGGTGCATGTGCGGCATGCGGAGATGGAACAGTTGAATTTCGCCCCCCCGAAGTTGGATCGGCATCACACCGACACCGACGCGACGACCGGAGAGACTGCGAAAACCCGGAAAGTGTGTGTGTTGGGGGTTGGTTGGTATGTAACCGACGACGTGCCGGAGTCTCTGTTGGGTATTCAAATGGATCTGACGATTGAGTCGGCTCAATAAGTCCATAAGCTGCGGCCAAGCAACAACCTGCCCTTGTTTGAAGACGCTACTAAATATTTTGTATATCGGTTGTCGGCTCGCTGGTTGGTTAGACGGCTTCGTGGTCGTGCAAGATTCGGTTGGAACCCCGATCGGGACTACAGCGACCAAGGAAAAAGTGTCAAGTGTCTGTCTTCCGCGTGTGTACTCGTACATAGTGTGTGTTTCAATTTCCTGATCCTTGCCGACAGGCGGGGATTTAATTTTTTTCTTCAGAAAAAACAAACAAAAAATTATAAATTGCTTTTTGAGGTGAGTCCTGTTTTGGCCTTGAATTTGAAGAGGAAATGAGAAACGCTGCAGGACAAGTCGCTTTTAATTAATCCATATATACTAAAGGAGCGCGGGCCAATTTACATTTCAATGGTGCCGAGCGTGGTGAAATGGAAATGTACTCGTCGTCATTCACCATATCCTGAATTATTATCCTGGTATCATCCAATTTTCGGAATCATCTTTCATTGAAATATCCTTACGAATCTCATTTCGAGGCTTATCCTGTGTGCCGTTCATTTAGTATATACGTATATATCCCCTGGCAGAGTCTCATAAATGTCTGTCGGTGCTGCTCCGGCGGTAGTGATGTCCTTTTTTGTTCATCCGCAAGGAATATATTGAGGCAGGTTGTGCGATGCTGATGTTGTGATGTTGAATGGTGATGGGTTCTTTCGTGTATATGAAAAACGGAAATGCATGGAATTTTAATGCCAAGTGGGATGGAGGTCGTCGCTTGGCGGTTGTATACGGAGGGTAAAGGACATGCCGCCGCCGCGCCGTGCGCTCGCATTGTTATTTAAGTTAAATATTTGTCTTTGTGTTTTGTGTGTTTGGGTGCGCTTGTAATCGTTGATGTTATTATTTTAACTACCGTTTTGTTGATAGAATACGAGGTTGTCATTGTTTTTGTAATTTTGATTTTTATTTTCTGCCACCAGAGACGGGTGAAGTTGCGGGCGAAGTTTTGGTGTTGGCAAGTGCCTCGCGGATAATTGGATAATTATTTACATACCGATTGTGATGACATTTAAATAGACTGCCAGAAATGTGGCTGGGGGGAGTTTTAAAAATTAATTAGCGACGCTCTGTATTTTAAGACCCACAAGGGAGGTAGGTATTACGAACATTGCGTATTGAGCTGAAATTCCACACAAGAACAGAGTCTATTTTGAGATATAATCCACTCGGAGAAGACCTAGGAATATTTTAAACGGATTGAAGCTTTACGTAAGGATTCGTCTTCATTGTTCTGAAGCTAATGAAAGGCGACTCTGGTAGGGGAGCGGGGGCATTCAAACTTGTCATTGTTGGGTCCTTGCACGGGTAATAGTTTTGTCAGCAAAAGAGGTGTTAGGGGGCTTCACGCTATCGGTCTTTTTATCAGAAAAAGTAGCTTAAATCGAAGACGAAGTACATGTTAAGAAATGAGCGAAGAGAACTTGACAGGAGAGGCCCCAAAATTACTTCGAAAATGTCCGCGAAAATCGGGCCAGGAAATTCCTTTTTTTTAGACACATTTCATGGTAAATAGTATCCAAAAATTGGGTATTTGGGGGCTGAACTTTGTCGGGATTTAGCAGGGTTTGGTCTGAGCTTTCATTTCTGAAAAATTTTATTACAAAAAAATAATGCATAACGACCGCGATTAGAGCGCAAAAGGTGAAAGACTCTGATAATCTGACAGAAATTGCGTCAAGTGTGTCCAAAATCGGATAAGACAGTTACTGAGTTGCAGGTAATTGGTCTCATCTCAAAATGCCCCACTTAAGATCGTTTTTTCTTAACAATCTGGACGAAGTAACACCGACAGATTTAAATATTGCGAAGTGCACTCAGATTTGGGTAATAAATTCTTGTGGTGTCAAAATATCGATCAATCTATGGCTTAAGCATATTTGCGGTCCGTAAATAGGCACCCGACCTAACTATTCATCTAAGCTCTTATACCCACAATCAGAACTGTGCTCCGTAGAGCGGTCCAAATCAATTTTTTCAAGTCGATTGCAATTAATTTCCTACACTGAGAATGTAAGCGGTTTACGCACAAATCCTGTATATTTCACATACTCAGACTCACATGCGGTGTCCTTTAAAACCTACAGTATGTTCATGCAGGCTAAGGAGCAAGTCCAGCATGGAAAGTAAATAAAATAAAATAGACAGAAGACTCACCAGGTTCAAGTAATCAAAATATCTCTCCCCTAAACGACCCTACCACGAGAAAATCCCCTTAAGAGCTTTTCTCAAACAAATATCAACATGCCTCCGATCAATTGAATTCGGCTTTGGTCAGCAAAAACCGTTAAAACCACCCCCCGTAACCCTGTACCAGAAAAGCTGTTTTTTTTTTATAAAATTCCCTCCAAGTGCATGTCCTACATGACTCCCACTAATTTAACGTTCAACTTTCTGTTGCCCCTACACCATAACCCACAGCCATTAGTAATTAAAATAACCATTCACGAGCAAATGCTATCGCATCAGGCGAATGCATCCAGAATTAAGTATCCACAACCCAGCAATATCTCTTCACCCGCTTAAAGTGGATAACAACTTTTCACATAGATAAAGTTATCTCTCTGTCTCCAGTCGGCACCAATTGTGGGAGTAGTGCAACAACCACTTCACAAAAAAAACCTACCTATACTAACACACACTGAACGGTAGTTATAGAGTATCAGAGCCAGAGGCAAAAAAAGGAGGGAGAAAGAAAAAATTCCATGATCCAATTAGATGGCAGTTCGTTCTAATGGAACGATAGTTACATCACATGACACAGCAACTGCGTGTGATCCTTCACCGTTCCTAATTCGCCTCGGTGACTCTTTAGAATTTTAAAACGTGAAATCCGAGAGTCCTGGAAACGGCGATAGAACAGGCTGATTCAATTGGATTAGTTTATGGTTTTCGGATGGTGGGTTGCTGCTTTTTTTACTTGTATTCTTTTTTGTGGATACTCTCACTCACATTGCCACAAATGAAACCAATCCATCTGCAGGCAAATTGTTTTTAAGGCCAGCGAGGAAAAACAATGCCAACAGTGGACAGTGTAATTGAATTAGCTGTCCAACGAAACAATTTGCTAAGCAGGTGGCAGACGGAGGCGTCGTATATGTGGATAACTTTTTAGGTTTGCGGTCATGCGTCTGTAAAATCAATGATTTCCATTGAGGGGCTTCAATATTCGATAAGTCAATAGTCGGAATGGCAGTATGACTTGACACTTGTGTGGGAATAAATGAGACAAATGCTGGCTAATTGTGGCGAGCAGAAGTTGTCTTACTATAGTCTCTAACTAGGTTTTCGGTTTTCAATTGTTTAGGAGAATAGAGTGGATAACTTTCTGTCTAGAGAAATAAAAGTTTGGCGAGTGAGGAAGAGTTAAATTTTTTAGTAGATATAAAAATTTCAATATACTAAAGCTTAAAATTTATTTATTTATTTAATTTTTATTTTTTAAAGCTAAAAATGCAATTGTGACCATTTCGTTCATGAGGAAGCAATTCAGGTTCCCTCTGCCTGTTGTTTTGAGAAGGATTTAATTTTTCCACTTACAAAATTTAAGTTCTAAAATGAAAATGGGTTTGTTTCTTTAATTCGCATTTCGTTCGCCTCGTGTTCCCTGGCAAACGATTTTTATCTGCCGACAAGTTCATCCGAGAACCCCAGGCGATCGCATTTGATCAGTCTTTCAGGCTTTCGTTTAGCATTTTACCTACCTTATTTTGCCAGAGGTAAAACGAAAGAAAGCCTGGTTTGAATTCTGCTACCCGACTTAAGGAGATCAACGAATGGCTAAAATATTGGAGGTACAGTAGAAGTCGCTCATAACGACGGTGGAGGGACCGATGAATTGAGGTCGTTATAACCGGCGGTCGCTATATCCGCCTGCCATATCTGGCTTCCACAAATATTCAGGAATAAACAAAATCACATAAAATGCTAACTTTTTTGTAAAAGACGCGTAAACCACAACTAATTTAAAAGCAGCTTTCACGGTGACACATCAAATAAACTGCCATAATATTTAACAGAGAATTTTTTTTGATATTGCCTCATTCCGTTGTTATAACCGACGACAAGGACCAATTTTTTCCGAAAAATTGGTCGTTATATCGAACATTTCGTTATATACGACGAGTCGCCGACGTTATATCCGACGGTTAAATAGCTTAAAGTATAATGAACCAACCAAATGAATTGAAAGTGGACGTTATAAGCAACTGGTCGGTTTAAGCGAGGTCTTTATAAGTGACTTCCACTGTATTTAAATCAGCTTTTCTCATGGATATGTTACACCTTTCGCGATCGTTGATCCTTGGTTTAGCTAGAAGTTTCAAAGCAGTAATATTTTTTGCCTGCAATTTGACAGCTGCAGCAATTTTTGTATTTTATTTAATTCAAAATGCAAGTAACCAGTAATGAAACTGATTTCAGTGCATACTTATTGGGGCTAAAAATCAATAAATAAAATTTACATAGAAGTAGCCGAACAGACTTGATTTTTTCAATGCGACCTAGGTGATAAGTTTTTCTTTCCAACAGAAAAAAAGCTCATTTCAATTCGCTTGCAAGCAACGATCGTCACGTGTCGATGGGGAATTATACGATATTCGAAAAATGCACATGTCATTTATCATCGCTTTTGTAAGCATAAAGATGATTGGTCCCTGATGGCCACCTGGTGGGACTCTAGGGTTTTTCTTTAAACTGTTTCAGACATGACGATCTTGGTAAAGTATGAACTACATCGAAAAAATTTTGGAAAAAGTACAAAAAAGGGGAAGAAATCGGATGTACTCGTTTCTGTATTTTTTTTTCTCAATTGCAACTTTTCAAAAAGTCAAAGCTCGAATATATTCCAGCTTTCAATTTTTGCTAAACTCTGGAAACGAATACACTTAAAGAATTCGATACTGAATTTCCGCTTGATCACGTTTTCATTACATATTTTTTCCCAGTTTCGCAAGGAAAAGCTCTTTTTCACTTCACACGGCTTAAGTCGTTTATAATTGCTTCCGGAAATTGTAAGTGTAGGTAAACAAAAAAGCTCTGAGCTTTCATAATTCAGCCATTTCCCATAGATGTTAGATAGATGTTTTGATGTAGTTCATACTTTACCTAATATTTTAAACTTGGTTGTGTTTTAAACTTAAATCAAAATTGTAATTTAAATAAAAATTGTAATTCAATATTTCTCTTGCCGGAACACTTTTTGTTATTATAATTTTAAAAATTGCAAAACATTGCCTGAAATTTTTTTAATAATTGCATTTAATACGCACTTAAAAATACATTGCTTATAAATGAAAAAGCTTCAGAGCTTAAAAAGCGTCTTATCGTCTATCTTTAGAAAATAAATATAAATCGATTGTAACAACTTATTAGAAAGCCTTTTCAAATCTTCCTTTTAATAGGTTCACCAACTTTAGTTGAGAAAATTGAAACCAAGCCTTTTTTTGTTGTTAAAACTTTCTTTTGTGCATTGAATTAAATAAATTAAATGCACACAAATTAATGGCAGTGTCCACAAATCATTTGACCAGAGAAATCGAGTCTTTCATACACCATCCTTTCAGCAGACAATTATTCTTTACAAAAAAAAAACAATAAATCTCCCGCCTTTCCCATTTTGCTATCCTTGCAGCGAAAAAAAAAATGTAATCAACTAAATGAAACTATCTGACAAAGTGCTCCATGCACAACGAAACCATAATTCATTTGCATTTTACAAGAGTTTCCCTTCGTGTTGTCATTATAATCAGGCAAATAGGAAAACATGAGCGCATTATATTAGGACACTGTTGCTGTAATAATATGCTTACATATGGTACGGCATGGGGTCACAGAGATAACACCTGGCGTAGGTACTTGATCGGGATTCTCGCCATCACATCGTCTGGATTAAAATATTTTCCTGCAAATCCGACCAAGAAAGGTGGCTGAGTTTGTTCAAAGTTTCACCTGATTATACAATTTTAAAAGGGCGGACACTTTAATGCACAAGGGTTTACCTCTGTACACTCGGTACCGCATCAAATTGTGACAGCGATTTGAAAAGCGGATTTTACTCGCTTTCCGAGGATTAAGTGTTTCGTGCGATTTGCGATCTGGGTCTTAGTCGAGTTGGTTGGTGGTGGTGATGATGACAAATTGTTCTCCAACTGAAATCAGACACAATTCCTATTGGTATTTATGGCACCTTAAAAAGGCCTACAGCGTCGAACTTTCCCCAATTAATTATTCCAGGCAAATTCTAGCCCTCACATGACACCCAGGACTGCAATCGCACATGACCTCTGAATGAAAATTGTTTGCAATCGTAAATCGTTGTTCGAAACTGTTGAAATAGTTGTCCTCCAGCCGGTGTGGAGTCCTTTTTTATTTTCTCATTTTCTTCTTTGTTTGCTATTGTGCTTTGTGCACATCCTCAGCCTGCGAGGTACCTTCTCGCATATAGACTTGCAGACTTTAAATCTCCCCAATGACCATTATTTATTGGACAGTGAGTAATAGTGGCTGTTAATAGCATGCCCCAAGGTGTACACAGTACACGGATGCCACTGCCGAGTGTTTGCAGCTCGTCGGTGGTCGCTGGTAGGTATAGGGATCGGTCAACGCTTAAGGAGGCCAATTAAAGGAGGATTACAACGTTTCGTTCTTTATTGCAAATGGAAGCGATTTTTGGTTTTACATTTTAACCCGAATATTGAAATTGAAATACGTTGTATGTTATAGTTCATAATGTGGATTAAGTGGTGCACTGAATGTGCTTTCAATGTTGGGATTTAATTAACCAGATAAATTAATGATTATGTCTGGTGGTGGTGTCCATTATATCTGCCCGGGGCTATCATGTGTGCTGCCATTTGGATGCATCACTGAATTCGGCAACACAATGATGCGCGTTCAGGGAAAACAAGGATGTGGACGCCCATCGTTTATCTCCTGTTGTCAGATATTAATTGATTTTTTTTTTATCCATTAACATGGAAAACTGGTTGTCGAGTAGGTTAGCGTGCGGGATATTTTACAAGCTTGTTACAGTAGATTCATTATAAATTAGAACAGTTCATGTTGGACGCTGCGTGCCAGGTAGAAGTAAATAATTTTCCATCGTGCGCATTTTGAGTGGAAATGAATTTTTCACTAACCCTCATTAGTTATAAGTTCGTGCGGAAAATTCGCCACTAGAAAGGTGATGGACCAGGGTGCTGAAATACATCTAAAGCCAAACTTACTCCCCGCTTACAAAATCGAATGACTTTTCGAAATGGCACAGGAAGACTCAGGGTGCAAGGTTGCTTTAGAGTGAATTTTTCAGATGCCCCTTTATTCGCTGTACCTCAAATTTGGTTCAAGTGGCTTCCCACACACGTTCTTCTTCAATTTCCACTACCCTTGAGGCTTCTTCCTTCTTTTTTTTTTAGAGAGGTTGACAAGCATTTACTTGTAAGTCCTATCAGGAGATTTTTCTGTCATCTAAGCTTCCTTCAAATAAGGGGAATTTGTTGGTAGAGGTCGGAAAAACTCCCTTTAAATACAAAAAAGTCCTAGCGATGGTATTGCATTTTTGCATGAAGTTTCGGTTCGTATTGCGGTAAGAATTCGTGCGTCGCTCGTTCATAACCTCGTTGTCATTTGGGAAAAAAGAAGAGCACCACTTAAGCCTGAACCGATTGTTGAATAGATCCCTAAGTGGCTGTTAATTATTTAATGATTCTATACGCCGTCCTGTTGTCGCACCTGGTCTCTAATTCCTCAGCTATTTTTCGGTAAGCCACGCACCTTAATACTATGCCCAATCTGCAATTTACCGCCAGTATCGAAAAAGACCCGGAAATGTCGATTCGGCGTCGCCAAGGAGCCAAGCCCGGTTTTATTTGCGGTTGGATTTATGCCTATTTCAATATAAGAAGCCGAAAGACCATACCCAACGCCGTGAGTTCGCTAATAGGGCGCTGGAAATGCTAGACGGCGATCCGGAATTGGACAAAAATTCATCTTCTTAGGCGAGGCCCATTTTTGTCTCAGCGGTGGAGCAAAAACAATCCACAAGAGTCCGACCAGGCATCAATGCATCCATAAAGATTGACTGTTTGGTGGGGTTTATGGCAAGGCAGCATCATCGAACCTTGGAAGAAGAAGGAGGAAGGAGACACCATTGACGTCAATGGTTTCAGTTACAGAGCTACTTTCTTTCAGAGCTCAACAAGATCGAGCTGTGGTTTCAACTAGATGGCGCTACATCCCAGACAAGCGACGCAACGCTTGAAGTTGTGTGTGCCGCCGCGATCATGCAGCAATACCACTCGATTATTTTTTCAGGGGCTACGTCGTCTTTTGTCTACGCTAACAAGACAACCACCGGAAAAACGCTATATACAACGAGTCTAAAAATTAAATCGACCCCTAAAAGCTCTGCAAGCGAAGCCGAGGCGGCCATTTAAATGATGTGCTATTCCACATACAATGGCTTCAAAATAGAACCAGTTTCAATCAAATTATTTTCCATATCGCTCTCCCCGGTACACCCTTTTCAATTGACAATCAAATGTGCTTACGTTTAAGTTCTTTAAAAAGCCCCTTTCCGATCGCTTTAACTCCACCCGAAGGGTCTGTGTGCATTCACTCGTCAGGTTTTACCCCCAAGAGCGGGGTAGTTCAATCACTTGATCCCAACACCAAACCATGTGTTGAACATTCCATCGACTGAAACTATCCTCATCCATGAATAAATACAAGCCACTCGTACATGAAGCATTTTTCCATCAAATTTAACACCGCCACAAGCTGCCGCATAAATCCACAATCAAAACATCAGAATGTATATTAGAATGTACAGACAGTAAATATGCCACAATTTAATCAATTATTCAAATGGAAATGCATAAATTATTGCCGCAACACCCAATTTACTATTCAGCATCCAACCTATAACCCTACAGACACACACACCGTGTTTGTCCCCCCATGGACCGTATAAGGAGTATGTCAAAAATCTGTGCATGACCAGACCTCTGAGAGTCTAGGATGCCGTTTACACCGCACCAAGTCACAGGGACATGTTAAACGTATAACTGCCAATCAACTGAGTGAAAATGAATTTATCGATTCAATTTGATTGCGCCAACTACAACTGGCTAATCAAATTATTGCAACATTTCGATTAAAACTGATTTAATTCAAAAGGGGCGCTTGGGCTTGACTGAAATCCGCAAACACAATATTGAACAGACCTCGCATGTATCTGTTAAATTAATCCGCTTTTTGGACTTGAAGGTGGAAACTGAGAATTGATTTAATGCTACCAATTGCACCGGACATTTGCACAGCTGGAAATGTTCGGAACTTATCCGGAGTCCGGACCGCCCGTCATTGGTGTGGTTTCGCTGTTTGCTAACACTTGAGCTCGTGAATAATGAACTCTTTTGGGGGTTAATTATACTCATTAATGGTACTAATAACGTGTCGGTCAGAAATAGAAGGAGAAAAAATAGTTAATCAATGGTGGTTTTGGGGTAGAAATACAGTTGACGTGAAATTGGTTTTTGAAATTGAATGCAAATCGGGGGCGAATGGCGGGCTTGGGGTTTGACCTTTTGCCAATCGGAGGAGACATGCGTTGGGTAATTGAATTTGGTATTGCCAAGTTGGGCCTTCCATTGAGGTGGTGGCTTTTAGCGGAATTGGCAATGTTTGTCGGAAGGTGCCAAGTGTAGGTTTTCGTTTGGTTTCTGACGTGATGTTATAGGGCTTTTTATATTATTGTCGGTTGTGGTTTTCCAACATCGTCAATTGCTCGACTTTAGAAGCTTTCAGTTTTTTTTTTTTGGGTTTTTTTGCTCTGAGGTGTATTTTTGGGGTGGCTAGTGTGCAGATCTCCGGTTGAGCCCCCGCAAAAACGCAAGTTATATCTTAAGGTTGTTTCCACTGTGGCACCTCTCCTTTCGGTGGCTAGTGTGCTGAACTACTGAGGGAGAGGGGTCCGGTTGAACCCCCTCAAAATCGCAAATAATATCTTAAGGTTTTTTTCATGGTAGGACCTCTCCTTTCGGTGGCTAGTGTGCTGGACTACTGACGGAGAGGTCTCCGGTTAAGCCCCCGTAAAAGCGCAATTTATATCTTAAGGTTTTGTTCATCGTAGCACCTCTCCTTTCGGTGGCTAGTGTGCTGGACTACTGACGAAGAGGTCTCCGGTTAAGCCCCCGTAAAAGCGCAATTTATATCTTAAGGTTTTGTTCATCGTAGCACCTCTCCTTTCGGTGGCTAGTGTGCTGGACTACTGACGGAGAGGTCTCCGGTTGAGCCCCCGCAAAAGCGCAAATTATATCTTAAGGTTTTTTCCACTGTGGCACCTTTTCTTTCAGTGGCTAGTGTGCCGAACTACTGACAGAGAGGTCTCCGGTTGAGGCCCCGCAAATGCGCAAATTATGTCGTTAGGTTTTATCCACTGTAAAACCTCTCCGTTCGATGGCTATCATGCTGGACTTCTGACGAAAAGGGTCTCCGGTTGAGCCCCCGCAAAAGGTTTAAGGTTTATTCCACTATGGCAACTTTCTTAACGTCTTTCTATACAACCATTTTTAAAAAACTTCTCAATTAGCCACCCAAATTTAGTAGAGAACTCTAGCTCCCTTCTATTCGTCCCAAAAATGAAAAAAAAGAGAACGAAGCCTAGGGTTATATTTGTACCGCTGCGTCAGTTCTTTTTTTTAGTTAAGGTGTCGATAGTTGCTTCTCTCAAAGGTCCAAGGGAAGTCTTCCTAATTCTGTGATGTATGTCTGTTTATAAAATTCAACCACCGACTGAAATAAAAAAGAAAATACGTCTGGGTCTTTGCTTTGTACCCCAAAAATAACCTTCGACAGCGTAGCCAATAATCCCACCTTCCATTTGCTGCGAGCATGATTTATTTTCACGATTTTAATTTTTGCATGCGTTCAACTTCATAAGGCCTTCGACTATCGCAGCCTCTGTTCCATAACTGTCCTTTCCACCCTAGAAAACTGTTATTAATGACATGAAGTCACTCAAACAAAAGCTGCTATGCAGAAAAATACACATTATAACATCCCCAATCCAATTTTACAACATCTATGCCACCAGCGTACTTCTTTAAGCATCTTTCACTCCCTTCCTCTTTCTGTTATATTTCTAATAAAAAAAACAGCACTCCTTACTCTTTTTTTGACCTGGCACGTTCATTTCTGCACAATATCCGGCGTGGCCACCATTAATCTTGTTCCCAATAATGCAACAAAGTCATAATTTTATTGACGTCACGACCAGTCCTAATTAATGTCCCGACAATGATTTGAAGATTTCTCGCACAAATTACCATCCATCTGCGCAAATGATTAGCCATTTCGTAATCACAATTCCAAATGATATTAATCCGATTAGAGTTGTTCGGTTTGGTAAACAACAAAAACGTTCGGCGGTAGATTTATATCCAAAGGCGTATTATATATACCTTACCCAAAAACCACCCTTAACTAAGGCACAACTCGCACAAAAGAGATCTCAATACCTTGAAATAATATTTACCATTCGTATACGGTTCGTAACAAAAAGAGGTGGCGGAAAAAAAAACGCACGTGTTTTATTAAAGTTTCTGTCTCCAGCGGACCATTCTACCCGTGCACATCCCTCTATCTATAGGTCTATCCAGTTCCGCAATTTCTATCAACTATCAACGCATATAACGCAAGGCTAACCCAAGGGGTGGATGGTCACCTTTAACCCACCGACACTTTATCTCGGTCCCTTCTGTATGTAGCCGACTTGTTTTGATTCGAGAAAGAGGAAAAACCGGGAATAGAAAAAAGAGGAAAAACCTCAAAATGTCCTATACCTTGTCGCATGCGAGAAGATGAGTGCCAGAGTGGTGACCAACAAAAATATTCCTATGCACTATTCCTTGTCCAGTTCCACCCCTGGGTTTTGTGTGTGGCCGAAACGAATCCTTTCTTTGTTGTTTTATTTAAGGGTTGTCGTGTGCGAAAAGCCCGGCATTTACGAGCTGCTGTTCCAAATTTTAAGGGAGGTATGAGTGCGTTGCGTACCTCAGATGTGGTCCCGCACATTTTCCAGGACATTTCCATTCCACCCCCGCTGCAGCTCTCATTCGGGGTCTCTGTGTGTGTGTCGGTGCTTATTGATCGATTAGGAGAGAGCGCATGCGATGGTTCTCCACATGCACACTTAAAGGATTTTTTAAAGGGATTTTTAAAATTATGGCAGACAGTGATGCCAAGTTGGGTATAAGAGGAGATGTTTCAGTTTTTTATCGAAATAAATCGGATAAATAAAATAAAAAAAAACCAAACTCATTTGACGTGCTATCTAATCGCATAAGTATTTTCTAGGGTAAACTTTTCGCTCTAAGGGGCTTCGTAAATACTGTCCGCACTTCTTTCTATTTTTTCCATTCAACCGCGAGAGCGCAACAGCTGTTTATGTCATAAATTCATATGAAATATATTATCAGATACTCGTAGATAAGATACAATTCAAGGCGCACAATATACGTAAAAATATAATCAATAAGATAACCGATCTAGTTGGTGGCATATTCCAAACGAAATATCAAAAGTGCTAATTTAAGACGCGACTTGACGGTGCGATGCTAAATTAATATCCAAACAACACCCACAAACATTTTATCTTGTAGGAAATAGAAATAGACACGAAGGAAATAGCAAGAAAATGAATTACACGATATTAATTGAATGTTAATTAGTTTACTACATGCTCTCGTGCTTGCGAGTGGTGGCTCTATTTGTTGAGTTTCTTTTTTCCACATCGGTCGTAGTAAAATTTCACATGGCTCTCTGTGTGGCTAAAAAAATAGATAGATTCAAAACAAAAATGACAAACGACATGTTGCGCAGCTGAGGCGATTGTAGCACATTTTAGAAAATGTTTTCACTGATTATTATATTAATACGTAAACATCAAAAGTTTCCGTACACTTTTTAAGTATTTATCATGAAATGAGGAGAATGAAACTTTTGTCATTCGAAGGGTTATGTGCCATAGATGTGCAGAAACGTAGGTATCGTAGGTATATGTCGCCATTAAGACTGGTAAAATGAAGTTAAGGACTTCCCATACAAAATGCTTAGCAGTTAATCGAAAGCATTTTGTTGCCATTCAATTTGTCGCCGTCATGTTTCCATAGTAACGAATTTAATCATCTTAGATTAGAACCTGTTGGATAGTCTCATTAACCCATAGAGGTATGCAATTTAATTACCCCTAAAAGTAAGCAATCATAACATCTTATTTCAGAGGCATTGCAGAGTTATCTGCGATATGTTACTGTTCATGTTTTGCCCTTTTCCATTCTTTTTTCATAGCGGAAAGGTATATGAATTAAGATTTTGCATATAAAAAAATCAATAAATAAAAATAATTAATTAATAAATTATGTGAAAAACAATTTGGCTTTCGTTACTTTATCTACAGACAAAATTGGTCGAATTTCGGCCACGGGCGGTACTAGTTTAAATAATTCGCTAAATGTTTTTGCTATTTAAACGCAGTCCTCACTTTAAGAACACAGTCACCCTGTAAAAGGCATCGCCCGGACATTTGCCATAATTTCCCACCCAATGAAAAACTACCCCCAACAGGGGTGGTATTGAAAAACATGCTTAACCTAAAATAATGTCCTTTTTTCATCCCATACCTACTATCAAAAACAAACCAACACCAATCCGCATCACATTCACACCCTTTATCACGAAAACTACCCCCGCACATTACCGCACCTACGAGCCGTGGCCAAATTCACCGCATTAAGCACACATCAAGACCCTCAGTCCCAATTCAGCCTCCAAAAATACACACCAATACTATAGCACGAACGCCTGGTTATCTATCTGTGTGGTGTGGCGTTCTCTCTACACAATTGCTCTCCCGTTTACACAGATAACAGCACTAACACTACGCTTCTCTCCAACAGGGGTGGTATGTGGATAAACTTTAACCGCCATGGATCCCAGTGCTCTAGCAAATATGGACCGGGACGCATTAAAGAAGCAAATCGAGAATATGAAGTATCAGGCATCCATGGAGAGATGGCCACTATCTAAGAGCATTGCAGAGTGAGTAATATTTCTTATTAACTATATTATTAACTAAACGTATAAGTGAAAAAAACAGTTGCAAAAAAATCAAGTGAAATGAGACAATAATCCAAGTGAAATTTGCAAAATTGTGTTTACACGACTCGAGTCCTGTATTAGTGCAAAAAGGAAACCCCTCCCTGTCATTGATTGCTGTCAGAAAAATTTAGACAGACTATTTTGTTTCTGTTGTTTATTGTTTATGCGGTGCGGATGACATTTGTACAAAGCATCGATACTCCCTTACGGAGAAAACTTATACCGGGCTAGAAAAACCACCCAAAATCACCGTCTGCGGGACAACTACTCCCTTTGTGTGTAAAAATCGATGTGTACACCGAGAGAAAGTGTTTGCTGGGGCTCCGTCAAAGTGATGGGGGTCAGCAGAATTATTATTTTAATCGCGCTAGAAAATGTTCAAAAAATCGGTCAAAATTTAAACATTTGATGGTACAAATAAAAATCGCCACTGGCGCGCAAGTTTTTGTGTTTTTAATGTGTCAGCAATGTAGAGAAACACAACAGACAGCACAACGCTGACGACGATGCGATGCTATTTGGAAATGTCAAGTGAACGCAATCTAGTAGTTTTCTTTTCGATCAGTGAATTTTGTTTTAATTACAACCACGAAAGGGGGGGAGGGGGGGAAATGGTCGAAGAAATTTGTTATTTTCGAACGTGTTTGTTTATCTTGTCGAAACAAAAATTGTCGTAAGCGAATTTTTCGTTTTAATTAACACACAACAGCGAAGACTGTAGAGCGAAATGAGGGTTGATTTGCATATTGCATACTCGTAGCTGTTTGTTTGCTGGTTGTCATCTTTGTCTTTAGACTGTGGGATTTGTTTTAAAATAAACCCCCAGTTGGTAGAAAAATGCAAGGAATATGTTGTAGAATGGTGGCTGCAGTTTTAGGTTACCTTCAGAATGCTAGAGCTTATTTGGTAGTTCGATATTCATTTCAAGTGATGGACGCCAATTTGACCGAAATTTTAGTACTTTTCTGTCAAATGTAAGTTTTTCGCCGTAGTTTTGTAAAGCAAATTTGAATACAGCTTTTAGGTTAAAAAATTTGGGAAGGAAAGAATGGAACTCGGTTATTTTAAACCGATTCTATATCGGTACCGGTAGTCATACAAGAATCGTCCAGCGGCTCTTGCTTATTTTTTGTAATATTTGTGACTTTGTCAAGTTTCAGAACTCATTTCCGTAGGTAAACCTTTTCCCTTTACCTAAAAAAACATTTTCTATATTTGTAATCCAAAACTGGTCACGGTTCTTTAAAGCAGCTCGAATTGGACTTTTTATTTGGTCAATCCGACGTAGTTGAGGTGATTTTTTCAAGTCTGCATTTCTTCCTACGTATAGTGGAGTCAAGTTTGCGACTATTATTTTCTTAGTCTTAGGACTTAGACGCAGTATCCTTCGGCAAAAAAAACACCGTCGGCTAAATCATCTACAAATTTTAAAAACACTTTTATTTTCCTGAAGTTGAACCACTTTTCCATGACACTTGCAAGCGCTTAGACGAAAAATAGAAGAATAGGTACTTTTTCGAAATTTTGGTTCAGAGAATTTCGAAATTATTTACCATTTTACGGATCTAACTTCAAAAACGGATAAACTATTGTTTCTTCGAAAAACAGCCAACATACACTAGTGCAAAACCTTGCTCTACATATTTTAATATTTTTTTCAAAAACAAATAAACTCTTTCAAAAAGCTTGATCACTATTAGTGGCTGCTTTAGTATAACGGAGAACTAGTTAAAGAAGTATTGGAAATGTTATTGCAATTTTTAAATCTAGTTCACGAACTTTAAAGACCTTCAAATTTTCAGTCACAGTAGATGCTAAAATTTGATTCAAACTTCAAACATATTTTTTTCGAAATATTCTGTAAATTGTGTAGTGTTGATAACGTGCTATTAATATTTACCAGAACTTAGATCTGGAATTGTATTTTTAACTAAAAAGCAGTTGAAGGAATTGCTCCTTTCTTCACTGTGATCTTTCGTATAGTTCGGGGGTTTGGATTGGGTCAAAATTTGCAGGTCGAACTAATTGAAAATCAAGAGAAAAACCCTACGAAATAATTTTCGAAAACGATTTTTTATTCGTCGCTACTGCTGCTTTTTTGTTGAGTTACATATATATCGCGGGGATTAAAAAGAGATTTTGATGTATTTTTCGCAATTCATCGAAAGCTTTCTTGATTTTAGTTACGTTTTTTAAAAAACGAACAACACGACTTAAATTCTCATCTCTACTGAATTTTAAATGCCAGCAGTCCTAATTATTTAATTTACCAATATTCCAGTAGTCTGTTTAAGACTTTTTAGTACGTTAAAAACCCGCAAAACAGCGTTTTCAGAAACTCGTTTCGTTGCACAGAAAAAAACGAAGTTTTCCAATTTTAAGCTTTATTTGAAAATCGGTGTTAACAATTTTGTAAGGCGTATAGATTCAGATTAAAGAGAGCGCTTTCTTTTTTAGCGGGCTAT
Source organism: Cheilosia pagana (assembly GCA_936431705.1). Lineage (NCBI taxonomy): Eukaryota > Metazoa > Arthropoda > Insecta > Diptera > Syrphidae > Cheilosia > Cheilosia pagana. The sequence goes on from OW386169.1 coordinate 3,072,749, forward strand.
TTTATTTATATTCAGGGAACACAACTTTTGCAATGGCGGTTTTTGTAGTTTAATTTTTAAATCGACCCAAACTGTGTTTGTTCATTACGTAAGAAGATTGCGCTTAAATTGTGTAGCTCCACATAAAACCTCATCATCACAGAGTTCTCAACATCATCGGCCAAAGTTCGCCTGTGTTTTGGTTTCCCCTAAAATTTACCCAACTTCTCGAAAACATAAAAATGAACCTTGAACACGGTTTGTTCCCCCTAAAACATATGTACACCATTTAAGTGCCTGTTGCCGTTCTTTCGCCATTCATTGTCCTTGCGGCAGTTAACTATTCGTTAACCAACCCCGATGGTTGAATTTTGCTTAGATTTTCTAAATGTACTTCTGCCCAGCACAGCCATTAGGCACACATTCTCGTGGACTCGTATTTTGTAGGCCCTTATCCACTCCACAAATTTATGTTGATGGGGTACACCGTATATTACTTTATACTACGCAACTTGCTAAGGCTTTTTCCGAAATAAAATGTCCGGTGATAAACGAATAATGCAGGACTTTTCTTGGTTTTGTTGGTCTTCTTTCTCCTTGAAGTGTGGAGTATTTACTCGTTCGAGTACATATAGTATCATTAGCATAATCAGTAGCAAAAGTAGCCGGGCCAACAAATTGGAGTTTATTGCGAAAGTTATTTGCCAAAAAATGTGTGAAAATTGGTTAGAAGACTGCTTCCAAAGGCGAATGTTGTGTCAAGGAAAGACTTGAATAATTTATTTATTCTGACTGAAATATTTTCGAAAATCTACTCACTGACTTAAATTGAAACATGGCCGATTTCTAAGAATATAGAGGGCATTTCAAAAGTCTGTGTAAATTCTTAAATTATAGACAGGTACATCAGGGACTTTCCAAACTCATGTAGAATTTCAAATATATTGCAAAGAATTCCTAGAAAAGTCTTAGAATGACATAAAAAATGTCATCGCTCTCATTATTCACAACTTAATAGCTAAAAAGCTTATAACAACTTCTACAACAAGAGTCAAGAACGTCTCTTTCATGCAACTTCATTACTGCGATAAAAGTGACCCCCATCAATTGTCCAACTGACACTAATAGGCATTTTGTCTGCCTATTGTTTCCAAACAGCTTATTGTATTTTCTGACGTAAATGGTAGCCAATTCCGGGCCCCACTGTTTCCTAGTTGGCTACCTGAAACCGACTGCAATTACACCCGATTAATTTTTGTGTAATGCTTAGTCTTTAGTGCCCCCAAAAAAGATAACTAACAAAGGTCGCCATAGATGTTGTGACGGAGATACAAAAACACATCGCACAATGGGCTGACAATTTGCACCTCGTTAGGTAGTCGCATTGTCAATAACGAATTCAGAGTTGTATTGTTATTTTACTTGTTAAGTGCTAATTTATTTTGTTCGAAACAATTTTCGAACACAGACAACTGACAGACGACACATCTGATATTTTTCCCAGTAGTCATGTTTCTTTTTGTGCTCTTTTCGCCGGGCACTCCTTTGTCGGAGAGAATAATACAAGAAACTATTTTCGTATTGATCGTTAAACGATTCTTTGTGTAGGTATACGTATTGGAGCTACTTGTTTTGTCCGGTCTTTTTGTCCACAAAGTTTTTTTTTCTTTTGTTTTGTATTGAGGAAAGTTTCTTCCAACTCTTTACGATGGAAAACTGCTGCCTTAAATGAGGAAAGTTTTTTTTTCCTTTCTCAAAGAAGTTGGGATATTCCTTAAAAGCGCTCAGACAGACGGTTTTTTGTTCCACACGCTAATGGGTTGCGAACCAGACTATCTAATCGGATATAATGCTTATCTACACGTGACCATTTGAAATTGGGTCAGCATTTTTTTTTTCGATTCCATAAAAGCCCTCATGTCGCAAATATACAATTTAGAATAATTAATACCTTGCAAGCTATAATTATAAACAAAAAAAATAGCTCCACCAATAAATCACGTAATATCGATTTTAATGGCTTAACCCTTCTGGGTCACGTAAGCCAGCAAAGTAACCAGATTATAATGGCTAAGCGAACTGAAATTAAAATGTTTTTCAACAGTTTACAGTCGCTTTTGCCACAAGTTGTATTATTTCGAACGACAAGACGAGCGAAAATACTTTAAAGCCATAGAATAAAATAATGACAGTCATAGGTCAGACAGACTGAGTTGAATAAACAACTTTTGGAGTTGCAAAAATCGCTAAAAAATAGAGGCAACTGAAATAAAAATTATTAGGTAGTCAGTCGGTGATGAAAAAGCTTGAAAAGGTTTTCTCAAGCGTCAGCATTAAAAACGACATCGCCTTACAAACTTTTTGCTGTTAATAACCAACATTTATATAAAAGAATCGCCACCCAACTCCTTTTTAAAACGAATCCTTCATCTAGTGTGGCATTTTTTGCATTCACCCACATCCCAAGTAATGACGGCGAATACAAAAGGTGCTATTTTCCAATATTTCTAATAATTCGCTTTTGACACATTGAAAAATCACCGCCACTCCTCGAATCTTCGATGTCATTAACTTTTGTGAAAAGCTTGCTACCCACATTTTCCAAGCACCGTTCGTGTAGCTCGAAGAAGAGCGAACCGAGAAGATTCAATAACTCATTTTGCAGCTTGCGGTGCTATAAATGGCAACAAATCATCATTATCCCTCCCACGGCAGCAATAAATCGCATTCAACCGCGCATCAACTGCATCACTGCCAGTGCCAGTACCAGAGACAGCTACCACCGTCTAAAGCAGTTTGTTATGGTGGAGCGCCTGACGGCGGCAAACAATTATCCGATAGTTTTTTCCTCAGTTTTTTTTCACTATGCTGCATCCATCGCCTTCGCCTTCGCTTACTGTCTATCTATCTAACTGGTTGGTGTGGATTCATGTTGAAGCCGTTTGTACACGTTTATGGTAATCAAACCAGGCGCCACCGGTCACCCCCGCAAAGCTTGTTATTACTGTCAGAGAGTAGCTGTTTTTTCTTCATTTTTTGACAGGGGTAGGTGTCCATTTCGATTGTAACCTCGATTGGGTGGACACTTTTTCGAATGGTAGCAAGGGGTTAAAGATGGTGGTCAACCAGGAGAAAATGTCGGACCATGTTGAATAATTGCGGATGACAGGTAGCACAACTCGCCTTTTATCCATTTGTCATTTACTTTGTGCGGATGGAGACTTGTTAATCACAGTTTTCATTACACACGGTCCGGAGGCGTCCTGTGAAAAATCAACAAAACCACCGATTGATGAGGGTCACGCTGCCATTAAAAACATTATTTCTTCAATTTATATGCAAATTCAGTTGTGTTTGTCTTTTGCACTCAATTTTCGGTTCAAAAACGGTCCCATTAGAGCTGGTGGTTTCAAAATTGATTTCGCTTTTTAGACAAACTCTCTTTGGGGTTTGTTTTTTTTTGCGCGCAAGATTGCAGAATTAAGTTCAATTAGTCGCCAAGGTGGCAATGCCAGTGTGGGTTGTGAGACGACGATTCAAGGGCGCAACCTTTGTTTAAACGAAAATATCACACAAGTCATCCCCTGAGACAATGCTGGGCAAACCTTTATTCAATTTGAAAAGGGTACCATAGAAAAAACAAAAACAGGAAGGCAAAAATCGATTGTTTCTTTATGTTGATTTATGAGGGTGACGTCTTATTTCACATTTATCGCAATGGGGTTGAAATTCGCTGTGTGGTTAAGGGTGGTTGCCTACTTTTGGTTCTGCTACTTGGAGCTCTAAATTATTGTGCGGATAATTAAAAGGTTTTATCGGGGGGCTGTTAAGTAAGCGCGGAGTGTGTTTTTTTTTTTGCCTCAAGGGGTTGTGGAGCGTTGCTGATGGACAGATGCTTTTAATCGCTCTTTAAAAATGTCGAAAGTTATTTTCAGTAGGAAATAGAAACAAAGCGTTAGCAGATCTTTTGACATTTACTTTGAAGGCATGAATTTCAGTGACTCACGCTAGCTAATAGAGCATGAATCTGATTTTGTAACAATCATAAAGTTTTTCAGACGCTTAGCTTCAAAATTATGAAATGTAAGACTTTGAGAGCAAAATGTATTCAGAAAAAGTACGTTAAAATTTCAAAAACTATATCTTTTATTGCCACATAAGGTTTGACATTCTAAGGACATCCATTTCCCTACTGTATTTTTGGTTCTTAGTTACAAAGGTGCAGCAATTTTGGTCAATTTAACCTGAAATATGACATGAGCCAATTTAGATTCTTAAAGTGTCCCATACACGATCCAATTTCATAACTGATCCACACACGATATACATTCTTTAAGAAAAAATGTTTAAAGATTTCTCACAATCTCACTCAAGTAATTAACAATAGTTTGACCAACTTTTACTACCGCAATTGTAAATTAACCATTCGCTAACAGATTTGTTGAAATTGCTGTATTTAATCGAATCGTGTATGGGTTTATTTAAACTCTTGAGGAGTGACATGTATGTCTAAAAAAAATGTCCGCAGCTGCAGAAAGACGAAAACGTAAATAAAATTAACAAAATGACATTTATTGCTTATATCGAGTGCCTGAACTGTGAACTGTCTTTAATAGCATTATGCTTTTTGTTTTTTATATTTTCGTTTCCGCTCGAGGGGTTTTCAAAAATTAAATTTATCGAAACCCGCACAACCCAAAAGTTATTACTCGCAGGTTGCGTATTTTCCCGGGCAAAGTTGTCGTGCCTTCGGAACCGTAGAACCATAAATTATTCGATAGTACAGTCAAATGGAATAAAATCCTTTCCCTAAAGCTAGGCCATTAAAGTATCCATGGAACTTTCTTGTCATGATTTATGACACGTTCGAGATGTTAGCGGGGAAAGCGCTAGTAATTTTCCTACCGATTGCTCCCGCATAAACCCAGCATATTGAATATTTGAATACGTCTTGTGGCTTGTGGGTTAACCAAGGCAGGAATATGTCTAAGGAGTTCAACTTAAAGGGAAGTCTGATTTAAATTTATACAAAACTGAATATTTGGAAACTGAAAGATTCGAAGACGTGTTCCAAAATTACATTAGATTTACTTTTTTTGGACATCTGTTCCAGCGAATAAAAACTTTTGTAGACAATGCGCAATAAAACTAACTTTTTAGAGAGAGAAAGCCTGAAAGTATGCAATTATTTTTAGTTAAACTAATATATTTGGTGCGAGAGCAAGATTTTAACCTCCTTTTTAACGAATTGCTTTACGCAAAAGTTGTTTCCGTACGAGAAAAGCGTCAACATAAGCCTAGCTCTTTGAATTGAGTTGCTACTTGCTACCAACTGACTAAATACATAGCGTGAGTCTCAAAAGTGTCAAGCACAGGGTAGTTCGTGCCTCACTGAGAAAATTGTTCATTAAACTAGACCTATAGCAATAAACCGCACAAATTATAGCGAAAAGTATGCGATTTTGTTGGCTTTCTAAGAAATGGTCTTTCACTTTCTTTCCTAAGTACGTGCCTGTAAGTAAATTCCTTGTTAATCTCTTACAAATGGATAAATGCACAAGGACGGCCACGTGTAGCCCATACAATGCAGAGATGGATATTTCAGAGTAATGTCTGTTTTTATGTTTGTTCTCCGGAGCACCGGTATTTCTTGCTTCGATATTTATAAATAAATTGAAAGCACGATTTCCTATTTTATTTATTACCCACTTTGATTTGAGTTCGGGTTCAATTCGCATAACATACTTGTCTCTCTGTCTTTCTCAGCGTTATCCTGCGGATGTTTCTAGGTACTCTGCTGCTTCGATTTTAATGTCATTCTCGTTCTCGTCGGTGTAGTCACATTTTGATTTGGAACGTTTGATGCGTCCGTCTTTGTTGTCATTAAGTTTCTCTTATTTTTTTTATTGATACTCAGGAGATCTGAACACAGTCGGCAATAACAGAACACAATTTTGTATTGAATTCGAGAAGTCGTCTTTATTTGGTTTGATATCCTGTATTTGAAGTGCGGATGTGTCACATGGTTCCAGGGGAGTAGGCACAGCTTTGAATAAAAGTAATTTTGACATCTCTTTTATGAACTCGATTCACATCGTTGGATACTTTTTGAAACGTCAAATTTACAACACATTGGATTGCACTGATAATAATCGAGCAAGAACACAGATCTTCCGTTTTCAAGCACAAAAATTCCAATCAACTTTTTCGGCAGCCACGTAGAGTTTTGACATTTGATTAAATTCATAAAGCACTAACTTGGCCTCAGTCCTTTTTTTCAACAAAAAGGGTAGCCTACATTCAGGCATACATTAAAATTGCCAAACATAAATTGTTTCATATTTAGGCGCAAATTCTCTATACTCGTGTATATATATTCAACGCGGAATAAGTATTTGCAAATTTATTCAGATTTTTAGAATTCATCAAAAAGTCCTAAATTAAATGAAATAGTAAATATGGAATTACTGTCAACTTCCTGACCTCAAATCGTTTTCCTATACCTTATCCATCAAACCTCAAACGTCAGAAGTATGCTCTAATTTATCATCGTTGCCAAAGTAATTGATCCACTTGTCTGTAATTGACTTTTAATTTATGAATGTACACAATAATGGCCGCAGTGGATATCCTTAAACGTGTTGCCGTATATTTTCTTTAAATAAATAAACAATGTGGGAAAGCGCACATACACGCTCTCTCTAAGTAATTGCTAAATATTCCTTCAACTGGACTATAGAATCCCACCACCAATAGCATGATGGATTGCAAACAAAACTGTAGAACCGTTAGTGTGAGTTTGAGAGGAGTTGAACAAATGTTGCACGCGATATTAGTAAGAAAAGTCTATTTCCGTCGGAATAAGGCTTTTATTTTTATTTTTATGCGTGGCACTAAAAAATCGCGCTTCTTCGTTTGCAATTTAAATTTGCAATAAATTTGTTTGATAGATTTTTTTCACAAATGAGGAGGAGCAACTAGTTTTTTGACGTCGGGACAGTTTAAGTTGATTTTAAAAATAGCCATCTGCATTAAAATTTGTAAAGTAAACGAGGATTGGGTGTGATGATTGACTGTTTAAAAATATATACAGTCTTTGAAATTGGGAAGAAGGTTGCATAAATGACAGACCTTAGAATTTGAGCCAATGAATTTTAAAAAAATTTACCTGCACCTTCTAAAAATATTGCTCAAAACCGAATTGAAATTTCTAGCGTACATACAGCAAAAGTTTATTAAAAAGCCACCGAAGTTAACCTCATCACTGAACACAACTTGACCGCAAGAAAAAGGAACGGTTTTCAACCCTTTTTAAGGGTCCTATCACCGAACTCACGATGCAAACGTTGATTTTTTATGCCAAACAACCATAAATTGAAAGATGGTGTCAGAAAAAGCCCTTTAAAAAAACCGTAGTGTTACCAGACTTCTGTTAAAAAAATTCCCAAGGAAAACGCTTAAATTTCCCTAAGCACGAGCATTATAAATTAAAAAAAAAAATACTTACAGCTTTCTTACTGACTTCAAAAAACCATGAGGTAAATTCTGAGATATAAGTATGATTGCTGATTTCAAACTGCTTTACCACTTTAGATCGCCATTAATTTAAATGTCGTGACATACAGCAAAATAACCAATTTACAGCACTTTATCATAAATAATTGCATACTTGCAGGGTAATTTACTGTGAATAGTTTTATTGAGCATTTTCTATAAACATCCATCCATCCATCTCTTCCATCATCGACAGAAAAAAAATAAACGTTTCCCTACAACTAGTGCTGATTGAGCGATACATCTCATAATTCCCCAAGAACGGTCAAAAGTGAACGTTGTAGTTATTATACCTCGTATGTTTCCCCGGATCTATTTCCAACTTTTGTATCGGCGGATACGGTCTATAGCTCTCAATCATTGCACAGATTGGCATCGTTTCGGGTGGGTAATTTTTTCCCAGCATTTTCGTTCTGCTCTTTTAAGTAAATTTTTCGTTTGATTGATGAGGCATTCGCTTTCAGCAATTTCTGCAGCAAGCATGAGTTGGAAAACTTGCTTTCGCGAGAGAAAACTGTTTTCCTCTACGTGCTTTGAACCGAAGATTGGTTTTTTTAAAAAACGTTTCCAAGTACAAAACTCGGACGTATACGTCATATTATTGTACTCTGCACGACTGACAGGTGTCAAACTTTGAATAGTTTTTTTGTTTCGGAAGTTTCCTCGCAATCCGAAGCGATAAATCCTTTCCTATCTGTCCTAGATTCATCTCTGTAACACCAAAGGTGCAATTTCGAAAGATTCACTGAGCTGGAAATACATTTCACAAAGTGTGAAAGACAGCGTATGTTTTCCACAAATGAGAGACAAATTGATAGCATGGAGACTGGAGGTGCTTGCCTCTGTAGCAAAATACTAAATCAGGTGTGCACACAGATACACTACACTTTACACTTAATTCGAGACAGAACTGGGCGGAGGAGAATCGAACTCCATTGACATATATTCCAAGTGACAACGAGTGATGGCTGATGGTGTCCTCGATGCTCGTTATTCGGCCGCTCCGGGTGTTAGATAAAACAAAAGTTGGCTGCATCATCAGTAAGCAGCATCTTTTGTATGTGTGTGATGTGTGCATGTAAAATATGCAAGGCTATTTGAGTCGGTTTTGAATTTTGCGAATTGAGTAAAGGAGGTGGTAGGTATAGTCGATTGTGCACATTGGTTCTCGTCCTTTTGAAGTGTGCTCTCGTATGGCACGATTATTCAAGCACTTTGAAGAATAATAGATTCTCCCTCAGCGCCATGGGAAGTTATCTTCTTCGTTCTATGCACTAAATCCGATGCATTCCATCCGTTTCCGAGCAAACTTGACAGCACTTACAACTATGTAGCTTGTTCACAGCATATATGGGCAATTGGCTGTGTGTGTTTGTGCTCTATGTTTGATGTATTCAAATCAATTCGTAAAATGGCAACCCTGTCTTGTGCAGGCGGAAGTGTATATAAAATATGTGTTTTGCTAATGTAATCTCAGCTTGCCCCGTAATTGTTCTATTCCTCGAAGGGTGCGCTGAGTTTTTTGTTCAATATCTCTACCATTTTTGGTTCAATCCTCCATACTTTCGAAAAAGCCAATCAAATAGTCAATCACTTTGTTGGTTAGATGTCATTGAGGGGCAGATTTAAATGGTTTTCTGGTTCATTTAACAAGTTGATGGCTTTCCGAGGTGATAAATATGTTTGCGAAATTTGTTTTCGATTGGTTTTTGGATATGCAAATTGGGGTTTTACATCGGGTAACAAATATTCGAAATAAATTGCTTGCAATCGGGCAGACGACACTCCAAACCTATGAGTCGACTGTCACTCAGTGAAGTTTGGATGGAAGGTGTTTTACTAACGTCCTCCTTTTCCAATTTCAATTGAAAGTCTTATATCATGGGTGGATTTGTTTGTGATTAAAATTTTAGTTCACTTCTGAAATCAAATCACATTGACCTATTTACAGCTTTCTCTTAAAATATGTGTCTTTCAAAGGCAAATATCCACCCACCCCCCACTCTGACTACCAACACTGTACTGCATAATTTGGGATGAGCAATTCATTTCAAACGAATGAATTTGTTAACGGTTTGTCACTTGGAATTGTCCTTGCCCATAAAAACCCCTACACTACGGTGTTATTCCAGTCACCCGGTCAAATAAATTCCTCATCCTTATCCCTACACACATAAATATCGTTTCACAAATCAATTCGAAATGTATTTCCTTCGCCAACAGAGAAATCCAAACAATCGATTTAGGACTTTCGAGCATAAAAACACATTGAACACTGGGAATGAACGGAATTGCTTATTTGAAGGTTCAATCAATCGATTATCCCTTAACTACAAGAAGCACAATGGGGGAGGGAGGGAGCGCGTCAGGATGATGGAAAAACGAATCAAGAAAGTCGGAGGGTGAACATAATACAACGTATAGGAGTGGGATAAGAAAAAAACAACGCGCTCCTGCTAACCATGGCCATGGATCAAGTTGGGAAGGACAGCCGGATATTGGCAGCAGTTTTCCCTCAGTGTTATGGTGTCATATTTTCTTAAAACCATTTAATCCGCACAAAATCCCCCGTTTGAAGTTAATCTTTCATCTTAATATGTCCCACTAACGGTGAAGAAAAATAACCTAATCTACGACATTACGATAAGTATGCACTTTAAATTGTTGTGCTCCCCCTTTCAAGTTTGAGTGCTTACCCACCTGCCACCCTTACCTGTCGTCCGGGAAACGGTAGCTATTCCCCTGTTCTACTTGAAGCCCTCCCCCGGCATGCCCTGTGCATGTGTAAAATAGATGAAATTTTAATTTAATTAATCGAAAGAGGGTTACGTCGAAGTTGCACATAAGGGGATGATGACTAAATTAACAGAAACCGTGTTACCACGGCAATGGAGGGCTTCTTGTTTTTGTTTACTTCCCGTTCGCTAAATTGGCTTATTACGAAAGTTGGAATTTTTGTTAGCTCTTGTTATTGGTTGGAAATATCGAATTTTGTTTCATTTCGTCTGCACTTAATGGTTATCGATGGTGGAAAGAGAGAGAGAGAGAGAGAGAGAACACCCTTAAAGAAATTTTATAAAGAAAGAAATTAGGATGATGATTGATTAAGAGGCACCCATACCAATGAAGTAAAATATTTTTGCGTTTATTTTATTATTTTTTCTATTATTTCTATCGAAATTGTTGTGTGTTCGTTTATCGTTTTTAGGGCGAAGGTTGGGAAGACGCCCCCAGAGAGGGTTTGATGAATGTATTTGCGATTGTATGCAAAAAAGAAATTCTCAAGAATTTAATGTTTACAATGTACTTGAGAAGGATATATGTCTTCTTTGGCATGGCATAGATTTATTGATTCTTCTCAACAGGGATTGTAAGAAGTCGAGGGATAGAGTTCTATTGTAGGGAATTTCATAGGCATTCGTAACGTGGTAAGGTTTTGCGATAAAGCATTGTTCGATTTGGGGGATTAAATTGGAGAGAAGGCTGTATTGAAAGTTGAAGATAGTAAGCCGTAAACGGGGACATACTTCGGTGGCTTGTAAAGAGCGACAAAATTTAAATTCCGGTCTATTTTTGGGGGGAGATTATGTTTTCTGAATAGTTAACTCTTTTTTATATTTGAATTTCACTCTAAAGAAATCTATTCGTTACTTTATATCCTTTTTTCAATTACGATGTTAACCGATTTATGTGATATGACAAATCAGCGATACGGAAATGCATAGCACCCTAGTCCTGGCTTCTTACAACCATTCGCAACACAGATTACGCGTAAAGAAAGAAAGAAACTGGAAAATTACTATTTTTATGGATTATTTGCGTTAGTAATAGTTATTACTTGAAAGTAACGAGTACTAAAAACGAAATTATTATCGTGATAGGTTACTAGTTCTATCTGGTATCTTATTTTTTATTAGTTCTAGCTAATACATAAAAACAAGGAGTACTAAAAGATAGGCTATTTATAACGAGTACTAAATTTTTTTTTTAAATAACGAGTACTAAATTCGAAATCATTATCGATGCAGATACAGAGTCACTTTCAAATAACGAATACTAAAACGATAAGTTTCGAGTACTAATTTTTTTTTTTAAAATAGATACATTAGTACTGGTCTCAGTTGTAAAAAATGTGATCCTTCATACACAGAAAGGTTAGATACACGCTTAGAATTCGGTTCAAACTGAAGCTGTTTCGAACACTTAACCATTTAGACAATTCTGTGTATAAAACAGATTTAAAAACATCTCTTCTTTCAAAAACTTGCAATTGTAGTTAGACCTCCTTTGCATCCATCACGCGAACAGTTCAAACAGTTTATAAACAATTAGCAAGCAATCACACTTAAGATTGATTAAGCACTCTCATGATTGCACATCGAAGGAGCTCAAGCGCTTCTCTTCATAATTTCTGATTAAACACGTTCGCCTGAATACAAAGCTTGGTGAACGTGCTCACTGCTCGTGCTCACCCCCACATAGAAGAACTAAATTTGAAATGAGATTCCTTTGGGCGAATTGCAATTTTGCACGACACCAAATATCGTACTAGTGTCTAGTGAGTCTCTAGTTCTTTATCATTTCTTTTGTTCCGTCGACAGCAGTTGCCTCTCTCGTATAGCTGCAGAAAAACAAAAAAAAAAAGAAATATTGAATTGAATATCAAAGTTTCTGCCCCAGAAAAACTTTATGGCTCTGCATATCTTTGACCTTTTTTTCCATATTCACGAAGAAAAATTAGAAAAAATTAACAACTCTGACTACCGTGATGATGATGATGAAGAAGAAGAGGACGACGAACAAAAGAGGAGAAAAATCTTTTCACAAAAAAGTCGTAGATAACCTACATTCAAACCAGAAGTATACTGAAGAAGCTGAAAAGGGATTACAAGAACACTTAAGGTGCATGCGGAGAAATGGATGATGGTTGACAGGGATGGAAACACGCATTGAAAGCTAGATAGACAATGGGGCGGTGTTGTGTTCTGCTGCTCACTTTGTTATCCAGTTAGCATCCTTGCGAGTGTTCAGCTCACAACAATAGCGGGTGGAAAAGTCCCAGTCCCTCCTTATGACCTCTGACTGGAAATCTGTAGCCTAAGTGCATTTCAATGTCGATAGCGATGTCGGTGTGGGTGTTTGGCATTATATTGTCCATACAATACATCGTGTACGAGTGAATCCTTTGTGAAAACTATACCGCATTTAAGTAGAAGAAGCGACAAGATAGTCCACTTCAGATTAAAAGTGGCTGTATCCTGCTAAACTGCAGCACCAGCAGCAGAAGGGTGGGTGCTATTTTTTTTTGTCTCTTCTCTTCCACCTTTTCCTTGCGCTTTCAAATCTTTTTCGAAAAAGGAAGTGTGCACGCACACTTAAGCGCGATTGTTTTTCATCAGTTTTTGTTGTTTCGTTTTTGATATAGCTTCTTGTGCACTTTTTCGTTGGCAGTGTCAGTTTAAGTTGTACGTCTTAGACGGAGAAAGAGGTGAAGATAGCATATTTCTATTTGGCGCCTACACATTGATGACATTGTATTTAAGAGCTCAGTGCATTAAAAACAAAAAACACCCCCTCCCTTCTACACCTTTTCTAACCCAACTGTTGTGCGCTAGGAGGTGGTGCGACTTTGCCCCGGGCTGTACGAGTCATGTTACAATTGCAAATGAGGGGGTGCGAATTATATAGGTGTCGAGGGCGCAGATGGAGCCACCGAGCATTCAGTCATTCAGAAGGGTTGGCAGAGATTTGTTTTTATATTTTTTTTTCTCTGCTTCTGTTTCCTGGGGCGTTTTCAATTCGAATGCAGAACCGACATGGATAATTATTTTCATAGGACTGGGTTAAGCTGGGATTTAGGTTAATGTATTCAACTGCTCTAAGGATCTATTTCTATGGAGTATTTGGACAAGGTGTTTAAACAAACAGCGAATGGATTTTCTAGGGTAGAATAATGCGTCCAAATGCGCATGATAGGCTGGGATTTGTGTCTCGCCCGGGTTTGAGTTGAATGGGACTTCAATTTTAGTAAAATATGTAACAATGTCCTCGAAATTTAGAAATCTATTAGTAGATTAGTATCAGTTTTGATTCAAATCCCTTCGACCGATTCCACAAAGTCCTTTCCGCACTGCTAACCTTGCCACTAGAATAAATTTCCATCGAAAATGGGAGAAATTCAAATTCCAGCATGACACTTGAGTGCAACAAAGGCAAACTCCTGCAGACAAATAAACATGACATGCACTCATTTCAGCACAGCTATAGGTTAACTGATACATTCACAGAACACCTATCAACACAATTCCATATGAAATCCCTTAGAAGCACTTTGAACTCGCAAAAATAATCTCCCTCGAAACCAAACGAAACGAATTCCATGGAAAACTTTACCATTTCATTCGAATATTTCTCCTTTTTCGTGTGGGTGTCCTTCGCTTTTGCAAAAAAAAAACCGAAGCAAAATTTCCATTTCAAAACTCTACTCTAAATATCTGTCCGGAGCGGAAACCGCACCACCACAACCAAAAAGCCACACCGCAAACGCTGATATGGTTCAAGTTCCTTGAAGCGAACATAATATGTAAATTGGAGTGTAGCTAACTACGTACATTGTCCGCCCAGCACTCTCCTGCATGCCGAGAGACACACCCTCGCAAAAAAAAAAATATTAAACGTGGTCTCATCAAATTTTTGAGGTTTTTCTCGAATTTTTTTTCTTTCAAAATAATTTGTTTAAAGTTTTGCTATGGATACCTTTATTTGGGCCAACTCAATTTGCACAGCGGTAAAGCAATTTTCGTCCTTACAAAGAAAAGAATAGGACTCATTTTTCATGTAGCAAAGGTAAGACGCGCGTGTGGCTGTTCAGGAGTGGGAGGTCACACTGAGCTGTGCGGTTGCAATTAGTTGTGTGAGAGAGGATTGAAAAATTGCTGCGATTGTTGTTCTTCTGCCTACGATCCACCGAGGAGGAAATTTTATTTCGTCAGGAATCGTTAACCATAGAGAGGCGGATAAAATATTAATGTAATCTGAGGTTAGGCATCACGAATAATCCCCATAGTGAGGTTATGTGTGGGTTTTTGTGTTTGACATTCTCCTCCAAGTGGAGTGTGTTCCAAGAAGACGATTTGGGCCATTGAGAGCATAAACAGCGTCTCTATACTAAGAGGATGATGGGTTTTCGTTTTTTGAATTTGAATCCCTGTGGGCCTCGGACCGAAAACAAGATAAATAAGGGAATTTTGATGTTTGCGGTTAATTTGTTGTGGGTTAAGCCAAGAAAATGTCATGATCCTAGAAAGGGTCGAATCGGGTATATTATGGTTGCGAATATGGGGCTCTTTGTGGCCTGTACGTTGAAAAATTAAATTGACTGTGGAAGATTATTTTCTTTTAATCATCGTAAAGAGTGCTTTTTGAAAGGCTTTATTATTGACGGCCTACTGTTGACATTACTTTGGTTGGATGTAGAAAAAATGTCCAATTAATTTCTCTTATGAGGTAGCATTGAGGACTCAATATATACCTTTTTTAACCAAAGGAGGTTGTAGTTTCGTGCATGTTACAAATTTCTATCATTTTCAAACACTTTAACTGCATTAAAAACTTTCCATATTTCTGAAATTATAGCAGTCCAACCGAAAGCACTTATTTTAAAAAATATTGTGCACGACTGGGTCGCATGAAACATTCTCGATCACTGCAAGTTTAGCAAAGGACGATGTTCTTTATAAGGGTTTTTTATAATTCGACTTTTATTTGACACTCATCTTCGTGGGATTACAGTAAAATTGTACCGCCCGAAGAATGATTGTGATAAGAAACCGAAATTCGGCTCATCTGTGTTTAAGCCACAACCTAAAAATATAATTTTAAGCAAATTCAAATAGTTTTTTTCTGATGATAATTTAATCAAATATTCCAAAAGTAAAATGGAACATCTTACTTATCCGAGAATTAGTAATGCAAAATGTTATTTCCCATAGACATTTTAAGTTTTCTCTTAAATATTAGCATCTAGAGAGGTCCTTAACGGTCCCCCATTGCAATGATAAAACAAAATGTCACACTGGAGACATTTAGGAGAAATAAATGACTTTTATGGTAATGCGGGAGGTCCACTATTTCCATATTAAAAAGGGGGATGACTCTATAGCACAATGTTGAAGGTGAAGTCGACTAAAACACCTGTTTGTGTAGCTTGAATACAAATTGGTTTTTGAAACTCTTGGCCGCACAGAGACGCACTTGAAATTGTATTTTTGTAGAGAGGGGTGTAGGTAGTTTGTATTTGAATGAGGGTCGTTTTTTCTTCACTTTAAGAAATGCACAGAAATGTTGAGTGTAAGATGGTGGACCTTTTCATCTACATTTAAAGTGAAACTTGCCATGGCGAATTGGGAGTGTAACAAAAAGTGAAACGCACTCCGATTCTGCGGTAGCCACCAAACCGCGAAGTGATTTTGTGGTGTATTAATATTCATAAATCAAACTCTCTATGTCGCTGTACGTTAAATTAATATATAGAGGTGTAACGAAAAGTGAAACGCAATTCTAAGTCACACCGGGAGTAAAACAGCAGTGGATTGGATGTAGCGTGCTTTAAAATTAAATGTGGTTTAAATATAAATTGCAATATTGCACATCAGAAACGTAACAAAAAGTGAAACGCCCCTCTTCTGAGTCAGAAACCCAACAGCGTATGTATTAGAGCATGAGCCCTTTGACTTTGAGTAATCGTTTTCTATGATTTTTTTCATGCCGCTTCAGGTTAAGTGAGCATATTCAGAAATAGAAGCGTAACGAAAAGTGAAACGCGACTATGCGGTCCACTCTTTAGGCAGCAGCCCAATATTAGAGTTAGTCCATGCTATTTCAATATTCTGTACACTAGAAATCTTTGGATGTCTCTAAAGGTTAAGTTGGAATAAAGGGTAACACCACGTAACGAAAAGTGAAACACCACCAAATTCAAACAAATGTAGAAAGTTTAGGGTATCAAAGATAAAAAAAAACATATTTCTCCAACTAGAACAATCCTGGTCATACATTTTGCATTTTTTTTATATGAAGTGTCCCCAAACTTGTAAGACTCGCCAACAAAATGTTATCAAGATAACCATCCGTATTTGCCCTCCCTGTCGCAATGCGACAAAGCCAAACTTCCCAAAAAACACTTCTATCATCGTTTTTGGCAGTCACAGTCGCACCAACTAAAGTATCAATAACCTTTGTTGGGGGTGTCACTTCCGAATAACACATCGGCTTCTAATCCTGTCTGTTCACACGATTCATGGTTACTACATACAATAAGTTCATTGTTTTTGTCCTTTCGCTGCTGGCAGCCACCGTCTGGCAGGGCAAACACC
Source organism: Cheilosia pagana (assembly GCA_936431705.1). Taxonomy (NCBI): domain Eukaryota; kingdom Metazoa; phylum Arthropoda; class Insecta; order Diptera; family Syrphidae; genus Cheilosia; species Cheilosia pagana. The sequence continues at coordinate 3,089,656 of OW386169.1, forward strand.
TTTGGCAGAAATTCAAGTTTTATTTTCTGTCATATCTTTTGAAATGATAACGACATAAGGCGGGCGTTTGTTCAGTATTGGTGACGGTAATCTGTCAAATGAGATATGCTAAGACTTTGATAATTGAATTATTCCATAAATAGGTATTGCAAAGTAGTAAAATCCGCTTGGGAGTATTTTCTTTTTAATTTTGAGTCATGAAATCGAGACGATTCTTGATTTATTTTTGGCTTGCTATTTGGAAAATTGTATTTGACAATCGATCTGTCACTTTTGTTTCAATTTGTTTGCATATTTATAGCTACCATTGTACATACACCTGTCGAGGGAGTTTCGCCTGCCTTTGAGGGGACCTACGACACTGATTTGATCTTATTATTTTCTGTTGACTTCTTTAAGATAAGCGATAAGCCAAGAGTGGCACAAAAGCAACAAAAAAAATCCTTGTCAAGTCAAATCGAACAAAAAAAACAGCGTCTGGGTGTTTGTGATTTTGTCCCTTTTGCACCTTGTGGACTTGTCGCGAGCATTCCATTGATACATTGCATGGCAAGGGGATTTAGGGGTGAATTTTCAATTTGAATTTATTTGCTTAGGATATCGAGGGGTGGTGCGGGTTCGGTGTTTTGCTTCGTAAAATGTTTGTTCCGAATTAAATTGTCAATTGGAATCGATTGCACTGGATTATGTGAAGGAATTAATGTGTTTTCGTATTCGATGTATATATGTACTTGTGTTTACTTTGCAAGTCGATAAAGTTCTTAAGGCAGGGTCAGGGTGTTGGATGTTGTATCTACTGCTTTAGTTGGGTTTTTATTTCACTTTGTGGAGTTTTAAGCTGTTTTCTTATTGATATGGGTCTTTGAAATTTAAATCGAGGGAGTGTGTGCACTAGAGGACATAAAAATAAACACACTTGTTAAATAAATTTAAAAATACATGGCGAGGTTTTATTCATTTTCCTCTCTAAACTTTTCTTATTTATTTAGTAATATTTCGGTAAAATATTTTAAATTTTATATTTAATCATTGCGTGTCTGCTTTTTTCATTTGTTAATGTTTTTCAATGAATTTTTGACTAACTGAATTTTTTTCTATCTTTTTAGGTGAGTACTCGATGATTTTTTCACATTATAAGGCTTCGTGAGTATTGATAGTTTGATAAGTTGCTGCTCGCAGTCTGAGTTTTAAAATTGTTGTTAATTTCCATAATTAATTTAAAAGAAGACACTCGTCGTCGAATAATCTTCAGAGTGGGAAATGCCGGTCGTACACTAAGCGCACAATTTTTTTAATCCACAGTGTTCAATTGATGTTGCATCCGCAAAAATGGAATATAAAAAAATGCGAAGCATACTTAATTGATGCCTTGACGCATTTTCCAAGTGTCGTTGCATATTGAGTTCATTTAAGCATAAGCATCGAACGTTGAGCAACGCGTTGAGCGCAATTGCTGGCTGACAATATGCTAAAAATAGAAAAAAATTGATTTCCAGAAAAAATGTTGAATATTCAACTCTTTCATTTGTCGTAGTCATTAAGTGATGATTTAAATCTGATCCCGGTGTGAATTGTGATGGTTAACGTTACGGAAGCCTAAAACTAAAACCAGGGCTTTGTTTTCTCCTCTCTTTGTCACAGTTTTTCACTCTGCTGATGATTTATATTATACCTCGTCTCTATCTTTATCTCTACATATAAAAAAACTGTAGAATAAAAATTGCCTGACCTCGCATCACGCAGAAACTACTGAATGGATTTTGATGAAACTTGAAATAGTGATTGCTTATGTCCTGTGTCGGGACTTAGGATTATCCCGAAATATGTATAAAGTGGTTCTTGACAAATAGTCAAAATCTGTACATTTGTAAGGAAAATTCTAATTATACAGACCTAGCTCAGTAATGGCTAATCGGATTGCAAAATAAAAGGTCGGTGAATGCAGTAAATTTTTCCCTGATTTATTTAAGATATAAAACATCCTCCTGCGCTGTCCTAAAGCTGAGCAATGTTCAAAACAATTATTCAAAACATCGCCCCAATAGCAGTCATTATTGTTGTTAATCACATTCCACCAAGGTTGGAAGCATTTTTTTTTATTTTTTGTATGTTTTTGCATGTCACACGGATAGGACGCCGAACTGACACATTTTTGAAAAAAAAAACTGATTGAGAAATCGATTTTTTGTATTAAATTTGTTGTGCAATTGGCCTACCGAAGAAAAATGTTTATAAATAAATAACGCCTAGCAAAGCGGGGGGGGGAGGGGTCCACTAGTCCTTTCCACATGTGTAATATTTGTGATTGAATGAATTTTTAACTGGAATCCACTGGAGCATTGGGTACATCTTTAAATGATCTCCCCGACCTGCTGCCCAAAATTAAAAATCCACCCCAACATGGATGAAATGTCGGGCTAATTATGAATTTTCCTTCCTCTTTTCCCTTTCTATTCCCACTTCCGTTGTAGCTCGTAATCCATATTTAATTGTGCGACCAGAGAAATTACAATCCTTCTGCTAATTAAATTGCATTTACTTTGAACTTTTTTATATTTTCTGTTTCTATCCTACGCTTCGCCCACAAAGCGAGATTTATGTAAACAAATTACGAAGCCACCGGACTGTTTGTTTTTGGTAACTGGACTCAAATCCATTTCCTCCTTTAAATTGCAATAAAGGACCCAAAGAAGTCGCAAACAAACGAGAGCAAGGAAAATAAAACCGCATACCCAAGGAGGAGGCTCGGTATTTTTAGAAGCGTGCTAACATTTTAATCCTTTTACATTAATTTGTATATCCCTTTGACGCTTACTTGTTTTTTTTTTAATCCAGTCAGTGCGTTTTTAATCGAGTCAGGCTTTTGGTGGGGAAAATTCGATGGGAAAATGTATACAAGGAGGATGTATTCAAGGATTTCATTTCATAAATGTTGTAATGTGCACTTTTGCAAATTGCCATGCACTCGACGTGCCTCCAGATTTTATAATGATGAAATGAAAACACCAAGTGTTTCTTCCCTCTGCGTGGGGCTATAGTTGTGACCTGAATTTCAAGTAGCTTTCACAGATCCTTCGCGAAAGGTAGTTCTACTACCTCCGACTTAATGATGTGTGAATAACAGCTTAATAGCGAAACGCACTGCTTAAATTTTCCACGAGGAGTAGCCGACAATCGTCGTCTCTGCCCTAATCGCTCACTTTGTTCCCCAGGTGAATAACGATAAAACACACAGAGATAAAAGGTTGAAGTGTGTACGAGTGTATAAGTGTCTACGGGACTGCATGAATGGAATTAAGCTGACTTGTTGCTGTTTTGTACTTTTTTTTTAACCTCAAATTCTCGGAATTGATGAGTCTTACCGTGGTGTATTGATCCAGTCGGTATTGATCCACACACCAAACCCAAAGAGCAGACTGCAAATAATTCCTTCGTTACATATTCAAATTCGAAGTTGTTCTGGGTAAATCCAGTATTCAGGACACGAAGTAGAGAAACACAGGACGAAAGTAACTTTACTCGGTAAATCGCACACAAAATCCCAACTGAAGCGCAAATTTCGTTCCATTTGTCTTCGTTTTATTTCCATTTCGATTTCTCGTCCTTTCTTTCCTTGCCGACTGTCTGTCTTGTGTCTTGTATTATGTCTGTTTGCATTCGCTGTTGTTGTAGTTTCTCAGAGAGTGCCTGGGTGAATCGGAGGAAGACTTTTCGACAAGCATATTTGAACATGAATCTGCCTGTGAATGGGTTTGGTATAATGGCGGTGAGAGGGTGGGAATAGTACAGCAATAAAGTAAAGGCGACACGGCGGAGAATCCTTTCTTCGTGTTCAGTTTTGAATAGGAAATGGCAAGCTAACACATCGCATAGATCAATGTGAGTTACGGTTCGTTGAATTGAACGGATGAAGGATTACTTAAAGTAACTTCTCCAAATGGCAGAGCTTTAAGTGGGGTCTTATATATATATATGGATAGGCGGCATTCCATTACCGCTTGTAATGCTTTGTTTTACTTGCGCGAAATTGAAGGATATACATTTCGTGGTGTAAAATTGGCCATGACAGCTGGCGATGTCAACATTGATTATTTGCTTGGATTTTTGGTTGTTTGTCTTATTTCCTTTGAGGAGATCAAAAGTGGAATTCGTAAAAGGAAATTTTTCGTTAGATCTAAGGAATGTCAAGTGTGTACCTACAATGGAGGGGCCGGAAGTTCAATTGCACCGTTTCCCTAGAAGATGGGTTTGGAAATTTGAAGGTTATCTCTAGAAAAGTCACTCCATTTATTTATATAGGAGATTTTGTATATAGAATCGTGTCGTTTGCCAATTTATGATGCCTACTATTGGCCCGCCATATAGACTGAAGTTGTTTGCTTAATTTAAAGTCGAGAGTAGTGACATCTTCTTGGAATTGTTCAAGAGTTTGCACGGTCGAGTAGTCAGCAAATTACTGGACAGTCATTTGTCGATTTTTTCCATGGCATCACCTTTCGTAAGCTTTATGAAATATGTGCGTAACGAAAAGTGAAACGAGATGAAGAACCCGTCCCAGCAACACAATTTTGGAGTAAATTTAACTCTCTGTGACAGGTTCTTTGTGGCGTTTCACTTTTCGTTACGCTTTTATTTTATATCAGGTTGGTTACGCTGTCAGATTTCACTTATTGCATCAGCTATACGTTTCATTTTCAGTGCATCATCTTTCTTATAACACCCTCAGAAATCTTCTCAATTCAGCCTATTAGAGTCGCTTTTCAGTGCCGAAAATATGTCTCGATTAACGATTTTCATGTATGTGTCTTACTTTTTAATACTCCAATCCTTCTTCATAAGCTTTTTTTGACACTTTGGAAAATATTAGCGTAACGAAAATTGAAACTCAATTAAAATCCTTAAAAAAATTACAAAAACTTAACAAATAGTTGGCGCAACAGGTCTGTGGAACCCTAGTCTTACCTTCTCACAAACGATTCGTTTTGTGTGCGTTTTCAAATTTTTTGACGAATGGAAGGGATCTACAAATTTACGCCGAGTCCAAACGGCTAATTGAGATCCCTTTTCATGACAGTTTTACTCTCGGATGTTTGTCAGACGTTCGCGAGAGGTGGCGCAATGAAAAAAAACCTTAAGATGTCGTTTGGCTCTTTCGGGAATCGAACTAGGGACCCCTCGCTTAGTAGTCCAACACAATAACCACTAAGCCAATGCGCCTACAACTTAAGTCCTTGCAACAACAAAAACTTGAGTGAGTTAAGCGTGCTTTCATACACGTTACGTTCTCTAGTTTCACTTATCGTTATGCTCTTCTATCTAACCTTAAAATATATTTTTCCTCTATATTTAAAATATTATTTTTAACGCCACGTTTAATAGAAACGTATAAATATGATCAACTTAAGTGAACTTTACTGAACAGTCCACCTTGGTGAGCACTTATTTCTCTGTCTATGAATTCTTCTATAGCTCTCGTAATTGTGGAGCATTTTTCTGAACAGCTGCCTTCGTACTGCTCTTACCTAGTTCTGTTGCCTCCATTCCAAACCTAGGTCAAATAATGTAAGATTTTTTCTCACCACTTTATAAATAACAACCCTCTTGATAATTTTTTGAAGTAATACTCTTAAGTTCGCCTATTAATCAGGCGGTTTTCCATCAAAAATAAAATACATTGCATGCTTTAAGGTGTTCAGTTCATATCCGCACAACATTAGCTAAATTACACGTCAGCGATCAATAAGGAAATTAATTTGTTTAATCGACATAATTACTTAAGCGTGGACAGGTGTTGCGACCTCTTATAGCAATTAATTTCAAGTGTATCGCACGTTGCGTTACTTTTGTCAAAGAACCACAGTAAACCGCCGTATTTTCCAATTTAATTTCTATTTAATTTTACTTTTAAAATACAAACAAAAGGTATAGAGTCGCTGCCAATACACCCACTAATGTATTTTTCCCATACCCAAAGCATTCGATAATAGTAGCTGACTTAAAGACCTAAAATTCGATTCCCTCGACACCTGGGGGCGACGGAAGCACTTCTGCAATCAATTTTCATTTAAGAACTCCCAAAAGCTTTCATTTCCTCAATTTTGAACAAATTGTCTGTTGAAATGTCACCTCTTGTCTTCATTAATGCTCCCCCCACCTCTTCTGCAAAATTTAATATTCCAGCAATTCAGTAATAAATTGAACGAAATTCCTTAGAACCACGCTTCCTGAATAAAAATTGAGAAATTTAGACGAGGTAATAAATACACATTTACCCTAATCCCCAAAAGCAAGACACAAAAGAACTCCAATCAGAACCTAACAGCAACAAATCCTTCTCGCCTGCTCCCCGAGGAGCCGTAGTCCCTTTGTGGCTGTTATCCCTTCCGAAAAGTAAAACAAAACGACACACAAGAAAAACAAAAAATAAACTCACTACATAGAACCAAACTAAAAGTTACTTTGTATAAATAATTTCAAGGGAATAAAAAGGAAACGTCCCTCAACTATTACCCTGCCCTTCGAGTTGTCCGCTAAATCGCACCACACACCCAGTCCGTCAGATACAAAAGACAGCCACACACAGAGAAATTCCCATTTCAATGGGCAAAGTCGCAACTATGACAAGTCGGAAACGCACACACAGTCACAGGAAGTGAATAATTATGAATTTTGCATGAAATTATTACTGCGTGACTCCTTGTTATGCAAAGCAAACAAAACCGTTTGGGGTGGCGAGCAAAAAGGGATTCGGATTGGAAGTCATGCATTCCAAATAGCAGCGAACAATGAATGAATGACGACACGTGACGCCTGACGAGTGGGTGCAAATGCAAATGGCGTACGCGTATGTGTGCGTCGTTTGGCAATTAATTTATGCTCAACTTTTGGACCCAGAAACGCAAATCCAAATGCGGCGCATTGTCTGTTTAATTAATTCTAGTTCAACTCGCATAAATCGTTTTGACGGAGTTGCGAGATTAGCTTTGAATAAAGGGTTGGGGTTGGTACATTTTTCGGAGATTTATGCGGGGTTTCCTGTAAATTTCAAGTGGTATATGGTTGGGGACCTTTTTTGGATTTTGTTTGCGACACGTAACCATCCATATGTGCAGATTGAAGGGCTGAAAATTCCTGGGAAGGGACAGATTGTTTTATTAGATTCATGTTTTAAAAAAATATGCTTAAGGACTTTCCTTTTTATTTACCACTGCTGTTTGTGTCGCCAACTAGCAAAAGAATGGCGCCAAAAGTAACGAATCAAACGCTTGAAAGTGTCCCAGTGACGTACTAGAATAAATCCCTCGGTCAATCGCGTGAATTGTGAGGCGGATCTCATTTCTTTAGTGGAAACATCTGGTGCCATTTATTCCATTTCAAAGATACAGATATGTTGTAAGTAACATCATGTGACGTGACGTGCCATTGAAATTTAAGATTAGGTATAACCACCAACCGCAATTCCAGTAACCATCCAGTTTATCAATTCACCACTTGAACAAACTCTTCCGGGTCAAATTTAAATAAACTCTCGTCCTCCAGCAAAATTGATTCAATGTGCATTTACATGATAACGAGCGCTGTTGAGAATTTCGCCGCAAAATCTTAACAAAAGCGCTCCACAAGAGTGGCAAAAGTTTTTCAATAATTCGTGAAAATCTGATTCCTTTCGTCCTTGATCGCTATTTTTCTCTCCTTTAGATTTCTCTATTTTAGAAGATTACAATCAAGCTGTTCTTAGTTTTAAAAGCAAATACCCAGCGCCACTGTGGTCTACTTCTACATATTCATTTCGCCTCAGTTTGAATTGGCATTCGAGTTCTGAATTTGAAATTTCTATGGCTATATTTGTGCGTCGATATCTGAAAATTAAAAGAAAAAAAATAAACTGAAAACTATTCTCCGCTCAATGAAGAGAAACGTCGAATTTATTATCCTTTCTGGAACCACAAGCAAAATCTAAAAGGCGAACACGAAGTTCGTGCACTGGGTTGCTGACATGCTAGTGCAAAAGTAAACTTTGGGTCAAAAGTTTCGTATGCACTCGCCCCCATCATGGAACTCATTCTATGCTGGTGGCTGGCAATTCAATGGGATAAGGTCAACTTTGGAATTACACCCCAAGATGGCTTTTGTTAGACGGTCCAGAAGGAAACCACCCAGAGGTGACTCTTGTTCTTGTATAGCCCGAACAATAATTCCTCAAACAATAGCCGAGTGCAACATACGACGGGATGTTGCTTTAAACTTAAATTGTTAAGGACTTTTTTATTTTTTGCAAAGTTGGAGATGCTGCATATCCTACGGAGTAATTTATGTGGTATACGAGCATCAGTGTGTAGGTAGTTCGTCACTGCCTTTGTTTTAATGCTGAAAAGGATGTTTGAATGAAGGAATAACATGCGGCTAGCCACAATGAAATTTTAAACCCATTCCCCGTCCTCTGTGTGCAAATAATTAGAAACAATGTGCAAAGGGATGAATGAAATGCGGTTTCGTTTCTGGTGTAATGGGCTTTGTGTTGGGGAGGTGAATTTCTGACTTGCCATGAAAGGAGGTTTTGGGTTTTTATTTTGTGGTTGGAGTTGAGAATTTTTAATTGGGTGTCAAAGCGGGTGACCTTCTGATATTTTTAGCACGTCTTCTGTGCGAATATTTCCAATAAACAACCCTTCGTCTTTCTATTGACACACGCCACTAATTGAACTCAATTTGTATGTCATTTTTCAACAAAGGGACCCATGTAGGCACCTGAAAAACCCCTACGGTCCCTTACTGCGTATATATCAACCATCCCATTCAGTTTGACATAAAAGGGATACCACAAAACTGTGCCATATCGACCCTTCCACTAGTGTTTGAAAATTATTCACGCCAGGTTTAGTTCCGACAAAAGACCGCATCCTTTGGGCGATTTGTATCCATGTCTTTAGTCACCTCTTCGAAGGTGCCGCGCTCAGTGATAAATGACAGCTTCTCATCAACTTGTCCGGACGCTCGCCCTTAAATGCGAGTTAATATTTCACCGAAAAGCCGGACAAAAACAACCGAAAGTCCACTGGTGGAACTTAATGGTTGTTCGTTATTCATATATACGAGTTTTGGGTGGTGTGCAAGATTTGTCTTAGGCAAGATAAAAGTCCACGACAAGGGGATGTTGAGGATTAACAACGGCCGGTCGAATGGAGATATCATTTTAGTGGTCCTCTTTCCATACCCTTTTTGGTTATCTATTTATTATGAGCAAGTATTCGTTCTTAATTAATGAAAGCCTATAATCAGAAATAATTTTGGCTGAGGAGATTTTTATTATAGATGTTTCTACGGAGCAATTTTCATACACAAGTGGGGGCTTTCATTATCGTAGGACATTAAGTGCTAACGATGGAATCAAGTGGAATAAGGGATTTCGTATATAGTTGGTGGGTGGTGACGTATTTACTGACTTCCTGTTGTGTCCTTCACTAAATATGAATATTATTTCAATGACATGTTGAGTTGAGAAATTCTTAATAATAAAGGCTCAAATCATTATATTAATACGTAAACATCAAAAGTTTCCGTACACTTTTTAAGTATTTATCATGAAATGAGGAGAATGAAACTTATATCATTCGAAAGGTACTGTGCCATAGATGTGCAGAAACAAAAAAATCGTAGGTGTATGTCGCCATTAAGACTGGTAAAATGAAGTTAATTTCGACCACGGGCGGTGCTAGTAATATATTAATGGAAAATATTGCGAATCTAGAAATTGGAACCAAAAATGAAGCGATTTCCACTCCCTAAGCTTAATTGCAGGAATTTATGTGCACAACCGAACCGTTTAAAGGATCTATTGATTTAGAGCGCCCACAAAATCTAGGTCTACCAGTCACGTCCTTCAAACTACCCAGCCGCAGGGCAGACGTTATTAAATACAAATCGACTTATCTCGTTGACCTCGATTTTCCTTGTAACAATCCTCCTCTTCATGTATAATTGACTACATCACATAATTATGCTATAATCGCATTTTTTTTCCTCCACATTATCCTGTGCAACCCCTATATGAGTTCATTCAGCAGCTGAAGTACTTTGGAGACTTCATAAACGCCCACCTCAAGAAAGGAAAAAAAGAATGTTCGCTTTGTCCTTACACAAAGCGGCAATACATGGTTACATACATCCACTTCATAAAGGATCAATTATTATAATAGAATTCTTTTTCCCCCCCATTTTCACTTTAACATTAACCTAATGTGCACATGCTCAAGTGGAGCGTTTTTGCGGGAACGTGTTCGTTTAAGCTGTATGGAAAAGAGAGTCGATTGAGGACATCTCATGCAAAACCACAATCCCAGCAGTTGTTTCGATTTTCTTCATCCATAATTTATTTTTTTGTAAACTTTAACCTTGTAAGCCAAGTACATCTCGTTGGTATAAGAGCAGGAGGTCATTATTTCATGTAGGTGCATAATTTAACCGAAATAATGCAGCACACAGGGTTAGGCGCGCGGCGGGTGTTTGGTGTGGCACAGGCCCAAGGCTGTTCCTTTTGATGGCAAAAAGAATGGAAAAGTTATGAAAATTCACATTTCATTGCATCACATTTCGGATTTTGTTTTTGATTAAAGCCATGAAGATAATCATCTCATTAATTTTAATTAAAAACGAAAAAAATAAACGGAAAACAAAATGGGGCTGTCGTATATTTCAGCTGGGAGCAATATCAGGTGGTACAAGAGCTTAGATGGAAGTGAAAGGGTGTAGTTATGGATTGAGGGGGGGGGGGGAGTTTTTTTTGCGAGCCCGTAAATGTGCGGTGGAAATTTGGGATAGGTGTTGAGGTGTTTAATCGCATTGGCATTAATTGTGTTTTAAACAAGCAGTCTGTGTGGAAACTGTTTGGGTTTTATGAACCAATTTGTAAAATTCATCCTTTTAGTAGCGATTGTGATGGAATTAGCAAGAGTTTGATGTTATTTCGTGTAAATTTTTTTTGACTAATGCCACGCCCACTTTTTTTGTAACTATATTGGAATTCATAAGAATATTACTTTGGCAAAAGCCTTTTTGAAAAACGAGAAAAAGACTCAAGAGACCAATAATGGAGCCATGTGAGGCAGCAACAAAATCCAGTCCAGTTGTCATCCTCTCTGTTCTATTCAACAAAGAATTGTAGCTCGATTATCGTCTTAAGTGGCCAATTGACCGCGAAGTTCCAGGTGCAAGATCACAAAGCCTGACTTACTTACCTACTTACTTAGGCGGCGCTACAGTCCGGGGTGAACCTGGGCCTCAACCAAAACGCCTCTCCATTTAGCGCGATCTTTGGCTAACTGCCTCCAGTTGCGCACTCCAAGTTGGTTGAGGTCCCCTTCCACTTGTGCGCGCCACCTTAGGCGAGGTCTTCCTCTACTGCGTTGTCCCTCCGGGTTGGAATTGAGGCCTCTTCGGGCCGGAGCGTTGGTGTCCATTCGCTCTGCAAGTTCCAGCCAACTTAGACGACAAAGCCTGACAGTGGACTTAAATAACCGAAGAAGACTACCCAACTCGATCTCTTTCAGGCTTTCTTTTAAAAAGGCACTGGCTACGGTATTAGTATGTGTCCTTTTTGAAGACATTTCACATATCTTTCAACCTTTATTTTGATAGAAAAAGGTGTGGATTATATTCCAAGACCATTTAAAAATAAGTGGTATGCCCCGAAAAATATGCAACAAAATTTGTTTTTCAATGTGCCACACGAAAAGTATAAGAATTATTTCCCTTTTTTGAATTGAAACATTTCAATAGCCCCTAGACCTCCACGCCAACAAACTGCCTTTTCCTATTTTAATGTCCTGAATAGGGTTTTCGAGAGATGTAAAGTCACGCCGAATACCACCTGCATTCGGTACCTTTTTTTTTGTAAGTTAAAACAAAACCAATACTACCTCATCTCAATATATTTAAACAACTTACCCAATTGGGTCATAAGGGTTAATTTTCGGAAGCCCTGACGAGCAATTCCTACCATTGAATGCTCCACAAATAAAGGTCCTCTTAAATGGCATTCACTATGCCCTGTCATGCTTGAAACCAGGCAGGTAAACAGATCCAGCATTTTAATAAATTACCCAACTCCGAAGTATGTATGCGTACTTCCCTCCCCCCTTAGTTTGCAATATTAATCAAAGTGTCCTTTCAGTTTGAAGTCAGTAGGAAAAACTCCAAAAAGTCAGTTTTTTTGTAATTAACTACCAACTTTTTTCTGTCAGACATATTTTTTCCTGAATACATGCACCTATCCAAATTAATAGGAAGCGGGGATATCTTCCTTTGGCAACTTTACATTTTAATTAAACGAACTTATACCAATCAAGACGTAAAGTCGCACAAAGCCCAGAGCGATAAAATTAAAACGAGCAACTACAATAAGGTGTCGAATATCCTCTCTCCTGTGGGGATATTTGAAGAGTAGTTTTATTGTTGAAACCATGATAGAGGTACGATACGTAGATATTTCACAGAAAATGAAGTGCTAACTAAGGCCCCTCTCTATAGCTCTGCATATCATATGTAATCCCTTGCCTTTTGCGAAGAAAGGAGGAGAATGTTTTATGAGGCAAGTGTATCTCACACGTTATCCTCAATGAAAATGGCATAAAATAAAAGCAAAGATAAAAGTCAGAAGAGAGAGTGAGTGCATAAAACTTTTCAAATTTTGATAATTGAAAAAGTGAGCAAGAAGTAAGTCGAGACCATATGGATGGTGATGTGAACAGAAGCGAATTGGGGGGTGGGGGGACGACCAAACGAGTTTAATTAAAGTGATACACTTTGCAATGGTTATAGGGGAGCAACTGTAAACGAGATGGAGATAGAGCATTTAGCAACTTCTGAGGAAACACATTAAAATTTCAGATCAATAAGCGGAATCAAATATTAAGCTCCTGGGTGGATTGAGTCTACTCCGGAGTCCGGATAGTGTCAGAAGGAGTGCTGGAGATTTTGCAAATTCAAGCACTTTCCTGTATCTATATATATTGGCATTGGGGGTAATAAAATGTGAATATTTGATCAAGTTTTTGCTCAGATGGAAATATTGATGCTCAGCTTATGCTAAATTCTGACCCTTTGGGAGTTCGGAGAAGTGCTCCGGCAATCTAAAAGGGATCAGCCGAGTTGGTATAGTGGAATTTGTATAGTTTGATTTTCAACTCTTTTCAATTTTATAGCTTATGGGATTTTGGTACACAAATTCTCAACTTATTGATGAAGACTGACAGTTTCGCTAGTCTTGTTTTGAATACTTGTTATTTAAGAGCCTGATACACGATTAACTTTGATGTGAAGGCAGCTACACATGGATGGATGCCAGATTTAATAGTATAAGACACATTGTACCTTCAATTTCGTGGGCAGTGATGTAGATCGATCAGGTCGTGTAGAAATTGAAGCATATTTTGGATTATCTGTAAAGAAATCCAAGAGATAAATTGACTTGAGGAACGACCTTATCAAAGTAAAGCTCTTTGTCTTTATTTACAACTGATTGTTTGAATGCAGTTCGCTTTTGAAGGATTCCATTTGTATTTCCCCCAGAAGCCTCAAATGTTCCCAACCCATCTGTTAATCCAAACATTATTTCGTACAGAAAAATAATTAAACAAAAAAACAAAAACACTTTTCTATATACCCATCATAAAATATTAAACAAATTGTGTATAATCGCCCAACAAGTCAACAAAAATACAATGAATCCTCAAACAACCGCAGCGCTATAGAGCTGGACAAACATTTATCCAGCGTAAAACCAAACATCTGTAGGGTAAATAAATCACCGACCCAACCATGCAACATATACACATCAAAGACACGAGAAACCACTCACATGCGACTCCCATTGCATGACCCAATTTTATTATTTCACATATAGCTTATTGCATCCATTAGTAGCAGAACAGAACATCTACTCGTATACGATACAGAAATATCCGCCATCTTTCCCCATCATTTCCAGCCGTCGGTCGGTCGTCGTCGTCGTCGGGGGCCGGCGATATTCATTTAAATTCTGCTATCGCCAATACCGAGGACGAAATTCGCACTTTCGACACGATACACCGCCCACTGACCATTTGCGTTCACATGTCCTTTAGGAGGTTTTTTTTTGTTTCGCTGTCGTCCTCAAAAAGTTTTTTTTTTTGCATATATGCAGATCTGATGAGTATGCATTTTTTCATTTGGAATTTATGTTTTCTACCCTCACTCCCTCCCTTGTTGTTGTCGTTTCTCCCCTGTGCTGTCGCATTCAATTTTAAATTGGGACGACATTCGGAAGTGCGAATAAAATGCATTTTACGAGTATAGATGCCCTACGGCAAATGAATATACCATTCCACATAATACATATATGACTCAATAAATAAAGCAAACAAATCGGTTATGCACAGTTTTTTCACAAGCGAAAGTCAGGTAGAACGAGGAAACGTAAAGTCCCCAATGACCATCCAACTGGTTGAATATATGAAAAAGATTTTCAGAATTGAATTTTATTTATTTTAATAATATGAGTATGGGGAATTAATATTTTAGGATTTTCCGCTTCCTTTTTTTTGCCATTCATTTGGGTAGCTGGAATTTTTGTGTATTGAATTTATGAATGACGTCGCCATGAATGCAATCACGGTAATTAAAAACGATTTGTTTTCAATGAATTTATTAGGAGTTGAGTGGTCGAAAATGGTCTTACACACATGCATTTTCCAGACATTAGGGTTTCTGTTTTACCTCAACAACTTAAGGGTTACTTACGTATTTGTCTTAAAAAAATTAAGAAATTCTTGCAAAAAAATACAATTTCTCAAATGTTTCTAGAGCTTAAAAAAATATATTCGCACTCCTTAACCTGTTAAGAAATTCCTTAAATACGCTTAAAGAATTTCCCTATTGTTTCGGAAGTAATATTACTTACAAGAGTCACTGGTAACCACCACTGCGCCGCTTAAACCTTTTATGTCATCCAGAACGTTCTTCTGTAATTTCTGCGGATATTTCCAATTCCTTATAAATACCATCGCAATATTCTAAGCACGAACGTCAAAAGTACACGTGTACATGCCTTACGTATACCTAGTTGA
The DNA here is from genome assembly GCA_936431705.1 of Cheilosia pagana. Lineage (NCBI taxonomy): Eukaryota > Metazoa > Arthropoda > Insecta > Diptera > Syrphidae > Cheilosia > Cheilosia pagana. The sequence continues at coordinate 3,104,757 of OW386169.1, forward strand.
TATATTAACATCGATTCCTGTGAAATATCAAAAGTGCTTCCCTGCGACGTGTGATTGCCCAATAGCGTGTGGGTGACGAAATGCTTTCGCCAAATGTAGACACACTCTGGCAAATACTTTGAAATACAATTCAATACAAATACATACAAAAACGAGGACAAATAAATTCGGTAAACAATATAAATACACCCCCAACCCACCCAATAACAAATAATGCCATTCTCAAGGATTCCCAGCGGTATATAAATCATGAAAATTGAAATTAAGTTATGCAAACGTATTGAATCCTTCAAGCTGCCACCTGACAGTGTGAATTTCCACTGGGAAGTCATTTGTACCGATTCAGTTAAAGCGAGAGCAGGAAAATCCGCTTAGTGACGAAAGGATGCATTGTTATTCACTAGGAGTGCGACGTTACGCAACGCGAAAAGCAGGAACAAGTACATACTTTGAATGTTGTAAATCGCCACCGACTTCACCTCATTAAAAGCGAATGAATGAGCAAAATAAAAAAAAGTAATCCGCACCTGGTGTCCTAAAATAGTAAAGCGCTGCCACGTGACTAGACTAATCTACATCACTCATATGTGTGACAGGCATACCGTATCCATTTGTAAGTTGGCCTTGTGTTTGCTCTTATGCCAAATGAAATGGTCTCCTTAGCTACGTCCCAAATGACACTTGGTGCCAACATGGGTCTGCCATTTCCCTCCCCCTTTCGTTGTGTTTGTCACCAAATATTGTTTTCGTCCTTAATGCCATTTTGCATAAGGCCTCTGTGCAGGCGTGCGTGTCGTGTCATGTTACAAATAAACCCTGGATACAATAAATTAATTACATTCACAAAGCAAAGGCCCCATTGTTAGCATAAATGCAAACCCAGGGGTGAGGGGCCAGCATGTGGGCGGATGTATACGTAAGCTACTCGACGCTTATTAAGGTGTGAACTTATCTGTATCTGTACATGTGCGTCTGAACCTTAAGGCATCTGACGGAATTCATTAAATATGTGGAAATGAAAATGTGTGTTATTTATATCAGTAAGGTGTATAGGCCACGTGACGCCAGTGTATTGCAAGGGATACCTACAACTGCCCATAAATGGGATTTGATTTCAAAAGCGTTTACTATAAAATTGTTTTGTTTTGTTATTTTACGGGAAACGAATAGCTCCTGACAAACAGAAAGGAGAATGGCAGTCTTTACCACTTTGATGTCTAATTAAGTGTTCTCTTGAGAATAGGCGAGGGATTTAGTAGGCTCAGGCGTGGGACCCCCATCTGTTGTTTTCGTTGAATGGAATAAAGCAATTGCTTTAACTCCAACCCTAATTATTTTCACCTTTTGGTCTCAGTGCTCGTTCAGTCTATGTACACTTAAGAAAGAGTGCATTCGAAGTACAATTTCAGAGACAGGGGAATAAGAAATTTGTAGCCCAAACCAAGAATTGAAAGGCATACTGAAAGCATAATTAACGAATGCGTGGGAGTGCAACGTAACGAATATTGAAACACTATAAATGCACTCTATCTAAGGGCTTGTGCGTAAGAAGTGTGGGCAATCAGATTTAATATTTCACTGAGCTTCTGTATCCAAATATGATGACTTACCCTATCGCTACATAGGAAGTTACATAGCGTTACGAATTTTGAAGCACAATAAATTCACAGCACTCTTGTGAAAAATTGTCAATAAATCAAACTTTACTTTTGTTACGTTTCCACTTCCAATTAAGGCAACGTATCCTCTCCCCAAACTAGCTCCGTCAGAAATAGGGCATTAAATCGCGTTTCACTTTTCGTTATGGTGCTATTTTCAAACTATATAACACTGGAAAATTCTGAAAGATAACCAATATTGAAACACAATCAATTCATTTCACTATTGGATTAATAGGAGAAGAGTGGGATTTTTAAACGCGTTTCACTATTCGTTACGGCGCTATTTCCAAACCACTTCACACTGGGAAGTTCTACAAGATAGCCTATATTGAACCACAATCAATTTATTCCACTATTTGATTGATGGGCGAAGAGTGGGATTGTTAAACGCGTTTCACTTTTCGTTACATTCACATTTTAAAATTGTGTACCGCGTTGAAGAAAGTTCTAAAGCTTAACTAATACTGAAAAATAAACAATTTACTCCGCTCTACTGTTGATTGATTGATTGGAGTGGGATAATCGGTTGCGTTTCACTTTTCGTTACGCTTTTATTTTTCAATCTACCACCCAACGCCTTACCACAAATTAAGAATAATTTAAAATTCTTCAAATATGTATGACTGAAACGCCTTTCAAGGTTGAAAAATGGGGCTAGGTCCATCATGCGTTCAACTCCTCCCTCGAAGACTAAATATGACATGACCCTCGATCTTTTGAGGAGATTTTTCGCAAACTAAAAAATAAATTAAATTTTTCCAACAAAGTTGTGCACTTGTGCATTATTTATTGGAAAAGATGTCAAACTTTTCCATCTGAAAAATCATTTCCATATTTCCACTGACAACTTCAACTCAAAGTTTTACCCTTAAACAATACCCCCATCCCCGCCGCATTTAAAAACAAATTCTCAATTCATATTTCATATTTCCGCCGAAGACAGAGAGATAGAGAGATAAGTTTAACAATTTCCATTCATTGTTGTCGCCTGAAGAGCTGAATAATTAAGGAAGATAACTAAAACTATACCTAGGCCAAGGACAGTTAAATCAACATGAAAACGCACGCAGCAAGTGCCTTCTCACTTCCCAATAATCTTTCCCTCGCGGCGCTAAGGAATAAAAATCATCGTACATTTGCAGTTGAATGTCATTAAAAAAAATAAAAAACATTTACTACCCTTCCATGGTGCACTTCCCGAATCAAAAATAATAAAAAAACCAAACGTGGATACATTTTGAAAAAAAAACCCGCTCGTATAAACAAAACTCCCCCCATCACATTTAAATAAGAGATAAATGTTTACGATGCGATGTCCTTGCCATCTTTTCACCGGTAATAAAGGCAAAAATCGATTTGGCGTTACGCAGAATAAAAAAGTTATCAAACCGGAACAGCTCTCACTTTCAGGCGCTCTTCGATTTTTAGGTTTTTAATGGTTTGCAATGAATTTTTAATTAGTTGAGTATGCAAATGACTGCTTACCGCACAAGGATAATGCATAAGTTGCTCGGAAACTTTCCTCGACATGATGTAAATGAATTTGAAATTCTAAATTCGTAAATTCGAGCAGAAGGCGAACTTGTTGTGGTGTATAACAAGTGGGGCTTATCGAATTAATATGAACAGGATAATGGCTAAGCGCGCACGAGTAGATACCATTCGAAACGAGTTGTTGCAAAGATTTACCGAAACATTATTTCGTAATCACTCCCAAATGAAATGTGAATCTGGATGTTCACTACAAAAACATCTGCGCCAGATATTTCACTGTAAAAAGTGTCTAAGAAAAAACTTTGCACCACTTTTATCTATCCCCCGCATGGGAAACTTTCTTGCGGAGAAGATTTCTCTAACATTCCAACATATTAACCACACCATCCTGCCGCTGTGCGTCAATTAAGTGCGTTTGTCACAACGAAACTCGCCTCGAATTCATTTTGCCACCAGGTACGTTACGTGTGTGCGTCATAAAAATGTTAATACAACCTAAATTATGCAAAAGAGAGTAATAAGGACATTCCTAGCTCCTAGATTGAGCGGCGCACGTTTTACTACTTTCAAATGGCGCACATTTCGGAGGACACTTAACGCGGTGCTTACAAAATATTTTTGTTTGCCAATCTATTGGACCATAGTTGCAGACTCTGGTTATCCCCACTCAAAGGCTTAAGTTTTGTTGTTGCGCTCCAGTTGAAAAGCAATAAAACTCATTCCGAATGCATTAAAACGCAGACCTTTTAACAAGTGGAAAACAAATAAAAATCAGCTACAGTATACACCGAAGAGCGTGAGTGGTTGTGGCTTTTCTGCTCAGCCAAATGGAAGGCAAACAGAGGAGCTCTTGAAAATCTCCTTAATTTGTATATACCTAACCTCAACTTTGTCCAAAGTGATGCTTGCGTTTTTCCCTACCCCCTATTTTTTTGTCGTTATTGGCATATCCTGCTGGGGGGTCATGTAACTTTTTATTGTTATACGCTCTTTCGTTTGCGTGATAACTACTGCAAGTGTATTCTCCTACGGTCGGTTGAGTTTTTGTGCGTTTTATGGACCGCGAAATTGTATGCCACTATTCTAGGGGAGTAACATCCACGTATGGGGGTGTAAAACCTTGTAGAGTAATTTTAATGAGGACAAAGAGAGAAATGAACTTAAAAGTCGGTCGGCTTGTTTTTATAAATTTTAATGAAAATCGAAATGTACCTGGGGTGCTTCATTTTTTTTTTCAATTTCCCACTCGTATTTAATTAAATCAATGTTCGTGTATATATTAATTAAAATTCCTTTTCAAGGTGAACAATAATAATCAACATGGAAAATGCTCAATAATTTTTTCACTGGCTTATAAATTGGATTAATTGATGTAAATTCCTAGGGGAGAAGGTTTTTTTTTATTTTATAATTATTAATATTGGATATGAGTGGGCATGGATATCTGATTCGCATTGAGTGCTGATTTTGTGTTCAACGTGCCGAAGCCCCAGAGGTGCAATTAGTCTTTTTAATGATGAATTTCGAACAAAACAAATTCCAAAAGCTATTTCAGTGGAAGATATTTAAAATGTTGATAGGACTTGAGGGTATTTGATAATTGTATCCGTCGGAGAGGTTAACATACCGACATAAGTTCATCATGCCATCCACTTTATAACAGTCTTTGGGCCTTACTGAAATATTTTGTCGAGCGCAATAAATATTCGTCATTATGACTCCATAATATTAACCTCTGTTTGCTTTCAAATGCTGTCGAAATTGACATCATTGGAAGATCGCAGCGAGCTGTCAGTATCAATTTTTAATATCATTAAATTAATACGTAAACATCAAAAGTTTCCGTGCACCTTTTAAGCATTTATCATAAAATGAGGAGAATGAAACTTATATCATTCGAAAGGTACTGTGCCATAGATGTGCAGAAACAAAAAATCGTAGGTATATGTCGCCATTTAGACTGGTAAAATAAAGTTAAGAATTTCCTATACAAAATGCTGAGCAGTTAATCGAAAGCATTTTGTTGCCATTCAATTTGCCGCCGTCATGTTTCCATAGTAACGAATTTAATCATCTTAGATTAGAACCTGTTGGAGAGTCTCATTAACTCATAGAGGTATGCAATTTAATTACCACTATAAGTCAGCAACCACAAAATCTTATCTGCGAGGTGTTGGTATGGAAACGAACATTTATGTTAAGCATATAAATAAATTAAAATAAATAGCTAATAAATAAATTATGTTAAAAACTAGTTGGGTTTCGTTACTTTATCTACGACAAAATTTGTTGAGTTTGGACCACGGGCGGTACTAGTATACATAAATTAAATGTAAATATTTTTGTTAGCAAGACATTTTTTGTTATAATTAAATTCAAAAAGGAACAAGTCTGATATCCGAAGGAACGCCTTTGTTCTTCAATCCGAACCAGATTCTCAGCTCACGATCTGATGAACAGATGTCGTTAACTCGATCGCGGTTGTTGTCTGGACTTAGTTTGCACATGTTTTGTTTTTTTGTTCAATCAGTGGTTGATTTGTAGTTGAAAAAGGTCTGTATTTATTACAAAAAGTTAACAATTGGCTATGTACTCGTATTGCTTCCAAACCATTGGGGCTGCATTGATAAATTTAATTTTACACTTCCTCCCGAGTAAATCCCCTCATTACATAATTAATAAGTTCGTAATACCATTACGTACTTTCTCTCTACTAAAAGCTCTTACGGGACTTATTCGATGTTGTCTTAAACAGCATTATCCCTTGTGTATCTTCGCTGCTCGTATTGCTCTTTCAAATCACTAACCAGATTAAAAATCCCGATCCAATTAAGTGACACAAAATCTGTTCTTCCGTATACCAGCTGCCGGTTGTTCGTTATTCCGTCTCAATTCCTAAATAATGTACCAGTCGTATTGACTGGAAACTGATGATGTTCTTCTCCGTGCAAAGAAATGAAGACATCCTAGATGACGATAGCTGTGGTTTTAAAACAACCAAACTGTAACATTCTGTTGGCAATTAGTCTCGTATAATCGTCGTAAACCAACGGTTTAACTGACAAAACAAACCTTCGAGTTGAGATTTAGAAGACAGTAATAAATGAGAAAATAATCGTCTTATGGGTTCGCTGCAACAGGACACACAAACATCGGTCAGGCCACCGAAAACTATACCAACTTTCTAGTCGCAGTGTGCTATTGTATAGGTATATAACACACATATAACAAATTTGGTGTTGGTAATGTGACTACCAACAAGGAGGGACAACTTTTAATCGATTTCTGTGCAGTCAAAGATAAACTTTAAACAAGTCATGATATCTTGTTGCTGACATGGGTATTAGGGTGGTTCCAAAAAACAGCACGTTAGGTATGCATTTCTAGTAATCGTGCAAAGTAAACATGGGCCTACTTTAAATGGCGCCACTGGTGCGATGTAGGGACAGCTGGTGATTATAGTTTTAAACTTTGTTGGACATGGTTGATAAAGTTTTACTTGAGCTTGATGATAGCATCATTCAGTTTAGGTGTTGGGTATGACAGGATTCTGTTCTACTACAAGCTCACAAATTCCCATCAAAATTCAAGGCTTGACGCCCTACAGATTAATATTAAAGAAAAATGTTACGTATACGCCCCCATTGAAGGAAAAAAAACATCTATTTCGCTAATTTCATCCACTCAAACCCCAATCAATATTTATGCCCAGACACTCTTGTGACATGACGACAACTCATCGTTCTAGTCGCCATAGAGTCCGGGAAATCCTAAACCAAATAGGTACACATACAGAAACACAGAAAGAATTCACAAAGTGTCACTATATAATTTCCTAGGAAAATCGCCAGCGATATGCCAATAAAAAGAAATCACTTTTTCTTTCTTTCCATATCCTTAGGTCTTTTTTCCAACCATGGTAAAATAACTTTTCCATCGAATGAACATAATAGTCTCGTAATAAAAGCGCAAAGAAAAAAATGATATCATGAACAGAAAGAAACATCGAATAACACAGATACATGTTATGTCCTTGGGACACTGAATATAATCTTTCTTCTGCCATTGCCTAGTGCGAATCAGTTGGCGTGTGTTGTATGTAAGACAGATTTTCTATTAATAAAACAAAAGGGATGGCGCACAAATGTCAAGGGATTCCTTTAACAGAGATAGGTTAAATAAACCGTATATTACCATTTCGACAAAGTAGTAGTGACTTTTTGTTATACACACTGTTAGAGAGATTATGCATGCTTAATGGTGGGCAACAACAAAAGCAAAAATGGGCAGAAAGAGGTCAGCAGTTTCGGATAGTAATTGGGCATGATTAAGCGTTTTATTGCTAGTGGATTTGGGGAAGATGGTGTAAATATTTAGGTCAATCACTTATGAAAGTTTGGAACTTGGATACAAGTGAGTTAATTTATTGAAATTATCTGCAGAATAATCCTCTTGAAAGCACACCATTCTGTTGGTTGGACGTTTAATCAATTTGGGCAATATCGATTGGCATAATCGGATTTGTCATTTAAGTGATTAACACCTTGTTTCGAATTCTTGGTTCTGTTTTGTAGGCTGGGTTGCATTTGTTTTCCTGTTGATCTTCATGTTGTTTTAGGTTGCGACACCCAACCCAAGAACCCCTATTTGAATAGATTTTCAACGGATCTACTGTGTGGCACAGAAAACGAATAATAAAATTCCAAAAAATGTTACGTATACGCCACCGAGAGACAATTTTTGTATAGGCTTTCGCAATTCGCCTTATTTCATACTCATACCCCTAGTAGTATTAAATGTTATGACTCCAATTTTTAAACAAATATCCTAGAGTCCTTAATCGAGTAATAGTATCACGCCAGTTATTGTACTTCTCAAGATCGCTCACCCATCGAACCCACTCTCTTAAGAAGATCGATCGCTTTTTGGTTTTCCGCATTTGCTTGGATTTTTCCAGCTTTCTATATTTCTGGAGGTTAATTCCTTCTTCCCATAAAATATCTGTATTTGTCGTGCAACTAGGGGCTTATTACCTACAAATAAAAAACCCATTTAAATGCGTCCAGTATATCCATCTTGTTTAATGTACTTAACGACTCGATGACCATCTGCCTTTATAGCACTTAATAAATGTCCACTAACTTAGAACATATGTAATTGCTGACGGGGCAGTGTACAGCACCAATTAAACACGTCCCAACGCAACAGGGCCATAACAAACACTTTCTCTGTAAACAAGGCGTTTGTTTACTATGTCACATTAATGTGGTATATAGTCAAACTGCGTAAGCACATTAATCACTGAACCATCAAATTAAATCTGTGGTGCTCATGATAACGCGTATTAATGACCCCGATGGCTGATTTAGTTTTTATCGAGGACTAAATTGTTATTCGCCATTTGATGGACAAGGGAGGGATACCAAATATAGTTTGTACACAATTCTTGTTCATCTTGACAGACCGTGTGTCCTTGATCTGTCGGAGAGCTATCAAATTACGAAAATCTACCTCTTCTTGACCTTTCGCATTTCAAATAGTTTTACATACATTTCTAAGGATGTTTTCTCTTCTTTCTCTACAATTGAGTATCAACTTCCGATTGTACAATTGTTATTCGCAAGATATTTCTAATTTCTTAAATAAATAAGGATTTTCCCTTCCACTGAGAGATGGCAACAACACTCCTCCACAGCGAAGAAAGCAAAGCGCTGAGATTGCTCATATATCCTGAGGCGAGAGTAACTACAAACCGCCTTTGTTTTCAAGGATTTCGAATCCAACACCACAGCTAAATTAAAACGTCTAAACGTTGCGCTACTTACTTGAAACATGAAGCGTCTCTGTTTTAAATGTCGGCCGACATCTTGCTTAACCCTACAAAGTGGGAACCGTTTTGCATGAGTACTAAAGGAACAGCTCCAATTCTTGAACCCTCACAGCTTACACTGACACACAACTAACTATCCTCGTTGAGAGCGTTTTTACATACATAGTAGGTGTATAGTTTTCAAAGTGTGCACTTACGTCCCGCGCTGCCATCTGTTTAAACTGCCATAAGAATATTCCGCCCCCAGCTATATTTAGAAACCCCTGTTGGTGTTACTTTGTGTCATAAATAAGCGGCGGAAAACCTTTCATTGTGTAGCAGCCTCTCCGCACGTGTATGCTACGATTTGAGATTGAGAATCCTTTCGCATGAAAAAATCAAGGACAAGTTCATGAAATGCTCCACTAAAACCCTCTAAAGGAATAAGAAATAAGTTCTTCACTCCTTGCGCCACAAATGAGATCAGCATAGTTTGTAATTGAATTTAGTTGGCAGCCAGGAGGCCATTTCAAAAGGTCTCATTAATTTATTAAATTAAAGGATTAATTAAAAATTGAAACGTGTAGTCCTTTTTGCGGTGAAACGCATTTGCAAATTAAATGCATACTCATCAGTGGATGATATTTTTTTTTTTGTATAGTTGTCATATAATTAGAAGGACATAAAATATGAGATATAAAAACGACCTGACATGACAGGATGTCACACTTTAATGAGATAATTAGATAAAATTAATCGATACTATGAGTACCCTCCCTGTTTGTATCCTGCGGTTTATATAGTGCGTACTTTAATTAATTAGAGCGGGATTTTTTGCGTGCCTATGTGATATTTATACGAACCGCAATGAGTTGTGGTGGGGTGATTTATGTCGTGTTTTTTCTGGGAGTTGGGACAACATTTGTTGAAATGCAGATTTTGTATTGACAGTTGTTTCAGCAGTGATAAGGGAGTGCTTTAGTTTTTGCTAATTTATGTTGAATGCTAGTTTTAAAGTGGGAATGATGGTCGGACAATTTTTTGTTAAGTTTACTTTATACAATTGAGGTCATTTGAGAGAGCGATAGATGACTGATTTCATAATGATTTTACTGCCTAGTTTGGGGTTTGATAAGTGAGTGTGTGGTAGGTGTTACGTGCCTTTTCCATTGCCTTTACTTCTGAGTTCAAAGTACCGAAAGCTCGGTTGGATAACAAGAGCTAAACACGATTTTCCGAGTCCAAATTTTGAACTGGAAACAGTTGTTCTTTTTCCATAGATTACCTCATCTGTCTGACTTTCTTTTTCGATTTCAACTCATGCCTCTTTCCCCGTTTTTCTCTCCAAGACTCCATATGTAACTTCTGTTTTAAAATCGTCTGAATATTCCTTTTTTAACACCAATAAATAAATTCATTTGGCATGTCGTGTGGCTGCGACAAAAACATAAATATCCTTTAACCGATGTCACAAATCTTTTTCTCCCAAAGGGAATTGAATTTATTTGGTTTATCTTTTCGTCAATATTTCCTCGGAAGATTTCTTGATTTTTGTCAGATGAATCAGTTTTTTTTTTATTTGAATGATTTTTGAATTTTTTGGGCTCTTGTTTCATAGCTCACCCCCAACCCGAAATAAATTTGATATATTTCCAGATAGGCCCATCGCGGTTCCTTTGAAAAAATAAAGAAGAAAAATAGTACATTAACAGCATACACTGTCGAAATGAGAATTTATGACTAAGAAAAGGTAGTAAATTATATTTTGTTCGAGAATGATTTATAGCCCAAGATCTTTTAAGATAAGTTCTCTGCAAGTAAGAGACGCGTATTTAATGACTCACTGTGAAAATGTGGTATGGATTTTTTTCGCGATCCATAGTTGTAATGAGTGTCTTGAAATTGACGCAAAAATTGAAATGGTTTGTACTAAAAAATGTGTTTTTCGTCAGATTAAATTTTATGTCGTCTTTATATATGCCTACACTTAAAAGTGGCGTTTAAAATCATCTCTCAGTCACAGCGTTTTGCAAGTCCCTCTTCTTTATTCTTCTTTAAATTTAAAACGACCCATAAACGGTGGTTCTTTTTTGACAACCGCGTTCTTCAGTGACTTCGCCAATCAGTTGACACTTTAAACTCCAAGGGTTAGAATGTCTTCAATTTGCGACTTTAGCAACACCAGGATATATTGAAAACTTGGTTCGGTATTTGTATCGTCGATGGGACGCTTTAAGAATTAAATTAAACATTGACAGCTAAATGTGAATATTCAAAATTAAAAAAAAATAGAAATAAGTGCAAACAAAAAGTACATTCAGCTTAAATAGTTTGGACTCTTGCGTCAATTATTCGATGTACATTTTATTTATTTATAGACTTTAACATAGCCGGCGAAGTGGCTTAGAGTTAGTTTGTTGGACTACTAAGCGAGGGGTCTCCGGTTCGAATCCCGAAAGAACCAAATTACATCTTAAGGTTTTTTTTCACTGCGACACTTCTCGCGAACGTCTGACAAACATCCGAGAGTAAAACTGTCATGAAAGAGCTTCTCAATTAGTCCCAAAAATTTAAAACTCACACAAAACGAATAGTTGCGCCAAAATATATATATATACTAGCGGACCCGGCGAACTTCGTCTCGCCTTCAGATAAACTCTAAAGAGTAATTATACAACACAGATAGTTTAACTTTCAATTTGATTTACTTCAATGGAATCGAAATCAGTAGAGAGCAATATGATAAACAATGTTTTTCGATATTTTCCGCGTAAAAACAGGCAGCGTATACCTGACCGTGCGAAAAATATGGAAATTCGAGATTAATCCCACAGACTTGCAATGATTGGCCTTGCGATTTATTGATTGTCATCGCAAAAGCGAATCGAACGGGAAACTGATTCCGCTTGAACTGGAATAAAAGATCAGTTGGAATAATCGGAATTCGTGGGATGAAGACTTCCTCTCCTTTGATTTGAATTTGCCCTTGATGATCGTCCCTTGAATCAAATTCTCATCAGTTTTTTGACGGACAACCGCGTAATGTTCCACAATTTCGGATGATTTAGATAATCGATTCCACCATCAGCTGTAAATTATGCGGCGGAGTTCCTGGCACATCAAGCGGGTTCAAAAATTCCGTCGGAAAGTTGGTCGCTTCATCCTCGTCGGTCACGCGGTTCAAGCTATCGATGTCATTATTCTTCACTAATTCAATCGAGATTTTTATAATTTTGTGCAATGCCGGGGAACACATCGAATGGTGATGAGTTCTTCCTTCGATGATGTCAACTCGCAAAAATTTGCAGTGAACGATATCAATCCAGTCGAAACATCAACAGAAATTTGGCAATTGCCAAGTGCCAGCAGTTGTCTCGAGAATTCAGCAGCCGATTAGTCGTTCTGCAATGCGAATCTCATGTTAGTGGTCAATTTCAACTTCTTGATATGCCTCCACAAAAAAGACGATTTCAGGCATGCATTGTACTCATCGGCAGCGGGATGACGGGTAGCGTTTGACGATAATCTCCGGAGAGCAATATCATAGCCAACTGCCTCCAAAGCTCGTTTATGCGCCATCGTGCATTCATCCCAAATGATGATTTTGCATTCTCGCATCAGTTTCGCTGTCGCTGAATTATTGGTCAGTGTGCACGTTGGCTTGTCAACCGTGAGAATATTCATCGGCAGCTTCGAAGCGGAATGTGCAGTTCGACCGCCTTCCAACAGTGTGGCAGCAATGCCAGAGGATGCAACAGTCAATGCAATTTGAGATCTTAACCGAATTGTTGCCAGAATCAACGAAATGACAAATGTCTTGCCTGTGCCACCGGTAGCATCGAGAAAGTAAATGCCTCCCGTCAACAACCCTTATCAACGAATTGTTTCATTCAAAAGCGGCACATTTGTCTGGACTCTTTCGGCCAGCTCATACCGATCATAGTGCATCGAACTATTTGGCGTTGGCATTCCCAATTTTGACAGCAGACTGCCGCACATAAGTATGCATATGTCTTCGATCAGAACTAACGCTTCGTTGCGCATCCCATCGTTAATTTCAAGATCGAAATTCGAAGTTGTCGTGCGAACTCTGTGCAAAATTTCGTCATGAGTACTCACATGTCTTCGATCAGAGTTAACGCTTCGTTGCGCATCTCGTCGTTTATTTCAAGACATAAATTCGAAGTTTTCATGCGAACTCTCTGCAAAATGTCGCCAGCCACATCGCGGTCGGGTTCGAGGAATGAAATGTCGTGGGCGTAGAAAAATGTTCATCGGTGAGAGATGAGTTTTCGAGCATTGGTAAAACTCCCGAAAGTGGCGCAGAGCACACAATGTACAGTTCGCAGGCTATCAAAGGGTGTAGGGCCTTTAATGTTCCCCAAAAGCTATAAATCATCAAATCATGCGATAAAATTCAAAAATTTCTTCGAAAAAAAAATTCTAATTTTTCGTGTTTTCCGTAATTTTCCAAATTTTTTACTAAGAATTTTTGATTTTTCTATTCGAAAAGCCATTCCGGAACAATTGCACATAAAATTCCAAACAAAAAATCAAATTTCGATTTTTGCAATCTCCCGACTTTTCTGGAGGGTTTTCCCAAAATTTTCTTTCGTAACAATATGCTCCTGGTAATAACGAAGAACTGAAAAGAAATTTGAGCCAAATCGGCCCAGCCGTTCTCAATTGATGATTCACTATACATTTTTCACACCATTTTTATATATATAGATTTATTTATTTATTTTTACATAAATTTCAGGTGTCGCTTGACGCTTGAAGGCAACAGTTTTCTTGATTTAATGCTTGAGAGAACAGTTATTTGTTTCCAAACACATATTAAACCTATCCACTATTTTAAGTGATTATTTGAATATTTAAATTCCGCCAGGAGATGGGGGCACTTCTTGTCTTCTAGGGATCCGTTACAATTGTACAATACATGCTGTTGCGTTTTATACGCCCCAGGATACTTCCCCACGCCGCAATTAATTTCAGTATAATTTTCCTAGCATTCCATCACCATTAGTTGAGCTCTTAAACTGTATAATTTCTGGCTATGTTGACGTCTGTGGCCGTTTTCACTTTGTGAAAATCGTTTGCCCTTTGATCTGATGACTACGTTCACTAATTTTATTGTCCTATCGTAGTATACACCATTTGCGTAATTTGAACAATTGCCTACGCAGAGAAATTTACTTTAGAAGCACGTCCACTTCCTAATTGTCCCGCGAGTACTTCTAATCGAGGCAGTTGTTGATTTCCTTGAATACGTAACGCCACAGAGGAACCCAATCAGTCAGCGCTTCTAGCTTTGTTAAATATTGCTCCGCCTTGGTGGCGTGGTCGAGTGGTTCGGATAAGAATTAGTAGGACTTGTCGTTAATGCTTGCTTCTATTAGGGAGTATATTCCTTCAGTCTATAGCTATTTATGAAGAAAGCCATCAGTAATTGACGCAGTTTGTATACAGGGCCGTCGTTTCGTCTGATACTTAGTCTCATCCCATTTTGGTTTTTAGCCATTTGTTTTTTATGTGGTTAATTGTTTTTGTGCTGGCGAAATTTGGACTGTCGGATTTTACAAAAAAACAGCTTTTTGGGGACTGAACTATTGAATCCGAACTCCAAGGCGGTTTGACTCTTGATCCTTACATAGAGCGTTAAATGAGAGATTGAAAAAAAAATATACAGTCAGAGTCACGCCATTCATTCCAAGTCACGTCAGTCAATCGATAATCGAATGAGTTTCTGAAGTCACTTAACATAAATGTTGTTGGTCATGATGACAGCTTTCAGGCAAACTACTGAGGACAAAACTGTTCGCTATTGTTATTTTCTTTGCCAACCTTTTGCATTAACTATAGTTAAACTTCTCCAATCGGAAAAAGGAAACTTTTTCACTTTCGCATCCATCAACAAACCTGTCATTCGCAGGTGAAATTTCCAACAACTCGATTCGACAGAACTTACGTTCCTAAGTTTGGCATAAATATATTCACACGAGCCTTGTAATAATTCCCTCGTCAACCCACACTCAGAGTAAATTTCAACCCTTCCAACTCTGATTTATCGTTTTTTTATTCAAGTATAAATTTGAAAAGTTGTATCAAAAAAATGCTCTCCTATCTTCCCAACTACATACACATACACACACATACTCATCCTTAACGCCCTGATGAGAAAATCCAATTTGCACCATAATTTAACCGCCAAGAGCTCATTCGAACAACTTAAAGGACACAACGGCAGAGCTAGATAGAGATAGAGACAGAGAGTAGGAAAAACCTACCATCCCAAAGTATGTGCGAGCATAAATAATAAACTTATCCTTCGTACACATGCCTGCCCGACTGGCGAAAAAAAAAATTCCCTTTCACAAAACCACCAGTGCAATTCGAAACGAATCCGTTTTTTTTCCTTATTCACTTCATTTTGCTCTCGTATACCAATTTTATATATATTTTTTTTTTTGGTTTATTGAGATTGAACAAAAAGGATAACTAAGTCCCACAAGGAAAAAAAAACCTCCAATGTGTGCTAGAAGATGGGATCGTATGTGAATAAAAGGCACTGTGCATTTCCAAGCTTGATTATGGCATTTGCCGGTATTTGATGAATTACAGTTGGTACCATGCACTTGCGGATGTATATGTAACGAGTTGATATATATTCAAGGGAAGGTGCAGAGCCATTAAATAAATTGACCACGCTGTGCGCGTAATAAATGACAAACACTTTATGAGATGTGTTCAGAAGGATATGAGCAGAGAAAGGAACTAAATTAGAAACGGAACTCAAGATGGCATTAAAAATGGATTACCGACTTTATAGCGTAATTGAATAACATCTGAGGCGACTTTCTGTCCTGATCCTGTGTCGGTGTCATGAGGATGACCTGTCCTGAAGTTTGTTATTCGTTGATGAACTCCTAGAAAGAAAAGCTATTCTCCTCGTAAGTTAGGTGCTTCAAAAGGATTTATTTATTTTATAAATTAAGTCTGACAAGATTAAGAAAACGGGAGAGCCCTCAAGGGGGCTCTGGCACTGCGGCCTTTTGAAGAAGCCAGTCCGGAAGAAAATAATCTTCTCTCGCTGTATGTCAGCAAGAGTTGCTGAAGTGACGATTTCCTCGCCAAGGCTGTTTTCCCTAAGGTTGAGTAGAGCCGGACATTCCATGAGAATGCGAAGAGAGGATTCATCACTCCCAAGCTGCATGTTGGCTCCGGAGAGACTCCAATGCGGTGGAGGTGAGGCCGTGGCCACTGATTATTCCTTCTAGTATTCTTAGGTTATTGTTGTCTAAATTGATCAGGAAGTATGACTTCCTGAGAAAGAAGTTGGGGAAAAATTATCTGGTGCAGTTCTGCCCAGGAACTTTAAGCCAGACTTTATTGGATTCAATACATGATAGTTTTTTGATGTAGCCCCTGAAATGGTTTTTGCTGACTCCACAGAAGGGTTCATGTCCGATAAGCGGAATTATACCGGCGGTTTTAGCCAGTGAATCAGCCTCTTTGTTACCAGCAAAGCCCGTTATGGGCTGGAGTATGGATAAGACTGACAGGCTTACTGGAGGCGACTCTGCCAGATCCATTTCCTGACTCTTAGAACGGTCCGTATACGTTGACTGCGACTTTAGAGGGCGTTGTTGGTCAATGACTGCCTTTACTTACTGCCAGTCTTTTTTGCTAGGTAGGTCTCGATCAGGACACATTTTACACACATTTTTTGTAAAGTTTTGCGAGCTATAAATGAGCTGACAATAGCGATAAAAAGAGTAAGTTCTATTTAAAACTTGCGCCCAAAGGTAGGCTTGGATTTTTTTTTGCAACTATTATTGTTCCCTATTTTTGGTTCACACATCAACATGAGAGTTAGTTTAGCTTCATAATTTTTTAAATCTTCTAAACGAGTTCTGGGGGAGTTTTTTGCAAAAATCTTTTCATTCAAACCTACCAAATTTGAAAAAATATATTTTATTTTCTATTGAAGCACTTAAAGAAAGACAATTAAATCCTGAAAACCGCCAATTGACTCCAGACCTGTCTTCAATGCACCTTACAACCGACAAAGTCGAAAGTAACTACCATCTCATTTGTCTAACCACCGTAATACGACGCTGAACAAATTTGTTTACTTTCCTTTCTTTTTAACGAGCTGCATCAAAAATCCACAGCCAATTCTTGCCACTTTATGCAATCCATCATAAAAAAAAACTGCGAATTTAGAGGATTTTTCTTTTCCGCTGCGATATAAGAAACTTTTATTCTAGAGCTGCTTCGCTTTTGTTTTTCTTATTTCACTATTTGTCTTTCGTCGTTTCGCGGAATGGGGAATACTAAAAGTTGTCTTTGTTTGCACTCCCCATTCGGTAACTTTAATTATTTTCTATCCCCATTCCACAGTTGCCTATACTCGGCAAGTTTTAATGAAATTTCGTAAGCGTTCTTGTGCGGGATTATAAATAAGCAACAGAGCGAGAAAAAAAATAACGCAAATAAATTCCACAACCATAAGTAGCAAAATATATAAATTATATTGCCCCCTGCAATAAATCATAACGAATTGAAACGCCGAAAAGGAGATTTAGTTTGCCCTGGAAAACAGTTTTGCCAGGCCTTGGGCGGTGGCGCGCAATAGGGGAGGCCGATCACGTCTCAGCAGCGGGCCAGAAATTAAATAACAAAAAAAAAACAACAAACAGCACGAAATATGAAATAAAAATAGAAAATTAATGGAGAGGAAGCTGCTCGTGTAGCCTGGGAAAATGCCTTAAGGTAGAAACAATATTCCTTTTGTCTTATGTCCCATTTACCTCACATGTGTATATATATTAAGTGTATTTACAGAGGATGAAAGCAAATCAGACATGGGGATTTCCTCAAATGTTTATGTTGTCACGGGCTCTTGCCTCCCTTGAGCATCACCCTATTATTCCGCAAAAAAGGACATAAAGTTTCCATTGAGGGTTTGAGATATTTTCATTTTCATTTTCGTTTTCATTTCAACGATCGCTCATCGTTGCCGCCCGTGCACTGTACCCGTGTGCGGGGAAAATCAAAATGAAGAAAATTGCCAATTCGCTTCTGGGAATTCCACTCGTTTTCGATTTAATATTTCTTATGGGCTTCGGCAGATCGGGGTCTGGGTCTGATGGGTCACAACTGCATGGGTGGGAGTGATTTCAAGTAAAGATGTGTGCACATGGGGTATTATTATCGGAATTACTTTATTGCGACACGATGTGAGAGTGAGTCTTTGATGTTTCAATTGCTGTGGGGAATAACCGGCGATGGGGAAATATATAAGGAACGTGATTCCAAAGACAAATGGAAGGTTGCGCAGTAATTTGTAAAGTGCCGAGTGTGGAATATTTGAAAGTGTTTGCGCGCCACTCGATCCGAGCAATGGGGAGTATTTAAATTACGGCGAATGACGGTCTGGCCGTCAGGGAGCCACAAGGCGTCGCATTTGAAGTGTATTTCAGTCGTGGTAAATTCGTCCTTTGAGTGACTCTTGTAGGGTGTTTGTGGGTAGGTCTGAACTGGAAAATAATGAGTGTTCTAAGTGTCCACCCAAAATGTTGGATATCTGAATAAGTCGACTAAGAACGGGTGCCTTGCTTTTTCAAGTCAATTGTTTATTGTTGTGAGATAAAAATGTAAACATGTCCAAGTCGACAACATCCTGCATAAGATTTCAGTTCTATAGAAATAGGGCCCAACCGACAGTCTCCTCTTCGGAAAGTAATTTCTTGCAATCCCATCCAACCACTGCTCCATTGGACCACTAGTTAATTGAAAAATCCCATCAAATATGCAAATGACTTACAGTACAGTTATATCCGTAGAAACGACATATAAACCTCAAAAGCAACGTCAACTACCATCCGGGAAAATGAAATGAATGAAAATGCAAAAAATACAAAAAAAAAAACAGTTCTCTCTAATCTCCTTCTTGCCAGTCAACTCCAGTCTGGCCAAAGGTCAGGACTATAAAAAAATACGGTAAAAAAGCAAACTTCCCTCGTCATATGCAGTCTGGGTCATCAGCAGGAGGCCATGAAATGGAATGAATAAAAAAACAACCCAACCAAATGAACGTCAAATGCAACGGGTTTATTCTTTTCATCCTTGAAAGACTGCTCCCCTACATAGACTGAACAAGCACACATGGGACAACTGTCACAAACAAAAGCGAAACAACATTTATTTAGTGTTCCAAAAAAAATAAAAAAACAATATATGCAAAAGGGGCTTATGTCCCACAGGACTGCACTGATGTCACCTTTCCAACCAAACAACACATAGACACTTGGCTTGAAATAAAGAAGGAGGGGGCGGATAAAATTGGTAATTCCCACCCGCAAAGCAAGACAATAATCCTCGTGCCGTGGACCAATCCTCTGCCATGTTATAGACGGCGCGACGTCTGCAACTGCTACTGCAGTGCAAATGGATTAAAGTCCTAAACATCCTGCAAAATCATCCTTTTTCCATTTCAATTCAGTTTTTTTTTAATAGAAAATAAGAGCATGAGGTTCGCAAACAATATATCCTTTCAAATGGCTGGTTGGAATATCTCTCACTAGCCGAGCTACGAAATGAAAATACACACTCATGTGTTTACACAGGGCGCCAGAATGGTCGACATAAGGATACCGGCCAATCCTCTCAAAAAGATAACTAAAACGAGTGTGCATGGTTGGAAATAAAGAATTCAAGGGAATGGCGCTGGGATTTCAATTGTCTAGATTTTTTTCTTCTCGTTTCCTCCTCTTTTTTCGAGGCTAAAAAGTGACATTCCACAGTTTCCGCCGAAAAGAAAGTCATTCACTTCGTGCATCTGCTTTCACATTAAAGATATGAATTGGAGCGTTAAAAGCAAAAGAAATATTTTATATGTATACTCGGTCGTATGAGTGATGAATAAATTCAAAAGGCCACGTGAAGGAGAGAAAAAAAGGTTTCTTTTTTTTTGTTGTATTTTTATTCATATTTATGTGGATGTAAATTAAAGGGACATGGGATAGAAACCAGGACGAGCTAGCATCAAAACGTGGGACCATATGAGAAGCCAAAGGGAATGAGAATGTATATTTGAATGAAAGATGTGTTGCGAAACGAAATCAAAGGATTCTTGCTTGGCTATGTATGAAATATATGGGACATGTGTGTAAGTGAATGGAGTCCCTTTTTAAATGGTCGTGATTCTCATTTAATTATCTAAGGGAAAAGGAAAGTAGAGGTTTCATAATTGAATTGAATTGATGGAGACATTTCGCTGAGCTAAATTGGGGTATGCTTTTAAAGAGTCCTATCTTCGGTCCAGTAGCTCATCACTCTTCTGAAATGGGTACTCACCATCATAGTGATTTCGATGAATTAAGTTATTTTATTGGGGAAAAGTCTACGATTTAATTTCGATTAGAAGCACAGTTTCATTGGAATTTATTAGGAAAGCTTCTTTCGTCCTTACAATTTCAAAAGCACGAATTTTTTAGAACCCATCTCACTCCATATTTGCAATTGCAAAAACCAAAACGAATTACATTCCAATAACAAAAATGACATCTTGCATTATTCACTCCGAAAATTTGAATGCTCACTCAAAAAACTTGAAATTCATATATCTTCTGAATAAGTTGGCCGATTAAGATGAAATAAAATCTAAGTTATGCCCCATTAAGGGCTGTCTTAGGTCTGAATAATCCATACGGATTGTGTGAGCAGTTTTGACGTGATACCTTAACAAATTCACACAGAGACATACAGTTTGAATATATTCGGAAACTACCTGACCCGTGCTCGCCTTGCTTCATCCGCCATTTTTTTATAAATATGTTCCCTCCCATGGACCTTTCTAAAAGTAATATAAAGCAAAAACAAAGACAATAGAAACATAATTTTAATTCCTACCTACTAAAAAGTCTACACAAAAAATATTTACGCAAAGTTCTGTTATTTTTCCCTCTTACCTACTTTAAATGTCGGCGGAAAGAAGCAACACGAATGAAACAACTTGACACACGAATCCCACCAGCCCATTTCCAAACTTTTCCCAATGAACAGCACCTGAAAACGTGTTCAACCTGAATGTATGCGCTGAAAAGAGACGACTGCCCATTGAAGTGCAAAACATTTCATCACGTTAGAGCACATAATAATCACACACACAGACACACTACTGCAACGATACTCACTGCTGCATGACTACTGACAGTGGTATCCACATTGCTCAGCTTCAGGACAACGCAGGAGGATGTTGTATATCTTTAATGATTCAGGAGAAAATTTACTAAATTCACCTGTTTTTTTATTTTTCAATTCGATGAGCCATTACTGAGCTAGGTCTTTATAAACAGAATTTTCCTTACATATATCCGTTTTTTTTTTTTGACTATTTTGTAAAAACCAAGTTATATTCCGGGTTAAAAGGTATCCTAAAGCCCGACCCAGAACATAAGCAATCACTATGCCAAGTTTCATCAAAATCCGTCCAGTAGTTTTTGCGTGATGCGCGGTCATGCATTTTTTATTCTACAGTTTTATTATATGTAGAGAAGAGAAGAGAAGATAGAGATAGAGAAAAGAAGAGAAGAGAAGAAGAGAAGAGAAGAGAAGAGATGTGCAGAATACTTGTTCCTATTTTCTATCATTTAAAATATGCTTTTCTTTTAAACTCGAATGTCCATTAGTAGGTTAGAAAATTCATTCAACAACCTCAACCTTTTAAAGACAATAGAAACTTTGAAAAACCAGTCATTTTCACTTATTTAAAAATACCACGAGTAGGTGCATCATACATCAACTAGTGAAAAATTAAATTGTTTCAACTGTCAATTACGTCGACTTTCTTTTTTTTGTCTGCACACCCATGGACTGAAATATTTTGCATCGTTATATGCAATTCACTAAAAGCAGACACTTCAGTGTCAACTGTCAATAATAGTTTGAAAACGTTGCCTGTCTCGAAAAATGTTAACACTCTTATGACAATGTTGAGTGTGCTAGTTTTATTTTTGCTGTTAAGGAGAGTTAAGTGAAATGTGACATGTCACATGGAGAGCATTTTAAAATGTCACTTCGTGTTGACGTCGACAGGAATTTTGTTTGTTCCAAATTTGCTTAATAAATCCAAACACAAATAATGAAGTCTTAATTTGTCGTTCTTATTATTTGTACTTTGCCAAATAAATTAATTGAATTGAATTGAATTTCGTTGTGTCAATCAGTGCGTTCCTTTGATTATTAATTAAGAAAGATGTCGTTATTTCAAATTTGCGTCTAATTAACGAAATCCCCCAAATTCTTTTGAGTATCCTTTCAATTTCGTTGATTCGATTAAATCGCAAATGCGAATGTTATAACCTCTTTGAACGAACTACCAACTGCCACCCCGTGGGGAGAAATCATGAATTCAAATTGTTTCCCGTGTACGAAATACAAAATACAATTTTATTATTTATATATTTCTGTGTGATGGTACTAAAATGAATTTGAAAACAATTGCTTAATGAATCTTTGATAAACATGACGTAGTGCTACTCATTTGCATTGTTTGCCTGCTTTTTGTGTTGGCGCTTTTTACTAAATTGTATAGGGTATGTATGTGGCGCATATGTATGATATGTGTCCTGTTCATATATATGTAACAATTGCACAGGATTTTGATACCGCCCAACGCCCAACCAATTCGAGTTAGCCTCCAGTCGGGTCAACACGTTGAACGGAATTTAAGTGCAAACAAAAGGGAGAAGCAAAACAAAAAAAAGGACTCGAATTGCTTTCGTTTTAATGGAATTTTAAAGGTTATGTTGCTCTGGTGGAGCATTTTGTTCGTGACATATTGTATCCTTCGGGGCCGACAGATGTACAGGTGAACAAAATAATGACATTTATTTCATTGTCACTTTGACAGAAGGAAGGACAATGTACACAAAGAGTGTGAGACAGAAGCAAAGTGACAGATGTCAAATAGGTTATATGTTGTCGTAGGTTTGCATTGGAAAGCGCTTCAAATGACATCCCAAGTGTGTACTAATTAGTAGTGAAACAACTGGCTTAAGGGGTGCCTACGATTGACTTCTGGTTTGGGTTTTGTGTCAGAGGATTTGTTGTCAATTTCTGGCAGTGAGCATTTGCCTTTACGATTGTTCATTAAATGGAAGGGGACAAACGGCCCGCGAGTTCGGGCAAATCAATCTGTTGCGCCGTCACGTTTGCTTTGACATTGTTGGTCATGTTGATCTTGTTAGTTGTAGTTACCTATTTGGATGTCTACCGATAGGAATGACGGTGAATGTGTGAAGTTAGCCCCTCGTTCCATCATTCGTAGCCGTTAACATCGCTCGTTGAGATGGTAAGACAAATATTTTGCTAAGTAACTTGTGAAACGTAAATAAAACGTAAATCGCGGCGATATTCTTAACAAAAAGCTTGCGATATTTTAATAAAGTGTGTTCTAAAATAATTATAGAAAATAAGAAATTAAATTTTAAAACCTTAATTTGAATAGAAAAAACAAGCGACACAAATCTCTCATGCGAGAACTCTCACGGGCTTTTATTCGCAGTGAGTGTTTAAATTACTCAAGTAAAATTGTAATTCCTCTGAGTCTTTTTTCGCCTGACACCTCGTTTTTTAGGTGTCGCAAAGAGACCTCTGTCATACGAGAAAAGATATGAATGTTCATATAGCGAACCAGTGCGAGAAATCTCCCGCATTCATTTTAAATAAATCCTTTCTAAAAATAAAGTTAAAAGACAATCCCTCCGTGCTGCAGGTAATTAACTTTCTGTTGACACTTCCCTTGTCAAAATTGGCGCTGTGTCAGAGCCGCAAATCAGTTCATGCGAGAAGTGTCGCGAGTTTTTTTTGCTCAACAAATCATTTATGTTAATGAAATGAAGGTGCGATTTGTGTCTCTTTGTTGATACTTCATCTGGTTGACGGGGGATGAGAGTAGTTATATCTGCATACTGTACCAGTGCAAGAACTCTCATGATATAATTTTTTCTTTACAAGACATTTGTTTAAATAAAGTGAAGGCCGAATTTCGCAGTCCACAAATTGCATTCAATTGTAGACCTCCTCCATTTATGTGTCAGGATAGTCGATAAAAAAATCCATTTTAGCGACATATCCTTTCAACTATCCACTAAACACTCATCCCCTTATATCTGAATGGAATAAGCTATAACGTTAACTGAATATCTCAAATCAACTGCCTGTAGGGTGGCAGGATGGCTGTGTTTATGAAGTCAAATCATAAAGGATTGACACTTCAACAGTATTTATGTGTCTGGTTCCCTGAATAGTTGACAGCCGGCTTAATGTGCTGAATTGTTATATGGAAATTGGATTCTTAAACTGTGCCAACAGATAATACCTTAAGGGAGACCTGTCAACATTTGTCTGTCAGTCGTTTGGCTGTTTTGCCTCTGCTTTTGTTGCAGCCTTTGAACGTCATTATTACGCGGACAGATATAACTTTGCAAATAGGTGGTAGTTCTATGAAAATTCGTCCCCAGGGAGCGAGTTCCAAAGTCAGTTAGACATCAAACTTAGGTGCGTGAAATTCGTCAGCTCTCCACACATTTACCAAACTTTTTGTGCACTCTCCTAACTAAGCCATCATCCATCAGCGGGAAATGCTAACTCGTACGGTAACATCCCAATTCCGTATTGATCCTGGTAAGTCCCTTGTGACACCCTCCCCGCACCATCATCCCCTTCAACACTATCTACGTAGAACCACGAAAATTCCATTGGAAATTCCCCGCCGGCATTCCAACTGAAAATATTTCAAAACTCTGTAGAAAGTTTTTGGACGAAAACAAGGATCACCATCACCACAAGCCAGCCGGATGCAAATTGCCGGGAAAATATATTTTCAAATTTTCAAAGTTTCCCACGCCGCGCCACCTCTCGCCACATGCAACTAAATTTAGATGCAAAACCATGTGACAAGTTGAAGTAGCGACATTTTGTCGTGTCGCACTCTCAATGAGACATCCAGAGGCCTTTCTCAAGTATAGCCATCATGTTCAGGATATATGTAAAGTTTCACAAATTTGTGCGAAACACACAGAAGTGGGAGAGGCGGTCGGCCGGCGTCTATTTCAGTCTGTGCGGTGTAATTAATTAGTTCTGCTAAATAAAATACGGGCCGCAGTCTGCTGGAGAATGACTCCTTGGAGAGTGAGCATCATATGTGTGAGAAATTCACCCACCAATCATGAGTTGAGACGCAGGATGTATTTCTTATACATGGATTAGCTTTCATGAGGCTTATTTGGTTGATTGCCAGGCGATTACTTGGATTGGTTTTCGCTGTGCGACATCCGTGTGGTGTCGTAAAAGATGTGCGGGGGATAATTGGGGTCCGCTGGGGATGATTTCAATTTCAGTCGTGGTAATTGCAATTTAACTAGAGGTAGTCTGCACAGAAATATGGAGGTGACTGGTAAGGATGTGTGAATGGGGAGTGGGTGATTTAATAAAATTCGTAAATTATTTTCAAGTGGATGTGGTTGTGAGAATGGGGAACCCTTTAATGGAATTCGGCTTTGAGGTGGTTGCCAAGACGACGAGGCAGTTGATGAGGGCTTCTCTGTGCGGGGGTTTATTGTTTGAGGGTTTAAAGATGGCTTTCAGTTTTGGTGATGTTTTGAGTTTAAGATCGAGTTTAAATTCGGCTAGCAAAAGTTTCCTATAAATAGAGAGAATATTTCACTCCAAAAGAAGGCTTGACTCGCCTGATTTCTCAAGAAAATTAATTCGAAACTAGAAACTTAGAAGAATAAACCAGTTTCCAACTCTTTCCCCATCAAAACTGTTACGAAAATCTGCGAAAAGCAAAGTCCCCAACACGATTGCAATTTCCCTTTCAAATTTAATTCCATCTAAATGTTGATCCAGTGTATATTATATTCCGCAGCTCGTAACAACTTTTCTACTTTCTATTTTAAATAAATTACATCCGTCTTAAGATTACTTCGGATCTAATCCCCGATAGCTTGTTAAAATTGAAGTGAAACGTAAAAAGAAGTTACACCACCATTATCATGCTGCTATTATTTTAATGGTATTTTCTTGTTGGCGCACACCGCCCACCACCTCCTTTACCAGACTGTATTACACTGCGTATCCTTGGACTCACTTTCCATAATCAAGTCGTGCCATCCAGCCATTCGGGCTCTCACCCAAGTCCCCCACCCGTCTGCTTGTCGTTTCTATACCAGATCCGCTGTTGATGATACTGGGGTGTACTGTTTTTGTCTGCCTTCTTTCAGTATTTGTTGTTTGTTTGTGTGTGTTGCAGTTCTCATCGTTCGGTTCGCACCTTTTAGCCTGAATGGCACACCATTATAATCGGATTACGTCAATTTTGATTCTGTTTGTGGGTGAACATCTATTTTTGGTTGTTCCTATATCCTGGATCCGTGTGACCCCAAGGGAGAGCTCCTAATGACGTGGACATTCGTTTCAATTTCCACCTTTATGCGACAAAAAGATGCCAACAATAACACTCCCGGTGATAAGTCATAGCAAAAAGAGAATGAGTGACGTTTCCATTGAAAGAAATAAACCAATTCATGAGGAAGTGATGGGAATCGGACAATGCCAGTGGCGGCGCACTTCAGCGACCAAAGAGCATAGTACGTTTCTACCGGAAGAAGATTGAAAATTGATGAAATTGTTGTCGACGCGACGCTATTGTACTCGATTTCCTTTCTTTGGGTACCCTTTATATTCTAGAGACTTGACAGTTGTTTACACAGGGCGTGGACTTAATTTCTATTTGATTGGAACAGATGTCAACAATTGTTATCATAAAATTGCAAATTGACTGGGGGTACAAATTAAATGTGCTACCGCTTTCCTCTTTAGGGAAATCATTTTTCTTTTGGAACACCGATTGGCGATGACATCGAAATAATAACCAGATTCGATCAATTGAAATAGAAATGTGTCAGAGTCTGCTCAAACTGAGGGGGCCTTTATTTGATTGTCAGTTTGATTTTAAATTTTTCAATTATTTTGACGCTTTTTCCGTAATTTTGCAAAATTTACTGATTGGCCTGCAAAAATCTACCTCCTATGCATAGCTTCCGGAGCAACTTTTGTGTGTTTAGAAATTCCTCATTTAAAAGACAACTAAATGTTTCCAAACACTTTGGATGGAATTATATTATTTTTCTTTTGTCGAAAAAATAAACGTAGAATTAACTACTGCAACTGAAATGCTCAAACAGTTGTTTAAGCCTGATTTCCCTTAAGCATTGTAGTTCGAAAAATGTAATAATTGGAACCAGAGTGTTTGCAAACAAACAACGAAAACTTTGCATCAATTTTTGAACAATTTTTGAAATCGATCCGATAAAAATGGTTAATTCTCGTTTTCTAACCATGATGAACACAAATCAGCTAAAATCTGTCAAATTGGTTGCAGTTGCAGAAAAAGTGCAGCCAATTCGAAAAAGAAAACTCTACTCCTCCTTGAGTCTTTCATTTTTCCAACACAATTCGATCAGTTTTCCAAGCACGGATGAAGTGTAACGTTGCACTTGTTGTACTTGAAAACCTAAATGATCCTTAAACTACTGAAACTCTACTGTTTTACACTTTCATTCCATGGCACAATGTATAATCTCATCCAATCAATCATAGTTATTGATGCTTCAACTCTCGAGAGATAAACAAAGAGAGCACAAGCACAAATTGTAAAATATTCTGCCGATGCGTACTCAAACTCAGTTTCAATAGAAATTCCCTTCGATTCGATTTTGAACAACTCCCTTGAATATTGGAAAACAATTTATTTCAATTCCCCAGTTAGGAAAAAAAACAGTTAAATTAAGTTGTGAGCGAAAGAGGCTTTGGAAGGACACCCACCAAACAATTAGTGCCAGTTTAGCTGATGGTGGAGTATTTACGGTTGAATGGATTATCCTCCAACCATCCCCTACCAAGTTTACTATACAAAAAAAAGTGGAACGCAAAAGTATCCAACACAAATTGGAAGGACACTCAAGTAACAAGAGTAACAAGAATGCCAATTAGGCTAAAATGCTGCCACTTCACCGAGTGGACCTACGATAATTGAAGGTTACTTCCGGTTATACGTATACTTATTTGTTCTGCACAAAAAAAAATCGATTTTATTCCCCCCACCCCACACACAGGATACAGATGACCTTTTGTACACACACTCTGCGGGCTATACCTGTCTGTCTACGTCAATTGATATGAATTTTTGTGAAAGCTCTCTCATACGTGGACTACTTACCAATTTACTCGCTTGTTGGGCATTTTTTTTTCCATCCAAAGTTATACGTAAGAAAATCTCAAGAGAATTAGATGATAGGTAATCCCGTATTCTCTTGCGAAGCATTTGCTCGCATCCTAATGGAATAGGTAAAGCATAAGAAGAAGGCCACTTTCGGAGATCATTTATCACCTGACGGAAGAGGTTCCCTTCCCGTAGTGCACTCGATAAGAAAGCCTATTTGAGCATTCCAGAGGCACTCCCGGGAAATTCGTATACTTTCGGTCATCCGAGTGTGAAATTGTTCGGAGAGGGGGGAAGAAAAATAACGTGTTGACTAAAAAATTATGACTGACAAAGTGGTCTTATTTTTTTTTTGGTTAGTTAGGTTTCCATTTGTTGTGGGAATACAAATGAAAATGTTTGTATCTTCTGATACGATAGAGATGGTCGTGGGCATTTCTTCAACGAGTCCTTGGGCAATTGCCACCAAAAGTAATTGGAATATAAAGTGGTGGAATTCGTCGTGTGAAGAGTCATTGAATTTTTTCCTTCGACAAAACGTGTCTTATCCTTTCAATCAAATTGTTTGAATATTCAATTTCCCGAACAGACTTTCCAAACATTTTTTTTTTACTTGGATTATAGTAGATATGTTTGCGATTGACAGCTGTACAGAGTCTACTTGTCTACTTACTGCTATGAAACTAATAACATCTCATTTAGAACTTATTTTAAATACAGAAATTGCGGCGTCACAGTTGACGTTAAATTTAAAGTTATTGAAACCGAGACGAGCTAAAAATGTGTGTCTGAAATTGGAAAGGTAAAACGAGGCAATGTTAAATTGGTTCGTGCATTTGCTTATTTAATAGCCTAGTCGCGTATGGAAAAATTCAAGAGGTTGTTGGATAAGCTGTACAATTTTTAAACATCTTTCTTTGTCTGTTTTTTGCTTTTGCTCATGGGTTTTGTGTATTACAATCACATATGGAAAAAGCAGCTTTAGGCAGGATTTGAGGATCAAGCAGTAGATATGATATTTTCATTTATTGGACTTCTTCGTTCTTGGGATTACGCAAAGTCTGCTGTAGGTGCTTATCGCCTTTATTTATTTTCTTATAGTGATTTTACATTCATAAAAATAACTAACTTATATAAAACCCACTTTATTTCTTTTCAGAATGCGCTCGTTCATCGAGGAGAACGAAAAAAATGATCCTCTCATCAATGCCCCGGATAAGAAAAACAATCCATGGGCCGAGAAAGGCAAATGTGTACTCATGTAATATTACACCAACTCGAAAAGCAACAGCCAAAACAGCAATAGTAACACCAACATCAACACCATCAACAACAACAATAACATTCAAAATTTTAACAATAACAACACCATCAGTACCAACAACAACAATCTAAAAGCTAAAACACAATACTACTACTATAGTAACAACAACTATAACTACCACAATAGTAAAAGCATCTTTCTGCATAACGTGAAACGTAGAACATTTCAAGAACTCCACCATCGAC
The DNA here is from genome assembly GCA_936431705.1 of Cheilosia pagana. Classification (NCBI taxonomy): domain Eukaryota; kingdom Metazoa; phylum Arthropoda; class Insecta; order Diptera; family Syrphidae; genus Cheilosia; species Cheilosia pagana. The sequence goes on from OW386169.1 coordinate 3,134,527, forward strand.
CAATTTTAATTCAATTAGTCACATTAATTCTATGGATATTCACTAAATTCCGTGCAATGCTCTATAATACCATACCACGGCGGTTGCAATAACTAAAAAAAAATAATTACAAAAAAATTTACTACTATACGAAATAAGGGACAAAACAACAACAGCAAAGCAATGTCCCTCCAATGTAAAATCGGATAAAAACTTGAATTGAAACATCCAAAAAAAAATTACAAATAAAAACGTTTAAAAAAGAAAATATCCAAAAAACATTTTACACCAAAAAAAAACACCATGTTTTCTTATTTCAAAAAGCAAAAATGTTTTCCTACTTTTTATGATTTTCACTTTTATTCTTTAACCTTTAACCCGAACCAACCCGAGTAAAATGTAGACGAAACAAAATGAACTCTACAAATCTTATCGGTTTCTTTTTTCCACAAAAACAAAAATGAAACAAAAACCTCTTCCTTTTTTATTGTTTTATTTTAAAGTAGACTGCTACTTTTAAACAAACAAATGAAAAACAACTCAACCAAAACGCACTCTTTATACCACCCTGTAAACCTCTATATAAGAATTTTTACAAGAAAGACAACCTTCCTCCAAATAAACAAACAAAAGAGCACACACAAATACGAAAAACAACAACAACTCAGTAGGCAACAACTTTTCTCCAGAGAAGAAGAAAACAAAAACAAAAATCGCTCTCCTAAGAAAAATGATTTTTTTTAGCAAATTTTTGATAAACAAAAATATTAAAATCAAAAACTTAGTGAAAAATTATGAAAACTAAAAAATATATTTATACAAAAAAAAAAAAACAAACGCTATTTCACCAACACCGCCTTTTATAAGAAAAACAAAAAAAAAACAGCGTGTCCTTCTTGGAATTTTATTTAAATTTTCATATACTTTACTATATATAGTTTCAACTTCCCACTTAAAAAGCGTGAAAACTTAGAAGCAAACAATTTCACCCCCGTTACTACATAAAAACAAAAAAAAAATCACAACTTTGCAAAATTATTTCTAGATTCCCTTAGTTTTTGCTTGAGCTTAACCAAAATAAGAAATTAAAAAAAAATTAGACAAATATAGTATGCTATACAAAATAAATGTAGAAATTTATTTGAAAATAAAAACAATGCGTAGATTTTGAGCATTAAACATTTTAAGCAAAATATCGTTATAAAACCAAAGCAAAAGGAAAAAAGTTCTTTATACGAATTGAATTTTTTTTCCATTTAGTGGGAACTATATTTAAAATGTAACAAAAAAAATATATAGCGGAATGAATACAACAACTATAACAAATATAACCTTAAGTTAAAGATTTAATAATTTATGTTGAAATTTCAAAATGATTTATTGTTTATTTTATGTTAAATAAAACAAAAAGACAACATGCCCAAATGAGGTTAAGTCATCAGTCATTCATCTACAATCAACAATTCATTAAGAGAAAAAATATATAAAATGTAAACAAAAAATAACGTAGAAATGATTTTTAAGTTTGCGGTTAAAGTTAAGTTTAAGTGCAAAAAAAAACAAAAATAAAATAAAAAGCAAAACGAAACATGAACACATTACTTAGAGAGTCGAAATGTAGAGGTTTAAAAATCATAATGAAATATTTATTTAACCATAAATGCAAACTTATGTAAGAGTAGCAGTTTGAAAATGAAAAAAACAAATTATGAACAATTTAAATATTATCTTAAGTACCAGTTATATTATTACTTTCCATAAAGTACATACGAATATTATGAGACACGAAAAAAAAGGAAAAGAAGAAGAAACACAAACTTTTCAAACTAAATCAAAAACAACAACTGAGGACAGACTTGTAGGAAAGAACTGGCTAAAAACACCAGAACGATATGTTGCGTGGGAACGCTTTGATAAGTCGAATGATGGCAGAAATCGCGAAACTTGATCAAGTACAGTCCGCACAATGTTGGGAGGATGATTTTCAACGAGTACACAAATCATCAAAGACATGGCCTACCTGAACAAAAACTACGGAAGGCGACTAACTCGTCAAAATTCCAACTTTCTGCAAAAGAAACAAAAATTCCATTCAAAAATCCCAACAAATACTTCACACTTCAAGTTCCGGTATCTGTCACATTTGACGCAAAATCTGGTCCAACCCCGAGGAGGTCATACCCGACTTCCGCAGAGTTAAGAAGGCGTCAAAATTTCTACAATCATGACTCTCTTCCAGTGAAGGTAAGTTTTGACACATTTCTAAGTAAGTCAATTTCTATTTGGATTTTTTCTCTGCACCCAGTCAAAGTATCCGTCACAATCTCACCTCGGATATGAAGAAGTGCTAATCACTAGCACTGCTAAGATGCTAGGCAAACAAACAAAATGTAAATCGTATTCTCTCTTACTTTTACGGAGGTCTTCAGCAAAAACACAAGGGTTGGATATATAAGTTATAAGTTATTATATTCTCATGAAATGTACTCTTGCAATATTGTTGCTCGATCCATTGAGTGGTATATATATAACAAAATGAGATAAACAAAAAAATCAAACATTATATGCCAAGTAGAAAAATAACATACTAGTGTTTAAGTCTCTATTATAAAGAAAAGGAAAATATTTAAACAAAAGCATCGACGCACGATGTTATTTCAAAACAAAATACAACTTCTATGATTACACCCAATCTAGGTTAAGATACTCTTCAAGGTATCAGGAGAAAAAAAAATTAATCAAATTGTCGACAGAGTTAAGATCAACTCATATTATATATTTAAAGCATATTTAATCAAATAATCTTATTCAACAAAGTTATAAACAAATATTATTGCATTACAAAACAAAAGATGAAAATGGAAAACTATAACATATACTTAGAGTAGAATTCTAGTTAACCATTTGAAAATTTAATGTTTTTTCTTGTTATCTATCAAAAAAAAAAATTAAATATATATATAAATATAAACAAAAACTATATTTATTACGGTCTTATCTCGCCGATGAACAGCGTCGTCATTTTCATGGTTGCGTCCGACCGACATTTGGCGTTTTGGACTTTTCTCTCTCCACCTAACATCAAGAAGAAGATAAACCATATAAACTAACTTTCCCTACCACGAACGAGATGGGTCTCGAACGCGTAGCCACCCACCATCGCACGGCTGCCCATACAATCTTGATCGGATGCATTCATCAAAAAGTTCTATCGGCGATATAAGACCGGTTAGTTATCAGTTAAGCAAAAGATAAGTATCGCCCGAAAAAACCAAACAAAACTTAATGAATAATATTACTTTTAAACAAACAATTATTATATAAATATATAAAAATATATATTACTTGTAAAATTAAGCGAAGGAAGCAAAAAAACACTTTGAAACTATTATAAACAAGAAAACCAACAACAATATTATAACATCTTAAAGAAATTATTAATTTCCTTACAATGTACACTAAAAGTAAAATAAAAATTGTTAACAAAATCTATATAACTTGTGTGTTATCAACGATTTATTCAAAAAAAAAAACCACATGTAACCATAAATTTAAGAGAAACCAAAAATCAGTATCAAAAACAAAAATGTAGATGAACAAATCAAATTTTAACGTTAATAGCCAAAGTCTATTAGCAGTTAAAAACTTTTCTTCAAAAGTTTACATAAAAAACAATTTAAGTAAAAAGAAAAAAAACTTACCAAATCAAACGTATATTTAATCATAAGTTGGGAAAAAAACTTGAACAAACGTTTTTTTCTCTCTCTCGATATAATTAATTAACTTATTCTTGAATAATAATAACAAGAAAACCAAAAATTATACAACTTTTTAGATGATACATAAAACATAATGATACATTACATAAACAAACAAAACACGTTTAAGGTAGCCTGGCAAAAATGAATTTTAAGTGGAGTGGCAAAATGAATAAAACAAAAAAAAATATTTTCCTTAAGAATATATTGAAAAAAAAATATATTATAACATCATAATTAACAAACAATTTCATGCATAGTATAACAAAAATACTATGATTTCGTATTACAGCAAAAAAAAACAACAAAAAAATGATGAAATTATCAAAATAAAGAAAAATAAAGAACATTACTTAAATCTCTAACTAGCGGAGAGACAACAAACATTTGCCCATTGTCTTTTATTTAATATTGAGTAGCTGAGCCACGGAATGGAGGCCGTCAAAAGTCGCACTGTCAAAAGAGAATGCACTCATAAGTCAGAGACAAGCAATTGGAGCAGATTGGGCACTACAAATTGATGAAATTTCAACCTTTGACGCGCGTCATGTGGGACAGAATTTTGTGTGTTACTCCATTAGGGGTTGCCCTTTTATTCTGCGTATGCAGTATAGCTTAGGTTTGTCCCATTTCCATGGCAGACACTGGGGACGTTCAAGAATCTAGTTTAGTATGTCTGACAGCTGACTGACTTGATGTATCTCAGTTTTGTTTGATAGATATGATAGATCGGTCACATGGGCAGCTGTGTCAGTTGACGTTTGTGGAAGAGTAGCCGACGAATCTAGTCAAGAAATTCGTGACTGAGTACTAAGTTGACAGTTCGCATATGTGACTGACGTAAGAGAAGTGACGTTTCCGACCAATCTAGTTTTTGCGTTCAGGTGACATCTAGTCCAGACCAATCTATTCGACTTCAGTGAACTAAGTTTTTGAAAGTACCCACTGCTACAAGAGCAGTAAACAGGTAAGTTGAGGTCCCTATCTTTAACCTTTCCCCATTGCAGCCCTTTCTGGTGACGAATAGTTGAAAAGCAGGTATGCATCGGTACGTACGTTACACGAAGAGCTTGATTTCTATCAAAATATCATGGAAAAAAAATGAAAAATGAAATGAATGAAAAAATATCATGATATTTGACTCTCGTTTAAGTTGTCGCAAGCAAGAACTTAGCTTTGCGGTATATGACGCCATCAATGAAGCTCTAAGCTGCCAGTAAGCGAATGCGCTCCCTTCCCAACCGTCTGCCTGAGACACTACAGACTTTCATCCTCTGCAAACTGCAACTGCAATACCGGACATCCTTTCAGTTATCCAGAACCAGACCAAAAAGCGCAGGTTCGGTCTTCAAAATAGGAATGAATAAAGCTGTCAAAAGAGTTATCTGCGGAATCGTGGAGGACATCGCAATTCGCAATAGACCAATTTTGTGTCCACTGAATTTATGTTTTAAATTTGCATTTAAATAAAAGTTCTTCAAAACCCAACTTCACTCGCGCTGTGACATTTTTCAGTCGTATTTTTGCTCCAAATCACCAGGCGCACAGGAAATGCAGAACCTACTCAATTGCAAACCGATTTTTAATGTGTGTATATGATTTGTAATGTATTAAGAAGCATTGCATACTCTAAGGTGTGCAAGTACCTCACACCCTTACCATATGCAACTGCGTGTGGATTTTGAATGTACGGAATCGCATTGCATACTTTTGAGATGTTTTGGGACGTGTGGTGAGTTTTACACTCGTATCAAGGTGCTGGTGGTCACTATCGCCATTTCTGGTCGCCTGGTATTTTTCGCTAAAACTCATTCGTAAAACGAGAAAGAAAAATTTAAAAATGAATGAGAGGAATATTTTTTTTTTTTAATTTTTGAAAATTCTTTGAACTTGATTTTACAAGCTTTTTAATTTTGTTTGCAATAGTTTTAGTGAAAAATGTAAAGAGTTTTACACAAGATTGGTCTACTTTTGAAGGTTTTTGATTTCTGTGCACGGTTGTTTGAAATGGACAGCTTCCTGAGCCATTCCAGTGTTGTATGTCGGAAATTTATTGGCAGCCATTGCAATACGTAGAATATTCTGAGGTCCGCTGGCTTAAGTTCCAAAATCGACAGTGACCTCGGCTTCGTTTTTTTTAGTTAAAGCACACTAATTAACCAAATTAAGTCCTTTTTCATTCCTTCTGCTATCCATGATCTTGGATAGCTGCAATGCAAATGACATACGACTGGAATGTAATGCCTAAGCGGCTAAGGTTCGTCGATCTGGGGTTAGGTTAATGGGTGGATTCAACAGAGCTAGCTTTGTAGTACCCCACTTGTGGACCCATTGTGATGCCCTTGTTTGTTGAGGGGAGGTTTGACCGATGTTGTTGGCGATGAGATTTCTTCCATCTTGCAGCTACTCGACCCTGTATTTATGAACCTGTAAAGATTGGAAAGTGAGACATCAGAGAGTTCCTCTGATTGGTCCATATCAGTGTGGCTTCAGGCCAGGAAAGTCCACTATAGACCAAATATTCACACTACGGCAGATCTTGGAGAAAACCCAGGAACTTCAAATCGATACCCACCACCTTTTCATCGATTTTAAGGCCGCATCCCTGCCAAACTCGTCCGTTTGTGAAGGATAACGATGGAGAAAGCACGTGCATGCAGCTCAAAGTCTTTCCAATTACTCGTGTACGCCGACGACATTGACATAATTGGCAGAACGCAGCGTGATGTAAATGCCGCGTTTGTGAGTATTGAGACTGAGGCGGCGAAGATGGGTTTGGCGGTTAAAGAGGGCAAGACGAAGTATATGCCAGCGCTGAGATTAAACGTAGAACAACTCTTGCCAATCGTTGTTTCTTTGGGCTAAGAAGGCAATTGAGTAGCAAAGCCCTCTCTTGAACAACTAAAGTGAACCTTTTTAAGACCCTAATCATCCCAGTCTTGCTATATGGCGGTTGTTTTGAGAGAAAAATTCTTCGGTTGATATTTGGTCCCGTCTGCATTGACAGTGAATGGAGAAGAAGATTCAACGACGAACTGTACAGGCTGTACAGCGACATCGACCTAGTCAGAAGAGTAAAGGTCCAACGACTTCCGGCGCGGAAGATCTTCGAATTCACACCCGAGGGAAGGCGCAGTAGAGGAAGACCGCGACTCAGGTGGCGCACGCAAGTGGAAGGGGACCTTAACCAACTTAGCTAGACAGACTACAGACAGCTAGCTAGAGATCGCGCAGGCTGGAGTCGCTTGTTTGTCTCCCAGGTCCACCCCGGACTGTAGCGCCACTTTCCAAGCATTCTATTCCTCAAAAGACAGAGACTAGGGCATAGACAGAGGAAGTGAGGTGTGTCCCCTGCATATATCGTCTTCTATGAGATTCAATTTCGTTGTATGGTTCCTTAGAAAGTTGTGAGGGCCCCTCACGTATCCGTTTTTTTTTTTTTCCGAGGGTAGGTGAAAATCTTCCAAAGACACTATGAGAATAGCAAGCGCGTGCTCATAGTAGTGTCAGATTTTTACTGACTAAAAACACCACCCTTCGATAGAATGTTAGATACTGCAACTAAGATAAATCTTATCAAGCAATTTTTCTATCACGAAATAATAACTTTTGGCAGGTTACTTCCCAATGAAAGGTCCTGCATGTTCCGCAATTTAGACGCGGTTAATTTTATCTTGCCAAGTCGAGCGGTTTCGTTCTTTGTAGTCGGCGCAATAAATTGCTCTCATCCAAAATTTGTCGGACTGTATTGTTGATATGTCCGATTAGTCGGTTTCTATGCTTTCTCGCGAAGCTTCTGGTTTCAGCTTCGACTGTTGGAATTCCGAGATCCCTGTGGATATCGTCGTTTCTAATGTACCATGCTGCTGGTACAATTTCTCTAAGCACTTTATTTTGAAAAGTTTGTAAAATATTTGCATTCGTTTTCTTGGTACAACCCCAAAGTTGTATACCGTAGGTCCACACCGGCTTTAGCACTTGCTTGTATAGAAGCAGTTTGTTCTCAGTACTGAGCTGGGAATGTTTCCCAAGTAACCAGTACATTTCTCTATATTTAATATCGAGTTCTTTACGTTTCATTTTCACGTGCGAATTCCATTTCAGCTTTGCGTCGAGTGTCATTCCCAGGTATTTGGCCTCGTTTGCAAAGGGTATTCGGGCCAAGTTTAGAAAAATTGGCAAGTCATTCGTTTTCTTATACGTGAAATTCACGTGGATAGATTTAGTTTCGTTGAGGGCAATCCGCCAGTCCCTCGTCCATGCGTTTACCTTATTCAGTGCGATTTGCAGTTTCGAAGTCGTTTCTTCGATTGTAGTACCCACTGATAGGATAGCGGTGTCGTCGGCGAACGTAGCAAGGGTAGTGCCATCTTCTCTTGGTATATCGCGAGTATATAACAGATAGAGAAGCGGCCCAAGGACGCTCCCTTGCGGTACGCCGGCCGAAATTTCTTTAAGCTCCGAGTATTCGTTTCCATTTCTAACACGGAAGAGTCTATTCCCGAGATATGATTCTAAAATATCATACATGGGTACGGGGAGAATTTGTCTTAATTTAAGTTTTAAACCGTCGTGCCACACCTTGTCAAAGGCTTGTGAGACGTCAAGGAATACGCTTGAGCATATCTTTTTTTCTTCAAATGCCTTCTCGATTACGTCAGTGATTCTATGCACTTGGTCAATCGTCGAATGCTTGGTTCTGAACCCAAACTGGTGATCAGGGATAAGATTATTGTCTTCTATAACCGGTTGTAGGCGCCTTAGCAATATTCTCTCGAACACTTTGGATATGACCGGAAGAAGGGAAATTGGTCTGTACGATTTTACTTCATTTGGCGGTTTTCCTGGTTTTAAGACCATTATGACCTCCGCTACTTTCCATTGGCTCGGCACGTGTTTTAGTCTGAGCGCAGCATTCATAATATAAAGAAGCTTGATTAATGCTTTTCTTGGTAGGGCTTTGAGAACTTCTCCGGTGATCAAATCATAACCAGGAGCTTTCTTAGGTTTTAGAGATTCGATTTCACGTTTTAGTTCCCTTAGCGTTGCACTTGTGAGTCTTAGATCATCAGATATAATTTCTGTCCTATTAATATTGTCGTTAACCGCTTGACCATCATATGGCTTAAAGGTTTCTTCTAGATGGGCGGCAAAAACGTCCGCTTTTTCCTTATCTTCCCTCGCCCATTCATTTTGATTTATTCTTATTGGCGGCGCTGGGATTTTGGGTCTCTTGGTGCCTTTTATAGTTTTCCAAAGTGAATAATTGGAATCTTTTTTCGCTGTTAAACTCTCAAGGTAAGAACCTATCGCACGATTTTTAAAATCCTTTAAAGTTTTCTTCAACAAATTGCACAAATAATTCAAATGTGCTTTATGTTGCGGAGCGAGTAATGTATCCGTGATCGAGTAATACGTGACTGAATTTGTTATTGTTTAGTTTGTAAAATCCACAAAAATCAGTTACGTATTGCTCGCTCAGGGATGTGGTAATTCGACCCCTGTTTTCCCTGTTTTCGAAGAAACTACTTTTGCAGTTGGCGCTTAAAGAGATTTGACAAACGCGTTTTGTATGCACTGGAAGCGACACATTTTTCGAGTCAAGAACAACTATCAACTTTAAAATGAGTACTTACCATTCTTTAAAAAAAAAAATGAACCATCGCATCGATACCAACTTGAATTCAGTGAACTTTAAAAGTTGACGAAAAATGAAACAATCTTTCCTAAATATTTAGTCTTCTTTTATTATGTGTATATATATATATAGATTTTTTTTGTTTCTTTTTTTGTAATTTTTGTCTGCCTTTTTTGTTGTTTTTCGTCTTTTTTTTTCATTTTGAAATTATTTCAAATACAATAAAAGTTTCTTCTGTTTTGTTTTTATTTAATAAACCCTTAACGCTAAACAAAACTTGTGTGTGTGTGTGTAATATTAATTCTGTTCATTGAATTGTACAATTACAGTTTGTTTTGTTTTTTGTTTTTACTTAATATGCATGGGTAATTTGTCAATAACTTTATACAAAAAATCGGTTTCTTACACAGTTTAATTAATTGTTAAATAAATATATATATTTATACATTGTAATATGCGTTTTTTAAATATAGAATATATATATTTATATGAATGCATATTCTATAATAATTTTTGAAGTAATTACAAAAAATACATCAGCAAATTAGAAATTACCAGTTTCCTTTTAATGTATAAATATTATTTAATAACTTGATGTGAATATATCATAGATTCGAAGGTACAGCAACTTATAGTAAGAACAAGGTTTTTCTTTTTCTTTTTATTGAATAAATGAGTTAAATATTAATTATGTTTGTTTAACAATTGATAGGGACATCTTTTATTATTATTATTTTTTATGAATATCAATATTTTACATTGAAAACAAAATTAACAACAGACAATAAGTAAACAAAACAGTAAGTAAAGTTAGCATTTCTTTTTTGTTTAATTAATAACTATGCCCGGGTAGGTTTGTATTCTATGGTGATATAGATGAAGAGTTTGAAATTGCCTTACGATTAAAAGAAAACTCAAAATTAACGAGTAGAATTCTTAAATTTTCATTTTACACAGCCAATCGTTGGGAGCAATTGCTCCCAATCGTCACCTACCAATTTTGTCCATACTTGCAATCACATTCGATTTTAAGAGAAAGAAAATGGAGATTTTTACATAAAAGTAGGCAACAAAAACGGTTTTGGTTTCGTCACCTTCTTAAAAACAGATTTAATTTTGTTTCCTTTCTGTTAATGTGTGAGTTTTCAACTACTTTATATTTAATTTTTAGTTTATCGCTTTTGTATACGGTATGAAAATATCGGCAGTGGATTTAAATTTACTATTTTTTATTTATGTTCAACGATTTTTATTTTTAATTTGAAGGTGCTGGTTTGGTGTTTCAATAAATTGTTTATAATTTAATACGTTGCTTCAAATAACTTTTTTTTTTTTTTTAATGTATGTCATTCAACTGCACTATTATATTAATTTGTATATTTGGAAATTTTATTTAATACGTTTGTAACTATGTTTTGTTTGCTTATTTTTTTTTAAATAGAAAAATACCTCTTTTTTGTAAACTTTAACTATTTTGTTGATTTGATTTGAATAATGTGTTACTTTGTATTTTTTTTTTAACTGCATTGTGGTGTGAAAATATATATTTTTTATGTTTCTTCTTTTGAATGTACAATTTCTTAGAGCTAGTAAATTGTTATTTATTTATTTTTGTTCTGTACATTTTATTTTAAAAGACCGAAATCACGAAATAAAAAGCAAAAGGGGATTCTGATCGAAGTGAAACGTGCGGGGGGAACGAAGAAATGAACGACTTCGATTTATATGGTACTTCGTTAGTGAAAGGTCCTGCTAGAAAATTGTGAAAATTGCAAAAATTGAATAAAGTTACTGCAGGTAATTAAATTGGCGAAGCAGATAATCAAAGTTCATCTATGCAAATGGACAAGGTTCGATCAACAACATTTGGGTAAAAGTGTTTAAAAAATAATTTTGGATCATAGAAAATAAAATAAATGTTTTAAAACCTGCAAAAGGAGGGACGACCCGCGGTACCGTGTAGAGTTCGGTGGAGGAGTTTTAGCACATAGCCATGCAGGAGACATGACTCGGGCATAACTCACAGAACATGTTACCTATGAGTTTCCATAGAAGATTTCACCCATCCGATGTATTAACAGAAAAACCAGCCAGCTGGGGCTCATGCAGACATTTAGCATGGAGTTGGTTTCACAGCATCCTAAAGCACCAAAAAATAGCTCATGTTTCTTTTTTTAGCACAGACACAACAGAACTCTAAGTTTGTGCTTCTTTTTGCGGTCAGGGCGCGCCCAAGGTGATTAGATTAAATAGACTTGAGGTCTATAGAAAAATCTGAACGCGGTATAACTTGACAGCTAAAAACTCCATACGTCTTCAATGTCTGGCAGCTCTTTTCACCTTGTAAGGGACAAAACTCCTGCCAAATGCTTGCATGCTTTTGTTAAGAAGCAAGTTGGTTGGTGGGCCAAAAGAGATCACCCTATTGAAAGATGCTCTTATTTTTGTCAAATCGGTTTTGACATTCATGGACTAGACAAATGTAGAACACAAGTGGACAAGCCATGGAGCGATACACTCCCCAAGAACGCGGAATAATCGTGTCTATTTTTTTGCGTAACAATTCGTCTGTAGTGATGGCGCAGCGCAAATCCCGTCGCCGATTCCACGGCCGTCCGGCTGGCCACAAACCTTGAAGAGTATGGGACCACACGAGACGTTGCCAAGAGTGGCCGGCCCCGGAGCACCCGTTGTGCCGAGAATATCGCCGCTGTTGTTGAGATTGTCGATCTGTCGCCGGAAACATCGACCAGGCGCCGTGCCTCGCAATTAGCCATCAGCCGGTTGTCCCTAAAGCCAATTTTGGTCAAAGACTTGCGCATGTTCCCGTACAAAGTCCAGCCCCTGCATCAGCTGCTGCCTGTCGACCGCCAAACGCGTGTAACCTACGCCCAAGCCGTCCTCAATCTCGAGGACGAAGTTGACGATTTTCGACCAAAATCATAATGAGCGATGAGGCTCATTTCCACCTTAGCGGGTACGTGAACAAGCAAAACTATCGCTTCTAGGGCACCGAAAATCCACGAGTAATGCACAAGGAGCCATTACACCCGCTCAAAGTTGATACATGGTGCGCTGTTCACGCTAGAGGAGTCATTAGGCCATTTTTTCGAGAACGCCGATGGCCAAACGACAACAGAGGACAGTGCGCGCTGTAGGGCCATGTTAACCGAGTTTTTTCTGTCACAATTGGACGAATTAGGACTGGAGGACATGTGGTTCCAACAGGACGGAGCTACTGCGCGAGCCAGAACCGATATTCTGAAGGCGGCTTTCCCGGGTCGCCTCATCTCTCGTTTTGGCGATTTGACTGGCCCGCAAGATCGCCCGATTCAACCGTTCCAGACTTTTTTTTGTGGGGTTTTTTGAAGTCCCGTGTTTACGTGAACAAGCCCTAGAACCCTAGAACCCTAGAAGCCCTCAAGGACAACAATCGACACGAGTGCAAGAATCTGTCGCCCGAAGTTCTCGCCGAAGTGATAAAAAATGCCATAAAACGAGCCCGTATGGCAATCAATTGTGACGGCGCCCATTTCATCTTCCCGATATCATCTTCTCGACTTGACCAATAAATTTCTAAAGGTTCCAATAAACATAATCAAAAAAACAGAATCGAAGTTTTTCATTTAGAAAAAAAAATGAGAGCCAAACAACATCGGATGACTTCTTTTGGCCCACCTTGCACATCGCCTTCAGTCCTTAATCTTAATACCTAGGTATAGTTAAGAGAAACACAAACGCAGTGACGAACAATCAAAAACAAAGAGAAATTTGTAGAATTTTACTCAAGATTGCGGTTTGCTGTAAGTACGCTTAGATCTACGAGTAGCGCTTAACACGCAAGTGTCTTTCGGTAGCGAAATTTCACAACCTCACTAAAAAGCGTAGGTTCCATCCTTAGCGACTTCTTAAAGATCCACTTTGAGTTTGACGTACTTGAACTGAGATCCTCAAAGTAATAAATGCTACATAGCAAAGCTTAAAAACTGTCCTCCGCTTCAGGGGTAAAAATAAACTCGAAGACGAACTCAAACGCTCGATTTAAACTGTCTGTATATGTAGTTTGCGAATTAGTATTTTTTTTTCGTTTCGTTTTTACGTTAAAAGGTATTTATCGAATGCTTGCTTTTGTTTTCGTTAATCAGGTTTTTGTTGTTGTTAATAATTTAAAATCGTTATTAGTATACTACATGTTTTGTTTTATTAAAAACGGGTTGGATTTGTTATGTGATACTTTAAAAATTTGTTAATATATATAATATACATATATAATTTTGGTATTAAAGCCGATAATGCACTTTATTAATGTACTATGTAAATTTGAATTGTATATAGACTGCTTGTGGTTTTTTTTTTGTTGTTATATATCAAAAAGAAAATCAACCAATTGCTTACAAAGCTGCGCGTTTTTTTTTACACATACTCATCATCACATTTCGTCAAACCTTGATTAAAAAATTTGAATTCGTTATTTTGTTGTTATTCAATGCTTGTTGAATAATTATATAAATTTAATGTGCACTTTGTTGTTATGTAAATTTTTAAGTTTAATACTTTGCTAAGTAATTGTTCAAGTGTTGTTTTTCTTATGGGTTGTTGTTAAATGTTTCATGAATATTAGCCGTTATGTATATATTATAACTTTAGGGTTTTTTTTTACACTTTGTTTGATTTTGAAAAGTATATAATATAGGTATATATATAAGTAATATGTGTATATATATATATAATTTTATTTGGGGTTGCAATTTGTTTATATAATATAATATAGACTTTTTTGTTTTTGTTTTGCTTTATATATAATATTTAAATTTAATTTGTATTATTTATTTTGAACTTAAATAGAGGTATTTCTATTTTCCCAAGTATTTTGTTACCATATCCGCGTTGCATATCAATTTGTTGTTTTTTATATTTCTTTTTTCACTTCTATAACTTTTGTAATTTGCTTTTATATTACCGCTGTTCTTTTTTTTCATCTTTTATTTTTAAAACATAAAAAAAGCGGAGGGTTTTTTTGAGAAATGGAAAATAATTAAAATTAACCAAAGGAAGAAAAGTTGGCCTGGGCTATGAACTTTGTGATTGATTTGGTGGGCCGTATGGATTAGAAGTGAGTCATTAGTCTAGCAATTTTGCCAAACTTAAGAGCTACTTGACGTGATTTATCAACTCGTGCCCAGCCAAATGAAAACTGCGCGTGAAAGTTAAAAGTTTAAAGACCCGCGGAAGTTTTCACGTCAAAGAATCAATTGGATCTCAATAAAAGTAGAGCGCTTTGGTATATTGTCATGCTCAAAAGAGAGATCATGCGAAACTTGAAACCTCAAACAATCTGGGGGCGAACTATATTCGAAAATAGTCCCGATTCTACTTTCAAAGAGAACTGTTCTACTTGAAAGTAGAATACTATACAACTTTCGAATAGAATCGAATTACATAGTTGGTCCTCTGGAACTCCAACTTTTGACTTATAAAGGGTTTTCCAATAAGAGGTGTTATTTTGAATAGCCCGCTATTTTCGTAGCTGTCACTTTTGAAGCTGTTATTTTTTGACATTTGACAAGTAGAAACTACGCCATTACTAAAAATGGAACGATACACGCTTCAACAACGCGTTGAAATTATAAAAATTCACTACAAAAATGGTGAACATTTTGCAGTCACAGTTCGCAAAACTAAAGCATTTTTGGGTCGTCGTGAAGCACCTTGTCGGACTACGTCAACAAGCAAAATTGTCGCATCTTGGGCTCGGAAAACCCAAGAGTTATTGTTGAGAAGCTTCTCCATCCTCAACTTGTGACTGATTGGTGCGGTTTATGGTCCGGGGGGGTCATTGGGCCCTACTTTTTCGAAAATGAGGTTGGATCAACAGTTACGGTGAATGGACTGCGCTATCGAGAGATTATTTATGATTTTTTATGGCCGGAGTTGGATGATGTTGATCTGGACAACGTTTACTTTCAACAAGATGGCGCTACGTGCCACACAAGCAACGAAACCATTGATCTTTCACGGGAAAAGTTTCCGGACCGTGTTATCGCTCGAAGAGGTGATCACAATTGGCCACCGAGATCTTGTGATTTAACACCTTGCGACTTCTTCCTTTGGGGCCACGTGAGAGATAAGGTCTACGCCAACAGCCCAGCGTCGATTCAAGACCTCAAAGATAGAATTCGTGAGTCTATTGAGGAAATAGGGCAGCCACTTTGCGATTTTGTTATGGAAAATTTCATGAAAAGGATATGGTCCTGTAAGCGTGGTCGTGGTGACCATTTGGCTGATGTTGTTTTTCATTATTAACGGCATACCTTCCTCTTTATTATGAAATAAATATCCGATAATTTATCTCAAAAAACAGCATTTTTCTTTGAATATTAAAATAACACCTCTTATTGGAAAACCCTTTATATCTACCCACTGAGTGCCAGAACTACAAGGCTTACTACTTATGTGATATTTGCTTGGGATTCCCAGATTCGCTCACCGGTTTCAAACTTCTAGCATGATGCCTCTGTTTTTTTAATGAACTTAAACCGCGTTTCTGTCCTCCACGACTTTTTAAGAGAAAATGTAAAATAATTCTCCATACAATTAAAAATTACCTCGTATCCATTCGATGTGTCTACGCCTTAAGACTGGGCACTCTTCAACAGCTCCGCGCATGATTATTTCGCAAAAGTACTCATAGCAAACACAAAAACTCGTCGTAAACTCACAACACGAATAAACACTTGCAGTTTGTTGCTTTTGTGAGCATTCAATTTAACCAACGGCTGTAACCAAAGTGTATATTCACAACTTCAGCTCCTTTAAACAAGTTGGTATTCAATTTTCGAACAACGACTAAAGCGAAAGAAAATCAAACAAAATAACCAAAATAACCAAAAAGAAAACACAATCTCGTACTTTTAAAACCGATAAAATATTTTTATATTAAGAAAAAATAACTATAAACTTAAAATATATCATCATATATTAATAATAATTATAATAGTAATAATAATAATAAAAAAAGAAAACATATAACACTTTTTTCATAGTTAATAAGAAAAGCAAGAACAGAAAAACAAAATAAACAAAAATATTTTCATATAATATGTAACTCTTATTTCATTTCTCATAATTACTTAACGATCAACTAAACTTATGTTCTTTTCTCCATATATAACTTGTCGTAAATTAGTTTCAATTATTTATTTCTCTTTCAAAACCGACAAACAAATATTAACTCGTTTTTTTTTTTAGCTTAAGCCTAGACAAATTATAATTAAAAAAAAAAAACATGTTTTCTTTTAGGAATTAAAACAAATTAATTTACAATTCCATATATAGTGTTTATTTCTACATAATAATATTTCCTTTCATTGTAACTATGTGTGTGTGTGTGTGTGTATTACATCAACCAACAAGGATTAAACAAAAAATTAACTATTTAAATTTACGTTTCCTGTGTACAAAGTATAAAACAAAAGAAAAACAAAGAATTAAAAAACAAAAGGTGATAATAGGTTTTTAAAATTTATTTAGTGGCTTAATTTTAATTTTCTGGTAATATCTGAACAATTTTTTCTTCAAAATGTACAGTAAATATTTTATTACTTAATTTTAGAGAACAAATTGTGATAATATTTACAAAACAAAAATAAAACGCAGTTGGTCAATCAATATCTATTTTAATCGTTACAAAATCATGGTATATATTTTTTTTTTCTTGTTAATTTGTTTATATTTAATAAAGCAAAATGTATAACCAATAATTATTCTTTGTTTACTAATTTATTAAACTAATTACACACGAGTTATGAAATAAAATGTTTTATGTATAAAAAAAAAGATTTCCTTTCCATTTTATTATACAATTTATTTACAAATATATTTATATTGTTTTTGTTAAATATTTTGTTTTGTTTTTTTTTTTGTATCTTTCATCACATATTGAAAATGAGAGAAAAGGGCTTTTTCCTTTAAATTTAAACAAAAAGTAAAATAACCAAAAGAATAGTAGCTAAAATGTTGAAGAAAAAAATATATAAAGGTTTAGTTGTAAACAAATGACGAATATGTTGGAGGTTGGACAACGGGACATGCTTCAAAATGCAGTAGGCGAAAAAATTGAGTCCCAAACAAAACTGTTGATCAAAGAAACTTGTTGATGACTTTCTGGTAGCAACTCTCGTTCTTGAAGAACGTAAAAGCGCTTAGGGTTTTTCCTCAATTTCCGTTCACGTCAGGAAGCGATTGCTTCATATCATTTGTTCAGTTGTATTCATTTTTTCTTCCAACCGATGGCTGCCGCCAAAATTGAACTGTGTTCGGGGAAATAATCAGATTTTCTCACCCAATGAAAAGAATATGGTCAAACGCATTTCGCAGGAGTTAAGCGAGTCCCGAGCTCTAAAGGCTAAATGTGTTTCTCCACTGTGTTTTTCAATAAATTGGGCGAAACTGAAGACACAAATGCTACGCCGAAAATGAAAATAAGCCTCCTATTTCCGACTAATGCGTCGGTCGTGTCTTTGTAAAAGCCACCCCACTTGTAGTTCCAAGTTTAGAACATACATAATTGCAAAACTTTTGTGTCCTTGCGCGTTTCTTGACAACTCCGTGGGTGTGTAACTGAAACTATTTATGATTCTCCTACTTAAGCGTCTTTTTAAATTCGCACAACCTTGAATAGCAGCAAAGTTAAGACTGTCAAAGTTACCATAGAAAAATGTTATTGACTTCCTAGCTAGATTCTCCTAGGAAAAAAACTGATCGAAAGCAATTTGAAAGTCGCATGAAGAGTCTCCTTTTGTCCATTGCGGTAGTTGACGTTCTTTAGAGCCACTTTTAGACCAGTCCCGCTTTATGGCTATTCAAGATCATTGGAAAAATGTACTGTAAACAAAAACTGAATACAAAAAACTGTCCAGAAATGTGCGTTCTCTGCTACTCCTCCTGCACCTTGCCATCTCAGCTCAGCCCTCATTTGTCCTCAATCACAAACTGCACTCGTTTACGATTCTCTTTCTCTAATATTCTTGTATACATATAGTAAATTAAATAAAGTGGTTAAATTTTCTACATAAAACATATAAATTGATTCATATTTTATACGTTTCTTTTTTTTTACTCCTTCAATTATTATCACACTGAAAGAAATGTTTCAATCATTTCCCCTCCGTTCATCTTCAGCTTTTTAGATATTTTCTTTAAACTTAATTTGAATTAGTTTTTAACTAGATTTTCCTTTTGTTTAATAAACTTATATAAGAGATCTTACCAACTATGCAAATTTTCATTTTTTTTTTTTAATTTTTTTCTTGTTTTTTTTTTTCATTGAATAAAGTTAGTTTTTGTTTTATACACAACAAAAAAAAAACCTGGACATAGATATCCAATCCTTGGTATACGTTTAACTATTATTACAAGTTGTTGTTTTTCCTTTGTTTGAATTTTTAATTAAATTAAATAAGCTAAAGTTTGTTTTTCTAGTTCAATTTAAATGTTTTTTGTTTTTTTTTGTATGTATAAATTTACATGTACATAATAATATATTTTGTTATGTCGCAATGCCACCAAACCACAGACTACTACACATGTTTTACATAGTAATAGTATGTATATATAAATATTTAAATTCTTAAACACTTGTATCCCATTATTTCCGATTTCAACTTGGTTGTATTGGTCAACGGTATGTTTTGATTTTTTTTTTGTTTCTGTTTTTAATTCAACTACTATCGATAACGGTTTTTTTTGTTGAATAGTTTTTTGTTTTCTATTTTGTTTTAATAATAAATTATGGAACTAACTTGTGTTAGTCTGACGATAGCAGCTGGTGTAGGAGTAGGAAAGTGTTTTGTTCTTTATTAGGGTCACCTCGTTGTGCTGCTTCCGAAGAAATCGGCTGAAAGGGAAAATACGTGTTTTCTTTTCAATTAAATACGCATGGGAGGGGGTGAGTTACTACTAGTAGGTATAGATTTATGTACAGTCTTGGCCACACAAATTAGGCACTCTCTTAAAACGGGGAACGCTGTCAGTCGATGGTAAGTGGGCGTCGCGTCGAAGAGGTGCACGAAAAATGCAAGTGTTTTAAAGGGGGCACCGCAAAATGCGATGTGCTTATGATTAATCAGTTTTTGGGCTCTTGTCATTAATAAAGTTGGAAGGACCACCGCGCTAAATGCAATTTATAGACAATGCACGTTAGAAACGGCGCGCTTATTGTACAGACACAGGGTCGTATGCAAGAAGATGAGTTTATGTTGTTTAACAATTTTACTGAAGTAAAACTTTGTGCGAAGATCGGTTGGATTCAAATAGCCGTCAAAACGTAGTTTGTTTCGTAGGAAGCGCATTGTGAATGTGATCGGAAAGGAATGAATCAAACCCACCGAACATCTTCTCGATTTCAAGTATTGGGAATGATCCAATTTTGAAAGCTCGATGTAAGTGAGAGATGAGACCTTGCTAATAAATTGCGAAGCATGGCGAAACTTTAGTAAAATGTTGTGCTCCCCGACAAGCTTATAACAAAAAAGAGCGCGTCCACTTAGCGCGGACTTCCGCCGATGAAAATCTCCGGGGAACCCAACATATGACCGACTGGAGAGTACCTAATACATTTGGACAAGACTGTACATATAGGAAAAACCAACACACAACAAAAGTTCATTGAATATCTTGCTCTTTATATTTTAATTTTTATATTACTATTTTAAATTTTTTTTGCATTAAAGAAAACGTTCAACAGTGGCGTCCAAAAACTGATATTTAACGTACGCCCTCTTACAGTAGCAATGTCATCTAACTTGGAAACTAAATTCAACACACCTCTTTCTTTAACATAGTATTCATGCGATATAAACATGAAAAATTCATCTGATCTTTGACTTTAGCCGTCTCTCTGTATATTTCTGGTCGGAGCCTGTGGGGTGTAATTCAGGGGCGTAATGCTAAAAAGAAATCCTCAAAATGTTGTCTAACTTACGTGTCTGTGGTATATCGAAACCGAAGTTCATTGTTGGATCTGGTGGTGTATTCAATAATGAATTCCCTGTCAGCTGTTGTTGTTGCTGCTGCTGCTGTTGCTGTTGTTGTTGCACCGTCACTCCTCCCTGCTGCTGCTGTTGTTGTGGACTCTGTGCCATACCAAGGGGATTTGAATTATTCGCGCCCACCATCGGTCCCTGGCCCAAACCGAGGGGGCTCTGTGGAGTTCTCAAGCCACCGCCCGCCCCACCATTGCTTGGATTGTTGACACCACCACCGCCACCGGGCACACCATTGTTTCCACTAGCCGCCGTTTGCTGTTGCGCTCGACCACTGACAACTGCTCGTAGTTCCTGCCGGACAAACTCTGACGAGTTTGAACCATTACCAGCTGCAAGAAGGAAATTAAGTGCTAAAATTAATTACACAGAAAGGCCAACACTGTTATACCCTGATGGTGTGTGTAGTGAAACATTTAGACACTTGGGTATTTGTTAGCCACATTTACAAATTACTCCAATAAGTATTATAAACAATTATAACATAAATGAGGTTTTGTTTTGTTTTTTATTGGTGGATGAATAGATGCAACTAGGTGGTGGATTGGAGGTGATATTGTTTAGATACATGGGGTGGTCTTTCTCTATATAATACAAATATGCATAAATATATAAAACAAACATATAGATGGAAATGCTGAGTGGATGAATTGAATTGACGGAACCGAAAGTGCAACCTAAGCGGATGGCGGATCATGGGTGAAACATGGATAAATGCTAAATGAGTGAAACATAATTAACATGGAGCATTATTTACAATCAAAACAAACAAAGATCCCATCGCAATCTGATTAAACAAACAAAAAACATATAAATTAAGATGTAAACATTTCAAATGTATTCAGTGAGCACTTTTCCTTTGAATTATTTTGGTTTGAACTGCAGAGGAGGACACCGTTCTCCAGTATCAAGCTCTGTCATTAAACCTTGATGCTTTGGCAATCACAAAACTGAATCGCCTTAGCAACTCCATTTCCAACGACTGATTAAGGTGCCGAGAAGCATTACTCCTTTGGTAATAAAGGGTTTTTCAACAGGGACGCAAACGACGCCGAATTTCTTGCCGCTCTTTTGGCGTTTCTCTTCAGTAAGGTTTGCCATTTCATGATGGAAAGATATACGAGCCAACGAGTCGAAATTATTAAAATTTTCTACCGAAATTCGGAGTCAGTGGCCTCAACGTTAAGAGCGCTACGTCCAATTTATGGTCGTCATATTCGTCCTAGCAGATCAACAATTGAGCGTCTAGTGGAAAAATTTGAATCCATAGGCACAATACAAAATCTTCCCGTGCCAGTGAGACAAAGAAGTGCCCGTAGTGTCGAGAATATTGCTGCCGCTGAGGCTTCAGTTGAAGAAAGCCCAAATGTGTCTCTCACACGTCGTTCTCAAGCGTTGGGCGTTGTGTTGTGTCGAACTTTGCGAAAAGATCTTGGCCTACATCCTTACAAGATTAAATTGACGCAAGAACTGAAGCCGCTTGACCACCAGAAGCGTCGTATGTTCGTGAATTGGGCTGAGCAACAACTTGAAAATGATTCCGATTTTCATCGAAAAATCATCTTCAGCGATGAGGCTCATTTCTGGCCTCGTCAATAAACAAAATATGCGGTATTGGTCAGGCAGCAATCCACACGTACTCCATGAGTCATCATTGCATCCCGAAAACTGTGTGCTTTATGGGCCGGCGGCGTCATTGGGCCGTACTTCTTCCGTGATGATCAAGACCGGCCACGTTACTGTGAATGGGAATCGCCACAGTTCAATGATAACCGAATATTTTCGGCCCCAATTGGATGATATGGACTTGGTGGACATGTGGTTCCAACAGGACGGCGCCACAAGCCACACAGCGAATGTCACAATCAATTTATTGGAAACCAAGTTTGGAGAACGTGTTATCTCTCGAAATGGTCCAGTCGTGCGATTTGACGCCGTTAGACTATCTCCGGTGGGGCTACGTCAAGTCTATGGTCCATGCCAACAAGCCAGCGCGGATTGATGAACTCCGTGCGAATATCGAACGTGAAATTGCAGCAGTATCGGCCGATTTAGGCTTGAAAACCGTCGAAAATTGGGTTCAGCGTCTGGACTTCTGCAAGCGTGCCCGTGGTGGCCATGCAAAAGAAATCGAGTTCCATACATAATGGCATCGAACGTACTTTCACAGGAATAAAGAATTTCAGTGATATCCAAAACCGTTTTTGTTTTATTTAAAAAAAACTCTTGTAGCGGTCAAGGGAAGGAGGACACCATTCTCCACTATCAAATCAAGCACTGTCTTTAACCTTGATGGTTTGGCAATCACAAAACTGAATCGTTTCTCTGCAACTCTCTATTTCCAACAACTGATTAAGGTGACGAGAAGCATCACTCCGTTGGTAATCGATCCGCGTTGGATCGCAAAGGACTTACTGCCTTAGTGTGTCTGCATTTCGTAGACATGCACCTTCAAAAGATCAATTACACAAATAGCCCTGTAAAACCAACGGAAACAAAAAGAGACCGCGGTCTATCTTGAACTCTTGGCACGTCGACTGCAAGAAAAGCTCTTACAAGAGCAGAACGACCTTTGCATGATAAAAACTTCACAGATAGCAGTTTTTCCTAACATCTACTGTGTAAGCAGGTCATCTCCATCTTTAGTCCAGAGATTTTCAGCTCCCATTGCGTTCAGGAAGTAGGTCAAACAAACCACAAACCACGCCATTTTGCGGACTAAATCGAATTCTTTCAATGCGAAACAGAGCCAAAGGACATCGTCTTCTTCTTCTTAAGGTTCCTCTCCACTCCGGAGGTTGGAAATCATCAAATTCACTGAATACATCTGATTAAATTTACATAAAGGTAGACCAGAAACAACAGACACTCCTTTACCTTGCCAATAATGAGGGCTAACACCGAAACACCCTCCCAACTGCCAACAATTTAGAAAGAACAACAAATAAAAATGACATTTCATCCAAACACAGATCAGTGTCTAAACTGATTTCACCCAAAAATCAACATAAAATCGGTTTAACTCGCACGCACCCCATTAAACACTATTAACGAATGAAAATTGTGATGTGTGACTTTAAACGATGAGTATTTTGTACATATCGAGGGCTTCTTCTTTCGGTTGGTTAATTATATACATTTATGGGATTCATGTGATGTTATTATGTGTGCACTATGAGTTATTAACAAAAACAACAAATCAAAATCAAATCAAATCAATTACTCTTCCTCCATTAATAAAATTTGGGACAAAAAAAAAACCGAAACGATTGGGATATAGTGTAGTAGTTGTATTTGCATGTGTAGAACGTGAGTGTGTTGGGGGAGGGGGTGATTTTTGTGCATGGTTGGAAGGGAGGGACGGGATCATAGTGTGTTATCTTCTAAATGCGTTTGTGTGTTTTGAAAAGGGGGAGGGACGAAGGGAGAGAACAATTGAGGGTGGACATTTTTTTTTTTTGATTTTTTATTGTGTGGAGAGACGACCTTACCGGTCTGGGCGCGACCATAGAAATCATTTGGCGGTGGCCCCTGTCCAGCATGTTGCATACTGTTGTACATCATGCCATAGCCGCCGCCGCCGCCAGTACCATCCGATCCACCATAAGAACGGGGTGAGCCTGTGTTGTTTAACAATTGCATTTTGTTAGAAATGTTTTTTTTTACTTTTTTTATTAAATTTATTTTTGTTTTATGTTTCTGTATGTAGTTTTTGTATAGGTTATTAATTTGTTGAATGAATTGGTTATGGATCATAGCGGGGTATATCCTTTTTAATTTAATTTGCCTGCTGGGAGGTAAATAGCTATTTTCCAATCACAAGCTAGTAGGTCTAGGGTTTCAATTGGTTTACATTTCATAGGACAGAACACAGCTTAAGGGTTTGAGGAGGTTTTGCAACAAGGGAGGCGCATTTACTCGGGAGTTTTTTGCCTTTTTAGTGGAACTAACGCCGATGGAAGCAAGTGCGGCTGTTTTAGGTCAGTAAAGCCGTTTAAAAGCGTTCGAAAGCGGTAGCCGAAAGCACAAAGTGAATGATCGGGTTCGGAAAATGTAGAATAATAATAAATTCTATTAGAACTTCTTCTGTGAGGTTACTTTTTGTATAAACCAACGAACAACACACTTGAGGAAATTCCACAGCGACAGAAGAACCAAGTTTGAACGTCTGATCCGCGTTAAGCTCTCCTTCATTTGAATATCGCGTAAGCATCTTCGTTGGACGAATGTTAGTCCGAAAATCAGACCGTTTTTATATACCAGGAACAAAATCGAATGAATTGGCAGTCAAAAGCGAAAGGAACAATAAACCTTTCTACAAAAAAAAGCCCCTTCCCCTTTATCCAAGCTGTGTTCTGTCTTTGAGCAAAAAAACGATCAAATTTCCGGCAAGACAACAAAACAAAACTATAACCCGTCCCAACGTACCTGGCAAGTGCTGAGTCGCTTGAGGTACACTCGTCTGCCGCTGCATTCGCTGCAGCTGCTGACTGTTGAAAACATTTCCGGGCGGACCATAGGTTGACTGCGGACTTGGTGAGGCGGGACCCGGGAAACCATCTGGTGTATTTGGAAATGAGTTTTGCCGTTGAATACCATTAGCGCCGGGCGAGTTGAGGGAACGCCTCTGCGGTTGGAATTGCCTATACGGACTTACGCCCTGTAAAAAAGAAACAGAAGAAAAAAAAGACCAGATCAGTACCAGCTGAAGTTTGATTTAAAGCGCCACCTTATCCCCCACCTGCAACTGGGCACTCAGCATTGGGTTGTGCTGCTGCAGGGAGATCCTTGAATTGGCATTGCCACCACCATTGGCAGCGGCAGCGGCCGATGCATTCCATTGCTGGGGTGTTACTCCACCGGCACCAGTGGCCACTGATTGAGCATTGATATTGAACGGAGGTAAACGCGGCGACAACTGAGCGGCTGTGTTATTCCCAACGACATTTTGAAAGTTCATTTGCTGCTGCTGTTGTTGCTGCTGTTGTTGCTGCTGTTGTTGTTGCTGCTGTTGTTGCTGTTGTTGCTGCTGTTGTTGTTGCTGTTGTTGGACTTGCGAGAGTTGCTGCTGTTGCTGAGGCGACAGGCGCTGGCCATTGTTAGTGAATTGTGGTTGGTAGCCTAGAAAGAAAGAAACACAAAACTCTGTGTGACTGTCGATAAAAAATATTTTTGCAAGCTTACCTGTATTCGCCTGGGGACTGAAGGGTCCACCCCTCTGGCCGGGGCTCAACTGCTGTTGAATCATGCTTTGGGCGAAGCTCGGACTGAGTTGGGAGTCGGGCGGCATGTTATTGCGGGATAGAGAAACATTTGGCGCCACAGAGTTGTTCAAAAGCGAACCGATATTGTTGAGACCTGGATTGAGACCTACAAAAATCGAAGATAAAGCGACGTTTCGCGAAAACTTGCTTCAAATGGGACTTACAGAGCTGATCCCCCCGTGCTGTCGCACTCTCGGGAACCAACAGGTGCTGTTTCTGTTGCTGTTGCAGTAGTCTCTCCTTCTGCTGCGCTGCTTGTAACATTCGCTCACGATGCAACCGAGACACCGGAATTGAGGTAATATTTCCATTCGGAAGCTGGAAACGCATATTTCTCGGCGGTTGGTACATCGGCGGTGGATGTTGAAATCCCTGCATAAAGTAAATCAGATCATATACGCCGAATTGGCTGCGTTCAGCGATCAAACTTACCTGATTTGCTTGCATGCTTTGCTGCAACTGCTGTTGCTGCTGCTGGGTCATTCCAACGGGAAGGCCGCCGCCGCCCACACCCAGTTGCTGGGAATATGGTGGCGGTGGCCGACTATTGAATGCCGAAGCTTCAACCTGCATCAACGACTTTTGAATCTCATTGATGGCGATTTTCTCGTTGATCTCTTGCGCCGAGAGCACATGCGTCGGATTGCCGAACGATTGTTCCGGAATATTGCAGTCCGGCACACAGTCGATCACATAGTTCAGTATGTTGGCCAGTTCCGGGTCGAATTCGGAGTTCTGGTGTTGCTGCTGTTGCATGGCGTGCATTTGACTATTTGTTGAGATGGTGACGCCACCACCACCAACACCGGGACCCACCATCGCCCCGGCAGAGGGTGCAGACGTCACCGATGCAATGCTGCCACTGAACGGCGACATTGATACTGACACGGCGCCCGCTGTTGCTGTGCCAGCCGACACAGATGACGTCGATGAGGTAGCTGAACCGAATGGGGAGCCGTGGTGGTGCATTTGATATTCAGCAGCCGCGGCGGCGGCGTTCCCACTCGCCGATTGAGGTCGTTGTATAGATGAGGTTGTAGATGGTGACTGGAGCGAGGAGTTTTTGGCTTGATCTTGGTGTTGCAGCTGCTGCTGTTGGGCGGCAGCTTGTTGTGTGAGGTAGGCATCGGAAGGCTGCTTGCGAAGTTTCCCACGTCCACTGGTGGGGTTCGCATGCGAATTATTTACAGCGGCCGCCGCTACAGCCGCAGCTGCTGCAGCTGCTGACTGTTGCTGGTGCTGCTGTTGTTGTTGAGTGACTACGTTCGCTGTATTTGTCGGAGGTCCCTTTAGTTGCAAGCCACCTAACCCACAGGAACTGCTGACTCGATTCACACTCGACGCGGTAATATCGGGAATAATTTTCACACCCGGCGATGACGACAGTACTGGCATTTTTGTGGACCTCTCCAACAGTGAGGCAAGCATTTGATTATTTTCGCGTAACTTTGACGGTTTGTCATCGGAGCGCTTGGCTGCTTTGCCATCGTCTGGTTCATTGGAGGGACGTTTCCTCTTGCCGGGCTCCTCCAGTTGTATTTTGAGGAAACGCTTCAGATCCTCGGAGCTCATGTTGTTCGGATTTTGGTGGTTGAGGTGGTGATGATGGTCCTTCGGGCCGTCTTCTTTCTGCAGTTGTCGCATGAGCTCGCTGCTGGGACGTGCCTTCGACTGCGACTCGTCATCTTCGCTTTTCTCATTTAGTATCTGCAACGAAGAGAACTGGCATTAAATTAAATTACTTTGTAACGCATTGGCAATATCTACTTACCGAGAGCAGCATGCGATTGCTGGTGTTTCCTGACTTTGACAGGCTATTGGCGTACATCCTGCTCGCCAAGTTGGTTGCGGTCATTTTGAACATTGCGCTTCCTGGTGCGACTGCGTCCTTGTCCTCTTCCGAGTTGAGTAAGCCCTGAAATTACAATAAAATAAATTCGAATGTCTCGTTATACTTTAAACTGCTCACCTTGAGAATGTGGTTTTCATTTTCTGGTTCTTCGCCTACTATTCCAGAGCCAAGCATCCCCACGGACGACGACTGGCCGGCTGCTGGTTGACTCGGCTTCAGTGTCAACAAATGCCTTAAACGTTCCGAATCGGTGCTGTTTCCGCTACCGCTCGAGCCGCTCGGGTTGCCTCCACCGTTTCCATTGTTGTTCACACTGCCATTCGCACCGTGCAGCATGTGGTGATCCTTTGCAATGCCGTCCTTGTTGTCATCAAAGTTGGGAAACACGAAACCATGGTAGCTTCCATTGTTGTTGTTATTGTTGTTGTTGGTTATGCTGCTGCTGTTGTTGTTGTTGTTATTCTGCTGCGGACTCGGCTGGCTGGCAACACTATGCTGCGACGACAATTGATATGGCGTCGATGGAGACGGACACACGCCATGCGCCGCAGGACTGAAGGCCTGCACGGATGGTGGCCGTGGTGTGCTTACCGGCGTCGCAACACTTGTCCGCGAGTTCGGCCTCGAGTCGGCCCACGTGTCCATTTCAAAAGAGGAATGTTGAAAATCGAAATCAAACGACTCCGGCATGAAGAACGAGGTGTTGGTGTTCTCTGGACCCGATGGCGAGTTGGAGAACGACGTCACCATATTGGTTCGCGGTGACGCCTGCACTTGTCCGCCTCCGTTTATCACCGACGTCATTAGCGGTCCGCCTACATTTGTCGTTGTGGTGTGGTGATGACTTGTACTCGGCATCATCGGCTGCGACGACGACGACGAAGAGGAATCAATCGACGAGGGACACAGTGAGGAGACAATCGACGACACCATCGATGTGGCCGCTGCAGTGTTTGTGTTCATGTCGTCGCCTTGGCTGAGAAGCGTTTGCCAGGACATAATGTAGTCGGTTTCGCCGGGCGTAGTGTTGAGGAAAAGTCTTGAATTCGCCTTGACGTGCATGTACACATCCGGAGAGCCCAGGCGCAGTCGAAACGGTCTCGATGTAAAACTAGTCATATTCGCATTGCCGCCCGAGTCTTGTACGTCCTTCATGTGGCTCTTCAGATGGTGGAGGTCCTGTATGTGACACAAGTCCTGGATAAGTCCTCCACGGCATTTGGATATGTAATCAGCGAACGCGTCCCGAAGTGCAGATGTGTCCGTCTGAATGATTTTCCCATGCATATCGAGCTTGAAAGTGAGCTGCTCGAGGGAACGCTGCACTACGTGTTGCTGGATGTTCATCTCGAGTGGCGATTCATCCTCGGGCCTTGTGATAAGGCAAAGCAGCGATGACGAATCATCTCCATCATCTGGAAAAAAACAGTGAATCAGATTTACTGCGCTAAAAGCGAAATCAAAACTGATGAACTAACCTTTGACTGGCGCAGCAATCAGCACCACCTCCTCGTACTTTTCGCCACGCACGCCACCTTTTTGGTCCATAGCATCATTGGCCCTGTCTTTTACCAGCATTCGAACTTTTGTCGAAATGCTACGCTTGCCCTTCGGTTGCTGCTGTTGGTGCGACTGAGTTTCGTCTTGATCGCCCCAGCCAAGGCCGACCGAGCTATTGCTGTTGCTATTGCCGCCAGTACTGCTGTTGTTACTATTGTATGACATAGTATTTAGGATTGGATTCAATTTGGCATGATCAGCGCTATGCAGGTACGAGTAAATTGGTTGCTTGTGCAGCTCTGACTTCTCATAACCGAACAGATCGCGTACGTTCTGGGTGCAAGTCTCAATGCAACCGTCCGCATTGATTTGCAACAACACCCAGCCAACTGAAGAGATGTAGAATTCGATTGCCTCGAAATAAGCTGATATTTCGGGCGCCTGACCATTCAGCGAGGGTTCGGGTAGTGGCGGTTCTGTCGATGACACTTCACCCTGTTGAACTGGATGGATTGTGCAATTGTCTGTTGCACAGCGGGCACAACGGTTTGAGCCGGTCGAGGAGGCGCCACCCGCAGATGTTGTTGACGGGGTGCTGCCCAGCGATGGTGATGCTCCCGATGACGAGGAGGCTGTTGTTGCGGAAGAAGACGACGACGAGGAAATGTCACGCGATTGACCTTTATCGCAAATGTCACGATACTATATTGAAAAGGAAAAATTTATTAAAATATTTATAGGCAAGTGTCATTTATGAGAATTTGGAAAAAAACGTTTAAAATGATTTACTAGGGCGAAATAATTTGTCCAACTGATACCGAAACCGAGGAGCAACTGGAACTTTTCCAATTTGACAACGAACCATTCTTAACATCTGTCGGACTTATAAAATTTGAAGTTCTGTTTGATTTGACAATCAGAAGAGTAAAACGAGTAAAGAGTTGTCTCTAGGTACGCAAACGGCCCTATTTGTATGGCGCTGCATGTCAATGACAATGTCAATCGCCAAGGAACTATCAAAGCTTATAAAAATAAAAATAAATATCTCAATCTGTAAAAGTTTGTTCTATGTTTCTGTTCGGGAAGATCTAGTACAATTTCTAGAAAGCTATTGTTCGATCAGCGAACTAGACTCGGGGGAAATTTGAGATTGTATTCATACTGGACAAGAAATAACCTAACCACAAAATGACAAATTCATATGTAGAATAATATACTCAATGCTTATGACATCTACTGCCGAAAACAAGAAACCATACATTTTCCAAGTTTCTCTAATAGATCGCTGACAAAGTGTTCCCATTTTTGACGTTTCCGGGCAAAGAACTAACGGTCTTAAGTCGCCTAGATTGGTCTGTACTAGATGCAACCTTAACGCAAAAACCAAATTAGTCGGGAACGTCACTTTTCCTACGTCAGCCACATATGCGAACTGTCAACTTAGTACTCAGTCTCGAATCTCTTGACTAGATTCGTCGGCTACCCCTCCAGAAACGTCAACTGAAACAGCTGCCCATGTGACTCGGAAACATTAGGTACCTGTTTCTTTACTTTTGTAGTAAAAATGGAAAAGACAATGACAGTCGATGGGATGAATCTTACGCAAAAGTTAAGTAACGCTTTTGTAGTAACCTGTGAAAAATGACAGATAGTTCATAAATGCCAATGACAAATGCCAAATAGAACAACAAATTCAAATCAACTGTCAATTTTCAGGCGACTGACAGTTGTTTCAATTCTTACGCAAAGAAATTTGTTGAGTAAAAACTAGTAAGAGGGGAAATATCTTGCTCTCATTCGAAGCCGCTCTCTTTTACGAATTTTTCGATTTGAGGAACGACAATTCAGTAAAATGCGTAAGAATTCGTAAAGTAAAGAAACAGACCTTTTAAGTCAGTCAGCTGTCAGACATCAGACTTATTAAACTAGATACTTGAACGTCCCCTTTATTACAATGGTAACCACATATTATTTCCATCTGTCAGTTGGACACCGAGCTACAACTTTTTTTTAAACCACAACCGCATAGCACTTGTCACTTTTATTTTCCCCGCAGTTTTAATGACAATAATTAACATTGTATTATATTTTAATTTGTTATTCTTTCGTATGCTTTGTGGCGATAAGATTAGAGTGTAACT
This sequence comes from Cheilosia pagana, assembly GCA_936431705.1. Classification (NCBI taxonomy): domain Eukaryota; kingdom Metazoa; phylum Arthropoda; class Insecta; order Diptera; family Syrphidae; genus Cheilosia; species Cheilosia pagana. The sequence continues at coordinate 3,165,701 of OW386169.1, forward strand.
GAGCATTAAAATAAACATTTTCTTTTCCACTAAACGTGTTACGCTTTCGGCGTGAAGGTTACCAAAATAGTCTCGACTTGCTTTTGGTTTTTTGTGGAATCCACTATTCACATTTTCTGGTTATTTTTAATTCCATAATCGTGGTAAATTCGCGCGCAAATGCATTAAATAATTACAATGAGGAAAGAGGTGAATACATTTTTGGTTTTTGTATTTGTTGCTACCTTGAAAATGCTCAAGGTTATTGCTGCAGAAATTATTATTAAATTGTCGGCCACACTTCGTCATTATAATGAATGATTTGCATATTTTTGTTATTGTCTAATGAGAGTGAGAGATGAAAAAAATCTACTCCATTATTGAGTAAAACGCCGTATGTGTCAGTTACATCGGTCAAGTCTGACACCGGAATACGTCATGTGTAACAGGTCTTATTACAGTTTATTAAAAACAAGAAGTGTGGATTTGGACATTTTGGTTTGTTTGGCATGTGTCAGGTCGACAAGATTAAGTCACAAATTTAAGTAACTTTAGGTCTGTTGTTTTACTTTTAAATCTTACGAATTTTTACGAATTCTTACGCATTTTACTACAAATTAAACTACAAGCAGGTAATAGTTCGCTACGGCTAACTAATGTAGGATTTTTCAAAACGAGACTGGTAGGACACAGCTCTATAATCAGGGATTCCTTCTCTCACATCCCTGATAAAGCGGATGAAAGTCTGGGTGTTCTTGACTTCGATATACCATACGAAGTTGTATACCCTGACAGAGAGGACTGGCAAAGGAATAAAGTTTCAAGTGATAATGAAATTTCAATCTATACGGATGGTTCCAAAACCAAAGATGGTACAGGGTCAGGTATATACTCTAGAGATATAGATCTACACGTGTCAAAGAAACTTCAGGACACATGCAGTGTGTTCCAGGCAGAGATTCTGGCCATACTTAAAGCTGGGGAACTACTTGAAATGGGATCAATAGCCAACAAGAGTATCGCCATCTTTATTGACAGTCAGGCTGCGCTAAAGGCGCTAGAGTCTTACGTCATCAAATCTGAACTAGTCATGAGCTGCCCATTGTGATGGGTGCCTGGACACTGCGATATTGAGGGTAACGAAATGGCCGATAGTCTGGTCAAATACGGAGCTGAACTTTTATAGAATAATACAATCGAGCGTATAAGACCGCCGTGGCCAAAAGAATGATTCTTGAAAATACCAAGAACAATGCAGACCTAAGGTGGTCACATATAGAAGGGCATAGGGTCTCAAAGGCCTTGGTGTTGGTTTCGCAAACACAATTGAAACCATCTTTAGGTTCTGCAGGGAAATTTAGTGCTTGGGCGAATTGGTTTAGGTTTTTGACCGTTTTTGGCCTCATTATGGTGCCTGGTCCTTATGACGAACTCACACCCTACTCAACCTAACCAAACCTACGCATTTTACTCAATTGTCGTTCCTCAACTCGAAAGATTCGTAAAAGGGAGCGGCTTCGAGAGAGCAAAATATTTCCCCTCTTACTAGTTTTTACTCAACAAATTTCTTTGCGTTAAAATTGAATTGAATTAAAGAAGTGTCAGTCGCCTGAAAATTGACAGCTGATTAAAATTTGTTATTTTATTTGACATTTGGCATTTATGAACTATCTGTCATTTTTCACAGGTAAGTTTCCCTAACTCAAAGAGAATTCATCCCCTCCACTGTCATTTTGACAGTCTTTTCCATTTTTACTGCAAAAGTAAAGGAACATACCTGGTGTCAGAAAATAGACTTTGAGAGTACTCATGATTGACATACAAATATTTATAGTAAACCACTTTTATAGTAAAGAATTGCCTGACTAACGACCAACAAATTCGAGTAATTTCTCGTAGAACAATAAACGCTGTTTAATAAATTTTCATGGGTTGTTTGCAAGTTCTTTATTCAATAACAATTAACAGATGCCACCGGTGAGTAACCAAAAACAAACTCCTTCCATCGAGCACTCTTTTAACAATAAGACCGCGGCGCAACTTTGCATGTTTCATCGAAATAAAACAATTGTAAGATTGTAATTTAAAAACAATGTACAAGAACATGAACAAGAATGCTGTCGGAAGATAATGAAAATATACAAGGATTTAAAATATACACCTTCCTTTTGTTGTTGTTTCGTTTTGACGTGCATGCAAAATGCCATTAGGGCCTATCATACAATTACACCAACACACCACTGGGTTTATTGACGGTGTAACGTCGTCTTTACTCCTCATCATCATGACGATGACGATGAAGATGACGAAAGATGATGGTTATTTTCATGAGTAATTACACAGGTTTCTAAGGTAAAAAAAATACATGCTAATTATTATTTTTCGTAGTAATGTATCTCTGCAATTAAATTCGAGCCCGATGAGGAAACGATGGATGATGAGATACTTATTTTTCGAGTATAATTAGCATTTTTCTATTTCGACAGAAACACTTCGAGGGGTGGTAAGTGGGTAACTGGCAAGTGTCGCATGACTAATTCAAATACAAATAAACAAACCGAACAATCAATAGCCAAATTAGAGTGTGGCAATGCCTATGGAACTATTAGAAAACTGTATTTGATGTATTTATTACCATTTGTTGATTGGGACAAATAAACAATGTTTACATGCGCAGCAATAAAAGCGACAGTTATCCTAAACCGCGATAAGGCTTAACCATTGTAGGGAAGGGGGTCTCCTCTAATGGTATGGCCACTCTTGTCAAGTGGTTAGTTCGTAAATAATTGTTGATAATTTGTCTAGGCGATTGTAGTTGTATCTATGTGCGCGTGTACAACGACACGGGGGGCGAAAAACGGCTCTCTGATAACACATTTCAGTGTAGACCCGGGGGGTACCAACTACACAAGTGCGATTACATGACAAACAGGTGTAGAACACAAGGCGGATTAATAATAGGCTCGTTATTTGTATGCTCGAGGCACGAAGTCGATTTTGGTTATACCAGAATGTGATATCGATTTTAAAAGAATTGATTGAATAAATTGCTGTTCAGATGGATGTACAGTGTACACTCTCCAAGTCCGATTCAAATGTTGTTTCGATGTGAAACAAATTTCATTTCAAATTACCAACTTACATCACTATCCTCAAAGAGTAAACAGACTGCCAACAGGTATATCCCTCCTTTAACAGCCCACGTCTGTCCAACTGCACACACAACCATTGTTAGTTTAGCTGCAACGAAGCTTTTACGACCGGCTGTAAAACACTTTATCCCACTTTGAATTAACAAAAAAAAAAAAACATTTGTTCGTTAAAAGAAAACACTCGTGCTGACAAATAAAACAAGACCACAGTTGCAGCACAGGGTTTAAACATTTTTAAGACCTCGCACACACCCCAACCACAGTGAATGCAGTTCGACCACGTTTACCTAATCCGACTATATTGATGCACGACAATGCCAACAAGAATATGTGCTTCCAATGGAGCTTCTGCTCAACCGCGCACGTGATCAGACTTAAAGAAGTCGCACTGCATCTGTAAAATGTGTACTTCACTGGCAACCTAAATATGCTCTCAGTCTAAGTGCGAGCATTCTAAAGTGACACGTTTGTTAGTTCCAAAAAACCAAACAGAAAGAAACTTTATTTCGATGACACTCACCTCTATGCATATGCAATGCAACTCAATCAATACACATTATCCCCCCCCTCAATTGACAACACGCATACTTGCATCTATAGTTGGTTAAACAAAGCAAAAATTCGACAGTTAACTTTATTACACCATTTTTATTCGGCTGCTCTCTAGAGGAACATTTACACATTTCGTCATTAATTATGCAAATGGGTGGGTTTAGTCGAAACGAGGAACCGCGGCGTATTCGGCACCCTGTACACACGATGGCTTGAAGGCAGATAGTTAACTTGATTTCTTGCCTTCTACCACTGCCATGTAATGTCTTCTTTTGGTTTTCTGTTGGTTTTCCTGAGTCATTAGCTGTCGTCATCATCGTCTTTTGATTTGAATACCACGTGAAGGGAAAATGTGATTATTTTTAGGGCCACACAAATTTTCATCATAACGTAATTGCTGCCATCGTGATGTAATGTGGTTGCGGCAATTGATTTTAGTTACAATTGTGGCAAAAGGGGAATTTGAAAAGACGCACTGACGGGCGGCTGAAGTTTATTACCAATTGAATTGGCTTTTACCAAACTTCGATTATGAAAAACAACGGAAAAGATTGATACAGCGATCAAAGGAGGTAGAAACAGTTACAATTTTGTGGAAATTTTCCCCAAGAACGAAGCTTTTCTACCTCTCGTTGGTTTTTGCAATGATTTTTGTACAAAAAATAGTAGGAAACTATTTGCGATGGCTTGACAATGGACGTAGACGTAGACAAATCTTTTACAAAATAACTTTCATCGAACGTACCCTTCCGAATCGAATGAAGTAAGCGATCATGCTTTTTAAATAGCATGTAAATATCTAAATATTATATTCACGCTGGTTCTGAAACAGCTGTCGAACCTAGTCTTGCTAATTTGTCCGCTTTCTCATTGCCTGGGGATTGCCTTCATGTCCCGGGACCCAGCAGAACGATACCTTGTGCTGAGTGCCAATAACCTTGACTTCTTCGTGACAGCATTTCACGAGCATAGATTTTATTTCTGGTGTAGTAGATAGTAGAAACCAGTAACAACAAAGGTAAAACAAAAATGGAACGACCTCGCCCTTTGCATGAGCTTTCTTTGCTGTTTCTACCCTCAGTTTTCATCTAGCACCTCCTCAAGTCTTTAAGGCCCGGATGCCCCTTAGAATTTTGGTCCTTATTCGACAAATTGTTAAACAAACAGAAGAGTCTTCAAAAATTGTATGACTCTGACCACATTCACAATAAATGCAGACAGTAATAGTGAAAAGCGCATCCAAATGCGTTCTAAAAATTGAAAAAACAACAGCGCCCCCTATTGGATTTAATTCAAACACCTTCTTTTATCTTCTAATAGGAACAATCTGTTAAATGTCCGTGAAAATCGGTGGGATTGTCTTTGAGTTAACCACATAAAGTCAAAGCTGAGAATTACTGGACTAAAAAAATAAAGGGTCCTTTTTGAATTGTGATAAATGTTACACAAGCGTTTTTTATAGGTATAGAACTTTAAGTTGGCAACACTATTTTAACTGGCGGCCATTTTGTCAGCGGTCAAGTGATTTATTTGTAGTTTGGTTTTGGTTTGGCATTTCAAGATGAATAGACTGACGCCTGAACAACGCGTCTAAATTGTGCAAATTTATTTTGAAAATCATGGTTCTGTTCGAAATACGTATCGCGAACTGCGTCCATTTTCCGGTCAACATAATTGTCCATCTGAGCAATTAGTTCGATTAACTATGGAACGTTTTTGCATACCACGTTTACGCATCCACACAGACGTCGTGCGTTCAGAATAAGTCATTGCTGCTCTAGAGCGTATAGCGTAGAGGAAGACCCGAATCAGTCTATCTCCGCCATCGTGCACAGGAATTACTCACTTTTTCGTTCATCAATTGAACAATCATGATGTGCAGGACCTGTGGTTTCAACAAGACGGCGCAACATGTCACACAGCTCGTGCAACAATTGATTTATTGAAGGAAACGTTTGGTAACCGCATAGTTTCACGTTGTGGACCTGTGAGCTGTGAATTGGCCCCCCAAGAACGTGCGATTTAACGCCGCTTGACTATATTATGTGGGAATGTGTGAAGTTGCTAGTCTACGCCGATAATCCTTAAACGATTTACCACTTGGAGGACATTCGCCGCGATATTGCCGATATACGGCCACAAATGTTGGAAAAAGTCATCGAAAATTGGACCTCCAAATTAGACTTCCTCCGAGCCAGCCGTGGCGGTCATATGCCAGAAATCACATTTAAATTATAATGCCAGAAGATTATCTGTCGAATTAAGTCAATTTCATGTCAATTTAAAAATATTATATATGTTTTATTCCATTTCAAAGTTCTATCCTCTAAAAAACACCCTTTATATGTAAGAGCTATGTTTTAAGTGCATTACAAGAACTAATTCAAAATTAAAGCTGACATTTTTGACGCTCCTCACATCATAAAAATAATAAATGATCGAAAATTTCCATTTTGACAGTCGTGGACAGTGGCCAATAACAATTAATCATCGACCATCAAACACCAAATATTTATTTAACCTCTAAAGGTGGCTAGCGTGACTTGCGTTTCTCGTCATTTCACAAGAGGTACGCATTATTTTCTCTTCCATTTTATACTCTTTCAGTGTGCCTAGTGTGCCGTTCGCTCCTCCATCCACACATAGTTGAACTTGATAAATTCGCACAACTCTAAAACTCTTCCTAATTGGCTTTTAATACCGATTTAAGTAGGCAACAATTCATTCGCATAACTTGCTCAAATTATCTGCTAAAGTTTCGCAGTTGGTAGTGGTACCCGCACCTGTGGTCATCCATTATAGTTCATAATTAAGCCGCAATTTAAATATTTAATCTCCCCTCATCAGCACAAATCGTTCAAATAGATACTCGAAAATTAGTCAAATCAAACTCTTCTTAATTGACCATACAACGAAACCCCTTTGGGTACTTTAAAATGATAAAGAACCAATACTCAGTTCAACATTAAATGCCACTCAACGAAAACGCAGATAAAAAAATATTTAAAATTGAAAAAAAAATCTTTTTCTTTCCCACATAGGCCCCGGCGAGATTCGAACTCACGATCTCCTGTTTACTAGACAGGCGCTTTAACCAACTAAGCCACGGCGCCCAGTTGAGTAGAACGAAATAAACGCCCTACTAGTGTTCTGAGGCGTATTATTTTGCCTTCGTGTATCTTGCAGATACTAAATGGATGAGAAATTCTTTAGCGTGTGCGATGTGTCATATTTATTTTTATGCTCAACGTTCTGCAGCCGCAGGCGAAAGAAGTGTGTCCGATTTGATTCTGATTGGGAAATTAAAATGTCTTGTCTTTTCTTTTCGCCGAGATTATTGGAATATTTACAAAATATTTTATATTCTTTTGTGGTTGATGATGGTTGGTTTGTTCATGAGGCAACATCAAAAGGAAGTCCAAGTGATAAATGGTTTAACATTGTTTCTTGTTTAACTACTGCAAAATCAGAAACAACCTGAGGTTGTCTTTTCGGGTCGTATAACAAGAGTTTAATTTATTTTCAGGTGGCAGAACATGATTTTTTGCATTCGTAATTTTTGCAGATGAAAATAAATTGACATCGATAAAAATTTGTTCTGCTTCATTTGTCATTTGCGATTTGATTAAAATTTTTCTAATGATAAGGAGATTGTGAATAACCTGTTTAAAGTAGTTTGTAATTCTAAATAGAAAGAATTATAAAAAATTGATGATGGGGATGTGTTCGTAAAACTATCATATTTTTTTTGGTAAATTGCGAAACGACTGTGATCCTTATTACTGATATTCCAGCAACCGAACCTCTTTAATCTGTTTCAATTCCCACTGGCAATAGCTTTTCAATGAATCCCGGGCGATGAATTTGACGGTAATTTCAACGGACGAACCGTCAGCGATTCGCGGAGGAATAAAAAGCAAACATCTTTCTAGAGAAAGTATTCATTCTGCTTTAATTCCTACTGACAACGGTTTTTCAATGAATCCCGGGCGATGAATTTGACGGTAATGTCAATGGACGAACCGTCAGCGATTCGCGGAAGAATAAAATGCAAACATCTTTCTAGAGGAAGTATTCATTCTGCTTTAATTCCTACTGACAACGGTTTTTCAATGAATCCCGGGCGATGAATTTGACGGTAATGCCAATGGACGAACCGTCAGCGATTTGCGGAAGAATAAAATGCAAGCCTCTTTCTATATGATGTGTATGCGAATGCAAAGAGGAAGATTATGCAAGCTTTTGGCGCTATAAATATTTCTTTGTGAACAATTTCGCGTTTTGAAAGCGTTTATAAACAGCAAAAAGTTTAAGACTAAATCTTTAATATTCTGACCGCAAACATATGTGTTTTGGGGATTTTATTCTCATGTCACAACATCTTCTAAAGGAATATTTGTTCCCACTTACGTCCAAACAGACATAAACCCATAGAATTATTACAAGGTTTCCCTGAAACGAATTTTAAACTGCTCCTCTGTACATAAAATCTAAAATACATAAAGACTAATTTATTATAAACTAAAAATAGCGTTTAAATTCCATTCAATGTCAAATTCAAACATTGGCATACATATTTATGTTTGTAAACTATTTTTTGTTGGTTTTTTATGATTTCGCGTAAAATTCTACACATTTCCAAATGCCATGATATGTCTGCCCGTGGAGTTTTTTTTAAAGGAAACTATAGCAAGACAAACTTAAATAGTATTTCCAAAAATAATCGAAAATGGGCCAATGCTTGGACAATTTGTTTATTTATAGCAATTGACTTTGGGTAACAGCACTTTGATGTGTATCACAATTGCGTATAACGATGTAATGTTTGTACACTTCCGCACATGAATCAGTATTTAAAAATAGCTTCTTCAACTATTAGTAATTTAAAAAGGTTCATTGAACAGTCCATTTAAATAGACTGAGTATACAAAAAATCCAAAAATAATTCTGTAATGCAGAAGCGAAGGAAGAGAGAATATTTTCCAATAGATGACAAAATGTCAATAATATTGACATTAGTACCATGGAAATATATAAACGATTGGACGATTTTTAATTGAAAATGACAATCTTTTGTCAAGGAGAAACAATTTAAAAGAAGACATAAAACAACAGATGAACTGTCAACATTTTTGAGTCATAATTGTTCTTAATATTTAGTAAAATGACAGATTTATTGGACAATTGTTGTGTTTAAAAAAAAAAAGAGGAAGGTTTGTTTGTAAACTGATTGTGCGAGATGGCTAAGCTATCTGGAGAGATTTGTACAAGTACGATAGAAAGCACCAGCAAATAAGCGAACGCGTTCAATACACCTTCTGGGAACGACTTTGAACTTGAGGCCGGAATCACAGGCAGAACATCGGCCCGACTCAAGGTGAAATAATAAAATGTTTGTGATTCTTTTTTTTTACACAAACCTCAAGATAGACTGACAACAATTTGTACAGATTATTGTTATATACACGATTTGACAATGCCTTGTTTACTTTCATAAATTACCTACCCGCCATATAGACTGGCTTTGATTTTGCCCGTCAATGCATTCGCATCTGCATAATTTCTGCCATATCGACAACATCTGTTGATTCGGAAGAGAAATGCCCGCGCTTACTGTTTACACTGCATGACGCGCTGTTTATCCCACATTCGGGGCGGCAAAACAATTTAATTAAAGCGAAATTTCGTCGCAAATAAAACATCGTCCTTGCTAAGAAAAAAAATCCTCCAAAGATCAATTTAGTCGGGAGGACAAAAAAAAAACAAGGAAAACAATATTCAATCTTAACAAAGTGTTTTGTAATTAAATCCACACCAATCTATCTCAATTTCCTCGTGAATTGATTACGGAAAAGACGAAGAGGACAAGCACAGGAAAAAAAGCCACCCATCTAACTAATTTACGTCACGGTGTAAATAACAAACGTAGTGGGACAAAGTACACGAAAAGAAGAAAGAAGAGTGCGTGTGGTAAGACTCCCAAAACTAATCCATTTTTCTCAAACTGCATAAATTGTGTCACGTTCCCATCCTTGGAGTCTTTATTATATTTACCCACTACCCCATCTATTGTTCCACCCCGCAGGGAGTAGGATCCACCATGCACACCACGGCACCGGGTCGATTGTGTAAATTGAGTCAAGTGAATTGAATGAATTGTGGAATGAATTTCTCTAGAGAGAAACCGAGAAGAAGGACGGACACGGTCGGTCACTGTGTCCCGGATGATAGTGTGGGAGACAAATTTAATCTGATAATTAAATTTGCTGATCACATTACTGGCCAGCAGTAGCGCAACGAAATTGTTATAGAATACACAAACCGTTACAGGGGATGACATTGGTCCTTCGGCTGTTTCGACCAGCGTCATCGTTTCATATGTATTCTTTTTTTGTCTTCATCCATATGAGGGTAAAAATTCAATTTCAATTAATTTCCGTTCGTTAAACAAACCTTGTGACAAAACGGAAGACAAATAGCGCCAGTTAGCAGAGATTTCTATTGTTTGCATAAAGAGGTTTTGAAAATTCAATCGCAGTTTTCGGTATCGAGTTAAAAATCTGGGCCATTCGGGTATGATAAATATAAATATTATTTACTTACCGTTTTAACAACTTGATTTAAAATTGCTGCTTTGTCTGGTTTGGTTGAGGTCATATCACCACGTTTGTTAAGCTGTAAGAACTCCCCCAATTGTTCAATGTAATTGTTTTCCATTTCCCGTCGGCGTTTCTCATTGTTGCATTTGTTTATTTGCGATTGGGGCTGAAAGGGTAAAATATATTTAAAAAATAATAAATAATACATAAAATAATTATAGCTTGTGGAAAAATTTAAAAAAAACTAACGCGACATTTTGTAAAACTCTGTAGTAAAGGGGTTCTAACTTTCGATAAATGTTATGGGTGACATCTATTGGCGTTATGGTGCGACCGTTTCAAAAAATGTACTTAAAAAAACAGCAAATCAATTCGAACGCACAAATATTTATTTTAAAAGGGGTCCTTAAAATATAGGACCTTTAAAAACAGTTCAGCTTCGTATTTTGCGGTTGGAAAAAATGCTCTTTGATCGCTGTCAAAATCTATCAGCTTAGTAAGATAGTGGCCGCGTTCCACTGCCCGCTAGATGAACAGCGGCATGTCAAACTTCATATAAAAAAATGTACATATCACCATAGGCGCTAGACATCAAGCACTTTTTGTGAACTATCCCTTTCAGCGAAATTACGCGCTGCATTGAGAATAAAAAATTCAAAGGCAAATCGTTCAAACGTTTGCAAAATTTGCCTTCATCTGGGATATTTTGTGTTAGATGTCCAGCGGGCAGAGGAACGCGGCCATTGTGATTAAAACCGAATTTATCTAAGCCTACAACCATTTTCCGTTTGATGCTATATCTGTCGGCTAGATGGCGCTTCTCTGGTTATGTTGTGGGTTTAAAATAAAATAGTTTCTTTTTAAATTACAATTTTAGTTTTTCTTTTATCCACTTTCTGTTTTTGATTTACTGCATAGCAAAGCGAATTCGGTGGTAGCTAAAAAGACAGATGCAGGAAAAAAACAGTTGCAAGAGTTTGAATAAGTTTTACAGCATCTGTTTATGACAGCTGGATATGTCGAACAAAGGGTTTCTTACAAAACATCAAAGAAAAGTGTAGGTAAATGTTTCTGTTGGTGACTTGAAGATGGCGTAGTCGGTTATGTGAAAATGTATTACTATCAAAATCAGGGAAATTATCTAATATTTGAAATTGTTTTTTGAACTACATATTTTAAACTCTTTTGATGCGTTTTTAGTCTTAAGGGCTTCGTGGTGCAGTTTTCCGCTACCAAAAAGCTAGGCTTTCCTTTTCAACGGATTGGATAAGTTAGCAACACGCTCCCCCGTCTAAGAAGTACCTTTGACATGTCGAGTGAATTACTCACTCCCACGTTAGCATTAACAACAACAATTTGGACCATCTTACCAACGCTAATTGCCCGAAATCAAAATGTTTAGCCATTGTGTAGCCTCATAAAAAATTACAGCCATCCCTTCACTACATAATTACCCAGCTTCTTCATTCTATTTTCTGTTGTCCTTTCTTTTATTGTTTCAAACATTAGTAACATTGTATTTAAAAACAATTATATTGTATGTTCTGTTAAGTATACCATCTTTGCCGTGGCCCTACCTAATCTTGATCAAAGAAACCATGAGCAAGACAGTCTGAGAGTGAACGCAGTAAAATTCAACGTAAAAACGGACTGAGGTGGTAGTATAACTTTGGGTTTTGTTGTGTGCGCTTTTAACGATCCAATTGTGAGGAATACCCTCCCCATTTGGGTATGAGTTAAATGAGAGATTTTGTTGGTAGCGATAAGAGGCGTGATTAAATAAAACAAAAAAAAAATTAATAAAAAAAATCACACACAAACCGGTGCGGTGGTGCGATGGCGAGCTGAATACGTGCGATTGGATATGTAGTAAATAAACAATTAAAGTATAATGAAATAAAATGTACAATAAAATATATTTTTATTTATTTACTGTGTCGCGCTCGCATGGTTTATTAACACCGTTTGGGAAGTTTCAAATTGATTTAGTGCCACGTTGGAGGCGGTCTAGTTAAGAGCTGATTTGTTGTGGTTATTTGAGAAGACAGAGAGTTTCGTTAAAGTTCTAGATCTTAGATTAGTTAGAATGGTTGGTTTTGCTTGCAGAATGAGTAATTAAGAAGATTTGGTTGGATGATTTCGGTTGAAATATGACCAGCAAATTGGGAATATAGATAGGTACAGGTTGAGGTGGTCTGCGATTTATTATTGTTTTATATAAATAATTTTGCGGGCGGCGTTTGATTGATTCATTGCTGCATTTGAAGTCATGAAATTGATTTAAGTCGGGCCTATCTGAAGTAATTCATGGAAAAAAATGCCTGACCACGCATCACGTGATTGATTATGTTCTGGGTCGGGACTTAGGATACTTTTTATCCCGGAATATAACGTGGTTCTTACAAAATAGTCTAAAAACCGAAAAAAAATACTGTTCCATGTAGTTCGATGAAAATACCATTTGTCTTAAAAGTGGGTGAAGACAGGCGAGCCCTCAATTTTCTTAAACTGAATCCTAAAATGATTCTGTATAAAATTCAGCACACAACTCAAGATTATTTTTTTTTGAATGGAACAGAGAGGATGACACACCGGGAATGCATTCTATTGCTGATCACTCCAATCTCTAGGTTTTTCCTTATTTTTCTCTGAGTTTTTTTAGAACATCACGTGAGGAAGAGACTCATCTATTATTGTCAAGTTTTTTGGCTTACAAGGAAATGAAAGTTGAAAGGATTGTGCTTCTCGTTTACTTATTGACAACAGAAAAACTGACACTATTTTCCAACAAATAATAGTTAAAAGAGACAGTCCGAGAAATATCAAAAAAGAAGCGGTTACATCTTTGAAAAAGATTTTAAAAATTAACCTTCGTCATAAATCTTTTTCTTCTCCCCTTTTTAACCACAAAAAGGCAATCACTTCGATTACTTTGTCCTAGACTAATATCCCACCTGACCTTAAGGCCAACATTGTCAGCTCTTTAAAATAATAAAACTCACCTTCGAATCGGTCTTTCTTCGAATTTTACGATTTGACGTCGCTGAGTTAGCTGAGATCGGCGATGCAACGGCATTCATTATTTTCGCTTGTTGTGAATGTTGATGGTAATTAGCGGTAGCCAGGGCGACTGAGGCAGCTTTTTGTTGCAAAATTAATGGATTATTTATATTGTTAAGATTTCTATTATTATTATTTGTATTATTATTGTTATTATTATTATTGTTATTGTGAATATTACTTGCTGTTGCGCTATTATTATTATTTGTTGTTGGTAATGTTACGGTTGGTGAATGGTAATTACCACCGCCCAATGAAACAGCAGCGGCTACACCTGTTGATACAGCAACGGCTGCTGTCGCAGCTGCTGGCGATGACAATGGCAGTGAACAAACGCCTGATGTTTGTGTTGTGTGCGGCACCCAAGGATCTGGTAGGTCACATGGGCCAAGCCTAAAAGAAAACAAAAAATACATATATTATTGTAATGAGTTCTATCAAATTAATCTACCCAATCCCACTGTATTCTAAAATTAACCTCAAAAATAAAGAAGAAACAAAATATGTATATATTTGTCATTTATATGCGCCATGCCATTTTAATCACCGTCTTGTCTTCGTCATCGTTGTATTCGTTGTAAGCCTCGTCATTATACCATCATCTTCGTCGTCGTTGTCTTTTGGGTTGACGTTATCCTCCTCGGTTTGGCTAATTAGGTACGAACGAGGCGGTCAGAAAACAGAAGAAGCAGCAAAAATAAATAAAAACAAACCAAAAACCTCACAGTAACATAAAGAAACCTTTTATGGCCACTTAAAGAGTTGCCATTGCGATGAGTATCGGTAATCTTTTTCATCTATCTTGCATTTTGAAGACCCAAGCACGAGCGTTCATTTGTTGTAGTTTTGTGCAAATGAAAAAAAATTAAGAAAAAAAAACTCACGCGGAAGTTTTGCGCAAAAATTGCGTTTCATTGTGAAATTTATTACGAACATACTTTTGTTTTATTGAGACTTTCATTGCTTTTACAGCTCTGAATGTCATTTAGAGAATAGCCGCTGATTGGGTGAACATTTTTTAAGTGAGGTCGCCATGAAATAAACATTTTAAGGGGTGCCATATGGCGGTGTTGTTGGGCCAGTATTATTCACATATAAAAGAATGACTTTTGGACGGTGGAATTTACGTGTGTGACTGCATTCTTTGACAGGTTGTAGCGAAAATGACACATCCTTTTACAGAACTGTGTTCAAGATCAAACTTCTATCATCAAGAATTTTAGACAGTCCTTGACAGTTGAAGGCAGTGACTTATAGCCCATCGAATCTCAAAATTCTTTTATTTCCCATTTTGTCATAATTCCCACGCTTGTCATAATATTTTGGGAACCTGAAATATATCGTAAGCCTCTTATAAAAACAAACAAAGCCCATAAAAGAGAGATACAATGCCACTTTATATTTCTGCCAATAAAACAACCAATTAAACACACAAAAACCGTGCAAAAATTATAAATGAAAATGCCGGCGCATCTATTTCGGATTTTTTAATATGATTTTTAATTAGAACCCTCGCACCTATGACAAAAAATAATAATAAAAGACAAACGTTTGAAACAACACATTAATCCGTACATATTTTAGCGCCCCCTGTGTTTCCCCCTTTAAAACAAAAAAAAAAACCCTGTCCAACTGTGTTAGATTGCATGAACCACGCCTCGGTGTATCCTTTTAGCTTTAATTTAGCGCTTCTCGACTCTTGTACAAGTATTTCTTGCTGTTGAATACCGCCCAAAAGAAAAGACCAAAATCCACCATTATACTTCTGTCACCTCGTGGAAAATAATTAAAAAAATAAAAAAAAAAGACCTGACAACTTCAAACTTCTCGCTGGAGGAACAAGCACATAAAAATGAAAGCCAAAACTGCAGGGTGAAAAATGTAGCTTTGTTGTCATCCACAAGGAATTCATCAACAAATTTCGTAGCAAAAGGCTTGAAGTTTCAACGTATCTAGCGGTGTTTCTGCTGTTTTTTTTTTTTGCTACTCCTTAAAAAAGTCAAAACTCTTACCCAAAGTTGTTTTTTTGTTTTTTCCTGTGTTTAGTATTTCTTTTTGACTAAAGGTGTGCATTGTGCTGGATACTTGAAAAACTGTTTCGTTGAAGTTTGTTTTTTCACAACTCTTGGGTTTTTAATGGAATATGAGATTACACAGAGAGGGGAAGACGAAATGACATTGTTTAAGGATCATAGAAGTGTATTCCGTAGATGGAGAGCAGCTTCTTGTCTTTCAATTGACATTGGCTTCTATTTCGTTCATATATATTTTTTGTTTCTGTTCTTTTTTTTACACTCTCATCAACAGTGCTGAGAATTTGTAGAAGAAAATTGTTGCTTGTTTGTTGTTTTATTATTTTTATTATTATTATACGTTAGATGGGTCTTCAAGGAGCAGGGTACCACTCGACATTTGAGCGCGCAGTAGAAGTAGCTTTATACGACCGAAATGAAGCATAAATATTTGGCAAGTGCCAGTAACTTGTGTCGTGTGTAAAATGCTGATGAGAACATTGTCCCTCAGGTAGCAAGTGAGGATATTTATTTTTCTACATGGACCTGAAGCAATTAGAAGAGTTTTATGTTCAGGTGCTAAAAAGAAATCCGCTTCTCCCCTCTATCGGTCGACAGTAACAATGCCAAATGGAAAAGGTTTTAAATCCGCGTTTTTGTTTGAAAGAACGATGGAGCAATTGTCATTCTGAAAGGACAAACTTTTTTTTGTCAAATTGGGAGGAGCAAATGAGTTCAGAAAGCTTACAAGTTGAAATGTGATCATTTTAATTGGAAAAACAGAAATAGCGTTCTGACAGTTGTTTTCGAAATTCTAATTAATTTAACACCCTTCAAAATTGCATATATTTAATATTTTCACTGATATCGTCATTCGTTTCGTTGATACATTTATTCTACTGAGAAAGACGTTGATAACAACCTTTTTTGAATTTGCGGAGACTCGAAGTTGCAGCTAAAATATGAAAATTTCCGTGTTCCTTGATTCCGGAGCAAATCGGCAACTTAGCTTAACAAAAACAGGATGAGAGTCCATTACAATTACCAATATCAATACTTATTTTTTAATTTTTAAACAAATATTTGCAAAACCTCTTGAACTTGTGCTTAAATGACATCCAAATTATATTAATACGTAAACATCAAAAGTTTCCGTACACTTTTTAAGTATTTATCATGAAATGAGGAGAATGAAACTTATATCATTCGAAAGGTACTGTGCCATAGATGAGCACAAACAAAAAATTTTAGGTATATGTCGTCATTAAGACTGGTAAAATGAAGTTAAGAATTTCCCATACAAAAAGCTTAGAAATCGACGACTGTCGCTACATTCGGGCATAGTTTCGAAAACTATTTTAAGACTCAACGATAGGAGGAATATTGCACAGGGAACAAAATTGTTTGGGGGAAATTTATTTCCCCTCGGATTCGCCGATATATCCCTGATTAAGAATTTTTTTTTATACATTAATCTATCATAAGTGAAAACAGTTTTTTTGACTTCCGGTTCCTCCACAACATAACAATCCATGACTGACCTTTCCACTCGTTTTTAAGTACTAATAAGTACTGTCAAACTTTATTGTAATCCGTAAGGCCAAACTCACTTGCAACAACAAACTTAATTTGTTTATCTACGACCCCCGGAAATTCTAATCGATTAATTCCATTTCTTATCCCCTCACTAGCAACTAAGAACTTGTACGACATAACAAATTACTCTGGTTATACCCTAACCAGCATTTGTAAGTCGGCCTAATCCCTTCGCCACCTCATTTCGTGTAATTTTATAAAACCTCATTACTTAACACCTACAACAAACTTAAAAAATCGATTGATTGCCATCGTTTGTAATTTTCGATTTCCTGCCACAGTCATAAACACTTTTTCGCCCGAGCTGCCACTCCTCCCTAGGGTCGATTTTATGTTTTCCTTACTTTCTTCTTTTCAATTAAAAATTCTCTACGCATTCGTGCGTATAACAGTGGATGTAGAAATAGAAAACCCTTTAGGGCGAAACCTGCCGCCACTCACACTGAATACAGATTATTAATGAGCTTTTAATGACAGGGACGGGGGCACGGTACTTTCGCCTCGATTTCATTAGATTGACACAAAAAATAAAATCCACAGCGGGCATTCATAATTTTGAATTTAAATTTGATCCCAAACGAATTATTTAAACTTTCTTTCTAGGGTAATATAATTGAAATCGATTTATCGGCCAGTGTGCGCCGACGATAAGATACGATTTATTTCGTATGGTGAGTTCGAGACTATGAATATAACAACAACTCACCATGAGATGATGTGCACCAACACACACACTGCCGCTGTATCGATGGCGGCAGTAGCAAAATGATGCCAGTGGGTCAGAGTCAGAGTCAGTGGAGTGTTTTACAGTATTATGTACTACCACTTTGAAAAAGGCTTTTTTACAATTTTTTTCTACCAAACTGGGGTAAGGCTAACCAGCAGCTCTAATTTGGTATTGCATACTATCCGTATAACCCCACAATATACAGCCAACCCAAAAGCGCCCCAAGAATTTCCCCAACCCCCGTGAGCACTAAACCGTGTTCAGCTTCAGAGACATCAGCCAGTGTGTAGTTACTACCACCACAATAATAACAATAATAATAAGAGCCTCGAGCAATGAACAACCACAGTGCGATTGAGGTGAATGAAAATTTAAGAAAAACACGGCGACGATGATGATGCTAATGAATAAATGGCAAAGGCAACACGAGAAGTACACGTTTGTATCGCGTGGGTTGGTTGGACTTGCCCGATGGCCAAAAAAAATAAAAACAATTGTCAAAAATATTGTTCGTGGTATTAATTGCACTTTAAGTGTAAACCTGATTAGATTTATCGATGACGAATGGACTTTGTAGCGAGTATTTCGCAAGGCGTACAGCGTAAAGTTGCTGTTCCGCTTTTTGTGTGGGAAATTGTTCACTTGGCTAAGAATAAACGCAATTAATCGAGTTAAATGGTCGTTTCCGGTGAAGTGGTGGCTGCGAAATGGAGAAGCAATAGCTGGTACCATTAGCACAGGTTGTGAAATTGATTTTATGAGTTTGAAGAATTGTGGTGAATAACTTGGCAAGATGTTGAGCAAAAATGGTGTCAGGTAGTGAGTGCTTTGGTTATATTAATGCGGCGGTTTGTAAATTGTATAAATTGACAGCAGCGCAGGATTTTTTAAACGATGATTAATGACTTTTCATAACAGGTCAATAGGAGACCGTATAGGCATTCATTATGACGCCTAAAAGCGGTTGTGAAGTCCGTTTGAATGCATTTGAAACAGCGATAGAATTTGAGGACAATCGATTGTAAGCGATAACATTATTTGATTAGTGAAATTAATCCTGACAATTTGAGTGTTTGTACTCCCCCTATCAACACTTATTATGAACTGTGGAAAGTGTACTCAAATTTAGTCCAAACAGACCGGTCCATCCTGCTGATTTCAAGACGTGCCAATATAGACCAAAGATAATCTGTTTGGTTATTCATTAAGTGCATATGAATGTCGGTTGTGGTGCATAGTTTTAAATAATCAACGCTTCCAAATTGACTTAAAACAATTCTGTCAAATCAATTAGGTCATCCCAATATTTACCTAGTCGCCGGATTTGTTTCTTTTTCCACTGCTACCCTTATCATTGTCAAAACACAAACCAAATGAGTTCAGAAAATTTTAAATATGTCAATATATAACCATTGTCAATAAATATTAATTGGAAAAAAATATACATCACCTTGTCCCAAAAAAAAGTAAAACCAACCACTCGTAAAGTTCTAAGTAAATAAAATGTAACAATCATTTTTCGTGTATTTGTTCTTATTTATTCAACCCAAATACGAATACTGTTGCTGACATCACATACGGCTTTACAGACAGATGGGAAAAATTATAAACAATATAAAAACAAAGTGAATCTGAATCTGTAGTACCCTACACTTTCACTTGCGCAAATTGTAGCAAACGTTTCACTTTTCAAAAGCAATTGTCAAACCATCGCGGGTTTGATGAAAGACGAACGATGAAAGCAAAGCGAAAGAGAGAATAATTTAATAATCAGTTTAATGGTCCATAGCAACAAATTGTTTCCCCAGCAACATTCAACATTTAAAGAGCGAATACAAATTGACCTGCATAGGAAAATGCGACGCGGCTACCTTCCTCTTTACATTGTATACACGGAAAGCGATGCAACAAAATGTTGTACATTAAATAAACAAAAAAAAAAATAATAATTCACGTGCTACTCGAGTCGAACCACTATATGTACAACATTGCCAGCTCATGTCGCCTTCGTCGACGTCATCATTGACAGCCAAACGAGTAGTTGATGATTTTGTTGTTTCTAGCGAGGCATGACACTGGCTCGCCACAGATTGAGCATACGACAACGACAGGGGAGGGGGGGGATGAGTACAAGTGGGAGTAAATATACTGACTAAGTCTCAAATGCACATGAAATACACACACACACACAATACCCACAGCAACAGCAGGCAGTAGCTGCAGCAGCAACGTACCAATATCGACTGAAATTCATGACCCACATTTTTCGCTTTTTCTTTCATCCATGACCCACATTCGTATATATATACAGTGCTTCGCACATTTCGTTCCTACGTACGAAAACACAAAAAAAAAATATAAAATAATAATACATAGTATATCTACACAAATTTTACAATAATCAAGCGCCGGAGAGAGAGAGACGTGAGAGACTTGTGAATAAAATAAAAGAAAACAAATTAAGTTTCATATGAGGATGAGATACGACGCAAGGGGAGAGTAAGATACGTCACGTGAGAGATTTGAAGGTACTTTGCCTGTCATTATCGTCGTTGTCATATCGAAGATGAACGTCAACATTTGGGAAATTGAAAAGTGATAGTTGTGGCCAGCATTAGACGGGCTTTGAATGCAAATTGAGGAGATGAGTCAGGTAACAATTAAATCAACAGAAACGTCAATGTCAATCGAATGGAAATTTGCTGAGGAGATGGACTTGTCACAATTCACCTAGTTCATAATAAACAAAACTTGTCTGTCAGGCTGTCAAAATGCGGGTTTGAAATTGATTTGTTCAACAGATGGCGCTGCAAGGATCGGAGGTTTTATATTGAATGGCAACAAAATGCTTTCGATTATTTGGGAAATTCTTAACTTCATTTTACCAGTCTTAATGGCGACATATACCTACGATTTTTTGTTTCTGCACATCTATGGCACAGTACCTTTCCAATAATATAAGTTTCATTCTCCTCATTTCATGATAAATACCTAAAAAGTGTACGGAAACTTTTAATGTTAACGTATTAATATAATGATTTTTACACTGGATTTTATTTATATTTTTAAAATGGGTTAAATGAAATTAAAGCCGACTTGAAATTAAAAACAACTACAAGATGAAAAATCCATCGGCGAGAATATTTTTCTAAAATAACAAAACGGACTTCCGGGTATTTGCAATGCACACGACTCTTGTGATAGTATTTCTGTTTTTTTTTTTGTCAACGATAAACATGTGGCACTGTTTGAAATTGGTAAAAAAAAATAGTGGGCGCGATATTTTGGAAAGGGATCTACATTTGTTATGCCGAGACCGACCGCATGAATTGAGAAGCTTGCTCAATTGTATTCCCGGATGTTTTCTAGACGTTAAAGACAGGTGGCGCGGGTGCAGTGGCTTAGTGGTTAGTTTGTAGTACTACTAAGTCAGGGGACCCCGGTTCGATTCCTGAAAGCACCAAATTTCATCTTAAGGTTTTTTTCCACTGCGTCACCTCTCGCGAACGTCTGACAAACATCCGAGAGTAAAACTGTCATGAAAGAGCTTCTCAATTAGCCTTTTGGACTCGGCATAAAATTGTAGGTCCCTTCCATTCGTCCCAAAAATGAAAAACTCACACAAAACAAATGGTTGTGAGAAGCTAGGTCGAGGGTCCCACAGACCTGTTGCCCCAAATATTTATTTTATTTTTAAGACAGGTGGTACAGTGAAAAAAGCCTTAAGCTGTAATTTGTGTTTTTTACATTTTTTTTCGGGGGTTGAACCGGAGACCTCTTGCAAAAATTCAGAACTTGATGCGGGAAAATTTTGTTTAGGAGCAAAAATTGTATAAAGTGTCGTTCGTTACTTTCGTGGACTTTTTGAAGTAGTAATTTCAAACTATATATTTCCAAAATAATTAAAAATGAAATAAGAGCAATTTTTACGAGTGGTAACTTGGGTTAACTTGGACTTTATGGGTCTAAAACGCAGCCAAGCGATGAAAAAGTGAAATTTGTTTAATAAGAACAAACGGAAATTGTATTTCCTAGTTGTGGAAAAATCAGGGGTGGAATCGCGTCGTCCGTGAACGAGCATTACGTGACGGAATTTGTTTTTGTTTCACATGTAAAATCAACTTAATTCCTTGAACGCGATTCGACCTCTCATTTAATTCCTTCCTCTATTCACTGTGACATTTCCACAATTTTATGACATAAATCCCTTTTGTGTCATGAAATAAGATTGAATAAATGTGCACAGTTATCCAAGCGTTTCACATTAGTAATAAACCACCAACAATGACACCCATTGCCTAATAGTGTAGTTATGTTAACTGAAGCGAAGTACCTACCTACTCCCACTGTTACCTACTTAAAACGCGACAAATGGAAGCTTTTCCAACGAAATAAGGTATTTCACGTTTTTCTTAGTCAAAATTTAAGCCGACATTTTTCCACTTACGTCACTGATCGATGAAATTCCTCATCTCAACGTCAGGCAAGCCCTTTTCCTCTATTGAATATATATCGAGGTATTCACAATTTTCTTTTTTAACAGTTATGCCATGTAAAGGAAATATGTTAAAATTTATTACAGCTGTCAGCAACAGGTGGCATTGATTTTAATTTTAGAATAAATTTCAAATTGATATCACGCACAATTTTCTTTTCGTATTTTTTTTTTGTCGAAACAAACAATGAGTAAGAAGTAATTTGTGACAACTTTCAAATTCTGTCACCGGAAGATGACATTTGGTCAACTAGGAATTATTTCCGAAATGTATTTCATAACAACAAATGTGTACTATTATTATTATTATTTGTTTGCCACCAACGAAAATACGCACAATCAAATTCAACGACTAAATTTATAAAATCTATTAAGCAAATCCACCTTGACTATGACTATGAATTATATATTTAATTTTTTTCTCTTTTTCTTGATTGAGAGCGTGCTGGCTCTCTCGCGACCGTCAGTCACTCCAATACGAAAACAAAAACAAATCACAATTCACAACAGAAATCATTGACGGCCTCATAACCCAGACCCAGACTCGTCTATTGTTTCGTTATTTTTTTTTTTTTTTTTTTTGTTGCTGAATACTGTAGCGCTGAATGTTTAACTGTTGCTATACTCGTTCTTGGTGCTGTAATATTAGTGTGTGATTTTGGAGTCGGAGAGAGAAAAAATGAAAAAAAAAAAAAAATTGAAACAAAAACAACAAACAAGCGTTATAAATGAACAGAGGAATCGACGAAATAAAAGAGCTTTCGCTTTCGAAATTATTTGATATCATTATAGAGTCTCGAATGTAATTGCAAACACATATACAGACGAGTGGAGAATGAATTGCACATGGCGGCAGTTGTACACGGTTGTCGTCTAATTTCGTGGCGATGCACACGTCTAATTTTGGGGTAATTTGCGCGGTACAAATGGAATGGAGGTCGGTTGTGATTTAGGAAAACGTCACGCTTCGTTGTTTTAGGATATCCAATTGTGACAGATTTCATCGCGATGATCAGATGAAGTTTTATGATTTATTGACAGCGATTGACTGACCGACAAACGGGTGACATCTACCGACGAGTATTGTGCGATTTTAACGAATAATGGAAATGGTATTTTACCTTAAAATGTGACAAGTTTAATACTTGGATAAATTGCTGAATTGCTGTTCCAAATGCTGCACACACTTTGCCATTTACTCCTAGTTAAATCTAACAATCGATTAATGTATTTCGGTTGGAATTAAATTTTTGTTGCACTTGCGACTGTCTGTCAAATATCCAAGAGTATAGTGTCATGAAAAAGCTTCTCAATTCAGCATGTCCATATGTCCCTTCTTTTCGTCACATAAACAAATCGCTGACTAC
This sequence comes from Cheilosia pagana, assembly GCA_936431705.1. Lineage (NCBI taxonomy): Eukaryota > Metazoa > Arthropoda > Insecta > Diptera > Syrphidae > Cheilosia > Cheilosia pagana. The sequence goes on from OW386169.1 coordinate 3,189,240, forward strand.
AGCTCTATTGCATCAACAATCTATTTATTTGTACAAATTGTTTACTTTTTTAAATGAGTTTTACACTTTTAAAAATTGTCCATTAAGATTAAAAACAATTTAAACCACAAGTTCAAGTTTTAACTCGTTTTTTAATCGCATTAGATTGATTTAGACGTTAAAAACTGAATGCAATTTTAGTTTCATGTAATTGGTTAAAATCACGACATTTTTCGATGGAAGAATCGCTGGCGAACACGGAGAAGAATCGCTCGCGAACACGCGGAAGAACAAAATGCGAATATTTAGAGAAAAATGTCGAAAAATGCGACTGATTAGAGTAAAATTATGCTAACTTTCTTTACAGGGGTATTACCAGCTAAGAGAATATGCAAAGACACAAAGTAACAATTATTGAAATTGTTTACCGTGATTATAATCAGATTCATGACCCTTTTCAAGCGTTTAAGGATAAGAATACAGCTTTTGACGCCAGCTAAGCCCACACAATCCTATTATTGTGGAACAATAATCTTCAGCTAGAAACCAAGATATTTAATAAGCGAATGAGTGAGTAATGTCTCTCTTAAAATACTGAACAAATGCATTTTATAAAAGCGACATTGAAAAATGGAGCCTAGCATTTATTCACATTTATTCTAGACTGTTGGATTGAATGAAAAATCCCTGAGTCTTATGATTTTATCCGTAAAACTAACAACGCCAAACAATACCAATATTACATAATTATTCGCCACGAAAAAGCATATTAATACGTAATACCAACACAGCTGGCATTATTTGCTGAAAAACAAACGAGGAATATCCATCTACTGGTGAATTTTCTAACCCACTACATGCGGTGGAACGTTTCGCTTCATGACAACAATTAAAGGGCGGGGAAAAAAAATTCCTCTGCGGCAGACACTTTTCGAAAAGAGAATTCCCCCGTGGAGACAGCAGTAGCAGATTCTGCTACAGTTTTGCAACCGACTCCCCTTTTCAAAAGCCACCGCCACCACTGCATAGCGAGATAATGAAAAATATTCTGCCGTTGCTGCTATTCGTTTATTATTTCATATAAACTCATCCCCTTTAGTGTACTGATACCAAGGGATCCACCATAGGGTGGGTGTCTGCCAGCTACAAAAGCCATGCCTAGGCCTTTGACAACCACGCTGATGATGATGATGATGCTGCTGCTGGAAAATTAGGGTTCTCGGTATAATCAATAACTAGCAGGGGCGATAGAGACAGATGCAATGGCGAAACGAAAGGACTCATCATAACATGTCATGTTTGATAATCATCCACAACCGGCCGAACTTTTGTCACTCGCCATATATGCTTTACAGAGGATACAGTGTACCCGTACTCAAATATTATCCCTTCATTCTTTTGCTCTATAGACCCACTGTTAGTTTGGGGTACCAGATACCAGAGTTAGATACGAAACGGGTATAGGATAGAGGAGAAAAAATAAACAAATGGCAATGACCTACCCAACCAGAGCTTTTTATTTTATTTTCCAACCCTTATCCAATGCGCTGTGATGATGTGATGGGAAGATTGAATAAAACTCTCGGGTTGTGCTGTTATATACATAGTACCATGGTGTGGAATGGGCGCGGTAGGTTAAGAATGGATGTTGGGGCGATACGCTAATGGGATTCCTTTGTGCGCATTATTTTATTCCCTATTGGCAAAATTACGCGAACCATTTAAATAGGATTAAAATGAAACAGAGGCAGATTGCAGCGGTATGCAGAGGGTAGAAGTACTATTATGCACGTATGGATGCATCTGGAAATCAATTTACAGCTCGTTTTACAGGGAATTTAGATTATAGAATTAAGGGATGATGCACTTTTTTGTTAGCTTCTGTTTTGAGTGAGATTTTATGGCTTAAAGGGCTATGTATACAATTTTTAAGAAAATATCAAAATTTGCAAGAGTTTAACGTGTTATTATTATTTTTACACTCGATAAACATTTGAACACTTTTTAGCCCAATTTTTAAGAAGGTACCACACAAAAAAGTAGACATAGAACTTTGACCCAAATTGTTCGATTGTAATACCGAAGAATGTTGAAAATAGTGAGAGAATTGATTTAATTCAATAGGCACAAGAGTAATAAAATGTTGCCCCAAAAATCGGGAAATTTGGGAATGTTGTGCCAAATTTTGATCAAAAATAATCACAATTTAAAACTCCGCTGATGGTTCAAAATCGCGACAGAACAATGATGGATTTAAGTAGATATTTGAGACAGTAAAATTATATCCAAACATGTACAAGAAAGCCTAAATTTAGGGCGGCCAAAAATTGTACGAAATTTCTAAATCGTTCACAAACTTTTCAAACGATAAATGTTTCATTAAATTTAGGGCGACCATGAATTGTACGAATTTTCTATATCGTTCTCAAAATTTTCAAACGATAAATGTTTCATTAAATTTAGGGCGGCCATGAACTGTACGAAATTTCTAAATCGCTCTCAAACTTTTCAAACGATAAATGCTTCATTAAGTTTAGGGCGGCCAACAAATGTACGAAATTTCTAAATCGTTCTCAAATTTTTAAGACCATAAATGTTTCAATGGAAAATATTGTACTAAAAAATATAATTTGAAAATAAAATGGTTTTAAGCTTGTCACATAAAACCAATAGACTTTTATTTGAACTCACTATTCTGATAGGTATGATCAAAATATGTCCAAAATGGCAGTCAGCCACGTTCTTTGACATTTAAATAAATATTAGACCATGAAATTTCATTTCCATATGTGCCCACTGGGTCTGTTATGTTAAACCTATGCAAAAAGCAACAGAAAGCAATGAGTTCACTACTATTTGTTAAAGTTCAGTCAGTGAAAAGGATGTAACATTTCTGAGCAACTATGCATTTTATAAATTCAACAAAATGTCTTCTAAAAAGGTATTCAGAAAGCAGTTTTTTCTGGTCAAAATGTTACCCAACTTTTTCCTTTCACATAGGTATTTAAAATACCTCAACAAAATGTCAAATAAAATCAGAATTCCCATCAAAGAAGTGTGTTTTCTCGTAAACTATTGATTCAAACGCTTCACTAAATTTAAATCTAGTTTTCGAATATCCACAATCAATTCTCCGGTTTTCCAGCAAAAAATAATATCTATTCAGACTGAAACTCCATTTGATTTATTCCGCACAAGAAGGAAACTTCATGGCAACAGTGAGAGGAAAAATCCCATTAAAATAACTTCAAGTTGAATATCATCAAATCATGTTCTGCATATGAATATTAAAAAACTTTTCTCAACTGCTTTGTCAGTTATTGTGTTTTCCTCCAACAACGAGCGCAATAAAAACATATCTACAATTCTCAAGCTGTATCTGATTGGGGTAGGTTCTGTTGCGAGCCCAAGAACTATTTCCCTACATTTGAGCAAACATCTACTGCATTTGTATGGGAGAGCTGTTTCTCACCCCCACACGTGATGCTTCCATTTTTTTTTTAATTTCACAATCTTGGTTTTAATTAATTTTTTTTCAGCGAGAGGCTGGTTTTTTTTTTCTTTTAATTTATATAAACAAAAAATATATATATCTATATTTTGAAACGGATTTGCTGTTTTTTTCTTCGCCTTTCAATCTTTCTTGTTTGCCTGGGTATGGCAGAAAAGAACAAACACATCGGCATCTATGGAGCTGCTAAAAGATCAGTGGACGTGGGAGTAGGGGAGGACAAAATAATAAAAAAAACAACCAAGAAATGTGAAACTTCTGGTATTGTTGCCGTAATCGTTGTCGTCATCGGAAGAAGCACTGTGTGTTTGCGAATCACGAGCATCCATCTGTAGGAGTAGCATAACCAAACCAACGTTGGTATACTCCTCGTGCATTATGATGCGACTCTTTTTTTTAATACTATTCTTCCTCCTTTTGATAGCACTCTTGGTTTTTTTTTACTATTTCTCATTTCTTATTTTCAATGGTGAACACGGAGTGGCAACAACAACAGTATAGCATAGAAGAATCCAATGTGAAAGCTTTTGAAGGATTAAAATTTAAATTGAAATGGAAAACGAAATTAAAAATGTTTTATTCCTCTCATACATATACATTTTTGTTTCCTTGCAATTTGATTTGATTGCACAGACAGAATACGAAAAAGGGAAAAACTGTGATGGTACAGATAGAGGTCTGAAGGCGAGGAACAATGAATAATTCCACCAATTAAATTAATTCAAAAAGGAAGCAGATTAGGTGTTACTTTGATATCTTAGCAAAGAAGAATTATCTGCTGGAAATTTGTACGGCTTAAAAAAATAGCTCATAAAATCATCAGAAGTATTTAATTCTGCATCAATGAATACCTTTCTTTATGGTTATATGGTCGAAATATTTGTTTTTAAGAGCTTATTGTTAACTTAGGTTTTTAGTTATTTTTTTTCACTATACAAAAATAAAACAAAATTAAATTGGGCCTTATTTTTTTCTACTAAACGCAACATGTCTACCTCTGTCTGGTTGTTCTTATTACGTTTCCAAAATCGTTTATCCTATCTTATAGGAAGGGGGCGTGGCACCTCTTATACAACAAACACACTAAAACGTGTTTAAAAATCGCTATATTCTCGCAATTACACCATTGCTAACTTTGCATATGGCTTGCATTAAATATTTTGCACAATTTCGGCCGAATTATTGAAAAGGGGCGTGGCACCCATTATACAACAGTAATTTAAGAGGCCTCTTCTTGGCATTTACTGCGACCTTAGCCGCGAAATTCAGTAAACAGATGTTTATTTTACACTAAAAGCTGTTTTGGATAATCTACGTGGAAAAGAAAACTAAACTGAGCCTGATTTTCCCAATCTGTTGAGTTCTAGGGGTCTTCACTAATACTGTCAACAACTGTGCAACCTAGAAGTGCTTATATTCAAAATAAGCTAAAGCAATTTGTAAATCAGTTTCCATTTTTTCACAGAAAACCCTTTTCCAAAAATTTCCTCTCAGAAAAGGAAACAAAACAAACAAGCGCCACGAATTTATGAATTGCAAATAAATTTCCTATGCTACACACTGCACAATAGCCTAATGGTCAACAACACGAACCAAAATTGAATTATATTTAAATGCAAGCAAAATAAAAAATCCCTAAAAAGGTAATTCGCTAAAAGACAAAATGTAATCCAAACAAATAGAGAAAAAAAAATCAACACTATTTTGAATTCAAAAAAATGAATGTGTGTTTGTGCGGTTAGTCTTTATCTCTTCCACTCACGGTAGGTTAACGAAAAATTAGCATATAATTTCAATTTATTTTCCGAAACAAAACAACAAAAAACTATAACGAAAAATAGAGAACAAAAAACAGTACGTTCGACGAAATAGGGGTTTTAGGTTGAATGCGTTTTTATTTATTTCTATTGTATTTTTTTTTGTATTTGTGGTGACAATTACAGTTTTATCTGCGCTTTTCATTTTCAATTCAATGTTATCATGGGAAAAGGGCATGCTACTATATATTTTACTGCGCGTTATCGGTTTCGTTGTGGTTGTTTTGGAGTTTGGCTTACCTACATATGCATTTCAAATGAGGGACAAATGGTAAAATTCGGTTTTTCAAATATATGCCAGAGTGGGCACCTTTTTAGATATTTGTGGTGTTGAATTTATCATAAGGTGTCTCTGAAAATCCACGTCAATGTTAATACTAGACTAGTGGCTGAAAACAAGTAGTGCTTTTAAAAACAAAAGCAATTGATATTCGCTGTTGGCACGGACCTTTGTTAAGGTCTCATTTATACCATCACTTTGAATGAAAAGTTGTTGTTCTAAAGAACGAAATATTCGCGGTTTTGTTCGATTTAAAAGCGCACTTGGAATACAACTTGTCAACACCTCAAAAAACAAACAAAAGTAGTACTAAAAAAGTATTAAATTGTGGAAATAGTACGTCTCTTCGACCTTTGAATACGGATCTTCTATGCATCTATTGAATTATCGAAGATTGTTTACAAAAAACCCTTTTCGAGCTACAACGGCTAGCAGAATCAGGCTGCAAGACTGCCTTTTGTCAGATTTTGTATGCATTTAAAATTTTAGTTGTGATAAGATGGAAAAAACTATGCGAGTTAGGCAAATATGACTATTCTTATCATCAAACGAATCAGCTAATTTCACAGAGAACCAACAGAAGCAACATAATCGGTCCTTCAAGTACTACGTATATTTTCAACTTCAAAATAAAGACAAGTTCCTCTCCTAAGCTCGAATTAAAGCAAATGACTCCTCCATCCACACGAAAGAAGTTGCGCAACAGTCTGACGCTGAAGTAACACTTCTAGTTTCTTTAAACCGCTCTGCTATTCACTCCAGTACTAGATGGATAATTTTCATTGCAAGAAGAACAAGTTTTTTTCTGTTCTTCCCTTAGTTGCATGTTCCAAAAACAACGGCGGACAAAACAGACAGGAAATCGTAGCTGAAGTTACCGAATGAGACGGTTTTCTTCTCGCCCATGTAACGGAGGTTGAGCAAGACCAAATCAAAATCACTACTGGTAGATGAAAGACAAAAAAAAAGATTAGAATCATCCAAGTCTGCAGAGATCCTCCACCTCCACCTCCTCTTTCGCCCCAAAGCAGAAAAGCAAATAAAAAGGAAAACTACAAAAAAAAATCAAACTCACGATTCTAGTTGCTGTCGCGTCGGGTTTTCATCTTCTTCAGGGTTTATCTGTTCATTTTCAAGGAGTAGTAGCTGGAAGCGAAGCAGCGCATAGCAATCGAATGGAACAGGTTTTTTTCACTTCATTTCAGTGGAAGGTTGAGAATGAAGAGGTTTTTTTTTATGCTGAATTTTTCTGACGGCGGTACTTTTCATGTTTCTCGTCTTGTGCATTTTTTTTTTCTTTGCCGTGTTTAAATATAAAATGTGAAACCGTAAACCTAGAGACCTAAAGATACCCTTTTTCGAAAGAACCAACCAAGATGAAAACAAAAACATAGAAGAAGCGCCTATGGGTCATGGATGAAAAGAACTGGTGGAGATGAGTAAATATAAACAGGGTAAGAAGAACAGGACCAACAGGAATTCTCTACGTGTGTACACTAGAACGTTTTATGTGTATACATCGTTATGCGCCCCAACATATTGTGCATAGTGGATGGCTGTGTGCGTCATTGATGACACACAAAGGGATAGGATATTAGTAAACGCACAGCTATGTCAAATGCGGAAAATAAGCATGCGATGGGGAAATGTAAACCTCATCTATGACATTGTGATTATCCGTTTAAACTGACTTGGTAAGGGGGCGGCGGTTAGCTCAGTGTGGAGGTGCATGTCGTTACGGTGCAATTACGTTTCTTGGAGAAGCTTGTGTAATCCAAAGAAATGACACAATTTTTAATGCGATTGGTTAATCGGAAAGAGTAATCACATTGAGGTGACAGGGTATGTTCAACTTTCGGCATTATGTTCAAGTATATTCGTGTAACTTGCAGTCAAATATTCAGAGGCACTTAGCAGAAACAGTAGAAAATAGAGTAAAGGCCAGAAAAAAGCGGTGTGGCATGTTCTAAATGCGAGTACATGTATATACTAAAAGCAGGTAGCTAGTGATAGCACTTTTGAATCAAATAAACGACCAAAAAAGTACATCAATTGTAATTTAAGCATCATTTTATCGAGTACTAAATTTGTACTAAAAACCAATAGCACATTTTATCGGAGTAAGAACAAAAATGCTTTCCAGCAGTGACCACTTAAAATGTGGTGTACGTATCCATGCATACAGTTTGTACTAAAACAGCAGAAATCACTTATTTCTCAATTTAGTGTAAGAAGAAAATGAATCAACTACAATACTCCGTTTACCAGTCATCTTACAAGCGTTTTGCAGTCTAATTTGGTAAGTACTAAAAATGTACTAAAACTCATAAACCCAAGAATGCAGACATTCTTAAGTCCAATTTTATGTATTTAGTACTAAAAATATACCAAAGTTAATTTTTTTCCTACAAATTTAACCATCAATCCCCTAATTGTAAAGTCATTCTTCTTCTTCCATTCAATCCGAGTTCCAGTTATCTTCGAGTAAAGTTTCCCTTTTCAGTTTTCGCACAGCTATGTGCGTCATATCCCTTTTATCAGTGGCAGCAGCTTGCAAGTCTGTCAATTAAAAATGCACATCTATTACACTGTTCTTTGCGTTTAGAGGAGAACCTGTACTATTCAGACCAGATCCACTGCCACTCGTGTCGTTATGCTGCTACAGCTACTCCATATTTATCTTACCATCTATATCTATGTATGGCACAAAGCTAAGCAAACGAAAACAACAACAAGACCAACAAAAAAAAACTTGGCAACTTGGTATAAAACTCGGCGAACAACCTTCTCCACTTCAGAGGCCATCAGGGCACGAAGAGCGTGTGTACACACTACGCAACGCACGCAAGCATTACGTACGCGCGATGCAATGGACAAGCGAAAATTCTTTCCACAAAACCGAGAGGCAGTACACATTTATATAGAAAAGAGATGAAAGACAAAAGGAACACCAACAACAACCAAAGAAATGCATAATATTTAAGAAGATAACTTCTGCGGGGCAAGACACAAAACGTACAAAAAAAAAACACAAAACTTTAGAGCAACAAACAACAAAACTGTTCTTTCCTACTGGCCCCCTTTATTCTTACGTCATCATCGTCATCATCATCATCGTTATATTGCAATACTGCTTTGCTCTTCATTTGCTTTTTGTGCGATTTTCCTCTTTTAAACACACGTTTTGCAGTTTTGCACACAAACGTTTGCTTTGTATTTTTTTTGCACTCCTTTTTGTCTCTCTATTATTCTGTGCTTTTCATTTCGACTTGGTTTGTGTATCTTCTTGTTCTGCAGCTCTCAGCCAGTGTTTATTTGAATTGCATAAAACGTGGCTTTGTGTTGAATGTTGTGTGTGTTGAATTTATGTTGTGATTTTATGCAACGTTTTTTTTTTTATCACGCGCTATGCTTTTTTTCGTCTTAGCCATTGGCAAGACTGCTGCAAGCAATGCGTTGCAGTATTATTTTTCTATTGCGCTTTTGTACTCGACGCTTGTGAGTGAGTGTTGGGCGATATGATGGTGTGCGTTTTATGTCAGCAGTTGCATGCGAGGTTCTAAGTTCTCACGGGGTCATTTGCATGCGATTTTTCAGAATAGAATATGAATGGGAATGCGCGATGAAGAATCATGTGGCAAAGAAGAAACCGAGAACACAGGCAAACAAGAATTTATGCATAAATGAATAAACGAAAAAAAAAAAATTAAGAAGCGGGGACACAAATCAAATTGCATATTTACGCGGATAACGATAGCCAGCGTTGCATAAGAGCTGCGGAAGCACGTACAAATATTTGCATCTGAATGGAGACAATGTGCGCCAGGAATGAGCTGAATTACATTGTTCCGATGAAGAAAGGAGTCTAGGTTAGACCTCGGTGTCAAAAGGAATGCGACCAAAGTAATGAGCTTAAAAAGGCGGTTTTCATTTAAATGTGGTCGTGTTTGGAGTTTGAAAAATCAGGGTGAGTTGTCGGTTGACCGATGTTTCAATTTGACAAGAATAGGCACTAAATCAAATCAAACAAAAAAATATTACTCATACGCCATGATGTCCCGGAAAATCCGCACATTTTTCATAGTACATTTCAGCGAATCTTAACAACCATATTATTACCTCTGATGCAGTGTTCTGAAGTCACCCTGTTTTTAGAGAGTGACAGGAGACCCCGGTTGACTGCTGTCAAGACGACGACGACACGTGAAATAAAAAGACTTCGGTCACCAAAATTATAAAATAAATAAATAAATAAACAAAAATTAAATTACGAAATAAAATCTAAATTATAATTAAAGTAAAAATTATCCTTAATTTTCCCTCCGTTGTTTTCTTTAATTTACAACAACATCCTAGTTGACTTTTACACTTTTTGGATGGTATTTAACTTTTTTATAGCATTTCCCAAAGGAATCGGTTTGAATATATACAAAATTCGCATCCTTTCAACTTTATTGCCCTCAATATTAGTTAACGAAAATTCCACTAAAACTCCGGTGAAGTCGTTCTCATACATCTGCATCTACCTATTCCATTTTGTCCTTTAAAACTCGTTACCAGATTGTGACGGTTCCATCTAACAGCTCCTGATATGCAACTGCTTTTGCATAGCGAGCACAATGCTCATCCTCTTCTACCTCCTTTATTCACAAAACTTATCAAATACAGACACATGGATGGATGTATGGATGTATGTATGCATGGCTGCCAGATAAATAATATAATAAAAATGCAAACATAAAAAATTTATGAATAAAAACGAGGGAAAGCGCAGCAAAAAAAAACAACTTCAAATTCAGTCTATTATCCTTTTTTGGATATATTTTTTTTTCTATTATCTGTCTTTTCAGGAAAACTAGCTGGAAATAATGCCAGTGCCACCCTTGCCTATTCATGAGAGTCTCTCTTTTCATTCTCAGCACTACGTGTGTCCTCACAACATGAATCTTTTTTATTCTTATTTTTTAGAAGGTTCATCTGTTAACGAATATTGGGCTGAAGAGCAAACAGATACCAAGCATCTTTGGCGAGGGAAAATCAAAACCCTTAAAGCTGTAAAAACTGTCAAAAGGGCGCCCTCTAACAAACATTTATCCAATGACCACCAGCAACTTGAGCGAAACTTCTTCAAACTAATAAAATTTCCATATAAATCAATGCATGTGTGATGTGCCCAATTGTTCTTCAATGTCCCCTTCACTTATACTACGCAATAAAACCATCCGCACTCACTCAAATTGCATTCTTTTCTTCTGTTCAAACTCAACCGCTGACACATTAAAATCATTTTATGGCACCACTTTTCAGAACAAAATAGAATTTGTTAAACCATCATCACCGGCCACTACCCGTGTGACTTGATTTATTTTCGGCTCATGTTTTGTTGCTTTTATGCGAGTTTCATTATACTTGTCATTTCGGATAGAGCCCTAACCCACCTCTCTCTCTCTCCTTAACAATGACGCCTTATTTCAATGGTAGGTATCCGTCAAACGAGTGAGCAATCATTTTTTTTTTTTATAGCAATTTCCAGAAAAACTGACAATTAAATCATACGAATGACAGGTAAAAACATATGAATGGTTTTTACTTTATATTACACTTTGTTGGAGAGAAACTCGTTTTGGGATTGCACACTTTTACGATTTAATTAAACTTGGCTCGCCTTTGAGGTGGAAATAGTTTTAAAATTTCAGATTTTTTGACAGCTGCAAAATAAAATAAAAAAAACCTGGACTTCCTTGACAAGAAACAATTTCAGTCCATTGACACTCGCAATAGTATCAATCATTTTGCGGTCCACATAAGTCACGCTGTGATGGATTATATTTTAAGACTGATTTTCTGGGAAAAAATCAAATTTTAAAGATCAGAAGAAAAATCTTCTTTGTCAGGTAGGGTAAAAAGTTTCATCTGCCGACATTTTTTGGTGTAGAAAAATCAATTAATTTCGATTACGTCAAGTAATCGTAACATTATCTATATATTTGACGGTTGACAACGACGATGTAATTGTGTGCTCGTAGGTGATGCGTGACGTTTGCTTATGCGTGGCTTATCTTTAGACTTGAATTGGCACGTGGGCGAAGATGAAAATTGATGACAGAAAATAGGTGGCAGTGAAGGCAATGGTTTGTAGTACACGATTAGATTACAATTAAAAAATCCAATTAAACATTGAATGTGACATGAGGCAGAAAGTGTCTCAATCAATTGGAGTAGTTGTTTAATTAAAACTAATTGTTTGCGTTATTATCTGGACTAGTACCGCTTTCGATTAACTATTAAGCATTTTGTATGGGAAATTTTTAACTTAATTTTACCAGTCTTAATGGCGACATATCTACGATTTTTTGTTTCTGCACATCTATGGCACAGTACCTTTCGAATGATATAAGTTTCATTCTCCTCATTTCATGATAAATACTTAAAAAGTGTACGGAAACTTTTGATGTTTACGTATTAATATAATGATTGCGTATTCAATTTCTGTAGGGCTAAGGATAAAGCCTTCTGACTTATAATAGTTGCTCTTTTTTATTTTAATAGGTTTTATGTTCAATGTGATGAAAGGCTCTGTTGACTTTGTAACACTCTGAAAATGTGACTGACAGTTTCGTCAATTTGTTGTAGATTTTTGTACCTTCGTTTCGGGATGAATTAAAGACAGTCTTATGTTCTAAAAAATCTTACTTAAAATTGGCTACATCCATTGAATCATAAAGTTTCGGAACTTACCTATAAAGAAAAGAAAAGAAAATATTTATTAGTTTTTTTTTGTCGGTAGAAAAATAAACTTTAAACACAATTTTATCAATCACTTTTTACTCATTCATTTTAATGGCGATCATTTCTTTTTCAAGTAAAAAAATATCCTCCTATCCTAAACCCCTAACAGTCTCGACATGCTACAACTTCGGTTCCAATTATAAGTAAATTTTACCTATATGGAAAAATTATGCCATTTCGTCTGTCAAAATGTATTACACATCCTACACCAAAGTTTAGGTCTGCCAGGCCAAACCAAACGCCCTACCCCACCAATCAGCTAATCAAATAACATTGATTGTCAATGGAGACAGATTTGGTTATCTCTTTGAATACAGTTAAAAAAAAACGAATCCCTCTGTAAATTTGTGGGAGAAAATTTCTCTTTGTGAATTATTGCGGACGTTGGAAGCTGCAGGATAACAAATGATAAAGGGAACTGCCGAGTTACAACCGCAAGGAAAAATAATTTTGTTCGCGTATTCACAATAATTGAAAAATTGTAAATGTTTTTGGGAGCGTTTAGTGAGCCTGCATGACCGACAAATACAAAATCACAACCAAATATGACCACCCTGTCTGACGAATGTAGCTGGCTTTATCTTACCCGACTCAATGCCCTGCAGACTTGAAGATCTCCTGCTCAATCGCCGCAACACACTCGTTTCGATTACGTTTAAATAAATATTTTGGCGCGACAGGTATGTGGGACCCAAGGCCTAGCTTCTCACAACCATTCGTTTTGTGTGAGTTTTCAATTTTTGGGACGAATAGAAGGGATCTACAATTTTACGCCGAGTCCAAACGGCTAATTGAGAAGCTGTTTCATGACAGTTTTACTCTCGGATGTTTGTCAGACGTTCGCGACAGGTGACGCAGTGGTAAAAAACCTTAAGATGTAATTTGGTCCTTTTGGGATTCAAACCGGGAACCCCTCGCTTAGTAGTCCAACACACTAACCACTAAGCCACTGCGCCGACTTTGATTACGATTTCAAAAACTGTTCAAAGAACAGCAATGTCTGCTGGTGTCCAAAAATAATAGTTATTTCAACAACATGAACCGAATTTTTAAGGCAATTTTTCATAGACGTTTCTAAAACCCCTTCGAACTTTATGGTACATTCAACTGGCACCTTTAACCCTAAACAAAGAGCCAATAATAATAGCTATTTTTAGAGCCCTAGAAAAAGCTCGCTCAAATGCAATTAGAAAAGAAAATTAATTAATTTTTTCGTAACAGCTTGTAAGTTGATATTCGGTTGAACCCATGACGGTTGACCCGTTTTATTGGCGAAACTTTTGCGTTGCACCAATCTATAGGCACAATGGCCTCCGGAAAGCTGACCCTCTGGCTGGGGACTATTATTTTTCCAATTGAACAACCGATTTTGTTATTCAACGAACAGTTTCACCTGCATGAACACGTGATTCGAGTTGAGCTAAACTAAATGCATTTAACAACAAAGTCCCTTCCACAGAATTCACGTCACAGACGTTCCCATTCAATTTCAATTTGTGATCCAGTGGGCGACACGAAACGTCCTTACAATTACAACGTTCCAATGAACCCAAGATATCGTATACCACACATAAGACTATAATTACACTTCACATTTTCGGTACAAGGATTTTCATCCGACATTTCAATCACCTCGGCTTTTATTTTCGCATAACCATTAAATTGATGAAATTACATTTTTTTTATGGTCGCATAAGCCCGCATGTGTTAACCAATTTTATTTTCTATCCATTATCTAATCTGTGAAATCACTCTTTAATGGGGCCCTATGCGTTATCGGCGGTGAGGGTGGGCGCGGGCGCGCAAAAGAAAAAGTCATTACGAAATAAAGTTTGGCTAAATTTTATGTGAGATTGAACACCTTTCGGTTAAAAAAAAATATACGCACTTTGGGTTATTGGACGTGACAAGTCTGCCACGTATAAATTCAGTGAGTTGTCCAAAACCTCGTATAACCAATCAATGACAGACGATTTTTATTTCTCCACCAGCTGAGGGTCGAAATTGATATATATTTTGAGTCCACACAGACTTGTTGTTCCAGTAGATTAAAATTTTATCCCAACGTTAATTGCCTGAGGAGCAATTTAAGAAGCAAAGTAATTGCAAAATAAATCGTAAGAAAGTGTCAAAATTCAAGAGAAAAACCCTACCAATGAAAACTGTTCCAAAACCAAATTTCACTTGATAACTTAATGCGGAACTATAAGAACTAAATGAACTACAACAATAAGCGCATTTGAACTACGGATTTTTTAGAAGGCACATTTTTTAACAGACGCATGGACAAACTACCAAATGGAACTTTATCTTAAGCGACTCATTTCCAACTTTATTTGAAAATTCACAAGGCTCCACTTGCACAAAGTGAGTCCAAAAACTGTGCCACAGTTAATCTCATTAACAACCCTTCATGTGCACCCCTAAAATCTCCAAAAACACAAAAAAACTCCCAACATAAGCCCTAGTTAATGGCCCAATTCCGAAGCCTTAAACATAATCAAACGAATAAAAATTTTAGGTACTTAAAAAAGTATCTATTAACTACAACCTCGTTTCAGCTGTACCAAAACAATAGACAATCTCAATCTCAATAGAGTAAACCCACACGGGGTTTAACTGCACTCCCCGGTGATTATCTATGGGCAATTAAATTTCATTCACACACTCAAATGTCCGCCCCATTCCTTAGATCCGTTTTAAGAAAATAAAAGCTCCTCATGTGCGGCGTCCTGAGTCATAATAAAATTGAATATCAATGACGATATTGCCAGTCCTTCTCTTAGGGGTAACTCACACTCTGTGCATGCTGCTGCGGGTTGCTATCACCAGATAGCAAGCACGCAATATATACGACAACCCGAAAAAGTGAATGCCCGGAGCCGTTGCGGTCATTCACCTTTCAGTGGGACCCTCAGAAAGCTTTTTGTGTTAAATACGGATTTTCGGAAGGACACAAACGAGAAAAAAATTAGCAAAATTGGCTACGATAGGCTCGAAGAAAAATTATACCCTTAAGCCCTGATAAAACCCGAAAAGGAAAATACAACGCCCACTATCCTTCAAGGAGACAACACCGAGCGAGAAATATATTGAACTTGACAATAGGCGCAGCCACGGAGATGGAAGATGCTACATCGGGACAGGGTCGCAGTTGCTTCTCAACTAACAACAATAACAACTGGATCCACAAGTCCCCTCCAAAAAAAAAATTCCAAATAAAACGCAAAAACGTTTTAGGAGTCGAAAAATGTTTGGTTTCGAAGGCGACAATGAACTTTGACGGGTGTACATTGACCCAGTCAACAGCTCCTCGCTGCTACTACTGTGTCGTGTGGTGATATCGCTCCTACTCACCCAGATAACTCAGAGAGAGGGCGTTATTAGTATTTTTCTCCGTCGTACACATGTTGGGGTTTTGGCAATATATATCTACAACGTGTGTTGAAATATAATAATAATAGAACAACACACTGTAATGACTACTGCGGCGATGATGATGATGATGATGATGCAGAAGATGATTGTGTGCGAACAGTTTGTTTATATATTGGCCTAATGGACGAGATTCGTTTGCTTTGGTTTTGGGGGATCATTTTTCAGCAGTTGGCCTGGAAATTATTATTATGTTGAATAGATTCATTATGCGACAGTGGGTGTCCTTATTTCACTTGCTATACGTTCAAAGGAACCCTGTCAACAAATCATCAAAAACTGTGATGATGATGATGATGATGGTGATGGCGGGCAAACATGATGAAGAGATGAGAGCTGACGCGATGATGAATGTGCGATCAGCAATTCAATCTACCAAAACTGCAGACATTAGCTCAGTTGGACATGGGATAATTGACACGAGTTGGTAATAGGGCGGCGGGCAAAGATATAAGGCCTGAGAATGATTGCTTGACTGAGGTGACACACGTGGATTAGTAGTTTGGAGTCAATATACTGATTGACTTGTGTTTTTCTACGTGACTCTGTGGAAATGAGAAAATTGAGTTCGATTTCCTCAGCTGGGTTGACCTCTTTTAGGTTGAATTTGGAGCTAGGTTTCGATTTCGATAGTCACAGTGGGGGCTTGATAGTTTGGTTTGTTTTCGAGGATTGGTTGCTAATGAAAGGCGCTATTATTCACGTTACCTGAGTATTAGAAATCGTTTACCGTGTGTCGTGTGAGTTCGATCGCAGTTACTTTAGGTGGCGCTACAGTCCGGGGTGGACCTGGGCCTCAACCAATACGCCTCTCCAGTTAGCGCGATCTGCCTTAAGTTGCGCCCTCCAAGTTGGTTGAGGTACCCTTCCACTTGCGTGCGCCACCTAAGGCGAGGTCTTTCTCTACTGCGTTGTCCCTCCGGGTTGGAATGGACGACTCTTCGGGCGGAAGCGTTGGTGTTCATTCGCCCTACAAGTCCTAGCCATCTTAGACGACTGATGCGTATTTTTCTGACCAGTTCGGTTCGATCGCAGTTATCGTTGAGAAAACAAACATCGTCACGAGTCTCCCTATACGTATGATGATGAGTGACATATTTTATTAGTTAAGCAACAGCAATTAACAAGTTTTTAGGACCCAGGAAAAGTATTCAGCAAATAGGCAGACGGGTAAATTATTTTTCTTTAGGCGTTGGCACTTTTAGTCAACTTCAATTGACGAAATAAATTTGTATGAAGCAACTGAGAGCGATTTAAATGAAAGGACTGAAGAAAGCGAAATTGTCCTTCAAAATCCAACTGCAAATAGCTGCAGAAAGTAAGAAACATGAAACCAAACGACCTCCTTAGCTGAAAATCAAAAGAAGCAATCAATTGCTCGATTGAAAACCTGAAGTAGAATGTGATTAAATAAAAAACTAAGTT
Organism: Cheilosia pagana; assembly: GCA_936431705.1. Classification (NCBI taxonomy): domain Eukaryota; kingdom Metazoa; phylum Arthropoda; class Insecta; order Diptera; family Syrphidae; genus Cheilosia; species Cheilosia pagana. The sequence continues at coordinate 3,206,476 of OW386169.1, forward strand.
TAATAAACACATTTTACGTTGTATAACAAAACAGGCAGACACCAACAAACAAAACAGACAACACTGTCCCCAACAATAGCATTTCAGACACTGTCGTTACAATTCACTCATCGACGGTCAATGACTTTCCACAAAAATCGATAGCAAATCAATTAATCATACTCCTACCTGAATTACAAAAATATCTTATTCGAATAAGAACAAACGAAAAAAACCTTGCAGTTGAACTTCCCGGAACAAGTCGCCACTTTTTTTGTCTGTTTTTCTGACTGATAAGGGCACACCATTTTGGTCATCTACTAGTTAAATGAAAATACGATTTCATTATCTGCGATAAGAAGAAATTCATTTGCACAAAAGTTGTACATTATATGTATATAGGTTGGATACAAATTTTGAAATTTTCTTAATTGCTCCTTCGCATCAATAATGCCATACATAGATGCATGTACGTGTGTAACTACGTAGATACTCGGTATAGCACTGATTAGCTCACCTTATTGTTTTTTATTGTGATTCTGTCAATTAAGCAAAACAATGCCATCAAAAGTAGGTTCATTGCACTTTTACTAAAGGAAAATATAACAAAAAACGCACTTAACACACACAGGGATAGAAGAAATAACACAAATCTAAAAAGATACGAGTTGTTTCATTAGGCTTTCGTGGTAGGGTGTGCAGGTTATTGTATGTCGAAGGTGCTTATATATGATGTGGATGATGATGATTGACAACTGTGCGATAATTAAAAATGTCGCAGTATGATAATTTGTTAGAATTCACACCAGGGGGATGTAAATTTTAATCGCATAGTTACAAATTTACAATGTAAAGTTCTTTTTTAATGTAAAGTTCTTTTTTAAAGAAATTTGTTGAAAAAATTGAAGAGTTTTTTTTTTGCTTAAATTGATTTTAGCAAAGGACCATTTTGACACAAAGCGAGCAATATTTTTCAAAATTTAGTGCATTGCAAAATAAAAAATTTATAAAATATGTATTAATACGTAAACATCAAAAGTTTCCGTACACTTTTTAAGTATTCATCTTCAAATAAGGTGAATGAAACTTATATCATTCGAAAGTTACTGTGCCATAGATGTGCAGAAACAAAAAATCGTAGGTATATGTCGCCATTAAGACTGGTAAAATGAGGTTAAGAATATCCCATACAAAGTGCTTAGCAGTTGTTTGTTGCCATTCAATTTGTCGCCGTCATGTTTTTCGGTTTTCGTTACTTTATCTACAGACAAGATTGGTCGAATTTTGACCACGGGCGGTACTAGTTAAAATTAAAAGGTCGTCAAAAATTTGATTGACAAAACATGCGGGAATTCATCTACGGCAAATTATCTTTCTTTTGTTCTATATTTCATAAAAATCGGTTTCGAAATAAAGCCGTAATCGGTACGACAAAAAAAAAATGTAAAAATGATACATAATCTAATAAATAGTTGGTACCCTTGGCCCAGCTTTTAAAACCATTCGTTTTGTGTGAATTTTAGTTTTTGGGACGAATGGAAGGAAGGTTCCAATTTAAAGCCGAACCCGAGCGGCTGGATTGAGAAGCTCTTTCATGACAGTTCTACTCTCGGATGTCTGTCAGACGTTCGCGAGAGGTGGCGCAGTGGAAAAAACTACAAGATGTAATTTGTATAGCCTATTGATATAATGAAGATTAGTATTGGGTATAAATTGTGACACTTGTGCAACGTGGGTACTATTTTTTTACTCACTAGAGGGCGCACTTATTGCTAAGAGAGATTTTTGCTCATAATTTACAGAATTTTGTTGGGCCTTTTATTTGTTTAATTTATATTATTTACGCGATTTTGAACTACTACTACCTACTCAACAAGCGGACAGTAAACCTCTGTGCCACGCCCAACTGATTGCACAGGGATCGCGATTCAGCTATCTTTTTGCCCACTGTTTTTAGTCCCTAATAGTAAAACAGGTATAAAAATACTATAAGATAAAAATAGCTGCATTTAGTCGTTTAAACATTATTCGTGTACAAAATAATAAAACAAAACTCCAAGTTCATTGCACAAGCATTATGCCTCTATCAAACTTGGTTATCTTATTTTTTTCCAGTAGTAACCAGATTGTCGTGTTTGTCAAAGCGGTTAAGAAGAACTCAGTTTATCAGTCGATAGACGACGATAATTTGAATTTAAATTTAAATTTGATTATAAGACATTTGAAATCTCATGACCCCATTGACTGTTTGAATGACGACTAATCGAATTAGGCGTGGTCCATGTGTTAATATATCGGAAAACTACAGAGATTTTAGAGATAATTCTCAAACTGTAAACAAAAATTAACATCCGATTTAATACGGCTTCGAAGGAATGTTTTGCTGGTTTTTTAGAACTTCTAGCACATCTAGTGCTGATAATTCATTAATGTTGTATCTTCTAATATTTTTCGTTCCCCAAATGATCACCCCTAGAGAACAAAAAGCACCTTCGAACAACGCATCAAAATCCTTGAGTTTCACTTTGAAAATCATCGGCCAATTACCTTGATTCAACGACCCTATACCATCAGCCGTCAGCAAAAGAGCGTCAAACGTCGATATCGGGTAACGTAGGACTATTCGACCTTATCGGTCATTTGTTGCGTATCGTAGAATATTTTTTTTTGGTAGAGTATGGAAAAAAGAAACACAAATCTTATCGGTGTTACAAAAATTCGTGATAAATTCCCGCGTTTGAATGTTCGAGCTGCAGCGGGGAACAACAGCAAGCAGTGCGCTGTTGACCATAAAGATAAACGAATTCATTTAATTCAATTCTTTCGCAGCCCATATTCGAGTAGCATCGAAAATGCCTCTACCTAAATCAAAGAATATTTTAAATTCCCCTTGAAACAATGTTTGTTCCATCAAAAGCCCAACATCACGCGCTCATTGCGGCATACACAGACACACCATGGTAATCCCATTTTCCAATTAATGTAATTTCCATCGTCCCCGGCCAGATGCTAAAAGAGGGCCGGGCACAAACTGCTCCGTCTTTGTATCGCCCTTTGTTATAGGGTTTCGTTTCTTCAAGTTCTCTTCGTCGTGTATCTATAATTCACGAGGAATTATTAGAACATAATTAGTTGGCAATCGATGCTCACACTTTGAGATTCTTACTGATTGTTCAGATGGATGGCTATCCATTCGTATCGTGATAATGATTCCAGAGACGGGCGAGAGGTGGTATGGTAAATGCCGAAAAACGACGATGATGGAACCCATGATGGATGATGAATGGTGCGCGCATTGGGAAACCTCTAATTTGTGTGTAGAGCCACAGTGTTCGAAAGCCGATTAAATGCGGTACGGGGGTAAGCTAGACCTTTTGATAATTATTATGTGAGCAGGTGGGATTTATGAAATTTTCGGGGGGACAAACACACGCTATAGCATGTATTTTGAGCTGACTCACGGTGGGGCTGTTTTTATGAAATATTTTGACGTTTAGGTGTCTGTTAGCATGATCGATGCCCTTCTTGTGTTGTGATGAGTTGGACCTAATGACAAGGGGAAATAGAAAAGGTGTGGCTGGCGGAGAAAGATACATAGGTACATAGAACGGAAAGGGCTTGACCAAAACTCGTAGTTGCTATGAATTTGCGCCCAAAAGCAGGCTCTTAATAAGAGATGGTTGTTGCATCAACTCGGTGTGGTTGTAGTTCTCACTAAATTCAATTTCTATGGGAATATGAAGCTGCGTCCATTACTCCGTCCGAATCAGACATTCAGTGGAAAAGTTTCGCTTTAAATATTTATAGTTTCGGCAACCTTCGAAGAAAAACTTCCTTGCAACCCTCACCAACCCCCACCCACCAACAACATGCTATCTTCATGCTAGAAATTTGTTAGGCCATTACCACGGTTACCTGTTCCATCACCTGTTTTGTATTATTCTCAGGGTATAGCTTCAGCTTCCCTTATTTAACATCAACATTCCTGACCTACTCCAATCCATGTATCTATATACATAATTTCCTCGAAGCAAGTGGTTCATTTTAAAACTTTAACGACTTTCTGCATATACGTAGACAACCCTCACCTATTTTACTGTTCATCAGAGCTCGAAGCTTCGAGGAACTAGCTGCCTGAATATACACACGAAAGTAAATAGTAAAACGACTGTTACAACAGGCAATAACAATTCATGTAAATTATGCACGTAACGACCCTTTTTAGAGCAAACAATATCAGCATAATCATCACCATCATCATCATTATCATCATCAGAACGACGACAACGACAATGAGGTAGGTAGGAACTAGGAAGGCAACAAAATAGAGGAGCTGATGGTTGGCCTATACCTTGGCCTTTCGCGCCATAAGCTTTTTCTCTATGTTCCTCATATCTGGTACGAGTACAAAATATACATATATACCATGCCAAGTCGGATGAATACATTAAAATGCTACCACGATTGCACGGCAATAGAGAGCCAAGAACGAACAGGTTATTAGGGTAAAGCAGGTCTTTCATTTACACTCTATCTATGTATCTATGAAAGTTTAAACAAGTTTATGGTGAAAACGCGACGAGTGCACTTAATCTCTCGGTAATGGGCTTCACTTTGAAACAGAAATGAAGGAGAAAAAAATAGGTGCCTAGCTTATTTTGGAAATGAGAACGGAAATAACAAAATACATTGCTGGGATGTTGTCAAGATAAATCAAGAAATCGAATTTCCCTATATGAATTAACAAGGAAATAAGATAACCCAACCACTGGAATTATTGACTTCGAAAAGGCAAAATAAATTTAAAAGCCAGATATGAGCCATTCTATGAATGTCATATGACTTTTTGACTTGAAAAGAGAAATCTCTAGTCCATGGAAATGACTATTTTTCAGAAACAACTGCTGAATTTTTCAATAATCTATTCAAAGACATTGCAGTGAGATTAATGGACCTTCTAGGACTTAGGTTAGGTTAGGCTTGTGGGCTGGCGAGGAGTACACCGTGTCACACTCAGGCCAATACTGACCGATTCTAAGTGAAAATTTACAAGAGATTTTGGGAACTAGTTCTTAAAAGAACTGACTTAAAGTTAAACTTTAAACAAATGGCAAGACACAACAAATAAAACGCGTGCGGTTGCTCATGTGTTTCAATCCAAACTGGCTATTTTTTCTTATGTTAATATAGATGGCCGTCAGAGCGGCAAATTCAAATTTTATACCACTTTTAGTTTTTAGTTAATTCACAATAGTTAAAACATTTTTGCTTATTTTAAAATTATTCTGACGAAACACTAAGACTTAAAGTTTGCTCTATATATTTAAGATAGATTTAAGGGAATGAGGGAGGTATTTTTGGAATAAAAAAACACACTACAGGCGGACATTCAAACTTAGAACTTGGCACAGTGGTAGAAGAACTTAAGTAAAAGAACACCTGGGGTCGAACCGCGTTGTCCGTGAACGAGCATTACGTGACGGAATTTGTTTTAGTTTCACATGTAAAATCGGCTTAAATCCGTCACGTAATGCTCGTTCACGGGCAACGTGGTTCGACTCCTGCCTGATTACGTTTTTTTTAGAGGATTCCATTTAAAGTTTGTCCCAAAAAAAATTCTTAAAATGCACTGAGGAAAAATTATCATCGAGCACTAAAAAAGGTTTCCGACCATAAGTCTTAAAAATCTGAAATCCAGCTGTCTAGATGTCGGTGCATTTGACATTTGAAAACCTCTTTTTCCAGTAAGCAGGTTTTTAGGATTGCATTTTTAATATTTCCTTTCGAAAGGATGCCAATGACGAACTTTCTTAATTTCATAAGATGATTAATATCGTTTTTGAATTTTTGGTGACCATTTTGGTTATTTCCCGGCCAAATTTTTGTAGATTTTCGTCAGTTTTCATAACATTTGTGGAGAATGACCTAGATGAAGCTCTCAAACTTGTAATTTTTGCACTCAGTTGCTAGTTTTTGGGGGTCTATCGTCTCGACGACAGTCGGGGACAGTTTGTCGCTAGAAAAATGGGAGAAAATTGTCATAAAACCAATCCAACAAAGCCTACCATACATCAGATTGCATAGTTTAATACAAAATGTAACCGTAGGTGTTTTATACTATAAAAGAAACCGGGGGAGACCCTTTTCAGGACAACAATACCTAGATGATTTGTGCCTGTCTCACATAAGTCTACAGCAAATCCTTCTGCGTAACGCAATTTATTTGTTTGACCCTCATCAAAAAGCCCACGCACTAAAGTCTCTATTTTCCGTATAAGGCTGTATACGTAATCCTCTCCTATCGCAATCACTATTGTACCAGGACAAGTGAAAAAAGAAACAAAAACAAACAAAACAACGACTATCGCGAGCTCCCCCTATCCCTTGACACAGATTTAAGTTTCCAATCAGACCATATATATCCACCCAAACGATGGCGTCCATTCCAGATACATTCTCGACGTGTCCTGCCGGCTTTACAGCTTCCACACGCACGTGGGAGTGTTTTCGCACATAAGAAGGGACAAATAATAAATAAATGGCGCCCAGTGCGCAAACTCGCTCTTGTTTATATATAGTAGCTTTTTTCGTGCCACAAACAACCAACTTTATCTAGCGCAAGGGCTGGGTGAAAGCTCTGCAAAGACGTCTCATTTAAAGCTCCAATGTTTGCGTAATTTTCTGCTGAGAAAGATGGATTTTAGCCGGCTGTACTTGGGGTTGGTATGCAGCAAAACAAAGCACATATTCAATCTGTGTACTGTGTGTCAGCGAGATTCATCTACCGCACACAGATTCAGCTGAAATTACCAAAAAAAAAAAACAGCAGAGGAATCTGTATAAATGTTACTCGACCGACTGCTCTCCAATACAGTCAGGTTCAGTGGGACGACCGCGACTCGCGTTCAATGTGTGTGCGAATATCTGTGCTGCTGTGTGCTATGAATGAGAGAATAAAGTGGAAGAGGCAACAAAAAAGTCAAAACAAAACATTAAAAACGTTGTTTTTATTCCTTTTTCTGGTGTAGCAGTGTTGCCATATTTGTTGAGAATTTTTTTTTTCGGTCATTTTTTGATTAGGAAAGCTCTGCGACGACACGTCAGGGGAGGGTTTATTGCGCCCTATGTTTAATTGATTTTCTTAATTATGTTGGTTTCCTTTATACCATAGAGAGAGAGACCGATCTATAGTTTGGGTTAGAAAAATTATCATTTCAAGAAATATTGACGCCCGCCCCAGTGTCAATGTCCTTTGACGAATTTCACTTCATAACTCACACGCACACACCCACACACAGCCGTACGTTATGCTGTTTCACTTCTATCCCAGTTCTCGGATTCGTATTGGACGTTTCTCACAATCTAGTATGGATTTTCTACAACAATTCGTCATGAGAATAAATCAGTTTTATTATTTTTTAAATCGTTCTGCATGAAGTTTGTTTTCTTTTAAAAATGACATGACGCAAACTGTTATGACAGAGTGTATCTCGAGAGGAGTTTGTATTTCCATTTGGAGATCAGAAAGTGACATTTGTTATTTTTAGATTGGTGTTATGACAATTTGCTGGAATTGGTCTAGCAAAAACCTGAATCATGTTGAAGGGGGCAGAGATTTATTGCAACATTTAAGAGGGAGTTGTGAAATGGAGTTATTTTTGAACGCAACCGTTTCAGACTGATTGTTCTAATCGAAATGTGACAGTGAAAGATCGGACCTACATATAACAGATTTGATCAGTCCCTTCTTTCACTTATCTTTGACTGTAAAAGCTATCTCTGGAAGTGCATAAAGAGGCTGATCTATTCAGCAGAAAATCCATATAACCACACAAAACATATAAATATCATTACGTAAACATTAAAAGTTTCCGTACACTTTTTAAGTATTTATCATGAAATGAGGAGAATAAAACTTATATCATTCGAAAGGTACTGTGCCATAGATGTGCAGAAACAAAAAATCGTAGGTATATGTCGCCATTACTTCCTAGTGGCTGGAGTGTGTTTGTTCTTTATAGAGGGTAAATCTATAGCTTTCTTTTTAAACAATAAGCGTTTTAAAGGCAAAATTTGCATAATTGAGAAACAATCACAATCGGGTTGGTAAGAGAGACAGAAGAGTCTTGCGTATTCGAGATTAGTACATTAGATGTGAAATTGGAAAATTTAGGGCAACGTTCAGACCCGAAAAGGCTGCTGCTTTACTCTAAAAAAAACAGCGAAACGTAGAAGAAAGAACTCGCGTTCAGTGCAGTGTGCAACAATAGTTATAAGTCAAGGACTGCATTAAATAGAGGCTTAAGCGTTGAGGGCTATTTCAGCCCCCCAGAGAAGCGTCAGATTTTCAGACAGAGTGTGAAAGCCAGTTCTTTTAAACCACTGTCAAATAGGACCTTAGAATTTTATTTGTTTTTAAAATTTACAAGCAATACTCGACGGACAGGTAGTGTCAAAAAATTAAGCTTTTTCCATCGGCTTTAGTTGTGAAAAAATGTTTCACCAAAAGGGTGACTTCATACAAAGTGCAACAATACTGCTAGGGGTAATTCCTGATTCATATCAAACCATTTTTCGCTTGCACTGAAACAAAATGTGTTTCGCGTCAAAGTAAAATTTACAAAATTTAAATACACTTGAACTGGAACCTCATAAACCAGTAAAACCCAAAATGTTCACTAAAATTTATGAATTCAAGTAGCAACAGAAATCGAGTATCATATAGTATCATGAATATTTAAAAATAAATACTACTTCGGATTAAGAGGGCAATTGAAATGCGACGACCACTTCTGACTGTCCACATAACGACACTTCATCAATGTAATGCATCAAGTTGACGTTTTCGAGTGCTGCTGCGACCACGACGACGGTCGAGATGCTGAAGTATTTACAAATGCACAAGAACGTAAAAAAATTCCAAAAAAAAATAACTCCACCTCGGAGAAGTATTTACAAGAACGTAAAAAATTAAAAAAAAAGATATCCATCACGGAGGAAATAGTTTTTGTGGAGAATTTCGGGGATACCCTGTAAGGTGATTGGCGATTTGTGGGTGAACAACATTTTTGCTGTCACTATACATTTAACGATAGTCTTCCATAAATGAAGAACAATTAGACAGTCGCATTTGCCTATCACAAAATTTCACCCTTATTGCAAAAACCTCCCAAAACACCTATACCTACATCCCTTCCGCTTTAAATCGAATGCACATTCCCCACAACAATTTTATCGAAATTTATTTTAAAAGATATGTTAATAATAACAACAAACGGCTCTTACTTATAACAAGCACCAACAACAGCTGCCCAGATGGCTGCCCCCCTGTCCCTGGTAGAAAAACCACAACAAACCACCGACACAACAATTGTGAAAAATGTTGTGTTTTCCAATTGATTTTTAACAAGTTTATCAGCTTGCGGCTCATTAGCGGTTCGAGGTCAGTTTTATTGCAAAGCGTTTTTATTCCGCGTCCAAACCGCTGCAGATTATTTCATGCAGAAGTAGCAATCAAGTGCGGCGGCCGGCGGTTTGTGTATAGATGAAATTTAAAATATCAAAATTAAAAATGCCATTGCAAATTCTGTTGTTCATTTGTTTTGCATAGCATTTGTGTACTTGAAAAATGCGAATTGCAAAATTTGATTTTCGCTATGCGGTTCTAAATTGGGAGAGCATTTGAAAAATATTTAAAAAAATGTTCTCCAATTAATTATGGGGAATTTTAAATGTACTAAAAATTCATTTAGCAGTTCATCGTGTGGCAGGAATTACATTCATTATGAAAGCGCACCGAAAATTGCATTTTTGACAGAGTTTCTCAAACGACCAACACAATTTGCAGTACCACAGTTTGCATCGTCGGATTGCTTAATAATTATGCAATTAGTACTGCATTGTGATTGCATTGTGATACGCCATTCTAGCCATTCAGTTTCAGTGCCCCTTTCAAATGCTTTTTTTCCCAATTCCAAAAGTACTTGTGAATAGAACCAAAACGAAAATTCACCTCTTTGCGAAAAAAAATATAAAAAAAATAAAGTTCATCCCCAATTTTCATAACAAATCGTGCAAAAATTCTACGACGCAATTTCTGAAATGTTCTCCATAACTACACCACACCTACCAGCACCACCAACACCATCATCACCATCATCATCATCGTCGTCGTCGTCATGTTCATAGCCATCATCTGCTGGACGAGGAAATGGAAGCAAAAAAAAAAGAAGCAAAAATCCAACAGAGGCGTGTATTCTTTGCTAAAAAAAAAACTCAACACTTGCCTTTTATACTGGTCCCCCTAACGTAGGTAAAGTGAAGCCCATTGAAGTATTCTTTTTTCCTACAGTAGATACTCGTACTTTGTTCTATTCCATCCAAGTTATTTGTCGCTTATTTTTCGTACTCGTATGTGGGTGCATTAATTACAGCGCACACTGATTGTCAACAACTCTAGCGTTAATCGATTTTTGATACAGCTTCGTTCCCATCAACCGATTTCGGTTGGATTGTGTAATCTCATGCATTTACATAGAGGAATTATTATTAACAATAGGTACTCGTACTCGAAGCCACCTGGCGGGTCTCTGGGCTATTGTTTGTCGCCAACCAAAAATTCGCGTAGGGAATTTAGAAACAAAGTGTGGTAAATCTAAAACCAGATGAAATTCGAATTCGGAATGTAATTGCGACCTCGAAGTGTCAGAAATGCTTATTTCGTTTGTTGGGTGGCTGGTTAATTTTTACGAGTCAATTAGTTTCTTCTGGGAATAGAATTTTGGTTTGATTGGCATTTTTTCTAATGGGCGGGGAAAAACCGGGATGAAACATGAATAATTAAAAGAATCATTATATTGACAGCGCGCTTTTGATGGGGAGCGAATATTTTCAGTTTTTGAAATGGGTCAAAAGGATTTTGATTCGGAAACATGTTTTATATGATGCAAAGCAAGAACTTGAAGTTCAGGGGTCGAATCGCGTCGTCCGTGAACGAGCATTACGTGACGGAATTTGTTTTTTTCTTCACATGACAATTAACTTAATTCCGTGAACGTAATGCTCGTTCACGGACGATGCAATTCAACCCCACATTAGCTTAGGATGAGAAGACAACAGAAATTAAAATGAAGCGTCAGAAACCAGAAAGGTCTATAAGGCAAGTATAGGCTTTTTCATTCCTCTATTATTTGTATAGCGAGGAAGGTATGTTTCCTGCTCTTGGTAACTCTTTACCATACTCTGTACCTTAAAATGCATGTTTATGAATAAGATTTAACAGCGAACACTACGAGCTGCATAGCGTCATCGATGTGGTCAAAAAAGTACGTATCAATCATCTAAGACGGCGAAGGCGTGCAGAGCGAATAGACTCCAGCGTGCCAGCCAGAAGAGTCTTTGTTTTCAATCCAGAAGGACAGGCAGTTTCAAGTAATTAACAAGCTGCCGTTCATTTTGAACAGCGTCGCAAGACCTGCGGCCGAATTTTGACAAAATCGACGAAATTAAGTCGATTCGAAGTACAAAATAAATTCCGCTGATATTGCTCATTCACGGATAACGCAATTCGGTCGCATTTTTGAGAGAAATCCGAACTTTAAGCTCTTCTCAAGACCAAGTTTTTACAAATGATCCGGAACGGTTTAAGAAAAATCGCTGAGACGAATCTGTTTGAAAGTTTGAGTCTCCTCTTCGTGATAGATTTTTATTAAAGGTTTTAAATGAAAAATTAGTTTTAATTGGAAATATGATAGAAAACTATAAATAACTTCACACATCCGGCTCGAAGGACCATTATTTGAACTAAGAAATGATTGTCCAAGGAAGATATCGTGGTCAGTAAGCGAAAAAAGTGTTTGGCACACTCCATTTTAAATAATAAACCTTCACTCTATTGCCCTACTGGATTGACTGATAACTGACAAGTTTTATGTTGTATTGGGACACAAGATCTACATTTGAATTGGCCAAGATTGCCACCTTGGTTATTTAATGCAAAATTTTGCACATTTTGCACAATTAATATTTCTTATAAAAATAAATAAAAAATTCTCCCAGCCATAAAATTATTCACTCACTCCTCTCAAATGATCAATCTGCGTCCATGGAAACACATTTTTCCAACTTACCTAAAACGAAACGAGAATAACAAAATAAATTAATAAAATGTTTGCCATTTGTCAAAACAAAAAAAGAGAAAATTTAAATAAAATATCAAAGAACATCATTTCAGGGTAAACATTTTAATATTTATCCATCGTATATAATTGAAAAGCAACCAAAAATCGTTGAACCTTCCTTCCATTGGCGGAGAGAGGACTTTACCCAAAACCAACCAACAACCACACCCACCACAAGAGTGAAATCCATTTAATTTCTTGTCACCATGACATCAATCAATTTTCCACTCTCTGGCATATGCCGATGGCCAGGGCCACCCAACCAACCATCCAACCATCCATGTTCTCATTGTTACAATAAAATATGGATCATCACATTTGTGCGTGATATTTTGATATTTTCCATAAAACATGATATTTTGCTAATTCATAAGATTTTCACACAACAACACTCTGATTGGTATTAAACGCAAGATGTTAGGTACTACGCCCGCTCCAAGAGTGGGCATGAAAAAAGGATTCCATTTCAATAGATTCACCCACCCATCGGAGAGTAGGTGGTGGTTATGGATGAATTCTATGGAGCGTTTAACTTGTATAGTTTGGCTTCGTTTTGTGTACAAAAGTCCAAAAAAAAGGAACAACACTCGAGAAGAATGAAGGCAGCACCAAAACACACACATACACAAATGTTTTCATATATAGACTCTAAAGATTCAGTTTCAAGGATGCTATCTCTCTACCGCAAGAAGTTGGTATTATTTTCAAATTTCCATAATATTCTGTAGTCGTTTTCACAATTGGGCAAAGAAATACTAAAGCACAGTCGTTGGCAGTAGGTAGTTAAGTCGTCAGTTTTATTGCAATTGAATGTTGATGACACCGAGATACTGGAAGAGAGCATTGATATTCAAATTTTACGATTATCTACTGCGGAAGATGATTTGATCTGTGGATTAGTGCGATGGAGTAGGTAATCCACAACAGATCAACGGGGTAATAACTTTGGTTTAATGAACTGGCAGAGATTGGCAGAATTTTTTTTTACATATGATTGAGAAATACCTTAAAGTCATTAAATTAAATTATTTTATATAGAATCACAACATAAAATGATTATATCGAATTACGCCTTAGGTCTTTCTAAATCATGTATAAAAAATTTCAGTATGCTGTTTTTTTGCGCAAATAACTCAAGGGAAAGAATTATATTACCTACCATTATGGTTTAAATTGAATAGGATAAAATATATCTGTGTCTTCTACATTAATAAAACTGTGGTAAAAATTACCTGACCACGCATCACGCAGAAACTACTGGACGGATTTTGATGAAACTTGGCATAGTGATTGCTTATGTTCTGGGTCGGGCTTTAGGATACTTTTGATTTTTACAAAATAGTCAAAAAATCCGGATATATGTAAGGAAAATTCTGTTTATATAGACCTAGCTCAGTAATGGCTTATCGGATTGAAAAATAAAAAAACAGGTGAATTTAGTAAATTTTCTCCTAAATCTTTTAAGATATAAAACATCCTCCTGCGTTGTCCCGAAGCAGAGCAATGTTCAAAACAATTATTCAAAACATCGCTCACAATTTTCTTTCAGTTGATACCACTGTCAGCATTCATATCGTTGCAGTAGTGTGTGTGTGATTATTATGTGCGCGCTCTAACGTGATCATATGTTTTGCACTTCAATGGGCAGTCGTCTCTTTTCAGCGCATACATTCAGGTTGAACACAATTTCAGGTGTTGTTCATTGAGAAAAGTTTTGAAATGGGCTGGTGGGATTCGTGTGTCATGTTCTTTCATTTGGAACTAACAGAACTTTGCGTAAATCTTTTTTGTGTATACTTTTTAGTAGGAATTAAAATTATGTTTTTATTGTCTTTGTTTTTGTTTTCTATTGCTTTAAGAAAGGTCCAAGGGTAGGAACATGTTTATAAAAAATGTTGTTTGATGAAAATACTTTTTACTTAAAAAGTGGCAGGCGGGTGAAGCAAGGAGAGCACGGGTCAGCTAGTTGCTAAAATGTTTGTAGTTTTATTTTACAACGGCGACTTTAACACACCCATCGTCTTTTGTAGCAGTTTTTCAATAGACAATAATTTGAAGCCTCACAAAACTCCATATTATGATCATTTACAACATTAACCGCATGGGTCATCATAGGCAACTAGGATCAGCTTCTCAATAGCTTCCATTGAGAGGTTTTATTTTTTTCTTGAGTCGAGCAATATCCGAACCGGAATGACTGAAGTAAAAAGCACTGAGCTAGTAGATATTCCATTCTAAAACGATGCGAAAAGTTGCTTCAGAAGTCGAACTCTTCATTTTAACTTCTCTTATAGTTTTCTGTAATTTTCTTTCAAAAAAAATGTAATCTTTCTATAAACTTTGACTTTTCGATAAACAAAATAAGAATGCCACGCCCACTTTTTCAAAAAAAAAAATGCAATAAAAGAGTCAATGTTTTTTTTCTCCAAATTCAGGTAAAAACTTTCAACAAGCTGAAGTCAACTTATATATCGACCCTTCCTAACATACTCGTGGGTACACCTCTAACTTATTTAACATAAATAACATGAAACTATGAACAACATAATCATTTGGCAGAAACTCGCTCCAACTATTATATTTTAACAAAAGAACCCACGTCAAGGCATGAAAACCACACTCGAATGTCAAACAACTTTAACAATTTCCTAAAAAAAACTATAAAAAAAAGAACTGTGCAACAGAAAAGTGTCATCATTGCGTCGCAATGTCGTCTCGTGTAGGTATATGTTCTGGCTCCACCATCAAAAAGTAGGGTCAATGCCTGATGCGCTCAGTTTATTGCCCCAGTGCATCATTTGGGTATTTCTCATCACACAATCAGCGAAAAAAAATATATAAACAACGAACGAACAGAGAAAAAATAATAAAAAAAAACACAAAAATTGTTTACAATCCTCAAAATTAAAAGCGGATATCATGTGTGCAAAGAATTTTGCGCATGCAGCTGTTATTTCGAGGAAAAACGGAATTTGTTTTCCTCCACATGGCATATATCTATATCTATAATAATATATTGAAGTGATATTCTTTGATAGCGTGCACCAGGCAAAGACGAACGATGAAAGTATCTAATTGCGACTAAGCAAAATAAAATCCACAAAACTAATTAAAAATTCATTTTCCCAAAGTGTTGAGTGACAACACAACCACAAACACACACACTAAAACATCACAGATACTCCTACCTCATTGGAAAATGAAATAACACAAAATCCATTGCATGTGCATCTTTTTGATGGGATGGTGAAACTAAATCAAACCAGTCGCGCACGTCATCATTTTATGGCTTCAAACTGCAGTAGAGCGGCGTCTTCCATGCCATCCATTCAGCGCTTAGATAGATGACAAATAGGGAGGACTTTTACGCGATTTTCTATATACTTTGTATAGTCTTCGGTGTTTGTCTGTTGCACACAACACCATCAGCTTTTATTTAATTAGCTAATTGCTACCTCAAAAACTAGTCATCGAGTTTGGTTTTTAAAGTTATAATTATATGGTGTGGATTATAATGGCGGCGGAGAAAAGCAACACACACCATACGGTCGATGGCGATGGCGATGTTGATGATAGTCGTCGTGGTGTGGCTGATGAGTATTAATTCGTTTTCGGATACCACTGATCCATTCAGGTGGATGAAAGTCGGATACGCAGTGTGAAAAGGGGATTGTTCACAATGTTGCTACCCTCTTCCAAATAAATTGACATAATTGTTTATGGATTCGAGAGCTATACAAGATCTGAGTATACAAGCTTTAAGCATATGGTAGTCAGAGTTTTTCTGAGAACCCAATTTCACAACTTATCAAATCAGACAGGTTAACTTGTGCATGTAGGTAATTCGTACTTAAAGTTGAGAGTACACCGTGCGATAAGGGTGTATAAATTATACTGAGGGCGCTATTCGTATTAGTCAGACTTAGACTCACAACAAAAAATGTAAAGGTCATCCAGAGAATTACAGATAACCTTAATCACACTCGTTACTTGGATCAATTATTGAGTTTAGAACACGAATTTATTCATTTGTTCGAATAATTGCGAGATTTATTTATGAAAAACCTCAGAACGTCAGTGTAATTCTGTGATAATAATGTTTAACAAAGTAACGAGTTCGGAATCGTTTCTTTTTTGTTCGATAGTTTGGAAAACAGACTTTGAAGGGAGCACTTTTTTATGTATAAACCAAAACAAAACGCTTCTTAACGTCCACTGCATCTAACAAACACTTATAAACATTTCCCATTAAATAACGAACGTTAAACCGATATAACGAGTAGTACAAAACTTCAAATCACAACTATCGGCTTGAAAACTAATCGATCGATTTCTTTGAAAATTTAACAGTTTGTTCGTTTTAGTGCCGGCAGTATTTAGAGAGTAGTTTAAATAAAATCCAATAGGTGGCGCTATCGTTTCTAGTGTGTTTCCATTTATAATCTCGAGAGCCACTGAACGGATTTGGATGCGGTTTTCACTCGTTTTTCATCTGCATTTTTCTAAAACGTGTAAAATCAACAACGAAAACCTTTCTTTTACTTAGAGGTGCTGCCTATTCGAGTTCCAAGTGACAGAAAGGGTCTTAAAATATGTCATTTCAAGTCAAAAAATCATTCAGATTCAGAAAACACATTCGTTGCTTGATATCAATATTCAATGGCATTTATTTATGTTTATATACTTAAGATGTGTGCGCTATTTTAACTTATTTAGTAAAAAAACGTTTTTCGGTATACCAAACGCTTTCGTTTTACTCAATCATTTTCATTTAACTGATCTACTCCACTGATCTGTTCTTCTTTCACTGAAAAGTAATCCTCTATCTACTCTCATCAACTGTTGAGTGATTTCAAATGAATTCATGACACCGATTAACAGGAACAGATAGTGGCAACTTTGAATTTACCAAGAATTTTCATATTAATTATTACAACACAGCAACGAGTGCATCATTGCTTTCCGAACTTCAGTACAGTAACAAATATATTTTTATCAACAAAATTAATTCATTCTCCATACAATACAAAGTGCTGTTCATCCATTAAGTCTACTCATTGAAACTGGTGTCTCAAATCGCTCGTAACCAATGACAATAAATGTGTTTCTGATGTCTCTAGGATGGGTATCCTTTTCCAATATCAATTCTATCCACCATCTCTCGATTACACGATTTTGTCCTCATTCTACCAAAAAAAAAAATTACCATTTTCGTATTTCGTGTCGTTTTGTTTCAAGTGCTCTTGAGTTTCCAATTTGTTGCGCTCGCTCTAGAAAAAGCGAATTTCGATTTTTCTTTGGAATAATTTTTTCCCAAATAGTTTGTTAGACAAACGGAAAATTTAAATTTACAATCAGTAAGAGTGAAGGAAGATCTGCGTAGCTCTTAAAAAACTGAAGGTGGAATTAATTAGGAGGAGAAATGATACATGGATGGAATTTAATGGCATTGAGTATGGGCGGATCCGGTAAATTGAGACAAATTTCCATAGCGCGTGTACCTGTTACCACTTCAAAGCGAGAATTTATGCGCTCGAGTTTTTCATCCACAAGCAATTAGGTACAAAAGGTTGTGTTGTTTGCAAAAGACATTGCGACGGAAGGCTTTACCAGAGATTGGTTTTAAATAACGCGTAATTAGGAGAAAATTTGCCTTTAAGTCCTTGAGTTGAAAGGAAAAAATAATTTCGAAGCAAAGTTGTTTGGAAGTAGGTAGAATATTCTAAACAACCAAATACGAGAGCTTAAGGGTAGTAAATATCGAGGAATATAAATTTGCTCTCAAGTTTATGAGGATCAAGGTTTTTATTTTTTAACCTCAGACTTTCAATATTTTAATTCTCAGACTTTCAATATATTATATCTATTAATAGGAATTTCGAAAAACCCCCCCTATTTGCAATTTTAACCATCTTCAGTGTTGCCACGTCCGTTGGAAAATTGTTCCCACAAGAAGTCGTGATTTTTCCCTTTGTTCCCACAGTCTCTAAAAATAAATCAATTATATATTTTCGCTATAGAAAGTTGTCTATGAATTTTTGTACTAACTAAATATTAGTAGGCGCATTAGCTCAGCGGTCCCAAGTTTGATCCCCGGAAAAATTTTAATTACATCTTAAGGTTTTTTCTACTGCGAAGTTCTGACAAACATTCGAGAGTATAACTGTCATAAAAGGGGCTTAAATTGTAGAATAAATATTAAATATTAAAAAATTCGTACTTCACAATTTTTAAAAACAAATTTTCCACAGATTTAAGTAGAAAAAGTGTTGAATATCATTTCGTGTCAGAACTGCAACAAAGACGCAACTACATCGAGTGCATTCATCAAACTGCTCAAAATTAAGACAATAAAACACGCC
The DNA here is from genome assembly GCA_936431705.1 of Cheilosia pagana. NCBI lineage: Eukaryota > Metazoa > Arthropoda > Insecta > Diptera > Syrphidae > Cheilosia > Cheilosia pagana. The sequence continues at coordinate 3,224,996 of OW386169.1, forward strand.
TAACTCATGTACCATCATGTTTTGCCCATATAAAATTATTATCATCAGCATTCACCACATCATAATTATGATTATTTTCGTTTTATTTCTTTTGACGACACAAAGAGTCATCATATCATTGGCAAAAGTTTTGGACGCAAAACCATCCAACAGAGCATTGCAATGCACACAATCGTATGCATGCATTTGACTACAGTATTGCACTCGTTTTGTAGCTAAAAATATGTTTTTTAATTGCATTTTGACATGCAAGTACGGACAAGTGCATAACCTGCTCTCTATGGAGGTTAAATTAAAAATTATATTCGTCATTTATGGTTGACGGTTTTTTTTTAGTTTGTCTATTGTTGTTTGATTGTTCTTTTTTTTGGAGCTCCGTTTGGTAATTAAATTGTGTACGGTTTTCAGACAGTCTTTGGGAGTGGAATTGGCCTCGTAAAAATTATGACAAATTATAGGAGAACATTTGTCCAAACATCGTTTTTATTGGGTACTAAAATTGTAACGAGTTGAAACCAGACCAGACTTTGGAGGATTATGTGGGCTTGAACTAGCGTCACAAATAAACGAAACTATGTCTAATTGAATTTCAAATGTATATCGGTGAAAAAATGAAAATAACCAACGAAACAATAGACCACCACCAGTGTCAGTTTGCGCAGCAAGACACCGCATTCGAGGCCTACCTTGAGCTGGGTGTTAATTAGAGCGAAAATATGCGTAGCATTTTTTGTCGGTGGTTCTGGTTGGTATCTGTTCCAATTTAGTGCGTGTTTGGGGAAGCACTGTTTTCGTTTACATAATAACTGTCCAAAGTAAGATAGAAATAAAATATACTCACATGTATCACATGGGCCCACTTTGACAAGAATAATAACAACATGATTGTTGATACGAAATGTTGTTTTGACGTTCGAAAATATGTGATAAGGATAACGCAAGCCATCAGAGATATAGATTGCATTTTGGACAGTTTAGCCTCCTATATGAGTTTACATATTTTTTTATGTATGCATCATATTATTCCATATAAGAGAGAGAGGAACACTCGTTTAAGAGGATGACGCATAACGTCTATTTATGGCTCTCCACTGCCCTACCACAATGTAAATATTTTGTAGGCTATTTTCATTCGGTCTTAAGCAAATATGTACTAAAAAAGTATTCAGTGGCGTCGCGTCAGCGGTTTTTTATAGCACCTACTCGATGTGTGTTCAATTTTAGCACCTTCTGAGACGCTCACACCTTTTTTTTTGTTTGTAAGGAATGTTTCGTTTCCTCATTTCGGCCATGGGAAAGGGTAACAAAGGTAGGTGGTAGGATTCAGCATTTACAGAAATAAATATTTGGAAGTTCAAGACAAAAATGAAAGAGGGCTTTCAAAGGGCACGAATTTTGGATTAAAATTAAATACTAGGTAAAACTAAGACTCTTCTGGAATTCTACTGCCCATGATTGGTAGCGTGGCTTGTGTCACTGACAAAATCGTTACACGTAGAACTCGTAACATGTACGAAATGTTGCACCATTGTAGGAAACAGTTTAATTGTCCAACAGTTTCACTAGAAAACAACATCGGACCAAGCACAGACTCTTGTGGCACTCTAAACTTTATAAGAAGAAATCTGGCAGTCCCTCTTTGCAAAAACAATCAACAGTAATTCCCTATAGGTAAACATTATTCATCCAGAAAATTGTCCTGGGAATTCCCCATTATTTTTATTTGTATTCCAAAAGTTCTTGACAAAAATAATGACTCGCAATCGGCAAAGAAAAATAATGCATCGCAATTACTCATCCGATATTGAAGTACAAACTTCCACTTCAATTCGGCAATTTTTCAATTCCCTCCTACCACCATCGCATCCATTACAGCCACCGTACACTACATACTATCACTTTATCTCCTCATATCGCATCTCAAGCCAGCAAATATTATAAATCTTGGTAAATGCTGGATAAGGCAGACCAACAAAAAAAAAACAAAATAAAAATAAAACCTCAAATGAAATCCATGAACAATGTGTACATTTTTATATATATATATTACGAATATGTACAGAGAAAAAAAAACAAGATAAATAAAAAGAAAAGTAATGAAAGAAATGAGAAAAACTGAAACTCCATTAATCTCACCGCATTTCGCTTCATCCGGGATGGGGTGAAATATGGTGGAGCCCCGCACAACAGTGAAAGAAGAGATATGCACGGAGATGGAGGCGAAACAATCCAAAAAAGAGAAGAAGATTTAACCAACGTAAAGAAGAAAAATGCACACGACCTACCCCAAGGCGAAATGTATTATTATTCTCTCCCTGGTTTGTTGGTTGCTTCTGGTTGCTGCTGCTGTACCGCACCCCATTTTTCCAAAACATAGTGCAACAGAAGAAAATATACAAAAACGACAAAGACAAGTGCAATGGGAGCCGAGTCGGAGCGACCGAGAAGGGACCAACCCACCAACAGGAGGACACAAGCAGATCATATAAAATGCAATAAATTTTTACGACTTCATTTGGGGATTTCGTTCTTTATTTTTCTCTTTTGGTTTTGGTGTTTTTTTCTCCTTGTTTTTGGTGGGGGAGAATTTCTCATTTCATCAATGGGTGTTGGGTTTTGTGAACGATTTGCTTTTTAAGTTTTATTCTGCAATCCAATGACTAGTTTCGTCTGGAATTGCATCCAGAGAGAGAGAGAGGGAGTGAAAAACTACCCTAACATGTGTTGGGGGGGATAAAGTTTTCGACGACAGTGTGTCCGGGACAGTCTCCTTGTCGCGATAGATACCAATGGGGTAATCTTCTATGACCAACTGCATTTTTGAGACAAAGTTTCCCTACATAATGCATAAACCATGTCCTGCACAGAAGTACAACGAATGGGTATATTTTTTGTTTGGTAATTGACTTCTTGGGAAGACGTAGTACAGTTACATCTCTCATTCTTTGTCAATAAACATTTCTTGCTTGGAATGCATTTCATTTGGAATTGCGTGAGTGAGCTCCAAGTATGGAAAACTACCCAAAAGCAATATCCCCGGTGGCAGACGAATGAAGCTGTTCCACAATGTGTCATTTGTTGTCATTCGTCTTTCACGTTTTTAGCCATTTCAGGCGAAATGTGTATGCAAAGTTATATTATACAGAAAGTGCTGGCGCAAAGGGAATATCTGTTTTAACACCAACGTTGCACCAGATAGCAAATTTGTACAGATAAATTGTGTATTTATTTTTTATTTGTTTTATTTTATTTCTCTGTTTACGATTTTTGCTCATTTTCATCTTGTGTATTCGGATTTTATTGGATACTCCCAGAGTTTTACCCCAAAAACCTTGCGCTAGATTTTTGCAGTGATTTTCATTTTGAGGGCATACAGCTCTGTTTTACTGTTAAAAAAATTAAAGATGCAGTCTGAATGTAACAAAGGAACGCCTGTTGTTTTTCGAAGAATTTTTGTGTTTAATATAAAAATTTGTTAAATAAGTTTTTGCGAGAAATACGTGATGAAATTTTGAAATTAACTTCAAAATTGGTTTCCCCACAAGTTTTAAAGAAAACGACTTGTGGGTTACGTGCAAGCGAACACAGACATGTGGTGGGAGTTTGTGAAACCGACGGACTTGGTCTTATAAATTGCTGTCTCATGAAATTGGCTAAAAATTGGAAAACTATATCCACCAGACGATAGTCGATAGAGACGGACTGCTCTTGGGCGGTTGTAAGGATTTTTGAAACCATAATTTACATCGATGGATGTAGGTAACTAAATTTTCGTAAACCAATTCATGCCCTTTACAGAGAAATTACAAAAATAAAAACCATTTGAGTCACAAACGTAAAGCCCCATGAACATTTCTAACCTACTCTGTTGGATGGTATAATTAATGGCATTTCCAGTAGATCGGTGTAAACAAATGACGCTGCAATTAAATTCGAACCGGTTTGCTAATATTAGTCGTGTGGCTCTCGAGATAAACTTTTGTGGTCATGTTTATTGCCACCAATCAGTTTGAAGTAGTACATCAATAATCTGGTTATCGTCAATGAAACTATTGCTGTCTGATATCTACGTTGCGAAATTATTTAAATCGTACAGTGAGTGAGGTGAGCGAGGTAGGTACCTTGATTCACGACTTGTTTATAGCCGACCCTTTGAATTTATTTAGTAGACAGATATGTGTCAACAATTGGGCTAGAGTATGCAGTGTAATGACCAAGTTATGCACTCCAGAAACTACCAAAACAGTGTAAGCAAATTTGCAACAAACTTAGTAAAAAATCCCACTTATACAAGGACCTATAAGACCCACCGACTTTTCAAAAGTCAACAGCCGCAAAGTTTACAAAAACCAACAAATATCAGACACCACCGGATGTCCTCCACCAAAATACACATATCAAAGCAAATGACTTCTATACAATAATATCTCTGTGACTTATCAACTAAACAAAAAAAAATTACACCCCGCTGTTGTGTTTTCCTTTCAATGACGCATTTGAACAAAAATCGCACTTGGTGTTCTATTTTTTTCTTCTCGATATAATGTACTACCCCACAAAATTCCACCTTGGAAAGTACTATCACCCGAAAAAAATAATAATAATAATAATTATCTTCTTTCAACAATTCAATCTAATGCATCAGAGGGGTAGGTCGTTGGCCTCGGGATGAATCATCGTTAAAAGCAAAAAATTAAGTATACACCGTTGAAAAATGCCGCCGCACATACCTATACCTGTACACAGAGAAGAAAAACTCCCAAACCAACAGATATCTAATTTTTGACACCTGTTTTTTTTTTTTTGCTTATCTTTACCCTCCTACCTTTTGTTTTAAATTTACTTTAAATTTTTTTTCTTGTGCTGGCAAAAAATAATAAACCAAACAGGGAAAATTCATGGAAAATTCACTCAGCAGGTGTTGTGCGCGAAAAAAGGAAAAGTAGACTCACCGTCTGACTGGACGCACAGATGTTGTCAACCAGAAGTGGAAAACTTTGAAAACTTGTATTCCTATCCTAATTTAAAAAGTAAACACTAATTTGCATGTGCAGCAATAAAATGCACAAGAAATGCACTGTTGAGTAAATATTTAAATATTCATTTAAAGGCAGGAATCGTGCCGCCTTAATAAAAGTTCGTCATTTATTTAACCCAGAGAGGGAGAGCCATTCTGTGCTGTGTATAAAAGGCCAAAATAAATTGATTCATCCTTCCATCTTCGGTTGTGCATGTTCGTACTTTGATATTGCTTTATCGAGTTGTTTGCTCGAAATAAGTAGAGGTACAGACTGTTTTCTGTGTACCTACGCATATAGGATTTGATGGAGAATTTTTAAATAAATATATATTTAAGACAAAAAGGTGTAAAATGAAATTAAAAGCAAATGCCGATCCGCAAATAGCCATCAGAACGTCATCGCAAATGTGGAAAGGGACTGGAACGATCAATTTCGAGGTCAGTGGTATTAGGTTGTGGGTGTTTTGCCCCAGAATTATTGATAAATGGACCATTTTCAAATAGCTCGTTGTACAGGAACAAAAAAAAATTGAAAATAGTACCCACTTTCAAATTTTTATAAAACAAAAAAAGACACCACTCTGTGTACTTTTCAAAAGTGTCCCAGAGGATGTAAATAATTGTTAGAGTTGCACTATGATTTTTAAAAGTTTTATTGGAAAAGGGAAATTTTACCCTTTAGTGTGGGAATTTTCTTATCAATGCGCTGGGAGCACTGCTCGAAATATCAATTGGCAAAAATTTGTGGTAGCTACATACTACTAGAGTTTTATTAGCACAAAATTTGTCACGGAAATCGGAGTCGGAGCGACCGAGAATGGACCAACCCACCAACAGGAGGACACAAGCAGATCATATAAAATGCAATAAATTTTTACGACTTCATTTGGGGATTTCGTTCTTCAAACAGTTAGTGTTTAGGAATCAAAGAAAAATTTTAAAAATAGTACCCACCTTAAAATCAGCCTGTGGACTTTTCAAAAGTGTCCCAGGAGGATGTAAATAATTGTTAGAGTTGCACTATGATTTTTAAAAATTTTATTGGAAAAGGGAAATTTTACCCTTTAGTTTGGGAATTTTTTATCAATGGCCTGGGAGCACTGCTCGAAGTATTGATGTGCAAAACTTTGTGGTAGGCACATACAACTGGAGTTTTAAAAGGAATACAGCTCATTTGAACTACGGTTTACTGAAAAAATCGGTTAACTGAACCACAAAATTTGTCACGGAAATTGTTTTTCAATAAACCGAAGTTTGCTTAAGAGAAAATCAGAGGCCAACAAAAAGGAGTTTTTGATCAATTCTTGCTTTACAGGGAAAAGAATTTCCATTATTAGATTATTTCCCAAAATGTTTGTTTGCCCTAACATTTATTGCATATGTAGAAACATCACCTACCTCCCTGTAGAATTAAAACCCCACCACAATACCAGCAAATCAACTTTCTCTGCCATCAAATGTGTTCGTCCGTGAACTTCTAAATGACAACGTCAAGCAATCTTCCGACACCAAACAAAGGCAACCATATTCCCTATGGCTATATAGACAAAAGGGAAGGGAGTCCAAGTAACAAACAAACTCGCAAAGACCACCCAGAGCAAACGAGAAAATTGTTAAATTTACACGCCATTAAGTGATAATTAACGTAACAAGTGGTGCAAGCAAACACAACGCACTAAGCCACTGCATGGATATACGTATACCTTACACTTGATGATCGTGTTTGCACTATAGTCGCCATTTCTATTGCACTTTTTAATAGTATTATTAACATGGCTTTCTGTTTGAACAAATAGAAATAAAAGGACAGCAGTTCATTTTAGCCTTTTAACCCACCACCCAGAGAAAATGTCTGCAACACATAACCTCTAAAATTGTTTGGTGAAAATGCAATTAGAAAATTTAATCGTCTACGTAATGAGTTGCAATTTATTTGCTTTTGTGTTGGGCTGTACAAAAGGGTGGCACGAGTTGCTATAGTGCAGTTACATTCTGACGGAATAAGAGCCCTTTTCGTAAGTGTTTTTGTTTATCGTATTAATTAGGGAGAACTCATTTGAATGGCTTTGGAGTGTTACTATTATTTTTTAAAGAAAAACCGCATAAGGACAATATTCGAATGTGTAAGGAGATTAAGGCCCTCGTTTCCTGCCAGTACTATCCGCCGATTTGAAGCAACAAATTAAACAAAACAGAAAGATTTTTCAAAACGCCGGAATTATTCATTTATTTTGATTTTGGCATATTACTTTTTTGAATATTAACCGATTCAACTACGTTTTCTAAATGACCCCAAAAAGGACGACGGATTTTGTTAATTTTTAGAGTTATTTCGGTGCATTGAATTACTTCAACAAGCATACGATAAAATGATAAACATTCTTAAAAACCTCATCGAATTTGATACGAGTCATGGGTTACTTGTCAAAGAAAAAGGTAGAATCAGAACAACGCCATCTGTCCGTCAGATCCATAAACATTTTTTATTTAAACCACCTTTTCCTTTAAAAACTCAGTTACGTTTCGAGATGATTCATTCTCCTCTTTATCTGTGTCAAAAGAGCCGGTTTTTCGTAAACATTTTGCAATAAAGGTATTTTAGTAGAGTAATCGAAACCAATTCGATTTTCTTGTACGATATTTTTAATAGAAAATTGCGTACATAAACTTAACCCAATATCTCATACATTGCCTAATCAACAGCTTAAGAAACACTGTATAAATAATTAAACTGGTTACTAAATTAGACACGTCTTTTTACACAACTAGATAGATACCTCTTGTAACATATCGGGTAGGGCTCGCACGCAATACCTTTTCAGCCCTACGGACAAAAAGAGAAACGCAATAAAGTAGGTAGATTCACTTCGATTTGTCGTAATTACAATTTGAATTTCCCGGATTTTCCGCCCACTAAAAAAAAATAAAGAAACAAATTACAAAATCACGACTGTAATTGCGACACACCCTACATTAACTGACAGGCACTACAAGTCACCTGGCAACAATACGCAATCTGACTCATTCCCCGAATTGGCTCTCGCCCCCCCGCGCACACAAGTACTAAACTTAAAAGTCTCATAAACTATTTCACCATCAAGTATAGACTGCTCAAATTGTTGGTTTCTTTGTTGCGTAAGTCACATAAATTACAGTTGCCTATTGTGTTGCCATGCTACAAGATACAAATCACGTTTTATACGCACTTCATAAACAGTCCACAAAATCAACTCCATAACAATGCGCTTGTTACTATAATATTTTTACCTTCTTTTTTTTGTTGTTGGTTGGAAATTTGAACATTTTCAAATATCAATCAAGAAACGAATAGAAAATGTGATATTTAAAGAGCCCACCTCAACCTCTAAAATAGGTATATAACACGAGTATGTACTCTGCAAGTGTGCGTACATATGAAATGAAAAGTGAAAGTGGGCCTAGGCCTAGTTTCTATACAACCCACCTGTGACGGAGAGCCACTTCGACATGTGGGGGCACATAAAAATGTAGTAGAATTCGATGAGATGGGACAACATCAAACTGGAGACTGACAGAATTGGTTCGAAACCGGGCTTTGAGTAGGCAAAGCTGTTTGGGAAGTGAAAGCTAGGTTTTGACAAATCACAAGAATTCCTCTCCGGATCCTCGTTATTTTTAGTTGGTTTTTTTTCTGTTTCGTTTTACAAGGAAGCCCATTATGCTTTGATTACTGTGTGTTTAAGTATCATTCCCATAATCATGGGTAATTAAATATCAGATACAACAAAACATGGATGTGTGTGTGTGGGTCTAAAGTGGACGCATGTAAAACAATACGAAATGCAACCTCCGGCGAATATCATGGATATAATCATCATCATCGTCATCCACATTGCAGAAGCATCGTCATCCGCGTATTAGATGCGGTCTGATTGTTCGCTAATTCGCTACTGTGTGCTGCTTTTAAGAGATCTTTGCTGCGAGATAAATTTTAATAGTTTGAGATGCATTTCTATGTTTCGTTTTTTTATGGATTTTGATCCAAATGAGGCTTGTAGCTGGTTGCACTCTGTATATATACTGAGAGTACTGCTTGTAGTAGCAATTAGTGCTAAATTTATTGCAATAATTTGTGTTTAAATATAAATTTCGCATTTAGAGTAATTCGATGGTATACGATTTTGTTTATTTAATCCCACGCCGAGGGTTATCATTTACTGTATGCAAAAATTTGTTTTTCTAATCGTTGGTGCTTTGACTTTGGAACGTTTGCAGAGATATCACAGAAAGAAATGTTTTTTTTAATGTTTCATGTTCTTAAATTGCGACTTAGTTTTGTGTACGATTTGTAGTTTCTCTTTTAACATTTTCGATTCGTTTTGGAATGGAAATTTTGTAGGACAAAAATCGTGATGGAGGTCTTCTTCTACTCCCTTTTTGTAAACTGTGACCCACTGTTGGGCGCCACTTAATACAATTTCCGAATTTTAATGACACGCAGGGGAATATTTGCCAGAAAATATTAAAGAAAAACAAACAGGGAGCTAAAATTCAACAAGATACCAAGTGGTCCTAAAGGAATGTATTGACATCAAAAATTTGGCGTAAAGTAATTTCTACAAAATAAGCTGCATACTGGATTTTCTCCCATGAATCTAAAAAAAAGTGGGCCCATATTGAACACGTACAGAAACGACGAATGTGTTTAAAATACCCGATAGCAAAACAGCAAGTCACCTAACACCATTCACTGTTTCTGCAAAAGAACAGATACATTCCTAAACCTTTTTTAAAATAAATAAATAGTTGGAGCAACAGGTCTGTGGACCCTAGGCCAAGCTTCTCACAACCATTCGTTTTGTGTAAGTTTTTAATTTTTTTGGGACGAAATGAAGGGAACTTCAATTTTACGCGGAGTCCAAGCGGCTAATTGAGAAGCTCTTTCATGACAGTTTTACTCTCGGATGTTTGTCAGACGATCGCGAGATGTGGCGCAGTAAAAAACACCTTAAGATGTAATTTGATTCTTTCGGGAATCGAACTGGGGACCCCTCGCTTAGTAGTCCAACACACTGACCACTGCGCAACTAAAACACTAAACCTTTTTAGTTATTCTTATTATCAGAACCATATGTCCCTCAAAATTTGTCTATACCTAACTAGAATACCTATTTAGACAATATGAAGCCTCATGTTGGGCGCCACTTTTAGAACTTATTAAAATAAGCGGCCCCATTTTTAAATAACCCAAAATTGCAAATAAAAATGTTCCAAAAAAATAAAGATACATAGCCTCGGACGAAAAGACATGGAATTATTAAGGACTAGGCCTGAAAATATTTTGCGATGTATTAGGAGTTTAAAATAATGGTTTTTGCAATCACTTCCACGTTCATGTTTCCAAATTTTTAAGGGTCCATAAAGAACCCTATGGGCTTCTCAAAACCAGTAATTTCTGTTAAGTTTTACTTTTGAAACAAAATGAAAGAGGTTCCACGATTTATATCGAATCTAAAAGGCTGAACTGAGAAACTTTTCAGGAATTGTTATGCCCCAAGATGTTTGCAAAACGTTTTTAAATGGTCGCCGCATAAAAAAACATTAAGCTATAGGTACATTGAGGTTTTCCGAGGGTTAGAATATTGAGCGGAGACCCCCCAATTAATATACAGAAACGAATTTCATTTATAGTTATTCCCCTGTCACATTTGGACGTACAAAATCCTACCCTATTCGTAAAATGTCCATCAAAAAAATCTACAAATTGTATTCCTAGTCAATCCTGGCACTTGCAACGTAACCAATAACATTCCGCAATATGTACCTATTCCTATTTGACTTTGAGTAACGAATCAATATATGTAAAATGTGTGTTTTCATCAGATCAGCCCTATATCTCCCTCAAAATACATATCAACCTACCTAGTCGAAACGGAAAACCCAAACAAAACATTAATTTCCTACAAACACTCTTGCATGGCCAAAAACACCGGAGAATAAAACAACAACAGAAAAAACAACCACAATCGCATCCAAGAACACATGTGGAGATGGAGAGTATAGAAAAATCGAAAAACGGCAAAATAAAAACAAGAGAGCTAAGAAAAAGCTTTTTTTGCTCACTCACACGAAGCCATGGCTCTATTCGGTTGTGGTATGTGTCGCGTTTTTGACACACTCTCTGGCATAATATTGCCTGCAATTGCAAAAGATGTCAATATAGGCAAAGAGGCAGCCATTTTTTCAGCTATTGTTTCTGGCAATTCTAAAAGTACATTTTCAACGGAAATGTTTCTTTTCTTTTTGTATTTTTTAGCATTCGAATTTCGTAAAAATAGCGGAACGATAGCAAAGCTTTTTCTACGCCATCCCAATCGAACCTGAAAAAAGGTAAGACTCGTCAAGTTTAAGGTGCCCTTTAATGGTGTTCGTGTTGCTGGAACACACTCAATCGCGACCCCACCACCATCGCGCGCGCACTTATCCGACGCGACGGGGGGAGGGAATAACGCGAGTGCTGTATGTGGAGAAGAGAGAATCAACCGACATGCTGATAATTTTCTGTCTATGGCAAGTCTGGATTTCTTTTTTAAAATTGCCTCACGAAAAATAAACAACAACAACAACAAAGTAGGCGCGCGTTTCAATCTCATTAGGCCATGGTGAAGTTGGTTGGGTTGGAATTTATTTTTCTGTGTGTTTTTATCATGGTGGTAAGGAAGCTGTTTCTATACATCCGTTCTTAGACATCTCTGGCGTTGACACCAAATTTGAAAATTAAGGTAACTTTTGGCAAATTCGAGGGATAACTTTTCAAATATTTATAGAACTTTTACCGCTCTAAGGGGACAACTTATTGCATGGGGAGAACAAAGTGAATATGCGGATTTGTTGCTGAAGGCAGAAATCATCTTGTTGCTTCTTTTAAGACCAAGTTAGACACAGGCTTTGAATTTTTCATGCGGAAGATGGAGAGTTATGGATCATCATACTTTCGCGAACCTTCTTTTAGACGGGCGCCGCATTGAAAAACACGATGATGCATCTGTGGAGTCGAGGTAACATTTACTACGCAAGACCTAACTGGCCACCTCTAAAATAAGTACTTCTTCGACGATCCTAACCAATGTGTCTAAAAAGTTATACTGCATCAGCAGCTCTTAGTTTAAAGGTTCAACTTTTGAATTGCCAACATCAGGTGTGAATTATACTCAATTGTGTCCTTGCTTTTAGCAGAGGCAGCAACCTTTATTTCCAATAAACAGGACTTGACTAAAAAAATTGTCGCCAGCCCACATTTCGAACAAAGTTGTGATGAGCGGTTTCGGAAATGCACCCACTCTTTCCCCCACAGTAGAGAAAGATCGATTTTTTTCCGTTTCATAATCCACATACCTTTCTCCGGACCATAAAAGCACTTCCCATGAGCGAGCCAAGTTACATACCAACCACCTGAATACAAGTTTGTTTTTGTATGAGTCACAAGAATTTTATTTAACTACTTTTGCCTTCTGCAAGCCTTTTCAAGAAACACTTAAAGTCTACTGCGCAATCCGTTCTTGGCAATCTGGTTAGTCCGATTGCTGCCAGATAGATTCTTCTGACACATGCCTTAATAAGACCAAACAGAAAACATATTTACGATACGCGGTACAGTCTCCTCGTGGATCTAACCACTTCATTTGCAATCACCAGGACATTCTTTAAACGCAAATTGCCGCATACCGATTTCCGACATTCAGCGCGACAACACACAATATCAAGAGTGTATACACAATTAATCGATAATCAAAATATTCATTCATTATTATTCATTTATGCATTGCTTACAAAAGTTTAAGTATCAATTTTCAAAATATCGAAAATAAATAAGGTACAGCGAATTTGCATGCGCACACGAAAAGTTCGTGAAGAGACTGTGAGATCTTTAACATGTGTACATGAAAATGGAATTCATTCAAATTTTCACAACATAACCCGACCGATGGCGCCTGACTAATTTTTTTTTAGGCGTATATCTTCTTTTTGTTTAACATTTCTTTTCGTTGAATTATTGGTTGCAACCGCTTTTTTTTTTTGATTTTTGGCCATCAGGTTGTTTGTTGTCAATACTACGTGTTTAAGTGACCGCTTGCCCAATCGATTTGCATTGTAAATTGACGCTGGCGCGCATGCTTAAGTTAACGAAAAATGCAAGAAAATTGACTATTTCAAGTGGACGTGTGCAGTGTGGTGGCAACAAGTTTATTTTTAGCTAAATGTCAAAGTGCTTAGCAAATTAAAAAAAAAACGGTGTGTAGATGTGATAAGCACTCTTCCGTTGTGATCTAATTTGGTTTTGGTCGTATGGAAATGGCTTGTAGGGGTTTAATTCAAAGTACTAAAAGTGTACTAAATTTTTAAAAGACACCTTTGACTGTAAATAATTGAAGGAACTACTAACTGTTCCTTTGAGAAGCTTTAGATATTAGTACTAAAAGAGTACTAAAACAATTTAATGAGACTGAAATGATCAAATTTTGCAACACATTTCTGTTTGAATATTGTAAAATTTAAGCTAAAAGCTGAAATGTTCAGGTATTCCATAGAATTGAGCCTAAACGCCATTAACCAAAGTGTTTGGAAAACTTTTAAAAATGGCACGTACAAATGAACACATAAAGAAAAAATAAAAACTCTTGTTTAATGTCTATTTTATGACTCAACTACGATAGAGCATGAGCAAACGTGCTATTGTACTATGCGTAGGTACATGTATGTAGAATTGTGCTGACTTGATTGAGTCATACTGATGAGTTCTCAAGACATGCTTTATGCGAATTATGTACTAAATTTCAAGGTAAATTGCAACTTTATGTGAAAAACGAACGACCAAACGCAGTAAGCGTCTTATTTAGCATTATAGCTACGCTCCTGGTACATCAGGTGTTAAGAAAAATAGTACTAAAAAGTACTAAACACGCATAAACTTCCGATTCTTCATAAAATACACATCTTTTCTATTTAGTACTAGCAAGCGTTGCTCTAGCAGAACTATGGATCACTTTTTGAGCCTTATTTTTAACATCTATTTGAAATATTTTTTGTAGGTCCGACAGGTATATGGGAGTTTTCGTCAATGTGAGTTGAAAAATGACAGACATCATTACTTGCATCAGTTGAATATTTATGTTACTTTTTTTGTGAAAACTTACCCTGCATTTTCGGCTGCAGCAATTGACATGTGGGGCTCATCTGTTAGCTGCAGCGTAGATAGGCCCTGTGGAGGCGCTTGAGGAGCAGAAGGCCGCTCCGTGGTCGCTGTAACGCCAGCCACCTGAAACAACAAAAAACGAACACCAACATGTTTATTAAAGTCGCCAAATTTCCACGATTAATTCAAATCGATTTCATTATAGGTAGATAAACACAGATACACCCAAAAAGCACACAAAAAAAAAGGTTAACCCAACCTCACAACAAAAAAAAATAAAGTAAAACACATAAAACATGAAAATTCAGAAATTAAAATATCAAATGACATGAGAGGAATATCCAGGCAGCCGCCAACATCATCGCCATCGTGTTTGCCTTCATTACTACGAAGATGATGTATCTCTCTCTCTAGCTACTCTATATATATGGGGATGTCTTTGCCTGCCAACAGCCATCAAGTGTACAAAGTATCTAGATACATTAACTAAGTAAATATGTATGCATAGATAGATGGATGGCTGCGATGTGGATGGAGTCAAGATAACCCTAAGGCGGTTTGCTTGCGACACAAGAATTGTGCTTGTCCCCCGAAAAATGTACCCATCTGTGAAAATTAATTTCGACGTTTCTCATTTTGCTCTTCGTTTTTTTTTAGTGAATGCTCTTCATCCTTAACCATTCATTTATTGACAGGCAGTCATCTCATAACATAAACCAAGTGGCAATCCTACCATACATACATAGCCATACTCGTACACGTACAGCTACTGCACTCTTGTTTTGAAGATCGACGGCTAAAAAATAAAAGAAACGAAAAAGTTCGCTGAGCGCTTGAAAATTACTTTCATCACACTTTCATGCATTTCCACTTTTGTCTTGAGCTCGAAAATATAAAAGTAAAGAAAACCCCATTGCTGCGAAGGATGTGTTCCAAGACAAAAGGCACGTAAACCAGAAAAAGCTTCCACAATCTTCCACACCTCCCGCAATAGAGATATATGAAAAATAAAACAAGGTGAGTATGCGAGGAGATTGAGACTCCTGCATGCGGTTGAGAGTAGCCTATGCAGGAGTAGTATCTCAAAGACACAATATGGACTATTTAACGGACCGTTTAAAGAGATGCCTTTAAGACAGTTTCCCCCTTAGAGTTGTACACTTTCTGTTTGCAAGAAATAGTTCGTACAAGGAAGAAGGGGATTCCTTTGATGTTTCCCTGCGTTGGCAATTTTTGGTTTCACAGATTCTCAACATTTCAGCAAGCGTGTAATGACACTTAATGCCTGTGTTTGGTTTGCCATGACGATTCCTGCCAACATAGGCAATTTAACTACAAAGTACGTGTACATGGGATTGTTTTTTGTTCGTTTTATGATTTAATTAAAAGTCGACAGTGAGAGTTTTTTTTTTTAATTAGGTATACACGCTTAAACTTGTATACACTTGAAGCAAATACACTGCGGCCTAATTTTAAATAACAGGGCAATCAGATAACTTCAGTTGATGTAGGTAAAACGAAGTCGAACAACACTCACGTTGCCTTGGACTAGGTACTCTAATTGGATACAAAATTTCATTTAAACTTTTAAAATAACTTCGTTCAATGATTCTCCATATTTTGTTATACGTAGTTTTTGGAGAGTTTTATAAAAACTAATTTTAGAATACGCAGTGACATGATATTCACATTTAGAACTCGCTTTTATTTTTTTGAAAAGGCAAAGACGAAGTTTTCAAATGAAAAATGTATATAAAAAGGTTCGTCCCGGCCTGTATTGTAATCAACATTTCAAAAAGTGGCCAATTTACAGTAGGACTGGTGGAAAACTGTAGCTGTATCTTTTGCTTCAGGGTAAGATTTACGTAGGAAGTGGCAATATGCTTAGATTATCTTTGACGCAAACTGCTTTTTTCACTTAAATTTTCTTTAAATCGATTTATATAGTTTTAGTACATTTTTAGTACATTTTTAGTACATTTTTAGTACATTTTTAGTACTAATTTAGTACACTTTTAGTACTAGATTTTTAAGTTATCTACGACTTAAAAAGGTAAAATGAGTACTTCCAAACAAAAAGTTTGCACAAATGGAAAGAACCTACGATTTTATACAGTATGTTAGGCAGGTTCTCCACACATTGAGAAAAAAAATTTGAATTTTTGTACTATCTGAAAACATATTGATAACGCGGTAATTAGTTCAACACACTAATTAACTCTCCAAATCTGTTTTTGTTTCAAAACTATTTTAAGTCACACAAGAGGAGGCATCCGCGCTGCAGCTCATCCCCCCACTTCAATACATGCATACGATGTTCATGTCCTCATCGTGTTGGCAATATTAATTAAAAGAAATATGTATCAGTCCAATCAATTCATATTCCTCTCCGTAATCCCCAACAACATACAACATCCCATCCCCCGACCAAATCTACTACATTCAATTCAAAATCCACAGATAAACTTGGCATTCATCCGTCACAGCTGACTGCGCACAAAATTACAAAATATAAAGAGCGACATGCCTATACGGTTATAGAGGTGTATCCACAGACTCGTATCTCCTTCTTCAACTATCGCATACAACAGGCCAACCAAAAAAACAGAAAAAAATGCAGCAGCAATTTGCCGGCTACGACCATGAATGCAAGTTTTTTAGTTTTTTTTTGTTTCGTATGCTGCGTTTCCTTTGCACACTTCTACCTTCATAATCTGCCTCTATCTTCACCTCATGCCGTTGTAATGTGCATCATATGACAACACAAGAAAATAAAATAAAACACGTCAAATTAAATGCAACACCATTGCATTGGCGCACATCACATCGCCGGCCGCCGCACAGCCCCAACCCAACCGACAGCCACCGCAGCAGCAGCAACCAGCAACAACAACAACGGCAAACTGCAATCCAAAAAGGAAAATTATGCTCATTTTGTAGATAATGTATCTTTTTTTCTTTTTGTCAGCCGTGCTGTGTATTTTCAAACAGTACAGCAACACACATTATACTTAATAATAATGCATGCACAATTGGGATATATATACACAATATTCTCCGTGCATTGTACATGCAGTTGAATGAGATTGCCACGCGTACACAAATTTAAATCTCTGATCCATGTTGCTGTAAACAAAACTGTTGAACTAGCTCATCCCGCAGCAAAAAAAAATCAGAAGAGAAATGAGAAACTACCATTGGAGGAGTGATACAATTATAGATAGAAATGTATCTTATTGTCTGTGTGTAGTGACACATAGTATTGAAACCGTCGATCGATTCGCCGGTAGGTAGCTGTTTCGTTGTGATACCGGCCGAAATGAATGAGATCCAAAGGAAGCGATAACACACGACACAGCAAAAGAGAGATCAACTTAATAACACGTCCTCCCTCCGACATATTTCTTTCATTTTCTTCAGTTTTTTTCCCTCACCCAAAAGTAATTATTCATACTTGTTGTTATTGTTGTTGGTGTGCCTGCTCATTTGTTTACCGTTATAAATTAGCACACAACAACGATGACGATCAGCAGCACTCTTCACATAAATGTATATGTAGAAAACGATTCACCTCAATGTTCTATGAAATAAAAATGTTCATAGGTAATTGTGTGGCATTGCCATACTTGTATGTAATATTTGCTTATGATTAGTGAAGTGAGTAATATAGCAATTATTATCGTGTCGTCGACAGAGCCGCCAACTCAACTTGCACTGACAAAATAAAAAAAAACTAATGAGAAAAGATTCTGTTTTCCTGCCGAACAATGGAAGTGAAAAAAAAAAGTTATAAACCTGACCTTGTTTATAAAAAAAATTGTCCGAAGGCAATTGTTGTATTGATGGTTTTTTTTTATTATATTTCGGTTAATGGAAACTTTTTTTTTCAGTATTTTGTCTCTGGGTGAGTAACAGCGAAATTAAGCAGTAAAATCCGCCTTTGAGCGAGGTTTTTGCTAGATTCTGAAATTACCGACGTTAAGTTTTGGGTGTGGGATATGTTTTTTTTTTTTTGTTTGGGACTGATAATTGAAGTTGCGGTAGGTTGGTGTGGAGAGACATTTTTGGGGGATAGCCCGACTTTCTTCGTTTTGTTTGTTTTGGCAGTTTCAAGGTTTTTTTTTTAAGTTGCTGTCGTGACGAATTTTTTTCGACACATATTCGGTTTGTAAATAAATTGTTGACACATTGGGCCTAATTTTGTTTTCCTTTTTATAAAATAAAGGACTCCCTTAACAAGTCTGGAGTAAAACTGAAACCACAGTGCAAATCAAAGTGCGATCGAACTAGTGTCGTTTGTAAGAAAGTCGATGACATTTTCGCAAAACTCTTTAAAGCGATTTATATAGTTTTAGTACATATTTAGTACATATTTAGTACTAATTTAGTACTAATTTAGTACATTTTTAGTACCAGCTTTTTAAGTTATACACGACTTGAAAAGCATAAAATGAGTGCTACTAAACCAAATATTACGTATACCCTTCTAGTTTTTACACGAATAGAAGGAACCTACGATTTTATACTGGCAGGTTGTCTCACACATTGGTTAAAAAAAATACAGGATTTTATACTAGCTGAGTATATACTGATAACGCGCAAATTAGTTCAATACACTAACTAACTTTGGCTGCTCTCCAAATCTGTTTCTGTTTCAAAACTATTTTAAGTCACACAAGAAGAGGTCCGCATTGCATCCGCGCTGCAGCTCATCCCCCCTTCAAAACACGCATACGATGTTTATGTCCTCATATTCCTGTAATCATAATAATAATCCCCAAAAACATACAACATTCCATCCCCCGACCAAAACTAAAACTACAGTGCAAATCAAAGTGCGATCAAACTGGTATCGTTTGTAAGAAAGTCGATTCCTCGTTTAATTCAGCGAAAACATTTTTTTATCGTGTATGGGACACTTAAGACTGTGAGGTATGTTGGGATTTTAGAAATTACCTTTTTTGTCCCTAAAAATTGGTCTACGCAAAAATTAGCACTCCATCCAGAGTAGGATGCAGTAAGAAAATCATTTCCAACCCAACTTTGCATCGTTTAAAGTTTGATTGCACACTGCAGTCCATTACCGATTTGGCAATATTTAATGCGATTGACATTACGACTATTTCAAAACTTAATTTTTTCTACATATTTTATTTTATTTTATTAATAGCCATGCACAATATGCCATCCTCTTACAACCAACAGCAAGCGGTACGTGCCCGCATACCGTCAACAAATTTATTCAAATAGAAAAAATTACGACAAATTTCCTGAATGGACAAAAAAAAACGACGACAAACCATGCAGACTTGTAATGAACCGCTTAGTATGCATATCATTTTTTATAAAAATAAAAATACGAAAAAAAAATTATAATAAACGCGAAACCGTTTTCTACTATCAGCACCGTCACATCGACGAGTGTATTCGTCATTAAAAATGCACACACTGTACGCTGCTGTTGCGTTTTAGTTGTTTCTTGCACATTTATTCCTTCTTCGTGGATTGGCAACATGCTATACATCCGTCGATGGTAGAAAGACCAAAGAATAAGTACATAGCGGTTCTATGCCGCTGCAACTGCTACAACTGCAAGTATCTATATATATGCTTAGGCGCATGGTGCGCGCAGATATACGCCGAGCGCACTTCTTCTGCGCCACCATCAGCTGAAGATAAAGTTTTTTTTTTGCATTTACAAAGTCTGGCTTTTAGAAATCTTTCCAAAAATGTCTATCCAACTGTAGGGCAAAATGTAAATATTTTCGGATACACGCAGGGCACGGACTTAGCACCTTCGTTGTTCGTTTCCTTCTTTGGTGAATACTAAACGGTGATTTAGCCATTATAATAACGGTGAAATGTGCAAAAAAGATACACCAACAACAATACAATCACTTCTGCGCGCTCTCGCGCGTTTTATGTTGTAATAATCGTGAGGCAACACACAAACAAAATAAAAAAAATCAAAGTTTGTACCTTCGTTAAGAAAAAAAAAAACACCCATCCACACACAAGAGCCTCTCTGTCCAAGCAGCAAATTGAGTTGTTTAGATATTTATGCATTTTCGCCTTCTCCTTCTTTCACTGGATATACAACTACAAAATGTTCGTCATTCTTTTTGCTTGTACATTTGCCTTTGGCATGTAAAAATTCTAAGCTTTGGCGCATCATCTCACTTAAAATGCAATGGTTGTCGGCTTATACTCTACTGCTGAGTATAATGTGGCGTTTTGAATGTGCAAAAGGGGAGATTTATGAATTTCTTCCGTGATTACGTTGGAATAGGTTTCTTTTCTTTTCTCGTTTTTTTGTTTTAGGTGGAATTTGTGGCGTATGTATGTCGAAAAGTCAGGGGAATACCGATGGATACGAATGTGGGTTTGCTGGAGCTGAGTGTTTTAAGTGACTTTGGAAATAATTTATTGCATCCTATTGTGCGAACTTTTCGCGATGGGTGGGTTTTCCATATTGGGAGGACACGCCTTCGTATTACAAAATGTAGAACAAAAAGGTATGAATGAATTTTTGCGATTATACAACTTGATATTGGAAGTTCATAATGATAAGTTACCAATGATCAACAGAAAAACAAATGATCAACCGAAAAATAAATGATCAACAGGAAAATAAATGATCAACAGGAAAATAAATGATCAACGGAGAAATAATCAAGAGAAACAAACGTAATGATCAACAGAAAAATAAATGATCAATAGAAAATTAAATGAACAACAGAAAATGAACAAAAATGAATGAAATTAATTTTGATATTATACCACTTGATATGGCGAGGTCATCATGATAAGTTAGCAATGATCAACAGAAAAACAAATGATCAACCGAAAAATAAATGATCAATAGAAAATTAAATGATAAACAGAAAAATAAATGATCAATGGAAAATTAAATGATCAATAGAAAATTAAATGATCAACAGAAAAATAAATGATCAATGGAAAATTAAATGTTCAATAGAAAATTAAATGATCAACAGAAAAATAAATAAGAAGAATAAAAATATAGGAGACAACATTTAACAGAAAAAGTGTTTGATCAGAAAAAAAATACTTTAGGACCAAAAAATTGAGAAAGAAACATATTTTCTGACACAGAATCATTGCGTTCGCCGATTTGTCTAGCTCAGCCTTCGCAAAATAAAAATACAACTAAAGAACGCCCATGGTTTAATTATTATGATAAAGTTTCTATACGGATACAATCACAGGTCCCTACAGGTAAAGTGCTGCGTTTTATTTTGTGTCTTACTGCCTCATTTTTATTTAAAAACTTCTAGACAAAAATAGAAATCTAACAAGACACATTTTTAAAATCAATATCTATCCCGAAATGTAGTATTCTTGCTGAGCAGCCGGCCTACACATCTGTCAATCGGCACATCATTCACCAGCTCATTATCGGCTTCTTATAACAATTATGTGTACATAATTGAGGCTTTTCCACCGCGTCCCGGATGGGAACGTATCTAATTAAATGCTAAGCTAACCACAGCCATAAATCATTACTTTGGCAATTAATGAATATTTTTCTATCGCCATCTTTTAAGAAACAAACAAATGTCTTTCAGTAAAATCCATTAAAAACTATAAGTTTTTTTCGCATACACACACCTCTTCGCCGGCATGACATAAGGCACCGGCAATTCACCGACCCCCACAGTACATCAGTAATTTTGCTTCATGATTTTAGTACTCGGTTAGAAAGGGAGGCCACGAAGGCATAAAAATAAAGATTTTAAAGCAAAAAAAATTTAAAAATTTAAGTGATATTTTCTTCTCGGACAGAATATACTAGTCATAGTTTATTTTGTCGTTTAGGCTTCATTAACATTTGAAAATATGAACAAAACTCAGAAAGCAAATGAGCATGTTAAAGAGTGGAATTTTTAATGGGTTCCATGCGAAAGTGAGTGGTCTGGTGACTAAACAAAACTGTCTTGAGATGAGAATTTTGTTTATTATACAGGGGATATTCATTTAGTAGGGAATTTTTGTTCTAAAAAAGTCTAGAGAGCGAAAGTAATTAAAGAAGTAAGTCTGTTTTTAATTGCGATAGCACATTTAGGTAAAAGTCAATTCGGAAAAAGACAGTGACAATTTAAAGCCATAACCGATACTTTAATAAAATTTGCAAATAAATGGAAATGTAAAACTCTATCTGTTAGTGAAGTGTTAAACTACTTTTAGTATTGCTTTCATTTTTCACTAACAGATGGAGATGCTGTCGCTAGGTCTCTAAGACCTTTTTTTCCTTTGTTTTAGCTACGAATGTTAAATAATTGTTAATTTGATGACTTTTTCAGTGGAGATCGACAGAATTTAACACCCGTAACTAAAAAAATGTTTACAGTTTCCCTTTTTCAAAGACCTGTGGTTGAAAACATTTTACTCCTACAGCGTGTGCATCAAAGTACTGTGGAAATGAATCTACTTACAAGTCTGTAATTATCAATCCCTTGACTTTCACCCAACAAAACATGTTCACAGTTTTTTGTTTGTTGTTGTTTTTGTTGTAACACTATCGACAAGTACTTGCGAAAAGACATCAAATTTAATTATGCGTCTTATTTAGCTGTTGCTGAAATCGGCTACCCTAGAAAATCCCTTGGCTTTTGTTTCGGTGTTGGTATCGTGTTGCATAATTTCCCTTTCAGCTTATTTTTCTCATAATAACAATAAAAAGAAAAATTACAAAATTTTCTCGTTACAAAGGGAAAAATCTGCATACGGCGACAGCGAGAGACAGAGATACAAAGATAGATAGATTCATCTGTATTTCCCTGTTGCAAAGATGATTCTGTTTTTTTTCTTTTGATACCTATGTGAGATAAATAAAATAAATAAAAAACAATACACGCAACACCAGCATGTAGAAAAGACGAGAATGTGGAATATCTGTGATGTATCTCAAAGTTGATTAATCCAATGAAACTGACCTCAGAGATTTTTTTCTTCATCTCGTTTGCTGTACGAGTGTATACAAAAAATGTTCACATTTTTATGGTTTCATTACACAGTTTTATTTATTGTTATTGTCTGCGAGCATTTTTATCGCTGTAGTGTTAAGGGAAAGGTTTTTTTTTTCGTTTGTTTGTTTTTGTGGCAAATTTCAGTTGCAAGGGTAATTCAATGAAAACTGTGTATATGGTAAAATTAATTTTTTTTGTTAATTAATGCATTTCTTTGTTGAATTTAATTTTATTTTGCCGATGACACCGAACGCACGACAATGAAAATTGTGTACGTATGACTAAAGAGAAGGGGGCGACGATAAAGTAAGTCATGCGTGTGCTATTCTAGTTGAGGTGTAAATTGAAATTTTAATTTTCGCACGTGCTGCTCAAGGCAAGGGCTACAAAAGCGGTGAAAGACGGAAGATTGGCACACAAATTGACGCTATATGTGCGAGCGATTGTACATTTTTTTCGAGTTCTAGGTACGGGTATATCATGCGGCGATAAATATCGCTGCCAAGGGGTTGAGCGTTGAGGGCTTAGCCAGGCTTGGTGCTTGCCAGTTGATTTATTATAGTTTTGTAATTTATAATTTGCATTTTTTTGTTGTTTTTTACTAATTGGTAGTTTTGTTAGTCGCGGTGGGATGTGTACGGGTTTTTTTGTCTATTTTTTTTCTCACACAGAGATTGGTGGTTAGGTAATAGATTTTGTTCTGATTTATTGTAGGCAATTTTGGTGACAGGTGGTGAAACATGTATGTAGTTCTAAATAGGATTTAGATTCGATGAGGAAAAACCCCCCAAAAAACAGACAACATAACTATAGGCAATAAATAACGTGGAAGGTTAACCTTTCATCAAGAAAACTTCGCTATTGTGAATTCGTAAAATTTTTCATGGTCTCTAAAATAGCTTAGAAGTTGCTAGAATCGCTTGAACTAATAGATTGTCCCTGCGCAGTTTATTTAAATATTTATTTTTAAGTTTCAAGGTACTCACAAGTCACAATGGCCAATATGATCAAATTAAATTACCTATTGTGACCTAAGAAAAGAGAAAAACGCTCATTTGGTGAAAATTATTTGCAACGTCTTAAAGGCTGTTGTGGGAACTGTCAATTCCTTTTAAGTTACCAGGAACTCACAATGACCAACATTTTCAAATTAAATTACCTATTGTGACCTAAAAAAAAATCTTAAGAAAAAACGCTCATTTGTTGAAAATTATTTGCAACGTCTCAAAGGCCAGTGTTGGCACTGTCAATCCCTGGTTCATTGACCACAATAAACCCTGACAAATTTTTTATGCGTTCTTACCCATTTCAGACTATAACTTCTATTACTACATAATTTGATCACCATTCTCCCTGTGCTCGAGCACTGATCACTTCTATTATCACTATCATCATCATCATCATGAGGTCCACTTGATGAATAATTCATTCAAACAAATCCAAAATGTGTCGAGCGGCAAAACAAAACAAAAAAAGAAATAAAGAACGAAACAAAACGCCTCAGAACCATAGACAACATTTTGTAGCAGATTCGTGTATAAAGATATTTTACTCGATTTTATCTACAAATTCAATCTTTTGTTTGTTTACTGTTCAGCGAAGCATTTGAAATGTTAATTGACTACTACATTGCTTTTTTTTTACTTGCCTTCGTTTCGCTATTTATTTCTGTCTTAATTTTTTTTTAAGGGAAACCACTGCGCACAATTTGTTGTGAGCTGAACAACAATGAACAAACATTTTTTTTTTGTAAAGAATTTAAATAAACAAATATTAAAATTATGGAGATTTTTTTTTGTTCAAGAGGAGAGCGGGCAGATAAATAATACCTTTATTTGGCATTTTAATCCTTTTGAAGTAGGTACGTGTACTTAAGTGTTTTCAGTGGCTGAGGTTTTCGATTACAAATTTTTTTCTCAAGTATTTAAAAGAATTGTTGTTTTATCCATAAGATCAAATGAATTGGAAAATAGAGGCTTATTTGCTTGGTGATCAAGAAATGTGGTCAATCGTTTCTGGCTGTGATGAACAGAAGGTACATACCGAAGATCAATTTGGGTAGGAATAATTCGGAACTGGAAATTAAAATTCAGAGAAAATTTAAGGACAGTCCTATATTTTTTGAAGCGCGCTAGACCTCTCGAAGTGTACGACAAGAGCTTGAAAGGAAATCTGCATTAAGTACCCAAATACACAGTAAATGGTTGGTGTCCTTGATAGTGGTTTGAGAATTTAATAATTTTTGTTTTGGCTTTTACGATTTAACACAAAGTCCGCTGGGACTATTTCTGGATGATTTTGCTCAAATACTACTTGAAACACCAAATGTGACAGGTGAAAATACGTATTTCGGGACGTATTTTCTTCAGATACGCTTTTAAAAACCTAAAATCGAATGCACAAACCAGAAATCCAACAAGACTGACAAATTGAGTGTTAATTAAAGTCAAAGCATCGCTTAAATAAACCCATCCTAGTGAAACTGACATCTAGAATGTTGACAGCATAAGCCAACGTCATTCCCAAGCCTAACTTCTCACTACCATTCGTTTGCGTGTGTGTTTTTATTTTGTGCGACGTATGGAAGGACCTAGAATTTTATGCCGAGTCTGAGCGGATGAATTAAGAAGCTCTTTCATGACATTTATACTCTCAGATGGAGATCATCGAATCTGAGACCTCCCTTACAGTAGTCAAGCACACTAAGCCACTGCGTCCGTTTCATTTATACCCATAAATATTCACTGAAACATCAAGCAGCCATTTATAAGCACGAATGAAAGTGTAAGCAAGTAATTTAAATTAGAAGAATATGGAACAATCCAATGCGCATGTGCAAAAGGCAAACTGCGATCTAGTCATTCAATTATCACGAAAGGGAGAAAGGAATGCTTTCTGTGATCGTGCGTTAAAAAGTCCCATTGGTTTCGAATTGAAAAGAACTACATGTGGGGAGTAAAATCGATCTGAATTTGAATTTCTCATTTAAAAGTTTATCATCAACCAATTCTTCGACAGATGCATTTTACGTGACCAAAAAACCAGTGCAAATTCCACTACTTTAAATAGATACATCAGCGCAGTGCCTTAAACCGGTTTAGAACACCAATCTAGTGTCAAATGTGATAACTAATCATGTGAACTGTCATATTTAACGCACATACGTATGCACATACATGATGGCATTTGACTGAAAATAAACGTAAGAATCTATAAATAATTGGCTTGATTGCAAGAGAAACCATTTCTTATTATTTATTGATTCTAATCATTATCGTACTTTTGTATACGGTCCATCGAAACGAATGCGGAAAAGAGAATTACGGATCAAGACGGAAAGTAAATAAAATTTATATGTACCTAGGCCGCTCTCGTTCACACTTAATATTATTAAGTTTTTCAAGTTCTTGCATTGTTGGTAGTCGCACTGGCTATACGTGAACCGAAAAAGGCCAGCATTAACACCGCGCACACCGGTCATACAACAATTAAACAAATTACGTAGAAAAATTCTTAAATAACAAAAAAAAAATACCTACCTACCTACGAAACTGAGCAACTTTTTTTTATTTTCAAGGTTTCGAGGACATTGACGTTTGGCTGCTGCCGCTGTTGTTGTAGCGGGCACACAGTCACAGCCCAACAAAACAAAACCACCAACACAGTTGAGGGAAAAAATCCGGAACCAATACGATTTTAAAATATTATTTTATCTTATGTCAGCGCGTCAAGTCAGTGTCGTTCGTCGTTCTGTTGTGTGTTGAATTTTTGTTTCCATTTTTTTTTATTGGCAGCATCTAGTTTAGTTTAAAGTTCAATTGACAAATACAGCCCCCGCACTGGAGCTCGGTTTTTCGCTCAGGTAGGTAACTGTAAAGTGTCGAACAACGAAAATATTATCATGACATACAATTCGTCACATTATAATTAGAATCAAATAGAGGCAAAGCCAAAACGAGTGGAAGAACGAACGCATTTGTGTAAATATACCCTCTTTGAAAGTCGTTGGGGTTCTACTTGCGCCGGCCGTGCCGTGTCGTTATTCTCCCACTGTTGGGTAGTGTGTGTATAGGTATGTACGGTTTGTATACACATTTCCATTTCATCATTATTTTCACTTCACATTTATATTTAATTTATTTCACTTCGTTTCTTCTTCCGCCATAGCGTAAGCGCACGCCGTTCAGCAGCGTGAGCTTGTGGAACACACGGTTGTGTGTGGAAACGAGCGGCGAATGTCATGTGTGGCATGAGAGAGTGGAAGAACAAAATGATGTGTAGATGTGATGGAATTCTCGTTTTTGTCAGTTTTATGCCTTGATGTTGTTAATGGTGGTGGTGGTGGTGGTAATGGTGGTGCTGGCGCTGGTGGTAGAGGTACTGCAAGGGTGGGTAGTGTGTGGTAAGGGCAGCGGGATTGCTGAAGTGGAATGCACTCGGTAAAATTGTACGCTTTAGCCTTTTGCGATACAAAATTTACTTTCAAATAAGACGTTTACAAACGCGATTGGGTTAATTGTTGTTGATGGGTTAAATATTTCAAAAGATTTTGTTTTTTATATAAACAAATGAACAACTGAAGGTGACATAGTGGGAAAACTATGTGACCATAGAGGGGATTAGATGTCACTTTCGTTTGAAACGAGGTACCTATTTAAATCCATCGTTGGGCGCCATTTTTTAAGCAGCGGAAAGGTTATGAATCTATTTTTGATCTTTAAAGACGCAAAAATTAATAGTTTTCAGATTAAATGGTTACTAAAGGAAAATGAACTGTGCTGAGGCAAATATAGGGCGTCAATATTTCATACTGAGTTAGGTCAAATGTTGGGCGCCATTTATTTTACACATTGTGTAAAAGGTTTTTACACAACAACATAGATAATAATGAATGAGAGGTGTTACCAAACGCTGAAGAGGTGGATAGGACAGGACTAGCTATTAAGTACTGATTTGTGTCCACCATTGGGCGCCAATTACGATTCAACTACGAATTTAACAGCGATTCAATTTTTGGAGAAACGCATCACACCGCTTAGCACACTGCAATACTTCTTTCTATTTATTTATGAAAAGGGAAAAGTATTATATCGAACTTGGTTAATAAAATCGCATTACTTCATGGACTTAAAGAAGACCCTTTATTGGACATTTAAATAAAGTTGTGTGCCATCTAGATATAAGGAAAGTACCTTTGAATATCAAACGCAAATATTTGTAAACATATTTGCGATCACAGTAGCGAGAAGTCATAAAACGAAGACTTTCTGTCGTAAAGATGCATCTGCATGGAACAGATTTTGTATAGAGTAGGTTCAAGGTGCCATCTACAGGGAGAAATTTTAGAAAGGAAGTTACAAAACGTGTTTGCTTGAGTACACCAATCTTTTAAGGGTGAATGCGAAATATGCGCCTCTAACTTTTAAACGTTTTAGCGGCAAATTTAGCATGGTTTCTAATTGACGGCTCCAATTTTGTAGAAAACCATTTTCCTTACATTTGTACGAGTGTGCAACTCTTAGCCCCAAAAAGAACCACAAATATAACCCAATAGATGGGAAATAAATCAGTTCTTAAGTGTTTCTTCTGAATTATAATGCAAATCACTTGCCATCGACCTATTCTACTCTTACTCAGCTAAAAACAAGATATACCCTTGCTCCTGTTCTTTGCAAAATTAACCAATCACATAAATTACCATCAACATGTCATTATGAAGTTTTAAAATCAATATTCTTTGCAGCCACAAAACTCATTAGAAGATCATAAATAATGTCAGAAAAAAAAAAGAAATTTAAAAATAACTAAAACCTACGCCTTACGCAACTGACTCGTGTCATCTTTAACATATGTTTAACATAAACAAACGAAATCATTTTATTTATGAAATAAAAACGAAAACAAACCCATTTTTGGAACGTGTTTCCATTTGAGAATCGCAAACACGCTCCTTCGGACAATTCAAAACAAAAACAATTAACTTCTCCTCCGCCATGCCAAGTCTTAGTTTAGTTTTCTATTTTTATCACATTAGCAAAGCGAATATTTCATTTCTAGATTAGGAACTTGTTTTCTGTACAAAAATTATTAAAATTCAAACTGAATTCATATTAAATATAAAACAAAATGAGCAATAAAACTTTCAAAAATTATGCGTAACAATGCGACAATGATTGCATAATGTTTTTCGTTCTGTTTATGCGCCCTCCTTCAGTTTAACCATATACAGAGAGTAACTCTGAGTTACAAAGCATGAACTCACTTTAATCGTTTTATTGTTCTTTTGAAAGTTTCTTTCTTTTTTTTTTTTGGTTGGAGGGTGCACGGAATACAACACCAAAAAGTGCTTCTTTTTACGACTTTGCATGATGATAACTTCTCGACAGTGATTTGTTGTGTTTTTTTGGGCAAAACATGGACATGCATTATGTAATACCCTGATATCGTGTTAGACTTCAAAATCCCCCTTTCGCCCGAAACAGAACTGGACTAATCAAAAAAAAGTTTCTACGAATAAGTAACAAAATGTATCATAAAACACAACTTTAAGTACGACCACCACGATGCGAACGGCACAGCGCCACAGGGACACAGTGGTGCAATTGTGTGAAAAAGTGTCACGCAAATCGAGTTTGGGGTAGGTCCGTCATTTGATCTGCGTGTAGAGATGGAATTTTTTGAACTGCGCGCAGATGGTGATTAATAGCATTTAACTTCATTGATTGATTTTGAAAGAGTGCGTTTTTCTACTGTACATATATTCTTCTTTATCTCGCACTGACTGTGGCGCCATCTAAAGTGAAAAAGTTAAGAAAAGAACTAAAATTTATCTACAAGTTTGTCAGGGAGCTGCGCTCTTGAGAGAAGTATAACTAGGCACCGCTGCACAGTTTGCCATCGATGATTTTGATTTAGTTCATGACCTTCCAAGTCACTGTGCGTTCAAGGGTTGAACTAAGTGAACGACATGAACAAACTAGTTTAGTAGTATATACAAAAACGATCGCTTTTCCAACAGATTTTACACGTCGATTTTAGTATCTTTTACAAAGTTTCGTACTAGTTGAAACTGCAGCCCAAACAGACCTCGTTACATTTTTCCAAAGAATAATTACTTCCAGTGTATTCCACGAAATTTCAAAATGTCTTTCAAATTGAAGTTCGTTCCCCTATGAGCAGTAAATTTTTTTCTCACCTCACCAACAACCATAAAGATAATCTCCTCAATTTCTTAGTCACAACATTTTCCGCGATCGAAAAACAAATCCCAATTGACCACTGTACACGCCATATTCTAATACCAATCGAGCTGAATTTTGACAACGACCAAGACACGTTGTCCGTGTGCATGCCTATACCTATATCTGTTACGTATTTTGACGATTTCAGTGTTATTTATACTTTGATTTTCGGAGGATGACCTTGAAAAAGCTTTATCTAAAATTCGAGTGCAATCAACTTTTCTGCAATCTAAATTTTTCACAAACACACATAGAAATGTTTATATGTGTTTGTTGGTTAATAATTTTTCTATTCCACAGAATTATTTTGGCTGTTTTTCTTTCTTTCGATTTTTTGCGAGAATATCTTGCAAGAACAGAATAATTCTGTTCATAGTAGCAATAGGTTTTTGCAGGCGATTCAAATACTGGTCACCGTGTCGTCGTGTAGTATATACAAACAGGGGGTAAATAGGAATCAAATTCCAAAACGCAAAACAAAAAACAGGCAGTTGCTTGCAAATTGGTTTATTTTGTAGATTCGTTTATAGTTGTATATGTGGGGGGTTGATAGATACTTGAGCTAATAAAATCTGTTGACATTTTTAGTTTGCGATGGTTAAATAAGGTTTTCTTTTTTTATTTAAAAAAAAAAAGTATACAGTATATTCACAGATAGAATGCAATTGGTTATGTGTAAACCTCTGACTTGTTCTTCGCCTTTGGTTGACCTACGTTGAGGTTAACGATTGCCTAGTGAAATGAATTTAATTTTGATTTTCTAATTCGTTTTATTGTCGTGTGCGAGTGTGGATTTTTATTTTCTGTTAGAGTGATAACGGTCATAAGACATTTTTATAAACATAAAGTTTCTATTTCGGTCCAACAAAAATAGAGAAAGTGTGTTAGGGTCACCTGAGGTCTTATGGAGCTAAGACCCTTTAGCTGCAACAGCGGTTGAGAAAAATACTGTCCACCCCAGAAAATTGCCTCTCCTGTGATATAGTAGAATGTGCGCAATAAGCAATTTTTCCACTTGAGTAGAAACAACCTAGTACGTCCAAAAGAAAGAACTGATAAAGAACTATTTACTTTGGCTGTTCAATATTCGCCGATACAATAGGGGGACGTGTTCGCATTTCCTGTTCCCTCCTCATTCTTCTTAAAGAATCAAAATAAACAATCGCTTAGGATTTAGTACACGCCAGCTAAATTTTTTATCCACACAGCAGGCAGCAATAAAATTCCCAATTAGCTTGTCAGATACGAAATCACATCCATGTCCTTTTGAATTAGCATAACAAAAATAAACAAGAACAGAAAAAAAACGGAAAAAGGAAACCCGACACTGAAATTGATGAAAAAAACAAATAAACGCCTGTCAGACAAACGCAAATTTCATCGTGATAAGTGCGCGCCCACAGTTGGATTTGAATTTGGTCTACTTACAAGTGTATGCAGATTATGTTTTCTTTAAATTAATAAACATTTTTGCTAAGGGACTTTATACAGCCTTTTGAAAGGAACAATATTTGCGCTTATTTTTTTTTTTTGTTTGTCGAGCACATGCCCAACAGGAAGATCACAAACAGATGTCGGCTCCAAGGAAAACAAAAAAAAATGCAGAAGCGAAGCAGGGAGGGATGATAATAATACCCCAGACATATTTTGTAAATCGAAGGATTTCCTTTTCCGTGTACCCATACCATCAGTTCGAGGTACATAAAGTACTGTCGAAGGACTTACTTGGCTCCTTGAGGATATAGATACTCGTATCCTGCAAAAGACAGCAGCGAATTGCTTTGGGAACATATTAAAAAAAAACGATTTCAGGTGGTGAAGCTATTGGCGTGGGGTCAGACTTAGAATAGAATCATGTAGGCACTAGATGGGGGCGACTTTAAATGCGAATTTGTTTTTTTTCCGAATGTTTGGACTATGTGTGTCCTCCCTGCTCTGAGACATTATCTATTAAGTCTTCCTATCATTGAATTTGATGATGAGAAGGAAGTAAATTGTCTGAGCTGTGAATAGATACGAATATGTGCGGCGAGCTCAACATTTTTCACCCATAAAATTCACCCAGACGAGTTTTTGTGAGAAGCTAGCCCGAGGGCGCTATATGGACCTGTTACTGAAATTTTCCTAGGTTTCAAGTTTGTCCAAAATGAGCTGATTTATAAGCCCTTTGTTTTGTGATTTGTGTTCACGAAAATGACAAAAAGACAGATAAAATGAATGCATATAAACTAGGCCTCTGTTGCCTCACAAGTTGGACAAGTTGTTTTAGGATGGGTTTCTCTAGTGAAAACTCATTTGCCACTATCTCTGTAGGACCAGTTTTTCATTAAGTTGTCGCTCGCTAGGTAAGAAAAACAAATAAATCTTATAAATAACGCGCGCTTATCGTGAGTCAGTTTGAAAAATGGAAAACCTGAGGAGTCCCATCACGGATCTGTTTGAGTTATTTGCTTTTATTACATTTATTTTTTTTTTTAAGGGGCATTCTTCGGAACCAATTAATATGTTTTATTGTTTTGGGGTAATGCTCCCTGTCAATGTAATTGGCTGACGTAATCTTAATGACCCAATACTGCCTCGGGGAATAAAATGAATTTCATGTTTGTCATACACCTATAAAAGTAGGGATGATTTAAGACGGCTTTTGCAGTCGTCAAACTAGCAGAGACTTAAATCCAAAAAATTAACCATTATTCATAGTTTGCGCCTGAAGTTAGACTCAATTTTTTACTGTTTTCTCCCCAATTGCTATAAATGTCGGTGGTTGATTAAAAAAAAACTGTAGGAAGAGGGATATTTGTTTGGCCCATGATTTGCGCCAGAATAACTAGAAGAAACTTTTGTTACTGATTTTAAGCGATCGCTTATAATTCCCAGACTTTTTTTCATAATGTAAAAATTTAATATTTATTTAATTTATTCACAGCTTCATTGACAAATAGCGCCACGGCCATTAGCAACCACTTTCAGTGTTTCTGTTTAGCCCTTTCGAAAAGCAAAAAAAAAAACAGAATGTATCTTTCTTATAACGAATGACAACGGCTTAATCCCCGCATATTCGCTCTCTGCTCCGAAAAGCCATTAATCACATAATCAGTCAAACAAAATAGGATTTTATCTAATCACACAAAAAAATCGCCAAGTCATCCCGGCCGCGCACAAGTAAAGGGAGACGCATTAATAAAATATGAACCTTCAAGCGAAATTGTATATAAAACAGACAACAACGAAAAAAAATAATAATCACATTGACCACACTTACCAACTCAGAAAAGCAATCCCAAATTTTGAGGCACTTTTAAAACCCTAAGAAGAGGAAAATATACGAAATCTGGCGCTTTTTTCCGCTCTAAAGATCTCTCTCGCCCGTAAGTATATTGTTTTGATTTTTTTTTTATGGAAGGGGAGAAGCTTGAGGATATGAATCCCAGAGTAAATAATCCGCTTTAATCCGTTTAGCAGCGTATTATCTGCGTGTATCCGTTTCAGAAATAACAAACAACATTTGTAAAATTTTCATAAATAATATTCCTTTTTTTAACGAATCGACAAAAGTTAACGATTTTGGGAATTTGAATTAATTTTTTGGTTTTATTTAACTTTTTTAAAATCCAGTATTAAGAGATTTTTGGTTTTAAGAAATAATAGAGGCACTTTTGCGTACACAAATATCATTTTAATTTTTATATATATATTTTTTTTAATATTTAAGCGTAAGTAGCTTTTGTTTCACTAATTGACAATATTGTGATGAAACGATATATTGCACTGACAATAATAGATCTTTCATAAACACTTGACACTTATTTATTTAGAATTTTTTATTTTATTTATTTGTTTGCACTGAAAGGAGATTGATATAGAATTTATTATTATATTTTAATTGGAACACTTTTTACATAAAGTTCGTGGATTTTGTTGGAATTATATTTTTTTTTAAACAGAAATGCGAGTTATACATTTTTGTTGAATTTTTTAAATATCTACTCAATAGTAATTATTTTAAACAACATTTAATTTAATAGAACACAGCCGGCTGACTGTCAATTGTGCCTTAGAGCAGGAAATGATATTCCATTGCGTATTTAGAAGAAATAAAAACAGGTTTGTTTCCTTTGTTTCATGGATTTGTTCCTCTAGACGACTTTGTTAATGCAATGCCTCAGTTTAGTTGTTGACGACCTGGCAACAAGTCTTAAGAAACATGAAATAAAGCGCCGTCAAAATGACTCATATCGACGGATGTTTGGCTGTTGTTTTGAACAACTGTTGACGTTAACTTTAGAGCATGAGGAAAAATCAAACATAGTTTGCATTCAACAAAACCAAAAGCTTATTAACTTGGCACCTGTCAGCACAGTCATGTGTCAAATAATACTAATTTTTCGAGATGTCTTGAAATGAAAAATGTTTGATTTTTTGTTTAAGTCAGTTTTTCAATTATATTTGAAAGAGCACTAACATCCCTGGTAAAATAGGTAAGGTGCCTAAATGTCAATAAAAGATCAGAGATTTTTCTTTGGTTGGTATGTAGTTTGGTTTGCCAAAGTTTGTCAAAATATACAGAAAGAAATGCACTTAATATGACAAGCCAAAGAGGCAAAAAAAAGTGACAGCTACCAAATTATCAAACTTAAAAAAAAAGAGTAAACTCTTTCACAGATTCTGGTGGAAAATATTTCTACTCCCACTGAGAATGAACTTTCTTTGCATAAATTTAACATTTCCTCACTCATTACGTGAAAATGCCAATGACATATTTCCAGTCAATGCAAGCTGACATTTAATATCGAAAAACAGTGACACAAGACACTAGCCTTCTCGAAAACTACACACTTCTTGCTTTCAATTGTGTATAAATAAAACGCGTGCGATTTCATAATAATCCACACAGCTGTTATGATCTGATTGAGTCAGACATAACATAAACACAACACAAACATTTAGAACTTCGAAACCACCGCCCGAACTGTCGAAACCTTGACATTTATGTTATACACACACCAGCTAGGTCAACATAAGCTACTGCAATCTTACATTTTTTCAAAACTGTATTCTCAGCTGCATGCCACCGTTCAGAATTCCCAAAAAAAAAAAACAATGTCAAGTTCTTACACATTAAACTGACACTCAAGTATTTCCCAACTGACGTTTCTAAAAAAAGAATATCGAAAAATATGACAGACAAATTATCGATCTGTGACAGCCAGCAAGCCAAGCTGAATTCTAATTTCCCCTTATTGAGAATAGAAGAAACACAAAAGTTCCCTGATAACTGACCATTTCGAAAGAGATACGTAATCTCGACTTTATTGTTATTCTCGACAACGATAAGCGTTTTATAATATACGCATTCCCCTTTGTCGATTAACACTTTGGAAACACAACAGTTCTCAAATAAAATTCGTTCGCACTCTCTCTTTTTCTACAGTTACATAATTTCGACAAAGAAAAACAAAGGCAAATGTTTGACAGCTTCATTAAAAATATGATTGCATCGGTAAAGTCTGTTAAGAGCTTTGCAAAGCCAACATTTTTAATTCCAATTAATGGTATGAAATAAAGAAAATCTGTATTTCATTAATAAAGAGTTGCCAAGCACATCAATCTTCGCCCGACAAATACCAATGGGGAATGCATTTTTTCGAAATGGATTTTCTGCAGCACATTTTTTTTATTATTTTTTTCCTGCTTAGCTACGCGTTTACGTCACTATTTTTCTTCCAACGCACACACATTAAAAAATTCTCATACATTTTCTCTCTGCTCTATATGAATACCCATACTAAAGTCTATATCGAGTTCCTATCTCTTTCCCTTGAAATTCACTGCTTGCATGCCAAAAAGAGATGAAGGTTGCCGGTTGCCATCGTTCGTAGAGGAACAAAATAAAAATCCAACAAAAAGTACGTAACACATCGATCGGTATGTTTCGAAATTCCATTGGATGCGCCTTCAAAAATTATATATATATTATATCAAAGAAGACACGACGACATTCCAAAAGCCCCACCAAAACGTAGAATAATAAAATGAAAGGAGAACCAACAAAAATCTAATCCCAACACAATCCACAATCGCAACAAATTGAACACTTTTCCGATTCAACAAAAAAAAATAGAAGAACAATTCCAATAAGAAATTTTCTCACTTTATTCGCGACAGAAAAATGGTAATTTCTCTTTTCTGACCACCGATAAACTTTTCGAACAAAAGTCGTATTGTTGAAACCGATTTTCTAAGTCACTTGATAGTTTTACTTTGGTAAATAAGCGAACGGAAAAGAAAAACACAACGAAAACGTTCAAGTGTGGTGGATTGGAGGTAATATTCCAAGATATCCTGTGTTTTCGAATGTGGATGATTTTTCACGATTGCATTAGCTGTTTTCGAACCGACGATGATGACGACGACGACGACGACAACATGTCACGACGACGCGACGGTGTGTTGAAGCGTTTTTGACAATTGTTTTTATTTTTGGACAGTTAAGATATTTTCGACAGATAATTGAGAAAAAGTTCAGTTTGAAGCGAGAAACAAAAACAGAAGACAAATATATTTATAACAATGAATATGTATGTAAAGTCGCGTTTTCGCGACACGCAATGTACCTCCCATCCGCACCTAACGAAATACAAACTCGAACTAAAAAAATTCGAAATTACAGTGAAGGAACAAGTTGAGTCGTCAACAAACTATCCAAGTGTATGTGCAGAGAGTGCTGCGGTAGTATCAGTGAGAGAGGTGCCCACTTTGAATTTGTGTGCGGTGGTGAGGTACTTTTTACTGCGACTGTGAGATATTTGGACTCAGTTTGGGAGTAGGTATCTGTGTGTGCGATTGTTTTGACTGTGGAATGTGTATATTGTTGTTTCGTTTCAATGTGATGGAATGAGATGAGCATGCGTTTTGTGGCAAAAGAGGGACGCAGACGATTGCTGCGGTTGGAGGAGACAGACGATAGATTTCAAGTGTCAAGGGAGTTGGTGTTATTTGTTCCTCTTGCAAGAATTGTGTTATTATCACAATTGGTTGTACAGTGAGTCAGATTCGGCTGGCTGGCTTTGCAATTCAATGGGACATGTAAAACTATTTTAAATCTAAGAAAATCCCTGGTGGGGGAACGGTCGGATTTATACTTCTGTTCACCTTGACACCAGGGGGGAGCTTTCCGGCAATTGAGCCGTGCTAAGGGTTTTAGTGCGTCGGCACAGTGGCTTAGTGGTAGTGTGTTGGGCTACTAAGCAAGGGGTAACCGGTTCGAATCCCGAAAGAACCAAATTACATCTTAAGGTTTTTTTCCACTGCGCCACCTCTCGGGAACGTCTGAAAAACATCCGGGAGTAAAACTGTCGTGAAAGAGTGTCTCAATTAGCCGTTTGGACTCGGCGTAAAATTGTAGATCCCTTCCATTCGTCCCAAAAATTTAAAACCCACACAAAACGAATGGTTCTGAGAAGCTAGGCCTTGGATCCAACAGACCTGTCGCGCCAAAATATTTATAAGGGTTTTAGTGCTATTTTCCCCCGTAGATGCTTTACTAGACGAGGTGGGGGTTGCTTTTTCGGTCCCACTTTGTCTACCTTCACTCTTCCATGCATCCGGTCCGATTTTCCTTTCTGATGGCAGACCTGCGTTTTGTTTTGAGGTGGTGGCGGTGGTTTGGCTAGTGCGTTGCACCTTCCTAAAACCTCCCTCTCGACTTGTCCCAGGCCGGTCGTCAATCTGTCGTTCGTCGTGGATATTCTGCACCAGTTTGATGACGGTTTCTTATGCGGTCTTTCCCCGCATCATATTTAAATTTATGTTTTTGTTTTGGTCCATGTCCCACGAGTAGCGCGGGAAAGAATCGTCCGCCACATCAGAGCCCCGTTTACGGGGTAAGGCCAAAATTACTCACTAAGGTGGCCCGGTGTCAGAGAGGCTCCGTTATAATACAGCCGGTTAACCCAGGATGCAAACCATCCACTAAGCACGGGTCGCATAACACTTTGGATTAGGGGGGTGGCAGACTTGGTTCACCATCCTCATCAGCCTTTCGACTAGATAAACTCCATCAGGAGCCGGCATACTAATGTACATCGGCAGCTGATAGTGTTAATCCTGTCAAAAGGGTCCCTTGAGTTGGCTTAAGCTCCCGCACCGACGTCAAAGTGACGTCATTCGCCAAGACGTCTGCCTTATGTATTTGTCTTATGGGCATGAATTACGAGCGCAATGGATATGTGATATGACGGTCGATGCATTTTGGGCGGATCTCAATTATCGAAGTTCAGAATGAGAAGATTTATGAATGGAAATAAATGATCGGACTGAAATAGCTTCTTGTTAACTGCAAACGCATTTTAGTGAAGTGTCAAACTTTCAATAATTTTTTTAACATCTTTGGGAATGAAATAAAATAACTTGACGACTGTCCTCGTTACGCTCATTGTTTTCTGGGTCCATAGACGAAAAATAGTCCGAATTAACGAAAATCGCTTACCTGAAATGGAAAATAAAAATATCGTTAGAAAAAGCTAAAAGTAAACTTGGTTAAAATAGAAATATGCAAGTTGGCCCCGGCTTAACAACAAAGACAGACATCATCGTCTGATTCACTGTACCACAATAATGGCGGCGAAAAATAAACACGATGAGGAAAAATACTGAACCGATTTTCTTTCAGCCATACCGATAAAGATAGAGCGAGAGACGAAGAACCAAAAACGAGCCAAACCCACACATCCATTGAAATGGCGCTCTCCCCAACACCAGTGCCAACCAACGTCGCTGTGTGAGAATCAGCTCAGCAGGCTATAAGCTCTGTTTTTGTTAGGTATTATAATGTTGATGACGAAACAGATGTTCGTCAAAATCAGACGGCCGGACGGACGGAGAGCTTTATCATACGCATTAGTAACAACAGCAAAAGCTTTCGGATTAATATTATTCTTCGGAAGTTTCGTTTTTTTTCGTTTTGTCTGCATGCCCACCTCTATCCTCGTATAGAAAACAAAAATGGTCTGCCTAGCACTAGAAGAAGCGGGACAAGGGCGATACTGGCGGCCGCAGAACATGCATGAAATGAAGCAAACACAAAAATAAAACGAAAAAAAATACGTATGTGGAAAAAACTGGACGGTTCAGTATCGGCAGATTAGATTCGGGTTTATATGATTGTGATTCGGATTCCTCTCTCTTTTTTTTTCTATGTGTTATATACTTTCATCTGCAGCATCAAATGATTCTCGCAGAGGGAAAGAGTTTCGTTATCAACAAACGAATTGATAATGTACCGGCGGCGGCGGTGGTGGTGGTGCTGCTGCTGGCGGCGGCACATCGAGGAGCAAAAAGTATCTCAATTAGTTTGGAGATTAGTAAATTATGGGCATTAACTTACTACATACAATGAAGCGAATGAAATCTAACACGCGAATTGTTCTTGAGAATAGTTTGAGATACATTCTAATTTATGGATTAATACTGCACACGAATTGGATGAGGAGCGAGATAGAGACAATCTGTTATTTTTTGAGTCTAATAAATCCCAAGCTCCGGGTTTTGGTTGGTTGGGTCAGTTGGCTTTGATGGTTGATGATGGTGGTGGTGGATGACATCATCCGGAAAGGAGTTAGTTTCTGTTTTTTTTTTTGTTCTTTTTAATGGTGGAAGGAAATAGCTGAACATAAATAATCCAGGGCGGAATGTGCGCTCTTTCAATAGGTTTTGAGAAAGTCTCACTAGGTACATGATGAACGCATAGCTTTAGCTTAGAAAGAACGACTTTTAACCTGATCGGTTCTTTGAGCTAATCTCGACAGGAGGGCAGTCTTTGAAAGACAAATAAGTATCCTTTCTTTAAGAATACATCAAGCACAGTTGAATGCCATTTTTATAGGACCCTTTGTCCTTCAACCTGGGAAAACCGATCAACGAATGTGGTTTCTAGGCAAATCTCTCTTTCTTTTCACATGTAACATGAGGACAGCTCCCAGTTCCAGCGTAATATCGAAGAGATTCCCTTCAATGAAGTACCATTTCCCCGTCTTGCGACATTCTAAACCCTACACCACCAACCTTTACGTTTGCTTCGCCAATGCACTTGTGGGCATATGGAAAACTTCCGCATTTTAAATTCAAATTCTTTGGAAATTCGTGGTTGGCATTCATAAATTTTGAACAAAAAAAAACGCAAACTAATCTAGAAGCTTTAACACCTGCACTGCATAAATATATCTACAGCCACGCGAATGGTATCATTTTTAAAACTACTGACGGCAGACATTCTCGTTTTTGTGTCGGATCTGCTGGTTCTCGTTCTTCTAGTTTTTTGTCCAATTTGGTGTTTAGCTTTTGTTTGGTAAGCATAAAGCTTTTCATGGTCTTCGAGCCATGTAAGTCCGAGACAACTGCAGCAGCTATAGCCTCATGTGTCACGTTTCTTGTAGCAATGAATCTTTTCTGCTGGCGGTGCAAGTTTTTGGTTCTTGAAGTTCTACTTTCAAACGTTGCTGCTGGGGCTAGAAATTGAAAACCCCACCTAAGTTTACAGCATAGCCAAATGACTTTTAGAGTTATGTTCGTTTTCATCGAGTTGACCTTAATTACGGGTATAAGCTACCACGCCAAGTGGCAGTCCCACACCCATATCATCTTGAGTACAATTTTCCAATTTATATCTGCGATAGCAAATTTCTCGGATTCAATGAGTTGATTGGTCAGCCGGGGATTTTTTTTTATATTTTTTGGGCACCCATGGACCATGAACGCTAATCGGATGATTTAAAAAAAAATTATGCAATTGTCCATCGACCGTGCGTGCGTGCGGGTTGGGCATCGCACAGCTATAGCCTCCATGCCAAATTTGTATTGCAATTTGCAATACAATGCAAGCGGGGTGTTTTTATTTTTATTTTTATTTTTTTAGGTTTCGGGATGATGACTCTTGCTGTTGCCCTTTTCTGCTTTGTTGCTGCCGGGTTTGGAGTGGCTCGTGCTACAGTTAAACTGGCAAATTATTAATGGCTTAATGGGGTGCGCATTAACGCAGGACCATCACACTAAAAGTGGTAGCAGTGCAAGGCAGCCAGCAGCAGTAGCACAAACAATGTGTATAGGTGTGTGTTGTGTGTGGGAAATGTGTGCGCCTGGAAGTGGATGTTTTTTTTTATGTTTTTTTCACACCAATTAAATGGTTTTATACGATGACAGTTTTATGACGTCCTTTTGTACATTAAATAAACGGAACTAATCATTATAAAACCAGAAACAAACAGAGCGATGAAAAGTATGTTTTGGGGCTTCACGGCAAACTCTGGGAATTCCTAAAATTCCATAAAAGTGACAGTAAAAAGTTACCCGTTTTATAGGGGGAAGTGGCATTTTATGACTTTTCATATGGATGATTTTTAATTAGAGGCATTATTTTAGAAGGGGGAATCGAGTTTGGTATCTGAGGCGCCTAACAATAACTATCTGAACTTGAGTGGGATTATGGTGACTTAAGCTAGTGTCAAAAATAATTGGAAATCCATTCAAATTTAGTCAAAAGAAGTTATATGCGGCAGTTTGGTATTAAAGTGACATCAAATTGGCCCATTGGCTTAAGCTGGATTAAGTTAATTGCGACTTCCATGTATATCTGCTGATAATTTCGTGGTTTTATGTACAGAATTTGGGATGGTAGAGAGTTAACAGTAACAAACCGTGTATAACTTTGCTTAGGGATCAGATTTTGGACAAAACTACTTTTT
This sequence comes from Cheilosia pagana, assembly GCA_936431705.1. NCBI lineage: Eukaryota > Metazoa > Arthropoda > Insecta > Diptera > Syrphidae > Cheilosia > Cheilosia pagana. The sequence continues at coordinate 3,267,157 of OW386169.1, forward strand.
AGTTACTGTCAAAATTACCTAAAAGTCTGAACAAGATGTAGACGGTCCAAAATAGGTTTCTGAGTTGTTTCTATGGCAAGATTCTATAGCTTTGGGGTTTTAGTTAGTTCCCAATCATTGGAGTCATAAAAATTGGGAGCGGGTCGAAATTCTGCTTTGCAAAATTCTGACTTTTAACACAAAAATTCTGATTTTCAAAATTCTGTTTTTTTTCTGTTCTGTCTTACAAAATTTTTGAATTTTGACCTCGCCAGAATTTCGACCCCAATTCATAAAAATTACGTCACAAAGTAAACTTATATCACTCAAGTTGGTTTGGTTGGTTTCTGTTTTCCCGGTTTCCTATCAATTGAAAAGTGAGCGCCGTTTTGGGGTCACAACTCAAGGGACCTGTATAGAGGGAAAGGTACCATTGCTACTATTGATAAAGCTAAGAATGTTAGCAGCGCTGATGAAGCTTAGATCACTTAGATCACTTAGATCATTGAGGAAGTAGTTACCTAAGAAACCCTCCTTAAACTAGATAGGGTGGGGCAGGAGAGGAGGTGGGTGACAGACTCATCTTCCTTCTCATCCATGCAGCTCCTGCAAAAGTCATTGTATGACAGTTCGAGTCTACACGCGTGTCTGCCCAGAATACAAGGCCCGGTAATGAGATAAGAGACTAGCGAGATACTAGATCTGTTGAGTCGCAGAAGCGCCTTGGTTCTTTTAGTGTCCAGGGTTGGCCAAGTAAGCCTAGCAACGTCGCAGTATCCCAGATGTTTCCATCTATGACTTGCTTTACCTGTTGCGTCCGTGTGAATGAGTTGTTTCGCGTAGGACAGCGGGGCATGAAGACTGACAATATCAACGCCGAAAGAGCCTTTTCTCGCCAATTCGTCAGCTGCACAGTTCCCCGGGATATCACTGTGTCCCGGAACCCAGCAAAGGGTGAGGTTGTTCTGTTTAGCTATCTCGTTGAAAGATATGCGGCAATCTTCCACTGCCTTAGATTTTAATACGCTGGATACTAGGGATCTAATGCAGCCTGCTGTATACGTGATACTGTATTAATCGACAGCCACGCTGTGGCTTCACAAATGGCTGTGATTTCACCTCGAAAGACACTACAGTGCTTTGGGAGGGAGGAGGAAAGGCCCAGGTTCAGTTCTTCTCAAAAGACCCCGGCTCCGACTCCCTCTGCTGTTTTGGAACCGTCGCGTCATTAAATATTGACAGTGCTCCTCGGTGGACCTTTGCTTAAGACTTAAAAAAAAGGTTTAGACACCAAAACGGGAGCATAAAGACGTTTTGTTGCATAGTCTGTTAAATGTGCTCTCAAGGAGTATACAATACAACAAGTTATTAATAAAACAGCTCGTCTGAACTACTTTCAAATGATTTAAACGGTTTAAAGGCCCTCTTCCGCATCACTTCAACCAATCAAGTATAGCATATCCTTTTTCTCACAAAACAATTATCTAATGTGCTTCAATAACTGTCACATTGCAGCATTTCCCCACAATAATAATTCGAAAATGCAATTATGTGCGAGTCTCGGAGAAAATTACTTCAACAAAGTGCTTCCATTCCACCAGATTGACGATAATTGGATTCTAATGCACATTTCAAGAGTCGGTTTAGTTTTTCATTTAAATCTCGACGTAAACTATTCTGTGCAATTTCTGAATTCACCCCGAAAAAAAAATCATAGCCACACCTCTTTTTCAGCAAACAACAAGCATCACAGTTTCGCAGGGCGAAATTTTATATCGCCATCATCATCACCATCTAAGCATGGTCTCTCATTATTATTTGCTTGAATGGTTTTCTAACTTGTTTTTGTATACATGCATGTATTTCTTTTGCGGCTTTTTCTATAACATATCCGTTCGAGTGTCCTTTTATTTGGAGTTTAATTTTTTATTTTTTAAACGAGGAGAACAACAACATTAGCCAGCAGCAACCTTAGAAGTTTTTATTCAATGTTGTCGAGGAGCGACAAATCCTTCTTCGTCTTCTTATTCTGCTTCGCATGTTGTTTGGCTCTGATCTTGATGGACTATTGTAGCGGAACTTGATATTTCTTGACAAAAAAAAAAATAAATAAAAAAATATATATAACCCCGAAAAATTCTAAGACAGCAAATTTCACATGAATTCTGTCGGTCCAGCGAGCTAAGCTCCAACTACGAAATGGAAACAGGTAGACGAGAACACAAAAATGGACCCCAGAGAACTGAATCCGCTTTTTTTTAATGAAATTAATCTTGGCCGGCGATGCTGATCAGCGTCTGAGTTTTAAAGGAAGTTTCTGATGTTTTTTTTTCGTGCTCCTAGGTATCCTTTTGCTTTGCGCTACCTAGTGATTTATTCTAGCATCGAATGAGTTGGACCCTTTTCTTTATTTTATTTTTTTTACCAGTAAAAAATAAATTTCAACCAGTTTATTCAGTGTGTTTTGATATGGGAATTATTTTGGACATGAGCGAAAAATTATTTGGTGGATCACTTGAAATAAAATAGAAGTCCAAGAGTTTCAAATTATTTTCAATTATTTTATGCAATATTGGACTATTTGAAATGCCATTGATAAAGCTAACGAGAAAGACAGAAAGACGTGAATTGTTGATCAGTCGATTATGATCGATTTGATCAGTCGATTAATCATCACTCTCTGCCGACATAATTCACCTTAATCTAGCTTCTTCGGCTCGCTTCGTGACTGCACACATTTTTGTGTGTGTAATTTTGCAACACGCGACCAGCTTGAGCAAATAAATTAAATTGAAAAGCAAAAGTATCCGATGATTAGAAAGAGCAACATTTATTACTATTGCGCGGTTAATTAATTGGTAAAACTTTTTGCATACCAAATAGTATAGGAAAGCGTGTCCGTATTCTGTACAGGAAGTGGTGAGCACTCGATGGGCGCATGTTTTAAATTTTAGATTAGCGAGAAAAAAGGAAATACGGGACACGCTTTGGAATTTATTTTCTAGTAATTAGTTGTGGGTGTGATTAGTCACTTTAGTTGGATTTATTTATAGAGAAAATGCAAGAGCAAGACCGTGGTGGACGTTTAAATTTTTCCACAGAGTAGAGATAGACTTGGAGGGAATGGGGAAAAAAGTGCGTTCCTTATTCGGTTTGTGGGAAAAGGCTTTAGAAAATTTTAAGTACTAGGAGGTAATCGGCCCTAGCGAACGCATACTCCATCGGAGGCTCAAATTACCTTCGAGGTATCCGCGTTTGGAGAAGAAAACGCTTCACTACAAATCGTAAATGAATTCCGCAACCAATTTCTGTCGGAGGATATCGGAACCTAGCTGTCAAAAGTTTAACAAAAAAATGCATTTCATCGTACTTCAACGCAATTCACCGATATGCGTTACAAAATGTCGGAAAAAAATTCCGAATAGTTGTTCAGATGAATACCTCGAAGCAAAAATCCTCCGAATCGTATAAAAGCGGAGAATTTTCCGTTCTGACGGCCAGATTCTTTTTATTTGCAAGCAGCATTTTCTTTAACACACTTTTTAGGTTTAAATTGGTTGCACGAGTGACTATAAATGGAGAAATGAACAAAAAACCGCTTCATGTCGCTTCAGAAATACATTTTAAACGAGTCTACACAGCAACCTGGTCGATAAGTGTTCCCAGCTGCTTTAAATAAAATTTCCCATGACAAACGATAAAATTTCCCTTTTTTCCAAATGTTAGCTTTCGACATTTCTAAAGGGCTCCGAATTATTTTTCTTCTGACAGGAGGATTGCATACAGAGAAAAGAAAAAGAACTGATAATCATTAAAGCAGAATTGAATGGGAAACACAAGTTTTTAGATTGAAGAACTCCTAATTGTCTAGTCTCGAAACAGGGGTCGAATTACCGCACCCGTGAGCGAGCTATACGTCACTGTATTTTCTTGATTTAACATGCAAAACAATAACAAATTTAGTCACGTATTTCTCGATCACGGATGTGGTAATTCAACCCCAGATAAATAGAATATTAAATATTTAACGAGTTGTTGAGATTCTTTTTCATTTTCCATACATTTTCCCTTCCATAGCATTTTTGGACTGAAATTCCCCAAGAAAAGGGAAATTTCCCCACAAACTGCTAGTACTGCTCGAACCGCGAATCAAGTTGAGCTGAGCATCGACTCGAAGCACGTATCTACCTTCTTCATACGTATACAAATTTCGATGGGCAATTGTCGACTACGAGTATTTTCTTGTTGTGGACTGTGAGGCTTTAAAAATAAATTCGACGCGAGAGCTTAACAGGAACAAGGCCCATCAATCAATGGCCAGAGCTTAAAAGCGGGCAAAAACGAAGGGAGTAGCATTGATTATTCAGAGGGAAACTAATAAAAAAAAACAAGGAAAACAGGCGAAACTGCTCAGTTCTACCAAAGGGTAAACTGATCTTCCCAAGGATACAAGGTTCAAACAGAAGCCTGCATAGATGATCATGGAAATACGATAGTAGACTCACAGTCGACGCTGAGGATTTCAAAATATGTTACAGTTCGTTTAACAGAAACGATGTCTGTCAATATTTCCATACACTCGACCAACATGAAGTGATGCTGGACCGGTTGACCTTGGAAATTGCTATTGGGAAACCATTTACTGTTTTAAAAAAGACCCCAAAACAGCAACTCCCATTAATTGGCACACTTTACCCAGTCATTGCATTTTTATTCCGAGAATATTGGTCCTTCGAACAAAATAACAGTTATTGCGACGTAATAAGCAACCCCTTTTACCATTTCTACCTTTGCAGTTGCCGAAACAAAGAACATCCTTCACAAAGACCAAAACACTTAAGCGTGTCTCTCCCCGCCCTTCATCAATGTTGCATGCAATTTCATTGCGACTTTGATTAAATTTGCCATTAACAAGTTTCCATTACTTTTTCTTCGCGACAACAACTTGCTAAACAATGCACTATGCACATTTGACTTTGATTTGCAGAGAGAGAGAGAGAGAAAGAGAAAGTTGGCAAAAGGTATACAAGGATACATTTATAATGAATTCCCAATGGCAGTTGCTGCTGCATGCAACAAACCATCAAGTCGAATCAAAACGCAGACACATGAACAACTTTTAAACATGCAAATTGCAATTACAGCTGAGCTCACAATGATACCCCCACTCACATAGCATGTAACTAAATGTGAATATAATTCGTAATTGCAAAACTGGAATTGTTTTTCTTTCTTTTGCAACTTTCAACTATACTTAAGGACGAAAATGTTATCATAATTAGAAAAACAATGGGAGAGGAGAACACGTGTGTTGCATGATGTTGTTGTTCCTGTTGACCGCCCACAACGATAACAAGTGAATTTACTCTCGGATCCTTTTAATATTTGTCCTTCGAATGTTAAATTAACAGAAGGGAAAAGTGGGTGGCACCCGGCCAGTTATGTAAAGGCGAATCGATATGTGCTTTAAGGAAGAAAATAACTTTTACTTACTACCGAAGTAGGTACAAGGTATAGCGCAAAAGTTTGTCATCCGATGTTCTTTGGGGGTACTCCTTTCTTTTATGAATGAAAAACTTTGGTTCTGCTTTCGCATTCTGCTTATTTGATTTTAGAATATTTTTTTCAGAATCTATGACCATTTGCGCCCGATAGGTCCTCGCATTCTTGACGGATGTTCTCTTCACGGGCTTCAAGAGTCTAAGGACTGTTAAACAAATACAAATCGCCAAAACGAGACTATTGGCGAGCCGGAAAAGGCCCGGAAATGCAACTCTCAGAATTTCGATTGTGGCTCGTGCAGTATGCGCCGTTTGTCTATTCTATTATTCTGGAACCGCATGTTTTCCAATCTGTCAATTGAGAAAGGGGAAAGTCTTTTCAACACGGCTCAGTAGCGCTCGACGTCTAAAGAAAACGTTTTTCAAAAATAAGGCCCAATTTGTCGCGAGATTGACGATGGCTTGAACGTAGGTTACACTTGGCTTGGCGTACCATCTGCACTATGAAAAGGGTTTTCCAATAAGAGATGTTATTTTGATATTCAAAGAAAAATGCCATTTTTTGAGATAAATGATCGGATATTTATTTCATAATAAAGATGAAGGTATGCCGTTAATAATGAAAAACAACATCAGCCAAATGGCCACCACGACCACGCTTACAGGACCATATCCTTTTCATGAAATTTTCCATAACAAAATCGCAAAGTGGCTGCCCTATGTCCTCGATAGACTCACGAATTCCAGCTTTGAGGTCTTGAATCGACGCTGGGCTGTTGGCGTAGACCTTATCTTTCACGTGGCCCCAAAGGAAGAAGTCGCAAGATCTCGGTGGCCAATTGTGATCACCTCGAGAGATAACACGGTCCGGAAACTTTTCCCGTAAAAGATCAATGGTTTCGTGGCTTGCGTGGCACGTAGCGCCGTTTTGTTGAAAGTAAACGTTGTCCAGATCAATACCATCCAAGTCTTTATGCAAAATACGGCGTAATGACGTTTGTGGAATGCCCAATTCCAAAGAACGACGAGGAATGGACAAACCTGGGTTTACTTCAACACTTTGGGCCACAGCAGCAATATTCTCAGTTGTTTTTGAGCGACGTGCACGGGTTTTATTCTTCACATCACTTACTTGTCGCAACAGGTCGAATTTTTCCACCAATTTCTGTATTGTGGTCCGACAAGGTGGTTCACGACGACCCAAAAATGCTTTAGTTTTGCAAACTGTGACTGCAAAATTTTCACCATTTTTGTAGTGAATTTTTATAATTTCAATGCGTTTTTGAAGCGTGTATCGTTCCATTTTTAGTAATGGCGTAGTTTCTACTTGTCAAATGTCAAAAAATAACAGCTTCAAAAGTGAGAGCTACCGAAATAGCGGGCTATTCAAAATAACACCTCTTATTGGAAAACCCTTTACAACAGGCTAGCTGCGGCAAACGTTTCGCCGTTTTTACTGATATTTCAATACTGACAATTTAGTCTATCTAATGACATGATGACAAAAAAATTTACAGTCGCTTTCCGTATAAGGGAGGTGTCACTCTACTCCAATACTCTTTGTTGGAATGATTTTTGTGTCAGATCGATGTTGTATAGCTGCAAGATATTCATAAAGGATTTTAGGCCTTCTGGAGACGATTGGAAGGGGCCGACAAGTCTAGGACTAGTCTGACAACTCAAAGGCTTTCTCAGGGCAGCTATAGCTTTGGATGTCTTTCAGATGTCTTACTAATCTTTCAGAGTTTTTTGACAAAAAAATTAACAACCTTTTTGTGACTTTGTCCTTTTTTGCTAGCACGCTTTTAAGGAAGCAGCCGTCTAATAGAACGTAACCTCAATTAAACCTTTAAAAAAGAAATTTTCCACTAGGAGAATATGTTCGCTGTAGAAGTTTTTACGGGAGGAAAACTGCCAGCGTGGCTTTAAAATTCTGTTCTACCAACGCAGTCATCAATTATTTAAGCGACTCCTGCTTGTAAGATTAAATCCCACGGTTACAGGGATATTCCAGAAACTTGCTGATTGACCTATTCCAAAACGATGGCAGATTAAAATGCCAAACTGGCAGTCGTAAAAACTTAAATATTTAAACCTCCATTCGCGTCAGGGATACTTATAACACAACACATTAAAAAAAAAAAAAAGTGCTGGTTCCCAAATTCCGCCTTGAGGTAGCCCACACTATTTAGAACAATTGGGTACCCAATACTTCCCACCAACAAGCTGCTATTTGTATCCTCAATTTAAGTCCTTTTTTGAGAAACAAAGTCACTATAAACAAAAACCACTCTAAGCAAGGTAAGACGCACATCCCGCACCAAAAGTAACACCTCTTCTCGCGTCTTTTGTATGCTAATGTGAGATCCCTTTCGTCATCGTCATCTTAAATTATTTCCCTCTCATAATCAGCGAAATGAGAGTATAAGTGGCCATCACACACTAACTACGGAATATAATCGCCGACTCTATGGCGAATAAAAAGATGAAGAAAAATTGAATAAAATGCGCAAGCATCACATAAATCTTTAAGGTTACTCGGAGCAACAGCGCAGAGGCTATACGCGAATAGCGCGCCATCCGCAAAAGAAATACAAGTTTGTGTTCTACTTTGGAGAGTATTGTTTTGTTTGGTGGTGGTTGTCTGCTTTTGCTCTTGTTTTGTCGTCCTTTGCATTGTTTTGTTCAAATAAAAGTGGGAAAATAAAAGAAAAATAATAAATGCATGATAAAATATAGAAATGTGGGATTTTTTTCTTCTTCTTTTGTTTGCATTTTTTTTTTTCTAAAAAAGAATAAGAAGAAAAAAATAAATAAATAGTAAGATGGGCGCCTTCCACGTACGAGAAATGAGAAATAAAACTAAATGTGTAAGAGGAGTGGCGGTGGTTTCAGCTGCTTCTGCGGCTGCCGGTTGCAGCAGAAGCCAAAGAAATCAGATGCAAGCCGTTGATAGAGACCTTTTTGTGGACGTATGCCTATAAAAATGAGTTATTTGTATAATAAGCCATGAGGAGAGGCAATAAGTTGCGATTGATGGGTGATGGCATCAGACTTAGAAGACAGTAAGGGTGGAGGTATATTTTCAGAGGCTCAGGCTATTAGCTGGGCGACTTGTGTAGGTATTTCGAAGCGGTCTTACAAATAAGTAAGTCAGGAAGCCATCTACAATTTAGAGTCAAAATTTACACAGAATTTTAATAGTGGTTTAGTCCGAATTTCATTTGAAAGCTAATGAAGGTTGGTATACCGCTGTTAATCTTCTGCCGGAACTTTAAAAGACTTTAGATACATAAGGCTGTATCAAAACAGACAGTGAAGCTTACCAAGTTTAAGACAGATCAGTGGCTCACCACTGTGTTTGTTCAACTAGAGTCGAAAGAGGTGACGGCCATCCCACGTACTTATCCAGAAGCTATGCGAGCTCAAGTTTATATGATTTCCATTGGCTAATCCTCAGGGCACAGACGTTTGGCAGCAGATTTTTGCATGTAAAGGTCTATCTGTATAGCAAGGCGTGAGTTCCTTAGGAGTTGGAGCTCGAAATATGAAATCAGTCTTCTGTCAAAGACTCCAACCGTTTGCTCATGGGAATTTGCCTGTTGCAACCGACTTAAACGACATTCATGGAATAATTCCGCCCAACAATCTCCAACCTTTGATGTTCGTCACAGGTCCCCACATTCATTTCAAATTTGTCTGCAACACATCTACAACATTGCCCATTCAACCATTCTATGATTTCCTTTCCTGTCCTCCTCCAAAACTCAAAATTCACTTCATCTGTCGCTGCTTAAACGAAACCGAACAAAAATAAAAAGAAACTCCCATCCAGGCTCTTATTACCACACCGAAAACATTCAAGTAGAATCAAAACGCAGAGTATTCTACACACTCCAACAGTCCATGGCTCTAATGCTGTTCTAAGAAATCCACTCGCTCGTACACAGCAATTGTGTCTGCTCGGGAACGACCACATATCGTACCGTAAGCGTAACCTATACGTACGGCGAAGCAGCGAGCAGTCCCATGGAAAAGCAGCAGCGCAACAGCACAAAAAAATGCGTTAAAAGCTTCAAATATCAAAATCCACTGCGGAATAGAAGCCCAAATTAAGTAGACGAAGAAAAAAAAAAACTAGAACCCCAGCAGAGTCCAGAGAACTTGTGCCCTCTCTGATCAACTGGCGAAGAGAAAACTCACGAAATTTCTGCTGTTTTAGAATTTTTTCGTCAGTCAATCACCTTCCATTTTTGTGTGAGTGTTTCTTGCTGGCTATTGCTTTACGACTTGTTTAGTTGTTTTAGTCGCTGTGCTGTGTTGCTGTTTAGAGCGGTATTCTGTCAGCTCAAGTTCTGGCGAGCACCGAGCACATTGCGGCCTCTTACACAATCACAATGACAAAGTGTTTGTCGGTGTTTGATTTTATTTTTATTAAGTATTACGTGTCGTATACAGTCGCACATGGCGGTCAAAAGACACACACACACACGCCAGGAGTGACGGCTAATCCATCTGCTACCGCGCTGCTTGGGCACTTTGAATCGAGATTGTAGTGGTTGATTAGAGGCAGAGAGCAGGAACGATCGCTCACACGGTGCTTTGGGAATTTCATTTTGAAAAATTAGTGGACTTAGATAAGGCGATTGGTTGTTGACTTTTGTTCAAAATTGACAGATAAATGTTGTGGGGTACTATTTTGAGTCGTTTGAGATTTTTAGAGCGAAAGCTCGTTGACATAACTAGAGGCGACATGTATTCGGTTAGTTTAGAGGCACTTGAGACCGAATCAGGCGAGAAGAACTGGTTTCATACATGGATTTGAAGAGGAGTTACATTTAGATGAAACATAGTACAGGTCAGGCTTACGATCAGACAATGCGTTCATTTGCAGTTGATGTTCGAGAAGCATTCTTTGTCATTTAACCATTTTAGAAAGGGGGGAGAGTGCGGTACTTAAAATTAAGTCAAGAATCCCCAACTTAGTTCCGCACGTAAGCAAAATTTGTATTCAAACATGTTGCGTCTATGAAAAATCTTCCAAATTTGTGCAAAAGCTACTTCTGTCAAAGAAATGTCAACTTTGTATTTGTCAAAGGGCTTAAACATTCGCCGGTGCTTGTTCTTTGCTATTTTTGGCTACTGGAAACTGACATTTTCGCACCAAATGTCATCAAACTGTCAGATTAGCAGGGGCCAGAGAAGCCATTTGACATTCCATACCATTGTCTGACGTTTCTCAGCGCACAGAGTGCGTACTATAGAGTTTTCCACGTTATACGTAGGCATAGAGCTTAATTGTTTGATTGACAGAAAGAATATCAACAATTTGACAGTTAATAACAAAGTGGACAATTAAAGGTCTGTTCCTTTGCTTTTGTAGTAAAAACGGAAAAGACTGTCAAAATGACAGTGAAGGGGATGCAGTCTCTCACAGAGAGGGAAAAGTTAATGAACGCTTTTGTAGTAACCTGTGAAAAATGACAGATAGTTCATAAATGTCAAATAGAACAACAATAGCTGTCAATTTGCAGGCGACTGACACTTCTTCAATTCAATTTTAACGCAAAGAAATTTGTTGAGTAAAATCTAGTAAGAGGGGAAATATCTTGCTCTCTCGAAGCCGCTCTCTTTTACGAATTTTTCGAGTTGAGGAACGACAATTGAGTAAAATGCGTAAAAATTCGTAAGATCTAAAAGTAAAGGAACAGACCTATTGTTTGAAAACCAGCTTGAAAAAAAGATGTTGGAAAATTTGACAGATCAATCAAGTTTCTAGTTTAGGAAGTCTGACAGCTGACTGACATGTATTTACGTTTTTATTGGCCCAGATTGGTGACGTAAATAGTTTTTTTTTTTTCAAGTTGACGTCTAGTCAAAAAAACCCTGCCTGCATGACATTTCGAAATGTCAAAATTCAAAAGGAAACGGCGAGAATACAACAACAATTCAACTAACCAAGTTAAAGCGTTCGTATACTTGGACCTGACAAATCTAGTTGACGTTTGACATTGCATGTTCTGTCAAATACTGTAATAAAAGGTAGTGGGACGTCAAACATCGAATATCACTTGAGTTCGTGACAAGCACAAGACGGTGGTTCTAATTGCCCACCCAAACCTTAAACCAGACTGGTTTGGAATACCAACTCAGCAATCTTCCGTGTAAAACAAGGGCTATTTACGCTAAAGGACCTTGCGGCACCCTTCACCCAAAAGCTCGCCAAAACGTGACATCTCCCACGAGCGCAGTAGCAGTTCAATCTCGGCTTGAGAAATGCACAAACACAGCTCAAAACAATCCACTTATCTCGCTCGCTCCAACTAAAGAGATATCCCATCCATCTCGTAGCTCGTTTCGTACGTGTGAATAATTACCTGTAATTTTGTTTCATAGTGTATCTACCTAATTATAAACATTTTTCTTCCATTCTCCTGTGTCGCTTGTCGCTTCTATTTTGCTTTTGCTGTTGCTGGTGCCCTTGCCCATCATCACATTCAGGTTCAGCAGCAGCATGAAAATCAAAAAGAACCGAGAGAGAGAGTGATGTATGTACACCGGCTGTGTATAGACGATGACGACAAGTACCGACCGGGAGAGCGAACGGTGGATTCGTGTTAAGGACCTATGGCAAGGTCAATGATTTTCGATTTTCATGTGCGATGCGATGCGACGACCGACGGTGTGACAACTGACAACCACAAACTGATTACGATTACCCACTATTTGGTTGTAATAATAGAGATGGACTCACCTTTAAAACCGTTTATCATACTATTCTCCACAAGATGTCGAAAATTGCCTTGGTTTCTCGTAACCGGCGCGACACGACAAACCGATATACCAAAACAAGACGAAACACACGCGACGACGACGACCGAAACGACACCGATCCGAGTACAACTCTATGACGCACTTTACCTCAGGTTCACTCGCACTTTTTCCACAATTATTTTAATGAGACACTTTCGGAAAGTCTTCCTTATTGCGGAATGCACAAAATATATTTAATTTTTTGGACAGTTCACCATGAAGACGATTGATTACACCATCGAGTTGAATCTTTTATTCTTTTTATTTTTTTACGTGCAAGCAAAACAAAAACAAACCATCAAACATACTGCTGTCACTTTTGCTCAAATCAAACTGGCCGCACATAGATCCATTTCACTTTTTTGTTTCACCATTTATTTTTAAGGGGAAATTCACCACGGGCTACTCCATATGGGAGCCTATCGAGGTAAAAACTGAAAAGAAAATAATACCAAAAATTATATGCAAAAGCTCAAGGGCTCTGTTTTTTTTTTAATTCTAAATATTTTTGTTTTTGTTATGAAAATTTGACGATTTTCCAGAGAAGTTTCGTTCTAAAAACGAGGGAGGTAGGCAATTTTTGTGGTATTTTACAACTGAGGTATATTTTTCTGCGCGTTTCACTGCGATAAACGATCGGTTATTTAAAATGTCGATAGGCACAAGATGGATGTTAGTTTTTTATTAAACGATGTGGTATAACTATCCAGGTAACGTACGCGTTAAGTTTTCGAGACGAAAGTAGCGAAAAATATTAAAATATTTTTTTTTCTTTGAAACGACCACCGAAAAACGAACAGCACGTCAAAGTTTTTTTTTTCGAGTGAGCACTTTGCAGAGATATTTTGGCTGCAGGCACTTTCCTGGGTTGGAGTGACTGAGAAAGCAGGTAAAAATGTGCGGGGAGTTGTGTGTGGGTGAATGAGGCAAGTGCAGTCCGAGTGGGGTTCGAATTGGAAAGATGGCTGACTGAGTTTTCTTACTAATAAGAATTGAATGGAGTTGGAGTAGGGCAATTCGAGTCACGATGAATGGTTTAATGAAAATTTAACACAATTTAATTGGGATATGTGAATTTGTAACAGGCAATTATAGAAATGCCTCATGAAATGCAATCGCCGACAATAATAAACATTTTAAGAGCATAGACTAGTCACAAGAGCGAAATTCTCCTTACAAAATTACATGTCATAACCCTGGAGAATATGTAGGGTTAAAAATGATTATTAGTAAGGAACAGTGAGTTGTCCTTTTAATACTGCTTTACTTTACACATTGCGCATTCCATTTAAGTTGATTTCGATAATGAAACAGCGAACTTTTATTTTTCTTTAAAATACTGGAAGACTTGCGTCAAACATAAATCTGTCAAAAATGAAAGAATGTTATTTCCAGTGAATGAAGGCGAGTGAGGAGTAACAACATTTCCGTAGAAATAACAGCCATTTCGCATGACAAAACTATGTTTGCGATCATCTTTCTAGAAGAATGCGTTTCATGGGCTTACTCATTTACCTCATCAAAAGTCAGTTAGGACACACAAATATCATTTAATTTCTGTGTTGTTGATAACTTTTACATAGCTTTAAAATATCCAAAAACCATTCTGTTGCTGTTGGTTTAACAAGTCATTGGGCATAAACTTAGTTTTCTTAAGTCGACTAGATTGGTCTGGAGTAGATGTAACCTGAACGCTAAAACTGGTCGGGAACGTCACTTTTCCTACGTCAGCCACATATGCGAACTGTCAACTTAGTACTCAGTCACGAATTTCTTGACTAGATTCGTCGGTTACATCTCCATAAACGTCAATTGACACAGCAGCCTATGTGACCGATCTAGGCCAATCAAAACTGAGATACATCAAGTCAGTCAGCTGTCAGACTTACTAAACTAGATACTTGAACGTCCCACATTTACAGATTTAATTTTACCACCTATATAAATGGATCTGTCAGTACAATACCCTTCTGCTGAATGCATTCAATGGCAGCACTCCACGTGACTAATCCATTTCATTCAAAGACTCAAATTATTCACCTGTCAAAAATTCACATGTCAAAGCAAAACACGAATAAAAAAAAAGGGAAATAGTCAAAAGCTCCCTACTGTCATTTTATTTCCATTTTTGTGTTCGAATCGAATACGAAACGAATTGAAAAAGATAGAAAATCATGGCCGCAATTGCCGGTGGTGGTGGTGATGCTCCTGCTGCTGGAAATTTCACAAAGTGGCTAAATTATAAACTACGTGAATTAAACACTGACGAAAGTGTATTCGGTTCCTATATCACTGGAATCCTAGAAGGCGACGAAACAACCGACGAGAAAGAAGATGCCCTTGAGGGCATTCTCGGCGAGATCATCGTGAGTATATACATCGTGAGAATTTGCCAACTCAGATTATGTTGGAAATAATACTTTTCCATATCGGTAGGATAACCAAATGCACATTCAAGAGCTGATTGATGAAATCCTAAACAAGTGGAACGAATGTCATCCAAAGGACGACGACACCAAACCAAAGGTGACCCTTGATGTCGATAAGCAGTTGGCAAAAATGCTCGAAGCGCAGAAAATCCAAACCACAGTTCAGCGGCAATACACTGCCGATGAATTGCGCGTAAGGGAGCAGATCTTGGCTCAGTACAGTCAGGTATGATGGAACAATGTAGTTTTGCGAGAATATGTAACAAAAGTCATCCTTTTAGACTGAAGTAAGTGACGAGGAGGATGTGGACGAGGCTGACGAGAAACCAACTGCCGGCGGGCTGGTGAAGAACACCAACGCACACGATGTTATGCAGCTGCAGAAGGAGCGTCGCGAACAGGCTCGCCTGGACAGTCAGAAAAAGAAGGAAAAGGACAAGGAGGACCGTGAAAAGCAGAAACAACTCAAGGAGGAGAAGAAAGAGAAACGTAAGACCGTCAAAGGCGAACGTCGTCGGTAGCGGGGCATCCCAATGAATCTTAGAAGTCATCCTCAACTATTGTCAGATTTTTGTTACCCCATTTTTAAGGGGGCGATTGTGTGCCCCCTCTCAACTGCGAATTCATATTTATTAACTATTCCCCCGATAGCCCATTTGCATGGGTGTTTGTTTTTTTCTGATTAAACTGGAAAACCCCGACTAAATTTAATAAAATTCACGTAGTTCTCTTCGATGTTAAATAAGATACATGTGATGGCTTTCATTTGTCTATTTTGGGTTGATTATGTGGTAAGCTAGACTTGGTCGTCGGAATAGGGCACCCATTTGCTGTTGGATCAGTCTGCAGTTGGTGGTCTTTTAGGCTGTACAGTGAGCAGTTTGTCAAGTCGATTACTTGTTTGATTTCAAATCTATATCTAGTAGTTACCAGAACAATCAGGACGGGCAATATCTCTTTCCATAAGGCCGTGCGATAAGAGATTCAAACACAGAGAGCTCTGGTACATTTGATTTGGAAACCAAATTCGACTGCTCTCAAGCGAATCTGACGAGTTTGGGCTAAATTTACAGTGAAGTAGCGTAAAACGATAGTTTATTGATTGAAAAAAGTGCACACAATGAACTCAGCTGCACAAAAAGTCGAATGAGGCGCACTTTCAAGGGCGAGACAAGATTATAGTCTATTGCGGACCGTCTTTCCACTGAATGGAGTACCATCAGCGGACTAGACGCCACCGTGTGTACAAACAAGTAGCTGCCCTATAGACAACCGTAGACTGTTGAGTTGATGCCGATGTCGATCTCCTCCTTTGTTCCACTTGTAGGCACAGTTTCTTGCATAATCACGACAGAAATGAAGATGAATCTTTAACCATTGACAGTCACGAGTATATTTCTTTGATAAAATTACATTCAGTAAATATGTATTTCAAGTTCTTACCTTCGGTATACCTATTCTAAAGTTTGATGGCGATCTACTCTTACTAATACTTTATGTTGCGCTTTCTTGTCGGCACTAAACTATTACTAACAAATATCAATAGACTATAAAGCGTCAAATAAATAATAATAATCATTATGAACTTAACTTTAAAATCACATTCTTTTCTCTTATATGCTTAAATTGAAAGATTACAAACGTCATCTCGTTGTACAAGGGAATATACGTTGGGTTTTTATAACACGTTCACGAAAATTTACAATTCATTTTGGCATCTGTTTGAGCGTTACAAGTTACAACAAGTTACTACGTTTTCACTTTTGAATTTTATTCTAAAATGTTTCGTTTGTTGTTTTTTAAATAACGTATGTGCGAAGAACTTCTGCGTTGGAGTTGCCAAGTAGTTTTTCTTTTCTGTATGATTACTCTTGTTCTTTTTTTTTTATATAAAGCTGTGGATCGACATTTTAACTTAACTTATTACAAAATCTTATAAACTAAATAGGTAACATATTTTTGTGACGGACGCTTTTAAAAATGTTCTTCCGTCATTTTTTTTTCGGAGTTAATACCGAATTTGTGCAAGCGCCCTCTGCTTTTCATAAAAGCGAATGCAAAACATAAACAAAAAGTCTAAAGCTCTCTTTCTAATGCAGAAAAACAAATATTAGCTGCGAAAATACCGTTGTTTTCTCTCTGACGAAAATATTAAATCAGTTTGCTTACATTAGGTCTGTTCCTTAACTTTTGTAGTAAAAATGGAAAGTAATGTCAAAATGACAGTGGAGGGGATGAGTTCTCTCTCAGAGAGGGAAACTTACGCAAAAGTTAAGGAACGCTTTTGTATTAACCTGTGAAAAATGACAGATGCGAATATTCCACCCAAATGCTAAATAGAACAACAAATTTAAATCAGCTGTCAATTTTCAGGCGACTGACAGTTGTTTCAATTCTTACGCAAAGAAATTTGTTGAGTAAAAACTAGTAAGATGGAAAACATCTGCTCTCTCGAAGCAGCCCTCTTTTACGAATTTTTCGAGTTGAGGAACGATAATTGAGTAAAATGCGTAAGAATTCGTAAAAATTCGTAAGATTTAAAAGTAAAGGAACAGACGTATTATGTAAAAAAATGACAGTCAACGAAGTTGGATCCATCTTTAAAAACAAATAAATATAAAAAATGATAAATCGAGTAAGCGCTTCTGCAGATTACGGAACGCGACCACTGACAGCTACAAACAATATAAGAAACAACCGACAAAGAAAAATTCAACGGTATTCACCCTGCTATGTCTCTCGCCTTAGTCATGGCTAGCCTCATTTTCATTTTCATCATCATTGATGTCGCCATTGTCGTCCTCTTCCTCACCCTCGTCTTCCTCCTCAATTTGTCCATACTCATCGTATTCCTCTTCGCCTGGATCCTCATCAGAGGCAGGCTCTTCTTCTTCGATATCATCGATTGTATGATCGTCATCGGGTTCTTCCTCTTCCGGTTGATATGAGCCGTCACTTCCACCGGAATTGTGTTCACTTCCGTCTATATCCGCTTCGACATCATCGTCCGCATCGATTTCATCATCTTCCGCTTGATCAAAGTCAAAGGAAATTCTTTCCATTTCCGTTCTGGCTATCGAATGAATGTCAGTCGGATCGACAAACGTCACCCGACGGTTGTTCTCTTCCAGACATTTGACAGCAACACTAACGAAATCTCGACGACGTTTCTCATCCCATGTGGAATACTACAAGGGAATAGGGATTATTTCAAATTCAAATCTTTGTATACGAAAATACTGACCACAGACGACGACGTGAATACGAATTCGTCGGGAATTCCAGTCTTAACCCTGATGTATTTCTGCAACAAGTTGGAGCCATCCTTTCGCCACAAGCACAAGTGCGGATTCGTTACATAGTCCTCCTTCAAGTCCTTGCGATAGAGATAGAGCTGAAACACACCACTCGCAGCCAAAATTAAATTCTTTTCCTTTTTCTTTGGCGGTAGAATGATAGCCTTTGGCTCAACTTCCGCTGCCAGCTGTGTCCTTGCTGCCTTATAGTATTCATAGTCATCTTCATCGTCCTCATCGGAATCATCGAATGTCTGATAGTTGGCATCTAAAGCGGCCTGCCTTCGAGGATTTTTATGTGGACCACTTGATGACGTACCAGAGGACTTTCTTTTGCGGCTGCCACGATTTCGTCCTTTCGCGGAGTGACTGCGTTTTTTCACATTTCGATTGGAAGCAGAAGGGCGCCAATCCTCCTCAGAGTCATCTGTTTCAGTGAAATCATCTTCCGAGTCGATGAATGTGGTGGTCACTAGTTCTGTGCGACTTCGCATGACTTCGAACGGGCGTTCCGATGGAATTAAATTTTTGTTTTCTTTTCCCGTAATCCTGATTTTATGACATGCACTGACGTATGTAGAAATATAAGGGATACACTCTACACGAGAGGAAGAATACTAAAGCGTCTGCCTGGGAAAAGTTATGTACGGAGTTTTGTTTTGATGTGATGCTTTTGACAGGCGACAGGACAATTTTTTGTTTTGTTTGGGTTTGGTTTGGGTGGGAGGAAAGTTTCCTTGAGCTTTCTGTTATCGAAGTTAGTAGCTGTCATTTGAATTGGTTTGAGCTTTAAGGACTTTTGTAGTAGTTAGGATTCAGAGCTTTGGGATAATATGTAGCTGAATTGATTCAGACAGTGTGTTCAGTGAATTAACTTAACTTTCCGTAAACATTTATCAATAACGGTAATAATGGAAAGTGCTTAAAATTCGGGATAGGATTGTCTTGTATACCCGAGTAATTTTATGAAGTCTTGCGGAGTTTTAAAAAATCCTGTTTCGTTAAAAGACATTTCGTTCAGGCGAATCTGTCAAATTCAATAACTACCTTCGGATTTAGTGCATGACAGTTGTAGTTCCTGTACAGTGATGGTTAAAGAAAGTTCTCTTCTTCTCGTAAAAAATCTGTTTGTTTTACCCTCATCCGTTTATTCTGTGCATGTTCATATTTTCAACTGTCACCTTCATACACTTTACGCCGAGACGTCATTTCACAAATCCACCTTCTGAATAGTATGGGCACATTTAAAACCTTAGTTATCTTAAGTCAACTAGATTGGTCTGGAATAGACGCAACCTGAACGCAAAAACAAGATTGGTCGGAAACGTCACTTTTCCTACGTCAGCCACAAATGCGAACTGTCAACTTAGTACTCAATCACGAATTTCTTGACTAGATTCGTCGGCTTCCCCTCCATTAACGTCAACTGACACAACTGCCCATGTGACCGATCTAGGCAAATAAAAACTGAGTTAGGTACATCAAGTTAGACAGCTGTCAGACTGACTAAACCACGTACTTATTTATTGCATGTTCTTCGACCATCTGTTGAACTGTCATCTTCATAAATACTGTCTGTATGCCTCTTATAAATGTCCTCTTAAAATACAGCCTGGCTCTGTCAAAATGAAAGTCTAGTGATAGTTTTCTTAAAAATTGTTTTTATTTATTTTATTTCAATAATAGTATTTATCTCATATATTTATTTCATTGTCGAAAATAAGAAAACAGCAAAACGTAAAATATTTCGTCGTAAACGTAAACATAATTATAGTAACAGTAAACGGATTCTCATAAAAAAGAAATAATAACATTAATTTAAAACACGGACTGAACAAATTTAGTACACAAAGAGAAACGTTTGTCTTGCATTCAGACAAAACAACAAATAACGACAAAAATAGCTACGACTTTAATAAAAATCTATTTATCATAATATCTGCGACTACGTATTTATATCTAATAAGAGTAACTTATTTAGCCATTTAGTTTAAAGGACATTCCCTCTTAATTTTACGTACAAATCGTTGCAAAAATTCTTTGGAGTTTTATCTATATCAATTCAAAAAAAAAATCCACTCTACAATAAACATTCTCATAAGGTAATAGTTTTATTTAATCTTTCACAAATTAATTTGAAGCTAACTCTTCTAGTAAAACATACGTCAAAAGATTATATTAAACCTATGCAGTAAGCTACATTATATTTTAATTATTGTTTAATATAATTGTTTGCCATATATGTAATTGTTTAAAATTTCACAGTTTAGTTATCATTACGTTGTTTTCTTTTTAATGGATAGTACGTATATTTTGTAAATACATCTACGCGAGTTATTCAATAATATGCTTTTAAAATATCCTGTTTTAGTCCA
Organism: Cheilosia pagana; assembly: GCA_936431705.1. Lineage (NCBI taxonomy): Eukaryota > Metazoa > Arthropoda > Insecta > Diptera > Syrphidae > Cheilosia > Cheilosia pagana. The sequence continues at coordinate 3,287,550 of OW386169.1, forward strand.
ATTTTTTCCTAATTTAAAATAACACCCCCCCGCAAACAACTTTTCATCGATGACAGAGATTATAGCGCTTAAACTATTCTTTACTTTATAATAATTTACAGTATACTAAAGCATAAACATAAAATAAATCATAATTAAATCTTTAATCGCTATACACGAGTTGGTGTGCCAAATATCGGAGCACGACGTGGTGTTGGTGATGGATTGTTGTTTATGGAACGTCTTGGAGGGCCTTGCTGACAATCGGAATAGGAACGATCTAAGATGAGATAAAACAAAAATTGATTTTTAGTAAAACGGACAATGTATATCTGAAATGTCAAACAGTGCAATGACAGTTACATGCAATAAAAACAGGCATTATGCAATAATATAGGTCTGTTCCTTTACTTTTCAATCTTACGAATTATTTCGAATTCTTACGCATTTTACTCAATTGTAGTTCCTCAACTCGAAAAATTCGTAAAAGAGAGCAAGATATTTCCCCCTCTTACTAGTTTTTACTGAACAAATTTCTTTGCGTAAGAATTGAAACAACTGTCAGTCGCCTGAAAATTGACAGCTGATTTGAACTTGTTGTTCTATTTGGCATTTGGGTGGTATATTCGCATCTGTCATTTTTCACAGGTTACTACAAAAGCGTTCCTTAACTTTTGCGTAAGTTTCCCTTTTTGAGAGAGAATTCATCCCCTTCACTGTCATTTGGACAGTCTTTTCCATTTTTACTACAAAAGTAAAGGAACAGACCTTATGTGAATTGAATTTTAACTGATATTCATAAGTACGTTGCAGCATTCATATGCTTAACGGTTTTATAATCAAATATACAATAGGTATTCCACGAGAAAAAAACCCTACAAATGTCACTATAGCAGATTTCAAACAACGTTGGCAACACTGAAGTTTGTTCGATTCTTTGCGCCGATTCGATAAATTTTATTAAAAATTCGCGAATAAAGTGTAAATTTACGATATTCAAAGTTTAAAAACATTCTTAAAAGAAGTGTTGTGCACGTATTTTATAAAGTGTTACTTAAATTGTGCTAAAACCAGTGTAATTGACTTAATTTTTGCGTTGATGCTCCGCTGCGCGAGTGAAATTTGTGTGCCAAGCTCAATTTGGGATCGAAATTCCTTGAAATTTATGAAATTCTATCGGTAAGTTTATTGCAAATGTACTGTAGTGAAAAAGAAATAATTTTAGCAACTTGGAAAGACTTTCTTTGTGGTTTTTAATTCCAAATGTCATTTGCCCGCGAAAAGTTATCGATTCTGATTCGATATGTTTTTAATAGGAATGTTTGACTGGGGCTTCAAAAATTTAAACTGCCGGTCGCTGGTTGAGTCGCAGGACGTCTAAATTCGTGTCCTCATACGTAAATACATACTTACAAAATAATACGAAACTAATCTACGATAAACATAAAACATGCAGTGCATTTGTACATTCCTCATAACCGTGTGTGCTCGTCCATGTCACAAAAACATCAATAACAACAACAACAACACCGAATTAAGATCTATTCAAGTCCTACCTCTAAACTTAATGCCTTGCGATTCATTTATGATTGCAGCTAAAGCAGGGTGCTGATACCTTTCACGAAAGATACCCGAACCACTGTTAGTCGTTGTGTTACCATTGCCATTACCATTTCCAACTGCAGCCGCGGGCGTGTGCTGCGGTGTAAGGGATTGATTTCCATTTGCCGCTGCCATCTTGTAGTAACGATTCTGATTGGGATCATACATTTCGTTATGATTGAGACGGTTGGCTGACTTGATTGATGCACAGCGATCTTCTTCGTTGCGAATTTTGAGCACACGCTCCTGAACACTGTACCGCGATCCATTGAACGTGTTCCCCTGGTTGAGGTTGGTGTTGTGATTCATGTGTTTCGAGCGAAAACTTCCACCAGGCGAGTGCAGGAGAGTGCCGCGCGACGAGCTGACTGTGGTCTCGGTTGAATCGCGTGGACTGGCGTGACTCACATCACGATAGCTGGACGGACGGTGAGTTGAGGGCGGAGTATCGAGACCACTGTCGTTCGCTGTGTAATCCAAGTCTGTTGTTTGAACTGAAATTTCACAAATTAATTAGTATCTACGGCCCAAAAGGTTGTATAAGTTCAATTTTCCTACCCGAATGCCTGACATCGGTTGTTGGAGCTCTTGGCTTCCGGTACAACCAGTCGCGATCCAACTCGTTACCATTCTCATTGTTGTTCCTAAACATTCTCGGGCGTCTCAGTTGCACCTCCTCGTCTTCTTCGTCCACCACCTGATTGCTGCCGAAACTGCTGTTGATGAAGATCCTCCTCGGCGAGCCGTACAATCCGTTCGAGAACGAACTATTCTGACTCGCATAGCCATTCGAGTAGCGACTCAGATTCAAATTGTTCGAATAGGGTATCTTTTGTGGCGTCGAATGGTTGGTTGACATTCCGCTGTTGTGGTTCTCGTTATTCAACGCGCTGAGGTCAGGAACTGAATCGGAAAAGAGGAACGGATTCGTTGAGTTGCCATTCAACTTGTATTGCCGACCGTTTGTCATTAGCCAGTCGTCTAGGGCGCTCGAGTAGGTACCACCCAGGCCAAAGTGGTGCGCCTGCAGCGAGGCATGTGAAACTGGAGCCGCCAGCGATGCACGCGATCTGGGACCTTGCGTGATCTTAAGTGCGCGACGACGCTCCTTCGATGTTAATGTGCATTCCTAGACAGATTACATGAGAAAACCAGAAGATGTACATAATTAATGATGTTGGTAGTGAGGAGGAGAAGATTATGATGCGAGTTGCATGCATGTTGCTGCTGCGGCGGAATGTGAGGTAAACTAAGACTAATTATTGGATGATTGCGTAACAATCGTTGGCCCTTGCATGCACTGTGCATGAAGATACTCGTGCTGTAATTGAATGGAGAGCAACGAACTTACCTCGAGCAGTTCAAACCAATCTTCCAGACCCTCGTCACAGCGTAGGAGTACACGACCCTCTCGACCGAGCAGCAAACCAATTGCGCTGTACGAACGACGGTTTAGCCATTCCACTTTTTCAACGTCCACTAGTTTAACCTGAAATGTAGAGAGAGAGATTTGTTAAGTAGTTTTGCAAAAGGAAGGCGGGGAAGGGAATAAGGGATGTCGTGATTTTTTTGTTTTTCGAATGTCAGAGGCATTTCGCTTGCTTTGGTGGGATTTTTTTTTATTGTAGAGGAAGCTTGCACTAACCAAGACTCAGATTTTAGCCTCCTATAGGTCAATTTGTTATCGGTCCTTTTTCTTGAGTGTGTACTGTGATGCGCCGGAGCCAGGGTTTACCCAAAGAAACACATAAAACTCTGGTTTAGAGGTACTAAAGGGTTTTTCAATAAGAGCGCTACAAAAGTTTTTTTTTAAATAAAACAAAAACGGTTTTGGATATCAATGAAATTCTTTATTCCTGTGAAAGTACGTTCGATGCCATTATGTATGGAACTCGATTTCTTTTGCATGGCCACCACGGGCACGCTTGCAGAAGTCCACACGCTGAACCCAATTTTCGACGGCCGATACTGCTGCAATTTCACGTTCGATATTCGTACGAAGTTCATCGATCGTCGCTGGTTTGTTGGCATAGACCATAGACTTGACGTAGCCCCACAGGAATTGGAACAAAAAATAAACGGTTATCATTGAACGGTAGCGATTCCCATTCATAGTAACGTGCCGGTCTTGATCATCACGGAAGAAGTACGGCCCAATGACGCCGTCGGCCCATAAAACACACCAAACCGCAATTTTTTCGGGATGCAATGATGACTCATGGATTATGTGTGGATTGCTGCCTGACTATTGCCGCATATTTTGTTTATTGACGAAGCCATTCAGCCAGAAATGAGCCTCATCGCTGAAGATGATTTTTCGAGTTGTTGCTCAGCCCAATTCACGAACATACGACGCTTCTGGTGGTGAAGCGGCTTCAGTTCTTGCGTCAATTTAATCTTGTAAAGATGTAGGTTAAGATCTTTTCGCAAAGTTCGCCATAACGACGTCACAGAGATGCCCAACGCTTGAGAACGACGTGTGAGAGACACATTTGGGCTTTCTTCAACTGAAGCCTCAGCGGCATCAATATTCTCGTTACTACGGGCACTTCTTTGTCTCACTGGCACGGGAACATTTTGTACTGTGCCTGTGGATTCAAATTTTTCTACTAGACGCTCAATTGTTGATCTGCTAGGACGATTATGACGACCATAAAGTGGACGTAGCGCCCTTAACATTGAGGCCACTGACTCCGAATTTCGGTAGTAAATTGTAATAATTTCGATTCGTTGTTGGCTCGTATATCTTTCCATCATGAAATGGCAAACCTTACTGAAGAGAAATGTCAAAAGAGCGGCAAGAAATTCGGCGTCGTTTGCTGTCCCTGTCGCTCTACTTTTGTAGCGTCCCTGTTGAAAAACCCTTTATTTATTCGCAGTACTTTACTTAGGCTAGTTACAATTCTTTCCACATAATCTACACAAACTACGATCTATATCTTAACAGTAGTTCAATATGGTCTATGTGGCCCTACGACGGCGTGGTCCCTTAGCGGCCCATCGACAGCGTGGTTCCTGGGAGAAGGGGGGAGAGGCCCGACGGCGGCGTGGTTCCTAGGATGGGGAGGGAAGCAAGCCAGCTGGGATTGCTGACACTGCTTAATACAAGGCCGATTTCCCAGAGGAAATTCAGCCGCCAAAAATTTAGGAACAAAAGACCGAAGTCTCTTTTCCACACGGGAGCTTTATCTGGTACACTAGATTGGTACCAATCACACTTTGACAAGTCTCTGAGCAATGTAAATTCTGACAGTTGCACTAACCATCAGTGGAATGTTTCTTTCTGGCTGTGCACGGTAACAGTAGCGGACATAAAAGTGTGGCGAACGGGGACGTTTCGTTACAGTACCAACTCTTTCCTATGATTGAAAGGATTCAAAATTCAACCCAGATGTACATAGATCGTGAGGATAAGCAGCCGTGCTGTCGATGAGCTACTTCTCCGTTCAGAGCGGTTTGGGTTTGGCAAATACAGGCGCTTGCTGCGAGATCATGGAAGCTTTGCTCTTATCCTTGGCGGGTGGCCTAATATTAACTTAACAATCTATCAATCGAATCTTGAATCTAATCTTTTGTTACCCGGATCAGTTATGATCGCTCCTCAGCATTTGCTGCTGCCCTTGGTCACACATGTCAACGAACGCGCTACTCATCGTTTCAATTCTTTTTTATAGTTTTTTTCCCAAACTTTCGATAACCGTCATTGTTTATTCGACTCAATGTCGGCTCAACACCTTCAGTTTCGGCAGCCGCGGTGTAAAATGTACTTTCATGTTTTGCATGTGACTCAAAGTATTCCCAACACATGAACGTGTGGTGGTTTATAGCGCCTCACATTTTTGTTGTGATTCCGATGAAAAATCAATTAATTTCCGATGGAGGATAAAATTAGAAAATGTATAATCGAGTACGGGTTTTATTAGAAAAAAATCGGAAAAGCGAAGTGAGACGATGAAAACTTAATTGCTTGATGAAGGGAGGTTTATTGGTTTTGGGTGTTGAATTTGAAAAGTTGTTGTGCGGCAAATTTAATCCGAAAAGTCTGTTGGCATGCATGAGGTGGACTTCTAGTGAAACGTATAAAAACGAAGTGATGGTTCATTGATTCCAAGAATCTCATGAGTGTTGGGGGGTTTCACTTCTAATTTCAAATGACGCGGGCTAGCCCTGTCAACAATTTTATAGGTGAACTTCTGTGAAGTTCAATGCAACAAATAGCAGCTTCTTCCATAAAATGATTGCGCAGAAAAAGCGAACCACCCAGATCGTCGCTGCATCCGTTGTCGTTGTTCGCTGCACAGCTCTTTGTGATAAGCTCTTTCTCTTTGTTTTTCAAAAAACCATATTTCTCCGTCTTCTTAATGCCATTTTAATGGAAGGAAAACAAACGGCTAAGAAAACTTTTCTCCATGCAGCTGTATGCGCAATTATTTACCCTCAATAGTGCACTATTAATCGAACGGGTTTACTACTGTTGATTAAAACTCATCAGCAATTCGTTCTGCAATTATCAATCACAACACACAGACGGAGAACGGAAATTTTTCTCTTGCCACACAACGAAACGGCAAACTTGTTCATCTTCTTCAGTTCTCATTATCTGGTGTTTTGGTTTGCTGCAATTACTTTCGTACAATTTGATAATGATTGTAAGCGCGAGTTAAGTATCCATAGCAAAACATATTGAGAAAAAAGATAACATTATTTGTATTCAATGATATCTTTAGTCTCTAGTACAGTCTTGCACACAACGCTACAATGATAACATATGTAAAAGAGATAATATCGTTTGTATACAATGTTGGAATATTATCTCTTCTTCATTATCAAGCAAGACGATTGTACGCTTGGGTCTCCTTGTAGATAGATAAGAAAAGTATATAAATACGACTGTATGATGAATTTATCAACAGTCTTATTGTAACTACATAGTAGCCTTAAGCTCCTTTTAGAATTAGTAAAAAGTATTTCAATAATAAAGGACATAGTTCCAAATAAATATTGTTTAATTTTAAAAGTAAGAAACAAGTGTTTTAATTCGCGCCAAAGAAAGTCATTAACAATCGGCGCCGATCGATTTTCGCTTTTAAATTGATTTCTTTTTGGTTTTTTTTTTGTTGGCCTTATATGGAATGATGAAATCACACATAGGTAATGATTTATTCTATAAGAGCTTTAGCATTATGGTATTTAACAGGGGGATTAACAATGTTTAGTTATCTCAATAAGGTTTGGCAATTGATTGATTGTCGCATACGTTTTTATGTGGCGTTAATTTCACTCTGAACAAAAAGTCTATTGACTGAGGTTAATGGAAAACGACAAATTATGAATAATCGGCTGAACGCAGATAAGAGGAGTTTAAAATGAGAATCATTTGACACATCAATTAAAGCAGGCCGGGAATTTGGTAAATTAATGGAATTTGACAGAACATGGACGGTAATTCCGGGGGATTTGTAAAATAAAAATAAGAACGCCATGTGACAGGTTTTTTTTTGTTGGAACAAATGGCACATCCCTAGGGCTTGTCAAAGAAAACGTTCAATGGGAACGCTATTTTTGAACAAGTTTTGTAATAAAATGTCATTTTGTAATAAAATTGAGGGCTTTTTCTGTGACAGGGGTTTTAAAAAATGCTTTAATGCTTTACTTTTTTTAAGAGATTTTTGTTGCCAAAAAAATAGTAAAAGAATCATCTAAAAATCGGAGTTACTTTTTCCGTGAGTCACTGGAATAGGTTCACGGGTAGCAAACAAGTTTATTCCGCATGTTAGTTTCGCAAGTACCCAACATCAGTTTTTTAAATAAAGAAAAAATTCAAACGAATGTCTAAAAGCTTTGAATTCAGCCAAAAAAAGGCGAACATCCAACAAGTCTTAAGGTATGTTCCCTTACTCCTTTGGCCAATTTCAGCAAAATGTCAGATATCAAGGAGTGGGGATATATTCACTCAGAAAAAGAGAATATAACCAAAAAATACAGGAACGAAAGTTTTGCATGACCTTTGTTAAAAACACTTGCGAGAAAGAAAAATAATATTCAAAAAAAAAACGTCAGTTGAAAAGCACTTGAGAGGCCTGTTCCTTTACTTTAAAATATTAAAAATTTTTACGAATTCTTGCGCATTTTACTCAAATGTCGTTCCTCAACTCGAAAAATTCGTAAAAGAGAGCCGCTTCGAGAGAGCAAGATATTTCCCCTCTTACTAGTTTTTACTCAACAAATTTCTTTGCGTAAGAATTGAAACAACTGTCAGTCGCCTGAAAATCGACAGCTGATTTGAATTTGTTGCTCTATTTGACATTTAAAAACTATCTGTCATTTTTCACAGGTTACTACAAAAGCGTTTCCCTCTCTGAGAGAGAATTCATTCACATTCCACTGTCGCTTTAACAGTCTTTTCCATTTTTACTACAAAAGTAAAGGAACAGACCTTTGGATTCAGTTTACTATTTATTTATTTTTGTGGATTTATCCATTTTCATTCAGCACTCAATAAACTAAACCGAAATAAACAGCCAATTCAAACTGACTTTTGAGAGATTTGACAGCTGTAAGTCAGTCAGTTATAACAAACTAACCCAAAGAAAATTCTTTGGCTTTTATTTGCAAGTTTTTTATGAAGGGGAAATGCTTTGTTCTTTCTTTTTGGCTCTCTTCTACGGAACTTTTGACTTTTGAAGTTTGACTAAATTTGACTTATGTGTTCGTATTCATTATCGTTAGGGAACAGACCTTTTATAGACTCAAATTGAATTATATGTCAAGTCGAAAAGGCCTGTCAAAAGGCTCATCAGCCTTATAAATGAAGATGAAGAGGATTTTATTGGAGTAATCTAGCTTAAGCTAATGCGCGATTAAATTGGAATTACAGTAGAATTTGTGGTAAATATCGAGTGTTTGAGTGAAAGAACTTACTGTTTCCATAGGAATCTTCCTTATCTACCATTGGAATTTGAATTGCATAGGTCATGGAACACATTTCTTTTCAGTAAGCTATACGAAGTTGTTCTTTTGACATGACCAAGGTACTTATTATTGCTGTGCCTACGTAAGCAGAAATCGAAGCCCAAGTGGCGTAACTTTTCACTCCGTCATGCACAGTTTTTTGCAGGTAATTCTGTATCCACATGTGCAGAACGTTCCACAATAAGTTCTGATCGTTGACAGTAGTACATTCGAATGTATAAGTCAAATTAAGTCAAATTTCTTTCCTTTCTACCCAACTTTTTCGGAAGGGAATGAAGTTTGACTAATGTGTTCGTTCGAATGCATTATTCTTATGAAACAGACCTATGATGCCTTGTGTTCTTTTAATTGCGACGATTAGGAATTAAAATCAATCAGAGTTCAGGGGAACTTTTAAAAGCGTTTTTTTTCTTTCGTTTTTTTTTTTTTTTTATTTGCTGTTGGCATTGCTGTAATTTTTGATAAATGTATTCCTTGCGTTTCTTGTGCACTACAATCGTGCTGTCCATCTATTTTTTATCTCTTTGTAAGTAACTTTTACATAAATATATTTAAGTGCCTTTATTGCGCTGTTTTAGCTTTTCACTTTGACATATAGAGTGTTACCAAATCCAATTTTCATCATATACAAAAATTCCTCAAATAATCACCGCAAGTAGGTAGGTACTTGATTTATATTGCAACCGATTTTGCGTTCCATTTTATTAGCGAACTTTAAATCACTTCATAAGAGAAAAGATCGTCTCCAAAATCATCATAAAAAAGGTCATTCCCCCGATTTAAACATCTACCTACACACAGAGTAAAAGCATCTCCTCTCACACATATAACGACCTGCGAATTTATTACTTTCTCCGGTGTTTAATTTTCCCTTCAAAAAGAAAAATATGCAAATTAATTCCTGCTAATTCGAATCTCGTGTTTGTTGCGTGTGAATTAGCCCCATGAGAATTTCAAACATCAACAGTGTTTCTGAAAAATGACAGTGAAATTAAAAAAAAAAATACTAAAACAAATTTAAACAGAAATTCAAATCAGTTTCGCAATGAAAAATCTCACTCAATGCGCGCCTGTTGGCGCACTCTTGGGAAATTTGCCAAAAAAAAAACCCCCGACACGATTTAAGATTTTCTTTAACACACAGAGAAAAAAAATGGAAACACACTCCCACACAAATTACAGCAACACGAAATGCTAAGTTGACTGCCAGTGCCACCATTCAAATTTTAACGTTCGCCGTCATTATTGACAACGAAACACAACAAATGTTTGGAAATTGCGGGCCATCCACGAAAACTCATTAATGCTTAAACAATATAAAGTTTATGTTTTTTTTGACTAATTACCCCGACACTTTCGGCTAAAAATAATCCAACCAAATTTAGACGATGACAGTCTCAACAACACACGTGTGCGATAAATGTTTGACACTTGCCGGTGTCTGATGGTCTTTTGTTGCCGCTAACCTACATTTCCACGCCATTTCACGCAACCTTAAGGTCAGACTGTTTTCAGCAATTTGTTATACGTTGCCTACTGGAAAGGCAACCCGCTTGGCCAGAGTAAAGCAGCAAAACCTGAACAATGACCAAGACCATGCTGGGGTGCTGTGAGTGAAATGCCACCATATACCTGCTGTAAAACTTGACCGCCCCACCGGCCGCACCTGGGATTAAACAAAAGCTGAATAATATTTCTCACTGCTGTTGTGACGATTAGTCGTTCCTAATGACTGTGCAGACAAATTTACGCTTTGATTGGAGTCTGTTTATATATAGTACCGCTGGGTGACTAAGGTCAAAGCGGGACTGAGAGCTAGTCGACGCGAAATTGATTGATAGAGGCTTACCTTAAAAATGAATTGTCCCATGTCCGAGGCGCGTTCGTTGGCAGACCCAGATGCTCGCTTGAAACAGTGTAGGTAGTCACGGGTGAGGACGAAATATCTGAAAGAGACAGAGGGACGTCTTAGTTGGGTGTACACTTAAAAAGATAGAGAAGGAAACCCTCTTAATAACTGACTTTGCACTGTCCGCTCAACTGATGCATAAAACAATTTAATTTGATTTAAAGTTTTCCAACCCCACAAATCAGCAGATAATTTCACAAGATAAACTTTTAGTCCAACTTACTGCTATCATATTTATTCCTATTTATTATGCTGTCCTGTTTCTATTTATGGTATAGTCTATAGAGATAATCACAAAATAAAATAAATTCCCTTGCAATCATCCCGAGCGAGAGGATGAACAAGTTAGCAACATCGGAGCGCAGCCAGTAAGCCATCAAGTTAGATGCAACTTTATGTTGCAGCACCAACTTATTCCAGCTGCTTAGCTTAGACCGCCTCGCCCGACCACCTCTCCAGCTGATGGTCCTTAATTTTTTTGTTGGTCTTGTCTCTTGTGTTGGCCATATTCCACATATGAATCGTGCATTATCTCTTGTGCACGAGGGTGTACGGTGTACATGTACATCATCCCACACATCATCGTTATTATCATCATTTTTACCGTTATTCTCGTGTTTTATTCGTATTATCTCCAGAGACACACAATGAAGCAGCCAGAAGCCTGGCGCTGCTTCAATGTTTGAAATCCTCCATACATGAAGCTAATGCAATGAGCCAAAAAGAAGAGGAACAACAACAAAGAGTGAAGTACCATGTTTCGTTCCCTTTCATCATCACTTCTCGTACGACACCGCACATCCATCAAGGGTGCGGTATAGTGTACGTTGGTATGGCGGGCGTCTGATGGTGGGTGTTGGTTTGTGCGGTGGCTGGGAGATTAGAAGCTTTATGGTTTTCATCTTCTCACCTCTCTTTAGGTTCGGGTTTTTTTTCTTCTTTGTTTTTGTCCTGGTGGCCGATTTATTCGGGAAATCTCTACCATCACATGAGAATCACTGCGGGAACAGAGGTTCCGCAACTAACTTTCATCCCCATACTTGCATACTTATGCCGTTCATTATTTATTCCATCAGAGAGATTACAATGGGGCTTTAGGAGGCTTAACAGATGTGAGACAATTTCTTTCGCATATTGTTGGGGTCGACAAAAAATGCCGGGGGGATGAATTTCGGCCCTGGACATAGGCCAGGACTTGTTTGATGAATTTGCAATTGAAAAGAGTGAGGAATGATGCTGTAAACCTTTAAATTCATTAAAATTGATGAACATTCAAACGATGGACATTCATCAGCATTTTCTTCGGAGTAATTAAGGCTGTCTGATACAGATTGAATGGCCCATTTATGCCATCAGTGTCTTCATTTAGTTTCTTTCGAGTTAAATAACTGAAAGGTTCATTAAATTTGCCATAATTCAGTTGCAAGGTTTATTCATTCTTTTAAGGAAAGCCTCCTTCTTCCCCCAATACCAGATGCGGATACATTTCTTAAGCAAATCCTCAAAATTCACTTGGACAAATCTCTCCAATTAAACTCTAAATCACTTGCCACGTTATTTTCGCCATTAACTCGAAATCTTCTCGAATGTAGTGTCAGATTAAATAAACTTGAATGCGTTTCAATTATAAAATTCCATCTCATAAAATTAAAATTCCCTTGCAATTAAAAAGTCATCGTGAAACTTATCCCTATCCCTCTACACCGTGGGGGTATATAAAACTTTTCCAAAAGCCACCCCTTTTTGCCGGTTTCGCTCTCACGACTAATTACATCAACGAACTACAATAATTAAGGCCCCGTTTGTGTTCACTCACCTTTCTTTCCATCGTGAAAATAACCGATCGCGTTGCTGCCACAATAGGCCACGTTTAATGGGTCCTGTCATCGATGCGACCGGAATACGACCAGCCAGCAGTGATTGCTAAAAGGGGAGACAAAAGGAGAAGGGCAAAATAAAAAATTAATATTATTATTCACAATTATCTACAAGCGAAGATAAAGTTTAAAACTGATAAATATAATGAAAATCAATTTGATTTTTATTTCCACATGCGATAGGTAAATGGTATAATTACTGCGGTGTGAAGGACCCTTTTGTGGGCTTTCATCGCAACTGTATAGAGTCAGAGTGTAGAGGGAGTAATTAATTTTATAGAGCTGCAAAATGCTCTTTTATTTTATTTATAGCCCCAGAGTGGGAAGGATATTCTCGCCGCGTGTTGTTTTTTTTTATAAAGTCATTAGAAGGTGGGAGGACTTGCGATTGGGGTTAAATGGTTAAATGGATGTCAATGGCGAAGGGCGAATTGGATGTACATTTCCGGGCAGTAAATTGAATTATGTACTGAATTTTGGCAGAGTTTCCTGTAAAGGGAGTAGAGGATTTTAATTGCACGAAAATGCTTGCGAAATTGAGAAATTTCCATTATCAAAAGTTCAGTTTTATTTAAAAAAAAATACATTTAGCGATGAACATTCAGTAGAACGTTTAGAAGCAATGAAAAGTAAAATTAGTATTTAGTGCTGGACATTCATTTTAAAAGTTAAGAGTCCTGAAGAACTCTCCGCCATGAAAATTATGTTTGCGGTTCCATTTCTTCTTTTAATAAAACCAGTTTAAGTATACCAACAGTCCTAAAACTATTCTTCCTTTTTCCATAAAACCGCAGCAAGTCACACAGTCTTACTTTTATTTTTTTTCGAAAAGCTGACCATCTTCCTGTAGCCTCCTATGCGATTTTTGTAAGCTTCCCCCCTTTGATGGTATAAAACTTAATTTTGCACTTAGCTTTACGACATCGTTTCACTAATTTCTAGATGCCCTCTAACCACACAAAACATATAATCCATTTCGTCCCTGCAAATCCTCATCAAAATTTTGCTTTCATCAGCACAAAAAGCTAAAGCTCCTATATGCAAACAGATGACATGTTGGCCTCTCTGGTGCCAAAAAAAGCAAGTTGTAAACACGTTCAACTGAAATTTTATTTTATGCGATTTTTGTTAAATCCTTTTTATCCTTGTACACTGGCTGTTTGTTACTCCTATACCTCCAGGCCATGAACTCTAAAAAATATCATAAATATCGCTGGCGCGCATTCATTGCTGCTGTGACGCCACTAGTAGGTCAAAAACAGAAATCAAAAAACAAAAAACAACGAACCAAAGCGCCAACGAACAAGCGAAAACCTCGGAAAAAGATAATTTATATTCATCTGCACGCAGAAGAATACGCCAGCATAAAAACCCATAACAGGCTCTTTCTATTGTTGGTTTGGTAGGTATCTGTTGCCTGTTTCGTTATAAAAAGAAGCGACGGATATACCACCGCCGAATTTCCATTCCCCCACAATGTACTCGAGGCTCATTTATTTTTTCCCATAAAAGGAGAGAGTGGCTGCCAGGAAACAAAAAGCACAAAAAAAAATATCCTTCAAATGTGAAAAATGTGCGAAAAGCGGTAAAAAAAACCTGCCACCGAGAAGCGCAAGAAAATAAACCAACATCAATCCTTGTAACGATTTTTTAGTTAGTAAAAAATAAATGCAAATTGCTGGTATCGCATATGTAGAGAGGATAATGTATGGTCATTAAACAAGGATAAAAATTGAGTAATTTGTGGGTATTACAAACAATGGTGTGTCGTTTTGCCAGAGGAGTCACTATTATATACTGATGAGTTGGGGTTGGTTAGCTTTTTGGGCGGGGGGTAGAGAGATTTGCATTTTTAAAGGCGTTTAAAGTTGGAGTGATTTCTATTAAGAGAGAGAGAGATAGAGAGCTGGATATCTGCGGAATGGTTCTTTAATTAAAAAAGGGTAGGGACAGGGTTACTAAAGATCGTTTCAATTTTGTTTTTAAATACTTCTTTTGGAAAGGCGGAATTCAAACGAAGAAAAAACGCCATAAGAATTTGTTTTTATATATTTTCTAAGCACCAAGAGTATTTTTGAAAGAATTAGATGCAAGCGCCATCTCTCGTGAAGATCCGTTGTCGTCCTCCGACGTCTTAACACTGAAGTTGGTCGTGTTGCATTTATTGGAGCGCCGGGCAATAATACTTCAATGATACTGACGTTAAAAGTATGTTTATTTCATTTACGTGAAAAAGTGTTTGTATAACGCCATCTGTTGACATTCTTTGTTAGCAAAATGTTCAAGCCGTGCTATTTTTCCGATAAATTACGTGACAAACTGTCGTATCGAACACAAATCAATGAAAGCAGATGTGGCAATCAAGTTTCCAAGCCTGTCTGAAGGACAAATGTCATTTACTTGAAAAAGTGCTTGTGTAACGCCATCTGTTGACATTCTTTGTTAGCAAAATGTCCAAACCATGCTATTTTCAAGATAAATTACGTGGCAATCTATCGTATCGAACAAAAATCAATGAAAACATAGTGGCAATTAAGTTTCCAAGCCTGTCTGAAGGACAAATTTTTGTTTTTACAATAAGGGAAGGGATGTACGGTCTCATGGACATGATTCAATACTCTACCTTATAGAGAAGCGATCGATTGACTGTGGTGTGGTAGGTATACTTTGAAAAAGCAACTGCCTTTCACATCTAATTGATTGAGTGGGCAAATTAATTCCCCCAACCAATGCCGACCAATCTAAACTTAATAAGTAGACTCGTACTAATTTACGAGGTCTCAAAAATTCGAAAAGTAAACAAAAATAGAGCCCGGCAAACTGCACCAACTTGTGATACACTCTAATACTGTATTTGCCATGAACCAATTTTCATAATCAAATGATAAACACAACATTCGCTTAAGACGCACAACTATAATATGTGTCTGTCTAAATATTTAGGCGAAAATATTTTCGCACACAAGATGAGAAGGAGAACACTCATTTCAACGCAAACAATAATTTTTCGCAACTAAAAACTAAATGCAGCGCGCACCAGGGTGCTCTGAAAATTAATTATCATTCGCCATAAATTTCAAAGCGGACGAATATACAACACAAAACCATATAATATACGCAAGAGTGTGTGTAACTTGGTTGGCATCCTGCATCTGGTCCAAGCAAACAATGAATCTTCTCTTTCTTATCGCATTCAATTAACATGAATTCTTATCTCTTCTGTTTCTTCTATGCAAATAGGCAGTGGAAGTTATTACCATCCTGCCGCCACTGCTTTGGCTGCTGAATATTGCCACTTTACTTAAGTTTAGTGTAAATGGCATAGCCCTCCTTTGGGTAGCAATATCTTGGTTTTTTTTTTGTTGGCGCACTAATTGTGCTGTTCTGTCTTCGAGGCAGCTGAATGACGTTTATTGTACATAGTTTCTTAAGCGACCTAAAAATGGAAACGTATTTGCCAGATACTGTTTTACCTTCAAATGAGTTGGGTATAGTTTTTGTTTGTATTGGTTGGTTGTACAAGTTGGAATGAAGGAAGGTAAGGTTTGTTGGTTTTAAGTTTTCTTATCAATATATACTGGCGGTGGGGCTTTTTCTTCTTTTTTTTTGTACCTACTTGTATTGCACATTTCGAAAATATTTACAAGCGCGCGCTGTTTACCTATCGTCGGTGGTTGGAACTTGAAAATCAAATAATGGTTAATTAAGGTATC
This sequence comes from Cheilosia pagana, assembly GCA_936431705.1. Classification (NCBI taxonomy): domain Eukaryota; kingdom Metazoa; phylum Arthropoda; class Insecta; order Diptera; family Syrphidae; genus Cheilosia; species Cheilosia pagana. The sequence goes on from OW386169.1 coordinate 3,303,602, forward strand.
TGGCAAACAAAATCACGTTATATGTGAAGATTGCGATAAAGTTGTTGTAGGTGAGTTCACTCGTTATGGTTATCAGGGGGAATAAAAGTGAAAATGTATGACTAAAGTCAGTAGCGGCCATCAACTTGTTTCCTAATCGGTAATGACAGGAATGACCTTAAGAGGTATTGAAGGAAACAAAAAATATGACGTTGATTGAAAATCACGCCATCGTTTGCTATTCGTTTGTCTAGTGACAAAGCCCTGAAAGCAATCACATACGACATCTGTTGGCAGTACTCGAAGTCGGATTTAATGAGAGGGTTTGTGTATCAACTACACTCAGTGGAAATGGTGCTATTCGTCTGAATTTTCATTACATTAACCCGTATTATTTTGATAAACAATTGCCAAACGAATTAAGCAGACACCACGAGTCTTTGTGGCCACATTTCAGCATATTTTCTCGCCCCTCTCATTTAAAATTTACCACACTCCGATGAGATATCTATAATTCACATATCTTATGCAAAACTGCCTTCAGATCCCAATGAACTCTGCACCGCATAGACACGGTAACAAAAAGCAGTTACTCAATTATTTCCCATCACAATAAACCAGCACTGATGGTAACCAAAAGCACAAAAATGCAATTCAATAAAAATTCCATTCAAATCCAGGCGCTAACAATGCGATATGCAAATTTCACCACACATGCCATTCCATTTGCAATATACACAATGAAACTCACACGCGCTTTATGAATTTAAAGAGAAACAACAATAATTGGCCAAGGACTCAGCCACAGATTGTTGCACACGTTGCACTCATTGTGTTTGCATCCGCATAGCTTGGGAGGCTGCAAAGTGTTTAAATAGGCAAGATACCCAAACACATTTTCCAAATGAATTCCACTCCAATGATAATCGGTTAAACAAAAGAAACCAACAAAGGCAACGCAAAAAAAATACACACACATTTCTACTGCAAAAAAGATTAACAAAATTGCGAAAAGGAAAAACCGACAAAAAATCATTAAATCAACGCATCCAACTGGAATTTATTGTGTGAAAAATTATTATTTTCTTATATGCCGTCACATTTATTGTTAAAAAAAGTGTAAAAACAATAAGCGGCCGACAACTGAAATAATAATATCAAACCAAGTGAATTGTGAAAGAACAATGTGGGGGCGATGACGACGACACGCAATTTTAAAAATAACATAAAAAAAAACATTGCAAGCAACTATTTTATAGGCAAACCGAAATAACACAAGTGGAACCAGAAAAAAAAATTCATTTAACGGCGTAAATGAAGAAATAAAAATGGGTAATCAGATGAAACGAGCAATGAGCAATTTTTTCGGGTTTTTTTCTCGTTCTTTTATTTAATTTTCAGTCATGCCAATCCGAACCCATTGAGTGCATAGAGCGGGGGTAAAATGTACGAAAGCTGGCACCGCCAATTTTGATTTAAAGTCAGTAGAAATTCGGTTTTTTATGCGACATGAAGTTTGATCCTGCATGGTTTGAATTGGATTGGCAGCTCTTTTTAACAACTACTTTAGGGAAGTTTAAAGATTTTTGGAGAAGAGCTGATTCTTATGATATCTAAGACCCATCAGATGCTATTAGGTTAACAAAACATGTTGTCTTCCTTTCCAGGACAAGTATTTACAAACAGTGCTCCCAGACTATTGGTATAAAATTTCCCACTCTTAGGCATTAAATTTCCTTTTAAATTTCCTGCGTTCGAAGATTGCCAGCATTATCTGAAATGGTGCGCATACCATCTCAGAAAGTGCTGTACATTTTCGAACGCAGTAATCTTTCTTGGAACAACAACAAATACATAAATGGAAGACAGTTCATATTTTTTTTAAAACTTTGGGCCTCAAATTTTGTGATTTATTTCGAGGGGAAAATGAAATAATTTATATTTTTCATCACAAAAAGCAAGCGTTTTATGCTCCTCCGAATATCGATAGAGTCGACGTCTTTTTTAAACTGAAATTAAAAATTCCCTTGATCTAGTAACACTCCCATTAAAACTAAGCTATACCGCTAAAAGACTGGATATTTCTTCTTTCGAATTAAAAAAAACATCTAAGACAGTAAAAGCTACGATTTTAAAATTTAATGGCGGCCTAATAAGCGGTAAAAAATCTCTTTGTAGTGTTAGCAGATCTATTAAATGCCGATGCCTTTTGCCTGTTTTTATCGGCCACTTGACAACTTTTTAGATATTCAGCTCACATGCCACAAAAACTCGTTAGACACTTTATAAGACGGCTTTTTATGCAAATCGTTGATAGTAAAATACCCGCAAGCATTTCCGCTATTAAATATTTTCAAATTTTTTCACAAAATGTGATACAAGTACAAACAAAATTCATAACCCCAGCCAACATTTGCATTCACCAACAGTCGTCGCGCACATTCGAAATATGCCTATAGTTTGTCTGCGCGAAAAATTCATCACGCCTCCATTGTCAGAATGGTAGTAGCTAGTAGGTTCTGTTTGATTCCATTGCGATGATGCAATCCGAACGATGAAAACATGGAGTGCCCAATATCCGTCTGACTTTTAATGAACATTGAACATGCTCGGCTTAATTAGACAAATGGCCTATTGGGATACTGGGCTACATCTATGAATCTATGCCAAAACAAGGGGATAGGGTCATCATCAGTATGTAACCAGCATCAGTTGAAACAATCGGAAATCTCCGAGTCACGTTTTAAGGGGCACCATACCGACTGCGCCGCCACTTCTGGATTCTAATAGCGCTGCAAATCCCCATAAAACTGTGGGCCTCTTACCATTTATTTCGCTAGTTTCGAGGATGAATAGCAACATGGGGATACGATGAAAGACAGAAAAGAAAAACGTGATCATAGAGACCTTATACCCACTCTCCAAATGGAGGCTATCTCGCCATCGCCAGTATATCTTGGTTACGTTTAAATGCCAGTTAAACGGGGTTCAGTGGTGCTTGGCGGCGAACTATCACGTATTTGGCGGCAACAAAACAAAAAAAAAAGGTTTGCCGGGCCGTAAAATAAATGTCTTGGCAAAGGCGCGCACGGCACAACCTGCATGAAACAATGACGCGCCATTAAGAAGTATTGTCTGTGTATTTCATTTTTTGTTTGTTTGTTATATGATAGATTGTCAGTTGTTTATGGTCAGAGCCGAAATGGCCCTTTTCTGAGTCAGAGTTACTTTTTCAACCATCGGAAGTCCGTCAGGCAACCGTTAGACCATACATAGAAGCCGACACTCAGCTGCCAAAAATAGAACGAAATTGCTTAGTTTCTCTTTAAAGGTATCTAACTCATGGCTGCTGACGGAAATTGAACAGCACTCGGTTACGCATGTTAACAATAATGCTGAATTAATCAATTCAAATATAGCTATACCGATTGATAGAGTAAAACAACAAGAGTTGATACGAGGAGTATGTTCGCAGTATGCGTCAAGGTGTCTGACACCAGGCGTCTGGAGAAAATGAGGTAATCCCTTGACGATTTGTCAATATTAATACAATATCTATTCTAACATGTGTTTGATTGGATTTAGTGATTCGTCTTGATAATTCAAAAGAGAGGGTGGAGCATTTGACATGAGCGCAATGGTTAATTAATTATGCGGATTTTCATTTTGTATTGCCAAAGTGTTGCGCGGGACGATGTCAACGCACAGCGATGCAGTTTTGAATATTAAATCGGTTTTTAATTGATGAATTGATTTGTTGATTAATTCGAATTGCATAATGCTGCCGGTCGGTGTGGGGTTTGCTAAATGAAAAAAAGTGTGGGTGCTGTGTAATAAGGTGGATTCTGAGTCATTAGTGAGGAGATGAATAGTGCTTTCCAGTGGCGTGGCGCGAACATTTTAAAATGGGGAGCATTATTAATCGCATACAAAAATCTTTGTATCTTGAAACAAAATTACGTATTGTATATCGCTTTGTCGAGACGATGACGATGATGAACTAAAATGGATACACACACAATATTTTATTTGATGGCTTCCTTTGGTAGGGTTGTAGAGCTGCCTGGACTTTGGTAGGGTTTCATGTATAAATTTTTGGTAGATAGTGTTGACTGGTGGAAATCAAAAAAGGGAAGTCGATAGGAATCGGGTTATATGGACGCCACGCCACTGGCGCTTTCTGAGATTGGGTAGATTAGTGTGCTTTAAATTATCGCAATCGATCGCATGGTGGAATGCAACTTTGTATGTTATGGGGGTTTTTAGCTGAATAATACATTTTTTTATGATAAATCGAACAGTCTGTTTCGTCCGAAGAAAAACGTTTCTTACAAGGAAAGTTTTAAGCCTGGTTTAAAACACGTCAAAATTCTGGCGTTACGTCCTTATTTCGAGACCGAAAAATACCTCAAAGGGAAAGCACCCATTCCTGCGACCATTTGAAAGAATATGAAGTGTCAAAGAAATGAAGATTTCCCCCGACACAATTTTCTGACTCTGACGTTACATCCCGTGCTTTCAGCCTCCCCCAATATATTTAGGTAATTTTTTAAAATAAGACCCACTTTCTCGAGGCAAAACTCTTCACCCCTTCAATGACTGCAAACATTTGCTGATGTAAACTGCAATTCCCCAGATCGATTATTTTCGCACTTTCGGTCGCTATACCAAGGCATTTGCGAAATGCAAAAACACATTCAAAACATTAAATCAACTGATGGAAGATACTATAAAAACATTCAACTCGGTCTAAACCACCTTGAGCAGCTTTATGGCACATCAGACACGGCGGGGCGCGTGTTCAATGAGTAAACCAATATTTACCTTTTGATTTTGTTTGTATAGATACGAGATACAAGAACATAAAAATACACACACACTATTTGGCAAATATTTTAGCACACATGACGCCACGCCGCGAAAAGGTGAATTTTCACGCTTTTAATCAGAGGGAAATATTGGTTTATCGCGCGCATTGTACATTAAATCGAATTTTTTACTTAATCACCCGGGTAAATATCGCCATTTATCACACGTTTAATTGACGGTTACTTTTTTTTAAATGTTAATGTGTTTACTGGCTGACGTATCTCACAAGGAAAACTATACGAAATTCAAATTTTCTCTCAAACAGCCAAAGTTGTTGCCCAACATGTTGCTCGACAACATGTGTGTTTTCAGTTCGTGTGTGGGAATAGCTCGTCTGAATTTTGACACATGTCAGAAAGACGACATCCTTGTCTACTGCACATTGTGAATTAATGCCAAAGTGCTTGCATGGAATGAGTTGTTCATATATCTAACAAAGCCACACACATGGGAATTATGTATGCGCACAATTTATTTACTATTGTCTTGTGTTGGGAACAACAATCCGGAGCGTTTAACAAAAAGGTATACCTCTCTATCCATTGCACTCTGCAAGTCATGTTTGTGCGAATAGCACTCGGTGTGGTACGAAATAAAAGTTGGTAATGTCGTGGCGGCAATGTGACTGGTTTTTTTTCTGTTCGTCTATCTGTCAGTCCCTGAATGTGTAGTGAGATAATTTATGTAGTTGCACAACGGGTGTCGCAGAGACACCCAGGGTGGGGGAAGTTCGATCAATTATGGTAACTTGATTGGAGATGGAAAATATTCGCACCTTGGAAAATAGATACAAGACCGCAGCCATAGATCGTTTAGGCATGCCATTAGGTTGGTATGTTGATCTGATAGCTAATTGTTTCGGGTTGTATAATTTAATAGGCGAAGGGTGTTGCTACACTTGCGTAAGTCACAGGGGTTACGTGTATGTCATTGTGGTTAAATCGGGTGTTTTGACAGGTGGATTCGATTGGGGCGATTGGTGAGTTGTCATAGAGATATTTGGAAAAAAATTGATTTAAAAATCATTTGTCATTCACCCAAGAAACAACTGCGCGCATGCGTTCTTCCATATGAATGTTTCGCGAACGTCGTTGAGAAGTCATTAAGTGGTTTTTGTAATTCTTTTTGTCAACCTGCATTAAACGTCTTTCAAGTGCGACAGCAAAAAACGATAGATCTATCGCCTGGGATTCCCGGATGAACTCGCAGGCGAATGAAATTTTCTTTAAGGGAATTCGTTCGGTAAAAAAGTGCGAATCGCACCTAATTTGCTGGGAAATTGTAAATATACTTCGTTTCGATTGAATGCTCTTTAAAAACGGACCTTCTGACTTCCCTTTTAAAAAAGGCAGATATGTGAAATATGTTAACCTCATGCATCATCCATTGAACCCAAGAAACTCGAACGAACAATACCAATAAAAGGACAAAGGAGTCTTTTAGGATCACATCACCTGCTGGTTTATTCAAACTGTTGTCGTTTCCTTAACATTTCCGGTATTTGTTTTACATACAACAGTTTCCTTGTCGGCAGGGGATCATTTCATAATTAGTATTAAATTACTCTGCAGGGGCACGGCTGGTTTATTCGTCTCCCTTTTAACGCACCGCAAAACGACAAGGGTTGCGAACTCCTTGACAGGTCTTCTTATTAGTGGCATGGGGTTCAAAGTGCGAGGACTCCTCCTCCTCGAAACAGGTAGCTTGCAATTGCAATAAATGCAGGCCATCTCACAAGATTTCTTATTATCTATGGAGACGCATGCGATAATATTGAAGGTCCCGTGGTAAACAAAAGAAGCAAGGACAAGGGATACCAACAGAAATCATTTCGCATCAAGTCCTACCTACACACAATTTTTTGTTGTTTCTCTTTCTTTTTTCAAGTCGTGACAATGAAGGGACACATATCCAACTCCATTGTAGCACATCAGACATTCAGGCGTCACAGGGCACTTGTGTCCTTTTCCCTCATTTTGCAAAATAAGACAAAAAAAACAATTTTTTTTCTGCACAACAAGGACAAGGGGCGACAAAAAAAAACAACGCAAGACAACCCAAAGGGCGAACATTCCTGGTATAGAGAAAACGTGATATGTGGGAAATATATGAACTGCACGACGCGGCGCGGATTCCTGCCAACACTGGAACACAACATGACAACGAGCGAAGCGACGTGCACCAGAAACATTTGTATCCAACCGTATATATCTCTTCAAGGATATTACATTCAAAAACACGACAGCATCATCGTTGTCGTAAAATACTCTTGTACACATCGTTTTCCTCTCGTTGAATGATTTATGAGCGAAACGTACAGCAAATCTGACCTCCGGGACTGTTGGGAATTTCTATATACCCGCAAAAGATGTGCGCTTTGCGAAAAATAAAACAAAACTACTGGCGCAGGATGTGAGAACTATTTTCACACCATATGGTCATGCGAAAGGAATTAACATAAAATCACTTAATCTCTCCAAAGCCAACCCTAGACCTAGATAGAATTTTTTTCTTCTTCTGTTTTTAATGAAATAAGTGTGTTTCCCTTCCCAATTTGTTGATGGTCGTTGTGATGTATGCGATGGAATTATGGATAGACGCAGATTTTCATGATGTGTGAAAAATGTTCCACAGCCAGAAACACACAGACAACCGGGAAACTGTAAAAAAAAAAAACAAGGAACGCAGCCAAACGGACAGACAGTAATTAAGTGGCGCTATTTAGCGCAACTGTGTTGTGCGGTATGTTTCCGTAAATGATTGCTGCTGCCACGCCGCCTTCTGTGAGTTGTAATTTAATTTTTCCTTTGCCGTTTGTTGGGAAATGTGGGATTGTTTGTTGTTTTTTTTTTTTTGTTTAACTGTGGTCGGTTTTAGTGTCAAATTACTTGCGAGACTCAAATGAGGTAATCATTCTTCAAGACAACACTGAAAAAAAACGACGGTTTTCCGCCAAAAGAATGATGTAATCATTTGGAGGGTGGAAATGACCTAAAGCTTCTAAGTCGAGTGGGAGCACCTGTTGTGGTTTAGATTAAGGGCAATTTACATCATGGTCTGCGAAGTCAGTGCAAAGTTATTGCTCGCCATACTTGGGAGGGCTTCATACAGAGGTGGGCTGTGTTTGAAATTGATACCTATCCCTTGAATGAGATTGCAACATTTGGTTCTTCGAGCCGGATTCAGATTGGATTTGCAAATATGTACATCCAACTTACTTGGCTTTAACTGACGCTCCATTACAAAATTAATGCTCAAACTCAAACTCATTAACCATGCCAAATCGTAGAAAAATCATTTCTCATTCCAACACTCTGACACTCTGGTTTATGTCGTGTCGCGGCCGTCGTGTTCCATACCCTTTCGCTTGTTGCATTAACAAATTACTGCCACACCCGGTTTGCTGTTTTAGAGTTGCTCAACTTGTCCTCCTCAATCTAATTCCGCTGCCACCCACTTCCCAGTATGCCAACGAGCGATGTCGAGCCCTAAAACTTGAGAGTCGCCTTCGATTTTTGGGCATTTTCATTCGTAATCGGATGAGACGTCTACGAGAGCACTTAGCTACTGTGTGGAATCCATTTAGAAAAGTTTCCCAACTCGCTGACATAATTAATGACACTATAATTGGCTCCACGAGCATACACACAACAGTTCGCACTCACTCACTAGTGCGACAGAATTAATCGTCAGAATAATTGGATTTTCTTTGGCTGTTGGGTGTTTTTTTTTCGTTCGACTTGTGATTTTCCTCAAAATGAGTCTCTCTGTGCTGCAGTGTGTCGTGGCGCACTTAAGGCACTTGAGAAACGGGGTGGCTGTTTGACTGCCACCGAATAAAACGCGCACACTCTTTGGAGAGAACACCACTTCATTTGCCGGCGCGTCGACACTTCACAACAACAGCAGCAGCAAAGCACTTTGGATTCAGTCCATGACGAAGCTCAATGAGACATGGCAATAACTGTGTAGAGATGTGCGTGAATTGTCACTTCAAGTGGCGGCGCGGCTTGAATTGTATGACCTCGCGGCGAACAGAGAGCGTCTTTCGATTGCGTTTATCTCTTGGCTTAGATATGTATCGGAGTTGTACTTATGGTGTAAAAGATTACCACCGATCTGAGAGATGTTTTGTACGTGATGTCATTTGGTTGTCTTTTCTTAATCTTTCGTGTTTTTTTTTTCTCCTGTAACTCGTAAATGACGATATTTACGATCAAAAATACTAGAATCCACATTAACTAATGTAGTGGGGACACAAACCAATGTTACCAAGTGCATTATATAATAAAACAGCAGGAGGGTTTATGTTTGTTAGCAGTTGGCGCAAAAACCACTGATCAGATTTTGATGAAACTTTTCTGAAATGCTTCTTAAGATTCTGAGAATGACATAGGCTATTTTTTTCTTGTTTTTTTTTAGGGTTTTTGATCAAAAACTGCCTTTGACTCAACAAATTCTTAATCAATACAAAACAAAAGAATAGGGAAAAGGGAGCCGACACCTTCCTACATATTTTAAGCCATCAATCAGTTATATTTCAGTTTCATCTGGAAGCTAAGTTACAGACCAAAATGTAACTTGACGAAATAAATTCATTTCACTAGTGGAAAAATATCACCAACGATGGGCGCACTTTCAAGGCACTATGTGTCGTTTTTTCTGTTGGCCAGGGGTCGAATCTCGTCATCCGTGAACGAGCATAACGTGACGGAATTTGTTTTTGTTTCACATGTAAAATCGACTTAATTCCGTGAACGTAATGCTCGTTCACGGATGACGCGATTCGACCCCAGAACGAATGTGTGCATGTGAACAGCGCTTTTTTTAGGAAATGCGCCGAATGATATATTTTTTCTCAACTGATGACGAGCTACAGAGCTGCAAGCTTCGCACTTCTTACATGTAATACTTTTCTAGAGGTCGCCACGTGAAATAGCTATCACCATACGTCAAAAAAAAATCAACTGCCTAATGCCACTTAAATCACGTCAAACATAAACAACTTCTTTTATGACAATGAACATGCTACATTTATGAATCGCCCACGAAATCACTTGTGCTTTTCTCGCCAACATTTTTAATCATAAAATATATTTTTTTAATCTAGTCGACATGGCAATAAAACACATCCAAGACATTCGCCTGGACTGAAAATCGTGCCCACACCCACACGACTGTGACTTTTCACTTTGCATACACTTTTTTCCGCATAAGAATCGCTAAATCGTTAAAATGATTAACGCAATGCGCAGAGACTGAAGGATAACCCCACGACGAGTAAAACACCATTAATCACAATCATGGAACTTCTCTCAAAGTGTGTAACCTCTTCTCACGTAACCATCAAGATTGCTCGCTGCTGGATACTAAATAAAATGTCACAAAGTTCACGATCGTACTTCTATAGTAACAGATTGAAAATTCCAATTTCGGCAAAACAGAGAAAAGTTCTTTCTGCGAAAAAACCGCAACGGTAACAATAGACAACATAGTGGCTTTGATGTCACGTAATATGGGTGGCACTGGCACACTATTTCTCTGCTCTTTGATGGCGCACAAAATTACACGACCGAGTGGATGTGTCAATATCAATCACCACACTATACGCCGCACCGCACTTGTCAGTGATGTGTGCTGAGAATTTTGTTTGTTGTTCTAGTATGGAATTTGCCCATCATCCATCAAGAGGTAAGGTAAAGTGACATTTTTGCGTCCAAAAACCCCTATCATTAACATCATCATCATCATCATCGTCATCATATGCCACAGAGTAGTGTATCCTGTGCGAGAGCGTGTCTTTAGTACGTGCCGATTCGAACTTTCAATTTAATTTGCTGTCATTCCAGTACGATTTTGTTGGAAGGGAAGCATGGGAATGGGGATTCGAGATAGACGTTCCAAAGATAAGTAGAGAAGAGGTAGATTTGGAGACGGAGAAGAACTAAACTGCAACATTCCTTCGAGTGACACTTGTGTCTGCTTGGGTTGTCGTCTGTCTGTTTGGGTTGCCTTTTTTAATCCTTTTTGTTAGGGGGCTGGAAATTGTTATAAATGTATTTCTAATAGACATCGTCAGGTGTCGTTGTCGTCGTCATTCTTCGGGGATTGAATAAAGTTGAAAATTACAAACATGTTTTATAAACATATTTAATGGATGAAATCGAAAGGTGACAAGTTTCATTGAGAGGAGGAGGAAAAGAATGAGTTTGGGATTTTTTTTTAATTTTCGAGGGCCGGTGGAAGAGTCCGAAGAAAGAGTGGTTTTAAAAAAAAAGGAAATAATGTAGTGAATTGTTTGACCTGTTTATACACTTCAACGACACAACTGATCGTCGTGAAATTATGCACAAGGATAGTTTGTGATACGGAGACGGACATAGACTACATTTTTCAAAGATCATAGACAGTAGTTTTTGCCTATTTCTTGGTTTTTAGAATGATATCCGCGAAAAATGAAGGGTTCTAACTCGGGGCGCTGGGTCTAGTCTGAGTTTTTTTTTTTGGTAAGGGTCCTAAATGTACTCAAAACAGCGGCGAGGATGCTTGTTTTACTGGCTTACTGGGTAGTTGCTTTAAGGCAAACAACTGCACATGCTTTTTTTTTGGTAATTCTGTGTTTTTCGGGTCGAATTTCAGGCTTTTCCGGGCATTTTCAAAGGCGATTCTCGGTCCGTTTCTGAGTTCGATTTCTTTCGCGTTTTGAGGCGTTTTTGGGCGCATTTTTCTGGACATTTTTAAGGGCAGTTCTATCAGAACTTTTTTCTGTTTCGACCAGGTTGCCTACAGACTCAAAAATAACTCGACCGATTTCGCAGCGAATTTAACAGTTTGTTGTTAAAAGAGTCGACCGTGTTTAGAAAGCATTTTGAATGAAATCCAATTGGTGGCGGTTATTTCAATAGTATTTCAAATTTGAGTCAAAAATTCATACTAAAAATAAGAACAAAAGGCATCCTGTTCTAGGTTTTGAGGATAACCCATTTATGTACTAAAACCCTGTTCAAAAGATCCCTTTCTAGAGGTAAATTTTCACAATCCGATTCCCCGAACTATCAACTATTTTTTCGATGCTCAAAACAGTAGGTGCAAGAATCAGTGTTGCCACTAAAAATAAAGGAATCCGGTCAAATCTGACTGCATGACCGATTTTATTTATTTAAAATTCTGTCAGAAAATCCAGTCAGAAGTTAAAATAAGAATTTTTAATTAGATAGCAATAAATTTTGACTATATTATGGTTATCTTTAGTTTCTTTATTTTACAAAACAAATCCTTAAAAGTAAACAAAAAATATTTACAAAGTTTTGCAAAACAGGAACTTTAAATCAAATTCAGGTGCCGCTGTAGCTTTCTAGGATTATTCACAATAAATGATATTGTGAGACGTTCGTTAAGTATTGCAAAATCGGTTAGACCGAGTTTAAAGTTTTTCTCCAGTCAGGGTAAAGAGAATTCTATCATTTATATGACCGGAATCCGACAAAAATGGCAACACTGATAAGAACCTTCCATAGTTGTTTGTACCCATTCCACACAAGCTTGATGATTCAATAATAATTAAAAAGGCACCGCTACAAAAATGTGAATACGCCATTCAAACGCCAATTACGTAACTCAATTCGAGTTCGTCTCCGTTCCCAATGCTCGCTTATGAGCTAATTTCTTGCACATATTCACGTAAACCTCTGAAAAAGCACGCAAAAAAACCAGTCGTTTCCATTTAAGGTCGTAACTCCTCTTTGCCCACAATCAACTTCAACTGTAGTCATTTATCATTGTTACGCCAGTATAACGAACTGAAACTCCACATACGTAGGGATATTCATTTCCCATGAAATTGCCAACCAAACCGCTCCACTTGAAGCAAACAAAAACTGTCTTATCTTTCCATAAAAATCAGCGAAAAATTTAAGTATCCAACGCAAAATACCTGAATGCATCCATATCCAGTGCACGCTATCACTGCCAGCAAGTGGCAGCATTCAACGCATGTGACAAAAAAAATGTAGCTACGCAAACACCATCCTCAAAGAGTGATTTAGTTGGCGAGGATTTAACTGGTTTGTATGACGGTAAAAGTGGCAGAGGACTTTGATTGGTATTTTCTGTTGCAATTCTGTCAATAGGATCACTTTCGCTGCTCGCTGTGTTTTTATTTGTGCGTTTTGCCTCGGGTTGTCTGTCTGTCTATTAAGCCAGCATAGCACATTTATTTTTCTCTCGTTGAATTCAACTTCTTACCCTCTCGAAAGCGGGTTGTTGTCGCGTCACATGGAACTGGTAAATCGAGTTCTTATTTTTTTTTACCTGTGCTAAAACTCTGTGTAATGCAATTTCCTTTATTTATTTTGTAAATGGGTTGGTTGGTTTTCAAATTGTATACATCTATACACGGTAGATATGTATCTAAAGTCCATTTTGGCGGCTTCGTTATTGCCAGGTGAATATACGGGACACAATGCTACATCTGCAATGTATCTATAGGTATTCCTCCATCTACATTGAATGGTAATTCAATATCTTTTAAGTGTACATGAGCGTGCAGGAATTATGTACTTAGAACTACCGCATTACTGTAACACAGTGTATCTAACATAAGGAAATTAAGTTTATTTTTTTTTTCTTTTGACGGAGAATTCTTTCAGGTCTTCCTGTGGAACACACCTAGAGAGAGGTTGGTAGTTTTGTGTTCTTATTTGCCGTTCGTGCTGCTTTCAAGCGTTGACAGTAGCCAGCGCACATGTTGACATGCCGACAGTATGTGTGTGTGTGCGCAAACACACTCTCCGTGCTAAGGGAAGTCTTATTTATTTCCTGCCGGGCCGTTTATTTTTTTTTTCTGTGTCATTATGAGGGTGGCAATTGGAGGGGGACACACAGAAGTCGGAGGAGCATCGCAACAAACTTTGCTTAAAGACCAGTCGAGGGTGGAACAAGCTGCAGGAGGAAAAGTTTCCACTTTGGTCTTGGAATTGGAAAATTGAACGAGCAAATCGAGTTTGCGTGTCCCTTTTTGTTTTTCGTGCCCCCCAAAACGAGGGAGAAACGATGCAAAGGAAATTAAAAGCCGGATTGAGTTTGAACTTGGATGGTACTACTGGTTTTTGACACGACATGCAGGTAGTCACCAGTTAGTACATAAAAGCCTATATGTATATAGAAGGATACAAATTCAAAATAAGGGCGAACTTGCGTTTGCAATTTGTCAATAGGTACCTAAGTCGTTGGAACTTTTTCAGTTGTTAATGGGACTGCTATTAACATAAATTTAAAGTTCCTAGTCTTCCTCTGGTTAAGTGGGATATCTGTGAGTTTTATGGCGCATCGTAACTGCTTCAAGTCGAACAAGTCTTTTGAATAGGTTTTTCTAATTTTACACCTCACTGTGCAGATTTGGGGACCTATATTCTAAGAAGAAAAACGCACAAAAATGAGTGGTTTCTCTCAACCTAAGTTAGGCTTAAGGTCCTATATAGCCTTTGGATATTTAGACGCACTTTCGTGTGTACTAAAAAGACAGAACTTTCCCCCGGAAGATTAAGCTGAATGTGATTTATTAAGGAACCATTACAAACATTAGCAAAGTATGCCTACACATAGCTAAGTATGACCGTAAGCAGCTGTCATCTGCCAACATCAACTTTTACTGGTGCATCTATCTAAAATAAACATCATTATTCATGTGATGGCTTACTGTATACGACCTTACTGCGAGTAACTTTCAAATACGCTTTGTCTCTCACTTACGATCTTTTATACTCTTTTCACTCTTTGTTGTGCTGTCATATACGGCCTGACCATGCCTTAAAAAATCCCATTCAGCACACCATACTTGGTTACACTCATTTCAAACTCTGAAGGTGTTAATTTACACAAAAAAACCGTTAAACTGCATCTAAAATTGTTTCCCCATCCTCATTAGGCAGTTAATGAATGTTACTTCCCCGCCACATTAACGTCAAAAATTGTGCAACAGTAAAACACATACCAAACGTATATGAACCGAGGTTAACTTCACAGAGTGACAGCGTTCAGCTGGTTAATTACACACTCATACACATAATGAGTACAAAGGCGAGCATAAAACTCGGCGCCGATGATGACCTTTCCTAATGTCGTCGCAGATGTACCAAATTGACATTATTTACTATCCGCTTGTTTAACCAGTCCGCCTTCGACAAATATCTACTGTGTAAATTGAAGTTTATTCCCGCTCCAAGTTTGGACATTATTTTGGCGTGAATTACTACCGGCTTGACGAGCTGTTTTGTTAAACAACTTTTTCGAGGGTCGTCGAATTGTTTGAAGTATTAGATTTTTGTTTTTTTGTTTTAATTATGCGATGATGCATCACTTGACAATGACGCGCTTGTCTACAATTTCTCTACAGATGAGTAATGTTTCACATGGTTTCTCTTTCTAGCCATAAATGCGACAATAATAATTGTTGAAGAGATACTTCTTTGTATCTCACATTAATTTAAACAAATATAGGCTTAATTTGTGTGTTTGTGGGGTGTGAGCGATTCCTCGTTGACGTTTTTGGAACGAAATTTCAAATAAGGAAGTCAATGAGTTCGTCTTGTGCACTGTAAACAGAGGAGAAGTGAAAGTATTGATTGGATTAGGCAAATGGTTCTCGCTGATAAAAGCGAAAAGTGTTTGACTGAATGCGTCCACTAAGTAGGAACTGATCAACATTTCTGTTGGTTTTTGTAAACCACTTTTCAAATCATTTTTATAGAGTTCCAAATCAAATTTAAGTTTTACAAATGTGAAACCTATTAAATTTTGAGTGACATCTATTAAAAAATTACTGTCAATTTAAGAATTGTCATAATTTTTGACACTTCCGCTGAGTTCTCCACAAATCTCGCTGATAAAAGCGAAAAGTGTTTGACTGAATGCGTCCACTAAGTAGGAACTGATCAACATTTCTGTTGGTTTTTGTAAACCACTTTTCAAATCATTTTTATAGAGTTCCAAATCTAATTTAATTTTTACGAATGTGAAACCTATCAAATTTTGAGTGACATCTATTTAAAAAATTGCTGTCAATTTAAGAAATGTCACAACTTTTGACACTTCCACGAAAATCTCCATAAAGAAGTCAAATTATTTCACTCCCAATTAGACAGTTCATGAAGACAGAAACAAGTGATGAATGGCCTCAGCTGAATGGGCTCAGCTGAATGCTGTCACTGAGTACAGTATGAGTCAAGTTTTCCCAGTCTAGTTTTTTTAACCACCTGCTTTATGCGCTACTTATTCATCCTACATAATTCAAATTAAATAAGTCATGGGTCAACATTATGATTGTTGACATTTAAAGCAGACCCCGCATTTCTTCCTACACATCCATCACACCTGCTTTTATTTTTATTTATTTTGTCTTTTTTTTTCCACAACACAAGACAGTGAGAGATATCTTGTTGAAAATTTAATGAAGACGCATAAGAAGAATGCATATACGCATATGAAAAACACGGTCATTCTCTTGGGAAATCTACCACCGCGGGCATAGAGAACTAGTTCATTTCACTCCGCATTTTGACATTTGCAGCATTTTGTAGAACAGTCCCATGTTGGTAGACCTGCGGCCATATTATACTAGTTTTATTTTTCTCTATTCAATTGGAAAATATGCGTACACTATGATTGGCTGAGGGGGGAGAAAATTATTCGCAGACAAATTGAGGTTAGTAAAAGTTTTTCCACTTGACGCGATGATGCGCACGCTATTTTGCGGTTAATAACGATAACGATAAGTAGACCTGTTGGATGTGTCATTATTATTACTCTTGAGACGGTATTGTTGATTTTTATGTCCTGTATGTATGTGTATGTGTGTTTATTCTTTTGCAAAAATGATGACTTGTCATTAGCGTTGGTATGGGCGGAAATTCACACAAGTTTTCTTTAAGGGTGTGCTAGAGCACGTTTTTGATGGACACTTCAGCAAAAACAAAATTGTTTAATTGATGTTAATTAGTTTAAATTATGGTACGTTAACGAGGCGGTCATTTTGGCTAGCAATTAGGGACCTTGTTTCGTTGTTTTTCTTGGCCGTTGTTTTATAAGAGGCCAAAAGAGTTCATTAGTCCGTGTCAATTAAGCAATCTTTGGTTGGATATTTATTTTTGGTTAGAGCGTTCTGTTTTTTTTTTGCAGTTAAAATTGAAGGCTGATTTTCTAATAATGATTTGATTTATTTAGGCTACGCTATGGGCTCAGTATGGGGTCCAGTGCGGCCCCTTTAAGCCTAAACGAAATAGAAAAGTAATTAATCGGATTAATCACAGTGGAAAGATTACTTATTTCAAGCAAACAATTTTAATTGGGGTAGAACCATTTGACGTTCCATTTATCAACGAGCACATAACCACTACACCATGGTCATCTGCATTATTCACTAGGGGCAGAAGAGATTGTCTCGATGTAGCTCACATGTCTGGAAAATTGCTGCTTAAAAGCAACGACCAACAAGCTCTAAATGTAAAAATAACGAATTGCCACTAGATGGCGCAGTGTATGAAGCCATTTTTGATATCAGTATTATTTACAAATTGTAATATTCTCCCAGAGACAAAATAAATACAGACGCTCTGTGCCGTAGAGGCGTATAAAGTGCCTTAATATTTATTATTTTCAAATCCTTTTTGACATTTTATTGAAGTGTTGATAGACAACACATTTCTAATATTTAATAAAATATTGCTAGACACAACACAAATGGGATAAAAGGGGCCCTAACTATTCGTTTGTGTGGCTTTTATGGTTGGGACGTACAATTTTATTCCGCCCCTAACGTCTGAATTCAGAAGCCGTCTAAAGAACACTTATCCTCTGCCGGACCTTCGATTGAAACCATTTAATTCGAATCTGACATATTTGTTGAAATAAACGAACTTTAATTTATTACAATTTTACCCGCTAGATGGAGTAGCAATTTCGTTTCGGGACCATTCCCCTAATTACTTATGAATTCCGAACAAATTCCTCCACATACATCTCTGCACAATTCACCCGAATTGCTGGCATTTCCCAGTCGACAATTAAGTCATGATTTATCCTCACCAATTATCCCAAACATATTTAAACAACCTTGCATAATCGGAGAGACAAAAGTGTTGGAATCTCATAAATTCGGATTTCCTCTCTCCATCCCAAAATTCACCGGAATGCATTCACATCCACATAAAAATTCTAAATATATATGACTGACGTAAAAAAACGTAGATACCTATGTTTGTCACCTCAACATGCACGAATATTAATTTGTATTTTATTTATATATTTGATTGTCGTTACTTACGCCTACCCTCGGGCCCACATGTGCCTTTGCAGTTTGTTACACAAATTTAAAATGCAACTCTGAACACACTCACCTGAAACAAAAGAAACAGAAAAATGTACAAATTAATGAAGCGGAAAAGAGAGAAAACAATTTGTGTGAGATATATATATATTTTATTTTATTTATTTTCTATGTTAATTATTCATGCAATTGATGGAGAGGAGACCCCAAAAGGTGTAGAAAGATGTTGATGGTTATACAACGGCATTTGGATGTTTTTAAATATTTTAAGCAATTATGTTAAGGGTAATTATTGCGTGGGGGCAATATGAAAATTATGATGATAAAGTGTCAAGTCGATGGGGTTTAGGAGAAGGCACCACACTTTGGGGTTAGGTTTCGTGGCGATTTATTTGACACTCGATGGGATTTGTGGATAATATTTTAACGTAGATGTTGTCTCTTTTACAATTTACATGCACATTACTTTGGTGGCTTATTTATGTTTATTATTTTTACTTTTCGTTGCAGGTGAGCGTTTTACTGTGATTTATACTTGGACAGTTGCATTGTAACTTGTACGAGTAAGTACAGCAATCAGTTGGGCAACTTTATAACATTTGAGTTGTTTATTTAAATATTTTATTTGGTACATCGTAATATTCGAAAACGATGGTTACCAAACCCATTATCGATATGAAGGGTTAAGTTCGTGCAATTAATTGCGCAATTTTCTTATACAATCTGACAAATTGTGCAAAATGTAGGTACACATTCTGACAAAATCTTCATATGAAGCATGAAAAAGAACGTGCAATAAATTGCGCAAACATTTTTAGTAAAAAAAACAGCAAACTTTCTTAATACAGACAAAAACTTCATATAAAGAATCAACAAGAACGCGCAATATTTTGCGCAAACATTATTAGTCCTCGGGCCACATACATAGAATCAATTTTAAATCTAAACTTCGTCTCTGTTGCTGTTCTTAGATCACAATTGATAATTTGTAATGGAAAATATCTAAGAAAAATCGAATTATTGCCACGGATATTGCGCAATATATTGCGCATTTCTGCACAACTGTCATAGAAATAACAGAATAAGTATTCGAAACATGTATGTAGGCCTAATTTTCACCTTCACCTGTTAGATTTTTTTTAAAGAAAGTAATTATCTGAATCTAAGAAGCTTTTAGCCCCTTTTGATGAAATTTCCTACCTCTTTAATTTTTATTTCTAAGAAAGTAATCATCTGAATCCAAAAGCTCCCAGCCCCTTTTGATGAAATTTCCTGTCTCAAAATTTTAATCTAAGAACAAGTACCCAAGACCCCCGGCTTGGAGGTTGTAAACGGCGTTTTCGAAATCGTATTTTTCAGAAAATCACAGTCAAAAAACCAATTTTCTTTCAAGTTGCTTCTAATTGCTCTTTTTAAGAGTACGATTCTGCCCATTTTGCATCATTTAGCTGAACATCTGTCGGTCTTGTTCAAGCATCAGTTGACCAACACAAAATAATTTAAACTAATTGCAGTGCAATCAATCTAAAAACCAGTTAATGAGTAATTTTTTTCTCCAGCCTAGTTCTGAACAAATTTCCATGTCAATGCAGAGAAAAAAAACTACACATTCCCCATTCTATGCTGGCATGGGAATTTTTATTGAAGTCACCTCGTGTGTGGATTTAGTAGAACCCCGTCGAGTGCTAAACTGTGTGCTACTACTCTGATATATTCCGTTCACATTCAGAGTGCTTATGGCGATGGCGATTATCATAACCGGTGATTCATGAAATCGTAAATAAGTTGACGTTTCAAGGGTCTGTCCAGAAGACAGGCAGCATTAGTGCGACCGGTTCAGGCGTTTGGTTACTTTTGTTTTGTCACCCAAACCTGCTGGGCATGGAAATTAAATTAAATACTCTCCGAGGGGATTTCTTGTTACCGGTTTTGTATCTGTATGTGAGATATGACAAAAAATTCATTTATGCAAATCTATTAATAAGGAACCGGCGAAGAAGTTTGGAAATGCCGATTGAAATCTCCGATTCTGTTGGATTAGATTTGGAAGTTCGAATCGTTCGTAATCGTTCCATTAAGTTAATTGCGACCAAACCGAACTTGTTCGCAACAATGCAATTCAGAAAACATTCGACACACCTCGCCGGGTCGAGCTCGAAGTATAATTCGAATGCAATTTTAATTATCCAAAGTCTCGCAGGAGGAGTGCACTTTTATTTGCGATTACCACGCAAAAGATACACGTAGGTACGCAAGATACTTGGCGTAGAACAACTTCTGTGTACCAGTACCACTTGTACGTCGTACCTGTGTGCCGCACGGTAGTTTGTGCCTTTTTCGTATCTTTGACTGGTAATCTAACTGGCATCGAACTAATTTCCCTAATGCCTGTTACGGCTGCACCCTCCGGATACGGTTTTTCAAACCATGCAACCTTACGCCGCATATCGTTATTCGTTACTATAGAACTTTACGTGGAGGAAACGTTTTTTCCTCTCTTCTCCATCGTTGCATAGAGGTAGGTACCGTAGTTGATATCTGTATGTGCCTGTGTATTTCTGCTCGAAATTCAACTTAAACTCACTTGAATCGCCAGCGAACCGATTGGAGTTGCTGCTGTTCGCATTTTAAGATCGCTTCGATGACTAAACGAGTTAGCCGAGTGAAGTAAGTTAAACAAAAAAACGTTGAAAAATTTAATTAGTGAGTTGTTGTCGTCATAGGGTATTACAGGCAGGCAGGTGTAGGCTTTCCCATGCCCCAGTCGCGACTACAATTGGTTTGGACTTAATGAAATTAGTTCGAGCGCTATATGAGAAATTTACTTTGAAGTAAACCGAGCCCGAAGAATTTTCTTCATCTTTTGTCAAGCAAAAAGAAAAAGGGAAAGTTTCGCATACCTAGATGCGCGGGTTTTTTTCCAGTTGCAAAACTAATTAGCGAATTATTCATAAGTGGATTGTGGATGATGACGTCGCGCACGGTGTGTTTGTTTACCTAGATTGGGTCAACGGACTTTTAAGTCACAGAATGTCGTCGGGAGTTACTAGGGAGGGTTCACTTTCAGTTGTCGCGTCGGCATCACTATAATAAAAGCTGTGAGTTAAAAGTACGTATGTGCTGCGCTGCTAATTGATACGTCAAAGGAAATTGAGTGGCGGTATGGGGGAAATTTAAAATTCTCAATCACTTTGTCTGAATTCGTGGAATTCGATGGTTCCGCAGACAGGTAGATGCATTGTTCGTGACATGCCTTTTAAATTTTAATGCGCTCGAATCGACACAGGTGATTCGGTGTTATGCAGTTCATTCGAGCGGAGATCAATGTTTTCTGTCATGTTGCAGAAGGATGTGAGTGGATTTTCATTGAATGGGATTTGTGATGATCCAAGTTGGACTTTCAAGATGGACTTGAATCAAGTTCGAGATCCCTCCTCCTCGAGATTTAAAATCGGGGCGCAAGACTCTCGTATAAGCATTTTTTCAACCGTTTATTTGCCATATAATCTCTTCTCTTCTCTACTTATAATAAAACTGTAGAATAAAAAATGCCTGACCGCGCATCACGCAGAAACTACTGGACGGATTTTGATGAAACTTTGCATAGTGATTGCTTATGTTCTGGGTCGGGCTTTAGGAAACTTTTTAACCCGGAATACTTGGATACATGTAAGGAAAATTCTGTTTATACAGACCTAGCTCAGTAATGGCTTATCGGATCGAAAAATAAAAAAATTGGTGAATTTTGTAAATTTTCTCCTGAATCATTTAAGATAAAAAACATCCTCCTGCGTTGTCCTGAAGCTGAGCAATGTTCAAAACAATTATTCAAAACATCGCCCACAATTTTCCTTCAGTAGATACCACTGCCAGTAGTCATGCAACAGTGAGTATCGTTGCAGTAGTGTGATTGCAATAGGCAGTCGTCTCTTTTCAGCGCACACATTCAGGTGTTGTTTATTGGAAAAAGTTTGAAAATGGGCTGGTGGGATTCGTGTATCAAGTTGCTTCATTCGTGTTGCTTCCCTTTCCATTTCCCAATAAAACCGAACGCAATGCACCACCGCATTTTCCAATTACTGTCTTATAAATTATTCAATAAACAAAGTAACTAAGCACCATCGAACGAGTATACATGCTGCAATGAAATTTTTATGGTAAACACTTTTCCAATAAAAGTAAAAACATTCATCGCGCCCGTTGTTGGTATTGCGCGCAAAAAGAAGCAACCGAACCATACCGTGCCGCACCTCAAAAATTCGTTTTTTATTACAATTTCCTCACGAAAAAAAGCAGAAAAAAAATAACACAAACATTTACCATCACAGATGTAGTAAGAAATATGAATTTAACTGCATTGCCATTTACTATTCCACAAATCAAAAGTTGGGAGAACGCTGATGGCGGCGCGCGGCGGGCGGTGGGTCTTTTCCACCGAGAAAGGAAACTGGTTACCGGCAAGCGACTACAACAACGACGACGACGACTCTGGAACGATGCCATTTATGGATGGTCGGAAGAAAAAAAAAATACCATTTACTGCAATTGAATGAAATATCCGATCACAGTAGAGAGAGCAAGAAAAGACAAAAATAAAAAAAATCACTTTTCTCTGGTGCTTTGTGCAAATCTTTTTATGGAAAATCGAATCGAGGATGAGCTCCTCTAAAGAGAGAGGATGCCTTCGGTTTCCGAGTATAGCGAGTACAAAGAGGAGTACGAGTAAACATTTTTATTTTGGTCGCCTCGATTAGACTTTCTTTTTGCGCCACGAAGATGAGAGCTGTTGCGGGTCACTGCCATCACCGTTGATAAGTCAATCACAAGAGGTTGCGAGCGTGGAGCCACTAATTAGCTGACAAGTGCGCAGCACACAGCACACCCTGAAATGAAAGCTCGAAAATAAATGAGATGCAATCTGCCACCCCTGCGGCATATCAATGTCAATCACTTTGCTCTTCTGCTGTTGTTGTTGTTGTGTCAATCTCTATCGCGTCTCGTGTTCCTTTATCTTTATCACACACTACACACGACTAGACAAACGCTCTATGGATGAATGGATACCCTCTGGCTCTGGAGTGAATGCTCTCCACTGCCAATATGGAGGTCAGGGAGTTGATGAGTGGGATATTTTTAGACATACCCATATAGGAATGGGCGAATAATGAAAGGAAAATAAAGGAGGCACCCAGGGGAGGCACCACTCACTGACAGATAGATGCACATGACTTGTTGCCATATTGGTTGGGAATAATAATAATTGTCGTATATAACAAACGTGCGTGTGTGGATTTATGTGGCGGCGGTTAATTAAACATGCCGCATGATTGTGCATTGGACAAGTCTTTTTTTTCTCCTCCTTTTTAAAACGTATTTCGTTGCTTTTGTCATGTGCGTAAGCCGCCTGGGAATGCTGATAAAAGTTTGCATTCGAGGCGCTAAATGCATGCGATGGAGGCGGGTATGGCAGGCGCGGACAATGGCCAATGTGGAATCTATAAATGCCATCGAGTTGGGTGTGGTTGGGGATTTTCCTTCAGTTTTCCACCATCGAACAGGAAGTGATTGTGTGAAATTATTTGAATAGGCCGAAGATAGACCACACAGTTCTTTCTTTGTATGTGCACAGTGTTGTTGTTGTAAGCAAGATAATTCAAAAACATTATTTTACACAATTTTGCAAATACTTTTTTCAAAGTATTATTCTTTTCGACACATCTAAGAGTGGATCGCTTCAATTTGGTAAAAAAAAATTGGAATTGGTCCTTATTAAGTTGGGTAAATATGTACGGAAAGAAATTGTGTCGGGGATTAATATATAGAATTACAGGTATTATATTGTACGCTAGATGCAGGCCATTTCCGTTGCCCTACAAAAAAATTGTCAAGGGTGAAAAACGTTGTACAAACTTTGGGGACTTGTTGCCATTGGTTTGGTGGTTCCGTTTGGTAGTTCATAGTGGACGTCTTTTTGAAGTCAATTTTCCTAGGCAGGCGATCAGTAATTTTTGGGGCGAAGAGCTAGACGATCTCTATTAGTTGGTCTGCCCCTCGAAACTTCTAGAAATATTTGATTTTAATGAAAAATATCCTCAAATACATTTATTCTGTATTTAACTCTCCGAAAACTGTAGCCTTTTGGGCCAAGAGCTGTTGTCTGTGCGTCAACCTGCAGAAAACTCTGTTGCATTCAACAGAAAAATCGTTTTTGCCTCGCTTTTGAACTCGATTCCAAACCAGCGAAGAAAGACAAAGAACTCCTCCTTGGTAGGTTTTTGTGATCCACAAGCTTTCCGACAGAAGTTGCATGCACTCAGCACCGGCCTTAGCTTTTAGGGCACTTCCATGGAAATTGTCTTTCTTTTTAGTTTGGATTTGGACTAAGGATCTGAGTGTTCACTGCCAAGAAAAAAAAGATTCACTCGATAAGACGTGGCAATTTTTCTTCAGTTTTAAATTCACGAACAATGGCGACCCTATAACTCTGATGCCGCAGGGGACTGCCCAGGTTGTCTCAGACTATAGCCGGCACTGCTTCCACCATCCTCTTTATAGGGAGATGGCTAATGACGAGGTTATTGCCTTTTTTCTTGTTTATTTTGCACTATGAGTGAAAATTTCTCACATTTAAGGCGGGAAAACAGGATTTTGAAAGGAAAATCACACAGCTCTTGGAATTATACGCTTCGGGTGTGGGTTTTTTAAAGTTTCTTATTTTTTAAACACATTTCTATTGGAATCAAATTAAATTTTTACCACCTTGTGTGATATTTCTCACATTTAATGCGTGAAAAAATTTAATTTCATAAAACTAAGTCAGAAAATTTATTCCGAATAATCAAAAAGCTTAAACTTTGTATATACCCACCCACATTTCTGATTTTTAAAGCCTTAAATAATATATTTCATTTAATGCCAATAAAACAATTTTGTTTAATATGAACGTGTGTGCGAAAAATAACTTAACACAAGCATACTTACTGCTCTGCTCAAAAACAATATATGCGAAATCATAAAAAAATGATGTGCAAGAAAATTAAATTAAATGCCTCCCCATTAAATTTAAAAATATATATTAATTTCTTTCCAATAATCAATATAATACCTTTTTAATTTCTACCACAACCACATAACTTATTACGATTAAAAATATACTAAATATGACCACAGAACCAAGCTCAACTCAAAAGTACAATTTTTCTCTAAATGTATATTCACCATTCCGAAATGAAAGAAAAAAATCATGTCCATAAATCTACCATTAAAAAACTTATAATTATGTTTAAGGAAAAAGAAAAGTAATACCAAAATTAACCGGCAACCAGAACTAGTTAAAAAAAATGTCCAATTCAAAATTAAAACTAGAAAAATAGGATGTAATTTTGGAATTTAACTGCGCCTACCATAATTTCGGGTTGAAAACAAACTTTCGATATGCTATCCTTGCAACCGGTTAAATTTCCCTGCTCTGGCTTGGTCAATGTGCTCGTATTGACTTTGCCATGGCTGGAGAAACGCTTCATATGTGTCCACACCTGATGCCATGGTACTTCTTTCTAAATTAGATATGGAGAGGGGAAAAAATAAATCATAAAAGGGAGAATTTTTGTTTTTGTTTAATTTCAATTTGTAAACCAATTTTTTTTGAAAATAATAACAAATTTTTAATTTGGCACTTTGATAATTATTTTTTACTACGAATCTTATCAATAGGAGATTGAATAACATGACAATGACATCACACAAGCATAACAGCGATATTTTTAAACATTAAGTATTTTTGGTCGTGGGGTATTATTCTTATCGGAGATATGTATGATTGATTGTGTAGTATCGTGGGAGATAAAAAATTGAACACACAAAAGGGCCACCGTGAACAATTAATAAAAATCCCCACAGGGTGGTCTGGCATCTGTCTAATTAGGGAACAAATAAACCGGAAATGCTCTTTCTGCGAAGTGAATTTATCTGACAACACTCAAAGTTGGTACCAGTGTAGGCAGTTACATATATCCCATCTTCCATATTCAACTCACAGAAAAATATACGTAGGAAGCTGGTATAGTCTTTTATTTCCCTCTTTATCTGCTTCGTGTCTTGCTTAACCCAGAAACGTTCTCAGCCGAAACATCAGGCACACGTCAGAGCACTGCCGCTTTGTGTCTTTAACATAATGCCGTATACTTAAAGTAATGCCATAGTAAATCTTTTCCCGCAAGTAAATCCCTATTCACATTCAAATTGCATGAGGTTTCTCTTCGGCTTTCGATATTACGCTGGAGTCATATTCTTTTCTTATATTCATCGCGTGTGTGTGAGCGCGCGCAAAACGCATCAAAACATTAATGCCAACCCATTTAGGCTCACAAGTCGCAAGAGTGAATGGGGTAGGGAGGAGGAAAAAATATATACGTGAAATGTATCTGTATCTTTTATTTTGCAAATTTTCTTGGAAGCGAAAAATCTCTTATTACCGGATTTGCAAAGATTTGCACTTGAGAGAGAGGCTGACCAACCACCCGGGTCATCATGGCCGTCGTACGCACTTGGAATTGGATTCAAAAGCACACACCTTGCGGTATTTTCTTTTGTTTTTCATATACTCGCTCGGCCGAGTGTATCTGTTACACGAGTTTCTTAGAGTTTCTCTCGAAAGATGTGTACCTCCTTTTTAAATTGGAAGCCATATCTAATTAAATATCCATGAAGCAAATATTAAATAAATATATTTAGAAAAGTCGGGAAGTAAATATTTAAACAGCCCATACAAAATTTGTTCAAATGAAATCACTTTTCACACTCCAGTGCTAAAATATTGAAGCAATTTCGCCGCCCCCCTAATCTTTGAGTTCACTTTTGTAAGCAACTTTCAATTGTTCTATTTTTGAAAAATGATGTAATATTCGCTGCTTTGGCTTTGTGTTTGATTTATGTTTATTTTGAGGGAGTAATGACTCGTTAGGGGAGGCATTTGTTCGTGAATTTGTTTTTTTTGGTGGTGGGGAAAGTAAGTGGACATTTGCCGACAAGGCCGAACATTTTTTTCAGATGAAGTCCTAGGAACAGGTCCATCGAGTTCTTCTCGAAAAGCTGCTTCACAACTTCCCAAATCAGACACTCAGCAAACAGCCAAACATAACGACTAAACTATTTATCATTAACCGCTTTAAATGTAAATTCTGTCACCGGTTTCCTGCGGATGACACATTTCTAACATTTTGCATCACAATCGTCTTCTTTTTGCCATCAGAGATAACTTCCGCTCATTCGGTTGTGCATAATTAAAAACACATCAAACTTCCGTGGAATTGTGTTCAGCGAAAACTGGCGAAACTATGCGATAAGTCAAATATTTGACTCTCTATACTCGAGCGCGCACGTGTTCCTCATGTCGAAACAGAGACTTCTATTCATCGCCTCTCTGAATTGGCGAATTTGAATGCCAGAAGCCAGAGGGATGAAGGAAATACTGACGCACAAAAAAAATAAACTACACCATCCGAAATGTCCAAATATCTGAGGTATAATAAAATTCAGCCAAAGTGGGACAGACACAAAACGAAACGAAAAACATAAACATACCTTTAAAAAAGGTTTTGCGTTCCTCTTTTTTTTTTATTTTTATTTTTTTGGGAATCAGAATACGAAAAATTAAATTCTTCCTCCCTGACTTTTGGGTTTTGCATAAAAAAGAAAACAACATTTTCTTTTATTTTTATTTTATTGCCAAGAGTTTTGCAAAATTTAAGAATGAACCCCCAAGAAAATTGCACTCGGAACCAGACTCTCTGTGTGTGTGTATGAAATTAGATAACATAAAGACGAAGGGAAGCCTCAATTTATGCAAAGGGAATGGGGAAGACGCGTCTACCCTGACTCTGACTCTCCAATATCCATTATACGAGTATCTGAATCTGAAGAGACAAATCGTGTTATGGTCTCTCCTTTATGTGGCCATGAATTGAAATTCTATATAGGACTCGAGGTAATCAATCATTGGTTGTGATTAGAAAATGATGGACACGAAATGTCGGCCCTGCCTTGGTTGGTTTTTATTTCCATTTTGTTTATATTTTTTTTTTGGCTTCACTGAGGTACCGGGAGATGGGTTTTTTTTCTGTTGAGAGGGGTTGCAGCTTGACTTCTTTTCGATAAAAGGGTTATTGACAATAAGTTTTTTCGGTTAAATCTGTTTACGGAGAGTTTGTCTTCCCAATGGAATGTAAATTCTTTTTAACTTTTCGCTTTTGCCCATGGTGGGGATACGAATTTAAATATTAAATGGATTTTATTTTTCTCTAAAGAGGAACTGCTTATGAAGTTTGCCCTTTTGGAGGGGGTATACCCTTTTAATTTGGGGGGAAAAAATACGAATTTGCATCCTTCTAATGGGATTTGAAGAATTTTAACATGTTTCAATCGGGGATTAGGCAATTTCGGCACGAAAATGACACAAGAATGAGCTATAATTAGGTATTGATGAAAAAGGATGTAAGTCTGAAAGAGGGGTTAATTAAAAAGCTCAAGATGTTGTGATTCTGTGAAAAACGAAACGAAAACCACTTTCGCATATGAAGAAAAAACGAAATAAATCATGCGAAAGCGAATATTCACTTTTGGAAACTTTTTTTGTCTTCTTCTATGAACTATGACTGCAATTGCAATTTAAAATTGCATACTTTTAGGTTCATTTTCATAGTTCGAGGGATTTTCGTTGATCCAATTAGGCCAACTTTTGCTCTTCTGGTTCTATATCAAAATTGCATTTAATTTTAAATTATAGACAGAGCGAAGGACTCGCAGCGGACCACTTGTTAGAAGTTGGGGGCTCAACCTCAAAATGGCACTGAAAACAAAGCTCTGCAAAGACAGTCCTACAAAAAACTGCCAAGAAAGACTAGCCCATGTGTCCTCGCTTGAAGAACTGTATATCCACTGCGGTAGAATTTAGGTTTAAAAACCATTTTCCTCCTTACAAAATTCGAAATATTCCATTGATTTGTTAAACATCAAAGAAACCCACCACATCTTCAATTTAGTTCTTCTAATCCTTGTATCCAATCAGGGTTTTTTTTCATAAAAACATCCGACTTAGCCGATTTCATTCTTCATTTTCTAAATTCCCCATCATTCACCCATTTTGAATTCGTAAGCCCACCCCCGGAAGATTTAGCAAAAATCTCATCAAAACCAAGCAAGCATAAACACATAATTTTTGTTGTATATATAAAAACAGCAACAGCAAAAAAAAAATGAAACCTCTCTCCGTGACATAGAAGAAGACACACAATCACAATTAACTGCGGACAAAAATGAAAATTTATATCGTTACTTCGTGATCCAGGACTACTCTCATAAGTCGCCGCTGCCCTTCACCATGGTCCGATAGACTATCGCCTTCTTCATCGTCTGTTTGGGAAAGAATTCCATTGTTGGTGGTGTTGTCATGTGCGTGGCTGAATAACGTGCTCCTTGCCCAACGGAATGTACCTTCAGTGACATAACTCATTTCGGTTTTTTTTTCCTCCTTTCTTCGTCGTTTTGCTCCTTGGTCATGGTTATCTATGTCACCTCCAACCCACGACAGTGATGATACCTTGACACAGATATTTGGGTCAACAAATGGGTTTCTCTTGCATTCTTCCACTAAGAACGCAGCATAACTTTATTCCGTATAAAATACGAGTGCGTATACGGTACGCCTACGCTAATCCCTTGGAAATTTAAATTAAAGATCAAAAAATGTATACCCGCCTATCTATCACAGGCAAACAGCCTTAAAGATATATTTTTACATAAACAAGCCGTGATGATATTTATTTTTGTCGTGACCTTTAAGCTTGAAGGTAGGTACCTATCTACTTTTTTTCTGTCACCTCTCATCTGCGATTGGGAAGACGAAAGCAATCAAAGTGCTAGGGAGGGAGAATCAATTATTGGAATAGGGCGGGACGCTTTCTTTCTTTCGGTCTTTTTTGGCCATTTAGATAATCTTCTCTACTAATTTGCATCATTTATTTATTCTTCTAATAAATTAGGCGCGGGGGGAAAAACCACCTGACCGAGTTTACTGTAATCGTTTCACATTAATGCATTCATTGGCTTTGTGTCTGTTTTTTTGTTCCTCGGGAAATATTGTCTGCCTTTGGCTATCTAGATTGATCTTTTAAATGGCAATGGGAACAGCAACAAATAATGAGGCAGTTATTAGTGAGTTTACCTTCAAAGTTCAATGAATGGAAGGCGGTGTGGCCTTGACAGGCATGTCGACAGAGAAAAGTGCTTTCTCCATTTGAAACGCAGGAAACTGACTTTTAGAAATGTTTTCTGTCAATAGATGTCACCACTTTCTACGGGAACTTTATAGAAGAAAATAAATAAAAAATTAAATCAGAGTTTCTCAGCCAGTACGATGAAAAATCGTGGACAAAGTGCTGAAGAGGTTAGTGATCTATACAACTAAGCGGGACTTCCCAGGTTAAACACTTCAAGAGCATAAACTTCATGAGTATTGACAAACCTGGCAACACAATCAACACCGAAAGACCGAAGCGAAACCAGGGTATAACCAGGGCAACGAACTGTCAAAACAACAGAAAGAAAATGACTTATTTATTATTAATTTATTTATTTATTTGTTTTAAAGAACTTTAAAAATAGTTCGCTTTAAAATAAAATTTAATAAAATATAAAAAACATTGAATTCTAAAATTTGGGATTTTTATTGATGGAAAGTTACTCCATCAACAATGAGAATTTTTTTAATTCAGCCGTTCGGATAAAAAAAATAAATAAAAAAATAAATAAATAAATACATAAATATTTTGGCGCGACAGGTCTGTGGGACCCAAAGCCAAGCTTCTCACAACCATCCGTTTTGTGTGAGTTTTCAATTTTTGGGACGAATGGAAGGGATCTACAATTAGTCCTAGCGGCTAATTGAGAGAAGCTCTTTCATGACAGTTTAACTCTCGGATGTTTTTCAGACGTTCCCGAGAGGTGGCGCAGTGGAAAAAACCTTAAGATGTAATTTGGTTCTTTCGGGATTCGAACCGGGGATCCCTCGCTTAGTAGTCCAACACACACTAACCACTAAGCCACCGCGCCGACGGATACAGTCTTTAATATTCTTAAAAATATAAATCCCAGAGTTTGTTTGACCTGCTTACACATCTTAACGCCTCAACCGATCGTCCTGAACTTCGGCACAAGGACAGTTTGTGGCTCTAAGACGGACATAGACTATTCTTTGTCGCGATCGGATCAATCATTTTCGTGGCAAAGGTCAAAATTAAAATTGCAATCCCTAGAAATGAAGACCGCTTATGAAATATCTTCCCGGTTGTCCCGAATTGCAAGGACCGATACAGTAGTGAAGTCAGTTACCTCATTCAGCGGGGCTTTAAAAGTACTTTAGGAATTACCCACTCCAATTGAGTTTCCTAAAGTTTTTCTCTTAAGACCCGCCATCGATGTGGATCGAAACCTTTTGCTTTTTAAAAAGGCCAACTTATCTCCCCGCCTCACCGACCTTTATCTCAATCGATGTGAAAATACAAACAGCTCATCACTTCAACAACAAATTCCCATTTCACACTCATTTAAATTTCAATCGGATATGATAACTTGATTTTCTGCACCAATTTCCACTGGTGACCCAGATACGTTTATCCAACACACCAGAGAAACAATTAAACCCCCCATCGACACTTGAAGCTATCAATCTTCATAAGCAAATCTTTACCCAGCCACATGAACTGGATGCTCTGTATCTGTATCTGTATATCTGCATCTGCACACACCATTTACGAGGCTATACAATAAAATCACAATTAACGAGCGATTATTTATACGTGTAGGTTGGTCGTTGCTGTCAAATTACAAAGTCCCCCCTCCTGTCACTTGTTGTGAATGCATCGTTCCACTGCTGCACCACCAGCTACCAGCATAGGCACAGATCAGCGTAACATAATCATAATCGAATGTCAAGTGGAATAAACCGATGTAAATCGAAATTGATACAGAAATAAACGTGCCAATCCGATTATTGTTATCCACATTAATATGCGATGTAGTAAAAAAGCAATTTACCATAAAACAAACAATCAGTTCAATCCAATTAAAAATGGAGAAAAAACATTTCTTTTTAAATAGGAGCGTATAGTAAAAACCGCAGGGTTTGAAGTTTATTGCGTACCGCATTTTGTAAGCTGCCAATCTGATTTACATGGCGGATCTTTTTGTTTTTATGGCTCATTTATGCGGGGGGTATAGTGTGCCATATCTCACTCTCGCCGGATTGAGGGAGGTTGGAAATGTTTGAAACGCAGCACTGCATTTGCATGATGTATATCAGTATATATTGCATATCGCATATGTCGCATGGTTTTGTGCAACGTGCGTCGGGCGGTATCTTTGTGGGCTGATTTGAGTTCTGCTCCGTGATAAGTGTTACTCGCGACGACGGAATGGAGGCGAACTGTCGCGTTGCCGTCGATTAAAGATCCAAGGCGAGGTTTTTTTTTCTTTTTTAGTTTGAAATTCGGAGGAACAAATGTGTTTCATGTCATGTATATGTAATTGCAATTTCCGGTGTGCTATGCGTATATGGTGGCGATGACGAGATGAAGTATGTGATCCCCTATCGTGTGTGCTGCGTTCAAAGAAAATTATTCGAATAGCGATATGCGGACATGTGCGATATAATGTAAGAGAGAGATTTTTTTGTATGTACAAATGCGTTGTGCCATATTTCGTTTCACATCCTTTTCCGTTCCGGTGGCATAGTTTTGCACTTGGGAAAAATGCAATTTGTGCGACTTGATTGTTGGTGTTTTTATTCTACTGAGGATAGATTTGGTGAAATTGTCGCTTATTCCGTGAAGAGGAGAATACAAATTTTAGTTATAGTGTTTGCTTGTGACTTTTTTAATGACAAAGGGGACCAGCACTGCGATCATAAGGAAAAATGGAACAAAGACTCTACAGACACCCAAGTCGGCATTTGCAGTGTTGTCAAAAAGAACATGTGCGATTTCACCGTCGTTCATTTTGATAATTATTGTAAAAGCCTACCATCGAGGCCCATATATCCCAAAATATGCAGAGCAAATTATTCAAAACCCGCCCCGAAATGTTGCGTCCTGAAAGTAGGGAAAACATATGAGTAATTCTGTAAACTGCGGTATGTGATATAAGGCTACTCAATTTTTGATATCGTGTCTACTTAGATTAGGTCCTTTCTTAACATTGATGCTAAAAGTCTAGAGTGCTTGTTAAACCTGCCTATCACCTAGAGTCCTAGAGTGACCTCCCAATGTGAGATGCATTTCTTGTGTTAACAGCTTTTTAAAACTGAATTTGTAGCCGATTTATGAGTGCCGAAAGAGACGGGTCTTGTAAGGGGAGTTCTTACAGCATATTTGAGACCTAGCCCAGAAATAAGTCCAGAGTTAAGTTGAACAAGATGCTAAAGAAATGATATTGAACTTGCTTGCCACGGAAGGGTAAATTCACCAGCTCTCTGCGGCCAATGGTACCACGCGCATTGGAATTTTGAAGAACTTGTGCGAGACGCAATGACACCAGAAATCCTACTGCGACAAAACTACCACGTCAACTTTCCTCAGGCAACGGAATGGCTTTGGACAGACATTGCGACAGGGAAAGAATGCCATCGTGTTCCAAAACCGGACAGGGGTCTGGTTCTGGAGTCTTTGTGGAAAGCGAGAACATTAGACTACACTTCCCCGGAGATTTTCGCTATCATTAGGACCTGAACCTGCGTTGGGTCTGTGGTTAGGTCACCCAATGATACTTGGGTTTATCGTGAAAATGACTGTCGGTGGCGTGACTGTGCTGGGTGAAGACAGACTAAACGACTGCGTCTGAACATCTGCAAAAGGTCCTCGTCTTTCCTTCTGTCTCTAAGAAGACTCGACTGTAAACTGCTTGAGGGTGCCCTTTCGGGCCACCAAGCTTTTGCCAAACACTTAAATGTATTTGGTTTGAGCGACACCACCATCTGTCCTGCTTGTTGGAGAGGACGTTGATACAGCTTGTCATGCCTTTGCTCGCATCAGGTGGCGAATTTTTGCTGCTGACGTGGTGAATGCCGAACATCTAAGC
Source organism: Cheilosia pagana (assembly GCA_936431705.1). Taxonomy (NCBI): domain Eukaryota; kingdom Metazoa; phylum Arthropoda; class Insecta; order Diptera; family Syrphidae; genus Cheilosia; species Cheilosia pagana. The sequence continues at coordinate 3,337,899 of OW386169.1, forward strand.
TCTTCATCACTGAAGCTCCTTCTCATCTTTCTTCTACAGACGGGAAAACTAAGTCAGTAAAGTAAGGTTTCTGTTTGGCAGTAGAATGGACCAGTAGTTGTGTCTGAGTGCTCCATCGTATATTAGCAACCTCCGGCAAAAAAGGGGTAGTTCCTGAAAGTCTTCTGACTAGTTCATAGACAATTCTATTACTTTCAAAGTCAATTCAGTGGATGGAATGAGAGGAAGTTCCTGATATATGCAACCGAACTACAGTTGAAGATGTGCGAGGAACGCTGAAATGGAATTTCTGATGGTGGGCCTTCTTTGTCAATTTGATACTTGACATCTTTGGGGACGTGGAAACAGGTCTGTTGATGTGGTATCAAAGACTAGCACTTGCCAGTAGAAGATGCTGATAATTGAGCTCAGAATAATTGGCCTATCAGAGAATGGACCCTTTACCAAATGCTAAAGCTATCGCGGTGAAGCAAGGTACAGGAGGAACTCCGTTGAAATTCAGAAACGTTGGGACCCAATAAGTTGATCTGTTACCCTTACCATGTATCCTCAATCGAGAGCTTATTTAGGTAGGTTTTGGTAGACGGTAGGTAGAGCAGGGCGTACCCTGCTTCCACACTTACACGACAGTGAGACCTCAGAGAATCTCCCAAGTGTTCTGTTCCTCAAGTCACCGAGACTCGGACAGTGAGGTGTGTTCTTGTGGATTTCTTGTCTCCGCAGCCTATACGTCGTCATTTTTGAGATTAAGTTTCATTGTGTGGTTTCTTAGGAAGTTATGACCAGTTAGAGCCCCAACTTGCCTAGATAGCGATGACCGGTTAAACTGTAGCAGTTTATTGGTCCGGCCACTGTTATATTCTGGCCAAAGATTCTGTGATATTTCACAGGTAGTAAGTTCTTTCCACCTACTGTTGATTTTCATACAAATTTTGTTTTCCACCCGCTCCCTAAGGTTGCAAATCGGTGGTTTGACCGACTGAAGTGCTCTATCACGGTCCATCGCGGACCCGATTCTCGGCAGTTCATCCGCCCTCCCAGCAAAGAATCGTAGCCTGATTGAGCAGTGTATATTTAATTCCTCATATTTGATCCATCCGTGTAGAGTGACATTGATTTACTTCTCGTGGGTTCATTGGTGCTCCTTCCCGAGTAGAGGAGAATGGTCTGTCGAAGTCCATATTGGAAGTCATATAGTCGAGAGCCTATTTAAGAACCGTACGTTTTTGGCCCGGCTTCGATTGTTCATGTTCTTTATGATTTAAGAACTCTGTGGAAAACTGTTTGTTTATCCAAAAATGCCTTCAAAGACGAGCAATCAGCTCTGTTTGGTCACCAAGACCCTGTGCTTAAATGAGGAAAACATCAATTTCTTCAATAGGCCCTAGGCTATTTAAAAAATACACTTTGGGATTGAATTGCCAATTCGACTTAACTTAAGAAACAAAAACAACTTCCATCACTTATTGTAAATCGGAAGAATCGTTAGCTAAACTGCTGGCAGTTGATGGAAATCGTTCCTAGCAACTATTTGAAGAAGAAGCTGCTTCCCAAAAGACGCCACTTATTTCTTACTGAACTCAGTTACCTTCAAAATGTCGAACTGATAACTGATGCTGATAGCAACCGTCAGCTGTTGCCTATTTGTTAAGTGATTCATTTGATTATTCAAAATCTTTTGGAAATTGAAGCTTCTGCACGCAGTCTTCAAGTGCTTCCTTATCGCAAAAAACTGTCGTGTTTGTTCCGCGAAATATTTTTACTCGCTGTGAGTTATCTTTTCCTACCTATCTACCCACAGTTATATAGTTTCCATTTAAGTATTCGTCACTCAAGTATTACTCGTCAAATTTAATCATTTTCAGATAGGGAAGTTTTACAAAAAAAGCCGTCTTTTGTCATCAAGTTCATTCATAAAATCGAAAGTGCTTGTGCGCTACTACCTATTTAAAACAACCAACTCACCTTTGGATCTAAAATGCTGCGCTCCAAACTATCCTCGCGCTGCTTGCCATTATGCTGATTACTCGCCTCCAATCTCAAGCGAGCACGTTCTACCCGTGCCAGAGTTGGACTATCGAGTATTGATGGGGTGCGACTGGGCGTCGATGGTGGCGGTGGTGTCTGGCCCGTATTCGGTTCTGTTGGAGTAATGAGCATCTTGATGCTGTTACTCCTACTCCTGCTGGCGCTACTGGTACGGCTACCACTAGCAAAACTACTGCTCGATGTGCTAATAATGGTGACGGTGTCTGTTCACAGTTTGGTGACCACAAATAATAGCTACGTGATGAGAATTTTCGCACAAAACTGTCGTCTCCCTTGATGGAGATACTGCTGGCGGTAGTGATTATCCTTCGAGGCCTTGTAATGGGTATTAATTGCAAATTAAAAAGAGTCCACTCACTCTCTGAACCCTTTCAAACCAAGAATCTGTATCTTCTTGAACACAACACTGGTAATCCACGAGCACACTTTATTTTTTTGTTACTTCCTTTTGTTATACAAACAACTTATACACAACGAAGAGACTACAAATCGTTTGTAGGGGCGCCAATTAATTTAAAATTTACGTATCTATCGACTTGTTGGCGAAAAAGCCAGACTTGAGCGAGGGTTTCAAATAAGGCAAGTCTCAAAATTTATTATTCCACTGGCGTTCTCTATGGTATTTTCGGCGTCTACCTACATCCTGTTTTTTTTTTAAGAATATAAAGAGTTCCAAAAGGGAATGAACACACGGGTTTTTTTGGAGGGATATTTTGGGCCGATATGTTTAAACTACAATTAAAAATCCTTGGGATATTTTTTTTCAATTTGTTTCCGTTTTACGAACGATTTTTCCTTATTCAAGAAGAAGGAACAAACGTTTATTACACGGCAAACCGAACCGTCACCACGTCGAGTTATTTTCGGACTAAAACAATCCCATCAGCTGTGCAGTCTGCCTACCGCAGACACAGAGCACAGAGCTACAAAATGCCAACACACACAGTTGGAAATATGACGTCAACGCGCAACTCATACTGAATACTGATTCCCCTTCGCCAGCTGTGCTACAGAAGAAAATCAACTTTGCCAGTGGCTGAATGGCGGAATTGTGTTGCTTGCAACGTGTTGGATGAGGTTGGATGGGTTTTAGAAGATTGTTAGATACTTCTTTAATCTCTTAACATGCTGAGAAGTTCAACCTTTGTTCGTAGATGTGAAACAATGGTATCTTTGAGGAATTTTTTGTTTTGTTGTTGTTGGTAGCACCACCGAAAATGGGTCAACAATTAAAAATAAACTTTTGCATATTTAGGTTTAAATTGCGCAATAAAAACGAATCAGATAAGACGCTTGGAATGAGACTAGGGAAGATGTTGACATCTTAAATTGCCGGACAGAAAGCTAGGCTTTAATTTGACCCACAACCAACCTAGAACACGAGAAGAGTCGCATTTCAATAGAACTAATAGCTCTTTCTTTAAATACTCATCCATCAGTCAAAGTTGTTTTTTGGGTCTAGAGTTCTTTGGAGTTCCCAAAAAAATCCAACGGTTTGATGAATCGCGGGGTCATAGGTATCGCTTTTGGGGTGTTAACTTTGCGTTGCTGTATTTTGTATCAATATTGGAGAACAGAGGCTTTTATGGGTCAGCCGCTTGATTGTGTGTAACGTAATAAAAGCTACATCAAAATGGATTTTGAGTTGTAACTGGAATTGAGAAAATCAAATTACCGAATCAGTTAATGAGCTATGCATCACTTCCCGCTTTTGGGGTCAATGCGCTTGACCTGCGATGTGGTATAGGTTGGCGAAACACTTTTTTTTTACACAACTAGTTGGGTATCAACGAATTTTTGAAGCCACGAAATCGCGGAAGAATTTGGTGTCGAAAGCAAACGTCACATTTCGATGTTAGGTAGGGTTCGGTCAATTACTTAAGTAGCCAATAGATGGAAGCGACAGTCAAGTAGATCTGCCGGTAATTTTGTAGTGTAGTAGCGATCGCCAATAAACTTCCAACCGAAGCTCGTAGCATGTTTTTTAGTTGTTTCTAGAAAGGTTTCTCTCTTTCGGTCTTAGAAATTGCTTAGAATGGTAAACATGTAGTATAACACAAAGCTACAAAATATCTTAAAAAATGTACAGTGGTGTGGTATAAAGCAGCAAGAAAATATATGCCAAATGCTGTTTATAGCAACACTAACGAATTGTCTACAGGGTCTATAAATTGAAGCAGATGTAAAGTTACCATATGTAGTACTGTTGAACAGAGCTACAAAGCTACAATTTCGTTGCTAATTGTATCGTGACATTTTGTCAAATTTTAGCAGGCTTTAAAAACTGAAGCAACATTGAAGTTCTTGTAGCAGAAGTTAGCGCAGGTGTGTCAAGCTACAGAGCTACATTTGCAACTACAATGTATCGCAACAAGAAAATATATATCGAATGCTTTCTATGTAGCACCACTTACGAAAGGTCGACTCAGGGTTAGCAGGCTTTTAAAACTGAAGCAGCAATCAAGTACTTGTAGCACAATTATGCAAATGTCAAATGTGTGTCAAGCTACAGAGCTACATTTGCAACTACAATGTATCACAACTTTGTGCAAAAACTCTATAAGTTAAAGCTGCTTGTAGTGCAGTTCTCTAAAGCTACAAAGCTACAACTACACGTGCACATAGCTAAGTTTGCCACCGTTTTTTACAACAAACTCTTGTAGTAGGTTAGTAGTTTCCTACTGTCACCCAAACTCTACAAATAGTTGTAGCTTGTAGCAAATATTTACATGAGAGCAACCTACAGTTCTATAATACACCGAATCTGAAACACAAAATCTACAAAGTTCAGTTCTGAAGGTATATATCGCAACCAGTTGTGCAATTTCACAGCCACTTGTTGACTTGTGTAATTATTTGTGTGCTATAGGTATAAAGGCACCTGGTTACTGCTTGGTTGGCTCACAGATATTAGGTTAGTCGTCACCAGTAACAGTACAATGATCAGCATGAGAGAGCAGAGTATGTGCGGAATTTTAATTTACTTTGCGCACTGATGGCTGCACTGCACATGCCTTTAAACAACACCCAATGCGTCACTTGTTCAGTACGTTCCGTTCCGTAAGCTGACGTTGTTCCTTCAATGAAACGATGTCTTTTCTAATGCATTCGTGCCCGGAAAGGTTTTTGTTTCTGAAAATCATTCCTTGCATCTCTTCTATCAGAAATTCCGATCAGATAAACACAAAACAAATCTCTATCCAATAATAGACATAGGCTGAAGCACTCTCACCTACACGACCTATGAAAATGCACCTTCCCTTCTCTAGGTGGTGGTGTTGAACGTTGAACCATTTCCCCCGACATTTCAATATTCTACTACCTGTTCTGTGAGTGCCTGCCGACGGCGGTACATATTATCGCTTCACAAATGCCTAATGTCGTTCAATGGGTTTCTCGCCTCACACTCTGTCTTGCACTGTCATGTCGTATTGTTTACACAGTACATGTGTCAGCTTGAACTCCTGTATCTGGCTCTGGTGTTCGAAAAGACGAAAACCTTGAAATGTACAATTCCGAAAATATTTGTCTGCTCCTTCACTTCACACACAAACACACAATAAAGTGGAATAGAAAGTATCTGTCGCTGTTTGTGTACGTAGAGGTTTATTGCATTCAATTGCTTTCGCATGTTGCACGACAAATTGGCGCCACTAATTTCAGCGATTCTCTCATTTCGCACTAAGACGCGAACGCGATTCAGTGTCATCTACGTTCCGCACATTTATTTACATATTGAATTTGGCACTGTCAGTTGCCAGTGCAATACCGAACACACCCCACAGTGGGGTAGATGCCATTGGAGATATCTAGTCAATGCAAGAAGTGATTCATGGCATTCATTGATGAAGCGGACGATAATGACACTTTCCAAGAGCTACACGCGATGATGCGATGAGTTGCTTTGCAAGTAATCTGCATTTTGTGGTTTATTGCCCCAGAAATAAAAAAAGAGCTGCCGATGATGATTCAACCGAGACGTGCTCGATCTCAAGTGTCAAACGAACCGATTTTTCCGGTTTTCTGGTATTCTGTGTTTTGGCAAGTGGCCCAACATGTGGGGGGTTGCTGGCCACTTGACTGACGGTGACGGGTTGATTTGAATTTCATTTGTTTCAAGTGCATTTTTTTTTTTTAAATAAAATGACTCACAGCTGTTGTGTGTTTTTTGTTTTGTGTTCGTTCCTCGTAAACAGATTTATTTTTAAAACATTAATTCGCAGGTTATTTACATTCGCTGAGCGCTCGATATATTTAATGACTGAATTTTTGTTTTCATTCATAAGAGTGCGCTTTCACAAAAAGAAATTCGTTGATCAATCCAGTCAACAGTTATTTAGGAAATTTTCCACATCCGTTTGTAGGTATTTCATTTTGACGTAGGTAACGTTTATAAAAATTTGGCACAAGTTCATGGCGATTTTTGTTATATAGTGGCAGCCAAGAAATTTAAAAATATTCGCATGTCGCTGATGCATATTTAATCACAAAATCTTTGCTTTGTTTATTTTTTTCAGCTTAATCCGTTCGGTCTCGAAAATATATCGCTTTGGTTTGTGATTGTCTATTAAAATCTTAAGGACGTGCCTTGGCCCTTGTTTCGTATTAGTTTCCCTTTTTCTTGTAGATATATTGTCAATGCTGCCGCTCTTATAGATTTCATAATACTAGTTCCGCCCGTGGTCGAAATTCGACCAATTTTGTCTGTAGATAAAGTAACGAAAGCCAACTTGTTTTTTACATAATTTATTATTTATTTTAATTTATTTATATGCAAAATCTTAATTCATTTACCTTTCCGCTATGAAAAGAGAATGGAAAAGGGCGTTTCCATAGTAACACCTTGCAGAGTTATTGCAATGCCCCTGAAATAAGACTTCATCATTGCTTACTTTTAGGGTTAATTAAATTGCAGACCTTTATGGGTTAATGAGACTCTCCAACAGGTTCTAATCTAAACTAAATGATGACTGAATTCGGTACTTTGGAAATATGACGGCGACAATTTGAATGGCAACAAAATGCTTTCGATTAACTGCTAAGCATTTTGTATGGAAAATTCTTAACTTCATTTTACAAGTTTTAATGGCGACATATACCTACGATTTTTTGTTTGTGCACATCTATGGCACAGTACCTTTCGAATGATATAAGTTTCATTCTCCTCATTTCATGATAAATACTTAAAAAGTGCACGGAAAGTGATGTTTACATATTAATATAATGATATATCCTGAATGAACTTTCCGATTGTAATGAAATAAAAACTAAATTCTTTCCCAATAAGTCGTACGTTGTTCCTGAAAAAATTCATACGGTTTGTGCTACTAGTTTTAAAGGGATTCACCCACAAGAATTTTAATAAATGTAGTGACAAACGGAACTAGCGAGGAATAGGGCCTTTAATATGATTAAAACAAGTGGAAACGATAATGCCACGCCAATACGCCTCTCCAGTAAGCACGAACTTTGGCTAACTGCCTCCAAGTTGGTCGAGGTCCCCTTCCACTTGTGCGCGCCACCTAAGGCGAGGTCTTCCTCTACTGTGTTGTCCCTCCGGGTTGGAATCGAAGACTCTTTGGGCCCGAGCGTTGGTGTCCACTCGCTCTACATGTCCTAGCCATCTTAGACGACGGATGCGTATTTTTCTGACCAGGTCGGTGTCGTTGTACAGCTCGCAGAGGTTAAATCGTCTTAAAGCCCGTCAACGCAAACGGAACCAAGAATCACTCGAAGAATTTTGCGTTCGAAACCGCCAAGAAGATCTTTATCCGCCTTTGTTAAGGTCCATCTTCTGCGCCATAGAGCAGGACTGGGATGATGAGGGTCTTATATAGAGTCGACTTAGTGTTTCTTGACAAGGCCTCACTAGTCAATTGCCACCCCCCACAATATTGACAGACATATTAGGTAAACAATTGCTTCCTTGTTGGATGGGTTCAACTACCTTCATCATAGATTCGCGTCTCATAACTCCACTGAATTTCGACTGATAATTTTCTCCCAAATGATAATCCCCTCAAACAGACCTATCTCCAAATGCCTCTCGAACAGAAATTCACTCACTCGCATAAACGCCTTAAAATATAATCTCCACTCGGCTATCAGCAAGTCGCAACTCGCAGCACTGCTCCTGTTATTTTTGGACAACCAGGCTCTCTGTTATCCCTCTAAAAAAAATCCCCGTCTTCATCAACTGCTGAAATTACTTTAATTTCTGTCCACTAGCCCTTTAAATAAAATATAAACCCACCGAAAGGAAAAAGAAATGGTTCCTCCCCTCAGTTATCAGTTCCGAAAACACTCACGCGAAAAACCAGTCAAAGATAAAACCAAAAAAAAAATTCCTCATGGGATTACTAAAACAAAAGCAAAAATCCATTTTTATGAGCAGTTAAACATTTCATTGCACGCAACTGGATTACTGTTGCAATATGTCGGCAGTGGCGGCGGCGGCGGCTCCACCATATGGTGGCATTTTGCTGTAACATTTCACAAACAAGAGATGGCGTTGTCGAATGTTTGCTTGCATGTCCAAATGCAATGTCCGCTGTTGGCTTTTACATCTTTTTTCGCTTTTCATTAAGTGGAAATTAAGTCACGATTTACGTTTCTTCCTCCCCTGTGTGGTTGGGCACCGTCCTTTCGTGAGAATATTTCTCGCAAAAAGTTTTGTCATTATATAGGAAGCCAAAGCCAGACCACCTCTGATGGTATACAAAATACAAGTCTATAATGGGGATTAGATATCAAAATGATGGTTGCCGGTGTGGTTAATTGCCTTGTGAGTGGGAGTAGGCTGGACACAATGTATATTCTTTCTTCAGAAATTGACCCAATCACGGTATAATTGTTGGCTATCCCACAAAGCCCACGTTTCGGGTGTGTGTCTGTGTAGTGTATCTAAAGGATACAAACAGCATCTACGTGTGGATGGGAATGAAGATAAATTGCAGTTGGCAACACACAGGGAATACAAATAAAATCATTATCCCCAGGTTCCAGAGTTTAGATTGGGTTCCCCCGGTTCAATGGTTACGGAGAATTTTGTTCTTCTTCTTTGTCGTATATCGTGTCGTTTCGTTCTTCTCAGCTCATGAATCTCGGTCTCGGGCTCTCTGATGGTCTCTGCCGATGGTTATTATGATTTTTGTCCTCCAATTCGACTCTTCAGGTAGGTTTACGTGCAGAACAAAAAAAAGTGGTCCCGTAGGCAACCGATCGGAGTCGGACTGCGGTGCGGCTGGCCAGCAAAACAATGAGAGAACTGCACTCTATTTCGTGACAGAAGGTGGATGCTGTTGTTGATGATCTCAAAGCAGGAACAGGTCTGTGTCTGTATCGGTATAGATGATGCCGCCTTTAGCTGGGAGCAAGATAATTCTTCTTCTTCTTTCGGCATGAATTTCCAGAGAACTCTTCTATAACGATGGCATTGGGCACGCAGGTATACATATTATAATCCAAATGAAGTGTAGAAGGTAGTGATTGATGTTACGAGGTGTGCTCTGGAGGAGAAGTCTGGAACAGAGCAGGGAAACCAATTAGTTATAGGCTTTGGGTGCGGGAATATGAAACCAGTTTCAGGTTCACATATATATACCTAAAATGATGTAATGCTGATCGGTTTAGGTTGAGTGTAGGATCGGTGATAAAAATAGATGCGGAAGGACTGGAATTTTAATAGGATTACAAAAGGGCGGTCTACGCTTCTGTTTTAATGATCTTTAGAAGAGCTTTAGAACAGCTTGTGGTGGTCAGAGGTTGCAACTACATGCGGTTGGTGATCGTAGAGCCATAAACAATAAATGAAAATAGATCATTAAAACCATTTAGCTGGGACTTGACCCAATTTATCAACTGCCACAGCTCTATTTGATCATGTTTCCTATTTTAAGCAGGTGGTTTTTGGGTTCTATAGACGTACTAAGTTAGGTGACGATACGGTCCGATGTGGGTTTGGGCCAACACCTCAGTTTGATCACGTTTCCGACTTTTAAATGGAATAGCAGTCAGTTTTGGTAGCTCTCCTTTATTTCCCTAGGTGGCGCTACAGTCCCAGATGGGTTTAAATCTTTACTAATTCACATCTTGTTTATGCCCCCTCTAACTATGACAAGGGCTGTTTGCACTAATTAACCAAATACCTCGAATCAATTGGCAACAGCTTCGCGATAAAGTCTGCTGTCTGTGACATCTCCTTCTCCAGGAACCGAATGACTCACCGCTAGCTGAGTTAATTTTAATTGCTTTTCCACTAAATCATTGCAGATCTGCATTGAACTTTGTACCCATTTCGTCCACACGACTGATGCCTTTTATACATCTTAATTGAATCGAGGCAAACTAATCGCCGACCATAGACACATTTATTGGTTTTTAACTTGAACAACAACTCTTCGTATCATCATGTATCTATGTATGCATAGCCGGTTCACAATTGCAATTACAATTTCAATTGAAGTCTTCGTTTCTTCAATGAATCAGGCAATGGAAAGAAATCATAAATTTCACGCCCCGCTTAGTCATTCGATCAGCGCGCCTCCAACAACTGTCAATGCCAATGACCGGCGACTCCGTTTGGTCTGTGTGGTGCTGCGCATTGATATGACAACAGCGATAGTGGCAAATGGCTTATTTCTGCGAAGTTTTACACCCGACCACCAATCGAGTGGTATGCCGCGATCATCACGGCTGTGGGACTGAATCATAACAATAAGGAATCAAAGTCAAGCCTGACTGAGTCACTTTGTTTGTAGCCGTTGGTGATCATTATAAGATGATCTACGATCGAATTCTGTAGGGGGATTAATTTCTCTCATCGCTGGTGTTGTGTGCGGCATTCAACCGAAGGTGATTCATGAGGAGGATACCTGCTTGAGGGTTGTCCAGTTGGGACTTGGGAGGTCATCGATTTTACGACAACTGGCAGATCGGTTTCGAGATTCGTGGGAACTTCTTGTGCCCAGGCAAAAGAATATTGAGGCGAAGTGGAATAGTGGAAACTATGCTGATTCTTTGTGGTCATGAATGACGGTTGTACCTAGGTATAGCTCGATCGAATGAAGTTGCAGTGATCGCCATTGATCGCGATCTTGTATTTAAATGACATGAGAAAAACGTTGGCAACTTGTCGATTTTTTTAGAACAGACCATTCCATCAAAATCGACGTTAAAGTTGTAGATTGATCTACATTGATTGAACTGAGGATCAGTTTGAAAATACGTACTTTTTAGAAAAGCTCAAGAGGATTATAAAGACTGCAGCTATAGGCTTAAATCATTGATCACTTTATTAAAGTTATCGATCTTTACACTGATCTTGCTTTCAAATCGGTTACTAATTGTCGTAATCAAAAACGAAACGAAACCAGGAAAATTGTTGAATAGCTTCATTCCTTTCGTTGATCAAAATGAACCCGGTTTTTTTTGGTTGCACAGGCAATTTTAGAAAATATAAAAAATCGATAGCTGCTGAGGTTGACAAAAATTGTAAAGGCAGTTAATTCTAAACTGAGTTTAAAGGATTCTCCACAAGATCGTCATGATATGACTTTCTGGTTTTTCACTTCACAAAAATGTTCTCAGACCTGCCCCGTCCAATTATTTAAATCCCATTTAAAGGTCATGAACCTAACTCCCCCAACCAAGTCATTAAAATTAAACTCCTGGAATTAACTTGCACTTCCGTAATCTCACTATACCTAGGTATGTACTTATAGGATCCGCAGGTTTCAATTTTCCTCCCCATCAAACCAAGTTTTTGGAGCGCACCACCTCAACCAGAAATTCCATTCATAACTGAATTTCCCAGCACAAACACTTCACTTTAATTACAACAATAATCGTAAACAACAACGATACGCAATCCTCATTAAAAATCAATAGGCAACCCTAAGGCGACTTGGCGTGTCATTCTTTTTCTCAAGCAAACAACAGCTCCCGCCCGCCGCACCACCACCCACCCATCAAATTGAACCCTTATCACAGACGACTGCAAAGCGAGCAACAACAACAAAAAAAAAAGCCGACAAGAAAAATCCAAACTTACAATCTGACGCTAGAAACAATGACAGCCGGATGTAGGAAAGAAAACTTTTCGTTTCCCCATAATGCCCGTAATTGTCCTGGCAATTATGATTCTCTCTCACTTGCACAGAAAATAAAAATAATAATAATTGCGAGCGCGCGAGAAATTTACGACAAAAGTCTGTCTAACAGTTCCTGTTTTGGGTGTGGGTGTTTTTTGCGGAGGGAGTAGCGTATGGTATGATGTTGACTTCCCAGTCAACTGCCGATCAAAGCGACTTTATTGTTTATTGCGGCGCCACTTAGTCGCTATGCTGTACAAACAGAAAGCAGCTAACGTCCTGCAGGCAACAACAACCGCTAGGGGGTATTATAATAACTGCTTTCCTCTGTTTCTGTTACATATCCTTCTCATTCCCAAGATTTGCATGTCATACTTGTTGTTGTTATTCGCACACAAGCATACAATACAATATGGCTGGGGGGGGGGAATGTGTGTCGGTGTCAGTCATATTTTTCGCAACACAAGAACGAAGGATAATTTTGCATCGAAGATAAGTTTGTCCTTTTTATGTTGGTATGGTGTTTCTCTTTTGTGTTTTTCCTGCTGCAATAAATTTGAATTTTTATTGACTTTTAGGTCGGTTCCGTATCCTCCAAACTTAGCACGTCGAGACAGGCAAGTTGGGAATGGGACTGCTGAAGGGATGCTGGCTAGGATTGACTTTTTGGGACTGTAATGATCTGTGACGATGAAGTGAATTCGACACAGCGCATCCGACTGAGGGAGCGGGGGGCGACTTGTAATGGATTTTGGCAATGGGTCTTGGGTTTGACAAGTTTCCTTTCTATGTACTTGAAACTCAGTAGGCTGTTCCGTCTGACTAATGTAATCACACATGTATGAGGAACATTTCTTGTAGCTATATCACTATATTAATACGTAAACATCAAAAGTTTCCGTACACTTATTAAGTATACGAGTATATCATAAAATGAGGAGAATGAAACTTATATCATTCGAAAGGTACTGTGCCATAGATGTGCACAAACCAAAAAATCGTAGGTATATGTCGCCATTAAGACTAGTAAAATGAAGTTAAGAGTTTCCCATACAAAATGCGTAGCAGTTAATCGAAAGCAATTTGTTGCCATTCAATTTGTCGCCGTCATGTTTCCATAGCAACGAATTTAGTCATCATTTAGATTAGAAACTGTTGGAGAGTCCATAAAGGTATGCAATTTAATTACCCCTAAAAGTAAGCAATCATAAAATCGTATTTCAGGGGCATTGCAGGGTTATCTGCGAGGTGTTACTATGGAAACGAGCATTCATGTTTTGCCCTTTTCCATTATTTTTTCATAGCGAAAAGGTATATGAATTAAGATTTACCATTTAAATTAAAATAAATAATAATAAATAAATTATGTAAAAAACAATTTGGCTTTTGTTACTTTATCTACAGACAATATTGGTCGAAGTTTGACCACGGGCGGAACTAGTGTTTAGTAAAAGTTTGCACCTGACAAACATACGAGAGGATAACTAGTCTGAATTTCTTTAAGCTTTCAAATTCGGCAGACAATTGCAGGTCCTTTCAAAAATAGCTTCCTCGCAAACGAATTGTTTTAAGAATCTTTTAGGCTATTTTATCTATTTTTTTAAAATGCGTTAATGTATTGTACGACGTTTAGTTCATCGATTCAGTAAAAAGAGATAAATGAGCAAGTTGCGTGCGACGCAGTCGTGCACATTTCTTTTTTTGTAATTTGGGTACGGACTAAGACAATGCCGTTGAATAGATGGGTAATAAACTGTCTTACTAGCAAATTTATTGGAAAAAAATCTCCCAAAAGCCTATCGCTTATGGATTCGGTTATATCCTCCATTTCGTACCATCCTGGCAATCATTTCCCGAACGACATTGTAACCAATCGCCTCACTAAAATCCGTAAACGATTATCACATCCAAAGAGTGCATAAATCCCCGCTTAACTACTTCTTAATAACCATATTCCTACGCCACGACGATATTTATGGCGCGAAGTCCATCCTGCATCACATACTACCAACTGTAAGTAGCACATAAACGAATATCATCTCAACCAACATCCGATAAGAACCCGTCACATTCGCCTTCAATTTAATAACCAGATGTCTATGAAATCGCGCGCTGGCAAACACACCTCCAAATCAACACCAGCTTGTGAATTGTCCTTTCAGGAGACCAGCACAACAATAGAAAAAGAGCATTCGCCAGCACCCATGAGTGCAATGTATTGTACGTTGTACACACATTAACATTACGATGGTTATACGACCTTTTCTTTCATTCGTTTCCTCCAGACTATGCACATCCCTATTTCACGTACCTAATCCACTTTTAAGGATAATAAAAAGTTCACATTTCCATTCGATTTTATTGCAAATGAATAGGACATTCGGTTCCATGTCGCAGAGCGAACGAAAGGCGCTCCCTCTCTCATCGGTTCGGTGTAAGGATATAAATGGCTGAATTCGCAATTATCGTCGAGCGTGTGAATGGGCAGAAGGATTTTCGTTTATGTGCACCGATAGTGTACAGGAAAAGTAATTGTAGACTATAGAACAGGTAAGCCAAGTGTCTCGTTAAGGATTATTTCCCAGGATGTCGATCATAACAACTATGTACTGGATTTCCTTGTACGTTTCTATTTATAGTTGCCCTCTACGATTTAATGGGATTGTAATTGTTGTTGTTGCCTGAGCTGCGCCCTAAAAAGGTGAACGAACTGGGGACAGAGAGAAAAAAGTCTATCAGCTTAGATCCGACACAGAAATAAATTGTTTACACGAGTTGACAACATGTGTCCACGAGATGTTGTTGTTTTTTGTTGGTTGCCTCCGGATTTGTGTTTTGATATGAAATACTCGGAAATCCTTCTTCCGCATAACCCCCATGCAACCATGCACCCATGTTGGTGAGCAGCGCAAAGTTTATTTGTATTGTTTCACCCATATTGATGGGATATCCTCTGCGATGAGCGCATATGGAGAAAGCGTGTGGACGCGCGTGATTGTGGAGTTAAATTCCCATGTGGACAGTTTCCGCGCGATTTATCACGAATTAATTGTTTATTAATGTGACATATTCCATTCGGGAGAAAGTGTTTACTTACACACATGCTTTTTGTGCAGTCTGCTCTTTTATTTGAACATGTTGAAGGTTGGTTAAAATTGCCTCCTATGGGCCCCATTCCAAGTTCAGTTTAAAATGCGAAGAGAGGCACCTTAAACTGTGCGGAATTTAAAATTCCTTGAGCGGAAAAAATCTACGATTTTGTAAAGAAATCAATACAAGCCTCCTATTTTTTTCGTTCTAAAATGCACGGTTAATACTCCGAAGGCTTATTATATTCAAATTTACCGGCATCCATACTTTCTTTGCAAAATAAAACCCCGTGTATTATCCCCAACGCTGTATCCCTTTTGCATACTCGTACATTGCCCAGGCTCCATTTTTTCCCATGCCTGGTTAGGCAGCCAATAATTTTGTTCAAATTATAACTTTATGAATTTTATTTTGAATATTGCAAAACGGAGGCATATCTCTGTATTATGGGGTAGAGATGGTGAATGGGACTGTGGGTGGTCGTTAGCATATTAACAGGAAAAGAACGCAACATGTCAGCCTTAAAAGGATATACTGTGCGTGATGTTAAAATCAAGGAAAAAAAAATGAACACTTCTTTCATCGTGTGTGGGGCCAGGATTGTATTTTTCTGGGGGGAAAGAAAGAAACTTTTTCGCATAAAGTAGGAGCTTATGTAGGAGCAACATGCGGGGGAGTGCTTTAGTGAAGTTGTACGTGTGAAAATTCCTCGAATCTGGGTTAAAGTTTATTTGTGCTGGAATTTAATTTCTTAAAGACTGTGGTAGTTCTTGTGTAAGGCGAATGTCGGTTTATTATATACCATGACCTTGAAAAGAACTTACCCAAACAGTTTGCATTTTTAACGCCGGCTTAAGCCCACGTTATTCCATATTTTGGTTAACCTTAAGCGCCAGGAAATGAATACGAATTTCTGGCACCACTGCCCATAAATTCCCAAAACGGATCTATCTAAACAACTAAAGATCCAACAACCATCATTCAAACAGTAGAAAGCCGGTCGGTCGAATGCGACATCTGCGCGCAAACGTTGTCAAACGAATCAACACATCTCCATCTCACATATTCAGTCATAGTGATCACAAATAAACCGTTTCACACAGATTACCATAACCATTATCTAATCCAAATTGGGTACACTAAACTCTTACATCACATACCTACCAATCTCGACTCTAAGCTGTTGAAAATTTCAAATTCCAAAGCCATAAAGATTCGGATCATAATTCAGCAATTAACAAAGCTTTTCTCTTCCATAGAGCGCACACGTTCAATCGTAGGTAGATCTTCCATCGCGCATCGCGCTAAAGAATCGAAGAAGCGGTGTATTAGTTGCGCGAAAAACCAGCTACAGATACAAATCGGACGGAAACAGAAATTCACTTTCACTCGAGTCGGACTAAACCGACCACAACAACTTACTAAAGAAAGCGGCGAAGAGGATTTCGTGGCCTTTGGCCGGGCGTCCAACACCGACGCCAACTGGTTAAGTTAGTACGCAAAGATTTAACTCGAACATTGATTTTTAGTAGATTACGTATCAGTTAGTTGAGGGCATGGCGTTTTGTATGAGAGCATATTTTTTTCACTGATTTAAATTGCGAACGGTTACAGTTGCGTCATGGTACGATGTATAGTATCACAGATAATTTGAATATACTCTCAAGCAAGTGTTAAAGCAATTTTTAACGCTTTGTTATGAGTTTGTGCTTTTAGAGATTTTTATTTTAATTGGACGCGAATTAAAACACTTGTTTCTTACTTTTAAAATTAAACAATATTTATTTGGAACTATGTCCTTTATTATTGAAATACTTTTTACTAATTCTAAAAGGAGCTTAAGGCTACTATGTAGTTACAATAAGACTGTTGATAAATTCATCATACAGTCGTATTTATATACTTTTCTTATCTATCTACAAGGAGACCCAAGCGTACAATCGTCTTGCTTGATAATGAAGAAGAGATAATATTCCAACATTGTATACAAACGATATTATCTCTTTTACATATGTTATCATTGTAGCGTTGTGTGCAAGACTGTACTAGAGACTAAAGATATCATTGAATACAAATAATGTTATCTTTTTTCTCAATATGTTTTGCTATGGATACTTAACTCCCCCCCTTGTTAAACGAAATCGTCCCGATTTTTCGACGCTATTTTTAACATTTCTCTTTCATAAGTTTTGTTATATGCGTCAATCTTTTTTTGTTTTTGACGATCTGTTATACATTGTATAGTTTTTATCATTATGTACGTAAATGCTAGAATAACAATCAGTGTTACAATTGTGTATATAGTTGATAATATCGGTTTTTCTTCAAAAGGAATAATTAGTTTTTTTAAAGTATCTATGTTATCGAATTTGTACATTGTATCTTCTTTAATTATTTGGTCGATGTAAGACTCTGAATTATGATTTCTTAATATAACTTCTTTAATTTGCTTATGCATGTTTTTGTATATTTTATCGTCTAGATTTATAGTATTTTCATAAGTAACTAAGTTTATACCATTAATTGTTTGATTATTTAACTTATGCTTACCGCTTAATAACATAACACCGGATTCAATTTCTAAGTCGTAATCGTATTCTTGTTTAATGTTGCATTTTGAAGTTATATTCTTTAAAAGTGGAATAAGACAATTTTCTTCTTCAAAGTTAATTTCACAAATGTTTTTACTTAGATGATTTTGACAATTTCTTGTTCTTAAATAAGTTTGGTTACATAAGGCAATTGTTTTATCTGTAATGATTTTTCCATGTTTTGAATTTAAAGGTGTTACTTTATACAATTTACATGATTTAATTAGAACTGGATATTTATATATTGTGATGAAGAATTCATCAGTTCTAGCTAATAATATTTTAGAGTACTCAAGTATATTTATTATGGGTACTTGAATTATTTCATGTTGAATAATATTTTTAATGTCATCTAAGTCTAGGCTTTCTGATAAATATTCATTATTTTTTGCTGCATTAATTGTTCTGGTCAATAATAATAATTGTTCGTACACTTGTTCTATTACTAAATGTTCTTTAAGGCTCTGACCTTCGAATTGTTGCAAAATTTGTTCAAATCTAGAATTTATAGTTTTTTGTTTATTATTGTTTTCTATGAGATTATTTATACTCGTTTCTATGTTAACTAAGTCATAATGGTCAGGATTACCAAACACATATTTGAAAGCTGTTCCTAAAAAGTTAATTGATCTAGTATGCCTAGTATGTTCTTGTAATTGGTCTGCTAAATTCTTAATTTTACTTAACCAAATTTTTTCTTCTTGTGTAGGTTGATATTTACTAGTTACGATATTTACGTAAGGTTGAAATATCGAAGTCAGGTTGGTGGCATGTAACAAATAAGTTTGTTCTTTGAATAAATACACGTCATTTGTTTGCGTAAGTATAAACTTCTTGTTTAGTAACTCAGTTATTTGAACGTTTCCTTGCCCTTCTTGACTCTGTACAATTCCTAGTAATGTTAGGAATATTAATATTTTCGTCATCTGAAAAATGATAATTCTTTATGTTATCCTTGTGAATTTTTATTCCTTCTTTAGAGATTACAGTGTCTCCTTTATCTTCTTCTACTATTCTTGTTATGTATCTGGCGTTAGATTTCTTTCTAAGACCTGTGATTCTTACCATTATCTTATCTCCTTTTTTATACTCTCTGTGTCGAGTTCCTTTATTTAGACGTTCGATCACTTTTTTGGATGCTGAGTTTAGTTTATTTATTATAATTTCACTATTGCTATATTTATTTTGATTAAAGAAAATGTCTCTAGGTTTCAAACCGGTAACTGAGTGTATAGAATTATTTAATTCACGCACTGTTCTAAATATTTCTTCGATAAGTCTTGTTTTATTCTGAATTGTGAATATTCTAGACAGTTCAGTTATTGTACCGTTTACACGTTCTACCTGACCGTTCGCTGTCGATCTGTATACTGGAGTTTCTACTTTAGTTATGTTGTATTTCAAACACATTTGGTTCACCATTTCTGTTTTGAATCCCTTCTCGTTATCTGTCATGAGTCGTTCACATTTTGGGAAATAATTAGATAAGACCTCTTCCATAACGTCGTACAGTCTGTTTCGAGTTTCGATTTCCCGAAGGATTGTATATTTAGAATACTTATCTACTGTTACAAGGAAAGTATACTTGTCGTTGAAGTATATGTCCATATGAATGTGTGTTCCCACATGTGTTGGTATTTCTGAATTATTCAGAGGTTCTCTGATAGGTTTTCTTTCATATTTTCCAAATAGACATGCTATGCATTTTCTGTTGAAACTCTTTGCTTGTTTATTTAGATCGGGCCAGTAATATTTCTCTGAGATTTCTTGTATATTGTTACGTAACCCTCGGTGTGCTCTTTCGTGAGTTACCCTTACAAGTTTTAGTTGTTCCTCCAAATTTGTCACGTCTTGAAGTTTTCTTGGTGTGAATATAAATCTTACTAGTGGGAATTCTTTTTTTATGTTTTCACCATATTTGTATATGTTTTCAAATTTCGTATGCAAAGCTACAATCTTTTGGGGTTGTATAACTTCTTTCATCTGCCTTAGTAAAGAGTCTTTGTCCTTAAACTTTATTATGAGTCTTATTTTGTTACTAAAATAGATTTGTGTTTCGATATTATTTGTTATATCTTCAATAAGTTCGAACTGTGCAGTGTATGCATTAAAAGGCTGATTCACAGTTTTTATTATATCATTAGAAGAACTTTCAGCTGAATGTGCTGTTTCTATGGTAGAAGTATTTATGCGTTGACGTGATAATGCGTCAGCTACAAGATTTAGGTTTCCTGGTTTATAAACTAATTTTGCTCCAAAGTCTTCAATGATTCCCTTCCAACGTTTCAGCTTTGTGTTGGGATTTTTTTCTGATACAGAATATATAAGGCTCTGGTGATCGGTATATATGGTTAAGTCTGCTATACCATATATGTAGTTTCTGAGTTTTTGTAAGGACCATATGATCGCTAATAGCTCTTTCTCGTTTGTGCTATAGTTCTCTTCTGTCTTACTCAGTGTTCTTGACAAGAAGTGTATAGGTTGCTTATTCTGACTTAGTACGGCTCCAATAGCTATGTTGGATGCATCAGTAGTAAGCTCGAATGGTTTACTATAATCCGGTTGAAAAAGTTCGACTTGTTCTTTCAAATAATTTTTTAAAATTCTAATCGCTTCTAATGCTGAATCATTCAGATTTAACTTAATATTTTTACTTTGTTTTTTGTTTACTTTACCGTTATCTCCTCGTAAATATAATGTCAGGGGCTTGGCTATGCTTGCGTATCCTTTTATAAACTTACGATAGTAACCTGTAAGACCTAAAAATCCTCTCAAATCCTTTACCGTTTGTGGGACTGGAAAATTTTCTATAGCTGCTATTTTCTCAGGGTTCGTAGTGATTCTGCCATGTCTGATTATGTGACCTAAGTATTCTACTTCTTCTTGAAAAAACTTACTTTTCTCATCAGATATTTTTAATGTGGCTTTATTGAGTACGTCGAATACTTGACTTATGTGCTGTATATGTTCTTCCTCAGATGAAGAATATATCAATACGTCATCAATGTAAACGTGTACGAATTTACCTACAAAGTCTCTCAAAATGTCGTCCACGCATCTCTGAAATATGCTTGGTGCATTTTTGAGCCCGAAAGGCAT
Organism: Cheilosia pagana; assembly: GCA_936431705.1. Lineage (NCBI taxonomy): Eukaryota > Metazoa > Arthropoda > Insecta > Diptera > Syrphidae > Cheilosia > Cheilosia pagana. Next base: position 3,358,819 of record OW386169.1, read on the forward strand.
TCGTTTAAAATGATATTTTGCGCCATTTATAGCAAAAGCTGTTTTTTCTTTATCATCTGTTTTGATTCTAATTTGGTGGAAACCTGACTCCAAATCTAATGTTGTAAAGTACTTGGCTTTACCTAAATTTTGAATTGTCATGTTGACATCCGGAATGGGGTATCTGTCTGTTACAGTGTGAGCGTTAAGTTTTTGGAAATCAACAACCATGCGCCGTTTTGGTTTTCCTTTTTCGTCCAAACCTTTTTTAGGTACTGTCCATATGGGACTGTTATAAGGACTATGGCTTTTTTCTATTATATCGTCATGTAAGAGTTTCTGTATTTCTTTGTTTACGAATTCGTTATCTGCTATGGGATATGGATATTGTTTAACATAAACCGGATTATCATTGGTCGTCCTAATGCTTGCTTCTATAGTATCTGTAAAGGGTAACGGTCCTATGCTGTTATTAATCTTCATCAGTCTATCTATATCTGCTTTATAAATATTATTTTCCCCAATTATGTAATTAATTTTCTGAATAGATTCGACACTGCTTATGGTAGTTAGAGTCATATTACTGAAATTTATTTCCGCGTTTAGAACTTTAAGTCCTTCATATCCTAATATCATATCAAAAGACTGAATATCCTCTAATTCAAAAAATGTTATATTTTTCTTTAATATCCTAACTACTTTCTTTGTATCTACCATAGAATAACCATGCATTGTTTTTATTTTTATAGGTTTAATTTTAATTTTTTCGCTAGAATCGCATTTTCTATTAATGTAATTATGGGTTGCACCAGTATCAATAAGAATTTTATAAATTTCCTTAGAAATAGTACTAGTTAAATTTAAGCAGGGCAACCCGTCTACTAGTTTAAATGATCTATTCTTATATTATTATTTACCATACATTCCGTTTCATCTGCTTCTGCATATGTACTGCTGACATCGTCTCTGCGTTGTTGTCGGGAGTTATTTACTCTCTGCTGCTTGAAGTTCTGCTGATAAGATCGTTGCGGTCTGTTGTGTGTGTTGAAACTCCCGCTGTGTTCACGTTTCGCTGGTGGATTATATACATCGGGTTTGTATTGATTCCAATTTTGTCGCTGTGCATGTACAATTTGTCTCGAGTTTATCTCCATCGGCTGTGGTCCTTGATTGTGTTGCTGCATATTATCGTATTGCTTCTGGGGTTGATAATTCGTTGTTTGGCTCGAATAATTTGGTCTTCTTTCGTTTCTGCGTTCATGTGGCATATTTTTGTGGTGCTTATCTTGAGTGAGATGTAAATGCCTGTGCACATTATCATGTTCTATTCTGCGAGCAATTGCGAATGCGTGTTCTAGATCATTTATTGTAGCTGAATATAATGATCCTCTTGTAAAGTTGTCACTCATACCATCAATGAATATACGAACTGCGTCGTCGTTAGCATTTTTAATTAGTCTGTCGATTATATTCGGCGGATCACCTGACATAGTGATTTTTGATATTATTAAATTGAGATTTTTATTTATCTCGTCGTGGTATTCAGACAGTGTGCTTCTTTTTTGCGTGATGGCTTTCATCATGTCTTGTAGCACGTATAGAGGTTCTTGATTAGAGTACGTATAATCTAATCTGTTACGTATCGCCTCAAAATTAAAAATTGTGTTATAATTAGTTAACACATTCGCGGCTGCACCCTGTATTTTACTTTTCACTATAGTCAATGCTGCTGCGTACTTACTGTGTGTTTTGAAGTTTTTAATGCTGTCCATTAATCTGGATGCTTCTTCGCGCCACGACCGATAATTTGATTGATCGCCGTTGAAAATAGGTAGGCTTTTAAATGCGTCTAACTGTATTTCACTACCATCTGTATATGTGGTTCTTATTTCCTCTAGCACAGGTATGTTTGGTACTATGCCTAATCCAGATTTTACTTCATTTAGTTTTGTTTCTAAATTAGTGTTTATTTGATTTTGGTTAGTTATTATTGCTGCTAACCTTGCATTCTCTGTGCGTGTGTGCTCTAGGGTTTGTGTTACTGTGTTGCACCTGGTTTCTAAAGCTTCTAATCTTGCCATTAATACTGCGAGTTGTTCCATTTTGAACTCGTGTCTGTTGTCGTCGAATTTGTGTGTTTTTTTCCTCCACATATACACTTTCACTGAATTGCTTTGCTGCTTCGTACGAAGAAGCTATATTTGTACCTGCTATGCTAGGTAATTCTTGTAACCGGTAACGCGAGTGTTCTGTTTATACTAGATTTCACTACTTGTTCCCGAGGTCCGCTCGATTGAAGTTAAAAAGTATATTTAACCTCCTGGCAGGATCGCCAATTAAAACACTTGTTTCTTACTTTTAAAATTAAACAATATTTATTTGGAACTATGTCCTTTATTATTGAAATACTTTTTACTAATTCTAAAAGGAGCTTAAGGCTACTATGTAGTTACAATAAGACTGTTGATAAATTCATCATACAGTCGTATTTATATACTTTTCTTATCTATCTACAAGGAGACCCAAGCGTACAATCGTCTTGCTTGATAATGAAGAAGAGATAATATTCCAACATTGTATACAAACGATATTATCTCTTTTACATATGTTATCATTGTAGCGTTGTGTGCAAGACTGTACTAGAGACTAAAGATATCATTGAATACAAATAATGTTATCTTTTTTCTCAATATGTTTTGCTATGGATACTTAACTCGCGTCATTTGGGGAATTTTTTTTTTGTTTTATTTAAATGTGCGAGCGCTCACTTGATGCTTGAGCTTAATGATGCACACTTGAGTTCTGTGCCTTCATTATGTCCGAAGAGGGCAGATGTAGAGATTAACTGTGGACAATGGACATCGGGTGGTGGGAATATGCACGGTGTGACAATAGGGTGCGAAGCTTTGACTACACTGCGTTTAATCGCAGACAATTGCTACGCGTCAGTGGATAGAAATGCGTGAAAGTTGGTCATTCAGATTTAAATGGCGTTTTAAAGCGTATAATTTTGTGGTCAGATTTTAGTTACCGTGATTCATGTAGAAATTATCAGTCGCATCTGCAAAAATTACTTCTGAAATCGCAAAGAGCTTCGGTATCTCTTATGTAACTACCCAAGGGCTTTGAAAACACTTCATCACTTGGCTTCGATTATCGGGAAAAATGTACTAATGTTAGATTCAAGAAGATCCATTAATCTCATCTTCTACCTTCTTAAAACAAGCCGGATAGTTACAGAATTTTAAGTAGGTACATTTTTTTTCTGATCAAAATTTTGAACATGTTCTAAAGGAATTCGTCTAAATTGAATATACCAAAAGTTCAGAAAAATTTAGGTGAAAAATGCATGCAGAATGAATTGCGTTTTGAACTTAATTGAAAAATTTTGACGTTCTGACAATTTTCTTCATTCAAACATTTTTGACCAAGTACCCAAGATTAAGTCGAATTTTGTTTATTGTATTAGGAATATAAAAAGTCCCTTCGCTTCGCGATTTTCATTTTATGTCATACAGAAGTTTTTGACCAGAATTTTATTTTTTACGGAATGGATCTTGTACACGTTGTTACTCATTCTTTTTGGACATCACCTACAAAAATCCATTTATCATTGTTAAGCAGAATTTTGACCACTTTTTGTAAGGTGATTGTATACCTAATAATTTATGCTTATTTAGACATATGTGCTGTAAACGTTTATCAAAATTTGGCCAAATTTTATCGAGTCAAATTATTAGAGTGAAAATATTTTTTGCCACAAATTGCAAGCAATTGAATCTTTTGTAAGTAAATTTGGAGGTTTTCCGTATTTAATCAAATGCGTCAGAAATGTTGTATATCGGAAATTGGACTTCGTCAACATTTTTGGGTCTTTTATTCTCTTCTTCCACAGTTCTTAAATTTACTGGTCTGACAACTTTCTTTAGGGATCTTGAAATATTTTAGGCGGAATTTTGATAATTTTCCAACGCTATGGTCAAAATTTATTTAGTTCTAAAATCCTTGGACTTTAAGGCTTACTTAAGAAAAGACGGTTGTTAAAAATGTTAACCCACTCGTGCGTATTTTCCAGATCGATCCTACCACCTCGAATGTCATTTGAACTCATCTGTCACGGGGAATTTTTGCAGACAGTTTAACCGAACAAAAGCCAATCTACTTTCCATTCAGACTGTTTTTAAATCACCAAATGTAATACCAAACAAAAAATGACTCTCCACTCTAACAGAGGAAAAAAAATTAATAAATGCAACTCGAACAGGTGAAAAACGTGCCTTCTCAACGATTTCCCTCGTCACTGACCTTTTCCACATAAAAATCACTTTTCGACAAGAACGAAGGACCTCCTCGTCGTCGTCGTCGCCGACACCTGAGCTTCAGTCGAAATTACAATTTTAAACGGCGCGGCATCATCGTCATCGCCCACGAAAACTTTTCAAATATGCAAACTTTTGTGTGCTCACACAAAAGTTGCGCTTCCTTCCGTTGGCTGGCACTCGTGGTGCATCTCTCATCGCATCATCACTTCAGAGCACATCGACACGGAACGATAGTGTGTAGTAATTCATATTTTTAAAATTCCCCACCACGTCCAAAGGTACTTAAAAGAAGTTTTACGTGCGAGCACTGAGAACAGCACTTAGACACTCCTCGTGGATAACCAATGAAATAGGCACACCAACACTGTACACACTCCTTTTGGTATTCAATGGCACTTGCCGGGATGGGCAGACAAAACCACAATTCAGCTGGTGAAACGTGATTTCATTTTAATTTCGTTAATCAAAGCTTTATGCATATGAGTTTATTAAAATATATAAAAGGGACTGCATCTCATTAGGAATGGCCCCTGCCGCTGGCATCGCTTGCGATTGATGAATGATATTTTTGTAAAGCTATTTATCGGGACTGAATATCGGACTGTACATCGAATGCCACTTGAGACTGGAGAATGGTTGTATATGGTATCGATTGGTGGATGGAATCACTTGGCAGGTTTCTTTTCCTGCCTTTTGTATGTAAATAAACAGGTCCTTAATGAAGATGATTGTGCTAGGAAAGCAAGAGAGCACTCTGGACATGACATTTCGATAATGGGGATAGTTGGGATTAGCACTAGATGAGAGTGGATTTCAAGCACTAGCTCGTTCTTCAACAGTAGGCCTCACATTTTGTTCCCAGAGTGGGAATGTCAAAGTTTTGTTCATTTGTAAATTGAAGTATTTCTGACATTGTCTAAATTTTGGCACAGGTGTACTTATTTACTATTTCTTAACATCAAACGCCTGAGCAACTGTTGTCGATTTACTCAGATTTTGGAAATATTTTTAAGACGTGGCAAAATTACGAAAGCTCTACATTTTGGATCTATTTTCTAATGCTTAAGCATAAATCCATCCAAATTTTTATGAAACCCGTAGACCAGAATTTCTGATATTTTCTTTCAAATCTTCTTTCCAAAACAATTTTGACGCATGAAGTTCACAAATATACGTCCTCTGGGGCCTCAAAATTGATCGAAAATTCAGTGCCTTGCAAAATTCGCATTATTTCTGACTTACAAAATTTAGGCCAACTCTAGGAATGAATTAAACATTTTTGTTTCATATTCAGAATGTTGTTCTATGCTTATTTGTTATGGATGCAGAACCACAATGACTTCGTTGCGAATTCCAATCAATTTTTGAAAAATTCTGATCATTTCAGCAGAGCTGAGCAGTTCTGATAATATTTATTGACCAAGTGCAAAAACACGTTGGTACGACTTGGTCATTGTTTCTAATTCAGAATGAGATCGAAAATATTTCTGGCAAAAGTATGTAGACCTAAATTTTGAATAATCAAATATTGGACCAGAAATATTTTTTTTTTTTCAAAAGAAGTACAAATTCTGAGCGAAATGTAATAATGGGAGAGACACTTTTTTGGACATTTTGAAATGGTTTCTTAAAAGTAGATATATAGATCTAAATTTTGAATAATCAAAAATTGGACCAGAATTATTTTGTTTTTCGCAAAACAAGTACAAATTCTGAGCGAAATGACATTTTTTGGACATTTTGAAATGGTTTTTTTATAAGCAACACTTTTGACCATGTAAAGACACATTTTTGATCAGTTTTAATTCTGATTTTTGTATCAGACTCTGCCTTCACAGCGTCGCAGGGGGTACTAGGTTTACAAATTATTCCTACACTTTATAAACTCACTTGAAAATGACGTGCATTTCATAATTGCAACAATTTCTATCGCCAACCTTGGGTATAAGCATTTTAAAGACGGTCTCCTCTCAAATCTAATGAGGTAACCTTTCATTTCACCCGCCACTACATACATCCGACATCCACCAAAGACGTGACAAAATGAAAACACGTCGCAAAACTACAACTACGCTCTCTCCTCCAATATCTATCAAACTTTGCATATCCGGGTGTGAGCGCTTATACATTAAGAATTACAAACTCGCCCGCTTTCAACTTGGCTACGATTTGCAGCGAAAAGTGTTGTTATCTTGTCACACTACCAGTTCGTGCTCAACGAAACATCCAAAGGATATGTGGGTACGGTGCACGACATGTATACCGAGATGCCAAAAATTGTTCTCGACCCAAAAAGTTTGGCTATAGCTTGTTAGCAATGAAAACTGCAAACAGCTTAAGGACACAATTGCCTGGCAAGAGGTGAAGAATTCCTCATCATAAACGAAGCAAGGATGTCGTTGATTTACACAGCAATTCGAATATGCACAATGAAGTCGTTGTCTCCCAAAAAACAAGCAAACAGGATGTGCATTTGCCACTCTTGATTGTGTGGAAAATTATAGAAATTGTTAAAGTTTTCTCATTTCGTCCTTTCGCTCATCATTTGTTTCCAGCAAACATGCACGACATTTTGCCATTCATAATCGCGGAGCGGCGGCGGCGGTTCGGGAGTGACAAATGATTTCGCGTGATGACACTTTCATTAGGATAATGGAAGTTATTTTTTTTTTGGCTATATGACTTTATCCTTTTAAAAAGATTACGCGACGGAGGTGCAATGTCCACATTTGCATGTTAATAGTGCCTCGTGCACAAAGAGCTCCCTGACCGAAATGATTGGTGTGGTAGTAATTGTTTTTGCTGTAAAAATTTCTTAGTAAAAAGAGAGAGCAAGGTATAACAAGGATAATTTAATTGGCAAACGATCCATGCAGGCGGAAGCGTTGCTGTGATTGCGTCTGCAACTCTCGCCTGCGGAAGGGATTTAATTTATATTTTTCCACAGGACGTACTGCGGGTTGTTGTTTGTTATCCAGCCGAGTGGAAAAATTCTGCGAACAATAATTTATGCTAAAGCGAAAGGGGGCGAACCGACTAAGAGTAAGTTGTGAGTTGCAAAAGGATTGAGATGCCGTAATCCTGAGGACATTAGCATTGAGATGGAAATTAAAGGAACAGAATAAATAGCGCTGACCTGGTGAACAAAATTACTGCGTTCGGTCTTGAGGCTGTAGAGAGAGAGTCACTGCTCAGTGTACAGACAGAAAATGAGACATTTTGCATCTCAATCTGGTCGCTATCTCTCAGACAATCTTTAATTTCAAGCATGCAGTAGGGAAGTTTGCGCCCCCCTGCATCCATCCTCCACAGGGTGTTAAAGCAATTGAGTCGCCAACTTAAATTTATTTTGTGAAACACCGCCCTCTCGCATTTGACACCCAAACCGGCCATCACCCTTTGAATAAAGTGGTGAAACCCGATACGACCGGAAGACCTTCCTTAACAACATCTTAAAACACAAGCGGAGAACAAGAGGACGCATCCAACAGCCACTTCATTCGCCTTTATCTTATCAACCGTTCATTCCGTCGCAGTGGCGTTAGCCATCGGGCATGCTTGGTGGTGTTAGTGGTTGCGTTACATGCGGTGCATCTTATCCGCTTAAGGAAGTGTTTATCTCAAGTTTTCCCAAATGCGGTGTATGAAACCCAGAGAAACAAAACAAAAAATCGAAATCTCTATGAAACAAGATACACAAAAGCGACAGGATGCCGTGCAAGAGAACGAGGTTCAATATCTCAAAACGATAAACAAGTATAATTTGCATCCCAACACCGAGACCACAGGCAACGACGACGACGAAGATGATGGGGAGGATGCATCTCCCAATTGCTCGAACATCTGAAGTCGCTTCAGGTGCGAGCACCTGATTGTGCGGTGAGTGTAATACTATATCCCCATCAGAAGCCAGTGTAATGGCACGCTACAAGGATTTCAGGGTTCACCGCTGCTGCCGCATGATGAGAAGACTCTTTAAAGCTCTTAAGGTGTGTGCCAGCATGATTGGGAAATTGATATTGAAGAGGGATTTCGCACACTCAAAGGAGGTGAAGGCTTCCATGTATTTTGGTATTCCCGACGAAGAAAAAATCCGCCGTACCAGATGTTGGACTTCTCGACGGCTAAGTAAACACACAAACACACGCCGTACCATGCCAGACGACATCATGATTCGTCTGCATCTGACTGTCCATGTCCAACCTTGGGGTTGAATTTTTGGTGTTTATCTAAACGTGGCATGCGGAGCGATTAGCAAACATTGGCGCGCAACCACACTCACACTCAGCATGGCATCGCCGCACACCGTCTGCGTCTGGTGGCGAGCGTGACAGCTCTTTGGAATAAATATATGGAATTACTGCCAACGATACGGGATGAGGGTGAATCTTGGATGGCGACTTTCAGGCAGATGAATTGATTTTGATGCGATTTTGGCACCGATTCGGACGCAGGGGTGTCTATCCAATTGATTTCTAATAGCAGCTGGTCTAAAAAATAAATGATTGCTTTGCAGTTGAATAGGTTCATTATTTGAATTATAAATTTATGCGGAGCATAACAATAAATTAATTTGCCTCTGTAAAATACTGCGCCTAATTTATTTCCAATTAATTATTATATAGTTCCGCTTCAGATACACACCTACGAGTGATTATTCCCACAGCCGATGTAAATCAATAATTCACTCGCTTGTCCATCAATAACGCATCTAATTGAAAATAAATTATTTTATGAATTTTGCCTGCGGTTGAAATTTAAATTCAAAAAAAATTCCCACCACCACAAATTCCACTTCATTATTTTACTTTTTTGTTTTATACTCACACTGCCGACAGTCAGATATTTCACATGCAGTTTTTAAGTACCTTCATTTGGTTTTGTGTGAAAACTTTCGCCCAAAAATATCTCTTTGCGTAATTTTCCACATGGCGGTTGTCAGTCCCAACTCCCAAGCCATGTACATTGACAGATATCCCTTGCATCAAGTTTGGCAGGCGGAGAAAAAAAGAAACAGCGAGCTCTGGTGGATTGCCAAACCACCCGTTTGGGAAAAATTAGTGGTTGATGGTGCAAATGCAAACTACGTTGCACAGTAATGAGTTGCACTTACAGAGACAAGATATATATATAAAAAAAGAACGCCTTTCTAATGCCGCGCCGCCACCACTCGTTCGCTGCTAATTGCTAGTGAATTTGTGCATTAAATGAGAGTAGTTATGTGAGAGGAGCTGCTCCATTTAGAACTTGTCCTTTGGGGAGAATGAAAAGCGAATTCTTGGTTACAGTGACGGTGTTTTCTTTTTTTGTATAAAGAAGCACGGTAAACTTTTTCCTAATTAAGGACAGCGCTTGGTAGTTACAATATCATTTCTCATTTGAATGGGGTTTTCATTTTTGTTGCCGCTTTTTTTATGAAAATCCTGTTCAGTGGTGTCTTTTGAGAAGAAGGGTTTTCCTAAATTGTAAAACCGTGAAGAATTGAAAAGGCTGGCCTAGTTCTTCTTCGCAATGACCATGAGAAAATGAAAATTTGTATACCCACAGCTGTTTTGTCGTAGATCCTTGTAAGAATGAATAAAATGCTCCCTTTTCCTGGTTCTTTAATGAACACCGTTTAGTGCTGTGTTCTAGTTTTGCCCAAATTTTTTAAGAACGCATTTGCTTTGTATGCTCAAGTGTTTTTTTTCTCATTTATTGTCAGTGAAAATTGATGTTAAGTGCGCCTTCTTGTATGCAACAGAAAATAATATTTAAGAAAAATCGACAATTTAGTAAAATTAAAAAGAGTTTGTCCTGACTGGCTGATTAAGTTGAATGCACAACGCAAACTGCTATTCGCATAAAACGATGAATTCCACTTCCAAACGCAGAAGAAGAGACTTTTTGTTTTGACCCCCTTGCCCCTTTAGAATTTATTAATAGTCTTAAAAAAATATTACAACTTATAACATATTTGTCGTACCTACATTTTATTTAAAACTTAAAAAATAAAGAGGAGACTTTTCAGAGTGACCCCCCCTGCCCATTTTTTAAGGAGCAAAATGTGAAAAGCTTAAATTCTTACGAAGGACTGAAACTGTTAATCAGAATGTGTCAATTTACTGTATTGTAGGGAATAGAAAATAATGGGTGATATTTTTCAGAAGATTTTAATATAACTCAATTCGACATTTTAAGGGGCGCTAAGGGGGTCAATCAAATTAGTTTTTTTTCTGTTTAGTTTTGAAGCATTTTTGAGGCGTATTTCGAAGTGATTTTTGGCATATTTTTTGGGTATTTTCTTAAAGCGTTTTTCTGGAGGTTTTTGTCATTTTTAGGTCACAGTTTTTGCCTTTGAGTCTATTCTCAAAATTCCATCATTTTGACAAAAATCTTGTTAGAAAAACTATATCTTTTCTGGGCTTATGTCTTACCTTATTTTTTAAGTGGTTTGCGAAAGAGCATTACTAGATGTCGCCACACATTTGATACGGGGGAACTCAATTGTTTCAATTGCTGTTATTTTGACACTGACAGCTCAGAAGATTTTTAGAAATTTACCCCCTTATTAATAAAGGCTGTGCTAAAGTTAACCACTTGTTACACAGCAGTTACGTCAGTTATTTGTATGCTCACTGACGTCTGCTAGCAAACTAATTCGTCCACATTTGTTTATTAATATGGGGGTTAGAAACAACGTACCTCAGTGTGCTCTGTCGTCGAAATAAGTAAGAAATTAATAATATTCGCTAGCAATTTCAAAAAGTGTCCAATAGATGTCTCGCCCACTTTTTTGAAGCTACGCAGCGGCGATTTATTTACAGAAAGTTAAGTTACAAACAATTAAACATTTTTAAGCAACAATCCATTACCATCCTTACAGCTATCGATTGCGTTCCACCTCAATGACTGACTAAACCAATTCCAGCACAATTTTAATACGTTCTCTCTTTATTGCCAATATAATCATAGATTCATCTTTTGAAGCCAAGATCCGTTTTTGGTTTGTGTATGTTTTCTTTCTCTTCTCAATAATGATTTTCCGATTATGTTTTCCTGCAATTTGCATCCAATTTGAATTTGAATTTTTTTTCGCCTTTGTGTTTATTCCTTTTCCCTTTTTTTTGTATTAGCATTTCCAGCCCCTGTGAGAGGGAATATCTTTGCAAGGATCTGCGATTTTTTTTTCTGCTTCAACAATAATCCTGTATGTTGATTTGGAAAATAATTTTCCGCATAATGTGACGGCATTTCATATATAACTAATGCGACCGCCTTGCTGCATAATGGAAGGGAAAAGTATAGCAGATAGGTAGGACGAAAGTTTTCTATGCCTTTTGACTAGGTATATCCTTGAGGCATAGGCGTTGCAGTTATGACGGAAGGTTATTTTTTATTTTATTTTATTTTTTGGGGGAGAGTTTGAGGATTAATTGTGATGGTGATGCTGGGGATTGAGTTTATGGGTGATGTGGTTAAAATGTTGTCCATGTAATTGTAGATATGTAGAGAAGAGGACATTATTTTCAATGGGACTTAGGAGTGTATGTTCCATCATCATCGTCATTTGGACATGTCATTTGCACGCCAAAAGTCTGACCGGTGTCACCATTCATGCCCCATGTGATTTCATCCACACCTACGTCACCTACAAACATTGACGAACTAGTACGCTCCTTAAAAACAATATCCCCCCTAAGGAAAAATCCTCAAAAAAAAAATGAATGCGCCCCACTGATATCACTTAACCTACGATTATTCCAAAGTTCAAGAGGGACAAGTTCAAATGAGACTGCACTCCTGCACGGGGATATGTCTAAGAATTCCATACACACCCAAGAGCAGACTCATCCATCCATCCATCCCCTCCTTGGAAAACAATAATTCCAATTTAATCCGACTGACGAAACAAAACTACGCTTTTCGTACTTCATGCAAATGGAATCCTTCTTCTGGTTTTTCCCTTGGGCTATACAATGGAAATTGGTGGCGTGGAGTGGATTGGTGCTGATGGTGGTTCACACCTCGTTTCATATCCTATTTATACGATAGGGAGCTGTAATGTCTGAATGGGGATAATAAAAGCGTCGTCCCCCAGCCCTATTGTTGACGCTGAGCCGTTGTAAAATCGCCTCGAAGTGAGAATGAAAACTAATTTTTCAATATTCATGCACGAGCATGTGGTACTTGTTTGTGTGTGTGTGTGTTTGTTTGTGGTGGGGAGAGTTTGAGAAAATTTGCAATGCATTAAAATGGAGTCGAGAGGGAGACAGATACCCATAGGGAAATTGTCGAAAGTGATATGCAAATCATGCCAGCACAGAGCTCACATTTAGATAGGTGGTTAAGTGATTTATAAATGAGTGATGTTACTGTTTCTCCAGCAAGTTATTTAAGGACTGAAATTCGATGTATTAAATGCAATTGGGTTGCCGTTTTCTCTCATCCATCATATATATTCACTTTTTTGCTAAAATCACCACCTGTGCCCCTCCGGAGCTCACTCGTCATCATTCAATCAAATATTGACACTCAATTAAGTCAACAGAATCCACAATGCACATGCTTGTGCCAACAGAAGACACGACTCACCAGCGAGTATCATTTGTCATCAAAGTTTGCTTAGAATCCGTTTGCAAATCGATGGTAATGGCTCCTGTTATTGGCTATTTACACTCCAATCCAATATGCAAATTGATTACTTATTTTCCCCTGCAACGATTCCATGAAATATGATCACGACGAATCCCGGTATGAGCGGGGAAATCCTTTACCCAACATACAAATACCCAGGCAATGATTCAATTTTTTGATATCGACACCATGAATGGGATTTTAGCACACCTTGCAAAGGGATAATCCACTCACCTTTCCCTGTTGTATATATCGGAATAGGAGTCGTGCTCCTTTTTGTTCGGATTTCTGCAACGTCAGCCTACATTGTAAAAGGATGCTGCTGCTCTTCCTTTGGTTCTCAGCAATGAGAATGTCAATTGACTGTCTGCCAGAGGGTTGTCTGTCCAATATAGCCAGAGCATCCTTCCCTGTCGTCGACGACAGTGTTTGAGATTGAATCGAAAGTACCTACGTCTTTCTTAGGACGGGCAAAAAAATACGAAAAAACATTCACATACCTATATTTTACTCGTTTAATCCAGACAACATTGTCGATGGCAAAACAAAAAACGAAAAGTGGAAAACAGAAAAATCCTTTCATAGACAAAGGATCGAGTTCGGTTCTGCTTTTGGTCGGTAATTTACCAAATAAATTGTTGTAAGGTTATAGGGCGGAGTTTTGGGGTTGGACTCTAGGTCTGGGTGACTTTTCAATTTCGGGACAATTGACAAGCTTGTTGAAAGTATAATCAAAGGAGGTAAACCGATTTTCAATATACATATATGTATAGTATATATATATTATTTTTGGGCAATGAAGTGATTTTTGTATGATGGTATGAGTTTGGGTACACATGGCGTATACGTAACATTTTTGTAGTTCGTTGGATTTTGTTGACTGCTGGGTGGAAAGTGGACTATTTTTGATTGTGCGCATCACAGACATGACTTAAACACACTTAGGAACGTGGTTTTTTACCTACAAATTGTATCAAAAAATGTTCAAATTTGTTGGGAACCAAATTCTGTTCTCAAACTCATAGATCAGAGATATTTTGTATTTTAAATCTGTAGTGACAAATTGTTTGTGCTACCATTTTTGCATTTATTTTGATCAAACTTCGAAATGTACAAAAAAAAACTCTGTACTTAATTTTATATAAATACTTATCTACTTTCGAGACCTAAGATTTTGGCACAAAAACCCAGCACTGTACTCAGGAGAAATTATAGATCCTCGCGTTGTTAAATATTTCAACAAATTTTGGCCGATTTTTCGACTGGAAAATTTTGTACTAATTTTTGTCGGAAACTTACAATAAGTGCCAAATTGTTCCGAAAAAATATAGCAATCGTTTTTCGACGGTCGCTCTTAAATTGTGGACCGCAATTTGTCTTTTCAGAAGAGATCAAGTGTGAATCAAGAATAATGAGTTCAAAATTTCCACCGATCAACGATGAAATAAATGGCAAAAGATAAGGAAATATACATTAATGTTTGAAAATCGCATAAGCACTGTAGAAATGCGAATAAAATTTGTGTTTAAAAAACCGACAGTGGTGCCAATCAGGAAAAGGGGACTGTTCATAAAATTCTGTGACAAAAACAATTAAATTGAATTCCAACTCTCTAAATTCGGACAAAACACATCTCAGCATCTTGTTCTGCCGCAAAAAGCGCTCCAACTACACAATTCTCATTCCTGTTCGCCTTTGCCAGCGCATTATACAAAATCTGCAAAAGAAAATACCTTCCAAGGACAATCACCGCCAACTTGAATACATTTGAATGGATTTTCCATCTTTTCTCTAGCAAAACAGAAATCTGCTAAATTCAGTCTGTGTGCGCGCCACTCTTCACAAAACGATTGCCTGTACTTGGCAAACGAAAAATAAAAGAAACATTGAGCGACAGTTGCATAATGCATTCAGCGCATCAGTTAAATTTTTCGGGACACAAAATTTGCATCCTTTCAATACTAATTCACTCCGAGAAAGTTGAACAAAAATGCCATTGAAATGGAGAAATTCGTTCTCCTGTGTCCTCTTGGCAGCTGACTGATGTCCTTATTTGAATACCAAATATCCACCGGCGAAATGCTCAGTATTGTGACTGTGACTGTGAGTCACTTGTGTCGAGAGGTTATCCATCCAAGAGTGGAATACAGAATCCTTTTATACGAAATATCCTTCTCTCCGATTGAGAGTGTATCGAATTAAAATTTATCGATAACTAACCGAGAAAGGGGCTCTCTCTTTGGCTGTGTTAATAGATTCAAATTGAATGGAGGATATAGCACAGTTGAAAAACATCAATAAATCTTAATTTGCTGAGAGCTTTTTGTTTATATATTACTTGTTGCATGCCGTGGCGGTGTCGTGGAGATTTTCACATCATCTCAGAGGGTGGGGGGTTTGTTTTTTGTCTGTCCTTGTAAGGTTTGAGAGACCAACAAGTTTAGGTACGACTTTAATTCATGTTCACGAGCCTTGAAAATTGTTCTCGAACTACATGCACTCTGCGTGATTACTACATCCCAACGTTCTAACAACTAACAGTGAAAAGCTTATCGCTGCACGCAAATCAGAGTCCACACCAGCCACACACGCATTTTACATCCTGTCAACTGCTGGAAAATTACCACTTGTCACACAAAATAAGCCAAGGTATCTACACTTTGTTTGGCCTCAAACAACAACAGATACACGAGTGGATACCTTCCCACATGCAAGAGGGTTGACGTTTTTGCATACAGACTCGGTGGCGTCTCGATTTGTTGCTACATGCACACAGCAGACAGGAGCGACGCTTTTTGTTGCCACCCCCCCGGCACTATATCTCATTATTTTCATCATGCCAGGACAACAAAATCCCATTTTCCTATTAAGCCATGACAGGGGCAGCCAGGACATGGTCGATGGGATTGAAGAAATTCTGAACGTTGCTGGCAACGGTGGGGTATTTATGGTGGCCCTAATAAGTGAGTGTTCTCTCATGCGTGGTCATAAATTTTGTGCAATTATTTTGATGCGATATTAAGTCGAATGGATTATGGGCAGCGGTATCCTTGTTGGGTTGAGGTTTTTCGAGTGGGGCTTATAAAGATTAATGGGATTTTAATGAAGATGTGAGATTTACAGTTTACTGGCTATTCATGTGGAGTTAAAATGGTAGCGGCTCCTTGCGGAAGTCGCAAGTACTACCAATAGTACATTCCAACAATTGTTTAAAGTCTTGTTCGATGGCTCTTGACCGTTGGCTATTTTTTTCTGTATAATTTCCCATGAACGAGCGATGCATATAATATCCTCCCAACTCCCATTGGCCACCGCTTTGTGTGTAAGGATCCGAAAAATCGAATCAACGTACATCAATTTGACGGCCAACAAAGTGTGAACGTATCTTCGGTCGTCCGTTTAAATAAAGTAAAAAGAATTCCAATCAACACATTCCGAACAGTGGCCCCATTGAGAGAGCCTTCACTCTATACCAGCAAATATATCCCCCGATATCCAAATAAGCTTCGACGAGGCGCTCTTTTGTTGTTATACACATCTCAGTCGGTTGCTTTTTATCCTGGAAAACCACTCACTGACACGTAACACATTTGAGTGGCTGAACGTGATCTGAATCCTTTTTTCCGTCTGCATTCACCTTCTCTGCGAAAACAAAAAAAAACAATTTCTGCACGATATGCAAAATATTTTCTCGTTGTCATATTGTTCTCCCTGCGTGAGTCCTAGTCGTGCCTTTGGAAGTCGGCTTTCAAACACACAACAGCGAGATGATACAACGAATAGTAAGGAAAAAGAAAACAAATAAAATAAATTGCACTCTCTATGTGCAATAAACTTATATAAAAAAAATTTCAATTTTTCTACACACACACAAATGCAATGATTGTGATTGAATTTGTTATCCTGTGACATGAACGGAGTTATCTTTGAGCGTTGTCTCTCTTTATTATGTGCGTCTGTCTAAAGATAATGGCTATGAAATATGACAAGACAGGGGGTTGCTTAGGTTTTAATTTGGGAGTGGAGGAGACTTTCAATGCATCAGAAAATGCAAGCAAAATATAAATCAGACGTACCTGCACTAGCTTAGAGTTCTTATTTGGGTAGTGGTGGACTTGTTAAAGCTGTAAGGATTTACGTATAACATTTTCAAGGTAGAATTTTGATCACTGAGCGGATATACAATTATTTTCAGATTCCTCCCAAGAGATTGGTAAACCACAAACTTTAGTGCATAGTTCTAAGCGCATAAATCTTTTCACAAAAATCTCCTCAAGAAGCTTTTTTTTCAATTCTCAATTCGTCTTTAATAGATGGCCTCCTTGCTTCGGTCTGTAAAGACTTCAGACTTCTTCTGAGAAACTCACTTAAAAGCTTTTATGTGTCTTTACGAAAAAGAATTTTCTATTGCATACTTTTTGGTGAAGCAAAACTAATTTTTATATAAAGAGTTTTCCAATGAGAGGTGTTATTTTGATATTCAAAGAAAAATGTAATTTTTTGAGATAAATGATCGGATATTTATTTCATAATAAAGAGCAAGGTATGCCGTTAATAATGAAAAACAACATCAGTCAAATGGCCACCAGACCACGCTTACAGGACCACATCCTTTTCATGAAATTTTCCATAACAAAATCGCAAAGTGACTGCCCTATGTCCTCGATAGACTCACGAATTCCATCTTTGAGGTCTTGAATCGACGCTGGGCTGTTGGCGTAGACCTTATCTTTTACGTGGCCCCAAAGGAAGAAGTCGCAAGGTGTTGAATCGCAAGATCTCGGTGGCCAATTGTGATCATCTTTTCGACAGATAACAAGGTCCGGAAACTTTTCCCGTAAAAGATCAATGGTTTCGTTGCTTGTGTGGCACGTAGCGCCGTCTTGTTGAAAGTAAACGTTGTCCAGATTAATACCATCCAAGTCTTTATGCAAAATCCGGTGTAATGACGTTTGTGGAATGCCCAATTCCAAAGAACGACGAGGAATGGACAAACCTGAGTTTTCTTCAACACTTTGGGCTACAGCAGCAATATTCTCAGTTGTTCTTGAGCGACGTGCACGGGTTTTATTCTTACATCACTAACTTATCTCGACAGCTAGAATTTTTCCACCAATTTCTGTATTGCGATCCGACAAGGCGCTTCACGACGACTCAAAAATGTTTTAGTTTGCGAACTGTGACTGCAAAATTTTCACCATTTTTGTAGTGAATTTTTATAATTTCAATGCGTTGTTGAAGCGTGTATCGTTCCATTTTTATTAATGGCGTAGTTTCTACTTGTCAAATGTCAAAAAATAACAGCAAATGTGACAGCTACCGAAATAGCGGGCTATTCAAAATAATCTTATTGGGAAACCCTTTATGACGTACTCGACTTGAAATGCATAATCAGCTTTCTAAGTCATTGGTCTATGTATTTTTTTCTTTTAAACAAATGGATCGTTGAGGAAAAACAAACTACCCTCGCAATTAGAAAGAGAAAACGAATGAAATCATGAACTTTCCATTTTTAAACGTTTTTTAATTGCAATAAGTCTTTAGTAGTTCGATAAACTTTGGTTTTTGACAGCACCAGGCAAATGTGCCCTTGAAGTACTCTTAAGTCTTCCAAAGACAGATGTCTGATAAAACTGCGTAAAATGTCAAATTTGTCCTTAAATTTATTTTATTTCAGAAAAATGAATTTTTGCTATAATCGGCTTTCAATTTTGTTTTGTAGAGATTTAAAATGTTCCTGTAAGAAGGTATTTTATCGATTTTTAACAGCAAATCCATATTTAAGTATCTTTCTCTAGCAGGACTTTTGTTACCCCTTGTACAATATACACAGCCTGGTTGAGTTCAAAGTGGAAACTATTATTTGTGTTAGTTCGCTTTAGATCGACCAGCACAAAATCCAACTCGGTTAGCCAAGATTTTCTTCCATTACTCTACGATCGCAGGTCCGTAAACCCGATCCACCTTAACGCGCAATCTTTTCTTCGCCCTTCCAGCCGCACATCCTTGAAAATCATTCATATTTTAAAACCTCGAAATTGTAAATCGTGCTCATCCAGCAAACGACCAATGTCCATAAATTTCATTTCAAAAATTTCCACACTTACCTACAGATAAAATAAACATAAACCCCAAGGACCAAAGAATTGCTATCCTATATAATGTGCAGGATATCCCGCATATCGGGTTGTTAAAAATTTACGACGGTCTGGCTGGCAAACAATGTTCCACAAGAGCTCGCTGTTGCAAACAAGCCGGCGCCAACAAACAGCAAATCAATAGAATATCCTCGCCAACATAAAGGATATGTTTCTCGCCTTCTGTATATATATATACAGGGACAGCCAGGACGGGTTTATTTCTTTGACTTTAGCACGCCATCGTCAGGATGTAAGTGGCTATCTGTACATTTTCCACAATCACGCAAGGACATAATTATCGTTCTGCCGTAGATCGTGGGCAACTTTAAACACCCCAAAGAAGAAACAAACGCCGCGACCCATTAAATCCTATTTTTTTCGTTTCAAAAAAGTTGCTGATGTATTCAAAAATTGCGCCCTTCTCCTGCTAAAAACTTTTCTACCCCCGGGCGGATGGCACATTCCAAAGTCTTAATGAAAAGCATAAAACGATTCCTGTAAATCATTTCGAATGGCCCCAGGGGGTTTAAGAAGTGGCAAAAGAACGGGCAGCTGCATTTTTATGGACTGCAAGGATTTCTTTTCACCCCAGTTGGGACCATCGAAAATGCATTCGAAATGTAGACGGGGATTCAACTTTTCAGCCATTTGAGGTTTTAATGTTTGAATTATGTGCGCTCCATGCATGAAAATTGCAATATTAGGACCCAGCTGAAGTGGGTTCGCATTCCGCAAGTCTCCTTAAGACAAAAGGAATACATTAACCCAACTTACACCCAATATCTCTTGCGAAAGCACTCAAATATCCTTAACAGATTAATTCTCTAACAGAAAAAAAAACCAATAGCTCTCCTACTGCCAGTCTCTGTGTCGTTTAATTTCTCAAGGATTTAAGAAACGAAATCTGTCCCTCGAGTGAGAGATTTTCCTCGTTATACCCTCCATCAATAATTCGCTGGCTATCTGCACAAATCCCCCCCAGCATATCACACTTTTTGCAGGCGCACCAGTGTCCTTGGCCGCAAATGTCCCTTTTATGTCCACAAAACGGAATACAATCCATTTAAAAGGATATTTTGGCGGCGGCCACAGCATTTATTGACTTGCAATATATTTTCAAGAGATTAACCGTAGGTATATATGCTGTTGGTAGTGTCCTTTTAATTCCCCCGGGGCAAGGGATGATGTTATCGTCGTAGTTCAAACATCACTTTATGATGTCATTGAAAAGAAGAAGAAGGAGGCGGCTAAAAAAGGACGAATGTCATATCAGAACACTTCACACGTTACACGAAAGGAATTTAAATTTATATACCTGTAACAAACTGTCACTTTGACGCTTTGCGAGCTGGGCCAACAGGACTTTTATTAAATCACCAAAAATTGTCTCAATTTCGGCATCTCATGTGACTGGCAGTGCGAGAGACTCCCGACATCCATCTGGGTAACTGAATAAGGATGTTAATGGGGCCAGAGTGCGAAGGGTCCTGCTGCGTCTACACATGGAGCAAGTCAAAAGGCTTTTTTTTGCGGGGGCGGCCGTGTTTCGAATTTTCGATTTTTCCTATGACACAGCAGTGAGTGCGCGCTGTCTGTGTGTGTAGCTGACGAAACCAATAAACAAGAATGAACGGATGTAAGAGCAAGTTCGGGTGGTGCGTGATTGAAGCAGCAGACATTTATGATGAGTATGTGACGAGAATCTTCTATACAGGATCACACATCATTTCTATTGTAGAGAATTAAACGATTCGCATCAGACTCTGAGGGGGGAGTCGAAAGGATCCATGTTTATCCCCTTAATGAAGGTGTCAATGAGGGAGCGGCTGTATATGTCTATCCCCCAAAATGCACTTTTGGAAAACGGAGCAAAATTGGGTTAAATGCGAGGACATTTTTGTTATTGGCAAGAAAGGATGTGTGGATATATATAAAGGAAGCAATAAACATTCGGATGAAAGGATGGCATGAATGAAATATTCCCTTTCTCTCTGTTCTCGAGCGGCACTTCAAGTTGGATTGGTCATTGGTTCGTCTGGATGTTGGTTGTGGCAAGCTTTTTCGACGTGAATCGGGTTGAATGACATAATATTTGCTATCACACAGACTGAAGACAGAAGGATATTCCCCATCAATTTCAGATGCCTTAGAGGGAGTTGTGTAGTGAGTAATATAACATGAAACTTATGAGATGAACGAGGGACCGAATTGAAAGGAAAATATTTTCGGGATATCCTATAAGGAATTTGCTATGATTACTTTAAGGTTTTCCTGCCTCCTGAGAAAACATCGGATATACAGAGCGTCGTTTGAATTCTTCGTATGGGACTTTGTGTAGATGCTTTCGAAATTCTAATTAAGCTTAACGACAATCCCCACTGCAGCACTGTTTCATTCTGCATTCCCTTGTCTCTGTCTGGAAGAAAATTTAATGTCAGGAGAGGAAATTTTGCCAGTTTGAAGCCAATTTATGCAAAATGAGCCACGTATTTTCTACTTTCCTCCCGCACCAGCGACCACGATCCCAATCAAACGTAATTTGGCGACGGTGTTGATGGCACCTCTGCTCCTTCGTATCGTATCTTTCCGGGTAATTATCTCACGTAGAAATTTACACCGTTTCGTGGAGTTAAGTGAATATTTCTCAGTTGGTTGCGGCAGAGACTTCCTGTCTTCGTTTGCATGATTAATGCGGCTTCGTATCCCCGGAGAAGATTCCGGTTGTCTGGTTGCCTAATTTTAGGTGTTTTAGAATTTTATTTTTTACTTGATTATCTACCAAAATGTTGCATCTTATCTGTCGATTGAAAGTGGAGGAATTTAGCAACAAATTGATTAGATTTTTATGTTTTTTTTGGATAGCACTGCATAGTTTTAGGTGAGTTGACTAATTCAGATTATGGTTGTAGATGATTTATTAGACTGTAATTACGGAAATCACTAAGGATTAAAATTTCTAGGGCTTATTTACAAATCGTTGCATAGTTTTAGGTGAACTTTATAATTTTTTTATTGGATATTTGAGTTGGGCGGTTTCAGTTGTTGTAGCTCATGTATAAGCCCTTTGAAAATGCGATATTGCTTGAAATAAAACACGTAAGCTAAGGAAATATTGAGATTCTACAAAAATCGTTGCATATTTTTAGAAGTAGACTGTCTTTAGAGCTTCCTTGAACGGAAGATGGGCATTTTATCCACTTTTTCTGGAGTGGGTGCATTGTATTGCTCTTTGGGCATCATTCTGTGCCACTAGGATCCAACGTTTTCCCTTAAAAAAGCAAGTCCGATATAAAAAGTTCGATGGCTTAGCCCATTCAAGCATTCGTGGATGAGTTGTCCCGCAGTTAATGTATTTCGCCAATAAGCTGTATGGTTCTATGACATGCCACTAAATGAGTTGGACAACCTCATCAATCAGACCTGACATTGCCGCAACATCAACACGCATTTATGTATCAAAATGTCAACAACTTCCCATAACCGTTGCATACTTTCTTCTGCACTTCGTCTTATTCTTCAAAATACTTGGTGTGGCTTAAGCTGAACCACTCGCTTTTGTTCGAACCCAATTCAACCCAGTAAAACAACAGCTACCATTTAATGAGGTCGAGATACAAATAACAGCTCTATTCTCTCACCCGCTATTGTTCGCCAAAAAACTTCTTGTCTAGAAAATGATTCAGAGAGTGCAATCATCCTGAAGCATGACGACAGCAGCAGCGCCGCCAACAACAGCTCACCACGCATACCTACTACATACACAAGAGGAAAAGTTTCAATTGTGTTTTCACTGTTTTGATACAATAGAGAGTGTCAGTGTGGCCCCCCCTCTGATGGTGCGAATAGAAAGTAAAGTCAAATGAAGCAGAAGACAGACGACAGATAGATGGTGGAATAGACGAATTAGTTGGTAATGGTGTGTTCGGTTGGGCTGGGGTAGTTTGGACAGCGTCAGGCACAAAAGGACAATTTGAAATCTTGATTGTGGAGTTTTTCAGTTATTTCCTTTTTCGGGATTCTTTTCCAACGATAGAGGGTGGGGGTAGAAGCCGGGGCTAATTTGGTGTGAATTGGAAGTTTCTAATTTAGTTGGAGAGGAGTTTTTCTTCTTCTTTTTTTGTGTCATCTTTGTTTTTGTCATTGAGTGCGAAAGGAAATTGTTAAATTTCTTTAAGGACATGATGAGGGTTGTTATTTGTTTCTAGCTTTCGATGGATGGGGGGCAACGTTTTTGTTGGTTTCGTTTGTAGGCGGTGGACATGTTTTGTTGAAAAGTTTCATGGCGTCTTTTAACTTTTAATGCATCTCTTCAACTCGATAATGCAGCTGGCAGTTTTCTCCCTACTTAAGGAAGGTCTAAAGCTTCTTTAAAAGCTTTGTTAAAAAAAGCAAAATTTACCAAGTTGAGTCCCAACTGTTGCGATCGTCATATGAATTTGAAAAATTCGGCTGCTGCGGCGATATCCTCCTCATTTGATCACATCACTTGATGGTGGCTTATTGTCCTCTAGAATGTTCTCACTCTCAAACTTTTCAAAATCCGGTGTATTTAGCCTGCACAGAAGAACGCAGGTGACCCAATTCTCTGATTCAACTCCCACAACTGAGGTCGATCTTTAATATTATTTCTTAAAAAATTCTTAAAGATCGGGAAGCGTCAAACGCTACAACGAATATTTAAACACCTTAAAGATAAACAAAAAATAAATAAATAAATTAAACAAAAAACTATTATGACAGACACGACTGGCCCAAAAATTTCAGACGACACATTCTTTCCGACTTAGACAGTTGACATAGTTTACATTCAATCAGCAGATGATGTGACAGCTGCTCTTACTTAAACTTTCTTCACCCCCATCAACACTGAACACTATCCTGTCGCATCAAACGAAAAAGAGAAAGAGAGCGGAAGAAAAAAACACCAATAACGTCCTAAATTGCCACCACGTTTATTTCTTATTTACAATTTTGTAAATAACCAATTTAACTACAGTACGTATAAAATAAGGCTTTGTGAAAGCTTTTACATTTTCTAAAAATCCTCCCCTCACCCCTCACAAAAAAAAAAGAAGAACCACCGCGTGCCAAAAAAAAAAGAGTTCCCCTCAAGCCATTTGCATTTAGATGAACATCCGTTTCCATACCTCATCTCCATATTTCAAGGCTCTCGCCTGTCCTGTGGTTCTGTGTTTGCGCGAAATCGTATCCTTTTTTCGCATAAATTATCTCGATTCGTCGACTTCTAGTTGAGAGGAGGATTACGATTGTGTTGGGCCGCGCCTCCTCCCCCGCACCGCAGTTTGATGTGACATTTTGTCACAAATTGCAAATTTAGATAGGCGCAGTGATATTCCCCACGGCAGAGCCAGATCGCAGGTTCCTCCTCATTAAGAAGCTTCGATTTATTTTTTTGGCTTTGCTGTGCATTGTCCTCGACATTAATCCTTTTCATTCGCATGGCGGCTTCTGGTTGATGAGTTGGCATCAGTAAATCGCAGTTCAATTTGAATTTAAATCAGATAGGCCTCCCTGGGATATGGAAATCATTTTTCGTCTTGATAACCCAATAAATTCATCCCCCAAGAAATCAATTATTTAACTACCTGTAATTATATTCCACAGCGGGGTTGGAGTCGTCCTTTGTCACTGTGCGGTGTTCGGTGTAGGAAATCACAACACACGAATAGGGGCGGGGGGATTCCGTTTGTGTTGTCGCTCTAAGTGCAAATGGAAGTCACCGCAATGAATGCTTATATCCTTAAATCCTTAATGGAGGCATTTTGTGGAGGAATCCTCCTCCAGATACGGGATGAGTCTTGTAATGGAATGTTTTTGTCATGCAATCTATCCGGCCGGCGGTTGATGGTGTTTCCCTTACGGTGGAACAAAAGGACTCAATTTATACGAATTAAATCGAATATATAATAGGGAGGGTTACGGGTATTTTTTCCTTCTATTTTTGTATATCCTTTATAATTTATACACTTTTATTGGGCTCCAAAGGTCGGACGGGGGAGCGAAAGGCAAATTTATGCGACAACTGGACATTAGTTGTGTAAGTTTGGACCCTCTGCGGATGAGTGTGGATCCTATTTATGAACGACTTGTAGTTTGATAGTTTTACTACTGCTGCAGGAAGAACTTTTTTCTATACTTTTTTTTTATATTTTGATGAATGGCTCCCATTTGGGCGGGGCGAACGAGGAACAAGTGCTCGTATATAGTCCTGTTTTACATTATTTTGTGTTTTTTTGTTTTCTCAAGAGGTTGGAGCCTGTTTGCTTGAATAATTTATGTTTTAAGTCCACTCATGCGATAGCAAACATTTTCACTAAGCTCTTGTGCTTCGTCGTTTTTGTCAGTCGTTGGGTCGCAGTGTTTTCGATAGATTTTATCGTAATTTCGTAATTTTGAGCGTAGACTTCCACCTGGCGTGCGCGAGGCGAATCCGTTTTCAGTTGATGTATCTATATCGGCTAGGGGGCCGTAGGGACTAGCTGAATTGCTTCTGGCACGTTTCTGCAGCGAGTTACTGGCTCTTCGGAGGGAAAAGCGCGGCAAGTGGTCCGATAAGTTGATGAATCCTGCAGGAAAATGAATTTTAATTTAATAAAATCTGTTGTGACAGTTAGTTTTAATAAATGAGGTGTCTAAAAGAACTTTTTCTATATAAAAAAAAGCTCCTTGAAAGTTCAAGTGAGAGTTTTCAAATCGGATCGTAATATTCGTTCGCCAGCGATTTCCTAAAAGAATCCCCAGCAAACATTAAGACGAAGAATATGCGAATGCGAAGTGATGGCTCTTTGAAAGTTCTCGAATCGGATCGGAATTTTCGTTTGCCAGCAAGTTCGTATAAGAATCCCCAGCAAACATTTATACGAAGAATATGCGAATTCATAGAAAAACATTATGTTTCGATTCCAAAAGAATGATATGCAAATTTACAGGCGTGGATAATGCGAGTTCGCAGAAGAAGAATATGCAAAATTTACGCTTCAGCGAAATATTTTCTTTTGTAAGGATTTTTAATGTTGGAAAGGACTCTATATTCATTAACGTGATATTTCGCTTAAGAGCGACTTCTCTACACATGAGGGACACCTCCCGATGATTTGACATCAGGTTCGGAGGATCGTAGGCGAATCTTCCCGCCAACGCCTGGATTGGCAGTACATTTTTCAAAGGCACTCGTAAGTACACGTAAGTGGAAGTAGGATGCAACTAATTCCTCATTAATCTAGCTCCAACATCGATTTAAATGCGGACTTTATTTGCTCAGCGAATGTTTCAACTTTCAAATAACATTTGTAAAGCGACGCAAAGTGCCCATTAGTATGGCAATTTGAAAGCAACTGTCTAGCGACCTTTCTACTCAATTAGTTGCATAATACGACTGTGCGAGTGACTGCTTCGCTAACCAGTTACTTATTTCCGGGTTTTAATATGGTGTCAAGCTTATTCGAATCTCCAAAGGGTTCGCCATACTTATGGCCTTGAATTTATCTCACCACTTGTGATAACAAAACTTAAAAAATCAATAAAAAAAACTCACTTGATCCATCACTTTGACTAGAACTCTGTCTAATTTCAGTCTTCTCACGACGGAGATTTCTCCCCCTGGCCTTCACAGCTTCAATATAACTACTTTGTGGATTTTTTCGTTGTTTGGCGATATTGGCGCATGCCTAGTCGAAAATTGAATTTCAAACTCATTAAAAATTGTTTAAATAAATAAACAAAACAACTCACGTTCAATACATCAAACCATTCGCGCAGATCACCGTTCGATTTGAGTAAAATTCGATTTCCTTGATTTTCTCCACCCAAAGTCAGCTCAATCGTTTGTTGTGTTATTCGCGTTATAAATTCGATTGACTTGACGTCTTCTAGTTTTATCTGTAAACAAAGGAATTTCAATCGCAATGCGCATACAGATACACTCGTCAAATGTCACTCACGTTGCATATTGCTTCGCCGAAACTAAATCCACATTCACCTTTCTTCAGGCAGCACAAATGATCTCGCGTCAGAATGAAGTACCTAGCGAACACAAAAAAATAAAATTAAAATTATGTCATTTCCGTTTTCGATCTGTCGAACCTTTCCTTCCACTTGGCGAATAGCTTGTCACTTTGTTGCCAGAGGACGCCCTGTTTGACGACACCATGTCTGGTAGGAATCTGACCTTTTGCTTTATTATCCATTTGTACTTTGAGGGGACACTGTCACTGTCACTGTCGTCGACGTCTTCCCTGCCTCGGTTCTTATGAATGGGAAGCGCGTTTCACACACCGCGTTCCACACTGTAACGCGTATAAGCAACTGTCAACTACTGCTGCTGCAGAAGCAGACAGCCACCACTCGAGTGAAAGAAATAAAAATAAAAATGATAAAATATACAACTATATATATCGCGACTAATGTCAAAAACTCATTTGAATAAAACGTGCGAAATGGTATTTGCGAAACCGGTTCCCATCTGCGTTCCAGTATTTTATTTTTACTAAATAAATGAGAATACTAATCGTTTCGACTACCACTGGAAAAATTTTATACACAAATAGTCAAGAGTCACAGTCGCACACATAATCGAGCGTGAATTTTATAATAAATCACATGAAACCGTGATCAGTGTTAATGAGTAGTTTGGTATAACATTTGACGACCGACAGTGACTGTGACGCTGACGACCACGACAACGATGTTGACAGTGTGCGACAGTGTACTGTGATTAGCTAGATTTTGTCAATGGCGCACATTAA
The DNA here is from genome assembly GCA_936431705.1 of Cheilosia pagana. Lineage (NCBI taxonomy): Eukaryota > Metazoa > Arthropoda > Insecta > Diptera > Syrphidae > Cheilosia > Cheilosia pagana. Next base: position 3,386,641 of record OW386169.1, read on the forward strand.
TTCAGGGTTGAGGTGATGATGATGATGTTGGTTCCGTGAGTCACTAACCCTTATAGTCAAAGAGTACAAAAGTGTAAAAGTCGCGGGAAACAATTATTTAGGTACCGCGCAACACCTATGGAATGTCAATGAGCAGCGAGAGTGATTTAATGGCAAAAGCAGGTGCTACTGCTGATCCGTTAAGAGAAATTTTCTATTATGGTTCTTTGTGATACTTTTCAGAACTTTGATGTCTTAGTCATGCAGACTGTCAAGAGTGATGAAAGAGTTCCAAGGGGTTTCTTCTTGTGAAATGACGCGAGCAGTTCGTGGGTGGTTTGGCATTAGCTATTACTAGGTGGTGTGGTATTTTTAGTCAGAGTCGCGAATTTATTTGGAGCACATTGCGCGGAGGAGTCATACCATCCGAATTTGGCGTACTGTCATAATTCATAATATGGCTGGTGATGGGAGAGAATTTCAAAAGAATGTCTCATCAAAAAAGTGCTTTTTCTAGCGGTTAACACAGCTATTAATAAACCTGTCACGCGGAAGGTGATTGACTTCCACTTAGTGGCGAAAGAAAGTCCATTGACCTTCATAGAGTTTCCAAGTCATTCAAAGTTATATTGAAGAACAACAGACCAGAGACGGACATGTAAACTTTTCAGTCTGTAAGCAGAATGTCCTTGTTTTCCCACTTCGCTCAGGATTTTTAAACTACCCATTAAGTAAAGAGCGTGCCTAATGTTTATTGCCGCTCCATAAAAAACCTATTCCAGTAAAAGAAACAAAAAGAACCAATAACTGATAGATGGGATTTCGAAACGAACAGGGGGCGAATCGCATCGCCCGTGAACGAGCATAAAGTCCACGGAATTACTTTAATTTTACATGTGAAACAAAAATAAATTCCGTCACGTAATGTTCGTTCACGGACGACGCGATTCGACCCCAGATCTTTATAACTGTCAAGTGTCAAAAGAATCGTAAAGCAAAATTTATTCGCACTTTTTGGTTGTGATTTCAATCGTTATACACCTCTGGCTATGTAAATACTACCTTTTTATTGTTAAATATTGTACATAAATACTATACATTTATTTTTGTTTAATACCTAAAACTTAAAGTGTCCTTCTTGATATAGTTGGTTTGGAAGAACCATCTTTACATCCTAAGTGATGAACCGGCCTTTCTAAAAGGAATTTAGATTAAAATCGCCCCCAAAATGTGGGCGTGTCAAAAAGTAAAACATTCTAAGTCAAAAACTTTGGTTATGACATATTTTTTTAATTGAGAAAAAAATGCATTTTAGTCGAATATCCCCTTAAAAGTGTATTTAGATCAAATTCGCCCCCAAAATGTGGGCGTGTCAAATAGTAATAAACTCTTGGTCAAAAACTTTTATTATGGCATTTTTTTAATAAATAAAAAAACACTTTTCAGTCGATTATCCCCTTAAAAGCGTAGGCGCAGTGGCTTGGTGGTTAGTGTGTTGGAATACTATGCGAGGGGTTCTTAGTTTGACCGCCGAAAGAAGACAAATTACATCTTAAGGTTTTTTTCCACTGCGCCACTTCTCGCGAACGTCTGACAAACATCTGAGGGTATAACTGTCATGAAAGAGCTTCTCAGTTCAGCCGTTTGGACTCGGCATAAAATTGTGGATCCCTTCCATTCGTCGCAAAATGAAAGATTCACACAAAACGAATGGTTTTAAGAAGCTAGGCGAAGGGTCCCAAGGACCTGTTGCGGCAACTATTTTTAAATATTTATTTTATCCCCTTTAAAGTGGGCGTGTCAAAAAGATTTGGCAAATAATTGTAAATTGACGGTGTCTTAACCTTCCCATTGGCCACAGTCAGATGAAGACGATGAAGAAAGGCAACATAAAACTAGGTCTTCAAGAAGTCAGGTAGAATCTCTAGAAATGGTTACAAATACATAACGGAGAAAGAATGAACTAACACGAGGCTTGCGAAAAGCCGCTTAAAAAAATATTCGCCATCTATACGCGACCTACTGAAACAAATCTACAAAATCCTAGACCCTTCTCTCAGGAGCGTATTTTCTGCCGCACTTGCCTATGTAAATTGTTATCATTTTTTGTGTGTCCTTATTGAGGCAGTAAATGTATGCTGCGGTATACGACGTTACCCTTTATGAAGGTTCCTACCTATATAGCAGTACTGACTGGCGTTGTCTACGGATGCGGTTAAAGAAGGCGCATTAGTGGACATAAAAACAATATCAAGGATTTTTTGTTGCCCTCCTAGAATGGGATTTCTTGCGCAAAGCGATTGAAGGAATTTCAGTTTTGTGTGCGGCTCTCTAGGGTGCTGCTTCTACTACACACATCAGTGCTACTCTGGGTGCTCAATATAATTTTATTGCACACTATACCTATAAATGCGAGTGTATGCGGTATGTATGAATAGGCAAGCAGCGATGCGTTGCGGTTTATTGAAAATATTCCTTTCCGCTTCATCCTTTTATGAGGACTCTTGAGCTTGTATTTTTTTTCGTTTTTTTTTTCTGCCTTTCGTCATAGTGGATGACTTTATTCGTTTCTATATTTGCTAAGGGAGAGTGGGTGGAATTTTCATTTCATTTGATGACATTTCTTCCTTTGCTTTGTCTATTTATGTGTGTTCGTGTGTGTCTTACTTCAAATAGGATTCATGACATTGACTTTACGGATAAAACGAAATAGTTCTACGCCAAGTGAAACAATCCCCTTGTAGAGGAATGCTTTGTTTATATTCGAGATGTTTAAAGGAATTTAAGGATATTTCTGTGAATGTGCAATCGAATATAAACCATCGCGAACAATGAGAGTAATCAGGTTTGGTTGCATTGGAAATTAGTTCGTTTTACGGTCTGCGTCTCGACAGGTCGTCTGTTTAATAACTGCAGGCGGACTGGCTTTGAGTGGACTACACTATTTCAGTTTGTGCTTTTGACATTCACTGTTTTTGGATTCATTCCACACCTCCTTGTGTGCGATTGGTAGGTAAATATTGTGGTTGCACATATTAGAAGAGGTAGGGGGAGTTTTAATGCGATTCATCCTTTCGGTCTGGGGAATGCATTTCGTGGTTGGATTCTAAAATGAAATATTGACAGCGGGGGTGAAATTGGATGTAGGTATCTATATTTTTGACAGCGGGGAGTGGAGTTTGGAGTTCTGGATGCGGTTTCGTTTTCAGATTTGACTCTATAAACGAGTTCGAAATTGATTGCGAATTTTCGCTGAATTTTTAAAAAACACGGAACACCATTTTGGGAGTCATTCTTTCCACCCCTCCCTGTAAAAAACAAGAGGGTTTCTCTTCAGTATCAAAACGCATCGTCACTTTTTCAAATAAACCAAAAGGTGAATCAAAGGTTTGTGTCTCCAAAGTCGAGGTTTGTGTATCCACTAAGTGGAAAAAAATGCAAAGCTACTCCTACCTTCCTTCACTCTCCTCGCTGAACCTCCTTCTGTCTACATAGCCAACTTTCATAACACTAATTTGCAAATACGTATGCCATAAAGAGCCATAATAAATGGGGCGCCAGTTAAGTACACATTTCATTGGCCCCGGCACTGCATGCGGTGATAGTCAGCCCCACCCATTCGAGTTGAAATTGATTCTGGTACAGAGGAATTTTAAAAAAAACCCCCACCTCCGCGTTAAATTTCACTGTTTCCATTTGGCATGTCCCTTGGGAATCAATCGGTCGGGGGTGCGGAAATGTCTTTCTTCTCCTCGGGCTATGGAATATGACTTTCACTCAAAATGCGATTACGCAAACGACGGGGTAAATAGCAAGACGCGAAGGAAATTCTTTCATTTTTTTTTCCTTGAGTCACCTTTCTTTCGTTTGCCACTTAGCCTTGTTTAAAAGTTCCATTCATGGTTCCTATCCACACGCCGAGCCTCCCGTCTATATTGATACTTTGTATTCATGCGAAAATTCGTTTTTTTCCGATCGGCGGCAATTTGCAATTCAACGCACGGCTTGGTACGCTTGTACTGCGCGCCTGGCGGAAAGTCAGCCGCCGGTGGTATCATCGTCATCGTCATCGTAGTCATCATCAAATCAGGAATTGTCGAAGAGTGAGGCTGGCCGGGAGTATCCTTCCTCGCTCTAGACATATAGAGAAGAAACCATCAATTGAAAAGGAATTGAAATGCCATCGGGGGTATAAAGGGCGAGGCGGTAAAAGGACCACAACCAGGACCAGTACCAGTTCCAGTGTATAGAGCTCATTTGGTGGAAAATAGCTATATGGAGACGTGAAGCATTTTTCCGGCTCCGGCCGGCATTAAATTGTCTAACCACCCAAAGAGCTACACTGCATGGACAATGAGTGCTTCGGTGTGGGTGTATAATGTATATACCTACGACAGATGCGTCGTCGTTGATGACGATGGGCGAAGAATGAGCGTGAGTGAGTGATTTCCTTCGTCCAAAGGATATTCCTCATTTTGGACCTCATTGCATTTTATTTTATTCATTGCGGTACGGATATAGTTGGCCGTCTTTGTTGACTTGGTCGTTGTCTATTGGTATAAAGGATGCGAAATTGCCGTACTCATAGAGAGGGTTTGAGTGGCTTTCTTTTGAAATTAAATCAATTGCCGGGGCTACTTGTAGACAGAATATTATCAGTAGCTTGCTTCTTTCAAAAGGTTATTTTCTGCATTGCTCTCTGGTTGAATGTTAAAGCTGATTGCATCCTTGTCTGATCATAGACGGCTTTAAGGTTGGAAGCATAGCTTAAAATTTAAGTACAAGATTTTAACAACACAACTGAACCACAGACCTCCGGCGAAAACCACCGACCATCGTTGAAACTCTAAAATAGCGCTCATCAAGGACATCCCTTTTTAGAAATGCTAGAAATGAAACCGCCCCTCTGAACAAAAACAAAAAACAGAAAGAAACTTTCTCCATTCACGTGCAAAAGTTACTTACGGCATTTAAAATACTTAAGGACCTTCAAAGTAATCTGCTATCCGTTTATTTAAGCACTCATAACAGACTCTACACTTTATGCTTGCACAAAAAAAAAAATGTATAATGTAAATAAGTAGGGAAAAGAAATATTCCTAACCCCGAACACTGAGCTAACCAACCGACACTGATATCCTGCGGGCACAAGTACAAGTACATTCGCACAAAAATAACTACTATGCAACAGCACAGACAACGAAAACATCAACATAACAGGCGACAGGGAAAATAAACGTGAATGGAACGCAGAAAGGACATTTCTTGCTTCTTCAGCTTTTAGCAGTGTGCTTCTGGATCCTAGAAGAAAGTACATTAAGTGTCTCCAAGGAATAATTGCATTTGGATGTAATGAAAATTGTTTGCGAAAGTTTTTCTTTCTTTTCTTTTTTGTTGTCCTTTTTTTTATGTGGAGGGTGAGGTGTATTTTGATGCTGATGCGAAATGTCTTTGTGAGGAGGATTCTTTAAAAAGTACGATTAAGGATAACAGAAAAGAGAGATAAATAGAATAGAATCCTTATCTCTCAACAATCCGTCAGTGCGGGTGGAGGAGAAGGAGGACTCCTTGACTCCTCGGTTGAATGCAATGCAAGGTTAGTAGAGAAGATTAAAACACTTGCAGTGTAATCCGTTGTCTAGACTTGACCCACAGTGTTGTATTGGCTCCCCTTGTTTATGAGCTGCTATATAGAAGTTTGGCCAGAAAATGTTGGCTCATTAGATAAATTCATCGGGCAAAAGTTTATTGTGCCCTGCCAGATAGTATCCTGCATCACATACGAGTATATTTGTTGTTGCTAGACTCTAACGATGCACACAAGGATTATCCACATAACCAGAAGAGCTTTGGCAAAAGTTATAATTGGCATCAGGCAACATGCACACAGTTTTGTATTGCCAGCCGCCCATCCACAGGAGGACATCAGTCAAAAAATTGACTTGAAGAGGACTATTATGCTGTGGCAGTGGTTTTTTGGGCACAAAATCGAAATTAAAATTTCCCGCCTGAAGGAACAGCCAGACATATAGGGTGGGGCTGGAAAAATTGCATCCCTTTTTTTAATATTTTATTTTGGAGATAGGGTGTGTTTAGTTTGGACTTTATTTAGGGAAAATTGAAGTAGATAGTGTAAATATGACGAATGTTAGACGCTTGGTGCATAAAAGACAGCCAAACAATTAAAACGCAGCGCAAAAACCCCCAAAAATGCAGTAAAAAACACCCCGACAATTGCCTATAATCTCACAGAGACCCACTCTAAAGAAAGCAAGAAAAGTTGTTACTATTCTAAATCACAATTGAAAGAAAAACCACCCTAAAAACGCAGGAAAAAATGTCCTCGATCTAAATTTTATTAATTTCTTTGGATCCCTTGTATTACCTATTTTTAAACAATTGCCGCAAAATAAAAACAGCATAAAAGACCGCTTTCAGAAAACGTATATTAGGAAATGCCCCAGAAACGAGTCGAAAAGCGCTACAAAAAATGCTTAAAAAACGTCTCAAAAATGCCCCTAAATCGTTCGTAATCGACCTCAAAACCGCCTTAAAAAGCGCTCCAAAAAACAGCGAAAAAACTTACCACAGAAGCGCCAAACAACGCAATAGAAAACATCCCAAAATTAGTTTCGAAAACGCTTAAAAACCGCATCGATAAATTATAAAACATTTCCCAGAGCATACCAGAAAAAAATCCACAAAAATTCCACGTAAAGTTGCTCCGAAAAACATGTCAAAAACGGTGTGGAAAACGCCTTCGAAAATTCATTAAAAACTCCACAAAAATAGTTAAGGATAACGATTAAAAAAGTTCAGTACTTCATACCATGTTGCATCCAATCAGTACCCTAGTGTCCCTTTTTGTTTTCGCCCACTTACCGTTACCGCAGAGCCTATCTCCGCTCAAGTGGAAATTCATATGTCGTGATTCCTTTTATATTGTTTTTCCTTCCTGTGCTCCTACGAAACGGATGATTTAAGAATTTTTCCTTTGAAGTATAATTTTTTATTTCGTTGCTTGATTTCTCAATGATTATGAGAAATATACCGACATCGTTGGCGGGGTTACGCGAGGGTTAGCAATAATTCCAAAACGAAAACACTTGCCCACAATTGAACTCATTTCAATTATTTACCCTGCAATTACTCACAGTGTTTTATGGCAGAGTCAGAGATGAATTTTAGAACCCTTTTGCGCGCGTAGACCATTAAACGCGTAGCAACGACGGTTTAACGTCATGCCACATGCGGTTGCTGTTTTGTGCTTTTAATCAGAGATTTTGACATACAGCCTGGCGCACCGTGACAAAGTGACAGTAATTTTTGATTTTATCCCCGCGGCGGAGGATTGGTTTTATTCGCGATCCTGTAATTTGTGATTTAGAGTTGATTGCTCGGGAAGCTCCGATGGTAATGGTGATACTTTAGTGTGGTCTTCTGAGGGTTGTTTGGTTTGATGAATCAAGCATTTGAGTATACTTTTGGAGGAAAAAGGACAATCGGGATTGATTTTTGTTTTAAAGCCATCTTTGAGTGTGTTGGTTGTAGTTCTTTAAAGAAAAACGTTGCCTACTTTACGTATTTTAAAAACGTATTTTCTTTCAAATTTCATTGCATATTTTCTGGTTAAACTGTCCTTACCTATATAACTTACCTACATTTATTTGTGTGAAACATTTAGTAATTCCTTCTGTATTTCTAGGACAATTCATATAAACAGCCATTTTATTAATTTGAGGACAATTCTCCTATGTATTCAAATTTCATTGCATACTTTCTGGTGCATTCAAAATCAATTTTAGCTGAATTTATAGTTCACACTGGCTTACTTTAATACATTTTTTCTACTCCTACATCATTTGTAGGTAAATACACACGATTTCAGCAACTTCTTACCAAAAGTGCACTTATGGAATATATTTCTTTTCATTTCCACTCAACCACAGAAGCCTTAAAAAACACTTTATTTAATTTGCAAAAAAAATAAGAATCCCAAGTAGTCCTACCTATCCGAAATTTTTCCCTCCCCCACCTGCATGCAATTAGGACAGATTTCGATTTGCACCCCCAAAGGACTCGATCCAATTTTCTATTTATCTTTCATTAATCAGATTTAAATTTTCTTAAACACTCTTCACACTCCAGCTGTCACTTATATGTGTGGTGTGGTACTCCTCGTTCCTTGAACGGATCAATCTTCGTGTGAATATGCAAAGTTGTCAATACTTGTCTAAAAATCTGTTTACCCCAAAATGCATGCCAAATCGTGAAGAATTGGAAAAAAATTCCTTCGCAAACTCTCTCTCACACAAATACATCGACAGCTGTGCGATTGAGTGATTTTTCTTTCAGTGATTTAGTTAAGGATATATTATGTTGGTAGGAAGGACGACATCGGGCTCGAGCTCGGGCGTTTCTCATCCATATGCAAAAAAGAAATCTGATTTGAATACACACACCTGAGAGTGTTGAGGCGAGTGTATGATGTTGATGATGATGATGACGTGTGTGTATTCGAAGGCACGTAAAATATTTGAGTGGATAAACGTGTTGGGAATTTAATTTCCAACATTTCCTTTGAAGGAGTTGTGATAGTCGGAACTCTTTCCGTAAACAAAAATATTTTGATAAATAAATTATGCAACGCAAATAAAAATAAAAAATTTGTTGCACTGCAAATGTGGTTGATATTTAATTGAAATGGGACTCTGGGTGGTTGGTTGTCGAGGGTCTTTAAGCAGTTGAAACTGATTTTCAGAAAGTTCTGATTTTTTTATTTTTAGTACAACGCAGCAGGCAACAAATAGTTTGCGATCTATTCGCTTAGGGAACCGTCATTCAATTGTTAGTAAACATATTGTAAAAATCTGTCTGAAATTAAGAAAGTCGTACTTTACTAGCCATTTCAAATAGAGAAAACCATCTGTCTGACTTTTAAAACATCCTACGTTAAAACTACATCAACAGAGCCAAAATCAGAAAGTGTTTTGATGGTCTGTCTGAATTTAAGACAGACCTATGTGGCAAATATGTTCATTACAGGTTCAGTTTAAAATGTCTGATCTGCAGAGCATCGTGCGTTGCAAATACAGCCACTACAGTGAGCTCGAAATAAAGTTAGCTAAAAATTTATCTGACATTAAGAAAGACGTACAGCCATTGCGGAGCATTTCCAATTTCAAAACACTGTACTAAATGACAGCTAAAACCATCGGTGACTATTCACAGTACCTGTAAAAGTTTTCTAAAAATCTGTCTGAAATTCAGAAGGCCGATCTGTCACTTAGTGACTGCTGAAACCATCTGGAACCATCACAGTACCTGTAAAAGTTTTCTAAAAATCTGTCTAAAATTCAGAAGGTCGATCTGTCACTTAGTGACAGCTGAAACTATCGGTGACTATTCACAGTATCTGTAAAAGTGTTTCTAAAAATCTGTCTGAAATTCAGAAAGTCGATCTGGCACTTAGTGACAGCTGAAACCATTGGTGACTATTCACAGTATCTATAAAGTGTTTCAAAAAATCTGTCTGAATTTCAGAAAGTCGACCTGGCACTTAGTGAACGCTGAAACTATCGGTGATTGTCTACAGTATCTGTAAAAGTGTTTCTAAAAATCTGTCTGAAATTCAGAAAGTCAATCTGCACTTAGTGAATGCTGAAACCATCGGTGGCTATTCACAGTATCTGTAAAAATTTTCTAAAACTCTGTCTGAAATTGAGAAAGTCGGTCGTACGCTACGTTAAATGCAGCCATTGCTTAGGAGTCTTGCTCGCTATCAATTTAAATAAATCTGTTTGTCTTAAAGCAACATTTCGTGGTCCGATCTGATAAGAAGTTAGTTAAGACACAAACCTTTATTAAATAATTTTCAGCAACCACCATGTCCCGCATCCTTCCGTCTAATGATCAAATGTTGAGTTAAACAATTATTTTTAACGCCCTTTCTATACACACGTCGAAGGTAATTACACCGCAGCTGTCGCCACTTGCGCGTTTTTTCTATCAAAAGTTCAGTTGCATAATTAAAGAACACATCCTTGCTCCGGCATCCTCTCACGGTTCAACCGCGCACATCAAATGGGAAATTTTAAGATTCTCCTCCATAGCGCTCACTATAATCAATCATTTTAATGGGTCATTTGGTGCTGCCCAGCCGGTATAGTCCGTCTCACATTCCTGCCACCAAAGTTGGGCAACTAAAACGTGGCAACAAAAAAACCATGCAGTGCACTTTAATGACTTCACCTTTTGCACTATTTTCTTTTCACCTCCTGCTGAATAAATGCTACATGCGTCTGAGCATGTTCGCAAGCCATAAACTATGATCTCGATATAGCGCTGCTGGAGTCTGGAGTGTGCTGGCCGCTCCATCACAATGTCCAATGGCTTTTGGTCGTCTTGGGTTGTCCACTTATAGAGAAGCTTAGAAGAAGGATGGACCAGCTGCTGTTGAAGTGCAAAACTCCTTTCCTCTATGAAGTGGTAAATGAAATTCCATTTCCTTTCCATTTTTAAGGTGAGGTTTTTTTGTCCTCCTGGTCTGCTAACGTCTTTCTTATTTTACTTTATTTTTTCTCTCCTTGGTATCCTTTGAAATTATGATGTTTTTTTTCCTCCGGTAGATGAGGATGCATAATGTTTCCTTCGGTATGTAATTTGCACACGGTTAGCTCCGGAGCAAATCCCGGATATTTCCAACGTCTCTCTCGCCATAACAATCTGAAAAGGGAAGTAATGTTGGTTTTCATAAATATGATCCTTTAAAAAAGCATCTCTTGTTGGTGGCGATACAGAAGTTGGCTATAGGGCAGGGCAGTGCAGTGTGCAGAAGCAAATCCTTGTCTTGTTTACCATCCGGTCTTTTGGTGTATGGCTGGGGAACGTTTTGTAAGCGATTTGCATTTCTATTACCATTCATCATAAACAGGGAAGATGTACATTTTCGATTATTGCATGCTGAGGGTAAAGGATGCAAATGAGGAAGGATGGGGCAATACGTTTCATTTTATTTTAGTTTGCGCTATTTTATTTATTTTTCGATCTATTTTACCAGTCTGGTTTTGAGCCCATCTTTAAAAAAATAAGCCTCATTCTCACCTCCATTTCGTTTATAGTTTCCAGACACGTCCGTTAAGTAAAAGTCAACACAAAACACCCGCATTTTCTCTCCCTCTGCACACCGAAGCGTAACAAGGACAACAAGCCCAAAATAAATAATGAGACAAACACCTAATTAGATTATTTTGCACCGTTGCCTACCATACACTCGCTGAGACTATATCCACATAGCCATCCTGTGTAGAGCGCCTTGTCTGATTAGCAACTCAAGTGGCAAACTAATGAGTACTTCAAACACATGTGTGACAACCCGAATGAACGTCTTTATCTTTGCAAAAGTTCCATCATTACCATCGCCGGCGCATGAAGTGGAATTTTAAGGATTAACCATGCTATCAGTATCTTAATGGAAACAATTCCTTCGACATACATACGACATGTTGTGATCCTACTGTTGTTTTAATAAAGATGAACGACACGCGGCAAAAGTCCTTCCATTGATGTGTTTAATTATGTTGTTTCGACAACACGATTCTGGTTCCTCCCTACTTGTCCATAATTAGGGGTTATTTCTGTAGTCCTCATAAAAGTTCGCTGATTGGAATGATAATAATTAATTCCGACGAAATACGAAAGTAAAGAAAAATCAATTGCCTACTAAATCTTTCGGTGGGTGTCCTTAATATTTCCACACGAGTTTGATTAATCCTTTGCTTGCACGACATTATGCTTGGTATGAATAATACATTTAGCCGCAAAGTTCTATATAAGCTGTTGTGTGTGCGATTGTGGACTGAATCAATTTTCAGGATTGCCTGATGGCATTTGGGTCAAAATGGAAATAAATATTTGTGCTGCCATTGTGGGCTTATTGAACTGCGATTTGATGTGAGACCACTTTGGGTAGGTAAAGAAAGGAACTGCCGATCGCCAATCGATGAGGTTGAATTAGATGTTGACATTTTTGGTTGTGAAAGGATATACCCACGAGTAAATTAATATAACAGCGGACTGATGGAAAAGGACTACATCTCCACCAATTTAGTACACACCTCTGAAAGTGGCCACAGATTTTTCTAATTCGAATATAATTCTAGCTTAAGACACAAGCTTAAAATACTCATCGCCCTGGGCACAGCATTGTAAGGATATTTACAACTTCGGAAAAAGGAAAAAAAGCCTTGTCAACCTCTAGCAATTAATAATGAACGAAATTGTGAGTCAAGCAAAAAAAAAACTGCCTAGATGTATGCAACAGATAATTCAAGTCCGATCGCCGTTCGATTTGCCTGGACCTCAGCAACCCGACAGTACTTCTTAGCATGCAATGATTACTACCAACAATAGTTGATCAGTTTACGACACTAGCGATTTCCAAAATTCGGCTTCTAACGATCATGGGAAAAAGGACGTTTAGGAAAAAAAGTGGATCGTTTTTGACTTTCTATAAATATGGCTTGGTGACTTTAAAATTAGTTGTCAGCAAGTCCCTTCAAATTTTGCGTATCGATCAGTGAAATTAAATAGTGATCTTGCGATTGCTTGCGACCGTCCTTTATATATCACACAAGGGATCGTCCAAAACTAATCCACCAGTAGAAATATTGATCGCCTACTGATCATGGTGACCACTTGCGTACACCGCATCGTGTGGATCGTCAAAGTTGGAAACTGATCAGTGATCGTGTCAGGGAAATATCTAAAGCTGCATGACATTTTTTAAATTATATCTTAAAGGGGATACCAGGACAATATAACAGAATAAGGACTAAAATTTCCCGTACAATTTGTCTACCAATCGTAGTAAGATCACCAGGAGCCTTGTAAAGTGTGTTTTAAAAATGTGTTACACTTCATATCCCTCTTAAAGTCCCTAAAACGCATCTCAATTTACGGGGCACTCCTTACCATCCTTCTCCCTCATCTGCCCATCTGATTTACAGTCAACTTAAGTGATTCACGTGATCGGTAAATCAAAATCCTTTCCCACAATCAGAGAGCTGCATCAAAAAGAGCGACCATCGTCCAAAAAATCCAATTTTCATTATTTCCCATTATATGGCGAATCTGATTTAAGGATCCCCATCGTCTTCGTCTTCGTCCATACTCAATTTAAAGCAACAAAAGGATTTTCGAATTTCCAATTTTTCTCATCCTCCTCAACCGCGCACCTAATGCAGAGGGAGACTAGAAAAATCCCCAATACCTCACAGCATCGAAAAGGACAATAAACATCTAAAATCCTTGTTATTCTCTCTTGCGGTTGCATTGCTGTTCTATTTATTTTCAAAAGGATATTCACACCACGTACGGAGATTATATTTTCTTATAGAGTATAGAAAATAGAAAAGAAAACTAATTTAAGTGCTCCGATTAAATTGAGGAAAAATATAAATAAATACCTTCAAGGATCTTGCAATTTGTTGACAGTGTCAAGGTGTAACTTCCCATCCAATTAAGATTGCAATCTTGGTTGTGACTTAAGAAACGAATTAAGGTGCGTGTGTGTGTGCAATAGAATTGACGGACAAATGTCCTCCTAATCGCGTCGTAATAGGGTTTCCTTTTCTTTCCTTTCCCTTTGTCTAATTCAGCTTATTGCCACCCACTTATTTACAGCTCCACACCGCAACTATTGTTGTATAAATAACAATCGAAAGGGGGAGGGCGAAACGAGGTAAAATCGATTTCGTTAAGGATTTTCACTCAATTGGCAAAAAGTTTCTTCCTTTAGACAGATTCTCTCCCGTTCCTTATGGTTTGTGTATTTATTTAAGCTTCGACTTCGATATACAAAAGGTTAAGAGGTTGTTGGTCCTTTTTGATCCCATTTTAGTGTTACCTTCCCACAGTCGGTGGGCGTGTGTGTGTGTTTGTGTCTTTTTGTGATGTCAATTATAGAGCATTGGCCCACAAAATGTGAACAAATTGAGCGCCAGGACAATCAGTATATTGGAATGTGAATTCTTTCAATTTAATTACGACAAGGATAATAAATCTGCTGTGGACAGCGCGAGGTAACAAATTACTGGGAATCAAGTCGTATATAGTAAAAGGATTGCAAAGAGTGTATAAAAGAAATATTGTTAAGATGGCCGCAAGTGTGCTTTTATTTAATGAGTCCACGAGGACGATATCGATGGCAGCCAAGTGGGGGTTGAATGGCGGCGCTTTTGAATTAATAACGCTGAAAGGGACGATTTTGGTCCTGCGAATCTATGGTTAATCGAATTTTGTTGGCTTACGGTATGCCCGGGAAAATCAAATCGAGCAGCGCAACTATGTTTTGCGTGCGTTAATTGAGGACATTCGCTGGTTAATGGCGCTTGCATTTGGGGATGATGGTTTATTCATTGAATGGCTTCTTGAAGGTGGTTATATATGGCAATGATTTTGGTTTAAATGATGCAGTTTTATGGAATCATGAAATAAATTTCCTGGTCTTTTGGAACGCTGTAGATTTTTTTTAGACGTTAGCGTTAAGAGTTCTTAAAATGATCTAGAAGGACGACCATTTTCTTGGATCAGTGAATGAAATGGACAACATGCACAAACTCTCATAGTCCTGATTTTGAAAACATTGTCACATGAATTTTTGATACATTTTTGAACGCTCTTTCTGGGACTTTTGGGGCGTTTTTCGGATCCATTTTAAGGTTTCTCGCTGAGTTTTTTTGAAGCAGTTTTCGGATCGTTTATGAAGTTTCTTGGGTCGTTTTTAGGGGCGTTCTTTGCGGCTTCGGTGAGTTCCGTGAAGCTTTGGTCGGATTGTTTTTTAGGCCATTTTTTGAAGAGCTCTCCTGTTTTTGAAGCGTTTTTTAAGGCCATTTATGACGGTTCTTGGGTCGTTTTTGAGAGTCTTTTTTTCGACGATCTTTGCGGCTTTGTGTGACATTATTTTGGGAGTTTATTGGAGTGTTGTTTAGAACGCTTTTTATATAATTGCCTGGGGAGTTTTTCGGGCTTTTTTTGTAGCGTTAGGGTTGTTTATGTCATTTTATGGGACGTTTTAAATAGCGTTTTTTTCGACGATCTTTGTGTCTTTGTGAGGCGTTTTTCGGGGAGTTCCTCGAAGAGTTTTCTGAATCACTTTTTAGAACGTTGTTTGGAGTGTTTTTCGGGCGTTTTTGGGCTTTTTTGGATCGTTTTTTGTAGCCATTTTAAGAGTTTTTAGAGAGTTTTTCAGGGCGTTTCTAGAAGTTTTTTGAAAGGTTTTAGGGTTGTTGCTTGCGGAATTTTTTAGAGCGTTTTTTTAATCATTTTTGATGTGATTGTGTCATGGTCGTTTATGTCCTTTTTTTATCGTTTCTTAGGGCATTTTAGAGTCTTCTTATATGGCGTTCTTTGAAGCTTTTATGGGGCGTTTTTCAGCGGCTCCTTAGACTGGTTTTCGGGCCGTTTTTTAGTCGATTGTTTCGGGAGTGTTAGAGGCGTTTTTATAGCATTTTCAGGACTATTGAGATGAGTTTTTTTTTATTTTTTTGAAGGTCTTTTATGATGTTTTTTGTTGACTTTCTGGGCAGTTCTTAGACACATTTTTAGCGTCAACTGAGCGATGAGCACTGGGCTACCAATTATTGAACGGAACAGCGAACTATGATTTTTGTAGAGCAGGAGTAAGCAACGCAATTGAGTAGTAAGCCAGTCATTCTCTATTCCGCAGAAGTATGAACGTTGGAAAAATCTTAAATACGATATTTTTAAAATGCAGTCTGTACACTGAATGCTCAACAAAACACGTCTATTTGATAGGCAGCATCATCTCCTCTTTCAAAACTCCCCCTCAGCTCATTTCGCCTTCCCAAGGCGAGATAGTCAACAAAGTAGCATAATGCCTTCTCATTAAGTCCAAAGCGAAGAAGCAAAGTTCAAAAATAAAAAAATCCCTTCCAGCAAATAGTCACTGAGACACTGTGTATAGTATCTGTAAAAACGGGGTTAGGCTATTTAACAAGAAAAGTTTTTTTCCCATCGCGTTCTAAAGAATTTTTTCCTTCCCTGTTCTTTTTTTTTTGCTCTTATTACACGAGCTTAAAAATATTGTACATGGTTTCCATTTCACGTTTTTGTTTTCTTTCCACACACAAAAATGGAAGCAAAAAGGAATTTAAAACTTTTATTTTAATATTCCTAGGTTTTTTGACGTAAATTACACTTTACACTCAGCAGAAGTTTTTTTTTCGTTCTTGTTGTTGGTGCAAGTAGCAAAAAGTAAAATGCAAAAAGGAAATTCAAAAAAAAAAGTGGGAAGATCCTGAGTGGCAAAAGTGTTTAATCATTCGGTCGCGGGTGTAAATTTGATTTTGTTTTTCCCCTTTTGGGCTGTGAATTTGTTTAATTATTTAAATTTTTCGGTGTGATTAAGACGAGTCGTCGATTGATGTCAGACAAAATGTTAATTATAAGTGATTTTGTAAAAGGGACGAGCGGCATGAGAAGATTAATGATGGCGACGTCGATTGTAATTAGAGGAGGTTTCTTTTTTTTTCGTTTAAAATTAATGAAGGAAGAGGCTTAATCTTTGGACTAGAGGCGACTTGACTGCATAAATGGAATCAAGTGATTTAACTTCATTAGAGGCTTAAATGGTTTTAAGGAGACCGGTCATTTAATGTGAACAAGAGATGAAAGCTGGACAAGGGGACCCTGCTCTGTCTTGCAAGTCGAAAACGCCGTTTAAAGCCTCGAATGAGTGGAGGAAAGTGTAGGTGGGGGAAACTGCTTTAAGAAGAAATTAAAATCTGCATTTAATAAATCACATTTTAGTAAGCGCTCACTCAGACGTCAAACTTTCTTAATTTGAACGCAGAAAGGACATCATATAAGCTTTATTTATTTATTTATTTATTTATTTTAATGACTGATGACCCCAAAGGCAAAGTAAACCTTCATAAAAGCGGTTCTGTTCCGGTACCATTTCTTTTTCTGGTATTAAACAATTCCTATTTAGATAAACCTTTCAGGGGTTGAAAGAGATGGACGTTTAATTGCGATCAACAAGCGGGCTTTTAATTAAATCTGTCTACATCACTGCCCCAAATTGCATACCAAAGTGAAGCCCTTTTATTCCAAAACTGATTTAATTTAAATTCAAGTGATGCCACCTCCTTTACTGTGAAAGTCGATCGCCTTTAATATAATGGAAAACAACCCCCAAGCCAATAAAGTCAATAAATTTAAAAGCACCACAAGCTGACTACAAAAAAAGGGAGGCTGTAAATTCCCCAAACAATTTATGCAAAAATTAATGAGCACACTTGAGGCCAGCCAAATTGATACGAAAAATTGCTACCACCCCATGCGCCCCACAAATAAAAGAACCCCCCTCCACTGGTGCGTTCCCATTAATAACGTTATTCACCTGTTGTAAACCCCAGCTCTACAGTTCATCATCATCATTTTCGATGGCGTTTAACGAAATCCCATCAAAACCGTTTCATTGCAAAATGCTTCCGTTACCCCGATGCTCTATATACACACGGGCGTTCAAGGATATGGACTAATGAGTGATTTATACGATTAAGGCACCTTTAACATTGCGACCATGATGCGATGAATCTGGAACACGAGGTCATGTCCTACTTTGGCCCCTGTTCAACTAGAGATTTTCATTGTCTCCTGTACTTTTCTCTCTCTTTTTCAGGACATAATAAATTAAACAAGGAGCCGGAAATTGTTCCATTTTTGCAAAGTTTATTGGTTCCAGTGGGCGTAATATTTCATATTTCCTGCGAAACGATGGAACTAACAGCTTTGCTATTACTTTCGTAATGAGTTATTGGGGGGCCGATGTGAGAGCGGATTTAGCTTTCATTTCAGTCCTGTGTAAGGATGAGAGAATGGATAAATAAGGAGGCGAACGCGCGTTGGCTGCATAAGAGTATATTGAATGCGAATTGAATTTTACGACCATTTTGGGGATTCGCCGAAAGGAAAGGATATTTTGGGTAAATCGATTCGATATACTGTTAAAGGGCGAGAGGCCGCAAGGAAGCGATAATATTTTTCAATAAATTTTCCTTTAATGAAGTTGTATACTGAGGTGAATTTAGGCGGTAGATGAAATGTGTTGTTTGGTCCTTTATTCGCACTGATGGGTTAATGGTTGTGGTTAGGCGATGGGTGTCATTCAAAGGGGTTAAATTGTGGACGCAGATGGTATAGGATGGAAACGTTACATTTGGGTCGATATAAATGGTGTTGATGTACTCAATCTGTTGGGAGGTAATTAGGAACTGCAGTCTGGGAAGACTCCGTTCCAAATGTCCTTCGATGGACATAACTTTCTGGTTTAAAAATCGCTAAAAACCAACTGAAATGGGGCGAAAACATTTTGAAAGAAAATGAATTCCTTTGATCTATTTTCTTTCTGTCAAAGGAAAATGTCTGCCCGAACTTTACAGTTCAAAGAATCACCTCCTGGACTCTGCTGATGGATTAGAGTATTATGTTTTTCGAAATAGCTTAAGACTTATTTTTCAAATTGACAGAAAATAAAGATTTTGAACTGGAAAAGTGCTGCCATTTCTACAATTCAAAACAAACCTAAAGAAGAAACACCTCCCACCCAGATTCACTTGTTTCCCAGACTCGCAGAATTGTCTGCGTCTCCTGTGCAAATAACATCAATATTTCTGTCGGCCATCAGTCATACTGCTCTGCCCCTGTCCAAGGACTACGTAATTTCATTTAATCCCTGCCATCCCCTTGCCCATTTCCAATTAAATCCGCCAGCCAACACCTGAGCGTCTGTCGTTCCCTTTTAAGGTATCCCTATCCAACCTTCCATACCCCCAAGCCATCAAAGGAAACAAAATGTCCTCTCCCTCCCCAACACTGTATAAATACATTTCGTATATAGCCCCGCAGAAAAGGCTGAAAAATCATCACTAAACTGAACAATTAAAAAAGTTTTGCCAAGCAAAAATTCGATAGCCACCCCTCAGGACCTCTTACTCAAGTGTTTAAAATTACTGTAGCCAGGGCAGACGTCTTGAATTATTTTCGTTGCTCCACTCTTCGGCCTGCTGCTCTAATTAAGTGAGCAATTATTCCTAAGTGGATGGCAGACCAAAACTTTTGAACTCCTCTCTCCGCGGTTGTTGGGCCAAAAGGCTGGAAATAGATACCACCAACCCTTCACATATATTATAGGTACACTGCGTGTCCAACTTCATCAATAAATTATCAAAATGTCGATTAATTAGCCGAGTTTTTCAATTTCCGTATGGACAGCACATGCTGCTACTGCATTCCTTGCACGCGTCCACCTCCTTCATCCGCTGAATGGAAATTGTCGATTTGGGCGGACATTTTCCGGTTGAAAAAAAGGAATTCAAATGCAATTCTGTTAGCACCCACACCAACATCAGTTGTTAGGACATCATCGTGAAAACCATTTGGCATGTTTTCACCTAAAAAAAAAAGAGACGACAAATAGCTACCCCAAATGAACGTGCAGGCGAATTTGAATAGGCGCCAAATTGTATAGACGAATCGAGTGTGTGTGCTGTGTTTCGGTTGTGCACTGTGTTGAAAATGCCTATAATAGAACTAATTGCGAATAATTGGAAAGCTGGTTTTTATATGTGCAGGTGCACTCATCTATTTTGAATGAATCGGCGAGTGGAGCATCGTTCGATGCGGACTATTCATTTGGCAGGAGGTCATGCATAATGCAAACATCAAATTAAATGGATCAATTTCTGGTTATTAAATTTAGGGGCATTTTTTTAGGACGCACATTATTATATGAAGCTTATAAAATAACATGCGATATTATTGTGATTTTCAATTTTACGGCTGAGGGGTTATGAATGGAATAAAAGTCACGTTGAATGGCCTATCCTGCGTTCGGATGGGCATAGGTGACTGGCAAGTGTGAAAAGGGACTCAATTCAAAGACAATTCTGAACTTTAACTCTTTAAAAGTCAAACTGTTTAAACAAAGTGGCAAATTAGCTCAAAAATCAACTAACAAGCCCCTCCAGCCAGTTCAATCCCTCGCTAGCTGCCTCCAGACTCAAGTTACGCACACCAAGATGGTTGAGGTTGTTTTCCAATTGTGCGCGCCATCTAAGGTGGGGTCTTCTTCTGCTCCACTGTCCCTCAGGGGTCGATTCGAAGACTCACCGGGCTAGCGCGTTGTTGTCCATACGATCCACGTGTCCCAGTCATCTCAGACGTTGTATTTTCAGCTTTTTGACTAAGTCAGCGTCGCTGTATAGTTCGTCGTTGAATCTTCTTCTCCACACTCCATCGTCACAAACTGGGCCGAATATCACTTGAAGAATCTTTCTCTCAAAGCATCCCAGGAGGTTTTCATCCGCTTTTGACAAGGTCCATGCTTGTCCTTGACTTTCGGTTAAATTTTTGATCGACGAGCATGCTCGCTGCATGCATCACGACGAACGTTTCTTGAATACGCCAATGGTCAATGGTATATATCCAACTAAATTACTATAAACTTTGTACTCGACGAGCATGATGAGTGTGTGCTCTGCGAGCATGATGAGTGTGTGCTCTGCGAGCATGATGAGTGTGTGCTCTGCGAGCATGATGAGTGTGTGCTCTGCGAGCATGCTTGTTGTACCCTGCACTATTTCAATTTTTCCCTCTCATAAATTCACCTCACCTACATTGTCATGTCTGATCTGGATACCAATAGACACTTGGCTCGGAATTTTGTACAATGCACGACCGGGATGATTAAGGTCTTAGTACCTCCTTGGGTCTATGAGAGAGGCCTTTAGTTCTTAGATGCCTTCTTAGCCCGAAGAAACAGCGATTGGCATCTGCGCCGATGTCATACAAAATTCTTAACTACTTCGAAGTTGTATCTGCCCATCGTGACGTTTTGTCCGAGTCGCCGATGTTGAGAGTCTTTTATCGTTGACAGCATATACTTCGTTTTGTTCTCATTAACAGCGAGACCCATCTTCGCCGCCTCCGTTTCGATGATTGCGAATGCGCCACTGACCGCTCGCCGCGTTCTCCCAATAATGTCAATATCACCGGCATAGGCAAGTAGTTGAACGGACTTTTGAAAAATTGTACCTTGTGACTTTCGTACAATTGCTTCAAGAACGATGTTAAAGAAAGTACATGACAGCGCGTCGCCTTGTCTTAAACCTCACTCAGTGGTGTTCTTACCGACTTTGACGGAGCAGCAAGATCTATCGGAGTGTGAAAATTGAATCTAAGTTTGACTTTCCTGGCCTAAAACCTCACTAATACGGGCCGATCAGGTTGTTGGCGAAAGGTTTTAGGCGTTCACACACTACAGCCGACAAGATCTTACAAGCAGCATTCAGGAGACTTATTTCTCTGTTCAGAGTATCCCCTTTTTGTGGATAGGGCACACGATGCTAAGGTTCCATTCATCGGGCATGCTTTCATCCGACTATATTTTACAGATGAGTTACCCAGCCATCTCCCCCTGCTTCGAAAAGCTCGGCCGGAAGGCCATCCGCTCCAGCAGCTTGTTGGACCTAAGTGTGGATATCGCTATCCACGGAAATTTGGCTATCATCGTCCAAGCTGAACAGATCATTCTGCCTGACAGCGGATTGTTGGCTGTCTCCGCCGTTTAACAGTCTGCTGATGCAGAAGTGTTCTTTTCAAATACTCAGCACTGACTGTGCTCTTACTTAGGAAAATACGGCTGTCAGTAATTTCCTTGCTCCGTCCCCTACCTCAGTAAATGTCTGACTCAAACAGAAACTCTAGACAGTAACGTATTTTTAAATACAAGCGAACCCTCTCGGGTCTCTTAGTTATACATAGTTACATAAAATAAAAACAGCCATAAAACAAACATAATTCAATAAAAAAACTGCCATCCATATCGCGTGCATGCATTGCAACTTCTTCACGTGCGCTTGCCTCCCGACAATGGCTTCGATAATGCCCCCTAAGCGTTCAGTCCTCCAGTTCACCTAGAAAAACTGTCGGAAAGCCACAAGAAGAAACTTGGCACTCACACGAAATCGAGTGACATGTTCCAAATTTATTGCAATAACTATTTCCAGTTCTTCTTTCTACTTCATATGTGTGTTACGTGAATACCCACATACTCTCTACGTGTGTCCTTAAGCTGCTTTCGCCTGTCCGTGTGGCACTGTCTTTATACCTATACCTGGTGCAAGTACTCGCATAGATTCACCATGAAAATTGATAACAGGATGTAATAAATTTCCCCATTTGAAAATAGAAAATTTATTGAGGTCGAACGTGATGGATTTTTACCCTTGGATTCCTTGGAGAGGGTGCACGAGTAGAACCTCCTCGCAAACTGGGTCTCCCTTGTCGCATTTGCAATTTAAATGTTGCAAACAAAATTGAAGAAACAAACTAAGACGTTTATAGAGAAAATTGTCCAAGCCACCACAGGTGGTCTTTGTACCCAGGAGAGGCTCGGCTAATCCTTCCACCATAAAACAGAGTTTCTGTTTCAACCCACCTGCCATCGTCCCCCAATCAATCTTCCAAGAATGGTTGAGGAGAGGATTAAATATAAATTGACGCCAGGAGTTGGGGACTTAAACAAAGCCACCCGCAACACATCCCTTAATTATTTCGCTCACTGCGCTACCCTGCTTACACCTATCTCCCCACATCTGGTGGGGGAATAATTATCTCTTATCGCACGCAGAAAAAAAGGGAGCAAGACAAACGGTAAACAACACCATTGTGGTGTGGACGACCACCCGCCAGCAGCAAACGCACACACTTCATCCAATTTCATTGTCCTGTTCCTGTCTCAAGACCAACACGCGGGGAGAACATAACTTCTTATCAAGTGTTATCTGCCACATTCTCCTTGTAAGGATATCAAGAGCAGCACCGACGCCGCCGCTTGGTTGGTTTTTCTTTGAAACCCCAGTTGGATGGAGTGTGATTTTCTGTTTGTTTTAATTATGAAACGTGTACAACATGGGGGTGGTCGTGTGAAACTATACCTTCTGTTGCGAACAGAATGTATAGGAATACAAGCCCTTCAATATAGCGGATGGGGATTGGATGACAGCATCTTTGTGGCTTAACATTAAGAGGACGAAAGGACTTCATTAACATTTACCTGGGTAGGATTACAATGGATTTAATGTGTTTAACATGGGATGAGGATGAATATAGTTGCTTTGGGAGTAGGTATAGGTAGGTAATAGGATATGCGGACTTTTTCGGTTGCCTTTTTGCTTTTTCATAATTTTAAATTGTAATTTGTTGGCATTTTATGGGCCGACCTATTGACGTAAGAGAGGGATTTAGAGAGCTTTTTAAAAAAAATCCTGCAGACATTTAATATCTGCAAAGTAGGTCACTGTCGTTGGTCGCTTCTTTGGAAGACCCAAAGAGTGTTTGCCATTTGTAACATGAGCTCTATACAGGCCATTACGACAGTGGAAAACAAGAAGATATATTTTAAAATGGACCATACTTGGATTTGGCGAAAGCAGACACCTTAAATAGCTACTTCAAATCTGACAGCTGGGGGTCAACTATGTAATTCGATTCTACTTTCGATTCTATTCGAAAACAGTTCCGATTCTACTTTCAAAGAGAACTGTTCTATTTCAATAGAATTGAAAGTTGAATCAAATTACATAGTTGGCATTCTGTTCTTTTTTTCGTGGTTTACAGTCTTAAAGAGCAAAAGGGAAAAACATCTTTGTTTCCACAAGCTGTTTTCGCGACAAGAAGCATTAAATGTCATAGATCACAATAGTAAGTTCATGTGCTAAATGTCGCTATTGTGATCGTAATATTTAAGATGGGCAAGATATTGATATTAATGAACTGGCAATATTGGAAATTTCCATATGAAACTTTTATTGTGACCTACAAAACATTGAACGTCACAGATACAAATGACTATAATCAGGTTAGATTTTACGAACTCACAACTCACAAGTGACAAAATTATCCAGCAAAAATAATCTATTGTGACCCACAAAATATGATAAAGTTAACAAAGATGGTTAGAAGAGGAAGATTAGGGTTGAATTCCAAAAGAGTTCTAAGACATAAACAGATCAAAGTGATGCCATTCATACCATTTGAAAATGCATTGTGAATGAATCGACTGCGCAAAATAAAGCAAACAACTCATTGTGATTGTGAATAGCTATGATGCAAATGTCACTTCTTCGATTAAATTGTTTTCTCTTCATAATAAAAATATCCTTTAGGCACATTCAAAAACTTAGTTGTCTTAAGTCGACTGGATTGGTCTGAACTAGATTGATCGGGAACGTCACTTTTCCTAAGTCAGCCACATCTGCCAACTGTCAAAACTCAGGGGTTGAATTACTGCATCCGTGGTCGAGTGCTATGTGACTGAATTTGTTATGTCGTTTTCCATTGGGCAAAAAGAAGCGTCCGGGAGAGTCCGGAATCGAAAAAATCACTTCTGAAACCGTTCCTTTGGCACAAAAAATACTCTTCTGGTGATTCTGAGAAGAGAAATTCGCTTCTCGATTTGAAGTCAGAATCCACTCAGGAAGCACTCACACATGCGTAATTTATGTATTTTATACAGGTCAGCTGACGGCAGCCGTAGAATATTTTTTGGCAGTTCACCAATACATTTCTGGATTCAACCAGAAGCAGTTTTCTTGTTCCATTGGATTTCAGAATGAGTGAATCCCCGAGTGAAACCAATGGAAAACGACATTACTGTTTTGCATATAAAATCAACAAAATTCAGTGACGTATTGCTCGCTCACGGGTGCGGTATTTCGACCCCAGTACTCAGTCACGAAATTCTTGACTAAATTTGTCATAAACGTCAACTGACAACTGCTCCATGTGACCGATCTAAGCCAATCCAAACTGAGATACATCATGTCAGTCAGCTGTCAGACTTTTTAAACTAGATACTTAAAAGTCCCCATTGACATTCTATATATATGGACCACTGTTCCCTTGAAACAAACATAAGCTCTAGCTCTTTTGGTTCACGGTGGAGATAATCGGAAACACTGAAATGTCATCGAGCAATTCGTGTGATTTTGTTTAAGTGCTAAGTATCATCTGTTGTAGAAAGTTGGAAATAATTTGAATAAATCGTTTTTTTTTGCGCAGTTGCAATTTTTCTACCATGGTTGGCACTTTGTTCTATGAAATGGCGCGCAGAGGTTTGTATAAAAGTGACATTTCATCAGCAGTCTATGTATAGTCTATGATCTATGTCAATGGCTTAGATATATTAGGTCTGTTCCTTTACTATTGTAGTAAAAATAGAAAAAACTGTCAAAATGATAGTGGAGGGATTAATTCTCTCTCAGAGAGGGAAACTTACGCAAAATTTAAGGAACACTTTTGTAGTAACCTGTGAAAAATGACAGATAGTTCATAAATTCCAAATAGAACAACAAATTCAAATCAGCTGTCAATTTTCAGGCGACTGACAGTTGTTTCAATTCTTACGCAAAGAAATTGGTAGAGTAAAAACTAGTAAGAGGGGAAATATCGAATTTTAAGATAAAGATTTAAAAGTAAAGGAACAGACTCTTTTGCCACTAATCAATTGACGCTTATAGGTAGTTTATTTTCAAGGAAGTACGTTGTCATCAAACGTCAATTATTTAAAAGCATCACGAATATAAAATTGTATAGAAGAATAATTTGAATACATCATAGTGCGCAGTCGTTCGACGCGTATTTTTTTTGCATTTTAGAATTCAGCCCATGTTTTGCATTTTTTTGGAGAGTTGCTTTATTTTCTCACATGAAACTGTAGGGTTTGATCTTCCAGATCAGTGACTAACGTCGCGTTCAAGCTTTAACTTTGATGGAGCGCTGTGCCATTCCCTATAAATGGTTCCCTTAGATAACTGAATATGAACATGGACATCTGTTGTTCAAAATATAACTTAAAACAATAAATACGTTTGTACCAATTTTTTTAATTCACTCAAGGTATACTACATCAAAACGTTAAAAATGTTAGTAGGTACTTGATAGATATCTACCCAACTGTTATTCAAATAGGTACTCAATTCGGTTTTAAATAAGTGCATTTTCTTGTTTCCTTGCCTCGTTTTATTTAAAACAACAAAAGTTAAATTAAAAATATTGAACCCCCGAAGAAAAGCAAAAAAACCTACAAAAGCTGTTTGCAAATACAGCCAGTTGGCAACGCCGGCCGTTTCTTTCCTCATTCATAGGTACTTGTTCAGTTTTGTACAGTGGGATCGTATCCAGCTGATAAAATGTGAATTAAAATACGCAAAAAATACAAATTTAGTGCAGTTCGAGTGAATATTAATTGTTATGAATGTTTTTACTGACATAAGTATTAGGATTGTGCTTCGAAATCTGTGTAATTTGTCTTTGAAAATGCATTTTTTGTGTTTCGATGCTCCGCGAGTGAAATTTGTGTCGTATTGTAACGGGATTTCTTGTGGATTGTTCAAAATTGCTCTTTATTCGGTGAGTATTGAAAAACTACCTATTCGTAGTCTAAATTTGCAACGAATAGAAATTTAGTAGGTTATGTAGAGCAATAGTTTAATATGTAGGTATTTTCAAATCGCACTCGCCTGAGGGGAAAGTTTAACAGCTCAAGAAGCTAAATGGAAATTGAGGACTTTTTTGTCGAGTAGGTGCAAGGTAGGTGAGCCCTTCCATACCTCTTTGGAACACAAATTGTTTAAAAATACAGCCTTGTCCCAACACAGCAGGAAAAATACCTCGCCCAGCAATTCCTCAACAATAATATCCAAACACACATTTTTAAGTTATAATTTATTTTTCCAAAAATGTATCTCGAAAGAAAAAGATCCAATGGAATATTTTTAATCTTCTCTTACGTTTCTTGTTTAAAATTATACTTATTAGTTTCATCTTTGTTTCAATAAAATATTTATATAGATCACTTGTATGTCTTCTGGTGATTAGCATTTTTTTAGTCAGCGTTGCCCGTCTCGTGTCCTTTCACCAAACAAAAAAATGCATCTTCCTTCGATTACATTCTTCTTCTTCTTTCTTGATTTATCAATATTTTTAAATAGATACAAAAAATATTCTAATTCCTAACTACACCGTAATGTTCCCGCAAACTAAAAACAAACGCGTTGTGTGTCCGTTTGGGAGGATAAAATTAATAAAAATTAAAACAGTAATACCAAATGGGAGGAGGAAAGTAAAATTTAAGCTCAGAGGGAGCGCGATGGGAAATGATTTGAATGATTTCATATGAAAAACGAAAGAATTTCGACTGACAAACAAAATAAAAAGCAAAACTACTCATGTCGTCCGTTTATCTATTTACACTCATAACTATTTAGTCTTTATGTTCTTCGTATTCGTCTTCTCTGATTTGCTGTTCTAATTGAAAGTGAATGGGAGAATTTGTATTTCTAATTCATCATCATCTGTCTGTCTGTCTGTGAAGACTGTTTAGAAACTCATGTAACCACGAGCAGTGGACCGACGACGGGCACACAGGTATGAGACCAACACGATCAGAATGAGAGCGGCCAATGCGATGCCAACAGCAATTGGGACAATGTCTGGTGTCTCGGAACTGTCGCAGTCACGTGCGGTCGAGAATTCAGTGGTATTGGCGCCACGGAAGGCCTCCATTTGAACGTCCGAGAGTCGCAGGGTGCCGATGGGAGTCTTGTCGTTGACGGTCTCGGTTAGATTGAATTTCTGTGCCCGTGTGCAGTGATAGGACATGTGGAGGGGAGCATCGAATATGTCACCACGGTAGATCAGTTGAATAGTTTGGTTTTCTAAAAGAAAAAGGAATGCTTTAAAGATGGCTGGGCAAATTGTCGATGGAACCTACCTTTGGCGTTGGGGTAGTCTGTCTTCTCGATTGGCAGGGTGAACATGATCATGTAGACATTGACCTTGGTGTCGTTGCGCTCGAATTGCATGACCAGCGAGTGAATTGCAGAATCGGGTCCCCAGTTTAGAGCAATCTGTTGATTAGTCTTCGACTCGCAGGATGCGTCGTGAACGACAGCAGTGCTTGGGATGTTGTAGATGGCGGTGGCGTTCTTGTTATCTGCAAGTTGGCGATTTTGATTACGTTGTTTATGGCTTTGGCTTCGTTGTTCACTTACCAACAGTTTCGTAGGTGAAATTCAATTGGGCAGCCATTTGGAGCAAAATGCAACTGGAGTTCCATTTGCCAACAGCTGGCTCTGGAATGGGGGCGGGAGTTGGGGCGACTGTAGTCGTATCTGGTGCAGCAGTTGTTGTAGTTGTGGTTGGAGCGGGTGTTGTTGTTGTTGTTGTTGTTGTGGTGGTGGTGGTGGTTGGGGCGGCTGTTGTTGTTGTTGTCGTAGTTGTTGTAGTTGTTGATGAGGTGTTGTTAATCACGGGCGCCAACTTCACCGTAGTGGTTTCGAGTTGTACATCCTTATTTGGCACAGGGACGGCTTGAGGTAATTGGTCATCTTTAGCAATCAAAGGTGCCGCAGTTTGAGCTGAAAGTACGAATGGTTTTTACAAGAATTAGTCAGTAGTTTGACGGAAAGAACAAGCAGAAAAGAACGACTTGGTGGACATATAGCCCATTGGCAGTAGATTTGCTGTAGGTCAATGAAATAGTTTAACACACTCCACTCACAGTAACAATGATTGGAAATAGATGTCGGTCTAAAACCCACCAGTGTTATTTGCATTCTAAAACCTGATGGTCATAAGGAAGCCCAACAAATCAATCCAACCTTAGGCAAAGCATATCATCCACCTTGATACGCTAACCGACAGTTTGTTTTCAAAGTCTTTATGTCAGTTAAAATAGAAGTGGCTCACATTTTCTTCTGGTCTGTAATTAATCTCCCATCACTGTCTTCGCCACAAAATACAACCGCTTTGTTTGCGGAAAACCAGTTTCTATTTCAGATTAGAGTTTGCATATTTCATCAGTGTCGCATTGGCTTCGGTCTCATGTTTTCAATTATACATTTGGGCGGGAGGGAGGTAGGTCTTCCCTCCTACCGGCCGCCATCATCAAACAATGGGAGTTAACTGATAAATCAAATGTGATTGCAATTAAATCAAGCAGTCCCGGTTAATTGCCACAAATTGCGCTAAATGATTTCAAAGCATTTATTCATCTGAAATACAACTCGTGATCTTTGGGACACCAATCCCACCGCAGTCAAGTTCATGATTAATCTCGGCTCAGGAAATATTCACTTAGCTTCCGCTGTGTGCGATATCAACTGCGCGAGCATTTATGATGGGTGGCGGTGCCACTTTGTTGCATTCCCTTTTAAGTTGAATTATATAATCAGTTTTCATGTCTTTCTATGCAGATTAAGGCGTCTCCAGAGGTTATCGTTGGGATGCCGCTCATTCAATTGTGTGCCTTAGGTCGGGATTTATTGTCTTAAATGGAAAAAGCGAACACACACGCATTTGTTCTTATCGATAAACAGTGCCAAACAGCAATCGCATACATAGTGTGTTGTGTCGTCGTCATTGGTATCAATTTATTTTCAGCACACACGTACTGAAGAGGAGAACGCAACAAAAACAAACAACAGACAAAACAAGCAGCCAACTCGGCAAACGTTTCCAGTTTGCCCGATCTGTTTATGCTTTACTTAAGCAGCTTTCTTTGTCTGCCACTGCCAGCTACAATCAACCACTGTGTGGTGCAAAATCAGCACTAACAACGGGGTGACAGCGATCGTGTCTAAATGACAATGACTCAGCGCAATGGACGTGCTCAATCTGTGTCGTTGATTTCGTGTGAATTTGTAAATATTTATAAAAGTTACACACCAAAGAGTCTCACAAACTGAATTTGTTTCTGAAAATTCCATTCCTAAGCCGAGTCTCTTATCGGAGTCGTTTTATCAGTTAAATTGTTAAACAAACGTCTGAAATGGCTGAATTTAGAGACCCAACAATTGGGGGAGGCGATTCTCGACGTCTCTGGAAATGTTTTACTGATAAAAACTGTTTAAACAGTTAAATCGGGTAAATGACACTGGGCGCTCAATTTGTATTCATCAAGGCGGTCTCTTTGCAATGATAAATTGTCATATTGAAATAAAAGACAGGCTATTGCACCAAAAGGTGTGTACAAAGTCGAAAACATGTTGTTTTGAAAGCTCCCACGCAATTATTTTTGGCAACAGTCCAACTTTCGCAAATAGAGTGTGAAGCTATTTCGATAAGTTCAGGGTTAGCCCTTTGTTTCAAATGGCAACGAGTTGCAATGACTTTGTCAATGATTTTGATGCTTTATCATGGAGTGGCGTCTGTAATCTGTCTACTTTGGAGCGCCACAGGCAGCAGCAAAATTGTTTAGAGTCGCTAAAGGGTATAAAAAAGGAACATACACAACTTTTGACGACGCCAGTCTCATGATGTAAGTTCGAACAACATTGCCCGTGCGAGTCATTCATCAAAGACACGAGGAATTTCTTTATATATATATATAGATTTCGAGAGATATTCGAATCAGACCACTAATGTCGGGTCTCTTTTCGTCTCTCTACCACTATAAAACTTACCCAGAGAGACTCTCTGGATTTCTCCAGAGTTCTTCCCTGGGCTCGATTCCTAGTGTTAACGCTAGCATCTGTTTATGGGAGATCTCTTTCATCGACTGAGTCTCGACCCAGTGATGTCCCAAGATCCTCATTCTTCTGCCAGCCAACGCCGGACATTGGCACAGTATATGCGCCGCTGTCTCAGATTCTTCCAGGCATAGTTTACAGGTATCATCTTCTCTAAGGCCCATCTTCCTTAAGTGATACCCGAAACTACCATGTCCTGTAGATAAAGCCACCACCCATTTCAGAGTTCGTCGACTCATGCTTAGAACCCTTCTTTGAGTGGAGCAGGTCGGCCAATTAATTGCCATTTTAGCTTGTCTACATTGTTCCACGGTAGACCACCTTCTCAGGTGTTCTGCCGTGATCCATTTGTGAATCAGCTGTTCTACCATTCCTTTGCCAATTGAAGAGAATGGTTCTGGTCCTAGCAACTTTTCGGTTGACCCCTGTTTTGCAAGGGAGTCCGCCTTTTCGTTGCCTTCGATTCCTATGTGTCCTCGTACCCACATAAGTGTTACATCATTTTTAGATGAACACTTATTGAGTTTGAGTACACATTCCAGTGCTAATGATGTTGTGATATTTGTCTGTTCCATGCGTCTGATCACCGCCTGATTGTCCAGTGCTTTAAGGATATTTCTTCCCTCCACCTGACCTTCAAGCAAGTAATCCAACGCATGCAGCAATGCAATCATCTCAGCCTGGTATACAGAAGTGTGTTTCCCGAGGCTGACGTGACGGGCTAGTTCCAGCTCTTCTGAATAGATACCGGCACCCGCTCCGCCATCCATCATGGATCCATCTGTGAAAATTACTATTTCACCACTCCTTTTTTCTGGAAGTAATCCATTCTCAATACGAGTTTTGTGATTCCTTTCCATAATACGCACCCTTGTTATCCCATCCATAGGCATGTTCAGCTCCCTAATCTCGTTTTTGACAAGTTCCAGGATCTTCCTATGTCCATAGATGGTACCACGATTGTGCCAATTCGCATCTCGATGCAAACGAAGTGCCGTTAGGGCCGCTGTTTTCTTAATAAATAAGTCCAGCGGTAAGATCCCTAGGATCACTTCCAATGCGCATGTTGAGGAATTTTTTTAAAAATGCGATGCAGCGTTTACAAAACGATATCGCCATACGATAGACGTTACGGAGAGCAAAGCTATCGTCGAAAAGTTATCGTCTAACGAAAATCGACGTACGGAATGAGTGCCCTGAGTTATTTACTGCCAAGGACTATAAAAATTAAATAGCCACGCCTTTATGCAAGCACAACAAATGCAGGCAAATAATAATTAATAACTAACGACAGAAGAAATAATGAACTGATGGAAAATGCACGAACAGGGCCGCATTTTATGACTAAGTTTCATGACTCACTTCGAAAAACAAATCTCCATTCTTCCCAGATGAATTTCTCACAATAGTTGTCACGAAGAGGGCGTTTGTTTCAACTCTGAATGACTATCGTAAGCGGTTCTTACCGCAAGGCAACATTTGACACTCAAGCAGGACGTTCCTGTGAGCGTTCTACACCCCTCAGACATGACTTGAATTTTATATTTCATTTATTTAGTTAGTTGGCGAGTAAACGATGACTTCCTCCTGTTTAAAAGTAGCACAAGGGTACTCGTTCAATAACATGCATCATTCAGTGTCGTGGGTTCTCTTCCATTGAATTAGGAACATTATTTCAGATTTTTTCTGAGACAAGCTTTCGTTTTTAACTGCATCTCATCTCAGTCTTCGTGTTGCTTATCAGCGCCATTGACTGTAACGCTTCAATGCGATAGTTGTACCCAAAGGTCGGCGAAAAACAAACAAACAAGCTCGTCACCCAGATAGTAAATGTCAGCGCGGACATTGTTCGATAATGCAGCAACTAAGTAGACCGATATATGACACTAGTACGTAGTAGGAACTCGAGCTTACTGTATCGTTAAATGGCAAATGAAACTCGCATTTATTGGGTCGGATTTAGAATGATTTTACGCTTGGTTCAATGATTATGTTCAGTGGAACAGGGATGTCAATATTGGCGAAGCATTGGCTCGTTGTCAGACAAAGTTGCACTTTGCGAAGTGTCCCTATGTTGAAGGGGGAGCGCTCTAAACACAGTAGAAAATAAACAAATACTCGTGTAATGTTGTACCTAGTCCTTAAGCAAGCAAGAAAAGTTGTTTTGCCTTCTTAAAGAGGTCAATTCAATTTCAAACTTGAAACTGCACCTTCTGACTGCTTTTTAAAGCATGTAAAGAGTCGTTCTCAGTCTTTCTTTTAAGACTACTGCTGCAATTGTTCATTTAGAACCTGAGAAGAGAGTGCAAACGATATTCAATTACTTTAAATCACAATCAACGATGATATCAAACTTTCGTTGTCATTCTGACGGCTCATATTCACAGCTTTATCGATGAAATGTTATCGCTCCCAAAGTGGTCGGGTATTGATTTTAGATATGATACTTTATTTGTATGTGTCCCATTTTGTTGTGGTTACTGGACTGCCATAAATGCTCAATTGCACGAATTCTCAGTTCAACCAATGTTGCAATAGACCCACATATATCCACAACTTGCCACAGATGAACTCTCTTGAGTCTTGACTAAAAACAATAACCGTAGCTTATTGTATCATACAGGGGTGACAGCACGTAACTTGATACAATCGAGTTCAGTCGATACAATCGATCTCTGGCAGCACCTAATTTGTTTCGATCGAGGATAATCGGTTTAGGACAATCGATTGAAACAAATTAGGTGCTGCCAGAGCTCGATTGTATCGACTGAACTCGATTGTATCAAGTTACATGCTGCTACCCCAGCTTTGGTAATTTTGCGGCCATGATTGCATCATTAACATTCACATTCTCGGGTTCAGTAATTACAATAAGCGGTTGAGAGATTGCCAAATACCTAGATATTATTTGCAACAAATGAACTGTTGAAAGGGAAACGCAAAAACGCTATAATTATGCGTGTTTATCCAAAATATTCCCCAACTGTGATTCATGCCAGCGCGTTTATGATAAATGGAAACGATGACCGCAAGTGTCACGCCGATCGACACGACACACGAATAAGAACAACTTGAACTAGGTTCGTGTGCAGAAACTTTACTGATGTTTGGTTTCCGCTATCAGTCTCGTTTATATCATAAATCCACAATGCAAAGCCGAACTCAAATGTACATACTAAAAATAACCCGTAAACGTATTTACTAAGATAGCAATTAGTGTTTTGTTACAGGCCGTGTCGAATTCCTTTACTACGAACCTCGATAGCAGTGCAACTGGGCAATGCGGGCAAATTAGTCTATAGTTAGGACGATTGTTATCGACCAAGTTGATAGATTTCCCATGCGGGCATGCAAACAATTGGAAAAAAGTGGCAAAACTACAGTCGGTCTTTCCCAGAACTAAGAATGAGTGTTGCTCAACAATAATTGCTTCTTATTCAATTAGGGGAATTATCGCCATCGACGTTGTGCGCCCGGCTCGGGGCATATTGTTCGCAAGTCACACTCGCAGGACAACATGAACATTTGTTGTTTTGTGACCTTTGTCTGTTTAGAATACGAATACATTTATTTTTACTGCAAAACAGTACTGCATCAGGAAAAAAAAGGGGGAGGCGAGATACAACCTAGCACAAGCGATTAGACGGGCTTATGCGTCATTAACTTTTTGCTAGAAAGAGCTTATCGCAGACGTTTGGAATTGCCCCCACTTTTTGTGCATGTTTTCTATATTTATGGATTCCAATTCGGTGTTAATCAACTCGTTCTTTGTTTTCGAATAGAAAACGTTTATTTTTCTGGGTATTTTTAGAGTTCTTGTTGTTTTCCAATTGCGTACATGTAAACACGACGACATTGGCCCATGGAAAAAGGTGGTATTGGTCTTGGTTGATGGTTTTTGGTATCGTCTTTCCCCCCACCGATTAGTATATTATGTTACTGCGCAAATACTTTGTTGTTGATTTGTTAGTGATTGCCAGTACTTACCACAAATGAGTGAGCCCCCAGCAACAAGCAGGCAAATTACAATCAATTTATTACGAAACATCTTTTTTTTGCAGCAGCAGCAGCAGTTGTTTTGTTTCCTTTTTTTTCTCTTGTTTTTTTCACTTGGCGCAGAACAGTTTTGAAAACTCTGCAATAGAAAACACAAAATGCACGAATTCAACAAAATTATTGAGGAAAAACTTCAAAACTGATTGATGGAGAAAACGTTTTTCTCACCTTTTGTTGCGGAATTTCCGTTTCTCTTTTGGAATTATTTTTCTTTTGTTACAATACTTTTCTTGGTTCTGCGCACAACACACGAACGCTGCGTTAATTTAACTTCAAATGGAGATTGGCAAATGAGAAATGACACACAGCAAGCGGCAATGAAAATGAATATCGAAAATTCAGGCAAGAGCAAGAAAGAGGAATATGAAACAGCTGTGCAGGGTGAGTAGGCAAGCAGCAAATACGAATGATGGAATGACGGTGGAAGAAAATCAAAGCTAGGTGGTTGTCTCGTTTTGACTAGTGCAATGTTACGGGGTATTCCCCTTCTGCTTTTATATTAAAAAAAAGTGCTTGCACAAGAATAAGAACAAGATGTAGCGCAGTATTGTCAGCACTGAAAATTCATATGTTTTTTTGTTGTTGTGTCATGTGACTTGCTAAGGTTGAAAAGTGCTTCCAGATACTTGTTTAAAGTGCAACTTTAAGGTCGAGATTGGCCGCGTTCCACTGCCGCTAGATGAACAGCGGCATGTCAAACTTAATATAAAAAAAATTGACAAATCACCATACGCGCTAGACATCTAGCACTTTTTGTATCCCTTTCAGGGAAATTTCTCAATCTAGCGCAAAACTACGCGCTGCATTGAAAGAGAGAGAGAGAAAAACAACCTGTCAAAGGCAAATCGCTCAAACGTTTGCAAAATTTGCCGCTGCTTCTGCGCGAGCGTTCCTTCATCTGGGATATTTTGCGCTAGATGTCCAGCGGCCAGAGGAACGGTGATACCACGTCGGCTTTTTTCGTTAATCACAAATTTATAAGAACTAGGTAGGTACCTAAATAATTTTTATCTGTCGGTTTTCGGCTACAATCAGCGCGCTGAAGACAGTGTTCCGCAGCATTAAAGCACTGGGAACCTTCGCAGTTTAGTAAGTCTGACAGTGACAGCTGACGGACTGGATGTATTTGAGTTTTATTGTCCCATTCACATGATTAGTCTTTGCAGTTGACGTTTATGGAGGGGTAGACGACAAATCTAGTCAAGAAAATCCTGCCTGTATAGGTACTCAGTTGACTTAGAAATGTCAAAATGTAAAAATAAACCTAGCTCGCGCGTACGTATACATAGTCCAGACAAATCCAGTTGACATTTTACACAAACTAGGTATCCAAACGTCCCCACTCTCTCTTCATTTTTCCCACGAAGCGCAGTCGTTTTATCTTTCTATCTATCCTTTAAATCGAACTCGAATTACCAGCCCCTGTCACTTTTTTTATGAAAAAAACATAACTCCTTAGTAAATAGAATTTTTTACTAAAGGCTGGTAAGTTTGCTGTTCGAGAGAAGTGAAATTTTCACTCGTCTCCAAAAAGTGCTGTGAAATTGAAAGTGAAATTTTCACTCCGAAGTGTCAAAGATTTAATGCGACGGACAATAAAAGCCAAGTGAACTAGCTTAAGTAGCGCCCCCACATATCACTTTTTGAACAATTATTTTTCACTAGAACAGCGTACTGCCTGGTGAAATTTTCATGTGAAAAGTTCATTTTGACATTTCGCAGTGAAAAATTTGTATGAAAAATTGGATTTTATGTTAACTGCGTACCACCCTTTACTCTTAGACATTTTTCATAGATTAAAATTCCCAAAATCAGGGAAAAATCCCACGATATAAGAAACTGACGTGTGCAGCGCTGTGTTAGCTAAAATTGTACAGCTGCTCAATTCTATTTAAACTTTACATGTAGATGGCAGGGTGGGCTCCATGCCGCAGAGTGATGCCAAGTTATTTAAATGTTCAATTTTAAAATGCTTTTTACGTTTGAATATTATATTCGTATGAATGGGGTTATTCATTTTCAACAATTCATTCTTTATGTTGATTTAGTAATTCTAAAAATTAGGTAGTGCACAGACCAAAAGCATAAGACCCCTGGTAGAAGTACATACTTTAATCCCACGTATTTAGCCCTTTACCACAAAATTAAATGGATGTGCAATTCCTTTTTCGAATCAAAGTACATTCGGGAACATTTGTGCCACATCAGTGTCCGCAGTGTTAAGCTAGCTATTTAAAGTACAACATGAGTCCGAACGAACTTATCACGAATATTGGCCCACTATGCAACTCAGCCTCTAAACATTATTCACTCAACCTTCTTGTCAGCCTTATTAGAGCAACTTTTCCTCTGTTCGCCTTTTCAAAGAAGAGTATTTAAAAAATGGCGCAGCGCCTCTCCTTCGCCTCGTCTTTTAAACAAAAAAATAATAAGTTGATTTGTATTATTCAAATAATACAACTATTTGTTGCTAAAAGCTTTTATATTTCTCAATATTAAATACTTACCTACATTAAAAAAACAGCATCTCTACTTTGAATAAGTCGTAAAATTATCCTCTTCGCAAGACTGTAGCTCTTTTCTTAAACAAAGTGAGTAGCAAAGCAAACAAAAAACACCCACTGACCGCCAATCCAGCCAATGGGCAATAAAACGCCCCAATTTGTTAAATTTTTGTTAATTTTTATTTCTCAATAATTTTTCCTCATTTACTTGTTTTTTGGTTTTGTTTCTCTTCTTTTTTTATTAAACAATCTCTAACATAGAATTGAATTGATGGTGGCATAGGAAAAATAAATAAGTTGTTCTTGTCTTTCCTTGTTCTTTTTGTTAATATTAGTTCTCGCTATTGTTTGTATTTTTCGATTAATTTTTATTCTTTCTTCCTAGCAGAAGATCAGTATTTCTATACTTTTCAAAGCTTGTTGTTCTTTTAAATTAATTTTTAGCTCTTTCTCGTTTTCAAAGGTGGATTTTTTTCTGCTTTTTACTTAAATTTAACTGAGGAAAAAAATGTTGTTTGTCTAATCATGAATAGTTTAAAATGCAAAAAAGCTGTAGTGTTTTTCGTTATTCTTATTCTGTTTTTTTTTCTTCTTTTTCTTAATCTTAATTTAAATTCAAAAAGGAAAACAAAACTAAAGCTAAAAATTTATTCGAATTTTTGTTTGTTTCTACAGCGGTTTTTTGGCTTTTTTGCTCTTTCGCGTGTATAATTTTTGTTTTTCTTTTTATATTTGATAGAATTTTTAAACTACTATTATTTCATTTTCTTCTCCTCTTTAAACTTAACATTTTCATATGCACATACATATGCATGCATTTAATTTATTTATATATATTTTTATTTTGTTTTCTCTTTAATTCGAAAGAAAATTTTACGAATTGAAACTAACTAAAATATTAAGAGATTTGCTCTATTATTATTATATTTCTTTACTGAAGGTTATTCTTTTTTGTTTTTTTTTATATATATAAGAACAATTTTGCTCATGTATTAAAAATAAATAAAAGAACGTTTTCGTTAGTGTAACTACGTAAGTTGGTTTCCTTTTACATCGAAGAAATTATTGATTCCTCGCTTGGAAAGTTGTTGCCCTTTATTTTGTAAGTAAAACTAAATGAGGAATAGAATTTTATATTTTTTATATAGAAAGAATTGTTATTTTGACCCAACTTTTCAAAATAGAAAAGTATTGATCGAGTACTTAATGCTGTTGTTCAAAAAATGTCAATGCTTTGGTATTTATTTGCTTCATCATTCGATTTGTTTTAGTTTATTTATATGTTACAAACTCGCGAAAATAGCTGTTATGTATTTATTTATTTTTAATTCTCTTTATTTATTGAATTTATATTTTCTTAATTCTGGGCAGTGAATGGAATATACACATTATATATTTGTTTTTTTCTTTTTATTCATTTAGTTTATTATGTTATTTAAATAACATTAAATTTTATGTATAAAAAAATTGGAATTAAAATTGAAATAAAAATCCGTTCATTTCATGTTGGTAGTGATCCATTCAAAAACAATCGGAACGTTTCGCTATCGTTTCGATGATTTATTCAATTATTAGAAAGAGAGACTCTCGTATAGTTAAATAAATTAAAAGAAAATAAATATTTTAAACACAAAACCGACATACACTCCCCGTTTTCTTGTTCATTTTCGTTTTCTTCCATCAAGCACAGCATTTCGTGTTTATTATTCATTCATTTGATTCATTTAAAATTAGAAAATGTGTTTTTTTTTTAATTAATAAATTGCTAGTACTTAACAACACTAATAGGCATGTGTACTATGTTTTATTAAAATTGTCTTTCATATTTTGTTTTTGTTTAATCCATTCTCAGTATATCTTTTTTTTTTGTTTAATATTTATAATGCAAAAACACACAATTTCATTTACCATTTATTTTTATCAGCATAGCGATCGTTATTTTGTTTTTTTTTTTGCTTATATTTTCATTAAAGACTCCTCAAAAACCATATATATATATGTATATATTTATATATAAATTTAACAATGATACATTTACTATAATACTTTTTGTTATTATTAAATGTATTTTTTGTATTGATGTTATATTTTTTTCATTTTATTTAGCTTTTAAAATATTTATCTTTTTTATTTCTTTATGTTTCTTAATTAAGAAATAAAGCTGTTTGTTAGTTGTTTATTATTATTTTTTTTACTAAATTAATTGCTGAAAATGTGAAGCAAAAAAGTAGGGAAAAAATACAAAAAGAGGAAGAGCGCCATGATTGTGTGTGTGTTTTCTAATATTTGGTCATTGCGCAAGGACAAAAATTTCGTGTAGAGCGGTTTATGACAGATCGAAATGGGGTCAAGGTCATGCGTGGGATGAACTCTTTTGTGGGGTGGGATGTGTTGCACTTGCTGTTGGTGGATGATTGTTTTTTCTGACAATTTTCTAACGACACGCATAAGGTTACTCTTTCTTGATCCATTAAAATGAAGACGCCTAGCGATATTGTGTTTGGCAGTTTAGGCAGAGTTCGAGTTTGAAACTGTCAGAAGAGCCTGTTTCGACATGGGTCTTTTGCAATTGCCTTGATGAATCAAATGGAAATGGCAGTTGCGGAGAAGCGTCTGAAAATCACATGCAGAGGGTGTTCTTTTGCTGGCTTAAAACTGCTATTTTTATAGCAATCTTTTTTTGATTTTTAAGACAGCTCACGCAGAATATTTTGAGCATTTTTCCGATTCACTGTTCAGGCAGAAAATTTCTTTCAGACACTACAGTGCACGGCATATATTTTACGTTCGTATAAAACTTTTCGAACTTGGTTAAGCGGGGTATAGGGTCTCTCATACAAGTAAACTATTTCAGGCAGTTAGTAGATCCCCGTTTTGTTCGAAAGTGGTTCAATCGAGTAAAACCTTCTAGCGCGTTCTTGTTTAACATCTCTGCCTCTTAGAAGTTTCACAAGTTTCTGTTAGATTGTAACTACAATGAGCTCCTTAACGGGCAACTTAATGTCCTCGACTTGCTTTACGAAACCGGCCTTACTTCCCACTTTCTTTAAACCGCACTAAGTAAAACGGACCCTCTTAAAGAACACTCACTGTTTCCGTCTTACTTTCAGAAATACAGTTGCAACAACTGAAGATAAATATTTATCTAGCATTTCGAAATATTGCAAAAATGCCAATCAATCCCCGCGTCGACAAACAAGACCCCAAACAGAATATGAACCACAGAAGAAAGAAAAAAATGAGCATCAAGAATGTGTTGTAGAAAGATAAGCGTAAACGATAAAAATCGAGAATGATTTGTAAAATTTGCGCACAGTTTTGAAATGCACGTTCATTTTTATCACACAAAAAATCATTCTCCCCTCTCATTTATATGGAGCAAGCAACAAACGCATATTTACACATTTAAGTACAGGGTGTTTCAGGCGGTGTGTTCTAAGCGTCGGTAAGGCGAGTTTAAGGCGAATAAACTATTCTTTTATTTTAACAAAAAGAATATTTTTCGGTTAACCTTATGCAGCTGATTTTAAATGGTAATGCGGCGCGTGTTTCATGGACAATATTTAGTTAATTTAAACCGAGTTGTTTGCACTTGAGTGTTGCACGTGTCTCTGTCTATGCCAATATCCAAAAATCGCTTCGCGACCCGGTGGCGGCCGTTTGAATGATCTTGTATCCAATGCCTTGGCGTACCTTCATATGGAATAAAGATTTCTGCATTTGTGCATATCTAGATAGATTAGATAGAAAGACCGAACCTTTTATGAAAATTTTTCGTTGTTAAAATGTTCACTGGCTCAACCATGTGGTATATATGTACAACTACTCGTTTGACCATTGCAACATAACAAATGAAAGGATTTTTTTCGCTTTGACCTCTCCTACCACCTCTTGGAATTTGAAATCCCCACCGGAACACCCTGCTCATTTCTTTTTCAAATTTTAAATATACATAAATATTTAATTTGTATCTAATCGTTCCCAAAAAAAAGTTTTCGTTTGCTTTTCTTTGTTCTTAAACCTTGTTTTTTATGTTTATTTAAAAGAATTTACGTTTTTGGTTTTGTTGTTTTTTTATGGTAAATTTTTATTTTTAAAATTTAAATTTGTTTGTTTTTTTATTTTATTTTAAATCTATGAACACTAAAAGCTAACAAAAAAATGTTAACATAAATTAAAGTTTTATTTATTTTTATTGTTTTTCTTTAACCTAAACAAAAAGCTACATTTTTGTTTTCTCTTATAAGAAAATTGTTTTATAAAGTATATTGTTTTTCGCCCCTTTTGTAGGTGTTTTCTCTTTTCATCTTTTTTTTACAAACAATGCGCTTAAGGGGGAAACATATTCGAGTGTTTTTTTTTTAATTTTTAAATACGCGATTTATTTATTTTTAATTACAATGGAAACAGTATTCATTTTGTTTTTTAACAATAAAATGAGAGAGAAAAAGGAATCAAATCAACAACGAATAAGGAAACATAAAGAAGTCGAACGAAATTTGTTTCTTAATCTGCCTCTTAAATATTATTTTTTTCATTTTTCATTGTTT
This sequence comes from Cheilosia pagana, assembly GCA_936431705.1. NCBI lineage: Eukaryota > Metazoa > Arthropoda > Insecta > Diptera > Syrphidae > Cheilosia > Cheilosia pagana. The sequence continues at coordinate 3,428,350 of OW386169.1, forward strand.
TATCTAAAAGTTGATTAAAATTGTTTTTTTTTTGGTTTTTTGTTTTAAATTGTTTAATAAATAACCTGCTCTACAGATTTTTTGTTTTATAATTTCATTTTAAATTTAATAACTATATTTAGTACTATATTTTGTTTTCTTTTTTTTTTTATTTAAATTTATTTATAATGTATGAAGAGTTGTTTTTTGTTTTTCTTTAATTTTTCTATAGAACATGCTGCGTTTAATGTTGTATGTTCTATACATTTTTTTTGAAAATTAAAATAATGCATTTTGCGATTTTTTGCGGGCATTTATATATATTTTGTTTTTATAATACAAAAATAAAATGGGATTCAAAAATGAGAAATCATGAGGAAAGCAGTTTTCGGTTGGTAAAGTTTTTTTTTTTGTTCATCATTATTATTATTATTTTGTTAGACTAAATCAAAGATTGAAGCAGTATGTTGTTGTTTTTTATTCAGTTTTCTTCTATATGGAAATTAAAAATAAATTTTCATATATTTTTTTTTATTTGTTAAAAACACTTAATCGGTGTAATTTGTTTTTGTTTTCTATAATTTATATGAAGTTTTATGTATTTGTTTTCAATTTGTTTTATTCTTCTAAATTTTCTTAAACTTAATTTTACAAGTTTTTTTTTTTGGTTTGTTTTGTTAAATATTATTTCATTTTATTTCTTTCTTAAAAGCTAACTGCTTAAAATTAAAGTGTAATTTATTCATCTTTCTTGTTGTTACTTTCTAAGTGGATGGAAAAAAGGAGGCTAGGACAGGGGAAGTGGGAGGTTTCATTTTTTCTTTTTTTTTAAATTTAATAATTATTTTATTTATACCTATATAACTTTATTTGGTTTTGTGGTGGTGGTTTTTGCATTTCTTATGGTGGAAGCGGTGTGCAGGAACAATTAATTCATTTCTGTATTTTTCTTTGTTTTTTTTTATTTAACAATTGGGAATGAGGGATGAGAGGAGAAGGAGAGGGGGATAAATGAATAGAAAATAAATCATTAGTTTTTTTTTTAATATCTTAATATTTTTTCTTAATTTTTATTTTTGAGAAAGGTGAGTACAATTTCACTATAATTTTAGTTTTATTTGGTTTTCTTTATTTTTTTTTTGTTAGTTTTGTTCGCTCGTATTTGTTGTGTGTATGTCTCTATGGATTAAACTTATATGGGATAGAAATTAATAATTTGCAGGATCACTATGCTTGCTGAATGATGCTGTTTTTGCTTTTATTTTTGGTTTCTTTAAATTAAGTACAGAGTTTTATTTTTATTTTTTTTTCTTCGCTGCGCTGAGTTTCGATTTTTATTATTATTTATTCTTTTATTATTCATAATCGGGCTTATTAGTTTTTTTCCGTATGTTTTTTTTTTGTTTTGTTTTGCTGCAGTATAGTACTTATTTTTTTTATTCTCTTTTCATTTATTTTAAGTAGTTATTTAACTTTTAAAAATAAAATTGGTTTTTATTCTTTTTTTAATAAATGGGGGTTATTCTGTTTCAAATCATTTTATGAATTTTTTTTTATTATTTTTTTGTAATGTGTGCTTTTGTTTAAAACTGTTTTAAATATTAGATTGCCATTTCTTAATCAACCATCAATTCGAAATGGACGGATCCTCTCCTTTCAGAGCGATCATGATGAATGTTGCGTGCCCAGGCTTTGCATTCAATGTTGATTAGGACACCGGCTACAATAGAAAAAGAAAGAAAGTTAATATTAAAAAATCGGCACAGTAACAGGTTTAAATATTCGCTAAGTTTGGACACCAACCACGTATAGACACAACCTGAACCATAATCAATATTATTTAATAATTCATTAAAAAAAGAGGTCTCCATCTATCACGATGACTCCGAACCCTAGGTATATAGATGGTCTTTCATGCAGAGTAATAGATCCACCCTTCTTTAAGTCATAAGTTAAAGCGGACAACCCTTAGTCATCACTACACCGCCCACCCACATTAACTTAACAAAACTCATTTGTTGCCGGCTCAAGTCGAATTAACTAAAGTAAAGAAAGTTAATTTCCTCCTTGAGAGCTAAACACATTCCACCCACCCACCACACCAGCTGTAGACATTCTGGCAGCAAGCGAAAATCCCTGAGAATATTGACACATTCAAAGCAGACCAGGAAAAAAAAGGAAAGTAATGAAACTAAGAAGAGCAGCAGCAAAAAAAAGCCAAGGTTACTCCACCCATAAAAGCATATCCTGCAATTTATTTGACCTTTTGCCAAAAATAAGCCTTAGCAACAAATATATACACACAGATAGTGGATGACTAATTTTTGCCTCCGCATTCGCCTTAGTCACGGCATTTGTTGTTCTCGGTTATTGTTGCTGTTCTTGATTGCATAATGGGGTATTTTATGTACATCATATATTTTATTGCTTATTTTCATGACACCCAGCCAGGCCATCCAAAGCGAAAAAGGACATAACGCCTTAAACGGGCCCTGGCTATAACTTTCCTCTGAAGTGGATCATTCTGTTACTGTTGGTTGTGTGTTTCCTTTATCTACACCGAGCCAAAAGAAGACCATTTTCCCAGTAGGTATTCTTCTGTTGACAAATAGACGATACAAGTTCTGTCCTTATCCTTGTTTCTCACGCCACCACAGTGAGTAATCTACGTGTACCATAAAAAGTTATGCATCGATAGGTAAACACATTCGTTAAAAGAATTTTTCGTGTATCTAGGCAGCGTTCGGTGTACACGACATAGATACACAACTCGCAATGTGTATCCTGTTTTACTGAAAGCGCCAGCAACATCCTCCCGCACTGTTACATATTCATATCACTTTAACGGAATTTCATTAAAAGCCACCCCGAGTGGCATCCTGGATTTTCAACCAAGTTTCTTTTTTGTTTGCTGGCAGAATGTGCGAAGAAAGGCAGCGCTCTGTTAAGGGATCAAAATGATAGTGTGGTGGAGGACCAGTTTCGTGATGGGACATTTATAAATTCATACGCTCATACTGAACATGTAAGATGTAGCCGTACCTTTTGAGGCTCCCTTTTCACAAGAGAGTGCCGGAATAATGATTATTTTCATTTCAAATGCCAAATGTGAGGCACAAGAAATCGATTTTTATATTTCTTTTTTTGGTCGTCCTTTCACCATTTTTCGTTCTTTTTATCGTTTTGTCGGCCTCGGGTTGAAGTATTTCCGTTCGTTTTTTTTTCGTTGTTGTGTTTTATTTTTGGGTGGAAATGATGGCAAAACGGCTCGCATGTTTTGGCAATAAAATGATGAGAATGTGTTTTTATTGCAGGTGATTTGGAGCCTTTTATTTTCTTTAATATTGTGCCTATTCCAATTCAAAGTGAATGAAAATGTGCGTAAGGTAAATGGGCGCTCTGATATGGGGGGGGGGGGGGGGGGTCTTGGGCGAAAATTAACAAAAATTATCTGTGAAATTGTTAAGTACGACTGATTTCCTATTAAATGTCCAAAAAGGCCTTTGGAAGTTAGGAGTTTTATCATAAATATTACTTAAAAAACTAAAAAGGAAACCTCCTCGATGTTCAAAAGAACTAAATTACATGAAAATGGCAAAACAGTAATGTCAGACTTTAGGTACAAATTATTCCTCAACGGTGACAAAAAATTTCCTTTTTGCCGGAAGCGCTATTAAAAAATTCTAAAATATTTTCCACGAAAATATATACATAAAAACGCATAGAAGAAGTCAAATAAAAAACAAATATGTAAATATCACTGAAATAAATGCATATATGCCTTTTTCCTATTCTGACGGGTACTAAAATTCCCTACTCCATTTTATCAAGCCAAACATCCTCAGAATACCCACAACCTGATTTCTTTGAAGATAAACCTCGTCAGAATTCACTCGTTGTCAAGAGCTTCTAACAAACATTATAGTGAGATGACACTAGATTTATCGTTTTAATTCTGTCGGGTAACATTTTGCGTCTATAAACAGCGACACCTACATAAAAATTTGTAGTAAATATTCCCATAAAAAAACTTGTATGAAAAGCTCTTTCAATCATTTTTTCTTCCAATTTTTATATTTTAATGACATTATTTTTACGTCACCTGATTTCTTCTTTTCTTTTCGCAAGACGCAAGAGGGTGGGAGAAATGCACTAAATCTGTTTTGTAATTTGCAATAAAAATAAATATTTGAATTTGAAAAGGTTTTTTTTGAGTTATACTGTTTTTTAATGCCCCAAAAATAAAACAGCTCAACAAAGACGACTGAAACTCAAAATATTTGTGTAGCGACGTTATAAATAAAATTCTCAGCATGGACACAAATTATTTTATAAACTTTCTGTAGAAATTTCATCAAATTGTGTGTAGTATTTTTTATTTTTAATTATAAGTGTTGGTTTTGTTAGGAATTAAAAAAATACCTTGCGAAGTGATTGGAATTCTTTTATTCTGTAAAAAGAGTTTGTTGCAAAAAACATAGTCGCACAGTGCTGTTCAAAGCTTTAAAAGTTGATCAAGTTATTCAAAATCAGGGGGTCTACCAGACTTCTGACGTACCTTCATCGTTGTGCCGCATTTTAACGGCTGAATTAAGAAGCTGGCTCAAGATGTTTTCTTAGCCCTTTGTAAACGTAAGCTTTATTTAGTGTTTTTCTGGGGTTGAACCTTAAGCCCCTCGCTCTATAGTTCATCACAAAAACCTTTGGGCCACTCGTCAACGGCGAAATGAGCCTCTTTTTTATATGCGCAATATTCTTTAGCACTAATTATTTTTTTTAAAGAGATCTCTCCTCTACATTGCTAATTTATTAATTTCATTCATCAACGCCGCACATCTCGGGGCTGATGTAAAATCAACCAACACAGCGCGAAATTACATAATTAAAATGCAAAATAGAGCATCATCACAGCGTACTTTGCCGCCTTTTGAAAATTTCATAATTATACCATTTTACAACGAACTAACGCAAACAATATTATAACCAACCCGTATCCCTGTATGTAGCTTAAAAAAGTATCTCTATTCACATTACCATACACCCACAATTTCTGTGGTCAAGACTTGTTCGTTTTTAACGATTTTTCTATGAATACAAATGATTACATATATTTATTATGCACATAATAACCGACCTCATTTCGTTTACACCGCCCTCCGTAAATGTCCTCGCAATCCTAAAATATAAGTTTATTGATATATCCAACCTTCATGCGACAGCAGCTGTCACCACTAAAAACTTCTCCTTTTATCTATCTAAATAAACACAAATCAAATGAACAATAGCAAAGAATGCTTTCATACATAAATACTGTATATGTGTATAGAGTGGAGTATGCTTTTCTAAGCAAATAAACAGACAATAAGGTTGCCAGGCACCCCCTCAACCTCGTTTACAAAAAAAAAATTATACCCGAGTGGCGGAACTACCCTCTGCACTTTTTGTTCTTTTCTTTTCGTTGGCACAAAGTGGCTACCCTATTTGGCTTGGTGGAGGTTTTTCAAAAAATAAATATCCCTGCATACTTCTTTTAATGTAGGGGGTTTCGGTGGGTGTAGTCAAGAACGTCGGTTAACCGCCTTAAGGGGACAGTACACAGTTGAATAAAATTGCACCATACTATTCTTACTTTAAGGGAGGGCAACCATCGCGAAGGACATCTTGAGATGGAGAAAATAATGCAGGATGTATGGCAAATGATAAGAAATTTGATTGCCAGTTCAAGTGGATGGAGGATGCGTGCATAGTAATTCTGTGGGTGTTAACGTGTTTATTAGTCAGTTGAAGGACTTCAGATCCAATATCGCAGAGTTTTATGGTGCGACGTCAATGTGAAGACAGACAACATTTTTACCGCCGAATTGTCGCCCTTTGTGTCCCATTAATGTCAGTCAGTAGTGGTGCCATGTTAATGTACACATTTTGAGACTGATTTATTACAAGAGTGATGTCCTTAACTTCCAAAATTATGCACATAATGAGTTCCTTTCAAAAAACAACAAAATGTATTAAATTTCATCATAAGAAAAATTGTCCAACCTCCTGAAACAAAAACGCACCCCTTCCACATGCCTCGTTCTCATTCTCCTGCTACTTCACCTACTTATAAGTCAATGTCAAAAAAAAGACACGATTAAATATTTGTACAACCATTTTCTGTTTACTTTCCATAAAGGAAAACAGACTTAAATAAACACAGCAAATGCACTGGAAAACACGCCCACAGGCGAAAGAAAGACGACCAAAAGACACACACATTTTTCCAATCATTGATTGATTTTTTTTTCCATTTTTCCAAACCCCGTTCGACTCAATTTATACATATTTTCCTTTCCTTTCACAAGAAGAAAAACACCAAGAGGAAAACAAAAATTAAATTCCTCAGATTGCATTGGAAAATTGAATTTTCTCATACCATTGGATTGAGGTTATGAATGTTCTGAATTCATTAAGTGAAAAGGGGCAGCAGATCGCCGCATGAAGACAAAATTGAATGGAAAGTACTAAAGAGAAGATTGACCGGTAGGGGTTTTCATTAACCAATACAAAAAAATTAAGACTTTAAATGGAAACGTTTCGAGCGCAAAATCTCGTTCCAGCTTGTCGTTCTTATATCCTTAATTGATTTTTCACTTTTATCTGTTATTTCTCAATTAAGAATTAAAATGCAGGAAATAAGACGAAGATTGTAAGCTTTTCAGTGGGGATGGTAATTCAATTGCGAAAAGGGAGTTGGTTTTATTTATTTTGTACTCCAATCCAGTTGGGCAGTTGGGTAAATATTTATTTTTCAACTAAGAAGGCATCCTCTTTTTTATTAAAATGCTTTAAGACAGTGGACTGTGAACTGTCAAATGGAGATCTGAACATGCCTTATGTTTTCTGATGAAATTGCAGAAATGTCGAATTTTCCAAAACGTTTCGGTAGCATAGCATTTAAATCGATTTTAGTACACTGGAAAGTTCTATGTACCAAATTTGTACGTGTACGTGTACAATTTTTGAACACAAGATTGGAATAAAATCGCATTTACGGAAATTTCATGATTTGCATTTCCTATGAATTCCTACAATTTTTTCGACCTGCTTTTAATTTAACCCAAATTTAGTACAATCCTATACAAAAATGTAGAACTCGTTCCGTAGAAAGAATTTTGAACTATTTTGAAACGCAATTGAATCGTTTTCCGTTTTTCTTAACCTGAGGCAATATTTTATTAAAATGCTTTAAGACAATGGACTGTTAACTGTCAAATGGATTTCTGAACATGCTTTATTTTTTCTGAAATGTCGAATTTTTTAAAAACGTTTCGGTCGCATTTCAATCGATTTCAGTAGGTACACCCCGTGTGAGTGGTGCTCTGAGGAGAGTTCTAGAAGGATCTATGTACCAAATTTGAACTTTGGAACAATTTTTGAGCACAAAATTGGAATATAAATTGGATATTTCATGATTTGCATTTTCTGTTAAACCGATTTCAATTTTTCCGCCCTGCTTTAAATTTAACCCAAATTTGGTACAATCCTATACAAAAATGCAGAATTCTTAGACAGAATTTTGAACTATTTTGACACCCATTTGAATTAAAAAGCCTATCGAAGCCTATCGGTCTTCGTTTTTCTTAACCTGAGGCAAAATTTGATTCAACAATTTAGTACCTACAATTTCTGACCAATTCTGAACAAAATTTGGACTGACCAAATTTTAAAATCAATGCAATTCGATCGATAGCTTTTCCACAAGTAATGAACCAAAGTCGCAACCAACTGTGATACGTAAGAGGTACCTACTTAATCACGTTACCAGTTCACAAGAACAATTTTAAACGCCAGTAGTCACACCTTGCCCGGCCATTACTAGCCCCTTAAAGGCATAATTTACTTGCGCAAGTACGTGTCCACTCATAATCAATCTTTTATCTAAAAAGGTCACGTATCCACACTTCATTATCGCCAATTTCGCTCACTTAAAAGTCGCATTCAACAATAAAGTCACGTACTTGTTTCCTTTGACCCACTTACTGCTTAGTTCAAAGTGCGCACTTCAATCAAACACTTGTCCATAATTAGGGACAAATGAGTGGGATTTTTTTTAAACCATCCCTACATCAAATTGGCCATCGGATATTGCTTTCCAAGGATCAGTCACCAAGTAAACACACACGTTAATGACAACGGCATGTGATTGACATTATACATCCCTCGAACAATATGATTGAGTGTTTGCTCATAAAAGAGAATATAAGTAAGGACGATGTCAAAGACAAATAATAAAAATTCGAAAAGTAATTACATATCACAAGGAGGAATGGAATGGCGCACGTGAGAAGAGAAAAATCGATCTACGCACACAAGACCACCGGAGGCGTATGCGTAATTAAATTAGCCATCCACCACACGGAATGCTTTGAACTTCCATTTGTGTAGGTTATTTGGAAAAACTAACTGTGAACCGAGGCTGCCGCTGCATGTATGTAGGTTGTAGGCTTTGGTTCATTTCGTGTTGTTCGTTGCTCTGTCACGAATTGAATATTTGATCACCTGCCAGGATGTAGGACGACGGTTTTTGTCTTTTGTCCTCATTTTTAGTATGCACGCGGTGGTACACGCAATTGATTGGTCTTGAATATGTTATTAGGTGATGTTGAGGGCGGATTTTTATATGAAGGGTGGGTCAATTCGCTTATTTGATTTGAATAATTCATGTTGGTTTATTTTTTTTTTTGTTTTTATGGCTCCACGATTGTGAACGCGGTAAATGTGTACGAATGGATGGAGAAATCAATTTTATAACAGTCAGTATTGTACTTACTTTCAACGGTGAATTGAACGGCAACAATTGGTGGTATATATCCGGCCACATTTGCGAATGGGAAATAATAGCGAGGGAAGCCCATTCGTGGGTAATAATCTCTGGCTTTGATGTGCTCAACATCAGCAGGGTTCTCACCTTCGCACGACACCCAAACAACGTTAGTCTGTTATAAAAGAAAAAGCAGAACAATCGATAAATGAATTTTATGTAATAGGTTAAAGGGAAATTATTTTTGAAAAATAGTGTACTCACTTCAAGCGGTCTCAATTTTTCCTTCTCGGTAATGTGCTGCTTTAGCTCTTCGGGCATATGGGGTGGCAGAGTTTTAGAATCGTTGTAAATTTCTGGATTCCAGTTGTAGATCTAAAGGGGAAGAGGGAAATGTTAAATAAAATTGCATTTTATTGCGCGATCCGAAAATGAGCGGTCATTTTTACTTCATCCAGGCCGCCACCTTGTACATGGGTTGAAAGTAAGTTTTTATACCCCACAAATGACTATAATCCATTAGCAAAATCTAAAGCTTTTATTGAAGTCTTTCTTGAAAAAATTTCGTCGTAATTCTATTGAAAACTTATCGGTTTTCCATTTTACTCTCTTTGGTATATTTTTCTGAAAAAAATCGCGTCGTAATTTCATTGAAAACCCATCGGTTTCCCATTTTACTCTCTTTTTCTGGCCTAAGGTGTGTGTACCAACTAATGGTGGGTGGATTGGCTAACACATTTTTTTTAAATATACTGCCAGTAAATTTTTAAATAGTCTTACATCAATAAACTGGTTATTAATGTTAGAATTAGACGTTTCTATTTTTTTCAATTTTGTTCGTTAACTAGAACAGTTGTTCGAATGAAAATGGATATAAACAATTCACTTGCCAGTCAACATGAGATTCACTTAGAAGAACACCCTTCTCTTAGTGTGTAAAAATCTGCACTTGATAAATATAACCCCACCTCAGAAACGCCTTGAACAAAGTTTATTTCTTTTTAAATAGTACAACAAAGTGGCAGCCCTGTTAAATAAAAACGAACCGACTTGTCGTAAAACTTACCTTATTTAGCTTCAAAAATATGCATGGCCTGGCTTGATGGTAGCCAAAGTTGTTTTCAATGGTGCATGGTGCATATTCTTCTGGATGAGATGCGCATACCTTACCTGGTGGAGGTGGTTTTTCGAATGAGCATTGCACTTGATTGTGTTTTGGTAAATCATCGTATGCTAGAAAGATACAAAGGAAAAGATGTCCACTCATTAGTCTATGTTCAGTCATTAGAGGTCGTCTTTTGAATTACTCTTTAAAAATCGTCCAGTCTCCTCAACCCAGTACTTGTAGTTGTCTTCTTTCGATGCTTCATACCAGATCAAGGTACTTTCGACATTCTCCTCTGGGGGCATTGGTCGAAAACCTAGGCCTGTAAAATATTAACAAAAGAAAAATGTAAATGTCAAATGGGGTTATGTACAAAATTAGATTTTAAAACAAATCCCTAGGTGGTTAGAAAATTGATTAAAACCGCCACCGCCCAACCACAGTGATAAGCCAAAAGTATTTTTATTATGCTCTCGTGATGTACTTGGGTAAATCAATCGAATCCAATTAGTTAATTAAATTATTTGTGGTTTTTATTCGTCTCCCATTCACATTAAAGTTGAAAATAAAAGGGAGTATCCCTATAGGGTTTAGTTTTTTTTTTATGGAGTCTTATCGTGTTTTGTGTGGGCGCGGATAGTAGTTAATGTTAATTGATGGGTTAATTCACTATACTTATTCGATAAAGGTGAAGCCTTAATTTGGGGAAGGTTGTTTTTTATATAATTTTTCATAAAGTTATGTGAATAATTCCAGACGCGCGGCTTTGTGTGATTTTTCAATGAAAAGTTGCCCAAAATTGACAAACTGACATTTGATTGAGGGGCTTGGAGAAAAACCACGCAAGTTTGTAGGAAAATTTTTAGTTTCATATACATTACTTTGAGAATGGGGACTATAAATGGCGTTATTATCTAGAAGAGTGATTTCTTTTTTTGAACCGTCCTTAATGTGAGTGACAGGGACATAATTGGATAGGTTCGGATGTCTAGTTTACCAAGTTTGACATTTATTGTAATTTAAGGACACATTTATGCAATGAATCTGTCATGATGACAGATGTTTATGTCTTACAAGAGTGAAGAATTGCACGTCTTTAAACCGAAGCAGTGTTAAGAACAGTCTTTTAGAAAAATTCCCCAAAATCCCTCACAAAAATTCCACATTTGGTTTTAGCGAATTTGTGTTTTTAAATAAAGAATAAGGAAAGATATTATCTACTGTGATTTACAAAGAAATAAAGTATTAAAATCAATTAATGTGGCCTAACAATTCAATTTACAAGGCGTGTAACAATTTTTAAAAATTTCCCCATTAATCATAGACAACAACCGGCATGGTTATTCCCCCAACAGATGGCGTTCACATTTAACCCCCTTCACTTGTAAATAAAGCAATAGCTCAACTAAGTAGTTTAATAACTTACCAGGATTTGAGCCTATTAAGCCATCATCCATCATCCACTTGGGCTTATCGTTTTGCAATGTTTGAAAAAATACCGCTAACATTGCACCAAAAAATCCAGCTAACGCCGCATAGAATATGATGTAGAATAATAAAATTTTTGCTGAAAATAGAAAGAAAAAACACAATTTCATTAGTTACAGTTTTTTTCTCGTGATATACATAACAAGGACATAAAAGGAGGGGCTTGTTCGGATGGTGGGGAATAGAAAGCGAATTGCACCAACATCTGTTACCCATAGTTGAACAAATATTTACCAATTTATACTGGGTGTATGCTCGAAAACAAGACCGCCATCCAAATTACATTTCCAATTAATTGGATTTCGAAAATCAGTCGTTCGAGTGTGATACCGATACCGATACCGCATTGAACGTTTCCATGGGCATAATCGTGTATCGTTTTACGTCATTAATTTTAATTTTTAGTGCAGTGCTGGATTAATTCCATTTTACATGCAATTGTTGAACGTATGTACCTACATATCGATACATACATTGTTGGATAATTAAAATCGGGAGTGGAGGCTCAAAATTCCTTGTGTTTTTATTCATGAGTACATGTCCGGCATAAAGGGAGGGATTGTGAATATTAAATGCAAGTTGTTGCGGTGTCACGACGAGGGTAAAAAAGTTCATTAAATTTAAGTAATAAGGGACATGGATTTTATTCATTTTAATTTATTGAGCCATTTATGTATGCTTACTGTAATTTTTCTTTGGTTTGTTGATGCGACGTGCTGTGGCTTGCAAATCCCATTTTCGAAATATTGTCAATCCTCAGTTGAAGTTGACTATAAATTTAAAAGGTTTAAGAGAAAAGCCCTAGGCACTATCAAATCAAACAAATGATCCTGACCAACACTTTATTTGAGCTTATCCTTCTCTTCTAAGTACCAGCTTAAATGTCAGTGCGTCTTTAATAAAAATCCTGTTTAAAATCCACCCCCATGCATAAATCCATGTATTTCTCTACACCCTTTGCACGTTTTCAACAGCCAAATGGCAAAATGCATTATCCCAGAACCACATTTTAAGTGACTATCGACTAAGGCCATATATTAATATTATTTTTCACAAAAAAAGCGTTATAAAAATCCTTTCAACAGAGTGAACATATAAATATCTCTTTCGCAGCCCTGCTAGATAAATCATGTCACTTTGTGGAGTGTGGTGTGAAAATTACCTGTAAGGGGTTTTCCTTTAAATCAATCACCATCAAAATGACAGACAAACTGCTTCCATCTTTGCAAATAAAGCACCACACACGACTCTTTTTTTCGCCAAACCAATAGGGATAACACACAAATGGTTCCAAGTCTTAAATCCAAGCAGTGGACACTCAGGACAAGCCTGTCAGTCGATGTGGCATTATCAAAGTGAGGTTTATCTTCAAACTACTGCATCGGACAATGCCAGCTATTTCATTAAAGTGAAAGGTCCAAAATGCGGGCAGTAGTTGTAGCCATGGTTCTCGGTTATTCAAGGGGAAGAACTTTCCTAATTTGTGGTCTCGAATTGCATGCTGGTTTGGAGTTGGAAGAACATTTTACAAGTAAGTAATCCGATTGCCGGTCAATCAAAAAAAATTGCAAATTGTGGTTTAGACGATGTTACTTTTGTGAACCGGAAAATGCGGTTTACTGCGACGAGTGGATTACAGTTGGGATGATGGAAAGAAAATATATGTCTATTTTATTTCTATTAAAATCGTGTCAGTACATTAGTAGCAAACACTCAGACATGGGGGCGTATACGTAACTTTTTTTCTTTTTTTTTATGAGGTCGTTAAAAAAAATATGTATAGCTACAAAATAAGTAGCAACACTTCATCATGGAAATAAATTTCCCTTTTTGATCCTTAAAAAGATATTAATTTTAATTTTCTATCCCGTTTTGTTCTATTCGGTTTTATAACCTCCTACTCTGTGTCGTTAAAATTAAATGAAAATTTCCTGCTGTCATGATCAAATTTCGTCCGCGTCCGTCCGAAGCCGAACGATAATGGGGAAAATGGAAAATTATAATTCGCTCTATCTGTAGCACAACAATGGGCGGGAGGCGGACAAACTGTATATCGAATACTTGAACACGCTCTTACAAGTCCACTCTCGGGATAGGAAAGACAATGACAAACATTCTCCACCACCTCGACCGGGCGGTGTTTATTTTCTGTTGTACATAATCCTGCCATCAGGATTATTAAATTAAAATAAGGTTTTTTTCTTCATCTTTTTGGGTAACATTTTGTGTAACAAGGTGCTGGGCGGATAGAAAAAAATTCAAATTAATAGGACGATAGAATTAAATTTGATGTTGTTTCCTTTTTTGAAATGGGAAAATGTCCTCTACTCGTTCATAATTTTGGAATAGGAAAAATCGTTTAAATAAAAACAGGGAACATATTTTTGCAGTTTGCTATGAAGTTCTGTACCCGGCCAGGCTCGGCTTTAGGTCTATTTGATGATCATTCATAGACTTGGTAGTACATTTTTATGGGTCAAAATGGATAGCTTTACGTACAATGCAGGGTTGATATTATAAGAGGAATTCTTACATACAAGGACTCTGCAATTTTGAACCGAAAACATATTACTTCAAGCCCTATTTTCTATTAGATCTAACGTTACTTGCAATTTTTTTCCTCCTAAGCCCTATGCTAAAAGTATGCAACAATATCCAAGACAATCTGTCAAAATGAATATACCAGTGCATACTTTCCGGTGCTAACTGCTTGAAACGCTCTTGTGATGCTAATTTTTGAAGCGTTTTCCAATTTGAATTTGCCATATAACTCCCATTTGCTTTTGCAAAAATATTTAAAAGTTTCAATCTATTTTCAAACAGTTTTCTCTCCATTCCTTCATGTTTGGTTTCTACTTCTGGGTGATATTATTTTTTTAAAAGGGGTACCACAAACATTTTGGAATTTATTTTTCGAGAGTAACCATCTACTCATATTTTTCTTCCATCTCCACCAATTCAAACTCTCCTCAACAGTGAGTGCTTCTCGTGCATTCAAATGGGTTTTGTGACCTACTTCCCAAAAATTTCATTCATTCCAAACAATGCACTTACCTACACACACAAAAAAACGTAGTCCCAGATAAAACGCATTCCCATTGTGCTGCACATCCTATTCCAAATTCGCTTGCTGCTACATTATTCCACTCCAATTGATAAAACTATTTCATATATCAGATAATAACTTATTATAATGTGTAGAGTAAAATCTCCTCAAGGATATCTATTCATGTCATTTCCATGGCATAATCCTTTTGTTCGTCTCTACTATACAAGTGACATGCCACACATTCTGTGTGTTTGTGTTTGTGCACGCCTAATCTGATTATTGTCAACGTACGCCCGTTGAACACAGAAAATATCTCCCTCATTTGAATATCCTTCCAGTCGCAAATTTGAGGTCCAAACAAATCTATCCTGCTGTGGTTGGAAAAGGTCGTAGAATGACCTTTCCTCCTTTGCGAGCAACAAAATATAATTAGGTATTAGGTATCTCTCGCAGAATATCTCTGCTTAGGTCGGCAACTTTTGCGAATTATCCTCTTAATATCTCTCTACCATCTTTTTTTGTCTGTATCCCCTAAGTAGGATTAGGGGATTTTTTTTTGTTTGCTACTAGAACGATCCAACTTTTACAAGTAGGTACTGATGTCAGTTATGGTGGTGGTGTAGTAATTAGATGTTTTGTTACACGTTGGGTGACTTGGGCTTCAGAGAATGGGAATTATTAAAAGTTTATATTATGGAAGTGCAGGAAATTGTAGTTTTTGCGCATATTTTACGTCACATAAGCCATCACAATAGAGCCACTGTGTTTAAAAACGTCAAGCGATAAGAAATGCCTTTATCAGCGTAAGCCCCTGTCAACTAACCCTTTTTCGTTTATATCCCCATCAAACTTTCAACTCTAGTACCGATACCTTAATTTATAAAAAGCGAAAAACCACCCAGAAACAAATCAGGATCCATAAATTCAACTAATACCCTTGATCCTATCGCAAGGCGAAAGGAGAAAAAAAACTCGCTTCCACATATAATCCTGTCATCATCACCTACCCATTTATATCAGAAAATCACTATATAAAAAAAAGGAATATGCCATGAAGCGAAAAACGACCTTAAGTATCCTTAAGCCCAATACCTAAATTTATTACCCTCGCTCAACCTCTGACAGAAACCATGACCACAGCAGAAAACGAACGAAAAATCCCCATGACCATATGTCAAAACCTGGTAATTCAATTTGAAGGCGTGTACGTGTACACCCGGTCGCTGCTGCCATCTCTCGCAAAATTATGCGAATTTTGCAAAATGAAGACAAAAATGTGAAAAAGGAAAATTCCCTCTACAATATGGCCATAAAATGCAATTTAAGTTGTACGGGTGTGTAGGTTGCGCTCTCTTAACCCACAAAAAGAAAACGGCACACAGTCGAACAATAATAGATATATGCAAAGGAAGAAGAAGAGAAATGCGAAAAAGAAAGAAAATAATAATAACCCTCGATGTGTAGAGAGGAAATGAAGGAAAGTTCCGTTTTTCCCACTTTTCCTAATGAAACAATAACCAGCGAAACGGGCACACACAAACACACACACAGAGAACAAGGGCAAAAGCTGCAAAATCTACTCGACGAACAGAATGCGGTGGAATTATGTAATTTACGAGCGCAATGAGTGAGTCGGTATAGGTACATACAGATGTCGAACCAGTCTGCTTGTTGGCATGGCACGGTTATATTTCTGCACATACTTTTCGGGGGTATGTTATTGATTTTTCTTTAACTGGTTTTTACTACTCCTCCATGCCATGCTCCATGATAGTTTTTCAAGTGAATCATCTCGCTCTCTCACTCTCTTTCGCATTTTTGTATGAGAAATGAGATCGAAAATACTGCAGGGAGCCAGTGCTGCTGTATAACCACTACCCGAAATAGAGTCAGAAACAGAACCAGACATTTCGAAAATAGGGATGTTTTCCTAAATGAGAGAAGAACAAATTAAAGGATTAGGTACATCATTTCGTGTTCAACATGGTTGGTCATCTGCTGGCTGAAAAGTTGGAAAACCCGAAGTGGATAGGACGAAATTTGTCCTTCTTTTCCACATATAATTTATGCGAAAATACCGTTCTCAATTCGAAAAAGCCATCATCGCTGTATACGAACTAAGCTTAGCTTTGTATCTAAAACTTGTTAAAAAATAATAATCTTAAGATTTTCCCATTTGTATGTGCATTTGTTTGCGAATCACGTTAAAACTACTCAGCCAATCCGTGTGGATATCTCAAAATAAGATAGATCTTAAAATGGAGCGAAACTTAGTTTTTATTTCATCGCAATTGGGCATTCCGAAGATATTCAAGTTTTAAGTTGTCTAAAGGAGGGCAGATGTCATTGACGGGCGCCCAACTGCACATAGAATTTCGTATAGCAGCTCACAGAATTTATTATCAGAACAGAAGAAATTCACGTTCTGCCTGAAGGTATGCAATATTTTTTAATAAAGTGGCATTAACTGGTATTATTTACTGTATTACTCGATTTTTAGTATATGCCTGGAATGGTGAAAACACTAGCCGTGCATCCGTCCCGGTTTTTTATTCAGTAAGCTATTGAAAACAATATTTTTGAGAAGTTTTTATTATGTATTACAACTAATTAAATTTTTAAACCCACAACCAGTAGCATTTTAATCTTCTCAATCTTCTTACTGACTTAACTTTGTTTTCTCCTTCCAGAACAACATGGAGCTTATGTATTTTATATTAAAGGTGAGTTGCACACTTTTCGTAGAGTTTTTTTCCTGTAAATAATTCTATAATCCAATCAAAATTTATTGAACCAACATTGGTTGAACGACGACGTCTTGTCGAAGTCACAAATTTGTTATTTCCACATAAGAAAATCCTACCTATCGCAATGGCCCCTGAACCGTCCCAAAAAGTCGTAGTCGTCTGTTGCTAGCTGATTTTCGAGCCGGTAATTGGTGTTCTCATTACACATCTTTTGGTTTTGTAAATTCTTTGACAAAAATGCTCGTCTCTCTCCTCGTGCGTGTAATTAAAATCAGCTTCTGGGGTAAAATGTGTGAGCTATTTTGAACCTACAAATGAGGTCGCAATATTGATGGATTTCTTTTTTTTTCCCATCAACCATCCCCTAAATCTATGACGTAATATTGAGGGTGGCGATAAGTTTAGCTTGAGAGAAAGAGGCACATAAATGGGGCACGACGAGAGGTCATGCGCACTTGCAAGTGATTTCTTCAAATAGAAAGAGAGACTGGGAAAAAAGTATCTAACTGAATTTTCAAGTCGAGGAGGAAAGAGATGGGTATTATTTTTTTTTCGTTACCCATGTTGCAGGTGACAGTTTGACTGACAGACGCAGTAGGTACCTGTATATAATTCTACTCTGGAAAATGTCAAAGTTCATGCTTCAGGTATTCGGTGTTCTGTTGTCCTATTGTTGTCAGTGTATGTCCTGCACATACTTGCATATTAAACTAGTTAGATTTGTTTTATATTTGGGGCGGCATTTTCTCTTCATTTTTCGTTGGGTGGTTGGTATTTTTATACATGAACATGATGGATGATATTTGTAAAAGAATGGAATCATTTTCGAGAGATATATTTAGTTAGATACAGATACAGGTGTCGTGTGGATTTAACCGATTTAGGTTAGCCATTAGTATGAGAGTGGTTGACGAGCATTTCGTTGTAATCGTAAAAGGCATTGTTATGTAACGAATTTTCAAGTGGTCGAGTGTGCAGTTCGGGATGTATTGGTTCTTTAAATTGCAGTGGTCGTTATATCAAGCACAAGTTTTGAATATTTTTAGTATAGGTAGCTGCAGTTATAAAGGTATTTTGGAGGGGGACATTTGAAGCAGTATTCACCGTTCTTGAGCATGAAAATGGGCACAATCGTGCAGATGGATGGCAGTTATTGTGCTGGCCGTCAGGATTGACAACAGATTAGCACCCATTTTGGAATTCACTACTTGAAGTCATAATTTCTATTGGGGGTCGCATTTCCTATAATTTACTATAAATGACCAATCGAGTGCCAGGTTTGAAGGGTATTTGAAAACTAGACCACTGGCCTTGTGAAAGAATACTAAACGTGCCAAAAATTCATTAAACATTCTCATAGTTCCATTTCGGAGACGTTGGAAAACCCAATTCAGTTTGAAGTACATATTGAGGGTCATAGGCCCCCATCTTACTTCCTGACGAACTCAGAAGACTTAAAGAAAGTACGTGACAACCCCAAACAAAAGGACTCTTCATTTTATTTCGCTACAGCTTTGTCAATATTTTATTCGCTTTCAACATTCCTGCCTCGCATAGACTTCAACTTGACAGACAATAGTAAATCGGTGTATGCCGAATATGTCTCCGTAGATTTCTTTCTTAGATGTCTGCAGCTGGCTCAGTCTTTTTATGATGGATTGTCCTCCGTATAATACAGCAGATAATCTCTTAGGTCTATTGGAATCTTAGGAACATATTTACACAGCTTCTGTTTGTAATGGATCCTTCCACCTGATACAACAAAATCACAATCACACCCTCGGGCAGGCGGAGGAAGAAAAAAGTAAACAACTCAACTATAGCTATCCCCACAAGGATAACGTATTTTTTTCGCCAGATTTAATGCATTGTGTAATCAAGTTGTGAGAGTGGTTTTTCAATTTTTTATCGAACTTTTTCCTGAAGGACATTGGTGGCACGAAATTTGTGTTTTTTTTTTGTGTAGCACTTCCTACTCGATAGCTAGCACGAGCATCGATTATCTCAACCCCGAAGCTATTGCATTAGAAACTTGTGTGTGCACATAAAGGATATCGAATCGACCATACAAAACCCAATCCGTTAAAGTAATTTTCCTCGGTGGCGCAAAGTTTGTGATGACTACGACGACGACGGCGACGACAAAACGAACATGCGATTTAAAATCGATTTGTTCGGAAATCCTGAAAGACCTCGGATCTACATTCAAGGATTTTCTGCACGATACAAAAGGGAAAAAAAAATCAAAATAATTCAAAAACCCAAGATGCGGTTGGGTGGATGGACTCTTTGTAAAGTGGAAATTCCAAATTCGACGAAAGATTTTGAATTTCCACAAAGCAAATTGGAAACTCGGATAGGAGAGTACTCCTTGTTGTAGTTGTTGGAATTCATTACGTTAAGTGGAGCTGACAAAATTTATTTACGTAAAGGGATACGCCGCAAACTCTTGTGCAAAAAAGTATTTTATGTCAAGTCGAAATGTATGTAGTCACAACGTCGTCACAATTTGAATTTATTTCAATCAATTAGCGAGTCTTATCTCGGAATTATGTATGAGTAATAGCCGACATTTGTATTTCACAAAGTTGATACATTTTTCTTTTTTATTTATTCATTGGTGTCAAGTGTCAGACGTTGGAGATTTAAATTCCTAATGAAAACAAAAGTATACAGCTGTGGGCATTCATCAACACGTTCTTATCTACGCTTCTTTAAATAAATTCAGATAGAAATATTGGGAGATTGTTTTGTGAGGCTTTTTTTTATTTTTAACAAATTAAGATTTTGGACAAACTGAAAGATATTTTTTATTATGTAATTCATTTTGATCGTATCAGTAGTTTTTCAGGTTCAGCACTTGGAAAGGCACAAGTCACATCTTAAGTGTTTTTTTTTCCACTGTCTATCCTTCGATATATTGGGACTAAATGCAAAATTTTAATTGATTAAAAATCATGCACACATTTGGTGTTCCAACTTGATCGAATCAGTCGGCCAGTTTCATACAGAGTCTCCTCACTATCGTCCGCTCATGAACAATTAATTATAAAACATGCAAAGTTTACTCGTTAATATTTTTATCGAGATGCGATCTGATGATATTTGTAATAAATTACCCGTGTATGCACTACGGTCAATTGAGTACCAATTTGTTAGCAATCAGAGTGTTTTTTTCGTACTAAGTCGTAATTGGAATAAGATCGTCTTCGGCTACCTGGGTTTTGGGTAATTTTTGGATACCGATTTCCTGAGAAAAAAAGTTCAGAGGGCCAACTTTTTAATTTGATTCTACTTTCAAATAGAACAGTTCTGTTTAAAAGTAGAATTGGAACAAATTTCGAATAGAATCGAATTAAATAGTTGGGCCCCAGTATAGCAAACTTAAAGTTAATCTAAGGTGCGCCTGAAAGTCTGCAAGTGTTTTGGGTTTGGTGCATGTATTTGCTGATTTTCAATATCTTTTCTGCCAATAGGTTTAAAATATTGGTGTGTGCATACGATAAGAACACAATTTTCATCTGAATTAATTATAGCTGATACCACCCGTGGTCGAAATTGGACAACTTTTGACTGTAGATAAAGTAACAAAAGCCAACTTGTTTTTTACATACCTAATTTATTTATTATTTGTTTTAATTTATTTATATGCTTAATCTTAATTAATATAGCTTTCCGCTATGGAAAAAGAATGGAAAAGTGCAAACAAATAACTCTGCAATGCCCCTGAAGTAAGATTTGATGATTTCTTACTTTTAGGGGTACTTAAATTGCATACATTTATGGGTTAATGAGACTCTCCAACAGGTTCTAATCTAAGATGATTAAATTCGTTACTATGGAAACATGACGGCGACAAATTAAATGGCAACAAAATGTTTTCGATTAACTGCTAAGCATTTTGTATGGGAAATTCTTAACTACATTTTACCAGTCTTAATGGCGACATATAACTACGATTTTTTGTTTGTGCACATCTATGGCACAGGACCTTTCGAATGATATAAGTTTCATTCTCATCATTTCATGATAAATACTTAAAAAGTGTACGGAAACTTTTGATGTTTACGTATTAAAATAATGATGACCAGCAATGCAACATTTTTAGATTCTAATTAGTTAAACTGAAGATGGAAGATCCTGCTTTAGAAAAATGAATACTGAGGACTTATTTAGTATGACAAAAAATTTAGCAACCGTAATTAGCTATTTCTTAGACGACTGTTTTTTCTACTATTTGCTGATTTTATTACATTTGTGGAGGCTCGTTACTTTAGCATTGAGTTCCTGCTTTCATTGGAAGTCTGAAAAGATATACGTGATAGCACCTAAATAGGTCATCGTTATTATATGAAAAAACGACGGGCGGAGCACTGAACCCTGCGGAATACCACCCTAGTTGATTAAGTGCACTTTGTTTTTAAAGCCAATTGATTGATGGAAAATACCACACCCATCATTATTAGTTTCTAGCTTAAACCCTTCGGTTTCAAAATCACCAATGTGGGAATAGAATGCTTCCGCTGAAGTACTCTCCATACAATTATTTTCAAGTAGTTGCCACTTTGTCTAATTGATTTGGTCGAACATTATTGCACCACCTCGTAAGCGTGAAACCTTGCACCTAGCCCTGACGCAGATTGACCTTAATTTTTACCCCATAAAAAAAAAGGAGCGAAATGGCGTAACTGACTAACTGATGGGCTAATAAGTGCTCGCCATCACGCGAAAATTGCACATAAGTGTTGAAACGTTGGGATGCCACTTTGTTAGCACAATTTCCATCAACTTTTTCTGCATTTTAGCTTAGTAGCTATTCTCTAAGGGTAGCCAATAATTTTCACAAATGCAATGATGATAATTGGTTTGTTGTGTGCATGTGTCGCCTTATTTGCATATCTAGCGCAATGGATTTCTATTTATTTTTTTTTCAACTGCCCGAGTGAGTGATTGATTGGTGATGGTAATCAGTCTGAGTTTTAATTGGGAATAGCCGCACGTAAAAAAAACATTTGAACCGAGATGAATGGCGGCGGGAAACATTTAGATCGTTGTCAGCTGGCGGATAATTAGAGAATTGAAGATTTATCGATGTGTGGAAGGAAATGTCGATCATAGATGTCTGTGCCATGTTAGAGGGAAATTTATGCAGTGTCATGTGGTTTTTGATTTAGTGACTGTCGTTACAAGTGCGATCAGTGACAGGTGACAAGTCGTAAAAAATTGTGTAGAACCCTGCAACGAACTGTACCCCAACCCTTTATGTGTACATGTCTACAAAAGCTATTTTTAAAATTCAAAAGAAGGTACCTCATCCATTTTAATCAATTGAGTTACAAGTCTAATTTCATTATTTACACCGAACGAGTCCTTTAGATGTTGAAATCCAGTCAGGCACAACTCTTCTTTGATATCAAATACTGCTCAAGTTTTCCTTACACACGCTCAAAAGGTTTCTTTTTTTGCTCAGAAAAAGAAGCAAATCCCCAGCTCTACTTAAAACTTCGCCAATTAAAATCATCCTCCCTCCCTCACTTGATGGGAAACTTTTTAGCACATGAAAAATAATTATGCTGTTAAATCTTCTCTAACACGATGCCATCGAATGACCCAATTCAATTATGTAAAAAATAGTAGAATGGCGCGAAGCCATAGAAATTTTATAGTATGTCTTCAACATTGCCATCATCATCAACTTGTCTGCTGGGAGTCTATAAAACGTCGTCAACCCTCGATGGCGCACAACTTCTTAAGTAGGTAGGTCTTTATATTTATTGCTACCCCCCGCAGTAACAATGACGCGACTGGATAATTATTTGATGGGAACAAAAAATACGAGATGCCACTTGAAAATCAAATTTCAATTTCTTTTGGAATTCATACTTATCCTGAGCCACTCGAATAACTGGTGGATACATGGATAGCCCATATTCATAATGAATTTTACTGTCTGTACAGTGTACGCCAATCAATTGAGTGCAGCGCGCAACTCTTAATTGATCATCAATTGAATTGTGTTGCTACAAGTCTACCATTTCGAGCAAAATTAATTCAACGCGACCATCCTCATGTTGCCCAACAACCATATAAATATAGTCGTCATTGAAAGCGGGATATATGTTTCAAATTATTATTTATTTTTCATGTCTTATGTTCACCATTTATTGATTTGTTGTGATTGTATATCTATTACTATTTTATTTGCTACAAGCTGGAACATGGAAAACTTCTTGTTTGCGTGGGGCAGTAGGTTCAGCTATTTATAGTTAAAAATAAAACACACAAATACACGAAATACTGCATTCATTATGAATAAATGTCGATTGTTCGCGTTTGCCCGTAGAGTAATGAAAAATGATGGCAAAAAAAAAACAAGAATCTATTATTAATAGAACAAATACAAAGTAGAGCGAACGATTGCGTGCAGTAGGTAGCTTTTTTTCGCAAATACCCTCGGGTATATCCATCGACGTTTCACTTAGGGGGAGGAGGGTGGATGTATTACGCAATTTGAGGTCGGAAAGGATTGAGGGATTTTTTTCGTGGTGGTTGTTCCAATTTTAATGCAACTAATCGCTGTTTGAATGGGGGTTTTTCTGTACAGCTGCGAGGCTTGAAATTACAACAATTTGGAGGGGTGGGTCGTCTAATTTGATTCTAATTTGACTCCATTTAATAGTGATGTTAAACAAATCCATTTACGACTGGGAAGCTTCTTCTGCCTATTCAACGAAATGCAAATAATAGCGAGATCTCGAAGCCTTTCTCTTACCAACGCCTTGGACATCATGGAACATTTTTCGTTTCTTGCATAATTGACACTGAAAATCGTACCTACTTTTTACAGCTTTTTTTGGCTAGTGCCTGAACCACCATAAATGCCAACACGCATTGTGGCCTAATATCATTTTAAAGTCTACAAGTCGAAGCTAAATTTTACTAAAAAAGGGTTAAATTTTTTAAGAACTGACAATGACAACAATTTCCATAAAAAATATCTATTGTGACCTGCAAAGTGTATAAGGTTAAGGTTAGAAATGATTATTAAAACACGTCTGGAACTACTACTATATATACCAACGAAATTGAATCGTGGATGGGACTCCTAAATTGTAAATATGAAAATTCTCCTATACCACTTGGAATGTCGATGGTTTGAAAATTTTAAATGATGAAAGATTTAAACAAATTCCCAAATATTTATTTATTTTTTTTATTAATTTTATTTATTTGTTTAAGAAATGCAAAATCACAGTAAGACATGTTTTCTTATAATTTAGTGATTTGCTTAAATTTAACGTTTTAATAAATTATTTGCTTGTACAATATTTCAACTCTTCATGTTCGTGCTTCTACTCGAAATTCGTTTAAGAATTGTATATCAATCAAACATGGAACGTCTCTCTGAATCTCCTGCGGAAGCAATCGTGTCATATGAATTTTGTTTTCATTAACGTCACTCTCTAGTGCATCGCATAAGACCGTGCGTCATTTGGCCAGTTGGTTTCGGTGTAAACCATCCCATGAGTATCAATCAAGCAGAGTTTTTTCCAGTGTTTACTAACATCAATTTATTAAGAATGCCATTGACAGCTGATGACCTTTTATATGATCAGGACTGTCATATTCGAAAACTGTCAGAAGCAGTAAGGTCTTCATTTAGCGTATTCCCACAGATGTCATGTGCATTGCAATTGCACGAAGATGATGGAAGATGACAGCACAGGCTGTGGTGCTTAAAAAAAATATCTGTTTATGACAATTGGATATTTTTATTGCAGTAGTTTTTGTATACATTATTTCTTAAAATTGGCACAAGTGTTTACACACTGTGGGAAATTAAATCACACATCAAAATGAGTTGCAAAGTTTTCCGATAAGCTAAAAATTATAAATGTGGTTGGAAATTCCTCTGAAATTTTAAATTTCAGCCTGAAATAGTTTCAAGAAAAGTCTAAACAAAATTGCAAGCACGGCAAACAAAGTGGGATAGTGGATACCGACAGATTTAAAGCAAAAATCAAGTGGGTTTAAATTCTTCGAAGTCCGTTTTGACATCAAAACAATAAAAAATGATTTCTTTAGGGTCTTTCAAAGTGACCCCACTTAAAACTGATACAAGTTATAAAATAAAAATCGCTTGACAAAGAGACACAAAATGTATCTACATATTTACTCGCATTTTTGAATAGGCAAATTTAATTAAAAGACTGGGATTTTTCGAAGAACCTAAAGGCACAAAAAATAGGATCAAAGAAAATTCAGCTTCACAGAAGTTTTTCTTAAAAAAATAAACAAAAAGAACAATTTATTCCTTTAAATCTTCTCGTAGCTGGTGAATGTATAAAAGATGCTACATGCCCTCATCTTTTCGGGCTTTAAAATTGCAAAACTTCGGGCTAAAAATTTCAAACAGTGAGAAGCAGTTCTTGAGTGATTAACAATGAGTTTTCTTCATAGATTACTAGAGATTTGTCCGTAACTTGTAAATATCTTTACCGAAATGCATGACCCCAGCGATTTTTTTAAGTAGTCGGCTTTGAAACAGTGCTTTTGACTTTTTTTTAGAGTACCTAATATGAAGTGTGCAAACATCACAACTAAAAGTATGCAATGGATTAAGTGAAAGAAGTTACAATCTACATAAGGCTATGCTAATAATCATTTCTAACCCCTTTCTGAAGATCAGAAAGAACGTAAAATTTAAGCTAGCATCTAAAGACTAATACAAAAATATATACAGTCGATTTCCACATGTAACTTCCTCCTTATTATACAATCTTATTACTTGGCAGCTCACAAGTCATGGCACACTTAAGCGTAACGATAATTTCGCAATTGCAGACCCCTACTTATGCCATCCATGCACTAAATGAACCTTGAAAATATCACAAGGCATTGTTAAACATTTTGTTTTGCAAGGAGATTACGTAACGTAAGAAAAAGAGGCACACTTCATTGCAGTGTGGGCTCTTGTAAACGATACTCGATTCTATTAAATTTTAAAAATGTCAAAGGAAAATAAAAATCACAAAGGAACAAAAGAATGCAAACAAAGCCGATTAGTGTAACATCAGTAATTGCATAACTTAACTCATTTTTTCAAATGCATTCTAAGAATAAATTAGAAGGAGTCCAACTAAAAACCAAATTATTTGCTCATAATGTTGAATTAATGTTTGAAACACATTTTTCTTTGTGCATACGTCCACCACCCGCACAGGGATAGGCCGATGTGGCGATGCACAACGAAAAGGGTGTGAATTATCGATCTAAAGTGAAGAAATATAAAATGAAAACGTGGAAACGGAAACTTTTCGTATGTATAAATGTTTCGTTTTTTTTTTTTGCTCTAAGAAAAGAGAACTGTAACCAACACTTGTGCGAGTAAATACCAATAATACACTTCTCGCCAAACTCATACACTCGTGTACTTTGAAATGTACATGAGAGTGCCTACCACCGCAAGACACCGTATTCGTCCTTGGTATGAGTAAACAGTATTTAAATACATGTGTGTGTGTCTGTATAATTTGTGTTGCCAACAACAAAAAAAATCCCATTTTTACACTCAAACAGTAGGATAGGGTATTTCAGAGATACTCACTGCAGATTAATTCGCTTGAAATTAGATACGGGACGGGACAGTAACAGGAGTCATAGTCGTTCCATTACCAGAGAAACAGTCTCCTATCGGGGAGCTTTTTGCCATCATAAAAGCTTTTCCGTCTCTTTTTTTTTGTTAAAAAAAACTCAGGACAACCCTGTCTTTTGTTACTCGAATAGAGTAATATTTTTAATATTTCTGGCCAGAATGGAGTTTACACAAAAATATGAATCCTGCTGCGTTGCGTAACTTGTGATGATGGTATATGTATATTCCATTGTTCAGAGAGTTAAAGCGATGAGTTTTGTTCAGGAATCACGCAGGGACCAAAGAGTTTTAGTTGAGCAGATAAAAAATTTGAATTTTTGAGAAACTTCTGAGTTTGAAAATTAAATTATTTCAGCAAGTTGTTTTTAGGTTCACAAATTGCCATCATTAAGGACTGATCTAGGCCTAATCTCTTACAAGTCAAATGTGTATTGATAGTTACAGGCAATCATGCCCGTCATCGGTGCTTTTACTCATCACATCACAGTCTGGCCAACATTTTCTCAATTTAGATTATCTTAAGATTGTTGATGGATAGCAAATAGAGCTGCTCGAAATCTGATTAATGCTGTGCGATTGACTGAGTCCTCAACAAACATCTCATGATTGATGTATGACAACATCAATTACTCCCTACCAATGTTGACACAACAAGGATACCACTTAGTTGATTACATTATTGAAACTGTTGGCAATTATATCCAAGCCTCTGATACAAAATGTCTTTTATCGCAATTTCAAGAAACTTCAACTCTCCCGATGCTGTTGGTTAATTTTTGAATTTCCTCCAATCAAATTCGTCTTGAAAATGCCTCCATAATTAATTTATTCAAACTAATCCAACCCTTGTTGTGATTTTTGCTCTCAGGTTGATTGAATTAATTGCTTCAACCTTTTCTGTCTAAAAATATGTCTACCTATCCTTTGACCTTCCACATAAATTGCCTTCCGCGTTTTTCCTAATTTTTCCTTCGTTTCCCTAGCGAATGACAACTTCCTAATTGACAGCACAACTTCTTTGAGTGCCAAATGTCCAAAAAGAAAACCAACAAAAATTATGCTCTACTTGTTTGTTCTTTGTAAACATTGACTTAGTGACGCGTTGTAGGATACTCTTTGATTCATTTCCCACAAGACACTAATTACTTAAGTAAATATTTTAGACTAACTGTCTGTCGCTATGATGAGCAATACAGTGGGTGTAGGGTTTCAAACTGCAAATTACTTATAATAAAGTCTCATCGATATCAATTAACATGATTAATTAATCGCCGCACATTGTCAAACAAAGGGTGCTTTCTCAACAGAATTAAGCGGTCTCTTAAAATAGATTTTTATTAAAAATGACGCTTAGAATGGGATCGATCAACCCGCGCGTGTGAAATTTTATTACATTTAAACCGCGATAAAACAAAAAACTACGTCAATGTGTAATAATCGCGGGTGTTTGTAGACTTATGCATTTGTAGTGCCGAAATTGGGCTCTGAAAGTGACTTTTCTGTGAGACAAAATTTTTAAATGCAACATGTGATGCCAATAGTCATTTTTAAATTTATCAAATTCACGATAACAATATTTTTCATAAAAATTGTTCATTGTGACCTAAAAAAAACATAATGTGAAGATTAAAAATTATTTTTAGTTAAACTGAATGAGCAGTTAGTATATGAGAAAGCGTTGCCAGTAACGATTTGCAGGCAATAATAGTTTGGCGAAAATTGTGATTGATTTTTGAACGGTGAGCGATACTACCCTGTTCCCAACATCGATTTTGAATTTAATTCCTTATAAAAAGGACTTTTAATGGCGTTTTTGTGCGCTAGCAGACAGCTAGTGTGCATATCATCTGACAGAAGACTTGACAGGTGGTTTTTAAACCGATTTAGTTGAGAGTGCTAGCAAAGTTTGGATATCGCTTCTAGGAAACATATTTTCAGACCACCTGAGATGTTTTTAACCGGAAAAAAAACGCATTATAATTTATAAAAAGGAAAAAATTTGATCATCTTATGACGTTTTAAAAGAAACATTTTTTCTGATAACTGCTACTCCACTTGAGAAGTCATATGTCTACTATGTCTTCGATGCTCTTATTAAAAAGGTTATTTTTCTGTCAAATGTGAGAAATAGAAACTTATTGACAAATCTACAAGTCATACTCAAATGTCACTCATAAACACAATGTGACAAAATGTCTCCATTTTTAAATCAAGCAGTGACAGCCAAGGATAAATTTTTCAAGTCAATTTTGAACGTGGATTGTGTAAGCAAAAATGTATTTCAACGACAGACAAATGACAGCTCTGCTAGCACTTTGACAGTTGACGCTGCGTCCGCTACTTTTATTTCATTTGCTATATTTTTCAAAAGCAGTCGTAACAAAGTAATATAGTTTCTGCAAAAAAAGTGACATCTGTCTAACACTAGCAAAACGTATTTTATTGTTCTATTTATCATTTAAAATCCTCATCCGAAGCCCAAAGTGATTCTAAGAATGTTGGTTTTGACTGGTTCAACAAACAATCGGAATTGACTTTAAACGAATTTGAGTGACCTTCTAATTTGTTGCCAATTAAAACAGTTTGTTCTTCCTTTGTTTTCAATTAAATGATAAATGGATTGTGGAAAGAATTTCGATGATTTTATTCGCTATAAATACGGATTTTTTTCAATTTAGGAGTGCTGCCAGTTATATTCCAAGTGAAGTCTTTTTGAGTCAATTATCTTACTGACCCTTTTCCCAATGTAAGTCATAAAAAGATTGCGGAAAGATTTCAATTATTCTGTTAATTGTAAATTTGACATTTTATACATTAAAAGTATTAAAAGTGCTGCCAATTTTATTTACTGTCTTTGACAAGTCACATATTTTTAATATTTTCCCTTAAATTATTAAACCTTATTAAAAGTGCTGCCAACTTTATTTACTATCTTTGACAAGTCACATATTTTTAATATTTTCCCTGTAAATATTAATCAAAACGGTCTGAAAATGTCTTAAGATGTTTCCATTGAGCAAACCGATTTATTATCGCATTTCTATCGACTTTGAAATAAGCTGTCAAATTTGTAGATGAAGTGTCCAACAATCTACCTTCTTTGTTTATTTATTGGTTGATATTTTAAGTTACCTATAGAAAGGAAAACTGCTGAATGACGTGCTGAATTGCATAATAGGTGCGTTTCAAGGGAATTATAGAGGTCGTGCACCTTGAGCTACCTTTTCTCCACAGATGGCGCCCTAATATATTGATTGTATGCATCGCTTATAATTCCTAGAATTTTCGTTCGCAAATTCTACTTACTTAGCGCTAAGTCAACGCATCGTTGGAATTTTTGTTAAATTTATTCATAACTACTGTTTTGCAGTTTTGGCTTCAAAATAAACTCGTATAACCTTCCACGTAATCTCAGCGGGCATTTTACAACTGCGTTGCCGCCAACTGCCGAAATATGGAACTTATCTCTCAACTATGTGCGAAATTGCATAACCTCAAAAATAAAGCAAAAGGTTTGAACCCAAAAAATAAAGCAATTGCTTAATCTTAGCAAAAGTCTTATTTGAATTCCAGCTATATTTTCTAAGTGAATCAGATGTTGAAACAACAATTTTTCAATGGCTTGCTCTAAGGGGCATTGGAACTATGAAACCTTTCCAGAAATATAAAGAAAACCTGCTTTTATTTCATCCTTTTGATTCGATGACGTAACAGGTTTCAAAAATCATTGTATGATACAAATTTTCAAATAAAATTGTTGCTTATGAAAAATTTGTAAAAAAATTTTGCAAGTCAAAACTACGCCCCGTTTTAATATACTGATCAATTTTATATACATGTGGTTACTCTACAATGTCCGTCACATCCAAACGCTATATCCCATTGCATTACCAATCACTTTATGTAATTCCAAAAGTCGTAAAAAAAATATACGAAATGCTATAAAAAATTCCAACTTCCCTAATTCCGAATATATTTCTCCCTTATCGTGTGTGTTCTTACTCCGTTGTGTTACATAACGACAAAGTGTTCACCCCAAGAGAGAAAGAAAAGAAGAAGAACCAGCAAAAAAAAACCCTCCTCCTAAGGACATATTCCCCACAACGAGCCATGCATAAAGCATTATCTATTCGTATAATTAAATTCCGCAGCCCATTACGGAAAATTCCTCTAATCTTAAGTCAGTCTTAAATTAAAAAGAAAGTCACTTATAATTAGAAAAACCGATAGAAGGACCCACGGATTGTCCTCTTTTTATCCCATTTGTTCTCGCTTTTGGGGAATATCCCTTATCTCAGTATTCGTATGACTTTTTCACATTCTCGCCCTTATTCTCGCTCGCGCTCTCTTGCTCTCTCTCGCTCTTTCGTTTTTTTTTTCGATTGCATTCTCTATTTACGCATACTGTGATACATTTTTCTTTATAAACCATGACGTAACAACAATGCTCATTGATTTATTTCTGCTCTTTGTGTTATTTTTGTACGGGGATCAAAAAATATCCCTCTAGTCCTTTTTTTCTGGCAGAACTACCTTGTTCTTTGACATGTGTGTGAATTTTAAAATACATAATTAAAATAGATGGGAGAGATTTGTAAAACCATTCGAATTTGAATTCCATCAATGAGGGTGGAAGGGATATTTGAGTGGGAAATTTCGCATAGGCGAGGGAAATTCAGGTAACACTTGGGGATATTTATGAAATATGTTTAAAAATAGCAAATAGAGTACTCACCCCAACTGGATCCTGTCCGTCCGAGGCATTGACTAGTTTCACTGTTCCATAGGAATGTCCTGAAGCCCTCCCATTTGCCCATTTTTACTGGAGGGGAGTAATATTGTTCTGCGATTTTCTTATCGGCCATTTTGGGTTTTTTCTTTTTTACTTGTCTATTACTTTATTTATTTAAGGGTATATTTAACTGTCTTTTTGAGTCTCTGTAGATTTTAATCAACGAATTAAAGGAAATTCGGGGATAGGTGACGACAACGGCGACGACGGCGGCGGCAACTGCGGTAACAGCGAAGAGGAGTTGATAGATAAGTTAAGGATCAAGTTAAACAAAAAAAGAACTTAAAACAAATCTAAACTCCCGTTTCGTCTTTTCTTTTTCGTTAGAGGATAATTTTACTATACATGTAACGGATCAAATTCGGAACTACCTCCACACTTGTAATTGATCTATATATGTATATACAGAGATATATGTGTATGGGTGAAGAGAAGAAGAAGAAGAAGAAGAAGCAAATAGCTATACTTTAGTGGAATACACTTATCCTGAAAAGGAAGAAGAAAAGAAGAAGGGGTTTAAGAAATGAGAAAAGTTTTACTACAAAGAAAAAAACGAACTATCTATCGTTACTAAGCACAAAAATAGTCTCGAAAATATCCTTAGTATTCCGTTTTCATAATTTTTTTGGTTTTTTTTTCTGTGTGTATTCACAAATCGATATATCCTTTGAGGTTATGAAATCCCGTGTAACACTTTTTCAGTCACAGAACACTTGAGTCGATTTTTTTGTTGCTTTTTTTCTTTGAAAAATATATAAATAAATTTTACTTGGTAAAAATTTGTATTCACCAACTCGAAAGGACACTTATTTTAACTGAGATGAGAGATGAATTAATTTTTCACTCATCATTCACCGTATCGTCGGTAGAAACGTCTATTGTCAGCAGGCTCACCACACAACTTGTCGTCTTTTCGGTAGACCGTTATGTAACTCTTGTTTTTGCGGGGCCTTCAATTTGCCATGAATCGTGTCGCTCCGTTTCGCCGTTGTATCACTATCTGTTTCTGTGTGTGTATGGTAATGCTTCTCTTCCTCAGAGAGCGAAAGGACCCAACCGAAAGCTTGTGTGTCTCCGTTCGATTGTTTCTTAAAATCGGAGGAAAATGAGAGAGTTTAACTCAAAAAGCTATGAGTATTGGAAGCTTTTTTCAGCTTTTTACGTTTCTATACTTGGAATTGGGATTGGGATATTTTTCGTGTTGTTGTAGGGCTTGTGAAGGGAAGTCGGGTCCTTCAAGGATACTACTGTGTTGGTATACGCTTTTCGAAATCTATAGTCATCTCGTTCTGCCGTCGAACAATGAAGAGAGTTTTTTTTTTTCTCAGATACGCGCACACAATCAAAAAAAAGCTGTACAACTCAAGAAAATTGTTACAAAATCAAAAAGTTTTTTTTTTCTCTTCCTCAATAGTTTTTCGTCAGTTTTTTTTCTTTTGTTTAAACAAAAATGAAGAACAAATGGTAAGGTTTTAATTTACCCAGCAAACACACTCTTCACACTAATGTTTCACTCAAAATTTCTTATCAACCGGAGTTTTCCATCGTTCTTTGGTTGGTTTTTTTTTTTTGTTCTACTTTTCACTCACAGGAGTTTTCGTTTTTCCGCGGAGAAGTTTTGCTTTGTTCACTTACTGTGTTGAATTTAATTGAAAAACTGCGTGGAACTGTGTGTTCTTTTTTGGTTTTCTGGCAGAAGCGGAACACAAAATGTTCTTCTGATTTTCTGATTGAAAATTTGAATTATTTTTGTGAACTTTTGTTTGCAGTTTGTTCAGTTCCACTTCCACAGTTAAAATGCCACTGATAGAGCCCAGCTACTACAAGAAATCAGCGAAAAGTTTTCGTTGCTACTTGTACTTGGTTGGTTGGTGGTTGATTTTTGCTGGATGGATGGGAAAGCCATAAGAGAAAAGCTTTGGAATAGGAAATCGTATAGAAGAAGTGTGTAAGCTCGGGTATGGTGCTGCCATTTTCCATTGAAGGGGGTGGCGTGTGGCGAGGGGTGGTGTCCAGAGACTTGTGGAGAATGTTGTATGTGTGCGAGGGTAGACCGAATCGATTTTGTTTCGGGGTGGTTGGAACTTGGAAGTAATACGAGTGCTTTGGTCTGGAAAAATGAACTGAGAGCATCAGTGCCTCGAAAACTGTTTCAAATTTGAGAGCTAGGAAATTTTCTGTCGATGTCGGAGTACTTTTTTTTCAAAGTCGTAACATAATTTGTATTTTAGGAAATTGTCGAAATAAATTAAGTTTTTCGTCTTTTACATTTTTCAAAAAAAAAATTCAAAATAAGACTCAGTGTGGCTGTCAACGCGGGATTTCAATAACTCGCGCACGTTTCTTTGTCTATAAAGGAAGAACCTAATCGCCGAGGTAAAAGGAATGCACCAACTGCTGGAAACGACTTCCTCGGATGTTTTCTCAATAAAAGCTGTTCACGAGACGGTTGCCAAAGTCAAAAAATATGTCAAAATATACAAACAGTGGGTAAATGAACAAATAAAGCGACATTTCTCACCTAAAATATATCAATACGTTGTCAGATAAATATGTAAACTATACACACGGTTGATGTCCTTCTTGGAAAATTTGTAAAGTATCCTCTTTTACCACTGACCTTCAGTGGTCTGCAGTCAGCTCGGACTTCATGTTCAATTAAATTCTTGGTCAGTCAAAATAATCGTATCCAACTTTTTTTACTCTTCAACATTCTGTAAAATATATTTTAATTTTGATTTCGACTGCGTTTAAAGCCATGTCTACTAGATTTGAAAAATTCAAGTAAATTTTGAAACCAATTCAATTTCCATTGTTGCCATTAGTAGATTGTGGAAAAACCCTCTCAACATTTTTCACAGTTTAATGGCAACTGGTTTAACCATACAAAATACAATCCACACCGACATTCCATCACGTTCATCGACCAGCCATCCATTCATCCGCATCCCTGGAAATAACCTCGAGAAAGGCGAACATTTAGTTTGCCTCCATTCCAGCATATATGCTGATTACTGGCTTCCACGCGCATGTATCCTCCAAAAGGAGATTACAAAACTTTTATTGATTGATTCGATGCGGCGAACAACGGGCGGACGAGCGGCGACAACACAGAAAATCGTTGTTCGCTCCCACTATATGCATTCTGTGAGTGTCACACATAGATACGTAACCAAGGCACGTGAGTACACCCATGGGCACACACGAGAGGCTTTACTTGTTCCGAACATGCGCATTCGCACCGAGGAAAAGTCTCCTCCGATATGGCAAGGGAACATAAGGCAGCTCGCTTTCGAAAAGGGTTGATTTCTGTACTTTTCTCATCTTTTTTTCTGTCTTCATAAAGCCAACGATGAACCAAGAACAGGATAGGAATATAAGAAACAAGTTTAGGACTGTGTAGAAGGAATAGGATTTCTCGAGATCGACCTGGTTTTTTTTTTTTTTGTTTTTGGAAGCTTGCGTGATGAAAAGGAGGGAGGGCCAGCTTCCAGTCTTTGTCTTGCAAGAAAATTTGCATTTTAGACCAGTTGGGCAAAAAGGAAATTTCTAGTTGTCGCTCTCCAGGAGAGTCGTTTTTGTTGGTACCACGTGATGCTGGGGCAGAACTCTCGCGACCCCTTTACGATGTTACGTCATACCTCAGCTGTTACGTTGTCAAAGTTAAATGTATATTCTCCCACGCCTAGTAGCTGGGCTGGGAGGGGTGTGCGTTTCAGAGCTTCACCCCTGCATACAAGGACTATCGACTAACATGGTTTAACACTTATGGCTCCCTCTATAGTATTGTGTTTAGTGTAAGCAAGGCTTCTGCTGCAGGACTCACACAAGGACTAGCCATTGTATATGTAGGTACTCTTGGTTCGTTTTGTTTGTGTTCTTCTTCGGCTGTTACTGACTGTGTGGTAAGACAGTGATAGGTATGTGTGTGATTTGCATTCTTTGCAAGGAAATTTAAAAATAATTGCTCGCTGATGGTGGTGGTGGTTGAAAATCCGTTTCTATTTCACCCTACCACTGAAGGGGAAGAATTAAACTGAGGCATTCTTGAGGTGCAACTGACAGAAGGACATGTGCACTTGAAAGGAATTTAATTCCCAGGAGGTTTTTATTTTCTAATTTCCGTTTTTCTCTTGAGGACAATTGTGGCGTAGTAACTACTGATTTTTTTTTCCTCTTTGTGCAATGCATTGTGTAACTGCGCGGTAATGGGAATGCAAAAGAGAAACGTGAAGCTCTGTAATGAGGGTCATTGAGAATGCTGTTGTTGAGTTTTCCTACGATCATTTGGAAACGAATCGGCAATTAGAAAAATGGTAGTTGGAGACAGGTTGAGGTTCGCGGGGGAGTTTGAACTACATAATTTGTATCTTACAGTTGTAATTACCTAAAACTATGTGCGACTTGTGCATGAATGAGTTTTGTGCCCGACATGTCATTAGCGTTGCATACTTTTGTGATTTTGTTAGAGATGAAAAACCACCGAGGGGTAGGAGTCTTTTCTACCTACTCTGGCTCTGAAATGCATGCTTGCAGACTTGCCTTAAAAAACTACACTCGCTTTAGTGAGTCTCCTTTATTGTTGTCCATAAAATTCGTTAGTTTTTTAGCAGAACAAAAACGTCTGCGTAGTGGAAAACTTTATTAAGAATGTCTTCTGACAAAAATAGCACAAATTCCCATAAAAAAGCACTTAAAGTATGCAACTTTGTGGAACACCAGCCTTCGGTCCGCGTCGGTCGTTTCAAACCTACATAACTTGTTCGATCTATCTCAAGTTGGTGCACAAGTTGTCGTAAACAAATAAATACTTATCCACTGACAGAAATTTATTAGGGAGTCCATCAACTGTTCTTAAATTCGTTCCAAAATATTGCAAAATATTTTAAAAATATCTCCTAACGTTTTCGAGATGTTGAGTATTCCCCGAATTGCACAGAACATTTTGGTAAATCTTCTACGAAGCGTAATACCTCAAAATATGCTTCTAAACGAGCTCTAAAATGTTTGCAAAACCATCAAAAATTCGTACAAATTTTATGACATTTCATGAAGGCTGTACGAAAATAAAGAAGCGTGCTTAAATTGTTGCGAGTTTTTTACTGCAATGTGAGGAGAGTCGTGACTAAATATTTTCACTGAAAACTTGTTCTAAAATGTTTGAATAATCTCCCCAATTCTGGCACATGTGTTGACCAAATAAGCACAAAATTTATACAGATTAAAATGCTCGGAAAACTTCAGAAAATTCGTTCATATATCATGATGGAGGCTGTACGAAAATATTGAAGCTTTTTTTTAAATTCTGCCGAGTTTTTGTATGCAATGGAAATTTGAGACTACATGTGCCAGCGTTTGGTCATACAGGTTCTCAATGAAAACTTGTTCCAAATTGTCTGAAAAATCTTCCAAATTCTGCCAGAGTTTTGACCAAATTTGTACACACTTCATTCGGACTAAATGTAGACATATTTTGATCATGGTATCTCATTGAAATAGTGTTCCAAAATGTTTGAAAAATCTTCCGAATTCTGACAGAGTTTTGATCAAATTTGTACAATATTTATACAGATTAAAATGTTCAAAACACCGCTGAAAATTCGTACATATATCATGGAATTTGATGGAGGCTGTACGAAAATATTGAAGCTTGTTTAAAATGCTGGCGGGTTTTTTCTGTATTGGAAAGTTGTGACTAAATGTCCTAGCGTTTGGTCATACAAGTTCTCATTGAAATAGTATTCCAAAATGTTTGGAAAATCTCCCAAATTCTGGCAAAGTTTTAACTAAATTAGTACACACTTCCTACAGATTTTTGGAAATATCGGAATTTGTTTCAAAAAGTTGCTACTTCCCAAATAAAAAAAGGAAAAATTGCTTTTATCAAAGATTGTCAAATTTTATTCCAAATTTGCTTTAAAAAGTATCCCAGAATTTTTGGAATCAAAGAATGGAGCATCTGCCGTTGGTCGAAGTTCCTCCACTGCGTCTCGCAAAATGCTGTCAACCGCTTCTCTGGACAGGGTGTCTTAAAACGAATATTACGTCGCCTACATCCCATCCCTAACACTTGCAACCATCGTCACATCCATATCGAGATAAAATCGGTGCATCCCTCCACCTATTACAAAGCCAATTCCCCCCCATTACATTTCTCGTAAATATTACAGCATCCTTCCTCGCTGCCAAGTGGCCTACATTAAATCAGAGGTAAACTACCTTACTCCCGACAAGAACCGGACCTATTACGCAAATGCCACCGGATATCAGTGTATACGTCGTGCCCGTATATGCAATTGCAATTCCTGCCGTTTGGCCTAAATATTGTGTCAGCAAAACGACTTTACAATTATCCAGCAGCCCTTGCGTATGCACCACGCCTGGACGACACATTGGATGGGGGTGTAGCAAGCAACCATATCCAAGGCAAACACAGCCACTCCGGTGCCAACAAAAATTTGTGGAAATGTCTCGAATGTCCGCCAAACAGGATTACAATCGAATTGACCCACTTTGCCTGTTCGTATTTTCGGATTCATTGCCAAGAGGGGTTCGTCTTTTTTTTTCTCATCCCAAGAAGAACAGAAAATTGCGAAGGAAAAATCTATACTTATGTTTATTTGGTTATAATAAATTAATTTACTGCTATGAGATGGGCGGAAGGCTACAACTGGTGCGTTCAGTATTCAATTGTGACACACTTGGTCTTGAGGTATTCGTTGAGTGCCTCCTGGCCGAGGTCCTTGCCGAAGCCACTCTGTTTGAAGCCACCGAAGGGTGCACCAACGTCAGTCTTGTTGTAGACATTTACAAATACTGTACCGGCCTCAACGCGATCTGCGAAGGCGAGGGCTTTACCGATGTCGCGCGTGAAGACGCCCGAGGCGAGGCCGTATTCGGTGCGGTTGGCGCGCTTCATTACGGAATCGATGTCGGAACCATTGAATTTCGAGACAATCATGATGGGGCCGAACGATTCCTCGTTCGCAATGAACATGTGGTCCTCGACGTCGGTGAAGACTGTCGGCAGGAAGAAGAAGCCCTTGGTGTTGGGCACTTGCTTGCCACCGTAGACTAGGGTGGCTCCTTCCTTAACGCCTATTTCAGCGAATTCAATCAGCTTCTCAAAGTGAGCCCGGTGATTCTGCGGTCCGTGCGCTGTGGACCGGTTAAGCGGGTCGCCAATGGTCATTGTGCGAAGGTCCTTGACGACACGGCGAATGAACTCGTCGTGGATCTTGTCTTCCACAAAGAGCCGGCCAGCGGCAATACAGTTCTCGCCCTTGTTGAAGAACACCGAAGACATACCCTAGAGAGAGAGGAGAGAACAAGCCTTAGAACACAGTCTTGGGGGGGAAGGTTATTAGACAAACTTACATGCTTGACAGCCTTGTCAAGGTCACAGTCGGCGAAGATGACGAGTGGACTCTTGCCGCCCAACTCCAGGGAGCACTTTTTGATGTTCGAATCTGCGCAAGACTTCATAATGGTCTTCCCGATGGGTGTGGATCCGGTGAAGCCCAACTTCCTCACCAGGGGATGGTCGGCTATGGCCTGGCCAGCTTCGCCACCCCTGCCGGGTACTACGTTGATCACACCCGGTGGGAAGCCGGCTTTCACCGACAGTTCGGCGAACTTCAAAGCTGTCAGCGGGCTAACCTGGGCAGGCTTGATAATGCAGGTGTTGCCAGCTGCAATGCACGCAGCCATCTTCCACGACAGCATCATAAGTGGGTAGTTCCACGGAGTGATCAAGCCGCATACACTGAAAACAAAGGACACAGGTTAACCAAGGTTTGAACAGATCTAGAGGCCTGTGAACCTACCCAATGGGCTCTTTTTTTGTGAACGTGAGTACGTTGTTGGGTCTTGCTGGATTCACTGGGATCGTGCTGCCCTGAATTTTGTCGCACCAACCGGCATAGTACCGCCAAGCATCTATCGACATGCCCACGTGCGTCTTCAATGCCAGGGTGTACACTGCTCCTGAGTCGACTGCTTCAATGGTGGCCAGCTCCTCCTTGTGTTGCTCCATCAAGTCGGCCAACTTCAGCATGATCAGTCCTCGCTGCCTGGCTGAAACTTGTTTCCATGAGCCATGGAATGCCTTGTGAGCGGCTTGCACAGCTAGATCCACGTCCTTCTTCGAGGCGCAGGCCACTTTGCACAGCTCCTCGGCGTTGGTGGGGTTGACGATCTCCAAGGTACGCCTGCCCTCGGCATCGATAAACTTTCCGTCAATAAACATCTGAGTGGGCACCGGGATCTCCCGCTTGTTGGCGTGCATAACAAACCCGTCGAAGTACACCTTCATGTTGGAGCCCAAACTGCCCTGTCGCAGAGTTTTGACAATTTCCAAGAAGAACTCGTCAAACACCGGCGCCATGAAGACCGCCTCATTCTCGAGTGGCACATCGAAGGCGTCTTTGCATTCCTCAACCAGGCGAACCACATCCATGGAGCCCGCTCCCGAAGCAAAGAAATCAGTCTCGCCCTCAATGGGCGCCTTCAAAATCGAGTTCCAAATGCCGCGCAGAACCTCCTTCTTACTCAGCTCGTCCTCGGTTATGTCGGTGATTTGCTGTCCCTGAGCCTGGTTGAACCAATCACCAGCTGCGATCATCTTGGAGCCCTTCTTCACGCGTCTCACATTAACGAACGCGCCATCAGTTCCCTCAATAAGTAGACCGTCCTCATGGACATAGGCTGGCTTCTTCAAGCCCTTCAGTCGCAGCGAGCGACCCTGCACTGGCCCTGCCGAGTAGATGTGTGCGCCGAAGAGGCGTATCTTCTCCTCCACCCCATCGTCTCCCTCGACGACTGCGAGCGCCCCCGGCACCGAGTCCAAGCCGCGGATAAAGTTGAAAATCCTCTCCGCCGACTGGTTGAGATTAATCACTTGATTCTCCTCCTTGAACATGGCTGGGTCGTAGGTAGCGCCAATCTCGGTTTGGACTATTTTGGGCGCCACTCCACCGGCGACCAAATCGACGGCTTCCCGCATCGACTTGACACCCTCGGGGTACAGGAACCGTTTGTAAATCGTGTCCAAGGTATCTGTCGACTCCAGGGGGCATTGCTTTTGCAACAGAACTGGACCAGTGTCAAGGCCGTCATCGGCCCAGAAGATTGAAAACCCGGCAATGTCATCGCCTTCAATCATTGTCCAAGAGATGGCGCTGGCACCACGATGCCGGGGCAATATGGACGGATGATAGCAAATGCTGCCCAATTCTGCACCGTCGATCACCTCCATTGGAATGAATTGCGAACAATAGGGCAGGACGTTCAGCGTTGCTCCGATGGACTTGTATTTTTCCAAAACCTCTGGAATGGCAACGCCTTTCCGGCGCCATGATGCGAATTTGAAAACTGGAATATCGTAGCGTTTGGCTGTGGCGGCGAGAATGTCCTCGCGACTACCCTTGTCGGGAATGGTGAAAACTCCAGCGATGGTGTACTTCTTCTCGAGCAGGAGCTCCAAGACGTCGGCGGCGAAGTTGCTCTGGCCGATGATGGCGAGACGGAGGTTTGGCTGGAAGGGCAGAAATTTACTTTAGATATTTTTTTTTCAAATTGTTTAAGGTTGGAGGGTCAAAACCGAGCCCATTAGACTGTGCAAGAAGGAGAGGGACATTTTCCTAATGAAACTAGAGTTTTTGGAAAAAAAAGTGACAGGGGAAAGTTGGTTTTTGAGACATTGAAACCAATAATCAAGTTGCAATGAGATGAATGTCTCAAACAGTGTTTGAAATTGTGTTGAACCGCCATCTGTTGACCGTTTGTAGTAACCACTTGAAGTAAGAGATGGCGGTAGCGATACCATGGACAGAAAACCTTAAAAAGTCATTGTTTGAGGCATCAATAAAATAACAAATACTATAAACGTCATCGCCAGTGACAAGTACAAACTGTCAGACTGACATTTTCCCGTTCAAAACGCACACAAAAACAATCGAAAACACAAATCACTACAAGAAACAATTACAACACCCAGTGACAGGGCGATTGTATAACTTTTTTCTACGAAATTGTGTTTCAACCGCCATCTGTTGACCGTTTGTAGCAACCACATGAAGCAAGAGATGGCGATAGTGATACCCTGGACAGAAAACCTTCAAAAGTTATTGTTTGAGGTTCCAAAACATTGGTTTCCATGAAAACAAAACTAAATGCAATAAACGTCATCGCCAGTGACAAGTAAACTGTCAGACTGACATTTTCCCGTTCAAAACGCACACAAAAACAATCGAAAAACACAAATCACTGCAAGAAACAATTACAACACCCAGTGACAGGGCGATTGTATAACAAAAATGACACAAGCATGACAGATTACTTTTAATCGAGATGACAAACTGGATTTGCCTTTCCGTGAAACAACAGAAACGAATCGCAAGTGCTTGCTGCACCGCCAACCAATCTTCTCTACCGCATTCATCAAATGCAACATATGACTTGGGAAACAAAAAAGAAATATAAAAGAAAGGCACACAAAACACACAACAGACTAGGTACAAGTTGATGCTGATACTAACTGTCATTATGTCGTCGGGGCGGAAGATGTAATCACGGATTAATGAATTTAATTTTATATATTTTTTTTTTTGATTATTTTTTTCTTGCTGGTTATCACTTGTCTTATGCAATGTCTCTCACAAAATATTTGATTTCACTCGATGGCCAGTGTGCCAGATAGATCAGTCCCAAATGAAAACGTTTGTTAGATTGTGGCTAAGCATTGAACGGCGCCTTCTATTTATTCGTTTCCAACTGCTTTGAGAGGGGCTTGGGTGCATAGAAGAGGAAATTGAACTGATAATCATTGGGTTGTGATGGTGTTTGTTATATTATATTGATTATGTTGCACTGTTTAAGGTTTGTTATCAGTATTTTTCTTTTCGGGGGGGGATGTTAAGAGGTGCAGTGGCAGTTGGGTATATCTGATGACTTTTTTCGGGGTGACTTTCATTAAACTTTTACAATTTTTTCATAAACTGATTATTTATAAATTGTCTAAAAATTGCAGAGATAATTGGTCAACAGAAATCGTGTTCCGTAGGTCCCTGCCTATTTCATCATGGTTCAGGCTTAGTAGTATTTGTGTGAGTAGCATGAAGTAAGTCAATTGGCAGTCGTGTAAGCTTTTTGTAAATCGGTTTTGTTTATTGTTTACCTTTTACCGGTGTTCTGTCAATTCTAAGTGATGG
This sequence comes from Cheilosia pagana, assembly GCA_936431705.1. Lineage (NCBI taxonomy): Eukaryota > Metazoa > Arthropoda > Insecta > Diptera > Syrphidae > Cheilosia > Cheilosia pagana. The sequence continues at coordinate 3,471,178 of OW386169.1, forward strand.
TTTGCGTTTCGCGGGAAATAAAAATTGACCGGTGACTTGGGAGCAGTCAATAGGAACTTGAATTGCTTTTAGTTGACAAAAATGAGAAAGGTTTCGACTCGCTGTGAAATTGCACACACGTTTTTGAATTTGTTTGCTTTTTTGTGCATTAAAACTTAATGCAAACGAGTATTCATGCAGTGAGTTGGAGGTAAGCTTCTTCAAAACTGTCAAGGGGCACGCAAATTTCCATCACGTTTCGGAATATGAACGTGCAGTTTCTCGATACTTGGGACAGTCCTTATAACTATTTTTAGTGTCGACTTTAAGTGTTGCAAACTTCATCCCGAAAGAACCAAATCACATCTTAAGTTTTTTTTTTCCACTGCGCCACCTCTCGCGAACGTTTGACAAACATCCGAGAGTAAAAACTGTCACGAAAGAGCTTCTCATTTGACCGTTTGGACTCTGCGTAAAATTGTAGATCCCTTCCATTCGTCCCAAAAATTAAAAACCCACACAAAACGGAATGGTTGTGAGAAGCTAGGCCTTGGGTCCCATAGACCTGTCGCGCCAAACTATTTATTTATTTATTTTATAGTCGGTGTCGAACATGGAAGCAGCACACTTTTTTCGTTTTAGCCACAAAATCTAAACCTTAGCCTAGATGTATCTAACTTTATGACCATTATCTCGATTTCTTTACAAATATTTAAAAAGAGTTACTGTTGTTGAAATATGTCAATACAAGTTGTCATTTCTATCTCTCATAAAACGAGGCAAATTTCTTTTATCTTATTCGCAGCTACACTGTAAGAAATAAAAGTTGTGAAAGTGTATTGAATCATCATTTAAAGATGTGATATTTTACACACAATCTGTTGAAAAATCTGTTGCTTTTACAAAAATTAACACAATTCTTGTGTTGACTAATTTTAAGTTCACATTTAAGAGTGAACAGCCTTTTGTGATTGCAAAATACAGATTAGTACAGCGATATCAAAAGCGATTTTAGGAAATAATGGCTTAAACGGCTTGAAACGAATTTGCCCAGAGCAACAGCAACTTTGACGTTAGATCTAAATTGCAAATTCTAATTTTTTTCAAAGAAGAAGATTTTTGTTCGCCGGCAAGTTCATCTTTGTGCACGTGGAATAGAAGAATCGCCGGTGATTCGCCTAAGCTGTTGCGGAAGAATATCTGTAGAAAGTTAGTGAATTAGCGTACCAGATATTTTTTTAAAGACATTTTTAAGTAAAAACTTAATTATTTAGTACCTTGGAATATAAATTTTTTTTATTTTACTACATTATTTTGCCAAAATCTACTACATTTCGCATAAAGTGAAACAACGTTTGGGATCCATCTTTAAGAAGAACGGTGTCATCCATTTGATGTTTTAGACGGAACTTAACGAAACCGCAACAAATAACTTTGAGGCAGTCTTCTTTTTACGATTTGAGATCTAGATTAATTCTGTACATAACTAGTTCAACTATAGTTTATGTAAAAAATGTATTGTTTCATTTGTATCTCTCCCTCTCATTCTTATTTGCTGAACAGAGAAAATTCCAGATGCATTTTTTTCATACTCCCAATTTTTATAAAAAAAAAATGCATTAACCGGCTTTTCCTACAAAGTGGCATCACTGCCCCCATAAATGCAAAACTACTACCGATATCGTATATCTTATACTAATCGTCCGCTTTCCAGTTTTAACCAGATTTACTTTTTTCGACAACAGGTGTAAATGAACCGCACCAATAAATAAGTACTAAAAATAGATTTATTGGCCCGCAGTGGGTAGAGGTAGGTGAATTCTTGTTTGATTTATAAATTAGTATTAGATGATAATTATAATATTATTCGAATGCCAAATGTCAGTTCAATAACAAACTTTCTGTGGACTATTGACATGCATTGTTATAATGGAAAAGAAAATAGCAACACCGCCAAGCCGAATGAGAGTTTGTTGTTATATAAGTTGCGTGTGGTGGGTTAACAATGTGTATGACATTTAGAAGATGCCATTGAATTGTCGTAAACAATTTAAAATAATAATATTTAAATAATGAATACAAATTCATTCATGTCATAAGCTGATGCTGTAAATTTATCAACTGAATGACAGCGGTCGTTAACATGTAAACTGACAGCAGATTTCTTGCATACTCCTACAAATGTCTACTCCACGTCACCGAGTGAGCATTTTCCCGATTTAGTTCACTCAATTATTCATTTAGCGGACAAGTAACGCCATGGTACCATAATAATTATCTGCACGGGTGTGAATGAACATCTGGTTGTCACTTCTCGATGAAATACATTTTGATGACAGCTCTGTCATGTGGATTATTTATTTTTATTATCAAGTGTAAACAGGTAACAAGAGAAAACAAAATTCGAAATACATTGTCAATGCAAAAGCGGTGATGGATAAATAAACAAATTCATCTCGAGTTTGACTATAAATTAAGCGGGAATTAGTAGAATGCTAACACTGTACAAAAATTGATTTTCTGTGCCAAGATCAACAAGAAGTTTCTATGCGATGGACGAAAACAAATTAGAGTGTTGGCCGATTTGATTATTTCATAAGCGCGTGGCGCTATCTTCACCGTGTTCACAGGAAACCAATGTCAGTTTGGACGGATTTTGCATTGTCATCCTTCAAACTCAAAACTTGCTTATCTTTTAAACAAAAAAAAAACCCTTATCGGTGCTGTTTACTTAACATTCCTTTAATGTGTTTATTGAACGGCTACCAAAATCGATCAGCAAGTGCTGCGCTGTTTCAACTGACGATGGTGCAATAGCCGACTTAAACATCATCAGTTGTTATCGCTAGAGCTAGAGCTCGACCCGCTTCCTCTGTCAACGCGTAGATACACCATAATCGGCATCAAGGTCAAACTTGTAGTGTTCCGTCAACAATTACGCATGGATACACCACAATCGATAACTTTGCGCCAATCGCCCCTACGTGACCAAAAAATCGGTCAAAAATAAAAATTTTAAAAGTTCACAACCGCCAAACGTTGGAACTGGTATTTTTCCAGATTTCTCACTCAAAATAGTCCCATTTAGATAACGCAATCTAAAATAACCGTCAATAAACAACTGTTTTTCGAACATCGAACCAGTTTCGTCTGGTTTCGCGTTTAATTGACCAGTCGATCAACCGGATTCTACGTTCGATAAGTCAATTTTTCCAATCGCATAGGTCAAGCCCCGACTAGACAGTGCGACTTGCCTTTCTGCGAAGCATTACAAACATGTAAAGCGAATGGCCGTGTTAGAAATAACAACCCCATCGCACTCACCCCCAAAATCAGCACTCGCCTGTGTGTGTAATCGGTGCGATAACATTTGGACAAACAAAAATTAATTTCACATTCGTTCACGCAATCGAACGCTGTTCGGATGTGTTCTTGTGGAGTGGACTCGATTCGAAAACCACTCGAAACTGGATTTTCGAATGAAAATAGAAATATTGGATTCTAATCTCTCTGTTTTCCAGGGTTCAATGGGTGTTATCAAATTTGGATCGTTCCGATTCCAGATTGAAGCGGTTTGCGCGCTTTGTCTTGTTTGGTTAGCACTTATCACCGAGTGGGTCAGATTTGACATAAGCCTTGTGGTAAACAAATGCACTGAAGTTGTCGAGAAAAGGGCCACGTGCCTGAAGGTTGAACAATTTTGCACAAAGCATGAGCGGTGCTATGCTAGTTTTGTGGGTCCTAAAATAGAGCGACTACTGTTTGCTTGGGGAAAAGTTCTTTAAAAACAACGTGACTCAACTGGATTTGGTCGTTTCCTTATCTAATCGCTGAGAAACCAAAAATATACATGCCTCCCAGGAGGCATGCCTTCAAAAGATGATAGATACCTACAGCTTAACCTTGCGCTTTGTAAAGTTTTGCTTATCAGAAAGATGATGGCTCATGGAAACAACAGAGAGTGTAAACTGGGCGGGGATTTAGTTAAAATCACACCATAAGTTAATTCGGGGATTGGAAATGGTTTTGATTCTGTTTTTAAAATTTAATTGAGTTGGTCGAACAACAATGATAACAAGGGGCTTTCAAGCTAATCGGGTTTTAACTGGTTTTCTATTTTTCAGATTGATTAAAGTGGTTGTAAACTTTAACCCGACATTTGTTTGACTTATGGCCATGGGAACTTGTATAATATTGTTGAGGGTTGTTGAGATTCAAGTCTTTTTTTATACTGGTTTAAAAAACATTCCTCTTGAGATACTACTCTGTTTGGGAAGATGGCTTATTTCTCTACCGAGATTGTAGGTTAAATTTGTGTTAATGTCTTATCACCGCGAAAAAAGGAGGCGACAGCAATCGTCTTTATTTATCCCACTTTGGGAGGTTTTTTCTTTTGCCTATCTCATCGCAATAGAGGTGACTGTGGTACTGGTACTCATTTGGAAGATGTGTAACGATATTATAATCCCAATTGCATACCAAAAAACGAGCCACACCCTAAGACATATGAGTTAATAGCACTTTTTCAAAAATCATTGCATACCTTGAGGCTGGTTTGGAATGGAAATCAGCGAAAGGGTCACTCTTATGATAGGCCAAACCTCTGGAACCATTCCTACAATCCCATTCTTCATATGGAGAGTTCTGCAGATGCCTTTCTGAGAGCTAGAAGTTCTCGCATGAAAAACTAGTCCTCCTAAAGCTTGTTCCCAACCTTGACCCAACTGACTGTCTTTTTATTAACACAACTGCCGTCATTTATTTATTTTTTCAAATTTTATTTCAAGAACAACTCAAACTAATATTCAAACTCTGAGTCTCCCCCCCTTCTGGTTCATCAAAAATCAAAGCTACCCAACAAAGTCCATTTGCTTGCAACGGCGACAAATCAAATCGGTTGTTCCACCACAGAAAACGATGCTCTCTCTCCGCCATTTCCCTTGTCTGTGGTCACCCACCCATCTGGACTGACCGCGCCCTTCTCCATCCCCTCAGTGCAAACCACTGCATCACTCTCGTTACACAATCCCATAACTTTATGGTTGAAATCAATTGTCTGTTCGTTACTCTCCCCGTGACAGTTGTCCTCCACCTCGTCCAACTCCATCCCATCACTGGATGTACTCGACTCATTTCCATAAACTGCCGACAAGTAGGGTATCTTTCTTATTTTCGTATCACTTGCATGCTGTTCGATGTCACCATCATCATCGTCATCATCGTCAGGTTCATCCTCTGACAGTGCCGTCCCATAATCATCATCAGAATCACTGTCGTTACAGTTTGCCTGAGTGGTGCTTACACCGCAGCTAGTGTACTTTGATGACGATGTTGGTGGCAGTGGTAACTCCTCCGAAGCGCCAGTTGACCGCTTAACAACCATCAAACGTCCATCGACTACCTCCAGATTATCGTCGTAGTTATCCTTTTGGGCGTAGACTTGATCAATCATCTGTGAGACTCTAGCACGTTGCTCTCGATTCATTTCCTCAACTTGACGGTTGATTTGGTCGCTGCTTTGGGTGGAGAAGTCCCTTGTCCGCGCATAGGTGGTGAGATATCGTGTGGTAGTGAGGTTCTCTGCAACTTTGTTGAATGAACTGAGGACTTCGCGGATGGTGGGGGGTGGCTTCGATTCGTCATTAGCGTCATTTGATGGCAGGTCTGCTGCTTCTGTGTGATTGGGGTGAATTACGACTTCCTTTTCGTTGGTTTTTGTCAAAATTTGTTCCAGAAGAGCGGAAGCTTCTACGTCTTCTTCTGGAGTTTGGGTTCGATTCGTGGTTTCTTCAACGCTCTCATCGTTTGGTGGTTCAGTAGTTCCGCGAGCAGCTGCTAAGGTTCTCTCCCACCAGGAGTCGCTTGAAGACATGTTGTCACCAATCATAACTGGACCACTATCAAGCTCACTTAGTGTGACAGTCCGATTTCTCGGTGGTGACCTTGTCGAAACCGAAGTTTCGGAGCTATCTTTCAAAAGCTTCTCTTGGGTTAGGTTAGCGACTTTCTTGGGAATATTGCAGCCTTCAAGGCGTGAAAAATGTTTATTATCAAAAACTTCTTCATACGGACTGGAACATGAAAACGAGTTCTGCAGCCCTGAGCCAAAAGACTTGTCCTTACCTTCGCCAAGCCATGCTTCTATATTTTCTGAATCTTCATTCACTGTTTCCAGTGTCTCTTCTTCTTCAATTTTGTTTAGAATACACTGCAGCAAATCATCTTCTTCGAAAGTCTTGTCTTCATTTAGCCCCAGCTCTGTGTTGTACATTGAAGATAGTGACTCCTCGTCATCCTCAATGCTTTGTTTATAAATGTACTCTTGCTTCCCAACCCAGTCTTCAATTTCATCATCATCTTCAACTTTGTACACTTGCTTCCCAACCCAGTCTTCATCTTCATCATCACCTTCAACTTTGTACACTTGCTTCACAACCCAGTCTTCAGCTTCATCATCATCTTCTAATGGCAACATTTCTCTCTCTTCTTTTTCAAATGTTGCCAACAAATCTTGTAGACTAACCTTCTTATGAAAAGCCCTGTCTTCATCTTTGTCAAGCCAATAATTTAGTTCTTCTGACGGTGACTTCGGCTCTTCATGTAAGATCTCGTCTTTATCGTTCCCAGCAAACGGTTTTCCATCTTCTATTTCTTCCAAACATATTTCCGTTGATGACTTGTCGTATTCTGCCTCTGTTGATATCTTCAAAATGTATTCTAACAAAGACGAACCATCGCTTTGGTAGGATTTTTCCGATGAAGACTTCTCACCAACTGCCTCTGTAGATGCTGAGTCTTCAGTCCTCCCGCTTGAGACTTCTTCTTCAATTTTCTCCATAAACGGCTCCTGGTTGGACGTTTCTAAACTTAGCTCTAACCAACTTGAAGCATCGAGTTCATCGAACGTCTCCCTCGGTGTCAATTCCTCATCCGAGTTTTCGACAAACAAACTTGAGCTCAAAGTGTTTGCTTTGCTAGATTGTGGGGAACTATCAGTTGTTTTGTTTTTATCTTCATTGGCTTTGTTTGCTTCGTTCTTCATGAGGTCTGTTAAAATCATATCTTGCCAAGCGGAGTCGTCCTGCTCTTCATTTTGCGGTTGTTTCGACTGAACATATTCTAGAGATGGTAAACCTTCAAACGACATTTTTTCTGAGTCATCAACTGAGTTCAAAATATTGAAGCAACCCGAATCTTCAACTTCAGAGACTGCTTGCATATTTTCGCCATTAGAAGTTTCGAACTCACTCAAATTTCGATCCGTCTCCAAGGTCCGGCTTGAGTGTTGCGTATCAATTTCAAATGTTTGTAAGTCTTCTTCTTCTTCAGTTATGGAAGGAAGACTAAGCTCCGAATCGCCAAATTGAGACTCCGAAGATATGTTAAATGGAAACTTTTCAGTAAGCACTACATCTGTGACCCTGTTTTTGTCTTCTTCCAAATCTTCTTCTTCTTTATATTCTTCTTTCAAATTGGAATCCTTCGAGCGTTCTTCATTCAGCATATATTCCGAACTTTTGTCTACATTGTCAAAGATATCCACAATATCGGCATCATTTGAAGATGCGTTGGAAGTAAGCGAAGAATCTGATGTCAAAGTTGTGACCAATGTCGAAGACTCGTTCGAAACCATCGCCACTAAGTTTGGTGGCGAAGGCTTAGTAAGACAGTCTTCATTATCAAAAATTAATTGAGTTGCTTCTTCAAAGGCTGTAGGTTCTATCTTAAGCCTGGCTTCTTCATCATGCAATTCGGCAACCTTTGACATATTAGGTGATTCACCAGAAATGACCAAGTCTTTTTCTTCATTAGGTCCTTTCACCTGCTCGTCAAGGTCTTGTGACTGAATATTACCACTTTTATCTTCAATGGCTGTGTGGCCGCAATCAACTACAGATTCATCGAATCCATCAGTAGTCTTTAACACGCTACCTTCCGAGTCAGAACTCTCCGACGAAGATGATTCCGAGGTCTTTAGTTCCGCGTCAGGTTTGCTATCTTCATTTTGATCCACTCCGGTTATTTCCAAGTCAGCGTTTACAATCTTCCCCGGTATCTTTCTTAGCTTTTTAGGTTTACTATCCTCCTCTTCGTCATCTGTTGATTCCAAGAGTTGCACATCGCCGCCACCCTGCTTTTGTCGAAGACGTAAGGTAGCTGTTGATAGTTATATAGTTAGTTTTATATATTTTTTTCTCTTGGAGGCCTACCATTAACGCTATCTCGGATCTTCTTGCGGTCCTCCCTCACCCAACGCTCATTTTCTCTTCGTTCTTCTTCATATCCACCACGCTTCCTTAAAAAAACAGAAGCAAATTTTAAAATTGTATTTATGGTTTTCCAAAATCGAACTCACCAGGCTTCAGCACAGGCTCGGTCCTTTGGAAATACAGGTCGGCTATCTAAGTAGGTTAGGTTTTTCTGCAAATAGTTGAACGCTTGCATCTTTTTACATATAGATTATCTTAAATAGCTTACGCATTCTAAAATCAAAGTCTTCCTGTACTGCGGCACTTGGCTTACCACAGGGTTACCCTGTAGCACCAGTACTCTTAGTTCTGGCATGTTTGCAAAAATCTATAAAAAAAAAACAAATAAAGTCCTGATTTTAAGACCGATAGACTCACCTTCACGACCAAAATGTCATCGATGCGATTGTGTGACAAATCCAACGACCACAAATTGCTGCAGTTTACCAACTCGCGCAGCCCTTCACTATTTCTCAAGTAGTTGCGTGACAAATTCAAAGTCGACAACACTGGCAGCACATCGACGCCACAATTTTCGATCCTTGTTATATGATTACTCGCCAGATTCAATGTGTCCAATACGAGACAAGCCTGGAGGTTTTCGATTTTCTTGATCAGGTTGTTCTGAAGAAACAGACACTTGAGCTCTCGTTGACAGTCGAGGCCTTGAATCTCAGAGATGGCGTTGCTCTCCAGCCACAGACATTTCAGCCCCGTGTATTCATCGAGGTTTTCAATGGCTTGGAAACCTTTGTTTTAAAACAGTTTAACAAATTTGAGAATCTGAATCGATGGTCAAAACTCACCCTGGTAATGAAGATAGAGTTGGTCATTTAGGTGCGGTGTTTGATAGAGCTTGTGCTTCTTGCATAGCTCCTTGAGTCGGGTCTTTGTTATCTTGTTGAGGCCGAGTACCTCTTTGTTGCTCATTGTTTTCTGTTTTTAGTTTCCCCGATTTAATTTTGTTTGTTGTTTGATGATTTGAAAGCGAATAGCTGCTTATCGATTAAACAAAGTTGTTTTCGGTTGTTCTTGAGTAGATAATTGGTTGCCATGGGAAGAGTGGTTTGCTTATGGAAAACATTCTCTTAAATCTTATGAGTGATTTTATTCAATTTGTAGTTGGATTATCGTCCAAGTTTGACCACGTAATTCTATTGCAATTATTACAAATTTGAGCCTAAAACTATGCACCATTTTTGTGCATAAGAATTCACTAGAGTCAGGAATACGTTCGACTTAAAACACATGCTAAAAGCTTTCATTCTTTATTTATATTTTTCGTAACAATATTTTACAAATTATGAAGCTCATTATTTAAAAAGCGCTCCTTTGGGCTTCAACTCGTTCCAATACAATTCCTGGTGAGTTTCGACTTCCACCTTTCGTCTAAGTCGATTTTTGTAACACTCCACCAAACACTTCCACCACAATGTGAACCACTTTCCGCTTACAAAGTATATTACTTCAATGATGGCCACAATGCTGAAACCGTACATTATTCCGCAAATACCGCCATAGCGACCTGCAAAATCTAAACCCTTTAGAATGAGGCTTTAAACTTAATCGATACCCACCCAAAAGAACTACCCAATCACCGCTAATGTCATGAGTCTTGATTTGCGAAAATGCAGACTTGTAGAACAGTTTAATCACCGTCGTCGGGATTGATGAGTTCAAGCCATCTCTGAAAGAAACCGACTTTTAGTTGACGCACTCACAAAAAAACTCTGAACTTACAAAACGCCAACACTGTAATTTCCGCCGTCGTGTGGCAAATTTAACGGCTTCGAGTTGAGATTTATCTTGTACCGCAGGACACTGCAACTCGGTAGACATTCACTGCAGACCTCCAATTTGGACGGCGCCTGTGCGTTCTCCGACACATAATCAAATAAGCTGTATTGCCACCAACTGGCCTTCCAAAGAGCAAGGCATGGCAAATCCAGCAGAACGCAGTACGATGCATTGTATGAGATATCTGGCAGCACCGGAATTATACAGCCACAGTGACTTATCACGCTACGAATGCGACAATCAAGCATACACTCACTGAAGGAGTAGTGCTCGCTGAAAGAGTTGGATACGATTTTAGAATTTTTCAAAAGTCCGCTTGCTATAAATCCTTACCGCTTCAACAGCTGCTGACCTTCGTCCAGAAAGTAGCAATGTCTTGATTTCGATGAAAACTGTCTCATTCTCGGTGAGCCCTCTAGTAAGTCGGGTACAATAGATATTTCATGTTCCTCGTTGTGGCCCACAATGGCGGTGGTTACGCTGCCCGTCTCGGTGTCCGGATAGTCGTCGGGATAGAAAAGGACGGTCTAAGTGGAGAGGTGTAAAGTGATTCTGTGGGCTGTGAAAAAGACTGACTCACCCGGTAGCCATCACATGGATACGCCTTCAGTGCATGGTCTTCGATGTCGTCTTGTATAACCATTTGAATCGAGGAACGTATGCCAGATGTGTCTACCTGAATACTGCGGGTATGCGTATTGATCTCATCGATGTCGGTGAGTTCGCTTCTGAAAATTTGAGAAATTTTATGCCGGAGCGTTGGTCAGTTTCTTTTGGAGAAGGATCTTTTTGAAAGCATTCCACTAACTTAATCAGTATTTCTTCGTGCGGGGTGTTTCACTTTTCGTTACGTTGCTTCATATTTAGTCCCTTCTGGTAGGACTTAAAAGTTAGATGCAAAGGAAATTTTTAGGCTATGCAGACAGTATGAAAACACAACGAAAATTTAAACACTGCGACGCCATTTCCTACCAGTCCCTATGAGTGTAACGAATATTGAAACGCACCAAACTTGCCTTACTTTAGTAGTGTTCCCTGCGCTCTTTCAATCTAACCTATTCACCATCTTTATGTGCAATTTCATAGACACAGAGAAGGAACATTTTAAGGTCAATTAGGTTAATCAAAACCGTAACGAAAAATGAAACAAAGCTTCACTAACGCTTGTCTGAAAGTAAGAGCCTAGGAAATATTGAAGCACGTGAAACTCACTTCACTGTTGGGTTAATGAGTTAGAAGTGAGGCGCGGAAATTGCGTTTCACTTTTCGTTACGTCTATGTTACCCACCATCTGACCTACACATGACACTTTCAAAAGTATTCAAACCTTAGTTTCTGTGTGAAAAAGTGTCTCTTTTCATTTTAGAAACTAATTTCAATGATTGTAAGATTTTTATTAAGCTTAGTTTACAACTCTGCCATTAACAAAACTTCCCGTATTGATATTGATATTTATCCAGTCTTCTTGTCTCTGTAGGCTTTCGACTGATTTTTTTTGGAATTAGATCCTATTCCTCCCCCTTAATTTTCTGTCAAACGAAACACACAGGCTATCTGCCTTTGAGCTTCCTCAAAAAAGTGTGCTAAGCTTCCCTCAATCTCAAACCCCCCATTTAACTTCCGAAGAAAAATAACCCACTCCATTGGCACTTACTGATCCATGGCATATCGCGTCCGTCTATAGTTCATAATACAGCAAGGTCCTGCAGCTGTTATCCTCATAGAGAACACTTCTCTGCAATTGACTGGATTGTAATCCCCATGATAGCAGCGCAAAATTTGATGTTTGCACTTGGGTGCCAGCGCCCGCAGTATATCCCGCGTTGGATAGCTCTCATTGCCGAACTTGAAGGCCAACAATTCGTGCAAATTCTGAAGCTTCTCATCGATCGTAGCGTGTTTGTCGATGGGATGCAGCAAGAACCCACTGAATGCGAGTAGGCTGTCAGCAATGTCGTCTGCCGAGTTGCCTGCCAAATTCGGGTGATGGCGCTCTTGAAACGCGTATCTTAAATTTATTGCAAACAAAATAAATAAATGAATGTAAATATGACCAATTCACAGTTGATATATTAAAGGTTTGTGTATCGGTTAAGTCGGTGTATTTGGTTGTGGCATTGGGTGTATAGTTGAGCTTTTTAAAGTGTCACGGTTTGAGAAGTACAACAGCGCATTCACGACTATGGAAGTTTGAAAATTTACTGTCGTTTTTAAATGTTTTCTAAGTGCGATTTTATACACTATTTGGGGGCAGGCTGTTTTCGAAATTAAGAAGAACCTACCACTTAAATATGAATGTTTACTTATTTGTATTATTTTTTCTCCTTTCAGGTATGTTACCAAAAAATAAAAATAAATTGATTCTGTGAGTATTTAAAAAACAAATTATTAAGATACCTTTGACTTAAAAAATCTTTCTTCAAAAAACTATCGAAAATTTATAAAAAAATGGTCATTTTCGAAAATATTTTAAAGTTTTCGAAAAGCCCTGTTTCTAATATGAAACCTCCTTGCAACCTTTTGACACTTTAAGCGCCCTAAGCAAAACTGATGACACAAAATGAGTGACGTTTCTACTGTCTTGTTCAAACATTCTTCTTTTCAAACTTTATTTTTACACATTTAAATTGCTTTTGACTTTACTGCGAAGAGATAAATGAGTGTGAGTTGCATTTTCCTCCATTGTGACCTTGTAAAATGTACAAGTCCTGCGGTTTATTTTTAAAAATTACGGGGTAAAAGTTGTCAGTCTATTTGTGATCGTTTAACTTCCGAACGGGCCTTACTAATCACCCCTATTACAGAATCCTATGAATGGTTTGCGGATGGCTTTCGACAATTTTTTTCAGTTTTTTCTTCATAGAATCTGCTGTAAAAAGTGTAAGAATGTCGGTAACGTAGTTTGAATTTTTTTTAATTATGAAATGCGCAGCCAATCCGAACTCCATATAACTTTTGACATTTTAAATCCGCCAATCCTGCAATCGCGACTTCAGGAAACAATTAGACACAACAAGGAAATGGGGAGACTTGTTTCTGACAAAAGAAATGATAAGGAAGTGTTCCGAATCGGCAATGTTGTTGATAATTATATTTATCGGGGATGCGAATGGACTGTGGATCGAATCAACTCCTCGGGAATACATTTTTGTGGATTCTCAACCGACACGAACAGTCATTTTTAACCTTATTTATTCTGTAGGTCACAATAAGCAATTTTGCATGGAAAGTTTCGCCATTGTGAATTCGGAAAAATTTTGCCGGGGCACTAAAAACGATTTTTAGTATCGCGGAACTACTTTACCGATTGGAGACATATTAAAACAATATAATTTGTCTTGTTGAATCGATGGTTCATAGGATCTGCTATGTTGTCGAAAACATTACGATTGAAAAGTACTTCCTTCAAGGCGACCTTCACGGCGAAAGGCCACTCAAAGTCCGTCAAAAAAGTACTTCAAATTTGACGCTATCAGCCCTAATCAGCTTTTTTTATGAAACCCATAAAAATGGATTACCTGGACAAATCTACACGCGGTATTTAATCCACCAAAAAAGATTAAACCTCCAATCTAATCAGAATCTTGTCCGATTCTATCGAAAACAGCCATGTGCCATAAAGAAAAGAATGTACAAAGAAGCAAAAACAGTTAGAAACAGTTTTTTTTTATTGAAAATCAACCTTAAGTCTATCTACCAATGCCAGCTTCCCTGACCATCGCTATCAATGAATCCAAGGACTCCTCCGCAGTTGGTATAATCTGATTAGCGGGCAACCGGAAACCGTACCAAATATTCAGACTAGAAGGTCTAAGCTCGAAGCAGAACGCCAACCGCACTCCTGCCTTTCCATAGGCCCAATCCACACTGGCCCCAGCAGCTGGATAAATGGCATCGTGAATATTCCCGCCAGTATACTTGGTTCCATACCTCTTGCCAATGGCTTCGACCGAAACATTGAAGATCCTATTCAGCTCGCCATAGTTCTTGGGCAACTCCCCGGTGTGTCCATAGGGGAAGAGCAACAGCTGGGAATAGGAATGATATGAAACGTACAGCAGCAGCTTACCCTCCAAACTAGCAATGTACTCGGCCAGGCTCTTGGTTTCGATTTCTGAGAACGGAGCTGGTCCGGCGAAGGTGTCCGAGCAAGAACTATTGCTTGCGCCAACTTCGTTCCAATGAAAGTCCCAATTGCGGTTCGGATCAACACCAAAGCACTCTCCCTGCGGGCTGCGGGTCTTTCGCCACAAACGATTGGTTGTATGGGTGTAGACAAAGCCATCAGGGTTCGCATGTGGAACAATGTACCAGTCGAAGTTTTCAGCAATTAACCTCACATTGGGATCTTCACTTGTCAGCAACTGGTTGGTCATGTAGGTCACTGTCGCTGGACCGATCCATTCGCGAGCATGCATGCCGCCTTCAATGAACACACCCTTGTTGCCTTCCTTGTAGGAGATCTTGATTCCTAGAATCTTGCGACCTTCGTAAGTTTTGCCCGCCTCGATGAGTTGCACCTGTTTCGGGAATTTCTCGACCAAGCTCTCAAGCCAACTGTAGGTCACATTCAGTTCGTAGTACTGCTCCCAGTTGTAGTCCTCCAATTTGGCCAGAGTTCTAGTGGCGACTTGTTCGGGCTCCAATTTGCTTTGGGCATTCTCATCCATCAGCTGATGGCTAATGTTATGACCGTCGAGTGTTTGCAAAAAGTCGGTCACTTCGTTGGGTCCAACCATCACAAAGAGTTGGCGATTCAAGTGATTAGCCCCATCGAGGAAGAGAATATTGTTACTGATGTCATCGAAGCGCTTCAACACGGAGAGTTGTAACTCATTCGTAGCGGTCACTTTATAAACGCGATAGTTATCGTAACGTAAAAGTTCGCCACTGGCCACAGCCAGGCACGCCACTAGGAAAATTAACACGCGCGACATGGCGTTTAGTTTAAGAATGCCAAGCGATAGAGTAGATTAAGAGACTTATATAGTGGTGAAGTGGATTGAGTCTAGGAATGCGCGGAAACGTAGTAATGAAGTTGGCATATGACAGTGGTGATGGAAAGTCTTGCGTCAAAAATTAATAAAATAAAATTAAATGAATTTAAACAGACCTCTTTGAATGGCCGCTATAAAAATCTTAAATCCGATAGTTTGACAGATGGCTGGGTACTGGCAATCATTTTCAGTGTCCAGGCTAATTTTTACAAAATTTTTCGAAAAATATGTTCTATTGTGATCTACAACATATTTTTACCATCACCGCCTTAATTGTTTTTGACAGTAGAACTGAAAGAAATACCCAGAATCGAAGACTAACAACAAGTTCAAGTCTTCGCTTTATATTTACAAAAACTCAGAATTGCAAAATTTGTTATAAAAAATGTAGCTATTGTGAACTGTACGTTGTAAAACATGAACTGGCCTTAGAAGCCAATTTATATTGATTTTTAAACACGATTTGTATATTTTGTACCCACCTTTTAGTTTGAAAATTCTGTTTGGGCAATTGTGACGTAATTGTCTCTTGAACAAGTAGTAAGTGTCGCAAATTTAGTAGGCGCTAAGCGCCATTTGAATTTTTTAACGTAGGTATATTTGCAAGGTATTTACAAGCGGCGGTACCAATAATCATTTTCAGTGTCCAGGCTAAATTTTTCGAGCTCACAATGGCGGAATTTTCCATACAAAATTTTGTATTGTGACCTAGAAAATATATAAGGTGAAGGTAGGACAGGAGTCTTTCAGACTGTCTCAACTGATTTCTTCTGCATCGCACGACTGTAATTCCAGAGAATTTATTTTACTTTCTCACCGCCAATACGATTCCATTCCAGTGGCTTTCAACTACAATTCAAATGCCTGAGGTGTTCATTGCTTACTAATCGGACAATGTGCTGCCAAACTAACTGTTATCGCAAGCAAACTAAAGGAGCGACATTTTACATTCGATACAAGTAGTTAAGTCAAGGCGCCAGATACATGCTAGTAATTTAGATACGACTCGACTGCGTGGTTGTCTGACACGGGTTTGATTTGTATCTAATAATTTTGTGTTCTACAAATCTATATCCAAGTGTAGCGAATGAGACTTGTAGTTGAAGATCTTCGAGAAGCAGGTCGGTTATCTAATCTATCAGCGGTTGAGAGTAGATACTTGAAAAAATAGGGTTTGTGGCACTTGTGTCTAGCGCTGCAGACATTGTTTACGTAAAGTCTTCAGAAATGAGCTCCAACTCGAGGTAGATACAGCGTGGAGGTATGTACGAACGATTCGTTGTACATCTGGAAGCGAACAAGTTAAAAAATGCAACTACACTTGTGGAATAATAATTATTTGCGAAGAGGCAGTTTTAGATGTTTGGGTGAATCTGAATAAAAGAAAATGATTTTGTATACAATTTTTGCTTTTTTATGTAGAGAGGATACTGCGCAGTTATAGGTAGGCTGTAGGCAGTCATTGGAAGCTGAAAAGCTGGTTCTATTTTGTGCAGAATTCGTTTTGTTAAGGGACACTGCGGTTAGTATGTTGGATAACTGAGCGTGGAGGCAGAAATTGTATCTTTTGATGTTTTTTCACGGCGCCACCTTTCGCTAACGCCTGACAGACATCCTGAGAAACCCTCTTAATGCATCCGCTTGGATTCGGAATAAACATTTTATTTCCTTTATATTTTATTTATTTGTTTAAGTTGTTGACTTGCTCAGAATCAGCCTGTAGGTATGCAGCGATTTTGAATAAATTGTTTAAAACTGCTTATTTTGAATTATTTCTCGACATTTGTTTAGCTCGGCGCGCTCCTGAAAGTGAAAGGAGTATTATGAGATAATCCTACCAAAAGGCGCTTAGAATATTATCTGCTCCCAAGTTACTAAAGATATAACTTTTATTTGCTTTTTACTCAGAAAAATGTTGACGGTGGCAGAGAAAGGAAAAATCTGGTTCTCTTAGGTAGAGCTATAAAAATAAGTGCAACTCTATCAGAAGTTTCTCAATGAATGGATCGTCCGATAGATTTCATTGTCCTTTGGATGATCAAAACCTTTAACAGGAAAAAGTTCAAAGCCATTTCAGTCTTAAAAACGCGCTATTCTGCGACTAAGGATAAGGACGCCTTACACAATCAAAAGAACGAGCTGCATTGCCACGTTTGTAGACACAAATTGAAAGCAACAAACACTCTGACGTCTCAAGTGTCCGCTATTGATTTACATTTGTTAATTGCTTATCAAGCAAACAAAAGTGATTTTGCGATTTCGCCCATAAATTTCTCTCTAAACAATATTTTCATTGATAAGCCTTTGATAATTTACGAGCGGCAGCAAATTTTAAACTCGCACCCAATTCCCAACAGTAAAGTCCTTTCGAATGAGTTTCCTTACACTTCAAGGAGATCGCTTTTCGTATCAAATAACGACAAAAGCTTTGTAAACCCGACCACACAAATCACGCCTTGAAGCTCAAAGACCGTATTTCGAACCATTGAACTGGGACAAACGATAATTTATGTCACCTTTAGTGGCGAATTTCGTGCACCCCCACTGTAGTCCGGGAAACCCATTGAGACGTAGTTAAGACCACTTGAATGCGTTTCTTATCGCCTGAAAAACACTTCCACCCAGTTGGATATAAAGCTGCGAACCTGGCCGTAGAGAGCTCATACAGCGCACTTACAATGTCGCGAGCACTAGTGGTATTTCTGGGCATCTGCCTGGTGTTGGTGGCAGGCGAGCGGGCCCGCTACGACAACTATCGTGTCTACAAAGTGACCGCAAGCGATGCGAATCAGTTGGCAGTTCTCAAGGACTTGGATGGCAGCACTGACAGTTTGATGTTCCTGGACGGAGTCTACGTTCTGCAGAAGGGAATCAATGTTGTTGTCGCTCCTCACAAGGTGCCCGACTTTGTCAACATTTTGACCACCAATGAAATCGCCTACGAACTGGTCGATGAGGACGCTCAGAAACGTCTCGACGGGGTGGACCTTGGCTTCTCTAGCCGCGCCGGCTACGACTGGACATCCTACCACACTCTGGATGAGACCTACAGCTGGCTGAGGACGTTGGCTCAGACATATCCCAAGATTGTGAGTTTGGTTGTGGGCGGAAAGTCCTACGAAGGACGGGACATTTTGGGAATTAAAATCTCCTACAAGACCGGAAACAAGGGAATTTTCATCGAGAGTGGCATCCATGCCCGAGAATGGATCGCTCCAGCTACAATAACCTATTTGGTGAATGAACTTCTTACCAGCAACGCTGCGCCAATCAGGAATATTGCAGAGAACAACGACTGGTACATCTTCCCGAACACGAATCCTGATGGTTATGTCTACACCTGGACAAAGGATCGCATGTGGCGCAAGACCCGTAAACCCTATGGCAGTTGCTATGGTGCCGATCCCAACAGGAACTGGGACCTCAAATGGAATACAGTTGGCGCCAGCAACAGTGCTTGCTCAGATACCTATGCCGGTGCGTCTGCATTCTCCGAAGTGGAGACCAAGTCGCTGTCGAACTACCTGTCATCGTTGAAGGGCAAGGTTCAGTTGTACCTTTCATTCCATGCGTACTCCCAGTACTTGTTGTATCCCTATGGATGGTCAGCACAGCTGCCGGCAAACGTCAACGACCTCAAGGCGGTGTGGAGCGATTCCATCGCTGCCATCAACAAGAAGTACGGCACCAAGTATACCGGAGGCAACATTTACGATGCCATCTATCCAGCTTCGGGATCCAGCATTGACTGGGCTTACGACAAGGTTGGAATCAAGTTGGCCTACTGCTACGAGTTGAGACCTTCTAGCAATAACGTTTGGTATGGATTCCAACTGCCTGCTGCACAGATTATTCCAACAGCCATTGAGACCATTGACTCCCTGGTCGCCATGGTTGGCAAGGCCAAGCAGTTGAAGTATTTGTAAACGTAAACAGGGTTTCCCATAATAAAGTTTGAGTATTTGCTATATAGATGGACGCTTTTACTTACAGTTTGTCAGAGAACTCGTTCAAGGACTTTCTGCTTATTTGATTGTTGTTGCAAATCGCGATACCAGGGAAGAGTACATTTTTTATATGTATGACCTTTGGTGAGAGTCTGGTTTCTGTTGGCGCCTGCATGAATTGAATGAGTAGACGATAGACGTCCATGTGGGTAAGGACTAAAATCCACGCCATGAATCCCAGCCAAATGTATCTGGAAGGAAAGTACACATTAAATTATTATCGAATGCAAGGGCAAGTTGGTCCTACGTCTCTGTGTGCCTTTCTCTCACAGCATGTTAAAGGTACGACAGAGCGAGGGAAATATTAAAATTGAATTAAATCGCTCAACCAAGCGAAAACCGCAACAGATTTGCATGGAAAAAATCCAGCTTAAGCCAGCGGTCAATGGCGTTGAAATTAACACATAAATGAGAGGTAAAAATGCGAGAATTCGCGCCGTTTCTAATCCGCTTTTCCTTGAACAATTCTTAGTAGTGGAATATTTACCCAAAAGAAACAAACTTATTTTATAAATCTTCGGATAGGTCTGTTCGAAAGGTTCTCAAGGTTTGAGTTGTTTCAGGGAACGACAATTTAGTTCACAGAATTTTCCATTGAAAGGTAATTTCTAAGAAGACTAGGTAATTCAACGGGTATGATTCTACTTGATATTGAGAAAGTGTTTGACTCAGTGTGGAATAATGACCTCATCTTTAAAATGATCAATTTTAATTTTCTGTAAAATTGTCCCAAGTTTCTTCCCTTATCGTTCGTTTAAAGTGTATGTCAATCGTAGTTTTTCGAATAGCATTAGTTTCCATTTCGGAGTCCCACAAGGCTTAGTTCTTGGACCTATTTTGTACAAACTGTATACATCTGACTTCCCAAATCTATCGGAGTGTGATTTCGTAATATAAGCGAATGATACGGCAATTTTTTCTTCACATCAATTCGGTCTCAATATTGAGACGAATCTAAAAAATGTGCACGACTGCATCGCACGAAACTTTCTCTTTATTTTTATTTTATTATTATTTATAGGCTATTAAACATTTTTTTTTAGAATGGTGATGCTGTTGAAGTGCGGGTTTCTGATAGTGTAAACCCCAATTGGTTGCAATTATTTAAAGGTCCATGATTGATATGGTTGAAAAAAGAAAATGTGGGAAATATTTGCTAAAAAGGAGTTTTTGGTAGTTGTAATTGCATTTTTACTGGTAGTGGGGTAATGCTTATAAGACGGCTTTATTGACATTTCTCTAAGATAAACGAAGTACGGTGTCTTATTAAGAATACTTCGTTTTTTAAGTTTTATCCAAATCGAAAATGGTGTTTTCGAGATATGAACAGTTTTCAAAATCAGCTTTCCGGTGATTCAAATCAAAAATGAAGGATGCATTTGTTTTGTTTGCACATTTTACTCTACATTAACGCCAAAGGCTTGCAAACTTTAAAAAATGCTTGTTGTCTTAAATTGTTAGCAATACTGTTATTAATAAATTGAAATTTGCATTTTGGTCAAAATTGTTTTAACCGTTTTCATGTAGGGTAAACCAAAGAAAACCAAATTCTGAAAATATGCCGTTTTAAAAAAATCCATTATAGACAATTTAGAGTAAAACTGAGTTTGCTATCGTGTTAGGAATGACCATACCTTAAAAAGCAATTTTTGTTACATTGACCATTTTTGAGATAAGCCAACTTTTCAAAAGTACCGTTATTCGATTTTTTTAGCAAAAAACTGGGTATGCAGCCATGTTAACCTTGCCTGTGTAAGCCCAAATATGAATTTTGGTTGAAATCGTTAGAGCCGTTTTCGAAAAAATCCAACTTGTTTAAAACCGTTATATGGGAAGTACCGTTAATAATAGGGTTTACATGCAGAAAAAAAAGTGGCCCAGAACTGTAATTCCACAAACTCCAAATCCGAAGTTTGAAAGAAATCTGTCCAGCCGTTTGCGCTGTGGACCGTACGTACGGACAGAATTGCGAGACCCATTTTTTTGAGTTCCTCATCATCTTTCATCATAATTTTCTCTTACTACGTACCTATACGATAAAGTTAATAAATACAAATATTTGTTGTATGTATAAAAAAAAGTCCATCGGCACGAGAAAGTGGCGCAAGTAATATAAGCTTGTTCTCTAAATTGGTTCAGGCGAATAACTTTCGCATAGCTTGTGATTTTTAAAAAAATTAAAAGGTCTTGACCGACATTTCTAAATTTATATTTCTGTATTCTATTGTCTCAGAGATGTGTATACGACAAATGTTTAAAACGTATTTTGTGACTTTTGTGTTGCATCGTGTGCCATTAGACTTCCTGAAGCTTTTTGTTGAACTTTTGAGTTTTGACAGCTTCAAATAAGGTCTGCAGGTCTTCTTAACCTGCAAATTTGTAGACAACTTTTAAACGCCTGTCTATTTTTGGTAGGTAAACAAAATCCTGCAGCTATCTAGGGTTGAAGTGTAGCTCTTTCTTACAAGCCGAATTCTGGACACCACAGAATTTAGAAACTTTGTCAAAACAAATTAAGGCTTAGCAGATTGAAATCCTCACTTTCGGCAATCGATCACACTTTCCAAAGCAATTATCAAATCGAATCTTAACGGCGAGAAGATAAAAATTAGCTACTAATAGTCACGTGGATGACCTTGTAGTTTATTGTTTCTTCGCTTCAGCTGTAATCGGGACATACGTAAATCCAATCTAGTTGCGCTACGTAAATCGCTCATCAGCTATCTCCACCCATAAACAAATCGATTTCGTTTATTTTGATTGATTTCGATTTATTTATAGTCCATCGATATTTTCAGCACGGTACTACGAAAAACTGTGGCGGATATTAGATTTGTCAAATCTGCTCGTTGTCTTATTTTTAGGCTTTTAAGTGCGACGTGCCCCTTATCAAGTCCCATCCGCAATGGCTCTAATCGCCTACCTATAAAACCGGGTAGAACTACCCCGCAAGCCTCAATAAGCGAAATGTCGCGAACACTTCTACTGTTCGTAGGCATTTGCCTCGCCCTGGCGGCTGGCGAACGTGTGCGCTACGACAACTATCAGGTGTTTCGAGTCAGTGCATCTGACGAAAATCAACTGAAAGTTCTGCAAGACCTCGAGAGTACAAGTGACAGTGTTATATTCTTGGAAGCACCATTCTTCTTGTCAAAAACGCTCGATGTTGTTGTCGCTCCTCACAAGGTTCCCGACTTCGTCGGCATTTTGGTTACAACGGGGATCACCCACGAACTGTATAACAAGAACGCCCAGAGCCTTTTAGACGAAGAGGACATTGGGCGGTCATCGCGTGGCGTTTACGACTGGACGTCCTACCAAACTCTTGCCGACACCAACAGATGGTTGAAGACAATGGCCACGGCGTTTCCAAGGAAAGTCAGCATTATCGTGGGCGGTAGCACCCATGAAGGTCGTGAGATCCTGGGCATCAAGATCTCATACAAGACCGGCAACAGTGGCGTTTTCGTCGAAGGCGGTATCCATGGCCGAGAATGGATCTCCCCAGCTACAGTCACCTATTTGATCAATGAACTCCTTACAAGCACCTCCCCGTCAATTAGGGATATCGCAGAGAACAACGACTGGTACATCTTCCCGCACGTCAATCCCGATGGTTATGACTACTCCTGGACAAAGGATCGCATGTGGAGGAAGACTCGCAAGCCGTATGGCAGTTGCTATGGTGCCGATGCCAATAGGAACTTTAATTTCTATTGGAACACAGCTGGATCCAGCGACAATCCTTGCTCGGAGAACTATGCCGGATCGTCGGCGGATTCGGAAATTGAAATCAAATCGCTGTCGAACTATATTTTGTCGCTGAAGGGCAAGATTCACTTGTACCTCTCATTCCATGCCTATTCGCAGTTCTTGCTCTATCCATATGGACATTCGTATCAACAGCCGACCAACATTTACGACATAAGGAGGATTTCCAACGCGACCCTCACTGCTATCAACAAAAGGTATGGAACTATGTACTATGCTGGCAGTATGTATAGCGGTTTTTATCCCGCATCGGGAACCAGCATTGATTGGGCCTATACGTACGCCGGCACCAAGTTGGCCTACTGCTATCTGCTGCGTCCCTCAGGCAATGACAACGCACTTGGATTCCAATTGCCAGCCTCGCAGATTATTGCCACCGCTTCGGAGACTATCGACTCGATTGTTGCCATGATTGGCATGGCCAAGCAGCTTTATTATTTGTAAATCGATTGTAATAGATTGGTCGGAAACGTCACTTCTCCTACGTCAGACACATACGCGAACTGTCAACTTCGTACTCAGTCATGAATTTCTTGACTGGATTCGGCGAATATCCCTCCATAAATGTCAACTGTCAACTTCAAACGTCAACTCATTCTAAACTAGATACTTGAACGTTCTCAGTATGAAGCTTAATTATTTCAACTGTCACCTGTCACTCACTGATTTGTTGCTTAATAAACTCAACCAACTTCTATAAATCTGCGCTGTCTCTCTCTCTCTCTCTCTCTTTTAAATATTTTTAAACAAATCGTATGCAACTGAAATTGAGTCCGAAAAATGAAGAATAACCTAAGGCGCAAAAATGCTGTTCGAAGATGCGTTGACCCGGAAATTCAGTGACGCGTTATATGAAGGTGAATTGTCAAAAATCTACAAAAACCTCCATCAGTGCGAAAAAGAAACCCCAACTTTCCAAAAAAGTTTAATCTTTATTCTGCGACTCCAATTAAAAAATAAAAAAAGGTTATAAAGCGCTTAACAGCTTTTGGTCAGCGATAAGTTGCCAATTATTGACATCGACAAATAACTATCGGTCGCTTTACAACCGTCTAACATATGATAAACATGACAGCCGATTGCCGTTCTATTGACAACGATTGTCAACTACACAACAATAAACAGACTAACGATATCTAGCTCATGACAAATTGCCCAGCGCCCGTTATCGTGTTCCACCCCTGCGGTGAGGTTCTTATCAAAGCCGTGTGTGTCTATAAAATTAGGCAGTCCATACCCTAAAAACCTCATTAGTCGAAATGTCGCGAGCGCTTCAACTTTTCTTGGGCATTTGCCTTGCCGTGGCTGCGTTCGGGGAACGCGTGCGTTACGACAACTATCGAGTGTACCAAGTCAGTGCGTCTGACCAAAATCAGTTGAAAGTTCTGCAAGACCTGGAGAGTACGAGCGATAGTGTTATATTCCTGGAAGCACCTTATGTCGTATCAAAGACGCTGAATGTGGTTGTCGCCCCGCACAAGGTGTCGGATTTCGTAAGCGTTTTAACTGCAAAGGGTATAACTCACAAACTCACCGAGAAAAACGCTCAACGCCGTTTGGATGAAGAGGACATTGGCACGTCGTCGCGCGCCGGTTACGATTGGACTTCGTACCACACTCTCAATGAGACGTACAGCTGGTTGGAGTCCTTGGCCGAGAAATACCCAAATCATGTGAGCACGATCGTCGGAGGTAGCACCTACCAGAATCGTCAGATCCTCGGCATCAAGATCTCACACAAGACCGGCAACAAAGGGATCTTCCTCGAAGGCGGCATCCATGCTCGCGAATGGATTGCTCCGGCTACGGTGACATTTCTGATTAACGCACTTCTTACAAGCGGCTCGAAGGCGGTTAGAGATATTGCCGAAAACAACGATTGGTATATCTTTCCGAACGTGAATCCCGACGGTTATGTGTACACCTGGACAGACGATCGTATGTGGAGGAAGACGCGTCAACCGTTTGGCAGCTGTTTTGGCACAGATCCGAATAGGAATTGGGATTTCTATTGGAACACAGCGGGTTCCAGTGACAATCCTTGCTCGGACAGTTATGCCGGACCGTCGGCGAATTCGGAAATTGAAGTCAAATCGCTGTCGGAGTACATTGCGTCGCTGAAGGGCAAGATTCACTTGTATGTGTCATTCCATTCGTTCTCACAGTTGTTGCTGTATCCATATGGCCACACGGGGGAGCTGCCCGCCAACATCGACGACATAAAGACGGTTTATAACGCCGCCATTGGTGCGATAAACAAAAAGTATGGAACTATGTACACCGGAGGGAACATCTATGACGCCATTTATCCAGCCTCGGGATCGAGTATTGATTGGGCTTATGCCAATGTTGACACGAAATTGGCGTTTTGCTACGAGCTAAGGCCGTCGAGTTATGACGGCGGCTTTGGATTTCAGCTGCCAGCTTCGCAGATTATACCCACCGCTGGGGAGACTCTGGAATCTATTGTGGCTATGGTTGGCAAGGCCAAGGAGCTCAAGTATTTGTAGAGTAAATAAATTTGTAGTTGGGAGTTTTTTTCTGTTTTTTTTTTGCGACTCTTCTGTCTTCAGCGGGGAATATGTCATTTTTGGAACTCTCATTTTTCAAGGAAACCCTTTCCCTCTTAAGCTTGGACGAAATGTCCATGGATGAGTTGTCCCAAAGTTCATGGATAAATTTTCTCTTCCTTGAAAACCTTGAATTTTTGAATAGTCCAAAGCTTCCAGGGAAGATTTTAAGGATTTCACTCAAATCAATCAGAAACTTACCCCTCGGGGAATGATAACCGTCTTTATATTTAAATAATTTTAAATAACAACAAACTTTCAATTTCGTGACAAATTTAACGCCAAATTTATAAAGAACTAACCTTCCATATGAGTCTCCCTCCGTTCGTCTAATCATCCTCATACCGTGGGTTATACTTTTTTCAAGAAATTCCACATAGAGCTTGTAAGCGACCTTCTTGAACACTTCCCCGTTGGACAGGTTTCTATTGACAATTGCCATTCTATCTGACAGACGAAGAACCTTCTCGTACTCGTACTCGTCCACAAACAAACTTATACTGAGCGAATTTTTTGGGATTAATTCGAGGAAAACTTGTTAGATACACACGGTCATCATCATCAATCACTTTGGATGCGCCTTAACTGTGATTAACTTATGAAAAGTTAAACTGTGGGATGGCACGTCATTAGAGAAATTTGTTGGACACTAAATATGGTGGTCTGTCCGGGAGGGATATATTTATTTTTTATTTAGGGTTATAATCATTTTTGGACGTCTTTTCGTCCTTTCCTGAAGACTGAATAGTTTTTAACTTAAGTCCGTGGCAGCTATTTATTTTTAACGAGGTTTTGAGACATCAATTTTACTTTCGCATCACAATTGAAGCACTGAACCTTTGGTTAACTATTAGACAACTCATCCACAGGCACCTTCAGGGTTGTCAGCTCGCGGCATATCATTAAGCTCTAGTACCTAATTTTCGGTTAAATCTAGGAGGACATGGACTCAACTTGTTCCTTAGTTTATTAGGAACTTATCTCTATACAGCAATCTACTGTCCATGGATGAGATGTCCATGAATGAGATGTCCATGGATGAGATGTCCATGGATGAGATGTCAATGGATGAGATGTCCATGAATGAGATGTCAATGGATGAGATGTCCATGAATGAGATGTCCATGGATGAGATGTCCATGGGTGAGATGTCCATGGATGAGATGTCCATGGATGAGATTTCCATGGATGAGATTTCCATGGATGAGATGTTCATGGTTGAGATGTCCATGAACGAGATGTCCATGGATGAGATGTCCAAGGATGAGATTTCCATGGATGAGATCTCCGTGGATGAGATGTCCATGGATGAGATTTTGCTGACTCCTGATGTGACTGCTTAACTACAAACTTGCGTTCAAAATTTCTATTTCTATTGCATACAAACAGGCGGATGCTGTGCTTTTTTCACATTCCCAAACACTTTATTGATTTCATTTGAAAAAGTTAAAAATCGGTCTAAAAGTCAGATAGTAGATAAATTCAAAAGCCGTCACAATACTAAAGCCCATAATGAGTCCCAGCAAGCCGCCAAACGATGCCAACATCGACAACCAATTTTGATAGATGTCCATTCGGTATCTGGTCGACATCAAATCACTGAAGAACACATGCAGCAGTATACTCTCCTTGGGATCCATATTGATACTGTAACTAAGAAACCCTATCAATATTGTCCGTCATGTCTGCACACAAAATCATTACATTCCTGCGATGTTGCTGGCTGCAAACTTGGTGTTCAACTTGCCCATTGTGATCTCCGAGGGGTATTCGTTCATCTCACAGTCGGGCAAGCAGTCGCAAGCTGAGCCGACAGCTACAGGCTCTCGGATGATTGTCTCCTCAAGATTTGGCAGAGCTTTAATCAGGATATCTTGAAAAAAAAGGGATTGGTTTTGTGTGTTTTTGTGTACGAAACCTCACCTCGATTGTTAATGATGCACAACATCTGTCCGTAACTACACACGGGATAGCTGCCATTGTTGGGCATATTGACCGGAATACAACCGCATATCTTGTAGATCATGGTTATTCGACACTCCATCAGGCAATTGATGTGCGAATACCTTTGCATCACCTGTAGCCGCTTTTCGGTGGAAAACAAGCAGCTCCTTATATTTATTGGCATCGCCCTAACATCCGGTGTTGCGTATGTTGATTCGGGTGCAATGCGAACAAAGCTTTCCCGTTGCGAGGTCAAGACTTTCATTTCGGCATTCTCATCGGGAAAGTCGTACGCATCGTGGATCATCAGTTTAAAGCCGTAGCTACTCACGTAGGTGCCAAAGTAGTCATCTATTTCGGGATTGAGAAGAACAGTCAGTCCGGTTGGATAGCCGCAACCGGTCACACGAAAAGGTATCTTTGGGATTTGATAAGCCAGTTTGCTAAAGGGAAAGAATGCAAGTAATTTGTGAGACAGGAAAGTCCTTGACTTGAACTTACGCGGGGAAGTTATTAGTGGCCATGCCGAAGTAGTTGAAGGAACAACAAATGCCCTCTGTGGTGTTGATCTTCTGAAATAAACTGTCACACCGAGTGCTTGTGCCCTTCCAAATACATCGAGCTATCATGTCAATACAGTTGGGGGTGAGTTCGTCAAGCAGGCGATTAACCGTGTAGTTGTTGTGTATGAGGATTTTCTCCAAATGTCGGAAATCCTCTTCTGTGTAGTTCAATGCGAAGCTGTTGTACATCGTGATTCGGAAGAGGCCAGCGATCTCATCGGCTGTACGGTTTTCCGTACCGCTCCTGGAAATTGACGAAATGAATATTTAAATGGGTTTCAAGTGGATGGGTTTGAGTCAAGTTGTGAAAACTTGCATAGATTATAGCGCCATCTGTTGCAGAGATTTCGAAACAGCTCAATGTTTTTACCTGCGTGGTTTTCGAGACGCCACAAAGCGTCTGAAATATTGCAAAATTAAAATCAAAAATTATAACGAAATTTTGAAACTTTATGCAAATTTAATCGTTTCATATTCCTGCAACAGATGTCGCTACTGATTTATTTAACACCCAATGCGCTATCCTTTGCAATGTGAACCCCTCAGTCAACTAAAGATTCACTTATTTGCAATTCTCAAACAGATGCAACTTTGAAATCCAGTTCAAATGGCTAAAAAAGGTTTTTTCAACTACCTTTTAGTGGGAACACGAACCACTCACTTGCAAAATGTAAATGGGTATGTGAGCACCAAAAACTCAAACCATTTATAAGAACTCTCCAAACAAATGCTTTTAAGTGAGTTCAACCTTTTTTAAACCCTTAAATGTCAAAATGTCTTCAAAAGGTAGTGGGTACACAAACCTTCTTCACCAAAGCAGAACCAACTCCCATTGGACTTACATTTTCTTGGCCAAACTCATCGCCTTCAGCTTGGAGATTTTATTAAAATTACATATCGTCACCGCCGGAAAGGGGACATTCCACGTTGGAAAATGCGAACTTTCTATCACCGTCACGGTTGGCGTTTCACGATTCGATGTCCACGATACCGAAACCAGGACAATCGATGAAATTATGGCCACCACAACCACGCCAATCCAAAAGACGCGCTCGCCGAAGGAAATACCCTCACGGGTTATATAATTGAAACCGTGCAGACTTGTCGTCTCGCAGTAGTAGTTGAAACTCTCCGAAATCCACGTCTGGAAAAGTCGCCACGGACTTTTGACATGCTTGACCTCGATAGATTTAATCGGTTCCTTTGCTTTTTCTGACGCTGGAGCTGCTGGGGTATAAGGTTCCACCGTACGAATCGTAAAGATGCGTTTTTTCGACTTTTTCGACATTTTCACTCGTCAAAGTTCAACCAAAGACTGAATCGACCGACCCTTGTGCGATACATACTCGTGTGGGTGTTTCTTTATTGATTGACATTAGTGCACTGGTGATTTATTAATAAATCGGTGTCGTGGTATTAATCAATTAGTGTGCCCTGGCTGCGACTATCCTCGCCTTGACCTGAGTCGCCAGTTTGACATACAAGGGACGAATGCAGATGAAGAAAATCGCCTCACATAGGGACACGCAACTGAAGCCCATCGCAAGGCCGGTTATTCCTCCAGCGGTACCGACAACCGACTGCCAGCTATCAAGCGGGTCCATGCGATACACCGGGATAGTCAAATCGGCGGGGAACACGTGCAGCTGCATTTGGTCCTTGATTGTGATGTTCTGACTGGAAATGCAAAGTAGGTCATATACGGTCTTTTGAAAGTGTGTGTTGCAGAAACTCACAAAAATCGATGCGCTCCTCTGGAAAATGTCCTGTTCAGCTGGCCGCTTGAAGTTATCGTGCGGTATTTATTGAAGGAGCACTCTGGCATGCAGCCACATATCTCGGTGGCCAAAACGCTCGGCGTCTCGACTAGTTTCTGGAAGATTTCTACACACAAACCGAAATCAGTCTTGATGAGTTGTTTTTTACTTACCGCTCTCCTTAGTTATGCAGTCGACCTGTGTCATATTGCACATCTCCTGTCCCGGCAAGTGGATCATGTGGTAGGGAATGCAGCCGCACGCAACCAGCACTCGAGAACTCAGGCACTCCGCTTGGCAGTTCCACAGGGAATACTCTCGAAAGTGCTTCAAAGGGTGCTCCGGATCGAAAGTGCAGCCTCGCCTTAAGAAGCCCATGTTGCGAAGATACTTGGTGCCATAGGTGACTTCGGCCTTCACGGCAATATATGTGGTCGTCGCAACTGACAGGAATTCGATGTCGGAGTTGTCATCGGGATAGTCGTAGGCGTCGTGAACTACAACCCGATAGCCGGGCGATTTCAAATACCCCGCCAGATAGTCGTCGCAGTGGGGATTTATAAGGACAATCAGTCCACTTTCGAAGCCACAGCCGCTAACGTGACGCGCCCGAGATTGTATACTCCTGGAAGGGAAATTAGTATGACAAGTTTGTCAAACTGACTCAGACTCACTTTATCGAACGCTGCTCCTTCCTCGCGTAGTAGTTGAACGAGCAGCAACGTCCACTAGGCGCAGAAATGACCTCGAAGAGTGAATCGCATGAAACAGTTCGGCCTTTCCACACGCACCTTAGTAAGTCCTGCATGCAGTCCGTCAACAATTCGTCGTAGAACCGCCCCACACTGAAGTTGTTGTACGACAGCATTTCGTCGAATTTGTGAAAGTCCTCGGCGGTTGCGTGGATGTTTTCGGTGGCGTAGAGTGGAATTTGAAAAAGCCTCAGAACCTCAGATGGCGGCTGGTCCATTGTCACAGCACTGAAAGGAGTTATTTGAAGGGGGAAAAATGATTTGCATCCAGCTACTTACAACTTCTGGGCCAACTTCAGTCCCTTTTCCTTGGAATAACGATTCAGACTGCACAGAGTGACCGCCGGGAAAGGTATCCTGTAAGCCGGTTCATGGGTCGTCTCGATATACGTAACAGTAGGTGTGCCAGCGTTGATGACCATCGATTGGAGGAACGCCACACCCGACATAATGACCGTCAGTACTATGAGAAGCTTCCACGTGATTTGTTCGCATTTTGTTGTATTTTTGGTCAGGACGATCATTGAGAGTCCGTGCATGCTGGACGATTCACAGAACATCTCTAGGGAGGATTTTTCCTCCGACACCGCACTGAGTTGGGCGGGTGTTTGAAGTTGTTGGACTTGCCTGGCTGGTGGCTTCGGCTTGAGGTAATTTTCGAAATTCACCAGGTAAATGGTGCTGTGCTCGCTGGCCATTGTGCGTTACTAATGACATTTGGATGTTGGCCACAAAGTTGGAGTGCTCTACCGCCGTCTTTGGTTTAATGAGATATACGCCTTTGCGTTGTTTTGCTTTTCATACGACAGCTGTAATTAGCGAGGAGGTTTCCCTAAAAGTATGCAAGCAGAGTAGGAAGGGGTTGCTTTGAGTGCCCCTCAAACTGTTATTTACCAAATTCAATATATTGTAGAATTTATAATTCGACAAATCAATTACTCCAGGAATTTGAATCATGCACCTGTGTCAAGTGGGGATTTATGAAATAAAAAATGGAAGGCTCGGTTTTTAGGAAGGCCCTCTGTCTCATCAGAGTGTCGACTTTGATTTCATGTTTGAGAGCAATAGCAGATGCATTTGTCATTGTAATTTGTTTATCTCTGACTGGTTGTTGGTAATTCGTTTTTATCGAAGAACGACAAGTAACAAAATGGGCGTTTTCAGGCGGTATCTACAGTTTTGTGGTTGCAGTTATATATGAATTCTATTTGGTAACCAGATATCCAATGAATGTTTTAGAGCAAACTCGTTTTATTTACAAGGACAAAGTTGAGCAACTTGTTCACTTTAACAAGTGGTACATTTAATTTATAAAATGTTAAACGAGAACTTTTATTGGTTCTGAGTGCTTTGGTGTAACTGGGCCGGATATTTTTAAATTGATTTAGGTTTATTTACTCTACGGTGATCAATCGATTTTTATTGTCTTAAATCGGTAAATTGCTGATTAAAAATGAAGACGATAAATCAGTTGCCACATTTACGATTTTCACTGTCAAAAGAAAAAAATCAATTTACAAGGAGCTCTAATTCTGAATCGCTTTCTTGACTGTAGGCCCCTGATTCTTCTTCTAGTAGTAGGTCGCTAAATCATCTCCCAGTGAGACAGGGCGGCATCGCACTCCCTCAAAAAAAAAAACCCATAATAGACGTCGATACGCTTTGCATATCATAAAGGTCTTCGGAGAAACTTTGAAGGCTGATAGGACCGCCGAGCAAAACAGTAAAATAGCATGGGCGGAAAAATTTGTACTGAACGATCCACTAACGACAAGCAAGGACTCTACGTCTAAGCGCCAGAGATCATTGGAAGGGACCACGCCGGCTCCCAAAAGACCTAAGGTGCATAGCACCGTCGCCCCCAACAGGTCATCCAACGTCACATCTCAAAAGTCGTTGAGTAACGTTCTGAAAAACAAGATGGTGATCGATCGTAGCGACGATGATGGCACGATATCTCCTGAACGGTGGCAGGTGGTCAAGACGAAGCTTTCAGGCAGCTTCTTGAGCATCATGCGGGACAACCCGGGACCACCTCCCATCACTTGCGATGGTGGATGGAATCAGGGCCATGTGAAGCTTATCGCCTGCGACGATCAGAGGTCATGTGATCTCTATAAAATTGCGGTAGGCAAAGTTGTGCGTATCTAACATTTTTGAAACCATTTCTAACGCTTTTTTACAATAACCCTTTTTCCGATTTTGCATGCGGGAATTTATCTACGAAAATTCATCTTTCATTTGGTACATATTTCATAAAATTCGAGTTGGAAATAACGCAGCAATCGGTACGACAAAGGAAAACTGGGGCCTATTAACACAGCGATATTTATAATAGTTTTAATAGATAAAATAAGTGAATAGGTGGCGCTGACGGTCTGTTTTTGGGAAAAATATAAGGGACCAGTGTTCGAACTTTACTGCAATTGCAGTAGAACTACTCCGACTTTGGAAAAGAATTAAAATCTACTCCGCTTGAATCGGATTTCCTGTATTTGAACCTTCAACTGAAATTTTTCTCTTTTCATTTGAAGAAATAAGGGAAAATAATTTGGAAAGAATAGATATAAAATATATTAATAAAGCATTATTTCCTTTTTATCATACATTCTAAGTTTGATTAAAAAATTAAATAAAAATTTTTCAGACGGAAACCATCATGAGAAGGGACATTTCTCTGAAATGAAAATTTAGAAATAATTAAATGCTAAAACCATTCAAAATTTAATGTTTGTTAAATGACTAATGGGAAAAAGAGCCGAAATTTATAAACCAAGTTCCATAAACAAAATTATTTTTAATTCTGAGTTGTTCGCAAAGTTTTTCTAAAACATGAAACATGTACAGAATGATAAATGGATTGTTAAAGCTCGAAGCCTGGAAGGGACCTACCTACCTATTTATACCGAGTCCGAACGGCTAATTGAGAAGTTCTTCATGACAGTTGAACTCTGTGAAGTTCGCGAGAGGCGGCGCAGTGAGAAAGATGTAAGTTTTGTTTTTTCGCGGATCGCACATGAGTGGTTGCTAAAAATTCGTTTTTACTGACGACTGTATAAAGAGCAGTTTATTCTAAAACGGTGTACATCTAGCAGCATCAAGCTAGAAAAATAAAATAAAAATGATGTAAGGTAAATCCATTTTCACGTTTTGCTTTAGAAAATTATTTTCTACGCCTCGTTTGTAAAAATTGGTTGAGTGTGAAATTATTTAATACAGTCGTATCCATGCGAGAACTCTCGTTTTTTGTTTAATAAATCGCTTTTTGGTGTCCCCGGAATTTATTTTTCTCTTGACACATCACTTTAAAAACCTCTCATGCATCAAACATTAAACACATATTTACATAAAAAGTGATATATCTTGCTCCAGGATATTCCTATTTCTTGACTGCCCGCTCCCTCAGATTTTTGATCAGTGATCCCCGCAAAAAGGACCTAAAAAATGTTTATTATAACCAGAACCATACTCGTGCAAAATCTCTCTTGGTTTTATTTTTAAAAAGTCGTTTGATTGTAACTAAAAAATACATACAAATTCCATTGTTAAAATTCCAGACAAGTTCCCAAAATCATTCCCCCTGATAGCACAGTATACATTAATGAATCTCGGGAAAAAATGTCCAACTCATGTGCTTAAAATGTCGCTCAAACTGCAGGCATTGATTAATTTCGTTAGAAACTCGTCTCCATCCTCATATCTACTAAACGATGATTCGATTGTCCACACTGATTCACTGAGAAAGTTAACAACAATTTTCTAAAAATTCTGATGATGATTCCCAGAAAGTATGACGTTTCAAATCGCCACAAAAAATTCTATCTCACAGGTGATACGGTTCAAAGTGTTTTCCGACTAAACTCCCGTCAATTCGTTTGAATTAGTGACGCATCCCCACCCGCAACCCAATGATCTTACATCTTGCAATGATAAATCAGATTTTAACGACGGCATAAATAACTGGCAAATGTTTTCCGTAAGTTCTTGAAAAAACACTTGGCCAAGCGCTTCTCTGTTTAAATTCAATAACAATTGCTGCTCTCGTAAATACTTCAGTTTATTGGATTGTTTTCTTTTCCCTGCCAGTTGTTGTGGGAAATGGTTAATATATGTTTTGGATGTGTTTGGAAAATGGCCTGTTTATAGTAAAATCTTAGAACAGGTAAACAATTAATCAGACTATTTTCGCGATTGAAACAACAAACAGAGCGCATTATGGTTTCGATCGTCGTCGCGTCGATTCCAACAAAATATATCGTCGACTGTGAGTTCTAAATGAATCGACTGGTATGGTCTTGTGACCTGCGGGGTCTGTCTCATTTATTTATTGGTAATGGGGGCTCCACGACTATTAATTGGCCACACTTGGAGTACAATACAGGATGCCTTACATATATTATATATGCTGAATCGAATGGTTGTCAGTTTTTTGATTGAGACTCAGAAACGATCGCTGCGCATCACTTAGAGACTAATAAAGACGGTTCTATTCTATAGTATTCTTTCGCTGCATAGTATTCTGGCGGCGCCATTGCGGCTCAGTGATGAGACGGACGCGTTTTCGTTTAAATTTGAATGAGCGCGGGGTCTGGTGATCGTTCTGTGAAGGCGCCTCGAATCTTCCACGTTCTGATTGAATGCAATTTGGTTGCCCAGCGAATGTATAAGTGTGGCGAGCTTAATTAAGGTTGATAACAGTTTGTTTATGTTCTCTCTCTTAATATTCCAACATCATTGTATGACAGCGGGAAAAACGTGGACGCACGTCTCAAATACAGAATAAGTTTCTATTTCTGGACGAAAAAGTTTTTTTCCTCAAATATGTTTGATAATGAGTCTTCAATTGTGAGCTATTATTTTGGTAACTGGGCTCGGTCTTTGGGGGAGATTGTAATTTTTTTTATCGTTTTGGAATGAGAATTTATAAAAAAATCGGACGCATAAAATAAATCACATCGCAGAAAAAGGTGGTCGCTAGATAATTTGTTTGATTTAATTAATACGACAACACA
Organism: Cheilosia pagana; assembly: GCA_936431705.1. Classification (NCBI taxonomy): domain Eukaryota; kingdom Metazoa; phylum Arthropoda; class Insecta; order Diptera; family Syrphidae; genus Cheilosia; species Cheilosia pagana. The sequence goes on from OW386169.1 coordinate 3,506,576, forward strand.
CCCTTAAAGATTAACAACCCAATTGATTAATATCTTTAAAAAAATCTACCAATCAAATATGCATTGGCCTATAACTAAACCTAGGCAAAAACGTATCCACACCCCCTGGATAATTTACTAATTTTTGAAGCGAACCAAACGATTCCCATTTCGTTCTCTTTGAGTTCCCCGGAAGAAGATTTCGTTCGCCGGCGTGTCCATCAAAGAATCCTTGCTCATATTTCTTAAAACATGGCTGATGCCATTGTGTAGACAGTTGGAGAGCATTTTCTTCAATTCGCTAAAAACCCACGCGGAAGAATAAAATGCGAACACCTAGAGGAAGCTTACGCGAAAGCATGCACGCAAATTCGGCAAACTTCCAAAAAAACTACATGCAATTAACAAATTAAAAATAATTCACTGAGATTCGCCTAAAAACCACGCGGAAGAATAAAATGCGAACACCTAGAGGAAGCTTACGCGAAAGCATGCACGCAAATTCGGCAAACTTCCAAAAAAACTACATGCAATTAACAAATTAAAAATAATTCGCTGCGATTCGCCTAAAATCCACGCGGAAGAATAAAATGCGAACGTTTACACGAAGCTTATTCGAATTTTTAAAGGCAAATTCGGCAAACTTCCTAGGGAACCGTATTAAATTTGTACAAATATACGCCCAGTTGTTTGCTGCCTTATATCGATCGATAAAAAATGTAAATGTCTTCCGACTTCATCGCATATATGCAACGCCTGCGTCAATGCAACTAATCCTCCACCTCTTCACCAACGAACACAACCTGACTAATTAAATTCGATCAAAGGCCGGACCGGACTTCCAACCACAAAGGATGTAAATCATACAAAAATACCGTTAATACCAACCGCCCACTCCCTTCCGCACAGTCTCCGTTAACAGCATTTTACAAATATTCTCCTCAATGAATTCCGAGCCGACTTCCGCTTATTCACCTTTATGCGTAAAAAGCGCAATTCCGCTGGTGTTCCCCTTAACTCAATGTGACACTCATCGCGGTGGGTAAAAAGACCAGAGAGACAACACTACCGTAGTCATAATTTCATTTCTTCTCACCCAATTAGCATTGACGTCATACTCGTAGCTCATTCGAATCATTTCGAAACCACCAAACAAATTAGCATAATCATTTTAATCGAATTAATTAACATTTTGCTTTAACAGTTCATTTAGATTGTTTCGACTTGTTTCGTATATGATGTGCATTGCCACTTCACCTAAATACGTTTTGTGCCAGCCAGCAGTTTGGTTGTTGAAGTAGGAATAGCTTAAGACACTGGTAAAGTATTTAGAATCACCTTCAAAGATGCGAATAAACGCATTGGGTTTTTATAAGTTTCGCTGCAAAATTGCTTTAAGCGGCCCATACACGTAGGGTAATGTGTTTTAGCTGGAATCTTTTTGTTTTAGGTGGAAAAATACTGGTTAATTCATTGAAGAGGGGAGTGGCAATAAAGAAAAAAATACTAAAAAGACCCAGAAGACTGAAACTATTTTAAAAAAAAAATTCCTATTGATGGCAGTGCATGGGCCGCTTTAGGTTTATCATAATTTTGTGCGAGTTTTTTATCCAATGGATGCAAATAGTGTTACGTGGCGTGTTTAATGTGTTTTTACAGATCGAAGCTTTCCTTTTCATCGTTTGCACTCTTAAATTTTAGACTCTTGGGTTAAGAAGAATTCACAAAAACGATTTAATCATTCGAACTTTTGGTATAAAGTATTGGCCAACTATCCAACGACATCCGGCAAAAATAACATTCCATTGCAATGACTAACATTTGCAAAACTTGATCTTCAAACAGCACCTCACAGCAACATCTCATTGATTTCTCAGAAATAGAAAACTATCTACCGAAGCGCCACGCCGGCCGCCTTAAGTCGCCTAAGTACGCCGAAAATATTTACTTTCAAGCTTAGGCTTCCGCAAACGTAAGCATAAATTAATCAATATTGCCGCGTCTTCTGTGTACACTATAGCCGATTCTTTTGAATTCCGGGTTTTCGTGGGAAACTCTTTTATCTTATCAGGAAGATGCTTGTTTTCCATTTCTTGGGATTGCTCAATGAACAACACCCTCAAAAATCCACCTTACACAGTATTTTTCGCAGAACTCGTATATTACAAAAGAAGAACATAAATCTGATATCGGACGTGGGTCGCCGGTAGATAAGGTGCATTGTACTTTGGATAATTTACTTTGACGTCATTCAGTCGGAAGTACGTTCGGGAGGCTCGTATTTGAAGTCATGTGGGTATGTCATTTTTTTATAAAATACCAAATGGGCCCAGTGGTTACTGGTTGGTCTACAGAGCGCCCGTAAGTTGGACCAAGTTTTGAAAAAAAATACTTTTATCCTTTCTCACTAATTTTTCAAATAAAAAAAATAATAAACTGCGGTCGACCTTGGTGGATTGTTTTCGAAATTAAAGCGACCATAATGAGCAGTTTATTGATCAAAGGCTGGTGTTGATCCCTCCCTCAAACCCTTGACTTAAGCCTTAAAGACTGAGAGTGACCTCGACGACGATTGTCCTAAAAATTACGAGATTTTATCTTCACTGCACCTTGAACTGCTTCAGACACTCATCCGATCTCCGATTCAAACACGTGGCATAAATCCATTTTTAAAAAAATTCACCAACCGCCAATATTACTTTCAAATGCAGCAATTCGATTAAAATTCCTCAGCGCTGCTTTTGCTTGCATTTGTGTTCGAAATAACGACTTTCAGGCTCCATTTGACGAGGTCGTTATCCCTCAACTTGCCTTGAAATTTTTGCAAAGCTAATGCCTTGCTCAGGGCTAATGCCACATGCCAAGAGCCAGTAACCCCTTCCATTCTAGACATTGATTTAAATGCAAAAGCGGCTCCAACTCTCACCAAAAAGTCAATTTTCGCCAAAATGTAAGAAAGCCACACGCAAAAAACACACATGCACATTTGAATTCAGTTCGCTTTTGGTTCTGCATTCGAAATTCAATCGCGCGATCGTCATTCTCTGGCTTCTATTGGTCGCTCTATACCTTGCCGGTCTATAACCCTAATTGGCGAATAACCTAAAAAAAAATCACATACCCTCCGTCGATGATAAACAATTCTAACGAGCGACAACAAACAATTCATGTAAATGTATACAACAGGAATGACACAACAATGGCGCCTCGGCTAACCGATAACAGTCCGTCCATATAGTCACAATGAACTCTTTTCTCGATGGTCCAGAGCCAGACGAACGCAACAACAGAAAAAAAGAAAACACATTCGGCCGATTGACGTCAATGGGAACCTAGCTCTTATAAAGTCCCGCTCATTGTGAATGTAAACTAGATTCGGTGTCTGCGCCGATTTTGAATGCATTTGCGCACAATCTTTGCACAGAATTAAAATCACATCGTGACCTTCTTCTCGACCGATTTTTGATGTCCTGCGGAGGTCAATATTACCACCGCCATGCACAATAGGAATCCCTGCATTGGTAATTCGAATCGAACGAGATGTCAACCTCAAAGTTGAGGTTTTGTTTTGCAAAACTGTGAAGCGCTCTATCGGTGTATTCGAATATGCGTTTTCTTTGTGTTGACCGCAAAATGTGTTCCTGCAATCGCATTGTAAGTGATAGGGACCGCCAAGTTATTAATGGGCGATCAGGTTTGTCTGTAGTTAATTGAGAAATATTTCCATTCAAAAGTAGCTGGTTTGTGGGCTTACAAATGTCACTTGCAATTAGCTGTCATTAGTATTTTGTATGGGGTATTTTTTTGAGTCACTGTGGGCTTCCGAAATGTATTCGATTTAAGAATTACAAGTAATTTAGGTTGCTGCCAAATAAATATGACACAAGTAGAATGTCCTCATTTGGGAAAGAATGACGACATTTCTGTTGTCATTCGCTGATCGTACGCGATCGTTGACTCAGTTTGTTGGGATTAAGCTGACGTCGAAAATGGTTGAAAATCCAACTATGTATTTCTATCTTTTAAAAGCATAGGTTAGAATTTTAATTTAAAATAAAGGGAAATGATCTTTGGTCGGCGATCGCTCATTGAATTTGCTCGTAATTTTTGCAACCGCAAGAAAATGATTGCACAGGAAGTGACACATGGTCGACAGCAGTTATTGATCACTCGTCAAAAGATCTCTACCGCAATATTAGTTTTATTAGTCAACAGTAAGAGATCTACGGGGAAGATCTTGGGCTCCGAGGGGCTTGTTGGGTCAGTCCAAGCTGTTGCGCGATCGAAAGTAAAGTCAGGAAAATAGATTGAGTACGATTGCAATTCAAAGCGATCTTTACGAAGATATTCCTTACCGGCTCTTAAAATTCCTAAAAAAGATGACACGATCGTGAGTTGACTATTTCTAGCGATCATTAATGCGTTTCCACTTACTGAACGATCTTTGGCTGGTGATCGCTAATGAAATGCATTAAAATTGTTTCATAAATATATATTTCACGAGTGGGGAGAGCGATTTACAGAGAATTATCGCTTGGATGATCATCTAAAAATATGGATAATCTGATCGCGTGTATAAGTTGCCGAAATATAATTCCTTCACCTAATAAATATCAAAACATATCGTATAATCACACTTAGACAAAGTGAGGTATTAAAATTGACTCTAAAAATATCCTGCGAGAGCGGTACGATCGACAGAGCCCGATTATGACTAAACATATCCTTCTGAGGAACGTACTAGTCTACGAATTTTAATATCTAGGTAGTCTTCAATATTGATTTGACGATCACTTGATCTTCTACCCTAAAAATATCGTGCGATATCGCCACGATCGATAGATTCGGTCATCATTGAAAGGATCCATTTGAACTATAGCTTCTAGTCTACAATTTTTTAAATTTTAAGGTGGCATTTAATATTGATGTACATATTTCAAGGAGCGTTTTGTCTTAAAGTTTAATTTGACGATCACTCGATCACCCACAGAAAGATAAGATTATGGTTGGGCTAAATTTGTGTGTGCCAACCTTTTTCTATAGCCAATTCTTCCATTTGTTTATTTGAAGATGCGGAATTTTGAACGATCATCAAATGATCGTACATCAACTATCGTATAGTGATCGTGATCTTGTTAAATCCAGTGGAACGATGTTCCTTCTTAGATCGTAGTGCGGAGGATCACCTCAAAATAAGAAAAAAACATGTTCGTTGCCCTATTTTCCATTGGACGATCAATCGATCAGTGGGCGTCATTCAATCTAATTAAAGTGATCTTTCTGGGAAACATCATCGGTATGAAAATGATAAGAACAAAACTTCAACAGAAATACGTTACTACGTTTGTTTTCCCGCATGAGCTGCACTCGATTGTAACATTTACGTCAAAAGCTAATTAGAGATGTTCCTTTCTATTTTAAGAACATATTCATAACAATAATATTACAAGTAATTGTCATACATACAGAGGAAACAAGTGCGACTTGCATTTTGTATTTCGCTTGGCTTGGTTGCCTTTCTCACACTGACAGTTTATACGATCAAATGAAAGCAGATACATTAAAATGCGTTCTCACATGAGCGCCTTGAATGAGATTTATACATTTATCACTTGGGTGTGGTGAATTATTATTAATATGCTATTGGAATACCAAATGCAGATGAATTTTTGTTTTTTTTGTTTATCTGGCTAATCCCATTAATCACAATATTTCCACTTAATCATCTATATGGACTGAAAGTGCTCATTGTCATCCCCGTCAATAGCCTGATGTGTGTGTCGGCTGATCTTGTGATCTTATCACATTTGTTTTTTTTAGACATTTAAATTGCGCTTGATTATGGCTCTGGGCGAGCACACGCTACCCCATATTTGATGTATCATTTTTGAGAGGAGATGTGACGTCCGTAATTGGAATCTCTGTTACGCACGCCAACAGTTTGAATAGTTTCGTTTTATTTTTTTAGCCAATTCGATTGATCCACGTGACATCGCACCATAGACCCCTAAATAGGTCGATTGAAAATAGAAAGTGAAAATTACATGGAATGTGATGGGAGTGAGGACTACCCCCATGACGTCAATCGTCGTAATCACAAATATGGGAGTAATTGGGGACAAGGGGTTGCGATATTTTCCACTCGTTTAGAATTGTTTACTTGCGTTTTTTAATGAGTTAAATTTATGTAAGGAAAGACCCAGCAAATGGTGGGCTAAGTGAATTATGACACTTGGTGATGAGTCAGGTGGACTTTTGAGAATTACCATTTCAATTGAGTTGAGGCGCTTGACCTGTGCAGGTTACCATAAACGATCGTGGGGTTTTGTAAGTCTAATCGTAGGTTTGGGACTGTGAGTGGTTGCTTGGAGTTTTGCCGTGGTGCATTTAAATCGATCAGAGCTATACAATTTTTTTATATTTCGGTGTAGATCGCTGATCTATGTTCGAATTTTCAATGATCACCCAAAAAAATTAGCAAACGAAGACGCAAATCTTGGCAGTCGCATCGGAGATCACTTAACAGGTTCAAAAATCATGAGACCTGTCAAATCAATATGTTTGTAATTATTGTCATTTTCACTTATTTAAACGAAGAAATGTCTCCTCTCAATTGCCATCTGCGTAAAGTTGGTCCTTAGCTTATCAACTACTTTTCTGTTTCGTTCCGGTCCAACATAGAAACCGACATACAGTGTGTGTTTGTATGTCCATGCGTAACTCAGACGTCATTGCAGATCTTCTGATGGCTTTATCTCTTTCTATATCGAAAAGACTGCGTGATTCGAATATTAAACAAATTTCTGGACACACTGAGTCGATTTTTCTGAACTCCCCGCATCTCTTGCAACAATGCGTTCCACATTCCATTATACAAGGTGACTTTTCTCCTCGTTCATAACCTTGCGGAGGGCCATTCTATCTAGATCCTCAATGAAAAACGCCACTCGCTGACATTTACGAATGACGCAACCTCATTTTGTTCTTCACAATATCATCGTCCTTCTTTGTTATAGATCCATTCAAACGGATGCCACTGACATGAACTGTCATTCATAATAATCAAGCAACAATGACATCGCGCTCTTTATTCTTCAAAAGGAGCACATCTCTCGATCTCGACAATTACTTTTGCACAAAACACGTCAAGCTGGAAAATAATCACCGCAAGCGATTTATAAATAATTGCAATAATTTATTTAATATATTTTCAGCACCACACTCGATCGCTCCGCATTTACCCCCACTCACGCCCCCTTCGGACGTGCTCGCCATTAAGATTTTTGTTTTGTTCTGTTTTTTGCCATCTCTCCATCTCCACCCACTAGTCCCTGCATCGGATGGAGCAGAGTACACAATGCATCGTGGTCCGTCGTGGTGTACTCGTTAGCGTTACAATCACCGCATTCGTATGCCTATGCGAGCAATGACGTCAAACGAGGCATTGAAATAACTCCACACTCTGCCATTAGCCATACTGCTGGCGATAAACCAGAAACCACTCCGCGTTCTGTCATTCGGTGTTGCATTTGCAGTTCGGCCGATTTGTGGGTCTCCGATGTATCCGTTGGTGCGGCCGGCCGGCGCGGAGCGGTTGCATTATTTTATTTTGCTGTATCCCTTTGCTGGTTGCCTGGTCGTTTGTAGTTTTGCTGGCGATGCGTTGTTGTAACGGTATCGTGTTACCAATCGCATTATTATATACCACACCGAAAAGAAGTTTTTTTTGCATACAAAAAAACACGAAAACGACAACAAAATGTCTCATTGACGTCAGTGCTCTGTCAGTGTGGCACGTCATGCGAAACTGCTATTTCTTGTTTTCCTTTGTTCGCACATGGCACCATCTTCACAAGATTCGTTATCCCCGCCGCCATCATCATCATCACTCGATTTTCTGTTTATTCATTGTAAAAATCATTCGAACTGGTAAACAAAGCAGAATTGCCAAAAATAACTTTTTTAATAAAATGGAGTGCGACGAGAGCACAACATGAATGGAGGCCTTAATCAGAGCGCTTAATTTTGTTGGCTTAATTACACTCTGGTCGATAGTACTGCTGTAAATTATCACGTTTGGCGGTTGCGCCCAGAGATGGCGGTAGAAGGGAGGTAAAAAATAGCGCAGAGACCCCACCGAATATGAGATTGACGTAGGTAATGTATTTTTTTCTAGCTTCTTGTGTTTTTATCATTTGTTATTTATATGAATTAAATTTTGTTTTTTAAATAAATACAATTTCGATTTGGTTGTCTAACTCTGATCTGATCATGTGACTCTTTTTGCTTTTTGTGGTTTATCGCTGGTTTAACCTTAAATCCAAAAATAGCTTTTTGTAGTAGTAACAGACTTGAGAGAGAGAGAGAGGGGAATGGCTTTCTGGTGTTACAGCAGTGACGTAGAATGGAACCTTGTGTGTCGCATAGTTGAGTTGAAGGGTAGTGGAGTTTGACTGATGTGAAAGGCTAAAGACGACGTAGAACGTTAAGAGCTTGAAGTCGGGTCAGTAGATTTGTTGATGTAGCTAGCGCCAAGCTCAGGTTTCAGTATGTGGATATTTAATTAGATTTGATTTTTGGAAAGAATTTGTACACGAATTTTATATAGAAGAAGGTTTGTGTCCAGGGAAGAGGTAGCTTTTAAAATTAGTAAATGTCGGCGGCTTTCACAACAGCAATTTTAACATCTGGGGTCAAATCGCGTTGTCCGTGAACGAGAATTAAGTTCATTTAACATCTCTTCCCTTCTCTTCTTCTCTATCTCTATCTCTTCTCTTCATATAATACAACTGTAGAATAAAAAATGCCTGACCACGCATCACGCAGAAACTACTGGACGGATTTTGATGAAACTTGGAATAGTGATTGCTTATGTTCTGGGTCGGGACTTAGGATACTTTTTATCCCGGAAAGAAATAATGAATGGGCAGCCGTCTCTTTTCAACGCACACATTTTCAGGTGTTTTTCGTTGGTAAAAGTTTGGAAATGGGTTGGTGGGATTCGTGTGTCAGCTTGTTTCATTCCAAAGTTTGTTATTAACTTTGAGTGTCTACACTAACTTCTTTTAGTGGTCGTTTTCGGTCGTCATCCACACAAAAAATTAAGGCGGGTAAAGCAAGGCGAGCAGGGTCAGCTACTGTGAAATAAAAACAAATTCCGTCACGTAATGCTCGTTCACGGATGACGCGATTTGAATCCTTGGGTTGAATTACCGCATCCGTGATCGAGTACTAAGTGACTGAATTTGTTAGTGTTTTGCATGTAAAATCGGCAAAATTCAGTGACGTATTGCTCGCTCACATGCGGTAATTCCACCCCTGATGTTTGGCAGATTTCTGTTTTTCTGTGGGTTTAAATTGGAGCCAGCAAACTTCTCTGTTGTATAAAACTTCCGAAGGTTATACAAGTCTCTAATTTTATGGAACAATTTTTGAGATATCCCACAATAAATCCGAGCGAGATCCTATTTTGAGATACTGCCATTTTCCTATAGATGGACTTTCACAAGTTTTGGATATCCCTGTCATATTGCCAAAAAGGGTATTTGATTACAACTATCATAATTTTCAAAGTAACATGACAAGAAAAAAAGATTTAATTTTTCTTCACTACTCTGCCAAAAATCTAGATTTTATAGTTTCTATCATCTCCCGCTAGATGGACTTGTGAAACCTCCGAAAATGCGGTTCCTTTTCCCAAAAGTGATTTTTGCTTGAGGTTTTGTGTATTTCCACAACATTTTGAAAACAGTTTTTCGTAGTTTCCCAACAGAAGACTTCAACTTTGTTTAGAGCTTCTATCGTCGTCAGATAGATGGAGTTAGCAACCTAACAGAACTTCAAAACTCATTTCGTAGTTTTCATCGACTGGCATTTATTGTCATGATTTTTCAAACAAAATTTACCTAGTTCTTTGTAGCGTCTGCAGTTTGATTTTCGCCTTAAGGCTAGCAGAGACTTAAACCAAAGTTTGATTACTTACCAAAAGCTTCTACATCAGTGGCGTGACGTCCATATAACCCGATTCCTACCGGCTTCCCTTTTTAAATTTCCACCAGTCAACACTCGCTTTTCTTCAAGTTGTTCGATTTTCTTCTACTTCTCCCTTTTGCTTTTTGTGTATAATTTTGCTTAGTTGATGTGGAAAGCAAATGTACAATATATGATTTTGTTTCAAGGTACCTTTGCTTCGACTTCCCATTTTAGAATGTCCACGCCACGCCACTGTTCTACATATTCCATATTATTTTGCATTCTATTCGAATGTACTGTCAATTTTAATAAATTCCATTCAGCTGTCAAATACTACAACTCTTGCCTTCATTTCGTCAACACAAACACCACGGACACCCGCGAAAAGATCAAGCACAACGATGTAACATCTCCTAATATGCCGACAACTGAGCACCCTTGACATCTGATAGAGTGTCTACAACTGTTTACACGATGTGACGATGACAAGCACCCTTTCATTACAAAAATTCAAATAAGCAACAGTACAACAAAAAAACCACCAGACTCAACAATAAGTTTGTAGGTTCATACTACGCTTGAACTTGAAAACGAATTTTCATTCGACAAAAAAAAATAAATAGTTGTGTGGGGGAGTGTCTGTCTGTCAATCTAACAGATAACGTTGCCGTTGAAATTAAAATAATAAAAAAAAACCCACCCATTACTCCGACAGACAGTCGACCTCAAAACAGATACATTATTGCTATTTGTAATGAATACGAGTACAATTGACGCGATAGTCGCGTGGACAGTTTTATCTGTTTAAGGAAACACGTCCTCGGATTGGGTCAGGGACAAGTGCACTTTTTTAACTTGACTTTTGTATTTGTTTGCATAATTTCATTTAAAGACGCCAAATTGTCTCCGCAGCGACTTGGTCGTATGTCATTTGCTTAAATAAACTTGAACCATCATCGATCGAACAGGTTTTCGTAATTTGTTTTTTTTTTGCGGCACGGTATTGTTCTCTGAATCGATTAAGTTAAGGATCTCTCTGAGGGGTGGATTAGAAACACACAGTTGCTGATTGACAAAATATCAAACCTGACGTATGTGGCACATTAAAAATGTTGATCGACAGCCAAATTTATTGCTACTATTTTCAGATATTATAAATTTAGAAATAAACGGATATTTTAGGAAAGTTTAATGGCTCGATTTGCATAGGTTAACATTTTTGTTATACCAGTAGTTCTACACTTGATTAAGGGGGGTTTTGTAGAAATTCGGAAACGAAATAACTGACGTCTGTCGTTTGAAATTCATTGGCTTTCTTTCTTTGATGAAATATAGGTGACACTGTGACAGTCATCGGCAACTGATTTTGTTCTGATGCACTCAGGTTCGGTTCATCGTTTTACGAAAAAATACTCTGACACACGGGGTATTTCTAATGGTCATCGAAAACGTATTGAAAAGCCAACTCTTTTGTAGGAAGTTGGCGGTTTTTGTAACTTTTAAAAATCCCATGAGGCATTGCTGATTAAGGACTGCCTAATCGCCTCTAAATGGTTAATTTTAGCCACTTTTCTGCCACTTGGACTTCGAATAATCAGCTTCAACACGTTTTGCTGAGGATTGCAGATGATAACAGGTGAAAAATGCATCTAAATTTTTAAGTTGAGTTGCTCTATATTTGAACCACTGTATAAAGAACAGCGCCACCTAACAGATTTCACTGAAACCACTCTCTTCACACTTTCGCAACTAATTGGATTAAATTGTCAATTTTTAAGCGAAGGTGGTAGATTAGTTTTAGAGTCTTAAGAAAGTATCATCCAAAGCTAATTTTTACCACCTAATTAGCTCTTCAGGTCCACTGTGTTGTGGTTTAATGATATCAGACGGAGATCACGTCTTTTGTGAAGGTAAAGGCTCGCTCTATATAGATTGACGTCAATGTAAATATATTGTGGCCATCACAGTTCCGTTGAATTTATGGCCAGTTGGTATCAATTTATTTTTGCACTTAATTTGGATTCCTAAAATAAACTAAAGCTTGAATTTTTTTGGACTAATTTTAGGAAGATAGTTGGCTAATTTTATGAAACCTGTTGCTAAGTATAAGCAGTCTCTGACGTGTCGGTTGAAAGTAGTTGACATCAATAGATCAATCGATAAAGTTGGTGTTTTGTCAATTTTGATGAGCTATTTTTATAGTTGCGTAATTGTCAAGCCGTATGCAACCACAGGAGTGTAAAAAACATAAGAAAACTTCATACTAGGGAAGCCTTACTCCTATTCTTTAAAATGCTGAAAGGAAAGCTTAGATGCATTGTAAATATTTGCTGCTCCGAAGGCCGCTGTTGTTGCTGTCGTTCTCAAAGATGTCAAGAACATTCACGGAGTCTGCTGCTCAACTGCAGACTTAAACTCAATCCTCATGATCTTCTTCTTCTAAATGTTTTTCCTGCTAAAATGTTCCAAATCGATAACGAGAACGACCGCAATCATTCGATTTCAAAACCGGTGGCTTACAATTCCATGGAAAGCAATGACTGCAGGCGCCCCGTTTTATACGCCTTTTCATCGTAATTAACTGCGAAGTAATACAAAAAGCGGATGTAATTTCAAAAAACTGATTGCTCTTTAATCAGTGCATATCCCATCGCATGATTTTTCGCCTGGCTCTGGCTCTGTGGAACGTCACGATAGTTGCGTCATTCAGATGAGCTGATAATTAGTTTAACGAACCTCATTCAATCGTTTTTGCGTTTACTCGTATAATTTCCTCTGTTATCAAGGATTGGTTCAGCTTCCCCACCGAGCGCCGGTAACACTGCTAGTGAAACGTCTGTCAGAAAAAGCTGTCGGATTGTTGGCATATGCTAATTGTTTGAAAATAGAACGCAGTTTTTTTTTGTGTATATAAATGAGAATCAATTAACGTTTTGTTTGTATTTTTGAATGATTTGGTTAAATTTGTTATAATTATTCTGACGTAGTCGGTGGGCATTTGGGTGTTTATTGAGTGCACCTGCACTTGGAGTACTGATAATAAAGTGAGAGTTGTTAAACTTTTAAACATTTAAGCGATTTTTTCATACAATTGTAGGCCGAGAGCTCTAAATTTTGTGCTGCATCTTTTTAGGCTCACAATTTGCATCAAAATCGGTCGGCATGAGCTTGGTACAGATTTTTGGATTATAATCGACGGATTTTCTCTAATGGCTCACGAATTATGTTGGTTCTGCGAATGCAATCATTGGAATGCCTCCATTTCCAATCATTTGCACTCTTTTCAAACGTTACTCCAAAAATTGTTGCATTCTTTCCATTGATTTTTATTTAAACTTTAAAGGCAATTAAAAACGAGTGGTGATGATTGATAAACGAATGCAAATGATTGAAAAATCATAAAAAGTGTTCGCAATGGTTGGAGGAGAAATGCAAATGATTGGAAATATATGAAAATGATTGGTGATGAGTGGAAAAAAATTTGCTGAAGATTGAAATGAGTGTATTGCTGCCCAGAATCTAAGAAATTATTGAAGATCAAAGATTCGTAAACCAAAATACTGTCCTCTGTATGATTGCCTGCAAATAGCTGCCTAAACATTTGCTAAAAATGTGTGTGTTCCAATTTTTTGCCGACCAAACAATGGCTTATAAAAACCGTGCTTATATAATTTATAAAACGTAAACGTCAAAAGTTTCCGTACACTTTTTAAGTATTTATCATGAAATGAGGAGAATGAAACTTGTATCATTCGAAAGGTACTGTGCCATAGATGTGCAGAAACAAAAAATCGTAGGCATATGTCGCCATTAAGACTGGTAAAATAAAATTAAGAATTTCACATATAAAATGCTTAGGAGTTAATCGAAAGCATTTTGTTGCCATTCAATTTGTCGCCGTCATGTTTCCATAGTAACAAATTTAATCATCATTTAGTTTAGATTAGAACCTGTTGGAGAGTCTCATTAACCCATAAAGGTATGCAATTTAGTTACCCCTAAAAGTAAATCATTAAATCTTATTTGAGGGGCATTGCAGAGTTATCTGCGAGGTGTTACTATGGAAACGAGCATTCATGTTTTGCCCTTTTCCATGCTTTTTTCATAGCTGAAAGGTATATGAATTAAGATTTAGCATATAAATAAATTAAAATAAATAATAAATAAATTAGGTATGTAAAAAATAAGTTGGCTTTCGTTACTTTATCTACAGACAAAATTGGTCGAATTTCGACCACGGGCGGTACTAGTATAATTTATTTATTCAACTAATCACTACTGTTTTATGGGCCTAGTCTTCCTAATATCTTAGAACTAAATTCCATGTTCAATTCACTGTATTTTTATTAGTATTCTATTTTAAAGATTTTTGCAAGTATTTCGCTCTTTTAAAATTGTTTCGCCAAAAATGCATGTACCTATACCTTGACACTGTAAAAAGGAAGTAAGACAAATGTCTAAATTCCAACTTACTGACTTCGTTCCCTCACATTTTCGAGGATCACAAAGTCCCCTTGTTTATTACCTAACAGAGTCACGTATACGCCTCCATTTGATCTGTTCGCCGCTTATCTTTTGTTTCGCCAACCATCCAGCTAATACCTGAATTTGCGACGATCGCTATTATCTGTCATTAAACTATAAACAAGATCCTAAATAAAAAAACAATGCTAATTATACCCTGCACTATCTCGACAATATTGTGCCACAATTAGATTTCTCGCACATAAATCCATCCACAAAAAAAAATTCGCTTGTCACTAACTCAAACAACAGGCTTGATGTACTTAAATAATTATTATATTTTTAAGCAATCTACCATCGTAGCACCATCACAGCGAGCACACTCTGTCGTTACCATAAAGTTCCCATAAAAACGCACACACTTTATCGTACGAGTACTTTGTAAAGTGGTAGGAAAATACAAAATCAATGTAAATCGAGCACAGCAACTCCTCCAAAACCAGCCATATGTATGCGAGCCAAACAAATACACACACTTCCCATTATGTATACAGACAGAGATACCCTCTCGTTTGTGTGCGACAACAAACCGAAATGAAAACTGCTGCAATAACTCGATTTGAGTCAGTCTTACGCCGCCATTCATTCAAGTAGCGAGCGCCGTCGTTGTGTCAAATTGCACTCCGAATTGTTTCGGAATAAGAAAAAAAAACCTAACTGAGAAAAAAGTAAATTTACAAGAATAAAGAGATATATCCAAGAAACGCAGTAAAAGATATTTTCAAAGTGATTCACTCTCTCTAGTTAAAAGGAAACGTCAAAGTGAAGTTTATTACAGAATTTCGTGCCCACCAAAGTGAAGTGTAATGTTTTAAAAGCAAAAGGATTCATAAAGGATACAAAATAAAAATAAATCGAAAAACAAAACCCACATACATTTGAGAGAAAAAAGATAATTGCTGTACAGTGTTTTGACAGAGAATTATGACTTCAACAATTCTCCAACCATCATCAGCACAAGCAGCAGCAGCAACAACAATGGCATGGTCCAATGAAAAACTTCGTTTATCTTGTGTTGATAATATTGGATTGCGACAGCTATGGAAGTTAATTATATTGGATAGTAGCAGCAACACTACCACCAACAACAACAACAAGAAAAATGTAAGCTATTTTGAGTATTTCACAGAGACGGCCTGACTGTAATCAATTAATTAATTCTAATCGTCTATAAATACCCGCGGTAGTTATTTATTCAAGTGGGTAAAGATTTATGTCATTTCGACTGCTGCAACTAGTAATTATTTAAAATGACCGAGTGCGCTCGTTTACATGATTTTCCAAGGCACCACGCACTACAACACAAGCAAAGAAGTGAAATCGACTGACAGAGTGACAGTTGTAATGTCAGGTTAGGTAAATCTGAGCGGATATCCGGAAAAGAAAAAGAAAGTACGTTTCTTTTGAGATTGTTGCTTCTGTTTTTTTTCTGACTTTTACTGCGTTTTGACGGCTATCAAGTGCCAAATGCTGCGGGGTGAAAAGTCCAAGGGGTTAACGATGGGAGGTATTTTTTTTTTGGGTGAAATTTGGACTCTGTTATTTTTTTCATCTTATTGATTCTTTCTCGGGGTGATTACGACTGGTTGTCTGTGAATTTTTTTTTAACCTCTATGCAAGTAAACAACAGCGATTACAGGTAGTTAACCTGTTGGCGGCTTTAGGCTGTATTTATAGTAAAAACCCGATTGCGACGGTGCGAGTTGGGAGTGGTAAATACTATGCTATTCAAATAGTTGCGCCTCATTAAGAGATTAAGGTAGACATGTGTTTAGGAATCGTAAAGTTTTATGTCATTTCGACTGCTGTAAATAGTAATTACTTGAAGTGACCGCAATGAGTGCTCGAGTGCACTCGTTTACATTATTTTTCAAGACATAGCAAGCCAGGTAATGTGTGTAAGAATCGTTGAGAGTTATCTAAAGTCTTACTTATAGTATCCCGATTGGCCTAACCTTAGTAGTATAAATATCTAAGTCCAGAAGTCACCCTTAATTTTTTTTGCATTGATCTTAGAAGTTCTCCTCAGATAAGTCTTAAATTGAACTTCTGTCATCGACTAGCGACCTAAATTAATAATTGTAAAAATGTTACGTATACGACACCGAGTAACCTCGTCGATTGCCTTCAAAAATGCTCTATTAATTCATTTTTCTACGTGAATTTGACTCTTATTTTTAAAAGCCTTTCAAAAGTTCTTCCCACTCCAGTCGCAAGCTTAAATTCTATCGTCTAAAGTCTTGTGCAAAAAAAAATCAAAACCTTCCATCCATCTTTTTATTTCATAATCAAATTTCTCTATTTAAGTCTTATTCAAAATTCACATAGAACGGTCAATTGCCTAGATATTGAGTGAGAAGTATTTTCGCCAATTTATCTAGCCAAGACTCAAACCATTTGTTTTTAAATCGCACTTGCTTGACACAAATTGAATTTGAAGATACCCTGCATCAAAATGCATCATTTCGTGAACTAGAAAATAACTTAAAAACTTAAGCAGATTGACAGATCAGTCGATCGTAGATTTTTGCAGATATCGATCACAATATTAACCGCTTTTTAAGACGCCGACCTAAAACTGATCTTCTCACTGAAACTAATTAATTTTCCACAACTGATAATCGAATCGAGGATCGCCAGAAACCAACTTTGATAATGAATTTTGATTGAGCGGGCGCCACACCAGTTTCTGAAAATATTCCCACAAACCATACGTAACACCGATCACAATCTATTCCATTCACGATCATGTCTAGCTTAAAATTCTATAACGTCACTGTATAGATCCCATTTTGTACCCAGTGTGAAGTCAATCACTGCTGACCTCTTTACAAAAAACGAGCCAACCCTTAGGGCCCGATAAGATGATTAAATGTGTAGTTTTTAAAGCTAATGATGACATCAACCTAGTGTCACTGCGCCACGAAAACAACAAACCTTGGAACCAAATCCAACCGAAAAAAAATTTGGAACAAAGTCTAGACAATACATTTACCTCCCACCATATATATGTGGACCTAAAAATTCACGCAAAACAAACACAATGGCGAACGTGTTGCCAGTCCCCCTAATAAGTGAAAAATATTTACCCATTTACCTTATCTCACCCCGTGTGCTATCCGCATTCTCAAATCCAAACAATCATGCCAAGATAATTTCTTCAATTCGGGCAAATATTTAACCGGCCAATTGACTAAAGCGATACGACAAACGCATCCTACCAATCTTATCGCCACAGTCGACCATAAAAGATAAACCCACCTAGTTTTATAGCACAAATATTGAGACTCTTGTTGATAAGCCCCAAATGAAGTAGATGAAAAAGTCAAAACCCCCCAGCCGAAAGAGATTTCATTCATTCCAATCGAACACTACCGTTTCACATGTCTGTTCATTACTTTCGCTGATGATCGGCATGACATTATACGTTTTTCTTATGTAAATGACAATTATTCTTGCGCTATACTCAAAAAGACACAGACGGGAATTGTTTTCTGTCTTCTTTTTTTTTGCTTTTCATTTGACCTCAATTGTTTTATTATTGCAGGCAAATCAGTTGCAAAGTGATGCAGACAAATAGTTTGACAGTTCTTAAATAGAAGTGTCAATTGATCGATAAAATGGAATGAGAAAAAAAAAATTATAATTCTACGATGTGTTTGGAATTCATTGCGAATTATAATCACTTTGCATGTACTTGTGGCAGAAATAGATCTTTTGACAGTTCATACATTGTCGATTGAATGTTATTGAAATATATTGGGTACAATGAACATGAATTTCGAATTCCATGATCTTGCAGTCTGTTCATTAGAATAAACATCCGCTTGACAGGTGTTAGGAATCACTCAGTTGTGGAATTTCGCCTCATTAAGCTTTCCATTCTGGTGGGCGTGTGTGTATGGTAAAGGAAAGCGTGCAAAGAATGTTGAATTTACATATGTGTTGATTTATTATGCAACTGTAGCTACAGTTGGGTATACAATTACTGAACAATGGGTAGTGAAGCTTGCGATTATGTGAGCATAAAGGTGGTTTTAACTAATTTCGAAAAAAATTGTTGTCAACAAGTTTTTACAATCATCTATTGTGACCTACACAGGGTTTAAGGGGAAGATTATGAGAAACATCATGCAATAGCGTCGGGAGTAGTACCCTACTTCCATTCATTTGTGGTTTCGTCTTTCCATAAATACGTAGTTCACAATAGCCTTTTTTCAAACTAATTCATTGTGAACTTCGTTGAATTTGCAATCTAGATCAGATGTTCATTTTCGTCTTTCCATAAATATGTAGTTCACAATAGCATTTTTTTTCAAACTAATTTATTGTGAACTTCCTGAATTTGCAGTCTAGACCAGATGTTCATTTTAATACTGCGCAACAGGTCTAACTAGTCGTCGTTTTCAACCTTCAACCTTCTCCTTAAGGTCTTTTGACAGACCTTATAACAAGATTTAACCTTAAATCTTTCTAAACCTCTTTGAAAAACTAGTTGGTTAGCATTGAATCATGATCTCTGAGCTTGTCAGGCTTAAACTTGATATTTTGCCCAGCCGGTGGGGATATACCGCACACGATCTCATAATTGATACCTAAATTATTCCGTGTTCAAAGTGATTTGTATATAGAAGTTCTAGAGTTTCTTCAGGTTTTAGTGAATACCGCTGCTCCGCACTCCATTTCTGTCATCATTTTGAAAGGTCAAAGTCGTTTTGTGTTGATTTCCTTATATAATCTATTTTTAAACGTACGTCACTGTTAAATGAGAAAGTCACAATCTGTCAAAACGTGCCTTTTTCTTTGTGTTTACTATCCCACCAACCGGATTGCATAGCGCCACCCAAGTGTGTGGCATATCTCAGAACTCAAGTGTCAGATCCCATCTGCACATTTATTTATTTCAAAGTCTTCTGTCACGAACTGCTTGCTAATCGCATTATACGTCTTGTCACTAGGCCATGTCCGCTTAAACTCTTACAGATTATTACTCACCCTACTTAACTGTCACCGAGAGACGTCATTTCAGACCCGCTTACCTGTTTTTAATTGCCTTACACGCTTCCTTTGAACCATGATGAATTGCCCGCTCTTCGTTGAAATTATACCGTTCGTAATTGCGGTCTTACATGTTGAGTCAGCGCAGTTTGCTCTGTCAGCTGTCACCGACAAACCATCTGTTCCACGCCTTCTTTTCCCCACTTCTTAGCTTTGACTGCAATTAAAATTGAATATCGATTTTGATTTGCTTTTAATGAACAAAACAAAAATGCATTCTAAGGTAAATAACCTTATAAATTGCATCAAGAAACCGCGCCGATAAAAACATCAAATAAAACTTTCTTCGTTTTTGCGTTGGCTGTTTGCTTTTTTTTTTTTTTTTTGCTCTGCGTCTCTATAAATAATTCAAGTATTAACATAACCCTTTCTCGCCACAACACACACTTACTCACTCGCTGCTGACGTCAATGCAAAACCAGAATACGAGTATAAGAAAACAGAAAAAAGAACGCGCAAAGTTGAGTTCAAACTTTGACGTGAGCGCACGTTATTTGGCGTGAAGAGGTTGGCTATCCATTCACTAAGATATAACACGATAATGTCATGGACAGGAACTATGGCTTTAATAAGTTAATAAGTTAGTCAGGTTTTTTTTTTGCCCCTGTTGCTTTCTTGTTTTATTCGTTAAATTAACTTTATCTATGGTAGGCAAAAGATGACACGGTATGCCTACGTACTACGTACGAAATATTGCGAGGACGACATAAACAAATAAAGTGCACGACTGGATCGCACGAAACTTTCTCGTTCATATCATCAGTTTGTTTGGTCTATTTTTCTTTTATTATTCTTTATAGGCTATAAAACAAGATTTTTCAAATTGGTGATGCTGGTAGGTGGCTATGACTCGAAGTAGGGTTTGTGATGTAAGAATTCAGAGATTTGTTTTTGAATTTACACGTCTTTGGGGGTAAATGAAGACTCCAATTGGTTGCAATTATTTTAAGGTTCATGATTAATATGGTTGGAAAAGGAAGAAGTGGGAAATATTTGCTAAAAAGGAGCTTCTAGTACCTAGTAATTGCATTTTTACTGTTAGTTTGCTAATTCTTAAAACACGGCGTCGGCTTACTAGCAAAACTGACTAACTGCAAAAACGAAAAAATTGACTATCTGAAGTTGGTCAGTTCTTCCTGAATTTCTTGTGCATGAAGGCAGATAGTCAACCAACAATTTTAAATGCTTTGCATATTTCTAGGAAAAATAGCAGATAGGCAGTTTTGGCAGAATTTTCTACTTGCTTTTCTATTATACTTGCCATTGATAATACAAAATAGAATTTTTGGCAGTTGGTCAGTTTTGCTTGTAAGCCGACGACGGCTTTAATTCCATTTTTAAGAAAAACTAAGTAAGGGGTCATATTAAGAATACTTATGTTATCATAAAAAGGGGGTTTTGGGCAAAACCGTTATTGCGGTTTTTGGAAAATAATGCGTACAAAATAGTAACAAATATTGCAATGTTGAGTTCGAAAAATTATCTTGTCCAACTATTAAGCTAAAAACTGAGTATAGGGTATTGTTCGGGATGTTAGTATTACTTCGTTTTTAAAGTCGTATCCAAATCGAAAATCGTGTTTTCGAGATTTGAGCAGTTTTCCAAATCAGCGTTTCCGGTGGTTAGAATCGAAAATGAAGGACGCAATAATGTTGAAAACGTCAATTTTACTCCAAGTATGCATTTTGGTCAAAATCGCTTTAGCCGTTTTCATGTAGGTAAAACAAAAGAAAACCAAATTCTCAAAATATGTGTTTTTTCAAAAATCTATTATAGACAATTTAGAGAAAAACTGAGTTTGCTATCGTGTTAGGAATGACCATATTACATACAAAATTAATTTTTGCTGCAACTGTATTGACCGTTTTCGAGATAAGGCCACTTTTCAAAAGTACCGTTATTCGACTTTTTAGCCAAAAACTGGGTATGCAGCCATGTTTACCCCATGTAGCGTAGAGCAAGTAAACATTTTAGTTAAAATCGTTAAAGCCGTTTTCAAGTAAGCCATAATTAAATAAAGTCTTAAAAAACGACATTTTTAGAAAAAAGTCTGTTGAACGATAATTTAGGAAAAAACTGAGTTTTCCATCATGTTGGGAATGACGGTATTACCTTAAATATGAATTTTTGTCGAAATGGTTTTGACCGTTTTTGAGATATGACCAATTTTCAAAATTACCGTTATTCGATTTTTCTGCGAAAAACTGGGTATGCAGCCATGTTAACCGCACCTACATAAGCCCAAATATCAATTTTGGTTGAAATCGTTAGAGCCGTTTTTGAAAAAATCAAACTTTTTTAAAACCGTTATATGGGAAGTACCGTTAATAATAGGGTTAGCATGCAAAAAAAAAAGTGGCCCCGAACTGTAAGCCCACAAACTCCAAATCCGAAGTTTGAAAGAAATCCGTCCAGCCGTTTGCGCTGTGGAGCTCAGGAAAGGACGGACAGACGGACAGACGGACAGACGGACAGACGGACAGACGGACAGACGGACAGACGGACAGAATTGCGAGACCCACTTTTTCGAGTTCCTCTATCATCGTAATGTCAGATTTGATTAAAATCTCGAGTTCGATTTTTTGTACGATTACAATACCTTTCTCTTACTACGTAATGCGAGAAAGTTAAAAATCATCGCGAAATCAATCACAATTTGGAATGTTTTGCGTTAACAAAAGACTTGTCAATAGTATTGTCGATCGAACGTTGTTGTTTTAAGTGAATCAACATACGTCAATGGTTTGAATTTTATGAAAAAAAATTGTTGGTCTGTCAAATAAATTTAAAAATTATGAATGCCACAGCGAAAAGCGTATAATATGAATTGTACTTGACGTTTGAATATTTGTATTGGAGTTCGATGTTTTGCTAACGTGCGGTTCAAGGTCGTTCACCAGTTATGCAGGCAGATGTATAGAATTTACAAACCAATGAATTGGTGAAATATGTTTTTTTTGATTGATTGTCTTTAAAAGTGATGCCAAATTTAGACATTTGACAGATTAAATAGAAACTTTTCGATTTAATCTGTTTAAAATTATGCAAATACATTTTTTTTAAATAATGCGACTGTCAGGGACGACATTTAGCTGGCATTTAGAACGTTTTCTCAGTAGTTTCTTGTCGATATTTAAAACGTCAAAATAAAATTAAATAAAGTAAATGTCAAAGATGTATGAAATTTAAACATATTATAAGAAGCGACATTAACTTCCATTTTGACACCATATACATCCGAAAGAACAGCATTAGACTTTGACAGCTGCTTGAGAATATCTGTCAAAGTGTCTATTCTTTCTTTCATTAAGTTTTCCTCGATTTCATTGGACTGTTCGTTCTGTTAAATGTAAGTATGTGAGAATGTCACTTTGGAACTGCATCACCGCCATTAACCTCCACTGGTATATTTATATATGACAGCTGTCAGCTGCCAACTTTTTGCAAAGAGAAAATATTTCAACATCTTCTAACGAAATTATGAAACGCGACAAATTGCGTATAATTTCCGCAATACCCCATAAACATTAAATACTCACTTTACGAGCAATTCCAGTTTAAATATGTTTTCTTTTTTTTACGGAAAAAAAATTAAAAGTCAAGGAACTCCGTTTGTCATACAGTCACCGACTGTACTTAACTGTACTCGATTGCCAGTAATGTATCAAAAGTGGGGTTCATTAAGACTGTATGCGGCGTAACATATTCTCGCATTAAAATCAATAAATCACTCAAAATTAGTTCGCCTCCTCACTCCGATTTCGTATCCAGTTTTGTACGCACTTTGTCGTCTCTCTTTCATGCACTTACATGCATATTATATAAAATGCAATATGGCATCAACGCAGAGTTATTATCTAAGTACTGAAAGCTGGAACATTTATTGCATTAATAAGAAACAAGTAAATAAATAAAACATTTCACTGTGCGGAGTGACAATCAGTTTTTTTGTTTTGAGTGTGCGTGTTTCTTTCTTAATGCAATGGCTTTAAAATGTGTGTTTTTGTGACGTCAAATGTCGCCTTCGTTCGAGTTCACGTAACACTTATATGAGTTTATTGTTTTATTATTTATTTCGGAGACTTAAACCTTCACGATAGACATTTGTGTTCTTGAATCGGTTTTTGGGGTTTGACGCAAATCGGTAATCTTTATAGTTTGGATTTTGACAAGTCAGAAGATTTGGTTGTTTTTCAATGTCAACGATGTTTGTAGAGTTAATTAAAGTTGCAAATATTCATAATTCATGTACCTACTGTCGAATAAACGTCAGTATTCTTTACTTCTTTAAATTCCCTCAATTAGTATACATTACATCGACAAAAAAAAACACTGTCAAGTGACAGCTCGAATTTACATTTCCAAGAGCATTCGAAATTAAAATGTCACCCATCAAGCTAATCATCTGGCAATTGTCAATCATTACACGCGATTCCTCTAACAAATTTAATTGAGTCATTAAAAAACCACTAGACCTCCCTCCACAGAGGTCTGCAACAGTTAACTCAACCATCGATGTGTGTATTCCACTTAATCATTCCATAATGTTGAACATGAAATTCCATATAAACGCGACAATTGTTCAGCGAGAATTTCTATCAACTAGCGACAGAGAGACCACCCCAATTCAATTATAGAATCTCCAGAATGAGTCACACTGTGAAGAAAATCGCTCCGAGCTCATTTGATTCCAAAGCAAACCTTACATGGACTGTCACGTAGAATTCCTTCACGTTAATGTTTTCGCCATTATCCCGTGGAGACATTATTTCTCGGTTGCGAACAAAAATATAAATTGAAACAAACATGCCGTAAGTGTACGATTTATATGCGTATCAGAATGTCTCGTGTACGCCGGGTGGTCTGAATTGTTTTTCAACTCTTGACAGGCGAAAACACTCGTGCCTGAAATAGCTGCAGCCGTAAAGACTTGCCTCGCGTTTTAATAGAACTAAATCAGTCGGACATTTGGCGAGAGATGGAAAACGTAAGCCCCCCCCAATTAAATCTGATAAAATAAATGAAATTAATTGTTTTGCTACGCAATACGCAGAGAAAGAGCGAGTGCTTAAGTGATTAGATTGTGTCGCTAATAATAGTGATAATGAGAAAATTATTTTTGCAATCATAAATGTGTGTAATTAGGCTTAAGTGAAATACAAGTGCTCACTGTTATTCAGCGGGCCGATCTGTTAAGTAATTGTGTGTGCGTGGAGGTAGTTTTTATTAGCACTCAATGGATTAGGGGCTGTGACGTTTGGATGTGCTTAATATTTGAGTACACCGGTGGGGCTTTCAAACGCATTTATAGCTTCTTCGTCGCTAATGAAATATCCGAGGTGACGTCTGACGTAAAACGATATGGTAGGTCTGTTCCTTTAGTTTTGTAGTAAAAATGGAAAAGACTGTCAAAATGACAGTGGAAGAGAGGGAAACTTACGCAAAAGTTAAGAAGCGCTATTGTAGTAACCTGCGAAAAATGACAGATGCGAATATTCCACCCAAATGCCAAATAGAACAACAAATTTAAATAAGCTGTGAATTTTCAGGCGACTGACAGTTGTTTGAATTCTTACGCAAAGAAATTTGTTGAGTTAAAACTAGAAAGAGGGACTCTCTCGAAGCCGCTCTCTTTTAAGAATTTTTCGAGTTGAGGAACGACGATTGAGTAAAATGCGTAAGAATTTGTAAAAATTCGTAAGATTTAAAAGTAAGGGAACAGCCTTGATGTGTTAAATAAAAGCAAATAAATTTGCATAACTTTGACATTTCGGTACGTAACAACAGCCTAAAAAATCACAGCTCACTTTTTCGCTTTTCCAAACAAAACTGTATCTGTCAAATTATATTCAGTAAGCTGGCACTATAAATATTGACATTCTTATGACATTTTCAGGTGGCATCTGCTTATCTGCTTTGTTTACACTTAATCTCAAGGAAGCTCAAGCATCCGCATCAAATTGTCAGCTCCTTACATGTTTCGCTAAAATCCCTTGCAAGCTTTGTTTATACCTCTGTCAAACTGTCAGTTTACTGTCTATCAAATTCCCCTATTTGCGTTTGTAGTGTATCTTTTCTTAACATATCTCTACAAAGCAAACCAGATGGCATCTCGAAAGACAAACAACTTTTTAGCACACAAAAACAAGGTCAAAGTTCCAATAAATCTTTCGAAACACACATTCTTGGCAAATTTTCCACCACCACAACAATTGACTTACAAATTCCGCAAGTGAAGCCCATATAAATATTTGATTGATCAATACCCTACCTCAAAAGGCTTAGAATTTGTTTGTTTACAATGATTTAAAACATATGCATAATCAGCTCATCGCTTAAAAAAGACCCACGTGCTACCGTTTGGTAGCGCACAATACTTTTCTAAACGGCCATAGATCGCACTCTAGCGTTATTAATTCACAACTGCATACATGCCATTTTCAATTTGTTTACCAAAATCATTTGTATTCACTTTTTTCGTTCGTTAAGGCTTATTAGCACTTTTTAGCAAACAACTCTTCATGTGCGCACTGAATTTAATTTGAATACATTTTTAGAGAATTCTCCAGTAGCTGGCATTTTTCTATGTCATTATGTCACATAGTTAGACAAAATGTTATGTCAAAAGAATTTGCGCCATTCGCTGTTTTGGAAAAGCACGTTTGGTTGCACGAATGGTTTACACAGGTTACCCTAATGAACCCATAAATAACAGCGGTGCTTATAGTTATTGTAATTAAACAAAAAAATGTTTAAATAATTCAAAGTGACAGATGGTGATTGCTGTGATTTGTAAAAACTGCTGTAGAAGTGATGTGTTAATTGGTAAGAAGTTTTTTTTAATGGTAAACACTGTTTTCTGACAGCGCATTGAAATTGTCATGTGACATAAATGGCGTTTATAATTGAACTCGTCACGTGTACGGCAATCTGAAATGCTTATTTTAGGCCAAATTAGAAAATGCGATCTACTTTCTTCACTGCACTGGCCTCATTTTAAGTTGCTGATACATTGTTTTTGACATTGGCCGCTTTCCACTGATGCCCACTAGATGACTAGCGGCATGTCAAACTATAAAACTATATAAAAAACTTGAAACTTCACCGAAAGTGCTAGACGTGTAGCGCCAATGGTGAAATGTCAATTTCTTTATATGAATTTTGACCTGCCGCTTGTCATCTAGCGAAGCAGTGGAACGCGGCCATTACGATCAAAATAATAAATTGCAAAACGCTACTGCAACCATGCGTAGCCATGTCATATAATATTTGTGTACCTCCGTCATTCTAAACTTGCATCACATGTGCTGTAATGTGAAGTGCATGCATACATGAATTAATGTCACGCAAAGTTACTCAATTTGATTTTAAGTGGCGAATGACAGCACCGAACTTATGAATGAAGCAATCACACTGCGTAGGATCAATGGAAAAACAAACAAACAAACCTACAAAAACGTGTTGCCTTATAAGTCACACCCTTGTCGATGGAACTGCACTCTGGTGGGTACAAAGTTTAATCAGACAGCGCGTCAATTGAATTGTGTGAATTGTGTCAACAAACAAACTACGCCCATTGACAGTAGCTGCGAATACGTCAGACCTGAAAGCCAAACACCCTCTATTCGGCATGCCATTTGATTTATTTATTAATTATTCACTTTCGGCGGAAACTCGATCAAATTAGTTGGGTGGCACTTGTTTGTGCTAAAGCGGATATGTCAAAATATGACATTTGCAATAAATGTTCCCTATTGGGCAAATTTAATAGATGCTTTACATTTATACCAAGTAAACAAGAATGATTTACTAGCTTGGTATACACGTGATGTTATACAAACGCTCCAAGTCATGTGCAACTTTTTAGACGTCAAGTTTCACTACAGACGTCATACAGTCTATACCCAGGTTGAAATGATACAATGCATTAGCATTACTATTGAAAACGATATCGTTTAGACTGAAACTGACCCGATGTAATCGTCCCTTAAATTGGACTCTTTTCTTTTGACATAACCAACAAATGTCAAATTGACTTTCGAGTCATAAAGGCCTTGACTATGTTGCAAATTCAATGTCACCTTGCTAAAAAATGAAATATGCCGTCGTAACATCAGTCTGTACGCATTTCAACAATACCAACTGTTGTATGTCAGTGACAACATTCCCCTGTCAACGTCATTCAACGTTGTAATTTTCTCCACAAACAATTATTTGCAATTACTGTACTTCCTTCCACTGTCAGCTCGTCCATGACCACAAAATTGTTGACATACTTTTGTGCAAAATGAAAAAAAAAAACTTAAAATTAAAACTGTCAACCAACTTTTCGGCTTACCGCGGATTTTTATCTCCTCCTGATAAAAAAAAAAACGACAAAGATCCCAGAACAAAGAAAACCACTTAAAAACAAACATGCCTATCAAAATCAAAACAATGCAGTAAAAAAAAAATAACTACCTCTAGTGCATAACGTGGTACCATTGTTAACAACAGCTGTCAACAAGCGAAATATCGAATCAGTTGACAATTGCCATCCGTGTCAGTTAAGTGCGTGGATACTTTCGTTTTTAACATTTGAATTAAGAAAAAACTAATAAAAACTGCAATCTAATGGAGGACATTATGAACCCTAAGGTGATTACTCAGAACAGAGATTATGAGCGCGTGCTATGATGGTTTAGTTATCCCAATCGAATATCAATTAGACACGTTTCTCTAATCATCTGTCAATTTGAGCTCGCGCTTCTGCTGAATTTATTTTTATTGATGAGCATTTCTCATGTTAATTTGTTTATTAATTAATTCATTTACATTTGCTTTTTTTCTTTTGCAGAAACTCAACGTGAATAGCGAAAATTTCGCCGAGTTCTTATCAAATCGTGATATACTGCCGCCAAGTAAAATGTCACTGCTGAAGTTTCTAGCAATTGTAAGTACATACATACGAGTTGTAGTTTTTGTCCATTCCGCACCTTGTTTCATTAGTTTTTGTTATGATTTGCATAACAGTTTTAGCGCGCATTATTCGCTCGCACAGTTTGTTGATAAGATTGATTAGTAGAGAGTTGCCATTTCGATTAAAGTTCGATCGATAACTGCGTTTACATTGACCGATGTCTGAAGGTCTTTTATAGTCTGCAGATGATAAGCCGATTTGTTGTCTATCAAATAAATGGAACAAAACAAACGTCATGCTCTAGAAATGGGCGTGTAAAGAACACCGAAGTAGAGGGTACATTTTTTCAGTAGTATGAGACCAGTTAAGAGTGTCGCATCATCTGTTTTGATTGTTTTTATTTTCGATATTGTTTTAGGACTGGAGACAGCAATGACGTCTATGCTTTGAGTTCAAAAGTTTGAATAACCTCTGGTGTCAAGAGCAGATAGCCTCAGAAGGTCGCGAATATACATTTTTTAATAATGATCTAACTGCGGGAAAAGCTTTAATCGAAAGATGTTTCTTTGACAAGATTTTGTCGAGTGACAGCCAATAGATTGTTTTCAATGTAGGCGTATTCTGTAAGAGTAATGGGGGAATAAATTGTGCGACGCGAGTGACTAGATTTGTAGTCTTGGTCAGTTGGAAAACTGTTCACTAAATCAGTCTAGGTCAATCTAAATTGAGCCAAGTATTGCCAGACAATGTTTTTGACATTTGACATTACAAAAAAAAAAAAATTATCAGAAACTGCTAGACATATATAGGAAAGTTCGTTGAGTTTTCATGTCATATAATAAAATGCATGTACACAAGTGAACAACTTGTAATTTTGTAACTTAACGAAGATCGTAGCTGTCAACGCAGTCAAATTTAATACATCAAAGGAGTTCAGACAAAATTTGTATTTTTCGTTGAGTTCTCTGTCACTCTGGATCAATTTTATTTGCCTTTTTTTTTGCCAGAATTTGACAATCTCTGGCTTTCTATCTGTCTAATGAACAGTCGCCTAGTGTCACATACGTCAATTGACTACTTCTTTAGCCATTGACAGATTGACTAAAAAAGTATTAAGGCAATGTCTACATGTGCTTCAGAGCGATGCCGCTTGTTGGCGTCTATAGATGAGTGTCAGTGTCAGCGATTTTTATCCTTGTTTGACATTTCGAAATACGTCACTCGTTGGAGTAAGAAGTTTTGGAAAAAAACATCCATTTTGGCGGAAAAGTTGTTTATCAGATTCAATTAAAACATCTTGTTGACACAAGTATAAATAGAATGTCAGAAACGCTTCAAATTTCATTACACAAACATCCACAAGCCGTAAACAAAAGAAACTGGAAACTTTATGGAATATCTGCTTCAATCTGGTTACGGTCTTCCTCTGATTTAATCCAGGCGTGCGTTTATTATTTTTATTCAAGAAATCAGCGCCCTTGATCGTGACAATCACTCACTCATGCTGATGAAACACTTCTTACAGATTGCACTCCATAGTAGTGGGATTATTTTTAGAACAAACAGAGATGGCAACTTTAAGTCACGCCAGGCGCTTCACATGATTAGCTCTACAAAATGACAGCTGCTATACTTTATCAGTACTTTTACACCTATTTTTATTTATTAGTTGTGCATTTCAAACTGATAATAATTAAAAATAAATTGTTGGGGCGATATTTAACGATCGCACACGGTATGCATAAACGACTGACATTGCCATTCGAAAAGGAAGAAGGAAACGTCGTGATCGCATGAACGTGTTTCTTCTTCCGAATCACACAAACGGAAAAAACATTAAAAAACATTAAAATTTCGCCAGCATTACGTTGTGAATTTCTGATTAGAGAAGAGACACTGAAAAGTAATTGTGTACATATATCGAAGCGTGACGTTTGGGTGTCGGCTGTGTTGACTGATTTGGGGATTCTTTTAACGAATACCAATATTGTTTCGATTCGAATGCACTTATGTACAAGGAAGTGATGTTGTTGTTGATTTTACGGAAATATTATACGTACTCTGACGTATTGGAGGGTATTTTGGTATTTCCCGATTGGTTTGACGTCCAGTGTCAAGTGTTTTTTGTTGATAAAGTCAATATGGTTTTTTTTCACTTTGTGCGATTGTCGGTCAGATGTGAACACGTCTTGCGGTTGCGATGATTTCGAGATTTCGACCGTGGCAAGCCATCAATGAGTTGACATTCGAAGTGTCAAATTGGGGAAGGGCGGTGCGTCGCTGGGGTTCACTCGAATGGGGGATTTCTGATGTAGGTATACGCTGTCATTCTGTTATTTGTATTCTACACTCATAACCCATTAAAATGAAAACAAACAACAGGTCTGTCCCTTTAATTTTGTAGTTAAAATGGAAAAGACTGTCAAAATGACAGTGGAGGGGATGAATACTCTCTCAGAGACGGAAACTTGCGCAAAAGTTAAGAAACGCTTTTGTAGTAACCTGTGAAAAATGACAGATGCGAATATTCCACCCAAATGCCCAATAGAACAACAAATTCAAATCAGCTGTCATTTGTCAGGCGACTGACAGTTGTTTCAATTCTTCCGCAAAGAAATTTGTCGAGTAAAAACTAGTAAGAGGGGAAATATCTTGCTCTCTCGATCGAATTTTTCGAGTTGAGGAACGACAATTGAGTAAAATGCGTAAGAATTCGTACAAATTCGTAAGATTTAAAAGTAAAGGAACAGACCTAACGTCAATGCCCTCCAAGACCTTCCTACTTTGCTTTACATAAGTCACTGACATTGAGGTGAAAGCCCCAACGAATAACTAAAAAGTTCGCCGCCGCTTGGAAGGTCTCTTCTGACGTCTATAGGTACAACGCAGCAAAAGCAACCACTGTGACCCATATTACCCGCAACCAAATGCAGTGCGCTGCAATTGTTATCTACCCCAAAACAAAAAACGCATAGTAGTAAATACATAAACAACTGGCGCGCACCATCTCCGCATTGTTGTGCTAATTAGTCAAGAGTTGGCGGCTTTTTTGTGGCACACCGTGTCACCTATTTCCACAGTGATCTAAATTTGTTATGCCAATGTCAAGCCGGTGTGTGTATGCGAGAGGGTTATACCGCCACTAGGTGTGCGCTTATCATCGTTGCCTGTTTATTTGTTTATCTGCTTTATTTTAGTAAATAGTGTTAAAACATTTGTTGTTGCATTTTCTAGTTGCACTAATCGAAAATTGTAATTTTGTTTGTTTTGCTTATAGAACGCCTTGGAGTTAAGCGCCCCTGCTTCGCCGGTTTTATTACAACAACAGCATCAACAGCATACAGCCGCTGTAGCAGCTGCGGCGTGTAAGCCGAAAGGATGGATGCAGCTATCAGGACATCCAGAGAGGTGAGCGTTACATTTTTTTTCAAACTTAATTCAAACAACTAATCGTTGATTTTTGTTTGTCATTGCAGCATTGTTCCGACGTCCTCTGGCATCGTTCGCAAACGCGTCGACAGTCCCACAGACTACGAGGCGAATTCGTACGAATTCCTTCGCCACGATCCAGCTGCCGTCAAACTTGTGCCCAAATATTTCGGCGTCACCGAGCAAAACGGCGAAACCTACATCCAGCTGCAGGATCTACTGGCCGGCTTCAAAGATCCCAATGTGATGGACATCAAAATGGGCTGTCGCACCTTCCTCGAATCGGAGGTGACCAACAAAACGCTCCGCCCCGACTTGTATCAGAAAATGATCTCTGTCGACTCGGACGCCCCCACACCCGAAGAGCACGAACTAAAAGCCATCACAAAACTCCGCTACATGCTGTTCCGTGAAGCTATGTCATCGTCCCATTCGAAGGGCTTCCGCATCGAGGCGCTTCGTCTACGCGGCGCCAACCCAATGAACGATCTGAAGACCGTTCGCACCACAGATCAAATCGAAGAGACAATTCTGCAGTTCCTCAATGCGAAGAAGAGCGTCACCAAGGACCTCATCAAACGCCTGCGCTCAATGCGGACCCTGATGGAGAAATCGGACTTTTTCCGACTCCACGAAATCGTTGGTTCCAGCATTTTCATCATCTACGACGATGACAAAGTCGGAGCCTGGCTGATTGACTTTGCCAAATCGAGACGTCTGCCCGCCGATACCGAGGTTAACCATCGCAGCGATTGGATTCCCGGCAATCGCGAGGAGGGTCTACTCAAAGGAATGGACGAACTGATCAGTGTCTTCGAGGCAGTCTACGACATTCAGTGTGGAAAGAAACCGATCAAGATGAATTGAATTGATTTCAAAATTTGAATTTAAATTATTTGCCCGCAAGACTGATCATTAACAACCGTTATATATATTTTTTCATTTGTTTTTCTGTTGCACTTGGTTGCTTCGGCTTCATTTTTACGCAGAGTTTTTTATGTTTTTGTTTATTGTTTCTGTTCCATATTGGAAAGTTGTGTGTCGCAGTAACTTTTGAGCTTTCTGTGCTTGGAGGAGTTTTCGTCCTCCACCTACATCTATAATGTATTATTATTTATATTTTATAAATTAAACAAAAAGCAATTACATTTATTATATAAGATACGAAATTGTTATTCGATATTTGCTTTGATGTTTGTGTTGAAAAAAAATAGTATTTTTATATATTCTTTGCTTATTATTTAATAATTAAACTTAGAAGAAAAGATTCTCTTTTTGTAAATAAATAAATAACTATTTATATGTATATTTAAATTATGTTTGTTTATTTGGAAGATGTAATCCAATGGTAAGCGTCAGAGTAGTAAAAAGAGGACAGCAACGATTTTCTTTTAAATCTGGCAACACCTCAGTAAAATGTTAAAATCTTTCTTGATGTAACGTCTAAAGTGACAAAATTCAACTTCCCCTCTCATCTTTGGATGGCAAAAAGAGGCAGCCATAGGGCACTTTCAAAAACTTAGTTGTCTTAAGTCGACTAGATTGATCTGGGGTAGATGTAACCTGAACGCAAAAACCCGAATGGTTGGGAACGTCCCATATACGAACTGCCAACTTAGTGTTCAGTCACGAATTTCTTGACTAGATTTGTCGACTACCCCTTCATAAACGTCAACTGACACAGCTGCTCATGTGACCGATCTAGTCCAATCAAAACTGAGATACATCATGTCAGTCAGCTGTCAGACTTACTAAACTAGATACCTGAACGTCCCCATACTCACGCTGCATTTTTTCTTTTTCAAACGATAACCTCGAACGTCATCCGCATAAATCCCCACAAATTGTTGAAAAATTCCCCGTAAAATACCAGTCGCCCAGAAATTGTAAAGGGTTTTTCAATAAGAGCGCTACAAAAGTTTTTTTTTTAAATAAAACAAAAACGGCTTTGGATATCAATGAAATTCTTTATTCCTATTCAATGCCATTGTATGGAACTCGATTTCTTTTGCATAGCCACCACGGGCACGCTTGCAGACGCTGAACCCAATTTTCGACGGTTTTCAAGCATAAATCGGCCGATACTGCTGCAAATTCACGTTCGATATTCGTACGAAGTTCATCAATCGTCGCATAAGACCATAGGCTTGACGTAGCCCAACAGGAAATAGTCTAGCTGCGTCAAATCGCACGACCGAGGCGGCCAAGCGACTGGACCATTTCGTGAGATAACTCCAATCTTGGTTTCCAATAAATATTGATTGTGAAATTCGCTGTGTGACTTGTGGCGCCGTCCTGTTGCAACCACATGTCTTCCAAGTCCATATCATCCAATTGGGGCCAAAAATATTCGGTTATCATTGAACGGTAGCGATTCCCAATCACAGTAACGTGCCGTGCTTGATCATCACGGAAGAAGTACGGCCCAATGACGCCGCCGGCCCATAAACCACATCAAACCGTAATTTTTTCGGGATGCAATGATGACCCATGGAGTACGTGTGGATTGCTGCCTGACCAATACCGCATATTTTTTTTATTGACGAAGCCATTCAGCCAGAAATGAGCCTCATCGCTGAAGATGATTTTTCGATGAAAATCCGTTTTCAAGTTGTTGCTCAGCTCAATTCACGAGTCAAGTCTAGCGGCTTCAGTTCTTGCGTCAATTTAATCTTGTAAGGATGTAGGCCAAGATCTTTTCGCAAAATTCGCCACAACGACGTCACAGAGATGCCCAACGCTTGAGAACATTTGGGCTTTCTTCAACTGAAGCCTCAGCGGCAGCAATATTCTCGACACTACGGGCACTTCTTTGTCTCACTGGCACGGGAACATTTTGTACTGTGCCTGTGGATTCAAATTTGTCCACTAGACGCTCAATTGTTGATCTGCTAGGACGATTATGACGACCATAAATTGGACGTAGCGCTCTTAACGTTGAGGCCACTGACTCCGAATTTCGGTAGTAAATTTTAATAATTTTGACTCGTTGTTGGCTCGTATATCTTTCCATCATGAAACGACAAACCTTACTGAAGAGAAATGTCAAAAGAGCGGCAAGAAATTCGGCGTCGTTTGCTCCCCGTGTCGCTCTACTTTTATAGCGTCCCTGTTGAAAAACCCTTTAGTAGGTACACACCGCCAAGCAGAAACTTGAACGAGCACCACAAACGAATGCAATGCGACGAGTAGGTTGATGTCAAGACTGCACGAAATAATCCCCCACCAATCAAACTCCTACAAGTATGCAATGACAATGTGCCCAATAAGTATTGCATACATATTCGTGTTATGTCATGGAAGCTTGGAAGCATTTTTTCAGTAGACCTGCTGCTATTTCTGGGCGACTGGTATTTTAAGAAGAATTTTGCTCTCGAGTTGAGTGACATCCTGGGGTCGAATTACCGCATCCGAGAGCGAGCTATACGTCACTGAATTTTGTCGATTTTACATGCAAAACAATAACAAATTCAGTCACGTAGTACTCGATCACGGATGCGGTAATTCAACCCCTGTTTTTTTAAAGCGCTTGAACTTCTTTTTCACTTGTTTTAAAGGGATAGCAAAATTAATCAAACTGCCTTTGGGCGCGAGTTTGCAGAGTACCGGCGATGTGGTTTCTGCTTAAAAATGAATTTGTCCATGCGCCCAATAGTAGGACGGACTTACCGGAGTAGGTTAGGTTACCCCGACGGAATCAGTTCAAAAGACTACTTTATTGCACATAAAAAAAGGTTAAACATGTGAAGGTTGCTTAGAAAAAATGATGCTTTGAATTCGTTCCCAGTTCCTTTTCTTGGTGATGACATTTTTGCACATGAATGTGAATGGGAAGGATGTGATGAAAGATGAACTCTTGACATTGGTCTATGAATGAGTTGTGGGTTGATGACGGCTTTACCTAGAGAAAGAAAGATTCCCCGTGAGTCCAATAGTGATGTGGAACAGAATGGGTCACAGTGGAAACACAAAACAATACAGATCTTCGTACTTACTTAAACAAATGCACTTCTCAAGGATTCAATAACAATTAGCCATATTTTGTTATAATGAATGTTATTTATAGGTACACGAACGTATTACAAAAATATATGTATTATTTGGATTGCTGGACTTGTCCATTAGTAGAAAAACAAAGAACAAACGGACAAACTAAATCCGACACTTAAAATACGATTAGACATTAAACAAAAAGCGAAAACCCGTTTCGAAGGCACATTGGGGAATCGAGAAACATAAAAAAAACGCAGCTTATGCTCGTACTCGGGAGGCTTTCTTGCTCTTATCGGCTTTGGGTGGTACTCCATCAGAACGGCCACCTTGAACATGTCGATTGAACAAACTGAAACGACACGACACAGATTAGAAACACACACTCACATTGTTTGGCGAAACCTACATCTTGTATGTCTCCGTCTTCAAGTACTCAATGACATGACTGATGCCAAGCAGATACTGCTCCGCGATTGGTTGCACCCATGGATTCTCTTCCATTTTCATCACCGACTTGTTGCCAAGCAAATCCAATTGGGCCACCTCTGGTGGCAGCACCGTCAATCGATTGTTTTGAATGTGCAACTCGCGTAGGCGCTGCAGTTCGCCAATCTCTCGAGGGATTTCCAGTAAATCGTTATCGCGTATGCTAAGAATTTGAAGATTCTTCAGATTTCCCAGCCCCTTGGGAATGTATTCGAAGTCGTTGTCGCCCAAATAGAGCGCACGTAGGGTCTCCATCATGAAGAAATTGCCGGGCAAGTTGTTTTCGTTGAGGTTGTTGTAGGAGAGGTCGAGTACTTCCAAGACGGGGAATGCTCCGAAGCCTCGTGGCAGTGTGTCCAAACGATTAATGGAAACATTGAGGATTCTAAGCTTTGGCATCGACGAGATGGATACGGGCAGCTCGCGAATGTTGTTGTTCGAGAAGTTAAGGATTTCCAAATTGACCAGATTGGCGATGCCAGCTGGCACGGTTACAAGCTTGTTGTGGCTCAGCGTGAGGCGGGTGATGTTGACCATGGACACTGAAAGATGGATTTCGTGAAAATTTCATTAATTACCGGGAAAAGAGTCCAGACCTTAAAGAACGTGAAAGGATGCTGATACTGAACGCGAAATCCGATGACCGATATGCGTCTTAAAAGGGTTTTACTGTTGATAAGTGATATAGTATAACAAAATAAACTGTTCTACGAGAAACAAAACATTTGTAGGGCTTTTTTCACTCGCTGTCAAACTGACGTTTTTCTAATTTTCCACGAAAAAAAAACAACCCACACAAGTCACAACACCAATTTAGAAAACAGATGATCTCATTTCATGTAATTTTCAACATTTCCGCTCACAAATTTTTCACGAAAAACTATTCCTTCCTAGCGAAAACACACTCATCAGCAAATAAAACCACTTCGTACTGGAAAATGTAAACAAATGAACCCTCCACCGTCCACAGCTGTCATTTTGATGGAGTTGCTTCCAAATATGGTCAAAGAATTTCCCACTCAGCATCCTTACCAAAAGGGAAATGTAAACTTTTCTCACAAAACTCTACTTACACAATCCGGGCATCTCCTCGAAGGAGGCGATACCCCTTTCGACCAAATCGATTTCCCGATTTTGAGTTTGTCGGGCCTCCGATAGAACTTTATTCGCCTTCGACATTTTCGCGTTGACTGGCAGGCATGATTGACTCATGATGTTGCTTGGGCTCCCAGCGGCAGAAAGTCTTTCCCCTTCTTGCAGCGCCACACACAGTTAAATTATTCTATTATGCTTTTTTTGGATGTGTCGTCGTCGTTTGTTATCTTATCTATTGGCTCTTCTGTTGTAGGCACAGGCAGTTAGCACTTAGCACCTACGGAAGGCAGAACTTTAGTGTTTGTCGCGAGAAATGGAGAGCAGCGCACTCAACCTCGGTGGTAGTGGTGGAGCGTGGAGACGTTTTGGGGCTTAATTTGTTTATTAGCCAGAGAGTGTGATAATAGAATTCAAGAGAAAGAGTTCTATTATTTTGGAACACTGATCGAACACAGGCACGAATAAATAGAGCAAGCAAATGGAGGCGACCGAAAACTACAAACGCACTTGAATGAAAATGATGCTAATGACAGATCTCCATGTGAGTCATGTTTCATGACATCTGTGATGGGCGTAGCAAAAAGTGTTGCGGTCGTACTGGAATTTTAGTACTATTCGTGTAGTTTATACTGTTTGTGACTGTGTAAAAAAACGTGTTTTAACGAACTGGCAGCGAGCGAATTGCTTTCCGATAGAACTTTATTCTAGGTTAGATTTTTATACGACTATTACGATCGCAACCATTGCTACGTCGCCTATGTGTCAGCTTCATTTTAAAGGCTTCGTCAAACAGAACGCGTTTTAAACGCCGCGCTGAGATTAATTTACGCGGCGGTAAGATTATTTTGACGCAACGTTATAACCGCCGCGTTAGAGGACGTCAAACAGAAAGCTCTAATTAATGTCTATGACTCTTGGTTTTCATTGTCTAAAAAAATGTCAAGCCACTTAAAAATCTGTTGTAACGTTGTTCTAAATTCCATATGCATTCCTGAAGTCTTTTTAGCGCTATGAATGCATTCAGAACTTCGGATTCGTGATTCTTGACAGTTCATGAGAGTCTGCTTAAAATGGGCTATAATATTGTGATGAATGGTTAAATTAATTCTGGCGTCGCATCGCGTCGTCCGTGAACGAACATTACTCTCACGGAATTAAGTTGATTTTATATGTGAAACAAAAACAAATTCCGTCACGTAATGCTCGTTGACGGAAGACGCGATTCGAATACAGTATGAAATAAACGTTGAAGTCTGGGGTGTCAGCACGTAACTTGTACTTGATACAATCGAGACTGTTCATCGTGAGCTCAACTCGAAACAAAACATTTTTGCCAGCACGTAACTTGAAACGAGTTTCATTGTGACTTGTACTTAAAAAAATGATTGTGAATTATGAAGCGAAATGCAAATCGGTATTCCAACTATTTTTTATTTTGAAAAGTGGATAGAAAGAAGATGATATTTTTTGATTCGGAGAGTGAGGATGAGGAAGTGTCTAATTCCAAAATAAAAAGAAGAGCTTTGAGAGATAACAGCAACCCATTAGAGTTAAGTGAAAATGAGTATTCAGAAATAAAACAATAACACTGACAACATTGCAAAACTAAATTCATATTTTTAGATTTGTGCAGCAGTTTAGAGTAAACAAAGAATGCTTCCTTATGATCCTTTATTTATCAAAACTTTTAAGCAAAATAAGAAGCACATCAGCTCCACCCATTTTAAAACTTTGTTCAAAATTGAGTCTCCTAGCCAGTGGCAGTTACCAAATCAATGTCGGAACAAATGTGTTGCTGGGTATGGCTCGATTATTTTTTCTTCCCGCTCATCGATCTTTTTTGCATAAATAGACCTCCGTCCGTGCCCTTTAAATGAAGTTTATTACTTCTCAGTTTGTTCTTGACTTTATATTTTAAATCGCTCTAAGTCTAAAACAAAACGTAATTGTAAATAAATAAATAAGTACATATTTAAAATCAAAACCTTTTTCCAATCTTTCATATCTTTTTGTGGAGGACCCTTTGTGTTCAGTGAATTGGATAGTCTTTCCCAGAGAAAACTGCAGTTTTTAAGATTTCTCTGGCAAAATCATGGTGATCACTCATAAAATTAGTTAACATTTTTATTTGTTTTCTATTTATTGACATCTTTTGTTTGGATTCCATATTTGAACAAAGAAAAACAACTGCTGACAACAAGTATTCGCTATCGAGTAAAATGTTTGGTTTCAAACGTCATTTTCTGGGGTGTCAGCACGTAACTTGATACAATCGAGTTCAGTCGATACAATCGAGCTCTGGCAGCACCTAATTTGTTTCGATCGAGGATAATCGGTTTAGGACAATCGATTGAAACAAATTAGGTGCTGCCAGAGCTCGGTCGTATCGACTGAACTCGATTGTATCAAGTAACGTGCTGCCACCCCTGGTGTTGGGCGCCGTTTCTTCTCATATCTATTATTTTTTCTTCATTAAATCAAATTGCTTTGGGGAACCGCAGACTTTACTTCTGGGGGAGCCATGTGCCAAAACAGATTTTTCGGTGTCATGTAAATCGCCTCAAATGCGCTAACTACACAAAAACGTCACAATTGACAATAGTAATGACATTTATCAACCACGACTCCACTTTAAAATCAAATATCGAACATGACATATAATAACGAGATTATGCGGGCTTAAGCTAGCGCAAAAATGGACGAAATCCACTCAATTTCAGTCAAATGCTACCCCTAGAAGGTAGGGTCCAAAAACAGAGTCCTCTAGGCTCCACGCCCACAAAAGTAAAGAGTCTAATACCATACCTTCCCATCTTCATCGCAAGTCATTGGAAATAACTGTCACTCTTGAATTTTTTTTTTTATATTTTTTGTAATCAAAATTGTTTTCATTTATTCCTTCATTCCAAAAAAAGTGTTTTTGTTTTTGTTTTTCAATATATATCATGTCTCAATAAATTCACTTATTATCTGTTATTCTCTCGCGCACCCATTTTTTGTTTGTTTCTCTTGCATGTCCATTTCTATCAATACACTGTGTCAATAGTAATCTTCTTTTTTCTTAAAAGTAATTTATTTCCTTTTGTATTATGTATATGTATAATTTTGCATACTTCTGTTTGCTTTCCCTTACTAACTTATTTATATTATTTATTTTTTACATGTAATTTGAATAAGTTTTAACTTTTGTTTTAAAATCAATGGACTTAAATGTTATAAGTAATTTATATATATATATAAGTAATTATGTAAGTTTTCTGTTTTATTTACTTAAATTCAAGGAGTTTTTAAATGTTCCTTTTGTTTAATTAATTTAAATCACAATTAAAACACATTTACTTTTAGTTTTCTTGTTTCCACTTTATTTTGGGGGGGCGTTTTCTTTAAAAATAAGTTTTGGTTGGTTTTCCCTTTTTTTTGTTTTGTTCAACTTTGAAGAATCTAAAATTACTTATTAATTTATAAAATAGAAAAAATACGTTTTTTTTTAGTAAAATAGAGGTATGTGTATATCTATAAATATATATATGTATATATATAATAATTAATTTATTTATTAAGAATTCAAAAATGGAACTAAAAACGAAAAGAATCGAAATCAATCTTAGTAACTATTTACATCAAGTTTGGTTTTGTTTTTATTTTTAATTTAGCGTGCAGCATTTTATTTATAAATTATTATTACTTTTTTGTATAGACACTCATAGAAATGAATTTAATTTCTATCGCAGGATTTATTATTTTGAATATAGTATTATGTGGGGGGAGGTAAGCAAAATAAAAACATACATAAATAATTAATTAGGGCAACGATGATATATTCGATTAAATTGAATGTTTTTTACAGTAAAAATGCGTTTACCAAATATTTGCGCGGAATTGTTTGTTTGGTCACCGGAAGCTTGATTTACAATTTTTGTTTGGTTGTTTAATTAATTTCAAGAAAGCATTGAGTAAAATTTATTTGATTCTTCTTCTTTTTTTTAACTCTGGTTTGGTCTACAAAAGGCTATGTGAAATCGTTTAGTATTTTGTCACCATTTTATATAGTAATTTTTTTTGTTTCTTTTAGTATTTACAGAAAATGTACAACGTTTGTTTTTATTTATAATCTTTTTTTGTTAATGTTTGTTTTGGTGAATATGAATTCCTTTCAAATTTATGTAGGTACTTTGAAATAAAAAGAAAACACAAATGCGAGTAGTTGAACAAGTAATGGAATAGATGAAAAGGATGGGTACATTTTAGTTGGATGGGAACGTCACTTTCCCTACGTCAGTCCTCTATATATGAACTGTCAACTTAGTACTCAGTCACGAATTTCTTGACTAGATTCATCGGCTACCTCTCCACAAACGTCAACTGACACAGCTGCCCATGTGACCGATCTAGGACAATCAAAATTGAGATGCATTAAGTCAGTCAGCTGTCAGACTTACTAAACTGGATACTTGAACGTCTCGACAGTCACTAATTTCTTGACTAGATTCGTCGGCTACCAAGGACCACTCCACAAACGTCAACTGAAAAAGCTGTTTATGTGGCCGATCTAGGCCAATCAGAACTGTCATCATCCAGCTGTCAGACTTACTAAACCAGGAGCTGAATTACCGCATCCGTGATCGAGTACTACGTGACTGAATTTGTTATTGTTTTGCATGTAAAATCCACCAAATTTAGTGACGTTCTGCTCGCTCGCGGATGCGTTAATTTGACCTCAGATTCTTGAACATCCCCAATGTTATGGTACAAGATCTCATCCAATCTATCACCCGTTGATGTCGTTTTTGCCTTCTGTATTGATAAAGCATGTTTGTTTAGCAAATTTCATCATTCTTGTAGCGAGGTATCCGTCGGAAGCTCAAATAAATTCCGCAACCAATTTCTGTCGGAGGATATCGGAACGTAGCTGTCAAAAATTGAAGAAAAAAAAATTCACTTCATCGCACTTCAACGTAATTCGCCGATATGCGTTACAAAATGTCGGAGAAATATTCCGAAGAATATGCTCCGAATCGTATAAAATAGGAGAATTTTCCGTTCCGCTAGGGCCGAATGACAACCTGTCAAGTAAGGGAGTAATCTAGCTTAAGCCAATGAGCGATCAATCAATAAAACAGTATGTCGTGACAATAGCAACATTTAGTTCAAATTTACTCTCGTGCAATTTTAAACAATTCTTGTTTTCGTTGCCGTCTAAAGTGACATTTCGCAACTAGTCGGCCATATTTGATACGATTATCATTTGCACAGCCACAGTTTCCATTGTGCCAAGTTAGGAGTACCTTTCTACTAGAACTCGACTACAGAGAGACAACCAGAGTACTTACGGTAAGGACAAATGCGATTCAAACTACGTTGACGAACGAACAACACAACATTCCACACAGCTACCACATCTACACACATTGTCAAATAAAAAAATGATGAAACTAAAACTGAAACAAATAAATTCGAAAACAAAAAAATAAAAACATATGTGGCACCATTTTGTTTGTCTTTTTATTCAAAAAATAAAAATAGTATTTCACTAAAATACGAACAAATCGATTCGTATTATGCCTTAAAATCATTTCTGTTTCACTATTTGTATTATAATAATGTATTTTATGTTTTTATGTACAAATCAAAGAGTTTAAAAAAGTATTTTCTTTCGCTTGACTAAAAATGAATTAAAAAATAAAATCTTACTTTAATAACGCCATTAAAATTAGATGTTTCTGTCGTTTTCTTTCTAAATTATAATATTAAAAGTAAATTTAAACAAAATACATTCGTATAAAAAATACTTTAAAAATGAGATTTAACATTAAAATTTTTATTTTAATTATTTAAACTTACGTTGGGATTTATAATGAGTTTCTTTTTTTTATAATAATCATAAACATGCCTAAACAAAAAAGAAAACAATTAACCCGTTTGGACGTCACTTGCCATTGCATAAAAAATATTAAACTAACGAGAGTATTAATAAAACTAGCTTTTTTTTAAATTGTAATATTATGAGGCTTTTTTCGTGATGATTTAGTTTGAATAATTTTGTTTTGAACCAACAAAAGTGCGTAGAAAGGTGAAGGTTTCTTTTTGTTTAGCTTAGTTTTGAGGGAAATTCAGCAACATTAGGATGGGCTAAGCGCCAGAGCAATTAAAGCCGAACGGGAGCAAAAATTTGCTCAAAAGTTTGAATT
Source organism: Cheilosia pagana (assembly GCA_936431705.1). Classification (NCBI taxonomy): domain Eukaryota; kingdom Metazoa; phylum Arthropoda; class Insecta; order Diptera; family Syrphidae; genus Cheilosia; species Cheilosia pagana. The sequence continues at coordinate 3,550,199 of OW386169.1, forward strand.
AATCAGGGGTCGAAATAGCGTCATCCGTGAACGATCATTACGTTCACGGAATTAAGTTGATTTACATGTGAAACAAAAACAACTTCCGTCACGTATTGCTCGTTCACGAACGACGCGATTCGACCACAGACTTTAGTTGCGACCAGCGACAAGGAATGCTCAGACCGCCGAGAATTAGATTTTACGATAACGAATAATGAATTGAGAGTTGGGGGTCTCAGTTTATCTTTCCTATGGTTGTGGCCTTTAATGAGGAAAGGAAGCAGAAGCGGGGGATATTGAAACACAACTTACGTCTTCATGTCGCCGCCAATCACTGTCAATCAGGGGTCGATTCGCGTCGTCCGTGAACGAGCAATACGTCACGGAATTTGTTTTTGTTTCACATGAAAATCAGGGGTCGAATTACCGCACCCGTGAGCGAGCTATACGTCACTGAATTTTGTTGATTTTACATGCAAAACAATAACAAATTCAGTCACGTTTTGCTCGATCACGGACGACGCAATTCAACCCCAGCACGAAATGAAGAACTGCGTAAAAAGTGTTTCAGTTTGACACAAGTCCCGCCCAGTGTGGTATTAGAAGGATCACATTTAAAAAACAATCAGTTCCGTAAGAAACCCCTCTCCTTGTCAAGAAAACACGAAAGTTATGCTCCTCAACTTGAACTGGGCCCACAACTACTGCATGTGCACGTGATTTGATCCCAATTGAATGTCCTGAATCCCCCTCAAAAGGTCCCTCCTCGCACTCGCTGTTATATTTCTATGCTACAACCATTTTTACTAATCAACAAATAAAAATATTACTCTAACAATTTGGAGAACATAATACATATCAACGAAACGAGATTTTTCTAGAAAAAAATAAAAATAAAGAACACAAAAAACACTCAACCTAAAAATACATTTTGAGATAAACTTCATACTGCATAAGGTAAACATAAACAAAGAGCAATCGAAAACAAACAAAATAAAGAATCAATCAAAAGACAAGAGTAGACAAATCTCAATTAAGTAAAACAAAACACGCACACACACAAAGGTCGGAAATAAAGAAATAAGAATAAAAGTACGCTCTTCTTAAAAAGGAATTCAATTGAAATTTGATTATATCTCGTTTTTCATGTGTTTTCCATTCCATCATCAATCATCACCATCATCTTCAGAGCCCTACTGTGTATAGTTTTCCCTTGTGACCTAATTTCTTTCATTTTTTAAGTTTTTTCTTACTTTACGTTGATATCAGTAGTTTCTTTGTTGATGATGATGACAAGTTTTGCAAGTTTTTAAATTTAACATTAATTATAGTAATAATAGCATTAATAATAATAGTAATTACATTTTGATGATTTGTTGCAGTTGTTGTTGGTTTTGTTACAGTTGCAGTTGTTTGTGTTGCTGGTAGTATATATTTCAATTGCCGTCCATTTGGTTGTCAAACTTTACTATTTGGGGCACGTGAGGGTGCCTCATACGCCCCTCGTCCTGTGTATGCCTCTGCATATAGTTCAGGATTGTGCAATGATGGCGGTCGGTTATAATTTACTGGTTGTGGACCGACGGCTATTGAAAGGTTTATTTTTGTAATTTATGTAGGTAAACTGATATAGTTAATAGATGATTGGATTAAGTTAAGGGAGTTGCATGCAAGTAATTATGTACATTGGGAAGTTAAACAAAATTGAAATACTAATTTATTAGTAACACGCTCTCAAGGTCAAGAATTTGTTAAACAGAAACTATTATTGGGGTGGGACGACGGAGTGTAGCTGCTTTTTAAATGATGGAAGGTAGTTAATGTGACAAACGTTGGTTTTACGTGTCGGTTGCCAAGAAAAACACAAAAAGAATGAACGAGGCGGTGTAAAAGGACGGATACTGAACAGAGTCGTCAACTAGTGTGCCCAAAAAAGAAAGGAGCATTCACAAACTTTAGATGCGCTTAAGGAGTTCCTTGCGACAGGTTGTATTCTCTTTGCAATTGCGTCTTTTGGCGTCTCTTCGCCTCTTTTTAAACAAGAGCTAGCCCAAGGCATGCCCAAATAAATAGAAAAAACCATTAGACTCTTCTTGGCTGGCTATTTATTATTTGATCTCCACGCTCGCTTGAAAACTACCCAAAAACTGAAAAGCACGTCACTTCGCTGGTTATTCTTCATTATCGCTTTGACTGGTTACCACACCAAGAACCACAGCGAAGTAATTTTGAAATGAAACACAATTGAAGAACTAAACTGTGACATACTGCATACAAGGTAGGTAGCACACAATTGGGTTTCGCATTGCATCAAGGATTTACATCGTCATCGTGTGCATACAAGAAAAGAAAATCAGTTAAGGCAAAGTTCACACTGCTTGTGGTGTGTCGTTCTACGACCTTCTGGCTTCTACGTAGTAAACTTTTCACACATAGATGTGAATTTCACAAACTTTGTGACAAGAATAAATGCACTGACGATGAACAACTGCGTCATACCGAGCCAAGGGTAATTGCTTTATTTTCAGTAAAACTGGGAAATGAAACAGGCCATGCACACTCACAATCGAAAAACATAAAACTACGTCTAATGTTAGTAATTTTAATGGAAAAAAATAATAATGAAACAAACTACATGTTATTTACAAAAATATTCAATATAAAACCAAAACAATAACTGCACAAAAGTTGGTTCTAAAAGCCAAAGGTATTCTTCAACGAAAAACAAATCAAAAAAAAAAATGCTTCTCTTCTTGATCAACTCAAAAGGATTCTTTATAATCTGTGTGCTGAGCTTCGTTTGGATAAAATTTCAAGGAATTCCATGAAAGTAAAATTAAGACGAACAACAAAATGAAAATGAAAAGAGATTTATGCGAAACGTGTAGTGTATTACGACGTTCGTACGGGCTTATAGAACACACCTTTCGGCGGATAATACTGTTGTGGCTGTTGGCTTGGCCCCCGCCCTCCACCACTACCACCACTTAAATCTGCATACCCGTGTTGTGGTGCCGCTGATCTTGAGTTACTTGTCGGTCTACCGCTGTGACGACCGCCCGCACTGGGCGCTCCACCTCGTCGGCCATCGCTTCGTCCACCCGGACGACTGGGATGCTGCGGCACGGGTATGCCCGCTGGTATTCCACTCCGTTCGGGATGCTGCCGACGATCCCACTCGGGCGGATGTCCTCGGGATCGCTCCTGAGCTGGCGGTGGTATGCTTCGTGGTCCGGCACTGCGATGCGGATGTCGCTGCAAAATCAACATCAAATAGAATTTTGCACTTAAGGGCTTTTCCATTTCTTACCATTCTCCGGAGAGTGTTCATTGGACCTCGCAGCGTTTCGCTGATTCGCCGCGCTGGTCGCTTCTTCGGATTCGAACTGGGCGTGTGTACAGCGCAGCATTTGATGAACGCACCCATCACAATGATGAAACCAATCCCCATTAGCACGACAATGTACCAGTTTTCGGTTACCCATTGGGCCACCGTCAACAGAGTCTCCTTGTTGAGGAGGAGATTCTTTAGCCGCACCAACGGACCGTCCGCATCGACAGCTCTACATTTTAAAAACACATCACAGTAGCCCTGGAAGTTGTCGCACGGTGAGCCCGGTCGCAGACTGATACCACCATCCGGTAGGCCATACAAGTGAGCGAACTCGCTCGTACTCCTACAGGTGCCGGTGTCGTTGCCATTTTGACACGCCAGCTCGCAAAGTCGTCTCTTGTCGACCTTTGGCACTAGATGCGATGTCAAGAAGCACTCGGACATATTCCACAGCAGGCATATCGATCCGGAGCACTCGCCCTTGATACACAACGCCGTGCCGTTGTTGCATTTGGTTTTGTCGTCGCGTGGCTTTGGTTCCGGACATTCTGGCGTTGTGCCGTTACATGTGCTCGACCACGAACACTCGGTCTCCTCTTTACACTTCATATGATAGTGTGATGGAACAAATGCACAGGAATCACTGAGACAGCACGGTCCCTGGCTGGGACTGCACTGCGTCTTGGCACGGCGTGTACACCCCGTCGCTGAGGAGTTCAACGACAGGTCATACTCACTTATAAGCCGGGGATAACAGCAAATGTCTTTGCATTCCTCCTCGTTAAAGCCACAGTCGCACTCTTCGCCGCTTTCTACGATCTTATTGCCGCAGAAGGCGCCTTCGGACGCCTCAAAGCAGTCGCGTTTCGTATTGCCTACCAGGACGTCTAGGACATTCGATATATTTCTAATGGAACATGGAGAGAATTTGCTATTGTTCGGCCGGTCGCCGCTAGTTGCGCTTGCGAACATTATAAAGTTTCCGTTCAGCCCACCGGGACGGCACTCTTGCGGATAGTCGTGCTGGGGAAAAAAGAACATTTGTTTGCATTTTAGAAGTTTGGTTAGAAAATCGGTGGAAGCACTTTGCGTTTGTCACTGGACACTCGTTACAAATGAGTTCTTTGAACAGTTTTATCAAAAAAACACAAAGTAATTCCAAATGACCGCTCTACTTACTGGTGATCCAAAGTTATGACCTATCTCGTGGGCCAGCGTCAATTGGGAGACCTTTGGCGGTACACGACTATTGTAGTTAACAAATGTGATGATCCCCGTATTGAGGGATCGTTTTGTGCTTTGATATTGGCCACCAACTGTTTCGGTGTAAGTCTTATATTTTTCACAAATGCCACCAGAAGCACCTGATGCGGACGCAACCCAAGCTAAACCAAGAGTTCCGCCCGTGAAATCTCTACAAAATTCGAACAAAGAGAATAATCATCGCGTGTGTCCTTGTGACTGACTTGCGGCACTTACCTGTAAGTGAACACATAGGCCAGACAAAAGTCTGAATGATCCTCCAACGAGTGCAAATTAAGGAAGTTCGACACATCCATGTGCTCATTGCAGAATGCATTGTGTGGACCGTTGTACGTCGGTTTGCATGCTGTGTCATCATCAATCTTAATCCGTTGCACCTATCAACGACACATTTAGTATTTACATTCCAAGGGATGTTGGTAGGTCACTCACCTCAAATCGAATGTTGCGGTGCTCGACTCTTCCGTCGAATTTCGTATTGCGATAAATGTAGTTAACGGCAGTGACATGATGCGCAATCAACGACAGAATCTCTTCCCGTGTCTTCTCATCGATTTCGTACTTCCGCCCTCTGTCATGCTGCGCAAATAGAGGAAAATTTATTTAAAAGACAAATAAAACAGAACCCATAGGGGTCGTCCTTACATCGGCTATTCCCTCCCGGATATGTCGCCATATTAATGGATCCGTTTGTATATACAACGAGCAGGTATTCTTTTTATCGTCGCGTAAGCGTGCCCCACCTGATGTGGAAGACGATGACGCTCGACGCACCCTCTCGTGTACACGCTTGTGCCAATCATCATCTGAGGCGGCAGCATCCGCCGACAGGAGGATATCATCTTCGCCATTCGGCATAAATTTCCAATTCGCCTCCTTCGAGTATTTTTGATAAGGATACTTGAAGTCGTCTCCATTTGAATATTTTTTCGGTGGATGTTCTTCTTTGCCATGCAGCTCGGCGGATCTGGGTGCTGCTGCTGCTGATGGAGGTGGTGGTGGTGATGTTGTTGTTGTTGTTGTTGGTGGTGGACTACTACTACTACTACTACTACTTTTGCTATCTTTCAGCGGCGGCTGCTGCTGCTGCTTTTTCCGCTCATCCCTCGGCGTCTTCTTCTTCATTTTCTTGGCATTTTGTGATGGAAGCACTAATACTTCGTCGTCGGTTTCTTCGGCAGATTCGACAGCCGAGTTTTGTATATTCTCCATCCATTGGGAGACTTCTTCGGTGATACCACAACCAGCTACGTGTCCTGCGTTAGGAAATAAAAAATAAATTGACATTTGTTATTAAAAAAAAAACGAAAAAAACACGAAAGAAAAATGCAAAACAAATAGGGAAGTGGATTTCAGAGGCACACAGCTCTCTTGGGAGGTGAGGCGACTACCGCAAGTCGTCCTTTGAATGATTCGTTGGAGTGTTGTGTGTTTTTTTTTTGTTGTCTTTTTAAGTTTTACGGCTTGAAAGGCTGTTTGGCTGTTTGGCTCTGTGTATCTGTTTATTAGAGAACATTAAACTTGAATGAGTCCTTGGAATTTGTTGAAAATTGAAGAGCAATTTTATTTCTCTCTCTCCATCTGATGGGTGTGTGTGTGAGTGGAAATTGAATTTTATGCTTCTGCAGGTTTTACAATTTGCCAAACAGACGTTGAGTTTTACGGTGATAAACATATTGTTTATATTTTCTATTTATTATACTTCCGATTGTTGTAGGACACGTTTCTTTCGTTCAGCCAATAAAAGGGGAACACATCGGGTTTGTGCGTTGTCAGTTTGTCAGTTGGAATGGAGTATTTAGTTGGTAAAGGCTTGCAGACAATTGTGGAGTACTTGTCATAAAACGTCAAGCAGTTGCTTCTTCTAATTTATTGGAAAGTGTGTGCTTAGATAAAAATGAGCACAAAAGGCTTTCCAATTTGCATGCATCTGGGTTTAGTTGGGTAGGTTTGTGGCACAGCTTTGGGCTCTTTTGTTAGAAGAGTTTTTTGAGGGCCTACTTTGATTTCGCCGACCAACTAGTGAGACGCGTCGTTATTTCTCTCATAATACAGTCTTTATGTTTCCCAAAAGCTTTGCTTGTACAAAGGAGCCTTCAAACCACACATAGGCCTCTAAAATGCTGTTATATATAACGACGTTTCTAAGCTGTGATAAAGAACAAGGCTCCACGCCAACCAAGGATTTTAAATACAAGAAGTTGCGCTTGGATGGTGGACTTTTCTGGCCTGAAGCAAGCTTCTACCAAATCTTTGAGAGAGCCCAGAAACTTCAAATCGGAACCCACCACATTTTCATCAATTTCAAGACCGCCCATGACAGCATTTTTAGGGACGAGCTATACAGAGCAATGTCTAGTTTTGGCATCCCTGCCAAACTCCTCCGTTTGACGATGGAGAATGCACGCTGTTCCATCAAGGTCGGGTAAGAACTTACCGAGACCTTCGATGCGCTGTCATGTGACTTTTTCAACATCGTTCTTGAAAGAATAATGCAAACGACAACACCAGAGGTACGATCTTTCAAAAGTTAGTCCAACTACTTATTGACATTGACATAATTGCCAGGCAGAACGCAGCGTGATGTAAATGGCTCGTTTGTGAGTTTTGAAACTGAGCCGGCGAAGATGAGGCAAAGACGAAGTATATGCTGTCAACTAAAAAGGACACCCAACACCAATCTCTCGGACAGAATGTCACAAATAGACAGATATAACTTTAAAGTGGTTAAGGACTTTGTCTACCTAAGCCCCCCCTATGAAGTCAGACAATGACACCAGCGCTGAGGTTTAACGTAGAATAACTCTTGCCAATCGCTGTTTCTTAAGGGTTAGAAGGCAATTAAGTAGCAAAGCCCTCTCTCGAACAACTAAAGTGACCCTTTAGAAGGCCCTAATCATGCCAGTCCTGCTATATGGTACAGAGGCATGGGCTCTATAAAAAGCGGATGAGGTTACTCTTGGTTGTTTCGAGAGGAAAATTCTTCGAGTAATTTTTGGACGGGGAATGAAGAATGAGATACAACGACGAACTGTACGAGCTGTACAGCGACATCGACCTAGCCAGAAGAGTGAAGGTCCAACGACTGAGGTCGAATTAATGGACAAGAATGCTCCGGCCCGGAAGATCTTCCAATCCACAACCGAGGGACGGCACAGCAGAGGAAGACCGCGACTTAGGCGGTGTACGCAAGTGGAAAAAACTTAGAGTATGCAAAACTGGAGACAGCTGGCTAAAGATCGTGGTGGTTGGAGACGCTTGTTGGTTGAGGCCCAGATCCACTCCGGACTGTAGCGCCGTACTTAAGTACTAAAGCAAGTAAGTAAAACATTACTCGCCTCTAAATAAAAGTAATGCAAAGCTGACTTGAACTTGAAGAATAAATAAATGAATATGTGCGAGGGGTCACAGGTTCGATTCCTGGAAAGACACTGTTCCACCTCTCGCTATCGTCCGAAAAAAATATCCTGCATAAGTTCAGTAGCGAAAGACCTTCTCTATTAGGCCGTTCGGGCTGTAGGTCCCTTCCATTCGAAGCTAAAGCTAGGTCCGTCGCGCACTATTTATTTTTTAAGCCTTTTCCATATTTGCGTAAAAAAAACTCTCCATGTATCCAATTTCTTTTGAAGTATTAATTTAATGAAGCCCATTAAAGCCAATCCGGCAACGTCAATACCATTTGTAAAATAAATAAAATCATTACCCCTCGAGCTATTGGCTCTTATCCTGTAATAAGGGAAACAAAGAGAAAACAACCTGCGCCAAGTCCGCACACAACCGATACATCCGGCTTCGGGTTTTTTGTATTTTATTTTTATTTTAAACAATTTCCCTTCTTTTATAAAACAAACAAATTCATCTGCTCCAGTTAATATGATACATGGAGGATTTGATAGAATGGGCGTGATGCGACCATCATTCAAGGCTCAGCCCCCCGATCAAAATTACCCCCATTGTCCTGCTGTACTGGGAAACAATAGCTTTTCAATGGAAATCATTTTACTTTTTTGTTGCTGAATGTGCTTGACATTCATTAACAGTATCATCATTGTACATATCAACAGCGGGAGAGTCCCGACTGGCTTGCTCCGAATTTCCCAAACCATCACCAACCAGAGGCCCACATTTCTGCGCGCACTATGCGTTCATTTTCATCATTTATTTGTGTCGATATCTGTTGGCGGTAGTCCTGCCGTGCTGCTGCTTTTATATACCGCTCGCTGTGCGTCTGCCATGTTGAGGTATCATGTGAAAATCAGTTTTTACCTTCGTCCGCATTATTAATTGAAGAGTTGATTTTATATTCCATTATTTTTTCTCTGTCCCCCTCCCAAAGGACTATTATTGATATGAAAATGTACTGCGGGTCGGCTGTGTGTGTGTGTGCGGGCGGGGACTGAATTGATTCGAAAAATTGCGAATATTATGATGCGTTACTAATTAATGTTGCATATGTGGGGAGCATAAAATAGAAACACAATGTGAATGTATTTAATGCGACACAGATTCTCTGAGGTCGAGCAAATGGTTAGGGGTCTCATCCCTGGATATTTATACGGTCATAATGTGGTTCATGGCTTTAGCATTTTAATTAAAATTATTAAATTCGGACGATGGTCCGATTATTAAAATATTCGCACGCGCGTTCTCCGTGTGGGGTTAAGTTAAATAGGAAATGCAACTTTGGACGATTAACAAAAAAAAAAATGTCCCACGCTGCGTAAAAGGATGTGAGGAAATTAAAATATTAAGGGATTTAAAATGAAAATATTTTTATTTTGCAGTTTTTTTTTGCGATTCTGCAGCGAGAATTGTCATTTATTTACAAATGGAGTCAGCTAAATTAATTTTAATTATCACAGGTGGTAATGTGCATTATTGCACTCAAGATTATGGTCGGTTTGGTTTGGCATGCGCTCACTGGTCCAGTGTGTGTCGGAAATTTACAACGAATTTCATTTATTTTTTTTTTTAATTCTAATAAGAACTAAAAAAAATAAATGCTTGGTCTGTTTACCTTATAAACAGGTGAACATCCTCAATTTTTTATTTTTAAATATATTTATTTAAATTCATTAAAATAAATAAAACTAGCTTTTTAATGTGGCCTAATTATTTTGACAAATAAGTTTTACTCGTAAATTATAATAATTTTAAATTTAATAAGGCACAAAATCAAACTAATTATTGAACAAATATATTCGCTTTAGCCTCAACAATTTTCTGTAATAGTCTTGTAATCGATTCGATGAGTTTTTAAGCATTTTTGCGGTAACGTCATTCCAGAGCTTTATTATTACAAAAATGGACTCCTCTCTGCTCCAAGTTCTTTTTTCTTTAATGCAAACTCATACATCTTCAATTAAATTAAATCTGGGCTTTGGAGTGGCCAGTTGTGTGATTTTGGTTCAATGTGCCGCAAGAGTTGAATCACCATTCGGCTTTTCTTGCAAGGAGCGTTTTCTTGTTGGAGAATAAATGACAGCAGAATTAGATGGGAATGCACTATTGTTTAAAGCATTTATGCTGGTTCATTGTTTAATCGACTGGGACCAAATCTACTAGGCCGTTGGGCGAAATACAACCCCTTAACGTTACCGACCCGCCATTATGGGGTTACTTGTCTGAACAACTGATGCATTTCTGACGAGATTTTTTCGGTTACTGCTCTGAACAACTGATGCGTTTCTGACCATCTATTTTCGGCATTTAAACAAATCTTTTTTTTCGGTGATCCATGAAACTCAAGTGAACTCTCGTCCGCCCACAAAACTTTGCTTCAGAAGCTTCTTGGTTTATTTTTATACTCTTGGACGAATTGTAGCCACCTGATTTTGGTTTAGTGAGTTATATACTGTACTTTCCTTATAGAATGTCTACTTAAATCAAATTCAGCTGAAAGCCTCCAAATTGTCCTCTCGCTAATAGGGTTTTCAGCCAATTTTTTTTCATTTCTAGTTTGAGATTTTTGGAAGTTAAACCTGCATTTATAATAAAGTCCCTCAGAATAAAGGGTTTTTGAACAGGGACGCTACAAAAGTAGAGCGACAGGGACAGCAAACGACGCCGAATTTCTTGCCGCTCTTTTGACATTTCTCTTCCAGTAAGGTTTGCCCATTTCATGACGGAAAGATATACGAGCCAACAACGTGTCGAAATTATTACAATTTACTACCGAAATTCGGAGTCAGTGGCCTCAACGTCGTCATAATCGTCCTAGCAACAATTGAGCGTCTAGTGGAAAAATTTGAGCCCACAGGCACAGTACAAAATGTTCCCGTGCCAGTGAGACAAAGGAGTGGCCGTAGTGTCGAGAATATTGCTGCCGCTGAGGCTTCAGTTGAAGAAAGCCAAAATGTGTCTCTTACACGTCGTTCTCAAGCGTTGGGCATCTCTGTGACGTCGTTGTGGCGAATTTTGCGGAAAGATCTTGGCCTACATCTTTACAGGATTTGACGCAAGAACTGAAGCCGCTTGACCACCAGAAGCGTCGTATGTTCGTGAATTGGGCTGAGCAACAACTTGAAAATGATTCGGATTTTCATCGAAAAATCATCTTCAGCGATGAGGCTCATTTCTGGCTGAATGGCTTCGTCAATAAACAAAATATGCGGTATTGGTCAGGCAGCAATCCACACGTAATCCATGAGTCATCATTGCATCCCGAAAAAATTACGGTGTGGTTTATGGGCCGGCGGCGTCATTGGGCCGTACTTCTTCCGTGATGATCAAGACCGGCACGTTACTGTGAATGGGAATCGCTACCGTTCAATGATAACCGAATATTTTTGGCCCCAATTGGATGATATGGACTTGGAGGACATGTGGTTCCAACAGGATGGCGCCACAAGCCACACAGTGAATGTCACAATCAATATTTATTGGAAACCAAGATTGGAGTTATCTCACGAAATGGTCCGGTCGCTTGGCCGCCTCGGCCGTGCGATTTGACGCCGTTAGACTATTTCCTGTGGGGCTTCGTCAAGTCTATGGTCTATGCCAACAAGCCAGCGGCGATTGATGAACTTCGTACCAATATCGAACGTGAAATTGCAGCAGGATCGGCCGATTTATGCTTGAAAACCGTCGTAAATTGGGTTCAGCGTCTGGACTTCTGCAAGCGTGCCCGTGGTGGCCATGCAAAGGAAATCGATCTACATTAATAATGGCATCGAACGTACTTTCACAGAAATAAAGAATTTCATTGATATCCCAAACCGTTTTTGTTTTATTTAAAAAAAACTTTTGTAGCGCTCTTGTTGAAAAACCCTTTATAACTTTTTTCGATTTTACCAGTGCGAAGCAAATTTTTTTACAGAGTTTATAAATGATAGCATTTAAAAGTTATGCACCTTTAAGAGCGACTGGCATTTCTGTCAAAATAGTTTTGCCAACGAGTGTAGGTGGCGCACTTAAATCGGAGTTAGAGTTCCTTTGGCCCAGTTTCTCACCTTGTTCCGTCACTAATATTCCAGTCAATTGACGCCCAAAGCACTATCCAAAACCCAGGTCACTCAAACGACACAGATATCATAATCGGAACGTCAAAACGACACCTCTTACACACCCCTAACGAAACAATGCCAAGCAAAATGTAAATAAGACTACGATCCACATGCGCCCATGAATAGTTTGAATTTATGCAAGAGATATTCCGCATTCACTATGCAGCTTATAATAGTAAATATTTATCGGAAACATCTTTGTTGCATGAGGCAACCTCTTTTCGATATTATGCAAGCAGACAAACACAAAGGGCGCACACTATTTCCACTTGACCATTCAATATCCTTATCTCCAGTGCATTCACTTTGAACGATAGAGAGAGAGCAATATTCATTTCCACTGAGTGCTCCATATAAATAATGCATCTCTGGGTACACATGAAGTGATTCCCAAGAAACGTTTCGAAAATGCAACTTTCCAAAAAGTCCCAAAAGGACTACCTACACACCGCCGAAGGAAGAAAGACGAAAAAAAATCGAGTAAATATCCAAATTTCCATTTGAAAAACTTTTCTCGGGCAGCAACTTCCCGATTCAGAGCCCTTCAACCTGGTTTACCCCCCACCCCACTCCCAACCATCTCTACTAAGTCAAAAACGAAACTATAAGAAACCAACCGAAAAACAATTTCGGCAACAATGTCAATATTTATTCAAAACGGGTCATTGGGTGCTCCTTTCAGCTTTTTCGCCTTCCTCGCTATATATGTGTGTGGGGGCGCAACTTTCCCAGCTCCTACGTACATAGGTATGGACAAAATGTTTAACAATGTGTATATCCTTATCCTAAATTTCCACACTGAAGGAGAGCTAAAAAGTATAGTATCAAACTTTGTGTCGGTAGAAAAAGTTCTTCGACCCACTAACACAAAGCAACCAACCATACACCCACCTACTGCTGACAGAAGAGAAGAAAGAAAAAACGGCACAACAAGTCCCATTTCGAGGAAGAGCTCTGACAATGGGTGACAATGATGACGAAAAAGTCAAACTGGAGGTTTTCCATTTTTTTGTGTTGTTGTGTTCAACCAAAACCCCTCTATATCGAGTGTCCTTTACATTGTGCATTTGTATCTGTACATGTCTGTGTGTATGGCCACAAGAAAACAAAGAACAGGAATAATGAACTGTGAAACAAAGACAAGCCACCCACAATGCACACGCAAAGGAAGACGAAACAACAAAAAAAATGAATATATCCCTGATCTACCTTAGTCCTTTGTATTTCTCCCACCTAAACTTTTGCACAACTTACAATAAATTCATTTATCTATCTGTTCGTCGAATATACAGACTAGATCCACCATTCACTCAACCTCCTGCTATATCGAACAAAGGAAATGTGATGTGGCGCAGGAGGGATGACAAGGAGCAGCGCGGCAGTAGCAGCGGCAGACATAATAGAGACAAAGTTAAATACACAATTTTTTCTTAGATTTTTTTCCTCGCCTCCTTTGCCCAAACTCAAGTTTTTCATGAACGGAGGGGGTGGGAGGAAAAAAAGAGAAACCCCAACCGGTGGACGGACGTAGGAGGAGATTGCTCTCGAAGGAGAGAGTGATAGTGAAGAAGATTGCATTTCCCGAGGCGGATTGAGTTGATGTTGAAAAAGGATCCTAACTTTGTTATGACAGTGAATGAACTATGGCCGGAAAAGGGGTTAAAATGAATGACAATCAAGAGAGGATAGCGGGTTTTTTTATGCATTTTTTTTATCCCATCCTTTGGAGAAATTAGACTTTATCGAAAATCCAGTTAAGTGAGCAATTCCTCAGAGAGTTGTGTCTCTAATTTGAGGAACAAAAAATCATAATGAGGAATAGGGGGACTAATTGTGATGAGTGGTTCCCCGGTGATTAAGGATGGCAACCTAGATATTCCTTTATTGAGCCGCGTTCGTTTGTTTCGTTTTCCTCAACCTGTTTCCAAAACAGACGTTAAAATATAAGTTAAAGATGTCCTTCTTCTTTCTTGCAGAGGAACAGGAAACCTCGAATTGACTCCATATAAAATGTATCAATAATTCGCCCACAGCGCCACCTACCAAGGTCCAAATTGAGTGATTTTCTGGGGACTTAACAGATATATATAATCTATTGTGGATATGTGTCATTTCCGTCCATAAACAGAGAGTTTGTAAATAATTTGACTATAACGCCACCTATCGGAGTATAGCAATATGAACCATTGTATCGGTACAACAAAAATATAGCGTGAATTTGGCATTAATCGGACAAATCGTTCAAAGATTGCACGATAGCAAAAGTAACGAATAAGTGACAATTCGTTACTTTGGTACGTACATTTTACGAACCTCGAAAAGAATCGAGTAAAGTTTTCTTTCAAATAATAGATTCCATAGATTGTCTTATTTATTTACTGAATATGCTACTCAAAGTAACGAATTATTTGTCAGATATGAAAATGCTAACCAAGATTTCACAGAAACAAACGTTTTACCCAACTTTAAAGAAACGAGTTAAGTTATTTCGCCTATAAGTAGAAAATATGAGACACAAAGTTATTCTACAGTTTGCTTGATTGATTTATTTTATTTGCTATTCAAAGTAACGAATAGACGTCACTCTCGGATATGGAGCAACTATCAACGATTAACTTAGATTTAAGAAGAACGCAAAATGTTATTTAACACAAAAATAACCAAGTGAAGGCAAAAACATGAGGCGCAATTTTGACGACGGCTCTTTATTATTGTTTACTTACATGAGAGCCAAAAATAACTGTCAAGTAATAACAAAGTTCTCAGAAGAAGAAGAAGAACTTGATCGATCTCAAAAAGAATCGAGTAAAGTACTCTCGCAAATACGATAGTTCATACTTACTCGATAGAATGTCTCGTCAAAGTAACGAGTAATTGATTGCTTTCTTGATGATTTACGTAATCTTAAAGCCAAAGTAACGAATAAAGTTAACTGACGGTGAATAACAAAAATATTTGAAGAGGAAGGCCTCACCGATCCCAAAAAGAATCGAGGAAAGTTATCTCGCAAATACGAGAGTTCATACTTACTCGATGGAATGTCTAGTCAAAGTAACGAATAATTGACTACTTGGTTGTCTTAAAGATTTACGTAAAAGTACCGAATAAAGTTTACTGACAGGGAATAAATTTGAAGAAGAAATGCCTTACGAATGCCAAAAAGTATCGAGTAATATTATCGCCTGAATCTTCTATTTTTATAGAAATGTTGGAAGACAGAGTTGCAGCAGAGCATTAATCAACTTATGCCAGTTGCTTGACTCAAGTTGATCTGCCAAGTGTACGACGCTATTTAGCTATTGAATGAGTTGACGGATCTCATGTCTAGCTCACTGTCGCAAGCAAGCATTGCCGGACCTATTTTTGTAAATATTTTATCCGCCAATTTAACTACGCTTCTGATCCATTTCAATGTCAATTCGAACACCCTAAGCCATATCCAACCACGAAACAGCAGACGCTAAAGGCAACTTTGTTTAAATTCATCAACAGCCAGGCAATCCTTGCACGCACGCCTGTTGAATGCCAAATAAACGCTAATTGCCTTCCATGCAATTCAATAAGCTCTCTCTCGCCTATATTCGGTTAATTATATTCCATATCGCATATATTGTCTTCACTAATTGAAGCGCTCATGCATTTTTACAATTAATTCCATCTATAAACAATGACAACATTATAATTCCACCTGACTCGACATTTATTATCTCTCTCCTCACACCCTCGGGCGGGCTATTAAACTCACTTAAGGTAAATCACCCCCCTCGGCCGAGAATAAAAAAAAAAACATACACATATGGGACCAGAGAACAAGGGAGTGGTTATGCTTACCTATTAAACAAAGAAAAAAGAAAAGAAAAAATAGCTCGCCCTACACCACTATCGCACCATATCAAACAAAGGAAGCAGGAAAAACCCAGCAACGTCAACGACGACAATAGACCGAATGCACCCTTGCATGTAATTCAATGGCAGAGTGGTCGCTCCGGCATGGTCTTGCGTTGTTATCCACTTCAATGTCTCTGAATTTATATCCACCTCTACTCGTCTAGACAAATTAACTTCCAGCAGTGAGTACCCAACCTAACCTATACCTACAATGGATAAAACAATAGTGCGTGCAAATGTATGCACACTCTACTGGTACTGTCCACAAGATAAGGTGACTGACAGCACAGTAGTTTTCTGTCACGCAAACTGATCGAAAGGGGAACAACTAACACACACACAGAAAAAACCAAACAAACAAACTAAAAACGAAATAAACACACAAAATTGAACTCTATAGCTTGGTTTTGACAATCGCCAATTAACTACTTCCGGTTTCGTGTTCTACCACTTAAATTCTATTTGCAACGAAATTGACAGAGATGTGCCTTTGTGATTGCATCGAGAAGAGGGGGCCGGCTGACAGACAACAGCAGCTCATGCTCAACTCAGTTCAACTCAACTCAACTCAAGTGCGGTTATGTGTTTGTGGTCAAATTACTTTTAACAAAGGAATGACAATGTGACGTGCCAGTTGGATCTGGCTTTGATTTTACAACAAGAACAAAAACCAACATCAAGTGCTTAAAAAAAGAAGAACGAAACATAATCGGAATGGAACATTAATGCGCAAATCTAATTAGCGGCAACGTATGCGTGTCATAGCCAGCGAATTTGACACATGTTACCGGCGATGGCTATGGATATGCATCAGTGCACCACAGCTGCTGCTGCTGCTTTTCATGTCAACCGTAGGTAGATGTGTCATTAAATAGTAGATTATGATGGATCGATGATTCATGAAAGTGTGCATGGATGGAGGCCAGTTCGCTGACCTGTTTTGGTCACATTAATTAGTGACATTTGCTAATTGTTATTTAGCATTGTTTTAGAAGGAAAAGAAAAAAACCGCGAATTGTTTAGCAGCAGTTAACCACACTTTGGGTAATTTTACGCTTCAGAGGTCGGCAACTGTGACGGTGCATTGTTTTTGACAGACCGAAACTTGGAAAACATAAAATCTGACAGAGCGAAGAAATATTTTCATGGTCAAAGCCAAAATTACCAAGGAAACGACTAAATGTCAACTGATATGTGTAAAGACCTACAAAATGGAAAAGAAACATTTTTCGTTCCCTTGGCTGGTTTGACATTTACGTACGAAACTTTGCATACGGGAACAGGGTTTACTTTGAACGTGCAAAAACAAGGGGCCAACTATGTAATTCGATTCTACTTTCGATTCTATTCGAAAGTTGTTCCGATTCTACACTCAAAGAGAACTGTTATATTTGATAGTAGAATCGGAACAACTTTCGAATAGAATTGAAAATAGAATCGAATTACATAGTCGGCTCCCCAGACCTACCACGTTTTTTTTCGTACCGATTATGGCGTTATTTCACGACCGATTTTTGTGAAATATGTACCAAATGAAAGGTGACTTTCCATGGAAGAGTTATCGCAGACATTTTTAAGCTGAACTTAATTCAAACTTGGACCAAAATTGATAGAAGCTTCTACAACTTGGCGTATATTGGATCCTTTTCAATAGGGATTTCCGAATATGGTTTGAAGTTTCATCCAGCAGCTGATGACGCTTGCAAAATTATTTAAAAATATTCCCGAGTTCCAGCTCAGTTATTTTTTTTTATAATTAACACGCGCTAAAGGTTTTGACTACTCTTATAGTGTAATTGAAATTCGGATAAGGAAGATAGGAGATTCCGATGCACATTGGTTTTAAAAGTCTGTAAATTGTACTGATGAGGAAACACAGAACAACGTAAGGCAATCCACATTCGTGTTGAAAGAATCTCTATATTTCATAGTACGACCGAAAATAGGCTGGGTGGTAAACTGATGGGCATTCCTAGCATGACGAGTACTGCGGCTGAATTGTTGAAGAAGCGGAATGCAGCTGGCGATTTCGGTTGAGCACTGTTTGTTAAAGAAGCGATAAAACAGTGAGAGACATGTTACATTTCTGCAATGTTCCATCGAATTTATTGAATTCGCTATATTCGTGTCTCCGATTAGTCTTATCGCTTGGATACTTGGATCTTATCCAGTAGGTGCAGTGTGGTTTTAGGCGCACCAGACCGTACTCAAGTTTGAGGCGAATGAAGGGGCAAAATATTTCTTGCACCGTTTGAGGAAACCTAGACATTTCACAGCGTTCTTGTCGACTTCGTGTATATGGTCGTTCCAACGAAGGTTGGACAGCATTGCGTTTTGGAAGCATTAAATTCCACTCTGTTGGTTGAATTCCAATTAAAAATTCTGTCAATGTCAGAACTTAATGAGCTTAACATACGTTGAAGAGCAAGAACAGTGACGTGAGTCCTGGAATGAATATGAGAAGCTGAGGGTGCTGTCGTCAGCGAAAGATTGAATTGGATAAGAAGTTGCAGACAAGAGATCATTTATAAAAATGAGAAAGAGAGTCGGAGACAAAACGGAGCACAGGGGATCACCACCAGCATTTAAATGGTGAATTTCAGACTTAAAACCATCCAAGATCCAAGGCAACTTGAATTGAACGGCCAGAACGGTAGTTTCTAATTCATTAAATAAAAAAAGGATCGATCCCATAAGCACGCATTTTCGACAAAAGAGCTTGATGCCAAACTCTGTCAAATGTCTTTGAAATATCAAGCGCAACAATCTTCGTTTCACCGGAGTGATGGAGAGATTGGTTAAAATTTTCGGTGAGATAAGCCATCGAATCACCAGTGGATCTGTTGTCACGAAAACCGTACTGCCGGTCATTAAGTAGTTTTCGTCATTCAAAGATATTTCGTAAGCTGACGATTTATTAGCGTTTCCATGACCTTAGAAAGAATGGACGTAAGTGCTATGGGTCGGTAATTGGTGGGAGAAGAAGATTCGCCTATTTTTAGGGACGGACTGGACAAATGCTGTTTTCCACATCCTCGGGAAGAGTCCAGAAGAATAGGTGAATGAATTTGTCCCATGGTAAATTCGACGCTATCAAGTACAGGTGGAGACAAAGCGCAGTCTGGGAGCATTGAGCTAGTAGCAAAATGTTCTGCAGGCAGATTAGCTTTGTCTAGAGAGCTGACAGCTGGAATGTCATTGAGTGTTGGGATTGATGGAGAGGCCGAATTCTTAATGTTCTTGACAAATGACCCGAAGGTTTTACTACCCTTGGGACATTGTAGTATTTTTTGGCTCAACTTTTGGTCATTTATGTGAATTTGACACGCTTTTTAATGGCATTGCAGTCATTTCTGGCTCGTTTGAACTTTTTTCGGTGTTCCTTAGTTGGGTTGGTCTTGTAAGACCGAAAGCTTAACTTAGGGGAGTTAAACGCTTGTTCTGCAGAGAATTGGGTAAGTCAAACTATACGGTGATGGACATTTGAACGATATCTATTTCATTACAGGTCTGCATTGCTGCAGCTTCAAAACTTTGTTATTGTTATTCTCACTCAATAAAATACCCTTTAAAAAACCGGCAACGCTCAGCCTCTTTTATGACTGCCTTGAACTGTAGCTTGCTTCGATTTAAATTTTATGAATTTTTCCCCAAGATACTTTTTTAAAAAGTCGTGCGAAACACCCTCAAACGTGATAAAATATTTCCAAGTTTTTGTACGCAAAGAGGAATTCAATCATTACTAATCTCTTTACGAGGACCTTCATTGAAGGCAGCAGCAGTAGAAGGGCGACACACAAACACACACACATCTGACCACCTTATAAATGTTATTACCTATAATCCGCTTAGCCAACCGGAAACCAATCTTAAAGGTCTTATCGATTCAAAAGAGCCATACCCATCTGCAATTGGCACCCACAAAACCCACCAGCAACATAACCCACACATGGCTCTCTCCCGAAAATATATATACGCTTTTTATGAGAAATTTCCATTCAACCCGACGACATGTGCGACGCACGCAGGCACGGAAACGTGCAATGATTACTCTATGCGATTATTTCGTGTTCTAATATTCGCAATCCAATTACGCCAAATGGATAATTATATTAAATAATATTTATATTTAGCTTAATGCCACAGCAACCGGTATACTATATGCGGAAACCCATTCACACCGCACACAGACCGTCCGCAATAATTACAAAGATTGCCAATAACAATTACGCCACCAGCCGCCAACGAAGAAGCCATAGGCGCTCCCTGTCCCTATATGCCCTTCCCCTTGGTAAATCTGGTTGTTATTATGTAGAACAGTAGACTATTTGAATTCTAAATCAAAATCAATTTTCGAAATAATATGTAAATTCGCATGTACACAACATGCGCGCACCCGCAAATATCAAGGCTGACCGTGTATGGAGTAAAATTCTCATTATTAGGGATCATTCTGGTGGTCATTCCTGTCAACTTTGTCTGATGGATGCGCGATTATAATTGCCGTCCGCCACCCGATGGCTTTTGTTTCTGGCTAACTCACAAACACGCACACACTTGGTGTGAGTTTTATGTATCTACCCCCGGGTAATTGTCACACAGATACGGGCCGAAGTTTTACATTCGAAAACCTCAACTATAGATGATCATGCGATAGTGTTATAAAGTGAATTATGCAAAGTAGCCGGTGAGTAGATAGCAATCTCGGTGTATGGTGGACCGCAGCTGGATTGAAACTGATTTAGCTATTTTTGAAATAGGCGATGCGTGCAAAGTGATTAGTCAGTTGTATAAATAATGTATGTGAATGGGGGTAGAGTCGGAGTGTTGTTGACCCTGTGAGTTACCAACGCGAGTTGGTAATGAAATTATTATACAATATTGGGGTAATGAATTTTTGACAACTTTGCCATTTGCAATTTTTAACTGATGATGGAGGCTTTAATTGAGTTAAAGGATGATGCGGTCAATCAGGGTTATGCAGTGGAAAAGGTTAATTGCGTTTAGCATTGAATGGTTTTGACACGTCGCGTCGTTGCGTTCAAAAACTATATCTACGGTGCTGTGGGTGGTAACTGTCTAAGTACTTTTTAATCATTATTATACAGGGGTTTTCCAATAGGGGATTCCTTACTTTGTGAGTGGATATCGGCCATATTGTTGAAGCTTCATCTGTATTGGCTGTCATTTATTCACTTTGACAGTTGTTGATTGCGGTCATATTCTTAAAGCTTCATCTGTCGAATTGGTTGTCATTAATTCAATCAAACCGCAGGAACACAGGATCTGCCAAAATGGACATCCGAACTTTGACAGTTGAAAGCAGCCATATTCTTAAAGCTTCATCTGTCAAATTGGCTGTTATTTATTCAGTCAAACCGCAGGAATACTTTGACAGCAACCATAGAGGGTTACAGGAATACAGGGTTTTTCAATAGAGACTTCCGAACTTTGACAGCTGTTGATTGCGGCCATATTGTTGAAGCTTCATCTGTCAAATTGGCTGTCATTTATTCAGTCAAACCGCAAGAATAGACGTTCTTCAATAGAGACTTCCGAATTTTGACAGTTGTTGATAGCGGCCATATTCTTAAAGCAACATCTGTCAAATTAGCTGTCATAAATTTAGTCAAACCGCAGGAATACAGGGTCTTTGAATAGAGAACTTTGACAGTTGTTGAAAGCGGCCATATTGTTAAATCTACATCTGTCAAACTGCCATTTATTCGATGAATGAGTACGTCAAAAAACGAAATTGTGGAATTTTGGACGATACCAATCCACATGAGATCCAAGAGCGTCCAATGCATCCCTTGAATGGTCACTTCTTGGTGTATATATTGGGCTGGAGGCGTCATTCAGTCATGGAAAATTTGACATTTCTGCGCCACCTATTTGACATTTGAACGCTGTTATATTCGATACACAATGGCATCGATAGGCCTTTCAAAAGAATGAAAAATGTCGATAATATGTCACTTGTTTTATTTAAATTTTTTTTTAGGTTAAAGTTCTTTTTTTTCGTACCAATTATGGCGTCATTTCGAAACCGATTTTTATTAAATTTGCAACAAATGGAAGATGAATTTCCGTAGATGTGTTCTCGCGTGCGTTGACACAATTTTTCCCTAGAGCGAAATTTCGACCGCTGTTTTTATTCCGCGAATAGTCAAAATTAATACGTCCTTCTACTACATTGCCAAATGTCTATCCTCGCATTACTTTTGTAGACGAAATCATCTACCCACAAGTTCGTTTCCCAAAATTCTTGACGCAATCTTGGAAACCCACGTCTTTAGCCAACGGTCTGACTACAATATTACACATGCTGATTATGTACTCTGTTGCTGTGGGATATCGTAATTCTTCCCCCGTCCATTTGGACCACAACACGTGCCAGTCCTTGACGTCATAGTGAGTGCGGGAAGCATCCTATACCTATTCCCTATACGAAAGCCATTCATTAGATATCATAGTCGGAATTCCCCAGCATTCTAACTCTAAAACATATCCCAACACTCAATAAAATTTTAACAATTATACCGTACAACAAGAAGACGTCTTTTGAAATCATGTAATTTCCCAGAAGATGGCTCCTGATACCCAATTTCCTAATGTGTTTCAGTCTCATTCATTAATCTTCATACATGTATGTAGTTTATGTAAATACGTGTGTATACGATTTGGGTATGAACTGAAAATGCCACTTTAACCCATTAAACATTTGTGCAAATCGCCCACAGGCTCCTGCTGCATCGGGACAGAGTGAGATCCGAAAATCCTCAAAACTCGTAATAAGTTCACACCGAAACCCCCCCGAGAGATCATCTTCCAAATTCTAAACTAAACCCTCTGCTGGTACTTCGTTTCCCTCTTTTGTCCTAATTTCGAAATTAATCTGCTCAAGCTTAAGTATCTCATATCCCCTTCAGCAGCAGCAGCACACACACACTCACATGTGGATGTGCGCAGTTGAAATCCCAATCCAAACGTAGGTACAATGGGAATTCGGTTGGTGCGATGGCCTAAATTCAAACTTCCGAAATAGGTACACACATATACAACATATAGTATATCCTCATCCCTCATGCAAGAACGCCTCCAACACTCATATTCCGCCAGATGTGACCCGATTTTCCAATTCGCATTCACACACGAGATTTATACATTTTGTGGTCAGACTTTGTGAATCGCACATAACGATGGAGTAGAACACCGTACCGCTCGGCACCGCACCATCCATCCTGACCATTTTCCGCTTTACATGATAGAGGCGGACCTTCATGTCTAGAATTTAATTTTCCGATGACATGAATCCGTAGTTTCCGTACACCTCTGTCGGATTTGTCCCATCGCCGAAAGAACCAGAACCAAAGAAATGCTTTCCCCAAGTGATAAGTCAACATTGGGTCAGTCTTTAGTCTATCCATACACTTTCTATAAAGAGGACCGCATACCACTGATCGGTGAAAGAGATACTTTTCTTCTTCGAACACACACACACACGAACAGACCACAAGGTCCCGCAAAGGTGCTGGCGGTGTCGAGAATTAGGAAAATGCTTTGCCAGGTCATTCTGCATTTACCAAGCACAAACATTTCATTCAATGAAAAACTCTAATTGAAGCGTTCTGGACAAATGTGGGGAGGAGATGATTTAAAGCTGCACCGGAACCACGAACGGCACCAAAGTCAAAATCTCCATATCGATGGATGTTGTTTTCTGGCAGAAAAACCTCTCCTGCCGCCGGATGGTTGGAAAACCTCAACTTGCAGGCAGTTTGGTTTCCCATTTAAATCTGTTCCGTTGCCAAACATCCGAGAGAGGAAGAACGAACCTACACACACAAAAAAAAAGAATGCACAAAAAACATCTGTGGGTGCAAATGGGTTGATTTGCTGCAAGGAAGCACCAGGTGCATGGGGGGCGAATGAGAAATTCGAATAAAAAATTAGGGCACCATCCCTTTAAAGCATTCTTCCATAGGTATACCTGGTGCTGGTGCGGCCGGCCGGCTGCTGCTGCATCATACATGCACTTTCGGAAAGGATATGCAATTGATTTGATCCCGTAGTCCCCATCCCGGTGGTGTCGGTGGTGGCGCAAAAACGGCTTCCGAAAATGAATTGATGCTTTGGGTCGGTCGGTCGGTCGGTCGGTCTTTCGGTGCATATAGCTGCCGTCGGAAGGGATATGAGGTCTATTCTATGTGTGCACACAATGTTGGATGGTTTTTTGAATTAAAATCCAGTGGGGGAGTGTTAAAATCATCGTGTTTTCGCTGTGTAAGATGAAATGAGGTGGATTGCAGTAATGAAGTGAACAATGTTGGTTTTCTATTATATTTGTGAACCACTCTCGTTCTGCGGATGCCCATTCCAAGTTTGCCCGTTTTAAAATGTTGCAAATGTTTGCAAATTTCCCAAATTGAAAACCCCTCCGGGGGGGATAACAATGTGCGGTCTGAGAGCTGTTTTTGTTTGTCGAATATTTTCTACTTTTCGAGGAGATACATATATGATGAGTGCACACGCTCTCATGATATATGCATGCACTTGGAAGAGGTGAATTCGGTTCTGGATTTTGAATCAAAACTTTTGAATTAGGTATTATTTAAATTGCTGCGGATGAATGACGCTCGGTGTGGATTAAGAGTGTTGAAGCTTTGCCAGATGGTTTCGCAAGAATTGTTGCTGATTTTAAATTTAAATGGTGTTTAATGTATTCCGAGGGTTACTGGAAAAGCTTGCATAAATAGCTTTTGAATAGTTTTTTTGCGATTTATGTATACACCCCCAGTCATTTTTTTTTATACCTACTAGTGCCGCCCGTGGTACCGAAATTCGACCAATTTTGTCTGTAGATAAAGTAACGAAAGCCAACTTGTTTTTTACATACCTAATTTATTTATTTTAATTTATTTATATGCTAAATCTTAATTCATATACCTTTCCGCTATGAAAAAAGAATGGAAAAGTATAAAACATGAATGTTCGTTTCCATAGTAACACCTCTCAGATAATTCTGCATTGCCCCTGAAATAAGATTTTATGATTGCTTACTTTTAGGGGTAATTAAATTCCATACCTTTATGGGTTAATGAGACTCTCCAATGGTTCTAATCGAAAAAATTCGTTACTATGGAAACATGACGGCGACAAATTGAATGGCAACAAAATGCTTTCGATTAACTGCTAAGCATTTTGTATGGGAAATTCTTAACTTTATTTTGTCAGTCTTAATGGCGACATATACCTACGATTTTTTGTTTCTGCACATCTATGGCAAAGTACCTTTCGAACGATATAAGTACCATTCTCCTCATTGCATGATAAATACTTAAAAAGTGCACGGAAACTTTTCATGTTTACGTATTAATATAATGATTATCTCAACGCTTAAAATAATGAAGATGTGACCGCAAATCCTCCACTTGGAGGGCTTAGTCTGGCTTTACAAAATTCACTTTTCCTGCGCGAGAGGCAGGCTTTAGGTCGTCTTTATGAACAGTTGACGTTTCGGTCTTCACCCGATGTGGTCAAATGCTAAAGGGTCTTCCGAACTATGACAGTTGAAAGCGGCCATATTGTTAAAGCTACATCTGTCAAATTGGCTGTCATTTATTCAAGACTGTTTGCCAAATCACCATGGTCGGGACATAGCATTCAACAACACGTCCAAATAATGATAAAATTGTTTCAAACTGACCCTGATTTTCATCGAAAAATCATCTTCAGCGATGAGGTTCATATTTCTGGACGCATGAATTCGTCAAAAACCAAAATTGTGGAGTTTTGGACGATAGCAATCCACATGAGACAGAAGAGCGTCCAATGCATCCCGAAAAAGTCACTGTTTGGTGTGGATTTTGGGCTGGCGGCGTCATCTGTTCATAGTTCTTTAAGAACGACGTTCCGTCAATGACAGATGACCAAGAGCTATGTGGGTTCCACTCAAACATCCTACACCCGTGGAGGGACTTTGAAAATGATGATATTCACAAAAGGATCGACGCATTATCACTTACAGTCCACGAAGTTGTAAATTCAATGGAATTTTGTTCCGAAATGATAAACTGCGGTAGAGTCTGAGGGCTACCAACCAAAACCCCAGTTTAGTATTTTTTTCTGCATTTAGTGCCGCATTCTACCGATGAATTTAAATACGACAGAGAAGACTGCAACTCCCTACCAGACAAATGTTAACAATTTCGACACAAAATGCGCTTTATAACGATAAGTCATACAAAAGCCTTTTAACCAGCTCCCGTTGCAGTAGAACGCATCCATTGTGTTGCATCTTCTATTCAATATCCTATCAGAGAAACCAACTCAAGTACAGAAATCCCATTCAATTGTCTGATTCAACGTCACTTTAAATTCAATCCCACCTTCAGTGTGTAACATCCATAAATACTCTCCTTCAGAAAAAACACACACACATCGTCTGTTACAGTACATAAACCATAAACTACGGATAAGTAAATATAAAAGCATTTTCACTTACCTTCTCTCACATCCTTGTAGGGATCATCCACATGCTTTTCATTATAGATAATCGAATGAAATCCATCCGTTTTGTACGTATGATTTGGGAAGTAATGCTTTGCATTCTCCACATAGTATGCATCACGTTCGGTTACAATTTTACCCTCAAACACTCCGTCCAGTATTGAGCCAAATACAAAACTATTACGTTCACCTATCACATCGCCCTCGTATATATGTGATGTTGACACATCAATTGGGCCATTTGTTGAACTACTATGTATCTGTAGAGAATTGTTTGTTTATTATACAAAATTTTAGACAATGAAATGTGTCAACTCGACTCACCTCTAACTTATCACTAAATGTATTTAAATCACGTTTTAATCTAAGATGAAATTTCTTCCCGTGTGCGGAAAATTGTAAATGTACAAGATGATCTTTGGTCACTGATCGTTTAGCCCTACTGTGACTAGCCTTTGTGTGCTCATGATCATAGCTGAGGGTTTCGTAATGCGATATGTATTCATTGAGGCGATCATAACCTGAAAAGAAACGAGATACAAATATGTTAGAGGTTTTGGCTTAAAAAAAATGTTAAGTTTATCAGTGGGTTACAGTGAAGCCACTGAAGGAGACTTAATAAAGACTGAGGAATTTTTCGAGGCCCTAAAATTGAGAGAATAAATTCAAATTCCTTGACAAAGAATCTCGGATAAAGTTGTATTAACATTGGAGAAGATTTCTTAAAAGGAGCCAACTCACTTCCTGAAGGAATATTTAAATAAAGGATTAGGTCTTACACCAAGTTCAGTGAAGAATTAACACCTACCTACAATCATATCAGGGTGCCGTTTGAGCGTAGCAACTATAGGTTCACCTTTCCCAAGAGCTTAAAAAAAATAGTGACGTACCTGTTACATTTTAGTTTCTGAGTGGCGCAATTTTCAATAGAAAAATACGCCATGTCCACTTTTTGTGCCTCAATTATATCTCTAGGTTCATTAAGTGTACTAATAAAGAACAAGGTGTATATTTTCTTAATTTATTGGGCAAGAAAAGCAACCATATTCACATTGCCAAGTGAAGCAAAAAAACAATTCCATGGACACATTTTTCAAAAAGACTGCTCTACCAATTGATGCGTTGTAAAAAGGATTGTAACAAAACTTGTAGACGATTAAATTCCCCACAAATTTGGTCTTAAACATTTTGTGTCCACTAAAGACTTACATCTGAAAAAAAAGTGACAAAGTTTAAGAACAAAGTTGTCTCATTAATTTTAAAGTACATAAAGGGTGTTCCAATAAGAGGTTTTATTTTGAATAGCCCGCTATTTCGGTAGCTGTCACTTTTGAAGCTGTTATTTTTTGACATTTGACAAGTAGAAACTGAGCCATTACTAAAAATGGAACGATATACGCTTCAACAACGCATTAAAATTATAAAAATTCACTACAAACATGGTAAACATTTTACAGTCACAGTTCGCAAAAATAAAAAACTGACTGATGAGGCCCATTTCCACTAAAATTTGTCGCTTCAGGGGCTCGGAAAAACAAAGAGTTATTGTTGAGAAGCCTCTCCATCCTGAACGTGTGACTGTTTGGTGCGGTTTATGGTCCGGCGGGGTCATTGGACCTTACTTTTTCGAAAATGAGGTTGGATCAACAGTTACGGTGAATGAATTGAGCTATCGAGAGATGATTAATGATGTTTTATGGCCGGAGTTGGATGGTATTGATCTGGACAACGTTTACTTTCAACAAGACGGCGCTACGTGCCACACAAGCAACGAAACCATTGATCTTTTACGGGAAAAGTTTCCGGACCGTCTCTCTCTCAAAGAAGTGATCACAATTGGCCACCAAGATCTTGTGATTTAACACCTTGCGAACTCTTCCTTTTGGTCCACGTGAAAGATAAGGTCTACGCCAACAGCCCAGCGTCGATTCAAGACCTCAAAGATAGAATTCGTGAGTCTAGGACATAGGGCAGCCACTTTGCGATTTTGTTATGGAAAATTTCATGAAAAGGATATGCTCCTGTAAGCGTGGTCGAGGTGGCCATTTCACTGATATTGTTTTTCATTATTAACGGCATACCTTCCTCTTTATTATGAAATAAATATTCAATCGTTTATCTCAAAACATGGCATTTTTTCTTTGAATATCAAAATAACACCTCTTATTGGAAAACCCTTCATATGGCTTGTTGAATGTGCATGAAAATGAGTAGTTAAGTCGAAAAATATCGATCGTAGACGAAAAGTTGTTAAGCTCAAACTTGTAGGGAATAAAATTTGCTACAAGTTTCGTAATGACAAATTTTTTGTAAAGATGCCGGCCAAAGTCGAAATTGTTTGTCAACTTAAACGAATGAGAAAAGCTTTGGAGAAGGTTTTTTTTGTGTGAGGAACAGTTTTAAAGAGGTTTTAGATAGCCTGAGCGTATAAATATTGAGCATTTTATGAAAAGCGTGTTAGCCAAGAGTGTTCCCAAATGGCCTGGTAGTTTTTTTATTCAATTTTAGACCAAATTTTGTACTTTTCCAATGTAGGGAAAATTTCCATTTTTTATTTAAATACGAAAATAAACAAACCTGATGATGAGGTTCAATAAAAGACAGCTTAAACCAACAATATACTTAACGCCGTTCATACTTTAAAAAAGATTGAGCCTTTGTGTGAGTTTTACGCTCAGACTTCCCTGCCCCAGAGGAAGTCCCGAATATTTCCCAAATCGAATGCCGTACTTCCTCACATTTTTTACAGATTTTTCTTTGTACCTATACAAATTCCACAAAGGTAAAATTAAATTTCTCTTTAAAAAAAAACAACTTTAGTCCCGCCAATCACGAATTCTGTGCTTATCCCTGTTAACCCAAAAGCGGCCTGGAGCCTTTACTCATCTGCAAATGCATTTCGACCGAATTACCCCTGTGCGATGCTGCGTACATCCCGCAGTCTTCAATTAGCGATGATTTTAAGTGATATTGATTGATTTAGTAACACGCATGATGGCATTTATGCGATGGGCATTAACTGCGGCGTTCCCTATAATTCCACCCCACCCAAGTAAGGATTACGCACACACATTTGCCAGCATTCGCATGCTGCTCTCCGATTTGTCTATATAAATCGAAATATCCTCATTAGAGTTGACCAGAAAACCCATTTGCAACCATCCATATACACTCATTCGCCAGCTGCAACCGCCATACTATATATGAATAATTAAACAATCCTCTAACCAGAAACCAATCCAATAGCATTTGGCATTTTATTTAGAGAAGGATCCGAGAATTGCAACCGACTGAACAGTAAATCCTCGATTCCTAACCTATATCCCTAGATCTCTTGTATTTTCACCTATTTGCACCTGCTCCTCTCGCCCTGACCAGAAAACCCATTTAACATGACATCCACAACAAAAAAAAAAATAAAATAAAAAATAAAAACGAACACCTTTTCTGTAACGGCAGACGAGAACCAGCTACAGAGAGCACACACAGTGGTAGGACGAAAAATGTCGATTTATTCATTGTTACATTAGGTGGCACTTCAGTTCGTTTCGTTTTGGAGAGCGAGGTGGAAAAAAGGACTCTCCAACCAACCTACATATATGTATGGCATGACAGTAGTTGTTTGCTGCAACTCATATGAGTGGAGTGCGCCCCCAAACTAGATGGTACGGTGCACTTCGGCCTCACACACACAGAAATATATATCACAATGTTGTCGTTGCAAGGTCCTTGAAGTGAAGTGAAATATGCAAATATACAGTAAATCAGCATTGTTGTTGTTGCTTTGGCTCCTCGCCCTGTGTGTAGCTATCTATCAAACATGAGAAATGAACCTGTGACCCAGTTCCTTCCAAATTGTTGTTGATATTAAATATTTATATTTTGCTCCTTGCCGTTTATTTATTGAGAGTTTAATCTCAAGATATTCCAAGTATGACACGCGGGTGTATACCGACGATGCAGCCGGAGAACGGAGAATGAAAAGCATGAATGAAATATTGAAAGTTACTTTGCATTCATTGTGCTGCGGAGATTTATGATGAAGTAGGGCTCAGCAGGACGAGACGACGACCCCCCACAAGGAGTATGCTCGCCTCGTATATCTGTAGCAGCAGTTGAGTTGATCGTCGACCATTTGAATGGCATTTAAAAATTTGAATCGAGTGAATAATAAATAAATCTCATTTCGAAATTCTTTCGGCTTTTGCAGCAAGGACGAGTAATAGAATTTTTTTTCTTTGCCAGTTGCAGGAGATATCACTTCGGACTGACACGGTCGAAAAAGTTTGCAAAAGTATTCAAATCGTCCAAAATGCAATAAGCATTTCAAAGTTTCCCCGATTCAAAAGGTATTTGATTAAACAGGACTTTTTCCCTCCCTGGGACTCAAGTGCAAACTTGAGAAATTAAATGAAGGAGGGAAAAGTTCCGAAGGAAGTGGACAATTAGCGAAAAAATTAAAAATAATTTAGACTAAGATGGTTGGTGGTAGGGCAGTTTAGGTTTTAATGGGCACTCCTCCGTTTGAGGTTATATCGGATTGTACTGTCTTTCTTTTGATTGTATGACACGAGTTCGTCGGTTGTTTGTTTGAGTGGTTCTCCCGGGTTTTTGTGTTATTAATTGGTAAAAAATGTATAATTTCGTTGCGTCTTTTAGTATGCAATCAGCAAGAAATTTATCGCCTGAATTCTGGCAGTTGCTTCATTGTTTTCCGCCGCCAGGAAGTGCCCCTTGTACTTCGCTTGACCATCAACAGGAAAGGCTTTAAGGTTCAATGAGCGAGGAGCACTATGCCATCAGTTAGATAATACTTACAACAGTCAGAGGTCGACACGAGTTGTCCGTGCTATACGCGAAACAAAAACAAATTCCGTCACGTATTGCTCGTTCACGGATGACACAATTGAGACCCCAGGATGACAGCCAACATTCCTGGTAAAAGCATTTACCTATTTATTTGAGACACCCACCTTCGTTCGGGCCTAAAACCGTGCTGACTAAGGACTAAGGACTTTCACTTGAAAGTTCTTTAAATTTGTGAAGCCACAGTTTAAAAAGAGAAACATTTTTCAGTCTTGCAATGACATCCAACTGTGTTTTCTCTTACGCAAAAATTTACATTTTGTCTCCGTTCTCCTTCTTAAGGAAGAATAAATTTGTTATTTTCAAATGCCTTTGGTAATTTTAAATTGGAATTATGTAGAGTAAAGAAAATGCTTTAATTTCAAGGACATAAAAATGTTTTGGCCAGATACACAGTCTGGGTTCCTTCTCCGGCATACAGTTCTTCAGGGAATTCCCTTTTAACAGCTGACTGATTGAAATATTTGATGTTTTAACGAAGTTCAACAAGAGTTATAGTAGTTCACGCCTACAAAAAAGGGGCGTGGTCTATAAATTCAATACAAAAAGACTGACTTTTTAATCTCCGCAGTTGGAAAGGGATCATACGTTTGCAGAAAGGCAGGCAATACCTACCAGGACTGTTTTGGTAGCTAACCAGTCAAAGGCTCCGTTGTGGACAAGTTGCTACTGTGATGGACTTATTCCTAATAAGCGACGGATTTCAAGTTCAATCCCCAGAATAGCAAAAATTACATTTTAAGGTTGCTTTCATGATTTTTACGACCTTTTGATCGGATTTCTCAGCGGCGCTTTTGTTGTGTCCCACCACCTGTTGCGCGAATGTTTGCGCTTCTAAATTAGCACAGCCAAAGTCAGTCGTCCGCCATTACTACCGGTAATTACCCAAAGCCCCCCAAATGCAGCAAAGAAACGCAGATATTCCACAAAGCTCAAGACAACAACAAGAGAGAAAAAAAATTATACAAATACATTATATCCCTTTCGGGACTTATCCTTTTTAAACACATTTCGAAACATCCTCGGTCATAAGCCTTATGCAAACACGCTCTAGGTCTTATTCGCCATAGTTTGGCGTTGCCGTCGTCGTCGTCTTTGCCATTTTTTATTCATCTTTCACATTTTAATTAATTACAAAAGTCTGCCTCGCTACTACTGGGTGATTGCCTCATCTAGGTTTTCTTTTGTATCCCCATCCAGGCAGCTACCTTTATGCGCCTTCGACTGCTTCTGGTTTTATCCTTTAGCTGTCGTTTGCCCCAACTATCCTTGCTTTGCCTACTAATTACAAGGCTATATATAATTACCTTCCTGTTTCGGTCCTCCTGTTTTTCACTGTTTGGACGGATTTAATTAAGATATAAAAAGACAAAAGAAATAGTACTGCCAAAGAAGAACTGCCAAAAGTGTACACATCTAGTTGGCAATTCGTTGGCTAAAACTTAGCGTATATAATAAAAGGACTCAAGGAAATGGACAACTGGAAAAAGTGCACTTAAACTTAGCCACCAAATTAGTTAAAAACAAAATACAACACAAAAGAACAGAAAAAAAGAAAGCCAACTCAATTGTTGAGGCCGGTTCGCGGATAACAATTTTTATTGTTTAAAATTTGCGCTATCTCTCTATTTCGTTTGCACCACATTTCTGGTATTGCTTTTTGTTTATTTTTTTTATTTTTTGTCTCCATTTCGTCGAATGCCATAATTAGCATCCTTTATTATGTTTTCGTTTTACTTTTTCGTTTCTTGTTATTTTTCGTATTTTTTTTTTGCTCGTCCTTTGTGAGCGTTTTTTACGTGCCTTCCTGTGTAAAGTACCAATGGAGAT
Organism: Cheilosia pagana; assembly: GCA_936431705.1. Taxonomy (NCBI): domain Eukaryota; kingdom Metazoa; phylum Arthropoda; class Insecta; order Diptera; family Syrphidae; genus Cheilosia; species Cheilosia pagana. Next base: position 3,583,379 of record OW386169.1, read on the forward strand.
TGTTAAGGATTAGTTCGGTTTGGTTAATATAGGGGTAGATGATACTGCTGCTGATGATGATGATGGTGACGCCGACGTCCAACAATGTATACATTTATATAAATACATGTATATATAACGAGCAGAGGCGGTGGTGGAATGAGGTTGGCATTGTTGACAAAGTAGGAAAGGGTTTAATTAATTACCCAAGTGAAATTGAGAACGGTAAGGGGCGATGGAGGCGTCATTGGAGACAAAATGCGAAAATGAGGAGGCAGGCTCAGGTTGAAATTGAGATGAATAAAAGAAAATTGCAAACCCAGTCGAGGGAGAGTATAGCTGCAGATGGCGAAGGATGATTGAGGTAAATTTGCACTCGAGGTGAATAACAAGTGGATTATATCTGAAAGGAAGCAACTCAGCAGGTAGTGATACTTGTTGTGAGTCTTCATCGTCGTCTTGTGTATGCTATCTTCTTTAGGGTAAGCGAAGAAAGCAGTAAATGACGTTAAAAGTTTTGATTCATTAGCGCAGATAGTTGTTTAAAGGACGTTGATGAATTTACTATCCGAAATATGCTTTTGAATAGGTTTAGAAGTAAACTGGAGCAGTTATCTCTAAGCGGGTTTTATTCAGAAGTCGTTGCTTTGGACAAGTATTGTTTTGACAAATCGTTTAAGGACGATGTGGCTTTCTGGCGCATTTATGTTTTATCTCAGAAGATATGATTTGCATTGAGCATTTGCAGTTGGCCGCAACCTGTTTTGATTTTCTAGCAATTTATGGCCAACAATATGGGATAAAAACTCCCCCAAAAAGTGGGCGTGTCAACAAAAATGAGTGATTTTTGAATTATCCACTGTTCTAGTAGTAAGAAACTTATATTTTATTTCTATTTTCTAAGGAACTCATCACAGAAATTAAATTTTATTTAAGAACGCCTTCAAAAAGTGGGTGTGGCAGACTATTCCATGCGGACGAATTGCCTTTCGAATATGACACTAAAATTGTGGGTTCGTTTCATTATAAAAAATACAAAATAAATAAATTCCACAAACGAATGGTTGTAAGAAGCTGACAGAGGGTCCTAAATGGACCTGTTGCACTTCCTTTTGACTGTTAATGTTGAACCAAAGGACACTTAAAAGCAAATATGACAGTGGCTGAGTAAATTTGATCCCTGGAAGCGACGAAGTTTTTTTTCTCTCCGTTTATAAGAGTTGCCGAAGGTCACAAGCTTGCCGCGAAGTTCTCCCTTACTTAAGGTGTCCCAAAGAGGGTGAAAACTTTCGGCAAACTAGTCTAGTGTCAGTAGCTGCACTGGTATCCAGTTTTGTGGACCATGTTTGGTCTATGTTTGCCGTTGTCAAGTAAGCCAATGTCGTCTTCATTTTTCATTCTGACGTCTGACAGGGACACCTGCTGGCTACAATCCAACAGTGTTTGGGTTCCGAATCGTGGTTAAAGAAACACGATTCATCACCTCGATTCTGCATTTTCAAAATGTTGCTGAAGAATTATACGCAAAATGAGCTGGTGGTGTCGTTTTTGGTGGCCATTTATGATTCGTGGAGCTGAGGTCGAATCGCGTCGTCCGTGAACGAGCATTACGTGACCCAATTTGTTTCTGTTTCACATGTAAATCAGCTTAATTCCGTAAACGTAATGACCGATCACAGAAGACGCGATTCGACCCCTGATTTTTTTTTGAGAAGCCCTAAAGTGAAACCAGATATTTGAAGGAAGGCCGATTTGCAAGCCACTGAAAAATGCTAAGCGTGGTATCTCTGCTTCTCCTCAAAGGCATCAGCGGATCTGTCGTTAGTGGTATGCAGAATTGATTCTAATATCGCATTCCCATGCCGGAGTAGATCGCTCAGGGAACTTCCGAAAACTGCCTCTGCAACAGCAATCCTCAATTTGACCGTCAAATCTCAAGGAGTTCCTGAAATGACCTCCATTCACGAGTACGAATGCGAACAGATTTTCTGTCGACTTCTCAAAAAGGACCTTGCGGTGCGATACCATTGTGAACAGCCCTATAAGGGGAAACCATATTTCCCCCCATTGCATATGCAAATATTCCCGCACATCTTTAGTGGTATTATGCTCATTAATGGATGCATTGCATAGATGCATCTCAACATCCTTCGCTTATACCACCGCACCATCAACAGGTGTACCACATCCATTATAATCAAGGCCGCAGCCAGCCTTGAGAACATTTTAATCTATACAAACCAAACCACGTATACGGGATTACTTGTCACAGTTTCAGTCGCCTTCACCCTAAAATATATATGCGATGCAGCCTTTCAGCAAAATCAACACACGGATTCTACAAAAGCAAACACGCATACACACACATCATGCAAGAGCATATTTTTTTGTGTTGTTTCCATTCTTTGTGCAGGTCCTTGAAATCTATTTCATTTAAGTCGTCGGTTACTGTCGCTTTGCTGAAAACAATGGCCCATGTCCTAGCTGCGCTCCTCCTGCAAACACTACTTCTCCCCCGAGCAAAGACGCATAATCAAAATGCGAATATGTATGTGCCCAATGAATTCCAATCCTTATTGTCTTGTTGTTCTTGAGAGCGAGAGAACAAAGCAAAAGAAAATGAGCGCGTGAAAAGAAAAGACAAATAAAAAAAAATAAAAATAATGAAACCCCCCCACAGAAAAGGACCACTTTTGTTTATATTCCTCCCAATTGAATTTTGACGTTAATGATATTGAAAACGATGGCTGGTTGCGTAAGTAAGCCTAAAAGGATTTCCAATTGGATTTTATTATTGAGCCCAGCGACGGAAGTGAAATTACTCCACGAGCAAATCCGTGTTATGTCTTCTTGTTGTTGTTCTCTATATCCTGTCGTTCTCCGTTCGCCAGCATTAACTCAGCCATAAAATATGTTTACAGATTTCGTAATAAAAGTTTTTTTTTCTCTCTGCGCTGATCTCCTTCTTGTTGGGGGGGTTGGTTTCTGTTTTGTTTGTGAGCCATTATCATCACCATCATCATCGTCGTCGTCGTTAGGATTGGGAAAAAAAGTTTTATCGCGACCTAAAAAAACACAGGATAGGCTCCTTCGTCCTCGTCATGCGGGGACTAAAAACTTTCACTAAAATAAATATTCATTTTGTTGCAAAATGTTCAAGGATTTGGGCAAAGTTTCGTCTCGTCTTTGGGTTGTTTTATTTTCTTGTAGGGCGCTTCCGATTTTAATCCATTATAAAGGATACCAAAATGTCCTGATGGTCCTTGTCTGCTTCTTTTCACCTCTCGCACTACTCTCTGCTGCATGCAGATGCATGCGCCATGACTAAAAGTGATTTATTAAGAATTATAGTGAAACTTCAAGTTTATGTTGCTCTGCTCCTGTTTGTATCTAATTTCTCGAGGTTTATCCTAATTTTGTAGCTAATATTTGTGTGAGTGTGTCTGTGTCTGTGTGGGTCTAAGTGGTATACGTGGGGGAGAAATTTAGGGAGAAAGGCGGTGGAAAACAAATAGTTTTCCGGAAGGAACAACACATGACACACATGCTAAAGGATAACTAAATCCTTCCGCTGGCTCTGTCGCATTACACCATCATCATCAGGACCAGGAGACGAGCACAGTTTTGTTCTAAATATTTTCGCCTGGCATACCCCGCGCGTCGCTTATAAAATCTCCCTCACAACTCGACGAACGGAAGGCGTGTGGTGTTGCTCCTGCTGTGTTGGCCATTCAAACAACAACAAAAAAAAAGGGAAAGGAAGCCGATGAGAGGATATAAAAGGAGTGTAGGAGCTTGACACATTTTCTTGCCGTCGTTGTCCTGTTGCTATCCATCTATGGGAGGAAAGTTTTTAAGCTCCTTTCATTTGTAATCGCATGAATATTTGTATACGAAAACTTTTGTTTATAGCACTGCCATTCGAAATATGCTTGCGAATGCAGGAAAATATTCTTTCCTTCTGCTCTGCGAAGCTTAAGGCATCCTGTTTCGGGTTTTAGGGGGCGACAAAACGTGTGTGCGTCGTGTTGTTTTGGCTTATAGAAGTTCAGAGTTTGACCAGTTATTGTATAATTGTTTGGCAACAATATTTGAATGCGTTGATTACGAACATTTTGCATGCGACATGAGGTGACAGATAATTTTCCCCTCCTTAGGACACATGCGATTCGAGAGATTTATTACAGTCTCTTCAGAGTTTGGTTGACTGCGTTGGCATGCAATAAAGTTTACTAGTCAATATGAGAAGAACATTAAAATGAACACTGCCAACATAGTTTCACTTTTGACAGGTTGCTACATGCCAGCTTGAACGCTATCTGACAGGAAGCTATCAAGCTATTAAGTAGGAAGTGTGTCATGTGAGAGAAGCGACGACAACTCGTGTAGGAAGTGCTGGAAATTAAATAAAAATTTGTGCTATGGCGATTTTCAGTTGAAGTTTTGAAAAACTAGTTAAATATGTCGTGAGAGTTCTCGCAACACTTCTAGGTTCCCTAGGTCATCCTTTGCAGCGAGCAAAGTTAGCAAATGATCCGACAAAGGGAAAATTATTCTCTGGAGCACTAAAAAGTTGAATTCATACTTTAAAAATATCAACAATTTGCTTAGATAGAAAAATTGCATGAAAGTTCTTTCACAAGATCGCATAAAAAATCAGAATTCTGGTGTCATGTAAGAAGAAGCTTTCGAAAATGTTACTTTTATAACAAAAATAGTTTTTGCGGTCGATTGGACAATAAAGGGGGAACTCGTTGAGGTATAGTCGTGAAGTGTAGTCGTGTAGTGTAATCGTGGAATGTAGTCGTGGAGTGTAGTCGTAGAGTGTAGTCGTGGAGCGTAGTCGTGGAGTGTAGTGTAGTCGTGGAGTGTAGTCGTAGAGTGTAGTCGGGGAATGTAGTCGTGTAATGTAGTCGTGTAATGTAATCGTGTAGTATAGTCGTGGTAATAAACGAACACTTGTCTCTCGATTGGACAAGGCCATCTTTAGCTAAAGGCCGTAACAAAATAAGCCCCAACCTTCATGTTACTGAATTATTCACAATTTGAGTAGCAAGTCGTGAAATGAGATCAACTTACATTACTGAACGGGCTCACAGTCACGACCCGGTAAAAGTATGTACCTGAGATACTGCAGCCTTCTAAAAGAGTTGGAATTTTATAAAAAAAAGATCTATAAACAGCCCTCGACTTAGCACGCAATAAAAGACTGCTCAGAATATACAGGAATACTGCGCAGGCAAGTCTTGAAAGGTCTTTTAGCCGTAATGGTTCCCTGGGGATGGCGATGGGCCCGATATGGTGCCTGGTCTAAGAAAACCTAAGTCTTGAAAATGTTCAGACCTGAAAACAGCCGTGAACTTGACTTGACTGAGTTCAAATTTGGGTAGACTACCATAATTCTAAACGCAAATCAAACAATAAAACAAAATAACGTAGTACCAGTCGCTACACCGGTCTGGACAAGGGCTCTTACAACGAAGGAAGCAAGAAGGAAGTTCTCATCAGCAATAAGAACAATAAGCGGATTCCGAACAATTTCGGACAAAGCAGCCTGCGTTATTGCGGGAATTATTCCTATTGACATTCTCGCCAACGAAATGCAAAGGATCTACCTTGGGCTAAGAGTCAACCGGCAAAAAATCATCGTATGGAGAAGGATAAAAGAAGAAGAAAGGACAACATCTATAGCACTGTGGCAAGTCCGGTGGAATAACACGGCAAAAGGCAGATGGACCCCCAAACTGATCCCAAACATCGAGGTCTGGACAAGAAGAACAAGCGGGGATTGCAACTACCACCTTACGCAGTTCGGCCACGATAGCTCGCCTTTTTACCCCGAATGCCCAGATGAAGATACGGAGCACGTAATGTTCCACTGCAGACGCTTTACAGGAGAAAGAGTGAACTTACCCATTACGCAGCTTCTCATAGACCACATTTTAAGGTCAGAAGACGACTGGTTGGAAATATGTTCATACATAACAAGTACAAAACGAGCTTAGAAGAGCCGAAAGACTAAGAAGGGTCGAAGTGGCAGACGTAGATGATTTAGCAGGAGTTGATAACCAGCCCGCGAAGTAATACATAATGGCAGTCCCGCGGGGACGTACAGGGGTGTGGTTTAGTACGTAAGGCGCGTGGAACTAGAGAAACATATCCTATGAAGATTATATATCCTTTGGACGCAACAAAAAAAAAAAACCTAGTACCAGTCGAAGGCTTAAATAAACTTAGCTAACAAACAGTGAGTGATGATAATCGATTGGACAAATAAAGAGTCAATCGGCCCTAGCGAGGTATCCGTCGGAACGGAAAATTCTCCGATTTTATACGATTCGGAAGATTTTTGCTTCGTGGTATTCTTCGGAACACCTATTCGGAATATTTCTCCGACATTTTGTAACGCATATCGGCGAATTACGTTGAAGTGCGATGAAGTGAATTTTTTTCTTCAATTTTTGACAGCTAGGTTCCGACATCCTCCGACAGAAATTGGTTACGGAATTTGTTTACGATAGGGCCGAATAACTTGACTCTGTGACATAACAGCTCGAAACTGATATAGCCTCGTCTAAAGTTATGGACCACTGTTTAGTTTTTGTAGTTACATATTAGTAACAGTCGGAAATTTGACAAGACTAATCCAAATACTGGAAAGTTGTGCACTCAGTCGTGTTGGCGGTCGTGAAATTGACTCCTTCTAGTAAACAAAAACTGCAGCTGATGATCGATTGAACACTTATGTAGGAAGTTGCTGGCTTGAATTCGTGCCAAAATGTTTTCAAACTGATGAAGATGTTACCCTGTTCAACTACTGGGACAGTCGTGCGTAGTTAGTCGTGGTGGAAGTCGATAAAATCTTCTGATCAAGTATGGGAAGTCGACTTGACAGTCGTATAGTGAGTCTAGCTGGCATTGGAAAACTGGCACAACACTACTTGGCGATGAAGATAGGAAGCAATAGTGAAATATGAGCCGAAAATAATCACACAAAGTCGTAAAGAACAGTCGTGAATTTAAAAAAAAGTGCCGTCTCAATAAAATGGGATTGTAAAATTGCCCGTAAACAAAACTTAAACAGAAACATGCTGAGAGCATACTGAAAAGCAGTCGTGAACTTGACTCCTCCGCTCAAATGCAACTAGGATCCCATTGACTACTTGGAGAGTTTGAACAAAATGTATTTCAAGAAGAAACCGCTTACAAATTGCTGGGTATACAAAGAAACAAAACGAAAAACAATTTCTAAAAGGTTCGTTCAAGCAGCATCTGCCACGAAAATAGCTGCCCCAAAACTTTTAAAACGCGTAAACCCTCCCCCAAATAAGAACTCTTCGTTCAGCAGATTTTCCTCAATTAATGGGTGTTTACAAAAAAAAAAGCAATTACGCGTTTACTCCCGACTTCCGATTAATTACTTTGCAAACAAACATATTTGTCGACGATCTCACCCCGTTCGTCGGAGTTGGCGACATCAAACCCACCCCAGCGTCGCGCCTCACCTTTCCAACTCGATATGTCAAAACTTTTGCAAGTTCTCCTTATTTTTTTTAGATTCCATACTCTCTAGAGAGAAAACAACTTGAAAATCCTTAAAAACATATTACTGAGTATGCACTCATGTAATCCCAATTGAGAGTATGCTTCTTTTACTTACCTTCAACTTTTCTTCTACAGCTCGTCTATATCCTTTTTACAAATACCTCTTTATCGAAGCATAACTCTTTGCTTCGATTTTGCTGTTCCTTTTTCACTGCTTAACGCTGAAAGACGCAGGAAGGCTTAGCAGGCAAAAAAAGGTACCAACAAACGGCGAGGAGTGGCAAAAGAAAAAAAATTGTATAAAACTTCTGATCAAAATCAGATTTGCCAAGCTTTTCTTTGGGAAATGATGTAGTGTACCACGAGCACTATCCGCGCTGCATAGTGGTATACCCACTGACGTCTCAGCTTTGCTAAGCAAAGAAATGGTTAGAGAAACGAGAAGGAAAAAACACGACTCTCGTCGAAAACACTTTCCATTATTATTTTTCGTGCACCACCACTTAAGTGCAATTCGTTCCATCTCCCTGTCGGGGTTCACTTTTAGTTTGCTGCTTCTTCTTTTTTTGTCTTGTTATCACTGGTTCCGATGTGGAGTAAGTATATGGCACTGATGCCAGTGCCACCCGAGCAATCATAAAGAAGAAATCGAAGGAAATATGAAGAAAATTGATTTGGTGCTTCATCGGATATTTTTTTCCCTCTGCATTTTGTATTTTTAGCTCCTTCTCGATTGCTGTGTCATCAAGACGACGACGACGGCGATGGCGATGGCGATGTAATGTGGAGCACTATGGGTCTGGGGCTGAACATGAGTTTGATATTTATACGAGTACACTGAGCCGAAGCGTGACAACAAAGCAAGACCCATCACAACGATATATGGAGGTTCGATGTAAAGAGCCAACGCGAACGAAGCAGGAAAAACGGCATTCAGCTGAGGGGGAAAGTTAAACTGAAAGATGACGGAGATGAATACGAGTACATTTCAAAGGAGAACGAAAAATAAAAATATTGAAAATAGGTTAACAGCGGAGTATCGTTGCGAATTCGTGTTTCTTCTCTCTCTCTCTTTCTGATTTTATATTTTTTTTCTGCTTGGGAGCAACTTTGATTTCGATTTCTATGCGCGGAGCACCGGTTCATTGGCGCTTCTCCATTAGCGATGATGCGATTATGATGATAATGTCTCGCTCAAAGGAGGAGCAACCTAAACGCATACTTGCTATTGACGTGGGTCACAGGTCACAGCCCGCATGCAGCGTCTTATATATATAGATTATTAGAATCAAATAGTGAATTGGTGGTTTAATTTCCAAAAGGTACAGATCACCCTCCTATGACAATTACCCATTTTTCCAGTTGGCGTGTTTTATTTGCGGAAGGCGCTGACACAATCTTCCCGCCTCATATCACTTCACCCCATTTTGAGGAAGGAATTCTTTGCGACAAAATACCGACAACCATTTTTAACAATGGCGGAGACAGTAATTCACGTTGCAAAGCCTTGTCACAGAATGTAGAAGCATCATTTATTTGCCATCAGACACATCACTTACATTAGAGTGAATATGTATAGCAGCATCTCTCTGACAGCATCTGCGGAGCCATTCAACCGAAAAATTTGCTAGCAAAAACACGACACCTCGACATTTGTACGAGTTTTTTTTTTCATATATATTTTTTTCTATTTGTTTCGAGTTCGCCCTCAGATAAACTGCAAATCAGATTGATCCGTTCCAATTGAGTATCTATATATATTCTTGTGGAGCGCCATGCAATACGATTATGGCATGGTAAATATTTGAATGGTGAGTCGATGGTATTTTCTCAATGGAAATTAGAACCAATCAATCATTCGGGTCGGAGTCATATTGTTGTCCTTGACACTTGAAAGGCATTTAACAGGATTCGCTTGGGCGGAAAATGTCTGCTTGCTCAATGGATTAGAGATGGGAAAGCTGACAGCTAATTATCAGCCAAACACCCCGGGGTATGGGTCAGTAAAAGCTGTGGGGCTGATGTCTGTATTGATGTTGTTAATTGAATGATTTCGAATTTGTGGGTAATTGAAACACAATAATATAAGGAGGGAGGTTACGGTGATTTTTATGCATTTTAATGGGTTTATAGGAAGACAACGCCCACAAAAAGTGGGCGGGGCCCAAGGGATTGTGGATATTTTTATATAATTTATGAATTCGAACATATTTTAAAGTTCATGTAGTTTTTTCAGTGAGACAAAGAGCAAGAACTTGGACCGCTTATCATTACTTTAACTTCAAACATTGTTAACTTTAAACAATGAGCTTAAAAAAAACATGGAAAATCTTACAAATAAATAAAGTGGCTACACAGCACCGAGACGGTCATTCAACCCAATGAAAAGCTACTTTTGGTCACAAGAAATCTCCCAAGCAACAGATTTTAATACGAAAATGCCGCAGGGCAGCTTTAAATTTGGCATGACAAATACCAAAACTTTAAAGTTTTACGTTTTTAATAAAATGTGAATAATGGAAACTCTGAAATCAACGTCACTTTTGATCGAAGGTTAGCATGGGGGTTTTTGAGGTATGGACAGGTTTTTGAAGTGTCATTTTCAACCGAAAAATAGCAATTTGTTTAAAATAAGAACAGAAAACTAGCTCTCAGAAACGTTGAGACTTTGTAAGGAACCCTTAACTTTGGGACCCAGGGTCAAAATATATTCTTTTGCCCATTTTTTAAATGTTGTAAATTTGTTTTTGAAAACAATATCTCAGCAGAAACTAAACCAAGAATAATCACTGTTCTTTTGACTGCGGCGGTGAAGTAGTTGAGCCATTTCCTGAACAACTCAGGAGATTCTGTATAAGACTTTGATCGCCCCGATTCTGCCTTATGGCGGCGAAACGTTGAGCTCCCTTTGGTAAGTGAGTAGGCTTAAACGGGGCAAGTACATTTTTCACACATCGTACCCATAAAGTTAAACCTTTAAAAACCGTATGAAATTTTGGGCCATTCGGCGGAGAAGACTTGCCAATATGTCTATTCATGATCTCAATTTGAAAAAGTCTAAAACCTTTAGAACAAAGACTCCGCCAATGCCAGGAACAAGAAGTTTTAAATTCGCTGACGTTTCGTGTAGAATTTTGTAGATTTTGTGTGGTTTTTTTAGACAGTTCTGAACGTTGTAGAACTTGCCGAGAAAAGTATAAGCGATAGCCTGTAGTTATGTACACTTTGTTGTAAAAAAAATTGAAAAATTAAATAAATATAAATATGAGGCACGACTGGGTCGCACGAAACTTGCTCATTTGGTTCATAATCGCTGGGAAAAACCCCTAATTTGAGTGCAAAATTCAAAATTTCGGTTTGCAAACCTGGAATAGTCAAAAACAACGTTAGATGTGTATCCACGAAACCGGACGGAACACTTTGATGACTTTCTCTGCCATTTCTGTTTAAAATTATATATTTTTCCCATTTTAGAAGCAGCTTAAAATACACGCTCTTTTTATTATAGGGAAGCGATTCTATTTAAACACCTTCCGCGGATGGCTTTTCAGTAATCCAACCTTTCCCCCATTTCACAGAGCATTTTCTATGATGCGTGGCTCTATTTTATGATCAGCTTTACTTCATAAACAGCTCTATTTCATTAACTGCTCTATTTAGTAAACAGCTCTATTTCATAAGCAGCTCTATTTAATAAAGAGCTCCATTTCATAGGCAGCTCCATTTCATAGGCAGCTCTATTTCATAAGCAGCTCCATTTCATAAACAGCTCTATTCAATAAGCAGCTCCATTTCGTAAACAGCTCTATCAATACTGTGACTGAGATTGTTAAGGTTCAATACCTACCCCAATAGCAAGCTTTAGATATCCTTACATTCACTTGTTGATTGCTTTCGATTTATTTTCAAATTGTTCCGCGAGGAAGCGTATAAATCAAACGCCAGCCGTTGAATCACTACACTTTGGAATTTGCTAAGAAGATTATAGCTCTGAGGGGGAAGCAATGACTACCAAAGTGGATGCTCAGGGCTTTTGATAATAAAGGTAAAATGCGGCAGTTATTTTTCAGACAGTTAGTGCTTCGCTTATTGTTAAATAATCCAATTTCGCGAAGCAATGTCCATTTCACTGGTTAAATTCGGGAAAACCTTCAATTCTCCTACCCAGTTGCTCTTTTTCTTTAAAGAAAATGTTGTCACTCTCACCTGAAAAGAAAAATAGAAAAGAAAATGATTAGTAAATCGTTTCCATTGGCAAGGGATGTTTTGTAAAATTGTAGAAATATGCAGTTTGTAAGATAAAATAACTCAAGTCTGTCGGTGAATGTTTACCATTCGATGCGTTGGCAAAGTTCTTATCACATGATTCTAAAACAGATAACTGTCACAATGACTTGTGAAATTCTTGAGAAAAAAAAACACAGTCGCTCTTGGTGCAACCAAAAATATTATCAAACTTCTTCAAACTACCACCGGAAATAATTTAGCGATAAAGCGAACAAACAACGACTTCAATTTAATTTCCTCTCACTATCTCGAAGGTTGCGGTTGCTCATTTTCGTTGTTGTTGTTTTTCTCATTGGCTGGGAATGACTGAACGGAACAATATTTGCTTACCAATAGAAAAACTGCGCCGCCAACCCAACTCCATTTATGGGCCGGCGCGTCGTCAGCACACATCGGTCGCGCTGGCGAAAAATGTAAACATAAGCAAAAGTGCAACGCTCAAACCACTTCATCACCCGTATTATGACGTAAATTCCCAACTCAAACAAACCGACGACGGAGCCAAACTACTGGCACAGCGCACACAAGTCAACTTCCGGAATGTCCTGGTAATCCGTATGCACTGCCGTATGGGTGCAAATGTGATATAAAAAAAAAAGGTTTCGTTCCATGACCCCAATTTCGTTCGTATACGGTGTGAAGGATTGCAACCTATCGTCAACCGGCTGACTCTTTTACCATAAATCTTCCTGTCCTTTGGGTAATTTTTTTTTATTATTATTTTCGGCTGCCGCACATGGTTTCAATTGAATTTGAAGAAAGAAAATAGAAACATTCCCACTTTGGTTGAAATGGATTGTAATTTCCCCTTCGGATAGAGCAAGTCACAAAAAAAAACTAGAATGGTGTCCTCTGGTGCAGCATATTGTCATTCGAAGAGTCAGAAATTTATTAACCCTTTGCACTCTTAAATTGTCCAATAGCGAGTCGAAGGACCGTACAGTTCTGACCCCGCACCACCAGCTAATCTCGTAATATCGATTTGCCGTCATCGTTTCATATTTTTACGACTGCTATATATTTATATGCTAGCAATTGGCCAAGTGGAAAGTGAATTCATTGAACATTGTTATGGTAGCGACATAACCTAATACTCTTCAGGACGATGGGAAACAGGAAAACACCAGAAACACCATCGGCAGCTACCAGAGGGAGACGAAAAATCAATGAACTACTTTCCGAGTCGATTTATAGTTGCAGCACGTTCCTTCCCCCCCAAAAAAAATAAAAGTAAAATAAAATCAGATACGGATACGACCTGCCAAGTCAAGCCAAGAGTATTCCTCCTTCGGTTTTTGTGTGCATTGGCTCGGTATCATCTTGGTTTTGTGTTGAAACCGCCCGCAGGGCATAGTTTTAATTTTTTTTTCTTCTTCACTCTGTTCGGATGGTTGGTTGGTTGGTTGGTGGGTTTGAATTGGAATCGTTTTGAAGGAATCGGATTGTCACACAGCAACATGGTAAGAAAATCCAAAGGAAATTACAAAACGATGAGGGACATGAAGAGATTTGTGCGCGAGGTTGAAATTTTTCACCCGAGGTAACAAATTGGCTAAGAGGAATTCAACAGCGGGCGAAAAAAAAACAACATTAAGAAAATATTTGGTAATGGATGAGTCGAGTGCCAACTGCCAGATTTTTTGGGGAATTTTTTCCCCCCAAAGTGATGCAGAGGTGAACCACGTAGTGGCCAGGTAATCAAGGGGAGGGCATTTGACATCGAGTCCAGCTGACTAAATTGTTATACCTACGGATGGGCTTCGTAAAACAGTAAAAAAATGTTTTATGTTGCATACTTTTAGTAGTTTACTAATTTTAGTTTTGCACTGCGATTTAATTCGCTTAAAATAGTGAATCTTTCGAAATTGAATTACTGATTGGATGCTAAGGACTTTAGGCTGCCTTCAAATATCAACCTGCGAATATCGAAATTTTGACATAAAGTCATAAAATGCCTGACCGCGCATCACGCAGAAACTACTTTACGGATTTTGATGAAACTTAGCATAGTGATTGTTTATTTTCTATGTCGGGACTTAGGATACTTTTTATCCCGGAATATAATGTGGTTTTTACAAAATAGTTACAAAAAACCGGATATATGTAAGGAAAATTCTATTTAAACAGACCTAGCTCATTAATGGCTAATCGGATTGAAAAATAAAAAAATAGGTGAATTTAGTAAATTTTCCCCTTAATCCCCCTGCGTTGTCCTGAAGCTGAGCAATGTTCAAAACAATTATTTAAAACATCGCCCACAATTTTCCTTCAGGCCAGTAGTCATGAAGCAGTGAGTATCGTTGCAGTAGTGGGTGTGTGATTATTTATGTGCTCTTACGTGATCATATGTTTTGCACTTCAAACGGCAGTCGTCTCTTTTCAGCGCATACATTCAGGTTGAACACATTTTCAGGTGTTGTTCATTGGGAAGAGTTTTGAAATGGGCTGGTGGGATTCGTGTGTCTAGTTGTTTCATTCGTGTTACTTGCTTTTCGTCGACATTTTAGGTGGGCGGAAGAGCTCTGACTTTGGATGGAGTCCCACAAGGGTACCTTCTTGTTCTTCAAAGTCATTATTTACTACATACTTTAAGCGACCATTTTTGTCGTTGTCAACAAAGTTTTGTCGATCTCCCAAGAACACAAAAAAAACGATATCCTTCCACCAAGTCTATTGCCTTTCAAATCCAAACCAACTGACACTGAGTGTCAGTGAATAGTTTCCTTTTTATTAATTTTTAAGCCGCCCACTCACAACTTGCAATGAGTTATTATCCTTCAATATTTGCTTTGCCAAACATCAATCAAAAGCGAAAGGTATACAATTGATACATGTCCTAATGTGCAAACGTCATGTAATTATTAAACGTCGAATGGATGTGCATATAAACGTATTCATGTGGGTGGGAGTAAAAACCTTGTGCGCTGGTAAACATCCAGTTGAAGTGTGTGTTTACAAGGTATGCGAATGCAGCCTTTGTATAAAGACTAAAGACTCGACTAATCATTTAGAATTCGAAAGCTTTTGACATACATGTGAACACACACCCATATAAATATATGTATATGGATAAAGGCGACAAGAGTATGTTTCTGCCAACAACCAAGGAAGCCATCCTTTCATAATTCTCCAACACGCTTTAATCTCTATGTAGGTGGAACGATGCTTTCGCTTGTGACTACAGTATTGACAAACAGTTGCAGTGCATAGTTTTATTTTCTGCGACGATCTCTGCCGTGTCCAAACTAATCATTGGTGTAATGTCATCATGAGTTTTCGACCTAAGGCAATACCACGTTCCACCAAGATCCGCTTTTCGTTAATTATCCAAGTTTCGCGCACCGAAACGATGTCACCGTTACGGATAGTCAAAGAAAAACCTTCAAGGGTTTTATCTGTGTTTTCAAACTTTCCTCCCTCACTGTGTTATGTTAGCCAGAGAATTCCCATGCAGCAAATATCTTCCATATCCACAAAGGCCGCACTGCCGTACGGTGCCGTGCTACTAACATTCTCCTTCATCATAATTTCTGATTACAAATCCCTAGAGAGTTTGTCATTGATACGTACATACCTACGTCTATAGATACGACATTCACAGAACACAGTTGTGAAGCCATATTATACATCAACAACTATGCTGCTGCACACAGATGCTTTATCTTTATCTATGGATGAATTACTAGCGGCAGCAGTATCATGATCCGCAGCGGGAGCCGGGGAGCAACCGTATATATCGCCGCGGATAACGACTTCTACATTAGATTGCTGTATAAGTATACGTATAGGTAAAGAGAGAAAGATTCCTTTTTGGTATGTTCTGCAGTTGTAGTCGAAGCAAAAGTCAGCATTTTAAGGTGATGGGGGTTGGTTTTTCTTTTTTTAACACAGCAAATTGCACAAAGGAGGGGGGAGAGGAGACCTATACAGAATCATCCTCTCTGCGAGTGTAATTACTTTTCAAACTGTTGTGCATGTTTAATTGATTAAAAAGGAGCAAGAAATGTGAACCATTCATATGCATGCGTGTCTGTGTAGTGGATGGGATGATATGGAAGAAGAGGAAAAAAAATATAAATCATAATGAGCAGAAAAGCTGATTTTTTTTTCTGTTCAACTTGTAAAGGATGTGTATTGGATTCGAAAGAGCGGTGGAAATTCCTTTTACTAGTTTGAACCTTAAATTCTAATCAAAGCTAGGTTTATCAAGTATTTTTGATTGATTTGATTTTCTATTTTTGGCAGCGCCATCTAGCAGTGAGTTCGGGTCGGTGGAAATTCCTTTTACTTGTTTGAACCTTAAATTCTAATCAAAGCTAGGTTTATCAAGTATTTTTGAATTGCAATTGATTTTCTATTTTTGGCAGCACCATCTAGCAGTGAGTTCGGGCCTCATTGCTAGATGTGAGTTCGGGCCTTACTGCTAGATGGCGCTTTTAAAAAAAATCAATTTAATAATGAGAGAATAATGCGAAATGGACAATGAGATCTTTAAAACAGACAGTCGCCTTTAAATAGGAAGTTATGGTGAGCACAGAATCTAATTTAACGTTCAGAAAAGGCAACCAACTGCAAGCGCTTTGCAGTTTTAGTTTAGCCAAGGCACTTGTTCCTGCGTAAACAAATGATCGAGCGTCACTCCAGCGAACAAGACTGAAAGGATCTTTTTCTTCCATCTTGAGCTGCCTTTGGTCGGAGTGCAATTTATGTAGCACGTGGAGATTTAAACCAAAAGGAAGACTGCCCAAAATATCCCATAAGTATGTTTTGTTTAAATTCATATGGTAAAAGCAGACATATTTTGTCATTGAATACAAAAGAAACAACCCACATGGGCAAGCACGTGCAACCAACTTCTCGTTCACTTTACTTCTCTGTCATAACATCTACACAGTTGAGGTATATGTTTTCATCATCCTTTGCTATAGAGCAAGGATTTCATTTTTGTATAGTCCCTCTGTCTCTCTATCCCTGTCTCTCTAAGCCTCATGATCCGACATTAACGAAAAGAAAATCCGATTAAAATTCAATTGTAGTTCTCCTCCCATCGCATCGGCGGGAAAGAGTCTCCTCCTTACCACAAACAGAAAAGTCGTCTACTTCCTTCGCATTCTTAAATTTATCTTCTTAAAGTTTATTTAATTTCTTTTTTTTTGTTGCAAGTAGAGGGATACTGCTGAAATGACCATGACATAGATATTGCCAATGGGTGCGACGACGGGGGGATAAAGGATTTCTTGCATCTGCTAGTTGAGGTTCATATTTATTATTGTTTACCCTAGGCGTATGTCTTAAGTTTTGTGTTTGCAAAAGGAGTTATGGCAGACGGTTAAATACTTTTTTGACGTGACCTTCATCTTGAAGATATTTATGATTTGTTGATTAGCTGTGCGATGCACAACAGCTAAAGGGGATGTACTTTTTTTTTTCTTGTTCTGTTTTGTATTTATTTATATTTCTGTAGAGAGGCAGAAAGTTGGCCTTCGTGTATAAAAGTTGAAGAATCTTCCGGTTGGGATTTTGAAATTGAATTTTCTTGTGGTTGTCTGAAGATTGAAGAAAGTTTTGTTTTTTATTTTTTTCTCAGGTTAGTTTGGAAGGGGAATTTTTAATAAGCAAAAAAAATTAAAATGGGGGAGCTTCACTTTTCCTACGATTTAGGGTTTTCAGAGGAAATTTTGTGACACAAAAATTAGGTAGAAGCATGAACCGAAGTAAATTGAAGTAAAAGTTTGTCGAATTTGCAGATTCATAGGTGCAATAGTTTAACACAAAATAAGTTACACAAGCTTTGCCTGAAAAATGTTGGCAACGAACTAAAAAGACTAAGAAAAATACTACCACTTCATATTTAGTTGGGACATGAACCAACATTTTACACAGCATGTTTTTAGGCGCAATTTGTCGTAGGGTTTAAATACATACGTTTGACAGAAGTTTTACGTAAAGTAAAATCAGCAGAACTTCAAAAATACTTTTGTCCCCGTATTTAGTTGAGGCGCGAACCTATATTTTTAGACAGCTTATCCTCAGGCGTAAATTGGAATAAAAGCTCGCCAGAATTCATGTGAATAAGAAATCCCAATTTATGTAAAACTAAATATAACCAGTCAATCAAAAATGATGGCGTTTTGTAAAGCTTTGGAGTAAAGACTATTCGATGCCTATTGATAGGAAGTACAGATTTTATAATGCGGACACAATATGTCACATATCGCCATAGTTCGTTTAAGCTAGACACTTTATTAAAGAGCGCAATAAATTCTACGAAAGAAACCCCTCAACACTGCAAATCCCTGGCCACTGCCTTACAGTTTCCACGTTCGACAGAAGATTCGTGGGTGCGATTGACACTGGTGTTTATGATAAATCATATATTTATGCAAGCTTAACGCATTTGGAAGGATAAAAGACTCAAAATTTGTATATGGAGTTTGTTTGCAGGTAAGACCAACAACAAAGTGTGCCCTAGCATGTATTATATTTTTTACCGCCCTCAATAAGTGGGCGGGGCACACAAACTTTGTATACGAGATATCTCGAGACATTCGACACATGTTTACCAAATTCTTCAGCCGGCTAAATCATTTTTTATCTTCCTAGACGCAGAGTTTTAGTGTTTCGTGTACTGAACTACTGAGGGGTCTACGGTTCAACCCCAAAAGTTGTTTACTCCATGGGCATGCTTTCTTCTATTTAAACTTTGTGGGTGATTTGGAGCAGTCGTTCTAACATTTTTTAAGAAGAGCCTGCATTCCAGTCTTAAAGCCAGCAGGCAATTGCTGGGTTTTCTTACAGAATCTCTCGTTGAGAATTTGCAAAAGCAGTTTATATTCCTTTCTTTTTCTTGGTCGATACACTTCATGAGAATTCTCTCTCGCTATATAAGTAAGTAAATTTTCAATAGGAGTCCCTAGCTTATTTGTGACTCTGGTCTAAAAAGTCTAGACCCGTTTTTTCTTTTATCTTTTTAGGACTGTCAGGAACAACACTCGTACTTGGAATATGCATCTATGTACAGCACTTTAAAACGTCCTTCCAACTGTTTCCCCCAACTTGAGTCCAAATGCCTCCCATTAGGACATTTTAATCAGATACCCGTTCGCAGAAGTACACAAACTGGTTCGTAAATTTTATTACCCAATTTACGTCGTTAAGCGATCGCTTCAATGTGAACCCCATTTAAATCATCTCCACCTCCCTTATACGACTTTCTACCCAATATAATATTGTTTTAACACCGAAATTCTTGTCGCCCGCCTATTAAAGGACAATTAAGATTAAATCCAATATAGGCAAAAATATGCAAACTCATTTGTCAACAGTAATTATGACAACGATATTCCATTCTCGTTCTTTTCGCTCCAATTAAATTCGCCATAACCATAATATTTACATAACAATTAACCAGAATAGAATATATCTTCCTATCTCCAGATGTGGCTGCACGAAAACAAAGCAAAAGATAGCCAAAGCGGAAATATTACCTGCTTCATAAAAAAAAACAAATGCTAAAAAAATAAAATGCTTAAAAATGAGCTGAAAATTGTGTGTGTGTGTGAGTGTATTTGACTCGCTGTGTGCAGCCATTAATTACACACAGTTTTCGCTTTTACTTGTGGGAAATTCTTTTCTTTCTCTCCGTAGTAGCCCCTCGGGCGGCGCGTTCTTATCACACACCGGTCCCGGTCTTCTGCATTTCCGTGTAATGCTGTTTTTTTTTTGTTATCCTTTTCATTCGGTCTTTCAAAATTTTCTGCAAAACCCACAAAAATTCGTTTAGTCCGGGGTGGTAGCTACCTACTGTGGAAAAATTTGAATTTGAATCCCTTTTGCTACCCTTTTCTGCTTATGGTGGCACGCAAAATGCTTATGAATGAAGTTGCGGTATTCAAAGATAGGTTAGACAGGAACGAACCCTTAAACCTACCCCACCTTCAAACTCTGTATCGCATTTATAGGTAGCTGTATATATTCTGAATACATTTGCTATGCCAACAAGTTACAGCGCACACACAACACAAAGACGAAACTGGGAATCTGGGATGGAAATTCTTGTCTCTTTTCAGCCTTTGTTCATCATCGTTTTTTTTTGTGTAATTTTCATTTTGCCTTCTTCGGTATCATGCTGACCCTTGAAAAACGCTCCTCTCAGTTACGCTCTGCTGATGGGGATGTGTACCTTTTTTCGAATGGAAAAATCTCTTAATTAAAAAAAGAACCTTCGTTGGAAAATATCTGCGCGAATCTTAAAGCTGGCCTGCGAATACCTCTCCGGCTTTAATCTGTTAAAACGTGATGTCCTTGTTTAGGGGGTGAGATGGAATTTCTAAATCGGCACGTTAATCGATTTAAAATGGAGATTTACGGGAGCAGATAAGCAAAGCGGTTTTTTTTCTCCACTCCTCTCCTGTGGCATTCAGCTTACATCAAGTGTTTTCGGTTGAATGGTTGAATGGATTGTTGCGGTTCTGAAATAGGTATGGTCGGTCGGTCCGTGACTTTTTTTCAACCATCCCTCCCCCCTGCTAAATTTGCCAATACCTTGGGTAATGTTGCGGAAACCAGGGGGGGCGGGGATGTGCGAAATGAAATCGAGGAAAACACGTAAATTGAATAGGTTGTAAGTTATGCGTTTTGGAACTGATTCATTTTAACAGAGGGGGGTACATGAGTCGGCTTAATGGTCCAGTCTTAATGTATGTGCGGTTGGTTTAGTTTTGTATGCCACGCATAGCTTTTAAGGGATATACTTTGTAAACTCTGCCACGTGTGTTGTTGTTGTTTCGTTTGGATTGATGTCTTTCGCTAGAGTGTGTTGAGTGGAAAGCGAATTTATCGCACCGTTACGTACCTGTTTGGAAGGCAGGCACTTGCGAAGGATACAAGACGTAATGTAGTTGAACCCACTGTCCTAATTCGGAGCTGAGTTATTGCATGTCCTCGTGGTTGGGTTATGGTAATTTGCCGTCGCATGTTGAGACAGCAACTAGTTGGAATGAGGTGGATGCAGTGTCAGACACTGTCGGTGGAGATGTTTCCCATCATCGTCATGGGGAGACGTGTCTTTATTGACAGATGAACTCCTACTTAACACTTCAAATGAGGGACGTCTGGGAGATGACATCTTTGAGTGGAAAACATGAACATACGAGAGTGGAGGAACCTTTTCCCCTTTCAGAATTTTTTTAAATCCGTAAAACTTCTGAACAGGATGGCCGTTTGTAAAGAAACAGGAACTAAATGTTGCTTCCTGTTATGTCCTATGATTTTCTGAGAAACAAATGCCAGTTGGGTGAGTATATACAAGATGGGCCAAAAGAGATCACCCTATTGGAAGATGCTCTGTCAAATCTGTTTTGACATTTTTGGACTAGACGTAGAATACAAGTGAACAAGCCATGGATGGATACACTCCCCAAGAACGCGGAATAATCGTGTCTATTTTTTGCGTAACAATTCGTCTGTTGTGTTGGCGCAGTGCGAATTCCGTCGCCGATTCCACGGCCGTCCGAGACCGACAGCGCAAACACTGCGCCGTTTGGCCACCAACCTTGAAGAGTATGGGACCACACGAGACGTTGCCAAGAGTGGCCGGCCCCGGAGCGTTGTGCCGAGAATATCGCCGATGTCGAGTTATCGCCGGAAACATCGACCAGACGCCGTGCCTCGCAATTAGCCATTAGCCGGTCGTCCCTAAGGCGAATTTCGGTCAAAGACTTGCGCATGTTCCCGTACAAAGTCCAGTCCGTGCATCAGCTCCTGCCTGTCGACCGCCAAACGCGGGTAACCTACGCCCAATCCATCCTCAATCTCGAAAACGAAGTGGACGATTTTTCGACCAAAATCATAATGAGCGATGAGGCTCATTTCCACATCAGAGGGTACGTGAACAAGCAAAACTATCGCTGCTGGGGCACCGAAAATCCACGAGTAATGCACGAGGAGCCATTACACCCGCTTAAAGTTGCTGCATGGTGCGCTGTTCACGCTGGAGGAGTCATCGGGCCATTTTTTTTCAAGAACGCCTCTGGTCAAACGACAACAGTGGACGGTGCGCGCTATAGGGCCATGTTAACCGAGTTTTTTCTGCCGCAATTGGACGAATTAGGACTCGAGGACATGTGGTTCCAACAGGACGGAGCCACGGCACAAACTGCGCGAGCCACAACCGATATTCTGAAGGCGGCGTTCCCGGCCCGCCTCATCTCTCGTTTTGGCGATTTACACTGGCCCGCAAGATCGCCCGATTTAACCGTTCTAGACTTTTTTTTGTGGGGTTTTTTGAAGTTCAGTGTTTACGTGAACAAGCCCGAGACCCTAGAAGCCCTCTAGGACAACATTCGACACGAGAGCGAGAATCTGTCGACCGAAGTTCTCGCCGAAGTGATGAAAAATGCCATAAGACGAGCACGTATGGCCGATATAATCTTCTCGACTTGACCAATAAAATTCTAAAGGTTCAAATAAACGTAATCAAAAAACAGAATCCAAGTTTTTCATTTAGAAAAAAAAATGAGAGCCAAACAACATCGGATGACTCTTTTGGCCCACCTTATACAATGTTTTGCAAATTTTACAATTTTACGCCTTGTGGCGTATTTTTCGAGGACATTGCATCCACTCAAAGTCCAAAATTCCGTTCATTTGACGGATTTCAATCTTTAAAAGCTAAATTGTATTTTCACAGCAAGAAATAAACTTGGAAACTGTTTGAAATACTTAGAAACTGCAACTCCAGAGTTGCAATTGTTTCTGGAGTTTGAATTTTTTGCCAATAAACTGCTCTTAAAAAATATAGAAATCGCAGCGTTTTTTCAACAACAGAACTTGTCATATTTGCACGATCTTTGACTTCCCGAAAAGGGACATGTTTATGTAAACTCAACGTTCCACTCGATCAAGTACTGTCCAAAAGTCACTCCTTCAATTATTTGCAGCAGCTTACAAACTCATTCAAAACTTATGGCATCGTAACATCAAACTGAAAAATAAACCCAAAATGTCTCCGGCCCGACCCTACTCAACCGAATAAAGTCCTCCATTCTTCGCACCCATCCACAGACTACTTGATTGAATGCAAGTACCTACGCCCTCCATCCTAGGGCAGCTCATAAATCCTTTCTCCGGCCCTATGCAAGTAAGCTCTTAAGCATTGTTTGCTTCTCCAAATCTGCCTGCATAAACTCAATTAAATGGGTCGCACGATGGTGGCCACATTTCACTCGGTATCCTTTCTATAAAAATAAAATTCACACTTACAAATTGCTACTAAGTAATGTGTTGAAAATTAAGCACGTCCCTCCCCCGAAACCTGCATTAGTAATGCACGGACAATTCCACTTAACGAACAAAGAGCCCAGAACCTCCCTCCATTTCCCATTTAAAACATATGATGACCAGTGACCCCGATTTGTGCCCTTTTACCCAACTAAATCACATCACACCAGCAGCAAAAAAATAAAAATTGGTTTCCAACTCAAGGCTAAGTACGTTTTTTTCCCTACCAAGCAGAGAGAGAGGGAAAAAAACCAACTCAAATGACAAATGTACGTGACGACAAGGTACTTGGCCTCAATTATTTTCATTTTTCATCCTTCAAACACTTGCCTATATTCCTCTATGCATCTGTACACATCTGCCATCATCCTCTTATGCACGTAAAGAGTAGAACGAGAATCTCTTGTTGCAAGGACAACGAGCAAACACATTCACACCCTCCTCCTCTTGATACTTGAATGCAATTCGACAAAATGCATCTCACATAGAACATTAAAAAAAAAAACACCCAACCAACCAACGTCGAATTGATGAAAGTAAAAGTGGAAGGGATGCAGAAAATTGCACGTGAGACCCTCTAAGCCTCGAGAAATTCTCCAAACATAAGGTCAGAACATGGAGTAGAAAAAAAACACAAAAACTAATGGGTGAAATGGGTGAAATTTCCGCGGCAGGTGTGTGTCACCCACTCGAGAGTTTCCTTTGAACGAATTAAAAGGAATTGGGCCACTTTTTCAAGTGTCAAAAATGCTGAATGCATTTTGTGTTGGTGTCCTCCTCTGGTGCGGTGGAAAAATTTGATTTTTTGGTGGCAGCCGCCGCCGTCCTGCTTTTAAAATATGGAACACAATGTATCCTGTCGGTGGTGGCGGCTTCCTCCCTGTTTTACTCGGCCCTGTGTGCACAATTACTTTTCCCCTCTGTAGACTTCTTATTGTGTGTATAGGGTTCGTTCTGGTTCTGTTCTAGAACAAAAACTGACAAGTGGCGATTGGGTTTTTGTGCAAAAAAGAGGACAACAAACAAAAAAACGGGCCAGACCGAGCCGTTCCCAGCAGATTTTCCACTTCTGGCGCGCGTATGTTTCTATTTCTTGGCTGTGCAACAAAACAAAAGAAAATCCTTCAAAATGCGATGTTGTTGCTATAGGTGCACACTGCACACTGCACACTGCAAACACACACACGGAAAGGAAGTGTACAATGAAAAGTGAATATACCATGTTTTGTGCTGGTCATGATTGTATTTAGCACACATTTAGTTTCACATTTCATGTGCGCTCTTTTGCCGTAAGTACCAAACCAAGGAAGTCATGAGAAAGTTTTGTGTTTGCGAGCTGTTTCCTTTAAATGTTGTATACGAATGCAGTCGGTATATGCAACGAGTGTGTTTATGTAGGTCTTTGACTAGTGAAATGGTATCCTGCGGCCTTTGATTCGGATATTTCATTCCACTTATAGAGGAGTAGTGCTGTGCTGCACTGAAATAGGTATATTTTTTCTTGAGGTAAAATCGAATGATGTCGGGGTCGGCTTTTAGTGTTGTTCGAAAGCATTTGGTGAGTTGGTTTTGCCTGAATGGCAGAAATAGCATTATTTGTTGGTTAGCCCAACCGTATATCGTTGTCTATCTATGACACACAGATGTTGGCGGGGAATTTGCCCTCTTTCCAAACATTTTTCAAATGGCTGAAAGTTGTTTACAGAAAGGAGGCAGGGTGGTTGGGCAAGTGGAGTCTGAAAGCGACTTTCTTCATAGATGCCAGGCTGCAAGTTTTACCCTGTAACCTGATATAGGCGCTTGGAAATATTGGCGAGTTTGTACCAGTGAATTTTGCACCTCAGAGAGTTTGATGAATATTTCAAAAAAATGTCAAAAGTTTCACATTTAGCTAGACTTCTTGAAGTCATTTTTGTTTGAATTTCGTGAGAGGTTTAAGTGTCCTTTAAGAATCCTTTCACCATCTTTAAATAGACAGCTGATGGCGCTGCGTATATCATGTCAAATCGTCGACATATTATTACACAGGCATCGATTGTATTTATTTTATTTACCTCCGCCCAATTAGACGAATTTGGAGCGCTGTCTCGAGCAGAGGCCATTCACGGGTCAAGAGCTAATTAAATAAGTCTTCGCATGAATGTTTTCCCATTAATCTGTCTGCAGAAAATATATAAAATATATATTTTTCCTTTTTAAATATGGACCCTGGGGCGTATACGTAACATTTTTTTCATGTTAAATCGAATCGTTAATCAAAAGACCCGTAAACACTTAGTAGGTCGGGGTTTCGGGGTCTAATGTGTTCACGTAATTGTTGAATATACATAATTGTTATTTACTTTGTTACATACAGGGTGTTGCAGCTGATTTTGGTTGCAAAACAAATTATCGAAATATTTCCATTTTCACTGGTGTTAAATAAATAAATAAAATAAATAAATATTTTGGCGCGACAGGTCTGTGTTGGACCCAAGGCCCAGCTTCTCACAACCATTCGGTTTGTGTCGGTTTTCAATTTTTGGGACGAATGGAAGGGATTTACAATTTTACGCCGAGTCCAAACGGCTAATTGAGAAGTTCTTTCATGACAGTTTTACTCTCGGATGTTTGTCAGACGTTCGCGAGGGGTGGCGCAGTGGAATAAAACCTTAATATTTGTTGTGTCCTTGCAAGTTGAATTTTAAGCCCGGGTAGATGGCGGGTTGACGACAAAAGGGCACACAATTCGCCTTTACGTTTTCTGACCGACCGAAGGGCTTTAATTTCGTTCAAATTATTGTTAAATTCAAGTTTTTTCCTTTTTCTTTCTTAATTTTAACTTACTTTTAGTGCTTGTAGTTTATTCTCTACAATAAATTCACTTTATACACATTTTTTTACATTTATTCCACTTCTTAAGTTAAGTTATATGGCTTAAATGCAACAGTTGATCAAAAAAAAAGAAAGAAAGGTGGGAGGCAAACTTCCTTTTGCTGTCAGACCGATGACGCCAACTCATTACTTTTTGGCAACAGTACTCTTTTGGTAAATTGAAAATAACAGTTTGAAAGCATACACAAAGAAACTTACAGAAAAATTTCCGATTTTCTTGTCCTGTTTCGATTTATCGGAAGTTTTACGTTCAAAGGCCTAAAAGAGCCTAAATCGACGAATTTTTGGATTGAACTGCGTATATTTTAACGACTTGTTACATCGTGTAACAAAGTGTTACATGGTTACATCAGATCACATCGTTGTATGGTATTTAATTTGATTTTTTAAAGTGGTTATCCGTCACTGAATTACACACAAAACAAATCCACGTATTGCTCTCTCACGCGTAAGACGATCCGCCCTCAGATACCACTCATGATTTTCCCAATCAAGTCCAAACAAAGAAAAAAAACGACTGCTCGTCTCATTAAAAATAATATAGAAAGTTTTCAGCAAAAAAATCCATCTAAAGATAGTCCTTTCTCCAATGAAATCTCCGCCAACCCCCACACCAATATTAACAATAAACTACACTGCAAACCAATTGGAAATGCCTTTCATTCTGTGCGCGGTTACATACAAATTCCCAATCAATACACTGTGTCCTTTAACGATGACCCTCCCTCGGGTTCTTCTCGAAAAGGACTTACTGACGGTTTGAAAAGAAACTCGTCCCCAAGTTCGTGCGCATTTCAATTGAAAAAGTTCCCCGTAATGCAAGGCTGCAATTCTCATCCATAATTGAATTTGTAACAAGGATACGAACGAGTTTATGGGTTTGAATCTCTGCAAGGTTTTACAAAAAAAAATCGTGCTTTTACCGACTTTCTCTTTTAACAATCTCTATACCCACTACCGAGAACGAGGTCACATAAAGAAATACGTGTCACCCAGGTACAAAATCCATCCATCCATCGCATCGGCAAGGAGAGCATTATTTTTGCACACGTTCCGTCTGGAAATTTACCTGTATATCAATTGACTGTTCAACAGTCAACCCACAACGACTTTAGCTTAGCTTATTGGAGGCCGCGCCACCTTTGCCTTTACCAGGGACACAGATTAATGTCATTAAATTAAACACAAGCCCTTACAACACTTTGAACAGCCAGCAGCGCCTTGCTTTACACAATGCAACGCTTAATCGAAAACGAACTTAATCCTAATCCCTGTGAAGTGAGAAAACACGGATCAGATTGGGTGCGGGATTATTGTTTTCCTTGCTCGCCTATTTTTCCGAGGATTTGTTGTTTGGGCCACCGACTCGATTGCAAATAAATTTGTTTGCAATTAACCAGCTGGATTGAGATCGCTTTGTTTGGTGGAAAAGTGTTGATTATTTTCTCTCCACGCACACATGCACTGAAAACTTTCCCATTGTAGGTACACTTAATTCAAATGAATGTTTTCTCCCATGTACATATAACTCATAGAGTACTACTTAGTATGGCAAAGCTGTAGCACACAAGACGAAGGATATATGTATAGAAAAAAAATCGGAACTCCAAGAGTATGAACAGATGAACCTCTCAAATATCCTTACGAAGCACTCTACACTTTCACTTATATGCCCGAGTAGTGTGCAGCTTCACAGTACATATGCCACACTAGGATCTATGTAAATAAAACTACACTCGAAGCTTGTTTGCCACTGCTGCAAGGCTCTCCCATGCTCCTTTGCTCCTGTATGCGCGCCTCTACTATAGTGTTAAGCGGCGGCAATGAGTAGCAAACTAAATCGCTATGTATACGAACATCCATCCCACATTCTACGGCGCGCTGTTTTATTGCATAAAATCCATGTACGATACACACAGCTGGAGGCTGGCAACAACACCCCCCTCCCCCCTCTGGAGGATGGATATGGCGGGTCCTATTTTGTGTATAAACTGTGGGGGTCTGTAGAGAGAGAGAGCGCCCACCAAAGAACGGGCGGTGGTGTTCTTCGCCGCTTCGGTTCATTCTATTAAAGTGACATCATTAAATTTCCATCGGATCATTAAGTTTAAAATGTTAACAAGCAAGCTAAGCTTCCATCACACAAAAAAGTATGTGTACCGCTGGAGAAAGGAGCAAGCGGATGGTAGAAGAAAAAAAAAAACACCAACACAAAACCGGTGGCGACAGGCAGCTTCTCTGGAAAATAAAAAAAAAAAACCCAGCAGAAAGGATATCAAGAAGGCAGTCTTCTGGGTTATTTACACCCGCATGATTTGCCCCACCCGCGCGCTGTGGTCTATCGCACAACTTGTTTTCCTGTTGGAAAATAACAAGACAACATATACGGGAATATGGGAGTAAGTATATATGCTGCTGGAAGAGGCAGAAGAAATAAATAAAAACAGCAACGCCTGGTAGAGTATGCAAAGAAGGAAGTAACAACCTTCTAGCTGGCTGCGAGGTTCCTGTTCAGTTATTTATTCTTTTGGTGTGATGTTAAATATATTATACGAGGCGAAAGAAAAACAAATGAGAGCAAATATTCAGTGAACGAACGCGGCTGTGGCAGTAATTGTTTTTCGCTCGTGTTGCACGTGGATGGATTATTTGTCGCTTTGTGCGATTGGATGGATTGAAACCATCATGTGTTTCTGGGGCAATGTAACACAGATTGAAGCTGTTTAGCTCCAAGAAAGGCACACTCAAAAGTGTCACTGATGCTAATGGCAAAGACTGTTCCAGTAAAGAATGGAAGCACGACCAACAACAAGTTTTTTAGTGATGGGCGCATAATTGTGCACGACTGCGTCGCACGGAACTTTCTCGTTTACTGTAGGTTTTCTGTCGTTTTCCATTATATTTCATTAGGTAGGAAGGATCGTGTTATTTCCTGCACACACAGCTACCATTGAAAGTGCACAAATCAAGGACAAAAGCTTAAACAAAAATGCAGCATTCCGTTTGCTCCGAAAGGGAAAACTTGAGTGAATACATACAACGAAAATTCAACGAACCAGTACCTGTTTCAGAAGTTGTCTATGAATGAGTAGTAGTTTCCAACTTTACTCGTTGAAACGAAATTTGCTATATTTTTAGTGCCAGGCAACTCCACAACTATTTCGAGTACGTCCATTCTGAGGCAAGCAAAAGTTGTCGATCTCTTTATGAAACCAAATTATGTCCAGGTGGATATGTGTATTCAGTATTCAGCATGTTCAGCAACTTTTATTTGCAAAAAAAGGTAGATATGAATTTTCAAATGTGCGGGTTGTCTCCTAACCTCAACTCGTATTTCCTTCAAGCAACAAATGGTTTCACGTATATAAACCTACACTTTTGTTGCCAAATATTGCGTTGTAAGCAATTTCTGTTTCTTTTTATTAATAAGAACTTGATCTACTGCCCGCACACTCAAACTTGATGTTACAGTAACCACAAGTTCAAGGCCATTAAAAATGGGTATATAAAAAGCGACAGCAACAAAAAGCCCAATGACTAACGCTTGATACACGAAAAATTAAAAAATTAAGAATAAAACGACGCTCTATAAATAGATTTTTTTTTAGTTGACAGACATTTCTTTGTCTCACTGTTTTGCCGCAGTATGTGACACTTGGCATTCGCTCGAAAAATAACAAATAAATATATGACACTTGAAGATGGATATAAACTAAACAAAACAATTAACTGAAAAACACCCATTAAGCAATTTAGATAGTCTTATCTGCAGGTAGTGCGAACAAGTGACACTTGTTATCGGGAACGAATCTTGCAGGTAGGTATTTAAAAAGAACGTGCTTCACAGATAGCAATGCAAAAATTCGCATTTTATTGTGCCATTAAATTGTCGCACTTGTTGCGAGGTAATTCTTGAGTAGGCACTTCTCATTAAATGAATTTTTAACGACGTGACGTAAAAGTAGAATAATGTGTCAAGGCGTGTGAATCACCAATGGACGATGGGGGGATGTTCAACTGCGGAATATAATTTCCCTTAATGTTTGTTCTTACATTTTATAGTTGACTAGCTGTTGCCCCGCGAATCCGACTGCGGAAGACGTACCAGCACGCATTTTGGACTTCATATTAATGACATTCGTCATGGACTGTACAAAAATTGATCCACTGGTTTGTATTGCCTAGGCAGGGTAATAACTATTGAGCGGCTAGATTTTGACACATCAAGAATGATGAAAGATGTGAATTTGAGCAGCGCTTAAAATTGATGCGAATATTTAAGCTTTGTATGCTGCTCGCGCTAAAATTAAGCCGGTGAAAAAATATAAACCAACGAACCGAAATTACCAAAGCAAAATGTCAAACAAACTTGGATTATGCGGGCTTAGGTTAGTGTCACATATGAATTAAAATCAAATGTCATCAAAACAATTCAATGAAGACCCACTTAAGTCTCGCTAAATATTTAAATCGCCTCTGATCCTTGTTAATGATAGTAGAGGCATAGAATTGCAATGTAATCGCTCATTGGATTAATGCCACTTAAGTAATTGTAAGTAATTTCTCGAATGTACATAGTTACGATAAAAATTGACGTCTAGAACCCACTTCGAGCTTTATTTTTGTCATTTATCAAAAACTTTATCAATGTCTACCGAAAAAGGATACAGACGGATATGCAATTTCTTTCAAATTAGAGCTTTCTCTTTGAGAAATATAGGATGCCAATGATTTAAAATACACCGGTGGACTAAAACCATACAACAATCTACAGCAACTGCGACGAGGAACAAATGACGACTAACCAACAAAGCAATGACAGTGGAGAACTAGAAAATCGTAAAAATCATTACATTAATACGTAAACATCAAAAGTTTCCGTACACTTTTTAAGTATTTATCATGAAATGAGGAGAATGAAACTTATATCATTCGAAAGGTACTGTGCCATAGATGTGCAGAAATAAAAAATCGTAGGTATATGTCGCCATTAAGACTGGTAAAAAGAAGTTAAGAATTTCCCATACAAAATGATTAGCAGTTAATCGAAAGCATTTTGTTGCCATTCAATGTTTTGCCCTTTTCCATTCTTTTTTCAAAGCGGAAAGGTATATGAATCAAGATTTAGCATATAAATAAATTAAAATAAATAATAAATAAATTATGTAAAAAACAAGTTGGTTTTCGTTACTTTATCTACAGACAAAATTGGTCGGACCGCATGCTGTACTAGTTACAATAATTTTAAAACATCTTCCTTCTCGCAAATATTATTTCTTAAAAAAGTAAGGGACCCAAATAAAAATAATATTTAAACTATAGCTTAAATATTTTTTAGGTCACAATAGATTATTTTATATGCAAAATTATGCCAATGCGAGTTCGTACAATTTAACTTGGACCGACAAAACTGTCTAAATAAATTTTATTAATTTTTCTTTAGCCTAAATTACGAATCTTCTTGTCTCGAAAATTTTATGTCCAAAGATGCCCATTTACTCCTTAATTGTAGTTGCTTAAATTATCTCCGTATAGAATATTTCGTAATAGTTTGCTGCTTACCTGTAAATAAAAAAAGAAAATGAAATTAGCTAATTTCGAAATATTGTTTTCAAAAAAGAAAAGGAAAAAAGAATTTCAAATTAAAAAAAAAGTCTAGAGCCTGAATCACTAGATCTACAAAGTTTAAAATCTTCAGAATTATGCCTCTCAAGGGATGGGATCTAATTTCTAAATCACATTTTAATTTAGACAACCAAAGAGTGAGGCATTACTCATGCATTACTTTTTTTATTAAAAATTAATAAATCACAAGTCCAAGCATTGCAGAAAGAAATTGAATACACTTTCAAAAATTCACTTCAAAGCATTCAAATGGTATACTTTGTTACACAGTTAGATGTTAAATTTAGTTTATAAATTAAAAAAAAAATATTCCGTGAATAATGCCGCACCCTGTAGAGCGACTAGACTGCGTTAAGAGTCCCATAATGATTTTATATGAACCTGTCAACAAATTCAGCTGTAACTTGTACGACTTGTGGACATGTGAATCGATAATATAAAAAATGGACTTTTGCGGAATGATGTAGGTAACGCTGTTAGAGTTTTATGCGCATTTAACAAGGTTAAGTCCGATCTGTCTCTCTTGAAGGGCGCCCAAAAGTCTCAATTTAAAAAAATAAAAATAATCCCTCAAAGTTCCTCGGAACCCATTAGACCAAAATACACAACGAAACAAACAAGAAGAGGATGTTTACGATTTTTTGCGTGTTTGTATTTGAAGAATAAATATACACACCCCTCACCAACTGGCCGGACTTGATTCCAAAAAAAATAAATGCAAATAATATATGCTGCTCTGGGGCCTGGGCTCATTCCTTCCTCTGGACTATAGGGGATTTCTATTGTGTGTCGTGTCATTACGTAATGCCGAAGTGATTGAGTGGAGTTATTTCAAGGGCGGTTATTTTTCCCGTCATAGTGAGTTTATATGATTTCCTTTGGGAGTTGAACGAATTTCATGCTCCGAAGGTGAAAAGCCAAATCTGTAGACCACGACTCTGGGGGTCTGCCACAGTCGACTACTAAAGAAATTTCCTCTCATGTTTTTAAATGCGAATACTATCACCACACATCAACTGCCAGTTACCAGTCGAATGTCAATCTCGGGTTTTCTGTGACACTTGTGAACAAATCGAGTCATTAGTGAGGATTTTTGTTTGTGCGTCAAAATTGACAGTCCTTGAAAGCAGCCTGTTGAACTTGTCAACACGTATGGTGCAATACATAAAGTACACTTGTAAATATAAGAAAGACTTATTAAGAACTCGCTTCAAATGGACTTAGGGTCTTTTGTCGGAAAACGAACTAAGTTCCACACAAAAAGAGTTGTAAGTTGTGTAAGCAAGCGCCCCTGTTTGCCACACTTCGAGCGATCGATTTCGACAGATGACCGCACTAACCAAACGACTCTTATCTATTCTCGGAAATCGGTCATCATCTTTTTAAAAAATGCGCCAATATTCCACTTAAATCAGTGAAAAGCCAGAAAATCCCCCTTACGTAAACTGATACAATTTGCGACCCTGTCCATTGATTACTGAATGTGCCACTTATGGCACACGTAATTGACCCCCAAGCGCAGATCGTTAAACCCTTAAAGCTGTCATTTTCAGCGCACAAATCACACGGCTGTATTCCAACTCTTATCTCAGATTACACCGACACACACAACAACCTCACTGATTGTGCATAATCAGCAGCAGCAGAAACTGCAAAAAAGCAAAACCAGAAACCAGCAGGAAACAAAAAACACAAATTAAAGGGAACAAGAACAAGAAGCACACACACAGCAGCAAATAAATAAATAGGTTTATTCCATCTTAACCTCAAAGAAGGAGGGCCACCCGCGCACGTATAATCGTACGTACATCAGTGGGTGCGTTACTAAACATTCCTGCAGGCAATATACTAAAACGCTGGGTATAAACGACATATTTATACGATTCCCCCCTACCTCCTTGCGGGACGCAATAACCAAGTTTTTCGCTCCTAAATGTCGAACATATGTACGATACACATATACGGAGATACAGCAGCAAATAGCAAACAGCAAACGATAAACGACAACGATGACGACGACGACGACAGTGACTTTTTTTCTTTTTCATCCTCTTTATGCACACATTTGCGCAAATAAAATCCTTTCAATATTCTATGCGCTTCTTTGTACACAGTACCCACTGTCATCTATTCATCCCGCCTCCCAGTTCCAGTGCTGCTGCCGACTCTATTTCAGTCTATACCGCTCTCCGTGTATGTGTTTCACATTTATTATTCCTCAACAAATAAAAAAAAAGGATTCTTTATATTTTTTTCAATCTTTCATATTTAATGGATACGTTCATGCATAGTCAGGAATAATAGCAAATAATAAAAATCAGAACAAACAATTGGAATCTGTCAAAAAAAATACAAAAAAAAAAACCCAAGCATTACTGACACAAACGTCACAGGAAATATCAACCCAGACGGGTTAGCATATGTCCCGACTGTGTTCTCTCTGTTTTATGACTCGGAATAGTAGTTTAAAAAGTAGCAAAAAAAAATAGAAAAAGGATATAAATGCCTTCCATAATCTTTCGCTGGAAAGTTTTAATTCGCCGGCAGTCCATTTGAAAAGTCGCAAAAATTCAGACATTCAGACACCCAGAGACACATTTCGGGTATAAAGTTATCTCTGCAGTAGGTCCTTGTTCGTCCTCGTTCTACCCGCATCCGTTCTCCATATCCTACAGTCACTATAGCCCCCCCACCTATTTTTCAGTCGTCGTCCTCTAAATGTAATCGATTGCCGGAGCGAGACGGATAGAGAGATAGCTGCTTTAAAAAAAGAAGAAGGGGGTAACAACAACAGCTCTGGCGATTACCATGATTTTCCAACAAATTAGCCAACTTAATTTCCTTTTCTTCGGGCGGGCGGGGGATGGGAGGGGTAGAGGGCCCATAACAGCAGTAAATGACAGAGCAAAATAAAAGGGCATTTTTGGAGAAGACGACGTAAAAGCGCAAAAGGAACAACACCACGTTGTGTCGAGCACGACCATTTTCGGAGAGTTTGGATAAGTTTTGCATTATGACAGGAGTTGGGGGGTATGTTCACAGTGGGGGTACGTACTATACCGAAACTGAATGATAAATGGCAACGGAGATAGCTGATGTTCGTCGTCGTCGTCGTCGTTGTCGGCGGTGGTGGTAGCGGTGGCGAGTGTAGAGAAGTAGTAAAAGTACAGTTAGAAGTGAAATGTAAAGATGTGTCTCCTGTTGGTCGTTTGTACAACAAAGTGCTGCAAGACTACTAGTGTGGACCGAACCGGATTTGGCTATGGGGATGATGATGGTGGGTTGTTGTTGTTTTTTTTCTTGTGTTTTCGGGTCATTTTGCACCATTCTGTTGGTAGTTTTATAACACTTTGGAAAATATTGTTCGAAGCAATGGATGGGACGGGCATAAGTGGGGGGCAAATGGTTTCAAGCGTGTAGCTAACTACTCCGGAGAGATTTGATTAGGTGGAAGAATGTTTGTGGGTTGTTTTTTTCTTATTTTTTCGTTGCACGCCTTTGTTTGTTGTTATTATTTTGGTTTAGTGGGGCGCTGGGACTTGAAGCGAGATAAGAGGACACAAGAAGCCGTTTTTGCGGTCTAACCTTGGGTAGCGAAGCGCTTAGTTGGATGGTAGATGGAGTCATCAAAAGGGCTTAACGTTGTGTTGGCATTCAGATTTATTTTTATTTATTTTTTTTCCGCACCTGAAGGCGGAGTGGGTAGGAGAAGTTAACTTTTTGAGTAGAATTTAACTGGACAAGAGTAACACTCGGGTTGGATGCAGCTGTAGGAACATTCAACTTAGTTTGGAAGTGTGAGCAACTCTTAAGACCTTGCCTGACATTTGAAAAGGGTGCAGCTCTTCCAAGTTTTACGGAAGCTTATGGAAAAGAGGTGGCGACACCTTTAACTCAATCAAACATATATATTTCTTGATTTCTTCATAACATGAAAGCACTTTTCGAAGTAAGGCAAACCTCTAAAACTCAAGTCAGGGGAAGAACAGTGACAGTGCAACTTTTGCGGTTTTCAATAAGGACGGGTCGATGTTGTTGAAACTATAAATGTTCGCCGCGGCTTCTCACGGTGGCACGCCTCCGAGTGGTCCAATTTTTAATGACTCGGCTGAATTTAAGCGATGCCATTGGTCATGATGGCTTTATCGATTGCGGCTTAGACCTGTTGCCCGACAAGAAAAAGTCTTTGGGGGTCAAATCGCAGGATCTTGATGTCCAACTCACGTCACTTTTGCGAGATACAAGGTGGGCCAAAAAAAGTCATCCGATGCTGTTTGGATTTAATTTTTTTTCTAAATGAAAAAGTTCGATTCTGTGATTTGATTATGTTTATTTGAACTTTTGGAATTTTATTGGTCAAGTCGAGAAGATGATATCGTCCAAATGGGCGCCGTCACAACTGATTGCCATACGGGCTCGTTTTATGGCATTTTTCATCTTTTCGGCCGACAAATTCTCGTCCTTGAGGGCTTCTAGGGTGTCGGGCTTGTTCACGTCAACACGGGACTTCAAAAAAACCCCACAAAAAAAAGTCTGGAATGCTTAAATCGGTCGATCTTACGGGTCAGTGCAAATCGCCGAAACGAGAGATGAGGCGACCCGGGAACGCCGCCTTCAGAATATCGGTTGTGGCTCTCGCAGTATGTGCCGTCTACGTTCTGTTGGAACCACATGTCCTCCAGTCCTAATTCGTCCAATTGCGGCAGAAAAAACTCGGTTAACATGGCCCTATAGAGCGCACCGTCCACTGTTGTCGTTTGACTAGCGGCGTTCTCGAAAAAATGGCCCGATGACCCCTCCAGCGTGAACAGCGCACCATGCAGTAACTTTGAGCGGGTGTAATGGCTTCTCGTGCATTTTCGCTGCCCCAGAAGCGATAGTTTTGCTTGATCACGTAACCTCTGAAGTGGAAATGAGCCTCATCGCTCATTATGATTTTGGTCGAAAAATCGTCCACTTCGTCCTCCAGATTGAGGCTGGCTTGGGCGTAGGTTACCCGCGTTTGGCATGTCAAGATGTCTGCTGTGTGGCACGTAGCTCCGTCCAGCTGAAACCACATGGCGTCTACATTTCATATCGTTCAATTTGGGGCAACATAAATCGGTTGGCAGCGTTCCGTAGCACGATCGCCATTGACTGTGATGGCCCCAACGAGATAATTTTCAAAAAAGTACGGACCAATGACGCCGCCGGCCTAAAATTTCGCACCAAATAGTAAGTTTTTGTGTTTGATCTGCCGTCCGGTGAACCTTGTGGGGGTTAGCATCATCCCATGTAGCTTTTCGTCCCATCATCCCATGTAGCTTTTTGTCCAAAATGAGCATCGTCGCTAAAGATGATTTCTCAGTCAATATCGGGGTCCTTTTCCAAAAGCTCCTAGGTCCAATGAGCGAACAATCGGCGGTGTTTTTGGTCATTTACTTTGAGCTCCTGTGGCAGTTGGATCATGTATGGCTGTAGGCCCAAATCCCGGCGCCAAATTCGACAAGTTGAAGTCGACGAAAGACCGACTTCTTGATAAAGGCGAGGAATTGACTGACTCCGGTTTTTCTTTCACGGACTGTGGCTGATTGTACAGTAAAACCTGGATAAGTGCCTGACATTAAATTCCCGTTTTGATAGGCACTTATGCGAGTTAGGCAGTTATAACAAAAATCCGCTTTAAGTGTTAAGAATTTTGGTTCTTAAAAAAAGGTACTTATGCGGGTTAGGCACTTAAGCGAGAAGCACTTATCCGGGTTTTACTATACCGAACTGGTTCTATCGAATTTGGCCACCAAATGTAGGAAAGTCTGCTTTAAAGGCCCACAAGTCTGTCGTACATTTTCACCTCAATTTAAGTCTATTATGGCAAAGGTTCTTCTTTGCTTTTGCTAGTTCTGTCCACCTTTGGAAGCCAGAAAGCCTGCAAATGGGTCACTCAAGACGAATTTCGGTAGAGGACTGAGATCTTTGGGGATTTTAAGAAGCAAAAATGATTCAAGACTCTCATTCTCAGACCAAAGACTGCCTAAAGATTTTTGTGAGAAGATGGAAGCCCTCCATGTAAAGAAAAAGGGTTGACTACGTTTGATTGGATTCCAAAAGACCGTGTCCTCTTTCGAAAACCTAAAGGCAGGTGGCTCGCTTCGCTCGCGCCTCCAAAGTCTATCATTTTCGACTGTCATGCGGTGTGGTAGAAAGCTATCACTTATTTCCTTCCCACGTGCCAAATGTGTTCCATTTGCCAAACAGTCAAACAGAAGATTGGTGCCCATCACTTGTACGAATACACATCCACGTTTTCGTGCACCTTTGACTTGCGATCCATTTATCAGTACATTTTTCTTCCTACCACTTGAAATGTAACAAATTCACTTTGATAAATGAGTGCCGCACGCTCCACTTCTTCCGCCCGATATTTGTGTCAAAAGTACGAACCAAAAATGAGTCGAGTCTTCTCCTATACAAAACGCATGTCAGTTGAAACCCCTTCTGGCATATGAATTGATAAAAATCAAGCGTTAAATTAAATTTCACTATCACTATGACCTACCACCCTCGCCGTTTCATAAATTGCAAACACTTTATTTTCATTTCTTAATCTAGCATCCTACTACGTTGCGCAACATCACCATTAACATGATGGCGCAAGCCAGCATCAGACAGCGTCAATTTCACCGATTAAATTCAACCACCACCACCACCACCGCTCTCGCCTGTGAAAGAGTGAAAGACATTACCCAACTACATAACAGCAGCCGCCACAAACAGCCCCTGCATCACAAATCAACCCTCATAAAAATCAAAATCGAAATGAAAACACTTTTTTTTCGCCTTTGCTATGTTTTTCTATACATCCAGCTGTTAGAAAGAAACACAGACACACACAAAACACAACCGAAATGTCAACGGGGAGGAAATTGTTATTTGTATACATGCACAAGTGTTTAAATAAATTACAAAGAAAATAGAAACACAGCACGGATTCGGTTTCAAATAGACTAAATCCATCCACGATCCAGGAAGGGTTTACTTGCGATAAAAAATTTAAACAGATTCCTAGGCACGCTCAGAAGAAGGATGTGATTTTGTTTGCCTAACTTGGAAATGCCTGATTTTTTCGTTGCGGCAATCGCAATTAATCGATCACCGTCTCTCACTTGTACACGTTTCGAAAGGGATGAGGTCAATTACCTGTCAATCGAAGGTCGTATGTCAGTCGCAAACTTAAGTACATGTAGACTCCAACTCCAACAACAAAAAGAGAAACCCTCCACAGATATCTACCCTACATGCTTGACTTCTCTACCCATCGTGTACTACATGTCGAAATGGTTTTATGACTGCCAAATGTAAGGGATAGAAATGGGAATATCTCGTTTTCTTCTACTCGACGGAGCAGAGGACAAAAGGACGGATAAGGAATAACAATATTTTATTTTTTTTTTCTTAGGTTTTGTACAGTGTCTTTGACGATTTGACAACAGTTGAAATTTCTTATTAAATACACGACTATATGACAGGCAACGTCTGGTGTAGCTAGTGCAAACGAATTTACATAAAATGACAGAGAAATATATAGATATTTGTTAAGGACGACCAAAACAAAAGAAAAAAAAACCAAAACAAGCCGAGAAAAGATGTTGAAGCGAAAATATGTGCCGGATAAGATGCGCTGAAAAGTTTAAGGGTGAACATGACAAGTTATATGGCTTTTTAGGCAGAGATAATTCGAGAAGCGACAGCACAAGTGGCGTGAAAAAGTAGTTTGTAAGCAGTTTGGCAGCCCTTGGTGTGGGCCTTGGGGGTCTTTATGACGCCGAACGCGATTGCTGTCAAGTTGTAGAGAGGGAATAGTTTGCAAGGTGGGTAGATAGTTTGGCATGGATCTAATGATGGATCCTTCCAGAGTTGAAAGTGGAAAATTCAAAGAAGACAGACTTTACGTATTAGGTGCTGATATGGGCCCGTTTTAGGGGACATTTTTCTAGGTAAAGGGAGACTTTTCTTGTTGTAAATGCTATAGCTTTCTGCGCCACCCATCTCCAGCGAGCGGGAACTAGAAGAACCTCAGACTTTTCAGACTAGCTGGAGTGGAGCTTTCCCTCTCGGATAGTGCAAAATATCTTCACACAGTACTGGACCGGAAGCTCAATAGAAAACTTAACGTCCAAGAAAGACTCCACAAGGCTTGCAATGGTCTCTTCATTTGTAAGAGGACAGTGAAAATCAAAATGCGGCTGTTAAAGTTATAATGGTCTAAGTATGTCGGCTAACCTACATTTTTGGAGGCATAACTCTGGCAGGTTTTGTAATTCTGCAAATACCTTTGGAATTGCTTCTTTCAAGACATTTTATTCAACAACAAATGGCAGTTTGATCGCATGTTGGCTTTGGCTGGATAACATCCATGCAATCCTAGTTCTTCCTTCATTTGTCACCAATCATTTTGAGGAGTATTATTTCTGTTGCAACTTGCAAGTGCGTTTTTCGGGTCCAAAACCAAACTTCTACGGGTAGGGGAGAAGGGAGTAAAAACTAAATTTGATGCTCTATCTGAATTAACCCCAACCTCCCACCATCCAGCTCACCAAAAGATGACAGTCCATTATCCAAATGAATGATTGACATTTCGGTTAATGGAATAGATTTTTGGATAAACGATACTCCATACATACATATACCGTATATATGCACATTTATATTTAGTAAATCTAATTAATTCTTCCGCACTGCCAACACCCTCGTTTGATCCATCAGTAATACAATTTGCTCTCCTGATTAACCACAACACGCTTTCCTCCTGTTGCGCCAGGCTGTTCCTCCTTCTGTTGCCTATCTTTTTCGTTGTTGTTGTTGTTGTTTTTGTTCCTCTCTAAGTCTCGGATCTACGCTTCAACGGATGTTTAACCATCCAGGAGTTTATTTTCCCCCGTTTAACAAAATTCATACAAAAGCCCGGCGCCCCCCCGAAAAAGAATTTCAAATTCGAACCCATGCGGCACAACAAAAATAAAAGAATGAGCGCAAAAAATGAGTAATAACACAGCCCCAGGCTCACACTCATTCCATAACTAATAATAATTATTATCGTGATGGAATTTATACCCAGGGAATTCTGGATAGGGATACCACTAGCAACAGCAGCGCCCGCCAGTAGCAACACTGGTGACAGGTATAGGTATAGAGTGCTGTGGCAAGGTGGCACATATTTCCCATTTTCCGATTAAGATTTTCAAAAAGCAATTTCGAGCGGAAGTCGTCGTTTCTGTATACCCAGTGTGCCTGTGCATACTGTGCCTATACCATACCCCTATGTAGATATGTGTGGGTAGGTATCCTTCTGTGTTTTTGTGTTAAATCGCAAAATTTCGACTTGAGAGTATTTTCACCTGCGGATATCCACCTAAGCCTCGGTGTGTGTACTCTGTTTGTGTATATATGTATAGAGGGTTGCCCCACCCCACTCTCACTCGCTCGCTTAATCACGTTCGGTGGAGGACAACATTTCGATTTAACTGAGCGCGTGATTTGATTAAAGTGCAACACACTCTCAACTCTCACGTCCTCATATATGAGTTAAGTTTATTTATAGGTGAAATATTGTTGGCTCACGGCAAAGGAGCCTGGTTTATAACTGTGGGGGCTTGGGTATGGGTGGTTCGCTTTTTTTTTTTTTAATTTTCCACCCAAAGAAAATATGACAAGAAAAATAAATTAAATCATCTTATACCAGCGGATGTGCGGTACTCTGGGAGTGTGGAGTGTGTGTTGGTCGCAAGCGCGTCATAATCCAATCCGGGCCAGACATAGCGACACGCCAATGAGTCTTGCTCGCGCGCCTCGCGCTCGCCCCCAAAAGTGAATGAACTGTGCACATAACCGAAATAATGAAATCATGGCATATAAAAGCAGCGGTGAATTGGTCGTTGTTTCGCATGACAACGATCTAAAGGTCGGCTTTGTGTTGTTTTGTGGGCGAAAATTCCTCAAAAGCTGACATTGTCTGGACACGAGAGAGCGAGGCTTTTATGGGTTTTTTCTTGTGTGCGTTTCTTTTTACTATTTTATGTTGATTTTCTGTTTGGAGGGAGGTAACCCTCTCTCTCCGCCTGTCATCTGAAGTGGAAAGTCGCAGCCATTTGGCTTGTGATGAATTGTTATGAGATGTTGAATTGATGGAGTAGGGTGACACCTTGCTGCCTGTCATGGGAGGTGTTAAATTATTGTGTTTTGAATTCGAGCTGGCAAAATGAGGCAACACAAATTTAAGAGTTATCGGGTGTGATCTCTGAAGAGGGTGTTGGAATTGTCACTTATCAGGTTTGAGACGGACAGAGTTGGCTTAAAAAATAACAAAAGGAGCGTCGCGTCGTCTCCAATTTCGCTAAGAAGAGTTGCAATCGGCTCAGGTTAACCTTTGGAAAGCTGCAGCTGTTTATATAAGACTTGCAAAGTGCAAGTTGTTTGTCTTAAATACATCCATTTGGCATTTTTTTCAACAGGATTCTGGTTCGTGAAGAGACTGTTTCAGTGAATGTCATTGGTAAGGAGGAGATAGATGGACACATCGTATTCGGAGAGACTTTGATACAATTTGCCTTTCTTTATATTCAGTGGGAGTGTCTGTCTTACTAGTCGAGGATTAGTCCTAAGCTGCTGGCAAAAACTCCAACCTCTGCAGCCTATCTTTCATAATTATTGGGATCTTTTTAAAGGAAAATAATCCATTCATAGAAAAGGGTTTTCCAAGTGGTGTTTTTTTGAATAGCCCGCTACTTCGCTAGCTGTCACTTTTGAAGCTGTTATTTTTTGACATTTGACATGTAGAAACTACGCCATTTCAAAAAATGAAACGATACAAGCTTCAACAACGCATTGAAATTATAAAAATTCACTACAAAAATGGAAATTTTGCAGTCACAGTTCGCAAAACTCAAAAACTGACTGATGAGGCCTATTTCCACCAAAATTTGTCGCTTTTGGGGCTCGGAAAACCCAAGAGTTATTGTTGAGAAGCCTCTCCATCCTCAACGTGTGACTGTTTGGTGCGGTTTATAGTCCGGCGGGGTCATTGGACTTTACTTTTTCAAAAATGAGGTTGGATCAACAGTTACGGTGAATGGATTGCGCTATCGAGAGATGATTAGTGATTTTTTATGGCCGAAGTTGGATGGTATTGATCTGGACAACGTTTACTTTCAACAAGAAGGCGCTACATGGCACACAAGCAACGAAACCATTGATCTTTTACGGGAAAAGTTTCCGGACCGTGCTCGAATCTCTCGAAGAGGTGATCACAATTGGCCACCGAGATCTTGTGATTTAAAACCTTGCGACTTCTTTCTTTGGGGCCATGTGAAAGATAAGGTCTACGCCAACAGCCCAGCGTCGATACAAGACCTCAAATCGCGACATCCGTGAACGGGCATTACGTGACGGAATTCGTTTTTGTTTCACATGTAAATCAACTTAATTCTGTGAACGTAATGCTCGATCACAGACGACGCTATCGACCCCAGGAAGACGGAAACCGTCTGTGAAAAAATGGATTGCTTTATCCTCCCAGAATGATCTAGGAGGAATGAAGACCTGGAAAAATGTAGCTTCTCACAATTTTTGGAACGAATCAAATCGAACGCTTATTATTATGCAAAAAATTGTAAGCCCTTCATTGGATCAAAAAGGAAACAAGTCTTCACTCAAACAAATGAAGATGGACCTTGGGTCCAATACCTATACAGGTACCTACTGAAGAGTAGGACCTTCTGTGCGGAAATTGTCAGAACAGAGAGCTGGTAACTTTTTAAATGTTAGGGAAGTGGTGAACAACTTGGTCAACGTAAAAAGTTTGTAAAAATTAAGACAACCAAAAGGTGTGCCATTGCAAGCACTGAAGGGCTTGATAAATTAGCTGAACACCTTAAGAAGATGACCCTTCTAAAGTGCGATTTTTAAGAGCCTCTTTTCTCAGTCTGAGTCTGACCGCTGTCATTTTAAGTTCAGTATTGTTTGGCGAATCATCAGACGATAAACGTTCCCATCGTCGGGGAAGTGATTGAGCTCTTAAGCAGTTAAAAGACGTAAACGAACCAGTTTAAACTGCCATATATTGTTTAGGGAAGAGTCTTCTCTGTCTTGTTGACTTTGTCAGTAAGCAAAACGTTCGCATTTGAAGCGAGCAAAGTTTCAAAACTACATCATCTACGAATGCACCCCAAAAATCCACTGTTTGGTGCGATGCTAGGCTGGGCGGACCGTCCGTCCTTCGTCAAAGAACCTTGATCGTGA
Organism: Cheilosia pagana; assembly: GCA_936431705.1. Classification (NCBI taxonomy): domain Eukaryota; kingdom Metazoa; phylum Arthropoda; class Insecta; order Diptera; family Syrphidae; genus Cheilosia; species Cheilosia pagana. The sequence goes on from OW386169.1 coordinate 3,627,242, forward strand.
GCCAAGTGTAAGAACATCGCCTGCTGGACATTTGCTTTCAACAAAACCGTGTCCCGTGCCGTAGAAACCAGCGGTTTATTTTAGAAAGTGTTCGGTCACAAGATTATCTCCACAAATGGACCCCAAGACCGTGTGATTTTACGCGCCCGGTCGAACCTTTCCTTTGGGTTGTTTAAAGTCGTTGATCTATGCGCACTTACAGCCTTGTAAGCCAAAAAATACGTGAAAAAGTGATCAAAAATTAAGCGCTCCAGGATGCACATCATTTCTCTTCCGATTTTGAACGAAATAAAACGTTTCATTCCAAATTTAAATCCAATTAAACACAAAGCCCCTCCTACCATTCCAACGGCGCAAAAACTCCCCCAAGCTAAAATCAAATGCATCGAAAATCCATCGGCAACAGAACCGATTACAAGCTATACAGTAAAGTAGTAAAGGATACGTCACTTAAGTCGGTCAATAATAGCCATGCGAAACCATCAAAATCAGCTTATACCATCAGAGGACGTCAAACTGCCTCTTCCGCCTTTTGCTGTGCTTAATCATGTCAACGAACCATTTTTGCGCGATTAGTTTTCATGTGCGGTGTTCCTATACTTCTTCGTTTCTGGGACATGACAAGTTAATTCCATTCGATTAGTTCACTTTCTTCATTGCTGGCTACTCGCTCTGTGTGTGTACACATATACATGTGTACAAACTGCATAAACGGATTAAAAAAAAAACTCCAACAATTTGAGTAGTTTTTTCAGCACACTCCTCCATTCATTTGGAACGTTGCTGGGGCGACGGCGGACTCCGGGACTTGGGGACTCCTGCTGATATCGCCGTTGCCACCACAGCCCTATAATAATAATCGGCCATAACAATGCATGTGGCCATCCATTTGCCTTCTACATGCCAGAGTGGTGTATCAACCGCACTGCACTCACTGTCATTGGCCCCCATTCGTATAGAACCGCATCCCCACACGCGCGAACAGCAGGATAGGGCACCACACATAATGTAAGAGAGTAACCCCACCCAATGAATTTTTGTTTTCTTTCTTCCCTTTTCTTTTGCGGTTCCCTTTGGTTCTTTGTTTTGCTGCGTAAGTAAGCTCGTTGTGCTACAGAGGCGGCAATTAAAATGTATACAAGTTTAGCCCTGTTGCGTGCCATCGACAAGATGATGACATTTCGGCGAGTCTTCTTGCAAATGTCAGATGCGATGACTCATTCAACTGGTGATGCACGCCCGAACCTCTCGCTCGATAAGAATAAAAATAAAGAGCAGCGAGACGTTCAGAAGAATGGAAAACGTTTTTCTGCAGAAAGTTGAATAACTCAATTTTATTGCGCGACCGCCGCATGCAATGACAGAAAAACCATTTTCATCTATATGTACGTAGTTTGTGGACATGTGCAACATATAAAATCGAATCATCACCCCCGCCTTCGCATGGTGTTGGAGTGGAGCACCGCCCGCCGCCGCCATATAACTAATGTGAAATGACAGAAAGATTGTATTCAGGAAGAAGATAGCGAGAGGGGGGCTGTCAGGCGAGAAATGACATTCTCGACCACATTTGAGGTTAACAACTCGCCAAGCATTCAAACGTACAACGAGCGGACCCGAACTTCAACGATGCACGATGAACACACAATGAACAATGACAGTGGAACAAAAATGGGTGGCGGTGGACGAGCGCACATGTGGGTATAGTGGCACTCGTCTATATATATTTGTGAAATGTCAACTTGATTTTTTTTTGACAGACGGGGAACGACGACAACGTCCACTACATTCGTTACGTATACGGTATACCGTCGCATGCATTATGTGAGTGAACTGACTGACGAAATTACTGCTGCTTTGACTCGCTTTCAACATACGAATGAGTCCTTGTCTGTAGAACACCGTGATGCATGGTCGTATGATGGAATGTGTTGGGTTGGGTCTCGGGTTTGTTGTTTGTTAATTATGCTTTGGCAATCCTTTTTTAAATGCACGGCAATTAGCAGCTTTTTGATTGCTTTTGATGATGTTTTCCATAAGAGCACTATTTGAAGAGTTTTTCTTTTTCTTTTTTTTCCTTTCTGCTCCTTTTAACCTTTTGCCAGAGTGCCACGAGACTGCGGGTGAAATGTTAATTCAAATTGAATATTCTGGGTCGTTAAATACAAAAAAAGAAAACAAAATTATTCATTTCTTGGAATCAAATGACCGAGTTAATCAAGACCAACATAGTTGGAAATTAATTTCACCTCCCCATGTGAGTTGTTGATTGGAAATCAATTTGTGTGTTTGGAATTTATTGCTTTTCGCAAAAGTGTCGGCACGATGATGACAGTTGAAATTAAATATTTTAGGCACAAACACACACGGTAGGATGTATGATTTATTGATTTGTGTTTCACTGGCATACATTTATGTAAAAATTCCCAGCTGGCTGTTCATGAATAACCAAGCAGGTCGCTGTCAAATTGGTCATCCCAGAGGCAACTATACCTTACGTGTCGAATATCGAGTAAATATCAATTGGGAGGGTTGTTTTCATGTGTCAGGAAGTGAGAGACCAAGTGAGATGTGCAAGTGAGTAGAGGGCTCAGGTCAGCAATTTTTTCGTAGTTGACGCCTAAAGATATGCACTATATTTTTTACAGTTCTGTGCGCTTTGAAAGACAGCCAAAAGATCTGATATGAGTGGCTTTAAGACATCAGGTTGTCCCAGAACCCTGCGTACAGATGACTATGGACATGTATGAAACGGACAAAGACGAGCGTAAGATGCCCCGCCATGAATTCAAATATCTGGGAGTAATCCTTGATAGAAAACTTCTTTGGTCCAAGCATGTCGGAGCGAAAACCGATAAAGCGCTGTTCACTTTTGGCAAGACATGGGGCTTATCTCCTAAAAGGGTCCTTTGGATCTATACGGCAATGGTATAAGACCTCTCCTCTCATATGAATCGGTTGTATGGTGAAACAGGCTTTCGCGGAAACGTGTTACTGCCTCTTTTGCCAAACTTCAAAGAATGGCTTGTCTTAGCTGCGCCCTAGCACTCCGGGCTCTGCTCTAGATGCTATGATGAACCTCCCCCCGCTCCCTTGATATTTTTATCATGGGGTGTACGCTGAGATCCATCTCTCGGTTAAAGAGAGGCGGCTTTTGGTACCACGCGCATTGGAATTTTGATGAACTTATGTGAAAATTATCCTTCGACCCCTGTCTTATGAATATGCCGCCTGACGCAATGACACCAGAAATGCTACTGCGACAAAACTACCACGTCAACTTTACAGGGGTCTGGTTCTGGAGTCTTCGTGGATAGCGAGAACATAAACTACCCCTAAGGTAACCATGCTTCTGTCTTCCAAGCGGAGATTTTCGCTATCTTTATGACTCTGCCCTATATTGTCACAAACAGGTGGAGGGCTAGAAGAATTTTCGTTTGCAGTGATAGCCAAGCTGCACTTAAAGCGCTGCTCAGTGCTCAAACCTCTTACCCCGTCCAAGTTAGTGTTGGAACTCAAGCTTTCTCTGAACTTGGTTGGAAGGCTAATCACAGGGTCTGTCGGCATCTGTGGTTAGGTCATCCATTGATACTTGGGTTTCTCGTGAACACGAGTGTCGGTGGCGTGACTGTGCTGAGTCCGGACATCTGTAAAATGTCCGCGTCTTTACTTCGGTCTCTCAGGAGAATCGACTGTAGACTGCTTCTGGGTGTCCTTTCGGGCTACCAAGGTTTTGCCAAACACTTAAATGTATTGGGCTTGAGCGACACCGATACAGCGGAACGCTTCCTCTGTAGTTGTTCTTCCCTTGCTCGCATCAGGTGGCGGATCATTGGGGCTGACAACATCAATCATCGAGTAAGCGTAGGGTGGATAAAGTGACAGGAAAACTCGGCTATTTTCTGCGACCGGAAGCTGAAAGGAGGGCAGCATAGGTCAAAAATTTAAGCATGACAGCAGGAATAACAAAGCTTGATCGAATTAGAACTTCAAAGATCCAGGGAAGCCCTCACGTTAAAGAACTGTTCTCGAAAAAAAAAAACAAGACCGTCTCAGTTGGTATTGCCATGTTAAAAGAAGGGATCCTTAGAACCCTGTTGAAAGGGCAATGTCAATCAACGTTCCTATACAAGCGCGGAAGAAACTCCCTGATCAGTGATAAAGTGAAACGCAAAGAATCGGCGAACCCCACAGGATTGCCTCGGACTTGAATCTTCCACTCAACAAGCAAACACCTTACCACTGACACCAATGACAGTTGATTGGAACTCGACTCAAGTGACAATATACACGAATTTATAATGGAGTAAACAATCAGACTACACATCCCTCTGTATCCATTTGTCATTAAAATCCCCTCGTCAGGGAAAGAATAGACTTTCAAGCAAGCCTAGAGGTGCAGAACTTGCCACAAGTCTCTTTTGTTTCTGTCAAAATCCGCCATTTAATTTTCTCTCTTTTATCTACGTCATTGTGAATCCGTGTGATGTACACAAAAGTCAGTTATTTTTATTTTAAACAAATAAGTAGTTGCGAGTGGCCGCGTTCCACTGCACGCTAGATTGATTAGCGGCATGTCAAACTTCATATAAAAAAATGACATTTCAACATAGGCGCTAGCACTTATTGTGAAATATCTCTTTCAGGGAAATTTCTCAATCTAGCGCACAAATATCCGCTGCAATGAAAGAGAGAGACAAAAAAACAACCAGTCAAATTAGAATCGTCCAAACGCTTGCAAAAATTACCGCTGGCCCTAGCGCTCTACCGCGAGCGTTCCTTCAACTGGGATATTTTATGCTAGACGACTAGCGGGCAGAGGAACGCGGCCACTGCGTTGATGAGAAAGGCATTTTTGAAGTTTCGTGACAGTTGGCCTTACAAATGACGCACTTTCAAAAGTCAAGTCGCATAAAGTCCGATAGAATTCCCTTGAACGCAAAACTAACATTTGTGCTTAACGTCACTTCAAAGACGCGCACAAATCGATGTGTCAACTTGACAGGCATACGTCAACTGAAAAAAATCGTAACCTAATCAATCTGGGCGATTAAAACATCAGCGACACATCACCCATTGCCCCATTTTGTTTAAAAAATAAAAAATAAATATTTTGACGCGACAGGTCTGTGGGACCCTAGGCCTAGCTTCTCGCAACCATTCGTTTTGTGTGAGTTTTCAATTTTTGGGACGAATGGAAGGGATCTACAATTTGACGCCGAGTCCAAACGGCTAATCGAGAAGCTCTTTCATGACAGTTTTACTCTCGGATGTTTGTCAGACGTTCGCGAGAGGTGGCGCAGTGGAAAAAAAAACCTTAAGATGTAATTTGGTTCTCGCTTAGTTGTCCAACACACTAACCACTAGGCCACTTCGTTTAAAGAAAACAAGAAAGCAAAAAACTGAGTGACTTCCCACCTAGAACCACTTAAAACACTCATTCCTGCTAATGGTTTTCAAATTATTCCTCAAACATAATCAAATAGAAACACTAAATCAACTATCAGCTAACGGCTAACCAAACCGCTTGTTGAATCAATTTCTACCCAAAATCTACCCCAAGACTTTTCAACTTCAATTTAACACAATCCAAAGTGAAATTAAAAATGTCAAAGTAAAATTAGACCACGTCCTACAGCACGAGAAGTTTGCCGCACCACGCAAAAAAGTGCATAATTCTCAAGTTATGTTTAAATTGTCTTATATAGTGTAAACTCTATTTCAATGGAGACAGAGACAGAGACAGAGTCCCATCAAATTCGTCCCGTGGTTAACTTATTTCACTCAAGCAAGAGCCATCTCGCACCGACTATACCGCACCGCACACAACCAAGTGCAGTTCTCTTCTCTTGACTTTGCTTTTATATGCACGTACAACTTTTTACACCACAGACAATTCATTAATTAAATCCTTGAGGGAGGATCTCTTCTTCATCATCATCATCATCGTCGTCGTCGTCTTCGTTGTACTTGCTTCTGTGAAAGTGAAAGGCAAATATTAGACAAACCACTATCCATGAAATGAATGGAAATAGTTCATTCATATACGAATATTTCGGGCAGGATATCTTGAGAATGTTTCGTATCCTTTGGCGGGTCGAATTCTATACGAAATTCTCTCTGTGCAAGTCAATGAAGATTACATTCAAAGAGGGAATTGTTACGCAAATCAGCAATGCATAAGATCGCCTTTGCCAATAATCCTGCCGAAACAATCATTGAACAGGACACAGTCCACAGGACACAGGACGCAGTCCTACAAGGCCTATGCATGTGTATACACTTGTTTAGGAACCACTTCCCGAAGGATTAAATATGCGATTGGGCCTCCCTCTCCGTCTATAATGGAAAAAGTGCGCGCACATAAAAAAAAACCGGCGGAAATGAACATCAAATCGATGGCGAATCCTATTCCGCGGGATCTGTATGTGCATAGTGTTTCTGTCGACTCTACTTGTCCCCCAGCAGAAGCCAGGAAATTCCTTTCCAAATGATTTTTTTTTTTGTGTATAACCCCCGCCCTTTGGGTCCTCCTGATTTGATGCACTCGCACACAATGAGTCGGGTCTGACTTGTGGAATACTACGAGTAAGGTACAACGTTGACTGCAAGCCATTTTGATTGTCTCTCCTGGATTTGGACTGGCTCATTCGTTCCTCGTTCAGTCAGAGGCAAATGCAGTAGTAATACATCGCACAGGGATGGTATGAGGTGTGTAACAGCGAAGGTCGTTTTGCAAAAAAAGAAAAACTGAATGGGAAAAAAAATTCTTACTACACCATTGTTGTTATCCTTTGGGAGGAGGGAAAGGAGATAAAAACGAATTTTTTTTTGTTCGTTTACCTCTCTTCTTGGCTTTTGCAATATATTATTTTTTTGTTGTTGTAGAAAATGAGGGAGCGCTGTTTTCTACAACGGATATTCCATATTTTTTTACTACAAGTTCTGGTGGATTTTTTACTTTTCTTTTTTTGTTCTGTTTGCCTGCATTATAAACAACTGATTGACATATATACTCGCATATGGATGTACGTGGTGGGTATAATCTGTCTATTTAAAACAGAGGGTAGATGTAGGTTTAATATTTCGCCCCCAAAACCCGCCCTCCTAAGGGTGGCTTTTTTTACGTTTTGCTGTCTACTCAACTCTGTGGATTTCCTGATGGGATTTTTCGTGTTTCCTTCTTTTTTTTTGTGCAGGCTCTCCTCCTATATAGATGTTCAAGGAGCATGAAATCAAAAAATATTACGAAGAAAATAAAACTGCAGACAAAATAAAACAAAAAACGAAAAAAAATGCAAAAAATAAATGGAAAACGACGAAATGGGTAAATAAAACTACAGACAGAGATGCGCGGGACGGGACAAAGTTTGGAATTCAGTTTTTGTATAGATGTTTGTATAAATATTTTCGTTGATATCGTTCGACTATATTAATTCCTTGTGGTAAAGGATGCGAATTTCCTCCTTTTTTTGGAAAATGTAAACAGAAATGAAAATGAATGCTGCTTGCACTTACCTCTTTCAACTCCAGAGATGTCTTTTCCGTAACCTGCAATAAAGGAAAAACAAACAAAAAAAATCAGCCGGTTAAATAAATGAAAACAATTTGTGTTGAAGAGAGAGGGAGAGGTAGATGGATGGATAGATGGCGAGTCGAGTAGGTATGAAATGTAATTGCGAAATTGAAGTAAATAATTGCGATTGCAAGTGAATGGAAATATTTGATTTTTAAATTCGAGCTCGAGCTAAGTGTGCACTCAGGTTAGAGTCGCTGCAGTCGTCCTCGTCATTAGGGTTTCGCAATTTATTTTGAATAATTACCCCGTTGATGTGTGAGTGGATGGGGGGATAAGTAGTATTTCCAGAGTGATTGGTTTTCTATTTTCTAAAATTCATCTGCTCATATTCACCCTTTAGAAAATATTGTCTTCCTTTTGAAACTTCCTTAATTAGATAGGAAAGGCGAAAAATAAGGGTACTGATCTTAAACGACGAGGATTAGTGTTCAAAGAGATCTGATGCAGCAGATGCGCGCAATCTATGCTCCCAGATAGTAACTGATGAAAAAAAACTATATCAGCGATATCACGACGAGTCATAAGAGCTTGTAAATTGAGCAGATTTAAGCGATTCTCGTAGGAAGGTAAATTGTGAGGGTCATCCCAATCTAGCCCACGTAAGGCAAAACGAATGAATCTACGCTGGGCGGCTTCGATTCTCAGAATATATACTTTTTGGTAAGGTGACCAGACCTGGGGTCGAATCGCGTCGTCTGTGAACGAGCATTTAGTGACGGAATTTGTTTTTGCTTCACTTGTAAAATCAACTTAATTCCATGAACATGGCTGGCATATTCGAGAAGTGGTCTAACAAATGTCATATAAAGAGATTTAGTAACGTAGAGGTAAGAGAACTCCTTCGACCAACGAGTGCAGAGTTAGCTGTCGAAGTGAGGACGAAAGTTAAGTTGAGTGTCGCAAATAATGCCCAGATCACCATGAAACAGTGGAGACTGACTCGTTGTTAATATAATAAGAACTATGCGGAGGGATGACGTTTGCCAGGGAAAGTAATAGCTTGGCATTTTTTCACGTTAAGCTCTAAACGATTGTTTTGACAACAAGTGTTAAAGTGGTTAAGATCACTTTGTAGAGAGAGAAAGCCAGCAGTGTAATTTATCTCATATCATCTGCGTAAATCTCAAGGTCAGAGAGTAAAATGAAAGTACTACATCATTAATTGTCTAATTTAAGATTAAAGGTCCAAGATGACTGCCCTGTGGAACACCAGAAGACGCAATGACTGGCTTAGAGACGGAGAATCTAAAGAGAACATTTTATATGCGATCTTCGAAATAAGACTTTATCCATTAAGTAAACCGCGGTGGAAAACCGATCGCTTTTAGTTTGAAAAGGATGATCAGAAGATCGGTAGCCACAACGGTTGTAGACGTACCCTTGAAAAACCCATGTTGCTTAGAAGAAAGAATAAATTTGCAATGGAAGAATTGGTTAGGTATAAGAGCCGCAAAATAGGACTCTGTCTAAAAAGGAAATATAATATTGACTAGGACTGACTGAATACTCTTGCGAGAAATCCAAACTCTAAAGTAAGTATGAAGAAATTTCGATGCAGTCCTGTCTCCACTGAAATATGTACTTAACACTAAAACCAAGTGACAGCTCGAGGCGGATAGGAACCATGCCAACCAATAAAAAAATGTTTCCCTAAATTTTTTCAAATTGGGAAGTGAAATCTGTGGGACATGTGGACAAATGTCTTTTTACTTTAAACTAAGGTAGTCTGCGCATTTCGGTTCTAAAATGGCTAGGACATGTAGAGGAGAATGGACGACAACGCTCCGGCCCGCAGAATCTTCGACTCCACCGCAGATGGACGACGCAGTCAGGGAAGATCTCGCCTTAGGTGTCACGCACAAGTAGGGCACGACCTTAATCAACTTGGAGTGCGCAACTGGAGGCAGCTAGCTATAAGGACCGGGCTAGTTGAAGAGGCATGTCGATTGAGGCCAAGGTACGCTTCGGACTATAGCGCCACCTAAGTAATGTTGGTTACAATTTTGCCGGATTTTTTTGTTACACATTCAACTCAAATATTTTCCTAAAATCCATTCAACCAGTCCCCATGGGAGATAAAAAAGACAAAAATGCAATTTAAAACTAATTTGTAGTTCGAGCTGCTCGGTTTCCCAGCGAGTGGATACAAATACGCTGCGCAAAGTCAATTCCCCACCAATCTAACAAACAACTATTTCAGTGACCCACACAGACTGCCTCTATATTTTTTTCCTTCCACCTTGCTACGTGCCTCTGCTTATCACATTTTGCATACGTTATACGCTCTCGCATCGGATACATCAGCTGGGGGTAAAACTTCCCACAAATATCGTTCGTCAAATTGGAATAAAAAAAATCTCGCAAATGTAATTCAATATCTCTAAAACGATTTCCCCTTGCATGCACGAGTGCATCCATCAATTTAGTATGTGCGCTGGATCAACAAGAGCGAAATGTACGCACACGTCTTTCCGTTCATATTTTGCGCCGCGTTTATTTCGCCTCCCACACCCCAGCCACCATCCACCATCGGCTGCTGCTGCTACAAAAGAACCCGGCATTTGCCGCAATCAAATTGTTGTTACCTCATAAGACATCCATTCTACCTGGCTCTCGAGGCGGAAAATTGAATTTTCATTTTATGCAATCAAATAAGAAAGTGAACGAAAATCGTAGCAGCGGCACGCGATGCGAGGTAAAAAAAATAAACGCTTTCATCGCACTTTGACGTTTCATCGAATTCGGGGTGGCGCAACACTTGCTTCGCTACGAAATCACCCAGAAACGGAAATGAAATTAATTTCCAAGGGCTGTCAACGGAAGGAGACACTGTTTCCTTGGCAATTAAATTTGCGCAAAAAAGGACCCTCTTTATATGTCTTATTTTGGGCAAATGTCACTTTTTTTTTGCTGACATTTTGCACATTTGCATGCAATATGCGTGGTTGCATGCATGCAATTCATGCACCATGTGCTTTTGATGACAAAATGATGATTGCTTGATGTGGAGCGAGGCAAATGCAGAAAAGAGGACATTTCTAATTCCGGAGGGTTGATGAGTTTTCTTGCCCTCGGCATACAGACGAAGGTGACGACGGCGCGGCGGCGGGCAGGCTGTTATAAGGCGCGACAAACCGAGGTACTCTGACGCCGCACACCGCAATAGAAGCAGCAGCAGCAGCAGCACTCAAACTCGCAGTCAAAGAAAATCAAAATTCTAAAGTTTCAAAAGAGAAAAGCAAAATTGTTTGTTGACTTTTCCTCCGAATGATTTGGAGAGATGTGTTTTCCTTTTAATTTTTCACTTCGTATTTATATTTTATTGCACATTAAGTTGGATTGCTGCTGCTGCTGCTAACATGGATGGCGATGATGATGGTGATGGTGATGGCTTTGGTTTCTATTTGTAGTTCATTTAGACGAGTGTGAAAGAGAGCGAACGTTCTTTTGATGAATTTCTGTTTGCTTCTGTGCGGTGCAAGTAAGCAACAATCAAGAAGGCAAGAAACTCTCTCAAAAGGTGCAATTAAAGTTGGCAAAGTCGACTATATACATACAACAGTCTTACAGTCTTAAGGGAGTGCTGGTGTTGGTTGCTTTAAGGAAGTTTGCCAATGTAATGACAGGGAATGAGAGAGAGAAGGAAGGAGATTTTTTGAATTTATTTTAAGCAGCCAAAGTGCGGAGGTTTGGTCTTGCTTGTTGACATTCAAGTTGGGTCATCATTTCGAGATCATAAAAATGATTTTTCAAAAGTTTTCTCACTCCAGACGGGGGAGGCATGACAGTTGTCTAAACAGGGATTTTGTTTTTGTTGAATAATTAGCTTATTTTCAAGTTTTTACAAAAAAAAATTACCATAGGGCGACTTCTGGGAAATTTAATTCTCTACAACAATTTTTTGCATGCGACTTGTATTTTTCGACGAATTTCACTGAGGAACAAAAAGTTTACAAGAAAGTGGAAGGCCCTTTTTCGGTCTTTAATTGCATTAAAATTTAATCTCCAGCCGTCAGATGTAGTTTATTTTTGACAGCTCTGAAGGGTGCCGTGATTTGCAGTAGATGCAAGAAAAATATGAAACTCTATTTTTTTAGGTATCTTTTTCGAATTGGCAACACTGGTTCCAATTTGTCAGCTGACAGTTGATTTTTGCTCATTCTGGTTTGCCATTTCGACATGAGTCGTATTTTTGACCTTCAATTTGGGTTGACTAAAATATTTCTTAACTCAAAGTAAGCCAAGGGGAGGGCGCACATTGAAAGCACTGTGTGTCGTTTTCTCTGTTGGAGCGAAACGAAAGGGAAGTGTGCGACATGCATTGGATCAACAGACTTCTAAATTTGTAAGACCTTTTTCGGTTATCGGTTGATTTTATTGTTAGTTATAGGCCCTATACACTGCGACCAAAAGAGATCTATTGCGTTGGCCTTTATTATTTAACCTTAGGAGCTAGTGAGGCTCTTTATAAACCTCAGTGGCCGTTTTGGTTCCATTTTTCCTATATTTGCAGGACTTAAGAACGCCCCTTGCCACAGCAGAGCATTCGCAGAGTATGTGTTCCGTTTTCTGCTCCTCTTCTCCGCAGAGCCGACAGGAGTCGTCGTCAGAAAGTCACATTTTTTGAGATTTTGTAGAGGCCAGTGACCAGTAACATAAATCATTAGGTTCCTTAGATCTTCTTTGCTTAGCTCAAGTGACTTTTTTTTGTTTTACTACGAGCTAGGCTGATGAATCTTTTTGCCTGCCTCTGTCCTTTGGATTCCGTCCAGTGTTCGTCAAGGTGATCATCTTCCCATATCCTGAACTTTGAGTGTACGTAACTCAAAGGTAACTCGAAGTAAGGTTAAGGACCTGTAAGCTCCGCTCGTTAATTGCCCTCAAATCCCTCATGACCTGCTGTATCCACGCAACGGTGAAAGTATTGTCCTTGGCCAAATCTTCGAGGAGATTGAAACAGTCCCAAACCAGCTTTGACCCGATCGAATACGATCTTAGGGCCTTGAGAGCCTGGCTGTCTGAGAGGATGCGGGCACCTTTTGTGCGCCTTCGTAGGCATTTTCGGACACATACCTCTATGGCGTGTACCTCCGCTTAAAAGATGTCTGGTGATTTGCCCAGTGCTTTGGAACCTAGACCTATAGACCCCAGCCCCGGTGGCATCATCTTCCATCTTTGAACCGTCGGTGTACCAGATTTGTGATCTTGATGGTAATACGAGTTGATTGGTCCTCCAGGTACTTCTGTCAGATATGTCTGATACCTTGATCACAGGATCATCTTGAAACATTTGTACTATCCGAAGGTGTCCTGTGCGGTTTCCTGCTTTAAGATTTGATACATCAGGGAGCCTGAGGGCACTGAGCCCAGCTTTTTTCTTTACAGAGATATGCAAAGGCAGAAGGCTGAGCATTGCACCTATGGCTGCAGTTGGACACGTTTTCATTGCCCCCGCTTATACCAAAGCATGCTATAAGCGATGTAGCTTGTTAAGATTTTGTCGCTGCATAGGTGATCAAAGGTTGGATGATCGTCTCGTATGACCAATAGATCATTTTTTCATTTTCAGCCCCAAGTTTTGCTGTAAAACGGTGGCACATATAAATTGCCTTTGTCGCCTTCTTGATGACTTGATCAAGGTGAGCGTCTTGTCTAGGGTTACCCCCACATATTTTACCTCCCCTGATAGGTCAAAAACTGCGTTATTCAGCTTGATCGGTTTCAGTTCTAGTTTTTTCTTTCTCGAGAATGGTATCATGAATGTTTTTAAAGGACTTATAGTCAATCCCTTGTTCTGACACCATCTGTAGGTTAAGTTTAGGGCCCTTTGCACGATCTCCGATATCGTGGAGTCGTGATTATCGGATGATGCTATTTTCTTTTGAAGAGGCTGATATACATTGATGGCCAAAATAATAAGAGTGAAATTCTTTTAATACAAATTTATCAAAAAAGTCTTTATTTCTTTAAAAAAAAGTCTTAAAATGCCCACAAATATTATAGCAGGCTATAGTTTTGGAGGTCTATGGTTTCCTCAATCGAATCACTGTAAAAATCTACTAGAATGTACAAACCTACTCGGTCAGGAACAGAGACATTTTGTAAAAGTCTTTTTCCTGAGACTAAGATCCGTTTAGTCTGTTTCACAACCGAGGTTGAAGTCTACAAATTCTTTTCGAAACAAAATCAATTATGGCGCTGACAACTCTCACTGAAAAATCATAACAAAAACAAGTTCCTTTCCAGCTTACTTGAGGGGGGGGACTCTTTGTCAAATGATCTCTCTCTGACTCAGCGCAATTAAAAGCTCATTTCTTAATGAAATTTTCTCAGCCACCATTTATCAAATCACCTTCAACCGGCTACCGTATGTATCGTTGGACAAACACGTTCTCAGTGACTCAACCACCAGCGGTTATGTACGTACGTCTGGGGGTCTAGAACGAATATCAACTGATGAAATTCCCAAGCAATTAAATCGCACAAATGGCGCAAATTGCTCAAAATGGAAAACAACAAAACCGCTCACGAAATGATCGTGTAAGTCGTGTTTTTTCGTTTTCTTGTTTTCTTGTTATGTTGCCTTTGATTTTGTAACATAACCAAACAAATCAGTCTCAAAGTGTAGCCGAGGGAGACTGGTTTTTTCTCCTCTGTTACATTCCTTGCGAATCACTGTGGCTCTTTGATTTCAATTAAATTGTCTGTGAATTTCCTTTCTACGCACTTTTGTAACTATAAACTAAAGCTCGGTATCTCTTTTTTTTTACCGAGGTTTTTTCTTTCATACTTTGCGCAATGATAAAAGAAAAATGTCGGTCAGCGTGCGCACACACAAGAACGGCGCCAATTTATGGAATTCAACTTCAATTGTTATACCGAGATAGAGCGGTGAAACTTTTCTCTAATAATTCCTCCATTCATAGTGATTAAGAATCACAGTCACACACAGACACAAAGTTCAGATTTGAAAGTACGAACAAGAAGTTTAAATCGATCTTTCAACTGGAGGTACATATATCAGTCCGCCAACAGGTGTGGTGGTCTTTTAAGTTTTTACTCTCTTTACAGACGGCTGCTACCCACACCTGCGTTGAGCAAAAGCCAGGCAGACTTTGCCCAACAATTATAAAGTGGAAATCTGATTTTACGGTCATGAATTTCGAATAAATCTTCTAATTTATGAACTTCTTAGGTAGCTCCTTCTGGTTTTTTTGGTAATTTCTTTAAACCGACTCACTGGTGAGTTACTTTCCATCAGTTTCTGCAAATCGAAGAATTATGTAAGGCGGGGGGCCGTTTGGTGGGAAAGAATGTACGGCATTTATTTATAAAATAAAATCTCTCACAGTGTTCAGTTACGCACCGCACATGTAATACGTACACACCGCTTCTGTGTAACTGATAGGTTGACATTTGAAATGTTGCCCTGGTATAACGAGAGAACGACACCACACCAGCCACCGCTATACCTAAGAAAAATAACAATCTGTCATGCAGATGGAGAACATGTGACAACGTTATCCAATAATAGCGCGCAGCCAAAGGCGTCGTGGAATATTCAAGACGAATTTTCCTTCTCTGAATTTCTGGAATTTATTATGCAAATTGCTGAAATGTCCAGCAGTTGGGTATGGTCGGGGAATACACGGGCGGAAATGTTACCGATCGATAGTCGGAACGTTGCAACTACAACTTCTTTTAAACGACTGTCCTTGGGCTCCTTTGCAGCTTCTCCACTTTGTTGAAAATCTCAGATCTCCATCTGTTAAGCTTGAGACACATTCAAAGAAAAGGGCGAAATATTCATGTAAAAAGAACAGGTAAGGTAAAACGCATCCCAAGTAACAATTTGACTTCGATAAGGCTCACATTTGTATTTTCTGAAGGCAAGAACTTCGGTAGAGCTTCTATAGTTCCAAAGAAGAGCAATTTCGAAGTAATTACTTCGGAAAATAACTTCTGTAAGACCTTTGCGAAGTCTTATAGAGGAATATGGAAGTAAGACTCGGCAAGATCTCATTCTTCTTCTTTTTTTCCGATAGCTGCTATTAACAGCAACACTTTAACTCGTCCTGGACAACCAGGTCCTTCCATCTCTCTCTATTTCCAGCTCGATACCTCAGCTGTATCCACGATCGCAAATCCTGGGACTGAGCTTCCGTCATAACAGTTGACCTCCATGTTGTTCTGGGCCTACCAACTCGCCTTACACCTTGAGGATTCCATTGGAAGCACTGCTTCGCTATGTTGTCGTCTGGTTTCCTCAGTGTATGACCAATCCATTTTGTTTTTCCAGTCGTAAGCCACAAATCATTGTTGGAATTCGTTTGTGGCCACCGTATCTTTAGGATGTAACGCAGACAACGATTAACAAAAACCTGTAACCTGCTCGAGATGTTGGCGGAGCGTTTCCACGTTTCACATGCGTATAGTAAAACAGACTTTACATTGGACTCAAACAGTTTCAACTTAGAGCGAAGCTATATTTTGCTGGAGTTCCACACTGGAGAAAGGATTCCAAATGCACTACGAGCTTTGTTTAGTCCATTTCTGACGTCCTGTTCCGTTCCACCATCGAGTGACACATAACTACCCAAATAGTTGAAATGCGTGACCACCTCTATGGTCTCCTGTCTCAGGATAACCTGCTGTTGTTGGTCTTGGGTAGTGTGCATTATTTTTGTTTTCTTGTGTTTATCCTTAGGCCAGCCTACTCCCCATTCCGTTGCAGTGAATGACACATTTGGTTAAGCGCACCAATGTTGTTTGCCAGGAAACAGAAAATGGCTTAGCCTATCAAATGGGTTCCATTGGATACCAAGTATCTCGTTTGTTCCCACCATCAATCGCAAGTAAGAACAAGATCCGTGACAGTACATCTCCTTGTCTCACTCCTTGACGCACTTCGAATGGCACGGAAAGCTGTCCACTGTGCAAAACGAAACACCTTGAAAATGTGTGAGGAGCTTCTTTAGAGCTCCCGACCGGTGGCATTATAGAAGCAATGAACTATTTGCATTCGTCTCTTAGGAGTCACACTTGCTTAGTGCCCGCAAAATCAATAATACCCCGAAGGAGAGTGTCATTCGGAAAGACTTGTCTACGTGTGTTTTGTACCAATCTTGTTTACCAAATAAGTCTCCCGCGTAAAAAGAGACTTCCGATTCTGTTCTAAATTTTTGGCGACTAGATAGAATAAGATGAGAAAGAATAAGATGCATTGACGGTGAATGGAGAAGGAGATTCAACGACGAACTGTACAGCGACATCGACCTAGTCAGAAGAGTGAGAACCAACGACTGAGGTGGCTGGGTCATGTAGAGCGAATGGACACGAATGCTCCGGCCCGGAAGATCTTCGAATCCACAGCCACACCCGAAGGAAGGCGCAGTAGAGGAAGACCGCGACTCAGGTGGCGCACGCAAGTGGCGCACGCAAGTGGAAGGGGACATTAACCAACTTAGCGTGCGAAACTGGAGGCAGCTAGCTAAAGATCGCGGTGGTTCGAGACGCTTGTTGGTTGAGGCCCAGGTCGACCCCGGACTGTAGCGCCACCTTAAGAAAGTAAGTAAGATAGAATAAGATAAAAAAATAAAAGAATGAAGTTTCTATAAAGCTTACCTTTGTTAAAGTTCGCCAAATTTGTTTGTCAATATTGCGGGAGGAGAAATAGCCTCAGTAGCGCCTTACCAAAGTGAAATTGTTACTTGGGATAGACAGCGGTTTAAGGCAAAAACAGTTTTTGAACGACTTCCGGCATTGCTGTTTTTTTTTAAACCTTCAATTCGACCGATTGAAAAACAGTCGGTTACCCCCGAAGACTCATATAAGTTTCCTTGTGGACTTGTGATCGAAAAAGTCTCACGTTTGTCGATAAATGCAGAGCAATTAGCCCAAATGGATATTCCAAATCGTTTCTATTGGCTTCTGCTTGATGGCCAATGGAGCTGTTAAAATCCCTGGAAAATCATTACGTCGGGGGGACCTTTGTATGAGGTACGGACACCCACAAAATATGTATGCTTACACCCGCTCCACTCAAGTACAGCATTTATCTCTGCTCGGTGAAGGGCATATGGCAGCCATTACAAAACAGGTGAAGGATGAAAACTATGAGCGACATTATAAAGCGGACCAAAAGGGGAGACAGTGTCACACCTATAGGAGGATACGTTCAGGGCTATATAGGGTGTTGTACATCCCTTTGAAATAAGCCGAAATCATTCAAGCAGGGAAGGTACTGAGTGTAAACAAAAAGGACATCTGGGGTTAGTAATTGGTTTCACCCCCCATACATGTATGGATGGCCACTCTTATCATGTTGGACAGGCATTTGTAGCAAGGTAAGGTACTAAGTCTGAGCGAATGACAATGGTTGCCTTACTATGTGATGCACATATTATTTATAATGAAACATAGGCAATGCAGAGAGCAACTTCTTACTAGCTGATGAGTCACCCAGTGCTGTAAATGTTGTACATCCTTTAAGGTTTTTTTTTGCGGAAAGTACACGTCTTCCGCACTAAGTCGAGACTGTTTGGATGTTAACTTCCTAAGCCGATTATATTCCGCTTTATGGTAGCCCCCGCGTCCTACACAAATACTCGAGCAACTGTCAGGTAATCCGTGAAATTAAACTAAACTGCTAATAACCACGACCCTTTGCATATGCAAAATTATAATACCCACCCTTGAATAGTTTTGTTTTATTTAATTCCTTATTTGCAGATAAATATTTGTACAAACGTTTGGTAAACAAAATTTGCAAGCGCATTAAAAGCCCGCAAACCGCACAATTAATTGTAAATTCATGAGTCATTTGCATATAATGAGTTTGAAACGTGAAAACATGCAGAAGCAAGAGAATTGTTAAATGAGGTCATTTCGTGTATTGACGCGCGCGCTTCTAGATACACACGGGCAATGGACACCGGACAGGTTGGTCTCGGTAGGTTATATATGCTGTGGATCTGCGGCAATGATTTTGGTGAATTCTCCTCAAATGGAAAGATGGTGACGAATATAATTCAAATGAATTTGTATTTGTTCTTTGTTGGATAAATTTCCATTCATCTGAGAAATGGCCAGGTTTTGGCGGTGGTTTGGGTTCAGTGGTGTCAGGTGGTGTTTTTTTTTGTTTAACAAGGAAATTTATTCTATCAGAAAATAGAAGGAAATCAAACAAGACCATCTACAGATTTTTTTATTTAGGGCAAACTTAATTTAACTTAAAGCCCATGTACGAAAAAGTCGGTAAAAATTCTCGGCAAAAATTTAAGACGGCTTTTAAACAGAGAATCAACCCTCGACAGAAGAAATGACAGACTAACTCTCCTGAAAATGTGTGTGGAAAATTGTAAAATAATTATACGCGACTACTTTTTTGGTCACCATGAATAATGACTAACGAATAATGAATAACGAATAAAGAATAACAAAATTAAAAATGAAAGAAATAAAAAATGAAACGAATTAAAAATGAAGCGAATAAAAAATTAAACAAATAAAAAATGAAACGAATAAAAACTTAAACAAATAAAATATGAAACGAATTAAAAATGAAACGAATAAAAACTGAAACGAATTAAAAATCAAACAAATAAAAAATGAAACGAATAAAAAACGAAATGCACACTTATGGTAATTTTTACAACTGTTTTTAATAGAATTTGTATTTTAGTGATTTATTTTAGTAAGCGACGAAAGAGGGAAATTTTAGATTTGAGCGTGGGAAATTTGTATTCCCTAGCCTGGAGCCACAATTTGAGGTTTTTACTACTATTTCTTTTGTTAAATAAAGTATTTTGTTTGTCGATTGATATAACCAAGTGAAGGTAGAGTTATTTGCCAAAATTTCACCAGGAGTGCCTTTTAAAAATAAATAGTCCTTGGTAAGAACTTTAACTGTATGCACGATTTTTGTCTTGGCTGGAGAACAAATGACTGACGTTTTTAAATCAGCTTTAATGTTCGATCTTGTGTCGGAATAGTAGATTTATAACTAAAATAACTCTGTGCTAAAAGCGGAAGGCGTGACGGCCATCGGCAGTGCTAATATAGACTTCCAAAACATCTTACCCCATTTTGGGTGCTCAACCGGAAAAGGATGTATGGTTTTATCAGTCATTCAGTAAATTTGCCATACAGCACTCCATTGCTTAAATTTTTTTCTAGAAATTTGTACAAAAAAAAACTTTTAAATCTAATTTGGGTGCTCAACCGGAGTACGGATTATCATTTTCGACAAATGTGCGAATTTTGGACGAGTGCATTTGCTTTGTAGCATACCATTTTTGTCATTCTCCTAAGAGATACTTATGAAAACGGTTTCAAGTTCAATATGGGGGCTCAACCGGAGGACGGGCGATAGTTTTAGGCGAATGACTGATTTTTTACAAGTTAATTTACCGAACCACATAGTATAATGTCATTCTTTTAAAAGATATTTGTGAAAATCGTCCCATGCCCAATATGGGTGCTCAACCGGAGTAGGGTGCTTTTAGCTATTCAATGATGTATACCATTTTCCAACCTTGCGAACGTGACCTACAGCCTGAGGTTATCGTCTCGCGTGAATAAGCTGAGCTTACTGAATGAGCAAGCTGCAGAAAGAGTTTCCACTTCCCAAAGCCAATAGTTTATCTTGTAACAATTACTCATTGACCATCATCACCCGTTCAAATTGATCACCTCCAACCAAAAAAACAACCTTAACAAGTCGGCCATTTTAAGATAACCACACACGCACACAAAGTAGTAAAGAACCTATTGGAATAACAAGAGTTAAACCGTGTGCAGTCACACCTTCCCCGGTTCGCTCTTTTATTGGCACATGTAATCACAATAAATTACTCAAGAGCTGTTGGTCTTCGCTTCTCACCCTCGCAGCCGGCACAGATCAGCAGTCATCAGCAAATACAACAATGACAGGCGTTGTTTGCCGGTTTTTACCAGTAAAACCACCGCACAAAATGACTCACCTCAACAGAGATCACCTTGTGGCCAGAGGAGGCACGTTGTGCAACTAAAAAAAGGTTACCACCGGGGTAAGGGCATATAGACAATGTTTGTTTTGTGTTACTCCGGTTATCTTATTAATTACCTTGGAGATTGCAAAACACGCTTCATGAGTGCATAAATGCCCAGCCCGCCTTAAGGCCTTCCCACATTTTTTTTTCTTTTCAATTTTTCTTCCACTTCGTTGTTTTATGATTTCCCTACGTTTTCGAATGATTTTTCGTTACCTTGAGTGGTTTTACAGAACGAAAAGTAAGAAAGGAAAGAAAAAACTCGCAAGGGCGCTGTTGCATTTAACACTGGGTGCTGAGGGGTGAGCGCTCAACTTCCGGTCTCATTTTTTTTCATGGATTTATAGATTTTCATCATTTTTTGTGTTCATTTCTCGCTCCTGTTTTCACCACTTGGTCGTTTTTTGCACTGCCAAACAATAGACAAATGATTTATTACAAAATGGAGTTTTTACGAGTGCACATATGTGTATGGGGGTGATATATATGCATGTATGTCGCTTTTCTGTGACTGCCTGGCTACTCTAACCGAGCACGATGGCTTTTATTTGTGCGGCAACGCGTTTGTGTGCGTGTGTGGTGCTCCAACGCCAACGATGATGATGTATAGAGGAGGGGGAAGGGTAGCATTCACGTATTTTGCCCGGGTTTGCTTTCATATTTTGTTGAATTTTCGTTTAATATGCGAATTTCAACCCTCTCACACAATAAAAGCACTAGCTCTGACTGTGGGCTAGGCGGCCGATGCCTGCAAAACCAATTGTGCCCCATTACGCTTTAAAGCATTTGGAGCAGGCAGGGAACATTTGGCGCGCTCGTTTGGGCCAATGAGCAACGCACATCGGAGGGTTGGAAGATTGTATACATGAAAGCATGCATGCAGACAGTTTACGTTTGCATAGAGGGAATTTTTTAGTCCGTGACTGTTGTATGCTGCACCAGCGGCAGAGGGTGCTACTACTTGTGCTTGTGCTGTTGGCGAGTGTTTGGGGGGTGGGGGTTGAAAAAGTTTCAATGGGGTATCGATTGAGGATACTTTTTGCTGGCTGCGCTGTGTGTTGGTTTAAAAGTTTACATCGAAAATAGGATAGGAAAGGCGGGCGGGCGGTGGAGAGCTCTGGCGCTGACGATGGTGGATATGTGCATGATGTGCATATCCCTTTATTTAGTTCAATGGTTGGTCGTTAAATTTAATACAGATTTTTTTACTCTTTTTGTTATTTATTTATTTTGTTATGATGTTGCAAGCATTTGTTGGTGCCAAGCTTGTGGATGGCTTTAATAGAAAGATCAGCACATTTGACGGCGCACGGCTTGGCTGCTTTAAAAGGCTAACAAAATGTGTATAAATGTGGGTACTTTGGCCGGATTATGGTCTTTTGGCTGTGCGGGAGACTATTAGGGAGTTTCTTTGTTGGGTGTGAATTTGTTTTGGCACACAGTTTGCAGTCTTTGACTTTGCCGGGTTAATTTGGTTTGCAACTTAAAATCTCCTGGAGCAAAACGTGACCGAATTTGTTTTTTGACTTAATTCATTGGCTAAGCAAACTGTCATTAGAAACATGATATTTCGCCTTCATTTTTAATTCCGCATCATGCAAGGATTTTACATTATCTTATGTAACATTTGCGAGAACCGTGGAAGTCAAAAATGGGGGCTCAACCGGAGAAGGGTGTACGATTTTTTAAGGCAGTTCCTTTTCAAATTTCTTCAGCTTTTCTGTGAGTTTTCCCAACTAGGATTGACTCAGGAGATATTCACCAAAACTGTTGAAACCCGATTTGGGTGCTCAACCGGAATAGGGTTTACGATTTTTCGAGGCAGTTCGTTTTTAAATTTCGTCAGCTATTCAGTGAGTTTGCCCAACTCTCATTGACTTATGAGATATTTATCAAAATCCAAAATGGGTGCTCAACCGGAGTAGGGTTTCCGATTTTTCGAGGCATTTCCTTTTCGAATTTTGTCAGCTTTTCAGTGAGTTTGCCCAATTGTCATTGATTTAGGAAATCTTTGGCCAAAACCGTCGAAGGCCAGTATGGGTGCTCAACCGGTGAAGGGTTTCCGATTTTTCAAGGCAGCTCCTTTTCAAATTTCTTCAGCCTTTTTTGACTGTCATTGTCTTTGAGGGTATTTACCGAAACCATCAAAATCCAAAATGGGGGCCCAACCGGAGAAGGGTTTTCTATTTTTTCAGTGAGTTCGTCTTTAAATTTCGTCCTCCATTCAGTGCGTTTGCTCAACAGTCATTGATTTAGTAGATCTTTGGCTAAAACCGTCGAAGCCCAAAATGGGTGCTCAACCGGAGTAGGGTTACCGATTTTTCGATGCAGTTCCTTTTCAAATTTCGTCAGCTTTTCAGTGAGTTTACCCAACTCTCATTGACTTAGGAGATCTTTACCAAAACCGTCAAAGCCCAATTTGGGTGCTCAACCGGAGTAGAGTTGATAGTTTTGTACGAATAAATGAAGAGAATGACGCCTTAATTTTTTACAAAATAAAGAAGGCGTGCAAGAAATACAAAATCTTTTTAAAGCGATCTTTTTAGCAACTGCAATTCGCGTTGCAACACCCCCCACATCACAAAATACATCGCAACTTCATCCCAGTCACAGCAACGTGTCAACAAAGTCACACAACTGCTGTCTCAGCTGCTCCTCATCAAACCCCTAGTTGAACGGCTTGTCACAAACACTGTCTGTACGACGACACCAGCTACTGAGAATTGTTGATTTTCCCCCCAAAAAACATGCTCGAGACGAACACAGTCCCAACTGAGTAAGTATACGCACCAGCTGCTTGTGCAGCCAAATAACAGTCATTGTTCCAAATAACTGGAAAACAAAAATAATTACGACCTGCTCCAGACGAAATTTAATTGCGGAAGGTAAAGGCGGGCGCTCCCACATACGAATATATACAGCTCGCACACAAAACCCACTTCACCGATGCACTGAATTTAAAATTGTTAACACGCACCCAGCCAACCCAGACCCGTACGGAGTAGAATATTCAGAATGCAAAAATAAATATCGACAGACAGAGAGACAGACTCGAAAATTCGAATTCGACTCGAGTCGACATTTAAGTCATTCACTCTGTCATTTTGCGGCCGAACACAACAGCAGGGAACAGAGGCCGCACTATTCATATCGGGGGCAGCAGCGAGATACACCCTGAAGAGGGCACTCGAGTGGATGGTCTAAGTAATGATGGGGTCGAGAGGGAGGGCAGATTAAATAATTGCACTCATGTAATATAATTGCAATAAAATAACTGCCAGGAAGATTTGAATGCAGGGTGGTAAGTGGATAAGGAACGCTCTCTCGGGGCCTGACCGACCGCACAAGGTGAAGCGCTCTATGTAGGACCTGTATACACACTGGGGAGAAACTGTCTGACTTTCGCTCGAAGAAGCAAATATTTGCAATGTACATTGCATTTGTGTATAAATATATATTGAGAGCAAAAATGGGTAGAAAACCAGAGTAGGTGAGCGAGACCCAGTTTGTGTGGATACAAATGGAATGGCTATTATACGAATATCAATAAGCAAAAGGAATGAATTGAAAGTAACTAGTTTGGTATGAGATTATGCAATTTCGTATTTAAATTGACACAAACCCAGTTATCTATGGCCAAGCAGTTATTTAGATAAATAATTTGATTGAATTGTCTGTTTACGATGGGCCCGAAATCGAACAACAATGGTACTCGAGTTTGGCCAGGGATATCAACTTGTTGTTGCCAGTTGACGGAACTGTTTTGATTGCAATTTGCGGGCGAAATTATACAAGTGATTTCACAATAAATAGCCAAAATTAGATTTTGCATCGAGACTCCTTGAAAAGTCAGACAACAGTCAAAAGAGAAAAGTTTCTAAGTTTCCTTGAATGTTTGACACAAAGCTATTCGATTGAAAAGGATCCTTCTAAGGACTGAGAGTCAAGTGACGAAGGAACTTGCTTCTAGAGGTTAATGCGACCACTTCAAGAGCTGCGACAATCACTGTTTTCACCGGCTTGAAAATCAACTGGCACGATCAATTAAGCGGACCTTTACAAGGTGGGCCAAAAGAGATCACCCTATTGGAAGATGATATAATTTTTGAAAATGGCTGTCGCCGGAAACATCAACCAGACGCCGTGCCTCGCAGTTAGCCATCAGCCGGTCGTCCCTAAGGCGAATTTTGGTCAAAGACTTGCGCATGTTCCCGTACAAAGTCCAGTCCGTGCATCAGCTGCTGCCTGTCGACCGCCAAACGCGTGTAACCTACGCCCAAGCCATCCTCAATCTCGAGGACGAAGTGGACGATTTTTCGACCAAAATCATAATGAGCGATGAGACTCATTTCCACCTCAGAGGGTACGTGAACAAGCAAAACTATCGCTTCTGGGGCACCGAAAATCCACGAGTAATGCACGAGGAGCTATTACACCCGCTCAAAATTACTGCATGGTGCGCTGTTCACGCTGAAGGAGTCATCGGGCCATTTTTTTTTCGAGAACGCCGCTGGTCAAACGACAACAGTGGACGGTGCGCGTTATAGGGCCATGTTAACCGAGTTTTTTCTGCCGCAATTGGACGAATTAGGACTGGAGGACATGTGGTTCCAACAGGACGGAGCTACGGCACATACTGCGAGAGCCACAACCGATATTCCCGGGTCGCCTCATCTCTCGTTTTGCCGATTTGCACTGGCCCGCAAGATAACCGTTCCAGACTTTTTTTTGTGGGTTTTTTAAAGTCCCGTGTTTACGTGAACAAGCCCGACACCCTAGAAGCCCTCAAGGACAACATTCGACACGATAGATTCTCTATCGAAGTGATGAAAAATGCCATAAATCGAGCCCGTATGGCAATCAATTGTGACGGCGCCGTTTTGGCCGATATCATCTTCTCGACTTGACCAACAAAATACTAAAGGTTCAAATAAGTACAATCAAAAAACAGAATCGAAGTCTTTCATTTAGAAAAAAAAATGAGAGCCAAACAACATTGGATGACTTCTTTTGGCCCACATGACGGAATTTGTTTTTGTTTCACATGTAAAATCACCTTAATCCGTGAACGTGATGCTCGTTCACGGATAACGCGATTTGACCCCAGTTCGGCCTCGGTCATACTCTATCCAAAGCTTCCGTGATACTTTGCAAGTAGTTAGTTCCTTCCACCTATTGTTGGTTTTCATACGAATCTTGTTCTCCACTCGTTCCCTGAGATTACAGAGTGGAGGCTTGACCGACTGTATTGCTCTGTCATGATCCATTGCGGACCCCTTTCTCGCCAGCTCGTCAGCCATATCATTCGTGATGTGCTGCTAGCAAATAACGTTGAGCTCGTCGCGGCAAAGTTGGACTAGCTTGGATTTTATTTCATGTGCAGAATCTGCTTTTATGAGTTCATTGGTGTTCTATTCCTCTCTACTCGGAGCAGGAGCAGGAGAATGGTCTGTCGAAGTCCAAATGGGGAGTCATATAATCAGAAGTGACCGCATTTTCTACGTATTTCCCTAGAATCTGTGCGTGGCCAATATTCCATGGATTCCAAATGTTCGTTTTGCACTTTTGGTAGGAGATTCCTCCATGCATAAGTCTAGAGGAGTCAGATTGAGGTTTGTCTCTAGTCCAGCCGTAGGTGTGGTTCTCAATGCGCTGGTTGTCCCTATACACGCAATTCTTTGTATTTTGGTCATTGACTTGAGATTGGTCGCTTCTACGCTGACATATGTGAGTATTGGTCGCACAATTGCCGTGTACATCCACAGGATTATCTTGGGGTTTTGTCCCCATGTCCTGCCAAAAATGCGGCTACGTGCGTAGAAAGCGTTAGCTGCTTTCTTCACTCTTTCATTGACGTTTGGCTTCCAGTTAAGTTTTCTAGCGAGGATCGGTATTTCGCCGACCTTTGAAAAAATAGAACAAAGTTGACATGGAGGGAAAAAAGTGCTCCCAACTTTTGAAAAATTGAGGAAAACTGAATGAGAGCAAAAGTCTTGGACTCATCAACAAAAATTGTAAAAATCTTTGACCCCTTCGCGTTACTCTGCAACTTCTTTCTCTTAAGTGGTTAACTACTTAAATTAATCTTTCTAATTTATAGGTCGGTAAAGATTTGTTTTTATTTCTTTCACATTTAGCCCTCAGTTTGAAGGTTGTTTTCTAAAAGCAAAATGTAATTTAACACCAAGCATAGGTACTCCGCTAAGTTACTCTTAATAAATCAAATTTTGGTAGTCATATACTCCAAACGTACACCACAAACGAAACTTTTTAAAGCAATTCGGTGGAAACAGCTTTCATTATTTATAAGAAGAAAATTCTTTTCTTCCAACAGGAAAAGTCAAATTGACTCTCATTGTCGTCGTCGTCGTCGTCGTTTGAGTGCTTACAATGAATTCCCCCATTAGAAGTCATTTCCAAATGTCCAAGAGTCAAATTATCTTTATGCGTTCACCATCACCCAGCAGAGCACTTATTACAACGACAACAACGGTCCAACTACAAGAAGTTCACAGGCAATTTAATTAATTTCCAACACCACTCCGGGCTGGCCTGTGAGAAAAGTAAAATTGCAATTTCCATGAAGTGAACGCCTTTGAAACTGATACTCAATCAAGTGGAAAAGTGTTATTAACTTTATCCGTTGTACAGTGTGGACTTCTAATGTTTGAATGGGGTGCTTCGACGACTGAACCTTTTACCTACGTATAGTGCACAGGTTTAGTCTTGGCAATATATAAATAAATAGTTGCTGCCGGTTGGTTTTGACCCATTTTTCCTTGGATTTTATTTTCTGTGCCTTTTTTTTTAATAAATTGCCAGAGTTTGCAAGGTTTTCTCTATGAGGCCGACGGCGAGTGTTTATCTACCTTTTTTTTATATTTATTGCAGGTTATTGGAAAATTACTGCTTAGGATTTATAGAGAAAAAAAAACAGCAGCCTGTAGATGGAGGTTAGGCTTGGGGTTGAATGATTTATGATTGGATAGCCCTTTGGGTGCTGCTGATCCAAGGATAGACAGTTAAACAGCAACAAATATTTTATTACACTTGTCGAGCAATTTAAACTAGTTAAAAGAGGTTTTCGCGGCAGCCACAATCACTCATTTGTATAAAAGGTGAAGTCAATTAAAAAGGCGAGGCAGCTTGGCGTGGTTTTTGGTTACAAATCCCTTGTCATTTGCTTTCTCTTGGACTTTTAAGAGGGATGGATGGCATACCAAGAGGTTATATGATTGGGGAGCCTCTGCAACTGCGCCCTCTATTAAAGGTGACGGCCATTCCAGAGGCAGTCGGGTAGGCAAGGATCTTCTCTGGCTGTTTTGTCAGCAAGATTTGCTAAAGTTACGATTTTCTCGCCAAAGATTATTTTTCTGAGCCGAAAGAGAGCCGAACATTCCATTCCGTCCAAGACAGAGTCTGCATTTACATTTAGGGTCTGGTGAGATGCCTGAAGGTGTTTTTTTTTTTTTCTGATGCGTCTTAGGTTCGAGACTAATGAGGGAGCAGGACTTCCTGGGGTAGAACTTCTCAAAGAATTGACTGGTGCAGTTCTGCCCAGGTGATTTAAGTCAGACTTCATTGGGCTGACTCTACAAAAGGGTTCATCGGTCCGACAAGAGGTATTGCTACCCCGATGAGTCTTCTGTTTTGTTTTTCTAAACAAGTTCGTCCATGGTTAGGGCAATTTAAATTTCAAAAGCAATCTCCTGCATATCGAAAATTTCAATTGCACTCGGGCGAGGATGCAAATGGAACGCATCACCTGACTTTAATAGCATTCAGCAAAACTAATTAGAGTCCCAACGAGCCCGTCAGTTCGCGATGTTTGACACATCAATTAATAATTGCGCGATGAAATGCACTCATATATCACAAATTGGTGTGGCATTTGCCTACAAACACTGGTTGGAGTGAAAATCCATTCCATTGACAGATGTTATTTATTTAAATTTTATTACAATTTATTTTTTGTTAAACTAATACCCCATTTGACCTATATTTGAGACCACATGCAAATAAACATCGATCTTCGCGCATTTTGCCATGGAAACATGCAGGTATGCACAGAAAAATAAATATACGATTTATGTGCATTTGCAATGCGCGTTTGAATGGAGAATTTTACGCATTAAATTTGATTTTATAATTCCTGTTGCCATAATAACCAATCCCATGATTTTTGCAAAACTAAACACAGTTGTTTCTACTTTTGAAGAATCCACTTAATTGCTTCGGACTGTACAGAAATTTTGACACAGTGTTTAACCGCGCATAAGCTAAATTTTGACAGATGAGGAAAAGAGTATTTGAGTTCGGTTTGCATTAACAATATTTAATTTCTCACAGCTTGAGCTCGAATAGTGTACAAGACTTTCGGCTGAAATTAAACTGGTGACTAGAAACTCGAGTAGTGACATTTACCTCAGTCTGACAGGACTTGTCACTACTTAAATGGGATTAAAATTCAGATTTCTGCTATTCAATCCAACATAACAAGCGAAATGAGTTGACAATGACAAAGTTTCTTATGAGTTTAAAAGACAAAGCGAAAATTCGGCTGTTTATGGCAGCGTTCCATTGAGCGCTTGATGATTTGATTAGTTACACGTCAAACTCTTGAAAAATAATTATATAGGTACGATGGAACTCCAACTCATACTCCAATAGACTTTTTCAGTCAGGCGCAGAATTTCACCTTAAAAAAAAATAGTTTACTATGTTTGACAGCTGACTGACGTCTTGCGTCAGAACTTTTACTGGCTCATGTTTTTGAACAACTTGTTTTTAATTGACGTAGGTATATGGTGGGGAGTGTGTTACTGGCAAATCTGGCCAAGAATTTCTCGTCGAAGTGGTCAGTTGACATTTTGATTATAGGGTAGGTACCTATACTTGACGTAGTATGTGACGTAAACGAGAAATCTAATTTTTGGCGTTCAGATTAAATCTAGTTTAGACAAATTTGGTCGAGTTAAGGCGACTGTATTTTGAATATGTTCATTGCGAGATGGTTTCAGGTCTGTGCCTTGATTTTGTGCGGTTTTTGCCGCAATTGCGCTAGGGAACGTTCCGAATCGGATTTGAATGTGTGAGTGAGCCACTGGCTTTGACTGCGTTCAGGTAGTTCACATTACCAGTAATGTGCATCAAAGAAATCTACTCGACGCGGATTGGCTGTTAAATGTTAATGAAATAAATTAAATTAAATCTTTACAACTAGATCTGAAAATGAGTTGATATATTTACAACCAATGCTTAAATTTGTTTTATATATTTATAGATGAACATTAAGGCTTTAACGTTTTCATTTTAAAGTTTTCTTTTTGAAAAAGAATTGCATCTACTGTTTCATAGTATTGCATAGCTAGTCCGCTGAACGATCTTATTTACATCAAATGGTATTTGGGTTTTTTTTGTTTATTTATCAAATAAAATTTGTGTGAAAATGAGTAATTTACCGTCTATACTGTATTACGAGCGTAAAACAAAAACTAAAATGTATAATCGATATTTACGAGATTATATGAATCCATTCGAAATATCGGATATAATGTCAATTGTCGTCAACCGACATCCTTCTCGCTACCTAAATAGGTTGCGTTAGGGAAATCCCGCCTGGAATTTCCAGGAACAAAGCGATATTAGAACAGGAAATATTGGAAGTTGTCAGTTCTCGACATCACGCACACATTGATAGAATCTGCCTATACGTGAACCCTTTCCGCAAACCGCCATTGCGGGAAAAACCGCACAAAATCAAGGCACTGATCCTTTAATTTTGAAGTAAGCGTTAAGAACAATTGTCAAAATGGCGGAGAAAAAACTTTAAAAAGCAAATAGGTAGAAAAGTCGTAAATTTTATAATGACAGATGTGGTGAACGAAAACTACAGGGCAACTTTTAATGCAAGTACCTACCTTGACTTGGGATGATCTGTCAACTGTCAGGTACCTGAATTGTCCAATCCAAAATGTGGGAACAGAAGTTTGTGCAAAACGTCAACTAGATTTATCTTGACTAGGTATACGAACGCGTTAACTAAGTAAGTTGAGTTGTTGTTGTAAACTTTTGGTTTATGTTTGAATTTTGACACTTCAAAATGTCAACTGAGTATACAGGCAGGATTTTCTTAACTTGGTTTGTCGGCTACCCTTCCATAAATGTCAACTGCAAAAACTTATCACGTGACTAATTTGGGCCAATTAAAACTCAAACACATCTAGTCAGTCAGCTGTCAGAATTACTAAACTAGATATCCGAACGTCCCCATTTTTTAAATTCTAAAAATTAGTGTTGAGTGAAAATAAACTCTAAAAAAATAAACGTCAAAATATTGCGATCCACATTATCGGCTGATCCCCCAGCGGATGGAATCGTTTTTATTGCCGTTAGTAGGTATCCATCACAAGACAACGGCAACCCATGTTAGAAAACATACATAAACAAAGAACAAGAACAATGAAACAGAAACCATTGAAAATGATCGTGCGACAGCGTGGTAACTAGAGACGGAACGCTCAGACAGCAGAACGTCACCCAACGCCTACGAGATAAATCCAAAACAAAGGTCAATGGCATCGCAGCGCCCAAGAAAACTATCAACAGTCGACACAATAGCAACAGCAATTGGGAATTTTGCAGGAAAATGGCGCACTGTCGGTACAGATGACATTTGGCATTTGGGGAGGGCAAATAAAACCATATGGAACAGGTAAAGCGACGACCAACAGCAGATTTTGGCATTGTCCCAGATGCTTCATCCCACACAGAGCAACAGAGTAGGTGTACCCACCACAAGAACGACGACAGGCAAGGAGGAAAAAAAAACGGATTACCCCAACATGAGAAGATTAATGCAATTTGTCTGGAAAGTTTTGCATGTTGTGTGTCCTGCTTAGGAGAATGTGCGCAATATGACAATAAAAAAAATGGTATTAAGGACAGCAAAGCAGATTATCCGTGTGTGGTACTTACCATTTGCGATGAATAAACAAATCGTCGATGATAGAATGAGTATTAATCCACATCTTAGGGACATTATATTTTATAATCCACAAACGAGAGAAAAAAATCAAGAAACGAAAAAAAAAAATAGTCGGGAAGGACAAACAGGTTCCTTCTCCGGTGTGACTTCACCGACGACAATAATCCTTTATCGCTTGATGTTGACTGATGCTGTTGAACTTTCCTTTGTTATGAACCGAATAGAGCAAGGACAGCGAGATTGTGCGTATGTCCTGCCGCATATATTATAAACAAATTGTGTTGGAGGAAAACAATAAACAAAAAGAAAATAAAAGGCGAAAACTAATTATTTATGGTATTAACTTTTTCTCGCACGTTTGACCATTTTCCGCTGGATTTGACTGTCGCGCGCGTCAGCATTTGTCGCGTATAATTAATCTTTTCGAATTCTCATTTTTTTTTTTGTTTCTCCGTAACCGATTGACGTGGGGGATTTTGAAGGTTTGTTTTTTTTTTAAGTGTACGAATTACTTTTCTTTTTCTTTTGAAACACAGGGGGTCGTCAACAGGATGAGGAAAACCGAACACCGAACCGACCGAGACGAAAACCGTACCACCAATCACACACTTGTGTAGGTATATCCTTTCCAATCGTCAAAAATGTGTGCGCGATAGCGTATATTAGAATCTATCAGTCTTTCACACGGAGTGGTAAGTTGCCAGCACTGGAAGCGTCTTTGGAATGAAAATAATGGTTGCGGTTTGTTGTCTTTTTTTTCTTCTATTTCATTTTCGTTTTCTTTTGTTTCTCCTTAGCAGATGAATCATACAACAAAACTTTATACGTTTGCTCAACAGGAATAAACAAGTTTTAACTGAAACTACCTTCACCCCGATTCAAACGTCACACAAAATACAAAACAAACAAATTGAAGCTGGTTTCACATTTGCTCCATGGCCACTTTTCATATATTTGGAAAAACAAATTCACTTTGTGTAACAGAAAATAATTTAAATCAAAAATTAAAAAGGGAAAGAAAAATAGAAGAAAATAAACGGTATACAAATATTTTTTTGTAACTGGAACACACACGGGTAAAATACGAAAATTCAGAACAAGAAATAAAAAAAAGAGATCTTGGAAGATTCCAAGTTGTTGTGGAGAGATTAATACAGCTGCACGCGAATTATGTATGTGCACGCATTTATGGAAACACAAGAGATTTTCTTCTAAATAGAGACACTCACACACCGACACACCACACAGTTTAGGAATATTTTCGTTTTTTTTTTCTTCGTCGAAAGATTTTTCGTTTGCAACTTTCTGAAGCAAACGTATCACACACCGACACACCACACAGTTTAGGAATATTTTCGTTTTTTTTTTTCTTCGAGATTTTTCGTTTGCAACTTTCTGAAGCAAACGTATAACAGTTTTGCTTTAAATATTAGGAAACGCAACGAGCTTTGTAATTATTTTGAGCCAATCCGCATCATCGCACCATGGAGAGAGAAAAAAAAGGACAAAGACGCCGACTTTTACCGTACCGTCAGCGACACCGTAAAACACCACGAATTTTCCGACAAAACTGAGCAGTGGCTTTCTGCCGAGGAAAATTCTAAGCGGACTGGAATAAACTTATTAGATGGAGCATGGGAACTTGGAGGATGGTAAACTCACCACTGAAATTGGAGAGTAATTTCGATGGAATGGCATGAGTGGGAACGAGATGAACGATGTGTTGAATTTCCAGGGTGTGTTCAGATGTGGACTGTGTCCAGTTGGGGAATGACAGGTGACGAATGGTGTAGTCGTGGTGGAATTTTGTCGTTAAGTACTATAAGTAGTATATCGAAATTTAAATAGTAGCTTAGTTTCATTAATTTTAGGTTAAGTGGAATTCATTATTTCACAGTCGCACAGTTTGTCGCTGGTAAAATGTCAACACGTGCCTAATACAGTTTTCGGCCGAAAACGCAATAAGTGACGCGGAAAGTTCAAGTTAACTACCAAGTTCAAGTTGTGGTGGCCAATAAAACGCAACATAAAGTGTTGGATGCAACACATTTATCTGGAGTGAAGGGGGTAGCAGGAAAAAGGCACTTACTACTTGTTACTCGTTATTTCTCCTCGTTTTTTCTGCTATATTTGATGAGAAACTGAGAATTATAGTGAACCATTTGATTGAAATGTGCCCTGTTTTGTCCAGTGATGTATAACAGTATAACAGAGCTATACGCATTCCTAAACAGAACGCTGCTGCTGCAACCAACCAACAATTGTACATCCCTTTTCCACAATTTACGTCTTTTCTGCCGCACTCTGTAAGCCACTTGCAAATAAGACACGGCCTTCCATGTAAAATAAACAGAAAACACAAAATTTGTCCCGTTTTGTTATAAACAACTTTATTCATTTGTTTCCTCTGTATTGTCTTGCGAGCGTGATTATAAAAAAAAGCATAGGAAATAAAATTAAGAAAAAGGTTGACAGAGAAGATGACAGACATTACGGGCGTGAGAGGATAACAAACAAAATGTTTTTGTTGCTGAGTTTTACTTTCAAATCGGTTCCACGATGCTGGTCAATAATGTAAGTAGTATAAAGCAAACAATTCTAACAAAATTCTCTGGGAAAACTATAAATTCAAGCATAATTCATGATAAATATTCCGCTGTTGGGTGGTGGATGGTGGCTGCTTTACCTCTTGATGCCCCAAGCGTTGTTGCTTGGCACTGGGACGCGTCTCTGTCCACTCTCACGCTGTACGACATCCATGATACTTTGTGCTGGCAACCAGGACTGAAAGTAAAAATAAATATCAGTAAAAATGCAGTGAGACTACTGCCGATCTGGCTCACCTTCTCCTTGTAAGCTGTTGCGACAACATTCCGATTGGGCTCGGCGTCGTAGGCGACGGACTCGACGCCAAACATTTCGCACATCTCGTGAACCAGCTGACGCTTTTCGCGGTTCATAATGGGAAACGAGTGACTGCGGGACTTTTGCCTGCTCTCCTTGGCCAGTTTGACGAGGTTGGTCAGAGAGTCGTGAATCGATCGCACCAGAGTCGGGTCCTTCTTCGCGTAGCCGCGTATGAAATCGGAATATTTGGTAAGTAGCTTCTGTGGCAGATCGGGATTACGGATTTGCAGGCCAATGGCGAGTCGTCGATTGCGCTCGAGCGTACGGCATTCATCGTTGCATTCAATCCTGCGGGGGAGACATGAAATTAAAAACGAACTAAAGTCCACAGATTCAAAACTCACGCTTTATTGTTGTTAATCTTGACAGTTCCCAGGATGTCGCTCAGTTCGACAGTGTTGCCGCGTGAAACCTCTGCCATTGAGGAGGCCAGCTGTGCGGTGGCAATTCGACGGTATTCACGAGCGAAATCGTAGCAAGCTCGTGTCTGCTTCCGATTGCCGCACTCACAAGTCACATCCACCTGAAACAAGAAAGAAATCATAGAATTCACTAAAAGACTATTCGAAGGAACTTACAATCTCCTTGCATGCAGTCTCGGGACAGTCTCCGTCATGACAGGCCGCCATGCACTTGTGGCCGCAGCCTGCGCGCACGGTGGTGCAGCTCTGCTTGCAGATCTCGCCGGCTGCCTGGCAGGGCCCTTCGTGGCACGGCTTGATGCATTTGTGACGGCCGCAGGTCAGCGGCTTATCGCAGGGCATGCCACAGCTGAAGCTCTCCTGGCTGCATGGAATGGTTTTGCGCTGCCCATGCTGTCCGAAGCACCATTTCGTAGTGAACATCATACACGGTGGACAGTTGGCGGCCGAATGGCAATTGTGCTGAACTGGATGCTCGCACGGATGTTGGCGAGAGCACGGCCGCTTGCAGGGTGGTTTCTTTGTGCCACATGGTACCGGTGGGTAGATCACCTCAGCGCCGCATTCGCAGTACAGCTCCTCAAAGGAGCTGCGATAGCATGGGGGACAATTGCCCCGATGACAGGGCTGGTCGCACTTGTGCTTGCCACACGAGAGAGTATAGTTGCAGGGCATCGGGCAGATGTGGTCAATGTCGATACAGCACTCCTGGCTGCACTTGTGCTTGCCACACGAACGTTTCTTTACGCAGCGCTTCTTGCAGCGTGCATCGTCGGCTCTGGTGGACAATTGTCGGCATTTTATCATCTGATCCATGTGTCCACACCTGCACTTGACGGCCGTTTGCTTGTTGCACGGCGGACAGTTGTTCAAGTGGCACTTGCTTGTGCAGTGATGGGGATGGGCGGCCTTGCCACATCGCAGTGTCTTGCTGCAGATGCCGTCGCAGACGGGAATCGGGTCCAGGCACGACTTTCTCTGTTCGAGGACCACCGGCATCTTTCCACACGGACACGAGGTGACTATCTCGGGGCTGAACTTGCACGGACGACATTCGCCAGCGTGACAGCAGTCTTTACACTTGTGATTTCCGCAGCTCAAGTCCTTGCCGCACGGCTTGCCACACGAATAGTTCTTCTTTTCGTGCGAGTCTCTTGTGCACGCAACCTGACGATCCTGCTTGCCGCAGTGGCACTTCTGATCGACCTTTTGATCACAGGGCTTGCACTTGCCCTCGTGACAGCTGTCTTCACACGAGTGCAGCTCGCAGTTGAGCAGCTTCTGGCACTTGGCATCACACTCGATGGACTCCTTTAGATAGCACTGCATGGTTTTGGTGGTCTTACCACAGCCGCATTCTCGTGTTACGTTCGCTTGACACGGGGGACAGGGTCCTGGATGACAGAGGAGGGTGCAGGCATGGGAGCATCCCTCGATGCGACCACAAACTTCTCCGCAGCTGTGTGCAATGTCGTTGCGATTCAGTTGGGGATTCTTTACAGTCCCACAGAAGCAGAAGTAGTCGCGTGGCACGTCCTTTTCAACGTTTTGACATGCGGGACAGCGCCAGCCGTCCTCAGATTTGGAGCTCGATGCCCACTTGATGATGCAGTTTAGATGGAGAATGTGGTAGCAATTGTGACAGGACCAGACCGGGTTGTGACTCTTGATTGGCTCCACGCAGACAAGACACTCTAAGCGACGTGCCTCGATCTCTCGGATGAGTTTTTCCCTCTGTGATAGTTTCTCGTTCTCCGGCTGCGGCTTCTTGGGCGATTTCTTCTCGGGCGAGTTGAGCGGACTGTCGTTGCCGTTCTCAATTGTGTATTTCTCCTCCCTGAAGGCATTCACACGATCGCGGTTCCTGTTCCAGTCATCCCTACGCTTGTTGCTGCGGTTGTTGTCGTACCGTTGATTTCGGTGATAGTCACGGCCATTCTGGCGCCGAGATGAGTTTGCGTTCGCAGCAGAACTACCCCTTGAGGTGGAGTCGCGATTTTTACCCGTGGCACCGGTGTAACGTTGTGGAGGCGATTTATTCAGAGTCGATTCGTAGTGATTTGAGCTTGATTGACTGCTCGATGGGCCACTCACTCCATTGCTGTTGGCATTCTGAACGTCAGCTGCGGTTTGTGTCTGAGCGGGTGCCACGTCATTCGGTTTACTCACAGCACTCTCGCCCAGCGACAAGTTGGAGAATCGGGGAACAAACTCAGCCGCGGTCGCATGAAGTGTCGAGTTGGAGTAGCTGTAGCTTGGCTGATGGTTATACCTCGACATTCCGCCATTACGTGCACTCCCATTGAAGTAGACTTCATCGACTGAATACTGCTGATCGTATCCAGATCCACCGTTGTAATGAAATGGATTTGTTGAGGTCGCTGGCGCCGCGTCAACTCCACCCGACCCACCGCCAATGATGTTGTGCTGCATCATGAATTGGTTGAAATTTACATAATTGTTGTTGTTGGTTGTAGCACTACTGTTGCTACCACTGCCACTAGCAGCATCGTGGTACCGATAGAACGTGTCGGACATTTTTCCTCTTTCGCACACAAAAATGATTTAGGATTTAAGGGAAACAAAGAATTAGCTCCTGTTCCGTTTTTTCTCCATCCACACGCGATGGAGCAACGAAACAAAAAGTGAAAATGAAATGAACTACCCAGAACAGCAGCAATCCCCACTGGCTCTCTGGCTTTTACGGCCTTGTAGGCCTTACGCCCGCTTGGTTGTGCTCAGGACCAGGTATTTGATTTCTTCAAGGTCTCACTTTGA
The DNA here is from genome assembly GCA_936431705.1 of Cheilosia pagana. NCBI lineage: Eukaryota > Metazoa > Arthropoda > Insecta > Diptera > Syrphidae > Cheilosia > Cheilosia pagana. The sequence goes on from OW386169.1 coordinate 3,664,946, forward strand.
TGAAATCTGCGAAGAAAAGGAAAAAAACCCAAAGATGCACAATTTTTTCTTCAACAAAATACAAATTGCAAAAAAAAAGAGAAATGTCAAATTGGAAGAATTTTTTTTGACGCGTGTATAACGAGGTTATGGGGCCGACGATGCCAATTTCACAATTTTCGCAAACAAAACTAACGAAAATTGTTTAAAATTTTACCACAAGAGTTAGTTTAATAGTTGGACTTTTAAATGAAATTACCTTATGTATAAAATATTTTACTTAAAATATGAATTTCAAGGGGCGAAAAAGGAAAACTAAAAAGACGAAAATACAGCCACTGAGTCTTATAGCGGAGTGAAGTGAGAAATGGTGGTGAAATCTCATTTATAACTGACGGTGGTGGTTAGCGACATCTGCATTTGAGGTGGAAAGACTTGTTGGATGATGAGCAAACCGATTGGAATGGAAGTCGGTTTTTTTCAAATTGGTTTACAGCCATGGGCTTTTGTAACAGAACGAGTCTGGAAAGATGGACACTATTTTTAGAGGAATGTCGTTGTTTGAAGCCATTTCTCTTGTTTTCTTGTGTATGTAACTTTTTTTAAACCGCGATGTACAATTTCGTGAAATGGAATATGTTTCATGGATTTCAAAATTATTTTTTAATCCTCCATACCTACTTCAAACTCCTTGAAATTAAGCCAACCTATATAAATACGACAAGCGTTTTAGCCGAAAAGTGTGCCGATTCACAAAATTATTAAATTCCAATTTCAAATCACTAAACTGTCAAAGCTAGAGGATAAATAAATTGCTCTTTGACAGTTCGTCAAGCAAAATTTTGACAAATCATGTCAACGGCGCTGCTAAATTGTAGCAAAAGCAGTTTTGGAAAAGGGATGTCCTCGCTGCTGGCAATTGTATTGAGTTGTTGGTCTCAGTCTTGTATTTATATCGAATTCTCGTTCCACACATCTGTCATGGAAGTCTTAAATACTGAGCAAATTCAAAAACTTAGTTGTCTTAAGTCGACTAAATTAATCTGGACTAACCTGAACACAAGAACTAGATTGGTCGGGAACGTCACTTCTCCTAAGTCAGCCACGTATGCGAACTGTCAACTTAATACTTAGTCACGAATGTCTTGAGTCTTGACTAGATTCGTCGGCTACCCCTCCATAAATGTCAACTGAAACAGCTGTCCAAGTGACCGATGTATGCCAATCAAAACTGAGGTACATCAAGTCAGTCAGCTGTCAGATTTACTAAACTAGATACTTGAACGTCCCCACTAATAGCTGCATACGTGTATGATCTGTCATATGATCACCGACGCCGAACATTATACTTGCCATGATTCATACTTCAGCTTTGCCGCAGCATATGCCACGTTTTATTCAATTTGAGGGTAAATTTCCATGTGCAGTATTGTTGACAGTGTTGTCAAATGTAAGGCGCTTCGCATTGTATCCTCCTAGATTGGCTCTTTCTTTAGATTTGCGGTTATTCAAATGTTTTGGATGTCAGTTTCACTTTGAGAAAAGATCCTAGAAAGGGTGAGTACTGAGTAATTCAGCTTTTCATTTTGTATTGTTAAATTTATAGCAACAAGCTGTGTTCCTCCAAATTTTTGACATGATTCCTGTCATCCTTGTAATGCACTTTCGTAGCTAAGCGTTACTTTTCAACCAACTTTTAACTTAGGTTTAAGCTTATGCCAACAAAAAATAGAACAAACATTTAGCTGTCACGATTACTCGTGTCGAATCCTGTCAGCTGTCACTTAAAAACTGCGTCGGATTTCACAATAACCCTTTACGCCATATTCCGTCTATTAACCTTGTTTTCGAACAAAATTCCATTTATGACCGCCGATTGTGACTCAAAACTTCGTGTAAGTCAAATTGTTTACGACTATGCTGTCACTTGGCCATATACAAAATGCCCTCGGTAACACATTTCATTAGTCAATATATATATAGGATCGCCATGCGATTATTCCCTGCTAATTAATTACAAACTCTTTCCTAGCCACATTTTTCGAACTCGCCGTCAAAAACGCCATACGCCGATCATGCAGCAGTAATAAATTTCGTCACCACATTTTAGAAATCACTAGTTTTCGTTATAGTCTAGCTCTGACGGACATCTTGTGCGCCATAACCTCGCGATATAGTTAATAATTTCATTTCGTCTAAATTTAGACACTCTTAGGTTGAATTTTTTATTATTCTCCAATTAACACCACATCTGAAGCTCTGATCACAATTCGATCACACCATTAATTAGTAAGGTGCTTACTACTTCGATTTGGTTAAAACAATGTGCGACGACCGACCAGAGACTTTTGGCAGCACCTTTTCACACTCAGTTACTAAGTGTAAGCAATAAAAGCTTTGCTTTGGTTTCGACCTGCTCCCAAATGAACTAGAAATAAACAATTTCATTAGATTGACAGTGAAACCTGCTTTCAACACGTTTGCATGGGTTCGAGTCAGTTTAAGGCAGGGTTACTAAGGTTTTCCATGGTTAAAAATTTCGATTTCCATCGCATGGTCGTGTTTCTGTCATTATTAGCCGTGAAATGCGATTGCAACAAATGAAAGTGATTTTGATACAAAAAAATTGTTTAATAAATACTCATTTTCATATTTACAATTTACACAAGCATAAAACTATTCAAAATTACATATTAGATCACAAATGTCATCACCGGAGTCTCATCGTACAAGATTCGAGAGACATAAACTTGGTTGACAGCGCTAACACTGGAAGGGTATTTGTGACATTACCATTCGCGAGGTGACAGGTACCGCCATGGCTGGTGGCAGGGGCGCTGAGATGACAGGATACTGCACTGGCAAGAATTGACACTTTTTGGCATGTGTCCGCATGTTGCTCGATTGTGTAAAGGCCTGATTGCAATTCGGATGTGGACAGACATAGGGCTTACAGCCAGTGTGATAGTTGAGATGGGTTTTCAGATGGTGCTTCTTGGTGAAGGCCTTCGGGCAGATTGGGCAGTTGAACGGTTTTATTCCTACGAAAATGATGAATCAATAGATTTATTATTATTTCCTTTTTGCGTTTGTGTTGAACTTACCTGAATGCAATCGATGGTGAAGTGTCATATTGCTGCGATCTGCAAAAGACTTTCCGCAAACTGAACATTGGTAGGGTTTTTCGCCGCTATGCGTTCGCATGTGTTGTTTCAGGAGCATTTTGCGTGAGAATCGCTTACCGCACTCGGAGCACTTGTGCGGCTTAACACCCGTGTGGATGCGCACGTGCATGTTGAAGGCAACTCTTTGGTTGAACGATTTTGGGCAGTAGGGGCATTCGTATTCCTTTTTGTTTCTGAAGGGAAGAGATGGTTTTAAAATATCATAAAAAATGGTATTGGTGAGGTTAGGAATAACTAATTGGGCCTGACAGTATTTTGACAGCATTTGTCAAACTTTCTATTGCTTGACATTGGGGACGTTCTAGCTTAGTAAGTCTGACAGCTGACTGACTTGATGTATCTCAGCTTTGATTGGCCTGATCAGTCACATGTGCAGCAGACATTTATGAAGGTGTAGCCGATGAATTTAGTCAAGAAATTCGTGACTGAGTACAAAGTTGACAGTTCGCATATGTGACTGACGTAGGAAAAGTGTCGCTCCCGACCAATCTAGTTTTTGCGCTCAGGTTATATCTATTCGAGACCAATTGTCGACTTATGATAAAGTTTTATGAGCCCAATTATAGCTAATTCGGCATGACAGTATTTTGACTTTGACAGCATTTGTCAGTTTTTTGATTGATCGACATTGATCCCGTGATCAGGTCTGCGTTTACAGAGCGGCTGTCACTATAATTAGTTTCCAAATGAAATGACAGATTCCATAGGTAAAACTGACAACAGCATCAAGAACAGAAAAATAAAAATGGCGGTCGAAAATGTTAAAATTTAAAGCGAGTAATTTTTCTTATTAATTTGTTTGTTTTCAAATTTATTTCGAATTGTATTTGTGTAGTTTGACAGAACTTCTGGTAGATTTTCGTTCATTTGTGACAGTAAACGAATCCCGCAAAATGTCATTATGGTTGAGCCTTAAGTCTGAAAGCTGGTTTATCCCGACTTGTCTTAAGGTCTAGCTTTTCTCAACTATTTGTGTAAGTTTTATAATTTTATGGCGGCTAACTTGTGAAGCTTAGTTTGACTTTCTGTTGTTTGTCGAAGAAATATAGATATTTATTAAACTTACCGATGGATTTTCATATGGCTGCTCAGATATCCTTTATCGTTGAAAGTCTTTCCACACTCTGGACACTCGGCTGCGAATTCCTTCGTCCCTCGGTGAACTGACAAGTGGTATTTGTAGTTTCTCAATTGAGAAAATCCCTTGCCGCAGTCAAGGCACTCGTATCGTGGAGATTTGTGAGTCTTCTCATGCGACTGTAAGTAAATGGTTGCAAGTTTAAAAGGTGAACACTTTCAAATAAGGAAAGTAAAAATTTTGAAGCTCCGCACGTTCCAAAGTTTAAGTCATTCAAATATTTATTCAAACTTTTGCTATAAATAAATTGAACTTTAAATGAAGGTTTAAAAAGACGAGACTGATCTTATAGCCCAAGGGGTCTGAAAGGTCTTTCGTAACAATATACGTTCGTTTCAGACACCTTTATCAAGTCAATTTTGCTAACTATTGCTGCAATGAAACCCGAGCTTACAAGTGTTTTTCTAAAATTTGAATTCTTATTTTTGAATAGTGAAAAAAACGCCGATAAAAACGCTGCATTGAAAAAAAAACTCGGACAAGACAAAACCGTATTCTGCGTCTGCCTCGAGGGCAAATAAATTCACTTTCGCTGTCAAAATTAAAAATACGAGGAACTTTGGTTTTTCCAACATCAAAAACGGTTGGTTTTTTTTTTTTTTTTAGTTTTGACAGTGCTAAGCGATACATGTACTTTTGCGCAGCAGTTTTTTGCGAAATTTTGTAGAATTTTCGGAATATTTATAAAAGCAATCTTGAGATTTAACTTTAAGCCTCTACCTTTAACCGAATATTTATTAATTTTTGGATTCAATGTCCCTTAGCGACTTCCAAGTACAAAAAATGTCTTTAAACCTATATGAAAAGAATGTATATTCAAAAATCATTTCAAGCCCCCATCCTACAACAACGCCCAACCACCTACCGACGGCAATTCGCCCCACCAACAAATAAATCTCACACCCACCTGCAACGTGTCGGCACAGCCAAAGACCTTCTCACAAATCGTGCACTTAAAGCTGGTCTCATCCTCGGCATCCTTGTTGGGTGCACTCTGTCCTTTTAGCGACAATTTTCCAGCCGTCCCCGCCTCACCATGCACATTCACCGTAACCGAATTCACCAGTAAATTCTCCACAAATTCCGACGAATTCACAAACTGCGCCGCCGCAGCAGCTCCAAACCAAACATTAGCCGCCCCCGCCGCATCCTTGTACAAAGGATATTTGGGAAAATTCAAATTCTTATAAAACATCTCACAATCATTGCAACTCTGCACACTTGTCGCATTTAAAAATTTACAAACACGCGGACGAATCACTTCACCATTGCAGCCAGGACGATGAGATGATGAAAAATTCAACGCATGATTCACAAAAGGATTCATCATATTCGGGAAATACGAAAACTTTCCATAATCGTTGTGCGGGAAATTCGAAAATCCACGAACACTTCCGGTTTTAGACAGATCCAAAATGTCAGCCGACGACGCGTTATCCTTACGATCCTCGTCACCCAAAATCCGATTGATGCTAAAGTCCGTTATCCTTTTATATTCCGTGGCTGTATCCAACCCCTGCACCCGTTGCAAAATCACATGTTTCAGACCCATTCGCACGTCAGTCATTCTCCAGCAAAATTCAAAAATTTGCAAAACGATTTTTAGCCGAGTTTCGTTTATCAGCAAAAGCGGCTGCTTCCTCGCACCACACCTGTCTCGATCGAAGTCAAAATCTTAAATGATTGTTGTTGACACGGACACCGGAGTGATGTCGGTGGTTGGTTGGTTGGTTGGTGGTTGATCGCCCCAAACTCGCACATCACAGTGACACTCAACAGATCATTCTCACCGTTCGGACTGTCATAAAAACAAAACAAAAAAACCAACAGAAAACGAGTAAAAAACTGAGTAAAACAACGCCCCGCATCGTCCGCAGGGGTCCCGCACCTATATCCACACTCCATTACTACCGTATTATGTGGAAGCTGTGTGCTCGGTGTGATTCGATCTTGTCAACAGCAACAGGGCAGCTTAACACAGCAGCTCTACACCGATTCCGATGCTGGCAGTGGTGGTTGATGGCTGTTGGCTGATGGGTATACTATGCGACGCAGGGTTTTATTGCTCTGTTATCACAGATACCACACACAGGTGCGCTGGAATGGGCAATGGTCAGTCGGTGAGTGTGTTGCTGATGGCGATGCGTATAGCTACGAATGTGAGCTATACCGAAACCCATACAGATACGAGATGCTGCGCCGAGGTATGGGATGCAGTATAATCTTTTTCGTGGATTAACAAAGTACAAACTGAGATTGAAACTACGCATATAGGGTCGAGGGGAGGGCTGCGGTAATTAATGAGGGCAATAAAAATCTCCTCGTTTAAAATAAACAAATCATTTGTACTTGGGAGTTTTGCTTTGATGAGCGATGAGTGCGCGGTGGGCAGTTCCGCTGTTGGTGGGAATTTTAAGGGGTGCTTAAGGGATGTACGATTGTTATCCTTGGTTTTATGAGTTGATAACGATTTGTGGGAAATATTACTCGGTATAATTATTTATGAAGGAATATTTTCATGCATGTCTCTTAAAAAAGAATCCTTGTAAGGCTTGCAGATGCACAGCGAATGAAATGTCAACTCTATCGTCATAAAATGTCATAAAACTGTGCAAAGACTGTAGAATGTGGGAGAAATGAAGCGAGTTTTAAGATTGCGCCCCAAAGTAGGCTTAATTATTTGTCCAAAGGCAAAACTTGACAGTTTGGCTAAGAAAAAAGCTGACCAATGGTAGAACTTGATAAGTGGTAAATGGATTTCTGAGTTTCATAGAGTTTTTCGGTTGCCAGGACTTTAGGAGCCTCCACCAACAAGTTTTACTTCCTCAACTGTGCCACCCTGTTACGTATGTTCATCAAACGTCCATTTCTTTGCTTGCATAAACCCACTTTCCAACAACGCTCCCTCCAATTGGACAAACTTCAGTTCTAGCCTACAGTCGTTCCCCAGTCGCGATTCAGAATCAACTCACAATCGCATAGCATCAGTAGCAGTCTCAAATAACGAGTCGAATAAATAATCCATAACCACCGGTATGGCTGGCAGCGCGCAGATTTGTCCACACAACCTTTTCTCATATAAAAGATCCATCTGAGTTGGAAATTTATAACCAAAATACTCGGTGGCGGCATGTGCGCATGCGGGACTCTCAATACGAACGATGTGCTGATGTGAAACATGCCTCGCCGCGCGTATACCCCAAAAAGCCCGATCCCATGGTGCGTTCGGAAAGCTTCTTCTCCAAGGCACAAGATTTACCTTTTATTTAGATTTTAATTGCTTTATAAACTGCCAGCAATTAATATTCCCCCTCTGGCGAGTTATCTGACAAAAATTTTAATCATTCCCCCAGCGAGTAGAGTCGCATCTCTTAGATGCGACGCAGAGATACCGAATTGATACCGGTGCTTGGTCACATTAATATTGGCTTCTTCAGTTCTCGCTTCTCGGACGCGATCTTGTTACTTGTGTGTGCTGTGGCCTGGATCGGTCTCTCTTTTCGCAGAACGCTCTTTCACCAGAAATCCACGTTTAATCATGTGAATAATGATTATTGGTGCGTTAATGGTTTGTTTTACATATTCCTTTTGAGTGCCGCAAAAGCTTGCCGAAGTCGAACAAAGGCGACTTTTGTTTTTCGAAAATCAATTCCATTCTGAAGAGTTGGCTACCAAACCCGCCAGGGAGATTCTAATCCGGCCGCTCGGATTTTATTTCACACTCTTAATTGCATGGCTAGGGTGGCCGAAATCAATCATTTCTCTGGACGAGGTGAATGGAGGGCGCGCCGAACGGTAAGTTCAGTATGGCGGCCTTATCGTTCAATCGCAAAAGTTTAATTACATATTTATTTATTTTTTGGTCGCTGTTGTTTCTTGTTTCGTTAAGAAGAGAGAGACACGACAAAATGCGGAGAATAACTATTAAAATGAACACAAAACTAAAAGTTTTCTATCTCGGGTAAATGTTAAAAGTGTGTTTGGTGTATGTTTAGTGGAGATTTTTATGCAAATTTGTATGATTTGTTTGGGGGGGTTATGTTTTTTTTTTCTCTGTTTTTTTGTGTGTTCAAATTCAACTACTTTGAGCTGGATTGGACTGTGTTGAAGCGACCGTTTTTTGAATGTCCAAAGTGGCTGGATGGGGTTTTTTGCTCGCATAATTTTAGTAGTAGGTTAGTTTGAGTAGGGTGCGAGTTCGTCACAAGGACCAGGCACCATATTGGGCCCTTCGCAATCCCTATAGGAACCTTCCAAATTTCCTTCTCTTCCGAGATATAGCCTGACATTCGCACAGAATATGAGTAACATCCTCTGCGACATGTAAGTGCTCACAATACCTACATGCATCCGTATTTATTAAGGCTAATCTCCTGGTATGTTTCCTCGAAAGGCAATGCCCCGATGGTATACCTATTGTCAGTCTTAACTTTGATCTACTTAGATTTAACAATTCTAGAGATTTTTTTCTATCTAACTTTGGCCGGAGGGCCTTTGAGACTCTGTACCCTTCTATATGTGACCATCTGTTCCTGGTATTCTCAAGAATCATTCTTTTAGCCACGGCCAATGGTGCTCTTATGCATTCGATTGTATAATTCTGTGGAAGCTCAACTCCGTTCTTGGCCAGACCGTCGGCCATTTCGTTGCCCTCAATATCACAGTGTCCATCAGGCACCCAACACATGACATGGTTCTGCAAGCATAATGCTCTGAGTTCAGTTCAGTTGATGACGTAAGACTCTAGCGTCTCTAGCGCAGCCTGACTGTCAATGGAGATGGTGATATTCTTGTTGGATATTGATCGCATTTCAAGTAGTTCCGCAGCTTTGAGTATGACCAAAATGCTTCCTCTAAAACAATTTAGTTTAATTAAAATAGTAAACAGTTGTAAGGTAGGCTGTATGATATAAAATGATATAATTTTTATTCCTAGTCCGACCCAAAAAAGATTTACGCAAAGTTCTGTTATTTCCCTCTTACCTCAAATGTCGACGAAAAGGAAGCAACGCGAATGAAACAACTTGACACACACAAAGAGACCACTGCTGCATGACTACTGACAGTGGTATCCACTGAAGAAAAATTGTGGACAAGATGTTTTGAATAATTGTTTTGAACATTCCTCAGTTTCAGGACAACGCAGGGGTATGTTTTATATTTTAAACGATTCAAGGGAAAATTTACTAAATTTGCCTATTAACTTATTTTTCAATCCGATAAGCCATTACTGAGTTGGGTCGGTTTAAATAGAATTTTCCTTACATATATCCGGTTATATCCCGGGATAAAAAGTATCCTAAGTCCCGACCCAGAACATAAGCTATCACTATGCCAAGTTTCATCAAAATCCGTCCAGTAGTTTCTGTGTGATGCGTGGTCAGGCATTTTTTATTCCACAGTTTTATTATATGTAGAGAAGAAGAGAAGAAGAGAAGAGAAGGGATATCGCTTTCATTCTTATAAATATTTCAAAAACCAGCAAGCATTTTTAATACTTATTTATTAAATGTACGTGAAAAACAAGACAAACGTTTTTTACGTCACTTCGTTCTACTTCATTTAAGACTTTCTGCTCCATTCAAAAGCTGAGCGAGGTGGCGCTGCAGTCCGGGGTGGAAATGAGTCTTAACCAATACGCCTCTTCATTTACGCGCTTCAAGTTGCGCATCTCAAAAATCTTCCTCTACTCTGCGTTGTCCCACTGGCTTCGAATCGAAGACTCTTCGGGCCGGAGGGTTGGTGTCCTTTCGCTCCTTGTTTCCTTTAACCATTTTAGACAACTGATACGTACTTTTCTGAGCCAGTTAGATGTCGCTTTACAGCACCATCAAAGCAAACGGGACCGAAAATCACTAGATAAATTTTGCTTTTAAAGCTACCAAGGAGATCTTCATCGGCTTTTTCCAACGTCCATTATATATAGAGTCACCTTAGTCTTTTTCCAAAAAGGCCTTGCTTGTCAATTGCCTTCTTAAGTAACATCGATTGACAAGTTTAATTCTTCGATTGATTTCAGCTGTGATGTCCTTTTCAGGGTTAACAGCAGAGTCGAGGTAGACAAAGTCCCTAAAAACCTCAAAGCAGAGCTACAGAAACTCCAAAAAATCAATATTATTCGATCAAGCGCTTTGTAGGTGAACGCGCACCTCGAAAGCACATACAAATAGGGAAAATATGTCGTTCATTCTGTTGGAGTGGAACGAGAAAAAATATGCGCTGTCGATCAACAGTTGATTGTGCGATAAGCTACGTGATGGTAAAGGAAATCCGCAGATAGAAAGTATAGCACTTGAGGCATAGCCAGGACACATTTGATGAAACCAAATGAGAGAAGGTGGCTGAAAGACTAGTACGGACGTACGTTGGGAGCTCTACCTACAGACTCTTTTGTATTTTATACAACAAACACCATTCTACTGGGACTACGACGAGTACTGCTGTCGAAATATTAATTATTCTGACTACTTCTATTTTGAATCATATCCTATTCGTCCTTTACATCCATTTCATATAGCCCACCTACAGCACACGATCAATAATAATTCATTGGCGCCCCATTCCATTTTATTCAAAAAATTCCTTCACCCATCCGCCATCCCTAATAGCGCTAGGTACCTTTTAAAAAAATGTCCTCGCACACTCATGAGGCATTTTGATTAAAATAATTACACGCGGACATCCTTCCAAACTAATGGATCATCAACCACGCCATTAATAATAATAATTATCATTATTACCGCTGAACAAATACCAACCGGAGATCCTCCTTCCAAACGCATCCTTCATGCTGTGAAACATCCCCGCGCGCACAGTCGGCGGTGACGTGACCATAAATATCCCCAATTAACCACCGAACAGTTACAAATCGCCACTAATTGACAGAGGAAGGCCGTGCCAACGACAAAACGCGACTACCACAACAAGAGTCGAGCCGCGCCGCGCACGTATACAATAAACATTGCGCCTCGCACGTGACCACCAGAGTCACAACCCACAACCGGCCGCCAGTGTGAGTGCTTCCTCTAAAACAAGTTCCTTTTCGTTTTGCCAACAGACGACAATATGGCACTAAACACAAATCGAACTTGACGCAAGCGTGTTGTACGTTCGTACATGCTACCGATCGCCGCTAATTGCTTACATCCCACGGGAAGAGGAAGCAATCAGGGAATTCCTTGGCATGGTTCTTCTTTTGATTCTATTTTATTTACACCATCAACGAGGGTATAAGAAATAACGTGCCTCGGCTCTTGGAATGTAAAGATTGCCTTTAAATAGGTCGATCGATGCACAGCATACTCGCACTCGTAGTTTGTGTCGTAATCGCAGACGCATTGATGTGGAGACGGTATGCGAATGAGCGTATTTCTTTTTTGTACAATGTTGTGATCAAAATTATGAAATTAGCACCTGTTGAGTGGCACTTGTAGTTTTTTTTCTCCTTTTTTTTTGACAGATAACAATGGGTAACGCGACTGTCAATAAAAATTTGGAGAATCTTAAAGTTTCTATACCTCTGTTTATAACTTTGCTAACAAATGAAAGATGCTACAAGGTATTTCATCATCAGGTTTGTTTTTTATTTTACAATTTTACTATTTTTGTGTAAATGTATTTTGATTGTGAAGTTTGCAGGTTATATTGAAGAGAACCTCGGCGTTTATTGTCAGAAATTATATAGAAACGTCAAAGATGTACCGCTTTCTTGTTATGCTTGTGTCAGAAAGAAAAGTCATAAATGACGCATGGTCGATTGGAGGTTCAATTAATTATTAACGAAAGTCAAAGTACAGCGTTAAATAAGCACTGGGGGTTTAGGTCTAGCGTGGTTTGACTTGGTCATAAAATGTTTGGGGGAAATTTGGAGATAGCACTTGATTGTCATCCTGTTACTGAGTGAAATGTTCACTATTGGATGGAAGTCTTTTGAACTCTATTTAGATGTTTTTTTATTGGTAGACACTTTTTTAGGTTAGAAGTGAGATCGATTTTTTAAAGCTCATATATGCGAGCATTGTCAAAAAATATCGCTGTCTATTCTGGTGTCCCGCAAGGTAGCCACATTGGGCCATATAGATTTATGTCATCTTGTTTTTTCCCATTTGCGACTGACTGTGAGTCGTCAGATAACCGGAGAGATCTAGTTCTAGGCGAAGCTAAGTGCCTCATCGGGTTTTATCCACAAATCCACCTTAAACTAAGAATATAAAAATCTGCACAACGACAAAAAATCTATTACATAATCTATTTTCTAAGCTATGCAACGCTACAAGGTCAATCTGTCAGTTAAAACGCAATTATTCCAGTCCAACTATGTGTACCCAGGGACAAATTAATTCTTTTATGTGTTTTGATTGATACCGAGCGAATGGATGTTTTATTCAAATGCATAATGTGAATACGACTTTCACATATAGATAGCCGAAATAGTTCTTTCAAGGACATCTGCAATGAATCCAATCCAATGAATGTGCGAGAATAGCGCGGGTGGCAACTGGCAACATATGCGAGCAAATCTCCACAATCAAATTGCATAATGTTCCATCATTTGCATAAGTATCCAGTTGGTTTGGATAACTACATATATTGCAACTGGATGCGATTCTATCGTGCGAATTCTATTGATTCAATTTTAAAATGCGACGTTTAAAGAAAGACTGCAGACATGTTTGGAATTTATCTTGCAATGCCCTATATTCATTCAAAATGGGGGAGCTGGATACAGCCTTTGCAAAAAAAACTGAATTAAAGAACTAAAAGAGTCGCTGAATGCTGCCGTAGTTTCTTCTGTCAAATTGGTTGCCGTTTCGCTGAAAATTTAAGTTCAATGGAAGCCGAGCGACTGGGAAAACTGCTGTAAGCAAAATGGGGACTTTCAAGTATCTAGTTTAGTAAATCTGACAGTTGACTGACTTGATGTATCTCAGTTTTGATTGGCCTAGATCGGTCACATGGGCAGCTGTGTCAGTTGACGTTTATGGAGGGATAGCCGACGAATCTAGTCAAGAAATTCGTGACTGAGTACTAAGTTGACAGTTCGCATATGTGGCTGACGTAGGAAAAGTGACGTTTTCTGCAAATCTAGTTTTTGCGTTCAGGTTACATCTATTCCAGACCAATCTAGTCGACTTAAGACAACTGCCCACTGAAACTACGACAGATTGTGTTGTTTTGGTTAAGTGCAAAGTTTGTCTGTTATTCTAGGACTCTTCTGTATCAGTTTTAAACTCTGACATATCCATCACAAAGGGCCATCTTTACCTACTCTTTTTTGTATTCCAAATAATAGGTAGCAACTCTCCAAAACGTTAACTGTCCCATTTCCTTCTAAGAGTTGACAGGTTTTGCCTCAAAGTCAACATACCCTACATGCACCACTGCCAAGGTCAAAATACTTTAACTGATTGATTACGCTGCGCCACCCCACATCTAGAGAGTATTATAGCTAATGGCAGCAATACAAAGTCAAAACCAGAAGCTTGAAACTGAACTTTACGACTCTATCCCCAAATGGATTGTGATTTCCGGTTTTGCATAGCACCGATCAAATATTACCTCTCTTCGGCTTCCATGTTCCATTATATCAACCATGTTCATCCGCATCGTGCGCTCCTCTTAATTCAGTAGCAATGTTCGACTTAAAAGGACTCATTAATCTCAGCGTTAGCCCCCCAAACGATAATATCTGCTACAGCATTCCTCTTACTGGTTGTGACCTAAAACTTTGACATTTCGCACAAAACTCCCCACGGAGCGTATTGGTGTGGCGCAAAAGAATTCCCAAAATCCGCCATTAAAATGATTAATTTGCATCAGCCAGGTCGTTGATATGCGTGACATGCAACAGGTAACCTATCCTGCAACTATAGTCCTTTTAATTGCCCATAAATGGACGCCTGTTTGGAGTTTGAATTTTGACAGACCCTCCAACAATCACCTGTTTGGGGCATTACGTTCTATACTTGTTGGGTTGAATGTTGTTATGGTGTTTTTGGCCAACGACGGCGACGAAGACGACTGCACAAAGCAGGTGAATAAACATTTTAAATGACTTTTTAACGCGCGATGTGTTTTGTGAAATTTTCACCTTTCGAACTACCACACCAGATCTGAGAGTAGCATCATTCCGAGCTCTGTGTGTGTTTAAATGTGTGTCTGTGTGTATATGGGTGTGCGACTTTGGGGTGTAATTTATGGCTAACAACGTTTCGACCTCAAATAACGCCCAAAAAGTGCTGTTTTCCAGTACACCACTCTCTGTGACTGGTGTGAATGTGTTTTTCATTCTGCGAAATTTTTTATTTTTTTTCGTTGGTTTTGTTGGACCATAAATACATTTTTGTTGCGGTCAAGTTGTAGGTAATTTATTTTGTTGGTGAAAATTAAATTTCTGCGAGATTAATCTGGTATACTCTAATGGCTGTTCAGCTTGCACAGTTGTTATGGCTGACATCCGTTATAATGGGATTTTGGGCTGGTTATTTCTGTTGTTACTTGTCGCGCCAGATGAAGAAATTTTACGAATCGTTTTGGCTAATTAAAAATAAACAAGAGCCGCGCACCCGAAGGCAGCAAACATTTTCGGACAGTGAACTACTTTTTGTCGAAAGGGGATTTAGCTAGTTCAAGAATTTGGAACTTGAGCTGCAGAATTGGTCGTCCATTTCATAAAAGTTGACAATTATTTGGCCTGCAATATTAGATATTGTTGGGTGAGTAATGCGAAGTAGTCGCTGAACACATCCAGTTCCACAATCGATCCACATTCTACGCCTACAGTCCACAAGATGGCTGTAAGCTTCTTTTTGTTTTTCCGTCTGTCACTCTTGACTTTTAACCTCACTGCATTACTTCAAATAAAGCATTATTATAAATCGAACGGAATCCGGTTTTTCCTTTAGCGCAACTCATCAGATATGTTCCTTTACTTTTAAAGAAAGGCATTTGACAGTTGCCTGTCTTTAAGTTTCGCCTCATTTTTGAGTAGAAAGTACTAAGATTCTCAGTCTCTTGCTCTCTCTATTGACAAGTGACATAATTGTCAGTATTTAACTGTCCTAATCCTAATCACTTTGTCAGATTTTGATAAACTTCTCCCCAATGGGAGCGTTCACATATCTAGCTTAGTTAGTCTGACAGCTGGCTGTTGCTGAGTCTCAGTGTTGATTGGCCTACATCGCTCACATGAACAGCTTTTTCAGGTGACGTTAATGCAGGAGTAGCCGTCAAATCTAATCCAGAAATTCGAGACTGAGTATTAAATTGACAGTTCGTATATGTGTCTGACGTAGGAAAAGTGACGTTAGCGATGAATCCAGTTTCTGCTTTCAAGGTACAGACCAATCTAATCAACTTAAGAAAAATAGGTTTTTTAATGTGCCAAATATGTAAATGTCAAATTTTGCCAACTGTCACAGTTATTTCAATAGGTGATGATTATCATTAAGACCTGTGTATCAAAAGGCCGTCCAACTGTGTTTGATTTAAAAATAAGTGTAGGTTTCAAGTTTTTCATTGTTTTTGTCAAATTTTGCCAACTGTCACACAGTTTTTGCAACACTTGACAGTTGAGAACTATTATTATGATCTTTTCTTTCCAAAGTCCGTATAACTGTATTTGATTTAAAAATAAGTGTAGGCATTCAAGTTACTTTAACAAAATGAAATGAATGGATTGAGTGACATATGTCAATTAAAAAAAATTAACAAAATGAAGTTGATAAGTAAAACAGACTGAAAGCAATGGACCCCATCAGCAAGCATCTTCGATTTGTAACCCAATTTGTCACTTTACCGTCAACAGCGTGGCCTATTCTCAATCTCCTGTCAAGATTCTAAGTTTTTAATGTCATATAAAAAAATGTTGACGGAAAATCCTTGACAGTTCTTGGGATATTCTTAAAAAGTTCTTTGGTCAAGCAATTTTTTTTTATAAATTGACGATTGCTGGGAATGTTTCACAATTTTTACATTATGAACTGTCACCTGTCAATTTTTATTAAATAGTGCCTTGCTTTATACCTTTATGCCATGCGTAAAAAGCTTGATTTCTTGTCTGTTTCTACAGTTGCCTCTTAAACAAAAGTTAGGAACTCGTTTTGAGGTTAAAAATCTTTCACTCCGCGCCCGGAACTTTTCTTTATCGCTCCGAGTTTCGATTTCGATTTCCTTCAATTAAAAGCAATCCTCTATGATTTGAAAAAGTTCTACAAATTCCAATGCCAGGGTCTTAGACTCTGACTTAACACCTTGCCCCAGTCTATATGAAATTTCTCTGTAAACGTATACCTAAATGCGAACAGAAAACATTACTTTAATATCGTTAAAACTGTTATTTCAAGCTTCAGTTAGAATTTCTCAAGCTTCACATTAGCCCAAATTCACCTGCTGCAAGCACTCATGTACATTCACCCAAAGTCTGAAACCTATGCTTGTCATGTCCACTCTAACACTTGGTCAGGTGCTTAGACTGGGTCATGTATAGGTCCCCCAACCGCGAGAGAAAACCCCAAATCCGTGTATCTTTTCTATTACAACTGCTAATTAGCATACGTGAGATGAGTCTGGATCTACACGCACACATCTCATCTAGAAGCCCGATGCACACTATATGCGCAATGAGATACATTTTTTTTCTGTTCAAAAACAGACACAAAAAAGTGTTTTATGGCCCGGTACTTACTCAAACATTAAAAGCCAAATGAAATATACGCATACGCTTCTTTTTAATTAATTTTTTATTTCCTTTTGGCCCCGCAGATCCCAGACCCATCGGTGTTGTTCACAAACGAAGAATGAACGTTAAGGCGCTGCCGGCCGACTGCGAATGTGTTAATTCGCTGTGCGATTGCGCAGCCGGATAACAAACCGACACTCTCCCAGTGTGTGATTGGCCAAATTGGTGTAGACAAAAAAAATGCACACAAATTTGTGTATATAGCTCCTCCCAATTAGGGGGTCCATTACCATTCGACTTGGGAGGGTGAACTCGGTGAGGTGAAACGATACCAATCACTAGAGCTGATCTCTAGGAATTTAATTTCCTAGAAGTAAACGTTAAAACCTAGACTGGGTGTTTTTAAATTTGTTAACGTTAATGGTACATTCCGTGGAATTAATTTGAATTGCACGGCTCCGAAAACAAAGCTTAAGTTTGGAAATAAAGCGTTGCTTTTATGGAGGCTTGCGTTGCATGGCGACCACCGTCAGAGGTCGAATGACAGGTGTTAGTTAATGCCCGGCTGTATACACAGAAGCTTATGGCCACTAACAAATGACAGATAAAACAGACGAAAACTGTAAAACCCGATACTTGTTGTAGATTTACGTTTCGGAGAATGAAACGTACCTATGCATACTTTCGTATATCGTTTTTATTGGGGTTAAATAACTAATGAAATGGGTTTCTGTAGTTTGTATATATATTTTTTATACGTTATTTTTAGATCGCGGTGTAGTGGGTACTATATATTTATGCTAGGAGCTGGCGTCATTTCGAACAGTTTGGATTTGTATTTTTTTTTTAATTGAAAGCTAGATAGCGCAGTGCTGATAAGTGGCAGAGTGAAGGCCGTGTTTGGAAGATTTTATGGTGAAATTTATAGGAAGTAATGTGTAAGGTTTTGGAATCAGTCTCGTTTTAGACAAGTGCCTTAGGTGGACGGTATGACTTCTTCTCGGTGGTGTGGTGTTTTCTGTAGGTGGATCTGTAGGATTCAAAAATCTGTCAATGACTGCAAGGAGGGAAAAATCATGAACCATTCCATGGAACTGCAGGTTCCATCGATTTTTATGACACGTCAGTTGGGGTGTAACTTTAGTAACAAAGACAGAATTCTACTTAAATGGTCTTTGAAAACATGAACGACCTTTGTATCGGAAAGTATTATTTATCTTCCTGTTAGTAGCATTATTCGAAGTCATCTCTAATCGTTGGAACTGCCTAAAAACTCCTAAAATTGCAACAAAAGCTGTCGGTATACAGGGCGAAAACAAAAGAGTTGAGTAGCGAACTGGAGAAGAGCACAGTTCCATGGGAGTGTGTCGAAAGTGAAATTTATCAGATCCATGATGGAATGAAAGCAAAATAGATGAAAATGGAAGTAGAAAAGGGACGAGCGACATTTGAAAGAAAAGAAAATTAGTAAATTTTAAACGACGTCAATTTTGTTGACAGATAAAGACTGCAATCCAGTTGAAGATAAAGTGAACCTCATCAGGGCCAAGGAATATCAATTCTCCTCCTCTCTGTTCTGTCAAAATTATATATAAAATATACCTACACATCCACCCTTATTTCTTTCAAGCTCCCAGTGCCACTAAACACTCCCCGGGGGATCCTATCAACAGTGCCACCGCATCAAAAACCCATTTCTACCAAGTCATCCCTTCATTCGTCATAATCCAATTGTTTACGGCAGCCGCACTCACTTGAACATGCCGTTTAACGTTTAATTGTAAAACTACATAAAGAAAAAGTCGAACCTACTGTCAACAACTTCCACGAAACAACCACAGCGCGTTCATATATTAATTACAATAATACCCTCGCACATGTCCGCACTAATGTGTCCACCACATATAATTGTGGCCATAATTACCTCTGGTGCATTTAAAAAAAAAATCCCATTCCTATGGGTCCACGGCACAGCCTCACCAAGTATATCGCTTTCCTATGAAATCCATTTCGCTCTTTTGGATTATTATTTCATATTCCTCTCAAAGACAATGTTGTCGTTCTCCCTCATAAGTCATCGCAGATTTAATTATCACCACATTACGAGCTACGAGGACTAATAGCCAGAGGGGTACCGCGTCTTTGCTTTTATTGCGCCCTTCTCTGCAGCAAACCGCTTGACTAAAGGAATTCCACAGAAGAAGAAAAGAATTCGAGAAAACATGCATCTAATCACCTACAGAGATCTGAAAGATCTCCACCTTTTCGTTTGGTCGTGTAAGTGCCTCTATTAGGCCTAGTTATAGAGCTGAATGACAGTAAAATGTCCTTTTAGTTTGATTGACATAAAAATGCGAGAAGTTTACCTTAAGACAATTATAACAATTTTTTAAAATGTCTCATTATGAAAAAAGACGGTCTTTCTTTTCTATTTAATTCATTTGTTGGAGCTGGGAAATAATTGGTTTCTTTTTACACACCGTCCGACTGGTAAGAAACAGGCCTATAGTTGATGCCTGTGGCATGCAGTGTGGTATTGTGTATAAATGTGTTGCACCAATGGCACTGTGATGTGCGATCTTTGGGGCGCTCTGGTTGGTGCACTAGCAGCGGGTATACGAATGCATTTGGTGCTGAACAAGTTGCACCCAATTGTGATTTTTTTTAGATCTGTTGCGCATTGGCGTTGGCTTAGAAAATATTTCAATAAGTAGGAGTGTTTTTATTTCTTTTTAATCATTTTTAATGTTCGCCTTAAATTGCACATCAAAGTACCTTGGTTTGGTGTGGAACACTTTGGCGCAGTGAGTTGGGAAAATCAAAGATGGGTACCAAAAATGATTGAAGAATAAACAATAGGTCTGTTCCTTTACTTTTAAATCTTACGACTTTTTACGAATTCTTACGCATTTCACTCAATTTTCGTTCCTCAACTGGAAAAATTCGTAAAAGAGAGCGGTTTCGCGAGAGCAAGATATTTCCCATCTTACTAGTTTTTACTCAACAAATTTCTTTGCGTAAGAATTGAAACAACTGTCAGTCGCCTGAAAATTGACAGCTGATTTGAATTTTTTGTTCTATTTGGCATTTGGGTGGAATATTCGCATCTGTCATTCTTCACAGGTTACGACAAAAGCGTTCCTTAACTTTTGCGTAAGTTTCCCTCGCTGAGAGAAAATTCATCCCCTCCGCTGTCATTTTGACAGTCTTTTCCATTTTTACTACAAAAGTAAAGGAACAAACCTAATAATGCAATTATCTCCAAGTTTGCAGCATTTAGGGTGGACAGTGGGACACTGAACTCGTTTTTAGAAAGGTGCATTCAGAGAACAGAAAACAGTTTATAGCACTAACTTCCCTCAGTTTCTATCTATTTTCGATTTCCCTTGCCAGTACACGAACCACCACCTTGCTTGTCAATAGAATGGGGACGTTCAAGTAGTTTAGTAAGTCGGACAGCTGACTGACTTGATGAACCTCAGTTTTGATTGGTCTAGATCAGTCACATGGGCAGCTGTGTCAGTTGACGTTTATGGAGGCGTAGCCGACAAATCTAGTCAAGAAATTCGTGACTAAGCACTAAGTTGACAGTTCGCATATGTGGCTGACGTAGGAAAAGTGACGTTCTCGACCAATCTAGTTTTTGCGTTCGGGTTACATCTACTCCAGACCAATCTAGTCGACTTAAGACAACTAAGTTTTTGAATGTACCCAGTTACCATTCATAAATTTGACGTTACTTTAGTTAATGGCCGCGTTCCTCTGCCCGCTAGACGTCTAGCAACAAATGTCTCGCAAAATGTTTAAAACGTTTCTTTGACTGGTAATTTGTTTTTTGTTTCTCCCAATGCTGCGGGTAGTTTTGCGCTAGATTGAGAAATTTCCCCGCAAGGAATATTTCACAAAAAGTGCTAGACGTCAAGCGCAAATGGTGAAATGTCAATTTTTTTCATCTAGCGGGCAGTGGAATGCGGCCAATAAATTTTTCGCAGCCTTTATAAATACGGTGGAGACAGTTTATACTTTCAAACATAAGTTTTGGACACATATGTCAAACTGATGCCAATTTAAACAAAGAAAAGAAAAAAACTCTTTCAAACAAACTTCTACCATTTGAATGACGAAAATCCTTGACACAAAACTCAGTATAAAATTGAATGGAATTTTTTATTTTGTTCGAAAACCACAAAAGCCAATTGCCGTCTTGAAGGCTAAGCGATATTCATTGGTTCAACGAAATAGAGCAGAACTGCATTATTCCACAATTCCAATGTCTAGTTTCCTCTTGTAGTTTATTTAATTACGGCAATTAACCAAAACATGACACAACAAAACAAATCTAGATGTTGAATGTCCAAGAGAGAAAACAAAATCCCAAATGATTACAAGATATATATCATTTGCATGCAATGCCTACGACAGATATCCAGTTATTCCAGTAAGGGAACAAAGCAAAGACCTTGAGATACGTATAGGTACCTTTAACCATTCTGAACTACGTACGTGCGCATTTGCGAAAAAAAAACAACACACAAAGTAAAACGAACATTCCCATCTCAAAGCTCATCTAGATCTTTCATTATTTTGCATTTCCATAGACCATCGTCATATTTCTCTCGTTAGTGGAATGTGGAACGTACCTCCAGAGTCCAATGCACCATTTTTCTATTAGCCTACGAGTAATTATAGTAAAAAATAATTAAAACGACAGTCAGCAGCGCATCAAATGTGCAATAAATTCTTAAACGCAATTTGTCATATGTCACACAACCTGCTGGGGCAACTTGGTCGGTGACGGAGATTGGGATGAGTAACGATTAGATGGCAATCTTGGAAATTTTAATACAGTTACGATTAAAAGGGATTTCTTTACGACTAGTTCACAAAGTGTATACAGGTACGGATGAGCTTGTTTTTAGCTGAGGGGAAGATTTAATCGCATAATGATGTGATTCATGTAAATTTTCTAGAATCATCGCGCGGAATGCATGTGTGGCATTTGCAGTTTGCTGGCAAGTGCAACAGCCCCATTATTGAGGTAATTGACAGTTGGCTTGTAGTCGCCTGACGGACAAAGCACTTAGGAGTCTTCAAATTTAATTACATTTTTGACCTCTTAGCTGCGGTTGTGAGCACGTTACAAGGGGATGTTTATAATAAATGTTGAGATGTGACTTTCTGATGGATGGCATTTTAAACCTTTGACGACAACTCTTTATAAAATGAAATTTGTAAGGTTTGTCAATCAATTTGGAAGAGTGTGGAAAGATTGTGCACATTCAAAAACTTTGTTGTCTTGGTCTGGAATAGATGTAACCTGAGCGCAAGAACTAGATTGGTGGGGAACGTCACTTTTCCTACGTCAGACACATACGCGAACTGTCAACTAAGTACTTAGTCACGAATTTCTTGACTAGATTCGTCGGCTACCCCTCCATAAACGTCAACTGACACAGCTGCCCATGTGACCGCTCTAGACCAATCAAAACAGAGATACATCAAGTCAGTCAACTGTCAGATTTACTAAACTAGATAGGTACTTGAACGTCCCCACTTACGTCTGTTGTCTTACCAACTTGTGCTCATTTGTCTAAAAATACGTTGGTAAATGTGTTTTGTTTTTTTTTGTTGGTCTTAAAAGTCTCAATATGTATTTTGTATTGGTTTTTTAAATTTTTATTCATAAAGTTTTTCATTTCTTTTTCTTTTTTCATGTAACACAAAACATATTATTATTAGCAATGAAGGTAAATGTAGTTTCCGTTTTTGTTTTCTCTTTCATATTTACAAAAAAATGAACTTAAAGTTTAATATCCTGTAAATATAATCGTTTCAATAAAATATCAGTTTGTTTGTTAGTAGATGTAGATAAAAATGCTAAAAATGTGGCCAGATGCATGGGTCTATCTTTCAATACTTTTATTTCTGTACGTATGTGCTCATCGGATTTTCGCAACGTCGTTCACTTGAAGGAAGGATTTGGAATTGTTTCTTTAATTCGCTGTTCAAGTTGGTACTACTGCTATGACGAAAGGCGATACGATTTATATTTTTTTTTTGGTTTAGTTGTCTACGGAGAACTATAATTTGTTGTTGTTTCTAAATATTTCAATCTAGGCTTTGTATAATAATTTTCTTTTAGTTGATGGTTAAACAATTTTTTTTTGCCAACAACTTAGTTTCTTTCTTTTTTCTAAAATGTTATTCTAAATGCTTAGATTCTAAAAAAAAAACAATTTTTTTTTGTAATAGATGAGTCTCATTCTTCGTCGTATTTTTTTTTTAAATTCTTTTCTTATTTTGATGAAGATTTTTTTTGTGCTCTTCGTGTAAAGTTGGATGGAACATATTTACAATGTAGGGTTGGATGTAGGGCCCTTTTCTGTTTGTGTCCTTCTTATGGCGGAGATCTCGTCGATGGTCTAATGTCATCTACTTGTATAAGCTTTTCAATGGGGATGAGGGAGAGTTCACCGCCAGGTGGCGGTATTGGTGGAAGCTTCGCAAGTGCCTGGAATTGTGGTTAAGCGTATTTTAATTTGAAAGGACGATTTCTCTTTTTTATACCTTTGCATGTTCAATTGCGATGTTAGCAGCCTTCTCGGCTTCTCTTTGCCTTCGTTCCTTGAGCTTTAGAGAAAATATCGCCACGGATCTGGCGCTTTTTACCAGCTTCTGCTTCAAGCGGGATTTTTTAGCTGCTAATTCTGCGGCGGCTGTGAAAAGGGCGTGGACATAAAATCAGTTTTTTTTTAAACAAAATTCCTACCTTTCGCTTCATCGTCTGTAGTTGAATTCCTTCCATCACCCTTGCCGTCCTTCGTGTTTTGATGTTCTTTGTCCTTCTCCTTTTCCTTTTCTTTGTCCTTATCCATTTGATGTGATGACGATGACGATGATGATGTCCCACTTACACTCGGCCTCGTGCTTGATGGTTGTGCTAATGCTGGTAAAGCAGATGGTGTTGGTGCCGTTGATGTTGCTCCCGATCCAGCTACTGGAGTTGGCTTGCTGCTCGCGACATTGCTCCATGATGGGGCAGGCTTTAAAATATCCGATTCTGAGTTGTTTGCTAATTCCTACATTTACATTCATTTCATTGAAGTGTTACGTATACAGGAGTGCGCGTGTATTTTTGTGCAAAAGTGGCATAATTGAGGCAAGTGTTAGTTGTTAAGAAAAAGAGAAAATGTGTCAGTTTCTGCAAGTACCTGGATATAACTTTTGTTTATGAACAAAATCACATTCCTTACAGGTTACCGTGCATGGTTTACTTTTACAAAAAAAGAAAACATAAAATTTAAATGAAATCGCGTGCTCACTCATCACTCAAACGTCAAACCTAGTGGCATACAACTCCACACACATACGGAGGAAGTAAAACTAAAAATATTGATAAAATCGTTTAAGAAATGAAACACAGTCGCAGTCCTGTAGTCATCCCTGTACTTTTATTACTTTTTTCATAGAGAACTTGTGTGCAATGGCTCCTAATCTTTTTGACATATTATATGCTCTCCGTTTTGCAGATGCTTGCCGCCCACTTCTCTGTTTAAATTTGTTGAATTTTAGATTTGTGAAAAGTGACAGATTCACGAACGCAAAAATGAGGACATCGAAAATCTAAAAATCAGGCAACATTAAAAAATGTCAGTTAACGTCAAAAAGGGCAGTGCAGTGAGGCCACCGGTGAATAGATTCTAGTACATTTAACGCCTAAAAATGCAGCATTTAAAAACAAGAAAGACAAAAGATGGGTACTGTCAGTTCTGTTTGCGTATTGCCATAAAATGCATATACGAGTAGTTCCAATGTGACCATGTAAATTCTCCATTACTATAAATGTTACACTTTGTGCCAAATTTCGCAGCGAAAATTAGAAACATAAACTTCACCTTTTTTGACCATTTTAAGTGCCTATATCTACGGTTGGATTCCTTAAAGAATGTGATTTTGATTCGAACTGGACTAAAATGTTGCAATTCCAATTTCATATTGAAGTACTAGATGTTTTTTTTAATTTTAATGTACTAGATGTAATTTTTTTCTTTGTTAAAAAATAAGGCCCGTTCGCGTACACTTCCAACAAAACCCGATTGACAATTATGCATGATTTCCAAGGAACAAAAGTTTCAATTCCTCAAATTATTACGTATTTCGTATTGATAAGGACATTATTTGACAGATCGAAACGACAAAATACAAGGCAAGTATGATTTTATGGAATAGATTAGTTGGCAACTCGTTCATAAACGTCTACGAAAGAACTGGTCACATGATAAGGCATTTCACGAAGCTATTGCTTCACAACGAAAAGATAATATTCAATTGCCGAACTATTGTTGAGTTTCGCTGTCATTTTGCTTGCTGTCATTAATTTTTCAAAGAAAAACTTCAGGGCGTTCGATATAGTAGCCGAATTTTCAGGGTTTAGCAGGGTTTTTGACAGGAGTAAAAATTAGCTGACACTTCTTAGTACGCAATAGTGGGCACTAGTGCTAGTTACGTCAAACAAACCTTATGAATCACTCAATGCAGTAGGACCTTAGGTCGAAAGCGAGATTTGAGTTAAAAATACATTGCCATTGAGATTGGAGAGGGCAAACAATTTATTTTCTTCGTCAAAACGTACACGAATGGACCTTTTAATTTCGCATCCCCATAGTATTGCAACATTTTGTTTGTTTCGCTCCTAATTTCCATGTCAAAATACCTTTATTGCTATACAATCAATACTCCTATGAATATTTATCGGTTCATTGACTTTTAAACGTGACATCCATTCGGGGACGTGATGGTGATGCATTGCTGCTGCTTTATCCTTCATAATGGATATTTTATTCAAATTTTGTTAAATAAAAAACTTTCTTTTACTAAATAAAAAAGTGTGGTTAAATTTTGAAAAACAGAAAATTTAAAATTCATCTAAAACTAAGGACATTAATATGATACTGCTACCGATGCTGAACTAAGTAAATAAAAAAATTGTAATAAATTTTTGGTATCCTTAACAATATATGTGAATGGCTTTAAATGTGTCAAATCCTTAAAATAGGGCTAAAATGATGACATCAAATTTGTATTTGATCGCCCGGCTTAAGATGGATTACGTGCCTATGCAATCCTATTAGTTTTTGACATTTATGTCATATTGTTTATAAAAATTCCCCCATTTTCGTTAAAGATACCAAAAAGTAGAAAAAAAAAACACAACGAAAAAAATAACTTCCAATATTTTAGTGTAAAAATCAATCTACCAAAACAATTATTATTACAACAGAAAAAATAATCTCCAACTGCGTGTAATACTTTGTATTGGCCTTACACTTATCGGCAAATGCGATGTACTCTCGGCCGATGTCTTTCTGGCTTTAAATGGCGGAATCTCTTGAATTCTCGGTGGTGTCGATTGAAGGAATCGCGACGGTGTCGATCTGGGACTACTGCTCGTACTCGCGCAATCTGCTGAATCGCTTGATTTTTTCCTAAATGGTGGAATTTCTGGTATTTGAATGGGTTTTGAGGACATGACCAATGTGCCAGCACTTCCTGATGTTGGACTATATTATATTTTATATAGTTTTTTTTTATTTGTTTTTATTTTGTTTAGGAGAAAAAGAAAAGAAATCGGTAGTTTTAATGAGAATTAATTGTTTTAGAAAAAGTGTTCAACACTTATATTTTTTTTTTGTTAAATGAAGCGATTAATAAATTTTGTGCCAATTATTGATTTGTTTGTTTTAAATAAGTTTTGTTTATAGTTCCAATTTGAATATATAAAAAAGTAAAAAAATATAACAGAAAACATTCGCCGCTACTAAAAATATTTCTAACACGAATTATTCTCTAAATATTACTTTATGTACACTAAATATTACGTACATCTAATTTAATATAGACAAGCATTCATAAACACACACACACGTTTAGATTAAATTACCCTGAACAAGCGTGCATTCTTTGATTTTGAATTGAGCTTAAATTTCGCACCGAATATCCTCTAAATGAAGGGATTTCCGGAATTTTCATTTTCTGCTTACAACTTTTGCATGCGCTAAAAATTACGTTTTACGATGTTTATTGTAAAAATAATTAAATTATTTATATATACTTTTTTAATTTTAAATGGTTTTAAAATGTTTATTTAGTTTTATTTCAAAGAGAGAAAAAGTAAAAGGAAAAAAAAACTAAATATGTGTAGAAGTTAGAAGTATATAAGAAATGTTAAAAAGAAAAGCGAGATAGGAGCAGAAAACAATAAATATTTTCAACAGATTTCGAAAATAAGCCGTGTTTTTGCACAAATGTAAACGCCGCCATTTTGAATTGTACGTCTAATTTGCTTTCAATGCAAACTTAATGGACCTGTTCGAGGAAAACTCTTCTTAAACATTTTACAGTCAACGATAGGTATTTGCCGACGCCATACCGCATTTAATCGCAAAACAATGCCAATTATTACAATCATTAAAATGACAGTCTCAACTTTGTATTTTTATAGAATTGTTGCTTGCCCTACATCACACTAATCAATTTTATTTATTTACTTTTCAGTGTAAAGTCGGTGTAATTTCAGCGAGTGTTTTTTTTTATTCAACATTACAAAAAACATCGGCCATTTTGATTTCTTATCGCTGTTTTATTTATGTTCATTGTTTGTTGGTTAAAATGATGCCATTTGTCAATGAAACGCGGATATTGAGAACAACTGTCAATTAAATTGGATCAAAAGTAAACGAAGATGGAAAAACAAACAGAACTAAATAGAACTAAGCTCGTCGAAAAAGTATGAGGTGAGTCTAGGTACTTTATTTTTACAAATGCCATAAGTTAATTTCGGGGGATTCTATCTTGTCATAGCGAGGTTTCCGTCGGAATGGAAAATTCTCTGATTTTAAACGATTCGAAGGATTTTGGATTCGAGGCATTCTTCCGAGCAGCTATTTTGTAACTCAAATCGGCGAATTACGTTGAAGTGCGATGAAGTGAATTTTTTGTTAAATTTTTGACAGCTAGGTTCCGATATCCTCCGACAGAAATTGGTTGCGGAATTTATTAAGCGTGTACCTCGATTGTAATTTGAGCCTCCGATGGAGTATGCGTTGCGGAGAGTTTTCCGTTCCGACGAATACGGCCGATTATTTGATAGATTCCAGCGTTCAATGGAACGTGACCATTAATTTATTTTATTCCCCTTTCGACGTCTAGTCATTTGACAACTTTATTTGGCTCACTGTGTAGTTTGCTTTTAATAAATGCTTCCGACTATTCTCTGTTGAGAGTTGGCGAGCAAACTGTCAAAAAAATTACCCTGTTGTCTAGTTCGTTGACGTTTCATTTTGCATGTGTGCAATGCGACCTTTAATTTCAATTGCTTTAAAAATACATTGATGAGATTCGCGTGTAAGGATACAAGGTTGATGAATTTGTCTTTTTGACGCTTAAAGAAATGTCAAACAATTAGCCACGAATAATTATTTAACGAAACCGTTTGGGAAATTTGATAATTATTTTGAAATGAGTTTAAAAATGGGTTGAATGGGATGGAACTTATAATTTTTAAAGGACAATTTAGCGAAAAAAGTGTTGAAAACTGAATTGAAAAGTTAAAATACTCAAAAAGGCTTAATCTTTTAAGAGAAAAAATAGTGTCAAAGAAAAGAAAAGAACGAAAGTAATAAAATGTATATAAAGAAAATAGCTTAGCACTGAAGAAGCATCAAAGCCCCCCGATTTAAAAGAAAAATCTTACCCAGCACCAGCAGCTGCCAACTCCTGTTGCAAACTTAACATTGACATTCCGCTATTGGGTGGCATTGTCTCATGCAATGGACGAATGAGTATTGCACTGGTCTTGGTAGACAACTGTAAACATTGCCCAAAGAAAAATTAACATTCAAAAATCAAACAGCCAACCATCATTACCTGCGAGGGCGGTGAATCGGGTGATGAATCTCGATTTTCGAATATATTCGCGTCGACATCGTGTCGTACCCCACCAAATGGAATCTCCTCGAATTGCAGCAAAGCGTTGTGATGCTGATCCGCCGATTGATATAAAATATCTTCAGCCAACTGGCTCTCCAACGATTGATCATTGGTTGTGGCCGCATCCATTGGCGTCATCTGTTCGTGATCTGGCTGTGAAAGGGATGTAGTCGATGGTGGTGTTGGGGGAGTCGGTCGGGGTGATGTACCTTTACATTGCATTTCGCGGCGGCAATGCTCGGCACGAGCGATTTCCGCAGCCAGCCATGACGGCAGTTCGGGCAGGAGCCAGGTGAGTGCTGATCGAAGGCCGAGCATTATGTGCTACGGGGATAAAGAGTTAGTTGTGTATAAATTATAAAAAAAATTAAAGTATGCCCTGTAAAATCCTGGACTCTTGTTACATGTTGTTTGACATGTTTTTCTCTGCCACAAAACGGCAGCATTTGAAAACTCACCTCCAAGGCGACAATCAAAATAATTGTTTGTGTCGTTGTCAATCCAGGCCATAGCCTCGACACCTGTCCCGATAAGCCAATCAACGCACAATTGACAATCACCGCAGCCAAACTCAAAATGCTCAATGCGTTCTGCCATGTTCCAATATTGGCCACTCGCTGTCCGAAAGGTCTCTGATGGACATGTGCCAACTTAAATGCATCCGACCGTATCTCCATTAAATTATTAACTAAAGCACACACGCCGGCCAGTGGAAAGGCGGCCGAAAACAACACCACATAACCCATCTGCACCAGCATCTCCAGGTGATCGGAAAATGTACCATCGTACTGCAATGCGAAGGGGGTGTTAAAGTCACCAGAGATGCCAATTAGTCCGAAAGCATGAACATACTCTACCTTGTACAAAGAGCTTTCAATTTCCGCCTGGCCAATATTCCGTTTAGTCGCTGAGGATGAGGGCGCCATTGATGTTGTGGTTGTTGTTGTTGCTGTTACATCATGCCTGTCCATAGACTCATTCGAGTTCTTCTTCGCAGTAGATTGCAGCAACTGTGACTGCTGTGTATCGAGAATTGTTCGATTAACATCCTGCGTTGGACTGAGGGCACCCCACATGGTGAAGCTGAGACGTGCCAGCTTCCATTGTTCGACAAAGTACGGCAGAGCGGACTCTCTCAGATTGCCGATTATTTGGCGTGAAATCAACAGCCCAGCCAGTTGCTATTTATAAGAGAAACAATAAAAACGAAATCGAATTAAATTGGATTTCATGCATCCAAACCAACCTCTTTGAGCTTTTCCTCATCCCTCAGATAGAATGCGATGTAAAACAGCGATAGGAACGAGTTAACGAATTGAAAGAGTGCGACTTTGGCGATAAGATGATTCTCGTACTTGGACTGTAGACGGTAGTTTTCTAAAAAAATATATTTTAATGGAAATTCATTTTTCAGACACGGCCGGGGAAAAATAAACAAACCCTTGTCATTCAGCCAAACCGCCAACTTGTAGTATGCCTCGTCCATTAGAGTGATGGCGCCGGCGAGTAAAACTTTCGGTATCACACTTAGACAGCATAGGACACTTTCCTCGGGTAATTTCTCATCCCACCAGTCCTGTTAAATAATAGAAGAACAGCGGGGTTGTTAGTTTTGTTTTATGTGGGCGGGGGTATTGTGTTTTCATGGATTTTTTTTTGTTCTCCTCTCATCCGAATATTTAATTAAAGTTTACGAAGCGAGATTGCGGGTGTCAAAAGCAGTGTCATGTGCGAGCGGAAGCAGCTAATCATTGCAAGTTTTTTTTTTTTTGGATTGGACTATTTTTCACATCTTTTTTGCTTTTGTGCGTGATTTGAATTAATGAGTTACATATGTGTCTTTCAAACTAGATGACGTGTGTTCTGAAATTACTTGGATCCCATCCCCTAACTCAATTTAATTATGCACACACTCAAAACTGCCGCCGTCACCTAATGCCAGGTTTAAGTTTAAGTTAATTAACGCCTGTAGAATTCATGCTACACAAACACACACGAAGCAGCTTAAAATCAGGTGAAATTAATCCCCAACGCCAAAGACGTTGGGCGTAAACCACCCCCAACAGTATCAGAGTAACGCTATCGCAAAAGCAAGTCGCTGGTCAATGATCGCTTTGGCGGGGTTTTTTTTATGGAAATCATAATTTACCCCGACGCAAGGTAACTGAACTGCATTCTACCAAATGTGGGTGTGGAGCGCAAGGGAACTCCTTTAAATCCACACTGTGGATTTATCGATCGATATTCCATTTGTCATCGAGTGTATGTTTGCGAAAAAGACTGCAAATACAGCAAATTCAACGAAAAAAAAAAGTGTAAATGTCCTTACTTGCGGCAAAATTCATTTTCGGGTCCCGAATACACATCTAAACAGGCATGAATGCATTTAGCGTCTCATTCGTGTAAATATAAAGTGACTCTTTCGAAATAATGCTTTTATGGGCCACTGGTGAGTTTTTACGACAAACCGCACTGCACTTGGTATTATTTTGTTCAAAGCAATGGGGGGGGAATTATTTTCTATTAAATCCCTGCTACGTAGAGAGTAAAAAGGAAAGTGTTTTCAAAAGGCATTGAATGTCAATGGCACTCGGGCAGCATTTAAATATTACACGAGGGTGGTTTTTTTTTAAGTATTTGCAACGGCGAAAGATGAGACGAGCAAAGTGGGTTAAGTAAATAACACTATAGATTAAATGTTATATTGCCCGGAAGGAGTTGAGGTTAAAAATAATGGTTATAAGCAGTGTGAGAGTGCAAACAGGGGGACGAGATGTGATAAACATTTAAATTTATTTTTTTCGCCTCAATATTAAGCACTGACGAAGCATGCGACAAATGAAATTCCAGCTGTCAAATCCTAAATGTGAATCGAGTATTTGTATATTCAAGGAATCTGTGCAAATTTCCACGCAGTTGGAGTTTTTTTTTTATATAAATGACCGCGTTTTGAAGGTTCATTTAGTGGAAATAGTTTTATTTAAGTCTTTGCAACCATTAACTGTCAGTCGCGAGCTGTTCAAACGCCAAAAAATGTACTTATTATTAAAGAGTCGAGTAATGCCAGATAATGTGGAATTATGGCGACCCTGTCCATTGAACATCCCTGTACTCGCAGTTCATTATTCGTCTCAGTTTTCCCGTCGCTTATGGCGTTCCCATTCACTTGCAATCTATAGCGATTTCATAAGCACGTTTCGTACGACAACCGTACAGAACTGTGTAGTGACAGTCAGCCAGTAAAGCCAAATGACAGCCGCCTCCGTTCACATACGCTTAATGGGCAACTTTCGGCTTTATGGGTTCCTTCGGCATTTTTAGTTCAATCTAAGAGCAGGCACAACGGACGATTGAAGACCGAAGGAGTTTTCTCTGAAGTTCAGCGGAACCTTACCAGGCGATCGTGTAGAACAATGAGCTGACGATCGAGGAGTTGGAGATCAAGATCAAGAAAGATCAAGCCAGGCGCTATGGTTTGGCTAATACATATCAAGTGCGTGTCGACCACATAGAGGATTTCATCAAGCTGCTTCGTCTGCAGAGCCAGGGCTTCGTGAAGATCGAAGATCTCCAAGGCTGACAAAAGACCGAGAGGAAGAAGCTCTTCCAATTGGTCCACGACAACAAATTGACTTTGAACAAAGGCTGCTAAGTGAAGTGAATCGCCCGCAGCAGTTGGCTATTCAATATCACGTAGAGTTAAAGGACATCGAGACTTGGCTTCGCAAGGAATCCGACCGTCTGCAGAGAATCTTGATTGAGCAGGAAAAACTCACAGAATGGCTGAAGATCGAACGCGAATGTTTGTCCAGAAGAACGAACTGTCCATCGGCGACTTGAAGAAGAAGATCAAGACCGATCAGGTGCATCTCTACTCGCTGGCGCATCAGTACACAGTGCGGGTTGAAGAAATCGAAGAATGGTTGAAAAAGGAGGTCCTACGCCTTCAGAATCAGGCCGCCATTGATGCTGCGAATCTCAAGGAATGGCAAAAGATCGAAAGGGAGCGACGCATCAACCTGGTCAAGCAGAATGACCTAGTCATCGGTGATCACTCAAAGCAATGTCGAGATTGAAGAGGTTGAGGAGTGGGTCAAAAAAGAAGGCAACCGCCTCGAAGGTCTTGGACTCATCAAACCCAATGCCCCATTGACGGAATGGCAAATAGTTGAACGCGATCACGATCAATTGAATCAGTTGATCAGTTGAAAGATCGTTTGAAGAACGATCGGTCTCGCATCTGCAGCATGGCTCAGGAATATCAAGTCCAGGTGAAGGAAATCGAAGAATGGATCCGTAACCAAGTCGTAGTCCAAATTTAAAAGTTTAAGGAGTGGCAGCAAGTCCAAGGGACCATTTGACAGCGTTGATCGGACAACATCAATCCGGGTTCTCTGTGGATGAATTCAAAAAGCAACTCAAGGCCGATCGACAGCGCTTGCAGAACCTAGACTGGCAGAACAATGTCCAGGTTAAGGAGATCGAAGATGGATTCACAAGGAGCTCGAACGGATGAGGAACCACATAGAAAACTTAACCGAAGAACGAGCGCGATCGTTGCTAGTCTCCGCCCAGCAACAGAATGATCTCAGCGCCGTTGAATTGGAAAAAAAGTTGCAAGCCGATCGACATTTCGTCAACATTTCACGTTTTCAGGCAGATGTCAAATACCGTTGTGACGTTTCTACTCTGCGCCTGTGTTCTATTCAAAAGTAGTTTGTTTACGTGGTCATTTTGGTCGCAAGGATTTTTTTCTGTACAGAATTATTCAACGCTAGCCCTGATTGTTTCGTTCTTTTTGAGGTGCGCTTAAGAAAATTACATTTTTTACTACATTTTCAGTAAAAAGACCAACGAAAATCGTTTCCTTGCACAAAAAAGACAGTACGTTCCCTTCCACTCAACACACACAGTCCGAATCCTGCCTTTAAATACTCCCCAGCCGATACGTATACCTTTTAACATTTCCATGAATGTCTCATTCAGTGTCCAGCCCTTCATTAATTTTTTTTTTTGGGGTAAAAATCCCTTAACAGCTACGACGAAAAAGGACAAGCACAATGGGAGGTTAATGAGTGATGTCGACAAGGGATTCATTTACTGTTTTCTCGTGATTACAAGGATTAACAAGAGGAAATCCGAATTTCCAATTAAAAAAAACATAAATCTGTATTAATAAATTTTTTCTGACAGTTGATGGAGAGAAATTCGTCATGAATGATGATGTCACATAAAAAACCAGTAACAAACTACTCTGCCATAAAAAGCGAAACTTAAACAATAATAAAGCTTAATAAACAATAAAAAAAATAAATGAAATGCTTTGTGTAAAAATGAGAACCTTCTGCATAATGTTCATGCAATGAACGAGTCCATTCTCAGAGAATACGTTCAAGTCCAGCCAATCCTAAAAAGATATGAAAATATGTTTTGTTGTTTTTTTCTAGTGTTTCTCTAAGTGAGTGTGAGCGAAGTGATGTATATCTATCTAACCAATAAAACATAGCATGCCAATTAAAGCTTATACCGCATGCAAATCCCAACACAAAATTATTAACAATTCATTTTTACGTTGTTGCGGGATGCAGATCAAAATCTCATGACACGCAAGCAATTTGCCACTAACCTACCTATATATATCTACTATATATGCGACAACATCAAAACCATCCATCATATACACCACACTTTTGGGAATTGGGCGTTTGCCCTTCCCGAACTCACCTGAAATCGCAGCATGAGGAACATCACAACAAATACCAGAAACAAACACAACCCGATAATAGGAAAACTAACTAAGTACCGAAAGGCACGACGCTTCCACGCAGGTGCTTCCTTTGGCTCCAAACGACCGGTTACATTGCTCTCGACAAGCGGGCCCTGCAAATATGGAAATTTTATTCATTTAAATATACCAAAAGTGGTTGTGCTGATTCGCCTTACCTTGTAGAGTGGCCTTGGGGGCTCCAACAGTTCGGGCGGCGTTGATAGTGTTCCCCAACGGAACGCTAATTCCACTGAATAGCGCTTCCAAGCCTCCAAATACAGTGAAGCCCAGGCAACGTTAAACAATGAAAAGAGCACATGGCCCATGTCCTGTGCGGTTTGACCCTTGCCCAATAGAATGGCATAGAGAATAGTTCCGAATACTGCCGGCACTCCCAAAGCACACGTGTAATGGCCTAGCCAGGCGAAATATAACGCCACCTTGACGCCAAAATATTCAGCAATGTCGTCTGTGTTTGAGAGTCGACCTGTTTACATTTTTCTATGTACAAAGCACGGTAGCGGGTACACTTACCTAAAGGCTGTGGCGCAAAAATTTGCTTCACCCAACTCGATTGGAGATTTGTTAGAGCGGTTGTCTCGTGCAACGGGAATACCTGAGTGATCAGACCTAGTTCCTGCCAAGCAGCCACTGAAATGAGAGAAGAAGATTGAGTTCATGAAACCCTCCCTTCGAGCCTCCACCCACCTATGCTCTGTCCCTCCTCGACGGCTGCTCTGCCCTGCAACGCTTCCAAATCACTTTGTCCCGCTCGCAGGCCTTGCAGCACTTGAAGCACCAGCCATTGGCGCTCCTGTGACGTAAACAACGTGGTGCTGCCATCTTCGTTTTTGATTTGTGCAAAACAGTGCGATTCGCGTGTTGTAAATTCTCTTAAGGCACCTCCGAGATCGGTTCGCAGACGCTTTGGAAGGCGGGCATCTTCGGCGGCTTTATAAAGGCTGCAATTACACAAAACAAAAAAAAATCCTCCATCATTTTACGCCTCTTTCTAAGCCACATTCAACTGACATATTAGTCGGAGCACTAATGTAAAACGCATTACGTTTCGTGCTCTCGTGTGCTTTCACTTGTGCTATCAGTCCCAAGCCGGACGGTGGCTGTGATCGTATACGTCCAAGTAGCCATCTTAGTGCTTCGTCGGGAGCGTCTTCTATGGCCAAGTAAAAATCATACATAAAAGCCAATAAAACACAACAAGGCCAACTTAATTACCTGGAAACTCAATTACAACATCACATTGTGTTGGGATTTTATTTAGCCACAATCTACGTGGTGTCATTAAATGTCCAGCATAGGGAACCTTTCGCCGCAACTGACGCGAAGCTAAAACGAAATAATATACAAAAAGGAAAACTGCGTTACTGTGTTATTTAATAGAAAACATTATGCTATGAAGTTTGATTAAAACTTTTGCCGACGTGCGTCGCGCATTAGTTTTGGTCAGGCAAAGCGTGCTAATTTGTTGTAAAATTCAGCCACTTCCGTTTTTCCGATCAAATTTATTCATTACACTGAACTATGTACTTTTATTATGCCTCAATGTATATAATTACAGTGTTTATACTCGCGTAGTAAGCCCTCAATTTAGGTCAACGTGGGGGTGTACTGCGTTTTCGTGGTAAGGCAGGCACATTTAGCGGGAATTGTATAAATATAAGTGAGTAAACGCAGAGCTAAATTGTTGCAAAAATACAAAATGTGTCATCTGTCAGATTGCATTGGGCACTTTTAAGAACTTAGTTGTCTTAAGTCGACTAGTTTGGTCTGGAGTAGATGTAACCTGAGCGTTAACACTAGGTTTGCCGTGAATGTCACTTTTCCAACGTCAGCCACATATGCGAACTGTCAACTTAGTTCTCAGTCACGAATTTCTTGACTAGTTTCGTCAGCTGCTCCTCCATTAACGTCAACTGACACAGCTGCCCATGTCACCCATCTAGGCCAATCAGAACTGAGATTCATCAAGTCAGTCTGCTGTCAAACTTACTAAACTAAATACTTGAACGTCCCCATTTACACGAGACTAATCTGTCAGATTCTTCATATTTCGCACTTGCGCATTTTTACCACACTACAAGATGAAGTCAATTAACGAATGAAAAAGCTTGCAAGCTCCATCTAGTAGACAAAATGTGTAGGTACTATTTTTCCATCTGTCACTACGTACATCTGCAAATTGCGCACAATTATTTCGTTCACTGATGTGTAATCTCGAACCGAAGTTCATCATCATTTGTCCCTCCGTTTAAGTGGATTTTCCATTGCATAAAAGTCGCATGTCAAAAAATATTGTCCTCCCACATATTTCCTAACTGAAAATGAATACGAATTGCCAAGGAATGAAAAATTAATTAAGACATCCATCCACCCTTGAGTTTCTATCTCATTTCAGTCTCGTTTCCGTTTGCATTCGGTAAGAAAATGTCATAGGTTAACAGAAAGGATGAGCAGCTGAAGCGGAATTCGTAATTTCTAATAACTATAAAGAGTCATCGTCGTCCTATTGAGTGAACAATTGCTGTCAAGGATCATAAAATTGTTTGTAATGATACCCATTCATTAAAATAGAGAAATAATAATCCTTTGCTCTGTGCATCGAGTACGTACTCGATAGTCTTTTGTGCGCGATTACATCGTGAGTCACTCAAGTGTGAATACATTCATGGTAACAATGCCGGAGAGAAGATGTGGCCTCTATCCACTTAAGCTCATATTGGAGATTTATCGATGGGAGCAAAGGATGTGCAAGTGTAGCAAACGCGATAAGTTTGATTTTTATGAGTGAATGCAATCGCTTTTACTTTGATGATTCACCTTACCGACATTCGCCGCAAGTAAAGCCTGGTACGCTGTTCAAGTGAAGTGAAATTTTCACTCCTCTCCAAAAAATTGCTGTGAAATTGAAAGTGAAGTTTCCATGCCGAAATGTCAAAAATTTAATGCGACGGACAATAAAAGCCAAGTGAAATAACGAGTACCTAACGCCCCCTAGAAATCACTTTTCGAACAATTATTTTTCACTTCAACAGCGTACTGCCTGGTGAAATTTTCCTGTGGAAAGTTCATTTTGACATTTCTCAGTGAAAATTTTGTATAAAAAATTGGATTTCACTCGAACAGCGTACTAGCCTTAAAATCAAATCATAGACGAGACGTTCGTCGATCTCCGTCAATGGGGACGTTCGGATAACTAGTTCATGCAAAATGTCATCTACATTTCTGAGCTAAATATGCGAACGCGTTAACTCGATGAGTTGACTTTTGTCGTACTCTCGCGGTTTTTTTTAGAATTTTTGACACTTTATGTCGAATAAGTATACATGCACGATTTTATTGACTAGCCCCCATATTAATAAACAAATGTGCAGAAGTTAGTGTGCTAGCAGACGTCAGTTTGTATACAAAAATTTTACGTAAATGCTGTGTAACCAATCGATTTTACGCAGCATTAATTAATACGGAGGTAGATTTGTCGGCTACCCCTCCATAAACGTCAACTGGAAAAAATCTAATCAAGTGACCAATCTGTCAGTCAGTCAGCTGTCAGACTCACTAAACTAAAAAACCGTGGTCATTGACTGTGCACTTTAAAGAAAGGTTCAATGAATAAATTGTCATTTTTGAGCCACACACACCTATATTGAAGACGATCCAATGTGCCCTGTTGTTTTTGCATTCATATCTTCGGATAATGTCCTTGGATATAAAAGAAAATCCTTTTTGCTGGTGTCTCGTTTTAACGCCTGGGCAATTAATCAACAATGAAAAACTGGTGAAATCTTATAGGAGGGCGAAGAATTTACGCCGTGCTTTCTTTGTGGGTGTGGTTGCTTTATTATTTAATGGTGAGATGAATCCTTGAAATGGGAAAACAAGGAGGTATGTTTGTCTGCTTTATCCCCGACTTGATGTTCGTTTAAACACTTATTGCGTTTGAAGCGATTCTGTTATTGTGATGTTGTTTCCTTTGTTTTGGTTAATGTTGTATTTGTGAAACGTTTAAGTACTTTTTATCAAAAGAAATTAGGCATCTTTGTGGGGAGCGTATAGGAGGTTTTAGGCATTGTTTAGCTGAATTAGCAACATATTAAGATGACATAAGTAGCCCCCAACCTCTTGAAAACATCTAAAGAACACCCAAGAGTAGAACTCTTCTAAAAGCTTCTCAATTTAGCCGTTTGTGCTGACAAAAAATTGACAGTTTATTCCATTTGCTCTAAAAGTAATACACAAAGGGGCCTGTGTGAATCTGTCACCCACCATTTAGTTTTTACTCAATAGTTGTCAGTTATATTTTGATGGATGTGAACTTGCAAATCACTGAATAATAAGTTGTCATTGTCCGATTTGTCAAAATAGTCATTCATTTTGAGAATTGGTGTGTATTTAATGCGTTTATGTATATTAAATGAATGACAAAGACAACCACACGTTGTATTTTTACTATGGAGAAACAGCAATTCAAGATAATTATGTAAGCAACTGTCACTTGTACGTCAACCATATTCAATACACCTTCATTCTTTGGAACGAATTTTCTATTCAAAACAAAAAGGTACACTGAGCTAAGACTCGCAATAGAATAATTCGCAACAACTTAATTGTGACAGCTTCAAAACCCATTCCGTGAAGCCATTTTGTGTATCTATACACATAACGAAAACCAAATAAAAACTTTAATTCAACGCAAAAGAAATACAAATAAAACCGCTAGATTTATGGGTATTTCTTCCGATTCCTTTTCACATTTCGCTGCCCTTTTTTTATTTTCTATGCAATCACAATCGCTTGCCAATTACTTGTAATGACATCTGACACATCCCAATGGAACTATAAACACAAAACAATCATCGAATGCAAAACATTTTTGTAGACACATGAACATGACATCCAGTGATATTCATTGGAATATTCCCACTCGTCAAGTAGTCTGCGAGTTCAGAAACACGCATCAACATTCCGATTCCGACATTGTGTCTGAGCTGTCATTTCTTTGCTTCCCCTTATAGAATAATGTTTTCATTCCTTTTTGTCTCCCCCAGAGGGTGAATCGAAACCCCAAATTAACGCCATTATGTTGATGAAATGATAAAAGAAAAGTCCATTTGGCGATGACATAAAGCCAAAGGATATTTTGCGATGAACTTGGTACTCTTTTTTGAAGTAAATTGAATGTCTTTTACAAATTGCAGCAAAAATTAGTGCAACCGTACCTCAAAATGCAAAATGATAGCTCAATCGGAAAGTGATTGGTATTTTAGTTTGATGGGGTTTTCGAACGCAATACATAATTCACTTTCGAGAATGAATGGTGGGTATAATGTATTGGGCTGTCATGATTAATATAATGCCTGCGTGTCTACGTATTATGAGTGTCAGAAGGGAAATGAATAGTGATTCTAATTACTTAACATATTTTCGATAAATTGCAGTGTCAAAGTTGTACTATTAATGTAAAAACCTTTTGACAATTACCATCAAACACCTTTAGATGGGCTTGCCTACCCAGTAACCCATCAAAATTTGACAGAGCGGATCCCAATGTCTTCGCTAAACATTTTCGTTGGAGCACAGACAAAATGGAGACCGAAAATCGATTTAGTATATAATAACAAACGTGCACATCGACTTTGTAAATATTTGAATAATTTTCTCCGTTTTGAAACTGGATAGGAGTTTCGTGGCCGTGCGTCGTTTTCAAAGTGCTGTGGGAGTGCCCAAGAGTGTTGAAG
Source organism: Cheilosia pagana (assembly GCA_936431705.1). Taxonomy (NCBI): domain Eukaryota; kingdom Metazoa; phylum Arthropoda; class Insecta; order Diptera; family Syrphidae; genus Cheilosia; species Cheilosia pagana. The sequence goes on from OW386169.1 coordinate 3,705,438, forward strand.
TTGATGTCTGCGGGAAACCGGATAAATAAACATTCAGATAGACTTTTTATTGTCTTCTTCTTGTGCGAGAGTGCCGTATGTGTGGACTACAACAATAAAGGATTTAATATTGAGTTGGCATGTGGAATGAATGCCAAGCAGATGGGTTTTGAGCGGATATGAAGGGGTGTGTTCAGAAAAAAGTAATGGCACAGGTATAAGTCACTTTATATAAAATGTCGGTTTCAATGTCAACAATGAATACTCTCAATGGATGCGTGGGTTAACCTACATACGACTGCTCTTTAATATTAAAGTTTGCAATCCTATTGTTAAGCTGTCATTCTTTGATTTTTTTTTCTTGATTAAAATGGGAATATCTTCCTTTTCATATCGTTTTTGTGGTCATTGTTGGCTGATATGCGTCATATTTTAAAAGAAAATGGAAGCATGTATTAAATTGGCGCCCAACGAATGTTCATTCAGTTTTTTTCTGGTAGAGGACATTTCTCTGTGGCGGCCATTTATTATTACACAATTTGTCGTAAAGCTGGACATTGATTATGGCAAATAGCATCATATAGATTTATTTGGCGCCCAACGAAAGGCGAAATGCTTAAATGACGTTCATAATCAAGGTCACAGTACATAGGATTTGACCTAGATTAGAATAGGTCCCTGAGGACTCGCATCAATTAGCCCAGAAAATACCTGACAGAGACCCAAACATGCAAGGACAATTATTATTATTTATTTACGTTCCTTAAAATGCCTCCTAATGTCTAACATCATATTTCTATTAGCCAATGAACCAATAAAATAATTAATTATTATTTCTGACATAGGTAGGTCATGGCACTTGTGGGAATATTTCCTTCAAAGGAGCTTCTAATGAAATTCCTCATGTGCTGAGGAATGCATGATAAAAAAAACCTTGTCATGATATTTTAACCCCAGTGCGGAATATTGTCAGGTTTAGTGTGCACCCACATGACAACACACGAGAAGAAATTGTTATCTTGCGCACATACAAAAAAAAAAAAAACAAATGCTTTTAGACAAGCGACATCTGTATTTCTCAAGAGACGGTCTCTACCATGAACACGAAATATGATACGAAATAAAAGCCATTTAAAAATGTGAGCATTCCTTGTTGTTATGCGGTGGCAAAAGTGCGGATGTTGCTTTTGTTATCTAATGTGGGTTGTTTTTTTATTTTTAAACAGATGAAAGTACTTTTTCTAGGTCCTTCTTGTTTAGATAATTACTATGCATACAGCGAATGTAGTCGCAGTAATTGTCCTATGTAGTAGACCAACTGTCGGCATATGTTTTACGTACATAATGTAAGTCGCTGAAGTTAAGGCGCAATTTGTCTTGGGTCTGAAAACGTGACATGTATATTGAGGCTACATTATTTCCTTTAAAGCTCAAAAGATCTTTGGGTGTCTTAAAAAACGAGTACTTTGAATATGCAAAGTGAACATCAGTCAACGAGCTATGCGTCAGGCGAAAATGAGAATTTGGCATTAGGTCTGTTCCTTTACTTTTGTAGTAAAAATGAAAAAGACTGTCAAAATGAAAGTGGAGGGGATGAATTCTCTCTCAGAGAGGAAAACTTACGCAAAAGTTAAGGAATGCTTTTGTCATAACATGTGAAACATGACAGATAGTTCATAAATTTGAGTGAACAAATAGAACAACAAATTCAAATCAGCTGTCAATTTTCAGGCGACTGACAGTTGTTTCGATTCTGACGCAAAGAAATTTGTTAAGTAAAAACTAGTAAGAGGGGAAATATCTTGTCCTCTCGCAGCCGTTCTCTTTCATGAATTTTTCGGTTTGAGGAACGATAATTGAGTAAAATGCGCAAGAATTGGTCAAAATTCGTAAGATTAAAATGTAAAGGAAAGGACCATTATCTCTGAAGACATCAAACTTTGAGTATCCATAGTTTTATTCGTATTTCTTGAAACTCACTTATACCAAAGTTGTTTATTCTTTTTGGTATTACATATGCAGCTTAAATGTCAACTCAAAAATTTTAATGAGCTAAAATGTCCTTTTGGAAAGTTCGAAATGCATAAATCGCCCTAAAAGACATCCACGCAAACTCATTGTGTTGTCATCTGTCAGACACTACAATTTAATGAAAGAGTCTAGTATAATTTGTAATTTGTTAAGGTGCTAATCCAATGCAACGTGTTAAATCTTCAGACTTTTGACATATTGTGCATTTAAAATGCAGTTTGCTGGCATCGAAATTTTCATCTGACAATATGCCCACGGAAACTAAACGTTACGAAAAAGAACAGTTGACGTTGAATGTACTGATGTGTTCTTTAATTTACCCCAAAAGTAGACCAAGGGCCAACTGTCTTGTTATCTTTCAACCTTCTTAAGAACCTTACCCAGTTTCGTCATAAATCACGTTATCAAATTGACGTTAAATCGAATAATTATCCTTGAGGTATGCAAATGGCCTTCTACGTTCCATTTCCCATTTCTACCCGTAACACTATTTAGATTTCATTAAATTAACTATTGATTTTCGAAAAACCAAACCCGTAGGCCTATAGAAACGTATTTATATACACTGCTGAATTTATCAGCCAAAATAAAATTTATTTCCGCACATCGCATGCAACTAACGTTCCGGTGTGGTATGCGATTCCAAAAGGAACTACACTGGAGTAATGTATTACCATAGATAGGCTGAGACATGCCACTTGCCAAAGCCGCCCCCTCTTCATGGAACGTATACCTACATTCTACCTCTGCGTTAAGAATTTCATAAAATCTGGACCAATGCCAACAAAAAAAAGATTGGTATAAGCTTACTGACTCTCAGATTTGTACGTGGCTTAGAGGGACGCCGACGTTTCACTCCTTATCGCATGTTCTGTCGCATCATTTTCACAAAATTACAAGTTCTCTTTCACTCTTGTTGGAATGAGTATTTGAATGCAGGTGGTGTAGGTATATACAGCCATTATTACATGCTTGACATGTGTCATGTCTACTTTTGCTCAAAAACGTAAAATCGGAAATGAAAAATCTCAGCGAATATTCAAAAAAAAATCCTCATGAGTGATTATGATTGATATATTTTTTGGTTGCTTTAAGTGCATGTATTGGCGTTGTTCAATTTATTCAAGTGTCAAATAGCCCTCATTCGAAATTATATTGTAATTAAATCAAGGTCTTTTAACTGACACGTTCCCCTTCAGAAGGAGTAGTTACTTCATACACAATGTACCGACAGTTTTGACATTTTGCACTTTTAAGGTGAGCACTCAATTTGACACACAGTCGAACAGTCCTACAAGCACACTTTTTGACCGAGTTACAATTGAACAAACGTAACTCCAATACAAGGTAAGAAAATAAGTAAACGTCAGTCTGTTTGCGCCATTTAACTAAATCAGAAAACAAAGATGGTTGCGTTCACTTTTTTCTTACGAAATGTCTCATTTGGCAACAGAATTCAGAAAAATTTAAAATCAGACGTCTTTAGTCGACTAGACTTGTCGTTTAAGCCTAGTACGCTGCTCGAACTAAATTTTATCTCCTATAAAAAATTATCTCCAAGCGAATCCCAAGCGAATCCCTTAAGCCGAGTGGTACGCGGCTCGAGCTAAAAATCAAACTTTTGTTTCCGAGTGTCCTTCATGTATCTGTCAAAATTTAGCGCACTCATTTAATGGGTCGGGTCATTTTTTTCAAGCTAGATTTTGACAGATCGCTATGCTGTGTTGTTCTGTTGTGTAAAGATGAGTGATTTTAATGAATACCTCGAGCTAGAGTCCTTCATTGAAATGACCAAGAAGTCCTCAGAAAAAGTTGGCGATGCTGGAAGAGCAACATCCATCGATGTGGAGCATTGCAGATTTTCAAAGAACAGCTGCTTTTTGTGACACTTATCCACAGCGCTTTCTATGTCAAAATTTAGCCAGGAGTTTAGCTGATGTTTGGAGAGAAAAGTTGGAGAGCAGCTAAAATTTAACAGCTTACTAAGCTTCAAGTGATAAATCTATACCAACAAAACTAGAGTTTTCGAATATCTAAACTAAAGTTTTAAACGTCAGTTGATTATAAATACTAATAATGACATTTGAGTTCCAGAAAAACAATAAATTGAATAACCAACCTTTTTAAATTTAATCAACTTACATGCGACCAAGTTGTGCCCTTTATTCCTCCCATACACTGGTGTAGGTAAATATTTAAAGAAAACGTATTTCTTTTTTGCAACTGTCAACGTGTGGCGGAAATTTTATTTAAGCAAAAGCTCAACATGGCATTTTGCGCATCATAGATATGTGTGTGTGTTAAAAGGGATATTTGTAGAAGCATATGAGGAGGTTGATCTATTTTAATATTGAATCACTCTTTTGGAGTCTGAACTAAAAATAATTGGCAATAAATTGTTGGACGAATCATTTTTCAGCTGACTGAATGAAGCTTGGAGAATGTAGGCACTTTACCGCGTTTGCATGTTGTGTTGTATTTAAAGTAATTGTTTGAATTGAAGATGAAAGAAAGATAAATGCGATGCAGCGCTGAGTCGTTAGATTGTTGATGAGGAGGGTTTGAAGACAGTTTGTCATGGGAAGCAAATAATTTCTCATTAAAAATAATTGCTTTAAAATAATGCATTCGAACAAATTTGTCAAACTTCGTTCCCTAACCTAAAACTTGTATAGAAGGAAACAAACTTTGACTGAATTTGACTAATGTGTTGGAATGCATTTTATCTGCATCTCTATCTCTCTCATTTTCAAATGTCAAGCCAATTAATTTCAAGGAATGCGGGTGCAGAATGCCCAAGTGGAAGTGGACCCCCAAAAACCAAAGTAAAAGTGCGTGAGTCAATTTACCTAATTTTGTACTTTATCAGCAATTGCACGAAATTTACTACTTTTTTCTTCCACACTACAAGCCTACTGAAAGCTGACTAATTGGGAGCGTTATAACCCAAGAATGGACCCATGAATAAATAACTAGGTGACACCGAAAGATAAACAAATCCACATAATTTATTTATGACCCATCCGATAGCAACAAATGGCTTCTAAAAAAAATATTATCGGTTTCGCCTGCACATAAAAGGATATTATAGGTAAATCGAAATTTTACGGCCAAATTCCTTCGCATATGCGGTTGCTTACGGCATCTATATCGATCCTTAATCCTAATGCCTTGCACTTGGCTTTTGTTCATCGTTGAGAATCCATTCAAGTCCTTGTCCCGCACTGAGATTTGTGTTGGCACATACATGCAAGTGGAGTGGAATCGATGCTTAAGATACTTTGATTGTTTGCAATATAATCCTTTTGTCAACTAAACACCCGGTCTTGAGTCTCAAGTATAAGTCCATGTCACAAGTGAAAAGATTAATGGTTTCGATGTTAAATAACAATTACTTGATGGAGTGTTGTCCGTTTACACTTCATTATTTTGTTGGTGGCAAACAAATCTATTCACACCTACCTTAAGAGAGGACACGTTCAGAAAAGTGTAGTTACAGTGTAACTTCTTATTGAAAATAAATGGGTTCGCTGGAAGGTCCTTGAATAACGTATAACATGCGAAAGGAGCTTGCCAGAGTATCCTATGTTCCATTTATTTTATTTCACTTCTCTCGGGTGTATGTAATGAGTCCTAGTTTCTGAAGAGGGAAGTCCTTTCGTGCAATTTGCTATCGCATTTAGCAAACAGTTGGAGGCATCGCACAGGAAAGTCAACTCAAGTTAAATGTTAAAGGGATACCCTTGCATTGCAATGTAATTCATTTCATGACTCGTGAGAAGGTGCGCGGTGTTGGTAATAGAAAATGCATGTCACGGACTGATAAGGATTCATTCCTCTTAAACATTTTGTTGTTTTATTTTTATCCTTAAAGAGATATTTTAATGTTTAACTAGGTACGAAGAGAGAAGGGTTTGTTGCCTTCGCAATAAATGGGAAAAGATGTTGTTTGTCATTCTGCATGTAGTGGCGATGTAAAGTTGCGTTTCTTGTTGCTAAGAGGTGACATCGGTGTGTCCTTATATGTCAACGTTTAGTTTGCTATTTTATTATGCAATGGTGAGGAATTTTCGGTCGAGGAACACAGTGTATACATAGTCACTTAGGGGCTTGTTTGCACATTTATTTAGACGAACGTATTCTAATATTCTAGCTGACTCATTTATTCCCTTAGGGCTATGGTTTGTATCAATATGCTACTTTAGTTGGATAGGTACCATTAGTGCACCGTATATAACTGGGAGCTCTTCCCTCTGGGGCTTTATCGGATGATGTTTAAATTATATAGTGACGTTCAAAGATCTTGTCATCTTAAGTCGACTAGATCTGTCTGTAGCAGATGTACCCTGAACGCAAAAGCTAAACTGGTCGGTAATGTCACTTTTCGTACGTCAGTCACACATACGAACTGTCAACTTAATACTCAGTCACAAATTTCTTGAATAAATTCTTCGGCTACTCCTCCATAAACGTCATATGAAAAAGCTGTTCATGTGAGCGATCTGGCAATCAAAACTGAGACTCACCAAGTCAGACAACTGTCAAACTGACTAAACTACATTCTTGAACGTCCCCAATATTTTCTTCTATGTGTAGATTTAACCAATTAGGAGCTGAACTTGGGTGACTGATATTCTATTTAGGGAGTCACTAGACAACTATTACTTTCTCATTTTTTTTACCAAGTTTACCCCATCCATCGTTGATTTTTATCTAAACCCCCCTTTATGTCATATTCTGTGCTATAAAATGGCCGCTCATCAAAGCCTATTGACAAACCGCTAAACGATTACAATAAAATGACATTTGTTGTTAGAGTAGTTCTGCATTCACCACAATTTTATTTGCTTAACACCACGTTGGTTTGTGGCGATTTTTTGCTTCTGTGACAGTAAAACGCTGAACTGTCATGAATATTGTCACAGCCATTTCAGTGAATTTTTGCTATTTAAGCGAACAATTTTGGCCAAACTTTGGTAGAACTTTTAGCGGGAAAATATGAACTTCTGTGACAGGAAAACTGCTATGAACTGTCATCGCCATTTGCGCTAGAAATTCAAACGTTATCCCTCAATCTAGCGAGAGACTCTCGAATCTCCTAAATTCAATCGAATTTGAGTCGCAAGTGGATTTTTTCTAGAACGAGGTTACAGAAATTTCCTCTATAGATATCCTCCATTGACCACATGCGTTCCAATGCCCAAAGTCCACACGGAGAATGATTCCCCGTGGTGTAGCGTTCCTAGTTCGTGCCTTGCCTTGCGTGATATTATTATTTCACGTAAGGTGATTAGAGTGGGCTCAGCAATTTTAATTTCTATCCTTTTGCTGGTGATGTAGCGCCTGATAATTGCCGTTACTCCCGTCTAAAGGTGAAAAACAACGCATAGGTACCCCATCTGCTTTCCGGGGGGTAGGTAATCGATATTTTAAACGGAGAATCAAACCCCCCCCCCCCCCCCTCATTGTTTATATTTCTGTCATTAAACAATGATTGCTGTTCGTCTTCGCTAAAGTCGCAAGGGCTGGGGGTGCGGAATAACTACCTGCATGCTTCATAATTTACTATTGCCGCGACAGCGACTGCATTATTATTCTTCACAACTGCCTACTGGGGAGATGTCATTTAAGAGAACGCGTTCTTCGTTTACCATTACCCGCCGCCGCCAGTCCGCAATGGCAATATTTAAATTCCGCTGAGAGAAATTTTTCCATTGCATAACTACTTTATCATTTCCATTTCAACCCTCTTGCTCCCTAGCATTATAGAGAACAACACTCAGGGGGGGTATATGTTTCTCTTTTAGTCGTGTTTCGTATGACATTTGAAATGCCTTGGCGCTATTCAAAAACCCAACCACTGACCGTCCCATAGATAATTCATTTTTTTTTCTTTGCTCACCCCATTTAACACCACCACCGCCCTCCACCCACTATAGCCTTATTGTTAGTGTGTACTCACCGTTTTCGATCGTCTCTTTGGCACACGATATGATTTTCCCCTTACGCCTACGGAGATTCGATTCGAAATTGTTTGTGTCGTCTGTGAAGTCCTCCATGCCGGCATCTGATTCATGCACCTCCTCGGAGGATTGCCTTTCGGAAGATAATTCACCTGCAGCTGTACCTGTGGTGCCACCACCACCACCACTACAGTGAATCAAATTTTCCGAACTTTTATTCATTTTTTCTTCTTCTTTTTTATCTTATTTTTGGTTTTTGTTGCACTTAGCACATTTTACACACAAAAACAAAAAAATACGTACTCACAGGTCCTTGCTGAGAAACGCAATTTGCGGTAATCTCTTTTCGTCTCCTATCTTCGGACGAGATTATTATGTAAAAGGGCACACTAAATTGCGATTTTTTTTCCTTCTATGTTTGATGTCCTTTTGCTATATTTTTTTACTCTGTCCGCAGTAGAGCGGACGAAGGACTTGTTTTCTTCTTTTATTTGTTATTTGTTTTTTTATTTTTCTGTAATATTTCTAAGAGAAAACACAAACGGAATAGTTAATACTCTGGAGTTGTATGGTGCCTTAGAAAGGACGAAATGGGGTAAAAGTTCGTTGCCGTTGAATGGCCTTAATCGCACTGCGGGATAGTTGGGGGGAGGGCTTTTACTTTATGACCAATGCGTTTGCGGGAATGGTATTTAGCTCTTTCTTGTTTGCGGTATATATGCGAAAAACGTAAAACAATGCACTTAACCTTAAGGATTTGAATAGAAACGGGGGGGAGATAGACGGGGCGGTAAGGACACAGAGATAGTAGTTATAAGACCGACGACGGCTATAGAAGAACGAAGTTAACATTTCGAACGATGAAGTCAGACTGACAGTTGTTCTTCGGATATGAGTTGCGTATTGATTTTTTTTCGTCACCCGACGAGGGTTGGTTGGAAATGTAGTTTTCAACGAATATTATTCGTTCAAACTGAAAGGGTTTATGTCTTAAATGAGGGGAGGACATATTCAAATAGAATTGCGTCGTTATTTTCTGTTATTTTACCAATTGCGTCCTAGTTTCAGACGTCCAACAATTGCATTTCTCCAAATATGGACAGTCCTGCCATAAATTCTGTTACAAATGAAAAGAGTCATGGAGATTTGTTTGTCATTTATTAGACAATAATATTGTTTGATAAAAAAAAAATACATCACTCCAAATGACCACCTTTTGCCATAACACAAGCTCTCAAACGTGTTGGCCATTGAGCTATATAGTTTCCGTGGACATCGCTGAAGCTGCCACGGTCCACGATTTTTTTAGACTCTCCAAAGTTCTGTGGGGAGTTCTACAAGCCTTGTTCTCCAATTCTGACCACAAAATGTAATCCAATGGATGCAGATCTGGACTTCCCGACGGCCAATAGTCTGCTCTATAAAAGAAGGAATATTGAACCTGAGCCACTCCTGCGTGGTTTTAGCTTAAAGCACCGGAGCAGAATCTTGTTAAAAGACAGTATTTGTCAACGGTCTTTACAACACCCTCTAGCACATCTTCCTGATAAACTTTTGTCCCTGTTTTAACACATTTTTCACAAAATTGAAGGCATATGTGAGATGTGACACCTTGGTGAGAGACCCCCAACAAACCATTACGGAAGCAGGATGATGGCGACTCTGAACCCTTGAAATAATTTGTTTCGCTTCGTTTTATGACAAAGCATAAACTTTATCATTTTGCTTGTTATAAACTTCTTCCATGGTCAAAAATTGTTCATCCGGAAAAAGAATTGGCCATTTCTCGCCAATCTCTTGATTCTCTCCGCCCTAATTCTTTTTAGTTGAGGAGTTAAAGACAACCTATTTATCGACGATAGGCTTTCATATGAAGATCATCCCGAACCAGCCTAGACAACGATCTGGATTGTCCAACTCCCTGGACATGATCTTCTGCTTCCGATGGGGATTTCTTCGAATATGTTAACGCACAGCTTTTACTACCGCACTCGTACGTGTGACGCGCTGGCGACAACTTCTTAGTCTGTCCTGGGGTGGCAGCACGCAACTTGATACAATCGAGTTCAGTCGATACAATCGAGCTCTGGTGTGTCAGCACGTAACTTGATACAATCGAGTTCAGTCGATACAATCGAGCTCTGGCAGCACCTAATTTGTCTCGATCGAGGATAATCGATGTAGGATAATCGATTGAGACAAATTAGGTGCTGCCAGAGCTCGATTGTATCGACTGAACTCGATTGTATCAAGTTCACCCCTGGTAATTGCAGCAGTTGTAAAGTGAGTAGACTGTTGGGGGACGAGCATCAATCGTCCACCTCCTTCTTCATAAAGGTTGAGAGGATTTCTTCTCCAACAGACAATTTCATAACAAAACCGCTCCAGCTAGTCTCCACTTATGCCCTCTGGTTCTCCCACCCCAATAAACACCCTCTAGAGCAGCCAATTGAAATACAAAACACCACCGATACATTTCAAAATGTTTTTGGTTTATTATTATTGTAGTTTGGGCCTAGCGTTTACCTTAAATTCATAGTAAACTTGCTTGGGTCGATTTAGAACACACTCATAGAGATAAAAGCTTAAGTATCCTTGTTAACCGTACAAAATTACACTTCGTACTAACAAATAGGAATCAAAAAAAAATAAAAATAAAAAATCAATGGCTTCAAGCCAATATAAAAACTAAACAAATTCATCCAAAATCATGGACGAAATAGAAACAATAAAAGCATTGCTTAACTCTGAACTTTCTAAAGCAAGTAAGTAATGTCGAGTGGTGGCTTTTTAGGCCCACTCCTCTTCCTCTTCCAAGGCAGCTGGGGCAGCGTTTGATTCGAAGTTATCACTTCCCTGGAATAGAAGAAAATTAGAACGACTGCTGAAGAACGTACTGCGATTGACTTACCTTGAGGTTACGGAAATCCCGACCACCAAATTTGTTGCCAAAGTTGCCGCCACCACCGCCGCCTCCACTGCAGTTCTGCAAGAAGTCGGGCACTTCCTGGTCGGCAAGCTTGAGGATTTTCATTAGATCGGCTGCGAGAGCACCGTCCTGATCGGGATCGAAGAAGCTGGTTGCTTTGCCATCGTTGCCCACGCGTCCAGTTCGCCCAATTCGATGGACGTACTCGTCAATGCTCTTCGGCAAGTCGTAGTTGATGACGTGCGATATGTTTTTGATGTCTATGGGGACGGAAAAGATTAATAACCTTTTAAATTACGGGAGATGCTTAATTTACCAAGTCCTCTGGCTGCCACCGAAGTCGCAATGAGCACCTTCATCTTTCCGCTCTTGAAATCCCTCAGCGCCATCTCACGCTGGCTCTGCAAGCGGTCGCCATGAATCGACGTTGTGGGGAACTCTGTTTCGGAGAGGAGGGATGCCAAGAAATCGGCACCTCGCTTCGTTTCCACAAAGACAATCGTTCCGTCGGGACTTTCATTCAGAATTTCCTACAGCCACACACAGAATTAGCATCGAATAGTCTTCCATTTCATTTGCATTGTTACTCACCAATAGCTTGGCCCTCTTCTGGAACTTGGACACCTCGTAGATGGTCTGTGTAACGTCGGAGCACGCTCCGCCGACCACGCCAATCGCCACAAAGATGTAGTTGTTCAAAAACTGTCCAGCAAGTCGTTGAATCTCTTCGGGGAATGTGGCCGAAAACATCAAACTCTGACGCTCCTCCATCGGCCGAATGGTTGGATGGTTCATGATCTTGTTGACCGAGTCCATGAAGCCCATGTCAAGCATCCGATCTGCTTCGTCCAGGACGATGTATCGAGTCTCCTCAAAGGTAATGAATCCCTTTTCCACAAAGTCCAGCAGGCGGCCGGGCGTGGCGATCAGAATATGGCAACCTTTCTGTAAATTCAGACAAAATTTCAACATTTTCTACACAAAAATTGCTTGAGTGGGACTAACCGCAACATTCTCTCCCTGGTGCTTCGACGAGGTGCCGCCATACACGATGCTGATCTTGAGATACGACCCGAGGGCAAACTTCCGTGCTTCACTGAAAATCTGCAATGCACACATAAATTTGTTATATCTTCTTTTGTGCGCGTCGAGTGCTGTTTTTATCACTTGGAACTTCCAAACATTTATTTACCTGAATGCTCAGTTCCCTGGTGGGCGACACAATCAGTGCCTGCGGTTTGCCTATTGAGAGATCCGCGCTTTCCGACAGCAAACCATGGACGATTGGAAGCAAAAAGGCAGCCTATTGGAACACTCGCATGAGAAACAAATTCGATTTGCATTTCGCTTTCACTTACAGTCTTTCCAGAGCCAGTCTGGGCGCACGCCATGAGATCCCGCTTGTCCAACACGATGGGAATCGAAGTCTTCTGTATAGGTGTCGGTACTTTGTAGCCAGACTTCCGCACATTGTCCAAAACCAGACCCCTGAGGCCGGATTCCTCAAAGGTAGTGAAGGGCGGTGGGACATTCTCACCAGACACCTGCGAAATGAGAACACTTTAGAGATTCGGACGCTTATTGGAGGAAAAAACGCGACTTACCTTCACAGGAATCTTCTCATACTTGGCAAAGTTGATGCCGGTTGAGATGCCGCTGTTGAACATCTCATCCTCATTGTCCGTGGGCTCAGGTGGGATGTAAAACTCCCGCGGTTTCTGAGGTTCTCCTACAAGAAGATCGTCGTAAGCTGTTATACGCGACTGTTGCATCAACTTACCATCCTCGTTCTCTCCATTGTTGTTGTTGAACTCCGAGTTGAAATCATCACCGCCGCCATCACCACTGCGACCGCCTCCTCGTCCTCCACCACGACCTCCGCGACCACGTCCTCGGCCGCGTCCGCCACCACGACGATCCTCACCGCCACCATACCCTGAAGAAAAGCCTTTGATTTTATTTATCCATCACCACGTGTTGTGTCCCTTACCATTTGTATCATCTCCATAGCCACCGCCGCCGCCATTGTCGTCACCATCGCCATGATCGCGTCTGTCACCATTATACCGGCCGCCTCCTCGTCCTCTGCCACCTCCACGACCTCCACGTCCACCTCGACCTCTGCCTCCTCCATAGCCGCCGCCGCCGCCACCGCTTTCACCATTCTCCCCATTGGCGTGGCTATCATTCCATCCCGACCCTCCTCCATTGGCGTCTCCATTATCGGCGTAGTCTCTATGCCCGCCATATGACTTGCCAGAACTCTCCTGCCAAATGCAAGTTCATTTTAATTAATACTTTGTCCATCACTGGATTTCCCAAACAATTTAACAAAGGAACACATGCCTGGCCAAAGAATGCCGACAGTTACAAGACGCTTACCTGCTCAACGTCGTCCCACTCGTCAGCCATTCCTACGGAAGAATAAAACATTGTTTGGCGTGTCAGCGTTTCAAGCCTGGATTTACTCAAAACATATACATATAACAAAAGTTTAGATTATTTTTTTTTTGTCGCTTTGTTGTTGTTTCAACGCCGGTAATCATACACCATGCGCGCATTGCTACTCTATATCACAAAAGAGAAACACGAGATCTGGATGAGGGGATGCCAGCTATTTGGGGTTCGCTGTCATTTTTTCCTTTACTCGGCGGGGAAGAGTGTTTCTTTTTTTTTCGTTTGTTTGTGCTTGCAATGTTTAATCTGGTGCGACCAAGTTGAGCGGCTTTTTAGTCAGCGAATTTGTTGCGGACCTTTATCTTGCTGTCAAGTCAATATATTTGAAAATAAAATGTGGACTTGCGCGCTGTGTGCAAGTGGTTGTGGAAGTTGAACTCACCGAAAATGGTTGTGTTCAGAAAATTCAGTATTTCTTCGTGTGGAACTCAAGTGGATTGTATTATTTCGCTGGAGAATCATGTTAATATTTTAAAATAAAGTTTGAATGACTGCTGAAAGTAAACATTCATACAGACGAGGTCTGCAAAGACAATGAACAGCGGTTCCATAGCCAGAAAGTACTTTAGAAGTGATCCTTTTCATTTCCCATCGCTGTTTTGAAAAGTCGTTTCCATGAGAAGTATTTCTGTATCAAAATTTCACTTCTTTTCGTCGAGATTAGGCAGTTAATCGCAATTAAAAAATGTGAAGTGGTTGAATTGTTGCATCCGTGATCGAGTAGGTAATACGCGCGACTGAATTCGTCATGTTTTGCAAGTAAAATCAACAGAATTCAGTGACGTATTGCTCGCTCACGGGTGCAGCAGTTCGACCGATGTGTGCTGAAGTCCTGGAGAAGGAGATTTAACAAACCAGTCACCCGCTGAAAAGCTGGAACCAATCTTATACGTAATAAGGTTCTTTGTGACTAACTGAAGTCACATAAGAAGTAATTTTCTAAAACACTTTATGATTTCATTAGATGTACCTATTTGTGGCGACTAAGCTAGAGGATGAGAAACTGGAGCTAGAGTTACACCGCGACGAATAGTATTACTACACACTGGATGGTGCTCCTAAACCAGACTTTTACAGAGCTTCTGCCGTTGGTCTTTCGTTTCGACGATAATTTTCCGAATTAAGGCCCTCCGAGAGAGACCTTTAGCTACGGACGAGTCGTTTTATAACAGCGTCGGTGTTTTAGAACTCAGCTTGAGGACTTAACCAGAATAATCCACTCTGTGGCTTATCCGTTTAACAATTGTGTTGAAACACAGAGAAGTGTATGGAAGTGAGACAAACGCGAAGGCCTAATTTCGAAATAAATGAATGGTTGTCCACTTCTGTATTGCAATTTGTTTCCCAAAGGTTTAAGGATCGAGTATATAAAGCCAACTACGGTAAATGTTGACCGAGGCACACGTGGGCAACTATGGAAAGCCCGACTGACTTCACAGAGTATTGTTGCATCAATTGATTTATCTAATAAAAACTGAAAATTCCTTTCCGAAGCACAATAAATTTCCCAAAAAACCTTCCAGCCAAATGAAGGACTTGCAGAAATTTCCAATAAGATACCAAGGAGAGACTTTGATAAGGGCTTATCCATGTGCATAAAACATAACACAAATGTAATTGAAAAAAATGGTAGGACGCTTCTAGAATTTTCTGAACCTTCACAACCATCGTGAATGTGGGTAAGGAAAATTGCATTTTTATAAATTTCTATATGCAAAATTTGTTTATTTAACTATTTTCACAAAATTTAGAAACTTGTTAATGCATTTTCATTCAATCATGAGAAACATGTGGCACATGAGTAAAAAAAATAACACCCCCGCTGTTGCTAAGCTTCGTTGGTGTCGCGTGCCTGCAACTCTAACGGAGCCTGTTGCACGCAAGCGACGAGCGATTTGATTCATGCATTTCTACCTATAGAATTTACAGTTTAAAAAATTGTTTTAAACAAATAAAACTCACCAAATTGTTACTTTTTACGTTGCTTGGGGGGGGAGGAAAAAAACTTACGTCCGAAGATCAGCACACTTACAACAATATTTCAAATTGCAATCACTTTTTTAATCAAAGATTAAAATTGAAATGTACTAAAACTATCTGATTGAATTAAATGCAATGAAGAAACGCACGTTGGATGCAGAGCCGAAGATTGGAACAGTTCGCCTTTTCACAAAGAGAATGCAAAAATTAATGGCCGAATGGAAATAGTTAACGGTGAATTGAAAAGTCTGTCTACGGCTACGGCTAGTGGCTGCACACCTGCCACCAAATATGTCCGATTAGGATGCGTTTGGAAATGGTTGTAATAATGTCGCGCGCAAAAGTATGCAAAGATCATTTTGGGAAAACATAGATTTTTTTATATATTTATATTTTGCTGACAACAAAATGATTTAAACAGTTAAAAAACAAATTGGGCGATAAAAAAATGCAATACGAACCTTTTTGGTGAGTTAAAGCCCGGATTTAAGGCATTTTTGAATGCGGGAGCCGTGTTCATTTTCTAACAAAGATGACGCTGAATAGAAACGACCAAGTGCTTCCATCTGCCGAGGGGAGGTTGCCACCATTTTTTATGACTGTTAAAAATTGACAAATTGTTTTGTTTTTGCTACAAAGCGTGTTAAAATGAATTGAAAAATGCTAAAAAATCGTAAGTGAGGACATTTTAAGGGAGTGTATTTGCAGCTGAAGGGTTGCGGGCTGCTTCAAGGATCGTTTCAAATGGGCAAGAAGATTGTAAGTACCATATTGACATACTATACATGGACTGCTTGTGAAATGTCAGTTCCATTGACGATTGAAAAAGTTCTTCTGCGACACCTGGTGGATAAAAAAATAATTATGTAGAGACCTATACCAGTCTGACAGCTGATAATTTTGCCTAGAGTTTGTATGGGGAATACGTGTATTTGATGTAAAGTGAATAATATATTTTATCAATTTAAAAATTGATGCGAAAATTTACCGCCAGGTTTCAGCCTCCATTCGTCAATACAATCGGGACGTTCAAGTATCTAGTTTAGTAAGTCTGACAGCTGACTGACTTGATGTATCTCAGTTTTGATTGATATAGATCGGTCACATGGGCAGCTGTGTCAGTTGACGTTTATGGAGGGGTAGCCGACGAATCTAGTGACTGATTACTAAGTTGACAGTTCGCATATTTGACTGACTTAGGAAAAGTGACGTTCCTAACCATTCTAGTTTTTGCGTTCAGGTTACATCTCTTCCAGACCAATCTTGTCGACTTAAGATAACTAAGTTTTTGAATGTGCCCAATCTCTGCTCAGAAAATGACGCCAACATAACTAGCGCTCGTGGTGCCATGCAAATGGTAGTGCAGCAAAATGTCAACCATCTTGGATTTCTCCATAGAATGCTAGAGCCACCTATTGGGCGTGAGATGAATTGGAATTGTTGGAACCAACGTGAAGTTGGCTACTAGCAGTCCATGTATAATAAGTCAATGGTAATTTTAAGTTTAACTTAAGAAATGCTAGAGAAATCTGTATATAATAGCCATAAATATTTTTGGATTCCAGTTCGACAAGGGGTGCTAAGCCTCGAAAGATTTTGAAGAGCTGTAAACGCATTTTTTCTTACTTAACTTTCGGGTGAAATGATTCAAGCCCCCGAGAGTAGCCTCGCTTGCTCTTGTTTTGTTAGGTAAATAATTCCTGCCTTGTTAGGTACCCATAATACCAAGTTGTTCAGGTATCAGCCGACGCGACGGTTGTTTTCTTGTTTTTCCTGATAATGTCCGTCGATGTGGTGTCGTCTTTCTCCGTTTGCTCCGTACCGTACGCATCTGATACAGATCGTACGAGCACAAGTCTCGTTGAAACGCCTGTCTTTGGTTATATTTCAAAGGGTTCATCCTGATTTGCTCGTTATGTTCGGGTGTCTAGTTTCTGGACGGTAAAGGGTACTTCTGCGATCTATCTGTCCGGAAAAAGGTTTTCAAGTCAACGTTTCAGTTCAGTTCAGTTGAAACGCTAGGCCTTCTTTTAGTCATTGTTTGTATCACTATATCTATTATTTACACAAATTCTTTCGGCTTGCATAAAATCCAATGCCCAAATATACCTACTTCCTTACTTCCTGCCGGTATGCTTGCTCTCAAAAATCGTTTTCACTCCCCCTAAAGTCGTTAACTGTGTATGCTCAAAGGAAAATATCTTAACAGTCATCTGCGTGACATGACTTGGGAAAAGCCCCACCAAAAATCGCTAAAGGATATTTCACCCTCAAAACGAAAAAAAATGCTAACCGAAAAGGTTCATCCCTTCCTTAACACATAAAACGTACGTATTTCAATTTTACTTTCTTTCTCCCTGGCTATCCTCCCCCAACGGAAAATTAAGCTTACACTCGGAAAATCGGAAAAATCGCAAGTGAAAGTTACGCTCGTTGTAGGTCAATGAACTTTTCAACATCGAAGTGAAACTATACAAGCAACATCATGTACTGCTGAAGAAGGGGAAAATGTCGAAAGCCATTTATCCTGCCACTCCCACTAGAATATTACTTGGGAAATTGCTATAAAACCGCTGGGACTGCGTTAGATACTGTGTTAGCCCTGACACTTTTATTTATTTTTATTTATCAAGATGTTGGGAAAAATATCCCCGAGTCCCCTCATGCTATGTACTGTCGGGAAAATAAATGTCCCCCATTCTTTGGTGCAGCTTATTCCTTGCGGGGAAGAAGTTCTTTTTTTTGTGAGGGCAGAAAATCTGTTAAGTTTGTAAGGTGTATCTATTGCATTTAATTTTCTGCTGTTTCACCTGATGATTTCGTTAATATGAGGGCAATAAACTAATTACTATCTGGTGGAGTTCATGGGTAGGATATGGCTCTTGCAACTTGTGTAATTAATAAATTGGTCGTTTGAATGAAGTGGGGAGTTTGATAAAAGCTGCTTTAAAGGCCCGTTTAATTAGGCAAACGGTTAAGGTGATGAAGTTGGGATGATTTTAAAGTACTCGATCGTTTTAATTAGGAAGGAATGCGGTGCATATTTAAAAGGAACTTACCTTCCTACCTTGGCAAAGATGTTCAAATTGATTTATTTTTATATCGCACTTTAACCATTTCGTTAGGGGGATTTCCTAAAGCTTTCAAAGATAGACCACAAAGTTTTTGAATATCGTGCTCGTGCCTGTGAAGATTTAAAATCGACTTGGCATTATTACTGAAGGTCTGAGTGGCTTTGAGGCAGTTCAGCAGAGATAACTTGAGGCAAAGAGTTCATTAATTAATTTTTAGCTGTGTTAGGTTAGGTGTAAAGGGGTTGGAGATAGTGGGGTCTTATACGGCAGGGCTCATCGCGTACCCCAAGGGAACCGATGGAAAAACAGACCTGAAGATCTTCCCTTGAAAAACAGTCAAATCTTCTTACAGAAACCGAGTAGCCCTTTGTAGTTCGTGTGGTATATCTTCTCTAGAAATTGGAAGAGGTAGGTACCTACGCGGAAGAGATTTTGCTTATCGCATTCAAATAGTAGGCATACCTATGTGCCTTGGACATTTTTTGATCGGTGTTGATTGACCTGTCATGCGGCTTTTCCCTCCTCCTTCCTCGCTTGTTCATTTTCAATTATACCGCAGTGTTCAGGATCCTGACATTGTCCCATTTTGTCTCATTCTGAATGAATAAGGCCTAAGGAACTGCCCGACATAGTCCCTTGGTTTAAATTCCAATGACTTGAGTGTTTATCCTGAGTCCAACAACATTCGCCGTCTGCAATTTGGTGGGTAGTTGAGCTCAAATGTAAAAACCCACTGAATTCCTCTTTTCGGTGTCAGCACAGTGGTACGGCACAGAAGATTTCGAACATTCTCAGTATAACAGTTGTGACAACGAACGAAATCGTTACTCGGTCCAATTTCAGACAAGCTTAACTTATTTGCTATAGACTGAAGTCGATTCCTTTCAACTCTCATTTTTATTTGCTCAATGGTTGTTGGACATCTGGACGTAATATGACATTTCAGTCATAATTGTTGAATTATTTGCTTTCATTTCTTTATTTGGACAATGTCGGTGCGTGTAGTGCATTACAAAGGATAATTCATATGCTACCCGGGACGAAAGCAACATGTGGACATGCGGTACCTTCATTTACCAAAATTTGTATTTGAAAAACGTAGAATGTATGTTATATGCAAGATCGTTCCCCTACTCTTGTACCTACTACGACACAAAACTTGTTGTGGAAGATCAGTGCCACAGGGTAGAGATTTGTTTGGAAGATCCTTGTCCTGCTAAGGGGTGACTTTCTTCAATTCGTACTATATGCATTCAGGTAGTATTTTCGTTTTATTTATATATACGTTTTTTCCAGAGGTAGGTCAGGTACGGAAATCTGCATCCTCTCTACCTAAAGCGAACAGTTTCCCATTTTATGCAACAGTCCAAGAATAACATGACCTTGAAAGGAATAAGGAGAAATTTCAAAATTGACCGCACTTGGTAGAAAATTCTGAAAATGTTTCATGTAGAGGTCATTTTGCACCTTTTCTCGTTTTTACTTTACAAAATTGTGTGTTTCCCGCACTTTTAGATTGAAAAACAACTCGCAAATGTCATGAACACATCGCTATAGAAAGGTCTCAACATCAAAACGGACGACGCGATTTGACCCCTGGTCCTTACAGTTCATTCAATTATGCCAAATCATGTCAGAATACAATCTGGTCCAAAGGATAAAACTTAATTTTAAAAATGAGTGTTCGTTGCGCCCATTCAAAGCAAGGCGCCGTCCTTGAAAGTGTGCAGAAAAATCGAAAGCAGTCGATTCCTCGCCGTGCACAAGAAGTCGGACCTTCGCAGACTTCAACTTGGTGCATTTTGCGCCGGGACTTGGGCCTACAACCGTACAAGATCCAACTGACTCAGGAGCTTAATGTTAATGACCATAGACAACGCCTGTTGTTCTGACCGAGCCTAGGGTATCTTGAAAGAGAACCCAAATTTTGGCCGAAAAATCATCTCTAGCGACGACGACGAGGTGTATTTTTGGATGAATGGGACTCTTCGATTGCCCCTCAGTCATTTTTCGTCCAATTCAATATATACAATTGACAATACAAATTAACTCGGCATTTTATGTTTAGTTTATTAAATTTATTTTTATCGTTTATGTGTGAAAACTTACAAAAAGCTTTTTTTTGTTTGTAAAATTCGCCACAACGGCCATAATGATGAGAGTATACAACAAAAATGAATAAAAAACAAAACGCCAGAGTAAAACTTAGTTCTGCAATCCATACTACATAATTAGCAATCGAATTCGTTTTATTTCTTAATTTATTTATTTCTCTTGAGTGAGAATATTGTTTTCCTTAGTTTGTAGTTTTTCTTTATGTTTTATTTACTTTCGTATTTTTCTTGTTTAATTTATTTATTTATTTCTAGCAGTCTATGAAATTAGATAGTTCAGTTGTTTTAACTGATTTATTTTTGTCTTACGTGAATATACATAGTATGTGTGTTGCATATAATAATATAGGTAATAATGAATAAATGGGTGACCCTAAATGATTACATAGTTTATTTATTTTACAAACAAAGAGGAAACAATAGAACAGTTATTGTAGAAAGTGCACTTGTTCAAAATTATTAACAGAGAACCGGGAGGGTCGATCAGCTCAGAGCCCACTTTCGACACTAGCTTAAGCCTAAAAATCCCATTATTGTTGACCCAAATTTGACTCTTATTCAGTTAATTGATAGCTCGCTACTTGTAACTTTGTCTTTCATTAGTGACCTTGTCCAGTGGATAAGTGCGTCCCAGCCCAAAAGGGCATTGGCTTCTCATAACAGTCAGCACGATTATTAGGTCTGTTCCCGTACTTTTAAACAGAAAGGAATGACTCAAAACATTATTAGGCGTGTTTTTTAGAACACCGATCTCAGCAAAGCAGGGTAAAATAGACAAATGCGCAATAAAAATAGATCTGTTCCTTTACTTTTGTAGTAAAAATGGAAAAGACTGTCAAAATGACAGTGGAGTGGATGAATTCTTTCTCAAAGAGGGAAACTTACGCAAAAGTTAAGCAACGCTTTTGTAGTAACCTGTGAAAAATGACAGATGCGAATATTCCACCCAAATGCCAAATAGAACAACAAATTCAAATCAGCTGTCAATTTTCAGGCGACTGACAGTTGTTTTAATTCTTACGCAAAGAAATTTGTTGATCAAAAACTAGTAAAAGGGGAAATATCTTGCTCTCTCGAAGCCGCTCTCTTTTACGAATTTCTCGAGTTGAGGAACGACAATTGAGTAAAATGCGTAAGAATTCGTAAAAATTCGTAAGATTAAAAAGTAAAGGAACAGACCTTATAGCTCAATTGAGTTTTTGGGCAAATTTCTTACCAACTTTCAAATCTCTGTCAAATCTATCACGTATATTGCGTGAGCAAGAGCAAGTTGTTAAATCTGGCTTTCTCATTCGCTCATATTTGAACTTGTTGCCAAAATTAAGTTCACATTTTTGAAATTTGTCTTACAAAACGTATCCCCTTTCCCCAATTGTTGAGTATTTTCTCTTTTCGGGAATAATTTTGTGTCACAGAGAAAAATATTTCATGATTCAAAAGTCAAACAGCACTTTGAAATATATAATTCTGTACGAATCGTAGTCACTTGTCGCTCAATTAAAGCCTTCCGTTCAATTTTCCGGCACGAAATCTAGGTTCAGCTTTTTAGTGCATAGCTACATGTTTTAGGACATGTTTTTGACAACCATCAAGTGAAGCCGGTCTTTAATATTAAATTTTGACAGCGCTACACGACACAGCGAAAGCTACCTCGTCATGTTCTTTTGTAAAATCAAGTTGCCGGACCAAATAGAAGTGCGGAAAAAGCAGATCTTGTGACAATGGCCTAAGGGTACCGGCACATCGGGGCGACATTGAAAGGGATTTTTCTGATTACGTATAGAACGCAGAAAGGTCCGTTTCGAATGTATAACTCGATAGAGCTTATATTCACTGATTCGTACGTGAATCTGAATTGGGTAATTAATTACCATCAGCGAGACATTTAAAGAAGATAAAACACGAGTTCCTGAATTTGTGCATAAAAAACAGCTTATTCTTAAATCAAAATTTGTTATAATGCTTTGAATGTGTAGACAAAAAGACATATTTTGAACAAGTGTTTGAAAAACAAAAAAATCAAAATTAAAACGAAAAAATTAAAATGTAGTAAAAATGTTTTATGTATTTTGTATGCATTTTTATATGTGATATAAAATTATATTCGTTATGTATCATAGAACTTAATACCTAAAATAAACTTACAAATAAAAATAATAAATGTATTATATTTTGTTTCTTTAAATATGACAAGACAACTCAAAGTTCAAACACAAACAAAATAATGACATGACACTTATAGCAAATAACAAAAAAGAAACATAAACAGTTATTCAATAACCGCCCGCATCTAATGATAAATACAAATTATAATTACAAATATAAATAGATTTTTCTGTTTTATACATAAAAAATGTTTAACAAATTTATAACTCTTTCGATCCGAAAAAAAATGAACATAAAGTAAAATAAAATAAAAGAAGAAATATAAAAACATATAAAACTTCTTAATCGGGTCATACTCCTGAGACAGTCTTTGAATCTTGATCTTAAATGTGTTTTATTTACTTATTTATTTTCAAACAAAATCTAAACAATAAGTTACAAACGAAAATAGAACGGAATAGAAAAAAATCAGTACTTTATAATTGCGTTTCTTTTCTCGTTAGTAATAAAATTGTTTTATTAAATATTTTCCTTCTTATTATTTAGTTCATAATATATATATATATCGTATTGTAAATCGCTCGTAAAAAAACCCCTTTCTAACTTGATTTTTATTATCATTATTACTCTTGTGTAATAATAATATTAATTGGTAAAATTTTGCTAAGAATACACGAACACGAACTTTTCTTCATTCTCATTCTTCTAATTGTTTTTGTTTTGTTTTTTCGTCCATTTAATTATGTCAAGGCTTTGTTTTTTTTTTTTTAGAATAGACAAAAATTTGTTGGTGTAATTTTCTTTAATATTGTTCCGGAATATTTTTGCATATTTTCGTTAAATGTTTTTCACAAAAGTCAAATTAAAAGTATTTTAGTTTGCTTGAATTTCTTGTTGCTTATTCTCTAAAAAAAATGTATATATATTATATAAATATTGTATTGACTAAATATAATTTATGGCATTCATTTGGTTTAATTTTAGATGTGTTTTTTTTTTGTTTCTTGTTTCTTAAATATTCTTACAAAAGTAGAAAATATTGTTTGGGTTTCTTAAAGTTTAAAAAATGGTGGTTAGTTTTCATTTCTTGTTTCTTATGTTGTTATTCTCAGTTATTTATATTTTTGTTTTCTTATTTCATTCAAGTCTTGTGTTGCGGGGAAGGGTATATGATTATACTGATTGCGAGATCATTGGAAAATGTACGCGGGTGGGATTAATAGAGCTCGAGGAAGTAGTCGAGTAATCGTTTGAGGAGCGGTCTCCAATTTAATCTGTGTCTGAAAGATGACTCAGAACTTAAAAGGCATTTGCGCTTAAATTTTAATTCAGTTGTGGCTATATTATTATACGACTCTGCGGACGGAAATGTCTGCAAAAAAGAAAATGCGCCAGAATGACGTTTCCACGGATCAAACCGATTGTCTAAGGTTTTTCTATAGAACCGACTTGATTGAAAAGTCACTCTTTTATTAGCAGCCTTTTTAAAATCGATGACTTCAGTGCAAAACCTTACAAAACTAGACGGTTGTAATCCAGCTTAAGCCGGTACGCGATTACTTTTCAGTAGACTTTCGTTCATATTTGACACTAGCGTAAGCCCACGTTTAGTAATCCAACACCGAAGTGATGAATTAAAACTATTTCCGTCAGACGCAGCTGGGTCAACTGACATTTGACAGAAATGGAAAAGTGACAGCGTCCCCCTATCAAACAAAATCGAACCCCCCCGTACATTTTGCAGAGCTAATCAGCGCATTAATGAAACTTTCTCAAAGTAGCATGAAATTGTAACTTTTTGTTTATGAAATAACCCAGAAAATATTACTCACTCTCTAGGCTATGGTTGAATGCGAAATGACGTCATGAGTGTTAACATAACAACTATAACTATACCGCTTCTCTGAATATTTTACGATGCCTTTGCAAACTGTATTACCGAACTCATTCGCATGACTTTTGGAATATCTGGACTCGTTGATTGGTTGTCTTTTAGGTAGAGTTTTCGTTTACGCAACGGCAATGTCATGACATCCCGATCAGCCATCATCATGGAGTCGCTCTCGGGTGAGGAAGACCGTTCTGGTGATGTGGTTCGTAGTGGCGAAAGCCCGGCACCAGCAATAGCAGCTTCAACTTGACGCACCATGTCATTGTGGGGCAAAGAGGATCTGAAGAGGACACAATTTGATTAAATATTTAGCCCAACGGAATTCAGTTTTAAAACTCACCTATATTCAGCGACTGGCGCTGGAATGAAATAGTTCGGCCGCATCAACTCCTCGGGCTCAAGTTTCGGACTCAGTTGGATGTCATTTGCAGCCTTTAGACTGTCCTCCTCGAGTAGTACCCTACGACTGGCCAATGAAGCTGCTTCCAACAAAGCTGGGTTAATGGTTGGCCTGCCGACAAAGCTAGGCACTGCCATCGTTTGAAGGTGTTCCTCCTTGACGGGCGATGTCGACCGCGCTTGATACCTATGGTAGACATTACTGAACGAGACCATCTCCTTGTCCAGGGGTCTTTGTTCCTCGAACAGCGGGTGCTGCTTTGGCGGTCGTTTGTGATGGCGCTGGCTGCTTTCAGCTTGAATTTCTGGCGGCATCTCATCCAGTGAGGTGCTACTACTGCCAGTGGTGTAAGCGCTGCTACTGGAGGGTATTGCGACACCACTATCGCGGCTGTGATCAGTCTCTAGAATAGTTGAAGTGGACGACGATGGTGAGCTCGCCGGGGACAGCGGCGCCTGCTTAACCACAATCGCACCGGGCGAACTGGGCGCCTGTTGGTTACTGCCACTGGGGCTCTCCTCGTCGTCGGGAATTTCATTCGCATGCCCCTTGATGTGCGCTTCCATTTCTTTCTTGCTCTTGAATGTCTCATCGCATATGGTGCATTTGTAGCACTTGGACCCGTAATGCTGGACACGGTGCAGCTTGAGAACATGATTGTAGCCAAAGTCGCGGAAGCAGATATCACAATGGTAGGGTTTCTCGCCCGTGTGCGTTCGCGAGTGAACTTTCAGCTGCTTCGAGCAGGTGAAACCCTTGCCGCAACCCTCCACTGGACATTTGTAGGGTTTCTCGCCGGTATGCGTGCGCATATGGATTACCAGCTGGCCAGATTGAATGAAAGTCTTGCCGCACACCGAACACTTGTGCGGACGTTCGCCGGTGTGAATGCGCATGTGACGATGCAATTTGCCGCTGTGCTCGAAAGCTCGCCCACAGACGTCACACTTGTAGGGGCGCTCCTTCGTATGAATGCGCCGATGCACTTGCAGGTTCTCCTTCACACTGAAGAGCTTGTGACAGAATTCACACTCGAAGGGTCGCTCTCCCGTATGAGTGCGGTAATGACGGATCTGTAAAAAAAATATTTCAATCAAACCTAATCCATGTACACATCCCTCGCTCAACTCACCAGTCTAGCAGGCACTGCGAAAGTCTTCTGGCACACGTTACATTGGTACGGGTCACTTCCGTTCCCGTTCGGCTTTATTTGTGGGGTTTTCGGTATGCCCGCTGGAATTTCATTGATGGGGCTCACCATGGCCAGACCTCCCGCACCCTCAATCTTTGCGTGCGACTTTGTGTGACTAGTGTGGGCACTTTTACTGCCAAAGGTCATACCGCATTGGTCGCACTTGAATTGGGGCTTCGATGGTGATGTTTTCGCTGACGATGATGGTGAGGATTTGCGTCCATTGCCGGGTGTTTGGCCACTACTACTACCACTACTGGCTGGTTGGCCCTGTGTCGTTGTGTAGATTGTGATATTTTGTCCGTCATGGAGTTGATAGTTTTGACTGCCGTGCGGTGTTATCAGAATCGTGTCGCTGGTTATGGATGACGATGAAAGATTCAGTCCTCCTCCTCCAACTCCCCCCATGCGACTTGTAATACTTGTGATGGGCTGTTGCATAACCATATTCGCCTGATGGTAGATTTGTGTT
The DNA here is from genome assembly GCA_936431705.1 of Cheilosia pagana. NCBI lineage: Eukaryota > Metazoa > Arthropoda > Insecta > Diptera > Syrphidae > Cheilosia > Cheilosia pagana. The sequence goes on from OW386169.1 coordinate 3,732,026, forward strand.
TCACTGTCGCCACTCGTACTGGCAAGTGGCGTACAGAATTGTGTTTGGGCTGTTGGCTCGCTTTTCATTATAAGAGGCATCGATGGGTAGTACACCATTGTGTGGGACTCTGCAAGTGGAATAGAACAGTTGGGGTGTTATTTATCATTGCAAAATTGAGCTAGATCTTTAAGGGTTAATTGTTAAAGGTGTTTTTGGGCTAAAGGTAGTTTCAAAAATGAACAAAAAAGCACTGCAGTTCAGTTGAACTAAGGACAATGGTCGAATAATCCTCATTTCAATGGACATACATACGGAACTTATGTATCCGGCGAAAAGGAATGTCATATGTTGGCTAAATGTTTCCAGAAAGGCCCCATTTCAAAGTTCCTTACAACAAATAGGGACAATGATAAGCAATGGCAGCTAGAGATTGTTGGCTACCTCCCAAAAACGACTTTAGATGAGGGATGGACAGATTTTGCAGGTAGATTGGCTTTCAAATGTGAACGGGTATCTAACTTAGTGACCTTTTTAAACCTTTACAAACTTTATTGTTGAGTCAGTCGGAGTTCTGCCTGAATTTTTATTTGAAAGGACCCACATAATTTTTTAAGAGAAGATTCCAGTGAAGTTCAATTGAAAAACCCCCTTTTCGAGACATGACATTACATATGAACCTAAGTCCGTTCACTGGAGCACCCAATCATGCAGGAACCCTAAGCCCTTGCATTAAATTTTGTGGATACCCCACTGAAAAGGAACCACCCATCCAGTCAGTGCTAATTTTCCTCCCAAAGGCACATTTCCTCGAGCCTTATCACTGAGGTCATTGACACATCTAGTACATTATTCATATTCATAGTTTGCTCCCACTAAAAACTGTTCGCATGAATTTACCTACGTCTTTGACTTTATTGCGTCATTAGAGAATACCCCGCTCGCTTACGCCAAAACTGCGTAGCACACAATCATCCCTTCAATGAAAATTCGGGTTTCCATTCACGCGCAAGAAAATGTAATGCCCCCTTTACCAAAAAAAAAGTAAATCAAATTCAAACAACAACAACGCACATACGGTAGGAAAACATTTTACAACCCTTACGGGGGAAAAAAGCAAAAAGAAACCACTTTTACTTTTCCCACTTATCAACCCTGCAAAGGAAGGTGAAGGCAAACACAAAAAATAGATAAATAAACTTGAAATCTACATTGAGAGTGACAGTGTTAGCTTTCGCCTTACATCCCAGAAGAATCTGCGCACCACCACCCCAAGTGAAAGTAAAAGTTGCCTCTCATGTGCGTCACACTGTTATGCGAGTATGGCTGCACATGAGTCGCGGACCTGATGGGGGATCCGGTTTTCCACCCTTAAGATTAGACGGGTGGTGGTATAAGTGGGTGGGGGTATCCATCTACAAACAATTTTTTTTTTGGTTAACAAACCTTTCTTAATTTTTCCGGGCGATTTTATTTCCATCAAATCTGTACCAGATTTTGAGAGCACGTCCTTAATCCAATCTTGTTTGTTACGCCATTTATCGCCTTCACTCATTTTTAAGGATTTTTTTTATTTTCTTAAATTTTTTACTAAATTTATTTATAATTATTGTTAATCCTTGGGTATGGGAAATTTCTTAAAAATCTAATAAACAGTCTTAACTTCAGTCCGTGTTTTTTCTTCTTTTGTACGCAAAGTCTTTTAATTTTTTGTGTTGGTGGGAATTTATTAATTATATTAGTCTCAGTGCATTTCGTATTAAATATTACAAAAACAATTTATCTATCTAGGAACTTATTCTAATTTGTACGTTTCATATTGCATTAGTGCTTGAGGTAGCTTTTTAAACACTGATTAACAAAAAAAAAATATAGTAAAAACGACAACAAAACCGACGACATAAAAAAACAATTAAAATTTGACAGCGTTTGGACCCCTTTTCTTTTCCGTGTACCCGAAGTTGTTTTTTTTTTCTTTTAATGCTCAACAGAAAAAAAATAAATTTAAAAAAAAAACGTAACGGAGGAGAGCAAAATTTTGATAAGTTAGCCGAACGAGGGAGTCCACTGAACTGGTGGGTGAGTTCACCCAAAAATTCTTCCTCACGTTGTAGAATGAGAAGAACCCTAGGAAGAAGAAAATTTCCTCCCAATTCCAATACTGTGATATAATCTACGAAAAGTGCGTAAAGCATATATACAGAAATAGGAGAATGGGAAAAGGGGAAAAACGCACACATGTCGTATATAAAGGTTCGAGTTGGAATGGGCAGAGGGGAAAGAATTTCCCAAAGATGCGTGGAAAACCAATAAGCATTTTTCGTCATCATTGATGTTGATGTTTTCTTTTCCCTTTTTTGCTTTATTTACCTATTTTATTAAACAGAAACCGTTTTACAACTAGTTTGGCGGTTCGTTCTACCATAATCATGTCAGAAGTAACGTCTGTTGCGTGATATTCAAATTAATTGAGGTGCCTGCGAAGAGCCTATGAGTCGAAGAATACAAATAACGTTAGGTAGGTTCTCGTTCCAAGGTTGTAGGTAGGTATCTAGTTTTTGGTATGAGGTAGGATAGAGAATGATTTTGGTAAGAGACTTTAACGATCTTGATCTACATAGGTCGCGTTGTCTTTTGACTAGTGTGGGTTAGAGAGGCGGTTAGCACACCGTAATACGTGGTTTTCTATTCATATTTTAACAGTTCACTTAGAAGAGTGTCAACTGTCAACAAATAAACTAAATTAAATTGGTATACGGCCTTTAAAATTCGATCTGACAGAACTTGTCTTAAAAAGAGCTTGACTTTTATTACTTTTCGATAACTTTTCAAATTTATATTTGGTCTGTTACGTAACGATAATGCATTTGAACGTATTAGCCAAATTTAGTCGAACTTCGTTCCCTTCTACCCAACTTCGAAAGCATTATTTCTGGGGACGTTCAAGTATCTAACTGAGTAAGTCTGACAGCTGACTGACTTGATGTATCTGAGTTTTGGTTGACCTAGATCGGTTACATGGGCAGCTGTGTCAGGTGACGTTTATGGAGGGGCAGCCGACGAATCTAGTCAAAAAACTCATGACTGAGCACTAAGTTGACAGTTCGTATATGTGACTGATGTAGAAAAAGTGCCGTTCCCGACCAATCTAGTTTTTGCGTTCAGGGGTCGAATCGCATCGTCCGTTAGCGAGAATACGTGACGGAATTTGTTTTTGTTTCACATGTAAGTCAACTTAATTAGGTGAACGTAATGCTCGTTCACGGACGACGCGATTCGACCCCAGTTTACATCTTCTCCAGACCAATCTAGTCGACTTAAGACACCTAAGATTTTGAATGTGCCCAATGGCTTTGATTATATGTCATTCAGCAAGTGATCAACAACGTCACTGACGGATGCGCAGGTATTAGATTAGCGCAAAACTATTACTACAAGCACTTTGCTTAAGCGCTTTGATTAAGCGCTTTTCAAAACAAGAAGCGGAAACACTTACTTGGGTTGTTATAACTTTGCGGAACGTTTGATAAATATCCGAGAGTATAACTGTCATGAAAGAGCTTCTCAATTTGTAGGTCCCTTCCATTCGTCCCAAAAAATAAATTATTATTCGCCCGCAAAGTCAGAAATGTCTCCTTCTTTTGACACCTCATTAGTTAAAATTGTAAAAAATTGCATTCATGAACATTAGCGCTTTTTTAAAGCTAAAACGCGACCCTTGTACTTAAATGCTGCAACTTACTAAATAACGCAAACATTTTCCAATACAACAGTTTATTTAGTCAATTTTCGCAACAATGGACTCGAGTCAAACTGTCAGCCAAGGTGCCCATATGCCTTACGTTCCTTAGCAGCAGCTAATGTAGGTAGTGCCAAACTTAAACGTCGTTATCATTTAAAAAGCTAAAAAGCCCATTCCAAACTCCTACCAAACATCAACAATTACGTTACGTCGGTGCCTAATTCATACAAAACAAATTTGAATGCTGTAACACAATTTCTTGTCTTTGGGGTCAATGTACATGCGCCACGCACAGATCTCTTTTTTTTTGAATTTCATTCGTTTTCCTCATCATTCGAGTAGCGAGTACTACAATCTACAACTCCAATGATTATTGTAAACCATGGAATACTAGGTATATTGACCCATACACGTAGAAAATTTATTTTTACTGTAATATACGCCCGGTGATATAAATTCGGCATTCGAACTGACAGTCCATTACTAAGGAACGAAACGAAATCCATTAGAAACGAGTTTGACACTTCCAACAACGTTGCGTGCATGAGTAAATTATACATCTCTCGTTCTTCTTGCTATAAATTGACGACTGTGCTTAGTCATATCTAGATTCGTTGGTGTAGGTCGTTACATGATTTCCAATTCACAAGCTTCCCCCCACCACCCTGTGGCCATACGAAAAGTCCCCCTGCTTCTTTTGTGTGCACGTTTCCTCTATTAGGCCCATCGTATGCCACAACTTGACGTATGCGATAGACAGAGAGACGCAAAGAGTTGTCTTTCTTCTAATTCAATTTTTAATGCAAAAGCTCTCACATCGTGAGGGTAGCGTTAAAAGAACACGGGCTTGCATGAAAGCACATATACATTTCTCGCTCGCTCACTAACACACCAGCGAAGCTGCCGTCCCCCTCCACAATCAACTTTAGTGCGCATAAACGCAAGTGTGCCGACGGTTGTCGAAAACCGTGGCGGCGCCTCTGTCAGAAGGCGATGCAGCGCCTCCACGTGTAGTTCAAGTTCAAGCCTCCACCGCTGTCGTCGCCGCCGCCGTTGCTCGTTGTACGCTGTTATGAGTGCGTTGTACTCCTCGGTGATTGTATGGGTGGTAGGTATATACAGTCATGCCTCTATGCATGTTTTGGATGGATGTGCTTGTGTGTAGGTAAAATGTCAACACGTTGGAAAGGGATCGTCGACGGGGTGGGTTGCGAACTGTGGTAAAGTGTGGTGCTTTCGTTTGGGGTTGAAATGAATATCAGCTTCAGAGCAGACGGTGGCAAGCTAAATAAAGAAAAACCAACAATGCCAAAGAAATCGAAAAGAGGAACAAAAAGGAAAAGAAACAAAAAGTACATTACATACCATTCCGTCCGACAACTGCCAATAGAGAGTTCATGGCTGACGTTTTTGCCACAATACCATGACAAGAGTCAAGGTGCTCGTGCTAAGGGTTGGTCTGTTGGATTAGTTGTTGTTGATGCAAAAAATATAAAAAAAACGCTTTGCAATTTTGTTTCATTAGATGCAAGTTTTGATTATTTAATTGCATTTAAGCACTTAATGACTCCCAGTCTCTTGTTTGCGACAATGTAAGTGGGCATGTGTACTGACCTGACACTGACAGTCAGTCGTAACAGATAGGAAGGTATTTCTTATCAAAATATTTACAGGTTATATTGTTTTTCTTCTTCCTAGTTTTTCGTAGGTAATAGGTAAACAATAAACTCAAACGCGTCAAGTGTCAAAACGTAGCACTCACTGCAAACAGGGGGCGCTTTTAAATTGTAAGTGCGATAAATACCTTAGGTTGCAATGTAGGTACAAAATTTGTCGAAATTGAGGAAGTCAATAGATAACAGCTTATATCACAGTGAATGACTGTTTTTTTTGTAGTTTTATGAGGGGATTAACTGGATTAGTGATTTCAGAATGAACGACACCATACGTAGGTATGCCACTTGACTGACAGAGTGACAGGCGTGTTAACTATGTAAACGCAGACATTGTAGAGGGCTCTGTTAAGTGAATGACTATAAAAGCAGCCGTTTTTATTCACTTGGTAACAGATTGGCGTGGGAGAAGTGACTTAGTGTGGTAGTCTATCGAGTAAGGGGCTCGTGTTTAACCCTCCGAGAAAAGAAATCCTAAAAACTCCTCAAGGCTTTTCACTTGGTGATATTTATGCTCTCAAATACCTAACTCTGTTAACAATTTATTGGCCATAGGTGTCTGTTAGAGTAGGCAGACAAAGATAGCAGGTATATTGCGCTTCTATCAAGGCGACCCATCGTAAACCCTCTCTAGGCTAGGTACAGCTTGGTGCCAAGAATGGACCGAAATAAGTGCTCGAAATATAAGGAATTTTGTAGGCTTTCATGTGTTATCTTCAAGCTACGTGTTATCATCAAGCTGAATTAATTTTAGAAACTTTTCATTTCTTTTTGGCATTCCTGTGCCTAAGTGATGCCACTTTTTATCGTTTCTGCATCCAAAAAAGTTGAATGCATTTCAAATGCAAGCAAGTTAGGTTAGGTTATTATTTATTTTGTTAAACCTATGTACCTACCACCACATTTCCACTTCCCATCTCAAAATGCACCTGTGTCCGAAAATAAACCAAAAAAAAATATTACAAATGCGACCAACTCGCAAAACCCCCGAAATCCGGCTTTAAAATGACGAAATAAAAAATCGTAAACACCAAACCCAACCGTCATTGTATACCTACCTACCTCCCTACTACCTCTCTACCTATTTTGCTAAGGCTGTTTGCCCTAACCACCATATCGTCAACAAGCCGCAGCGCCGCGCCGTCAACCGGCAAAGCACAAGTCGGAACGACATAAAAAAAAAAAACTGACCAATCTTAACCAAACGCTCGTTAGTCAAAATAAAATATAACAAATGTCAGAAAAGCGTATACAACCCACCCATACAGCAAAGAAAAAACCACCTCCCGAAAATTCGCCTCAATTGTGTTTTGTGTGTGCGTTGAACGTCATCTTTGACAACGACAAAATACGTACGAACGTTTTTTTGTTTCTGACGTAGACACCAACTCTCTACCACTAGCAAAATCAACGGAAGCCAAAGTATATTTTACCAGATATCAGTGCAAAACGAAAATATAAAAGAATAATGCCTTTGTGTGTTGAAAAGTCCCGAAAAAAAATGCCATTTGGCAATGAAATTCAAATGACTTTGAATGACCTCCAGTATATACTGGCTTTTTGAGTGTTTTTTGCACTTTTTTTTATCGCCGGCATATGTGTGGACTTGTGTATGTGCCCGCCCGGTATACATGCGGCATTAGAACAATATAAGATCATGAGCATGACATGTACAACGAAGCAAGGCAAGCCTGATTCAAAGGATGTTGGATATACCTACGGCTGAAATGATGCACAGTGTAAATGCAAGCAAGGGTAAGGTGTGCAGACCCGATACACATGGACAGGAATACATATCAAATTTATTAGCAAATCCCGTGTTTATGTTCTCCTAATAAACAGACATAGGTTTGAATAAAAAAAAAACGAAGAACACAACAGCAGTCATATAAACAAATTGTTATACCAGGTCTGTTACTTTGAGGTTTGAGGAGATGGTACTTACGCAAATTGACGCGAAAAGCATGAATGCATATGTATATGACGGCTGTATGTATATAACGCACATATAGGTACATACCTACCCACATTCAAACTTATATCAGAATCAGAATACGCAGTGTTTGGCCCTGATATCAGAAACTGAAAATTTAATGGGGTAGGTACGTTTGTTGAAGCGGCATTCTGGTGAATTTCGCTTTAGGTTTGTTTCGTTCTTTTACCACAAGAGAATATAGGCAGAAATACACACACATGCAGCTTTCATTTTGTGTCCACAACGCCATTTTGTGTCAGGTGTATATAATTTTTTTTTAAATATTGTTTAAAACATTACTGAACACACCCGCTGGGTTAGAATTGCAAATAAATGTTTGTTAGTTTGGCAGCACATTTTCAATGAACGTACTTTTGAACATCCCTTTCAAATTTAATCTCCCTACTGTCACTTCCTACCCAATTGCTTTCGATTTCAAGTTCATGAACGCGTCATCTCTGTTGCCAAATATGAACCTACTCGTAAACTGTCTGATGGATTAGTTGTTTCGCCCTCACAATCATTAAATGGGGCGTTTCTGTCATCATCAATAGGGGCGTACGATATAGCATTGTTCTGATGCGTAGTCGATGTAAACGTCAAATAAATGCTCATCGATGATTGATCAGAGCTCAAAGATTCTGATGCACTATGAGAACGTCTGGTTTTGAGTTGATTTAATTTGCTAGATGTAGCCCCGTATTAAAAAAACTGCGTAAAAGTTATCAACTCTTTACTCAGCAGTTATGTCAAAATTTTGTATGCTACCTATATGACGTTTACTAGCTAACTTACTTGTGCACATTTGTTTCTAAATACGCTGAGTAAATTTCTGTTAGTACATATTCGAAATAAATTAAGAAGGATCGGTGTGTTAAATGTCAAATGTGTCGTCAATCTTGAAATTAGAACAGGAGTGATGCCAAAAGACTGAAATATAAGAAATTGTTTAACATATCAGGTCTGTTCCTTTACTTTTGTAGTAAAAATGGAAAAGACTGTCAAAATGACAGTGGAGGGGATGAATTCTCTCTCAGAGAGGGAAACTTACGCAAAAGTTAAGGAACGCTTTTGTAGTAACTTGTGAAGAATGACAGATGCGAATATTCCACCCAAATGCCAAAAAGAACAACAAATTCAAATCAGCTGTCAATTTTCAGGAAACTGAAAGTTGTTTCAATTCTTACGCAAAGAAATTTGCTGAGTAAAAACTAGTAAGAGGGGAAATATCTTGCTCTCTCGAAGCCGCTCTTTTTTACGAATTTTTCGAGTTGAAGAACGACAATTGAGTAAAATGCGTAAGAATTCGTAAGATATAAAAGTAAAGGAACAGACCTATCGACATCGACTTGTTTCTAAATTTATATAAATCTGACAACTAGGTATATGACAATCGACAATTAAACAAAATGCGCCAGGTATGGACAAATAAAACTAAAAGATCTGTCAAATTAACGTTTTTCCCCATTGTCAATCATTTGAGTAGCAATTTTTGCAAATAAATAAGTCTTAGCTGTCAGTCACTTAAGATTCGACAAGAGTTGTAGTTAATTTTTTGTCAAAAGTCATCTCTAAACGTTTAACTGTTGAGGGTCTAAAGTTTGCAAAGTTTTTTCAGCCAAAGTACCCCAGTCCATGGTTTACGTCAACTGCATTATTAAGCCACTCTTAATCAATAAAATAATTCTAAAAATACTACGTTTCTAACGTTGGTAGCTACCTACCTGCATTACAAAACTAAGTTAAATAATAGATAATCTTTTATTTTTCTTACAGATCATTACTGATTAATATTTGATTGCAACTCGTGTGCATAAGTAAATCGATTGCAAGCTGTACAAACCTACGTACGTCAATTTATGGAATGGAATATAATTGCATTCATTATAAATGGGCAAGTCGTTAAGGCGAACACAGATTGCATTTTTTCCCAGAAGTGTCGTGCATGGACGTTTCTTTAGTTGGCAATTGCGTTGCTATTAATTTACATAAAACTTGAAAAGGTGCCTTTAAAAATGGGAATAAGAGAAGGAGGTAAAATTGAATTTGGACCCACCTCGATCAAGGATCAACCCCTTTATTCACCCCACATTCGATCAGTACTGTGGTGAAAATGCCCCTGATCGACATTTTGTTGAATTGACACTTGATCCCAACCAAACCAAATTTGTTACACGATCACAGTCGAATTCATCGGGTTACCGATTCCAATGCAGTCGCTAATCCACCGAACCCATTCGACGTTGCACATCGTTTTGAAATAGCAGCTGACTACACACGGCTTATCTCCATTCTAAGGCCAAAGCCAGAACTAGGTGTTTCATCATGAGTCACCCTTCGCCACTATCTTCTTTGAACAAAATTAATTGTTCAAAAAATCACTTTACATAATCTAATTTTAAATTCTCTTTAAATGTGTATGATTCAACTCACCTGTGTGTGCTGCGATGAATAAATGTATAGTAAAAGTTGAAAAAAACTCTTCCTTTAAATAAAACTTAAAAAACACATCTGTTGTCAACAACAGCACTCAACAATCATCGCGATCTCACACAAACACTTGAACTGTTCTAAACAATTATTGTAATTTTATTTTTTGTTTGTTTTTGCTTTTAATTTGTTTTGATGATCTTATTTCGAATTGAATCGAAAAACAAAGAATAAGTCAGCAATAAAAAAAAAACACTCAACTTGATGTATCACTATAAACAATATTGACCTAGGTTTAGGTATTTTTTTTTTGCTTCTATCTATTTCGCTGAGTATCTAATAAGACAATACGTCTTTCTGTCGACTTTTTTTACACGCGCAGACACTACATATAGTTATTGCAATTAAATGGTATTTATGTACACTCGCAGAAGGTATCTTTATAAAAGTTATAGGTATTTTTGCCACCCAGGAGTGGACTTTTAAACAAATCTTTTCGGGATGGGTATTTTTTTGGTTATTCTCTCAGACTTTAAATCCCTGGGGGAACTATCGAATTTCAATCCTTTCACAAAACTCACACCCGATCTACCTAATTTTTGTTCCTAAATACGTCACACTCGTAGAAGCGCACTGCGAGCCTGTACTTGCTGCTGCTGGCGACGCGACCAATTGTTAGATTGTTAGTGAGAACTCTGGCCAAAGCTTTGGATTTTCTAAATTGTAGAAAATCCAACAAATACTTTTGCAAAATGAAAACAAAAAAGAAAAAAAAAACAAAACACCGACTTTTATTGGTGTAGCTTCACTAATAAACACACACTCTTAGATGCAGATACACAAATTAGAAAAAATAACAACGTACAACAATAATGGTAAAATAAATGAAAATAGAATCGTTTACGACTGCAAACCGAACGCCGCCGTACGTTTGGAACCTTTACAAAGTATCTGGAGAGCTTGATATTGTTGAGGAACGACGAAGTCAGAACGTAGTTCTTTTTTTTTTGTTTTGCAGGCGTTTTCAGCTAACGCCGACAGTCTCACAACCACAGTCCAGAGTTGTATATGAATGTGTAGTATATTGTTTACGAAATTCGCAGCCGATCATCAATGAGTACAAAAAGGTTCTATAGCTGAGACTAAGAAGCTTTTGAACACAAGCGACCGCCAATGTATCTGTGCAGTAGTGTGTGCAGCAAGCTTCGTATCATAACCAACGGCAGCATCGTCGAATTTCAAGATCCACGTGGAGGCGATGGCACAGTTTTCGACATCTAACACCGGAGGTTCCCATCGGTTTTCAACCAGAAACCAGTGGATGAGGTTGAGAGACACACACACACAGAGTACACAGTCGCGTACTTGTCGCTTGTCGCTGTTCTGTTCTGAGCTTCTTAGTTCTGATGGCGTGTGAACAGTGTTGCCCACACTGCGAACATTAGAAGTAGTTAGATACTTTTTCGATTGGAAAAAGTGGTAGGTTCCTTCTCTGTAGGTATGTTTTGTTTTTAATGGTCTTTGTTAAGGTTGTCAAATTCAAATAAAATCAGATTTGACAGACTGCCTTTAATTAACGAACAAAATGCTTTTTTTAAGGGTTTTTTCTTTTAAAAATTGATCTTGAATGACACTCAGAAACGGCCTAAAAAACGTTCAGTTGTCGTATAAGTAGAACAGAAAGAGTAGGTCTGTTCCCTAACGATAGTACATTCGAATACATTAGTCAAATTTAGTCAAACTTCGTTCCTTTACGCAAAAGTTGGGCAGAGGAGAGCCAGAAAGAGAGAACAAAAATTGTCCCCTTCATAAAAAAACCTGCAATGCCCAACAATGCTTGTTTGTTATAACTGACTTTAGCTGTCAAATCTCTCAAAAGTCAATTTGAATTGGCAGTTTATTTCGGTTTGCTTTGTTAAGTGCTGAAATTTGTTATTAAAAATGGATAAATCCGCAAAAGATATTAATATTAAATTGAATTCGAATGTTTTTCAAGGTCTGCAAACTGCTAATTTTTTTAAACCCACTGACGTTTGTTTTTGAATTTCTCGCATATGTTTTCAACAAACGTCATGCCAAACTTTCGTTCCTGTACTTTTTGGTTATATTCTCTTTTTCTGAGAGAATATATCCCCAATCCTTGAAATCTGACATTTTGCCGAAATTGACCCGAAAAGTAAGGGAACTGACCTAATGTAAGCGATGGAAAATGGGGTAAGTCTGACAGCTGACTGACTAGATTTGTTTGAGTTTTTTTTGGCCCAGACTGGTCACGTGATTAGTTTTTGCAGTTGACGTTTGTGGAGAGGTAGCCGACAAATCTAGTCTAGAAAATCCTGCCTGCGTAGGTACTCAGTTGACATTTGAAAGTGTCAAATTTCAAAAATAAACCAAAAGTTTAAAACACCAACTAAACTTACTTAGTTCACGCGTACGTATACCTAGTCCAGACAAATCTAGTTGACGTTTTACACAAACTAGGTATCCGAGCGTCCCCAATAAGTCGATATTGACGACAGCAAATGACGGATGAAATTGCGATTTAGCCGGGCATCGCTGTGTCATGTTGTCAACCGATTTCACATAATTGTGTGTGACCTGAATTTTTGATAACGTCAGTTTGGAATTTTTCCGTTTGACAGATAACAAAAAAAGACTCTTTCGTCGTCGATTCGAGGGGATCTTATTATCTCTCTGTCTATTTTACAAAAGTTTTTGACTGCTCAAATGGGATTAAGTGGAATTTCACGAACCCACCAGAGGGCTTGCAGTCTTGACTGTCACAAAAAGTACAAAAAGTAAAATGCCTGTCAAAACATTATTAAGGATATTGTACTGCTCGACTTATTGCCCGTTTAATGACTAGCGGCACGTCATTTTGTAACGTGTTGCTAGCCTGTTTATAGGTCTCTGCTGGCATGCTTGCACCCGGTCTATTAGCTCGCCGGAGGGCGTGGAAGCTTAACCCAGGCACGTCACAAAAAAATCATGTAAGACGTCGCGCTAGACAACACTTTAGGTGAAATGTCAACTTTTTTATATGAAGTTTGACCTGCCGCTGGTCATCTAGCGGGTCAGTGGAACGCGGCCATTCATTCCATATCTACCCGTCCTGGGCAGAGACAAATTCAAATAAAAATTGAGGGGACCAGCGGCAAGAGGATTGTGAGTTGGGGGTCTAAGTATGGTTTGTGTCTGGTCCTGGGGGTTCGGTTGAGTTCGCAAAGTGCTTTGCTTTCAATTCTGCTAATTGACATTAATGCGGCGACATCTGCTCTTTTGGGTTTATTGAATATTTATTGGTTTATTGAGCTTTTTTGTAAAACTATACGAAACCAGAAGATGCATTAAAAACAAACCGGTAAGGCGTGTTTACCTGCATAAAAGTCTCCCAACTTTGACGGAAACAAATGGTGGCTCAGCAAGCAGAGTTTCATTCCAGCATTGGCAACACTGTGACAACACATTTTGTTTTTAATAAATTTCACCCCATTACCCATTGCATGCGAGCAAAAAGCAAGTTGCAAGTGATACCGACTAAATAAAAAGATGTTTGTGTTGAGATTTTATTTGTCCTCTTTGCGTTAATATTTACTTAATTTTTGTTTTTCTGTTTTCTTCAGCGATATAAATATTTTTCGCTACACTTTCTTCGAAAAAGTGACTCGAAAATGTTTAAATACCTTGAAATACAAAAGCAAACATACACACACACAGAGTAATTTAACCGAAAAAAAAATGATAATGAGTTCAATGACTGTAGATACATTTTTATCTCTTTTTTTTGTGTTGTTTTTGTTTTGCTGGGCGACATGTGTGCCTGTGGAAGCCTAACTAACACGAGCAATGGACAACAGAAAATAATAAAATTCAAGAAAATGAGAAAACAATCAACTAGAACCAAAACTCATTCACACCTGAACCTATGAGATAGATTACACTTTGTGCGCTGATTGCTGATAGATTGCGGCGCGAGGGTGATGGATGGATGACAAACAATCTAAACAGTTTCTTTGTAGGTAGGTACTTATCTTGAAAGTACATTATCTCAACTTATTTCCACGTGCGGCTCTGGTCGTGTTTAGTACTCGCTTGTTAATTGAAGCTTCGAATTTGAAAACAAATTAACAATTATTAACCCACTCGGCGGGCATTATTTTTATGGATGAGCTTAGTGCCTAGTTAATGAAATTGCAAATCGGCGCAACATTGTTGCGGCAGCATTGATTAAAATTTATATTATTTGTGTTGATATACCCTGCCTCAATGCACGCGCGGTTGTTGTAAAAAATGATTCGCATGCGATTGAAACGAAAACAACCCCTAACTTCGGCAGCTACTCCGATTTTCATATAACTTTGTATGTTGGATTGTTGGGTCATTGTGTGTTCAATTTATGATGCCACCTTTACCTAGAATTGGTACTGTGCAAAGGATTAACTGAAGTGGACGTTTCGAGAATGGAGAGAGTGGTGTGTTCTCAACGGGCAATCACGAAGGACGAGGACACGTAATTGGTAGCATTTGAGATACCTAATTAGATAATAATTATGCGAAGGTGAAAGACTGAACTCTGTCTCGGCTTTGTCGAACTTGAGGGTGGTTACTTATCCATTCTTGATGTAGGTGGGTATACCAGCCACGTGCGCGGAACCCAGTTTGATGTACCTATGGCATGTCCACTCACATTTTTTATGACTTTTATATATATACCTATTAGGTTCTAAGGATCAAGAGGATCAAACATCTGAGCAAGTACCAGATATAAGACAAGGACATACAGACCATAGACCCATTACTCATTCTCAAATTCATAAAGGAAACTGGACAAGATGAAGTGCTCTAAAGTCGATATTCTCGTCAAGGCTACGACAGAGCGATGATCCTCAAACACAGTTCTAAATGGAACTGCAATGCGAGGCAGTTCTGGAAAAGGTCATAAACCTTTTCGAGGTATAAGCAGGGGGCACAATAGACCATAAGGTCGCAGTGCACTAAACCCTCACCATAATAATAAAATAATAATAACATTAGGTTCTAAATTTCCTGTAGGTACCTACATGGCCTATAATACAAATCTGCAAAACTATAGGACAAAGTTTACAACCTTGTGGTACACCAGCCAAAATTCATACTGGCTTGCCATCCTCTATCCATTTTTCAAACCTATTGTACATAATGCTATAGAATCTAGGCTAAGGGTGGCTTTATGGACCTGTTGTAAGAACTTATTGGCCTGAATTACCCTCAGTTAGGGGCACACGCCGAAGTTGTGAGGTCGTTTCCAATAGTGCACGCCACCTAGGTCAGGTTATGTTTATAGGTTCATAAAGCGGACAAGATTAATCTTTCTTTAATTTCATTGTTTGGTTTCTTGTCAGGTTTGTCGTACAGGTACCTAGGAACTTCCGTAACATTGTTGGCTTTTGATTAGGTCAACTTCTCCTGCAGGTATACTTACCCCAATAAAAACTGAACCAGAAAGGTACACTCCTACACAATTGGAATGCCCTGAAAAGGATATATCAACTCTTGTCACAGCTCACAGGAGATACCAATAACCAACCCACGTTGGACCTTTAAGGGTTCATCCGCCACCTTGTATTGTATTGTTAGTTATAGGCCCTATACACTGCGACCAGAGGAGATCTATTGTGTTGGCCTTTATTATTTAACCTAAGGAGTTTTTGAGGCTTTTTATAAACCTTAGTGGCCTTTTTGGTTCTATTTTTCTTTCATCTGCAGGTATGGATCGCTCTGAGTCGACAGGACTCGTCGTCAGAAAGTCACATTTTTGAGATGATATCTTAGCGGCCAGTGACCAGTAAGATAACCCGTTAGGATCCTTAGATCTTCTTTGCTTTACTCAAGTAACTTTTTTGTTTTACTACGAACCGGGCTTATGAATCTTTTTGCCCGCCTCTGTCCTTTGGACTCCGGCCAGTGCTCGGCAAGGTGATTATCTTCCCATTTTCTGAACTTTGAGTGTACGTAACTCAAAGGTATCCCGAAGAAGGGCTTAGGACCAGTGAGCAGGCTTGATGCGCCTCTTCTCGCCAGACAATCCGCTCGTACATTGCTCTCAAATCCCTCATGACCTGGTATCCCAGCAACGGCGACTGTGTCCTTGTCCTTGGCCAGATCTTCGAGGAGATAGAAACAGTCCCAAACCAGCTTTGACCCGATCGAATACGACCTTAGGGCCTTGAGAGCCTGGCTGTCTAAGAGGATGGAGAAGTAGATGCGGGCACCTTTTGTGCGCCTTCGTAGGCATTCTCGGACACAAATCTCTACGGCGTTAACCTCCGCTTGAAAGATGTCTGGTGATTTCCCCAGTGCTATAGCTCTTTGGAACCTAGACCCATAGACCCCAGCCCCGGTGGCATCATCTTCCATCTTCGAACCGCCACCTATACCTTTGTCTAATATCGCAGCGATTCAAACATGTGTGTCGAAGCAGCCCACAAATTTTATAAACAAACAAAATCAAACAATTCCTTTCTGAAAAAAAAACTCTTAACAGCTCACTTAAATGATCCCCCAAATATGAGAGCGGCCGCCTTCCTCTGATGCGCGGATATAAAACTCAGACTCGTTTTCAATGGGCTACTTTTTAATTTATGGCGACAAACAAACTAACACTCATGCACAACTTTGTAGTCCACTTGATTTCCAACAACTTGAGTGTTGAGTGCACCCTCAGTCCAGCCACCCCCATATGCGCCTCCAACACAAACTAAATTCCACAAAGTTGCATGTAATCATTTGTTGCCCTCCTCCCCTTCCCAATAAAAAACACCCAAGAAAGTCGTCTGAATAAACAATAAAAAAAAATTGTTCTACACTCACAACTACGACTGCATACAGTTGTACCACCTACCGAAAGAAAGACAAAACGAACAAAAAAGTATAACAAAAACAGAAAAAAAAAGAAAACACAAAGTAAAAAAGATCAACGAACGATACAGGCGCGCGAGAGGCAACGAAAATTTTATTGTTGCATGTGCATGCAATAAAATTGTCGGGAAGTTTTCGACACATTCGCCTCCCCATAGTCCCGCGCATATAGTAGAACGCAAGAGGCGCCGCTCCGGTTTGCGACAATGTCGAGCGGCACGTGTAGCAGGAATGCGGTCAATGAACTGTGTCTGTGTACTGTAAGTACTGAGGAACAGTCGCCGATGCTTGGTGCATTCCCTCGGCTCCACTGTGTATTTCGTGTTCCATAACCAAGCACTAACACAGTGATCACACTACCCCAGCCAGTGCGAGAATAGGCATCGCCAACGACAATGGCTATACCGACAGCCAGAGCTGCACGAGCACCGTGGGGCTGTCACTGTATGCCGTCGCGTGTGCATGCATTTTAGTGTAGAGTGGATGGGATTTTAGCTGCGGTTCGGTGGGTCTCGGGCTATAGATTCAGATATGCGTACTTAAGTTAGCTGGCTTTTTACTGTTTGCGTTTCATGATCCTTTTGCGCTGTACATTTAGAAAGTATTTACATTTCGGTTTCGGCAACATCTAGCTGAACTCGATTGGCAATGAAATCAGCTGGCGGATGTCGATGAATCATCCAAACGTGCTGACTTGGGGGTCGGGAAAACGCCTGCGATTTGTAGTATTTGTTGCTGAAGAAATAATAAAGTAATTGGTTCTGAAAACGCTTCGTAAACTTGACGAGTTCATCGGAGAATCACAGGCGAACATATTTCGTGTGTAATGGCGAACGAATCGTCTGACATTCTGCAAAGAACCAAGGGCGGAAGCTACCTATTTAGGCGAAGCTTACGCGAATGCATTTACGAATTTACGGAGAAGTTACAGACTTCTATCTGGTCTGAACGGATTGGAGCTGCACTTTATTATCCAAAAGCTGCACGTTCTCCCAGTGGATTTCTGAGACATTTATCACCAGTTTTGACTTTAACATTTGTTCATTGGAGCCAATCTGTCACCGCCTTATTTATTGTAGAATTCTTTCAAAATCACAATTAGATCGACTACCTTTGATTAAGGAAAAGACTCGAAAACTTCACCAAAAACGGGTGGTCCTCTATATATTTTTCAGCTTTTGAAAATTCTTTCTGACATTTAGGATGAAATCTCTTCGAAATCTACTGGCGAACATATACCTTTTAAGGTATTGGGGACGTTCAGGTATCTAGTTTAGTAAGTCTAACAGCTGACTGACTTGAAGAAGATATCTCAGTTTTGATTGGCCTAGATCAGTCACATGGGCAGCTGTGTGTCAGTTGACGTTTAAGGAGGGGTAGCCGAAGAATCTTGTCAAGAAATTTGTGACTGATTACTAAATTGACAGTTCGCATAATATGTGGCTGACATAGGAAAGTTTTCTAGTTTTTGCGTTCAGGTAGCATCTAGAAGAGACAAATCTAATCGACTTGTACCCATTGCGCCGATTTGTCAAAACCACTGACAAGATATCTGCCAGTGCTGCCATTTCTAATGTCATGTTAAACAAATTGTGTTCTCATATCTACTTTAATCCAAATAAAAATGCCGGACTAATTTTACAGCGGATGGAAACGTCAAACAAAATCTAGATCTAGCATGTGATACATATCTACGCTTTAACAAGTTTTTGAAAACACTTTGGCAAAAACGTAGTTATTATTAGTTTCTTTTCTGGTTCTTTAAAATCCTCAGAAAAATCTTTACAATTGTACCAAAAATGTGATCTACTACATAACGTCAGCAATAATTGTTAATTTCTACAATCACTCAAGGTCCTCTCACCAAGGTTGCATAAAAAACCCGTGCGGCTGTCAAAATTCGTTATCCCTAATTGAGTAGGTACCCTGAAAACTATCACGATAATGGCAACAGAATCAAAGTGCATGTTTACTACAACTCTCTTCCGTTAAGATAACACACAAAAATATAATAAAAGTTCATTCTACCCATATCACCTTGTCCTTGAGATAGGCCACAGCCCATAATAGGTAAAACAATCCTCCAAAAGCTCTAACCACGCACATATACCTATACAGCCAATATTTTGCGTTACAGGAAATTCTAATCTTAAGAATAAAGTAACAAATTCTTGCACTTTGTATTAGCGTGCCATAATAAAACTCAATAAAATTCGAGCTATCTAATCTCGATCAAAAATCGACTGACATTGACAGCCAGAAGTGCAATTTTTTCCATTTTATTTCTGTTCTCACCATTTGCGTTTTCTTTTAATCCGCTTCGTGTGTTTGCAAATTGCAACGAATATACTTGCAGGTAATACACAAAAAAAAGAACTGCAATATTTGTCAGATGTCACCAGTGTTCGCGCTCACCACTAGCGCTGTTGTGATAATTAGGAAATTTGCAACAAACTTGCCTGCACCAACAAATCAAGCTTAAAGATGTAGGAATATTAATCAAAATCAACGTCGACGTGAAGTAATACACGCGCAACGACAAAGTGATTACAAATTTGCTAAATGTTACTTAGGTACCTACGTTATCATATTTATTTTTTTATTTTGTTGTAAAAACTTGGCAACACGTGCCGCTAAATAGAGTGCCCTTGACAAGGCAGTTGGTGTTTTTGTTTTTTATCGATTTATGATGTAAGGATTTGTCGTTTTAATGCAAAATAAGAATAATGCATAACATATTGCCGACCTGTGAGCAATATATGTATAGTTAAATAAAGTTGTTTCTGCTTTGTAGTGCTAAACGCGACGCGTTTGTTGAGGGTGGCCGTGCATTTGAAATTCTTGTTTACCTTGTGTTCTTTTTTTCTGTTGTTGTTTATTAATCGATTTATCTTAACAATAATTGTTTATTTTATAAGAAGCTTCTTAATTAAATTTCTATTGTCTATTCTAGGCAATGGCCCAATGGGGGGTCTCCACTTGACGTCGTCATATTATTCAAATTTAGTTGTTTATATTCAAAGGAAATTTGCGGTTTTGAACGACGCTTATGTTCGTACCTGTTTTTACTGGACGTATAATTTGAACAGATGTATGTAAATCAGGTGAGTGTTTATCTACTACATATTTGACAATTGACAACTATGGCGTAATTGATGCAGTTTTGGAGAGAATAACAATTGGAAAACCAACACTTTTTGGGTGGAAGTAGATATCTGGTATTTTGAAACACACTTATTCAATTTTAGGCTCCTTTAGATTATTGTTTCAGCATTTTTGATCTAGCTGTCCTTTTGGAATAACTTTAGCAGCTCTCCAACTTTTCTGTTCAAACGTTAGCCTAAGTCCTATTAACAATTTTACACAGCGAGTTGACAGAGAGATTCGCTAATATTTATCTCAGCTAAATATTGGACATAATATTAAATGGCATCTTAAATTTAGCCCCAGCAGCGTACTAAGCTTGGTAGAATCGCCTATCTGGGCACAAGGAATAAAACAGAAAGGGTGACACAACTGCAATTCATTTTATTTTCATTCCTATACAAGTATTTACATGTTTTTGTCGGACTCTTAGGTTATTCTTTTCTTTAATTGATCTTAATTATTGGGACCCCTGTCTTTTTCAAGTTTTTCGGCCTAGTGTCTCGAAAAATGTTAGACCACAACATCGCGAAATGTCAATCGATTAACCTTTACGACTTTACCTTCTCCACGATCACCACCAGTCCCGTTCAATCTTTTCGCGACCTTTGCATATTGAAGGACATCAGGGAGCTAAATTTTGGGTTCGAATATTGACAAAAATAATAATTTGTACAGCCAACGCATCACTTGGCTTCGTGAAACGTTGGTGTAAAGAATTTTTCCAACCCTTACCCGATCAGATCCATCTATTTCATCTTTGTTCGTCCCCCTTCTTTGGTACACTAGTCAAACTTTGTCTGCCTTTCATTAAGTTCATGGCCTAAAATCGAGAAAGTCAAACGTCGATTTCTTCTATTTTTCTCTTCGAGGTCTGCCTTGGGGCGATCCTTTTATCTTGCCTCCATACACAGACCGCCGCAATCTCAGGACGGTTATATTCCCGGATGGACACGACCTTTTTTTTTATAAAGTTTCAACTTTCGTGCATTCCTTTGAACCCATCAGGGTTTTCTCAAAGCTATAGCTTTTGTGTGAAAAGTGACGTTAAATTTTACACCGAGTAGAAACGGTTTGCTTACAGTTTAAGCCTCATTCTTTTGGAAACCTTTTGGAAATCTGAGTAAAACTATTAAACAACCATTAGGTCTGTTCCTTTACTTTTAAATCTTACGAATTTTTACTTAATTGTTGTTCCTCAACTCGAAAAATTTGTAAAAGAGAGCGGCTTCGAGAGAGCAAGATATTTCCCCTCTTACTAGTTTTTACTCAACAAATTTCTTTGCGTAAGAATTGAAACAACTGTCAGTCGCCTGAAAATTGACAGCTGGTTTGAATTTGTTGTTCTATTTGGCATATGGGTGAAACATTCGCATCTATCATTTTTCACAGGTTACTACAAAAGCGTTCCTTAACTTTCATCTCTGAAAGAGAACTCATCCCCTCGACTATCATTTTGACAGTCTTTTCTTTCCATTTTAACTACAAATGTAAAGGAACAGACCTATTGAATTTATGTGCAACCATGCACATTTTTGACAGTTGGAAATAGGGTTGTTTGTCACGCATCATTTTGTACCCCTTCACATGAAGCCTCTGCCAAAATTTATGAGATTACCGAAATTTACTTATTTGAGTGATTGTTCTTTGTTGATTCATAAATTATATAACAAGTCAAATTCTAACAAAATTCATAAGAACTCGTACCTACATGCGTAGATACCATTTAACACCTACATGAGAAATTAACACTTTTATTTGTTTCCATTCAAAATGAATAACACTGGCGATTTAAGTCGCTGTCCAACACACGTCGTCAACGGTCAACATGAAGCCGCAACAATCCCCTTACCATGTCTCAAAACGCCGAAATCGCATTCCAAATTGTTGACCCACGACGCGCTATAAAAACGCAAAGCCGCCTGTCATCTTCCCACTTCGTAAGTATTGTATATTGACGCACGACCAGCCTCAACATAAAACCAAACAAGCACAAATTCCGTTTTTATTTGCTGTTGTTCTTGTTCGCCTTGGCAAGGGGGAGGGCGGGCTTCGGTTCAGGTTGATTTTTTTTTGCGGCAGCTTCGTCGTTGTTGGTTTTGGTTGGTTGTGCTTTTTCACATTTCGGTAAAGTACAGTTATTTATACGCATATCTTACCTATGAGTCTCACACGTTGGTAAAGTTTGGCAAGCTCAAATAAATAGAAGAGTGTGTGAGTTTGACATTTTGCTGTGTGAAATTCAATTTAAAAGATAAAATCGCACACAATATGTGTCCAAATCAAAATTTGACAAACTCGTATAATTTCATGAATCTGTATTCGTCCTATACCTATATACGAACAAAAACCCACACAACGCATCCAAAAGAGAGCAGTGCTAAATTTTTGGCAAACAAAAAAAAAGCTTTCCTCCGAATTTGGCTGGCATTTCATCCACCGCCACCGGTCCCACCCCCCTTTGGCGTGTTAATTTGTTAACAGCTGTGTTCTTTTTGTGCGCGTGTGTATTCGACGGAAATTCACTCTATGTAAATATGTAGCATTTCCGATGAATTTCCGGTTACACATCGAAAATTCGGAACACCGGCTACATTTACTGATGACTTGAGGGTTTGTGCTTGCAACTGGAAAATCCCAATTGAGCTTTTCGGAGGCTTATTGGCTTTTGGCAACCACCCTTAAACAAAAAACACCCCTATAACTCGTGAGTACATTTGAAGGGAGATGTTTGGGAGACAGCTCGGCGGTACTTCGTCTTTGACTATCCTTACGCACTTATGTACCTAGGCGTGTATTCCATGATGAAAGTGAAGATTATATACTTTTGGTGCGTGGGGTTACAGTGGGGTTGTGGGTGGCTATATTTATCCGAAAATTCTGCGTTTGAAGGCTACAAAAATTTAACTCTCTTTACATTAATCAATTACCTATCTTCTGACGTATTGTATAGTCCGTCATGAAAAAAAACGTACGCGATTGTGACACTTGTACATGCAATGTTCCAATTTGTCCAAATTCTATCATTTATATTTACTACTCAGCAGGAGGCACGTCAACTCCTGTAAATGACGTAGTATTAATGACGTTCGGATTTCTACTTTAGTGAGTCTGACAGCTAACTGACTTGATGTAGGCTTTTATCGCACCACATTGGTCACGTGAATAGGGTTTTTTATTTGACGTTTATGAAGTATTAATCCTGTCTGCATACTCACTTGACGTTTCGAAGTCTCAAAACTTAAAATAAACCTCAAGAATATAACAACAATTCAAGTTGACTAGGGAACGCGTTCATGTACCTATATTCCAAACAAATCCAGTTGACGTTTCACATAAAACAGATTATAGGTATACTGACATCTCCATTGCGTCACTTCAGCATTTACTTTTCTTGAGCCATGTCTAGATCTATTTACGTACAGCAACCACAACAAAATTATAACGTATACTTTCTGCATTTATTGAAACGTCAGAAATTCGCAAAAACAATAATGGCATTCACTTAATCTCATAATTTTATGCAGCTCGTAAATTCATAAATTTCTGCGGTGCTTTAAGTGAACACCCCTCGGAATGTTATTGCGTATTTCGCGTAAATCGACTGTCAAGTCTCTTGTCAAACTCAGCTGTTCTTAGTCTTTCCAAAAACTGATTACATTTTTGAAGAAATTGGCAGTAAATGAGTTACTTATATTGAAAGTTTTTGGCGAAAACAAATGCAAATACATATTTCCATCACCACGTGTGCTTTTAACGCAGTTTGACATTTGAATATTTGCGTAATTTTCCGCAGTCAATTTCCGCGCAAAATTATGAGGCCTGGCGTAAACTATTCTCCATACAAAATCTGACAGTTCATTAACGAGGTGGTAAATTTCTGCAGTTTACGAAGTTTATGAGGGTTTTACGCGTTTAAGTGAATACCCTTAATAACTATTGAAAAGATTGTCGTAATCGTGTGCCTATTTTATCCATGGGCAGCATAAACTTAGCAAACGTGTAGTAGCACAAGCTCCTTTAGGTTGGCAGTGATAGAAATTAGAAGCACTGAAATGTCATTTACTGATTTGTATGAGTACCTACCTTAAAAGATTAATATTTGCCTTACATAGCCCTAAGGTATAACCTTTTTCTTGTGTGAAGTTTTTAGTTTTGAAGTAAATAGAGGGGACCTACGACTTTATGCCTTGTCTTGGATGTTTTTCTGACATTTGCAAGAGTTGGCGCAGACTTGAAATAGTAAATTGTTTCCCTGGAGCTGAACCTGACACTCTTCGCTCTACAGTCCACCACCTTAACCACTCTTAACCAACGTATTATATTCGCTCATAAATGAACAACGCGGCTTAAGGCTGATTACTATTTTCCAGATTAAGTTTTACAAACTGATTATAAAGGCTCACTAAGGACTTTCAAGATTACTCGGCATATCGCATGTGAAGTCGTCCCCAAAAAATATGTACACACTGTATTGTGTAGTTTGTTTTTCAACCCCGCTACTGTACCTACCTAGTACATATATCAGGACGTACATTACTATGTACATAAATAAAAGTGCGTAAAATCCCATTGAGAAGGGCGCAGCTCTTCACCCTTCCAAAGAATCCATTCAGCACAAAACGCCAAAAAAAAAGCCGAAGTTCATTGCTGGCCGCCGGTAAACTTTTCCTGTTATCCGTTTCACTTTTCATTCCCATTATGACGACATGGGGGAATAAATTTCACTTTCCCTTCACCACCCAATAATTTCTCCCCATACGAAATGCTTAGAGGTATGAAAGTTAAGTTGGAGAATTTGTGCGCTTCCGTTTAACGTTCTATATAAATTTCACCCTGCTTGCGCGGGTTGGAATGGGAAACACAAAATAGGGTGCTGAATCGAGCGACAGCTTTTTTTCTCTGAGCTCTTGAGATTCTACGAAAATAAGTTCGCTACATGGAAAGCAAAGTTTTCTTATATATTTTTTTTTATTGTGCTATGTGTTGCGTGACTAGAGAACAGTTCCGTAGTAGGTCTGTATAGTAAACAAGATGCATTTAGATGCTTAGACGACTTGTGACTATATACGACAGAGTTCAACGAACTTCTTAAGATGTAAACATGCGCATATCTTACGCACTTTGTTGCTTTCGACAAGGGTGCGAGGTTGGAGACTATTGGGATTTCAATTAAACAAGCCATGTGGGGTGGGACGGAGGTATTTTCTAGTTAAGAGGGAAATTCTTGCAATTCTTCGCAAAATTTTATTTCATTTTATAATTATTAGTTTAAAAAAAGAAGCCCAATTATTAATAAACAAATGTGCACAATTTAGATTGCTAGCAGACGTCGGTATGCAAAAATTTGACGTAACTGCTGTGTAACCAATTGATAACATTAACGCAGCCTTTATTAATACGGGAGAAGATCTTTGAATTAGGAAATAGCTTGCCCAGTACTGTCAGTCAGTGTAATTTTGACAAAACAATTGAGCGGGTGACGCTCGGCAAGTGAAACTTTGCGTCTAAAAACAATAACACTTAAAAATCAAAATCAATCGAATTGAAAAGATAAGTTGATGGATACACGAAGCCTTCAGCGGGGCGGTTGTGTTCAGAAAACCGATAAGAGTTTAAACAAATAATGTTTCGTTTTTTAATTTGGATTTATTGATTTAACGTATGTCACAGTTTTTGAGGTTCCATAGTTTAGTAAAACAGACAGCTGGCTGACTTGATGTCGCACATTTTGGTCGACTAAAGATTGCTGGGTTTTTGAATGTGTCAAAGTCAGTGTCATATTACCCTCAGAGTGTTGCCTCTTTTTTACGTCCAAAAATAAGGTTAACTAGGTATTTCGTATCGTATTTGGACGTTTCTAAATGTATCACCAATTTTATTTTCTGAAAGAAACTGAATGATTTGAAAGTTCCAAGTCACTAGGTAGGTAGATATTTTAGGTCTGTCCCTTTACTTTCAAATCTTACGATTTTTATGAATTTTTACTCATTTTGCTCAATTGTCGTCCCTCAACTCGAAAAATTCGTAAAACAGAGCGGCTTCGAGAGAACAAGATATTTCCCCTCTTACTAGTTTTTACTCAATAAATTTCTTTGCGTAAGCCTAGTACGCTGCTCGAGCTAAATTTTAGCTACCATACAAGATTCTCTCCAAAATTTAGCTGAGCTAAATTTAAGCGAATCCCTTTAACCGAGTGGTACGCAGCTCGAGCTAAAAATCAAACTTTTGTTTTCGAGTGTCCTTCATGTATCTATTTAGCGCACCCATTCAATGGGTCGGCACATTTTGTTCAAGCTAAATTTTGACAGATTGCTCTGCTCTGTTGTTATGCTGTGTAAAGATGAGTGATTTTAATGAATACATCGATGAGGAGTACCGGGAGCTAGAGTCTTTCATTTAAATAACAGAGAAGTCCTCAGAAAAAGCTAGCGATGGTGGTGGAGCAACAACCATCGACATGAAGACTTGCATCAGATTTTGAATAAATGGAGTTTTTTTTTCAAAGAACAGCTGTTTTTTGTGACATTTGTCCACTATGTCAAAATTTAGCTATGATTTTAGCTGATGTTTGGAGAGAAAAGTTGGAGAGCAGCTAAAATTTAGTTTAGCTCGAGCTGCGTACTAAGCTGTAAGAATTAAAACAACTGTCAGTCGCCTGAATGTTGACAGCTGATTTGAATTTTTTGTTCTATTTGGCATTTGGTTGGAAAATTCGCGTCTGCCATTTCTCAAAGTTTACTACAAAAGCGTTCCTTAACTTTTGCGTAAGTTTCCCTCTCTGAGAGAGAATTCATCCCCTTCACTGTCATTTTGACAGTCTTTTAAATTTTTACTACAAAAGTAAAGGAAGAGATCTTTTACTGCATTGAAGTGCTTCTAATGTCCAAGTGGAGACTGTAACAAAAAAAAAACATAAGTCAACTTTGTATAATGCTATCTGACAAACTATGATTTTACTACATATCTTGCTCCGGTACTAGACACAAAGTAAGTAAGTCTAAGTAAGTAAGCTGGAAAAGCCAGATAGAATTCCACGTATTGCGCTGTGTAACTGATTGATGGGAACTTATAAACAGCTTTTTTGCTTTAACGCGATTTAAAAAACTAAGGGCAATAAAATTCACCAACAAATTGCTGTCTAATTGGTTTTTTGACAACACAATTAGGGAAAATATTTTAAACTTAGCTTAGTATTGAAAAACCCCTATTGCTTAACAATTCAAATACGCATGGTCTTGCATATACCTATTAAATCCAGATGTAAGGTATACCTACTTCCGAACCTTTTGTGTGAACCTGAACCCCTGCAAATTTGACAGTCTTTCGATGACTCATTCCTACCTTACTAATTTTTCTTTGTTCGACTTCACGAGAACTGAACAAAAAACAAAACTTATTACCACCCTTACACCAATCATATGATCCATGGCATTTCCTTCATTTTTTTCCCTATTCCAGAAAACATTCCAAAACTATCCCGCAAAATCGAATTGTAACCTATCTACCTATAAAAAAAAAACTCTTCCTCGTTTCGTACCCTCAACAACAAAGCTACTGTATATGATACACAAAAATCATGCGTATCGCCGACTTGCGGCAACGCCAACATAAAAACATAATAAGGGTCAACGGCACAATGCAAGAAAATTCGGCAATAGCCAAACGCGAAGAGTGAGAGAGAGAGAAGGGGGAAACAACTTTTCCTCATCTAACAAATTTTCCTTATTCGTTTCATTCTTATATAACCAAGTACCACAGCCGCGCGTGCACCCACAACATAAAATTTGTGTTCTATTGAGGAAACTAATAGTAACAAAAAAATATCCCAAAAAAGGGGAATAGGGAATTTTCCCAAAATCGTGCACTACCGTTAGATGGGGGAGGTCACTAACCGCTCGCAATGTTTTTTTATTCTTTCATCTGTCCACACACGCACAGAGGGGAATACTTACGCACTTGCCACCGGAGGGGGGTGTGGGCACAAAAATATCCCATCACGAAAAGAGGCAAAGGAAATGGAAAACAACCACATAGATATAGTAAACTCTATCCCATATCTGACCTATTTTCCTAGAGCGACTATTTACAGTAGAGTTCAAAGACCTTTTACGGTGGCGGTTTGAAATGAAAAACCATTTCTTCTGAGCGGCAATATCTTAGGTTTTCTTGAGAGAGATAGGTACACCGCCACAGAGCTAGTGGGTATGTACTTTGGAAAGCATGACACGTGCGGTGTTGAGCGGGGATAAATGCGTTAACGTTAACCAAACTCAATCATTATATTTGATTTGTTGTTCAATAGTGTCGGTGTCGGTGTCGGTCCGATGCGGGGTACGGCGTTTACTGTGGCATCTAGAAAAGAGGTACCTAGTTTGTATGTAAAGTACATGATTTAATTTTCTATTTTTTATGCTTCCTTTTTTCACTTTCTTTGTGCTTTTATTAGATTATTCTTCGACGTGTCTGACAACTGAAGTAGCTTTGATTAAAAACAATAGGTGGGCTGGTTTTTGAGTGATAATGATTATCCGAAGCCAATCGCAATGGCAGGGGGTCTTTCGGGGTTGTATAGATGGATTTTGTTGGTGGGTTTTGGGATTTGAGTCGAAATCGAAATCGAAAACAGAAGTGTCACCCGTTTGACTGTGCACAAGAATAATTGTGCAGCAATTGTGGCGAATTTAAAGTTATTCGTCCTTTCTTTTTGGATCAATATTCCAAACTCCGGTCGACCTGTTACCTCAACCAATTCGCCTCTTTAGCTAGCGCGATCTTTGGCCAACTGCCTCCAGTTGCGCAATACAAGTTTGTTGAGGTCTTTTTCCACTTGCGCCACCTAAGGCGAGGTCTTCCTTTACTATGCGTCTACCTACTGTGCGTTATCCTTCCGGGGTGGAATCGGGCACACTTCGGGCCGCAACGATCGTGAGCATTCACTTTTCTGACTCATGTCGATGTCGCTGTACAGCTCCTAGAGTTTGCTGTTAAATCTCCTTCTCCAATGCCCATCAACGCAAACAGAACCGCAACACCACTTGAAGAATTTTGCTTTCGAAGCGCCTAAGGAGGTCTTCATCAGCTTTAATAACGTCCATGCTTCTGGGCCATAAAGTACGCCATATAGTAGAGTCTCCTTATCCTTAGCGTTACTCGACAAAGCCTTACTTATCAATTGGATTTTTTAGGCCGAAGTAACAGCGGTTGGCTAGTTGTTGTCGGCGCAGTGGCTTAGTGGCAGAGTGTTGGGCTACTAAGCGAGGTTTCGACTCCCGAAAGAACCAAATTACATCTTAAGGTTTTTTTTCACTGCGCCACTTCTCGCGAACGTCTGACAAACATCCGAGAGTAAAACTGTCATGAATGAGCTTCTCAATTAGCCGTTTGGATTCGACGTAAAATGGTAGATCCCTTCCATTCGTCTCAAAAATTTAAAACCCACACAAAACGAATGGTTGTGAGAAGCTGTGCCTTGGGTCCTACAGACCTGTCGCGCCAAAATATTTATTTTAACAGCGGTTGGAAAGCGTAATTCTTTGCTCGATTTCTGATGTTATGTCATTTTCAAAGTTAATAGCGAAATAAGGTAGACAAAATCTACCTTACCTCAAAGTAATAGCTGTCTTTCGTGACGTTCTATCAAATTCGTCGATGTTTTGTGTCCCTTGTCCCTTGGTGACAGCATATATTTTGTTTTGCCCTCATTCAGCACTGAACCTATTTTTGCCGCTCATTTGCTGACGCAAACGCATCAGGGGGCAGCTCGCTATGTTGTGACAGTCATGCAGATGTCGCCAGCGTCTGCAAGAAGTTGCGCAGACTTTTGGTTTCATATAATTAAATCTTTTTGACATCGCTTCCGACGTTTTAGGCCTGAAGTAGCGAGCTTTCTCGATTTTGTTAATCAATATTAAAAATAATCCGTCATACAGCAATTACCTGTGTCCTCTGTTCTCCAACATCTGTCTGTCTGATTTCGGATCTTGTTAGACTGAGAAGGCAGAAATGCTGAAGATAGGTTAGGTAGCAGTAAATTTATGTAGAAACTACTACCTACTCCTTTAACATTTTTTACTTACCCATCTATAAATAAGGATAAATCTGTTGCAAAGTCTTTAGATGTCGAAATTTGCAAATGAAGGTGCTTCAATCCAAAGGGAGAGATTCATGTGTTCATACGGAATGTCTGCGTAAAAGATAGGAGAACTTCTAAAAATGATGAAAGAGGTTAAACGTCCCATTTTCTTTTTGTTATGCCGGTTTTCAAAGCTGTCTAACTTGGCTGTGTTATGTTTTATTTAGCTGAAATTCTGCCCTCCAGATTTAGCTTCTGGTTTGAGTGAACCTTTTGTGAGAAATCTTTACTGGGCAGTTGATCTGTCTAAAATTGAAACAACAATTGGTCTGCCCGCTCCAGATGAAGCTTCTGGCATTCTTTTCTGTGGGGTTTACTGAAGTATGCCTTCTTTTTGTTCACAGCGACAGCAACTAAGCCTGGAACGGCGTTGGGCTACATGAGAGCATGTACTCTAGGGATCAAATCCTTTTTATTTGACATACTTGTTGTATTTCTGTCCCCGTTAGTCATCTAATAGGACTCGTTCTTCTATGGAAAACGAACAACAGAATGACCAACAAAAATGTGTACGCAAAAATCCATTTTATTCGTATTACTTCACAGAGTTACACTATGTAAAGAAGATTACAACGCAAAAAAGAAATTAAATTACATAGTAAGATATAAAAATTCCGAGCCGCAAGCGTCTGCTCCGCTCTTAATTAATATCCACCACGTCCCGGTGGAGGACCACCACGCATCATACCAGGCGGTGGACCTCTCATTGGTGGCGGTGCACCACGGCCCATATTCGCAGGCATTGGGGGCATACCCGGCATCATTCCCGGTGGGGGAGCACCCATCATCGGATTTCGTGGAACTCCACGGCCCAGCGGAGCCATATGCTGTTGTGATGGTCCACCGACACCTCGTACTGGTCCCTGTAGGCCGGCCGGAACTGACGAAATATTCACGGGAACCCCACGACCTGTCGCACGTCCCATTCCCGGACCAGGGGCAGCGCCTGGAATTGGTACTCTGGGTAGTCCTTCCTCTGGTGGCGGTGGTCCTTCAACAGTAAGTGAGACTATGTTTTCGCCGCGCAACAACACGAAGCCCAATACACGTTTTTCCTCCCGCTCAGGCAGCTTGGTGTTTTTCGGTCGAATTTTTCTAAACTCTTCGCAATCCCCGAGAATGAGGTTCATGTGTTTGTCGAATGCTTTGAATGTGCCAATAAATGTACGCGAGTCTTGAAGAACGATCCGCACTCTGTAGTTGAGATGCTGGATCATTTTGTTGTTCTTGCCGATCGTCTGGAATCAGGGAATACATGGTTTTAGTTTTAGGTAAAAGAAAAACTAATAAGCAATAACATTTATGTGGTTGTGGTTTAATGTCGACAACAAAACGTTTATAAAGTTAACCTAACAAAACAAAATCACACACACAATTTGTATTTCACCCATAGAAAGGTCATATTTTTTACATACCATTTTGAAATCTTATTTTACTGTTTCCAAAAGACTAGATAAATACTTTTTTGCTTTAAATTTTTCAGTAAAATAAACAAAATCTCAGTAAAACCCTCAAAAACGCACAAGCCGACCGCCAACGACCGGTCGCGAAAATTGATGTGCGTTTGCTTTGTGGATGGAAACGTCAAATGAGATGTGCTGCCAAATCTGACGATTGTAAATGGTATAATTTTGTCCTTTTGTTAATTTTTTAGGTATTTGACAGATAAAAGTTGTTTTTTTCATCGACTATCACAATAGTCTCTTCGACAGGATCCCAGGAAGAACCCAAATTAGAGCAGAAAACCATCCTTGCCTCTCAGTAGCTCCTGGTTAAATTATTTTAGTGGATACCAAACATTTGTCATGAGACTTTGAATTATTTTAAATACATAGATAGTTATACAAAAACATTGAAATTTGATATTTATTGTGCGTGTAGTACAGATAAGATAAGTAAATCTTTTAAACACTGAACAAGCTTATAAATTGTGGTGCAAATCTTGTTTTTATTCTCCATTTAAACATACAAAATGCTTGAAAAGTCCATCACGGCTTTGTTTACGCCGATTCAAACTTCACTTTTTGATCATTCTTTGCTCACTGGAAGTAAAAAGAAATGAGAAATGGAAGAATAAGAAAAAAATTGGTCGAAGAATAACGAATCCAGGCATCACTTGTTTCCATTACAGTTCAGTGTACCCGTGAACAGTATTTTTTTTATGTTTTCCTACAACTACAAAAAAGCTGTCAAAAGTGTTGGCATCTCTGCTGTATTTCATGTTCTCCTGGTGGGGCGTAGAAATTTTTGTATTTAGTAAATTTTGAAAAAAATTCTTTGTTTCCTTGCGAATTTTTTGTGAGCCAGTTGGAAAAAAAAATAATCGCCAAGCCATAGACGAAAAGAAAACATGGCTGCAGAAATAAAACCAGCGCAGCGTGCCGCAAACGATCGGTTTAGCACTGTGAAAAAGCCCGACTTGCTTAGCAAATTGGAAGGCAGCAGCGATGACGTGAATGCGGCAATTTTGATTCCCGGAGAAAATGGAGTAATTAGCGTATCAGATGATAAGTAAGTTGAACGATCGGTATTCATTTTTCCCCAATTTTATTTAAACTTGAAATGAAAACAATTTTTGTTCGTCTTTGCAGAACAATCAGGGTGTGGCTGAAGAGAGATTCTGGCCAATATTGGCCATCGATTTGCCAGTACATGCCCTCTGGGTGCACTTCTCTGTTCTATGCTGACGACACCAGGCATTTGTATGTCGGCCAGGAGAATGGGACTGTGTCGCAGTATACATTGTCGGAGGACTGCAATCGGCTGTCCTTTGTGCGTGACTATTTGGCCCATCAAGCTCGCGTTGTGGGCGTAGTATTTGCGAAGGTACAATCTTGGGTATTGTCGTGTGCTAAGGACAAGTTCTTTGCATATCATTGCACAGAGACGGGTCGCCGTTTGGGCGGATATACATTTGAGACTCCTTGCACTGCCCTGCAGTAAGTTTAGGGTTGGTGCTGGATGTTCCAACTTGTTAATTTGATTCACCTTCAGGTTCGATGCAATGGCCAAGTATGCATTTATCGGGGACTGTGCCGGCCAGATAACAATGCTGCGATTAGACGTTCAGGGTTCGCAGTTAGTTACAACGTTCAAGGGGCACACAGGTAAATCGAAAATTTGTCACTTGCTATTTGATTTTCTGTGAGAAACTTCAGTGTTGACAAATTAAGTTCCATGTTTCTAAATACGAACTGTGATAAGTTGGTTGCGAATCGCGATACCATATGCCATGATAATCTAATAACCTGACTGCTGACTCACCGCACTGTAAATAAAATTTCATTTGTATACTTTGGCAATAAACAAAGAGTTGTACGTACCTCACTGGTGTTTGTGGTGACTGTTCCACCTTTTTGGAAGCCAACTACGCAAGATACACATGTCACTGAATCTAATTTTTTCTTTCTTCTATCTGCAGGCGGTATTCGTTGCTTAAAATGGGTCGAGGGTCCACAGCTGCTCTTCAGCGGTTCTACAGATCAATCTGTGATTGTTTGGGATGTCGGCGGCAGACGTGGAACTGTTTACGAACTTCAAGGGCACAAGTAAGTTTCGCGCGTTTAACAGACGGCAGTTGCTTACGTTTCTAATTTCTCTTATCTCACAGCAACAAGGTGGCAGCGTTATCCTATGCCAATCACACACAACAGCTGATCACGTGTGGCGAAGATTCGGTCGTCGTACTCTGGGAAATGAACGCCATGCGCAAGGAGGTACCCGAATGGGTCGAGTCCAATAATTGCCAGCTTTGCTCGCGGCCATTCTTTTGGAACTTCCGCTCAATGATGGACCAAAGGCAAATTGGTGAGTTGTCTCCTCTGCTTGCAACGACTTCTAGCCCTTATCTTGTTGTTTCAGGCATCCGACAGCATCACTGTCGCCATTGTGGCAAAGCTGTATGCGACAGCTGCTCTTCGAACCGCATCAATATCCCCATAATGGGTTTCGAATTCGATGTACGTAC
The DNA here is from genome assembly GCA_936431705.1 of Cheilosia pagana. NCBI lineage: Eukaryota > Metazoa > Arthropoda > Insecta > Diptera > Syrphidae > Cheilosia > Cheilosia pagana. The sequence continues at coordinate 3,765,968 of OW386169.1, forward strand.
ATGCGATCCGTGCTTCAAGCAATTGCAGACAGTAGAGTAAGTTCCATAAGGGCACATCTATCCCAAGTGTTGCGACTAATCAAAATGCATTCCACAGACGTCCATCGTTGGCTTCGTTCCACGACGCCAAGCACTCGATTGTGTCCATTGATCTCGATGAGGAGCGCAAACGTTTGCTGACTGTCGGCCAGGACAGAATCATCAAAATATGGGATCTCTCTCCAATCTGGGCATAATATTCACCAAACTGTGAGAGTTCATCATCTCAAGCGCCAACATCATCGACCGCATCATCACCAATAATCATCAATCAAATGGATGAAACAGCAGATACCTTTTTCAAACGCCCAACGAATAACCACGATACGAATTCTAAAACTGACATCGCGTCCTCAACACCCAATGAGTTCCCTTCAGTTTATTATCTGCAAAAGAAAACTAAGAATTAAGTAGAAAGACTGTGTTTCGTACATCTTGTTCACTTCACATTTTTGGTTTCGTTGTTTTGGGTTTCGAGTTGATTGCAACATCTTAAAAAAAAGAACTGACTGATTCAGGCATGTGTAACACGTAGATAAACGCTTTAAAAGCATTTCGTTTCCTTATTATTTTTATCGTTTGTTCACCTAGAGAGCAACATACTCCCACACGTAACATTCATCATTCTTTTAAGTTGGTAATAAATTAAGTAAGTGTCGTAGGTCGGGGAGATGGTATAGGAATACTTTCCCCCCCTTTTAACTCTTAAATAAAATAGAAACCTATGTGTCGCAGATACGTATCGTATATGGTTCTATTATTATATTGAAATTGGAACATTTAACCATACTATTACTACTATTGTGTTATCTATATATAATGTAAATAATTTATGAAGTCAAGAGAATGAGTAAAATACATGAAATGTATGTTAACAATTTACTTGAATGGTTTTGTTTGTACTGCTCTGCAGGGGGTAAGGAATCTTTATGGACTACCGCAGCAGTAGGTGTGTTCAGAAACATCTCAACCATGTCTATCATATTTATCTGTTTGACCGCAGAACAGCGGTAGAATTACCGCACCCTTGAGCGAGCAATACGTCACTGAATTTTGTTGATTTTACATCCAAAACAATAATAAATTCAGTCTCGTTAACTCGATCACGGATGCGGTTATTCAACCCCAGCCTTGCTGGGAATTAGGTCTATCCAAAAGGTAAAACGCACTTACTGAACAAACAACAAAGCTAATTGACCAAACTGGTGACAGGTCTTTAACAATTAACCCAAAATGGAAGAAAAGCGAGTCGGAAACGGAAAATGAATGGTGCAGTACACCTAAGAATATGTTAGGTTAGGTTAAAGTGGAAGGCCACACAAAAGTGCAGTCAAACTTAGGCCAGAGTTGACCCATTGTGACACCACAGGATGTAATGATCTCAAACTACCCGTTGAACCAACAGGAGCTCAAAGTAAAGCGGCGGAGGCGATTGATATTGGTTGAAATTCTCTGAGCTGGTTCGCGCCAAAAGAGGAATCGCTCGTTGCTCGTTATTTTGCTAATTTTCTCTTTTCCTGTCATTTTTGATGAGTACATGTATGGACTTTGTGCGATTGCAATTTGCAATCGATTTATAACGATTGCGTTCGATTTAAACCGCGAATAAACCTAATAATAATAGCGAGTTCGCCGAGAGTGTCAAAGAAGGAAATGTTACGTCAGTTGGAAAAAGCCGGTGCCGGAAACTGCGCATCAGACTAGGTTTAGTTGATAACAAGCCATTAGTTGGTGGTGTATACGGTCGACAGACAGACTTCTTTGGTTTACACAAAATCGGGTAAAGTTATCGCGTTAAAAGAACAAAGGACGACACTTGTGTTTAAGAGCGACTGATCCTCATACACATTTTTTAAATAATTGATTGATTAAACTCACCTTTTGCGCAGCACATTAGTCGGTTTAAAAAGCGCTTCCACTCTGCAAGTAGACTTCCATGTCCTAAATGAAGAAAAAAAGCCATTAAACTACCCAAGAAGGCAAAGTGATTGTTCATTTTTTGAAGAGGTTGTGCGCAGTCTTGTTTTGTGACATATTTTCAAGATTAAAACTGTCACTGGTTTTATTCTACCGTAGTTATCACGGACGCAGGACAAGTTACAGATCACATAAACGGACAAACAACAAACAAAAAAAGAACACTTGAACATGTCAATTTTATTCTTTTAATAGCATTTATTCTGTCTTCTCAACAGCCTCAAAGAGTTCTTGGTACAGATCGCTTTTGCGGTGATGTGAGAACCAATTATTAAAGTCCAAACGCAACAACAACTGAGAGAGCGGAGTGGAGCTAGGCGCCGCCTTCAATCCTACCAGAAGATTAATCAGTCGATCCATGAGGAGAGCAAGACTGCAATTATTGAAAATTGAGTGTAACTAACTACCTCTGAAATATTGACTTACTTTGAGTCCAGATTCATAATTTCGTTCTCCTTTTCGACCTTTCCCATGGTCTTGGTTGTAATAACCGTGTCAAAGTCTTGACACAACTTAATCACGTCGTGGAGCGTAATAAATATTGGACTTGTTGAGCGTAGAGATCTGTTGAAATGGGGTTTTGTAAAGTCCTCCTGAAAATACGAAAACATGTCATTACTTCCTCTTGCAAATGGCCCCGCGCCACCTTACATCGTTAATCAGAAAGCACAAGCTCAAGATATTCGCTTGGAACACTGTGTGCGCTCGCTGAATCTGCTCAAAGTCTGCTTTATTCAAAATTGTGTTCATCAAGATGCTAAATTGACCTAAAGACGAATGTGATAGAAATGTGGTTAAAGTGTTGTCTTAGTGATTTTCGTGCTTACTCTCCAAAACATCAGCTTGGATGTAATACTGCAAGTTGTCCACGAAGAACATGAGTTGGTTGCGCAAGTTTCGGCCCAAGGGGTTGACGAACTCGCCGCTCCTGCCGCTCTGAAGGTCATTCAGCCATATTGAATGGATCCTGTACTGAACGCGTTTGACCAGCAGCAAGAAACGGAAGAGCAGATTGTATCGTTCGATGACTATCGGCGAGAAGAGCAAATGAAGCGGCCAATTGATCTTGTACTGCAGTTGCATGTGCTGACAGAAATTGAAGTCGCTTAGGGTGTTTGTCGTAGCGTTGAACTTTCCCACGTGCAGACTGAATTGTTCCAGTTCGTCGGTGATGCCAATACCATGGGCGGAGGTCTAAAAAGAAAGAAAAAGAGTGTCAACGAATGTAAGAAGACAAAAAAAAAACCCACCTCAAAGGCCTTCACGATATCCCGAATTTTGTTCTCATCGCTTGAGCCCGACTGGAACTCAAATGTCCTCTTGATGAACTCGAGAAACAGCTCGCCTCGGCCCAGCAGATACAGGTCCTTAATCAGTTTCAACTGCTGCACCAAATCAGCCTGATTGACGGCAATCTCCGACAACCGAGTCGTAACAAACGACTTGATCTCATCAATCACCCGCTCATAATGTGAAACATTCAGTTCGTCGTCCAGCTGCAACGCTTGGATTTTCTTAAAGAACACATGCTCGTTTTCATTCCAAAGCGACTCCTCCGACGCAGACTTCTTGCCCACGTCCATGTTCCACATTTCGGCGTTCTTGTTCAACTTGTTTTTGTCCACTTTGAAAATTAGCACAGTCTGTCCGATGAAGAGCACCTTCTCGGCCCAGCTGCCCGACAAGTAGTGAGGCAGGTATTCATAGGAAATTTCATATCTCCAGATTTCTGCATATGTACTAGCAGCATCCTACAAAATGGTTCAATGTTACAAAAATCAAATGCATTGAATGGATTTGGTTACGGAAAGTGTGCTGGTTCCCTGTTTGCCACTGCCGGAGGACGCACAGCGTTCACTGCCAACTGTGCTGTTGTTGTTGTTGCGAGATTCTGAGCACTGAATGAAAAACTCTCCATAGGTATCGATGATCTTGGCATACAAAATCCAATGGGTTAGTTGTTTAAGAAACACCACATTCACAGTCGACTGAATTCTGCAACAGAAAAATTACATCTTACCCCCACAAAGGAGAGTTTTACTCACTTTTTGGTAGCAGCATTGATCTTCCTATCACCGTGGAGAGTGTTCTGGTGCAGGTATTGAATGATAGCACATCCATGCAGTTTCTGCGCCCTAATTCCGCGAATCAACTTCTGCAGAAAGAGAAACAACGGTTGATAGACGTTGATCTTCTGATAGATGAACAACAACGACTGCGTTGGATTTTGTAAATAACGTCGTTCGAGTTGTGTGATTTCTTCCAAATAGCTTTCCAAAACGAGATCGATTCCATTGGCGAATGCCTTCAGATATAATCCATTCTGTAGGGGTTCTACACAAATCCAATAAGAATCAAAATAATGTTTAGAACTTTGCTCAACTTACCATCTGTATCGACTAGAGATGTATTAAAGGCCTGATTATGACTAGATCCATAGATTTTGGTGAATTTAGCAATATCGCGGTGTAAATTGATGATACGTATTATGTCCTGAAGGATTTTTCTTTCGCCAGGATGAAGGAATGTCGAAACAGCATCGGAGATCTAAACAATATGAAGTCATCAAAAGAGAAGTTGGGTAGTAGTTGTTATTTTTTAGCGCTTTACCACAAACTCCTCGATAGGCAATCGCTTTGGATAGGGGTTTAAAAGACACAGCAGAATGTCGTGAATCATTTTGGCCAGTAATTTATTGAAGAAAATTACATTTAAACCAAAAAATTCGCAAAATTGTGTGCCTCCAAAGTTTGTTTGGTACCGTGGGTTATAAAAAAAAACAACGGTCAAATTGTGTCATATTAGGGTTTCCGCACAAGCGAGCTCTAAAAGAGACTAGGTACTTAATAGTTCTGTTCGCTCACGGTTGGACAAATTTCGTCAAAAAATGAGAAGCAAATTCAGCTAAAGGCCTCGTCAAACAGAGGCGCGTTTTAACGCTCCGTTCTACCGCCGCGTTTTAACCACCGCCTTCTGTTTGACGAAGCCTTAAGTAGTCATTCGAGTACTGTTTTCAGCGTATTACTTAATCTATGTTCGAAATAGATGACGAAGTGAGCGCTTTTTAAATATATATAATCAATCAGTTGTTCATTAAAGAAAATTCTCTGTTTAAACTTTAACAAATTGAAGTTTATCAAACTCATCGCTAAGCTGAATGCATCCATCGCCAAGTGACGGGCCAACTTTTAATAGAGACTTGTCAAAAAAGCGCAAATGCGGACAGTAAAATGACAGCCGGCGTTTAAAACAAAACGTTTTTATTTTTCCGGCAAGAATTCGGGCATTTATTATACAAATTTCTGCATATTATTGTTGTCTCAGGAGTTTACAAGTTGGGCCCTATATTTTTTTAGATATTCGTCAAAAGATTTAAATCGACAAATCAGACAAAATGAACCAAACTCAAATGATGGCACAAGCAGACTACCTCGACTACGCCGGCAACATGCTGGAAAGGCATGACATGAAGGACGTTTCATCCCCCGGACTTTTGGAGGTAGGGCTTTGCAGTTTTGTAAATTATCAAAGAAAACGCCTAAATACATTTGTTCTAGCTGACTGGAGTGAGTCAGCATGGAATGGCTTCAGCCAGCGGACTGAACGACTACGACTATGAGAATCTATCGAAGCTCTCACTTGGCCACAAACAACTGAATCAAGTAATCACGGTGAATAAGATACCGATCCCATCGGAGATATTGGAGCACTTCAAGCGTAAGTGATTGCGTGTGGTTCGAAAGTAAACAATGCGTTGAGTGTGACCCACATTTATTTACAGATATAAAGTGTCATTGTATGATGGGGCTGTTTCCCGAGATCGGCAGAGCGTGGTTGACTATAGATTCCGAGATTTATGTAAGTGCAATGCGTGACAATGCTCCTCCAGGTTAATCGTGTTGTTTTTTGAACAGATTTGGACGTACGAACAAGCAAGAGACGTCGCTTACTACGACGGGCTTAGTCACTTAATAGTCAGCGTTGGTCTGGTTTGCCCCAAGGCTGGCGTATTCATTGGGGATGTAAAATACCTGCTGGTCCTAGCAACATCAACGGAAATCATTGTTTTAGGTAGATATACTTTGTGACCGACTAGGAAAACAAAATCCTCAAACTGTTACACTTTCAGGAGTCACTTTCGGCGATTCGACAAAGACAATCTCGTCGCCGAGTAGAAATATGCAAAGCGTAGCTACGTATGAGGAAATGCAGCTGATGAATAAGCCCATTTTCATTCTCAGCACTGACAATGTCACAATTAATGTTATTCAGGGCAGCGACAATGGAAGAATCTTTCTTGGCGGACGAGATGGATGCCTGTACGAGATTTACTACCAGGCTGAGTCTAGTTGGTTTGGCAAACGATGCAAAAAGATCAACCACTCCCAGGGAATCGTGTCGTACATGGTGCCGAGCTTCCTTAAAGTCTTTTCGGTAAGTCGAGGCTGGGTAGGTGCGTTTTTGGGTAACTAATGTCTGCTTGTAGGAAACAGATCCGATTGCCAAAATCGCGATCGACAACAGCCGTCAACTACTCTACGTGCTGACCGAGAAGGGCTCGATAGAAGCCTGGGATATGGGACAAGACTGCAACTCAATGCGACGCGTGGCAAAACTTACACAAAATGAGATCGCTCACGCATCGGGAAACATTATAAAGTATGAAAACACATATTGGATGTGGGTTTTTCTTTGTATTAAATGTATCCTTCTTCAGGACTGTAGATCCGTCAGTGTTTAAGACAATAAAATCGATTTGTCCACTCACTGCAGACGATTGTCAAAATCTCCACCTCCTCGCCGTTACGCAATGCGGTGTACGCTTGTTTTTCTCCACCACCTCATTGATTCAAAGTCATTACCAAGAACAGCAATTGCAGCAGCAGCAGCAGCAACAACAGCAACACCCACAGCAACTACCGCCGTCTGCGCATGACCCAAACAAACCGCAGGGCCTTTATCTGCTGCATGTGCGACTTCCACCTGGTTACACTCCAAACACAACCATCAACAAGCCGAAGCAAGTCCACTCGGCACACTACAATGAAGGTGAGCTAGAATGAACCTTCGCATTGTTTTTTGTACTAAATTTCAAATTGTTCTAGGAACCCTTCTGCTGGTGTCCACCCCGCAACAAGATCAAGACGTCCTCTGGTCAATTAGCTCCGCTCCCTTCCCCAACCGTCAATTTCTTACAGAATCCACCACCGTTCTGCCTCTCGATGGGATTGTATGGAGTTTAGCGGAGGTCAGGGACCGCTGCAAGGCAAAGTTGAACTCCATTCTGCGCAACGCTCAGAAGCCCAAAAAGGTCGTCTTGCTAACGAACCAGGGTGCACACATCATTGCTCTGTTGAAACCGACTGACATCCTCCAACAACTGCTCTTCGCTTGCCATGGACCCCATCACGAGGCGGTAAAGGCATTCTTCCAGGTCCTCACGGAGAGAGAGGCCTGCGCGACGAGTTTATTACTCGCCTGCTCCGAGCTCTACCGCAGTACCGATGTTGCGATGTGGGCCGCACAGGCCTTCATGCTTTATGGCGGAGAACCTGTGTTCCAGCATCAAATTATGATGGGCGGTGCTGGCCAGAGGGGTCAGCACAATATGATGCAGTCGCCGATGGGCCCCGCAGACAGAAATTCGCCCCAGATGTTCATGTCCACTCCCATGTCCATGCGTGGACTGCATCCACAGAGCCCCATGCAGCAGTCGCAGTATCCCATCAGTCCAAGTAAATATTTCTAAACCTTTCCACGTAACTTTCTAACTTAACTCTTATGACAGTTATCAATCAAACGACAACATACGGCTCCTCGATGCAGCAGACAATGCAGCCGACAATGAGCGACATGACCAGCATCATGTATTCGGCCAAGCACGACGGTCTTTATCTGTATGTAGCCCGTCTGATTCGTCCTATATGGAAAAAGCGCTGTCTCGATGGAAACCTGTGCAGTACGCTGTCGCAGGAGGACTGCACGCTGATTTTGGAAGACTTGTACGCGATCAAGGCGTTCCTAGAGGCGAATTCGGTCAACGAGTTGTCCTGCATAAATCGTCCGTACAGCACTCAAACAACAATGACCAATGGATTCAGTCACCTGCTGCAGAATACAAACATAAACGATCAACGCAATGCCAATGAACAGGCCCAGGCTGAGGAGAAGCGATCGCTGACAGCTCTAAATTACTTCATAAGTAAGTATTCCCCCGGCTAACTGCGCGTTTTATACTGAAATATATTTTGTTTAGAACACACCTGTGAGGTGATCGCCCTGTGGAAGATCCTCTGCGAACATCAGTTCCAAATCCTTGTCAATCAGTTGACCAAAGAACATCAGAACATCCTTGCCTCGTGCACTTTTCGTGATCTGACGCTTTCGCGCGCAGATTCCTGCGCCCTTCTGATTGTGGCTCTCATCAACTCTTATCTCAGGGATAACGCTGGTGTCAGTTCGATTTCGACAAAGCTCCGTGACGTCTGCCCGAATCTGTATCGCCACGAAGATGCCGTCTCCTTCAAGGCCACCGAAATCATAATGATGTCGAAGAACTGCAATATTCCCGACGAAAAGGATGACAAGCTGCGAACTGCTTTGCAGCTGTGCAAAGACGCGGCACCAAACTTGCCGCTGCAGAATATTTGTCAACAGGTAGGTGACTCGTCTCCGAGTTGGACAAACACTTGTAACGCATTCCCATTCGTGTAGTTCACTTTGGCTGGCTTCCATGAGGGTGTGATTGAGTTGGCGGCCACGTGTGCCGCGAAAATTGATCCCGAAGAGTTCGCCATTCACTTTTACAAAAGCGACGAGCCGGCAGACGATAGGGAAGGCTATGCTGCCTATGCCGCAAGGTGAGTTTCCATTTATCTCTATCAGTTAACAAAATCTCAACTCCTCTGTTCTCTCTGCAGAATGAATTGCTATAAAGAAGTGCGCCTTATGCTGGACCATGTCTACCAAACAATCTGCAATACCAGTGCCAATCAAGAGTTCGCTCGCCCCGTCTGCCCTTCGGACGATCAGAGTCCCAACATGCAAATAATGCGCATAGTCGCGCTGGCTGTACAGATCACAGATCCGCTACTGCACGTGTGCATATATGAATGGCTCATGTCGCATGACATGCTGTCCGAACTCCTAGCATTAGCTGAGCCGACTCTGGGTGAATTCCTTCGACGCGCGGTGGTTAGAAATCCAGAGAATCTAAAACTCATCGATCTACTGTGGAAGTACTACGAGAAGAACGGCCACCATTCGCAGGCAGCGCGGATCCTAGACAACTTGGCGTCTACGCAGAGCGACAACATCCCCCTCGTCCAGAGAATTGAGTACCTCGCCAGGGCAGTGATGTGCATGAGAAATGATGGCGTCGGCTACTCCATCTCAAATGGTATTCTTCTCAAAGACTTGGAGGACAAGCTGGAGATAGCACGAGTTCAGAAAGTCGTTCTAGACGCGTTGTCCGCTCTGGCGATTGATAACAATCCGACCGCAAGGAAGGCTGTTGCTGACCTCAATTTCACCCTGTACGACATCACGCAGCTGTATCAGAACTTTGCCGATCCGTTCGATCTGTGGGAGTGCAAGCTCACCATATTGAACTGCTCCCATCACAATGATCCGCTGCTGATTGAGTCTGTGTGGGGGCAAATTTTGAACAACGCCGTCGAGTCGCCCGGGAGCCACCAAGAGAAATTCAAGCGACTCATTGTCAAGGTGGAGTCGTTGGTGAAGGAGTTCGGCGAGTCCGGCCATTGTTTTCCGTTGGCGTTTTTGGTGCGCGAGCTCGAGATCAAGGCGTGCCATCTGCGACTGAGTGAAGGTGCCATACCGGAGGCGTTGACCAACATGGACTTGGACGTCGAACTACTGATGGATTACTATGCGAGGTATTGTCCGCTATTTTTTGAGGACACTCCTCATGAAATTAATGTGTTCCTTTCAGAATGATTTCAATGAACGAACGAGTTTGGGCGAACGAAGGCAACGAATGGCACCTCGTGCAGTCCTCTATTAGAATTGTCAACATCCTGGCCAACAGTGCGAGCAGCATTCCAACGAGATCCAAGTAAATTGATTATCCTTTCACTTTTCGTACAACTTTTAAGTAATTTTCCCATTTGCAGGCGACGAGTTGTGGCGAAGGCGCAGGATATTGTCTCGGCGTGTCTGAATTTGTGTTACCCCAAGCCTGGTACAGATCGACTACAGCAAGCGCTCAAGGAGTTGCAGAGTCGACTACAACGGATTGTTTAAAAGGATACAACGGCTGCGCTTGTTTGTTTGAGCATTTAATTTAATTATTTTTTTTCCTCTCTATTTGTAACTAGTTATTTTTTTCGTATGAAACTGTTGAATAAAATTTAGCTTAATGGTTAAGAATGGCAAGTTTCACTTGAGTCACTTGGCTACGCATTTAACATTCACTTAAAGACGGAGTATGTGAACCGTAGTAACTTTAAATCCTATCAGTTGATTGATTTAAGTGTCCTAGAATGTGTAAACTTACTTGGTGAACCGGCGAGTCGCTCTTTTTTAATGTAAAGGGTTTTTCAACAGGGACGCTACAAAAGTAGAGCGACAGGAACAAACGACGCCGAATTTCTTGCCGTTTTTTTGACATTTCTCTTCAGTAAGGTTTGCCATTTCATGATGGAAAGATATACGAGCCAACATCGAGTCGAAATTATTACAATTTACTACCGAAATTCGGAGTCAGTGGCCTCAACGTTAAGAGCGCTACGTCCAATTTATGGTCGTCATAATCGTCCTAGCAGATCAACAATGGAGCGTCTAGTGGAAAAATTTGCATCCACAGGCACAGTACAAAATGTTCCCGTGCCAGTGAGACAAAGAAGTGCCCATAGTGTCGAGAATATTGCTGCCGCTGAGACATCAGTTGAAGAAAGCCTAAATGTGTCTCTCACACGTCGTTCTCAAGCGTTGGGCATCTCTGTGACGTCGTTGTGGCGAATTTTGCGAAAAGATCTTGGCCTACATCCTTACAAGATTAAATTGACGCAAGAACTGAAGCCGCTTGACCACCAGAAGCGTCGTATGTTCGTGAATTAAGCTGAGCAACAACTTTAAAATGATTCGGATTTTCATCGAAAAATCATCTTCAGCGATGAGGCTCATTTCTGGCTGAATGGCTTCGTCAATAAACAAAATATGCGGTATTGGTCAGGCAGAAATTCACACGTACTCCATGAATCATCATTGCATGCCGAAAAAATTACGGTTTGGTGTGGTTCATGGGCCGGCGGCGTCATTGGGCCGTACTTCTTCCGTGATGATCAAGACCGGCAAAAAACCTTTTGTAGCGCTCTTATTGAAAAACCCTTTATTCCCAAGGTAAGAGACAAAATTAGTGAGCAGACGCCTTAAACTGATTACTGAAAATAAAGAAAAGTCCCATTAGCCCGAGGACAAATTGCGCTAAAGCACAATAAATCTAGTGGACCACACCAGAGACTATGACCCTTATTGCGAAGATCAACTATCAACCGATTGACGGTTGTATAAATATACAGTCATCACACTCCATGACTTTAAACCCTTTAAAAGTGGTTATTTGTCCAAAAAGTGGAATTTTGCCATCTGCTTTCACGATTGCGTCATTGACACCGTCGAGAATGCGCTGTTCTATATAATTCCCATTGGCTACCGGAAAGTTTTCGATTCGGATTTCCAAGGTCGACAATTGCGCCACGAAGACTTTCCTTCACCTTCTCTGAGAATCCTGGTTTTTAAGCCTGCCTGCCTACAACCGGAGAGATTGTCATTGTGACTACCTGCATTTTTGCGCATTTTCGGCTTGCTGCTTTCCGCCAAGTTTGCCTCGATGACGATAGGGACTTCGGTTAGTTCCAAACATCCCTTGTCTCTCGGCTCACCCGGCTTCCCGACAACAGTCACTACACTGTCCAGGGTCTTGTCTGCTTGTCCTCTTTGTCGGCTTCCTTTGCGGGGTCAGACGCGACGGACCCGTGCCCCGATAGGCTATGGCATATCACAGGCATTAGCGGTCGCATGAGAACTCCCTTGCTCGAAACTTCAGGACAATCGGCCTCTAGAGCGTTACCAGCACACTGCTTCTCACATTCCAAAGACTGACTCTCCAAGAAATCAAGAGCATTCTGGAGCCTTCGTTTGTCTTTGTCCTCTAGGTGGTGTTTCTTCTGCCGCTTTTTAATGGTCATCTTGCAGTTTATGACCTTTTTCCTAACGGACACCGAAGACAATGTCGAGAGGTTGGTTGAGCTGGCGATTGAACGATTGTCCTCATCCTCAAGAAGTAGCTTCTCAAGTCCGAGGTCAACCGTTCCCTCGCCTCCTCCAACCGAAGCAGCCTTGTTCATTGACGGTTCTTAGAGTAGAAGGTTTTCTTCCTCCTCCGTCATGTTTGTCTGAGAATCGGTTTTTTTTTAAGTTCTTGGTGCCCGATTCATCTACACCAGTCCCTTTGTTTGTTTTGTTTAGGTTGTCTATTTTGTTCCCACGAGCAAGGGGGAAGGAAGGTCATTCTGTACTCACCCCCTGTATACAGAAAAGGGAAATAGGATTGAAACAAGAGGTCCCCAGGAATCTAGAGTTCACCGTTAAAAGACACATAACACTGTGCCATACATCCCATAGGCACGGTAGTTAACCCGGGATTATGGGTTTTATCGAGTTATTCACCTCTAGATCCGTTATATTCCGTCTTAAGCAGTGGTACCTCATGCAGGGTGTGGTTCTTCACCACGTATAACGGTCTTGGGCACAGCCCCTGGTCTCATTACGAAAACCTCACCAAAGAAAAGGTTCACGTTAAAGGAAAATAATTAAAATGGAATACAAAACGACTTCAACTGAACTTTTTTTGATGAAGATGAAGAGTTGGATGATCCTGCTATCGTTGAAATGGCAAAAATGCGAAGAAGTTTATGGGTAGCATCCAATCCAATCGAAGGATGCATTTCTTTTATCTTTTCCAAGAAATTGAGGACAAATTGAAGCCCTGCAGAAATATTCGAGCTGTGCCAAACATTTTGAAACTAACAGCAGTGCTTAGATTCTGTGCACATGGGAACTACCAGTTGCTTAATTCTTATTGAGAGACCTTTGGAAATGAAGAAATTAAAATGGTATCACTTATTGAACTCGAAACTCACATTTTTTTTTAGTTATTTTTGTAAGCAGCACGAATTTATCAACTGCAAATATTTACAACTGAAAGAAAATTTGACAGCTAACAACAAAATTGATGAAAATTCGCAATACCGATTTTTTGATTCACAATAGAATATTAAAGAAAAGATCCAAATGGATCAACAATATTGATAGTTGACAGTCACAATACCATTTCAAAAAATTAATTGATAGGTAAGGTGTATACTGTATAGGTTCCCAATGGGTTATCATCCAACCGGACCGTAAAATTAAATTAAAAGCAGTCTCTCTTAGAAAGACGTTTAAAACTTTTTTGACTACATATATTTTATTATTATAAAACGGAATATAACTGTAATACAAGATATCGCGACTGTATACATATTAAAGCTTAAACGTACTACGTGGCAACCCTTAGATTTGAATACGTTTGATGTCCTCCATTCGAAAGTCGGTTCTAAAATGACAAATGAGTAAATAAAACTCAACACTCGACCATCCACCCAACTAACCTCAATGTCAAGATCGTTCTGACCTCGTTCGGCGTTATCCGCCACGAGGGCATATCGTTGCCATTGCTTGGACTCCAATAGTCAGTCAGTTCGGAAATCTTTTCCAAGTTCAACAGCGTCGCAATCTGCGACAGACGCGTCATCTTATCACGCACTGACCATGATGTGGCACCAGTCAGATAGGCGCCCAATGCTCGCACTTCCTGATCCAGCACTAGACCGCCAAGCTGGGGAGGGGGCAATTAGTTTTCAAACTGATTTTGTGATATCCACGACATACCCGATTGAATGTGGTCTTCTTGATCGCTCTCTCCAAGCGGATGGTCACTTCACTGGCCAGGATGCTGACCAAGGCGTCGTAGTTTCTGGGACTAAGGAGGTTCTTAAACGAATTGAGAAGGCCATCGATTTGCACGATCAGGAGTTGGACGAAGGTTTCGCCGGCTTCGTATGACGCCAGTTCTTCCTAAAATGGAAAATGAAAATCATAACAAAAGTGCTGCAAGAAGAGGATTTTTCCCACCTCCGACAAGTGATGATTGTAGCTGAGAAACTGATCCACCCAGGGGTTCAATCGGGGTTTAATTGCACTTGAGCGTAATTGCTGTAGTCCGAAATCGACAACGGCTTTCAAAGCGTCACGCACGGTTTTTAATTCCGATATACAACTGTCGATTATTTGACGTTCGGTTTGTGTCATTGCAGGGTAGGCGCCATTGATTTCCTCTTCCATCGCCTTCCAGAGGGTTTCGATGTACTCCGTGGACATGTCGGCGTTGTTCAGTTGAACGAGGAAATTCATCCGCGCCTTCTCCGAGTCACTCGACTGGAGTTTACCTTGTTGCAGGGACGTTTGGATGGCATTGTACGCTTGAGCAAGATCAATATACCCCGAGGGGTAGCCACTTTTCAGCGGTCCCTTTAGCGCGTTCACGAAATCCCCATCCAAACAAGACGCTGCATTGTTGATCACGGCACAGGTGCCGTTGACGGACTGCGTAGTCAATGAACGTCGAATCGACTTGCGAATGATGAAGAAGACGTCGTCCACCATGGATGAGCACTGTTGTCCCACTTCATAGAAGTCTAGAGCAATCGCCTTGAGAACGCTCTCTTCCATGAAGTATCTAAAAAGAAATACTCCAATAAAATCAAATTCAGGTGAGTCAAAGCGAGGCTCACTTTTCAAAGAGGAGATACGTTCCGAGGAGCTCCTGCATTTGACGACTCAAGTCCGATTTCTTCATCAGCGTCTCCAACTTGTCCATCTTTTGCTTGATTTCCTCCTTTTCGGTTGAACTGGCTTCAATGTCGGCCTTCGCATGAAGAAAGTCATGAAAATTCGGTAAATCAAATCACCCGATCTACCTACCAATATCCGTCGTTTCATGAATCGAAAGTACAACTCCGCTCTCGAATGCATTACGGTGATTTCGACAATAATCGAATCGATATCCTTGGGATTAAGCTTGTCCACAGAGCCGCTACCCGAGGGCTTCCTGTAATGACCCAGTACCTGAGAACTACTGCCTCCTGCCGACCGCTGACTCTCTTTGATCTGACTGCTCCTTCGTGAAATCTGTCGATTTTTGTTGAATTCCAGTACAAGATTCTTCACCTCTGAGTCACATTCCCGCTGCAAAATCTCCACCATTTGCATCAAATACCCAGGACCATAGCAGGCATCGATAATTGGTTGGTTCACTTCCACCACTCGGGCAAAGTTCTCCATCAGAGTGGTCAAAGTGTCCGCAAATGCTACCGGCATTCTCTTCTCTGCCTTCGCGATGTCCAGCGAATTCCTCAATTCTTTCTGTGATTTGGCAGCCAATTTCAAGCAAATGTAGTTCGAGAACTTTACTATTCCGTCAGAGTGCTTCCCAACCAGGGGAAAGATCTTAAAGAATCTCTCAATCGAGGCGAGGTCATCTCTTTTGACCGCCTCATCGAATTTTTTGAATATCAGCTCTTGGACATTTCCGGTGGCTCCTTCCAATGTCTTCACAGCATCACTCACCGACGTAACAGAACCCTGAACATCATCGGCTGTTCTCTGCAGCAAATTCTGATCCATAGACAAAAACCTTCCAATATGACCTGCACATTTCTCGAAATCCTCCTCTTTGATTGCGGCAATCACTCCTTGTGAACAAAGTTGTAAATCAATTAAATCGTGAACTCTCTGTTGGCACTCAGAAGCACGACTTCTAGCTACATCTAAACGACGAACTTTAGCACTAACTGATTCGGCCAACTGGGCCGTATGAGTTATCTGATCATCGAGCTTGCGAGAATCATTTGCTATAACCGACAAACTGGACATTGCACGTCCGATGCCACTCATTTTGGACTCGATAAGACATTGCTTGGCAAGGACTGCTTCCAAGTTGGCATTGATTTCGGCCTAAAATTAGTCGGAATTGTTTTGAAGTGCTTAGGTTTGAACTTAAAATGCGGTTTTTACCTCTTTTTCCGAAATTAACCGAATCGCAATATCAACGTCGGCGGGCGTAGAAATGCCCAGGTCACCAATTACATCTTTTAAATCCATTTGAGTGTAAAATTTATGCGATTTCGTGTAAATTTAAACATTTATTTATGTTTTCGCGTAAAACATTTGGGAAGGATCGGAAAAAGTGCCGACTTGTCACTTTGTCAGCATGAAATGTCAACGTAAAAAATGCAAACAGCTGGGAGTAAAAGTAATGCCAAACCAATCAAAAGTACAGTCTGAACAGAAAATGGAAGGAAAGGGTTTTTTTTAACCCAGTGATCTGTAGAGAGGGACATTGTTTTTTTCTAGTTTGGCTGGTTAAGTGGAGTTCGAGTGCTGCGAAATTGAAAGTTAATTTTCACCCCGAAATGTCAAAAATTAAATGCGACGGACAATAAAAGCCAAGCGAAATGGCTTAATCACTTTCCGAACAGCTATTTTTTACTCGAACAGCGTACTGCCTACTGAAATCTTGACGCGGAAAGTTCATTTTGACAATTCGCAGTGAAAATTGTGTATGAAAAATTGGATTTTACGTGAACTGCATACTAGCCTTCAGTTTACATTTAAAACAACAAAAGTACGAGACTTCTGTCAGTGATCTATATATCGGAAAAAAAAAGCTAAACATGACAGAAAGAACCCATTCGCTCTCGCCATTGTCTACATTTTAAGGCGAAAGGGAAAATATTTGTTCCGCTATGGATTGGATCAAATATTAAGAGCTCCTTTGCTGGTTTAAACACAAAACGATTTAGTTATACCCACAGATTTAATATACCCATATTTTAAAAACATCTTCATAAATCTGTGAACTTCGACATTCACAAGATTGAAGGATTCGATAAAATTATATTTGACTTTGGTTCTTTTGTCGACAGAAAGTTAAAGTTCAATCAACTTTCAATACAATTTCCTTTACATTATTCCCAAAATTGTATGTACAAGTTTGTTATAAGTCTAAGATATCCACCTCAAAATTATTGAAGCGTATTTGAGGCTTAACGTCTCATCTATGTCGATACGCGTGAAACCGGCTTGATCAATACAACACTTCAACGCCTAACGTTACAAATATTTGTTATACAGCAATAAATTCAATCTGCGGTGTCATAAAAAGCAGTCGAACAGTTTAAACATCATCAAATCATAACTGGATATTAACTCATAACTCATCGGCCGTCTTATCAAATGCTTAACTAAGTTTAGGTCTGTCAGATCACATCCTAAAAATGAATATTCTCTGTATATGTGATGTCATTGGATCTGAAACCATTCCTCATGGCTAAATCTACCCAATCACGCATAATGTTGACATATCAACAGACTAAACGCATATCCTAAAGCATTACAAATGCACACCAAACTTAATACCAAAGATCTACTTTCTACACTGTGGACGGCCCTGGTTTTAAAAGGTCACGCACATTTCACTGTCCTCGAATTCATCGGCACGATCTAAGCACAGCCACATGAATAATCATCCACATAACTAATCCTGCTAAAAACTCAAATCTTATAACGACAACCCTCCGGAGATAGATCAACTATTTTTATACCGTTTTAACAGAGCAATAAAATTCAAATGTCTTTGACCAGTCGATTGTGCGAGTCCACCCACAAACATGTTTCACACCTAGCACTGACTAACGACACGCTGAGGTGACGACAAATTGACTAGCATAGCCGACAGCAAGGTAAACATCACAAACCGGAGCTTAGTTTCTCAGTGGAAGAACGTAACACTTTTTTTTTATTATAACGCAATGCCCCCCCCCCCTTCTCTTATACCTGAATCAATATTTAAATCAATCTGAAATAAGTTTCAACTGATTGAAACATCACCTGGGTGCTGGGTGTTGTTGAAGCTTTTCTTGTCTCGCGCAGTTTGTGTATTTTGGCCACAGTCTAGCGCGTCTACTCGGCGGTCTACACGCTTTTGTTATCTTCTTTAGTTGCCGGAGACTGAGAGCAGCGATCGTGATTTATATAAAATTAAGTTGTCTTTTGAGTAGAGCTTGCATTTCGCCATAAAAACCTAACCGGTACGGATCGTTCTCGCGGAAGACACTTCGGCGACACGGCGGCGTTATTTTGTCTAAAAGTTGACTCGTGTTCGAATAAATTAATTTTCATGCAAAGTGCTATAGTTTTTGACACAAAATGATTGTCCTTTAGTTGTATATGCACATGACTAATAAATTAAATGAATTGTGTTTGGGATAAATATAAACAAAGGAATTATTATTGAATATTTAAATAAAGTGAAACAAAAAAAAAAACAAAAACGAATAACAAAGAAAGGAGCCAACAAAAAACAATGCTGCCTAGAAAACCTTACTGGAATTGCCGGGTCAAATCGTTATTCGCTGTTTTCGTCGTCCTTGACACAGGTAGTGTATTGGCTTTGGAAAACGTTTTATTTAGTTTTGTTTGTGGGTTGCGGTTTCCCTTCCTCGGTTTGATGTGTGTGCAGCATAAATTGCATATTTATGAAGTCGTGTATTGTGATTATGCTTATTTCGTATAGGAAATGCTACGAATATATTAAGAAGAGAATCCGGAAGCTTGACATTTTCAGAGTTTCGACAAGTTTGCTAGCTTGCATGTGATGTTGTATGAGTAGAAACAAAATTGTATGTATAAATGTTGCACATACGCCTTGGTGTGTGTCTTATTGGTGATTATGTTAACAACGTCATTCTCTGGCGTAAGGGTTTTTTTTCAATTCGCACAAGATGCAATGGCTGCAAATGTCATTCCTCTACATTGTGCTTTGTGCCTTTTGACTTAAGGGTTTTGTTTTATGGCGCTTTCGATTGAAGAAAAGAATTGCCCTTTCTATGAAAAGAGCAAATCCAGAAGTGCTCTTTCTATGTTTTCCATGTTTCATTGAAAAAGAAAGTGCACTTCCAGGTCAATTCTCAACACAAAAGAAGCGTCCGGAATATTTTTAAAGAAGTGCCCTGAATTCACCAACACACACAAGCAAAATGTCAGATTGAAATGTTTGTTGTGCTATGAAAAAAAAAATTTTGTGCTATGTGATCGAAAAATATCCAATTCTGAGTGTAAATGTAAATATTAATTGAAATATATTAATTTGGCCCAAGGAAAAATTCATATTTAATGTAAAAAGCGAAATAAAAGTAACAACAGAAAACCAAATTTCACAATGACGTGCATATGTTTTCTACCACTATTGCAAAAGTGCTCCAACGAATTTCATTGAAAAGAGCAATTCTGAATTTCGGGGCAATTCTCCCAAATCTTCAATGAAAAACGCCATTATTGTTTTAATCTGTGGACTATGCTTTTATGTATGGAATACAATATCGGTTAAGAGCTTGTACAAACTTTAATGACTTTTGCAACGGCCGGTGAAATATTCGTGTTATAGAGTCAACCTTGAATTTATGACAAGTACCCTCTAGTCTGTTGCTCAGATCAATTCCTTCAATCTGGAGCTGAAAAAAGGCGGTTATTAATTGACTTTATGGTGCAGAGAATTATTGGAAGTGGCGCTATCGCTGTTTAGAAAAAAATTGACATATCTTACGTCAAAAACTGCAATGGAATCACATTTCGCTTGTCAAGACTATAAATTCTACAATTTCACTTGTCGGAACAACAAAGAAGTGGACCTTAGCATGCAACAAATAATGCGTTGAGTGGTGGTTCAATAACATATATTGTACAATGACAAGGATAGAACTAACTATTACTGAGAATGACAGATACTATTTGCGTTTAGCATGAAAGTAAAATATTGATCTTGAAATGTTTTAGATTACCTACTTTTTCTTTCTTTTTTCCTTTTTTTAAGGACGTTCGTTGAAGTAGGTATCTAGTTTAGAAAGTCTGACAGCTGACGTGTCAAAATTTTGTTTAGCCTAAATCGATCACATGAACAGTTTTTTTAGTTGACGTCTATCGAGGTGTAGCTGAAGAATGTAGTCAAGAATTCCGTGTCTGAATAGCTACTAAGTTGACAGCTCTTATATGTGACTGACGTAGGAAAAAGTGACGTTACTGACAACGCTAGTTTTTGCGTTCAGTGTACCTACATCAAGTCAACTTAAGATAACTAGGTTTTTAAATGTGGTCAATAGGAGATGTGGGAATTATTGTGTTAAAATTTCTTAAAAATGTCTTTCCTTATTTAGGAGGTTCGTGAATGTGTCACTTGCTAAAAAGGCAATAAGTTGTTTTTTGTCACTTGCGAAAAAGGCAATTAGCTGCCCTTTCTCAAACATGTAATAAGTTGTAAGAATTTAGAGCATTATAATATAATAGACGTTTAGTTTATGTTTTCAGTTGCAATTACACAAATTCAAGAAAACAAATGACAGATGGACACACGTCAAAATGAGGAAGAGATCAATGCAGTAAGGGTCTATATAATATGTAGGCACTGTTTAGTTAAGTGACCACAAGAAATTTAATAAACGCAACCCATTTACTTATGATAACCAGTCACCTGATTAAAAATCTTTAAACTGAATGTCATTCTGCAATGACGTCCATCGGTTGGGCATTTTTCTATAAATTGGCTTTTGGGTTTTCCATTCAAAAGATGACCACATAAAAAACAAAAACAAATTGGGATTTTTCTTATTTGTTATTATTGGTTTAAATGTCTCAGGAGTATCAGTTCTTAATGAGTGTTAATCCATCAGAGTATTTATTTCAACATAAACAAACCTCGCTCGAACCATTGGGAATTCCACCCAATCGTATGTTGGAAAAACTAATCTTCTTTTGATTATGTTCGAATGGCTGTGGGTCATTATTTCATCTCGGTAATAAGTCAATTTAAATGCCTTACACGTACCACAATCAATTAAGTTATTATAGTCGCGACAATTGAAAATTATCAAATAAAGAGGTGTGTCACACTCATCGAGTTTTTATTGTCGCACATGCCCATCGATGTCACCCAGTAACCCAGCTCGTAGTTAAGTTCTCCACCGCTCAGTATACGTCAGCGCTAATGTTGTGTAAACAAATACATTTCTCACACAAAGCAATTCGAAATCAATAAAAATACAAAACGTTAATCGTTAAACAACTACACAATACGTTGTATTCAGCTGAATGGACTGTTGTTATTAGCTGTCACTCGTTCAAAAGATTTGCTTACATACAAGCAAAGCAAAAAATAATTGTTAAATCGCAGTGTGATTCACCGATCAGAAAAGTGCAAGTAATTTAATTTTCATTAATAAATAACTTTTTCGATGGCCACTGATTGCGAATTGAGTTATGTTTTATGATTGTTTTCTGCGACGACAAAGTGACATCTAAATTAGTTTAACAACACAAATTTTATAAGTCAAGCGATCGATGCGGATGTGAAGAGACAACACAAAAAAAAATCCTAAAAAAAAACAACAAAAGACAGCCGTTAATTAATTTGCATTTTTTATATGTATAAATAATATACCGGTCGATACGTTCAATCGCATGGATTCGATAAAGAGTTCGATTCGAAGTTTACACTCTTGAAAAGTTCACGTCTTAATAAAAAGAAAATTAACAAAAGTTAAATGCTACTTTTGATTAACCTACGTGTGGATTGTGTGATACCCTATTGCTGTTTATTTGACTGGACTAAACATACGGACGCGTACAACTTGACTTGTCAACTATTTAAATGTCTGGCAACTATGGTAGTGTTGCAGGTTGTCGTACGTTGTTTTTACCAATGCCAATTTTTATGTTGACGCGTAAACATTTTTCATTGCGGATGCGTTATCGGCGCTCACTATTAGAACAATCAAATATAAAAAAGGTTGCGTTTTATTACTAACAAGAAGTTAAACAACTCTCTAACGTTGTAAGGCAATTTTCCCCTGCTTTTACACTTAACTCACACATTTTTGGTATTTATGAAACTAACCAAATGTCAACTGAGTAGTCAGGTAGGATTTTCTTGACATTAAAAAATCGAATTAGGTACCTTATAAATAAATAAATAAATATTTTGGCGCGACAGGTCTATGGGACCCAAGGCCTAGCTTCTCACAACCATTCGTAAGGGATCTACAATTTTACGCCGAGTCCAAACGGCTAATTGAGAAGTTTTACTCTCGGATGTTTGTCAGACGTTCGCGAGAGGTGGTGCAGTGGAAAAAAACATTAAGATGAAATTTGCCTCTTTCGGTATTCGAACCTGGAACCCCTCGCTTAGTAGCCCAACACACTACCACTAAGCCACTGCGCCGACCCTTCCTTCGTCGAGTAAATTGGTAGGGAACGTCACTTTTCCTATGTCAGCCACGTATACGAACTGTCAACTTAGTGCTCACTTACCAAAGTCTTGACTTGATTTGTCGGCTACTCCTTCATTGTCGTTAAAGCCTGGTACGCAGTTCACGTGAAATCCAATTTTTCATATACAAATGTCAAAATGAACTTTCCACATGAAAATTTCACCAGGCCGTACGCTGTTCAAGTGAAAAATAGTTGATCAAAAAGTGATTTGTAGGGGGCGTTACTTAAGCTAATTCACTTGGCTTTTACTATCCGACGCATTAAATTTTTGACATTTCGGCGTGAAAATTTCACTTTCAATTTCACAGCACTTTTTGGAGAGGAGTGAAAATATCACTTCACTGGAATAGCGAACCAACCTTAATACTTCAATTAACTACAAAAACCGTTCACGTGACCAATCTAGGCCAATAAAAACTGACACACATCATGTCACCCAGCTGTCAGACATCAGACTTATTAAACTAGATTCTTGAACGTCGGCTACCCCTCCGTCAACTTCATTTGAAAAACTGGTCATGTGATTAACGTAAAGAGAGACAAATGCTGTCATCAGACTGCTGTTGGACCAACTTACTTTTTGCAAAGTGACGTAACGTGTCAATGCCAACAATTCACAAATTCTTAAGTTAAACATTTCTTGTGTTGCACATTAAAACGATAAATCCAATGCATCCACTTGACTGTCAGGGTAGAAATTTCAACTTTTTGGAACGACTGCAAAAGCCGAATAAAACCAAATTTACCCTACATTTTCTCGGGGTACAATCGAAACAGATTTCGTGAACGTTTTTTTGATTGTTGTACAGTGGTCTTCGGTTTTTGTTCGTTAATCATTGGACGCTATTAAAATATTTAAATATTATGTGAGAACCTATTTGTATGTCCGGTAGTGGTTTGGCTTTTTTTTGTTGTTTTATTTTTGCATTAAGTAGGTGGTATCATATATGATCGCCCTTGTATTTGTCACTTTTTATGGATCATTATCTGATCGGTGAAGATTATTACATTTTTATCAATGAAATGGTATTGACCGGGCTATTTGAATTGAAAGAGGCTTCTTCAATTTCCAATGGAAATTGAATTCTTTAAATAGCATTGTGAAGTGGATTCTTAAATGAGTGCGTGTAGTAGACAGACATGTTTGAGAGAATGTTTTCAATTGTTTATGAAGTGATTTCTCGTGTACGTATGTAAATGCAAACAAAAAAAAACTGGCATCCCAGAAATTTAAGATATTCATGGGTCAATGGTTTCGGTTCGAAAGTCAGTTGACTTCATTTCGTTGAGTATGTAAATACTCGTATGTGTTGGTTGTTTTGATATGCAAGATAATTGACTATCGAGACGAATGCCCGTTGAAAAAGGACGTTCACTTTTAAAGAGGGGTTCGCTTTAAATGTTAGAGGGTTAGAAGTCACTCTGAGCATTACGCCAGTCATTACAAACAATACAATTTCAAATATTAATATTCTAATGTCTATTATGATGGAACAAAGAGAAATCCTGAAATTCTGGCACTTAGTCATCTTATTTGCATTTTCCTCTCAAATTCAGCATCCCTTCCTATACCCAACCACTTTAGTTGTTGGCTTTTAAAATAGGTACACACGGGTTTGGGTAGATATTTTTACTTTATTCATAATTATCATGTTGATAATAAATTTAATAATATTTCGTTTTGTTACCGGTTTCGTTCATTCACAAATTATTATGTGCGAAATTAAGGACCGATATATCTAGGTAGTTACAATAAATAACACCGCTTTTATGTCATCATCTGCTTTGACATAAAATCAAGCTATGCGCTTTCAAGAGGAGAGATTTTTAACTATTGAGATTCACTTTGAATACAACTTTGAAAGGAACGTTGAATATATTAGCTTTACTCACGACTCCATGATGTGTTTGGTGGCAGTTTGCACCGACAGTTTGTTTCTCAGAAAATTATTCGTCACTTGACGCAAGCAAGTTGGTAAAGAAGGCCCACCTGGACTGTGCGCGATTCAAGGTTTGATGCTTGTGGAGGCAAAACTTCCAATTATTTGGCTTAATACAAGCTATAACAATGACTTAAAATTTAAAAGTACTAGGACTCAAAGCTTAAGTAGATAGATTTTTAGGGAGAGCCTGCTGCGATAGAAGTCGAAAACAGTGAGTTTTAAGTTCGCCTAAGCATGCGAGAGGAGTCGGTGAATGAAGAGCATGTCTGCTGCCTTCCTCTGCGTTCCCTAAGTGTGTTTATGTTAATAAGGTACATCTGATGCCAAACTATGAGCCCGTCTTTAAACGAAAACTAGTAGATCCTCAAGTTTAGGTATTGTTAACATAGAAGAAGAAGACGGGGCAACGTAGACTACACGGGTTAAAGTTAAATCAGATAAAATTGTAAAGACGAGCGTAATAGAAGTAGCGTTCCTCAAAGGTGTTTAGATTACATTTTGTTAGGTTTAGTTTGAGACGGTCGCTTTAAGGAGGTAAGATTAGGCGATTATTTCAAGAAATAGATAGCACGAAGATTAAATCGAAAAAAAGACGTTCTCGGTTCTGGAAACATAAACTTTTGTTGAAAGGGACACCATACGCGCTTACTCTTACTCGAGGAGGGGCAAACAAAACTAACGCATAAAGATCTGGTCACTTACGCAGGCACCAGAATTCTTTGGACCACATTTTTACAGAGCCAAGTGATGCTTGAGGAATAATCTTATAAATATGCGAACGGAAATCAGGCGCCCTGTCGTAAAGGTCACGCACAGATTTTAGTTATATACGTAGAAAATGCTGTCACTTCTGACTATATGACTCCCTATTTGAACTTTGACAGACCATTATCCTGCTCCTTTCCGAGGAGCAATGAACCTAGGAAAAGGAAAATATATAAAAGCAGATTTTGCACATGAAATAAAGTCCAACGTTGCCGCAAGGAGCTCAACGTTCTTTGCTCGCAGCACACCACGAATCTCTGCTGGGTCCCTGGACACAGCGGCAAAACCGGTAGTAGAGGGCCGATGAACTGGCGATAATTGGGTCCGTAATGGACCGTGAGAGAGCACTTCAGTCGATTTCCCGTCCGCTTTGCTATCTTAGAAAGCGGGTGGAAAATAAAATTCGTATGAAAACCAACAGCAGGTGGAAATAACTTACTGCCTGTGAAATTCCACGGAAGCTTTGGCCAGAATATAACAGCGGCCGGACCAATAAACTACTACAGTTTAACAGGTCATCGCTATCTAGGAAAGTAGGGGCTCTAACTGGTCATAACTTCCTAAGAAACCACACAACGAAACCTTATCTCAAAGATGATGACATATGTAGCGGCTGCGGAGACGAAGAAGTCCACGAGGACACTTGTCCTTCCCTTGTTATTATCCGAGTTTTGGTCACTTGAGAAACAGGACACTTGGGAGATATTACTTCCAAGAACTGCAAGAACTTTCTGAGGTCTTACCGTCTGATTGTTACTGGTTTTTGAGGACATCGGGATGGCTGGACAGCGTCTTTTAACCTAAAGGCAACAAATAGGCTTAAAACAGGAAATATAAAGTTTGTCGTTGAAGAAAGTAAATTCGGAGAGTAAGATTGACATTTGGAGACATTAAATTCCAAACACTTTTTGAACGAGACTGAGAAAATGGGTTAGAAAAATTTGTCATCGTCAGCATAGAGAGATAGATAGAGTTCTGAAGAGGAGGCGGTGAATTTTTAACAAAGTACCAGCAGAATTACGTTCAAAAAATAAATTATGAAAAAGAAAATAATCGAGGAATTCCCAAGCTGTCAATAAACCAACAGAAATTATCCCACACAGACCCTTTAACCGTTCAAGCAAATTGTTAAAACGTGTCGCCCATCGATAGACATAAGCGCCATTTAATTATTCCATCCATTATTAATTAGCGCCACTTTAAAGTCGTACTATAGAAAGAGAGAGATACGAATTTCTCGTTATTAATCCATAACATATTCCCGCTGATTTCCATCGTTCAATATTATAATTTGTTAGCTTACACATGTATGGGTTATGTCAACGAGATGTTTTGATTAATTTTGGTTAAACCCACTTATATTCCCATAAACTAAATCAACCGCAATCTGATGAATTGCGAGAATAAATAGAGATCATTGTCGACTTATGGACTTAGAAGACGACATCTTTTGGCCTCATGTGTCAGGTGTATGTTGCACGAGAGCTTGAGTTATTTCAAATTCGTCGGTTGGTCGCTTGACATAAATTAAACACAATAAAGGGTAATTCCAAATAAATTTGCATGTCAAGTTTGGCTATTTCAATGGAGAACACACACAGGGTTTGCGTAGTATTTTCCAAACATTTCATAACTTATGGGCATTTAATGCGGTAGGCAAGTTGGCGACATCGAAACTAAGACACAACTCAGGTTTACCACCTCTAAAGACGAACAAAAGGATCGTCTTCCAGTTTAATATATATTTATATGAATATCAATCTATTCATTCATTGATTGCACAGTGAAGTGGCTAATAAGTGAAGAGAACAAGATTTCATCTCAAGATTTGTGCATGAATAAATTTAAATAAAGATGTTCGTGAAGCTCGTTTGTGAAATAATGAAATGCTCAGCGGGTAGCCACGAATATCACCACACCAGGGAGCAGTTGAATGAGATGGTGGGAGTAGCTAGTATAAACAAAACGGATCGGATATAATGTTACCCAGAGTCCATTCATTATGCATGTTGATGACCCTCACTTTTTTTCCCCCTCCCCATCAGTCCATTCACTATTTGTCTATTGTCTTCATTACTTTTCTGAATTCTTAATCTGACGAGAGAAAGAAAAACAATTTGTTCCCCATTATATAACAGAGACAGGTAAACATTTATATACATCCGGATTGATAAAGAAGAAGAAGAAGAAGAAGCAGAAAAAAAACAAGAAAGTATGGTCTGTCAGAGTTGCTGTTGGAGCACTTCCCCACTACGGGAGATTTATGACAATTATATGTGTTTAGTTTTGCTATTAGCGGAATATGGGATTCTCGTGAACATGATGATTGGTTTGTTGTCAGTTAGCAGTGGTAAAGATTTTAAATTATAGTGCTGCTGAAAATTAAAACGTGAGGAGCTCATTTAGAACAGAAGTTCAGCACTTTAATAGGAAGTTATTCGTAAAAACGTGTATTGCGACGCGAAACATAGTTGCAATTGATTAACAACAATTTCATTTATTTCTTTTAGCCTCCCAACATGTTTGTGCCGACATCAAGATCAAGTGCTCCAATGTCGATGAGTTCTACCACTCAACGCCCGAGTCGCACTGCACATCGTATTACAAGTGCAGCACCCGGGGACTACGTGATGTCAGAGAATGTGAGCCGGGATCGATGTTTGATTTCTACACTCAAACGTGCAGTAGATCGTCAGGTTTGCATTACAATAACACCAAACATGAAACAACTAGTAAGACATTCTCTATTTGCAGGCATTTGCTATGAACCCATCTGCACTGGGCGCACCAATGGCGTTTACCAAGACACCACTCATGCCTGCCGCCGCTCCTACACCTGCCATTCGGGACGTGTGATTAATATCGACAATTGCCCGCCAAAACATCTTCACAACGGCAATCGATGTGTGAGCCAAGATCTCGTGATGTGTGATCTCCCACAAAATACAGCAATTGGATACCCATTTGCCGGTGACAAGCGATGCGTCGGCAAGCCGGATGGCTTGCACGCCATCAACAACTGTCGTGAATACATAAACTGTCAAAACGAAGAAGTCAAAGATGTGAAACACTGCTCCGATGGATATCTCTTCAATGCAAACAGCCAAAAATGCAGTCCAGAACGATTTGTGACTCACTGTCCAGTGGGAAGAGCTGTATCCAATGAGCTGGTCTGCAGAGACAAGCATGATGGGTCACATTCAAACCCCGCGTCGGAAGACTGCTCGACTTATATCGTCTGCAAGGGTGGTAGTTTGGTCTCTCACCAACAATGTGGTCAGCAAGCGGTCTTCGACGGATCTAGTTGCGTGCCGAGTATTCTGTTTTCGTGTCAGGTCAGTTCTGAGCTTAAAGTGAGTTCCGACATTTGCCGCAGTAAGCCTAATGGCTTCTATATAAGTCCACAACACGGGTGCACGAACTACGTCCGATGTATGGGCGAGCGTGCGGTCGAGATCAATCAGTGCCCGACAGGTCAGTACTTTGATCCTGACGAAAGAAACTGTGTATTTGAAAAATTCACTGATCGACGCAAGTGCATCGAAAGGGGGCTTTCTCAGGACTGCAACGGCAAGCCGACAGGGTTCTTTGCCGAGTCCGGCTGCCAGTCCTACTCACACTGCTACAATGGCTACAAGACACAGTATAAATGCTCCAGCGGAAAACTATTCAATGGCGACAAGTGCGTTCCCAAGTCCCAGTTCTCGTGCAACCTCGGAGCTGATGACTTCTGCCTTAATCGTCCCGATGGATACTACAAAGACACCAACGGCGGGTGCCGTTCCTATCACTATTGCTCTAGCGGCCACAAAATAACCTACCTCTGCGAAGGTGGCCACGTATTTGATGGTCAGAAATGCGTTCGCTCCAATCGCAGCAACCAGTGCCGTTCGGATTTCCTGTGCTATGGCAAATCCGATGGTTATCATCCGGACGTCCGGTCCAATTGCAGGAACTACGTTTTCTGCAAAAATTACGAGAAAATCACTCAGCTGACGTGTCGCGACAGCAACGTCTTCAACGGGCAGAAATGTGTCAGTCCGGGAGAGCACGCCTGTCCCAGTCTGTACAATCACCGGCAATTGAATTGCATGCCACGTCAGTGTCTGGTGGAACAGTGCGCCAATGACGGATTCTTCCCGGACATCGATTCCGGGTGTAGAAAGTATTTCTTTTGCATCGGAGGAAAAGCATCGTCGCTGTCGTGTCCGATTGGAAAACGATTTAATGGCGAGATATGCGTTGCAGAGGACAAGTTCACGTGTCCTGTGTATTGTGATACGACCTCTAGTACGGGGCCATTTAGCTGTCCACCAGGTGGATTGAGATAATTATGATAGTACATTATTTCCTAGTGAAACGAGTGCTTATTTTGCTAGCGATTGTCTTTTGTGAAGAACATTCCAAATTCAAACTCTATGAGAGTTATTTCTGTTTTTGCTGTTGTATTTAAGTTGTATAAGTTATATCTAGAGTGTTAAGTATTTGTTAGTTGTAAGTGTACATAAAAGAGTGATTAATTTGAATGAGAAATGTTGTTTTAAAATTTGACAGTTGCGTGGGAAATCAGGTGGAAGTTACATGCGAGTGGAAATAATCAAGAAAGCTGAATTTGGGGTGCAACTAACGCATCCATACATAAAACAAGTTAAACTTGAGATAAATTATATTAAATACATATGTACATACATTGCTATCGGTTTATTACATAGGTATACAGTAAAAATTTATATAAAAAATTCAAGACTTCGACTGTCCCCCGCCGTTTACTTGCACTTCCTCATTCTCATCGACCACCATATCGCCGGCAGTAATTCTCTCCAGGTGAGCCCTCAAAACGATACACTTTGTCATATGGCAGTTACATGGAATTGGATGTTCTACTTCGTCCGAATCCTTGACCTCTACTTCCAAATTATATCGGCGAGCGTTGTCTGAATTCTTTTTCATGGTTATAACAAAACTAACAGGTTCATTCTTTTCCACATCGGCGCAAGCTTCCTCGGGCAAAACAACAACACACTGTTTCCAGTGCGTTGGCGGCGAACCTGGACCAGTCGATAAAATTACAGCATCTTCCCGCTTCGCACTCGGAAACAGAACCTCAAACCAAATGCAAAAACCTTCAAAACGTCCGGCTTTCCCTATTGGCGTGGAATACGCGAATTTGATTTCCTCAATTTCCTTCACTGTAATATCGTTCAAGTTAATGAAATACATCACAATACTTTCGGCCAAGAGGTCGCTTTCTTCCAGGCAACAAATTTCAGGTTTGGATGACTTTTGGGCACGCAGTTTTTTTGCAAATTTTGTCATTCGAATACCGTCGACATTTTCATAGTACTTGTAGAGACTGGGAACTGAACATGGTGCGACATGTATTGTAGCTTCTTGGGGAAACATATAACCGCCCTCGCTCAGAAATGTATCTCTGGCGTAGATCAAAGAATCAAGCATACCCTCATGCAGCAAATAGAAACCCATCCATTCGGAAACTATGACATCAACTTTTCCCATTGAAGAAGGCAGAATAAAATCCTCGATTTTGGAACGTATCACCTTTACCACCGACGTCAGTTCGTTCTCTTCGATCACTTCGAGAGCAATTTTGGCCAAATCAGAGGCTTCGACAGCAAATACCAACCTGGCACCGGCTTTGGCGCAAAAAGCAGACAGAATACCTGTTCCAGCTCCTACATCAAGCACTACTTTATCTTTGAATAGCTCCTTGTTGTTGGAAATTGCCTTGAAGTAGGCTTCTTGACGAGGTCTGTCTTTCAACATAAGATCGTGGACCTGGAAGGAATTTCATGGGTAATCTGAACACAATTTGTGAGACAAGACACTTACTTCCAAGTCCTGGTATTCTTTGAAATATTGTTCGAAATTCAAATTCATTTTCTTGCAATAATTTGCCACTTGCAGTTTTAAAAATTTGCCTTGGAGAAATGAAAACAAACTGTACAGAGGTTAACTTTTGGTTGACACTTCAGTGTCGGCATGTTTCTGCAGTGCTGACAAACTATTTCATTTCTTTTAGGTTTTTTTTCGTACGAAAGACTTCAAAAATGTTTACGTTAAACTCAAAAATGTATAAAAAATAGTCTGTTTTAACGAAGAAAAAGGCAGATAGAACTCGAAAAGTGGTTTAAGCCTATTTGTTTTATAAATAACTGCCACTTTGTTTTTGAGGTTAATAAAATTATAACACAAAAGTTACGAATTTAACTTGAATGCATCCACTAACCAATGACAACCACCTTCAAGTTCAACAGCAAGCACGAACATCTGACATTTGCTGGCGAATTTGGCACAGCTGTAAAAAATTCGTGCGTCCTCTCGGTGAAAGGAGGGAAAGAAGGTTCTTTTTTTTTTTTCTTTGAAACATTAGTGTAAAAAATTGATTGAATGCTTTTTGTAAAAATATTTATTGCATTCGTTTCCCATTCGATTAGATAGCCCTTACATTTTTCTACCTCTATACAGCATTTAGTGGCAACAATTTTCAATTAGATAAAAAGTATTTCGTTTTTCAAAAGATGTCTCAGTCACTTTCCAACTCGAGCGTCAGTGATTTAAGACAATTTCGTATCCAGAAACACAATGAATCAACCAAAACTGGTAATTTATCCTTTTAATTCGGCAGTTTTTTGTTGTACTATTATATAAGTTTGCTCACTTGTCGTTTTCAGAACTAGTTCCTGGCAAGAAACGTATACAAGTCCTTGCAGACAGTGACAGTGAGGAGGCAGACATCGGCAACATCCCAAAGAAAACCAAGGTGGAGCTATCCATTAAAGAAAAGGAACAACGCTTTGCTGCGGCTGCAAAGATTTCACCACAATATGATACAATGGTAAGTGCGGGAGGGGAGGGACAATTCTTAAGAAAAATATATATATTTTTTGGATTGTATAGGACATCCAAGATTCGCTGGTTCGAACCAACTGGGATGTATCAGAATCGGTGCGTTACCTAAAGGAGCATTCAAAGCCCAAGCATAACCATATGCCAGCACGAACTACACAGACGAATGCTTCTCCCACAAAAACTACCACCAATGGCGGTGCGTACGCATACAAACCCCCGGTAGCTCGTCGCAGTGAATCCTCCGATGAAGATGACGATGATGATTCTCGTGATGGCTACCATAAGGAGAAGAAGGCGCAAGTCTATGACAGTGAAGAGAGCGACACAGAATCATCTGACAAAATGACCAAACAAAGAAAAGCCGTCTTTGATTTTTTAAACGATTCGGGGCTTTCCGAGTTACTCGACATCAGGTCGTGCTCAGAAAAAAAAGCAATGGCAATTATGCAAATAAGACCATTCACCAGCTGGGCTGACCTGCGCAGCAAGCTTGAGTCGACAAAAATGCTGACAGCGGAAATTCTGAACAACTGCCAGGAATTGATCAACAAACAGAGGAATGTCGCTGAATTGTTGCTAAAATGCAATACACTGGTAAAGAGGTTGGAAACCGCTGTAGAAGCTGGAGCTGGAATCACAGAGCAACCAAAACTGCTGAATAATGAGTGAGTTGTTCAACACAATGCTGAGAAGATCCACTCACCTCGTTTTTTTAGGTACAAACTTGCTGACTATCAAATAATCGGACTCAACTGGCTAACAGTGATGCATAACCAGAGGATGAATGGCATTCTGGCTGACGAAATGGGCCTGGGCAAGACAATCCAGGTGATTGCGTTTCTGGCCTACCTTAAGGAGAACAATCTGTCAAAAGGAGCTCACTTAATTGTCGTGCCATCGTCCACATTGGATAATTGGGAGGGAGAGCTGCTCAAGTGGTGTCCCAGCTTAGTTGTAGAAAAGTATTATGGAAATCAGGACGAACGGAGACGTATGAGAATCCGCTATGCCAAGGAGGGCTTCAAGGGATTCGATGTTTTGCTCACAACGTTAGCAATTAATACCCTTCCACTTGAACTAAGTCAAACTAATTATTTTCCCCTACAGTTACCACCTAGTGTCGTCCACTCCAGAAGAACGTAAAATGTTCCGCGTCTGCAAACTGCACTACGTTGTTTTCGACGAAGCTCACATGTTGAAGAACATGACAACGGCCCGATACGCAAACCTGATCACAATCAATGCAGAGATGCGAATACTGCTGACAGGCACACCTCTGCAGAATAACCTTCTGGAATTGATGTCCCTGCTCTGCTTTGTTATGCCGTCTTTCTTTGCCAAGAAAATCGACGACATCAAGACGTTGTTCGTCAAAGTAAGGACAAGCTTTGTATTTACAACAGATATTCTTATGCGTTTTTATAGAAAACCAAAACAGAAACTGAGGACACATCTGCTTTCAACGACAGTCAGGTGGACCGCGCTAAAAGAATTATGAAACCTTTCGTCCTAAGGAGGTTGAAGAAGGATGTGCTCAGATACTTGCCCAAAAAGAGTGATTTCATTGTAAGCGGTCGCATTTTACTGCGGTGTATATCTTTATCAAGGTTTGTTTCACTTTACAGCACAAAGTTCCAATGACCGCGTCACAAAAAGAGAACTACATGGAGCTGGTCGATTACTACACCAATCACAGAGGTGAAATCTTTGGTAGCGCCGAGGTTGCTGGTGCTTCTATTATGATGCAAATGCGCAAGGCTGCCAACCACCCACTCCTGATGAGGCATTACTTTAGCGATGAACGGCTGCGGGAATTTTCAAAACAGCTGGCGAGATGTGCGTCATACAAGAAGCAAAACGAACAACACATCTTCGAGGAAATGGCGATTATGTCGGACTTCCAAGTTTGGCAGCTGTGTAATAAGCACGTACGTAAAATTGATTTTTTTTAAACTTGATTTGACTGTTTTTCCCCTTAGGAACTCTACGACGTTGTGATCCCAGATGCTCTCATTACAGCGTCTGGCAAACTGCAACATTTGGACAAGATCCTGCCCAAGATGAAAGAGGATAACCATCGAGTTTTGATTTTCAGTCAATTCACAATGATTTTGGACATCATTGAACGATATCTTGACATCAGGGGTCATTCCTTCTTCCGTTTAGACGGTTCCACCGCGGTAGACGAACGTCAGGATATGATTGACGATTTTAACAACGACAAAGACATCTTTGTGTTTCTTCTGTCCACCCGAGCTGGTGGCGTGGGCATCAACTTAACAGCCGCCGATACTGTAATCATTCATGACATTGACTTTAATCCGTACAACGACAAACAAGCTGAGGACCGCTGCCATCGCATGGGCCAGACCAAAGAAGTTAGTATATATCGGCTGATATCAGAGGGCACAATAGAAGAGGGCATGCTTATGATAGCGCAGGAGAAACTTAAGCTTGAACAAGACATTCATTCCGAAGCCAATGACAAACAGGAGCAAAAGTGTATGGTCCGTTTGCTTACAATGGCGCTTGGCTTAAGTGATATCAAGGATGATGAGGAGGGCGATGTGCAGTCGAAAAGTCCTGCGTAGGCGCTAGCATTACGGCTCTTTTAGATTTGTTAAGAATGGTTTTTCAACGGAATGTATTGGTTAACATTTTTTTTCTCTCTTTTAAGTAAATACAATTTTATAGCAATTAGTCGTCCTTTTATCATTCTCCAATACGTATTTATATTGAAACTGTGTGTCCACTTTTTTTTATGGAAAGCGTTATTATTTACA
Source organism: Cheilosia pagana (assembly GCA_936431705.1). Taxonomy (NCBI): domain Eukaryota; kingdom Metazoa; phylum Arthropoda; class Insecta; order Diptera; family Syrphidae; genus Cheilosia; species Cheilosia pagana. The sequence goes on from OW386169.1 coordinate 3,800,790, forward strand.
TAATTTCCATACTATTTTAATTTACCACTTTATAGTTGAAAGATGCATCAAATTATTAATAAAAAAAAGGAATAATTTATAAAGTACCTTATAACAAAGCGATGTGTTTTTAATTGAAGCATGAGAACAGATGCAATTTGAGGAATGGGATTCCAGAGAGCTCCCATTTATATAGAATCATCCCTATCGGGGAATAATATTTCCCCCAGAATTGTTTTCTATTCAGCAATCTGGGGCCTTAGCACGTAACTTGATACAATCGAGTTCAGTCGATACAATCGAGATCTGGCAGCACCTAATTTGTTTCAATCGAGGATAATCGGTTTAAGACAATCGATTGAAACAAATTAGGTGCTGCCAGAGCTCGATTGTATCGACTGAACTCGATTGTATCAAGTTACGTGCTGACACCCCAGATTTACATTGCTGACAAGGGAATCATTTCCATTGGAATTTTTTTCGCGATACCCCTGAATGCGATGTCGGTTTTGAAATAAAGAATGGACTAACTGGTGTCTACTTTTTGATGAATCTCTCATTCGGCGGTAGACATTTTACAATTTGAAACTGAGGTTCGGTCTTCCTTGTCTTCTCGAACCTGGGGGCTGGGATTCGAAGATCCTCTTAGACGGAGCATTATTGTCTTTTCGTTCGATGTGGCCGAGCCAATGTAGTCGACGTGTTTTGGCTTTGCACAGCTCATAGAGTTCGCGGTTGTATCTCCTCCTCCATTCGGCCTCGCCCAGTATGAGCTCTGTCTTCTTGCCTATGGTCCAGCACACGGCACCATAAAGCAGAACTGGCAAGACAAGGGTCTTGTAGAGCACACATTTCGTCCTTCGAGTTAGGAGTTTTGAACCCAGTTGTTTTGCCAAACCGAAGTATCAACGGTTTCCTAGGGTAATTCTTCGCCGGATCTCCACTATGGTGTCATTCGTGGAGTTTATGTTTACTCCGAGGTAGGTAAATTCCCTAACTACCTCTAAATTTTTGCTTTCAACAGTAATTTTTTGTCCTAGGCGGTGAACAGTTGCTTGTTTGTTTATTGATAGCATGTACTTGGTCTTGCCCTCATTTACTTCAAGGCCAACGGATTTCGCCTGTTCTTCAATCGCCGTGAACGCTTCTATCACGGCACGCTGGGAGCGACCGATGATGTCAATATCGTCCGCATAGCCCAGCAGCAGGACGGATCTGTTGAAGATAGTGCCTTCCGTGTTGACAGCTGCCCTGCGCACTATCTGCTCTAGTACGAGATTGAAGAAGTCGAATGATAGCGCATCTCCTTGCCGAAATCCGGTGCATGTTTGAAATAGTTCGGAGGAGCTACTTCCAAACTGCACGCTGCATCGCGTGTTTTCCAGCGTCACACGACACAGCTGAATCAGTTTTGCCGGAAATCCGAATTCGGCCATCATTTTACAATTGCATCCGAGTTTATTGTATTTGTAGTCAAAATGAGCCAAATCGCCGATACCTTCACGGAGTAAAGTCGATTTTGCATGTGAAAAAATTCTGTGATATATTTCGTTAAGGAACAACGCAATTGGGTTCCTGTTTTATGTACCCAAGTGCTGTATGGCGTTTCCTGTCCGTAGTGGATTCTGTCGGAGTTAACTAGCAACGGAAAATGCTACACCGTTCGGAGAGAGAAGCTTAAAGAGTAAAAAGATAATTCTCCGATTTTATACGATTCGGAAGATTTTTGCTTCGAGGTATTCTTCGGAACATCTATTCGGAATATTTCTCCGACATTTTGTAACGCATATCGGCGAATTACGTTGAAGTGCGATGAAGTGCATTTTTTTCTTCAATTTTTGACAGCTAGCTTCCGATGTCCTCCGACAGAAATTGGTTGCGGAATTTGCTTACGATTTGGATTTGACAAGTATCCGATAGCATAAGATCTATTCAGCTTGGACTCAGCATAAAATTGCAGATCCCTTCCACTTGTCCCCATCATAAAAACTAACACGATTGGAAGAAACTACTCCTAGAGTCCTCTATGACCTTGCATTTAAAAGACTTTCTGATCTCAATCATCGACATAAACGTGGCGAAACTGTAAAACCCCAAACTTTGTCTTGACAGCCTCACTAAAGTGACAAATTAATGACACTTATCCTTCCTCACTGCTTCAAAAGAAAATACATATTCAAAACGAAACACCAACGATCAAAGAACGAGAACATCATGTTCACAGCTGATCAAATGTGTGATCGAAGTAGTCAGACAACAAACGTCAAAGAACTAACAAAAAACTAAAGAGAAACCAAATAACGCTAACATAAACAAACACTTGATCAATATTACTGCTTAGCCTACACAATATCTTACTGTTTATCTTAGCCAAGCAATCAATCAATTATTCCCATGGATAAGAAACAATTTACAAAAATCCAAAGAAAACAATGGCAATGTAGGTACGAAGAAAAAATAAACAAAAATAGTACGCATACGCCATGCTGTCCACGATTATCTATTTTCCCCGAGAAGACTTTTCACTCGTGTTTCTCATTGATATATGTATATATTATTAATTTTAATGAAGGTGATTCTCATTTAAATGCTGCCAAACTATAGGCACGTGCTATTAACGTCACCCCCGAACCGGAAGTTCAATGTATTTACGTACATTACCTTCGCATTCTCAAATAAATATGATTTGTTTTTTTTTCTATTGACTTGAGAACCCTCTTTTGGGGTGTATGAGGGACAGAGATCCATACGCTATTCCAATGCCATCAGCTCGATCATCAAACGCTACGCATCATTGCGGGCGATCACATTTTTTGTCGATCGATACCATGGATAGACGCGGGTCTCTCGAAAAGAAATGAAACATATTTTGCACACAAATCTAAATGAAAAGACGGGAGTCGGGACATTTTTCTCTGACTAATATGCCATGCATGAGTGTTCGCCACCACGCTCTGCTGAACAATTAATAATAGAGAAGATTATCCACTTCCTACACATAGAGACGAGCTACCACCGATCGAGAGGAATTATTTATGCCCAGTTTTTGTTTCTCACCGAATACGAGGCGGAAAATAAACACACCAGCAATACAATTGAGCAATATGCCTGTACGGTCATCATAAAAAGCACACACGAAAAGTGAATTAACAAGAATTATCACACATTCAAGTATAGTAAGTATAGTAACGCAGAGATATTATATTTAGTTGGTCATTCTTTATAAATAAAAGTGAAATGTCGGCGCGAGAGAGCCGAAATAAATGAACTTGCTCTTTTTTTTTTGCTATGTCCCTTGCATGACTCAGAGACGGAGTCTTCAAAAATCGTATAAATCAATTAAAAAAAATAACAACAATTCCATCAGCAGCGTACTTAATAGAAAATCAAATTTATCAAGAAAGAGAAACAAGCTTCAAAGAAGGAATATTGACAAAAACAAATCACAAAAAAAAATCAACTTATCAATGGCGGTATACATACAGACTCGAAGAGTTCTATGTTCTTAGATAGCTAAGAACAACACGCCCAAGTTGATGAGAGTTCTGCATCTTTTGCAGTCTGAATTATTTATTTATTTTCGGTAAATGCTGTTGATGGATAAATAGTTTATGCGCGCGTCGATTTTACGTTGATCCGTTTTTGAAAAAAAAATGCTTCTCTCTAAAAATGCTGACACTTTTCTGTACCTTCACTTTTAAATCTTACAAATTTTTACGAATTCTTACGCAGTTTACTCAATTATCGTTCCTCAACTCGAAAAATTCGTAAAAAAGAGCGGCTTCGAGAGCAAGATATTTCCCCTCTTACTAGTTTTTACTCAACAAATTTCTTTGCGTAAGAATTGAAACAACTGTCAGTCGCCTGAAAATTTGACAGCTGATTTGAATTTGTTGTTCTATTTGGCATTTGGGTGAAAAATTCACATCTGTCATTTTTCACAGGTTACTACAAAAGCGTTCCTTAACTTCTGCGTAAGTTTCGCATTTCTGAGAGAGAATTCATCCCATCCACTGTCATTTTGACAGTATTTTCCATTTTTACTACAAAAGTAAAGCAACAGACCTAATTACTTTGAAATAGAGGCTTTGACGGCTAATAACGAGGTACTAGATTATTCGTTGGCAAAATAAAAAAAGGTATTACATGAACGTCACAATAGACAGTTGGTAGTTTGTCATCACTCATGACATTCGAAACCAAACCAGACCGAGAAAGTTTAAAATAAGACAAACTGTACGATTTATACAGAAACATCGACGTACAGCCAAAAAAAAACTGCGCGTTGGGCGTTTAAAAATGGCTTCATGACAAGTAGAGCGAGGCTTGTAAAAGTCTTCCGAAAGCTAAGCACCGGGCTTGCTGCTGAAAAGACTCGTACATTCGTAATTAGGAATAAAACAGGAAGCGACAGTTTTCATGGATCGCGTTTTGATAGGATTTTCAATCTTCAACACTCAAACTGACACCTGGGAAAGACGATCATCGTTAATTTCGTGAGTTCAGAGATTGAACAGTTCGAAGTCCTTTTTAACCTCAATTTTATGTCACTGATGAGGGTAACAGCTGACTTCTGTCACGGTAGCGTCGTGAATAAGTCAAATTATTGCAGTTGTATTGAGAGAGTTAAAGAGGTGATCCTTCAGCACTCATGCACCCTTCTTTTCCTCGGTGCTCTATTATTAGTATGCAAATGTTTGTTAACTTTCAACCTGACAAGACATTAAGGAAGACCCAATAACAATATCAATTGTACTCCAATGCATCAATTTAATTTCCTACATCTACACAAAAACCTAACCCAAGTTACTGACCTGTATTTTTCTGCTTTCCGACGCACGACTTAAACAATTACCTGAAAACCAAAAGAGATCACATTGATTCTACAAAAAAAAAGTGGCAACACTTCCCTCCCAAAGTACACACTCACTCTCCGACAATAAAGATCTCAAAATAATTATCTATACCACACTGGTCTCTGCTACCCCAACAATCGATCGAGCAAAAGTTAACTTTGTCAGTCTATCTCTGATCGCCCGATGCTGTTACAGTACATATAATTTAATTTAGGAAAAAAAAGAAACTCTCTTCATTCGAATTCTAAAAGAAGATTAAAACAAAAAAAAAAAACGGAAACGGAAAAAGAAAAATAATAAGAAGAAAATTCTCCGACAATATATCGAAACTAAAAATAAATTTTAATGGAAAGAAAGAATATTTTTTTTAGTAATTGTTTTTATTTTGCTTATATCTACTACGTTCAATAAATTTTACTTAAATTACTAAAATCGCTATATTTTTATCGCTATTTGTGTCTTCGTCTAGTATAGTGCATTGTGTGTGTAAGATACGAACCACGGAAGTTAAAAAATAAAATAGAATATCCTACATCAACGAAAACGCATCTGAAATTTATCGCAACACTCTCGAATAAATTTTATTTTTATCAACTTATTTTTTTTTATGTGTGACTTTGTGAACGTTTTCTGAAAATATAAATCAGTGTTATTCATCTAGCAAATTTTCGGTTATATAAAAAAAAAATATATTCATTGTGTGCTGCCAAAAAAATTAAATTCGTGAACTAGCTAAATACCAATGAGGAGTGTAAAATAGAATATACAACATATATCTATCATATCTCAGTATCTAGTATCTATTAGATGCAACAAAAAATAAATGAGTGCAAAAGCAAAACAACAATAAAAAAAAATAGATATAGCTATATTTCAAAAAAGAAACAAATTTTTTATGACGCACACCACACGCCAGCTGGGTGTGCTCGTACAACAATCGCAAATCGTGGATAATTAATTAAAGCAAACTTGGTCTATATCTAGGGTTTATCAGAATTGAAAAGCAAAATAAATAAATATTTCTAATTAGAAAGAAAAACGACTTCGACGAACGACGAATTACTCAACTGTGGCGGCCTTTCGACAAATCGCAACGCAGGAGTTCTGAAAATATGAAAAAACAAAACTTTCGCAGAGTTTAAGCGGAATCAACTCGACTAAAGGTATTCTTTAGATGCACAAATATTTGAATGGATGTATGGATGTTATTTTGAGTGTTTCCTTGCGCACTCCGCTGAAGGGTGAGCGCAGATAGTCATACTGAAGCTGAAGTGTTTGTGATAGTGATTTTGAGGGACACCAACTCATCTGTTTATGATGTCATTTCGAATTGTTTTTCGTTGCCGGTTTTATTCTTGGCATTTGAAATTACAGTGACAATAAAAAGTGACAGTTACTGTGGAGGTACACTCTGAAAAGTTTGAAGGCAGGCGCAATAAGCGCGTGATTCAATGTCAATAATCGTTGACGAATGTCTGATGTTGATGTGATTCTTGTATACTCAGCGCTGGTGTCAGTTGTTGTGTTTACAGACTGTGACAATTTAATCTGTCTTAAATGAGATTGTGAAGGGAATGTGAGGCAGATAACAAAACAATTGCAAGGTATTCTCGCAAACTTTTATGAGAATTAGCTGAGTATCACATACATTATCTACTTCAATATAGGATGGAAGTAGATCCTTTTATAAATATGCATTTAAATATGATAGGAACAGTTTTGTTAAATTTGAAAGTAGTAGAAATGTCAATGTTTGCAGGGCGACTTTGACATCAAATTAAGAAAGAGGTGTAAATCGCATGATCTCCTCATTCATATGTTTAACATTTGTTTGTTGCATTTTTGAACGAGGGGTCCCCGGTTTAACCCCTGGAAAACAAAATACGTTTTTCAACTGTCATACACCTTTGATATCAATCTGACAACTATCCGGGAGTGACGGACGCTTAGGTCCGAGGCAATTTACTTTTACACTATTTTATTGGACAACTGTTTTTTACTCTTGTTGGCTACTCACCTTGACCTTAGGTCTGTTCCCTTACTTTTGTAGTAAAAATGGAAAAGACTGTCAAAATGACAGTGGAAAATTAAGGAACGCTTTTGTGGTAACCTGTCGTGAAAAATGACAGTTGCGAATTTTCCACCCAAATGCGAAATAGAACAACAAATTTAAATCAGCTGTCAATTTTCAGGCGACTGACAGTTGTTTCCGTTTTTACGCAAGGACATTTGTTAAGTAAGAGGGGAAATATCTTGCTCTCTCGAAGCCGCTGTTTTTTACGAATTTTTCGAGTTGAGGAACAACAATTGAGTAAAATGCGTAGGAATTCGTCAAAATTCATAAAAATTTGTAAGATTTCAAAGTAAAGGAGCAGATCTCTTGTGTATTTAATCAGGACAAACGTTAAGTACTAGATTTTGTTGTCAATCGTTGCTGTCATTAGGATACTGAGTTTTTAAATATTAAGATCAGATTAATTAAATCCCTTAAATAACATTTTTAAAGTGATAGGTCTAAGGCCTTTCACCTCGATGCAACATAAAGTGCACATGTTAATTGTGTTTCTTCCTTAACTAAACTTCTTTTGTCACGATACATGACACATATCTTAAAAAATAATGGGGGGCGTTCAAGTATGTAGGTTAGTTAGTCTGACAGCTGACTGACTTGTTGTTTCACAGTTTTTATTGACCTAGATTGGTCTCGTGCACAGCCGTTTCAGTTGACGTTTATGGAGGGGTAACCGACGAAACTAGTCAAGAGTTTAGCGAATGAGAAATAAGTTGACAGTTCGTATATGTGACTGACATAAGAAAAGTGACGTTACCAACCAATCCAGTTTTTGCGTTTAGGGTATAGTACAACTAATGCAGATTAGTCTAGTCGACTTAACTAGGGTTTGAATGTTCCCAATGTAAAGTAACTGATTGACATTTATCAATTTGTTTTTTAAAGTGTTTTACACTTTTTGTGTTGCATAGTCTGCGGGATGCCTTGTATTTTCGTATACGATATGAAACCAAGACTTGTCAAACTAAATAGACAAAAACTGCTAGAATTGGACAGATAAAGGAGGCGAAAATCTGACAGAAATTAAAGAGAATTGTGCTCCTTTTTCTTTCATTCGTTTTGTACATAGTCATAACTAAGAAAATGCAAAATCAAGACACCGCTTGCAAAATATACTTCGCGATACTAATAATCATTTTTAGTGTCAGATTTTTCGAACTCACAATGATGAAATTATCCATATAAAATTGCATAGATATTGTGACCGACAAAATATATAAGGTGAATGTTAAAAATGATTTTTAGTAAGGCCCACTGACAAAAAAGGGCAGCAAATTAAAATACGGATTGCCCTCCATTTATCAAACAAATTTACCCCCAAACGTGCCTAGTTGACAGTCAGGTACATCGTATACGTAAACAAACAGATCAATTACACTCAAAAAGTTCAATATCGAGTAGTTACCTACTGCCTCGTAATTAAATAATCGCTTGGAGGTTTATATTTTTATGAGATGGCAGAAACGGAAGCTCAAAAATATTTGAAAATTTAATTGGTTTCTACCAACCCGCGGATATAGTAGCATGCAGCTATTAAAGTCTATTTCAATTTTAATTCATTTCTCTGCCATCTATGAAGTCATTGCAAGCTGGCAAATAAATTACGCATTCATCTCATGCAGCACCGCCACCACCAGCTCCAAATTTGGCGTCAAAAATGCTCTTATGAATTAATTTATTCCATGCGAGAGAGAGAGAGAATGTGATTTTTTTTCTTCTATACATTTGCCGCCCAAATAGACTTTGGGGCACGATTCAAATACAACAATTGTTGTTAAATTGATAGAAAAAAAAAATATTATACAAAGTAGGAAAATGTATATGCAAATTTGAGAGTGTGTAATTTGCAGATCGCCATTTTAAGCAGGTGGTAAATGATTTATATTTAAAATAAATAAATAGCGTCTCTCAATAGACACCTATTGCTCAATAGCAAGTTATTGTCGGTGAATTCAAGTGTTTATGATGATGTCATAAATATAATGCACGCCCACACACATTGAGGTCGAAAACTAGAAAACATGTTCCGCGCGCTGTCATGTGCCGGGTTGTCGCTGTCGATTGCGTTGCGCTGCGATTGCTCACCATCACTGACAGTTGTTCAAAATTAATAAATATGTACAACATGTTTGACTCGATGCGATGCTGGTTGTTAAACTGGGTTGACTCATCTCTATTGGGATTATGAGTTTTAAATGTGTACTCTCTGCCATAAAGGTCAAGAGTACTCGTGAACATTTTTGTCAATCTCGAGATTTTAATCTATTTTGGCAAAAACAGACTGTGGTTTTAGTTAGTCAGCTTTATTTGGATTGCCGTTGTATTCTTTCTTCGTGACATTTGAATGAAAGCGACAGCTGTTTTAGAGTTTCTGACTCCGAAAAGTGGTGGGAAGACGAAATTGCACCTGACTGTCATAAATTTGATTAGCAAAATCCACACACACCACAGAGTGTAGTTTGAGGCTCAGCTATGACAAGTGGAAAGAGAATATTAACAAACACATGCCAAAACCACGATTATTATATACATTTGTGAAGATTGCAAATTGCAATTTGTCTGACTAGGACGTTGGTATGATGAATCAAGTGGATATCTGCTGAGATACACTCCAGAGCGATACATGAATGACTGTACTTGCGACGAGATTAATTTAGAAGACGAACGTATGAAGTGGACTCATTTCCGCCCTATTGCGTTCGTTAGTTTAATTATTTCCAATTATTTATCTTTGACTCGAGAGATGAGTTTTCTTAAGATTGTGGCATTTTCTCGTGGGCACATAAATAAGCCCCAAATTCTTGGAACTCGAATAATTCTTTTTTGGAAAGCAAAACATTTTGAGAATGTATTCTTGATTTAGAAGCGAATTTTATTACTTTTCCGACTAAAGGGAATTTTAATTAAATTCACACGAGTGACATTTATTAAGGGATTTTCCATTTGTCTAGATTTGAGTTATTTGACGTTTCTGGCGATGTAATTTTACTGGTTTTTCATATTTTACACATCATTTGTCTTAAGAATAGACACAAAAATAGTCGGAATACATATAGTTAAGTAAACAAACTAATAACTTTATGTAAAAAGTTATGTGTCACTTTATTTTTTTGACTTAAAGCTACCTAAAATCGGTTACTACGTAGTAGATCTGCTACAAATCCATAACCCCTGCACAGTTCATTTGACAGCGGCGCTTACAAAAATAAGTGGGGACGTTAAAATATCTAGTTTAGTTAGTCTGACAGCTGTCTGATTTCATCGGCCCTAGCGAGGTATCCGTCGGAACGGAAAATTATCCGATTTTATACGATTCGGAGGTTTTTTGCTTCGAGGTATTCTTCGGAACATCTTTTCGGAATTTTTCTCCGACATTTTGTAACGCATATCGGCAAATTACGTTGAGGTGCGATGAAGTGCATTTTTTTCTTCAATTTTTTGACAGCTACGTTCCGATATCCTCCGACAGAAATTGGTTGCGGAATTTGTTTACGATTTGAAATTGAGCCTCCGACAGAGTATGTCGTTGAGTTGCGGAAAATTTTCCGTTCCGAATCCGACGGATACCTCGCTAGGGCCGAATGTGTCTCATTTTTGATTGGCCTAGGTCGGTTACATGAGTTTTGTTTGACGATATAGTACTGAACTCGCCCAGGTACTGAAAACCTGTATTCGACAGTTGTGCCCTGAACTGACCCCAGTTAATTTGTCGGGGCAAGAATTCAGTGCTGACTTTCGCTGTCATTGCGCTTGCTGTCATTCATTTTTCAATGTAAAACTTCAGGGCAGAATGTTATGCATTCGATGTAGTGAAATTTCAGAGTTGCGCAGGGTTTTTGACATGAGTGATAATTAGCTGACACTTCACAGTACGCACTAGAGGGCACTAGTGCTGGCCGCGTCAAACAAACCTATGAACAGCTCTTTCAGTTTGTGGTGTGCTAGCCGACAAATTAAGTCAAAAAATTCGTGACTGAGTACTAAATTGACAGTTCGTATATGTGGATGACGTAGAAAAAGTGATGTTACCGACTTATCATAGGTTTAATTTAGTTCAGACCTATTAGATATTTGAATGTACCCATTGTCTTATAAATAAACCATAACGCTTTAAGATTTCGTTGTGAAAGACGGCTGTCAGAAACTTCCTTTCAGTCACTGGCTTTGGGCAATAACGACAAGCAATAGTTTATTTTTAAGATTTATTTCTTTAGGTTTTTCAATTAAGTAGGTAGATGGCGTAGCAATCAGTATGATCAACGGTTCAATAGTAAAACATACCTAGGTGGATGCAGAGTGAAAGTTGTTAATATTTTCTAAATTACAATTTCAAATGACTATATTTAAACGCCTTCCATTTTGTTCTCTTTTCAGATATCCGTAACATAAAATTTATGTAGATAGAAACGTAAGAAATTATTATAATATACAGCTGTACTACTCATAGTTTTTTATTCGAAAACAAAACGAGGATAGAATCCAGAAAAAAAGGGAAACAACATATTGTGATAAAAAAAAGTAATGTTTATAAATGACGTCAAGTTAACTCGTAATACATATATAAAGTAACTAAGTATTTATAATATAGATTATACATATTTTTGTACATAAATAATTATTATATGTAAAAGAAAAGAAGATAATAAACATATAAGAGAAAGGCATACATAACATAGACGATAAGGAGTACATCATTCATAAACACTCACATTTTAATACCAAAGAAACAACAACAACAACAACACGTTAAAGGAGGCAGACATTAAATACAATACCTTGGGAGTATTACACACAGAATCACAATCCACTAAAGGGGAGCATAAAAAAAAAAACATACAAAACCATCATAAAAATGGCCGAAAAAGTCGAACAGCGTCAGCAACCAACTCAAATGAATAACAATAATCAACGTGTTCATAAATCACCAGAATTTCAGATAACTGGAATGGTGCCTGGTGGCATAACAAGGGAGAGAAGCTTTGTCAGAACTACCAGCAATCATCAGGTATGTTTTAAAAAAAACAAAACAAATCAACTCTGGTTTTATTGGCATTTGAAAAAAAAATCATAAAATTTATATTTTATTTAAAACATGTGACAGTTTATAATTTGGCTACATTTCTAATGTCAAAGATAGTCAGGACTTTTAATAAATTGATCCACTCCACCAACCTCTACACTTTTCCTTAGCACGTATCTGACACCCAATCTAGCCAACAGTCATAGTCACAAAAATCAGCAGGAAAAATAGTGTTTAACGAGGGGCAAGCATGGTCTATTGAATGTACAAAAAATAGGTATTAAGTATTTGAACAAGAGGTTCCCGGTTCAACAACAAACTGCCCCATTTGCGGCAAACGTTTTACAAACAACCCTAAGGAGAGGTTCTCGCTTCTTAAATTGTTAACACTTAATTGTGAGTTTCGGCCGGAAAACATTTCACCTGACGAATTCTGTCCGCCTGAAATTTTAAAAGTTATTGCAAATTGCGCTCAAACGAATGCAAACGTCAAATCGGCAGTGGCATTTCTAACACAGAGAAACAGACCCAACGCGCGTTTTGGCAGCTTTGAAAAATTATTAATTTAAAAGAAAAATTCGATTCTTAAAGAAGAGGAATCAAAGTATGTAACTGCGGCTCTTTATACAGTAAGAAGAAACTACTCAAGAACGATTTATTCGAATTCACTTGCTCACAGTTTTATAGAATCAACGAACCAGCATTCAAATATATGCTGCATCGCTGCATGTGATTACCAACGTCTTCCCCCTGTCCAAACAATGATTCCAACCATTTTGAAAATGGCTAGTTGTTTCAATTCTAACGCAAAGAAATTGGCTAAGTCAAAACTAGTAGAGGGAAAATATCTTGCTCCCTCGAAGCCGCAATCTTTTACAAATTTTTCGAGTTGAGGAATGACAATTGAGTAAAATGCGTATAAAAATTCGTAAGATTTAAAAGTAAAGGAACAGACCTATTTTCCTTTGCCTGCATGTCAGCCTTAAATAAATAAGGTCCAGAAAATTAATGTAGAATGACGGCTTTTATCTAAGCAAAGCAAAGTAAAGTGTCAAATAGGATGTAGTTGTTGTAATTGCGCTCTGAAAATCCTACTTTACTTTGCTCGTCTAATATTCGACATGTCATAATTCTGAACGGAAACTTAGCAAGTAAATGGGGACGGGATACCTAGTTTAGTAAGTCTGACAGCTGACTGGATGTATTTGAGTTTTTATTGGCCCAGATTGGTCACGTGATTAGTTTTTGCAGTTGACGTTTGTGGAAGTCGACAAATCTAGTCAAGAAAATCCTGCCTGCGTACTCAGTTGATATTTTAAGGTGTCAAAATTAACCACAAGTTTACAACAACTCTTCTTACTTAGTTAAATCATTCGTATGCCTAGTCCAGACAAATCTAGTTGACGTTTTACACAAACTAGATATCCGATCGTCCCCAATAACAAAAAAGTAATCGAATGTAGCATTTTTTTAGAGAATCAATATCCCAATTACCACTGTTTTAAAAAAAAACGTCTCTCCCTTTTCAGAATATCAACAAACGGCGAAGTCTCGCTTTAAATATGCAATCAGGTATCCAACCGGCGCAAATGAGAGCCAAACCTGCAATGGACATCTATCGACCTCCAAGTAAGTTAAACCTTCCTCAAATGCATTTTATGAGATACAATTTTTGTTCACCACTTTTGTTTCCCGCACTTTTCGAAATTCACTGTACTAATGTTGGTGTTTTGTTTCTGTTTCTTTTTTCCATGTATTTCTTCCGACTTCCGTGTACTGTGTTTCCAACATCTAAATTATCCACATTACATCCTTTTCATATTCATATCCTGCACTTTATGAAAATTCATTTCCTAAAACAAAAATTCCACAAAAATGTATTTGTCTATTTTACATAAACATACAAAAATATTATACACGACACTAAACAGACATTCGACTCGATGGTAATTCCTTGAATAATAACGCCAACAACAGATTGAATGTTAATGCCCAGGAATTCACCATGAATCGAGCTCAACAACAACAACTACAACAACAACAACAACAACAATCACAATTATCACCGGGCGATCTGCACAATCCTCGGTATGAAACATTCCAAGGCAAACAAATTTAATTTTTCGATTTCGATTTTTTTCTCTCTCTTTTGCGCTGTTTGGCGTTTTGCACTTCCAGAATTAAACTACAACTTACAACATTCTTCCAGTTCATCGATGGTCTTCCCAGCTCAGGGAGGAGGCGGTGGCTTGATGGCCCAGCAAAAGTCCAACGCCAGCATACATCAGCAAATGCAAATGGCGGCGGCAGCCGCTGTAATGGCCGGACGACGACATGCTGGCCTGTCGGTGGGTAGTATGCCCTCGAAGGGGATACATCCGGGACAGAGGACGATTCTGGTGTCGCATCCGATGCAGCTGAATAACATGGGAGCGATGAGTGTTCCGTTGCCATCGTCCCAATTGCCGTTGGTGAATTCGCCATCTAGCGGAAATATCTTTCATCATGTAAGTGAGATGTGTACATAAACACTCTGTCAGTGAGTTGAACGTGTCTAGTTTCTCATTAGCAAACCGCAGGTTCGCAACGGGTTAAATTCGCAACGGAACCGCAAAAGATGCAACACAATGGCGGTCAGATGAAACCGAATCATCACATGAACAACAATAACGGCCAGTACATGAACAACAACAACAATCATTTGAACGGCGATGCTTACGCCAACTTGCTAAGTTTGAATCCGCTCCAGAGATCAAAGTCACTGTCATCGGCTGATGCACTGACTCGTGGAATTGCCGGCTTGGGACTGGCCTTGGGTAATGAGGTGACTGATATCGGGCAATTTCCACCGGATATTCAGTCGTTGATTGACACCGCTTTGGAGGATCCGAATCAGCTGAACTCGCGATGCTTGATGGAGTTGACCTCGCACTTTATAAAACGTGCTGTCGAGGGTAGGCGTTATGCTCTGCCTATTTCGCGACTCTGTTTGACCATTATCGCCAAGGAGCAGAAAGAGACGTTCCTCGAGGCGCTTCTCAACACGTGCAGGCAGTGGTATCAGGAGAGGGAGAAGGTGGGTTCTTCTTTTTCGTAGTTTTGGTGAGTGTTTTATATAATTTTTGGGTTTCCGCAGATTCTCTACACTATACAGGGAATGAAGTCACCATCTCGTGTACGTTTCACTGCCTTCATGGCTTTTCTCACTGAAATGTTCTGTCAGTTGAAGCGACGTCAATTGCAGCTGCGCACTCAGTGCGATGGAGCTCCGCCACCACTTGTATTGCTCACTCTGTTGGCAAAGTGCTGTGAAGACTGTGTTACACCACCCGTTAGATCGCTGTCAGAGGTAAGTAAGACTGACAGTCACTTTTTCGTTTCCTAACCTAAATTTAAAGCAAATCAAGCGAGAGATGTCATTTAAAACGTTTGAGCGTGAGTCGGTGTATAGCTGTCACTTCCTTTTTGAAGTTATTATAAAATTGTATAAAAGAACACACCCAAACAGATTTAGATCTGTTCTTTTGTAAATATAATATCAACCAATCTATGGATTACAAAAAAAGAAGTCACGACTGATGTGAGCCGTCCTTAATGACAGCGACGTTGTCAGGCTCAAAACAGAAAACATCAGCAAAGCCCGAAACTTCAGTTTACTACGGAAGCAAACGAACAGATCTAATGTTTTGAATTGCTGGGTGACTTTGACAATTAGAAACGTAACGAAAACCTACTAAGACAAGAAGCTAGATACAGCCAAATGTTACCACTCTCAAAAAACATCACTAAAAACCGATTCTCAATTTAATTCACTGTTTTTCTTCTGTCCACTCCAGATTGAATGCCTCTTCTTCGTCTTAACATGCATCGGTCGAGATCTGGAACAACAACTCCCCCAACAACTGGAGGTCTTGCTATCGTTGGTGCGTGACGCTTTCTTAAATGCAAGCGATTCAGCCCCAGCCATACGCCGCACCCTGCTCCAGCTAATCGAATTGCAGGCATCGCATTGGCAGCTTCCTGGCAACACTGTCCTCTACTACTATCCGTCATCGAAGTAGGCGTAAGGCAGAGGACGATTTCATTTTTTTTTTATTTATTTAACCTCTCTCACATCCATCTTCATTTATAATCACAATTTTGGACTTTTGAAAGCAATGATGCATTTATGTCAGATGCATGCATACACATTATTATTAATGATATATAATTTTTATTTTCTGTTTTTTATTTATTTAACTATTTTCTGTTTGTTTTAATTTAATTAAATTAGAATGCAAATGTTAACTAACTAAAAACAAACAAAAACATAAATACTATAGTACTTAGTGAAATATTATTATTGCAGCTTTCTTCAGTTTTTATTTTCTTTTTTTTATATAGACTTTAAAAAATAATAACATTTCACAAAGTGCATAGCTAAAAAGTGCACCATGAAAAATAAAATTACATAAAATTCAAATGTATACTAGTCAAGCAAAAACAAAAGCAGATTATTATTGTTTAAAAGAAGCTCGATTAAAAGAAATGAATATGAAATTTTGTAAAAGATTTGCAAAACTATATATTGTAACATGTGCCAATAATTTTTTTAAACAAATATATTTTGTGGTTTTTGTAAGTTTTTCTTTTATTTTTTAAATGGATTTCGAATTTGTAACAAGTGCGCACTCTGTTTGCACAGTGAGAAGTGTCATTTTCGTGGCTGGCGAAAACATATGGAATTTTGTTTCAGATTGAACACGCAAATGGGTCTTTTTGAACGTCTATCTCGGAGAAGTAAATGAAAGGTAAGTAAAGTTAATAAATGAACAATGGAACAGTTCACAGCCACATTTTTCATAAAGTGGGATAATCAGTTGGACTTTTAGTTTGATTCAACGTTTTCCTAGTTGCCTCTCTAAAGTGAATGAGATTCAACAACACAGTTATATTGAATCAGCTAGATTTTTCGGTAGTTAATGCGCCATTCAGCCACATATACGAACTGTCAACTACTCAGTCATGAAATTCTCGATTACATTTCTCGGCTACACCTCCATAAATTTTAACGGAAAAAGCAGTTCATGTTACCGATGTAGGCCAATCAAAACTGAGACACATCAAGTCAGCCATCTGTCAGACTTACTAAAGGTCTGTTCTCTTACTTTTTGGGCCAATTTCGGCAAAATGTCAGATATCAAGGAGTGGGGATATATTCTCTCAGAAAAAGAGAATATAACCAAAAAGTACAGGAACCAAAGTTTGGCATGACGTTTGTTGAAAACATATGCGAGAAATTCAAAAATAAACGTCAGTGGGTTTAAAAAAATTGGCAGACGTTGAAAAACACTCGGATTCAGTTTAATATTTTTTTTTTTTTTTGCGGATTTATCCATTATCCAAATTAAGTTTGACTTAATTTGACTAATCTGTTCGAATTCATTATCGTAAGGGAACAGAAACAGACCTTAAACTATTAACTTGAACGTTCCCAGTGTCATGAACACATCAAATAAAGGTTGTCAACTTGAATTGCTTCTGTAAAGTCACTTTATGCTGGGGATACGATAGTAAACCTAGTGAAAATCTGGAAAGTGTCAATTTACTGTGCTGTTACTGTAAAAGGCTACCAAAACAGATATTTAACACTTGACATAACATTAAGCTGCTTTACCACGTGATTTCCATATTGCAAATTACATTTATGTGTAACATGTTAAAAAAAGAAAGAGGAATTTACACAAATGACAGCTCCGATTGACATGTTAATCGAGCATCGAACTCTTGGTCCAGTGTTTACCTCAAAGACAGAATTTTATTGCAAGTGCGAACGAGCCTTAGGGTGTCGGGGCTCAATGCTGCTAACTCAAAACAGTGGATGCATTTTGTGCGATTTTAAATCAGGGGATTTTCGGGATCGCGAGTAACAAATTTTAGGTCAAGGCTCTCCCAAACCCACGCGACTTATTCGCAGCGATTGCGAAACTTTTGCCTGTCAAATTATATAAAAACATGGGAGTATATGAGAATACTTACGCGATCAAGTCAGTGTGACGGCTGTTGGCATCGTTTTTGTCGCTGTCGCGGTCTTGGAAGCTGTGCGTATCTGTCATTATTAATTATTTTTCTGCGATTGCATACACTGAAAAACTGATTGAGCTGGTAACTGACACATACTGACGCGACGCGACGCTTCGTTCTGAGCAGGCTTACGAATTTCCTTGTCGCATTCAAAGTCGTAATTGTCGTCGTCGCTGTCAGCTGTCACTGCGAATAAGTCGCGTGGGTTTGGGAGAGCCTTAAACAAAAAAATGGGCTCACTGTGACATTCGTAGGGAGATTTGACAGAAGATTTGACTCAAAACTGAAGTCTGCGTCACGGCGTAATTGAAATGAATAACAAATCTTCAATTTTTATGGAACAGGTGTATTTATTAAAAAAAAACATGTATCTCTTAATTTTTGGCAAAAAATCACTTTTTCTGTACAGAATAATATTTCTAACTAATAAAGAAGTCTCAGTCCCCACAAACGGTATGTATAACTGACAAAATACATTTATGAATTAGGTGACATTTGTTGTAGGGCAAAGCCCATGGGCGCCGATATCCCTGTCTGGAATGGCATCGGTGACAGTTGGTAGAACTGAAACGAACCCGCAATCGGTTGCATGTGTGCTATCACTGGCGATGATTCCTGCGCCTGCGGTTCATTGTCCTCGACAGATATGCGAAACTGTTCATTTCGATTGCGATTGTCCACTGCGACTGCATTGTATCTGCTTTGGGAAGTCGCTTCCCTATCCTGTTCGTAGTTTCGCTGATAGCCAAAGTTATCGATCTGCTGTTGCATTAGCTGTGCCCGTATGTTGCTGGATTGTCTGGCGGACGTATATTTTGGGTTTGTGCTTGATGGATACCCGGATTGATCGTAGTTTTCGTGACCGCCCCCATGGGATTCCTGTTCGTGTCCTTCTGAATGTTCGGACTGTATATGATGCTGGTGGTCCTCATGATGCTCTTCGTGTGCCTCATGGTGCTGGGGTGGTTCGTATTTGTAGGGCGTGGGGGGAGCTTGTATGTAAACTGGAATTTTCTTTTCCACCGTCACCTGTTTCTCGACTTCAACCTTATAGGGGACATGGATCTTTTTTTCCACTGGATAGGGCACCGGTTTCTCTACATGAACTGGCACTTTCACCTCCACTCGGTAGGGTACGGCTTTGTACACTGGATACGGCTTTGGAACATGAATGATCTTGTTAACGATCTTCTCGACCGGGTACGGCTTCGGCACGTGGATTATTTTTTCCACAATCTTCTCCACCGGGACGTGGACATGTACGATTTTCTCAACTGGATAGGGTACCTTAACCTCTACCCTTTTCTCGATATGAATTGGCTTTTCGACAATCTTCTCGACCGGATACGGCTTGGGAACGTGTACGATCTTTTCGACGGGCACATTGACAATCTTCTCGACGATTTTTTCCACTGGATAGGGCTTCGGCACGTGAATGATCTTCTCGACGGGTATGTGAACGATCTTTTCCACGGGATAGGGTTCCTTTTTGACTATCGTCTTCACGTGATTGTGATGATGGTGATGGTGGTGATGTTTCACTTTGATATGCTCCTCATGTCCCTCGCTGTATTGAATCTCTTCGTGATGTGCCGCTTCTTCGGGCAGGTGCACCTCGGACTCTTCTTTATGTTCCTCCTTGTGTTCGATGTGCTCGTGCGACTCCTCAAAAGTGTGATGGACCTTCTCCTCCTCTTCTTTTTCTTCGTGCTGGTGCTTATAGTGAACCTTACCCGTTACAACCTTCGCCTTTTTCAGATGCTTCACAGGCTTCACAAAATGGATGTAGTGCTTTGTGCCGCGCTTATCGCGGTACGTATTCTCCGCCTCAGGGTTGGAATTGACGTTTTCTACATTCCTCCGATCCGAGTCGAGTTTTAGCGACTCTTTTGCTTTTTTGGTTC
The DNA here is from genome assembly GCA_936431705.1 of Cheilosia pagana. Classification (NCBI taxonomy): domain Eukaryota; kingdom Metazoa; phylum Arthropoda; class Insecta; order Diptera; family Syrphidae; genus Cheilosia; species Cheilosia pagana. Next base: position 3,820,683 of record OW386169.1, read on the forward strand.
TGCGGCATGTCGCCAGATCTACTGTTACAAAGAGAAGGAGTGCGATGGGCTACATGGAAGAGTTCGACACAAAAATATGAGTTAATCGCAACCCTTCAGTCAATCCACTTACCACAAGTCTCATTTCTGAATCTATGTATCCTTTTGACAGCAGTTTATGAGTGTAATCAAGAGCGCACTATTGGATCACTTCAAGACGATGGTGTAAGACGATTTGGCTTGGCTTTAGCGCATGGTATAATATTTATAAGCATGAAAACACACTCCTAGCAGAGGGTGGGGCGTGATGGTTTCGTTTTCTTTTAATTTGCTTTCTCCACTGTACAAGCGCGCATAATGTGGGAAAAAAGATGATGGCAAGAGTGTTGTTAGTAGTGCAAGTGGAAGGAAATAACGATCGCGTGCTAGATTGTTTTTATGGTTATTAAAATAGCTGAAGATCATGTCGATCAGAAACTTTATGTGCATTAGGGGCCGGCGTTTCGGTGCCCGGACACCATATGGTTGAACAAATTTCTTCCTGGAAGAGACCACGGTTGGGGGAAGTCATGAATAAAGTGATAATACTTGAACTTAACCAATTGGGAGTAGCAATAAATAAAATATTTTTATTTTACTAATGCAACACTTGTCAGTATGGTGTGATTCCGAACGTTTACTGGAGTACAAATTTGATTAATCAATTAACAAAGCTTTGCGCATGAAATATTTACATAGTTCTGTTGATTCCGCTACAGATCAAGAGTAAGGGCGGTATTGTGCGCTTTTTTTACTTCCATCACGGCAAAATTTGTTTTTGTTTCATATTTAAATCAACTAAATTCGGTGAACGTAATGCTCGTTTACGGACGACACGATTCGACCCCAAATGCAAGAGTTATATGTTAAACTTCTCTTCTTCTTTAACAACAGAATCCCAAAGCAGCATTCTTTGCAATTGTCAAGCCAGATCGGTAATGCGAGTTAGAACTGTCGACCTCACAGATGGTATGATAAACGATGTATCCCGGATGTCCTCCATTTAGAGCTCATCCATGATTCCGCAGTTTGTTAGAAATGCGGCTAACTCTTTGGGTGAGCTGGCAGCTATATCGACTGCTTCGAGGTAAAATTTACCTAAGTAACGTTGACGTGTCTTGATTATAGGCAGTTGCAATCACATAAAATATGTTCTGCTGTTTCTATGTCCTCGTTGCACAATCTGCAGGTGTTGTCTTGTGCTATTTCCATGGTCACCAGGTGTTTTTTTGACGCGGCAGTGTCCTGTGAGGAAGCCTACTGTAACCAATCGAATGTGCTTTTCTGTTTCCTTCAGTTTCTTTTCAGAAATGGAGCTTCTTTTTCTCCAGCCAGGTTTTAATACAGGCTTTTGATACTGTTTATTGGTAGCCCGCAGAATGGTCATGACTTGAGATGCGGATCCTTTTCTGGCTAGTTCGTCTGCTTTTTCGTTGCCTTCCTATATCCACTGTTTCCTGGCACCCAAATTAGGTGTAGGTATATTATTTGTGATGGCCAGTGCTTGTATGAGTTGAAGGCAATCCCAGACCAGTTTTGATGCTATCTCAAAGGCGTTAATTGGAAGTAGGGCTGCTTTGCTATCAGAGAGAATGTAAATGATTTTTGATTGTTGTGGATCTGTTTAGATTCTCTCGAATGCAGAGTTCTATTGGATGGATTTTAGCCTAAGATAGGGAGGAGCTGCTCTTATCCATACTGGCGTATATGGATGTTTTGGGGCACGGGTCGTATAGTCCAGCGCCAAATCCTTTATTTTTTTTGGATCCGTCTGTGTACCATACATGAGAATCTGTTGCAAATGCTGGTTTATTTTGTTCCCAGTTTTTACGCTCTGGAAATGTTACCTTGAAGTTGCATCGGAAGTTTTGCCGTGATAGACATTTATCTGTTAATTTGGTTAAGATCTTCTGCCTGCGCACTTACTTCAAAAATCAAAATTTGATACAAGATTTTACTAAACTGATAGGATGGCTAAAAATAATATAAAAGTAAATAGATATATGAAAGTGCGCAAATTTTACTATTAATGTTTAGGAATTCAATATAAACAAAAAATAAATTCATTCTGTTAACAATAAACATTATGTATTTTATAATGAAAATGCTTAAAAATCCTATTTCGTCGCAAATTGAGGCATTGTCTTCCGTGATTGTATTTTCGACTTTATTGCGCCTAGTCATGATTTTTTTCGTCTACTGAGAAGTGGTAGCCTCCGTCTTTATCTTTACAGCTCATTCAACAGCCTGGGTATGGCATGAAAGCCTTAAAAAGAACACTTCACCTTCATCACCAGATTCCACGATGCTGCGAATTTTTTTGTCGCACAAGTTTTGCATAATCGGTGGTTCAGAAAGCTTTTCATGCTAATTTATTAAATCGATATACGTTGATGCATTGAAGTTAATAAGCGGCACTTCAAACTGCCTGGGTGTTGAAGACCGAGACATACAACGTGTTTTTGATATGCGCTGATCTGCCAGTTATCTAATGTTTTTGTTGTTGTCCGTAACCATAGCAAGAAGAACATTTTCAGGATGTGCAAAATAACCATTTCGCTAAATGACAGGATCGGTTACGTTCTTAAGTTCTTTTGGAGGATATCTGGAGGCCAAAACTATGTTAAAAAGAAGATGATTTATTTTTGACTGAGAACCCAGATAGCGCTTAGACCTTAACAACAAACGTGGCCAGCAACATTCACAACCGCTAGGGATAAGATGATGTTGAGGAATCTCTTCATCTGATAGAAAACTTCTTATTGCAATTTGTACCTACTTTTTTGGCCGAACTAGTCTAAGGAGAGGAGAGAGCTCTTGCAGGAGAGATGTGTGTTCTTCAACAATTGTAGTAGCCATATATTTTCTATTTTGAATGTTACTATAGCTGCTAATTCTGGAATGGTGGGCTCTATTGTTTGCAGTTTCCAATTCTAATTTAAGTTGATGTCTCCTCCATTCATAGTATAGTTATTTCATCTTCATAAGTATAACGTTTTCTTTTATATCACAAGGATCACCAAATATAGGACATTTAAATATACTTCCCGTTCTTTATATGTTCTTTTTTTTCAGTTTTATTTTTAAAAGAGACGATAATGCGACTGATGCACTCGGAAAACAATAGTGAACTGATATGTAACAAAAAGAGTGGCTAACTAGATATTCAAAAAAAGTAATAAAGTTTTATAGCACACCGTCTCACTTGATTACGAACAGGGGCCTTAGCACGTAACTTGATACAATCGAGTTCAGTCGATACAATCGAGCTCTGGCAGCACCTAATTTGTTTCAATCGAGGATAATCGGTTAAAGACAATCGATTGAAACAAATTAGGTGCTGCCAGAGCTCGATTGTATCGACTGAACTCGATTGTATCAAGTTACGTGCTGACACCCCAGGTCTATTTTTGGCTTTATTTTACGATATTTTTTTTTGTAATCCTGCGATAATCTGGGAAAACCTAAATGTAATACATATGAAAAAAGGATATTGTGTTTAGGAATTAAAAACAAATATTCGGAATAAGAAGTTTTATGGTGCTTTTCCCAATTAAGTCATAAATTTAGTCCTTATTTTGAAACCCAAGTTTTTATTAAAAGTTTCAATGCGTCTGCGGAGGCAGTTATCGTTATCCAAATCGAATAATATTTTGCACACATATATTTAAGCCTATAAGGCACATTTTTTCGCTCCACCCTAGTATACATCCACAGTGTCATTTTGGGTTTAGGGCCCCAGTTTTTACCTAGTAGACTTTTGCTGGTCCATAATGAGGTCCTGGCCTTGTCTATAGTCTTGGTAAGGTGAGAGTTCCAAGTAAGTTTTTCGTCTAGAGACGAAACTTCTCAGAAAAGTTAATCCTCGTTTCAATCTCGCAATGGATAGGAAAATCCATTAGAAGGGAAAACAAATTTACAAAATGAAAGTAGTAACGTTACACTTTATTTTTATTTACCCAATCAATGTCAGTTTACATCGAAATTGCGTGTATAATATATTGAATATTGTTTTCTTTTACAAATAGCATATATAGCGGTTATATAAATTTAGTTTCTTTGTACTTGTAAGTATATAATAAATCTCTTAACAACTAGAGAACAACACCGTTTTTTGTTTTCATATTTTAAACATGTTGAATAAAATTGTTCATTCAGTTTGCCGATTACCCGTATTCGTTTTGGCTTTTGTTTATACATACAACTGAATATAATTAAAATGTAATAGTAGATGCATAAAACGTAAAAAATCGTTATAAAATAAATTAATCAAACAAAACTTAAGCAAATAAATAGAAAAGATAAAAAAAACAACTCGAGTTGATTCACTCTTGCTTAAGCACGCCCATTTCTTCGAGCAGTCCTTGGAAGCCGTCGGGTAGACGTCCCTCATTGAGTTCGGTGCTCCATAGTTTGTACTGCAATAGACGAAATAAATAGAATAGTAGTTACAGTTGAGGAATGTTAGTTAGACTTACTCTGTCCAGTTCAGCGCGAAGGGCCAACACTGCCTTCTCACGATCTGCGACGAGCTCTTCTAGATATTGGTAGCGGAGCTTCTTGCGTGCACGACACTCTCTGGCACTTTGCCTGCTTCTCTCTGTAACAAATCGGGGAAAGGCTTCATGTTTGTCTATGGTTTGTGTAGAGTTTGGGAGATCTTACCTAGCTTGGCCCTCATGTCGATTTTCTCCGTTGAAGCTTTGCGACCAGGCTTACGTCCACGTTTACCGCCCTCCTTGCGCTCCTCAAATTAAAATATGCATTTAAGTTAGATTGGGAATTGAAGAGGGTGATTGGTGTATGATTGAGCTGGTGATGAGTGCCGTGGGTGGAGTTTTTTCAGGAGCAATTGTTTGAAATTGTTTATTTTTAGGATTCACTGTTTCCTTTGGCACTAAACGATCACAGATTGAAAAGTGTGGTATATGCTTGAACTTCTAGGTCTCAAAAATCATTAAAGTGACTATTGGACAGTGGGTCGGGAATAGGAAGCAATGAAACATAGGCGTTTACAAGTATGTGGGACTTTGGATGGATTTTTAAGGCTTTAGCGATTTTAATACTGCTTGGGGCGGATGAAACTGCAACTGCACGTATTAAAATAACAGTCGTGTTTATACAACTTGAAAACTGCAGGCCTGGACCCATTGCGTTTAGGCAATTAGTCGGCAGTTTCACATTCTTTAAAGACTCTCAGCCAATCCAGTGGTAAATGAATTAAATAAAGGGTACCAGCATTTTGAAAGAGTAGCAGAAAATACAAATTTTTCTTTGCTCCGCTTCTGGTTCTCAAACAACCTCCATCACAACTCTGCCTGAACCTCCTCCCACCCCAATCAGAAATAACGACGTCTTGCAACCACCCCTGTCTGTCGTATTTATTTACAATTGGAATTTTCTACTACGCAGTTAGCTAAATCAAAGAAAAATCCAATTTCACAACTTGTAGCCAAAGTTGCAAACAATTTGTTTGATTTTAACTATTTTCTGAGAACAATTGTTCGAATTAAAACCAAAATGGCTAAAATATGGCATCAGCATCACGCACATTGTGTTTTAAACTAATGAAATGAATTCATGCGTTTGTTATTATTTTCTACTCACAGACAGATTTGGTTCTTCGGATATTATCATATCGTCGCAATCCATTTTAAATGTTCAAAATTTATATAATTCACTTGGGTAGATTAGAAAAATTACACACAAACAACAAACTTGTTTACAATAGTTCACTTTACGGAATAATTTTGCTGATGCTTTTCGCAGTCTTCTTCACTTCTGTTTCTTTGTTCAGCTTGGCGAGCTTCAGCTTGTTGAATTCAGAATGGGATGACGGCCGTATTCTACGCTACGAGTGCGAGTGAAATGGCAATTGACCGGATTTGTATTTTTCGCAAAATGGCTTTTGAAATGATGCCAAACCAGCGAAACATTGGTTGGGAAAAATGTGATTAAGTAGATAAGGTAGTTTTGCAAATTTGAATATTATTAGTTTTTTATTTTATTTAAAATAGCTAGAAACCAATATTAATTTGTATGATCTTTCATATGTATAGCCAATTAACTTCTGCGATTATATACAATGATAATGACCAATTTTGATTCGTATTCCAGGAGTGAAATGGATTTTTTTGCAGTAAAACTGACGCATCTCTAAAACTTTCAAAAATATTTGTTTAAAATAAAATAAAAAATAGCAACGTTGTTCCAGGTAATTTATTTGAGGGATTACGGAAATTTGCCCTAGGGAACAGGAAAGCGTACGCCAGACAATCCTTTATGTGTTGACTTGATGCACATAGGTCCCATCTCTTAACTTGCGTCGTTTAACGTGACAAAGGCCAGGATCTCCCAGTCACTAGCTGCCCAACTAGCAGAATCACACTTTTCCAAATGATTAAGACGCTTTGTATATTGGCGAGTTATTTCTGAAATGAACTGACTCCCGGCGACTGCTGCACGCTTCAAAATATTTCAGAGTAAATGAAGAAGACATTCTATGAACTCTGCCAACAAAACTCATTAGAGAGAAGTGTCCAATTGGAAATCAATTAATGAGTGAAAGTCAAGGCCAGTTAATTAAATTATTTTAGTTTCTTTTTATTTCGCCTTCTCCTCAGAAGAAATATTCAAATATAAACTAATCTCGTTCTTTTCTGCTATGAAAATACAGAAGAAAAAAAAAATGCTGAATTACAAAAAAAATAAGGAAAACACTTAAGCCACACTCTTAGTTCGTGTACGTCTGAGTACTTGTGGAGAAAAGCGCCAACGCTCCACTAGCCAAACCAACAGAGAAAATATAATTCAGAGCTGGCGACGAGTTCTTCAAGATGAAGAAACTAATGAAGATGATGATGGTCAGATAGAGAGCGTTGTTATAGAAGATCGCGTATGTAGTCGCCTCGTAATCGGCGACCTCATTCTTCTTCCAAAGGATTCGCTCATCCTTCTCCCGCTTGGTGATTTTCTTATCGTCATTCAACTGACGGTTCATCTCACGAGTGACAGCGTCCTCTCGCTTCACAGCAATCTTGTGCTTCAGACTGAATTTGATATTTTTGTAGGCCATAGCCATGAGGTAGGTACTGGCACCAGTCATTAGGATGAAGAAAATAGCACTCGATAGGAGGTCCATGTTGTGAATACGCCAGAAGAGCCCTAATAATAATGTAAATAAACCATTTGACGTGTCACTTTAGTTATCCTACTTACAAATTGGAATGGCAGAGACGATGAAGGCATTGCCGTAGAATAGAGCGGATGATTTGGTCGAGACATTACGACTGAAATCGTTGAGCAAGAGTTCTTCTTCCTTTGTGAAACCAGAGGAACCGACTTTGGGTGCTTTTGTGGATTTGCTCATTTTGTATATGCACTTTATTTATGTTCTGTTTTTTAAGTGAAAGTCTTCGTGAGACGTTGCGAATGTAACACTCCCGGTGGTTAATGAAAACGATATGCCGACGACACGACTACAGAATGGACAGAGGAAAATGTAAAAGAAATGTATATTTTTCGTGACGTGTAAGCTTGTCAGCGACACAGGTGACAGCTTGTGGCAGTGACACCTATGCGGGAGATTTGGAAGTGAGTGGTCGTTTTGGGTGGAATTGGTGTTTGAAATAAGGGCAGAAACACAATGAGACTTGAAAGTCTATAAAAGGTTTACTATGTTCAAAATCTTTTGCATTTTATTCAAAGGATAAAAAACTACAAAAAAAGAAATGGAAAATGGATGCCGATTAGATTTGTAAGCCCAGTAGTGTCTATGCATTTTTCACATAAAATATTTTCAGGTTTGACCAGAATATGACCGAAATTCTAACAGGATGTGAACGAGTATCAAATAAAGAGTGTTTTTTAACCTTCGATCTCAGCAAAGCAAAGTAGGTTTTTCAGCACGCAATTACACCAACAACTGCGTCCTACTTGTCAAATATAGGATGTAGTTGGTGTAATTGCGTCCTGAAAGTCTCACTTTGCTTTGTTTTGCTGAGGTAGAAGCTCAAAAACACACGTATTTAATTTTTTAACTATGTTTACAATTGAAATTCGGTGAAATTTCCTTATTTTCTGTTCATGTTGTCACTGTCACATTGCTCTACTACACATTTTGTCGAATCGTTGTCGATTCTTTTATTCATTTTCGCCAGAACATTGAACTCGAAATGTGTTCGAACGGAAAATGAGAAATATTTATTGTATACTGGTTGCCTGAACTCCCCATCTGACACGTTATCGTGTGCAACATGTTATAAACTTTTGTTGTGTTTGGAGTTCCAATCCGACATGTTTTAAGACCACGGGAGATCTATCTTTATTCGTGTTGTTGCTTATTTTTGGTGATAAATGTCTAGTTAATTGATTCCCATAACACATAAGGGATCATTTCTTTTTAAACACAACCTCATCACTGCATTTATTATTTTCTAAACTAACTGCCATTCAATGTAAGAGTGTTCCCCCAGATTTTCACATTATTAGAAATCCGCAGACATAAATAAAGTGAAATATTTGGACGATTGCACCTTCGATCAAAGTCCAACTGATTGACAGTGTTTTTTCGCATCTGTATTTTTACAGATTCCATAGTCTATCGTAATGAGGAACTTAGTATGGAACCACGCAAAGGCATTGAGAAGCATCTTGCCCGGCGCCAGGCAGATGTCGTCGACGACCAGTTCATTGACCACTGTCGACGTAAATGACAAGACTGGAATCGCTGTTCTAACCATGAATCGGCCTCCAGTGAATGGACTAAATTTGGATCTTCTTACCTCAATAAAGAACTCCTTGGATGTGATCGAGAACAACAAGAGCAAGGGCCTAATCCTAACTTCGGTAAGTGAAGTAACTAACCAATTTGATTCAACGAACTGATCAGCATTTTCCCCATCCAGTCATCGAAAACAATATTTTCAGCTGGATTGGATATTTTAGAAATGTACCAACCTGATCCAGAGAGAGTAAAGAACTTCTGGACAGCCCTGCAAGATGTCTGGCTAAAACTCTACGGTTTCGGTCTGCCCACAGCTGCACTGATCAACGTAAGGCATTTACGAAAAAATCAACAAATTCCACTGTAATAAAAAATAATGTTTGCAGGGTCATTCTCCAGCTGGAGGCTGCCTCCTCGCTACCTGCTGCGAATATCGTGTCATGCTACCCAACTACACTATCGGTTTGAATGAGACCAAGTTGGGAATTGTCGCTCCCAAGTGGTTTATGGACTCGTTTTTGAATGTTCTACCCCGTAGAATCGCAGAAGCGGCCTTAATTGAAGGAAAACTTTTCACTACCGATGAAGCCTTAAAAGTCGGCCTCGTCGACGAAGTGGCAGCTGATAAGGACGAAGGATTTGCCAAGTGTGATAAGTTTTTTGCTTCATTCGCAAAAGTCAATCCAATGGCGAGATCTATGACTAAGCTGCAGTTCAGGAGAAACGACCTCGCCGACCTGGAAAGTACTAGAGATCAGGATTTGCAGAAATTCCTGCTCTTTGTTAATCAACCAGCGGTACAGAAGGGCCTTGGCGCGTACTTTGAGGCTCTCAAAAATAAGAAGAAGAACTAGTTTTTAAGTTGGCATTATTTTTTATGTTCAAGGCAGAAGTTTTTGAATAAAATTTTTTAAAAATGTGCAAAATGGAAGTATGCTGAGATTTCTACTCAGTTCGGGTCGCAGCAAATCGTTTCGAAATGTAGCAGAAAATATGCACCATCACTCGCTCAGTTTGTTATCGTATTGTAGCGAATCTCTCGACTTCAGTTTTCAGTTTCATCGACTGTGGGTAGGCAGGGCCAGACTATAGCTCCAAACTGTTGTCAGAACAAGGTAAGTGCGTTAGGTAATCTTATCATGAGTGAATTGTTTTTATTCTTAGCAGTATAAACGATAGCACTATCAGCTAAACAATGCTCCCAAGCGTCATGAACTGTCTTAACATTGCTAGAAAGATCAACTGCCGGCAATTATTTACATCACGGCAATGTTTTCGCAGCGATCTGACAATTGTCGATGTTAATGATGAAACTGGAGTCGCTACCCTTACAATGAATCGTCCACCGATTAATGCTTTAAATGTGGAACTTCTCTCGGCGATGCGGACTGATCTGGAGTACTTAAAGAAAAACAACTCACGGGGCCTTATCTTAACATCGGTATGGCGTATAATGAATGACCAATGAAATTAATCCCACTTCTGATATTACAGTCGTTAGGAAGCGTATTCTCTGGTGGCTTGGATCTAAAAGAACTCTACAAACCTGATAAGGAACGCCTAACAGCTATCGGCATAGGTCTTTATGATGTTGCGCTATCTTTACGTACACAACCAGCGCCGGTGGTTGCTCTTATCAATGTAAGTTGCTTCACTTTTCCAATTCGTCATACTCACAATTGTTTTTGAAAGGGCCACGCACCAGCAGGAGGATGTGTCCTAGCTATATCCTGTGAGTATCGTATAATGCTGCCAAACTATACGATTGGATTAAATGAACCCGTTTTGGGCCTAGTAGTTCCGGACTGGGTCATAAAGTCTTTTTTGGACACAATGCCCAAGCGTGCTGCTGAATTGGCACTAACTCAGGGAAAACTATTTTCAACCGACGAGGCCTATAAAGTAGGGCTGGTCGATGAAGTGGTACGCGACAAAGAGGAAGGCCTCGCAAGGAGTAAACACTTTTTCGATGGGTTTCAGAAGGTCGATGCGGCCGCCAGAGTTCAGACTAAGAACCAATTTCGCTTAAATTACCCCGTAGCGGGTAAGGATCAGATGGATAGCTTTATTGAATTTATTATGCAACCGAATGTGCAAGAGCTCATTGGAGCATACTTGAAGAGCTTGAAAAATAAGTCCAAAAAGTGACTTTCGAATTTTTATTTTATTATAAAAAAAGATAAAAAATAAAAATTTGCTAATTGTTTTCAGTTAAAAATTGTTTTGTAATCTTACTGCGCAGCGATTGTAAGTTGTTGGTCATTTGTTCGATGAAACAGTTGATTTCCAGGACTTTTGTACGATTTCTTTCCAATTCGTTTCTGAAAATTAAATTTTGTACAAATTTCGTTTTTAACACCTTTTTTCATTGTCAAATTGTCGCGACAGTCAAGAAATATGCCCAAATAAACTGGGGGCCAACTATGTAATTCGATTCTATTAGAAAGTTGTTCCCATTCTACTTTCAAATAGAACAGTTCTCTATGGAAGTAGAATCGGAACTGTTTTCGAATAGTATCGAAAGTAGAATCGAATTACATAGATGGCTCCCTGACGTTTACGTGTTTTCGCTTTGCAAACTGAGAGTTCAGTACCTACACTCCTTTCCGCACTCCTTTAAGTCCTGGCGCCCTGTCATTCGATTCTAAATAGGTCCTATTCTAGGTACTTTCAAATAAAACCAGTTCTATTTGAAAGTAGAATCGAAACAACTTTCGAATAGAATCGAAAGTAGAATCGAGTTCCATAGTTGGCCCCCTGTCTTTAAAATATAGCAACAAAAATGATGCAACTTACTTGCGCAAGTCCTCAATCAAATCGGAAACAAATTGCTTGCTTCGCTTAACCAAACGATCCTCTCGTTCGTCAATCTTCCGCATATGATGATCCCTCATGCCAGCTGCTAGATTAGTTACAGCGTCGTTATCCTCGAGACAAATCCTCAGCTTATCGGGAACATTATCGAATACCTTCGTGGCCAATTTCAATCCAATGTACTGCTGCGCCAGATCTATTACGCTGTCCACGAAATGATTGGCAACGTCCCGCAGTTGTGCAAAGTAAATCTGAGTCAGTTCGACAAAGTTGGTCATCATTTCTTGTATATTTCGCTCAAAAAACGAAGTTGATTCCTAGAAATGAACAAGCTCATTGATAAAACTTCATCACACCGCCCATTTATTACCCACCATTATGCTCTCGTACAAATGCATTTCATCGTCCATAAGAACCTGCCAGATGTCATGAGTTTCCTCGTCAAAGTTCGACAAAAGCTGTATGAATTGCTCCATCAAGGTGTCATCGTTTTTAGCTTGGGCAGATTTTGATTCGAGTTTTTTAAGACAACTTTTCGCTTCCTTGAGGATGTCTTCCTTGACAAGAAGATATTTATCGATAGTCTGGTGACCGGATCTTTGAATAGTCAATTGTCCTTCGTCGATGCTTTTCGTGTAGATTTCTATTTCGATTTTACGTTCTTCGTATTTTTTCAAGCCCAGCTTGAAGATTTCTTGAGTGATTGCGAAGAAGTCGCTTCGGTATTCAGCTAGAAGGTCATCGATAGCATCGCCGCCAATTTGAATCAGGGTACCACCATTGTTGTCGCCATCCCAAAGGGAGTCGTACAACTGATGCTCGTTTAGGTATTCAACAAAACTGCTAGAGAATCGTTGCTCACCTTCGAGCTCCCTAGCCCTATGGTTGCGAGAGTCGATTTCTTCCTCTTCGGCTGTTTCGATTTCACGAAGTTCACGTCTGTTATTTTACACCACATTTTATTAAAAGGGGAGTACGTTTTGTGTTTCTTGTCCGACTTACATGAACCTGTTTCTCCCCGCATTACGAACGTCATCTTCAATATAAACATATTCGTAGTATTTGACATTTGGCAGCACTGCCGCTATATAAGTTGACAACGGATATCCAACCATATTACAAACCGGATTGCCTTCCATGTTGAGGACGTTTAATTTCTTTAAAAATCGCATCCGTTCCAACTGCAAACAAATTAGTTAGACGTATTTATTTTCAAGTTAAGCCAACTGACATACTCCCTTCAAAGACTCAATCTTGTTGTTGCCCAAACTGAAGATAACTAGATTCTCCAAAGTATCGAAACCTTCAATGACAGTTATCAAATTGTTGAACAAGCTTAGCACTTCCAGATTCTTGAGAGTGTCCAAATTTTCAATTTTCTCAATGTAATTGAATGACAGATTGAGCTCTTTTAGAGCTGTCAACATTCCAATGTTTTCAATCACTTCGATCTTGTTGCAGTTTAGACCTAATTTGGTTAGATTTGGCATCATCCAAAGGTGATCGATGCGGAGAATATCTGCAATGGGAATGACATTGAAGGGAATAATTGGATTTTTGATGTTTAGTGTTTTTTCGAATAAGTTCTGTTGACTCTGGGGGCTAACTTTGTAGTTCTTCTTTCGATTCCATTCGAAAGTTATTCCGAATCTACTTTCAAAGAGAACTGTTCCGTTTGAAAGTGGAATCGGAACAACTTTCGAATGGAAACGAAAGTAGAATCGAACTACATAGTTGGCCCCCTGGTTATTATTTAATCGCGATATACGAATCGAATTTAAGCGCACTTTGGGTCAAATTGAATTGGAATTACTCTTATGGAATCTTATGACGTTTCCCGTTTTTATTTGACGTTGGAAAATGCAGATGCGTGATTTAAAAGTCAACTGTTCTTAAATTGTGTATATTTGTTGTTATTCATGGCACCGGTCAAATGTAAATGATTCCCTATTTTCTAGAAACTCACTTAAGAACTCCAACTTCAAGACGGTTACCAACTCATAGCGAATCGGTTCCAATTGATGCAATCTCAGCGCCTCTCCATCGTATCCATATTCGGAGTAAGACGTCTCAATCATTTCCTTACTAATGACACCCGGTTCCATTTCCGCCAAATTGTCCATCCTCTTATTTTATTGATATTCTTTAAAATGTTTCAATAATTTTCACACAGCAACCCACCACTACTCTCACTGTCAGTAAAGTGTCCTCCAGGCAGGTGCGTTTCATTTTGTATAACGTTTGTTTTGTTTGGGTCACCATACCGCACCAAGTCTTGGCCAAGTAACCAAGGCTACGGTCGTTAAAGAAACCTGGTGCGTAAGCGCTAGACTACCACCCCGCCCCACTGTCTGTCAGAACAGGCAAACACACAAAAGAAGTTGACCAGGTGCACAAGTTAGAAACGCTATTACATACGGATCGGATTGTTAAGTGCTCGTTTTTCTTCCCTGTTCTCGGATACTCGTTGCTTGAACAAACAATTTATTAGTTATAAACAAAAACAGGAAATGACTTCGAGATAAACAGTGTTCTTAAAATTTGCGAATGGGAAATTAAAATACCTAAAAATAAAAGAAAACGAATTCACCTACGAAGTGCTGAATCAAAGTCGAAATTAATTGCATCTAATCGATAGTTTCGAGTAAGAAAACGAGTAACGAAATAACGATTGCATGACTGCTATTGGTTTTAAGAGTTTTTTCTTTCTTTATACTTCAAAAAATTATAAATTGAATATTAGCTAAGAGTGATTAAGTCGTTTAAGGTCGACTAGATGTAGTGAAGATAGTGACAAGTGCGTGGAAATGCTATCTGGGTCATGTGTTTGGTTACAGAATCGTGAAACAAACGGGGTTAACAAGAACACATTAAATGCTAACTGAAGGTGTAGATTGGGCTCACCCCGGCCGGACTGGGAGAAGGGCTGAAGGTTTCTTAAAGGAAAGCCTAGCGTGTTCAGTTTATAGGAAATTCCTTCCGAAGGGTGGAATTTCAAAACCAAAAAGGGGGTGGTGACTGTCAGTTTATGTATATTTAAGACCTTTTGGCTGGTGGATAACATCGATGGTCTTTGCCTCAACTGTGTAATGCACCGGAAGGCAAACTTTCCACTGCATTTTCACTCATACTGCGGCGGCTGGCTTTAGGTACTCAAGGTGTTTGCCTTTAGACAGGGATTTATGTCCCCTAGTCATATTATACCGAACTGCAGAAGTTAAAGCCGCAAACCTTGGAGTAGAAAGGCGTCCCTTTGACCTTTGTTGTTTCTTCAACGTTTCGCAAGGCCTGTGGTTATACTGCCTCGGTGTAAAAGTTGCCATAAGCGGAACTTATTTTTAACCGATACCAACAGCGGGCGGGTAACGATTTTTCATCATGATTCCAGCAGAAGATTGTGGAAACGTTCTAGGGAACGATATGCAGACGTACACTCGTAAAAAAATGCGTTGAATATTCTCAATATTCATATGCAGAGATGCACTTCTGGGTACAGGTATACAGTGATGCCACCTACGCTCATTTTTCTGCAGTTTCTCTGCCTGTCAAATGTCAATATATATATGTTTTTCCAATATAAAGTGGGCTTCTGCCATAATTGTGCTTCTTTGTTCCGCCCTCATTCCAAAAATCTTAAACAAATGAAATGACATTCGACTGTCACATTGGCACCTATATTATCATCCAGACCTCACTCTTTCTGATCCAAATTGCCAATTTGTCAGAAGGTCAGGTTCAGGTCTTAATCCATCAATCTAATTGCCAAACAAACAAGAAATAAATCCATTTGACGTTACACATTTGATTTGCGATCAATGTCAACTGGCTGTCATTTGTTTTCATCAAATGTTCGACAGAGGATAAATTATAAGGTTTACCATTACACCACCCAGCAACGAATTTAATTACCTTCCCTAGTTTGACCAATTCTACGGGCTGTATATATTGTATACCTTACCTACATAGCGGTACTCAATTATTTAGAACACCCCAAGCCTTAACTCATATTGATTAGGCCGTGTGTAAAGGCGAACACATGTTGACAATAATCCTATGCAATTATAGTGCCCACGTTTTTAGTTCTCTCTTTTGTTATTCATTTTCAATATCATGTTCATAAATAAATCAATGGCTATTAGCCAAAAAGGGATCTAAGGACAGGCCATGCTTAGTTGTGTTTGTTTTTTGTTTTTCAGACCGAAATTGAATATGAATCGATATATTACGCTTAGCCAATTGGGCGATGGAACATATGGCACTGTAGTCCTTGGCCAGCGAAAGGATACCGGCGAGAAAGTTGCCATCAAACGCATGAAACGCAAATACTATTCCTGGGAGGAGGCGATGAACTTACGTGAGGTCAAGGTGGGTTTGATGGCAGATGTTTTTTTTGTGGAGAAATAATTTTGAATATTTTCGATTGCAGTCATTAAAGAAACTGTCACATCCAAATATTGTCAAATTAAAGGAAGTTATACGAGAGAATGACACACTGTACTTTGTATTTGAGTATATGAAGGAGAATCTGTATCAAATGATTAAGGACAGGGATACACATCTGCCGGAGAATTCGATTAAGAGTATTTTATTTCAGGTAAGTTCTGACATTTGACACATAAATGTTAATCAATCTATTACTGATTCAATTCACTTGAGAAAGCAGTCATTTGTCATCGATGTGACATTGACATTTATCGGTTAAAAATAGTTTGAGTACATAGATTTTTTTAGACTAATTGGAGACTGCTGTCAAACCTATTAAATAACTTGCTGCGTTTGTTGACATATTTACTACAAATATTGACATAATAGGTCTGTTCCTTTACTTTTGTAGTAAGAATGGAAAAGACTGTCAAAATGGCAATTGTGGGGATAAATTCTCTCACAGAGAGAGTCACTAACGAAAAAGTTAGGGAACGCTTTTGTAGTAAACTATGAATAATGACAGATATGACAGATACTTAATTCAATAAATTTTTATTTCATATTCTCTAATGTCTACTTTTCATTTTCAATACGATGGAATGTTCGAGGTGAACATTCAATATTTATTTTGCCGCCTGTTGATACCATTTTAATGCACAAAAAAATCAAAACAAATGCAATCGAATGTCAAATAGGACAAGAAATTTTAAATCAGCTGTGACTGACAGCTTTTCCACTTCGTACACCAAGAAATTTGTTGAGTAAAAATTCGTAAGATTCTCAGTGGAGGGGTAATATCTTGCTCTCTCGATGACGCTCTCTTTTACGAATTTTTCGAGTTAGGGAACAGCATTTGAGTAAAATTCGTAAGAATTCGTAAAAATTCGTAAGATTCAAAAGTAAAGGAACAGACCTAATAGGTGTGTCCTTTACCTACTTTTGTAATAAAAATGGAAAAGACTGTCAAAATGACATTGGAGGGTATGAATTCTCTCACTTACGCAAAAGTTAAGGAACGCTTTTGTAGTAACCTTAGAAAAATGACAGATAGTTCAGAATGCTAAATGCCAAATGAAGCAACAAATTCAAATCAGCTGTCAATTTTCAGGCTACTGACAGTTGTTTCAATTCTTACGAAAAGAAATTTGTTAAGTAAAAACTAGAAAGAGGGGAAATATCTTGCTCTCTTGCGAATTTATCGAGTTGAGGAATGACAATTGAGTAAAATGCGTAAGAATTCGTATAAAATCATAAGATTTAAAAGTAAAGTTCAGTAAGAACTAAATAACTTTTTAAGAATGTAAACGTTAGTGCAATCGAGAAAAACAACACAAACTGACAGCCTAATCTTGTTTTGACTTTCTGCGCCCATTTGGGTGTGTTTGATTGTGAAATTTCAACTGAGTTCTTACCTCCGCATTAATAAACACTGCTAAAAAGTTATCAACTCGTTACTCAGCCGTTACGTCAAATTTCTGTATGCTATCTGACGTCTGTTTGTAAAGTTTAGATAAAAAAATACCTAAAATATGTACCTATTTAATACATTTTTTAAAGAAGCAGCCTTACCGACATCATCATTGAGATATCATCAAAAATGTCACTACTCGCTATTTCCAGGTTCTGACAGGTTTGGCCTTCATGCACCGCCATGGATTCTTTCACCGTGACCTCAAGCCGGAGAATCTTCTTTGTTCTGGTCCGGAACTAATAAAGATTGCCGATTTTGGTTTAGCAAGAGAGATAAGATCGAGACCACCATTCACAGATTATGTCTCAACGAGATGGTGATTAAAAGCCACTGATTTTGCGAAATATTTATTTGACATACCATTTTAGGTACAGAGCACCGGAAGTTCTCCTACATTCGACACACTACGGCAGTTCGATTGACCTATGGGCGATCGGCTGCATTATGTCAGAATTGTATACATTTCGACCGCTTTTCCCCGGAAGCAGTGAAGTTGATCAATTGTTTAAAATTTGTTCCGTTCTAGGAACACCCAGCAAGGTGAGATTTTATCTTGATTTTCCCTACTTTTTCTGTACTTACTGCCTGTCATTTTTAGAACGAATGGCCTGACGGGCATCGTCTTGCCGCCACAATCCATTTTCGCTTCCCCGATTGCGTTAAGGTCCCGCTGAACACTATCGTCAGTAGGGCCAGTCAGTCGGGGCTGCAACTACTTGAAGACTTTCTATACTACGACCCCGAGAGACGACCTACTGCACAGCAAAGTATCAAATATCCCTACTTCCACGCCATCAAACGGATCTCTCCGGCCGGAATGAATGGTGTCAAAAACTTGAAATATGTCACCACGTCCAATGTTCTTCCGGCGATGAAAGAAAAATTGCACATACCAGCGGAGAATGTGAACAATAACAAGACGAACAGTGTAACCAACAGTAATGCCAACATAAGGAATATCGTGGAAAATGGTCACGCGGTATTGGTGCCGAAACTGAGCTTTTTAGCTGTCAATCCCGAATCGGTTAGAAGAGATGATGAATCGATAAAAAGCGGAACGATACGGTATAGTGCGATTTTAGCGCCAACGAATGATTTGTTTCAGGGCGGACTGACAAAACGAGAGGAACAACAGGGCCCTACAGAGTCGATAAATGACATTTATCTGAATCGAAATATATCGCAGCTTTTCGGTTTGACGAATCATCATCCGAATGTTTCGTTTCATTCCGCCAAACCGGTTGTCGCTAATGGGAATGTGAATACAGGGAGGAGTTTCTCAATTTACGACACTGTCAGCATGAATGCGAAGAATGCCAACATGCAGAAGTTGAATGGATTCTATTTGCAACGAGCCGGCCCGGAGGATGGAAAGGTCTATAATTTGTTCTCGAAGGGTACCGCGAAGCAGCAGGCTCCATCGTATCTGATACGAAACACATATGACAGGGGTGCAAACGATTTGGATGATTTTAGCTCGGAGAATATTTCCGCGAGGAGTAGAGTCAGTATGGCAAATGGCAGGGTTGTCAATCCCAGCAGCCATAGAAGTGTTGTTGGTGGGTGGGACAATGCGACCGCTGGAGATGATCTTGACACAATATTGGGGTGAGTTAAAGACGTAAATAGATGTAATGTAACTCACTTAATAAGACGTCAGGGTTTTGATAGTTATTTTTGCGATTTACATTCTATTTGACTAACATAACCTAAAACTTGGTGCTGTCAAACTGCATACCGTTCCTTGAATGCTCGCTTTTTATTCTTCTTTTAATACTTCTTGAAAGTTTTCCACCGAAATTCGCTGCCTCGTCCAAAGATTCATACGAAAAAGGGAAAGCCAGAGATGTATACTCGAAATTATCTTCTTTTGAAGTGTCAAATCGATTTTTCTTTTCTTACTTAAATTCAAAAACTATTTGCATCTAATCACAGAATTCTTCTTAAATTGTGCTAAATATGAAAGAAAGGTGCAAAAACTTTAAAATAATGACAAATAAAATTAATCTGACAGATGGCAGAAATCATTTTGTCAAAAATGTGTATGGGCACATTCAAAAACAAAACAGAAAGCTGACTAGATTGGTCTGGAATAGATGTAAACTGAACGCAAAAATTAGATTGATCGGGAACGTCACTTTTCCTACGTCAGCCACATATGCGAACTGTCAACTTAGTGCTTAGTCACGAATTTCTTGACTAGATTCGTCGGCTACCCCTCTATAAACGTCAACTGATACATCTGCCCATTTGACCAATCTAGCCCAATCAAAACTGAGATATATCAAGTTAGTCAGCTGTCAGACTTACTAAACCAGATATTTGAACTTGTCATCAATTTTAGCTTGAGAAACTACAATTCAAATGCATTTTTCTCATATACATTTTTCAGTTCGAAGATAAAATCATCAACAAAAGCTCGAAAGAACTCAAATGCGAAAGCAAGCCAACTGCTGGAAGATCTCTTTGGTCATCTGTCAATGGACTCTGATGTTAGTGATAATAAGTACTCAAACAATGTGCCATACAATAGCAATAACCATCAGCAATTGTTGACGGGACGTAATTCAAGCCTGCCAAATGGTCGTTCAAATGACAATTCACTTTCGACTGAGATCAAAGACAGTATGGAGGCGAATAATGGCAGCCGAACGGAATCGCTGTCAACAAATGGGTAAGATGTGACATTTATTTATTATGGCCTCGCACACAATCTGAATTCATGTCATCTCATTTTTGTTTAAATTTTTTATGTTGTGACGTCTCGGTAATTAATTATGTGTCAGTGATTTGTCTAAATGTGGTAATGATCAAGAAGAAGATTTTCAATTTTGGCCAATCAGGTACTGTTGTTGCGGTGGATATACAAGTTAAAAAACAAATTTAAAACAGTTGCGTATAAATGTCAATGTAAAGAGCTAGCTAGTTGTGCTTGTGATTTGGAAACTAGATTGATAAGTGACACTTGTAAGGGTTATTTGGTTGCACTTGTATGTTTTATGTTGAGTTGATGTTCCTGGCACTAGTAGAGGTTGGATTGTAAAGATTGCCTTCTAGATGATAGAGGAGCAATTTCGGATGGGCCGTTGGAATTTTTTCAAACAAACACACCTAGTAATATGAAACTTCGTTGGACGTTGTTCTTTGATCGCGATGTGGCTTAAATTTTCGTTTTTGTCGGCTGATTGCTGTGTTGCTTTGTTCGTTCGATTAAAGTAACCAACCTCTAGTTGTTTCTTGCTTGTTATTCTTAGGAGGCAACTAAAGACCTGGATGCTGCGTGGGATCCCACTTAGACGGCATCCTCTAACGTACATGTACACACTGTAGACCTAACTCTCTCCAAAAAAAAAAAACAAAAAGTAAACCCTCCTATGTAGCTCTAATCTTTTATTGTTTCTTTTCAAATGTCATTTCTCCCATTCACAACACATTCTTAACCCAAATTGTGTAGTAGCACACTCATTTGATATCATATATATACTTATGCCTATACACAGGTTTAAACTCAACGCATTGTGTATACACTAAAAACTAAAACGAACAAAAAAAAAACCCCTACAACAATATTCCAGAGTACCAACGAATTCCGATTTCAAATCCTCGACCGTGTTCCCCTGGGAGGAATCGAACAAAACCGAAGATGAAAAACTAACCGCGTGGATGGTAGCCGAAAATGGTAATCCCTCCATTTAACATACCTTTCTGATAGATGTCCTTAAGTATGGCTCATTGCAGGATCACTTTTCGAGAAACAAAATGCCATCAGCGACAACCGTGGACTAACTGGCTGGACTTCAAGGTACCTGACTAAATAGAACGAACAAAAAAACAGAAGGAGTTGCGGCGCATATCTGTTTGCTTTTGCATTTTTCTGTGATATATATCAAAAATTTAATGTAAATGTGCCTGGCAACTGTCAGATTTAAGTGTTGTACATAGAATAAATGTTTAATTTTCAAAAAAACGATGCGATTTGGAAATTTTCTATTTCCACATATGCGCTGTGTGACTTTCACCATTGGGCGCCAGCGATATGCACTATGATGTCAGTTGGTTCACGTCTATGCACTTTTGGCGGCTTCTGCGGGATTGTGTCATTCGTTCAAGTGATGGCGCAAAGACAGACGACAAAGCAACTGCATGAAAAGGGCATAAACCTAAAGGAGTATCAGGTTACGTTTCCTTCTCATAATTCAATTGCGCGCATTGCAACCGTGCGTGTGGAGAAGACCCAGCCCAAGATCTCTCTTGCTGTGGTATAAGATTTTCTTTGAGGGGTGGCTTCGACTATATAAGGGAAAGTACTGCATCCAAACAGCATCAGTCAGTCAATCACTATCTTTTAGTCAACATCCTCAACTTAAACAGAGATCCAAACTCAGCAACAATGGTCTTTAAGGTAAATATATAAACGTCAACTACATCCTGCACTAATTTACAACCCTCCCCTCGCCATCTAGTGTGTAGTACTCTTAGCAGCTGCCTTAGCCTGTGCCAATGCTGGACTTTTAAGCCTGCAACAACAGCTCACCGGCGAAACAGCACAATCGGTGGTCCTGCAGGCTGGCCCACATCCCGATGAACTGCGTTCATCTCCAGCTCAATACGAATTCCGGTATTCGGTGCATGATGTTGGCACCGGTGACATCAAGGATCAGCAGGAAATCCGTGAAGGTGATCAGGTTCGTGGACGTTACTCTCTCATTGAACCCGATGGCAACCGACGTGTTGTGGAGTACTCATCCGATCCAATTCTGGGATTCAATGCCAATGTACGTCATGAACCGTCACCCTATCAGGCACCTGTCACCTTAAATGTGAACCGTCAAACTTTGGCATCATTCCAACAAGAGTCTGCACAATCTGACCAATTGGGTGCTCAGTTGATCTCACAGCAACAACAGCAACAGTTACAATTACAGCAGCAGCAACAACAACACCAACAGTTGCAACAACAACAGCAACAGTTGCAACAACAACAGCAACAACAGCAACAGTCTGGTTTGCATTAAAAACCCACTTTCATCAATTTAGCGAAAACTTCTTAGAAACTCTTCTCTTTCCTCTTAATTTCTTTAATTTTTTCATTTGTCACTAGACGTCATTACTTTGTTATTGCATTCATTTTCTCTTATAATTAATTATACCCCTTTTTGTACTTTTTTTATATAAATATTTTACTAAGTGAGCTGTAAAATTAATGTAGTAGAATTGATAGACTGGAGAAACAAGAACAAGAATAAATAGCACAATTTAATCGAAACAAATTTGTCGTTAAACATTTTTCTTCTTTTATTATAGGCCTGTTTCTTTACTTTTAAATCTTACGAATTTTTACGAATTCTTACGCATTTTCCCCAATTGTCGTTCCTCAATTCGAAAAATGTTTAAAGCGGCTTCGAGAGAGCCCTCTTCCTAGTTTTTACTTAACAAATTTCTTTGCGTAAGAATTGAAACAACTGTCAGTCTCCTGAAAATTGACAGCTGATTTGAATTGTTGTTTTATTTGGCATTTTGCATTTTTTATGAACTGTCTGTCATTTACAAAAGCGTTCCTTAACTTTTGCCAATTCATTCTCTTTACGGTCATTTTGACAGTCTTTTCCATTTTTACTACAAAAGTAAAGAAACAGAATTTATGTTAGAACTTACTGAAAAATCATGACAGAACTATTAGAGCTTCAACTTTCTATTCATTTTGACATTTTACAGCTGCCAACAATGGGGACGTTCATGTGTCTGGTTTAGTAAGTCTGACAGCTGACTTGATGTATCTCAGTTCTTATTTTGATCGGTCACATGGGCAGCTGTATCAGTTGACGTTTATGGAGGGGTAGAGCCGACGAATCTAGTCAAGAAATTCGTAACTGAATACTAAGTTGACAGTTCGTATATGTGGCTGACGGAGGAAAAGTGACGTTACCGACCAATCTAGTTTTTGCGTTCAGGTTACATCTAGTCCAGACCAATCTAGGCGACTTAAGACAACTAAGTTTTTGAATGTGCCCAATAAAAAGTATGCCCTGATGACTGTCACCTGGAGACGTCAAAAATAAATAGCGCGCTGATTTCAAAATGAGTGCAGATTGTCTAGGCTCTAGGATAAACCCTCGCTGCTCCACGTCGAAACAAATGCGCTGTCTTGTGAGTTTTTGACATAATACTTGACAAAATTGACATTGACATCAGTGGCATACCACAGCGAACTGTCACTGGTTCGTTTACATGTATTAATACAGAATCGTCAAAATAAGGGGAAAACAAAATATATACTGTCAAAAGGGATACGCAAGATTGACGAATCGAACAGAACGCAATGAAAGACAGACGTAATTTTGAGGTAGCAAGGGACTTTGTTTAACTCGGCTCCGCTACTAACTCTGAAAATGACATCACGGCAGAAATCAAGCGCAGAATTACACTTGTCAATCGCTGTTACTTTGTCCTAAGAAGGCAATAATTGATTAGTAAGGCCTTGTTGAGAAACAGTAAGGAGACTTTAGACAAAGGTGGAAACGACCTCCATGGTCGCTTCGAATGCAAAATTCTTTGAGTGATTTTCGGTCCCTTTGGCGTTGACGGGCTTTGGACCGAATGGTCAGAAAAGTACACATAAGTCGTCAGAGATGGGTTTGACATCAAGTAGAGGAAGACTTCTAGGTAGCGCGAGTGGAAGGGGATCTTAACTAACTTGGAGTTCACAATTGTAGACAGTCGTATTGATTCAGGCCCATGTCAAGAATGAAAGAAAGATGAATTCTGTCAAATTTTTGACAGTTAAAAACACTGAAACTTCTTTCAAACTGTATATATAGATTTATTGACTGGATTTATACATTGGCACATAAGAAGACTTAGGCTTATAGGTTAAGAGTATATGATATGATATAAACGAGATTAATCCATTGTACTGCTCATCCTTAGTAATGGTACGAAATACCTTGTCCAGAGTATGAAACATGAGTGCCATAGCCGACATCGGATCTGCCCGAATGAGCCGAGCTGTGCTCCGATTGAACAACGTTGTGAACTTGTGGATGAGCGTAATGAACAATTGGTGCTGCCAAAATCTTGTGCGCAACTACTTTCTCATGTCGCTCTGGAATTGGAATCTTAATGTGGGTCGGTTCACGGTGGACAACAGCTTCAAAGCCGTTATGCTTGTCGGATTTGTACTGCACCAAGCGACGGTAACCATCTGAGTCGATCAGTTCGTAGCTTCCCTCGACTTTGTCGTCCTTGCGAGTCTCTTTTTGCGCCTTAATATCGCCGGTGTGCTCGTCATGAACCGAGTACGAGAATTCATATTCCACTGGTCCTTCTTCGACTTCATGATGCGACTGATGGACTTCAATGGCGGCAACAACAGCAATGGCGGATACCAAAAACACAAACTAAAGAGAGGAATAGATTTCTTTAACACCAAACGCTTAAGGACGAAATGCCAAATTTTCACTTTTACCTTCAAAGACATTTTCTGCTTGAATGGATTATTAACTGGAGGAATGGAATGAATCGATACAATTATCAGGGATTGAATAATTACTTCTCTGATCGCACACCGAGTTTATATACAAAAAGCCAGGAAATCAAACTTTGATCCCCACCAGTTTCACATCGCGCAGAGGTATGCCGGTTGCCGGTATGCGCATATGGGACACTTCAAATCTATCAATTTATTTGTCAAAAAATAGTCGATCGCATTTTTTTTGTATGCGGCTCGCGCTAATTTTCAATGTTTTTGTAAAACACTTGTTTTTCATTCCAGTTCCAGTTTCCAGATTGTGCAACAGACAGATCTTGAATTGATACATTTTTTTATTTGACAAAAAATCCATTTGCATTTGACACGCAATTTGCCTCATGCATGTGTTGGTGTATACAGCAGTTATTTGCGTATGGCGACGACCGACGCACCCGCGGAATGTGTGGTATCATTTTGATGAAAACCAGAAAATGCTGATTAATATTTTTTAAACGCAAGAAAGCCAGTAACATCGAGGAACAAAATTGATATTGGAAATTACAGTATGATGCGAATCAAATTGGCGGAGTATCTATAGTGGTGGGTTTGTTGTCAAGTTGTCGGTAGTGTGGAGCAACGCGTTGGTAATGGGTTTGGTAGTTTATTTGCGAGTGCGAATAAAGTGGGTCAAAACTGCCTACAAATGTAACACATTCAAGTCGACATAGAGTGCTTATCGCAAACTTATCACTGGCATACGGTAGTGGACTGACGGCCCAGTTCGTGCCACTATAATTTTCTTCATAAAATTGCGACAAATTGTGGAATTTGATTGCAAAAATCGTTTATGGAGGATAATTAAGGGAGGTGCCTAAGGTGGATTTTATGACAGTAGGTGGCGGTTGCTGTTTTGGCAAGATAAATGCAAGAATATCTCTCTTTTTTTGACACATGACAAGACAATTCAATTTACACTTCGTACGTCAGTTAGAAAAATGCGCAGCGAAATATTAAACCAAAAATCAAAAACAGAAAATTGATACATCTGTCAGATTTAAGACCACAATCTACGCATTAGTAGCTGTAAAATAAATTTACCTATAGTTAAAAGCTATTTCATTCGGCGAGATGTCGCTATTTTAAAATTTCTATGAAAATTTCAAGCCACGTTTTTCTAGCCTTATCCGCTGTAAAACTGCAGCGTTCTGGAAGACAATTCAAACGTCAGTTAGAAAAATGCGCAGCGAAAAATGAACGCAAAAAGCAAAAACCGAAAATTGACTTCATCTGTCAGATTTAAGACAACAATCTACGCATTAGGAGCTGTGAAATAAATTTATTTAAAGTTTAAGCCTATTACTCATCGTTCGGCTAGATGTCGCTTTTTTGACGTTTGTTTGGAAAATTCAAGCCGCGTGTTTCTAGAATTATACCCTGTAAAAGAGCAGCGTCTTGAAACTAACATGAAATAGGCTGCCATGCGTCCAGATATAATAGGTCAGAGGTACGCAGATTCTACCCCGACTGTCTGAGTTGAGAAATACGTCAAACGCAGTAAAAAAAAGTTGCAGTTGCTTGTTAAAATTTCCCACGCAATACCTAGAGTCTCAATAACTTTAAGAAAAACCATCTTTTCCCAACAACGAACAACGGGTCGACGACACAACGAAGCAGCGCAAAAGAAACCAACTAAAGTTCAAGATTGCACACAAATTAAAACCCTGAACTACAAGCAAAGAAGCAACCGCACGAACTCACCATCAGAGGTCACCAATAACATATAAATATAAATGCAACAATAAATAAGGTAAGCTTGCGACTTCGCTATAGGTTGTAGAACATGTGTTCTTACTGTCACTTTTAACCTCAATTAAAATTAATTTAAAACATTGCATAAAAGGAATTTTTACACAGATGTGTGATACATAACCTCAAAATATAAGCTAAATCATATTCCCTCGTGAATAAGTAGTTTAGTTTAAAACGTCCACGCTTGAATTTTTTGTAAGACTCGCCCAAAAGCCTGTGTAAAAACTTCCCCTCAAAGGTAAGCCAAACGCACTCATCTTAAAGATGCAGATTTTACAAATAACATTTTTCCAGATGCGGCTGTTTTTGGCGATCTTGGCGTTCAGCCATTTCCAGGGGTATGAACAGAAGCCCGTCGATAGTGCGAACTTTTCAACGCAATTTAGAGCTCACCCCGAGGTCTTTGGAATGCGGCAGATGTCAAACGACCAAGCGGACTCGATTAAATCGGATCGTATAAGCTATTTCCAAGACGATCAGATTGCGATGAGATCGCAAGAAGTTCCCCAGCAGCCTACGCAGAACATGTACCAACCATTTTCAGGCCAGCAGCAGTTTGAAAATGCCAGATCACCAGATACAGCACAGGACTATACAAACTTCCAAAGAGGACAAGACTATCAAGGGGCGTATCAACCATACCGAAATGCAGACAGCTATCAGAACTACGGACCCAGCGCAGTTCAGGCTCCAAAACCCTATCAACCTCAGCAGACTTCAATGGACATCCCGCCAAACTATCAAAACGCGGAGCCTGGCCCAGTGACGGCATCTGTTCCAGGAGTCAGGCCACCTGGATACATGCCAGCACAGCCGGACTATCGTGCATATAATGAGATTTCCCAATCGACAAGTGGATATCATGCGCAACCGATGCCCCAAAACTACCAAGCATATAACAATGATGACAGGCAAAACTATATGCAACCAAACTATCACTCAGTCAACCAAGATGGCCGACAAGACTACTCACAATCTACATGGGCCGGGCCACAGCAAAGCCCCCAAAACTATCAGCTGGTCAATAATAACAATCCCGACACAGGAGTGATAACTATTTCACTGCCAGACAACGAGGACGCCGCAGCACAGGGTGGGTATAACGCTCAACGACAACAACAACAGCCGCAGTTTGTCAACGGCTATCAAGTAGTCAATGAAGGTCCCGTCGACTACATGGTATCGGGCATGTCACCTGGAGGCTCAATATCTGCACAGAGTCCCCAACAAATCCCACCACAGTTGCCCACAAGCTACAACAGTAACGTGATTCCTCAAGACGGCTATATGCCGGTTCAAAATGCGTTCTACCCTCCGCAGGTAGCTCCAGCTTTAGCCAGTGGACCCTATCAGAATGACGTTTATTCTCCCTACATGGGTGCCTACAAACCTCAAGATCAGCAATATGAAATGTGGCAACAACAACAGCCGCCCCTGCCCATTGCCATGCAAACGCCACAAGCCAAACTAATGGAAATGATAAACAGTCAGTTGGCCAGACAAAGAATAGCACGCATGGCGGGGCGATTCTAGTTCGAATTGGTTAATAGTTTTTAGTTATTTATTTTATTTTAATTAAACACAAAGATGAGTTTTTGTATTCAGATGTCTTTTAATTCAGTCGAATTCGAATGTTGACAATTAACAGTATTTGCTATTTCTCTACGAAATATCTCACATTTCCAGGCTGGTTGGTAGCACTGAAAATCAGTTTTTTGTGACATTTGAATTGTTGTTTCTCTATGGTCGCGTTGTCATGTTTATCGGCGACAATAAATTCAAGGCACTATTTTTTGACAGATGGGAAGATCAAAGCGAAAATAATTGCTCGATATATATTCTTCGCATGTTGTAGACAGCTCTGTCATAGACAGCTCTGGTTTTAATGGTTATGTTAGACTTGTTACTGCTCCGGCGATATAATATTTTCGGTTGCAAGCTTTGCAGTGCTTTTTATATTCAAATTTGCTACTATTTTGACATTTCTTCTACAATCCACTAAATTAAAATGAAATGGGGACGTTATCCAGTTTAGTAAGTCTGACAGCTGACTGAGTTGATGTATCTCAGTTTTGATTGGCCTAGATCGGTCACATGGGCAGATGTGTCAGTGGACGCTTACAGATGAGTAGAGCCGACAAATCTAGTCAAGAAATTTGTGACTGAGTACTAAGTTGACAGTTCGCATATGTTGCTGACGTAGGAGAAGTGACGTTCCCGACCAATCTGGTTTTTGCGTTCAGGTTACATCTAGTCCAGACCAATCTAGTCGACTTTTGATAACTAAGTTTTTGAATGTGTCCAATTTAAGACCAGTCGTTGAATTCACTATTTAACAACTGACATTTGTCAAACTTTGTTTTCCACGGACAAGATTTAAAAAAATGATACCTTTATAACTCTCCTTCGATTTAAAAGAGGTTTCATTTGACATTTTCTAACGACGTTTACATAAGCGCTCAATATTTTTTTCAATCATCTGCTACATTCTTCGATCATTTTTATTTCGTTCAAAAGTGCTCCTTACTTGATGAAATATTACGAAATAATTTCACACAACATGCCAGCATCGCTTTACGTGCTTTATAAAATTTGATTGTAAATCTCGTGATTTACGTGAACTTTTTGTTATTTTTCGTCAGTGGAAAAAAATAATTATGTAAAAATAAGCCGAGGGATAAATTACGTAACGCATTTGACAGATGGCCTTAAACATAACCAAGTAGGCATCTATTCAATATATAAATGAAGAATATACATAATTTCTGCTACATTGTGTTATCCTACAAGCTTTTTAGCTGTCATTTCGGTTTTATCTTCTTTTCATTTGACATTGACACTGACGTTTTCCGGAATTACTCGATTAAGCGCGTGAACGGGATAGATACCAACGAAGTTTTAGCTCCTCAGAAAATTTTGCATTGGATAGCGGGCATTCACTTTGACAGATCAAAAAAAAAAAGAAAAATAAATCGCTGACACGTCACAACATTTTAACGCGCAAAGATCTTCAAAAGCAAAATGGCTTTTCCCCTTACTTATATTTTGGCGGAGATTATTTTAAATGGAGTAAGCCGCTTATGGAAAAAGACGGAATGGTTGATCTCGTTTTTTTTAGCTGAACATTCAACTGTCAAAATTCATCGCACATTAAGTAAGATGGTAGATGGAAACTATGGAAGGGCATTCATTTTTATTCGTTGGAACTGCGTACGTGCAAGAACAAGAACTCAAATGTTAAGTGGTAAAATATTTGACAGACGGGTATGCGTGCCAAAATATGAAAAGTCATGTTCTTCTAATTTTTAGGGGAATTCCAACAAAGTGCATTTTCGCTTAGCTCACGCATCGAACAAAGAATGTATCAGTGGTTATAAAAAAGATCGCTTACCCGGTTTTCATGGACCACTTAATCAATAACAATGGAACTCACCTAGAATGAGAAAAACTCTACGCTATTACGTAATTTGTTTATTAAAAATGCAATACTCTCATAAAAAAGTCGCTTGCGATTACAAAGCCCAACGACAGACCAAACACAATAAAATTTAATTTTTTGCTAAGCCCACAAAATCACAATGGAAACAGACCAGACACCGCATCGGGTCATCGTGCGTTGGTGACATTAGTGTATGACATTCTTGCTGATCACTATAATAACAAATGTTGTCAACTAAATTTTTACAACAATTAGAGGGGAAAAGTATTATTTTTTCTTTTGATAAAACCAAAATACGTGACAAAATGCTGAAACTCAATCAGGAGAAGACACGTACCAGCACCATTCGCATCTTAGCCAAATAACTGGGAACGTAAATTTATCGAACAGTTTCGTTATTCAGTTTTGAGAATTGCTAGACGACACACAGCTAGATTGTGCAGCCCAACTGCATCTTGTATAAATTCGTCTATTTGACAGTTCAGGCGGTTAATATCACAGCAACCTCTGCTTGGTTCTGTAGGTTGTACAAGTGAAACAACAAATGTGAAATGTTCCCCTTTCGGGTAAGTTGAGTGTTTTCAGTTCAATGACAGAGTGTTAATGAATTTTCGTTTGATTTTAGTTTGTACTTGTCCTGTCCTTCACATTGATTTGCGTTGGCAGCAATGATGTCAGCGGATACTATGTCATTCCGTATGGGTTCGATCAACCCTATCTGCCAGTGTCGGAAGAGGAATTACCTCCATCGACTGATGAGCCGATCATTATGACAATGCCTCCCACCTCACCACCTATAGAACCACCACCGCCATCGGTAACGCCTCCACCTCTAACAGAGCCACCAATGGTTATGACGCCGACGCCACCACCGCCGCCATCACCGCCAGTTACAATGACCTTGCCGCCTCCGGTTACGACAGAAGTTCCACCAACTACCACAGTTGCTCCTACTACTCCTCCTCCTCTTCCAACGCCGCCACCCACGCCAACGAAAATGACCTGCGTATGTGACTGCAGTGGAGTTCCCGAAAGAAGTCCCTGCGATCCGTATGCAGTTAAACATTACCGCCAGTACAACTACTACTACCCGAATAGTAATGGAACGCCGATTCCAATGCCAAGACCGCCAGTTCCAAATATTTGTGAATTGTGCAACATGCGAAACCGGTCATATCCAGTGCCCAGATTTGATATCGAATATGCGCCAGATCCTGCGATGATCGATCCACTTATGAGACCTGGCATGCTTCCCCCATTTCCGTTCATTCCTAACCCCTACAGACTACCGGGATTGAGGCCACAGCCGATGGCTTCACCTGGACTTTTCGACATGAGAGGTTCGGTTCCATTACCAGTCCCAGAGCCAGAACCGATGGCAGAACCAGCACCAGTCCCAGAACCGGAACCGATGCCAGAACCAGCACCAGTCCCAGAACCGGAACCGATGGCAGAACCATCACCGGTACCAGAGCCGCTGCCATTACCATTTCCCCCCCAAAGGTATGGGCATCTGCTTAATGGATTGGTCGACCCCAGAGTGAGTGTCTTCCCTATTGGTGATCCATCTATGATGCCCGGCATTCGCTCTCCTTTCCCGTACATGCCAAATACCTACGGACAGTCGGGATTAATACTGCAGCAGAATCCCAATCCTGCACCCGGACCTTTTGAGCTGATAGACCCAGCTCCATTAACAGTACCCGAACCGGCACCGGTACCAGAACCACCATCAATAGCAGAACCGTTCCCATTACCATTTCGTTCAAATAGGTTACCATTTCGACAGAGCGCGCCGCTGCGAAATCCTCTAACTGGGCAGATCGAGTTCATTGATCCGCTTCTAGGTCCTGGACAAATTCCAGCTCAGCCTCAAATCGACCCCCTAGTGCCAACCTTCCCGGGACCCAATGATAGGCTGACACTTTTACCGGGAGATTTGTCAACACTTCTTGGCCCACAATCCGGAATTATTCCACAAGGTTTTCCACCAGTTCCATTTCCAAATAATGGCAATCCACTGTGGTATCAATATCCGCTTTCCGCTAATCAAATACCAAATATTCCAGCAGATTATTCGGTGGTTGTGTAACGGTCGTCTTGTAAAGGGTAATCGAAATGTATAGCTTTAAGTGTATTTATTAAAGATTTTGTTGAACATGCGCACTGATTTGTTAATTTGTTGAAGTGAGGTTAAGGCTGGCTGTCAAACTTATGTAAAACTATACATTTGAAAAAATGTGTGTCGAGAGTTGTTGCGCATCTACATAAATTGTAAGGATTGTTATATGTATAGATTGTTTTCATTAAGAGTTTGACATTTGACACATCTTCTGTCATCTATTGCTGTCAATTGAACGAGGTCATAAGCCTGAGTGGAAGTGGGAGTTTCTTTCTTGTTTTTGTTGCGGAAATGTGTTTTTACATTAGACATCATTAGCGTTAAAATTGCGGTACAGATTATGTTCTGTCACTTTGCTTATGTCAAATTAAGGTGGTTATCTTTGGAGAAAATAATAAAATAGGCAGGAAATTCCCGCGTTGCACTGATATAAAAAAAATTGACATTTCACCATTCGCGCTAGATGTTAAGCACTTTTGGTGAAATGTCAATTTTTTCATATGAAGTTTGACATGCCGCTAGTCATCTAGCGGGCAGTAGAACGCGGGCAAAGTCTACTGTTCTTTTACACGGCTGTTTAGCACATTTTTCTGTTCCATTTCGGATCACAATTTGGGTCATAGCACAGGCCGAAATAATGGCCGCGTTCAACTGACCGCTAGTTGACTAGCGCAATGTCAAACTGCATGTAAAAAAAAAGACAAACAGTTAATTTCAATGAGGTACATTTTGCTTTTAGGGACATTTTTCAATTATTCGCAAAGAATTACCCGCTAGATCGAGAAAAAGGGAAACTAAAAAATGAGCGGTCACCGCAGTTTAATTAAAAGTCAACAAATTTGACATAACAAACAAAAGTGAAGGTGGAATTTGGAATGAAGTGTTTTAATGGTTTAAATTATGAGAATTAAATTTATTTCTGGAGTGAAAAGCGCAACCAAAACCAAACGTCACTTTATTTCCGCTAGGGTATTCAGTACTTAATGGAACGCGGCCACTTTTCCCGATGTATAATGAAAACTTTTTACAATAAGGTGACAAGTTTAAACCAAGTGTTGGAGAAGGTGTAAGCTGTGTATATAAAGGAAGAAGTGTCACTTCATAGATGGCGCGTGGCCTATTTTTTAAAAATCAAAACAATTGTTTTAAATTTCCTTGCATTTCATTTATTATGTAGTTTATATTTACAAAAATAGCTATTCATAGATAATGTGTATAGGTGTGTGGTGAGGATGAAGAAGAAACCAACAAAAACAAACAAATACATTCTCTCTTTTCCTTACGTACACATGTGTGATGATCCTTTTCTTAAATGTTTAACGAATGCGTAAAGAGCGTTTGCGTTTGATGGTGTTTTTGTTTTTTCCTGACAAGCGTATCATGATAACATTGGTAATAAGTCAAGCGTTTTAATGCGAGTACGAATAGCCTGGCGACTGTACTGAAACATGAGCCAAACCATGATGAGCAACAGCCAATTTTGGAATAAGTGGAGCAGCCAACAGCTTGGGAGTAGCGTAGTGCGCAACTGGAGTCAACACCTTGGCGATTGGTGCAACAGCCTTAACGACCTTGTGTCCCAAGGGGTCACGACGAACAACAGCGTTGAAGCCATTATGCGCATCGGAGGTGTAGTCAACAGTCCTGAGGAAACCATCAGCATCGACCAGAGTGTATTGACCATGGACAACGTCACCCTTGCGGGATTCAGTCTGGCTCTTGATGTCACCGGTGTGATCGTCATGCACTGAGTACGAGAAGTCATAGTGGGCTGGAGCTTCAACTTCGACGTGCTTAAGAATTGGCTTGGCGATCAGGGCTGGAGCTGAATGAATGAGCGGTCCTCCATGGGATAGGTATGGTCCTCCGTGAGATAGATACTGGGCACTGGCTGCGCCAACAATAACGAGCAATCCAAAGAACTGTGGAACGAGAGAATTTTTTTTTTAGTTAAATTGAGAGGTCAACTGTCAAACTTGCTTACAGTGAACATTTTGATTTTAATAATTTGTTTCAAGTGTTGCTTGAGCTGATGTCTGAGAGCAGTTGTTGTTGATGCACAAAACTCCTGAGGTGGACTACGATTCTGGTCAATTAGCCGATCGAATTTATACGATTATTGATCGACCTAGCCGTTGGCTTTGCCAAAGTACATTTGTGCTCCAGTTCGAAGCCAACTCACGACATGTGGGGGTAAATACATAGTTTGGCTATCTGTGTGATGTTTTTTAATGGCTATACGTCTGGTTCTGCACATTCTCCTCGTCTATCAATACGATCTTGTGGCGGAGGTCCTAAAGGAGGTGATTGAGTTTAGTACACGCACACACGAGCGCATTTCATGTGGCTAACTTCACCTTTCCAATTGCAGGCGGTCGCGAGGAAAAGCCAAAGACACTAGAGACTAGACAAATGGTACACGCCTTTTGGCCTGAGGCCGAAGTCGAATGCGGAGGAAAGTACTCAGAGAAATAACCAGAACAGAAGCGGGGAGATATTCCTTTTGGTGCGGCTGGGGTATACCCTTTGGGTACCCACAGCAATAATTGCAAACTTCAACTTGATGTTGCTTTGATTCAGCGGCAGCGAACGGAGAGGAATCACCTTGTGACGTATGCGTTTTTGGGTTACACTGGGTTCAAGTGGCTGCATAGATGTTTGACGTATAGTGCGTGACATTCAAGTTGCATTTGAATAGAATGGAGTACTTTTGCATAATCATTTGGATTGTAAGGGGTTCAGATTGCTAAGAGGGTGGAATGGTCAAAGATTCTGACACATGGCCTGATTTTGAGGAAAAATGAATTGAATTATTCAGTTCCTGTTAAAATTATTAAGAATAGGAACATATTTGAGGCATTGCGGCAGCCATGGTGTAGTCGTTGAGGTGTTTGATTGTGACTTGTTAGTTCTAACTGGTAAGCAGTCGGCGACCGTAAGGAAAATCGAATAAAAACAATCTCCCTCTCTCTATGCTAACAAAAATGTGTCTGTTTGATTATAGTACGAAATGAGCACGCAATAGATGGCGCTAGTATATATGTCAACAAATTCTTCTGCAACTTCAACTTTTGCATAAGAGCTAATCCGAGATCTTAAAATGTTCGGCTCTAAACAGAGAACCGTATTTTAGTAATCCATCTTAAGCCAATATGGGACTGTCATTGTATAGGATAGCTGTCAAATTCAGCTGACTATTTTTGACAAAACAGAGAGCCGTATTTTGCTTGTAGGTGGCAGTAATCCAGCTTACGCCATAGTGTGACTGTCATGTGCTGTTTTTTTGACTTTTGAGATTACAAACTGACATAAAACAGTGCTACCGGATTTACTTACTTCGAGGAGTACTTATAAACGTGTATTTAAATATAGAACGCAATGGGAAATATTGTTTTTGTGACGGAATTTCTAAGCAGTTGGTAGTCAGTTAACTGACTCAATAGGTCTGTACCCTTACTTTTGTAGTAAAAATGGAAAAGACTGTCAAAATGACAGTGGAGGAGATGAGTTCTCTCTCAAAGAGGGAAACTTACGCAAAAGTTAAGGAACGCTTTTGTAGTAAGCTGTGAAAAGTGGCAGATAGTTCACCCACCAAAATGCCAAATAGAACAACAAATTCAAATCAGCTGTCAATTTTCAGGCGACTGATAGTTGTTTCAATTCTTACGCAAAGAAATTTGTTGAGTTAAAACAAGGAAGAGGGGAAATATCTTGCTCTCTCGAAGCCGCTCCCTTTTACGAATTTTTCGAGTTGAGGAACGAAAGTTGAGTAAAATGCGTTAAAATTCGTAAAATTCCAAAGTAAAGGAACATATCCTATATTTATAAGAAGCAAGAGCAAGCGTCAGATGCAGTAATTGTCAGACCAATTTGTACTGGAATAACTTGCAATAGAAAAGGGAAAAGAAAAGTCTACAAAAGCGCCCTCTATGGGAATAATGATTGATTGAAATAGTTGATTTAAATTGTACTGGAATGACCTGAAAAACACAATGAAAATTACGCACACTATAAATCAGTTTTTATATTCAGAATGATATAAAATTCGTATTGCTAAAAAAATTTTGATACATAAAAGAAAACAAAAAAAGTAATAGAATGTAAAATAACCACTGCCATTGGGGGTGGCATGAGAATACATTATCATGAATGGATTAATGTTGTTCAAATTAAATCTCAAGGAGCCTTACACTAATAAATTGTACCGCCTGTCAAAAAGAGGTACAAACATACGTTTAGACCTGTCTGTCATTGCAGCAAAATTATACACCCCTCAGCAAACCAGTTTGCAATAATGTAAATTTTCAAATACAACTCTGCATTTCAAAAGTTGTTTTCTTATTCTTTATTTCGGGTTTTTTAGTCTTTTAAAAAAATTATCTCTCCATATATATCAAAAAAAAAAAACCTCCACCACATCTTGGCTAATAAATAATTCGCTAGACCGCACGCTTAATTAGAAGCTGCAAACACTTTACACTTAAAATGCAATAAAAAAAAAGCCCAAAACAAGTTTATTAGGCATCGCGCTCAGCCACGCCAATTTATGCCGAATGTAGTTGTGGGTTGTGTGCTTCGTTACGCACAATTCTGTCTGCACTCATTTAAGTGAGACTTTGGCGAAACGGACACACACCGCTTTTCAATAGATTTCCAGCAAATCTTTGTGTCGCTGCCGAGGCGATTGTTATCGGACATCAAACGATTTATATGTGTCAAAGTTTGACAAATTGCCGATAGAATAGTATGACAGTTGCTATATACAAAAGGGACATTTACTGATTTCTATTTGTGTGCATTGTACATCCTCTCCAAGTCAGTGATTATGACACAAAGAATTTGACGTTTGAAGGTTTGCTTTATTTTTCAAACTGAAAGGTATATAATTGACAGCTCCCGCTATTGGTGCGCGTTTTGTGAATGGACGTCTGGCATTCGTTGTCTTGTTTGTCTGCGCCCTCTTTTGGGAATCGAATTGGGTGGAGTGTGAGCATGTTATACAATGGACACTTGGACATATATTTACTCAGCTGTCAGGCGTTGTGTGTTGTTATTCTTTTGCGCAGGCATTTCACACAACAACTCTTCGATTCAAGGCTCCTAACGAGCTGGTTTCGAGAGCCAGTTGACACGACAGTTTTGTCAATGAAGGAGTGTGCGAAAAAAAAACCCACAGAAAAACACACGCACAATGCAGATATATGTATGACATTTAAGTGCGTTTGATGACCTAATTTTCTAATGGTTATCGGCTAATCGAATTATTGAAAGTCAATTGTAAATGGATTTTATGGTATCGCAGTTATTCGAATCGCGTATTTGGTGCAGTTTTAATTAATTGCGTGGTAATTGGATGAATGAGTAATGCGCAAGTGCGGGGCATCGGAATGTCAAAACTTGGAAAAGTTAAACATTTATGGACAAGAAAGAATGACGGATTTCTTCAAGAGCTTTTCTTTGTTAAAAATACAATCTAATTCCGAATACAATAACACGTCCAGTCCTTCGTGAGACTGATTGAATGACAGTTGGGCAATCAGCAACAGATGGGGTTAGTAGTAACATTTGACTCAACTTAAGCGGATTTTGACTATTAAGCGATAGGACAATCCCGACTTAGTTATTTGTGAATCATTTGACCCAACTCAAGCGGATTTTGACTAATAAGCGATAGGACAACACCGACTTAGGCTTATGTCAAAAACGGCCAAAGATCAACTGTCAAACGCATCAACTTAACGTGCAGTTTTGGCAACTCGCTGATTTTAAAATTCTATATTTTAAGACGGGCTTAAGACGTAGAAAACTGGTAAAAAAACGTAGGGAGCATGCAAATGTCTGCCCAATAGGTGGCGCTGTTTCTTTTTCGCCGATTTTGTCCACCTCTTTCAAGCAAATGAACTCCCGGTTGTATAAAGACCTCATTAGAAACGATCATGCCAGCCAGATCTTAAAATTAAAATTGCGATTAAATCAATGGGTCCAACAACTTTACACTTTTTAGGCTTTGAATAAATCGAATATCCTTCTATCCTACACTCTCCAAAGAGATTGACAGAAAACAAGGTAAACAGCGTCTTAAAACACATCCCCAACAAATGGTGAGGCTGTTCGTTTCCCACAAAATGTCAGCGTCCGACATAAACTAGTCCAATTTGTAATCGAAAACGCATGCCCACTTGCAAAAATGTTTCTGCTGGCAAACAAAATGTTTGCTTTGTTTACATTTCCGCAACAAACAACCTACACACAACACCTGAAAAGTGTCGTCGCTGACAGTTGGCAAGGCGTACTAAAAGAGATGATTGTGGTGAGTATCTCGCACCAAGTCTATCCACTCATGGCACGCGCTGCATAGGTACATAGTATCCCGTCGACCATTCATTCCATTAATTTATGCAATTTACGAAAAATACACGCAAATTCAGCTCGTTGTCGATATGTCTATCCAATGCGAGACATTTCAAACGAATGAATATTTTTTTCCAATACCAGAGTGCTTTTGCTGGTTCGCGTATTCACGTATTGACGTAAGCGAATTTCAATAGAACCACTGCACTGCAGGCCCCCTGCGCCTGCACACTCCTTTCATGATCATCCGTCAGCAGAAAAACTCAATGTGGAGCACCTATGGTCGTGTGTGGTGGCCCAAATGACCGACCCAATCCTCCGACTCCACCGCCAACGATCGAACTAGTTTTTCGCATGCCGAGTGCTCTTTTTCTGATCTGTCTGCAGATTTGCGCGCCCCAAACTTTGTCTATAATGGCAGTTTGTTTTCGTTGCTCTTTCTTCGTTTTTTCCCCCCCCTTTTTATTGTGGATGACCGACATTTATGACAGTTTTCTTCGGTCTCTTTATGCGCATAGTTCTACTTTTACTTTGGTGATCCTTTTAAATGTTAACGACGTCGTCTTGTCCCACTTTACACACACACACACTGGTAGTAGTAATTTTATTACATCAAATGAAATTCAAAACTCGCTCAGGTTAACAAAAAAAAAAAAAACAGTGGCACCCGACAAGCAAATATAAAAAAAAAAAAAAAACGTTACATAACCTCAAAGTTGTATGGTAGACCTAGTTCTGCAAGGCGTTGTTGCTTTCATTCCGACGACGGCGACGACGAAAAGTCTCCCTCCTTCGGCGCACCCTCGGCCAAACCGCTGACTCGATGTGGCCTGGTATTCTGCAGGCGAGACCGCAACAGCTCCCTGCGCAAAAAATGGCTCTCGGTTTGCACGGTGTCGATTAACTGGGGGGGGAAAAAAAAAACCAAAGAAAGTGGCAGATGATACATCGATTGAAGATCAATGTGGTATTGATTAATGTGATCCTCTAAATGGAATAGTGGTTAGCGATATAAGTACTCACACTCTGGGTGAGGACTGACCGCTCGATGGCTTCGGCATCGGGTAGACCGTCGCCACCGCATTCGTCGCACGGCGACGAACAGGCTGATGATCTGCTATGGCGATCGTGCCGATGATCATCATTTCTCCCATGGCGATAGTGGTCGATGATCGCATCCTTCTTGAACTTGCTCAGCTCGTTTTTCAGCCTCTCGTTTTCCATTTCAAGATAGTCGACCTACAATAACGTGTAATGGAGAGATGTTGATCAATTGGCCGGAATGTGGCGGAAGTGCGCGCATACGATCCACTTACACTTTCCAATTCAAATTCAAGTTCATCGATTATGTCAAAGGCTTCGTCGAGTGATTGCTGTAGGGTGGCGATTTTGGTTGCTGCATCGATCTCGTCTTGGTGTTGTTGTTTGTCGACAGGGAGCACTGTAAGAGGTAGTCATTTTGATTGATCGTGTTGTGTTGATGATGGGGGTAGCTTGATGATTTTATGGTTTCAACGATAAGGTGCGTAAACATGCAACAAAGCCACCGCCGTCTTTCATCTTTGGCGATATGCTGTGATGGCGAAGGCGTTTTATGGCTTTTGAGTGAGACAACATACCTTTTGGCAGGATAGTTGGATATCGAGCTTAGTGGGGGCATTTATGAACATTTTAGTGGGCGACTGGCGGTCTTTGAACACGTGAACTCACAATGAACTGACAAGTTGATCTATAGGTCTGTTTGAGTAAAACAAACAGTTTGAGTAAAACAGAGTAGATAGATACCAGTGGCGTCTCGTCAGGGTGTGCAAGGGGTGCATTGAGCACCGTGATCTAACGTAAAAGAAATCCCTCCGCAAACACTGCGTAATAATAATAGCACACACAAATATGCACCCTACACCATATTATTCCTATTTATCCTTCCTAATTTGTCCTTCAAAATTCCTTCATCGTTGAGAAACAAACAAAATAAACTCGCACGAAATCTCGCTGTGTTGATTTCATCAAATAAATTCATCCAACCTCAAACTACCTAACCTACAAGATCTCCCCAGTATTCATCCCCATCAACATTTGTCATCCGAACGCATACCTACATAAAATCGCTTTACTTTGATGAACTTGTGGCAAACTCGTGCGACGCTTTTCTGTGCACGGGCTGTATTTTTTTCTTTTGTATTAGTTCTGTTTTTTTCCATAAAGCGTCATAAGTCAAATATACAATGCTTGGCATTGACATCGACACTCGTGCGAAAAAAACAGTGAACGACAGCTGCGAACTGCGATGCTGTTTTGTTTTGATTAGGAAAATGATGGATGAAAAAACTTTGCTATTCGTTTAGGTATTATTTTTCAATTGGTTACAGTTTTGTGCGGTGTTTTTTTGTTTTTAAATTTAATTTTGAAGAAAATAATATATTAATAGCATCAGAACAATAAGTCAGTGAAAACTATTGTCACAATTGCAATTAAATGATATTTTTTAAAAAAATATATAATTTACAAGAATTGCACACTGCACACCCATCTAAATAAATCACGCGACGCCACTGGTAGATACCTATGTGCATAACCTTAAGCATCCCACAGACAGGCGCGGGATATATTTAAAGTTTGCTTTGCGAACACAATATATAAATAAATAAAAATATTTGAGCACAACAGGTCCATGGGACCCTAGGCCTAGCTTCTCACAACCATTCGTTTTGTGTGGGATTTCGATTTTTGGGACGAAAGGAAGGGATCTACAATTTTACGCCGAGTCCAAACGGCTATGAGAAGCTTATTCATGACAGTTCTACTCTCGGATGTTTGTCAGACGTTTGCGAGAGGTGGCGCAGCGGAAAAAACCTTAAGATGCAGGGGACTCCTCGCTTATAAGTCCAACACACTAACTCCAAGCCACTGCTCTGTATGATTTTTTATAGAAATAAATATCCAAATACATAATATAAGCTATAAAAATGTCCTCCTACCCTTTTCCAATGCAGACTTCTTCACCAACCCGGGCAGCAACTTCTGCTGGCTAAACACTTCCTCCAGAGACTTGCAACGCTTCGCCTTTTCCAAATACGCACTATGCAGATTATTGTACTTAGCTTTCAATCTCTCCAGATTCTCATACATCTTATCCCGCTCATCTTCCACTGCAAACAGTTTAAGGCGACTCTCAACATTGACAGTTGATGTTGATCGATGCTCATAGGTCAGGCGATTTAGTTTGTGACGCATTAGCGAATTCTCTTCATTCAATCGGGCATTTTGTGCATTAACTGAAAATGTTTGCAACGTTTGTTTGCGCATTTTAAAACAATAAACCAATAACAATTTACGAACCCACTTCCAGTTGAATTTTCAACGATTTGACGGCGTCACTTTCTGCACGGTAATTTAAATATTCACCCATTGTTATGTTTATTTGTGTCGACAATGTAAGAAGTAGGAGTGAAGTTTTGTCCGCATTTTTGTTATCAATTTTTTGATTCAATCGACGAATCGATAAGGCCAATAAAATTCATTCTATGACTGTTGGGGGAGATAAGGCGAGCGCCATCTTTGCGATTTTTATTATTGCTGCTCGAGTTTGGTATAAGCGCAGACACAAACGTGTGCTTCGCATGTGGTTGCGATATTTGAATGAGGTGTTGTTGAAAAATGTTGTAGAAAAATCGTTGCAGTTTGAAGGGGTTGGTAAAATTTGCTCACATTGATGGTGGATTTTTTCTGATTTCATTTCGTTTTTTAGATCATTTATTAATACATTTTTCAATGAGCAGTAACGTTTCTCTAAATTTATAGTAAACAAATTCAAATACACCTTTACTTTGATCGGGAAGCTAATCTTGTATGGTGGCCGGGGCAGGCGGTATCCAAAGCCACCAATCTTAAAATTATGACCAAATTCCAGAGAATGGTTGGCACAACGGGGGCAATGAGAGCCAATCCCACACCGGGGTTGGAGTCTTTACTAAATCTGAAGCTCCTAAAGACCTTTTCGTACAGAAATCTGCTGCAAACAGCGCCCACCAGTTAAATAAGAGATCTGGAAATACAGCCTGACGGGCCATACTTTTAATTTAATTTAATATTTGCTTAATACAAGCGTAAAAAAAAACCTTAAACAATCTAGTTAACATAAGACTGGTAAAAAAATTTAAATTAAATAAATAATAACTTAAACAAAAAGACAATTTGAACAAAGTTATGGTTATTGAGGGAATGGGATAATCAGAGTTAAATTATTTTGTGGAAGGTATGTTTTAAAGTTTTAAAGGAAACA
The DNA here is from genome assembly GCA_936431705.1 of Cheilosia pagana. Classification (NCBI taxonomy): domain Eukaryota; kingdom Metazoa; phylum Arthropoda; class Insecta; order Diptera; family Syrphidae; genus Cheilosia; species Cheilosia pagana. The sequence continues at coordinate 3,863,607 of OW386169.1, forward strand.
TGTTTGCTTTCCTAAGCATTCTTGTTAAAGGCTCGTGCTGGGTATAGTCGGTACAGTGATGGGGAAGGCGAAATAAGGGCATTGAACTTAAACGACGAGGATTAGTGTTCAAAGATATCTGATGCAGCAGATGAGAGCAATCTATGTTCCCAGATAGTAACTGATGAACAAAAACTATATCAGCGATATCACGACGAGTCATAAGAGGTTGTAAATTGAGCGGCTTTAGGCGATTTTCGTAGGGAGGTAAATTGTGAGGATCACCCAATCTAGCCCACGTAAAGCAAAACGAATGAATCTACGCTGAACGACTTCGATTCTAGGAATATGTATTTGATCTGAGTAAATCTCAAGGTGAGAGAGTAAAATGACAAGTACTACATCATTAATTGTCAAGTTAAAGATCAAAGGTCCGAGATGACTGCCTTGGGGTACACCAGAAGACGCAATGACTGGTTAAGAGACGGAGAACCTAAAGGGGCTATTATATTTGCGATCTTCTAAAAAAGATTTTATCCATGAAGTAAACCGCGGTGGAAAACCGATAGCTTTTAGTTTGAAAAGGATGACTTTGTGAGAGATTTTGTCGAACGCCACAACATCAACTTTCTTACCATTTTCCATGGCACATAATGTGTTTGAGACAAAATGCGTAAGGTTTGTGGTTGTTTCCATGAAGACTTCAAAGGACCTTTTGTCACTTATTTCAGTTGGGAGGAATGGCAGATCGATTCAAGATGAAAGTCGGTGTAAGAGCGGCATTCGACTCTGAAATACTTGGACAATCCAGTTCAATCAGACCTTTTGACTACAGCAGCTGAGGTTCTAGCACTGATTACAGCTGCGAAAACAGGTCGCAATGATGGCAATACCTGATATTTCTTTTTTCATTGACAGCCAAGTGGTAACAAAAGCGATTTGAGTGTTTTAAGTCGCTGTCGCGAAGAGCTACAAGTTCTTTGCGCTCAGCACAATGTAAGAAACTGATGGGTCCCTGGACATAGAGGCAATGTAAAAGCTGATGAGCTGGAAAGAAAGGGTTCTTCACTTAAAACTTCACCGAAATCGCAGTATTGACTTCTTAAGGTAACATGAGACAGGCATTTAAGGAGAAAGTACTGGCAGCGAGAGATGATGGATGGAACTCAATTCCTGTGTGACAAACAGAAGACAAATAGAATGCTACAAATGAGCAAACTAAGAAGATCTCTCCGACAAGTCCATAAAAGAATTTTGCATAAATTTCTAACAGCTTCGGGATGGCTTGACAGCACGGGCTTATAAGGTTCCATAGTGCGTGGGGGTTAGGATACTAAAAAGGTTGTTTCACATAAATAGCTTATTTTACATAAAATTCTTAATCTCAACTTGGACTTAAATAATCATTAAAACGCACGTCACATATGTCGTGTAAGATTACCAATAAAACGCGTTCAAAAAATACCATAAAAACTAAAGAAAAACGCATCCTAAAATCCTTTCAAAAACAGCTTCGAACATTGTGTAAATCGCCTTGAAAAATATTTAAAAAAAAAGCGCCAAAAAAACACCGCAAAATGAATTTTAAAATGTCCAGTTAAGGTCTCCAGCAGTTCCCAATTAAAAACATCAAAAACACGCCCTGAAAAACGAGTCAAAAGCACTCAAAACCATGTTCCAAAACCGCTTTAAAATGCCCCAAAGAACGCGAAAGAAACCACCCAGAGATAACCAATAAAACGCGTTAAAAAACACTAAAAACCCCAGAAAATCGCATCGTAAGGCCTTTTAAAAACCACTTCGAACATCGTTTAAAAAAACGCCTAGAGAAACATTTAAAAAAAAGCGCCAAAAATGATATTTAAAATGTCCAGTAAACCCCTCCAACAGCTCCCAAAAAAACACATCAAAAAACGCCTCGAAAAATGCGTCAAAATATGTAAGTTTGACAACAATTACTACGAAATGTAGGCATAGGTAGCTCAATTTCCGGTTAGATACTTTTCTTATAAAGAAAGAACAACAACCTCGCATTGACATTTCAATTGCTAATTTGTTTTGTTTACAACTATAGCCAATAAATCAAAACAAAGAAAGCCGCTCCGCTCAAGGAAAACATTCATTTTAGTTAAAAGCAGTTTCGTTTGACTCCCCCCCATCCTTTCAAATGAAGATATACCCATAAGCATGAAACTACTCTTCTTCGCTCTTCCCTGAAATTGAATGCAATTGAATACCTAAACTGTTATTATACGGATGCTTCTTTGCGAAGCGCTCGCCCATTGAATTTTGTCCATTTCCTCAAGTGAAGCACACCTTTACTTCCTCCAGCGTTGTTGTCGTCGTCGGTTGTCGTTGTTGTCCTTGTTTTCGTTGCTGTCGTCCCTCAACAATCGACCAACGAAACTTTTCCCTCATTTTCTTTGTGCAGAAACATCCCGTTTCTTGTTCGTTTTTGTTGTCTTATTGGGAACTGCTGTTTTCAGTGGGAAAACAATTTCAAAATAACGTACTTCGATGAATTGCTCAACTATCCGTGTATCTACAACCGCCTTCTTCAATTTGAAGTTTGAAATTTGTTTCCTCCCAAAAAAAGGAAACAAAAAAAAGAAAATACTCCCGCGTCCGCACCGCACCTGCGGAAGACCTAATCACATATTCTTTTTACGCTCGCGCAACAAAGTGAAAGCACGCAAAACATTTAAATCACACGAGACAAGCAAAGCGGATGACTGCAGCGCGCAACACCGCACCGGCACACCGGTCTGGTGGAAAAGTGCGAAAAGGTTATACCGTGAGAGATTAACACGAACACTCAGTCGCCTGGAAATGTGCTGCCTCCTGTGGAGGTGTTATGAGGATTCCATCCAAAAAAGGATAAACTCATACTAGCCGCAATGTGTATGGCCTGGTGGATACTGGCTTTAGCTCGTATCTTTCCGGTGCGGAGCTTGCACGTTTTGGGGTGGAGAGAATTCCCCAAACGCGGTAAAAGTGAGTTAATTTTTTAAGTAATTACATATCCAAGGATGCACATAGAGATATCCCGAAACGTACACTAAAATGGTGGGTGGGAAATCCTTTTTCTGCACATAGCCGCACGATGAACACTGAGGGGCGGTTTGTATTCCTTGTGGTGCCTGATAGCGGGTACCGTGGGTATATTTGACAATAAACAGTGTGTCGTCCTTATTTATATCCTTTTTTTCACACTTTCCACGGCCAGAGAGACATCGGGCGGTTTTTTTTTCCCGGCTTGAGACTTTGCACCTTATGTGTTTGCCTTTGGAGTGCATTGCATATGTGTAAAGGTACTTACTGCAGCGGGCTGGAAATGTTCGCGATTTTATTAGCACGTTGCATTGTGTGGGATACTCAGGAGACAGAGAGAGAGAAGGTGGTTTTTGGAGCAGCCTGGAGGTTGCAATGTGCGCTGGGAAAAGTAGGAAAAGTTATGAGTCGGAGTTTGTTTTACTGGGGATATTTTTTTCAGCAACTCCTTTCTCTGGTAATGTAGCACAAAACAAGGATACAACGTTTGTAAATTAAAAACGGAAACGGAAGAGCTCCCCTGGATGTAATCTTTGTTTTTGGTCTACGGAATTAGCGCATTTTAGCAGTTCAAAGAATATGTAGTTGCAAAACAATGCGGGGAACTTCAAAACTGAATCAATAAGCTATTCAAATGAGTATCAAGGTTGACACGGAATGAAGTCAGTCGAATCCGCTTTCAAAATGGCTTTGTATGTTTTAAATTTCGGAAATGTGAAGGAGAAATCACCGATCCCTGTTGCAGGAGTTCAAACTTCAAAGAACTGTTTTTTTTTTATTTATTTATGCCATCTGCGCGTCCTACCAGTCGAATAAAATTTATTTTAGACGAGCAGTTGCGTTGTTTCTACTTCGTTTTCAGTCCGGAAAGGGGTTCATATATTTCCTGCTGTTTTAATGTCTCTTAAATTCAAATTTAGAACGAAAGTGACGATTACCACTGATCGCCACTGATTGCCACCACTGGATACACCGATACCAACCAACGATGTGTCTCCACTCAACCGTGCCCAGAACCACTGACCGCTACAAAGGGAAACCAACAGCAGCCGAAACAACAACAACGTAAAGAGTTTTCCAATAAGAACTGTTATTTTGATATTCAAAGAAAAATGCAATTTTTTGAGATAAATGAACGGATATTTATTTCATAATAAAGAGAAAGGTATGCCGTTAATAATGAAAAACAATATCAGTCAAATGGCCACCACGACCACGCTTACAGGACCATATCCTTTTCATGATATTTTCCATAACAAAATCACAAAGTGGCTGCCCCATGTCCTCGATAGACTCACGAATTCCATCTTTGAGGTCTTGAATCGACGCTGAGCTGTTGGCGTAGATCTTATCTTTCACGTGGCCCCAAAGGAAGAAGTCGCAAGGTGTTAAATCACAAGATCTCGGTGGCCAATTGTGATCACCTCTTCGAGAGATAACACGGTCCGGAAACTTTTCCCGTAAAAGATCAATGGTTTCGTTGCTGGTGTGGCACGTAGCGCCGTCTTGTTGAAAGTAAACGTTGTCCAGATCAATACCATCCAACACCGGCCATAAAAAATCATTAATCATGCCCAATTCCAAAGAACGACGAGGAATGGACAAACCTGGGTTTTCTTCAACATTTTGGGCTACAGCAGCAATATTCTCAGTTTTTCTTGAGCGACGTTCACGGGTTTTATTCTTCACATCACTAACTTGTCCCAACAGTTCGAATTTTTCCACCAATTTCTGTATTACCGACAAGGTGCTTCACGACGACCCAAAAATGCTTTAGTTTTGCGAACTGTGACTGCAAAATGTTCACCATTTTTGTAGTGAATTTTTATAATGCGTCGTTGAAGCGTGTATCCTTCCATTTTTAGTAATGGCGTAGTTTCTACTTGTCAAATGTCAAAAAATAACAGCTTCAAAAGTGACTGGGCTATTCAAAATAACAGATTTTTCATAACGCGTACAAGTCACACTCACTACTCGTCGCGAAAACCAGGAGTACCTACCCGTGGGCAAAATTGAATCGGGAGGATAGTACACTCAACGCCTGGTCCAATACAATTGATGCTGACCTTGTTCTCTAGAGACTTGCACGATTCTCTATATATAGGAATCTGGTATTGTGACCATTCCGATCCATTCCGCATTCTTTCCATTCCTCTGCGGGTTTGTATGGTGACCATTTCGATCAACCACAGTCTCCAGCAATCCACCGTAGTTAGAAAGTACGTATGAATTGTTTGTTAAGATCGAATAAGTAGTTTTAAGATTATAAAATCCAAGTTGTTAAGGAATAGTAATAATAAGAAAAAGTGTACAACGCTCCAAAGTTTGTGTTTCTTAAGGGGTAACCCTGGACCCGACGACTAAAACGTAAAAGACCCCGGCCGGAGATAAAGGAATGAAAAGTCCCAAAAAAGTGTTGTTGCCGCTAATCTCTAAAACCTATGAACGGATTTCAATGCGGTTTTCACTGTTATGATGCGAATTTGTTTGCGAAGGTTTATGCGTACTCAAAATTATTCCATCACTTAAAGGAGCTGAGAATCAAATGTCTAAATTCTCATTTCAAGCTTCTAACAACATATTGGGCTTAGGTCCAATAAAAAAGGGTTATTCTTATTTCATTTAAGATATTTAACATCTCTCTGTGTGGTCCTAAAGCCGAGCAATGTTCAAAATAAGTCACCAAAATTTCCACAATCAAAAAAGCAAAAAAGCGTTCAAAACGCCACCGCATGTCTAAACAAATCACATTGAAAAAATAGGCGGGCTAGGAAAATGTTGAGTGACACTTCCCACAAAAAAATTATTTGAAATACCATATCTTGACTTTTATGACAGCTTCAGTTTTGAAGCATTGAAAATGTTCTGCTGGAAACCTTCTATCCAATAATCTGACAGTAATGAAAAAAGGAAGTTGCACCATTCGCGGGTATAGCTAGATTCAAATAAAGCAGAGTCGTCCGCACTAGAGAAAATAAATTTAAAATGTGCTTTCAATTACATAATTCCAACTGAAAACTCATTGAACTTTCATAATAGATGTCACACATGCTCGCCTCCCCTCCAAAGAAAAATGACTTCCAAATCGCCTCCGCTCTGCCTCCAGACATCCCTGCCCTCGCCACCAGCGCAGCGCCCATCTTGTTAACAATTCTAATTGATTCATATTACAATTCAAATTCTAATGATTCTCCGTATGCAAATTTGCGTTTAAAGAAAAACACAGCCAACTCTTCGACAATGCGAAAAAGTTTGCACGCCTCTTGCTCTCTGCGACGCGATGATAAACGATGATATATCACCGCAAGCGTATAACAATGAACTGCTCTCCTCTGCACGAATTCCATTCACTTTTTGTCCGCATCTCTATATATGTATGCATTTGCGAGCAGTTTACAGCATCATAGCGCTCTATACGCTTGCAGACAAATAGGTAAGTTATGGTCATAAATTTCCATCTCCTTAGGACCGAAATGAAAGAGGCGACTACTTCAACTATTCCCGAAATCAATTGAAGAATTAAGGCTATTAGATGGGACTGCGGTGAAAGTTGTAGGCAAAGTTTCACCTACCGCCCAAGCATACAAAATAATACATCTCTTGTTGACCCTCCGATGAAAAGGAGGCGCAAGCCTTTAGGGAAAGTCTTTAAGTCCCCATAAATGGGGGGGGCGATTGCAGTATAAAGATTCATGTTTGGGTAAAGTTTGTGTGCTGCCACAGAGTCATTTGTCCTTAGGCGTACTTGGTGCAAGGCTGGAGGCCGTATTGACAAATATTGCAGCAAACGTTATACCAATATTTTACAATTACGTATTTATACTCGAAAACACGCACAGTTGGTTGTGTGGGTGCGCAGAGGCAGGGACACTTTGATTGAATGAATTTTATAGTTGGTGATAGTTTTCCTTGGGCGAAGGCGATTTTCATTAAAAGCAATTGAAAGGGAAAAGGACATGGACATGGACATTGGACACGGACTCAGATAGCTTCGAAAGTGTATTTGTTTTCGATTTATTTCAAACGCAAACACTGATGGTAGATGTTCCATCTGTCTGTCGTTTAAGTTGTGAGGTTAGTTTTGGTCAAGTTTTGAGGTTACGCATATCTGTCTCTGTGGGTTAACAGGATCGTTTTGTGTGTAAAAGATTTCCAAAGAAAGTCCTATTGGGAAAAGTTTATTTCGATTGATTTTAAATGAGGGAAATTCCTTGCGGTATCGCATTTTTTTTTTGTGGATACTTGTGTAGTGTGCAGATGTTTAAGGGCTTGTTTTTATTTCTGTATTAAAATTGAGAGAACGTGCTTTAATGGATTGGCAAGTTTGACCTAGATCGTGATGTTGTGCTTAATGATTTTTAAAGGGGTTTGAATTGAGGACAATTTTGAACGATGGGTTTAGGAAAATAAAATTTTGAGCCCAATATTGGTTGAATATGTTGCTGATATTGATTGCTGAATAAGGTTTTGTCTCATTTTAAGTCATCTAGAAAATAACAGCATTTGCATCTGAATAACCCTCAAAAATCGGCACTCAAAACTTAAGACCTGTTTCGATTTACAATTTTCTAAAAGTCACACAAAAAATTATACCAGTTTATCACGAAATGTCACTTTAAATTGTTTTATTGAGTGTGTGGGGACGTTCAAGTATCTTGTTTAGTAAGTCTGACAGCTGACAGACTTGATGTATTTCAGTTTTGATTGGCCTAGATCGGTCACATGGGCAGCTGTGTCAATTGACGTTTATGGAGGGGTAGCCGACGAATCAAATCAAGAAATTCGTGAATGAGTACCAAGTTGACAGTTCGCATAATGTGACTGATGTAGGAAAAGTGACGTTTCCGGCCCATTTTTGCATTCAGGTTAAATCTTTTCCAGACCAATCTACCTGACTTTAGACAATTTAATTTTTAAATGTTTTACTTTGCTATTCAATAAAGCCGCCATGTTGTTTTAGTTGTCAAAACGGCTAAACTTAAAGCTCAATTGTCGCGTCCATTGCGTCGGCGAATACGTCAACGGAAGAGTTCTATATTCGTTGCACAAAATATTGTCCGCAGAATAATTCTACAGAGAGAAGGTTGTCTGACAGAACTGTCATCGGAGTTGCAAAGTTTTCACCAAATGAATGTGCAACGATGACAGTTCCTCTCATTCTCAATATTTCAAACAAATGAATGTTGTTTGTCTCAGTTTGTGAAAATGTCAACGGATTTATCGGGCACAAAAGTAAACTAAAGCGTCGTCTGACGTCTTCTTTCCATCTGTCAGTTGAATATGTTGACGCAACGGACACGACGGACAACATTAGTATTTTTTTACTTCTTTACACCTAAAAATTAAACCCAACTTAAATGCGAATATCGTACCCTGTAATGACACTTGATTCTTTATGATTTTGCGTTGACGCAAGAACTTATACTTTGGCGAACTACTCCAGTTCTAAGGGGCTCAAACTCTTCAGTGGTTAAAAACCATAGACACTAATCGAAGTACTAATTTATATTGACAGACCAGTGTCGGGGGAATTTTTTTCTAAAAAGTCCCATAAATAAAGACAAAAATTCCCTTTTTTCCTTAAAAAAAATCACACGTCCACATCAGATCTGCGTGGGCTAAATTAAAAGAAAAAAAAGGAAAACTCCCGCAATTTGCATTTTACCAATTGAAGGACTTTAAGGAGCGCAAAGAAAAAAAAAATCCAATCGAAACCACCCCCTTATAAATGCGGTCCATTTCTGCCTCGTATATCGTGACTGAAATGCATCGATTTAAACCGACCAGACATCGGTCGGAAGAGCAGAAGATACATGCCCTCTGTTCAACCGCCTCAAGCACACCATCAGAGACCAAAAGACCAAAGGGTTTCAGTTCGCGCCAACGAAACGACATCGACGACCACACGAAAAATCTCTTTTTCGACTGAGCGCAAATTTATTACACTGTAAATTAAGGACACCCGTCGCACTGCACTGCACACATTTTGGCCTACCTTGCATTTTTGCGCGCCGCTCCTATCGGGGTAGAGTATAAGGAACGGACGGAACTCTATTTGCCAATACAACCTCTGTACTCGCTGGGCGAGTGTATTACGGAACGGAGTTCAATAAGCTTTGCGAAAAATAGTAAAATGCGTCTGCAAGCGCCCTTCCGATATGTCAGTTGCCAATTTCGAGGTTAGGCACGGAGGAAGGTAGCCAAGGACATTCGTTGTGATTAGGATGGAGATTCGTGGACCGGCACTTCCGTCGTTAGCTTATGGAAATGCGATGATGATTGCCCGATGCCCGCTCACATGCACACGCATGGCTAATAACTTTAGCAATTGAAGGGAAATTGATGCGAGGAGGGAGTGCGCTGGGGGGAATTAACTCACAACAGGTAGTCAGGCGTCATAAATTCCATTCAGCAAATGATAACATCTTGTTCTTAATTTAGCGCACAAATCTTCTTGGTCCTATACACCTGGCTTTCAGCCTATACATATGCAGTGCGAGGGCCATTTAGTAATCCTTCCATTTTTGGACACTTAGACACCCTCCGGTGAATCCTGTACATCCTTTGACCTATCGCCCTGGTTCGCCCGTATCACTTAAGAAAGTACGTACGATGTGTGTCCTGTGTGGCACACAGATGTGTGTAATATTTATATCCTTCTCACAAGTTTCTGGAATTTGTCCAAAAATATTTTGTCGAGATTGGGGAGGAAGGATCAAATTTGATAATTGCTTCCCAACTCCGGTATGTGTGATGGGGTAGCGCTATGTGTGTAACATTAAGAGACATGTGGTATAGTGGTTTATCATTGGTCTTACATTTCACTCAGAACGATGAGTGAAGAGAGGAGTGCTTGCGCGCGCAAACTCACCACAGGGGGGGCACTTGCAGACGGAGAGTCAGTTAAGAGCTACGCGGGGCTTAAGCCCACGTGGCGAGGATTATGTGAAGAGAAAGCGGATTTTGAGTGAAAAATGTGCTGTGGAAAATTGAAGCTTTGACTCACTCACCTACACCCAGTGAGATGGCCTTAGATTGACATGAACTTAGATGCCTTTTGGATGTCCTCCCGATTTTTAATGAACTTAGCGGACCATTTTCTCAAATATTTTTGAATGCATCTTCAAAGCTACGTAAGAAATAAATTTCTGTCATCAAACTAAAAATTCCAAACGAATCGACAGTCAGCTTAAGCTGGATTACGTCAAAAAAATTAAATCATAGTATAATCTTGCAACTCCTTGTGATTTAATGGCCTCGGTCTTGCTGGGAAATCACTTCGGTACATGTGTACAAATGTCAACCCAATTTGACATGCCCGTCACGGAAACAAGTGAAACTGACAGCAAGTCTATAAATATAAAAGTCAGACCCAAATATTCCAAATGTCCACTTTCCGCGCTACCCCAAAAAAAAATCGCTTCAATAAAAAAAAAAATACAAACTTTTGGCATCAAACAAAAAATTCCAAACGAGTCGACAGTCGGCTTAAGCTGGATTACGTCAAAAAAATTAAATCACAGTATAAGGTTGCAACTTCTTGCGATTTAGTGGCCTCGGTCTTGCTGGGAAATCACTTCGGTACATGTGTACAAATGTCAACCCAATTTGACATGCCCGTCACGGAAACAAGAAAAAGTGACAGCAAGTCTATAAATATAAAAGTCAGACCCAAATATTCCAAATGTCCACTTTCCGCGCTACCCCCCAAAAAAAAAACTTATTGCTTCAATGAAAAAAAAAATGAAGTCTAGCAACTGTCAGTGGAACATCCATCTTCCGGGAAGCACATGCCCTTTTAAGAACTCTAATTCCCAAGAAGTCGTTTAATTATTACGACTTTCGAATGGAATTTCATTTGAGTCGACCTTTTTCATTCAAATTACACATCCTACTGTGGAAAATCGTGTCATCGGCCGCCCTGCTACATCTTTTTAGGAAATGTTGTCTCCCGAATGAGTTGAGAAGAAATAGGGACATCCTCCATTCCGCCCACCCGCACACAGTGTGTCTCTGTGTATGTGTTGAACACGATGTTCCCATCAGAGGGTGTTGTAATGACGATCGTAAATCTGTTTTATGAACAAAAGAGGACATAAAAAGGAAAACGACGAATCAAAGGTGATACACACATCGGAAGGGGGGTTCGCCGTGATGTGCGCATATGGGGGAGGTAAGCAGGATATATTACCTATATGATGGAGATATATGGAATCACATTAATATATCGATGGAATTTCTTAAAGGATATCTGTCGTCGTGAAGAAAAAACCGGGCATAAGGGCACTCGGCCAGAGACAGATGGGAATAAAAGCCTTGCGGTGTCCAATTTATTAGTTCGTCTTCATTTATGTCCTTTGGTTAATTTAGCAGAGAATTTGGTAGATACTCATCGCAGGAGATGGCCGCGTGTTTACTGCGTTAAGTGGCCCATTAACCGAGCAGGACGAATTAAGATATCATCGAAGGAAGGGTCTTTGACCTGATGCACGTCTGGCAACTGGCAACTGGCAACTGGCAACCGGATGCTCTCTCTCCATTAATGATCTGCATATACGGACAAACATGGGTCAAGACATTCGATTGCCAAATTAATTACTTTTCGACAAGTTACAGTTGAATTTCCATTTCAGGATACCCTACCCTTTTGTTTGCAATTGCAAATACAGTTGTCCAATTTCGAAAATTACATTAAATACTATTTACTTAGAAACGCTATATCCTTTTCGATAATTGATACACCCAACAACAGTAGGTACCCTGCTAACTCAGTTTGTTCAATGTTGTTGTGTGGGTATCCCCTTCAGGACGAGATGATATGAAGGGACAACAACTCTTTTGTGTGTTTTGTAATTTCAGTGAATCACTGCTGGCAATATATACACAACAACTGGAATAAGGGACGATGGGGGGCCCATCCTTGCACACAGACACACACACACAATATCCACAAAGATGTTTTGAGCTGCTGGCAAACACTGGCCAGCCTATACCAAACCAAACTAACCCAAAACTCGAGGAGTACCTTAATACCCGTAAGATACCTTGTTTACACTTTTGACTTTCACAAGTTGCGGCCGGAACAAGAGCGACTAACCGCACAAACACACACCGAAATGTTTGTGTCGGGGAAAATGCATCAACCAGGAACGGACCTGTACCGCCACCGGATACCGAATGAAGACGATGTTTCTTCGGGTGTTTGTGTTGGCTTGGCTGGATGGTTATACTTAATAAAGTTAAAAGCATCGCTCACCATCAGCAGTGAGGGGGATTTCTCGTGCGATGTGTCTACAGTCAGGACGAAGGTATAACGGAGTATGCAGTCAAATTAAAGTGCTTCCATGTTGCATTGCATTTGAAATGAAGAGGAGCATTTTTCTAGTTTTGGATTAGATACACGTTTTGATTCGAGAGCACTTTGACAGAGGAAACTATGAGCGACCGCTCCCCAATGTTGTCAAATTCTGACTCAGACGCACGCTCCTGCGGATACTCTCTTGTATAGAATAACTGCCTTTGAAAAATGAACAAAATTATAGCACAATGGAAATACTGCATCCAGAAATTCACCCGCCAAATTGATGTGCTACCTCCTCGCGCCCATCCCTGCATTATACCTCCTCACACCCATCCCTGCATTCCTACCCTCATTAGTATCAATAAATTTGAGCCGAAAACTCACATGACACTCGTGTCTGACTCTGAATTCGCATATAGGCATCCTTAAAAGTCGCTTTGCTAAATCACCTCAAGAAGTGCAAAAGTCTCTCGCTTTTCAAACGGAGTAAAACTCGAAATTACTTAAATCATCCATATCCTTTCAGTTTCCATCGATGGCGAAATGGAAATCCGCAGACAGAAGTTCGTTCGAATTGCAAATCGATCGGCCATTCCTCAGAAAGTGTTCGACATCCTCGCATAACAAAATCAGTCATTTTCAAATGGATCTGCACATCCTTTTTGAGGGTGCCACCCCAGTGAAAATCATGAAAACAAGTGCCAACCTACGAGGATGCGTTACTGTGCTCCCCGTGTGCTTCGCTTGATGCGAGCGATTTATTACTTGAAACGGTAGCATAAAGGAAACGTGTTGGTTTCGTGCGATATAGTTTTCGAATGAAATTTAGACTGAAAAAAATAAAGGACTACAAGGTTCCTACACCAAAATGTGTGGAATTCTATATTCCCGTAGTTACTTTTGATATTGTGACGTAACTGGCGCAGCGTGGGAGTGACTGCCAATCACTTGTGGCGGAATTTTGTACACAAAACAACGCCACTTCTTTAAATACATCTTTTGCTACGTAGAAACTGAGAAAAATGACAGACTTCAATAGAAAATTTCACCCTAACCACAAAAAATAAAAAATCCCATATGGGCAACTGCGTTCGACACAGTCCTACACGCTACACCCTTTCGTCATGCTAAAGATACAAATCCCCTCCACAGACACACAGCAATGCAATCCTGAGTGAAACGATTCCGTGTGCGGCAAAGTCCTTAAGAAAAATCCTCACGTTGCATCAATTTAGAAGTTTCGAAACAAAAAACCAGAACCCATCCTTTGTCAGACCCGTGCAGCAATACACACCGCACAAATAAAATGCTTATACCTATGTGCGCTTGTAGTCCTCGTTCCTCGGGCGTGGATTGTGTGTAAATTGCCGCGAACAACGGCAGTGATATTCCATTTTCAATTCCTTCAATAAAAAAATGGAAAAAAAAACAACAAAAACGCAGACGTGTAACATTATTCCGAGCCCGGGCGAGCAGGAATGCATCAGATCCCTTCACTTGCGTCAATGCGGGTGGTGGGGTGTTTACTAATTTTCGATTGTTGTTGTTGACTTTGATAGTAGTTATTATGTTCATCATCATCGTCAACAACAGTGCCGCCGCCGCCACAGTACTTTGTAGGATTGGGATATGGGTGGGTGCGTGGGTATGGGTGGGGTAGAGAATGCGGCTGTCGAAGTCGAATCAGGGAAATAAAGCGAATAAGCGCGAGCAAGCAAGCGAGTGCAACGATTCAAATAACAAAACCGCGATTTGAGTTGCATTTTGAATGAGCAAGCCTGACGGCACATCCGACCGTATAGCTGTGCACCATCAGCATCATCAGGATAGTGGTTTGGGAAGTGCTTCGCCTCCATGCGCGCTAATACGGTTCGGTTTATTTACAAAATTGCGGAGGAGCGCGCGCGAATTAAGGTGCATTTTCGGCACAGCGCATACCTATACCTATCGTTTTATTTGCCAGAGGAATTAAATTAATTAAAAAGCTGTTATAATTTGTTTTTCATGCGTACACTCATGATGATTTGCTTTAAATGGATTGCATTAGAATACTGATGCCGGTTTTCGCGAATGCATTTTTGATTGGGCCATTGTTTTGAGTGACACTGCACTACGTAAATATATGGGTGAGAGTGTCTTCTTGTTTGTTGCGTCCTTTGGAAGGTTTTCCGGCTCGTTTTTGGTCTCTTTTGATGGCGAAATTTGTTTGCGTTTTCAAACAACAATGGAGGACCTTAACTTTTTGTGGGAAATCAAAAAAAGAAAAACCCTTTAAAAATTAACTATTACACGAATGTTTTAAAATGATATGCTATTCAAAAATTTGCATATTTTCACATTTTTTTTTAAACAAGTTTTAAGTTTAATAAACAATATTAGTAATTTCTGCGATTTTTTAAAGTTTGGATCAGTCCCTCTTTTGCAACAATTTTTTTCAGATATATTCTTTATTTATTTAGCATTTCGCTATTTAAAATATAATATTAATAAAATTTTATTCTTTTACCAGTTAAACAAATGAAAAAATAAATTACAAATTTAAATATAATAAGTTTGCTTGAAGACTTTGATTTATGAATAATAAAACACGTTAAAGTTAGTTATTTTGTATATTTTGAATTATCAATCAATACTAAAGGGTTTTCCAATAAGAGGTGTTATTTTGAATAGCCCGCTATTTTGGTAGCTGTCACTTTTGAAGCTGTTATTTTTTGACATTCGACAAGTAGAAACTACGCCATTACTAAAAATGGAACGATACACGCTTCAACAACGCATTGAAATTATAAAAATTCACTACAAAAATGGTGAAAATTTTGCAGTCACAGTTCGCAAAACTAAAGCATTTTTGGGTCGTCGTGAAGCGCCTTGTCGGTAATACAGAAATTGGTGGAAAAATTCGAGCTGTTGGGACAAGTTAGTGATGTGAAGAATAAAACCCGTGGACGTCGCTCAAGAAAAACTAAGAATATTGCTGCTGTAGCCCAAAGTGTTGAAGAAAACCCAGGTTTGTCCATTCCTCGTCGTTCTTTGAAATTGGGCATGATTAATGATTTTTTATGACCGGAGTTAGATGGTATTGATCTGGACAACGTTTACTTTTAACAAGACGGCGCTACGTGCCACCAGCAACGAAACCATTGATCTTTTACGGGAAAAGTTTCCGGACCGTGTTATCTCTCCAAGAGGTGATCACAATTGGCCACCGAGATCTTGGGATTTAACACCTTGAGGTTGAGACTTCTTCCTTTGGGGCCAGGTGAAAGATAAGGTCTACGCCAACAGCCAGCGTCGATTCAAGACCTCAAAGATGGAATTCGTGAGTCTATTGAGGACATAGGGCAGCCACTTTGCGATTTTGTTATGGAAAATTTCATGAAAAGGATATGGTCCTGTAAGCGTGGTCGTGGTGGCCATTTGGCTGATGTTGTTTTTCATTATTAACTGCATACCTTCCTCTTTATTATGCAATAATTATCCGATCATTTATCTCAAAAAATGGCATTTTTCTTTGAATATCAAAATAACACCTCTTATTGGAAAACCCTTTATAATAGTTAAAAAATAAATAGAAAAAAAATGTTTTTTCAAACCAGAACTTAAAAAAAAGGATAGTTATATAATAAATCAAAAATAAAAACACATCATTTACTAAGAAAATTAAAAATGTTTTAAATAACCATCTAAAGAATTTGATTACAATAAAATTTAACAAAATTTCTCCACAAAAATATGGCCGCTTGGCTCGAATTCAAAACGTGTACTGACTTGATGGAAATGATGCAATATTTTCGTTTGTGTCAATAAGGAGACAGTTCCGGACCTGCCGTCTTTTTGCACCCAATAGAGTGGCAGATACATATTTTGCTATAACGCATTTATTTTCAGTCACAACTGCCTAGGTTTTGTACCAAAAGATTGCTTTTTCTGTTCAAACTGTCGGTGGAAAAGGCCATTAAAAATCGTCTGGTTTTAAGTGTTTTCGACACTTAATTTTATCCCGTTTTTGTCATATTTTTGGAACGGTTTAAGGTTTAAGGTTTTCGTCTCGTTATATTGTCCATTCGGTTTCTAGATACGCATTTTTGAGCGCATTTTTTGACTTGACAACATCTGCGCTGCGGTTTTGATACTTTTGTTAAGCCTTTCGGCGGATCTTTGGAAGCTCATTTAAGTTCGCGTTTGAACATTATTTTTGACGCAGTTTTAAACGCTGTTTTGTAGTTTTTATTGGCGCTTGGAACAGCTTTTTTAAAGGAATTTAGACTATTTTTAACACAGCTTTTGAACGGGCAATCAAACTAATATTTGACTGGCATGCAAATGTCGTTGTGGGCTATTTTCAAGAGTTTTTTTAAATACGACTTTAAATGGAGGTATTTATCAAGCGCTTTAGGATGTTTTTTCTATTAGGGTTGTATCTATGCTATTTCGAATATGCGAAAAAAAAATTCGAATTTCCAAACGCGTTCTAAAACGAGTTTGTAAACTCTTTTCATTCATAATAATATGTAGCGCGTGCATTGCAAATCTTTTCAGTGTAATGCTGATCATTAAATATGCACTGATGGTACTGATTCATCTTGTGCATAAACCGCCACAACCGCTGTACATTTCATCAGGCGAAATTTACACCACACTTTGTGTTCACATTTTCTCTAATCGCTGATATATAGTTGACGTTGCCCTGTTAGCTGCCTTTTCTTGGTTAGCAACTGGTAGTGCACGCATTGTACGGTGTCAAATGGTATAATGTGATTTGTTAGAATTTTGTTATTTTTTTGTATATCAAATCCATTTTGTTAGAAATTTATACCTGCTAGCCTACTGTAATTTGACACGGTAATCGGTAAGAGTTATCCACATCGTGCAATTGAAACGGAACATCAAACCAATATTAGTCATTGAAAAAAAGGACAACAAATACCTACATAAACAATATTAACAAAAAGAAGCTTAAGACGTGAGTAATCTTTTGGCTACTTAAAGTTAATTTTTTTTATCGACATGCATTAGTTAATAAGATAGTTTGCTACCGACCTAGTTCTACATAAAGGTTATTTGAAGTTCGATCAACTATTTAATTTGTTGCACATGCGATGCAATTATTTTTTTTTTTTGTTCAAAGCACTATTAAGAATTAAGCAGATACAAATCCATCGTTTAAAGAATTTTTGACTCAGATTACTTTTGATTTTAGATAAATTGTCATAAGATTATTTGACTTTGCTTTTTATAAAAATTACTAGCGGACCCGGCGAACTTCGTCTCTCCCAATTTAGCGCCTTCAGATACCACTCCAGAGTGATAATACAACACAGATAACATTTCAATTTTGCGATATGATAAACAATGTTTTTTGATGTGTTTTCCGGGGGCAAAAACAAACAACGAAGACGGTTTGCCAACACGCGAACAGGCAACGTTCAGCTGATGAGCTGACCATGTGAAAAACAGGGAAATTCGAGATTAATCCCACAGACTTCCAGCGATTGCCTTCGCGATTATTTGATTGTTTTCACAAAAGCCAATCGAACGGGAAACTGAATCAGCTTGAACTGGAAGAGAAGATTAGTTTGAATAATCGGGATCCTCTCCTTTGAATTTGCCCTTGATCGTCGCTGGAATCAAATTTTTCATCAGTTTCTTGACTGACAACCGCGTACCGTTGCACAATTTCGAATGATTTAGATTCCGCAACATAATAATAATCGATCCGACCTTCAGCCATAAATTATGCGGCGGAGTTCCTGACACATCAAGCGAGTTCAAAAATATGCCCTTCGCTTTTATTCAACTTATTCAACTCTTCGAAAACTTATCCGTTAAATCTCCGAGCACATCTTTTTTAAGACGATGATTATGCAGTCGGTTCTTTTGCAATGAGTATTTAAGTACAAGGCTTATTGTTTGGTCTCTTTTTCCTTATCGGCAAGATTTGGCTTCCTTCCCTTCCATTTTAAAAACGACAGCTGGTTTCGAAGTTCGAAGTTATTCGGTCTGGACCACTCGTAAGTCTTATGAGCGCTCCTAAATATGTTCTAATAACCATTGATGAATAGGTTTACAAAGCCCTTAGTTTAATATTGGTCGGTAAATACCGCCCCAAGGAATTTACTCAAGTGAAACATTACGTCAAAAGCTGTACACAAATATCAGTTCATACGAAAACTAAGAACACATTCTTTTTAGATTTAAAATTAAGAAAATAATGTTGCTACGTAGGAACTGCCTTTGGTAATCCGTTTTTGGTGTTTCTAGCACGTTTTCCTGGCACATTGAGAATATTTTCAACGACATTTGACAGGTTTTCAAATTAAATTTTGTTTAATGTTTTTAGTTCAATTTTTCCGTGAATATGAAAGAAACGAGCCAATTTTTTAAAACATTTGACATTTGGCATTTTCAACGACATTTGCCAGGTTTTCAAATTAAATTTTGTTTAATGTTTTTAAGGAGCTTTTTAGTTAAATTTTTCTGTGAGTTTAAAAATAATGTGACAATTTTTAAATAAACCTTTCTGCAGGTAGACTTTTATATGTTGAAAAATAAATTTTCAGCGACACCTTTCAAGCTAAAAATGTCACCTTGTGTTTTCGCTTTTTATATGTTGTGTGTTTACAGTTTTTCAAATGTTAACTGCCTTTTTCCACTGGGTTTTTGTGTTTGTTTTCCATCACTATTTCTTGTCATTTTTGAGGGCACTTCCATTTTTTTTGTACTAGTCCCACATGAAGCACATTTGTTTAGTTCTATAAAAAAATCCTTCGCTTCAACTATTACAGAAAAAAAACCCTAAACAAATCCACATCACCCTATAACAAGAAATACGATTTCTCACACAAGTACCATCGACCTAAATCGCATCACGAATACACCTCTCAGCGTGCACCTGGCAACATTGTGTATATCCTTCACCCTCCGCCATTGCGCATGACCAACAGAAATGCCACCAACGTTTCGCATTCATCCTTCATCCTGTCTATATTTTTATTTACTCTGCCAAAAAGCCAACAAACGCAGTCCGAACTAGCGAATTTTTCTGTCGTCCTGCAGGAAAAACTCCAATAAAAATCAGCAATTTTTTGGCGACTGCAAGTCTGGCTCATAGGAACGTGGATTGGGTCAGTGAAAAGTGTCAAAGTGAAAGTGTTTTAATCGAAAAAATACAGCGCTGCTGATTATTGAAAATCAACACATTTTTTCGCAACACATATACCTACCTACTTCGGTGTGTGACTAAGTGTGAGAAAGTGCATGCCACCCACCCTACACCAAGCAACCACCTATCGTCCTGTTTAACGGCGCGCTACACACCCACCATCACCGACCGTCCCCGTCCCGTCGTCGTCTCTAAATGAAAATTGCTATTGATTTTTCCTGATTGTGTCGTTTTGTTGTTTTCCATTTGCATTTCCGTCATTGAGACGTCGTCGCAGCCGCGCTACCAGATACAGTGTAGTTATTCAATGCAGTGTGCCGCAGTGTGGGATCGGGATGTGTGAGTTGAATTATTGTCAACCAATTATTTGAGAGTGCATTTGGCGACGAAAAGAGGAAAACAGGAACAAAAAAGAACAGCCTCCCATTACCAGTTCAAGGATTCTCTTGTAATAACCAACAACAGCAACAACAACAACAATCGCATCATCGCCATCAGCATCATAATCGAGAAAACTCGTGTTCGATTGTGGGTTATTTTTGTCGAGTGAATTTTTCCGCCTGTGGGCGATTTTCAAGTGCGCCTCTTGACAGTAGCAGCAACAGCATCCTTGTGCGATCCATAAGTGGGTGCATTCACAGCGTGTGTGTGTGCGGGTATTGTGCAAGAAATGTCATCATGATATTATTATTGACATTTGCTAGTGTCAAGTGAATTGTGTGTGTTTGAATCGCCCTTTGAGAGGAGATCGCTGGGGAATATTTATAATTTCGATTTTGCTCAAGTGCGTTCGGGGGTGGTATCCTTGGGCTCTGTCAACATTATGTACCTGAGTCGGAGCCCCCCAAAGCATCACAACTCATCGTTGGGGGGCTCCAACGACAGTTTGGCTGTGTACAAGTCTGGAACAGCTGCTGGAAAACTGTCCGGTTCGTCGCCATCAATGTATTCGTCGACAGCTAATCTGACCGGCGGGAATGCTGGCTGCCATCTGGGCGGGAACATTCACCCGCACTCGCATTCGCGTGGCAAACGGAACAAAAAGAACTCGTGGGGTGCCAGGGAACGGGCCGGAATGAGTTTTCTAATTGTTATTGCATTCTTCGCCGTCTTTGGATTGATTATCCTGACAGAGGTGAGTAGCGGTGGTTTTTCTCTGTATTTTGTTTTTGTGTGCGTTTTTTTGTTTTCAATGTCATTCAACTTTTTTCTCTCTGTGTTTGCATAGCTTTTCTTTTTTTTTTGTTTCGCTTTGTGCAACGTAGACGTGTTTTGTTCGTCCTTTCCCGGCGCAGTTACGATTTATGAATTATTGTGTTTGATGTTGCTCCCTTTATAAATCGCCGTCTGTGTGTGTATAATTGGTGTGAATTGCAGTTGCAGTGCACTTGCGACATCGTTATGCATGGCGAATGCGTGCTGAACTGTTTTGTTTCATCTCTCAAGGATCTCTCTGTCTGCATGTAAAGGGGTTGCGTGTCATAGAAATGGCAACTCGCCTCAAGATGTTGTGTAAACAAGCATTGGGGTAGAACTTGAGGGAGTTTACCACCGATTTTGATGATAAGAAGGGGGAGGGGGAGCCGCAGAGTGCAAATCGCAGGTTTTCGTCCAGTAATGAGTTGCTTTAAGTAAGGATTCTTCTTGTTTGTTTGGAGTCCTGTTGTCGATTCAGGCTTGAAATGGATTAACGCAGTTGTAGTTTAACTAAAGCATTTGTTGTGTGAATAGCGACGCCGCTCCAAGTTAGGTAGATTGGCGTTTTAAATAAATGTGGGTTCATGTATCCACTAAACCAACAGTGTAGTTTAACAAGGGAAAGTCCAATTGGTTGATGTATTGGGTGGACTGCTTTTAAAATTGTCAGTGAGCAATTTATTCCTGTTTATTTGGCGTCTTTTGTGAGAGACAGAAACTCATTGGGTCTCAATAGTAACTATTTTTGACTTTCGTCTTAAATGAGCTGTAGGTAGCTTAAATGAGCTGTAGGTCACAATAGATTATTTTATAAAGTTTGCTAAATTTTCCCATTGAATGGAAACATCAATGGGTGGTATCTAATCGTTTAAAAGTGTTCTCCGTAAATTAAGGGTAACTCACAATGGCGATAATGTTCCATTAAAATTGTCTATTGTGACCTATGGTTGGTTGGTTGGAGAGGGTGAGCTTTCCGCTCTTCACTGAGGCCTTAGATGGGCCCTTATTGTGACCTAAAATAAATAATGAAGTCATGCTGAATGAAGGAATCGCTCAAAACTAAGCAACTCATTCGTGGACAAGTACTGCGTGCATTCTTCGCACGATCTGCGGCTGTAAGCCACCAAAGGACAACGCGAATCAAATTCAAAAGTACTCCACTAGCCTCCAACGGAGTTGCGACTTCCTACTTCTGTAGATAGTCGTAATTTATTGGTGTCTTGCATCAGCACATTAGGTATGAAAATTTAGCTGAAATTGCTCCAAACGCTCGCAAAAAAATACTCGCAAGACGCATAAAAAAAAACGCTAAAAATTGATACAAAACAAATAAAAAATCGCGACAAAGAACAGAACCGAAAAACGAGTCAAAAAACAAAACAACTCTTCAAAAAGTTTCCAAGAAAAATCGTCTTCTGAAAATTTGTCCAAATTTGCGTTAAAAACGCGTCGAATAAAAACAAATCATAAGAGCTTCGAAATAAGAGTAAACAATTATTAACAAGAGAACGTCCCAAAAATTACGTCGAAAAACACGTTAAAAAAAAAACTTTTTAAGTAATTCTACTGAAAAACACGTAAAGAAAAAGAACCAAGCATCAAGAAACTCATCAAAAATGTTCTAAAAAAATTCATCGCCAGAGTGAAAATAACTCGTCAAAAGGCGATCAATGTTTTTTTCTTAAAACTAAGCCACTTTAAGAATGCTGGAACGTCACAGCAAATAATATTCAAATTAAAGTCAAGCGAATGTTTCAGAACTTTGACACTTGCAAACCTCGTTACTTTGCTAGTTTTTTGAGTGATTGCCTTGCCTCACCCGCCGTTTTTTATAAATATGTTCCCTCCCTTGGACCTTTCTAAAAGCAATATAAACAAAAACATAATTTTAATTTTAAAAAGAAGCAACACGAATGAAACAACTTGACATTGACACACGAACCCCACTCCAGCCCATTTCCAAACTTTTACCAATGAACAGCACCTGAAAACGTCTTCAACCTGAATGTATGCGCTGGAAAGAGACGACTGCCCATTGAAGGGCAAAACATATGATCAATGATCACGTTAGAGCGCGCACATAATAATCACAGACACACTACTGCAACGATACTCACTGCTGCATGACTACTGACAGTGGTATCCACTAAAAGAAAATTGTGGGCGATGTTTTGAATAATTTTTTTGAACATTGCTCAGCTTCAGGACAACGCAGGGGGATGTTTTATATCTTAAATGATTCAGGAGAAAATTTACTAAATTACTAAATTTTTTAATTTTTCGATCTGATAAGCCATTACTGAGCTAGGTCTGTACAAACAGAATTTTCCTTACATATATCTGTTTTTTTGTTGACTATTTTGTAAAAACTAAGTTATATTCCGGGTTAAAAAGTATCCTAAAGCCCGACGCAGGATATAAGCAATAACTTTGCCAAGTTTCATCAAAATCCGTTCAGTAGTTTCTGCGTGATGCGCGGTCATGCATTTTTCATTCTACAGTTTTATTATATGTAGAGATAGAGAAGAGAAGAGAAGAGATAGAGAAGAGAAGAGAAGATTATTGTTAAAAACTGAGAGAAGATTCGTACGGCCACAATCCATCACACTCAATCGAACTGTATTGCCCGGTAGCACTAAGAGGCTATATACAATAAGAAAAATCAAGTAACACGAAACCCCACTTGTCACGAGCTTCTGTTCGTTCCCATTTGCGATGACACGGTGTCAATATCGTCAATATAGGAGCAAA
Source organism: Cheilosia pagana (assembly GCA_936431705.1). Classification (NCBI taxonomy): domain Eukaryota; kingdom Metazoa; phylum Arthropoda; class Insecta; order Diptera; family Syrphidae; genus Cheilosia; species Cheilosia pagana. Next base: position 3,887,048 of record OW386169.1, read on the forward strand.
TGAACATCGACCGTCTGGAGTCTTCAAATCCAACCCAGAGGTAGTACCAATCGTAAGCGTAAGGTGGTGCGCACAAGTAGAAAAGGTGCAGCCACGCAGTTGACTAAAATCCAGGTTAACTATGGAGGCTTGTTCCTCTTTCACTCCAAGGTGAAGTAAGTGGAAAGAATTTGTAAAGAAGAATACATAATTTAGATACATTTAACTTTCTGTTTATTTTAATTTAATTACAACTTCGTAATCAGAATAACGAACGGACTCAGTGTCCAGAGCGGATTTTTTTTAAGCATAAGAACCTCAAAGTCCATTCTTCTCGAACTTGGGCCAATTTTTCCTTCGCCATATTAAGCAGGACCAAGTATTGTTCTTGAATTTCGTAGTGATTTCGGTCGGGATCATTATTCTCCAGTTCAATAACGTATTTCTTCGTTTCACCTCCTTTTTGACGTGGTCTTACTACGATCTCGAAGTAAAAGTCTTCGTACAACTTCTTGGCACGTAGTCTTAGGAAGCTTTCCAGTCGCGATGTTGGCAATGTTTGATTAGCAATGTTTGAATACGCCATTGTAAGAACTGTGGAGTGGTTAATGGTTAGATGCAAACTGTGCTGCTTACCCGTCCTGCGATGGTATTTATAGAAGAATTGAAAGATAAGCAGATTTAAGATCAGGTAGGCTCATAAAATATTCACTCGTGGTAATTAGGGTTTGCCCAAAAGATCATTAGGCATAAAAATGCAAATTACCAAACAACTTCTAAATATTTCTGCGAAATAATGTTACACAAATTGATCTGATTGATCTTCATATGCCGCATTTGAATTTTTCTAAAGAGACGGGGCTGATGTTGGTTACAATACAGTCATTTTAAAACTACTTTCCTAAGCCCGTAACTTGGAACTAGTTAGTGGAACTATAACCGATGAACAATGAACAAAAGGCACTTGAAAGAGTATCTTCATCTTTTGCACCACGATTTCAAGAGTCTCCCTCTCTATTCTTGAATCCTTCTCATGCAACCCTCCATTGTCTGGGGAAATGTTTACTTTAGCTAAATATGATTGAAGTATTAGAAAACCCACAATCAGCCCATAGGCAAGTCAACAATCACCCACTTAAACTGTGGACTATGCACGATTTCAATAGAATAGAGTCAGCCCCCTCCCAGCTACCCCCATTTAAAGCAGTGTTCTAGCATCCTGTGTGATAAATATCCATATGATCCACGTGACAGTGTGTGTGTGTGTAGCCAAATGAGAAAAAAACTATTATTCCGCAATGCTAATTAAACACTTTGTTTCTTTTTAATTCTCGTTCGTCTTGTCCTTCATTATATACGTATATATTCTGTGCTGAATGTCAAAGCTTTGTGTAAGTACAAAACACCCTCCAAGCGGGACTCTTCAATCTGGGAGCGGTTTTCTATTTTTTTTGAATGTGGACTATGCTTCCATTTTAGATTTTGTTGTTTTTACGATTTTAAACGTTAAAATTTATATTTTAAATGTGTGTGTGTGTGTTATATTCACAAACAGCTCTTCATGATCGACGAGAAGAGCCACGGTGGAATGGTTGTACTGAGGCATGGAAATCTTGGCAGCCGTTTGGGTGATTCACTGCCAGATTATGATAATGTAAAGGTAAGGGAAATTAAATTAAATTATTGTTCCTTTTTTTTATATATAGCAGCACCGTTGCATAACCAAACCGAAGAAGGCAGGAAGGATGTCCTTTGGCTGTCGCGGCAAATGCTGCGGACGTTATCCCTTCCCTTTCGGGCATAAATTGGTTTCCTTTAGTTAAATGAATTTTTATTGAAAATTATGTCCTCGACAAGAGGAGTTCCTTTTTTTGGGTGGGTATTTGAAGGAAGTATTTATCAGCTTTTAATAAGAAACTAAGTTCCGGAGGACATTTTTGTGGAGAAAGGGTATATTTTTTGCATAATACGTTCATAGTTTGTATAAGTAAGTCTGTGGGGGGGAAATTTTTGGAAAAATATTTTCACTTGGTAGGAGATTATGTCAAGGGGATTGTTTTGTCGGAAAGGATTTATGAGCAGACAATGAAGACTTGTGAGAATGAAAATGGACTTTTGTTTGTCGGATGGGTTCTTTGTTATATTTGAGGGAAAAAAAGGCCAGTGACGCGGCAAAGGGGTTTAGTTTTAAAGCTGCGAATCGACTTTGCAATAAAAGTGGCTTTTTTGCAAAAAAAAACACACAGGAGTTTAATTCTATCGAACTGATACCTAGTTTATGGAAAACGTCAACTACATTCGGCTGGACTAGCTATTACGAACGCGTTAAGTAGGTAAATTGAGTTGCTGTTGTAAACTCACGGTTTATTTTTGAATTTTGACACTTTAAAATGTCATCTGTCCAGCTCTTCATAAACGTCAACTGCGAAAACTATCACGTGATAGATCTGGTCAAATTAAAACTCAAACACATCTAGTCAGTCAGCTGTCATACTTAGGTACTTAACTAGAAATCCGAACGTCCTCAATCATTTACATAAAAGTCAACAAAGTGGCACGGGATTTTTGTACTGACTGACGTTTGTCTGGCTTCAGGAAGGACACAGCTACGTATTTGATGTAAAGTAATCGTATTTTAATTCAAAATGGTGTTTTAGGAAAAAATGTGGCCCTTAAAACGCACAGGATCATGCCCAAAAATGAAATACTGGAGTTAAGAATCCTTTTTGTCACACAACCCTATTTGACGCGATTTAACGTTGACGTTTCGTTCCGCGGCCTTGTCCCAAAAGACGTGAGAATCAGCAAAAATGAAATGCAGATGACAGATGACAGCGCACACAAATTTTTAGTAAAAATGGAAAAGACTGTCAAAATGGCAGTGGTGGAGATAAATGCACTCTCAGAGAAAAAGTTAGGGAACGCTTTATTTGTAATCTATGTAAAATGACAGATAATTCATAAATTGCAGTTGTAAAGCAAAGTCTGATGTCAAATGTCTAATCAAGGAGAAGAGGAAAAAGCCACACTGCATACAAAATTACTCGAAGGAGATTGTCCCTTCTTATAGAGAGGAATAATTTTATTGTTACTTTCGTATCAAGGAGTTTAGTTATACAAAACAAAAAGTGAAAGAATCGGACAGTGTGAAATGTTAAGCCTATAAGAAGCTACGTTCTATTTGAACAATGGAAACAGACCGAAACATATATTAAATTGATCGTTACACTTCACTCAATAATAAAACTTTTGATTTACTGCCAAAACTTTGCAAATTTAATTTTACTCGATTATTTTCCAACCAAGATAACCGAATCCAAGAACACTCGCGAGCTGAGACAACGAAAACTGAACTTGAAATGACGGGTGGTGTTGCCAATGAACTTTAACAAAAATATGTAGTACTTTAAAGAGTTGCCTACTTATAAACGAGATTAAGATTAAGATTACAAATCTGTTGACATTTATATAAATATGAAATGCTGTTTGACAATGGTTGCACGGAGTTTTAAGTTCTTTTTAATGTTCCCCATAATTTGAATCGAGGAATATTCGAAAAGAAAAGTAGGAAAAGTTAGACGTTAAATTGTAAAAAATCGGGAAGAACTGAAAGTGCGATGGATTTGCATAATTCTTTTTTTGTCTTGTTCGTTGTAGATGTAGTGCTGCGATAAGAAGACAAGAAAAGGTCAGAAAACGATTATAACTCACTGAAACATTGATTACGTTCGGTTACCTAATTTAGTACCTAAGTCTGACAGCTGACTGACTAGATGTGTTTGAGTTTTTATTGGCCCAGGTTGGTCACGTGATTAGTTTTTGCAGTTGACGTTTATAGAGGGGTAGACAGATGACATTTTTAAGTGTCAAAATTCAAGAATAAACCATGTGTTTACAATAGCAACTCAACTTACCTAGTTAACGCGTTCGTATACCTTGTCCAGACAATTCTAGTTGACGTTTTACACAAACTAGGTATCCGAACATCCCCATTGTTCGGTCGAGTCTTTGTTGGCTTTGTTCGATATTCTGGCGGAAAGGTTTTTAGCTAAAGAAAACTCCAAAGTAAAGTAGGACAATGTGGAGAACCATGTCGTTTGACAGCTGATCGATCCATTTGCCCGATCTGTCACGTTTTTGATTCTTAGGTACAACATACTTCGGATTTTTTTCCAGTTTTAATTGGTATAAAAAATATTTAAACTTGAGGGTAAAGTTTCACCAAATTCATCTTAATTAAGCGGCCAACAATACAGGATCCGTTACCCCTTGTTCCACCTTAATAACAGCGTGGCACTTTTCGTATAAAGTTACAATACACGTCCGCCAACCGCCTTCAAGCAATTTTTAAAAAATAAATGCCTTTCATTTAGTGTCTACTTTCTCAGCTCATTGTCTCGCTTTTGTCACTCTAATCTCTGCTGCGAGAGTAGGTAGGGTACAACCTTGGTGCAAGGTTAATTGATTTCCATTCTATTGACACGAACGTCTAAAGCCTTTTAAGTATTCGATTAAAAGAGCTCTCTCTCTCTCTCTTTCGACTTTTAAATAATTTATTCTTCGCTTGGTACTTTGTCTGTCAGTTTTGCAAATTGGTAGGTGGGTATATTTCAAAATGCGACCATCATTAGCATTCCGCTTAACTTGTATAGAGAATTTTCTATTTTTAGGAGGACTATGATCTCCTGGACGGCAGCTTACTAATGAGTGATAATAAATTAGGAATCTTTCAATTTCGCAGTGACAATAAATTAAAAACGCACGGTAAGTTTGATTATTTTTTATTTGTCAAATCCATTCAATGTTTTCTGAGGATTAAGGGAGCAACACAATGTTTCAAAGTACTTTGGTTGGATTTATATGCGTACTTAAACTTTAGCAAAGCTTTTCCACGAGTTTTCCGGGCATATTTGTAGTAATGAACTTGAAGACAAATAGCGACGGTTTAATGATTTCTCCAGGTTTTTCCTTAAAAAAAAAGCAAACAAGTAATCAAAATACATGTCCGAACTACATTGACAGTCTGTCAGTTTTCTAACCTCGAAATTCCTTCGAAGAGGTAAATTTCCAACAACTTAATAACACTGGTCCTATAGCAAACATTTCTAAAGAAAAATCTTCTTACGTTTTGCACAATTTTTTTACTCAACAAATTTCTTTGGGTAAGAATTGAAAGAACTGTCAATCGCCTGAAAATTGACAGCTGATTTGAATTTGTTGCTCTATTTGGCATTTATGAACTATCTGTCATTTTTCACAAGTAAGTTTGCGTAAGTTTCCCTCTCTGAGAGAGAATTCATCCGCTCCACTGTAATTTTGACAGTCTTTTCCATTTTTACTACAAAAGTAAAGGAACAGACCTAATCCCCGACGCTTAAAGGCCCAGACTTTTGATACCTTTTTTGGCTTCAAATTCAACTGCTGTAAACTCGACTTAGGGGCGAGGTTGTAAGTTCACAATGGGGAAGCTGTACCATCAAAAAAGTTAATACTCCTCCCCGTACTCGATTAGTAACGCTACACAGTAAACAAAGGTTGGCACTCTGTCGACGAACTTTCCACTGGCATCTGAAACATTTACTTGTGTTGTCGCCCGCAATCCGCCGCGCCGGTCCATATCCATATAGGTACACGCCATTTAATTGCAGATCGTTTATCAGTGGGCATTTCAAATGCATTAAACGACGACAACACCAATAACAACGAAGGTGCCAACGGTCGACAACTAACAAACGGCGGCGGTGGCGGCGGTACCGGAGTCGCAGGCAATAGTGCCACCGGTACCGGTGGCAATGGTGGCATCAACAACGTTCAAGCAATACCATGGGGTAAAATGCTGCCAGATAAAATCGAACAAACACTACCCCACTACCCGATTGGAATGCAGCCAACAGATGGCTCCTGGCAACTTGTCAACGGGACACGTTTCAAATTCTTTGTCTTCTCGGCATATTACGACCGGCGGGATGGGGCAAAACTGGTACGTGTTGTGGGTGCTACAAAAACCCGCGGTCCCGAGCGGGTTTGGTGTCGCTTCTGGTACACATACCGTGACGCAAACAATCACACCAGATACAACTCGGCGACGGTGATGGCAAGGGTTAAGGTGAAAAATTCAATCAACTTGCGAGGGGGGGATGTTTAAATACATATTCTTCCACTGCAGGTAATTCGGGAGAACTGGAATCTCAAATACAGTGCATGCTTTGTGCTGTGTCCCCTGCGAAGCGCCGAACTTGACGTGCCCCAGTCGGTGAGCATTGTCAGTCGGCTACGTGCACCGCCGGGAAATATACTACGAGTGCGGAATACCGATCAGGATCCAGACTTTGCGAATCGCACCTCATCGCCGTCAGTGTCTCCGGTCGAGCAGATTGCCGATAAGATAGCTATCTGCGTTAAGCCCTTCCATTTCAATTATGACCAGGCGCTGTATCTGATGGAGTATCTGGAGTTCAACTCACTGCTGGGGGTGTCGCACTTCACCTTCTACAACCACACGCTCGGCAATCATGCGACATGTGTGCTAAATCACTACATGAACGGCAGTATACCGGCGAATCTAACCGCAGCGGATGGCGACAAGCCGGAATTTTTCGCTAAAGAAAGCTCAACGCCAGATGGTGAGTGTTTGAGTGGGACACTTTGTGTATTTTTGTGTGTTTGTGTGTTTTTTCCCCTCCTTGCAGATGCGAAATCCCGCAGCTCGTCGGCGAATATCACACGAAAATACGAAAGCACCTATACACGGCCGACCATAACCATACTACCCTGGGACTTGAGGATGCGTTCCCAAAAGGAAATACGCACCGAGGGGTTGTTTGCGGCGCTAAATGATTGTTTATACAGGAACATGTACAGATATAGATACCTGGCGCTGGTGGACCTGGACGAATTTATAATTCCCCGGCACGGGGACACATTAAACGAATTAATTAGGCAAGTTTTTGGGTTTAATGGAGCCCACATATGCGAGTAATGAAACTTTTCCCTGTTTAGTTGGTTAGACAAGCGGTATAAGAATCGAAATGCGGGTGCATATTCGTTCCAGAATGCGTTCTTTTATTTACAATTCCAAGACGATCCGTGGTTGTATCAGACGAAGAGTGCGAATCAGAGACTGCGAGGCGCACTGGTGACGCAAAGGAAGACGCGACGGTGAGTGTGTTTACATTGGAGGGGGTATGGGTTTTTGGATTATCCATTAAGGAACCTACTCTGGGAGTTTTCTGCGGGTTAAGTGGAAGAAAGGAATCCGCTTTCCTGATGGTTATTGACTAACTTTGACGAAATGGGAACCAATTTTGACAGGTCCCTCGCTGTAATCAAGCAAGACACATTTAACAACGATTTGTTCATCAGTTAAATCCTGAACAGTTCGAAAAATACACCTCCAATCCGCTTTTTAAATGAGCGGATGAAAATTGGCTTTGAAAATGACATTTCTGCTTTTCCCCTAAAGGTTATTTTTTGAAAAACTAATTTTACAAACCCTTCGTCCTTTTTTGTACTTAAAAAGTATCCAACTCCATCGATTTCTGTTTGGCACGTAATCAAATAAAATTGTCGAAACGCGCTACAATCGCTTGGGACTAATCAAAAACTAATCCTCTTTCATGGGTAGCGTAATTTGACTAATTTCCATATATCCTTGCGCGGGGCATATGCCGGGATATTATTTTTAGTAATTACATTATCCAACGACTGATAAAGGACATGTGCGTTTTTCTTAGGTCTATTGTTTGTGCTTTGTTCATATATTTTTTTTTTGTTATTCTGCTCCCCAGACGCTCAAAGCTCCACCCACAAAAGCAACGCTCAAAATACATATGCCGCCCGGAGACGGTCGTCGAGGCTGGGAATCATTTTGTATGGGAATTCTCGCCGGGAAAAGGCTCACTAAATGTGCCACCAGATGCGGGAATATTACATCATTATAGGGTAAGTTAAGGAGTTGTTCCTTTTTTATGGTTTGTGTTTGTGTTTTATTGAAAAGGATGCGTTGTAGTCGGAAATATTCGGAATGATGAATTTGGCGAGGTGTGTTTGACATTTGAGATAGTTTTTGGACATAGAAAGCTGTAGCTACGTGGTAAAAGTGATTGAGGTTCGTTAACACTACGTCTGTCACTGGATGGAAAAAATGAAACTCTATTTTTATAAACGCTATAAAATATGACCGCTTTATTTGCTGTTTGGAGGAATATTGAAATTTATTACAAGACAAACTGATACTAGTAATTTGACATTTGTTTGACATTGTTTAAAACTGACAGCTTAACAAAATTGACAACAAATAAAGGGTATAATTAATGGGTAAGTTACATGAATTTATCTAGAGGGATTCGCATTTCGTTCGCCTCGAGTTCCCCCGAAGAAGAATTCGTTCGCCTTCAAGTTCTTCAGAGAATCCCAACAGATGCTTGTTTCATGTTAAATGGTTGACGTTGTCACAAACGCTGATGAAAGAGACGATCGGGATTTAAAAAAACAACACTCGGAGGAACAGAACAAAGGAAGATTACTCAAACTTGCTGGCGAGCGATATGCAAATACCCGGCGTTAAATTATGGAAAACAACAGAGAAATGTACTTGAAGTATTTTTATTGTTAGAACCAAATGCATTGCTGTTGAACTAATGCGTATTTAATAACAAAATTCTGGAACAACTTTTATTTCCTCTTATTTGCATTATCTACCTTACCGACATCAATTTTATTGTTTATTTGACTGCATTGGAAGCCCACTTACAACTTACTCTCTGAAGTGCGTGCATCAATGTCATGATACCAACTTAAGGCATAACCACACAAATCTCCATGCAACTTACGTGTTTCCTGCGAGTATCTATCAATTTCACATCTGCTTCAGCTATATCTGTTTCACCAATTATACGATTCCGTGTCCTTGCGTCCATTTAAAAAACAATTTCCTGCACGCAAACTATATATACAGTCGTTTTGGATGTCTGTAGTGTTAAAAGCGGACTACTACAATTAAGTGCATGTTACAATTTTATATTGTCTACAAAAACGCACGCTATACTGCAAAGTTGGCCAAATAAAATGTTTTATTACTCCAGTTCGACCTCCATGTGTGACGTCTGAGTAATAGGTCAGCAATTCTAGTACATGCATTTGACCAAATGTCAAATCGAATCATCATTTATCTATTGACGTCAATCTCAACAATTACACTTACGTCAACCGCATTTATGTAACACTTTTTTAATTTGCAGGTTTGTGAATTCGGCGGCAACGACTGCATCAAATCGCCATCTGTCATAGATCGAACAGCGACAAAGTATGTCAATCGTTTAGTGGAACGTGTCGATTCTGTTTATAATTACCTAAAGACACGTTGCGATCTACCCGATTTGCCAATAATTCCCGACAAACCACCACCACCGGAGCCAGTTGTCAATGAAGTCAAATATAAACCAATTATTCGCCGCGATGACAAGAACACTAAAACACACTCCAAGCTGTCAAATCGAACAGGTAAAGAAGCCGACAACGATACGAATAACAATAATCCCATGGAACAAAAAACCGAATCGACAACTACTGACAGCAACAATAGTGATATATCGCCAATAGACAACAAACGTAAAGTTATAGTTTTCGAACATGGCGCAAATGGACAGACACAAGTTAGAGTTAAATATGTTGATTAGTTTTCGCCTAAGCAAATTTATTTTTCATTTCAAATTCCTATATTTTGTAATAAGAGAAAACCCCCATTCATATAAACAAACAATTTTGGCATGATGAGCTAGATAAATTATCATACACATATCATGCGTTAAAATCATGCCTGATTAGAACAGAAAACTTTAGTGCTACCAAATAATAAATGAAAAGCAAAAATGTTAACAAAATTAAAGGCACCAACACACACACACAATCATACAACTCGTTACAAAGGAGACGTTTTAGCCGCAAACAAACCAAAATAAAATATTCAAAGCAACTAAATATAAAGAAAGTCCTTTTTTCTATGTCTCAGTCTATAAAGCTTGTCAAGAAGTATATATGAATAAATAAAAAATAAAAATTTATCACAATAAACTCGAGTATTTTGTGTTTGCTTTTTGTACCGGAAGGGGGCGTTGTATTCAGAATTGGAGGGGCCTACAAAATGCAGAGTGACAGGAGTAGAAACACTTATGACAGTCACGGTAAGCAACAATAGACCTGTTCCTTTAATTTTAAATCTTTTTTACGAATTCTTACTCATTTTACTCAATTGTCGTTCCTCAACTCGAAAAATTCGTAAAAGAGAGCGGCTTCGAGAGAGCAAGATATTTCCCCTCTTTCAAGTTTTTACTCAACAAATTTCTTTGCGTAAGAATTGAAAAAACTGTCAGTCGCTTGAAAATTGACAGCTGATTTGAATTTGTTGCTCTATTTGGCATTTGGGTGGAATATTCGCATCTGTCATTTTTAACTACAAGAGCGTTCCTTAACTTTTGCGTAAGTTTCCCTCTATGAGAAAGAATTCATCCCCTCCACTGTCATTTTGACAGTCTTTTCCATTTTTACTACAAAATTAAAGGAACAGACCTAATTTAAAATAAATTTCTGCGGCTGTCAGCTTCTCTTGACGCTTTGACAGTTTACGGCGAATAGAAGTGCAGGTTCACTCCCTGACAGAGAGAACAAAATAATTTCTTTCGAAGAGAAAAATATGCATTTGGAGAATTGAGTGTCAAAATTCTACAGCTCAAGAACATTACCTAAAGAATTATGATGATGTTACGCTTCGCTTTCCGCCATTCATTAGATAATCAGAGTTGTCAAATTTTCATCCGCCATTTGTTACTTTAATCGGGGACGTTCAACTTAGTACTAACATCTGACAGTTGGCTGATTTTTTGTGGCTTATCTTTGATTAGACTAGTTCGATCAAATGCACAGTTTTGTCAGTTGACGTTTATGGATGGGTAGCTTACAAATCTAGTCAAGAAATTCGTGCCTGAGTACTGAGTTGACAGTTGCCATTATGTGGCTGACGTAGGAAAAGTGACATTACCGATGAATCTAGTCTTTGCGTTTAGGATACATCTTGTCCAGATCTAGTCTGCAAATCTAAGTTGACAACTCCCATTATGTGGCTGACGTTAGTTGCCGTCGCTGACGAAGTTGACGTTACCGACGACTCTAGTTTTTTTAACCGCGTTTATATGGAGTGTCTTTTTTTTAATTTATCACAGAATTATTATAAAAGGAAAAGAAATGGACGATCGAAGGTCGACTTCATTAGAGATATAATTTATGCTGTCAGGTGGAAAGGCGTTGGTAAAAATGTTGCCCATTCGAAAAAGGTAAGTTTCTAAAAAATTGTAGCAACTTTTGGGGAGCCATAAGTCATTAGCCACTAGCCTCTCCATCGCCCCCAAAAACCGAACGAAGACATAACATTTCCGCCTCCCTGTAGATGGCTTTGTTTCCATTTCGAAAACCAGGTCATAAGAAATTAAAAACCCACTTGCAAGTCGCGTTTAAAATTTTCTTGAGTACCTACCCTCAATAAAGGACCTACTTTCTCTCCTCAAGTTTTTCTCGTGACAATGAGCGAAATCTGTTCTCTAAAATGCAGTCCTCCATTTAAATTTATTTTATACCACACCACTAGTCGAGTTCAAGAGTTACCATCACAACGTTACGTACTCCCTGAAGCATATCTACCGTACCACATCAAATAACCTACTTTCCCAAGACAACCTTCCTGTCTGCCCTTAAATATGCGCCTCCAACAATAGAACAATTCCACAAAAGTACCAAAAACACATTAAAAGTGGTTAACAAAAAAAAAAAAGAAACGCTCCATCCAACTTAAACATCCTGGATTTCCACATAATTACACCGCAATAGTCTCGTATCCTGGCCATTTTCCGTCTAACCCTTCACCATACGCTGCGCACTGCCGCCCATCGTCAGGGTAGCCGCCAGCACCAGCGAATTTAATTACAACTAAATTTGTCGTTGCGAAAATTTCTTCACCGCCACACTAGAAAAATATTTTAATTTTCATGTTCAAATCTGGTGGAAGGATTATGTGTATACAGTGGTAGTCTTCCCTCTCCCAGACTTGACAAACCGAGTAAGAAGCAAATAATAGTTACTTTCTCTCTAGAGTTTCGCCAGTGTTCCAGGGTATAGCTGAATGTAATTAAATTCATTCGCACTGCCAAAGATGTTTGCTTAAACGTATGTGAAATGAATTTCTATGTCCTCGGAGGGTAGCGCCGAAGCTGGTGGGAGTATGGGTATCCATATAAGGACTTGCAAAAGGGAACGTCGCACTTAATTTGGATGTTATTTGACTATCCTTTGGGTAGAAAAGCAAAAAAAGAGGAACTCTCTCAAAGAATAATCAAGTAATAAGGACGATAAGGACTCATATTTTAATAGCTCGTTGCTGTTGGTTGCACATTGAGGAGTGCTCCTTCTGTAAATGAGCGATTTACTGTGCGGTTAGTTTGATGGCAATTATGCTTGCTGAAAGGAGTGCATTTTTTGCCGGTACTAAGCACTGGAAAAGTTGCACAAGTATCCTAACTGGCTGTGTCCAGTTTGGGTGAAGGTCTGTGGATTAGTTTTGGTAATCCTTGTGCTCGTTAAAGACTACGAATGGATGGAGTTGTGACTTTTCTCGGTGCGAAGAGGACACTCAAAGATGGGGTGCCCTATGCGGGAGGGATAATATCCTTTTTAATGTTTTTTTTTTTTTAATAGAATGGTAAATTGTCGTACTTTAGAATATCTGTCCATGAACACATTTTCAGACAGTCTTGAGGTGGATACTCAAACAGTTTGGAGACACGAACGATGTAACGAGGAATTAGTTTAATCTTTTACTGAACCCAGCCCCGAATTCAGTAATTTCCCCTAATTTGATTTCCGTGTGCCGATGCAATCCTTCTTGAGTCGTTCTCTATTTTTTATACGACACACATTCATAAAATTCTATGAGGGAATTTTCCATTTCCACGTTATGTTAAAATATTGGGAAATTTATCTTCCCCCCATCGCACAACACTTTCGGAACTGAACCATCTTAGATAAACACTGAATGAGCTTTTCAAGCTGATTTTCGAAAACATTTCGACCATTTACGCATGGTTACTTCGAAATGTAATTGCAAAACTTTTTACCTCTGTTAAGCGAAAGCTATAAACAGGGAACAACGCCCCAAGGAGTAATTAGCAGCGCCACAAACCATTTGACGTCCCAAAAAGCTTCACGCATTCGTATAGCGTCTCCCATAACCCACAAAAGCTCCCATAAAGCACCTGCTCCTTCGAATGCAACAACTTTCCACATCACCCCCTTCCACACATCCTGAATCCTGAATCCTGATATCCTTTAAAAGTCACTCGTAAGTATTGTAGTTTAAAAAAAATTTATCTATTCAATCAATACCTCTCAGACAACTAGGCAGATATCCCATGAAATCCCTCCACTTCAGTGACACTCCAAAGGAGTTTCTATAAATATCCTCTACACACTGACACCCCCAGAGAGCGACATGGCTGGTTATTCCAGCAATCTAGCTAAACAAGGAGCCAGATAGCAAAACACAACAAAACAGAGCAAAAAAAAATGTAATAAAAAAAACATTGTCAATCTAGTTTTATAAAAATAAATTGAGAAGGAGCGAAAGGATATCGCGCAAAATGCATGGGAAGGCGACCAAGGATAAACCTACAGTGGGTGGAAAATATTGATAGAATTTCATGCTATTTCATGGGGATAAAATGCGGATAAAAATTGTGAATTGTGGGTTTATTGTGTCGTTTTTCAAAAGGATAATGCCTCACAATCTGGTCTAGCATCTCTCTCTTATACGTTCGGATCGTTCGACTGTATAGTACATCCATCTAACTGTCATTCTTTAACGAGAGGAGCGACATAATCCCTTTGTTTTGCACTTTGTACCATAAACAGTGTTATTTCAAGTGGAATCTGTGCCCGCCATTCATGCAATCCATGTTCATCATCATTGTTTATGAATTTTTTTTCTTCCGAAGGATGGAGTTCAATTGATAATGGCGTCGGTCGGAGTGAAATTGTCACTTTAAATATGACATTGCAGCTTCAGGCCTCCAGCCTCATGCCACATTACCGCATCGGCACCCCCCTCGGCAGTGTACTACTTTGACAAGGACAGATAAATTCATTTGCGTATGCTGGGTACGCTGGGTGGTTTTACTTTCCGCACGTGATTTTCCTACTGGTAACCAACAGGAAAAAAAGAAAACCGAAACGAAACCGTTAAATCTCCTTTGTTAAGGATTATCCTAAAGAAAAAAAAAAATGAATAAATCCAAACTGAACAGAAAATCAGGTCAACATGCTTGATCCTCTCTGGCAGAGTGCGGATTTGGAGCACCACTCGCACAGATTTCTGTACTCCTGCATATATGTGGGTATAGGTGTGCGTATATAGTATTTGTTTGTTTGTGGTATTTTTGCAGGCCGAGGAGCAGGAGGCAACAGCATGCAGCACTTGAAGTTGGTGCCCTTTGAGGTTTGCGCTTGGGCGAGAGGAGCTGGGTGGCTGTCATACTACCTACCACTCCCACTGGCAGTTTTGCGTGCAGCGCATCGTGTATGCTGATGACATTATTTGACAGGAGCGAGGCGAGGTGGGAAGGACACGTTTTGGATTTGGAAATCTGTTTTCGGGTAATGTTAATGGCGCTGGATGTTGATGATATGCTTGTGGTTACACGTTGGTTGCGCGCTCTGGGGGTTGGTTTACGTGGTAGTAGTGATTGGAATGGTTAAGCTTACACATAAATATTTCATCTGCGTGTGTTTTTTTCTGCCCCCCTTTAGCAATAATGAATGTCAACTAAGGTTATGAGTGGATGAACGGTCGGCTTATGATTTGGGGTGGCATTTTTTCTAGCCCAACAATTTTTAACCGACAGCGATTAAGAGTGCGGACGGTTTTTGTTCGGTCCGATCCTTTGGTATATGTGTGTCAACTAAGTGGTTGACCTTGTCATGATTTTATGAATGGATGTGAATTTCGCTGGGGAGTTTATGCATTCAAATTTGAGCAACCATTTCATCTAATTAATGATTTCGATATAACGAGCCGTGAATTGACCTGGTTTAATGAAAAATAAATTATTAAAGTGGATTTGGCAATCATTTAGAGTTAATGTACGTCCGCCCTAAGGAACAGTCAATATATATTTCTTTCCATCATTTCGTTTGAATAAAACTCCACTTATATCACTCAACCAATCGGCTCAGCTTTAACTGCTCAACTAGGAACCATAATCCAATCTTGTATATTTACATATTCAATCCACAGAACGATAATAGAACAGACAGAGAAAATGGATGAAACCTTAAGAGCTCTCAGGTCACTCAAAGGGGAGGCGAATCCGATAGACTATGCGACTTATCGATTGATTTTGTTCCGAATGAAGTATTCGTGATTTTTTCATTTCCCTTTTGTGGTATTAAAAAATTGTGGAGACAGAAACAACAAACAACTATAGAATGAGAATGACATCTGCATTTAGCTTAAGACATTTTTAAACAACAATTTAATTGATGACACACATTCTCAAATTTAACAGCATTTGATACTGGGGGCGTTCAGGTATCTAGTTAAGTAAGTCTGACAGCTGACTGAGTTGATGTATCTCACTTTTGATTGGTCTAGATCGGTCACATGGGCAGCTGTGTCAGTTGACGTTTATGGAGGGGTAGCCGACGAATCTAGTCAAAAAATTCGTGACTGAGTACTAAGTTGACAGTTCGCATATGTGGCTGACGTAGGAAAAGTGACGTTTCCGACCAATCTAGTTTTTGCGTTCAGGTTAAATCTATTCCAGACCAATCTAGTCGACTTAAGACAACTAAGTTTTTGAGTGTGTCCTCTTTTACGCAGACGAAATGTGTAAAAACATTGCGAGTCGATCGCAAAATAATGACAAAGTTCAAGACTGTCATACAGTGCGTTTTTTATAACACCTTACACCATGTTGTATTTTTAATACACAAATTAAAAAAAATTCATCAACAAATACTAGGTCTGTTCCTTTACTTTTGTAGTAAAAATGGAAAAGACTGTCAAAATGCCTGTGGAGGGGATGAATTCTCTCTTAAAAAGGGAAACTTACGCAAAAGTAAAGGAACGCTTTTGTAGTAACCTGTCGTGAATGACAGATGCGAATATTCCCCCCCAAATGCCAAATAGAGCAAAAAATTCAAATCAGATGTCAATTTTCAGGCGACTGACAGTTGTTTCAATTCTTACGCAAAGAAATTTGTTGAGTAAAAACTAGTAAGAGGCGAAATATCTTGCTCTTTCGAAGCCGCTCTCTTTTACGAATTTTTCGAGTAAGGGAACGACAATTGAATAAAATGCGTAAGAATTCGTAAAAATTCGTTAGATTTAAAAGTAAAGGAACATACCTGTTATTTAACTTATCTATGTACCTAGCTGTCACTCAATATGCTTGGGGGGACATGACACATGACACTTGATGACAACCTAACGAAAATTCAAGGAGTTCACCAAAAAGGGGAATATCTACAACAAACAAGATAGGTAAGACGTGGATACGAGATTACAAAAATTGTTAAAATTTATTTAAATTTATTAAATTTATTTATTTAGCGCGTCGGTTGATGGTCGGTCATAATTTGTAACCGCTTTAGTTGTAATTTGTTATTAAATTCGCGTTCACGAACTACTTGTGCGTATTCCGAATAAGATCGTAGGTACTCGTGTGTTTTGTGTTTTGATTGGTCGCTTTTTGTTTTATTGTTTGTTCGTTAGCAACAATGTTCAATTGTAAATATTAATTTATGTTTCTCAATATTTTTCGCGTTTCTTATAAGTGAAGTGCCGCACGGGACCACTATTTGTTTTTCAGTGTGTCAACTGTCAACCTATCAAATTGTTTCGTGTTGCTCGCCCGACGTAAGAACCTTAGTCGGCCATGTTGGATGGCAGTGGCAATGGCCGCCGTAACAAGTGGGTAAGAGAGAAATCGTAGACTTACCTTAGCTTAAACTTTATTTGCGTTTACTCCTGGGTGTTAAAATCAAAAGTAGCTTCACAATGCTGAAACATTGGTCGCGTTCAATAATCTAGCCGTCTTAAATGTAGACTACCTTAACGTAAGAACTAGATTGGTCGAGAATGTAATTTTTAACACGTCAGCTAGATATACCAAATGTTAACTTAGTCAGTCAAGAATTTCTATCCTTCAACTTTATCAACTTTATTGATTTCTACTACGCAACTTAATATGATTCTCATTTTTGTGTTTACCGCTAAGGGTTAATATTTCTCTCCTTTTGCATTTATTTACTAGACTTGAAATTGCCGAATTAGTGGCAATATTCAAAAAGCTAAAACTGGGGTAGCAGCATGTAACTTGGTACAATCGAGTTCAGTCGGTACAATCGAGCTCTGGCAGCACCTAATTTGTTTCAATCGATTGTCCTAAACCGATTATCCTCGATCGAAACAAATTAGGTGCTGCCAGAGCTCGATTGTACCGACTGAACTCGATTGTACCAAGTTACGTGCTGTCACCCCTGTATTGATCAGTAACGTCATTTTGAACTGTCTTTAACTACACCTCCATAGAAGTCAACTGGAGAAATGAATCGTGTGATCGTTGTAGGACAAAATAAATTGTCAGACTTAGTAAAGTTGAGTTTTCAACATCAACATATTTCAGTTGTCATTTCCGGAGCAATCGTAGTTTTAAACTAACTTTTGTTTTGAAATTTGAGTGACCAAATCAGCTGTCAAAGTACTCATTCATTTACAACCAAAATGCCAATTGTGTCCCCAAGCTGTCATATTCATTACGCCAACGAACATTACGTCAAACATATGCCAATTACAACCGAATGCATTACGTCAACATTGTAAATTTTATCCTTTGAACCATTCACGAGACATTTGCTGTCACTTGCAAAACTTCAGCATTTGATAATAACAAAAGAAAGTCAACCTTCATCAGAACCCATGCGGAAACGCTAAATCAATATCCAATTCCGCACTGGTGATTGTCATTCTTGTTTTTTTTTAATAAATTCGAACACTCTGTCAATTGTAATGTGTGGTGGTGGTGGTGGGGGGCGAAAATGATTTACACACTCTTCTCCCAATTAAATTCAATTTAAATTCCTCGCTGTTTTCATGGCTGAACAAAAAAAGCACCACTCACTTTTCCAATGAAAATTATATAAATCAATTTCACCCTACAAACACACAATTGACCACACTAAAGCGAATGACAAAAGGGATTTAAAAAAAATCACACAAATATTTATGTGGATTTCAGTTCCCGCTTCGAGTTGGAAAATAAAAACAAACCAAAAGCCGTGACAGTTTTTTGTTTGTTGTTATTCTGATGGTTTTCCCAACCGTCAATAATGCCAGGGAAAAGTCACTATTCCCGCAAACACACACAATCCGAGTTTACGAGTTTAATAATCCGATTACGGGCACGTTCTATTTGTCCAGACCCAGTCTCGTTCAGATTATGATTTCTGAATGAAATAAAACAACCGGAACGTAGAAGTTTTTAATTTTTTATTCCCCAAAATAGCAGAACAGAGATCTCTTCATTGTGACGACAAGGACGATTGGCTTAAGTTCGTATTCCCATTTATTTTTCCCTTTTAAATCGATTTAAACACTCGGGCGATTCGAATTGTGGTTGAAAGATATCGTGTATGCATTGCACACACGTCATCGAGGGTGTTTGACACACTTTTGACAAGAGCAGTCTCTTATAGTGTCAATTGTGGCTGTGGGAATGCTGTATCGTATCGATAGGAAATTAAGTTCCAAGAGAGATGGTAAGAAATATAAAATTTCCCTTCCCTTTCGATATATGAGGATGTGCGGAGAAAGAGTGGAGTGTGGCCGCTTGGGGGATATTTGCATATAAATCAAAAGTCATTGCTATCTGTGTACACATGCGATCCGTTCGATATGAGTGTGCAAGCGATATACCCTCAAATGCCGTTAGCAGGACAAAATATTCGGCTAAGAGACCGAATGAAGATGCTTCAGCTATGTACAGCTTCATGCATCATATTCAGGATCCTAACTGGGGAGTTGTTGAAAATCGTCAGCTCACCGAGTGTGTAGGTACTGCGAATTTAAATACGTGCAGCACACATCCCCAGCGATTCCTCGTTTTTTGTGAATACGGGCAAAGTGAGTGTTTGAATCGGGATAACACGTAGTGCCTCGGAACTAGGTTAACAGAGAAGCAATTAAATGTGAGATCGGGTTTAGGCATGTGGCTGTTTTGTGAAGGAATTTCAATGGGGGTAGCTTAGGCCGTTTCAAGCTTTTCCATAGCTCAAGCCACACTTTACATTCAACCAAGTAGGGGACTCCTACGACCTCCAAGGGTCAATTATGTATTTGAAAGGAATTACCATTAGGAAAATCAATTCCAACTCCCTTCGGTTGCTGAGTAAATTTGTCGATTCTCCTACCTTTCCTTGGAACCTTTTCTGCATGACATGACAAAAACCGAATTCCAATGATCTATTTTCTCATTCGTACTGAAGATGGGCGGGGGAAAAAAAAACTCAAGTTGTAATTTGAAAGATAGAAAAACTTTTTCCATAGGGCGGCGCGGGGCACTCACCCCCCTATCCCTTTCAAGCCATTTGATTTGTCCTGGTACAGTTAAAAAATTAGTCACAATGACCGAGAGAAGAAAAAAACACACACACTGATTCAAATTCAAATTGAAATACCGCCGCAGGACATGAATTCCTGTGAAATAAGGAAAAACTCCAACAACCGGAGAGATATTTATTTAATCCTCGTCCTTTTCATTTTAGTTCTTTTATTTTCCTCCTCTTTTTGCTTCTCTTTCATTAGGGAATAATTCCCATCCTGACTGGCTTTTTCTGTTTTCCTTTTTTTGAATAAAAATCAATTCAATTTGACCTCTTAACTTAATGAATATGAACGAGTATTACAGAAAAAATGCACACAGCCAGAGGGTGAGAAAAACCGCTGAAATGTTTCGTCCTCTTTTGTCGTTCGGTTCGGGTTTCGGGATGCATAAGATCAGATAGTCGGTGATGAGGTTATAATGTACGTACGCCTATTGTTGTGTGGATTGTGTCTGGTGTGCGTGTTTTTGGCATCAAACGGGACGACAATAAGACTGAAAACAAAGAGTCAACGGGACCTAGTTTTTCGAAAGGAACGAATATCCATTAAAGTAATGAGGATTGAAATTGTGCGGCACCATTGGCGTTATGAGTTCACTTGCATTCGGGCGGGTCATCGTTAATTGTATGAGGGGGCGTCTTCCTGATATGTACCGTACCCCTGCCTACAATTCAATTATAGAAATGATGGCTGAAAAGGTTGGTTTAAATGTCAAACGATGGTATTTTTCTTTTTTTTGAAGCATCCCTTGGTTATATTATACAAATATTTTGAAGTCAACTTTCGGCCTACACTTTTGGAAAAGATTTAACCCGTTGGGCGGTTTTTTTTTGCGTTTGGCATGACATCAAGGAGTGGGTGGGAAATAATTTCGAAAAAAAGAACAGTGGAATGGAGACAATCTGTTTTGAGTTCTTGTGGAAAATGCGAGGGTTGGCGTTTGCTGACATTTGAAAATTATGTAACTAAACAATGAAAATGGCATTTGATGGTAGAAATTCGTTAAGGATTCCACTAACTTTGATGTGACCAACCTTATTGCTGCTAGGTATACCGACCTACGTACCTCCTCTGACACTTTCAAATTTAAAGCGGTTTTTGGACACGGAGAAAATGTGTAAAGGAAGGTTTTATTGACATTTTAGGGACCTCCTTATATTGAAAAAGTCCGGGACCTTATTTCTTCAACAATGGCGAAGATAAACGTTCGCACTGTCAATGGGTGATTTTTAATCATTCTGATTTTTCATGACATAAATTTGAAAGATATTCGTTCGTAACTAGATGGCGCCACGTTTTTATTGACTGTCACTTTGGTCATTTTTAGGGCACTCACTTAAACGAGTACAGTGATGATCTGCGATGTTTCCGAAAACACGAGCTTTTTGTCCGGAAATTGACATTTTGGATATTGAAAAAAACTCTATCCTTAGAGCCGTGACTTTAGCAAAATGTAGCAAATAAGGGCCGCGTTCCTCTGCCCGCTAGACTTCTAGCACAAAATATCCCACATGAAGGAACGCTCGCGCTAGAGCCATAGCGGCAGCGGTAATATTTACAGACGACATGAGATTCTCTAAGCAAATATCATGCACTGCTGACTCTCTATCACTTCAAACTGACCTAAACCACTTCTACACTTGGTGTCAAAATAATAGCTTGGAGCTTAACGTGAAAAAATGTCAAGCCATCACTTTCTCTCGTAAACGCCCTTCCCTGCCTCAAAGATCTTATTTTATTAACAACGAGCTTGTATCCACTGTTTCTTTAATTCGTGATCTAGGCATTATCTGCGACGCTCAACTTAACTTCCGTGCTCACATCGACAACATTATTAGCAGAGCTAACTCAGCACTCGGATTTGTTAAACGTTGGTCAAAGGAGTTTTCTAACCCCTTCGTCACTAAATCCCTTTATATGACATTTGTAAGACCACTTCTCGAATATGCCAGCCAGGTCTGGTCACCTTACCATCAAGCTCATATCCTGAGAATCGAAGCTGTCCAGCGTAGATTCATTCGCTTTGCCTTACGTGGGCTAGGATGGGATGACCCACTCAATTTACCTCCCTACGAGAATCGCTTAAAGCTGCTCAATTTAAAAACTCTTAGGACTCGTCGTGATATCGCTGATATAGTTTTTGTTCATCAATTATTATCTGGAAACATAGATTGCCCACATCTTCTCCATCAGATCTCCTTGAACACAAATCCTCGTCGATTAAGATCAATTCCCTTTTTCCATCTTCCCCATCACCGTACTGACTATGGCCAGCACGAACCTTTAACAAGAATGCTCAGCAAAGCAAATAAGTTTCCCTATGCATTTGACTTAAACTGCTCCAAATCAACCCTAAAACAAGCGCTTCATAACTTTCATTGACCACTTTATTAATCTAATTGCTTTTTGTATTTTGTATCTTTTTATTTATATTTTTGTATTTTTAGTATTAAGTTTGTTGGCGAACACAATAAATTATTTAAGAACATTTAATAATAATTAAACTATTGTAAATATTGAGAAATGGTAACTCTTAATAAATCAAATCCCACACTTTGTGGAGAGTTATGAACTGTCAAAAAACATATGAAATGTAAACAATATATAGCTTTTGTGAAACAGTTTTTTGTACATATAAAGAGAGATTAACCGAATAAAATTATAACGTTTTGAATAATAGAAGAAAATAGAAGTTTCTAAGTCTTTCTGTTCAATTTTCAATCAACCCAACGGATATTTGATATTTGATAATTTTCAACCCAACCCTAAAACATTTTGGTCCATTCGAGCCGGAGTGAATCTGTGGAATAAACAATTGACAATTAAAACGTTTTTAACAATAATTTAGTAAATTTAAATTACCTTCGGAGTGTGTGTTGTGTGATATTTTCGCGCCGAACAATTCAAACGCATAAAATTCATCAAAAACAACCGATTCTTTTTGCTGTCTACTGCTGTGTTTGTTACAACAACAATTCTACGTAGAAGCCTCATCGGAACAAAGACGTCCAACACCGTTTCCCAATTTTCTTTGTCTGCAAAAGTCTCATCACAACGAAGACATCCAACAATTTTTCCAATTTTATTTGTCCGCAGGTGAGTTCTGCACAATTTACCTACATACTATATTCTTATTGATTTATAAAAGAAATATAATATAAAATGTCATACGGCAAACTGCAATTGAACATTCTTGCAAGCATCAAACAAGATAGGGTAAATTTCAGTAAGGCCGACAAATCAAGGTTAGCAAAACTTAATTACCTCAAAACTCGCATCGAGATGATGGAAAAACAATTTACGTTGGCTGAGCATTATCATCAACAGATACTCGGCACTGGAAAAGTGGAGGCTGAACTGAGTGTGGATGATTTGCAAGCAGCATATGAGTCCATAAGAGAAACATACGCTGATTACAGAACCGAAGTGTTAGATGCCATCGACAAATTGACTACAGAAGAATCGCCGAGTATTTCCGGTAAAACAAACGACGCTTCAGCAGGTGAAGCAAAGTTAAGCGAGCTTAGGCTACCTGTAATTACCTTGCCAACATTCTCTGGTAGTTATGAGTCATGGAGGTCTTTTCATGATATGTTTATATCTCTGGTACACACCAACACAACACTATCAGAGGTACAAAAAATGCATTTTTTGAAGTGCAATGTGAGTGGCGACGCAGGTAGATTACTCCAACACTTGGCAATTGACAAAGGCAATTATTATCGTGCTTGGGAGATTCTAACCGAACGTTACGATCACAAAAGAGTGCTCGTCAACACACAATTAAAACTTTTGTTTGGCCAAGCTTCAATGAGCAGTGAAACAGCTAACAACGTCAAGCGAATTTTGGATACATCTCAGGAGATTATCCATTCTTTGGAGAATTTGAAGGTACCAGTGATGCATTGGGATACCATATTAATTTTCGTTATTCTCCAGAAATTGTGTAACACGACTCAGCAGCTGTGGGAAGAGAAGTTAGGAAGTAGTAAAGAGCTACCGAATATAAAAGAATTTTTTGAATTCTTACAGTGTAGGTTCCGAACTTTGGAAGCTGTGGAGCAACAATCATTTACAAAGGGTGTAAACAAGGCAAAGCCAACAACACATGTTCTACATACTCGGCAGACGCAGAAACGGCAAATCAACTGCAAGGTCTGTCTGAAAGGACAACATTCCCTGCGGGAGTGTAGACGATTTTTGGAAATGGATGTAGGACAACGAAAACAAACCGTTTTTAATATCAAAGTCTGTGAGAACTGCCTAGCTTACAGCCATTTTAAGAACAAATGCCCCAGCTCAAAGTCTTGCTACCACTGTAAACAGCGACATAATTCTTTGCTGCATCCCGTACAACATAATATGTCAACATATACAAATATCAACCCAAATGCTCCCCAATTTGTCCCTAATTCAACCCAAACGCAACAATATCACGCGAATAATTGGTCTACAGCGGACAACAACTGCCAAAGTCAAGACAATCAACAAAATAATCCAAATGTACAAACGTACAACCCGAACCAGCCTCAAGGACAAACACAGATCGAAAACAATTTGCCATCAACAAGTCAAAACTTTAGAGTTCACCACATCAGCGCCAAGTCACAAGTTTTGCTTTCAACAGCGTTAGTGAGCATAAAAGCTAGTAATGGCAGCCACTTGACGTTGAGGGCATTGATCGACACTGGCTCGGAGGCGTCGTTTATAACAGAGGCAGCAGTTCAAAGGCTAAATCTGAAGACTAGGTGGACATTTAGTAAGATTAGTGGGTTAGGGGAGGTCAGCAGTGGAACTTCTACGAAGATCGTCGATCTGAGAATCAGGTCATTGACCTCGAACTTTGCAAGCCGAATGCATGCTCTAGTTCTAAAGTCCCTGACTGGGCTCCTCCCGACCCAATACACTAATATTGAAAATCTGTTTTACCTGAATGGTTTGCAATTGGCTGATCCGACGTTCAACATTCCAGCAAAGGTGGATATATTGCTGGGAAGTGACATCTTTGGTGAAATCATTCTTGGAGAAGTTGTCCGTAACAAGGAGGGCTCAGGACCAATAGCTCAGAAGACTCACTTGGGATGGATCGTACTAGGCAAAGTGTCACCGACTGAATCAACCACGGTTCGGACTTTTTTTAATCAAGTCGACCTCAACACGACCATGAAGAAGTTTTGGGAGATCGAGGAAGAACCATACGAAAAATACGAATCTGAGGAAGATAAAAAATGTGAGGAACATTTCAAAAAATATACAAAGCGCTTACCTGACGGCCGTTACGAAGTTCGTCTGCCCTTCAAAGGTGGAGAATACCCAAGCATGGGCCCAACACAAAATGGAGCTGTCAGGCGTTTTTTGCAGTTGGAGAAGAGACTGCAAGGTAACCCAACACAATACCAGGAGTACGCTAAGTGTATGTCCGAATACCTCGAGCTAGGACATATGACCCCAATCGAAGAATCCAATGAGGTTTTAAAATCAAATTTTCATTTTTTTATTCCCCATCATGCCGTCATCAAGGAATCCAGTACCACCACAAGATTACGAATAGTTTTCGATGCAACTTTCAAACCATTTTTTGGCTCTTCCTTGAATGACAAGTTGATGGTTGGACCAAAAGTTCAAACGAACGTTATGGACATAATTTTAAGGTGGCGTAAATATAGGTTTACCTTTACTGGTGATGTCGAGAAGATGTATCGTCAGATCCGAGTCAACAAAGCAGATGCAAACTATCAGCTCATCTTATGGCGTGATAATCCCTCGCAAGATTTGAAGATCTACCGTCTGGAGACGGTAACTTTTGGCACAGCTTCAGCACCGTATCTCGCCATTAGAGTTTTATTGCAGCTAGCAGATGACGAAGCATCAAACTTTCCATTGGCTACCTCCGTCATCAGAGAGGAAACCTATGTTGACGACATCATTACTGGAGCTGATACCATCGAAGAGACGCAGGTCAAACTACAAGCAGTAAGGGACATTTTGGCAACTGCAGGCTTCCACCTTCGCAAGCAAGTCAGCAATTCGGAAGAGGTTTTGCAAAACATTCCTCCAAGTGAAAAGGCAGTTGATTTTTCATTACCATTTGTTGAAACCAGCGATGTTAAAACACTAGGCATTAAGTGGCTGCCTGTTCCTGATGTCTTCTCATTCCATGTCACACAAGTTAACGATGGTGAAGTCACAAAACGGTCCATTCTATCTGCAATAGCGAAGCTGTATGATCCAATGGGCTGGATCTCACCCTGCACTATCAAAGCCAAAATAATGATGCAGCAGCTATGGGGTAGAGGACTAGATTGGGACAAACCAATCCCACCAAGTTTGGAACAAGAGTGGCTAGCTTTTCGCCAAGAACTTCCAGCGATTGAACAAATCCAGATTCGTCGATGGATCAACACCGATAAAAACATTTCAAAGCTAGAAGTCCATGGTTTTAGCGATGCTTCAGAGAAGGCCTACGCTGCGGCAATTTATCTGCGCGTCCTTGATGGAGATGGTCAAATCCATATGCACCTGTTGATGGCGAAGACGAAAGTTGCACCCTTAGAGATGATCACACTGCCCAGATTGGAACTTTGTGGAGCTGTCCTACTGGCCAAACTACTTCATGAAACGACAAAAATTCTGAAGTTGGAAGCAGCTGATGTCTATGCGTGGACCGATTCAGTCATCACGTTATGCTGGATTAGAGCTCCTCCGCTAAAGTGGAAGACATTTATCTGCAACCGAGTATCCCAGATCCAGAAGTTGTGTACAAGAACAACTTGGAAACACATCCCATCAGAGCTGAATCCAGCTGACGTCGCATCCCGCGGAATTTTTCCTTCGATGATCGTTGAAAATCAGCTATGGTGGGAAGGACCATCTTTTTTAAAGCATCAGTGGGATGCAATCCACCCGGAGCAACCATCATGTCTGGAAACACATCAAGAAGCTCGTTCCACAACTGTTCTCCACTGTTTGGAAAATAAAGTCGAAAGTGTTGTGAATCAAATTTTGCGAAATTGTTCAACTTTAAAAAAAGCAATTCGAGTGGTTGCATATTGTCTACGCATGCGAACCAAAGCCAGACCTTCTCAACAGTACACGGACATATTATCGCCGCAGGAATTTGAGAAGGCCCTAATGTGTATCACAAAAGCCGTTCAGGAAGAGACATTCGCACCGGAAGAAGAAAATTCCAACATAAAAGGGTACACAGCACTAACACCATTCAGAGACGGAGAAGGGATTTTAAGAGTTGGGGGGAGACTGTCGAACTCTACTCTCCCATTCAACAGAAAACACCCGATTTTGCTGAAAGCAGATCATCTTTTTTCAAAACGGATCATCAGTGATGCCCACGAAAAGACACTTCATGGAGGCAATGAAAAGATGATTGCGTACATTCGTCAGCGGTTTTGGATTTTTAATCTAAAAAATGCAGTCAAAAAACAAATCTATGATTGCAATATTTGTTTCAAATTTAGGGCAAAACCGTTGAGGCAGCTAATGGGTAATCTTCCGCCATCAAGAACAACGATTTCACGCCCATTTACATACGCAGGAGTTGACTATGCAGGACCAATTGATGTCAAAACATGGAGAGGACGCAACGCAAAAATCTTGAAAGGATACATCGCGATTTTCGTTTGCATGGCAACAAAGGGTATGCACATCGAATTAGTCAGCGATATGACTACCCAAACATTTTTAGGAGCTTTTCGCAGGTTAATTGCAAGACGAGGTCTTTGCAGAGAACTGTTCAGCGACTGTGGTCGAAATTTTGTAGGCGGTAACGCAGAGCTGAAAAAACAATTTAAGGAGGCACAATTTGATTGGAAAAATGTGGCAGAGATACTAGCCAGTGAAGG
This sequence comes from Cheilosia pagana, assembly GCA_936431705.1. Taxonomy (NCBI): domain Eukaryota; kingdom Metazoa; phylum Arthropoda; class Insecta; order Diptera; family Syrphidae; genus Cheilosia; species Cheilosia pagana. The sequence goes on from OW386169.1 coordinate 3,914,588, forward strand.
TACCAAGTGGAATTTCATTCCCCCAGCTTCTCCACACTTTGGAGGTTTATGGGAAGCGGGAGTGAAATCCGTGAAATTTCACCTCAAGCGTATAGCTGGTAACCAAATCCTGACGTTTGAAGAGCTCACCACGCTTCTCACACAAGTAGAAGCATGTCTGAACTCAAGACCCTTGTGTCCAACGTCAGAAGATATCAACGACCTAGGAACAATAACACCTGGTCATTTCCTCGTGGGAGAACCCCTTATAACACCTCCACAACCAGAATATAACCTCGAAAAGATCTCACACCTGGAGCGATGGAAGAGAGTCCAAGCCCTCTCGCAATCATTTTGGAAATTATGGAGCAATGAGTACCTTGCCCGCCTTCAGCAACGCCCAAAGTGGACTCAAGTCGTCAATTCAAAACTAATGGTAGGAGACTTAGTTTTGATTAAAGACGAACGACTTCCACCACTAAAATGGAATCTTGGAAGAATCCTTAAACTACACCCAGGACCTGATAATTTAGTACGAGTGGTAACACTCAAAACAGAAACAACCGAACTGAAACGCCCTATATCGAAAATTTGTCCGTTACCAAGCAATTCATCAAATATAAATTTTAATCAAATATATACTTAAAACTATAAAAACAATTCAACACAAAATAATATAAAATTCAACACTTTCAACAATATTGATTATAATTATAATTCATAATCCATCAACACTTTAAACTATTCTACTTAAAACTAGATAACTTTCATTCAACACAACACAATTCATTTTATATTACATTCAACACATCATAATATATAATCAAACTAATTTCTAAAAGTCAAAACCAAATAATAAACACTGTTTTAAAAATACATTTTTCATATTGATAACACATACATAAAAATCATATTTGAAAGAATAAAATCAACACTATACAATACTCATTCAACAAGTAAATAATAAAACAAAACTGCAGTACATAATATTTAAAATAAAGGAAATTTCATTCAAATAAAAGATAAAATACTTAATAATATAATACTAAATGCCTCACAGCCATAAGAGTGTGGCAACACTTTTCATGAAAATAAAATATCATGAGATAACTATCATACCCAATACCAATACAGTCCACTTATATCAATATACACATAATATAAATATCAACACTATGATTTCACAAATTCATAAATTATGAAAATAAAACAATAATCATTACACAGAATCCATTGAACAAACCACACAATCATTCGAAGCGAATTAACAACAGAAAAATACAGAAAACTTAGAATTCGAATGCATCGCGCGCGTAATTCGATTTTTACAATCACACACACACACACACACATCGCAATTGCGGAACCCAATTAGAAAAACAAAAAAAAAAATGATCAATGAATTAGAATTTCATTCACACATTATCGAGAATAATAATTATTACTTTATGCAAAAACACTTACCCTTCTCCTACTCCACTCATTTTCCACAGAATCAAAATTACAATTTGATTCGAAACTACACTAAACTATAAAAAACCGAAATAAATTAAATACAAAAAAAAACACAAAACACCACCGCGTCCATCGTCGATAATCAAAAATTACTACAGCACCAGAATTACAACTACAACAACTACACGAGTCATCGGCATGACACCGTTCTGCGAAGAAGACGAAGAAGAAAAAGACGAGAAAAAACATTAAGAGCTTGCTCGCTTGGATGAGTGTGCGAAACCAGAGCAGATGATCGTTGCAATTTTACAATTTTATGTACCTATATCTATGCTTCTTTGTTTTATGTGTTGTCACTTTTTTGCATGTTTGTTTTAAATGCACTAATTCTGTTTATCTTTACATGGTGTGAGATGACATTATTTAAACGTAATACAGACAACAGGGTTGGCATGAAATCAAGGAACTAAGGTACAGATGACATCGATGTTGCGAACTGCGTTCACGGCGGGGGAGAATGTTGGCGAACACAATAAATTATTTAAGAACATTTAATAATAATTAAACTATTGTAAATATTGAGAAATGGTAACTCTTAATAAATCAAATCCCACACTTTGTGGAGAGTTATGAACTGTCAAAAAACATATGAAATGTAAACAATATATAGCTTTTGTGAAACAGTTTTTTGTACATATAAAGAGAGATTAACCGAATAAAATTATAACGTTTTGAATAATAGAAGAAAATAGAAGTTTCTAAGTCTTTCTGTTCAATTTTCAATCAACCCAACGGATATTTGATATTTGATAATTTTCAACCCAACCCTAAAACAAGTTAACTAGATTGTTTACAAACGTTTGAACGACTTTCCTTCGACTAGACGTTGTTTTTTTCTCTCTCTCTCTCTCAAAGTAGCGGGCAGTTTTGCGCTAGATTGAGAAATCCCTAAAAGGGATATTTCACAAAAAGTGCTAGATGTCTGAGCCTATGGTGAAATGTCAATTATTTTATATGAAGGATCATGGGCAATAAAATAATCAACGGCGCTCGTTTTGTAAATAAAAAAATAACAAAGCAACCAAGTGCCTAGCTATATTTTAGGTCTGTTCCTTTACTTTTGTATTAAAAATGTAAAAGACTGTCAAAATGATAGTGTAGGGGATGAATTTTCTCTCAGAGAGGGCAACTTACGTAAAAGTTAAGGAACGCTTTTGTAGTAACCTGTGAAAATGACAGATGTGAATATTCCACCCAAATGCCAAATAGAACAACAAATCAGCTGTCAATATTCAGGCGACTGACAGTTTTTTTCAATTCTTACGCAAAGAAATTTTCTTGAAAAAAATCTAGTAAGAGGGAAAATATCTTGCTCTCTCGAAGCCGTTCTCTTTTACGAATTTTTCGAGTTGAGGAACGCAAATTGAGTAAAATGCGTAAGAATTTGTAAAAAATCGTAGGATTTACAAGTAAAGGAACATACCTTTTATTTTATTGCAAATATTCTTACGTCAGAAGGCAACTCAGCTAAAAAGGTTCATATAAATATTGCTGGGGAAACCAAAAAAATGGAGAACGGGACAGAGTCAAGGACCAAAGAACTTAACAGGTCAGTCCAAGTCACTTATAATTTGTTTAGTGTTAATTTTTATTTTACAATTTTATTTCAAAAAAATCGAACAAGCCCTGAACATATAGAATAGCAGGGTCTGTTGTGACTTTTGAAAAATCGGTTATGCTACGATTAAAACCTGCATAAGGAACAATTTCGAGAACTCCCGTCGATCTTTGACTTTTCGATTAAGGTACCTTTAAACAAAAACAATCGCGCTTTGGCCCTGGCAGTACACCCAAGAGGTCCTGTTTGTAAATCCCATTTACCTACACTTAATATCCGCTTAACTCCTTTCGAATCACATCTTCCGTCAAATCAATAATGATGGGGTGGTACATTTCGTACCTCAGAGCGCCATCAATTACGGTTTAGTAGCAAATCTCTATACGATTCATAGATGTTTGGTATTAAAGGTGATCCCACTTCAGTTTCAGCTACAGCCAACTACAACATAAATTCCAGATTATCTACTAAGCTGTCGAAAGAATAATAATCAAAGGAAAAAGGAAACAACAAGGATTAAATACATCGCGAGAACAGTCATGCGGGTATTGGAATTGGAAATAACTTTCACTTATTTCACGTGAGCAGTGCAGGTCTGAATCTGAGCGGAAATGCGGGGGTTGAAAAGGCTTACATATTTTATCAGTTTCTGGCTGATCCACCTGTTGAACTTGAATTTCTATATACAGAGTTTTCATGAGCATGAACTGTGTCTATCTTAAATCTTGGGCAAATTCGCCAATAGAAGGGATACCTACGTGAATAAAATGCACAGGAATGAGACATCTGCGAATGACTGTAGCTGAAAAGCTTTTATATACAACAGCATTGATTGGAAAAAGTCCCTTTTCGAACCAGTGCTACCACTTTATTAAGAATGCTAGTGCAGAGTAAGTGACAATACATTTTTTTTGTTGTCATTTTGCTATGTTTGGACCATTGAGAGATTATACAAAAAGGTGGTAACCCGTTTTAGGTTTTTTTTAAATACGTTTGACAAATGGCACCCCTTTGAAAATTTGTTAAATCTGTCAAAACTGAACGAGTTTTGTTAAAATCATTCCAGTGCTTTTGTATAAGTCTAGTGATCTAGCTGATCATGCTTCAAACGAAAAAAAGACGCAATACAGATCTCTGAGGTTTTAAAAGGATAAAAAAAGGAGCAAACCCTTTCATTTTTGACAGTTCAGACTCCTTTCTGAACTTAAAAGAAAAATGTTGAAGGGATGCTATTTTTACATGCCCGCGTGTGACATGCATTTGTGACTTATCCGGAATTTTTGTGAATAACTACGAGTTTTAATGTGGCAATGCTATGGCGGTGTGTCAAATAGCTAATTATTGATGGCTTATTCTTTTGACATTTATTTAATTTTGCGTTTTCAATGTGCAAAAAAGTCAGTAATTCACTTTCTCTTAAGAAAACGTCAAACAATTATCCAACAAAAAAGTGTGTTATGCAATTGCCGAACATAATTGGTTGACAGTTTGTAAACCACGGCTCACAATACCAATAAATCAACGAATTTGACACTCAAAACATGGTAGCATTGATCTACCAACCTCTCCTCGATGTTAGCCGTATATGTGATCTGTATTATCGACACTTTAAATGTTGGACAAATTAAAAAAATTGTTTAAGCTGTCATTGCTTTTGACATAAACAGAAAATGGTTGCGTTTGTTAAAATTGTACAAGATGGTCGCGTTTCATTAGCCACTACACAACTAGCAAGCGATGCGATGAATTAAGAATTTTTTTTTGTATATTTACTTCAAATCGAAATAAAATCCCCTCCGCTCTTAGCCAGGACTACTTTCCTCGTACTTTTTCTATTGCAAGAATATAAAACGACAACGGCACCACTCTCGCATTTTCCACCACCACCAGAGCAGACACAAAATTTCCCTTTCGAAAGCTTTCTCCCGCAACAACATGCGAGCAAATCCTCATCGTCCTCGTAGCCATTTTCTTTTCCAATATTTCCCTGCTCGCCATACCCTTCCAGGATATGAGAAACTTGGTACATTTTCCTCGGCCACCGTTAGTCCTTTGGAAAACCTTGTCTCTCTCGCAAGTCGAGAAGATAACCACACAAGGTTTTTAACCATCCGCGTCAGGATACTTTTGGATATTCGTTGTCCTCATCATCAGTCAAGCAAAATTCAATTAACCTTATCCAACTGGCCACAAAAAGTATAAACAAAAAGAGGATTCAAAAAATTCGCATCCCTTCACCGGTTCGGGTTTTCTTTCATAAATTCCTCAAGTTAACCAACACACACACACTTGTACAGCGAAAAGAAAACCTGAAAAAAAGCGAAATAATACAAAAGTCAATTTTGTCCCGTTTTTTGTGCTTATATATTTTTTTTTGTTTTTTGTGTGTGATCCTGTGTGGAGTGTGTTCGGAATGTTATTTCCTGCCGCAGTGAAAAGTGCTTAAAAGGAAAACAACGAAATAAAGTTAAAAAAAAGAAGCAGAAACAGCACATAAGATATAAAGGAAAATCAATCCTTCAGAGTGTGTTCTGTGTGTGTGATTTTTTTTCTGTTGTTGTTGTTCGTCGTCCTATACCCACATTTCACTTAAAGTGTCTCTCGGTAAATACGAAAAAGGTGAGACATTAGTGTCCAACAAAAAAAGAAGTGAAGGACTCCCTCTGTATGTCCTTTAGCAAATCGCTTTAAATAATAAATTTGATCAAGTGATTGTCTTGTATTTGGTGTCCCGTGAGCATAATTTATTAAAGAATCATCATCCATTTGCCATTTGTCACGACCAAGCCGACAGAGGTGCGTGAATAAATGAGTTTTATCATCTGAGCTGCCTGTCACCAAAGTGTGGTTAAGTTGAATCGAAAGTGAGGTTAAGTGCAGTGAATTTACTAAGAAGAAGCGTAAGGTTCCATACGTTCTGGCCATCTTTCGCTACAAAAGTTTAATCGAGTTTTACAACTTTGTTGTCCTTGTCACAAAGTTGAGCTTACACATTTTGTTGTTGTTTTATGCAGTGCAACCGCTGGCTGGTTGAAGGGAAATTAATTAAGAGAAGCAGCAGAAGATATCTTCTTCATCAACATTGGCCATTAGGAGAATAGCTATAGTCGGAAGGCATCCTCCTATATACTTATAACAAAAAGGACAACGTTATCCTGAATCAGCGATAAAACTAAAGGTAAGCGCCGCATTGCCACCCGCATCGCACACACACGTGATGCGGTACGTTTTGATATTAAAATTTTACGAGTGAACCGTTGTAAATATAAATTTTGTGGTTGTGTTGTATAGTGTATAGTTTATTGCGGTAAAGGAGTTGGATTTTATTGAGTTTTTCTCCTACACACGGTGATGACTTTGATTAACATTCTGGCTACCAACTGCTCTCCCTCACATGTGTAGACAAACAAGTGTTTTCCTGGCGCAAGGTGAGATGATAGAAGAATATCCCTATAATTTATGGTTTCCCATTTGTATCTTCCCTAATGCTATAGGTGCGGTTGTTCTGCATGACCAGGACCAGCTTCAATAATCTCGTATAGTCAATGGAAATTTTAGAACAGGTATCCTTCTGTGCGATTTGACTGGAACAAACCCCCCTGGCCCGGGGGGTAGTCTATTATAAATTCTATAGGATTATCGAAGGTAATCCTAGTGTGATTGGACTTGAACAGAATGTTTCGCTTTGCTGTATACAATGTTATCGGAGCGCGTCGGACATGTATCTACTGCAGGCAACATTGGATTTTAGATTTCATTGTGTGTTTGGGATTTTATGGCTATTGGTGGTTTATTGTCCTTAAAGTTTGCCAATAAATCTACGCAGTGACCCTGGTTATTCATTATTACCTTCTTAAGATATTTATTGGCAGGTTGTGATGAGTTAGCCTTGGGCTGGTCTATTCAAATCGGTCTTTAATGCACTGCAAGGTTCAAAGCTGAAGAAGGTTTACTGTGGTTTTGATTAGGGAAAAGAACAGATAAGAACAGCCTATACTTTCAGTGAGAACGAGCGCACATCATACCTTTATATTGAGAGATATGCGTTCTATCTGGTGGAACTGAAAAGTCCCCTTTGAGACCCATTCGTGCGCCTTTTATAAATCCCCTTAATGATTTTTATGCGCCTGTCACTGAAATCAAGCAAGCTAAGCCCCAGAGTAACTCTTTTCCTTTTTGCTATTGAAATAAACTGCAAATGAAATTGCAAAGACAAATCTACTTTTCATTAAAATTGAGGATTTCAAATCCTCCTCAACATTTACGAAAATTGAAAGGGATCCACTCAAATCCCATGGTTGCGAGCTGTGCCACAAAATATTATAAGAATTTCGACAGGCTGTACGTGTTTTCCTATTTGCACTTATTGAACCACAATGGGATTGGAATACTTTGAACTGTCATCATTTGCAGTTTAAATTACATTCCTTGTGTTTCTAGTGGAAGAAATGTGGCAAATGGAGGAAGAATGTCGGGTTTACCTTGTAAAATGTGTAAGCATGTCTTAGAACTTCGATATAAGGACGAGAGTTATGGTGGTCATTTTGATTTACCCCTTGACTATTTGGAAGATATTATCCCGGACAATTTTTACGACGCTTCTTATAATATTGTTAGCTGTGTTTCTTTCGTCCCTGTCACGGCTATAGGATAAGCCAAATAAAAAAAAACCCCTTGTTAAATACAACAAAGACTTAATCTGGATAATTATCGGGGCTACCAGCTTCGCGCCGATAGAGAAAAGTACAGCCAACACAAATGTTTGTATGTAATCGATAACTTGTATGGAAATGGGGTCGTTCAAGTATATCTAGTTTAGTAAGTCTGACAGCTGACTGACTTGATGTATCTCAGTTTTGATTGGCCTACATCGGTCACATGGCCAGCTGTGTCAGTTGACGTTTTATGGAGGTGTAGCCGACGAATCTAGTCAAGAAATTCGCGACTGAGTACTAAGTTGACAGTTCGCATATGTGGCTGACGTAGGAAAAGTGACAATCCCGACCAATCTAGATTTTGTGTTCAGGTTACATCTCTTCCAGACCAATCTAGTCGATTTAAGATAACTAAGTTTTTGAATGTGCCCAATATCATATGACAGTTGACAAAAACTAATATTAAAAAATTAAAATTTGAAAAAATGTATCAGAAAAAGGACGAAAAAAGGAAAAATTGCTAAGAATAATCCTTTATACAGATAAAATAAACTATGTTTACAACTAAACATGGCATTTGTAGAAAAATTTGATCAAAAAACGAGACTTTAGGATTCTTAAGGTGTCATGTTACTGTCAATGTCAATTTTACTATTAGATCGATGCGTTGCCAACTCATGTTTTTATTCTTGGATGTTCGTTTTTTCGGACATTTTTTGTAGAGACGCTAATAGGGATAAAAAAAACAGGTGTTGTGTCAAATTTTCAGAGTAATTTAAGCGAACAAGATTTATTGTTGAAGAGCTTTCTGAACATACCCAAGGGTGCGTCAAAAACATTTATCTGTCGTTTAATGTGCGGCAATCTTAAAAGTGACCTCAGTCTTCTCCAAATATACCTAACTTCGATTTTGATGCGAGTCCCTAATTTAAAACCTCCCCCTTCCCATATGCAATGCAAATTGTTGTTTTCCCTTCCTGCATTTGTTATTGAAATTCAATTGAAAAAGTAAAAAAACAAAAATATTTGTTTGGAAAAACACTGCAATTTGAAAACAAACATTCCAACCGAGCTCGAAAGTCAATTTCCGACTAAAACCACCCGACCTTTAAGCGAAACATCACATCACAAAGGATGCGCCACCATTTCCCCCCATAACACTTAACCTTTTGCAACAATTTGAACTTTTTGAACACACTCTTCGACAGAGAGCTGCACACACACGCACTCCAATCACACATGCCAAAGTTTCAATAAGTATAATAGCGAAAGATCAACAATAGGCGACCCCGCCCGGCCTCCCCCAACTCGCTGTTGAGTGGTTTTGCATTCAACAAAAAAAAAAAAGTCAGTCTCCCCCGCTCGCCACCGTTGGCCGTCATATAATAATTTCTATTCATCCTTGTTCAGTTATTATATTTTTATTGTATTCCCCCCACACACACACATATACTCTGACACCTATGTGTGAGTGTGTGTGTACATTCCCATGCATGCAAAAAGGAAAAGAATACCACATTCCACAGGACAATGACTTCGGGCTGTGGTTAATATTTTTGTTGTTTCCCTTTTATCGGTGTAATATCCTGACTATTCGAAAAAAAGGAGACGAAGGAAAAAGAAACAGTGCAAACATTTTAATTGATCTTTTCGTCCTGATAGCGGTTAATGAGGGTTCATATCACACAGGAAGAGAATTGTCCCCAAAAAAAAAAAACAGAAATGGTTGTCTCCACTTTTTTTTTTATTTTTCTCAGTTGGTGAACCTCTGCATTACTGCCAAGCCAAGTTATAGATAGACTACGCAGAGAATTTATAATCGTGTTCTTAATTTAAGCACCCAGCTAATTACCAGTTTACTGGGGTGGTATATGGCGCCGAATGGCAGTCGGTATACCTACTCGAGGTCGCGTTTAGTTGAAATGCGAAAATTGCGAAAATAAAAATCGTAAAAAAGGCAGAGAGGGAATGGACATTAATTAATGAGGAAGGGATGTGGTGGAAAGGATATCCCCCTTTTTTTCTGTTATTTTTAAAATCCAATTTCACACTCCTCCCCGCTCCAAGGACGAATATAATTTTTTTTTTTATTTTTGTTGCTACGCCGCTCAGTCCGCATTTTTGTTTTCGTTTACATTTTTCACTGTGGTGAAGTTTCTTTTTAAGGGAACTCCTTTGATCCTTATTCTGTATTCCATTTCTGTGGTTTGTTTGTGAACCTTTTTGGAATTTTCTGTGCGAAGGTACATATACATAATTAGATGTTTAATATGCAATCAGTTATAATTCAAATTTAATGCAGCAGGATGGGGGGGAGGTGTTCGATTTGCTTTTAAATTACCACTGTGGAAGGACACTGCCCGGTTATCCTGAATTACTTACTTTAAATTCCTAATGAACACATTCTGACGGTGAACTCGTTACTCTTTGGTGGGACTTCATTGTACGATTGAGCATGAGATTTCGGGAGGCATTTGTGAAAAGATTGATAGAGGTTGTGGTGGGTCGGCAAGTGGGTTTGCCTACATAATTTATGAGATCATGCAATTAATTAAGTATTTAATTTAGGAACGTCTTTGGAATGAACTCGGTGTTTGCGTTGTTTACGAACGTTATTAGATTGTTGGCTGCGCAGGAGAGCGGTTAATTTAAATAATTTATTAGTGTTGCTGCGTTTACATGGTTTTGATTTTGTCTTTGCGAGTGGTTTACATGGGACTCGTGTTTGGAATTTTTAGTCTCCAGATTGAAATTTATGATCTCTAAAGTGTATATTTGAGTTGAAAGGGTCAGCTGAGGAGTCCTTTGAAAATTAAACACACGAATTTGACGAGACATACCCCAAAATACGGTACAGCTGTCAAAAATTGGAAATCTGATTGTCTAACTGTCTATTTTGTTGCGTTTAAATTAAGCTTACGTATTAAATTTGAGTTTCGAGTTAAATTTGACAGCAAATGGTGGTTGACTGTCACCATAACATTTTCCATAGACATGTGGCATGTCTGCGCCAATTATTGCACATTCTAACAAAATGTTGTAACAGCAAACTGTATGATTAGAATTACATATATGCTGCGAATTGCCAAGGCGAAAATAAATCCTTGCGTGACAGCAGCAGCAACAGTTTGCTATAGGCCGATGTCAGCGAATGAATTTGGCACATGAAATACAGTGACGATATGAGGGTTCTCCAACATGGATACCGACGAAACCTACCACAAATTTATATTCCCAGACACTGCGACACACCATCAAAATCATAGGTTAAACAAGGACAGCTATTATGGCAAGGAGTATTTAAGGATTTCAGTGGAAAATAAAATGTAAAACTCGCGTAATGAAAGGCGTACGTAAAAATTAAACGCGTTTTAAAGCCGACGTTATACAGAGCGAAACAAATTTATTCGAGAAGACTGTTTGTTTTTACGTTTAGCGAATGGGCGCGTTCCATTTTCCACTAAAAGTCTATCAATTATTGTGCAATGCAACTCCATTCAGTACGCTTCTATTTGTCAACTGACACGTATAAAGGAAAGCCTAAAATTCAAAGTGGATTGTGTAAGACATAATGGCCGCGTTTAACTGACCCGCTAGATAACCAGCGCCATGTCAAACTTCATATGAAAAAATTGGCATTTCACCATTCGCCCTAGACGTCTAGCACTTTTGGTGAAATGAGATTTTTTTTATATGAATTTTGACGTGTCGCTAGTCATCTAGCGGGCAGTGGAACGTGAGCAATATGTTAATTACCAATTTATAGCAAAATGACAGACCGGACATCAGTGACAGTTGTATTACTTACGTTTACTATATATCCGAGTAGGAATTATAAACTGAATTGTTCTAACCCCGTTGTACTTTAATTTATTATTGTGACAGTTCGAAATGTCGACGACCTTCAAGTATCTCGTTTATTAAGTTTGACAGTTGACTGACTTGCTGTATCTCAGTTTTGATTAGCGTAGATTGGGCACATGGGCAGCTGTGTCAGTTGACGTTTATGGAGGGGTAGCCGAAGAATCTAGTCAAGAAATTCGTGACTGAGTAATAAGTTGACAATTCGCATATGCGGCTGACGTCAACTTAAGACAACTAAGTTTTTGAATGTGCCCATTTTCTTGGCTTATTTCCGACAAATCCTCCGTCAACGTTAGTTCACGACATCTATCTTTCTAAACTAACAAAAAAAAAGCGACAAATGCGGTCGGGTTTAGTTAACTGAAAACACAAACGCGCCCATAATAATTGTCAGAATGCGATTTTATGCGATATTATTAGAATGCGCTAGTAAAAGCATGCAGATTCCCCACTTGCACTTAATAACATCTATAAAACAATGTTTCATATTGATATTGACTCGTTGTTAACCATTCGGCTTAAAGTGACAGCCTATTTCGCACTAAACCCATCACAGGCTAAAATCATAAAACATTGTCGCACAACTTCCCCACACACATGGCGATGAACGATACGCTTTCGATGCGTTTACGATGCCCTGGCCGCAGATCGTTTCAACTAACGAATTCAGCGGCCCAAAATGACCGCACTAAAAAATAAACCGCCTTTAACATGCACACACGCATAATCTTGTGTTTTATGTCATGGCATGGCGCAGAAAAAAAACGCTTTGCAAGTCACCAACAGTCATCGTTTCAGTTTATTCAGTTAATATTATAAACCAAATACTTTTTTATGACCCCAGCAGTATATATGTGTCACTTCATCGTAAACGTCAAACAATTTGCGCCACCATCGTCGATATTTTATTATAAAGCCTTGGACAGTCTGTCAATCAGAAAATCACCCACCCCACCCATCGTCGCACACAAAGTAAAGAAAATAAAACTTAATTTAGTTTTATCAACATTTGACAGCCGCAATTAATTGTCAAACACAAAATGACTTTTACGGATTTCCTGATGGTAGTAGCTATCAACTAAAGGCAAAGGGTTGTTGCCTGCCTTTTTTCTTATCGTGTGCTGGTGGATAATCGCTTACGATAAATTTAGTGTCATTTAGTTTACAAAGGGCGATTTATTAGTGCGGTCGAATAGTATAGTACAAAAAAAATGGAAACGCTTTAGAGAGCAAAAAATAGTCTTTTATGTCGCCAAATAGCATCATATCCGCGCACTCCCTATCATTTAACCTCATAATGGTGTCCCTAAATAAATTGCATGACAGCAGAGATTAATGGATCAGTTTATTGCCTCCGCATAGCGCTAACATTTTAAGTATTTTTCTTGTGTACATTTTAGTTGAGAATAAAAATTTCTCTATGCACATACGCCAAAAAAATAAAATAAAAATACCGCTGTCACTCAGTGCGGCGAACAAGCCATGTGATTCGCTGCTGAAATGACATTTCGCTGGTATGGCAGTGCGGTAGGTATCTACAGATAACTTGGTTTTTATGCATTTTCTAGATATTTTATGGGTTCTTAGTTTAAATGTTTATTTTAACATTATGTATACTGAAATGTTCTTGGAGACCTACCTACATAGAATAACAGCTCCTTTTATTAGCGCAATAAATGTCCTTTTATGGAGACTTCAATTAATGCTGTCAAGAAAGCGTTGCGTTTCAATTTTATGGATGCGAAATGAAGAAAGGTTAAGACGTAGTATACGTGTAATATTCGCCTGCCGAGTGGGAGTGGCAGTGGGGCAATGGGAACCGTTTAATTGGCCAATTGGTTAATTTCAGGCGATTTGGTGCTGGTCATAGAAATAACGAATAACATGTGCGGCTCCGGTCGGTGCTTCATTGGGGAGTAAGTGATGAAATAGGTGTTGCAAGTGGGGCTTTTATGGCCAGTGCGTATCCTGCGTTTAGGGTCGCCTTATTTATGGACAGGAAATGGGCGTTTGACAGGTTAATGGGGTTTCGAAGACACTCGGGGTCTGTATAAGGTGGATTAGATGCTGTTGAGCTTACTTATGTTGGAAAATAAATAAAATTTGTTGTCTTTTACTCATATACATCCCTGGTTTCAGTGCTGCCAAATCATGGTAAGTTCCAAACGTGGACAAATATTGCGCTGCATTTAATCCCACGGAAGATGTGTTTTTAAATTGCCGCAGAAAAGGTCTAAGGACACCATCGAATGTAAGTAAAATCAGGACCTAGTCTGTGTCGGTAACACAGGCCTTCGAGCCAACTTATATTGGAAGCCCCTTGTGTTCCTCGCTATATATTTTCGAATAAGCCAATTTACCAAATCTGTGTGCAACAATATACATACATCTAGCACATTTCCGCACTCCTCCTCAAATACCTAACCAACTATACCCTCAAGTTAACCATATCAAAGAAATTTCTATTTCCTGCCATGTCCCCCGCCTCCAAAAATGTGTGCTCTCCTGCACTACTCGTAATGTCTTGTTTATTGGATGCACAGAACGACATTCTCTTGAAAGTTCAAACCATGGAATTTCAGTCGAAACAGAATTCCTTTGGTGGAATAATGTCACAGAGGCCAAGGATATAGTGTATAGTATGAACGCGAGGAACGCTTGAGTGAATATTATTCTCCATCCTGTTCGCCCCAGTAGCGCGCGTATAATCCTTTTAATAATATACATAAATATCGTCTATTTTCAAACACACGGAACAGCAAAAAGGATATTTTTTCCGCTCGGTTGACACACACATTTATGTATACGGTATACCTATGGGTTGGGTGTTTTTGGGCACAGCTTCCTGCTGTTTATGTTTTTTTCTTTTCCAGATTGAAGTCTTTGCAATGTATTTTTCCAACGGAGTGAGCACACGCCTATTAATAGAGGGCGTTGCATGTCCGGTGCAGACACGTTGACATGTCCTCGTTTTTTTTTATGTTACTAATGTGTCAGCATGCACTAACCGGATATCCTACAAATAGTGCACTCGAAAACTCAAGAGATACAACAGCGGGACAACACACATCTATGATTCATCATTTCACAGACACTAACCGCACTCGGCAACACTGGCAGACAGTGCGGTGTCTCTTTCTCTATACTCAGATATCAGATTCAATTTGTTGGCTTTAATTTTCCTCCTCTCGGTTGTTTTTGTTGTTCTTGGAGAGAGACGGTTTATTAAATTTTATTTTTGTTGTTTGTTCATGAAATCATCAACAGACCACGAATCCTTTTTTTTTTGTATTGTGCTCGTTTTGCTGATGTCCTTGTTTCGCAAAGCGTAGTCCATTTGGTTGCTATACTCTCGGGGGGATTTATTTCGGCCAAGGGAGCGAAATAATAAAAAAAGGATTCATTCGTCCTAGGCTAGGTTCTGTGTGATGTGCCCCTCAGACGCGTGCAAATAAATGGATTAAGTGTTAGCAGATTGTTTTGCCAAGGGAGAGGGAGTGTATGTCGGGCACACGGAATGGAGTTAAGTCATGTCCTAGTACAAGCAAAAACAACAACGAAAAAAAAAAATGGGAAAACATTTTCCCCCGAGTTGCAGTTTATTTGTGTGCTTGGAGTTCATCGTTTAGTCCTTGTTGTGTGTATACTTGCTGTCCTTGTTTGCGATTTTCCACACAGTTTGGCGTTATAAAACTTGTGATAAACTTGTTTCGTTAAGGATAACTACGGGAAGGGAGGAAGAATTCTGCGGAATTAACTGGGACATTTTTCCCAATGGAAAATTAAATTCAATACTGTACCGCTTTTCTGGAACATGATTTTTTCTCGTTTTCCTCTTTGACTTTTCAATAATCATCGTCATCTCAACATCGAAGAAAAGTCAATGAACTGATTTTTTTTTTGTTGCCTCCTGTCGGAGTGGGAGTAGATGTCAGAGATGACTGTGTGAAACTTTTTGATAACTTTTTTTCGTTTTCCTTTGATGTTTGGTTTTTCTTTTTCTTGATATTTTTCTTCCTGAAATGGGGAAAATCATGGATAAGACTGCTGCATATCCTTGCCACTGAGAAGTTGGGTGAAGGAAAAAAAAATTATGTACCTTATGACGAAAATCATGCATGAAGGATTCAATTAAAAGTAACGAAATCACTTGGACGGGTAAATTTAGGAACACGCTGTCAACGTTATTCTGTCAGAGTTCACGAGAGATTCTTGTGTCTATTTGATTAAAAAGTTGCTTCCGCTTTTATTGAATTTGCGAAAGGTAGGTATTTCTCCGTTGATTTAAGGAATTTCATTAATTTTTTTTGCAAGGATATGCACCTCACACATTCATATAGATTCGCTGAAGGGGTACGCAGAGTTTGACAGTTGTGGTAACTTGAAAGCGCCATTTATAAAGACTAGAAGTGTTTTTTGGAGTGACTGACCTATTGGACAAACTCGCTCGCACCTCAATGGCCGCGTTCCACTTCCCGCTAGATGACTAGAGGCATGTCAAAACTTTATATAAAAAAATGACATTTCATAGTGTATTGTCAATTTTTTTATATGAAGTTTGACCTGCTGCTAGTCATCTAGCGGGGCAGTGGAATGTAGCCATTCTCTAGCTACTCCACTTTTCCCAAGTCAAGTGAAATCAACTTTCAAAATTAAATGTAACTCTATGATTTGACGGCTAAATTTCCAATTAGACAGCAGACGCCATAAAAATTGTGTAAAAATTTGACAGTTAATCTATTAAAACTTATATTCTACTATTTTTAGTTATTTGTTGACGCGGCAAGTGGGATTATGTATTTATTTTCGTTCAATCGCCTTTAATAATTCATTTGAAAACGTCAAACTCATCCCATTTTCGTACATAACCCTCATTCCAAAAATAGACGAACAATTCACCTCGCCCTAAGACATCTTGCAATACTTTGAGGTAACCCTTCAATCCCTATGTAGGTAAATCAAAAACAATCTCTGACGTCCGACAAAATCCCTTTCTCTAATCTACTTGGATTCATCTCCTCGTCTAAATACAAGTTGTCATTCTCGTTTGACAGTTTTGCGCACTAAAACGTTCAGTTTAAGTTTCCCCTTTCTTGCACTAACCACATTGTACCTAATTGTAAAGTTGCTTTCCACCGGAGAGATGTCCTTTAATTTTGCCAGCCACCAGAAGGCGAAGAAAAACCTCAACTTCATACTAAGGCCTCGTTTCTAAGGACGTAGAGTCCTTTTCTCGCGCGAGACGACATCTAATACTAGTACACACTGTGTTAGAAACATTACGACCAACAATAGGGATACTACTCTGGGCAACAAGCCGAGTCTATGCCACCCCTGTCATGGTTGTCATCTCTCTCCGTGTATATGTATACATCCAGGCTATTCAGTGTCAGAGGAAATAACTTCCCCTGTCATTTCAATAGACTTTTGCCACACCGCAACCGAGGACGAAAGTGGGAATAAAACAAACAAAAACCAAGGGTGGAAAAGAAGACGAAGCGCAAAACCACCATCAGAGGGCCCTCTATAGCGACCCAGCACAGCAGGCGCTTAAATAGTAGGTACACTCGGGTAACGGGTACTACTCTTTATTGTCGCTTTGTGTTCACCACGAGGTGGGTGGTAACAATTGGATACCCAACACCCACTTTATCATGCACGTTCACATTCACATGCTCCATGCTCGTATAAGATGACATTTTTTGGCCGTCCACTCGCACGGCGAAAAGGAATCCAACTCCTACTAACTCAATCTCTACATCTCTCTATCTCTAGCGCTGTACGTTTCGGGTGACACTGACACTCGACTGTGGTGGTGGTGGGTAAATGATGTTATCGACCACCGTTCCTGCTATGCGATGCTGCATTCCAAACTGCTGAATATTTTCTTTTATTATTATTATTAGCTTGTATGTGATTTGAGCAAGTGTGTGCCGAGATTTGATGTTGTAATGGTAATCATATAATAGTTAGTAACTGTAAATGTAACCACAATCACGTAGTCTATAGTTTGTTTTCCGGTTCCTCTATATCCTCTGATATATGCGGCGGGTTTTGCGTTTTGGTCTCCTTTTTTTTCGAGTCGGGTATGACAGTTCTTTGGGATGTTTTCCGCCGGTCCTTTTATCGTCCCACACGACCGCAGAAATTTATCGCTCATTTCTCCCCGTCTGTTGACGGTGAATGGAATTTATTTATTGTTATCGCGCGTGATTAGGATTCAAATATCACGAACATTTTCGGAATCGTTATATTTTCGAGGTATTTTATTAAAATAATAATAATGTCAGGCAGCCGGAGGAAACGGGAACAAAAGCCTATCGGATACTTAATAATATGTGTGACAGTTTAGGAGGATATTCATTTTTCGAAGGCCATACACGACATGTGACTAATCGAGGGATGGAAGGACGCGTGGTTCTTTCTTATTTGTGGGCTTAAGTCGATAACTTCTTATTAAATGGATGAAAGGCTTTTCCGATTTTATTTTCGCTGTCACTTTGAAAGCATTTGAAATCATGTGTCACTGTTAGCTAGAAAAATGCATTTTACAATCGACAGTGCATTTTTTGCATAAAAATGGGAATATTTAGCGTTAATAACAATAACAAATGCGTTCATTTGTTCGACATAAACGTCAAAAATCTGATTAGAATTCGCTGGAGCGTTTAGCAGAAACATAGCTAAGCGCTTTGAAAATCGAAGCACATTTTTTGCTGTCTACTTTTAGGCAGATAGGTAGGTACAGTTCTGTTCAAAGAGTATTCGCTTATTTGTTGTATTTATCTGTCAAAATCAAATCCAGAGTTACATTGGGGACGTTTAAGTATCTAGTTAAGTGAGTCTGACAGCTGACTGACTTGATGTATCTCAGTTTTTATGGGCCTAGATCGGTCACATGGGCAACTGTTTCAGTTGACGTGTATGGAAGGGGTAGCCGACGAATGTAGTCAAGAAATTCGTGAATGAGTACCAAGTTGACAGTTCGCATAATGTGGCTGACGTAGGAAAAGTGACGTTTCCGACCAATCTAGTTTTTGCGTTCAGGTTACATCTATTCCAGACCAATCTAGTCGACTTAAGACAACTAAAGGGTGGTATGCTGTTCGAGTGAAGTGAAATTTTCACTCCTCTCCAAAAAGTGCTGTGAAATTAAAAGTGAAATTTTCACGCCGATATGTCAAAATTTAAAGCCAAGTGAAATAAATTAAGTAACGCCCCCTACAAATCACTTCTTGAACAACTATTTTTCACTTGAACAGCGGCCTGGTGAAATTTTCATGTGGAAAGTTCATTTTGACATTTCGCAGTGAAAAATTCGTGTGAAAAATTGGATTTCACGTGAACTGCCTTAAGTTTTTGAATGTCCCCATTGCAAATTAAACTGCTGCTGGCATTTTGTGCTTTAACAAATGTCAGAAAATGAGCGACATTTGATTTTGTCAGTCATATTTTACACAAACTATGAAAGAACTGAAATGTCAACGATTTGTGGGCTACGAAATTCAGTTATTTAATTAGCTTAGGCATGAAACAGTCCTCTTAAGCAGCGGGTAGCCAAACAAAGCCCGCGTCCACTCCTTCAAAAGACACCCGTCGATTGACAGCGGATCTGTAATCTCTTCTCACCATATTTATGTCACATAACAAATACCCTTCCGTCCATCCCAACGGCAAATTGTTCACGATATGTATATCTAATGTTTGAAGATTTCAGCTGACAGTTGTATTGTGGGTTGACATGTGAAGAGCGGACTTTGCGTGACAAATAAATTTGTTTGCTAAAACTTAACTTCTTTGATTGGCCAGCAAATCGGCTTCAAGTTTTACCTCAAAAGGCTTCAACTCTCCCGCTTCGCAGCGCCACTGTTTATCGAAAGTTCCCAAAAGTGTAATACCTTCATGGGTATGCCTTCTCTCATAATTTTCCCATTAGAAAGTCGTAACGCATCACGCTGAAAAAGATAGAAAATTCCCATTTAATAATGTAAAGCACGTAGGAACCCCTATTGTCAGCACCTTTATCACCCATTATCACGTTCATTTCGAAACCCCTTCTCTCGTAAAATATAAATCACACTCGTTCCTTCAAATGTGTACTCCCTCCTGTCAAACTTTGACACTGTCATTACAAAAAAAAAAAAATGAAGAGAAACCTTCAATTACACACCCAAATTGGAACTAAAAGTCTTCCCATAACTTTTTTATAAACTTCTCCATCAGGGAAAAAGGAAAATTCAATAATTAAGGGTAAGTGTCTACACCATTCCGCACCAGCGATGTTCAAAAGGCTCCATCGCCTTTGACCTCTGTCAAATTTCATTTGCTTTGCGCTGTCAAACATTGGAATGTCTGTCTTTTTTTTTTTAATTAATATACGATTTTTTGTTTTAATTTTTCCTTCTTGTCAAGAGAGCTGTCAAACCTTTGGACTTTGGAAGCAATAATGACTATTGATTCAACGTAATGGGTGGCCTAGTCATCGAAGAGACACGCTATCCCCGTTGGTTTTGTTTTTTTGAAAGGAAATTGAATTCTAACCTCTATTACAAGTCATTTACTACATGACGTTTGTGTGGCGAGTTGAGTTCGTACGTGTGTTGGATGGAAATTTAGTATTTATTGATTTTTTTTTTAACAGTACGATTTGTTTATGTGTATTTAATGTGTGCGTGTGTGAGTGTTTGTTTGAAGGTATGCCATTTAGTTTTCGAGCGAGACCATCCTTAGAGATTGAGAAGAAAGCCTTCTTCGTTCGCCAAAGCACACAAGAGGCGATTGCCCTAAGGCGATGCCATCTTACAGTTGTTTTTTTTCCTCTCCATACGAATGTTAAGAGGTTTATGTTTGGTTGGGTGTGTGTGTGTGAATACGAATACATTAATACTTTGTCACCCGGTGGGGGTGGGCTCTGAGATCTGACACGTGGTAAAGAGGATATTCTCTCTGTTAGGAATGTGAAAATAACGCGACAGTAGACAGTAGAGTGATGTGACATAAATGAGAGTGAACATGCGCAGTTGTAGTGACATTTTTGGTTAGAAATTTTTCATTGAAGTGTGTCTGTTAGGAAGGATTTGTTTTTTATGGAGTTTTTATAATAAGTTAAGTGTCCAGTGTGCTTAATATTGTATAATGTCCCTGGAAGTTTGTATAGTCCTTATCTAAGAATTCGCATTTTCTTCTAGATGCTTTGGCAGGTGGTTCTTCCATAACCTATTCTCCACAAAGTCAAGCACACTTAAAAAGAATCACCGAAGTTTCATAGATTAGCTTGGTATCGTATGAGATCTGCCAGATAACTTTGGCCGCATTCAAAAACTTAGTTGTCTTAAGTCGACTAGATTGGTCTGGGGTAGATGTAACCTGAACGCAAAAACTAGATTGGTCACGAACGTCACTTTCCCAATGAGAGCTGTCAACTTAGTACTCAGTCACGAATTTCTTGACTAGATTTGTTGGCTACCTCTCCATTGACGTCAACTGACACAGCTGTCCATTTGACCGATCTAGGCCTATCAAAACTGAGATACATCAAGTCAGTCAGCTGTCAGACTTACTAAACTAGATACTTGAACGTCCCCAATCAAACGTAAGAAGAATCAGGTAGGTTTCACAGATAAACTTGCTTGCAATCTCTTGGTTTCTTCTGATAGAGTATAGTGCTGTCAAAGCCATGCTATATCCTATATAACGGCGCTTTAAAAGTAACATTTTGGTTAAATCATTTCAATTCGAAAATAACCTGCCAGCTACCACAAAACCTCCAACTGTTAATTCGTATGCATTTGATTTTTAGAGCGCAGCAGACTCCATTCTAAAAAATCAATCTAGCGAACTGAAAAAGAAAGTAAACCCTAGCGCTTAGTGCTAACAAAATGCCGAAAATATACTAAAACCCCTTTCATAACATAACTCGATGCATATCAAATTTATATACAAAAAAAACCTTAAGCAATCAAAGATCTCAATGCACAAAAATAAAACATAACTCACTTATTGGCAAAAGTAATTTCCACCAAACTCCAATTTCTCTCGCTCAACTGCGAGAAATAATCTTTTTCCTACTCGCCGAACAACCCCATTGCGAACAAATCAATAGTCGGCAATGCAGCGCCCATCGAGCTACACAAACTTCACTCGCAATTTAGAATCCAAAATGGCTGTTTCGTGCTTGCCCTGTGATTAGTCTTCGTGTTTTTTCGTCGATTTAACCCAAATTTCCATCGAAAATTCACATTATTTCTGTTGTGCTGTATATTTTAAGTGTTGTGCCATCAGTGTAATGAATAATATTCCCAAATATCTGCCAATTTAATGCAAAACAAGTGCAAAACATATCCCGGTGGCTGCCGACCGACCACCATACAAATGTTATTTGTGACACTTGTCCCTGTCTGAGTCACGCCATACGCATCGATTGTTTACATGTTGGAAATGTTTCGCGAAAATATTGTTTTTCTCCTCTGCTAGTGGCTGGAAGTTCTATTTTTAAATTTATATTTACAATTCTGTGTGGAAAATAGTAGTTTGCCGTATTTTTCCTTTTACTCGTCCAAATTCGCGTCTGTGTTTACAAACAAATCGGTCGGTATTTTCTTCCGTGGTGCATTGAACCTCTTTCGGGTTTGGTTTGTCTTCTCAGCGATATTTCCAATTCGATTTTTCAATCCGTAGTAGAAAATAGGAAAAAGAAAAGCAAATCTGCATCGAGATTATCGTGTGTTCTTGTATATATCTGTGTGCAGTCAATTTGTTGTGCGAGCGTAGGTGTTTGTATGCATTTGTGGTGAGGAAAATAAACCAGCATCCCCGGCCGCAGGCATCATCAACAAAACCGAGATCGAGATAGCAATGGATTCAGATTTCTTCGTCTTTGGTCAGTATCAGTAGTTTTGTTGTGCAAAGAAGAAGAAAACGAGAGAGAAAAAGCAAAAAAAGGCCTTAAGGTGAGTGGATTTTATTATTATGTACAGATAGAGGAGATTCTGTGCTTTGTTGTCCAGGTGGAGTGTGTGGCTTAGGCTGTGGTCTGTGGTCTGTGGTCTCCCAAAAGGAAATTCCTTTCTCGCCCACATGCTGTACATAACTTGTTTACCCATACTTGGACACTGAAACGTAAGCACTGTGTGGCTCTTGAGTGTCGTTATAGCCGCGAAGACGGCAGAGTAAATTATGTTGTTAATTGGGCATAATTTCACGGCCTTGGGTGGCTTTGGAATGAAAAAAAAAACTGATCTGTCTTGCAGATCTGTCCGCCGTGCTGTTGAGCAATTAGCGCTCGATTGTGTAATATATTTTACAGCCGGCATACCTGCCAAGTCGCACGTAGGTGCTTCGTTTGCTGGCAATTCTCAGTCCAACTACCTTTTGACTTGTCGGAAGTCAGTTTGATAGAGGTAAGTGTCTTTGATGGTGCTGACGCACGTTTGAACCCCAACCTGTCAACACCTCGGGATACAAAACACCCTCCACGACAGCTAGCAGGTGTGAAACCAAATTTTTAAACTGCCCTTCGTCGAAACTCGTAAACCAGTGCTCATTTTAAACCCTTCCACAATTAATTTGGAAAAGAAATTCCCACTTTCGTGACCCGCTCTCATTTATTGTTCAGTGTTGCACTCAACACCACCACCGGAATTTGTTATACCTATTCGCCGTATAAATCCTGCCGCAAATTCCTTTCCCTTCAGCGTATACCTTACCTACTTACTTTGCCTTAATCCCTTCCCGGTCCCCCCAAACTATGTTAAAAAACTGCTCATTGTTTCTGAAGAAATTCCTCTCGGTTTCCACCCGCCGCAGTTGCATGCAAAGGAGAGCAAAAAAGGAGCCAATTGCTGCGGCATTCTCAGATCATGCTATGGACACACTAACGCCCCCCCCCACCGACACATATTTCAGCATGAGAAATTTATTAAAAACAATTTTTATCTTTAGGTTTTATGGGGTTTCGGGGCAAAGCATAATCTATAAGAAGATTGGGAACGTTACGTGTATACGTAGGTTGTAGGTCTGCACACGTACATCCACCGAATTCGAAAAAAACATGTAAAGCAGTGGATAGTTTTTGTCGGGCGCAGTCTCTGACAAATTGAAATCGATCGATCAATTTGTTTTCGGCTTTGTTAATCCGCTATCAGTGGCGGACTAAATTTAGACTGGACTTTTGGGTGGTTGTTTTTCACTGTGCGTTTACATAAAGTCATGTTTTCGTCAAAAAAACCCACTCTTCCTGGTGAAACAATAGAGTTCTCAAAAGAAGTCAAATACCTAGGTTTAACTGTGCACGAAAAACTCACTTGGAACTCTCACCTCATGAAAACCATAAACAAAGCCAGGATCTCTCTGTGGACCAGCAAAAGTCTGATTGGTAAGAGTTTGGGTATAAACCCCAAAATGATGTTATGGCTTTATACAGCCGTAACAAGACCAATTGTCACATATGCAGCTCCAGCATGGTGGCAAAAAACGAAACAAAAGTCAACACAAGTCAGGCTCAATAAACTCCAAAGACTAGCTTGTGTTTACACTACGAGCGTTATGAGAACAACTCCCACTGCGGCGTTGGAAGTTATTCTAAACCTTCCACCTCTCCATCTTCAGATACAGAAAGAAACTATAACAAATGTCTTCATCTGATAACACCGAAAACCCCAAGCTAATCCATCAAGACATCGTTATGAAACTGCAAAAAGATGAAATACTTGGAATTACCATAACAGACAACTGTCCACCAAGATTCAACTTCAGCCGAAACTTCAAAGTTACATTCCCAAATCGACAAAACTGGGAACAGAATAAGCCCACATTCGCTAACAATTCTCATGTATGGTACACAGATGGATCGAAAACAAATGAAGGAGTTGGACCAGCACAAAAACGTTCATCTACAAAAGCATGGACAAGTGCAACTCTGTATTTCAAGCAGAACTTTTTGCAATAGAACTATGTCTCAGAGAAAATTTAGAAAAATCCATAACAAACAAGAACATATATATTCTCTCTGATAGCAAAGCTGCACTCCTAGCCATCAATAGCTACGAGATAACATCTAAACTAGTATGGGATTGCTTGCAATTACTCACATCACTAGCCAGCACAAACAGAGTACATCTCATTTGGGTGCCAGGACACAGTGGACATGTGGGCAATGAAATAGCAGACAGATGCCAAGACCATTCTGTGGATTACCTATTAGCACTGCTAAATTCTACATCAAAAAATGGCTAACAAACAAGGCAAACCATAACTGGACCAACATTGAAGGTAACAGACAAGCCAAAATGTTCATGCCAACTATTTCCCTAACAAGAACAAAACAACTCCTAAACTTAACAAGGAGTCAAATTCGCACAGTCACAGGGTTCCTCACTGGACATTGTCAAGTCAAAAAACACCTCATGACTATGGGAATAACACAAAACAACACTTGCAGACTATGCAACGAGGACGAAAAATCAGCAGAACACATACTGTGTCACTGTGAATGTCTAGTCAGATTACATCAACACCCTCTAGGAAAACCTTACCTTGAGGCAGAGGACATATCTGACAGCACACTCAAAGATATACTAGGACTCATCACTAAGTCCGGTATCGTGAGTGAGCTATAAATGGAGGAAATCACAATAGGCCCACTCGTGGCCGCAGTGATATGGCAACTTGTTTCCACCTCCGCCAATTAATCTAATCTAATCTAATAAACCGCACCAGACTGTCGAGCTTCGTGAATTTGATCCGTGAGCCTATGAGCCTCGAAGACAATTTTTTAGCCGGCCAAGATTTCCAGCGCCCAATCAGCGGACTCATGGCGTTGGTTATAGGCATTCGGCTTCAATTCTTGCTTCAGCACAATCTTTTATGCGGATGAAGGTCCAAATCCAACCACAAAATAAGACAACAGCGATAAAAAATTCAGCTGATCGCCGCCAAATCAACATTTCTGGGTATTGTTCTTCAGTTCGCACCAATATTTGTCTGGTTGGGGGCTTAAGGTCAAAAGGAGTGTACTCACGCTCAATTATTTTCAGGGTGCAACGAATTGCCTGCACACTGAAGCCGCCTGATGACGATCAACCTCACGACGAGGAGTTCACGTCGAGTACTTAAAACTCAGATGGAAGATCCATTTTGAGACGGCAAGTCTTTGACGGCTCCTCAATTTCAACGGCACTCCACTCGTGTCCTCAAAAAGCGTCAAATAATTGGGGCTGATATTAGACAGTAAGCTTTTCTGGAGATATAACATTGCCGAATGAGCTATAGGAAGTCCCTAGTGGCTCTGTACTCCTGTAGAAGAGCTGTATAGGCTCGAGATGGGACCTACACTCGTTTTATACCTTTATCTTATACGGCATAGTGGCGTGGTGGCCGGCCTTAGAGAAGAGCTCCAATCTGATGGTCCTTAAGAAGACCAAACGCTTGCATTAGCATGAGTGGGGTATTGAGGACTTCTCCCACCGCTGCTTGGCTTGCATTAGCACCACTACCGCATTGAAAACATCTTCCACCGCTGCTCTACAAACAATGCTTAGGGCCATTTGCTGATACGACTCATAGCGAATTAAGTGCCACATAAACTCTTATGCGACAGTTTATGCCCTAAAAAAAGTAGCCCATAAGTATTTAAGTAGAACTTAAATCGTAAAGAGTCGTATGAGCAAACGGCCCTTAACCTTCTTCTTCTAGACATCTTTAGTAAGGCGGTAATCAGACTAAGGAAAGGGAGGCACTGTAGAGAAATATCGACTGGTCATGCCAGCCTCCTCCGGACACTGTCGGACTTAAATTTGTCACTAGGTTAGGTTAGGTTAGGTTGATGGGGGTTGTGAGATCGTCACAATAGACCAGGCACCATATCGGGCCCATCGCCATCCCCTGGGAACCATTACGGCTAAAAGACCTAAACCAAATCACCCAAGCATTCGATTTCCCTACAGAATTTGAGTATGGCCTCAATACTATTTGAGGAACCAACCTCTTCCAAGTTATTAAAGAAGTACATTCC
The DNA here is from genome assembly GCA_936431705.1 of Cheilosia pagana. NCBI lineage: Eukaryota > Metazoa > Arthropoda > Insecta > Diptera > Syrphidae > Cheilosia > Cheilosia pagana. The sequence goes on from OW386169.1 coordinate 3,941,169, forward strand.
GAGATGCTTTCTTCTACTCCGAGCAATTGCTTGACATTCACAAAGAAGGTGCGAGATGTCTTCCGTGACCTGTAGGTCCTCACAGTACCTGCATGTATCCGTGTTAGCTAAGCCTAGTCTCATGGCATGCTTCCTGATAAGACAGTGCCCAGGGAGTATTCCTATCGTTGTTCTCAATGTTGTTCTGCTGAAATTGATTAATTGTTCAGACTTCCTCCGATTTAAAACAGACCTTATGCCCTTCTAATTGTGACCACCTTGTGTTTGCTTTATTGAAGACTTCAAAAAGAATTCTCCTGACCAATTCCTGACCAGCTCAGACTTGATGGTTTGTGATTCTAGTGCTTTAAGTGCAGCCTGACTGTCAATGAAGATGGCGATATTCTTATTGGATATTGATCTCATCTCAAGTACCTCCGCGGACTTAAGCACTGCCAGAACCTCTGCCTGAAACACAATGCCGTGTCCGGAAGCTTCAGAGCCATTTGAAGGTCGAACTCGCTGGAGTATATACCTGACCCCGTGCCCTTGCTAGTTTTTTGAGCCGTCAGTGTATACTAAGGCCTCGTTTTCCCTCAGAATTAAGTTTTTAGACCAGTCCTCTCTGTCAGGGTATAACACTTCATAAGGTGTTTCGAAGTCAAGTCTACCGAGACTTTCATCCGCATTTACGGGGATATCAGAGAACGATTCCCTTAGAATATTTCCATGACCTATACTATTATTTTTTAACAGCCCTGCATTAGTGAGTCTAAGTGCACTATTTCCTGCTTGGATTTGTATTTGTAAGTCCAGTGGTAAAAGATGCATGAATGCTTCCAGCGCAGCCGTGGGCGTTGTACGTAAGGCACCCGTAACGGCAATGCAGGCTGTTCTTTGTACCTTGGTTAACATATCCCGTACATATTTCTTGTTGGTGGCCTTCCACCACACAAGAGCCCCATATGTAATTATGGGTCTTATAACCATTGTGTAAAGCCAATACATCATTGTCGGCCTCATGCCCCATTTCTTCCCAGCTGTCTTCTTACAAGCGAAGAGAGCATTATGAGCCTTGCGGACTCTTTCCTGTACGTTAAGTTTCCAATTTAGTTTCCTGTCAAGTACCGTACCAAGATATTTTGCGCTTTCTGAGAGCAAAAGCTCCACTCCAGCAAGTCTTGGCAGCCTGAAGAGCAGTATCTTGTATTTTGAACTAAATAGTACTAGTTCCCTTTTCTCCGGATTTACTCGGAGTCCACACCCTTCAGCCCAGATTCTGAGTTTGTTGAGGGCAGTTTCCATGAGCTCGCTCATTGTTGGCTCGTTGATGATGGCAACAAGGAGCTCGTCGTAGTACCAGCCTTCACCCTTTTAGCCACACTCGGTTCCACGACGTCGTCGGATCTACTCCTTTTGCTCAGGATGGTTTCCTTGGCCTTCCCAGATATGACCTTCTCCTTGTCCTCCCTTTTATTTTGACTGGACTCAGTCGCTACTTCACTAGTGGACGCCTGAGTCCTTACCCTATCTTCGCTGACTGCGGCGGCTGCCGGTTTTTTGGCAGCCACAGCAGCCACAGTTTCCTTGGCCCGTTCTACTTGCCGTCTGTCCCAGGCGCTAAGTGAGTTATCGTCACACCCCCTGAACTGCTCTATTTTGCGCTTCGCACTCTCGACTTTGCGTCGGGCATTGCGCATTATAAGCTTGTTCAGTTGATGTGCGTTCTTGCTCGTCCCTGCTTTCGCGACTGCGGGGAACGAAAGCAGCAGAGTACCTGCCTACTGCGCCTTCAGTCCCCTTTGTCGATTTTTTGCCCTTAGGGATACCAGTGAGAGTACCAGCCGTCTCATTGCTATCCCTATTTATTGAGGTGAGTGTACCAGCCAACTCACCTCTGCCCTGTTCTAGTTTGGTAGGAGTACCAGCCACCCTATCACCTACGCTTTCTGTGGAAGTAAGAGTAGCTGGTACCTTACTTCCCGCCACGCTAGTGTCAGTGAGCGTGCAGTCTGCATCCTCACTGTCACTAGCTAGCAGAACCTCCTCGAGTGGCTCAGATTCGCTAGAATCCTCGCCCAGCTCCATCGCCGGATTAATGGAGTTTGTTCCCTCACCTCCTGGAATTTCAGTTCTTTTTTTGTTTTTGTTGGTTTATTTTTAGTTTTTTTGTCCATAAAGTTCCCTCGAGAAAGGCCGGAAAAAAAATTTGTCACTATCTAACTTACCAATTCTCTCCCGTGGTCCCTCATTACAACAACAAAGTACATCCAACCCGTAGTCCAATTCAATCGCCGTCAAGAGATTACATTTTCTGCTCATTTGCCTATTCAAAAATAATCACAACGAATTAAGCGAAAAACAAAACAAGCAGTAAAGATATTAAAAAACAACAATCTGTGCGTAGCAAAAATAAAAAAATGAAAAACAAGGTCACAAAGCGAAACTTTCCAATAATGAGATACAAGTCCCTGGGGAAATTTCGACACAAAAAACAAAGCGGAAAACAAAGTGCCGCACCAATCTCGTTCTTTAGGCTTCATAAAGGTACTTGCGGAAGGCGCGCGCGAAAATACAAGACAAACACTTCCCACATGGGACAGGCTGTTCGAACAACAACAACACGAAGAAAAAACTCTTCTTTTATGACGTTCATCGAGATGTGGGTAAACACCGAATCATTGCCAGTGTAGTACCACTCTTCACCCCACCACCGACCGCTGGCTGATGTATCTACACACATATGAGCATTTCATTAGGGAAATTTTGTTGTTTATTGAATGGATAAACAATTTGGCAAATGGCTTGATTCGATTTGTCGATCTGCTCATGTCATAAATGTCAATCCGACCAATTCAATCGATGTGAAAAGAATTTTTTTTCTTTTCGAGTGTCGAAAGAGGAAGAGCAGAAAAGGAAAAACACTTCAACTGCCACACAAATTGACCCAATTATCCGTCGATATATATATTCGAGCTACATCTAGATACAATTTGCGGAAAAGCATATGAAAAGAGAAAAACTTGGAAATCGATTGGAGGACCAAACGGAGGAGGTAACGAAAAAAAAAACAAAAAATACCTTGTTGCTGATGCACAACATTCACACGCGACGATAATGGTGTAGGAATTAATTGCATGCTTGGTTAATGAGCGCAAATGAATAAAGCAGCAGAGCGCCAAAGACCGCTCGTGAATACACAAAAAGTACGCGAGCGGTCGCTTTTGCAATACGATATATATGGATGGGAGAGTTCGCCCCGTTTGAAAGATTGGGTCAGGAAACAGCGCTTTTCTGTTGTTCCCTATCGGATGCTCGTTCGAATTGTATATTTTTCGAGAGCTCGGGGCCGGCTGGGTTCTCCCGATTAAGTTACTGACTGTTGGCGCCATCTATACTGCATAATAAGAGCGCGCGCGATCTATGAATTATTAAACGTTCGTTCAATTATATTTTTAACGTTAATGACGTCTTCGGATTCAGAGAGATTATACCAGGAGGGATTGGCTAGCGTGATAAGCTGTCGTTAGAATTGTTCTTCTTCCCCAACCAGTGGCGAGTCAGTGCGTATTACCAATAGGAGTAATGGACTGCTGGTGTCAGTTGGGGCGACGATAGCTCGTCATTAGGGGATATATGCGCATAGATTGCTTGACACTGGGTTGACACATTGACATCTAGTGTTTTACTTGCGTTGATGCAGGTCAGAAAATGAAACCAACTGCAAGAATTGATAGGAAACTTGAAAATCACCCACCCAAAAAGGTCCCCAACCAGCTCCTTCTCGCTGTTTCAGGAGCCGTCAATGTTACGTTACGATGGGGAACGCTCGCTTCTCCATAAAAAGGTCCGAAACAATCACACCGAGACCTTTGATGTCGGAAAAGGATTTAGAGAAGGTGATGCGCTGTCATGTGACTTCTTTAACATCATTCTTGAGAAAATTGTGCGCAACTCACAAGCTAGAGGCACAACTTTCCAAAAGTCTGTACAACTATTTGTATACGCTGACGACATCGATATTATTGGCAGAACACAGCGAGCTGTCACTGGCGCGTTTGCAAGTATTAGTACGGAAGCGGCAAAAATGGGTTTAGTGGTAAACGAGGGCAAAACGAAAAGGCACACGCAACATCGACGTATCGGACTGAAAGTCACAATAGACGGCTATAATTTGGAGGTAGTTAGGGACTTTGTTTACCTCGGCTCCGCTATCAACTCTGATAATGAGAGAGATCAAACGAAGAGTTACACTTGCCAATCGCTGTTTTCTTTGGACTAAGACGGCAATTGACTAGTAAGGCCTTGTCAAGAAACACTTAGTCGATTCTGCATAAGACCCTCATCATCCCAGTCCTACTCTACGGCGCAGAAGCATGGACCCTAACAAAGGCGGGTGAAGATCTTCTTGGCCGTTTCGAACACAAGATTCTTCGAGTGATTTCTGGTCCCGTTTGCGTTGACGGGCTTTGGAGGAGGAGATTTAGCAGCGAACTCTACGACCGACGTGGTCAGAAAAATACGCATCAGTCTTTTAAGATGGTTAGGACATGTAGAGCGAATGGACATCATGATGAGTCTTCCATTCCAACCCGGAGGGACAACACAGTAGAGGAAGACCTCGGCTTAGGTGGCGCCCGCAAGTGGAAGGAGACCTCAACCAACTTGGAGTGCGCAACTGGAGGCAGTCAGCCAAAGATCGTGCTAACTGGAGAGGCGTATTGGTTGAGGCCAAGGACTGTAGCGCCACATAAAGTAAAGGAAGTAAGTAAGTAATCCACCACCGCACTGAAAAAACAACCTCAGCGAAAGGTTTAACTTTGACATCGATTTAGGTCCTCCTAGTCACCTTTTCCAGCTTCTGAAGCACTCAATCTCAAGCTTATTGTGCAGTCAAGCAGAAGCTTCTTATGACCGATAGGTGGATGGATGTTGTAACTCTATTTCTTGCTTTTATGAAGGTCATGAAAATTATTGAAACTTACACCGAATTTAACCCCGAAGTGCGCGTGGGAATTTCGTTTGCAAAAATCCATCAAACCCAACTATGCACGTATCTGGTAACATTTAAGCGCAACATATTTAAAAGGCCATAAACCCATGCCTGTAATTAACCACAGAAACCCCATTAAAAACGCCATTACAAGGCGAAGGACTCGTCGTCCTCCCACACACAATTTTATGGATCATTTCTTCACACTTGCGGGGGAGTAACACGTTATCTCCGTTCCGCCGGCCCCCTCATGTCAATAAACTGTCAATTCGAGAACAGATTTTAAGGCGATATAATAAGACAGGTACTTAAATTGTGTTATCATTCTCGGCTCGCTGTGTCACACAACATTTATGACACGAGTAGGATGCGCGCATCATCAGCCACCATTTATTTTATTTTTTTTTCCCATCCACACTGTATACAGGGTGCTGCCATCAACATTAACTGTTCAATCACACAGTGGCGGGGGTTGAAAAGAAAACACATCGCCTCACTTTTAATTGCGTAACGTCTACATAGGCAGGCCATTAAACGCGTTTCGTATCGTGATTGGTAATTTATTGTCTCTCGTTTTCCAATTTCGCAACAAACCCTCTCAAATCAGAGAAACACAATTAAATTCTAGAAAAAAGGAAAACACCACCACCACCATCATACTTTTCAGGGTTTAAATGGTTATTACACAACGCTAAATAATTTTAATCATTGTTTCCTCTGGCTGACAAAAAGTTGCACGATAAAAGTGTCCTACTCTCGCTGACTGTCGCTCTCGCAAGGCTCCATTTACGAAGGACGCGCGTTGCGAAGGCCGCCTCCATCCTATGTATTGTGAGTGAGCGCGAACAAAAATAACGCGAATAATTTGAAAGCCCCTTGGGCGTTTGAATTTGAAAAATTCCTCGTTTTTCTTTGTGGAAATTTGCCGAAAACTTTTTAATTAAAATAAAGAGCAGAAAAATTCAGCAAAAAAAAATGATGGAGAAAACTTTACAAACTCTGTCAATAATTTGAATTTTTTTCCTTGCGCGCCAACACACAAAAAGAGCGCGCGCCAAATTGAAGCGAAATGAAATTATTGTCTCAACAGAGTCTAACTCCGGGTGCTGGTTCTGGTTCTGGAACTGAATACTGGCATCACTTAATTGGATAATCACTGAATTGATACTTTCCGTTCAGTCACAGAGAGAGTACAACTTCCCACTCGGTATCGGTACTAGGGAAAAGTTCAGCTTGACCGGGATGAGCTCAAAAGGCAAAAGTTCATCTTGGTCTTTTATTTTCTGTTTCACTTTTAATTGCCTAGGAGTGGGAGTGTGTTTCTCTTTTTTTTTAGGAATTTTCCAGAGTGCAGTGGAAGAAAATTGCTTTTAATTGAGTTTTGCCGGATTCAATTAAGTCGATCGAGCTGAATTATAACGCACCGAGGACGAAGGAAAATTGTCATGATTTTGTTGTGTCATCCTTCTTTTTTTTTATTGATGAAAGTTGTTTGGGATTATGTGAGACTTCTTCAGATATATGCCAGTGGACGGGTATATCGTATAAATTGGAAATGTAATTGAGTGTCATGATGGGGGTCAACTGATGCTGCGAGTAAACAAACACTCACCACTGGGGCAGATGTTGTTTTGAGAGCGTTTCCATTAATAACGTGTCTACTGGGATTTTTACGCGCGGTTTAATTTGTCACCGGTCACCGCAAAAGCCAGTGATGCTGATGTGTATTGAGAGGGGTCAAGTGTCTGTCGTCACAAGTTAATTTTGTGTGTGTGTGTTTGTTGTGATGATAGACGTGTGTCAAGTGTGTCTTTGGCAAAGAGTGTGAATGGTTTGTCAAACTTTTGTAATTACTCGCTGTCATAAATCGCAACAAGTGATGGGGCGTTTTTTCCGGGTATAGATGGCGCTGAAAATTATAATCTGTCAAAGTTCAACTACCATGATTAGCTGGAGAGGGAGGCGAAATGTGACACAATCCGCAACGTCATCATAGGGCACTTGATGTTTGTGAGAAGACGCGCCTTTGATCGTATATGGGACCTTATTAATCATCATATTAATACGTAAACATCAAAAGTTTCCGTACACTTTTTAAGTATTTATCATGAAATGCGGAGAATAAAACTTATATCATTCGAAAGGTACTGTGCCATAGATGTGCAGAAACAAAAAATCGTAGGTGTTATGTCGCCATTAAGACTGGTAAAATGAAGTTAAGAAAGCGGAAAGGTATATGAATTAAGATTTAGCATATAAATAAATTAAAATAAATTATGTAAAAAACAAGTTGGCTTTCGTTACTTTATCTACAGACAAAAATGCTCACTGCTCCGCCTCACAGATTCAATCAAATTTGGGAATCACTGTTAGTGTTGAAACGGAAAGACGAGTAGTTCGAAGACCTGGACATCTAAAAAGGTTGAAATTAAAACAAAAACCCCCCTCTTACCACGGCTCGCAAGGAAGCTTGCAAGGTTTTTGCTTGGAATTGCATGTCATTAAATAGCGAGTGGCATCAAATAGTTTTTTGGGACGAAAAACGATTTAATTTAGATGGCCCTGATGGTTAAAATTACTATTTTTATGAAGACAATTAAAGCATAATTTGAATTCCTACTAAAAAGTCTACAGACACACGATTCCCACCAGCCCATTTCCAAACTTTTCTCAATGAACAACACCTGAAAATGTGTTTAACCTGAATGATGCGCTGAAAAGGAACGGCTACCCATTGAAGTGCAAAACATATGATCACGGTTGAACGTGCACATAATAATCACACACACACTACTGCAACGATACTCACTGCTGAATGACTACTGGCAGTGGTATCCACTGAAAGAAAATTGTGGGCGATGTTTTGAATACTTATAACATTGCTCAGCTTCAGGACAACGCAGAGGGATGTTTTATATCTTAAATGATTCAGGGGAAAATATACTAAATTCACCTATTTTTTTATTTTTCAATCCGATAAGCCATTATTGCGCTAGGTCTGTATTATTAGAATTTTCCTTACAGATATACAGTTTTGTTGACTATTTTGTAAGAAAGTATCCTAAGTCCCGACCCAGAACATTAGCAATCACTATGCCAAGTTTAATCAAAATCCGACCAGTAGTTTCTGCGTGAAACGTGGTCATACATTTTTTATTCTACAGTTTTATTATATGTAGAAAAGAAAAAAAATTTTTGGGGATGGTTGTCACGGAAAGTATACGAGTCCGGTAGACAATTTTCAGACAAAGAATCATTAATGGCAGTCACGGTTTGAATGACACTAACATAAATAGTCTCCTGGTTTTGTACCTGCAAACAAAAATAGGAACACTAGAGATAACAGCGCTAAATGCGGCTTAAACGTAATCTCACCGCTCACCCTAACGAAGATCCTCGAATGAACAAATGCCTGGAGAGATTGCTGTCCCCCCAATGCGTGTCTTACTTACAAACAGAACACACATCGCCACGGCAAGCGACAAATCACTTATCAGACAACTGCAATCCAAATCGAATCGACCGATAACTATTGCCAGCTGTAAAAACAGACAAATCATTTGACTCTCAGGTGAGCAGCTGTCAAACGTGTTATCTTCTAAAAGTCTCTTCCTTTTTTGTCCGCTTTTTATCTGTCAGGAAAATCGACGACCTGACACTCGATGCTTTTGCTAGTAGACCTTAAACACATAAACCACTCAAACATGCCGAACATACCCACGTACCAGGTTTCACTCTCGCTAACCCTACTCAAGATGGAATAAAATGTTGAGAGCGGTATTTCTTTTCTCCTCGTAATTAACTTAGGATTTTAGGGACTCTCTAAAAAGCGCCCCTCAACCGGAGAATTAAATATTATTTACGAGAAAACATCTGCCACGGTTATTCCCTTCAGTCCACTTATTGTGCCCCAAAACGGTCCGAAAAAAAACAACCAATTCCAGCCTTAATCCCAAGAAAAGACGTTCGTTAGCACTGCTCAGTTGGAAACACGATTACCTAGCATATTCTAGGGCTTTCCCTACCTTCGATTATGTTCATTTTTTTTGTTGTTGCTGTCCCTTTCAGTCCCCAAATGAATTTTAAATTAATTGAAACGAGGGTCTGGCAATGGATTTGGATTGTCTCCTAAGTTCACATATCCCTAGTGACCTACACAACTCACCTATATAACATACACATATACCTACTAAGTAATTGATCTTTCAAAATTGCTTAATTGAAGTACATATATGCCGGGAGTGGTCTTTATCTGTTCCATGTTCGAAATCTCTTTGTGACATTTGGTTTGATTTACAATCGATTGTGCATTTGTGTGTGTGTCCTGGGATATTACAAGTCCTTGTGGATTTGTAATCAAAGCCATTGCCATTGAGAAGACGAACACAAAGGTGAATCGAATGGAAAATACAAGTAATCAAACGGCATAGATAATTAAAGGACCAGTTTAGGAAATGGCAACGTTATTTCTGATGATCCCTCAAAATGGACTAGAAGTTGTCCTGCTCCTGGTGGCGGCGGGTGAAGGAAAATCTTCCTTTTTTTCGTACGATTTGATAGTTTGGATTGAGATGATTTACTTTAGCTGATTTCATAAATCATTTTGTGGTGTGTTTTGGCTAAAAATGGAGGTGAACAAATAACATTGCATACTTTGGGGGGATTAAAAGAATAAATAAATAAATTATGAAGAACCACCCTCAGTCTGAGAGGCCTAGGACAAGCTGTTTGTTGTTCCATAAGAAGGGGATATGTTGGCCTCATAGTCAGGGGTAGGTAGGCTTGAAGCTGCCCTCTTTTTTGGCGGCGGAATACTTGCATCTGCGAAGGAGTAGTCGTGAGTTCACATAATTAAAAGGCAGGATAAAAGGCTTGAGTAGCTAGCATTAAAAAAAATTACAGAGCTTTAATTTCTCACTAACAGATGGCGCTTCATCTTTTGATGCCTTCTCCAAAAGCATTTTGACAGCTAATTTTTGAATTAATGCTGCTTCCTTAACTCTCAAATGAAAGACTATTATCTGCTTGACTGCGCGAACACCTCCTTCCAATTAAAGACAAACACCAAGTTTAGTTTGAAATTGTTTTTCCACACCAGAGTCATCAAGGCTCCGCCGCAGTGTTTGTAGTCCAAAACTTCCGCCAACTACCTTCCATCTAAGCCGCATCGCAGTGCTTATTTCGCTGAATATGTTTTCATTAAAATGTTGAGAATACCCCATTTGATAATTGTGTGGAATTTCTCTCTCTCTCTCTCTCTCTCTCACTCACTCACTGTGGATGTGAATTCGATGCTAATTGCAGAACTTTTCCAAGTCATTCCCGTCTCCCGTGCGATTCATTAACATAGCAGCGCATCCAAAGGAGCCACTTAAAAATTATTAATGAATCGCACACACAAACTTAAATTATATATAATATCCTGCATAGTTGTGTGCACAAATATATAGACACTCTCGTTTAAGGTTGTTTCTCGGTGGCGTCGCATTGAAAAGTTTCTTTCATCAAGTCGATCCGCTCCGAACCAGCAGTTGAAGTCGTTTTCGCAAGTGATGAACTCCAACTCATTTCATATACTCACTGTATGCATATATGGACTTTGACATGCATGGAACACGCGCGTCCTTGAGTCTGACCTGATTAATAATTCAATTCGAATTTTCGGCAAAAAAAACAAAAACAAATAATCCTGACACACAGGTTGAACTAATTTCGGTGATTCCATACGTGCACCGAGGACTTAATTTATAAATAATGCAAGAAAAACTGTACCACCGCGCATCATGTCAACACACACACATGCACAAGATGCGGATTCTAATCAGTTGTGGCCTCATTATTTTTTGTTGAAAAATATCATAATGTGAAGCAGAAAACTCCTCTTGAAGGACTTCCGTTCTCTTGCATATTGCATGTGACGCAGTGAGTCAGAATTTCCCGGTTTTTGCCAGTCAAATTGACGAGGACTATGTGTCGTGTCCTCGTTGATTTCATGCCCCATTTTATTAGAATATCTCCTCGTTCAAGGTTGATACGAAAAGAATAGCTGAAAAACCTGTCAGAAGCAGTAAAGTGGTTGATTGTGTTGCAGACATCGGAAGGGACAGGACACCATATTTTTGATTCGAATTGGTGCCGGTCGTATTGCGAACAAAAAACTCCTTATTGCACAATTACATTTGTTCAATGTTGTCCCGTGCTTGTTGTTGTTGTTGCTTTTGTTGTCCATGTCTGACAACTGTGACTGAAGAAGACGAAGATCTCTTGTGTGTTTTCGTATTTTCTATTTATTTTATTTTTTCGTTTTGCGATAACGAATCCTTGTCCTCCATCAAGAACAAGAACATCCTTTGAGTTGTTGATGCGGCGTCGGTGATAATGACGGTGGACAGAGAATGACCTACTTATTACTCTATGGGCATTTATGCTCGTATAGTTTTGTCATATTCCTGTGTTGTGCCTGTGCGGGGGAAAAGTCCTTTTGTGCGGTGTTATCGACACAATTTCCCTATTCAAATGGCAGAGCAGCATAATGGAATAATTGCTTTTTGTTGATGTGTTCATGATGGTGATGATTACGGCGCGATGATGGTGGGATACCTGCTGATGGGTATCTTAAAAGGAAAGGCATTTGGTTGTTACCCACCCCCCTCCAAGTTGTATTGTTTGGATCAGGCTCTGTTTTGAAAGGACTTTACCCGAAAAGAAAAACGTGGTTTAAAAAAAAGAAGAAGTAAATAGGTTTTTTTTCTCTGAGGACGAAAATGTTGTTCAATTTAGCAGCAGATTGCGCAGGGATTTGTGATGAATTTCCGCTGCTAAATTGAAAGAATTCTGCAGACTGTCAGAATTTATGCCAAAATTTGGTACACGTTTGTCCAGGACTCAATTTAGTTGGAGAGATTGTTAACGACGATTCAAAAGGAGTTCTCCACTATTTAAATATTCTCAAAATTTAATCTATATAAATGGTTGTGGAATTTGCTAAACACGCAGTGTAAATTTCATACAAAAATGCAATAGGTTGTGATCTAAGCTATTTAGTTGTTTAACCAACAAATTGTTAATGAAATCAGTCAATTTTAGCAAGTTTTACGAGCGAAGCTTTGGCATAAGTCCGCAAATTATTTCGCTACAAATAAATCTACAAGTAGTGATCGCAAGAGGTTTTATAGGACTGGGCGTAGATCCTCTGTACTCTGCTTTCGAGGGAGTTTTATGCTTGCAACCAATGTAAGGGAGGTACACATTTAAGCTGAATTGGGAAGCCACTGAAAAACTGCTCTATTCAACGTCCAGTAAAATTAATTCCTACATGAGTGGGTTGTGAACTTTGCTATAGGCACAGTGCAAATTTGATTCATAAATCGCAGAGGTTGTTGTCTTAGTTATTTATTACTTTTTCAGTAAAATCATCCTCCCCCGAGTAAAATAAAACTCCCCAACAGCTGCTGATTAACAAATTGTTTTATTTTCAATCATTTAACATTTAAATAAATTGTTTAATTTTTTTATTGCCCGGTAGTAGAGCTCGCAGGTGCAGCCGTGGTCGTCCTAGCCAATCGCAGTATTTTCCTACTTTCAACCGCGAACTGAATAGCTGCCAACTTAGTGCAAGGATATTCTTCAAAACTCTTCGCCGCGACGGCGTTAAACTTGACCGTGGCTAGGCTAAATTTCCCAGGAAGGCTATTCAATGAATTCAAGAATATCTGAGCATCCCTTGTGCACTTCGGTACAATGTTTTTCTCAACGCAATCGCCGACCGTATACAGCAAACTTAGCACAGAACTGTAGTAATCCACTACACCCTCCTCTGTCTTATTCTGAAGGCTTTCCAACTCGTTTGTATATTTGTAAGCGCATCGCTTCAAATCCGCCTCGTAGCCGCTCACAGCACTCTGAAGATTTTCGCGGTCAAATTCAAACTCAAAAGCATCTGCCTTTGCCAAAACTTGAGCTGTCGCATTGGCGATCTTCGATTGGGTGTTATTCAGCGACGATTGCACACGTTGAAGTGACGAAAGTGCGGTGAAATATAGGTTTGCAGATCTGACACTTGCATCGTTAAGTTGCCTGCTACTCTGAACGAGGAAGCGTGACAATTGGCGGTTTGAACTAGATTGCTCGTCGATTTTAGTTTGCAGTGATCTGGTGAGGGTGATCAGTTGGGCCAGGTCGCCAAAGAATGCAGCCTGGCCGTTTGTGGCAACACTGAGGTTGGCGTTTTGGTAGATATTTTCGATCTCAGGCTGGTTCTTTCTAACATCGGCGATAACATCGCAGACAAACTTGGTGCGGTCATCACTGTCCGAACAAGCCGAAGGCGTAGTCAATGCAAAAGTTCCGCTTAGAACTGTTGCAGCCACAAGAAAGAGTGATGCGAAGTTCATCTTGAATGATACTGATTGTTTCTTGCTCAAGTGACCGGTGGTTTTATAGGGCGGGAATCTATTTGCACAGGTGTTAGGTGTTTGTAGGGTAATTAAGTGGACGTTATGTGACGTAAATAAAGACGTAAATAAATAGCCAGCTTGCGGTAGCTGTTTTTTTTCCATTGTTGTAATTTAATCTGTGTAAATACTGCGATGGTTTGGTATGAAATGACGTTTTCATTATTCTAAGCAGAACTTTCGATATGTCTAAGCTTGACCTAGGGTACCGTAGAAGGTTAAATCTCTCTTATGTTGCCTTTCTCCTCACTTTTAATTACTTTTTTGTATAAATTCACATATCACCCTCTTTAAAATACGAAGCAAACATATAGAGCTGATTTTTTTTTGCGCACACTTTATGTGCGTTACACAAATTCGTGTGCGCAAACCACTTTTCTTACCTACAATTATTCACATAATCATCTTTCTCCAAATACGAAGCAAACATATTTAGAGCTGATTTTTTTTGCGCACACTTTGTGTGCGATACACAAATACGTGTGCGCTTACCACCTTTTTTAACTTTAATGGTTTCCCGCATTACAATACACCTTTTTCTTTTGACAATATTTTCTTTTACGTTTGTAATAATGATTTCTTTTCTTTTTCTTTTAGGTGAGTGTCGTAAACCTCAAGTAACTATGTATCCCGTGGAACACATTTCTATGTCATGAACAGGTAAATCTCAATCGGTTTTGTTAGTTGCCGTATATTCCAATAAAGATACGAAAGGGCCTGCATTTATAACTTCTAGCGCACATCTGGATACATGAGTGAGACTTGCATATGAACAAAATTTAGTCAAAATCATATAAACCATTTTAAACTACGACGAAAAATCACTTTAAACCATAACAAAAATATTGCGCACTCTTTATGTGCGATACGCAAATGAGTGTGCGCTTAGCATTTTTCTTAATCATACAGTCGTTTCAAGGATAAAAAAACACTTTTTGGCTAACCATTTCAATAGATGTGTATAACTTAGCAGCTGGCAATCCCCTATCTTATAAAAACCCATCAATTTTGTCTTGTAATGCTAGATTGCACAAATAAGTCAGTCTTAATATTGAACATTCCAATGTGCGCTCCATCCAATCAATTTCAAATATCTTTGTACCGTTCGACAGTGTTTCCATTAAATCCACTCGTAGTTATTCATTTCTCGACAGTCATTGTTAAGATTTTCAATCTCCTTGCAAACTTTCCAAATATTTTGAAAGGGTATCGTACCGTACTCCTTTCGATAACTTTATCCCAATCCATGGCCAGAAGATGAACTCCCTAACTAATTGATTCCAATTATGTGTGCAACTTTTCTTCACGAGCACCCATTCAACTTCTTGTCCCCATAAAGAAAAATATAGGAGAGAAAAAAACCCCCCTCCTTAAAGACAACTATACAATAATTCAATTCAATCGCACACATCCTTTTTGCCATCTGGTACTCCCTTATTTTGTGGTGGCGTACACTTTCGTTCCCCCTCTCGCAATTGATATGCAGCGCAATTGAGTTGAATCCATAAAGCAATAAACTTCTGCCTCCTGCACAACACGTTCTTTTGTTCCGTCCTTTCGACTTTCTATATATACCGAGAAATGTTTTTCTTGTTATTCTACGAAAACTATTCTAGTTAGTGAAAATCGCGTCCTTCTTTGCATTCAGTGCATGTGTGTGGGGGCATAGCCTTTCTGAGAATTTTATTTATTTACACTTTTCTACGTTTTCCATTATTCCCCTCCCCCCCCGTGGGTCTTTGGTGTGCCTTTTCGGTATAATTTAATATGGCTTATCTTATAAAAGGACTGTGCGAAGTGCAACCCATTCTTGTTTTGAAATTGATTACTCGATTCGGTTGGATGCTGGATGAGGATGAATGGCGGTACGAGAGTTAACTCGCAGTCAGTGCCAGGAGGTTTCCACCACGGGAATGGTTTGGTTTGCTGTTTGAATATGATGAAGAAATATTTGCAAGGGGGCAGTATCATTCCAGGCAGGGCTCTGTTTAGCTGAGACACAAACCGCATAAGTTTATAGTTTAAGTCGAATGGGGATGAACGAAGGAGACAATTCGAAAGAGAGAGAGGACGGCTCAACGGTCTTGGTTTGTTTTTTATATTTGATAAAAAAAGGCTTGTAAAATATTTAGAGAATTAAGACAGATAGTTGGGACACAAACCACTAAATAGTGTTATTGAACTAACATTGAAAAGGATACAAAAACTCTGACGTTTAACTGTCGGTCGCAATCAAACAGTGTTAGATCAAATGGACAGCCCTAAGAAACACAAACTTGTGACCCTGCTGTTTGGTTCGTGTCCCAACTAATGACAAACAATTTCTTCTATTTTTGAATACAGCTCAAATTTTGCTTATTCGGTGTTGAATAATTTGTTTTATTTCTGTCACTGCTTGTCAAACAAAACTTCCTCGAACCATTTGTCTATATGAGAAGCATTAAAGGATCACAACAGACGTTACGTTACGTACATAACTATAAGCAGTAGGCAATGTCAGTGCATGCCAGTTAGTCAATCCCAATTTAAAGTTCGTTTTGTGCAATGGCGCCGTAAATGAGGAAGCGGATGCGGTGAGCTAGGAAGGAGCAAATCCAAAGAAAGGAAAAAGAATTTAAATGAACCTGAATGAAAATAGTACAAAGGACTTAAAGTTTAATTGAAAAGCTTCTCCTATATATATTTATATTTATACCAGGATTCTACCTTCTTTTTATTTTTTGTGTGTGCACAGTTCCTTAGCCCCGGCTTATCCTTTTCTCCCATTTTACTTTTCTATCTCTCGTTGATGATTATAATGGATGTATTGTTTAGAAACCGGCGTGGAGCATTCTGTACGCTGCGCACCCATAAACTAGCTATGGAGTAAAGAATAAAAGTGGAAGGGGGGCGCAAGAGGAAGGAGCCGTAGGAAGCTCAAACAAGGATCTCTATCATGGCCATGCTTTCATTTTTAGTAGTATATATATATTTTTTTTTATTTTTCTTTGCATTGGGAAGGAACTCCTTCTGTTGTTGTGTGCATATAACAATTGTGTGCCCGGCAACAATTTGTGTGTGTTCCGTCGTAGCGTGTAGGGACGAAAGTCGGACTATGCTCGGCAATTGCATGCGGTTGAAATACGGCGTGGAAAAAGGACTATTATATTAGCGATGCAATTTTCATTCCATTGTACTCTATTCGCGCACTGAGAGTGCTTTATTTATTTAACTGCTAATGCAGTGTATAGTTGCAATTTCATGTCACACACACACATAGTCCCGATGGTGCATTTTTCTGTTGTATGTATGGTTGCATGCGATAAGGAATTAAATAAAGACGGGAAGCAGTGCTAATTTGTTTTCTCTCTTCGTCGTCCTTTTTCCTAGTTTTTGTTTTACTGATTTTTTTTTTTGTAATCCGCTTGCACGGGATTTGTTCCGTTTATTTTTTGTTCTTTTTAATTTTCATTCATTCAGGATGCTGCAGCATGAATACCCAACCGTAGCAGGAAGTTGAGGATTCACTAGGCAATTTTCTGCATGTGAGATTTTGTATTTAATTCCATGTCGTCGTCGTCATCGTTGTCGTCGTCGTTGTGCAGTTGTCTCTTCTTTCTGTTTTTAGGACAGCAAAGCAGAAAGTGACAGTGTCTTGTTTTGCGCAGGTAATGCATCATAGTTAACTGTTCATTAATGCTGATACAACAGATGTTAATTGTATAGTTTCTCCTCTTCTTTTTTTTCTGTCTCTTTTTGTGTGTGTATCCTTGTGGAGCAAGCGACTGGGGGAGGGGCAAAACGAAACCAGGTCAGTAGAGGTGATGGAAATTTAATGTCAGCATGTGTTGGGCTACGGGGTTTGTATTTTTCTTTTTGTTGCTGTTGCCTTGATGAATAGAGATTAAAAGGAAAACTAAAAGATATGAATAAGGAAAAAATAGTAGTTAATGGGAAAATGGGGCTGCTACGGTTGACGGTTGTAGGAGGGGGTCCTCGTGGATAGAGCTTATAAGTGGAGACAGTTGGGGGGAAATTGTAGGATGCTTGAAATTGCTTCTAAATAGGAGGAAATGGTTTATCGGGATTGCAACTAAATGAAGTTGGGTACAGTTGGGTATTCCGACGAGCTTTGGAATTACTCTGATCTGAAGCCATTTGTAACTTTGGTTTTGAGACTGTTCAAATTCAATTAGCGACTTTTTGATACCCACATTTCTCACGCGACTGAGGATGTTGCGGAATGGAATGAAAATGGAAAAGTCGCTGCACTTAAACCCAGAGAAAGGTTCGAGTATCTGATTTACAAGAAAAACGAGGGGTTTCCCTTCACTGTGCATCCTTGTCGAGGGAAAAATCTAGTCAACTCGTCAGTTAGGAATTTAAGACAAGTCTGGTTTATGCCCAAGCTAGTGCCCTCAATTTTTGTCTGGTTGGGTGCGTGTCCCAGCTAAACCGCAGAACCTCTACGAACTTGTTTCTTTAATATTTTGTTCACTCTTTGCCCCCTTCTTTCCTGGGTGCATGTCTTAGCTAAATAATAAATAATTTAAGATGATTTATGTCTGATCTAATAGTCGGAAAAATGAGATAAAACAATTTTTCTTTGTTTGGGTGTGTGCCCCAGCTAAATGGCAGAACCTCAACGAATTTCTTTCTGTAATAATTTTTTCAATCTTTGCTCCTTTTTCGGTGTATGTCTTAGCTAAAAATAAATAAATAAATAAATAAAGCTGTTTTATGTCCGAGCTAATAGTCGGGCATATGATATACATTTTTTTATTGATTTGGGTGTGTGTCCCAGCTAAACAAAAGAACATCTACGAATTTGTTTCTTTAATATTTTGTTCAATCTTTGCTCTTTTTTCTTTGGTGCATGTTTTAGCTCAATAAAAAATAAAAATAAAAATTAGGCTGGTTTATGTCCAAGCTAATAGTCGGTAGTATGAGATAAAACACTCTATTGGGAGTGTGTCTCAGCTAAACGGCAGAACCTTTACGAACTTATTTTGTTCAGTCTTTGCGCATTTTTTTACGGTGCATGTCTTACCTCAATAAAAAATAAAAACCAAATAAAATGGATGGTTTATGTCATAGCTAATAGTCGGAAATACTTTTTTTCGACTGAGTGTGTGTCCCAGCTAAACGAAAGAATCTCTGCGAACTTGTTTCTGTAATATTTTGTTCAATTTTTGCCCCCTTATGCATTCAACAACTTTTTGGATAGACAGGCGACTAGTTCTCTCTTAATCGCTTGTGGTTGAAGTGTTGCTTCGTTTAGCAAATTTTCCCTCGGTTTATGTCTTAGCTAAACCAAAGCAAATTCCTAGTACTTTGTCAACTTGAAATACATCTGCCACAGAATTTACTTAAACCAACATCAATTAAACTCGCTTAAGTCTTTAAATGATTGCTTTTTACAGCAGGTATTGCGGAAAACAATTATAAGCCGGAGGGCATCAAAGTGTATAAGTAGTGCGTGCCTCCTTCACAACTTTTGTGATGAATTTTCCAAGAATTTTTTGTTTTTTTTTGCAACAAACCCCAGTACGGTTGGTATCTAACCAACAATATCCCCCGAGGAGTTGAGTGTTTAATGCCACGCAGGGATTTTAATTCAATAGAACAGAAGAAGAACTTCCTTTGCCGGGTTCATCGCCGTGGTGTATATATTTTTGAGCTAAAGTTGAGCCAGCTTGAATTGTTTTAAATTCCAGTAAGTGTTTTTCAGAGTTCGATATTGTCGTTAAACGGTGTTGAGTGCTTCTTACGGCAGGCTTTAAATAAGTAGGCATATTTTTCGGTTGATAAGTTTGGAGGGGATTTTTGTTTCGTTTTATGTTGACATGCCACCATGGGAACCGAGTCCGTTTAATAATTAAGTGGCATATGCCTTGAATCGAAATGGAATTGTGTAAATTCTCAGGGAATTTACGGATATTCTATATATTAATCGCCGACACAATTTCTTTCCGTACATATTTACCCCACTTAATGAAGACCAATTGCAAGAATAAGTTTACCAAATGGAAGCGTGGCACTCATAGATTTGTCGAAAAGAAAAGTTCAGCCACTGGGCGACTTTAGTAATTTTTAATAGAGAATTTTCGGATATAAAAGGTGTTGTTTTTAGAGATTTGCCTGCAACTAATCTCACAGCTGACAGCTGGTGGATTGGATTGCAATTTCATCATGAGTTCACTTACGTTTGTCATTGCAACCGGACCTCTACAAAAGAACACCCTGCAATTAGGTTCTAATCTATAAAAGTCGAAGCACTTCCTGATGCTGTAACTGGAGTAGCACGAGACCTTTCATCTCAGTTCCTTCTCCCACTCATACCCCCTTTAGAGATCTGCAAATTAATTAGTCCTCAGATTATTATCTCATCATTCGAGTGTCGATTGTAACCCAGTTCACTGCGCGTGCACCTGTTGGCAGGATTTCTTTTACCCAAACTTCTGTTTTACGTCCCAACAGCTGACACTCTTCCAGATAAATCCATATTCGCCCACTTTCCTGGGTAGCATAAAAAAAGGACCAAAAAAAAGTACCCTCCCATAGAAAACTTGAATATTTCAGTATCCACTGTCCTACCCACTAACGAAAGTTTCCAACATCTGCCATGGTAAACATCAAATTAAAATCACCATTTAATTACACTGAGCATCTGTTGTGCACTTGTTCGTGCGTCCTTTCGCCGCAAACCCTTTCTATATATATATACCTAGTGCCATCAATTAATGTCCGCCTTCTTACTCTCGTTCGCCAATAATAATAATAATCATTATCATCACCTCCTAACCATCGCAGTTCCCCTTCAGCTGTCTGATTATCGTGTGCTCCGAAAATTAATTAATCTCCAATCGAAATTTGAATCCTTGAAACCCAGCACGATACCCATCCATATCCTGTCCGCACGATTGCCGCCATACCGCGTTCTATTCCATTCTATGACTCCTTTTCTGGTTTTCTTTTTTGCCCTGACGATTCGTGCTCTTAATCAAACGTCAATGATATTGAATCGAATTTCCTTTGGGTGCGGAATTCATTTTCCACACTTGGAAGCTGGGTCCGTCCTTGCTGACGAACGACATCGTCAGCGCTTACGCATCTGCCATATGCTTCAAGTATCTTTTTTGCCTGCAATTTGCGTACGCTGTGTGTGGGTCTATAGGGGGATGTGTGCGTTTGGTATCTCGAAAGGATGTGCAACGCATCAAAGTATCATCCACTTGAAAATTAATGAATTGACTTGTTATTCAAGCCTTGACAGGGGGCGGTGTTGATGGTGGCGGCTGCGTTGGCAATTGCTCGCAGAGGCGTAGAACCGGAAGTGAGTTGTGTGAACCATTAAATTGAAGGAATTTGATTGATTAATAGTGACCTGTCATTCCGTAGGAGGAAAGCAAGCAAAAATAGGGACAACGAGGGAAACCACTAACCACTCCATCACTTCCATCATTTCCATCACTCTACATCGCCACCTTTAACTTGGCCACATTTGTTCGTTATAGTCCTTGAAATACATGTATACACGTATACATGTACACATGTGTGTATGTGGAAGCCGATAGCTTGTTTGGCTATTGTTGCGTTTCAGCTTATACCCCAGAGAGGTTGTGTGTGTTTTTTTTGTAGTATCCGGAAACCACCCACAGCCCCAGGGGGTGGTGGCTTGCCTGATAAATGGAATTACTTTCTTTTTCTGTCGGCGCGTGTGCATGTATTTGCGAACCTCAGTTGCCGGTCGGTTAGCATGTGTTTTGACATTTTGCTTCCATTTTTCCCACCATCCACTCGAATTGAACAATAATCCGTAGTTTTATTTTTTGCTTGTTTTGTTTGTTGTTTTTAAAAGGACAAAAAATATCGCTTAATCCAGGACCAGTACACAATGTCCAGAGCGGAAGTACAAAACACAAAAAAAAGACACCGCCGGACAGTTTTAATAATTACCGCACTGTAGTTCGGGGGTAAATAACAATAAACACAACAAAAAGAGAAACTCTTTAAAGAGAAATTGCTGAACGGTACAATAAATTTGTTATCCTGACAAATGTATCGGATGTATTACGCTATTTCCTCAATTTAAAATCAATTATATTCCCATTTTGTTTGCGCCATGGCCGTTCGTCTGTGTCTGTTATTTTTGTGCCCGCTCTCTCTGTCTTTCTTTATCCCTTTTCAATGGAAAATTAATGGCAGATGAAAAGATTATGTCACAGACGTGAGACAGAGAGGGAAATTTAATTTATACTGTCGTTCCTCTTGTGATTTGCAAAATGCTTTCCGACTGAATTAAATTAAGGCGAACGAATTACAAGGAAGTATGTGATGAGAACTCGATTGGAATGCTGTCTACTTTATCACAGCACGCAGAGTTACTTTGAAGTGATTTAATTTCATGCCGGTTGTAGCTGCGTGGCCACAAGAAATACAAGTTTTGCCCCAACGGGAAGGGGATTATTATATATATCCTTTGTAGCTATTTAAACTGAATTTTTAAATAAAAGGGGGACCGATTTGTAACGACTAAAAGTCACACATTTCTCTTGCGTTTCGGTCCAACAGAGAAACCGACACACAGTCGATGAACTTTTTAATTTTATTAAATTAATGCAACGAATGTCCATCCTTCGTAGCTCTCTAAACAGAATTTCCAAATAAAGGGGAGGACAATAAATTTGAAGGAGATTTTTTTAGGTTTCTGCCGACAGACTAAAAAAATTTCCCTTCTCTTCCGTTTCGGTCCAACAGAGAAACCGACACACAGTCGATGAACTTTTTAATTTTATTAAATTAATGCAACGAATGTCCATCCTTCGTAGCTCTCTAAACAGAATTTCCAAAAAAAGGGGAGGACAATAAATTTGAAGGAGATTTTTTTAGGTTTTTGCCGGCAGACTTACAAAAATTAATTTCTCTTCCGTTTCGGTCCAACAGAGAAAACGACGCACAGTTGATGAACTTTCCAATTTTATCAAATTAATTCAACGACTATCAATCCTTCGTAACTATCTAAACAGAATTTCCAAATAAAGGGGAGGACAATAAATTTGAAGGAGATTTTTTTAGGTTTCTGCCGGCAGACTTACAAAAATTAATTTCTCTTCCGTTTCGGTCCAACAGAGAAAACGACGCACAGTTGATGAACTTTCCAATTTTATCAAATTAATTCAACGACTATCAATCCTTCGTAACTATCTAAACAGAATTTCCAAATAAAAGGGAGGACAATAAGTTTAAATTAGATTTTTTTTGGGAATTTGCCGACAGACTAAAAAAATTCACTTCTCTTCCGTTTCGGTCCAACAGAGAAAACGACACACAGTCGATGAACTTTCTAATTTTATGAAATAAATTCAATGATCTAATTCTGTAGCTCAGCTTCTGGATGGAGTAGAAAGCGGGTCGGTTGCTAAAATATTTTAGGAGGTTTTGGCTCCTAAAGAACAGAGAGAACACTCACTCCTGATTTTTTTAATGGAGAATTTCTCGAGTGTTAAAGGCAAAGAAGTCAGAAAAAAATGAAAATACATTTCGTAAAAAAATGCGACTAAATGTGGGCGTGGCAATGAACGGCATAGCATATATCCAATGTTCTCTAAAACTGTTTCATCGAAAAATGTCCCGAGCTTCCACAGCAAACAATAACAATCATTTAAGCCCCTGCAATTTTTAATATTTATTTCTATTAAGTTCGAGAAAAAATGCCTTCCAACTCACAGAACTAGTGGGTAGCCAAAACCCCACCCAATATTACAATTTCGATCGAAAACCCTACACAATCGAAGTGCACTCTTCAATCCAATAAAATGCAATTAGTACACAAACCCACTCGTATGCGTCCTACTTGCAAACTATCGTTTCCGATAAAGTTCAGCTCCTTGGAGTTTTTTTTTTCCCCCCGACTGATTTTCAAATACCAATTTGTATCTAAACTTTTTTGCAGTATTCACCCTAAAGTCAGTCGCCGTCAATGTACACCCTGGAAAAAAGGAAGTCGACAAGGAGGAGAAGGGGAGTTTCTCTCCCACTCTGAGAATTGACCCTCTTTTTAAGTAAATAAAAAGTCGAAACTATTTTTTTTTCATCATTGCTTCACCTCGATGGGCCCATTCACCTGGACAGTCTGTCCGTCGGTCGTCGTTTTATCAGAATATCCTTGCAAGGCGATACAATACAAATAAACAAAATGAAATCGTTTCACTTGCCACAGCATCTCACTCTGCAAATATCAACAACAGCACTGCAGATAGCAGGACAACCGCAAAGAAATTTTCTATATACGCTAGAAGTTTCTTAGGCAAAAAAAAAGAAGACTTCTTGAAGTGTAGATTTATTTGTAAATGCTATTTAAAAAAAACTACATACAGAGTACGTGCTGCACTCTTGAGATACCTCCATTTATGACTGAGGGCGGGCTTACCGCCAATTCTCCCTTCCAGCCCCGCTAGTTTTAGTTTTTTATGGGCAAATAAGACCCCGTTTTAAGCAGATTGCAAACAAGTTTACTTTGAGTCTATGAATATGAAATCACCTTACATATTTTACCATACAAGTTCCCTTGAAACCATCCCTAAGGGTTTTTTTTACGGGAAACACTTTTGTTTTTCTACATAAGCGGGTATTTGATTAGATATTCCTTGGAGAGTTTAAAACGCGTAACTTAACACACTTGTTATGTCTATTTGTTGGTGGTTAAGTCTTCGTTTGTTAGTTGTGATTTTGGTTAATTACCACGCCCCTTATACGGGGAATAGAAATTATTTATTGCGGCTTATTTAACTGGAAGCACCTAAAATCATATACCCACATGTGAGTAATGCAGCGTGAAATCGTGTTAATTGACCGAGAATTTCGGTCGAGTTGATTGTGGTTCAACGAAAACTGAATTTTAATTAACGTCTCCCGGTTAGAGACAAATTGATTGGAATGCGAATCGCTTGAATTAGCCATCGTAATGTTGGACAATAGTTTTTTTTTAGATAAAAATGCCACCTAAAGTGACAAGAAATATCAAAAGGATCCACTTTCAGGTTAGTTAGACGTCCCAAGCACTTGATGTAGGCATCAAAACAGTAGCTTAGGTTCAATTTTAACGCCGATCATTCATTTTTCACCATACTTTCGCACTCGAACGGTAGCAAGAGTATTAAAAGATCTCATAACATTCACAAATTCGCTGGTCCAGATGGTATATCCCCCACGCTGGCAAAGCCTCTGCGTCTGCGTTTTTCACCTGTCCTATTCTTCTGGACTTTTTCCGAGTAAGTGGAAAACAGCATTCGTTCAGCCCGTCCCTAAAAAAGGCGATTCCTCCTCTGCCATCAACTATACCGACCCATAGCACTCACGTCCATTCTTTCCAAGGTCATGGAAACGCTGGTAAATCGTCAGCTTATGAAATATCTTGAATCACGAAAACTTCTCAATGATCACCAATACGGTTTTCGTAGCAGCAGGTCCACTGGTGATTTTTTGACTTATCTCACCGAAAAGTGGAACCAATTTCTACACCATTTTGGCGAAACGAAGATTGTTGCGCTTGATATTTCGAAAGCATTTGACAGCGTTTGGCATCAAGCTCTTTTGTCGAAAATGCGTGCCTCGACGAGTCTCTTCTTCAATGGATTAGAAACTACCTTTCTGGCCGTTCAATTCAAGTTGTGTTGGATGGTTTTAAGTCTGCAACCCACCGATTAAATGCTGGTCTTTCCCCAAGACTCTGTTTTGTCTCCGACACTTTTTCTTATGGTTATAAATGATCTCTTGTCTGCCACTTCTAATCCAATTCACTCTTTCGCTGGTGATAGCACGTTCAGTTTTTCATATTCGTTCCCTGATTCATGTCTCTGCTCTTTGGCGAACTGGAACTGCAAAATATGGTAAAAACATTTAATTCCGATCTTGACAGCATCCTTAAATGGGGTACAACTAATAGAATGATGTCTTCTATCATTAAAGCGTAACCTGAACCCCCAGCCATTATCCAGGAATGGCACTTGCATTGACGAAACCGAAGGACTTTCCAACGACAAACTCCGTTGGAACGACCGCTTATATGAAGTCGTCATGTGAATATTCTAGTGCATTATAAAAAAATAAAACTCGACGGACACAGCCCGATTTCTGTTGCATGTTCTCAACAAACAAGCTCCAAGCCAAGCTCCTTTCCTAGCTTGTTACGCAAAACAGTTGTTTGATGTTGCTCTGAAATTGTGGATCCTCTCTTTGCTGCTAATGAGGACGCTCAAAGATTTGTCGAGCTTGTGAGTTTTAAGCTCCTCTTGCTAAAACGTTGTGTAAACTTAGCTGTAAGGTACGTCTTTGCATTTTCTCCTTCGAATTTCTTGTGGATGTGTCGCACTAAAAAATAAACCTTAAAGTCTGATATTGAATTTTCAAACGAGGAATATTGCTACTTAGCGAGCGCATGAACCACTTAGCCACTGTGCAAACGTTTCTCATTGGTTTCCTATAATTGAGGGCTGTCCAGGGAGCGCCACGTTGAGGTGATCCCATACCAAGATTAGAGATTGCTTTGATTTGATTAAACCATAGATGTTCATTGGACAACCCGTCCGTAACTATAAAAGCTCGTCTAGGTCTTGAAAGAAGTGTCTCCCCGGCGGAATATTCACAGCTGATTCTGAGACAGCTTTTGAACCTAGTCTTGCCAATTTGTCCGCTTTCTCATTGCCTGGAATGCCTTCATGTCCCGGGACCTAGCAGAGCGATACCTTGTGCTGAGTGCCAAGAACCTTGAGTTCTTCGTGACAACATTTTACAAGATTCGACTTTATTTCTGGTGCAGTTAGGGCTTTTATTGCTGCCTGGCTGTCGATAAAGAAGGTAATACCTTCAGGTGGTATTGCCCTTACCACAGACTCACGGGCTGCTGTTGTCACTGCCAGGACCTCTGCTTGGAAGACACTACTTTGGTCGGGAAGGCGTACCGATTTTGATATACCCAGCGGTGCGGATAAGACGAATGACTCCATCCCGGTGTCCATTTTAGATCCGTCTGTAGACACGGCTATTCTTCCCTACTGGGGTAGGCGCTCGAGAAAGCTCTTGTAAATTCTAAGAATGGTGTGATTTAGTCCGTGATAGGTACACAACCAAAGAACTTCTGTAGGATCGACGAGTGCCCGTTTGCATTCGGTTTCCATTCTCATGGCCCCAATGGCGGCTTATGATTGTATAAAGATGTCTAGCGGAAGCAGATTCAGAATAGCCTCTAGTCCTGCGGTTGAAATTGGCAATGGTTCTGCCGATGCACGCTAGTCCTTGAACTTTTGTAAAAGCCTTTAGGTAGATAACAATGGAAATACTTGATCGTAAACGGCTCAAGTTCATGTGGATGAGTTGTCCTGATGTGGGTCGGATTGAATTTTTTCATCGATGAGCTGTTTAGGGATGCGGTAAGTTGTCAAATGTGCCATTGGTAAATATTTTAAACTATTCTTTGTGAGCTGAGGCATTTTTTCTGACCAAAAAGAGCCTGATTGTTTTTTTTTTGTTACTCTCTTCACTGACAGTTGAAACGCAAATAAGTCGCATGACCAAGCATTTATGCTAATACTACATTCACCCCTGGTTAAACTTCAAAACGACTAAATATTAAAGGGTATCCAACAAAAATGTCGCACAACTCCCTCGTCCCTCACACGGAAACGGTCCCTTCACAAGACGTCCTCTTCACAGAGTAAAAAGTGAAATAAATGACTTTAAAGTCAAAGAAAAACCGCGCGCATAGCACCAGGGCACAAACACAGACGAAGAAAGCTCAAAAGTTGTCAACATTAAACAGAGTTTTTTTTGCTCCTTCAAGTAAAACTCCTTGCCACTGGTAAAGCAAAATAAATGTAATGATCCATCCATCTATTTCGATTTTTTTTCTTCCCTTTTGCTGTGTTTATGTGTGTTGCTTCTTCATCTGCAGTGTTGTCGTAGTGCGCTCCCCTCCCCCCCTTCGGTTTCGCATGCATCCCCCATTATATCAATTCAGCCTCACTTGGTCTTCTTCTTGCTGCTTCTTAAGGATTCACTCTTCAAATAAAGCTGGAAATATCTTTTTACATTCATTTGCTTCGTTGTTCTGTTCTGAGTCTCTTTCTGGCTGTGTCTACTTGAAACTTATTTCATTCTTTTTACCCACAAAACAGAGAAAAAAGAAAGAAAAAAGAAAACTGGAAGCACACATTTATATTTCTTTTTGTCTTCGTTTTTGTTTTTCCTCATTTCCTCCCTTTGCCAATTTTCTCTGCTTAAATTGGAGAGATTTTATGTGTGCGGTTTTAACTGTAAGAGAAAGATTTGCGGTGCAAGAGGAAAATAGCAGATTCGTGCTCGTTGCCAATTCAAATGTTTAGCCCCCACCCCCTATAGATACATATATATATAAATTTTTTCGTAGTCATCTTCTTGCGTTCGTTGTGTATATGCATGCGGATGTGTTCAGGAGGTAATTTCAAATTATGTATGATTTAAGTTACTTGGCGCAATTTCATGTGAATATATTATTTTTGGTCGTGTGAAGGAGTATTTGATGGGGGACCGCTATAACAGCAGGAAGGAAGGTGGGTTTTCTAGATAATTAGCACTTCAAGTGAAGCGGGGGAAAATTTCGGAGAGGACATCTTTGAAAGCAATGAGGGAATATGTTTGGTACTTAATATGGAAATGGGGATTTTATGCTAACAAAAAAAATACAGTGATGAACTGAATTAAGTGGCCAAAAATGAAGACGGTTCTTTTTTTGGGGAGGTTTAAACTTTTGCTAATTTGGTTAGAAAATGGTGGAACGTTTTATTGGTTGCTTGCGGAAATTTACCTTCGATTTTGAGGAGGGAATATTAGCAGTTGGAAGTTCTTATTTCTTGTTGTTAAGTTCATAAGGAAGTTCGGAAAAGGACCTATAATTATTCTGGTGAACAAAATGCAAATATCCTTAGAAACAACTTAGAAGCACTTTTCTGCGAATCGAATCTGCAAAATTGTACACAAAATTCTGACTGAAAATCAAAAAGTAACGCTGAATACACATTTTTGCATATTTTCAATTGTCATTCTTTAACAGCTGTCAAGTGACAACGTTTTTAATACCACTTTCTGTAAAAGTGTGCAAAAAATTCTGACTGAAAATCAGGAAGTAACGCTGAACACACTTTTATGCATATTTCCAATTATCATTCTTTGACAGCTGTCAAGTGACAGCTTTTTAAATACCACTTCCCTGCGAATCAAAATCACAGGCGATTTTCTGTAAAATTGTGCTCAAAATTCTGACTGAAAATCAGAAAGTAACGCTGAATACACTTTTTGCATATCTCCAATTGTCATTCTTTGACAGCTGTCAGTTTTAAATACCACTTCCCTGCGAATCAAAATCACAGGCGATTTTCTGTAAAATTGTGCTCAAAATTCTGACTGAAAATCAGAAAGTAACGCTGAATACACTTTTTTGCATATATTCAATTGTCATTCTTTAACAGCTGTCAAGTGACAACTTTTTTAATACCACTTTCTGTAAAAGTGTTCAAAAAATTCTGACTGAAAATCAGGAAATAACGCTGAACACACTTTTTTTGCATTATCTCCAATTATCATTCTTTGACAGCTGTCAAGTGAAGCTTTTTTTAAAAACTGTTGCTTATGAAAGTTTCTAGTGATCAAAAAATAACTCTACTGCATGGGAAACTCGGAAGTATAATGGAGTGCCGACGGTTAAACTTTCACTCATATTTAGAAGAATTTTTGCAATCAAATGACAGGTGTCTGTCAAAAGTGGTGGGTAATTAAAAATTTGACAACTTAATGTTTTGATATTTCGTGCGATTACTGCTGACTTTTAAGGATTTCATACAACTTTTGAACTTCAATCTTAAGAAGAACGAGCTCTATCGACATTTTACGTAAGCGTAAGCGTAATCCAGCTTAAGGCAATATACGATTCTATTGAAAGTGACTCATATAAGGTACGCGCTGGACAGAACTTAATTCGATTATCATCAATTTTGACAGTAGCTTAAGCCAACTTAATAAATCAGTAGTTGCGGTAAATAAAATTGAACAAACAATGCCATTCGCCAGCAATTTCTGTCACTCGTAAAATATTTTCCTTATCATTCCCTATTCCCCTTGCAAGTTCATCATATTCAACCCACCACTGTATGGCACTATAATTTCGTTTACTTATTCCTTACGTGCTTAAATCTGTTTATTTGCTGATTTATAATATTTAATTGTTTTATTTCCATGTTTTATGGTGTAGATATATATGTATTTCCTAGTGATTTACGTTCTGCTATAAAATATATTTTGTGTGCGGCTTGCAATACCTTTAGAAAGAGGGTTGGAATTATGAGCGATGGTTGCGAGTAACAGAAAAACAAATATAAATCCTTCGAAGGGATCTAGGGCAAATCATGTTCATCACGATGATGATGATAAGTACTGCTTTTAATGAAATTAAATGAGTTTTATGTATTAAGAAGACGGAACAACATGGTAACCATTGGTATCCAAGGTAAACTGGATCCAGGATTATGTTCCCACCTATTCGTCATGTCGGAGGGCTGTGCAAATAGAAATCGTGTTGTTTTCCGAATACGTATTTGAAATTGTATGCGACATTTGACTGAGTATATTGTGAGTTTGATCTGCGTTCGGAATGAGCCACGCTTGCTGTTTCTTCCCAGTATTACTAATTGAAAAGTTTTTTAATTATGATTTATTTTTATGTATACATCCGGCTCGAAGGACCACATTTTATTGATTAAATAAGTTCTTGCTATGGGCTGTGGCGTTGTAGTGAATTAATTTTTTTTTGATGGCCCAGGGAAAGGCAAATCAGCGGGGGCATCTTGTTTCTTTCAAAAGGTTTGTCAACAACTTTTATACGCTTTTGTAACTATGGTTGTAAAATGGAAATTAAATGGAGTTTTCTCGCAGGGGTGACTTTTTTCTCTATAGGTGACTCTGTTGGGGTGAAAACAGTATTTGTGATGACTGATGAGTGTTTTATAACGCACCACCAGTAGATAGATAAATAAGCAGGTGGAGTTTAAGCGGCTTATCTGATATTGAAACTTGGTACACTATATACACGTAGAGCTAAAAAGTCAATAAGATTATAGACCCACATGGCTTCTGTCGCTTTGGCGTTTTTTGTAATTTTGGTATCCGCTATCGTATATTTTCGGGGATTTCTTTAACAGATGTAAAATGTACCCACCATCAAGACAAGCAATATTAAAATCTGCAAGTGCCCTCGCTAAAGGTTCTTCATCGAGCCGCGGTCACATTTTGCCATCGAAAAGCCTTAATTTGATGCGCAACTTTCGGCTCTGAGTGCCAATGGGTGCCACTTGAAGTGGGTCACAACAAAAAAATTCAAAAAACGCAAAAAACTGAAAGTCTTTTTATTTCTAGGCCTGAAACCAAGGCGTTGAAAAATCATTTTTGACCTCTGATCGCTTTTTCCCCATATAATTGTATAAATGGGTTGTGTACTTGCTAAAATGTATTTGATGCACAAACCATTTACTCCGTTTTTCAACCGAAACTGGAAACTTTTCATTAAATGAATGTTTTGCATGCTCTGTCGTTGTTACAGGAAACAATGGGTTACATTAAATACTATTTCTCTCGGAAAAAGCGAACCCATTACTCTTCAAAGGCACCCCAACACATTTTTTATTACTACCACCACCACACCAAGTCCTCCTCGGACCTGTTCCCCAGCAAAATGCACCTTTATCTCTCACCACCGCATCGCACAGCTCTTAGATTTATTCATTAATGCCCCAGATGTATGCAATTGTTTTATTTGCAATTCCTTCTGCCACTCACTGTAGCCACCTTGAGCTACATTTGCAATTCTTTTCGTTTAATTAACACCCTTTCACAAGCAATCCACCTTAATTGCATTTTACCTACAAACCCTGACGTTAATTATTGCAGATACTTTTTGAAATTCAATTCAATCTGGCTGTCGTTTCTGT
The DNA here is from genome assembly GCA_936431705.1 of Cheilosia pagana. NCBI lineage: Eukaryota > Metazoa > Arthropoda > Insecta > Diptera > Syrphidae > Cheilosia > Cheilosia pagana. Next base: position 3,972,587 of record OW386169.1, read on the forward strand.
TTCGTTTCGTTTTTTTTTTTTTTGCATTTACCTTTTGTTAAAGCCATTTTTCGTCCTTTTATTTCTCGCCTTTATTTGCAAACACCTTCAATTTACTGCACCGTAAATTTCCCAACCATCCACACCAGATCGGTGCTCCCTCCCACTCTCTCTCTGTAAATATCACCTTGAGTCTACCCGAATCTCCATTATCCGCGTTCTCCGGCCTCGCCTCGCCGGTACACAGTTACCTTAAGTAAATTAACACTCGGCGAAATCTTACACACAACAATTATACGAGTGTACTCTCCGACTAAAAGTGTACGGATGGGGAGAAAGACTGACAAAAAAAAAGAAGAAGAAACCACCCCTACCTGTATCCTCCACAAATTGGGTCCAATTACACAGTAAACCAACGTTTTTCCTTTCCTCTTTCGCTCTTAGAATTAAATGATTTTTTTTTTATTTACAAATTGTCATCCTTTCACATTTCATCCGTGCATTCGTTACACAGAGTCACACACAGAAAGGATGGGGTTAGGCCCATTTTTCCACTCTGGCTCTTTTTTTTTTAAATTCAAACAGCATAAAATAATTGCCCGGCAAAAGGGATGAAAATGGAACAGAAAAAAAATTAAATATATATAGTATATAAAAATTTACGAGAATTTTTTATTTTATTTTTAATTTCAATGCGAACATAATCTCACACACAAGTTTGTGTCCTCTTCATCCATCCGTTCGTTTATATCCATTCCATTATATTATTTTCCCGTGTTGAACTATTTTGTGGTGACCTAAATAAATAAGAATCAAAACAATTTTATTGTTTATGCTCATTTATTGTTCGAACATTTTTAAGGTAATTTAAATTAGTTTGCCGGGTTAATTGTAATGATTGTCGGTGTAAAGTGGCATCACATTTGTTCTAATTAGCTTTTATTGAAATGATTTGTGTTGAATGTGGGCAGGACGTGAGGCTTTTTGCACCATTTTAATTGATAACTGATGGAATGTTTATGATTGCAATTAACCGGAAATTATTTTATTATTCCAACAATGCCTGATTTTATTGGGTATTTTTTTTTTGGTTTCTCTTCCAGGTATTTTAAAATATTTTAGCCGTCATTTGGCTGTTAATATGAAAGCATATTTTAGCAAGGTTGATTTACCAATGTGATTTACTTTACAATGCGAAAAAGAACAGAGGGTTGGTAGTTGAGGGTGGCTGTTTACTCTCTGTCCGTTCGTCGTCCGCTTGTAAGTCGAGAACAGGTGATTGAGTTGACATGATTTGTTTAATAGTTCGGGTGGCCTGTTTGTTCGACCGTTTATAACTCGAGAGCTGCTGATTGAATGGACAAGCTTTGATTTGAAGCTTGTAGACGTATTCTCTGCGGAGGTTTTAGGATATATTTTGTTGCGTTGCGGGTGTAAATTTTGGGCAACCTGGGTGACCATTTCGTTCGACCGTTTATAACTCGTGAACCGCTGATTGAATTGACAAGCTTTGCTTTGTAGATTGTAGACGTATTCTCCGTGGATGTTTTAGGATATATTTTGTTGCGTTGCGAGTTTAAATTTTGTGCAACTTTTCACGTACAATAAAGCTCTACATATCTCTGATTGTAAAGCTCTACATATCTCCTGCCCGTTCGACCGTTTATAACTCGTGAACCGCCGATTGAATTGACAATATTTGCTAAGTAGTTTGTGGATATATTCTCTGGCGTGGATTTCCCATTAACGGCCGATTTTGTATGGATAAATTCAAGCCAAATACATACAAACGCTGTGTGTCGTTTTCTCTGTTCAAGCGGAACGAAATTGGCAGAACTTTCTTATCTAAATTTCATGGTAGTCCTGTGTGTCTTCTTGTGGCTTTAAGACCTAATTAAATCCACCTTCATTCACCACCCACATCAAGTTAAGTGCCAGAAAAATCCTCCCTGCCACTTAAACTCATATAAAAAAAAATCAACCCTAAATCAATTAATCAGTAAAAGGAATAAACTCAAGTCCCCGAATAGCGCTGGTCGCGTTGGCATCATGCTATCGCACTTAATATTGTGTTAAGCGCCAGACGAAACAACGCCATAAAAACCCCGCACCGCATCTAGATACAACACACAATACCGCCTGCTGGGCTCAGAAGCACTTCAAATTACAACTCCCGATTATTCTGGAGTGCACACACATAATTCATTGTTGCATTTGTTGGCGAAGCTTAACACATCAGCAACATCAAGCAGTGAGCCTCAGCACACCACATTGCAGCAATAATACTCTTGTATTATACCCCCTCCCGGGAAACATAAAAAAAAGAACAATTTATTGCCAGGAGTCGTCTCATTGCAGCTAGTTGCGCGTTGTATAATTATTTAGTGGGGACCACGCCACATAAGGACTCGACTCTCTCTCTTCCTGGCTCAGTCGGTGCGCGCGATCATGGGGGAATTTGATGATTTTATTTCACATTTACGTGCGATTGTCACTCAGCCAGTCAGTCAGTCAGTCGCACATATTAATATTAAATCCCTAGTCGCTTTTATGACATCATCTGGGGTGTTAAAGAATGAAATAAAGTCCTTTCTGGCTTTCGTGGCATGCGCCACCAACCTCACGTTTTCAGTTTCCATCTTGAGAATATCTACTTAATGCCGCTTGACACACACAATCTGATCCGGCAGACTGTTCGACTAAGGGTGTACCAGTGGATATTGAATGGAAGATAGTGTCGTGATATATATGGTGTGCAGCAGTACAGTGGGGTAGATAAATAGTGTGTCACCAGTTGGTCTGGTTTTTTGACGGTTTCTCCTCTGGGGGTTTGTTAGTACTTCCTTGGAAAGGGTAATAGAAATTGAGGACTTATTTTTGCTTAAACAGGTGATTCGAATCTTTTTTTAATAGGAGTAGGGTTCCATTCGCTTCTTGAAAGCCCGTCAAAAGCGACGCATATGCCTTCGCTGATGTCCTTTGCTTCTGCGGCATAGAAGAAGACTGAAATTGCCTTTTTAGGCCAAGAAACAGCAATTTAAGACCTTGCATTCATCTATTTTCATGTTCAAAAAGTGGGGTCCCACAAGGTTGCGTACTACCGTCACTGCTTTTATAAGCAGCGATTTATTAGAAAAAAACCCAAAGAGGAGTGGGATATCTTTTCAATATCTTGACAATGAGCTTCTTTCCTTAAATGGACTTGACTTAAATCGAATTCCCAACTTTAATGATGCCTGAAACTGCATATATTAACAGGGGACTAAAAAAACTTGACAAGTGGCTCAAAATATCGTGGTTGCTTTTGCACAGATCCAAGCAGCCGTTGTCGCACTTCATCAATCCACAAGTGGTTTCCCTTTCCACGAAAATCAAAGGCATTGTTGGACAGTAAACCCACGTCACGGTGTGAATTTTCAATACGGTATCGATAGATCGACTCCTGCCGCAGTCAAAAATGTCAACCGTTGTCAGGATTACTGTCTGAAAGTGGCATTTGGTTTCCAAGTTTTAACTGATGAACCTACCCACATCGCAGAGTATTTTCATCCACCAATTGGTATACATTTATGAACCATAGACACCAATTTAACGGCTGACCTTCTGGAAGGATGTTTTTGAGTTGGTTTTTATTTTTTTAAGGTCAAATTTGGCTAAAGGTTTGTGTCAAAATTTTGAATTTAATTGCAGGAAAAATGTAAACAACTGCTGGGTAAATATTTGTGATCATATAATCAAAATGGAACCTCTCAACTTTAAAAAAAGCTTTTGCTTTTGAATTTTTTTTTGGGCGGGCGCACTTTTTCTGACCCCCACTGTGCCGACAAGTGGCAGTGCCCCACTGCTGCCCTTTAGCACAAACATGCACACACACACGAACTGAGTGCAAAGTAGGTTTGCATGTTTTTTTTTCTCTGCTTCTTCTTTAAATTCATAAAATGCTACTTCCATATAGGGGAACGAACGTGTGTCAGCAGAAGCATGAAAAATAAAACAGGCTGCAATATTCTGTGGGGGCTGCTGGCTCGGTATGCTATGTTACATTGCATTAAAAATAGGACGACGGATTTAATGGGATTTGTAGCAACACATTCCTCCTATATATTCGCTTGCTAGACCAGCTGCATTGGTATGCATTCATTCATGAATGCAAAAGAATAGCGCATACTGTATCCTTGCATCTTTAACGTGCGCTATGAAAGTGAAAAAAAATACGGAGGAGACACATATTTTCACCCTTCTAAGGACACATTAGCAGTTGCTAATGGCACAGAATTTGTTGCTTTGGAACGGGACGGAACGGGGACGAGGACTTGGCCCGTCTGTTATTCATATATGAACATTGAACACCCGCGGTATACGACACTAGTTGATCCTTTTCTTTTATTTTCCTTGTCCGTTTTCTACATACCTCCACATAAATCTATATATATTTGAGCTGAATCTCGGTTTTTCTCTGTGAGAAAAAAAAAAACAAACAAATTCCCACTTTGAGTGGCAGAATAAATTTACGGAATGGTGGTTCCATGTGGTGGCCAGCCAGCCACTGCATTACACAGGAGCAACGGAGCCAATTTAGCTCGGACTGATGGATTACCATGATTTTCTCTTAATACGCGCTGGAGAATTATTTTGCTCTGCGTGTGTGTCTGGGTTTTGCAAGGATTTCAAATTGAATATCCCCTATTGGACTCATGCAGTAGTGGCCAAATTGTGCATTAGTTTGTAACGGAAGGACACTGGTCGGATTAAGTACTTGGACTTGGGAGGGGGAATTATCCGGAAGGTTGTATGCATTGTTCCATAAGAAGATTGATGGAATGGCATGGAACGTAAGGGCGGGGGCTCTCGGGCATTTTCTGTGTATAAAGTCCTATTGTAAAGCCTTATGTCACGGCACCATTAAAAGGACCAAGATGGGCTCTGAAGAAGCAAACTTTTGTCCTTGCTTACAAATAAATCGCGAAAAAAAGACACAAACGTCAGAAATTACAGTTTACCCCTTAAAGTATGCAGTGATCGGGGTAAATGGAGTTGTTATTCAGCGAGGAGTTGACGCAGTCAATTTTTAGTTGCATCTATGTTTATAAAATCAAGAGATGCCCCTTAAAAAAATAGCTGGGACACACTCAACTTTATCCAAGTTGCAAACCACTTTCCTTAGGAATTTTATAAGGGAACTTGTTTGGTCTCCCTGTCAACGTCCGTTCTTTCATAATCTTCATCTACATTTTAAATGATTTGGAGTCCCTCCGGACAGTCACGATTGAACGGAAGAAAAAAGTTGTCACATTTCGCCGGCGGCCAGATTAGACGGATAATTTCCGCTGATGATTTCGCTCTTATGTTTCGAGGTTACCCAACACGATTTCCCGTCGACTAATTAACCTGTATAGCTGCATGCTCAAAGGAGACATTTTAATCGCTTGGAATCCCTCCTTGAGACGTCACCAGCTAATCTGTACTTAAGGGCGAGCACGCCACTCGACTAAGACACAGGGGGTCCACTCAAAGGCCAACAAATTTGCGCTAATAAGCCTAATATCGCATTAATCCTCAGCCTCACCATCAACGAGAATGACCTGCAAACCTTAGCATACTCCATAATAATTAGGATGTATGCATAATTACACAACACATGCAACAAGGATTTCAACCATCAACCAACTCGACATAAGGGCACGTGTGCGTTTGTGGGTGCGGGTGTGTGTGTGTGTGACAACTCACTTAACCACTTTGGGTCCTATATGTCCATCTGAATTATTGAATCAATTATCCACAAAAGGATTCCAATTTCAAATCCACATTGAATGTTGTTTTCTGGTTCTTGTGTGTTTGCCACAAAATTCCAGTGATATCCAACACTGGGTTTGAGTGGGTGGTTGGCTGGATCTGTATTTGTCCATAAGGAGGCCATTTTTCAGGTTGAATTCCTATTTTAACAAAGGAAATGTGCACATCCTTGTTATTGGTTCTTTTGTTACTACCTCAGGGGGGTCCCTTTTATTTTGTTTTCAATTTCCAGTGCCTTATCGATTGAATTGCATTTGTGCTCCTCTAATTCGATTTCTCAATTTATCCTTTTGATAAAATACCTCTGTTGCTGGTGCGCACTCCTATTTCTGTTCGAACGAATGCATTGCATGTTGCAAGGAGTTTCTGCTCCTCTTTGAAGTGCAAAAACAATTTGTAATTAAACAATTTGCTTTTGGCAAATGAATTTAAGAGGATATAAAGGACTATACATGTCCCGATCATTGTGTGCAATTAAGTTTAATTCGGCTTTTGGTAGATGATTTGGAAAGTCGTTCAAACGAATTAAGTGCGAGAGAAGCTCCATTTCCATCGGTGTCTGACATATCCTTGAATTTGTTTTCATTTGTATTGCCATACCTGCCACCTGATTGTGTATAATATTTATGTCAAACATTGTGTTGTCTGACATTGATTTCGTTTTACGTCCCGAGTTCAATGTGTGCACGAACGCAATGGCATTGAAAGTTATTGTACATGTGTATAGTTAGTTAATTGTGGAGTAGAGGTGACACAATTATGCGTGTCGTGCCCCAGGTGAATTACAAAAGGTCATGCAATCCTGATAAGAATAGAACTATTTCGACTCATTAGGACTGGTGAATGTGCGATTAATGTACAACAGCGTAATTAGACTGCATTTCACAGCAGCCATTGTGTTTTGTGTGTTTGGGGAAATTTGACTAATTTCATGCGTCGTCTTATGAATATTTCAATGGATTTCTCTTTGTTTATATGGGCAGGAGTTGAGTCGAAGGTCATGCGGAAGGCAGTCGCAATCAGGAGAAAAATTCGCGTGGATGAAGAATGGTCAAATCGATTAGTTCGGACACGAAAAGGAGTAACTGCCTGCCAAAAAATGACGGGCGGTGGTGTCTTTACTACACTTCATTCTTAGCTTGTACCTCAACCAAATCCAATACATAACAAAAAATGGTGTGACTTAAGGCGCAAGCTTAAAATACTGGGGTCGAATAGCGTCATCCGTGATCGAGCATTACGTTCACGGAATTAAGTTGATTTACATTACAAAAACAAAGTCCGTCCCGTAATGCTCGTTCACGGATGACGCGATTCGACCCCTGATCGAAGATGTTCCCCCTTCCCAAATGCGCCCCCATCTTTCACTGCTGTGTTGCGTCTGAATAACTTGCCGCCACGAGACGCTGATGTCCGTAAACTCACTTGTCCTATGTTGTATTTGGAGTGAGTGCCTGTCCTTTAAAAAACTTTCAGGGGAATCCGAATAAGCGAGAAGCGTTGCTTTCTTTTTCAGAACTTAGGTAGGCTCGGCTTAGGGCTGCTTTAGGACTTGTACAAAGCTTTCGTATTGTATTCATTGTATTCATAGATGTTCAGCGACATCTAGCCGACAGATGTACGCTCTATTGCCAATTGGTTTTAACCTCAGGTGATTTGTTATCAAAGGTTTGAACCCATCTGGCATATTTCGATTTTTCTATTGTCCCTTTCGCAGCTATTTAGAGAATGGACTCGTTTTGTTAAGTAAGCTAAAGAAAATTGTCCTTTTAGGGAAGCTCCGTAAGAACTGCATCAATTCTTGCGCAATATTCTTAATTTAACTGCATTTTAGAGACCTTCAAAGGTAATCGAAAGGTTAAGGCTAAAAATGACTGAGAATGTTCGAAATTTATTATTTATCCACTAGCTGACCCGTGCTCGCCATGCTTCATTAACCCGACTGCCACTTTTAAGGCAAAAAATAATTTTAAAAAAATATAAATATATGTTCCTTCCCTTGGATTTTTCTGAAAAGAAATGTAAAGCAAAAAACAAAGAGAAACAATTTAAATTCCTACTAAAAAGTCTAGGTACACAAAAAAGGTTTACGCAAATTTCTGTTATTTCCCTCTTACCCACCTCAAATGTCGACGAAAAGGAAGCAACACGAGTGAAACAACTTGACACACGAATTCCACCAGCCCATTTCCAAACGTTTTCCAATGAACAACACTGAAAGAGACGACTGTCACCACTAAAGAAACATTTTGGTCGATGTTTTGAATACTTGTTTTAAACATTGCTCAGCTTCTGGACAACGCAGGAGGATGTTTTATATCTTAAACCATTCAGGGGAAAATTTACTAAATTCACCCATTTTTTTATTTTTCAATCCGATAAGCCATTATTGAGCTAGGTCTGTATAATTAGAATTTTCCCCACAGATATACAGTTTTCTTGACTAATTTGTAAGAACCACGTTATATTCCGGGATAAAAAGTATCCTAAGTCCCGACCCAGAACATAAGCAATCACTACGCGAAGTTTCATCAAAATCCGTCCAGTAGTTTCTGGGTGATGCGCGGTCATGCATTTTTTATTGTACAGGTTTATTATATGTAAAGATTTTCATTCAAAATCAAGTCACTTGCCACAAATAAAAAAAAAATATCGGCGACAGTAATCAGCCCTGTGGTACCCCACTTTTTCGACCATAAATTCTCCCATCAACGTTGTCCCTTTACATGTCTTAAGTGGCCTTTTAATGCCTTGTGACCGACCTCCCTCGCATTCCAATTCCATGTCAAACCAGAAACGTGTCCTCCTCAAGAAAAAGTTGGTACAGGGGGAGCTCTGTTTAACTCTGAATCCGCTTCTCTCCTGTGTGTGGTGGATGGTGAGCGTGAGCTGCTATTGATTTCTCCACTTGAGCGAACCCCAAGACGAAACGAAACAATCACCATGAGTCGATCATTTCATATATTAAAGCAAATCGCCCACAAAGCGTTAACGAGATTCCCCCTTATCAAATGATTGAGTCATCATCCCTACCACAACCCGACGTTCCATTGGTCTTTAACTGGCTTTAATGCCGATGTCCCTTGCTAAGTCAACTAAAAGTCATCATCAGTAGACCCACTCCCAAAATGCATTGAAACAACATCAGCCTCATCCCCTCATTAAAGCGGAGCTCAGCCATTGTCTTTCAAGGAAAATCAGCTAAATAGACTGAAACTACCCCTTATTCCCTCGTTTATTAATCCGTCGTTCCACTCCCTCCGAAGGGAGACAAAAAATAGCAAACACATTGCCATATTAACACCCCTTTCTGGTATCCCGGCACGGCTCTCCATCTTTCATCGTCTGAGCATACAAAGCAAAAAAAAACGTAGTCAAAAGGCAGATTATGTATTTCTGTATAAAACTACCACCCTCACATGCTCGTGTGTATCTTATCCTTTCAAGCATACGAAAATTCAGGCGAAGAATAACAAAACGAACGCTCGTAAGACCATAATCGGCTTATTTATTAGAAAAGAAGAGGCAGCAGCAGCAGCCCGCCCTCCATTCGGGGGAGGGGAGCCTTATTCAAGGATATTTAGCTGCCCCGGATACTTAATTGAAACATATTACTTTCAACTACGTAGTAGAATTACACGCCAAATCGCGGTCGGTGGTACGGTTGGTCCTTAATTTTCCTCCCACTTAACAAAACAACTGCCCTTCGGCTTGACAGTGCATGGAATCCTTTATTGGATAAATACAAAAAAAACCGAAAGAAAAAAACCGAAAAAATGTATTCCATTCCATTTAAATGTAAACTACTGGCACACAAAGGAGAAAAACACCAAATAAATAAAGTATCCCTTCGTCTTTTCAAGTGGGGGGTTGTTTCCTTACAAAATGGTCACAATGCTTCTCTGTTTATATGGATGTCGGCCGAAAAAGGATCACAATCGATGTGTCATTTATGTTAATTTTTCATTTTCCGATCCTGATCCTTGAAATTACATTCAAATTAAATCGTTGAAATTCATTGAATTAGAGAAAAAAAGGACACCCTTTGAAATTGTTCAATAAATTTGTCACAACCACGCACACGATATGTGAAAGTTTCACCGCAGGAGTGTGAAATAAAAATAAACTTTCAAATGGAATATGACATCAGCAGATTTTTTTTTTATCTTTTGTTCGCTTTTCTTCATTTATATATCATTTACGGTGTTTTTAACTTTTCAAATTGTTTTGCTCGATCGAGAGAGAGATAGAGAGAGAGAGAGAGAGACGGAAAGTCGTGGGTACAACGTACAAGGGGAAGCTGTCAAGAATTGAAGATTGATAATGTGAGTTGAATGCGTCCTTCGAGAGTTGTTCATCTTTCCTTCGCCCGACTGGAGGGCATTTGGCGGTAAAGGTGGGCATGGGAAATATGTAGGTCAATAGTTGGAATTTATTTTTCTTATCGCTCAAGGCAATGAATGATGAGCACTGAAGATGTCACTAGATGTCACTAGATGTTTGAATTTATAAAAGTTTCCAAAACGTGCCAAGATGTGTTCAATTTTGTTGGCCAATTTATGCAGGCATTGTCTTTTTCTTGTGAAACAGAATTTCGCCAGACAGTTGTCGACTCGCACCCTGTAACCCACCCATGTCCCGTCGATGTTTCTTTGATTTAATATTTTTTCAAAATCAGGATTGTCATTGGGGATATTGCTTGATTGTCGTCTTTACTGCGATATTGTCTGTCACAGGGTACGCCAGACTGCCGAGGGCTTACATCGTTCAGTAGTCATGAGAATTTTTTCTGGGCCGTCTAATCGTAACCCGAGAAACACATGCCTTCCAGCGAATTTGACCTATGAGAGAGGTCAAGTAATTGTTTTATAATGTTCTACGACTACCGGCGAATTGTATCGTGTTTCTGCATTATTGAAAATTACCGACGTGTACCATAAAATTGACAGTTGCAATTTTAAAAATAAATGCATAAACTAAAAAAAAATGTTTATTATTATTATTATATTATTTATTAAAATTTATAAAAAGCGGTTGCTTACGAATATTTTTTTCCTTTATTTACAGGTATGTGAACGAGAATTTGTTGTCCTATATATATTGCCTGTAAGTTTAAAACTGTATTTTATTATTAAATTTAAATTAAATAAATAAAATTTATCTTAGAACAAAATTTTATACAAAAAAAATCAAACTACCATACTTGCGATATACAAAATATGTCTTACTCCCTATATCAAAAGAGTTTCTCTAACCAGGCGATTTGATTCTGTGTACATTTTTAGGTCCTTTTCATTAGTTCAAAAATAAATTAAATAAAACAAACGGACGTAGAAGATCGATTGAGGCCGTAGTGTCTAAGTGCAATTGACAGCATCTTTGAAAACCGACCTAGCTCAGAAATGGAATGCTATTTAATTTGAAAAGATGCTAGAGAAATGAAACTGAACTTTTGCTTGCCACGGAAGGGTGAAATCACCAGCTCTCTGCGGCCAATGAAAGCTCAAAGAAGATATAAATTTAACTCTTTCTGTAGCCCTCTTGATATTTTAATCATGGGGTGTACGCAGAAAATCATATCTCGGTTAAGAAAAGGTGACTTTTCGTACCACGTGCATTGGAATTTTGAAGAGCTTGTGCGTGAATTATCCTTTGACTCCGTGCCTTATGCCGTCTGACACCAGAAATCCTACTGCGACAAAACTACCACGTCAACTTTCCTCAGGCAACGGAATGGCTAACTCTGAGCCAGGGAAAGAATGCCATCGTGTATTCTGGAGTCTTCGTGGAAAGCGAGAACTTTAGACTACACTACACCTTAGGTAACCATGCGTCTGTCTTCCAAGCGGAGATTTTCGCTATCCTTATGGCTATGCACTTTATTGTGACAAACAGGTGGAGGGCTAGAAGCACTGCTCAACCCTCATACCTCGTCCAAGTTAGTGCTTGAACTCAAACATTCTCTGAACTTGGTCGGAAGGCTAAACACAGTGAAACTTATTTGGTTCCCAGGTCACACTGGTATCCAGGGAAATAAGATCGATTATGAGCTTGTCAGGCTGGGTTCAGAAGAAGTTCTCTCACGACCTGAATCTGCGTTTGGTCTGCCTGCATCTCTGGTTAGGTCATCCATTGATACTTGGGTTTCTCGTGAACACGAGTGTCGGTAGCGTGACTGTGCTGGGTGTAGACAGACCAAACGACTGCGTCCGGACATCTGCGTCTTTCCTTCTGTCTCAGGAGAATCGACTGTAGACTGCTTGTGGGTGTCCTTTCGGGCTAATAAGCTTTTACCAAACACTTAAATGTATTGGGCTTGAGCTACACCACCATCTGTCTTGCTTGTGGAGAGGACGAGGACACAGCGGAACACTCCCTCTGTAGTTGTCCCGCCTTTGCTCGCATCAGCTGGCGGATCTTTGGGGCTCTTCATCACTGAAGCTGCTTCTCATCTTTCTTCGAAAGACGGGAAAACTAAGTACAGCAAAGTACGTTGTCTGTTTTGGCAGCATAATGGACCAGTAATTTTGTCTGAGTGCTCCATCGGATAGTAGCAACCTCCGACAAAAAAAGAGGGTCTAAGTTTAAATGAGTCAAAATCGAGAAACGCGATCAGAATACGTTAGCTTAAATAAATAGGTTAGGTTAATTAAATTCCTTGATTCATTAACCACAATGTGGCATATTTTTATTTCCGAAATTTCCAAAAGTTTACATGAAAGTGTATCCAAAGATTTCCTTATCATTCGATTTTCTACTCTGATTTTTGTAAAAAACCAAAATTTATCGGGAGTTAAACAAAATACGTACACTGTATTCTTCTTTGACATACCAAGTTTTAAAAAAAAACAGAGAGCGTGCTTGTGACCACACGCCAGATGTGAAACTTCTCTTGCTAAATGTGGATGTTAAATTGAATTGTGTTGTATTTAGGTGAATTTCATTAAGAAATTTAATTTAAAAACCAAATCTTTATAATATTATATCCTTAATACACCGCAGTAGATAATTATGTTCATTAATTTAACAAGTTTTCATAACACAATCCAATCCAATGTTTTCTATTTCGAGAGTTTTTGTTTACATTTTGTTTTCACACCGTCAACTCATTCAGAAGCCTAGTGTCTGTGTAAAACCTAGCTTCTTCAGTTCCTCCTGCGTGCCCATATAAGTATTAACTTTGAGAATTCAGTTGAAAAAATTCGAAAAATTTATCTTTCCAACAACCATACAAACCAATAAAATTTCATTGAAATTGGTTGAGTGGTTAAGACGATCTACAACAGCACCACCTATCGGGTCCAAAATTATCCTATTCATCAAGTTACAACCAACCATACCCACCCACAAAATTTCATTGAAATCGGTTGAGTGGTTAAGAAGATCGACAACAGCGCCACCTATCGGGTCCAAAATGATCCTACTCATCAAGTTACAACCAACCATACCCACCCACAAAATTTCATTGAAATCGGTTGAGTGGTTAAGAAGATCGACAACAGCGCCACCTATCGGGTCCAAAATGATCCTATTCATCAAGTTACATCCAGCCATACCCACCCACAAAATTTCATTGAAATCGGTTGAGTGGTTAAGAAGATCGACAAAAGCGCCACCTATCGGGTCCAAAATGATCCTACTCATCAAGTTACAACCAACCATACCCACCCACAAAATTTCATTGAAATCGGTTGAGTGGTTAAGAGGATCGACAACAGCGTCACCTATCGGGTCCAAAATGATCCTACTCATCAAGTTACAACCAACCATACCCACCCACAAAATTTTCATTGAAATCGGTTGAGTGGTTAAGAAGATCGACAACAGCGCCACCTATCGGGTCCAAAATGATCCTACTCATCAAGTTACAACCAACCATACCCACCCACAAAATTTCATTGAAATCGGTTGAGTGGTTAAGAAGATCGACAACAGCGCCACCTATCGGGTCCAAAATGATCCTACTCATCAAGTTACAACCAACCATACCCACCCACAAAATTTTCATTGAAATCGGTTGAGTGGTTAAGAAGATCGACAACAGCGCCACCTATCGGGTCCAAAATGATCCTACTCATCAAGTTACAACCAACCATACCCACCCACAAAATTTCATTGAAATCGGTTGAGTGGTTAAGAAGATCGACAACAGCGCCACCTATCGGGTCCAAAATGATCCTACTCATCAAGTTACAACCAACCATACCCACCCACAAAATTTCATTGAAATCGGTTGAGTGGTTAAGAAGATCGACAACAGCGCCACCTATCGGGTCCAAAATGATCCTACTCATCAAGTTACAACCAACCATACCCACCCACAAAATTTCATTGAAATCGGTTGAGTGGTTAAGAAGATCGACAACAGCGCCACCTATCGGGTCCAAAATGATCCTATTCATCAAGTTACAACCAACCATACCCACCCACAAAATTTCATTGAAATCGGTTGAGTGGTTAAGAAGATCGACAACAGCGCCACCTATCGGGTCCAAAATGATCCTACTCATCAAGTTACAACCAACCATACCCACCCACAAAATTTTCATTGAAATCGGTTGAGTGGTTAAGAAGATCGACAACAGCGCCACCTATCGGGTCCAAAATGATCCTACTCATCAAGTTACAACCAACCATACCCACCCACAAAATTTCATTGAAATCGGTTGAGTGGTTAAGAAGATCGACAACAGCGCCACCTATCGGGTCCAAAATGATCCTACTCATCAAGTTACAACCAACCATACCCACCCACAAAATTTCATTGAAATCGGTTGAGTGGTTAAGAAGATCGACAACAGCGCCACCTATCGGGTCCAAAATGATCCTACTCATCAAGTTACAACCAACCATACCCACCCACAAAATTTCATTGAAATCGGTTGAGTGGTTAAGAAGATCGACAACAGCGCCACCTATCGGGTCCAAAATGATCCTACTCATCAAGTTACAACCAACCATACCCACCCACAAAATTTCATTCGAATCGGTTGGGTGGTTAAGGAGTTTTAGGCGGCGACATAGCGATGGCGACAGGCCAATTTCCGTCTCGCACTTCCGCTTGGTCATTTCCGCTTCATGAATCGATTTTACTCCCAAGTCGCGCCATAAGATGTTTCACATCAAAACGCCCACTTTTTGTTGGCGTTTTCAACCCAAATACTATATTGTTAGTCGCTTTCTTATATTATTAAATCAAAAGTGGACAAAGATGGTTTTCCCAGCAGAGTATTGAACAGAGTCTCAAGAAATCCTTATAATTTTGAGCGGGGTTTTTAAATCACAACTCTGTACACAAAAAGAAACAATGAGCTCTTTGGGGCCCTTTTCAACTTCAAAACTAAAAATAATCGGTCGCAAATTGTCCCTATAGGACTGGAGAATTCAAATGTTTCTCTAGAGCGAACGAATCTACATGTTGGGATACATTTCAGTTCCCTTCCTACGTTAATGGAAATTCAAAGCCTACACGGTATAATTCACCTTAATCCTGCCATAACATTCCGCTGGGACGTGCAACTTTCCTATAAAGCTTTGTCAAAAACGTCGCAAAGTTTGTATAACTGTTTTAGCCATAAAAACCTGTCCCAATAAAATGAGTGCAGTTGGAACTACGGGGTTTAGATCTGCACTTTTGCTTATTGTTCAAAAGAAACAGTTTTTCGAACGTGGGGCGTTATTGAGTATAATGTTCGAAAAAATGTTACACAGTCGTTCTGTTCAATAACATTTCGAATTCGAATTGTGTTCCACTTCGGTTTGAGTCCGCGGCTCATCGAATTTTATACCAAAGTTCTGGTTGTGACCTCGGTTGAGACATATTTCGTAGACACTCCAGAGAAGCAGTCGAAGTCTACCTGCTTACAATCTCTAAAATGTCCCTGTATTTTTTATCAAAAAGTGTTATACAATGTTAATGCGATGTCTGTTATGTAAGATGGTACATAAGGAATGTTGCTTTTTTATCAGACTTTTTGAGATGGCTCCGCACATACGTGGTTCCAGATGGAATTTTTATTTGATTTTTATTTGTAATACGATTTTTTATCATCGCCAAATGGAAGATGAGTAATTTTTGGAGACAAAGGACTGCAGATTTATCTTAAAGCGTCTTCTGTACATTTTTAACGGTGCGACAGTACCCCTTGGGATCACTTAAGTTATCTTCAAACTGAACAAGCAAAATGGTAGATGCATTCAGTAGTACTACATCAAACCTGTGAAACATACCTACAGCTCCACTAAAAGAAAGGAAAAAACCACCCCTCCAGAGACATTGCCTAACGAATTCCACTCTTTCATTTCGGTGTGCAGTGTGTGCGCTGTCAGTGGTAAGCAGGACACTCGTCCAGTATTCCAAAGCGTGAACGATTTATTCTCCCAGAGCCACTGTCCGTTTTATCACCAAAAAACCTGTCCCGCAAACACAAAAAAAAAAAATACAAAAAAAAACCACTACTGTGTCCTTGTGATTGTGAATTCTCTGGTCGCACTCGTTGCATTTCATCCTTCTTCAAGAGTGTCAGCGAGAAGATTTGTCCTCTTTCGGCACTGTTGCGGAGGTCGCTTCATTTCAATTTGACAGCGCAACGATTTAACGAGTCTACAGCCTACAGGATACAGCACATGAAGGAAAATGCGAAAAGCAATCTCATTGGTTGACATAGTTTGTCAGCGAAATTAAGATAAAATTGAAGCAAAAAAAAAAAAACTCCAACGCATCCCTTTTAATTGGGTCATGCGGAAGCACCGGACTGTGGTCAACAGGAAAACAGGACCTACCACTAACTTTGAGATAAACAAACTACAACCCACTCACACAACCCCCGGGAGCCTTTGGGATAGCATGAAAAATTCCAGGTGGCAGATTATACTCATGAGAACAAACGACACTCACTCCAGAGAAAGATACAAAGTACCTGAAAAAATAAAAACACCAGCCTGGGAATGCCTTTCGTATCTGTTAACCAACTCTCTGTTCGTCCTCACGGGACACACATATACAACTCGAAGTTAGTTTCTGTAAAAGTTAAAAAAAAAAATGCAAAACTGCACACAGCTCCTCTCTGGGGAAGCTCTAGATTCTCTTTGTCAAACAGCATCACATTGGCTTGTGATAGTTCTGCGATGTCCTACTTCTGCAAGACAAAGGTGTATCCATCTCCCTTTCAAAAAGAAAACTCTAGGTATTATTTCTTCCTTCCGTCGCACATTGGTGGGCGGGTGGTCCTGGTCATGCCATATAACCTCATTCATTCATATTTCATAAGTGACTAAAAGCCACCGAGCAAAAAAAAAAACCTATCGGTTTTATGCTAATTAACCAGCGTTTTGAATTTCTTTTTTCCTCCCCCCCCATTCCTTGGGAGAAGCACACGGAGGCTGTGATGGAAAGTTTATGTTATTAATGCTAAAAGGTAGGCAAAACTCATTTCACCACGCGAGTTAAACCTGCCAGGGTATGTAAAGTTATGTTACACGGAAAGGCAAGCGATATTTTGTAAGTTGGTTTCGTTTTCATTTTCATTTTCATTTTCACAAAAAAATATATGTTAAGCTTAAAATGTGGACGTGTTGTTCTTTGTAGTGGAATGCATTAACAATGAGTTCGGGTGTTCTGCTGATGGTTAGGGAAATGGCAGGAGATTTAATTTTTTAGAAAAATATGACTACAATATTTGTACTTGGTTTTTACACGAAATTTAAACTTTTAAGGAGTGGCTCCTACTTTTCTCAACAAATCTACCGGGGCACTTTATAAATATTAAATAAAATATTAATAAAAATGCCCCTCCATCGATATAGAGGGCGCTTTCATTTATTTATTTTTTAATGATATTTTTTAATTTCTTTAATTTTTTATAATTTCAGGTGAATTTCAGGATTTCTTTTCGTTGTTTCCTCAAAATAAAATTATTTACTTCCAAAAGATATTATTAAGCGCTATTGTACACATTGTTACTAATTTTGCTACAAAACAAAAGAAGGCGCCAGCATGTCGAATGGGGTATTTCCGTGAAGGAGAGCAGTTGTAGAAAAGGGACGGAAAGAAGTGTGTTCAGAGTGTCTGAGAGGAAAGACAAAAATAAAATGTGTACCGTGTTTTGAAATTAATCGTTATTTCTACCATCCGCAGTGAACTTTTCAGCCGTAAGATTATTAATATCATATCTCTGTGATTGTAAATTCTGCGGCAGCAAGCAAGTGTAATATTGACCGCAATAAAAAATATCTCTCTAAAAGAGGGCGCTGTCGACAATGCAACTTGTGGAAGTATGTGGAGGAGCTCTGGTAGATTACAGGGCAACACAAGAATGGTGCCACAGCGCAGGATTAAACATCAATCCGGCAAAAACAACCATTGTACCATTCACGAGGAAAAGAAAACTTCAGAGACTGTAAGCAATCCGATTATCAGGCACGATACTGATACCAGTCAATGAAGTAAAATATCTAGGACTTCACCTTCATAGTAAACTCATCTGGCGTAAACACACAGAGGAGATTTCAGGGAAGGCAACACGCGCTCTTATGATTTGTAAGAGCTTAGCCGGGAAAATTGTGGGGATGCAGCCCAAGTGTTCTGCGATGGATGTACATTGCAATTGTGAGACCTATGATCACATACGGAGCTGTATCATGGGCAAAACAAACAAGTCTAGCCACAACCAGAGACAGTCTCAGTAAATTGCAAAGATTGGCGTGCCTATGCTTAATCGGAGCAGTGCGTACATGAGCAACTGCAGCCATGGAGGTATTCTTGGAGCTACACCTCATTATTGAGGATGCGGCAGATAAAGCAATGGCAAAGGAAAGAATCGGAAGGGAGAAATGCATTAGTTCAAAAGAATTACTCGGAAAACTTAAATTTCTGGCTATACTCAGGGATGATAGCATCAGGAAATTTAACTTTGAGAAGAATATCATAACGAAACTCAACAGTAAGAAAAATTTGGAGCATTGAATCCATGGTATACGGACTGAGCAACTATACTGTAAAATGGTATACAGAGTAGCGATCCGCTAGATACCTGGTCATGCAATCATCATGGGCAACGTAGCCACGGACTCTCTGGCAAGACAGTGTGCAGCGGAGCCCTTCATAGGCCCTGAACCATTCTGCGGCATAGGGGACCACACCCTAAGAGAAGAATTCAGGAGGATAGAAAAAGAAAAAAGAACCGCCGTTTTTAAAAACCACCAAGGCCAGCTAAAAAACTTTTAGGGAACTATAACCTAAAAAGATTTAAAGCATGCATCGGCCTCCTATATAAAATCCCAACAGGTATCCTAACGCGGCACTGTAAACTAAGGGAACCTGAGGAAAATAGGATTATCAGAAGAAGGTTATGTGATGAGAACGCTAAGATCACATTCTGGGCATTCGGGGCAAGTACCAGATATCAGAAAAGGATATACAGAGACAGACCATAGACCCTCTACTCATTCCCAGATTCATAAAAGAAAGTTGACTCGATGAAGTGCTCTAAAGTTGATATTCTAGCCAAGGCTAAGACAGAGCGAGGTTCCTCAAACACAGTTCTGAACGGAGCTGAAATGCAAGGGAGTTATGAAAAATGCATGAACCTTTCCAAGGTATAAGCAGGAGGCACAATAGACCATAAGGTCGCAGTGCACAGGGCGTTATTGAATCGCTTTCTTTTTGTATCGAGACTATGCTAAAAAAGAGTACTCTGTGGCAATTCTATCCAGTGATTTATGGAGAAGGAGGAGTCGCTTCCACCTTCGCTCTTAATAGGAAACACAGCTTTTGTAACGCTTATCTCGCGATATTGGATAAGTGGTCATGTGATGGTCATCCCAAAACATCTATGACTCTTGAAAGGTGCATGTAACTTAAAAAATCGCGAGGAATTCGCAGTTGTGGGGAAAGTTTCGTGCGATGCAGTCGTGCACGTATTTTTTTTTTCTTATTTCTTATTCCTCATTGGTATGGTTGACAACAGCAATGGACATGGTTTGTTTTGAGTCTCTCGTCTCTCTAGTCTCCGTAGTTACAGCCGAATACATTCTTAAAAAAATACACATCCTCACAATCAGCTTCAATGCTGTATCTCCCTTAAATTCATTTAAAGAAGAATATCGGCCAAAATATTCCTTCCTCGCCAATCCCACCAATTGGCCCTTTTTAAGGACTAAATGTCTGAATGACCCAGTTAGGCAAACTCCACCGAATAGAATAAACTCATCAAAAAAACCTGTCAACCAACAAGAATGTCTATAATTGACTACGCATTTCAAAGGCAAGCCACCAACAACCCCCCACCGAAAAGTCCCACAAATGAATAAAACAAACAAAAGTAAATATGAAGTCATTCCTTGAGCACATTACCACCAGCCGGTGTGTCACTAAAGGACGTAATTGAGCTTCTAAGCCCAACTACCTTTTGGTTGTCCTTTTTTTCTCTGTTTTGCTCTTATTCATGCCAATTTCAAGGGAAACCTCCAGACATATTTGCTTCCCCCCGACTCACACATATATTTCATATCCTGTAATCATGACTCGGATGACTAATAAACGGTCTAATGCAGTCTGCTTTCACTCAAATGACACACTGACAACATCGGACGAAACCGAAAGCCAAAAACTCCAACAACAGGCTGGAGAGGCGAAAAATAGCAAAAGGAAAACGGAAAAGGACTCTCTAGTATACGTAAAATATATTGCTTTCAATATTATCCGACTAAATTTTTCATAAAACGATATTTCATGGAAAATAATCCTGCCTCTTGAGAGAACCCCGAAAAAATGATGGCGTGTGGCAGAAAGTGAGAGCGAAATAGCCGTGTGATTTATTTGGGGAAAAATAAGTCTGCCATCCATTTGGGCCGCTGAGACTCTGCACCTATAGGAGATTTGATTTTTCTGTTGACATACAATTGGGGGTAAAATTACATGGACATCCAGAGAGAAAGGCTTATTGCGTGGCATTTTCTTAAGCCAGTCGGTTTTGAAATTCCTCTCGCTTTTCAGTGGGCATGTGGCTCGCAAAAACCGCAGAAAGACATCACTTTGCATACAACAGCGTCGACTTGCCACCACCACACTACTGCTGTTGCGCCACAGATGGCATTTTCCAACCAGTAATCCTTTTATTAATCCCGAACAAGTAATCCTTTTTGCGCCAAGATTTACTTCGAAATCCATACGCCATTCCGGCGATATTCTCAACGCCACGGTCACACAGTGTTTTTTGTATCCTTTTTGTTCGAGTTCACACGGTGGCTCGGTGCAGATAGCGATATTAATCGCAGTAGTCTCCTCCCGCCAGCAAGTCACACAGTAGCACCATCGAGGAAGGTGCTAAAGCAATCACATGAATGCGGGTGACAGGATGCTCCTCCACGAGAGCCCCATAGAAGAAGGATGCTCGCGTATAGTTTATGCCAACCACTGCTGGGTGTGACAAAGCTTGGCGGAAGGGGGCCAACAAAATTATGCTGCATTGATATTGTTTTCGTTTTGATAAATTTCCCTAATCCAGCGGTAGTCGCCCGTCCCTTAGCGCCTGGCCTCATTTTCCATTTTCTCCTCTTTGCCGATTTAAAGGAAGACAAATACACACACCGAATGAGAGGGAAATTGAATAGGAAAACACGCGTATTTCGTCGGCAGATGTTACTGCCGGAGCCAAACAAAAACGAAAAGGAGAAAAGAAATATGGGTCTCTTCACAGTTACAATGATATATACTCGTAGGAAAGTGTATAAAGGACTAAGGAAAACAAATGTCTATTAGTATTTAATAATGACGATTGATTGAAGTACATTTTTCACAACGCTAGAGTGAGCAAGAAAGTGTAATTGAGATTTAATAGGATTAACGATGGCATTTGCACAAATAGCCAAGTGATTTGTATTCAATGCGACTGTTTGTTTATTGGCAAAAAGGACAACGACTGACACCGTAGTGAAAGTGACTGGGGTTTAATTGTGGTTGTTGCGGGTGGGCAGATTTGCGGCATATTAATGGTTTTAGAAATTGGTGCGGTTTTTAAGCCTAGAACAGGCGCTGGTACAACAGATGTTTGGAACTTACAAACATGGAAAGGCATCAGTCATCAGGAGAGCAAGCACTTGCGTAATGTCCAGTTTGCAGACTGTTTAAATCTAAAGAGCTCAGTTTTCTTAATCAATACGTATCTTTCGAGTCTTTCTACTGGAAAAGAGCTCAAGAAACATGTCCATATGGCACTGGCACCGTTTGCATGAGGCTGACTTGAATTAAGCTCTTTGCTGCGCGATCAAGCTTTTTCAACGCTGGCCGTTTCTGCCCATTTCTGTGCCCATCGAAATGATAATCGAAAGTACTCTTACCGATTATTGAAATTTTTTCGCTCGGCGAGCATCGCGTAATAAATATTTGCTCACCGAGCATGCTCGGGGAGTTTTTTGTATTTTTTCTGTTTTTATGATGACATGAGAATCGAAAGTACTCTTACCGATTTATGAAAATTTGTTGCTCGGCGAGCATCGCGTATAAATATTTGCTCACCGAGCATGCTCTGAGAGTTTTTGTATTTTTTCTGTTTTTATTTGTTTATAATATCTTAGACATAGTTTTCACAACTTTATGCTCGACGAGCACTGTTTTTGCTTAACAAGTATGCTTTGCATGTGCCAGTTGTTATTGAAAAAATAAAAATTCCGTCTTATTGTCCTCGACAAATATTACAAACGTACTTAACAAGCATGCTCTTTGTGTTTGCATAGACAAATTATGCTCAAAGTATGGCCCTCTGCTCGTAGTTCCTCGCTCATTACTTTAAGCAAGTCAAACACACCGCGCACCCATTTTTTCTTTCAAAAATTGCTCCATCTTCTATTACTACTGGCATCACTGCTCACTACAAACCCCTTCTTAGCCACACCCCGTAAAGGATTCTCATTAAAAATTTCCTCCAACTCGAAAACCATTTTGGATTCTCTTCTAAACCACCCACCCCCATCGGATTAGATGCGTATGCCCAAGAGATAAAGTATCCATTACCATTCATCACCCATTATGATCAACAATACTGCGATACCTGGACCATCCTATGCCATTATCAAAAATTCGACGATGAAAAAAGGGAAAAGAAAGGAAACCATTCCGCATCAGTTAACAGCGAGGCAAACTAGTCCCCGAGGAAATCCTTAAAAAACATCAACATAAACTGATATCACCTGACAGTGCCGCATCATCTCGGCACAAATACAATCAACCAACTGGCAAAAGAAGAAGCTGGCCCAAGCCCATGCCCATGCCAAGCCGATCCTTAGACTGTAACCAGTGAAATTTTCTTTTATTTAAACGATAAATAAAATTTAATACCTTGCCACCGATGGAAAGTTACTTTTCTTCTTATTTCGCTTCATGATTTTTCCCTTTTCGCGGTTGCCGTGCTATTTTTGTTGTTTTTTTTCAGTGCCCGCCTGTTTGGCATTTGTCTTAGTCTCAAGGGTGAAGGTGGTGTGGTGTTTCCAAGGCTGATGCTATTATTAAAAATTTATGTTTCAATATAGCAAAGTGAGTGTGGTTGAGCGAGAGAGACGCACAGGCGAACAGTGGTAGCCGCTTTACAGTAAATTGTTTTTCCTCAGCATCGTATTTGGTTTTCACCTCCATCTGGTGCTTTGGGTAAACTGTCGTTTGTAGCTTCGTTTTTCAATTGGGCACCTAAGGTATCTAGGTTGTTGTCGTCGCGCGGCAGAGATACTGATTTCCGACGCAATTTATCGTCTGATGATGGCAGTCTAAAGTGAATACGTGTGTATGCCTCTTGGCATCGTTTGCACCCAAAAAAAGAAATAAAATCTTCTCAAAGAGCGGTCTTGAGTCTGCGTGCGTTCACACATGGCACTGACGATATGGGTTGAAAGGAGTTGAATTATGCTTCAATTGTCCGTAGATATATGATGGGAGCAGGATGCATATCTTACTCGACATGTGTCTCAGAAAACCTCTTTGGCGTAAGGTAGACTTTCGGTTACATTTTTGATCGACGAGCATGCTCGCTGCCTGCATCACGAAGAAAGTTTCTTAAGTCTGTCAATGGTCAATGGCATATCCAATTAAATTACTATAAACTTTGTACTCGACGAGCATGATGAGTGTGTGCTCTGTGAGCATGCTTGTTGAACCCTGCGCTATTTCAGTTTTTCCCTCTGATAAATTCACCTCACCTACATTGTCATGTTTGATCTGGATAACAATGGACACTTGGCTTGGAATTTTGTACAAGGCACGCTCTCAGAGCCATATGGAAATTAATTCCATTGTCTGCTGTGTGCATTCTCAAATAACCATCGAACACTTTGATTTGAAATTCACTGCATGCCGAAAACCACCCTCTAGTGGCCATCAATGCTAATGAAAGGTTCAATCATTCTGCACATGCACAATTTTCCACTTTAAAGTGATGATGTACCTACCTGGAGAGACCCGCAGCCAAACCAACAGATAAGGCCATAGATACGATGTTAGCCCGACCGCATGGAAAACATTAACCAAACCCATCACCACCACCACCATCGTTCTAACCACGACCGAACATTTATTGTCAACAGAAATATTTTACCCTTCAACTCGGGCATCATCATCATCGTCAACGCATGAGTTACCTAGAAAATCATCAATCAATCAATCGATATATCAGTCAATCAAGTGTGCATCTACCTATATGGTGGATGCATCTTCCAATATTGTGCCATTTGTTCATCCTTAGAATGCACCGTCTGTTGCTTGCCATCAACAGCATCATCATCATCATCATCACCACTTTTACAATTACATTCGAAAGAGTGCTCTTGCAGATGGCAGTATTCGGTCAATTTTGGGGAATGTAAACAAAAAATATTCCATAAACGGAAAGGACATGAGCACACTTCGAAGACCAGGTGGGATAATGACGATACCGGCTGTTCATGGGAGCGCAAAATGCATTTGACCAAGAATAAAGAGTACCTTACGTGTAACCCAGGAAATATAACAAACCTGCCATCATCCCGGGTTAAAGTCTCCGAAGTTGGTCGTTCATTTTATTAAAGGTTGAACAAATATAACTCTGTGGTCCAACTACAAACGGTTACAAGTTAAATGGATTTATTTTAATTAAAAATTGTTCTTGCAGGATAATGTTTTACTTTTCGCATGCTTGGTTTTTGCTGATAACTCGTTAGTTTTTTTTGGACCCGCAACAGGGCGAAAGTTATTTCATAATCCTAAATCACCCTAGGTATATTGTTGATGAAGGGTTTTTAATTTGTATATAGTAAAAACTGTAGATGAGATGCTTTCAAGTTGTATACGTATTCATTAGGGCATGCTAAAGCGGGTACTTTGTACAATTTCTGTTCCGCTTATGAAAGATGGGTAGTTCGCATTACTTTGCGAAGTCAAAAGGGGTTTGGTGCTGTCTGTTTTTTTTTATTTGATATTTTATTTTTTTCGTGCTTGACGAGCAAAGTGCTTGTGCTCAGTGAGCATTTTTTTTCTTGGCCGCTGAATCAATTTTCTATGCTCTGAAATGTGAGCGAATGCTTCATGAATGCAGTTCTGAAGAATCATCAAACATCTCATGCTCGACGAGCACGATCACAGTATGAAATTGTGTTTCTGTGTTGACTTGTGTAGCAGCAAATTTAATATAATTTAAACCAATTAAACAATAATATATATCGTGCTCGACGAGGGTGATCTATGAGCATGCGCCAACATTTTTTAGCAGTATGCCCTTGTTCTTAGAATGTTTGTTTCGCAGTTAAATTTGTTACTTGTCATCAAACTTGATGCTCGACGAGCAAGATTTCAGTACTCCGAGACATGCTGATCTATATTGAGAAGTATAATATAAAAGCAAGGTGCTATTTTCGCATATTAATTGATCGACTAACACGGTATATGCTCTACGAGCATGCCCATGATTTATTTGAGTTTACCTATACCTTTCAGCTTGAAGAGTAGGTTTTAATGGACGGCAAATTCTGTTGGTTTGATCCGAGTTTTAAAACCAATAGCAAAATTCTAAACTCAGAGCTCGACGGGCACGACTTTTGTCTTTTTCGGTGATCGGTGAGCAGCCAGTAATATTTTCTTCCTCTTTGAGTTCAAACCGTATGGTACATAATTAAACCCGACGGGCACGACTTATGTGCTTTTCGGTGATCGGTGAGCATGATGTATGTGCTCTATAAATGCAGCGATTAATATTTTCTTCCTCTTTGAGTTCAAATCGTATATGCTACATAAATAAACTTCATCACATGCTCGGCGAGCACGATTTCTGTACTTGGAAGCGAAACAGTCCTCAACCAACCATATCTCTATACTAATCAGCGATATTAAATACATAGATCGATTCAATTGTTTTAATTGCAAACTTAGAAGCAACCTACCGTGAAATGCTTATGCACGAGAGTAGTTAGATTTGCTCGCATACTCTCGCGTACGGACTAATCGCATTCGAGCGATCACAAATATAAGTATAATACACAAATGCATCTACAAGAACCACAACCCCTTAAGATGAATGTGCCATAAGCGGCATTCCTCCTTTCCAAGGACGAGGGGGCTCGTTTATTTACTCCGTGCCGCTTCCTTTCCGTTCCATTGCATCTAATGCATTCTTAATTGAAGTTTGCTACATGTATATATGCTCAAGTAATAATAATAACAACGTATTCGGCATGCACATTGCACATATGCCTGTGTGTGTATAGTACACGTATGTGTTCTTGTGCAGTGAGAGAGGATGCCCTTAAGGGCTCTTTGGATAGAATAGAATTGTTTATCCTCAATAAATCAATTTTCTAAGGGATAATTAGTCCGTTCTAGGTTAGATAAGGGTAAGGGTATTTTTGAATTGTGCTCGCACAGGGTGTGATGGCTCGACTCGTATAATATTTCGCAACGCCTTACAAAAATAAATGCCAGTATAAACGCTTAATGTAGATATATATATGATTAATTAAAAGGAAGCAGCATTTAAAATTCTTAAAAAATACTGCAAAAAAAAATTAAAATCCTTTTCAGAAACTCCTCGGTCTTATCTTTCTGGGTATTTAATCCACTCATTAATACACACAGCTTATTTGGTTATTGAATTACCACGGGTAACCGCTTGTGGTGGCGCTACCTTCCTGGGTTTATTTCCTTTTACCCCCCTGATTTTTTTTTCGTTGTTGTGCTCTGCAAAATTAATTCAATAAACTTTTTCCCTCTTCCTTTAGTCATAAAGTAAATTATGAAAAATAAGCGTTAATATTACAAAAAAGGGATCTCGACCGAGGTGCGGGTATTTGTGAAAGGAATCTCACATTGAAAGGGAACTTTTTCAACGGGGTTTTCATTAGAAAATGAAATCGGTAAAGGATAGTATAAAAAAAAACGATGTACTAATTGATGGTTGAACTGGTCGATGACGGGGGAATCAAGAAGAGTTCGACAGGATTTCACATTAAGACTTTTATTCCTTTGCCCTGGGGTTTTGCAATATTTCCTGCAGATTAATTATCAGTTTTCTGTTTTTCATTCCTTTTTGTTGCAGCAATTCACAAATATACTTTTGGTGAAATGTTTGCAGACAGATCTCACTCGACGGGAGGAAACAGTGAAGTGATTCGAAGCAATGGCACTGGGTGGGGAAATCTATTTCCAGATCTATGTCAAATTTGAATAGGGACGCTAGAATGTGCAGTCAGTGGGATTTGTTGGCATAGCATTAATTAATTTGCTAGAATGTCATGTCCTTTGTGGTATATATTCACTGTAGCTTAATATGATCCATTTGAAGTAGATTTTTTCAATGTTCTCTTTGTATCCTTGTCTCGCTTACTGTTATTTGTCGAACGGGAAGGAAAGTTGTCTATTATGCAGCAAAAAGAACTTTTCTATCAGAGCAAACAACATTTCGTGGTATTACTTTACTTTATATAAATGTTTATCTACTCCTTTTTCCAAGTGGGAGGGCAAAAGTAGAAGCAGAATGCATTTTCCCATATCACTTTGTATTTTTCATTCAATTTGATTGATTAAAATCTGTCATCTAACTAGCATCTATCTAGGTAAGCGCCATCTTGGAGTGACCTAGTGAACCTATACTTAAACAGATTTTTACAAATTTCTCTACACCATAATGTGAATCATTCTACATTATTTCCTTTTACATTTCTATTGCGTTTTTTAAACAGGAGTTTGGTGGCGCCATCTTTCACTGAATAATCATATCAAATTTCAAGTGGTTGGTGTACTCGATAAATTCCCTAGAAATAGAACCAATTTCACAAAAATTAACTGGTCCTAGATCGACAATGATCTTCTATATCATTTCGTTCTATATCATTTCATTTTTACATTTTCATTTCTTTTTTTAAACAGGAGTTTGTTGGCGCCATCTTTCACTGAATGATTAAATCAAGTTTCAAGTGGTTGTGGTATTCGATAAATTTCCTAGAAATAGAACCAATTTCACAAAAATTAACTGGTCCTAGATCGACAGTGATCTTAAATGGATTATTTTGAATTCTTCTCTGGGGAAGGACAACCAAAATTGGATCAAAAGTTCTTGCACTTTAACTGCTGTAAAAAGTGCAAGCGATTTTCACTACCCCAACCGATTTTGATTGATTGCACAACCCAATGGAACGACTGCTCCATAAATTCACCACTTCCAGTCAAAACATTTATTCTTCTCAATAATTTATTTACAAGTTGTTTATGTATGCCAATGCCAAGGCATGCCAATAAATTGTCATTGTCGACCAGGTTTTCATGTCAAAACATTCAAAAATAACAACCCCCCTTACCCTATAACAACATGTCTTCTGATTGACATTTATGGCACCCAAAAACACAAATTAATTCATATGACACCCAGGAGCACACAATGAAATATTGATTTGTGTACAACATAATTGAATTGAAGTGAAGAAGGCGTGTGTGTCGTCGGTCGGTCGGTTGGTTCTACCCCCCGAAACATCAAACCCAAGCACACACCCGCAGACATATATCTCAGCTGCTGAAACCACTCGAATGATGACAGTAAGAGGACAATTATTGGCCCAAGGATATGTGGGACTCGAAATTGGGTTCGAAAATATTCCACAGTTGCATGCCGACCTCCTGTGGTGAAAATATTAAAAACAAATTTTTTAAACATCAAAAGGATAACTAATTACACCATCCTACTCGACCCATGCGCCACCGCACCTCATTCATTTATCCGATGAGGGCGAAAAAAAAGGAAGTGTCTCTGAAAAGGGGGCTGCAAATGCTCCTTAAATTGACACCATTATGAAAGCCGAAACGGTGGTGGCATGGTGTAAGACAGTAGCGCACTGGGGTAGGCAGTAAATTGGTTTTGTCGCCGTCTTCGTCGTCGTCGTCGTTTATGGCATTTTATAGAGCTTACCGTCATATACTTTTTCGCCGCAATTGTATGGAAAATTGTGTAGCGAAAAAGTCTTCAAAGGAAGAGTAATCGCATGGAGTCAAGCTGAAGTCATCAAAGGATCCCAGGGAAAACTCCTTTCTACCGCCTCGGGCGGTGGTAATGGTGATGGCAAAAATGCGCGGAGGGGGGGACTCCATTATCCTTTTCACAGTCACACGAAGAAAGTCTGCGGTGAAAGGTCTAAAGAGAACGATATACGGGCCACCGACGATATAATATGGCTTGGTTTACAAGAAGACCAGGTACACCCAGTCGAACGGGGAAAGTGCTGTGTGAAAATTTGTTTGGGTTATCCTTGCTGTGTATGCCCTTTTCTTTGATTTCAACTGCAATTTTCTTTTATGTTTCCTTTGCATTTTTTTTTTCGTTGCTTTTGTTTTTATTCATCGCTTGTCGATTGTGCAAATTGCATAGACATGAAGGTGCTGTTGTTTTTGAATGTCCCTCTCTCTGTGTGTGTGAGTGTTTTGTTGCATTTTGGCTGGTTGTGCAACACAGAAAAAAAACCAACAAGGTGTGCAAGATATAGAAGGAAAGTTGTTAACAATGCTGCAGAGGATGTGTGTTCTTTTGTTGCCTTTTCAACTGCAAAATTTATTTGAGGATGTTGTGCGGAGGGATGAATGTCCTTCAGCTTGAGCATTTTTAAATGTGCGGTTTTAATAAGTCGTTTATTCGTATTCATTTTGTGCGGTGTCTTTAGTTTAATCTAGGGGGATGGCTGGGGGGGTATCTACCTTCTTGTGAGGAGGTGAATACATTTCCTTTGTGAGTATAGTATCGTTAGTAAGGGAAATCGCAATTATGGATGAATAGACTTGCTACCTGTATGTAAATGTGTCTGGCTTGGAAGTGCACATACATGAGCGGCATTGAGTGTCCCAGTTTTAGCACATTAACGCTTTGGAATTAGTTCTACGACACGTTACGCTGTTACTAAATTTAGTCGCATTCTAGTCGTTTTTTTCGTCTCCCGATTGACAACCTGAATATGGGATGGGCATGGTCATTGGTTGGGTTTCAGGTTTGGAACTCGGAAACACGCAAATTATTCCTTGAAATGTTGCGTTTTTCAGTGTCCTACCTTTTACGAAGGCCTTACAAACCGCTTAAAGCCCTATTGTCCTAAGAGAGCTTTTCGCATATTGCGGATTTCTGTCACTTGTCGCAAATAATTTCAAACACCCACAAACGAATGGTTGTGACAGTCTTGAAATAAGGTCCTATATGCACTTGTAGTCCGGTCCCGCGTTCGATTGATATATAGTTCTCCAAATTCATGATGAACAATTGTGCGGAGGTCTGTTCCGGTTTCGTCTGTTAAACTGCCATCCTTTCGTCATTTTTCCGCCATGCATTATCAAACTATTTCTGAAAACATTCACTCTAATCCACAGTACAAGTTTCTCGTTTAAAATTTATTTGATTACACCTCGTATAGCTCCCACCATAAACACATTAAATCACAGCCTCACCCTGCCCCCATGACTGCATATCTCTAGTGTAATTATTAATATCTATTACTGATTTTCATAAGTAAAACTTTTAATTACATACACTGAGAGTGCTTCCTACCACGAAATAACTTCCCTTTGAGGGGTGTGTAAAACAGACGAAACAGGAGCTGGATTGTGTGTGGCATTTTACGTGAGTTTCGCATGGAAAGCGATGGTATTATAAATATCATAGGAGCTTTGAAATTCGTTTGAAAAAGTGAGTATTTCATTTAAAATTGGAATTTTCGAGAAAGGTCTATGATCCCGCCTACGCTTATGATCCAAAAAGGGTTAAATTTTAGCACGAACCTACCAAAAAACCTTCAGTCAAATGTAGTCGGAAGTTTTTACCACTGACGGACAGATGGCGTTGGTAAATAGAAAGTAGCCTCAATCAACTTGGCGGATGGAACTGAACTGAATATTGGTGTTCTAGGATTGATGCGGCTTCAGAAGCTTTTTGATTAAGCTCCTGATTAACCCCTAACCGTAGCGCCATCTGAAGTAAGAAAGTTGAAGCAGTATTTGCGCTGGAAAAAAAACTGCGTTTGGAGAATGGTTTACATATTTCTTTTGATTCGATTAATTTTATTTATTCATTTATTTTTAGTTTTGAAACGCTGGTACATATTGTCTCTTTTAAAATACATAACTGACTTTTACAATGATTTTTTTTAATCAAGTAGCTTTGCTGGTTACAAAACAGGAACGCAGGCTTTTCGACGAAGCGCAGGAAACCTAGTCACCGAAGCGCGGGGAATGGAAGATGTGTTTAAGCAGCATTGACAGCAGTTGCTAAATGTGCACCATGTAGAGAGAGTTATAGGGCAAGAAGAGAACCCACGTCCAGTCAATGAAGAACCAGTTTCACCACCCAGTATAGAAGAAGTGCGCATAGCTATAAAAAAGCTAAAGAACAACAAGGCCGCCGGCTCTGATGCCTTACCAGCGGGGCTCTTCAAATACGGAGGTGATGTTTTGGTAGGGTGCATGCACCGAATCATCAACCAAGTATGGGTGGAAGAAAACATGCCCGAAGACTGGACAATCAGCTCTATATGTCCCATCTACAAAAAAGGTGATCCTATGTCTTGCAAGAACTATCGAGGCATATCCCTGCTTAATGTCGCATACAAGATTATATCCAACGTACTGCAACACACTTATCGGCACGTACCAGTGTGGCTTCCGGCCCGGCATATCGACTATAGACCAAATTTTCACACTAAGGCAAATCCTGGAAAAGACCAACGAATTTCAAGTCGAAACTCACCACCTATTCATCGACTTCAAAGCCGCGTATGATAGCATACATCGTCAGGAGCTCCTTAAGGCGATGGCCGAATTCGCAATCCCGGCAAAACTGATTCAGCTGTGTCGCGTGACGCTGGAAAACACGCGTGCAGTTTGGAAGTAGCTCCTCCGAACTATTTTAAACATGCACCATGCGACTTCTTCAATCTCGTAATGGGGCAGATAGTGCACAGGGCAGCTGTCAACACGGAAGGCACTATCTTCAGCAGGTCCGTCCAGCTGCTGGGCTATGCGAACGATATTGACATCATCGGTCGCTCCCAGCGTGCCGTGATAGAAGCGTTCACGGCGATTGAAGAACAGGCGAAATCCGTTGGCCTTGAAGTAAATGAGGACAAGACCAAGTCCATGCTATCAACAAACAAACAAGCATCTGTTCGCCGCCTAAGACAAAGCGGGGGAACGATGAACGAACTATCGATAGCAACAATTTCGAGGTAGTTAAGGAGTTCACCTACCTCGGCGTAAACATAAACTCCACGAATGACACCATAGTAGAGATCTGGCGAAGAATTACCCTAGGAAACCGTTGCTACTTCGGTTTGGCAAAACAACTGGGTTCAAAACTCCTAACTCGAAGGACAGTCCTGCTTTATTAAGTCGAGTGCTGGACGATAGGCAAAAAGGATTTTTTGTCCTATGTCCAAAGAGGGCGAATGGAGGAGAAGATACATAAGCGAACCCTATGAGCTGTACCAAGATGTGGATGTAGTCCAAAAAGCCAAAACACGTCGACTACATTGGCTCGGCCACATCGAGCGAATGGACAATAATGCTCCGGCTAAGAGGATCTTCGAATTCCAGTCTCCAGCTTCGACAAGACAAGGAAGACCGAACCTCCGTTTCAAAGGCCAATTCATCGCGGATGCCAGAGCGCTTGGTCTGGACAACTGAAAGCAACGTGCACGGGATCGTATAGGATGGAAGGCTGCAGTGTCTCAGGCAGAGACTCTTCAAGGGTCTTTATGCCTCATTGAGTGCAATTGAATTCGCATGGAAAAGAGGAGATTTTTACGAAATTCCTCGTCATAAACGGCGCATTTGTTCCTCAATTTTACTTTTGCACATCACTTTAGGTATCAATGATCTTTGCATCTTCGAAAGTAATTCAGGTAGACTGACATGGTCTGTGACTAGTTGTTTTTCTGAATTTTAAGAACCCCTCCCACACTCACATCGCCATCCCTGCCATTTAACATTATGAATTAAAGATATCCTTATTTGAAAATAAATTCAATGGCGGCTTTTTCTTGCTGTTTGAAAATTAAAATTCAGCCAAAATGCAAATAAATACAGCCTTCGCAGAAATATTATCTTTTCATTGAAAATTCAAAATCGATTCCCACTACCAGAGCCGAATATATGCAGAACTCGAATGCCATTCGTTTGTGTACTAGAACGCGTACACTGTTAGGCAATCTATTCTCATTTGCCAGTGTGTAGTACCAATTCCAAATTCCAACAATCGAACATCTGTGCCAAAACCGATTCGGGTATCGGGTGCGGGTGCGGGGTGATCAAAATGTACCCTGGGCACTGAGTCTTCTGTTTCAAAGGAATCAGTCTTAACTGCTTCCCATTGGTCATGGTTATAAATCGGAATTTTTGATGTGGCAAAAAAAAATCGCAAGGATTCTTAATTCCTCATCCTCCATATAGTTTTTTTTCCTCCGTCTCGCCAACACGCATGAGAAGGATGAAAAGCAAACTGTACCTAGTCCGCAATATCCCCCAGAGCTGGTCTGGGTTGTCCTCTGGCCAAAAACAGATCTACTTGCGTAGTTTGTGGCACTTATTGGCTACCATTGTTATGGCCGTTGTTGTCCTTTCGCAAGGAACCGATTATGCCGATACGGTTTAAACCTCGACTGCCTCATCAGCAGCAGCTCAGTGAATTGGTCAGCATGGCACTGCTGGCCAACAGAAATGGTTTCGTTTTTTTTTTTCTGTTTAAACGGTCCGTTTGGGAAATATTATCCGTTACGTGCGCAAAGTGGAATTTACCATCAGGACTCGTTTAAGTTATATTAATTGCTTTCTCTGTACACCGCACCGGCTGGGCAGTCGAATCTCAGACGAAGGGTAGGCAGAAGTAGAGGGCTCTTTTGGGCGGCCGAATTTTGTCTCCGGGAGCAGAGAACAGAGAGAAGGTGAAGTGGTCGTTTCTGTGTGGATACGTATCCTTCTGGATTTGTAGATCCCAAACCAATTACATGAGAATGCTGATTGCGTATCATTTGAATTCATTGAGCGGGTGGCCGTCCCATACAATGTGTAGTCCTGCACATGGGAGAATGTGCCCGAAGCGTTTGTCGTCGATGAGGATATTATTTGGGGAAGCAGTGCAATTCTTATTTAAGATCTATCAATTGCGACTTTGAGTGCGGGCTTTCTGCATTAAGCAGACCATATGAAGAAAAGCAGTTTCGAATGCAGTTAGGAGGAAGCCGATAAGCAATTGGATGACGCTTTCATTACTGAATTTTGTCCTCACTTTCGTGGGACTTTTTGCAGATAGTTTTCTGTGTCTAATTCGAGTTGAAAGAGGGTTGGGATACTGTGCATTTTTAAATAATTTCCTACACTACACCTGTGCCTTCCCGTAACCCCGTGTCCTGCGCTCATTCTATACTGCATTTGAAAAATGAACAAGTCAACGTCCACCAGTCATCCTCACATGTGCTTATAAGACAAAAAAAAAAACCCTAATCCCTATGAAAAAAAGCGAGAAACACATGTGTAATTAACCCTTGCTCTACCTCCTGTATCTATCCAAGGATACTGCGCATCTATCAACTGATGGGGATGGCTGCTACCATGCAATTAATAACCGAAAGCATAATGCTCATTTAATGCACCATTAGACCGTGAGATCGCATAGTTAGCGACCCTAGGAGAGCGAGAAATGACTTACTGGGTTTTTGCACTCTCTGGCGGATGTGGAGTGTGGTTAATTACAGCTGCTTCGGTTTAAATTATATATGAATAGATACTTGCTTTTCCATTTTCCTCGATGATTTATGAAACCGCAATGATTAATTCTGCTGTCAAAAACTGATGGCTAAGTCAAGCCGTTTGTCGGTAATAAAAGTGATTGGATGCGCCGCCAAATACGTGCACAATATTTTTAAAACAACACCGCCCCAATTCAAATTTTCAAAAAAAAGTTATGAATACTAGTAAGCTTCGGGCTTACGAATTATTATTGCAAAAATGAAACGGCGCCTGGATCAACACTGTCAAGGCTTGTTTTCCTGTTTTTTATTCGAGGGTTGGATGCCTTCCTACTGCCTCATATCATCTTCAATAATAGCTAAGCGTTGTAAAATGTAATACAATAAGGTAAATCCTTATCACGGAACAAAAAAACAAAAAACTTTACGAAACTAAACGTGGCAGAGGCAGCGAATGGGAGAGCATCAGTCATTTACATGCATAGAAATGAGGGTGACATGTCAAAAACAACAAAAAAATTGTATAAACCATGCATAGGGATATTTTTCAAATAAGAAATATACACCCAGGTACACACCGTTTCGTCCTTCATAAGCAGTGTTTTTTTTGTGAATCTTTTGAATAACTAAACTACGTGTGGCAATGACGCAAACACGTGACAAAAAATTGTAAGTAATCTTCTTATTTTTGTGCTGTTCCGGCTTTTTTTCGATCACAGTTATTTCTTCATCATAACAAGCGTCATAAGATTTACAAAGAAGCGCGCGGCGAACAAAAAAAAGTCAGAAGGAGAAAAAGAAAAATTCCATACCGGATTTCATTTGCTTTTAAATTTATTTTTACGCACCCATCTATAGAGGACTTTGCGCCCCCAATCTTCAACTTGGTGGCAGGAAAACATATTTAACAAAATTTACAGAAGACACTTTCGTATGTGGCATACAACAGAGAACAGAGCATCGGCAGCAGATGTAGTTAAGTGTATATTTTTGCTTAAGTATACATATTCGTGTCTTCTTATTTAGAAAATTGTTTGTCATATATGGCTGCAAGGAAGAGGTACACATATTAGTGACGGTTTGAAATACAGGACTCGAAGGGAAAAAAATAAATTGGCCATTAGTGAAATATGGTGGCTTTTATGTGTACATTTAAAGGTTTTTCTTTATAATTATTGAGGCATGTGTTACAGGAAGGATTTTGTTATGAGGATAGATAGAGGCGTCGTGGCAAACTTTTAAGCGAATAACAGTCAAAGAGGATTTATTAATGAAAGCGTATTTTTATGTCTAAGGCAGAAGCTGATTTTCATTTTAATAAGCGATAGATGTCGGTAGGAAATCTATTTTTTGTAAATACAGTCGCTCTTGTAGTTAGTTCCATTCCGCTCACACAGCAATATTTTTAATTTTTTTTCTTTACTACTAATAAAATCCCCAAAAATTTCATATTTGAACGAAAAACGCCTCCAAAAAGTGGGCGTGTCAAAGCAACATTTCACCAAGAAAGAGGATTCTTCTTATTACAACTGTCCTCGAGCGATCCATAAATTAAATAAAAAATAGAATCGCAAAAATGTAAAATCTGAGCCAAAAACGCCTCCAAAAAGTAGGCGTGTCAAAGCGACATTGCACCAAGAAAGAGGATTCTTTTCATTGCAAATAGTCTATTGGTTTTCTAGTTCTCGCGCAATCCATAAAGATCCCAGTCATCATCCAAATGCTTCTTGAGTGACAAGTTTACTGCCTGACAAATTTTACTTAGGTCGACGTACCCTGAAATGGCTCCATTCAGGTCATAAACAGATTCCTCTACTCTAATTTTTCTCTTCGTCCTCTGGGCTTAGAAAGGATTGCCAAATTTTCCAAGCTCCAACCTCAAAAACTACTACTTTATTTTTCTAGTTCTTCTTCTGTCGTGCAAGAATTAACTCTCACGTCAGATTCTTACATGCGAGAGTTCTCGCACGGCATGCTATAATTATAGTTATTCTACACTCAACAGTTCCAACCGGTCTTGGAAGAGGCCTGTGAAAATAAGGACAACTTTTTAACTTTTTATAGATATTAACGACTTGATACAAAAAAATCGCATGAGAGTTCTCTCACGGGTATCATATACTCGTATATAAAATTATCTCTAGAGTAATATTTGCTCTTGCGGTTCCCACAATAAATGTTGACAAATGTGATGGGAAGGAACATTTCCAGGAACACCAAAGAATTGTACTTAACATTTTTTTTAATTGCACGATAGTTCTCGCACTATATATTGTAAAGCTCGCTTTAACGTCTTTTACACCCAACCAACGTTCAAAAACTGTCAAAAGTGTCAAATTAATGAGTATTTCTTGTAACACAAATGTTATTTAATAAACATCGAACACTTCAGCCCATTTCAGTGGTAGGAAGGTGACCTCCATCTCAAAATTTGGGCAGTTTACAATTGGACACATGATACGCTTGTGTACCTAAGTACTGTCTCTCAATACTGCGAAGTACTGCGGATATCTACTTCGCAACATGAGTAGGCATGATTGGCCTCCGGCTATTGGAAGTGTCAAATATCGGCAAAACTATGCGGCATCATTTACGAGACGTGCTAAATTGCATGCAGAACATCGATTATTATTATCGTAACGTGTACTTAAAATCAATTTCATATACGGTCATACTATATATCGAACTGGTACGTGTATATTCACAATAAACGTCAACCATTTCAGAAAACTGAAGGTCTGAAGGGTTGAAATGATGTAACCTTTTCAATTGAAAGTTCGATTGTTGTAAACAGGGACGGGCCCCTTTCTGATTCTATTGTATGAGCAGTTGATTGGGGTTTTATGCGCAACCGATAATGTGAAATGCATCATAAAGAAAGTGCATCGCACGGGCATGGGGGTATCTACCGATTCAGAAAGGTCACTACGGAATAAAGGAATTTGCGTGTCGAGAGCCATCAATCAATAAGACAATGCCAATGCAAATGAAATGGATGCATTCATTACTAATTTCGATGTATGGGGGACTGTTTATAGTTCTTTGGGGCAGCATTATTGTGAATTATAGGTGGGGGTCATTTAGACAACAAAATTCTTGTTTTAACATTAAATAGAGACAAATATTCACAGTGTGGGTGGGAAAATTCTTATCTATCGCACCTTCACACAATGCACTGTACTAATATTAACTTTAGAGTCCTTGGCAAATTTTACAAATTCACAATGAAGAGATTTTCAAAGAAACACTATCTATTGTGAACTGAAAAAATGAATCGTAAAGTTAGAAATACGTGTGTGGCAAAAGTGATTGTTGAAAATGGGTCTTACTAATAACAATTTTTAAGGGATTCACAATAGTTATATTTTTCACTTAAATTTTTCTATTGTGAATTTCTTCATTGCTTCATTGTATACTCTTGAACATTGACCGACTTTCTCAACAGTTCCAATTACAGTCTGCAATTTATTCCTGCACTGCCAACGGGATATTTTTCATAATAAATTTGCTATTGTGATCTACAATAAATTCAATATGAACGTCAAAAAAAATTAGTAGAGTTTTATTGTTAAGAGACCGACAGCAACAATTCTAAGGGCCTTCCCTTTAATCATTTTTAACCCCCACATTAAATATTTGGTAGGTCACAATAGAAGTTTTTATGTAATACATTTTCTATAAGAGATAAGAAAAAATGATCTGGACTCTAAGGATGAATATTAGCACAGCGCTTAGAGTTGTGATTGTGGTTCTGTGAAAAAAAAATCTTCGATTCGATTTTTATTCAAAACCATAAATTCCTTCTAAGATAAAAGGTCGAACAACTTTTAGTCTCCCTCCTTTTTTCCCCTCCAAATTTATACAGTCTGCAGAATTCATTAGTTTGACTGCGTTTTCGTCTTCATCCTCAGCCTGAGTGGCAAAATTAATGTAATCCTCCACATCTTTCGTTTGTGCATATTTTTGACTCCTCAAACGCTTTCAATTCATCCCTCTACATCCGCCGAGGGATTAGTGTCGCTGCGAAAACGTATTTAAATACCTTTTGCACTAAAGTATGTACCCACACCAGGCTCACTTAAAATTGAAACCTGAAACCTGCACGACATAGTTTGATGTATTCAGTTTGTTGTCGATAATATCCCCGATCATATATCACAAGGACTGTTGACAAATTTGTATTTTCTGTTTTATGATTAAATAATTATTTTCTGTTGCCAGGTTGCCAGGAGTAGTATACCTGCGTTATTGCAGACAAGTGCTCGTCCTTAGCTCCCATTCATGTATGAAGTATGATGTATTAAATTCCTTCTCCTTAGAAGGAATGTTTGACTAAGTGAATTGCTAATGCGGATGAGTTTTAATATCTTTCACGTATAAATATATGTGGGGCCTCAAAAGCCAGTTGTTTTTAAACAAAAGGGACTTTGAGAGCACATAAAGAACCACTATCGATGGGTTCGATTCTTTGTAACTTGAGAACGGTTACAAATAAAAAAGAAAAATTTATGAGAAAGATGAACACAGGAGATAGATCTGAAAAACAAAATTTCGAAAATAATGATTTGATTATATATAAATGAGAGAAGTTCCTTCATATATGCCATTATTTCTTGGCGATGAGTTTGAACATTAAAGTGGTAATATTAAGGACACAATTTGACCGATTCCTTCTGGGGAAAAAAAAATCAATTTCAACCTTTTTGTGGGCTGGTGGAACATGCGTGTGTGCAGGCCATTTAAGAGCTATCCACTTTTATTATATTTCATATTAGGTACTTCTTTCTTGGATGTGAAATTGAATTTAATTTTGTGTTCTATCGAAAGCGATAAGAATTACTTTTCAATTTTAGCAAAAGTAATCGAATAATGTTTTCTTGTGTTTTTTTCCGGAGGCTAACCATGTTGTAAAAAAATGAAAAGGATCTAGTAGCTAAATTTGATTTGGGTCTTAATTTGCTCGTCTTCATTCGGAAGGTTGATTTTATTTGTTCTGGGGCTCGCAGTTAATAGACCATTAAAAATTAAGGGGATAAAAAAATTTGTGGTTGGTAGGTCAAACCAAATCAACTCAATTTTTGTTGAATTTAAAAACCCAATTCGCCGCTTAAAAAATAAAAAATTCTTCAAAATATGACGAATATTATTTTTCCATAGTTGTCACCCTGTAAATACTCGAAGCACCATTTTATAATGGGCTGCAAACCTCATAGATATTGCATCAGCATCGACGCGGGCCGGTCCTTCTTAAAATTGCTTTTAACTGGTCGCTTGGGACTTTGTTTTCAGTTAGGCAGTCGTTATGAACTCAAATGAAACGAAAAAGCGACAGGTTGTTTGTTAGCAAATACGAAAAAATTGAAATGCATGATTTACTGAAAATGGGTAACGCGCGTTGTGATCATGAAAGAATGTATAACTCGATGGGCAGTTACTCCATACTTCAATGAAACGAAAAAGCGACAGGTAACAGGGGGGGTAGTGCAAAGATTGCCTACCATCTTACCGCAGACTTACAAAAACAGTAGGCTCTCAATATATTTAATGAACAGCATTAAATCGCTCACCATGTCCAACCAAAGCCAGACGCAATTTTTCAGTCTGGCAAGAGACATCATGGATATATCATCAAGTTTCCCTTCCCATCAAACAAACAGTCCCATGACGACAGGGAAAAAAATTACAAAACCATCGCACCCCAGTGTGTGCGCATATTATTAAATTAATTTTTGTTTGCACATAAAACATACCCGCAGAGCATTTATCCTGATGCCAGGTGATTTGAATAAGAAAAATGTAAAAAAAGAGGAGCAGCCTGCCTCCCGCTTCTAAAAATTTGATTATACTGCTCAGAATTTTTATGAGCAAAACCTTTAAAAGGACGAAATAGGTAAAATCGTCACTACGGCTAAAGGAAAGCACAACACGACCCAAGTTATAAGATAACAATAAGAAAAATTGACACCAAGAACTTGTGCTCGTTTTTTTTTTGTTGTTGTTTCTTCTAGCCTGTGTGATTTGCAAGAACCAAGTGTGCCAAAAGGACGACAACGACGAGAAGAATTCAAACACACCGAGCAGATGATTTCAGCAATAAA
Organism: Cheilosia pagana; assembly: GCA_936431705.1. Lineage (NCBI taxonomy): Eukaryota > Metazoa > Arthropoda > Insecta > Diptera > Syrphidae > Cheilosia > Cheilosia pagana. Next base: position 4,013,674 of record OW386169.1, read on the forward strand.
TCACAACTCTCCTGTGCCAAGATTTGGGTAAACCTACGCCACGACCCACTCTTGGCTTGGATTCGTCTTTTCTCTCTATGCAACACCTGTAAAGAAGGACACACACCTTAAGGACATGCTCTTTCGTAGAATAACAACAAAGGCGCTGCTATTGTCACTCTCCCTCGTGCGGGCTCGGTATATAGTGGAAAGATGACGACGACGAGGGAGAAACGATTTAGTCACTTCATTTATCACCTTGCCTTAAGGCGTAGAAAATGTGCACACACTTGGAATAGACACTGCCAAAAGTAAAAAAAAAAAAAAACACACACAAAAATAAAATAAAAGCTGGAATGAGAGAAAGAAAGAAACACAAACACACGCAGAGATTCAGTCAGAAGGTTGGCATTTGCCCGTAAAGCAATTTCGAGGCGAATCCTGTATCCTGAATTGAGAATCTCTTTCGCTCGTACCACAGCAATGTCACATCTAGATAAAGTGTAAGGATAATAATAAAACGCTACAATGGCAATATAAATTGTTTGTGTTTCCCTCCTCCTTTTTGGTTGGTTTCGGGATGAGAATGTGTTTTTTTTCTATTTTTTAGGAAGAGAAGTTAATGGTCGACGCGGAAAAAAAAACTGATCCTGTGCATGGAACGTGGCACTTAAGGCATTTGCTTTCGTGTAGAAGAATTTTTTCCTGCAAAGAGTTACTTAAGCAGTGCTGGAAAATGCAACACCAACAGCAGCGAAAGTAGTTGTAATCAAAAATAAAAGAGCTACATTAATCACTTTGTCGAAGAAATGAGAAAAAAAGAGCAGCACGATGGCAAGCGGATGAATAGAAAGGAAATCTGGTCAGACGTGTCTTAAATTGTTTGACGGGATAGACGCTGAATTGGCGGGAGAAGTGGAGTTCAAGTGGATTGTTATTCGTAATGGTTTAGGTGTCAAAAGAACTAACTTACGCCAACTGCGATGAAAGGAAGAATGCAATAGACAATGTTGGAAAAAAGCATCAAAATCATGAATAAGGGACGCAAAATCATGCGCCTGAAGATACAATTTACATAGTATAGTTTAAATATTCATATATTGTCTGGCCAGGTTTTGCTTTTTTAGCACCTGATCGTTGTTCCCTCTGCTCCATCCAGAAGCTGAGCTACAGTTTATGCAAAACAGATCTTACTTGGTCAAATTTTAAAATCCGAAACCTGTCTTTTTGTTTTTGAAAAAAGCCTTTTTTTTATATTTAAACACAAAAAATAATATTTCTCTATTGCATGTAGTAAATAAATAAATTTAAATCGAAAAGTCAACTAATTTATTTTATTTTATTTTTCTTTGCAGGTATGTCAAAAGTGAAAGAAGTTTGCATTCGAAATGATAGTTTAACGCGAGAAACGTAAATGGTAAGAAAATTAGTTCTGAAAGTTGTATTGCAAGATAAATGCTCCATGAAGTATGACAAAACTTTATCTCTAGGTTTGTGGGATCATAGGTTAAGTTCTCATAATCTAAAAACTCAGTCAAAGAACCAGCTCTCAATGGAACCACATTCGTATAGCGTTTGATGAATTTTCTCGCCGAAAAATGAAGCCAATCTATCCACCACTGTAAAGGAAAAAAAGAACCGACAGATACATGGATAGATTGATATTTTACAGAGATGTGATATTTTAATAAAACCTTTCTACTGAACCATTATTGGATTTAAAATCGGCTCTTCGGAGTAAAAAAGGGAAGAAAATGCGTTTAGAGGAAAATACAAAAAAAAACTCTAATTTAATTCAAAAATAATAATAAATAAGAAATTACTTATGGGTGAATTTATTATTATCATTAACATTTTTGTCCATTTACCATTTAATGTCATTTATTTAATAAATAAAAAAATAAATAACCGACGGATATTTATTTTTATGAGCAAAACCTTTAAAAGGACGAAATAGGTAAAATCGTCACTACGGCTAAAGGAAAGAAGAACACGATAACAATAAGAAAAATTGACACCAAGAACTTGTGCTCGTTTTAAACCGACGGATACATAAAACTTTTCTGTTGAATTTAATAAAAGTTGTGCAGTTGTAAATTGGCCTCATTTTCTAACAAAGTAAACACAACAACGTTATACACAAAAAATATATATTCAGATAACTGACTGTCAGAATTCATTGTCGCAGTGGCTTAGTTTTAAGTGTGTTGAACTACTACTAAGTGAGGGTCCCCAGGTTCGATTCCTAAAAGACACAAATTACATCTTGAGTTTTTTTTTTCACTGTGCCACCTCTCGCGAACGTCTTACAAACATCCGAGAGTGAATCTGTCATGAAAAAGCTTCTCAATTTGTTGTTTGGACTCGGCGTAAAATTGTAGATCCCTTCCATTCATCCCAAAATTGAAAATTCACACAAAACGAATGGTTGTGAGAAGCCAGTCCTAGGGTCCATAGACCTGTTGCTCCAACTATAAGATTAGATTAGACTGTCAGAATTGAACTGTTTAGTCACTTTGAAGAGTGTAATTATGATTTAATCGTGTAGCTCGAAATATCTGTAATACCGAAATAAGTTCTTTTTCTTTCAAACCATAAATCACAGAAAAAAATCGAATGATATCGGCGGATATTTCGAAAGCATTTCACAAAGTTTCGCATCTAGCTCTTTTGTCAAAAATCGTATCGACTTGTTATTTGTTGTTTCAAATTGTACTGCGGGCCAACGATTCTATTCGAAAGTTGTTCCGATTCTACTGTCAAAGAGAACTGTTTGAACTATTTGAAAGCAGTATCGGAACAATTTTCGAATAGAATCGGAAATAGAATCGAATTACATAGTTGGCCCCTGGACGGCTACAAATTTACAATTTATGGCAAAAATATTGGCATTTCCCAGGCTCTGTTTTTACCCCTACAATAATTTTTTTTATTCATCACAAAATCTAACAGAAGTCAGTTTGAAGCAATAAATAAATCCGAGCGCGATGGGAGGTTTAAAGTCCTTGTTGTCATCTTTAGTAATGTAGAAACTGCTATTGCGTTACACAGTGTCGAAGAATGCATCAAAAATACTAGTATATATGCCACTTGAACAAAAAACATTGCATACTTTCGGGCTGACTGACTTTTATCGGTCTCGTTCTCAGTTAAATTTTAAATGGGCAAACGCGATGGGGGTTCTTTTTTTTCAATCAATATTTGTCTTCGTTCGAGCAAGTTCTGCCGCAGAATTAAAGAGGACATCAACCCTGGGTGATTATCCAGGTTTTTGAAACAGTCGCCGGATTTCAATGCGTTGCAAGATTGGCGCAGAAAAAATTCCAAAATTAAAAACATTGCATTTCGATGCCACTACAATCAAAATATGCTACCAAACAGCAAATCGTTAAATTTCTAAAAAACCAAACCCCCGATCTCCAAAAAACAACAACAACCGACCACAAACAAATCCTAGCATCATGTCTCAAGGAAACCAAATGCAATCCAAACCAAGTTATGACAGCATGATTAATCTGTATCGCACCACGTGTAGTTAGATACTTCTGAACCTTTAGCTTGCTGACCCAATCGTTTAACGAAATGTTAAATTGGATTACAATCGTTGATGAATGTTTGAGAGAAATTAAATCCAACCGTTCGTTGGTCAGGCCAAATGGAAATAAATTATTTGATTCCATCACGGGGAGCAGGTCGAGTAGCACGCATAGAGTCCTCTCTCCTCTGTCCGCAATTGTGTGATGTAATTAAAAAAAAATTTACTCCACTTTCAAAATGCGCTCCATATATCCTTTTAACCTACTGCAACCTAATAACTATTCGACAGGACATAACCCCTTCCGCCCGAGCACTCATGCACACACACACACACACACTAAATATGTTCCAGTTATTTAATAGCGATGGACATAAACTTAAAAAAAGGACACAAAAACACATAATACACACATTTACATTTTCAATAAATGTCCCATGCATAACAGATTAGATTTTCCGAATGACTTAGATGTTGTTTTGCAAACTGTGCAGTGTGCGATGGGCAGGGGTTGAAAGGACGATGCTGTTGGTCAGCGGGTTACATGTAAAAAGTGTCACTGCAGCGTACCGCAAATGCAACGTTTTGTATCTAGTTATTGCCGGTTGAAGGTTCTCTTTTTTTTTGGGGGGTGGCATTCGCGTTTTAAGCCTGCTGAGTGTTTTGATGTGACTGACACATATCAAGTGACAATTTGACAATGTGGAATGTTTAGGAATTCGATGAATGGCACTCGTTTGTTTGCAGAAATGTATAGCGTGACAGAACAGTCGAGTTAAGTGTACGCGTATCTATCTTTTCATTGGAATAATTCGGTAAATTGTTGGGAATGTAAACGGCGCCGGCCGATGTCAACAATGTCAGTCGGATGTTAATACGAGGGTAGATTCAATCAGATAAAGGTTATTGATGGTGGCAAGCTTTTGATTATGTTTTTTTTTTGTAAATGCATTCCAAGTGTTATTCTCTCTGACCAGACATGCGAAAAAATGTCCTCGTTCGTGTTTGGGCTGTGTCATTGTTTTAGTTTGGTGTGTCGCATTTAAATTATAAGTAATTAGTTTTCTAGGACACAGATATAGGTACCCCGGGGGATGATAGTCTATGCCCTCAAGTGTTGGTAATTACAAAATTGCGCGTGTACATCATCGTCACCTTTTTGGAAAATAATTGCCACCCGCACTGAGTTTGACACTCTATTACCGTCAGATTAAGAACTTTCAACTTTTCTACGGACGAAAAAAATCTGAATATCCCTGCTGCCATCATGGGGATTATAAAGGAACGCTTCTGTATATAAAAAAGGAGAGTCTCTGGTGGATCTTTTTTTTAACAGTTTTGAGCGTATTATCCCTCAAGTGATCTCTTCTACATCTACTTCGGAAATACGATACTTGTTCGTTTAATTTTTTTTGGTTGAAAAAAAACTTGAGAAAAGTTCTCTAAACTTTCGTGTCACTTTTCAGGGCAGCTTCATCCAATTTTTTTTATTTTTTTTTTGTTTCCAAGTCTTTTCTTCGAACAACAAAATCTGTTTTGGCACCCAAAACGTCCCACACACACAGGAAAAAAAAATTATAAAAATATAACAAAATGAACAACCGAAGAAGGTTAGGATTATCTCTAAATGACAGGATGACTTTGAAAGTTTTTCTATCCTTCTCTTGGCTTGTTTTTTTTTATGCCGGTGTGGATCCGCTTATTTGCCGTCTATCTTGAATTTTCAATTTTTTATCCCTTATCCCTGGTTAATTAGATTTAATCGCTTTGCTGAAAGTTAGAAAATGGAAAAAAGAGACTTATGCCAAAAGATGGATAATATGGTGTTGAAAATGTTCAGCAGGAGGGGCTTGTGTTGCAGTGGGTATACGCAGGCTAATCAGAGATAGATTGGATGGAGATGCGAACGAAGTGTGACGTTTGATTGAATTGAGAAAAATGGGCGCACTGTTCTGTAGGATATTTGACAGTTGTTAGAGGCCCAGTACAAAACAGCAAGACACTCACTGAGAAGATGCAAGCTCTCTCTCCAGTGGCTGAACGGCTAATGGACGTTAAATATCGTGGGACCGCTCTGTAAAATATCTTGGCATACATTTTGACCCTAAACTAACATTTAAGGAACACATTACAAAAACATTAAAGACAGCAAATATTGCTACTAAAATTCTAAATCCCTTCATTAACAGAAAGTCACTCTTATCGAAGGAAAAAAAATCATCTTTTCTCTTCTCTTCTCTATCTCTACATATAATAAAACTGTAGAATAAAAAAGTCCTGACCGGGCATCACGCAGAAACTACTGGACGGATTTTGATGAAACTTGGCATAGTGATTGCTTATATTCTGGGTCGGGACTTAGTATACTTTTTATCCCGGAATATAACGTGGTTCTTACAAAATCGTCAAAAAACCGGATTTATTTAAGGAAAATTCTATTTATACAGACCTAGCTCAGTAATGACTTATCGGATTGAAAAATAAAAATATTGGTGAAATTAACAAATTTTCCACTGAATCATTTAAGATATAAAACATACCCCTACGTTGTCCTGAAGTTGAGCAATATTCAAAACAATTATTGAAAACATGCGCGCTCTAACGTGATCGTATGTTTTGCACTTCAATTGGCAGTCATCTCTTTTCAGCGCACACATTCAGGTTGAACACATTTTCAGATGTTGGTCATTGGTAAAAGTTTTGAAATGGGCTGATGTGGAGTTCGTGTGTCATGTTGTTTCATTCGGTTGTTTCCTTACCCTTTTAAGGTGGGTAAGAGGGAAATAACAGAAATTTGCGTACAATTTTTTAAGCTTCTCACAACCATTCGTTTTGTGTGAGTTTTTAATTTTTGGGGCGAATGGAAGGGATCTACAATTTTACGGCGAGTCGAAACGGCTAATTGAGAAACCCTTTCATGACAGTTCTACTCTTGGATGTTTGTCAGACGTTCGCGAGTAGTGGCGCAGTGGAAAAAAACCTTAAGATGTAATTTAATTCTTTCGGGAATCAAAACGTGAACCCCTTGGTTAGTAGTCCAACACACTAACCACTAAACATGTACACACATTGTCTGAATCCGCCCACCAATACGCCCACTTCAACAAAAAATACTGCATGCTTATTTTAAAATTGATAGAAATATAAGTTTTCTGTCTTATTTTGTGCTGTGAAAGTTCTTGACCACGCCTATATTTTGTGGGCGTGCCCACTCACTGTTTTTGCAATAAATTCTTCAAAATACTTCCACCATTTCACGCGGCAATTTGATCCACTTACAAACCATTAAACAGAAATATTCAAAGTCAAACCAACAGGCAGCTCAGTATTCCCCAATCGATAGATATACACTCCTAAGTCGACATCTTTTAAGACTGTTAAAAAGTCGATACCGTCACTTCATAAATTCACTCACCGACAAATCCAGTGATATTATATTTTAGCCGCATTGTCTCTTTTTCTCGTGACTGCCACTCCTCCACCATTGCCATTACGAAACCCCATAGATATTTGCTTGTTAATCCTTAAAAGCTCAATTAGGATTACCGTTGATATATAGGCTGGCAAAAGAAACCAACGAAATTGTCTTTCATCCCATCCCACCATCTGGCAGGGCAAAGTTTAAAACCATAAAGATGACATGGGATAGCAGAAAGCGAAACTTTCCCAACTCCCCTAAAAAAAAACAACCAAAGTGTATATAAATGACACACAACTGGATTGTAAAAAAAAAATCTAATAAAATGTCCGCATTCGCTTCGAAATGAATCTTTCATTTGCGCTTCCGATAATGGTGGTGGTGTGAAGATTATTTTCTCTAAGAACGAATAAGGATGAAAATAAAAGTACCAAATAGGATTTGTTCGGATTTTTGTTTTCCCCTCGACTGTTTTTGTGTGAGAAGGAGATTTAGAATCCACTTAGTGTTGTTATTCTTTGAGGGAAATCTTTTCTTCTCCACATGTATTTAAATGGCGCTGGTGTTTCGATACCTGATGGAGAAGCTACTTAAAAGGATTCGTAACAAAAAGAGAAAAGAAATTCGAATAGTTTTCGCTTTTGTTTACATAACAGGGGCAACAGTTTAGTGCAATGAGTGTGCTGGGATTGTGTTGGGATTTTCTCCGAAATTGAGTGTTATAAACGATGCCCTTTAAGTGTTGTTTTTTAGAACAATTTTTGCTTCTTCTTTTTTTTGTTTGTGGTGTGTTGCACTGGGTAAACTTTGAGGTAAGAAAAAGTATTGCTTTGCAAATTTTACGAAATGTGCAGCGACATTGACAGAACGCATCAGTCAACCAAGATGGCTGGTACATTTAAAGCAAGTGGACATAAAAGCTCCGACCCGAACAGTCTTCGATTCCAATCCGGGGGGACAAGGCAGTAGAGGGAGACCTTGCCTAGATGTGAAAGGGGACCTCCACTTAAAATAACATCGCACTAACTGGTACGGCGTAGTGGTTGAATTCCGGGTCCTTTCATTGCGCCTTAGGTACGAAAATAAAGTCCTGGTTCAGGAGTTACAGGCTTCGGCAAATTTTCAGTGATTCCCAGCCCCATGGAATGTATAAAATATTTTTTTTACTGCATCTCCTGAACCCAAGAGTTGCCCTTTTCGATTGAAGGCGCTGGTTTCCAGCTTTCAAGGCGCCATTTAACCGGCTTCAAGATTGTGGTGACAATAACTATTAAATTTAATTTTTAACATCGATTGAAAAGCTTTTAACAGGCTTAAACGGGAGCTTCCGATTTTGCACTTAGGAAATTATTAAATTTTTATAATTCACCGTGAAAACCGAGAGAAAGCATTCGCAACACAAAATCGCAAAGGACGTTTCATTCTTCTGTGTTAAATATACACAGATGGATGACCGCAATCCCAATATAACTTTTTGAAAAAAGAAACAAACGCTTAAATGACCTAATGGCCACACTTGCAACCCAGCACACGAGACCAGCATTCAAGAGGAAATGTATATTCCAAGGAATTACACTGGGATGATGGTGAATGAAATTTCAAAAACGAAATCGTTAACTGCTCCTATTGAAAGGCGAACATTTGCTATTCCTTTTCGTTTTATTTTTTTCCTTAGAAAAACAATTTCCCTCAATGGATGAGGAAGTAGTTTCTTTCTTTTTTTTCTAGAAAATCCTGCAACATTCGCAGTCGGTGTAGAATATCGAACTCATGCACATTTCTTACAAACACATCTCCGTTCTGTTTCAAGCAGAGAAAGCGAACGCCTCAAGCTGTATCCATAGACCCGACCGAAGAAAAATCTAAAGAAAATGGAAACGAATTCAGGCATCGAATTTCTAATGATGTAGGCAGTCCGCATCATTTCGAAATCCATCTCTAAGGTCAAAGGTTGTCTGCTTTTTTTTTATGTCCTGCCCCTGGTTGCTAAGGGAATCTTTACCCACTGTTGTGTATAATGACAGTTAACATAGAGAGGGATTTATCGCACGCCAGACAGACCGATAATTTCCATGGTATATAGAATAATATTATTTGTGAAATGATATCTTAAGGAGGATGAAGAATAATTGTGAAAGTTAATAGGGGGGCCTGTAAGAAAGGTGCTGTGCTTCGGCACAGTTTGTCATTTGAGGTGTCAGACCACAACAAAGAAGTTTAGTTACATATACCTTGGGACAACAAGTTTTCGAAATCTTTTTGATACCATAATGATATGAATCAAGGCAATTGTTTGTCTAGACTGTGGCAGTGTGGGGCTTTTATTATAAATTTTTGACATAGGACGTTGTGTAGGTAGAGGCTTTTGTGATCCTCGTGTTGTCGAGATTTTTGTGCTTACTGAAGTGTTAAATAAATTCCATGGGGCGTGGGGAATTAACTTAAATACCTAATTTAAGTTACATTTTTGTTTTGATATTGGACTGTGTCTTTTGGGAAATATTTGAACACCTTTGGTATTAGAACTATCTGGTGAACTAAGTTTTAAACAGCGATACACAACACGTCCATGTGTCCCATTAGACATCTCCATATTTTCTTGGAAAAACCTTGCCCCTGTTGAGTATATTCAAATGCCCATCGTATACCTCTCTTTCGTTCCGGTCCAACATAGAAAACGACACACAGTGCTTTCGATGTGCGGTGACGATTTTTTTTCGATATTTGTAACTTTTTAATGCTGGACCTCCTAAATTAAAGAGGAAGCTAAAAATTATTAAGAACTAGCTGACCCGTGTTTGCCTTGCTTCACACGCCTGTTACTTTTAAGACAAAACGTATTTTAGTATTTTTTTATGAATATGTTCCTTTTCTTGGAAGTTTTTGAAAGCAAAAATAAAAAAAAAAAGACACAAAAAAGATTTACGCAAAGTTCTGTTATTTTCCTCTTACCCACCTCAAATTTCGACGAAAAGGAAGCAACACGAATGAAACAACTTGACACACGAATCCCACCAGCCCATTTCCAAACTTTTCCCATTGAACAACACCTGAAAATGCGTTCAACCTGAATGTGTGCGCTGAAAAGATACGACTCCCCATGCCCATTGAAGTGCGAAACATGTGATCAACGATACTCCTTCAAAGAAACTGAAAACTCAATAATATATTTACAACAACATCAGTCAACTGCTTATCTCCTCAGGAAAACATTGTTCACCTCCCCTACTTCTCTCTCGTTTCACTTAATCGGAAAAAAATTTGACGACGCAGTTTTTGTTGCAATGTTGCTTGTGTGATGTGCGCCACTCACCACCCCAAAGCAGAAGAACGATCAAGTACAACGGTTGCTGATAATTTTCGATTTGAGGAAATAAATTTAGTTTTTTCATGTTAGATTGTTGTTGCTCAGCTTCTAGAAAACACAGAAAGCTGATTGAAGGCTTAAAATGATTCTGGAATTGTTGGCTTTCTTAAGTAATTTGTTTGCATTGATTAAGAATTGATTAAGTAATGGCGAGCTAAAGGCAGTCAAGTCAGAAAAAAAACACATTTTGGTTAAAAACGCTCCCAAAAAAAGACATAATTATAAAAGGGATAGCCTATGTCCTTCTCAGAATCTTAACTAACATTTCAAAAAAAGTTTCATCGAAATCTGTGCAGTAGTTTTCACGCCAACCGCGAACATAGAAAACGGCTACAGTTTTGTTATATAGAGAAGTGGTGACTTCCCATAAGTACATATTCTCTCCCTTGTTGTTTTGATTGGAAATTTGTTCAGTATTGACAGGTTAAATGCAACGAAGTCGGAAAAAAATACATCTTGGTCTGAAACGCCCCCTAAAAGTAGGCGTGGTCGTGAACGATATAGCCCAAAGACTTCCTCCATAGTCTTAAGAAACAATTTATCGTCTGGAGCCCTAAGAACTTAAAGGAGAACCAGACTTTTCCCCTAGCCAAAAAAATTGACGAGTAACTTGTGCTGCACGCGTTTGTCGACGCAAACTGACTGAGTGTTTCTAACTTTATTCCTCTAGCTGGTTAATTAGCAACTGGTACTTCTGGTGTTCCACAAGGCAGCCACCTGTGACCCCTTCTTCGTATGTCGTATCGTTTCTTAATTTTTTTTCTTGTAGTTCAATTTGCAATCGTAGTTGAAATACACTTCCATTGACAATCTCTTTTGATGTCGCATACTTACACTCGTAGCTATCTTATATTGGCTCACAACTGGAATGGAAATCCCAAAGTAAAACAAAGCAAACTTTTTTTTTTAACTTTTTTAAATTTTGTATTTTCCACCAAACAAATTTAAATTGATAACTTTTAAAAAGAGCTGCTCATTCTTTATTATGTTGAAATCATTCTTTAACTCGTATCTTTGTTGTAACTCATGATAATCTATAAAAGTGTTTGTCACTTTGCCTGTTCCTGATGCGAAGGGACTATAACGACTCTGTTGTAGAGCTGCACTCTGTTCCTTTATAGAATGTTGTCAACACTGGTGCGAGATGATGATAATATCGAACATTTTGTGTTTTTTTTTGTTGGTTCTCCTCTTCTTGCTGTTCACTTCCGGGACTTCATTTCAAAGCATCGCGACAATGATGTCGCTCCGTTTGGTGGATGCTGCTAAAGGATGCGCCACTTGTGAGCGCGCGCGGTGCGGACAAACTAAATTTTCTATAGAATTTCCTTCCTATATATATTTTTTGTTAATGCAGCCTCATGGTTTCGTTGTCATTTTAAATTAACGTAATGAATTTATTTGCTTCCTTTGGATAGATTGCCAAGGGAAAAGTGAAATCCCAACCAAATGATTCCTGGAAGAAGACAATTTTATTCGATTAAAAAATGACTAGAAGAAGAGTAAAAAAAAAGGAGAAGAAGAAGGTGGAATAATATTTTTTATCTGAATTTGAAATGTACGAGTATTTGCTGGGTATTCTATACACAGAGCGACAGGGAGATGTATACGTACGTACTTTGTTGAAGTGAACTACTTTTGGGAATTTTAATGGATTAGTTAAGAGCGAGTGGTATTACATCGATAGCGATCCAGTTCCCTTGAGTATTATGTTCGTTTGATGTTTCTTTATGTGCTCGTATACGTGGTGTGTGTTTGGTAATTAATTTGCGGGGTTAGTGAACGCGGATATCTATCGCAGCGTGACTGGGGAATTTTTAGAAAAGTCAAACTAAACTGAAAGGAGGAATAAAAACTCCACCTAAATCTACTCACATCCCTGTCATGTGTCTCACATTATTTTGACTTGTACCAAGCGTATTGACATTAAATTTATATGACTGTAAGGACTTTAAATGTCTCCTATGAGTCATCTTCACATTTTCTCGGAAAAACCTTGACCCCTGTTGACAACATTCAAATGCCCATCGTATAACTCTCGTTCGTTGCGGTCCAACATAGAAAACGACACACACAGTGCTTTCGATGTGCGGTGATGATATTTTTCGATTTTTGTAACTTGGTAATGCTGGATTTTGGCTTGAATTAAGCAGAAAGTTAATTGATAGCTTAAAATTATTAGAAAGGTGGTGACTTGGACATACATATAATTTTTGTGCGGTTTTTATTTGAAGCCAATTATTCGGAACAGAATTTGACAAAAGTTGTAAAATGTCGCACAGATTTTGACCTTTTTTTCATAAAGGAAAGACGGCCCTTCAAGGAGTGAATTTTTGTGCAACTTTCCATCCCAGTTCAGTCCGACAGACGCACATTTCTGTCATCACGACCACCCTTCCAGTTTAAAACTTTCCGACTCTCTACACAGCAACCCTCCCCCTTACTGAATCTAAATCTACCTTTTGCATTCTCATCTACCTTCCTTTTTTGTTTGTGCAAAGAGCATCCTGAAGGTTATGACATCCTTTGCACAGAGAATTTTAATTTGCCGCGTTGGCTCATTAAATTGCATAAATATAATCTAATAGCACTCTTCTCAGTCATGTTACAGCCACTTACTTTGATATGATGAGAGCTACCTTATGCATGCAAACCTGAAGCTAGAGGATTGTGGTGGTGCACACACAAAAGGGGGGGAGGAAGCACAGAAAAAAAGCAAGAGCACCTACACAATCCTTGAATTACCGCACATCATCAGCATTATTGAGCGCGGGCTTATAACTGCGTGTGCAAACACATGTTACACCTCTATCCTGGCTTAGGAAACCCTAAGCTCCGCACTACCCATATAAAAACCACACATACAACAGCAGACACATATTTCCTGCACAATTTATGCTCACAGAAAAGGAATCAACATCACCACCAATGGAAGTGGCTTGAATTTGCGCCCCCAAACCGAAACAAACGAGGGAACGGAGAAGAAAAAACCAAAACCGTGGAACTTAATTGAAACACTGAAGCGCACTATGCTGGTTTATTCAGAACTGCAGCAGCGTCGCAACTCATTTTTTATACATATTTCATATGGCAATTGCGCGCGTAGGAGGAGGAAGTTTATTCCAGTAGCGCGGCGCACAAACTGCAACACATCGTCCTTGCATAGCTCCTTGCAACGTTTCCGTCGTTGTTAAGGTTGTGTGTTTGCCAGTTTTGTGTGCGAAATCTCTGCGACATTCATCCCGGCTGGCTTCGTCCTTCGAAGGGGATGACTTTTCTTTTTTTTGTCTTTTCCATACCGCGCTCGTCTTTGCATTCTGCAACAACAGATGAAAGAATTAGAGACACAGTGAGATGTATTCCATGGATAGAGGTGCCAGGATGTTATTTACACACACACACACACATATACTCGTGCAGTTAGCGTCATGCAGAAGCATCATTTGGTTTGCTCTTTTTGTGTTTATTTTTTTGTCCGCCAGTTTATGATGGGAGAACAATTTTGTAATTTACAATTATAATGTATCACAAGTTTTGATTGTTTTGTCTCGTAGTTGTGCGGTTTTTCAACGCGGCGGAGAGAGAGGATGTCGGTGTCGGTGTAGGTGTAGGTGGAGCTCTCCTTTTCGCAATTTGTTATGGTTTCTTGTGTATTATTTATTTGAAATGATAAGCATAAGATTGCCGAGAAGGTTGAGATTGAATATTTGAATAATGGCGCATTTTTTGTGCTAATGGAATGAGTTTCTGTTTCTCAGCGTTGCAAATTGTTGTAGGTGGTTTGCTGGTAGTGCATGACATGCAGTAATTGTTGGCAGTGAAGTCAGATTAATGATTATGAGGGAAAATGTTGAAGCGATTGTGAGTGTCATATGAAATGGTATTTTGTTGACTGGCACATAAGTGACAGAGACTGCAGTAGGTTGTTATCCAGTTCGTGCACCCTAAGTCGCAAATCGTCGATATTGCCATGCAAACAAGAGCAATAATTATACTGAGTTGTGGAAGAAAGATGTGCATTTTTTCCAATCATTTGAATTCTTTTCTAATCATTTGCATTCTTTTCCAATCATTTGCATTCAAATTTCCCAATCTTTTGCATTTTTTCCAACCATTTGCATTTTATTTCCAATCATTCGCATTTTATTTCCAATCATTGGCATTCTTTTCCAATCATTTGCATTCTTTTCGAACCATTTGCATTCTTTTACAACCATCTGGATTTTTTTTCTATTTTTTTTTATCTTTTCCAATCACTTTAAATCATTTATTGCAACCATTTGCAATCATTTGCATAGTTATCGAATCATTTGTAATTGATCGCAACTAAAGTCGTTACAAAAAGTCTGTTTAAAAAGCTTATTGACTCATAGGCGCCGGTCTCTGGAAATCTCTGCAATATTCATCAATATTAGCACAGTACTTAGATGCAGACGCATTCTTTTATAATTTCTAAGACTGTTTTTTTTTTCTTCTCAATCAATTGATAAAGAAAATCTTAAAAAAATGTACACTAAAAATCATTCTTAACCTTTGTATTTCTTCGTTTTTTTTTTACAGAAACCTGAACTCTACAACAAACTGGCAGCTGTTACCCATCGACGATAGTTGAGCGTAAGTACCAACCTATCACGTCTATCTTTTGCCCTTCTCCAACATCTAGATATAACTACAGACAATATCCTCAACAGACAAGTATACGTTTGCGTTAAAAGAACAACTTTTCCCTTTGTCGATATAAAAGAAATCGCCAGATACATTCCATCAGTTATTATCCTTTATGTTTTCTTTCCCTCGCTCTGGATGGAATCTCATTTTATATATCTAATACGTACTACGGTGGTGCTGCTGCACTACGTCGATATTATTATTAACTAGGATATGGTGGTAACAGAACCAGTAATGATTTTAATTAAAAAACTTTTTCTCTCTCTTTGCGTATTATTTATTCGAATTCTTTTGACAACAAAACAAATAAAAGGAACACACACCGAATAATCTCGGCTGCAATATAGGACTCCCGTTTTAGACGCAATCCACATAGCTGCACATTTAACACATATCCCAAATGTGTATGGTTTCTTTTTTTGTGTATTTACCTGTTTATATGTGTAGCCTGAAGGCGAGTTGTGAAGCCAACATCAGCCTTGCCACTAAAACAACAGTCAAATAACCAAACTATAAACAAACGTAAAGTAAGCAGAATATAGGGATGAATGTTGGATGTGCGCGCGCGGTGGCAATGGTGGTTGGAATCTAATAAAAACTTTTCTTGTCTGCAATTATGGAATATGTACACATGTAGTTACACAGGGGATTTCATACATATGCCGGACTTGTGTGGATTTGGGAGTGAACTTTTGCACGCTGCTGCTGCTGATGCTGATGTAATTAACAAGAGGCTGGGTGTAGTGCCCGTGGCGGTGCTAGCCACTTGGACTTTCTGATTGCTTTAACATAATCACCATTGAATTTGCTCAGAACTTAACATAACTTTGCCTGCAGAAAATCCGGCAGAAAATCTTTATCTGACACACATTTTTGATTAGCAGAATTAAATGTGAAGTGGCATGCACTTGGCAGGAGAAACTGAGCAGCTATCAACAAAGTAAAATTGTCTCTGCTTAGTTGAGGCATTAACCTAGAACATTAGCAGGTACACGACCCTCATATCTGTTGACGAGTCACACGCTACCACACCAATCAAGTTCCCTTATACATGGACTTGACTAACTAGCTTGACTAACTTTTTTCTAGTCAAATTGTATCCCTGCCTGGTTGAGGCATCAACCCAGAGCCGTAGCGGGTACACGACCCTAACACCTGCTTATGTCACAATACCGATAGTAGTTCCAATCGTTTTTTTGCTTTTGCAAATCCCTTTGAATAGCGATCCAATTTTCCACAAACAAAAACTCCCATTTCGGTTGTTACGACCAGTCGAACATAAAACCTAGCATTCATTCGAAACCGACAGCCCAGGAGAAGCTGTCAACAATCTCCACTTTAACAAAACGCACTATCCACGTAAAGTTCAGTTCTATTCGATACTAACCAAGCAAATTGCAATCATTTGCAGGAAATAAAAAAAAGAAATCATGTTCGCCAACGAGTAAAAGGAACTAGCTAAAAAAATAGCAGAGAAGAAAAAAAACCCCAACAACGTGGAAATACGTGTCAAAGGACCTTCGTTTCCTTCGTCTTTTATAGGTTTTTTCTTGTTTCACTCTTGTATTCTCTATTTGTTCCCTTCCAAGTCGTTAGTCCGTTAAACTTTTTTCCCCCCTTTTGGTCGTAGCCATTGAATAGAATAAATGAAAAGAAACGAGCACATGGACTGGATGCGCGATAGTGGGTAGTAGTGTGTGGCTCCATCACTTCATCATTATCGTCCGTCGAACAGTTGTATTTTTCTTTCCTCTATTCTATTTATTTTTTTTGGTCGAGCTAAGGTGCAGTGTGCAGCTTTAATTACTTGACTTTGAATGGATGCATGCATGAAACACGTCATTCGAGAGTTGTACAAATTCCCAGTGTGACTGTAAATTTGATGGTGTATCACCTTTATTTCTTTCGGAGAATTTCCAGCTACAGATGCTCTAATTAGGTTAATTGTTGCGAAAGGATTTTGTGCAGCATGAAGAGGGGTCTTACGAATGGGTATATGCATTTTTGTTAGGTGACTTGTTATTGATGGAGTCGGGCTTTGTATCATTTTTTTTTTGGATTTTTGCATTCGTAGATTTGTAACTCAAGATTAAATCGACTTGTTAAGATTTTTGGCAGAATTTTTTAAGTTTAACTGTTGAAAGTTTATTAAATATTCCAACTTGCAGTATCGGAGGCGTATGAGTAACTTTTTTCTTATTTTTTTTGCAAAAAAGGCCGGAAAAGATGGCCACGAAGAATGAGTTGTAAAAAAATGAGACTTTGTGAAGAACACAGTTTTTTTTGTGTAATGTTGGAACACTTAAAATATTTTTGCTGATTTGTAAAAAATTTTAAATACCGGTAAATAAAACATTTTAAAATTTGAATGTAAGTAAATAAATCGTATAAAAATTCCCATGAAGATCAGTCGAGTTTGGAGCAGAGTTTTGACAAAATACGCCTCCTGAAAGTGGGCGTGGCAGTATGAATCTCTGTATAAACAATAACTCTAAAGGAAATCAAAAGGGAAATTGAAATAGAACGACGCTCTTATGACAATTTTTCTTTTAGAAACACGACCTTCATGTCTATAGACGAAATAAAATTTACAAAAAATGGGCGTGGCATTGCACGAATTTTCAAAAATCTTTATATACAAATGGGTTTTATTTATTTTCAACAACAAATGCCTTTAAGATCGTTTGACAATATTTGACATTCTCTTGAAGGCTTTCTTTTTCTTGAAAAATCCTTGCCGTACCTTTTGCTTGCCATTGCAAAATTGACTTCATTATTTTTGATAATGAAAACACCAATAACCCAAACCGCCCCCCTGGTCTTATGGCACGCGACGATACGAAAGTAAAAAAATTCCAAACATGATGATATTGATATTAGAATGGATCTCTACATCTACACCCTTCTTTGCATGCACGTAAGAGAGAAAAAAAAACCAACCACCTCCAACCATATTTTTGTTTATCCAACAACGCGCAATACGTTCTCGATTTCACCTGAAAAACTCGTACAGCATAACAACCAAATTTCGGCGAAAAATTTTCCATACAAAAAAACTGAAAATAAGAAGAAGGAATTTCTGGCGTGGAATGCGAGTCTCCCTAATGTGTACCTTAAGGAAATTCCATTTATAAAATATTCAAACGTACATTTATCCTGCTTTCTGTTTTCTTCATCACTTTCTTTTTTTCCGCCATATGCGCGCATTCTTATCTTCAGCATCGTGACGCCGCCAAACACACACACACACAGATCCGCAAAATCAACTAAAAGATGCGAATCATGAGAAATGAGAAGAACGACGAACGAAATATACGCCAGCCAAGGCGACACCAATGACGATGATGACGATGATGATGGAAATGATGTGTTTGCGCGCGTTGAACGTTTATCGGTGGAAAAATTGTTAACTTTGAATGATTGACTCGAATATTATAATGCCTTTGAAGAGATAGAGGGGTGACCGTCCGCCCTCCCGTGTAGACGATAATCCCGCTTTGCACGGATTGAAGACACTCCCCCTACCAACAATATAAGGTAAACACAAGATAAACCACCGAAACAGAGCGAAAGGGGTCCATTAAATATGTTCAATCATTGCGCACGTCAAGAAAAACAACCGTCATCAACGCGTACATCACCTCTGGAATTTCATTTTTCTTGTTGTGGTTTTTGAAGGGGGTTGGGATGGTGTATGATTTGATGTGAACGCTCTTGAAGAAAGTGCGAAAGAGTTTCAGCGAATTCTACGTGTGAAGAATACCTGCCAGTCAACCCCTTTATTGCTCAAAGTCTTTTTGTTTTTATTTAAAATGCGAAAGAGAGTTTCAGCGCGGCAGGAAGTGATAGATATTAGATATATGTACTTTCGGGGAAGTTTTCCCTCTGCAGGTTCAGTGTAACTTGGTGGATAATCCTCTGGAGTATTCTGGTGTTGCAAAAGGAAGTTTGCTGCAAATGATGGGGAGTGAAATTTTTTTTTAAATCGATTTTTTTGGAATTTTTGGGAGTCTTTGATTGTAACTGGCGCAGTGGCTTAGAGTTAGCGAGGGGTCCCCGGTTCGAATCCCGAAACCAAATTACATCTTAAGGTTTTTTTTTCCACTGCGCCACCTCTCGCGAACGTCTGACAAACATCCGAGAGTACAACTGTCATGAAAGAGCTTCTCAATTAGCCGTTTGGACTCGGCGGACATTTGTAGATCCCTTCCATTCGTCCCAAAAATTTAAAACTCACACAAAACGTGTCCCACAGACCTGTCGCGCCAAAATATTTATTTATTTTAAATGCCGAATTAATTAAGGACCTTAGCGAATTCAAGTAGCGGATGTCTTTAAAGATTTTGAAGAGGGCCTTAACTATTCCAAAATCTTACCATTTGAGAGGTATAGTGAACCATCTCAGTCCAAGCGCAGGTAAAGACAGAACTCATGTGACCCAACATAAAAGGCCTCATAAAATAGTCACAACATTTATACCACATAATACATCTCATTCTATCCCCCATCCAAAAGGACAGTACAAGCGAAAAAACAGCAACAAAACTAACAAATTCAAAGAATTTCCAACTTGCAACACATCCTCGCATGTATAAATGCAGAATGCCAGAGGTACAGTCCGAGTTGAGTATGTGATGCTGTTGGCGGGGTGCAGATACATGACAGGGGTATTTAAAACATTTGTACAACTCAACTGCAATCCACCTAGTTAGCCTGTTTTGGTTCTATTCTCCCGTCTACATTCATTCCACTTGCTGCCCCGAGGACACATACTCTAAAAGTAAATAGTTACTCTCGGACCATATTAAATTACTTTGCCCAGTGAGTGAGTGTGTGTGTGTGTGTGTGTCTGTCCAATTCCACCCCATCATACACTACACTGCACCCATAGACGAGCGACCATTGTACGACTGACTATACATGGAGTGTTTTGCGTTGTGGGAGCTGTATGCTGTTCTGCAAGGACTTGGCAAGTAAAACGCCTGTATGCGTTTTGTAAGCACTCTCATTAAGTATGACCGAGCCCCTTCAACCCCAGCCAAAGTGTAGTACCCATAAAGAGCGACGAGTCTGCCCTTATGCAGATGAGGTTGGGGGGCTGATTGACTCTGCCTGCCTGCCTTCGAAATGGGTGTCAAAAGGTGGACATGTGTACACGGGGGGTTAATGTGATTTCCAGCGATAGGGTTCGAACTGAAACCGAAGGACACAGAACATTGATTCTTATAATTATGCATTTTATTTGGTCGATTTGTGCCCCCCCCCGTCTATGTCGATGCATATGTTTGCGAAATCAATTACAATGTCATTTTCCATTGATTATTTTCTTGAGATTGAAACATTAATTGCAAAGTAATTTATCGTTTGTATACACACACCGGTCAGACATAGAGGGCAGAGTAATAATCGCCTGGAGAAAAATATGACATGAACTGAACGTCATGGTAATTTAGTTTGATGGTGCTTCGGGTGGACAATATTAATTATGAATTTGCTACGCCAACAACAGAGAGAGAGAGAGAGAGAGGATTGGGAATCGTCCATTGTAGGGGGCAATTATTAAAATTTCATTAGGATGGAGAGAGAGGGTGACTTCAAAAGGGGACTATACAAAATGTTATCCCTAGGGAGTGGTGCATTTAAATTGAAATCGAATGAGTTTGTCCTGTGTATGCAGATGAACTTAAATACGGTTGAATGGGACGGTATCCCTGTTGGAGAGGAGTAGGGATTTTTTTTGTAAAATTATTTTGAAGGTTTACAGCTTGCGCCTTAAAGTAGGCTCAATATTTTGACATTTGACTAGATGGACGCTATTTTCTCTAAACTTATGACAAAAAAGGTTCTTAAATAAGCACTTGCCCAAATACCCTCTCAACTTGTGCACTGTACGACAGAAGAGAGCTACCCTTGCATCCGTCATCCGTCCCTTTTTAGTTTTGAAAACTTTTGCATCAGTTGGGGGTGAAAAGTTTTTCGCAAAAAATTTCCAACAGCCGTTGCCCTGATCAAGTGCTGATAACTCCAAACCACAGCGTACACACAAAAAGAGGAGCCTTTTGGCCCGCACAAACCAAAACTATCTCAATCTCAACTCAACCCCACCTGAACAAGAGCGACCAACAAATTTCCAACCTTATCAGGAATCACCAAAGCAATAGGCAACCAACTGCAGGACACATCACATGAATCCGCCACCCAAAAAAAAAAGAAAAAGGATTTCCAAACACAAACTCAAGACTTTCCGAAAACTTTTATGTAGATATGCTTCCGTCCATTTGAATTCGTACATTCAATTAGGTACATCACCACCGGGCTGCTAAAGGCATACCCGCATTATAAAATGGAGAAAGAAAAAAAACTAAAAATATAAAAAAACTTTTATCTCCTTCGCCTGTGTGTCGTTGAAAAGTGAATTTTCGATTGATAGAGACCAAACGGATGTGGATCTAAAGGAAACTTCTTAAAATTTCCCATCACATACCAACCCCAAGCATCTCAATGAGCTTAATTTCATTTGTTTTCAATCCAGTTTCATTGGTGTTTTTAGAGCGAAAGAATGAATGTGTGTCGAAAGTGTAGATAAATCTATCTCTGGGTGGAGGAAAAAAACAATTTCTGGGCGATCAAAGCAAGTTTAACAGCCGATGGTGGTATGGCAGAGCTAGGGACATGACTTTGATTTGAGCCTGTATTTTTTTGTTTGTTTTCGTTTGTTCTCTCTATAGAATGCGGGCGAGTGTCAGATGTGGGCTGACAAAAAGATTAAACGTACGAATAATGTAGTGAGTACTATTGGGCAGAGGGACTGCTGTAATAGGCATTTGATAAATATCAATTGTGAAGAAAGGGATGATTGTTTTGCATGAACAGAAATGAGGAATTGGGGATAGTTGTTTGCAAAGAGAGATAATTTTAATCTGTCTTTAGTTGTGTGTCTATGACAATGAATATTGAAAATGTCCAATTGACAGGCGGTATAAGTTTTTTTGGGAAGAACATATACCTAACTACCAGTGGCGTGGCGTGAACATTTTAAAATGGGAAGTCGAGGGAAAATTATTAGCATTAATAAAAAAACCTCACATCTGTGTACATTGTACATTTGCTTTCCACATCAACTAAGTAAAATTATCCGCAAAAATGATAAAAGAAGAAGTAGAAGAAATTCGAATTAGTCGAAGAAAAGCGCGTTATTTTTCACATACCAAAGTGGGTGTCGAACAAAGAGGTGTCAAGCGCAGTGCTCTAATAAGAAAAAAATACAGATACAAGCAAATATATATATTTTTGACGCGACAGCTCTGTGGGACCCAAGGCGTAGCTTCTCACAACCATTCGTTTTGTGTGAGTTTTCAATTTTTGGGACGAATGGAAGGGATCTAAAATTTTACGCCGAGTCCAAACGGCTAATTGAGAAGCTCTTTCATGACAGTTTTACTCTCGGATGTTTGTCAGACGTTCGCGAGAGGTAGCGCAGTGGAAAAAAACCTTAAGATTAAATGTGGTTCTTTCGGGACTCGAACCGGGGACCCCTCGCTTAGTAGTCCAACACACTAACTCTAAGCCACTGCGCCACAAATTTTCTCGTAAAATCAATAAAAGGAAATATTCTCGTAAAATCAACTATCCAGCGAGAGTTTTAATAACCCGGCATATTTGGGGTTACCTTCGCTGTTCGCTGTGATGAATGAAAATCTATACACACACAATATTTTGTGAATATTGAATTCATTTGATAGGGTTTCATGCATAGCTGGATTCGAATTTTGGTAGATAGTGTTGATGGTGGAATTTTAAAAAGGGAAATCGGTAGGAATCGGGTTGTATGGACGATACGCCACTGCTAATTAATGGTGCAAATTTAAAAAGAGAAGTCGGTAGGAATCGGGTTATATGGACGCCACGCCACTGTTAACTAATTGTTGATGGTGAAAATTCAAAAAGGGAAGTCGGTTGGAATCGGGTTATATGGACACGACGCCACTGCTTACTACACTTCTTTTGAACTTGCTGTGGGAATTATTGTCTACCCATAATTACGTTGGTTAGTCAATCAGTCATATTAGTTTTGAATTGGGAACTCCCATTGTCTGCGCCAATTTTCTACTGTTGTATAATTTTTTAACGACATTTCATTGTGAGTTGCCCGTTCTTCAAATGATATTTTAGGGGGCTAGTTTTTTTTTTTTAGAAAACCTTTACAAAAATATAGGACAGATGGAAAATAATATTTATTCGAAGTCATTGTAATTGAAAAATGTTGCTTTAAAATTTCTGTGATTAAAACTATATTTTCCAAGTATGTAGTCGAAAACGATTTTAAACAATTTTCGCTTATTTCTGGGCAATTTTCTTACAGTCACAGTATTTATGTTTTGGAAGTCGGTTTTTTGGAGGCAATTTCAGTCCTTGCACCCAAATAAAGTTTAAAAGATCAAACTCTGACGTTTCTGCAAGCTCATTCAACGATCTACTAGGACTCGTCCAGAAGTCCGCAATCATGAGCGAGCTTTAATTGGACGTCAACCGAATTTTGAACTAAGTGCACGTAAAGTTGTACCAACTCAAATGAAAATTCAATAATCAAATTAAATAAATATCAAAATCAGTGACTAAATGCCCCTCCTACATAGTTCAAGAAAATACAGCAACCCGTCCCCTATTTAACTTCCATTTACTTCCTTTTGCACTGGCAAAACCGACGTCCAAAACAAACCATTCCCCCTCATCCGAACAACAAGCTCACTCAAAACTCTAACCCATCAATCATTTAGATTCTGAAAAAAAGAAACCACGACACGACAACCCATAAATTCTATCCGTGACATTTATCGTATCAGTCCTCCTTTTTTTTCGAGTGCAATTATTTCTGCTATCTATGATTTAATTTCCAAGGTCGCATATACAAATCCCTCTATAGCTACCGAATACCGCCAGAAATATCTGCGTACCCCCAAATGATAACATCAGTTTTGAATTTTATTTGGTTTTGATAAATATGAAAAGAAAAAAAATTATTAAATTTTACTGTCAGAGTTGAATAAGTGCTGTTGGTATACCGTATGACAGTTGAATGCATCCCACAGAAAATAAATAAAAAAAAAACAACGCAACGCAAATATTTTAGAGGAGGCAATTAAAATGTTTGCACCTACGGTGGTAGTAGTTGGGTGTAATTTGTATTTTTTTTTCGGGTTTTTGGATGCATGCTATCAAAATGGGAATTGCAGGCACTTTGCCAGAGAAATGTCCATTCCAAGTTGAACTCTTGTAGTTCGGCTGTGTGTGTTTATATTGGGGGGACAAAAGCAAAGTGTAGGGCAACATTTTTGGCAACCTACTCACAATGACACAAGTAATTTTTGGAATTTTAGTTTAATTTTGCAAATTGGACTTGATGGTATCTGTTGGGTTAAATGGTTGTTTGGAATAGGATTGTTAAGGTGGTCAGATCTGGCAGTAATATTGTGGTGGGAATTCGAAATGAGAGTTATTTCTGGTTGTGCCAAAAGGTTAACTAGAATGCAGTCGAGTAATTGGGCATGCAAATGGGGGGTTTCCCTTGGACCGCACTTCAAACCAGCCATTAACATGGACGGGCTATTTTGATGCATTTTTTTCTTGGTAGCTTTAAGAAATTTAATTTGTTTTTAAATCAAGCAAAGCTAAGACGATCTTTAAACTACGTTTTTTAGCATTGAAGAGGAAAGAAACATGTTGTTAACTCCTTGCAAGAACGCCATAGCGACAGGACTTAGGCTCATACACATAACTAACCTACAGAAAGACTATTCCTATTTTTAGGGCTATTACGTTCAAGCTTTATCAAGATTTTTGGCTGTCTAGCAAGCAAGATGTCTTGCCGATGTAGGGTTTTAGAGAAGAGCTTTTTAATAACGCATGCGAACAAGACTACAACTTCCAGCACATTAAGCGCACAACTAGCATTTACCTGCAAATATTTGAGGGTGCTGATAAAGTTTCTTATGTTCTCAAAGGTCCTCAAGCCGACCACCTAGTTTATCAAATTTTGTACACATTTTTCGAGGTCTTAAACCTTTTATTGTGAAGCACAGATCGATTTGAAAATAATCGCTGCATACTTTTAGTATATTATGTAAATATTTGGCGTTTGTGCTTTGCAGCAGCATTCTAATTCACACATACTTTGGCGGGAAGACTTACATTCCCATTGAAATCAAAAAAATGTATTAACAAGTAAAGTTTCTTCCTTGCAAGGGATTTTTTGTAAATTAAAATATTTCTGTTGGCAGTGTAGGTAGTTTCCGCATCCACTCGTTATTGACTCAAGGAAATGCCCAAACAAATATGCACGGCCACTTTTTAAGTGCTCTTCGAATAATGTAAATAGTAATCGCTTTTCCGCATCTATATACAATAAATATGCATCATAAAAAGCAAATCGAAAGCACTCACAAAATACGACAGAAAAAAACGTTCATATTTACAAAATGGCCTATCTCGCTCTGTACCACAATTCCCAGTGAAATGATTTTTTATTTTAAATATTTATGAGCAAGTAAAAAAATATAGATATAAAAAAAGAGATCATAAAACGTTTGTTACCTTCAATCCGTCCAATCCTTCGAACTCTGTCACTGCGTCAGCGTCCACATATCAGCCAGGCACACACAGATGTCAAATAGACATTTCTCGCTTCTTTTTTTGCTTGTTTGTCCATGCACGTAATATATTTTGCAGCAGAGAAACAATCAGTAGAAAAAATATTACCGCCATGCAATGTCACGTGTAATTAAGATTTTCCAGATTTTTTTATGTTTTTGTTTCGTAACGCGCGCGTCCGCCCGACCCCAGGCACTACTGTCGCTCACACATAACAAATGTCCTGCACAATATCACCACTTACAACCACTCGCATTTCCACATCGATTTATGCCATCATTGTTGTCCTCTCTCATCATCCAAGTGGAATAATAGCAACCGCCAGGATATATATACAATTTGTTATAATACGCGACCTCTCATTTCCGTTATATATACATAATATGTATATACATTTTTCTGTTTTATAATTATCTGTGACACATGTTGAAAAACAAATATTTAAACGTTTTTTTTCCACGTCCTATGCCATGCACATCACATTCAAAGCCATTGTTATACATATATCCTTCGGCACAGGACACAGGGAACAACGAACCAACCGCCCATTGTTTAAGCACACAGCGCAAAAAAAAAAAAAAAACATAAAAAGATAACACAAACACGCACAATGGGCAGACAGAATGAATCAGAGAAAATAAAAGTAACATAAAACACCGCGACTACGACTACACTTTTGATGTCATCTATGGATGTCCTTTTCGGGAGTATTCACGGCATTTCAATGAGCGCAACAAAATTTACGTACGATCACAGCTTTGCTGGGGGGGGATTGTGAGCGCTTTTCTTGCATTGCGATGTCATTCCGATGCTTATCGGAGGGCAACTGAAAAAGCCGCAAAAATATTCCGCATGGTGCCAGTCTGAGTGAAAGGATTTACTCCTTTCGAGGGAAAAATTCACCTCGACTTGGTTTGAATGGTGGCCACAGAGATAGATATTTAATGTCATGCGCAGGGATAGGTGTCTGAAAATGATACAATTTCGAGAGGGCGATTTATTTTAACACTTCTCTTAAAGTTTCTATTTAACTCGGCAGTTGTCTGTTTGGAGTGGACTCCGGATATTAGTTACAACATTATGTGGTGTTGAAACGCGTAATCATTTGCCCAGTTCAGTCAATGACCTTTTGTGTCGCCTACCCTTATTGCATTCATGACATGGCAGACTTTTTCGACTCCGTCTCTTTTATTTTGTTTAATATTAATTTTCTTACCTTAACAAGGATTTGATTGAATATTCTTTTGGATTGTCTAGGCCGGGGAAATTTTCGCAGTAGAAAAAACGATGGCAATTTGCTTTGTTGCTCAATTAACTTACGTCAGAAAGAAGGAATTTTGAGCCATCAGTCCATTAGCAGATTCGTTGTCATGTCAATGACCTATGAGACAATCGAATTTGGAAACCACAAACGGTAGACGAACAGCCTGTCAGTTCTCCCAATTATGTACAAATGTGACTCACTTTGGCAAAAGTATCATAACTTCATTACTTTGTATACCACAAGGGAGTCATTTGTGGGCTCTATGATGGCTGTATTAATTGAGACTCACCTATCCAAATTTTATTGCTTGGTGTGGCCGATAAAAACACCACAAAACCAACAAAATGTGATAGTAATGCTCCAGGGATGAAATAGTCTACGTCTTTGGAATGAGATGATGCCAATGACGAAATTTTCAACTATTTCTTTTGGCAGTTAATAAATATCCACGTGACTTTGTATCGTCAGGAGACTTTTAAATGAATAATTTCTGAATAACAATGACAAAAGGGGATCAGGAAAACAGGAGCGTAACGAAAAGTGAAACGCGATTGAACCCTTTATGTAATGCAAGTCAGCAGTTGATTGATTTTCCTCTGTTTAAAAACGCAAGTATTTTTTTTTTTGCTCGGGGAAGCGTTGGTGGAGCGATTCCAAAGCGTTTCATTTTTCGTTATGCCCTATTTTTTTTTTGGACGATTCACTGTTGTTTTTATGGAATCCGCTCAAACAAACTAGTAAAACTTTGTAAAATCCAAACTCACTCAATAACCTGTTGGCCACGGAACTCTCGAGTCTTTTTTCCTTCAGAAAAGCTCCTCTGCTTTTCTTTAGAAAGCAAATTTTCTCTTTTCGCTGCAAAGTCGCCGCTCTTCACTCCAAACGATAACAACAAATTGCTCCACTCAAGAGGACTCGCATCTCACTCACTCTCTCTCTCCCTCTACTCACCATTCTCTTATCAAAAACGAACTCAACCGAATTTCACAAAGACATCCCTATCACCCACGAAAAAAAAGAACCTCCAATCCCCCACCATCTGCAAGAGCCAAGAGAGAGAGTACCGAAATTCCCCACAGGACATTAATGTATCTATATCCATGATTTTCGTCTCGGTGTATATCCCCATTTTTGTACTCGTATTATTTTTTCTCACCAAAAGGTATGCTATCCGCTCAGCTTTTTGGGACAAGTTAGTACATTTTCGGGATTTGCCAGGATGTAAAGGACTAAAGAAAATGGCACGGACTTTTTTTTTATCGCCTTACACACTCTGATGTATTTTTTATTACACAACTGCATTGCGATACGCGATAATAATATTTCAACGAGACTGATGACGACGACGACGACGACGACGACGACGGTTTGACACGATGGTGTTGTATGTTATATATCGAAAGTGTGTATATCCTTGTTATAAGCCGTTCCGATCCGTGTATTGCAGTTGTAATTGAAAGTAAACGTCCGGGACTCGGGTCTTCCTGTTTGTTGTTTTTTTTTTTTAGATTTTATTTTTCGAGTTTTTAACATGTTTTACGGTCTTCCTGCGAATTTACTCTTTGACAGGATTAAATCGAATCGAAAATCATTGCTCCTGCTGATGTCTCCAACCGGTCACGGGTTTTTATTTTTACATCGCTTTTTCATGGATTACTACTTCCGTTCGGTCTGTTGGCATCTGTCATCACTCGCCTGGATATATCAGTGTTAAAAAATAAAATAAAAATAAAAATAAAATAAGTGCACAAATTAAAAAAATATATATAATGGTAAAAAATTAAATCTTTGAAAAAAAGTGCAGTGGAATTTTTGTCCATGCAGCGAAAACTTCAATGGAGCATTGCGTCCTACCGCAACTACCGGAATATAATAAAAATAATTCATCGAAACAGAATCAATTGGTATTCGGTTTTTTGTGGGAACGTCGTTTTTACATATTTGCAAGAAATAAGGATTTTCTGACCGTGTGGGAAGCTATTTTATTACATTTTTCGTTGACGGATAGATCTTCAAAGCCGCTTTCGGATTTTTTTTTTATATTTTTCTTCTCTTCGCTACAATTCGATTCATCGGGTATTATATGATTTTGTTTGCTGTAATAGGTCATGCACAGGGGAGCTGTTATACTAAAAAAAAAAGGATATTACATATTTGTTTTGTGGTCGGGGATTTCTCATATATTTTTGATGTTTTCCCAAGAGGATTTGTGTGGTATTTGTGAAGCTTAACACATTTTTCTGCGGCTATAGGCATTTTATTCTTCTCTCACTTTGAATAGAAATTTCCTGCACGTGTTTATGACGAGTTTGTTCTTAATATCCGTAAATAATCTTGATCGGATTTTAGTTGGAGTTTTTTTCTATCACAATAAGCTGTTAATTTTCTTAACATGTATTGTTAAATTGTCAGAGTTGCTAATGACTGTTTGCACAGTTTCAACAAGATATTATATATGAAGGCAATGACACGCAACTAAAAAAAAACAGAGGAAAAAAAGAACCAACGAGCCATAATTATATAGTAAAAGACAAACAAGTGCAATTAACATACTTCTTAACACACGTACGGTACTAGGCTTAATATACGTACAGAGTATAACATTACTAGCACCCCCGTGGTTATTAGAGAAATTAAGCCAAGTCCTCAACAGTTTTATGGAAATTAAGTGTAAAATCGTGTAAATCAGTGGCTCATGCTAATCTTACAGGGGAATCATAGAGCAGCGCGGTGTTGACCTTAAAAATCGGGCGGATGATGTATTGACGAATTGTGTGATTAGGATATGTGATGCATTTAAAGCTTATGTCGGATTCTTTCGCGCTGTTTGTTTTCATGATTTATCTGTTCTTCGCCTTGGTAAGTCGATTGGACGATTTTGAGAATGTCTTTATGGAAATGCCAACCTTGGCAACAAATGTGGAGCAAGTTCTAAAAACTGTTCAATTTATTTGCAAAATTAACCGAGAGTAGTTAAGTGAGGTGCTTTGCCGGACAATAATGCAAATTTGTGCTGGTCAAATTAAGAAACTCTGTTTATATCGATAATTTGAGGGATTTTGAAAAATACGGACTTATTTTGTGTTCGCATTTTTAAGAGGACTTTCTGCCAGCTTATTGAAAACTGTGAAGATCCCAGAGGTTGCATAGATATTTTTTCGATATTTCTTCATATGTTAAACTGATGCCAAAAAAGCTTTAAAGTTAGTAGAAAAATGTTCCACATACGCCCTCGATATTATGACAAATGATTTTTTTATTGAAAGTGCTGCAAAATTGTTAAAACAAATATTTCTACGTTATTTTTAGACATTTAAAAAATAGTTAAAACACCAACTGAACGCTTAAAATATATGTTTGTGTATTAAATCCATCCAACGAATAAGCGAACTTTTTTTAAAGGGGGCAGTGTTTTTTTTTGCTTTTACATTTCGAACTTTATATATAGGTATTCAAAATTTCTTGAACGTTAAAGTAACTATGTAGATATTTACCACAAACAAGAAAATATATTCGTAAACGTTCCACATACGCCACCGATATTTAAAAAAAAATTGTTTCCTCCAATTGAAATAAAATAGTGAAAAAAATGTTCCACATACGCCTCCGATTTTTTTTTTCTAAAAATTGATTACTAGAGGAGCTGTTTTTATAAACTTGTGGAAAATACTTTGCAGAAGGAGTTTATTCGTTTTATGGAATTTTTGTTAGTATCGCTCGAACCGCCGTTTCTGTAAATTATTCGTCCTTTTTGGTTGTTTTCTTCTACAATGAACTTAACATTTTTTACAAATATAAAAATCGTCATACAGCCAGCCGGAATTTAGTAATTAACTGGGCAAACCTGTTCTAGTTGTACATCAAATCAATCCTTTTCCAGCAGCCTAAATTCGCGATCTAATTTGCTTTAATTTGGCTCATTCTCATTACCATTGGTAAGGGTTTAAACAAAGACCGACCTCTTAGCTTTGTCACCAAGGTCGGTCTTCCCGAATGGAAGGAGCTTCCTCATTGTTATGTCATGCCGCTCAATCGTAGGCCAAATCAATATTTCAATTAATAGTGAAAGTGTTTGTCAAGACGATCCATGCTACAACTCAATTACAGCAGCAGCATGGACACATTGTAAATGGTGTGTTTAATGTTTTCATGTCACGGTCCAACTTAATACCAATCGATCAATGGATAACTATTGGACTCGCAGATAATCACTTGGATATTTTTCGATTTATGAATCCAACATTATCGATTCATCCCGTGGGGCGTGTCGGTAATCCGCATTTTGATAGACTTCTTTTGAAAAAAAACTTCCGTTTCTCGCTTTTCATATATAGAATTTTATAATTTTTTTTTGTAGTAAAATCCTATATCCCATGACATTTAATTAAGTAAATCTCGATTTCAAATTTGTCTAATAAAAGAGAGACGCCGCGTATTTCCCCGCATCCATTCAGCTAAGTGCGTTTTTTTTTTCTTCTGATTTTAGTCCTCCCACTTCATTCAAAGTGTACTTACATAATAGGTATAGGATGCACACAACTTCTAGTCAACCCAGGTGCTGCTGCTGTAAGGAAGATACGATGGCATCGATTTTTTTTCTTCTCCCCATCTTTCTTCTCTCTGCGTCTTTGATGAAATTTACCTGCAACATTTGTTGGTTTTTTTTTTGTGTCGATTTTTTTACGACTCCTTTAAGCCCTTCACCGAACATTTTGGATTATGCAAATAGTGTGGAGAAGATGTGCAGTGGTGGAATGCTGCAGCCGAACCTACGTAGTTTGTGAATCTGAAATAGATACCTGCCGGAGGACAAAAATGCACTGAAGGAGAAATGCGTAGAGTTTTCTTTCGTTAAGTTTCTTCAGCGAGATAGTGGTTGCGGTGTGTATGAGGAATATATTTTGGGGGTAGTAAACAAGAAAGTTTAGCCTACCCCGGGAGAATGTGTTGCCGTGCATTTGAAAGGAACATTCAAGCGTAAGTGAATTTTTCTTACTCACATAGCCGCCTTTAAAATTGGCCTGGTTGTATAGACTTGGGTCGAAAACTTTAGATTTTCCCCAGAGAGAAGACGAATTTTCGGCTCTTGTTGTGTTATGCTTCGCGGTTTAAGTTTTACTTGCAATGGTGGGGGAAAACTGCAAGTTTAAAAGACTCTAAAGAGATCAGGACTTGCTTTTTGTTAGACGTGTTATTAGTACGCCTTACACAAATACATGAAGTGTGGGTATTTCCATTTGTAGTTTCGGTCCAACAGAGAAAACGACACACAGTGTTTGTGTGTATGGTCTTTCGATGCGTGACTCAAAGCGGACACTCTGGGGTCTTAGCTTACCTTCTGAGTGCAGGAAAATAATGTTTTATAGGTGAAATGTATTAAGGACGAATTTACAAAAATCTGTTTAGAAGTAAGGCTACCTCACTATTATCCATCAGGAAGGGTTAAAAAAATCCACTCAGCTGATAAGGATCATCCATTTCCCTCTCAATAGTTTTTAAATTTCCTACAATCTAGATATGATGGGCCAAAGAAAGGCCCAAAATATGCGATAAGAATCTTTTTCATTGTATCCCCGGCTATACCACGTCTCTATTCCAATATCCAGAGGGCTATCGATAATGGCGCACTGAATACATCCGAAACCAAATGGAAAGGATTTGGTTAACCCTATTCCCCCGCGTTACTATTCCAAGAAAGAGTTTATTTTCGTTCCTTAATGCAACGCCAAAAAAAGAAAAGAAAAAGAAACGAATTTTCCCCACCATAACATCCTTATCCGAAACTCAATGAGTGAAAACGAAGTAATAGCGAAGCGAAATCCCCAAAACAGGACCATTTTCTATTTTCACAATTGAAAAATCCAATTGATTGACAAATATCTACGAAGAGTTCTACTAAAAGTAGTAGTAGTTCGACAGTTACCTCGTCCTTTTCTTCAGTTTCTTCGATTTTCTTTTTATTATTTTATTTGATCCTTGCCGAACGATCTGTGAGAAACTGACGAATGTGGTTTATATTCTGTTATAGGGAAGAGTCCTTTGGGAATACTCTGCTTACTTAGATTTTCTTTATACCTTTTGTCGTGCACATATATGGAAGTTTATTTGTAGTGGGGAGTGAGTAGAGTACCTTTCGAAGGACATGCAGTGAGAAAAGCAATTTCTACCTTAAAGAATTGTTTCTCATTGTTGGGGGTTTTATTTGTGTGTTCCGATTGTCCTTCGCAGCAACTTGGGAGAGAGTGAATTTCGTCTTGAATGGTGTTTGTTAGGTTTATGGTTAGTTAGAAAGTAAAGTGCCCAAATGTTTTACCCATTCATGGCAATTGTGTGTGAGTTTTGTGTGTGTTTTGGGGCAGGGCGTGTGCAGATTGTGGGTGTAAAATTGAAAGAAGGTTGAAAGTGATTTTCGGGTGAAATTGAGTGAACCCTTTTGATTGGAGCTGATGCTTTCATTGTGTTCCAACGTACTTTGTTATATTTTTCTTTAAAGATGTTGACACTTTTTGAATTTAAATGAGTAAGGGATTGACTTTCATTTGAAGTGCTCTCCAGTGTGTTTAAGAATTGGTTTCTATGTTAAATTCAATGAAATTTACCACATAAATCAGATAATTCACTAATTTGCAAGCGATAACCAAAGTTTCAAACCCTTACAATATCTGCGGTATTAAATCTAAAAGAACCATCGTTCAAGTCCCCCGTTTCTTTAACAAACTGTTTGCAATTATAATTTCCAAATGGAATGAAAAGAAAAAGGGCTGGCAAAAGATCGATTGCAATTAATTTGATTGCATTTTCGTTATCGATGTTGTAGAATGTGCAAGCTCGTCGTCTCGCAGTTCTCATTATGATGAAAAACGTCCTATTCGTTCTCCTTCGCTGCATTCTTTTCTCAATTATTTTAATGTTCTCTTCCCAATGGATATCATTTAGGGTTGACGGAGGAAACTTTAGAAACTTTAACCACCATTTGCTGTTGCTGCACTAGTGGTTTGTAAAAAAAGGATATACATATATATAATTTTCATGAGTTGTAGATGCACCTACATATTTCGAATGAATGTATATAGCAGTTTAACCAAACTTTATAATCTTTCCGGGAATTCTTACTGTATATA
Organism: Cheilosia pagana; assembly: GCA_936431705.1. NCBI lineage: Eukaryota > Metazoa > Arthropoda > Insecta > Diptera > Syrphidae > Cheilosia > Cheilosia pagana. The sequence continues at coordinate 4,047,673 of OW386169.1, forward strand.
AACATTCTGTTTGGTTGGTCGGTATGTCAGTCTGGTTGTCAGTTCCCAAGCAAACTTGTAATGCAGATAAATTAATAAAATATACAATTGGGAAACACATAGGAATACGAGTACTAGACTGTAATATTTGGTCCAAACATTTGAGATGTATGTGGCAGAAGCAGAGAATGCTCGTTGCGGCCATTTTTGCGAATATTATGTTGAGCAGTTGAAATTCGGTTCAATTAAGAGGATGGGCACTTGTATTTCAAATTGAATTTATTTCCTGAGGAATTGCAAAGCAATGAGATGGAGTCTGACTATGCAGTTGAGTACTACCCGTTGGGCATGGAATGAAATGGTTAACCTTGTTTAAAAGTGAAGGGATTTTGGAAATTCTAAGTTCAACACAAATTTGTGTTACTTTGTGGAATTGCTACTAACCCAGTTTTGATATGTACTGTTGAATGCAGATGATGGTTAAAAAAGAGGTAGGTTTCCTTTACCTTTTGGCATGAAATCATCAAGAGAACTAGTCTTAAGTTTTCGTTTAAGCGATACATATTTGTAGCACCCGGCCCTGGGCATCTAAGATGCAGTTTCCTGGCTCATATCGTTAAAATAAATTCACCGATCATAGATATCCCTTCGACCAGATGACAGACTTTACTTTGACAAACACTCTTGCTAATTGTGATGTCGTCATGTAGTGCCCCCTACTTAAAGACATGAAAGCACTTTGCGTCCAACTGACAGACAATACCGATTGTTTACAGAGATTTCAAAATATGTACCATATATCCGGTTATGCTTGCTTACTACTCCATTATGCATTGAAGCAGGTTTCGAGTGGCGTTCTATTGAACCACTTAAACGCCATCAATCAAACACTGCACAGACAGACAGACGGTTTTGTTGCGGAAGCACTTTCAGCTATATGTCTCTGCTGTATGACACTTGACGTCGATTTATTCAATTGTCATTAATAAAAGAAAGACAGGATTTTATTGACACTTGTATTGCATGGACGTGATGTCTTCCAATGTTTTATGCTTTTAAGATGCATTTGCAGTGGAGTTGTGTTTATTTGGGACACATTGTTTTTTAATCTGTATTTTTATTTTACTATGGATTATTTTAAGACCTTTTTGAAAATCTACTTGGCACAACTGGTGAGCCCAGCTTCTTGCAACTATTTGTTGATGTGAGTTGTTAAATTTGAAAGGAATGGAAGTGAACTACAATTTTATGCTGAATGCGAACGGACTACTAGTCTATGAACTGTGAGTTTGGGATTCGGAAACCGGCTTCTGTCTTTAAGACTTATTTTTCTACAAACAAATGACGAACATGGGTCCAATTATCCCATTCGTAAGCGCGCAATACTTATAATGGAGTTCTGTAAATATTACAGACGACACTAAGCGTACTCTGCTGGGATTTTGCTGTAAATCAGTAGTATCCGGCTCGAAGGACCATTTTTGTAAAGAATTCTTTTCTCGAAATCTATGATCAATGATGGCAGAAATGATCTAAAAACAGCCTTCAAACTATGCATTGGTGGACTGAAAATATGCTTCACTTTTGTAGGAATAATTTAACAAAAGTTGTTGGAAAATTTAAGACGAGTAAGTAAAAATGCGAGACAACCACGCACATTAGACAAATTATGTTCTTTGTGTTTCAAACCATTTTGGTAGTAACTTTACTCTATGTATTTTCATCTTTCTTTCTTTTTTTGCGATGGAAATCTCTCAAATGAAACCAAGGGTCCGACGTCCATTGATAGTGCCGGATTCCTATCGGCTAAAACCACCTCCCTTCCCGAACAGACCGATTAGTCTCCCCCGCGGAACCGCCGTAAGGCATAACTTCGCGGGGGTCGGTATAAAGACTTGTTGCTCAATTGTTGGAACTATTACCTTTCCGTTGGCGTTCTAAGCGTCTAAGATCGCTAAGTATGCTCACCGCCAGTTCCAGTTTTCGTCATTCTCAAGCATATAGTTTACGATGTTATCGGGAGTGGGCCGTTCACCGATTAGGTCCCGTAGGAAGATCCTCGAGGTTTCGTACCGTTGGCAATGAAAAAAATACGTGTTCAGCGTTTTCAGAAACATTTTCGCAATGCGATATTCTCCGTAACTGCCATGACCCAAGAACTGAGTGAGCTAGAAGTTTGTTTCACCATGTTTCCGTTTAATCCATACGTCGATCACTGGTATAAGCCTATGTGTCCATCTTCCCTTTAGATATTCATTCCATTGTATTTTTTATATCATAAAGTTAACCGGTATCCGGCTCGAAGGACCATTTTTTGTAAAATCTATTCTTTCTTCAGTTGATCATCGCTTCGCAAAGATGCTAGATGTAGCTTAGAATCCTTATTATTGAGCATTCTTCTTCAGAATTCTTATATAAAGAAGGATTAATTTTGTCTGATAGTATAGTTTGATTTATAAAACTATTGCTTGAAGAGAACTGGACTCAAATCCCTTCCAAGTACTGTCAAAAGTAACAACAGAAAAAAAAAATCGAACCACCGATCTATTTATAACAAATCTCCCATCCATCAATAATTTCAATTTAAAGCATCGACACCTCGTACAACATCCAATTAGCGTTTTGTTGAATCTAATTAACTTCAAAAGTCCTTCCGAAACTGAATTTATTACGAGAAATAAAATCCATTTGCCACCTCTCACACAAAATATCAACCTTTGCCATAAAAGCAATATATATATTTTCTGTTTGTACTAGGTATCCTTTCGAATATCTTTCATCATCATCCCACCCTGTTTTTATCAAGAGCGAATACAGAGAAAAAAAATACAATTGATTTCCATCATTCAACGTTTGAAATCAAATCTGTACCCTATAGCCCGCTTTGATATGGACATAGATGACACAGCTACGGGTAACAAAAAAATATGAAATACCTGAAATAATATCATTTTCCCACCATCTAGATTTAAGGACAAAAAAAATCGAAAAAAAACTGGGAAAACAATTTTTCCACTGGATATCAAATCAATCTCTTGTCCACTCGCATTGCATTCTCTCGCCCATTTGGCTATTGTACAGTTCAAAATAATTGAATTTTCTGCTTTTCAAATGCTCCCCAAGAAGAAAATAATAGTAAAAAAATAGGGAAAACTCAATCCGCCATGAATGGCGTGTATCCTTCATCCTGGGACACCGAGATCAGTGCTGGTTGCTGTTGCAACCATTGATTGAAGAGTAGTTACTGCTGTTCGTAGTGTTGTTTACGTTAAGAAACAAACATTTTGCGTTGCAAATGCTACTTCAGAAGTTCTCTCCTGCCCACTCTGTGTGAGTATTTGATTTGAGTTCAAATCGCCTTGTTGAAGCACCGAAGCTGGACACCATCGGTAACGCCTTTGTTGGTGTATGATGGAAGTTTCAAGAGCGATGCCATGGCAGGCCATTATGATGGGTACTTATTGTGAAGTTTTTTCTTGTTTTTTGTATTTGTTTCCTGCACAGTAAACCGAAAAACACTTTGACACGTTAGCGCGCGCGTGAAAAATAGAAAAATAGACGAGAGAGGACTCACACAGAGTTTCATATTTATCCAACAAAGTTACCGTGTGTAACTAAGTGCGGATGCGGATGCAGCACTGACAGCCGGGCGGGCAAAGACAAAGTACGACGAGTGCCTCTCGTGTATCTATTGTTTTGTCGTGTTAAGTGCAGGGATTAGATGGATACTTGAGCAGGAATACAGAGAGAGAGCGAGTGAGACACAGGCATCGGGTACAGCTGGAGGATTTTAATTTCAACAAAAGTGTCACACGAATGCGTTTAATGGGTGGAAAAGCTGTTGAACGAGAGGTAAAATGAGAAAAAGACGAACACCCGATACCGGCGAAATAGTAGCAAAAAGCAATTAGAGAAAATATTGCATTTTTGCCTTCACTCGCAAACAATGAGGGGTGAAAATCTTGAGCAGGAGAATATGACAGATTTCGTTTGCAGGAGGTTGAAATTTTAGTTCACGGGAAGTGCGGCTATTTTTTGTCTTCTTTTTTACAAATCGTTAATTAAAAGTGGAAAAAACTTGGGGGTAAGGTTTGCTTATTCGATGTTTATCCTTTTTTGATTGATGAGTGGTAAACTGCCACGGGGGTTAGATTTGTTTGAGCATTTTTTTTAAGGGGAATCGTTGATGGCCTTCACTTTTTTTCACGTAACGATTTTTCAAGTTTAAAAAACACGAAGTAAAAGCAACTTTGTTTGAATATGGTTTTTTTTTCGGAGGACCTCTAATTTAAGAAACAGCGTTGGTATTTGCGAATGATCTTTGAACTATGCTTCTTAAAATCGCACGTCTAAAACAATTTAATCTGACAAAAGTCTGAAACGTCTTGAAATGTAGGTCTGTCAATTATTTATTAAAGTTTCAAATACTGTTGTTAACACCAAAGGATGTAACTTTTCGTTGCATACTTTTAGTTGATGTGCCTTTGTTTCTCTATAGAAAATTTCCACCTAAAGTAGGCAATTTCAACGGACTCCACGATTGAGTTGACGCCTTTTTTCCTAGTCACCTTCTTTTCTTTTTAAACCTACCCACAAAAATACGATACCAAGTTGACAAACTTTACCAAAAATTAATATATATAGTCCACTTCTTTCTTCTAGAAAAAAAATACAACAGTTCTAGCAAAATCCTAGTGAAATGTAAAAAATAAATCTCTAGAAAAAATGTAAAATAATGGAATGGAATGTATCTGCTGTAGAAAATTAAATATAACAAATAGTGTAGTGTCAATTATAAATAATAAATAAATAAATAAATAAATAAAAAAAATCATTAAGTGTTGATAATAAATAAATTTAAATAAATTTTTAATGTATTAAAAAGCAATTGTCCACTATTAAGGAATAAGTGAAAAAAAAAAATAAAATCCCCCAAACGTATACTTGTCTGCGAAATAAATGGAAAAGAAATATCCGTTACAACAAAAATAAAAAAATAAAATAAAAATAAAATAAAAACAAAATAAATTCAAATTAATCACAATTACAAAAAAAAATAATAATATGTATTAAATTTACACCAGGTAATCCCCAATAATTAACTCTCTTCCCCCTCTCTTTTTATCTCTTCCCAAAAAAAAAAAACAACACGACGACCACGAAACCATAACCAACGCTTCGCAACAAAAAAAATTCGCACGCTCGCAAACACCAATCCCTGATGAACGACGACATTGATGGCACACGTAAAATAAAAAAAACCGTCAATCGCTCTCCACGCACGCTTTCAAAAATAATTCATCTCCTTAAAAATGTATACATCGACTATGCTGGAATTATTTCAACTCCGATGACCATCGATTGTTATTGCGATGAAAATATAAAACAACACAATGTGTGTTTAAATTGGTAACTTCTGCTGCTTGCATATTTTTCATTAAAAAATCATTAACAAACAAATTAAACACCACCCCCACCTAACTATAATGATGATGATGACATCGCATTTACTGACATATCTTGTTATAACCGATGACTTTCGGCTCACAAAAATGTCCCTTACGAACGATTGAATGAATTTAGACATAGAGCGAACAAAATGAAGGCGAAACTAACGCCCATCAAATGAATAGAAAAACGAATTTAATCGACAAAAAGAAAAGCTAAAGATAGCCCCAAAAAATATATAGAGACAAAATTCTCTCTAGCTAAATTTTTTGGCAACAAAGCGTGTGCTAGCAACTGAGCGAAACTTTTCGATCATTGATTTATTTGAAAATATTTTTTATTTATTTTTTTGTAAAGTAAATAATGGGGCTGCAAATGGCAGTACTGCCACCAGCTGCCAGTATTGTTGCAGTCATCACATTTTTACTGGTTATCATTGGAACGCCTGACGTAATTGATGCAGTCCGTGAGTACATTTTTTTTTCTAATATTGTTAGTGATACTCTTAAATTAAAAGAAAAATCATACACAAGTTTGCTTGCTCGTTCATTTGGAAGTTTTATTTAAATTCTTAATTTCCCTAGGATTTACATTTTTTTTTTTTAAATTGTATATTTAAAATTCTTTTCTTTTTTTTTTGTTGATTTCTCAAACCGGAGAAAGAATGCAAATGAGATAAATAACAAGAAAAAAAGAAATGGAGACGATGATTACACTTTGAATACGAACTCCTCACCTAGAGTTTATTTTCGTATTTTATTTTTCCCTTCTCGTTGTCTGTTGTATTCGTCCATCTTCACAGACAGGCGGGCTTTTCTTTTTTTAATTTTTTTTTGTATCCCATGCATTATGGCAGATGATAGTGAAGTGGTGCCGGGATAAGTAGGATCGACGTAGTGCTGGAATTCATTAAAATTTTAAAACTAGCAGAGCGTATAATTAAATTTCTTAATTAAACTATAACTTTGGTTGGGGTTTTATTTTGCAGTTTTGTTTTTGTTATTCTTCTGTTTTTTTGTGCTGTTTCTCAATTTTTTGGCGAAGGATTTCATCGCCTAGTTCCTTAACGGACTCGATTGTGCAACTAAATGTATCTGATTTAAAGAAAATTGTGGGGGTTGGCATCATACATATTTGCTGTTTCTATTTTCTTTGGATTTTACTCCGAAAACGGCGTAAAGTGTTGCCTGTTTTAAGGCGCTCATTCGGACGAAATCACTTTTTTGATATTTACGAATAAAAATGCAAAAAATAAAAATAAAAATTAACTAGAATTAAATTTATTTATTGCATTGGGATATTCTTTGAACAGAAATGTTGTGTCCTTAATTTTCGAAAATGATTTACCAGACTTTAAAGCGTTCGTAACTAGAATTCCACTCCGAAAATGATGCTGAACGCCATACAGATGAATTGTCCCGAAATTATGTCCTGGTTCGACAATGCCATCCCATTAACACCTCACTGCTCATTTGTATTCAATTTATCTGCGATACAAGTATCAACATTTTTGGGCATACACCTCGTGTAATTTCTGCAACATAACCCATGAAAGCTCATTTAACTCCCTTTCAGTCGTTGAAATTAAATTTAATGGAAAATCTCATAAAATATCAACAATGTAAAAAAAAGCTGCAGAAAAAAATAACACATTAAAAAGAAGCAAAAAACCAAACCAAGTAGCTGGCAAAAATACTCCCCACGATAATTGTGTGTAATATTTACCCGTAAGCATCGTTTCTTGCTCGCATTCATCCCTTGTTTCACATGATGGCCCGTGGGTAGGAAAAAACCAATCCACCCAGAAAATTACGCCTCCAGGAGCAACGTTGAGTTTTATTTTTTTTTTTCGTATTTGCCTTATGCGCAAGAGGACAGGCCCTCATCCGAAAAATCAGTCGCTCCAGTCATTTGCTCTTTGGCATATTGGCAGAAGGTCTTCTTCCATTTTTTTGTACTGTCCCCCATTCCAAAATGAGAAAAAAGGAAAAACCCAACAACCGCCATCCTTCCTGGAATTTCTATCCAGCCACCTGTGCTCTATACGTGAAACGTCCCTTATTTTTTGTCCGCTTTTCTGACTTCTTCATTCTGTGTGCTGCTGCTGCTGCTGATTCTTGCTTCCTTGCTTGCGCTGGGAAGCTTTATTTTTCATTAGCATGTTTGTTGGTATATTTATAACGATGTTTGAATAGGGGGGCGATACGTAGATACGGTTGTTTGGAATTTTTCTATGCAATTTTGAGGTTATGTTCTAACATAATATCGCAATATCACACCTGGCGGTCTGTGAGTACGTTGGGACGTTTTTCGGTAACCCGACTCCGAAAGGAAACAACTTAATGTTGTCCTACACACAGGACATCCTGCGGGTCGTTGTCGCATATAAATTCTGCCTCCGCGCATTTATATTGGTATCACTCCTTCGATGTGAAGCTTACTGGACGTAGGTATATGTTTTGGAAACTAGTTTTGAGTTGAATTCCGTTTGGCATCGGTATGCGGAGGAACTCGCAAGGAATTTTCAATATTTATGCGTGTCTAATAATTAAGTTATGAACTCAGATGTACCTACATTAACATTGTTAAATAATTTAGCAGCCCAAGGTTGGATTGTTGGGGTAGAGAGACGGACGCGATGGTGATTTAAATGAAGGGTTTTACATTTTTGATTAAAGCCGAGGGGAGAGTTATTTTTTTGGGATTGTTCACTTTACTAATTCGGGATCATACTCAGCTGTGGGGAATGTACGTTTGTGGCTTCTTTTTATAGTTCCATAAAAGCGTGACTGCAATTAACCTTGACTTAAAAATGTATAAGGCTTTAAAAAAAATAATTTCTGTTCAAAATCAGGGGTAGGCAAGAAATGAAACACTGTTCGATAAAAACCTTTTCTGTTGTCAGTTGTCTGAGTAAAGTGTTCAAAGTAAATGTGACTTATTTTGGCAAATGGAAAAAGTTCATATACCCGCGCTCCCTAAATTATACAAGGGTAATTTGTTATTTCACACTAGAAGTATGCAGCATTTTTTTACTAGAGTTCATATACCCGCTCGCCCTAAAGTATGCGAGGGGAATTTGTTATTCCCACACTAGAAGTATGCAGCTATCTATTTTACTAGAGAATTCAACTATAAATTGGAAGGAATCTGCATTCAATATTGTACCTAGTCCGAATGGCTGTTTTAGGCGGCCTTTCCAAGGCAGATAACCATCTCGGATATTTTTCAAACTTCACATATATAATTATTTAATTTTAAATTATAGAACAAACCCTCAAATTCATTCAGTTCATTTAATTACTCCGGCCCTGTTTACAATATGCAAATTTGCTTGATTAATGAATAAGGTCAGGTGCTTTTAGATCTGTTTTAATTTTCCTATACCGTAATTTAAATAAAAATTGCCACCCTCTTTCAATTTCTACAAACCAATAAAAGTTAACAAAATACATAAAACATTCGCAGATAACCCAGAACACAGAAAATAAAACAGAAAAAAAAAAAATACCAACAAATCAAAGCAAACAGAACTAAACAATCAAATTTTAATTACAAACAAATTACACTCATTTTGCGAGCTGCCAACCATAAACTTGTATTTACTCCCCTGCGAAACTAATTAAACTTATCTCTTGGTTTAAGCTGCTCGAACAACTGCAGCCAGTTACTTTCTTCCTGTTGTAGTAGGAAAAACAACCAACGAATTTGGCTGGCTGGGTGAGTGGGTTTTTGCAGATTCAAAATGAAAACGAACGTCAATTTAATTGCACAACCTTTCAGGAGATAACCGCGCTATCGAATGTGAAGGTGGAGAATGGTGTTGGTATCCAACGATTTCTAGAGCGTAAAAGAGCTGGTGGATGTATTTTAATTTTTTTTTACCCACTTTTAAGTACCATTCTACGTGAAAGAAGTATTCCACAGAGAAAATGATTCGATAAGACCCATTCAACTGTTTTTTTGGATATGAAATACATATGAATTGGTGATTATTGTTTGTTGGAAAAAATCACCAATGATCACTTTGTATTTACGCCATTTAATTGAAGAAATAGTTGCAGACAAAAAGAGTCCACCTCTCCTTCTTACCACACTGAATCACTTAGAGATTATCAATTCATCTCCTCAGTGTATTTGCCACTTCTCATGCTCAATTCCGACATCGAAATCCAACAAATTACTTCATGACTCTCGACGCCAATAAAGCCAGAAACTTCCCAGACTCAGTTTGAGTTTCTTATGAGACTTTGATTTCCAGCTAATTAATCAAATCGAGTGTTTTTCCCTTCCTCCTCGATGGGTGATTAATTTGCCAACCACTTCCATCTCATTAATCACCTGAATTCGTATCAATGAAATTACTCGTGGTCATCTCTCTAAGGACGAGTAAGTCATATTTATAATATCACTTATTGTTCGAAGGATTACGACTCTGTTCATTTCGCCTTCTTTCCTTATTGCATTATAAGAAAAAAGGAACTATTTGCCCCTAGTTGGAAAAGTTCCCTAATTGTAATTTTAACTTTTCTGCGCTCAGCGTAAACTTCTCCGCACTTTTTCTTAGATACTATCCTTTATTAGTTTCAACTGTGCTGCATTTGGCAGCGTAAAAGAGCGAGTGCGGTATTTCATATTTCATATTTCATCCACTCGCAGTGGAATGCTTGATTTGCTAAACACCTTACAGAAAGGATTCTGAAGACATAAAGGCACGTAAAGTTTTTCATAAGGAAAAGTTTTTAAGAACAAATTCAAATATTTGTTTAATGAATTTTACAAAGAAAAGAGCGCAGCACTGGTGAAGATTATTAACCACAAATGTCTGATGCAAGTGTAAAAAAGTGCAACCGAAATGGTTGTGGTTACTTTGGGATTTGATAAGATTTATTTTGGTTGTGGCTGCATTTTGAATGAGGAATTTTCAGTCATAATTTTTATGAAATAAATGCCTTTGGAACCGCTTATAGGTTGCACATTTTCTTTCTATTTCTATCCCAACTGCATAATTTTATCTATACCTGTGGATTGCCAAAATCGTAAAATTTCTGTCAGAGCTTCTCCATTTTTCTCACTAGGTAGCTGCTGTTGGGCGCCAGTTACATGAATTTTAAAAAGAAAGTAAAATGTTATTTTTGAGGGGGAGCAAGAAATAAATAGATCCGAGCCTTTACTTAAGGATAAACACTTTTATTCAACTGTTACTTACGAACCCAACTTAATACTAAGAAACTCTGTCTCACTCTCCTTTTTATTAAATTCAGCAATGCCTGTATATGGCTGTACATAACAGACAGCTTTAAAAGTATTCCCCCGACTGTTACCACGTTTTTCACAAAAGTTCATTTGCACCAGCTTTTTTAGTTTATTATTCCGGCCTCGCGTTGGGCGCCATTCCCAATAATCAAGTGTGAAATGAGATATTATATAACTAAGACCAAGCGACAAAAATATATTGATTACCTTTATTGGTGTTTCGTGTTGCAAATTGGACGACATATGAAAGTGCATTACAACTGATATTTTCTGAGCTCAACCCAATTTTAAAGAAGAGAAAAACTTGCGTCTAGGACTCCCCATCAGATAGCTATTAAAATAAACTTCACTTAAAAACGTTTTCTTAGTACTTAGGTGCGACCTCGCGTTGGGCGCCATACAAATCTTGCTTAAACTAAAAGAAAATAAACAAATCGCAAAATTGTTAACTACATAATTCAACACTTTTCTCAGCTAACACGCTCCTTTTGAGTACCTTCACAGATAGCCTAATTAAAACCTTATTAAACACGAATAAAACTCAGTTTAGCATAATCCGATTTCCTGCTGAAGAATTTCAAAGATTCAGTTTTCTTCGTTACCCAAAAAAACTTCTCTGCACTCATGAACTAATTTGAAATAAAAAAAGCGCGCAAAAAAAGAATACCCCAACCGCACCACGACCTCCGACCGTCTGCGATGGTAATGATGATGAGCGTCTTTAGTCCTCTTACATCGAAAACTATGAGCTCACACTCACCTTTAAGTAACAGAGAGTCTCTTGAAAAGTAATTTAAATTTGTGAGGGCGCACAAATGGAAATCATCGCTCTCATATAATCACCACGCCCTTTGCCAAAGCGCGCTTATCGCTTCGAGTTAATTTATTTCAATTACATGCAGCAATGTTCTCGGGCAGGGGGTAGATTTTCTGCCGATATTAAGGCGCTCGCGATACGGGGCCACAATTTGGCGATGGTCGTGACAGCGCGCAGTGGTGGGCGTGTGTTTGCACCAACATCGAAATTGCAAAAGTTTAAATTACTATTTTGATGCTGGGGGTGGTGGGGGGTTGGTCGAGTAAGTTGGCTTTTTGTTTGTTCGGGTGCATCAGTGTACACAGTTTTTCAGCAAACAGCATTTAGTTCAAGGTAGTTGAGCTTCTATTTTGGGCACGGCAAAAGATTGTGTATCTCGCCCGGGGGGCATAAGATCAAAGTTTGTCAAGGAAGAACTGGAAATAAGTTCAGGTGGGCACCCATACCCCGCCTATAATCCGTCTGGAAATTTCTATTTCACTACTCTAACATTGACCTCGGTGTTCTACTCGAAATATATACGCTTCGGTGGTGAGCCAACTTTAGCTGCCATTTGTAATGTTGACATGTTGACATTTAGTGCACTTCTACCCTTGCCATCCCGCCTATATAGAGATACATGCTCGTCATGCATAAACATCGTGCGCGTGTTTATCGACTAAAGTGCCCTCCCAAATTGTGTATCTCGTATGCAGTTGAGTCCATCGAAGCGTATTGCCAATCGCTGTACAGTTCGCCTCTGCCATGCCAACTGGAGACTAATACAATTTGTGACGTATTTCTATTTATGACGTTACTGGCTAGGTACTCGTATATGCAGGAGCAACTCGGAGAAAACGGTTAGTCTGCGTGTTGGGCCCCAGCTAAAAGTGTTGTTTTTGTTTTTCCTTCTAACTCATTCAACTGCGAAAAATTCGAAACATTAACCCGAGCTGAGTTTTGTTCGGTTGTGCGCGTTGCTGCCCTACCTGCTGACGAAAGCAATTAAATTCAAAGGATTGCTGTTGCAGCTGGTTGCTCTACGTATCTCATGGAATGAGCTTGTTAGTTGTTGTTGATGTTGTCAGCGTTTTTGTTTGCCAGCGGGTGGGTGAATCATCACGAAGTTTCGGCATATAATGAACTATGTATGTTGCATATTAAGTGGCATCTGCGAGTTGGGGGCGGGCGAATGTTTTCATTTCCTTTTAATTTATCATTAAATTATCATAAATGGATGGCCGTTTGGGCAGCACACTTCATAGAGTTAAATGAGTTGCATTATGCAGAAAAAAAAGCTTTAAAGCGAGGTGACTTTATATGTTTTGTAACAACAGGCTATTTAATTGGCCTCTGGTTGGGCGCCAACTTTGCTTTCTTTTTTATTCTAAGGATTTCTTATCACTGTTGTTGAAATTGCATTACATCTCTGTAAGTAATAGGGAGTTTCGCACTTCTGATCACTAATTGAATGTAGTTTTCAGCAACTTGACCTATCGTTGGGCGCCATTTATTTTTACTGCATAGTCCGCCTCTCTTGATCCGTTAAAAAACGACCCAACGAAAGAAACTTCAAAATCTTTTTTCAAAGACACATTCGGTGGAAACTCCGCAATTGACTTGTGCTGTTTTTTTTTTCTCCATTTCTTTTACTGTCTCAAATTCCAAACAACTTAAATTTCAAATCAATCAAATTCCAACGAAAGCCCACTTAATAATATGACGCCCATCCTTAGTCCACTTGTCCAATATGATTTCCTCCCTATCGGACTCAGTTCAGTGGATGAAAATTCCCAATCAATATCCACTTAACGAGGATCCTGAAACGAACCAGCGGAATATCGAATCATATTGAAAATTTCGGGGGTAGCAATGTCTGCTGCTATACCACATCGCCACTGTGAAAAAGCTGATAACTGGAAATGAAAGGTATTTCAAACATTTCGTCTTTCTAATGCGAAGCCAGCTACGGGCTCATGCGAAGCTCCTGCCAATCAGATGCTTGGGGAAAAAAGTCGTTCCCTGCTGTCGTGCCTGTATATTTTGTATATATTGCTGCTTTTGGACTCGTAGCCTTTATACATTTTCCATAGTCAATAATGACGTAGAAGGTGAATATGAGTTGGTTCAATGCGATATGAGAATTTCAAAGCTGCATTCATCTGTGAAGTGTTCGGGAGCGCCTTTCATGGCGGTGCTCATCTAATAAATAGGAAATATACGCTTTTTGAATGAGAGAACTGTAAAATTTTACAGGACGAAGAAAATTTAGTAATGGGTTTGTATTGCATGTAAACTTATGGAAGCTTCATGTCAAAAATCGTGACGCCTATCCAAAGGACATCGCATTTGAGATGTCTTCACATTTCCTGTCTTTCCTGTCACTTTTTTCATGTCAAATTCGTAGAAATACCTAAAATTATGCAACACAATTTAATATTCCTAGCTTTGCGTGACCAACTTCCCCAACACAATATATCAAATGGACGTATAGTCTGCGTTGACATTCCACTGTCCTTCACCACTAAGGAGACAAAACAAATATATACACACATCTGCCAAAAATTATCCAAAAACTTGCGGATAACATGACAGGCTCCCTTCTATCAAAGGGAAATACATGCTCACATATTATCTTTGGCCAGAGAAAACTTCATCGTATCTTTAACGTCAACCTTAAGAAAAGTTTCACAAAAAAAAATGAAATAAACTTTTAAGGACGTACCCAAAAAAAAAAAAAAATTCGAAAATGTGCGGAATTTTCGTCGGTATCTCTCGATATCCAAGGATAAGTTTTCAAATAAAAAAAAAAAATACACTCCAAACGTACTTCAAGGATAAACAAACATATCTCTGAGGTTTTTTGCAATCGAAATTGCAACTTGCACATTTTGTCTTCGTTCTTTTTTCCGTCTCATTTGGCTTAGAAAAAGGAAACACGGCTCCAAAATATGCGAAATGCTCAAAATGAAAGGATAAAGGCTTCTCCGCAAAAGGAGGTGAATTTCTGATGCAGAATTAGTTCACGCCGCTCCGTGGCAAAGGATAAGAAAAATAACTGCTCATATGCATACCAACTTTGTTTTTTTTCCCCCCATTTGCCTTCTTCAAACAGATCAAGTTCTTTGGTGGTGGTGTGCGGTTTTTTCTTCACTTCATGTTTCATTGGGTTTTCTACGCTGTTATGAGTTGACATCTTGCACTCGTCTCATATCCTAACGAAGTATGGGAATAAAAGAAGAAAAGTGCAGCATGTTTCAGTCGGGGTATTTTTTGCCTTTTTGCCTTTGAGTGGATGGAATATCCTTTTTTTTTGTAGGGCTTAAGGATAACATTTGAATAAGTATGCAATTTTCAGAACATAAACATGCATACGTTTTCTTGGAAAAGTTTTGGCATGTTATAGAGTTTGAGTTGAAGAGCCAACAACGGATGGGTTAGCTTTTTTCATTTTTTTCACATATTTTGTGCATGTCATCCTTGTTTTTGTTCGGTGAATTCATAAAATGTTGGTCGTATTGATTTCGCATATTCACATTTGTTGCAAAATATTTTTATAAATTTGTTATGTAGAAAAAAAGTAAGTTTTCTTCATTTGAACTACGTTGGGCGCCAGTCAACATTTTTTTTTACTCGAATTGCATTTCTATTGCGCGACTTTCGGAGAGATGATTTAAGTTTTTAAATGCAAGATGAACCCATTTCCCTTCCTTTCCCTCTTCTCGTCTCAATATTTTCGTATTTGCAGTTCTATGAACTAAAAATAGAACGCACCCTAGCGTGTTCTCTTTCTCTAACCAAAAAGGATGTTGATTTTTTCTTTTTGTTCTCCTCTCATAAAATAGCGTGCAACCACTAAGCTTTTAACAACAGTCAAGGCAGAAGAAAAAAAACAAAACACGATTGAATGAAAGAAAGAAAGTTGTTGCCCTGCAGGAACATTACACTGCGAAGTGTTTACCCCAAATTACCTTCGAGTCCTTCAGAGCCTCCATATTCCTCGCTCTTTGTGTATATAATTTTCTTTTTGCTATAGCACCTGACGATTTGACTTGTCGATATTATTATACACTGTTTGCCTTTGTTATGAGTTGTGTGCATTAATGAAATTGAATTTGTTTTTATACAAGCGCGCAATTTATGTCTATATCTATGCATGTTGGCTGGGTATTATGAAATCCTACATTGTTAGTACGTAATATCAATTTATCTTTATATAACTTTATTACCATCTCACACTTGTGTGTGTAGCTGTGTGTGTTTGAAGTTCTTTTGCAGTAATTGCGTCGGAGTTTATTGGGTTTATTTATTTTGTAATTTGTTAATAATAAATCATTTCATTTTGATGTAAGTACTTGGGATATTTTTTCAAAAATTATTTAGAGTGGATTGTGGCAATTAATGTAAAACTATTTGTAATTATAATTAATTAGTAAACCATGTAATTCCATTTTGAATGGCTTGTTTGCGTGGTAGGTAAAAGGTGATTGATTTGGATTAAGCGGCTAAGTGGTTGGGGAATTATGAATTGATTTTGTGTCAAGTGCGCTTCGAGTGGTCTTGATAGACCCGTTTGTGTATTCAAAATAAATAAACGCACTTTGTGGTGGTAGTGGTGAAGTGTTTTTTTTTGCTGTATTCATCATCACCATCAAAATAATTTCTAAAGTCCCCCGGATCCATTGAAAGGGTCAAGTCTTCCATATCAAGGGCAATCTCCATACATATACTGTCAGAGGACACGGTATCAAGCCTTGCCCAATAGTTCTTGTAGCTTTTAACTAAAAAAAGAGACAAAACGAAGAAAATCCTGCATTGGGCGCAGGTTAATTTAGTTATGATGGCGCCACTTACGCTCAAGTCTTCCATATCTCTCATCAAAGGCAATCTCCATATATATACGGTCAGACAGCACAGTATCAAGCCTTGCCCAATAGTTCTTGTAGCTTTTAACTGAAAAAGAGACAAAACAAAGAAAAACCTGCGTTGGGCTCCACTTAATTTAGTTATGATGGCGCCATTTACGCTCCTCATGTCGCAGCCATCTCAGCGGATTACATTAAACTGGCAATGAAGTCATTACAATCGTTGTTAAACGTGCTTCCTTATAAGAAAATACATCATTAAATTATTATTAGTACCTACGTTTTATATGCAGTTGCCAACCCTCTTTGTTTACACATGTTTAGACATCAACTCTGTGTATATAATCTTCACAACTAATAATTTTCTTTAATTACTAAACTCCAACCCCCCGCTGGCATGATTAATTACTTTGACCGAATTTTCATTGTTCCCATGGCATAAGCATAACCCCAAACGTATATGTGAAGGTGCGATGCGTATTTATGAGCTTCACGTGGCCGAAACGATTGAGTCATTCAACTTGTACATATACCACTGGTTAAGTTGTTCACCCTAAAACATTGTACATCATCGGTCATACCTACTTATGGCGAGAATGTATGTCCTATGCTCTATGAAATGAATACTGACGCTTGAGGCGGTGAAATGCTATGAAAAAATTCAGCTCGAATTTTTATACATGTAAAAAAGTAAAGCGAAGGGTGCACTGCGAAAAAAGTAAATGAAAAAAAATGCCACAATTAACCGCATGTAGTTATTTTTAATTTCTCCTAACTGAGAACAAGAAAATATTTGAAAAGGGGCCAGAACACGCTGAAGGATGTGTAGAATTTACTCTCGATTAAGTACTTAATGGGTTGTGTCCTTTTTTACTAGACTTTTATGTGAAACTAAACAGAATGCTGTTAAATTAAGTCGGTTCATGTTTTTTTTCGGATGTGCGGAGGATGTGGGACATGTTTTGAACCACTGCCCCACAAAACTGTCATTAAACAAATATCAAAGGGCAAGTACAGTAAAACCCGGATAAGTGCTTCACCTTAAATTCCCATTTCGATAGGCACTTATGCGGGTAAGGCAGTTATAACAAAAATCCGCCTTAAGTGCTCAGAATTTTGGTTCTCAAAAAAAGGTACTTATGCGGGTAAGGCACTTATCCGGGTTTTACTGTATAACTATCTACAATAAAACTGATTAAATTCTTAAAGCGCGGTGTGAAATGTGTAATTGATCACAAAATGACACTTAACCCCTCGCCCATCACTCACTCTCTATTTGAAATGCTATAAATTCCAAATCGATACAAAGGGATGCCTTCTACTCCGCAAAATATAAATTCATCCCATACTCGATGGGACTGTTTCCCTATTTCATCCCCGACTGTCACCAGCGCGCGATATAATGTCATTGCCAATTCCAATTAACACAACCTTGGTGACAGACAAAAGGACTAAAATAAACACAAGATACGGAAATCAGCAAATGCTGCGAATGGTTAAAAGATACCGTCTTTCAATCACCCACCACCACCATGAGCGCCACCGCAACCACAAAGCTACACGATGACAACAAAACGTCAAACCTCACGCTTCGCAGCACAGTCTAATGATAATTTATTGTGACGCAGTACAATTCGAAAAAGAACTTTCCAAAAAAAACGAATAGTGGAAAAAAGGATATCAACCTAACACCACTATCCCCCACAAACACAGCTTGCAATTCACTGCTAAAAAAAAACAAATAAGTACCTACACACTATAGTAAAAGAAATAGTACAACGCCACGGTTGTCAACCACACAAAGTGGATGGCAACTTCAAAAGCTGCTGCTAACAACTTGACATGGAAAAAAAGAAGAAGCGCAAAACACAACAGAGGCGCACTGTGAAGAAGGCGCCAGGACAACACTCAACAAACCAACACAACAGACGACACCCGGGCCAAACAAAGTGTGAAAGTTACACTTTTTTTTCCCCGCTTCTTTGCCTATCTTCAGGGGAGATAGAGAGAACACTGTTGCACACGATTTTTTTATTTTGTTTTATACCTGTGTGTATTTGTTTTTTACCAAACCACCATAGAAATTATTTAGAGCATTCGCGTTAGGTAAGTCTGGTATATGAAAAGCTGCTCGCAAACAAACGAAACGTCGAGTACACACCTTGAATGTGACAAAAGGTGGGCGGCGACAGATAGACGAGAATAGAGAGTGAAAATTCGAAAAATTACCAGTCACATAAATAAGGTCAAAGTGGAACTGAACAAATGGCAACAGCTTGACCATGGTTTTGTTATACGAGCCACATAAATGGACACGTCAAAGTGTGTAGAGATATTCCCACTGATAGTGCTGTTAAATTTGGCTCTGATTGCGATTTAAACAGAAGGACACATAAATGTCGCTGTGTGTCGAAAGGGATATGTGGTTTTGTTTTGCTTGTTTTTGTGTTTTTTTTCCCAACATTGTTGCCGGTGGTAAGTCCATAAGTCACTGGGAATTTCTGTTGTCCGATTTATGAATAGAAAAAGCTTTTCTCCATAAGCGGAGTTTTCAAAACTTCTTCTAGTGCAGCATTGGACGTGATGCATGCAGTTTTTACCACTGGCAACCCTGAAAAGCAGACCTTCCTCTCAATCGTCATACTCTGAAAGCAGCGACTTCTGTCGTTTTTTACTTAGATTTTCTGTTTATTTACGAGTCATCAGTATCCTTCAGGGGGGAATGGGCCATAACGTCGCTAGGAATGCCGTCCCTATCCATCTCTATAAGGAATTCAAAAGCAGTGGATATCAGTGTAGGCATTTTCTCCGAAATTATTAATGACAGCACCTCCTTTGGTCTCATTTGATACCGACTATTGCATTCGGAGAGAGATTTTCGGGCCAAAGGTTAATTCCGTATTACAATTTTTGCCGGAAGCTGCTTTCAAATCTCTGGAATTACAAAATACCAATCCGAAGGTATTTTCTCAGAGATAGGACAGCAATTCATAGGAAGATTCCATGGAATCGTGAGGAAGACCAACTCGCCACAATTCGGCTACCTGAAAATTGAAATGGCCTAGCGTACACGTGAAAACCTTCGCGCAACCTCCTAATTTGCACAAAGTCTTTGGGACTTTTTAGTATGTGTCCTTGGCATTAATATTCACAATTACTTTCATCAAATCGTAGCCAATCCTCTGGAATTCGCAGAAAATTGCTTGGGCAGTACCCATCTGCGAGTTTTTATTTCTGCAACATTTTTTAAATGTGTGGAAAGTACTTTTTAAATAATTTATGTTGCCGGCAATTTTTGTGTAATTCGCAGTATTTTTTTAAAAAGGACTTTTTCTGAATTTTAAGATTTCTTACCTGTTCTCTTGGATTCCCTCCCACCTGCCACTGACTTCCTAAAATTTGCGTGTCAACACCAACAGTCGCACGAAACCCATTTCCATGGCAAAACAAATAACCAAACATTGACCACTTAAGACGTCCTTCGATTTCGGATTTATTACCATCAAATAATTCAAGAACCTCTCCACTCGAGATAAGTACGCTACAAATTCATTTTGTTCCCCCCTTCACTTTATATACTTATATTCAACGCGTTAACACACGAGTACAGTTCCGCCAAGCGGGAACTTCAGGCTAACACATTCGTAAATTGAGCAAATAAATCGTGTTAGCTATTTACTTGTCAATAAAAAACAACCAGAGAACGGGATGCGAGAGGACAAACTTTTGCCAACCAAAAACAAGCAGACAACAAAACTGCGAAACAAGACAAAACAAAACATTTGGGGTCTCAACATTTATTGATCCCGTCGTGTGTCTGCGTTCTTTTTCATTGGTCTTGGCAATAATTCAACAGAGAATACACAAGGATTTCAGGACTTCCGGGGTATCTTATAGAAAAAAAAAATTTTTTGCCACAGTAAAACTTTTTCAAAGGAAAAAAAAAGTAGCGACCGACTTGTATCCTTACAACTCAAAAGTCCTATCGTACAATTAACGAGAACAAACATCCCCAGAGCATGGATAAGTGTATGTGTTCTTTATGCGGGTGAGAGAAAGAGAAAAACCCCCCTAAAGCATCGCAAAACTGATCGACCAAGAACGGAATAAATTAGTAACTATCTGTTACTATCTCTCTTTCTCTTTCACACACGTTTATTTGCGGACTGACACGTCGGTGGAGCGAAAAAAAACCACCCAACGTGCCACTCAAAAAGTAAGAGTCAAGAATGTGTACAGACTAAGAGCCGTCAGTGAAAAGCAAACTTTGCCCTCTCACGCTGGCCGCTTTCGAGTGTTCCGTCCATCTGTCAGGTAAACCTCCTAGACACACATGAGAAAACCCTTGTTGTATGCATTTTTCATAAGGCTCGTGTTTAGTTCTATACCTACGTCAAATGCGTAATCAATCCTGAAAGATGAATTTGTGTCCATAATTGCTGGCAGAAGGAAAAGCTTCATAAGTCGAATAGAGGACCCAGTCTACCTCATGCTAATTATTTGTGTTCGTGTTGAACGGAACCAGGGGGCTTTAGTTTTTTTTTCTCATTTTTGCACTAATAACACTTTAAACACTCACTCAAATGTGGAGCCGATAGTACCCGAACGAATGCAAATTGCAGAAAAGGCCTTCAGGAAATCTCATAAGCACATAGGGCACACACATACCACATCCTTGCAGGCACTTTTCTCCATTGCAGTGGCTGGCGAAATTCCCTATCGTGATTGCCAACTGTTTTAGGTTTTTTTTTAGTTTAGTTTATTAACCTGAAGAGGCCGTAATACCTTGATTTATGGGGTAGGATAACTACCTACCACGCTTAACCAGGCACTTGGACAAAACGTCGAAACGAATTGTGGATCTAGCTGATTTAGCATTAATTCCCAGCTTGAGTGTACAGGCTTTACGGCTGTGATTGTGGGGATTGCATTAAGTTTTAGACTTCCATTTAACCATTAAGGAAATTGATTACTTTTCGATTACCTTCTCTTGAGTTTTAGTTTTTCTTTTGTTTATAAAAGTGGAAACTTTAAAGAAGAGTATAAAAAAAAACAATTTTTGACATTTGATTATCTAATTAGTACCCATTCCACCAAATGTTGATTACTTTTCAATTACCTACTCGAGTTGACAATGTTTTTATTTGCATTTATAAAATTGAAGTGTTTCGTTTATAAAAATCAAAAATTGGCATAATTCCCAGACTTTACTTTTTGTATCCATTACCCTACGTTTTGATTACTTTTTGATTACTGAAGTAAGCAACATTCTTTTGCTTAGTTTTGGCATAACTTGTTAAAAGAGTCTTTGTAAATGTTGTACAAAAATTAACATTGACGTGAATCTTTGATTGCCGAGTTCGTATCCATAACAAAAAGTGTTGATTACATTTCGATTACATTTTGATTACATTTCAATTACCCAGTTAAACCATATTTTTGGTATCGTTTATAAAAGATACACTTTGTTAACTTTGCCTTTGTATTGGTTTATCGAATTTATATCTCTTACCCAGAATATCGATTACATTTCCATTACCCAAGTGGTAACAATTTATTTTTGCTTAGGTTTTTAAAAAAAGGAAATTGCAAATGCATCGTACATAAAAAGTAAATTTTATTTTCTACTATTCACTCCCTATCCATTACCCGGAATATCGATTACGTTTCGATTACCCGAGTGGTAATTGTTTTTTTTTTTATACAAAAAATCATGTCAGCTTTTTCAAATTCAGTTACTACCTACTTACTTTGGTTACCACTTGAATTTTTATCCATCCTTATGCATTACTTGTTCATTACCCCGTTGTGGAAAAACAAGATTTTCAAATCGAGGCATTTTTAAAAAAAATAAATTTACCACGTTATGAAAACTCTCCAAAGCTGTGACCATCTCTCACTGATTTGACATGAATCTAAAGACGTCAGCAAAGAAGAACGCATATTTTTCTCCACATCTATTGCACTTGGTTGGGATATCATAAAAAAAATAGGTTGCTTTTATCCTTGCCCACCTTGTCACGGAACCACCACTACAAATAATTTTCTAAAACGTGATATACCTTTGTTGACACAAATGGTTGGTTTTCGGTCAATTTGATCAAATTACACCATCGCGCATCGCTTTCCCAAAATGGGGTAGTCGAGTGTCCATCAAATGACAAAGATAACAACTGCTGGCGTAAAAAGAACCATACCATTTTGGTAAATGTATGGGTAATTTTACCAGACTGCACACTATCCGATGGAATTAAAATGCCATTTGACGGTCAGCTCTAATTGGTTGAATTAACTATTCAATTGGAAATTGTGTCATTGATAATGGCAGGAGTTGTTCGCCAACAAAAAGTCGAGTGACAATGTCGTAAATTTTAAATAACGCTATGACATGATACAAGTTAATGTACATTGTCGGTTCGGTGACATTTTTGTCTGGACCGCATCTGTTTAAGGAAGAAAACCACCGTCGCATTCGAACCCGTTTGTCAGACATTTTAATGGTCTCCTAATCCGAGGCAATATTTGCTGACAAGAAAAAAAAGGAGAAGAAATTAAACAACAACCCCAAAACGAAACGTCAGGCGAAAAAGCCGTCAAACAATTTCCACACGAACCCATTAATCCTGTCCACACAATTGCATTTCCATTCCACCACCGACCGGCAATATTCGCAATAAATTCATAAATTAGGAGCAGAAAAGCTGCACTATCCTATTTCCTATTCGACTCGACACGGTTCGGCATGAGCAACGCCTAACCGCAAACTTATTATGCTACACGTTTTTGCTTCTAACAATGGCAGCGCACCACCACCACCAGCAGTAGGAGCAGCAGCAGCAGCAGCATCCATTTCCAGTGTCGTCGACGATGACGGTGTCAGAAGCAACGGCTGTTGCTGCCGCATTCAATTCTTCGTGGTCCATTTCGCATGCAGGAGACAACAACGCACATTAGATCAAGTTTTCGTTGATAGCCATGAGTTTGCCGGCAGACGAACGGGCTGGACTTTTTGTTCTACAAAATTGCATAAGCACAAGACTGGACCTGGACAATGGTGGTGGGTTTATAGAGCGACACGTTCGAAATAAGGAGTCCGTTTGATGGTGAGTTTTCGAAGAGTGGATAAAGAATGATGATGGGTGGGGGATACGTCCGTAAAGTGAATCAATTTAAGGTGCAGTGTCTGATTGACGCAGACAATTTGTGGGGTCGAAAAGGATTTGATGTCGTAATCAATATATATCGGTCAGTTTTGTACTCTCATAGAATACATATGTTTAGTTTTGAAAGAGGTCATAGTTTCTTTGGGATTTTTGTAGTCACTTTGTTAATTCATTCATCCCGTATCACTATGCTGACTTCCATGCGACAGGTATTCGATTATTGTCCTTTCAAGAAACTATTCCAACACTCTGTATTCAAATATCATATACAATCGTTCATTAGTTTAGTGGCATTCATCATTTTAATGTCATCTTAATAGAAAGTGATTGGTTCCGTCAGATGTCGTCAGATTCTGCTGTTCATTAGTTGAGTGCATTTGTTCACTTAATGTTTACAAAACAGTATTTGGTTTTTCATACTTTCGTCATAATTCCATATTTTCATCATCTCCAGCCGGACATATTCTGCCGTTCATTATTTCAGTGCATTTATTCATTCAAAGTTTTCTTAGCTTTTGTGGTCCACGAAAGCGATTGATTTCACAAGTCGTATTTCTATTGTCTACTTTTGACAGCAAGTCACCATTTTCTACTGTTCATTATTTTGGTGCATTCCTTCATTAATTTTCTCAACCTTCTGCCAAACATACGCACTATGCGTTCCCCAAGAAACCTTTTATAGAGTTCTTCATAGTTTTTGTTTAAACGGCTTCGATTTTCATTGAAAATGTGCTTCCAATCTGAAGATTCCCTTTTTATTGGCTGAATTTTCACTTTCTCCCGTTTAACTGGTCTTATCCTTGAACGGGTCTCCTTTGACGACAACCCCTAACAGTCCCTTTGAATGACACATCTCTGGCTGATGCCAAAAAGGCCCTTTAAATGTCGCCCCTAATTAAAAACCAGCTGCAAAACAAAACCAACTCAAACACCCATTAATGAGGAATTTGAAATTAAGAAACCAAACACACGTACGACTGAGACTACATTCGACCGCCACCGCAGCTGGGCACATTGCCTGACATATATACATCAGAACCTATTTTTTGTTGCTGTTGTTGTCTCCCTTTGAATCCTTTGATTAACAAAAGTGACTCTGAAAATTCCTTCATCATCATCATCATCATTAACATGATTGTCTATTGCGGTGCACGCAAAAGACACCTTCATCAAAGGAATCCGCAAAAAAAAAACAGAGGAAGGAAAATAAAGCAAGACACGAAGTAGGGTGGGCTGAAAGGAAGGACGAGTAAACACGCACCCATTCTCCGAAAAGAAAAGGACATGCGGAGTGGAATTCCACATACAAAAATGCGGTCAACCCTGTATACACAGACACACATTCTCCGCTTTGTTCGTATGGATCATTTCAAAAGGATACATGCTTCGTTTAACTAACCCAGACTTGAGAAGTTCAAAAAAGGACACACAGCACGTGGCTGAAGCGTCATTTCATTTTCGCTTGAGTTTTTTTTTTGTTTGCGAGAGAAACTATATGACAACTTCTGGTGGGGCGTTCTACGACCCATCCCAGCTTTGTCGTCGTCGTCATCGGTGTGAACTCATTTCGGTTCAAATATTCTTCGCAAAGTTGTTGACATCCGGCAATTACAACAAAAAAAACTGGCACAACCTACCTCCGTACAAAGCGGATTCTCGGATCCCCTCTCTTGGTCTATTACATTCTTCTGCTCTTTAAGACGTCTTCCTGTCAAAAGGACAATTATAGCGAATCAAAAAGAAAGGGAAGACTTTTCGAAAGTTTCTCAACACTTTTGTGTGTTGCACAGTCTGTTCTCTGTTTTTCTGTTGCATCATCTACACTACAAAGTGGCAACTACGACGGAGAGGAAATTTTCCCCCAAATTATCATCAGAAAAGTGGTGCTTTTTCAATGCAAAACCGCAACCGCAATAGATACCAAGTTAACTAAGAGGTCTAGATAAACGAACCCACAAAACTTGCAAATTTTTCAAATCTACATATGTAGGTCTGAACATCTAAGGATGTATCTTGAATTGTTGTTAAACAGTTTTTACTCCCAAACTTGGTTGTGTCCTATTCACCTACACTTCTACACATTTAAATATTCCTTTCGTCTGTCATTTCATTTGGGAGAGGAGAACGCATTTCAATTTTAGGGACTTTTTTGGTGAGGGCCTATGATTTTTTGTCATGAAATTACGGGGGAAACTTTTGGAATGCCACAAGGTGGGGATTTAGTCATCTAACTCTTTCAACTGCATTTTGAGGGTCAAGTGATTTCCTATGGGGTGCCACGTGGTTCTATTTTAGTACCCATACTTTTTTCACTAGGCGTTTGTGCTACTTTGTACGTGCAGATTTTATGGGGCTGCAAACAATGCTGACCCGGTCAAGTTTTGACACATAAAAGCCTGCCAGTAACTTAATTTTTAGAAACCCTATCAAGTGACAAACCAACGACCAAACTCATCCTGAAAGCCATTATTGGATCTACTTAATTTTAATTCCCTTTCTCTCAACACAGATCTACAGTCGGGCAGAAAGAGGTTTAGTGTCCTTTTTGTCAATTTAAATTAGGAATCGCAACCCCATTTGCAAGCATTCCGCAGCGAGCCCAAAATCCGTATTTAGAAAAGTCCCGACAGGCTATGGAACAGCTTCCTTTCTATTGCCCTCATTCTCACTTCAGATTCAATTAAACACAAACCACTCGAAATATACAACCCCTCCCCGTGCTCGTAAAGTATTTCAATTATCCTTATCAAAAATCGATTGTGATATGCAAACGCGGCACTTATTCGGTTGTTTGAGTTCGTGACGCCGCCGCACACACACACTCGCACACAGCAACCAGTATCTACGACTGTCACACAGTATCTTTTGCCACAGTAATTTGACTGTCAACCGAAGACTCCATTTATATCGTCAAATTAAAAAGTTTGCTCCTCACAGGAGGAGCGAACCCTATCATCCGCACTGCTGTTTTTTCTTCCTTTGGAGAAGGTTGCAGGAACAGATTTTCTGGTCTTCTTTGATATCGGGGCGGGTATTTGTAGAACACTCGTCTATTTTTTTTTTCTGCTGTGAATTATGTATTCCCAACGGGAAAAAGGAAACATTAATTTAAACGGTGCTGTACGCGCCTTTAGGGGTGATTTTCAAAACTGATATGTATCTAAGAAGAGATGAAGAGGAGTCGAAACGTATACCGATAGTCACACATCCTGAGGGCTTTGATTTGTTCGTGTTGCTTCTTTTATTTTTTTTTTCACACCACTAATATCGCTCATAGACTGGCAAAAAACCTTCCCCTAAATCCGCTGACTTTGTATCTCTTTCAGGAGGAAAATTGCTTAATTCGGAAAGAAAATTAACAAAAAAAAAATTCAAGCAACAAAGACGACATGAAAAAAATGCTAACAGTCAGTTTTTCTATATATATAGATTGTTTTTTTTCAACGGAGGAGTCTCCTTAAATATTTATTCGCTACTTTACTTATTTAAGTTTTTTTTTTTTGCCTCCGAATAGATGCGGACGATAAATGAAGGAATTTGTATCCGCTATCTGTGTGGAGAGTAAGAAGAAAATGTTCTTTTTGCTTTTAGGTCCTGCTCTTTCCGGGAGAGTTTCTTAAAAGTTCCTCCACGCAAGAAAAAAAAAAAAGGAAAGAGGAAACAAAAAAATGAAATGAAGAAGGTGGAAGGATGGGTCTAGTAATGATCAAAAGAGATTCCTGTTTTTTTTTCTTTTCTTGTGTATTGGAGTTCTTTTTGTTGCTTTAAAGAAAATACTCTAATTGGGTGTTTGTTCTTGTATAGTTTTCTCAAAGGTCCTTGATTGTAATTTATACTTTTTTATTTCTTTCAAACTGGCACTGCCGCGATGGTGTGTGGGAGTTGTATTTGTTCGGTTCGTTGCAAAAGGAAAATTAAGATTGCGTTTTACAATTTAATGCAATTTGTGGAAGCAGTTCGGACCAATCGATTAAGCGTGGAGGGGGGGTGGGGTTTCTCTGATTATTTATAAAACAAAATTAGAGGTTGTTGGGAATAGTTTTCGATCGTGATTTGTTTTTTTATTTCCAAATTTTTCTTCTTATTTTTTGAGTTGGCATGGAGTGCCATAGGGCTGAGGTTGTGCGCCCATTCATATTTTTTTTTAGTACAAACTCAATTAATTAATAAAACGCACTGCACAACTTTGAAATTGGATGTGTGGGGACTTGCGGGATCCTCAATTTGGCTACAATTTATACCGCAAATTAAGAAAGGAGTGAAAGAGCCGGAAAAGTAATAAGGTGCAGTGGTTTGAAGCTCGGATGAATGTTGCTTTGCTTTTTATCGGAACGCATGGCACAGTTTCGATTTGGTTAAGTATTTTTCCAGGTTTCTAGGTGAATTCTGTTATATACAAGGTGGGCCAAAAGAAATCACCCTATTGGAAGATGTTCTTATTTTTGCAAAATGGCCGCCAATGTCAAATCTGTTTTGACATTTGTGGACTAGACAAATGTAGAATACAAGTGAAAAAGCCATGAAGCGATTCACTCCTCAAAAACGCGGAATAATCGTGTCTATTTTTTTGCGTAACAATTCCTCTGTAGTGTGGGCGCAGCGCGAATTCCGTCGCCGATTCCAGGGCCGTCCGACACGGACTACGCAAACACTGCGCCGTTTGGCCACCAACCTTGAAGCGTATGGGACCACACGAGACGTTGCCAAGAGCGGCCGGCACGGAGCGCCCGTTGTTCCGAGAATATCGCCGCTGTTGACGAGGATGTCGAGCGTCGCCGGAAACATCGACCAGACGCCCTGCCTCGCAACTAGCCATCAGCCGGTCGCCCCTAAGGCGAATTTTGGTCAAAGACTTGCGCATGTTCCCGTACAAAGTCCAGTCCATGCATTAGCTGCTGCCTGTCCACCGCCAAACGCGTGTAGCCTACACCCAAGCCATCCTCAATCTCGAGGACGAAGTGGACGATTTTTCGACCAAAATCAAGCGGGTACGTGACCAAGCAAAACGTTCGCTTCTGGGACACCGAAAATCCACTAGTAATGCACCAGGAGTCATTACACCCGCTCAAAGTTACTGCATGGTGCGCTGTTCACGCTGCAGGAGTCATCGGGCCGAATTAGGACTGGAGGAAATGTGGTTCCAACAGGACGGAGCTAGGCACACAGTGCGCGAACCATAACCGATATTCTGAAGGCGGCGTTCCCGGGTCGGCTCATCTCTCGTTTTGGCTATTTGCACTGGCCCGCAAGATCGCCCGATTTAAACGTTTCAGACTTTTTTGTGGGGTTTTTTGAAGTCCCGTGTTTACATGAACAAGCCCGAGACCCTAAAAGCCCTCAAGTGCGAGAATCTGTCGACCGAAGTTCTCGCCGAAGTGATGAGAAATGCCATAAAACGAGCCCGTATGGCAATCAATTGTGACGGCGCCCATTTTGCCGATATCATCTTCTTGACTTGACCAATAAAATTCAAAAGGTTAAAATAAACATATTCAAAAAACAGAATCGAAGTTTTCATATAGAAAAAAAAATGAGAGCCAAACAAAATGGTTCGAAGCTCGGGTAGATGTTATGTTCCATGCTTTTACAGAATTCCGAATGTAGATGGGGTTAGAAATATATTTAGAAAATACGCAAATAATAAGCACTATGGTTTGAAGCTCAGCTAAATGTTTGCCTCTGAATGGAGTGGTCACTCGTAACACTCCTTTACTTACATCACCCATCGGAAAATGATTTAGTCACTTCTATCACCTCGCCATATTTTTTGACAGTATACCTCAAACGTATTTAGTTCTCCGTGACTAACACAAAA
Organism: Cheilosia pagana; assembly: GCA_936431705.1. Taxonomy (NCBI): domain Eukaryota; kingdom Metazoa; phylum Arthropoda; class Insecta; order Diptera; family Syrphidae; genus Cheilosia; species Cheilosia pagana. The sequence continues at coordinate 4,076,995 of OW386169.1, forward strand.
GGTGTCACACTACAAAGCTATTTAAGGGGAGGCGAAAATGTAATCCAATCGGCCCGCCATTCCGCCAAAATCTATGAATTTACGATCTGCTAGCACAGAACAAATGTTCCACTTAAATAATCGTTTCAAACCGAACCGCCTTTCATGTAATACACCCTCACCCTATATCTTCATCTAAAAGATTTATTCTATCGAAAAAAAATACAGATAAAAACACAGGCCACATTCTCGTACACTTCTCAAAGTACATAATTTAGCATGTACACCGACCATATTTCATATGAAATATGAATTTATTTTTTTCGCTTCTCCCGTACATTATTTTATTGTGTTTGGAAAAATCCCCGAAAAAAAAAAATAGAATGAGCCCAACAAGGCTGGCAGAACATCAATCAACACTAGAGCTGTGTGCGCCGCCACCATCTCCTTATGAAGTCATAAGTATGTTGTTGTTAGTCGCTAAATAAAAGTCAGCAACCACACCAAGCTACCTGTATGATGTCGTCACCACCGCGTCAACCTAACCCTACAATATTGCTGACATTCATTTTGGCAGGTAAGAAAAGCGCCGCGTGCTTGTAGTACTCTAAGGGCACTCAAGTGTCAAGAAACCAAAATTAATTATTCCGAATGTGTGTGCGGAACACGCCTCGAAAAATACAAACAAAAAAAAATACATGGCTGTTGCGTATTGTGACAACAACAAAAAAACCAACACTAGGCTTGAGGAATTTTTACGCGGGCTATTGTGGTGATTGCCCTTTGGCGGGCGGCTGTTACTGTTACTATCAAAACCATGACCATTTTTACCACCCATTAGGAGTACTTAAAGCCACCCTCAAAAGTGCTATTACTGACAAGTATTTTTTGTGTTTTTTTTGTTAGTTTCAAAAGAAAAAAATATGTATATATGATTTCGAGCATACTAATGGTCTAGACGGTACCATGGGAGGAGTACAGAGGTAGCTCGAAAGTTAATTTAATGGTCATTATGTAATTGCATAGCAGAGGAATACCAATGAAGGAGGCGGGATGAATAGCAGCAGTATGGGTCAGTCCATGTGAGTCCCTTAGACATTGCTAATGTTTCCTCTAACAGGAGGCAACAGGAAAAAAAAACACTCCATTATTTACCGCCCATGTAATTTGCGAACCGACGACGATGAAGTCATAAAAATTGTTTTGTTGCGTACAGTTCTAGCAAAGTTTCGTCGATGAGAAAATTACTTAATATTGCACTATAGAAAAGTTGTGCAGGCAAACTTTATTTATTTTTTTACGAAATGAAAATTCACAGAAGTTATAAGAATGTTGCAACGTGATGCAAGAGAATTAGAAGCTGTTACATTGTTCCGATGGTTGCTCATCGGACTTGAGGGTATTGATGAAGAAAGGGCAAAAGTTTTACCTTCTATGAATTATTCCATCAATTGCATAATCGCATCTAATCTACCTACCAATTTCAGTGCTGCTGGGGCGTATACTTGCTTTTTTTTGCCTTTTTTTTTTTGGTTTGACGAAGTAAAAGAATGCGACACACGGCTACCACCAGTCCATGCGCGGACAATTCCCAATGAGAAACACTTGTAAGTTGGCATCTACCACTTCAAAGTCGGCCTGCAAAAAAGTAATCTTAAAAATCGCATGCAACATCTGAAAATGCTAGGTGACACAAACGACCGACGGAAGAATTTAAAGTCGTATATCTCCTAAATGAGTTGTCTGATTGCGATGATATAAAAACTTAGTGTTGCCCCATGTTATGTGTTTCTGAAAAGTCCTCATTTATCAAAAATATTTCATTTATAAAGAGGATGGCCCTTAAATATCACCTTGTGGTACTCCTCCTCGTTGTTTACTCTACAAAGGTCCACTTTTCTCTTCTTCTTTCTTCTTTTATTCCGGTAGCTGCTATTAACAGCAACACTTCAACTCCTCCTGGGGTATAGGGCGACAACCAGGTCCTCCCATCTCTCTCTATTTGCAGCTCGATACCTTAGCCACGATCGCAAATCCTGGGACTGAGCTCCCGTCATAACAGTTGACCTCCATGTTGTTCTGGGCCTACCAACTCGCGTCACCTTGAGGATTCCATTGGAAGCACTGCTTCGCTATGTTGTCGTCTGGTTTCCTCAGTGTTTGGCAAACCCACTTTTGTTTGTCCAGTCCTTAGCCACAATTTATTGTTGGAAATCGTTTGTGGCCACCGTATCTTTAGACAGACAACGATTAACAAACACCTGTAACCTGCTCGAGATGTTGGCGGAGCATTTCCACGTTTCACATGCGTAAAACAGATTTTACATTGGACTCAAAGAGTTTTAACTAAGTGCGAAGCGATATTTTGCTGGAGTTCCAAATTGGAGAAAGTCTATTTCTGACGTCCTGGTCCCTTCCACCATCGAGTGACACATAACTACCCAAATAGTTGAAATGCGTGACCACCTCTATATGGTCTCCTGTCTCAGGATAACCTGCTGCTGTTGGTCTCGGCATAATTTTTGTCTTTCTGATGTTTATCCTTAGGCCAGCCACCTCCCCACTCCGTTGCAGTGAATGATACATTTGGTTAAGGGCAGCAATGTTGTTTGCCAGGAAACATATATCATCAGCGTAGTCCAAATGGCTTAGCCTTGGTTCCATTGGATACCAAGTCTCTCGTTTATTCCCACCGTGGCAGTCATTACATCATCAATCAAACTAGATCGGTGACAGTACATCTCCTTGTCTCACTCCTTGATGCACTTCGAATGGCTCGGAAAGCTGTCCACTTGTGCAAAACGAAACACCTTGCGTTGTTGTATGACTCTTTGATTATAGCAACGATTTTTTCAGGGATGCCTCGTCAAGCGATCAATCCCGATTAACGCGGTCGAATTCCTTTTCAAAGTCGACATGAAAAAGAGCGGTGATCGCAAGGTGTTAATATGATCGACGCATGATCGACCACTGCAAAATCTCGCTTGCTGCGTCGACTCGATCCTCTCGAGAGTTATAGTTGCAATCTTTGGGAATACGAACAAAACAGTGATACCACACCAGCTATTGCAATTTTTAAGATCACCTTTCTTCGGTATCTTGACAATAACTCCATCCTTCCCTTCCCTGGGAAAGGTTTTGTTCTCCCAAATAGCCTTAACAAGTGGAAACAAAATACAGGCCGCTGTGTCGGGATCGGCTTTCAGGAACTCGGTAGGTATGTCATCCAGTCCAGCTGCTTTGTTTTTAGAAGTAGGATTGAGGTTTTTATTTCTGCACTTGTTGGGGGGTTGGACCTACTTATGCCCAGCAGTTGGTAATTTTCATTTGTACTCTGGTCAGCAGTGCACAAAAATGTTCCTTCCTTTTCTCTGCTTTTGGTAAACAAGATTAAGGACAGAAACAGCCATGGTGTTTATTTTCCATCGTCTAATCAATAAAATCAACTATTTTTCCATAGTCAAACCGAAGACAAAAAACATTCTTGTAAAGTTAAATAAGTAAACCTGAAGGGACACCTTGTTGTAGTCAGTCCACCCTCTTACCGCTGTTAAAGACATTTTCGTGTGATTACAAATTTAGATTTGTGGTTTTTTCCTATCTGTTCATTTGTGTGTTATCGACTGATCAATTATTATCAGTCCCCGATATCCTTGTGTAACATATACGCAGCTTCCAAATGATATTATCACCTCCCCCTTCAGCCTGAAGGTAACGTCCTTTAACCGATGCAATCTTTGCTGGAAGTCATAATCTCACTACCACCAAATAAGGGTTATCCCAGCAACTCCCTTTCAAGCCTTACGAATTCCTTCATTCCTTGGTGTCCTCATAAAAAAGTCCTCAAGCATCCCCCCCCCCCACACTCAAATGTAAACATAACAAAAGGGAAAAGTATCCCACTTTCATCTGCCATTCAGGAATTTAAAAATTAAGAGATTAAATCCCGAGCACATATAAAATCCTTTAAAGGAATTCCGCAAAAATGCGGAAAATTTCCATAATTCCACATTGTTAACTTGTCCTTAGAACGAACAAAATAAAGTGCACGACTGGATCGCACGAAACTTTCTCGTTCATATCATCAGTTTGGTTGGTTTATTTTCTTTTATTATTGTTTATAGGCTATAAAACCAGATTTTTCAAATTGGTGATGCTGGTTGGTGGCCATGACTCCAAGTAGGGTTTGTGATGTAAGAACTCAGAGATTTGTTTTTGAATTTGCACGTGTTTGGGGGTAAATGAAGACTCCGATTGGTTGCAATTATTTTAAGGTTCATGATTAATATGGTTGGAAAAGGAAGAAGTGGGAAATATTTGCTAAAAAGGAGCTTCTAGTACCTAGTAATTGCATTTTTACTGGTAGTACGGTAATTCTTAAAACACGTCTTTAATTCCATTTTTAAGAAAAACTAAGTATGGGGTCCTATTAAGAATACTTTTGTTATCATAAAAAGGGGGTTTTGGGCAAAACCGTTATGGCGGTTTTTGGAAAATAATGCGTACAAAATAGTAAAAAATATTGCAATGTTGAGTTCGAAAAATTATCTTGCTCAACTATTTAGCTAAAAACTGAGTATAGGGTATTGTTCGGGACGTTAGTATTACTTCGTTTTTAAAGTTTTATCCAAATCGAAAATCGTGTTTTCGAGATTTGAGCAGTTTTCCAAATCAGCGTTTCCGGTGGTTAGAATCGAAAATGAAGGACGTAATAATGTTGAAAACGTCAATTTTACTCCAAGTATGCATTTTGGTCAAAATCGTTTTAGCCGTTTTCATGTAGGTAAAACAAAAGAAAACCAAATTCTCAAAATATGCCTTTTTTCAAAAATCTATTATAGACAATTTTGAGAAAAACTGAGTTTCCTATCGTGTTAGGATTGACCATATTACCTTAAAAATTAGTTTTTGTTGGAATCGTATTGACCGTTTTCGAGATAAGGCCACTTTTCAAAAGTACCGTTATTCGACTTTTTAGCCAAAAACTGGGTATGCAGCCATGTTTACCCCATGTAGCGTAGAGCAAGTATACATTTTGGTTAAAATCGTTAAAGCCGTTTTCAAGTAAGCCATAATTAAATAAAGTCTTAAAAAACGACATTTTTCGAAAAAAGTCCGTTGAACGATAATTTAGGGAAAAACTGAGTTTGCCATAATGTTGGGAATGACCGTATTACCTTAAATATGAATTTTTGTCGAAATAGTTTTAACCGTTTTTGAGATATGACCAATTTTCAAAATTACCGTTATTCGATTTTTCTGCGAAAAACTGGGTATGCAGCCATGTTAACCGCACCTGCATAAGCCCAAATATAAATTTTGGTTGAAATCGTTAGAGCCGTTTTTGAAAAAATCGAACTTGTTTAAAACCGTTATATGGGAAGTACCGTTTATAATAGGGTTAGCATGCAAAAAAAAAAAATGGCCCCGAACTGTAAGCCCACAAACTCCAAATCCGAAGTTTGAAAGAAATCCGTCCAGCCGTTTGCGCTGTGGAGCTCAGGAAAGGACGGACAGACGGACAGACGGACAGACGGACAGACGGACAGACGGACAGACGGACAGAATTGCGAGAGCCACTTTTTCGAGTTCCTCTATCATCGTAATGTCAGATTTGATTAAAATCTCGAGTTCGATTTTTTGTACGAATACAATACCTTTCTCTTACTACGTAATGCGAGAAAGTTAAAAACGAAGAGAAAAATCGCAAAAACCAGCCTCTCACACTTACAGTTTAACCCACCGACCGACGACAATACCGCACAGTAGTAGTGCTCTTCGCTATCCGTCGTATATTCATGTCCTTTTTTCCCAGCAATTAAATTTAAATCCTCAAATGGATTCCGCCTCTTCTATGGCATGGGTGGACCACCACCAGCAGAAAGTTGGAAGAAAAAAGAAGCAAAATATTGTGGCAATCGCTAAGTGGATCAGGTCTGTTTCTTTTTTCTCTATTTTTCTACACACACACAGTTTGTTTGTTTTTTGTTTTATCAGGAGGACGAGTGAGACAAAAACAAATAAAACACACACATCAAAGGAGAGTGAAAATAATAAAGAAAAATCTGTTCAATTTCAAACGGACGAGGACTAGAGTCTGAATTATTGTCGTCGCAGAGCGCGATGGAAAAGTCAACCAGTTCATCCAGTTTTATCCTTTTGTATGATTGTCCTACGCTCCATTCTGTCCTGACACACATTTTTCATTACCCTTGAAACAATATTATCGCTTCGAAGACAATGAGGATGATATTTTCTTCCGCGCTCTTTGAGCAATTTAAAAGAGAGGGTGTCCTTTTATATAACTGAACTGTATGCAGAAAAAACAAAAAAAGGAAATACACCGCCCCACTTTCAACTCGGACATACAGTGAGGTAGATGAGAACCTAAGACACATAATGAAATTTGCTCTTTATTTGCATTTGTGTGTTGTCCTTTACTTCCTTTTTGCTTCATATATATATTTTTCCGAGTCGTCCTGGTCGTTTGTCGGTCGGATTGAAACGGGGGACAATTGAGTGTCTGTGGCACATGACTTGTGTTTCCTTTTTATTTGCTATCCCTCGATCAAGGATTACAGTACTTAATTCAATTGACAGTTTTAATTAATCTTGGACAGTTTGGAGAATTTGGAGTTGACACTCTGCTCCTGCCATCGATTGGCTGCATTGTACTATTTTTTTTCTTAAATAGTTTACTCTTTAATTAAAATGTGGCCGTGCACTTTTCATTCTCACATTTCTGTGTGTCTGTACTGTGTACACTCACTCGAGTATTTAACAGGATATATGCGGCAGAGCTTGGCATCGTCTTTTGTCTCATTGCGGCCTGTACTCGTAAACGGTGTTATGCGGGAGGATTTACGCGCTCGCTGGTGTTTACACCTCCATCTCTGATAGCCCACTTAATCAGTGAATGAAATAAGTGTGTTTCTTCGCACGAACTGATTTCTTTTTCGTTCCTCTTCCTTTAAGGATCAAGAAGGGTGGTTTTTTTTATTCCTTCCTTTTTGTGGTGAAAGGAATCCCCAACATTGTGTGTTCTTTTGTTAACAGGAATTGGAGCAAATATTTAGGAAAAAAAAAGCAGAATAGGGAGAAAACACCTCTGCCTCCTTCTGTTGTTTTAAATGAGTTCAAGAAGTTTGCGTTAATTTCAACCGGAAGCCAAAAGGCTGCGGCGATGGGTGGAAATACCATTTTTTTTTGCTGTTGTTGCTTCCAAGTTCGGAAGTCATTGTGAGGGATTATTGCAATTTTAGAGAGTTGGTCTTAAGCCGATTAGGGCGAAGTTTGTAAAAGGATTTTTTTCTCCTGTTGGATTTAAAAGGAGGGTGGATTTTTTGATTGTTTGTTAAAGGGGATTTATTTTTGAACACAAAAAACTCGAAAAAAAACATATAAACTCATATTTTAGTTAATCCACCAACCATTTCCAGTAGACCACTATTTTTCAGGCAAATGTTAAGCGATGACAAGAACCCTATTTTTCATAACTCAAAATGTGAAAGGAAATCGCTTTTTCTCTTAGAATAATGCCTCCAATCTGTATGGGGGTGTCTTTAATCACTTTGACGAGTCCTGGGTTACTTCGAAAAAAAATCCCAAACACTCAGTCCAAGGGTCCTTCAATTTGAAATCATAGTTTTGCACCACGTGAACAAAAGCCATTGGCTGAAGCAATATTCAAACCCAATTACACGCTTCATTGAGCATCGGCAGAAATTTTATTAATTTTATTCCTCCCCTTGTCCAACCTCCTCATGTCCTTCGTCACATTTGCAAATGCATATCCCTGGTTGTCGTGCGATCCAATCAAACTCCCCCCGTTTCCATAGCGCGCCTTTAAATAATGATTCTTGTCCCAGATATATTTTCTGTTTTCGACAGGCTTCATGAAACGAAACGTCTATTACATTCCGAGTGTGTGTGTGTATATGTCATACACAAATCATATGTCCGCTCGAATCAAATCTCTTCTGATTTCCCCATCAAAGATTGGAAATGAACAAGACATTAGTGGCCAACATCCATACCTTGACAGGGCCACCCTTATACTCACTGTCAGCCGGGTGTAATGTAAACATGTACAGAGAACGACTCATTCACATCAGGCACACATCCTTGGACCTTGGACAGACCACTGGATCGCTGCTACCTACTTGCAAATGAAGCGAAACCAACGTTTCCAACGTCCGAAAGTTTCTAATTTCACGCAAGAACAATTTTTGAGGTTGAATTCTCGTCGTCGTTGTCGTGTGCGCTCTCGGTCCACCCATCTTCTCGCCTTAAATATTGAAAGTGAGTTATTTTGCGGCGGTCGGTTCGGTCATAGAGAGACCAGAGTATAATATGTGTATATGTAGTGCAGGGGGCGAGGTGGGAAGCAGATTCTCCCAAGCATAAGTTATTATTACTGCCACAGAAATCAGGGATGCAGAGATGGGGCTACACCGCAAGTAAAGTGATGCCATAGATTCGAATATGGCAGCAGATGCTCCTACCGGGGTGGACAGTTTGTGGGATTTTATCACTTATTACTTTACCGCAGTGTGTGTGTGTGTGTGTGTACTTTAAAGGGCTAACATGTACACATGTATAGATTTGGACCGAAGGAATAAATTTAAAATTGGTAATGGCTTGGCGCACCACAATAAATTAAATTTATGTGAAAGGTTTTTTTTTCCGTGTTTAAAAATTCCCTTGGCCGGGATCGCAGGAATAAGGAGTGACACATCTGGGAATGGTTATCGAAATGGGCTCGACTGGACTTGAATAATGAATTAAATGTGTGGGCAATGTGTAATAACAAGATGGTGCGGTGACTTATGACTTGATGGTTAATGGGGGCGGGTAGGTGGTTAGCTCGTGTTTAATTCGACGACGGACGAAATTGCAAGTGACGGGTGTTCAAATTAACTGCTTAGTTGGTTGGAGGTGGCCCTAGTTGGGCCTTTGATAAAAGGCCACGATTTCTACTCATCCCCGTCCCGGTAATCTGGTCGTAGCTTTAATTTATAAAACATGGGAAAATTGTTAAATTTGTTTGTTTGTCTAACACTTGAAACGAAAATTAATTTCAAACACAAAAATCAATTAATCTTGTCAGGCATGTTTTTTTTATTGTTATTAATTTAGGTTTTAGGTTATTTATGTTCGGTTGAGAATTAAATTTATAAAAAAAAATATGTGTGCTTTGAAACTAATTTTTTGCGCCTTTGTTATCTGAATCAACAATAGAGGGGGTTTTGTAAATATTTAAATATGTATTTTAATCATATTTTAAAAATATGTATTTATTGATTTTAGGATATTCATTTTTTATGAAAATCAGAAATTATCACCACAGTCTAGGGATTGAAGTCTGTTTTTTTTTTTATTTCACAATTTTTCTATCGCTCATCAATAAATTTATTGATGAACTGTGGATGGGTGTTTGATTTATTTTGACAGATATTTAAAGTCAGTTTGAATGTGGAAATGATTTATACTGTGGTGTAAACTACGACCGCCGATGGTGAAAGCTCTAGTTATGAGCCACAATGGATGATTGCAGGTCCTTTTACACATCGGTTGTGGTGTTTTTTGTGTGCAATGCTATTTATTTTATTTATTTTATTTATTTTATTTACTTTATTTTATTTATTTAATTTATTTAATTTATTTTGTTTATTTTATTTATTTTATTAATTTTATTTATTTTATTTATTTTATTTATTTTATTTATTTACTGGAAATTTTACACTTTATATTGTCTTAAAGTGTAAAATTTCCAGTAAATAAATAAAATAAATAAAATAAATAAAATAAATAAAATTAATAAAATAAATTCTTATAAATTATTATAATTACAAATTAGTAAAAATTACGAATTTGAAATAAAGCTACAAGATACAGGAATTACGGTGAAAATACGATTGAATAGAACTTTAAAAAAAAGAAACAGAGTTTTACAATTAAAAAAGAAAAGAATTAATAAAACTTCATCATACATCTCCATTGCCATTCTACATTTAAAACTTGTAAAATGGTTAACTACTGGGGGGAGTTGTTAAGGAAAAAATACTTAAGCTCTGTTCGGAGCCGTGCAGTGCCACCTGACCTTCTTATATGACGTGGCATAGAATTCCATAGGCGGATAGTGTTATGAGTTTAAATCACCGAATTTATTTGTTATTTTAAGCGGCAATTTTGCTCGTTCACAAACACAGTAAGTCTTGTCACTACACACGATTTTTCGGTACAAAAAAATATACGAAGGCGTCCGTTTGGTTTCTATGGTAATTTTTCAAGCAAACATGGGTCGAATCGTGTCGTCAGTGAACGAGCATTACGTAACAGAATTTGTTTTTGTTTCACATGTAAAATGAACTTTAATCCGTGATCGCAATGCTCGTTCACGGACGACTCGATTCGACCCCAGTACTAAACAAAAATGGCAAAGAACTGCTGAAAATTGCACCACAGCTTTAGAGTTTTTTTTTTTTTGCGATGGAAGGTGGAAATCTTGCATGAGACACCAATGGTCCGACGTCCATTGATAGTGCCGGATTCCTACCGGCTAAAACCACCTCCCTTCCCGAACAGACCGATTAGTTTCCCCCGCGGAACCGCCGTAAGGCATTACTTCGCGGGGGTCGGTAAAAAGACTTTTTGCTAAATTGTTGGAACTATTAGCATTCCGTTGGCGTTCTAAGCGTCTAAGGTCGCTGAGAATACGCACCGCCACGTTACTTAAAATGGTCCAGTTTTCGTCGTTCTGGAGCATATAGTTTACGATGTTATCGCGAGTGGGCCACTCACCGAATTGGTCCCGTAGGGATATCCTCTCGGTTTCGTATCGCTGGCAATGAAAAAACACGTGTTCCGCGTTTTCAGAAACATCTTCGCAATGCGGGCAATTTGGGCTGGTTTCGTGTCCCCGTTTAAAAATATATTCTCTATAACAGCCATGACCCGTCAAGAACTGAGTCAGATAGAAGTTTGTTTCACCATATTTCCGTTTAATCCACAATTCGATCACTGGTATAAGCCTGTGTGTCCATCTTCCCTTTAGCGATTCATTCCATTGTTCAGCTTTAGAGGGTAATTAGAGAAAAATGTGCCGGTCCTACCAAAAAATAAGAAACACACTTAACAACCAGTCTAGACACGAACCATTAAACCAAACGACATTACGGATAATTCTAAATATTCCCACTGTGATTAAGGACATATTCGTCGTATGTATTTCGCTTTTGAGGATCTTTCTTATCCACTTTTTAAAGAGCTAAGAAAAATCCCGTATATCCTTGGAATGAGTCCGACCAACAACCACGTCCCGCTCAAGTTTCAAACCTCTGCATTCAATACTACCAACCAATTTATCACCGTAAGTCCTGTTAAAAATCAATGAAGATCGGAAGGAGACATAAACTCTGCAAAACCATCTGTGACTTAAACCAATATTTCACGAAAATTCCATCAGGCTCTTTGGTTTTATGGTTATTATTACTTTTCTCATCGTTCGCACGACATGAAGCAAATGAAAACTTAAACTGTGTACAACATTCTCACGTATATTATTTTTTTAGCACTATGCAAGTGATCCTTTTTGTTGGGCGCTCTCTAAGTGCTGCTCTCCTTCTGGTATATTAACAACGAAAGATAAGGTTACACCATTAAAAAACTTTTTTAATATCTCCGTGTTGTACTTCTTCTGTTTTTTTTTTGCTTTTTTTGGCGTCCTCAATCTAGTTCAGTTTTCAGTTGCTTGCTCTCCACATCTGTACACAGTTTTGTGTTTCACTTTGTTTTTTTTTCCTAAATCATACTATATTGTAGTATCCTTCGAGTTTTGTTTGGAGTTGGTTGGAGTTTTTTTTTTCGTGTTTGAAGGACACTAGGAGATGTGAAAACTTTTGGTTTTAAAATTGACTTTTATTACCATTCCTTCTTCCAGTCCTCTGTATAGTCATTCAGACCAACGACGACCACCACAAATATTTATACAGATACACACTTCCACCACCCAAAAGTGGCTTAGCTCAAAATTGAATAAAAAAACTGCTGGCGAAACGGATTAACTTCTTTACATATGAGAGTACACAAAAATTCCGCCCTCTTTTTATGATAATCAACTGCTACTCGAGCCAAGGACCTGCAAATATCGAGGCTGATGTACCCTTGATTGCCTGGGTGGATATGCGGCGAGAATGTTCTGCAACTACATAACATACATAGGAAACTACAATTGAAAATATTCCCTCAACTATACCGAAAGGAGAAAGAGCGGAAAACTTATTGCCTGTAATTGGTGAAATGTTGTTTTCAACACACAACCCCACCAGGAGCCCACCCCTCCGACAAGCCGTCGACATATCCTGTATTTTTCTATTTAACCCAACCGGAGGAGCCTAGCTGATATAATCACGTTTTATGAACGTACATGGGAATGCACATTCATTAATATGCCTGCAAGGATAATCCCTCTTTCCTGCCTCCTCATTACACCCATGCAGGGTTCTAACATACAGCTCTAGTTCATGTGTAGGCGATTTAGACAAAACGTAAAGAAATGAGAAAACAGACAACCGTTTCCTGTTTGAGAGGTTCTTCTGTGATGTAATTACCACTTGTTTCCTCGACTTTTTCGCTTATCGGGTAATTGCATTGAAACTGAACGAGGTATTTCTCTCTTTTTTTCAATATCATCACTTTTGCAGAAACAGTCTTTGGGCTGTTTATGTGCGCCGCGGAATGACAGGATAATAATAGTTCAGACATTGCGATTGTATGTTGTGTTTTATTTGCACGGGAGGTTGTTGAAATTTACAGCCTTTCAGCTGGGGTTACTCGTATGTGATGATGGTTGATAGTGGGCGCTGCTGGTTGGTTATAAAGTATGATTAGAGGTTTCTTTGGAAGGTGTTGATGTTTTTTGTTTTCTGCTCTCTTGTTTGTTTATTGCACGAGTGGTGGGTATTTTTCAATTTACTCCACCCACTCTGGTGGTGTTTTTTTGGGTAGAGCGATTAAATTGGATTTATTACATGTGTAACGTTCGGAAATGCAAATTGAAACTCGAATCCTATCAAACTTGGCTCGGTTTGGCGTCTATTTTTGTGAAGTTGCAGTTTAACTAGTTGTTTCATTTGCCATCGCATGACTTTGTCAATGAGAAATATAATTCAAGTCATTTTGGAATTCTTTTGCAACACAAAGGTAGTTTGCTAAATAATTTTAATTGAGTGTCCGATTCAGCAGAACGGCAAAAGACGCAACAGCTAAAAAGGTAGGCATTCTGCAAAAGGAGTTTCATACAGAGGAATAGAACCCTCCACTAATTTTGCGTGGTAGCCATCTGCCAAAGATACCCCTTACCTCACTTTCAATACGGGGTTGACCACGGCTTCAACCAACAAGTCCCCAGCGAGGTCCCTAGCCAGTCAGTCACGCACAATGTAGTGCTCTCTGATTGTGCGCGCCACTTCAAATAGGGCCTTCCCTTGCTGCTCTCCTGGAACCGACTCAAAGACTCCTCGGGCATACACTTTTCATGACTAATTTTGCTTTTACCTTTTTTTGAACTATTATTCTTTTGGACACATCTAAGAGTGGATCGCTTTAATTTGGTAAAAAAGAAATAGAATTGGTCTTCATTAAGGAGGGTAAATATGTACGGAAAGAAATTGTGTCGGCGATTAAAATATAGATAGTCGTTTAACTAGGTCCACTTGTCGTTGGAATCTCCTCTCCTCTACACTCCGTCGATACAAACTTCATCCAAAAACGTCTCAAGTGGTTTCAAAGTCTCTTAAGACCTCTTTCAATAGAAATAGCTACACGACTCTGACTGATTTTTGCACTATACAATGTGGACCTCTTAGATAATACGGTTTTCAAGCCCGAAACTTTCCCAATTAATTGTTTTTGCTATTTTTAAAAGTGCAGGTCTAAGAATGCAACCTTGTGGCACCCCAACTGTCAAACTAATCAGCCTGGGCGACCTACAAAATGAAGGGAACTTTAGAAAATGGTTTTAGTTCCTTCTTCGATTCATTTAAATCTGGCGCAGCTTTTCCACCACTTTCCATCTGACCAAACTCACTGAATTCCTAAACAGCGAACACCTCAATCAGTCCTGGGGATCATTTTGAACTAATCCTCTGATTGGATTATGTTTACCAATATATTGCGGGCCATTTTTCTTTTTCTAATCATCGCCACAGCTCAGCTGTTTGCCTGAACTTTTCAATATTTTACTTCTGACCTAGATTCGTCTATTAAATCAGTTGAGCACCACCCAGCCTCTTAAGGAGCCAAATAAAAAGGAAAACAAACCAAACAATTCGTGTTGAAATCCCCAAAGCGAACTCCGACCATGATTAGCCCTCTTCAACAGCTACCCCAATGTCATAACTCAGTCCAGCTCCATAGCCGCCTCGGGCGTGGGGGTGCGGGCTTTTGTTTCTCTCTTTTCGCAACAGTCCATAATCCTTCTTGAGGATATTTTATAAACGAGATTATTTCCGATACCTATCATCACGCCTCGGGCATCGGGCCAGAGAAAAGCAAGCACAAAAAAGAAATGTATAAAAATTATTTGTCCAAGTCGAAAACAGAAAGGAAGGCAGGTTCCTCTCTTGCTTCGTTCATCATTCGCATTTGCCTGAAGGACATAGCACCAAAGCCAGCCAAAGAGACGGAAAAAATATTCTCCCAAAGACAAGTGTGAAACAATTTAATAAAGGACGAAAGCAAAACAAGAACACGAAGAAAAAACTCAACAGAAACAATGGACGCGAAGATTTTACAGGATGAGGCCTTATGAATACATATATACCGAACGCACACCAGCACACAGAAGCTGGGAGTCCGTTTTATACTTGCTCCAGGGGTGGAAACTAATTAGATTGTTTTCTCTTGATTTGGAAGGCGAAACGCGCGGTGCAGGCGACACAGCACAGCACAGTATACAACCCGCAATATTGACTTCCTTGGAAGATTGACTGGGCTGAGATGGCTACTCAGGAAGGATACACACGGCAATGGCAATTTGAACTAATCAGTATTCCTGGCACACAATCGAGACAACAATAAGCCAGCGAAGTGGAACAAGGGAACGCTTTAAATGGTAAATGCGGCGAGGTTAGCCTGGGAAAAGGACATCAACATTTTTGTGTGTTAGTGTGTTATAGTATATATCCTAAAACGAGTTCAAAGTGACATTTTGTTTGAGGAGATCACGTTCAAATCCATTGTTTTTTTTTGCCGTCTCTAATCCTACATATAAAGGAAGGAAAATAAATTTAAACAGCCAGGCAAGTGGAAAAAAAGGACACAAGGATTTTACTTAAGGATTAAATTTCATAAACGTCTCGTTTGGGTTTTTGTCTTGTTGCTTATTCATGGTTGGGGGAGGGGCTATGAGATGTTGGAAAATATTAATAAAACTGACAACAGGCATATGACGACGTTCAGACCCAAACCGCGCTCGGAGTTGGTCCTTTTATTGTTAAATTGTTGTTCGAATCAAAATGAAATTGTTTTCAATGTCTAATTTTCATATGTGGGCGTATTTGGTGGAGAAAATAAAAACAGGATATCCGCTCGGTTGGCGTGCGTTTATTATTTTGTTTTTTTCTTTTTTACCCCCTTTGGCTTTCATTGAAAATCATTTCACATCCTGTCAGAAATGGGAGGGGGGTGTCCTTGTTTTGTGACATACACCAAAAAGAAAACATGTATTTGATGCAAATTGTTCTTCAGGGTTAAAGGATGTCGCCTTTCTTCAAAAGTTTCTTTTCTCTTCCACTTTTGAATTCCTATTGTGTGGATGTGTACGTTGGTTTCCGGGGCAAGGATCTCTATTCAACATATACAATAGAAAATTTTTGTCAGCTTCTTCGAGAAGCAAGTCATATCCTTGCGCTTGTATATTTATGTGTGTAAGCAAAAGTCTTTTGGAATAAACTTCCTGCGGATGCCATCGTCTCGTTGTGTGCAAAGTGAAAAAGGATATGGATAATAAAATCATCAGTATTTTTGATATGTCTCTGCTTATGCGAGAGTATTATAGATTAAGTTCGGTTGGTTTTTGTTTGTGGATTTTTCTTCGTTTGTATAAGTGAATTGTTTACTTCCTTTTTTGCAGGGAGGGCGGCGGCGGCGTTTGGCGACGGAAATTCCACTCAGCTGAAAAACAACGCAATATTGTGTAGACAATATTTTGTATTTGACATGGATTATGAATTTCGCCAAACTCGCTGGGGTTGTTTTGTATCCATTTTGGAATAAATATTTTCCTTCCAAAGAAGTATTTATTCAAACTCAGTACCACGTTCCTTAACGAACACACCCAACCAATCTTAACATGCTAAAAAAAGACTGAAACAACAAAAAATTGTACTTAAAGTATCCACGATTTGAAAAAAATTGCATGAGAGTTCTCGCATTGAAAAGCTTCATATTATTTCTATCGGAAGAATCCTTTTCGCGGCACTCTCACCAAACTACCGAGGTCACAGAAGAAAGCTGAATTCCTTAATCACCCTGCAATAATATTTATGATTTGAAAAAAAATCGCATGAGAGTTCTCGCATAGGAAATCTTTCACATTATTTCTATCGGTCGGAAGGATCCTTTTCGCGGCACTGTCACCAGACTTCGGAGGTCACAAAAGAAAGCTGAATTCCTGAATCGCCGAGAAATTGCACTGTTACTGCAAAAATATTCACAATTAAAAAAAATGGCATGAGAGTTCTCGCATTCACATTATTTCTATCGCAAGGATCCTTTTCGCGGCACTCTCACCAAACTACCGAGGTAACAAAAGCAAGATGAATTCGACAATCACCGAGGAATTGCGCTTTTACTGCAAAAATATTAATGACTTGAAAAAATCGCATGAGAGTTCTCGCTTTAACATTATTTCTATCGTAAAGATTCTTTTCGCGGCACTCTCCCCAAACTACCGAGGTCACAAAAGAAAGCTAAGGGGAATTAGCATCAAAAATATCTCTGATTTGAAAAATATCCCATGCGAGTTCTCGCACGCTACATGCATTGTTCAAAATCCATTTTGCGACTCTCACACCCGGCTCATCACAACAAACGAGGTCTCAAAAGAAAGAGAATTTCCTGCAGCACCCACGATTGCAATATAAACTATTTGTTAATTTGTGTGCCAAATTTGCGTAACAATCTTCAACACGTGCACACTGCCACAACCGAAGAAAGTTCAAACAATTTATAATACTTCACCAAATTCGAACCGAATCCCTCCAATTGCCAACACATAAATCTCAAATATCCACTTACCTTTTCGGTACACCCAAATCCCTATTTGATGAAAATGGATTCTCTCCAGGTATTGATTCACCTAATAATACAGAAAACCCAAACAACAAAACCCCCAACAGCGTACAGAGGCAGACCGTCAGGGATTTTTCCGTATAAATATTTGTCAGTGGTGGCTGGTGTGCCCCCGGCTCAGTCTCCCACTCAATAAAAACAAGAACTCTTGTATGCCCTGCAAACTCAAAAATTAAATTAATCCAAAGGACTACGGCATGGACAACAAGGAGAATGCCTTACTCGCCAGCATTTTGCACCATCACTCGACTAGAACGACGAACCGACAAACTACCAGCGATCTCTAAGTCCTTAAAAAAATCAATCATTCAACGGCACGTTATCCCTTTTCCCAGAGACGAAGCGAACACAAAATAAAAAAAATCAATAGATGAATGGATTGGATAAGACAAAAAACAATAAACTTAAACTTGACGAAGGCAAACACTTATACACGCACACTCACCATACCCGAGACACAGACAGCTTCAGTAAAGTAAATCGCCAAAAGTTGGCAAACCCGGAGAGCAAAGGGACCTCCACAAGACAGATTCAGCTGTCAGTCAGTTGATTTCCTTTTCTGATTGAAAATGGTAGTACAAGCATCACTACGGAGGTCTGCAACGCCACCAGAAGACAAGTGGGGTAGAAAATGTTCCAGGCGATCAGGGAATGATAAAAATCTGACAGAAAGCTTACTATTTAATAGAAAAACTGACATAAAAGAGAGGATGAACCCAACCCAAAACGGAAGCAATATGTCTCGGATGAAACGTCAAGTATATCTTCAAGATGTTTGATGTTCTGCCCCTTTTCTTTAGAATATTTAACGACCATCAGCCGGGGGTGTAATTTGGATGTAATGATGATTAATTTAATTCAAAATGTACTAAATCATTCACTTTAAGAATAATTAAAAAATCTGCAACAATATTCAGCGTAATTGTCGTCCTCGAAACGCGGCCGGGCAGAAATCTTGAGAGGCAAGTTTTTGTTTCCAACAATTTGCGTTTTTTTTTTCTCACCCCTTCTCCACATTAAACTCCACTGAGTATGCAATTAAAATGTTGAAATGTTCTTGTGCTCACTCACATGGCACACACCCACACAGTGAAGAGTTGTTAAAACAACAATACAGCATTAAATTTTAAGCTTATACGCGTCTTTTGTTTCAATTTAAAATCGCATTTGAAGGCAGTTGGCTTGGGGTCGACTAAGAAAATCATTACCGAAACGTAAGAGAGGGAGCTTTTCATTTTCCCTTTCGTCCTTTTTTTTTTCTTTCTGCTTTTCCTATTGTGTTTTGTTTTCTTTGATATCTTTTGAGTAATTACTTTCTTGTGAAGCTACATGACCGCAACCATAAGACATTCCGCAACAGTTGTAAGATTTTATTCAGCTAAAAAATGACAATGGGCCACAAGGGGTGTTGGCTTGGAATGAATGGCATTTTGACTGGTATTTATGTCTAGGGATTAATGGAGTGCGAACAACAAAAAAAAGGAAAGAAAAACGAAACTACAAAGTTGAAAGAACTGAGTTGGATTAGATTTAAATGTTTGTGGGTGATTTGAGAAGTGTCCGAAGGGGTTTCTGAAGGACGTTTGAATCGAAATGGATTGGTAGTAATTTGGAACACAGTTATCATTGTAAACTGATCTGCTGAGAGTTTCCTCTTTAATCAGTTTTTTATTTAAAATAAATTGCTACATGAAGTGGGGTTCTAATGATGAAGACAGTTCGTAGTCTCAATCTTATTGCGAGAACAGTAATTCTCAGGTCACTTCAAACTTGGATCAAATTCGTCACTATAAACACATGACGGCGACAAATTGAACGGCAACAAAATGCTTTCGATTAACTATGCTAAGCATTTTGTATGGGAAATTCTTAACTTCATTTCACCAGTCTTAATGGCGACATATACCTACGGTTTTTAGTTTCTGCACATCTATGGCACACTACCTTTCGAATGATATAAGTTTCATTCTCCTCATTTCATGATAAATACTTAAAAAGTGTACGGAAACTTTTGATGTTTACGTATTAATATAATGATATTCGATTCGTGTAGTTAGCTCCGGATTATCGTTCCATTTATGCCTCTTTCTCGGATTACATTTCAACTTAACCCGCTTACGGAAGATTTCCCTTTATTTTTTTTACCAAGCAACAGACATATTTTTAAATACCGTCCAGTTGAGGATAAATTTTTGTTAAAAACACACACAAAGTCCCCCTTTAAGTCATTTCCATGTCAGCATTATTGAAAAGATTCAAGATGACAATCCATTTGGATATAGACGACTTGGGATTACACGGTTGCAGAAATTCACTTAAACCTCCGGAAAACGAAATACCAGTTAACAAGCAACTCACAGACATTGCACATCAATAACCGAACAACCGATAGACGCAGGGAGCAGAAGGACTTGTTTTTTTTTTGTGGGCCCAATCTCAATTCTCGGAAATGGCAATAATTCTCAGAGTCCCGTCATCATTCTAGTTCTCCCTTCCTATTGGAAAATGGTTTTTCCTGTCCTGCTATGAGCGTTCGATTTATTTCTCGTGTGTTTTTTTTTTTCGTTTAGGAGATTTAGGATTTCGCCATCTTCTTCGTCGTAGTTGGTTAGTGCTGCGCGCTGCTGCTGCTGCCCTTCGCTTATGTGTGTATTATTGATTCCCAAGGATAAATCATTAATATCCATCACTTTTCGGTCGACATATTGTTGTTTTGTTTTGCTTAAGCTTTCTCTAAGACCCCCCCAGAGTAGGTGGGCTGTTCCATTTTCAATTATCGAACAAAAAAGTTGAATTTCCTAGATATCCTGAAAGGAGATTTTTCGTAGTTTGATTTTGAGTTATTGATGAACGGTCGTTTTGTAGTTGATTTTCATTTAAATGGAACGGACTGAATGCTACGGAACGGGGGAGGGAGAGCAGATTTGAGTTTGAGAGCAGATCAAGTAGAAGCCATCATCACCGGAATATAATAAAGGAAAAGTGAGGGAAATTTTGGAGCAGAGAATATACATACAATAATGATTTAGAAAGAGGTATTTGTATTCGAGTGTTTCACTGACCTGCAAAATGAATTTTAAAAGTTATTAAGGCGCGTTTGGCGGTTTATTTTTTTGTCAAATTGCATTCAGAGTTTTGATGTTGATTTTCAAAGCAGAGAGTTGTGAGTTGATACTAAGGCTGAGAGTGCGCCCAGTACCTTGGAAAAGAGTTCCAAGTTTCTATGAGCTTCTGCTCTCTGGCTAGTTAAATGATTGTAATATGTCGCCTGATCCTAGGGACTCTGTAGCCTTTTAGACCATAGTTTCGACAAAAATCGCAATTGCAATCGTTTAAGGTCGAATTGTACTCAAGTTGACTTTCGGTCAAAAATCACATCAATTGACTGGGCCGGGGTTGTAAATTTTTCGAAAAAGTTCAAAAATTTTAAATTTTCCATTTCGACATCACGTGTTGTCAAACGACTTGTAGCAACCATTTGACATGTAATTTCGATAAAAATCGCAATTGCAATCGCTTAAGGTCAAATTGTATTCAAGTTGATTTTCGGTCAAAAATCACAAAAATTGACAGGGCCGAGGTCGACAGTTTTTCGAAAAAGTTCAAAAATTTTCAATTTTTTTTTTTTTCGACCTAAAGTGTTGTCAAACGACTTGTAGCAGCCATTTGACATGTAATTTTGACAAAAATCGCAATTGCAATAGCTTTAGGTCGAATAGTATTCAAGTTGAGTTTCGGTCAAAAATTGACAGGGCCGGGGTCGTCAATTTTTCGAAAAAGTTCAAAAATTTTAAATTTTTTTTTTCGACCTAAAGTGTTGTCAAACGACTTGTGGCCAGTATTTGACATGTAATTTTGACAAAAATTGCAATTGCAATCGCTTAAGGGCAAATTGTATTCAAGTTGAGTTCCGGTCAAAAATCACAAAAATTGACAGGGCCGTGGTTGTCAATTTTTCGAAAAGTTCAAAAATTTTAAATTTTTCATTTCGACATCAAGTGTTGTCAAACGACTTGTGGCCAGTATTTGACATGTAATTTCGACAAAAATCGCAATTGCAATAGCTTTAGGTCGAATTGTATTCAAGTTGAGTTTCGGTCAAAAATCGCAAAAATTGACAGGGCCGTCGTCATAAATTTTTCGAAAAAGTTCAAAAATTTTAAATTTTTTATTTCGACCTAAAGTGTTGTCAAACGACTTGTAGCAGCTTTTTGACATGTAATTTTGACAAAAATCGCAATTGCAATCGCTTAAGTCAAATTGTATTCAAGTTGAGTTTCGGTCAAAAATCACAAAAATTGACAGGGCCGGGGTCGTCAAGTTTTCGAAAAAGTTCAAAAATTTTAAAT
Source organism: Cheilosia pagana (assembly GCA_936431705.1). Lineage (NCBI taxonomy): Eukaryota > Metazoa > Arthropoda > Insecta > Diptera > Syrphidae > Cheilosia > Cheilosia pagana. The sequence goes on from OW386169.1 coordinate 4,098,678, forward strand.
TTTTTTTTTCGACCTAAAGTGTTGTCAAACGACTTGTGGCCAGTATTTGACATGTAATTTCGACAAAAATCGCAATTGCAATAGCTTTAGGTCGAATTGTATTCAAGTTGAGTTTCGGTCAAAAATCACAAAAATTAACAGGGCCGGGGTCGTCAATTTTTCGAAAAAGTTCAAAAATTTTAAATTTTTCATTTCGACATCAAGTGTTGTCAAACGACTTGTGGCAGCCATTTGACATGTAATTTTGACAAAAATCGCGATTGCAGTCGCTTAAGGTCAAATTGTATTCAAGTTGGTTTTCGGTCAAAAAATCTCAAAAATTGACAGGGCCCTGGTTGTCAATTTTTCGAAAAAGTTCAAAAATTTTAAATTTTTTATTTCGACCTAAAGTGTTGTCAAACGACTTGTAGCAACCATTTGACATGTAATTTCGACAAAAATCGCAATTGCAATAGCTTTAGGTCGAATTGTATTCAAGTTGAGTTTCGGTCAAAAATCACAAAAATTGACAGGGCCGAGGTCGTCAATTTTTCGAAAAAGTTAAAAAATTTTAAATTTTTCATTTCGACATCAAGTGTTGTCAAACGACTTGTAGCAACCATTAGACATGTAATTTTGACAAAAATCGCAATTGCAATCACTAAGGCTCAAATTGTATTCAAGTTGGTTTTCGGTCAAAAAATCACAAAAATTGACAGGGCCGGGGTCGTACATTTTTCGAAAAATTTTAAAAATTTACTTAGGAGGCTTTACAGTAAAAGAATTTCCTACCGTTTGCTAACGCCTAAAATGACGGACAGGTTTACTCTCAGATTTTTGTCCTTCAGCGGTGGTGGGTCGGTAAAATCCAAACACGCAGTTGGGTGCAGATTTTGCACTGGATTCACAGATGAGGCCCAACGAATTCACTTGTCAACCGAACAACAGTCACCTTTGCGTCGCTCTCTTAAAATAAAATCCATAACGCCTATCCAGCAAATTCGATTTAAGCCCTTTCATTGGGCCGGCCGTCCCAAAAACTGGCTAAAGCACCCGTACACTAGAAACCAACCCCACCCACGCCCAAGTTGACATTTACTTATCCAAATTCCAAAAGTACACACTGCAGCCTTTGCAAATTCCAGGATTACAACGAAATCTATTATCTAGCGTTGATAACAATCACTTGTGCTACATGGGAAGTCCCATGAACCAAGCACCACACCCCCTGCCGTGCATAGAATTGTGATTTTGTAAACATTTACCAGTTTGACATGGGTGCGTCTAGTTTAATCCTTCACACGTAAATCCAAACTATATGTACGTATATCTCCGTTGGCATTCATGTTAGGAATGGCAAAAGGATACACGAGGTTATTTTTCACCTTCCTATTTTTTTTTCCTGCTGCCGAAATAAGTCAACAAAATACATGGAGATTGCTGTGAAACAAAGTTGTATCACGTTTAAGTTAAAAAACACGATGAAAAAAAAGGGAAACAGAACTGGGACAGGATAAAACAATTTGAGAGATTTATAGAATTTTGAATTCTCTATCTCTTTGGCCAGGCTTACGAGTACACACTGACGCTGTGTGTTTATTTTGTCGTATCTGTATCCGATTTCTGTACTGGTGGACAAACACAATAAATTACTTGGGTCATCCTCTGTGTCGCTCTTTGTATGTCCTTTATTTACAGCGATACACTTCTGAATGAATTTTCATCAAAAGGCGGTACGAAAAATTGCAATCCAAAATATTGAGATTAATTTAAATTGAATTTCTTTTTCGGTCACATCGCCCTTTTTCGATGGTCGTATCAAGTCTAATCTCCTTTGGCCATCATAGGGAAAAATGTTTTCTCAAGGAATTAACTTTCGGCCCCTTGCGGCGGGATTTCAAATCCACTTCTGGCCAGCAAATATTGCTCTATGATGATGAGGAAAAGGGAGCACACAGGCACATCTGTTATTTCACGAAATCCCATTTAATAATCCATGCACAGGACACGACGACAACGATGATGTTGCTGCTCCTTCTTGTCAAACAGAATATACTGATTTTTTATTATTATTTTTTGTTTGCATGTGTACCTTTCATATTTAATCATTATCTCGTGTGTGTTATTATTATGTAGGCTTAACCCAAATTGATATTGCCAGATAGGAGACGTTTATAAAATCTCATTTAATACGCCTCAACACATGGCCTTTTATCTTTCCGACTTCACTTTCTCTCAGCACTTCCGAGGGAACTCTTTCTTAAGCAGAGAACGGGGAGGGGATTTCTTTTAAACACACCAGAGCGCGTTCTTGCTGGCATATTATCTTTTTTTAAAGAAAGGAAACAGAAGAAGAACAGGATAATCTGCTGTGTGTTGGGTTCAAAATGGAAAAAAAATAAAAATAAAAATTAATCTCAACTTAAATGCGAGTAAAGTGAAATCGTCAGTGTGTTGTGGCGGGTGCTGAAGCGTATTCACTGAGAAGCACTAAGGAAAGGCTGCGAAAATGTTCAAATGGGAAGATAAAAATGAGAAATGGATTCTATGCGTTTAGGTCGGATGAGTTACCATTGAAACGGTGTGTTCTAGCACTCGCTGATGTGCCTTTGAAACATGAAAACATGAATTTTCAACGACTTTTTGACAGTTGACTGTACTAATTTTCGTTTGTCATTTCACCTCTAAAAGTCAGACGAAAGACAGCGCCACCTGCACGAAATACTACTTGAAAATTTAAAAAATATATTAAAAGCGTCTTTTAGTAGTATTTTTTCCGAATTGGCAACACTTTTTCAACAAATAACCAACTTAAAAGCGGACAACTGCCATTTTACCATCAGTTGACTCATTTTACCACAAATATTTAAATGGAACACGGCCCCAACTACTGGAAAAACTCGGCGAAAATTAGAAAAAATATTAAAAGTGTTCTTTTAGGAGTATTTTTTCACAATTGGCAACACTTTTTTAGCAAATAACCAATTTAAAAGCGGACAGCTGCCATTTTACCATTAGTTGAGTCATTTAACCACAAATAGCCAAACGGAACACGGCCCCAACTGCTGGAAAAACTCGGCTAAAATTAGAAAAAATATTAAAAGTGTTCTTTTAGGAGTATTTTTTCCGAATAGGCAACACTTTTCAACAAATAACCAATATAAAAGCGGACAGCTGCCATTTTACCATCACTTGACTCATTTTACCACAAATAGCCAAACGTAACACGGCCCCAACTGCTGGAAAAACTCGGCGAAAATGAGTCTTCCACTTGTATTTTATTTGACCCTCCTGGAACTGGAAACTTTTGTCGAAAATCCTACTCCATTTGCTTATGCGAAATGTGATACATATGCCTATGAGTATAGTGTTTTTCTGAAACTAATCTCTTAAGTGGCGCCCAACAAAAGTCCCCTCTGAAAGGTCACCGCATTCATGACCATCACAGACAAAAACAGAAAAAAAACCTGCTCACCATTTATTCACATTCCTTCACAACGTGTCAATTTGCAATTGAGCACACAAAATATACGTGCCTAACTTACAAGTTGCCTCATGTCCTTTTTCTGTTTGCAAAATATCTACACAACACACACACATACACATGAAATACTAAAGCGAGTTTCTTAGATCGCACTGTGTGTGTACATAAATATACGTGACTAATCCTTTATCGTCCCTAATATTGAAATATTTTACTCTCACTCGGTCTATGGTATGCAAAAACCTGAAACAGGTTGTCTGCTGTCAAATACCGTTGGTATATCCTTTTGTATACATAGATTTTCAATCAACTATCGATGTGGAAATTGCCTTCGGGCATAGTAAAATACATTGTTCGTGACACACACACACACATCCACTAAAAAATAAAACTATACAAGGAAATAGGAAATCCGAGGAAAATATTCCTCAGGTTGTGCTCTGATCCTTAACATAATTTTTTCCCATATCCATCTATCGAATGCCAGTGTGTACTGAAACAAATGCAAATCTGTTGGAAAAGGTAAAACATATTTTATACAAACAAAAAAAAAAAATTAAATAATGTGAAAGAGAACTCCTTCGGTTCCTTTGTTCATGTACAAGATGGGCACAAGCAAAGCAAGTCAAATGCAAATCAAACCAAAGAAAAAGAACATATTGATATGGAATTGATTTGATTGCCTGAAGCGAGATTGTGAAGCAGACGAGTTTGGAAGACAGTACATGTCGTCTATACATGGCACTCGAAAATATGAGGTGATATGTTTGCACTGGGGTTCAAGGATACAATATTGAAACAAAGGTATGGATATGTTGGCAGTTTTTTTTTATGTCTCTCTTTGAATCTTATTTACGACGAGCCATCAGTTGCTCATGGAGTTGCTAATGCAACCAGTTGGGCATCTGTGTGTATTTTACTGCCTTCAATTTGTTAAAGAAAATAGAGTATATGTGTATCTAATATTTTTGTTTTTGCATGCAGTATTTCTGATTTGATTTTCGGTATTGCTTTGCAATTTTTTCATTGTTAAAGCACTTGAAGGTTGTTCTTATAAACCTCATCCTGCGGGCAGTCATTTAAAATTGAGATTGGGGATGTTTCGCGTTAACCTGGGGTCGAATCGCGTCGTCCGTGAACGAGCATTACGTGACGATTTTTTTGTTTTGTTTCATATGTAAAAACACTTAATTCCGTGAACGAAATGCTCGTTCCTACGGTGTGGATTCGAAGATCCTCGTTCGTGTCAATTCGCTCTACATGACCCAGCCATTTCAGTCGTTGGACCTTCACTCTTCTGACTAGGTCGATGTCGCTGTACATTTCTTCGTTGAATCTCATTCTCCATTCACCGTCAATGCAGATGGGACCAAAAATAACTCGAAGAATTTTTCTCTCGAAACAACCGAGAGTTACCTCATCCGCTCTTGATAGAGTCAATGCCTCTGTGCCATATAGCAGGGCTGGGATGATTAGGGTCTTATAAAGGGTCACTTTAGTTGTTTGAGAGAGGGCTTTGCTACTCAATTGCCTTCTTAACACAAAGAAACAGCGATTGGCAATCTCAGCGCCGGTGTCATTGTCTGAGTTCATAGCGGAGTCTAGGTAGACAAAGTCCTCAACCACCTCAAAGTTATATCTGCTTTATAATGATACAAAATGTCTTCAAAATATCATTAGGTCTGCATTTTATCTCAGAAATATGAAGCAAATTAGACAGATGTCCTAAAACTCTACCCAGAATCAGCCTGAATGTATGCAATACTTTTTGTTCAAAGTGATTTTTAACTAAGTAGTCTAGTTGTATGTTATTCAGCCAATTTGTTTACCATTCGTATATATACCTTGTTTGTGTTAGAAAATGCTTTCTGTGCCATCGGGAATGTGATGCTTATTTAAAAAAAAAGGGAGAAGTGAAAGCAATCAAATTTTTTTTCTGGCAGTACGACCTTACAATTTCTACTGGACAATTTAAGTCGTTTCACTGTGGATTACTAAACAAACACTTTGTTTGGAATAATATTTATTTTGGGCAACCATTTATGAGACTGATCCAATGCATTTGAAATGTTGCTTGAATGGGCCCTTTTTTTCATCAATACTGTCAGTTTACTAATAGTTGCTGTTATTAGTGGCAGAAATTTTTTACTGAGTGATCTGTTACCCGCTCAAAGGTGGTACATTATCCTGCTCTCAGTTCTCGGGAATTATTGGAATAATGCTTCAAAACTGTATTTTTATCTCGGATTGTGTGAAAAAGTATCCAGCGTTGGGCGCCACTTTGGATACATTTCTCAAGTCCCTTAAAATCATGAACAGTCACTTCTTCAGTTACTACAATAAACACTCTTCATTAAATATAAAAAATAGCTTCGCTCGTCAAATTCAATTTAAATTCATCTCACCAAATACATCGTTTCCTTATAAAACCAACATTTATCCAGCTCCTGTGTCGCAAACTGTCTCTAACCATAATCTAGCATCCCTCATCCTTGTAGAAAATACAAACAACCCTCCCTCTCTCTCTCTTTCTAATGAGGCCATTGCTTCCTGGTTCTTGTATTGCAAAAAAGAAATTATAATAACAAACTACCATCGAGATGGGACAAATGAGAAGACTTTAGCACATGTAGAGGTTAACAGAAAAGTACAAAAAAAAAATGAGCATAATGCAGGCACAAACTTACACACTGCACTCTCCCTCCCTCCCCTGCTCTAAACGAACCATCTATTCAAATTACAAACAAAAAGGGAGCGAAAAAAAACTGCACTGCATTCACGAAAGCTCCACACTCTCCACCCTCCATTTACAGATTTACAACCAGAAAAAAATAAAATAAAAAACATCCAGCCTTCTTTGGAGAAAGTTGAACTTTTGTTGTTCTCTGCACCCTGCACCTGCGGCGTTAGGGGGGCTCTTTCAAATGAAAATTCATATACAGCAGGCTCTATTCTCGGTTCCTTGTCTGTAGAGTGCATTAAAAAAAAGAGAAAAAAAAAAAAAATGGAAATTCACAAAGAGGAGCAAGGAAAAAAAACAACAACACCACTTTACAATCAACCCAGTAAGTTATTGCCTGACTAGGATACGATGACTGCATACATACACACACACACAGCCAGAGTACGTATGGCATGCCTACCCTAACCTAACATAAACTTAAGTTTGGTGTACACTTTGAAGCCAAGTGAAAGGGAAAAAGTATAACGAAAAAAAGAAGAACGTTAGCAAAACAAAAGCAGAAATAAAAACACTGTTTGCCGCTTTGAGATCAGAATGTAAAATATGCAAGGATGTCGCGCGCGTTCTTCTATACACAATGTCGTCGCCCTATGCTGTACGTACACACATATAGATTTGACTTGATTTTGCATTTATATAGGTGTAGTTATTGGTTTCTTTACTTTATGACTATGATGAGGGGGCGGATGTAATGAGTTTGCCACCGGCAGTATGATTCTATCGATTTTTGATTGAGCCTTTGTGGCAGCCCCGGAGCATGGGCTAAAGTATTTTGTGCTAATTTATGTTTTATCTTCATTTTTTTTCTGATTGAAATCAATATTGTTATGGCGCCCAATACTCAAGGACTGTGTGCATTATGCTAGTTATGCGAATGTGATTGTTATTGCGGTGGTGATAAAGCTTTGAGTGCCGCCTATTCACTGACGCGTCGTTGAATTTATTGACTGTGTGTAGATAGGTCTTGAGTTTGTGCTCGTTGCACGCAAAAGCAATAATCTCACGGCTTGGAGTCGTGCAATAAAATCACCAGAAACGGTTCGTGACAGTTCATTTGAGGGATGTATATACGTGGAGGTAGTTTTCTAGGATATAAAGGATATTTTATGCGTAAAGAAAAAATCCAGCAGTCCTTGGGTTGTCATACGTGTGTCAACGAGGAAGGGTCCAGCGTTGGGCGCCATTTGTGGCTAAGTTTACCAATTGCTGTGGCAGAGATTTTTTACTAAGTGAGTTGTTGCCCGCTCAAAAGTGAAAGATTATCCGGCTCTCAGTTCTCAAGGATTATGGGACTAAAACTGTTTTTTTTTTTGGTCCGGCGTTGGGCGCCATTTGTTGCTAAGTTTACCAAATGCTGTGGCAGGGAATTTTTACTAAGTGAGTTGTTGCCCGCTCAAAAGTGAGACATTATCCTGCTCTTAGTTCTCGGGGATTATGGGACTAAAACTGTTTTTTTGTTGGTCCGGCGTTGGGCGCCATTTGTGGCTAAGTTTACCAATTGCTGTGGCAGAGATCTTTTACTAAGTGAGTTGTTGCCCGTTCAAAAGTGAGACATTATCCTGCTCTCAGTTCTCGGGGATTATGCGACTAAAACCGTTTTTTTTTGGTCTAGCGTTGGGCGCCATTTGTGGCTAAGTTAACCAATAGAAGTTTTTGGTTACTACGAATCAAGGCAAATTTTCACAAGTTCATCATTTCATAAGAACCTAAACTTTAAAGTGCATCTTTCAGTTCTATGGACACAAACCCATTTAAAAGCAACCCACATCCGAGTCACAAACCATCAAAATGACATCCAAAAAATGCTAACCTAAAAACAACCAGCAATCTAATGACAAACGACTTTTACAAGACAAAAACAGCAATTAGCCGTCAGTTTCGCTTGGTTATTCATAAATTTCATTTTGTCATATCGAAGGATTGCGTGCGTAAAGCGTCACACCTTTTACACGTTTTAGTCTATTAGATGTCCCAAAAGTGCTAAAATGACAAATGTTCAATGACACAAGCACTAACAGGAGTAATCTACAACTTATTTCATATCCAGTGTTTGTAACTATACCAAACTCGACCCACTCCTTGTCGCGCTGAGGCGTAGAATATGATGTCAAATTAACTCGATTACTGTTAAAAAGTTTTTGTTGGTCCTCTCATTAATGTAATTTATCAGCAAGGATTTCCAACAACCGGTAATGTCGTCCCATTTTGTTAACAGTCGAGTGGATACAATGTACATATATGTGTGGAAAATATTGTACGGTCTGAAGCGTGAATAAAATTGACAAATAGCCTGGTCATGTGGGGGTTACATTCAGAAGACCAAATGGAAGTTTCTCTCTTATGAAATTAGTATGTTGTAATCTTAGTCATTTTTATTTATATTCATTTCACTCACAGATGGGGGTGGTGTGACATAACAAAACAAAAAAAAAACGGCCAAACTTGTAGTTAATGTGTGATTATGAAAAAGAATTACAGTGCTATATATCAGGGAACTTTCCAAAATGGTTAGCATTGACAATAATTGAGAGTAATCATTTTCTTTTATGGCTGTGAGGGTTACATTCGGTAACGTGACTCGAAGTCTTTCGGAATTATGATCATGTACTGTAGGGAAATACGTGATTTGAAAGACGAAACATTTTGTTGGCACTTTGGTGTGTATTCCAATTTTGTTGCCTTTCTTTAATGTTTGGGGTCTTGAGGTGTCACCGGGTTGCAAAACATTTTCTAGCTCTATGAGGAGATAGTCCATAAATGACTGCGGGGAGGGGAATTTCTGTCGTTTCTTTTAGAAAAACTAAAATTGGACTCTTTTAAAGCTTCTCCACTCGTTCCAGGCAACCCTTAAAATAAATGTGGATGAAATGTCCCATGGATCAGTTGTCTCATGGATGAGTTCTATGACTTTGAGATTGCCATTAATGAGTCATTTGAATGTTTTTCAAAAATAACCTCTTCCCTCGATTCAAAAATCTATTAACAGCCAAGTTCCAAACCAGTGCATTGTTTTACTTCAGCTATGGGCTTGTTTTTCACTACATTTCCTTATCTTCCACCAGATCAGCGGTGTGGCTTCGAAGTAACTCCTTCGATTGTCACATATCCGGGTGGAAAAGCAACAAACTTTCATTACTGTCGGTGGTCTCTTAGTTTGAAAAATCTCGCTTTTTAGTTCAGACACCAACCATGGCTAAAGGAAGCACAAAACTGCTCATTATGCATCTTATCATAATGATATTTCACAATTCTCCTGCTGTTCTTTAAGTACCTTGAGCTATCGCTCCCGGCTATTCAAAATAAGACGTAACGAAAAACATTTTCTACTCTTCAGACAGTGTCAGACACACCGATGAAACATTTCCTTTCTTAATTCTATTCCATGGACCTTCTTTCTGCCTTAACCAGCAGTTAACGCGGCAGCCTAAATTCCACGGTAACCCTCCCTCACTTTGGAATGTATACTGCAACTTCATTAAGTTGTTGGAAAGTTTTGTGGACTAAATTAAGGAAAGGTCCTTAGCGAAGGGTTAAAGAGATGCCAAAGTAATTGTTTGGCCTCCTCTGTCTGCCACATCTCACAATAAAGAAACAACCTCCAACAAACAGTTGTTAACAAATAGGTGAATAGCAGACAAACAACACAAAAAAGAACCCCTAATACTGGTCCTGCCTTCGGGTTGACCGAAAATTACACCAGCAGTAGCACCAGCACATCTGGCCTGTTGGAGGAATGTGCTTTTTTTTGTTGCCAGAGTCATTCAAAAGGGGTTTCTTTAAATTCTCCCCAGACTGGGAGCGGCATTTGTAAATATGTTTTTTTGCTTTTGTGAATTTTTAACATTGAGTGTGAGATGGTGTGATAAAATACCATTTGCAACTCCTTAGTCTGGCGCTCGCAAACAGGGTAAAATGCAAAATTGATAACACCAAGGGTGTGGGGGAAAACATTCAGAGCCACAAGGTGTGCCACTCATTCCAAGGTTTTTTTTTGGAAATTATTTAGCATATCGAAGGCTGGCAGACGGTTAACTGTTATTTTGAATATATTTGCCTCTAGGCGCTGCTTTATAAGGTCGTCGGTAAATAGAGTGTTGTGTTTGACCTTAAACTTATCCATGGAAATACGAAGAACGGTCGGGGGGATTATGTTTTTGGAACATTGTTGAAGGTGAACTTTTGTTTTTCTGTTGAATTTGATGGAGAGATATTGTTGCTAATGGGGGCGAAGTAAAAGCTGACGGTCTAAGAGGATAGATATGTGAATTGGAGTCCGAAAGTGTGTGTTTTTCATTATTTGGCATTCCATCTAAAATTTATGGGAAAATAATGGATATAGCGGAACCATTTGGGCTAATAGAACAAATAAAAGAGCCATTCATTTGGTAACTGTTCCAGTTTGAATTTTTGATGGGTTTCCGAACAGAAATGCTTTTATTTTTGTGACAGATAAATTCAGATAATACAAGGTGGGCCAAAAGAGATCACCCTGTTGGAATATGCTCTTATTTTTGCAAATGGCCGCAAATGTCAAATCTGTTTTGACGTTTGTGGACTAGACAGATGTAGAATACATTTGAACAAGCCATAAAGCGATACGCTCCCCAAGAACCCGGAATAATCGTGTGTCGCCGATTGCACGGCTGTCCGACACCGACTGCGCAAACAATGCGCCGTTTGGCCACCAACCTTGAAGAGTATGGGACCAAACGAGACGTTGCCAAGAGTGGCCGGCCTCGGAGCGCCCGTTGTTCTGAGAATATGGCCGCTGTTGACGTGGATGTCGAGGTTTCGCCGGAAACATCGACCGTGCATCAGCTGCTGCCTGTCGACATCCAAACGCATGTAACCTACGCCCAAGCCATCCTCAATCTCGAGAAAGAAGTGGACGGTTTTTCGACCAAAATCATAATGAGCGATGAGGCTCATTTCCACCTCAGCTGGTACGTGAACAAGCAAAACTATCGCTTCTGGGGCACCGAAAATCCACGAGTAATGCACGAGGAGTCATTACACCCGCTCACTGCGTTACACCCGTTACTGCATGGTGCGCTGTTATCGCTGGAGGAGTTATCGGGCCATTTTTTTTCGAGAACGCCGCTGGTCAAACGACAACAGTGGACAGTGCGCGCTATAGGGCCATGTTAACCGAGTTTTTGCTGCCGCAATTGGACGAATTAGGACTGGAGGACATGTGGTTCCAACAGGACGTAGCTACTGCACACACTGCGCGAACCACAACCGATACTCTGAAGGCGGCGTTCCCGGGTCGCCTCATCTCTCGTTGTGGCGATTTGCACTGGCCCGCAAGATCTCCCGATTTAACCGTTCCAGCCTTTATTTTTGTGGGGTTTTTTAAAGTTTCGTGTTTACGTGAACAAGCCCGAGACCGTAGAAGCCCTCAAGGACAACATTCGACACGAGTGCGAGAATCTGTCGCCTGAAGTTCTCGCCAAAGTGATGAAAAATGCCGTAAAACGAGCCCGTATGGCAATTAATTCTGACGGCGCCCATTTGGCCGACATCATCTTCTCGACTTGACCAATAAAATTCTTAAGGTTCTAAGAAACATAATCAAAAAACAAAATCGAAGTTTTTCGTTTAGAAAAAAAAAAAAAAGCCAAACAACATCGGATGATTTCTTTTGACCCACCTTGTACTTCCTAGTTACCCTCTTTATCTATTTTTCCTTTTGAATGTTATATACCTATGAAATTGAAGGTATTATTGCCAGGCATTATTGAAACCAAATTAGGGATCAGCTAATTTGGAAATATTTCGCTCTTTCTGTGGAACAGCGTTGAAATTTTGATTTCTTGGTTCAAAGCCATTCTCTGCACTTGGTAGGGGAATGGTTACCAGCTTGATAGAAGCGACGGATCATCAAAAAAGTATTGACTAGCCGAAATGGCTGTACAAATGACAGCATTATCTGCCCAGCGGGGATCATTGATATGGTCCAACCTTCCTATTTGAAAGGCACTCCGAACCAGCTTCAATGAAAGCCAATTACCACTACCCATTACAAAGTTTCAAACCCCATCCAAGTTCCATACCACACGTCTGCATCTTCACTATGCTTCTTTACCCCGCAACCCTACACTACTTAACTTTTCAACTTTGTTTGGCAAAGTCTGTCCCACTCCATGCGCCATGAACCCCCCTACCATTCGCTCTAAAGCCAATAACTTCCTTCTGTTTCCCTTCCGCATTCATTTCCATCCCAATGGTCCTTATCCAAATCCAATTTAAGTTAAAAGTAATAATTCTGCCATTTTACTGCGATGATATCTAATAAAACTCTCAATCCAACTGCTGGGTTTCTTAAAATTTTAATAAAGTCACCCACCACATATGTTTCCGAACGGTCCCAATTTGTTGCCAAACAAAAACTTTCCCTCTCCCCACCCCACCACCATCCGGAACCATTTATGTGTCGTAATACTGAGAATCAAATTATCTTCCATAGAAAATCTTAAGATAATAACCAAACCCCTCTACAAAAAAAGCCACAAAATATGACCACAAAAAGCACTCATACTCTCAATTATATTATATACATATACAAAGCACCACACATACTCGGGGAGTTGCGAAATTTAATCCGCCAAAGGGTGGCGAGAGCGGGTCAAAAAGGACCCATCAACAACATTTGTTGTGTGTATCTTGAAGATATTTTGTTTGGCGGCGGAAACTTTTAAGATACAACAGTTGGTCATGCATTCAACGACTTCAACCCCATCTGTTTGGGGGGTTGCTGTTTGTTTTTTACTCGAAAATAGTTGATGGAAATGGGTCACTATGCTGTGCCATTACCCCAACCCAACCTCCTAGCCTTGAGCGAGGAGATATTTCCTTTTAGAGATGGGGTGGGGTGCACGCGTCTCCCCCATTGTCATGTCGGTGTGTAGCTGTCATTTAAAAAGAAGAAAAAATTGTATCTAACCCAACATAAGTTGTTCCTTTCATCTCATGTCATATGATTTTATGATAAAAGTTTCATTTTTTTTTTTCGGCGACCCTATACTGATTCTTCATCTTTTATTGATGATGATGATGCCAAGAGACAGTTTGTGTGTGCGTGTGTCCTTATGGAAGGAAACTTTTTTCCTGTTGTTCATGACAGAGGACATAGTCATAAATTTCGAACATTCGGTGGTTTATTACATTGGAAATGGGCCCTCGTCTAAGTGAAATGAAATGAATAGGCATAGGCGAACCAGCCCAAAAGACATCTGCTTCATATGGCATGAAATGTTTAATAAAAGTCACCCCCTCACTAATTTGGCGGCATTATAATCAAAGTCAAAAGTCGAATGGGGTTTTGTATATGTACAGAACTCGTCGCTGTGCTTATTTCTTATTTATATACAGCTCCTTATATTAATGATGGCATATCAAATGCTAATTTAATGTCATCATTCAAAGTGAAACGCCAAACTGAAAGCAGAGAGAGAGAGAGAGAGAGAGAGAGAGTCGAACATTTCTTTCACATTAGGCAAATATTTCAATCGTACACAAAGTAATTCAGAGGCTCAGAGGAAAAATAGCAGAAAATCTGCAGATCCAAGGAATACGGAATTAGGCGGGGGCCAAATTGATTCTGGGAAAATGTAAAAACAAATTATTTCATGAGCCTCGCCGGGAACCAGGGAAGGAACACACCGGTGCCGTATTAGATATTACACGCGAATAATATCTTGGGTCTGCAATCAATCAATTTTAAGAGGATAAATGATGAGAGTATCCTTCGGGTGGATGGTATCCTCTTAAAGTGGTCTGCTTGAAGTTGGTTTTTAGGCTTGACGAAGCCACAAAGTGGTGGAAGGTATATTTTTTACTGATTTTTTGAAGTTCAACAACTCCCAAAACATCACACGCCACCTATGTACCTAAAGGCGAAGGAATTTCAGCTCTGGGGTGATTAAAAGCCTACTTTGAGGCGCATCACAACATCTCGTTACTTATTTTTGCTCGGCTTATTCAAAACATTGCGTACCAATCTCCTTTATCCTTCCCTCATTTTTTGCAAAATGAAAAGCTTGGCCTTGGGCTCAATTCGAAGAAAAACATAAAAAGCTGCCTACTCTTAGGCGCACATTTATTTATTAATTCACTTTTCTTAGGATGCGGTTTCCTTTTTGGCTGGCACATAGACCCATTCAAATTATAGCGTCCCACCCTTCAATTTAATCAAAGCCTCGACGCCCGATTTCTGACAACGAAACGTGCCACTGTTTCGTGCCACTTTTGCCCGAAAACAACTCCAAATTGATTGTTGGTAAATTATTATTCAAAGTTCATCTTCATCATCATAAATTTTTTTATTTCTCTCTTTTTTTTTCATTATATCCCATTCCATCGTAAAGATTAAAATTTACAACTACTGCCATAATGTCGTTTCCACAGTCCATTAACTGGACATTTTGCCAGTCGCTGTCCGAAACAAATTATCAGCCTCTCGAACCGAATACCATTTATGTAGCCACAATCAATCAATCTCCAAGAGTCATAAAACTTACACACAGCTCCCCAAGCACACCTCCCCTTACCCAAAAAAAGAGGTTAAAAACTCTGCCATCAATTAATGATTCATGACCACCAGCAAGCACCAGCAAAAATGACGTATGATCTTCTCTCGTCCCTAGGCAGATTGAATTAGGGATATTCTCCAAGGGTAGCTATTCTAAGTAATAGGAAATTGGAAAATTTCCCTCCATCGTTCCGGACAGCCGAGCTTAATTGTGCGAATGAAGTTCAAGAAAATAATGAGTATCTATAAATATGAAATGCGGCCGTCTCTGAAGCCCCCACAATTCATATTCACAGAAAGCACAAACAAATAAAATTCAATATCATCGCAGTGCTTGAGGGCTAAAAGCCACGAGGAAAAAAAAACAAAACCAACCGCCACACACAGCGACCATCCAACCAAACATGGCGCTGGAGATGGGTCATAAAAATTCACGAACATAAATCAAAAACTCTAGGGAGACATTTGGTACCGCTTCGCTACCTAGCCCTCTAATACTTTCTGACTACTATGTCCGTGTGAAGCTCCATATACATAGGGATTTTTTTGCCCCGGCTCTGGGATACACTCATATATTTCGGTATGGAAAGGAGGAATTCAATTCGATGTAAAATTTTAATTTATTTGAGTATCCTCGACAAGCCACCTGTGAAATGTAAAAAATTTTGTTCGTATCCAAGGTTCTACCACATTATATCATCTACCGCCCAAGCCATTTCCGTCGTTTTTGCGATCTCTGATTATCCTGCGCGTTTTACCTTTTTCACTCAGTTTTTTTTCTCTACTCCTTTTTCCATTCGAACTGGTTTTATATCCTTTTGCACGAGCTGAAGATTCTACTGCTCTTTGGATTTATGGAAATATCTTACCCACTTTCTGAATATTTACTTTGTTGAATATCCGTCGGGGTTAGTATTGGAAAAATAACCAATGGATTTCCATGGGAGGACTTTCAGAAGTACGCAGAAAAGGAAAAGACTTCGGGCAGTAAAGTAGCCAGTCAAATATTGAGCCACCTGTGGGGGAGAGTTTCATTTTAGTTTCTTAAAAATCAACCGAATATGTAGGAAGTCCTTGAAAGTGTCGGACATCAATGCTGCATCATTCTCGTCCTGAAATTTTTAATTCAAATTCCATGAACGCAAAAATGTCCCATAAATTTCCCTCTGACCTAGTTGGGACAGCAACCATACCCTCAGCCGAGACACCACCGAGACTTGGAATATTTCTTCACATGCAACCAACGTTTTGCGTCTCGTTCTCCTTAAACTAGGGTTACCATCTTCAAAGAGTAGAAAAACAAAAATCACAAGGTCCGTTTAACATTTTTAGGTCCTTTTTTTCAAAATGTTGTTCCCAAGTTGACGCCGAATTTTTCTGCAGTTCGTCGCACATACAGCCATCCGTTTTCAACCTCATTTATTCCTTCATTTAATTACCAATTAACATCCTTTCAAGCTCTGGTTGAATAATTTTAATAAATTCCTCCAGTCCAGTGTTAAAATCTAATGAAACCGAAAAATTTCAAATAATATTTTCCCATTACGAACTTCTGCATCCATCGTCTAAAGAATAAAGTAGCAACACTTCCCCTCATTTTATTAATCCCTATCTGGGATCAGCTATGAAATTTTTCTAATTAAATTCCCAAATACGGAATGGTGAACGAAAATTATTATGCCAATAGTTGGCAATCCCTTTGAGAACAGGCAGCAAAAAGGAAATTGTTTAATTTTTAGAAAAAAAAAACACCCACTCTGAAAGGACCAAAACACAACGAAGGGATTGTATTTAATAAAATCCTCCATCTCTTTTTTTTGTCGGCGGTTGTAGTACTACTAATATTTATGAAAATTTTCATATTCCGCGTATTAATTAGCATACCCTTTCGTTTTGACTCTTAGCATCGTCCTTTTTTTTCGACAGCCGACGGAGAGCTTACAAGATATAACCGAAGCGCATTGTTAGCGTCGAAAGGTAATGGCATCCGTTTTGTCAGCGGAGGGTATATCCTTTTAAAACCCTTTGACTAATTTCCACTTAGATTGTACAAATGGAAATTAGAAAAAATTAAGAATAAGTAGAAAGGAAAGCACAGACGGATAAGAAGGAGGACCGTACTCAGTGTAGTAAGGAAAGAGGAAGGTGATTTTAATTAAAACATGAAAAAAGGATAGAAAGGATTAGGAGAATGGAATATATTGAAGATATTGTGCGGGGAAATGGGGACCTTCTTAATGAAGTAATGAAGCAGGGAAAATGGGCCGTGAAAGTTCACAAGGTGTGACCGAAAATAGATCATCGTTGTTGGCCGAAAGGTTGGACGTTCATTGAACGCCTTTTAAAGGTCAGCCGGGTATTTTTGTTCAAACCCAATCACTATAAAAAGCATGGCAAAAATGTTACGTATACGCCACCGAACTATGCAAATCTTCATCTCTTTCAAAGAGCGTTATTAAAAAAATGTCATCGCTCACAAAAGTCAAGCACTATTATTACAGAGCACAGTCATTCTAAGCAAACAGATTCTGGTACTTGGAAATTTTGGGTGGAAGCGAACAAATTGAAAATATTACAAATATACTCGCACCCTTGCGCTTCACGTCTTTGATTTTGAGTGATTTATCCAAACAACTATGCAGTTTGCTCAGTCGTCATCTTCTCGTCGTTGTCGTGTCATCATTTGCAAGATAGAAAATGGGCCAAAGCAGACTGTAAGTCATACTTCGCTCAATGCTCCTTGGAAAATATTAAGTTTGATATACTTTTTCATTTTGCTTCAGTCAAATGTTTTTTCCACCCGAACAAAGAACTTCAACTCGCTCCTGATGAGGCAAAGATAAGAAGAAGTAGAAAAAAAAACACTGAACAAAAGATATCGCAGAAGTAAAAGAATAATGCTGATGGTGACAGGTAGACAAGCAGGCGAAGCTATACTCCCTGGGGGAGGTAAGCAAATCAAAATTATGTACCATTATTCACTACAGAAAAGGATTTTTCTGCATCCTTACTTCAACGTCTCTTCAGTTTGACGTAAGGTGGAAGCATCTGCATTTTACTGATTTTCTCTTTTTGTTTACTTCATTGAATTAGCTGCCTCCTCTTATCGTTGATGACAGTGTGCGCGATGGATGGAAATGACATTATCCTCTCAGATTTCGTGAAAAGAAACAGAAATAGGACATTAAAACGAATTTAGGAGCACCGGAGCTGGAACGATGATTAGGCGAAAACACAAGCTAGCTCGACAAAATTGATCTGCCTGTCCTGCTGCAAATGATGTTCAATTGTCAACAAGAAAATGGGTGGGGGGTGAATGGACCCTGAACGGATATGAGGTTTTTTTCTTTTTGCAACTGTCATTCAATGGAGTACTAATAGGGAAAGGTATTTCGTGCTTCGTGATTGACAAGGGGACGGATGTTAATTAGGAAGGTCTTGTGGTAAAAAAAAGTGAGTTGAGTAGGCAGGCAGAGCAAGGACGTGTGTGGCTGTGGCTGCGACTAATTAGAATCATTTGGGGGTGGCATGTGTCAGGTAGGAAGTGACACTGAATTTGATTCGTTTTTTTTTCGCAAAAGGGAGGGGACTCTACTTGAATTACAAAATCGAATTTCATTCTGTCGTCTAAAGAGAGACCATTTTTGAAATTCGCTTTTAGAAGAGGACAACAATTTCAATGCAGGATTACAAACTTTTTCCAATTATTTCGGGGCGCCTTTTGCCAAAGAAGTATTAACAAAAAATATACCCTTTGAGTTTGTCAGGCTTTCTGTTCGATTCAGTAAGTACTCATCGCTATGGTCAATAATTGAGGGGTGCAAGGTTCACTTTCAGACAGTAGAAAACAGAATTGAGAACAAAGAACTGACTGGCAGAATTCAAATGCTCACGCAATCAACTTGGGAGGTCTTGGTGTTGTTTGAAATAGCTAAAACTGCAGTGCATTGATGTTCCCCGATGGGTTTCAAAGAAAAGTCTCCAGCAAACAATCCAAGCCCTTTTTAAAAACCTCTAGCAAATCCCATCTAAACACTCACCAAATCCACATCAACTTTTGACTACCAACACCCTCCCATAACCCAGCACATAAATCAAAGGACAGACTAGTCCATCTTTACACTGTGACACAAGGACACTTTGCACCCTCAAGGCGATTAAAAGAAAAAACCCCAAACTCCTTCAGTTAATCAGATCCCCAATCCTTTAGAATAAGGGTCCAAATTCCCCAACCAGCCTGACATAAATCAAATGCCAGCACATCTGTTACCCCGAAAATCGCCTCTTACGACACGTGTCAATCCCATCGGAAGCCACATCGATAATTGATTGATGAGTATCCCACCATTATCCATATCGGGCCCAGTAATAGTGTCCATTTAATCGCGTCTACCCATCACATTGGCCATGCAATTAAAGTGCCAAAATCCTATTAATTTATTCATTAAACTGAGTTAACATAGGTCAGTGAGGGCCGTCCACCAGCCTCGCCGCTAATTCATTACCCATACGCATCCAGTGCGTATACATACACAGCGTGTAAAGCCTGTGGCGTCCCACCTTATTTCAATGGCCATTCACATTATTCGGATTGTTAGTTTTTAAAATTCAAATTAAATTAATGCGCACTGAAAAAAGTAAAAAAAAATAAATAAAACGCACGACTTGGTCCACCCTTTTTCGCATTTATTTTAAATTAATTGACAAACTGGGGCACATGTAGGATGGTAGGCGTCCTGCCCAGTGGTAGATAAATCATCGAAGCCATTTAGTAGGATTTAGGTTTTGGCATCAAGATTTAAAACTAATTTTCCCACTCTGGTCCGCTATAGTCTGTCGAAAGTGATTTCTTGTAAGATGGTATTTTTTGTTCTTCTTTAATTTGCTCGGAAAGTGTTTTTCACACGGAGCTTGAGACAACACACCACGGGGAGGAAGATATTATCCACGGTTTTGATTAATGTCCTCATTTGGAGTAAATGCTTGGCAAGAATATTTATCTTGTGCAGAGGTTGTTTTTTTTTGTTGCTACTGAGCGCGTTTGTTTTTCCCAGCTTAGTGTTATCCTTTGGAGAAATGAGTTTCAGTTCTCACTTTCTGGTGTGGATTCTCGGGTTGCTGGCATCGCTCTCATATTCCTGGAAATGTTTTGGTTGTTAGTGGGTGTTGGAGCAAGTGTCCAATGTCCTGTAATATTGATTAATGATGGAGTAGGTTTTTTGATATACTGATTCGAGGTACCTGATGCTTTTTGATTGACAGTTTGTTGCTGTCTAACGTGTTTTTAAGTGTCACTAGAAGGACATGAATTTGGGAGATTTTGTATTTAAAAATAGATGTGACAATTCGAATGAGCTGATATTTTAGAAGGTCCTTTTATATGCAATTTAATATGCCGACACTTTGTAAGGATACGCTCTATTTGATTAGAGATCCAACCAGTTGCCTCTGCAGGAAAGACGAATGCATGTCTTCTTAAGCATATATAAATTTTTTACTTTCCTTAAATTTTATTTGTATTCCTCTGTTTTATTTTTCATTTAAGTTTTGTTATATAAATTAAAAGAAAAAACGACCGGCAAGCAAACAAAAGTGTACACAAAATTGAATATTCATTATGATCAATAATAATTCGCCTAAAAATCCCTCTCCCATAAATCCCCAATAAATTATATTTAAAAATTTATAAAAACAAAAATCTGTGTTGTGCTAAAAATTAAAAAAAAAATTATACAAATTTAAATAACTAAATTCATATAACGAAAAAAAAAAATATCGAACCTATCTACATCGTTGCTGTGTGTGTTCCAGATGCAAATTTTTCGGATTTTCCCTACATTCAGTATTTGACACG
This sequence comes from Cheilosia pagana, assembly GCA_936431705.1. Classification (NCBI taxonomy): domain Eukaryota; kingdom Metazoa; phylum Arthropoda; class Insecta; order Diptera; family Syrphidae; genus Cheilosia; species Cheilosia pagana. The sequence continues at coordinate 4,119,271 of OW386169.1, forward strand.
TAAGTTATTTACAGGACCTGCAAAAATCACACAAAAAAAATATATGTATAGATGTATAAAAGAAATGGCGGAATCTGTATTTACACATTGTGATCTCCCCTTGTGTAGTTGCATTCTGACATCTGTCACGTAATTGAGATTATTTAGGTGCACCAGAGAAAAATCTCCCCCATTTTGCATGCTTCACACAATCCCTCACCCGGATCTATATCGTCAGCCAACTACATGACATTGTTCAGGAATGAGGATAACGACGACGACAAAGGAAACTCAAATTATTTATATCCCTTGAATATACCTATAGCTGTAAAACGATTTGGCATTTTTTTTTCGACAACTCAATCCTTTTTTTTTCTGCGTTCAGTATGTCTTCGACGATGGTTGCCCAAATTTGTGGGTGTCTTATTATATCGGGGTAGTGTATACATAGCATTTTCAACACCCTTACAGATTGACAGGATTCATTTAAAGAAAAATACTCTACGTTTGTGTTATATGGAAAAATAAGCAGGGTGTGGAAAATCGCTTCTTACAATTGATTTTTTTTTCCCGATTGGAGGGCAATAAATTATTAAAAGCGAATTCATGCGTTCGATAAGAACTTTCAAGTGAATGGGTATTTTTTTCGTTTTCTCAGGGGTGATTGAAACATCGGGGAGAGTTTTTCCTGTTGTTGATTTGCTTCTTAATAACTTGAGAAGTTTGACATTGTGGTGTTGCTGAGAATTTTATAAATTTTGCCAAACGTCGGTTTGAATTTGTTAAGACTTACTGGGAAGAAGCTGATACTTATGGCCAAAAACACGCAAATTGTGGAGGGAAAATTATTCCAGGAGACACGAAATTATGCTCCGTCTTGTGACCGAGAGTGGATTACTTTTGAAAGTCTGTAGGGCAGCCAGAGGATTTTTCTGGCCTTGAATGAATTGATGATTGGATTGAAGTCGCTTTATAAGAGCTGAAAAAAATGTGCAGTAAAAAAATAGGAGCAAATTTACAGCAAGCGTCATGTTTTGTCGATTTCACAACTAAAAGTATGCAAAGGAAAAATATGTTCACCCAGTAATCGCCCGCCAAAGGGTATGCAATGGAAATGCATGTTAAATACATTCGCTGCTCTTTATACTCAGGTCGAATTATCGCACCCGTGAGCGAGCAATAAATAAATCAATAAATAAATAAATAAATCAATAAATAAATAAATAAATAAATATTTTGGCGCGACAATTCTGTGCGACCCAAGGCCTAGCTTCTCACACCCATTCGTTTTGTGTGGGTTTTAAATTTTTTGGGACGAATGGAAGGGATCTACAATTTTACGCCGAGTCCAAACGGCTAATTGAGAAACTCTTTTATGACAGTTTTACTCTCGGATGTTTGTCAGACGTTCGCGAGAGGTGGCGCAGTGGAAAAAAACCTTAAGATGAATCTTTCGGGATTCGAACCGGGAACCCCTCGCTTGATAGTCCGACACACTAACTCTAAACCCACTGCGCCAATACGTCACTGAATTTTGTTGATTTTACGTGGAAAATAATATAAAATTCAATCAAGAAGTACTCGATCACAGATGCGGTAATTCAACCCCTGATTTTTGAAGTTATTACGCTTATCACTTTCTTCTAAGGGAAGTGCCAAAGACCACCGGGGCACAAGTCTGACAAATGTTTATCGAATTTTTCTACAAGGTGTACTAAACTTTCTAAAATTTCGCTGATCATTGATCAGTTTTCTCACGAGTCAGAAAAGTATCACTTCCTATCCACTTCCTCTCAACTTCAGCCGCAGAATGTCTTCCAGACCACTCCACAATTTTGGTGGAACAACCTCCCCTCGCTTGAGTAATTATTATCAAATATTTCCTCCTTATCTCCGCACTTGATTCAGCTGGCTTTTGCACGCATTGGGGACCAATCCTTTACACACCGAGACGCAACTTCAGATCCCGATTTCCAAGTCGGCCGCAAAACATTGCCGTGTTGGGTATTGCGAAATTCCCATAACTTGTTCTGGCAAGGACACCAACACAATCTATTGTAATTCATCGTGTCCTCTGTAAACCGACAGAGATGAGAACACATGAATGTCCGCATGATTTATGTGATATGGCCCCCTCTCATGTTTATCCCCTCTCTCTGGGGAGTTGTTTGTCTGCACTGCACCGAAGGAGGGAAATTTGCATTTCTAGGATATCATCATCTGGTGCACCTATATACAACTAAACGGCAGCTTATAATATTCCAATTAATTTCTAACTAAATTCGGCATTTTTTTTTATATTCCACAGATCCACCGGAAATCATCAAGAAGCCATTAAATCAGGGTGTCCGTGTAGGAGGCGTCGCCAGCTTCTATTGTGCAGCCCGTGGCGATCCACCGCCGTCAATTGTTTGGCGCAAGAATAGCAAAAAAGTTTCGGGTAAGCAATTGCAGTTTGTGAAATTCGTCGTCCTGTTTGTTTATGCGGAGATTGTGTATTTCGTTCCACAGGTACACAGAGTCGGTACACAGTGATTGAAACCGGTGGCGTATCGATACTACGAATCGAACCAGTACGTGCGGGACGTGACGATGCACCGTATGAATGCGTAGCAGAAAATGGCGTTGGGGATGCTGTATCAGCTGATGCGACGTTGACTGTATACGAAGGTAAGTTGCGCACGTCCTTGTTAAGAAGTAAATAGGCAGACGCGCCCCCCCGATCGTATGTATAAGTTTACCCGCTAAAAGTTTGATGTAACAGAGTTCCGTTGCTTCCTGTGTTCGTCTTTGGGGGTAGAAATTAGTTGCAACGGAACTGGAAGAGTTTTCAACGAAATTTACTTTTAATTATGGCATAGTCCTAAATATGAAGTTTTCCTTTTACACACACTCGCGTATATTCGTGCGGAGGAAATTTTCAAATTTTCGTCGAAAATTTAGTTAGTTACCTCCTGGAGTTTTATGGAATGTTTTTCCTGCTTTTTTTTGTTCGCCCTGCTATTTTATATGTTGGCAAATTTGAATAGGAGATAATTAGTGTTTGTGTGGCCTCGCTTTGTTTCCTCCTTTTCGCCCCCGAAACACTGCCAAGGAGAGTGATTTTTTTGTTGGCGCTCTGCAGCAGGGATTAGTGCTCTAGCACCTGGTACGTTTCGAGTGAAATTATACACGAGCTCAGGAGGTTCTAAAATTTCGAAATTATCCACAGACATAATATTAACGAGGTTCCGTTTTGTGTGTTGGGATTCCAGTGGCACCCAGTTGTTGTGAGGGTGGTCGGTAATCATAGGGTAATTGTATTCGAGTACGAGTGTAGTTTGTGAGCAAAAAAAACCCCAAGCGTGGAGAAAAACTTGATTTATCGGTGAAGGGAGGGAAATACAACCACGAGGGGGTATTATCGCACACATCCTAACTAGCAGATCAACAGGAAAGTGTAATTTGTCTGAAAATTATACATACAAGTTAAATGCCGTAAGGTAGCTGTTTGCAATCTAATGGCTTCGACGAAAATAGCTGCATGCTGATGGGGGGGGCTTTTAATTGGGGAAAATTGGAAACTTTTCATATGTGGTCGCTAGGGGATATGCGATTTTAAGTTGCATTGCCATGAGGTTTTTTTTCTGTAATTAAATGGAGCTGGAATATTAATTAGAAAATGGGGTAACACTTTCGTTTGTTAACGAGAGCGACGTAAAATCCTTTTGCTAGTTTTTTGGCAACTTAAAAGTCCGTATACCTATTTGTATCAGCTTCTCAACCATAAAGGCGAGTTAAAAAGACTCCAACGGGCTTGTGTTGCTCTTCACTTTTGCAATTTCATCATTGCAGCAACAACTAAAGTGGTGCATCTTTAAATTTTGTTCAAATGTTCACCCGGTCGATAAATTTCAAAAGGAAGAACAAAGACAACCATCACCAGAATCTTGTTTAAGCCTTGTTCATCAGTAATCGAAAAACCGTAAACCATGTTTTCTACTGATCGTTCTTTGGCACTATAGATCACTTTTTCAATCAGGGCTCGAACCGCGTCGTCCTTGAACGAGCATTACGTAACAGAATTTGTCACTTAATTCCGTGAAAGTAATGCTCGATCACGGATGACGCGATTCGACCCCAGAAGAAACTACTGATCGCATCTGAAAAAACTACTGATCGCATCCTGACCAGTTTTGCTCCTATTTATAGTATAAATGATAACTGATCCTCATGATCACATAAAAATCGATTAGTTATGCGAATTTGACTACTGCTTCTACACGAGAATGTGAGCACAACCCTTGTCTACTGATTACTGATCCTCATCAATGAAAGAAATAGCAAAAAAGCCACCACTATACAACTTTTGGCATGAAAAAACCTAGTGATCGTCCACTAAAGGTCACTGATCCTCTGTTTAATCTGCTATTCCGACAATCGAATTTTCACGAAAGTAAGAGTACGAGAATCTTTTACTGATCGTCATCGCAGAAAAGGTATCACTTTAAATCACTGATGATGCACAACATCGCTGCGATTGTCTATTTTACCAATAAGGACGAGTGATCATCGATCAATTAATGTTCTCTTGATCGCCAAGGCATCCATTAAAGTTGCTGTTGGACTGGTTTTATTTAGCAAATGAATCGATCTCTTACGAGATACTCCATACTGAAGATCAGTTCCGATCGTTTAGTGTGTGAATCACCGATCATTTAGCAACCGCCTCGATTTATAGCTGCTTTTATTTTGTCAATAATGACGAGTGATCTTGCAAAAGAAGACGAATATTGTGTTGTACGATCAGTTTTATTTGCGATCTTACAATAGAAGACGAAAATTGGATAAAAAAAAGCCCCGTTCAGCTGAAGAATTTCGCAATACCCAAGTCTGCATAAAAACATCGCCACTGTGCGTTAAGTTAAACTAAGCCGACACTGTAGACATATCTATGACGGGTCATCTTCAAACTTGCTCGTGGTAAAAGGAACTATTACGAGATCCAACAATCTAAAGACTTTTTTGAACTCGTTTTTCAATCAACTGAGATGCTCCATCGATAACCCCCTGCAGCCCATTTCCCACGAATCAATTAAACCGTATCCAAACAGGGCAAAAAAAACCTTCCTAATTTGTTTACCCACCCCAAAAGAGAAACAGCAACTTTGCCGGCTCAAAAGCCGCGCACCATTAGCCATAATTCAATTTTGTGCCAACCAAAAAAAAATAAAGTTGGTTGCTTTGCTCCTTCCCAATTTTTCATTTTTATTTGTCCATCCAGCCCTCGGAACCGAACAAACCTGGCCAACATTAAGCTCCCTCTGTGTTGCACAAACGCTCTCCGAAAAGTTTCTCCTTCACGTGGATGCTCTGTAGAAAAAGGACGAACACAAAATGGTAAACAAACATTTCTTTGCCTGGCAACCGCTCCTGCTCGTCATCGTCATCCTTTTATTTGTCTATTAATGTTATTTTTTCATTCCATTTGCTCCCTGCTGTTGTGTTGGGTATACATTGCGCACCCCCCTATTAAAATTAAATTTTAACCTGAAGGTACATTGTAACCCGTACACAAAGTAATTTTAAATTAATTTACATAATCATATCTCCACACATTATCTGTTGGGGGTTCTTCTGTTCCCAGTGACACACAAGTGTTTACGTACTCGTAGCAAGATGCTGCGAAGCGGGAGACGGACCACCCACAGGGCCAAACTAAATAATTATCCTTTGAGTTTTATGTGCAAGAAAAAAAAACAATAGTCACGAGGAGCAATAAAATTGCATGCCTGCACATATCGTCGTGCATACATCGTCACAGCCCACCTACCATGACAGAGATTGTAAGGAGTAACTTTTATGCTTCTCGGTAGTTTTTCGTTTTTTGACAATTTGACGAAGTTTTGGCTGCTAGATTCGCTGTTCATGTGAATTTTATGCTGAAGGATTAAAATCCATGAAACAAGAGCGATGAAGGAATTTAAATTAAAAATAAATCGCATTGCGAAGTCAAGTGATTTATTTTAATGTGCAGACAGGACGTCACGGGATGCAGTAGTCTTGTGACGACAAAAGCAACTTGGATGGAGTAGTAATTGTAAAGTGAAGTCGGGAATTTAGGAATGCATATTTGAAGGTACATCTCACTCTGTGATGGAGTTGCGTTCATGTTTCCTTTGTTAGTTGTGCGCCCGAAAACTGTCTGTGGTCAGTGCAGACGTACAAGTTCTGAAAACTGTCTAATTTCTGAATGGGCACAAAGTTGTTGAGGACTTGAGCTCCAGAAAGCGTCTTCCTAAGAGGATGTTTTTGTGCGTGGCCGTCAAGTGTGCTCTAGGATTTTGTGCACTTTATGTTTGTCTGGTAGGAATAATCAAACTTTGTTCATAAAAACAAATACAGTGGAAGTACCCATTGAACAGGCAGGGGCCAGCGACCAGTCTTCTGTGTGCCATCGCTTCCCAGACTCGATGTTTAAGAAGTATTAGTCGAACTCCTCGTTTCTGAGCGATGTTTGAACTCTATTTTTGTCATTAATATTCTAGTCCTTATCAAACCAGTGTTTTGAAGCAGAGAAGAATTTTTTTTAGAACTGTTTCCCCCATTTTTTCTCAAAAGGTTCGTTAAAAGTAAGACTCAGGATCCTTTATGGACCTTTTGCGCCCACTTTTAACTGTTTTATACGACCGTGACTTCAGAAGGTTCTATGTTCAGTTTAGAATGTTTTTTTCCAGCTTTAAGATCTTGCCCAATACTTCTAGCCGAGAAACATTTGACTTCTGGTTAGTTGCCAGTACCTCCTGCAGTTCCCTGATTCCAGTTCGCCTACTGTTGTAAACAATTTTCTAAAATAAAATTGTTTTAAACTGACAACCGGCTTTAAACTCCTGTTTTATCAAAAAAAGCAAACCAAATGCCCGCACATTGAATTTAAAAATAATCCCACTATCAAGGTCCGAAAATCACTGGTCATTACTATCTGGGACCAAACCGCCCACCACATTGCTCCGCTCGGCCCGCCCGTGCCCCCGAAAAACCGCCTGTGTTAACATCCTAAATCGAAAATAGATTTATGGATATCAAATGGATTTCCATAAATCTTTCATAAATCATCACACCACGGACAGCGGCATAAGCTGGCCGTTTGCATTCGTATATATCTTCCGCCATGCGATGTATATACATTTAAACAAAATATCCAATCTGTCATGGAAACACAACACTTATCTATGTCCTGCATCACACAAAATGGCGCATAGAGTGCTGCCACCCATATCCGCCTTCATTATTCGATTGATTTAAATAAATTCCAGCGGTTGTTTTGGTTGACCCCAACACATTTCAATCACCTCGGAATTAAATGTTCTATTAATTTTCCTTTCGGTATACACAACCCCCTTTCACAGTAAAGCACCTTAAACTTCTATGCAATGGCCACTCATCCTGTAGACCACTTTGCCACCGAACCAAACAGCTAACAGACTCAATTAAACTTGTGGGACCGTAATTGTGTGCAGATGCGTGTATAATTATTGCGCTCTATACGAACGAGTATCTATATCCATTTTGGGCTGTACAACTTTAACAAGGCTACGGTAAATGGATTTTGAGGACTTCATCCACCATCACGGACGAGCTTATAAATAATCGCAACGATTGAAATGATTTCGGTTTCGCTGGCATACGAAATGAAATTTAAAGAATAGCAGACGTGTGTCGGTTGTCTGAATTTGAGTTGATTTTTCAACTAATTGGAATAATTTTCCAAAAAGTTTCGCCTTCGAATAGGAGATTCCTAATTAACCAGCATAACACCGTTTAACCATGAAAATGCGTTTCTATTGTGAGTTTGTGTTTGCGTTTACTAAATGTGTGGTGCAATTAGACGAGAACTGTGGGTAGTATTCGAATTAAAGTAAAATGTTCTTCTGAATTCAGAGACTGTGCAATGGAAAACAAGCATTTGGTGAATGACAACTTAAATTTGGTTTGTGGTATGCAAAGAACTCTGTCTGGGCGCCAACCACAGCAACCTCTTGTCTTCGTTCTTGGATTACATTTCAAAAGAGAAATGGGTGGTGTTAGATGAGTATTTGAAAATGTCATCCCCAGCAGAAGGCAACTAAATGAAAGACAATTCTAGGCAAAAATTTGACAAATAAGTGAGCCTGTTTCTTTATGGCTAATTTTTCTCAATCATTTTGGGTGCTTTAATCAAATATCTGCACAGCTGCAAAATATCAACGCAATTGTTCAATATTATTGATCAATATTCAAAATAAAAATACCTTTTTATTAAATAATTAAAGAATTTGTAATTAAAAAAAGTGTCATTGATCAATTGATCAACAATTTTTGCATTGATCATTGTTCAAGATAAACAAGCGCCACATTTTCTTATCGAATATCTATTTATCTGCAAAATATCAACGCAATTGCTCAATATTATTGATCATTGTTCAAAATAAAAATACCTTTTTCGTTGGTATTAAAGAATTTGTAATAAATAAAAGTGGCATTGATTAATTGATCATTGATCAAATTTTAAAGCAATTCAAAAAATATCAACCTTATTGTTCAGTATCAAACATGGGACTCTACCAATTTTTTTCTAAATATTCAGTGGCATTGATGAAAGTCAATGTAAGTAAAAATAACAATTTTGCATTGATCATTGATCAAAATGAACATGCGCCACTTTTCCTTATCGAATATCTGCTCATCTGCAAAATATCAACCTAATTGTTCACTACCATCGATGATCAACAATGACATCGAACTTTCATTGGCATCAAAGAGAGTCATTGTAAATGAAAACAAAAATAAATTGACGTTGATCATTGATAAAAATGAACATGCGCCACATTTTCTTATCGAATATCTGCTCATCTGCAAAATATCAACCTAATTGTTCAATACCATCGATGATCAACAATGACATCGAATAATACAAGAAATAATTGACATTGGTCATTGATCATTGATCATTGATCTTTTATCGTCAAAGAGTTATTTTTAAAACACAGTAATTTGTTTTTCTAAGAGAATAAGGTTGCGGTCGTAAACAAATTTGCAAATTTGCGATTGTTTAATTTAATTTCGCAAGTTCCTTAGATATAAGAAGTGTCCTCCATTAATAATAGGTAACCTTTTGAAAGCGTACAACCATAAATCGTCGTCATAGATGCACCACGAAAAATATGGTCCTTTATGCCCGGGTGTGTTCACGGCCGATGGCATTTCAAAAAACCCTACGCCAAGTTGCATAACTTCCCTTCCTCCCGTTTCATGTCGGCGTTCTTATTTTTTTCTCCCGCTTTTTTTTTGGTGGCAAATTTTAGCAGCCCAACGCTATACGCAATGGAATATTTGAGAATGTTCTTTAAATTATTGCACACATCTCTATGACAACACTATGGGCTGCGGTGTCCCTTGTGACTTTTTGTGTCAGTCCAACATTTACTGCATGTAATAAAAAATTACCATCCAATACCGCAACACAGTCATACTGTAATAAATGTTTATTACAATGTAAAACGTATAGAACGAAATACGACGAGAAACCATGAGTCTTATAACTTTGCATTTAATTTAAAGAATTTTTTGTGGATTCCTTTCCACAACGACAGGACACAGGACATCCCAGCCAGACAGAGAGTGTGTGGGTAAGATGTTGGAGTAGTTTTTCGTTTTCCTTTCATTATTAATATGACTTTACGATAATATTGCAGTGGAGACGGAGAGTGGACGACCAAATATCCCTCTTTCTCTCTCGGTGTGTTTTTGTGGTACATTCGCCGCTCCTATGAAGAGGACAAAATCTGGCAAAGTCCTAAAGTTAAATGTTCAATTTTGGTGGTGATGATGAGGGTAATGGCGTTGGCAAGGCCATGTGCAATAATGTTCTCTGTCTTTTGACACATTGTATTATGGACGAAGTTGTTGTTCTTTTTTCTATTTAATTTTCCAAGTGCAGTTAGAGGGCTTACCACACATAGACAGGCGGTTTGCTACACTCTGTCTAACTGAGTTAAACGAAATTAATGAATTTTCTTGCCAAATTATGTTGTTTTCACCCGATAAAACTGTTGGGCTTTGGGCGGATAGTCATTCAAAATGGAAAGGTCTGTTAAATACTATTTTTTCAAGGCTCTTGTGTATGCTCATATATAATGTGCAAAAGTAGATTGAAATTTGACCATTCATTGTTTCGAGCCAAAGGTTCATTAAACCCATGCAAATAGTCATTAAAAAATATGGTGTCAGCAAACTTGGGTGGTTGGGTGGCTGTTTATTAAGGGAACATTTTTTGAGTTAGTATACATTTTTCAATCATTCATTGTTCTGAACCAATGCTTCATTGAGCACACTTGATGATTAAACCAAACAAATTTTTGTTTTATTGCTCAGTGACTTTCAACAGTACATATAACTTTCATTTCCTGTTTTTTGGGCTTAATTAGTGCCAATTTGTAACCATTCATTAAATCGAGCCAATGGTTCATTGAATTCAGCCAATTGGTCATCATAATTTTTTTTTTTTTTGCAAGACTCTACATTTTCAAGCATTGCATATCTTGCTTAAGCCAATCCTAGCTATGTCTAAAAAAATAAATCAATCTCAGTTCTTCCACTCAAAACGCGAACATTATTTATGCAACTGCTTATGCGTGAATCCACATCGATTAGGCGGGCGAAAAAAAATCAATTTAAATAGAAATAGATTTCCGAGTCAGTGAAACTGGAGAGTTGATATTCCCCAGGGTCCCTCGCATCGCACAAATTTCGCATCGAGATTTGATTTTACATACAGAATAACCAAACGCTGAGAATATTTTATCCGATTCTCTTTTTACCCTCAAAAAGAATACGGTAGAACGTGAAAACTTGTAAGGGACTCCCATACTAGACAAACGAAATTTTAATACACATCCCATCAGGTGGCGCGCATCCTCATCCTAAATCCATTTGGTTAAATATGCAAAACTTCCCTCCACTATTTCGATGGTTGTTTGTGGGTTTTTTCCCCCACTGAGAAGGATTTGAGAACGTAATTTTTTTCGCCGTTGCCTCCCAAGAAAAGTGTACCTACTCATTCGACTGCAACTTATCATCGTCGCCATCTATATGGTGGGAGGATGAGACTCTATATAGCTGCGTTCTAAGGGTTGTGTATAGTTTATGTGGATGTATTTCCGAGTATCTTTAATCGAAATTCCCAACAGGTAGGGGGGAAATTCCTGAAAGCTACTACAGAGCAAAAGAAGAACACTACCGCACACAATGTGTGTTCTGCAGCAGCAGGATTCACACAGGATGTAGAGGATGCACTTGCACATCGGCACATACATAGAGATTGAACACACGCTCTGTAGTAGTTTTTTTTTTGTTCCTGCTCTCTTCGGTCCCTCTTCGGGGGATAAGCAGAAAATAGTGGAGACAACAAAAAAAAAGAAAACACCGAACGGGATAAGCAAACTAAATACACGAGCACATTATACCATTTGCATAAACAAAATTCCCATTTGTGATTTCCCAGATACCAGCGGTGGCAGTGATGGTGGGGGTGGGGATGGGGATGGCCCTTATAGGTAATCCCACTCGGAGTTTACTTGGAGAGATTTTAGAATTCTGATTTAAGAGATTTAATATGTGTTACATTTTGAGAAGTTGCCGCCAGACCGGGGCTGGGGGTGGATTGTTGAGATGTAGGTAGGGTTGTGGTAAATTTGGGGATGAGACGTTAAATCCCATTCCTCCTGGAGTATTGGTTATTTGTAATATTTTCTCCTTCGTTGCAAGGATAATAGCATTTACGTGCTCAGGGAAAGAAGTGAGATATATGAATGAGTAAAGAGGCGAACGGGTGCACTGTCTGTGAAACAAATTGTACACTTTGAATGGGTGAGGTTGAAAAATACAGCATCGTTGGTATGAGGCGGCAATTTATGCATCAAAAGTGTGATAAATTTATTTAAAGAATTTGAGATGTATCGATCTTGATGGTCGTTAGTTATTTTGAGCAAGTGGTCTATCCAGTTGAAATTGATAAGACGTGCTGTGGTCGGAAATGGTCTCGATCGACCAGAGAAATTATGCCATTTGAATTCGTTTCATGTTACTTAGAAGTTGGTAATAGGAGTGACCATGGAAGGGTTGACCATTGCTAATTTGGGCAGCAGCCTTTTACAATTTTTCTTAACAAATTATGTCCACTAGATTATTGTTGAGAGAAGCACAAAGGATGGAGCAGATCTTAAACCGTATTTCAAACCAAAATTGGAGACTTTAAATCAAATAGAAAATCTGGCTCGAAGGACCGTCATCGTCGCATGTGGTTTTAGAAGGAAACTAGTTTCAATTTAACAATTTACTTGAATAATTTGTCCCATTCGCGCATAAGACTCATTCAAGTTCAAAATAAACTCCTTCAAAAAATGTCCACTCGTTCAACAAATGGCCCTAAGTTCCCACCTTTAATGGACCAGCCTATTTCATTGGTTATCCAGCTCGAAGGACCGCATCTAATCAATTTGCATTGTTGGTGGCAATCTATTATTTAGCGGTGGGATTTCTGCTGCAATTTATCGCCATTAAAAAAAGATTACCAGCAGACATTAAGCCTTCTTAAAGTGTACACACATACACGCCAAAGAAATCATTTATATCAACGAGTGGAAAGGAAAACAAACTTACCCTAATTAAGGCATTACCGCCCACACAGCCACTCTAAGTAATCCTAATAATTTTGCATCCCAGGTAGGGTGCATGTGGATATTCAGTGTGCTTCAGAGCCTGCGATTGACAAAGCTGATATAACATTAACATTTAATGCGTGTACATGGATTGATTTCATGTAATTAGTGATTAAATCGCGTGCGACACAAACACCAGCACTATCGGTAGGGGGTCTCATTAGTCATCAAGGTTTCTGTATACAACTGTACACACTAGCCCATCTTGTATAATACATGTTTTGTGATTGCTAAGGAGGTGTTGTGGGGTGTTTATTGTTTTTTTTTTTGTTGCACAGAGAGAATGTGGTTTCACTGCCCCAACTTAAGCTGTTTTGATGGGATGTCGACTGATTTCTTTATTTTTATGACAAGGCATGGTGTTTAATTGAGAATCGGTGTAAGTGAGGTAGATGGAAAACTTAATTCCATTTGGTAAAAATTCACAAGCCAATACTTGAACCAGTTGGCATGTAATTCGTACATAGATGGCGCTTTTTATTGCGTACTTTTTTGGTATGTGGTTCATCCCTTCTTACTACACAACTATCTACACCGCCCCCAACATTGTCAGTCCTGCAATTTCAGAGGAATATATAAAACTGTTTAAATAAAAATAAATATACTTTATACATTTTATAAAGGACGAATCTCCGCCATTGAAGATCATCACTTTTTTCTCTCTGCGAAAGTTCGAAAGACAGTCAGTGTAGGATCTCACTGATAGATGGCGCATTTTGTTATCACTATCACAGACTCAAACCATTTAACTAGATCATTGCATACTTCTACCGATAGATATCTTACCAATTCGAGATTATTAAAACCAATTTTATATGACGTAAGCACTTACCTCCTATTTCCTTTGTCGCACTTACCTTTTAGAAGCTTGAACCAAAATCAAGTGACCCATCGGAAAAAGAATGACGCCAGAGAAGTGTCAATTTTTGTTTCACAGTTTCGAACTGTTGACAGGAAATTGAATTATTTTCACCAATCCATTCTTGGTACATCAGAAGCTGGTCAAAGCTAAGCAATATTATTCGTATTCCATTTATCGTTTTTAGGCACTTGTGCTCCTTGTGTCTACCGTCTACCTGTGCACTTTCCTTTGCTTTGTGTATATCAAATTTCCTGATGGGATCTGCTACTTGCCACTAGCCCATGAAGAGCGAATTATCCTCGTTTATTTTCAATCAATGATATTTACTACAGCTCCTGAGTGATTTTATCCTTCTTATTTAAAGGATTTTTTGTGGAAATTTGAATTTAACTTCATGGTCTATCGTTTCAACTTTTTTTTTTTTTAATTCTATGGAGTTATAAAAAATTAATTAGGCGCCATCTGTTGGCATACATTATTTAGCAGAGACACATACCATTTTCTTTCTTATATAATATTTTTATACTTGGATATGATATATGACAAGTTATATCAACTTTACCTGACCTCCTATTTTCTCTTTTATTTTCTAACCACTAATTCACTTCACTTTTTCACTGTCCTCGTTTAATACACCAAAGACACGAACCTGACATTTGATTTTTAGCACATATTCAACGTTTTTTCTAGGGTTTGGCGTCGAATTCATTTTTTTTTTCACGAAACGTGACTGAGATTTTCGCTTATTACCCGAGAACCTGCCTCCGTCCATATTTATTCCCCATTCGTTGCCAGCCTAGCCGAATCCCTTTTTTATTTTCTTTCACCATTACAAGTTAATTAAATATGCTTCACCTCCACGATAGGATCACGCAGAAAATGTATTGCAACAATTGCCACATCAACACCAACTCTGTGCTCCACGACATGCAAATTAATTGCCACTGTTCGTCGTCCTCTCGCCGCTAATCCTTCAAAATCAAATGCAAATTAGGCTTTTGAAAATTCAATCTGCCCTTCAATCAAATAACGAACTCAATCATCAGAGTTTTGGTCCCATGTTCCTGACTATGATGTCGACAGTATTCATAATTTAGTTGACAACCGTTGCGCTGCCAAATACCTGTCATCGCGTCGGCCAACGTCGGCCCCCCAAAATCCCTCTCAGCATTCGGATCCAAGCCCTGACAACATAAACAAAAGTAATAAATTAAATCAAAGCTCACCTGGTTCCACCAGTGGGCAGAGGTCGCCCTCGTGCGGCAAAAGTGACATTTCACTTACGTGTGCAATGTGTTCGACACAGTGCACTCGCGTACCGTTAATTAATTGACAATTTACATCGAAACAACACAACACAGCCATAAACAATCAAATGTACGCGCGCAAACAAAGGCCCATCATCGTGTGATGCGTTGAACAGAGAAATAGGAAACGAACAGATGAACGATATACACACAGACACACACAGAGGGCGAATCAATTCGAGAGGCTGCGTGGATAAAACAATTCAAATGCCATCGACACGCATTGCCCTACTCTGGATAATGAAGAACCAATGCGTGTATCGAGTTGCGAGTTGCGAGTGGTGTGTTAGCACAACACATCCTGAGTTAAATTTCAATTTCAACCAAATGTTTGTCGGTGGCTCTCTTCTTGTCCAGAGGCGGGTGAGGTGTCCTATCGATGAATCACATCGATCGGGATAATCAAATACATACTGATGATAAATTACTTGGTCCTTTCCCAAAAAAAGATTTAGTAGTATTTGAGCGAAAGATGAGTGCCACAACTGAAACGTGTTTGCTTGGGGGAGGAATATTTCACAGGATATGCATGTGATTTTGGGTGTTTTTCGGATAAAAGTAGGCTGCAGTTGTGTAAATTATTGTAAAAAAATTAATCAGTAAATCGTTGCAGAAACTACTGCTTTCGGGTGTATTTGGTGATCCTTTTAACGCCATCTGTTGGAATAATTGGGAACCATATTCTAACTAGAAACCTCTCACGGGCTGCGCGCAGTTACTCCAACTCATCCCGAACTACTGACGTCGACCGCACCCTCTGATTTTGATTTTTAGATTTTCCCTATTCCATCACTGCTTTTGAGGTATTTTCCAAAGGAGTAAAATCCCCAAAGGGATATCAAAAAAAAAAAAAATAATTGGATCAGCTCCGATAATGTCTCACATGCCATGTTAAAGCTAAGCGAAGTGTCACTCAATTCCAGTCTTCAAGGACACCAAAGCACAAAAGGTCTAAAGAACAAACAAAAACTCCTCTCACATGACAAGGACGTGTCTTTAAACATACCAAACAAAAGCACTATCTATCTTCCTTCCAGTCTAGGCAAAACCCAAACTACTCCCAAGTAGTGGACGTGCAAGTGCAATAATCATATGTCATAACGGAAAGCAGAAAACACCTCCTGTCATGTTTTTGTTCCCGCACCATGAATTTCCATAATATTAATTTTTCCTCTGCTATATAGCATTTTTTTCTTCCTTCTACTGGTTCCCGCTTTTTAACTGCTTTCGCAACCCATCCTGTCGGCAAAAACTCAAACCGACAGTAGAATGTTCCCTTTGGTGAGTGCACAGCGAAAGAGACTAGCTATTACTTTGGCTTGGTTTAGAAAATACAACAACAACTACAAAAAAGAGGAGTGCTGGTAAAATATATGTGTCTACCATATAAAGGGTTCTATTCTATCACTGAGGAAAAATGTGGGCGAAATGGGGTAAACGGGGGGGTAAAAAAAAATGGCAAACCCGAGCGAAATCCAAAGTCACTCCGGCGTGAAATGTTGTGACAATAAGCAGAATTGTCAACGTTTTTCATCTTTTTTTTTCTCTATATTCTCTGTCTGGTCCTGGGGGATGTTTGTGTTTTTCATTTAATACTTTTCTCGGATTTCTGTTTAAAAGAACATGGCGCTGCGAACTTGGGCAAACAATAAATAGACAAATAATACAGAGGAATTTTAAAGGAATTTGCATGCGGAAAAAAACGCACACAAGAAGAGCAGACAAACCAGGATAAAAATATACGTATGGACGCGGAAAAAACGAAATTTGTCACGCGTGAGCACTGTCATATCTGGTAAAAAGCTAAACAGGAGTTTCCGTGCCTCGCAGATCTGTGGTGCTTGTGAAATATGAAAATTGTAATTCTTGGTGGTTTTTTCTGTTATTATTATTATCATGCTTGCTGTATCCTAAAAGATGACATTTTAATTGGATGTGTCGGAAATTGTTGAGGGATTTTTTCGAGTTATACTAGGATGATGGACTCTGATCGCTAGCAAAAGTGTTGCCACTTCGAAATTGTTGACCAATTTACCTACCCGCGTGATGTTGCAGTATCCTTGGATAATTTTTGATAGCCCTCCAAGGTGGGTTAGAAGTTCCGAAAAATCTGTCAAATAACCTGTATTTTCCTGCCAACTTGTTTCAAGTCAATACGTCTTACAGATGTGTTCGGAGTTCTTAAAAGGGTCGATCGAAACGGTTGGGTGATCTTGCAATCCTCTAAAACGGTCTGTTGGACTTAAATCAAAAACTTCTTGAAGGACGTGTCCAATATTATTTTCTATTCTTTATCGCCATGTAAAATTGCACATTGCTACGATTTGCAGTTAGGAGAAAGTTATTTTTTAACCCCTTCAAAAGGGGGCAGATGGGCGAAACATTTGTCTAATATTTTTTCCTTCTCTTTAAATTTCATATTTATACGAAAATTTATTAGCGATTTATTGTGTTTAAAAAATATATGAAACGTCAAATTTTGACACCTCCATTGAGAGTCAACCAAACCTAAAGAAAGTTATTTTTTAACCCCTCCAAGAGGGGGCAGATGGGCGAAACATTTGTCTAATATTTTTCCCTTCTCTTGAAATTTTATCTTAATACAATAATTGATTAGCGATTTATCGTGTTTTAAAAAATAATATGAAACGTCAAATTCTGACACCTCCATTGAGAGTCAACCAACCCTAAAGAAAGTTATTTTTTAACCCCTCCAAAAGGGGGCAGATGGGCAAAACATTTGTCTAATTTTTTTTTATTTTCTTAAAATTTCATATTAATGCGATTATTGATTAGCGATTTATCGTGTTTTAAAACAAATTGTGAAACGTCGAATTTTGACACCTCCATTGGAGTCAAACGAACCTAAAAAACAGGTTCATTTTTGAAAGCTCCAATAATGCAAGCAGCGTGTTAGTTGCGCCTTTGAATGAATGTAATGGAGTCTAGTAGATTGCGGATTTTTCTCACACCATATACGTTAATTTCGGACTCAGTTGTAAGTGTGCTTGACTTCTGATCGAGGGGATCAAGTTCGATCCCCCGAAAAGTGCATAAGGTACATTTTACATTTTTATTTTTATTTTTCACTGCGCCTCCTCTCGAGAACGTCAGAGAAACACCCGAAAGTATACAACTGTCCCGAAAAAAACTTCCTAATTCAGCCCTTCTCGATTGGCATTGCCAAAAAATAAAAATTAAGCAATTTCGGTCAACTTCATCCGTCCTACATCTTTTTGAATCGAAGAAAAAAAGTTAAACCCGACACTAGTTCATTCCTACCTTCACCAAAAATCGGTCCTCCCCCATTTGGCTAACTAAATAATATAAAAACAAAGCAAACAAATCGCTGTTCACTTAAAATTCCAATCTCATCATCCCACGTCCAACATCAATCTGTTCTGGTTCTTGTCTTGGCCATGTTCAGTGTATAGCTCGCCCCCAAAAAATAAAAGGGGAGTTCCTACTTCAACGAATGAAGAAATACAAATGCAAAATTAGGTCATTAAGCCCGCCGAGAAGGTAGGTGAGTCCCACCAAGCACTCCCTGCTCATTAAGGACCAAAATAATAAAATGAGAACAACAAAAAAAAAATAAAAACAAATGAAATTCGTATGCAAATATCTTCGTCGACTACGACGAATGATACCAGAGATGAATTAAAGAAAATAACTGCGTTTGCGTTCTGCCCTTTAATTCTTTAATTAATTCGCCTGGAATTAAACAAAATTAAGGATATTAATGCTAATATCCATCAGTGTGAGCAGAGCTTGTTTACATTTAGAAAAAAAGTCCAAACCCATTATAAGAGTCGCACCCGAAAGACGAAAGGAGCGCAGCTAATATAATTAAATTCTTTGCGTCGCCCGGACAAAAATAATAAAATTAAAATTAAAGATATTGTCCTTAGCATTAAACAAGGGTATCAGACAACACGCTTCCTTAAACATCAACTGGACCAAATAGGCCGTAAAAATAATTAAAATGATTTTCCAAAAAATCATCGGGAATGAGTGCCTTAAATTTTTCAGGACCTTTCATCATTACGCTGAGTGTATACGATACTGTGTTTCTTTTTTCGCGCTTTCCTTTCCATTTTAAGCACCTGGGAAGTTGGGTAGCCGCCCTTTCCCCCCGCCTGGATTGTTGTATAAAGAAAAGAAATTGCCGGTGCTTCCATGTGACAGGACATAATAAATATTCGCTGTCGTCCTGTACATACCTTTATTGTAATTTTCTACCTCCGACTTGTATCGCCCCAGTCTATTTATAAAATGAGCAAGAAAATTTCACATATATTACGTTTAGACGAGTCAGTAGCAAGGACACACTTTCACTCACATGAGTGAGGAATATTATTGGGTGGCAAAATTTATGCATGGCGTTGAATTTTCTGATGTAGATTTATAGAACATTATTTGTTTGTCTACTATGTAGGCGTCCTTTGCGGAAACGCATAAGAAAAGATTGTATTTCAAGTAGTATTATATTTTGACTGTCAAATTTAAAAAAAGCGACTGTTGTCTGTTCATGTGTCTTTTTGAGTGTCACAATCAGTAAGCAGTAAGTAGTCCAAGTTTTGGGATATCTAGGCGTAAAATTTTGAATAGAATTATGAATGAAGGGTGTTTCAGAAAAGTTTGTGAAGACAAGTTCACATTGAATCTCTTCCATTCGTCCGAAAAAATTGAAGTGCGCCGCAATAGGCACCAAAATAACCAGTTTATAGCACTTTAACGGAAAATGTTGCATACTCTCAGGCTTATTTGGAGCAAGCCGCTCTACATTTTATTTATTGGAATACTTACTTATCTTTGATTTGCTTTGCTGAGAAAGCTGTTAAATTTAGCAGAGCTTTTATAGAAGGATACGCAGTATTTAACCGAAATGTGTATCTAACAGGTGCCTTAAGGTCAGCCTGGAATGAAGCGCATAGCGTGCTAGTGGACATCTGAAAGTTCTTACTTGCCCTTCCTGCACTCTTTGTATTTTAAGCAAATAGAAGGGCCCAAACTTATTACAGATAAGTCTTAATCATGAGCTCCGCAAACCTTAACAGAACTAATCTTCTTTGCTAGTATCTTTGTCCTTCAATAAATAGCCTTTTTTAAGGGAGATATATATCCAACACACAGGGTCGATTATTATATCCAGGCATCTGTTAACCTTTTTTCCCAATTTCCTTGCATACATTTGGGAGCATTCCACACCTAGAACAGTTTTTAGATGAATTTCGCGCCCTAAGTTAGACTACTTTTTCTGTTTTCGGATAGATTGAGGTATCTGTGGAGTTTCTTAGTGATTTCAGTCGGTCGCTTAAATTGCTATAATGTTTTTTTGCTCAAAACTTTTGCTGAACTTTCTTCCAATTTTATTCAGGAAAATCTTTCCTTGATATTTAATTTGCGATTCACCAAATTTTATACCTCTTTAAGCTTAATCTAAGGCCGCCAATGTTTATGTAATTTTTCGTTGACAACATTTTGCAGATAATCCGCATTTTCCGCACTCCTGCAAATTTCCACAACAACGTTTATCCTGGTTTATTGTAACCCTTAGGGACCACTGCACTAAAGTACTACCCATTTCGAACAATGTTGTCAAAAGCCGTCATTGAAATATCACCATACAAACCAACATTGCCACAGACAATTGTCACAATAGAACAATGCTCGGTGAATGCATTTATTATGCTGCTAATCTCTGTGTAAGTCGATTAATTGTATCTATACTGCAGTACGCCCAAAGGTGTTTGCATATAATCTGAGATTAAAATTCTCCTCCTGCCTTTGACTGGCATTCAAGTCCAAAGGACATGTTTCCTTTTGCTTATGGCAATCACCAAATATCTGCCAATAATGCAGTCAATCGAAAAAGATTCCTAAGAATAATAAGTCATACATAGCCAGCAATTTGTGTCCTTGTAATTTAAATGGTCCCTCCTTTAACTAACTGCGATGGCTGGCGTTTTTAAAAATTTTCCACAACGCTCTTCAATCTCATTGTCAGACTGATGCATGAGTGTTTGTCTGGTGGGTCTGAAACGTTATTTGCCATGCAAGAGACTTCGAAATTGTGCAATTATTCGGAATGTGTTTGCGCTCTGTATGCCAGAGGACGACGAGCAGAAGATCAGACTGTGCGAGGGTATGTTGGGGCGCGTCCTGTACATATGTGTTCGGTCAAATTTTAACTTTATTACCTTTCGCTTTGACTCTGCATTTTAATGGAACTGCATGATGCTATTCTTCTGTATAGCTATTCGGATGATGCTACTGTCTGTGTGTGTATTGCTCAGATTGCCGATTGGGCAATTTAAAGTGGTTGGCTTATTGTACGTTTTTATTGTTTCGCAGAAATGATGAAAAATAGGTGACCGCAATTATTTGCGGTCGTTTTTATAAATATCTCTTTGATTGCCTTTCTTTATTGTTATTGCTTGTGGCAGGTATTGATTGGACTGGGCACTGGGCAGTTGTTGTCGGTAGATTGCGATAAATGGGGGGAGCTATGTGATTAACGCATTGTGAGCGGTTAGCTTGGTTGCATCTGGAATATTTAAGAGGGCGACTGTCCACGAATTGACAAACCTTAAAGAGCTAGCAATACATTTTTTTTAAAACACATACAGTCACTGAACTTCAACCCCGCTACTACATTTTGAATAAAAATGCAGAACTGTGATTTTTTTAGTGTTTATCTGGAACTCAAAAGTTCAAATTTCCCCAACGTTTCTAATTAATTGCCAGCAGTTCTTTTAGGAGGCTCTTTTTCATCCTGTTTGCCATATAATCTGCCCGATCTTTATTTATTCGAGGGAACTTGGTGCTGCGAATAGTTCTTACAGTTCTTCGTATTATTTTTAAAATCCCTTTTCGACTCTTAGATGGTATTCTAGTAATCCTCGATTTTTTTCCAAAGAAAGAGAGGGTTAAAAAAGCAGTTTCAAAAGTACAGCTCTTTTCAAAATTACAAAGACTCAAAAGCCTTTAAATAACAACTTAAATATTGATAGTTGTCTAGAATAATTTACGCCAGGGCAAACAAGTTCTAATTTGCCCTATTAAAGTTTATTTCCAAATTATTGCTGCTGTCAAATACGCGAGCTGTCACTTTGACAGACGTTTTTTTTTTTGTATTCCTTTTTTTACTGACTTGCGCTCTAACCTCATTGAGAAGAAGAAGAAAGAATTATACTGAATTTAATTGTACAGAATTTAAAATAATCCAATAAATAAATCCACTCCCAGTTTTTTTGGAACAATAGTGTTTCCCCTAGTCACCGCTAGGGTGAAAGTGAATGGCGCTGCAAGCAGTTTAGAAGCTAAAACTAAAACCTATTTAGCAAAGTTCCCAATCATCAGCCACACAGCGCCATCTGTTGCATATATGCATCTGAGAAGCTCGTGTCTAGCTTAGTTAGGTACACAAAAAACTGCCAGCAATATTTTTATTATGGTTTTACAATTCCCCACAACGATTTGCAACGACAAAAAAAAAATACCCAAGAAAATACCAATCATACATACCGCTGTTAAATAAATGCCCGGAAATGAACAAACTAAATTTTCTTCGACTTTCTCCTTTGTTTTCATGGCACCCCTGCGAATTTAATTATCCTTCCTTTCTTTGAGCAATTTTAATTTCAATTCCATTGTAACCGCATTGTAGTCTGTCTTTACGGTTTTGTTTTTGTTCCTTTGTTCTCCCACTCCATATGTGCTGCTGCTGCTGCTTCTACTGCCTCTCCGTACTATCCATAGTGGTGTGCCAGTGGCATCGTGATAAATGTCCAAACTGTTTCAAATGAATTCGAAAAAAAACGAATGAACCTCTCGAAAGGAAAAATCCTAAAAATGCAAAAGTCTTTTACTTCGACTCCGACGGCAATTCGTTTCCTCTTTACGGCAACGGGCCCGCATGTAACACACAGCGCCACCATTACATTGTGCGGGATAAACATTTTTCAAATTGTCCTGCAATCGGACAGATCTAACTAATTCATGGAGATATGCAAATGTAATTAGTTGGAAGCCAATTCATTTCCTGGCGAAGCCCGCGCGCGCTTTAACACTGCTTGTGGTGTATCCTTTCTGTTTTCTGTTGCGCGATGCTGTCGTTTCGGTGTGCGATTTCATGCCTTTGCTTACACCATCATCATTTCTCTTCTCGTTTTTTTTTCTATATGTCCGACTCATTTAATCCTTGTATCCAGTAGGGTTTTTTTCATTTGGAGAAATCGAATCTCGCCCTTGGAATGTGTCAGTGGGAAAATTGAATCCTCACATCCCCTTGGTCTTTTGATCGGAAATTTGCATTTTATTCCCGCTCGAAGGAAGATGCAGGAAAATACAACAAAAAATACAACAAAAATCGCGATCGGGTTCTAACCGAAATGAACTGCAGTCCTTGGTCATTAAAATGTACTACATGCAGCCGTCCATTAAGGCGAATGTGGCATGTGTGCGGTGCATTTCTCCGCAGCCCACCCCTGTTCTCTTTCATTTGAAAACAATTATTTCTTGAAATTACTTGTAGGGGTTTACCACACGAACATGTACCCACACTTAAACCGCAGGAATTTGCATACTGTGGTCATATCCTTTGAGTTTTTCCGCATTCGTAATGAAGAATTCCGTTTTACAACAAACAGAGAGAGATTGGTGCGAAGAGAGGAGGAGGAAAAACTTTTTCTCAAGTTCATATCGTGAATTTTTAAAGGAGTTTCTCGAAACTTATTGCAAAAGTTAAATAGGAACAGACATCGACAGTGGAAGAAACATTTCTGTGACGATGTCTTCAACTTGGTCTATGACTTTTCTTTGAAAGGTTTTGTTCGCCCTTTGGAAACATCCATGCCTAAGTAATTTGTGTCCTGAGAGGAATGGTTTGCTTAGCGTTTGTTGGTGGGTATATATAATGAAAAGTGACTCCTTCTCGAGGTAAATTCTCGGGAATAAATTACGGCAATCTCGGGGTAAAGTATACACGTTGAGAGATGGTTTTTCAATGAGGGCTCGAGGGCGTCCTTTTCAAATGCAAAGACGCAGAGTTTAACTGAGTTAACAACCCCCTAGAGCGGATGGCCATCAATTATTGATAGTAATTAATTTTTTAAGCATTCTCCTAAGTAGGCGGATTTTTTTCGCCTTTGTTGTAGTTGGGGAATTGAAAAAGGAAATGTCTGACATGAAACTAGACATTTTGGACGAGAGAGTATTTTTTTTAATAAAGATATATTTTGCGGCGGAAAATACTTAGTAATTTTAGTGACTGAGTTGTAAAATGAAAATCCCTGTCACATATTTGCAATTTGTAATATATTTTATTCGATTTCATGGGTGGATATTCTTGACCGATCCAGTTTTCCCGTCCTGGCTACTTCTTTTTGTCCACTCTGTCATTGTTAATCCATTCAGGCCGTGGCATAATTCACCCTCGACTGCATTTCACTCGATTACACCGCTCGTCCTTTTGCTGGTCAATCTTTTTTTTTGCCCATAAATATTTTGTAACCATTCTTGGTCCCTTTCTTATCAACGTTAATGTCTTCTTTTTTGAAGGCTTTCCTTTTGTTTGTATTGGACGCAGTAAAGTGACATAACTCCACGGAGCTATAAACAACAACAAGAAGTAACTTTATCCGCCTTCAGTTCATGTCTCTTCCATTGACACCGACACAATACTAAAAGCAGCAAATTGGAAGGTTTTTTTTATATATAAAATATTTCGGGTCAGTGATGTCCTTATCTTCCAACCGACTCTGACCCTCTATATATATTTTGCTGTTGCTGACGAAATAAAACTTCGTTGCTTGTATTTCACAATTTTATCCTCGTTTTCGGATGTCAACAAATTTAATAAAAGTCCTGGTGGCCTTCCTTTTTATGTTTTAATTTAGTGGAAATAGTAATGTGAAGCAAGAGAAAGAGGATTTCAGGTTTGATGTTGGTGGTGTAGTAAGAGAAAAGGGGAACAAAAAATAATCCCCATAAATCATAGGATGGTGAGGATAGTTTATTGGGCTTCTGTCCAGTGAATTGATCCGTCAATAATGGCTTCAGTAGTTGGTTGGATGGATGGATGTATTTTCTTGAGGGAGATCGATATTTTTCGTGTTTGGAGCTCGTTTCAACGGAAAAGTTATCAATTCTATAAAGAGGGTTTTCGACAGACTTTGGGATATGTGAAATTCAATGAATGGGTGCACGCTGAATGTGTGTTTTTTGCTTTGAAAACAATGTCAGCGATTCAGTGGATCGTCAAAGATTACTAACTAAAAGTATTTCCCTTCCTAGATCACTGATTTTGTCCTTGATCTGTTTAAAAGTAAACTTTCTTCAATGCAGTCAATTTACACTAAGTTAGTAACGTTTCTCGCAATACTCAGCGAGATGCGATTCGGTGGATGGTCAGCGATTACTCGTTTCCAGATCACTGATCTCGTTTATAACTGCCAAAAAGTAAATTTCGCTCAATGCAGTAGCTCGCGTTATATTCAGCGAGTGACGATCAAGTGGATGGTAAACTATTAGAACTATTGCAGCGAGGTACGATTTTGTGGATGGGCAAACATTTTTTATAAGCTTTTCGGGTTCCAAATCAACCAGTTTTGCAATTTAGTGATTTAGTGGTTTCACATTAAACGGCGAATGAGCTTAGCACTCGATTTGTGTGATTTTTTTTTAAATACATTTTTGAGAGTCGTGCAACGCAGTATAACCATAACAACGCTCAGTGAATGCCGCGCACCTCCATTGGCAGTACACCAACACCTGTGACCTACTTCCTTGAAAGTTTTCCTTCTTCGAAGCCAATTTGTTACATTATGTCCTCTCTGATGCACGACGTTTGTTTGCCTCCCATACCAATAAATATTGCAAAGAAGCGGAAAACCCCTAACATCAGCGTAAACAAGGACAAAATGAGCTATACAAACGGAGATAACTTTCGCAATATTATCCTGCCGCAACTAAATATCTGTGAAATTTTTTTTTATTCTCTGTCTCGCTCTGCAGAATTGTCCTTGTGTGTACTTGTGTCTATATCGAATTTTTTCCTTTTATTTTTGATTCATCCCCAGCGACTGTATAGGTATATACCCGCTATCCCTTTTATTTCGCTTACAATCGTTGAGACTCGTTTGGGGAATTTTCTGTTGTTTTTTTTTTTGCCTTATTTTGTGTGTGTCCTTGATTTTTATCATGTCAAAGTCGCATTCATTTGTTACTTGCTGTATATGTATATAGACACCAATCATCTTTCTTCTTCTTCGTCTTATCGTGACCTAAGGAGAGAAAAAAAGCCTTCCTTCTGGGACCGGACCCAAAGGGATGAAAGTTTTTCGGGAGTTCACTACACTGGGACAAACATAATTTCCTTTTTCGCAAGGAAAACGATAAGAAAGTACGAATAACAAAAATGACTCGTGAGAAGGAAACGTGGATACCCTGATGATGGCCCAAATAAAAGGGTTAAATGAGCCAAGAAATAATTTGTGCTGATTATATCATCAGAGGGGGTTGGTTGTACGTTAGACGTTCTACCCCTGCCTTAGTCGCACAGAAAGCGTATTTAAGCTATTCGGTCAGACGGCAGGAGGAGTGGGTGATTACTGGCAAAATGGATAACTATGGGCAATGCGAGGCTATAAATGAAATCATCATCGCAAATTGCCAACGACATGGGGTGTAGGGATTTGGCCATTTTGTGTGTTGCTTTCTTTTTTGGATCCTGCTAAATTGGCAAAAATGTTTCTGTACTCGTTTTGGGAGAGACTGTTGACAGTTTTAGTGGAGCGATTTATATACGTGCTGGAAATTATTTCATTTAAGACAGAGTTCGAGTTGGGATGGTTAGTCAGTAGAGGTTCCTTAGCATCTTCCACTCCCAACCAGTTTTAACAAATGAAATGGGAAAATAAATAGCACATCTATTTTTAAATATTTAAGCTCAAAGAACAAAACTGCGCCAGAGTTCTTGCACGGCCAAGCGCGATTTTTATATTTTCGGAGGCGTATGTGGAACATTTTTTCTCATACATATTTTTTTCCCATTTCACTTACCTGGCATTGTTTGGTAATTCCACCGCAGCCATCTAAATCTCGTGTCGTGCTTAAACCGTTCATTGTCGTGTTAACAGTTATTGTTACAAATTTGATCCGTTCCAGCTATTTGGCAGTCGTTTAAACAACTTTTACACTCCATTTCATGGCTGGGCACGACGCTAATCATTATTATATCTTCCCCCACTCTCCCCCGCTTGGGCAATAAAATCAACAAAAACCATCAATGCGTCCATAAAAGTAAATCCAAAAGCCAAACGAGAAGACGGCTTAAAACCGAAAGTAATATTTTTTTTTGTCGGCAATAAAACTTTTACCAAAGAGAAGAAGAAAACGCAATCCTTGTTGAAACTTTCCAAGACACACAAAAATGGGCAGAAATGCTATCCATGGTCTGGACTGGTTTCGCTTTGGTATATATGGTCGGTCCAAGTGTCTGCGACATTGTTACTCGTTGTCGATTGGACTTTTTCGGGGAATGGCGATGATAGCAATGTGTTTGGCCCTATTAACGCCTCCATAAATCCTCCTGTGTCAGGGTTATCGCTATTTTTTTCTCTCTATTCGGCCGAAAGTGTGGTGTGTAAGCCAAGATCTAGATTCGAATATCCTTCAGTTATCACCATACAAAAGATTATTTAAGTTTTCACCATAAATTGTGCCGACTAATTCGGCCATAATCTGAAACAAATTATCGAATTAGCCGATGTGTTTCAGTTGTGTGTTGGTTGGTTGGCTGTGCAGCGCCATTATCGTTGGCAAAGGATATACAATATTAAATTCGAAATTAATGATACGGAACGTTATTTTATCAGCGAGCTGTTGTTGGCTGGTTTCTTCTTAATTTCTTGTTTTTTTTTAGTTGTTTGTGGCTTTCGTCTTGTTGCAGATTTATGACGCAATTAATACACGGATTGTTGCGTTTGGTTGTTTTTATTGCGTTTGTTGGCTGTTGATGGTATTGACCCATGATAGAGAAATAATGATGATGGGTTTTGGTTTAAATAAAAAAAATACTTGAGATACTTGAAGGACTTTAGCAACGACGACAAAGTATGAGTCGAGTCGTAAACTTAATGATTGGAACAAATTTAAAGTGGTCGGTGTAACGTGGTGTTAAATGGGCAATCCGATAGAGGAATTAATGACTGTGGGACGATACTGCTACTGACACTGGTTGAAGAGGGGAAGTGATTCTGGTCTTTGAAAATTTGAACTAATGGCCCTAACCATGTCAGTGAATGGTTAAATCGCAGTCTGGTACTGGAAAATTCATAAAGGTCGTGAGTTCCAATTTATGTCCAGATGATGAAAATGTTGTTAACATCATGTTGCTGAAGAGTTCTATTTTGTAATTTAAAGTATGTGAAGCTCAGTGATTATTGTGCTGCACTACTGTGCTAGAGGTCTCAGTTTCGATCCCCGGAAAAATTTATCCCCGGAATTAATGACTGCAGGATGATACCGATACTGACACTGGTTAAAGAGGTGTAGTGATTCTGGTGGTCTTTGGGAGTCCGTATTAGTGTCCTCAACCATGTCTGTGTATGGTTAAATCGCAGTTAAAAATTGGAAAATTCCTAAAGGTCGTGAGTTCCAATTTATGTCCATATATGAAAATGTTGTTAAAATCATGTCGCCCTCTTTTACAAAGAATTCTACTTTATAATTTGAAGTGTGTGAAGCTCAGCGGTTATTCTGCTGGACTACTGTGGTAGGAAAAACACAAATTACATTTTTAAGTTTTTTCCACCGTACCACGTCTGACTAGGCATACTATTCAAACCTTGGTTGCATTGTCCCATTTTTATAAAATCTAAAAATCTAAAAATCAAATAGAGTAGAAACAAGGAAAGGATGTTTGATTTATTCTCCAGCCTTGGAATTTCTAAAACACATACCCATGACCGTCTGAAAATTTGTGTTTCTAACCAATTTATTTTGTTTTTCTCTTTCCAGGTAAGTGGCGAACTTATAAAGCTGTGAGTTTTAAACATTCCGCTGGACCATCAGTCAACCCAAATTTTTCGCTTACGTTTTAACACTTAAATTCCCGTAAATTGATCTCATGTGTCTGCAATTGAACGTGCCACCTCCCCAGGGAGTCGCATCTAAAAGCAATGAAATACGAGTCGACCTTTTATATAGTTTTATTTTTTCATATACAGAAAAAAACTGTTTATTTTGCAAATTACTATAAGTGGTAGATTTTACTGCCGGCTATGTTTAATCTCTCTCTCTCCTCGCACAAACACATTCCACTCAATCGACTTTGTAAATTTAATCAAATTAATTGATTTGGAAGTTGATTTTTTTCTGTTCTACTATTTGAAACACTAATAAGGTTTGTTTGCAATTGTTTTTTTTTTGTTCTGTTAGTTGGTTCTGCAGCATTGATCAATGTCAATTTAATTTTAATTTTAATAAATTATAGGATAATCTGCAAATGGGCATAGCGCGCGTAGTGATGTGTGTCGGATGCCCTCACGCGATTGAGTGCACTTTGAGGTAAACACTAACACAATTGACATAAATGGGAAATTAATTTATGCGTTTTGTGCTTTGAATTGGCACAAAATAAATTAATTATGTCCCAGAGAGTCTATGTGTGTGTCTAGCCCGAGAGCAAGAATTGAACTCAATCGATTAACCATTCGAAACAAATTAAATCAAATTTATTTACAAATATCATTTCGGGTGTAGTAGACTAGAGATAGTAGTTGGATGTCCTTTAAATAGCATTGGTAATGGCCAGTGAATTAATATTGAAATCCAATCAGTCGACGATGATTACTTTTGGGTAATTTTGTGAATGATAATCAGTTGATGGACGGGGCTAATAAATTAGATCAAAAATATACCGAGTGGGGACAGCAAGCGCAGCTGGAGGTATGCGAGATTAAATCTTGCATCACTGGACAGCAGTAAAAACTGCAGGAGCCGTCAGTCCACTATGAAAGGGAATACCTCCCTTAAACACATCCGTGTTGTGTGTGTGCTCAATCCAATTATTTGTTTCAACATTTTCAACATGTGTGTGTGCGCACTGAATAAGTTAATGAATTAGGTTAATTTGGCTTAATGTAGGATTACACTGAGCGGATTAAAAAATTGGTTGCACTCCCTTGTCCCGCCACATCATCAACAAGATAAGTAAATAATTGAACAAAACAGCAAAAGTGTCCTTTTTTTGTTTCTGGATAATCTGGGAAAAATGCAATCGCATGTGTTATTCGAAACGACAGGCTCTGTTCTGTGTTTGTGTGTTTCGTGTCGGATTTAACCTGTCTAGTATTTTGTTTTAATTCAGTTAGTCATTTTCCGGGGATATAATCCGGAATATTGTACACACTTATTTATCGAGCACGTCCGAACAACAACACGGACTCTCACAAGCCGAATTAATAATCCTTTCAATTGCGCTTTCAATGTGTCCAGCGGGACATGTAATTACAATTATTATTATTACAGGATACAATTCCGCTGCACGAACGCAAGCAGCGGTATTGAAAATTGTTTGCATTGTTGCATGAATTGATCTCTGTTGAACGAAAAATTAACATGACATGTTTTGCTTTTATTTGAGTGCGATTTTTTCCGATTATCCTTGTGCAATCACAGAACACATGAGCAACAGCAGTGAAATGGTATTTTTAAGAGGTAAAAAAAAAAACACTATACGCATACTCTGCCAATGTTGACGCGACATCTGAATGCCGAGCCGACGCCATCGAGACAGCTTTTGTTTGAGGTACCTGTCATAAATTGTTAAATGGGCAATTTCAAAATGAGGATGAGTTTAAGTGCACTCAGCGACAGTGACAATTTTGGAGTAGGAAAAATGGTCTTTTTGTAAGGTGGTTTTAATGAGATGATGTACCACACTAGACCCCTGGGGTATGGCATATAGGATGTGGATGAAGAAGCTTAAGGGCAGTAGGTCCCCAGAAATATCCTGCCCAACAATGCTGAAGACAATAGTTGAGCACTTATTTCCATATAGGCCGTCAACTTTGATCGTCACCACAAGAGACACAAGTTCGAAACGAATCCCTGCTATCACGCCGAAGGAACTATACGAAGCGTGCAGGAAGATAGGTGACAACAAAGCGCCCGGACACGATGCATCGCGATGGCCATATATACGGCAGACTACTCGAGGTGGCTCTTGACGTTAAAAATGCCTTCAATTCGGCAAGCTGGGCACTACCTGCTGAATATAGTAGCAAACTACCTTACCGGCAAGAAGTTGAGGTACCATTCTGACGATGGCGTTAAGTACTACAAAATCACCGCAAGGGTACCACAAGGGTCGGTTCTTGAACCCCTCCTGTGGAACATAATGTACGACGGATTTCTCCGATTAACGCTGCCACAAGGAGTTAAAATTATAGGCTTTGCTGACGATATCGCTGTGGCTACTGTGGCCAAAGATATCCACAAGATAGAGTCCGCCACGGATGAAGCAGTCGCCAGGATCAAAAATTGGCTAGAGTCTGCTGCAGGGCTACCACTAGCTGACCACAAAACCGAGGGTGTGTTGATAACTAGCCGAAAGACTGGTTTCCGTGTTGGAAACCAAACAGGTTAAGCTTTAAAACGCACGTCCAGTACGCCAGCAAAAGGGCGTCACAAACGCAAGCTGCTCTTTCCCATATTATGCCAAACATCGGTGGCCCTGGATACGCCAGAAGGATTCTGTTATGCAGAGTGGTCAACCCAATACTGCTCTACGCTGCACCGGTCTGGGCAGGGGCTCTAAGAACAAAGTAAACAAGAAGGGAGCTATCGTCAGCATACAGGCTCTGCGCAATAAGAACAATAAGCGGATTCCGAACGATTTCGGACGAAGTGAAAGTGATTCCCATCGACATTCTTGCCAACGAAATGCAAAGGATCTACCTTAGGCAAACAGTCAACCGGCAACAGGTCATCGTAAGGAGAAGGATAAAAGAAGAAGAAAGGGCAAAATCTGTAGCACTGTGGCAAGTCCGGTGGGATAACACGACAAAAGGCAGATGGACCCGCAAACTGATCCCAAACATCGAGGTCTAGACAAGAAGAACAAGCGACGATTGCAACTACCACCTTATGCGATAGCTCGCCTTTCTGCCCCGAATGCCCAGATGAGGAAGGAGCTACGGAGCACGTAATGTTCCACTGCAGAGTGAACTTACCCATTCCACAGGCTCACATAATAGATCATATGTTGAGGTCAGAAGACGAATGGTTGGAAATATGTTCATATATAACGAGCGTACAAAAAGAGCTAAGAAGAGCCGAAGGACTCAGAAGGGTCGAAGTGACAGACGTAGATGATTTAGCATGAGTTGCTAACCAGCCCCGCGAAGTAATACCTGTCTTTGAAGATTGCACATCCTTTGGATGCAACTAAAAAAGGCGTATGGACCTAGAATCGCTAGTAAGAGGTCCTCCAGTTGTGGGAGAAAGTTGCGCTAAACGCAGATATGTTCCCATTTAAAGTAGAACCCCCTTTTTTTTAATTCAACTAAGGGTCGGTGGAATTCACATTTACTAAACCCACCTCGTTAGCAAATTCTTCTAGTTTGACTTTGGATGGATATATATTGTCCCCTGCCAGTTGCAATGATCCTTCGATGAACAATTTAAAAGGATAGGACGCTCTGCCATCCGCAAAAGCTTGATCTGTAAAGCAACCTTTGGTTGCATTGCTTCAAGGTCCTTTTTCAGTTTCTACTAATTCATTAATTGACTGCATTAATTTCAAGTGGACGCAACAGTTATCCTTTTTTTAAATTATTCAACGAATTACAGTTTTTAAACGACAATCGTTCATCTGGCGCCAGGTGCATCATAAGACTCCCGTTGGGTGTATTTTTGGCATGTTTTTAACGAGTTTGTCAACAAAATGGTAAACAAGAAAAATCCAAAAAAAAAAAATAATGGAACTCTCCCCAGATAACCCATACACATTTATATCCTTTTAACACCATTTAATGCAACATAATGCTGCCATGACATACATGCATATACGTATTATGAGCTTTACGTAGTAGGCTCCCATTCGAATTATGTCCTTTTCATTGTTCGCTGGTTTTTCTGTTACGCTGTGGCTATTTGTTCTTGTTTTTCATATATATATTTATTTTTTTTAATTCGAGCGACTATAAATGGAATTTGCGTGCACTAAGGGAATTGGTGTAGAGTTCTCTCTATTCACAAGGATCACATTGTGTAGTGGTGACCCATGGCACACCGCGTGGTTTCGTTATGTGTGGTGTGCACATTTTCCTTTTTTTACATTGTTGGGTATTTCTTTTGAACAATGCAGACTGTCGAGTATTTAATCCGATCTTTGACAGGCGAATGAGTTCTGTAATATATTCAAATTATTTTAATTATGATTGCATGGGCAAATGGATTTCATTATTCTAACTCATGCCATGAGAGACAAATTAAATAAAAAAATAAAATGGAATTTATATTATGCATAAATGTATATAGCGAGTGTCTCAAGGTGGGGTTTGTAATTTTGAAATAAAAGGAAAATTTATAATTGCCAGCGGAGGACTTTTGTCCGTTGTGTTGAACGGGGATAATAGATTTTTATTTGTCTCTGGACTGGCGCAATCTTTTAAGGGACTGTTAAAATAAATACAGATGAACTATGTATTATATTGGCAGTGTAATTTCGCTGTTGGTTGTCGTAGGGATCAGTCGGTATTCACTTCGTAGCTGGTTGTCTTCGAATTTCCGCTGACTTTGGTTTTTATTGACTGTGTGATTTTTATTGACTTTTCTTTTTGTTTATAAACATACGAAGGAGACTGTGAATCAAACAGTTTATTGGTATCAAGTTTTAGTCCGACATTGCTGGTTGACTTTGAATTTAACTGACTTTGATTTTTCCAGACTGTCTGATTTTTGTTGACATTCGCCTTTATTTTTTTTCTTGATTTAAAAATGAGTGAGACAGTCGAATTATGAGTTCTAGTACTAGTACTGCAATGCCCCTGAAGATTTTATGATTGCTCACTTTTAGGGGTAATTAGGCATACCTTTATGGGTTAATGAGACTCTCCAAGAGGTTCTAATCTACGATGATTAAATTCGTTACTATGGAAACATGACGGCGACAAATTGAACGGCAACAAAATGCTTTCGATTAACTTTGCTAAGCATTTTGTATGGGAAATTCTCAACTTCATTTTGCCAGTCTTAATGGTGACATCTACCTACGATTTGTTGTTTCTGCACATCTATGGCACAGTACCTTTCGAATGATATAAGTTTCATTCTCCTCATTTCACGACAAATACTTGAAAAGTGTACGGAAACTTTTGATGTTTACCTATTAATATAATAATCCATTCCACCGTCAATGCCTCTACTGATTGACTTTGAATTTTGTTGATTTTCAATTTTTCTTGCTTGAATTTTAGCTGCCTGTGTGACTTTTTGTCCCCTATGGTTTTTCGTGGATTTAATTTGCCAAATGGAATTTATTTACTTCTACTTTGTCTTTGCCTTACGAGATTATCCATAAAACTGGACTTCAGGCAGGAATTTGGCTTAGGTTTGACTGACAAAGCACTGCGGGAACTCACCTGCTGAGTTTTACCTTTCTTTTGGTTAATTTTTTAGAAAAATCGGTTTAAAAATAACGCCATAATCGGTACGACAAAAAAACCGGCAGCCTATTAAAATAGGGGTTTCGAATGTTGAATTAATTTGACTGTTTGACTTTGACTCGTTGACTTTGATTTACTTTACTACAGCAATACGGTTGGTGGATTGTCAGTAGATTCCTACCACATTTGTGTCAGAACAGTTGATGTTGTATGCCAAATAAAACCATTGTGAGTTAGTAACATATTTGAATTTCTGTGACTATGCATAACTCCTCGATAAGTCTTCTCCTTTAGAATTCTCCATGCACCAATTGGCAGTTTAAATTTCAAACGAACATCCTTAACATGTATGGTTTTGTCATTTAATCGCCCGTCTTCCTCCGTAATTAATTCAGAAACACCGCCTCTGGCTCTTAACGTTAATTGAATAAACCCGCTAAAGCACAACTAATCCAATTTCGACATCCCCCGAGACGAATGTCTCTCGCAAAAAAGAAAAAAACCAACTCGATAATGAAGTAATTACCCAGGACAAGACCGAAAATGAGACATCAAAAAGTCCTCACACATGAAGCTATTTTTAAAATCATAAATCAGTTTAATTGCCGCAAAATGAAAAGGATAAATATTAAATTAGCTACTTCTTCTTGGAAGATGGCTTTTCTGCCTTACTCTGCACCCCCATCAGACCTATTATCATCATCTTGTCCTCAGCGCTGTGTCATTTTCCGTTTTCCACTTTTTTCCGCTTACATATATGAGAGCGCACTTCAAATGAATTATTAAAGGATTTCTTTTTCTACTTGAGTGTGCGTCTTTTTTTTTTGTATTCTTGTTGGCTTCCTTCATTTGATTTCACATCCTCTCTGGCAACGGTTGTCCTGTCTCATTACCGCCGACCGCCTCCGACTCTTCCCACACAGGACCATATGTGTTCAACCGCTAAGCATCATCATCACTCCAGGATTTTAAGTGCCACTTTTACATGTTCATAATTTCATTAAGCTCAGCACAAACCCCCAGTATGACTATGTGTCTATTCTTGAAAGGGATATGCGCGTAGGTACGATGGAGAACGCGAAAACTGACTGCGGGCAATTTTAATGGAATCCCATTTTGGTTAATTGCCACACACAGATGAGACGAGATGAAAGTATGAAGAGGCAGCCGCACTACACCGTAGATGGGTATACCTACTGCGCGCCTTGTGGGAAATATGTTGTTATTATGTCGTCTTCTTTGTTTTGTTTCGCCGTCTGTGTGTGTGTGTGAAATCGCCAGGACTTTTCACTGTTCAGAGAGCATATAAGAGGCGGACCATGGTGTAGTGTATCTTATTTTATTTTTTTCTGCCACCCCCTGTCGGGAAAGATAAGCAACTTAATTATTATTATTTTTTTTTCGCTGACACACTGCCGATGATGGTGCTCCTGCTACTCCCGGTGTGTAATAGAGAGAAATGCTGTGTGCAACCAGGGGGAATTATTATTAATTTTTCTCTATGAGGTGAACAAAAAAATTGCCAAGGATAATGCTAAAAAATCACCCATAAAGATGTGTGAGTCAAAATGAACGCAGCCGGGAAAAAAATTAGACCTTAAATTAGGAGGAATTTTCCGTTTTGCTCCTTTGGCGGCGACTCTACAGTGGGGTAGGGGAGACTTTAATCGATTGCTTTTGAAGTCCCTTTTTAGGGATCATATAAATGCTAATGGAATTTTTTAGTCTTCGTTTGAAGTTAACAAACATGTTGAGCGTTTTTTTTTTTTTTTTTGCGTCTTACAATCCCCAGAGAACTTCTGGTAGGGGGGAAATCGAATATATTAAGCTGTTGCGGAAGTGTATTGGTAAAGGTAAAGTTTTCGTTCCTCTTAGAGATGATATTTCCCGGAAAATGTGCGATGAAGTGTGGAGGTGAAGAGAGGTAGTGTTTTTTTTTATTTTGATTTCTATTCGATCTGTGGGTAATTTTGACTTGAAAATTATTCAATTAATGTTTGGAGAAGGCAATTATGCGGGGTCAATTAAATGGCGGTCAGAATGCGGTGCACGCTCTTGTTTCGAGTGAAAAAATCAAACAGGGTTGTGGTTAGGACAGGTCCCACGGCGCTGTCTATGGACGATTTTTTCCAAATTGGCGCGTAAAGCCAGCGGTTCAGTATGTACCTATTTGTTATATTTCTTGCCCAATAAAATTTCTAAAATTACAATTAAATACTGTTTCGGAAGAAAGATACGAATCATCATATTTCTGAATTGTAAAACGTGTGGTAACAAAACCTATCTCTCTTTTCTTCTCTACATATAATAAAACTGTAGAAAAAGCACTGGACCACGTATCACGCAGAAACTACTGGACGGATTTTGATTAAACTTGGCATAGTGATTGCTTATGGCCTGGGTCGGGACTTAGGATACTTTTCATCCCGGACTATAACGTGGTTCTTACATAATAGTCAAACAACTGTGTACTTGTAAGGAAAATTCAATTCATTTAAGATATAAAACATCCTCCTGAGTTTTCCTGAAGCTCAGCAATTCAAAACATCGCCCACAATTTTCCTTCAGTTGATACTACTGCCAGTAGTCATGCAGCAGTGAGTATCATTGCAGTAGTGTGTGTGATTATTATGTGCGCGCTCTAACGTGATCATATGTTTTGCACTTCAGTGGACAGTCGTCTCTTTTCAGCGCACCCATTCAGGTTGAACACGTTTTAGGAGTTGTTCATTAAGAAAAGTTTGAAAATGGGCTGGTGGGATTCGTGTGTCAAGTTGTTTCATTCGTGTTGCTTCCTTTTCGTCGACATTTGATGTGGGAAAGATGGAAATTACAGAACTTTGCGTAAATATTTTTTGTGTAGACTTTTTAATAGGAATTAAAATTATGTTATTGTCTTCTTTCAGAAAGGTCCAAGGATAGGAACATATTTTAAAAAAAACTGCTCCATGTAGTTCGATCAAAATACTTTTTGTCTTAATCGTAGGGTGAAGCAAGGCGAGCACGGGTTACCTAGTACTTCAAATAACTTAAACATCAACCGAGTTCTGAATCACATCCAAAAGGTCTGCGTCTTACCAGTAGATCAAGTTATTCATTTAAGCACAAGTTTGCCATATTCCACCCCAAACCGAAAATTTTGCGTTCAGAGCTAAGTTCAAGGTCTCAGAAAAATTGCCTGAGATAGTCGGGCAATTACATAGCAAATTCGTGAGTTTTCTAAAGCTCTGGAGTACATCTTTGCAGTAATCCAAATTACAATTCAAATCAAAAATATTGATTTCAGCGCCTCGCAAAAAATCCCCCCCCCCCCCCCCGTAATTAAAACGTTAATCTTGCAAATGCCCTAAGTTTTGGAGCTTTTTAAAAAGGCCTTCGTTCCTTGAGTAGGCTACATTTATTCGCTTTAAGATATGAAATGTAGTTTGGGCCTTCTCACAAAACCAGCCTTAAGAAACTTCCTTGAATTTCAACTTCTTCCCGCGCCGCCGGAGTAATTTTGGTAACCACCTGAAAAGTAGTGGTCAAAGTTAGCAACCTTGTGGAATATCACCTTCAATCTGTTATTTTCTGATAAGTTACCGTGCACCACCTTTTCAAGAGTACCCAGCCAAATGAAGACATTTTTTGCCCCATCCAAAAATGCATCGTATTCGTATCTCCTTCGCACTTGCTATTGGGAATTATTCATAACTCGAATATGCAGACAGATGGCGAACCCGTGCGCACACAGCTATCAATCAAACAATGGTTAAACGTGCAACGGCATTCTAAGTGTTCATAAGCAGCTTAGCTGCGAATAAATTTGCCATCTGCACATTGGGTGCGCCTTAAAAATTTAAATCACCTCAATAAATCCTTTCCGCAGTGCACGCACACCCACCCATGATTCACCATCATATTTACACATCTCCATTATGAAGAATTCACCATTTCTCAACATGTGTCGGCTACGTCCATGCCATTAAATCCGGAGCCACGCTCCTCGTGTACAATCTTTCACAGCGCGTAAGCTCGGAAAACGGCTTTCATCATATTTAGCATGGGTATATTCGAATGCGGCTGCCGGCCTCATGCATGCATCACAAATCGACTGTGGCTCTATCTGTCTCTATCTCGGCAAGCCGACAGACCGACAAGCATAAAATGTTTTATCCTATTAACTTCTTTACGCATATAAATGCACTCTCTCTCTCTCTGTCCTTCTCATCCGACACAGATGGGTCCTGTATGCGGGTTGGCACCGCACCCCACTCGAGATGAGTACGTTAGGATCGATTTAAGGATATAGCCATACACGTACGAGTATGCCAACAACTCAACCATCCGTACAAGGCTAATAGCACTACTTACCTTTGGAGAGGACACCAGCAGCAGCGCTATACCTGCTGCCTCTGTCGATATCCTTTTCGGTCGTCCTGATATGGTAGAATGTAGATCGCTTAATGGCACTGCACATAATAATAATTCCAACATAATATTCTACGAGATGTCCTTGAAGCCCAACAACCAGTGCTGTTCCGGGTAAGGTTTGCAGAACTTCTGAACAGGTTTCACTCATGCTAACCCAATGTAGAAGTGAGTGCGGATGGAATTTCACATGTTGGTCTGAATATTAGACGTCGCAAGGATATGGCAAATCTCTTCTGCATTATTTATTCGAATTTTTAATTAGCTTCAACTGAGCCGATAGATAGAGGGGGAGGCGAGTGCACACAATCTGTGGCCATAGTATGCCAATAGTGTATGTCCTTATTTGTTAGTAATCCTCTACGCTCTTACAGCTGCTTAAGATGGGAATCTTGTTTGGTCATTTATATTGTCAATTTATTAGTGGGTGGCTGGATGGGTGTAGAATCTACTTAAATTCAAGTGAATTGGTGAGGACGATGCTGTCGAATTTGGTCATAGCAAGTGTGTTTGTGGAAATTATCTGGCATCTGTTGTGTGACTGGAATGTGCTGTAAAGCGAGACTTTGTTGTTAATTGTGTGGTTTAAAAGCGTTAAGGACGAAACATTTTGAAAGGAAAACCAAATGAGAGGAATTCAAAAATGTATGGCATAAACTGGGGTTAACCTTGTGTCAATTAACTTATCTGACATAAAACATCTCGACTCGATGGAGTGACGGTTCAAGTCAATTTGTAGTTTTTCATCATCATTTTTGGTTTATGTAATGCCTTTCGATTACAATGAACCAGTTGCGTCGGAGTGTCAGAGATTTGTTGTTGGAAATAAATAATAACTTAAAAAAGGAGCAAAGGTCTCAAATGACAGCCTTGTGGAACGCCATTGTTGAGTTAAAATGATGACACCTGTGGAATTGCGTGGTTCCGTAATGTGTTCCTTTTGTTGTTTATTGAAGCAGGTTAACAAATTTAACAACCCACTCCCAAAAACTCTGTCTTTTTGCACTTGAAATAACGTTATTTTGCAAATTCTTTTTCATTCCGTAAATTGACAGAAAATTCTTGCAAAAAATGAGTCAATTTGTGCCCAATTTGTCATTTTGAGAGCTACAATTTGGTCGCCAAATAACTTTCTTTCTTTCTATAAAAGAATAGCTTTTTTGCACTGGCTCTTCTTTGATCAATATTGTTTATTTTCTCGCTCTTCAACCGATTGTTAATTGTTACTATTTAATTTGACCACTTTTTTACCACTAATTCATTTTCCCTGTCCTTTATAATCACTGTTACAAAATTGATCTACTGAAAAACGTTTGTTTTCATCATAATAGCTCTTTTCAAAAATCGCTGCTAGTTAAAACTGTTACGCTACAAAGAGCTCTTAAATAACGAAACATTAAAGGATATTTTTACCTCAATAGTCGACTGTTATTGTCGGTGTCAATATTAATATCAGTGAACGTTCTTTTGAATCACTGTTTTAATAACCGGTTGACCTGTTCTACTTGAGTTCTAAAGCTGTTTGTGGGTTCTGCCTAATTCTTCTCCAATGTGTACTTTTCCCATCCTAAATAGTCCATTTCACCGAAAATCCAAGTTTATCCTTGCATTTCATTATAGCTCTTTTTAAAAATCAATGTTGTTTTTCAGTAATAGTGAAAAAAATATTTCTTTTCTCATTACATGCTATTTTCGGTTTCAATAGTCGCATATAACTTTTTGGTTCTGGAATCATGACAGATCTTTTTATTTTATTTAAAAATATGTCTTTTTCTCACTACATGCTTCTTCAAGCCTCAAGAGTCGCTTATAATTTCCGGTTTTGGTACTTAAATCAGTGAATTATGACAGCTCTTTTTATTCACTGTTACAATAACGACCCTATTCGGCCTGGAACTACTCGTATGTTTAACTCCACCTTTAAACAAGCAGTCCCTTCTCGTCGATTATAAAAAGAACTAAAATGTCGACCGTTCTTTTACAACGCTGTTACTATTATTGCTCTGCCATATTCACTCCCGCAGTTAAAAAGTATGCTCATTATCGAACAATAGACTGTCGTTCTTGTGAACCGCTTTTTCTTGACAAAACTCTTAATCACTGGTCCAAAAATAACTTCGCTATATCACAGCTCTTTCTAGTTCGATGCACTTCCCATTCTCGCATCCATTTCTTTGTTATTTAGAGCCATTCCCAGTGACCTTTTTCATGATTGACACTGACACACCCAATCCGTTCACACCTGCAAACCGACAGCCCTTGAGCCCCTTCACATAATCAAATACCACAGTTTATGACTGCAAAATCATTCTGGTCCATCATTCGGTTGTGAACCCGTATGGTGCCCACTTAGCAATAATAATCTGGGAAATTTCATTCGTATTTTTTAAACCCTTTAGATGG
Source organism: Cheilosia pagana (assembly GCA_936431705.1). Taxonomy (NCBI): domain Eukaryota; kingdom Metazoa; phylum Arthropoda; class Insecta; order Diptera; family Syrphidae; genus Cheilosia; species Cheilosia pagana. The sequence continues at coordinate 4,160,648 of OW386169.1, forward strand.
GTCATCATAAAAATAATATTCTCGCAAGTCCTTCAAAATAACAGTCGCCCTCTTCATAAAAATAAAACTTAATCGAAAAGCACTGTTCATAGAGACGACGGCGACGGTAAAACGGGAGACCCACAACCGAGTGCAACTACTGCCACTGCAGTCCTTAAATCCACACTTAAAATACAACGATTAAACCAGTTGGCAAATATTGCGGTAGCGTTCCTAAAAAATGGTATCCTCCTGGAACCACCACTGCCTCTCTAAAATGAACAGGAACAAAAAAAAACGCCCGAATGATCCCATTCAAAACAATATCCAACGATTTGAAAGAATTTCATATCCTTTCTCTTCTCTCATCCACTGCATTCGAATCAGGTTCGTATAGTAAAATTTCATTACCCTCCCCCCAGAGTGGTAGTCTATGTAAGTGTATATCCCTCAGGCAACTTGGTTCCGTGTTGTCCATCTCAGCACTCTTGCCATATGCCAAACGAATGTCATTCCTCCGGCAGGAAAAAAAAAGAATAATAAAAGAAACTGCACTCTGCTACTGCAACACTGCACAGGGGATGGGAATACAAAATACAGCGCACAGCGAAAAAAAGGACGTCGTATAAAAATAAAGACGACGAAAGGCAGTAGAAGGACTACCAGTACCAGTACCATATTCCTTCAATTTATATTAAAGGATTTACTATATCCATCTCGCTCACATCCTGCACATCTTCCAGTTGGAAATGTAATCCAGTTTTCATGTATTTTTATGGTTTTATCTGTTATCCTTGCTGCAGGATTCTATCCAACTAATAAAATGCTCACAAAAAAAAACCGGAGAAGAGAAACATAAAAACGACCCAAAAAAAGAATGAATAGCACTCGCCGACGGAAGCGAATTTCACAAATGCGCTACAAATGCGTTCCACTGATTATTAGGAGGTGCAGGACGACCAGCAAGCAAACAAACTCTAATCGCCTGCAGTAATACAAAATAAGTTTGCTTTTTTGTTCGTTTTGGTATACTACTTCTTACAGCGTTTTCCAGGATGAGATTTTCCGTTGGCCTTTTCTTTTTTGGCGTGCACTTCCGAGACAGACAGACAGACGGAGTGCCCCTACTCCTCCTGAAACAGAAGGACTACTCACAACATCACTTAAAGAAGCATTAAATGAAATGATAACGAAATGAAGCCTCCAGTCGCTGTTGCTGTTGTTGTTGTCTGCAGCTGCTTTGTTGCCAGCTATATCCTTTCCTGCCTCACACCATGCGATAGCTATACCCAAACAGGATACAAACAAGAAGTGCAAGTGCAAAACTAATAGTGCTTCTTCTACTGCTACTTTCATACGATATCCTTTTTATGTGTTAAATTGAAATCAATTTGCAGTAGAGAATGAGATTTTGAATGCTACAGCTATATGGTAGAAGTTAGCAGTAGATGGAGTGAGAGCGACTGTGCACCAAATACAATATTCAGTCTGTGAAATTTAATCGCAAACACAGGCTCTATTGAACGGAGATACTGCTATAGCGTCTTTATCAACAGGACTTCGCTCTTGGATGTGTGCCTGTTAAAAAATGCATCAGACGTTCTCGTTATCTGTGTACTCGTATACATTGTGAGTCCTTTACTGTTTGCCTGCAATTTGAATTTCGATTTTGATTCATTATTGTTCATTAGCGTTACTGTTCATTTTGAGTGCTCAGGTTGACACGGTGTCGCTCTGACAGGCTTCTTCATTATTCAGCTGCTGGTTTTCAACGTCACTGTTCATCATCGAGTGTGGCACACCACTGAGCTGTTTTTCTGTACCTTCCGTCGATTGGGTTTTGGGCTGTCCTAAGAGCAGGAAAAAATTTAGAACGAAAGTAGTTTTTGTGGGCGAGGGGTTCCCGGTTCGACCCCCAAAAAAAATGCATACTTTCCGATCGTCAGGAAGAACTTCCCGCTTTTTCCCCTCGCCCGAAAACTTTTTGGGCTGTCCTAAGCGCAGGAAAAAACTTAAAACGAAAGTAGTTTTTATGGGCGAGGGGTTCCAGGTTCGACCCCCAAAAAAATTCAGCCTTTCCGATCGTCAGGAAGAACTTTCAGCTTTTTCCCCTCGTCCGAAAAATAATATTTCCGTAAGTAGACGGCCGTGAGAAGTGAACCTTTTGTTTTGTACTGACTTTTTTTAAAAAGCGCGTCCGCCAAACTTCAGACTATGAAAAATCACAGTACAGAGCTGTTTCCCACTTCGCATCACTGTTAGTAAGTCGCTTTAAGTAAGTTGTTCCTTCTGTTTGAGGTCTACGAAAATAACTGTTTACTAAAATGCACAAATCTTCTGCTGTTCTTTTGGGAATAATAGTTCTTTCCGGTGATTTTTTGGTCGTATTTTGGTGACAACCTTATAGCACAAGTAAAATAAAAGCATTCGAGTTTTTAAACTGTCTTTCTAGCTTTTCTGTTGCTCATAGCTGAAACTATTGCAATAATTGTTGATAATAAAAGCCTATCCTTAGGCGTATGCTAAGAATAGTGTGCTCACGCTATTTTCTAAGTATATTCGGTAGAGTTTTTATTGTAGACTCTTCTTAACGCCGCTTGACGTGAATAAAAAGATGCCACTTGACAACGTTCTTTTTGGAAGAACAGTTCTTTTCGATGATTTTTTGAAAATTTTGCAGCACTGATTTTGGGGAAAATGTTGCGTGCAGCTAAAAGATGCCAATTGTAATAGTTAATTTTGGAAAAACAGTTCTCTTCGGTAATTTTTTCATAAAAATTCGTTGACAATTTTGCAGCACTGTATTTAGGGAATATGCTGCATGCAAACGACCAAGGAAAGTGCCATTGATTATTACGTTCTTAAAAATAGCTGTTATTTTTTCCCTCATTTTCATTTAATTTTTTTTTATTTAGCTTTAACCTACGTTCTCCTAAACTTTCGTTTCGCAACTCCATTTCGTTCTCAACCTTATTTAGTCATTCTTCCCCTCTTTCCCACTTTTAAATGAACCTAACAATCGCCTGCCTTACATGCCAGCATTAAACGCACCCATGAAAATAAATATAGTCAACGAGGAGTCCTTAAATCCCGAATTAAAGTGAAAACAATAAATCACTTCCCCACTTTTCACCTATTCATCGTGGCGTGCAGAAATTCCTTTGAAATGTCAAAAACAAAAACAAGATAGATGTCGTTGCTATAACAAATGCATTTTCGTTGCACCAGTAGGTCTCTCGCTCTTGACATACGAAGGCTTCCAACATTGTGGAACTCCGCCATCTCCTTTTCTCTTCGGTTGATGCACTTCTCTGACGACAATCTAGTCAGCCGCATACTTATATGTATGTATGTGTGCGTGTGTAAAAAGAAGAATGGAACTTTCAAACCCGAAAAGCCATAAACTAAGCTCCAACCGACGACGATGCACATGCCGCTGCATATGATGATGGCTAGAATAGAGAGATGGTGGTGGTGGCTTTTCCAATTCCGCATCAATTCGCCTTAGCGACTTTCAATAAATCTCATTTATCATGACCCAATACGAGGGAACAATGCGAACACCGAACACATGGTTTCTTGCATTCTACTTTTGTGTATGGTAGTGTGTGCGCGCAATTTTCTGTCACTGACGGAAGTTGTTGTAAGACGTCACCAGGAACGGTTAAGCTGCACACACACAAGAACCTCATGTTGGAGATTGGAGTGAGCGAAGATGGAGACGTGCATTGTTCTTCTATTGTTCGAAAATGTGCTGTTTGGTGACAAAATTACTGTGGAATAATGGATGGAACTGAATGATCCGCAAGTGGAAAAGCACGAATCTGCGGAGTAATTAATGGAGGCGTTTGGAATAGTCTGCCAGGAGGGACATTTTCGAATCAGTTGCGCATTGAGTGACGGTTCTTTTTTAGTTATTAGTCATTTTCGTTCAGTTTTCAATTTAAAAACTCCTCAAACTAAGAACCTCATGATCCAAGTGTTTTTTTTCCAACCTATACCGAAGATATACACAAAAAATCAAAAAATATTGCATACTTTCAGGCTGATTGACCCGATTTGCTTGTTGGTGGTTTTAATACTCTCATTTCTCAACTTTACTATGTTTCGTTGAGCCAGTTTTTACTGGCAATTTTTCTAATTCATTTCTTGTTCACCTAAAATGGAAAAAAGTCCTTGTTTTCTTACAGGCAACTACATAAACCCACTTGTACGCCCTCAAATCGTTAAAGCTTAATTAAGACGTTTGCCAATTAATAAATCAACCCAACAGAAGCCAACAAAAAATGTCCCATTCCCCAACGAACGCAATGAATTTGAATAAATGAAATCCCAGTCTCTGTCCGTATTGGTAAAATTGCTGTGAAAAACAAACACCTCGCTCTCCCATTGTAGCAGTTATTACGAACAGGAACACACAACTCTCCTCCCCCTACCATAACCAATACCAATATTTCAAATCCACACAACAAATAACAACTTTTGGTCAGTTTTTGGTCATAAATCATTTTCCTTCCCATTCTCGTTATTGATATATTTCTCCCATCCGTATGCTTTTTTGGATTGAACATGAGTACAGCCAAGCACGACTTCTATCTGCGCTAAACTGATTAACTTTTACGACAAAAAAAAGACCGAACAACAGCAGAAAAAAAAAATGCTCTCCCTCATGAATATTCTTCTCCTTGTTTGGACAAAAAAAAAATAGAAAACATCAATTCGTCCTAACACCCCAAAAACACAGACCATAAGTATACCATGCAAAAAAAAATAGAATTATTTTTTACATAGACCATTTATTAGGCCGGATATCGAAAATGGTCCCAGAGAATTATTGACATTTGGTGTTAGGCGTTGTTATCCTGCTAAAAAAAATCAGTAAATCCAGCGAATTCAATGAAATATGTACGCGTCCAGTGGAATTTTACCAAACAAATAGAAGCAATACATTTGTAGTTGTGTGTAAATCCTTTTCAGACCGCCCTCAAGTTCTAAACTCCCACCAGTGGGTGAAAAACCAAAACATGTCAACTTCAACTCGAAGCTAAATGATGATCAGTCATTTTTCACATCACTTACAAAATGAATGTATGCTTTTGCAAATGGCTAGAGGGTAAAACAGGGTCAAGCTTGGCAGTGATGGAAAGTGGGGTGGAACAAAATAATTATCTACTGTGAATATTCCTGGAAATGGTGGTTTTGAAGGTAGCTAAAAGGAAGATGGACTGCCCAGAGGAGGTTAGAAAGTTGTGCATACAACAATGTTAAATATTTGCCAAAAAAATATCGAAAACCTTCACCAAATAGAGGAGTTTATACTGTTTTTTCATAAATAATTGCATACTTACAGGGGAATTGTTGTCTGTTTCAGAGAAAATACAAAAATAATTTTTGGTTTAGTACTCTTAATTTTCTTTGCGTTGCTGAGATGCAGTGGCCAATGAGCTAGGAGTCTCAAGTTCATCTTCCGGGAAAAGGCATAACTGAGTCCTCTAGATGAGATAGTCTGCCCTATAAAATTCTCCGATTTTATAAGATTCGGAGGATTTTGATTCGTTCGAACAACTATTCGGAATATGTTTTCGAAATTTTGTAATGCATTTCGGCGAATTACGTTGAAGTGCGATGAAGTGCACTTTTTTGTTAAATTTTTTATAGCTAGGTCCGATATCCTCGGACAGAAATTGCGGAGAATTTTCCGTTCCGACGGATACCTCGCCAGGGCCGAATAATGCAGTCCGAAATCTCTCCTTTTACCATTATGGAGATTGCCCTTGATGATGAAGAGTCAGTGGAGGAAGATAGAGAGTTATGGGGGGTCCGCTACCCCTGAATATTTTAATGAATAAGTGGTGCATTAAGAACGGATGAATGAGTGAGGTTTTTCCACCGTATATCCTTTAAGAACATTATTCAATTCGGTTTAAAAATTGCTTGTCCCTTCCATTCGTCGCAAAAACTAAAGCTCACGCAAATAAATAGTTGAGAGTGGATTTCCCTCTAAATGGAGATGTGGCGCCCTCTATTAATTGATTCATAAACCTAATACAACAACCATTCCAGCAAATACACCAACCTTTTTCTATTCTGAGTACAAAAGCATTCCAATTCAACATCCCTTCCAAAACAATAGTAAAATTCTGAAGAGGATTAACCTTGAATTTGATACTATTTTTTCATTAAAAGCCGCTCATATCTAACCTTTTCTATTTTCCGTAAATGACACCTGTCCTTATCCCATCTATAATACTTCAAAAAAAAAAACAATTAAAATGTGGGACACGTGTACAAACAAAGAACGGTATCACTTTAACACGAAATCATTAATTTTTAACTTTCCAACTTTCAGTTGCCTCCCTTGACAGACATTCATGCTCCCGGCTCCTCGCACCATCTACGGCCACTTAAAGCAACGGCAGGAGAAACACACTCACGCTATGAGATGAACAGCATCTGTTCCATCAACGCACACATTTTTAAATCGCTTGACTTTCTTGTTTTATTTTTTTTTTATTTCGTGTGTAAATCTTCCACATACTCCGATATCCTCTGAACCGATAGTGTATGCAGATTTGCATTATCCTTTCAAAGTCCACCATGCTGCCTGGCCCCCCATAGCACTCGTGTTGTGATAGTACATCGCGTACAACCACAGTTTGCCATAAAAACCGCATGTAGCCAGTGTTGTTCTACTCCGTGTTATGCGATACAATTACGTTCTTCCTTTTTTTTTGGTTCTGTAAATCTCCTGCCACTTCTCAATATGGTGGTGTACATGCCCTCCAGTGTGCTGGTACGTACGTCTGCCATAAACGCAACGCGAAAACATGTAATAATGCAAAATATGTACTTAAATAGCATTTTGGGCCATCATATACCAAGGCCCTACCTTTCCCAACGAGAGCAGAGTCATTTTAACCATTTTGACGAGAGAATTCCATTCCATATACAATCACATATACATATAGGCATTTTGCCATCGCAATGATGGTGTGGTGGAACGGCTGTAGAAACTGCGTGTGTGACCCATTTTCACTTAGTCTACTGTCGGTGGCGTTCCTCCCTTGAAACTCAGTCAATTTTAACTGACATGAGTTTGCGATGGTTCGCCAGAATTTCATACACTCCTAGGCACATATCGTATAAACGATGAAGGCAAGTCTCTGGCAGACCCTCGTCGAATTTATCAAAGGCCGGCGTATGTGTATATTCTTTTTATTCGTATTTGACGAGGAACGAAATAAACTTCCGTTTTAACCTTAAATTTTGTTATCGGTGGCAGTGATGGTGTTGCGGAGGAAACTTTGTAATTTGGATATGGGCTAGGATGGAACTGAGAAGCGTGTTTTTGCGAAACGTCCCAACCTGGCGCATACCATTTGTGTATTCTATTTTGGTAAACGTACACCGGACTGGGAAACATCACACACACTTGTGAGCGTAAGGGTCTCGTACACGGTTTATGCATTATCTTACCTTTCCGCCAGGAGTCGGCCATTCGTTAGTCAGGAGTCGAAGTTTGGTTGGACGTCAAATAGTGGATACAACTCTCATCATTTTTATTTTTGGTCCTGGACATTGCTGCACGTATTGGTCTCTTTGGTTTCTTTAAGGACGCTTTTTTGACGTACTTTCTAAATTTTGTGGAATTTGACAGCATGGCGAGGGGCTTTACTTCAACATTTCCTTCAACGACCAACCGAATTCTTCTCCAATAATTTTCAAAATCCGGTGAAATCTCACTTAAACGAACACCTTGCGGAATGAAAAATGTGTCCGTTGTAGGGAGGCGGTATTTTAACCAATGTGCAACCAAAATAGACAAATGAAAAATGTACAGGGACCTAGGCACCGAGTTGTGAAGAGATATCTGTACTAAAATCGCCGACCCCGGAGTTCTTTTTCCGTAGACGGGAGGTGTCTATTCATAGGAAGCGTCCCTTCTTAGGAGGTGTCCCTTCAAAGGAGGTATCTGTTCATAGGAAGTGTTCGTTTTAATGGAAGTTGTCTGTTGCTAGAAGGTGTCCGTCCCAATCAGGATATAAGTTCGCAATCCAAATGAACTCGTTTTGCATTGGAAGGCGTAAACCTTGCACAAGGCATCAATTGTCCGACGGTCATTTGTAGTGCATCTGCTAAAATCACCTCGATTCCCAAACGCACCGATTTCGTCCATTTCCTTGTTTTAAATTTTAAATTGTATGACCCTTACATTTTTGCAGCAAAATAAAAAATAACAAACAAACAAGCGACGTTTTGAATAATTGTTTTGAACATTGCTCAGCTCCAGGACAACACAGGAGGATGTTTTCTATCAGGTGATTCAGGGTAAAATTTACTAAATTCTCCTACTCTTATTTTTCAATCTGATAACGGTTTTGTAAGAACCACGTTATATTCCGGGATAAAAAGTATCCTAAGTCCCGACCCAGAACATTAGCAATCCCTCTGCCAAGTTTCATCAAAATCCGTCCAGTTGTTTCTGCGTGATGCGTGGTCAGACATTTTTTTTTCTACAGATTTATTATATGTAGAGAAGAAAAGAGATTTAAAACGACTGCGCAACGTGGCCGGTGCGTGGAATGGTGTCATACCGGTCTTTAAAATTTTTGATTCACCTACATAAATCTCAAAATACAAATAACGTTGCATACTCTTAGGATGCACACTTTTTAATTAAGTTGCTTATTTAACTAGTTCCTTTGAGTCCCTCCAGACCTTTGTACGTTTTTCCATTCCCGAAAATAATGCACCTCCATAAATTCCCTGCGAAAACCCACTCCCCCTGAGTCCATTTAAAAATTTGATGAACCCAACCCACATTTGACGTCAATTGATGACTTCCATCGACTTGGGAACCACATGTTCGGCCACTAGGCCCCGGACGGCCATTCTTTCTATCAAGTTATTGCCCTCCTTTTAGGCAAAACCACCATTTGTCCCCACGGCCTACTATACATCATTATAAAAGCCTCCCAAAATCTCATTCATACGCTCTTAGCTTGCGGACATTCCCAAAAGTATGGTCTCCGAAATAACTTTTTTCAATGGCACAAAAAGAACACCTCCATCTGTAACAAATTACCACCCAATTACCAGTCCTCGAAATTCACCACTTAGGAGCTGTTTCCCCAATGGTTCCTCAACCCTCCGCCGTATGTTGTATACGATCTCGCTCTCTCTCTCTCTCTGTGTGCCCAGTCAAATAAACACCGTTGTAAATCCCTATTTGATACACTTTGGAAAATTGCCCTTTTAAGTGACAACAATAACCCCAAAAGAGCCATCGACAGAGTAGTCCAACAAAAAGGAAGAAAAAAAAACCCAAAGAGCGGAATTAAAAAAAAAAAAAAAACGGAAAACTTCCTGATTTATCGTTCTTCCCTCATTGCCGCTCACTGACGATTCCTCTATTGGGAGAGCGAGTCAAGTGAATATCCTCGAGGATATTCGTGCTTAAAGTGGCTCTTTGTTTTCGCTCGTCCTGTTTTTTTTTTTTTTTGCCTCCCATTCTACTTTGTTCTGTTTTGTTTCAGAATGAAAAGTGTCCCATTAACAGTGCAATTTTCGTCCTTTTTGTTCCATCTGGCCGTCTCTCATTCGTTTTCCACTTTATTATCATCGTAGTGTGTCTCGTTAAAACAAATGGAAGGATAATACACTTCCTTATGCGAAATTATCACATTTTTTGAGTCGTCGTCGGCGCCATTCTATACAATTCGAAGAGTCCTTGCCGCCCGAACAAGTGCAAAGTGTCTTCCTGTTCTTCAAAAGCGTTTCATCAAGATTTATATAATTAAATATTGTTTCTTTCCTTTCTTGCAGGCGACAAGACGCCCCCAGGCTTCCCGGTGATTACCCAAGGACCCAGTACGAGAGTAATTGAAGTCGGCCATACGGCGGTGATGCAGTGCAAGGCGATCGGTACACCACAACCGGTGATATACTGGATTAAGAACCAAACAAAAGTCGATATGTCGAATCCGCGATACTCCATCAAAGATGGTAAGTTCACCTTGCAAACTTTTAGCATATCCTTTGAACTTGCTTATCCCTTTTTTTTTGTATTTGGGGGGTGGGATATAATTTTTTTGCTTTTAAAAGCCATCCATCGACGTCGCGTCGTCGTCGACGTTGTTGGCACTTGTTTAATTATTAATCGGGGTATACTTTTGCGTTATAGTAATGGGATGCGACCAAGTTTAATGGGATTTTTGGGAGTGTCCTGTTGCGCTGCTGGTGCTCGGCGCACAACCACATCCAAGTAATGGTGGGCGACGTTGAAATTGGCATTTACATTTGGTGCGGGCGATGGCTAACGAAGGATAATCCAAGCGATTTTCTACTTTTTAGTCAGCTTTGTCAACGGGCGGGAAATATTCTCATCATCATAATCGTCGTCGTCGTCGTCCATAACCATCATGAATGATGGAAGCGCATTTTCCAAAGGTTATAAGCTGTTTTACGGATGGAAATTGAAATAGCGCGATGGATGGCAGCCTTCCCACGGTACTTTGCATTTTGTTTTATATGCGGCGGCTGTTCGGGCTGCGGGTAAATACGATTTATGGATGAGACACCACCTTGGGGATCGCTTTCACACCAGCTGTAATGGATTTCACTCCAAATCAAGTACTTTTTGCACTGTATTTTTTAAAGACTGCCACCCCAATCTATAGATGAAACAGTACAGGTGATGGTGCACTCTCCTGTGGTACACCACAAAAGTATCTAACCAAACTTGACAGTCAAAATGGATGGCACTACATTCCGCAGTACATCAAAAAATATTACAAATAGTAACTCTTGTGTCAAATAGCTTCCATATACCTGGCTTTTTATCTAAATACATGTGTGTATGTATCTATCTCCGCCACGGGCAATCTGCAATAAAATAAACAATTCATACACCGTACAGAGTATGTGCACCTCCCACCACTTAGGCCACTCACACTCGCTTACACCCCGCCCATTGCTGCCATCACATCGTTTCCGTGGTCCTTGGCTACATTCACTTCATGACAAAGTGAAATATAGTACACTCCTCTAGCCACAAGCAGCAACCACAAGCCAACAACTGAACCAAACCGATACAGGGTGAACAACACATCGTGTGAATTGGAATTTATTTCTCCTTGATATTCTCTTGGCTGTCGTCCTATGGTTAGTTTCCTTTTTCCAGCACTCCTTGAACAGTGTAAATTCTTAAGATTTACTATGATTGAGACAGAGGACCTCCCTCGGCTGCCGCCTGCATAGATAAATAAGAAGAAAACAAAATAAAAATGGATGTTCCATGTCAAATTCCTTTGCAGGATATTCAATTTACAAGTTTCCTTCGAATTAGATAGGAGAGAAACAGATCTTATGCGTATTGCAAATTCAATAAAAAACAGGAAAAAGAATCCCTGAATATATTGCAAACAAATTGCATCTATGCGAACTGACAGACACAAATAGACAGACAGGGTGTACAACTGTACTTCAGACAATGGGGGGTAAACTTCTGGCATTTGTGATGACAGCTAATGCAACCTCACACTGTCGACCCTTAAATATGATTCTGTGCGTGTGTATGATTGTGTGGGGGGGGGGGGGGGTTATTTCCTTTTGATTTGGCTCACATTTCCGGTGTCAAAAGGTTTTCCAGTTACTCGACGGGAAATAGAGATTCCTGTGAACCAGGACGTGTAAAATGGTGTAATGACTAACCAATATTGACGGAACCATGGTACTGCTACTGGTATTGCTAATGAATCAAATGCTTTTTGGGGGTTTCAATTAGTGCAAATGGTTTTGACAGTTAGTGATTTTACAACTGGACTGAAGGAGGAGGGTAATTATTTGTGCAGCCTTTAATGGTTCGGCCATTAAAGTTTGGTTCGGTTATATTGATCTTGAATGTGCGGTAATAGTGGCCAGTCAATACATTGTGTCGATTGGAGAACGGCAGGAAGTTTGTCCTTTGGGGTTATGAGTATTCGAGTTTCAGGCAAGCGACAAATTTGTCATCGAAAATTTGCAGGGACTATTGTCACATTCAGCTGGGTAGTTTTGATTTAATCAGTTTTGGCAGCAGATTCAAAAATATCTTAGCAACTAAAAGTATGCAATGAAAATTGATCGTATATTTACATTGCATACTTTTAGGGGTCGTGTTACATTTGGTGGTGCTATTTTTCCCTTTATTGGATAAGATTGTAAAGCGGGAGAGCCTTCAAGGGGGCTCTGGCACAGCGGCCTTTTAAATAAGCCTATTTTGCCTTCCCTGGTAAGGTCCTAGAGCCATATTTTCACTCCGGAGGCAGTCAGGAAGACAAGAATCTTCTCTGGGTGTATCGTGTATGTCAGCAAGAGTTGCTGAAGGGACGATTTCCTTACTAATGATTTTTCTTCCTTAGGTTGAGTAGAGCCGGACAATCCATGAGTATGTGAAGAGATGATTCGTGACTCTCAAGACATAGTCTACATATTGGATCCGAGAGGCCGTGGCCACTGATTTATTCCTGATAATATTCTCAGGTTATTTTGGTCTAAGTTGATCAGAAAGTAGGATTTCCTGGGAGAGAATTTGGAGAAAAATTGTCTGGTGCAGTTCTGCCCAGAAGTTTTAAGCCAGTCTTCATTGGATTCAATACGGGATAGCTTTTTGATGTAGCCCCTCAAATGATTTTTGCTCACCCCACAGAAGGGTTCAGGTTCGTTACCAGCAAAGCCCGTATGGGCTGGAATTTTTCCCTAGCTCTCAGTTGAAAAAAATACAGAAAATGGAGGTCGCGAAATTCCGCTTCGCAGACGAACGCCGACATTTTCTATTTTCACATTTTTGCACTCCTCATTCTGAAACGTTCTTTTTTTTCCTGACTGAATATAATGGTCATCTGTCAATTAAAGGTGAAACAATCTGTAGAAATCTAATATCCCTGGTGACTCCTTCTCAACTGTTCCGCACTTATTTCTCTGTCTGTCCCGCCCACACAGCAAAAAATATGTTTACTTTCTGTTGTCGCTGCGGCACATGTCAGTCTCTCACGATAATTATTAAGATTCCCATACTTAAGTAAAAAAAGACCTCAAACCAATATCGCCTCACCCTACAAAGTCCTTGGGCGACGAACAAACACAACGAACAGTGTGTTTTGAAAGGCGCTCCATCGTCAGAGTTAATTCCTCTAATGGTTGTCAACAACACAATTCATTAGATAGACACCATTCAAAAGGACCCGCAACACCAAGCAAACACAAGGATATAACTAAATGCGGCGGCGACTTCTTACGTCATTAGCAGCCAGCGTTACAATGACACGTATTTTCTCTTCTTTTTTCTGTTTTTTTTTCTTTAGGCTGGTCGACTGCGACTCCTCCCCATGTGATTGTGTTTATTGATATCCCCGAGTGTGTCTACATAAGAAATTGGCCCTAATTATCTGGCATTAATTACATTGCCTGGCCATTCCGGCCATCGGTGTTAAATGGCGCAAAAGGTGCCAGTAAGATAATAAAGAAATCCTGCGACTGACGGCGCCATCGACAGGTATACCAACCAACGATGTACTCGCAGTAGTTGAATGGCCATTCAATCCCATTTAAGTGGTAAACTATATTAAACCCACACCCGTCGTCGTCGTCGTCCTCGCGTACAAATAACACCATTCCACTGGATAAGTAATGATATTGCAAGTGGCAATTAAGGGATTAACTAGTGACATTTGATTCCGCTTCCAGGTGTGCAGACAAAATGCCGATGCACTTAAATCGTACAAAAATACACACGAGTTCAACAAAGAGGCAAATGCAAACAAAAAAAATCCTTAATATCCTGATGTGGTGCTATGCTAAAATTACAAATTGTAAAATCATGTGCCGAGAGACTGAATGCTGACATTAATCTCCATGCAACTGGAAAAATGGAACAACTTCAGTTCAGTAACAAATTTTGTCGTCTCTTGAATAATAGCAACAACAAAAAAAAAACGGAAAAATCGCAAATACTCCTGGGCACAGATACATAATGTGTCAGGCAAGTTACTGCCGGCTAAGGGATCGGGGGCTTTTGCGTTGACCTGATTTACTACCGATTTGAGTTTCCCCGAGAACCGCATCGGGATAAGAATGGGCCAACGAATCGAGAGGTGTAGATTGAGGAGTGCATCGGGGAAAATGAGGAATGGCATCGGAGCAATGTGTGTCCTGCATTCGCTGTTCGATCGTCGGAAATTAGTCAATTGCGACAATCTTTTCTACATATATTGTGTGGAGAAGAGGGTTCTTCTGACCCAAGGAGTGTCCTTCTACTCTTCGGCGTATCCTCTTTGGATTAGGATAATAGACAACCTTTTGACTTTAAGCTCGATAGGGACGTAGGCTTTATTTTCCTGAGATTATTGCTGCTTTTTCGCTGCTTCTTCACACAATTTGGGCAATTTCTTTTCGGTGGCACTTATGACACTCCGGCTCGGCCGATTTGGCTCAATTTTTTTTTCAGTTGTTCGTAATTATCTGAAGAATATTGTTACGAAAGAAAATTTTGGGAAAACCCTCCGGAAAAGTCGGGAAAAATCGAAATTTATTACATTACAATGATTTTTTGTATGGAATTTTTTGTGCAATTTTTCCGGAATGGCTTTTCGAATAGAAAAATAGAAAATTTTTTGTGGATTTGATTTTTTTACGACGATTTTTTGCATTTTATCGCATGATTTGATTTATAGCTTTTGGTGAACATTAGAGGCCCTACAGCCTACACCCTTCGATTCCCTGCGTACTGTAGATGGTGTGCTGTGCGCCACTTTTCGGGAGTCGTTCCAACGTTTCAATTTGCTCGAAAACGATACACATTGGGACTAAACGCTCGCTGATGCAACTGCGTCAATGAATAAATTCATTCTTTGTGATTATCATAGTCACATGTCATCCGTCGAACTCGACCGCATTGGGGGACAAATATAAGGACGAGATGCCTGACGACATTTTGCACAGAGTTCGCACGACAACTTCAAATTTCGATCTTGAAATTAACGAGGAGATGCGCAACGAAGCGTTAGTTCTGGGGCCGAATCGCGTCATCCGCATACTCATGTGCGGTAGTCTGCTGTCAAAATTGGGAATGCCAACGCCAAATCGTTCGATGCACAATGCATTCAATCGCGAATTGCAACGGGAGGAAGACTATGATCGGGATGAGCTGGCCGAAAGAGTCCAAATAAATGTACAGCTGTTGAATGCCGAGCAGAAGAACGTGTACGACTCTCTAATGAGGGTTGTTGACGATGAAACGGCCAAGATATTCGTCATTTCTTTGATTCTGGCAACAATTCGGTCAAGATCTCAAATTGCGTTGGCTGTTGCATGCTCTGGCATTGCTGTCACACTGTTGGAAGGTGGTCGAACTGCACAGTCTGCTTTGAAGCTGCTGAAGAATCTTCTCGCGGTTGACAAGCCATCGTGCGCACAATGACCAAGAGTTCAGCGACAGCGAAATCGATGCAAAATTATCACTTGGGATCAATGCACGAACAATGAAGGATATAAGAGGTCATTCCAGACGATTTTTTGGGGCTATAATATTGCTCTCCGGAGACTTTCGTCAAACGCTTCCCGTCATACCGAAATCTACTGCTGCCGATGAACTCAATGCATGCCTGAAGGCCTCAAAAATGAGAGTCGCAGTGCAAAACGACCAGTCGGCTGCTGAATTCTCGAGGCAACTGCTGTCTGTTGGTGTTACAAGTGAATTGATATCTTTCCCTGTAAATTTTTGCCAGTTCACATCATCGAAGGAGGAACTCATCACCAAAGTAATCCCCGTCATTACCCAAAATTATAAAAATCTCGATTGAATTAGTGAACGGGCAATACTAGCAGCGAAGAATAAGGACGTCGATAGCTTGAATTTGATTATTCAACGTCAAATCGCTGGAGTATTGCATTCGTACAAATCCGACGAGGATGAAGCGACCAACTATCCGAAAGAATTTTTGAACTCGCTCGATGTGCCATGAACTCCGCCGCATAATTTACAGCTGAAGGTGGAATCGATTTTAATTATGTTGTCCGTCAAGAAACTGAAGAACATTTTGTTTCAAGTGACAATCATCAACGGGAAATTCAAAGAAGAGTCCTAATCTCACGAATTCCGATTATTCCAACTGATCGTCCATTTCAGTTTAAGCATATTTAGTTTCCCGTTCGATTGGCTTTTGCGGTGACAATCAATAAATCGCCAGGCCAATCGTTGAAAGTCTGTGGGATTAATCTCGAATTTCCCTGTCTTTTGCATGGTCAGCTGTACGTTGCCTGTTCGCGTGTTGGCAAACCGTCTTCGTTGTTTGTTTTTGCCATTTCCCAACCAAACCGGCACTGATTTCCCTTTTTTAAATGCGCAATTCATGAGCTGAGAAAATGCCAACAATCAAATATTTACCCAGCGGCTTTGTCCCATTTTAACGTTATAAACTTAACCTCAATTCGGTTTAAATTTTAAATGATCTGCCATCCAAAAGCAAAGCACACCATGAATCAAAGTGACAATTATTAAGCTCGTTTCATTGGGACGACCGCAATCAATCTGTTTAAACCCCAAGCGATGAAATACCAAAGTACACTCACACACACCACCATTTCAATGCGCATCTTCTCCCTTTCATTCATAGCCATTGCACGTCTAGGACATTATCATTTTATTTGCTGCGTGCCCATAAATAAAGAACAACAGCGTAAAAAAGAAAAAAAAACTGCAGGACCAGCTATAACGCCGACCGGACCCAACTAACAAATCAAGTTGTAACCTCAACCCAGGGAAACCCCAAAGTATATTATCGTTAAAAATGATTCTCTCCCCGCTCAATATCCTTTCTCAATTGCCCTTACCTATGGTTAATCCACCCACAAGCCACCAGGATGTCGGTCGACGCCCGGCCTTCCCGTCAGCTTATCCGCTCTCTTGGTGGCTTTCTGTTTCTTTTTCTTTTTTTCCTCGATAGAATAGGCGAATGACAGAAAAACCTAGTGAAACATGGGCAACACAAACGAAAAGGTACCTCTCCATATATATATAGTATATTGCGGGACAATTCTACAAATGCCCAGCGGTGCAATATAGAAAACGATAATTTCCAACTTGAGGGGTTTGTTTACGATGGAGCATAATCCTAGGAGATTACCGGACCCGGTGTGGGGGTTAAAACAAAACAGCAAAAAAAAAAAAATGCGAAATGAAAACCCATCACTGGTAAACAGAAAAAGAAAAGGCACAACTGCCCAAGGAGTATTGGTCCTTTTTTTATCATCATCTTGCTCTTCTTCTTTGTCAGTTCAAGTCGACTGATCTCCTATGGAGTAATTCTCCAATTGGGAATTAAAAAGGATTAAGTAGGTTCTAACACAGAGCACCGCATTTGAATGTGCGCAGTTCATTTTTTATTGAGTGGACATTGGATGACAAGTTAATCAGGAATCGTATATATATCCTTTCTAGATATCGACTCTGGGGAGGAAGGGCTTTCCTTTTGCATAAGAACTTGTTTTAATTGGATTCGACGATGGGATGCAGCAACTCATTGTTTTCTTCGCAGGATATACTGATGCTGATGACTTTATTGAGCAATTAATTATTATCCTGATGCTTTGTCGTTTGTGAGAATAAGTTCTGCAGAAGAAGTTTTTTAATTGAAAACGCAGCAGCGACAGCACAAACAGCAAAAATAAAATTAAGACAAAAGGAAGGATCTGTGACGCGCGGTAAAGTTTGTTATGTATTTTTAATAACTTCTATCAAAATAAGAAGAACAAACTCCACGGGAGGGATACCAAGATGTAGCATGCGATAATGTAAGGGAAAAAGTGGAAAATGAATTCACGAGACAACAATAGGGAGGACCCAGCTTCCGTTGATTGTGGTAGCAGTAGATAAACTTTTGCCAAATCGGCGGGAGATTTTTTTCTATTAAGTTGCTCGCAATGGGAAGTAAGAGGTCTTGGTTCGTCCCACAGACATTCACATCGGAGCGAATCCAATTAAAAATATTATTTCTCTCCTTCTGTTCGTTCTTGTAATATTGAAGGAAGCTAATAGATTCTCCATTGTGGTATATAAGATTACATTGGATTTGAAGAGTGAATTCCGATCTTACCACAGACCTAGTCTTTAATCGGCGAGGGAAATTTAATTGAATTTTGTGGGAAATTTTTGAGCCTGCGTCAATTCACTAAAAGGGAAATTTATAAAAAAATTCAAATGTATTTACCTCAAACTTAAAAAATATAGAAAATGGCTGTCTGTCATTTTAAAGTGCTGTTTTAAATTGTTTCGTATTTAGTGAAAATATTTGGACTTTTCTGACGCCAACGAAAAACGGCAAAACGCGTTGCTCCCATTAGGGATATAGAATTAACCACTGACTGCTTTTTTAAGACCATTTACGCGGTTTTTCCCTACAAGGGACTTTGAATTTTGCTCTACTTTAAAATGAACTGATGTACTCGCATATATGGTCGCTTTTATGATTTTTACAAAACAAAAATTGTATTTCATTGATAAATGGTTGGTTTTTATAAAAATATACTCTGCGGTAAAATTGTAGGTTCTTTTTTGTTAAATATTTTTATTTCAAAAGGCTGGTAACACTTGTCAAAAATTGGTCGCAATCAGAAAATAAAAGTCTTGTATGATAACCGCCATATTTACTGGATTTTAACATCAAATTTTATTTATTTTGTTTTATCTGAGTTTGTTTGGTTCGAAATCCTTCTAAAGTGTTTGTTAACAAAATTGCTGTCATTTTCGGCGATTCTGCTTGTATTTTTTGTTTTCGAGACAACATTTTCCTTCGTCAGTGAACCTAGTTTGTTGTCATAAAAGTGGATCCACATCCAACAACCACATTTTGAATGAATTCAGATTTTGAATCAACTTAATCTGAAAAACCTTAATCTCTTGAAAAAAAATTTTACAATCAGTGGTCTTACACTAGACAAACCACTTGACAAACTGATTAAAATTTCCCCGCAGACTTGTAATTTAATCGGCGGAGGAAATTTAATTGACTTTTGTGGGAAATTTTTGAGTCCGCGTCAAATCACTGAAAGAAAAAAGAGAAATTCTTTAAAAAAAATGGAAATGTATTCTTACGAACGACAAATCTGTCAAAAAACTTCATTATAAACTGACAAATAGTCAACTTTGACATGACATATGAAAACTGAACCCACAACAACCGCCTCTTTAAAAAGTTTCTTTAATTGAATATTTGATTTCGATTCCCATCTCTTGCTGGCAAAGTTCTAACGACTTTGACACTTGAAAATGTAAAGACAATTAATATTCTGGGTGTCTTTAGTTTGCTTGAAACTTTCTCCCGGTTGACTGCGTATGTCAGTGTCAACTTCTCCTCCAAATCGTCAATCACTCATCTGGAAATATACTGACATGTAATTGACGTAGAATATTCACACTATAGACTCGTTTAAATTTAAATTCCACTTGTTTTGTAACAACTGAAAAACTTTTCAAATATATAAACACTGGCAACTTGACGCCACAACTTCTCCCCCCCTCACTAAACCCACCTTGAACGTATTACCAATTTCACACGTCAATAAACACATTTTAAGGGCTTTTAGAACTTTCTCGAACACCTCTTAATCTCCACCAGCCCCTGTCTGCATCAATTACTTGCCACCATTACCCACTTTTAAACAATAAATTGTAAGGACAGCATAAAAGTAGACCTCAAGTAGGAGACCGACCAGCAGACAACTTAAAAAACTTTAAACAAAACAACAGAAAGAAAGAAATCCCCCAATCCCCCTTCGCTGTACACACACAAGACAAACAAGGTGTGAGACTAAAAATTCATCGAACAAAGGATTACTGTCTGTTAAATAAACAGATCCGACACCAACCCCCCCTCTACACAATCGAGTGATAACCTTACCGAACTACTGGAAAAGTTTTTCCTGGAAAGTTTTCTTTTTTCTCTCTTTCTCCCAGATTACGCAAATTAAAAGTGGCCTAGCACAGTTCTGTATACCGAAAAATGATTGTGATTAATGGTTCCCCAAAGCTGCTGTTACCTGGGTGGATACACGGATAGGCAAACATTTTTGTTAACTTCACATATACGTGTAGAATATTCCTACCCCACATGCATGTATCTACTGTATTAGAAATTATGGGATGGCCGTGGATAGAAAAAATGGGAATCGTATGCAGACTTCATCGTGAAGTCACGTTTCGAGTCGCACCAGCTTGCGTTGAAAGCGGGCTGAACGTGTAAAAAAGAAATACGTTGCCACTCGTACAAGTGTTCGAAATAAGGACATGCTAGGTGACACAAGTGGGAAATTTAGGTAGCAAATTTATTCCCCGCAGATATCCTGCTATATAACGTCGAAATGCAGCATTGCAAAATGCAAGCCAATGATATATCTTTAGATCGTCGTTATCCTATTATTCCTCGCAGAAGGAATAAAAAAAAAAAACAAAAATCACGTAGTAGGGATCCGTTGATAAATCTGCATGTCAAGGCGTTTAAATTGCACTCTTAGACATGTCGTCTGTGTGTAGGTCGTGCGTCTTTGGGTTTCGAAACAGAAGACGTAGCCAACCCTCATCGAAGGACCAATAAACCGAACGAAACCAAACCAAAAGAAAGACGAACAAGAAACCGCTTTCAAATGTTAAAAGTGACATCATTTCTGTAGACATCCTGGTGGAGTACAGTATCATTGACTGCCAGCAAAATAAATAAAACGAAGGATATCTGCCTGCATTTGTAAGGAAAATGAAGTGCGGTTTCGTCCATCGGATGGTGTGGTTCTGCGTGCCACGAATTTGCTGTCTAAAATTTTTCGATTTTAATTTTTCTCTCCTTACAGCTGTGAGGAAAATCCTTGAGAGGGTTCTACATTTCATTGGTAGCGCGCTGTCTGCGTCTCAGCAATTCTGTAGAATGTCGGTGGGGATAGTATTTTTCTTGTATTTCCTGATATCAGTCATCGGTTTGTTCCCACCCTTGGATTTTCCTTTTTCCTTCCGCGGTTATGGTGGTTTTTGTGTTTTTTTTTATAACTATATGTATATTGAAGTTGTTTAAGAACATTTTTTAAATAGCTGCCACCACCAACTGCTGGTTAAGCAATTTCTGCGTGATGTGGTCTGAAATTTGAGTTTGGCGGACTCATTTTCAGTTTGAAAAGGATTTTACTTGAACCCATGGGGAAAAAATGATCCCCTACCCTCACAGGGATGTTGTAATTTGTTCAACCAGCAGATAGTTTTAAAGCAGGACCCATAAAACGTGCGCTAAAGCAAGTTTGACATTTAATTTTAAAAATAAACTAAAAGTCTCGAACCGGACTTGCAACTTCTCACAAATATTTAACAGCGGTCTGTTTAAACAAAATTTCGCTCTCGTATTTTAATTTTAATACCAACCTCTCCCACATTCAATATACAGGGGAGACCATCCGTCGTCTTCTGTCACGCTGATTGTCTAGGGTTTCCGAACGCCCTCTGGTTGAATTTGAAATGTTTCCTTTCTGTTTGCTCAGTTTGAGAATGAAGAAGTTCCTCCAGTACACCGGTCTTCCCCTAAATAACAGCCCAAAATAATTCGCTACTAAACTGTTGCATACTTTTAGTAGTTTTAGAACGAACTACAACCATATAATTCACATGGTCTTTTGTCAGAATTTTTCAAATCAAATTTTCAATCAAATTACACTCTAATATTTCGTCCTTCGCCAATTTTACCGTGTCTGCTAAAAGTATCATGACACTTTAAATTGTCACATCATCTGGCACTCATTACTAACACCAAAAAAAAATGCCTGCCTCGAAAGTTTTTAATTTAATTTCAACAATTCCCAAAATGCCAGCCGCCTCGAACTATTTCCACGTCGCTGCGTTCCTCCTCTCTGCTTCGGGTAAATTACGTTAAATCAAAATAATATTTGTACATGGGTAAAAATTCTGCGGAGTTTGTCACGGATTTTCCCTTTTGCCATTCGTTACTAGTTTTTGTTCATTTTTTTAATTTTCAATTAAAAGTTTTTATTATATCCCAGCAGACTTCCAATAATTCCTCAGTTCGTACAAAGTAAGTAAACTTTATCACTATCACACCCTAGTCCTTCCCAGCAAAGAGACAGACAGAGTGAGAGGGAGAGAGATAGAGTCTTTGGGTGATTATATTTCTCGGGTTGTACAAGCCATAACCGCCGAAAGCGTAACCGAAAACCACTTGTTAAATTCTTTCATCGCATTTTGTGCTTAGTGCTACGTTCTTGTGGCGGCAAGGATTTTCAATTAAAAATTCTGGCAATAAGTCAGAATGTTAAATGTTTAATGTACACACACCACCAACACCACCACCAGCGGAAAAGGAGTAACTTGCTTGGTTGCTCTTGTGCTGTGCTGCCCCCCCGGAAGGAAAACTCGAAGAAAAATACGAAGAAAATCAAGGAAATCCCCGGTACTCTCATTTTAAATTTTTATTTCATTTCTCATAGTCCTAAGGAGTTTTGTGAACTTCTTACCGAAGACAACACAAATATAGTTAATGTGAAGGTGGTAGAAAGATATATATTTTATAAAAGAAGTAGGCACTTCCAAGGATAAGAGCGGGGGGGGGGGGGGGGGGGGTAAAAAGTTTTGATTCTTCGAAAAGAACTGCAAATGCATTATATCCTTGGTGTAAAATATACAACTTATGTTTCCAAGAGGTTAACTTATGAGGTTGTTTTGAGAGATAAAATGTCGAGGAGTGGAAAATGTAATCCTTGCAGGAAAACTTTCATATGTATATCGTTAGCAACAAAAAAAAGAATCGCCATAAAATTAAACTTCCTGGTGCAGCCATAAAAATCAAGTAAGGATATTGAGATGCGATGCCCACCTCAAACACTTGAGTTGCATCCTCCTGACAAGTAAATCAGACTACGGAAATGGGGGCTTTTGTGTCTTCTCTTTTTTTCTATTCCTCCTCCACACTACACATCCTTTTTAATGTTTCTCTCAGGGTAGTCGTCGTTGTCGTTGCTGCATTTAAAGAAACGATCTTGGGCAACCAAGAGTCTCTGACGGATGTGCAACGTTGAGATGGACCAAAGGAAAACCTATAAAAATGCCATAAGTTCCGGAATAGCAGTTGAGTCCTGAATGGAGGCGAATCGGAGTGTGGCGGGGTATTGCGATAGACAGTGATGCAAAAGCACACTCTATGTGGAAAGTAAGATGAAATGGAGGTTTCCTTATTAATGATGGAATTATTCAAGTGAGTTGGGCGGACAGGATTCTGCTTTAAGATGCAATTTTAAAGTTTTCCCTCGGCTTGGGGGGTTTCTTTTATTTTTGCGAGGCAAGTGTTTGGAATTTAAATGTGACTTCAACTAACTGACAGATTGTGAGGAATAATGAGGAACAGGAAGTGTGGATGTTAGTGTTGGCATAGAATCGGAAGATTGAGCTGGTTTACGGTGCGTAAAATAACTCTTTTGTTTGGGGATCATTTCGGAAGGTATTTTGTGCAGTTTTGTTTTTATTTTTTAGTCAGAGCTATGAAACTAATGGACTTAGTGGTGGAAGGTCTTGAAGCGAATTCACTGATTTAATAACAGTGGTCTTGTGTGCACTGAAAAATTCGAAGCAATTCCATCTTTGATCTGCAACGTCACTGGATCGCCTGGTTAGGCCACTGAAATGGATCTGGGTAAACATATTCCTCAGACGTCTTTCCCATCGGTAAATTCTCCTGAAGAATTTTCTTCTCTGTTTGTCCTTGTGTAATGTACGTCTGCATTTCCAAATTGGCTACAGAAACACTCAATTTTCATCCACAGAAGTTGGTCACTTCACCTAAGACTTTAGGAGTGATTTGTGTATTCACTAGATTGGTTTCGAGCTTTGCTTAAGGTTGCATTTACTGGAAGTAGATCCAATGGACCTTAATAATAGGCGGCTACAATATATAATTTCTACAGTATACTCGATCCTTTTTGCCACCCATGATCATGATTTTCTAGAGCACTTTCCTTTAACAGGAGAAAAAATCGCTTGAGTTCTCGCACAGGTATCGTAGATATATTTCTATTATGACTCTCCCACCCAATCTTAGCAATTAGGGTTGTGTAGGAATGAGGATATTCCAACAATCAATTTGTAAATTTAAACGATTTAATAAAAAAAAAACCTAGAGAGTGTTTTCTCTCATGATACATATCTGTTATTTCTTTTGCGGCACTCCCAACCAACGTCAGATCAGATGTAAAGTAAATGGAACTGCACAAAGCATTGAAAAATTGCACATAAAAATGTAAAAAAAAATCATTCACAATAGTTCTTGCAAGGGTACCGCTTCTGTATATTATTTATTACATGAGATATATCCCATTTGCGTTTTTCTCTAACGATTTCATCAAACTGGATGTCAAAACGAACAGAATTTTCTAGAGCATTCAAAAGTAGCACTTTTAAAAATATTAAGAAATTCCTAGAGAAATTAAAACACTTGCTAGAGTTCTCGCAAGACATTTTTTGCATTACATAGTATGTCACCTTTTTGCGGTTCTCTGAGCTACTCTTATGAAGAGTCAAGAGACAAGGAGTTTCCTGAACACGAAAAGTTTCTTCTATTTCCTATTTTCAAATAACTTTTTTAAAAACACTCGCAAGGGTTCTCGCACGACATTTTTACATTGCAAGGTCGTACTCGTATTACTTATGTTTCTTTTTTCAACCGATTTTACCAAATGAGGTGGCAAAAGTAGGGAAATTCCACCTCGGTTTTATAAATTGACAATTTGTTGAATAAAAAAAATGTGCAGACTTTATCATAGATATAAAAGTTGACTAAATTCTGACCTAAAGTCCTCGGCATTTGCAAAGAGGGTTATATATCAGGGAGCAGGACAACCAGTTCCTGTAAATATTTCTATTAAAGCTTCAGCTTCTAGGATTCATCATTTTAGATGACCCTAAAGTTGCAATCGAATTTTTAATCATTTATGCACTAAACTAAAAACAAAATCGTAAAAAAAACAACCTTAACTCCATTAAAAAGCTCCACCCACTTGGAGCTTAAATTTCAATTTCAAATTTAAATTTAACAACTCGTTTTGCTCGACCATCCCCTGCCCCATGCTGACAAAAAGGACCTCTTTGCATTCATAATTAATACAAAACACCAGCACAGCCCCGAGGTGAAAATCGACCTGCGTAAAAAATATAACCGCCACACAGTGAACAAGGGTATGTGCGCACTATGCAAACTAGAGGGTCATAGGCAAAAGACAGACCACAAGCCGGACTAGAACCATTTAGTTAGAAAAAATAAAATCTCCGGTTTATTTAATTTAACCCTAGGACACATGTGGATTGTGGACGCGTATTATATACCATCCCTGCATTCATTGTGTATTCATTTGGCATTTAACCTTTTTACCCTTATAATTTCATTGAACCACCACGATTGCTGCTAAGGATTAGCTCACAGTAAACTCATATAGTATATCCAACCGCCGCACAGGCATCCCTAAACGAACAATCGCCGTAAGTGGATCATAATGGATTATAACCTATATCCTGCAACCTCTCTCTCCTATGTTCATTGTCTGCGAGGCAATGGTCAGTTGGATGGATCTTCCTGCAAAGAGTCCACCCACTCTCTTTCTCTCTTTCGCTCTTATTATATTCTTATTATTTCATTTCATTTTTTGTCCTTGTTGTTACTGAAAACTGAATCTGAATGCAAAATGTATCCATATACGAGTATAAAGTGAGCCAAATGCCCATTGACTTGGTATCTCCTCCATCCTTTGGTAAATTTTTGTACGTATGATTGTCACATCCTGTGCCGTGAGCTTAAATGAAAGCATTTTTATTATTAAATTAATAATCCCATTAAAAATGTGAAAAGGACAGAACAAGAGCCACAAGAGTGTTGGGTAGACATTTTTCGCTCTTCTTTTCACTGCATTTTCAATACCGTGAAATGAATTTTAATCAGAAGATAATTAAGAGTCCTTGCCTTAAGGTTGAAATATTTTTTTTTTTAAACAATTTCCAATGCTGATGGGGATGTAGGAGGTAGTGAGTAGTTTTTAAGGTGGACACCGCAACAATATTTAATTCAGTTTGGAAGTTGCCAAAATGCTATTATCGCATTTTATTCAGGAATAAATTAAAGAAAAACGAGTCCTTGCAGTGGTATTCGGTATGAATTTGCATAAATGAAGTTTATTTCTCTGTGTGTGTGTGCAGTGGCTGCGATGAAGTGAATCCTTGTTACACAATGTGGTGACGCAGACATGTATTGCAGTTTGGTTGAGTTGGTTTTAAGACTTTAAAGGTCACTGGGCTTAAGTAAGTCGTCTGCATAAAACATATTTTCGACATAAGTCGGTTAAAAGTACCATGAAACTTGAAGGTTCTTCGACTGGTGGAATCTTTTTAGCTCTGATACAGTTGAAACCTACCTTGACCCATCTTCAACTTGGGATAAATCTAGTCAAACCTTAAAATGACCAAAATCCCCTCGTATATTTTTTCAAATGGAAGGCTAAATTCCCTCCGCTTTTTCTTAAACTTTCGTACAGAGGTTATTAGTTACCGAATGCAGTCAGTTTGGAAGTAGTTAACAAACTTATTTAAAAATGGCGGCAGTTTCTCGGAGCTGTTACACTGCGTGACAAGGAAATCTTTACAAGTGCTACACATTTCTGTAACACAGCGTTATAAATGCAATCTTCGTTCTATAACACCATGTAGGCACTTGTAAGCCTTGTCGAGAAAACAGCAATGAATCTCACAGGAAGGTAGATAATAAAAAAAATCTCCTTCAAAAAGTGAGTGTGAATTATACAGCCAATACAAATATTTGTTTTCCACTGCACCACCTCTCGCGAGCGTCTGACAAACATCCGAGTACAACTGTCATGAAAGAGCTTCTCAATTAGCCGTTTGGACTCGGCATAAACTTGTAGATCCCTTCCATTCGTCCTAAAAAATAAGAAACGCACACAAGCGAATGGTTGTGAGAAGCTAGGCCTAGGGCCCCACCGACCTGTTGCGCCAACTATTTATTTATTTATTAATTACAGAAAATCACTTTTTATCTTCCTAAGTCTTTAAAGATGTCCCTCACTTTAAAACACCGCACAGAGATTAATTCAACCTGAGGCAGTAAAACAATCGAGACAGTCATATCATTTACCATTGTGACCCACACTCTAATCAAAATATCTATGATTACATCAAAGCGCACCAGTCAACCGTCGTCGTCGTCATTACCAGCAACAGCAAGTGACTTGACTACATAAGAGTTAGAGTGTTCTCTCACTTTGTCACCTTATACGACTCCCAAGAGGTCCTTTGGCTCGGATCCAATTGCTTTGTGGTTCGTTTCACGTATCAAATTCGATTAAACTATCAAACATTGTTGCACTCTGAGGACCGACCGACCGGATTCGAATTATTCCAAAACTACAATCTATAGAAACTTTTCAACTTTTTACTCCTTGAATGGAGAAGATGTTTTTCAGTGTCCTTTTATATTTTTTAATGGCAAAACCTCAGAACATTGCGTCCTCGCCTATAAAATACATTTTTTTGTTTGTAAGGAAATTCCAACTCAATTGTTTGTTTATTTTGGAGGGGAACCGTTTAAACTGTTGGTCATAAAAATGCACAAATGGCCGTTTTATAGCGGCATAACAATTTCCGAAAAACGCCTCCTTCTGAGCTTCATAATCCGTCTCTACAGACACACGACGCACAACAAAAGCGGAACTACGCTCGACTGAACTTAATGAAATGCTAAAGCCTAAAATTATTTACTACTTGGGCGGCAAAATGAAAAGGAAATTTAATTCCTGTAACATCTTTATATGAATTTTATGGGTTCACCTTTCGTAATAAAAACGCATAAACAAAGGATCCATTCAGTTTGAATGGCGCATATAGGGTGCCTACTGCCTACCCAATTCAGCATCGGTATACGCGCGGTCGTATTCATTCATTTCTATACGCTTCGTAATGAGCGCCAGGATTCATAATAAAAAGGATTTCGTGATTTCCATAAAATGAAGAAATTAAAAATATATACCCACGTTATGAAGGTATATTCGGAATGGTGTCTGAAGGATAATAAAAGTGACGGAATATCGGGAAATACTGCATCGGTGTGTGTGTGTAGACTGACCGCTTGATTAAGACGAATACAATGAATAAACAATAAATATAAATACCTGTATATAAAGTCTAATTGAATTCGTCTGACTGATGTGAATGTTAATTCGGTTCGACAGTATCCTCAAAGGACTATACTTGGTTATAGTTGGGGATCACGTTGTGGTCAGTTATGGCTGTTTTATTTGATGGTTCTTGAGGGGCATAGGGTTCGCACTCAGTTATAGGCTATTTTCGTGTTGCAATCGGATTTTTATCGCGTTTATTTGGAGATCCTGTGGAATTATTTGAAGAAAAAATATATAAATCCCCAAACGGAGAATTGGCTCGTATTATTTGATGGAGAATTGGACTTGTGCGCCTTGGACTACTCCAGAAGGATGTCTGGGTAATAAATGCGTTTGGAGGCGTTTTTTTTCGGGCTGTCGGTCCATTGTGCTGACAATTTGTCAATAAATCAGCGAAAGTACCCTTCAAATGGTGTGTAGTTAAGATTTTTATTATAAAAAAGTACTGGTGTTAAGGCCCATCCCTGTGGGACTCCATTGAATATGACTCGCTATAGAATTCTTGTGAATTTTAATTCACTGCCTATTCAGTATCGGAAGGACTTGTAGTTGTCTCACCTCTCTACTCGATTGGTTCTGGTCTCAGCTAAGCAATGGGGACTGCTCTTTCCAATGTCCCACTTTTTAACTACAATGGTCGGCATAAGTATTTTGACAAAAGCTTTTTTTTTTTTTAATTCTAATACGAACTAAAAAAAATAAATGCATAGTCTGTTTAACTCATACTCAATTTTTTTATTTTTAAATATCTTTATTGAAATTCATTAAAATGAATAAAACTAGCTTTTTAATTTGGCATAATTATTTTGAGTTTTACTTAAAAATTGATATAATTTTAAATTTAATAAGGAACAACATCAAACAAATTAATAAAAAAAATATATTCGATCTAGCATCAAAAACTTTCAGTAACCGTCTTGCAACTGATTCAATGAGTTTTTAAGCATTTCTGACGGACCGTCATCCCAGAGTTTTATTATTTCAAAAATGAACTCCTCTCTGCTCCAAGTCAGAGAAACATTTTTTTTTTCCTTTAGCACTTATACGTCTTCAATGAAATTAAATCTGGGCCTTAGAGTGGCCAGTTGAGTCTTTCTGGTTCAATGTGCCACAAAAGTTGCACCATCATTCGACTTTTCCGGCAAGGAGTGTTATCTTGTTGGAGAATAAATGACAGCAGGATTAGCATACCGCCAGATGGGAATGGATGACTGTTTAAAGCGCTTGTGCTGGTTCATTGTTTATTCGATTGGAAACAAATCTACAAGGTAGTTGGACGACATACAACCCCCGAACATGACCGACCCGCCGTTAGGCTTACTGCTCTGAGCAACTGAGTTTTTGACGTGTTATTTTCGGCATTCGAACAAATCTTTTTTTCGGTGATCCATGAAACTCAGATGAACTTTCGTCTGTCCACAAAACTAAGTTCCAGAAGCTTCTTGATTTATTTTTATACTTCTGGGCAAATTGTAGGCACCTGATACGCTCTTAAATCAAATTCAGCTAGAAGCTTCCAAATTGTCGGGTTTTCATATTTATTTTATTTCAAGAGATTTTTGGAAGTTAAGCCTGACTTTATCCCTCAAAATAAATCTATATTCCTTGGTAAAATTTGTCGTTTTTTGCCAGTGCGAGGTAAATTTTTTCACAGATTTTAGTCTTTTGTGCTTATTATTTACTAGCTGACCCGTGTTCGCCTTGCTTAACCCGCCTTAATTTTTTGTGCGGACCGAAAACGAGCACTAAAATAATTTAGTGTAGTCACTTTCAAAAAGCACCACATATGTTCAAACTGATTTTTTAAACGCAATTTTAATTCCTACAAAAAAGTCTACAAAAAATTTCCCTCTTACCCAACTCAAATGTCGACGAAAAGGAAGCAACACGAATGAAACAACTTGACACACGAATCCCACCAGCCCATTTCCAAACTTTTCCCAACGAAAAACACCTAATATGTGCGCTAAAAATAGACGACCGCCCATTGAAGTGCAAAGCATATATTCCGGCATTCCGGTATCCTAAGTCCCGACCCAGAACATAAGCAATCACTATGCAAAGTTTCATCAAAATCCGTCCAGTAGTTTCTGCGTGATGAGTGGTCAGGCATTTTTTATTCTACAGTTTTATTATATGTAGAGAAGAAGAGATAGAGAAGAGAAGAGATTTATTTATCTATTATTTTAATTCATCTACAAATGCTTAAAACTAACTATTTATGATTTACATTGATAAATTTAATTATTCACTTATATTTTAAACAGAAGGAACGCAATCGTACTTTCCGACAAAAGCTGCTTAATCTTAAATGTTTAACTCTATCAATCTAAAATAAATTAGAATATTTTTCTCCAAACAAATCGTGAAAAATGATTGTGTCAAAAAACGTATGCCAGTCAAAAAATCGCACTTTAACCACGAAAAGGTCCGACTTGTCCAGTGATGGGACCTAAAGCCACACCATATGCAATCACTCAGTGAAAACTGATAAGTGTTTAAGTAAAAGTTATGCGCTTTAAGAGCGACTGTCATTTCTGTCAAAATACTTTTTCCAACGAGTGTATATTTACTGTGATTTTTTTGTTAAATACTTCTCTCAGGAAAGGCGAATCTCAAACCCTTCGATGGCGCCTCAAGATGCTTGCAGAAGTTTTTCTTTAGAAATATGTCCCCAGGTGTTCAAAATTTTACTTGTCTCTTCTCGAAAACTCGTTTTAATTCCCCAAACTTTACATTGTGATGTTTCAAAAATGCAGACAAACAGAAATTTCAGACAAATCTTCTGCCATCGCGAAAATTTCAGCTCTCGCGTAAATTAGTTCATTTAATTTAATTAAGCGCGCAATATCCCGACCCCAATTAACGAAAATGCATTTTTCATTCTCGTTTTTTTATTAAATTTCGCCCGAAAACCTCTGTCTAAATCACTTCCAATCCACCGTCATCGTCATTAGGACACATCTTAAGATGAAAGATATTCTCGTATTTTCTTATGGGAACCAATTAACCATTTTGCCATCCTGCGATTTAGTATGTGCTTTCAAAGGTTTCACTGGCTGGCTGGAGCCGATTTGCCTCCATAATAAGTCACTTCAATTTATTACACTAAAAGGTGTTCAAGAGGCTGCTCTAAATCAACTATAAACAATAGAAGAACCAGCCACCCCCCGTCCACCGGCTATAATCATAAAAATAAGATGTCCGTTTATTTCTGCATCAAAACGTGGACTTCATAAAAATAAAGTTATCCACCAGCAGCAGCCGCCATAACAATGCATTTATCCATTCGCTACCGTCTGCCGATCCTTTTGAATGGAGTAATTCGCTAAATCCTTTTACCTTCTAGCGACGGCGACGACTTAATTCGCCCATTTAAATTGTACTTATCGTAAAAATATATAGATTCCATTCCTATATCCTTTGCTTATACGCGAAGCCAAAGTATAATCCTTAAAAGCATTGACTCATAAACTGTTATGAACTTTTTGCAAGACTCCTTCAACAAAAACAAACAGAAAAAAAATTATTCAGCTCACAAAAGTCAAATAAGGTAACAGGATCATCAATGCATTGGTGAATGGAGAATGGTAATCCTTATTCTGGTCCTTTTTTTGGCACACAACAAACAATAGGTTGTAAAATATAAGAAGTGAACAAAGAAGACGCACAAGCACCGCGCCAGTCGCCTCCCATCCTGTTGCAATCATAAATTTAATGCTTTTGGCCATAAAAGCAAACAGCAACCCAGCAGGAGGAGCTCATAAAAACGCACGCAGCTGGGGAGGGAGAGCGAATCCTTTAGTGACACCAATAATAAAAGTAATGAAGCGTCAGAGGCTCGCGAACGCGTTGCCACAAATAATGAGCCAGCAGCAGCAGCACCTACCCGGGGAACTTATTAAAAGGACACATATGTGTCCGCGTCCGTGTCGGTATCCTGCGGCACGTTGTATATATGCCATTCGTTTGACCAGCTTTGTGCCATAATAATTGTTCTGCATGTGAGCCGATAAATGATGGTGTTGGGTGAAAGTGGACTTGAACTGTTCGATATCGACCTGGTCAACGGAAAGAGTGCTACCATATGATAACAACACAATAAAAAATGGAGAGAAACAAAATGAGGACGAAGCAATAAATTATACGTGGTTAGTGATATTCCACACACTCCATAGTCTCCGGTGTAGTGTTTCTGCTATCACCTTTAGCAGACACTAAAGCAAAAAAAAAAACACTCCAGTGTTATACGGAGAAAGGATACAGTGTTCCAAGGCTAGGAAAAGCTTTTTGCAAACCGCGTGCTGCTGACCTTTATTATATATCCCCATTGCACTGGCGAAAAAAAACATATTTTGTGTGAGTGCAATACTGTGCGTCCTCATTCCTTGCCAAAATAAAACAACAGACAGTGGGCAGAAAAAAAAAGAAAAAAAATTAAATACCAACGGACACAAAAATAAAGAAGGATAAATGGCCCACCATAAAAAATTAATAGTCCATCGACAGTGCTAAATCATTTTAATGGCGAATCCTTGTATATGTATGGAGATTTTATTTTTCCCTCTCGCTCGCACGCCATCATCCATTTTCCATTTCGTTTCCGCTTTGCTTTGGGTGTTGGGCGGTGGCAGACTTTGGTCACCCCTTTTGCTGTTATGGTTACATTTGATGGTGTTGTGTGGTTCCACTTGTTCTTTTTTTTCTGTATGCCCCCATGGACACCGGTGGATTCTATATGCAGGTGGAACTTTTGTCTTTAGTCATTCAATTTCATTCAGTTTTATTCAGTTGCCCTGAAATTTAAGTTGAAATGTAGCTCTATTCGTCCTTGTGGGCTCTCTTTTTTTTAGAACGCGATGGTTGGCATCAGCCTTTTAAAATCAACTCTCCTTTTGGAACCAAGAATCTCCCATCGAGGATCGTTTCCCCTTTTGGACTTTCTTCGTTTTTAAAAAAGTACGGACCGAAAAATACGGCTTGGCGCTCTAAAAACATTTTCAACTGACACAAAACCCGACCCAAAATTCCTCGAACGAGAGGTGACAGCGAAGCGCACGAGTTTTTGGGTCGGGTTTTGTGTATAAGTTTGACTTAAACAGCTCATTTGATCCCATTCCAAGGCTCTACTTGATCTCCCATATAATTTACACTGATTTACATAAATCTATATATTAATCGCCGACCCAATTTCTTTCCGTACATATTTACCCTACTTAATAAGGACCAATTCAAATTTTTATTTTACCAAATTGAAGCGATCCACTCTTAGATGTGTCGAAAAGAATAATAATTTGAAAAAAGTATTTGCAAAATAGGTAAAATAAAGAAAGAACTGTGTGTATATATATCTATAGGTCCTTGACATTTGCCAGCAATCCTAACACATTTTTGACATTTCTTCCAGGAGGACTCCAAATCGAAAACAGCAAAGAAGAAGACCAAGGCAAATACGAATGCGTTGCCGAGAACTCTGTTGGCACTGAACACTCGAAGGCCACCAATCTCTATGTGAAAGTTCGTCGTGTTCCGCCCACATTCTCGCGACCGCCAGAGCAAATCAACGAGGTTATGTTGGGCGCCAATTTGAATTTATCCTGCATCGCAGTTGGATCACCAATGCCTCACGTCAAATGGATGAAGGGTAAGTGACCATGCCCATTTCCTGAACAAATATAACTAATAAATCTGTTTTTTTTGTAGGTCCCCAAGATCTAACTCCGGAAAATGAAATTCCAATCGGTCGCAACGTCCTCCAACTGAGCAACATTCAACAGAGCTCGAACTACACGTGCATAGCTGCATCGTCCTTGGGACAAATCGAGGCCGTGGCCGTTGTCAAAGTGCAATGTAAGTAGAGCAATGTCAAATTTTGTTGTTATCCAACATTGAATTATTTTTTTCTTTTTTTCTTTATAGCCCTTCCAACCGCACCAACAGATGTTCAAATCTCTGAAGTTACAGCGACATCCGTTCGGCTAGAATGGTCGTACAAGGGTCCAGAGGATCTGCAATATTATGTTATACAGTACAAACCCAAAAATGCTAATCAGGTAAGGGACGACATACAAAATTTGTTATTAAAAAATTTCCCCGCAAAAAAAAGGACATAACCAAACTAGGCGGAAAAAAAACTATAAAAGATTTTAATTAGTTTCTCTCTGGCATCCGCTTGAAAAAGAAAATACTAATAATACCCACGAAGGACGACAATGAGGATGAATAATTTAAATGTAGACCGTTTTTTTTTATTTGTCCTGTCTAGCATTCTGATTGTATTGGTTTTTTTTTGCGAATTAAATAATTCATCTCGTTTTTTTTTCTTCTTCTAGGCATTCAGTGAAATCAGCGGCATTATAACAATGTTCTATGTTGTTCGAGCGTTGAGTCCTTACACGGAATATGAGTTTTATGTGATTGCTGTGAATAATATCGGTCGCGGGCCGCCATCGATACCAGCGACTTGTACCACCGGTGAGACTGGTAAGTTTTAAAAGCCTGTTGTAGTGGCAGTGAATTAAAACTCATGAATATCCTTTTTCTCTCTTCTAATTTGATGCTGCGTCTTTTCTGGATTTTGGTCTGGTAACGATAAACAGGAAATTTTGTTTTAGTTGGGTTTTTTTTTTATTTTTTCCCAAACTTGGTTGAGTCGTGATCGGAAGGGTGGGCTAGATGTGATTGAGTATGGAACAATTGTTGTACAATCGCTGAGGCTTACAGAGTGGCTCGCCGCTGGAAATATGCTTTCTATATCGATATTTGTTGGTTTCAAAGTTGCATTTGAAGAGTGGCATTCAGTTTATGAGTTCTTCTCAATTTATTCTCACTTTGGGAGTTTTTAGTCTCCACACAAAGTTTTTAAAGCTAAAAGTTGAGGTTAAAATTGTTTTAACAATGCTAGCCGTCGTATTTTCGTTTTAGTTGATTTCCAACTCATCTCAATTTGGTTCAAATCAACTTAACGAACTATCTCACTCATGTAGTATAGGTATAGCTTATCGAGTCTCTTTCTAGGCCTTAACGATCTTCATTTCCAGAAGCCCTCGATTTAATTCAAATCAACTTGTCTGTTCATCTTGTTGATGCATTTCAGTACAGTTCGACTACATTTTCGTTCAGTTTAAGTCACCTTCGGTATAGTTTAACGATTTAAATTTCAGTTGGTAAACCAATTACGACTGACAATATGTTCTTCGTGCATCAAGTGTCGTTTGTTGCAAGGGAGTTCTTCGAAATTCCGCTTCTGAACATCAATCAAGGTGCCTCTTCAAATTGAAGTGGGTTATCCTTATCGAATCGACTCAAAACTCATAACGATCACGACTTATAACCCATCCCGTGTTTGCAATTTAATTCCTCATTTTCAATTTGAAATTCTCCACATCGTGTATTTTTATCCATTTTTTTTTTTCCTTTCTTTCTCTCTCTTATTCCATGCATATCCTTTAGGTGACTTTTCATTTGGAGGTGCAAGTAAGTACAACGAAAAGAGGAATTTTAACATCTAATCCTTATATGTTTGCCACGTATCTCCGTTCGATTCTGGTTCTACGTGACACCTTTGCAGTCATTCAACGAACGTGTATGTGCCACCTTGTGGCAGAAATATTTTTTCAAGCTATTTCTCTCGCCCTATGTGTATTCGAATGTCTCTGTATGTTTCTGAGTGCAAAATCGAAAGCGATAAGGATAATTGGCTCAATAAAAGTTTTCAAGCAAACATTACACATCCATAGAGATACGACAACGAGTACGAGTTTCACACAAAAATTGTTCTTCGTATATGTCTTCCTGTGGCTGTGCCATCAGAATGCAGGTCACCTCTTTGTGCCTAGCTTTTTGCATCAAAGGTAGGAGCATTTCGTACCGCATGAAACTCGTGCTGTGGATGCTTGCTCTTTGAGGAGAAGAATCGAATGGAATTGCTGTTGAAAACAATGGGGTAAAACGATCCTTGCAATGATTAGATATGGGGCTATCATATTAATACGGTATGCGTTGTTGAGATGCCTTTTCTGTGTGTCTGTGTGTGTGCGATCTGTAATTTGGAAATGCTACTTCTGCTGGTTTGTGAATGACGTTT
The DNA here is from genome assembly GCA_936431705.1 of Cheilosia pagana. Taxonomy (NCBI): domain Eukaryota; kingdom Metazoa; phylum Arthropoda; class Insecta; order Diptera; family Syrphidae; genus Cheilosia; species Cheilosia pagana. Next base: position 4,196,967 of record OW386169.1, read on the forward strand.
CAATTTTTGAGCACGTTTCCGTTTGAATTCATCGTTCGGTATATGGGTGTGGATAGTTTAATGCAATCGAGGACGACTTGGAACATTCAATATACGATTTGGTAATAGAAAAGCCTCGATAAAGCTTGCATTTAATAAGGGAGGGCATTTCGTTTCGCATGTTATTTGAGTGGCAGTTACAGAGTCATTTTAGATTGGGTTTTTGTGGTTTAAAGGACTACTGCGGGTGTCACTGGCCTGTGCATTGTTGAATTGAATTGTTTTTTGGGAAATTATATTTCTAAGGTTTCCGAATTTTGTCAGCATTACAATTGCGACTAAGTGCGTCTCAGGATGGCGAGAATCACAAACAATTGTCGCAGAACATTCGCCTCTTGACAAATATTGTCAAAAATACTCAACTCCATTGTTTGATTCACCAAATTATCCAACAATTCGTCACGAGTTAAAAGCACCCGAGCAGAACTTCTGCTGTGCCTTTTCAGTTTCACCTTACAAGGTGTCATTAGTTGGGGAACGCTTTTCACGATCATTACGGCGTACAAAACGTCGCTATTGTGTGAAAGCTTCTTTGTATACGTAACGTAAGCCATCAATGCCTTGCCAGGGAACAGTTGAAATCCCTCCTTTTCAATTCAACATGTCTATGGGTTTAAAAATCCACCTCGGTAACTTACTCAAATTAACACCAGCTCACTCCTGAAACTTTCTTTTGTTGCAAAATCAACAGGAACACAATACATTCTCCATCCACCGAGACCGAACAACAATGAGTATATATGTGGCTGTTCACTTTTTTTGTTGGTGCGTGAAACTTAACGCGCTATCATCGTTCTCATATTTCGATTCGAATAAAGGACGACACGCACACGTCTCTCCAGCGAGTGTTAACTTCGACCCGACTTTATAAAATTAATTGCTTATTAAAACACTTGAATAACTATGGGTGGCGGCGGTGATAGCGAAACCAAAGGATTCAAGGGACTGGCGTGTTGAAAAGCCACGAAATTAAAATTAGCATGGAGGAGATTCAATCCTTCCCTTCGCGCTAAAGTATTTATTCGATTAACGAATAAACATTATACATCGTTACCAAGAGTCTTAATGCCCCTCTCCCCACTGGAGCTGCGCGCCACATCCTGATGATTTCCGATTCGTGATAAACCACAGAGAAAATGCTGAAGCTCCTCTTTTGTATTATGGCGCATGGATGCTGAGTAAATGTTTCGGGTTTAGCCGAGGACGTCGCGTCGGATGGCGGGATGTAAATGTAACGCGGCAAAAGTTATAGAATCCTTGCATATCCGATATATTAAGAGGAAAGGATTATTCGCATTCGCCTTAAAGACAAAATTATTTCACATATAGCAGTGGTGCCCCGGATGATGATTTCCTGATGGTGGTGGTGGTGGTGGTTGGTGGTGATGATGGCAATGGCAGTGGAAGTGAAGTGTGCGCTTTTGAAAATGTTTGAGTCAAGTTGGCGGGACGACGAGACGGCAGACGACTGTATGTACTATCGCCAAAGAGAACTTCTTGATTGCATGGCTATTATCGAAGACAGAAGGAAGTCTCAACTGTGTGCAAGTTGGAGGGGGGGGGGGGGGGGGGGGGAGATTTGCCATCTACCTAATGATGAAAAGAGGAAAAGTTTCGTTGGCGGAAAATTTCCAGCGTACGCTAAGTTTTGTTTTTGCGAATTTAATTGCCAATCAATTCAAGTGGATGATGATTATGATGAGGATGCAATAGAACGACGACCGACCGAATAGTTGGGTATACGATATATGGATGGATTTTAATTTGGTTGCGGAACAAGTTTGAAGTAGTGCCAGGAATTGAGCTCAATTAAGCTTCAGGTTATGCGAGAATCAGAAACTGCAGTCTAAGTAATGTGCCAGCGCTGTGGTTGGGCGTTAAGGAGTTGGAAATATGGTTTGTTAGGGCGATCCTTGGGGGGTGAGAGTGCAGACACTGGTTAGCAAGAGATTTAATTCGATTTGAAGGTCTGACATTAGAGTCGTCAAAAGTTCTCGATATTACACAAGTGTGTGCAGTTTAGCAGAAGAAGAGAACTGAAACTAAAGACCTATTGCAGTCAAAGTCAGTTGGGGACGACCCTGAAGTGGCAAAGAGGTTGTCCAAGGCAAAGCAACTCGGTCTTTCCTGAACAGCTAAGGTTGAAGCTGCTTCTACTAAATAGAACTTCACTAAATCAACCAGATAGAGATGAGATTTAAATTCCTCCTCTATAAGTCCTACCCATTTGAGAGTTCCCCACTTCATGCGCAGAACTTCTCGCTCGAAAGACCGCCCTGGCACTCTTGCATAAAAACTCTTCAAGAAGACTATTCCTGCTTTGAAAGGGCTACAAAACAAGCAACCTTTCAATAAGGACCCCACATCACCTGCGGCTTGACATGCATCCATGTCCGTAGGCCACAAAAATAATACATTAACTTGACCCCGTTTTCCACCCCATTCACGCGCTTTGTTTTCGCGCCCTTGTTTCACGAATCCGCTCGCGATGCAGCAATTAACAATACACGTAAGAAGTGCACGCGGAACAATACTCCCCCCGAAAATCTTAACCCACAAATAGTATGCGTTAAACCGGCTATAGCTTGAGGAGTAGGGAAATCGGTTAAAGTTACAACTTCTCTTAGAGGGTCACTTCACTGTGTAACCACTCGACTGTGCACATGTAGGGTGCATCTACCCCATCAATACCCTGACAGAGAAGCACACCACCCATTCACACACACTTGTCCTTAACGGCCAATCGATAATTGCATTTCGTTTAGATACACGATATACATTACGTAATGGATATATGAGGATAGCATTCTCGGTCTATCTTCGTTTAGTCCCGCAAGACGTCGTGCATCTAAATATCGAATTGAATGGCAAAGTTTTTGCTGCAAGGATATGCGAGAGATTATACTATGCGAAGCTCTGCACGAATATGTAATTCCTGATGCTATATGGATTCCAATCATTAAACAAAGTGCTGGGGTTCACTCTTCGTCGAAATGCATTGAAATCGAAACTTTGGTTGGCAGGAGACTTTGTGTCGGGAATTATTGGTGGAACAGATTTGGCAGTATTTGTTTCAGTTGTAGGAAGTTGGCAGTTTCTATTTGGTTTGGGAGTTTTGACCCACGATCGTGTATTTTCAGTCCTTTTTTCTGTGAAATGGGAAAGAAGGTGTGCCAAAATCAGTCCCTAGAAAAAGTGCTGTCAAGTCGAAAAACAAACCTCCAAGGAATACACATTTTAGTTGCTCCAAATTTAGGTCTTACTTCAGTCACCTTTAGAACCTGGGAGGCCGAGAGTTCCCGGATGAGTGGAAGAAGGGAATGATCGTCAAGCTTCCTAAAAAAGGCAGTGCTGGAGACGCATCTGCGTGCTGCCTGCTGTGGCTAAGATAAAAGCTAGAATTATTCTGGAGCGAATTAAAGAACGCCTTGCAGACACGCTCAACATCAACACCCTGCGGATCATCATCGAGCAGTGCGTTGAACATCGATCGATTTCGAAAAGGCGTTTGATAGTGTCAACCGGGAATTTATTTGGCGCTCCTTGCGCAGGAGAAGTATCCCATCATATGTCACGTTTTGCACAGAGGAAAGCTGTCTGAGGAATTCGAAGTCCAAAGCGGAGTTCGGCAAGGTTGCATTCTTTCACCAATATTGTTTTTATTGGTGACTAGCTGACCCGCACTCGCCTTGCTTCAACAAAGACAATTAAAACATAATTTAAAGTTCTGTTCTGTCCCTCTTACCCACCTCAAATGTCGGCGAAAAGAAGCAACGAATGAAACAACTTGACATTGACACACGAACCCCACGCCAGCCCATTTCCAAACTTTTCCCAATGAACATCACCTGAAAACGTGTTCAACCTGAATGTATGCGCGGGAAAGAGACGACTGATACTCACTGCTGCATGACTACTGACAGTGGTATCCATTTGTGGGCGATGTTTTGAATAATTGTTTTGAACATAGCTCAGCTTCAGGACAACGCAGCAGGATGTTTTACATCTTAAAAGATTCAGGAGAAAATTTACTAAATTAACCTATTTTTTTTATTTTTCAATTCGATAAGCCATTATTGACCTAGGTCTGTATAAACAGAATTTTCCTTACAATACACAGTGTTTTGACTATTTTGTAAGAACCACGTTATGTTCCGGGATAAAAAGTATCCAAAATCCCGACCCAGAATATAAGCAATCACTATGTCAAGTTTCATAAAAATCAGTGCAGTAGGTTTTGCGTGATGCGCGGTCAGGCATTTTTTGTTCTACAGTTTTATTATATGTAGAGATCAGCGACGTGCGTCTTTATCGATGTGAAATGGAGGAATTCGATGGACTCTTACATCTGAACTCAAACACCTTGACTACGCTGACGCACGTTAATAGGTGCCTGTGTAACATCTTAAGGATTTTCTGGCCAAGCCGTATCTCGAACGAACAGCTTTATGAGAGAACCGGCCAAGAAGAGCCGGCACAACCATACAACGACGAAAGTGGCAGTGGATTGGTCACACTTTCCGAAAAGGTGACAGGTCTATGGCTAACCACGCGATGCAATGGAATCCGCTAACTCAGGATGGCAGGAAACGCGGCGGTCCTAGAAGAACATGGCGTAAAACAGTCGAGAAGGAAGCACGGAAACTGGGAAAGAGTGGGGGAGAGCTGAGGCACATTGCCAGAAACCGCACACGATGGCGCGTAGGCGTTGTGGAGGCCCTAGGACCCACAAGGGGTAATAGGACATAAGTAAAGAAAGTTCAGTCACCGTCTGAACAAAAGTGAAGAGGAAATTTACCAATTTTTCTGCATTTTTCCCGACATAATTGTGAGTGGAATTGTCATAGTTTATCAGGACAACCCATGAAGAGCGATTTTAATCAATCCATAGAAATCTCGTCCAAATTGAACCATTCAAATTATGTTAAGCGATACCCGCTGAAGCAATTCCAACTGTCGAAAAACAAATATTGACATTGCCCTGATTAGATATATGCCATTCGCATCGAAACCAATTAGTGGAAAAGTTGCTAACCATTATTAGAAAAACAGTTGCCAGGAACTTGCTTTCAATGTATGAACGTTGAACGCATTTCAAATTAAACGCGCATTGGCGTGCAGTTGCTAAAAAAATATATATTCAAATACACGCAACATTATCAGCGGCAAAATCTAAACCAAAATTCTGGTGTTTATGGATTGCTTCGGGTACACATTTGTTTCGGAGGGAAATAATGTTCCCCACTCAAATATTGAGCAAATAAATTTGGCTAATAATACCACGACTTGCCTAATAAGCCTTTTTGGCCACCACATCGCCCCCAGCTCCGAAATGGCTCCATTTGGTATAGTTACAAAATCAATTAAAAACATTACAGATGCAAATGGTGTCCTGTGGCAGTTGGTTGCTGCAGCAGTACCGCCTTTTCAAAATAAAAATACATGCCCAATGAAAGCTAAACAAAAGTTCGACTCACAATACGAGTTGGTACTATAAGCGCACGCGAGTGCCTAATAATATTGGTCCTTTTTAATTCCCAGCATTATTGCAATTATGGCATGTCCGTCGTGCAATTGTGTACAAAAATTATTCAAATTATATCCAGCTCGATCCGTGTCCTGTTTAAATTTGCTACGTACCTACGATTTATTGCAATTTCCTACATGTATGGGATACTCGTACCTGCTTAAGGACACAAAGTGTTTTGCAGTTGTTTTCGGATTTATTGTTTATTCAATAGATGCGATGCGATACACTCACTCTAATTCCGATGGATATGTGTCTGCTGCACTGGGAGGCAATCAGATACAGATGATGAAATATAAACAACGCACCAGAAAGTGTGCGTTTGCTGTTTGCACACGCATCTAATGATGAACTGTTGAAATCCTCCTCATTTAATATGCGTTTGGGCTTTTAAACACGCAAGAGTCCATCTGGCGTTTTGAATGGAATTGACTGAAACCGACACAGTTTTGACAGAATTGTGGTGATAATTGTGAATTGATTGGCCGACGCGAGTATTGATGTGGCGCGAGGATATTATTTCGACACATCTGGCCCATTAATAAGCGAAAACAATGGAAAATTATTTCGCCATAAACAAAACCTTCGAAGTTGGACTGTGCGCTTTTTGTTGCGTTTGTTGCGATTGTTTACAAAATTTGTGTGTCGAAATGGGGATTGGGGGTTTTAGATAGATAGTTTTATTTCGTATATAAATTTACAGTAGGTTATGTTAGGTACCACACATTTTACAATTCAGAGATATAGTAATTTGTATTTTTCTTCTGAAACATCATTTAATTGTAATTTTGAAATTTCATTGGGCAAGAAAGAAAATACGAAAAAATCGTTAATTTAAGAAAAAGAGTACAAAAAATCTGGTACAAATAAATTAATAAAAAAAAGAATAAATAAATAAAATACATAAATAAATCTGTACACATAAAAGAGTAGCGTGATTTAGCTGACAGATATCGTACTGGCCAAACTTTCAGGATATGGTCCACTAGCTGTGTAGACGACCACTAAGAAGATTTTTCGATACGACCCTCCCTACCCCTTTTTTCTGTTACTCACGGACCGTTATTCGTATAAACTTGAAATTTTGTACGTTTATAGAAACTAGAAAATCATCGAATACCTATCTCGGCTTTTTTTCAAAATCCGTCTTATAAAGGTTGAAAAAGAGGTTGCAATCTTTTTTATTTTAACATTACTTAACATAAGCTACTATTTCATTCAATAACAATTGGTCAATCTATAAAATCTTAAACTGCTCTTTAGCCAATATTTCTCCGAGTATTTTAAGCCATCATTTATTTTTCTGCTCCTTCCAGAGGCTGAGCTAGAAGAAATTAAAAACAGATACTAATCAACGAGAAATTAAGATTGATTCTTCGATTGCCAGACTTGACGTTCCATATTCCATTCCGTATCGGTTTGGGACTTGGGGTTGTGTGCGGGAGCATCAACCAATGCGTACGTACAATGTACATGGCTATTTGCTGTGGGCTGTAGCCTGTGGGTTTAGTGTTGGCTATAGTTGAGTGAGAATGTGCTTATCGTTTAAGTTTCGGTTCAATTCAGTCTCATTCTCATGTCGTATGGATGGATATGTATGTAGGTTTGAAAGTGAATTTTTGCGCGAGCGATCTTATGCAACATTTATCTGAAGATTTTAAAGGGCAGATTGAACGACAGGTCGAAAATGGTATTGAGCATCTTTTAGACAAAGAGTACAATAAATACTTATACAGTAATCCCCGGATTGTTGTGTCGGGGAAAATGCATTGCAAACGCAATAAAGCATTGAACATTGATGTGCATGTGACAAGTGTCTTTAATTTTACTAAATCTGTAAACACAAAACATTTTCAATACGTTTGTAGTAGTTATGTGTTTATTAAACGGGTAGATTTTGTATGACGTTTAACCGGGTAACGCATTTAAGCGGGACGCATTTAAACGGGAAAGTTATGCACATTTCTTATGGAATGTTTTGTTTGCTCAGTTTTCGGATGAATTAAACAAGCAACGCAATTAAGCGAGGGTAACTTATCGGGGGATCACTATCGAAAAAGCTGCCTTAGCATAAGGTGGACGTACCCTGACCCTGAAGGAGACTAACTATGATGTTCAGGCTAAGGACAATAGAAAGGTTTTGCGAACGAGCAATTTTGACCCCAAAGAATTATCGATCTGCGTTCATTAATGACATCCTACTGAAGTCGGGGAAGAAATGGTCTATAAATCGAAAGACACTGTTTGCAATGTAGATGAAGCCGTTAACTATCCGGTAGAGTTTTTAAATTCCTTTAAACTATAGACTAACTCTTCGGAAGGTCACTCCTGTTATACTCCTTTAAAACTTAAAACCACCAAAACTTTGCATAAAAATTGAATTGAAACGAAAACATTTTCTATAAAGAAATGCTTAAAAAAGGTAATTTAAGTAGCAATTTTTCTGAAAAAGTACGTTTAATAGAGTGCCAGCGGACGAGGTCGCGACTAACAGCTAGTATATAAATAATCAAACAAATGCGGTATATGTTTCGTCTACGATATTTTAGGGTGAACGGAAAACGTCTAGAGCAAGCATGTCAAACTCGCGGCCCACTACGAATATTTGTGCGGCCCAGCCCAGGATTTTAATAATTTGAGGTTAAAGCTTAGTACGCTGCTTGAGCTCAATGGTTCGCAGCTCGAGCTAAAAATCAAATAATTTTTTTCCGAATATCTGTCGAAATTTAGCGCACCCATTTAATGGTTCGGGACATATTTTTAAGCTAAATTTTTACAGGTCGCTCTGCTCTGTTTTTCTGTTGAAATGAGTTATTTTGATGAATACCTCGATAAGAAGTTGGTACCTGGAGCTGGAGTCTTTCATTGAAATGACAGAGAAGTCATCAGAAAAAGTTGGCGATGCTGATATAGCAACATCCATCGATATTGAGCCTTACACATTTTGAATCAAGGAATTTATTTTCAAAGAACAGCTGTTTTTTTTTGTGACACTTATCCACAGCGCTCTACATGCTGGGATTTTAGCCGATGTTTGTAGAGCAGCTAAAATTTAGTTTAGCTCGAGTAGCGTACTAAGCTTAAGTTTATAATTTGCATTTTAAGTTCTCACATTTATATTTTTTTAAATGAGAAAATACTATCCATATCAGTATTTAATATTTACAAACCGGAAATTCAATTGTTTTCAATTTCACCATTCTAAGCCCAATTAAATCTGTTTTGTTAAAATTATAGTTTTTTTTTGCGTTCCATACAAATTTAAATCCCACTGGGTTGGCCCGTGGTAGCCATTGAGTTTGACATGCTTGCTCTAGAGTTTAGAGGATATATTGTTTTTTTTTTTTAATTTTAATGACGTTTATCGTTTATCGATTTCTTTCAAGAGGTTTTCTTTTTCAAACTGGCAAAACTTTTTTCCATCAGCAGCTAATTCGACATTTTAGCTCATTTTGGTTTACCTACTTACGTTGTGCCAGATTGCACTAAATTCCAACTACGAACTTTCTCATACAGTTCGTCGACAAAGAGCGAAAACAGTACTGGCCTTAGTACACAGCCCTGTGGAACTCCAGTTTATGCAACTTTGGCACTCACTGCTGCATTGGTTTCTAAAGTCTCTTTGTAGATATTCAAAAACTTCAGTGGCTCTCCAATTTTAGAACGATTCTTCACGAAGTCCGCTTCAGTGACCCTTCAAAGGCAGCCTCAAAATCGACAAAGACACGTCCTTTTTTTCAAATGATTTTTCTGCCAAAAGCAAACAATAGTTCGACTTAAGAATACCCTAAAGGAAACCCTCCTTAAAAGATGTTTAGCAGCTTCTTTTCCTCAACCCATTTCACGAGTCTGCTGCAGAAAAACTTCTCAAACTGTCGTTACCAAACTTAAAGCAGTTGTCAGTCTTTCTGTATTGAGCTTGGCACAAACATTTTAGTCAAACTCTTTAACCCAGGCATAAAAAACTTGGTCCAAATCAGTCAAAAATATGCATTTAAAAATTAAAACAAATGGCAGGGTCTCGAAAGTGGAATCCGACAGCCGCACTACTTCAAGAGCAGTCTTTTAAACTGTTTTAAGCTAATTTAAAGTTGTCTCAATTATGGGTCAGTGGGCCTTACTTACCTTTAATCATTTTGAACCTTCGCCTAAGATATTTTGTGAGTCACAATGTGAAATTTTGTATGGAAAAAAGAGCCTGAACTTAGAATCTTAAATATTCACAAAAGGTGTCAAGCTTATTTCCAGCATTCCACCCATTAAGCTCTACATTTAAGACTTGATCTGCTTTTTTTCCTTTTTGAAAAGCTATCAAATTTGAAAATCAGCTTTCTCTGCCAGTGACATAATCAAACCCCCTAATCAAATTCAAAACTGAAATGTCCAAAACAATATCCACAATTTACGAAAAACAAATTTATTGTTTTCCAATTTAAGTATAACAAAATCAGGCCAGACGCTCCTTGTGTCAACTGCAAATGCACTTTACTCGTACTCGTTCAGTTTCTATTTCAAATTAAATTTTCCATCTTCACTTTTAACCAAATTGAATGAAAGGACATCTCTGTGGGGTATGATTTCATCCAAAAATACAGTTCAACTTTAATTGTCCGATATTCTCCCATCTGTAGATACTGCTTCCTTTCATCCTGTGTATCCTATCTGATGTTGTATTCATATTTTATCTGTCTCTTTTTTTATAGAAATGGAAAGTGCACCTAGGAACGTACAAGTCAGACCATTAAGCTCATCGACAATGGTCATTACATGGGAACCACCTGAGACCCCGAATGGACAAGTGACTGTGAGTATCATCTACGTTTAGTTTGTATTATGTCCCCAAAAAAATCCTATCCTTTTCCTCCGTCTAAAGGCCAAAGAAGCTAAAAGGATACAGCTCTATGTCAATCTATCCCCTGCTCTACTTACAGACGGAATTTTCGATTGAAATTTATACAATGATGTCGTTAAATTTCTATACATATTGTTATTATTCAGGTATACGAGTATGTAATATCGTGTGTGTGAGCAGCCGCCGCCGCCTCCGTTTCCAAATGATTATACAATTGGCCTCCCTTTGAACTTTCTACTGCTACGTCCGACAACGGTCTAAAGGTGAATTGGGGTTTCAATTGTGAATCGATGGAGAGCTCGATTAAATTGGAGATTTGTGTCCGTCTGTCTGTCTGCCTGTTTGACTGTCGGCTGGTTGTGCGGATGTAAGGATTCTTTGTATTCTCAATTTGTTGCCATCGTTCTAAGCTGCCATTGTATACTTACACATATAGTACCAAGTGTATTATTGAATTTCCAATAAATACAATAAGGCAATGGATGGAAGTATAGACTCTTTTTTTGTGTGTGTTTGTGAGTGGTTTTCTATGGAAAGGATAATATAATCAAAGTGGAGAGTGACACCCGATGTGACACATTGTTGTTGGATGAATAAAGCGATAACAGTGGTTGTTACACAACCTAATGATTTGATGTCCTTTGGAAGGGTGATGGTAAGAGGTTAAATGAGGTGTTTATTTTCGTGTCTCCTTTGGAGTGGGGAAACAGTGAAGGGCGGGAGTTTTAACACTTTTAAAGTTTTTTTGCTCTCCTATTTTGGGAGAAGATTAGTGAGATTGACGTCGGCAGAGTGTACAAGTCCAATATGCACCTACTCTGAGTTTCTTAACGAATCCCGCTTCTTTGTTGATTTTTCAGATTGAATACCCTACTCACCATAATTTCCATCGAATAACGGTTCGTTGCGGCTGTCATGCCGCATCCAAGTCACTTAATAGGTGTTCCCTCTTAGCCCGTCAGCACATATTTCACTTTGAATTTCCGTCGCAATTCATCAACATCACCATTTGTCACATCTTGCCTTGAATCGCCTCCCCATTTGCGCCATGCCTGGCGCACATCAATATTTACCACATTCTCAAAATAAGTAGGATTATCTGTCCGCAATCCCTCATGCGAAATTTGTCACACCAAACACATCTCAGGTTTCAATCAGAATGTCAATTTCATTAAACGTCAACATCGACGACTCACTTACCCACTCCTCGCCTCCTCATTAGTCGAATAATTCCCATTTCAAGTATTCTGTATTCCCCATCGAAATCAATGCGGGGAGTATTGACAGCTTACGTCGGACAAGCTTGGCAACCAAACCATAACCAAACCATAACCAAACAATCAGGCGTTTATCATCCCACCGATATACAAACCTAATCCGCATTCTGCATCTTCAGTTGGCTGCGAATGATTTACTTATACATGTCCGTCTCTCTTTCGCAGGGCTACAAAGTATATTACACGACTAACTCAAATCAACCCGAGGCATCTTGGAACTCGCAAATGGTTGACAATAGCGAGTTGACAACAATATCTGAATTGACAGCGCATGCTATTTACACGGTACGTGTACAAGCGTTCACATCAATGGGTGCCGGTCCGATGTCCACTCCGGTACAGGTGAAAACACAGCAAGGTAAGACTGCTTTTTGCATTTGAAATTTTAATTTTACAGAAAAATAAACACGCAGATTCATTTTGTATGCAGATTTGTTTGCAGAAAGAAGGGACACACGACGGTAGATAGTTGTTGTCTAAAAATAAGGAGGAAGGGACAATATGCAAACAGATTTTCGGGTAGGGATGTAGCAAAAAAGTTAATTTATCGCATTTGATTCAGAAACAGAAGTAGCGTGCTTGTATTAGAAAGTTTATTGTAATAGGACGGTCAGTTATTGCGAAAGTTTTTGATCACGTTTAGGCTTGAGGGGAGGATGTAACTAACTGAAAGAGGCGGATGTAATCATTGCACTGCACGTAGTTAGAGCCAAGAGTTTTGTAAAGTGGCGGATAAATTAAAAGTGTAAGCCACAGAGGAATTTATTACGAGATTGTAGGATTGTAGACCCGTCTTGAGGGCGAAGCACTGCGGTTACACATTTTATTGCAGTTGGTTATGAATTTTAGTCTTTATCTTAAATTGATTCGATTGTTGTTCAAAAGTGAGTTCGAGGCTTAAAACTGTTATTTGGACTGTTGAGTTAGTTTTTGGCTATCAAAAATGAGACACATTAAGATGGAGCATTCTAAAAAAAAATCAAAAATTATTTCCCTCTAGGGGGCGCCACAATCGAACATTTTCGACTACAATTTTGAACTTTTCAAATGTCGTTTTGAAGTCGCTTTATAAATATAAATTTGCAAAGTAATTTTAAAGAAGACGGACTAGTTTAAAATATTTTTCAAACGTCTTGAGCATTTTTGAAAAAAAAAATCAGTCGGTTTCGGGTCCAAATTTGAAGATTTAGAGAAATTAGAGAGCAAGTACAAAGGACCCGGAATTTGTTATAGCTTACAATATTTCTGCACCATCGATGTGCGTTTTTGAAACATTACAAACACTTTGCAGTCATTTTGGGACCGCAAAGCAAAGTTATACAAATTTTGAACATAATTTCGAACTTAACGCAGTCATTTTCGAGTTACAAAATTGAAGATCTATACGAACTGGAACGCGAATTGAAAGAAATCGGAATCTGCTATAGTTTTTAATATTTTTCTAAAGAGTGCAACAGAGGGGAACATTTTCGAAACAAATTTTGAACTTTTTCCAAACATTTAAGGATCGAACCTTTTTGAAACAAATTTGGAACTTTCCGTAGTCATTTTCTAGTTACAAAATTGAATATCTAGACGAATTGGAAAGCGAGGTAAATATTTTTCTAATGGGTGCAACAGAGGTAAACATTTTCGAAATAAATTTTGAACTTTTTGCAACTTTTGAACATTTTTGAAGAAAATTTCGAACTTTTTCCAGTCATTTTCGACTTACAAAATTGAAGATCTAGACCAATTGGAAAGCGAATTCATAAAAGACGAGATCTGCTATAGTTTTCAATGTTTTTCTTAGAGATGTAAAAGAAGTGAACATTTTCGAACAAAAATTAACTCTTTGCAACCATTTTGAAATAAGTTTTGAACTTTCCGCAGTCATTTTCGAGTTACAAACTTGAGATTGATGAATTGGAAAGCAAACTGAAAGAAGACAGGATCAGAGTCGACCATTTTTTGAACTTTTCCAACCATTTTAGGGTCGCAAGGTATGAGATTTAGAAAAGTTCGCAAAGGAAGACTAAACCTGTTACAGATGCCAATATTTTTCTATAGGTTACAGTAAGGCCCAAAATTTGCAAACAAAAAAATATTCTCAACTTCAATTTCCTTTTGAGGTCTACAGGAGTCTGGGGATTATTCTAAAAAGCCCCAGAAAAATGTGTTGTAGGCTCTAGCCTTTCATATAGCACATAGCGCTACAAAATACTTATGGTACAGTGGATTTTTGCAAGCGCTACACATTTCTGTAACTCATGTTTCCAACCTATTGAGCTTTTAGTTAGATTCAGAAGGCACTTGAAAAACTTGTCGACTTCTGGGAAGCTTCTTTAAAATCCATTTGGTTGTTTTACTGCCGCCGCGGTCTTTAATGGCCGCCATTTTGTATATTAATTTTATTTTATTTTCCCTATTTTGGACCTGGAATACAAATTCCAATTTTATCTCGTTCTTTTATTTTAGTCCTCTTGAGCTTTAAGTAAGATTCCGGGGCTGCGTTGTCTTATATTCCCCAAAACTATCATTTCCTAATTCTCTGTCGCAACATTTTTAAATTTGTTTAATGCCCTTGACCTCTTTTAGTCCCTTAAAAATATGTTGGCTATAATAACAGCGCCAATCAGCATTATAACTATTAAAAGGCTCCTCTAGATGCCTGCAGTTATAAATCTAAGAGTGCTGCGCTTGAATTGCTGTCTCCAATCAAGTCAAAAAATGTGCACCCAAAAAAAGGGAAATTGCTTTCAAAAGTGATTCCCTTGGCAGTTACAGAAATTAACTCTACCCGGAGTAATTAATTCGAATGAAACCCCGCAAACAATTCATCGTTATCACACGCTGACCAAGCACACCGACTTGCTGACACTCATATACGCTGTGTGATGCTCTCTTTAAATGGATATAAATTAAATAAATACAAAAAAGCAACACACACACTCGGTTAAATACGAACGTGATCAATATGACAATTATTCACGAGAATTCGAACTTGAGGATTTTCTCGCAACATTAATTACATTTTTTTGTTGCAAAAATTGTATTTTTTCGAACCACCTTACGAGCACAAGTGATAATCATTCGATGCGGCATTTAAGTGACAAAATTAAAAAAAAAATAAAAAAGAAACCCTGTTTTTGCCTTTCTTCGGAAAATACGCCCGAGTCGATAATTACAGCTGGGAAACGAGTCCTTTCTCCTCGGTCGGCGGGGGAGAGAGCGAGTAAATTACATTAATTAAACCTGATTCGCAGCTATAAATCTGCCAGGGATGTTTCTCTTCTCTTTTTTTCATATATAATTATTTATCTCACGTTAAGCCGAAAACCGTGTGAAGGTGCATAGTACGGGTGTCATTGATTAAATTTGTATAAGGAAACCGTTCGCAAATCTGTGTACAAAATGATAAGGGGTAGGTGTATATTTAAATTGTATTTAAGCGAAACCCGATTTTATTTTATTTCCGCTGTTCATGTTGGCTGAATTAAATTTTTGTGTTTTTCTACATCCATTTCTATTTAATTTCCTCGCAATCATCATTGATGCATGAATGGAATGGACATCTGCATCATCATCAATGCTACATCAATCAACACACTTTGGAACGCACAGGTGTCCCATCACAGCCCAGTAATTTCCGGGCAACCGATATCGGTGAGACCGCAGTTACGCTGCAATGGTCGAAGCCGACACATTCCAGTGAGAATATTGTCCATTACGAGCTCTACTGGAATGATACGTATGCAAATCAGGATCATCACAAGTAAGTGGTTTTTTGTTTTCTATATTCAGATGGAGATAAAATTGATTAACTTCACCCCTTTCCTTTGCAGACGTATATCAAACTCAGAATCATATACGCTTGATGGTTTGTATCCTGACACATTGTACTATATTTGGCTGGCGGCACGTTCTCAACGTGGCGAAGGCGCTACCACACCCCCCATACCCGTCCGAACGAAACAATATGGTAAGACTTGCATTCAATTTTTTACTACTCCATAAAATATCCCTTCGCTTAGTACTTAGTTATGAATTAAGACTTCAAACGAAAAAAAAATCTATATACCTTTTATATAGCTTATCGAAATATAGACTTAAAGTAGTTGTGTAGATTTTTGTTACATGAAAAAAAACCCTCCTGTGCTTTTAAATCCCGTACTTGTAAATCCCCTCCAACGAATATCCCAAAAGACGACGAAAAAAATCACTTTACAAGCTGCGTGGAAACAGGTAATCAAACATCTCCCTCTCCTTGATAATCCTTTGACTCCTGACTCTCATTATATGAAAAAAACCAAGCACCAACAAAAATGTAAAAAAAAATATATTACAAACTGCGACTAACAATGTAAATCACATCCGGTAGGTTAAAGGGAGTCCTTTTATGTAAAGGTGTATTTTTTGTTGTTCTTTTGCGTATACGTATTTTTTCCACGGCAAAGCCAAATAGAAAAAAAAATCGTGTGAAGCTATTTTTGTTTGTTTCGTGTAATGAACTGATGTGTCCCGTCCAGTCGGCGTTTTTCGGTTCCATTTTGTTTCGTTTTCTTACTACCGTCAGACACATATTTTGTTTTTCTTTTCACATTTAAAAGTGCATTTCCAAACATTTTGTATGAAATTATCCAAAAGCGCTACACAAAAGAAGGACCAGAATGGAGGGGTAGCCAAAAATACAGATCAAAATTGCATTAAATAACATTTTTCCAACTCTTTGGAGGAAATTATAAAATCCTTCTACAGACAGACTCGTGCGAAATAGTTTTCAGTTACAGAGAAAGACTCGTTCTGCAAGTTTGGGAAGCCTTTGAGAATTTATATTTCTATATTGTTGGTGGCAAAGCATCCGTTTCATAGAAGGACGAATTGTGGAACTCAAAATTAACCCACTTTTGTATATTAAATGCTGCATTTTTCGGCATGGCTTGGGGATAGTTGGCCCTTTTATAGTTTCTTGGTTAGACAGAAAAAATAATATCCAAGTTCCTTTGGTGTGTCCAGAATTAGAGAAAATATGTAAATGCATTTTTTCCTAATAGCAGATAAAATGAGATAAATTTCCACTGCCAACATTCACTTTGTCGACGTGGCGATTTTGTTTGACAAGCCTTGAGCGGTAGAGCGCAACTATGCATAGTCTGTGAATATATTAGTCCTTGCTTTAGACACATGGTAACTGATTCTCTTTGTTAGAGACTATGATATATTTTGACACGGGTCCTCCCACAATAACAGAAAGTCTGCTTTTGGCAATTTTTTTTCTAAAATTAGCGCTAATTTCCCGGTCCCGGTCGATTAAAAATAGGCCTCAGTGCGTTTTCCAAGCAGAAATATTCAACTCAACGTTCTTGACACAGCTGTTCTACTTGAAAGTAGAATCGGAACAACTTTCGAATAGAATCGGAAGTAGAATCGAATTAAATAGTTGGTCCCCTGGGAATTATTTGAAAAATTATCCTTTCGGTAGAATTCCCGCATTCTAAAAGTAAACGTGTGTCGTAAACCGACGCCTCATTGACGCACATCTATCGTTTACGTTCTGCACAAGTTAGGTAGGTAGGTAGGTAGGTAGGTAAGTTGGTGCCCTTGTGGCGGTTGCCATGGCTTCACATAGACCACCAGTTGGGTCCATTGTGTCCAATTACGGGTGCCATCCATTGAAAACCTGTTAAAAGAAATTAATTACGCCGCTTATTAAATTGAGCCCCAAAGATTTAGTAAGAATCACTTGGGGTCTTAAAGCTCTGTTCAGCGCCCTGAGAGTAGCTGATGATATAGAGTCTGCTTGTCTACAAGCACCATCCAGATTTAAGTATGAATCTCAGTAGTTCTTTAAGATCCGCATTCTCTAGATCCTCTAGCTCATCAAAGAAGTAGCTATTAAGAAACCTTTTCCTATTATTTTTAAGGGCCGGGCATTCGCACAACAGGTGACGTACAGATTCTATTTCTTCAACGTCCCTGCAGCTTCTGCAAAAGTCATTATGCAGTATACCCAGTCGTTCTGCATGTACGCCTATCACACAGTGTCCAGTTATGACCCCCGTGAGTATGCGAATGTCTCTGCGACTCAGTCCGATCAAATATTTCGATCTCTTTTTGCTCACCTCTGGCCATAGTTCTTTTGTATGCCTGCAGGTATTGATATTGGTCCAACGAAGATTTGTTTTGCTCCAATCTCCCTTACAAGCGTACTCAGCGGAGTTCTTACGGATTTTAAGGCCAACGACTCGTGTAGTTTCGACCCACCTCTAGCAAGCTCATCCGCATGCTCATTACCTGTGATATTCATGTGTCCTGGTACCCAGCACTGACTTGTGATATTTCGTCCAGATATTTCTTGCATTGTCTTTCTGTCCTTGACTTCACCACGACCGACTCCATGGCTTTTATGGCCGCTTGGCTGTCAGTGTAGATAGTGATTTGTTTGTTGACAATGTTACGTCAATTAATGTCTTTCGCGCCTTGTTTTACAGCAGCAATCTCTGCTTGAAAGACACTGCAATCATCACTAATACGGAATGATTCCCGCAGGTTCAATGTTTCGCTGGAGATGTCCGCACCTGTACCGATATCCATCTTAGAACCGTCGGTATAGAGGGCTATCTCCTCTTTCGTCGTAATCGTTTTGTTCACCCACTCGTTTCTGTCGGGAATTCTAGTAGTGAACCTCCTTTCAAAAACGAGAGTCTGTTGTCGCCTTCTCCATCGCCGCATTCCATTGCGTTTCGATGGATGCGTGCCCATGGCTGACCATAACCCAGCCTCTCTTAACCTGATCGCGGTTTTTACCGCCTTGCTGATGCAATAAATGTACGGGGGGTGAGGTTAAGCATTGCCTCCATTGCTGCGGTGGGTGTGGTCCGTAGGGAACCACAAGTTACATCAAGCTATCCTGGGAGACTTTTCTAAAATTCATTTGACTGTAGCGATCTTTTCAGGTCCTCTATCTACTGTTTTCATTCTGTCGTCTCTCTTGCTCGTTCAGGGAATAAAAGGAGCTCCCATCACTTTTGAATGCATTTATCTAGGCGATTGCCTTTCCTATTTTGGTCCTTCGATCCGAATAACAACCTGTTTTTCATCTTTCATTTTAATTTGTTTCATTTTAACCGGCTTTCCGTCATCATTACAATAGTTCGTTAAAAATAAATTAATCACATTCATTCATTATCAACGATGAAAGTAAATTAGCTAGGATTGATCGTACATTATTCTGGAAATGCATTTATTTACATTATTCTGTTAATTAGCAACATGATGATTATAAATGAAATTAAATTAAAAAAAAACAACACCATCACATTACCAAAACAGTAAACGAAAGTAAAAAAAAAAACCAATTCCCCTCACAACACTCACATAACGATTACATAAGTAAAACAAATGAATGAGATAAATTTACATCACTCAAGCATAAACAAATAACAACAACAATATCCTCCAGTTATTCCACTTGAAACATTGAAACAAATTCATTTTAGACGCATTATCCTTAAGGGCGCTCACATATTGAAGCACCGAATATATCTATCACTCACCTCGCACACACATAAACCTCTCAATTGTACTGTCAACAACATAAATGCCAAAACAATCTGCCCTTAGCGAGAGACAAAACAAAAACACAACAAATAAATAAAATTCATCAAAATTCCATGCAACCCCTTTTGGCTGTTACATATTATTTTTTTTGTCCACACGCTCATTTTAAAGAGAATCATAATTTAAATAAAACAACAAACAAAACTGCATTCGATCCCGTTTATTTACTTATATTTTTTTTGTGTGATTTTTAATTTGTTTTAAATGTACGAAAAAAAGAGAAGAAATTAAGACACGTTTTGCAAAATTATACGCAAGAGTGAGAATTATTAACCATGTGGTAAGGGATGATCTCCGAAATTTGATATAAAACACAATGGAGAACGTAAATGTGCGATAAAAATAAAATCGAGAGTGTGTGCTTGGCGTGTGTTTGTCTTTTTATGTGTGAAAATAATCAAGTGCGTTTATCCTTTAGTGTATGAATACAAAAGGACGAATTAGGGATTGAAATATATCTTTTAGTAGTTTCAGAGGAGGAGCGAGTTGATTTCTTCAAATTGCAAGCGAAATTTGGGACTGGTTTAAAATGTTTATATTTATATTTGCTACACTTGGATATTCATTGGCGACCAATATGAGGCTGTTAAAAAAATTAACCAGCTGTGCAGAGGCTGGAAAAAAGTCTATTCTATTAATTGGCGCCCAGCACTAGGTCAAACTCATCGCTGTAATTAGTTTTAAATGATGGCTCCCACATTCGCCTGCGGTTTGATGAAAACCAAATAAAAACTTGTTCGTCCTCGTTTTTTATTTATTTTCTTGCTTTCGATCTACCTTGTTTGCATGCCTGCCGATTTCACAGAGAGATTTTCAATTAAAAAATTTATAAAATGCTATACTTTGCACCTTGCACTATGCACACACCTGTTCTGTTACGTCTTCGTTATGCTATCTTCTTTTATTATTATTTCATTATTTCGCGCGCTATTTTTTTACTCCATTTTCGTGTTTAATTTCCCGCCCGTAGCAGAGCATGTAATTTAATTTAAAATGGGGCATGCGAAGGAGAAAAATATATATATATATTAAACCCCTGAATGAGATTTAATTAATTAATAACTACATGCACGGTGAAAAGTCGACGATGGATGAAAGTAGACCTCTCTCTTGTCTTGAATTTTTCTTTTCCTTGCTTTTAAGCGATTTTAATAATTTTTTTTTATTTATTGCATGACGTTGTGAAACAATTGTAACAAATTCTATTTAATTTAAAAAAATATATATAAAAAAATCTGTTTAATTTTAGTGACGTTTAACCTTCTGCAAGAACGACGCATGTATCTACTCATTTATTTCTGTCATGGTTTTTGGTTAAAATTTATTATAAATAGTCTTGGTTTCTTTTTAATGTATTTTTTTAATTAAAAATTGCATTTTCGCTACAGAAAAATCAATTTTGAGTTGTTACGTAGTGGCTTGTCATCGTGTAGTACTTGGATATGTTTTACTCGTTATTTATTTGATTTTTGTTTTATGTTTTCTCGGTGGGAGGTTATTGAAAAGTTTTACCATTTAAGAGGAGAAGGAGAGGATGAAATGGTTTTCGATAATATTTTTCATTTGATTTTTATTTTATTGTGTGTTGGCATGTCAGATCAAAAAATGTGACTATACTTTGTGTTATATATACGCCTTCCAGATTTAATAACCAATTTTCGGATTTTTGATAGCGTTTTATATTTTTGGTTTGCTGTAGTTAATCGATTTTCGATTATATGTTGTTGATATGCTTTTCATTTCACTTTGGTGAACTTGGTTTTCTTTTTGTTTTATTATACCGGCGGTTTTATTCATTTGGTTTGAAAGTCGAGGGGGACTCGAGATGATAGATATTTTTTTTTATTACGATGGTTTTGTTTTATTTGGTCGAGTTTTAAGTTGTTTACATTTGGTTTGATGCAATCAGCTGGATTGGTTCGTGCTATTTTGGTGGATCAAGTGTTGAAAGTTATTGCAAAAATGAACTATCAATGTTCTTTCTTTCGTACCAACTGTTCGATTTTACGTCGATAAGAAAAAATTAGAAAATGAAATAAATATTGTGCGCAACGTGTCTAGAAGTAACCTGAGCCTTGCTTTAAATAGCTGCTCGTTTGTATGAGTTTTTAGGGCGACTTTAAACTGCATAACTTAAAGACAGAGCTTTTTTTAAACTTACCTATCGCTAGACTGTCATCCGACCCCAAAACTTAAGACTGTCAATAGGAAACTGTTGCACCAACGCATTTTCTTTCTAAATCAATTTTGGTTTAACTGGCAACTTTAAAAAATATGTCACCCGAGATATAAATTGTTCGACAAATGAATAAAACACATTCACTGAATGTCTATGTCTTTCTCGACGAGCGCCAGCGATTGGCAAGTGCACGTCTGTTACAAGGACCGTTTGAAAGTTCTTAAAAAAATTAGAAACGCTACTAAAACAATTCAGCTGACCACAGCGTTAATTTATTTTATTTGTTATATTTTTATTTTAGTAAAATCTTTTTAATTAAGTTCCTAAATAATTCTTTATTTATTTATTTATTTAAAAGTGAAAAAAAATGGTTTATGCAAGGTCTGCACTTTGTTAAAAATGTACATAGAACAATGTATATGTATGTACGTACGAGTATTTGTATGATTTTGTATGTCATAAATATTTAGTTTCATTCTTCTTCATATTTTCCTCTTATTTAAAATTGTTGTGAATATTAAACAATTTCTAATAACAAAACATATGTTTTTTTCTTACAATCTCAACAAGAAATTTATGTTTTTTTCTAAATGTTACTGCATTAAACTGCATGTTTTGCATAAATTTTATGATTTCAAACTTTTCCTTTTGAAACAAAAAAAAAAACATTTCATACGACAGAAATAAACATTTTCTGTTTTTTCGTTCGCGAAAAGGTACACAATAAATAAGCTGACGTATTTTTGTCTTCAAATTTGTTTTTAACAAAATTCTCTTGCATAAACCATTGGTAAATTATTCAACCTTTATTTTTTTACTATATATTTATTTGAAATCATTTTTTTCGTTATTTTAATTTTAATTATAATTTTTTTCTTTTTCTTTGTCCCCTATTTGATTACAAAAAAAAATGATTTTTCGCTGAAAAACTTATTTTGTATGAAAAAAAAATAAAAACTAATAATTTTTGGGAACCAAACAAAAAAAAAATCCTTTTTCCGAAAAACAACAAAAAAAAAACAAAAAAAAATTGGAATATTGTAGTGCCAGGTGCTCCACCACGAAATATTTCCGCTGAAGCAACCACCCCAACGACAATCGCTGTATCTTGGCTACCACCGCCCATAGAGCGTTCCAACGGTCGGATTGTCTATTATAAAGTGTTCTTTGTCGAAGTTGGTCGCTCCGATAGCGAGGCGACAATAACTACACTGAACGCCAGCAGCATTTTATTGGACGAATTGAAACGCTGGACGGAGTACAAGATTTGGGTTCTGGCTGGTACATCGGTCGGTGATGGGCCAAGATCACATCCGATTATTGTACGAACGCACGAAGACGGTATGTATTTTGCAATTTCTTATACAAAAATATATTTAAAACTAATGTTTAATGACAAACTTTACTAATCATAAACAAATTTTGTTTACATTGTTATTTTATCTTATAGTGATGTTTCTTTTTTTTCGATATATTCATTTATTTATTTTTCTTTTTGGAAAATAATGATTTTAATTTTCTTAATGCTGAACAGAACAAAAATATTTTTGTTTTGGATTTTGTGAAATTTCCCCAAACAGGCTGCTGCCTAAAATTTGGAAAAGGTTAACCAAAACCGTTGACAAAGCGATTTTTTGAAGTCAACTGGTGTCGTTGAGACATGAGTGCAAAATTTGCATTTGTTTTTATTTTTCGTTTAAATAATATTTCTGTTTTTTGGAAATATTTTATATAGATGTTGTTATTTTTGTTAAACATTTATGAATGTTTTCTGATTTAAATTGTTTATTCTAAAACATTTTTTCTGTTGGTATTTTAATTTTTAACTTAACAAGATGTTCGGTCTTAAGTTGGGTATTCTCAACGCCTGCCTCCTCGAAAAACGTAGGTACTTTTGGACTTTTTAAAGTTGCTCTTGGTCGCAGTTTTAAAACGTTGCTGGAGCGTTTCTAAGTGCACTTGCACAGTTGCTGTAATTTTTTCCGAAACCAAACTAAAATGTCGATTTAACTGTTTTAAAGTGGCAATTGTTGATCATAAATTAAAAACGATGGTTTGCAGTGTTTCCAAGGGCACCTGATAAACGCAGAGTCGGCTCCACAGCCCTCTGCAGAGTCTTCGGTGTAATGATCACATGGAATTTTGAAACAACGCGACTTTTACTCGAGTATAAAGCCACTTTCTGAGCTTTTCTGAGACAATCGGCCAAGAAAAGTCAAATCTCCTATCCAAGCCTTTCGACATTACCACTGTTCAAGTCACAATACTATAAGTCATAGCGGAGGCAGTCAAATCAGAGACGCCCAGCTTAAAATTTGTACCCAAGCTTAAATTCTTTCTTCTGAAACGCTCTCTAGCGTTGCTACATATAAATTGACAACTGTCACAAATTTCCTCTGGCCAGTAGTTTACGCTGCTATCTTTAATTTTAAAACACTTTATCCAGTCCTTAGTAAATGTTCTAGACTGCGTCTACCTCCACTGACCTCCCTTGCAACGTTTTTTTACAGAACGTCTAACCAAATCGAACATCAAAAGTTTTGTGTTTCTTTCATTTCTGATTTGTCGATGTAATTTTCTTTTTTACATTTCTTAATTTTCTGTATACAAAATAACCAATTTTTATTATATACCTACAAACAAATATAAATATATATTTAAATATTTTTTGAATGCTTAATGTTTGGGCAAAAAAACCACTCGCACTTTTTTTTCAAATATAATATTTAATATATTGCATTTCTTTATTTTTCTTTCCAATTTTGTTTTTTGATTTTTGTGAAAGAAAAATTAACTGCAACCTGTATATTTAAAACATTATTTCCCATTATCCCTTAACCCTCACCAAAAATTGGCACAATATGCACTAGAAAAAAAAAATCTGAAAGAAAACGATTTTTGATAAAAAAAAAAAAAACAATTTTTGAAAATGTTTAATGTATTTTTATATAAACATACAATTAATATGAATATAATGAATTTTTTGAAATGCACTATTTTTGTGGTATTTTGTAAAGAGAGCACATAACAATATATCTATACATGTATATGTTTTAGATTTTGTTCATTTTAGTTTGTTTTATTAAATTTTTCGGTTTTTCCTAATCACTTTTGCACACAATGATTATTTATAAAATATCAGTATATAACATATTTTGATTTTTGAAGCACTCGAGTTTTTTTTTGTAAAAATGTGCCCGAAATGAAAAAAACCCATCCATATACAAATAGTTTTTCTTTTTTGATAAATATTTCCGAATGAAGTTTTTATTTATCCTTTTTATGTGATATTATAACCAAATCTTATTCTCTGCCCTAACACGATATATTTTGCATGGAAAATCTATTTTTGTGGAATTTATTCTGTTCAAGGAATAATTATATATTTTTTTTAAAAGAAATTTACAACCAATTGATATTTTTTCTTCGAGAACGAAAAAACAGAAAATGGTATACATTTTTTTTATATCTCTACACAATACTTTTTGAGAATTGTTTTTGAAACGCAGTATGATGTGTTTTTGTTTTTAAATTGTTCTTGTGTTTTACGAATTTTTGTAGCAAACGAAATTCAGCAAGAAAAACAGTTTTTTTCTCGTTACAATTTTGGTTGTTAAATTTTATATTCTCTATTTAATTGAATTTCATTTGTTTTTAGTTTTAAATGGAACTATGAATGTAGTTTTCATTGTCAATGCACAAGAATATTTAATTTTGGTTGTTTTATTTTTGTTCAATGGAAATTATACATATTTCTAGATTTTAAGCACAGCTCGTATGTTTCGCACAGACATTTTTAATTGTTTTTTTTTTTGAAAATGTGAAAACAAACAGAAAGAAAACAAATATTCATAGCACAGGCTTGTATTTGCACAAATATGTATAATTTGTTTGGAGCACTAATTACGAGGCAAGGCATGAACATTAGGTACAAATGGAAGAGGCAGGGACTTAATTTATCAAAACGAAAATGCGAGTTAGACTTACTTTCTGTTAATAAATGACATCGTTTGGAATAGATGTGTGGTTAGACTTGTAGGGTAAATTCCACCGCCTAAGTCAATTAATTTTATCGAACCAGACACATGTCTGATAAAGACGCAGAAGTAATTTTGCAATCAGCATTAAAAGTAAATTGAGAGGAGACAAATAAAAGTGCACTAGAAGAGGACAGCAGTTGTATGGCCGTTTGGTCCACATAAGTCTTCGAAATTAACTAGTTTTGAGTTTCTATTTTATGTTCCATATCAATATGCAGTGAATAATTGGTTTGCGCACATAATTGTGTGGCTTTAACTGCTTTGCGCACACGTGCTTTCATCTCAGTGAACAGTAAATGTCAATGAGAACAAATTAATAGTAAATCACACATTATTTTTAGCTTGAATCTTATTTTTATGAGTGCAAAGGTAGCACACACTTATGTGCGTTTGCATTTTTAACAGTGAAAGCTATTTTAAAGTGGGATTTTTTGACAAATATACGTACTATGCAGCTCTTAAATCTTAATTGGCCCAATTAAGATGAAGAACACCTCCATACGCACTTATTGTAGCGCACAGTAGCGTGCGATTGCACTTTTTATCAGTTAGAACAGACTTTGGTAGCGCACACTTATGTGCGTTTGCGTTTTTAACAGTGAAGGCTATTTATAAGTGGGATTTTTTGACAAATATACGTGCTATGCAACTTTTAAATCTTAATTGGGGTAAGAACAGTTCCATACTCACTTATTGTAGCGCACAGTAGCGTGCGATTGCACTTTTCATCAGTTAGAACAGACTTTGGTAGCGAATACTTATGTGCGTTTACACTTTTAAAGGGTATAACAAACTTAAAAGTGCAAATCTTCAGCAATTGTACCTAATGTTTACCTCTTTAAGGTATCTGTAAGTTCACATGTCAAGTAAACTATAAGCAGCACCAATGTAACCAGCAGCAGCACCCTACAACTACAAATTTTCTTTTTCATTTGCTACTGAAATGTATCACAAACTACAACCGCACAGGAATCGAATAAGCACCTTATGATTTTATTTCTCTTACTCTTAAGTTTAAGTTTTTATTTGTTCTTTACTTCAAAAATAATTTAGCACCTCCACCAGCACACAAAATTGCACATATCTTATACTCATATACAACCACCTGTCAATAGCACCAGTATATATCTCTATATATAGCAAATTGCAACTTAAAAAAAAGAGCACCTTGTACATGTCCTTAAATCTTAATTTTTTTTTTTATTAACTGCGCATATATAGAAAGTCTCCTTAATTGAGAAAAGCAAACAAAAAAAGCAACCTTAGTCACCCCTTTTGTTGTGTTAGCCCTAATGTGTGTATATTTTTTTTCCTTAATCGCACCATTCCCTATTTCATTTTCTAAAGATAATTGCATTCGCGCAGAAAGGATAGAGAAAGAAAAGTAAGAAAATTCTAGCTGCATATATCTTCATTTTATTTTTTAGACTTTTGTTAAGTTGAAAATCTCATTCTTCATCCTCATCATAACGTCATCTTTTCTCCTCCACCCCAAGTGTATAACTTGCACAATTTTCTTATTTAAATTACAAGGATCAAGCACACACACACACAGTGCGAACACATGAGCGCTCGTCCCCCTGTCTCCGCGCCATTCTCATGCAAGTAGGAGTATCTTATAATAGTCTCTTGCAATCGCATTCACATGTATAGTATATTATTACTTCCCCCAGTATGTAGTCCTGTGTAGGTTGTACAAAAAAATAAACAACCCAACATGGAAGATCAAAAAATGACGAAAGAATTGTGTGTATGGAGATAATGATGTCGGAGAGTCACCATTATGAAAACCTGTAACGATGTGTATACCGCATCGCAATTAAGTCCTTTTGAAGAGGACCTGTCTTCGCACAGTAGGTACACACCCTGCTAACCACCCACCAAGTGCATTCACAAAGGTCATGCCACCTGTCAACAATCGCAGATAAAAGTTTTCGGACACATGCTTCAACAATAAATTGTGTCTAAGGTTGTTGCACTCTCTAATGGCAACGCGCTTTCCTGTCTGTCGCCGGTAGATAATTTCATCGTCATTAATATTTATTTATTTTTTGTTGCAAAAACTCCAGTATTAATTGCAGTAATTTACAAGTGTGGTGCTGCACCACAATGTCATCAACGTGACAAATTTTGTACGTTCCCCGTTTTTTTATATTGACAGGATTTGAATCGTGCCCAACGGGGAACGGGTGATGTGTTCTTTTCTGTGTGTGTGTGTCTAGATGTAATGCAAATTTGTGCATTTGGATGACATTTTTATTTGTATTTTTTTTCGCAAATTATCTTTTTGAATGAATGAGAGATGACTGCTTGGGTGGTTGTTTATTTTTGAACAACCTTGGAGTTTGACTTCTTTTGAATGTTTGAGTTTGAGTGTGATGACGAATGTGGACTGTTGTGTGGTATATATTGAGGACAAGTGAGTGAGTAATTATGCGTCATTGAAAGGTGCTCTTTGATCAGACCAAACAGAATTTGTTTATAAAAAAATCTAAGGATAACACAAAACCATTTAAACTCGACATTTGATTTTGTTTTTTATTTTCACTTTAATTTGTTTTGAAAATGTTTGATTTTATGTTGTACCTATTTCGTTAGTGAGATATACCCTTTCGACTTATCTTGCAATCTACCACCGATTTAAAGGCAACGTTTCAAATGACAAATGCTTGAAGCTTGTAAAGGCAGCAGGCACTGCGAGGGGCCTTTCTTTCTTGTCTTACAAAAATATTGTCAAAGGATAGAAAAGTATTCCGTAGTCGGCAATTGTTTTAAAAGGGGTTATTTTTATATATATTTTTGGTAAGTTAGGTTAGGATGGAGCGTTGGTAAAGCAGATGAGTCACTAGCTATCCAAATTCAGGTCCTTGTTTCCATTTTTATTCCTGGTTCGTAATCACCCGCGAATCTCTGCAAATTATTACAGCATTGCCGGTTAGAAGCTGTGTTGGTTGGTGTAGAAATTTACGACTTCAGGTCTTCTTTTCTATAATGGGGTATAGGTCGATATTTTCTCATGACCTTCTCGGTGGCGTTCTCGTCATGGTTATGCCATTTCTGGGGTTAGGCTGCATTCCCCCTTTTTGTTTTACTTCGCTCCTTTCTACCAGTTATTCAGTTCTTATTGATTTGATCTGTGAGTTCATCAACAAGGCGCATGCAGCTTTCTTTAAAACGGAACTAAAGGCGCTGAGCCTATGCACTTGCAAAAGTTGGCGTCAATCCGCACTGGAGATGCATTTATCGTAGAACTGAGTTTGCTATTTTGAACAATAGTATCCTGCGACTACATCTGGGTCCTCGGATAGCACTAATTCATCGCCAGGTGCTTTTTTTTTCACTGTAGCAAGAACTAAGTTTATCATTTCAAAAATCGTCCGAACATGCTGGATTTTTGGCAGCCGTCAGACTCGAATACCGATTTATTGTATAAGTATCAGCTTTTTGTGTTGTCAACGCAGTACCACATCCTCGTGATTTAAAGAAAGTCACATACCTCCGCGGTATCTACCTCGGAAACGGTGTTTTCGAAATATCGATTTTTTATAGTGATCGCTCGCACATTTTCGCTTACCTTTTAGCACTTGAGTGTAAGTCACCTCCAACAAGTTTTTCCTACAATGCGATCGCATTGTTTGCTGGGTTCAAACGTCGAAAACAGAAAACTGAAATTATATGTACCTCAAAAACAGTATTTTCGAAAAATCAGTTTTTTGCCAAAAGTTGATAATTTCGAAGTTGCATCTTCTGAAAAGCCCTCGCAGTGTTTGCTTCTTTCCGTCAGTAAATAATATACGTTAAAAGTAAATAAATTGAAAACCCCCGCCAAATTTTCCATTTTACACCTTTTTTAAAATTTTTTCTTTATCTGTTTCGTTTTTTACTATTAAATTTCAACTACTGCGAGTGGGCCATTATAAAGATACAAGTTTAATAAGAAAGCTATTATATATTTAAAACAAAACTCTAGAACAATTTTCTTTCTTTTTCTATATTTTATTCTCGGTATAAAATTGATTCGGGTTAAATGGCCACTCAATATTGAAAAAAAAATCATTATCTATCTCCTATCTGATTTTTTATTGCGTCCGAACAAAAACATAAATAAAAACCAAACAAATTTTTGACTTTTGCGCGTTAAAAAAAAATTAAACCAAATTTTTTGACAAACTCAAACGGGGGAACATAATAGAAAAAAAGAGTGAGTACTTTAGATGAAAAAAAAAATTACAAAAAATCACAAACAAAACAAATACAATTGATTTTTGTGTAAAAATTGTATTTCTGTTTTGTATTTTTGAAAATACTTTTTGATTTGTTTTTCTTTTCTCCAAATCATGAACTTAACTCATATAATGCATAAAATACTTATGACTGACTATGCATCTAAGAGAAGAGTAAATTTTGTTTAAACACCTATTTACTTAGGAATATATTTTTGTTGTGATGTGCGTGCAAATTTTGTTTTTTTTTTCTAGTTATAAGTTCAGTGACTTTGCAATGTAATACAGTTTTTTTGAATCAACATTGTATGAGTCCCGCCCGAGAGGGTGGTTTTTTGAACAATTTATTTTTCTATGTAGTTTGCGTGGAACTTGTTTCGATGTCACATGATTTGGCAAGCAAGTTTGGGAAGTGACTTTGAACATTTTGACAGGAAGAAGGGTGCAAAATGGTCCCTGGAAGCGTTTTTGTTATGAATGACTCGTTTTTTTAACATTCTGGGAAAAGTGTTGAGACTTTTGTTTCACTTACAAAATTCAATGAGTAGTTTTGGAACATTTCACTTATCGAAAGTATAAAAATTTCAGAAAAATGTCTTAAAACTCTAGAAATAAATTGAATAATATTCTAAGAACGTTTTCGACGTATTTGCAAAACGGATTTTCGGTATTTTTATTCGTTTTATTTATTTATTTTTTTACTTTTCAATAAATTCTCAATATTTTTCTAAAATACTTTAGACAATTCTCTTTCTTTTGACACCTCAATTTTTAAAATTGATTGAGAGCGAGAGTCTCAAACGAGACTTGCACTTCGGAATTTTCGGACGACATGTTTGTTTATTTTTCGAAAAACCTCTGTTTTCTAAAATGTTAAAAATGCCTGCCCAACTTCTCTCTTATAGAGATTGACAGTCAAAAAGTGCTTCACTGATTTATAAAGTCTTCAAATCGGTTTAAAAAAAATTGACAAGCTTACAAAAAGAAAAAGAAATATTCTAAAAATGAGTTGAAAGTTCCTATCTGTTTATGACGAAACGACGAGATGTTTTTTAAAAGAAAAAAACGTTTCTGTCAGTAAAAAACTGTCAAAAGAAAGTTTCCAAAGCAATTCTTTAAAAATTGTACGCCTATTGGATTTGCATTCAGTTTTTAAAGTCGCCGATTTTTTCTAAATGTCCATTGGTTAGTTTAGGGACTTGGAAAACGCCCTCCCCAAACAAATATCGAAACAAGTTCCCGCAGGTGTTTGTGTTTGAAACCCAAATTTGTAGTTCGCTTCAAATTTATATAACAAGGAAAGTTGGTAAACCAAAAAAAATAATTGAACATATTTTTGAGTCTTTTTTGAATTTTGAAACCAATAATACAAATGTTGTTTTTTTGTCTGGGAAATTTCTTTCCGTTATATTTGTATATTTTTTGAAATGCGCCCCCGAAAATGGATTTGTTTTTTTTTTCTCAATTTTTGTTTCTCTCATTATACTAATGTCTCTGAGGAATTTTTGCATCCGTGGATAATTTACTTTTTGAAACAATTTTTGACTTAACCAAAATGTAAAACTCTTTTTGAATGCATTCCATTTTTTTGAATAAGGAAACCAAAAAAAAAAGAATATATGGACGTGGAATAATTTTTGTTTTTAGTTGGAATCTTTCTTAACCTCACAGTTAATTCAGTTGAATCTTTTGTTGTGTATTTTTCGTATTTCTTTCAAGTTAAAGGAGACAGGTATGTTCTCTGTCAAAAAAATAATAAAAAATATATTAACAAGGGATTCGGATAGATGATAAATGATTTAAAAATTCATTTCATTCGTTTTGCATCGTTGTGAGATGTGGTGATGTTGTTTTAACAAATTAAACTTTCTTCTTAATGGATATCTATTTGTATATAGAAACGAATATAATATTTATGTTGACTGTTTTAATTTGTTTTTTAATATATTAATATATAGAGTAAGTGAATAAAATGAATAGGTATTTCAAAACCCTCCCAATGAAAGAATTTAAAAAAAAGAACCCATCTTCTCGTTAGGCTTGCAAAAGTAACCCCAAGCAACGCTCAAGTGTATGCCCCTAAGTTAGAAACTAAACTAAAATCTGCTAGAGTACTATATTTGAACAATAAACAAAGCATACGAGATCGAATTTAAGTTGTTAACATTTATTTTTAATGCTAGATGACTTAAAAAACAAAATTCGAAAATTCTTAAGCTTAGTGTAATTTTCTATGTGTAGAGCTTTCACCTATTTTGAGTTGACTTGCGATTTCAATTTACTAAAGTTAATCTCTCGTTCTAATGACAAAAAAATAGTGCCTGGAGATCCTCAAGAAGTTCAAGCGACTCCATTAAATTCGACATCGATTCATGTTAGTTGGAAGCCCCCATTGGAGAAGGACCGCAATGGTATCATTCGTGGTTATCATATACACGTTCAAGAGCTGCGAGAAGAGGTGAGTTATTTATTTATAATGATTATTTGTAGAGGCTCGTGTCTTTAGAAAAAGATTTTTCGAAGGTGGGAAACCCGTTTCCGACATGGCAAGACACATTTTTCAAAATTGCTGGCAGCAGACCGGAAAAGCGTTTTGAAAATACTTCTGGGCGATGACTTAAGACAGATTTTTTTATCATTCTCATTCATTTTCGTTACACAGACGGGGGATGTTCTAAGGTCGAATCCAACAACAGTCTGGTCCGTCTGCATAAGACAATAAGTCCCTGATTTACAAGAATACCCGTCTTCTGTAACTCATGCGAAAAGGATTGCCCTCAAAGTAGGATTTTTCGAAAGAAGGTTCAAGGAATTTCAAAACACCCTTCCACAGTTTTTTAGGTTCGAAGAAGTTGTCGAAAGTTTGACGAACATAGCTTGTATTCTTCTTTTAATGACTTTACATTGAAATCTATTTAAAAAACCGCGTTTCTGACCTTTTGACACAGCTTTTTAGGTTCGAAGAAGACGAACAAAGCTTAACATTGAAATCTATTTTAAAAAACCCCGTTTCTGACCTTTTGACTAACCACATCTCTCCACAGGGCAAGGGCTTCCTAAACGAACCACTGAAGTACGATGTTGTCGATGCCTTAGAATACAATGTGACCGGCCTGCAGCCGGACACCAAGTACTCCATACAAGTAGCTGCGCTCACCCGCAAGGGCGACGGTGACCGTAGCACAGCGGTGACGGTAAAAACGCCCGGTGGTGTGCCAGTCAGACCGACAGTTAGCTTGAAAATTCTCGAACGCGATCCGACTGTTTCGATAGAACTCGAATGGGAACGACCGGCGCAGACGTATGGCGAGCTACGCGGATACCGGTTGCGATGGGGCATCAAAGATCAACCGCTGCGCGAGGACATCCTCCAGGGGCCTGGAATCACGCGGAAAAAGTTCACCGATCTGGAACGCGGCGTCGAGTATGAGTTCCGAGTGGCGGGCAGCAATCACATCGGCGTCGGACAGGAAACGGTGAAAATATTGCAAACCCCCGAGGGTACACCATCGGCGCCGCCCTCGAATATATCGCTGCGATTCCAAACGCCCGACGTTGTGTGTATAACATGGGATCCGCCGACGAGAGAACATCGAAATGGCCAGATCACCAGATTCGATGTGCAGTTCCATAAGAAGATCGACCACGGCCTTGGCTCCGAACGGAATATGACAGTGCGCAAGGCAGTGTTCACCAACTTGGAGGAGAACACCGAGTATATCTTTCGGGTGCGAGCGTACACCAAACAGGGTGCAGGTCCATTTAGTGATAAGGTTGTGATCGAGACAGAGCGTGATATGGGTCGAGCGCCAATGTCTGTGCAGGCAGTTGCCACGTCCGAGCAAACGTCCGAAATTTGGTGGGAACCGGTGCCGTCGCGAGGCAAACTGCTGGGATACAAAATATTCTACACAATGACCGCTGTCGAAGACCTGGACGAGTGGCAAACGAAGACAGTTGGCCTGACGGAGTCCGCCGATCTGGTGAACCTGGAGAAATTCGCTCAATACGCTGTGGCTATTGCGGCTCGTTTCAAAACCGGCCTGGGTAGGCTCAGCGAAAAGGTTACCGTCAAAATAAAGCCCGAGGATGTGCCGTTGAACCTGAGGGCGCACGACGTGAGCACGCATTCGATGACGCTCAGTTGGTCGCCGCCAATTCGATTGAATCCGGTTAACTACAAAGTCTCCTTTGACGCTATGAAGGTGTTCGTGGACTCGCAGGGCTTCTCGCAGACTCAGGTTGTCACGAAGCGGGAGTTCATTCTGAAGCAAAGCGTCCGAACGTACACGATCAACGAACTTTCGCCGTTCACCACGTACAATGTGAATGTGAGTGCCATTCCCGCGGACTATTCGTACAAACCGCCGACCAAGATCACAGTCACCACGCAAATGGCAGCGCCGCAGCCTATGGTCAAGCCGGACTTTTACGGCGTGGTCAATGGAGAGGAGATTCTGGTGATCCTGCCGCAGGCCTCCGAGGAATACGGTCCGATATCTCACTATTTCCTGGTGGTGGTGCCAGAAGACAAGAGTAACTTGCACAAGAATCCCGATCAGTTCCTCACCGATGACCTCATCCCTGGTAGAAACAAGCCCGA
This sequence comes from Cheilosia pagana, assembly GCA_936431705.1. Classification (NCBI taxonomy): domain Eukaryota; kingdom Metazoa; phylum Arthropoda; class Insecta; order Diptera; family Syrphidae; genus Cheilosia; species Cheilosia pagana. Next base: position 4,231,306 of record OW386169.1, read on the forward strand.
ACGTCCCAACTCTCCGTATATAGCCGCCAAGTTCCCCCAACGATCGATACCCTTCACATTCCACCTCGGATCGGGAGATGATTACCACAACTTCACCAATCGCAAGCTCGAACGCGACAAGCGCTACCGAATCTTTGTCCGAGCTGTCGTGGACACTCCGCACAAGCATTTGTATACCTCAAGTCCGTTTTCGGAATTCCTCTCGTTGGACATGCGAGAAGCACCGCCCGGCGAAAGACCCCACCGGCCAGATCCCAATTGGCCGTCGGAGCCAGAAGTCTCAGTGAATCGCAACAGCGATGAGCCTGGAATGCTGTGGGTGGTGCTGCCAGTTATTGCTGCCCTCTTCCTCTCAATGTCCTTCGTGGTTGTGTACATAATCAAACGCCGCCGACAACCGTGCAAGACTCCCGATCAAGCGGCCGTCACTAGGCCTCTTATGGCTGCCGATCTGGGCGCTGGTCCGGCGCCCAGTGACCCAGTCGATATGCGACGACTGAACTTCCAAACGCCCGGCATGATCAGCCATCCACCAATTCCGATCTCGGAGTTCGCCAATCACATTGAACGCCTCAAAGCCAATGACAATCAGAAATTCTCCCAGGAATACGAGAGCATCGAACCGGGCCAACAGTTCACCTGGGACAATTCCAACTACGAGTATAATAAGAGTAAAAATCGTTACGCCAACGTGACCGCCTACGACCACAGCCGAGTGCAATTGCCCCTGCTCGACGGAGTCCTTGGAGCGGACTACATCAATGCGAACTACTGCGACGGCTATCGGAAGCACAACGCGTACGTAGCAACGCAGGGACCTCTGCAGGAGACATTTGCCGACTTCTGGCGAATGTGTTGGGAGCTAAAGACCACCACAATCGTGATGATGACGCGACTCGAGGAACGCACCCGCATCAAGTGTGATCAGTATTGGCCGACGCGTGGCACCGAAACCTACGGCCAGACGTTTGTCACCATCACCGAGACCCAAGAACTGGCGACCTACTCCATTCGAACGTTCCAAATTTGCCGACAGGGCTTCAACGAACGCCGCGAAATCAAACAGCTGCAATTCACCGCTTGGCCAGATCACGGAGTGCCCGATCATCCGGCGCCATTTTTACAGTTCCTACGACGTTGCCGCTCGCTCACCCCACCCGATTCGGGCCCGGTTGTTGTGCACTGTTCCGCTGGAGTGGGCCGCACCGGTTGCTACATCGTCATCGATTCCATGTTGGAACGAATGAAGCACGAGAAGATCATCGACATCTACGGTCATGTGACCTGTCTTCGCGCCCAACGCAACTACATGGTCCAGACCGAGGATCAGTACATTTTTATTCATGATGCTATCATCGAGGCGATCATCTGTGGCAATACCGAAGTACCGGCTAGAAACTTGCACACCCACCTGCAGAAGCTGGTGCTGACCGAGCCGGGTGAGAATATCACGGGCATGGAAATCGAATTCAAGAAACTCTCCAACGTCAAGGTGGACTCGTCGAAGTTCGTTACCGCCAATCTGCCGTGCAATAAGCTCAAAAATCGTTTGGTGCATATTCTGCCGTACGAGTCGAGTCGGGTCTACCTGACTCCAATACACGGCATCGAGGGAAGTGACTATATCAATGCGAGCTTTATCGATGGCTATCGGTATCGGTCGGCGTATATAGCCTCTCAGGGACCGGTGCAGGATACGGCGGAGGACTTTTGGCGAATGTTGTGGGAGCATAATTCGACGATTGTCGTCATGTTGACCAAGCTCAAGGAAATGGGACGGGTGAGTGGTTGAAGGAGGGGTGATTTTAGGGGGGGTTTTTGACTCTCTTGCCTTTGCAGGAGAAATGCTTCCAGTATTGGCCACACGAGCGATCAGTACGCTATCAGTATTACGTTGTGGATCCTATTGCCGAGTACAATATGCCACAGTACAAGTTGCGCGAATTCAAGGTGAGTATCCGGCTCGAGGGACCAAATTTCATCGATTTGTGTACTCAAATTTGATACAATCTCCGTCTGTCTTGCAGGTAACTGATGCTCGCGACGGCTCCTCGCGCACAGTGCGCCAATTCCAGTTTATCGATTGGCCCGAGCAGGGCGTGCCCAAGTCCGGCGAAGGCTTCATCGACTTTATTGGACAAGTGCACAAAACCAAGGAGCAATTCGGCCAAGACGGCCCCATCACGGTGCACTGTAGCGCCGGTGTAGGCCGAACCGGGGTGTTTATAACCTTAAGTATTGTACTGGAACGAATGCAGTACGAAGGTGTGCTGGATGTTTTCCAAACTGTGCGCATTTTAAGAGCACAAAGGCCTGCCATGGTGCAAACAGAGGTTAGTTTTAAACTACTTATTTGATTATCCCGACTCTAAATACGACATTTCTTTGTTCCAGGATCAGTATCACTTCTGTTATCGAGCTGCCCTCGAGTATTTGGGCTCGTTTGACAACTACACAAATTGAGCCCGGTTCTGTTCGTAATCGTAACGTGTAACTGCCGTCGACATTGTGGAATATCTTATTTTAATTTCACGCATTTTTTTCGCTAGAACGAGAACAATATTCGATTCGGAATCTCAGAAACACGTTCATGTAAGTGAAGAACACTTTAGGCTAATGATATCCGTTGTGCTTGTCGTCCTGAACAACAGAAAAAACACACATGGTACATCTAGGAATGTCTTTTATGTTTTAATGTACTAAAAGACTGTTATACATTAATTTAAGGTCTATTAGAAAACAAATTATAAATTTAAATTTAACAATTAAGTCTTAGCGATTAGTTGTTACAAGTTGATTTTCTAGGAATGATAGATTAGTGAACGAATTTTGTTGAATGTGCGCGAGGGTGATAGGTTCTATTTTTTTGGTTTTGTCTGGTTTCGTTGAATTATTTGTTAAAATTAAGTTTACCTGCATGGGGGGAAAATATGCCGCACATATTGTGGCAATTCAATGTGGAGCTGAGGAAGAAGAGAGACGAAAGTGTTGTGGTTTTGGTATCGGTTGGACTCGTTTTAAAATAGATTTTCACATCAGTGAAGGTTGCATCTGGCGCAGTACTCGATTGGATGCAAAAGGGTGGTACCTACGAAAGGGATTGCTTTTGTTTTCATGGTGCATGGTGACTGGAAGCGTCGTTAAATGTACGACGGGTCATGAGAGTTGAGTTTGTTTTTCGGAGAGTTAAAGTGGTTGATATTTTGCGAGTTTATTGCATTGAAAGTTGTAGAAGCCGAGGGTTGAGGTGGCTTCATTGCGATAAGAACCAATCGAAGCTGTTTATGAAGAAATAGGCTCTCGCATGGGAATCTATTTCACTACAACAACGCAGGGATTAATGTCTCCCATTGGGTATCGTTTGTTTTAAAAGTTTTCTGGAACTAAATCCTGTTAGACAAGCTCTTTTCATTCGTTTTGATGCATTGTCAGTTTAAAGCATCGGTCATTCTTTACAATCGCCCAACAATTGTTCTAATATTGAGGAACTGAAAGCCCATGAAATCAGTTTTACGCTGTCCTTGGTCATTCCTTAAGATCACCCAACGCTTGCTCCAACATTGAGGAAGAGAACGCGCATGAAATCCCTTGCAAACTGGGCAGCCAGTAGCCGCCAGACCTCCTCGCTTCCATTGCAAATATGGGCTCAAAAAACAAATTGCACGAATTTTTACCACCCATTATTATTATGATGTGAAAGGGGCTATTGGACTGCAACCTTTTGGTCTATTGTACCCCCTGCCTACGCGTCAGAGAGGTATACTCCCTCATAAGAGATTCCCTCGATTTATAATTCCTTTCGGAATCATTTAAGAGGTTTTTTTTGTTCTTGTTTATCTTTGGCGGAAGAAATCTGTCCTATAGCACTCTCTCTAGTTCAGTTTCCTTTAAGAATCTAAGAATGAGAGCTGGCTCCAGTGACTGCCATGCCAGGTTCTTGCCCTGTTTACTTTCCCCTATTCCGCAGAATGGTTCAGGACCTATGAAAGTTTCAGATGCTCCATTTCCTTCTAGGGAGTCGACCATTTCATTAGCCTCTATTCCCACATGGCCAGGTACCCAACAGAGGGTTACTTTGTTTCTCCTACCCAATTCATTAAGATTTTGTAGGCATTCCCACACAATTTTGGATCTAATGATGTGGGAGTCCAGTGCTTATGGCTACATCGCAGTTGGTTTTGTTTCTGTCAAGGTTGATTTGGACACATCTGTCTATGGCATAGATTTCAGCCTGAAAGATGCTGGTACTTTTTCCCATTGGCCCGAATACTCCTGCTCCAGTTCCCTCATAAGTTTTTGACCCATTTGTGTACCACTTTGTTACATGCTTGCTCAGCCTGTGAATTGTGGATTCATTGCTCCAGCTTTTCTTGTTGCTGAGCCTGATAACAAAGTTCTTTTGATGGTATCATCTCTAGAAAAGGCCAATATTGTTTGTTTTTTGAGTAGTGCGTCATACTGTTTCAGTGTGATGCACTTTCCTCTTCCTATTCCCTCCTTGGCCATTCTTAGAATCGTTTTACTTGCACTTGCACTTGCACTTTACTTTACTTGCAGCTCCAATAACACTTCCATAGCTGCAGTTGGGCAAGTTCTCATGGCCCCTGTAATACATAGGCATGCCAGTCTTTGCACTTTATTGAGTGTCTTCCGTGTGGTGGATAGACTGGTTCTTTTTGCCCATGCAATCGCTCCATACGTGATCATTGGTCTCACAATGGAAATATACATCCTTCTGAGGATGTTCGGGCTACATCCCCAGGATTTGCCCGCTAGGCTTCGGCAAATCATTAGGACCCGCGTCGCTTTCCTAGTTACCTCTTCTGTATGTTTCTTCCAGACGAATTTACTGTCTAGGTTTAGCCCTAGATATTAAACTTCGTTGACTGGTGTCAGTATTGTACCCGACAACCTTATCGGCCTTATTTTGCCGAGTTATTTCGAGTCCTTCTTTGCATAATATCACATAGGGTTTCCCCAAATGTTCCCCTGGCAATAATGGCTATGTCATCAGCATATGCTTGACAGTTGATGCCATGGTTTGTCAAGTTATCAAGTAGCTCGTCAACTACAAGACTCCACCTTGCGGACAGCTTCTTGCTGTGCTTACCTTGATAATACCTTCTGATGTGTGATTTTACCACCCAAGTGAGTTTTGCTTTCATCGCATCCTTCTAAAAAACCAACCAACACTTGAGTTATTTCCTTCTCCAAAAGTAAATACATATCAATTAATGGAGCTTACATTTTTAATTTAATTTTGACTTAACTACAAGAGCAATATTAGTTTTTACACGTGTTCAGTGCGGACAGAGATCGCCGCAAGGGATGAATCCGAAATGAATAAACATTGTCAATTTAAATCATTCCATTTTAAGTTCAACTACTTTAAGTCTAGCATTGAGATATTTTTGTTTTAGGTATTTTTTACTTTATAGACGATTGTGAACAGGTTAAGAAGAGACGGGCAATTTTCGGGGGTTGTATGATTTATTTTGATCAATTTTAGTTTTGTGTTACAATTTTGTTTTTTAAATACAACAAAATGCGCATTTGGGTAACTATTTTCGTGTACTTATTTTATATTTAGTTTTACTTGTTTTATTGACAGAATATTTTATACTCGATTAAATATAATTAATAATCTTAAATACGAACAAGAGAAAAATGTAAAATGAAAGAACTGTAAAATATACACCAATGCTGTAAAAAAATATTTATGATAAAGTCTGTATAAATAATGCAAAGTTGTTAAAAAGAAGAGATTTATAAATGAAAAGAGCATTTACTAGGTATTAATTTTTTTTATACAAAATTGTGGCAATCGACTTGGTTGGCGATTCACGAGAAGGAACTTGGGTGTCTGTTAAGTGCTAAATTCAAGTCCGCTATGGGGGGGATCGGACTTGGTGTCGAAGTTAAGTTATCGGGTCGTTCATTCGGTGCTTGTTTAGATTAGATTAGGTAAGATTTATAAAGCGGGAGAGCTTTCAAGGGGGCTCTGGCACGGCTCTTGCACCTCTATTAAAGGAGCCTATTGTGCCTTCCCTGGTAAGGTCCCAGAGCCATCTTTTCAGTCCGTAGGCAGTCAGGAAGATACGAATTTTATCTGGCGTATGTCAGTAAGAGTTGCTGAAGTGACGACTTCCTCGCCAAGGATGTTTTTCCTAAGGTTGAGTAGAGCCTGACATTCCATGAGTATGTGAAGAAAGGATTCGCCACTCTCAAGACATAGTCTGCATGTTGGATCCGGAGAGACTCTTGTTTTTTCATGAGGACCTGGCCACTGATTATTCCTGTTAATATTCTCAGGTTATTTTCGTCTAAGTTGATCAGGAAGTAGGATTTCCTGAGAGAGAATTTGGGAAAGAATAGTCTGAGATCTAAGCCAGTCTTCATTGGATTCAATACGTGAAAGCTTTTTGATTTAGCCCCTGAAATGATTTTTGCTCACTCCACAGAAGGGTTCAGGTCCGATGAGCGGAATTGTAGCTCCGATTTTGGCCAGTGAGTCAGCTGCTTCGTTACCAGCAAAGCCCGTGTGGGCTGAAATCCAGTTAAGAATTTCAAGGTTTTTCTTGTAGAGTTCGTAGATGGCTGTGAATGTTTCTAAGACGAGCTTTGATTTCATGAGAGATGAGTTCAGACCTTTCAGAGCTGCTTGGCTGTCTGAAAAGATAAATATGGGTTTTCCACGTGTGTTAGAATTTAGATTTATTCTAGCAGAGATTGCTAGAAGACTCGCTGAGCTCGTTTAAGGAAACCAGAATACCAGAAGTGGCTACCCTATGTCCTCGATAGACTCACGAATTTCATTCTTGAGGTCTTGAATCGACGCTGGCCTGTTGGCGTAGACCTTATCTTTCACGGGGCCAGGAAGGAAGAAGTCGCAAGGAGTTAAATCACAAGATCTCGGTGGCCAATTGTGATCGCCTCTTCGAGAGATAACACGGTCCGGAAAGTTTTCCCGTAAAAGATCGTTGCTTGTGTGGCACGTAGCGCCGTCTTGTTGAAAGTAAACGTTGTCTAGATCAATACCATCCAACTACGGCCATAAAAAATCATTATTCATCTCTCGATTGCGCAATCCATTCACCGTAACTATTGATCCAAGCACATTTTCGAAAAAAGTAAGGTCCAATGACCCCGCCGGACCATAAACCGCACCAAACAGTCACACGTTGACGATGGAGAGGCTTCTCAACAATAACTCTTGGGTTTTCCGAGCCCCAGATGCGACAATTTCGCTTGTTGACGTAGCCACCGAGGTGGAAATGGGCCTCATCAAAAATGATTTAGTTTTGCGGACTGTGACTGCAAAATTTTCACCATTTTTGTTGTGAATTTTTATAATTTCAATGCGTTGTTGAAGCGTGTATCGTTCCATTTTTAGTAATGGCGTAGTTTCTACTTGGCAAATGTCCAAAAATAACAGCTTCAAAACCGACAGCTACCGAAATAGCGGGCTATTCAAAATAGCACCTCTTACTCTTATTGGAAACGCCTTTAGTTGTAGGGCGAATATCTACGGCGTGTTTGATCCCTGTTTTGAGGGCACAACAAAGCAGTAACCCTCGAGCGCGCCTCGTGAATTGTCAACTCGTTGACCTTTACCACAATTGAAAACATGCAATAGTTGATTAAAACACACAACAATAAATATATACGTAAGTGTTAATTTAAGGAAAACATTTTTTACATTAATATGCGCAAATTTTCCCTTATTTACACATTTTGTTGAGAGGATTTTGTCTTTTGTATTTAAATTTATATTTAATAAATTTGTTTCGATGATGCGAGAGTGTGTATGCATTTGTCCTATTTTACGTTGAATTTGTTTCTAGCCTACAACGAATTATCATATCATTTTTGATAATGTTTTTCATTTAGACATTTGAGTGGAATGAATGTACGACTGTTTGTTATTTTTTTTTTAAGCCGCCTGCTCCCAAACAAATATCACAAATTCGACTGGTATAATTTTTTTGAATGCCCAAAACAATTTTTTTTACGATGACAAACAGAAACGGCGCTCGTTTTTAGACAAACTGTTTTTTTTTTAAGAGAAAAACCCAAAACAAATGAAAACCTAATCATTTTATTTAGTGTAAAGAACAATTTTTATACTTCTTCTATAAAGATACAAACAAAAAATATAAAAACAAGAAAAAAACAGAAAATTAACCGATAATAATAAATTGTAAATTTAAACAGCGCTTATAAGTAAATCCAAAAGAAAATCGTTAACCCCAAATAAGACACAACTAAAATCTATATTATACACTCGATAGAAAGCTTTATAAAACAAATGTAGTAAATGAAAGTTCTCCTCTTGAATAATTAAATTGGATGCGGAAAAAATAAAAATAAATTACTCACAAATCCTAGATGAAGAAAATTCAGTGCATAAAACAAAATAAAGACAAACCGTGTAGATATAGGAGAAACAAGAAAATATTCTAATCAATTGAATGAGATTTAAATTTAAAAAAAAAATAGAATTAACATATATAGTGCATACATAAATAAATACATATATATTTACCATAAAATAAATCAAATATAAACTAGCAGTACATAGTTGCATATTATATAAAGCAAATATATATAGATATATATTTTAAGAGAAAATGCGTTGCACGTAAATGGTGAATAATTTTTAAGTAAATAGGTACATTATAGTGAACTTAGTTTCTAGGCGTGTAAGATATTTAATGAAACAAACACAAGTTAAACAATACTATAACATTAATTTTTTAATTTAGTTTTTAGTTTTGTGTAAGAATAATAATAATAATATTGTAATGCGGATGATTAAATATGTTTAGTTTTAAATAACAGAAAAATGGAAAATATATATATGAAAGAAAATAATGAACTTACTTAGTTACTTACTTAAGGTGGCGCTACATTCCGGGGTGGACCTGGGCCGCTACGCCTCTCCAGTTAGCGCGGTCTTTGGCTAACTGCCTCCAGTTGCGCACTCCAAGTTGGTTGAGGGCCCCTTTCACTTGCGTTCCTCTACTGGTCTTCTTCTACTGCGTTGTCTCTCCGGGTTGGAATCGAAGACTCTTCGGGCCGGAGCGTTGGTGTCCATTCGCTCTACATGTCATAGCCTCCTTAGACGGCTGATGCGTATTTTTCTGACCAGGTCGGTGTCGTAGAGTTCGCTGTTAAATCTTCTCCTCCAAAGCCCGTCAACGCGAACGGGACCAAAAATCACTCGAAGAATCTTGCGTTCGAAACGGCCAAGAAGAAATTTATCCGCCTTTGTTAGGGTCCATGCATCTGCGCCATAGAGCAGGACTGGGATAATGAGGGTCTTGTACAGAGTCGACTCAGTGTTTCTTGACAAGGCCTTAATAGTCAATTGCCGTCTTAGTCCAAAGAAACAGCGATTGGCAAGTGTAACTCTTCGTTTGATTTCTGCTGTGAGCCGAGGTAGGCAAAGTCCCTAAGTACCTCAAAATTATAGCTGTCTATTGTGACGTTCAGTCCGGTACGTCGATGTTGCGTGTCCCTTTTTTGTTTGCCCTCGTTTACCACTAAACGCGACAGTGACAGCTCGCTGTGTTCTGCCAATAATGTCAATATCGTCCGCGTATGCAAGTAGTTGTACAGACTTTTGGAAAATTGTGCCTCTGGTGTTGGCTTGTGAGTTGCGCACAATTTTCTCAAGAATTATGTTAAAGAAGTCACATGACAGCGCATCACCCTGTCCTTTTCTAACATCAAAGGTCTCGGTGAGATTGTTTCCGACCTTAATGGAGCAGCGAGCGTTCTCCATCGTCATTCTGCAATAATGAACTATGGTTTGACTTTGAAAGCTGGTAAGCAAGTCTGACATGACTTCAGGAACTTTCATTTGATCTCTTCTGTGGTGGTTGTGGATTGTGCATGTTTTCAGCGTGCTTACATCTGTAAAGATTTGACAGTAATTCCATTTGTTTTCTATGTGCAGGACGTTGCCAGGAACGCTGCCAAATGTCTATGTTTTACACAGTCATAAGGAGTATAAAATGGTTGAATTCCTGGACATAGAAGGCACTTTAAACAACGTCGACTTATCTGTGATCGCTGGTGCACTGGCAGCTCTGAACGTGAATGCCTCACTTAGAGGGCTGGTCAATGCTCAATAGCCGAATTATCAACTCAACTCTGGGTGGGATATCTACCAGAAGATCTGTCAGTAGAGGAACCCCACTCCACTTCTCTGGAATCTAGTGGAGAATGAACTGCTAATATGCCTGGAAACGGGAGGTCACAATGTGATTGCCTATGCAGAAGACGTTGCTATTGCCGTGTCAGGAAAGTACTTAAACGCGTTAAAAGAACTCTTACAAAACGCTCTTAACAAGCTGATAAAATGGGAAAAAGATGCGGGTTAGGCGGTGAACCCTCATAAAACTGAACTTGTCCTCTTTTATAGGAAATACAAGATTCCACACATTTACCCTCCATCTTTGAATGGCACTAGTTTGAAATTCTCAAATGAGGCGAAATACTAAGGCCTTATTTTTGATAGGAAACTAAGCAGGAAAAAGTTAAAAAAGCCACTGTAGCACTTTTCTCTTGCAAAAAAAGCCATTGGGAACAAATGGGGCTCCTCGTATCACTCACTGGCTATACGCCTCTGTCATAAGACCGATACTCACATACGGTGGGGTTGTCTGGTGGACTGCTTTGGATAAAGCGATTAATTGCAATAAGTTAAGCAAGTTCCAAAGAACAACTTGTCTGTGCATCGGCACTTGACGTCCTGTTTCATCTGACAGCAATTGACATCTTTAGCAAGCAAACGGCAGCTTTTGCAGCCGTACGCCTCAAAGCTTCTTCATAATGGACCAGTAAAACAAACTTCCAGGTCACCATTCCAACTAAATCTTTCTGAGAGGAGGAAGCATTTCTGGATCCATTTCTACACAGATGATTCGAAAACTGTGGACGGTGTTGGTGGTGGTGTCTTCTCCGATAGACTGAATCTTAGTCTCTCCTTCCGTCTTCCTGATCACTGGAGCGTTTTTCAGGCGGAAATAATGACGGTAAAAGAAGTGTTATCTTGACTGAAAGAAAACGCTATCAAAAGTACAAATCTTAGCGGCTCGACTTGTATAGCGACAAAGCAGAACTGGCCAAAGCTTGACCTAAAACGTCCCAGATATTTGATCTCCCTCAATAGGAAGCACAGGAAACTCTCTCATAGGTAGGCATGCTACAAGACTTGTCGTGCTTTCAAACAACTTCTGCAGAAGCTGCCTTGACGAGGAGGAAGAGGAGACTGTTCTCCATCTTCTCTGCACTTGTCCGGCTCTCTCACAAAGACGTAAACTCCATTTAGGAGCTCTCTGTCTTTCTACTTCTAAAAAAGCGCTGATATTCGATGTATCCAACGCTGCATCAGAAATTCCAACTGGTTCAACGAGTAGGAAGAGTAAACATGTAGATTTGTGTGGTATCACAAGGGACCTTATAATGGTCTAAGTGTATCGCTAACCGACTGCCTTTTCAACCTAACCCTTCTGCAATACCAAGCGTAAGTACCTACTCCCCCAAACTTTCTATAACTCTCTGGTGTGCCGAAAATCACACAGCAATTAAGGACCGCTTTATTCACTATTGTTCAACTTCCCGATAACTCCCGAGGTTGATCAACTTGGAGTTGAAGGATAAAAAATCCAGCGTTAAAAACTCATCGAATGAACGAATATTGTAAATCTTGTGAGTTCGTTTAAACTTCGTAGAAATATCGCGTGTCCTTTCATTGTTCCACTGTTTCTGCACTCCATTCCTGCCGCTTATGCAACTGCAACACTCGCCACGACAGAAAGACCCAACCCCTATTCCAAGGAACGAGCCTATACGGCTGCCTGACAAAGACAATCCCCTTGCTTCTTTGTTTGAGCTTCTAAAAAATTGACGCAAGAGTTCTTGGTCTGGGATTATCATCGATTGAGACAAATTAGGTGCTGCCAGAGCTCGATTGCATCAAGTTACGTGCTGCTTACTTACTCCAGGCCACTGGACATTGTAAATCCACAACTTCCCCTACGCCCACCCATGTACAATAACCTCAATTTACGAAATGTAGCAGATCAAAACAGAAGAAGAAATCGGTTCACTTTAACCTCAAATTTATGGAAACTGTCTGTCACTTAGTGCATTCGCGTGCAGTCAAAATCCGTCGAGCCGTTTCAAAAGAATTCTCCAATCGGCGAGCAATTCTTCGAAAAACACTAGGCGCCCAGAAAAAGTAGTAGAGAGGAGTATCGCTGAAGAAATTCACACAAAATAGCATTTCAGTTGCGCCTAGGACTATGCAAAGCAAATTGTACTAGACGATGTATATGAGATGTGGCATGATGTGGCATGATGTGGCATATGTCATTGCCTGTTCTAGGGGACTAGAGCACATTGTACTAGATTTCTTATTGGGGTGTTATCGAAGACACAATTTCCTTCATTTAAAATCATCGGAATGCCTGTTGGAATTTCTGGGTGACTAGTAAGTTGGTGGTAATTTGACAACTGCATTTTAACGAACTTTTCCAATTTTATTGGAACGGAAGGGTAATTTTGTTTTTGAAATTGCAGGAGAACCAATCGATGGATTTTGACGGTTGAGCACTTATTTTGAAGGTTAGAACTCGAGGAAGGTGGAAAAAATACATTCAGGCGCTAAATAGCCACGCCCACTACAAGAAGTGGGTGAAAACTAAGTAAGTTTCATTCGTGGACTTTTGGATTCACACTTACACCATAAGGTCACCAAAATTGTGTGTGAAAACGCTTTAAATCGTGCGGTTCTGCCGCTCGGATTAATAAGTCATCTTTCAATAAAATAAAAACAAAACCAATTCTCAGATGAATCATTTTTTTTTTTGTAAGTTTTTGTGAATTTTTCTGAATTCAATTGCTTTTTTTCTACTCCTCTACTGTTGAGTGTTTTATTTTTTGTATTTTTTGATTTGCTTTAGCTTGCGTCAACGTCACTTGTAGTCGACTTGCTTTCGGTGTCGCGTTGCACGTTCTTCTCTCTAATACCCAACCAAGGCGTTCGTTTCTCCAGCTCTAAGCGATACTTGGGATGGCTGGCCGCATAAATCCACGGATCAATGCAGGACACTATTTTGCAAGCAGTTGCCGGCAGCATTGCAGTGAACGGCGTGATTAGGTTCCTTTGAAATAGAGAAAAACTCGAGCATTTGTTTGTCGTTTGTGTGTTTTGATGCACTCACCTATTTCCAAAAGCTGAAATTAGAGCAACCAAGCCATAGGGCGTCCAAGCGCAAACGAATAGAAAATAAATGATGAACGCAGCCTTGGCAATGCGCAACTCGACACTGGTTGCTGCCGGATTGGCCGACAATGACTTCACGTTCATCTTCTTTGCCTGCTCCTGCAGCATCTTCTCGTGATCGCGCACCTGCAAGTTTAAATTATATCAAGTCAAGGCTACTAGATCTTTGATTTTAGTTCAATTACGTGGAAGAATAGCTTGCTGTAGAATGTAACAATAACAATCATTGGAGTGCAGTACGCCCAGACGAAAATCACAAACACAAAGTTCTTCGTTTCCTCATTTTCGGTCAGATAGTCAAAGGAGCAGGTAGTAAGGTAGCCCTCTGCAAAGCATCAGAAACAGAATGAAAGTTTAACTAGAAAACTACCTCCTACCTGGTATGTAGCGGCCCCAAATTTTTGTAAACGCCATTACATTGATAGGCAGCGCCCAAAACCACGTGAAAGCGATTAGCATTCCAACTTGAAAGAAATTCAAGCGGCCATCAATCGGGCTGGAGATTGTTCTAAACAAAAGAGAGAGAAACACCGTCGGAAAAGCAAAACACACTTCAGTTTTATCATTCGTCTTACTTGTATCTGTCATACGCAATCATTGCATTGGTGCTAGATGCTCCAATGCCGGCAATTCCCCCCAAAAAGGCATAAATATTGCATGCCAACTCGCCAAGAATACCATCGTTAACTGAATAACCCAGAAACATTGCTGAATTACTGGCCATAGACAAGTCGAATATGGCCAAGTTAACAATCAGCATGTTCGACGGAGTACGCAGGACTTTCGATCTGGAAATGGACGAATTTACTTACATAAAATCTGAAATAAAATACAATACTCACGTCAAAAAGATCCAAATGGCCATTCCATTTCCAAACAATGACGCCGACAACAATACCACATATAGAATAAAAAATATTGCGTGATGATAGGCAGGAGGGGCTTGAAAGCCACGCCAATACGGATGTACCGTGTGTAGCAACTCTATGGGGAAGTTCCATCCCAGGTATTTAAAATTGTTGGACGAACTATACGCAAAGAAATGTTATTAACAAATTGATTAAAAAGCGCGTTCAAATTTACTCATTAAAGAGGTCGGTAAAGGCTAGCGGCCGTAAAGTAAGGCGAGTTATGTTGCCCAATTCGAGGCTCATCGTTGCAACCGCTAAATATTTATTAACATTTTAAGAAGATAAAGAAAAAGAGCACTAGAATTTTTAACTCAACTTGTTATTAGTTTGGAGGAAACACGAAAAACGAATGACTTGCTGTCAGCGATGGGGTTGCGCTTTTATATGCTTTCTAAGAAAATTCCTAAGACGATGTACATTCCTTTTCGACGGGGATTAGGACAGCTTAAGACATTATTGGCATGTCAGCGGATTGCAGTTTGCAATGTCAAAAGTAAACGGTAAGAAATTCTTTAAAGCTAATTTGCGCAATGGGGAGTTGAACCGCAGCGATCAACTGGTGGCAGTGGAAGGGGGTTAATCAGTTGCAAGTGCACAAAAGGGTGCGAGAGGATTTGCATTCATTTCTGTAGAATATTGAAACGGAATTTGCCGTTGCATAGATATTGCTGATAGCTAGACGATGCCAGCTAATGATTCCATTGCAAGTCTTTGAATCTGTGTTGGGAACATGCATAAAATATTGCCAAAGATGCTCGACCGCGTTTCCTGCGAGTAAATCTAGCAATTCAGCAAAAGAATCTGCTTTCGGCAGCTCGATTTGATCCACCAGTTTGAAAAGATATTCAATTCACCATCTAATGCACGCACAACGACGCAATAAACGATGAAATAATCTTTACCCGTATAAACGAAACGACAGAGATCAAATTTAACCTCAATAACTACCAACTTCATAAGAGGTTGTTCTATTTGTAGAAGCGAAGCGTCGGATTTCGAATATAACTAAGCGCAGGCAAAATCCCAGGTCCACTTACAACAAACCATCGATGCTGCCCTAACCCTACCGCCATCCAACCGCCTTTGAAGCTTCACCCTAACCAATTGCCTTTCAGTCAAAAAAAAAACACCAACTCGGTTTTCTTTAAATTTTATTCCTAAAACTAAACCTCCGGGGCTACAACACACCTCCCTTCTCCACCATCATCTCAGGAGTTTCTCCAGCTGATTATTGCCCTGCGAACTCGTAGCTGGTCCTCGATTTTTCAGCATACTGGCAAGTTGCAACAGCGAGTTCTGCTTCTGTGTGTTAGAAACCACCTTGTTCGCTTTTCCCTTTTTAGGCTGCGCGGCTAGTGCCTTCACTTTGGTAGCTTTCTTAAATGGATTAGTTGTCGCGTCGGGTTTTTTGTCCAGCTTCAATCCTGCGAACTTATCCTTCTTCTTTTTCTTCTTTTTCGTGGGAATCTCCACCACTGGTTCGACTTCCTTTTCCTCTATCTTTGGCTTTCGTGACATCAAAAGCGCTTGTTGTGATTTCTTTTGACAAAACTCGCACTTGATCTCCTGCAAAATTGATATTTATAGACTCAATTGAAAAGGTGACACGCTAAAACATACCACATTGCTGGATATTCTCTTCTTCAACCATTTCGCTCGTGTTTTTTGCTTTTTGGTTAGGCTTTTCGGTTGATTGTTCAGAGTAGCGACTAGTTTTTGCGCCTTTTGTGTGCGGAAGCGTTGTGGTTTAAGACTGAGGGAGAATTTGCTCTCTGACCAGATGGAGGCGCATTTTGGGCACATAACGGATGGGGCGAATTTCGCTGCGGGAAGGTTAACATCTCGTCGTCCGATTTTTTTACAGGTTGTCCTAGAAGCAGAATGAATTCACTCAGATGTTGGTGGATTTGTATTTATTACACTTACAGATAGTATGATCTGAGAAGTTTGTTGGTGTGATTTTCCGCTGGTAGAGCGTTAGCAAGGTCCCACAGCAGCTTTACTGATAATTCTCCAGAAACTTGTTTGGGTTCCATTGAATATCGAGGGTTTAAAAAACAAATTGAGGACGGGAGTTGTTTACAAAATTTTACATATCAAACACGTACACGTGTGACATTTGAAATAAAAAAAGCAACAGCTGATTGATGGAGATTGAACGGGAGCTGTAGATGGGCGGGAAAATATGAACTCATTGGGAACGTTCGGATACGTAGTTTGTGAGTTTGACAGGTGACGGAATAGATGTGTTTGGGTTTTATTGGCCCAGATTGATAACGTCAATTAAAAAAAAGTTTCCATTTATGGAGGGGTAGACGACAAATCTAGTCATTAAAATGGGGTCGTTTGGATACCGTTTGTTCCACTGCCCGCTAGATAAACAGCGGCATGTCAAACTTCATATAAAAAAATGACATAACGATAGGCGCTAGACATTACGCGCTTTTTTGTGAAACATCCCTTTCAGGGAAATTTCTTAATCAAGCGCGAAACTACGCGCTGCATTGAAAGAGACAGAGAAAAAAACAATCAGTCAAAGGCAAATCGTTCAAACGTTTGCAAAATTTGCCGCTGCCGCTACCGCTGCGCTTGCGTTCCTTCATCTGGGATATTTTGAGCTAGATGTCCAGGAACGCGGCCATTGAATGATTCAAAAAATACAAAATGACATTACAAACTGGACAAAGTTCTTTTGAGGACGATATTCCGGATATTTCTATTTAAATTAAAAGGAAATTGTTTACCATTTTGAATGCGAATTCGAAGAAAGTTCAAGGTAATTGCCACCAGTTGTGTTAACAATTTTCCACCAGATGTCCCATTCAAGTTTCCTATTCACATAAATAAACATAAAAAGAACTGGATTTTCAATAAATATGACGTACTTTTCCCGTGTAAACAACCAATAGTTTCTTCTTCCTTACATTTGGAAACTACATTCATTAAAAATAGTTATTAACACGACTTAACGATTGAAAATGTATATTTTGCCGATAAAATGAACATCCAGTGGAATCAATTCCCTCTACCTACTGTCGCGCCACCTAATTACAAGTCAACTCTACGAACACGTCCTAAAACCTAGAAGTGTTTTTTTGTCAGCACTCAGCTGTGTCAGCACACTAGTAAAAAAAAAGTCGCGTTGACTCAGATCTGAGAAGAAAACTGCGTATTTTCTTTTGCTATTTCATCATTTAAAAACAAAACTACTTTGCGACTCCATTTTCAGTGATTTGCAGAAATTGAAGCTGATCAGTCCAGAAGGTTCCCGAACCACAGAATTTAATATAAAAACCCATTCACCGTCTCGCTGTAACCACATAAGTAAAACGATCCCAATCGCGTCTGCAAGTCTTGTCCAAGAACAAAGCAAACCTAGAAAAGTGAACAAAAATATTAACAACAAAAGTGAAAAACTGCAAATAAAACATAAAAATCAAAAACCATGGCCGCAATAAAGATAGCATTCCAAGCTGGTAATAAGCAAATTATTTTCTATTACCAAGGAGTGAAGCAAATGTGGCAGCTGGAAATGCATGTCCTGGAGCGCCTCGGCAAGGAGCCGAGTCTGAAACTCGAAACTGCTCAATTTCGTAAATATTGGATAGGTGAGTAATCGAACAAAATAATATTGAACCGTTGAAAATGAGTCACGTAGAACAGTAGTTATTTTTTTGGGTTTTTGTTTTTATTTTGAGTGCTGTTATCAGCGCGGAGCCATATTTTTTTTTGTCGATATCAGCTGACGCAAAATGGTAGACCACAGACACCAATACCAGTTTTATTTGTTGCGCACTACAGTCTACATCTACAGTGTTTGTGTGCATAACAAAACAAGTTGCATGTCCAATCCATACACCCAGACACAGCGCAGAAGTGCGGCGTTGTCAAGTATCAAATTGACCGCCATCGCTCCGATTCTCTATTTCACAATACAAAACGTATGTATTTCGATGAATAATGTCTGTAGGTATCTCATTTCGGATGCAATTCGCTTGCTCCACAAGAAAGTCTGATTGAGACAGACCTGCTGCAGCTAAGAATGAGATTACGACTTCAACAGGACTGTGTAAAAACTAAATTACTTGCTTGTTTGGAGGTAACTGGCAGACAAACGTTGCTTCGCTTTGCACATTTCTCTTGCATTCTCTGCCAAAATACCTTCCAACGTGTAAAACTATCCCTTAAACATACATTCCCTTGCAATTTACAAGCTTCCGATCTCCATTTCTGTTAATATTGTGCGTCATACCACCTCCTTGACAAACTATTTCATTCCAAGTCTTTAAATTGCAAAAGATTGAGAATAAAATGGCAACTCCATCGAACAAAGAACACAACACGCGGTTGTTTGTGAATACAGAGCATTCCGCTCCAAAACGGCACGAACGGACGCAGCTAAATAGCCAAAAACCAAGGGTGAAACCCCGAAATTGGTTTTTAATGACATAGCTTACTTTATCTGCAATTTCCCCATGCTCAGTCCCTTCACACATGCATAGGGTAGTAATTTTACCTGAGTCACTTTCCGTCGCTTAACTAGGTACCTAAGTTCAAAAGGGTAGCCGTTTATCAGTTTACAAGTACTTTTTCTACATTATTACAAACAACTGTGTAGATAAAAACAAGTCTAACGCATAAAACCATTTCAGATGAGGAGGGCGATCGCGTTGAGGTTATGAACGACGTCGACTTTGACTACTTCCTTAAGCGTCATGGATCGCATCGTACTGCGAAAATCTTCTTCGAGGCTTTCTATCCAGGCGCAGTCGAGAGTCCAAAACAGCTGGAACAGCAGCCGCAATCGAGCACCGGCTCGCCGCCACGTTTTGACGCGGAGACCCTTGCCGTTCATGCCACTGTCGAGTGCGACGTATGCAAGACTAAGCCAGTGCGCGGCTTTCGCTATAAATGTCTGGAGTGCAACAACTTTGATTTGTGCATGAAGTGCGAGGGTGAAATGAAGCACCCACTGCATTTGATGATTCGCATTCCGAATAGCAAATCGTCAACTTGGGAGATGATTAGTCCCATCACAGGTCTCTATACTAAGAGGCGTTATCAAAAGAAGCACGCTGCCGCTGCTGCTGCTGCTGCAGCCGCTGCTAATGTTGGTTTCTGCACTGAGGCGCAACAGGGTGAAGGAAAGTCCCGCCACCATCGTCATCATCGGCGTCATTGCTCCGCAGGGCCAACTTCTGCGGGTCCCGGCATGTGGTCACACTTCTACGACATGCTGACCGATTTGGCCGAAGGTGGCGTTGTGCAAACCGATGATGCCGCCAGAGAGACGACTTCACCAGAGCAGGAGGCAGCTACTGCTCCAGCTCCAGCACAACAGCAGGAAACTACTGCTCCATCCGCTCCATCGGCACCAGCCAAGTCGCAAGCAACAGCAACAGAAGCCCCGACTGTCAGCAGCCAGACCAAGGAGACCAACACATCTCCCGATCGTTCATCGACAAACTCTGCTGCAGAGCCACAAACTCCCGGTGGATCCAGCGCTCCCCCATCGTTCGAAAACCTACAGAACCTGATCGATCCACACTTCATGAAGGCGGGCATTCAGATTTTGAACAACTTCAGTGAGATGTTCGGCAAGATACTGGATCCAGTTGTTGTCGCTGATGTAACTCGCCCCAATTCCGAACCGGAATCGGTGGTCATCGATATCGATCTGACAAGTGGCAGTAGCCGTGCTTCGGCTGCCACACCGCCATCAACACCTAAGGAGGCAGCTGCTGATGCACAGAATGCGTCGGGCGTCGTTACCCCGATGGACACTGAGGTTTCACCACCACCCACTCCAGCACCAGCACCCGCTGCTGAGTCACAGGCACGTTCACGCCACTCGCAGAGTGAGGATAACGACTGGACCATGATTGACAATAGCCCGGCTACCACTAGTGCTGAGGCTTCTGCTAACGCCGCTGCAGCCGCTGCTGTTGTGGCCGCAACTGCTCCTCCATTGGACTTTGCCAAGCTGAGCCTACAGCTGCAGTCACACATTGAAAACGAGATGAAGGGCATGGAACAGGCTAAAACTGCACCTGCTGCAACCTTTCCAAACATTCCTCCACCTGTAGTTGCTGCTGCTCCAGCACCAGTTGATCCTTCCCCAGTAGTTGCAGCACCAGTTGCTGTTTCTCCAGTCCCAGTTGCTGTAACTCCAGTTCCAGTTCCAACTCCAAGGACACCCGAGGTCGCTGAGAGACGTGCTGTCGCTGTCTTCCACCCAGGTAAGTCTGACGCAGAAGAAGAACGCGGAGGAAGGTTAATTTTTGTTTTCTGTTTCCTTAGATCCACGCATCAACAGTGCAGTCCACGCCATGACAGCCATGGGCTTCAGCAATGAGGGCGCCGCCCTGACTCAACTATTGGAATCTGTTAATGGCAGCATTCCCCTAGCTTTGGACTTGATGTCGGCTGCACAACGTTAAGCAGTCACACAGGAAACGGTTTAATATAGTTTGTAATCCTATTCATTATACATGTATGTGTATAACTATTTTATGTATGTCTCAATGTATGTGGTAATCCATTAGCAATGTAAGCTGCGTTCTAAAATGACGCCCCAACAATTTTATCTTTTAAATGTACCTATCCGATGGAAAGAAATAAAGGTTTTATTTAGCTCTTCCAAAAATGTATTGTCTATTGGATTTGTTATGAGGCACAGGGTGTAGCAAGAAGTCTGAGAAGGTAGGTACTTTGGAAAGGGAGGTTGAAGAACTAGGGTGACAGCACGTAACTCGATACAATCGAGCTCTGGCAGCACCTTCTTTGTTTCGATCGAGAATAATCGGTTTAGGACAATCGATCGAAACAAATTTGGTGCTGCCAGAGATCGATTGTATCGACTGAACTCGATTGTATCAAGCTACGTGCTGTCACCCCAGCATTTTTATGTACACCAAGTGGTTCTCAACTTTATACTCGCGCAACTCATCTGGGAACCAAGTTCAGTCAACGATGATTTTACGTTGGGCGGCTCGATACTGGCGAAAGTTTTCTTTAGAATCCTACTCGTATCAAAAGAATGTCACAATAAACCGTGTATGAGTTGTCATGTCTTTGGAATACAGTCGGCTCCGCTTTACTGCAAAAATCGTTTTAACTGAAGCACAAAATTGTTTTTTTAACTACCCAAAGTACGCTTTAGAAAAGCTACCACTTCAGTGAAAAAATAATCGTGGAAAATTGGTGTACCATGCTGAAATTTAGGAACTTAGAAAAATCTCTACTGAAATAATGTCGGATATCCACGTCAGGATTGTAATCGCAGAGGGAGATCGCTTACATTCAATCATAAGATAAAAAGAATGACTCCACCAGGGGGGCGAACTATGTAATTTGATTCTACTTTCGGTTCTATTCGAAAGTTGTTCAGATTCTATTTTCAAATAGAACAGTTCTCTTTAAAAGTTTCGAATAGAATCGAAAGTAGAATCGAAAGTAGAATCGAATTACATAGTTGGCCCCCAGATATTTCATCTCACGATAATCATTTTGATAGAAATTATCTCCTGCGGAGTCGGGGTGTAACAAAATCTAGCGAGGGGCAGCCAAAGCAGTGCAGTGTCCTGCCAAAATTCCACCCCCCCTCACGCGTATTGAATAAAATTCTCTCTGATTTTATCCAGTACCATCTAGAGAGAATTCAATTTAGTTTGTGCTTTAAAGGTGGTTGCAACGAGTGCCAATCTTACTGCCACCTAGCGATAATTTTCAGTAAAACGGGTTTCTATTAAATGAAGAAACCCTTTCGAGTTCGAATTTGTGATGAATATAACGGTTTGTAAATTAAATATGTTGAATATAATTTGTGAAAAATGTCCTTAGATGACGGTAGTATTGAAATACTTAGCAACAACCCTCCTACATGTCAAGGAGTAAATTACTCAGAGATGGCGCTGAGAATCGAACCGCCGCGACTGTAATCGCAAGGGAAACAAAATAAGTTCGAATTAAAAATCATAAAGGACATTCTGGTTTATAGGCGAGAGGCTTATTGGACTTCCATTTTTGGTCTTTTGATTGATCTCAGAGGCTTCGGCCTAGGGTGAGAATTTCAATTATAATTTGTTGGCTTAAAATTAGTTTTTGACTTAAAATTAGGATTCCATTTGTACAACTCCATATACCATCGATGGAAAGAGTATCAACTGAGGAAAATATCCAGGGGTAAGACTTTCAACGTTGATCTTGAAACTTCTTGAGTTTGATTTGGTTGGAGCTAACTGTCGGCAATCAAGGTCGGCAATAGAGAATATATACGAATGAACAAATTCTGCACCCAGGTTGCATTGGCATATTTCAGGGCTCCTTTCGCAGGATGAAGACATCAGTGTCTATTGCGGCATTACTGTTTCGTCGCAAGTGTGTAGAGGGCGGAGTATCAGAAAACGGCAGCGCAGCAATATCAGTCTCAGGAATAGGAATCAGCAACTAGTCAGAGGGTGGTGTAGCGGTTAAAGACTCCGTGCGTCCAGTATTTAGATCAGCAACTCCGTCACGTAAGGAGTTATAAGCAGAGTGATGTAACTCCGATGGAGGCATGTCAAGCTTAGATGAGACAAGCTTCAGTTTATCAGCAATCACGTTAATTGGTTGTCTCGTTGAGGTCGACTCGTCGCTAAGTGATCTGAGAACGCTCAAGATTTCATCAGCATGCTCACCGTTGACCAAACCTCCGTTTTAAAGACCAAGCCATCGCGGATGCCACAGCGCTTGCTCTGGACAACTGGAAGCAACGTGCCCGGGATCGTAGAGGATGGAAGGCTGCAGTTTCTCAGGCAGAGACTCTTCACGGGTCGGGAGCCCGATAAGTAAGTAAGTAAGCTCACTGTTCTTAGGCAGCTGATGGAACTTAATAGAGTCAAGGCAGCAGAAAAAGCAGTAAAACTTTGCTTGATTTCGGTTAAGTCTTCCTTATAATCAGGTTGGGAAGGCTGGGTTAGGTAGGAGTTTGTCATTGATGTCTGGCGTCTGAGATGGAGGTTTTGATAAGTAGAAATTTTAGTGTTAAGGGAGGCGTAGCAGGAAAGCAGGTTTTCACAGTTGGCGATGTTGAGTGTTGAGCCTTCCTTAATCTTATTGCTATGGACAGAAAGGTTTTCAATGGTGGATTTGTGGTTGTTGTTAATTTTTTGTTTGAATTGTTGATTTAGTCATTGGTCACCGATTGTAGTTTGCTGGTCTTGGTAAGATTATGGCGGCTTTCAGTCTTGAAATTCTGTAGAGAGTAGTCTTATAGACTAAGAGGACTCCGTGGATGGTTGTAGAACTTTCTTTTATGCAGTCCGAATAGAGATGGAATACATCGAACTCCTTTGCTGCTCTAAACTCTAAAGAACTAGATGTTTCCCAACGTATATAGGCGCGGTTTGTCAGCACATTCCCATTTTTTCAGCAAGTACCCAAGTCTTGATTCATAGTGAAATGGCAAACTCAAAGGATCCCAAATTAGTCATCACTGAAAAACAAACCTCTAAAACAAACACCCCTACATTTTCAGAGGCATTCAACCGTCCATTAATTTAAAATCAATTTTTCCTTGCAATTGAGTCCGAGGACGAATATCTTCATATGCTTCCCCATCACACTGTTCCTTGGAAAGTTGCCCTAATTCTAAACACGCTTTTCGAAGTTAATACCTATTTCGGACTGCGCAAAGTAACAAACCATTTCATAGCTAAGATAAAATTGGAGTTCGAATTTTTTGTCGGAGAACAAAACACCGAAAACTCTCGGAGTGGTTGTGCTCTAAATAGAACTCCGTATTTGAGCAACTCTTAATTTCGAAATTTATGTCAAAATAATTATGCACTTCGAAAACTAAACTATTTAGAAAAGGTTGAAATATGCGACCAAATTTGGTTGAAATAGCCGATATCAGTAGGCAGGAGTACTCCGAATGAAATGTTCACAATAAGTCTGTTACTTTAACTTTTGTAGTAAAAATGGAAAAGACTGTCAAAATGACAGTGGAGAGGATGAATTCTCTCTCAGATAGGGAAACTTCCGCAAAAGTTAAGGAACGCTTTTGTAGTAACCTGTGAAAACTGACAGATGCGAATATTCCACCCAAATGCCAAATAGGGCAACAAATTCAAATCAGCTGTCAATTGTCAGGCGACTGACAGCTGTTGTTTCAATTTTTACGCAAAGAAATTTGTTGAGTAAAAACAAGTAAGAGGGGAAATATCTTGCTCTCTCGAAGCCGCTCTCTTTTACAAATTTTTCGAGTTAAGGAACGACAATTGAGTAAAATTGTCGTAAAAATTCGTAAGATTTAAAAGTAAAGGAACACCCCTAATGACACCAACAATAACTAACTAAAATGAAGTTTCATAGAGATGCAGAATGAGAATATGAACATTCAAAAAAACTAGTTATCTTAAGTCGACTAGATTGGTCTGGACTAGATGTACCAAAAACTAGATTAGTCGGTACGTCAGACACATATACAAACTGTCAACTTAGTAGGTTCTCATCTCAGTCACGAAATTCTTGACCTGATTTGTCGGTCAACTGAGAAAACTGTTCATTAGATCGATCTGGGTCAATCAAAATTGTGACACATCAAATCAGTCAACTGTCAGACTTGCATACTAAAATGGATAATTGAACGCTCCCAAAAATAGTCTCATTCGCACGAGTGTCGTAATTGCATAGAAACATATGCGTCATTGGGGTGATCGAATTTTGGACAGATAGGACTTCGAAACGCACAAACAAATTTTAAAGTAAGTAAGGTCGGCTCATCGTCTTTAATCTGTCAAGGCAAATACCCAGAGAGGTTTGTATTAAAAGTGCAAGGTCTCGAACACGAAGCGTTTTTGAAGGAGAGTTGTTTTCAGGCAATTTTGACTCCCGTTTTCTACATCCCTGTTTTACTGGATATGCCTGTAATACCAATGATCGGGTAGCCAGGTGCAGTGATGTTCAGAATTGTTCTGTACTGGAGAGTCGAACTGAAGAGGAACGTGCTAACCTTTCGTTGCAATGGAACTTGTAAGCCCAAGACGACAAAAGAGCGGCCATCGAACTACTGTCCTTATCCTAATTGTCTTGTTCTATATGCAAACTGCAACTGCATTACAAAGACGACAACTATCTATAGGAACACAGAGAAAAATGAAACCCCATCTCTTCACTGTCATCACTGCAAAAAAAGGACACTCAATCTCGTTCCATTCTCTTCTAATTACATCAAGAATTTATGTCACGATTGTGTGGTGTAGGGTAGACTGGGTACGGTTGAAACACAGGACGGTTGAAACAACACAGATATCTCGAAAACCATACGCGCAGCGTGTATGAGTACTAGGAGTGAATGAAGCAAAAACGAGTCCTTACACGAATTTTTGTCATGCGTCAATCGTTCGGCGGTTCAGTTGCAAGTGAGAGCTTATGTTGTATTTAGACTATCAAAAGTAACAATTTTTTTTTGGTTATTTTACTTTTTGCTGGGGTTTCTATCCGTGTGAGATTGTTGTGTGTATTTTTTTTGTATGCAGTAAAGAGTGAAGAGTACGGCATGCTGACTAGTTTAAACGTGTTAGTGTGGTTTTCGTTACTTTATAGATATTTTACTTAAAGAGGTGGGTTGGGGACGGTTGAAACAATTTTTCTGGGTACGGTTGAAAGATGACCCGAGAACGTGTGAGGAAGAATTCAAGAGGGAATGTGGACTTGTCAACATATAACGATGTGAAGGCAGGCTATTCATTGCGCAATGCGGCGGAGAAGCATGGAATAAACCATTGCTCGCTTCTAAGATTCATTCGGAAACGAGATGCATCTGGCGCAGAAGGAGAAAATCAAGACATTATGGGATATAAACTACACAACCGAGTTTTTTCTGAAAACCAAGAAAAAGAGCTTACAAAATACTTAATAAGATGTGCGGATATATATTTTTTAAAATAAAAATGAATTCAACATGTAACAATGAAAGATTGTGTTCGTGTTTCAACTGACCCCAATAACTGTTTCAACCGCCCCTGGTATGGGGACGGTTGAAACAAATTATTATTTTTTTTTAATATGATGTACTACGCAAAATATCACACTGAGTACTCAAAAAACACTTTCCATTTATACATAGAAACATGCTTCTACATTCCACATAACTTCATCACCGCTTAGCTTATAAGCGGCAATGGTATGGATGGTATTAGCGAAATTGTTTCAACCGTACCCAGTCTACCCTACGCCGTTGCACACGAAATTTTATTTCCTCAAAGGAAATCCCATCAGAAGTACGACAACAAAACTTACGAAAAAGCCAAAAAAGGATTTCCTCCGTTTTAAAAGTGAACTGGAATTGCCGCCTGCAGGCAAAGTTTTTTCCCCCACCCCCCAAAAACCTCTCAAAGGAGAAACGCTAACAACATCAACAAACCAGAGTTTCTTCCGAAAAATGGATTTATGCAAATAACTATAAAATTGCTCGCGTATTCCTGGGAAAATCCTTTTTCTTCCACTGAACGAGAATATCCTACGCACACTAGATAGATGAGATCGCGTATACAACCAGCCCTTCGCATGCATCCAACTACAAACTGCAAAAGGGATGCGCAGCAGCAAAGTAAATTTCATTTAAAAAGTTTGCATTCCAATAAATTTCCCTTCTAACCAAAGGATCCACCGTGTCGGATGGCGACGAAGGAGGCCAACCCCAAAATCTTCCCAGTAGGATAGTCATTTTTACTATTTAAATGAACTTTCTCGGTAAATTAATGAGGTGATATCTTTTTGTTTAAACAGCGCCAGGATATCCAGAGCGCCGGAAGAGGATGAGATTAACAGGATAATTGCGCGCGAGGAGTTAGCAGAGACGTACATATAGTTAAATTGCGTTGCATGAATAAATTATAACAAAGTTTCGGTTTGACGCCATGAACGTCCATGAGGCAGACGAACCAAACGCACACACAGCCACACACAAAGTCCTCGACATAGTTGAGTAAACTCGTAATTATCCTAACTAAGGCCGCGTTAATTCCATTCGATTTATCTAAATAAATAGCGTAGAACGTCACGCGTCCATCCGTTTCTCAAACTGAATTATTCAAACTATGAATGCTAATGAACGGACACGGACGTCGGACCGGTCTAACTGAACCCCCCAAAGCCGCGCCTCCCCAACCGGCAAGACCTCAATCAAATCAAATTCGCAAATGTTTATAGTGTGCAGTGTGAACTCCTGCATTGTGCATTCACAACCAATCTGGCGACAAAGTGCCTCCCAAGTGCCCAATGTCCTGCACTGTCCCGATAATAAGGATAGTTACGCACTGCCTACGTTGATGACAGATTGCCGAGCGGGTTTCTAATTATAATTGTTGCGTTAATAGAGGCAAGAGCTTCGACGCTGCAGTACCGGTCCTCTGTCAAAATCTGAGCCAGCGACGAAGGACACACTCTTGATGACGCATACGGTAATGGTAACACAAATGCGAAGGAGTGTCGTTCAATTGACTACTCCAGCACGTTCGCATCGGCTCGACCCAGACCCAGGCAGAAGAAGGCGCACCTACGTGTGTGTGTGTGGAAAAAAGTCCTTAATTAAACTACAATGCCCGGGCGCTTTCGAAAGGACATCTTTTGAAGTGTAGGTATGTGCCGTAGGGCAACACAACCGCACACTGCTTTTGACAGTTCGATTGCTTTCGACTGCGTTTCACAAAATCGTACAACTCCTTTTTAATTAGTTCAATTTTGCCTATTGTATCCTTGCGACAGGGGGTGCTCTTCAAAAAACAAAGCAGGACGCACGAGTTTGAGGACACATCTGTAAACATGATGATTGAAAAATTTCTATTTACGTCGATTGTGAACTGGCAAAAAAAGGAAAAACGGAAAATCAGATTACACTTGAAAATAAATAAAAGCGAAAAACCGGGAAACCAAAAAATTGGAAAACAGGATATGTGCTCTATTATCTTTGCTTCCTCCATACACGAGTTGCTGGAATTTTTGAGCCGACAATTTATGGGCGGATGAGTTTGGGGATGCCACGAGCAGGACGGACTCAAGTGTAAACAAACAGTTGGAGGATGTGGGCGAACTTTTCACAAAATAATGCTTTTCCTCTGATGGGTTTTGAAACTCCTCTGGAAAGAGGGAACAAAGTAAAACAAAAAGTGACGGTGATTGGTGGCTACAGCGTCAGTTTGGGTTATCAGTCAGTTTTTGAACTTGAAAACCAGCGATGCGCTGAAAGTAAAGCTAGACAAACTGACGTCGCGATTAGGGATCAATGTCAGAGTGTTGTGGATACGGTTTTTCTCACATTGCAAAGTTGAATTCAGATATCCTATATCACGTGGCTTGGTCGGCAATTTTCGTTGATGGACACTGGACAGCCTTGGCAATTTCATTTGAGCAGGGATCACAGAATGTTAGGAAATTGAAGCGTTTTTGAAATATGAATGCCGTTTGGAAAATCTCCTGAGAGGGCGCAAAAAAATGTCTCTTTCGAATTTCTAACCAAAGAGCTTTGTTTTTGAATATCTGCAAGATTGAATTTTGCAAGATGTTACGCCATTAAGACGACAAAATAAATAAAATGTGTTTGAAACCGATTTTCATACTTTTTGTGGATTTTTTTTGAGGCGATTGGAGTTTTTACAGGTTTTTTTGGGTCGTTTTAGGATGCGTTTTTGAAGTCCTTTACGCGGTCTTTTACAGATTCCTTTGAATGTTTTTCGAGTCGAATTTTATGCGTCTTTCAGAGTGTTTTGTGGGGAATTTTTGGAGGCGTGTTTTTGGGTCTTATACAGGTTTCGCTTGTGCGTTTTTCGTAGCGTTTTTTTTCGAAAACTTTATGTTTGTTCTTAGGAACGCTTAGGGCGTTTTTTGAGCGTTTTATGTTCATTTTTGGGAACGATCTTTAAGGTTTCTTTTGGACAATGTTTGAGGTGTTTTCTCTTACGTTTTACAGTTATTTTTGTGCGTTTTTCTGATAGTATTATGAATGTTTTTTGGATTGTTTTATGCTACTGTTTTCTGAGGCTTTTTCGTATCGCTTTTTGAGGAGTTTCTCCGAATGTTTTTTTTAGACCGTTTGAAATTTAGCTTGTTTGAAATTTCGTTTCTTTTACGGTCTTTTCTTGTACGTTTTCTAAAGCGCGTTTCCAAAGACTTTACGAATCCTTTTCTCAGCGCAACGAGGCATTTCTACGGAGGTTTTTTGAATCGTTTAACGGGGTCTTCTAGTACTCTTTTACGCGTCTTTTGATAACAAAATAACACGAAACATTCTAATTTAGCTTGTTTAAACCTAGGGTGATGTGTTTGCTTATAATTCACACCATCACACCATAATTGTTGGC
This sequence comes from Cheilosia pagana, assembly GCA_936431705.1. Classification (NCBI taxonomy): domain Eukaryota; kingdom Metazoa; phylum Arthropoda; class Insecta; order Diptera; family Syrphidae; genus Cheilosia; species Cheilosia pagana. The sequence continues at coordinate 4,260,858 of OW386169.1, forward strand.
ACATAGTGTTGCAGTGTTTTCCAAGTGGAGTTCTCATTCAAGAACAATTTGCTAAATGAATTTAAACTCAGTCGTAAATAAGAAGGAAGTTCTTTTCAGTGGGTGGAGACTCCAGGTAGGTTGAATTTCGTTGATTTTCATAATTATTTTCAATTTGAAGCAAGCAAGGGAAAAATATTACCTATCACATAATAATGTCAAACAACCCTTACAAAGAACTTTCATTATTATTTGAACGCAGTTCTCTACAAAGGACTTTTTCCTGAACGAGTGACAGCCTAATATTAAAAGATCGCCTCCTTCAGATTGTGTTATTAACTACAGCTTTACAAAAAAATTAAAAAAAGGGTCCTTCATATCGCTTTAACCCTTTTTGTGCGCTCAAGCCATTCCCCCACATAAATCAGAAAAGAGTAGATGCCGTTATTACATTTTAACGACTTTCATAAATCAAAGATTGTATTCAGCGATTACAAACGCAAAAGGATGTGTCGCCACAAGCTCATTGATTTCTTAATAAAAATTGCAAAACTGACATAAAAGAAAACAATTATTAAACACCCTGAAGGATGTTCGATTTTGTCAGTTATATGAAGGCAAGGGACACTGAAAGATGTACAAAACTATAGACCAACCCATACGTGTTCTATCGCACTTAAGACGTCAGATGTACCTGAAATAGGTTCCTCGCTTAGGAACTTACACAGAAACATCCTTAATGCAATTTTAAAAGTTAAATAAAAGACATTTCGAAACTTTAAATAAAAAACTTTGTGCGCAAGGACTATCTACAGTGATGTTCCCGTCTCTTTCTCGTTTTCACAACTTGACAAAACACCCAGGCAGACTGCAGGAAAAATTGCTGATAAGTCAAACCGAAGAATACCCGACGACTCTCTGTCTAACTTTTCTCTTCACAGGTATCGCCAAATCGAATGGAAGTTTGTTTCAAATAAAAAAAATTGGGTTTGAGTGCATTTCCAAGGTTAGAAATGCCACTTTGTTTTTGGTATGGAAAAACTTCAACCAATCCACATACGCACAGCACATACATAGCTACCAACTTGAATATGTATTTAATTTCAAGTTGTGCGGCTTTGATTTTAAATGTCCTTCGAAACGACATTTGACTCTATCAGGAAACTTTGGAAACAATTTCCATAAAAAAAAAGAAATCCCCTCCTTCAAGGAGAGTCTCACTTGGGTATAGGTGTTCAAAAGCGAATTCATGTTTTCAGGATGTGGCACACAGAATGAGCTCGTCACACATGCGGCAGGGGTAGAGGCGTGCCCTCACTATACCGGAATTACACTGCAAGCACACGAATTTCATTTAAAAGTGCAATAAATCAGGGTTTATTGCCATTTGCGAGGATACACACGTCCCACCGAAGGTGGCATTAATACGCGGAATGATCGTTTAGCAGGGCGTAATAGGTTGCACGTGCGTGCGTGTGTGCAACGAGCTGACTCCCTGCCAAAGTGTTGTCAACTATTATACTCGAACAAAAGTGAAGTGTGTGCAACGTAAGGATAAGGGTGTTAATGCCGGAATGTGAGCTTGACATGATTACGCTGTGTTAAGTAGATAATTACATGAGTGGGGGCGGTGGGGCGCGGCGGCGGTGGGGCAGATCGATTGGGTGCACCTGCACATTCTCTGGCGTTTGGAGTTTGGAGAATTTAAAATGTGCACTATAAGGAAATATTTGAGATGACATTGACGTTTTTGGGAAGTTTTATGTTATGACTTTTATTTGACATTTGACTTATTTCCACATCAATCAATGGCCGCGTTCCACTGCCCACCGGATGACTAGCGGCATGTCAAACTTCATATTAAAAAAATTAACATTTTACCATAGGCTCTAGACATATATCAGTTTTTGGAAATATACCTTTCAGGGAAATTTCTTCCCTTTCAGGGAAATTTCTCAATATAGCGCAAAATTACCCGCTGCATTGTGAGAGAGAGAAAAAAAACTACCAGTCGAAGGAAAATCGTTTAAGCGTTTGCAAAATTTTCCGCTATTAGCGCCATAGCGCAAAGCGTTACTTCATTTGGGATATTTTGTGGTCGATCCTAGATGTCTAGCGGGCAGAGGACGGCTAATATCATCGATCGGCAGCTCCCAAATAGCGTTTGTTGCTTATAAGGGTCTTCCAATAGGGATCTCTTTACTTTGAAAGTTAGTAGCGGCCATATTTTTATAGCTACGTCTGTCAAACTGGGTGTATTTTTTTATCTTTCACCATGGACGGACACAGCGCTCAACAACAAGTGAAAGTGCTAACTTTGTTTTATCAAAAGCTGTTGGAAACTGCCCCTAATTCTCATCGAAAAATCATCTTCAGCGATGATGCCCGTTTCTGGATGAAAGGATTCCATTAAAAAACAAAATTGTCGAATTTAGAACGATACCAGTCCACATGAGATCCAACAGCGTCCAATGCATCCCGAGGGAGTCACTATTTGGTGTGGATTTTGGGCTGGCGGCTTCATCGGTCTATTGGTCGATGATAACCACCTTATTTTGGCTGAAATTGGATGATATGGACATCAACGACATGTGGTTTCAACAGGACGTCGCTTCGTGTCACATTTCTGAGAGAGATTCGAGGGCATGGTCACCTTATGTGGAGGTGAAGTAAACTGGTCACCGAGATCGTGCGATTCGACCCCGATAGACTTATTCTTGTGGGGTTTTCTGAAGTCGCAGGTCTATACGAATGAGCCACGAACTACAGCGAACCTCAGTGCCAACATAACCCATGCCACCATGCCAAAATAGCAATCGTTCAATCGCAATCGTTCAGTCGTCGAATTTGACAGTTGCACGAGTTATACGAAGCATAGTTCAATCGTCCAAAACGACGTCGTCCAGACGATCCAACTATTTTAGTGTTACACGAAGAAATACAATCGTCGAAACGACGTCGTCAGACGATCGTCGTCTTACGCGATTAGAGCCCTGATTTATGTGCCAGAGTCATGGAAACCTGGACATTTCTTGGACTTTTGTCGTTTTTCGCTCTGTTTCGTGTAATTGACAGTAAGAAATACAGAAACAAACGCACTTGGTACCTGAGAAAGGACCTATAATGTCGTATACAAGTCCCTCTCAAGCATTGGTGCTACTAGCGAGATAAATTTTTGAATACTCGTTGAATATTCAGCCCGTGGCAACCATCTTGGTCTCTTTCTGATGCACTTCTAAAATAAGGCCCGCTGTCTATACTTCCAAAGGGAATCCCACGACGACGGGTCATAAAATTCCCAAAAATAATGCCCAAGTTTGAAGTCAAACTAGGTATGCACTTTTTCGAAATGTTGGACGTTTTTTAAAAACCCCTAATTGTAAAATTCAAACCAACACCGACATTAGTCGATCCACAATGCATCGGAGACACGTCGCCCTGATATCGTAAGAGATTTCCTTCATTTAATTACTCCCCCGTTGACAAAGGACAAATTACCTGAAACCTCGCATATAAAATTCTACCTTTATTCGCAATACACCCACTTGGTGGAGGGATAAAATGTCAAAGACCAAGTCCACCTAGGTGGATAAAAACCAGCCCCGCACCACTTAAACTTTACGATTAATTTCCCATAGGAATAGCGTCCATATTCCGCCCTGCAAAAGGAGTCTCCTTCGTCTTGCACTTAATCCTTTTGGCTTTTTACCTTGAGAAAGTGCGATTACCTTCGAATCAATACGGCTTTTAATTAAATATAGAACAAATGTCGCAAAAAAAAAAATATAGAAGAAGACAAGAGAAATACGCAACAGGGAAAAAAATCAATCAATACCCAATTACTTTACAGTAAAGTAGGATTAAATTAAATGGCTGAACGAGACAGAGAACAAAGCTCCGGGAAGTAATACGAGAGATTGAAGGGAATCGCTTCTTGCAGATGTAAATTTTATTTCCAATTTCGGATATTTTGCATGACTTGAATGCGAAACATAACCTCACACTTGAAATCCTCCCACCCTGCTACAATTTACTGCAGCAGTCCGATTACGTTGTATGTTTGTGTTTTGTGTTGACAGAGCGATTGGCAGGTCCAGATTCAGACAGACAGCACAACATTCAATGACCCCTGTCACCAGCGCGTGTATGCGCGTACAGGACGAGTCAATCAAACGTAAACATATTGAATTGTTTGAGGTTAAGGCTGAGTGGGTGGTGAGTTGGAAAAAAAACATCTTCTTGTTTGGTTTTGTCGGGGGATTAGGATATCGAATGTTTTTTTTGGAGTGGAAAGTTGTTGGGGCTTTCAATTCAAACGGAAATGAGAGAAGAAGAAGACATTTTTATTAAAGGACTTTATAGTAAAAGGAAGAATAGATAAAAATGCGGATGCAAAACATTCACTTGCAGTACCAACAGAGCTTTGTGCATGCTCTGAACTGAGCGTGTTTAAAGCGATCTGGATTTAGTTGTGAAACACATTTGCACACTAGCTGTCAGCTGTCAGATGTCGTATTTATGATAAGGATACTGGAAAGTATGTGTTGCATTTCATTAGTCCGTTCTTTAAAACCTTCTTTCTTTTTTTATACCGACATTTAAATTCCTGTTCTGTTCACGATCAGCAATCATGTGGTAAACTGTCAAAATATACCTACTGTTAGTTTATTCTAAACTGACTAGAAATCGCTCTGATCATGCACTAAACGGACAACAACGAACATAATTCGAAGTTGAAAACGAGCAAAAAACTTTGTATCTGACAGTCTGAAGTAAAACAGAAAAACTTCTTATGTCAGTGGGCAAATTCAAAAGCTTAGTTTTCTTTAATCGACTAGATTGCTCTGGACTAGATTGGTCGGGAATGTCACTTTTCCTACGTCAGCCACATTATGCAAACTGTCAACTTAGTCTCAGTCACGAATTTCTTGACTAGATTCGTCGGCTACCCCTCCATAAATGTCAACTGAAAGTGAAACGGCTGCTAATGTGTTACTAAACTAGATACTTGAACGTCCCCTATTTCTTGTATTGCATGAGTCTGTCCGATGAAGTTCTTCTTTTCACATTCATCATTTATTATTCATGTTGTAAACTGTCAAAATATACCTTCTGTCAATTTATTCTTAACTGACGTAGAGTTCGCTCTGATCATGCTCTGAACGGAAAACATAATGAACATAATTCCGAGCTGAAAACGAGCCGCAAACTTTATTTTTGACAGTTCTGACAGTCTGCAGTACAACAGAAAATCTCCAAATGTCAGTGTAAACTTCTCTACCTATAAACTGCCATGGGAGAGCACACACATGTCTCCTTCTGTCGGTTTTAGCTTTCAGCATTCGCCATACAATGGTTGGTGGATTCTGGTTGAGTGATTAGTACTCATTTGAATGGAATTCCATGTCCATCCATCGAATTATTAACGACCAATTTCCTCATTACCACCAGAAACTTAACTCTGTCTGTATGGAATTCAATAAGCCAAGAGCGAACAGCGCCCAATACCTATAGAATTAATCACTACGCAGTACGCAGATCGTGGGCATAGTCTCCCTGTGCTGTAATTCACCGAAAATACAAACAATATGCATCGAATTACATTCCCATTTGCAGGCATTGTTTCGCCAACACAAAACGCTGCCATTTTGGAAAAACAACCTCAAATAAATCAAAGACCGTTAAAATGCTCGCAAAATAATGCACGAACGCACCTGGCGGCACACAAATACCTATAGGTATATACTGCTACTCCCCATAAAAATATGCAAAGGACCACCATTGAACACAGGACATCAATCAAACTCATTATCACTGAGCTCGCGGCGTTGCATTTATGCATTTCACTATATACCACAGGTAGTAAGAGCGCCGGGGACATTTGCGGAGTTGGTTAATTTAATTGCACCATGTTCGGAAATTAATGCAACATTTGTGGAGACTTTGACAGACGTCAGTGAGTTTTCAAGTTTTTATTTTAATTTCTCTAAAAAACAAGTTTTTAAACGAATTTTGTTGGGTGGAAAAACCTATCTCGGCGCCTAATTGTCAATTTACTGCCATCTACACCTGGCCGGGTGTACTAATTGCATAGTGGCAGTTACCGTACTGTATATAACCATAAAGTATAACAACATTCGTGGCAGGACAGCCGGTAGCAAGAATCACATTTTACGAGGACATCGCATGCATATTTTTTTTGTTTTGTTTTGTGCGGTGAGATGGGGGAGGGACAGGAGCGAGACAGGACACTATACTGCTGTTGCTGTTGCTGGTTGCTGTATGCCTGTCATTGATAGATTACTGGAGATAGTATGTTGTGTTGTCCTTTCGCGCTTTTCCACATAGTCGATGTCGTCGTCCTGGGTACTGAGTTTGTTTTTTTTGTTGTTTATGAGAGTATATTGATGTAGGTGGTGGCATAGTCCATGCGGGACTACCTTTAATCAGAGCTAAAGTATTTATCGTATGCTCCTACGGTGTGCTGGGGATAAAAGGTGGCGTCACTAGATTGATTACCAGGCTCTCTCTCGTCAGACCAGAGCATCCGAGGGGTGTCTATGGTCTGCAACCATCAGGTATGGGGTATTATTTTTGGGCCTATTCGACGGGTAACTCCACACGTCGGAGATGCACTTAACTCGGACGGGATGTGCTGCCAGGAAGAAGCTTTAAATTTTGCGTTTAGTCAGGTGGGGACAATAGGTTTGGGTTGGCAATATGTGTGTGTGTTTAGTTTGACAGAGGAAGCGGGTGTAGTCAATATTTTTGTTTGCATTACATTGTAGAGGCAGTCGGTATAGTAGCGTGGACTTTTAATGACGGGAAGGTGTTTTGTGTGGGTAAATATTTGTACAATGGCAAGATGGGAGGGTGAAATATTTAAGTGCATGGACCTTTTGGACATGTATAGTGAAGCTAGTTCGGAAAAGGAGGTTTAATAAGGTTTAGTCAGTGGGTAGAGCGAGCACACAAATTCGCAGACCTTGCAGTGTGAAGGAGTTTTGGGCGCTTTAAAGGGTTTTCAGATAAAACATTTTTTAGGCTTTCTTTTGGGACGATGAAGTCGGTAAGGACTTGCGAATATGTCGAATTGACAAGTTTAAAAGAGATAGGCACCCCAGACATTTTTTACAGATCGTTCGTACGTTTTCTGCCATCGAGGTGAGTTGCGGGCCACCTGGCTTGCTCAATCGGATCCTCCAAAGCTATCGATCTTTCGCCGCCGACTCTTTAAAATCCAGGGTAGGTAGATAAGAGGCGCTGAACTTGATTGCAAGTTAGAGAATGCCTGCCTTATGGCATGGATTCAAAAAAAAAAAACGTCTTTAGGAATCCCAGGTAGGGACGTGCGTTTAAGGTGACAAAGACCCAGACTTTCGACATTATCTGAGGTGTTAAGAGCCCGCAAGCGATAGCCATTTGCAGTCATTTAAGTCATGTTGCATGCACCTTAGTCATAGACATCCCATGTCGTCCCACGATGTCTCCTATTTCCCTGAAGCTGTTTAGCAATTCAAGTTAACTCAAAGGACGCGCGATTCATCATACAAACTGCACTTTTATGACAGCTCATTCGCCGTTGAATCATGCAAAGAATCACAAATGAATCACAAGTAGGACTTCTACATGATTCAAGTGTCCTTCACATGATGCAACAATGTTTTAAAGGACCACCATCCAGTCTCCACGGTTTTCCCCTCCGCGCACACTCGATTTCCCCATTGCCAAGCGACGTCACTTTGATAAGGGGATTTTCCATTACGAACAACCCCTCATTTCTGCACAAAAGTGTTATTCCAGGCGCCAACTTCGCCTTCTGTCAGAAACAAAATGAAACACCAGTTGCGCAACCACACGCGGAGGGAAGGTCAACTTATATCGAGTGGTTATCCCCAATTCATTGTTAAATGGGGGGTACATTAAACAAGTTCACCCCTTTTCTTCTTCTTGTTGGGTATTTAGCATAAATATTTACGACTGTTTTCCGTTGGTCAATTAATACTGCACCCATATAGTCGGGGGTAGCTCCCAATAACATAATTAACACATGAATTCGCGCGTTAATTACTTCTCAGAGTTATAGACTTTCATGTTAATGGCCTCGCAAGTAACGCAGTCCCTTCCGACATTTACATGTAACAGGAGAGGAAATCATTTGGAGCGGCATCACATGCCTGCCTAACAAACTACAGCCAACATGACAGCGTCTTCGTCGTCGTCGAAACGCAACAACTCCCAAGGGGTTGTTAAACTGATTTATGTCGGCTACAAATGCAATTGCTTATATACTCGTAGGCGGTTGCCATGAAGTACTGCCACGAAACGCTGAGCGCTGGTTGCATGATTTTATGATGATGGAATGCGTATTTGAATGAAGGGGGGGTTAGTTTATTTAATTCATTTTTCTGTCGCTTAGATGGAAATGGTGTGGCACTGATGGAGGAAGTGTGAGGGGTTGGTTCAAGGCCCAGGGCATATTTATTTTTAATTTTTTTCGGCAAAATAACAATAATCAATTTATCCTTGTTGTATAGGGATTTACTGCTTCGATTAGAGCTCAGACGAAAGACTAAAACATATTTTTCGACGCGTGTTTTGACTTCTTTGAGGACGCGTTTTTGATCAGTTTTTTTACTCCTTTTTGATCCGATTTTGGAAGGCTTTTGACGCGTTTTTTTCTGATATTCTACACGTTGTTATATGTTTTTTTCACGCATTTTGGACACGATTTTTTTTTGAATACTTTCTGTACGCTTTTTGGATATGATTTTAACGCATTTTTGATCCGTTTTTTAAAGCGTTTTTTGACGTGTTTTGACTTGATTTTCTACCGGTTTTTATATGCGCTTTTTGACGCATTTTGGGCACGATTTTGATCAGTTTTTGGATGGATTTTAACGCGGTTTTCGAATCATTTTTTTGACTACTCCTTATACGCCTTTTGGATGGGTCTTTGAATCATTTTTGATTCGTTTCTACACGAATTTTTTGACGTGTTTTGACTTGATATTCTACCCTATTTTAGATGCGTTTTATTTTGGACGCATTTCTGGTCGCTCTTTGAATGGATTTTGATGGGTTTTTCGACTCACTTTCTGCCTTGTATTCAGCTTTTTTCAAAGCGTTTTTGACGCGTTTTTGGTACGTCTTTCGACACTTTTTCTGCCCGTTTTTGTATGGGTTTTCTTAATTCATTTTTGATCCGTTCCTGGATGATTTTTTTTGCATTTTTTTTAGTTTTTTTCGACCCGTTTTTGAGACGTTCTCGGATTCGGTTTTTACATTCGTTTTTTGACGCATTTTGAACTCGTTTTTAATCCCTTTCTCGATGAGTTTTTAGCGTATTTTTTGACGTATTTGTGACTTATTTTTCGACGCGTTTTTGAGGCGTTTTCGGACTCGATTTTCTACTTACATATATGTTTTTTTTTTGACGGATTTTGAACGCATTTCTGATCCATTTCTGGATGGGTTTCAAGCGTTTTTGATGCATTTTGGACGCGTTTTTGATCCGTTTGAAAGGGGTTTGACGCATTTTTTTTTGTGAGTTTTGATCCGGTTTTCGACAAGTTTTTTTGCCACGTTTTGTCTCTATTTCATACCCTTTTTAGATGAGTTTTTGGACTTGGTATTTGCCGAATTTTTTAAAGGTTTTAACGCATTTTTCGACTCAATTTCTGACTTCAATTTATTTCGCTTCTTTGACTCATTTTTGACACATTTTGGACGAGTTATATACTCGTTTCAGGTCAGGTTTTTCATGATTTTATCTATTGCGGCACAAATATTGCTGCAAAAGTTGCGCCAATTATATATTATAGCGCAATATTGTCTTGCAGAGTCTATAACAGGACGTCGTGCCTCTCCCTTTGTAGTAAAACTGTTTTAAATTGGCCTATGATATCGCCCCCCCCCCGACAGCCACTGTTTAGACCTGGCGCCTGTCCCATAACTTCCAACAAAACCTCCATCAAATAATATTTTGTAATAACCTCCCTTTCAAAGTTCTCTAAATTGCCAACGATTTCTCTCCCATTTACACAAATATCCTGTCTGTGTCAAAACATCAACCATCCACATCAATAAAACTTTGACAAATAAAAAGCAAGGCAACAACAAACAGAAAAAGAAATAAAAACGACTCCCCAAACACCGCCCTCCCCATTTATCTAATCTTCAAGTGCAAACGAACGACTGTGTCTAGTCTCATTCCCCGTCGATTTTTACGGTCTCTTAAATAAAAGAAAAAAGGAAATTCGTCAATATCACTTCCTTAGAACTCAAAACAAACTTCAGATACACCAGAGACACATAGGGAAGAAGAATGTCCCCCCCAATGGAATAAAAGACCGAAATTGGCGCCCAACGCAAAACGACAAAATACATTCTCAATCATTCATCCGATGTGGAAAGTTCCTTCTTCGTTGTCTCTTCCTTTAGGCAAATTTAATTTCGATTTCTTCTGTTTGCCGCATTTTTTTTTCTTTTGCGGACAAAAATTGAACGGGACTAGATATACGCATTTGGTCTGACTGCTATTTGCGCGCCTGTCTTTATTTGGTTTTATTCTTTGCCATAGTATCGAATGCAAATACGAGGGCAAATTCCATTTTAATGACACACCCGCATGGAACATCTCACTTGCACAAGGATAATTGATAAATTTGTCGCGAATATTGATTTTTCATTAGCGACACAGTGTCGTGTCGTCTATTTGTGAACGCTGTCATCTGGCGCAAGGACTATAATAGTGTCATTGGCGTGGCAAGTTTATTCTGTCAAGTTTATCCCTAGATAGCCATATGACGCTCGTAGTAACGCAGTAAGAAACCTTTTACTCGCTTTTCACATTGATGACAACGATACGCAGGTGTACACTTAGCCAAGTCGTTGTCACATGCAATGACAGCCGGCAGGAGAGTAAACTTTGTAGACTACAAAATTACATATATTCCCTAGCGGGTGCTTCAAGCACTGGATATTATGTGATAGGGGTTTAGGATAGTGCACTGTGGATATTTGTCTAGGTTATGATTACGTCGACTGATATCGGATGTGCGCGGGGGGAGGATAATTGTGTGAAATTGGTCAGTTGCCAATGGGGTTTTTAATGGTCTGTGTATATAGTACAGGCTGCACTTTTTTTAGCCTTGCCCTAGGTAGGGAATGTTCAGCTATTATCATTAAATATTTAGCGAGTAATTATGCTGTCGGTTGCAACGGAGCTACCCTAGGAGCAAGTGGGCATTGAACCTGAATTTGTGAAAGGGTGGTTCGTTTTTTGTTTCAAAGAGCTTAGAATTTAAGTTGTAAGGTCTTAAAATTAAGTTTAAGGGGAACTTGGACAATATTTAGCCTTCTTTTAAATGGACGTCCTTTATGCACAGCTACGACCTCCCTTAAAATATATATCCTCTCCCTAAGATCGGTAGAGTGGCACCTGTTCAGTTTTTCGTTCAAGCAGACGCTCTTCTGACCTCTTTTGGTCTCAGACCTCACAAAATGCTCACGAACTTCTGTGAAGCGACGCTTTATAGAGTACCGCTCCCTGTTATTTTTTATTTTTTTTTGATTCTGTTTTCTGACGTGTATTAAGCTCAGTTTATGATCAGATTTTAATCACATCTTCAGCAAAGGAAGTGATTGCCCAAAATGTCCCTAAATGTCATTTTGAGACATGCCAGTCTTCGGTATTAATCGCAGACCTTCTCCATGTCTTTTTTATATTTCTTATGGCTTCTTAAAGTTCGTTCCTTATTTCAAATTCATCCTCCATCCTCCCATCCTGCATGAAACATCGTCCACCATAACTTTGTACACAACTTGCTCACCCAAAACCTCCACCAACCAATATACAAAATGACAACAGCCAAGCGATAAATCCTTCAACAGAAAGGAATAAAAGTTTATATCGGTCATTCACCAGATAGGGGACAATGCACGCTTCTCCCCGATGCATGCGACGAAACGACAACGACACTCACAACCTTCATATCGTAGGTCCTTTCGTTCTTGGTTGCCAAACCGTCCACCCCTTTTCCTTATTGACGTCTCTAAAAAATAATGGATGCATAAAAATTTCAAATAAGATACAGTGACAGTTCTGAAAGGGACATCTTCATCGCTGTCATAAGGATGACTACACGCGATTTATAGATGGTTAACCAATAAACGGATAAGAAGCTCATAGCTGTCCTGTGGAAAAATGATTATTATAATTACAGGCATTTTTGGCAGTATTTTGTTTGGCCGACAAAACAACATCTGGCTGGCCGAATGTGCGCCAAAAATAAAAGCAGTCTGGCCCACCCCTAAACAATCGGTTTCTAATTTTCCACACCATTAAATCGTATTAGTCCTTCGAGCAGACAAATCTCCATCGTGTCGTTCTGGCATAGTGCCTGTAATCTATTAAATAGAGTTTAGCCTTTTTTTCTCGTCGTCTCGGCTTTTCGGGGTATCTACTACACACTCAACCAGTCATCGTATCCTTCTTGCTATGCGCTCCGATTTCAACTGATGAGAATGCCAACTTCGATAGATGTTGAGGAGTAATCCTCTGCTGGATGTGTGTGTAGGTCGGTGCTGTGATCGGAAAATAATTTATGACTTGAACTCGTTCGCTTTTGGGGTAGCCAATTTCTGTCCTTGGCAATTGGGGGGGGGGGGGGGGGCGATTTGGGTTATCGACGCTACTAATCCGGAATCTGGAAATCATCGTCGAGAATCAGTGGTGGGGAAGAGGCCAAATTAAATATTGACACAAACAGTGGCAGGGATTTACTACTTATCTCTGAGGATGTGTGTGTTCGATTGTTTTGTTGTTGGTTGTTGATAATGTGGACAAATATTACTTCCGACAGGGATTGGATAACTCTGAAGTTTGCCAACTGGATGGCGGCAAAGGATTTTGTGGGGCAAATCGAAATGTGAACAACATTTTTATTGGGGTTAGAGTTGGGAAATCCACCGAAAGTAGGGATAACGAATGTACAGGGATAAATGGTGTATATGTGGGGGGTATTTGAAGAAGGACTAATCGCGCGCAAAACGATGGCCATCGGTTTGGATTACCAGTGTTGAGATGAGAACTAGTAGATAGGAGTGAGGAATGGTTAGGTTGGTTAGGTAGTGAATTTTGACGCTTATTCCTTGATTGTGTTAAAATGTAGGAATTAATTGAAAATTGTAAAATATTTATTATGAAATTTGTATTAACATTTTAAGAAAATAAATAAAAAAAAAAATAATCGGAGATCGGACTGTTTGACATAATTTGACGCAGTGGTTGCTAATTAAAAAAGTTTGATAAGACGGTCGAAAATTATTTAGTGACGAGTTTCCCTGTTTATACAGCAATAGAAATTTCCTTCAATTTTGTTGCTAACTATGCCCGCTAGTTCGTACGCCCAAAGTACTAAAACCTACTCATTTTGAATGCACCTACTTTTGTTCCAAATTCCTATACCCAAGGGTACTAAAAAAGTTTGCTTAAACTTGAATTTCGACGCCAACACCCTGCAAAAAAAATGCCCATGAAGGCCCAAAATGACATCTGCCAACTTTGAATTAGTGTATCTTCTGAAATATTTGGCCGATTGCGATGAAATAGAAACCAAAGCATGTTCCATACCAAGTCGCAAGTCACTTAAAAAATACATACGAATTGGGTGATCTATTTCGACGTGATTCGAGGTCAAATCCACATACGGAAGACAAACAATTTAATTTATATGCGCTTACTTACTTAAGGCGGCTCTGCAGTCCGGGGTGGACCTGGGCCTCAACCAACAAGCGTCTCCAGCCAGCGCGATCTTTAGCTATAGCTGTCTCCAGCTTCGCAAGCTAAGTTGGTTAAGGTCCCCTTCCACTTGTGAGTCACGGTCTTTCTGTACGGCGCCTTCCCTAGGGTGTGGATTCGAAGATCTTCTGGGCCGGAGCATTCGTGTCCATTCGCTCTACATGACGCAGTCACCTCAGTCGTTGGAACTTCACTCTTCTGACTAGGTCGATGTTGCTGTACAGCTCGTCGTTGAATCTCCTTCTCCATTCACCTTCAATGCACACGGGACCAAAAATCACTCAAAGAATTTTTCTCTCGAAACAATCGAGAGTTACCTCGTCCGCTTTTGATGAGTCCAAGCCTCTGCGCCATAGAGCAGGACTGCGACGGTTAGGGTCTTATAAAGGTTGTTAGTTGTTCGAGAAAGGGCTTTGCTACTCAATTGCCTTCCTAGCCCAAAAAAACAGCGATTGGCAAGAGTTATTCTACGTTTAACCGGAGCCTATAGACAAAGTCCTTAACCACCTCAAAGTTATATCTATCTATTGTGACGTTGGGTGTCCTTTTTAGTCTTGCCCTCACTAACCACCCAACCCATCTTCGCCGCCTCGGTCTTAATGCTCATAAACGCACCATTTACATCACGCTGCGTTCTGCCAATTATGTCAATGTCATCGGCGTATGCGAGTAATTGGAGGGACTTTGTTGGCGTTTGAGTTTTGCACTATTCATTCAAGAACGATGTTGAAGAAGTCACATGACAGCGCATCGCCTTGTCTAAATTGTTTTCTGACATTAAAGGTCTCGGTGAGTTCTTTACCAACCTTGATGGAGAAGCCAGCGTTCTCCATCGTCATCCTGCACAAATGGACGAGTTTGACAGGGATGCCAAAACTAGACATTGCTCTGTATAGCTCGTCCCTATAAATGCTGTCGTAGGCGGCCTTAAAATCGATGAAAAGGTGGTGGGTATCTGTTTGAAGTTCCTGGGTTTTCTGCAAGATCTGCTGCAGTGTGAATATTTGGTCTATGGTTGACTTTCCTGGCCTGGACCAATCAGGTTGTTTACGAAAGGCTTTAGGCGTTCATACAAAGATGTTGTATTCAATGCTAAGAAGACTGATACCTCTGTAATTGGCGCAGTTCAGAGGGTCTCCTTTCTTGAGGATCGGGCAAACAATGCTGAGGTTCCATTCATTGGGCATACTTTCCTCCGATCATATTTTATAGATTAGTTGGTGCATGCTCCGCTTTAAACAGCTCGGCGGCTCCAGTGGCTTTGTTGGACTTGAATTTAGAAATATTTATCTTCACTTCGTACAGGTCGGGTGGACGGATTGTCGATCCTCATTGTCCAGAATGGTTCATTCTGCCCGACAGCGGGAATTAAGTATGCAGAAGTAGTTCTTCCATATCCCCAGCATCGACTGCGATTCTACTACGATGTTCCCTTGTTCGTCCTTTGATATAAATTTCATCATTCTGACAAATTACCTGCTAATGCCACCACACTGAGCAAACCACGTCGAATTTTTTATCACTTTCCGGTGACAAATTAGCCGAGTCAGTGGTTGTGCCATGAACACCCATCACATGCCTAACGCTAAAGATATGACAAACAAATTACCCCCACAACATCCTTTACACCCATTCCCCGACACAACTTCCACATCCTATTTTTCGGTGACTTCCACTTGCTTGTTCCTCACCTACGCGTGGTTGGGCTAATGCCAACATTTCATGCCCATAGAGATAGGCTGGCATCGGAATGGGTGATGGTAAAAAACAAAGAGGGGTCCCACTCCCACACATGGCAAAGGTATACACTTTCGTGCGGCAGTATCAGCATGGATACTGACACTTTTTGGTGGAAAATAATTCGAAAATGACGGTAATTTTTCAACCGCCACAAGTGAGTGTGTGGGTGTATTTAATGGGGAAGAAGTTTGACACGGTCGACAGTTGGTATGATTTGTTTTTGAGTTTTTATGATGCCCCAAATGGGAGTGCATCCTTGATAGTTATTTCTGAAATGTTCGCCAACTCCATCTACTGGCGGAAAATTGAAAACGCAGCACACCGCTGGCTGGCCGGAGGTAATCTCCGTAATAGCAGTCTTTGTTTAAACAGAAATCTTCCACCGGGGAAGTCCTTCCTGATGGTATGGAATTTGTTCTCTCTAAGGAGTTGAAGTAATAGATGAGATTACAAAGAAAACGTAAATCCTTAAAGGATCTATCCCACCACTACCCCAGAGCGAACGACTGCTGTGCAATTTAATTGGAGGTTTCCTGTGTAAACGGTGTAGTTTGTGTATTTTTTTTCTCCGCTCTATACCCAGAATGATGAGTGTGTGAATGTTTCGAAACATAATGCAACACAATGCACAGAATTTTCGCATAAAGGATACATAATTCGCCTTGTAATGGCTACCGGCTGAATGAATGCATGCATCTATACTCGGAACGGGATGGAAAAATCCCTTTTACCGGGTACAGAGGTATAGGTGGATGTGCAGCACAAAAGGATAAATATTATATGTGCCATGCCAGAAGTGTTGCTTTTGTTATACATATGTGTATGAATTTTGCTTTTTATGGGTATTTCATAAGAGCACATTTAATGGATATATGATAGTAGAGGGATGTGATGGTGTGGGGTGGGTGGGATGTTGTGTGCTCACACTGATGATGGCTGGCATATGGAAAAGCTCTTGAGATTGCAATCGCAAGGAAGAGGAAATTAACGCTTTGTTTATCGTTGCATATAGTGGAGGGCTCTTTATGGGGAGGTACTTGTGCTTGCAACTGATAGGATTTCAATTTGAAAGGATCTTCCTTTAGTGGGCAAAATCTGCACATTGTCTGAGAGCAGCTTGTGATGGATGGTACATATAGTATGTAGTTTGGGAAGCTTCAAGGATTGCGTATATAATCGTTAGTGGTAAATAGGAGAACTGCTTAAATATCGAGAGATCTCGAAAGCTTTATGGGATCTAAAATGTGAGTCCTTTTTAAGTACCACCCTCGCAGACAAGAAAACTCCAAGTTGCCTGAGTCCTGTCTTCAAATCGGACTTTATAGCTTCAGTTCAAGCTGTTTCTTGCTTTTGGCGAATCTTTAGAACCTGTCTTGGATTTAAAGAGCTATTCTTTTCCATCTGCATGGGTATCCTTATCTACAGTGCATCTTTCGTAAGGTTGCGCGGAGTAGTTCATCCCGTAAAATGTGCCCAGGGTATTCAAAATGATTTTCCTTCTATCCGAGTTAAGATCCTCGAACCGTTGATGACAATTTTCATGGAGGTTCTTGGTGATGCTTTTTCCCTGTTTCAAGAATAAGAGCCCAAGTAATTTCTGTAGGCAAAAGCTTCGATAGAGCTTCTATAGTATTTGTTTACCAAAGTAGAGCAATTTCAAAATAGTTGCTTGGACAAATAACTTCTGTAAGACCTTTGCGAAGAATATTCACAGGCCTTACAGAGGATTATGGAATAAAGTTTCGAGAAAAGATTTCTGAAGATGTGTAGGAAGTTATTTGTTTCGAAAAAGCTTGCGGTTCGAGGCGCTTTCGAGAAGCTTCCTTATATCTTCCAACCGGAGGCATTATAGAAGCAATGAACTGTCATGTAGTCAACTCCTTGCGATTGGAAGCTGTATAGAAGCATTTACTTCCTCTTAACTTACCTATGGAGTAAGTTTCGTTTAGATCTCTATTAGACCTCTAAAAATGTGTGAGAAAGTGACTTCCCAGTCTAAATTTTTGGCGGCTGCAAATCCGAAAGTAATTAAATAATAATGTTAAATAAGATAAAAAATATTAAAAGACTGATAAAAGGAACCTCAGAAAGATAGGAGACTCTCTAAACTGCGCATAGACGAGCCTGTCTGCCAAATCTCGAAGATCTCTGTGATCTGTCGCTGGTGATGGTGTTACTTGTTGACTGCAAATGCGTAGATGGCAAAGGACAAGTCCATCGTCCACCGCAGACTTACGTAAACAAGGTTCCTTTCAATAAACACCGAACCTTTAAAGCCAAAACAAAGCAAAACAACAACAAAAAACGTCCTCCCCCTCAAAGGAGATGTACCTATGGAAAAAGTGTCATCTCACTGAAGCGCGTCACACAAATCACTGACGCGAAATTCATGAAATAAATAAATCACAGTGGCAATGGCGACAATTTCCCAACCACGAAATGAAAAATTCAAAGTTTTTCAACCGCGTTATACACACGTTGGGCTCTCCATTAAAACAATCCTAACGCGACGTGCAACATATACAGCCGGGGGTTTGGGGGTGTTGTATATTTAAATTCCATTCGCACGGCAGATCTCGACTCCGGCTAAAAAGGTGGCAGCGCAATTCACCCCCCACAAGCAAATAAATTATGAAACGTTTTCCATTTTATTTAATATCGTGTTGACACTCCCTCACTTGTATAGAATTGAAACTGAAAAAGGACCTTCGTAAGGCGACGAATATTTTGGGAGTTGGGGGCTGCACAAAAAAAATATAAACGCCACAGACTTGAAAGAATTCGGAAATCCTATTAAATTCCTATGTAGGCTGTGCATCTGTATCTGTATGTGTGAGTACAAAGTTTCAGCATGTACCCCGACCCCGATGTGGGCTTATCAGTTGAATATGTATCCATCGGGCATCAAGAGACATCCCAGTATCTGTTTGTGTTTTGGTGGAGATTTTTATTCCGATAGCTGGATGGAGAAAGGATTTTCAGGATGTAATTGGATGGAATTTAATAAACCTAGTCCTTTTGTTTTTCTCTTCTTCTTTTTGTTTTTTTGTTGCCCGGGGACATTTGGCCCGGCTTAAGGGGTTGTTTCAATTTGACATCCTTTATCCATTTGATTAGATTTCATCCGATGGTATATCGTTCATCTTTGGCTCCTGATGGATAGGACTAAGCGAAATTGAATTGTCTTTCGAGAATTGGTTTAAAGTTGCAGTTTTCACAGGATCAGCTGTCAGTTATTTAAAACAATCACCAGGGGATGGCGTCGAATGCGGCAGTCATGTGTTACAAATCCTTGACAAATTCCCAGATACCCGGTTGTCTGATGATGCCTGCGTCTTCAAGAAATCGGATTCCAATTGTTCTATGCTAATAGCTACAACATGTGTATAATCTTGCATTCCCTTAACAACCATTGTAAGCTGTAGATACATTTCGGAAGACAACTACTCTCAAGATGGAATTCAAACACAATAGATATTTGCATCGACATTTGCCATTTCCCTAGTCTGTCGACGACGACGTTGTAGTCCTTGCCGTTGGTGTGGGGAATTCACATCATGTACACCCACCACACATCCACCCATCAGGAATTTAAATTTAGCCGATTAGGAAGAATATTTCTCGAGATCGTAATTAAAGTAATCCCTCGAATGAGCACACACACCTCAACATTCGACTCAAGTCGAATAAGGTAATTAAGGACCCGATTTGTGTTCGCTCAACTCAGTTAACAGTCAGTAACAAAAGGGCTGAGAGACTTCCAAGTGCCTCAGGTACTGAAATTTTCTCATTCACATAATATACGCTCACACAAAGTTTAAGACTAATTGGAGGATATGTAAAGCGAGTAATAGGAAAATAATTGAAAGGACATGGATTTAAATTTGTAACTCCTAAGCGTATCAGAGTTGAGTCGGAGAGGCGGGGGTGTAACAGCAACACACATGTGGTGAGGAGTATTGTTTTCGACTAGTTATTTGTGCCCTGGCATCAGGATATCCGATTTAAGAAAGTTATACTTGTCAGTAATGTGGTTGGTTTTATGTAGTAAGGGGGATGAGATGGAATGGGGTTCATTGGTAGACATCGAAGGATATTTTTTCATATTTTTTTGGTGTATGTTACGCATCATACTGCACACAATCTCTGTATAGAATTTCAATGAAATCGGTTTATTAGTTTTCACGTGATAGGGTAACGAACGCAGTCAAATACATAAAAAATAAATATTTTGGCGCGACAGGTCTATGGAACCCAAGGCCTAGCTTCTCACAACCATTCGTTTTTGTGTGGGTTTTAAATTTTTTGGGACGAATGGAAGGGATTTACAATTTTACGCCGAGTCCAAACGGCTAATTGAGAAGCTCATTCATGACAGTTTTACTCTCGGATGTTTGTCAGACGTTCGCGAGAGGTGGCGCAGTGGAAAAAAACCTTAAGATGTAATTTGGCCCTCTCGGGACTCGAACCTGGAACCCCTCGCTTAGTAGCCCAACACACTACCACTAAGCCACTGCGCCGAACGAACGCAGTCGCTATTGTGTTATCCCGGTGTACTACAACGTATAATGTTGCATAGAGTTAGGCGCACGTCAAATGAACAGTATACTTTTGTCCAATAGGTTGGCGCTCTGCTCTGTTCTAAACAAAGCCAGTTTAAATCAAAAACAGGAAGCCTGTCTTAATAATTAAGTGTCTCGGAGCCTCCAAGCCTACGGAAATTATCAACAGTAAAGTTGTCAATACCCAGTTCGACAGATGAGTTGAATTATTGGACATCTCATCCATGGAGCTTTCAAACGTAAACGCAGCTCAGCTCTTCCACAAAACCACGGCCCAGGTTATTTGAAAAAAAAATTGATTTATTGGACAACTCGTCCATGGACATCTTATACTCAAACCTATCCCGGCTCATGTTCTAAACACTTCAGTTATAGGCCAACTCGTCATTGGCT
The DNA here is from genome assembly GCA_936431705.1 of Cheilosia pagana. Lineage (NCBI taxonomy): Eukaryota > Metazoa > Arthropoda > Insecta > Diptera > Syrphidae > Cheilosia > Cheilosia pagana. The sequence continues at coordinate 4,281,336 of OW386169.1, forward strand.
TAGCTGAGGTCAGCTCAAAGCCAGTTAAAATCAAAATACTTAATTTTTTGGACAACTCATCCATGGAGCAGTTCACCCCGAAAATAATTCTTGATAAGATGAATGGTAAAGTTAGCCTGGCAGTCATCTGCATAATTTTCATGGCCGTTTTAGGGTTGGCAAACATTTTCCTTTTTGATTAATTATCGGGCTTGAAAAGCGCGGAATTTTATAACTAAAACAGGAGCCCAAAAGGAGTAAAAATCTAGGACAATAACCCACTAATACTTTTTATTGAATGAAAATAAATTTATCTTCCCACCCATGTTAAAAGGTGAAGTCTCGTGAAGCTTGATTCATAGTCAAAAGGCCAATAGTTCGTCTCATTTTTGTCCCTAATACTAGTATGCCGATGTGCGCGAACCACCTCTCTTTTCTTGTCGCTTTTTCGTTTCATGGAAGGTCGGAGCTACTGCCCTGCGACTCTGAGAAGTCTTTTTGCTTGACATGCCTACTTTTTGGAGGCGTTTTTGTCCAAAATTGTCTATTCAAAGCCCAGATGTGTGGAATTTAAAAATTGCTGTCAAAAGTGATTCTCCAAAGTACAGGCAGCGACAACTGCAATCTCACTTAAAGCTATGCTGACAACCTCCAATTTCTTTCATAATCCCTTGCATTTCTTCCCTCAACTAAACGCACTTGGCATAAAGTGCCATAATTCACTGCCAATCACCTACAAAAGTTCACAACTTGTCTACAGTGTACTCAATCACACACCTCCCCCTACTCTTTTGATTCAGTTTTCAATTTCCATATTCGAATGAAAAGGTATAAACTCGGTGGCGCGCGAAAATCAGGATATTTCTACAGACGTAGATACATCAGCTTATGTAAGCTTTCCTGTTGGCTGATATACTTTCGGTGAATAACCGTTTATTTTATTCAAATGAATGTAATACTCGAGGTCGGTGGATCATTCGTCTTCGACTGAAACTGAATTCGGAATGGAGTCGGTAAATTTCCTCCAGGTCGTCGTTCGGTCGGTCGGTTGGGTTGGTTGGAGAACTGTGTCGAATTCCTCAACAAAAATTTATTGCTTCATTTTGATGATATCCTTTTCGGCATTCAATGGGTAGGCTATGTGCTTTAAGTATGATGATCCCCTTAGTCTCAGAGACTGGGTGTAGGTATATGAAGAAGCAATTGAATTAAGTTCGGGATCGTTCCCGAAAAGCGGCTCCTTTCATCGTGTGCTGTTTCTTCATTGTCTGTCGTGTCGCCCCATCGCATAAGACTGCTAGAGGGAGCGTCTATTTTCGGAAAGTGTATAGCACTTGTTTATGGGTCATTTAACTAAGTTGCAGTTATAAGAAAACGATGTTATACCAGCCACCACCACCCTGTTTGGGTGTAATGAAATTCACATGAAACAAACAGGAACAATGGCTGGGAATGGGGCACCAGTGTCGACTGTCGAGTGTGCTGTAATGTGTGTTGCCAATTAGTTGGAGTGGTTTCAGTTTAGCGGAAAATAAACGTAACACTTTCGTCTGTCTCTCTTTCTCTCTCTTTGAAATGCAGGGAGGGTATAAAACATAAAACTTCCGCTTGAAAGCTATTGAACTTGGTTTGACAATTATTTTCACCGTTTCCTATCCGTCTTTCTGCGGGCGTTCTTTATTTTTATTTCGTTGCCTGAGCTGTCTTCGTGTTCTTCTGGTAGATGTATTTGTTTTTCAGTTCAACTGTTTGTTGGCATTTTTATTGCTCCAGTGTGTTATATGTGACATTTCCGGTGTATTAACTTCAGGTCGGGATGGATACACAATGTGACAGTGTTTTGCAGGTAAGTGGGTTTTATAATCAAAGATGGCGGGGGTTGAGTGGAAGGAGGTTATGGATATGGAAACAAATTCAATTTGTATAATGTTTACAGGGAAGTTGGCAGCGATTCCGATGGACAGAGATGGCTCTGTTTCTGAAAGTGTGATGGACACACATATTCCAATCGTTCGTTCAGCGTTTTCTCAGGCGCATGGCGTAGTTTTGTACTACCAGTTCGGCCACTAGTGCAATTTTCTCACAATCCGCCCACATAGGTCACAACACAAAAAGAAAGAAACTGCAATGTGGAAAAGGGAAGGAAGCGATTGTCGTTGTAGGTACTCAAATTCCCGTCGGCAATATTGTTAAATTTTGTCAAATCTTTACAGCAATGACAATAAATCGTTCGCATGTCTTAAAGCGTTGTGAGTCAAATTGAAGACCGAAAAACACTTCACTGATCTGTCAATTAGCTGTCTCAAACTCAGGTTAGTCTGCTGTCAATTGGTCCTCTCTTTGTGGCTACTGTGTTATATTTTATGACGAAAAATCCTTAAGGAAGCCGGCCACTAGCGACCCTACCTTATTTGGAATTGCCACAACTAATCGAGGCACGATTGCAATTTTGTCATACAACAAGTGGAAAGTGCTTAAAAAAGTAATAGATGACTTTCCAAGAGGAATACCTATAAAAAAATAAATTTTTCAATTGTTTAAACACTCATTTTAAGGAGCGTAACGATTTCTTAAAATGGTTATAGCCCTAAACCCAAACAAAACCCTGTTGTTCCTCTCTCAAAGAAATTATAATTAAAAGTCTATCCGCGTCCCGTCTACTCCCTATCATCAACTATGACGACTCACAACACAAGTGCAATCCAGTGAAGTTATAAACTTCCCTATGAATAAATTACCCAGCAGCGTAATTGCAAAACACAACTCTAACGAGTATAGCAAAATTTAAAACCTCCTAAACATGGCAATAAATCTAATTTTAATATGAATTTATAAATTACACATCCGGGAGTTGCGTTCTCTCAAATATGTTAGCAGCTCCCTCTCGCTCTCTAATAATAATAATATTCCCCAACGAACAACATCCGTCTGCAATATCCTTTCATCCCTGGGTCGTTTTGCTTTTTTTCTCCCATAAACCACGCTGAGCTAAAGTTTTTTAAACATTCAACTCCCAGCTGAACAATCTTTTGTTCCCTTAGTGCAGCAGCCAAAAATTGCAACATAGAGAGTACGAGTCCTGTTTGGGGACATGGACAAAAAATAAAACCAGAGGCTGTACATAAATATCGCCTAAATCAAAGCGAAAAGTTTGAGGGCATACTCTCCCAGCGTTGCTATGGGAAACTGGGACCAATTGTTACAATTTTCATTGGCTTTAGTTTTAAATTAATTGACTCCCAGTAGAGGCGAGCCGAGTGGAAGGACCTGTATCCTGTTCTGTGATTGATTTCCCAGCAATAGCGCAACTTTTTCTCACAACTTTATGTTGAGACAAAAAATCAAAACAAAAAAACAACACACACAAAACAAAACAACGTTCAAGTGAATGAGCGTGATTCAGCGGGACGTGCCCACTATGCGTGCTGGCCGGTCGTCTCGATTCGGTGCAGGATAACTGAACATGAAAACTTGTCCATTACGATGTAGGAAAGAAGAAAGCGAGGATAAATAAACTTTTCTTGACACTGAATGGTAGCTTCCTTCCCCCAAATGGTTCCTGTCTCTGGGTGGGTGGGTGTAGTGTCTTTGTCCCGTGTAGGTCTATACACACAGATGAACAATTTCCAGGAAGCTCTTCATCTGGAGCGATGGTATCCTTAATGATGATCTTATTAAAAAGTTCATAGAAGTTTAGCAATTTCTTAATTCGGTTAATTATTTTATATTTGCTTGGGTGGCGTAAGACTGAATGGGGGTGGGAATTCGTCCTTGTGTGTCGGTGTGTGTTTTTTAACATTAGTTTCTTTCATTTTTGCTAAAGTTTTCTTTTGGAACGGACGTAGATGTGTAATTATGTTAAGAGTACGGCGTGGGGAAGAAAGTTTAAGAACCGGTGTCCGTTTGATGGGTCTTTGCTCATCGTTCCTTTGATGTGAGAAAAGTTTTTCAGCTTTTTGGAAAAGATAGAAGTCCCACTTCAAAAGAGTATTTTCGAGTAGAAATATTTCTAAAAATACACAGGACGTTTTTAGAACAGGTTCAGAGCTTTTTTTGGAAAATAAAGAGCTTTTTGCACGAAATTCACTGATCAAAAACAAAGAAAAGATTTTCAGTTTTTTGGAAAAAATAGAAGCCTATAAAGCATTTTCGAGTAAAAATATTTTTAAAAATACCAAGTAGGTTTTTTTAATAGACTGAGAGCTTTTTTGAAAAATAAAGAGCTTTTTGCACGAAATTCTCTACTCAAAAACGTGACTTCGGTAATTAGTATAAATGGCAACCAAAAGTCGAATCGTTTTATTGATTAGCTAGGCCTAGATTTTACAGACGACTTGATGGTTGAAGATCTCAAGTTTGAGGTGGTTGTCCTTAAAACTGGACGAAAAGAATTGCAACTCTCTAACCTGACGCTGAGTCGTATTAAGACAGGGGCTAAGGGGTTAGTCGGCGGACAGTACTCAATGGAAAACACAAACTTCGACTTAATTTGCAAAAGGATGTGCGACTTATACACTCCAATTCAAATTGTACCATTTTCCCCCTAGCATTGCATGTCAACGTCGCGTCGGTCTACGAATCTACTATCCAAATGTCGCTGCATATTTGTCGGCGTTATGCCATTTTTTGCTAAAACTCGAACTGATATTTAAATGTAGCATCACCATTACGTAAAAACAATCATAATACACAAATGAATACCCAAAGGATCAAAGGAAACGGCGTTAAGTCCCCGAAAATCCCTACAATTCTATCAAAGTCAACAATCTAAATAATTATTCAAAGGATAAAGTTAAGCTGCTTTGCTTTATGATACTCGACAACAAATTGGCATGCCTCCCCCCCTTCTGTAGGTCGTTTAGGTTTATGTAGGTGTATGCCGTTTTTACCTGCGTAAACCATCGTCCTTATCTATTCGTCTACCCTGCCTCCCTCTCTGTACACCATTCCCAATCATCATCGTCGTCATTATTTTTGTGTTTGAGCCAATTAAATGAAATTTCATCGCAGCTACTTTACTTCCACTTCCTCCTGGGTCCTGACTCCGGGCTCCTGGGTGTTCGCATGGCAACTCCAGTAAAAGCTCTCTGGGTGGATGTGTGTACGACACAAATAAAAATGTTTCCCTTGACATTCTCGTCATATACGGTTTCCATGGGCAAAAAAAAGCTCTCCCCGCCGTCCTTCACCTGCATAGCAACCTTTGCGAGTGTGTTTTGTTCCATATCCTCCCGGTATATCATTTTCATCCGAGTCCTACGAGTGTGTTGTGTAATTTTCATTTAATTAGAAAGCATTCCGCCGGGGTAAGTTGCTGATAGTGCGAGCAGACAGCCCAGACACACACACACATACTCAGACACAGGGAAACGAAAAGGATGCTGCTTCCAAATCGCAGTATAATTACATTAACCCGATGTTATCAGTTGAATTAATTTTCTCGACACACCGTCACGAGTGCATCAAGCAAATATGTAAATGAAAATCCTTGTATCCATAGAGACGCATATCCTCCTCGCTGTGGAATCCGAAAAACGATGCAAAGCTCTATTGTTTGAAGTTTGAACAGGAGTTAGGACTCCTCGTGACGAGACCGACGAGAAAGTCAAGCCGGTTTTTGTCCATTTCTTAAATAGTCCTTGAAACTTTTCCCAGATGTTCTTCGTCCTTTGTTTCTATTGTAAATTTAATAAGAGTTTTTTTTTCGTTGTTTGCATTCATGGCTTTATTTAAGAACGCATGTTTTCGAAAGGGCTCTCTCGCCATTAAAAACAGGGATCAAGAAAGTTTTATGTAGAAAAATACCAAACCGAAAAGGACTTTCTTTTTTTAATTTAAATTAATGGCATGATTTAAAAACAAAACAAAAAAAAAACAACGAACAACGAAAACCAAGTTCGTTAAGATTGTCGAGTAGCTCAAACTTTTCTTGGGGCACACATTTTTGAATTATGAAAGGATTCGCGAGTATGAAATGGGTTTCCCATGAACGGAACGCGGAGTAGGGTTAGAAAATTAGGTTTTAATTTATTGTGTCACAGATTAAGTTGAAGGTTTAATTGAAAATGTATACACAATGGATCCGAGGGGATGGAGAATGAATTAAGGGGCGCAGTTTTAGAGGTGATGAACCATTAAAGATGGCATTTTTTTTAAAGTGGCTTTGTTTGGGTCGCTTCTTTATTGCTTTCGATGCTTTGCGATGGGAAGATTTAAACGCCGGAACTTGAATGCTGTTAAGACACACAGCACTTCAGAGCAGTGGTCCCAGGCTGTGAAGACAGTTTTTCCCTTGTTATATCAGCAAAGGAAATATTTTTCCCTTAAATTCGCAAAAAATTCCCTTATTTCCCCGAAGTTGCCTTTATTTTAATATGAAACAATTAAAAAAAATTGTCGTTTTGTAACAGTCTTTATTAACAAGCTATAACATAAAAAACATATTTTATTTTATTTTATATACAAAAAAAAAAATCATTAAGAAATAAAAATAAATTCATAAATTAAATCACAAAAATTGAGAAAATCCTAAAATAAGTTAAAAAATTTAAATGCCTTCATAAATTAAATATTTCTTTCATATTTAGTGTGAACATTTCATTATAAGTAAACTTAGAAATTTTATTGTAATAGAAATGCTTTTTAATTTTACTTTCAAGCAATTTAAGTTAAGAGGTTTTTTATTTGTTCCCTTTTTTTAAGCTTTCCTCTCATTTTTCCCTTTTTTATTCAAAAAGCGCCAAAATTTGGTGTACTTAACCCATCAGTTGGCAGTCTTCGGCTACCCACGACGCAGGAAAGAAACAGCACTGTCTCATATTTGTGTAGGTGGGGGAAAAGTTCAGTGTCCTTGGATGAGTTTTCTTAGATTATTAAAGCAACCTTGATTAAAGTGGTGTCAGTGTAGGTATCACCCGGAGGCACACTCAGGCCAAAGATGGCTTTTGTTTGATAATTTGTATTGAGAGATATCATTAAACGCTCTGCCAATTGACTCAGTGTCTACCACTTGCAAAGTTAATTGAAAGATACTTCCCTCCGAAAAAAGCACCGCCATTCGCATTTTACTAATCGCCAGTAATACAAACAATTCTGGCAAAAGCACACAACCTTGTGGGACCCCACTCTAGACAGCAAATTCCTCTACCAACCTCTCCGGCCACATTGAACTTCTCCCTCCTCCCAAAGGGATATATAGCCACTCGTAAATGTGCACCCTCTTTCAAATCTATCCACCTGAGTGATGATTACAATGGCATTTCACTTCCTTAGCACTTTTGTTGACAGGAAATCTGCGTTGAACTTGAAATATGAACATTTCAGTGCATCCTTGAACTTCGTTTACCGCTCGTCGTGTATCCACCGTCAAACCGGTGCACGGCAAAAAAAATAATAAATGTCCTCCAATCTGAACTCCATTCAGTCATCTAAACTCCAAAATGCATCTCATAAATCAAGACTAACAGAAAAATCAACGAATGCGCATTCCACTGGCATATATAGCAGTAAATCTTCCTTAAAGTGAAACAGACGACGACGACTGCCCAAAAAGGAGCAAATAAAAAAAAATACCTCCCATGGAAAATATGAAAAATATGATTTCTGCTCTTCATATTGCGGGAATTCATTTCGCTTCGAATTGAAATCCTTTTTCTTCAGAGGAGGAGGAGGAGGAGGGCAAAAAAAGATTAACTGCACTTGGCAATAAAATGCAAATGTTTCTCTCTCGCTCTAAACTACCATAGAGGTTCAGTAATCATTTTCAAGGAGCAACGAGCTTCTCATATTTCTTGAGCTGAAGGAAGAAAGACAAGTCGCCCAAAAGGACAAGGTTTCGTTGTGATTGTCATGGTAATCGCACATCACACACATCGCTCACGCGCATATATGAAAATGTAAATATTAATGGAGTGGAAATAAATCTTCTTATGTCGTTACCTCCGGCAAAGAACGATTTTATTTTTTTTTTTCTTCGGAAGGACAATTGTCTTTTGTTTGTTTATCCTCCCAACTGAACTGACGTAGTCTGGGGCACCTGTTATTAATTTCAATCATTTCTTGAGCATAGATCATCTTTGTCTAGACAGAAATAGGATGCAAGGAGCAAGGATGCCTTTCCATTTCAACTGTGCGGTCATACAGAAGTCAGTAGTCACTAGTCAATATAGAATTTAGTTGTCATGGGATATCATCAAATGAAACCACATCAAAAGGACGATATCAACTTGGGTGAGGGTGAGCTCGGTTTGGGATGGAAAAAGCTTTTACAGGATATGTTGACAGAGTGCAGCTGGTGTGTGTGTGTGCAGGAACAGATGGTACGTGTATAATATGAAAGATTATCCGTTTTGGAGAACGAGAGGAGATTTGATGGATGTGATGTTAAAAGGACAACAGCATATTTTGTAGTAAAAGGTTTTTTATGAGTGCTCCGCTCCGGTGTCTGTCTTTGTCTGCTGTGTGTTTGGTTAGCGAATATGAGCACCTAAGTCCATCATGCAGCTGTCAAGAGTGAGTGGATATGATTTAAGCTCGTTGTATGTCAAATAGGTAGGTGTTGCACGTGAGCAAAGGAAATGAAAGCGAAAAGTGTAATTTTGCTTAAGAAGAATGTGACGCACGTGCACAGAAATTAGTTTTGTTGCATATTTAGAGAGGACCAATTGACAGTAGACTATCCTGAGTTTGAGACAGCTAATTGACAGATCAGTGAAGTGTTTTTCGGGCTTCAATTTGACTCATAACGCTTTAAGACATGCAAATAATTTACTGTCATTGCTGTAAAGATTGACAGATTGTCGACATGGAACCTATTTAAAAGCAGCACAAAATTTGACAATATTGCTGACGCGAATTTGAACCCAACGGCAATCGCAATTCTGTCCGTCTTTCTTGAGGTCCACAGCGCAAACGGCTTAACAGATTTCTTTCAAACTTCGGATACGGAGTTTGTGGGCTTATAGTTCGGGCCGTTTTTTTTCTGCATGTTGGCATTGTTACTAACGGTACTTACCATATAACGGTTTTAAACAAGTTTGATTTTTTCGAAAACAGCTTTAACGATTTCAACCAAAATTGATATTTAGGCTTAAGTAGGTGAGGTTAACATAGCTGCATAGCCAGTTTTTTTTTTGCTAGAAAATCGAATAACGGTAATTTTGAAAATTGGACATATCTCAAAAACGGTCCAAACGATTTTAACAAAAATTCATTTTAAGGTAATATATTTGTCTATGGTATATGGTCATTCCTAACATGATAGCAAACTCAGTTTTTCTCTAAATTTTCTGTAATGGATTTTTGACAAAAGGCATATTTTGAAAATTTCCTTTGGTTAACCTACATAAAAACGGCTGCAACAATTTTGACCAAAATGCATACTTGGAGTAAAATTGATGTTTTCAACATTATTGCGTCCTTAATTTTCCATTCGAATCACCGGAAACGCTGATTTTGAAAACTGTTCATATCTCGAAAACGCCATTTTCAATTTGGATAAAACTTTAAAAGCCAAGTAGGTAATGCTAACATCTTGAACAATACCCTTTACTCAGTTTTTATCTAAAAAGTTGAGCAAAACTTTTTTCGAACTAAACATTACAATATTCTTTACTATTTTCTACGCATTATTTTCCAAAATTAGGTAGCTCTAAAGATTTTTACCATGCGCCTATTTTTTGCCTTGACTATGTATTCGGGTAGGTGAGTCGATGCGGAAAAAGCTCAGAAATTGAGACCGAGATGTCTTAAACTGGATCTTTTGATCCTTGAATTGTTGCATACATGAAAGCGTAGGGCTCTCAACAAAAATTTAGCCCTAGTAATACTGGATGATGTTCGAAAAAAGTACAGATACACCTACTTAAAGAAAGATCCACCTTAAAAATGTCTGTGGATGAAATGTCTCACAGGGCTTGCTACGTAGATCAGTTGTCCATGAAGGATTTTTGTTAAGGAAAGCTACATACGACTTAAAAATCATCCTAGTGCATTTAAGAGACGCTTTTTTTTGGTTGTAACTGCACAATGTTCACCAGATGATTCAAAAATCGGACAGAACTTAAATCTTCGTAAAGTTACGCACCCTATTTTTGTACTTAATTTTTAAGAAGACAAACTGGGCCCCGCAATATCAAACTTTAAAATTGTTGCTACATTTGAATGAAGATTTGTTACCGCATCACAACGAAACTACTCTCCCAATCCGTATGTATTTTCCACACTAAATTAAGGACTCAATGGAGCCATATTTGGTTCATGTTTCAGCGCAATCGGTCAACTCATTCAGGAGATACACGAATTGAAAGATTTTTAAAGAAGGGCAGGTTTCATTTTTGGTTATCAATCGAATCAAATCGGAGCTGGTGTTAACAGTTGAGGTGAAGTTGACATATACGGCATATTTCCTAATGGGAGACTGTTGCCCTTGGTCCCCAAGAACATAGGTATACCTACGAAAGTTCCATTTATTTTCCCACAACTATTTTCTGAACCTCCCAAGACACATGCACACACAAACCAATTAAGGCAACTTGTAGCTTCTGCCAACCACCGTGGACCACCGCACAACATAAATTACCTCGAAAAGCCAGAAATGATAAGCTGATACTACCAACTGCGAACCGCAATTAAAAATGCAAATTCATTCCACCAATGGCCAACACCGCAATAGAGATTTATTTTTATGCTCCGCGTTAGTCTTGCACACAGCAAAGGAAACCTCCGCAGGAAGTCGCCCATATTGTCCAAACTAATAACCCGGTAAATTACAACAATATTAACGGGTGCGCATTCGGTTATGCCATCCTGACGGGGCCCCACTTAATATGCAATCTAAACTTCAATTCAACAGACGGTCGGTATAGCTACCCCGCAACTTAACCGCCCCCAGTCAAATGCCCTTAAAATACAAAACGGCACTGAAATGAATTGCGGTAAATTGGCCCAGGCATCCGCCGCAACAGGATGTTTGCGCTCAACTGGAACTGGCCATAGAATGCACAAGTTCCTTTTGCGCGCGTCCCTCCAACCCCCCGAATGGAGTCGTAAATATCGAATTTGAAACACACGGCCGGATGGATGGCCGGATGACTTTTTTTTTGCCTCAGTTTGTTTGTAGTGCAATGTAAATTGGAATTCTGAGATTAGCCACAGGGAAGGGTGTCAGAAATCTATAATTTCCAATTATTTCGGTCCAATGAACCTGAAAATGAAAAAGAACACAAGTCGTTTGGGTATATGGGGCCACCCCCTCATGCATATGCAAGAGAGTCACCGACGGCACACCTTTCAAAGGCAAGTCGAAGAAATTATGATTTATCGTCTAGGATACGCGGCGCACATGCCACATGGCTACCGGTTCACCACAATCCTTCAAGGGGATAAGCCACCACTCTCGACGAAAACATATGTACGTGTTCGGTCCAAGTCGGCTCACAGCGACCGTCTTCCACATGAGTTAACTCATGCGCCGCGCCGGGGGGCTAGTGACATGGATACTACACGCCGACTGCCGACCAGGATAAAATGATTTTTAACAATTCAATTGGCATGTAGACTCCCATTGCTGGCGGTTGCTCCTTTGTAGTAACAGTTGCTGGGGAAATACCGCCTGGCGATGCGATGGTGGGAGTGATACTTTTATATTAGATTCCTGTTGGTGCGTGTTCTGTGGCTTAAGGCGGATTTCGAGACTGCGACTTGCTGCTACCTTTGATGTCTTTTGTTTGATGGTTTTTTGTTTCTTTCCCTGAAAATGCAATAATGGAGAAGAATTCCGGAATCACTGGGGACACAGAGTTCTTTTGATTTGAAGGAGGCGAAGTTTTACAATATCCGGGATCGGGGGATAGCAAACATTTTTGCTCTGACTTGTTCGGCAGCCATGATAAAGGACTTACGACAACGAGTGACGGCAGAGGGCGAGCGTGGATTCAACTAGTGATGGTGGGCGTAGCGGTGACCCCACTCCTTTCACATTCAGATGTGTACAGTGTGAACATAACTTAACCATGATTAAGTCCCACCACAGTCCACTTTCTTATGCAGGTAGGTAGGTACCTCTCTCAGTTATCATGCACGACCATTAAACAAAATTAAAACCTACCTAACTCAGTCTCTCATTCCATTTGTTTAACATAAATTTCCTCTTAACAGCTCACGTAGAGTCAGTCCTTCAGGAGAGTGCGAGAAAGGAAAAAACACAAAATCCCTCATCCAACAGACCAAAAGTCCATCTAACCCACCAACAGCGGTCCTTCGCCCCTGGCAGTTTACCTGTCCGTTCTATGTGTGTGTGTCAGTTTAAGTGATATTTTCGCAAGTAAAAAGGACTCGCAAGTCTTTCATTGCGGCTCGCGTTCCACTCAAACCCAGGCCCGGGGTTAAGGAATAAAATTGCACCTTATCACGCTTTGGCTTGTGCGCTAATTCATTTTTCTCCACACAGCTTACGGCTTACCAGCTCCAGTTCACAATTTAACTGTCACGCCAACTGGCAAAATGTCAGAAATTCTCTTCCTGCTGCGTGCCGGGTTTGGGGAGCAAAAAAAAAATAAAAAACACCAACACTCATCTCCCCAGCGGTAGGGGGTGGTGGTGGTGGTTATTATTACCATATCTTGACGGGTGATTATTTCATAATAACTTGCGTATTATCCTTTCTGCATAAATGTACTGCATATCCTTTGTTGTTGGGTTGGGTGTTCTTTTTTTGTGTTTGCGTTCTCGCTTCGAATGCTTTAAGGATCTTTGAGTCATAATCCGCCTCCGACTGCTGTGAAATTTCTGAATTTAACAATTTTTGTTGCCCTTCGTTTGGCAGCTTGTTTGTTTGTTGCCTGTTGGTCCTTGATATGCTGCTTTTACATGCGAACCGTAAAAAAGGGAATTTATTATTATCAGACTCAGTCGGTTGGAATGGAATATAACGGCAACAATAAGGAAGAAAGCACGCAGGATATATTTTTTTCCTTTCGTTATATGCCTTTTAAAAGGCTTTATGCAATTTTAATGGTTGATAACGGGGCTTGTTCCTGTACGGAACTGAAGGTATACCTTGGAGTTAATATTATTCGGGATGGAAAGCATCGATCTGCTAATGCGCATCGGGAGTAAGGAGGAGGTTAATCCATTAAGTGGGGCAAACGTTAAGGAGCTTTTTTTATCATTTGAAAAGCAGACAAGTGTCATGACAGTTGATGCTACTTGTAGCTTTAACATCCTACCCATTGAATTGAGGGAATTATTTTTGAGATCTTATAGAATACGGCGAAGCGCACACATTTGTTGGAAAATAAAGTGTTTTCACACATTAATTCCATGTGCGCTTTCACTAAATGAACACTTTTCCATTCGATTAATAAGTCATGACTGAGTTCTTCAGCCACCGTGGACAACCGTACAAGATTTAATCTAAGCGCACATTGATTTCGGCACAGCGCACATCGCGTCTTAATAAAATATCAAACGATACGATCTCTAAACTTGCGAAAAAAAGGAAGCGACCGACTTAACTGGTGCAAATAGTGAGACGTTGCTATATTTTTTCGTCCAGGTGTTAATTGTGCGTTAACTGCCCAAAATGTGTGCGGAATGGCATACAACTAGAAATTGAGTCATGGGCCGAGGTTCGCAAAGTGTACATTTGCATCCACAAACTAAGCGTTCCACTTTTTCATGTGCGAATACAAAAAAAATTAAATTAAACTGTGTGCGCTAAGGCTTTAGGTGTGTGCGTGCAATATAATTTCTACGAAATAGTGTGCGCAAAGCCATTCGTCAAACTTATGAGAACCTATGCCGAATATTTTCCATCAGTACAATGGAACCGTCCATCGGAAATAACTAATAAAAGAATGCCAAAAACTTTATATATCAGATGTGCGAATGCAAAAAGATCTCAACAACACTATGTGCGCAATGGTATAGACAACCAAATTTAAGTAAACACTGTTCGACGAATGGAAAAATGGAATTTTGATAACCGGATGCATTGTAACTTCAACAAAAAATGTGTGCGCAAAGATTATAAAATATCCTTTCGCGGGCTAGTTTAAAGTTCACGCGTCCCCTTTTATTTCAGTACAATAAAACCGGCATAAGTTAGTGAAAGTCCACAAAAAGAATGAAAAAAAATGAAGTTTCACATGTGCGGATGCTCTACAATTCCAACAAAACCATGTGCGCAAAGCCTTCCACTTGAGCATTTCATCTCGCCCACCACCGATTACAACTCGAATGAAAAGGCTGCGAGTAAATGACAAGAAAATATTGCAGAAACACCTTGACAAGCACGTTTGCTTTCCTCAATTTTCTCTTCTTTTTTTTAAGGATAACGAATCCATCCGGCGACAACGTCTGCAATTCAATTAAACATTAAAAGGAAAATCAACACTCACACACCATTATAGTCATAGTCTATGCACATCGTGTACCCAGATGAAGAGGAAACGTATAATGTACATCCAAACACACGCACGGTCTATGATTTGTGGTGGAAATATCCTTCCATTTGAATTACTTCCTCCCGACTGGAATCAAAGTTGAAGACATACACGAGAGAACAGGAGAGATGAAGGAACACAGGTTGGTAGGAACCGACATGTCTGCTGATTCAACGAATATTGCTGTGCTGTTGTCGTCGTCGTCGTCGTCGCCGCCGCCAGTCTCGCGTGCGCTCAAGACGACAATGAGGATACGTGATGCCACATAACGCATGCAGTTTGGGTGTACCTCCCTCGCACATACCCCTTGGGTGACATTAGCCTGAATTGCTGCTGTTGAATTTCATCGAGTTCATCTGCAGTGTATTAAGATGTTCCAATACCTCTGGCGGTACCTGAATGATTTTTCTTTTCAGCAGCGACTCAATGTCGCTCGCTATACATTTTATATGGATCCCGACTAATGGATGATTGGGCGGAGGATGTGCTCTGTGCATTCTTTCTGTGTGTGCGCGCGGTATTTGCGGTTGAATCGGAATCAATTTGTTTTGAATCTCAAAACCGATGTATGGAAGGATACCGCCGATTGAGAATTTTGTAAGGAATCGCAATCGCATTTATTCATGGCCGCAATTGATTTCCATTTAAAGGAGAATTTTTGGAAGCTCCTTGCTTGTGAGTTGTTTGCGAAGTGTATAGCGTCTTCGTGAAACTTTATTGTCGCTTACGACGTAGATTGAGCTCCAAGTAAGAGAGGGATACATACTAGATAACTGCAGGGAAGTTTATGCAGTCAAGTGACCCAGTTCGCTGATATAGGTTTTAATATGACCAACTTTTTGAACCTATTTACGGTCCTTCGAGCCGCATTTTGATTTAAATGGCACCGGAACCAGAACGTCTTAAGAGCTTTGCGTGTTAAATTCGTAGGCCACATCTATCTGAAGAGCTATTTCTTTGATCCTTCGAGCCGGATGATGAGTTTCACGTACAGCTGCCAGCCTTTCCCTTCATTTGGTGACAATAACACGACAGCAACCGATACAAAAGTTGGATATGCATTTTGTGAGTCTCGTTCAATTATAGGGTGGGAAGTCGACAATAAATGATAGAGATTAACTACTTTTCCATTTGTCACGCTGCTCGTGTACTGCTATTACGTTTATCGAAGCCCGCCCACACTAAGTGCTGTACGAACTTGTTTCGCATCAAAGTGACTGTCGAATTGATTTGCGATAACACGCAGAACCAACGATTTTTAACTACGAGTCAGAAAACTGTCCTGCAGACGTCCTGCATTCGCTTTTGATATTGGTACCCCACGTAAATCTCTATTGCGGAGGTCACTTCTGCTCGTTAGCGAATCCCAAAGGAACTGGCGACCTTCAAAACAAAATAAATCTCCGGCGCTGTCAGTTGTATCGACAAATTAATCAGAGGGTGTCGCCTCCTTGGGGAACAAATCCACTCAATGACATGAGCCCCGTTGAGTCGATTTCACGGCTCATTACTACGATAACCTCAGTCATGGGCTATCCACCGCAGATGCGTGCGCTAAGCGCTCTCAACGGGCGACTGGCCAGCGAAAGACCCATCAAGGAAACGACAAGAAGCGAACTGAAAAAGCTCATTCACACCTTCTACAGCCGGAACAGCATCCATGGGATAAATAATTTTATTCGCGAGTCCACAGGACCCTACGAAAGGTAAGGAATTTTACAATCGATAAGTGAATACATGTCTTTCTTGACCTAGATGCACTTGGTTCCTCGTCTTGGCGCTGACCGTCATGGGAATGGTCTACGTGAGTTTGATACTCTCCCAGCGATATTCCGATCGCAGGTTCCAAACGGTCGTGGATAGAACCGCTTTTCCAATCTACGAAGTCGTATTCCCCACCATCACCATTTGCAACCACAACCGGTTGAACTGGAAACGGATCGAAGCGGCCAAGGCCAAGTTCCTGCCCTTGGAAAAGGATCAGAAGAAACTGGATCTGTTTGGGGAATTTGCGGCCGCCTTCGATGGGCTGAGTTTTGGACAGTTCTCCGCGTTCGAAAATGTGTCGGACAAGCCTTTGCGGCTGTTGAACGAGGTGAATTTTACGGAGGTCTTTAAATTCATGACCTGGACATGTGCCGAGTTGTTGGGCGATTGCAAGTGGCGGCAGGAGGAGTTCAAGTGCTGTGACAAGTTCTACCAGCAGAAGAGCGAGCTGGGATTGTGCTATTCATTTAATGGTGTGCAGAACGATGAGACCAGGCGAAAGGATCAAATGGATCCATTTTATCCGTTGCACAATGCCAACTACGGACCACAGAGCGCGCTGGAGGTGAAGGTACACATTAGGCCGGAAGACCATGTGCCGAATAGCCCACTGGCGAAGGGAATCATTGTGAGTGAATGATGTGTGTCTAGGTTTGAAGATGGTGAGGGTTTTTTTCGTCGATAGGCGATGGTTCATGAAACACCGGTGTGGCAAAAGGATGGATTCTTCATTCCATGGAATACGGAAACGGCGATGGAAATGGAACCGGTTATATATTTCTATGACAACAACACGAGGGGTGTGCCGTCCAGTTTGAGGCAGTGCGTTTTTGATGTGAGTATAAAGGGGGGGGGGGGGGGGTAATTTTTACCAAGGACAAGGGCCCACAAAAAGACGTGGCATTCATACATACTCTGAATTTTTTAGCTTGAAAAAGCTCATCAAACTAATGTCAAACTACATCCTCAATAAAAACTCTTTTTTTTGACATAGCTAACCTTATTTTAAGAGCCAGGGATGTCCTTCTGTCATATTTAAAAATTGCGATTGAGATTAAATTTAAACAATCTTATGAAATCAACTTTCTCGGTGTGATCTGCGATAATGTTCACTACAAGATACTTTGATAATTTCGGTCCTTCGAGCCGGATTCTCTACTCAGTGAGATCTGTTTTGAAACCTCGATATAACCATAGTCGATTTTACAGTCACATTATGTCCTGTAGAAACTAAACTGTTCTAAAAAGTCTCAAAGCAGGACATCAGTGACAAAGGCGCATCCATTTGCATCTTTATGCTTGTTAGTCTTTGACTTATTTTGCCTGTCAAAAGCGTAGTGAAGGTCCCTCCCAATTATCATTATCATTAATTTCCTTTCGGAGCACGGTTTTCCGTCGCCCATTGCTCCGACAGTAGCTTTGGTGTGATCTACGATAATGTTTACTACAAGATACTTTGAGAATTTCGGTCCTTCGAGCCGGATTCTCTACTTAATGAGATCTGTTTTGAACCCTCGATGTAAAAACAGTCAGTTTTACAGTCACGTCATGTCATGTGGGAACTACACGCTTCTAGAAAGCCTCAAAGCAGGACAACAGTGACAAAAGCGCATCCATTTGCATCCTTATGCTTGTTAGTCTTTGACTTATTTTCCTTTTCAAAAGTGTAGTGAAGGTCCCTCCCAAAAAACCGCCAGGAATATTGTTTCTCCGTCAATTTCCTTTCGAAACACGGTTTTCCGTCGCCCAGTAGCTCCTCAATTGAATTTGAATTTGAATTTCCTCTCCAATTCAACGTCCTAAGCTCCTTGTCCATATACCTTCCTGTACCTCGTTGAAAATCAATCCCCAATTATTTCCGGATTTTGTCTCAATTGCCATCATCTTCTGTCTTTGTTTCATGCAAATGACCTCGTCCTTCTGCCACCTGCCCAGGATGAACGCAATAGCGCCGACTTCAAGTCCATACCGGGCTATGTGTACATGATCGAGAATTGTTATTCCCAGTGCCATCAAGAGCACCTGATGCGCTACTGTAATTGTACCTTGGACCTGTTCTTTCCACCAGGTAAGGCGCCGCCACTCTTGTCCACTCTTGTAGTAAATCATTGATTTGCAAATCCCCACCCACTATTTACAGGTGACTTTCCAACATGTCGGGCGTCCGACTTTCAATGCATCTACCAGCACCGTGGTAAGTTGTAAGCTGCTTACACAGATTTGCTCCCCACTCGTCCCGATTCCACTTGACGTTCGTTCTCCTTCTTGTTCCCTGGGCAAACAGATTACTTCCGCTATACCCAGCACAAGGGCGAGGAGCAGTACGTCTTCAATCCGCAAGAAGGAATGACATGCAAGTGCTTCCGCAACTGCTTCTCCCTGAATTACATCACCGAAGTGCGTCCCAGCTACCTGCCGACGAATATCCTTGGCAATTTGTCTTACGTGAATCTGGACGTACATTATCGTTTCGATTCGATTATGGTGTACAGGACGGGCTTGGTCTTTGGTTGGGTCGATCTGATGGGTGAGCGCGCGATTTTATATATATTGGAAAAGTTTCTCAGGGAATTTTCTTCTTCTTTACAGTGTCCTTTGGAGGAATTGCTGGCCTTTTCTTGGGATGCTCGCTAATTAGCGCGGTGGAAATTCTTTACTTTCTCATCGTTGACATTCCCAGATTCATCTATGAGCGTGTGAAAGAGCGAAGGACGACGTCGAAAGTGGTGAATCTCCATCAGCCGTGGGCGAGACTCCACCCAAAGGAACCGAATCTGGGGATATTTCATGTGGATAATGTTTTAGGGAGACATTTCAAATAAAGGACATAGGGAGTGGAACATGTGCGTGTTTTTATTCGTCCTTGTCAGCACAAACCCAAAGGACGTTTCTAAAATGTAGTCCTCCTCCCAGTCCGGGGCAAAGGTCTCGGGGGCAAGGTGTGTGTGTGTAAGTATGGAACTGCTCAAATTAACCTCGTATCCTCCCAGGGGACTGCCGTTTTTTGGTCAAAAGGACCTCTTCAATTATTCATTAGTAGATGTAGATATATATGCAAGTGAGTGTATGTATATACAAACCAAACGGCAATTGGGGTGCCAATTGCTATGTCCTGTCGGAGACTCTATTATCGTGAATGTGAAAAATTCCATATTTCCACTGTCACACAGGACACATTTGCACATACTTGCATGCTCTCATAAATGGTATGCAATGTTTTGCAGTCAGCCGACAGTAGAAGGGAATTTCGTTCAAAGGACACTCCAACTCCAGTCTCAACTGGACAAAGTGACAAAAAGGTGCAAATGTAAAAGTTTCTTTCTTAAGAAATTCCTCTCAGATTTTGCTTACTATGGTGTGTGTTGTTTACGTGTTGTCCTGTATGAGTCCTTGAAATGTGCTGAAGTTTATTTTGTTTTTTTACAAGAGAGATTGACAGACGGAGAAGGAGCAGACGATGTACTCCTCTTTGGTGTACATTTGTGTAGCGTGACAGTCTTGGAAAGAAGTTTTTGTTCTTCAAAGGACATGAGTGTGTGCGGGTGTGTGTTTGGCTTAGTAGACCAATAAGTATGGAAACTTTTGTTTGTTTATTTGTTTGCTTAAAAGGACTACAACTGCTAAGTTTACTTGAATAGTGTTGAAGTCCTTTTTTTTTCTTTTTGTTTCTGTTTTTGTTTGATGAGAGAGGGCACTTTGTTTAAGGGGCGTAAGCATTGATACTGCGGCGGCTTTGGTTACTTTTGAGGACATTGTGTGCAGTTGGCTTTTTTTTTGGGCTTTTATGTTGTAAGTTAAATTGAAGACGTGCTTCCTGCATGTATAGGAGGAAGTGAAATGCACAAAAGTAACGACAAACACGGAGAATGCAACGGAATCCTTGTGATTTCTGTAATCCTTCTTAGTCGGAGATGTGTTTTTTTGACAAGGAATGCCGTGTCGAAGCGTTTAGTTGGATGATAGTTTTTTTTATCGCTTATATACAGAATACATCTGTCGAGAGGTGGACAACCATGATTTTTCTACAAGAAGGAGTGGCGCGCAGGACGCAGCGAAACTTAGTTCAAATGAAAAGACATACCTTTTATGATCTTGACCATAAGGATAACTATGATACTTGGCAGCATAAATGCCCAGCACCGCGCCCAGTAGGGAATATAAGAATCTTGTAAAATTTGCCTTTGCTCCTTAAATGACTCTTTAGCCCAAAGAAACAGCGATTCACAAGAGTGAAGTCACGTTTATTTACGACGCAATATTAAAAAGAAATATTTTTTTACTTAAGTTTTAACTGTGACTTTTTGTCCAAGTCGTCGAAGCCCCCCTAAGTTCAACTCTATCGCCCTTTTACCCTAACCGCAATGGATGTGCCAACGCGCTTCCTACCTGACAGTTGACATCTTGAACAGGCAGTTGGATTACCGTTTTTTTTGTATCCACCTATTAGATCCACCCCCATCTGTGTATGAAAGAACTCACCATTCACAAAATTGTAATAGGTTTTAATGCGGATTTAGGTTATAGGTTTCGCCACGTGCTACTAGAACTCGATGCTTATGACATCTACTTGCCATCAAAGGGAAGTAAGGCGCAATGAGATAAAATCTGAAACGGTTATATGGGGTGGTAAGGATTTTTTAAAAGGCGAACTCAAAGAGGTTAATTTTTTTCACTATTTCAGGAATTTGTCTAAGATATGAAACAAGTTGGCGGTCAAATTTAGTTTAAGCTTTAATGAAAGCCCCATTTTCAGTAAAAAGAGAAATAAGAAATTGCCGAAAGTACAATATCCTTGCAGAAGCACTGGGAGTGGGAAGGACATAAACACCTCTTCTTTTCTTCAAGCAAGTTGGATAGTATTTTCTGACGGACAACGAATGTAAGTAGACTTTTAACGCTCGAAGACGATTTTCGCACGACTCGGTTTTGAATGTGTTTTTACGGAATTTCTAATTCGTTTTTCAATATGTTTTTGAAGTATCTTTTAGCCCATTTTCGACGTTTTTTTTTTAAAGATTTTGGCACGGTTTTAGGACTTGGTTTTGAACGTGTTATTGACGCAATTTATGAATCGTTTTTGAACGTGTTTTTAAAGCGCTTTTTAGTGTACGTTTTTTTTTAAGTTTTTGGCATGTTTTTTGGCCCGTTTTTTGCGATTTTCAATTGCTTTCGACCAGTTATTGACCTGTTTATTGATCCGATTTAAGAGAACTTTTCGACAAACGTTTGATGTGTTTTAACGGATTTTTTGACTTCGTTTTAAACGCGTTTTAGACATGTGCTTTAGTTTTGTTTTTGTGAATGCCTTTTTGATACAATTTTCGATTCGTTTTTCGACGTGTTTCTGGGGTGTTTTTCAAAGCGTTTTTTGACGCGTTTTTGGGGGCATTTCTTAATGTGGTTCTTAATCGTTTTGGTTGAATTTTTGGCACGTTTTGACAAGCTTTGTACGTTTTTCTTAAGCGTTCTCTAATTCATTTGGAGAGGTGGTTTCTTTCATGTTTTAAAATCGTTCGACGTTCTATTGACTCGTTTTTGACCCGATTTAAGAGAATTTTCGGATTTTTCCCGCATTTTTTCAATGAATTTTGTATGGGTTTGAACGCATTTTTGATGTAATTTCTGATTATTTTTTCGACGTGTTTCTGGGGTCTTTTTAAATGTGTTTCTTAACATGTTTTTTGAGAGATTTTTCTACCTATAGGTAGGTAAATATTTTTTGACGATTTTTTTTTTGCATTTTCATGCGCTGTTTCTGAGCGTTTCTTGTAGCGATGTTTTATGGCGTGTTTTTTATCGAATTTTCCGACGGATTGAAGCTCTTTTGACGAATTTTTCTATAAGTCTTTGTATACGTTTCTGACGCGTTTTCAAATACTTTTTTTGAGATGTTTTCTGGCATGTTTTTCTAAACATTTTTGATCCGTTTTTCGACTTACTGTTTGATAATCTATTAGCGTGTTTTTCGACCCATTTTGTATGCTATTTTTTATCCATTTTAAGCACGATTTTAAGTGCGTTTTCCGACGCGCATTTGATGCGTTTTTTACTCGTTTTATGAGGCGTTTTAAGTGCGTCTTTATTGCTCATTTCGCCACACTTTTAGGAGTAAATTATGCTGTTTCGAGACGTAATTAATGAACTGTCATGCCAGCCAATATTTATAACGCTTTTGTGTGTAAGAAGATGAAAATGTCAGAAAACTACTTGGCCATAATTCTTTGCACAATCAAAACACAGCCTAAGAAAAACAAGAGAAAAAAAAGTATGTTTAAAGCATAAAGCTGGCACACCAAGCCAAATATGGAAACAGTGGTGTTTGAGCCAACAATAGCTTTCAGAACTAATATTATCGATTTATGTCTTTCTTTTCTTCGGCTGCTATAATCCAATATAACGTGCAAAAGTGGTTGTTGTCCCCGGGATAATATTCTCCATCGTTTCGGTCGGATATCCATCTCAACAACATTACTGCCTTATCGACTTTCCACCCTTCAGCTGACAAACACAATCCATTCTATCCACCAATCGAGTAGCTCAGTTTGGAAAAAAGTTCCCCCTAACGGTTGATATAAGTTCCCTCAGCGATGGTGTATTTTTTATCCGGCTTTGTGGTTCTGTTCATGGGTGATTTAAATTTCCGATGCGAACGGTGGGCCATCTCTTGGCAACTGTAAGGAGTTGCGTTCGTCTTTATAAGGACGCGAGTTCATTGACCTCTGTTCATTGAGACCTTAACTTGAGAAACTTTACTCCAAGTTGGTTTGTAAATGTTGTTATTCATCGTGCACAGGTCCTCATAATCAGTTTGACCAACAACAATGTTTTAAATGATTTTCCAGTTCAATGCTTGTGCCCGCAAGCAAACTCTTGTATCTTATAACAATCCTACAACTTTCCATAAGGATCATCGTATCGGCCATTTAGTTCCACCCACCCATACCAATTCTCTGGCTCTGGCAGTCAAATTTCCAAAGGGGAAAGTGGTGTGTAATCATTTTATTGCGACAAAGTTTTGTCATTTGTGTGACTTCCTTTCGGTTGTCTCTTGGATTTGGCTATCTTCGTCCTTTCCGAATCCAAACAGCCGACATCTCTATATATAGAGGAGGGTGACTGGTGGTGGTGGATTTGGACTGTGCATAGAATCGATTCATTGGCTGTTACCACTATCGCTTCTTGTTGATTTTGTTGATTCGGTTGATGGATGCTTTAGGTCGTTCCGTTGGTCGATGGTCAAAATCTGTTTGTTGTTTACTTGGTTTTCGAATAAGTGGAGGAGTGGGGCACAGTTGGGAGAGTATGCCAATTATAGTTAACTGGATTTGCTGTATTTTTTTATTATTCCCTCTCTCAGCCTCGCTCTGGATAATTGCCATTTAGTTATCAGTTGGCTGCGTATAAGGATATTCTTTGTGACGCTGGTCGTCCAAAACTAGGTGACCAAAAGAAAATCAATTAATTAGCCTTGTTCGAGCACATAGACGCAGTGTGACTTGTTTGTTTTGTTAGGAAAAGTGGGAATAGAAATCGGTTTAGTTAAGTGAATAAGCGATATATTGGGTGGAAGTGCGCCTGCTTTATGAAAAATCTTGGCGTGCAACACCAAATTCAATCGAGAGGAGTTTCGGGCGACAGTTGGGTAAGTTCCGAGCAAGATATCTACTGAATTAGCCTTCCTCCTAAACTTTCGATTATATATAAAGGGCTGGTTGGCTGTTCTTCTTTATTGTGCTCATTAAAAATCCCAAGCGCACACTTAATTGCGTCGCAGTCACCTAAACGCACACGTCAGTGTAAAATCCGATTACCTGCATATAGCACAAAAATACAAGACGAATTGTAACTGCTGTTCTTCAGGTGTCTTAAGTCTTAATCCAGATATAGCGAAGCGTGACAGTAAATTTTAGTTGTAAATTCAAACGCAGCGATTTCTTTCCGTAGGTGCGCTTGAAGGTGGGACGTTAAAAATGACTGGAGTCTTGACAGGCCATTTTAATGCAATATTAATACAAGTCTTTGAACTTGCCTATTAAATTTCCTGCGAATGCCAACGGACAGTACGTTTAACTAAACGCACATAACGCACATGACCATGTGCGATAAAGATTCTTCTTGTGATTTCGTTTCATTTGAACTGCAAAGGGATAAATGTAAGATCCGAAACGCACATAGGTGTGCGGAAGGGAAAATATTCGATCATGAGTTTCCGGAAGGAGAAATATTGAAAGCTGATAAGTTTTGCTGAAATTACATAAGCTAAGCCAGTTCTAGGGCAAACTTTTCGACAATTTTGACTGCTCTTAATAAGGATGCTCCCGAAGGTACAAGAGCACACTAACAGTTGGTGGTCCAATACCTCATACGCATGAAGGAGCGCACGAAAAATTAATATTCAATGAAAAGTTCACATTTTGAGCATACAAAATCTGACTGACTAAATAAATGATATCCTGCGTTGGAATTGGAATTCCTTTGTAACAGCGGTGAGTTACATTACATGCTGTTTTTTTTCCTCCTATTTGTTTATCATTTCGTTGACTGTATAAGAGGAAAAGCGGAACTCGTCACGTTTTTGTTGAAATTCTTACTTCGGTGATTCAGAGTACAGAGGTTGGGCCAATATTCTAATTTGAATGTTACATGAACCGCAACGAGACGAATGCTACTCTGAGCTTTGATGTCTCTGCTAGAATAGCGACGACCACCAGGAGTAGCTCCTTTATCACATCACCTACCATCATCATCTTATTTCCAAGCTAAAATGTTTACATGTTGTCGAAAAGTCACACAGTTGTGAAATGCTGGCTGTGATACTCCTGGTGTACTCCTTTACTTGTCGTCCTTCGGAGATGGAAATTCGTGGCGTATCTTGTTGTTTTTTTTTTTCGTCGCTCTGCTTTGTCGTTTTCTTCTGTGTACTGTGTACACTTGTGTGCAAATGCACAGCAGAAAGAGAGTATACGTGACTAATGAGTTTTCAAAGGATAGGTTAACCAGTAGAGAAGAAGAATGCAATAGCATTCCACTGCTGATGGGTTGCCCTTAGGTGGGTAACTTTATAATGGATGCAGGATATCATGTTAGCTTGTTTGGATATCATCATCAAAAAGTATAAGGATACCTGCGGTTTGAGGGCACTTTCTTTTCGTATACACGATGATATTGTATTTGCAGTTATGCGACGTGTATGTGTGTAATAGAGTGGCTTCGTTATAAGATTTTCCATCAGGTGAAAGTCACTCTCTATGCGAAGGTCAAACTCTATTTGTGTGCTGGCTAAAAGCTGTTCAAAATAACCTGTCAGTGGCAGCAAAGTTTGCTGTGGAGCAATCTGAAATGTGCGACGTTGAAAAATCGAAGTCCTTTTGTCCAACATTCACCTCATGTATAGGTTCTATGGAATCCCATACCAATAAAACATTGAACCATTCATTTACAATAAAATAAATAAAACAATTATCGTAGAGGTTTGCATGTGATGACGGGAAGGAAGCCACAACGCCGAAACGGCAAACGTCAGCGCGCACAATGCCAACAAACTGGGGAGCGCGCGTAAATTGTTTCACTAAATCACGCACACACTTTCGAAATCAAATAAAATTTGCACAGCGAGTACTGAATGTGGAAAAGGGGTGCTCCTAAAACCAATACAAAACGTAAACGATTCAATTTCGATGTCCTACCACACATACAGACGACGGCAGTGGTTGGGGGGAAATTATGAAAATTTCCCGCAAATTTTTCATTATTTCTCCGCAACGAGCAAGAGCGAACGAGGGACGTGTGTGCACAGGACATCGCATAGTTAGTTAGCTACTTTATTTAATTTTTGAAAATTGCTTTTTATCTGTGTGTGTGTGTGTGTTTTTTGTTATTATTTTTGTCTGCTTTTGTTTTTTGTTATTTAGCTTTGTATTGTTGAGTTGTGCTGTGATTTTTCTCGTCGGCACTGTGGTGAGGCGCGTTTTCGGATTTGTTAATTAGGTTATTGGCGGTTTGGTTGACAGGGGTGTCGGAGTCCCGTTGAATTTGAATGCGATTGGACTGTGCAATGGTTTAGGGGCAAATCACAAATGAAAAATTCAGTACATATTTCTTTTTAATAAAAAAAACCCAAAGCGACTCAGTGCTTTAATATTTGAACGCAGGAATGCGGTGAACGTGTGTATGGGATTAAGTTAGAAAAACGGATTAAAAATTGTATTTAAATTCAATTTGGTTTTATTATTTTTTGGTGTGGTAATTTCAATTAAATGAGTTCATTGAATAGAAAAGGATTTAAAGAGTATTATAGGTTGGGTCGATGAACTTGGTGTAACTTTTTGGCTTTACGTTGTGAAAGCAATTTCACGCAGAGCTAGTTATGTTGTGCGAATTTATTTAAAAGGCGTCAAAAGAGGGAATTATTGAAAGTACTTTTGGGTAGTTATTTTTTTGCAATCGGTAGGTACTAACAGTGAACAGCTTTGATTTTATTTCAGTGTGGTTTTTTGAATGTTGTCAATTTAAAAAGGATTGTTGTGAGCAGGGGTCGAACCAAAGGGGCAACTTCGGTATAGCCAAGGATAGGGTAGATTAGTTTAGCGGTTGTCCCATTTTTTAATACATCTTTTAAGGTCCGTCCGAAGTCTATTTAGAGCAGATTTCTTTCTCATTTTTTCTAAATCGCAGGTCACTTCAAATCTGTCAAACAATTAATAGAATTAGTTTAAAAGCAGCAGGAAAGTTTAAATTTGTGATGAAAATATTTAAAAAAAAAGATCCCAGGCAGATATGGCAAACTTACAAATCATGGCTCGATTTCTTCGTTACGTTTGTTTGAATTCAATAAACTTTATAAAATCCATAAATAAAGTTGGAAGCTCTTTCGCTTGAGTTCAGCAAGATACCCAAGATTCAAATGGTCCCATGATTAGCTACATTGCGATCAATCGTTTAGAATCAAAAATGGAAAAGTGATGCCGGATAAACAGTGATTATCCATACATATAATAAAACTGTGGCCGTTTTCTATGTTCGCGGTTGGCGTGAAAACTACTGCACATAGTTCGATGAAACTCTCTTGAAATTTTAGTTAAGACTCTGAGAAGGACATAGGCTATTCGCTTTTTTACCATGCTTAGTTTTTGGGAGCGTTTTTAACCAAAATGTGTTTATTCTTCGACTTTACTGCTCTTAGTTCGCCATTACTCAACAAATTCTTAATCAATGCAAACAAAACAAAATATTTAAGAAATCCAACACTTCCATAATTATTTTAAGCCATCAATCAGCTTTCCGCGTCATCTAGAAGCTGAGCTACAACCCAATGGGCACTGGGCGGGCAGTCGTCTCTTTTCAGCGCACACATTCAGTTTGAAAACATTTTCATTGGGAAAAGTTTGAAAATGGGCTGGTGGAATTCGTGTGTTAAGTTGTTTCATTCGTGCAGTTCGATTAAAATACGTTTTATCTGAAAAGTTACAGGCGGGTGAAGCAAGGCGAGCACGGGTCAGCTAGTTAAAAATATCTTTGTTTTATTTTTGATCATCGGCGACGCGTCTTGAGCTCTGTCCAGCAAATCGCCAGCACTTAACAACAAATCAAATTTGGTTCGATGGTTATACTTTTTAACAGAGTTTCTGACCTTTTCTCGTCTGAAGCCAATTTATTTGTTTAAAAAATATGTTTATTTATTTGAAAATTAAGTACAAGTAGCAATAATCGCCGAGTTTGCTTTGCGTTAATGCAAGTCTAGTTTAAATTGTGACAACGTTACTTTTGGCATATTTTCTTTGACAAATTCTCTAAACTCCACTTATAATTCCAAATTCAAATCTTAATTTTTTTGTCAAGTATAACATCTCTCAGAATAGTTTCGATAACTCTTTCAAAGTCTCGTTTTCCCACTATCCGGTTCGAAGGACCAATTTAAATTGCGATTTTCTACAGAATAAAGTTAACTCCACAGCAAGTTCGTCGTTCCTACCGGCCTGGAGCACTGAACGTCATCCCATCCGTCTACCAAATCAAACATATGAAGATCCTTAGACGTTTTTTCTCCCCCATCCATCTCTAATGCAGAGCGATTGTCAACATTCTGCCAAACGTTGCCTACTTACAGGTGGAATTCCTTTCCTACATAATTAGATGAGACTCAATTTATTTAAAAAAAAAATCCTGGCCAGAAATAATCCAAACCTCGGCCTTCGACCGCAAATTCCTGGAAGCAAAAACGAAAATTTGTAACCAATTCTTTTCCTAACCTCAAAATGGACGAAAAAAAAAGAAGAAAAAGTGCCACCCCTACTTTTTGGTAAAAAATTCTCCACGGCCTTGGGCTGCGGAATAATAAATGAGTAACTTTTTTAAAATTGAAACAACTGCGCCGATTTTTTGTTAGCTGACCCTGTCGCCAACCTAACACAGATTTGGATTTCACAACCAATCTACGTTAGCGTCATCATCATCAAGAGTAAACGCCATAGAGAAGAAGGCCGCACCACCAACAGAGAGCACCATCAGTGTGCACAGCGTATACACTCCCATTCCATCGAGTATCCTTCTGTTCTGTGTGCGTATAGCATACCTCGATCACATCCGTTTGTCCGTCCATTAACTATTAATTCCTGGTGATGAAAAATCTGATTCACCAAACCGGAGTCGAGGGCGAGAGACAGAGTCCTGCTGTCAATTTCTTTTTTTTTTTGTGTTAGATCGTAAAAAATTCATTGAATTCGAGCGATAAAGGGGTTCAGGCTTTAGGTTTGGCCGCGTGTCCTTTTTTGTCCGTGTTTTTGGCGAACGCTTCGCGCTACTAACTTGGCTGGTGTGACACAGAAACAGCCTCTGACAAGGTAATTGGGGTTTTGTCGTCTGTTCGGGTGATTGCTTTCATTCTATCGGTAAAAGGGATGGATGCAAGCGGCATATACCTACAACAGAATGGAGGGGGCTTTCTTTATTTTTTAATGGAAGGACATGCCCGCGAGTCTAGTTTCTGCTTCAATGCATGACGAAAGTAAGTATACTTTACTTAATGGTAATTATGTTCTCCTTGTTTTTATTTCTCTAGTGAATCTGGTGCCAACACGGTGACAGATTGTGAGGGGTATGTTCATAAAACAGGGAAAAATGTACTTTGGGGTTTTTGTAAAGTTTAAATACATTTTTTTACTTCTTTTAGGCTGTTGAATTTTAATTATGAAAATTAATTATATTAATGAGGTTATTGCTGGCAAAGCTTTGTTAAATATTTGAACCAGGATGTGGTAATTTGTGTCAGATTACAAAGGAATATTTGAGTTTGGAATTTCTAATGATAATCAGTGGAAGCGAATATATGACAATGGGTACATGTTTTTTAATGTAGACCCTTTCTGTATATATTGGGCGGTAAAAATGACACCCTTCAGGGGTTAATATAAATTAGACG
Organism: Cheilosia pagana; assembly: GCA_936431705.1. Classification (NCBI taxonomy): domain Eukaryota; kingdom Metazoa; phylum Arthropoda; class Insecta; order Diptera; family Syrphidae; genus Cheilosia; species Cheilosia pagana. The sequence continues at coordinate 4,310,943 of OW386169.1, forward strand.
TCTTAGTAGTGACAGTTGTGATATTATCTGTCAATTTGCATATGATTAGAATTATTTAAATGAAAGGGGAGGGATTTTACGATTTAATGTTACCAGAACTCGGAATGCAAGATAATTCTAACATCCCCAATATCAGTCAGTAATATATTCATAAATATTCGTATATGTATTCTAATGTTATAGTGTCAAAAACGCAGCCATCTAAAGTGGCTAACAAATTTACGTACCCAGCAAAACCAAATGGCAAAGGGCACATTCAAAAACTTAGTTATCTTAAGTCAACTAGATTGGTCTGGAATAGATGTAACCTGAAGGCAAAAACTAGATTGGTCAGTAACGTCACTTTTCCTATACGTCAGCCACATATGCGAACTGTCAACTTAGTACTCAGTCACGAATTTCTTGACTAGATTCGTCGGCTACCCCTCCATAAACGTCAACTGACACAGCTGCCCATGTGACCGATATAGTTCAAAACTGAGATACATCAAGTCAGTCAGCTGTCAGACTTACTAAACTAGATACTTGAACGTCCCCAAACATTTTCTCTTAAGCCGAATGTATTGCGAACATTGTTACATTGCGCGGGAGTACATATTTTAAGAAGTACGGGAACAGAAAGGATTCCAGTCAGACGTAAACGTAACAACTTTTCGATTCTGCATAATTATTTGAAGTTTATCAGCAATATGTCATTGAAAATCATTTGCCTACAATAATGACTGTACAACCGTTCGTAAATGAACCTACTGTCTCACAAAATGTCAAACATGTTTCGCTGTCAAACAGTGTTGGCAAATATTTGACAAGGAAAATAAAACTGTTTGACACCGATTGCAAATCAAACTTGTTTTGTCGCACAATCTACCTAATCGTAGGTAAATAAACAAAAAATGTCCGTTCTTTAAATATTAGCAAAAGTCAAGTAAATCTTTGTAATTCCTGTCAATGTAGAAATGGAAAACGTCCCAATAATGTTGAATTCATTATTTTGTAGATCCTTTGAATTTGGATTGCATAACATTTTCAAATGACGTCTGAGTTTGAGATGACAGTAAGACAGTCACTTACAGATTGCAGACATTTTTATTTTTTTCTGAGAAAAATCTCTCTCACATTGGTGTTTGACTTGAGTGACTTGACTCAAGCCGAGGCCGAGGGGTGATTGCGATTGCGATGCAACATGCAACTTTGCAAGTCAAGTTTAGTTTTCAAGGCTACTCAGGTGGTGTCGGTTGTCAAGTTCTAGTTCAGTGAAGTGCGCGACTTAAAAATATATAACCGAGTGCTCGTTCCGATTCCGATTTCCGAATACTTTTCGTTTGTTGTGTTTTGTGATTTATTTACGCTCTCATTTCTGTCGCTTTCTCTAGTTTCTTTCGCTGTGGGCTGTGTTCATTCCGTTTAGCAAAAAAATCAAAACCAAAGATGTTCTTTATAATTCATACGTCATATCATATCTATTAGTGCTCTTTGCTCTGGTATTGCGTGTGCATTCCATTGCCATGTCATCTTCATTCCTTTTGCAAAGATCAGACGCAGATTGCAGTGCGCAGTGTTTTTCTTGTTGTTTTCCTATTTTGTTGTTCTCCTTTGTGTTTTCCCTTCGAAAGTAAGCCCAATGTCAAGGCAATTAAAAAGTGCGATGAAACTTTGTTTATTTGTAAAAATATTTGATGGAAAAGTGTTTTTTTTATAAAGCTTTTATTTCTGTTCGTGGTCGCGTAAATGAAATTGTGTTTAATAACAATCGTTAAAAGGAAGTGACTAGAACAGCGTTCGAAAAATTTTAACAGGGGTGAGTGAATTGTTTTGATTTTTAAGAAATATTAAAAGACTGCTTGCACTTAGTTTTTAGGTAGGTAGTTCTTAAGTGGATTGCTTTGACTGTTTTCGTATTAAATGAACGTAAATTTGATGTTAACCTACGATAAGTTTGTGTGAGAAAACACTTCATTTGAAAACGTTGTCGATTACGTTAAAATTGAAATATTTTCTGTGTCAAGAATTTAGCATGGGCTGTTAAATAGCGCCTGACACCAGACAATAATTGACATTTTATTAGACAGTGGGTGCATTGCGAGTTTTTGAGCCGATATTTATTATGTTTCATGTACTATAGTAGTACATTCAACTGACATCTGTCAACCATGATAATGAGACAAAAAACTATTTGTGTCAATGTTTTCTGAATGCAGTTGTCAGTGACCGCAGTTGTCCTTCCCAAACCTGAATTAACAAAAGTCACATCATTTTTGACACATAAACAAAGAAAAATAAGAAGATATTGTTCATCATTGAACGTGAGTTATTTTGCTTTTCATTGTGAATCACACTAAAAAAAAAAACAAGTAATTTGGTCACTCAGGGTTGCCAGAAGTTTTTTGGCTTTAGGCACCCAAACTTTGAAATAGTATAGCCAAATATCGTTGCCCTGAATGTAGCCCAAATATCGTTTAAAATAAAACTCGAAAAAACTGTCAAATCCAAATGTCATGCAAAAGAAATTGGTTACGTTCAAGTATCTAGTTAAGTAAGTCTGACAGCTGACTGACTTGATGTATCGCAGTTGTGATTGGCCTAAATCGGTCACATTGGCAGCTGTGTCAGTTGACGTTTATGGAGGGGTAGCCGACGAATCTAGTCAAGAAATTCGTGACTGAGTACTAAGTTGACAGTTCGCATATGTGGCTGACGTAGAAAAAGTGACGTTCCCGACCATTCTAGTTTTTGCGTTCAGGTTACATCTCTTCCAGATTAATCTAGTCGACTCAAGATAACTAAGTTTTTGAATGTGCCCATTGGTTTAGGTACGTGCAAGTTGACAGACTATACGTTGTCACATGAAGGCAAAAGTGCTGCCAAATTTAAAAAACTTGGAAAATATTTTTTTTTTTGGTTTTTGAAGGAATAAAACAAACGAAATTTAAACAAAATTTTTAAAACTATTTATCGGCCAAAACTGTGTTGGGCGCTCTGGATGAAATTTTTATCGTTTTTTAAGAAAAAAGATAGCCCAAAATACAATAAAGCGCCCAATCTGCTAACACTGCGTAAGGTACCCAAGGCCTAGCTTCTCACAACCATTCGTTTAGTGTAAGTTTTCCATGTTTATGTCGAGTCCAAACGGCTAATTGAGAAGCTCTTGCTTGCATGACATTTATACTCTCGGGTGTTTGTCAGACTACTGTGAGAGGTGGCGCAATGGAAAAACTATTAGGGATCTTACCTGTGATCCATCGCTTAGTAGTCCAACACGCAATAACCAGTAACTCACTGCGGCTACCATTGTGAACCCTACAATTTTTTTTAAAGCCCAATTAAGTGGAATTTATAATTTTGCCGTAGTTGTCAGTTTACTGAGATCGCATTACAGCTCCTTGACGTGTCGCAACCTCGTAACTTTCTAATGAAAGCTACTGAATGTCAGCCCTTCAGCATAGAAGCGTATGCCCCTAAGCTAAGCGTGGCTTATAGTCCTTTTGTTACCAATTACCCATCCATCTGTTAAAATCACCTTTCCTTGTAAATATATTATCATATCTGCTATGTGATCAATCGTTGAAGACTTAACTTAAATTGGATTAGCTAAGCACTCGCATAGAAAAAACACGCAAAGGATCTCCTTAAAACCCACCATCAAATTTGCTCCCAATTCTTCAGTTGACCATAAAATCAGAAACTAACCTCAAAAGTTTAAATTAAGTTTTCTTATCTTTCGCCGCAAAACTACACGACCGCCTGCCAGCCAGTGTGCGCGAGTGGGGTGACAACAAACAGCCGGCGGTGTCCAAGAACCCCCCGAAGGACTTTACCTAATTAACCTGAACTGTAGTGCGTTTTCATTATAAATGAATGCCGTTAACGGAAAACGCAAACAGTCTTCACTCAAATGAGGATTGAGGGGGAAAGTAACAAAATGAGTACAAAAAAAAAATGCCCCACTTTAACACAATATATACACAAATAGTAAAAGGACACACAAGCCCCCAGGATATGAAGCTAATTTTCCAAAGATTGGAATTATCAACCAGAGAAGCAAGGACCGAGCGAGTGGTGAACTTTCTAGCTATACACAACAACGACTTTTGGTTTGGTTGGATGGGAGTCCTGTGCCTGTCCAATGCCCTTCGCACATCTGTCTCCCTTTTGGCTGAGCTCACCTTCGACTTCGATGCAAACGACGAACCGTGTCGAGAGGACGATGGGTGTTTTAGTTTTTCATGTGTTAGCCAGCGGCCAAATTGCCGGGTAAAGCTGAATGGTCTGAATGGTGAATTACGAGATTGTCCTGTTCTCAGGATCAAGGTAAAAGCTAAAAGCATTCAATGAAAATGACTCCTGTCGGTGTACACCATGCCAACACACGTTATGGTTGTCACGACGACACCACCGAGCGACGCGGCGCTTTATCTCTGTTTTGTGCAGCGTTTATCTTTGTGACCGAACTTTGTCCATTGTGCACGCTGCCGTCGCCGGCCGTCGCCATCGTCATCGTCGTCGTTGTTCTTTTTGCCGTCCCGTTTTCTGTGGTGGTATTATGGTCGCGTCCATAATATAGGCCTAAGGACACGATGCCGATGCTGACTGTTGCTGGTTGGTCCAAACGGTTTTATGATTATTACATTTTTTTTTTGGTTTTTACGAGAAAAAGGAACTTTTCGCCGCAGGACGACACGACTTCTTGTTTTAGATTTAAATTTTTTTCTCTCCGTCGCTGTTTAGTAAACAAATTTGCGTTTTGGTGCCGCTTAAATACGGCAATAAACGTGACTTGACATAGTAATCTGCCAGTTAAAATAAAAGCGGGGGCTTGTGCCGCGATCCCTTTTTTTTATTTTAATTTCTCTGAAATGGGTGACGGTTTTTCGTGAGGTTTTGCTTTCTTTCTGCCTCAGGGAATGTGCTGGGGAGGTTTGGAACTATGATAGCATCTAGCAAATTTAACACTATTGGTGGGAGTTTTGTGCAGGCCAAGGTGTTGTCCTGGGGACAATATTTACCAATTTTCTAATAACACAAATAAAATTTTTTACAGGAATTATTTAGGTACACCGCGAAGAAGATTGTCTTGGCTTTAGGGTTGGAAGGGATTCTTTGCGATTTTTATCTCGGTTTCGTCGTTGATTAGAAACAGTTTACCTGCGGTTGACGATCGTGGGAGGCTTTCGTTTATTAACTTGACTGGGTAAATTATTGTGAAGTTTACGGGCCAAGGAGGATGCGATTTTTGTCTAAAATAGGTATGCAAAAATGTCATTTAAACAAAGACCGAAATGGGTAATAGCTGTTGGCTACTTTTGATGGGATTTTTTTATGATCAATGATCAGAGATATCTCTTCTTTCTTCGTCCTACAGATTGGTGCGGAATCCATAGTTGGCTCGGGAGGTTGACTGTCGAAAACGAATGCTTTGGGATTACGATCGGTTGGTTCTTGTTATCATCTGTGATTTTTTAATCAATCAGGGGTCGAACGTGATCGAGCATTAGTTCACGGAATAAAGTTGATTTTACATGTGGAACAAAAACAAATTTCGTCACGTAATGCTCGTTCACAGACGATGCGATTCGACCCCAGTTCGTACCCGATACCTATTTTTCGAAACCCTAGCTTTTTCAGAATTGACAGCTGTCAGAAAAGTCCTTAGAATAGAGCCTTGCTTTCGGATAACCAAAATTTACGACAATCTCAACCATCACGTAACCAATTGCGCAAAACCGCCACTCCAAACGCCATCGCAACTGCCAGCTCTGTTTCAAAATATGGTCCTTCGAGCCGGGTAATATTGCTGTCATATGAATTCAGCGGAAATTTCATTAAGCAAGGTCACCGCATAAACACATGTAGTTCGCATCACTCTAGTTAAATTTGTAATGCGAATTTGCCAGGTCTTTGTGTTGCCACCTCTTCTAATCCGCAAGTACATATACGCAAATAGCAGTCTGAAATACACCGTCGGCCTTATTTGAAAATATTTCAACTTCTCTTCACTAAGCTGCACATATGCACTGCAGCATCCCTGCTCTGAAAACGCACAAAATTCCCGGTGCGACCCGTTTGTTGTGACACAATAAATGCTGCTAATACCGAAAATATCAGCATCCGTAACTTGCACCAATCAACGCATCTAACGAGTCCTAAAACTGCTGTATAGAATTTGTATTCGCATCCCCGTCTGTTGGTGCGTATTATTGCCAAATGCAACATTCCGCACACACAAAGAGCGCGCTGCAAATCGAAAAACAAATACCACTCTAGTTAGTGGTTCCTTGCATAATTAAATTTGCGTGCATTAGGCGGGCCGAACCGGAGCGCCAATGTTGATAATAAGGACCAAAATGAGTGGGCGAGTTGGTATGCGTGGGCGGGCATGTATATGACGCAATGAAGTCGACTTTTAACCGCATTGCTGAGCATACACAATGATAGTGATAGTGTGGTTGCGGGGACTGTGTTTGCTGTCAGCTTTTTGGTCCGAATGATCCTCCGATTGTTTAGGTATTCTCTTTGCCAGAGTATGTGTGTGTGTGTGGCCAGAGTTTGTGCGGTGCAGGGAATGCACTGGTGGAACTTTTTGCAGGAATCCTTTGAATTTAGTGTTTTTTTTTTTTTGGAGTATTTTCTAATGAACTAGATTTGTGAGTGTTTTCCAAGTGATTTTGGACCTTTAACGAGAGGAATTTATTCAACCGTAAGGAACCGTTTGTGCATACAACAAGTGCGATGGGAATTGCACTTTCCGTGATGTTGCTGATGGTTGAATAGGATTTAGGACATCTCGTGGTGTTTTGGAAATTCTTTCAGAAGGAGTTTAATGTTTTTAGAAACTTATTAAGGAGAGTGGCCCAATTTTGCAATTTTTCTAACCTATAAATGGCAAATCATTCGAAAAACAAGTGTTGGCTCATCTGTCTGACAGTCCCTCTTTGAGGACTGCGGACTTTTCAGTTTAAACAAAAAAACTGACTCTACATCAAAACAATTTTTTACAAGGACTACGCACACCCAAATTAAGCACCGCACAACTTCATACGGAGAAAAAAGGCTAATCCCTACTAAGCCCACATATCAACGAGTAGCTACTTTTAAATCCCTCAAAGCGCCTCCGGCAAGGCTTCGTGTCATTCATCATTTTGATTTGTTCACAAATCCACCCTGGGGACAGCTGTCTCCTTCGAAACTCCCCTGCAAAAGAAACCCACCAGCCACCACCCAAACAACAACCAACAAGGTGGTTGTCCTTCTGGTTGCTTTCGTCGCGTACCTATTTCGTGTGACAAGGTGTGTTCATCTGTTGATTCACATATCCAGACAGGCTGACGTGCGACATCTCCAATCAAATGGAATTAAATGACAAGCTGTATAACAACAACCCAACCAGTGGAGACGGAACGCAATGCTCAACAACAAGTGTCACAATGAATGAATGTCGGTCGGCTGTCCATGGGGTGAGTTCCAAGACGTCCGACAGCTGGTAGATTTTTGTTGTTTACGGAATTATCCCCACGTGGACAGCTTAAGATGATGGCCCTTCATGTTCCACCTTAATATCCTGTTCCTGTGTGATTGCCAGCCGCCCATTATTATTCTGAATTTTTTTTCTTGTTTTGCTCGTTCTCAAAATTGGCTCTTGGGCAATTTGCACAATCATCCAGTAGCAGCGCGCTCGCGAATTGCAACTGGGAAACGGCGTGTCATTACACTGAACGACTGTGGTGCCTGTGTGCGCCTATATGCGTGGTAGCTCCACTTAAGGACTACCCACCTCAGCCGATGGTGTTAATAGCAACATTAACAAACAAATCTGGCGGTCGGACGTGATGCGACTACATAATCAGGCTGCAGGAGCGAAACAAACTCTCACCGCCAAGGACATATTTAGAGTGATGCCAGCCTTCCTTATCAAAAAATATAACCCCCTTCACAGATCCTTAAGACGAGCAGTACGTACTTCAAGCGACACGGTACTGCTCGAATGTGTGCTGCATTTCATGTGCGCGGTGTGTGTGTTTGCAAAGGTGTTATACCTGCGAGATCCTTGTTGTATTTTTCCAATGTTTGCCGTGTGGTGTTAATTAATTTCACTCCTCAGTCCTCACAACGGTTGTACGCTTGATGAAAAGGAAATTCCAAGGAGCGTGTCAACCTTGCTTTCACTATACAGTTGGGGTGGTCGGTGCGGTGTGTAGTATAGGCAGGAAGAACGTAATAAAAGGATTCTTCCGCAGCTAGATTCCGTGTGCGGTGTGGTGCGCCTTAACGGTGTGTTCATTAAACAATTTTATGGTAACTATTAACAACTTAAGTGTGTGCTAAGTGTGGTTGGAATGGAAAGTGCGAGGCCAAGGAAACTATGATAAGCTTGTGGATTAGTTGGGTGGAGGGGGATTCCAGGAGGTATATGGTCGGAAGGAATAATCGTTTTTCATTAAAACTGAGGTTATGGTTGAAGGCAATTAGGCGATGCAAATGAAATGAAGGCTCCTTAAAACAGGATCAGCGCGAGGTGGGAGGACAACGTTTAATTGTTTGATAAGCGTATTTTTAGCCGATTGTTAGCTTAGGTGGTGGGTCTGTCTGAAGGGTGGAGTAAAGGATTTGGAATTTTATGAAAAGGGCTAAGATGTAGTCTAAGAGTTTGTAGACGCAGACATTGTTTATCGACGGTTCGCATAAAGGGGTGATAGGATTCAGCAAGTGGAACTTAAGCTACATCAGGAACTTGCCAGACGTTTGCGTTTAATTTGAGGTTTGTGTTTCGACAAAGAGATTTGAGAATAGTTAGTTTTAGTGCTGCCAAATCGGTAGAAAGACTTTAATAATCTCCGGGTCTTATTGCAAGGTCAATGAGTTTGAATGCATGCAGTATATGAATTTTATATTTTTACTCAAAAACTAGAGATTTTCAAAATTTGAGAAAAGTGCTACCAAATTGTTGAAAAAATACGTGTCGAGATTTCATGATTTTTTGTTAATAAGAGTGAGTGGCTTACTTTCTTCCGACTTTCAAGTAGGTAAACACTAATATGATTTATTTGAAATTCAGAAGATTGAAAAGCTGCCAAATCTGAGAACTAATTCTTCTCAAGATCGCCTTATAAAGCATTTGTACCTATTTTTCATTTAAACCTATAAGTGCTGAATTATAACCCTGCCTGAAAGATTGAATAAAACTAAAGGACAAAAAAAGTAATGCCATTTATGATGCAAAATATTTTAAATATAGATATAATGTAACCACCTAAGTAAGTGCATTTCGCAACAGATATGAAGTACCTGTGTGTTGCATGAAAAAACATTAGTAATGTCTGGTCAATAAATAAAAAAAATGCTGCCAATGCCAAATAAAAAACACTCATTTAAACGCCGCATGTGTCTAAATATATTTTTTCAAATAAATCCGATGGAAACAATTCAGAATTAAACATATTTTTGTCACCTGTCATTAAATTGACATTTTTTGTCTACCATCCTTTTGTTGAAAAGTGCTGCCAAACAAGAAAAAGGGATATATTTCAAAATTTGCTTCAAAACTCATTTCAAGCGATTGATTTAAAGAGTGTTATTCTGCAATTTCTTCTGATATACAAAAATACTTGTAAAAAAAAGTGCTGCCAACGATCCACTCTGAGACTGGCTGCATGATTATTGACGATAAATTCTTTGTAGGTCAAGCTTAAAATTCGTGTAAATGTTTTCACTTTGCATTAGCCAAAATAGCAAACGGCCAATTGTTGGAATAACTTAGAATGTCATAGCGTTTCGAAGACAAACCATGTATCTCTAACAAAACTTTACGATACAACTCTCTATGCATACAGTGTGTCCTTTGCTTTCATCTACTTAATTATTCTACATCTTTTCGTTTGTTTAGCTCTCATGTCTGTTGCAGAATTTTCCGTATCTCGATATAGCTCCACTCCACACAACACTGTCCCGCAAGCCACCGGAAAGAAAAATAAAGACTCACTCAATGCTCATCTGCAAACAGGCAGCCGCCATCCTTCGAAGACGCAAACTGTCATTGTAAGCACGAAGGGACGTTTTTCTTTTGCAAGCCAACACAGCAGCACAGGAAACTTTTTCCAGTGTGTCATTTAGTAGACACAGTAGTTAAGTCAAAATATCTTTAGGTAGGTAGAGAGTCTCCGGCGAAATGACACCCACCCATAGAACCCTGTGTAGATATCTCCGACAAGGACGATAATCAACATGCAATAAAGTTCGAATATTTCTTCCTAACTGAGTCTCGTTGAACTTCCCGTCCCCATCTCCTTAAAGCTGTACTTTGGCATGAAGTTCATCGTGGGTGCGGAGATATGTGTGTGAGGTAGGTTTGGGCGTTTAATCCCGGAAGTTTGCTCTGTCATGAAGTTTTCTTTAGATGGCAGGACGGAAATCCTTGATAGATATGTGTAGTGTGTGGTCTTTTTTTTTCCTGTGTTCGCCTCTAAAGAAAAGAAGCGATGGTTGATGAAGATGAAGACGACAGAGAAAGGAGCGTGCAAGTTCTACTATATAGTTTGGTGTGGCGGTAAGAAAAATACACGCTTCTTGCGCGAGAGTCTAAGGACTTTTTACATAATATCATCGCCGAGAACAGCAGCACTGAAAGCCACAGCGGTAGAGGTCGATCCTTTGGGATGATGCATAGGACTTATCCTATTATAGATGAGTCCTGAAGGATTCATATTTCCATTAGATGTGTTCAGTGAGTCGATTTTTCTGCCCCCTCGTAGCTGAAGCGAGTGCAAAATTTCCTTTCCTTTTTTTTTAAATTTTCATTTAACTTTATCGAATTTTGCGAAGACGATGTGATTTTATTTTGGAATATTTGTACCTAAAACTTTTTTTCTTTCTTCTGTTGGTGATGGGTAAGAAGATGAAGTTTACACCGCAGCCTTTTGCTTTGTCGATCAATCGATGGTTTTTGTTGACTTCTTTCCTTTTAACCGAAATTTGTCCTGACTTATTTTCGTTTTTGTGGGCAGAACTTTCTTGGCTTTCAATTTATCTAGAAATTTACATGTTAAGTAGTTTGTGGTGAGATTGGGGAGGGAAAATTTACCACTTAATGGGAAAGGATGCTGCAACATCCATTAATTGGAATGTTGTCAAGGAAAACATTGACCTGGGCTCCCTTCAAATATCCAAAATACTTTTGTGTTTACAAAATCGCACTTTCTTACAAAATTGTTCTTGTTTTTGTATTTTTGCGGGTAATATTTCTGAGCGACTTCTGCCCACTTTTTAAACACATCAATCTAACTCAGAGCTATCAAATTACCAACAAGTATGCAATGCAAATTCAAACGAAAGCTTATTTCCACGAAACGCCAAAAGTATGCAACAACTTTTGCATCACATCTCGTTCTGTGTAATCATCCACCCAGATACATCCATCTCCCCATGCAGCAACCAGTGGCATGTCTGTTGTTCAAGTTGTTGCCCAATGCATTCATTTTTTTTCCTCCTTCTCTTTGTGCGCGAACAGAGGTTAAATTATTTTAAATAACAACTCGTTAACCTATAGGCATGACCGCCATAGGCCCCATTGTCTGCACTATTGACGGGGGTGAGAATATGGCTGGCCCATTCTCCGATGTGCTCTGGGTATAATAACAAATGTATCTGCGGTTTCCGGGATAAAAGTTGACCACTGCCGTCGCATGTCCACCACCACCACCATCCCATAGACAGTCATCAAATCGAAGTTGAATGCCAAAAAATGGTCGCCGAGAACGACCGGCTTGATAACCGTCAAATTGATTTAACGTCATTTCGGTTGGTCTCTGATGATGATGATCGTGATGGGAATACTGCCCCGAGGATTAAATGCCTATGATTGTGTGTAATTTGTAAAAAAAAAAGAAACAATGAGCGAAAAATATCCGCTCGCTCGTTTATTATCATCATTCGGGGTGAAATCCGTTATTTATGATATTTAAGTTAAACAGGAAAAGGCTATTAAAGGCGGACAGGAAGTAATTGATTGGCAAGTGATTTCCATTGAAATTATAATTATTATCAAATTTAATTAACTTCCGCGAGAATTAATATATATATCATCGTTGCGCTGTCATATGGGAGACATGGATATGGCTTCTGGTGGAAGACAGAAGAAGACGAATTACTATAGTTCATTGACCTTTACACGTGCTCAGAACTAATGTTTACGCGAACGTCATCTCTCCTTATCAGCTGTCATTTTTGTTTTCGTAAATTCCACCAATATCCAGAAATGAAAACATGTAATCAACGAATGCTGTAACAATCTGTAACTCACCACCTGTTTTATACAAAAAAAAATGCATATTTCGAATGTGTCACATTCGAAAACGTCAAAAAGAGCCCAGACATTTTTTTACAAATCCTAAAATACCGCATCACTCCTTTCCAGTAAGCCTCTCATTTTTAGACGTCGTTAATGACAACGCCTAAAACATAAAGGAAAATAACGAACTGTCAAAATTTTGACAGATATGTCATTGATCTTTCAGTTGATTGAACTATTTCGTGTCGATTTCTACAAAACCACTAATACAGTCTATGCATTAAATTTGAGTGTAAAATTGCATTAACTTAAGCTAGCTTACTCCGCTCTAGTTAAATTAATGTCCAAATACTATTTGAGAAGCTTTTACGAAATTTTGGGGCATTTATAGGTCTAATTTTTTAGGCCTTTTGTTGCAGGATTTTTATGACACTATGTATTTTTGAGCAAGTTTTTGGGGCCACGCATTTGCTAAAAGCTGCTCGATACTTTGAATAAAGCTTTACTGTCAGAACTATACCGACGTACTTTAGTTTTAAACCGCATCCGCATTTTTATTGTCTTCATACAACCGTTATTTTGATTAATAACAACAAATATGATTATTCCGGCTTACGCTTATGTCAAAAATACACTAAAACCCATTTAATTCAATGGCCATCGCCCTTAACATACTTTGAGCAAAAGCTTATTGTAATTTCAGTCTTATTGTTGTCAAAAATATGTCAACAAAATTGATTGTCCCCCTTTACAACAATATTTTCTACTACCCCTTTCTGTCATCACCTTTTTTAATGTCAAAAGTCATTTCTTTAACCCACAAACTCTTACTGCCATTTTAATAGTTCTGTTTGTTTCCGCGTGTAAAAAGAACCGCAGTTTTATGACACTCCTTAACAGTGCCATAACAAAAGTCAAAAACAACAGTTAATTGAATTATCTGCTTGTCAATTAGGATCAAATAAACATTCTTTACTGGGTTTATTTGCGTCGCATTAAATTTTAAAGCTGTGGACAGTTGGGTGAATATTTTTACTACGCATCGGTTGGCATTCAGCGTATGTACAACACAAATGTCAATCCACTGGTTGTCATTTACATTTTAAATTCGATTGTTTGCATTATTTAGCAAATTGTGCGCTCGCTGTGTCTGTTTGGTTAGTTTAAATGATCAATACAAATGGACGCGGACCATAAACAATATATACATACATAGGTACAGGAGTTTGCCTTTAAAAATATTAACCGCTTAATTAATTGTGTCGGGCATGCCTGTACATTAAAAAAGAGCTTTTTATGGGGATTCCGATGATTGCGCTCAGTTATTAGCAGGATGTAAATATTTATTTAATCTCTACTTGTGCGATGAGATGACATTTGGCGAAGTTAGCTGGAAGTTGTCGGTTTCAAAATATCCTTTTCCATATATTTTGCATGAAACTGAATAGTCCTAGTCCACCCCCGCGTTCATTCGACTGAATAAAAATTGCTCAGGGCACGAAAGTCATTACTAAATATCCCCAGCAAACGGTTGCTCCTATAGTCCGAGTTTTAAATCCTTTGCCCTGTGCCATTGACAGGAAAAAAAGAGGAAAACCCCCCAAACGATTGGTAGGACATTTTATATCGAAATTGAAACCCGGGTGTTAAGTATCATCTAGTTATTTTTAATAAATTAAAACTCACTGTTGTTTTCTTTGTCCTCTGTGGAAATATTTCCTCCAAATCCTGTTACGTTTTGCTTTTTTTTATTTCCATCGAAAGCGGCTTTTTTTTAATTTTTATTTTGGTGTTCAAAAAAAAAGCTGACTATGGAAATTCCCTTTCACCTCAAAAGTGGAAATCCATCTGAGGCGGAAAATGAAGATTAAAATTGAAAACTCACCGTGAATTAATCGAATACTCAGCATTTTTTCCACTAGCGGGCAGAGATTTCTTCCTTCTGAATTTACAAAAAAAAAAAAAAAACGATGCCACACAACTTTGTATCTTTTATGGATTTATTACCTGACATTTTCATGGACAACGTTCATGGGCATGTGGATGCGTTTGCGAGTATGTGGTGCTCAAAGGTGGACTACCATGCATATCAATTAATTACTTTACATTGGATAAACATAAAAAGGCGAATAAAACTGGCCCAAAAGCTTACCTCAAAGAGGCGGTAATAGCCTTTGTATGATGATCCTTTTTTTCTGTTTGTTGTCTTTTGGATAGTATGTGTGCGTGCGTGAAAAATGTATTTATTAGTAGAAAAAATAATAATTGGATCAGACAAAGCGATATAAACAGACGGGTGACAAACACAAAAATTTAATAATACAATTTACATGAGAGAGTGTAACAGGGAAAATGTCATTTAACCTCATTTTTCGTACATACGATACATATAGATGAAAAATGACTGGGTAATTTTATCTACTGGGTAGGAAATTAATTTTGAGGTCATAAAACAGTGGAATGTTGAGGGAATTTCATTAAATATAATACTTTATCAGTATCGTTCGAACGACATCAGTTTCGATCTACTAAAGTCGGCTTAAGTTGGCTTCTTACTTTTGAAATTTCTGTCATGTATAAGCAAATGTTGTCTTCTAATTGTGAATGTGACGTTTGTACCTACTTAAAGCCGGTGTTATTATTTTTACTTTTTTTTGCAGTCACAAGAGAGTGTGAATTGAATTCGAGCACTTAAAAATATGCAAAACAAGCCGTTTGGACTCGGCGTAAAATTGTAGATCCCTTCCATTCGTCCCAAAAATTTAAAACCCACACAAAGCGAATGATTGCGAGAAGCTAGGCCTTGGGTCCCACAGACCTGTCGCGCCAAAATATTTATTTAATATTTAAAGCTATGCACTGCACTATGCAAGCGATATATAAGGATGACACATGACACCCGCATTTACACGAATTCTTTATTTTCCTGTCTCTTCGTGGCTTTTGTTGAAGCTATAGGTAATTGCAAAAAGAACAGTCAAAAATATGAGTCTAATTTAAGACACTTGTTTAAAATATTGCTTGCGCATAAATAGGTATTCATTACGCCTTAAACGATAAAAAAAAACCGTCAGATGGCGCTCATAAACCGGCATGGAGTACGGCCTCAAGTCCATAGTTTTACACACAAAGTTTCTGGCGTTCGCTCTCTAAATGCGTGCGCCATCTTGGCGTGGGCTCAGGTACTTCTCTGTCTGGCTGTTCCTCCTCATACGCTTCACGTTCTCCAGCCCGATCAGCTTGTTTTCCTTGCTTTCTGCCCAGAAGAATGTCGCAGTACAGTCATTAAATTCCGTACGTTCGAACCATTTCCTGAATTGATACAAACTAGACAAACCAGACCGAATATTTCCCAGGGAATCCATCGAAGCAGCTGGACAAAGATGAGTAGAGACTTGTAAAATAACTCTTTTTTCAGTCCTAAGAAACGGCGGCCTCTTCAAATGGTAGCTTTTGAAATCATCTTACATTCAGCTTCGCTTTGGCGTTAGAGTATCATGGATGATCGTGTGCATACTTTTGGTGGTTTAAAAACCTGCGACAAGGTTTACTGATCCTGCAATCTCTCAAAGATTTATTGATTTTGGTCCTTAAGACGTTTTTTCATCCCGATTTGGTTTCCAGGGTTTAAGAGATAATAGATAGGAGTAAACGGTTTTCAATAGTCTTCCAAAACGATTTGTTTGCTTTGCGCCAAAGTCGGTTTTGCGAAAATTTAAAAACCATCTGAAATCAGAAATTTTTGAACACGTTTCAAAAGCGT
The DNA here is from genome assembly GCA_936431705.1 of Cheilosia pagana. Taxonomy (NCBI): domain Eukaryota; kingdom Metazoa; phylum Arthropoda; class Insecta; order Diptera; family Syrphidae; genus Cheilosia; species Cheilosia pagana. Next base: position 4,326,983 of record OW386169.1, read on the forward strand.
TTCTGACATATTTTTTTAGGTTTTTGAGACTTAAAACTATGTGTAACTGATCAATTGACAGCAGTTGTGTTGATGAATAGCTTCTTTTGAAAGGTGGAGGGTGGCTTTTCATAAAAAACTCGTATTTATCGATCTCGATTTTTCAGCGCGTATATATGAATTGGATCATTGTTTTCAAAACTCAATAGAGCTCTAAATGGTCGAGTTTTTTGAAGGTTTATTTGATGCAAAAGATCCGAAAATTCGATCGAAAGGTTCCGTTTACAAGAAGAACTCTTCGCTATGGCTTTAAAAACTTGGAATAATACCAAGATCAGTTATTTTCTAACGAGATCTGCTCCGGTTTAGAGGATCACTAAAGAAAATCTTTCAAACGATCAATAGCTACGATCATGCAAACAAAAAATTCTTGTGAAAATGTACACTTTTTGACATATGATCCCTTTAATCTTATGACCGAGTTGATCGATGCAATGAGAAAAACCCAGTTAATGTCACAGATCTCTGGTCCACCCATTCCTACTCAACTTTTGCCAATATCTATTCCCCAGAATCCCTTGCTCGATTGGCCTTTGTTACAGTTGAAACAGCAGCTATATCCAAACCGTTCCTAACTAGAAGGTGGTAGATTTAAACAACAGATGCACCATATGAAAACGCCAATAACTCTTTCCCGCCCATTATTTGTGTTTGCCAAATCAACGGGATCGCCCCACGGCACATAACATATTGGATGACTGAACTTTAATCAATCAGATATGAATGGCAAAGACCGCACACACAACTTTTTATAGAAAATCACTGTTCCAACTTGACTGCATAATTCAAACTCAAACATTCGATTTATCCTGCACACAAACTTCCTAGAGATATACACATCATCCATTGTTGCCCCTTCAATCTGTGTGTGTTTTTTTTGGAAACAAAGTTAACTATCCCGGGGGGGAGGAACCGCATGAACTGAAACTGAAACTGAAACTGTAGTTGCCCTGTCACTTTTATGAAAACGATTCTTTCCAGCCAAAGTTCCATTCTCCTATAGACAACCCCATACAAGAGTGTGCCCATCATCGCCACCACACCAGCAGCCACCTTTTTTCGTGCTCCCGAATAGAGAAGCCGGATTATCCGAAATTAATTATAATTCTTATCGCCTGAGAAGCAACAGAAAAAGGACACAAAGTTGGTGATTTTTTGTTTTCCTTTCAGCTACGGGATCGCAACCGCATCAAAAGATGCCACCAAAAGAAATGCTGCACGAAAGCAATTACCAAATCTCTTAGATTAGAACGGAAAATATTTGATTATGATGACAGGATAATAATAAGATCCCATCCTTTGCTGCCACGCATAGCTCAAGTTGGATTATCTTGTCATAGATATGTCAATTCGACACCGAAAGAGAAACGCATCCAACGCGTCCATTAACCCCGAACTCGCGGAACGGGCTAATAAATGAAATTATTGTGCGGCATGGGATAATAAATATCCACGTTAAAGGATGCAATTATCGTTATTAAAATTACGTTTATAGATGTGTAGTATAGATGTGTGCGTGCATTGTTTGTCACTGTGCGCTATATACAGATGTGATGATAAAGCGAATTTTTGTTATTTTAACTGAATGCGGTCGCGGCAAACCGCCGCATGTTGACCATTTTATGGAGTTGAGTGCTGTGTTCATGCTAAATAAATGGTGTGTGCGAGGGGGAGTCACTGGGGACGACGCCGATCCTAGTTGGAATGAGATGTATCTTCATGATGTATCAAAAAGGCCACTGGCGGTATTTAACGTGTACACATCGGAGATTAAAATTGCCTGTAATGTATAATGTGTGGCAATTTGTTTAATTGGACAATCACACTGATGCACAGACAACTCACGTGTGCGATGGAATTGTAGTGGTGCCGCGGAATATTGGAATTCTATGACAATGAGTCTTTGTGATACCGGGCTTTTGACACATCATCTCTTCAAGTTTTTTGAGGACTAAAAGAACTATAACTCAATCCCGGAGCTTCCCAAATAACATTCATACCTAACTGATGCTCAATCCCTCCCTCTACAGGTGATCCTCTGCCAGTCTGTCCTAGAAAACAATACTTGAGTTACCAATTTTGTAAACGGTGGAAAAACTTGCTTTTCTTTTTGTAAAATCAACATCATTTCTTGACGTATTACTCGCTTACTAAACGATCACTGATCCTCATTACACAGAAATGTTTTGCAAACGTCGTTGATCATTTGACAGAAGTTTGTTTTTGTTGCATAACTCGTTTGAATATTAACTCAAAACTCGCTCATGGATGCGTCAACGATCACTGATCCTCATTACACACAAATGTTCTGCAAACGTCGTTGATCATATGACAGAAGTTGTGTTTTTATTGCATAACTCGTTTGAATATTGAACTCAAAGCAAATCTCTGTTTAAAAAGTGATCTTCAAACGATAATTTTTCTTACACTTTTTGATGTGAAACATCTTATGGCGCGACTTGGGAGTAAAATCGATTCATGAAAGCGGAAATGACCAAGCGGAAGTGCGAGACGGAAATTGGCCTGTCGCCATTGCTATGCCGCCGCCTAAAACTCCTTAACCACTCAACCGATTCGAATGAAATTTTGTGGGTGGGTATGGTTGATTGTTACTTGATGGATGAAATAGTTTTGGACCCGATAGGTGGCGCTGTAGTCGATCTTCTTAACCCCTCAACCGATTTCAATGAGATTTTGTGGGTGGGTATGGTTGTATCGAAAGATATATTTTTGGAATTTTTCAACTTAATTCTCAAAATGAATATGTACTTCTATGTGCACACTGGAGTTAACTGAAGAAGCTAGGTTTTACACAGACACTAGGCTTCTGAATGAGTTGACGATATGAAAACAAAATGTAAACAAAAACTCTCGAAATAGAAATAGAAAACATTGGATTGGATTGTGTTATGAAAACTTTTTAAATTAATAAACATAATTATCTACTGCGCAGTATTAAGAATATAATATTACAAAGATTTGGTTTTTAAATTAAATTTCTTAATGAAATTCTACTACCTACATGCAACACAGTTCAATTTAACATCCACATTTAGGGAGAGAAGTTTCACATCTGGCGTGTGGTCAAAAGCACGCTCTCTGTTTTTTATCTACTTGAAGTATCCTTGTGTTTTTTAAATACATAATTCAATTCGTTCTTTACAAATTTTTGTACTACAGTCAGCACAGTAGGTGATCGAAGGTATTGATCTTTCAAAAGATCGTATGTATTAATTAAGTGACTACTACTTTGAGGTATTTCATACCATAGTTCATCTGCTTTCCAAAATTTGTATACCCTAAAGACCAAGATCAATGTAAAAATATATGTAAAGCGATGCTCCCAAATTTTAATCTGATTTTGATTCATTTACAGACATTTTATTTAATTGCACAAAAAGTGATCGGGATTACTGATCGTTGTAGCAAAAAACTGATCTTCAGCTTCTAAACGATGTGAAAAATGTAAAGGCAGTCTTCCAAGTCATCCTCTGTAACTGATCTTCTTAAATAAATAGACTTGACTCGAGTTTTACTAGGAAATAGCTAAATTCCCTTCACTTTACATCTTTTTGTGATCAAGGGCCATTGGATTAGGTGATCTTCATCAACAAGATCACTGATTGTAATCTATAGTTGGAGAAATCAATTTTAAAATCATATGAGGGAACTGTGATCGTAAATGCTGCTACAAAATTTCTGATCGTCGTTACCAATGGTTGAAAACTGCACTTTAAGACCTCAAAAGTATTAGGGATTTATAGAAAAAGGTGTGTCAAATGCCATCAGAGTCATCCCTGACTTGAGAAATCAATTACAAAGCCTCATGTTTCGTAAGCAAACACGTTCTCCACTTAAACTTTATTCACAACAGCCTTCTTTTATACCCAAAGATACGGCACACAGCCTTGCACACACATTTCGAATTATTTAAGATACCTAAGCGCTAAGACAACAGAGAGCAGAACCAATTTTCGTCGCCGCACATAAACCCGACAGTCTGTCAATAATTTTATCACCGCACCGCTCATATTGAATTTCCTGGCAGCCTGTTTTCCGCCCTCTAAAAATCCGCCACCCGGATTCCCAATTAATTTAACATTTATCTTCCGTTTCGGTAAATGTTGTACCAAACAGCAAAAAAAAACCCTCCACCGACGACGAGCATAAAATCAAATCCAATGCCAGTCGGAATATCCTTGCGCTGCACACCATCCAGGGGGGAGTCGATCGAACTCCCTGAAATTGACTGAAGTGATGATATCTACGAAATGAAATCGCATAAATTTTATTCCAAGAAAGTGTAACAAGAAAAGAACTCCTTCGACAAGGTGAACGGTATGAGAGACGACTTACCCGCCATCGAACTATTCAGGAGCCATTTTCAGGTTTCTGGTAAACGTGCCGACATACCGTGAACTGCTGCTTTTGCAAATGCGTCTTTAATCATGGATGTAAACAGATTTTCCCAGCCGCAGATACTTTGCCAGCCGCGATGAAAGAAAGTTCATTCATACTGTGTGTTACACTACACTCTGGATGCGGGATATAGATACCTACGTTGGGCACACCGTATATCCTTGCGCGTGATATTTGACTGCTGATTCAAGTTCGATATGCAGATTTGCTTTTCTGTCGGTCCTTTCTTTCCTACTTCGCCTGACGTTCGTTCTTATTTCGATGCTTTTATGAATATTAACAAGTACCGCATTGCCAAATGCACATTCTCTTTTTTCCAACACGGAAACACGGATGCGAGTACATGTGTGAGTGTATACCTATGTGGTGCAAAAGATTTACTGCATGCGAGGATGCAAAGTAAGCAACATCGATACGGTCGGGGATATGAATCAAGCGCGACGAAGAATGTTTTCCTTTTTAAATTGAAAACGGATACAGGGAATTAGGTCCTTTTATTCATATTTTCTTTAAAAACGGTGACAAACAAAGTAGCATCGAATTTCTTTGATAGTCGCTGAACGCGAGGAAGAATTCCATTAAAAAGAAGCGAGCACTTACCGCCTCATTGTCGTGACATCCGCCAAAAGGACGCGTGGAGTCGAAGAGTTTCTCCCCCTCTCCCTCTCTCTGTTCTAATTGAATGTGTGCTTTTGGTTTTGGTTATATTGTGAGTTTCCAATTTCGTTGTATGGATATTGACAATCAAATTATAAATGAATTGACAACTTGTATGCCAGAGTATGGTGCAGGAGTGGATTTAAAGGGGCTGGTTTATTTTAAGAATATTTATTGAATACATTATGCGTAATAAATGGGAGGGAAATGCTGTAGAAGCGTCTCTGATTTTTGCGCATTTTAATGGCCGCTATTACAATTTGTTTCTCACTGAACTATAAATATTTCTAATCGCATCCTTATGTAGCTGAAAGTATGGTAAAATGCGAAATTGTTCCTACTTCCGCCTTAGAACTCGTTACAATAATGGATCGTAAATCTTCTACCAAAATGAAGCGAATCATACAATCTAAACTTTTTTTAGCTTCCCACTTTTCTTTATTTAAATTATCCTCTCCTTGTTAAAAGGAGATGAAAAGGTCATAGAGTTTAGGGGGCGACAACTTGTACGTAGAGAGATGTAAAAACGTTGCCTTTTATACCTTTAAGTAGGTCTCCTATAACCCATGAAGAATCTCTTAATGACGCACTGCAGCTTTCCGTTCTCTGCAACCTTAATTGTGGTGCTTATTGTCTGCTAGATCAATGTAGTCAATGCGTTCATGCTTTTTGGACTAAGTTCACGTCTTGTTATTTGTCTTTTACCCGTCACATTGACCATTAAGCCGCTGATCGTAAAACAAGTCTAATCGCACACCTGTACACCTTAAGCGCACATCAATGTGCGATATTGCATAAATAGACACAAATTCTATCAATGGAATGCATTTCTAAGTTATGCATGTGCGTTTTGTACATTTTTTTGGTCCTGCCTCTAATAAATTTCTCTGCAGAATGACTAAAAATTATATGAATGCGTGTGCGTTTGCAATTAAATAAAGTCCGTGAATGTGCGCTTAGTGAATTTCTTTATCCAGAGCTAGGGGAGGTAATTCAGGAGTAGGAAAAACTAAAAAATTGCTTTGTTTGCTGCTACTGTTGAATGTGCGCTTGAGTTGAAGACCTCCGCTTGTAAGCCTAGACGCGTGGCTTTAAAGGTATATCACACAACCATCACATCTTTCAGAAAATCTATATTCGATGGATTAATGTATGAAAAAATGAAAAAAATGTACTAAATCAAAAATGGAAAGATGCGTGTTTGTATGGGGTAAACTCTGCAACTGCTGAAGTGATTTCAAAAATTCTTTAACCAGTTGCAAGCTACTCTCTCCGCGAGTGTTATAAGCTATTTTCCTTTTTAGTAAAGACCATCGCTTCAGTAAAGAGTTGAACAATGTTAGGCACGTTCCTTTTCTACCCATTAAATAATTTCTCTCGTTTTTATTCTCGTCAAACTTGAATCATTCCCACCCTAATATTAAATCAGAAATAGAAATTAAAACCTTTAAAATTTAATTCATTTAAACTAGGTCTAGGGCTTTTAAAACAAGCGGCATAAGGCGAAACAAAATTCCGAAAGTAGCCAAAGGAAAAAATACGCCTCCTCGCCAAATGAAGAGTTCACTCTAAGGCAAATGCATAGTAATGGAAAAGGATTCTCCTTTGTATTTCTTTTTCCGTAAAAATCTTAAGCAGATCCACTTTGCGATATTGCTCGAGGGTGCATCCTTATCGGGTTCTTAGCAAATTACTTTTAACCACACGAAGAAGTTCAAGGCTTCTAATGAAGGTTCCGCAGTAGAAAACAAAAAAAGGCCTGTCCCTTTAATTTTGCCATAGTTGCACGGCAAACGTGTATTTAGTTCCATAAATCTTCCCCCGTGTCACAGGAACTGTGCATTCTACCCCTAAATAGGGTATAATTAAATTAGCAATCTCAACGTTCATATACATGCTCGGGAACTGCATCCACCCGCCCATATAGCGTTGCATACATTCCCATGTCCCGACAAACAAAAGCCGAAAAGTAATCTTTAAGCTATAAAATCATTTAGATACGAGCGCCAGGCACCAGCACGAGGAAACTTTACCATGTTTCACTCAAATTAAGTTAATTGTACCCAAAAGTCGGGTTTTGTGGGTTTTCAGTGTATTTTGAGTGTTTGCGGTCCCTCGACGATAGATGGTGTATACAGTACAAGTGTATCCCACAGCAAAAGTTCTATGATACCTCTGAGGATAAACAGGTACCGAGTCTGGCAAAATCTATGAAAACTTGTCGATGTCGCATGAGGAAGGAAATAACAACACAACCCACAGTCTGTGGTAGAAGTGCTCTATGATGTGTGCGGCTGGGGAAGGAGATTAAGTTTTCGAAAGGCTCCTGCTTGCGCTGAAGCTAGAAGTAGAATTTCAACAAAATTTTCTTGAAATAAAAAATAAATTGCTCGGTGCTGCTGTTGCTGTTCGTACCTTGCCAGGTGCATTTGGCCCGAAAATATTTTTTATGATTTATCGATGTGACTGGGTTTGTCACAAAAAGAGAGAGAGCGAGAGAGAAGGATGGAGAGACTGCCAGCTCAGTGTGTAGTTGTGAATATTTTGTAAATCATATTTTCGGCGAGTTTTGTTTGAAACTTTCGGCAAGAGTAGTAGGTACTGATGCATTTTTGTAGGATGATGTTAGAAAAGAAAGGAAATCAATTTCCTGATTGGATCGAGAAGGAAATGACGTTGCTACGAAAATCTACAGGAAACACTCTTGCGTTACCGCAGTAGTGAGAAGAGCTTCGAAAAGGATATATGTAGTGCGGTTTGTTTGCCTACAAAGTTGACAAACCGATTTTTTTGACGTTTCAGAAGAATTTGGTTGGGGTCTATTTCCTCAACTTATTCCATGGAGGCGTGGAAAGTATTTTTCAACGTTCATTTAACCGAAGGTGGCATTAGACGTCGTCGTTCAGTTAAACCCACCAACGTTAAACCATGACAGGAGAAGAAAAAACCTCTGGTTCTAATGTCAGAGCGAATGCTGCCTCTATCATTAGCGACAAACGCTGGAGTCCGGGACAACTGAAACAGTAAAGCTCCCAGATTGCCAATATGGATTGATGAAGCTTCCACAAACTAAGATTAGGTACCTATCTCCCGAAGATTCGATTGACTATTTTAGTAATTGGTTGTAACCACATCAAAACAGGGCAAGAGACGACTGCTATTGGCAAAAATCTCTTTGTCGATGGGTCCAAATATGTACAAGAGTAGGCTGACCAGGCGCCCTCTTTTAAAAAAAATGCCCTCTTTTTGTCTAAACAAAAAGTGTCCGGTGTTCTTTTAAAAAATATGGGATTTCTCAGTTTACAAACATTTTTCGGCACCACAAAACTACAACAAAATTTTTTTTAACATTAATTCAGAAATGTTTCGTATCTTTCTGTGTCATTTTTACCCAAACTCATTCATCTTTTGTCAAAGCCATTAATTTAATCAGTGTCATATTTTATTATTTTTATTTTAAATTTAAAGTTAGAAATGACTTAATTCATTTTTATAACTTATTTATTAATTTGTATTTATTTTATTGAATTTGTTATCATAGATTTTTTTGTTTGTTGTTTTTTGTTCTTTAATTTTTCATTTGGGATTTTTGAAGATGTCCTTTTTTTGCTGGGTATGGATCTGGTCACCCTAGACTAGCGCCATGTCGAAGACAACTTATCGTATCTGAGTAGAAGCTCTTCCAATCACAAAGACGATCAATAGCCAACCCCAAAAACGGCTAGAAACGACAACGAGCTACTACCTGCAACCTGTTAGTGGAGCGGCAGAGATTTGCTTGCTCTGTCAAATCACTTGTGTGGTGTCTAGTGTTCCCTTCCACTACCGGAAAGCCAGGGGTTGAATTACCGCATCCTTATCGAGTACTACGTGACTGAATTTGTTATTGTTTTGCATGTAAAATTGACAAAACTCAATGACGTATAGCTCGCTCTCGGATGCGGTAATTCGACCCAGTTAGTCCAAGGCTTCAATTCGTTTTCGTGGATGCCCAAATACCGCAACTTGGCTACCGAATGCGCAAATAATGATTATGACATGTGACATTCCATAGAACAAGTGACAAGTCTACCAGTACGGTTGCCAGATGTCACGCATTTGGCGGAAAAGTTCCGCTTTTAAACGTTTATCCCGCCATTGCCAAATGTCTAGCTGAAGGAAATGTACTGCTAAGGTCCCGCTTTTTCGACATTTTTATTTTTATTTCCATTGTTTATTTAATTTATTATATTTTGTTGACGTGAATTATTTATTCCGAGTTGACTTAATCTTATAAAAAGATATTTTCACTATTAAATTTTTTGTTCTGAACGCTACCAATCTGAATTTCGCCGCAATTGTTATTGAACACACTCTCCCTGTTGTCAAAACATTAACCTGTACAGTCACTTGTCAGTTCGTTTTAACGCTCTTATGCTTGTAGTTTTTTTTATTGCTGAAAATAATAATAATTATTATTGTATTCTTGTTTTTTTAGTTTTATTATACCTATACCGAACCTATCTTAAAAGTTACATTGCGGATTAACATACATTTAAATTGTTTTTACAAAGAATTAATAAAAGTTTTGTTATTTTGTGTTTAACTTACAAATATTTTTAAAATGTCGCGCCATGTCCCGCTTTTTAAGAAAATTGTCCCCCGTTTTCACATTTCTTTTATGGCAACCCTATCGACAAGCAGGCTGCAGATTGCTTGTCATCGTTGCCGGTCGCAACTACCGCTACTCCGGAGCGACCGTCGATGATGGTGGTTGCATTCTGCTTCACTTATAACTTGTCACTTCAAATGGCAGCTTGTTTGGGAGCGACAGAACGATGGCGATGATTGTGCTATAAATAGCTCTTCTGCTTGCATTTGTCGCAGAGCAGTTATTAGTAGGTACCTACTGCACACTGTATTGGTGAATGGTGGTGCTGATCATATGCATCGACAGTTGACACCTGTTGCGCGTGATGTCATACGATTGTGTCATTTGACGGTTGTGCTGTGCTTCCGTGATACAGTTCTTATTCTGCAAAAAGTATTAAAACCGACTTAAATCTCATAGGGTGATGTTGAGTGAGTTCAGTCAAGTAGCGTGGGCTATTGGTATCTTTCAAATAATACCACTTAACGACCTAACGTCTTAAGCGAAAATTATTCCGAACCCAAGTCAACATCTGCACAACAGGTCGCGTTTATCAGTTTATCAGCGACCCATTGATGTGCGTGAATCTACAAATTTTGATGTTTTGCGAACTCCAAAGTTTTAATGACATGACTTGACAACTCCGCCCGAAAATATACAAAAAAAAACAGCTCCCTTAAGTGCTTGAGCTCTCATTCGCAGCATTTTCCACTCAATTGCTCTGCATTTGCCGATTACACACTGTTGTTGGTCCACCATCACATCCCGTTCATTCCACTTCACTAAATTGCAACCCCCTCCCTTCAAATCGTTTAAGAAAATTCCGTTGCGGTCGAAATTCCCTTAACCTATAGCTATCGCTCTCTCTCTCTCTCTTTCTCTGCACAACAAGGATCTTGCCGGCCGGCGCAGTCCAATTACTCAGAATTTGGGTACATGTCCTTCTTCCCTTTTGTTGTTGTTCCCTATAGGAACTGTCGCAACTTTTAACTCCACCAAACAAGGGCAAATCGAAAGAGATAACCAGGAGAAAGAATCACGAGCTAGAATCCGAATAAGGCCAAAGGATTATGCCGCCAACAATGCGCGCCCGGACATACACCCACTCAAAGACCATCAACGATGCAGGAAGTATGCGGTTGATGCTAGCGCGAACACCATACACAGCACCATCAGGAGCAGGACGCACTAGTTATCCTCTTTTGATTGCCCTAAAGTGTATATAGGTACCGACGACTCGCAGACACTATGGCTGGTTTTGGAATATCCTCCCTTCTTCGAGTGGCGAACGTGCAGATGCAGGCAGACCCTTAGTTGAGAGGGTGAAATGTAGCACCATGTTGCAGCCAAGTTTTCAACGGCGCGCGATGGCACAAGGTCCTCGCTTTTTAATATGGAAGCAAAGGCAAGACATTAAGTCGCTGCCGCACAAAACGTGCAAAAAGGACGGCCACGGCCAACACAAAAAACTGCTTTAAATGTTCGCAAACTTCTGACATATTGCAGGATTTCTAAAATTACTCAGTGCTTGTCGCCGGTGGTGGTTGGTTCGCTGGTTGGTTGTTGGACGTTGGGCGTTTAATTTATGTCCTGCTTTTTGAGGAGGGGTGGGCGCATTCAGTTAACTACTCGCCGGAGAGGACAAATGGATGAAAACCGCGCCGCGTCAAAACAATTAGTGAGTGCTTTACTTCGTAGACAAACAAATTGATTTCATATAAAAATACAGGGCACATCGCTAGAGGAGATCCTTTAAAGACTTTTACTCCGTATACCGAAGCGAAAATGAGGTTAAGGAGTTTTTCAAACTGTCCCAGTTGGTGGAGGAAAATTTGCATTTTTGGCAAGAAGCTTGAGATGTTTTACTGTTTCACGGATTTATTTTGTCAGTCGGTAAAAGGTCGTAAAGAGTGAAAGGCCGTTTCTTGGTCGAGAGATGTTTTCTTATGGGGAGTAGGGCTCCTTCAGATGGTTTGGCTTATATAACACTGCCCTCTGTCATTGTCAAAGTAACAAACTTTCCAGCAAATCAGGTCAAAAATGGTCTAAGTTTTTCAGAATTAAACGTCTATGTTCATCAGCTAAGTGCCTTGACGGGCAGCACCGTACAATGAACCCCAAAAACCCTCCAGAGTTCACATGATATTTACCCCGACCTAGGCTACTTTTTTTTAAAACTAACACATTTCTTGAAAATATAGAGGCCGGAGTTTAAAAAAGAACTTAAAAGGTCTGAGATTTGAGCTTTGATGTGGCTTAAGTTTGGCAGCACTTACCCTTGTTGTGGGACGTTGACATCTCGATTCAGAGTTTTCAGAACTAAGAACTGACCTGGTCTGACAACAAAAGAAATCAGTCCTAAAATTTATTTAGTTCGTCAGCACTTTACCTAGGTTAAGAAGAAGCTCATTAGCAGTGTTGTAAGATTGGTTTAACCCCCACTTGTTGACCCCAAAATAAAACGACATATCATGCATAGATGTCGTGAGACTTTCCAAGAAATTTTTTTTAATGCGATGCCTGAGATAAACCTCCAGGTAATAAAAGAACAGATGAGTTCCCAATCAGCTGCAGAAGTAGCAGCAGAAAGATGTCCATTTGGGTGTTTATTTCACTGTTCCTCAGAGGGCCATAGGTAGGTGAGTTCAAAATGAACAGTCCGGCGAAGCACACCACTTACAGAAACGCAGTAGAACAGCAACAGAGCCATAACAGAGCATTAACATGTCATTAACAGAGCACCAACAGATCAGTGGAAAAAAAACATTTTTAAATGTCTGAATGCATTGACAACTTCGCTCACATTTCCCTATATGCACCAGAGTCTTGAAAAATCCTCAAATTACAACTACACAGTTCATAGTCCTTTCCACGTTACACAAAAACCAACCTCCAATTACCATCATCATCATCCAGTTACTCGAAGGAAATGTTAACCGGCAAATTTAATTCTATATCCTTTGTCGAAAAGTGAATAAAAAATAAATCCCATCCAGTGTTGTTGTTACCATTTGAAGTCAGACTTCCATTCCACCACTGCTTGCGTCGCGTATCCTTTGCCGTGGGATTCACAAAACCAAACAAACAAGTATTCATATTGCGATTCCCAGTGGTGCCGCCACAGAAGTTAAGAAAATTTGCTCCTCGCCGAAAGACAATAGAAAACCCATCAGGTGGGGTTTCTGTTCTGACAGACAATGTCGTTCTCTCCCAGAAACCTCGCATTCGCATTCATGTGATTCCCATGTAGACACAAGCATCATTCCCCTGGGATTATGACAACGGGCTCCTTTCTATACGGCAAAGCACAAACGATGAAAGGTTGGATGCACTCGGTTCCGGTGGCAAAATGGGGTCATGCGAGTCTTGAAGCACACACCCAAACATACACGCAGTCAGTATCACCTCTTGTAAAGCCACAAAGGATCCAATGCTATTGGATCTGTTTATGATTTCGGGTGGATTTTTCGGGAATGATTGTCTGTTGTTTGTTTAGGTCGTATAGGTAAGGCAAGTGGCAGGGCGCACAGTGGTGGTGGTAATGTAACCGAAATAATCGGGCGGGCAGCCTCATGCATATGGTATATGCTCACTGAACTCCTGTTGTGTATCCTAGCTAAACATCGCATATAGATGCAGACGCAGGATTTTCAAGAAAACGATACACCGAAACGGTATAGTGCAGCTGTCTACCTTTTTGGAAATTCGAGGCACTGGCGGGCGCCTGAGGGGGCTATCACAGTTTTGAATTTTGAAAACGAGCGACTCACACACACACACACGAGTCATATGCTGTGTGGTGTTTGCGGTTTGTTGTTTTTCTCGTCGTGTCTGTTAGCTGCGTGATGTCCTCGGGTATTGTTTTGAATTGTATCCGAGAAGCAATTCAGATTTCAGATTGCATTTGGCAGTGCTGAACATCATCATGCCGACAATAGCGGTGAGTGGAATGAATCTGAGAAGGGGAACTCAACACGAAGTGGCCCATAACGATTTCTGTTCCAATATAACTTGTAAAAAATCGCTTGTGCAGTTACTTGATTGTGTATGAACCATTTCGTGCGGTTTCAGTTGTTTCAGTGGAAAGTGTTCAAGTTTGTTGTCGCGATAATAAAATCAAAATCCTTGGTAGGTAGTTACTTCTTCGTGGATTTAGAAGAACTTTCAGACAGGTCCAATTATGACCTATTTAAATTTGTAAATAAAACGGGTTGGTCTACCAATCCGTAGGTTTTTCAAAGGTTTCGGGTGTTTGTGGGTCATAAACCTCTAGGGCGTCACAACGGATCTACATTGATCTAAATGTGGCACGTACATTTTCTTCTGTCCTGCCAACCTACTAACCTAACCTAACCTTGTCGTCCCGTTGTTCAGTTTGTTGTTCAGTTTCAAACTATTTCAATCGGTTGGCCAAGCATTGAAATCTATTTAATTCTATCTCTATAGAAATAGACTTGCACCTTTAAAGGCAAAAATTCAAATCAAAAATTAACAAAATTTAGTAAAAAGCTGTTTCTCAGGACCTGGACCACTTGAGTCAAAAATTGTACCTACTCACTTTTGATGCGTGGAAGACTGCAGCTTAACAATTTAAGTGCAGCTGTTGCATCTTTCTGCAACTATTTCCAAGCTTGCCGGGTCGCTGTTCGAAAGTTCGCTTCTCCCAAGTGAAATATTGAGAAAGAGGTCTGTCTTCGCTTTTCAGACAAAATTTTGTTAAAGGAAGATTAGGCCGAAGTAGGGACCGGAAAATTTGAGTCCGGCTTTTTCTAAAAGACCGAAAACACCTTCACTAAATTTTTAAGTTATGGGGAAAGGAAAAACAACATTTTTTAAGAGTCTTTTGTGCTTCAGTCAAACTTGTCCAACCCAGTTGCTACATCTTAAAAGGTTGATTGATGTTTAAGTTTGGAGTTGCAGACATTACGGATTATCTGCGTTGGAATTTTTCTCGTTTTTGGGTTCAATGCTTCAAGATCTATGTTGAAAGTTTCTTTTTCTCTTAATGATGGTCGATTTTTTTTTGACAGAAAGACTTCTCAGATCCATGGGTCGTTTGGGAGAAGACCTGTTTCTATCCATGGTTTTAAAGTGATCATATTAATATTCCATATACGAGTAATTGTACTAATGGCGACCTCTTTGTTAGAACGTCGGCCACCAAAACTTCAAACAGTGGTAAGACTACTATCATCAGCACTAGGGGAGCACTTTCTGGCTGCATTGGGGCTTTATTCTACAACAAGCCAGTTTATGGACTATTTTTTGCCGAGCACACTCCGTACACTGGAGCTTGCATTCCACGATCTAGCTCTGTGTAGAGGCTACGTTGTAAACCTCGGCTACCGGGCAGTGTTTAGATATAAAAACGTAACGTGAGCGCGTGAGCATTAGAACTGTGGCCTCTGTGTCAAACACTGCATCCTTCCATCCTCTGCGATAGAACGTTTTTAAAGTGGCATTTTTCAAGATAGCTTGGTCTTGCCGTCTTGAAGCTTAGGACTGGGATTCAAAGATCTTCTTGCATTGTGATGTGTTTTTTTATCTCCGGCTAGGGTATACTCGTCGGGTCCAGCGCTGCCCCTAAAAAAACACTTTTCCCTTTTTTTCTTAACAATTTGGATTTAAAAATCTTAAATCTACTTACTCGACCTTAACCTTAGCAAACAATTATCTCTAACTACGGTGGATAACAGGATTCCGTGGTAGATCGGATTGCTCACAATATACACCCACAGAGGAAAGAAAAGGAAGCGGAATGGATCGGAATGCTCACAATATCAGATTCCTATATATGGCCAATTCTGAAGGCCGTCAAAAGTTAAGAGAATAGTGCAAGTTTCTAGAGAACAGGGTCAGCACTAGTGTATTGCACCAGACATTGAATGTACTGTCCTCTTGAATCACTTTTATCCATGGGTACTCATGACTTCCGCGACGAGTAGTAAGTGTGACTTGTAAGCGTTGTGACAATCTGTCGTGTGCGTTGTTGTTTCGGCTGCTGGTGTTCGTGTTGCTTTTCCTTTGTGGCGGTCAGGTCAGTGGTTCTGGGTACTGGTGAGTGGTGACACATTGTCGGTTGGTATCAGCGTATCCAGTGCTGTGGCGGATTTCTCAGACGGATCGTTACAGCCTAAAGCATTATTGTCCATGAGACTGACCAAAGTTATAGCCAAAGTTCACTAAAAATGGTATTCTATTCAAAAAGCTGTCCCATCGTTGCCTCCTAGCCTTGGTTGAGCTCGCTTTAAGCAGATTTATGCTTATCCCTATAACTAAACCATTTGACGGCTTTAGAGTTACACCGCGCACAAAAAACGAAAATCAAAATGCAAGTTGATTCCGTAAACTCGTACCGGGCCACCTCTTCATTACTAGGCCGACCATAAAATCCTGCAACACAATACAATGGTATACACAAATAAACAGCCATAATACTTGAAATGGCTTTTCCAAGGGTTTCCTATTGCATTTATTATAATTCTAAAGAAAATTTTCCACATATAAATTCTTTAACATTGGACGGCAGCAGCAGAGCATATGCACTGCATTCAGAATCAGAATCGTGCAAGCAAACAGCCGCCGCCACCAGAAAGAGGGAGAGAGCAAGAGAGTCCTGCCGGGTGACGGTAAACACAATAGTAATATGCAAACCCAGTGAACGCAGAGGGAGTGATTTAATAGATACTTTAAGTGAATTACATTAGCAAGCCAAGCGAGACGACGGCGTCGCTAAAGCGGGTCAAGTTCAGTGCTCTGCGAAGTAAACACATTTTCTACTGCAGGCGGCAGGCTCCTGATAAGCTCCCGCACATACAAAGCACAGCGTTAGCGTTGCACATCACACTCAGCGCGCAGTTATACAACAAAGTTCAAGGTGGATTCCATTAGAGATGATACCAAGTCCTAGGTATACCATAAATCGCATTATTCACTAAAGTCCTGTGTTGTAGCCACTTTGGTGAAGGAGAACATCTTCAGACTGACTTAATTGGAAGGGAATTTGAATAGCTGTTTGTGTTTGAATCTCTCTGTGCGGGTGTATCTGTATATCCTTGTATTTACTTTTGAGTGGATCGAGGATCGAGTGTAGCGGAGGTGAGGATATAGTGATGGCTCTAATTAAATTGTAAAAATCAGACTAGACGGGCGTAATCCTGGATGATTACGGAACGATTTAGTTGTAGTGGCGATGGAAGCCACTTACTTAATCCAACAAAGGAATAGCCAAAACTGGTCCCGCGTGGAGACATTTGCATGTATTTTCAACAAAGACGCAGTACACTGACAGGAAATGCGGCAGAACAGTAGAAAAAACCTTTAAGGAAGGGATAAGTCAGTGGGCCGAAACAATACATGCGGGAATTCACCTACGGAAGTTCATCTTTAATTTGTTTTATATTTCATAAAAATCGGTTTCGAAAGAGCGCTGTAATCGGTACGACAAAAAGAGAGAGAAAGCCCCGAACACCATACAAAAAGACCCCACATGCTTATTGATGACTTCTGCTTATGCCTGCAGGGGGAATTTTCGCGGAAAGGTATGGAAACTGCAAATCCTGGTACCCTTTCTTAAGTCATGTAACAAGCCAACAGATGAACCGTCACTCTAAGATCAGCGGGTCTGACCTTTGTCCATTCGTTCAGTAGGCAAATCAACTGCTATGATCCTACCGGGTATAGAGAAAGCCTTCGATTCATGACGGACTTATATTTAAAATGATAAATTTCAATTGTCCGTCCTATATTTGTCAAATTGTCCATAGTTACTTATAAAATCGTCGTTTTAAAGTGCACGTTAATAGTGGTGTCTCTAATGTTGTATTTTTTCACTCAGGTGTTCCCCAAGGCTCAGTTCTTGGGCCCGTCTTATATAACTTGAATACATCGGATTTCCCATGTCTACCTCATCGCATGAACTCGCTCTCGACATTAAGAGGAATCTAACAAATGCGATGACATATACTACAACAAATGGAAAATTGAACTTAACCAAGGAAAAATTCAAGCCATCTTTTTTACAAGTCTTTCTAGCGGACCATTACCTACAGGTAAATGTTAGAAGTATTAGCTGGGAACCTTTCATAAAATATTAAGGCATTTATTTGGACACCAAGTTGACTTTTGGAACGCTTATAGGAAATACCCTTAAAAAATTGCAATTTCCAATAGGATGCTGTATCCCTTCATAAACCGATAGTCGCAGCTTTAAAATAAAATAATTATCCATAAAGTGCCAACCAAGTTTGGGGAAATTTTGCAATGTATCATATTCCCAAAATAAACTAATAAAAATGATGCTTAATCTACCGTGGCATCACTCGACTCTGGATACTCACGATAAAGTGAATGTATAAATAATAAAATAAATTGATCTCTCAGAGAATTTAAAAATTAAAGTAGCGCTTTTTAAAACGCCGTGTTTTTCTGATAATCCTCTTGTAAATGTTCTAAATACGAATTATATCTCACTCGATAGTTGATATAGCTTTTAGTTTTTTGTATTACTATTGTTGTTATTTATTTATTTTTTTAATTATTAATATATTTATTTACTATTTATTTATGTACCTATTTATTTATTTATTTGTTTATGGATTTATGTATTTATTTATTTATTTGTTTATTTATTTATTTATTTATTTGTTTATTTATTTATTTTTTATTTATATTTATAATATATAAATAAATAAATCTATGTGTTTTTTTTTTTGCTTAAATTGAAGGTTTTTTCGCATTTTCCTTCAGAACTTATATTTCTTGCCCAATTAAATTCCTAAAATTAAATAATATTTAAGAAGAAAGATACAAATTATCATATATCCAAATTGTAAAATGTGTGGTAACAAAACCTACTGTGAACTTATGTACGAAATAAAACTACGGAGATTTTAGATGCATTTTTAAGTTCATCCGCCACTTTCAGTTGAAATTCACCCCCTCAAAATGAGAACTCTCAGAAAAATATATACTTCCTCACATCTTCCCATGCTGTCATTTGATATCCCTGGCGGCTATCTTTAATTAGTTTCACGAGAATGCAACTCGTTCAAGTTAATCACTTCATTTGCTTATGGCCAATGCCACTTGAAGTCAAAGGCGGAAAGGCCGCCCAATCTGTCTTAAATCCATTCCCCGATCCAACCCCAAGTGACTCTGACTGGCACTTGCACTCGCATCTTTATGCTCTATACACACATGGACTTCCTCTTTATGATGGATATATGCAACATCCAACCAGTGATTGCGTCCTCAAATGGAAGATGACACAACTCCCAAAATAGATTACCTATACACAGACTGCAGCCAGCAGCAGCATCATCAGTCTGGTGTTTGGGAAAGATCGAGAATGACGAGTAAATTGGACGTCGATCCATCTTACCCATAATCAACTTCAAAGTCACTCCGAGCGCATTGCGTGATGTGATGGATGTGTGTGCAATACCAGTAGGTAAACACAATTGCTAAAATTTTGACAGAATTGATCTTAAGACTCGGAGGCGTCTCCCTCATATTCCTGGGAATAACACTTGAATTGATTTCCCAACTGAGGTAGGCGCACCACCGCACACACAAAAGGACTCTGATGCATTGTGGAAACCTCTTCAGGGGTATAGGAGATTTTATTTAATTTCAAACTGTCAGCAATAAGGACTCCTTTGGCACACAACACATCTGTGATTTGACCACACACATTGTGCCGCCAAAAATCCGGATCCACATCCTCTCTTTATTCTCTGAGGCATTTTAAATTCTATTAATAGGATGAATGTATCCTGAATTTGGACTTGCTCATCTCAATCTCCAATGAGAAATCAAAAGAAGCAAATTTTCTGCAAGACGAAATTATTCCCCAAAGGACACACACAAGTTTAAGGATAATAATCTTCATATCCACTCCTCTCGAGAATCTCTCTCTCTCGAGCGTTCTCTGTTGGGACATCGTTTTGTGCTGTGTCTATGTTGTGTATATCCTCGTCCTGTTTTTATACAGGTAGCCATGGCTACCCATCCTTTGCTATATGTATATAATCATGGATTCAGATTTTGAGCCGGTCGGTCGGTGATGCACAAGTACAACCATTCGAGCATTTTGCAAAATAGTCACCCAGGAAGAGGAAGGATTTTGCACAGGCAACACGAACAGAGATGTGCAATTTTCGGATTTCCCTGAGACTACTGGAATGATGATGTCCTTTTACGCCAAGCCCTTTCCTGTTGTTTTGTGTGTGTTTACATTTATTGGCTTATTGGCAGTATTTTCTTTCTGGCTTGTATGTTGGCTCAAGTTTGGTAGGGCATTTTTGTGAGAGAAGGAGACTGCAATCCTCAGTCATGGGTAATTTAATCGGATTTTTATTACTAACGATGAGACTTTTGGTCTTCTTTTCTGTGGGGTAATGACTACGTCTATGTGGGGGTTTTGCTGTTTTTTTTTTTCTTCCATGAAATGGTTGACCTGTTGTTTTCATAATGAAGATGTTTGCTTGAATATTTGAATAATAATGACACTGATACAAATTACCATAAAAAGATTTGTTTATAGATGTATAACATGGTTCACCGAACTTCTGGCTAGAGGGAGGTTTTCATAAAATCACATATAGGCGCAAATAAATTGCAAGGACATTCGACTCTTGAATTTTGAAGGGAAATTTTAAAGTATGATGGGTATCAGGACCCAGAACTGTCGGAAATGGGTATCGATTAGCTAGGTTTCAAACTTTTGTCATCTTATAGGTAGCTTTAAACTCACAGACTGCAGGGGCGTAATCCAGCTTAAGTCAGTCAGTCATTGCAATTTTGTGGTACATCTTCTGTTTTTCTTAAGGTCAGAAAATCTATCAGAGAATCCCCATTCGATGTCCTCTCCTGTCAAATTACGAAATGCCAGTTGTGTATTCGCGTGCGATTCGCTAAAAAGTTCGCGGATGAATAAAATACGAGCATTTAGAAGAAGATCAAGCCAATGCATGTAGGAATTGTTTTATTACGTATTTCAATACAATTGGTCAAAAGAAATGCAATTTTACTTCTTGATAAATGTTATATGGGTTACCAAATTTTATTTTTAAATGATTTATCACATCAAATGACAGGTTATAGCATTTTCTATTTCCGTTGATAGTTATAGTAATAGTTTTAATTAAAAAAATGTCGCATGATTTATTATTTAAGAAGCCTTAAGAGCTGTTTGAGTGGGTTAAGACTTTTTCAGAATAGTTAGCGAATTCCAAAACCATTTAGCGGAAAACGCAACCTTTCCCCGATTTGTTTGTATTAATTTCAAGATTCACCGCCAGAAATTAAGTAACTGAGTAACTAGTTAGTGCACTGTCCTTTCTATGGTGGCTTTATGTCGTTGAAAGTGATATAGTCGATCAGCAAAAGAAATAACTTTGATTCTATAAATACCCACGGTATCACAGACCCACACCAAGCTGCCTTAGATTCTTTTGTGCCAAGTTCGACTTTTGTATTTTATTTTGCGGGACGAGGATCTACTTCTTTAAAGTGCTTTATTTTTACTTTCGACGTAAGCAAAGCAATCGTTTTTTCTAATTTGTTGAGGAAACATAAAACTGTATCGCCTGCCTTACATTGGCAGCACAGTTCATTGGCTAGTCTCCCTGTTTTTAATCCTTAATTCAGTAGTCAAAAATGCAGATTTTTCTTAATAAATTTATTTCACTTGGTTTTTAATAATATATATTACATTCGGCACCTTTTCCACTGCGGGTTCCATTTGTATTTAACTTTTATACATTTTCTTTGTTTTTTTTTTAACTTTACAATGTAATTTTTAGTTTTAACTTTATACCTTAGTCACTTTAACACCCTAGTCCTGCATTTTATTTTCGTGTACATTTGTTTAAATTCACACAAAGTATTTTTATAGTGTTTTTGCGTGAGAAACGGAGTGTACAATCTAGATTGTTTATATTACGTTTATATGTAGCTATATATATTTTTTTTAATTTTTGTGTGTAAGGATATTTAGTTTGAAGTGTGTAATCTGTGTTTGAAGTTTTTTATACAAGTATATTGTTAGTCAGATGTGCATTTTAGGGATAATCTTTTAATTTACTGATAATGAAATTCATAAGTTTTTTATTTTTATTTTTAATCGTTGTCACTGTTAGTTTATTGTTATTGATTTTTGGTTGGTGAATTTTTGGCTTTCCTTAGGTAAAAAGTGCGAGTTTTCTGTATAATTTTATTTAACTACATTGATTTTTTTTCGAAACATAAAAGTAATTAATTTGAATATTATTTTTGATAATTTTTTTTTTTTAACAATTTACATAATAATTTTGATATTTTCTTTTCAGTTTCAGCATTGCGAATTTATTTGTTTTTAAATGGGGTCAGTTGGCTGCATTTTCTTTTTAAATGTATGCAGTTTGGTGAATAAGGTGGTGGTTATGTTTTTGATTCAATTAGGTTTTATGTCGCTCCGAGGGCGAGTTCCAAGAGGTTTGTTTTTTTATTCGGCGGATTTTGTAAATAAAATGTCTGAAATGTGCAACTATTTCAACAACCAGAATGTAACAAAATCTGTTCAATATAAAATGAATTTTGTAATGAACCTTAGTATGTTCTGTGCATTTTTTTATTTAAGTCAACAGATGGCGCTAGTGTGTTTTTTTTAATTTTCTTGAGGAGCTCATCTATTAAACGCCTGATCTGTAGGGCAACTCATCTTTGGTCATTACATCCAAATTTAATTCTTGCACAGGGATAGGTTTTTGGGCAGGAAAAAGATGTGTCGTAGAATATTGAGCTGTTTTTAAAATAAACTAATTTAGAAAAACTAACTCGCAGGTCTGTGTCCAAGTAAGCTTTACACAGTTTATATTTTGTCCCCCGATAAATACAGACACGAGTCCATTGCTAATTGGTTCCACTCACCTCCTCCGTTTGCAACCATTTCTCAAAACTACATGGTGTCTCTGAGCAGTGAATTTAAATATAAACTAGCGCATAAAATGAAATCCAACACATTATTCCCTCTGCATAGTTAGAAAAACAAATCATTTCTATACACTTAATGCACATATTTAACATTAATTTGTATATAGTTTAAATTTTATGATTTATTCAATTTTTATTTACATAACATCTTGCAACATTGGTATAAAATATTCTACAGTATGTTGTATATATAAATACTATATATATTCTTTTCATTTTGTATTTTCCTTACACATATATTTTTATAAATACTTTCTTTAGGCATTTTTAATTGTAATTTATATATTTTTTTCTTTTAAATCTTTAATGATTTCTTAATGTTTATAGTGTCTATTGTTTAAGTAAATTATTATAACTATTTATTTTTTCTTTCTTTTAATTTAAAAAGAAAATAATTTCAGGCTTCCATGTGTTTATATAATGTATGTATATAAATAATTTTCCTTTGTCCATTTTTTGTATGTTTTTTTTTTTATAAATGCTATATTTTGTTTTAGTAGGTATAGTAATTTATTTTTCATTTCGACTTGACTAGTGTTAGTTGAGTGTTGAACGACAAAAACTTCGCCAATTTCTTAAAACTATTAACTGCGCTATAACCAATGTGGTGGCGTTAAGTAAACTACTGCTTATTGTAGACGTCGTTGTTGCTGAACTTTTATCCTTGGACCAATCGTAACCCTTGGGATTATCGCCGGTTAACTTTTGCTCGGATTTATCGATTTCATTTAGATTTGATTGATATTTAGAACCTGCTGTTGGAATAGAAGGGGAAAGAGGGGATTTTTTTATTTTACTGGTTGCGAATGGTTTTATAGAATTTTTATAGTTATCTGGCAGATAGGGTGCCGAATAAGTTTTTTTATTTTATTTAGTGACCTACTGATACATGCTGTCGAGATAACATTTTGTTTTAACTGATGGGTACAATTTTATTCCGCAGAAGTGACTTAGGAAATGCAGTCATACTTGTTACCTAACAGATAAAGTGGCGAATAAGTCCTAAACTCTAAAAGCTAGGCCTCTCTTTTCAACTTGAAGACACAGATTCACTTAAATCTCTATTTTCAATTGAGTTATGGACTCGATATCTAATGACAATTTTATAATTCATCAAACAAAACTCATTTGTTCAAACTGAATATTTTTTTTTAAATATCTGGGAGATAAAGTATCGAATAACTCGAGCATTGTCCTCTTCTTGCTTCGAAACACTTGGTGAATCAAAATTTGATCTATAAAGAGCATAAGTCAAACTTTACTAACTTTTTTCTGCGCTTTTTAAACCACTTGTAGAGTTATCTGGCAGATAAATAGTCGAATAAGTCGAATACTGGGTTAATTTTGCTTCGAAAAGCTTTACAAACCAAAGCCCAAGTTTGAAAACAAAGTTGCTTAGAAACAACTTATCTTTTTTCAACTGAATGAATAATTTTAAAAATTATCTGTCAGATAAACTGTCGAATAAGTGAAATTTTGCGACTGTTCCACATCAATGATCTTCAAAAATCAAATTGTTAACCCATAAAGAGTTCAGCCAAGCAAAATGATTCTATTTGAACTTTTTAAGCGATTTGTAAAATTATCCGGCAGATAAAGTCTCGAATAAGTTGTTTATTTGCCTTGGAAACATTTTGTAAACCAAATTTAGGGGTTGGACATCGGTTACACATGTAGCGACTCCATAAACAAATTTTCTCAATTATCTGGCAGATAAAAAAAGCTTTAACTTGGAAATATCTGATAAATCAGATTAAAACTCAACAATTTCTGATATTATCCGCCAGATAAAGTCTTGAATAAGTCAGATACCGGGCTCAAATATTTATTAAAACTGAACAATTTCTGATATTATTATCCGCCAGATAAAGTCTCGAATAAGTCGGACAACTCCTTCCTGCACGACAGTCCTTCAAATTCAAAGAAAACATAGTCTCAAAGTTAAAGGTACTTACTTTTATCCAGAACAACTATCGAGTTCGTTGGAATATCCCCATAACTCGGCGTATTGAAACCAAATTTTGTTGTTGTCGTCGTTGTACGGCGAAGTGTTGTCGTTGTCGGAGGTGGTATTGTTGTAGGCGGATTCGATGCTAAAAATAAAAAGAAACGCCAAGTTAATACCTACACATATACTTCATGCTAAACCGGAAAATAGACCTTTCTACTCTGCCCGACCTTGACCCGATGCAATTAGCAAATCACTTCAACGCCCAACACAATTGATCTCTCGATAGGTAATTGGAAAAATGCTTACAAGTACAAAAGCCTCTTACGAACATCAACCCACCCCATCCATATACAACATAACATGGCAACAAATTGCTTTACAGGACAATATCCTCATTACATGACCATTTCATAAAGAGTACTTCCTCCTCCATAAAAGTGCCGCGCACAGTTCCATGTGTAGGGCCAAAAGGGATACAAAAAAGCCACTTTCATTCATTTCACACAGTTTCCTTGTCCACAAAATGTTACCAACAAGAAGAAAAACAGAAAAATGGGGAATAAAAGTCATTCACTTGAATCACTTCTCGGCTCGGCCTCTTTGGAAAGTTTCAAATCGTCGCTAAGGCCACAAAAAGCCCATAAATTACCACAAATTGTCGTCAATAATCCAGCAGCCAGCAGCCAGCAGCTAGATGGAGGTGGTGGGTGGCCAGAAGCCAATGAACAAGTAAAAGTATAGCAAGCAACCCGCCGGCCGGCCGGTATGGTATATAAAGTTTCGAATGGCATCAGACTCTATTGAGGGCAGAGAGATAAATATCGACAAAGGAACTCATTGAACTTTCATTGCACACGGATACGAAGCACTAATACAAACCGCTACTAAAATTGCCAGGACCTATCAGCAGACTCTTCACTTTATCACTACACCATGCCAGTGTTCCAACACCGCCGGCGGTCGTCTACTCCGCCGCCACCTTCTCTAGTGTAGGTGTTTTCAGTGGCACTTTACCACAATTGACACTATACGCTGTTGGTGGTGTCCCACCAGCAGGGAGAACAAAAAAAAACCCTCCAGAAAGTAGCTGGGAGGGACAATTGGGTGTGAGGAAGATTTATCTATTTGCTGGGATTTCGACACTTTTTAGTCGGGAGTTTATTTGGGTTTATTTCGGTTTATTTTCGGATAAATAAAGGAAGTGCGGACACTCGCCACCCAATCGATGTCCTTTATTAGGATTTCGATTGTGGTTTTATGTAGTTTTTATTGTCGATAGGGAATCCTGTGATTTTACAATCCCAATTTGATGCGCTGCAAAATTATGATTTGCTCATTGAGTTTGGGTTTCATTGCACTTGCTAATGGGAGGCGGCCCATGTCATAGTTTGGATTGACTGCTGTCAATGTTTTGTTAAAGGATTTGATGGTTCAAGGGTTACAAATGGGTGGTTACTCTTGGAGGGGAAGGGGGCTTCCTGTAGACTCTTGCCTCCGCTAAGGAATGTGCTGTCGTTTTGTGCGCTCAACGGGGGAGAGACTTCGTCTTGGCCCAATTGACAAGGTCTAATTTGAATAATTAACTTAAAATATGAGCTGGGGTCGAATCGCGTCGTCCGTGAACGAGCAATACGTGACGGAATTTGTTTTTGTTTCACAGGTAAATCAACTTAATTCCGTGAACGTAATGCTCGTTCACGGACGACGCGATTAGACCCTGTACTGAGATTAGATTAAATTAAATTGTAAAGCGGGAGAGCCCTCACGGGGGCTTTGGCACTGCGGCATCTTAAGGAAGCCTACTGTGCCCCCCCGGGTAAGGTCCTACAGCCATCTTTTCACTCTGAGGCAGGCAGAAAGACAAGAATCTTCGCTGGGTGTATGTCAGCAAGAGCCGCTGAAGTGACGATTTCCTCGCCAAGAATTTTTTTCCTAAGGTTGAGTGGAGCCGGACATTCCATGACTATGTAAAGAGAGGATTCATCACTCTCAAGTCATAGTCCGCATGTTGGATCCGGGGAGACTCCAATGCGGTGTAGATGTTTTTTCATGAGGCCTTGGGCACTGATTTTTAATCAGGAAGTAGGATTTCCTGGGAGAGAATTTGGGGGAAAATTGTCTGGTTCAGTTCTGTCAGGAGTTTTAAGCCAGACTTCATTGGATTCAATACGTGATAGTTTTTTGATGTAGCTCCTGAAATGATTTTTGCTGACTCCGCAGAAGGGTTCAAGTCCAATAAGCGGAATTGTGGCGCCGATTTTAGCCAGTGAAACAGCCTCTTCGTTACCAGTAAATCCCGTATGGGCTGGAATCCAGTGGAGAATGAATAGGTTTTTCTTATAGAGTTCATAGATGGCTGTGAATGTTTCTAACTTCAATTTCATTACAGATGAGTCCAGAGCTTTGAGAGCTGCTGGGCTGTCTGAAAAGATGAATAGGGTTTTTCTACGTGTGTTAGAACTTACAACATATATTCTAGCGCAGTGGTTGATTGCAAGGACTTGACTGACAGGTTTACTGGAGGTGACTCTCCATAGATGCCAGATCCAGTCCCTGACTCTATCTTAGAAACGTCTGGTAAACCAGACGAGGTCAAGTCTTGATGGATTTGGGTTTTCCCAGTCTATTTCGGTAGCATGTCATCCAAAGGCATGCTAAAAGGGCTTTTGGTCTCCATAGCGTTAAGCAAAGCTAAATGACCTCCTTGATAAGAATAAGGATCAATGTTGTTCGAATGAAACAGTCGATGAATACTCAATCTTGCTTCTATTTGAATCTGTGTTTGAATGAGTGTTAGACCTAGGATGACATTTAGTGCCGTGGTCGGGATGGAGCGTAGGCAGCCAGTAATACAGTTTCCGGCTATACGTTGAACCCGTTCTAGCATTTTGACTGTGGTGACCTCGATAGTTTCTGTCCACCAGACCATGGCAGCATGGGCGATCGCTGGTCTAACCACAAGCGAATATCGCCAGTCGAAGGCCCCAGTTATTACCGCAGACTCGACGGCAGATCCATAACGATCTGGTAGCCCTTTGAACGGTTCGTTCTATCTGCTGGTTCCATGATAGTTTACTGTCAAGGCTGATTCCCGGGTATTTGGCTTCCCGGGAGAATTCAATAGTTACATAGTAGAGCGAATAAGGAGGTCTAGTTTCCTTCTTTTGGTAAAAGGGTCGTCTTTTTTGGATTCACAGAAAGACCTTTCTTATTACACCATCTCTGAATTGAGATTGCGTCCTTAAAAAACCAATTCCCCTTCAATCAAATAAAGGGTTTTCCAATAAGAGTTAGAGGTGTTATTTTGAATAGCCCGCTGTTTCAGTAGCTGTCACTTTTGAAGCTGTTATTTTTGGACATTTGCCAAGTAAAAACTACGCCATTACTAAAAATGAAACGATACACGCTTCAACATCGCATTGAAATTATAAAAATTCACTACAAAAATGATCCGGAATTCCATCTCGATTGATAAGGCCCATTTCCACCTCGGTGGCTACGTCAACAAGCAAAATTGTCGCATCTGGGACTCGGAAAACCCAAGAGTTGTTGTTGAGAAGCCTCCCCATCCTCAACGTGTGACTGTTTTGTGCGGCTTATGGTCCGGCGGGGTCATTGGACCTTACATTTCGAAAATGAGGTTGGATCAACAGTTACGGTGAATGGATTGCGCTATCGAGAGATGATTACTGATTTTTTATCGCCGGAGTTGGATGGTATTGATCTGGACAACGTTTACTTTCAACAAGACGGCGCTACGTGCCACACAAGCAACGAAACCATTGATCTTTTACGGGAAAAGTTTCCGGTCCGTGTTATCTCTCGAAGAGGTGTTCACAATTGGCCACCGAGATCTTGTGATTTAACACCGTACGACTTCTTCCTTTGGGGCCACGTGAAAGATAAGGTCTACGCCAATAGCCCAGCGTCGATTCAAGACCTCAAAGATGGAATTCGTGAGTCTATCGAGGACATAGGGCAGCCACTTTGCGATTTTGTTATGGAAAATTTCATGAAAAGGATATGGTCCTGTAAGCGTGGTCTTGGTGGCCATTTGGCTGATGTTGTTTTTTTATTATTAACGGCATACCTTTCTCTTTATTGTGAAATAAATATCCGATCATTTATCTCAAAAAATTACATTTTTCTTTGAATGTCAAAATAACACCTCTTATTGGAAAACCCTTTATATTTCAGCTTTAAATTAAATTTCAAACCTCAAACACTCTTCACCATTAAGCTTTTAAATGTTTAAGCTGCAGCTTACGTTATGACACCTGCACTCGGTGATTTCATTCGCGCCATTTAAAGCTAATTAAGTCCGCTAAACTGCACATCCTAGTTCCGGTCAAATGCCGCCCAAAAAACACCTAATTATCTCATTAAAATTCCATTGAATCGGCACAACTGCATTCTATTCTGAGACAGTCATATTTATCACCTGAAATCAGCTCCCCGCACCAAACACACACACACTCGTCCTCATATATCCTGACTGTAGATATTTATCGAATTTCGGCATCGAAAAGCAGAAAACGTATTTAAATTGTCATCGCACAGAGCGTCCATAAATTACGGTATTTGCCAATTTTTGACATTTAAATTGTTGTTGTCCCTAGCCCCCCCCCCATCAATCCTGTCCACGTGTGTGTGTTTGTGTGTGCTTATACTGCAGCAAAAGTACCTATGCCGGAAATATTGACGAACAAACTTTGGAACAATAACATGAACTTGATCAGGGACACAGGACACCATACTATGCCAAATTGGCTTTTCATCCTGGTCCATCCATTGTTAAAACAATGCGACGAGCTGAATGGGGGGCTTATATAATATACGTTTTAGTGCCGAAAAAGGGGTAACAAAATATTTTAATGTGACACTTACTGTATATTTTAATGGTGCCATCCATTTCACCACGAGGATTTCTGGCGACACACTTATAGGGGCCGTAATCACTTTTTTCGACATTCGTTATTGTTAGCCGCATAACTGCCTTGTATGAGGGTATCCCTTGTATGGTTTCTGTCCTGCAAGTAGAAAAAAAAACGGAGTAAGTTGATTTTGCTGCAGGCGAGTATGGGACGAGGCTTACTTGTACTTGGACGATTCGCTGATCATTTGGTCATTTTCTCGAGTCCAGTAATTGAGTGATGTCGGATTGGCCTCGATTATACACTCAAGGGTTATGTTGAAATATAAAGGCACGCCGATCAGTTGGTCCTGTATCGATACACTCGGGGTGACTTAAGAGAGAGAGAGGAGGGAAAATTTGATTATACAATAGTTATGGACCAGAGGAAAACTCACAGTCCACACTGACTTTGATCCTTTTCGAAACACTGGGCGGCACACCGTTCGATGCTATACACAGATATGCACCCATGTGTAGGCGAGAGATACGTTCCAGCTGCAAGTCCTCGCCTTCCATGTCAATTACTGCAAAAGAAAAACAAGAGCTTTTCCAGTCCGATGTTGGTTTAAAATTAAATTTCAGAGTAACTTACTCTCCATGGTTTTGTTTATAACAATTTTATTACCATCGTCTCGTTTCCATTTGATTGATGGCTCTGGGCTACCTTTGGCTTTGCAACGTAGGGTCACATTGTCACCCTCACGTACGATGACATCGCTGGAGGTGAGTGAATCATCGATGTTTGGGGGAACTGCAAAGGAAATTTCAAGAATGTAATGGATTTTGGAGATGGGGAATTTTACTACAAACAGAGGAGTTGAAATAGAATTATCTATATAGTTAAGGAGCACATGTGTGCTATGTAAAAGCACATGACTGTGTGCGATAACAAAGGTGAGGGAATTTAAATGGAAATATATCGTTTAAGAGCTAATCGCACATGACTGGTACTTAAGCGCACATCACTGTGCGATTGTGAACATTTTATAGAATAGCATTTTGTGAAATATTTCCATAGGAGTACATACAGATTTTGTTTAGAATTATATCACGTTTTTGTAAACGCACATCACTATGTGCGCTAACGAAGGTGAATGAATTTTTATAAAACTGGTGTATCCTCCTCGAACGGATAAATTCGTATGTTTGATTACGCAGTTTCCATGCCGAAATATATGTGCGCTAACAGTGGTAAGATGTCCATTGTCCATGTGCGTTATAGTAATTATTTTCAGGGCTCGATATATTTCTCTACGCATTGGCTATAAATAACAGAAATTTGTGTGCGCTTGCACTTTATGTTAATCTGTGAATGTGCGTTTAATAAATTCGAAAAGAAAACCATGTGCGTTAACGAGATTCTTCACAAATATTGCACATTTATGCGTAAAACTGCTGACTCATGAAAATCTAATGATTGCACTTAGTTAAAGAAGAATGGTATAGTTATAAAAACAAGTGGAAAGTGGTGAAACAGAAAAGGTGTGCGCTAAACGTATTATTGCATTTTTTTCGAGGAACTAATTGACCAACTCTCGCTCAGTAATTCAACACAACGCTCTCTGCGACTTTTTTAGCCCAAATTCCTTTAGTTCATTGAACCTAGCTACTCATTTGCTGTTTTATTTTTCCAGTCTACCCCGTTTCCAATTAGACGGCTTCGAAGCCAAACCAAATGTCACTATCCTTTGCTAGCAAATCTCCCTGACGCACGCGATAAATTACTAAATCCCCCGTCGAAATTCTCCTGCGTCCGACCATTAGCCCCTGTCCTCTAGCGGTCAACTAAATCCGTACAATTCGTAAAAAGGATTTTTTGTTTCGTTCTCCGCACACACATGACATCTTCCTCCCTATCTCTACGATACACAAGGACCAAAGTCAGTTTAAAAAACCAAAATCTCCGACTTTCCAGAGATTTTTCCCTCAGTATGAAACATTGTCCCGCATTGTTGGTGGTATGTCGTGTCCAACTTCTGATTCGGTTGTCCTCTTACATCCTGACAAAAAATGGACACAACAAAAAAACCTGTGAAAGGATTTGTAAACGACGGTGAAATTTTCTGTTGACCGTATGCGACAT
The DNA here is from genome assembly GCA_936431705.1 of Cheilosia pagana. Lineage (NCBI taxonomy): Eukaryota > Metazoa > Arthropoda > Insecta > Diptera > Syrphidae > Cheilosia > Cheilosia pagana. The sequence goes on from OW386169.1 coordinate 4,358,652, forward strand.
TTATCCAACAAAATGGAAAAAAAGCAAACCATCGCAGGATTAAACAGCGACTCAAACTGTTGCTGTGCAAAAATGTGCATGTGTGAAATGCCTTCTGGAATGGAAAGCCTTCACAAACCGCTACTATATGCTCTGTCTCGCATTTTATCCTCCGTAGCATTCCATATTGGTAGTTTTGCCCGCCTCGCCGTTTAAAATTTATCCTAACTTCAGTTCGAGGCGACTAATAAATTGCGACAGCGGCGGTGTCGGTGGTACACACAACACCGATGACCACCGTATGTCCTTCTCATATTTTACCCCACTCTGAAAAATGCAAAAAAAAGGACGCAGATCCTATTCCATTTCAAGTACCGGGCAAATGTGGAATGCAACTTGATGTAGTTACTGTTGGTGTTGCACAGTCCGGTGTTGTTGGTTTGTATAAACCATAATAAATGTGATTTGCACAGGACGACCGACGTCGTCCCAAAAACTAAAAAAAGGACGACTAATGGGTAGAGAAACGTAATTTGATTGTGAATTCGTGATTTAGGAAACAATTTCCATTGTGTGTCCATCGTTGGCTCGTCCATCCAGTTTTTAGAGCACGCCGGCAGAAGGACCTCTACTGTTTTATTGTCATCAGGATAATTGAATTTAATAAATTGCCTCATTATGTTGGGAAATGGAATTAAAAATATATGCTCGGCGTGTGCATGTATTGCCTCCCCGGGGGCACATTATGCAGAGAATTAAATGCAGTTCCGGACCACCGACAGCACGAGGTGGTGGGGAAGTCTCCGCTACTGCTCGTATAGGCTTATTTAATGAGATGCATTGCTATTGTGTGTTGCCTGTGCCACGAGTCTAGAGTGCGGCAAATGCAAGGGTGTAAGTTGTTGTTTATGTTTGGGAATTTTTCCCATTTTTTTTTTTTTTTTTTTTTGTTTTCGGTGAAAACTTTTAAACAGGGAAAATATGGGTTATGTCCTTTGTATGTCCCTCTAGTGTTTCAACAACAAAAATGCCATTACTGGCGAAAAGTTAGACAACAGAGTTTGGAAGGTTGTTGTTTGGATTTACTTTGTTTTTTTGTTTGCGGCGAAAAATCCTTTTGAAAAATGAATGCGTCACGAGATAGAGACAGAGAAAGTTGGGTGGGTTATCGTGTTTTTTTTTCATAACGGATGTGGAATCCTTAGGAAAAACGCAAGGAATTTCTATGAAGTTATGCGAACGTGGTGCATTCTGGTGGGAAATATAAATTGGTTGCTTTTTTTGCAAGGAAACGGCTTCGACATAAGCTTCCGCTATGGCGTATAGATGGCGCAGTAAACATTTTTCTCTTGGGGTTGTTTTCTACTTCAATCATCTGCAAGAGATTACAAGTGGAAGTGGCTTGGAAGGGATTTATAAACTCGTTTCGAACAATCTGTATCTTTTTGTCCCAAATCCTATCCATAAGCGAACTCTCCCACTGCCTTTAAGAACCATCTCCAGTTTGACGAATATCATCGTTCATCATGCTCGATGAGCATATTAAACTTTGAAGTTGCTACCTGTGTACCGCATTCAGAAAACTACTCCAAGGACTTGGTGAAGAATTATAGGTTAGTTAAAATATTCCCTCATACGAATGCTCGTCGAGCATGACTACTTGGGACAGTTTCACAGATTACAGGATGTAGATGCCTTTGTTTATTTGCCGCTAAGTTTACGTCTTTGATTGGCCCACTGCCTTTAAGACCGCAGCTCTAAGTTGACGAATATCATCGTTCATCATGCTCGATGAGCATATTCAACTTTTAAGTTACTACCGGTGTATCGCATTTAGACAATTACTTCAAGGACTTGCTGAAGAATTGTTGGCTAGTTAAAATATTCCCTCATATGAATGCTCGTCGAGCATGACTATTTAGAACAGTTTCTACTGATTACAGGACTTGAATACGCATGACATGTGTGCGTCTTTCTGTGACCCACTGCCTTTAAGACCCCCGCTCCAGGTTGCCGAATATCATCGTTCATCATGCTTGATGAGCAAATTCAACTTTAAAGTTGCTACCTGTATAACGCATTCAGAAAACTACTCCAAGGACTTGGTGAAGAATTGTTGGTTAGTTAAAATATTATCCAAACGAATGCTCGTCGAGCATGACTATTTAGGACAGTTTTACTAGTTACAGGATACGGATGCCTCTGTTTATTTACCACCAAGTTTACGTCTGTTATTGACCCACAGCCTTGAAGGCCCCATCCTCAGGTTGATGAATATCATCGTTCATCATGCTCGATGAGCAAATTTAACTTTGAAGTTGCTACTTGTGTACAGCATGCAGAAAACTACTGCAAGGACTTGGTGAAGAGTTATTAGCTAGTTAAAATATTCCCTCATAAGAATGATCGTCGAGCATGAATATTTTTGAAAGTTTCATCGACTACAGAAAGGGGGCGCCTCATTTAAATAGACTATTAAAATCATGTCGAAGAAATATCGAATAATGCTCGTCGAGCAGCATTTAAAGTCCCAATATTTTTATCAGTCCACTTTCGTAACTATCAATGCACAGCGTCCTTAAAGAGCAAATTCCTACCACCAAATTCCATCTGGATTTATACATACAAAAAAAAAAATACTCCATCTCCACCCGAAGCGAGGACGAGTTAAATTTAATTTCCCAACTTGACAAGTGGCCAAACCTTATTTGGGAAACGGGAAGGTCTATATGCCTTTAACCAATCTCTCCTCGCACCCTGTGAATAATTTAAGAAACTTGAAACCAAGAAAAATTGTAAAATACAAGACATCTGCAAATCAAATTCCGTTCGACTCCGAAAAACCAATTCGTTGCAATGTCCTTGTTCACTTTTACATCTCACACATGAACTTCCCGAAAAATAACATCAACTATCCCCCTCCCCCGCCCGCAAAGAAAAAAACACACACACACATACGGAAAAACCGAATTCCACTCGAAAGAATTTAGATTTCCTTCCTTTGATTTCCTTCAGCTACACTCTCTACTCTTGCAAATTTAACTTGCAAAAAGGGGGTAGCTTGCAACTAACCAACCCTTTCGAATTGCAACACAAAAACTATAATATTGAAAGGAGTTCCGCATCCCACATAGCTATAGGTACACGCCAGACGACAGATATCGAACAGCAGGATTCTTAATCCTGCTACTGCTGCTACAACTCCTCATTTGTTATTCTGCTCTCGATTATAATCAAAAGTTATCCCGAGACTGTGTGTGCGAACGAAAAAAAAAATGTATAAAAAAAAATCTATATATAAAAGGACGACACAGGAGGCAAACTGCTGCTGGTGGCGCACACAATATGTTGCCTTTACGTTACATTTTATTAACGCTTCTGATGTCCTAAGCCATTATCCCTCATCTGCGGTATACATGTACGTCGAGGACATCAACTTGACCGCCGCACTATCCCGCGCCAATGTGTAGATCCTAATAATTAAATGGAAAAAGTTAAGAAAGTGTCAAGGAACATTTCCGTTTTTTTTTGTCCCCTTTGTTTTGTGGGTTATCCAGCAATATGTCAAGTCATCTGCCGAACGAAGCCTGCAAGGGATCAGGGCATGGAGTGCGCAAGCTATAAAACTTTCCCTGCTGGAATTAAATGATAACGATACTTTGCGCTACTGTGTTTCTTATTACTTAAGGCTCGGTCATGGGACAAATATGTGTTTGCAATTTTTGATGTGCGGGCAATTGGCAGAACACGGCAGCAGCCCTCGAATGATTGCTTATCGGAAAATGTCATCCATTTGCCATTAAATGGCCGTGATCTTTGAGAGTTTGTGCTCCTTCGAGGAGATAAAGTGGAACGATTTCGTGGCAGAGATAAGATCAGCAATGGAAAGTCCAAACGTGTGTGCAAATCGATTCAGACATCGTTGTGGCGGCGGCGACCGACGAAGGCTTATCTGATATTTGTTGTGGATTTGCAATAAGTGGCTCCTTAATGTCACGATAGGTTTATGGCCGGATCAGAGTACAGGCGATAAGCATTTTTGACGGTGGTCATTTCGTTGATGCTGTTTATCCTTAAAATGGCTTTCGGCGGCATCAGATTGACAATAAAGTGGAGCGTTTTGTCAGTTTGGAAGTTGGTCCTTCGAGCCGGATGCTAGAGTTGAGACTTAATAAGAGTGGGAAACATCTGCAAAACTTCTGCTTTGATGTTTAAAGCCACTGCTGTTAACTACTGTTATTTTCAATTAACCTGTAACGTTAAAAAATTTAAGGATTCCTAATTTGATGGAACAAAATAGGAGAAAACAGCTCAATAGATTCAAGCGCCTATTCCCATCGTATTCAAGCCCAAAAACACCCCGCCACGACATCGTCCATTAAGGTAATTTGTCAAACCTGAGCAAACCCATTGACATCCTTTTCCATTAAGCCTAATGAGAAATGAGCCAATAAGTATTTCCCGACAAATTAAAAGCCAACACAAATGCCCATGCATCCGTATTATAAGCTCGTGTAAAACATATTTTTATTTTTGGCAACCTTACAAAAAAAACTTTGTCCTGCTCTTTTGTCATGTATCCCCGCCCGGACATAAAGCCGCACCCCAAAACTGCATTCCAATACGGCTAATGCATGCATGCATGGCAAACGGCAACTGGGAAAGAAGGTCTGGCATAAATAGCTCCAGACACGTTGACAACAAATGAGGTAATCGCGTTATCCTTCCCCCTTCACACAAAATATTTGATCCAAAAAAATAAAACCTCATCTCCCTTTGCAATGTTGTCGCTGTCGCCTGTTCATCGTTTGACTTTGAGTGGCCGGCTAAGGGCCTGTAATCGCCATATCAGACGGCAGCTTGAAGGGATGATATTAAACCATTTTATGGATAATCCTCATATTGTCCTTTCACTCAAACACACACACAAACGCACATACGAAAAGAAAAGGTAAACAAGAAATAAAACGTGTGTAATCGGTTTTATTAGAAAAGTTTTTCGGCCGAGCCGAGTCGTGACACCCAATGACAAACGATAGACAGACAGACCGTATTGGTCTGGAGGACGTTTACGCCAGCAGCGGTCAGTCTCATTGTGTTCTTTATGGCAATTCAAAGTTTTCCTCTCGCAGCCTCTTTGTGTGTGTGTGTTTGTGGATTGCGAACAATCGTCTATGGTTTGAGACATTAATCACCCCTCGTTAACTTCCAGTGTTCGGTAAATCTTTTATGTGACAATCAAGCCGGCGAACGACGAGTTATCCGCATTGGATCAAAATTGCTTCTCGTTGGTCCCCCCCCCTTAAATGACTCCCTAAAGGTAGGGCGACACTCTTGTCGACCAAGTGGATATTTGTCGTCCCCGTTTCATATTGACTCTCAACAGTCACACAAGCATACAGAAAACGATAGAGATAGACAGCCATAGGTGAACTTACCGACAACTTTGACAAAACCGTATTGCGTCTTTGCTGTCACTGTATTAATTTGACACATATAACGACCTCGGTCCTCCTCTTGGACATTATTGATATGCAGGAACCATGTTCGATGTTTGTCGTGCTTATCATGTGTCACACTAATGCGTGGATTACGTGTGATCACATGATTGTGTACGGTGAGGATAGCTGACTGTTCGAAATGCATCCACGCCACCTGGGGGGAGAAAAAAAGAAACAAAGGATATACAAAAAACTGTTTGCTATCGAAATGTAATGATGAATTGTGCTGTGGAGGGTGGGAAAAATTTATGTCGTAGTAAATGTCATGGGAGAATGGTATTTTGTTGAGGTTTTTAAATTTAATCAAACTCAATAGGAATTGTATGAATCGGTTTATTAAATTAAAGGAAATTAAATTTCATGATAAAAAATTTGTGTCATGATACATTTTAACGTCATTTGTATTCATTACCACATTTTTCTCCTGTTCTTCTTTAACGATCAGTAGATTAAATGAAGTGATATCGGGACATGCTATTCCTTTGAAAAATGTTGATGCTTGACATATTTCATGGGAGAAAAATATATCGTTAAGTAGCCTTTACTAGTCTTCCAGTGCAATTCATGAGCTGTATTTTTTCTGCAATGCCTAATGTCTAATTTTTACAAAGTCATTTCGTGAGATAATAGATATCCCATCAGTCTTTTTCATAAATCGCATGAGAGAAAATTACGTCATCCGGATGGATTTTAAATTAAAATAAATGGCGCAAGTGCAAATAATTGAATTTAATCAAAAATAAAGTTGTGTCATGATATATGTCATGATATTTTTATCATGAAATTGGTTGGATGCTCAATTCTTTCCATGAATTCATATCCTAAACTTTAGTTTCGAAGATTACTTAATATATATATCATGACAGATGGCCAACACTCTTAGCAAAGCACACCCAAGAAGTGGAAGAAGATTCTCCGCCCCATCACTCACCCTCTGTATCCACAACGCTGCATATAATAAATGCAAATATACAAATCACATGATAAAAATCAATTCTCTGACATGCATCCACTTCCAGGAGTAGACCGCGAGCGCCATACGTGTATAAAAATCGTTCATTCTCAGCGTCTAATTTCGAATGCGTAAGCACGTCGCAAATACGTCCCCAGGGGTTGATTCGGCTGATTAGTCTCTGGCTTTCCTTTTCATCTTCAAATATTTGCATCCAATTCAAGTTCTTGCTCCCTAAAAAGCAACTCCTTGCGGGTGCGTATATTCAAGATAAGAAATGTCCTCGTGCACATTGTGCCAACTTCTTCTCTGTGAGTGGTGGAAAATTATGATGAGGACCTCAATTTGTTTTTTTTTTTTAAATAGATGTCAAAGACGAAGACGAAAATGTCCTGTTCACCCAATTAAGGAGGCATTTTTAAATGCACTCGTCTTATGTACACATGGAGCCTTTTAAAGTCGCCATCGCATCATGGGCTGTTTGCACGCCAAGTACAGGGATAAGCCTCCTCTGCTGACGATGTTGATGGTATGATGCCCATCGTCAAATTTAAGCGCCTTTTTACAGCTTTAATTATCCTCTCCAAGCGAGAGAGCGAGCGGTGCGCATACCTTTATCCCACGATGCAACGGATGGTGGGATACTCTTTTTCGCTTTTTGTTGGTCGCCCGAGCAGGGGGGGAATGGATAATTTCCCAATTACACGGATGAAAAAGTAAACTTACACCGTTGGACAATTTGGAAGGGAACGCTGGATGGGCAAAGGGATGTAGGCATCCAGACAGAAGGATGAGAGATGAGGGAATAATGCTGACGATAAAAATCTCATCTGGTTGGCCTAATTAATTTCATTAAAAACGTTTACCTTGCGTCGAGTGAGGGACAAAAAAAAACCACCCAATGCCAGCAGCACACAGGGTGCCAGGATGTGTTTTTTTTCCTTGCCCGCCAGCGAGTTCTTTTGTGGTCATTCGAGCGGCGCAAATGTGATTTGCGGTATAGAAAGAGCCGACTGACATGGAATTGACAAAATTGACACAAAACTGTGAGATTACGGCGGAGGTGATAATTTCATTCAACGCGAGTTCCTACATCTGAATTGGGAAGGGAATTCAATTGCGGAAGCGTGGCGGGATCGAGCACACATTTTGGGAGCCATCGTTAACTGGAAGGTCAGGGATGTTCAGTGAAGTTCCTCTAAGGTACGTCAGTTGACCAACAAACAGTGATACACCCACGGAATTAGGCCTACTTTACGAACCAATTTTGGTGAAACTCCTTCGTGTATTGCTTGTGTAGGACAACTCCATCGAAGCACTAAGACTGGCGCCCAACGAGACTCTACGTCCCAAGTGTACTCGGTGTTCCATCGGACGCATTCACCCAAGCAATCTCTCTCGTGGCCCGAGTTGAAGAACTTCAAACTAAGGCGACCACATTCACCTTTTGGACATTGCCATTGTTTTTGAACCCTCCCATCGCCCCAGGGGCAACAAACTTTCCTGCTCCTCTGTCCCCCCCATCGCTACTAATATTTATTTCATTTTGCTCAATTTTTTGCCGTCAAATGTCATCGTCTCATCACAATGTCGTCGTTGTCGACACACCATCCACCGACAAGTGAATTGATGATGGCATCGAAAACAACACACGACATGTTGACAAAATGAATAAAAGTCAAACACAACATTAACATTCTTGTTCCATCCAAACAAACACACACACACTCACTCCCTCTATTCTCGCAACAACTCCTATGCAGTAGTAGTCACATGTCATGTACGTGCTATGCCATATAATCCTTAATCGATTCATGGCGCTGCGCTGTGTTGTGAAGAAAAAGGATCCAACATCAACGTCACAGCACTACACAACGAAAAATCTCACACCACTTACGATTACAAGTGGAGGCGACTCAAAGAAGGAGGAAGTGGGTTCTTTATAAGTGATATTATAGATTCACAACACTCGCTTACCCCATCTCGCCGAAAGGATTCAATGAAAAAGTGTTGAACATTAATTTCCTTAGGACTCTCAATCTACCTCCTCAATGCATGCATACACTGACACCCAGCCACCGTGAAATTCGACCCCATCCTTCCCCATTTCTTAAGTTTAATTTAGAAAGGAAGAAAAAAAAATCCTTCGGCCCCACGACGTGTAAAAAAAAAAAACTCATCCGTAACAGATAGTGAAACGCTTAACCATTTAAGGGACATTCACTGCTCGTTTCATTGTTGCTATTTGTGAGTGCTAGCTTCGCTTTTCCCCAAAAGGATCCGATCTGTGTGTGCCTGTCTGTGTCTTGTCCCGGGGTTTTTAGTTGAAATTTTCTCGACGACTTTGTCGCATTAGAGAGGAAGATATGGGTGAGAAAGCTTATCGGACAGGACATCAAAGGAATCCTTTTTTTATCCACATTGCTCCCGTTCTAAAATTTATATATATATATTTGTGTTGTCATCCCGTAGGTGGTAATGGGGAATGACGTGTCTAAGTTAAGAAGGCAAATCAACACGGAGGCGAAGTCATTAATTTCAGTTGATGGGACTTTTTTTATTCGGGGGAGTTTTTTGGGATTTTTTTTTGAGTTGAAAATGTGTGAACCAGAATCTTTAAATTGAATTTTATTGCCAGCACCCAGGGTGAGATGAATTAGATTTGCAGAGGCAATTTGCATCAGGTATACAGTCATAGATGGGATCAAAAGGATAACTGAGTGGGCTTAATAGCTTATTTCCATTAAGTGGAAGGTGTGAATTTGTACTCGTGTGTATAATTTTGTGAGTCCTTAAATGGTGAGACTCAGACAGAGAACGAAGGACAGGCCAACGTTGTTGGTCATCCAAAAGGTCACTATTTTTGGGACAACTCTGAGACATCTCCCTACATTTTTAGAACTAGATCAGTTACCGTCTCACAAGTACTCAATTTCTTTATTCTTATTTCAAGTACTACGAAAATATCTTGATATCTATCGTGATATAGTGATTCCTCGCAAAATATTGTTGTTATTACATTCCATAAGATATTGGATGTCTGCGCAAAGATACTGCGCTCACTTTTGATATTTCGTTTTTTCTATCGTGACATCTATCATGTAGTTTTACGTCTTGGTTTTTGTTCATATTTGTATACTCCTCACTACGAATTTTGTTCATATTTGTATATTTCTCACTACGAACTCTGATGAAATTTCTAACTCAAATTGTTTCTCATTCAGGTGGATTACATTTTCTGTCGTGACATAAATCATGCAATTATTGAATAAGTTAGAAAAAATCGCACATGGGACCTACAATATTCTTTATTCTCTTAGCCCTTACTTTGTACACATATCATTTTCTCGTCAGCTTTGTTAAGAATCTTACTAGTAAATATGCTATCAAGCAATTTTCTCACATCTATCATGACACATTGTGCTAATATTTTACTCATTGCCGTGACTTAAACATTTGCACTGCATTTCACTCTCATCACTCATCAACAGCAAGAAAAACACTTACGATATAATGAACGAACAATTTTTCTGCTACATCTATCATGACATCTATCATTCTATTTTACTGGTGAATTTTATATATTTCCATTACTTCCTTTTTGGTATAGAACGACGATAATTGAAGTGAATTACGGATATTTTGTGAACTTGCTCCTCATGGCCCTGTTGCATCTGTCATGATATCTATAGTTAGATATATTCTCTCAATGATATTTACCTTCAATTTAAAATGGGAGTGTAATTTCAGTATTTTCGAGGAGGACTTGGTCTGTTGGATGTAATTAGTTGCTGGTAGTCGAAATATCAAAACTTCTACCTCATATCGAAGGAGGCATATATCATGATATGTAATTCACGCATGAGAGCTTGAAAATTCTTATAGTAAGACACAGGCAGGATTTTAAGCTTGGTATGATATTTCATTTAATTTATGTTGTCTGTACAAATTTCCCTTTGCTTCTCTCATGATATCTATCATGGTATTTTTCTTAATAAATGCCGTCTGTTAATCAGACCTTGCTGGTTCTCATTTCTGTCATTTAAGTATATGCATGTCAGTACATTTTCGTCACCTATATTTCAAAATGCTGACTGACTGATTGGCCAACTTATGTCCACTCGACGCCACGACCTCTAAGCAGTAACTTTCCATCCTCACTCGCCCACGACATCGATATTTCGTTCAAATCCACAACCTAATCCACTGACCAGAGCGCCACCAAACATCCTCTAACCCTCACCACCGAAAACCGATATATATCTGCACCCCCCGCAGGCACTTGTTCCATGTTTATCTTTTGGTCTTGTTGTGATTGTGTTTCGTCCTTTTGACTTTTTCGCCTCATCGATAGTCGAAGAAAAAACCCAGCCGATCTAAGTCATAATATCAGCCTAAGGAATATCCAAACATCCGGCCATATACGCACATCCTGCCCACCTCCGTCCTAGAACTTCTGTTTACATTTAGCCAAATGTTTGCGCCATGTTCGTTTCTGGGCAAAAGAACAAGATGTCCTGCTGCTTGCAGTTTATGTTGATTCTCGCCTACCCCGCTGGTGTGTGCTGTGTATGCGGCTGCCTTCCAGGTGGCAAAGCTTGTCCTTATCCGTATGCGGACTACCCTCCAACGAACATCTGGGAATTTGAATTCTACATGTGTGTTGGCTGGTAAAACTGCCTCGAGGCGTATTTTCTAAGCAACTCTACACATACCCTCGCTTTGGGGGTGCTTGCTTGAGCTTTTCTCCAGATTTGTAATTCCGCAAAGGTTGTCGCCTCTAAGCCAACTGAGATTAACTCTCCCTGCACACAAACCGTACCAAGTACCGTCACAGGCGAAGCGAACCAAACGGCAGAGGATATCTTTCATACGGTGAATATATACACACGCACATCTTCAGCTGGGGAGATAAGGACTTGCTACGTGCACTGCATACCGAATTAAAGTCGGGGTGCCGGCATAGCAAAACTTCCCTTATGCCAAAATTGGTTAATTAATGCCTTGTTAGGGGTTGAGTTTGCGGGATGCCCTCACTTACAACCGAAAATAATAATAAGGATATGTGGCTTTAGGGGGGCTGTGTGTGTGGGCTGTACAATAATAATGAACTCACCTTGTATGAGCCCAAATTTTTGACAGAACACGCCAGTTTGACATTCCTTCCGGCAGGCACGGTGATGTTCTCTATCACATCCGTGAACTCGGGATCCTCTGTCACAACTGAAAGTAAGAAAGAAAGAAACTTGATAAGAAAAGGAAAATAATTGATAAATCAGGTTCTTTTTCATTTGTTCAGGACATGCGGTTTCGAGGGAAAGAAGGCGGCAACTCAGGATGAAGGAAATTAATTAGGGAACCGTGTTGTGTTGTTAATATCAATTATTTTAAATATTCAAACGAAAAACTCACTGATTGTTTGGGTTTGGGTGTGAGCATGAGGGGAGGAGGGGGAAATTCACTCGCGTTATTGACGGCCGCCTTCCGTGATTCATTGGTTTCGCACGTAATTATTTCGCAGGTAAGGCGGGGTTTTTTTTCTTCTCTTTTGTTGGTGTGTGATGCGTGGGGGGAAATTTGTGAGGTTGGCACTACGTGTAGGGAATTCTGACAGAATTTTCGTTACTGGTATAGGAGATCTAATTACTGGGCGGAAGGTATGATTCGCACTGTCTCCGCTGTCGTCTTGGGTTATTTAATTGGAAATATCAAAGGTGACGATTTGACAAGGGTGGAGATAATGGACAAGGTTGTATTGTATTGTGACACAAAGTCGACCAACAGGATGAGGGTGAGGTTTTGAAAGGAGGAAATGTATGGTATTTCGATATCAGTGATGTTTGAATGACTGGCTTCGAACTTGATAGTCTTGTGAAAGAGGTCATCGACGGTGTGGTTGTAGATAGTCATGTTTAAAACTATTGGCATCTTGAGTATTTTCTTTATTGAAATCACATGTGCGCAATCGTATGGAGTTGGGTATTTTTGTAAACGCACACGCATACAAGTGAGTGGTTCTTAAGCGCACATTGGCTTGGAGTTTTTGAAAGCTAATTTCTAAGAACGGCACACTTTGTGTAGATAACTTTTGCGCACAACATAACATAAGAGGTAAACAAGTTTCTGCGAATTTTTAATAGCACATACGTGTGCGTAACTGCGTATTTTACTGATAATGCGACAAAAGTCTTTAAACTTGCTTCATAACAATTTCCTATATTTACCATTTAGTTGAATGGCTGTGTGCGCAATGGGTTGACAAACTTATTTCGATTGCGCACATGTGATCTGCGAATTTTTCATAGCACATACGTGTGCGCAACTGATAGTGTGACAAAAATCTTTAAACTTGCTTCATAACAATTTCATATATTTACCATTTAGTTGAAAATCTGTGTGCGCGATGGGTTGACAAACTTATTTCGATTGCGCACATGTGAAATAAATTTCCTTTGTTAATATTCATAAGATACCAATTATTTCTGGTCATTTAATAAGCGTAGTGGCATATGCACATGCGCATGTAACTTCCAAAATTTTGTATATCACATTGAGCGGTTCCAACTATGTGCGTTAAATAAGTGGTCCCTAGTGCAGTATGAAAACAGACTTAAAGCGCACATTCGCATGGAAATCATCTGTTTCAACTACTTCTTTTACCTCCTATCCTAAGTAGACAGAAAATACTCGTGTGCGCAATGGCTTTTGGGTCTATTGCGACTTTGGTAATAACATGTGCGCTATACATATTTTTTTCGCCGTCATTTCTGATTAAAATAAGGTTCAAAGGGCACTCTTACTACAACTTTTTCTATCGACTAGTGTCAAAGAAGGTTAAAATGAAACTGACTTATTTTAAAAAATTGAAAAGTTTTCGTGCAGAAAATCTTCCAACACTGGCACGGGCCTAAAATGTAAAATCGCTTTCCAAAACAATGACAAACAACCAACGCCAACCCAACAGATGTGCCCTCGGTATAAAGTGCATTCTGTTACCACCTTTTCAATCTCCCCCCATAAACAAAAATTATCAGTAAAAACAGATCCCCTCTCGGCAATTTGCTTTCCCCCCACCTAAATAAAGAACTAAAAACATAAACAAACGAATACCATAAGCATTATGATATTCGATGCGTGATGTGATTTAGCATTTGTATCTATTAGTAGCCACCGAAATGAACAATAAATAATCGAGCGTTAAATGGACGTATGACAGGCGCACGAGCGGAATGGTGTTTTACGTAACGTAAGGTACTTTGTTCTGAAAATATACATACATTTATTATATTCGTAGAGGAAGACATCCTTAGTCATCATCATCATCGTCGTCATCTCTCCCCCTCCATAATGTGTAGTGAAAGACAAAAAAAAAAAACCTCCATCCCAAATGAAAGGAGACACATAAATACAAATGGAAAATCACGAGGGCGCCCATAAAACTTGACACACAGAGCAGTTGCTAATTGTTTATGGGATGCGTTGTCGATGTCGATTCCGATTCCGAGAAATTGATTTGTTTGTCAGTTGTCGCGTTCGTTTTCCAAATGAAAATGAATACACGGATAGTTCTCCCCCAATAAGTTTCAAGCGGGGAGCACAAATTGTTTACATTTTTATTCCGCGATGTGAAACATATAATTTTAGAAAAAGTCTCATCACCATCAGCCATGACATTTGGAGAATTTTTCGATGGGTTGCTTTGAAGAGATTTTTCTTAAAATTAGACAGAAGGAAGTAGGAAATTTCCCTAAAATTACAGAGCAGCAATTGTCAAACTCAAAATAAGGACACTCCACCTATCTGCAATGAAAACACTATCGCCTGATTGAAAAATTGATTCCAAATACACGACGACCCATCTGCCAATATATCCATCGCTGGCCATTTCAATTGGATCCTATTTTCTATACCGCAACGTATCGCATCGCCTCGTCCATCCACCCACAGTGCCATAGTCCACCCGGAGGGAATAAAATATGAAAATAAACAAAACCGTAAATACCCCCCTGCTGGTCATCGACGAGAGAGACACCACAAAAGGATACTAAAAGAGGAGCGCAGAGATCCCTTAATACGAACGACGACGTGGTGGTAGCTTAAAAAAAGGACGCGACGAGAATACTAAAAATGTTAACTACCACGAAACTGGGTTTTCTTGATTTCACATATCTTCGTTGGGAGCATCGCATCGGCGGAATGGGACGCAGATATCAGGATGACCGCATGAAGCGAAGATGATAATGATTGCGACGGCCGTCCGACGACATTTCCCCCAAAGGACCACCGACCAAGACGAATTATGATTCAGTCATGTGAATTCTTTTTTTTTTTCAAAAATTTATAGTCCTACGTGAATGGAGAAAGTTTTGTATTGCTGCGCTTCGGTTCTTTATTCGTCCTCCTCTACTTCCTGAGTGATTTCTTAAATCCTTTTTCTTTTGCAATTTTTTTCGGTTGTGTTTTACAATTTTCGCTCGTCATTGGTGCAGTTTTTTTATGCATTCTTTCTTCTTGCTCGTTCTTTGTTTTGCGTTAGTGAACAACTTTTAACTTTCCGCGCGGCCGTTTTTCTTCTCTTTTCTTTTGTAAGCTTGTTTGGTGGGTACAGTTTTTACTGTGGTGAGAAAAACTTTTCTTTTAAAATTCATTTAGTGATTTTCTTCTACTTTTTTTTTGCTTCGTCCTTTGTTTAACTATGTGTCTGGTGGAGAGTGTAAGCAGTGTGTGCGTGTGTGGGTATTAAGTTTGCACCGGTACGTAACGGTGTGTACTTTGTTAAATTAAATTTGACCAAGTCCTGCGGATGTAGAAGAAGCGAAGAAGAAATCCTTCCTTCCATTTAGAAAAAGTAGCAAAGTTCTGTTGGAGAATAAAATGAAAAAAAGGACAGAAAAAAAAAACTCATCTTGTGGGATTCTTGTTTTGGATTGTAAGCACAGAGCCAGGGGTCGCCATATTCTATGGTCTCGTTCCTTAATGACATGTCCAGTATTCCACTCACAGGTCATCGTTTAAAGTTTGCAAAATGAGCCAAAAGTGGGTGAATGGCGATGGCGAAGGCGGTGACAGGAGTCAATTGGGACTGAAATGGGAAAAGTTCAACAGCAGTTGAAAGTTTTCATCAAAAGTGGTGGGCGGTAGGACACAGACATCCTTTTTGAAAATCAATTGGTCGTAAACAGGCTGTATGCTTGAGTTGAATTGGAAATAGACTACTAAGTGCTTGACCTGTTGTTGGAAAGTAGTCTTTGGCAATTAGTGGTGATTTTGGGGTTAACTTCGAGTGAGAGATATGCAGAAAAGTTTCCAAAGGAATTTGAGTTTTGAAAGTCCCATCGCGTATCGTATGTGGGGACAGCAGGCTGATTTGTCTTTCTTTGTGTTTGTCTACTTTGAGTCATTTAAATACAACAGGATAGTAGTTAAGATTGTACATGTGCAAACAAGAGTCGTTATTATTATTAAAGGGAAGTGATGCAGTTTTCTCTTCAGTTGGACTTAAGAATTCCCTTAAAATTGGTGCCCAGTCCACTTGCGTATCAAGATCAGAACATGAAGATCACTGGCGATCAGATGAAAATGTTATTTGATTAAGATCTCAGGAAAAATAAAATGATCGCCACGAAAAACGATTAAGATCAGTATCAATGTCACGGAAATTTTGAAGAACTGCGATCATTATTCGCATGAAATGATTGGTGACTTAAAGAGGATCAGCGAATTACTTTAACCCATCCATTTCGTATCGGTTTCACAGTGGAAAATAAGACGAAATATAATGAGGATCAGTGAACTTCACTAAAGAATGCGATCACTTATAATGAAGTCCAGCGAATGCTGCTGATCCTCCCGGTGTTCCCTATTTAATTATTGCGACACTAGTTACAGGCAGTTCACAAAAGATCATAAGCCGTAATAGTACCTAGTTTGATCAACGTCTAATTCAACAAGATTCCAATATCAATCAGCGCCCTTAAGTAAGGAGTTCTGAATGATCAACAAATTGAAGAGCCTGACCAAAATTTAGCTTTGAAATATCCAAAATCAACTATCAGAAGTAGATCAGTGGACCAAGCTAGAAAATAGCATTTCCTTTCTTACGATCACAAGAAACTAACGATCACTGATTTCTTTTCGACAAATCATTGGCCAATGAGATGAAATATGAAATAGCCTCACCAGTCCATTAGTGACGACTGCCGAACTGGCTATATGAATCGATTACTTAAATTTTAAATCAATTCAGAAACATATTTAACAACAAACTGTTTAACAAAACCAAGACTATCATTAAAACTGTGGATCAGCGGATAGCCCAAGAGCATGATCGGCAGGCTGTGCTTTAATTGACAGCCTCTCGAACCGTGAATAATCTCTGCCTTAGTCACTAGCGTCCTCATTCTTAAAACTTACAGAAAAGATTCAAATCTGTATTTCGGTTAGATCATCAGTCTTTTGGTGATCAGCAGGCTGAAGGCGATTTTAACTCACTCGAAAGTCAACGAAAAACGTCTTGTAAGAGCCAAACTAACGAAAAGTTGTGGCCAGATCACTAGGCTTTCGATCAACAGCAAGCTAGATACCATCAAATTTGAATTCCAAGTTAAGGACTTATCTAAAGAATGCCTATCAGATAGATCACAGAGCTTTTTGTCTAGATCACAGGGCTATAAACCATTTCAAAGTTAAACATCAAGTTGATGAAATTTTAAATACAGCCGCTGGTTTTTTGTGAAGTTCACTAGGATGTTGGTGATCAGCAGTCTCGAGACGATGATGTCCAAAATCAAAGTCACTGGAAAAGGTCTTATAACGACAAACGCATCGAACAGTTTCGGGCAGATCACCACAATAAAGACGGATAATTTCCATTCAAGCATTTCCAGATGTCCCCATGAGTGCAGTCATGAATATTATATACAAAAATCTTAAAGAGGAAGAAATTAATGCTCAAAAATTGTCTGAAAGTTAATAAAAATTTCACAAATATAAAACGGACGACAGATTGTTAGAGATATTAGAAAATAAACATCAAAAAGCATATCGAAACGACCGCCAAAATGCTATTTTAGGCGAAAAATCTCGCAACCATGTTTACATACCACTCTGGGAATATATTTTCGAATATCTACTGTCACTAAAATGTCATCTCTCCACGAGTGAGTGTGGGGGGCGTCAAAAATAACACACCCCACAAAACAAATAAGAAAGAGAATCACAATTGCTTCCTGTCAGAATCATTAATAAACACCTGTCATCACACTGACATCGCTGTCATCGACTGAATGTCATATTTTTTGACGCAAAACAAACATATCCCGCTCTCCCCATACATGCTGAGCCATCGTCACCATTCACCGTCATTATTCTGTCGATTGTGGAAATAAAAAGGAAACGAATAGGTACACAAAATAACAAAAGCGGGACACGGTAAATTCCCACACCGAACAAATAAACATCCCGCAACACTGACGTTTATTTTCGTTCAACTGCGTTTCCCTTCTCCTTTAAATAAAAAAATACTTTAAAAAAAGCAGCAGACTGGGCAGCTGGTGTTTCGCCAAGGCCAGCATTTTCAGCTCCGAATCTAATTGAAATATCTTTCTTGTATTCCGCCAAAGTACCATAAAGCATCATTCCACGGATAAACATTGGAAACAAAATAAATCTTCCTCGAACGGCTCCCCCACCCCCCACTCTCTAGTAAATACAGATAATCATCATCAGTGCTCCCAAGTCATCCCTATCCTCCTTGCATCTTTCAAGATATGGCGAGTGAACCAAAAGTTGTTTCGTGTCGTAAATAAAATCTCCAGAAGGGAGTCAGACTCTTGCGCTTCTCCAGAGATAATCCACACACAAAAGTGTAGCGCAAAACAAACAAACCCTGGAGGAGGACTCACTATACTTTCTATCTCTAGCTGCACTCCATCCAAGACGACATATAGCATCGTCGACAATGAACGACGACGTCGAAGTGGCTTCCATTTGGGAATCAACACAAAAAGACTCTGCGCCGTCTGAGGGGAGTCCAAAAATAGTTTCCCCCCCTTCGAGCATCATCACATATGACCCAGGGATGCTTTTAGGCAGCGACATGACGCCTGGCTGGCACTGAGCGCGTTCGATTGACATTCGGGCTCTGGAGAGTGCCGCTTTTGGGTGCAGCTGTTGCTAAAACGCACCGCCGACAAACTCAAAAACTCGGCGCGCTCCATGCACGTATACCTACTGCACGCGTAGCCGTGTGGAGCGCGTAATGGAAATCGTGATTCCGAGGGACAATTATTTGCATGCGGTTTCGACGGCTGGAATTCTGTGATTTGTTCAGTTCTGTGACGGGGAATTATTTGAAGAACGTGCACGTGAACATGATGTGCGTTTGGGGAGGGGGTGGACTATGCCACATAATTACGCCAGGCAGCGAGCGGCTCCCTTAGGAGGGTATGCGTATTGATGGGTCGTGCCCAATTGATGATGATGCTGATGTTGATGGAACGCCCAGCGGTTTGTACAGGTTTCGTTGTTTTTGATGGAGGAATGCACAGAGATCGATTTATGTGCTGGGCGCGGTGTGGGTATGCTTAATCAGGGAGCATTGGAAAAACAAGAGCAACCCTGACGTGTTTATGATGGATTTGAAACGCCACGTGACATGCCTGTCACAATGGGAGCATTCTGAAAACCTACGCGTTTGTTCATTCCACTGGTAGAAAGAGATGAATGGGTTCAAACATATTTCAGTTTGCGCTTCAATGCGTTATTGACATATTGTGTGTACGTAAAATTTTCAATGAGAAATTAAATTAATGACCATTCCCCCAAAAATGTGCACAAATGCCTTGAAGCAGCGCTAAATGCCGATGCGATGTGATTTATTTGCATAAAGGATACGCAACTGTTCAACGTACTGTTGTAAAACAAAAAACAATAAATTCCTTGATAAAAATGCTCGAAGAGCACAGAACTTACAGGCCGAGAATTCAAAGAACAGAGAGCTTAATGTCTAACAGGCTTATTTCCCGCGCTCGTGTTTCTGTGATGACACAGCAAAAAACTCGTAGAGCACAAAACTCGTAAGGCACAAAACTCGTAGGGCACACATTTTATTTTGAAACATACAGAGGATTTGCAAGGTGTCTCCTGATGAAACAGACATCTAATTGAGCAGAAAACTCGTGTGGCAGAAGACTCGTGGAGAAGAAAATTCGGGAAGCAGGAAACTCGTTAAGCACAAAACTCGTAGAGCTATAGGTAGCTTCGTTGTAAAAGATTTTACAGATAATTTTTTACAGGGCAAAAAACTCGTAGAGCACAAAACTTGTAGAGCACCTACACATTTTATCTGGAAACTTAGAGAGGCGCAGAACTTATGCAAAACTATTTTGTAATGACATGCTAGTGTTTTTCTTATGAACAAACTCGTAGAGCACGAAACTCTTGAAGCACTGAACTCCTAGTGACTTTTAAACGTTTTCAGAGGTAGATTTTTTTTAATAAATGCGGAGCCATATGCCATACTCTCGTTGCACATTGGAAAAAACTCGAAGAGCACAAATGTCAAAGTATAGAGCTATTGCGAATAGGTTTACTTTCTCTTGGTTTACGTTCCCTTCTGATGAAGAACACTTCTAATTGAGCAGAAAACTCGTGTGGCAGAAGATTCGTGGAGCAGAGAACTTGTGCAGCAGAAAACTCGTTGAGCACGAAACCCGTAGAGCTATAGGAGCTCGGAAAAATTGTACAAATAATTTTTTCACACGGCACAAAACTCGTGGATCAGAAAACTCGTAGAGCAAGAAATAAAACCAAAAATTTCTCAACTAATTCAGAAATGTCAAATGACAAATCTCAGCTCTACCTCTTCATTTTATTCTATTTTCTACAACTCTGTCAATTAGGTCAGCCCTATCAAGTGTCCTCCTTCCCACTCAATCATGCAGATTCCACAAAATATATTAATAACCTGCAATGAATCGTCCAATAATCCCTTCAACCTTGACCTCTGCCAGCCTTCAGGCGACACACCATCCATCATAACAAAAGCATACCAACACCATCTGAATCTGAAGCTCTCAACCTCAATTGTATTTAAAAAAAAAGGGACCTAGCTGGATGGAAATTTATTAACTTATTCAAATCCCTTCATGACATTTATCTCATCCTGTAATTACGAATAGGATACTTTTCTCCTTCCACCACAGCCAACAACATGCCCCGTCTCCAAATCCCCTCAAAAGTCAATTTTCAACTGCGGCGAAACATAGTGTTTCTTCTTTTATTCCCCGAAGCCTTCTCTCGCCCCATACCACCACCTCGGGGGGGATAGTAGATGATGATAATGATTTTGACCCGTAGCTCCACTCTAATGCTGAACCCAAACAAATAAATCGACTTGTGCTGGCAGTTGGATAGAGCGCCGCGCCAGCCAAAGCAGATGATGCTAATTAATTAAACAAAATGAAGTTGTCTACTCCGGTCTGGCTGGAGAGCAGCCCCAGGGATGATAATTCCATGTCAGTTGGGCCGCATGGTAAAAAAATAAATACCATACAACCGAATCCGTGTCATGATGAGTTGCAATTCGAATTGTATCTATTTATTCTGCGCAAGTTCAAGTCGTAAATCTATCGAGACAAAGATATTTGGGAAAACGAAAAAAAGGATTCGTGTCGAGATCGCTTAAGGCAGAAGGCAGTTACAGTCATGCATTCGCAATAAATTGCGTACAAAGTACTGTGTGTACTGCTTAAGGGCGCGCATTCAATAGCATATTGCATTCGCAGTGAATTGACGAGTAAATATGCGCTAAAGAGCTCCTAAATAATGAGGCACACATCGCGGTAGAGATATACCCCTTAAAGGACTGAGTGAATAATTTAAATTAGCACGCAGTTTTCGTACTGCGATGATGAGTCTGTGAAATGTGTTTGATCAGTCAAATGGGTTTTCTGTGTGCGCCTGCAGAGGAATTCCGCTTTTGGATATGGATGACGTCTGTTTCTTGGAACTTCTTGTGGGGGCCTTGCAAATGTGGTACAGATTTTGGCAGAACCCAAACGGTTGACAGTGGGACATTTCTGTTTCAGAAATACTCTTATAATTCACCGCAGATGTCAGTTATTCTCTAAAAGAATGGAAAGATCTCGATCTTCGTATGGCAATGGTGCGTGGACGTTGACAGCGGAATGTGTGGTACTAAAAGGAGTCCATTTTTTCTTGCTTTGCTGAAAATTCTGACGTCAGAAGGGAGTTAATGTGAGCCAAACGACGCAAGAAACGTTGCAAAAATTGTGATTTTTCGACTTAAAAACTCATCGAGTTGGACCATCAGCTTCCTTAAAGATTACAAAACCTTTTGGACAAGATAAGAGGGCTATTACAAAACGATACGTATTTTTGTAGTTCAATTGCTTTTTAAACTAAGTGCTATTTTGAAACTGACGTAGTTTTCGGGCTCAAAAAAGTGAGGAAAACGCAAGATCTTCGCTAGATCACTTTACTCTAGAACAACCCTGTAAAATTATGCAAACATATTTTCAAACTCTGCAGAAACAGTCAGCTTTCACCTAAAGTGATCTACAAGTTTACTGATCTTGAACAGACCCACGAATCTTCGACCTATTTTTGGGCCCAAAAAAGTGACGGAAACGCAAGATCTTCGCTAGATCGCCTTAATCTAGAACTACCCTGTAAAATTATGCAAACATATTTTCAAACTCTGCAGAAACAGTCGGCTTTCACCTAAAGTGATCTACAAATTTACTGATCTTGAACACACCCACCGATCTTCGACCTCTTCTTTTAGCGCAGATGTCTTAAGGGAGATCACAAATGTAGGCAAAATTTTAAACTTAAAGCCAGAACATGGAACGAAAATCATTCGACGATCGATGAGTCGCTGATCGTGCATGGAATCGAATCCCACTTGAAAGCGGAAAATGTCAAAAATGGCCAATAAAATATTTATGAGACTTTCCGCTTCGATGATGGACACGGTTTGATTCGCGATCAGTTGGCTTATCGATCGTCGTTTACAAAACTATTTTTAGCGATCGCCAAAATATATTTTTCGTTAAATATTTTTCAAGGTATGAAACTTTTATTGCCCAGATAAATGTGAAGATCGCACAGACAGAAATGATCATCAGTACGATCGATGATCTTATGTTTAAGCTGATTACACGATCTAGTAGGTCTTTTTGGCGCTTATAAAGGTAATCGAGATCGATCATGAGTACCAGTGCGATCGGTGTTTTCCATTTTTTTTTCCTGGCGACCTGCACTTTTGTTGCTCCCGATTTTTCCTTCAAACCTCAAGTATACTCCTGGGTAATACCAGGCCAACACAAAAAAAAAACAATCCCCTTCTTGCTGTCCATATAAGCGGCGATAAAAACCCCAAAAATAGCTCATTTTTCCCGATGCACAAAATATCTACCATACACACAATATCTTCCCCAACACATTCTGTCATAAGACACGATTTACTGGATACACAGACGCGTGATGTTTCACTCATAGTTTCACGATTTTAAGTAGTAAAACTCCAGTAAAATATCCATCTCTCCATACAGACATGTAGACGCATTAAATTCGAAATGATTTAATTGAAAGTCAAGAGGGTGGGCCCCAATTATTCGCAACAGGCTTTTAAAATCGATTTCACAATGATACACGAACGGGGGAGAATTTTAATTACTGTTGCTGACATAATAGCCATTATTGGCGGTTTCGCTACACCAGACTATTATAGTCATCTCTGAGTGGCGCCCAACGGGAGGCACACTCCAAACAGATACGCTACGGATATTCTGTAATTTTCTCGTGGTGGTGTCCGCTGGCGAGGCCTTTAAATTTAAATGCAACCTGTCCGCTTTTTGCTATATGAGAATATGGGGCCATTCCGCCAGCTAGTCACGATTGTTTGAGAATATCGTTGAATGTGTCAAATTTTCCATAAAAACTGATGTAAACACTCGGAAAATGTATTCACGTCGCAAAAATACACAGTTGAACAAAAATTCGAAAAACTACCAACAGCAGGCGTGTTGATTGTCCTTATGGCTCCTATATAAAGTAAATAAATAAAAAATGGGGAAAAAAAATCCAGAGAATCCCTGAAACAGTATAACAGACATATCAAACATTCATCTTTTTACCCACACGCTGCTGGGGAGGGCAGGCGGGCAAAAAGCATATGCAGAACTCATTTCGTTCGTTTGGATATGGGGCAATGGAATTGGTTATGATATCGTGTATCATCCCCTGAGGGTGTACATTTCTCTGGCATTTTTTTTTTAGTCTCTCTCTAGTAGCAAGCAGTCGCCACAGACACCCCTTTGGAATTAGACTTTTTTCCCAGTGACTTTTTCTTCTTTAGATACTTTTGCATCGGTTTTCCGTTGTGGGTTGTGCTCTTCTCAGCCATTACTTTGCAATTTGTATGTCGTGCGGTGTGAAAGTTTTTATCATTTTTGACTTTTTACTTGACAGCTCCTGCATGACCACATAGAGATGACCCAAATTGCAAATGGAGGGAGTACGACGGTATAATTTATAGACACTCGGTTCGATTTGGTGTAGTCTCACAGAGAGAGAGAGAGACCAATCATTCGGATGTTCCACTACTGGCATTCGGATTCTTTGTGCGATATTGTCTCTTGCGGCTGTTTTCTAGGAAACGGAGGCCGAGCTGAGATTGTAACGACTTGTGACATTGGACAAGGAGACTGACGTTGGAATTTTTCTTTTTTTTTTGTAGGGTTTTTCCAAGAGAAATGTTTATGAACATCGAAATTGGTTATACCTATGCTGGGGAGGGTTTTGGGTAAACTTTAAGGAGAGCTATTAAATTTCATAGATGAGCTGTCTGAGTTGGAAATGGGCATGGATGAGTTGTCTGTGGATAGAATGTGGTGGCAGCGAGTTTAAAATAAATAAATAGTTGGCGCAACAGGTCTGTGGGACACTAGGCCTAGCTTCTCACAACCCTTCGTTTTGTGTGAGTTTTTAAGACAATAGTGTACCCGTGGATGAGTTGTCCTATGGTTCAGTTGTCTGGGGGATCGTAGATGCTCTGAATATTGAAATGGAATGGTAAGGGTTGTAAGAAAGTGCGTTAAAGTATAAAATGTGGAACAAGTTAGTTTTGTAGAAATGTTCAAACTAAATATTTAATTATTTACAAATAACCAATAAGCCTTATTTTTTAATTTAACTATATATTTTGAATTTTATTTTTATTTTTTATTTTATTTAAAAATAACCATGAAACTTTTTGTCTTTTCAGGTGAGTGCGTATTAACCTTTTTGACGCGATCTGACGTAGAGTGAGTTGGATTTTAATATTTTAATTAGATATTTTACATTTTTGTATTTTTAATTGCGACATTAAATTTGTAGTTCCATGTATAAAAAAAAATGTGCACGAATGGATAGCAGGAAACTTTCATGTTCATGTCATCAGTTTTGTTGGTTTATTTTTTTTTAATTATTTTATTAGGTAAAAAACTCAGAAGCTAAATAAACCATACAGCAAACACAAGAATATACTTAAATAAATTGCACTTTTAGTCTAATGATATTCATTTTAGATGGCAGTGCATATCAAATAACATTGTCAGGCACTCTCAGTAAAAGGCATTTTTCGAATCTTCCGGTTAAAATGTTTTTAGCTTTAAAAATTACTATCAAAAAGCACACACATAATTTGATAATTTACAATTCCAATTTTTAATAAATAAATACGCCACTTAGCGGGGGATGGTAGCCAAATTTTGGTCTACAAATCGTCATCGATTCAGATCTCGTACAGTTTTTGCAAGTCACAGAAGTCGATATAGATCTTGGGGAAAATTAAAAAAAATGCTTATTTATTTTGTGCCTTTTTTGACAGTAAGCCAGGGCTACCTTTAGAAGTCTTAAGAGTCCATTTTGTGTGCGAAGGAGCACTATGAAACAATTTATTAAATTTTGACACTTTTCGAAGATTTTGGGCACCTGCAAGCATTTGCATTTGCATATCTCCTTCTTTTTCTACTTTAGTTTTGTTAATTTTTAACTAGCGTAACGAAAAGTGAAACGCGACGTAACACACTTAGAACTTAGTGAGGAACCAAACAGTGACTGGAGTGCTTCACTATTTATTACGTTTACAGCCTCAGGTGAAGTGATAGTGCAGAAAAGTATAATGTTTAATTTTTCGTTACTCATTCCCATAGGAACTGATGAATAATGGGAAATTTTCGAGTTGTACTGGTCCGAAAATGATTTTTTTTAATTCTTACAAGCTTTCCGGTTGAATTTACTCAGGTTTTCAAACCCAACGAGACTCTTGAGAGACTTTTTACAACCGAACATCCCAGAAGTAAAGCTTTAAGCGACGTTTAAAAGACCTTGAATGGTTGCAATAAAATAAAAACTAAAGGTACGCAATTGACAGCGTGGTAAAAGCTCTTTAAATCAGGTTGTACCTTGTTTAATGATAAAGCAGGTGTTCTATTTCAAAATACACGTGAAATTCCTTCTACTGATGCCAAATTGTAAGACTACAACTATTTAGCTCACCATTGTTATGTAGTACCCTTCAGTATTCGAGGTGTTTGTGCGCGGATGTCAAACAAATAAGTCCTTCCTTATGGAGTAAATTAAATGCTACATCTACCGGCCAGTTTCTTCTACACTTCCAAGAATGCCCCCCACCCAAAGTTTCAACTTTGACAGGCAACCCTCGCTATTGGAATCCATTTTTAATACCATGTACCCAACCTTGACAACACTTTCAAAATTCTGCGTAGCTAATATTTTCGCCGAAAACGAAACGACTTGCCAAACTCGTTCAGCAAAACTATACACAAAACAAAAACTGAACCGCAGCCATCAACAATAGAGACTTGTAAGACTTCAACCCTAGTACAGAGGCAGCGTCTTTCACGCTTCCATTTTCATTCGAGTAATTAAAATTAAAAATTTAAAATAATTTCGAAAATTGGAATAACAACTGAATACCAAAACAGTAGTTGGGGGCAATTTTGCACCGTTGTTCGGTGAACGAGAAGGCGCCAACTCTGCCATGATATATACCAATTTACACACAAAAACGGTTTTCTTCTTCGCTGTTGCTTCTAACCCGCCGTTAATGAAATAACACTCACAAATTACTGTTAATGAAGTAACAAATCCACCGCACACACATACACACCTAACGAGAAACCTCCGGTTGGGGTTGTTTCTGAATGCATAGAGAACCCCGCTCACGCTTTGCATACTTGAAACCCTTCTTGATTTTTATAAGTTAATTTATTTTCATCCTTCCCCACCCGCCTTCAGTTTACATGGAAGAAACCCTTTGAGGAGGATGCATTTTCACAGCAGCAGCAGGAAAAAAAATAATAAAACTCTGCTGTTGTGCCAACAATTTGTGCCGCGTCACCCCAACTAAAATGTGTATACAGCACCGCAGCAGGATACCGAAGACCGAACTCCTCCGCCACCATCTACATCGCCTTATTTCGCATGATGGCGGCTGGCAGTCTTAGTTAAGGGACGCGCACCGCTTTTGTTGTACTGTGTCACACAAGTGTTGCATTAAAAAATTATTGCGTACTTTTTTTCACCTCAATGCAAGCATTCGACATTCGACAAGCGATGATGAGCGACGGAGCGGGAGAGTGGCGTTCCTTTCAATAATTCATATATGAGAATTTGAATTACGATGATTATAGTCTGGCTTGGCCACGGTCGTAACTCGAAACTCGTAATACACCGCACAGTTAGCTAAGGAAGGACACACCTCGGGGCACGGAGGCAGTCCTTATTTTCGGTCCCCTTGATTTACAGAAATAATGAGTACGGCCGCGTCTACTATATTATTTGCAGGCCGCCAAATTGCACACACATGAAGCGAAAGCCAAAGCGAAAGCGAATTGTGTTCTCATTCACTTGAGGTTGATGTGAAAGAAGGGCCGAAAGGACGCGCTTGCAAGGTCGAAGTCATTATTTTTTTTCTATCATCTTTTGGCGGCGGGGGGCGTGAGTGGTTTGTAATTTGTGAAATATTTAACGTTCGCTTTTGTAACCGGGGGTTTTTTTTACTTTCGATTGTATTGTGCCAATGTAGAGCGTTAAGGGGTGAATTCGACACAGAGGGTTGCTTGAGTTTTAAGTGCTCAGATGGCGCTAAAGGGTGATATGTGTAATTTGAGATCTCTCGCTGCGTGTATACACATGTGATTAATTTGAATTTAAATTGGATTTTTGCAACTTTGGTATAATGTAATTAGGTGCGATGGCCGAGGGGTGGGGGTAACTTGTAGCAAATCGTTAGCCAGATGTATAGTTTGTTCTTAAAGCGGTAACCCGAGGGATCAATCGAGATAGAAGTGATGCCGAAGATTGATTGGTGAACTATTAAGTGAAACATTTAATTTTTAGGATGCGAAAGCCTCCAAGTTAGATCTAGTCTTGTCTAAGATCTACATTATTGACTCGGGGCACTTGTCTAGCTTTCGTTCTATTTAATATTCGTTGGTCTTCCAGCTTTTTATGAGGTTGCTGTCTTTACTAAGCATCGGGAAGCTGGAGTTAATAAATATAGTGGGTAGATTCTGATTTCTGAGGTCCTGAAAGTCAAAACACCAAAAGATCTGTCAAAAAGAAAAATTGTTAAGCTCCCGAATGTAGATTGAAGGCTTTTTTCGAAAGCCTTGTGTCTCGATTAGGCTGATCAGACGTCCGCTTTTAAGATTTTTTAGTTTGTCTGAACTCATTTGATGACTATTCTTGTACCTACGAGTAGGATTTCGAGCGGACTTATGGCGTCGTTTACCTAAGAACACATAGATGGCGTCCGTACAGTAATTATGCCATCGTTCACTATGTTGGACGTCCACCTTTATCCGGTTTCGCACCTTTCCTGGCTCTCGTTACGGACGCAGCAAATCTCCCTCTCCATCTAATTAATGTAACTTTTTCTACTACTTAGAATAAGTTGTTGAACAAATGAATTGTTAAATCCAACCCAAACAAACCAATCAACTATGTTTTACAAAAACCGATATTTAAAAAAAAACATACGGGCAAACGACAAATATAATCAAAGCCAATAATTTAATCTGTGTACTTATTTTATTTTTATTTTAAATTTAAAGTTAGAATTGACTTAATTTATTTTTATTTATTGCATTGATTTTGTTAATATTGATGTTTTTTGTTTGCTTTAATGAATAATAGTACCGCCCGTGGTCGAAATTCGACCAATTTAGTCTGTAGATAAAGTAACGAAAGCTAACTTGTTTTTTACATAATTTATTTATTATTTATTTTAATTTATTTATATGCTA
The DNA here is from genome assembly GCA_936431705.1 of Cheilosia pagana. Classification (NCBI taxonomy): domain Eukaryota; kingdom Metazoa; phylum Arthropoda; class Insecta; order Diptera; family Syrphidae; genus Cheilosia; species Cheilosia pagana. The sequence continues at coordinate 4,387,427 of OW386169.1, forward strand.
AATTTTAATTCATATTAAAAAGGAATGGAAAAGGGCAAAACATGGATGTTCGTTTCCATAGTAACACCACGCAGATAACTCTGCAATGTCCCTGAAATAAGATTTTATGATTGCTTACTTTTAGGGGTAATTAAATTGCATACCTTTATGGGTTGATGAGACTCTCCAACAGGTTCTAATCTAAGATGATTAAATTCGTTACTATGGAAACATGACGGCGACAAATTGAATGGCAACAAAATGCTTTCGATTAACTGCTAAGCATTTTGTATGGGAAGTTCTTAACTTCATTTTAACAGTCTTAATGGCGACATATACCTACGATTTTTTTGTTTCTGCACATCTATGGCACAGTACCTTTCGAATGATATAAGTTTTATTCTCCTCATTTCATGATAAATACGTAAAAAGTGCACGAAAACTTTTGATGTTTACGTATTAGTATAATGATGTATTTTGTCACTTTGGTTGCTGTTTTTTGTTCTTTAATTTTTCATTTGAGATTTTTGAAGGTGCCCTCTTTTTGCTGGGCATGGATCTGGTCATCCTAGTCTTGATACAGCGCTTAGGTTAGGTTAGGTTAGGCTGAGTAGGGTGTGAGTTCGTCACAAGGACTTTCGTTGCCTTCAATATCACAGTGTCCAGGCACCTTAGACAATCTGACATGTTTCTGCAGGCATAATGTTCTGAGCAAGGTACAGCGCTTAACTAAAATCAAGAATATACCCACTGCAAGACAACCTTCCATAAGGAAAGTTTAGACCTTAAAGATAACATCAACGAGGCTACTGAATGAGCTCTTCAAAAAATTCAGTAGCTCTACTGATAAGCAGTGCGAAAACGTGGTTTTCATTTTTCACAAAAAGACTACAGGTGGTAAAATTCAACCTTGTGGAAGCCCTACTTTGTGCTCCTCGTTATATTTAAAGGAGCGTCTTAATATCCAAAGATGCTTTTAGTTCATTTGTTGTCAGCTGACCTTTTCATTGCTTAAATTTTATCCCCAGGAAAAATTGCATTGAATCGTCCACAAAAAAAAGTAGGGACCCTACGAGGGAACCTTGTGGTACCTCAAATTTGTTGTAGACTGAACGAAATCATTTTTTCTTGCTTCTTCCCCGTTTGGGAATCAACTTTAGGCACTTTTTTAGTCCACAAGAAAGGTATGCGCTGTGAAATCTTGTTAATAAATTCGGTCGAGTTATACTTATTCGCATTCAGACCTTTTCAAAGCTTCGGAACCCCAATATCGATCTTCTTTAATAAGCTTTCGGTGATCTTCGAGGTGTTTGCAAAAATATCTTGCCAACAAATTACGTAAACGGGAGAAAGCCACACTGTCAAGGGAGAAATCTGACATTAGGTACCATTCAAACAAAGCAAGTCTGAATGGTTCACCTATAGTAACTGAAATCACCTACAACAAGTTTGGTTTGAATGCGAAAGACACAATTTGATTGAAAGCACCCAAACAGCCATCTTCAATCCACAATGGCGCAATTAGCTAGCCGATTTATGAGCAAATAACACTGCCGATTGGACTGGTCAATCCATACCCAGGATAGTGACCGTTTTTTTCCACTCCCATTCAACAAGTCAAGAACAAAAATCTCTCCGCTGGGGAATGAGAATTTTTTTCCTGTTGCAGCCCTCATTCCGTCGCCCAATTAAAACTGCAAAAAAAAAACTGTAGTGGCATCTAAATTTAACCCCAATCTACACTCTCTCACATGTGTGGACTTCGCGAGGCCCAGCAGGACACGACGAAGGAAAACATCCACAAAACAAACAGAGGAGAAAAGGAAATTTAACAAAAAAAAAAATGAAAAGAAGAAAAACGCACAATTCCCCAATTGAATTCAGAAAATGTGAAGTTTAGCCCCGGAACACATACCCGAGCGTACGCACACACACATTGAGCATACAACGCAATTTTGCAACAGCAATAGCACTGGTAACGGCATGTCCTAGCGTGATAAAAGACCTGTGAGGTATTTAATCCTTGTAGCAGAGTGTACACGGTACAGCAGTGTGTGCCAGCCATGCACAGAGCCGCGCACATACAACGGCGACCATCTAGAGTGGATATGCTAATATCGTCCTTGATATGCGAGGTTTTGAGCGTGTAGGACAGCTTTTTTCACTGTCCTGGCTGTAACCCCCACGGGGGGTTACTCGCCGCCATTCGCATATATTTCTTCGGCGAAGCACCAGGATCCAGGAATTGCGCTCCTCTTCGTCCTGTCGTTTTTTTCTACTCCAACTGGTAGCAGCCCGGACAGAGGGAAGCCGAATGTCGGGCGTACGAAAAAAAATCGCTCCGGCATAAAAATACCATTTCTCACATGGACGTTTCCTTTGGCCGTACACATCTCTCCAATCCGCACACTCTCAGCGCTAGAGTTTCACGCCGCGTACAACAGTTTGCTATTTGCCTTGAGTGCAGTAATTTTTTTTCCCTCCAGCGCTGGAGGTGCAGAGTTCAGCTTTCTGAATGTGATAGGGAGTATCGTTGCAAGCCTCTTAGGTGGCTCGTTTATAACTGTAACAACACCGCACACTTTAAGGAGTGCCTATTCGTCCTAAAGAAGCATCAGAGCCAGAGCAGCAGCAGCAGCAGCAGCAAAAAAAAAGGAAAAGGAATTGCGAGGCTCCGGATGAAAAATAATTATTGCATTCAACATGTGCAAGTTGGCTGCTTTGTTTGAGTGAATCCTGCTTTTTTTTTCCTTCTTTATTTTTTTGTGTTTTCCCTGTGTGTATGTGTTTGTTTGATTGTGGAGTACCTACTCACTTTCTAATGGAATAAAGGATGCATTTTGATTTGGGTTTTTCTCTCTTTTTCTATAGCCGGATTGGGAATGGAATTTTCCTTAAAGAAGGCTCGGAAAGGATTAGTATAATCGATAGTTGGTGGAAATTCCTTTGAGTGGTGCTTTGTTTCTGTAATCTTAAGCCTCATTCGGTCGGATTTTGTTTTACCAATCAAAAGGGGGGTGGCATGGCGGAAAGTCGAAGGGAGGTATAGTTCTGTTTAGTTTTTAAGTAACCGTGGCTTTCTTATCAAGTTTTTGCTAAGCGGTTGTAGGAACAAGTAGGAAAGAATGGCTCAGGTTGAGGGATGTCAGTCGGAGTACCTTCCTTGACACAAGAAAGGAAATTGCGTTCCCAATAACAGGAAGAGGAATGGCGATCAGCAGAGGAATGCCGCGGACCTTCTACAGCCACATACAGATGGACTTATGGTGACCCTAGATGAGTGTAAAGTTGCCTTTATGCAGCCAATTGGGAAGATGCAAATGGATGCAGAAGATACGAGAAGGAAAAGAAGAAGAAGAAAAAAATGACAGGCCCGATAGGGCAACCCTGTGGCACCAGTCGATTTTCGTCCGCTTACTTGTAAAATTTACATTGGCTGTCATTGTTAAATATGTTAAATAAATAAATAAATAAATACATAAATAAATCTCTTCTCTTCTCTATCTTCTCTTCTGGTAATAAAACTGTAGAATAAAAAATGCCTGACCGCGCATCACGCAGAAACTACTGGACGGATTTTGATGAAACTTGGCATAGTGATTGCTTATGTTCTGTGTCAGGCTTTAGGATTCTTTTTTACCCGGAATATAACCTGGTTTTTACAAAATAGTCAAAAAAAAAGGATATAGGTATGTAAGGAAAATTCTGTTTATACAGACCTAGCTCAGTAATGGTTTACCGGATTAAAAAATAAAAAAAAGGTGAATATAGTAAACTTTTTCCTGAATCATTTAAGATAAACATATCCACATATCCACAATTTTCTTTCAGTGAATACCACTGTTAGTAGTCATGCAGCAGTGAGTGTTTGGAAATGGGCTGGGGTGGGGTTCGTGTTGCTTCTTTTCGCCGACATTTGAGGTGGGTAAGGGGGAACAAATAATAGAACTTTGCGTAAATCTTTTTTATGTAGACTTTTTGTAGGAACTAAATTATGTTTTTATTGTCTTTGTTTTTGCTTTATATTGCTTTTAAAAAGGTTCAAGGGAGGGAACATATTTATAAAAAAAAACGGCGGGTGAAGCAAGGCGAGCACGGCTCAGCTAGTAATAAATAAATAAATAAACACATAAAGAAATAATAAATAAATAAATAAATAAAAATCAAAATAAATAAATATATATAAACAAATAAATAAATAAACAAACAAATAAATAAAAAAAACAACGAAATAAATACATAAATTAATTATTAAAAGTCCATTGATGAACCCAGGCGTAGACCTGCGACTACGGTTGCCACATGTCACGCATTTGGCGTTACAGTCCCGCTCTTGAACCTTTGTCCGGCCAAGTGTCCCGCTTTTTCGACATTTTTATTTTTATTTCCATTGTTTATTTAATTTACTATATTTTGTTAACGTGAATTATTTATTTCGAGTTGACTAAATCCTATAAGAAGGTCTGAAATTGAAATTTCGCCGTAATTGTCATTGAACACACCCTCTTTGTTGTCAAAAAATTAACCTGTACCGTCACTTGTCAATTTGTATTTTCCCTCGTTAAGCTTGTAGTTTTTTTTAATTGCTAAAAATAATAATTATTGTTTCTTTGCTTTTTTTCGATTTTATTATACGCATTACCTATCTTTAAAGTTACATAGCTGACTGAGTAACATACCTATGAACTGTCTTTAAAAATGTTTTTAAAACGTCCCGCTTTTTGAGAAAATTGTTCCACGTTTTCACATTTATTTTATGGCAACCCTACGCTACGACATAGTGCGGCTCCGCCAAATGACTGAAAGTAGGGCGCAACGATGAGCGTGATTCTAAGAGAGACCTAAAGGCTTGGTTTTCGGTCATAGTATCAAGTCGCGGCTTTGCAACAAACGTTTTTCCGTAAAACAAGGCACGGTTCCTAGAACAAAGTGACAGAAAGCAGCTTAACGACAAACGGGGCCCCGATTAGACTCCCGACAGAAAATTGACTGCCTTAACTAGGTCATTCGACGTCCGTCTAATCCCACTTTAACGTGTCGTATCGTTTTAAAGTCGTCCTTGGAAACATTTTCAGAACAAACAATTGTAAATCGCCATCGAAGTCCTTAGAAGAGGACATATGAGTCGCCCACATTTAGCGCTGAAACTCTTCCCTATGAATCCACAGCGCATTTTGATCGCCTGCAAACTCCGACTCCTAGCTACAATAAAAAGCGACCGAAAACTTGCCACCTAATCAACACCAAAAACTGCTTCCGCCTAATTGTCACTCACTACTCTGCTGACACTGTCAGCTGCTATAACACTCCTCCAATGTTCAGCCAACGATAAATGACTCGTGACGCTCTAGTTGTCGTAAAATTAGGAATTACACGCTCCAAATGAGAGTCCTTCTACCACTCGTTTCGCATTTATTGAATTTCCTTCAATTTATTTAAAACTATTACCAAAGATAGCACACAACCTTGGACGGGTAGAGCGCGCGGAACGCAAGCGAAAAATCTGTTCAACCGTCTGTCTGCCATTTGTCTGCACGATGAGGGTTCGTGCAACCCTAACGCCCAACCCATGCCAAAGCGAAGCGACTCTGTTTTGCGCCCGGGTAAACAAAGCCATAATTTAAGGATCATTTCCTTTATTTCCTATAAACAAATCAGTGATGGAGCAGCACATTGACATTTAGCAGCATCGAACCCCGCAACCGAACTATGTATACAGAACCCTCGCTTGGCGTTGGCATCGGGCGTGCGTATCTCGTGTTTTTGTTTCATTTTTGTTTTTTGTCAACCCTTGTTGTCGCGATTGTCATCTTTCTGTTTTACAGATGACGTTGATACGCTTTAATGTAATTCCTCGAGCAAAAACACGACTATTAGCTTCTAAACTTTTTTCCGCCTTTCGATCTGCGGGGATTGCCACATTTTTTTTTTATTTTTAGTGCTCCCCTGCACTGTGGGGGGCTGTTTCTTTAATAGCTTTTAAGCGATTTAAGCCGGTTCAAGGTTGCTCTCAGCTTTATTTACGCCATCAGTTAAGGTAAACCACTTCCGGAAATTGTTTGGTATGACAGTTAAGTTGATGTTTTACAATGCAAATGTGATTCCCAGAGCCATCGCGTTGCGGTGGTTATTATACCTTATATATGGATACATGCGGCAAGGAGCACAAAAAAAGGTACGACCTTAACTGCAGGACGACTTGGGGTGCGCGCGACAAAAGAAAAACATTTTCTGTTAATTTTTTTGTTGCGCATTCTTTTCTTTTGTTTTAAATAACAAAAAAAAAAGAAATAGATTCGCATAATTTTGCGCGTGGAATGGTTATGTGCAAATGGCAGGACGACGATGAGGACGAAAAATGAGTAGTTGATGATGCACACGTGATATAAAATTTTCCATTTTATGATTTTAAATTTGCATCCGCATAAATTTCCATTGTGAATTATGTAATCGTGTGTGTAGGTGGGAGCAGGTGGAACCATACACATCCGATGATGTGTGAGAGATGGGAGATGGGACTCCCCTTTGCAAAAAATACATGTCCTATGTTGGCGTTGCATTGTTTTGACAGTTAAATCGAAAGAGAGAGAGAGGGAGAGCCCTGCTGGCTTTTCCACTATACGTAATGAACCGGAATAAATGTTTTACAGGTGGATAGGCATAGCGAATCGGAGCAGTCACGTTTATTGCGGTTTTGGCTGTCCATTTAAAAAAAGGATATTTTTCAGCGCGAAGGATTCTGCACTTGAAATTGTGTTTATGTTGAGCGCGACTGAAACTATGGGCACTTCGATTCGCTGTCGCATTTCTTACATCTATTCGATTCTGAGATGGCGGCCTAAAAATCGTCAGAATTTTAGTCCAAATTTTAATATGTACCTAAATTTGGTTTAGAAGCGCGGCTGAAAGTGCAGGCGTCTTAATTTATTGGGGCTATTCCCCAGTCGGTTGGACTTAAAATCAGAAGAAGTGAACGTCAGTCAAAATTAGGGTACCTAACAGATTGTCAGAATTTGAGTCAAAAAAAGGAATTGGTGCGCGACCGAAAATTTGTTACCAAGTTTCCCATATCTATTCAAATGAGAAATAGAACATCGATCCAAATTTATATGAGAGATAGTAGAAAAATTTAGTCAGAATTTTAATGAGTTCAGATTCGGCTTTACAGCGCGACAAAAACTATCGACATTGCCGTTTGCCGTATTTTCTAGACCTAGAACTATGGAAGATCAGTCAAAATTTGTGGTCGTCAGAATTATAGCCAGAATTTCTTTTTTTTCATTGCGATCGGAAATATGGGTCTTCAAATTCTTTCTTTCATCCAAATTAAGTGGACAGATAGTCAGAAAATGAGTCAGAAATTCAGTGAGTTCAGATAAGGCACTACAGCGCTTAAACTATCGACGTTGTTCCCTCTAGACTAACACGCAGTAATCTAAGAAACGTAAGTCAAAATTTGTGATCGTCAGAATTAGAGCCAGAATTTCAATTTTTTTTTTTCAATTGCGAAATTCGTTGCTAATTTTTAACTGGAAGCACAAGTGGCCCTTGTGTAAACAAAAAATAGCAGTTTCTCACCGAACACGGGTTCGAAAATAACCCCCGCAAGATGTGCAAAATTGGGCCCACTCTTCGCCTTTCCCTAAAAAGGAGTTTCCAAAAAATTGCTTACCAAAATTTTGATTCTCAAACAGACATCGCAAGCCTTATTTAAACGCAGCAGTATTTATGCATTAATTTTAATGCCCTCGTTGGGCGCCACTTAACATTCTTGCCTCCCTCTCTCTCTCGAACAATTCTCATTCCTGTTGCACCCATAAATATTTTGACATTTTATGCCCTTCGGGTGCAATAAAACATCTCCAATCCAATGCCAAGAACAAATCAGTTCCCGAAAGAGTTATAACACAATCACATTCCATTTGACGCACACTCGTCCCCCCTAATAAACTATACAAAACAATCTTGACACCTATCCTCAACCTCATTAGTATCTCATTTAGTGCAACATTCATTCCACTTAACACTTTCCGCTCGATACACCCCCCGAAACATTTATTAATCCCAATTAATCATTATAACACTTAACATTAACGCACAACGCACACACGAACAAGAAGAACACGCGACGCGACACGGAGTGCTATGACATTATTATACCATCCACACGATGGGAAAAGTGTCAAGAAATAAATTGTCAATCAAACGGATTCACACTTGGTTCCAGTTCCAACGGATACTATATACACTCATGCTCGTTGTGTGTGGTATATCTCAAGTGCTGTATTTACTTTAGCGCCTTGGCGTGTCGTTGCCTTATTGCCACCCTTCTGCCCTTCTCTGACTGAGGTCGGAGTTTTTTTTTTTTTTGCTTCGGTTGATGGTAATTGGTAATTCGTTACTTAACCGGAATAAGACACGTCGCCCTGCTTTTTTCGAAAATCCGATAAATACCTTCCGAAATCGGATTCATCATCCGCATCCCTTCTCTCATTGAAATGTAAGGACTACGGGAATGTTTGTGTCTATCGGCTCGGCTGTGTTCTATGTGCGAGGGAACTTTGAGGACGTTAACAGGGATTCCTCATTTATCATTTCATTAGAGGGCTGTTGTTTTTCGATTTTATTTCAGAGTCGACTTTTGAATGGTTGCCTATCGTTGAAATCGTTATCCTTGGATTTTCAGTATTTCCTTTGCGGATTTTTTTTGTACCAGATTTTTTTTTTCAATTTTGGTCGCTGACATCCCGACATACGACACCCAAACACCCAGTGTAACCATTTGTTCGACTCACACCCCCACTGGATAGTGTGTAGCACCCTTAAACAATCGGGTTTTTTTTATCCTCTTTCGAGGGTTTTTTTTCTATTTGTTATATATTTTTGGAAGTGTGTACGATGTGATTGCCTTGATGAGGGGTAATTTAACACCCGGCATACCACAACAATTTGATTAGACAGAGCACAGTGACGTGAGATGTCATTTGGAAGCAAACAACAAAAAAAAACGATGTAGCAAGGGCTGGGAAGTGTTTGCGGTGTAGTTTGGATTTTATTTGATTTGAATGGGTTTGGGTTGTTGCAAGCAGATGGTTGCTGGAGGGATTTTTGAAACATTTGATGCAGGTTTGTCGAGCGAATTATCTTCACATTTGCCGGGAGGTCACGCGACACGAGCCAGAGGGTGGATGTGGGTTTGATGGTTAGTTAGAGAAAATTTGCCGTGTGACTATTTTTAGTTGAACTTTCGTGGGTGGCGATTTTTGGCACATTTCACGGGAAAAAATTGAGCTGACAGCTGTCAATATCTATTGATCTTATAACCACAGATCCGCAACTCCCTTGGCTACAGGACAAGTAAACTAGCTTCCTTCCAGAGGACCAAGTCTTTTAACAATTTAAGTGAAGAAGCTCAACCTATATTCAAGTTTCACGGGTCGCTGTTGTAGCCTCATAGGTTCGTTATAGTGGTTATTGTGCTAGTCTAGCAAGCAAGTTCCTGGTTGAACCCCTAAAAAAATTTTGACAACATTCTTGGGCCTAGGTTTGTCAATTGAACTCTCGACTGTTTCTCTAACACTATAGACAACGAGTAGGAAAGACCTTTAGGTGCAATATTTGTATTTTTATAGGGGTTCAACCAGAGACCTGAGAACTGCTTAATTCAAAAGCTTTCTCAGAATCGCTATTACTCTTTAGTTTGTCAGGGCTTTGGAAGAGCTAGAGACAGCGGGAAAAACTTTCAGGTGAAGTTAATTTTTTTGGGGGCTCAACCAGAAACGACTCTATTACTCACTCAATAGTCATAATAAAAAAAACACCCAATTTCAAGTGTGTGACTGAATTTAAGGCTTAAGTAAGGCTCAATAAAAATAAATGCTTATTGAACTTGGACTGAAATTAACAACAAAAATGGGCGGAAACGCTGAGGCTCTTTAGTAATTTCAAGAATCGGTCGATTGGCGACATCTGACTCGTTAATTAACTGGGTTTTTCGCCCACAATTAAGAGTGAGCTTGAAGGCGCTCAATACCTCCAAAGCTTGACTGATTTATGATTTCAGGCTCTTAGATACACTCCCACAAATGCGCGGAACATTGAGGTACACCCAGTCTTTAAAATCCTGCAAATTACATCGATTTCATTACGTTAAGCATATTTAACACTATCACTATGACCAGTCACGTCGTTGGAGGCCTAAATGGTGTCCACCATTGCTTGATAAAAAAAAGCATCACCCTCCGCCAGTCGGAGAGCCTCTATTTAAATTATATTAAGTCAATCTTCCGCGAGTCTTTTTCCTAAACAATCCACTTTAGAATACACAGCCCTGCCTTCAATAAAAACCCTCGACCATGTCTTAAGGTCCCCAAATAAACCATAAATCCTTTACACGGGCGCTCACCGAAACCCACTTCGACTAGGTCGCGGTTAAAATAAAAAAGCGACAAAAATCCTTAAAACCAATTCGAAGCCATAAGTCATAAACCAAACTTCAATTTGCATCGCAACGGCACTCATTGCCCCGCCAAACCCCATTAAAAACCTATCAAACCGCCATCCTTATAGCTCTAAAGTGTAAAATCTGTATAATCAAAACGACATCGTAAAGCCACCCAACACCGCTAGGTATACTGATATCCCGAATGGAGTTAAAAAAATCTTCCTTTTATAATTTCTCTTGCCAATAAAATTCAAAAAATGTCCCCAAAGACACCAACCAAAGGACCGAACGTCTCTAAATCTTGTACACGTAATTAATTCAGTAATTCTACTTCTACTACTTACCATTATTGGCTGTAATCGCATTTGATGCAGCTACTCCGGAACCGACTCCATTGCCACCGCCATTGACACTGTTGCTCATCGAAGATGACGTCGAGTCGCCGGCAACTATAAAAACTGTCATCGAAACCACTCCAAGTGTTGCGTAGAATGACGCCATTTGTGATGACATGATATTTTTTTTTAGTTTAAAAAAATAGATGAAATAAAAAAAATGTCCTGCAGCTTTCATTGAGTTTTTTTTTTTGTTATTTTTCTTATTTTATTTTCTCACTTATACCATTTTGAGGTAAAAAAAAACTAAAAACCTTTTGATTTGAACAAATTTGTTTAATTGTTGTAGCGAATTTCATTTGTTGGGTTATTTTATTTTTTTTTCTGCTCTGTTCTGTGCAGTGACCCTTGTTATTGAAAAATGTACATTCTCGTTTTATATCCTTTTTGGTCCTGTGAAATAAAAAAAAAAACTGCAATGTGAACAAAATTTGCGTAGGGCTTTTTTATATTTTATTTTTTTTTTATAAGAGAATGGAAATAATTAAAGGATTTCATTTCACAATTTGTTGCCCATTTAATCCGATTATATGAGAGGGGCCAAGAGGGGGGCAGATGCAACAGATACTGTGCCCGCGTGGGAGTATACGCTGTACAGCTTGTGGATGCATATGTAGTTTATGCACGGCTCTCGGATATGCGGTGTCCTCGAGCGAGATAATGAATTATTTGCTCATCAGAATTGTTATTGCGGACGACTGAGGTTATTCGCGTTGTCCATTTTTTTTACGGGGTTTCTTTTCTTTTTATCCAAAATTGATTGATGTGTCGAAAAATTGCGGCGACGGGTGGATAAATGGGAGTGAAGTGCTCTCTTGTTTGAGCTTAATGTGAGGTTAACAAGGTCTTTTTTTAAAAAAGTTCGTCGGCGGCAGATAAATCTACAGAAAGTGAAAGGAAAGTGAGAATAAGTACAATGTGATGGAAATGGTGACAGATCGGCTTGCAAATGTGATAGTTATATATTTTTTTGGTGCACGTAAGGGCGAAAAACGGTGTCAAAACTCGAAAAGACTGCGAATAGTTCGTGTAACTAGCGCAAGAGCTCGTTCTGGCATTTCGAATTTGAGACAATTGATAAAAAACAAACAGATAAAAGAGCTGGAACGTAAATGTGATTGTTTTATAGATCCTGATTTCGTTTCATAAAGGTTTGCACAAAAGACGATAGACCTACTTTCTGGAAGGCAACTAGTCCAAGCTGATTTGAAATTTGCGAGATATTAGTCAAAAGAGACACACCCTGTATGTCGGTTTTATCTGTTTGAGCGAAACGAGAACAAGTTCTGTGACATTAATGTGTATTTGAATGGAGCCAACGCTGACCTTATGTTTTGTAAAGGAAATTCGCTGATATCAGATGAAAGAAGACAATTTCCTTTGATAGTAACCAAAAACAGGTGCACTTTGGGGTATCAACCGGGCGAAAGTAAATAGAAACCTCAACTGGCAAGTCCTGCAAAAACGTTGCCAGGATTACGTTCTGGCAGCTCTGATTCACAACGCCCCTTGTGGTATAAATTTTTGTATATTTTCGGGGGTCGAACCGGGAACACCTACTGCAAACATTTTGCAAGGCTTACGTGCGAGCACGCTCGTTAACAGCTTTGATGATCTGGGTATTCACAATGTGCCTCCTCGTATCGTGATATAAATTCTTGTATTTTTTTCGGGGGTCGAACCGGGAACACCTTCCGCAGTAGTTTAACTTCCAAAACATTACCCACTGCTTCAAAGTGAGAAATAAAATATTTTCCTCCATTTTATTCAAATTATATGTAACGAGTTATGACTTCCCTCATACTCCCGTCAATTATTCGATGTCCTTATTTTAATTTCAGACTGATAGACACCTTTCCAGTATTTCTCTAGCTATCCACTTAAACACCAGCTGCAGGTATATCAAAAGGTTGACCTTTCAACGCTAACCATCTCCTCAAGAACACAACCACCGTCATCGTAATTCGAATCTTAAAAAAGGATATCCTCGTCCTTTCCTGTGATTCCACTATAATGAAGAAATCCTCTTCAAAAACTTAAAAAAACAGTTTGGCCTTAACCTCAAAACAAAAACCCCCATCCCATCCATTCTTCAGCCGAAAAGAAATGCAAAAGTACAAGGACACGGCGACCGTGCGTCACTTTCCTTACAACTTTCAATATCAATGTGAATCTGTGCACTAATTACAATCAGGATATCCCGTCTGTGCAAGATTGCGCGCAACACTCATTAGACGAGGGAAACACGCTGCAGGCCGGTGTTTGCATTTTTTTTTTCTTTAAAGGTGAACCCATCCACGTGTTGTTTGTTGTTCCAATTTAACCCTTTTCAAACAGGATAATGACTTAGATGAATGTAATAGAAAAAAAGAAGCTGCTGCAAAGGAAAATATCACACTGATGACAGGTCTCAATTAGTGGAAAAGACGGCGCACACTCTCTGGCAAGCCGAACTGCGTTAAGAGGGTTTCCTACTTCGCTATAGCTTCTTTTATCCGTTTTTATTATCCCTTTAACGCATTGTGAAGGGGCGGAAAAACACCTCAAGGATAATAATTTAAGGATTTCCATTTTGTTGGTTAAAAATAAAATCACAGCGTGCGTTTTCTATAGCCAAAAGCGATCATCATTATTTATCCCTATTACGCATTTGCATATATGTACATCCAGCAGGAGTCCTGGAGTGGAAGCAAATCAAAAGATAACCTTAGATTTAAACATATGTGAAACAAGGACATGACTAACACGTGGCCATCCAGGAGCTGCGATTAGATGTAGTGATAATCATTCGTCTCTCAGTTATTGTTTCAAGGATTCTCAGTGACGACACCGAAACGGGGTACATAAGGATGAAAATCTGGTTTATGTGTGTCGCGAAAAACCCGCGAGTGCGAACAGTTGTTTCTATGTATATATGTATCTAGATTTCAAGTTGAAAGGATAACAGTTTTTAAAGGATTGCAGTTAACCCGAGGATAAAGAACGACAGCGAGCGATAGAGAAGAAACGAATGAAAAATGCGATGTAGCAAACAAATTTTGCGGGCGAATAAAAACAAAAGTGACACTTAGCGAACGGTTTCGCCTTGCGGGCGGTTAAAGATGAGAAGAGGAAACACGATTTTCCGCCGGGCTATAGTTAAATATCTTATAGAAGGAGAAACTTCTTTGCCTCGGTATAAAGTGTGCCATTGAGCTAGATGCAGCGATTTAATGTGGTTTCCCAGTTAAAGTCGGTTACCGTGTTAATTTGGTTGAAGATTTTCTTAAACTTTATGTAGAGGAAAGCGAAAGTTGGGTTAGTGACGAACTCAATTCATTAGATGTCGAGGGGAGAAGGTGTTCATTAACTTCACTACATTTATGTGCACCTACTTTATCTCCCAAAAGGACTTTGGTTCGTCCAATTATTAAGAATCTTTTAAATCTTATTTGTCAGTATTACGAACGCATAAGACCACTGGAAGATCGCCTTTCAGTAAAGAGCCTTTTTCAGAAAAGAGAGCTTTCCACTTAAAAATAAAACACAAACTCGTCATGTTTGGGGAATTCCTCTTTAAATTTTTAGCGTCAAAGTATTCAGCTTCAAGTCTTGGTACTGTTCTGACAAATACTCGAACAAATTATGCTGCTAAATTGCTTAAGTTAAGAAATCCTTATTTAGCTGCATCGAATCTTCAGATATTGACATAGAAAATACGTCACCCCCAATAAATGCAAGCCCTTACAATACCTCAAGGCAGAGTTTCTCTATGTTTGGAATATTACGTACTAGACCTGGACAATGAAACACCAAATCACTTTTTGAATATCGGACAAACTATCGAGAGTAGTAATGATAGATCCTTGGTATTTTTCCTAGTTTTTGCGGTATCCAAATTAGCTCATATGGAAAATGGGAGGCGTTCTGTCTGGAGAATTTTCGTAAAGAAATTAATAGTAACTGAAGAACATTTTTACTCCACGATTTTATTCATTTAACAGCAATGCTTTCCTTAAGACATTTTTTTTCATTTAAGACCAGTACAATTCATCTTAAATTATACTCAAGAATTTAGAAAAAATCGTCAGCTTTTTGATTTGATTCCAAATCTGACAAATCAATTAAAATCTGAATTGGACTGAATTTAAGACGACTTTTAAATCAACAAACCCACTTTGTGTGCTTTGAATCAGAAAAATAACAAATATCACAAAAACGCTTTATAGAATTTGTTTATTTGGCTAAGCGATGATTTTTTAATTCATAGACGCGGTGATTTTTGCTCACGGTTACGGTTAATCACGAATTCCTTTGCACTTGGAAACGATACACAGAGAGAAATCTTAGCTATCAGCATGGAAATTTTACTGTCAGAAGTCTGGTACCACTTGTGTAACTGTAAACTGTCTCAATCTCAGTAGCGTTTTTCCCTTCCATCCGGCCCAAAAAATAATCAACTCACAATCGAATGGTTGAGTGAGATAAAGTAAACCAATATTAGGTACTTTATATTTTTTTTTGACAGTAAAGTGTCAGTGCCAAATGGTGGGACAAAAACAAAGCAGTGTTTTGGTTAAAATTTGTTGAAAAGTTTATAATAAAGTGCAAAATTTAGGGCAAAATTATTGCAAAATATTTGTTTTTAAGCAAATGTCACATGAAAATCCAGTGTGTCAGAAAAGGAAAACCTCTCTCCAACTTAAGTTTTAGAAATTCCAATAAATCTAGTTGAATTTACTAAACTGTAGGTTTATAGGGATGTGACGTTTTATGTATTTTAAGTACTAGCGAGGAGTCTTAATTAAGCTTGTTTTACATAGTTCGGTGTCTTTGTACAAGTATAGCTTGTTTGTTGCTACTTGACTTAAAATGAGCATCTAAAACGAAATACATACTATCAAATTTAACACTTGATATAGGAATGTACCTAAATCTACTACATTTGCCGTCATTAGTGATTTCTTTCGTTTGATTATTTCGTGTAAAAAACAGTCTTTCCTTTATATGATACATTTATATAGGATACACGCTATATATGATACATTTTATTAACCACGAAATTTACAAGCTAAAACTCAGCAATGACAGCAAATGTAGTAGATTCTTGAAAAATTGTTCGCACTTGTGAGAGGTCGAGAGTGAAAATTCTATAGAAAAAGGTGGAGATTTATACAACTTTTTTTAAGTTAAAAACTAAAGTAAAATCTCCCTCAAAGGAAATATCTCAAACTAGCGCAAGAAAAAGAAAGAAAAAAAGAGCTGTCAGTGTAATCCGGTTAGAAGTGAACAAATTTTGAAAAGTGAACAAATTGGCTGGTGATTTTTGTAGATTAAATTTAAAAGAAAGCTAAAGTTATTTTAAGATTAAAACTACATTGCCTTTTAGAGGAAACAAAGGGTTTGCAAACCCAAATGTCATTTTTATTCAACCATTTTAAATATTTTGTGTTATCCCTTCAAAATTCAGTGAAACGATTCAACTGATATTGTTCCTTTAATAATAATTTGAAATTCAGCCCTAGTGACATTCTATTGACAGTTATATGTCAAACAATACAACTGTCAAATATGTCAGTTTGGTTTGATCGTTATTTTGGAAGATCCATCAGTCCAAGCAAACACCCTTTCACGTTTACTAAAACTGACAGAAGACAGCGGTTATAATATCCTTAATTGATCGTATAAACAATATTTTAAAATGACATTTGTGAAGGGATAGCTGAGAGAATTTAATTCACAAATTTCTCGACTGAGTAGGTAGGTACTAGTTTCTACCTAGGCGTTTCATACCTTCAGCGGAAATCTATATAGCGAGGATAAATTTAGTTTGCTTACAACTTTTACGTATAAGAACTGACAGCTCGAAATACTAACCAACAAATTTCCAGTCTAACATCAGCGACTTTTTTATTTTTGGCGACTCCAAAAACGTTCTTTTTTTAATACCTCTCTTTCTGAATTTCAGTTGAAGGAAACTGTCAAATGTTTGTCATTTTGATGACACTTGTGTTCAGTTCTAAAATTGTTGAAATTCTTTTCTAAAATTAAGACAATGCAAGAACGTAAACATGTTTTCCAGTAACAAACAAAATTGTCGGAATTTGAATGTGATCGTCACACTAATGACAAAAGTGAGGCTGCAGCTCGCGTTTTAGTCAATGGTCGATGATTTTGGGACAAGACCGGTGATAATTTCTCCGAAAATTGGGACGACGAACTATTGACAACATTATATTGTAGAACGGACCACCAAAATGGCCACTGAGATCGTTCGATTTGACTTGCTATTTGGGCCTATGTCAAGTTTTTCGTGTATACCTATTCCGGGACACATTCAACGTGTTTTTGATAAGATAGAGCAACAAATACTCGAAGAATTTTAACAGAAGTGGACTGACAGGAACATGTCATAAGCCATTCTTCTGACGTTTGGTTTAAACTCATTTTCTGTCGTTTTTATTATTTTAAAAAGTCATAATCTTCAAAAACATGCCTTAAAATGGTACTCGGTACCTTATCTACCAGCGCTGGGACATCACTTAACGCACATGCCTTGGAAACCGAAAATAAATCATAAGGGGAAACTCAACAAATTCAAAACTTGGAATGCAGTCATTTCGAACCACTCAAACTCCATAAAATTGGCTGCCTGCTTATGCAAAGCATGCACAACATTCAGTTAATAGGATGGTCAAGGATTATAGCCTCCACTTAAACAGTCCTGGGTTGGAAACGAAATCGTTTTCCAATTATCTACATTAAGGTCAAGACCGATTTATAATTCAAGGCGCACGTTTTCATTCAATGCCTGGGCAACAAATCCCTTTTTAATGGTACCTACACAGCTCCTTGACACTAACCTACGTTAACAACAACCCCGCACAGGAACAGGAACATCAGGACTTCTCTAAATTCCATTCAAAACATAAGTAGGTAGACGTTTACTTGTCTCACGCCACTTTTCGAAAATAATCTGCGGACAATGGCTTTCCAATTATGTGTGACGGTGTTTGTAACCGTTGTCAAAGCAACTACCCATCTCATGCTAAAGGGAAATATTAAATTCATATAAAACGCACTTACACTCAAACATATTCCACATTCGAATTTATTAGTTTCCCATTTATTTATTTATTAATCCGCTTTTATTTTTATTATAACAATTTATGTACCGTTTTAATTGTATACGCTTAATGAAGCCGCCGCCGCCGCCGGTCGTATTATCTCTATGGGAATAATGACTAGTCAAATACGCGCAGTAAAAAGTCCTTTATTGGTGATTAATTACCATGAACACGAGAGGACTTAAACAAAACAAAAACTGTGAAAACAAAATTACAACCGAGACCCCACGGCACTGAAACACTGGCGAACGTATATAACAGCTGTCTCAAGTATGCACTCAATTTGCAAAGAAAAAATGAAAACCAAAATCAATTTGCTTGTGCTAAGAATTTTCAACAACCGAAGCACTTCATAACTCGCGCGAGAAACCAACTCAAAACAATACAACACGACACAGAGATTCTTGTATGGGAGTTTTTTTTTCTGGTCTGCAGCGAAGCCCCAACACGTGCGATAGATCGTTCCCGACAGACCGACAAATGCTCCAACATCCAATTGTGTAGACGACCGAATTGCCACTAACTTTGGCTGGCCGAACAGAAATCTCATCGGTGGTGACGACGGTGGCACGTACTCGCATCCGCATCCACCACAGGCACATCAGCATCGCCGCATCCGAGAAAAGCCGAAACGTTTTCACATCTTTCAGATACAAAATATGGATGCGGGAGATACTGTTGCGGATGGATTTAGAGCGGAAGAGAGTGAGAGAGCGCTACTCATTTAACAGCCATCCCCATCATCATCATCATCATCAGTAGCAGTACCATCTACCATCAGCCAGCATCAGAAATCGCATGGCAGTTGTATCAACATTACCATTATCCTCCGCTACAGCTTACAGCATCATCATCCCGCAGACAACAAAGCATCCAGGACCACATATTTCAGAGACACAAAAATTATGCGGACTGTTGTGCTGAGGTTGAGGTGACTGTCGCTGGATGCTGGTGGGTGGCAAAAAATCTCTCTCTTTCTCTCGCCAGGAGTAGCAGAAAACCACCCTCGTTGGTGCAATAAAAAACAAGGTTGTTGACAAACAGATAAGGGCTGTAAATAACAGAGGAACGAACCGATAACAGAGCAGGTGATTTTAGATCCGTCCGCGTCCCAGCCGACCAAATGGGAATCTATTTTTAGGGTCACAGAAGAGAGAAACCTTTTAAATCTATATTTCCAAAGAGAAAAATGACTGTGAGACTGTAAAGTCTGCACGGAAAGAGAATCGTTCTGTTAAACTGTGCAGATTTTGCATTACGATGTCATTGGCCCTTGGGAAGTCTACAAAAATAACGTAACCGTGGTTGCTTTGACAATATATGAGATTTTTCCCACCCCAAAAGTCGTTGAAACGGCACTTGACGTTGAGAAGAAAAACATTGCAGGTTGAACTTTGAATGTTTGCGAAGGTTTTTCTTTTTTTTGTTGAGTCAAAAAATACCCATGAATTTTTTACAAAATCAAGTCCATTCTTCGAAGATGATAACAAAGGTTAAAGCACTCTGTTTTCGGTTTTATGGTTTTGTGGAACTGATTTCGAATGCAAAACTGGGAATGAAAGATTGACAGATGGTTTGGCTGGCGCAGGGTGTCTTCTTTTGTCTTCCAAGGTTAAGTCTCCGGTTAAGTAGAGGAAAGATTTTCGTTGATTTTAATAAATTGGAGAAACGTTCTTGCCAATCGCTGTTACTTTGAGCTGATTTACGACTAATTTGTTGTGAAGCCCTCTGCCGAACAACTAAGGAGACCCTGTAATACCACTGTATACCACTAACAATCCCAATCTGGCTATACGGATCTGAAGCAGGGACGCTTTTAAAGGCGAATGAAGGCATCCGTTTCAAGACGAAAATTCTTTTTGAGACAGGTATACTTATTCCGATTGGCGTTGACTGGTTTCGGAGCAGACGACTATCTAAATTGGGCATATCAGACGCTCCGGCTCAGAGAGTCCTCGATTGCGAACCATAGAGGGTCAACGCTGTACCTGTCTAAGATGGGACACACGGATGGAAATTCACCTCAACCAAACTTGAATTGGAGGCAATTGGCCAAGAAGGACCAGCTTAATGGAAAGAGCTTATTATTTGAGCCCTTAATACTCACTTTAAGTTAATAAGTATCCGAACAAGGCTTAGTGGATATTACGCTGATCCCTTAGAAAAATCCAAATTACATCTTAAGCGTTTTTATAAAGGTCCCACCTGTCGCGAAAGTCTTACAAACATCCGGAATAAAAGCTGTTTTGAAAGAGCTTCTCAGTGCAGTAGTTTAAATTCCTCTTAAAAATTGTGGGTCCCGTTTTTATTGAAACTTGCACAAACGACAGGTTCTAGGTTATGTAGAAAACTTTTCTGTCCTTATATATATTCGTTATATATTCTCGTCGTCGTTTAAAATTGTAGATAGATTGCATATGGCGGAAATGGAGTCCAAAACAACAAAAATCCGTTGATAACCCCAAAAAGTACAGAGTCACAATCAAAAAGTACACATTTTTCAATACAGTTTCCTAAACAAAACAAATACACCACTTGGCACCAGCTGTCAAAACTTTATATTTATAAAAATTCCCGCATCAATTTCCTTTACGAAAATAATTTTTAAAAACAACAATCAATTTCCGGCGTGTCGTGCACCTTCCCATTCTTAATTCTCAAAAGTTCATTGTTTACATTGTGATTTCGAAAACAACAAAGAAATAAATACACAAGAAAGAGGTGTAATTTCGACAGCAAGGAGAAAGCGCGCAGCGTCAAAGTTTCTTGTGAATAGATACTGGGAATTTATTCAAAAAAATAAACAAATCTTAGAATTCTTAAATTCATTGAGAGTGTTCTCTTTCATTTTGTTCGCTTTTCCCCTATTTTCGAAAATGGGTCTTTCAAGAGAAACACTGTAGGGAAATTTTCACAGACACAATTTCCCCTGCGGTAACTTCTTCGTAGGTCCGAACTCCGAAGTTGTTTTTACTATGAGATGCTGGGTCTGAGAGTACACTTAAACTAGTAAATCGTTGTCGCAAATTTTTGCTTGCCTATTTTTTTGATGCGTTCAAAAGTTGTGCAACGCGTAATCTTCATTGAAATTTGAAAGAAGAAGTCCTTACTGGCTGGCATGCACTGTCACAAAGCCCCTAGATATTGAAACACATAATATCTGCACTTCTCTATTACATCTGACACTTTAACTCTTCTTTGTCTTTCGATCAATTCGCAGGTGATTTTTGAGGCTTAGCATAAAAGAAGAATTCCGCCTGTCATTCGTTTCGAATGAGATTTAAGAAAACATTAAAAACTTCAACAGCGCCTATGGAGGCTACGCGAATTTTTAGTAACTCAGCTTGTCACTATGTTGTGCTAGAACGATTTCATACCGCTTTTGACTTTAACCTCTGACAGATAGACGCCACAAATAGTTATTACTTTTCCAGTACAAAGGTGGACCAGTTAAATTTATTTTTGATTTGAAATAGATTTATGTACTAAAAGTAGAAAGAAGGCAACGAGTAGCTTTCTCACATCTTCTCAGTCTTTTACATCGGATTCGTATAGCAATTTGTTATGCTTGGCTTGGATTTAGTTTCTCAAACGCATCCATATATCTGACGAAACAAATTGTACTAGATTAGATCATTTTCGAAGAATATTGACTTTTTTAAACAAGTGGTTAATGGTTTAAGATTAACTCGCATATTGTAAACAAATGTTCGTAATTTATTTTTGTGGCTGACGTCTGTTATGGACTTAAATGCTAGTTGATTAGTTTTACGCAGCCGTTAATGACGTGTTTTATGTGTATTTCTAAAAATATACTTTGACAACCGAAAGCATTTGACGTTTTGTTTGCGAGATCAGCGAATTTGTTTACAAAACTTTTGGTTGGACACATAGCAGTTTTTGAAATACATTTTATTTCTGACATCCAAATATGTACATGCAACTTGTCACATTTATTGAACTCTTCCATATGTTTAATTGTCGATTGTGCAACTTCGAATGTGTCATCGCATGTTGTCTGTTTTCTATCACTATTCCTATTGCATTCGATTTCCATTCCCTTAAGTGGACCATTATTAAAATCACTTGCACTTCTCCTTTCTCGAGTTTTCTCCTTCTCTCTTAAATATGCCCGCTATTTCTCACCGATTTCTCATTTTCGAATGACGCAAAAGAAAATGTATTTTCGAAAAAATAAATAAATCATTTTCGAAAAGCGCCGGCAAATGATAGCACAAATAAATGAAAGCAGAGCAAAAAAAAACAGGAAAAACAGACATTCTGCTATCTGCTGCTTACCAAAAAGCTAACCGGCTATTCATTTGGTAAATGAGTGTGCGTCGTCTCGTGGAGAAGAAAATTCAGTGGGTAACGCTTGAGGACGGGGTAGCGCCAAACACATGTCAGTGGGGATGAAAGTTCAATCAGCTGACCAATGATGTGCCTGTAAAGTATCTTGAAACTGTTCCGTTGGGCCTTGTGGTGGGGTAGTCTCGCAGTGTATGGGTAAAAGAAAATCACTCACACACAAATGGATGGGTGATTTTCGAATTAGTTAATTGTTGGTATTATTGCATGGGGGATGGTGAATTGAATGGGTGTTGGTCTTTTTTTTACTAATAAGGAGGTTTATTTGACGGTTTTACTTTATTACTGGTTGGAAATGGTTTTTAGAATAGTTCTTACTTTTTATTTCATAATCTTAAATTGTTTCGAATTATATATCAATTTCAAACTCCCGGACTTAACTTTGGAATAAATACGCTGCACAAAAACACGTTCTTAAAATGATTGCAAGTGTTACCACTTTGATGCAATTGCAAATGCATTCAAAATGTTCTATTCACAGATCTATTACATTTTAGTACCATCAATAATAAGAAATATTGCATATTTGCATAATTTGTGATAGAAACACAAAACGCAATGTGAAATAGGTACCTTGAAGTTAAAAAAAACTCCTGCGAAAACATTTTGTATAAACTTGTCAGCACTTTCACGTTCACCTAGCATTTTACGACATTTTTCATACAAAACTAACCATGATGGTGAGCTTTGATATGAATTTAGTAAAGCCTTTGAAATATTCAGTAGAACTTATAGAGATTTCTTACCGCTCTTTAACATTTTATATTGGAGTAGCATTCGTGACAGCTCTGTGCTTTTAAATATTAAAGGAAGTTCCACTTTGACACACAAAAGATTGTGCAATAGAACATTGCTAAAAATCAAAAATATATAAAAACTTTGACAGAAGTGGAGTGCCTAGTGAGTCACCAGTTTTTCGTAACGCGCTCAAATACGTAAGTTCAATATTTCTAAATACTTATTTGGTACTATTTACGATGCTTTTTATTATTACAGGCAGAATTATCACCACCATTTATTTAAGGCGTGTGATTTGTGACGTATGAGTTGTGAGTCACTAGACACGGACTTGGGATATTATTTAATTTTTATAGAGACACTCAAAAGAGTTTTATCCGTACGCAAGTCTGCCCGTCTGTCCATGGCTAATAAATCAGTTTCCATCAAACTTTGCTTGTCCAATCCGTCATAAAAAAATGCAAGCAAAACCTCTGTCTTTGTGGCGAATGACTGTTTGGTAAGGATCGTTGTAGGTCACAATCTGATGGTTCATTATCAGGATGAAAGGAAGTTTTTGCTGAATATTTGTGTCAAAAGTATCAAGCTAAAATCTGTAACGATCAGCATTCCCCGTAACCACACATTCGGTCCAAAACGCCTCGTTTTTTAACGACTAAAGCGGGACATGTGGAAATTCTACTATACTACTAAAGGTTTTTTTAAAACTTATAGCGCCGTACAAACTAATAATCATATTCAACTTAAATTTGCGTTACGAAATTGCAATGACGATATTTTCCTTAAGTGCAACTAGCTGTTTTCTCATGGACTTTGGTTTCAAGCGGTTTCGAACGCACCTACATTTTCGAACATTCACTTTATATGCTACCTTTCGTATGCTGTCCTCCCAATACCAGAGATAGAGGTACCTAAATCGTACCCTAAAAACCTTGTTTGTTAAACAGATTTTTCAAAACTAGCCATTTGGAAAACTTATTTCAAAAACGGCGTTTCTGAGGTTAAAATCACGAAACAATTTTCGTTATCGATATTTCAAATACTGGGGCCGTCTTTTCATTGCCTAAAATATTCATCGTTGGCTATTTTTTCTCACACTTTCGTGACAAATGTACCGTCTTTAAATGATACTGCTCTTTTATATGCAGTTTGTCATTCACAGAAGCTACTTTCATACAGATTTTTAAGTCCACAAGTAGGTACCTATTTATTTTAAATATGCAAATAACCCATTTCAATTTGAAAACCTCAAACGCGCACTTAAAAATAACGACACATACAAACCCGCAATAGAATTTCCACCAAAGCCACCCCTTCACCAAAAACCTGATGTCAAATCAAACAAACCTTACCCAACCACCCCCGCATGCAAACAACTACATAGCCGGCTGTCAAAACATTGCCAGAAGGCATGCGCCAAAAGTCAACCCCCATTCTGACAGCCAATACTTTTCTTCTATCTTTGTCTTCAAATCAGCTGTGACACACTATATCTGTCAAACAAATTAATTTTCAACCTCATCATTTCTGCACGCATTACTGTCCCTAGAACTCATTCTATAAGAACAAAAGGACGAACAGAAAACCCCCAGTGCAGTGCAAAAACTAAAACAAAACAATTTCACCCTCATACATATCCACTGAATGGTTTTGTATTAGACACAAGATGTCACCATTGTCCAGGTGAACGTGATACATTTTGCCACCGTAACAGCTGTAACTTCTTGAAAGGATGCCAAAATATGGACAAGCTTGAAGTCGCTAATGGATACGCAGCTGGATAGTAGCCCAGATTTACCCGCATTACCACCACCACCAACCTTAGAGTCTCCCAGAATGGGCGCCTGTATGGGTCGTTGCATTACGGATAAGAGTTCCTGTTTGAAACGGTGAGTGCACAGACAGACCAATGACCGTTCTAAGAAGTCTCTAGTGTTTCTGATTAAATCGATACACAACGCAGTAGGCATATCCTTTCAATGCTTCCTGTTTAATCATATTCCTCACCCCCAAACCCCCAATAAGTGCACGCTGCTGTACAAGCCGTTCCAATTTAATTAGAAGTGCAAAGGAAACTGGAACAAAAGTGGCTTTTCCAGTGTTACATGTTAACCGAACGCGCACTACTTGTCATTGTTTTTTTTTTGCTTGATTTTTAATTAAGTTAAAAATGCGGTTGAGAGTATCGTGTTCCTCTTTTCCACCCCCATCCACCCTCCTGCAACCTAACCGTTATAAAAGCGTTTCTTCCCTTTTGACCGTCTCGAGCATCCTTGAACTGATTTTTCGATTATACTACTACGTAAATGTGTGAGCTAATGCAGATTTTTTTTATATTTGTATTTGTTTGCGGACCTTTTTGCCACCCACCACATAGATGGCGTTCAACAGATGAACACGAGACTGAACTGATGGCCGACGAAGAGGAGGGCCAAACACAAAGAAAGAAGAAAAAAGAACGTAAACTCATATTTAGAATAATTAAATTTAAACGAAAGGTGAGTCTCGGCTAAATTGGCTGCAGTGGGTGTAAGTGCAAAATGTGGTTAACTATAGTTTAAGAAATTCACAGTGAGGGTTGTAGTGAAGGAAGGGGAAGGGGGAAGATGCAGACAAGTGGCATTTTTATGAGAGTCCTTATACTTTTAACTTAACCCATACCTTCGTACGACCACTTTTAGTTTCGACTTTAAATTTAAATAGTTCACAATGGTTAGTTTTCCATGCAAATTTTACTATTGTGACCTTCCGTAAGTTAAAGGTCGAGACTAGGAATTGTTATTAGGAAGGAGGCTTTACTGTTGTCATTTTTAAGCTTCACCTTAAATTGCTGGTAGGTCACAATAGATAATTTTATATTAAAAAAAGTCTCCATTGTGAGCTCGTTAAATTTAGCTCAACGACTTAAAATATTTATTAGCATCGCCCTATGTAACGATGCTGTAGTGAGTTCTGCAACCAATATTCGAAGACATAAGCCGATGACATTCACAATAGCCTTTAGAACTTTTTATTCACAAAATAAATTTGTTGGTTAAAATGTGCTATTTTAAATGTGACAGCCCAAGAGTTTGTTGCAAGTGCTTTCGATTTATGTGTTTTGTAAGCAGATAGACAATTGTTGACTTCCAAGGGATGTAATCAAAATAAAACTCTTCCAGAACCGCAAGCAGTTTCTTGATAAATTTCTGGAACGTCAGGACTTAAACTACTCAAGGCTGAGCCGGGCACCGACAACAGAACTGTAACAAAGAACAACCTTACAAAGACCTTTCAAAAATCATAATTTCCTCTTCCAGCACGGACATTCAACTGCAAAGTCTTGACGCTCAAACACTTCTAGTGACAGCTGCCAAGGACATCAACACGACCAATACGTTTGTGCCGGCAGTAGCTTCACGTACAAGTTCCTCCCTCGATCTAGAATGGGAACATGAATACGGTCAACATCATCATACGAATCGAGTTCTTTCCCGTTCCTGGTTGTTCATAGATGTCGCTGAGACTGATGCTCATCGCGATGATGGCGAAACTAGCGATGACAACAAGCCACTCTTCAATTCACCACCATCAGATGATGGTTGCCTTCGAGATGAATTTCTACCGAAACAGCATCGATCTGTCAACGGACAAACGTCTATGGTTAAAAGCAAATCGACACAACAGCAAGCGAACTGCACTCGTACCTCGTCGCGAACTAGTTGGTCGCATATCTCGACACCGGAATCACTCGAATGGGACATCGATGAGGAGCAAAGAAATCAAATGCATCTCGAGGATGACAATTTGGACCATGAAACACTGGAGTTGTTACATCAAATCGAGATGCTTAAGAACAAAGTACTCCATGAGACTGGCGACGGTTTGGATGGGATGGAATTTCCCAATAATGGTGACAGTTGATTGAATCAGCTGTGCAATGACGTTTGTAAAACGGGTTTTAATTTGGATTTTATAATTTTGATTTGCTTTTAACTTTTCTATAGAAATTTGTTTGCACTTTGTTTGCTTGCTATGCCGTCCATTTTGTATCGAAAGTCTGCATTGTTTGTTTTTTTGACAGATCATTTTTTACTATGGGATCGAAAGCTTTCCCCTGACATACACTGACATTTTTACTTAATTTTAAAAATATGTAAGTCTGATTTTAATGAAAAACCTTGGTCTAGTTTTAGTTGCAACTCTTTCCAAAAGAGGTCGCTTGAACGTATGCGTTTATTTTTCAATTGCCCGCACTTTTTGCTAGTTTTTGATGAACGTGGCTATTTATTTTCTCTAAAAATCGCCATCTTTCCTGTTAAAACACTTTGAATTAAAATTTATGTTGGTCTTCCCCTTTGGTTTAAACAATTACAAATTTAGTCGATATAAAATATTGTTATATGCATTTTGGCTACCATTTTTTATGTTTAATACTTTTGGCAGTCACACTGTTTGTAATTGTTTTCTTAAAACAAAAAATAATGAACATTAAAGTGCCTAGAATAAGAAAGCATTAATTAAAGTCAAGATAGAAACTAAATATTGAGTTTAAATTGAAAACTAGTTTAGAAAAATTAAGAAAAAAAAAATATTCTTCCATATGTCAAAAACGATAACTGAAAAGGAATGACAAACGAAAATGGTTTAAACGAATGAATTGGAATGTACACCTACAACCGGAATCACCGAGAATGATTTTATTTTATATTTAAAATTGTTAAAACAAACTAAAATGCTTTTAGTTATTTTTCCTAAACGGCGTAAATATCTAGAAAACCCCACCCAAAAAAAAAGAAGAAAAATCGTCAAATATGAGAATTATAAAAATAAATAAGAAACCCCTACCTGTATAGTTGTTAACAATTATTGTTCTATTCTTGCCTAGACTTAGACATATCTCTTCTTTGATTTTAAGAAAGTTATCACAAATCATTCAAAATTATTTGTTGTGGATATTTTAAATAGATTGTAAGAAATGTTGAAAGGTTCTCATAATTATTCAGTTTTTCTTTTTATATTTTTTATGTTCGCTTAAATATGAAACAAAAGTATTACAGAATAATATTATATCAAATTGAGTAGTTAAGTTTATTTAAAGAAAACAAATAAGCAAAGAAACTCATAGAACGGAGATTACAAACAAATAAAAAGGATCGTCAAATATTTTGTATATACAAATATATATATTCATATTTATTAAATAAAAGCAATTATTTGAAAATAAAAGAAGGAACTGAGTTTTAGTTAGCAGTGACATTTATCTGTTTTTTGACAGAAAGTTTCCCAGTCCTAAGTATGAGGGCGCAACTTCATCCTACTTAGGGTAATTTTGTCTCCGTTTTTCTAACCTAAAATTGAGCTGCCTTGTTTTGAAGAAGAAAAAAAAAACAATTGCCTCTGTTAAGGTATTTTTAAGATGCGCTGTCTTAATTGTAGAAACCAAACTGACATTAGGTCTGTTCCTTTACTTTTGAATCTTACGAATTTTTACGAATTCTCACGCATTTTACGCAATTGTTGTCATTCCTCAACTCGAAAAAGAGAGCGGCTTCCAGAGCGCAAGATATTTTCCCTCTTAGTAGTTTTAACTCAACAAATTACTTTGCGTAAGAAATGAAACAACTGTCAGTCGCCTGAAAATTGACAGCTGATTTAAATTTGTTGTTCTATTTGGCATTTTGGTGGGTAAACTATGTCATTTTTCACAGGTTTCTACAAAAGCGGTCCTTAACTTTTGCGTAAGTTTCCCTCTCTAAAAGATAATTCACCACCTCCACTGCCATTTTGACAGTCTTTTCCATTTTTACTACAAAAGTAAAAAAACAAACCTATTATTTAAACAGCTGTCAAACAAGGAGCAACTCTTAGCCTGACTTTATTAAGAATGACAGGAAATTCGAAAGAACTATTATATTTAAAAGAAAACATTTTAAATTATGTATTATGCAATTCCATTGAGTTTAAATTGGCATACCACATTTAATGTCTTCTCCAGAAGTTTTTCTAAATAGAAAACAATTTTATTTCACTTATTTGCAGTTCTTTCGATGAGAAGCAGTGTTTTTTCAAATTGGAGACACTTTTGGGGAAAAAAGGGAATTTTTTCGCATAAAGATGGGAATTCTCATAAAAGAAAAGTGGCATCACTCATTCTAACATTGTTTTGATTCTTTAAAAAGGCATCAATTGCGAGGGGATAGGACAAATATTAAAGCTTGTTTAAACGTCTGAACGTTCGAGTGGACTTTATTTTGATGCACGAATGGTGAAAGGGACCTGCAATTTTATGCCGTACTGCAAAACTTGGGAAATTTCGGGTACTTTTGTATTTGCAGAATCCAAAACACAAACTGAATTAATGTCCATTTGATAAAGCTTATTTTGTAACACAGAACTCTACTTCAAAAGGAGCAGCTGCCTGTTTTCCAACTGACACAATCACAAACGTCAAAATAAATCGACCCAAACTTTATGGCATCACCTCTTCAAACTGCTCTTTTAAAAAACTGACTTGTTCATATACTTTTTTGGCTTAAAATAATTTCGTTTATTTTTCATTTAAAAAAAAAAACACACATGTTTAAAATATTCGCTTAATTCGATTTTTTGTTTTCTT
Organism: Cheilosia pagana; assembly: GCA_936431705.1. Classification (NCBI taxonomy): domain Eukaryota; kingdom Metazoa; phylum Arthropoda; class Insecta; order Diptera; family Syrphidae; genus Cheilosia; species Cheilosia pagana. The sequence continues at coordinate 4,417,055 of OW386169.1, forward strand.
TTGTATACGAGTATCTTTAGCAATGAGTCGATGGCTTAAAGTTAAGGTTATCAAAAACAAAATTTATGGTATAGGATGTCGTCCAGTCTACTTGTTCTTAGCCGAACCATGTCTTCGCAGAGGTCTTGATTTTACCCCAGACAGATTTTGGTTCATCGGTCACAGATTCAGCATCAACAATCTGAAATAAAAAAAAAACAAATGTCAAAAATGCCGGTTGGATGTGCCAAAAGTCTGTGGGTTTCTTACCGTTTCTTTTGCGGGTTGATTTTCGGTCTGTGCAACAGATTGCGAAGCTACGTTCGATGACGCATGACTAGAATCGGCCTCCTCCAGTTGGCTTTGTTGTAAGTTCTCGTGTTGGACTTGCTGTTGGCCGAGATCCTCATCGGTGTAGTGACTCAACTCGACCTGTTGCTGTTGGCCAAGATCCTCGATTTTCTCACTATGCTGACCGGAATGGGGGTTCCAGTCTTCGACTTGTACTTGTTGCTGTCCCAAGTCTTCTTGATCGCTCTGAGTTGTGAAAGCATCGGCTCGCATTCTACCGAAGGATGGACCGCGTCCGTGGGAGTAACGGTTTTGATAGCCATGCTCCTCACTGGGAGGTGTTGGTTCCGGTGCTGGTACATCGACCGGAACGGTGAAGGTGAACTCCTTTTTGCGGTGGATCCTCTCCGAGTGAATGCGCTGGTCAGGGAGGTAGGTTTGTGGGGGTTCTTGCTGACGTTGTCCATGCATGCGCCCGAACGGAGGACCTCCATGACCATGACCGTGTCCATGACCATAGCCATGACCATGACCGTGACCATGACCGTAACCGTGTCCGCGATCATGACCATGTCCTCGTGAGGGTTCATAGGGCGTCTGCACCATCGGCGCATTGTGGTCCGAGTTTGTTCCTAGGCTTGGCTCTGATTCGTCGAACTCCTCTTGATACACTTGTGGTGGCTGGTCTCCACGATCCATGCTGATCGTTTCGTTGTGCTTCGCTGAGGCGGACGTGTGAGTGTCCAGCTCGAGTCCACCATAGCCGCCCTCGTTAAAGTCCAAGTCGATCAGGCCCTGAGCCAATAGGAACAACCTCCTGCGCCACTTGTCTAGCTTAGCACCCGACAAACCAGTACGCCCGGCCAGAATATTCAAGCGGCTCTCCTCGCGTGTAGCCCATTTCTGCAACTCCTCCTCGGAAAGAGCAGCCTGATGGGCAGCAACATTGAGCCTTTCAAGCTCACCATACCGGAAGTTCTCCAAGTAGTTCAGGGTCATCTTGTAGTGCTTCGCCACGTTTTCAATTCGCTCCATCTCCTGGTACTGCCAGTTCTTAATACTCTCAGCTGGGATGCGGTAGAGCGAGGCGATCATTGTTAAGCGATCGCGACTCTGCCAGCCTGGTAGATTCTTCAAAGTAAAGCTTTGAGTGCGGATCAGGCTGTAGAGGCGATCACGTTCGCGGCGCTGCCAGTCCTCGAGATGTTTCAAGTTGAGTGTCTCGAGAACACCTTCGTTTTTCATGTTCTGCAGCTCCTGGCCTTGGAACGATTTGAGTTCCTCCGATGAGACTTTGTACTGCTGTGTTAGGTTGCCCTGGAAGAAGGTATCGCCCGCCAAGAACTCCAACAGTTCCTCCTTGGTGATGATCACTTTTACTGGAATCGCTCGCAGACGTTTCTTTTCGGCTATCTGCCATTCGTTCAGCTCTCCGTATCCGTGCTGCTTCACCAAGCCCAGACTGCCCAACCGTCCAAGTTCCTTGCGCTGCCAGTTGATCAGTTCCTCAATGCCGATGCGGTATTGAGCGGCGAGCCGTTTCAATGCGTCACGATCTCTTTCCAATTGACGCTCGAACTCTTCAATGTCGATCTGTTGCTGCTGGATGGTCAGGTATAGACGCTCCTTTTCGCGTTTCTGCCAGTCGGTGAGATTCTCGCTGTAGACGGCCTTCTGCTGGAGTAATTTCTGGAGCTCTGTGCGGTACCACTCTTCGATCTCGTCGATCGTGCAGTGGTACTGATCGGCAAGTTTCTGCAAATGAGCCTGATCGTTGCGCAGCTTTCGCTCTAGCTCCTCAATGGACCACGTGTGTTCTCCCAGTAGTTGCTGGATGCGTTGCTGCTCGCTTACCTTCCAAGGGGCGGATTGTACACTCTCTACTTCTTCGCCCTCAATAATGAGGTTCAACTTCTTCAGGCGATCGAATTCGCTATGCAAGAAATCAGTGATCTCGCTAACGCTGATCTGGTAGTGATTGGCGACGTTCTCCATCCTCTGCTGGTCTTGAACGAGATGCTGTTCAAAGTTTTTCTGCGTCACCAGGTTGGTCTGAGCCAATGCGACGAGATATTCGCGTTCGTGTTGTTGCCATTGAGACAAGTTGTCCCTGGGAACGGGAATGATCAGTTTGCGTCCCTCCTTGATGATCCATTCTTCGATCTCTTCGATGGTGACGTGGTATCTCTGGGCCAACTGTTGTAGGCGCTGGCGATCACTCTGCAAATTTTTTCTCAACTCTTCGACTGTGATGTGATTCTGTTGAACCAGTTGGAGTAGACGATCGCGTTCGTTGCGCTGCCATTCGTTGAGTTGAACAGGCTTGATCAGTTTCTGGCCCTCGTTGATGATCCATTCTTCGACTTCCTCAATGGTCACATGGTACTGGTTTGCCAATTGCTGCAGACGTCCACGATCTGTTCTCAGCTTCTGTTTGAGCTCTTCAATTGTCAAGTCATTCTGCCCGATCAGCTGAAGCAGACGATCGCGTTCGTTGCGCTGCCAAACGGTTAGATGAACGGGCTTGATGAGACGGTTTCCTTCCTGCCGGATCCATTCTTCGACCTCTTCGATGGTTACATGGTAACGCTGGGCGATCTTTTGAAGGCGGGGCTTGGTGATCTGAAGCTGTTCCTCGAGCTCTTCGATCGTTAGTCCGCCGGGCTGTTGTAGTTGATCGACAATGCGTTTTCGCTCAGTCTGTTGCCACTCTGTTAAGGGCTCGGACTTGAGGAGACGTTTGCCCTCCTTTCTGATCCATTCTTCGACTTCTTCGATGGTCACATGATATTTCCATGCCAATCCTTGAAGACGGCTGCGTTCGGTCTTGAGCTGATCTTCCCACTCCTCAATAGTAAGGCCGGGCTTGCCGCTGATCTCCTGCTGAATGCGTTTTCGTTCCTCCCCTTGCCATACTGTCAGAGACTCTGGCTTAAGCAGACGTTTGCCCTCCTTCCGGATCCATTCCTCGACCTCCTCAACGGTGATGTGGTATTGCTGAGCGACCTGGTGTAGGCGATACTGATTCGCCTTGAGTTGAGCTTCCAAATCATCGATCGTGAGTTGGTGGGGCTGTTGCAGTTGCTCCAGAATCCGTTGTCGCTCAACTTGCTGCCAGTCGGTAATATACTCGGGCTTGATCAGACGCTTACCCTCTTTCAGTATCCATCCTTCGACTTCATCGATTGTCACGTGGTAGCGCTGGGCAACTTGTTGCAAGCGATTTCTTTCAGCACGCATTTGCTTCTCAAGTTCCTCGAGCGTGATGTCCTCAACCTGAACCATGTCCTGTAGTCTTTGCAGTTCGTTTTGCTGCCAAACTGTCAAGGCCTGGGGCTTGATCTGTCGATTTCCCTCCTTCAGAATCCATTCTTCGACTTCCTCGACTGTGACGTGGTACTGCCATGCCAATTGCTGTAGCCTGCTCTGATCGGTCTTGAGTTGGTCCTTGAATTCTTCGATCGTCAGATTGCTCTGTTTAATCAAGTCTTGAATCCTCAAGCGCTCCACCTTCTGCCAGTCTTGAAGGTCGCCAATGACTCCTTGGTTTTCAAGGCGCTCGGCCTCCTTCTTGATCCATTCTTCGATCTCTTGAACGGAGATGTGGTACTGGTTGGCAAGATTTTCCAAGCGACGACGATCGGCGATCAACTTTTCCTCGTACTCAGCCAACGAGAGCTTGCTCTGCTGTTGAGCCAGCTGAAGGAGGCGGTCCCGCTCAGACTTCTGCCACGCGGTCAGGTTCTCGATTTGCAGTTTTCCCTCGTCCCTTAGGCGTTGCACTTCCTTCTTGATCCATCCCTCCACCTCCTCTACTTGGACGTGGTTCTGATAGGCGAGCTGTTGAAGGCGGTTCCGATCGGCCTTGAGTTGGTTCTCGAACTCTTCAATGGTCAGGTCGCTGTTTTGCTGAATGATTTGCTGAATTCTTTGGCGCTCTTTGACCTGCCAATCGGTGAGGTTTCCAATATGGAGTTCGCCCTGGTTGCGCAAGCGCTGTGCCTCTTTGCGGATCCATTCTTCGACTTCCTCCACCTGAATGTGGTACTGCCAAGCCAGTTGCTGCAAACGGTTGCGATCGGCCTTGAGCTGTTTCTCGACATCCTGCACGCTGAGCTGTGATTGTTGCTGAATGAGTTCCTGAAGGCGATCACGTTCGCCGACTTGCCAGGCGGTAAGGTTCTCAATCTGCAACTTGCCTTGATCGCGCAGCTTTTGGACCTCCTTTCTGATCCACTCCTCGACTTCTTCCACTTCGATATGGTACTGCCATGCGAGTTGCTGCAGGCGAATTCGATCGGCTTGCAACTTCTTTTCCAATTCAGCGGCGCTGAGATCACTCTGTTGCTGGGCGAGTACGAGCAAACGATCGCGCTCGTTCTTCTGCCATTCGGTTAAGTTTTCAATCTCTACCTGGCCCTGGTTCTTCATCCGCTCGAGCTCCTTGTGAATCCATTCTTCGATCTCCTTCACCTGGACATTGTTTTGCCAGGCTAGGTTTTGCAAGCGCTGACGATCGGCCTTGAGTTGCTTTTCGAATTCATCCACAGAGAACCCGGATTGCTGTTGTCCGATCAACGCTGTCAAATGATCCCTTTCGACTTGCTGCCACTCCTTGAGCTTTTCAATTTGGACTACGCCTTGGTTTTGCAGGCGCTGCAGTTCTTTTCGGATCCATTCTTCGATTTCCTGCACCTGGACTTGGTATTCCTGAGCCACGCTGTAGAGGTGAGAGCGATCGTTCTTCAAACGCTCTTCCAACTGATCGAGCGATAGCTGATCTTGTCCCTGCACAACTTGAAGCACATGATCGCGTTCAACTTCTTGCCATTCCGTCAATGGGGCATTGGGTTTGATTAGTCCAAGACCTTCGAGGCGGTTGCCTTCGTTTTTGACCCACTCCTCGACCTCCTCAATCTCGACGTGGTGCTGCATTGCCAACTGCTGCAGGTAGGTGCGCTCAGTTTTAAGCTTTTGGGTGAACTCATCGATGGTCAGGTCATTCTGCTTGACCAGGTTCATGAGTCGCCCCCTTTCGATCTTTTGCCAGTCCTTGAGATTCGCAGCATCAATGGCGGCCTGGTTCTGAAGGCGGAGGACCTCCTTTTTCAGCCACTCTTCGATTTCTTCAACCCGCACTGAGTACTGATGCGCCAGCGAATAGAGATGCACCTGATCGGTCTTGATCTTCTTCTCCAAGTCGCCGATGGACAGTTCGTTCTTCTGGATAAGGGCTAACAAGCGTTCGCGTTCGATCTTCTGCCATTCCGTGAGTTTTTCCTGCTCAATCAAGCCGAGGCTCTGCAGACGATCGGATTCCTTGCGAAGCCAGGTCTCGATGTCCTTCAACTCTACGTGATATTGAGTGGCCAACTGCTGCAGGCGATTCTTATCACTCAGCAGCCTTTGTTCAAAGTCCTCCACAGTCAGTTTGTTGTCGTGCACCAATTGGACGAGCTTCTCCCTCTCGGTCTTTTGCCAGCCCTGGAGATCTTCGATCTTCACGAGGCCCTGGCTCTGCAGACGAAGCAGCTCCTTCTTGATGAAATCTTCTATGTCGTCGACACGCACTTGATAGGTATTAGCCAAACCATAAAGCCTGGCTTGATCGTTCTTGATCTTGGTCTCTAACTCCTCGATCGTCAGCTCATTGTTCTGCACGATCGCCTGGAGACGATCACGTTCCTGCTGCTGCCACAAGGTAAGGTTCCGCTGAACTTCAGAGAAAACTCCCTCGGTCTTCAACCGTTGTGCCTCCTCCCGCAGCCACTTTTCTATCTCCTCCACCTGGACTTGATACATCGTGGCCAATTGCTGCAACCTTGCACGATCATTGCCGATCTTCGATTCGTACTCATCAATTGTCAGGTCGTTCTTCTTGATGATGGCCAGCATACGGTCACGTTCTTGCTGCTGCCATACCTGCAGCTCCTTTTGGAGGTTAACCTTTCCCGACTCGTGAAGCCTGTCCAATTCGGATCGTTGCCATTTTTCCAGCTCCTCCATGCTGATGTGGTATTTCTGAGCCAGACCCTGCAGGTAACTGCGATCGTGCTTCATTTTCTGCTCCAGTTCATCGACTGTCAAGTTGTGATGGCGAATCACATCCTCCAGACGAGTTCTTTCCGATCGCTGCCATTCGGTGATCCTCTTCATCTCCAACTGCTGCTGACTGATCACGTCCGTTAGGCGCTTCAGTTCGTTCTTGAAGAACTTTTCCATATCTTCGACGTTGAGTTTGTACTGCTGGGCCAGTTCCTTGTAGCGCTCCTGATCACGATGGATCTGATCTTGCAACTGATCGACTGTAGTATTGTGCTGCAATAAAATACTGTTCAGGCGATCGCTCTCCTGCCGCTGGAAGACCTGCTGATTGTTGTGCCGTATGGTGTTCAACTGAGAGTTCTGCTTGTTGAAGATCACATAGAGACGATCGAGCTCCTGGCGATGGTACTCCTTGAGCTCTTCAATCGAAATATTGTACTGTCTCGCCAGGATGGTCAGTTTTTTCAGGTTCTCCCTCTGCCAACGATCCAGCTCTTCGCGAGTTATTCCATTTTGATGGATCAGCCAATCAATGCGACCGCGTTCGCTCTTCTGCCATTCAGTCAGATCAGAGCTGACCACGTTGTATTGATTGACCAATGCCTTGTAGCGTTCCAGTTCTTGGCGCTGCCACTCTTCAATCTCTTCCAGAGTCTTGTTCGATCGGAAAGCTAGACCCATGAGACGTTCCTCTTGATCCCTTTGCCATTCCTCCAGCTCGCGTATAGTGATCGACCCAGCCTGGAACAACCAAAACAGCCTTTCACGCTCCTCTCGTTTCCAGATATCGTCCTTTGTCCAGCTGACGTTTCCGAATGGCGCAATGTGATTGTAGACCAGCTGGCCGTTATCCCACACTGATTTGCTCTCACTTCCTGTCACAATGGGTCGGCCATCAGGTCCGGTTATGATAGTTCGGTTGTACTTCCTGATGGTAACGGTTGTTCCGGGACGAATTCCGTACTGATTGCCCATTGAGAAGACATCGGTTTGGTCATCTCCCTCGACTGGGATCACAATCGGCGGAGTGTAGCTATTCATGTGGTTCATTCCGACGATCATGCTGTCATCGACGGTCACCTCGGGCGAGTAGTTCGGGACACCGGCCTCCTGGCGATTCATGTGATTATAAATGCTGTGCTCTCGGTTGTTGATGAAGGGTTGCGCGATCGTTGATCCCTGGGAGACATACAGCGGTACTGTCGTGTGGGTTGTGGTTCTGTTCACACGAACAGTCGTGATGAAGGGGTTTGTCGAACTACCCCCATGTCTGGTGGCTGTAGTGTAGTTCTTGTTGGTAATGTAGGTCTGGCCATTGACCACCTTGACTTCGGTGGGGTAGTTCATATGCTGAACCTGGTCAAACTTGCTCAGGTCAGTGGCTTCGATATGAGGCACCTGTGGCTCATACAGATCGACTTGCTGCTGCTGGTTGTCAATGTACTCGGAGTCCTCAGTTAGTTTCTCCAGCGCCGTAGCGGCCTGAGCCTCAAAGTAGTTCGGCTGGGCTACCAATCCGTAGCTAACTCGACCACTTCGCATATCGGCTATGATTTTGTCGCAAAGTTGCCGGGAGATGGTATCGATCTCTTCGTTGGTCTTGCCAATCGAATTGGCGAAGTTTTCTACAAAAAGAAAAGAAGTTAGTCCTGGAAACCCTACTCAAGCAGATTCTCTGCAACTTACCACTCCACGCCCGATTGGTGTACTGTCCTGATTGTTGACTACCTCTGGATCTCGCATTGTACTCCTGCCTCAGGCGATCGGCCATCTGTCGGACATCGTCCATATGAGTACTCGCCCATGGTGACAGAGTACAACAACCACCTCCAGACGACGACGATGAGGACGATGTCATTGAACTGGTTCTTTGATAAGCGCTAAATGCATCACTCAAACTGCCGGCGCACAGCAGCCCGAGAGCAAGGACTAAGGACTTCATTGTGGAAGTGCCCTGCAAAAAGAAATAAAAATTACTCTCAACTTAAAAGCAGTCTTCAGCGGTCCGGAGTTTCTTTTCGATTGTGCGCCAAGACGAGATAAGGAAACTTTAAATAGAAAATATTGGCCAGAGACCGTATAGCCAGATTTATGGAGAGCCGACCGAGTTCAGTAGGCCATTGAATAAGCGACAGATAACGAAAATAATTTTTCATAAATTTTTCGGTCTGAAAATCGCTACTAATGCCATCAATGTCAACAATAATAATTCAGGGAAGCAAGTGATAAAGACTTCAAATTAAAACAGGAAAAAAAACAACTGTTTGTGTGCGAAATGAGGCCTTCCTTGGAACCGAGATTAGGAGGAAATAGTCAAAAATTCAATATTCGCGGAAATATTTTATTTCTGTTTTTGCAAATTCAAGCAAACGCGTTATTGACAATAAGAAGGGAAAAATATGTCAGCTGTTAAATAATTGACAAATGTTGGATACCTATTTGCGTTTCCCAGTTGTAGGTATGTAGTATTAATGTATAGAAATGAAATCCATTGACTCTTGACGTTTCATTGGTTAAACATCAAACGTCAAATTGCAGTAAAAAAAAAGAAATGAGATCTTCTATATCTTAATACCCACAAAACTCGATCGACAGTCACCGTACATTATTGCATACTGATTTGGAATGACAGATGTCATCTGTCAAATGAGGTATCAACAAAAGTTGTACTATGGAGGACTTTTTATATCATTTAACGGGTTGATGATAGTATTCATTCCATATTGTCAATGAAGCACTCATTTTAAACCAACTAGTTTTGTATTTTTAAGTGACAACTGTCAAAAGTCAGTCGTAAAGGGTCTGTGAGGGAAATCTCATGATATAACTCGCATTTCTCAGGCTTAAAATCAACCAATTCGCTGCACATTTGCGGAAAGGTAAATCGTTTTTTGACACCTCAACGGATTGAAAGTTTATGTGACAGTTGACAGATGGTAAAATATCGTTACATCATTCGTAGGTAGTTTGTTCTTAGGAAACATATCTAAAAATGATATTCAGTTCCAGTGTGAACAGACATAAAAACTACCTACCATTATTTGTTGTTCCAATACTTTAAAATGACAGATGTCAGGAGACATTTCGGACCCTCTTGAAAAAAAGGTAGCGGTACGGTATTAATTTTACATCTATGATGTTAGTCTGTCTCTTTTATCACACAATGGGTTATCGCAAAAACTCAATTTCGTTCATTTTTTTGCGAGATAACTACGCACACTTTGGGGTGCATCAAGGTTCCCCTCTTATCAGCACTATTCAAATTAGTTTTTTGACCTCCCGAAAAATAAGAGCATCAATATATTATTATCCTCATCCAATTAAAAATAAAATATCAAAAGCTTTATGCAGCAAATATCGAAACGACCCATCATAAAACCAAAATGGCTGCTTGCCTGTCCCATTTTTCGAATGCTCTACAAGTTTAAATGCATTTTGTGTGTGTAACACATTTCCTGATCCCGAACATCTAAATTCAAATCTATTTCCTATTTCAAAAATAACTCAACGGAATCGTGGAAAGGAAATTCCTATAACCAAAATATGCTCTCAACTTGAATGCATTTTTTTTAAGATAAACTTGTCATTAAATGTAAAACTGTCGCTGGCGCGTGTCTGGTATGGATTTATTTTTAAACTTGTACAATAAATAAAATTAAAAAAAAGAAGAATCTCGTGACACCTTTTGCACCTCATATTACTGTACATCATCGCATGGCGGAATATGCGATGAAGATGATGCATTGCGTATTTTTCTGTAAGTCCAGTCATAATTATAGTTTTTGCGGTTGAGTAAGTTCTGACAGTTTTTCTCTTTCTCTAATTGAAAATGATTTAATTATGATTACTGGCAGAAGTCCTCGTAATTGCTATTGGAATTGACAGAGTGTTTTGATTTCTGATGGGCATTTAAAGTATCGAGCGAATTTGATGTTTTATCTTGACATATGGGACATTACTGCCGGCGTTTTTAATATGCTGATGTGCCAAGGAATGAAACGCGCAAAAAATATTATTGAAAAGCAGAGAATTCACAAACTAACGAGTAACGAATAGTTTTTCTTGGGTGCTCTTTCGAAGTCATAAATAGAGTTATTGCGGTTGAGTCATTTCTGACAGCTTTTTCTATCTCTGATTGAAAATTATTTGATTATGTTTACTGGCAGAAGTTCGTAATTGCTGTGGGAATTGACAGAGTGTTTTGGTTTCTAATGGGCATTTAAAGTACCGAGCGAATTTAAAGTTTCATCTTGACATATTGGACATCATTGGCGGCGTTTTTAATATATTGATGTGCCAAATAATAAAACGTACAAAAAATATGATTGGAAAGCAGAAAATTCACAAACTAACGAGTAACGAGTACTTTTTTTAGAAGGAACCTCTTAAATCACATATATTGAGTTCGAAAAATTGTAAACGCACTTCTACTTCAGAACTGAAGAATATTTACTCTACACAAGAGTCCCCAAGAAATTGGTACGTTTAAAAATTTAGTTTACAGTCTGACAGTTGTCGAAGTGCATGGCTGAATTTTTGCTCTTTTTTTCAGTTCGCGTTTTTGGGCGAGGGTTAGCCGACAAATTTCGATCTTCTTGATTGAGTAGTAGATTACATTTCAATTAGGTATATGGCTGACGTTCCCGACATGTCCAGTTTGAATTTTTAGTGGAAATTCAATCCAGGCTAGAGATTTCAAGTTTCTGTTTTTGAGTTACCTTCGCTGGAAATGAATTTGATTTTTCAACCACATAGGAGCGGCGATTTAAGCGGTGATCTAGATCACAATAAGTAGGTTCACTTTAATTTGTTGTGCACGAAAAATTGATATGATAAATATGAAAACTGCACGAAAATTCAAACAGTGTGAAAAATCAGAGATTATAACGTCACCCGAAGCGCTTATTTCATCTCTTTTACCAAGAAGTAACCGACCTTGGTTTGTGGCAACTTTTTTAAGCCGCCTTTACAAATAAATTAACATAATTCGGATGACACTTTTAAGTGAATTATTTGTAAAATTTGTCAAAATCCAAGTGTTTTGACAAGTTGATTGATTTTACAGAAACTATTGGGAATTTTAAACAACTGCGACGTGGTTAGGCAGCCATTGAAAAAGATATTTTGACAAATTTTAGCCAATTATTTAAATCAGATATTAGCGACATAAAACGTACTTCAGTTTTGTATAGTTCTTTAATTTAAACTCGACAAGGAATTGTCATTTCTTTGAATATTTCTCAAACGAAATATCAAGGGAAAATATTCCTACAAAAATAACTCATAAAACTTGAATCTATTCCGAAACACTTTAAAGGCACACACATTAAATAAAAAAACAAAAAAAGTACAAACAAAAAATAAGAAAAACTATAATGCACCAATTATTTATTATTCACTTGCAGAGAGATAACGACTAATTAAAAACTACGCAACCGATAATGTAACAGCTTCTAATAGAATTGCAATCTATTTACAGATTTATTTACTTTTTTTATAGGGCACATGTTTTTTTGTTTTAAGTAAAAACAATATTTTCATTTGCATTTAAAAAAAAAAAAACTCACTTTTTAGCACTTTCCATGAAAATTTACAAAATATTCGTTAGAACTCTTCTTACAAGAAATAAAATATCTCATGCGAGTAAAAGAGCTTTTTTTCAAAATATCAAATCGAGTTCGAGATACTTTTTCGTCTGATGCTGAACCGTTCGGATTAGATGCAAGTGGCGAACTGACTTGATGTACGCAAATGTCTTGGAACTTAAATAAAACTCTACGCGGAGATGAGGCGCGAGATCGAAAGCAAGATCGAGATGCGATGTGACTGTGAGTATGTGATGGCGCCTGTGCTTTTCGGGTTTTAGTTAAGCGGTTAGTTTAGTATAGGTGTAGATACTCACTTCGTATTGTTGGATTGATTCTTTGGAACTACGAAACCAGATTAAATTATGCCACTGGCGATTGTATTGACTGAGAGACTGTAGCTATTACTCAGCAGGAAGGTGATGATGGTTTTTAGTTGGATCTTGCATTGGTTAGGAATTGGAACAGAGGACATTATGTGAGTAATTAAAGGTAGACAGTGCACGCAGTCAGGGTACCTATTTTTGGAATAGAAATTTTGGGTATTTTGTCTTTTTTTTGGAAATTTCATTGAGGCAAAGAAAATTTATTGCTCGGGGTTCATTGTCAGGTATAAGTTTGTTAGCGAGGTAGGGAATTAACTTTGACATGGCCGACAACAAATTGTAACTTGTGGGGATGTTCTTCGTAATTTTACACGGAGCTCTTTCGTTGTTGGAAATAGAAGAGCTGGAAACATTTTCATAAATTTAAATGTATACACCTTCTGACATAGGCTGTTGGGTGGTTGACTCTGGATCAGGCTAATTGGCTAATAAATTCGTCTGTTCCCATTCCATAGTGGCGCGTGTGGTGCAGCTTAACTCCAATTGAAATGCAGCGCAGTTCCTAAAGGTGATTGTTGAGTGATTGTTCGTCTTTAGATTTGTTTGAATTTAATTAAGGCGCTTCGCCATGTCAGACTTCACCATTTTGCGTGATTCCTTCCTCCATACCTGTAGAGATCATTGCTGCGAAGGTAACGCGCGTCGTGGACAGTTTTGTACATCACTTAAATTTGACTGATTTTGAGACCGAGAATTATTTGTAAAAGTACAATCTACGCTTTACTTTTCTACTCACCTTAAATCGAACTCCCTAGCTGAACACGACACTCATTCCCATGATCGTGTATGGTCTGTCAGTTGATAAAATACCCTTAGCTAGGACAATTTGTCAATGGACCGAAATTGTCTTCATTTTTATTGACGTACACAAATTTTTAAAAGCTTTCAATGAGGACTAGATGTGTTTGAGTTTTCAATGGCCAAGATTGGTCGCGTGATTAGTTTTGGAGAGGTAGCCGACAAATTTAGTCGAGAAAATCCTGCCTGTACACTCAGTTGACATTTTGAAGTGTCAAAATTCAGAAATAAACCACAAGTTTACAACAACAACTCAACTTACTTGGTTAACGCCTTCGTAGACCTAGTCCAGACAAACCTAGTTGACGTTTTACACAATTTTTAACAATTTGTCAGCCTTTCCCTACCTGTCATCATCCGTGCATGAACAATAACCTCCAAAATGTGACAGGAAAACATAGAATCATAACCATTCTAAGCACAACGTGGGTGTAGGTTTTTCAAAACTTTCAGATTTACGTTTCAAAATTATTTATCAGAACAATTTACACGAAATTCGATATAAAAAGTTTGAAATTTTTCCTTTACTCACGAATTTTTACGGATTCTTACGCATTTTACTCAACTGTCGTTCCTCAACTCGAAAAATTCATAAAAGAGAGCGGCTTCAAAAGAGCAAGATATTTCCCCTCTTACTAGTTTTTACTCAACAAATTTCTTTGCGTAAGAATTGAAACAACTGTCAGTCGCCTGAAAATTGACAGCTGATTTGAATTTGTTGTTCTATTTCCATGAACTATCTGTCATTTTTCACAGGTTACTACAAAAGCGTTCCTTCACTTTTGCGTAAGTTTCCCTCTCTGAAAGAGAATTCATTCCCTTCACTGTCATTTTGACAGTCTTTTCCATTTTTACTGCAAAAGTAAAGAAACACCTAATAAAACTCGTGCGTCATCCTTAAAAATGTCAAATAGAAAGATGGCTGTCAAAATACATACAGTTCCGATCCAACCAATTCGCTTATCACGCTTATCGCAGGTCGTGCAAAGAAATTGCTCTGTGATAAGAACTTTTAAAGTACCCTATACAAAAGATGCCGTCATTTGTATAAGATTCCATTATAGACGAACATGCTTCAGCGGCGATACGACACAATTGAGTGGGAGTTGGCCTAATCAGCTTTTTCAATCCATCAAAACAAACATTATTCAAGACCAAAGCATTATTTTATTCAATTGTTTACAGCATTAGTAGATTTACAATAAATTACACGCTTATCAACTACGAGCCCACCAACTTAATAAATAAAAAATATAATTTTCCGGTTTTGTTAAAAAGATTAGGCACTCTTTTCTATGAAAAGCTTATCATTAAAACGGCTTCATGTGTTCATTGATTAATAAAATAGCTCCTTTCTAGCTAGCTGTTTGATTTTAATGACGCAAAATGAATACTGTGGTTGGGGAAGTTTCTGCAAACCTCAAATACAACACACATCAGCTAATAGCCTTCTACTTTGATGGGAGATATTCTTGGTAAAGGTTTCGTCGAAACATTGGCGTTCCATAAAAGTCGAATTTACATCGAATTTCAAAAGTTTATGACTCAAATATCTAAGGTCAAGGAGACGGGACGTATAAACCCAAACAAAATAATCTTCACCAGCTGAGTGCGATGATGGTGGTGTAGGTGCCTACGTCAACATGAAAAATGCTGGTAGACCAACGAGTAACGAGTATTTCATTCATAAAATCAAGTTTTTTATTCGACTCTTTATTTCGTGCAAGGTATCGTCTCACTGAATGGAAATAAAATAATCGGGTGTATCAAAGCTGAGAGTAGGTGTTGGGTAGGTATATGATTCACAGACTTTGTCATTATTATGACTCGATTAAATTAGATAGACTGCCATTTATGCCGAACGACAATTGTGATCTCCGGTGTAATGGTCATTTTGTTACACTTGAATTTCTGAATTACGTTATTGCTATTCTTAAGTTTTTTGTTCTTCAGACATTATGACTCGGAGAGGCAACAACAAATTTTTTTTGTGGTCTGATGATTTGGGTTCCGGTTTTTGTAAATTATGTCAATAAAATACTTGGAACTGGGTTTGACCAAATATGCCAAATTTCGACGTCGTAGATCATTGAACTTGATAGCTCGAGTGATTGATGAGAATATCATTTGGCGGTGTTAGTTTTGTAGGTTTTTTGTTTGTTTTTATTTTGACGGCTGCCAAAATCTACGCTCTAATTTGTGAAAAATTTAATGATGCATGTAAAAGTTTTGGTTCTAAGTGATAATTTTAGTAGTTTTACAGCTAACTGCAGTCAATTCTCAGTATACATATATTGCTCTTGGTTATAGGCGCCCAACTTGTCTACTTTTTGACGTTTCCAATTTTTCCTCTGATTCCTTTTTAATCTGTGAGAAACTGCGCTCTAAATGAGAAAATTTCCTTATGGGAGATTTAATAATTTGTGCTAAAAAAAATGTAAATGTCAAGTTCTTATACATATGGTGACGTTTAGTAAGTCTCTGACAGCTGTCTGACTTGATGTATCTCAGTTACAGTTTTGATTGGCCTAGGTCGATCACATGGACATTTGACGTTTATGGAGGTGTTTCCGACGAATTTAGTCAAGAAATTCGTGACTGAGTAGTAAGTTGACAGTTCGCATATGTGGCTGACGTAGGAAAAGTAAGGTTCCCGACCAAACTAGTTTTTTCGTTTAGGTTAGGTACTACTTCAGTCCTCAAGACAACTAAGTTTTTTAATGTGTTCTATATCAGACCTGAATCTGACATTCCACCTTTTATCTTGTATGCGCTATTCAATGGAACGCGTCCATTGTATTTCCAATGTTAAACGGTTTTTCTGAGAAAACAAAACACAACTTCTTTCACCAAACTTGATGCAAATTGGGTTCGTAAATAAAGGTGAATTGACAAAGTCTTAAAGCGGGGGATTACCCACACAGTTTCTAATTGTACTAAATACCAATTAGGTAAGCACCACAAATTGAAAAGAACTCTATGCATCTCCAGTCAATGTACCTACCTTCAAACATACCGAACAACGCTGACCTTACATAATAAGTAACAACCATCAACATTGGGCACATTCAAAAACTTAGTTATCTTAAGTCGACTAGATTGGTCTGGAAGAGATGTAACCTGAACGCAAAAACTAGATTGGTCGGGATTGTCACTTTTCCTACGTCAGCCCCATATGCGAACTGTCAACTTAGTACTCAGTCACGATTTTCTTGACTAGATTCGTCGGCTACCCCTCCATAAACGTCAACTGACACAGCTGCCCATGTGACCGATCTAGGCCAATCAAAACAGAGATACACTAAGTCAGTCAGCTGTCAGACTTACTAAACTAGATACTTGAACGTCCCCATTAACGAGTTGGTATACTTCATGCAAAAGGGCAAGCAGACAACACAGGGACAGCAACTTGGACATAACCTACAAGAGACTTCTTGGAACTCAACCCATGCAAGAAGAAACTACAGGGAAAAAAGAGACATTCATCATAATCAGGGACAAACAGCGCATCAACGAAAGTAAAAGTCAGAAAAGCCGCACAAATTTTCGCGGAATAGGACGTCTCTTATCAGTTAAATCCACCAAAAAAATAATAATGACACATAGCATACAAATTTTTGAATGAAAAATAAAACGCCTTTCATCAATAATTAAATTATGCTAATCCATTTAAATTCATCACACGATATATTTAAGTCCGCTATGCAGCTAATCATACATGCAAGTCGAGAGGGTATCGATAAATTAGAATTAATTTGCCGAGATGTCAAACTGGTTTGCGTATTGACTCATTTTCGGTTTGTTTTGTTTCTCGAAATTGTTGATTGTTTGTTTATTTTTCATTTTTTTTCTTACAAAGCAACCACAAAGAGAATTAGGCGATGACATGCTTTGAAAAAGTAGAGAACTAGTTTCTGACAAATCATTTATTATGGCGGAAGTTCTTGTTCTTAAGAAATTCCCAAGCTCATGTCGGCAACTTTGAATTCTCTTCGTCAAAGCCATCAATGTGCAAAAAAAATCTGTCAAATGTGATTGTCGCATAATATTTCTCCAGAATTTGCATTTCTCATTGACATTCAATATGTTTGACAAGACACGATGTAACCAGGTTGTAGGCGTTGCGCGCCGCCACCATTAACAATCTCAAACAATTACCGGATAATGATTCCATCTTGTTCGCCTTCCCCTGTTGTGTCACTCTCGCCGTCACCTTTCCATCTGTCATCTCACAACCTCAAGTAGAATGTCGCGAATATCTTCTTAATATGTTTGTTCACTTAAATATGGATGAGCTTAATTCGCAACTTAGAGATTGAGTGAGTGTGAGACGAATTCACGCAACCGCAGGCCGTAACTCGTAATCGCCGCAATTGCTAAATTTAGAACTTAGCTAATACGAAAAAGAGATCTAGCTTGCATTGACGATTTATTTCTGTCTAGAGGTGGACTGCGATTGGGTAATCTGGAAGTTCCCATAACTAACAGAAGGTTTGGCCAGCGCAAAACGGAATACGAGTATAATATATTCTCAAAAGGCTTGTCGGCTGACTAACAATTGATGACGTTTCGATGCGGTTTACTGTGTTGGTCATTTAGAATGTCAATGTCAACCAACCATCATATGTAAACGGCGTTGCGGCGATCATAATAATTTGTAAGACGGATCTTGCCGACTAATCAATTCGTTTCTTTTAATTGTTTACCTGACGTTTAGTGATATGGTTGACGATGTGTTTATTGTCTTAGAAATTTAGTGCTAATAAATATTATTATTTATATTTGTCTGAACTTTCCTCATAAGGTAAATGTCAAGTGTTGCATTTGACACATTATGAGTTTCCTTAATAGCATATTTGGAAAACAATGCATTTTCCTGGGGCTCAGTTACATTGTTTGAGCTATTATTCAGCGAACATTTTTATCTATCATTTATGTAAATTGATTTATGCCTCCTGCTCTTTAACTGACATCTTTTTGAATGCATATTTGACTACGATTTTTGCAATAAGAGCTTGTTATATTTTGCATGTAATAAAAGTGGAAAGGTAATCAAATGTAAACGTAAAATGCTAAAATTTAGCTGAGTTTTGTTGAATTGTTAAGTATTCAATCTGTCACTCCTAAACTTGATGTGCAAATAAAACCAACGTCAACCATAAACGGTCTACTGGTGATGCTCTAAAAGTGTTTGTTTCATTTCAGATAAAAGGTCTGTTCCTTTAGTTTTAAATCTTACGAATTTTTACGAATTCTTACGCATTTTACTCAGTTGTCGTTCCTCAACTCAAAAAATAAAAAGAGAGCGGCTTCGAGAGAGCAGGATATATTTCCCCTCTTACTAGTTTTTACTCAACAAATTTCTTTGCGTAAGAATTGAAACAACTGTCAGTTTCCATTTCTGTCCTGTTGTTCTATTTGTTCACTCCAATTTATGAACTATCTGTCACTTTACACAGGTTACTACAAAAGCGTTCCCTAACTTTTACGTAAGTTTCCTTCTCTGAGAGAGAATTCATCCCGTCCACTGTCATTTTGACAGTCTTTTCCATTTTTACCACAAAAGCAAAGGAACAGACCAGACTTAAAGTGTAGCGAAATGTCAAACTTACTACCCACGTCAAAATCTATTAAAACAAAATTGATGTGTTGCCGCAAATATTGTCCTCGAACTCAAGTAGAAAATGTTTAACTGCCGCGCCGCTCCGGTTATCAAGCAATCAATGGAACGCGACCAATCGACTTCCTAAAATCTGAAAATAATCCAATATGAAATTTGGCGTCAATTGTAAAGAGCAATTCCTTAACCAATATGGCGCATTTCCTCTAAATCAAATGCCATCCCGGTTCATGCATCGGCTGGTAGAAAATTCCCTCATAAAAAAAAAAATCCCATGTTCCTCCATCTGTTTTCTGACAGTTGCTTTTGTGTGGCATCTGTCATCGCTGGCTAGGCACACGTCAGTTTTTTGTACACCCCCATTTGCAACGTAAACTAGGCACTTGACTAGCATACTTTACTTCTATCTGGGTGTGGGACACAACTTTCCATAGCATTTAATTTTCGCGAGTTCGTTTAGTGAAACTGGAGTGAAATTATGATTTTGAGAATATCTCCAAGTGCATTAAATAACAGTCGTCATGTTTGTAGCAAATTTTAACATTAACAATCGCTTTGTACAAATTTCCCGGAAGATGATTCAATCGCAGTTCACCAACATTCTCATCTTTCTGTCGGGCACCTTTGTGGCTCTTGTGTGCTATGAAGTGTTCCGAAATGGCGGCGGTGTCATGCTAAAGCACTCCCAATTGATGTATATCCCAGACGAACGATATTTGCAAGTTATCGATGAATTTACAACAGTTTCCAAGAGGACGCTACAGAGTGACCTTGAGGAAACTCCATTTGATGAAGGTCAGGCAGCCAATGTCATGGAGGCACTTGGTTCGCTGAAACTTGCCGAGGAAATGCGAACATCGGGGAAGGACGACAAGGCGATTAAGCTGTTTGAGCATGCCTTCGCCCTGGCACCTAAGCACCCCGAAGTCCTAGTAAAGTATGGCGAATACCTGGAGCACAATCGGAGGGATATTCTCACTGCCGATCAGTTTTACTTCCAAGTAAGGTTTCAGTGTTGCAAGCGAGACTGAGTTAACCCGATTCAATTACAGGCGCTGACAATCAATCCCAGCAATAGTGAGGCGTTAGCTAATCGCGAAAGAACTGCATCTATAGTTCAAACAATTGATGAAAGACGCCTGCAGACGCTCGACATCAAGCGAGATGCGCTTTCTGCGATACACGAATCGAATTCGGCGCTGAGGCGAGCGAAGAAAGAGGCTTATTTTCAGCACATCTACCACACGGTGGGTATTGAAGGGAATACCATGACACTGGCGCAGACAAGGTCTATCCTGGAGACGAGAATGGCCATCGATGGCAAGTCCATAGATGAGCACAATGAGATTTTGGGCTTGGACCTAGCGATGAAGTACATAAATGCGAGTTTGGTCAACAAGTGAGTGAGACGCGGGGAAAGATTTTGCAACGATTTGATGTGGTCTGTCGTTGTTTTCAGGATGGAAATCACCCTAAAGGACATCATGGAGATACATAGAAGGGTACTCGGCCATGTGGATCCCATCGAAGGAGGTGAATTTCGCCGCACGCAGGTGTATGTTGGCGGGCATACACCACCAGGACCCGGACACCTATCCATTTTGATGCGACGTTTCGAAAGATGGCTGAACTTGGACGAGACCATGTCCTTGCACCCGATTAAGTAAGATTAACTGTTCTGTTTTACTTGTACTTCAACTGTTTGATTTTAGACACGCCGCCTTGGCTCACTACAAACTTGTGCATATCCACCCCTTCATCGATGGCAATGGGCGTACTTCTCGCCTGCTGATGAACACAATGCTTATGAGAGCTGGCTATCCACCTGTCATCATACCAAAACAACAACGGTAACGATACCACACATATCTGTCAAAGTTCACGTGTTTAACTACTTTCTCTCTTTAGTCACAAATACTACCACTTTCTCCAGGTGGCCAACGAGGGCGACATACGCCCCTTCATTCGATTCATCGCAGACTGTACGGAAAAAACATTGGACCTCTATTTATGGGCCACCAGCGATCTACCACAACAGATTCCAATGTTGGAGCAAACAGATTTCATTGGCGAAACAAAACCAAAAACACATTCACTCAAGTCCGGTGCTGAGGACACAGATTTGAATCAATCTGGTTCGGGGTTCTCCGACTTGGATAATTCACTATAAAAAGAAAACACGCACAAGCACGCACTCAAACTTTGACATTAATAGGTTCTTCCCAAACCGTGGCGCTTGCTAATCACTCACAAAACTGGCAAACGTCTCGGTTAAAGGTGACAAACTCGCATCCCACTCAAGACAAGCGCGTGATATTTCCAAAAAAAATAATTAATCATCCAACACAAAGCAGAGAATATGAAAAAAACGTCTGTGATCTTAAGATTAACTCCAGTTATGTATGTAATCCCCAAAAAGGGATATAAGAGATATTAAATTATTTATTTATTTGTCTTCAAACAATTCCAAACCCATCTGTCTTTCTCTAACTCTCTCTGAAGTAAAACTTTTGTGTTTTACAATTCCCGTCTCAAGGATCTGTTGTGATTTTTGTCATGTGTGTGAATTGTAAAGAAAATCAGTTGTATATAAAATATGTATAAATGTAGAACAATTTATTGTATTGATGTATCAATAAAAATTTAAAGGTGCACTCAGGGTTTTTCTATTTCCATCGATGGACAAACTTTCTTCGTTGCCGTCTTTAGTTGCAGCGGTGCATGAAATTAGAGAGCGGTGCTAAATTAGTAGGCTTTAACTCAGGATCGTCTTTTTGTTGACAACCTCAGCGAATGAATCAATTAATCAAGTTGCTGAGATGCATCAAGTTGTTGGAAGTTCTCACAGAATGTCGTTCAATCTGTTTTTGTTTGGTGCAAGCCCAACTCTATTAAAAGCCGAAAGTTTTTCATAAAAAAGACACAAATTTATTGTTCTATCTTCCCCGACACAATAACAGAATAAACAAAAACTCATTTTACTAATAAAATCAATAAAAATATTTACAAAACGGTATAAAAAGTCTCAACCCCAATTGAACTAGCTACATAGTCTGGTATGGCCAATATGACGGTCATAATACTGCTTCAAAGATTTGACTTCAAGAACTGCTTGTACGTCACTTCCTGCCACCAAGTGGGACGTTCCAAGACATTAGGTCCCTGCATGATTGTCTTCTGCAAGTGCAGGTAGATCTGAAATATTTGCAACTTTCTAGAGTCATTGTTTCAGGAAATTCCGCGGCAGTAACATACATTGCCATCACTCATTCCGAGCGGTGAATTCAAAATGAAATCGCTAGGCGCAAGAGCATCCACCAAACTGATAGCTTCATCCTTCAAAACTGGCAGCAAAGCTAGAATTCCCTTCTGATAGAGATCAGCTTGGTTGCTGTTGCTGAAGAAGTTTCCTTGGTACAACAGTGCGATATGTTTCACAACCAAATTAGCGCCGTAGAATGACAATACCTTGGTGAGGACATCCTTTTCGGGACTCTTTGCCAGTTGGTTGACAAACTTGTAGAAAATGTAGTAAATTGTTCGCTGGAAAATATCGATATTAAAAAATATTGTCCTCCAGAAAAACCAGAAAAACCATACCTGTGCGTAAATGATGGACAAGTTGCTGGCGGTGAACACTTGCGAGTTGTTGCGCACTTCAAATGCGTTCAAACCACTCTTTTGAAGCTCATCTACCCGCTTAACGGCGACATCTAGTTGGTAGGCGCACAACCAGTTGAGTGTTTTCAGGAGGCCTTAAAGAGAAATCGCCTTGAGTTATACTACTCGGCTTTCTAAGTGTCAAAACTCACTATCTACATCCAGAGCATCTGTGACGGTGCGTAGGTCAGCCTTGTTCTTCAGAATCTGGTCCATGTCCTTTAAGAAACTAACCGATTCCATTGGTGATGATTCGACAAAGTTGTTGCCGCTGCGACGCAATCCAATCAACCAATTCGAAGCCTGTTGAATCAGAGTATTGTTCTCACCCTCGTACGTGCAGTTAGCATCGTTGTCATTCCTCAGATCTCCGATTCCGGTTGCCTTGAGGTAGCCATGTCCACCACAGGCTTCTCGGCATTCCTGGATGCCATCGCGGGCTGACCATGTGCAAACCGGTTTGGCAGCCGACGATAGAGCGTGCAGTTCCATACCCTGAACAGAAACATCCTCACCCATGAACGTCTTCACCTGGAGTCCTACACTTTCAGTGCCCAGCCAAAGTGAGAATACCCTCATGGCGTACGCTGTGGCCAAGTGAGGTAGAAGGCGATATTGTTGCGATTGATACTCAATAACTGGCCATTCGTCTGTGCTGTCGTCTGGGCCGAATTGCTTGCGACAGGCCGAATACCTAGTGGCGATAGTCACGGCTTTGTTGAGCGCGATAAATGCAAGAGCTGATAAAACAAAATGTATTGAAAACAAGGAAGATCCACGCGATTCACTTTAAACTTACAACAAATGTTCACTCGCCCTGAGGAAAGCGCCCCCAATGATGCGCCCAATCGTTTACGACTGTCCTTAATCGGGCTCGAGAAGTTACCCTGCGCATCTACATCCCCAGTTCGCGAGAGTAGGTTCTCCTTCGGAATGCGGTACTTGTTAAACATCACAAAGCTAAACGCGATACAATTAGACTTCTCTCAACCATTTAAAAAGTAGGTATGCGATTCCTTACCCATTGTCAATACCGTTCAATCCAATCTTTTCACCCAAATCTCCCACAGTGACACCAGGGAAAGAGAGCAAAGTATTCGGATCACGAATGGGCACCAAAAACGCATTCAAGCCCTGATAACTTCCATCGGGCACATACAGCTGAGCGTAGAGAACAGCGTGTGTGCACGTCTTGCCGAGATTTCCCACCCAGCACTTGGCCGCCTCAAAATCGGGCGTATGTAGCACAAATTCCTCAGTCCTTGGATCGTAGGTGGCACGAGTTCTCATACCGCGCGCGTTTGTTCCATGCGAAATCTCCGTCAACGCAAAAGCTCCTCCAATCTTACCCTCTTGGATTAGGTCAGCATATTTGAAAAGACGATTTGTGCCCAGCGATAGAATCGTGCTGGTGAACATTCCAATCGACAAGGAGTATTTAACGGCAAAGCTGAAGTCGTAGCTGAACATGCCCTGGGCCATGGCAAGGGACAGAGTTGGCTTGTCTACAAACTTAAAAAAATCAAGGTTATAATGTTTAAAATTTAAAAATAAAATTGAAAACTTACGTCGTTGAGAGTGTAGAACTGTTGTTGCCACAATAGCATCATTCGTTTGTTGGCCAGTTGTCGTTGGCGATCGAGAGTCGGTGTTTCGGGATCGTGTTGGAAATCCGGATGTGATTCCATAAAGGCCCATATTTTGTTCTGGTGAGTAGAGGAATGAAAAGTGTTCGAATATGTTATTGAGAATGTTTCCTGTATGCGCCTTTTTTCGAATACCCGCACATTTTATGACATTTTTTAAGATTGAGCTTTGCGCTGGGCGCCATTTTTTACAACGCATGAGCCGTCACTTTCAAGTTCTCTTTCCTGTTGAGCTTCGTTTTGAGTTTGTACTTCAAAGTGTCATTAGTTTGCTATTTTTTACATTAGGTCTGTTCCTTTACTTTTAAATCCTACGAATTTTTACGAATTCTTACACATTTTACTCGATTGTCGTTCCTCAACTCGAAAAAATTCGTAAAAGCGAGCGGCTTCGAGAGAGCAAAATATTTCCCTTCTTAAGGCACCAAGTGACAAAGAACAGAATCCCATACATTTGCAACAGAAACCGAATTGGGAACAGAAAATTTATTTTTCAGCAACAGAATTTAGCGACAGAAAAATGGCTGTTTGAGGACAGAAGGCAAACAAGTCTTTATTGATTGTTTCTGTTGTTGCCAGCAACAGAAATTCAAATTTATCGTGGGGGGCGGGTATTTTTTGTTTGGATTTTTTTGCATCTGTTTGTTTCGCATCGTACTATTGTTTTTAGTAGACGAAGAGGAGAGAATAATAGATTTCGTAAAAAATCACCAAATTTTATACAATTTCATTCTGTTCCATGTTTTTCGTTGAAGTCAAAGCCAAAGACATACAATTTGACGGAATAGGCGGCTGCCATGTTTTTATGGATCTGTTTCTGTTTCAGTTCTTTGTAGCTGATCGAACAACGTAAACAGAACCAGAATTAACTACAGAACGATAAAACTTTCTGTTCTGTTTCAGTTTCTGTTTCTGTTTCTGTTCTTTGTCACTTGGTGCCTTTACTAGTTTTTACTCAACAAATATTTTTGCGTAAGAATTGAAACAACTGTCAGTCGCCTGAAAATTGACAGCTGATTTAAATTTGTTGTTCTATTTGCCATTATGGTCCAACATTCTATCTTCTAGAATCTAGACCTATTATTTCTCTGTCAACTCCATCCAAACGTGGTAGGCGTTCGGATTTCTAGTTTTTTAAGTCTGACAGCTGGCTGACTTGATGCATTTAATTTTTTATTTGACTAGATTGGCCATGTGAATATTTAAAGAAAATCCTGCCTGCATTTTCAGTTGACATTCGAAGTGTCAAAATTCAAATAAACTACAACAATTCAAGCTGACTAGTTAACGCGTTCGTATACCTAGTCTAGACAAATCTAGTTGACGTTTTACATGAACTAGGAATCCAAACGTCAAAGTGCGAACCGCCAATATTTGTTTGTTACAAATGTCAGCCATCTTTGCATAATGTCAGCGATAGGAGCCAACATTATATAAGCTGATAAAAAGTGTATAAAATACTGTACCACTCGGGATCTGTCATTTTGCAATTTTTTTATCAACAATAGAACTATCGTATAGTAAAGAGGAAGTCCGTCTTAACACACCAACTGACATTGTTGCCGAGTTAACATAATGAACTTCAGAACTATACATCCCCTGTTCTTTCCTAAAGTGCAATTGAACTTCAATTGTGACACATTTCCCCTAAAGAGCACTACGTGTTAAATCAAATGTTTTGGTTTAAAGTTTATACATACTTATCCTTCTATTGATTATGATCGACAAATTCGCTAAACAATAAATCGATAAGATTAAATAATTTAATCATTTGATTAGTCCTAAAATTAGCTTTATTAGTCGTTAAGTGGATAATGAGCTTTTTACAAGCACTGCCTTTGGATTAACGGAATATATGTGTGCAACATGATTGATAGCCCGAATAGGTTGAAATATTTTTCTAGACTACGACCCCAAATTAATCACTCACCTTTAGACGTATGAATTCCTCTCCCTCCAGGGCAATGTTCATGCGTTTATAACAAAATGACGATTTCTTTCTGTAAACGGTCAGTGGTCCAGTCTTAAAGTCGGGGAAGATTGTTTGATCTTCCTTGATGTTGACATTGTTACTGAAATTATGAAAGCATAATGTGTTGACAACAATTTATACAAATATGAAAGCAATGTTTATGACACTTTAGATTTGGACTTTCGTCAGTCGCAGCGTTGGATTTTTGATTTGGATAATATTTTTATGTAATCGATAATTCGGCGTTAATTCTAATAAAACGTCAGCCAAGTATATACATATTTGCAAAGTTGCGCATTTTGTTGTCACAAGATAGATTATCGGAATGGTGCCCAGACCCCTCTTTCCCCAGGGCCCCGCGATCAATAGGGGCCCCCTCAGATCAAATACAAAGTCCCTACTACCTGTCAGATCACCAAACGATATTTATTCGCGTTAATAAAAATATATACTTAACCTTGTTTATCTACTTTCTATGTCTATTCTAACAAAATAGTGTTCTGTCAAAGTCATAGGGGCCCCATTATCCTAATAAGCCCAGGGCCTCCAACAAGTAAAAGACGTCACTGATGGTGCCTAGTGTCTTAGTTCCCCTAATCATTTTTAACTTTACGAGATAGGCAGACATTTTTTCATGGGTTCCATAGACCGCTGAACTACCAACAAAAAATAAATAAACTTTAATTTGTGCTAGGTGTCAATTCTTTGTATGTGGAGTTTGAACTTTGAGGCGTTGTTTGTCATCTAGCGGTCGATGAAATGCGGGTTGTTGACCTGAGTTTTAGGAATTTGAGTTTTTAACAGCAGCATTTGTCACTTTTGCACCGTATGACGATAAACTGTCTGATAACGAACCAGACCGAACAATTAGAGTTTTCGATGACATTGACCAACAGGTTCGTAGTTGCAATTCCAAGCAAATCTATTTAAAAATCAGTTTAAGTGAGAAAAAAACTTACTTGTGATTTTCACCGTCAGTTGTAAACGCCGTCATTTTGCGAGAGTTTTTTTTTTGTTTAGCTATCTGTCACTTGCCTTTTCACTTTATTTTGGTGTCAAAAGTTCAAACACTACACACCACCGAAATGTATACAAAAAACAAAAACAACAAACGATTTATGTAAAAGTATTTCTTTAATGAAATCGCAATTCAGAAAGAAATGCTACTGCTATCGTTTCAGGTTGTCAATGAACTAAACAAACTGGCAGCGAATTTTGCTTAAAGCCACAAGCTAGTGAGACGGGTTATTTCTTATTTCCCGATTAGAAGATTAGAACCAATCAAGACGCGAACAATTTAAACAAAACTTAGATTGCGATGATTTATCAGAGATAAAGGCTTAACGCAATGATAACGCAATTTTAAAATAGTAACCAAAATGAACTTGTACATAGAAATCAATAGACCACGATTACGAAAAAAAAAATACCACTGTCGAATAGAAACAGCGAACACGCACTGACAGCGACAGAGCACTGTGGAAGAGTTCGAGTCGAAAACGAGTATACTGCTATCTGCTAGTGCACTGAAGTAATGTAGAAAGTACATAGGTACATCGTACACGACTTGTTTGTGGAATAGTTTCTGTTTGGGTTGTGCATTACACTTGACAGCACTTGTAACTATACAAAAATGTGATTTTCAAGCTTTTCGTTGACACTGAAATCTACACATTGCATTTAATGTGTGACGACGAGCGGAAGCACTTAGCTGCTGCTTTTTAAATTGGAATTTGGACTAAGATTATTCGAACCGAGTGTGATACTGATAATTATTAGCGGCAGAGCTTTGCAAACCAATTATAAATATTAGAAACATTCTTGCACCAACAAGTGCAAGCTTTTTTCATTTCGTTTCGTTCTTTTAACGGACATTTTAAAAGCAATATGGCAACTTCCGGGGAATTGCTTTGATTTTTACAGAAATTGGTTGATTTCGTGCGTTAAGTCCACGCTTCTAATGTCGCATTCAAATTTCTAGCATATTTTAATAATTAGGCATCTGACGTTGCCTATAGCAAGCGCCATGGGTTCTTCTATACAAAATTCATAAATTTCGGTTGCCATACCAAATTTAGTAAAAATTCTGTCCTTAATCGTTTTTGACGTCAGCATTCTGTAATTTCCCCTTATTCGTCCTAAAAATAAATAAACAAAACTACCACAATCCACAAAAGTGGTTCGACATAAATTCCCTCCCCAGAAGATTTAAAAAATAAAATATAACGGTCCGTCCAAAACCAAAGCTAGCTGTGCAAAATGCAAATGTCCAACTTTCAAGTTTCAACAGCGATTCACACGTCACGCATGACACTAGCAGCTCATGCAGCATTCAACTTTTCTTTCATTTGTGGTGAAATTACTTTGCAAAAAGTTTTATAAAACAAAATTCAATCAATTTATTACCATGTTGTCCAGACTCCTTCCCATAAAACCCAACTCGTCCTTAATTTTTGGATTAAAAACTCGCCATCTCGCCAAGTGGTATCCCGATCCGGAATTCATGCAACAATTTCACTCGCCAGTCATGTATCCCACTCCAGAGCAGTCAATATGGAAATTGCCCCCGTGGAACAGCAAAATACTGCCCGCTGAAAAATCAGTTCGCAATTTAACCCTCAACTTTGGACCACAACATCCAGCCGCCCATGGTGTACTACGACTTGTCCTCGAACTAGATGGTGAAACAGTGGTGCGAGCAGATCCTCACATCGGCCTTCTGCATCGTGGAACTGAAAAACTGATTGAACACAAAACCTACACTCAAGCGTTGCCGTACTTTGATCGCCTGGACTATGTGTCCATGATGTGTAATGAGCAGTGCTACGCTTTAGCTGTGGAGAAGCTCCTCAACATTGATATTCCAAAGAGAGCGAAGTATATTCGAACTTTAATGGCGGAATTAACAAGGATAATGAATCACATCATGGCGGTGGGCACACATGCCATCGATGTGGGTGCGATGTCGCCTTTCTTTTGGCTATTTGAGGAACGGGAGAAACTGATGGAGTTCTACGAACGTGTGTCGGGGGCGAGAATGCATGCGGCTTACATTCGGCCTGGGGGAGTTGCGTGCGACATTCCCATGGGACTGTTGGATGATATTCATGAGTTTGCTGGGAAATTCTCCGAGAGATTGGATGAAGTTGATGACCTGTTGACCGAAAATCGAATTTGGGTACAGAGAACTGCCGGCATTGGGGTGGTTTCGTTGGAGGACACGAACCTGTTTGGTTTCAGTGGTGTGATGCTAAGGGCATGTGGAGTTAAATGGGATCTGCGGAAGCAGCAGCCTTATGACGCCTATGCAGCGTTGGAATTTGATGTTCCTATTGGCAGCAAGGGTGATTGCTATGATAGGTACCTCTGCCGCATGGAAGAGATGCGTCAATCGTTAAAAATCATCGAACAGTGTTTGAATCAAATGCCCGAAGGCGAAATCAAAGTCGACGATCACAAACTAGTTCCCCCCAATCGAGCGGAGATGAAGAGCTCTATGGAAGCGCTGATCCACCATTTCAAGCATTTTTCCCAAGGCTATCGTGTTCCGCCAGGCAGCACCTACACAGCTATTGAGTCGCCCAAAGGTGAGTTCGGTGTATACCTCGTTTCTGATGGTACATCTTGCCCGTATCGCTGTAAAATCAAAGCTCCCGGCTTCGCTCATCTTGCTGCGCTCAACAAAATCGGCCAGCAACACATGCTGGCCGACATTGTGACCATAATCGGCAGCTTAGATGTTGTATTTGGCGAAATTGACCGTTAAAATAAAACAAACATTTAAATATTTCCAAAATCAAAAACTTTTATTTCTATTTCTTTGTGTACATTCATTCGGAATCAGACTTCTCTTCGCTTTCGCTGTGGCTATTGTAGGTGTCATCACCTTCTTCGCGAAGGTTTCGCATAATCTTCGCTTTATATTTAGCATATGCGGTCCCGTAACGATCTACGTCTCGAAAATCGATGTCGTCTTCGAAGGAATCGTCTTCGGCATCGGCCGAGAACACAAAATCGCTTTGGTATGGCTGGTAAGCCTCATCGTCGCTGGATAGGAATCCGTCCTCATCGGAACCTTCAATATTCACAATTATGGCATAAGGGTGTACATTTTTCGGCAGAACTTACCCAGATCGAGGCCCTCGACGGCTCGTCGCATATCGCGTTCGCCGATGGAATCGTTGTCGTCCTCTTCGTCGGGATAGTCGTTGCCAAAGTGGTTCTCCTCGTTGGAGTCTTCAGAGTCTTCGTCAGCATCGTCGTTGTTGTAGCGGTCTTCGTAAACTAGGTCGTCGAAGGCGCGAATGCTGTTCAAAGGAGGAAAGTGCGTATAGATAGGGAAAGCCTAATGAATTTGAGTGATCTGGGTCGTCTTATCAAAGGGCTACTAATAGAATAGGCAACAGATAAGTGATGCGGGTGGGTAATGCGTATGAATGTGAAGCTCCATTAATAAGTTTGGCTCGATGTTTGTTATTATGGTGGGGGAAGCTGATGACTTTTAGATGACTTTCAAGAGAAAACAAGTCCTACGAGCAGTTTGGCATGGCCTTTCGATAAACTGTTGTGATATAAACTCCTTTTCAACTCCTATCAGAGTCCATACCGAATCTGCTTGCTTTGCGACTCTAAGAAATAAGACTTGGCATAAACCAAAACATACAAACCACCGACAGGGCGACCAACATAAACCCTCCGCACGCGCTTAAATAAAACAAGCAGTTTTCGGGTTTTTTCCCACACATAATGTACATTACAATAATTTTTTTTTGTCAATTTTATTTCTGTTTATTCTTTCATTTGCTTAAGTACTGTTTGGTTTTTCCCATTTTGATTTAAACCAAGAATTATTTCCCATAACGAAAACAAAAAGAATTTACCCGCAACTGTGTCGCTCCATGGCGCTTGGCATGCATAACCAAGCACTTGGAGGCGACACGCTGCAAATGAAATAAAATCTGTGTACAAACTTAGCTTAAAGAATATAAAAAAAAAGAAAACCTTAAGTTCTAGCCATGATTGGTCACAGGCGGTAGAAAATAAACTAAACAAAGTGGAATTTATCTAAAATGGCATTTCTCTCGATTGTGGTTCGTTAATTTTCATAGGCGACGACGCGATGTCGAGTAAATTTGTGTACTGTATTTGATCGACGGATAATGGTAGTAGTAGTAGTAGTAGAACTGTGGTTTGTTAGTAGCGATAGTAGTAATACGGATAGTACAACCTAAATGAACCGACTGGTGAAATATATCTGATCGACTTGAATAACGAACCTTAAGTAGTTGTCCGTGTAGTCGACATTATCCGCCAGTTGCTCATTTTCTGGCAGATACAAGTCATACACATAACCATCGCTATCAGTCGGTGTGAAGCTGGTTGCTGGCGCTTCGTTATCACGTTGTCTGCTATTTGTGCTAGTGCTGGCTGTGTTGTTTGTTGCATTTGCCGTCGTGGGCGGCTGCTTTTCAATGTCTACAATTGTTATTTCCTTGGGAGTGGACTCGGACTCAGTGTCAGTGGTGTCGATGGTGCGGAAACAGTTGACTACTTTGAAACGATTCTCATGTCCATGCGCGCGCATTTCATTTCGAGCACGCTCTGTCGTATTGGTTGGTTGGCGATGTTTCTTTGCCAACTCTTTGGCTTCGTCTTTGGAGAGACGGGCAATTTGTGTTGTTGCTTTTTCATCCTAAACAATGTACAGTGTTAATTCAGAAACGACAAATTATGTATCTACCTTGTGAGTTGAAACATACCTGTGAATGCACGGTGCCAGCAAATTTCAGAATCGTTGAGATTTCATCTTTGGCCTGGAAGAGATCAGTGCTTTCTTTGGAATCAATGGTGGAATTTTCGTCGATGCGACGTTTCTTTCCATTTAAGACAAAGGCTCCGAGGGGCTCCTCGTCAATGCGACGCTTTACACGAACAACTGCTGGCATTTTGATTGGTTTTTCGGTGATAATTTAATGAAGTAACTTGCTACGGGTGTGTACAGAATGGTTTTGGGAGAGTTTTTTTAATTTTAGGAACAATTAATTGGTTTTTTCGGCAACGACATGCGGCTTGGTCTAAAAATTTTCTGTACACAAAAACGATAACGATTCCTCACAAAAAATGATTGACAGTTAGTGAAGAAAAATGGTCGCCCAGAGGTGGGTGTATTCAGCGAAAGAAGTCCGATTGAAATAGATTGGTTGAACTTGTGTTTGGAAGGACTTGGTTGTACAGCTTTTCCAATTGAATTCAAATACTTATTTGATTGCACAAGGTCAAAAACAGAGCAGAAAATCTGCGTAGATTTCAAACAAATAGGACTGCATAAGTACACTCGGTTAAAAGGATTCTCACTACTTAGTGTAGGTACATTTTCATGAGGTGGTCAATGTTAGGAATTCAAAGACCCAACATTGACCAACCACTATTTCCTATGTAACTCAAAAAATAAAGGTCAAAATTTGATAAATCCATGCTTAAATGATTCAGAACAATGATCCCCATAATTTTATAGTCGAAATTTTTGGAAATTCGCTGTAAAATTCTAAGTCAAATTTCAAAATCTAGGTTAGGGCAGTTGAAGGTACATTCATATATCAACACCATTCAATTGAAAAATTTAATTGAACTGCTCGTCACCAAGAAACCGCTGTGAAGAATTGTTGTCACATCCATTCAGCTGTCATTACCGTAGCTGTCAACATCCACCAAGCGTTTTCATAACGTTTTTTGTTATTTCTTCTACAGAATTTCTTTACAGCGCAAAGTTATTTTGTTGTTTACGAGATGCTCTGTGGGAATACCACCACACCTCTTGATATTTTCTAAGAAATCTAAATATTACTGTAAACAAAATCTAAAACAGTCATAAGTCGGTGGGACGTGGGCACAAAAAAAACAATGCACTTCCAATGAGAGTACGAAAAATAAAAATGTTAACATCGAAGCCCTTGGTATGGATTATAATCGCCGGAATTTTCGCCACCACATTCGTCTATTACTGGTTTTTGTATTCGGAAGTGCGCCTGGAAACATTCCGTGATGGTATGCCATATTTGTTTCAATAAAATTCCTTCGTGATTGGACTAGGCAATTTCGATAAGAGTGTCGCGCCTTTGTAACAATTTGTTTCTTCTCTCGCCCAACAGCAACTGCCAAGGCTAGTCGAGTCGTAAGCAATGATATTGACGTGGACTATGACTACGATGAGAATTTGGTGGTTCTGTACAATCGTGTACCGAAAACTGGATCGACAAGTTTCGTAAATATCGCCTATGATTTGTGCAAAAAGAATAAATTTCATGTTTTGCATATAAATGTTACGGCTAACATGCATGTACTGTCCCTGCCCAATCAGGTAGGAATTTGTCCTTTCAATTGAGTGGCATGATCTAAGAAAAGTATTTTTCTGTAGGTTACATTTGTACGAAACGTGACGCATTGGAGGGAAATGAAACCGGCGCTGTTTCATGGCCATATGGCTTTCCTCGACTTCTCCAAGTAAGTGCGGCGATTGTAGGTAAATTTGGTCAGCGATTTAATGTCGGTTTTTCTTTGCAGATTTCAAATAGCCCACAAACCAATTTATATCAATATAGTCCGTAAGCCTTTAGATAGATTAGTTTCATACTATTATTTTCTTCGATATGGTGATAATTATCGGCCGAATTTAGTGCGTAAGAAGGCTGGCAATAAAATGGTGAGTCAGTGTAGTCGAGGGAGGGCTTTCTAACAAGAATGGTCGTATTGCTTTCATTGCAGACATTCGACAAGTGTGTTGAATCAAAACAACCCGACTGTGATCCAAAGAATATGTGGCTACAGATACCGTTCTTTTGCGGGCATGCTGCCGAGTGTTGGTGAGTGTTTAACTTCTCCAGATGTTGGATTGCTATCCTTTTTAACTGATTGATTTCACAGGGAACCCGGCAGTGACTGGGCACTGAACCAAGCAAAGCGCAACCTCGTCAACGAGTACTTTCTCGTTGGAGTCACCGAACAAATGGAGGACTTTGTTGACCTACTTGAACGCTCCCTACCTAGGTAAATGTGTCAAATTTTATTAAATTCTTATATTCACGGCTGCATTTTGCTTAAAGGATATTTAAGGGCTTTCGTGAGCACTATCAAAACTCCAACAAGTCTCACCTGCGGCAGACATCATGGAAAATCGCCCCCAGCGAGGATACAATCGCCGCTATAAAGGATTCGAAAATATGGCAAATGGAAAACGACCTGTACGAGTTTGCCCTCGCACAATTTCAATTCAATAAAAAGAAACTGACAATTCCAGACAAAAATAATCGCTTGCAAAAGTTTATGTACGAAAAGATTCGCCCAAAGTAGGATTGTTCAACACACCCGCTGTTTATTTATTTTTAATTTTCGTCCGTCCGTCTCACATTGGGGTGGGCTTTGTTGAGAAATCTAAAGATTGGTTGTTCGTCTGAACGAGGTGTGTTTGATGAAAAGCTCGACAGAATTGTCACTGCCTGGTGATTGGTTTAGTGTCTTTATTTTTTATACTACATCACTTTTTGTTACTTTTTTTTAAATGTAAATCAAAAGACTTCCCAACACTCACAAGTAAATTCCATTTCCAAGACAAATTGTAACAAATCTTGAGTGCTAGCTAGCATGTACTTAATGTAATGTAATAACAACATGAGCAATGTAAATAACGATATTATGTAGTGAATAACTTATCAATGACATTAGTGGTTAAGAAAATTTAGCTAAAGTCGATTTATAGATTTAGTAGTTGTATTATTTTATTTTATTTCAAAGTGTTTTGTAAATAACGTTTTTTTTATATATATGTTTTGTTCAGTTATAATGCAAGATCACAAATATACAAAATAGAATGAGATTTTAAAGAAAATACACTTGTTTCCCTTATGAAGAGGAAGCGGTGACGGATTTCTGTCATATTTCGCTAGTTGACACCCGAAATTTGAGACAAACTGCAATGCTGTAGAGTTTGCCAAGTGGACATCGTTCTGCAATGCATTTATGGAAGTTTACTAAACAATTGACATGCGTTGACGAAAGCTATTAACTGCTTTCGGTGATTCGGTGTGTTGCTGGACCACTTTAATCCACAACATCCAGTGGATTCTGTCAACATTGCCAGCAGTTGCCCCTGGTTCGGTGAATCGCAAAGCCATTATGTACTTCCTCTTTGACTAGCGTTCGACATTAACCTTCCGACAGTATTTTTAACGCGTTTTGCCGATGAATCTACAAATCAAGCTCATTCGTAGATTGCTCTAGTGGAAACTAATGTTAAATTTCTACTAAATTCTGCTTAAAATGGTTTGATATTGCGGTTCCGTTTGGGCTGACCACGTCGGAATGGCTTGTGGAGGAACTAGAGCAGGAGAGCTTTACGTAACTCGCCTTTTATAAAACTATATGTGGGAATCGCTCGCATTTGATGATATTTTTTATTCATTTATTGATCTCTGTTATCGAAAAGCAATTCAAATACACTCGCATTAACTAGCCAAAGTCACCATCAACACCGTTTCTATAAATGCTAAAAATCCAATTAAAATTGCGTATCAATTAATTCAAATTGACTCATTCTGGGTTGTAATTGCGCCGTTAAGTTGTTATGGTTCATTAGGTCATGTTGCGTTTTCCGAGCTCTTAACTGATTGCAAATAAATCATCCACAGAATCACCCAGATCGATTCTATTCCGATGTTATTGGTACCTTCCCCTAGTTGAAGGTACAAATGTTGTTGTATGCCAACGACAATCATTTTAATAGCAGTCCAGCACGCACGGCAGTCAATTCGCTGCACGATACCAATTGCTTTACACGGAATTGAAATGTGCTCCTTCCTTCAAACTGG
This sequence comes from Cheilosia pagana, assembly GCA_936431705.1. Classification (NCBI taxonomy): domain Eukaryota; kingdom Metazoa; phylum Arthropoda; class Insecta; order Diptera; family Syrphidae; genus Cheilosia; species Cheilosia pagana. The sequence continues at coordinate 4,452,897 of OW386169.1, forward strand.
AAAATAAAAGAAAGCCGGGAAAAACAAAATAATCGCAAGTAATTGCGAGCAAAGAAAACTCTGAACTCGGCTTGCATGTTTAACTAACCATGAAGGGCTCAACAAGCCGTCTTTCAGTCAGTCTGTGTGCAAGCATTCCTTCAACAAGTCACTTGTACATTCAATAGAAAAAGCGAGCGCGTCGAGTTTGTAACTAAGAATCTGCCCCAGCAACTAGATAAATCTTCTTAATATTGTTGAAGTGACTGATATCTCATGTAGTTCACCTTTTTGGCCTTCTGTCGAGATCAGCTAACCTTTGACCACGCTAAATAGACAGAACAGTGACTTGAACAAATTAGCAATTATTATCCAAGCTAGACTAAACAAAGTTAACTTTTAATCTATCCACGGCACACATACATGGTCGATGGTGGTTGTGCCTTCTAACAACTAAGTGAACACAATTTAATTGGACACCTCGTGTGGGGAAATCGATGTATATAAATCTAAACGCAACTAATTTATGCCTTTAGTTCAAATCGTGGCTGCGCTTTGAGACTATAGCCAAAGCGTGCGTGTTTTAAGTTCCGATTGAAAAAAATTCAATATTCAGTTGCACAGTGCCGGGGTTGTCGTTCGTCGCTTGATACTATCTCCAACTTTTGCATTTGCATTAAGTAATAACTAAAGAGGTGAGTAGAACCATGCGGAGGTTGAACTTTGAGACATTTTTGTACTCGAAACATTGAAATTGTTGCATTAAAAAAAGTAATTGCGACCCGAAAATGCGGTCAACTAATTCTAGATCAAGGATTTTGAATCGTATGACAGTTGCGTTGCTTCGGGGAAGTGCTATAGTTGGAATCATACTCATACAACGAAATGAAAGTGTGGTTTTATGACTGTGACTGTGATTTTTAATTATTAAAGTGCCTTTTTGGAAGTTTATCTTGCTAGATCTTAACTTATCCAACACAAAAATATTCAGCGAGAGAGACTAATGAGAAAATGGGAGTAATCCAGCTTAAGTCAGTGTAATATTAGGATTATTGTCGTCTTTTAGGCGTTTGACTAAACTTCAGTGGAAGTTCGATCGTTTTTGACACTAGCTTAAGTCCGCTTAACCTCTTGTGGTTGACAGATGACAGACAGATTTTTAGGTTTGCGTTTGTATTTTTTGTTTAAATACTACAGTGTTTGTCGCTGTTATAATTAAAACAATGATTATAATTAAAAATTGCTGATACATTTTCGAATTTTAAAATTAATTAAAAATGCATATACAACGGTCAGTGTCAGACGCTTGCGGCTTGCGTAATAAGGACAGCGTAGTTCTTACTTACTTAGCGCCACCTTAAGTAAGTAAGTAAGTTCTTACTTTATTTATTTAGTTTTCGTGCCTGGTCGAATTAATTGCATAAGTAGGCGCAGTGGCTTAGTAGTTAGTCTACTACTGGTTCGGTTCCCGAAAGCGCGAAATTACATCTTAGGATTTTTTTCCACTGCGCCACCTCTCGGGAACGTCTGAAAAAACATCCGAGAGTAAATCTGTCATGAAAGAGCTTCTCAATTTAGCCGTTTGGACTCGGCATAAAATTGTAGATCCCTTCCATTCGTCCCAAAAATTGAAAACTCACACAAAAACAATGGTTGTGAGGTGCTAGGCCTAGGGTCCCACGGACCTGTTGCGCCAACTATTTATTTATTTATTTTTATGTGAACATGAGAAGTTGTGTCAGTTTCGAACCTGTATGTCATGGAGTAGCGATCTTCGAAATTCGGAAATTTGATCTCTTTAAAGTTGCAATTATTTCTGTTCCTTTACTTTTAAATCCTACGAATTTTTACGAATTCTTACACATTTTACTCGATTGTCGTTCCTCAACTCGAAAAATTCGTAAAAGAGAGCGGCTTCGAGAGAGCAAGATATTTCCCCTCTTACTACTTTTTACTCAAAAAATTTCTTTGTGTAAGAATTGAAACAACTGTCAGTCGCCTGAAAATTGACAGCTGATTTGAATTTGCTGTTCTATATGGCATTTTGATGGGTGAACCAGGTTACCTACTGCAAAAGCGTTCCTTAACTTTTACGTAAGTTTCCATCTCTGAGAGAGAATTCATCCCCTCCACTGTCATTTTGACAGTCTTTTCCATTTTTACTACAAACGTAAAGGAACAGACTTCTTGTTGTAGAATAAATGACTCTCGGTTTTAAAATCCCACAAGACATTTATTTAATTTTGCATAAGCGCAAATAAGCCGGTGCCTGTCGCAGTAGGTATATGTCACATAGTTGGTTATCCTTCTTATGTAAAATTATTCACGTCACCAACTGTGAATCGCAATAAAATGAATTTAAATCCCCAAATGTACGAAATCCAACTGCTTGCATAATTGATTGCCTTCGGTTGTTGTTGTTTACCTTTAAAACATGGGCGGCCTTTCAATTCCGGCCTCAGTGTCAGTAACTTAATCAATATATCGACAAGTATTCCACTGTCGCATACAACCCTCTGGAAGGAAATACATAATATAATAGTTTTATAGGCACACGTGTCTATGGCTATGTCGCAAGGAGTCAAATACAAAAAGGACACACACATCTCATTTATTCACAGCGCTATGCCAGTGTAAGTATTCCGAACTAAATGAACTTCTAACTGGGTGGGATGTTTCTGTTTGAACATATTTGTGAATGTTGCCTTTTTACTGGGAGTTTTTTCCCCCCACAAATAGGTAGAAGAACAAAAATCGATTTCCTTCAAAAGCACATCAGCACGTGTTTGCCCCGCTTTACCCCACGCAAAGTCACGTTGCTCTTCTGTCCCGTCCGTTCCTCTGGCGTATATGGAACCCCTACGTGTCCATAGGTAGCTTTCATTCATGAAAATAAGTTCCATTCAATTCCAGGCAACCGTTAGAACAAGTGCCAAAAATAACTTGTGTAGTTTGACCTACTTGAAGGATAGTTTGTTTACTTGTCAGTGCTCAGTGCCCGTGTTCGAAAGTCAAGGTTAACGTACATTATTTTGGTGAGAATTTCCAATTTAATTAAGAACGCCTGTTGTGTTAATCTAAAATGAATAAAATATTACCTAGTTGAAGTGCTGAGTCATGGCCGTAGAGCAAAGTTCATACGTGATGCACTTGAACCGCATAATATGCAATAAAATGAGATAAATGTAACTAAATGTTAATCGTGATTGAGATACAAAGTTCAGGCAAAGTATTTCCGGTTGTTGACAAATGGAAAAGTTCCCCATTTCCCATTAAAAACTAGCTTTACCTGGTGTCATCGAAATCAAATTGCACCGCAAAATAAGCCTTGACAATCATTTAATGCGTTTTAAGGAACATGAGACACTGAATGTGGTTGTCATCGTAAACTGAGCGAGCGTCCTTCGAATTTGTAGGTTCAAGGTACTAGGTTTATGTGGTTGTTTATAGCTTCCTTTTAGGTAGTGTTTTGATGTTAAGTGGTTTTGCGAAAACGTTTTTTTTACCAGCAAAAAATCAAGTAAATGATCTACAGTCAAATTTGTGATGAAATCGGTGCAGTTGCTCACTTTAGCTTGCAAAATTTGAATCAAGAATATTGACGCAAGTGGGGTTTGTTGTCTCAAATTGTAGGAGGTTTATTTCAATTGAAAAGTGGAGCCGACAAAATCGCGTCTGCTTAATCTGTTTGTTGTATTCTATTTATAGTAGGTACATCCTATTCCTCTTTGCTTTTGTTTTCTTTTACTATTTATTCAGAAATTGCTACTTGCTATGGAGAAGAATACTGCATGTTGAATATTTAGTTGTGCGGTTTTGCTTACTATCCGTGTCTTCCTTTTGAACCTTTTTCTCATACAAGTCATCTCTACTTTGGAATATAGTTTTATTGGTTACACACTGTATATTTATCTAATTGGCAAAACGCGTCACCTTTTACAAATGTTCAATAAAAGCAGATCAAATCAGTGACAGAGTTTGTTCCAATAAACCGTCAGCCATATTTGGATTATGTGGGCTTAAGCTTGTGTCATATATGGACGGGAATTCACTTGAATTTGATGCCAAACGCTGGAGGTTTTCTACCTATTTGTTGTTGTCATGACGTACACGAGTATTATTACTTACGTTATATAATTCAAAATCCAATATTTAACACATTTTCGGAGTAACAAACTTTGCATTCAAATGTAATCCAGCTTAAGCTTATCTGCGATTACATTCGAATTTTATGTCATGAGTCGTGGCAGGGGACAGAAAACACATAATCGTTTTATTAAAGTTGAATATTCATAAACTTAATTTTTGTAAGTAGATATAGGGGACGTTCAAGTATCTAGTTTATAGTAAGTCTGACAGCTGACTGACTTGATGTGTCTCCGTTTTGATTGTCCTAGATCGGTCACATGGGCAACTGTGGCAGTTGACGTTTATGGAGGGTAGCCGACGAATCTAGTCAAGAAATTCGTGACTGAGTACTAAGTTGACAGTTCGCATATCTGGCTGACGTAGGAAAAGTGACGTTCCCGACCAATCTAGTTCTCGCGTTCAGGTTACATCTATTCCAGACCAATCTAGTCCACTTAAGATAACTAAGTTTTTGAATGTGTATATGACAAAAAGTCAATCTTCTTATGCAGCATGAACGTGCATTGCGTTTGTAATAGACGTCTCAATACATTGACTGTCACTTTCTGTTTCTAAAAACATTATACATCTCTTTCCGAAAGCCGTAAATCAGCTACTGAGCGGGTATTTCGTAGCTCGATCCTCAGAAAATAAAATTTGTTCTTCGATTATGTGACAGTCTTTAAAAAAACATACAATTGATGTCACGATCACGAGAAACCTTCTTACTTTAGATCGCAAACGGCAGAAACCTGTCGTATCTCTGTAGAAAACCTAGAGCGTTTGTCAAACACAAAGAATTATATTTTATGTTTTGTTTCAGTTGTCTATAAAATGTCATCATGCAAAACAAGCCTCCACGATGTAATCAAATAAATGACTAACATTATCAGCATTCTACGAATTTCCGTTTTCCTGTATAATTTTATATTTCACTTATTTTTTTGTTACGATTATTGTAAAGTTGCAATGAACAATCATTTCAATAGCAATTAATTTACAATACAAACATTCACAGGCTATCAAGCGTGCACTTTTCTGTTTGATTTATTGCACATTTGCAACGTCACGCAAACGTCTATCACGTATAAGATAAGTGGGATGCTCAATACTAAATATTCCACTGACGGTAAGCTATATACCTGTCATGCAAAAATATGTGACACGTATTTTGGGCGTCCATTTTGTCAACGTGATTCGAATTATGGGAGAGTTCTACATGTTGATATTTTATAGCGAAAGCATAAGGAATTTCGCTTTCCTACAAAACAAAATGGCCTCCGCAATAGTAGTGGACAATAGTTTTTACGGCGTTTGACAGATTGACCGATCCAACACGCATGTAAAAGAGATAGATAGATAATTCTGGGTGTAAACTAATCTTCCGTTTAGACCTAAAGGGGGCTACACCATTCAAAAAGAAGCTTCACTTCCTATAATATGCTTAACTACTATACTATACCTACTACACAATAGTTGTAAAAAAACGTCAAACCAGACTTAGAGTATACAAACCTTCCAGCCGTTCGAAATGTGTAAGCAAAATAGTAATAAAATCTCTATACCACCCTGTTGCCACTGTTAAAGTGCTGCCAATAGCAGTCAACATAAATGAATGCACATGAGTCTTGATAGGTCCAAGTGGGATGATTCTGCCTCCACCTCCACGTGAATTAGCGCGATTGGGTTACGGAAAATGGCTCTGGCTCTCTCTCGCTCAGATCTCGTCTTCTTCCCAGCCAACTGATCAACGAAAAGGAGAAAATCAAAAAAAAAAAAACCAGACTAACAACTATCGTCAAACAGGCAGCTACGGTTTATAAAAAGTTAAAAGTCACCAGTATGCCCAGTACAATCTCAACCATCGTCTCAGCTCCACTCCAGATCTGTCCAGTTGAATTTTTCGCACCTCTCATCCGGTTCAGAAAACATAATCACCACCCGGGCTAGTCAGAAAAAAAAGTAAACATTACCATAATCGATTAACAACCTCAAGCTCAAGTTGATGTTTTCTTCTTTTGTTGTTGCCGTGCCAACTGACTGACGATCACTGAACTGAAGATCGGTTTCGTTTTCTTCAGGTTGTTTTGTTGTTTCTTCAAGAGTGAAACGTCTTCTGTGTGTTCTTCTGTTGTTGTCCGAAACTGACATTGTCGTCAGCAAAACAGAAACAAAACAAAAAAGTGAAATTGGGTTTTGATCTTCATTCGGGTCTCAAGACCTTGACACGGTTTACTGTCTATACGTTTTGTGTTCGCTTCTTTCCTTTCTTTTCTGTGTTACAATTTTCTTTGGTGCGCGGGTGGGGGGCGACAATTATAAGTGAAAGAAGCGAAAGACAGCAAAATGTCAACAAACGCGTTTAATTGCATGTTGTGTAATTTACGTTGACATTGTCGATGGTGCTCTTTTCAATGTTTTGGTAGAATGGCCGCCCTTAAGGCCGTTAACACCGGTTCGGCTTCGGATGCATTACAAAACCGCAAAAGAACCATGATTTTGCTGCATTACATCGTGTAGCGTAGCTGTCAGTGGTTGCTTGTATAAATAATTCGCTATGAGCTTATTCAAGTTGTAGACTTCTCCTTGCAAGAACTAAAGTGAACCGCGGTTAAGGTCTTAATATCAGTCGATCTCAGTCAAGGCAAACGGCATCTTATAACCGGGTACTACTTTGGTTTACTTTTTTTCAGTTTAGTTATTATTTTGTGTGGAAAAGACTCGTGAAAGGATTATATTTCGATCGAATTGGGATACGGAATATCTGCTAAAATGAGTAAGTAGTTTGACTTGATTATTTCGCGTCAGGCGAAATGGTTAAACATTTTTCTTTACCGCTTAAGGTTTGTAATTCTTAAAGGATTCTTTCTGAGTGTATTTTGGAAATAATTTTTCTATACTTCAAAATAAAATAGACAACACAAACGAATGGAAGTTGGAAGTTATACAGACCTTATGGGCTTACGGGCCTTTTAAAAATTTAAGAACTTCTTTATTCCCAAAAAGTGAAAGTGTAAACAGAAATTACGTTACAGAAGGAGGTAGAACAATCTTTCTAGAACAATGTTTTACAAATTTAAGATTTAACTGCATGTTGACTGAAATAATTTAGTTTTTGACATATTCTTGGAAGTGTTCCGTCCCCTGGAAGCATTAAAATCTCTATTCAACTTAAGTTGATCAGGTTTGTGTGATCTAGATTTTTCCTCTTCGCATAAAACTAGAATTGCCGGCTACTCCTTCACAAACGTCAACTTGAGAAACTATGCGAGTGATTATTCTAGTCCAATAAAAACTCTGATGACGTTTTCGATTAAATAAAAGAATTGCCCTTTCTATGAAAAGACCAAGTCTAGAAGTGCTCTTTCTATGTTTTCCATATTTTATTGAAGAAGAAAAGTACTTCCAGGTCAATTCTTAACACGAAAAGTGTCAACTGTCAGACTTAGTACACCGGAGCTTTGAACATCTCTCTTTTTGTGCAAAGTTTTCGGGACATATAACCATAACTTGACTGCCATGTGAATCCAGCTTAACAAAAGTTCACTTGGCTGCAAAAAATCACTTAACTTGTGCATTTGAATTTGAGAATTTATTTTAATTCCATAATTTATATGCATAGCAAATACATTTCATTCTTTGTGACAAATAAATTGACGCGCACCTACAACTTTGGATACATGACGCGTTTAAATTTAGGTTAAAGTCTGCTTCTGACACAGCAACTGACAGAAACATTATTCACCAATAAGAAATTGGTCCGAATAAATATCAAATACAAATTATAAATGCACAAACAATGAAGACAACAGACATAGTCTCATTTGGTGAACGTAACCGGTTCAACTTTTAATTTCATACATTTATTGGAACCTACTACTAAATTTTCGTTTTTCAATTACAGGGGTCCCAACAATGCTGTCCGAATTACCTGAATTGCCCACCATCAAATTGGGTGATATAGTTTTGTCATTTGAGTTGAACGATTTGTCAGAAAATGGCAAACAAGTTGCCGAAAGGGAATTACGTGAGACACCGGAAGTAAAAAAGAAAGCCGTGGAAGATCTAAAACGATTATTAGAAGGTGAGTGTGAATTTCAGGTTAAGTTTTGTTAAATAATAGGTTATGGGAATAAGATAATACCTGGAAGACTTGAGGAAGATTACAAGATCCAAATCCACTTTAAAAATTTGTGTGCAGATGTGTCTGATTCGGAGAAGGACTTTGGGTTTGTTTGACGTTAGTGACTTCTTTTAATATGTGCATATTTATCATTCCAATGTCGTTAGTGGTGTGTAACTAAGTTTTATAGGAAACCTGTCAAAAATTAGTATAAGTACAGTATAAAATGTAGTTGGATACTGAGGTTAAAGGTTCAACCCCCAAGAAAAACCTTATAAAAAACTCTGGCGTATACGTGACATTTGTATGCAACTGGATTGGAAACACTAAACTTTCAAATATCCAGTTTATGTCAGAAAACGAACTGACATAATCATATTAATTTATTTCTGTGCAGCTCAGGACTTGTTAAACAGATCAACGTTTTTTGTTCGGTCATTTTTTACAATTATACTCCGACGATTTTAAATGTCATCCAAATGCAAGGTTGATTCATTTCTTGTAACATGTTCGGCCACTGCAGCTCATAAATAATTGAAACGCATTAGAAACCACTCGGTGGAATACTTGCACATACATTTTCCCGTTTCCACAGAAAATTATTACCATCTGTCAGTGTCGCAGCTCATTTACCCAATGCATACGAATGTTATTATTTATTTCTTCTCGCTTATTTTCTAACAACTTTTGCATATTATTAACACATTGTGCTGCTTCCAAAGTGCAAGGTTAAGCCAACTTATGCTGCTGTATCGTGCGATTGAGGTTCGAAAAAAAACACATGAACTTTGGCCGCCACGTTGATCACCGTCCGCAGTGACGTTCAAAGAAACTCACCAACAAACTCATAGTCCAGTGTCATGAAAAATTTGTAATTAAAATTTAAATGACTCCTGTCAACTTGTGAAACCACGAAAGTAATAACAAAAGTCGCGGCACCTAATGACCGCCTCGTTCGTAGTGTCAGGCAAATAATAAAGTTTAAGTGCGACATCTCGCCGGGTCCATTTTAAGCATTACTAAGCATTTTTCTGTTTCCATCGACTGTCTACGTAAACTCATTCGTATTAACCACAAGTTAATTACGACATTAGCCGGTGATCATATTCACTGGAAGACTGTATGTCAGCCCTGACATCTGCTGTGATCTTTCATGTATTTGCACATCGTCAAGCTTATGACTGACTATCAAGATCGCACATAAAGTAGTTGTTAAAAATCGGATTTAATTTCCCAACAACTGGCAAATGTCAAATAAAAATTGCATTCACGTCACGATAATAAGCCCTTTCAGCACTGTCAATAATTATTACTGTAATTTTCCTACAATTCGCTTGGCGGAGGAGCTTTTCGCGTGCAGTAATTTATATGGCGTTCGATGAAACAGATTATTTCAAAAGCGTCTAGCTGCCAACAATTAAATGTCAAATAAGTCGACGCAGAAGAAGTTGTAGTAATTGACGTTCGAAACATAATATGACAGCGCGAGCGATTAAAAGTGATCTTAGCTTTAATTTATGGCAATTTGTTTAAGCAATTAGGTTGGCTTTGTTTGCACACAGTTCACGTGTCACTTGGGTTTTGTAAGTCATTATTGATTGATTGAAATGTATGAGTAATTGTGGCTGAACAGATGCATCCAACTGTCATTAAGATCAGCGATTTCTTTAGTTGTATAGGAGGGAATTAGTAAATTGAAATTCTTTTAGGTTTTTGTATGTTTCTTAATTGTCTGAGTGGAAGATAATTATTCCAGAATATGGAAAGTAATGAGGACAGCGTTCAGAGTTAAATTTTTCCATTTTTGAACCGGTTTTCTGATGTTTATTGAACAAGTTTAAAGGCGCATTAGCGATTCGTAAAGTGATTTTTCGTTTAATGCAATGAGTAACTGTGAGTGACACAGAGAGGGTAACTTGTTTTCACTTAATTACTGTACTGATCATTAACAAAAGGCGGTTCTATTAACTGTCATGTTATTTATCGGCTTTTTGTGATAAATTGCAAGCTTCTTTGTAATTTTTTAAACTATTGTAATATCAGTTATCTATTTATGAACACACTCTATCCCTTCAAGAACTCTCGCCAATGTGTCAGATCGTAAGTAGCTGACAGTTACACTTACATTGCCATCTGTTGGATGTCATTTCTTCGAATATTTATTTCCTTAACGTCAACAATTCATATATCAAATCTGTATAACTGTCAAATCGCTTTAAATTCATATTTTCAGATGAAACTGACCTTAAATACCCCAAGGACAACGAAGAGTACTTGGTTCGATTCCTCAGGCCGTGCAAATTTTATCCAGAAAGTGCCAGAGATTTGGTAAGTAAGATCAACTTCAACTTGTTAGTGTCTTCCATTACGCACCGTGATGTCAAATGATTATAACAACAAACATTTAATGGGCTTATGTCAATGTCATCGAAAAAAGCATATCGATGCCACTCGATCTGTTGTTGGTTTATCCCCACTTTGATGCAGTGTATTACCGACCAAAAAAAATATATTTACCTGCTAAGGCATTCAGCGAAACAATGGAAAGACAAGTTGGTACACTCCTATTCATATGTAAATATTATGATATTGATCTTTCTTCTTTTTTTTGATGTATTATGGACTTTACGTGACATTGACGGCAACAACTTGCTGCACTTAGTCACTTCTCTTTGTTCATGATCAATTACAAGACGCATACACGCGATTGAAGAATTGATGAAAAAAAATGCATACGTCGCGTCGTCTCATAGTTATTGGTGGAAAGTGTTATGACTTGTTAAACGCTTTCCGTGAATTGGTATTCAGCAACAAGGCCATAAATGGCAGCCATGTCATCCTGCGACAAATACAGTCGTCATTTATCAACTGCAGGAGTCATGTTTGGGGCAAATTTGGAATTCCAAACACAAAATACAGAATATTCAAATATTTCCAATATTTGACAGAGTTTCTTCTGACGTTTTGTATTTGTCCACCTCCCCATCAGCAGCTTCAAATTTTTATTATCAACTTGTGACAGGGTGGCAAGTTCTATACTTCTATTTCTTAGTGTCAAATTGACAAGCACTACTCGATCTATCTACCACAAAATGGGGACATCTAGTTTAGTAAGTCTGACAGCTGACTGACTTGATGTATCTCAGTTTTGATTGGCCTAGATCGGTCACAATGGCAGCTGAGTCAGTTGATGTTTATGGAGGGGTAGCCGACGAATCTAGTCAAGAAATTCGTGACTGAGCACTAAGTTGACAGTTCGCATATGTGGCTGACGTAGGAAAAGTGACGTTCCCAAACAATCTAGTTTTTGCGTTCAGGTTACATCTACTCTACATCTATAGTCGACTGAAGACATCCAAGTTTTTGAATAATGTACCCAAAGTATTGCTTGTCATCTCACTTCTTGCGATGCTGTACAAAATGGCCGCGTTCCCTTTCAGAGAAATTTCTCAATCTAGCGCAAAACTACCCGCTGCATTGAGAGAGAGAGAGAAAAAAAAACGACCAGCCAAAGGAAACTCGTTCGAACGTTTGCAAAATTTGCCACTGGCGCTAGGGTTCTAGCGCGAGCGGGCCTCCATCTGGGATATTTTGTGCTTACGCGGTCAATCGGTGTTCCTGTGATTTACCATTTATTTATTTTCAGATCAAACGCTACTATGCGTTCAAATTGAAGCACAAGGACGTATACGATAACCTGCTGCCCAGCAAGGAAGAGAACGTATTCAAAGCCAACGTTTTGACAGTTTTCCCCAACCGTGATCAATGCGGAAGAAGGATTCTACTCTTGGAGCTTGGCAGTAAGTTAAATTGGACAATAGTTAAAAAATTAACACAAATAGAGCTATTCCTTGTCAAGGAACACACTTAGACACTTAACCTGTTTCCATTGGTTACGAGTTGTGAAAATGTTTGTGGGTTGTGAAAATGTCTTCGAAACCGCACTTTTTGTAAATTCAAAGTAACTTCTCATGATCATAACAACAAGTGGATTACTGATATTTGTATGAGTCACGCAATAGACCATCGATCTCACTCTTTTGTCCTGTTGTTTCCTCCCAACAGAGAAATGGAAGCACAAACAAGTCTGTCTTGACGAAGTCTTCAAAGGTTGTGTCCTCTTCCTGGAAGCGGCTATGCTAGAGCCCGAAACACAAGTAAACGGCGCCATTGTGATATTCGACATGGACGGTTTGAGTATGCAACAAACCTGGCAATTCACGCCGCCATTTGCCAAGAGAATTGTAGACTGGCTACAGGTAACTAACATCTTATCCACTTTACATTTTTTTGTTTAACTTAAACATTTCTTTTTTCTAATCTCGTTTCAGGACTCTGTCCCTCTTCGTATCAAAGCCATTCACATTGTGAATCAGCCTAAAATCTTCAACCTAGTCTTTGCGCTGTTCAAGCCATTCTTCCGCGAGAAGTTGCGCTCACGCATCCACTTCCATGGAACCGATCGTGATTCATTGCACAAACATATTTCGCCCAAATGCTTGCCGCCAGCCTATAAGGGAATTCTCGAACAAGCGAGTGTCGATGGCGAACAATGGTATCAGCTGATGAAGCTCTGTGAGCAGGAATACGTTGCAATCAACTCGTATGGTTATAACAAGTAGTAGTAGTATAGGGTATCACATGAAAAAAAGACGGTGTTGTGTATGTAAATCATTGTTATTTATTTGTTTGTAGTTATTTGTTCTTGAAATGAATTTAGTAAGTGATGTCACGGGCTTCACTTATCGAGTTCCTATTTTTATTTTTTGAAGCATAATTCTTCGCTATTTTTAATGGGGGACAACAAAATATAAAGCCTTTTAAAATTTGAATTTCATTTTATTGCATAAGTTTGATGAATCGCATGAGAAACGCACAAATTGTAGTAAGAGATTTATGTTTACTTTTCGTTGTTATTCAACAAAATACAAAAACGTTGGGGTTCATAAAATGATTATTGTATAAACAGTTGTATTTTTGTATATATAAAGGAACCAATAAATAAAGAAACCATGTATTTTTACCAGAAATTTGCCATTTTTCAATTGGGAAAAAAACCCACCGACGACTGTTCTAAGAAACGCTTTTAAAAATTCGCCTCAAGAACGTTATAAAGCAGTAGAAGACACCTAAAAAAAGGTCCGCAAATCAACTTATGAAATTACTTAACAAAATGCCCTAAGAGACATTTCGAATGCACTGAAAAACGTCGTAAGTCACTTCGAGGAATTTACGAAAAGAAGCGCCAAAAATGTTTCAAGATGCAACAAAACAACAGTTCGAAGATTCACAAATACTGCTGAAATAACTAACCTTCCAAACAAAGACAGAGGAAATGCCCAAATTTCCGGTATAATTTCGTCCCGGAAACCCTAAAAGAAACAAAACAAACTGACCTGGAAAACAAAAAAAAAACCAATTCCTAACCACAAATCGATTTGGTGTAAAAAAAATCCACTTGTAATTTCTTCGAAAAGTACTAGTCGCCCAGAAATTCCAGCAAGGTCTTCCTGGGCTGCAGAATTTCGCCAAAAAGAATGTACCACATAATATGCAATGCAAATTGTGGTGAGAAAATCCCATCAGCCCGGTGGCATACTCTAAGGGGCAGATCGGTTTGATTTTTTTGGTTAATTTTTGTAAAGCATAATCACAGGTGGTGTGGGGGGAAATTTGTTTTGACACTTCGTGAGGTGAGTTTCATCGTAGCTACATTTATGGTGCGCATGCTAGAACTTCTGGGCGCCTAGTATTTCTTGAGCAATCTGATTCGATTTTTGAGTGCATTTTTTTTTAACTCCTCCTTCGCAAATGGGGGCCAAACTACTTTCGATTCTATTCGAAAGTTGTTCCGATTCTATTACATTTCTGTATGAAGGTAGAATCGGAGCAACTGAACGAATTTCAATGATTGACCACTCATTTTTAAGGTTAGTAATTCAGGATTCTCAGAAATCAAACGAAGGACAACTTGCCAACCGCTGTTACTTCGGCCTAAGAAGGAACTTGAATAATAAGGCCTTGTCTAGAAATATTTAGGAGACTCTATATAAGACCCTTATCATCCCAGTCCTGCTATATGATGCAGAAGCACGGACGCTATCAAAGGATGCGGATGCAGATCTCCTTGGTAGCTTCGAACGAAAAATTCTTCGAGTGATTTTCGGTCACGTTTGAGTTGACGGGTTTTGAAGGAGGAGATTTAACAGCGAACTCTACGAGCACATCGCCCTGGTCAGAAAAGTACGCATCAGTCGTCTAAGATGTCTGGGACATGTAGAGCGGATAAACATTAACGCTCCGACCCGAAGAGTTTTCGATTCCAACCAGGAGGGACAACGCAGTAGATGAAGACATCGCCTTAGGTGGCGCGAACAAGTGGAAGGGGACCTCAACCAACTTTTAGTGCACAACTGGAGGCAGTTAGTCAAAATATCGCGCTAACTGGAGAGGCGTATTGGTTGAGGCCCAGGGTAGCGTCGCCTAAGTAAGTAAGTAAGATTCAGGATTCTCTAATGCAGACCGATTGTGTAATGCAAAGATTTAACAAATCGATTTATTCGACGGCGAAAAGAGTTATGGAACATTATTTGAACAATAAGGAAGCGTCAAGTAACTGGGCGGAATGAAGGCTCTTTTGCTGGTGGGCCAACTATGTATTTCGATTCTACTGTCGATCCTTTTCGAAAGTTGTGCTGATTCTACTTTCAAATAGAACAGTTCTGTGTGAATATATAACAAATTCCAGTCCCGTTTTTTAACTTGTGAAAGCTCACAGTAGCGAAGTTCATGTGGAAATTATAGCTATTGCGAACTTCTTAAATTTAAGGTCGAATTTAAAAACCATCATTAGGTTAGGTTAGGTTGATAGGGGTTGTGAGATCGTCAAAATAGGCCCCCCCAAAACCCCGCCACCCTAAGGGAACCATTACGGCTAAAATACCTAAACCAATTCGGTCAAGCATTCGATTTCCCTACAGAATTTAAGTGTGGTTTCAAAACTTTTTGAGAAACCAACCTATTCCAAGCTGTTAAAGAAGTACATGCCGATATGCTTTCTTGTACTCCGAGTTTGACACTCACAAAGAAGGTGTGAGCTGCCTTCCGCGACATACTTTCGGTTCTATTCGAATGTTGTTCCGATTCTATCGATATTCGAACAGAATCGAAAGTAGAATCGAATTATATAGTTGGCCAAGTCAAGCCTAGTCTCATGGCGTACTTCCAAAGAAGGCCCAGAGGGTATTCCTTTCATTGTTCTACTGAAATTGATTGAAAAATCATCATGAGTAAGTAATACGACAGTTTGTTTTGCATATTTTTTATAATTTGATTTATTTTCTTAATAATATTTTGTTGTTTCTGTTTCTGTTTTTTTTTTTGTTGTTTTTCTTTTTCTTTTTTTTCTTTTTAATAATTTTACCGTCATCATTCAATCAGAGTTATATTTGAATACATAGCTTTTTGTTTTCTTGTTTGTTTTTTTAACTAATTTCACTTGTATTTTCTTGTTAAATAGTAATAATAATAATTAATAATATAATAATAACCAACATATTTTATTCACGCGCTGTTTTTATGTTTATATTGTTTGCAGACAGTGTTTTCCTTCATCCATTGTTCATATTTTTACTTTGAAATAATAATATTTTCGCAAACAGCTCTCTGTTTCATTTCGTTCTTACATTTATCGTCGTCCCTTCATATTTTCTCGTTAAAGATTTAATTTATTTTTGAATGAAAAATTTCCAAGCAAGATTTATAATGCAGCAGCAGTTTTTTTTTTCAAGTTTCTTTGTTTTAGAAAACATTTTTCTATTGGAAATTTCCCATGCACATCAATTTATTAAGTGTGTGAGTGTGTAAAGTTTTGTTTGTTTTTTATGTGTACAACATATAGGTATAGATAGATGTTAGATTAGTTTTGTTTTTGTTGTGTTAAAAATTTGAATAATATTAATAATGTAGGTGTGTGTATAATAATAAGTTGTATATTTTCTTGTATTTTATTTATACAATAACATTTTATGAGTAGAAATGCCTATTTTTGACAGATTTGGCGTTTTCTTTCTTTATTTGGGTGTTGGGTTTGCATTTGGATTTCTGTCGGGTAGAATTGGGAGAGTTTTTCTTCTTTTTACTTAGACTACAACTTTTGTAATAAATTTAAAACAAATTTGTTTTATTTAACGCGTTTTAGTGCTTATTATCTGATATAGGAATATGTTAACAAAATTCGGTTCAGTTTCAGAATATCAATTGGAATATATTTTGAAAGAGCTAAATTTGTTCAAAAAAAAAAATATGTCAACTTAAGAGTTTTTCAATTAATAAATAAATTGAATATTTAAAACAATTTGTCTAACTATAATTTAATATGTTTAACAATTGGGCGAAAATACGCGTGGAGTATTTTACAAAATGTTGGGGTGAATGTAAAATACTGCAGGCGTATTTTTCGCCTCTTTTTTATTTGAGAAGATGCCAAAATGTTGCAAAAAGCAGCACGTTTAAGTGTACAATATAAAGAGTTTGGCAATTCTGTGGCAATTGTGTTTGTAACGTATTTAATAAGCCAAGACCGGCAGACTTTTAAGTTCTTGGTTTGGCTTTGATCTACACACGTCTCCTACAATGTATGAAAGAGATAGGTGGAGATTTGACGCGACGCACTTATTCTGAGTGACAAAATGTACTCATACTTCTCCTCTATAAACAGAAAATTGAACGGCTGTGCCAAATGATTCATTAATCATTCTCCTAGACAAAAGGCACGCGGCAAAGGATTTAAACATTATCAACCGCATTAACAAACGTCAGTCAGTCAGGTTTCACAGGAGTAATGTCGAATTTGCGTTTTTGTGGATTGATTTTAATTTAAGAACTCCACGATCGATAGTCGCTTAATATGTACATGTGTTCAACAATCGATCGTGTTATTTGCCACTTTTAGGACATTTTTTTTTAAATCTTATGGCCGAAAAGAGAAGCGGCCTGCATGATCAAGTTTATTCAATGGAAATGTTATTTTCATAACCTGAACTGACCGCCCGAACTTTTACAGCGATCTCCGCAGTTGATTCAATTGAAGTGCAAGTATTTAATGCTCTAGTACTTCGTTTTAGGGTCGAGTCTACTCCATTTTGTACAAATTTGTGAATAATACACAAGAAGCCGTTCGAATATACCTCACTATTATGGTTTTGAAAACAATCCCCGAGCGCGATCGTTGATCACTTGCATATCTATGGCATATGCCAAGTAAATTCACTTTAACTTCATCTAGAAAGGTGTGATTCTCTTTATCCATAAGTGAGACATGAAAAACAAACACTAACTCATTCATGTATTGAAATCGTAGTATGTATTTTAAAAATGACTGACCCTAGTGCGTAGAAGCGCATAGGACTATCTTCCACTGCTGCGAACAAAAAAAAGCTGCCGCGATTGACACGTTGAGGATGCTTTTGTTCTCATTCTTTGGTGTGAAAGTTCGTGCTCTTTATTTCGACGGACAGATATAAATCATTCAAAGGAGAACAGCCCGGGGGGCCAACTATGTAATTCAAATCTACTTTCGATTCTATTTGAAAACAGATCCGATTCTACTTTTAAAGAGAACTGTTCTATTTGAAAGTAGACTCGAGTTACATAGTTAGTCCCCTGTTCAACAGTCTTACCAGTCTTTCGCAGTTTTTGCGATTTATCGGCTACATTTTTTTGTCCTTTTTTAGATAGTGATGAATGAGGTAAATCCACTTAAAAAAACTAAAAAGAACCACAATGGGATAGTCGTAACCAAACTGCAATCCAACTGTGGTTGACCCTTTAGGGTTCTGCCTACATTTTCATCTTGGACATAAACGTGTGACGTGAAATCAGGTACAAAACAATCTGGGGTCGAATCGCGTCGTCCGTGAGCGAGCATTACGTTCACGGAATTAAGTTGATTTACATGTGAAACACCAACAAATTCCATCAAGTAATGCTCGTTCACGGATGAAGCGATTCGCCCCCTGCCTTAACGAGGTATCCGTCGGAACGGAAAATTCTCCGATTTTATACGATTCGGAGGATTTTTGCTTCGAGGTATTCTTCCGAACAGCTATTCGGAATATTTCCGAAATTTTCTAACGCATATCTTTACATTTGTTTGTTAAATTTTTGATAGGTTCCGATATCCTCCGACAGAAATTTTTAGTGAAGCGTTTTCTTTTCCGAAAGCGGATACCTCGAATGATTTTATAGGTCTCCGAAAAATTTAGAGTATTTTCCGTTCCGACGGATACCTCGCTAGGGCCGAATACGAACAAGAAAGGTCTAGTTGTCCTTACTTCGTCTCTTTTTCGATTCCACGTCACACATGATGTGTAATTTCTAAGAAAAAAAACAACAATAACATATAGTTGACATATTCCTTTAACAAAATTTAACAAATAAATGTTCGACTGTTGCCATTTGCAACTGTTTCTTCTTCTTCTACTTTGTGTGGCAAATTGTTTTTATTAAATTTTATTGTTGTAATGCAAAAACTCTCCTTCTTCTACATGGTTTTTGAAATAGAATATTTATATAACATTTCTCTCTCTAGTGTGTGTGTTGTTAATATATTTTAATTAGTTTTCTTTTTATTTTCAATTAATACATTCAGTTGGTTGCTGTTGCTGTGCATTTAAATTACTTGAGAGAATACCTGGCTGCATTGCAATTGAGAAGTTATCATTGTAACCGTTTATTGGGTTATGGACATGATTGTTACTGTTATTGGCAACAAATCCGTTTGCTAAACTATTCATGAATAGATTTTGGTCGTTACAAAGCCAATTAGCAATTTGTGGATAATTTACCTAGAAAATTAATTAAATTCTTGAGAAATAAACTAAAATGAAAAACATGATTGAGAGAGAAAAATCAATTATTGTAATAAACAAGAAGAGTGGGACAAATCATATATATATAATGGAAACAAAAACAAATATTTTCTTTTGTACAACAAAGCAACAAACATCGATTATTTGGGTTTTCCTTTAATTATTCACTTGTTGTCGATGTTTAACGCAAAGCAGATCGTTACCCCAATAATTTGTTTACTTTTTAAACAAGAGAGAACTGTTAGAAGAACAAAAATGAAAAGCAGATCGTGTTGTTTGTAATACTATTTCAAAAACAATTCCTTGTTTGCATGCCAGGCATCATTTCTGTGTTACAAATCGAAATTTCAAGAGAAAAAAATAAACACAAAACAAATTTTAATCAAATCCAAACAAATTAGAGAGAGAGAGATTTTCTTTTGAATTTTCTTTGATCTTTTGATCTATTGTGTCTGCCTTTGGGTTTGTGTGTGTGTGTGTGTGTTTGTGAAGGGTTTGGGGGCGGTGGAGGGGAAGGAGGAGGGGATGATGTGTAAATATTATATTGTTTCATAAAAAAAATAATAAATAAAACGATCATCACATACAAATCTACACAAATTGCCTATTTTTAAGGTATTCTAACATTCCTTGAACGTTGGCATTTACCTGTGCTTGAGAATTTTGTTGAGGGTTTAATAGATTATTTGGTAGATTGACGCCATGGTGTTGCGGTGGCTGGGGCCCAAAACCTGAAACGACAAACAAACAAGGCAACATTAGAAATAGAGTGTAATACTGGTGGAAAAGTGTCCTTATGTACGAAACAAACAAACTCACTGTTTGCACAGTTTTCTTGAAAGGACGCATCATTTTGGCAACAGTTTAATAGATAACTCACCTTGGCCGTTCTGCTGTGACAAATGCTGCATAAACATATCTGGTCCAGTATGTTGCTGCTGCTGCTGTTGTTGCTGTTGTGGTGGTTGCTGTTGGGGATGATGTGGCGGCTGCTGCTGCTGTTGCTGATGTTGTGGAAATGAAGAGAATTGACGGAATGAAAGTATAGCTGGATCCATGGCTGTCCAATCTGACATATTGCTATAGCCTACAAAAAACCAAACCAAATTAAGACCGTTCATTGAAAGAAAAGAACAAACTTCAGACACATACCCTTGTTGTGATTGCCACCATTCTGGTTTTGTTGGCTCATATGCATTTGGGGATCATGGGGATGCTGTTGTTGCTGCTGCTGCGGCGGAAATCCACCACCTAAATGTGGATTCCAATTGTTTGGTGGCTGCTGTTGAGTCGGCATCGGTGGCTGTAGCCCCCCACCAATGTTGCCTGGCAAATTCATAAACGGTAGTATCTTACTACCCTGAGGCCGGGGCACACCGAATCCAAATGCATTCATGTGGTTAAAACCAGGTGGTGGCATACGTGTTCGCTGCACATTGTCCAGCAGATGTTTCTGATGGCTAGCGCTTTGCTGTTGAACCATTTCGTTCTCCATTAGCTCGGCCAATGCTTTCTGTGTCTCAATGAACGGGTCAAAGCCTAAACAAAGTGAATTCATTAAATTTAGAGCGCTTGCTGTGAGTGCGCCTTGTAATTTACCCAAATCATCGTCCGCAGATGTATTGTGTGAGCTATATTGATTTAGCAGACGTGATGGCGGCTGTTGCGATTGCGCTGGTGGTGGAGGTTGTTGCTGCTGCTGCAAATTTGTCGGTTGCTGCTGTTGATTGCCACTGTTTCCATTGCCTCCAAGGAGATTGTGTGTACCCATTGGATCGTATTTACCGGATAGCCTTTGCTTTTGTAGCGGCTGTTGTCCCATAAGGCCTGAAAAAAAATCTTGTTGCACTACCAGGAGATTATTGAACGTGTTCAACTCGTACCATTTGTGTGATCTAAGAACTGTGAATTGATTCGGTTGTTTTCCAACAGCGACGCCATCCTAAGGTGGTCATTCATTGGACCATTGCCTCCGCCATGACCGTTTATCACAAACTGCTGTCGAATAGTTGAAACGGTCTTAGTTTGACACACGAAATTTATTGAACAAAACACTTTACCTGATGGAGCTGCTGTTGTTGCTGTTGATTCTTGTGGAAATCAAAGAATCTAGACATATTTGTACCAAACATGTTGTTGCTTAGTAAATGGTCACTCTGCTGGCGTTCCTGCTGTTGTTGCTGTTGCATTAGCTGTTGCTGCTGCTGTTGTTGTTGTTGAAGCAACGCGGATTGGGAGAGCCGGCTTAGATCGGCACCGCTGTGGAAATTGTTACTAACATTCGGAAAATCTGCAAGATAAATAAATACGTTTGTAGGACTTTTGAAAGGAAAACGAAATGCGATTTGCAAAAAGCTGATCGAGTTGGTCGACTGATAAGTACTTGGGCATACTTTGAAATCATGCGTTTTAGCTTTAGTATCAGATTTTCGTAAGAGCGCGCCAATGAGGTGGGTTTTTTGGGTAGGGTTTACAATTTTGCAGAGCAACAGCGATCGGGTAAATGTGGGTTCAGTTATGGGTATCCGATGGAAACTTTTCCTGCAGTGATTGATTGCTGAATAGAAAACATTCCGGGGTAAATATTATTCCCGATAGGGGTGAGTATCAAATGTAACTAAAGCGAAGACATTTCCGAATTTCCGGGTGTTTTGCTCATCGTTTAAAGCGCAAAATGATTGTAACCGATACAAAGTATTGACAATTGCTGTCTGTTTGTGGATAATTTGCTAAGTTCTCTCAGTGGTTTGGTTGTCGTTTAGTTTTCCCTCAAACACCCAAACCAGTAGACGAAACAAGAAGCGACCCTGACTACTCTCGCTCTGTGAATACCCGGCACTTGACAGCACGGACGAAGCCTTATTCAACGACCTATCAGGACCCGTTTACAATAAAATTCTGCAACATTATTAATAACTGCATAGAATATAGATCTGAGACAATCTTACAAACATTCAACAGGTCACGAAAGTTTTGCGGCGATCTAACCAGCCAGCGAGCACTATCTACCTTTTTTTAACTTTCTGAGTAGGCTACTCAACTCAACCGTTCGGAAACGTTGTAAATTTGTAGGCCCCTTCCATTCGCATTAAAAAAACAAATCACACAAACGAATGGACGGACCTATTGCGCCCACAATTTTAGAGTTAAAGCCAGGGGCGAATCGCGTCCTCCGTGATCGAGCATTACGTTCACGGAATCAAGTTGATTTAAATGTGAAACAAAAACAAATTCCGTCACGTAATGCTCGTTCACGGATGACGCGATTCGACCCCTATCTTACATTGCTACCCCACTTAAAGAAATGCCGCTTGTCGATCATAGTAGGCCATCATGTTGGCAACAAGTAAAAATCTCTTCTGACTGCGGCTTAACACTAAAACAGATATCATAGGAACCTGGAATAACAGGAAGCCCATGCGTAACAGCAACGCCTCTCCCTGCATCATATTTAATTAAAACTCTGCTCAAACTTTAAACTACGGACTCCCACAAAGTCAAAGTTGGCCAAGGGAACAAGTTTCAATGTTTCTTTCCCGACCTTTACTCAAACTCTAACCGACTGAAGAGGGCAAAACATCGAACACAAATTGACAAGGACTTACAGCTACATGTGGTTGAATATTATTTAGCTTACAACTAGCATTACATGCAAATGAAAAACAAACAAGTTAAGTACTTAAACATAACTGCGAATCAAAAAGCAAAATGAAAGCCTTCAAATGAATGAACACAAATACACAACAGACACACACACATCCCTAGTCTCTCCTACTGGGGAAGCACACACAAAATAAACAAAGACAACTCAAACAAAAGATAAACAACATAAAGATACAAAATAAAAACACAACAAAACTGAAAAAAAGAAACCAAAACATACCGTGTGGTCCGTTCATTTGCGACATTCCAATATTATTGAGTAAATTTCGTTTTTGCATATCTTGCATTCGAAGGAACTCTTCCTGCTGTTGTTGTTGTTGTTGTTGTTGCTGTTGATGCTGCTGCTGTTGCTGCGGATGTGGCTGTTGTTGCTGTTGGTGTAGTGGCATTTGCTGTTGGTCTTCGATTTGCTTATTATTTCTCATCATCACATATTTGAAGGCATCTTCCCAATCTTCTGTGGGTTTCGTTATCGTTGCCGGAGTGTGTCGAAATTGCACCGGTGACGGTGAACACACCGTCGACAGAGGGGATGGAGAGGAGGAGAATAAATATTTTTCAGGATTTGTCATAAAATTTATACCATTTGTTGTGGCTGTGCCGTTTACTGTGCCATTTTGATATCCATCGATTCCTAGTTTGTTTAATGCAGTTTTTTGTTTCGTTTCGTTTTTTATTTTTACGGTAGTTTACGCGAATTTCATTATTTCAATTGATTTTGTTTAATTTATTGTTTTTTTGTTTATGTAGATGCAGGAGGAGTTGCCGGAAACAAGAAGAGAATAGTTTTTGATTGGATCGAATTAGTTTTTCTGATTTTTGCGACAATTTTTTGTTTTTTTTGGTTTTCAATTAGATAAATTTTGTTTTCCATTTTTTTTTCTTTTTAACAAACAAACGAACACACACATATTGATATAAAAGAAATCCACACACATAATCTACTCGAATAGAATCTTTAGATGTAGGCACTCAAAGAATTTGACTGTTTGGGTTCAGAAAAAAAACTAGCATAGAAATAAAACTTGGCAAAGATGTAAAAACTAAAATGACAACTAAGATAACGAGGTAAACATATAAAGAACGTAAAATATATTTGACACAAGTGTAGGTATAGCTTTTGAGCGCCGTTATGTCGAGAACCTTAATACGAATTGGTTGATCGCACAAAGTTTCTGCCCAGTTTTGTCTCCAAATCTGAGGGTTGAATTACCGCATCCGTGATCGAGTGCAACGTGACTGAATTTGTTATTGTTTCGCATGTAAAATCCACCAAATTCAGTGATGTATTGCTCGCTCACGGATGCAGTAATTCGACCCCTGTCTATAATCGTAAGAAACTCACCCAGAAATTAACTCATTATAGGCGTTAAAATGTTGAAAATTAAATTATCTAGATGATTGTTGTCATCCGCAATGACATCAGCATGAATATCTACAAACAATGCTACGCAACAGTCCGTATTATTCAGATTAAAACGCTTTAAAACCCGAAAAATGTAAACCTGCCTACGTAAATATTCACTCGGTTTACCTGGTTTAAGCTTTTGGTTTATTTTAAGTACGAAAAACTATTTTAAACCTCGCGTTTGACAGTTCGGGCAAAGTATGCCTGTTATTATGAAGGTATGAGAATATTCTGAAGTGTTTCAATTTTTCAGTTGTGGTTTTCATTTATTTTACAGGAACCATTTGTAAAATTTATAAAATGACTACACGAAAGGCAATAAAATAGAACACTTTTTTTCTGGAGGCCGGAATGGTTCATGGAAATCGACGTCGGCGACTTTAGCACGTCTGTCTAACCGGACAGTGGTCTGGTTCTAGAGTCTTCGTGGAAAGCGAGAACATAAGACTACACTATCCCTTAGGAAACCATGCGGCTGTCGTCCAAGCGGAGATTTTCGCTATCCTTATGTCTAAGCACTATATTGTGGCAAACAGGTGGAGGGCTAGAAGCATTTGCGCTTGCAGTGATTGGGCCAAGCTGCACTAAAAGCGCTGCTCAACCCTCTTACCTCGTCCAAGTAAGTGCTTGAACTCAACTTGTCTGGGTCCCAGGTCACACTGGTATCCAGGGAAACGAGATCGCTGATGAGCTTGCCAGGCTGGGTTCCGAAGAAGCTCTCTCACGACCTGAACCTGCGTTGGGTCTGCCGGCATCTGTGGTTAGTTCATCCATTAATACTTTGGTTTCTCGTGAACACGACTGTCGGCGGCGTGACTGTGCGTGCTGGATGTAGACAGACCAGACCAAACGACTGCGTCCGGAAATCTGCAAAAGGTTCGGGTCTTTCCTTCTGTCTCTCAGGCGAATCGACTGTAGACTGCTTGTGGGTGTCCTTTCGGGCCACCAAGCTTTTGCCAAACACTCAAATGTATTGGGCTTGAGCGACACCACCGTCTGTCCTGCTTGTGGAGAGGATGACGATACAGCGAAACACTTCCTCTGTAGTTGTCCTGCCTTTGCTCGCGCAGTAGTTGTGTCTGAGTGCACATATCTTCCTTCCTCTTCCTCTTCTGATGAGGACATCATCGTTGCTTCAACTTCAGACAAGACTTGAGTGAATATTATGGAAACCGATTTAAACCTTCAGAAAAACTACGTAAACCGGTCGTCGAAGTGCGGTTTAAAATCGAAGTGGTTTATCTGATAAAAGGTTTTAAAAATAACGTTCATAAGATTTAAATCGAGTGAATAATACGGCCGTAAATAAATTGTTGACGCAACTGGTCTTTTGTGAGTGTGACCCTAGGCCCACTTTTACGCCAAACATTTGTTTGTCTCTTGACACGAAGGAAGACGCTTACGATTTAATTTCGAACTGAGAAACTTTCACAGTTGTACTCTCGAATGTTTGCCAGGGGTGTTTGAAAGGATCCAGACACAATGCGGCACACAATTCACCGACGGGAAATCAGTCGGCCGCACAGTGGATACGAATTTCACTCGTTCGTCAACGTACGTAATACTTGTTCAAAGAATTGAGTGCGCACATTGAATACGATTTTCTCCGCCAAAGACGCAGTAACTCAGACCAATTTGTCTACTTCCATTTTCAATATTTCAACGTTCGAACATGAAGAAAAATTCCAACACGCTTGGATTGTTTTCGGACGTCAGAACTTCACGTACGTAATACGACTAACTCGCATTGAGTGGGCGCGCTCCCATAGAACTAAGGTTTTTTGGTTGCGCCAAGAGATGTGTAATCTTCGAAAGATACTAGATGCCCGTGCTACTAGCATGAACGATTCGCAAACCCGAGTAACTAAGGTCGGGATTGTTCGTGCGTGTTCGTACGAGTCAAATTCGTACGAAAACGTATCGAGTGTGCGGTCGACCTTAGTCTCCTTCGTCACGAATATTTTTAAACTGAGCATTTTGTTGGTAAAATCATTGAGCTGTACAAATGTCTGCCATTCGTCAAGCCACAACCTGGCTATCGACTAATACAGCATCAAACTCTGCCATGGAAACCTAGCATCCAGGTTGAAGGAAAACATACACAAAACTTGCACCCACAGACTGAATACTGTGCCGGCGAAATTGCTGTTCCATCTTTGGCCGCACGCTTTTACATAAAATCTGTACAAGTGAACTTGATCAAGCGAGTTCCCCAATCAAAGGCTCTACATTTTCAACTAAAACATAAAACACAGTCCCCCCCGATATTGGTACCCCTCGAAAAGAACAAACAAACCAACATCAACATCTAATTAAAAAAGAAACCACAAGCTAACCTACAAATGAAATTTGCAAAACGCTTTTTTCTTACAAAAACAAAATGTAAACCAACAACTCACCATTGAGTAGATCCGGTAGATGCGATGTTATGACACTGCTCAGCTGATTGCTCTGACTGTTGCGCAAATCCTCCAGTTTACTTTTAAGCGTTGGTTGAAACGATGACGATGATGAGAAAAAACTGTTGTTATCATCAAACAGATTCAATTTTGACAGACAAGCTAACAAAAATTAAAACATAAGCAAGGAATGACACCACCTACGCAAACAATGCACAAACAAACCTGTTGTATCAATTATATTACTACTATTTTCTATATTTGTTAGTTTCTGTGCTACTGCTGCTGTTGGTGTGGGTGAAACAATACCATTTGTTTCGTTTGTCGCATTCAATTCGACAACCGGACTTGCTGGCGTCGACGCTGACGATAATGATGACGATAGCTTACTGTTTGTGTCTTGATTGCTGCCGCCACTGCTGCTACTGCTGTGGCTGCTGCTGATGCTGCTGCTACTGCTGCTGCTGTTGTTAATATGATTTTCTAAATGTTCATCTGTAGTCGGTATGGTTGTGTGATGATCTGGGAAGCTGCCTGGTGAGCTATTACCGCTAGTACTGCTCTCGCTAAGAAAGGGTGACACACGGTGATCGCTACTATTGCTGCTTGACGAACTGCAAAAGACAAGCGCACAATTGGAGAGGGAAAATCAAACAAAACAAAACAATCGACTACTAACCTTAATGACCTAGCATAGGCATTCGGTCCGTTCACATCCTCTAGCTCATCACTGTTATCCTGTTCGAAGTCTTCGATTAGTTTCATCTCATCGTCTACACTTAGATGATTCGATTTTGTGTCGTTTTTCAATTTGCCAGCAGCAACTGATGAATTTTGTTGCTGCCTATCGGATGATGATTTCTTATTATCTGCGGTGGTGGAGGAGCATTTCGTCTCCACACCACCGACCGTCGACGAATCCTTAATGCCGTTCATTTGCTGTGTCGAGTTACTTTGTTGCAATTGGTTCTCCTTGTTGCTGACTTGATGACTATTGTGATTGTTGCTATTTTTCTTTGCTTTATCGCCTTTGGATTTTTTGCCGCGACCTTTTTCCTTTTTGCCGCTACCGCCGCTGCCCGAGCCGTTTGTCAGCTCTTTACTGTTTGTCGGCGATACGGAGAGGCTGGGCCAGGCGTCTTTAACGGGGCCGCCCACTGTGCCATTAGCTGCAAATAAAACATTAGTCACAAACAAACAAATTTGAAGGTATATTTACCATTTGTTGTCGCTCCTGAGCCGGGGCTTCCACCCGTAGACGGTCCACCACCTGGCGTGCCGTTTGGCCCAGACGAGGCTATCAGCATGTCGTGCAGTCTCTTCTCGTACTCCTGATGCTTCCCCTGGTGCATTTCCTAAGCAAGCAATAATTTGTAAATGCCAATTGGATGAGAGCAAAACACGTCTTAAACTAACCTCCTTGGTGAAGCTAGCCTCCGGGTCGCCCAGTTCGTGCAAATACATACAATCGCCCTTCGGACACTGCTGGTTTTTCATAAAGTGACTACAATACTTGGTTGTACCTAAACTAGTCTTAATCAGTCGGCCATCTATTGATATATTATTCACACTTTGTATTGCTCTTAGGGCGTCACAGTTGTGCACATACGTGACATACGCTGACGCCGAAGGACCCTGCAAAAACACAAAACACACAAGTGATATAGAAACGAAAAGATTGCATCTTCACTTACTTGCACACCGGCATACGCGGTGCTGGGGTTTATCACAACTTTATGAATTTTGCCGTATTTCCCAAAGTACTCGTGTCTCTTGAGAATCTACAAAATAGACAACAAGACAATGTTCAACAAAAAATATTAAAAACTATCAAAACAACTGCAAAAATAGGTGATTTAGTTTAAGTATTCGGTTCTCACTTTTGCACTTACATCGGCATCTGCCAGTCTGGGTGGTAGACCAACAACAAATACCAAATTCCTTTGCACTACACGCACATTGGCCAAGTGCTTTCGGTTTTCGGTGATTTTTTGCTTTCGTTGCTGATCCCGTTGCTTTTTTTGCGACTTGAGTGCAACCATCTGAAAAAAAAACACACATTATCCACATATTGATTTATTTGCATTCATCTATCGAACTTACTTCCTCTTGAGTCAAAGGAGTAAAGTCGGCTGGATTCTCCGGATATGCCTTCCGACACGCTGGACACAATTCATTTTCATCCGTGCGAATTCTGTGCCAGCAGAATCTACAAATCTACAATCAAACAAATGAGGACATTTAGCATTTGACGTTTGAATCAATTTTTATACCTGATATCCACAAGTGCAGGGATAAAAATTCAAATCATCAACTTCCAGTGGTTCCATACATAGTGGGCATTCGGCCACATCATCGCTGCTGTTGTTCATACCGTTCATAGTTGGTAGATAATTCAAAATCACCTTCTTGTTTGGTTGCACTTAGTTGTAACACTCGTTCTTTTGTCAATTAATTTCCCAACAAAATTAATTGAACTTTAGTTGATACAGATACAATGTACACGCACACAAGGTGATGTTGCACTTTTTATAAACAGTATGCGATTTTGTTGTTAACGGCGCACAGACACACAACGTCTCTTTGGGTTTTTGGGTGTAGCAACACTTGCTGCTGCTGCTGGTGGTGTTTCAACCGCAAAAACAAAAGTACCACGATTACGAGGAGCGTTAGAGCGTCAAGCACGTCTAAACAAAAACAAGTTGCAGTTTTGCTGATAACGAATTAGTAGCCCAATGTACACAAACACACATACGCTAGCTGCTGCGAATGCGTTGAGTTGGTTTTGTTCCTTATTTTCCTGCTGAAGAACTTCTATTGTAAGACTGGCTGAAACGAGAAGAAGACAAATTTGGAATAAGTGTTTTGTTAGCAAGACATTTGATAAGGGTAACTCGGTTTAAAAAGATAGAAAAGACATCGAGGGTCTATCGGTTTGACAGCAAAGAAGTCGAGAAATCGGGCAACGGACTATACTAGGGAAATACCAAACACCTTACTTTACTCCTCTAAAACTAAATGCCACCTCCTCGGTGATAACTGATGAGGCCAAGTACTTAGGCCTCATTCTGGATAGCAAGTTGAGCTGGAAACCAAACATTTTGGAGCCACTACGGCTCTGTTCTGCTGTAAAAAAGCTATAGGAAGTAAATGGGGGCTTCAGACTACATTATTACGTACGGCGTGATCGTATGGTGGTCGGCTCTTGAAAAGGCCATTTACCTTAACTGCCTCAGTTGCGTACAACGACCGTCATGTGTCTGTATTAGTGGAGCTCTCAGAACCACTCCAACGGCGGCTCTGGGCATTTTATTCCATATGCTACTGTTAGATATCTATTGTTAACAGGTGGCAGCAAACGCGGCCACCCGCTTGAAGGCAATTCATCTGTGGACCAGCAGACAAACTGGCCACTCGTCCATTCTGAATAAAATAGGCTGTATACGGAAAGACACTGATTACACCCTCCCTCAACTTCAGTTTAGCAAACATTTTGAAAGAGAGTTGCAGGTTCTCGAAGGGAATCCATCTGCTTTTACACAGATGGGTCAGCAACAGAAACAGGAGTGGGTGGTGGTGTATTCTCCCAAGATCTAGATTGTAAGATCTCCTTCCGACTTCCTAATCACTGTAGCGTGTTCAAGGCGGGAATTATGGCGATCAAGGAGGCCCTGTCGTGGTTGCGGTATAATGTAATATCTGCAAGGGACATCACTACTTTTACCGACAGTCAAGCCGCGATTAAATCCTTGAAATCGGTCACCTTCAACTCCGAGACTGCCCTCAATGGCCGCCTATCTCTTAAAGAGATGGGGGAATAATTCAAAATTCACCTTATCTGGTTGCCGGGCCATAGGTAACTGTACGGCCGACAAACTCGCCAAACGTGGTAGAACTTTCTCGATTCTACCGGAAAAGGAGAATCTCCTGAACCTGAAACTCCTAATCAAACAAAACGCGATAAACGCTACTAACCGCAGCAGGTGGGCAAACTGCACCACTTGCTCTATCACGAAACAAATTTGGCCCAGGCTGGATCTCAAGCGCTCCAGCAGTCTTATAAGGTTAAGGGGATCCGTCATGAGCACACTAGTAGGTGTGATCACGAGGTACTGCATAAAAGAGTCTTCCCCCTAATGACTTCTGCAGAAGTTGCATGGACGAGGAGGAGTAAGAGTCCATTCTTCACCTCCTATGCACCTGTTCTCTGCTCTTTCTACTCGAAGAAGATTACATCTCGGAGAATACTTCTTTGACAATCTTGGTGAACTCGATATTATTAATAAAGGGTTTTTCAACAGGGACGCTACAAAAGTAGAGCGACAGGGACAGCAAACGACGCCGAATTTCTTGCCGCTCTTTTGACATTTCTCTTCAGTAAGGTTTGCCATTTCATGATGGAAAGATATACGAGCCAACAACGAGTTGAAATTATTAAAATTTACTACCGAAATTCGGAGTCAGTGGCATAATCGTCCTAGCAGATCAACAATTGAGCGTCTAGTGGAAAAATTTGAATCCACAGGCACAGTACAAAATGTTCCCGTGCCAGTGAGACAAAGAAGAACCCGTAGTGTCGAGAATATTGCTGCCGCTGAGGCTTCAGTTGAAGAAAGCCCAATTGTGTCTCTCGCACGTCGTTCTCAAGCGTTGGGCATCTCTGTGACGTCGTTGTGGCGAATTTTGCGAAAAGATCTTGGCCTACATCCTTACAAGATAAAATTGACGCAAGAACTGAAGCCGCTTGACCACCAGAAGCGTCGTATGTTCGTGCATTGGGCTGAGCTGATTCGGATTTTCATTCAAAAAATCATCTTCAGCGATGAGGCTCATTTCTGGCTGAATGGCTTCGTCAATAAACAAAATATGCGGTATTGGTCAGGCAGCAATCCACACGTATTCCATGAGTCATCATTGCATCCTGAAAAAATTACGGTTTGGTGTGGTTTATGAGCCGGCGGCGTCATTAGGCCGTACTTCTTCTGTGATGATCAAGACCGGCACGTTACTGTGAATGGGAATCGCTACCGTTCAATGATAACCGAATATTTTTGGCCCCAATTGGATGATATGGACTTGGAGGACATGTGGTTCCAACAGGACGGCGCCACAAGCCACACAGCGAATGTCACAGTCAATTTATTGGAAACCAAGTTTGGAGAACGTGTTATCTCGCCGCGGTCGTGCGATTTGACGCCGTTAGACTATTTCCTGTGGGGCTACGTCAAGTCTATGGTCTATTCCAACAAGCCAGCGACGATTGATGAACTTCGTACGAATATCGAACGTGAAATTGCAGCAGTATCGGCCGATTTATGCTTGAAAACCGTCGAAAATTGGGTTCAGCGGTTGGACTTCTGAAAGCGTGCCCGTTGTGGCCATGCAAAAGAAATCGAGTTCCATACATAATGGAATCGAGCGTACTTTCACAGGAATAAAGAATTTCATTGATATTCAAAACCGTTTTTGTTTTATTTAAAAAAAAACTTTTGTAGCGCTCTTGTTGAAAAACCCTTTCTCAATCGCCTCCGCCGCTTTACTTTGAGCTCCTGTTGCTTCAACGGGTAGTTTGAGATCTGTAGATCCTGTGGTGTCACAATGGGCCAACTCTGGCCTAATTGTGGCTGCACTTGTGTGTTGCCTGCCACTATAACCTAACCTAACCTATACTAAGGACGATTGATGAGAACCTAGATATGACTTAATTTTAACTAAACTTTATGAGGCAGAAAATTGTAGTCTAAGTTTACACTTCGTTGTCTTAAGTAATCGTAATCCTGAAACTTTTCCCCCGACTATTGAATGTGAAAATTTCTATCCAAAGCTGCTTTTCATTTGAATGCATTTCCCAGACCAACAGTCGTCCAAGGATGTTCGCTGCATAAAAAGTTCAAGCTTCGCAAAGTAGCCATCAACAACTGGAAACATTCGTCAACTTTGTACCTGACTATAAGGTATGCGATGCCACAAAAAAGTATATTTTTCCCCCTTTACCAGCCAAACGTGAATAGAAAACTAAAAGTTTGGTTTAAAAATAAATTAAGCATCATCCGAGTGCATCATAACAAAGGCACAAAGGCACAAAGGCTGCAAGCCAACCAACCACTCGTGCACCACCTATCTACCTACATGCACAGCGTCATGTGCAAAACAAAAGCAAAAATCAAACAAAATTTACGGTTACATGGAATGGAAACATTTTCTTTTTTTTCAGCCTCCCGCAACAACAAACATATATGAGAAAAACCCCAAAGCAGAAGGAGATAAAAACCTTAGAAAACTAGAAAAACGCCAAGAGAAACACAAGCACAAGAAACGTAGTGCAATTTCCAAGTAAACTGCATACAGAAAAAAAAACAGCAATAGCAACAACGGCAAACAACAAATAAATACGAGTAACTAGCAACTAGGTCAACGACTGGAGACTAGTTTGCGTTTCTTTTGAATTTTGTTTCTATTACAGATATAAACATTTCAATTCGCTGTGGCGTCGTTGTTTGGTTTTATTTCGATAACGCATCTAAATTATTCGGAAATTGAAAACAGGCAGGCGATTTTCATTCTTTTCCGAGATGAAAGAGAACACCATCAAGGTCAGACACAAAAGTAATTATAGTTTAGCACTTGGAACTTAAAAGTTTTTGTTTTATGTGTTTCTAGTGCTGCTCTGAGCATTTGAGCAGCGAGCAAATTTTGTGTATGCAAAATTAAGTGGACTTTGGCGTCGAGCTATTGGAATTTAATTGGAGTCGATATTGGTTGGCAAAGCGCTCTGTTGCAATTGTACAAAAATGACCTTCTACAATCATGAGTTGGTACTTTCGAAATAAGATGATCTGTCGTGATGATGGCTTTCAAAGCTCTTGCGATTGAAACCAGTTGACAGTAGGGGGCATTTTAAAGTTCACTTTTACTATCCAATTCAACCACCAAAACAGTGGAAAACAGGCAAAACTGAATAAATATACAACACACTTGAGCTGTGTAGACAAACAAAACAAAGTTTAACAACATCTAGCTCAAGTGTCATGCACTAACGTCTAACTGCCTGCTAACTGATGAGTCATCCACCGAGAAGTTAAGTTTCCTCATTAATAAATCGTGCGTAAAAGTTATCAGTCAACATTTACACAGCAGGTACGTAACGTTGGTGGGTGCGCCATTTGCGTTTGACAGCTAATCAACTGTGCAAATTTGTGCATTATGGCTGTAAGCAAATGCAGCTTTCCACAACATCTTTGGTTAGGTCAGTCGTCATTCGAAACAAAAACACGCCAATTGTGACATTTAATTGCAAAGGGCCGCGTTCATAACACACGCTCGCAAAGGGGACGTTTGAAATTAGGTCTGTTCCCTTACAATATCTTCTCCTTCATTCGCCCTCCTCGCTTACAGGACCAAAAATCCGCCGAAGAATTTTTCTTTCGAAGGAGCCCAGTATTAGCTCTCCCTTCTTGCCTATGGTCCAGCACTCGGCGCCATAAAGCACAACTGGCAAGATAAGGGTTTTGTAGAGCACACATTTCGTCCTTCGAGTTAGGAGTTTTGAACCCAGTTGTTTTGCCAAACCGAAGTAGCAACGGTTTCCTAGGATAATTCTTCGTCGGATTATGTTTACTCCGAGGTAGGTAAACTCCCTAACTACCTCGAAATTTTTGCTATCAACAGTGACGTTTTGTCCTAGGCGGTGGACAGTTGCTTGTTTGTTTGTTGATATCATGAACTTGGTCTTGCCCTCATTTACTTCAAGGACAACGGATTTCGCCTGTTCTTCAATCGCCGTGAACGCTTCTATCACGGCACGCTGGAAGCGACGTGATCAATATCGTCCGCATATCCCAGGAGCTGCACGGACCTGTTGAAGATAGTGCCTTCCGTGTTGACAGCTGCCCTGCGCACTATCTGTTCCAGTACGAGAGTGAAGAAGTCGCATGAAAGCACATCTCCTTGCCGAAATCCGGTGCATGTTTGAAATAGTTCGGAGGAGCTACTTCCAATCTGCACGCTGCAGCGCGTGTTTTCCAGCGTCACGCGACACAGCTGAATCAGTTTTGCCGGGATTCCGAATTCGGGCATCGCCATGTAAAGCTCCTGACGATGTATGCTATCATACGCGGCTTTGAAGTCGATGATTAGGTGGTCTTTTCCAGGATTTGCCTCAGTGTGAAGATTTGGTCTATAGTTGATCTGCCGGGCCGGAAGCCATACTGGTACGTGCCGATTAGTGTGTTGCAGAACGGTTTTAGACGTTCACATAGTACGTTGGATAGGATCTTGTATGCGACATTAAGCAGGGATATGCCTCGATAGTTCTTGCAAGACATAGGATCGCCTTTTTTGTAGATGGGGCATATAGAGCTGATAGTCCAGTCATCGGGCATGTTTTCTTCCACCCATACTTGGTTGGTGATTCGGTGAATGCACCCTACCAAAACACTCCGTATTTGAAGAGCTACGCTGGTAAGCCATCAGAGCCGGCAGCCTTGTTGTTATTTAGCTTTTTTATAGCTAAGCGCACTTCTTCTATACTGGGTAGTGGAACTGGTTCTTCATTGACTGGACGTGGGTTCTCTTCTTGCCCTATCACTCTCTCTACATGGTGCCCATTTAGCAGCTGCTGGAAAAGCTGCTTAAACACATCTACTATTCCCAGTGCTTCGGTGACTAGGTTTCCTTCGCTGTCTCGAAGAGCCTGCGTTCCGGTTTTGTAACCAGTAGCCAGTTGCTTGGTTTTTTTATAAAACCGCCGGATGTTGTTACGATCGCGCGACTCTTCGATCTCCTTGAGCTGGGAAGCTGCGTAAGCCCTCTTCTTTCTACGCAGGATCTTCCTTTCATCCCTTCTCCTGACTCGATACTCTTCTCTTGCTGTCCTTGTTTTGTGCATCTTTGTGTGCATCTTCTGTCACCTTTTTCCTGTATACGCATTCATCATCATACCACGGGCTCTTTCTCTGGGGTGGCTGGTACCCTACAGTGGTTTCGGCTACCTCCTTGACAATAATGCATTCGACCAAATAAGTCAAACTTCGTTCCCTTACCCAAAATTTTTAAAGAAGGAAGCAAACTTTGACTGAATTTTGGTAATGTGTTCGAATGCATTATTGTAAGGGAACAGACGTAATGTAAACATTCACCTTATGGTTTTTGTGCTACGCTATAAACACTGTCAAATGGACGTGTATGACATTTATATCGAGTGAGTGCCTACCTACTCACTGATAAACACTATACACACATTTAACGAGTGCTATTTACGCTTTTAAGATACCAAACTACCCTCACATTTGAAATGTGTTACATTTCATTGATAGCTGATGATTATACAACATTATTACGTTGTGGTTCTTTGCCCACTTTCTATTTAAACAAAACACCATTCCTTATCGCTCAAAAATAAGCTTTCACACTTATCTCAAACATCTTTTATAAAAATTGCGTAGATACAATTACAATCTGGCCAATTTGTTGTTTTTGTTTATATTTATTGGTAATATCAGATAACTTAATTACTTTTAGCGGAATACGTTTGTTTACCTCAAAGCGGTAAATAAATTCGTTTATACACAAAGAAAACCATTTCTTTGGAAGTGAATTCATTGAATGGAATAATTGTTACGAATTACATAACGCGCGAGTCGTTGGATTAGCATCCACCGCCCACTTGTCCGTTCCGCAATGTGTTTTATCGCCCAAACCCCACCCCGGCAAAGTACGTACAATTAAAACGCAATTCAAGACGTACATGGAAAGTACGATCTGTGACAAGTTTTGTGGACACAGTGCATTCTAACTACTGGTGAGGACCATGCGGGTGACATCATTACTGTACGTCTAGGGTATTCGCGTTTGCACCATGTGCTTTGGTTAAGTTTACCCTCTTTAGTCATTAAAAGTCTTTTCAATTAGAATATGGTCTTCTTTCTTCTTCTTTTTCGTTTTTGTTTTTATAATAGCCTTGACGTATTGAAAAAATACGTTTGTTT
Organism: Cheilosia pagana; assembly: GCA_936431705.1. NCBI lineage: Eukaryota > Metazoa > Arthropoda > Insecta > Diptera > Syrphidae > Cheilosia > Cheilosia pagana. The sequence goes on from OW386169.1 coordinate 4,489,454, forward strand.
ACGTAGCGCACACATGCATAAATAGTGCTTGCCAAAAAAATTAATGATAACAGACTAGACTCGAACGATAACGCGTAGAATAGTGCCGTGCCGACACGTCAACAATTCGATTTGCTAGGTTATGTAGACTGTGTTCAACTAGCGCGCTGTTTTGTTTTGATTCATTCACCGACAGAACAATTTTGCGACAATATAATTGAAATATTTACACAGGGGGAACACGCATGATAATTTGAAACCCGAATATGACGTATTGACACAACTAATAGCACACGGTTAGCATTAAAGCCGCTGATGAATGATGGACATGAATGATGGACTTGCTTTCGGAAGAGGGGATGGACTGGTGTTTTATATTAGTCACCGATGAGTGCATGTGCGTTTGAACTCGGTTTGAAGCTTGAGTAGGCATTAGATAAATGTAAATCCTGGCGTTCGTGACTCATTTTGTCTGTCAAAAAGTAAATGACGGTCCGAATTGAAAGGTTAGGATCGTCACGAACAGACCGACTAACACTCCCCACGTTTTCTACCTTTGTTGATGATCTTGGTCGCCGTTCGTTCAAGCTTTTTGACTCATTTTTCAGTGAGAGATTAGAGAGGTGAAAACCTCAAATATTCAAGAAACTTCTACGCGCTACAGTCGCCGTTGCACGGTTTTTGTAAAACTCTCCCGAGAAACGTTCTATACAACTGAGTTCCCGAAAGCCAGGCTACTATTTGACACACCGTTCTGGTACACCGACTGTTCAAAGATAGAAGATGATGCCCGGGGCTGGGGTCTATGGACCTAGGTTCCAAAGAGCTATAGCACTGGGAAAATCACCAGACAACTCTCAAGGTACATGCCATAGAGATATGTGTCCGAGAATGCTTGCGAAGGCGCACTAAAGGTGCCCGCAACTACATCCTCTCAGACAGCCAGGCAGCTCTTAAGGCCCTAAGATCGTATTCGATCAGGTTAAACTTGGTTTGGGAATGTTGCAATCTCCAAGAAGATCTGGCCAAGGACTGCATAGTCACCGTTACTTGGATACCAGGTCATGAGGGATTTGAGGAAAATGAACGAGCCGATTGTCTGGCGAGAAGAGGCGCGTCACGCCTGCTCGCTGGTCCTGAGCCCATCTTCGGGTTACCTATGAGTTACGTACACTCAAAACTCAGGAAATGGGAAGATGATCACTTTGCCGAATACTGGACGGAATCCAAAGGACAGGCAGGCAAAAAGATTCATAAGCCCAGCTCGTAATAAACCAAAAAGTTACTTAAGCTAAGCAAGGAAGATCTAAGAATCCTAACGGATTATCTTACTGGTCACTGGCCACTAAGATATAATCTTAAAAAAATGGGACCCAAACTTGGAACCCAAAAGAGTACTGAGGTTTATAAAGAGCCCCAACAGCTCCCTAGGTTAAATAATAGTGGCCAACACAATAGATCTCTTCTGGTCGCAGTGTGCAGGGCCTATTACTTACATTACATTACATTTGACACATCCACAGATGCCTTGTGATTACGCAGTAAGCTTAAACTCCCTTTTTAGACACTTTGTATTATATAAAAAAGCTACCAACCTTGTGCAACTGGCCTACACTCGTTTCAACGTAACCTACCTTAAAATCTTTCTCATCTACAAATAAATGTCCCCAAAAACAAACAGTTAGTGCACCAATGGTCGGTATCCATTTTCTGAATGACAAATCAAATATTGTGCAACGAAAAATTACTAAAGCGTAATAGACAATGCAAAAGAAACAAACAAATATTCTTATATTGAAATATAGCCACCGCGCTGATATACATCTCAAGTATCAGTATCAGTTCAGTATGCAAGAATGCAATTAATTTACGTGCCAAAAATGATAAATTATCTACAAGATAGCATGCATACACATACCTACATTAATAGCCTATTTAAATTCACTGCGAAGTGAATGGGTACTAGAGGGAAAACGCAATTAAACTAAAACAAACAAAATCGATAAGGCTATTGCCATGATGAGATTACCCACCGCACTTACAGGTAGAGGCAATTAGGAATTATACTCAAGGTATGCAAAATCTATTGATATTCTTCATTATGTGACCTTAACAACGATCTGATTCTCCAGTTAATATTGCATTCCTGTTAATTGGATACCTTTGTTTTTCTTTTGGACCGGCCAACGTACGTAGAAAGCGTTTGCATTTAATGTGCGGCCGCTAAGACATCAGCTGTTTCGGAAATGATGCAATCGCCGCTTAATCTAAAGTCTGAAAACAACATTTTGTAACAGCTGTCCCGCCATGAGTCACTGCTGAACGTTCGAGCGCGATAGCAAAGACCAAATGCATACGAAAATTTGATACAAAGAAGTTTGTTTGGAAGTAGGATAACGAAAAAATCCGCTTCAATTGGTAACTTTTATAGAAGTTGTCTTGGAGGCATTCTTCGATTGATTGATACTTTATTTACTAGCTTCATGGAAACTATTGAAATTTTAAAATACAGCTTTTAACATTAATACTTATGTCTAGCGAATTCTACATACTGTTTTTTTTTAAATATTAATAGGTTTCTCGCGCTATTTGTTATTTCATTATATAATTTGAAACCTTTATAAATTAATGAGTTTTGTGCACTAGCACTTAACATTCCTATTTCGTAATAAGTATGGTTGAACATCTCTGATATATTGCACATAGTTAATAAGGTATTCTGGCATTAAATTGTTTTTGATTTTAAATAAAAATAAAAAGACATTCATTATAACTCTTTGTTTTACGGACAACCACTTTAACGAATTTTACATAATATTGATCGACACATATCTATTGCACTTTAAAATACAACGCATTGCTTTATTTTGTCCGGGAGACTTGTCATACTGTTGGTCTATGTATTTACACAGTCTAAGACGAGATGGATAGGTGGACCACAATGATAGTTCCTAACCGTTTTGCAAGGGCTCGTTTCTAATAAGACTTCAGTAAAGGGAAGCGCTTGCCGGGCTTAATCCTACTGATTTCCATGATTCTACTTCCTCAATGATCTTAATGATCTACGCTTCATCAGCGCTGCTAATATTCTTTGCCTTATCAATGGTAGAAAATGGTTCACATGAGTAACCGGTTAGGGAACCTCCAACACCAGTGGTACGCACAATGGACCGACTTACGGCCTAAGTGTTTCTCTCACTTGATCAGGCCTATGTTTATGATGTAGCAGGTCTTTATACCGTCGATGAATAGTGCATTAGATGTGAGTTTTCAGTCAATGCTCTTAAGATCAAAAACATCCCTTTTACAAACTGATTGGTTTTACAAGGGCAGTCCCAGCGACGCCAAGGATCTCGGAGCATTTCTAAACAGCGACCTGCTTTAGACTAGACATGTCAAATCAAAAGTCGCAGATCGCTGTCTGTCTTTTGAAGGTGCAAGGGCGCTTTTGCAATACATGGTCCTTTTCAACAAGAAAAACTTCAAAGCATATCGACGTCAGGCAACGTCAACATGGACCTGATATGACCCGGCCCTTAAAAATCTTTATTGGAAGACACTGGACCGTAGCTAAGTACAATTTCTAAAGCTGTTAGAGACGCAAAGGAAAACAGAAAGCCATTCACAGCTTTTGCATCTTAATAACCGATTGTGTCGCATTATTTTGCAAAAATTCCAACAACTTAATGCAAACCCAGCATGTACAACGATATATAAAATATACTAACGAAACAATCTGCGCGGACGCGAACTCGGGAAGACGCCCTTCCTGGTCAGATACAAAAAGTGATATGCACCCAATTTGCCTGCCAAATCCACCCAGCTGCGTTTCGCAGCCTACTCTATGCTACCTACTAGCAGGAGCGATTTCCTTGCTCTCTCTCTCACGATCGATCTCGTCTTTTAACAATCAGTAACTTGCAACAGCATCACCCGAAGGCAATTTTCCAGACTTATATTTACTCAAGTGTAGACCGAGATTGCAGTGAGACCATCTCCTAACAAAGCCTCATGCAAATACCCAAACCAAGTTCCCATATGGTTTCACTAGATGACACACCAATTAAACACTAGACCAAATAACCCAACAAAGACAAACGAAAAGTGCAAAAACAACAAATACTTTCACTCCTAAACGATCAACAAATATTTGTATTGGTAGTTATTTAATTTATGTTTCAAATAAATCAATGATGTAATTAGATGAAAGTCTCTGCTCGCAACAGAAACTGAAAAATACAAAAAAGTAAAAAAAAAAAAAATCTCTTCCCACATACACTTTGTGCATACAGGTGTCTCTGAACCCGAATTTATTACGTTGGAATTCCGTTTTTTTTTTTGTATACGTATGGCAGTACTAAAATAAAATTAGATAATAATTTCACAGGCCACAGAAATAAACAACAAAATAAGTGAATCAAAATGCAGAGATGAACTTTTTTGTTCACAAATTATCAGCGGCCATGATTGCTTGTCAGTTTTCCTCCTTTTCTTTGTTTCGATTTCGAAGATGAGCGACAGGAATTTATTGTAAAGGTGTGATCACATTGCAAATGTGAATTTTATAAAAATAAAATCGACAAACAACAAAAAAAAAACAAGTGTTTCTCTATTCCGACCGTATAAAGTTATGAAAGGTCTTTCAATACGAGACACAAACACAGGAAAAAAATCGCTTTTTGTTAAAAATAGAATGCGTGAGAAAATTCATAGGAAATATATAAAATATATTCCCCAACAAGAAAAATAAAACTCAAAAATAATATACTTGTTCTTGCCTCTCGGCGACGGTGTGTGTTGTTTATATTTTCGCACAGGTGAAGTGGATAATTTTTAGCAACAACTCAAGAAAAAAAATCTTTAGGAAATTTCCCAGACAAGTAATATTCCACATAGTGTTGTTGAGAGTGCACTGGCCACCTCAGCAATGTATGCCATTGAAATAAATTTGCTTTTAATTTGCACTGAATATTCCGAGAAAATCCTGCCAATACTTGTCATTTTCTTTGGTTAACATTTTGTGTAGAAAACACAGAAATTCATAAAAAGTTGCAAGAAAAAAATTATTTTATACATAACCCCTTCACGATTTACACAGTTTCTCTCATTTCTTCATCCACACTTTTTGGTGATTAATTTTTTTTCATTTTAAATCTGTTTTTCACTTTAAATACGATTCCATTTGGACGGGCACAAAATCCAATTTTATTCACAAGAAATCAATTAATTGCACTATTATCAAATTAAATGGAATATTAAATGTTTTACCTACTATTTACGGTTATTTGGTTATTGTTGGCGAGAGAATTATGAGAAAAAAAATACCTTTTTTTGTGTAGGTATGATTTGATTGCGATTGCTCTTCGACGAAAAAAAATTACTACTGCTTTAGATTTTTTGATATTTGATTAGAAAATAAAAAGTTTATCCCTCTTTCTTCACACACGCACACATCTAGCGATATTGTTTTATGTTTTTCCTCTTCTTTTCTGTTGTCCTTTTGTGCCCGTTCGAATTCAAATAGTATGAGCTACTCCAACACATCACTGATTGTCAAATAAAACGCGTACAGCCATCTCACTTCATCATATAAACACTACCTTGTAAACGTCACTTTAGTGGGGAATTTTTCATCCAAATTTATTTCCCCCCAATTTCATAACAAAACACCAAGGAAAATATAGACTTTCAAAAACTTACGGTTCGTCGGTATAAATTTCTATAATATTCCAAAAGAAATTTTCGAAACGGAGGTCTATTTTCCAAAATTTCTTCTGAAATTGGAAGAAAAAAGAAAATCAATTGTCAACGTCAGAAGGGAAAAACAGCTTTTGCTCCCTTTTCCCACAAAATATAAACACAGTAAAAGCAAGACAACTCCATATCGACCCCAAACGCAATCGACAAAGCCAGCTAGACCCTTTCTTCTCTCAGTCTTATATGGATATCTCACTTTATCGTTAAATCACTTCACCACAGAACAAAGAATACACTAAATAATCTGCCCATCTCTTTCATTACATTCACTTGCTTTTTTTTCGCACGTAATTAGAAAAAGAAAAAATGAAAAAAAAAATCTCTTTGAAATCAATAAAATTTCAGAAATTTACAATTTTTGCTGCACTCAATGGACACTAGTTAGAGGAAAATATTAAACATATTCTGGTTAAGAAGGTTTACCTTTGCTTGTAAACCAAAATTCGAAAATTTATTGCAATTGTTTTTAAGTAAAAATTGAAAGTTGCAAATTTAGCAGAGAGAGATGTTGCAAGAAGTATACAAAGACACTCTTTTGACTGATTGGTCTGGCTCTGGTTGGTGGTGTTGTAGATTTCCGGTTGGGAATTTTTGTTTGTAAATTGTAATAGATGTAGTCAATTGAGTGGGGACGTTTTTGACAGCGACTGATTTTTCTGATTTAAAACATAAAACCTTTTCATGGTGAAAAACGATGCATTTATTTTATTGTGCATACGATTCATTCGCATAATTTTATGTAGGTACTTTTTATTTTTATTCTGTGAAGACTCTCGAACGATAGTAGTAGGGCGAATGTTATACAACTGAAAATTAGGTACTAGAATTTTCTTGTGAATCATTATTCAAATAATGGGAACGTTCGGATACCTAGTTTGTGTAAAATGTCTGAACTAAGTATAGGTACGTAGGTGCTCGTGAACTAAGTAAGTTTAGTTGTTGTTGTAAACTTGCGGGTAATTTTTGAATTTTGACACTTTAAAATGTCAACTGAGTACGCAGAAAGGATTTTCTTGACTAGATTTGTCGGCTACTTCTCTACAAACGTCAACTGCAAAAACTAATCACGTGCCAATCTGGGCCAATAAAACTCAAACAATCTAGGCAGCCAGCTGTCAGACTTACTAAACTAGGTATCCGAATGTCAACAATATTTACAACGTTCGGATGCCTAGTTCTCATAAAACATCAACTAGATTTGTCTGGACTAGGCTTAAGAACGCATTGCTAATTCAGTAGTTGTTGTTTTTGAATTTTGACACTTCGAAACGTCAACTGCGTGTGCAGGCAGAATTTTCTTGACTAGGTTTGTTTGCTACCCCTCTACAAACGTCAACTAAAAAACTAATCAGGTGGTCATTTTGGGCTAGTAAAAACTGAAATCAATCTAGTCAGCCAGTTGTCACACTTACTCAACTAGAAATCCGAACGTCCCAAATATTGGATATATGCAAGGATATGGAAAAAACTTAGAATGTATTTTGTGTTTTTCCGGCCATCAGAACCGAGATCCCTCGCTTAGTAGTTTATCACACTTACCAATGAGTTATTACGACCACCCTGTGAAAAATTATACCAGAAAATAAACATTGTTACATTTAGTTTAATTATTTTATTTAACAAAGCTCTTTAATTTTAATTTATTACGAGAAAAAGTTATATTAGGAACAAATATAACAAACAATTAATGAACAAAACAAAAATAGATCGTAAAACACATTTTTCGTTTAATAAATTAGTAAAATATTTAATTACAAAAGAAAATGCAGGAAAATGGCGATTGGACCCAGCCGCTGACTCAATAGAAATATATATTTGTGACAAAAATGTTTAGTACTTTATCACAGCGTCATGTAGTTCCAGATTTTGTGAGACTTTTTCCATCTTCTCTCGAATCTCACTGTCAATATCCATGAAATGTTTCAAACGCGTTCCATTATAGGGTGCTTCACTGCCAGGTGGATACATTCTCATCTGTGAACAAGAACATGCACTACTGGGTAAATAAAAATCCTCAAATTAATGAAAAAAAGCAAATATGGTGGATATTCACGTGTCATATTGGTGCATATTTATTTTTAGTTGATAAACTATACCTTCTGTAAATTCCCCGCTTTTTGTTTAAGTTTCAATTAATCTATTTTCAAAAAAGCGTTTATTTAGTTTTTTTGTTAACGTTGTGCGATCTCTTGTACAAGTCTGACATATATCGTCAGTTTGTGTGGTATGAGTGTAAAGCTTAGCGTTTCGGCTGTTACAGAATCTTTGCAAGATTCCATTTTTCAATCCTTGCCAATTGATTAGGGTCCGAGCTTCGTATTGTTGTAAATTGTTTTCTTTAATTTTGTTAACAAACATACATTGAGCCAAATCAACACAATGAAAGTTTTGACAGGATAGAAATGTAGGCAAAGAATATGCTTTCCCAAGTAGCATTCAAAATAAAGGGTGACAGATGGAAGTAGAGAAATGACAGTGCATTTTATAGTAAAATGGAAGAAATTTCGTTGTTTTTTTTTTTATTGTATGGAAATCAAGATGGAAAATATAGCGAAACGTAAAAGGCAATTGTAAATTTTATTTAAAGGAAAACCCACCCCACATTTTATCTAAATCCTAGCACATTTATGAATAAAAAAAATATTATAGTAGATGTTATAATATGCAACAGTGTTTAGTGTAATAGAAAGTGAAAATAATGAAGTGTTAGTGTGTTTTGCATTTAAGTTTGCTTAGTTATTTATTTAGTTTTGTTTTGTTTTTAGATTTATTTGCTCGCGGTGTTGGAATCATCTTTGGAAAATCGTTTCTGTAAAAAATAAAACCAGCAACCATGTTTAATATTGATTTTAAGGAGTTAATCTTGTTGTTTTATTTGTTAAACTAAAACTATGTATACTATATAGTTATGTGACGAGTATAATATGTACCTAAAAGGAATCAAACGACGTCTTCATTTTTTTCTAATAGTTTGTGGATCTATGAGTCTCAAATAAACATCGCGCATGTATTCTTTAAGGTCGTATACAAAAACTATTAACGATAATTTGTTCCCATTGTTTGACACATTCCAAATACGAACGTGTTTGTTTTAAACAATTCTGAATTTCCTCTCAAATTTTAAATCATAATGTTCTGGTTCAGAAACAATAATAGAATGGATTCGTAAATAAAGAACTTAAAAGGTTTGAGGAATGACAGTTTCACAAATTAATTTCAACTGTCAAAGCGCTGAAGTTCCGATAGAGTTACCAACTACAGTTAAAGCACCGCCATAAACGGGCGAGAAGCAAAATGTCAATGAATACTTGTGCGACAGGATATGTAATGTGTGCTTTATGTCATTGTATAGATATTAAAATAATTTAATGAGAAGATTTCAACAAAAAGAATGCTTTACCTTAGGCATTGATACTTTTTATAGAGAATGGGGAATCATAAGCTCTACGGCGTAATCATGTATCAGTCCAATGGAAATCCAGGGCTAAAAGAGTCTAAAAGATATAAGCTCGAAGAAAATGCACTACTTTTAGCCCAAAACAAGCATTTTATGTATAAAAAAAAGCACATACGAGTTCTCAAATTTGAGGAAATACACATTTCAATCGCTGTCATCGAGTTTCAACATAAACTGAAATACAAAACCAAGTCCTTCACAAGTGGAGAAAGTCTTGAGCAATGGCCACATTCAAAATTTTAGTTGTTTAAGTCGACTAGATTGGTCTGGATTAGCGTGCAGTTATAGCGACACGAAAAACCAAACCGTGAAAATTTTCTTTTGCTTTTTTAGACCACTTAAAGTTAATTCTTGAACTCAATCTTGGTCTTAAAATGTTGCTTAGGAATTCTAAAATTAGTTTATCAAAAAAAAAGTAAGTAAAATAACTTCAATTTTTCTAGAAAAAGAATTCATTTATTTTTCTGAACGAAAAAAAATGTACGTACAGAAAAATTAATAAATGTTATTTTTTCGAAAATGTAAAGGTAATTTGCTTATTTTTTTTGATAAACTAACTTTATAATTCATAAGCAACATTTTAAGACCAAGATTGAGTTCAAGAATTAACTTTAAGTGGTCTAAAAAAGCAAAAGAAAATGTTTTCGGTTGCATTTTACGTATCGCTATAAACGGCCCCTTAGATGGAACGTCACTTTTCCCACGTCAGCCACATATGCGATCTGTCAACTTAGTGCTCAGTCACGAATTTCTCGACTAAATTCGTCGGCTACCCATCCATAAACGTCAACTGACACAGCTGCCCATGTGTCCGATCTAGGCCAATCAAAACTGAGATACATCAAAAGTCAGTCAGCTGTCAGACTTGCTTAACTAGTTACTTGAACGTCCCCAACGTTTTCAAGAAAAAACGACACTAATTGTCACTTAAGACAATAACAAACAGAGGTAAAAATGCCAGTGACAAATCAAAGTGTTTGCGGAATACAAATAATGGAGTGAAACTTGCAAACGATTGCTTTGCGACGTGAGATATGTGCTCAAGTCTGGCCCCAATCGAAAGAGAATAAACAGACATGAACCTACAACTTTTGAAAGTGATGCAATCTGTCTTTTCGAGGTCACTTTTCTTAACGAAATTTATTCAAAGCTGCACAACTTTGCAATGACTTCACAATGGCAACGATAAAGCTGCGCTTCTAAACCTGAATTCATTTTTAATGACAGTTGTTGTTGATTAGAATATTAAAATGGGTTAAATCGCAAGCAGTACCATATTAAGTCGCACTCACCATAATCCTATATTTCTCCTTGCACGCATAGTCCGATTCATCAATATCCTGGTAGCAATCCGACTTATAGTCCTCTGGCAGTGGTTGACCCTCGAATTCACAAAGCTTGTGAAGCGGTCGGGATCTGTTTTAAAAACAAGTTTCAAAGAAGTCATATCATTAATCATTTACGGGGGTCCCTCTACCTCACAATCAACTTATTCATTGTCGACGGCTTTTGCATAGGACAATAGAATACATCCGGTGTCTTTTTGTCGAAAACTATCGACTTTCGCATCATGTCCTTCTCTTTGACGGTAATTTTATCGCCAAATTTCGCCGAAACACTCCAACTGCAGGCGAGCAAAAGCACTGCCGCAAAAATTAGTCTGCGATTTGCCATTTTCTCGCAATCAATCAGATCTACCTAAAAGTACACATAAAATAAAGTTTATAACTCTGTCCAGATTGATTCGAGGAAAGTCCTTGAAGTAAATAGTTGACACTTGTCAGCTACCTGCTTAACAAGGTATACTTGAAATTAATTTTAGCAGCAAAAAAACAACTTTCACAACTTAACAAGAGCAAAGCACGACCGCACAACTAAATGGAATCTGGACTGGGAGTGCTTTAAAGAGATTTGAGGTGCGCGCTCAGATGGATGCTGTTTTATCGGTCGTTAGAGCTCCGGCATTGTTGTGCATTGTGGTCAATGAACAGCGGCAGCAACAACCAACAAAAAATTCTATTCTACGACTCCAACTTCTATAACGAGCATTGAAGGTATCTATAATGTCGTGTAAGTTCAGAGCTTTATGGGAATGCTTTAAGGTCATAAATATTCAGCGATTGAAGTGCAATGCATTTTCAGAGATTGCGCTGTTGGAGAAAAAGATTTGAATAAGGAAGTATGGTGTACGGCTTATGCAACTGAAAGAATACCAATGTGATCTAGAAAATGGGCATAAAACGTGACAGAGACTATGGGGAACTTTAAACTAATCGATCAGCTTTGTTATGGCGAAACAATTATTCGGGAGGTATCGTTTAGAGGAGCTGTAGCAGCAGCATTAACGTTATAGAACGAGTTTAATGTAATATCCAGGACTCGTTTGTGTGAGTTATTATTAGGTCTGTTCCTTTACTTATGAATTTTTACGAATTCTTACTCATTTTACTCAATTGTCGTTCCTCAACTCGAAAAATTCATAAAACTCGAAAAGCGGCTTCGAGAGCGTAGTTTTTACCCACCAAATTTATTTGCGTAAGAATTGATACAACTGTCAGTCGCCTGTAAATTGACAGCTGATTTGAATTTGCTGTTCTATTTGACATTTTGGTGAGTGAACTTTCTGTCATTTTTCAGAGGTTCCTACAAAAGCGTTTCTTAACTTTTGCGTAAGTTTCCCTCTCTGAGAGAGAATTCATCCTCTCCACTGTCATTTTGACAGTCTTTTCTATTTTTACTACAAAAGTAAAGGAACAGACCTATTGTTCCAAAGTCTGACAGTATGAATGAAAAATAAACGTGAAGAATTAAGGCAGTTACAGCGAGAGGGATAAGAGTTATTGAAAGTTCTTGAGGAGAGAGTGATTTTAGATTTTGACCAAGTGTGTAATTGACGCAGCTCCTCGTTTATGAATAGAACAAGTTCATTTAGGTTGCTGCTTAGGGTTTCGCTAGGCGTAATTGGACATCATCTGCATATAAATGTACAGAAGCATATTTACACACTGATGGGAGGTTATGCAAAAAATTATAGGTCCTAATATTGACCCTTGAGGCACTCCCTGCTTAATTTCTTTTGAAAAAGAAAGACGTTCACCGGAAATAACCCATGCGATCTACCACTCAAACCAAAGATTTTCCAACACAGTATTTTATGATTAAGACTTTCAAAGGCCTTTGAGATGTCTAGCAAGCAAAGTAACGAAACATAACCCCTGTCGTAGTCTTGACTTTTAAATTCAAATAAATTAACCATTCCATAGCTGCAAAAGAGCTGTGATTAGCTTTGAAACCGGATTGCTGAGCATCATCAGTTTATTGAGAGTTAAATGCATTGTTATTTGCTTTGCCATAATTTTTTCAAAAGCCTTTGACAGACATGGAAGAATGCCTACCGGTCTAAAGTCAACAGGAGAAGATGGGTTAGTTTTCTTTGCAATTTGCAGTACTCTTGTAATTTTCCAGAACTGAGGAAAAGTTGATGTTGTTATTACATGCGTGAGATGCGGGATAATTTTTGGTAAAATAATTTTAGATACCAATTCCATAAAAATTCTCAAATGGTGAAAAAATATCCATATGATTTAAAATCAAAAGAAATGTGATTCTCTTCGTCTAGACCAAACTTCCAAACCCAAGTTCACAATTAAATATTTTCCCATTAGCACATCTCGTAAATAAATTAATTAATTATCGTTAGCAGAATATTGATGAATTTGCAGCTTCGGTTCAATCAAAAACCTGTTGACCTTTCCCATGTGATTTATTCGAACCGGCTGCGTTTACTGGTTTCGTTAATCAACCGGATTAAAACGATTAAAACCTGTCAACTTTCAAGTAAATTGTCAAGAATAAAAATGTAAGAACCCCATTTACCTATATTTAATTGAAAGAAACTGACTGTTGCAATCATCGTCGTCTTATTCTGTATAGTTCCTCAAACCAGTCGCATAAACTAAGTGGTTCCTGATCCAGATAACCTGCTCATTTAATTTGTTTGTGTTCACTTTTTAACATAGCGTAATTAAGAAGTGTAATTAAAGTGTGTAAACGCAATACTGGCCGTGGGCGGCATACGAAATCACGAACACAATTTCATATCTACACACTCGACTTGGACTCAATGCTGATGTGCCATCCAAAACCACTTCGCCCGCGCAGAAAAGAAATTCAAGTGACCAAAGCTGGTCCGCCACCAATCACAAATATACAGATACACCTCAAGCCGTAGCAACTTGAGAATTATTGGTAACACTACACAAGGCGTTTTGTTTAAGTGGGCGCGCACTGCCAGAAGATGATTTTCCAGAAAATCTTTGCGGCTTCAAATTGTCGATGAAACTCTAATTATTAATAATTTGTTAACGGTGACATCCTACGACAACCCACCACATACAAATTAATGGTAATTTGGAGCAAGCCAGCTTTTGAGGTGTGGTTTCAAGTGAGCTCTAATTTTGTAATTCTTTTCAACAAGATTCAAAGTGAATTAGCAAACATCAGACGAAACATATTAAGCATATTAATAGCATTTGTTTTGTATTTTTGGCAGCAGGTTTTCAGTTACATAAACATTTATGTAGTTCGTTGCCGTCAACTTCCGCGCTGGCTTTGTGCGGGAAGACGATGAGTAATACTATCCGAAAGACCGTTGACGTCTTGCGTATAAATGGTATTGAAGACTGTCGTATTTTGGATGGAGATGGGGTGGTTAGTATGGTAATGTGAGCAAGTTTTACGATATCTAATGTGTGGGAAGACATTTTGCAAATGATTTTGCATAAATCAATCACTTTGACGGTGAAAAAGTTTCTAAATAAATTGGAAATTTGTTCGCACCGGTATTTATTGCTATTTGAAAACATTCGAAAGATAAATTACGTTTCTGTGGGAGTGACGATGATTAGTATACAATTTCCATATGCATCAGCAATAAATGGTTCTAAAATCCCAAAAGTTATAAGGCTTTTCATTCGAAAGGTTCAATATGGAGTGCATTCAGGCCAACTGATTTGTGATTTTTGACAGATCATTATGAGAAACCATTGGAGACGCTTAAATTTAGTAAATCTGACAGCTGACTGACTTTTGATGTAGGTATCTCAGTTTTGATTGGTCTAGATCGGTCACATGGGCAGCTGTGCCAGTTGACGTTTATGGAAGGGTAGGCGACGAATCTAGTCAAGAAATTCGTGACTGACTACCAAGTTGACATTTCGCATATGTGGCTGACGTAGAAAAAGTTCAGGTTACATCTACTTCAGACCAATCTAGTCGACTTAAGACAACTAAGTTTTTGAACGTGCCCGCATTTGCCTTCATAAATATTAGGTTTGTTTGACGTGGCTAGCACAGTGCGCACTGAGAAGTGTCAGCTAATTTTCACGCCTGTCAAAAAAACTGCACAACACTGAAAATTCGACCTATATCGAACGTAAAATATGCTGCCCTAAAGTTTGACATTGAAAATAATTGACAGCAAGCGAAATAACAGCGAAACTCAGCACTGAATTCTTGCCCCGACAAATTAACTGGGGTCAATTTGGGGGCACAACTAGGGTGCCCGGGAAGTCATATCAAACACAGGTTTTCAGTTTCAGGGCGAGTTCAGTGCCCACGTCAAACAACGTCAAACAAATGACGTATTCCCAGTATCACATACCTATCCCACTATATCATGTGGCGTTTAAAAAAAAGCACTTACCTAAACAGACCTACTTCTGGAATTTCTTGCAACTGTGCAACTTGTCGCCATTTCCTACCATTAAACACTCGTATACAGTTATATTTCATTCATAACTGCTTTCACACTTCACAGGTAGATAGATTGCGCATCTTTTTTTCTTTGGTCGCATGCAAAAGAACAAAGTACTTTGACAATGGACTAAAAAATCAACAGACCCAAGACAAGTAGGCACATACCATGGCGTACCAAATAACGATATATCTTTAACAGAAAAAATATCAAAAACTCATCGTGTACGTGATAAAAGAAGAGAGGACTCCATAAAAGACATAGTGCCGTGCTACTGTCTGACGTTATGATGATCTTCCACGCTATATGGCGCACGGTGTTGGTGTTATGTGAATGATTGCAAGGAAAATAGTGATCGTTCACTGTTCAGAGGGATTTCTTTTTTTATTTCAACAATGTGAACGTGTAAATGTAGAGAATACTTGTTTTTGAAGTTGGTAGCAGTGCATGGCTATACTATCCGATCCGTATAATGCTTACAAATTTAATTACCACTTTCGCTTTCTGCATATTAGGCGCGAATGAATGCTAATCAATGGGAGGAGAGAAAGTCACTTTGATGAATGAAAACTACCTGAATTTAATTTGATGATTACATTGTATGTTAACAAATAGTATCAACTAAGCGGAGGAGCTTATTAAATGTGTTCACAAAGCGCAATGAAAACATTAGAATGACACTGCCAGTTTTGTCTCGAATATTTTGACGGCTTCTTTAACTTAAAAGGTCTGTTCCTTTACTATTGTAGTAAAAATGGAAAAGACTGTCAAAATGACAGTGGAGGGGATGAATTCTCTCTCAGAGAAGGAAACTTACGCAAAAGTTAAGAAACCTGTGAAAAATGACAGATAGTTCACCCACCAAAATGCCAAATAGAACAAAAAAAATTCAAATCAGCTGTCAATTTTCAGGCGACTGACAGTTCTTTCAATTCGTACGCAAAGAAATTTGTTGAGTAAAAACTAATAAGAGGGAAATATCTAGCCGCTCTCTTTACGAATTTTTCGAGTTGAGGAACTACAATTGAGTAAAACGCGTAAGAATTCGCAAAAATTCGTACGATTTAAAAGTAAAGGAAAAGACATAAAATGTAGCCACACTGACGGCTGATTTACCTTTTTGACAAAACGATGATAGACTTCAACCTCAACGCGGGGCTAATTTGTAAAACATTTGTGGATTAATTTTGACGTGTCTGAATGTGTCACTTGTGAATGTGAATTTAGTCCCTTTTTTGATCGTGCGTTTTACAATAACCTACTGACCTATACGGAACGGAGTATTGTTGATTCAGGAAGCTTTAAAGTCTAAACGTAGCTCGAAGTCGATCTACCTATCAAAAATTTGTCTAAAACAACTCTTCCATTGACCTTTTGATACAATTGACTGAACCTACTACAATAATCTTCCCAGCACAATAAAAAATACCAAAGTAACGCGCCCTATCCAATGTCAGGCTTCAGGCATGCATAAAAGTGCAATACCTAACAGCTGTCATACTATGAAACCTGCAAAGTGGATTAAAACTTCAGCTCAACATAGCGATTAAACAAGAAACGTCACACAAATGCGGCTAGATGAACTACAGTGATCAAGTTACCATTTGTAATGAAAGCCTTCAATGTGTCTCATTAACCAGGTTAATAGTTAATACGTATGACGCTACATTAACTCATCTTCATCTGTCACCTGCGAGAGCTTTTGGGGTGAAGTTCAGCTTTGAAATAACCACCATATGTATACTTGCTGCCCACATTAGTATAGCAATTTGTTATTACCTAATGACAGAGATATACCACTCGCGTCGCTCACCTTATTTGGCATTGAATATATGTACGTTTTCAGTTTACTTCATCAAATAGTGTTAAAGCGAAACTGCATGACGTCATACTGTCAAGGAGCGTAGTAAAAATGAAGACAAAACAGAATCCAAGATGATTGCGAAGGTTATAATGCTTCGGGTGATTGTTTTTCAATTGAACGTGATTGTGCTATTTCCCATTTTGTTGAAGGTTGAAGAAGGCATTAAAGCATGGCTTGAAAATATGGTTCACTTTGTTTAAAATGGCGTTTTGTCTCTTAATCACCACCTTACAACTGTACATAACAACTAATTAATATATCGAGGCATTTTAAAAAATTAAAAAACTCTTTTATTAGGTACCGCTCGGCATATTACATCATCAATCATTACGGAGATACAGAGAAATAGTCATTAGAGTTTCCAATTAATATCGGTTCAGCTATAGTGAGGCAGACTCTGACAGAAAAATAGAAAACACCTTGTTAAACAATGCCGTTAATAGCTGTACATACTTCCATTTGAGGTAGTTTCAATAAGTTATGGACTTCCAAACTGTAAACACGTGTTGTCGAATTAATTTCATTTTATCAGATTCATTAACAAAATGTTAAAAACAAAATTGGAAATGGATAACGGTGGTAATAACCGCCATAACTATTAAAATCTTCTTATAAAGTGCGAAACCGAGGAATTTGTGAAGGCGTCTCAGTTCGGTCATCAGTTTTATGTCAGAGATGACAGCATTGTCTGAGCCGATAGACTCAAGTGACATTTAAACCATTATATATATGCAATGGCGCCCACTCTATTTTCTCCTCAGTTGAAATTAAAGTTTGCATTCCAAATAATAAAATAGGTGAAGAACCTTAATATGTGATTGTATGCGACAGTTACTTAACTAAAGCCAATGTTCGATTACATTGAAATAGCGTGTCGCGGTCATAAAGGAATTAATGGCACATTTCAAGGTTGAATAGATCCATTTTTGACATAAACTTTAGTCAACATTATTGGGCACATTCAAAAAATAATTTGTGCTAGATGTACCTAACCTAAACGCAAAAACTAGTTTGGTTGGGAACGTCACTTTTCCTACGTCAGCCACATATGCGAACTGTCACCTTAGTACTCAGTCACGAATTTCTTGACTAGATTCGTCGGCTACCCGTCCATAAACGTCAACTGGCACAGCTGCCCATGTAAGCGATTTAGGCTAATCAAAACTGAGATACAGCAAAAGTCAGTCAGCTGTCAGACTTACTAAACTAGAACTTGAACGTCCCCACTCCCCATTGTTTTATTGAACTTAGGGTTCGATGGGCCGATGAAAATGCTTTAGATGTTGATACATCCAGTGCAGCAAAGTTAGCATTTTACTTGACAGTCAAACAATGCTAATATCAACGATTGAATTTAACGGTCTATTTACCGTAAAATGGTTACGTTTCTTCAAATGTTCAATACAAACTCAAACATTTTAGCATACCTACATACATTTAGTTCACATTACCGCATAAAGTTGAAGTTAACAAACGATCACCTCTCGCTTCTGTAATGTCAGCGCAATGCTATTGATTGCAAGAAACAGCCAAACGAATATTTGACCTTTCTCTTGACACCAAGCTATGTACATTCCCAAAGCCATACGTTTACAAGTCACAGTCAACCTCAAATGGATTGTATTTTTCTGCCTTCTTCAGGTTTATTAAGTCGGCAGAAAGTTGCTAATGACGTAATTGGCGTCAAGACTAAATTAGTTTGCCAATTTCGGTGAAACAAATACCAAACTGGTTTGATTTAAATAATTTATTTAACGGTGAATGGTTTTTATTTTTATTTTCACGTGATTTACTGTTATATTATCCTTTTAAATTGCCAACGATTGGATGAAAGTATAACGAATATGAAAGCAACGAGTTGGTATAAAGAATTATCGGAGTTTGCTTTTCAACTCTTTTGTTTTAAATTAAAAAAAAAATGCCCAAACAGTTTCCGGTTGTACTTTCTAAACTTTCAGCAAAGATTTGGCAGAATTGTTTCATTGACAAGATCATTTCGTTGTTTTAAGATCGCAGATAACTAAACATCCAACAAATCGCGAAAATTATGCAAATTTCCTAAATCTGCATGTAAACAATGCCCCATTTAAATAATATTGTTGTTAAGGTGAAATCCATAAGGAATGTGAGCATTAATGTTGCCATTTCCAGTCAGCTGAACCAAGAGTGGAAAAAAATTAATGCTTATGAAAGCGTTACACTAATGCGCACACTGGATGTAAAAACAAAGGTATTCCGCAAATTATTCCATTCTTGCCGTTGCCCGATTGTGTGTAGGTGAAATGAAATAAGAAAGAACCTATATTTCTCAAAAGAAAAGAGTTGAAACTCGGCCAAATCAGTGCGATCCAATTATGGTAAGTTTCATACTTCTCTCTGTCACATTTTCTGCTATAAATTAGCGCTGTTCTAAGACTGAAAAGTATCACAGTTTACACTAAACATGGTTGTTACACTGACAGATTGTGTGTTAATTGCTGGTTGCGTTTTAAGGTCACTTCAGAAGTGAAGTAAAATCCACAAAGGCCTTAGCGGTCATTGACACACATTTGGACAGTTTAAAATTTTTGTCAAACTGTTTTATATTTTCTTAATGATTCATAGTCCTTCTTAGCCAACAGACAGATTTTTATCACTCAACACACTAACAACAATAATTCACCTTTTTCAAGCACGAAATTTATGTTAACTCCGCGTAAAATGAGTATATCTGAAGCCTAGCTCGTTTCTCGAAATACTAACTTGGCGCTTTGCGTTTCGACTTGTGATTCACTTCACAAAGGTGATCTCAGTCAGACTCAGACCTCAGTTCAGACTCAATGACGGGGGCTAAAAGAGAATGCAAGCCTTTTCTCAGCGTGGGGAGAGAAACATCAAGACCGGTTCTCTTAAGACAACTTAATTAGATAAGATAAATATTTGTCCCACCATTCAATGGGTTGTGGAATCTGAGAGTATTTGAAGACTAAACTGATCCGAGGGGCATCGTAGAGGGAAGACGAACACCTCTTTTTGTTCGTTTTCACATCGCTTGCAAGTGCATCTGGGGATAGATGTAACGCGCCGCGTTTAGGTCAGTACGTGATTGGATTATAGATAATTGAGAATAATATTTCCGGTGTGGATTTCAATTCCACTCGAAGTGGAGAGGAAAGCGATTGGAATGGATATAATGTAATATGAGATTAAAGTTTTTGCAACAACTCTTCTGTTTCGATTATTTTTGTCAGTTACGCTTAACACTTCTTGGGAATATTTAGTCCAATTATGGGAAAGATGATTAGTAATGGGCGATTTCATATTTGAATTGGTCACAGATCAATTTATATTCTGAAATGTACTACCAATGAAATGAAATGTTTCCAAATTGTGTATGAAGGTGTGGATGAGATTTTTGTTTCTTAGGCCCGAGTTCTAGCTACCATTGAAATGCATGATTCGACCAAATCAGTGGAATGGTGGTTTCATTATTTTGACAGGTCAGTTATAGCAATCATTGAAAAATTGCTGTCAGTGGAAGGACCTGTCAGTGAAAATGAACAGATGTTTTTAGGTTTCGAGGTTATAGTTGATTATTGAACGCATAACTGACAGCTGAGAATAGAAAGAGAATCCAACACATCAGTGAAACGATTGGGTTTCAAATTTGAGAAACGAAAAGTAGCTGTTCATTAAAATCTATTTCAAAAGTGAATTTAAAGAAAAGTTTTAATAAGAATTAAGTAATTTATTTTGTAAAAAAAAAATCCATAATTGATTAGATTTATTTTGATACCAATTAAAGCCAATATTGTCTGATTAACCGTCTTAAAATCGAAAACAAAAACTTTGAATAATCCTTTTCAATGATAGCTATGACTGGGGACTAAAAGGCATTTTTGACAGATGATCAAATTTAAAAGATTTTTTTGTAGCTTCTATTATTCAATTGCAAGTAGTTTGTCTTAAAAAAATATATCAATTCGTAGACAACGCACAGCACTTTTGAGCAGAGCTTCAGTTTACTGCGTGCAGTATATCAGGGACCAGAATTATGGACATGCAAATACGGTGGCATGTTTAAGTCCCAGCAGGGCATAGCTAAGGATGTCAATTATATTACGAAGAGCGAAAAATTAAATTTAATAAATAAATATTTGAAACAGTGAAAATGGAGGGGAAAAGCTGTGGAACACCCTATAATTCGGTAGTTTTCAAATAAACACACATACTTCACAAGGAAAGCAATAACAATTGACTAAAGATATATTGCTTTAGCTTTGTGCCGTCCAATTCACAACATCTTAACAAAAATGATGTTCCCTCATAGCCATACCCGTTCGCGAAACCCCATCCACGGCATCACATCCTCAAACCAATCACCGTCGAATTTCCACACCAAAACGCCAGTCATACCACCCATCAGGCAACAAAACTTACCACCATCCAGCAGAAGTTCGCAAATACCAATCGCATCAGTGCTACCAACTCCAAAGCATCCGAAAAATTGAAGAAAATAATAAATTTTAATGTTTGGTGTTTGTTCTCGCTCAGACGTCGCCATTTCTAATATTCAGTCAAAATAAAGTGGAAAATTCTGCAACAAAAACAATTAAAAAACCCGATGAACTTTTGACCTATAAATTAGTGCTCACATTGAATACAATAATCAATTAATTAATTAATTCGCATTGCAGTGATACGGTGAAAACCCAAACCAAAAAGTGAGTTTGAGTTCTCATTTTCAACTTTTTTTTTTATTATTTTCCCCGCACACATTCACCATATCCAAATCCAATCGCTTATACGTCAAAAAGAGACAGAACAAACGTCATCCAATGTGTCGTCAGCAAACGAGTGAGTGAGTGCACCAAATAACTGCGAAATTTCTCATTGGAAGAGTAAAAAAAAAAAAATTCTTCGTTAACATTTTTCCTTCGAAATTTCTTTTGTCAAAAAAATTTCAATTCTTCTGTGAAATACAAGAAAATCCCCAAAAAATGCAAATTGTGTTTCATAATAATGGACAAACTACCCGTACAGACAATTTTCTAAGTGCAGTGAGTGCGAAACAATGAACAATTGTGTGCCGAGGAATACTAATTATTGTGGCGAACAAAGTCATCATCATCAGCAGCAGAAGCAGAAGCAATTCATCTCAAAAACCACCACCACCACCACCAACAAGGGGACTAGAAGCAGCAGCAGCACTACCATCATCGCCGTTGTGTTGCTGTCGCTTTTTGGTTTTTGGATATTTCTTTGGACATTGATGCTGGCGGTGCGAAGTGTCTTTGTAAAACTTGTCCAAAAAAGACACCAAATTCCTAGTTATTCCGAAGAACAAACCACAGGCCCATTCGAAGACCGTAAATTCCAGGTGAGTGGATACTCGTTCGAGCTATGCAAATAGGTCTTCTTCCATTGCTGTGCTAAAAATGAGCGTTTGCGTAGATGTGTGCGTGCGTGTGGGGCGACCCCGACCATATACCGATTGGAAGAGGAGGTGCAGCAACTATGGTGGGAAAATTTTTATTTTCCGATTTTAATTTTTCGAGGGAAAGTTTTTTTTTTTTTCTTTTTTGAAAGAGGTTTTGCTGGAAAATTAGATTGCTAAATGCCTGGCTGGGTTTCGGGTGCTTATCGGCGGTCCGGCACGATTATGCGAAAGTCGTTGGTTACATGAGGCGGAGGAACAATTTTTCTCTTTTCAACTATCGGTATCGGTAGTGGATTGCAATAGATTGTGTGTGTAGTTGCATGTAAAGTGGCGGCAAAATTTGTTCATATTTTCACGTCGAAAGTGGAATCGTGGTGTAATCTTTTTTCTTTCAGTCGATTTGGCTAGAAAAGGCGCTAAAATTGATTGGCGAATCGGATATTTTGAGAATATTTTGCAACGGAAAACAAAACATGTCGGATAAAATGTCAAAAAATAAATTGCAGGGCTTTCGCTAGAGCTGTCATTTTTTTGCATATTTTTTAGTAGGTAGGTAACCTCTAACCTCATCGTGGCTCGTTTTTTTTTTTTAGTTTGTGGCACCGTTTATGGAATTTTCCTTTGTAAATAAACAGGGAAAGGTGGTTTGCTCCTCGAAATGGCGATCGTGTAGAAGGACTTTGAAGAAGCGAGTTGCTATGGTTGGGGTGCAGATTTGTATATGTCGCCAATATAAACCACCAGGGTAAGTGCAAATATTTCCAAGAGGAGCCTACCGGTTCTGGAATCCACTTAGACAGAAAAACGGACGTATGTATTTGGTTCAAAAAGACGGTTAAAGCTACTTTCAAGCGACGACAATATTCTCGACTTAAAGCACGATACACAAATTTGCGAGTCAACCCATACGCAGGATTAAAGTCTGAAAATCTTATTTTACAGGTCAGAAAAGTCTGTAGGCACTGAACGTACGTCAGAATTAAAATGTTCTGTAAGATATATATGAAAGTAACAGGATGGTCACATAAAGAAAGGCTTTTGAGACCCTGTGGCCAAAGTTAGATCGGGAAAAATCTCTAGAAGTGTTAAATCTAAGTAAATCAAAGTTACGACTGACAATAGAAATACTGTCGGACCATTGCCTTTTGAGGAAACATGCCACGAGATTAGGTTTAACAAATACGGATGCATGTAGGTATTGTGAGGACTTACACGTCGCATAGGATGCTTCTCATATTTTCTGCGAATGTCAGACAATTGCTCGGAACAGAAGGAAATACCTTGGAAGGTACCTACTTCTTCGACAATTTGGAGGAAGTTGGTTTCGCAAACACAATTGAATCCATCTTTAGGTTCTGCAGGGAAAATAAGTGCTTAAATGAATTGATGGTTTAGGTTTTTGACCATGAAGGTGAAGGCGATGGGCCCAAAATGGTGCCTGGTCCTTGTGACGAACTCACACCCTACTCAACCTAACCTAACCTAACACATATATGAAATGTCTCAGGTACATGAGAGGTGTCCATTTCAATGCAAGAACGTAAAGTCAAGCCCGTCCGATTGCATGTGGATTTTCGCAACGATTTAAGAACTGTCAAACAACTCGATAGATCCTGAGACACTCATCCTCATCATCACCATTCAGACATAAAAATGATAAACCGAGCTATATATTTTATTCAACAAATATCCTAATTAAACAAAATATATAGGGACAATCTTAAAAAAGGGGATAGAAGCCTTATTCTTATTAGAAACTCCTACTGTTACGAGTACGAGTACATCCTGGGGTATTGCTCGTTCACGGACGACGCGATTCGACCCCTGTTTTATGGGAGTAGGTTTTTTCTATTATTCATGTAACCGAGTGTTTCCATTTAAAATAAACAAATTCTCCGGGTGATTCATTGGGAAATTGGGAGCAAAAAGTTACACTGTAGTGCAGCTATTTCATTTAACCATTGATGACTTTTTTTTCCGTATACCTTGGCTTCGATTCTTGTGTTCTAAATGCTTCATTTATGCAACAACTTTAATGATTCGTATCTGCAGTAAAACTATGGATGTTTTTGTTTGTCTACGACTTTAAAACATTGCCGCGCTTTCAGAAGTAAATCTAAAACCAACAGTGGTCCCTTCCGCCTTTGCTCAATTGCACAATTCCGAAACAAGCCTTTCTCTAAATCAATTATTTAAGCCCCTCAATTTCTGATGAAAATTCCTTTTCCCTACAGCAACAAACAACTATGTGAAGGAAGCAATTCAATTTCCAGTTTCAACTTCAAACAACTACAACAGAAAGCGACGAATATTTATTCAAACAAAAATTATGAAAAAATAACGTGTTATGTATAAAAATCTTTTGATCAGAACATAATGAGCGATCGAGACATACCAAGTGTACCGGTGACAACATTAGCCGGACTAACGAGTCTTTCAGACTGTAAGTGGAATCCCTTTTTTTGTTTTGTTGGTGTTTTTGAATTCTGTCTGAATTTTTCTCTTCTCGATTTCAGTACTAAGTGAGCTTCCTGTATCGGACTCCCTCTCAAGTGTGACATCTTTAAATAAATCCCTACTATTTCACACACTTGTAGCGGATGAATCAAATAACTTATTGTCGGTGCGTGATGATAATTTAGTCAGACAATTGGTGCATGCCATTGAGCAGACTAATTCTGATAATATGTAAGTACAATTCTATTGGGAAGCTATATCAATGTTATCAATGAAAAACTTGTACATTTAGTGAGGTTAAAAGTCAATATGCAATCACACAACATGGAACAAACATAAGTACTTATCCCGAGCTTTTGCAAGGAATCTACACGTTTAGGCCGACAGTTTTCAATACTCCGCAGAATCATCGAATACGTATGTGAACAAATATTCCACCAGCTGTTTCCCCTATTAATTGTTTCTTTTTAGAGAACCACCAGTCGCCGTTACAGCAACAGGCGCTTGTGCAACAGCAATATGTGCACCAACCACAAATCGCACACTCTCCCCAGCTACAGCAACAGCAGCCACAACAGCGAATAGGAGTGAATGTTATTCAGAATCTACCTGATCATAGTGTAGCTAATATTCTTCAACAGCAGCAGGTGAGCACATAACATAGAAATGCTTTAATTTTGTTTATATTGTTTGTGATTTTTCAGGTGAAACCAACGGTAATCAATAACATAACAGTGCAACAGTATATGCCAGTTGCCTCGCCGGATGGTAAGCTTCAGCAACAGCCTCAAATATTGCAGCAAGTCATAATCAACCCGAACCCAGCAACTGCGGCGGGACAAAATAATTTTGTGTAAGCAAAGTGCCGAGAGTTGTTTCTTCTATTTAAAAATGTTTATCCACATTTCAGTGCTAATGCGGTCACCTATCAGCAGCCTCAAGCAGTTGTAGAAACGCCAACAAGGCGAACCAGGCGTAGCGCAGCTGCGGCCGTCCTAGAACAGCAGCCACAGCAAGACTCGCCTAAACAACGAGCTGCGAGTCCACAGCAGACGATAATCGCCTTCCAGAAGAAGCAAACTGCTGCGGTTTTACAGCAGCAGCAGCAACAACAGCCAGTTGCGCAACAAACATCAGTGATACAGCCGCACACTACAGTTATTCAGCAGCAGCAGCAACAACATCAACCTGTGATCCAACAGAATCATCAACAGAAGTCAGTCATACTGTCAACTCCTACCCAGCAGCCATCTGTTATAATCCAACAGCAGCCGCAAGTGACTGTTATAAATGCGCAACAGGGGCCGATCGTTCAACAGAGCACTCCCCCTCAAACGCAGCCGCTACAAAAACAATCGCAACAACAAACGCCACCACAACTTCCGCAGCAATATCAGCTCCAAAAACAACAACATAAACCCCAACAACAGCAGCAACAACTGCAGCCACCACCAGTAAATCAACAACAGCCACATGCGATTCAGGGCCAATTCCAAAACGTTCTAAATCTGCAGCGGCAACATTTCGCCCAACAAAAGCAACAACACCAACAACATTCTACACAGCCCCAAAAGACAACACCACGCAACAGTGAATACCTGCAACAGCAAAGTAAAAATTCCGACTTACGTGGCCCATCACCAGCACAAGCGAGTACTGCTCCCGACGCCAATCAAATTGGACAAATTACACAACCGCAACAGCAACAAAATCTACCAACATCCTTGCAGACAAGAATGTCCAATGACAATAGCAATGGTTCGATGAAAAACGCCATAACTGCAGTGCCGCCGACAATTCCACCAACAGCAACAACAGCAACAGACGTCACTTTAACGCGATCCAATTCGGTCAATTCGAGCGCTTCGAACGCGTCCAGATCAACAACAGCAACGACGAGTAAAAGCCACCCTCGGGTATGTATAAATCGCCTAAAAGCCGAGGACGAGCGTCTCATGCAACAGAGTATTAAAGAATTTGTTAAAAAGTCACCAGAATTGGCGAAGAAAATCGGCTTGGGCACGGCTGCTGCTACAACAACAACAACAACAACTCCCAATCCGTCTGATCCGCTAGCAGCCACAGCTGCTCCATCGAATTCAACAAAAGAGGAAAAGATGAACAGTAGTAGCAATAAAGTTGTATCACCGCCAAATCAGTCGTCGTCGTCGTCGTCACCGCAACAGCAACCGCAAGTTGAAAGTGGTGGTGGTGGTGGTTCTGGCGGCGCAGGCGGCGGTGGTGATACATTTTCAATGATGAAAGCGGCAGACGAAAAACGGATTGCGACAAAGAGGAAGTCGGCCATTAAACCGGAGGTGGACATACCGCCAGAGCAAATTTGTAAGTTTATTTTTTTTGTTATTTGTGGGCTTACTGATTGTTTTATGTTTTAGTTCTATTTTGTGATTCATTTTCATCTGTCTATATGTTTTGTATTGTTTTTCACATTTGAATACTAATTTTTTTAACAAGTTTGGAGCAACTTTTTGAGACTTGTGAGGTAGATTTAGTTTTGACTGTCTGTTGGTGAATGCAGCTCTTTGATTGTTACTCGTACTCACTGTCCCAAGTGAGTTTACAGACGATCTGCATCAGGAGAGCGTTCAGAGTCTGATTTAAATGACTGACATTATGATAAGTAGTCATCTGCTAACAAGGACTTATTGGCCTTCATCAGGGAGGTAACAAGTCTCTTAGAGTAACCTTACCTCATCGATACAAAAGAACTTTTAGGTCGCAGTATCAGCCAATTGGGCAGGGGAATTTAATTCAAAAAAATGTTAAGCAGTCGCTCTTAATGTCGTCAATAGGACAGCTGCCAGTTGTGCAGCGGCATTGATCATGGTTAAACTGGCCATCGTTTCAATTGGTGTCGAGTCACTGCGGATTATGGCAACCAGCTCAACTGAACCCCGGATGGTTAAACCCTCTTAGTAAATTGATTTCTCAACATATACCCTCTGTGCATAAAAAAAACAGCACGTTGCGGTATTGGGATAGTCCCTTTCAACAATTGGTTCATGTTACAGATTTCAGTTTAGTGGGTCACGTTCGAAAACGTTCGAGTTGACTGACTATTTTGCGGTTGCGCCTTCAGTGTCTTGCAACAAGTGTTCACTGCTATCGACACTCAAATCTTATTAGAAACATGCACTTTACATTCATTCTCACTGTAAATGTTCGTCAAGTTTATACCGGCAAACCTCAATGGACGAGATAAACAGGAAACGAGAAGAGTATGAAACGAAAAAAAGACAGAGAGCTGTCCCTCAGGCAAATTTCAACTGACAAGACTTGACAATAGACTTTTAGCAAGAGAGGAAACTAGGAGAACGATAAATCCAACCAGAAGGCGAGAGTAGGGACACGGAACAAAATATGCCACTGACAAATGAACACAGTTTTAAGTCAGTTTAGAGAGACCCTCGATCGGATGTAGGACTCAATCGGACGTAGGACTCGATCGGACGTAGGACTAGATCGGACGTAGGACTCGATCGGACGTAGGACTCGTTCGGACGTAGGACTCGATCGGGCGTAGGACTTGATCGGGCGTAGGACTTGATCGGGCGTAGGACTCAATCGGACATAGGACTCGATCGGACGTAGGACTCGATCGGACGTAGGACTCGATCGGGCGTAGGACTCAATTGGACGTAGGACTCAATCGGACATAGGACTCGATCGGACGTAGGACTCAATCGGACGTAGGACTCGATCGGACGTAGGACTTTATCGGGCGTAGGACTCAATCGGACGTAGGACTCGATCGGACGTAGGACTCAATCGGACGTAGGACTCGATCGGACGTAGGACTCGATCGGACGTAGGACTCGATCGGGCGTAGGACTCAATCGGACGTAGGACTCAATCGGACGTAGGACTCGATCGGACGTAGGACTTGATCGGGCGTAGGACTCAATCGGACGTAGGACTCGATCGGACGTAGGACTGAATCAGACATAGGACTCAATCGGGCGTAGGACTCTTCTTAGTTTTCCATTGTGTTCTGTGTCTTTTTGAAGTGCGTTTCCATTTGTCAGGTACTACTCTTAAAAGAGGGAAGAATGTACTTTATTTTGTGCATCCTAGGGACACTGTACACCTTTTTTTTTTTAGGTGGAGAGGTACTACATCAAAACTGAAATAGAAACTTGATCGAAGACTACGTTTTCATTATAATCAACAGCTTGCGATTTGTAACTGCCGCTTTATTTATTACATTTATTCGGGGCTTGCAATTTAATTTCATAACCCCATTAATTTAATAAACCACAATTCACTCGCCGCAAACACAAGAAACTAACTAACTACTCCCTAACCCACACCTCCGTGTGTTTTGTGCATCTAATTTAGTTTTTCTGTTGTAAATACCAGTTCCGCTGTAACACCAATTGGCTAAACCATTTCACATTAAACACCGAATTTATTTTTTATTTTAATAAACATGAATTATTTTACTAGCAAACAAAAAAATAAGAAAAGAACGACGACGCTCGTGAGTGGGTATACTACACAAACCAAATTTTGATTTGCAAGCGATTCTTGTTTCAAATATAATTTGAGATTATTTAAATTTTGATTTTCTCCTCCTTAGATCTGTCAAAAAAAAAAATATAGAAAAGATGAAGCTAACGCAGCCCAAGCCAATGTAACAACCTATTCTATTCTCTTTTCTCCCTCTTTCTCTTTGTCTATATCTAAATAAAACAGTTTCGAAGCCGAAAGTTCGTCGCGTTGAACGCAACATCGCCCCACCGGCACCGAAATGCTCCAAAGAGGAAGTGATGCGCTCCCAGACGTATCAGCAATTCATGAAGAACATGGAACAAATCATCGAACTCCTCGATGATACGGAGCAACCGAATTTCGAGTCTGGTAAGTTGCTGCCATCTCTCACTTTGTTCCCACTTATCGATTGATTATTGTGCGATTGCAGATGACATTGACCAAAACATCGAATGCATATCATCGAAGATGCTGAATGTCATGAGCAACGATGTGGCCAAACTGAAGGCGAAGATGGTACTCGACTCGATTCCGAAGAACAAGTTAACCCTGTTGATTAACTACGCGATGAGAAATGTGTATTTGGCGAAGAACTACTCGGCAGGGCCGGATGATGAGGACGACATAATCGACGAGGAAGTTATGGAGAAGATTCTGAATGCCACCGAGGCGTGTCTGTTGGTGTGCAACATCTATTCGACGGTGAAGGACTTGAAGTTTCTGCAGGAGGATAACATTTCGCTGATTATCAAGTTTGTTCAGTTTCAATTTCGTGAGACGATTTTTCCGTCCTACGATCCAGTGTACACGGTCAAGAGTATGAAGAAGCTGGACAATCGAAAGAAGACCAAGGCCCAACAGAACCACAATCGTAGTCTTCAGTTGCTCTACTCGAAGGCGGTGGAATTGATGAAGGTTTTTGTGGCGCTCTTTGACAAGTGCATTTTTGTGGACACAATTGTGCTGCCACTGTCGACGCTGGCCATTGAGCCGTTCTTTGTGGACAACATCGATACGTTGCAGTTTGTCTGCTTGGAATTGGTCACTACGGTAAGTCGTATCACAGTCACAAACTCACCACATCCCCTTACACGCTCTGTTTGATTGTTTTTGCAGATCTTTCGTAAGGAAAAATACGATAAAATGCGTAGTAGCATTCTGGGGGACATTCTCGCGTCCATTGATCGTCTGCCATCGTCCAAAAAGAATCTCCGACCCTTCAAACTGAGCAACAACGGCGGCAACATTCAAATGGTCACAGCACTCGTGCTGCAGCTGATCCAGTGTGCTACCATTCTTCCCGATGCGATCTACGAGCCGCTACGCAATTCGAAAAAACACAAAGCGCCCATAGAACCAATCGATGCCGCCGAGAAGACCGAAAAAGACAACAAAGACGTCCTGGTGCTTAAGAAATACGATGTCGCTGTCAGTATAGGTGGCAATTTCCTTACGACCTTCCTAAACAAATGCAAAACCCGTTCGAATGAGACCGATTTCCGTCCGCTGTTTGAGAATTTCATCCACGATCTGCTCGCGACTGTGAACAAACCCGAGTGGCCAGCGTCGGAGCTGCTGCTCAGTCTACTGGGCACACTGCTGGTAAAGTATGTCTCAGATAAGACTATCGAGCAGAGTATACGGTTGGTTTCGTTGGACTATCTGGGAATTGTTGCGGCGCGATTGCGCAAAGATGCCGTCGAGTCGCGGTGCAAGGTGAACATCATCGACTCGATGATAAAGTGCATCAAGACGGAGCAGGAGAAGGAGGGTGACTTGCCCATTGTTAATGTGAGTACAAAGTTTGTATAGTTGAAGAGGCAATCATAATCGTGCACATTTTGTAGAGTAAAATCCAACTGGACCCCGAAGAAGAGCGAACGGAGTTTTTGCAAAAGATTCTGCTTGACTTTTTGGCGGTGAATGCCCAGGAAGAGGATCTAGTTTGGGACTATGCCAGGCATTTCTACCTGGCACAGTGGTACCGCGATATTATCTATCAGCGTCGACGAATAGCCGATGGCGAGAAGGGCTACGCGTCGAGAAAGAAGAAGAAGACGGCGAAGAAAAAGAGACGAAAAGGTAAAAAAAACAAAAATAATACAAATGCAATAAATCAATGACTCCTTTCTAGATGAATCGTCTGAATCCTCATCGGACAACGACAGCAGCAATGATGATGAAGATTCCGAAAATGGCGGCGGTGCCAGTGGCAACGCAAAATCTCGAAGCAACAATGACACAACAGATCAAGAGTTGAACTTGGAAATCTTTAACGTACTCGAGGATCGGAAAAAGTATCTCCTAAGCAAGATAAAACCCTACACCGACATGAATTGCACATCACAACACATAAAGACTTACATAGACTATAATAATGCGCATTTAATTGCCCAGTATTTGGCGAGTAAACGACCCTTCAGTCAGTCGTTCGATAAGTACTTGCAGAAAATCATTTTAGTTGTAAAGTAAGTTGGACCCGCCACACCCGGCAATTCTTTGCACGTCACTAAGTCTTACTTTTTTATAGTGAACCATCCATAGCAGTAAGGACACGTGCAATGAAATGCTTGGCAAATATCGTCGAAGTCGATCCCATGGTACTCAAACGCAAGGACATGCAAATGGGGGTGAATCAAAAGTTCTTAGACGCAGCCATATCAGTGCGGGAAGCAGCAGTCGATCTAGTGGGCAAATTCGTACTAAGCAATGAGGAGTTAATCGATCAGTATTATGATATGTTATCCACTAGAATATTGGTGAGTAAAAAGGCAATTTACGTTATTCGGAGATGGCTAATGGGCCGCCATTGCAGGACACTGGTGTATCGGTGCGCAAACGTGTGATAAAAATTCTCCGCGATATCTGCATTGAGTATCCGGACTTTGAGAAGATTCCCGAGATCTGTGTCAAGATGATTCGGCGAGTTAACGACGAGGAGGGCATTCAGAAACTCGTCACCGAGGTGTTTATGAAGATGTGGTTCATGCCGTGCAAGGATAACGACAGGGTGAGTTGGCATTCCTTAAAATATCATCCAATGCGATCTATATAAATGTTCATTTTCAAAACAGCATGGTATACAACGAAAAATCAACCAAATCATCGACGTGGTAAACACGGCGCACGACACTGGCACCACCTGGTTGGAGGGTCTTCTCGTCAGCGTAAGTATGATCACAAACAACATTTTACCAGACTATACACGCCCTTATCTTGCAGATCTTTGCCCCAAAGGAGAACATGCTCAAGTCGGATGGCTGCGCGCAGGACGCTGTGAAAAAGAACACCGAACCAGCACCGGAAATAGTGTTGGCATGCCAGCAACTTGCCGATGGTTTGGTGGAACGTCTCATTGAACTGGAGGACACCGATAATGCTCGTATGTTGGGTTGTATAACAACATTGCATCTGCTGGCGAAGGTACGACCGCAGCTACTGGTGCGACATGCCATCACAATTGAACCATATTTGAATATAAAGTGCCATTCAGCGATAGCGCCGAAATTTATATGCTCCGTTGCCGATATTCTGGAACAGGTACGTTTTCTCTCTATCTTTTTCTGCGATGAAAGACTCCATCTGATTGTGGTTGATTGTTTTGTAGGTTGTGCCGCTTATTGTGAATCCCAGTGAATCGTTTTTAGCTTCCTTAGAAGAGCATCTAATGCTTTTAGTTGTGTCACTGAATCAGGCCGTCGTCACCAGTTGTGTGTCGTGTCTGGGCGCGCTTGTAAATAAAATCACAAAGAACTACAAGCTAATTAGGGATTGCTTTCAAAAGTAAGTTAAACAAAAATGTTCAAACTTGTTCTCTGTCTAAACGGGTGGAGTTTGGTTGCAGATTCTATCGAATCATTGACAACAGTCGTGATCAGGTGGTGAAGAGCATCCAGTCCATCGACAGCATCTATACGCCGATCTTTAGACGCAGCCTCTTCACAATCGGCATCCTTATGCGGTATTTTGACTTTAAGTCGCCAAGGGTTTTGGGTGAGTTTCAAATTCAATTGCAAAACTTGCCGAATTTGATCATGTTTTTCGGTCTTAGGTGAAGGAAGTGGTTTCTCGCCACAAATCTGTGATGAAGTATTCGAATGTCTAATGTTCTTCACGCAATGCGGCAACAATGATATACGAAAACAAGCCCTGATCGCGTTGGGCTCATTCTGTGTAATGAACGATGATTATCTGACGCGCACCGAACTGAAGAAATTCTACTGTGATCTGTTGCGAAGCGAAACCGTCGATGCGTGTATAAAAATCATTTGTATGCGAAATATTTGGATATATCTAACCGAGTCCGAGATATACATGCACAACAAGGAGAAAGACTGTAAGTCGGCACCGAGCCGAGTGTGGTTATTGAATTTGAATTTACGCATTTCTACTTGACAGGGGAAAAACAACAGCAAACGGAAGATTTGAAGGAGATGAACGATGTGTCATCGGGTATGGCCAGTAGAATCATACAATTGTATTTGCAAGACATTCTCGATTGTTTTCTGAATCGCGACGATTCGGTGCGACTGTGGGCGGTCAAAGTGGTGCAGATTGTCTTGCGGCAGGGCTTAGTGCATCCAGTGAGGATGGTTCCATATCTAATCACGCTTAGCACGGATGCCAAGCAGGAGGTGAGTGATAAATTCGCTTGTATATTGTTTATTGAGGAATGGCTTTCTTTGTGTACAGGCAGCTCATCGGGCGGATGCCCTTCTGAAGGAGATCGACAAGACCTATTCGGGCTTTGTCAACATGAAAGTGCAATTTGGTCTGCAGCTGTGCTTTAAGCTGCAAGAGCTGCTGCAGGGCGATCGAGGGAAGAACTTTGTGATACGGGGTTTCTGGTAGGTTTTCCTTCTCTCGCAATCAGATCATTCCTATTTAATTCTTTGGGACTATTTGTTTTGTTAATTTCAGTAAAAGAGAACACGATCTTGTTCCAGTGTCGCTCAACGACTTCCTCTACACCCTGCTGCGCACAACAAAGCCTCAACGGCGTGCCCTCGTCCAGACAGTCACCAAGCAATTCGATGACCAAAAGACGACGCTACGCCAAATGCTCTACATCGCCGATAATCTGGCTTACTTCCCGTATGTCGTGCAAGACGAACCCCTGTATCTCATACACCAAATCGATCTGATGATTTCGATGGCGGGCACAAATCTCCTGGCCACATTCAAGGAATGCCTAAAGCCATCCGAGAATGCCGAAGACATCCTCGAAGACGATGATGACGAGGAGGATCCAGATGTGCTGTTCAAGCGTCTGCCAGAAGATATCACCGAAATCCAGAAATGCATTACATCGGCGCAGGCGTGCATGTTGCTGCTGATACTCAAACAGCACCTAAAGGACATGTACGGACTGACTGATGGGAAAATTTCACGCTACTCGCCATCGGAAACGCAGAAAATCTACGAGAAGGCTGTCGCGCGCAAGTCGGTGCCGGATTTCAATCCCAAGTCAACGATAGATGAGATCAAGAAGTCTGTGATCAGGACCAATCAGACGGAGATGAACGCGGAGGAGAAGAGGGATTTAGTTGTAAAATATTTAGATGTGAGTTGCGCGCAAGGGGAATATTTATATTTTATTATAAAAAAAACTAATGACGCTTCGTTTCAGTTTAAACAACTTATGCTTAAGTTAGATCCAGATGATGCGGACTCTGCTGATGAGGATCGTGACAAATCGAGACTAAATACTACATCGGCAACGGCAGACACACCGTCGACGCCAGCGTTAAACTCAACCGGTGGTGCCAATCAGAGTAGTTTGGAGGGGGCGGGTGGTGAGACTAGTACGGGCCCGGGCAGTGGGACGCCTCATGTAAATAGTGTGAATCATTCGATGGTTTCAACGCCAGCCCATAATAAGGTGAGTTGAATTCGATTTTTGGTTTCCAAACTGTAGTAGTCGAGTGCAGACTTCCTCTTTCGTTGAGTCTGGGTAAGGAGCAGGTTTTTTGATGTAGCTTTACATTGTTGATCAATAAATGACCGGAAGTTCTTTGTAGTTGAATATCTGTCTGTTCACTGTAGGTACAGAGTTCCTAGACTACAGCGGAAGGTTTTGTTTCCACTTACTCCCACGACCTTTTCCCCCTTTCTACTGTCCTTCCCATCGATTTGATCTATTTATTCCGG
The DNA here is from genome assembly GCA_936431705.1 of Cheilosia pagana. Classification (NCBI taxonomy): domain Eukaryota; kingdom Metazoa; phylum Arthropoda; class Insecta; order Diptera; family Syrphidae; genus Cheilosia; species Cheilosia pagana. Next base: position 4,524,804 of record OW386169.1, read on the forward strand.
GTGTTTTTCCTCATCTTAAACTTGATCTTCTTCTCTGATTGTGCAGGAAATCGCAGCTACCCCCACATCGCGATCAACGCGGACAACAAAATCATCTTCACGCAAACAACCCGTGCGAAGTAAGCGGAAAAAACGAAAAATCGTATCATCCGACGAAGACGAAGATGACTACAGTGATGCCGATTACTCATAATAACTTGATTAAAGGTAACCCACGCGTCACAGAAGAAACCAACACTCAAAATCAAATTGTTTCAAACATTCTAAAACAAAAAGTAATAAAAATGGCACAGTAAATTTATATTTTTGAGAGTTATATCAAAATGGAAAGCAAAATCAACTGAAAAAAAAAAACATTTAGTTTCGTTTTTTACGTTTAGATATATATATTTAAGAAGAAAGCAAACAACAACCAATATCCTATTTATAGCTGAGTGTGTATAGGTTATATAAATGAGTGTCATTAAATTTAAAATAAAATAACAACTGTAATTAAAATAATCTTCATTATTATTATTGTTTTTGTATAAATCGAAGACTTTACTTTAAAACAAAAGAAAATTCAATAAATAAACAATTTAATTTATTTTTAAGCGATGAACAAACACACACAAAACACACATAAACAACTACCCACACACAAAAATAACAAAAACTACACAAATAAAGAATTTAAAATATATATTCAGAAAAAAACTAAAACAAATTTATATATATTTAAAGTTGTAAATGAAATGCAAACAAATTTAAGAAAGAAAAAAAAACTACTGTTACCATATAAAAAAATATTATATATTTAAAGAAACAGAAAACCAGCTACAAGTGTAAGTAAACAAAGAAATGAGGAAATTTTTGTGTTTTTCTCTTTTATACTTAAAAAGAACGCGCATATAAATATTATAATAAAACTTTTAGATTTATAAGTAATAAAAACCAATTCAAACGCAATTGTAGATACATTAAAAAAAAAAAGAAAGTTGAGAAAAAAATTTCATTAAGGCTTCATTTACTTTTCCGCCCTTAAATAATATAAAAAAAAACGGAGAAAGAATCATCCAATCACACACATACGCGTAATAAATATGTTTTTCGTTTTCTTTTTCTATATTTTTTTATATATATATGTATTTAAAATATATTTAACAACACACCACCCCTAGTAATATTGAAATCGTCGTAAAAGAAATTGGAAAACATTATTTATAATTATGTAGGTATAATAATATACATAATATCTATCGATAATATATTTTTCATTTTACTTTAGAACTCTAAAAGAAACGAGGAAATGAAATATGTAATAATAAAACAAAACAAAAGAGAAGGAATTACTTCTTCTTCAATATGAATTAAAGGAAAGTGAGTGATTTTTATTGTTGCTTTTGTAGAATGGTTGTCGCGTGTTTTTGCGGTCCATTGACTCGAAGATTAGATCATTGACATTCTTGACATACAAAGCTTAGATGACGTGGCCCTTCGCTGAATTTTGTGGATTTTACATGCAAAAGAATAACAAATTCAGTCGCGTAGTACTCGATCACGGATGCGGTAATTAAACCCCCACTGCACATGCCCGCGCCTGACACTAGTCGGGGTTCACGGCAAAGAGGCAGGACAAATACAAAGCATATCTCCCTTTGTTGGCAAGTCTTATAAGCAACTGAATACGAAACTCTGCTTGTGCAACAGATCTAGGCATGGCTTCTCACAATCACACGGTTCGTTACATTCATGCAATAAATGCAAAGCTAGCCAATATTTTGCATGAGATTGGACATACGTTTTTCTGCGTTGAGAACTATCAAAGGCATAAGAACGAGATCAAGAATCAATCGGCCCTAGCGAGGTATCCGTCGGAACTGAAAATTCTCCGCAACGCATACTCTGTCGGAGGCTCAAATCCACAAATTCCGCAAGCAATTTCTGTCGGAGGATATCGGAACCTAGCTGTCAAAAAATGAAGAAAAAAAATGCACCATCCATTCTCCGATATGCGTTACAAAATGTCGGAGAAATATTCCCAATAGATGTTCCGAAGAATACCTCGAAGCGAAAAACCTCCGAATCGTATAAAATCGGAGAATTTTACGTTCCGACGGATACCTCGCTAGGGCCGAATACCTTGCAATGTCACGAAAGAATTGCCCACAATTCTACATAGACAACTGAAGCAACTCGCTGTCAACTGAAAATATGCCCAATTCAATTAGAAAAACAGTAGTCTCGTTTAATATTCCATTGAAACAGTGAAATACAAATCTTAGGTGAACAATGGAAAACCACACGTTATTACTACAGAGGATTGCAAAATCTAATTCAGGCAGTCAGCGTTGGGCGCCATTTGGGGTTCAAGACGTCAGAAATCGAGTTGTATGGAGGCAAGGCGACTATTAAAACAGGAAGCAAAACGAAATTAATTCTTTGACGTTTCAAAAATGCTATTTATTGCATCTGCATCATTTCCCACACTAATTGCTTTGCACAAAGTAAAAAACGAAGCCCACAAATAATGTCAGTGTTCAATCAAATATATCATATAAAATTCTGCAATATAATGTAGGTAATTGGAAATTAACTTGTATAATCCACTTAATATTAAAAACCCTATATCCGAATGCACTTACACTTACAATAGCCCGAATAAATTAGTTACTATTCCTAAATCTTAAGGATACCGTTGTGAGCTGTCTTGATTCCACTTTTTGCGCCAAAAGGGTGTGTTCAACTACCTTCACCACATTTGTGAGAAAACAAAATGGCTGCATATACACAAAACTGGGGCCATACCGCGTAGTCCGTGAACGAGCATTATTACGTGACGTAATTTGTTATACTACTCGTTCACGGGCGACACAATTCGATCCCAGATTGCCTTTTACATCAGAATTGTGCCAAAGAGGTTATATTGAAATATCACGCTTAGTAAATTTTTATTTACAGAAAAGATTATCAGAAATCCATTATTTGATTGATGGTAATCAGTCTTAGCAAATGTCTGTTAACGCGTGTAGTTGGCATCACTGCTAGACTGTAAAATATTACAAACTGGGATAGAAGCGCGTCGTCCGTGAATGAGCATTACGTTCACGGAATTAAGTTGCTTTAACATGTGAAACAAAAATAAATTCCGTCACGTAATGCTCGTTCACGGACGACGCGATTCCGACCCCTGATTTGCAGCTGTCAACTGAAAAAGCACGAACATTTTTATTGTTTTGAAACGATGTGGACGTTCAACTACTGAAATGATTTGTAAGTACATCTATTACAGACATGCGTCAAACAGAATATCAATTGAATCTTGAAATAGAAGTGTAGGATTGAAAGAAATATTGACAGCTTGTCATTTATCATTGTCTGTGGCCACCATTGCGCTTCGCATTAATTGGTTTTAAACTTAACCCATTGAAAGTGGAAATTGAACAAATTTACCAAGCACTGAACGCATTGCTAGCTTGCGATTCAAATTCGATTTCATATGGCAAACTTTTCCATTAAGTTCTATAAATCGACAGCTCACGAACGGTTTTCAATATCTGTCATACCACACACTATACCACAATAAAATACATATATAATAAATACCACAGCTATTTGCAGTAAGCTGCAACTTTACTACATGAATTTTCCTTCCAAAATGTTCTCACTTGCTTTTCAATTTATTTAACAACATCCAAGATATGCATCATCCAATTTCCGACAAACGATAAAAAATATTTTAAAAAGAAAATTGTAAATTGTAAATACAAAGGGAATCCATTAGGTTAAGTTTTGAAATATTCTTAAGTTAAGCTAAGCAAAGACCTGCAACTTTAAACTACTTTTACTAAATGTGTAGCTGAAAATTGAAAAAAATGTTTTTTTGTTTTTGTAGCATGCTCCAATCAAAAGAATTGTAGAGACGACATGAAAGAAAATACTGGTGATTTATATTAAACAAAACAAAAAAATAATATTACTACTATATTATTACAAGACGAGCAAATATAATTTAAATAAAAAAAAAAAACAATAGTTTCATAAGTAAAAACGAAAAATAAAAATACATTTTGAATGAAATAATATTTATGTAGTTATAGTTTTTGTGGTTGTAAGAGTTAGTTTTTCAGTGCTACTGCCGTTTGTCCTATTTTTGTGGTTGTTTAAGTAGAAAACTTCTCCAAACTTTGACATTATAAATAGAAGAGCTGCAATTCGTAAGTCAAGCGATTTGGGCGCCTTTTTCTTTTGAGACGCAACATGAGGAGGATTACTGCATATGGACAATCGGACTTGGTGGTCCAAACCATTTCGGATATTCTTTTCTGAACGGATATCGGGCAGAATGTTTCGAAATAAATTGTTATGGTGACGTTCGTCCAGTCGTTGGCTGTTTGACATGCGATTTTTGATCTCAATTACATGAAACGGTCTTAAAAAAAGCTGCAGGAAATATTTACCAATCAACAGAGCTGAATCATTATGAAGAGAAATTATTTGAAAAGAAAATATTAATTCCGACGTTTAAAAAATGTCAACAAAGGAACTGCAAGTAGTTGGCATCACCTGTAGATGATGCAGAGTCCTATTAATTGGGCACATTCAAAAACTTAGTTGTCTCAAGTCGACTAGTTTGGTCTGGAATAGATGTAACCTGAACGCAAAAGCTAAATTGGTCAGGAACGTCACTTTTTCTACGTCAGCAACATATGCGAACTGTCAACTTACTACTCAGTCACGAATTTCTTGACTAGATTCGTCGGCTACACCTCCATAAACGTTAACTGACACAGCTGCCCATGTAACCGATCTAGGCCAATCAAAACTGATAATCAAGTCAGTCGTGTGTCAGACTTATTAAACTAGATACTTGAAGGTCCCCATTCATTGTTGCTGGGAAACTGCTCACAATCTTTTACAGAAACGCTACAGTCCACTGTTGAAATCTGTTTCATGCGACTTCCGCTGTCAAAAAGTCAACTTTGCTTTTTAAGTGAACTCGCTTCCCCGATCGCTACAGTACTAGACGTTTGAGCTCTGTATTTCATATCGAAAAACATAAAATTAATGTCATGTTAATCTGCCAAAGCAAGATTTATCATAAACGCCTGTCAATATTTTTGAGAAATCAGTCAAAACCTGTATGTTTATGTTTTATGATCCACTTGAAGTGTCAAAATGTCATTCTATTCTCTGAAGTTTGCAGCAGATTGGAGGCGTATGAAAAGCTGATTGACAAAACACTTCTGCACGTCTTCAATGGTCAAAGTTTAATTCGAACAAAAATGCACGATTCCAATAATCGAACAGGTTTACGCTGGCTTGACAATGCAACGCGGTATATAAAGACAGAAGTTATCCTCCTTAGTCCTCCTCCTTTATTTTTCACCAGTCGCTAAATTTGCATATCAACAACTGCGGGTGAGTCCATTTGCATATTTTCCTTTTCCCGAGATTACTGCACAACCACATAGGTATCCAGTTAGATATTCACTGTCATTCGCTTCCTCACTCTCAGCTCAGCTAAAACTTTGGTTGCAATTAATTAGAATTGAGATATACAATTCCCCAAAGTAAACATTTAATTACTTAATTGAGCTTGCAATCAAATTAAGTTTTCGGAATTTTCAATTTTACGAATAAATTTGTACAAAAATGGGGTTAAAAGAGATGCAAAAAAAGAAACAGCAATAAATCTCCTGCGGAAGGTTGATTTGATTGATTTCGAAAAGGAGTTTAGAACTCTACACCGGCAGTCAATGAATTTAAGGCGACTTCATTAAAATTCAATAAAAGGGTGTCCTTAGTGTCTTGCTAACAAGATTAAATAAAAAAAATATATATTTGGCACCCTAAGCGATATAAAATTGCTTAATGTAGCGTCACAAAATCAAGTAATTACTGTTTTGAATTATGACTTTTAAACTTTGTTTTTTTTATTTGTCTTGTTTCGTTGTTTCGTGGAAGGACGCGCAACTATTTATCGCTTACACAGTTTTGGCAACATAATGTGCATACCTATCACTTTGTCTCATAAGCCATAAATTTTCAAATTGTAATTACACCAGCGTTATAGCAAATTACAATGCGGTTTGGCAGTGCGATGAATATTTTTAAATTCACTGTACGTTTTTGCATAATACCTATTTGTTTTATTTTGCAACCAGACAGTTTCACGTAGGTAAAAGCATGGTACTACTCTGCGAAATAGGGAGAACGTGTGGGGTCAATTCAGAAATCCAGAAATGCCATTGGAAATGTACCTATAAATTTAGAGCCATTGGTGACTCAAAGCGTTCATGTATAACTTCGTGCGATATAATCCACGGACACTTTACAATTTTGGATATAGAAAACACGACTTTAGGCAAAATTCGATTTTGACATTGACAATTTGTGATGATTTATGAACGTACCAAGAGGGGGCAATTTTATACCTACACATACTTCCAGAACGAAAACATGAGAATGAGCGAGAAGGTTTTTTTTATTTGTATTACCTCGCTTCTGCTGATTCTCTTCATCAGTTGACAAGCTTTCTATGCATTTCGGACCTTATCTGTCAGTTTCCTAATCATTTCTAGCCCTACACCTATAGCTTACATCGTATAGGGAAATGATGTAACATTTTTGTATAGTGTCTGAAGTTTCATAGCCAATAAATGGAGCAATCGAATTGCGTTTGAATAGTCTAGCTAAAAGCAGTGTGCGATTATATTGGCAGATGACTAGCGGCAGGTCAAACTTCATATAAAAAAATTAACATTTCACCATTCACAAATTTTTTGTACCTACATCAAATTTGACATGCCGCTAGTCGTCTAGCGCGCAGTGGAACGCGGCCATTAAAATTAAATGTCGTAATTGTAACACAACGCTTCACGCGTTTCACTAAACTTAATCATTCATTAGGCGTGTTTTTTTAGCATCGATCTTACGAAAGCAAAGCAAAGCAACGTAGCATTTTTAGCACGCAGTTACAAAAACTACGTCCCCCTTGTCAAATGTCAATTTAGATGAATTTGTTGCAATTGCGTGCTAAAAATCATACATTGCTTTGCTCAGGTAGAAGCGCAAAAAAACAGCAGCTCTATTTTCAATATTTTATATAGGTAACTAAATCGACGAGTTGACTGAAATGTCAGTATGTAGCACTGCTTTAATTTTCATCTAGAATCCACATTCAAGTTAAGTGCAGTTATGGGGACGTTCAAGTATCTAGTTTAGTAGTTCTGACAGCTGAATGACATGATCTATCTCAGTTTTGAATGTCCCAGATCGGTCACATTGGCAGCTGTTCCTATTGACGTTTATGGAGGAATAGCCGACGAATCTAGTCAAGAAATTCGTGACTGAGTATCTACTTAGTTGACAGAGCGCATATGTGGCTAGTTTTTGCGTTTAGGTTACATCTAGTCCATAGATCAGTCTAGTCGACTTAAGACAACTAAGTTTTTGAACGTGCCCATTTTCGTCTCTAAATGCTTTTGGTCGTTAATATTTATTGTTATAAATTAGTTTTTAAATGTAAACATTTATAACAAAAATAGAAATGACAACGAAGGATTATAAAAGTCGGCAAATGTCAAAACTAAATAATAGAGAATCGCAATACCAAAGTGAAAGTCAAACGCCGACGATCGGCTATCGTCAAATGTAGATTTTCGATCGAAAATCGGCAATCATTGAATTCAGTTGTCACCGATAAACGACATGATTATAAATAATACCACCTCGTTTGCACTGATTGCATATTTCTTCAATTAGAAATGTCAGTTAAATGTCAGTCAATATGATCTATGGTCCTAGGTATTTACATTAACAAAAAGGAACCAATATCAGAGAACTCGTTATGATCTACCTTTATTAATTTCAACTTATATCTCTACAAATATGTAATCTACTCGTAATGTAAAATATAAATAGTAGATACATTACACAGAAGAAGCAATATACTTAATAACAATTTAACTTTACATCTAATATTAATTTCACAGCATTTACATAAATTTCCCTGAACGGTGGTGTGGTGGCAACAGAATTGCGCTCTTGATTTACATCCATTACCGCGCCTACAAACACGAACAGAAAAAAAAAACATCATCGCCCATCTTCGACCTACTTATCCATGATACCTTTAATATACATATTAAACAAAAGCGAATCCTTTCAACAAAACTCCACCCCCTTTTGTTCTTCGCGGGTTTTTTCTGTGTTTTCCTTACACTGCGCCATAACCAATAATATTTAAGTAAGGTTGTAATTTCACCCCACACCCCATCGAACACTACGTGCCAAAGAGAAACAACACAGTCGAATAAGGGTTGGAAAAGGACGACACTTTCAGGGGATGACTGCACGTTTAGTCCAATGGAAAATCATGCGCTTTTCTCCGTCGTCGCGCCGCCGGTGAATTCATCGAAAATAAACACGAAAAACTATTAAAATTACAAACAAATTACGGTCACAATGGGATGAAGACAGTGTTCACAGAGGTGGGGATTTTTTTTCGTTGTTGTTCTTTACCAGGGTGGCTTGGCTTAGTTAGGCGTGTGATTGGTTCAACCCCCTTGCGAAATGGGAATGAGATTAATTTTGCATTTATTGTTTGACTAAACACTGAAAGAGATTACAATGAACAATGAAGTAGGTATCTAAGGTATGCCCACCTTCGTGAGCATAAATTGCCCCAATGAATCCCCATTTTATCTTCTTTCTCGGACGTTCGTTGGAGGGCAAACAGAGACAGTAGAAATCCATTTCCAAGGGTAGTTATGCGCACCCATTTCGATTATAGCTTTCGACTATAGTCTGTGAATTTTCACTCGCTGGGGGTTGTTGTTGGCCACAATAGAGCTCCAACCATTTTCGAAATCATAAAACAGTATCATTTGTGTCGGGTCGTTAATGTAATGCGGATGTATAAATAGAATCGCGTCGTTTTCATAAGGATAACGATTGTTGTCCTTCGGTTAAGTGTGTGAATTTTGGCATTTTATTGAAAGCGACTGGAGAAAAATTTGCAAAAAAATAAAAATGGAGCAACTAGCTCAGTTTGTGACAAAATCTTTTGAATACAATAACAATACGAATTCGCGTGTTCAGGACCTTTTAAGTGCAATGTCTGCCACCCGGGTAACATCAAAAGTCGACGATTGCTCTGAAGTCGTATCGCTGAATGACAATTCGGAGACCGTTCATGACGAAGAATCTGTAGATATTGATATCACAGACTTGTCGGGCACCGAAAACAAGGATAATAACAATATAAGTGAAGCACGTCCCTTGTCGTTGGTAAAGCTAACTCAAACCTTAGATAAACCTCCAATTCAAACAAAAAACTGGCTTATTTCCGACACATCGCCCAAGAGGAAGTTCCAAGAAATAGGTAGAACTGGTAATCATCTTAGGTTCAAGGATATTTTTAGGTTCAATTCGAATTCTTATTTAGGGTCAATAGAGCCGACGGCTCTCACTGCGTCTACATTTTCCGCTTCTTTGACATCAATCACACAAACTTCGCCATCAAATTCAGCTCTTAATCTGATACGGGTTTCAAATTTGGAGAAAGAAGTTGGCAATACAGTGGAAACGCCCGCCCGAATGAGGCCGTTGAGATATGGTGGCAGTAATGCGGTAAAGGATTACAACACCGCCGACGGCAATGTGCGAATGTTTTTGAGTGCCTGTGTAGAGAAATGCGAAAAACTCGCAACGCCATCAGCAGCAACAACGGAAATCGAGAAATATGAAGCGGAGCCGAATGAAAAGGACAAGAGGTTTCACAACAGTCTCAAGGAATGCAGCAGTCGCGCCGATTACTATGAAGGTAAGGACTGCCTGTATTTAAATTATATTTTTCAATTCATGAAAGGTAACCCCGATTATGACCAATCGTTGCCGGCGCACGTAAAACGATTCATTTCGATTCGATTTCAATTGCAAAAATGATTTTCTCCGACGGAGTGACAGTCTGGTATACGCGCAGTCCAGTTTTTGTATAAGTGCGGATACGTTTGAAACGAAGTCTGACGTTTAAATTTTTGTCAACTTATATTGATCACATAAACAATTTTTTTTCAGTTGACGGATTTGCCGATAAATCTAGTCTACCTATTCCGATTGTAACGCCTGACGTTGTTATCGACCAATCTAGTTTTTACGTTATATAGAGACTATATCTATACTATAGAGTTCTGAATGTGCCCAATGATTTTTATATCTGTCATTCTTTGGCAACTTAGAAGAGAAACGGAGAAAAATGTGATTTACAAGAGTTAAAATGAAACATTGGGCACATTCAAAAACTTAGTAAGTCGACTAGATTGGTATGGAATATATGTAACCTGAACGCAAAAACTAAATTGGTCGGAACGTCACTTTTCCTACGTCAGCCACATATGCAAACTGTCAACTTAGTAGTCAGTCACGAATTTCTTGACTAGATTCGTTGGTTACCCTTCCAAAAACGTCAACTGAAACAGCTGCCCATGTTACCGATCTAGGCCAATCAAAACTGATACACATCAAGTCAGTCAGCTGTCAGACTTACTTAACTAGATGCTTGAACGTCCCCATTCACTGACAGTCGGTACAAAGATTACAGAGCTTATTTGCCTATCTTATAGAAAGGGATATTTCCGACTTTAGCTTAGTTTCGAAGTTTCGCTTAGTTGATCGAGTGTCAAAATGGCAACTTTATTAAATCAAGTTTTACAAATTATTTTAGCTAGATGCTTACATAACATGAAACAACTTTTCTGACGAGTAAATTATGATGTTTTGTAGAAGTCATTTATGACTTGTCTTGCGAGCTGTCAACACAAAAATATTTGAATACAAGAAAGAGGATAACCATTTATCACAACTTTCTCTTGTAATTTTTATTTTTCTTGCTTTCAATTTGATAATGTTTGTCTTTAACTGTCACTGCTGAGCACATTGCCATTGTCAAATGAGTCGAAAAGCATTTTTTTTCGTTCAGAGCACGAACAGAGTGATTTCTATAAGCTCAGAATGAATTGAATGAGCAGACATATTAAAAATCTGAACCGGCATATTTTGACATTTATGATTTGCTGTCAGGAATGCAATTATTTGCACAGAAAAAGAAAGTTGGCAGATTGTAACAAAGTTTAGTAGACTAAAGAAATACAACAAACACTCTTTACATGGTGTGTTTTAAATTTAAATAGTTATATGACAGGTAGTACTCAAATGTCATTTCATAAAGAAATCAGATCGCTTTGAACATACAAAATATTTTCTATACTCTATTCTGAATGAGAAAATTAACCCGCCTAACATTGCCCTAAGTTCTTAAGATGCTGTGTCCTGTGTGATTTCAGTAGGTTTGTATGATGTGGGCCCTAGTAGTGCGCACTGGGTTAACCCTAACGTGTTCGATTTGGCACTGAACTCGCACTGGTACTGAAAACCTGTATTCGACATGACTTCTAGGGCGCCCTAGTTGTCCCCAGTTAATTTGTCCGGGCAAGAATTCAGTGCTGAGTTTCGCTGTCATTTTGCTTGCTGTCATAAATTTCTCAATGAAAAACTTCAGAGCAGTATATTTTGCGTTCGATATAGTAGCTGAATTTTCAGGGTTATGATGCAGGATTTTGAACAGACGTGAAAATTAGCTGATGACACTTCCCAGTGCGCACTAGTGCTAGCCACGTCAAACAAACCTAATGTCAATCACACTTTACATTCACATCTATTACAATTCACTTAAAAGTCATTTTTCACACCTTAAAGACTGTATTTATAAAATCTCCCTTAATTCCGCCCTTTCGCATACCACTGCGGAGCAGAATCTCAGTTAATTAATTAATTGCTTGCCTTAGCTAGATATATTCTTAATTAACTGACTTGTTCTCGGGCAACTTAACAAATTGCATAATGATGAAAGTACCGAACAAAGTTTTCCGGCTTAATGCGCCATCTTCAATTTCCTTTGAGTATATTACGTGTCGACAAGAAGTGAAATCACACCCCCTTGGGACAAATAGCTATACATTTATATATTCAATAAGGATTACCAAAGAGGCGCTAAAACATTCTCACAAATTATTCGTTTATTTAAATTGACTCGTTGTTTCCTTTTTTTCTTTCTTATTCTTATTCGTTGCTGCCATTGGAAACGTGCTGTCGGCCGAAGGGGGTAAAAGCAACCTATTCTAATTACATTTGAAAACAAATTAAATCATGGCAGAAGATTGCTCCACTAAGGAAGGCGGTTACGAAGAAACGGGGCCTGTTGTCTGGGATTATTTTTATTTGGCGTAACCCTTTTTGTGGGATTATCGTAAGAGAAGAGTCCTTATCGAAACAATTTTCTTTTAATCAGAGTAATTGAGGCTTCAGTTTTCACTTAATTTTATGTGTGCGCTTCCTAATTAAGGTGCTTCTATAATCAAGACTTGTTAGATGAAATATAGAAGGGAGGCGGTTGTGTGAAATCAACTGGTTGAAGAAAACCCCTTTGCAAATCGCATAGCTTCCTTTCAAGATCTTTTCCATATGCTGTCAATAAAATTCAAATTGAACAAATTGTTAACAACCCACAAATCCTTGCAAGTCACCCTTATTTTATTAAAAATTATTACACCATATCGCCAATAAAATATCAAGCCAGGTCCTCCCTTTCGTATTATTTTGTTTCCTCAATTTATTTTCAAATAAAAACAAACAAATCTCGTATTCACCCTTTCGAACCAAATACATGAGTGCATAGTATGTGTAAGCCATATACATATGCAAAATATACCTATTCAAACTGACGTTCGCAAACTCCGGCTTTTATTTAATAAAAGCCCAAATCAAACCGAATCAAGGTCGATGTGGGGAGGCGGAAATAATTTATCGCTCCCCAAGGATCAGCAGGATTTCATCTAAATGAATTTGTTCAAAATTGAAATGTTGTTTTTATTTATCTATGTTTGTTTTTTCGCCATCCCTTCCTGTTCGCTGGATATAGCAACGATTAAAAAATCAATTATTTAAATCCCGGGAATTATCACTTTGGACGCAATCATAATTCAGTCGTCACATGACAGCAATTACAACATCATTAATCTCGCTGCTGTCATTTAATAACTGTGGTTACGTCACATTGTTGAAATGGCTATCCTCTGGAAGGGATACGTCTGACTTGTTGCGGAGTTGGAGGTGATGTGGGTGATTCTCGCACAAAATCATTCATCATATTATTTGGGGGTGTACTTGTGCATTCGAAACGTACTCAGGGTGTCAGACAGTCTTCAAGGGGTGTCTCTGCGCAAATGGAAGATTACTTTCGACCGTGACTTTTGTTGGGACGATAGTAAAGCCGCAAGAGTTCTTTCATTTTGAAGACAGGCACCTTTTTTGATTAGGTAAATTCTTATATACGAACTGTCAACCAAATTCTTTAGATTCTTCAACAACCACTCCATAGACGTCAAAAACTATTCATGTGATCGATCTAACTAATCAAAACTGAGACACATCAAGTCAGCCAGCTGTCAGATATACTAAACTAGATGCTTGAACGTACACAATGTGTTAATATTTAATAGAGTAAACTATCTGTCAACATGTTTTTACTTTTCACATCCGTTTTTGTGCTAAAAAGAACGAGCTGTTAAATCAAAATTAAATAAATTTAGCAAACAGACAGAAATTAACTTGAAAAGTTTGTGTAAAATCGTCATCACCATATTTTAACTCAAAATACCTGCTTTGCTACGTTTTACACCTAAGTACGTGATCTAGATCAACAAACGACCCCAATTTTGCTTGTCGAATCCACATAATATATTAATCGAAAGCAACATGTCTCAATTCCTAGTAGGTATGTTTGTTTGTAAAATATTAACTGGTGAAAAAACACGGTCCCAGATTCCTGTTTATGTAATCTAGTACTATAAATCTTTCGATCTTTTTAATCACCGTACGCAAGTTTTCTCACTACATTTTGAATTTTCGATCAAAACAATCGAATTTTTCGAAAATAAAAGAATTTTCCTACATTGCGGACGTTCGGATATCTAGTTTGTGTAAAACGCCAACTAGATTTGTCTGGACTAGGTATACGAACGCGTTAACTAAGTAAGTTTAGTTGTTGTTGTAAACTTGTGGGTAATTTTTGAATGTTGACACTTCAAATTGTCAACTAAGTATACAGGCAGGATTTTCTTGACTAGATTTGTACCTAAACGTCAACTGCAAAAACTAATCACGCGACCAATCTGGGCCAATAAAAACTCAAACACATCTAGTCGTCTGTCAGACTTACTAAACTAGAAATCCGAACGTCATCATTATCTACTTTTCGCTTAAATTAAAAGTCAGTTGTCACTCTCACTTCACTAATTAGGTGACGTTAATACTCTGGCTGAAACTGATAATTAGAAAATTAACATTAACATTCACTATAATTTCAACTTCGAATATTCTCTGTACAAACTCACGCACACACTCAAGCCGAATGTGCATTTTCCTTCCATCCTGCGAAATTGAAAATGTAAATTTAACAAAATAATAAAAGCAAACACGATGTCACGGCAGCATAATGTTTTACAATTTCATTAGGGAAATTTTCCACCATACCATTCACATTCCACTTCTTACCGGCAGATCCCTCTGTATTGCCCAATAGGGGCAACATTTCCGTCTGTGTTTCCGCCTGCCTCTACCAGGAATGAAATCAAAATGTCTGTGCCTCGGCTATTTGCTTAAAAAATTATAATTATCTCTCTCTACGGTTGTACGGGAGGGATTCTGCCATCAGTACACATTTAATCAAGGATTGGGGTTTCAGTTCGTTACAGTCCTCTTTCAACACACACATATGACTGCGTTTGTTTGTGCGTGTGTGTGAGGGAAAAATCTGGAAATTTGGCTACCAACGACTGGAGTTCTGTTTGTTTAGGTAAAACACAGTAAAATGAAAATCCCCATGAAACATCTCCAACAGCAGGAAATGGAATAGAGGGCTTGTAAAGCCAGACCCGGCACGGCATGTGATGTGGATGCGGAAAGGCAAAGCTCTGAATTTCTCATCGGAAGAAATACTGTCATTTCCATTTGACATTTATGTACTTAATGGTGGCAAGGGGAATGGATAACGATGATAATTCTGATGATGGCTGCTGGTAATTCAATTATGCTATATTTCGATTTCGTGCGCAGTCATCTTTGAAGGAAACCGTTTTTTGTTTGCTTTTTCATTAGGATTCATGCTGATTGTGCGTCTCTGTTTTTTTGTTGTGCTTTGATCCAGAAAAAGAAGAGATTCTACCAGGTTTAACGTGTAGCTTTTGACTTTTTTGTTTCAAATTGTAGCGTGGAACCTTCAACAATCATTATTGTTAAGCTGGTAATCGCTGTTCCTGTAAAGCTCCGAAAATTTGAGGTTATGCTTAAGAAGCATTTTTTACTTAAGAGATCTTTAGTCCTTTTTGAATAGCAGTGAGTAAAGATTTATACTGCTCTGTTTTGAATGCAGAAGCTGATTGCTTCAAATCATGGCGCATGAGATATTCACAAAAAAATGGCGTCTACCAATTTTAAATGACAAGCAGAAATAAGAAGTTGGAAACGTTTGTGTTTAACGAACGACAGCTTGTCCGTGGTCCCTATATAAGAAAGTCTACATTTTTTTAATTTCTACTTACTATTTCCCGATTCAACAGATGTTATTCCAAATTATATATTTACTACAATCTTCCACTAAAACTGTCAGAAATGTCAACATTTGCTTTAGTTACCGGGCGCATTCAAAACCATAGTTGTCTTAAGTCGACAAGATTGGTCTGCATTAGATTCAACCTGAACGCAAAACCTGGATTGGTCGGGAACGTCACTTTTCCTAAGTCAGCCATATATGCGAACTGTCAATTTAGTGCTCAGACACGAATTTCTTGACTAGATTCGTCGGCTAGTACACCATAAACGTCAACTGACACAACTGCCCATGGCCGCGTTCCACTGCTCCGCTAGATGAATAGCGGCATGTCAAACTTCATAAAAAATTGACATTTCACCAAAAGTGCTAGACGTCTAGCGCGAATGTCAACTGTTTTTTTATATGAAGTTTGTAGAACGCAGCCAATTTCAAAGCATAATCAATCAAATCAGTTTCTCATGTGTCTTATCTCTTCTCTTACAGAAAACATAGATTCCTCCTCTAGTCCGATAACAATAAACGATCGCTTGGACAACAGTAATTCGCCTCATCCCACAACGGCCACTGCGACTATTACCGCCGCATCTGCCATATCCCTCCGCAGCAGTCATTCACCAAAGGATATTTGCATGTCACCAGATGGTGGACTTTCATCCAATCAAAGCTCCAGCTTAAGCAGTAAACAGCGTCGATCGCGCACCAACTTCACCCTCGAACAATTAAACGAATTGGAAAGACTTTTCGAAGAAACCCACTACCCAGACGCGTTCATGAGAGAAGAGCTAAGTCAACGACTAGGCCTCAGCGAGGCCAGGGTACAGGTAAGCTATATTGAAACAGAAAATCCATTAAATAAGTGAAAATAAACGACCACTTAAGGACAATCAATTGAGATTAATTACATTTCCGAAAATTGGACAGGCGATAAGTCACTCCGGAGAATATGGCCAAGTTGACATTTAAATCTGACCGCATCACTTAATCGAGGTGCAAAGAACATGGGGTGTCAAGTGATTCTCTTATAAAGGAATAGAACAAGAAAAATTGGGTGTCTCACAAGAGACCACGAGACGAGATTGATAGGGTGGATGGTTGGATTTTATTCGCCTTTTTTCGGGTTGGCTGCAACTTGAACTTGAACTAATGGAAAACTTTCGACTTTCTTATAAGGGTGAACATGGATTTATCGTATATATGGAAAAAAGGGATATAAAATTAAGTGTTTCTACAAATTGTTTCGTTCGATTTTTTTTTTGTTTCGAAATGGCGACACATTTATTTATGACTCTTGGATTTTCTTGTGTCACCCTATTAGAGATACAACTCCGTGTGCACTTAAAGGAAATTGTATTTATTTAATGTGACTTTGCTCTTAGAAGTAATGAGACTAAAATGTGTATTAGGAAACGATTATTTGCTAATAGATGAGTGAAGAGAGTGGCTGCGGATACAGAGGTCAGGTTTATTTATGGGCGAACATTGAACGTTGGAAAGTAAATTAAGTTATATTAGGGATTTGCATTGGGCGCCAGTTAAGGGGATTCCAACATGTATAAATAATTGTTTTACTAACCCAGAAAGTGATGCAAGGAGACCGCAGCAGGACCCCCAATGCAAATGCAGATACAGATAATTAGACAACCGAGCAAAGCTTTGTTAAAAGTCTAAATAGAGGTCCAACGTTAAAGAGTATATATCTATATTCCTACTTCAACATGTTGTATAATAACAGCTTCATTTTCAATTTTCCTCATTCGAAAACCAACTTTTCGACGCATCCTCCTCCAAGTGGACATTCAAATTTATATTCCATGCACATTATACCCGCACGTAGAAACATTCGTCCAGCGTAGATTCCCATTTCCCTCCTCGAATGAAATTGCAAAACATTTTCTGGACAGGATCGCAAAAAAATCTGCTTGCTACTGCAAAATATCCATATAGACAGAGGAGAGGGGATAGAGAAAGATTATTTATAAGTCCAACTACCCAGGATGCTTTCACACAGGGAACAGACACAAATTGAACATGGACACAGTAAATGGCCATATAACTTTACACAGATATTCGCCATGCAGTTGGCACATAGCAAGGAGCAAACGAAGAAAAAACTCCAGTTGAATTTTCTTCCTTTGTGCAGAGAGATGCAAGCTATGCATTATCAAGTTTACAACACGTAGGTATTGTTGATTTATGAGACAATTTATATGATTTAGTAGGATGGAGGGAGGTTGCTGGAAAGGATCCTAGAAGAACCATCAGCTGAACCTGTTACGTTATTTTTTGAATATTCTTTCACTCCCTTCTATAAATAGTTTGCTGTTTTGCTGCAGGAGTAAATCTAAGTCTGAATTTTTTTCTTTTATTTTTTGTTGCAGGTGTGGTTTCAAAACAGGAGAGCCAAATGTAGGAAACACGAGAACCAGATGCATAAAGGTGAGTTAATCATTCATAAAATTAAGGTCTGTTCCTTTACTTTTAAATTTTACTAATTTTTACGAATTCTTACGCATTTTACTCAATTGTCGTTCCTCAACTCGAAAAATTCGTAAAAGAGAGCGGCTTCGAGAGAGCAAGATATTTCCCCTCTTACTAGTTTTTACTCAACAAATTTCTTTGCGTAAGAAGTGAAACAACTGTCAGTCGCCTGAAAATTGACAGATGATTTGAATTTGTCTTTCATTTTTCACAGGTAATCTACTACAAAAGCGTTCCTTACTTTTGCGTAAGTTTCTTTCTCTGAGAGAGAATTCACCTCCCCTGTCACTTTGACAGTCTTTTCCATTTTTACTACAAAGTAAAGGAACAGACCTTTTGTCTCTGCGCATACCTTTACATATATTTCCATCATCCTTCAAAATGAAACTAGTTCCATCCTTTTTCCTTTCCCAATTTAACCATAATCACTCAAAATCGCATAAGTGCACATTTTTGTCTAAATCAATCGATTGGTCAACTAGATAAATCAAGTGGCCTCTCTAATGATACGTCACCCGATTCCGGCCAAAATAACTCGCATTTATTTCAATCACGCGCCGCTAATGTGTACGACAAACAATTTATAAATTTGTATCGTTTTCTACCATATATCTGCCACGAGATTTCCCGCTGTGTTTATCATTGATTGCGAGTAAACTTTCAACTCGTCCTTTTTCACCGCCACTAACAAACCATTCAAGCTCCCACCACCACCACCAGCAGCGCCAATAAACTCTATTTGAAGATTTTTTTATAACAGGAAAAACATTTTGTTGTCAATCGTTTATAACACCGTACCCGCAGCCACGTAAACAAACCATAAAAAAATAACACACACACATACTATAGCGGCCATATGTTTGCCAGCCAATTTGGAAATGTCAACAAAACGGCACGTAGAGGGAAAAACAATTTTTGTTAACATTTTGATTAAAGGTGCACCACATAGAATCCTCTTTTGATATTGCTATTCCCATCGCAGATACATCATGCATTTGGTGTCCTCGTACATGACAAGGCAAATAAGACGAAACGGAAAATATCAATGACACATCTAGATATTTGTGTGAAGCTTTTTGGACTTTGACATATATCGATGGGATTTTATGCCAAAAAGTAAATTGGATTAGGTTTGAAATAGTGCTCGTTGGCAGACATTGTTTTTTTGACATAAGTCTGAAAAAATTGCACATCTGTCACTTTGAAAGATGACAGCGTATATAAAAAGAGAAGACCGACTGTACAAACATCCTAATTTGGATATATTTGCAGAACAAATTACAATCGTGGTGGGATGGAATAAATTAAAACAGACCAACTTTCAACGTTTCGCCCTTTTGTCTGGATGACACATTGCACTGCGGATGGATGCGGTTACAAGGGTGCGAATTAAACTAAAGTTAATCCACAGACTGTGGGTGGGCGGCAGAGACAGACTACCAGCTAACGAAATGTTTGTGTTAAATGAACTGAAAGAGAGAGTTGCGCGAGGGTTAGTTAGGTTATGTATCAAAATGGGTTGCCATAAAAAAGCTATAATTTGATTGAAAAGTGACGATGCTTTTGCAACGACTGCATTAGTCATACTGAATAAAATTCTCCACGAATTTTAGAATCCCAAGGGATACTTGTTTCAAGGGAAATAGTTGACTTCCCGGCGAATACCGGTAAAAGGATCGATTGTTTGATATAATACTCTGCCAATTTTTGGCGTAGAAAACTTGAAACTGTTTTCTTAATATCTGGATAAACTCTTAATTTCTGCGAGATCGTAAAAGCTGGACATCATCGTTCAAATCATCATTCAATCGCTATCAGAGTAATCAAGTATTCCTGTCCTATTCTTGAAAAAAAATTGCCCAACCTCCAAAATCTCATCACAATAAAAAATAAGCCAACATTACTTCCACCAAGGAAAAGCATCAATTGTAAGTGTACGCACAGACAGCCAAATAGCCATAAAACTCTGCCTAATTCCTTATTCAGCGTATACTGTATAAGTATACAACATCCAACCCTCTAGAGGTGTCCAGACAAAGTCTATAAAAAAAAGAATACAAAAACAACTCAATTGAGAAAGAAAACAAACATTATTCCACCTCCTGCCCTTTTTTGACGGGTAATATTTTATTCACTAAATCTTCTGTTAATCAACTTGATGTTCTCGTGAACAAGTGTAATCATCCCTTAAATGCGTTTAAAATGCCGGAATAATTTTGAAGGGTGGAAAGTCTTTCTTTTTTATTTCTTGCTTTTCACTTCGTTACGCTCATTTAACCACGAGTTTAATTTCAATGAGTGAATTTTGAGAATGAACTGCTGGTACATCCAGACGTTTTAAAGGCGTTTTGACGTTTAGCATGTCTTTAGAACGTTCGCCTTACTCTAACTAACTTCAATTTAAGCAAACAACTTAAAATGTCATTGCTCATTGTATTAATTTACACTCCCTTAGCAAATACGCCTACAATAAATTTAATCTCAACTTCGCCACTCAAAATGTAATCAAATAAAATCTTTTTTAAAGAACACAAGGCGAACAAAAAAAAAAACAGATTCGCCTTAGATGCAATATCACCCCGCAATGGAAAATGTTGACTCCCACGGGTGTCATTTGTTCCCGTGGTGGCAATAAATAAGTGAATTCTCTTCCGAAGGAGGAAAAGAGCAGGCAAAAAAAGGTTTAACAACCCCACAAGAAGCTTAATTTAATTTACTTTTATTTGATTTACTGACAATCGTTTTTTATTCTCGCCTTCCAATTCATTAGACGTTATGGTATTTACGTTGTTTTTTTTATTCTCGTTTCAGGGATTCTACTTTCGAGCCATAGCCCACCAGTGTCAACCCCATTGGAACCTTGCCGAGTAGCACCTTATGTCAATTTGCCAGCCCTAAGGAATACGTCAACGTCTAGTTCTCATTCGCAATCGGGAAGTGGTTCCGGACAGCATTTTAGTGCATCATCAGCAGCAGCAACAGCGGCGGCTTTTTCGGCTTTTGATCCGGCATTAATATCTGCTGCAGCTCATCAGGTAAATGATTCTGTCAAAAGCGGTTTTAGTTTCGAAATAGCAAAATAATGTTGAAAGTTAAGATTCTACAAACAAACACAGCTAAATCATATAAATAAGCGAGGTGTCTATTTTTAAACTTGCTTACCTCATTGTGGACGTTCGGATACCTAGTTTAGTAAATCTGACAGCTGACTGACTAGATGTGTTTGAGTTTTTATTGGCCCAAATTGGTCACTTGATTAGTTTTTGCAGTTGACGTCTATGGAGGAGTAGCAAACAAATCTATAGTCAAGAAAATCCTGCCTGTATACTCAGTTGACATTTTGAAGTGTCAAAATTCAAAAAATAAAACACAAGTTTACAACAAAAACTCAACCTACTTAGTAAACGAGTTCGAATACCTAGTCCAGACAAATTTTTGACGTTTTACGCAAACTAGATGTCCGAGCGTGGCCATTTTGACGTTTATGAATGTGTCACTTTTGAAATGGACTGCCTAAAATGTGACGAGTTGTAAATAAGAGACATCTGCTATGCTAAAGAGACTGAAGTAAAGTCATTGAGCTAGCTTATTAACTGTTTTGACAGTTTGAAGTACCTAGTGGGTTTTTTTGTTTGTAAAATGTCAACTACTGTCAACTTATATGTCGCTAAAATTAAACCAGGAAACTAACCACTAACTAACGAACGTTTTGTTCAAACATCATTCTTTCCAGTATGCTGCTGCAATTACTAACAACTCTAGTGGACTATTTCCTATTCCGCAGTATCCGCTGAATTTGGCAGCTATCGCTGCTGCACACAGTAAAAGCTCTAGTATAGCTGATCTGAGAATGAAAGCGAAGAAACATGCACAATCATTGGGATTGACAGAGAATCCAGCCTAAGAGTGAATGCACTTACTAGTGTTTGTAAAAATAGTTTGGTAAATAAGGTTAACTTCTCAAAGTCTGGCGGATATTTTGGGTACGAAGACTGCGGCTGACAGCAGAAGAAACAACTTTAATAGGCAAGGACAAAATAATAAATTCTCATCCAATTTTTCCACATTCTTTCCGAACCATCAGTTACCAATCGCGTTCGATTGCAAATTCACAATGAAACGTCAATAAAACGAAAATGGCAGCAAAGGCAGTTCCAACACCGCATAAAGGGATGTCCCGTCTAGTCAACCCGATCCAGAAAAATGAGAAACCATTAAATAAAATACATACTATCAAAAATTGTCTATAAAAAGTATGTAAGAGTTGTAAAAAAAACTGTGATTATATTTCTTTCTTCTAAAACTAAATTTAGTATTTAACTTAACAAATAAAATATAAATATAAATGACAGCACTTTAATTTCCTCAAATCGATGTATTGATTCAAAAATAGCCACACAAAAGTTACATTTGATTTGATTGTATCTGACACAAACGTGTCTAGGTCATACACATGCAATCCTTTAAGAATATTCGGTCAAGTTCAGCGCAGATGTCCGAGGTTGTAAAAAGTAATCACCTCAGATTGGATAACTCAATTCACTTGTCTTAAGTAATTCGGATCATCTCGAATCAGCTGCCAGACGGGTGGATAGTCAACCTATTCCTGGATTTTCGCTAATCATTATTGAAGGACACAGGTGATGGGGCACTTAAACGAATTTGATTTTGTCGATAAAAATGAATTCTGACTTTCATTAATTGATTACGGGATTGTTATGATGGCTAATTTTGATAAGTGGTAAGTACCGTGGTAGGTAGATGTAAAGAATATTTTTTGCGGAAGAGGAAAAGGTGATGAAATCGGAAATTATACGTAGAAGCAGGTGAAGTTGGGCATAAGAACTTATATGTGCAGGATGTAATGATGTTACCCCATGTCCTCTAAGAGTAACCTATTAATCAGATAATTTGCATCAATGAGGAACAGATTGTGTTACGGGGATGGGTCATGTTTCTGAATGATTCTGTTAGTGCTTCGCCAAACAGGACGCGTTTTTAAAGCCGCGGTGAGATTAATTAACGCGGCGGTAAGATTATTTTGAAGCTACGTATTGACGCTTTGTATTGCAGTATATTACAACGCGGCGGTAAAACGCGCTCTGTTTGACGTGGCCTTTAAATAGATCCACCCGATGCAATGCGTTTCTATGCAGTTTAAAAATTTCAGGAAAGGTTGATGCTATTCGCACGTAGTAAGGACACGGCTAGGTAATGAAACGTCAAAGTTAAATCACGTCAAATAGGAGTATGTGACTAACTTTGCTCGCAAAAAGGATTCTAAACTGCAGTATTTCATTTTCGGGCGTTATTCTGTACGTTTTAAGGCTCAACTTTTTTCTTAAATATGTGTTTTTTTAATGAAAATACCATAACGTTACGTCAAATATGGAGCCGTGTCAGTCAGTACAAAATTTACGTCCGAATCTCCTTTTGTTTAACGAAAACGTATACAAACTTTACTAGTTGTCAAACTCAAAAATCTGAAGCAACTCTGAGAGAAACAGATTTTCTAAAGTGCTTAAAATTGGAGAATGATTGTTTTCTAAACTGGACCCTTTTATGCCAAACGAAACCAATTGTTTATAAAAAAAAAACTAAATGAAGCGCTCTCGTAACTTTGCCTTACAAAAAGCCGCTGTATTTCCATTCAAATCTTCTACATTATTATCGCATCTACTACAAACTTGAAATATCTGTCAAACCCCGCTACTGTCAAGCGCTTTAAAATTTTCTTTTCTCAAAGTCTCAACAAACAGAAGGAAATCCTCCTCTATTCTTCGCAAATAAACAAATTTTAACCGCTTCTATCACTTGCAAAATGGACTTATACGATGACCTGGATACAAAGCAACGCGCTGGTCAAATAGATGGATGGTCTTCGGGCATAAAAATGCTCCAAACACAGCTGGCCATTAAGAAAGCGACAGTGCCGCAACCCAAGAAGGAACTATCAAAAAAAATCGTAAGCTTTGTGACTTCAATTCAGAACACAGACGCTGTTTTACTAAATCCAGATTATTTTTCCAGCTCCTAGCACCAATGGTTAGCTTACGACCAAAAAAGCCGCCAGAAGATGATATTTTCACACCTTCCGCCAGGTCTGATCTGCGACCAATGAGAACGTTGATTGCACAGCCTCTCGCTCCGATAATGGATAACAATAAATCTTCTGACTACGATTGGGAAGTTATCGATGAATATGACCCATTCTGGCCAAATGAATATGAGAAAATGATTAAGGAAAAGCGTGACAAAGACAAGGAACGACGGGAGGAACGTCGAAAACGACGAACGGGTGGTGGTATTGGCAGTGGTGGAGGTGGTGGCGGCGGCGGTGGGGGAGGAGGAGATAATGGCAAAAAGGATTCTCCCACTGGCAAATATCCCGGCTTCTCAAATCGTCACAACGATGAAGATTCCTATTCGAGATCGCCGCCATCCGGTGGAGGTGGTGGGGGTAAGGGCGCAGCTATTGCTCCGCCGCCTTCGCTCCAGGAGATTTCATTAACAAATGGGGATGGGTAAGTTAAAAAATAAAATAAAATATCAACAGAATTCATCACTGTATGTCCTACAGATCAACCGCTGTAACGATTCCCTACACAACCAACTCAGTGGCTGCTAAAATTATGGCCAGGTATGGCTTCAAAGACGGCCAAGGCCTGGGCAAACAGGAACAAGGAATGTCAATGGCTCTGCAAGTGGAGAAAACCTCCAAACGCGGTGGAAGGATTATTCACGAAAAGGAGCTACTTATGCCACCGCCGCCCAGCCCACCACCACCTGCTGCACCATCCGGTGAAACTACTCAGAAAATAGAGCCCAGCATCACAGAGATCATGAAGCAGCCCAGCAAGGTGGTGCTTCTAAGAGTAAGTCCACATCCACCATATCCACTTTGTTCTAATCAGTTATCCTTTCAGAACATGGTTGGTCCTGGTGATGTCGACAGCGAACTCGAACCCGAAGTGAAAGACGAATGCAACACTAAGTATGGCGACGTGGTAAGCGTTGTCATCCATGAATCGTTTGGTACGATTCCAGAGGATGCCGTGCGGATATTTGTAGAGTTCAAACGAATCGAGAGCGCAATTAAAGGTAAGCCTTTTCACAGCCACTAGATGCAGTAAAGTCATTCATTTTACTTGCAGCTGTCGTCGATTTGAACGGACGCTTCTTTGGGGGCAGACAAGTTCGTGCTGGGTTCTATGATTACGACAAATTTAAGAGCTTTGAGCTCCAGTGAAACTCTTCATCAAGACCAAACTGGACGCATTTTACATTTCATAAGAAAATAATAAACTTTCAAATACAGTAAGGAAAAGTTTTTACGATCAGGATCGGAATTGGTGCGTTTCTAACTCGCCACATATATTTGGTAGGTAGAAACAGGAAAAGTCTCCACATTCTCCTCTCCTGGATCCAACTGGTTGTGTGATGCGATAGAAACCACCGTCTTCTTTCAAACTCTTGTCATTTATTAAATAAAAACATGTAAAACAATTCATGTAGGGAATGCAACTTAAACTGGAATGATATGTTGATTAGATTTTGCTAGCTGCTGCTCACACGGTTGCAAGGTCCTTTTTTAGTCAATGCTTAACTTGGGATCACTGATGGCGAACTTGGCATTGCATGTGAACGAAATTGTTATGGCAAACCTAAAACAAGATGAAAATGCAGAAACTGCTGGCATTGATGCAAAGACTCACCTAGTTCCAGCGGTGACCTTCTCGACATTATGTAGATTCTCCGCACCCGAGGTAAACGCACTCACACGTCCCATTTTGGGTTCGATCGCGGAAATAGTTTGATTCTTCTCTACACCGTCGATAAATAGGAACCGTCCACCTTTGAAGTCCTTTCTATGATCATTCAGGTACAGCAGCGAGGTATAATGGAATGACTCGTAGGTTTCCTTCAATAAAAACAAGTCTCATCAACCACATTCAATATGCCCGAGCAATTTACCTTATCCACATGTGGATGCCAATACTCGTCGTGTATCGTCTTCGCCGTCTCATTTGTTATCCTCGAAAAGAACGTCGGATGCGTAAGGTACAAACTGGAGACATCAACGTCAAACTGTTGTGCTATTGCTTGCTTGATTTTCGACTTGACCAACTGTTAATGAACACAATTCAGACCAAGTTCGTTTACTCTTTTTCCATTCTTACTCTATACGTCAGTAACGATTCCTTTTTGAAACATTCCTTCGCTTTTGGCAGCGAGTAAACATTCACAAACTGCTCTCCTTGAGAGAGGGCACCCGAATGCAGGTCCAAAACCGATGCTCCACCCGAAGAGCCGCCAAATGCGAGGACACTTTTCGCCAGCTCAAGAAGAACCTGGGATTCTTTTGGGGTAATCAGTGAATCGGATACAAAACGGCCACAAGTGGCGGGCACACACTTGGGAAATTCCGCCATTTCTGCTAGGTACTTTTCGGAGCATGGCAGTTTTTGCATTCGCAGCGAGAGAGTTTCCTTTTGAAGGGCAAATTTGATTTCCTTAGGATCTTTGGTGTAGAAATAAACAACAGTCATGACGGAGATAACCATCACAGACCGTGTCCAAACGCGGTGTGTTGCGGAT
This sequence comes from Cheilosia pagana, assembly GCA_936431705.1. Lineage (NCBI taxonomy): Eukaryota > Metazoa > Arthropoda > Insecta > Diptera > Syrphidae > Cheilosia > Cheilosia pagana. Next base: position 4,551,532 of record OW386169.1, read on the forward strand.
CTAGTCGCTTTTCCGGTTTCGGGGAATGTGATTCTGTAAGGACAGAGGACAAATTGATTGAGTTAAATGGATACATTGTATTTGATTGTAAGCGCAAGTATTGCCAACGGTTAGTGAACAAAATAGCAAGCAAGTTAAGGCACATCTTCAGACTGATAAGGCCCACCTTGCGTATTACGTACGTGTATATAAATCGATAAAATGAAAACAAACCCTGACTTTTTTTGACCCTTATCGGCATCGGATTTCTTCTCAGCGACATCGCTTTGCTTGTGCTTCTTGGTGGGCGATTCTGTCTTTCGTTTACGAACAGTATTCTCACTCGCAGTCATTTTCCTTTTAAATAAGTTCGAATAAAAACAACAGTCCAGTATGTATCTATCTACTCCAGAAGAAAATTTCCAAAAAATCTATTCCTGTCATTCAGTTTGTTTATCTCCCCTAAACGATGGCAGCGCCATCACATATCGATTCAGTGAACCCAAAATCAGCTGTGTTTGTCCACAGCGATGACAAATTCCAAAAACTGTGCCTGTCAAACAAAATTTCGCAAAAATAAAATAATTTTGCTCTGTTTCGCGACTTGCTTTCAATTTGGGGAAATCTCGGAAAGGTGAATACCACCCGCACCCGTATTTAGGCCACAAAAATGGGCGACGCAAACAGTGTAAGTAGAAGTTGATAGCATTCCCGCTGATCCCATTGCCCTTAAATGCATTGTTCTCATGGTAGGACACTGAAACAGAGAGCACGGAGGAGGAAATCGAGCCCAAATTCAAATATATGCGCATCGCAAATGATTTACAGAAAATACTCAACAACGATGTTGTGACTTGTGCTGCCGTTCATCCAAAGGTTCGTAGCGTCATTAACTTTCTAATTCTTCCAACTGCATGTCTTTTGTTCAGTTTTTGATATTTGGGAGCTTCTATGGGCGATTGTACTTGTTGGACCATCAGGGAAACACCGTGGACTCGTATCTAAATAAACCCACCTCCTTCTCTCATTCGGTGACGGTCAATCAGATATCCGTGGACTCCAAGGGGGAATATGTGGCTACATGTTCAGATGACGGAAAGGTATGACAGTCGGTGCAACTCTTTTTGAAATATCCAATGCAAATGTCCTTCGTAGGTGGTGATAACAGGCCTTTTCAGCGATGAAAATAATCAAAAAATCAATATAGGAAAGTATGTCAAAGCTGTTGCCCTAGATCCAGATCCTAGGACGATTGCTGGCAAGCGGTTCATTGTTGGTTGGTAGTCTTAAATCGCTCTTTACCAACTTCACTTGATTGTCTGTCCTTTCTAGGTGACGACAAACTGACAATGTACGAGAAGAACTTCCTAAAAAACTTGAAACCATCTGAGCTGTCCAACGCAGAGGGTGGGGTCCTCTCAATCTGCTGGAATGGGTCGTTTGTAGCATGGGCCAGCTACTGGGGAGTGCGTGTCTATGACTTGAATGAGAAATGTTCACTTGGTCTCATGAAATGGGAACAACCACCAAAGTAAGTGCACCTCGAACTGTAACACTCTTCAATCTAACGATTTGTCTCACCCGAATAGTTCTAAATTGGAGAGTTTCCGTTGCAACTTTCGATGGTCCAATGCTACTACACTGCTGATTGGATGGGTGGACACTATTCGAATATGTGTCATAAGAAAGAGGAATTCCACTGAGGCTTCTACGAGACATCTGCCGGGATTTATTGTCGATCCTAGTAAGAATTTATTTGACAGTTTGATTGAAATCTCTCCAATTCTGAGCTTCCATTGCAGTTTCTACATTCCAAACAAGTTTCTACATTTGTGGACTGGCACCGCTGACCACAAACAAGCTGGTCGTGCTGGGATATCCAAAAGAAAAAGACACAAATCGTAAGGCACTGCGACCGGTGCTCTGTGTCATGGATTACAAGTTCAACAATAGCGAGGAGGTGTGCACAGACAGTTTGTCGCTGAGAGGGTAAGTTGAACGAACAATTTCTGCTTGCAAATTTTATGAAACTTTCCATTTCAGGTACGAAGAGTACAAGGTGAACGACTACATTCTCGGCTGTATTATCGAGGAGAATCGCTACTTTATCATTGCCCCCAAGGACCTAGTCGTGGCAAGTCTCTACGAAACAGACGACCGAGTGCAGTGGCTGATAGAACACAGGTGAGTCAGATACACTTACATTCGATACATTTTTATTGATATATACTTTGGCAAACTATACATAATGACTAGAATCGTTCGACCTACAACACTACTCTCTAAACTGCGATATTATTACAGCAGGCATCCGCTGGCTTCTTCCAATCGTAATAATACTCCAAGGGGCGCTTCAAAATCTTCTCCTTCGGACCCTCAAAAGTGCACAGTTTCCCCTCGAACATGTCCTTCATTTGTTGAATTGATCGCTTGTGCAGAACCATGTGCTGCCGGCGACACTTCCTCGGCATGTAGCCCGTATCAAAACGGATATCGTGCCGCCTGTAAACATTTCTCAGTGGTGCCAACCATGTCCCCATAGAGATGTCTTCACTCACATACGTATTGAGTATCCTTGAGTTGGCTTCCACATATTCAGCAACCCAACGACTAATCACATAACCTCCACCCAGCGCATACGGTGTATACCGACCGCAGATGTAATAATGTTCCTCCTTCCACTGGCCCTTTGTCTTGATCTGTGCTCTACCATTGAAGAATCCCCAATACAGCTCTGGAATAGGATTGTCCTTGTAGTCCGACGACTTTCGAATCAATTTCCTATCAAACGACACCAGCTCATTGAGAAGAAAGTCCATTTTCACATAGGAATCATCGTCAACCTTCAGAAGGTAGTTGAAACTTTCATGATTTGTCAGCTCCTCGATGCTGAGAATCAATTTTTTGGTTAGATTCGAGTACGAATCATACAAGTCGGGCAGGAATAACATGTCATTAAACTCGCTATGCTCCTTGGTGAGTTCGCCCTTCAACACCGGACTGAGGTTCTTTGTTCCAATAGCAAAGACATGCTTCACCTTTATAGATCGCCTACTACCCACCGAGTTTTCGAGATTATCCAACCAGTCTAGGTAGATGCGAATGCGATTCGATTGTTCGGCAACAGATTCCATTTCAAGGAACCCATCTGTATCATAGTCTGGCACATACATGAAATCCTCTGGGTAATACGGTTGCATTAGGGGATTTCCCAGCTTCAGCCAGGTGTCTCTAATAATTTGCCGCTTCTCAAAGTAATTCGGAGCAGATATAATCAAAACCATTAGAAATATGTCATGATTCTGTTCCAATTTGGAGACACTGCTTTTTGATGGACACTTTTCTATGTTGGTTAGGATTGTTGTAAGAAAGGAACCGAAGAAAAATGCAAATATCGCACTGAAGAGAGTTATCAAATTGTTCATTCGCCGCATCTTCAGCGACAATTGTTTGTTTTTTCCTTTCCTGGGTGTAATTTTGGCCTGTTAACCTCTTTCAGCGGTTAATTCCAAGGGGGAGGTGATTAAAAAGGGTTTTTTCCACTTTTTTATTTTAAATTTGTCAAGTGTTTTCGTCTGGAATGTTTATTGGTAATTTGTCAGACATGTCAAAATACCAAATACACTAATCTTCTTGGCGGGTTTGGCGCCCTCTAAAGGAAGCATCTGGTTTCATGAAGTTAAGGGGAATGATTGCACTAGAATGAAATTCTAATGTGGTTCTCATTGGACAGAAAAGAATACAACACGAGATTTTACTGTTAATCTGATTCGATTTTATGTGTTATAAAATGTAAAGAAATGTCGCAGCTTTATAAACAAGTAGTTAAGCATTTTCGAACTGGACGGATGTTTTATTTTCCAGAAAATTTGAAGAAGCAATGGATGTAATCTCGACGCATGGCGGCAAACTTTCACTTGTCGAAGTCGCAAGGTAAGTCGATAACTTTGTGTGACAAAACACTTCCCAACTTTGCCATTCTTCTTAGGCTCTATGTGGATCATCTACTCGCTCTGAAACAGTTCGAAGCCGCAGCAAAGTTGTGTCTTCGGGTACTCGGCAATAATAAAGCTCTCTGGGAGGAAGAGGTCTACAAATTTGTTAGATTTCAGCAATTGCGTTCGGTAAGTGCGTATCTTCCAACCGCAGATGACTGCAAACTGGATCCACAGGTCTACGAAATGGTGCTCTATGAATACTTAAAGTTTGATGTGAAGGTAAGAATGGGGAACGCGGTTGGTATTCTATACCTTTTTTTTTGACACATTCTGGCGATTATTGTGGCGGTTTAAAAAATCCATACAGTTAGACAGTGCCAACTTTGAAAGGACTACCAAAAACTAGGACATGCAAATTATTTCTGTTTTTCTGTAGGGTTTCCTGAATTTAATCAAAGAATGGCCGTCGACGCTTTACGATACCTTGGCCGTTATCAATGCAATACACGATAATTTCAGGAAGAATTACGCCAACGAACTTCTTGAATCCCTGGCGATACTATACACCCATCAAAAGAAATACGAAAGCGCGCTTACCATGTATTTGAGGTGAGTTACCTATCCGCGTGCCGTATTTGTGTATCGTTAAAAGAATGTCCCTGTAGATTGCAACACAAGGATGTCTTCGAATTGATTCGGAAGAGGGAACTGTACAGTGTCATTCACAAAATGATCATACCACTCATAGAACTTGATAAGGACAAGGCGATATCAATGCTAATAGAGAAAAATAAAATCCCGCCAGAGATTGTCGTCCAGCAATTGGAACAGAAGCAGGAATATTTATTTAATGTATTCAATTGAAACAACCATTATTCGCATAGTTAATAACATTTTTGTTTAGTACTTGGACGCTCTGGATAAAGTGGATAACAGTGGCAAATTTCATTGGATGTTGGTCAAGCTGTATGCAAAGTTTGACCCAGATAAATTGCTGTCATTTTTAAAGCGCTCAAAGAACTACCCCATCCAGGAGGCTTTGGACATCTGTAAGCGAGAGCTGTTCTATCCAGAGGTTGTTTATTTGCTTGGGCGCATGGGCAACACCAGTGAAGCTTTGAATATTATAATCCACAAGGTAAGGGGTATTTGTGTGCTCAGTTGAATGGTTAACCGTCTCCCCCTTAAAGCTAGGAAACATCGAGATGGCAATAGATTTCTGCAAGGAGCATAACGATTCAGATCTGTGGGATGACCTCATCGATGAATCTCTAGAGAATCCAAAGATTATGACGAAACTTTTGGATGGAATCATAGGTAAAGAATAGCAAACTAAATACCATCCTCATGTGATAACACTTTGTTCCCAGGCTATGTCAACCCGGAAGCGCTAGTAAATAAGATCAAGCTGGGACAGCAAATTCCAGGTCTGAGAAAATCGGTCATCAAAATGCTGTGTGACTATCGCCTGCAGGTTAGTTGGAAGTTTTACAAAATCCTTTTCTATTGCCCACCCCGCCTTTTAGGTACAAATCCAAGATGGCTGCAATAAGATCATACTCAGTGACTATTTTGACCTTCACGAAAAGTTAGTTCGGAAACAAAATCAAGCCCTGCTCGTGTCGCAAGAGAACACCTGTGCTCGATGTACGCGCGAGCTATTCACCAAAGACATTCCCCCCCGCAATGACTTGATAGCCTTCAATTGTGGCCACATATTCCATGAGAAATGTCTGCCGGATATATTTGTCGATGAAAGTTGTGTCATTTGCCAAGAACGAAATGGTTGAGACGAAGAGAGCACGAGAAACTTTGTATAGAGTGTGAATAAATATGAACGAAAAATTGTTTTTCTAGGAATTTTTTTTACTCGCGACAGTATTTCGAATTTATAATGTTTTTTTTGTTCATCCGGCCAGAGATTGTTTGTTAAATAGTTTTGTTATTCTCGAATTGTTTTATTTTGTAAAAGTCATCGTTTCAATGTTTGGCCATTCGCCTAGGAAAATATACGCAAGACGATCCCCCAATCAGCAGGTTAAGCTTATAAAGTTAAGGCACGAAAATTGATGTTCTTTTTTTATAATACCATACTCTACTCATACACATATTTGTAATTATAAAAAAAAACAGCAGACATGAAATGTTATGTAATTAAAGGAATTTAACCAAAGAAAATTTGAGGTTTCATTTGGGATCTACATTTTTTGTCGTTCAAAAAAACAGGGTTAACGAACTTACGTTCACGGAATTAAGTTAATTTTACATGTGAAACAATTTCCGTCACGTAATGCTCGTTTACGGATGACGCGATTCGACCTGGAGTCCGCATCCTAGAGTACTACGTGAATGAATTTGTTATTGTTTTGCATGTAAAATCAACAAAATTCAGTGACTTATTACTCGCTCCCAGGTGCGGTAATTCGACCCCAGGTGGGAGCACAGCTGAAGCAAGGAGTTTTTAAGGATAACTAGATAGATAAGGATGGCGAAAACAAGAAGTAAGTGAACGATGGCAGCAAAATGAGCTTAAACGAACAGTGAAGCAAAAACGCTAGCGGTATGCTAAGTGAAAGACGCAAATAGGGACGATAAACAAGTAGAGAGTTCAAATTTGGCAGTAAACGGTGAACTCCATTGGTCCCTCGGCTATTTTATCTATTTCGGAAGTGGACTTTTAAAGCAGTCGGCAGCCAGGAGATTGCAATCACGCATTTCGTGGGTGGAACATATTTCCCAACCTTGATGAAGGTTTCACTACTTCTGTGATCCAATAAACATCAATTACCCTACATGATTTCAAATTTAATCTGAACCTACAAATTTTGTATTTCTTTTTTGCAACTGGCAGTACCATTCCCCAAACACGTTCCACAACAAAACCTCCCAAATGTCAATAGCCAAAGGAAAACGTCAATAAAAACGCACACACACACTTCCCACACCACATGCACTTAATTCGCCGACGAATTTCAATCACAAAACGAAGTCTCAAATAGGCGGACAAATTTTTCCTTCGCCTTGCATTCGAGTAGAGTTTTTCAATATGGACGGTCGTCGTTGTTGTCTTCGCGGATAGTCAACATAAAAAAAATTAATTTAACATTCTTTCTACACAATCTCTGTGTCTTTCGCTCTTGAGTTTTGTTGTTCTTCAAGTAGTTCTTTAAATTTTTTAATTAACTCCTGCCGGTGAAGCTTTTAAAAAACTATTTTATTTAGTACACACATCCATAGGATAACTCCACCCTTGTTGGGGGCATCCGTATTCCGTGTGTACTGCTGTGTGTTCTTAGTTTCATCCTTCGTGTGAATTTTTATACGTAGTGCGTGAATCGGGTGTATCGTCTTTTCCTATAGCAAATAAAAATTTGAAAAAGAATACCCAAGTGGAATCTGTGAAATATTTTAAAGTGGAAAACAGTGATTTTTGTCTTTTAAAAAATAAAATAAAAAAAAATAGTATCCCTACGGCAAAAAGAGAAGTTTCTTGTGGGTTCTCGACTGTGCTCCGTTTAATTTTAGACAGATTTGTTTTGTGGATTGTGGAAATATAAGAAAATAAGCGCAGCTTGCTAAAGTCATTCAAGGTAGAATCGGTAAGTTGTTTTTTTTTTACCTCACAAATATTTATATTACACAAATGCCTGTGAAAATCCCCAGTCAAACAGGAAAAAAAACTCATTTGCATTTTTACAAGATTGAAATCGAAGAAAAAAGAAAAAGAAAATCGGTCGAGGGAGGGGAGAGACAAACGGAAAAGTCAAAAGATGAATTCGCCGCATACGAATATTCTTTCTTGTTCTCTTCTCCTTATCATCTTTTTTTATTTTCTCGGTCGGCCTCGGGCATTTTATTCCTGATTCCTTTTCCTTCTGTCATCTGAATGCATCTTCTCTTCTGATTTTGATTCCTTTTGTCCTTTTTATTATTTTGGTATATTTTATAAATACCATTGTGAATGACCCTGGTGTTATTTATTGAGTTGGGTATTTTTTTTTTAATTTGTTGACAATTTTTATAAACAAACCTAAATAAATCGGCAATAAAATTAACTTAACCAATCAATTCTTGCATTTCCAGGAATGTGTCAAAATAAAACGATTCAGAACTTGACATAAGCTTGAGGGCTATTTATCTTGCTAGCCTTCTTCAATTACACAAAATTTTAAGAACGAGTAACACACCTTTGCTGAATATTTAAATGTACTCACGTCACTTTGGCAAAAGGCTGATGCTATTCGCACGTAGTTAGGGACACGACTACGTAAGAAATGTCAAAGTTAAATCGCGTCAAGTAGGGGTATGTGGCTCGCTTCGCTTGCAAACAGGACTCTAAACTCCAGTATTTCATTTTCGGGCAAGATCCTGTACGTTTTAAGGCCCAACTTTTTACTTAAGACACTATTTTTAATGAAAATACCATTACGTTACGTCAAATAAAGAGCCGTGTCCCTAAGCCCGACAAACGTCAGCGTTAGTAACGCTCAGTTTTAGCAAAGCTACAAAAATCTCTCCAAATTTTGAGTCAAATAACAGATTAATTTTTAATGCGAATAAAATTCAAATATATCTTTCTTGATCCGTCAAACTTTAGTTTACAAAAATGACTTTTCCTTCACGTCCACTAGATTTGTTCAGGGATACGAAAGCTTTAAAAACTAAAATTGAGGGCATTCTTATTTACAGTTTAGTAAGTTTGACAGTTGGCTGACGGCTGACTTTACGTGTCTCATTTTTGATTGGCTTAGAGATTTTCGGTTGACGTTTATGGAAGGCTAGCCGACGAATCTAGTCAAGAAAATTCGCGACTGAGCGCTAAGATGTCAGTTTGCGGCTGACGTTGGAAGACATCTTGACGTTACCGACTAATCTAGTTTTTGCGTTCAAGGTAGATTTATGAATGTTCTCAATGTCCCGAAACATTAATCAGTGCACTAAATTTTGACAGTTACCAATATTCCGTACACTTTTATAAAAGAATCTGCGCTGCTCTACATTGTGTTTAGGGTTTAGAATTTCAAAGCATGTACTGCATGTTGTCTGCACTAAAAATTAGGCACCAACTTGAAGGGGAAATTTGTATGTACTTTCTATCTATTCTTTTAAGCTTAAAAATCATTTAAAGCTTAATCGTAAAATGCTACAACTCATTTAGTTGGCATTTGTTCAAGCGTTTTTTTCAAAACAGATGAAAATACTGCTCACCGAGACATCACACGCATCACACTTCCAAATTGGGTTAAACAAAACAAATTACATCTCCGTATATGGCATGCCATTTCAATAATTATTATAACACTAATTTTGTTTGCACGACGACAGACGAAAGCTTAACGCGTTTGTTTGTTTATCAAGCAAGTAAAATAAAATGACATGAGCTCTCAAAATAGAAATTGAAATTGTTCATCTTTCTTCAGTTATCATTTTGATTTCTCGACAGTAATGCCAAGTGTTTGAAATGAATTTGACAAAATATGAAAACTACATACAGAGTTGCTGCAAAACCTGTCTATTTGGTTTCTGTGCAAGCTGATTCACTTTAAAGTCTTATTAAAAACAATATGAAATAATATCAACCTGTTTCTACCTTGTTACGTCAAGATGTGTATTCTGTTTGACGTTTGTTAGTTAGGTAACAACGCGACAGTTAGAAGATAACAACTGTAGTTCGTTAAGACTATTTAATGCGTTTACATTAACATCCCTGATTTTTCATTTAATGACTTAAAAATGTGCATCAACTTGTTAAAATTCCCAAACAAATATATTTAAATTTATACTGTATGCAAATCTATAACATTTATGACTTGTTTTATTGAGCACATCAAATTTATATGACAGATCTCAAATTTTTTGTGGCATATGGTACATTAAACGAGGTTGATCTGGGGTGGGATTCTGTAAGATAAAAACGTTCGATCGTTTTCGTTTGCACGAACGGTTTGCTTCATGTAACTACAAAACCGAAAGGAATTTTCGTGTGCACGAAAGCAAAAAAACGAAAGCCATTTCGTTTACGTTTTCGTTTATTTTGCTTCATGTAACTCTAAAAACGAATGACATTTTCGTTCCGTGCGAAAAGAAAACAACGACAGCTTATTCATTGACGTTTCTTATTTTCTTTGATTGCTTAATTGGTGGTTGTTATTTATTTCATACATAATATGCTGGCGAGTTATTTCTTTATAGCAAGTGATAGTGATGATAGCGGTGGAGAAGATAAAAATCTAAGAAAGATCCGAAAAACTCTTCGGGATTATTCCAATCCGCTTACGCTGCCCGATGAAAGATTTGTTTTATTGATGTGCATTGAATTATAAGTTTACATGTTCTTAATTTTTTATTTAGTTTTCTTCAACGTTTTCGGTTGAATAAAAGCGCTTTTAGGTATGTGCTGGACAACATTTGTCTTCGTACAGGAACGCTAAACACATACGTATCTCCTATTTTAAGGCTATGTTCCACGCTTGAAAATGGAAGGAATTATTCACAAAATACACACTTACGTACAGCAAACTATTATAAAAAACTTTTTCTATCCATTACCTTTTTTAATGGGTGGGCCATTTTCGTTCAATATTTTAACAAGTTGCTCCCATCTCTTTGCGGCCTTATCTCTTCCCTGTGCATTGTCCTGCGAATTTTTGGCTAAAAAAGGATACTTTTCCATCCATTCAATTATTATATTTTGTTGTGTTTGCGTTGTTGTTGACGTCCTGTAAGTATGCAATTAATTCAAATAATGTATGTGTGTCGGTTATTATTTATTGTACTTACATTATTATTATCAATTTTGACCTTATTTATTAAAACCAAAACATAAACAACAACAAATAAAATATATTGAAGCTGTCAGCTGTTGGCTGTCACATGCTCATTATGATACATTCAGCTTCTCAAACTTTAATTTCTTCGTCACACTGTTTCTTAAACCCATGCGAAAGAGAAAAAGGAAACGAAAGGAGTTACATGAAGCAAATTTTCGCTTTCGCGTGATTTCTTTCGTTTTTTAAAGTGCGAAAGTCGTTTTCGTTTCTTTTTTTACAGAATCCCACCCCTGGTTTTGTAACTGTATTCATGCGTTACTTGACGTCTCTATAAGCTCTGCAATTGACAACCACAACTTTTGCACTTCTCTGACGTAAAAGAGTTGTCGAAGTTATATTTACAAAAGTGGAACTGTGTGTAAATCTAGAAAAAAATCGATATCTGCAAAAATTGATTCACGTTTTTTATTACTTCAAACTTCGCATAAGGGACTTGGTTTGGAATAGATGTACCTAACCTGAACGCAAGAACTAGATTGGTCGGTAAAGTCATTTTTCCTACGTCAGCCACATATGCGAACTGTCAACTTAGTGCTCAGTCACGAATTTCTAGATTTGATTCGTCGGCTACCCCTCCATAAACGTCAACTGACACAGCTGCCCATGTGACCGATGTAGGCCAATCAAAACTGAGATACATCAAGTCAGTTGTCAGTCAGCTGTCAGACTTACTAAACTAGATACTTGAACGTCCCCAATATCTTTCTGATGCCAAACAGTCTGTGTGATTTTTTACGAACGTCAAATGATGAAATGTTCATCAGAATACAAAAAAAAAAAAAATTAACTTGCGATCCTGCCAGGAGTCGAACCTGGAATCTTCTGATCCGTAGTCAGACGCGTTATCCATTGCGCCACAGGACCGATGTACCAACTATTGTCTGCCTGCGTATTCGTTGACCACGCACAATAGGTTCTACACCCGCCACACCAAACAACGCATACTCAATCTAAAATTAGGCACGTCTTCAGTCTCCACTAGTGAAATAAAAAGACTAGTTCCACTTCCCCACCACCATCCCCATCCATAGCACGGCCACACAGAGTACCTACTACCTACAGCCTCATTGGTGTGCTTGTTCGCTTTGTAATCGTACCCAACAACAGCGGCGGCAACATATTTTTTGTTGCTTTGATTCGCTTTTGTTGTAAAGTTTCTATATTTATATTCTGTGCGTGTGGATCGTTAATATTTGTGCGCGCGCTTTTCCATAAAAACGTAGTTCTATAGACATCGGATGATGGAAGTGGCTTTCTTTTCGCTTTAAATAAGGAAGTTGAATAAAATCGAAATGCCACCCACCCCCGGACTTAAATTATATTTAAATTTGCTGACATTGAACTTCCGTGCCGTGGGAATAGAAACGGATACACCCAAAGGTTGGTGGCAGATTTTCTCACCAAATAACCGACTTTACTGGGTATTCTGTTGCTTTTTGGTATTTTTAGCGTCCCACACCACGCGACAGTTAACAGATTGATGTTGATGCAGGGAAAGGTCCCTTAGGGTGGTCGATCTTCGCGAAATGTCTCCAATTACATAGTACTTCCTTAAGATTCCTAATTGAGGAAGAGGGAGGCTCCACTGAAGCGACCCTTGTAGTGGTTAAGCAGGCGGGACATTGAAAAAGGTGAAGGAATATGTTACAGTCTGTTCCTGTCTCTCATATGTCATCCCCCAATAAATGTCACATGTCAAATAAGAGGTACCAAAAATTAGGTTATCACTCATGTTCATGTTGCATGATCTCGCGTCTTGCATAAGATGCATAAACTTCAATCATTTCACCCGATTCATTCGTCAAACGAAAATGAAATACACACCATCAAGTCGGTGATGCAAGCTTTTCTTGTGCACGTCATGTAACCCATCACAGCCGCCAACATATAAATAAACACGTTTCCTTTGTTTTCTGATATAAAAATATATCATAAAGATCGTCATCTACAACTTTGATGACGAGAAGATCAATTGTTACGCAATCTGCATCACTGAATGCACCACTCACATAAACCACACGTCATCGGATCCCCATCGATGCTGATTAAGATGGATGACTTGTCAAGTTCCCATGGAAATCAGATTTTTCTCTTCTTTCTCCGCCGTCGCCGCACCGTACATTTTGGAAATGATTAAGAAAACAAAATGATCGTACATGTTGGGGGAAAATCGAAAAAGTGGGCGCGAAATCATCAACATCGGGCGAAAGTGAAATTTCCTAAAGGAAGGCAGAGTTCAGTGGGCTTTTCTTAATTTTTTTTTTATTTTTTTTTTTTTTGCATTTTATGTGCACAAATCTAACGGACAACGATGTGTCGTTCGTTGTCGGTTTATCTTTCCTTCCGTCGTTGTTGTTTCCTTTTATTTTATTTCATTTGTGTTTGGATATAGACTCTCCAAAGTGTCTGCTGTCTATCTAACTGTGTACTGTGTGTGTCTCGGGTTCGAATTCGTGTCCAATTGAAAACAATTTTCCCCCCTTCACTTGCACTTGGATAAATAAAAGTAACACTTTCCACTGTTTTGTGTTTTGCACTTTGAATGTGCAACACAGACAGAGAGGGGTAGAGTATACCTTTTGTACATAAAAAGTCGTGATTGCCCGATTATTTACGACCGAAGTGGTAATCAGTCAAGGTGCGTTCGTGTTGAATATGTTCACTTATAATTCTTGGCTATGGCCAATGCAAGTGCTGTCAAATTGAAAGTTTAGTATGCCCACAGAGAAGGGGCCGCTTTTGAAAGTCATGGTTTTGATTGGACCTTTAAAAAAACACACACAAACAATATAAATTTGTTTTGATCGGTAGACAAATGTCACGTGAATTGAAATTGAAATGACATTAGAGCGGGCAAACATGGAAGCTGACTGAAAAACATTAAATGGCGGAGAGTTCTTGTGAATGTGTAATGTAGAACGACTGTTTTGCGGAGAATGTTTGATTTCCAAGTGTCGCCATCCCCTTAAAAATATGCGTCAACGATTGTGGTGACAGAGAGTAAGTGCATGTTTTTTTTCTCTGTTTGACAGATTGGAAAAAAATTCGTGAAAGAGAGCGGCTTTGAGAGAGCAAGATATTTCCCCTCTTACTAGTTTTTATTTAACTAATTTCTTTGCGTAAGAATTGAAACAACTGTCAGTCGCCTGAAAATTGACAGCTAATTTGAATTTGTTGTTCTATTTGCATGAACAATCTGTCATTTTTTCTTGGTTACTACAAAAGCGTTCCTTAACTTTTGCGTAAGTTTCCCTCTCTGAGAGAGAATTCCTTCCCTCCACTGTCATTTTGACAGTCTTTTCCATTTTTACTACAAAAGTAAAGGAACAGGAACTGACCTAACGTTTATTTAGTTTATTTCTTGAAGTAAATAGAAGCTCAAACGTAATCAAATGTCATTTTTCTTGCGCTCACGCAGATTTCTTCAAACTAGCACTGAGCACTGAACGCGACCATTGCAACAAAAATATTACTCAACTGTACTTTGTGTGAATGGACTCACCCAAAAGAGACCTTCCGATCAAAAGGACAAGATTAGTTGTCACTTGTTTCCAAATACCCATAGAAATAAGTAAAAATTTGACGTCAATATCAACAATTTGACAGCTTTTTACATTTGTTCTCTTCTTGCCACAAACATTCGAAAATGTTCTTTCACACAAAGAATGCGTTAATCTGTCAATATATCTGACTATCAACATGACGTTCTACTTCAGTTTTCATCAAACGTCAACTTTAAAGTTGATATCTGGTTACACATTTTGTTTTAAAGAAATAAATAAAGAAGATGGCTCCATGCGGTATTTTCTATACCTTTTTACGTTTTATTTTATTAATACTTGTCGTCATGAAATCTGAGATACCAAAGTCTTAAGCCAATCTTCGTCTTGTCGTCGTCCTCCACTAGAGGCGTAAATCAATTCAAATGCGTCCTATGGTGATTTGCTGCTTGGTTCGGTGACTTTCATTCAATGGCGGCCGGTTGACATGGGGGTAAAAGTTTTACTTTTATGGCGAAGTTGCCTTTTTCGAATTCCAATATTTTTTCTTCGTTCAAATGGAATTTCGTAGCAGGTGCTCAAACTGGCTGCCAGTTTTTTTTTGTGTGGTTGTTGTTTTGTTTGCTTTGTGTGAGATTCCACACATCTGGTTAATCGATAGTGAAAAATTGTCGCTTGCATTTTTATGGCGTTTTGATTTTGGTTGCTGGGATTAAACGCGTTGTCAAAAATGTGACAATGGAAAATGCAGTTAAAATGAGGAAAATCTGACAGATATTCTGCAATAATACAAATTGTTACTTTCTTAGTGTAGTGGAGTACTGAGCGAGGGAATCCGGGTTTTACTGCAAGAAAAAAGCAAAGCGAAAACTACGAAGCAAAATTGAAGTCCCTGCATGACATTTGCCTCCATTTGCATTGTTTTCGGGAATCTACTGATCCAAGTAAATCCCATTCGAACGCAAATGAATCACGCAAACATGTAGCTCACCCTTAACTTGTGTTTGGCCTTTCTCTTAGTCCTCATTGTGGATTTAATAGATCATTACTCATCCACAGTGGTGTGTGTGTGTATACATTATAAAATGTAATCGAATTTAATTGAAATAAATTGGGTCGATTTATTTCCCACTTGTTATTGCGCGGTTGATGCACATTCGCTTTGAGTTACGCAACGCATCACCATATACCATCATCCACAATGGATTTCGAATTAATATCAACAAACAAGTGATAAGAAAAGCGCGAGAAAAAACAAACAAACCGTCTCGATCCCCGAAAAAGCACAAAAACAGACTAAAAATTCCCAAAACTGTCTCAACAAAGAAATGCGTAATATCGTCGCACAGTCACAGTCAGAATATATTTTCAAAGTTTCTATGTCATTTACCCAGATGTTTGTGGCCCACAACACATTTGTATGACTATCAGACAGATGCTGAATATAGCTCTGATGCTGATGGCTCTAAAATGCCGACAAAGTATTTAGTCATGAAAACAATAATGACGAAGAATTCTAAATTTAAATTGAGCGCACTATCGCTTCGAGAAGAACAAAAAGTGCGTGTCGGGTGAGCTAATTGGCTCTTTGACAGGTCGTTGATTAATCGAATTGGAAAAGAAGTGACGAGGGAATAATCTAGTGTGGTAGAGCTGCGGTGCGAGTGCAGCATGTGCACAAAGTGAGATGTCAGTGGAACGATAAAATGAACTCAAGTGGGATTTGCTTGCAAACGTAAAATTTGTACACAAATACAAATTTTCTACTCCAAATTTGGCAACATATTGAACAAACTGAATTTTTAAAACTTTTGTTTACATTTTTACAAGTCCACCATAATTTTACAAAAAGCCTGCCAAAAATTCAGCATGCGTTGGGTAAAAAGTTCTCTCTCAGCCGGTTTTGTTGATAAGTCACTGCCTAAGTGTCAACTTTTAGAACAGGGTTCCCCCTTCAAAAAGCGTAGGAACTATGCAACGTTTTGACATTTACTCAATTAAAATCCTTACAAAAAAAATTTAGATGCGTCATATTCTTCGCATAATCCTCTTCCGCAAGTTTGTATAATCTTCCTGCTTGCTTCCCCTAAATGTTCGCATTTTGTTCTTCCGCGTGGCCTTAGGTTAATCGCAGGCAACTCTGTATCGCCATTCGGCGCAACTTTAACTATTAAACGAGAAAAATGTGTCGCCCTTGATTCGCAGATGAACTTGCCGGCGAACAAAATCTTCTTCTGAGACCTAAAAACGAACGGAATGCAATTGCTTAGTTTTACCGGCGGAAGTTGATTGACCATTTGCTTTTCCATCAATGTCTGTAAGTTGTAAAGATGCGCATCAACACATCTTCTCTTCAGACCACCTCAACTCTTACGCCAAAAGGACATCCATCCGCATACTGCCCTTCGTTTTCCCGCCACATTACACAACCACCCATCAGTTCAGTAAATCACTGCCTAAGGCGCGCTCAATAAACACACTCATGTAATCATAATCAAGATGCGCCAACGCCTGCCTCTGGCCCTAATTGCTTTTACCATGTTCACACTCAACAGCGAAAATATAAGGGCAAGATTACACAACCAACAAAAAAATGGAAATAAAACCACAAAACTCCTGCGCCACATGTTGCTTGATTTAAGTAAATTATGAACTCCCTGCTGAGCCGGAGCAGCGCCATATGCTGCTTTGATGCCTTTTCAAGTTTTGCCATATTCGGGCCTTTTACCAGACTTTAGCCATGTGCCAAAATGACATCATCCAAATTATATATACCACACAGCGCACTGCGCACTGACTGCACTGGTGTGATTATTGAGTAAATTTCACGCACAATTTGTCATTCAGAAAGAAGGAAAGACAACCATCTATACTCGGTGACAAGTGACATTTATTGCGCTGTCAAGAATCTGTAAGACGTTTTTTTTTCATTTCCATTTTTCTGCTGTTACATGATCGAAATATAAAACAGAAGAGAGATCGAAAGGGGGAAACACAAAACAGAAAGTTGACCCGTGTGAGGTCACTTTTGGCATACAATTCTGTCAAACATGTGCTGAGGTTTACAGCCTCAAGTACACACGAAATCGAGGTCAGATCAAATCATATTCAATGCAGGTGCTTTCGAGAGAAAACCTTTACCCGATTTAAAAAGAAAACGATTTTCTCCACTCATTGTACGCAAAACAACCGCATACAGTAAAAGAAATGTCAAAAAAAAAACGAAATCAAGAACCCCAGTCACGTATTAGAAGGCTAAGTGGCGCACCAATTCAAGAAGGCACTCGCGCTTCTTCCAGCGAAATCAATTTCTTCTTTTGTGGAACTCGTTCATTTCTGATTCTGTCTTTGTTTCGCGCCTATCCTTTCATTTTTTATTACTTCAAGTGAATCTCATCTTGTTGAACTCGCCCGAGTTGGTTTCTCCGAATGTCATCTTCACATCCACTATCACTCAGTGTCAGTTGTCTGAGTCCTTGAACTTGAAAAAAAAACCTCCACAAAAAAATACCACTAAAGCAATTAAAAGAAAGATGAAAAACTATGACAGTGCAAGTGAGAGATGTAGAAAAATATGGAATTCCATGCTTTTAACCACTTCAACCCACAACCTGAGGCGAGTTAAGTGCATAGAAAAATCAACCAAGTGAAGCTGACATACTGCTGTACTTTCTGCCTGAACTCAATTTGGTATCCTTGATAAATTTTTTTTTGTAAATAATTTATGAAATTAAAAAGAAAAAAACGTGGGAAACAGGAAACCTCTGACATTTTCCATTTCCTTGTAGTGTTGTGTGTTTGTGAAAGCTATCATAACGCATCATGGCTGCCGTTTATGCGGCCCTTTAAACGAGTGGAACTACTCGTTATGCACAGCAGGGAGTAGGACTTCTCGTTGAGTAAAACAGTGAAAACGTCGGAGGCTGAGTACGTCATTCGTTGACGTTTCATTGTACATCAGGAATGGGAAAAAAATGGAAGTGGAGGAGGAGGACTCTTAGTGAAGGATTTTGCTCTCCATTTCTCGTCGTTTTGCGTAAATAAAAAGCCATTTAAATTGATTCACTTCCGTTAGCAGATGTCAAACACTGACAATGTGGCTTTGTGCGACAACTTTGTGTAGATGCAGTTTTCAAAGACTACAAAGGATGTGTGTTCTAGATTTTTCGACCGTCAGAATGATTTTCTAGTACAAATTAATGTCATTTGTGACAGATGTCAACTGTGAATAAGTTGGCTTAAAGACTTTTGACCTCATTAGTATACGCAACCGACAAAGTGGTTGTTTGTCGTATCGCCCTCTAGCCCACCTTTTTTGAAAGTTCGTAGATCAATAATGTAATAGATGGCGAAACAAAAACATTAAACGTCACAAAATTTCCTATAAAAATGCCGATTAAACTGTCATCAGTATGATTTTGCTCAATTATTTGCAATCAGCCGACTGTCTGAACCTCATTTTCATACGAACAACATTAGTTTCTATCAAAAGGAGCATCGCCCTCTACTACAATCCGTTTTGTCATCTTATTCCCTCCAATTTAAAAGAAATAAAGTCAGACACGCGGAAGACTTCATGCGCAGCACTTAGCGCTCAATTGCCACCCATAAAACACAATTCCGTGCGCGCACTAATTTGACTGGCAATCCCGCACTTTTGACATCTACTTATCTCCTTACAACAAGACCGAAAAGTCAACTTCGAATTATGTAAATTTTAAGTCATACCATAAAACAAAGGTACCCAGTACTAGCGCAATTTTATAGACCATAATGTTTGTTAACGTCTGCTGCAATCAACCGGCTTTTCGCTAGCTTTTCTTCTTCTTCTTCTTCTCGTACGGTTATTACGCCCGTTCACAATCGCGCAAAAGTGCCCCAACTAGATCTTAGACTCATTTGTTGACACTGACAAACTGTTAACTTAACTAGACGTTATTGGCTGCGGGCGTCTATAAAAATGAATTAAGTTTTTTTTTATGACAGCAGCGAAGAAAAATTACTCCAACGGTACCGGCGCGGCGGCATTTTGATTTCGGCGACATAAGTATAAGAAAGCCTATTAAGATTCATTTGGAGTTTTCACTTTCTCAACGGGTGTAGTGAACCAATTTATGTAGTCGCTTTGCGCCCAGCACACCCAATGACAGTTGACTTGTTGACAGCGGTAACAATAATAAACGATTATGACACATAAAGTGTACGTTTTCCTAGATGGCGGCACCTAGTTGTCGCAGTTGACCACTTAACGTGATCGTCTATATAAAACGTTGCAATAACTGTGCAGGTATACCTGGTGCAATTACTTTTGTGTGAAATTGAATTGTGGCGAAAAAAGTGAAAGTACACCTTATGACAGTCTGAGATAGTTTGCTGTGCATAATGGGTGTTGTTGATTTTATTTACATACGTAGCTGATGTTTATTAGCCCAATTAGGGTGTCTGTCTACGCTTAATTTAGTCTGGCAGGTCGAACGAGTTTTGTTAATATTTTAAAAATCACATGCCGATGACATTTAATTTGACATTTCTCTTTTGTTTACCTTTGCAGGACGTTATTGCAAAACGCGAAGCGCTGGTTCGATTTTGGTGAGTGAAAGGTTTTTTTTTATATTATTTAATTGATGACAGTTGCTATAACTGTCAAAATCTTTGTTTATAAGAGAGCAATTGGAGTTTCCTAATGTATAGTTAAATTAAACAACATGCTTAGGCTTACACGCGTTGAATGTTTTAAATCTTTTTACTTTTTTACTTTTTAGTGTCAAAATTTGACACCTGCCAAATTGAATTTCAGAAAGAAATCAATTTTAATATTATTTTAACATCTTTTGTCGCATTCTGCATATTAAATCAACCTTGAGTTCAACATAACCTTACTGGCTTACTGCCATATTCCCTCATATGAGATGACACACCCTTGAACTTGGCTTACCTAATGATAATGATTAATTTTTTTTTGTTTCAATAGTCTTTCTTCTCAGATTTCAGTTGATGTTTTGTCTTTTGTTATTTTTGGGTTTTTTCTTTTTTACTTTGTCGTTCATCGTCATTATTGTGACAGCAAGAAAAATAAGTTTCGTCTGCGCAAGTAATTCGATTGAATTAATCACCAACTGTCACGCAATCACAACAAATTACAAGTTGAAAGGTGTAAGTCATGTCAGTAGGAGACAGGCAAAAAGGTGGAGAGTTAATAAATTAATTTGGCTGAATTACTACTGTTTACATGGTTTGGCGAATGAAAACTGATTTGTTTTGGGATAGGTTATGTCGTTCTGGCTGTCAAAGTGAGCTGATTTAGAACTTGTGTGTGGACATAAATTAGTCGCATTTTAGTGGTAGATATATCGTAAAGTAGTGGCTAATAAAAGCAGCAGGTATGTGCCATCAAAAAGGATAATAAAAGTAGACTGACTTAAGGGATTATATTTATAATTTATGGAAAAAGGGGATATTGTAACCGACCGTATGCTATAACTGAAGAGATTAGAGAAGTGATTTCTTGCGAAGTGCACAGAAATGGTAGTTTTATTGTTGTCATATCGCATAAGTTGTTTTATTCACAAAAGTACATATGTTTAATCTACCGAATAAATACTCGTTATAAACTCATAAAGTTTTATTCCTGTCATTAATATTGAACAACATATTTATTTACAAAAGTTCAAAAGCACATATGTTTAAACTACCGAATAAATACTCGCTATAAACTCAAATGCTTTGTAAGAACCTGTCAAAAATGATCTGCTGCAATCAGACACTCCTCATATTATCTCACACAGTTGCTTTTTGTGTTTATCTATTCCCAAGTGCGATTATGCTTCCACTATATTCCATCAAACCGCCAATGCCCAGTGTGAGCCACTCGCTACTTACTTAACATTTCACCTCCAGAGTCATCTTCTATTTATTTTGCGCAACTTTAAGCCGTCATAATGTAATAGTACCCCATCACAAATGTAAGCACTTTCTTCCTCTCTCCCGCTGTCAAAAGCGCGACGTAACACCATACTTAATGTCAACATCACCAGCAGCAATTGTTCGCTCGTCTCAAGTGCATCAATGTTTGTTTGTTTATGTCTCATTCAATCCGCTCATTGGGTTAATGGACTTTGTGGAAGTTGAATAATTAGCGAAAACGAAACAAACAATAAATAAAAATGAAGCAAAAACTGACAGATAAGAGAAAGAAAAAGAAGCAGAAAAGAAATGCAACTTCCTCATTACATAATCATAATCCTCCCGCAAAATGTTGGCCATGCCCACAGTGCATTGTGTCCCATGTGACAGATATAAGCTGTGCCTTTGCGAAACAGGAAAACAGAAATCAAATAAGAATTCTTTATGGCTGTTGACCCGCTGTACATAATATTCAGTTTTCAGTCAACTGTTGTCTTCTTATTCCATTCCATTTCCATTCCTCCTAATAATCCATTGTTGCGCGTATTCCTCCATAATTGTCATTAGTTACATATTTTTTTTACAACAATCCCTTGGGTGTTATAGTTTTGTCATAATTTTCTTTTAACCTGGTTACACCGAGTGAGAAGTTGTCGTGTCTTGCAATGTGAGGCGTCTTTGCTATTGCTTGACTGCTTTTGTTTATGTTCGTGGAGGAAAAACATACGGGAACATTGAATTGGGCCATATTGTACCCTATCTTCCGTTTTTGTCTGTCAGTTTAAAGAATTTTGTAATAATCAAACTCGATTGCAAATGTTTTAAGCGAATCTTCCCGAGAAGTTCTGTCACCCACCACTCATTGCGTAAGTTATATTTCCATAAATGTAACTTGACATTTCAAAACTCATTCGTTCCACACTCTGTTGTTAGTTTCTTTTGTTGTTACAAATCTTTTTTTATAACTTAAAACCAATCACGAAACTACTGTCAGTTGACAGAATTTCCGTTTGAAAATCATGATTTGGTTAAAGACATTTGCACTCCAATTCCATTGCATTTCTTCGTTGCAAACGTCAAATCAAACTGAACATACCCTAAGCGATAGGTGAATATAATTTATGCTCTTTTACTTATTGTTATGTTTTATAACCATACTGTCGCTTTGTTATTGTTTTTATCGCAGTTCTCTACTTAATTTTTTTTATGTGACGTTTTTGTCTCCCTATATTCCGAGGTGACTGTATTGCACTGCACGTGGTCTTGTGTCACCGGCATAAGGGTTAAGGGTGGTTGCACTATTATTGGTCGTAAAGAACGTTCCTTTCGTGTGGGTGTTTGGACACAGAGATATAAAATACAAAAAAAAAAACAACCATCACAAAGGAATGACATTTCTGTGTCATGTAAATATTCCAAAAGGGGACACGGTATGTTTAATTTCGAATTAAAAAAAAAAGGGTGCGGATACCAGTGCATCGAAGAATATATCCGGTGTACGAAAGAGGGGACAACCAAACACACACAAGAGACAACTGTTCGGTTCATTAATTATTACGGTGAATTCCTACAAATTATCTTTATTCGAGATTTTGAACTGTCATTCAATCGAAAGTTTTTCACAAATTCTTTCCAGCTTGCGTAATTTAATAGTATGCGTTTTAATTATTGCTAAAGTATGATAATTAGATAATTAAATTAAAGTGATTTTCAGTAGTCGCACACTGATTCTTTTGACAGGGAAATAAAACGAAATGTCTGTCTGCTTTGCTTCAGTTTAACTTTCACTGATTGACATTAGTGGCATATCTTTATATATGTTAATTGAAGTAAAAGAATGCTAATGTCAACGAATTGAAAATAAAATAAACATTAATTTGTTTTCGTGCGCTTTCGGTGTCTAGGTAAATAGGGTTTAATTTGATTGGTTGAATATACATGACAGGTGGTCTGTCTGCTGGATTTTATTTTTACTCAAAGCGAATGTACTTTTGTAAATTTGATTTGGAATATTTTTTGTCTTCTAGAACTGTCAGAAGATATTCTTATTACTGTCAAAATATCATCAATTACCTACATTCATTCATCTACGATTAGTAATTAATATCTTGACCTCAATTTGTAGTCAGCAAAAGCTGTCAGTTGTCACAATCTTGGTACGTGTACATAGTCAAAATAATAATGGTATCCATCTTTTAGATTGTGATGGACAAAACAAAACCAACTTATGAAATTGCAATCTTTATAAACTTGTAAGCGGACTTCTTTTCAGCTGACCACACGCTCATCAAGGGCAATCAATCATTCGCCTTATTGCAAGCGTCAAGTAATAATTCTTCCACAGGAGCAGCTGTTAAAGTTAATTAGTAAATATGTTGCGAAATCAATTAAAATAATTTTCTTAAGCAATTTTTTTTTCTTCTATGTTTTTGATTGATGACATTCACGTGTCTCCATAAATTCTACTACATAATTTTTTTATATATATACACATTCTCCATGGAGTTTATTGCTTGGCAGACATTTTCATATTATTTGCATTCATTTTGTGCAATTTTAGAGCGTGGGCTGTCCATCAAATTCCAAATGCTAAAAATATTTTTAAACAGATTGGTATTTTTAAACCAATATGTTGACAACGCAGATTCGAATACTTAAGTCGCTCATGGTATGCTAATGTTGTGCGAACGAATACTTTAAATATTTGCACACATTAAGAATAGATTTGGGATATTTGCACAACATACGAATAACAATTTACATGTTTTTATATTTGAATAAACACAGCAAAAGTGCTTATTGAAATAGTATTCAGAAATGGTGGGGTTTGCGGAACGAGTATACATAAAAACATCGCTTGATGCGTGAACGAATGACAGACTCGTTCTATCACTGATTAAACAATTTATTTGTTTACACAAATTCAGTGAATGAAACAGAATTTAATTAGTTATTATTTATTGAGTAGACGACAGATAATGGTTTGGTGTCGTAGAAAGGTTAAAAAACAGGTTCTGACAGCTGTGCTAATCAACTTTAGAGTTTGTCATAGTTGGTGAGAGTTGATAGTTGATGAAATCTTCGTTTTGGGTTCGTTGACATCGTCCGCCAGTATAAAAGCCAGTTTACATTTAATGAAATTTAAATGTCATCTTCCCATTGTATAGTTAGACATTACATATTTTGTATTTAATATGACACAACACTTCTATAATATGGACCTGTTTCATTATGCCGAAACGAAATGATTGTCGGTTGTAGCTTTGCATATTTTGTGCTCAAATATTGATTAATTTGTCACACATCTCCGGTTCTGTTCCATAAATTTCGCACCAGTAATTTGTCAGTTTGTATTTTACGCAATTTGAAAGCGGTTTTTGCGGTGTCAAACTGACAAATGACAAAAAACGGAAACCGATATTTCATCTGTTCTTTAGTTAGTTGTGATTCTGTTTGGATTTGCGTTGCATGTTTAGCTGGACAAAATTGGAATAGATCGAGAAAAAACATGGCTACCAAAAAAAAAAAAAAACATGGCCGCCGACATTTTTTCTGTCACATTGTATGGTTTGGTTTATGAAATGTAATTTTTCCATGAAATTTATTCTGTTTTATTCTTTTGTAATATCGATTTTGACACAACACAAAATCAAACATGGCTGCGACGACAGAAACTAGTATTCCAGACTTTAAATGACACAAAAAAGACTTGTTTCTCTGCTGTCGTTGCTAAACAATTTACATTTTTACAATCTATTGATTCTGTTGCAAAGGTACTAGATTTTGTTTCTCTCCCATTCTCGCTGTATGGTTTCAGTCATTTTGTCAAGTTTTGTCAGTAAACCCGTCACGGAACACAAATGTCATCTTGAGCAGTTTGTTCTTATTGTAAAAGTAGAACAGTACGGAATTCAATCATTCAGTACTAGAATTAATAAAAAATCGTAGTAAAAGCCAACACGCGTGTCTAATGTCAGAATTTGACTTCACAATATGTGTGGAATGACATTTAAATATGAATTCCGCAACTTTTATCTAAAAAAATATATTTAACAATAATTTGGCTTTATAACAAAATTTTTGACACAAAGCCCAATCGCCCCGCCAACGTCAAAAATCGCAAATTGAATAAACTCGTGTGGGATGCGAGTGGCTGGCGTTGCTTTCAGTGGCGTCACGATGAAGTCTTCGCATTTCGCCGCGCTATTCAGTTGATTAGCCATTAAACGTCATTCTCTAATGATTTCAAATAAAAACCAATCAAGTTGTACATTGATTTGTTTAAAATTGAACACATTTTTGTGGAAAATAAAAATGTTTATTTCCAAAGCAAACAACAAAATTAACGACCTTGATGTGGAGCCAAAAATAAAGAACAGGAACCACATTACTTTACGAGCCACTTAGCAATACAGCATTTTATTTCTAGTCTAATGTAATAGATTTCTTACAAAACCAGAAAAGAGAAGAAACCTCTTAGAAAATGTAGAAAAATCGAGTGGCCACTGACAAGTCGCACATCGCTGTACTCTTGTAAATCTCTGTCCAAGACCTAATGGCCCAAATTTTGACTTTCGAGTACATTCATTAAGTGGAACATAATCACCCAGTAGCAAAAGAATCCCATTACCAACTGTGAATCGGTTTCCTCGCCTCCACACTCTCTAGAGGCCAATCAAGCTAATCCATTGTGTTTCCTTTTTTTCCCTGTTGTGTATACCCCATACCCATTCGACGGATCTAAATGGATCTATCTCTCTATTTAACACTCAATCAGACAAAAAAAAACAAAATAAGAAGAACTCCAATGTAGGTCATTGTGGATGTTGACGCCGACCGGAATGGGGGAGGAGAGCAAGCGGAAGCAAGCGATGACGATGAAATATCACTTAAAGGAGAGAGAAATACATGTATTTTCCATCTCTTGTTATGTCATTCAAGTCGTCCATCAAATTTATGATTGCCATGTGAAAAGAACTGAAGGAGAACCAGCAACGCGCGAGAGATGATGATGAAGATGCCAAAAGGTGTTTTACGCTGACAATCTGAACTTTGACTCAATTGTTAAGATGTATCGATAAGTGGTTTTGGTGTTGTGTGTGTGTTCGTAAAAAAAAGGTGTTGAATGGATGAAAAAGTACCCCTTTGTTGATCTCAAGTGGATGCGGTGGTGATATACTCACGTAGATGAGAGGTTATGTCTATTTTTGACTTTTGACCTAGATGTGTGCCGGCCGTTGGGACTGCAGAGTTTTGTTTCTTTTTTGCCGGTCAAATTAGGTTCAAATCGTGACAGGGGTTGGGAGATTTGTTTTTTGCTTGTGAATAGGTCTTTTTGAACCGACAAACTTTGCTGGTATTGTGGAATTCGTATTTACTTGTCATTTAAAGAATACCTATTGTTAAGTGAAGCTCTGACTTTAAGAAAGTGTGTAAAGAATTCTGTCAAGCACTGAAAGTCTGTCAAATTTCAAAAGAAATTCTTCGAACTCCTGTTTTTGCTGCTCTCAAAAAGTTTGACGTCGTAAAAAATGAATAAATAAACGACTAAAAACAGCGAAGAGCTTTCGAACTGATATAAAAATCACTGTAAAACAAAATTCAGCTATCTGAGCTGTCAAAAATTTATTGATTCAGCAAATAATACTAAAGAATGTACAGCGCAGCGTCTTAAATGTTTTTTTTTCCACAAAAAAGACTACATAAGTATATAAATAATGAAACAAGGTGTAAAATACCTGATTTATAACAAATCTCGCGATTTATCTGCAGATTTAGCGAAAACTTGTACTTTTTTACTAAATTTTATTAATGATTCGTCGGAATCTTGTGAATTGGAAATAGTGGTGTCGTAAACAGGTCGTATAATGTGTCTGTTCCATTTCATTGCTTATCAGTTATCACATTCGATTTCCATTTAAACTATATCCATTAATTTAAAACTGGTTTAAAGTTGCTTCAAAAACAAATAAAAATGCCCTCGTCTGAAGGCGAAATTCTTGAAATTCTTCCAAATTTTACCACCAACGCAATGACGCGAATTTCACGAAACACCAACATATGCAAAATAAAAGTCCCCTGACTCATCTTAGTCTGCGAATGCTCTTAAAGTGTCACCATTCTACTACTGAATGGAGGAGGTTATGCATAAACCATCTAAGTGTAACATAAATTATAGTTTATTGTTCTGGTTTTCTACTTCTGTTTTTTTTCGTCGTTGGCATTTTTCAGTGAAAGTTATTCCCGCTCCAAAACAAAGCCGCCCTGGTTACTGATTTCCCAGTTGTGCGCTCCCCCACAACAGTTTCGTACTTAACTAGCCCCTCCTTAGGAAGCACCCTTTTTCTTCCCCAAATCCATCAATGATGGGTGTTGCGCAAGATGGCTTCATTGTGGGCTAAGCCAGGCGACGGTGACTCATACTGGATTGCGTGCGCCAGACATGACAAAAAGTTGGGAAAGTACAATGAAGCACATGACCCAGTAGTACACGCAGGGTGACCAAATCATATCGAATCTGACAACCGAAAATATACGTACAACCTCCAACAAGGGTTGGTTCTTTGTTTTGGACTGTGTTTACATCGTAATCGGTTTCGCTGTCAGCATGAAACAAACTGAAAACTTGAAGTTTGTTTTATTTTTCGCTTCGCTCTCTTTTTTGTTGTCCACAATTCGCTGAAATTCGAGTTGAAGTTTATTGTCTTTGGTTGGGGGTAGATAATTTCCACTGACTGACTTTCAAACAACCAGTGACTTGTTGTGACTGTCTGTCTGTATGTTGTATGTATGATGGAGCATTTCCATTATGGAATTATTTTTCGATGGAATTCAAATGCGAGTGTGAAATGCCGACAGTTATGAGTGGATTGATTGAATGGCTGAGTGTAATTGAACTCAGCTTTGGTTACGCCAGGCGGTTACAGTGAGTCACTTGGGTAATGTGCCAATAAGTGGTTTTCGTTTGGTGACAGATCTGATACGGAAGGTAAACAATACAACAAGTGCATGACAGGTGAGTCACTTGAGGTGAATTTGAGATCTCATTTACCAGAGAGCAGGGGAAGTACAATGATCTGGCTTGTTTTATCGTTTTAAGAGATTTTTTTTGATAACGTCTGAAATATGGAAATAGGTCGGGCGTTGCTTTTGATGTTTAGTGAATTGATGATTTGTTTTGTGAAAGAAACACATTTAACGCTAAGAAATGTGTGGCAAATCGAGTTGTCGAAGGTGGAAACACAGAGTTTTTAAGGAGTTTTGTGAAGCACCTTTTATTTGCTGTTTCCAAGTAGAAATCGTAAATGAAATTAATTTTTTTCTGCACCAAATTAATACACTTTTGTTAAAAGGGTGGATCCTCAAAACTAGCAACTCGACACAAAAGTGCAGCATCCAGTTTAGCCGTCAAAATATCGTTCAACCTGTTGATAATATAAAAAAAGCGCCATTCAGAATATAGCTTGTTAAACATATCTGAATTTTAAGAGCAATATTTTGCTTTATTTAGCAAAACGGTTGAATAAATGAAACCACAGAATGATTTCTTGTTTTTTGGTATCCTCGCCCCAACATTGGGTTGTCGTAAACGCCATTTTAATGTTTTTGGGAAATCGCATTTAAAGTTTTGACAGCTTAAAGTATGAAAATCAACCGCTGGTTTTTTTTTTTATTTTTTGACACGATATTCACACGGAAGTCCTCTTTTAAAAATGTAAGACGTTTTTCCAAAACGCTTTAAGTTGGTAAAATATTTAAAAGTTAATAAAAAATGAGTTTTTTTGAGTCTTTTACTCATACACATACGTCAAAAATTGTGCCCATACGATTAAATGCGAAATTTGTAGGCTTATAAGTCAAAACAACCTTTGAAGTTTGATGGCGTACGTTTGTAGGACAATAGGACGTACGTCAAAACAATTCTGTATATATCTTTGCAATTGAAGGAGATAGAGCAAAACGGATAAACAATTTGGAAAGAGCGAAGGCGAAAGCACACCAAACACAAAAAGTGAATTTTTACCTTTACGTATTCCAAAATATGTTTGGAAACACTTTTTGTGACGTAGTTATTGGTTATATTGTGCAGAGTGGCGGAATTTTCAATACTAGAATACGTCATACTCATGTTTTCTCCTTTGGCTGTGTCTCTTCGTACATACAAGCAAAGAGAACGTTCAAAAATCGTACCCGAAATGTCGTAATCTAGTTTTTCCTATTTTTACCAACGTCAATGTCAATAATAGTGACATCTGAATGGAAAAACCTGTCAAATTAAATGTTGAAGAGGCACAAAGTGTTATACTCATGATAGTCATCGTCTGTATTTCTTTGGCTTACATATAAAATGAATAAAATGTCTAACAAAGCACCATCAAACAACTCAGTATCCAAGATAGCCCATTTCATCGCTTATCTCCCGTTGCTTACAAAATCCTTTCCTCACATATATTGCAAAAGCGTAAATTGCGTTTTTTTCTGGAATCAAAAAGAAGAAACAATTTCCGTCCCATGCTGCGTCGCACATTTAAAATCTCGATATCCTTCGTTTTCCTCCCAACTGCGCACAGTTTGTTGTGTCAAAGAAGGTATACGCGACCATTATTATAGTCACCCTTCTCTGTGGTCTACGTTTAATCTAAACAATGGATTTGTTACACTTGTGCTTTATAATTATGTACACTGAAGCCCTTCAATTTTTTTTGCATTTTTCTTCATTCTTTCTGTCCTTTAGTATTCATTTTGAAAAAAATAGAGGAAAAAGTGAAAACCAAACAACTGGTGCCCTTTGTCACGTCACTTGCTACTTCCGGTCAATATTATGTCCAACGTCATCGGGCATCGGTTATTGTTGTATAATTGTTATGAGGGGTAACTGTACTTTACTGTCATTATACGGTACCATACACGAGTCACGCAACAATGAAGTTCTTTTGCCAAACCATATACGAAATGCAGTTCACAAGTTCAACCACGATAAAAGAGTTCAACTACACACAACTGTCATTAGCTGAGTATTAAGCACATGCAAGTTTATTGCCCGCAATAGAGTGTGTGCGTTTGGGAGTGTGTGCGAGGAAAATGTTAACAGTAAGTGCCAAAAGTTGATGTGAAATTTGTTGGCGCACACATTTGGGTCAGACGTCAACTAATTTTTGGCTTATAACGCAATGGAATGATGTGCAGTTTTTTAAGTATACAGGAGAAACAGAGGAATGAAGTGGAAATGAAATGATTAGGGAGTACACTTCACTTAAATCTCTGTTTAGCAACTTTAAAGATGTAACCCTATTTTAATAAGCTCTACATAAAAGTTATTAATTGGTTACGCAGTCAATTTTGTTTATGATTTCTGACGTTTGTTAGGTAACTACAATTTTTAAACATTTTTATATATTTAGCAACAAGAAACAATTTTTTTTGGTTTGTTTGTTTTTCTATTAGATAATCGAAAAAAGGCTGAAAATGCAATCACCTCTTAAGCGCTTTAGGCTGCAGTTATAATGATAAGTAAAATGCTACCGAAAAAGTTGGAACAGTATGAAAATAATTTTGTTTGTCATTTAGGCAAACAGAAAAAAGTCGTTCAGAAAAACTGTTTATCACTGTGCTGTCAGTACAAACAAATCAACCACCACTGATTTGATTCCATCAGAAAAAATAAATCTGACAGATGGAACAGTAAAGAAATGACACATTTCAGTGGAATGATTTGTTTTTGTTTGTGTGGAATTAACTGAGAAGTTGATCAGAAAAAGTTTTTCGTACAGAAAAATTAGTTAATTCAATTATTTTTTTATTTATTTTTTTTGATAAACTGACTTTAAAATTCATAAGCAACATTTTATGACCAAGATTGAGTTCAAGCATTAAATTTAAGAGATCAAGGGAAGCAAAGGAACTTTTTTCGATTGCCTTAGTGTGCTAGACTACTGAGCGAAGGTCCTCAGGTTCAACACACAGAACGAACACAAATAAAACCACAAAGTTTTTTTCACTGTGACAATTTTCTCAGGAGAGTTTTTTAACTCACCCGTTCGGCTTCGGCGTAGGCTCGGGACCTAACTAATCATTCATCAAAAATAAGTGTCACAAACGAGTTACTAACTTGTTCGTGATCAGTTTTTGTTTAAATACTCAAACTGTATAAGCAAAACAAAAATGTGCATGACTGGATCGCACATAACTCGCTCTTTTTCTGGTATTAATGAAGATAAATGCTGAGATTTTTAAGGAAAGAACTTACCCATTTTCAAAAGGTTTGAAAAGATCTTTCAGACCTATAAAACTTCCGTACAACCAGAAGGATTGTTACGACCTTGTTTAAGAGGTTATAAACCTTCCATTTGGAGTTGTAAAACAAACAAAACATCGCAGTCTCACCGGACTCTCATCAGAAGTCTTTTTGAATAGAATCTTACAGTTCCAGCCTGGCAAATCAATTTCCTCCGCTAACGGACCCAGTAATGGACTGTAATTGTGCCCAAGGCAATCCCATTGAATCGTTGTCATCGCCTTGTGACGTTTAATGACATTCCCCCATATAAATCGCTTAAAACAATAATTGCGCGCTCTCCATCAATAAACAAACTTGTTGGTTTTCCAAATGAACTTCATCGATATATGCCACATCAGGCACCGTTCCAAGCACACAACCTCTGCACAGCTGCACAACTTGTTTGAATATGGCACCAGCCATCGAGTGTCTTAGGATCAATCTTGTGAAAACTATTCATTTGGATAACATGAAGACCGAAAAACCCCGCTAGGCACTCAATTTCCTATAGCACTGCGGACATGATTATTGATGATCATCCTGGAAATTTCCTCCATTGCCATCGGAGAGTCCCAGCCAAATGCAATTGCGGGAACATTAAAAACTTCCCCGCGCGCGTTATCTACTTGCGTCGGGCAATTTATTCGCCTGGCTAGAACAAGTGGCATTCTCGTGTTATCTCCTTGATGGGTTTTTCACGCAACCAGTTATGGTATAACCAACTTGGAGGAATTATGAGGACACAACCGCACCGCGTCGAGTCGGGGTGATGTAAGTGTCATGCTATCGTCCGGTCGGCCGAGCTAATGAAGTGATGTCCCGACGCACTTTTGCGTTGTGCATGCGGTGAGATTGTGTGGAAACTTATTTATTTGACAAATTTTCACGGAAGCATCGTTATTCTAAATGACGTTTTGAGGCAGAGTCTCATTGGAATTCCCCCGGCTTGAAGATGTCAGCTCGTTGGGTATATATAAATGAGATTTTAGTGCCACTTTGCGGATGTTTTATGTACGTTTTACTTTGCAGTTATAGAGTGGGGCAATGTATAAGGAGACAGAGACAGACTTGGTTTACAGTTTGGCGAGGATCATTAATATTATGCAACAAATGGAGCTAGATAAGGAAATACCGTTTGGAGTTGGTTTGGGGGTTCATTTGATGCAACATAAGTTGGGCTATAGTGGTGGTGATTTGCCAAAAGCGGTTTTGTTGATTTTACTTGTCAAGAGTCTCTCGCTGAACGGTCCCTGACCATTTTCTTTTAAATTTTGGCGCGATCTTTACCTTTTTCTTGTTGTTTCATTCTTCGGTTGGGAGATAATTTATTCATCATCAGACTTCTTTAACTGACGCGACGTTTGAACAGGTTTATTTTGGCTGACATTTTTGACAGGTTACTTCACTGCTCGCCATCGATTGATCGAGCGCCGTCAGTTATCGAGCAAACCTCTACGCAGTAGTTCAGCAATTACTTAAAAAAAACACAGAGAGGTTGACAGTTGTTCGGAGAATTGTGACATAATAGGTCTGTTCCTTTACTTTTAAATCTTACTAATTTTTACGAATTTTTACGAATTCTTACACATTTTACTTAATTGTCGTTCCTCAACTCGAAAAATTCGTAAAAGAGAGCGGCTTCGAAAGAGCAACAAATTTCTTTGCATAGAATTGAAACAACTGTCAGTCGCCTAAAAATTGACAGTTGATTTGAATTTGTTGTTCTATTTGCATGAATTATCTGTCATTTTTCACAGGTTACTACAAAAGCGTTCCTTAACTTTTGCGTAAGTTTCCCTCTCTGAGAGAGAATTCATCCCCTCCACTGTCATTTTGACAGTCTTTTCCATTTTTACTACAAAAGTAATGGAACAGACCTAATAAGGTAAAAGATTTGATTGATTGATTGACTTATCTATTGCTCGTTCACGGATGAGACGATGCGGCACAAGTGAATATTGAAAAGAACGTCACATCTTTTCGCAGTGCAAGCAAAGTCCTGTGCAACCATTTCAATAAATGTCAAGCGTTTAATCTTTTGTAAAACTCAAGCCTACCTATCCATCTCCTTGATACAGTTTATAACAATTGCCTTTACATTTCTCCTTTCAGATAAATACTCGTAACAACTGCCAACGAGGAGCTAAAAAAACAAAAGCCACAACCAACCCAATCGCAATGATGAATTAAACCAGGGTAAGTATCCTACTCTCGTTGTTGCCCACTTCAAAGTATCTACAACCCTATATCAATAGCTCATTTCTCATATCTGTTTTGCTCCACATTATAATATCCAGCAGCGAACGAGCCCCATACACATATAGGAAGCTCTATCACATGTGCGCCGCTATGAAGCGTTGCTCATATGATCGGTTTGCACTATGGGTTCTAGGTCAAAATCGTTTATCAACTCCTACAGCCAGCGTGTGTACCCACTCAATTCAGAATTCCACCCACTGTGGTTTGGACTTTATGCCTACCCCTATATGTGTGCGCGCTCTAACCAGCATCATCGTAATTACCATACCAGAGAATTTATAAAATTCCACTCTGCCTGTAGATATAAGATACTGAATGCAATTACCAAAGATATGTGACTTTTGCATTGGCGCAATGATTGTGAACGTCCGTGGTGGGCTGCTTAGAGCTTCTGTGGCCACAAGGAAAAACCGCTTAAGTCGACTTTAGATAATAAATTTATTTCTTTTTTAGTTTGGTTTTTTTCCTTAATCCAAACTAAAAAAAGGGTCCTAGGGTGTTACGTTTTCTTGAAATTGTTGCCACTTATTTAAGATAGAAAGCTGAAAAAAATTGCAAAATAGATGTGAGTACGCTGAGTCTAATAACATCAAAATCTCAATTTTGTCTAAAGTCGACTTTAGCGGTTATGGTTCGTGGCCACAGTTATGTCACATTGCTGTCACACTCGTGTCTTTCTCTTTAAACACACGATCGTGTGTTGCATTCAGAATAAATTTGAATCTCAAAATTGAACAAGTAGATTTGTATTGTCGTCGGTCCCGTTTTCAATTTGAATATAGAAAATGTTTTTCTCCTGATAAGAGGAATACGGGGGACAATATGGTGGCCTTTGTCCGCATATTGACAGGCAATTGTTTGACGGCGAGCAGTGCGCGCTCTGCCACAACAAGGAAGCGCATTCTGACATAATGAACTCGGCGCATTGTGCTTGATTGACACACTTTTCGGTGGTGAGTGGTTTTCCATTGTCAGATGATGTTGGGTTTGAATGGCACCACTATCAGAGGTGGATCTCGAGTAGATTACGACCATAAGTATGAAATTGCAATTTCTTTCGCAACCTACCTCAAGCCGGGGCAATTTTTCAAATCAATCCCTGATGGCTGTTTCCGCTGTCTAAGGATGTAAACTGTCGCCTGTGGTAGCCGCTGCTTTTTTTTTGTACTCTCTGTAGGTGGTAGAGATTGTGAAGCGGAAATGTGGTCCAACAGGACCCCAAGCCAGTTATCGCACATGTACACCGTGCAAAGTCTAGCTCTCACTCGGATAAAAGTGGATTAACTTGTTTTGTGATTTGTTTTCTATTTTGTATCTATAGCCAGCCGGACCCTCTAGTGCATGTTGTATATATGTAAACGTATACTCTTTGCACTTTAAGTGGAACGAATGTACTACTTGACGCGATGAATTGATTCCGTTTTGGTTACGCTACGCATCGCCACTGAAAGACTGACTGATGGGTTGCTGTTTGTGTAGAAAAAAAAATGTGAGGTGTGTGTATTGGAGATCTTTATATTTCATGTCGAGATACCGTAAAAAGTAATAGTTTCTAGGTTATGTGTAACGTTAGTTAGTTCACGTTTTATGATGATACTTAATCTTTCGCATTTACGTGTTGCGCCTGTGAAATAAATAGGCAATTTGATTTAATTAAAAGGGGTGCTGCTGGGAAATAGGTGTAGGTATTTTTTTTATCGAAACTTGAGATGAACAGTAGCTGTATATAGCAAGGGAAATTTGCTATACGTTCTGTTGTTATACAAGAGGTTATGTCGCTTTTTGGGATTGTTTTTTGAGCTGTGAGCTGTCACACTGTTCCATTATAGGCTTTAATAATTTCAATATAAATTAATAATTGTGAATTTGTGATGTGCTTTTTCTCAGGCCGAGGTTTTGCTCGTCGGATCCAGGGTTTTAACCAAAGAAACACCAAACTTCTGGCTCAAAGGAAATTCAGCCGCCAAAAACTTAGAATTTTGGCGCTTTTTGAATGAAAAAATGGAAAAGTTTAAAATAAGGAGAAAAAATCTAAAATCACTTTGAAAATTGCTTAAAAGTAAAATTAAAACGCATTTCCATTACAAATAAGTTTCAAAGATGACTCAGAATAAAAACTCACACTTAATATGAAAGAAAACGTCTACGTAAGAATTTTGTGTGTACGTTTTAACATTTTGTCTAATAGAAAATAAAATGATAAAATTAGCTAAATTTTAAAATTTTTTCATATATAAAAATAAAGGCAAATTTCACTTAGGGAAAAAAGGGGAAATTTTTGCGAATTTAGGGGGAAATTATTGCCTTTGCTGATAAAAAAGGGGAAAACAGGGGGCCAACTATATAATTCGATTCTATTCGACAGTGGTTCCGATTCTACTTTCAAATCGAACAGTTCTTTTTGAAAGTAGAATAGGAATCGGAACTATTTTCGAATAGAATCATTACATAGTTGGCCCCTGTCTTCACAGTCTGGGACTACTGCTGGGAAGTCACTTCCTATGCGGGAGCCTTATCTGGTACACAAGATTCGTACAAAACACAGGTCTCCTGGAATGACACTCTCATTCGGGTATTCATAGTTTTGCCATCACTAATAGAGTGCGACTTTTAAGTGATGAATGCAAATTCTCTGTGCGACCATAAAAGTGTGACGAACGTGGTCGTTTCGTTAAAAATTAGTCAAGCTCTTCAAAAAATTTTCACATAAAAGCGAATTTACAATTAGAACAATACTCTCTCCAAATAAAAAATTCTTGCCGCAAACTGTCACATTTTATTCACAATCCAAATAAAACAAACGCAATCCACAAGTCAACGATTGAAAAACTAGTTCGAACCTAACCTTTCAAATTAACCTTTCAAATTGACTCTGATTCGCAGGTATCTGCGATGAAAACCAAAGTGAAGGAAATGTCAAAATTTAAAAATATTCGCTTGTTCGCAGTTCGCAAAATTCGCTCTCATAAGAACAGAAAAATTCTTGCCGCGAACTGTCACACTTTATTCGCATTCCACACATAAAACAGTCGCGATCCACAAATCCGCGAATGAAATGTTCGTTCCTAACCTAACCTTAAAAATTGACACTACTCGGGGGGTGTCTGCGATCAAATTTGTATGAATAAAATGTCAGAATTTACGAATATTCGCTTGTTCGCTTGTTCGCAATTCCCTCTCACGTCAATAGTTCCCTTAATTCAATGAGGAATGCGAAAGCTACATGTCCAAAAAATGTCCGCGCACTTTTTTAAATTTATTGTGGACTCTAAGTCTGCTCTGAGCCATTTGATCTTTACGAAGACTGTCTGTTATTTAAAAATTAAAGAGTGCACTTGGTTGTCTGGTTTTTAAATTCGCAGCACTGTTTCTAGTGACAGTTTGACATCTGACACACGCGATGTGGCATGTTTTTAAAGGATAAAACTGAGTGAATATCATTTGCCGCGTACCTCTGCCCGCTAGATGACTAGCGAAATGTCAAACTTCATATAAAAAACTGACATTTCACAACTGACAGCGCAAAACTACCCGCTGCATTGAGAGAGAGAAAAAAACAACCAGTCAAAGAAAAATCGTTCAAACGTTTGCAAAATTTGCCGCTGGCGCTAGGGCTCAGCGCGAGCTTTCCTTCATCAGGGATAGACGTCTAGCGGGCAGAGGAACGCGGCCGTTGGTCCATTAATTTCTGTCTTTATGGATTGACACTTTTTCTCTATGTGAGTCCCAACTCGAAGACTCCATACAGAAAGCCAAAAACCCGACATCCCGACACCCGGACTCAAAGCGATTCATCACCACTTTCTACGCAGATTGCGTCCTACACCAAACCGATGCTTTAAGTGAGATTGCGTGATCATGCCATCTATAGAGATCTGGCAACGATCCCCTAAGGATTACAGAACGAACCGCCAAACCAACCGGTTCCACATCTTTATACTTCAATGTGCATTAGATGAAAAATACCCAAAAGCCAAGTTGAGTATACTTAATTTTAGTTTTGCATCTGTGTGCTCATTCTTTTTTGGGCCATTCG
Source organism: Cheilosia pagana (assembly GCA_936431705.1). Classification (NCBI taxonomy): domain Eukaryota; kingdom Metazoa; phylum Arthropoda; class Insecta; order Diptera; family Syrphidae; genus Cheilosia; species Cheilosia pagana. The sequence goes on from OW386169.1 coordinate 4,589,253, forward strand.
TTCCTGGTGGGTAAACTGTGCACACAGATTCTAACCATCCAAAGATGCAGGCCTCTCGAATGGAAGATGCACCAAGAGTCATCAAGAAGAGTGTTTTTTTACTTTATTTTTCTTGGCGAAACGGTTTTTGTTGCTTCTAAATTGAATTGAATCTGTTCTTTACTGGCCTGAGTGTGTGAGTGTATGTTGCCCTCATTGTCCTACATTTACAAATACGATGGGTGCGCAATTGTACTGCCGCCATTCAATTATAGTTGAGATGAGAGTTCTTTTGGGGTTTCAGTTTTTGTCATCACCGACGCGTTTTGCGTTTTCAAGTCCTTTGAAGCGGTGTGAAAAGAGAGTACAAGGTTTTTCTTTTCTGTCATTTTGTGTCTTTGAATATGGAAACGGGGTAGTTTCTTTGATTGTTCCGCGTTGGCATTGAATTACTTTTGGGACCATTATGTAGGTCATGGTTGCTGTGCGACGGAGGGAAATTCTCGCAATCTTTCTTTAGTTAGAACCAGTTTTGTCTACCTACCGCACATCGACTTCAAGTGCCTTCCAGTTTATAAACGACCATGACTGCAATCACCACCAGAAGTCGGTTCCTTTTTTTTTTTGTTTTAATCGTGATAATCTTATTCAATTTGGTGCAAAGTGCTGCTTCCAGAGCACGCCGCATTCACGATCCTTCACTTGGCAAAGAATAATGACGACGATGAGGAAGATGAATTTGATGCATGCCGCCTCGGGCGTATTAAAGTGTATTCAGTGGTGGATATCGCGCATCACTATATGTCTAGTTAAAAATAGGAATTCCAGAGGAGCACCACCGATTTATCATCATTCCACTGTGTATGTGGCCTGTGTGATGGTGATTTGTGGGCGCACAGGGATGACTTCTGCTTAAGAGTTGAGCGTAGAGGTTGACAATAAATCTCTCGCCGAGGTAAATGATTCTTTATTTGTTTAGACATCGCGTAGGCTAAAGATATGACAAGTTGTAATAATTATGCCGGACAGGTGATAGTTTAGAGACGAGAAATATCACACGTTCCACTTTTTGAAATGTTTTGAAATCCACACCGAACTGCGAGTGGATTTGCATTTTTAGCATTTCCCCATCCACACGAAGATTTCGTTATTAATAGGTTTCCATGCGAGATAGGCGTGTGCATGTAGCGCGCACTTGTGTAAATATTTCCGAAAGTGAATTACTGCACAGATTGGCAAGACGAGCGCGAATGAGGAGAAAGAAAACCACATAGAGCGGCAAGTGACAGATGGAGATGCCTCAGGAAACTACAAACGAGAAGAAAGAGAAGATGAGGCAAAACTAATGGAATTGTAATTAATCCGTAGGATCAAATGATTTGGAATGCAGATATCTTTATATGGAATTGAACTGGTGATCCAATTTATCGTGAATCGAACGGGAAAGTCAAAGTATAGGTGTGGAATTGCACACCAAATGGAAAGAAACCGTGACAGTGTTGACTGGTAAATCGATACATGTGATTTGTTGCGGTAGAAATTCACTGGAATTCATTCGATCGATCGATTTGTAGCACATATTGTAAGAGGTGTCAAAGTTTGAATTGACAGGTCCGTTTCTGAAACTACCTTAGCGCAAAATTAATGGGTACATTCAAAAACTTGTTGTCTTAAGTCGACTAGATTGGTCGGGAACGTCACTTTTCCTACGTCAGCCACATATGCGAACTGTCAGCTCAGTACTCAGTCACGAATTTCTTGACTAGATTCGTCGGCTATCCCTCCATAAACGTCAACTGACACAGCTGCCCATGTGACCGATCTAGGCCAATCAAAACTGAGATACATCAAGTCAGTCAGCTGTCAGACTTACTAAACTAGAAACTTGAATGTCCCCAAAATCTTAAAAAGTCAAAGTCACGTGGCGCGATCTTGTGGAAATCACATATCGTGCGGATAAATGTCATTCATTTGACGTAACGCGAAATGTGGGCCACATTTTTGAAGGAACTGTTTTCCATCACGTCTCATGTGTCAAATTCCCTGTTCAATTCGTTTTAGTTTAATCAAAAAACTAAATGACATTTACTGTCAGCCGCATTACTAGGAAATCTAGTCCAAAAAATCTAGTTAAGCTATGCTTTTGAACGCCTTTAACTTCTTAATACAAAATGCGCGATTGCGATCTAGGTACGTACAGAAATCGGAAATTCAGAAACAAAACAAAATGGCGGACTTCGAATCAAATTTTGCGGACGGGTGACATTTAATGCGCTGATCGTTTATGCGAATAAAATATAAAAAAAATCAACTGAACTATTTGACAGTTAACTGACAGATCGCTTACCTGGAATGAGGTGAAAATAAGGGCCTTCATTTGAAAGCAAATCATCATTGCGTACGCGACTCCCCTCCTCAAACAAAACACTAACCAACGCTCGTTGCACTAAATTTTGCGCTGTTTCCCAACAAAATATTGCGTCGCATCTCCATTACACGTTGCTTGCAAATCGCGCCCAGCGATTATAATTGTTATGCAAATCGCAAGCTTCTTCCCATTCACATCGTCTCGCTTTTATAAAGAGCGACACTTTGTTAAGTGGATAGCGACTCTTAACAATATGTACGCCACCTACAGCTATAAAATATTTTTATTTATTTGTGTGTGTATATGTAGATCACTCGGGCGCATCTTGCCAAGTATATAATGTAGAAATATATCAAAGTCTTCATAGCCCAGAGACACTGCGTCTGTATTGTTCCGGTGTTTGCGTTTGGAATTGCAAAATACTTTAACAAATTCCGCGTGATTGACATGGTGTGGAGAAAAGCGATGGAAAACTAAAAAAAAAAACATTTGAATTTTTCTTTATATGAAATTCCACAAAATCACTTGTTGTTGTTGTAGGTTTGACAGGAGGAGGGAATATTATTTAAAAGAGAAATTCTTTTGAAAATAAAATCCACCACAGTTGCGGGCAACAAATATTTATTTTCATTTAGAAATCAAACGATAAAAGCTATTTCGTGTGGTAGCTTTCAGTGCCGACATATTGGACAAGTAATTACGCGTGTTTATTGATTTTTTTTTGAATTCTTAACATATTGTTTTTCGGACAGGCGCAATTTCTTTGTAAAAATAGAAATTGCTTTTTTGAAATACGCGAAAGAAAACAAATGGTTGGGTCTTTAACCCGTTGTGGGGGTATTTTTGGGCGAGAGATCTAGGTGTGCTTATTCTGATCTGAATGTGTTTCTAAAATGATTTTTGATTTGGCTTTGAAAAAGTGAAAACATGACGGAAACGTCGAATGGAGTTGTATACATTTTTGAGGGCCGTTTTTATACCTACATTCCTTAAAAAGGTGACACAATCAAGTCCACATTTACACTCTCTGTTGAATTTTGAATTGGATAATTTTGTACTAGATTAGGTTAACTTTTAGGAATATTTATTGGTTGCAAAATGTTGAACGTTTATTTCTCTGAACTAGACGTTTCAAAAATACGGCCAAATAAGTAACTGGAAGATAAATACGCCTAGATCTGTCAGCTGTCATTGATCGTTTTGCATGCAAATTCGAAAATTGTGTGTCAAGAATTTTAAGCACACTCCACACTTTCCGCAATCACTTTGCTGTCGATTTGGAGACCACAGAAAAATTTCCAGCAACTTATTAAGGACGCAGGACGTTAAAAACTGGTCGCAGTAAGTTGCGGAGATAAATTATGGTGACATTCATGACATGGCGTTCTCTCTCTTTGAAATTATTAGGTGTACTAGTATTGCGTTACGTTCGGATACCTTGTTTGCGTAAAACGTCAACTAGATTTGTCTGGACTAGGTATACGAACGCGTTTACTAAGTAACTTGAGAGATTTTTGTAAACTTGTGGTATATTTTTGAATTTTGACACTTCAAAATGTCAACTTAGTATACAGGCGGGATTTTCCTAACTAGATTTGTCGGCTATCCCTCCATAAACGTCAACTGCAAAAACTTATTACGTGACGTCTAGTTAGTCAGCTGTCAAACATAGTAAACTAGGTATCCAAACGTCCTCATTTGCATTGACAAACATTACGAAACGTCACACTTTATTTTCCACCAAACGCACCTACTAATGGGTGCGTTCACAAATACTCAACAATTGTTAAATCGTCGATTCTTTCTCATAAATTCGTTGCTACTTCGACGACTTGCAGTTGTTATTTAAACTGTCAAAAATCCGGCCAAAGTCATCAATATCTACATTATGCGTTTTGTATTTGTTTTATTTGCAACGAGAAATACTTTATAGTTTTAATCCCGAAATAAAAAGTAAAACCTCGTAGGTACTCAGCTTAAATCGAATTTGAAATTCATTTTTGAAGGAAAGGGCTCTTGTTGGTGGATAGTCCCTGGTATGAATATCTATAGAAGAGGTTCTTGCCTAGTGTCGTAGATCGTGGTACCTCTCCAACTATGTCTCTTTCGTTATTGGAAATGTCAATCAAACAAATTTTTAACAAGCAGTCCTAGATCAGTTTTCTATTTTAATGAGGCCCTTCACTGACAATGTGATGATAATCGGTACAAAGTCAAATGTGAAGTCTATGACAAGTGATAATTAAAACGACATTAAATTCCACCTTAAAGTATGCAATATCCACTGTTTCGTGGTGAACTGTTTCTACTGATCACATTCAGTGCTCTAAATGCATTAAATAAACCACCCACTACTTCCCTCGCGACTTAAAAATACATTTTCTCGAGGTAAACAAGTTCACTAGGTTACGAGGTAAAATCTCAACAAATCCTCAACACGAAAATAAACATCAAATGCTGTCAAAACACTGCATTTCCATCGGGGAAAAAAAGAAAAGAAAATAAAACACAAAAAACCACTCGAACACAACCCGCACACACATTATCTCCTCTTCTCTCCAGAAGTATATGTAAATAAAACCCTTGAATCCGAGCAGCAATCAATGCCACACCATCCACGTGTGAAGTGTGCAACCTGACATAAAGGAATCCGAAAAGTTTCCATACTTGAAATGCAATGAAATTATCAAGCGCAACGGGTGGCATGAATGTGTATAGTGCTGTGTATAGTGCATTCCTCTCTGTTTGCTCTGATTAAAAACCCACAACACAAAAGTCCCTCTAATGGGAGGGGCACACCTACACTGCACGAGTTCAATAACTTTTTAATTAGTCAACAACTAAACCGTATACATAAAACTGGCTACCAGATTGACGTGCCCCAACAGCAGCACACCCCTTCGTCTTGTCCGCCAATTGCCGCATTCAGCAGCAACCTCTTTAGCTTATTTAATTCAACATTTTCCAATCGATTGAGCCCCAACCGGGGTACTGTATGCAGATATTACTGGCAATTAAAAACAAAAAAACTAGATACAAACTTTCCGATCCAGTTTAGCGGAAAGAAAGTGGCGTTTAATTATTAACAACATTTGGTCTGATCTGATCGAGATCACAGATTAAACTAAACTAGATACACTTAGTATCTATACGCAGGTTAATCACATCCGAACAAGCAACTTTCTATTTATGTCGTGCGTGGTATATCTTGCGACAAACATCTTCATACAGCGGCGTTTGTTGTTAATTTTATGCGCGGCCTGTTGTCCATAGAGTGTTGTGTTGTGTTGTTTATATTCCCCGACGCTTTCGAGTGCGCGCAGACAAACTGGAGATATTTAGAAAAGATTGCAGTCAAAGATAAACGGCGAGTGGTGTGCGGCCAAGATGAATTGTAATAATTTGTGTTAAAGAGCACATTTGGGATGCAATTCGTGTGGTTACGCTGTTGTGCTTCCCGTGTTACGCTTTATTTTCTTACAGTTCAGTTCCATTGTTTTCAAATACGCGGTGTCGGTGTGTGCTTATAGAAAGAGTTAACAGATCGGCGATGTTGTTCTACGAAAGCGGGCCGCTGAAAGGGAAAGTTTCCCAAATTGCTGGGACGTCTCTTGTTTTGATTCTTAATTTGAAATTTTTGGTATTTTTGCATTTAAATTTCAAGTTCGGTTGAATACTAAGTGAGACTTTTCGATTTTCGGGTTTCACTTTCCGCTCAAGATGCAGAGGCGGTGTGTTCTCAATTTGTTGTCATAGGCTGTGGGTGAAATTAATTGTGTGTTTCATGTCAGGGATTTTAGATCACTTGCGATCGTCAGTTGATCTGGATTGGATTCTATTTAGTAAATTTTTGATTTGAGTTAGCAGTTTGGAACCACAGCCCCAGTTATTACCCGCGAGTCATGGAATGTCCGGCTCTACTCAAACTTAGGAAAATCATCCTTGGCGAGGAATTCGTCAATTCAGCAACTCTTGCAACCCAGCAACCCAGAGAAGATTCTTTTCTTCCTTCCTCCGGAGTAAAAAGATGGTTCTAGGAACTTACCAGGGAAGGTACAATAGGCTTCTTCAAGAGGCCGCAGTGGCGGAGGCCCAGAGCCCCCTTGAGGGTTCTCCCGTTTTCATAATCTAATCTAGCAGTTTGAAAATAAGATCAATTTCGAGAAAAATATCCTTTCATGAGGTCCTGAAAATTTGTATTATCGATCACATTGAAGGAACCCCAGCGTTACGATCAGATTAATGTCAACCAAAACAAAGTAAATTACACAAATTCTCAATAAAACAGTCAGCCTGAAGGTATGCAATCAATTTTGATAGCAGTTTGTGTATAGAACTTGTCCATGAACAGTTTAAATTCCAAACGAAATGCATAGCTCCGCAAAAGAATCATGTTCCCATTTAAATAGAGAAAAAACCCTTGAGTTCTAGAGCTCACATAATTTACGAACTACACGTGGTGTCCTTGGAAGTGAAGTGCGCTCGACTTGGGTAATACGCATTATTCACATTTTCATTTAAAATAAACAATCCCATCGCTTGTTTGCAATCATTTTCACTTAAACCTCTTCAAATAATTTTTCTTTTCAAATTGTTTTGCGATTGTCCACCAAGTAAGTCCATTCAAGTCCACTTGGAACGTGTCACAGACTCTATTCTATTCGACATACAATGCGAGGGAGCCCATTAGTTGTGTTTACAGTAAAACGTAAGCCTACGTCAAATGTATGACATAAAGCACCGCCTTGTCATGTAATCACAGTGAGCGATGGGTTGGCATAGGTCAGGTGACATTTTCTTGGAAGGAAAAATACATAGAAATTGCGTAAAAATGTTGGTGGGTTTTAGAAGTTCTTTATTGTAGATTGTCTTATGACGTTTTTGTTAGTAAATTATTATTAGAAATACTGACACCGAAAGGGCGCTTAAAGTCTTAAAACTTTTTCCAAAAGTCGGTCTAAGCTGACAGATCAGCGTCGGATTGGGTATTAGAAGCCATTTCTGCGATTTCTATTATATGATCCCTGAAAGCATTTTAAGGGGTAAATAAATAAGCACATGTTCGAAATTATCTTCAAATTTCGAGTTCGAAATGAAATGTTCGAAACTGAGCCAGTTATTGTCTTTGCGATCTATGAACTGATTCTTCGCAGCAGAACAATAGCTTCCCTTTTCGAGTTCGAAAGAAAAACTACCACTCAAAACTTGATTTCGAAAACAAACGTAAAATAGATAGGAAACTTTAAGTTACTCACAGGAAGGTAGAAAATATTGAAAGAGAAAACGGCTGTATGGTTTTTCTTGAGTGCGAAGGACGAAAGTCAATCTAGTTCGAAAACTGATTCTCAAAACTAACTGCAAGCAACAGCGAAGTTAATGGGAGTTTACGACCCTGTAGAGGGTTAAATGCTATCTTCAAAGTTTATTGAAAGAACCTTGAAATGTTTGCATTAAAACTGTTCGGAGACAGCAGCGATCTTCGGAGTGACTTATCTGTTTATAGATTAATCTTTCGGAGTTCTTAATCATTGAATCAGCGATCTTCGAAACACTTTCAAAACACCGACTGACAGATCCCCATATATTAATAACTTTAAATGAGCTCTGCATTTGTTTTATCCCCAAAACAGGTTTCATTGTCAAAAAAAATATTGAAACTAAGGCTGGCTGTCAAAAATGCTTTGCAAGTGTCAAAATATTGATTCCAGCTTACTATAGTTGAAGACCAAGTCCAAAACACTCATCGAAATTAGCACATCTCATCACCATATAAACCCAAACTGAGTGTGTTCCATTCCACAACGTTTCCGCTTTAAATACCATGAAAAAATATGCGTGTATCTATGAAAATCTCCATCCACTGTATAAGTACTAATTCCACCAGCTGCTTGGTGATGCGAAATGCGTATACAAACTCGAATTAAATCATGTCATCGAATCGATATGAATACTTGATGCTTTTTCAACAGTCGACCCCAAGTCATTTCAGTCCCCCGGGGCGAAGCTCTGATGATTTGTATGGAATTTTGCCAAATTTTTAGGGCCAAATGAAAAATAAAAAAACAAAATTCCATTTTATGATTTTCTTTTTGTTTTTTCTTCATTTCTCCGGCCGATAGCTGTGTATGCGTATGTGACTGGTGGACTGGTGGACAGTTGTGTTTTTTTAGTCTAACGATATCGCTTCCAGCGAGCGGTTCACACAGTTAGCGCTCCCCGGTGCGGTTGGTGCGCGTTTTCGTTCGTGCTGTGTTCCAAGCTTCTAATTGATCTAACCCCCTTCTAAGTAACGAGGTCAGTGTCAGTGGCATATCTTTGCAGCTATCTACACATGTTGTGTATCTTTCCAAGTATCTGCACTGGCGGATCTGTGTACAAAGCGCCTAACGTGACCTTGTCCGTGTTTGTTTAAATAAAATTGTAATTAAAAAAGTATCTACACTGTTAGAGAAATACTTGAGGCTCTCTCCCAACTCCAAATTCCGATGTGATAAGGGGGTGTTTTCAAAATTTCCCCAAAATAGAGTTTCACGTTTCCGGTGCGGTGTGTGGTGTAAAAATGCTGTCCCGTTTGATTTAAGGGGGATATGTGGAAATGTCGTGTCGAGTGACAAAGTTATTTTATGAGTTTTGCGCGAGTTACAAAACTTTTGTGAATGAATGGAGCGCGCCGCTCTGATTTATTGACTGGTGGGTTTTTTCTTCTTAAAATTTCACACGGAATAAAATACCCTTGCTAACTAGAAACAGTGATTTTGAGGGTGCATCGCGAGCTAAACAGCACAAATGTGAGGTGTCTATATCGAAATGGAGGCGGTCGAGTGATTTATAGGCGTGCTCGTTTATTTTAATGATCGAATCGGAAACTAATGCTGATTGTTGGGGGAAGGGGGTGTATAACACACACAACATTTGTTTAAACAAGCGAGGACTGAAAATGAAATTACGCCCGAATGATGGCCGGGAGTGAAATTTCGTTCTCTCTGTAATTAGAAGGCCGGCTGTTTGATTATATCACTTGGGTTATTCTTATTAGCGACTGACGCAAATTGAGCCGCGATATATGGAGTCATGTGTGGTTTTTTGGCCCTTATACCTTTAATGACTAAAACATCAAGGATTATTTTTTCAAACCAGAGTAGAGGAAAGTGTGTGAAACTGTGAATGGATTTGTCTTTCCGCAACAATATCGTACTAGAACAGGGGTCTAAGGGCTTTTCGTTCACATACAGCTCATCTGCGATTCACATTAAGAACAGGAGCGAAGCGAGTTACCTTCATAATCTTCAAAAATGATCGTGGCAATTGTGCCTAAGATTTGTGCTGAAGGCCAGTTGTAGTTTCGTAGAAGAGTTACATGGATAAAGAGCAGTTAGATTAACTTACTAATCCTCGAATGCTTACTATCCATGTTTGAAAAGACTGATCTTGGCACAAGTTTTTGATCTTCAATGTTCCTTAGTTGGATTACAGATCCTGCAAGTGTCGATTAAAATTATTGTAACCTTTACCAAGATTGATCAAAATTCTGCTGATCTAAAGAGCTCTACTTAAAGGTGTTTTTTTTTTGTCAAGCGATCCTCAAAGTACCAGCTGTCATTCAGGATATTAATATCCATTGCTATATCCAGTCCTTCTTATCCCTAAAATAAAAACTTGGGGTTCGAAACGTTCCTGATGCGTCAAATATTTATTTAATTAATTTTTTTACTGATCGTGAAGCTTCTAAGTTATTCTTCCAAGCTTATATTTGCAGTGACTTCTCTCGATCAAAATGCCATTCCATTTTTAGTGTATCGACAGTACAAGCAAAATTTTCCGAACTAACAATGGCGAAGTTTTCCACAACAAAATTGCATATTGTGACCTAAAAAATATTATATAAGGTAAAGGTTGAAAATGATTATTTTTAAGCAAAGTTAAAGATCTACCGATCATTATGCCAAAGTCGTCGCTATTCTACAACCTTTATATATGTGTGGAGTCTCGTTCAAACCAAGGACTTTACTTTCTCGATTTGATTGTCATTGTTGAAAATTTTAACGATCGATTTCAAAAAACACAATAAATTTGATAACCCATTCACTATTATCGTTGATTTGTTATATAGCCATTGGCAACAACTTCAGACTCTCACTCAAATTAAAGTTTATATTAATTACTGGCGTTTAAAGAGGTATAGTACAAATGTGAAAGCCGACTTTATAAAGAGTTTAATAAATATCTTTTATATGATTGCTATTAATAGACGGCTAAATGTTGGTGTTTACTTCTGAAATCGTTTGTAATAACCACAATTTCTAGCAGACAAATAAGTGGATGGTTGTGATGTATAAGTTATACATAAGTTACACAGTTTAACTGTTGTTTTTGACACATTATAATTTTTAAACAGGTAGCCAGGGGAGATTCATGTAATATAATGAAAAGTAACAGCTTGGAAAAGCAAAATTTGGTCCATTGACGGCGATCAACTGGTACTAGGTTGTTAAACTGACTGTCTTTCTCAAGTTTACGGTAGCTAAAAATTGCATTCTGCAAAAGATCTTTCAAATTTGTCTGTAGATTAACATTTATTAAAAAAATACAAATAGAAACAAATTTACTTAGAGGCGAAACTTTGCATAGTCCCAAAACAGTGCTGTCACAATTTCTGTATTTTCATATTTAAGTTAAAAATAAATAAATGATTATTTGGGCGGTGACTGTCCAAAACCTTAGGACTTATACAACTGCTTTAACATTTTGCACCTCCTTGGAATGAGCGACAAATTTCGCTTCGTTTGAGGGTTGAAACTTGAAAATTAAGATTAACCCAAAGATTCTCTATATACAACGTTAGCAGTAGAACGACTAGAGAAGTATACAAAAAGAAACTTGACACACGAATCCCACCAGCCCATTTCCAAACTTGGCCCAATGAACAACACCTGAAAACGTGTTCAGCCTGAATATGTGCGCTGAAAAGAGACGACTGCAGTAGTATCCACTGAAGGAAAATGGTGGACGATGTTTTGAATAATTGTTTTAAACATAGCTCAGCTTCAGGACAACGCAGAAGGATGTTTTAAAGCTTAAATGAATCAGGGGAAAATTTACTAAATTCACCTATTTTTTTATTTTTCAATCCGATAAGCCATTACTAAGCTAGTTTTGTATAATTAGAATTTTCCTTCAAAATATACAGTTTTTTGACTATTTTGTAATGAACCACGTTATATTCCAGGATAAAAAGTATCCTAAGTCCCGAACCAGAACAAAAGCAATCACTTTGTGAAGTTTCATCAAAATTCGTCCAGTGGTTTCCGCGTGATTCGTGGTCCAGCACTTTTTATTCTACAGTTTTATTATATGTAGAGAAGAGAAGAAGAGATAGAGATGCAGAGAAGAGATAGAGCGGTAACTATTTGCCTTTTAGGCTATAACTTTTTCCACAGAAGTCGTACGAAGATGAAATGTCTGTCCAAAATCAATATAAACTCAATTTTATTCCATTTGTTTAAAGTCAACATAAACTTAAACAAGTGACGAAAAAATTGTGCAAATTTGTTTTAAAAACTTGCGTTCAGAAAATATTGATTCACAGTGGCAACCATTTTGTTTTTTAACTTTCCGGTTTTCTGCACTGTTTGCCACAAACTGCAATCAAATTTGATGGTTATTTTTTGTTTGTCAGAATTGGTTGTTGTGTTTTCGTGTCCACTTCGCATTCGAATAGCTATTGTGGTCTAAGGATGGGACACATTCTACTGCATTTGTGACAGAAAAATGTCCAACGAAAAAAAAGGACAAAACTCTGTTTAATCTCCTTTTTGGAATGAAACACATCTGCAATTTCCCTTCGCAGTAACAACCACTGATTCATCTGCAATCTCCTAAAACGAATTTCCTTGTCTCTTCGCTTAGTCATCCGCTGACACTTTCTCTGATTCTTCAGTCAAAAACTGAAAGAAAAACCACTACATAAGTGCACCTCCGATCGCACATCTTCTATAGATTTTCATGCGGGCCTCTTCAATTGTTTTTTTTGTATTTGCGAGTGTTATTGCTTCATTCAATGCAAAAAGAAAACAAAATCGAAAATCACTGTGGCTCGTTCAGGAAAAGCGTCGAGAGAAATTTATTTTAGCCATGAAAAGATACTTTTACTTTTATTGGTAACAACGTGCCCGGATAGATGGCAATCAAAAATCGCAAAACCTTCGACAATTGACAAATTCCATATCGAGAGTGGAGCCAGCAACACTTTATATTACACACACATAGAGAGCGGCTCTATTTCCGTTTTGAAAATTGTGTCTACGATTTCAATTCCGTGATGAAAAGTCATCGTCATCATCATCATCGTCGTTGTCGGCAGGCAGCAATCGAAAGTTATTGACCGGAACTAATAATATTTGGAAGCGAACCAAACCAAACAACTTGAAGCCAAAAGGTAACCATGTGCAACGATTTTACCGTTACCCCAACAAATAGATATATATAAGAGTAGATATATAATATAAGAGGAAGCCTCGTCGTGACAGGGAGACACAAACTTAGCCAGCAGTTTTGCGCTGTCATTTTCAATTGGTTATGAGTGGAAACGTAAAGTAACATAAAGTTAAATAAACTATCCACAACCTAGCAGCTGATGTACGTATACCTACCACGTTCGAGTGTTAAAGTTGAGTGCGCTGGGCATGAGGTCTTACTTTTTTTTTTTACATTTTGTGAGCCCAGTAGTTGTGAACAATTTAATTGAACCCTGGTGGCACAGTATGCTTTGGAGGAAGTTAATCTGTCTCTCGTTGTATGGATAAGTGGGTGATGGTTTTTTGGTGGGTGTGGTAAGATTTGTTTGGTGCTTTAGCGGGCTCCACAGTCTAACGAACTCTGAAACGGCGCGCAGCGTCACGGATGAAGTGTGCGATGAAATTAGATGTCATTTGGTTGTGGCAATACCGTGAAGTGTGATTGTGCTTAATTGTGGGCAATTTTCGAATCACATTTGGCCGATTTGGCAAGCTAAATGGTTCGAGGTGATAGGTTCTTTGATCTATCTCATAACGCGTTCAAAAAGCGAGCTGCAACAAAATCTACACAGTAGGAACTTCAAAATATTGCAAACTTTACCAAATTAGATCTTAAATCTCATCTAGTGGTTGTAAAAGTTGTCAGACAATAGTGCGGCTTTATATTTTTTCAAAAAATCATCTTGCAACTCTCTCTCAAGTCTCATTAAAGGTTAATCATTATTCACAAATGGTTGCTGCTTGTCAAAATATTTAAAACAACTTAAATAAGTTGACAGTTGTTGATAATTTTCAGTTGCAATGGACAGTCCTTACTTTACCCAACTTATATTCCACATAACTCTGCTCTTAAAAGTAGCAAGATGATTTTTTGAAAAAAATATTAAACGCCACTATTGCCTGACAGCTGCGTGAAGTGGGTGCTCATTAATTTTTTGTCACCCCAATGACGTTTGTCTATTTCTTAACCACGATAGTGACTTTCAAGTTGTAGTCTTGCACAAAACAGTCGTTCGTAAGCTTCAAAATTGAGAGATTCTATTAAAATGGCGGTTTTTTTTGACAATCACAGTAAATATAAATAAACTGTCAGTTTCGCACAAGCATTTTTTTCATATTTTGAAGCCCTATTCACATGCAACTAAACCGTAAACTTTTGACATCTGAAAAAGAAAAGCACTTGACCCAGCATTTGATCCATTTATTTACTTTGAAGAACTGTCACAAATTTCTCAACAATTACGTTCAACTACAGCCATCAATTTAGCGCAAATATTTACCCCTCGCTAATTACGAACTGCACCAAAGGTAAACGTCAGCCAACAATTTAGTATCCCTCTCACACATGTCTCTGATGACAACTAAAACATTTCCATCCTCATAATTAACTAACCCGCAACCATCAACCGCAGAGTTACCATCAGTGTGCTGGCTATACACTTGCAATTTCCATTCCATGCGGAAAACAATGCAAACAACACTTGTGCGCATAATTTCAAGTTCTTCGAATTTCGAGAAGCATTACCACCGACTCTACCTGCGAGTATTTCTTATTATTGCCATCACCGTTGTTATAAATAGTTGCTGGTTATATTCACGTAGATTATCTTAAACTTTCATAAGAGTTCTCTCATGATTCAGAAAACAAAAGAACAATTTAACCACACTTGCGGCCGAGGAGAACATCAACAGACTTTTGCGTTTGACAGACGTTTTGCGTTTGTTCTCCATATAATGTAGGTTGCGCGTTGCTAAAATACAATGCGATTTTTTTAGCGTAGGTACTTAGGTGAAAGTTGGAATTAACAAAATTTTTGTAGCGTAAAAGATGGGCGAATGAATGAATAAAAAAATAAAAATTGTTTATTGTAGCCACTATTTCAAACGGCTAACAAAGAAGTGTGTGCAGTGCGCAATTGTACAAACAATTTACGGGCCGATACGGATGTAGGCTTGATTTTCCGGCTTTTAAGCAGGGAATTAGGGTTAAACCGATTTTAATGCGAACCAAAACCTGAAACGGTTGTTTGTGGCGAGAAGCGCCGTTCTACAAATGTTTGTGTGCGACGTCTGACGTGTGAGAAAAGTGACACGACAGTGCTAGGCTTAGTGTAGTTAAATATGCATCATGAAAATTGTGCCAGCCGAACAATTTGAAATTGGGATTTTTCAGCTTCGGAATAGTACACAGAAATGGTTGTAGAATACAAATCTGGGTAGTCAGGGGGAAAATTGATTTTTTTCCTGTATAAATTTGAAATTATGATATTAGATAACGATCACTTTATTTGGTATTGCATTTATTTAATTCTGACAGTCAATTCTCCACTTGGAATGACATTAATGACCCATTAAAAATTGCAATGACAGTTCCTACAAACAAAAGTGACGATTTACAAAATATTTTCGAACTTCCGGTTAGAGTTCCTTAAAATTCCAAACACTTTGACAGGTCTACAAAGTAAAATAAATATTCGTATTGATAACTGTCACAATTCTCCACTTGTAATGACATTAATGACCCATTCAAAATTGCAATGACAGTTCCAACAAACTAAAGTGACGATTTACAAAACATTTTCGAACTTGTTGTAGTTGGAGTTCACTAAAATTCCAAACAAATTGACATTTCATTGACAGTTCTACAAAGTAAAGTAAATGGGCACGTTCTCAGTTCTCTTAAGTCGACTAGATTAGTTTGGAGTAGATGTAACCTGAAAGCAAAAACTAAATTGGTCGGGAACGTCACTTTTCCTACGTCAGCCACATATGCGAACTGTCAACTTAGTACTTAGTCACAAATTTCTTGACTAGATTCGTCGGCTACCCCTCCTTAAACGTCAACTGACACAGCTGCCCATGTGACTGATTTAGGCCCATCAAAAGTGAGATACATCAAGTCAGTCAGCTGTCAGACTAAACTAGGTACTTGTCACGAAAATGTCTCCCAAACACTAATAAAATCCACTTCGTTCTGACATTTCGATGAGAAATGGTTTTCTCCACCACATGTTGATTTGGATAAAACTCAAAATAACAGATTTTTCCGTCCAAATGATTATTTTCCCTTGCCAAATTGGACCTATACAAACTTTGGGTAATTTTTCTGTCTTAATAATTATTCAAACTCAATTGGGGGGCTTTAATTCGGTGCTATTTGTTATACAAATTTTGTTTGCATGTCTATTGGTTCATTGAACAAGCGTTCAAACACAAAAGCGCTTCTTGAAGGGAGATTTATCAAATTTTGGAACTCAAATTGTTTTAATTATGCTCTCAACTTGCAGACACAAAAAGGTTTAATGAATAAATTACACAAAACAAGAAAATGTTAATGTTTCTTCTCAAATTTACATCTTGTCTAGAAGCGCAACGTTGGCTTTGTAAATCTCTGCGGGGTTGTGCTCGGTCACACATTATAAAATCTGTGATTTATGCCGGCTTTTTTTTATATTTAACGGTGTCATCGGTAAGCCGGATATCGAAATCGATTTTTCGCAATTTAAATAAATTAAAACAAAAACCACATGTCACTGTTTGTAGTTGTCAATAATAATTGTTTATTCATTAGTTTTGCCCGAGCATGGGAAGTTGTAAATGAACAACGGCTTTGTAACATAATTACCGTTAAATTCGCATTAATTCGAATTCTGCGTGTCTTTATGACGTTAATTAGAATTGAGAATTTTCAACGGGAAATCTTTACTGTTTGTTCACATTTTTATGTTCGAAAATTCTGACTTAAAAATTCATAACCATCTTGGTTTCTCAATCAGATATCCTTTAATTAAGAAGAATTACACTGACAGTTCTTTATGCCTATAAATTAAAATGTAGGTACTCTTAATATGAAAGTTCGCAATGACAGCTGTCACGAAAAGTAAAAATTCTCTCTCACTCAAACAAATGCAGTGGGTACGTTCAGCCACATAAAATAAAGTCTGACAGCAGGCTGACGTGATGTGGACGCGTTTTTATAGACTTTATTTCTATTCTGTCAAATATTGACTGAGAGAACTCTGCTAGCATTTCGATTTGTATGCATTTGACGTAGTAAAAGTGACACTAACGACCAATTTAGTTCTTGCATTAATAAAGAAATCTATTTCACAAAAACCTAGTTGACAAATGTGTCCAATTACAAATTACTAAACCATTAAGATTGACAGCTGAGTTTAATTTACATCAAACAATTAATTGGGATAAAAAAGAAGATCCTACGGAAATTCTATTCCCTCAGGGACAAACCTGTTTCATACCACTGAACATTTTCTCCAGAAATTCTCCAGGAATATTATTTAATGACATCTTATAAACAAATTGAAAACTGCACTCCACTTCGCTTGCAGAAATGGAAAATAATTGCACTTCTCCTGGAATAGCTCACCCTTCATTGTAATTCCATTTAAAACAAAACACTTTACAAACGTCAAATCGATTCCTTCTTGTTCTTGGGCCCTAGCTTCTTCGATAACTGAAATATCTATACGAACAGCTTTATTTGTTTGCTGGTGGGTATAAATTTTCAATTTCCTAATTTCCGTGGAAATACCTAACAAACGTCTATATGCATGTACCGGCAAAACTATAAATTTGCTGACAACAGCAGTAAGCCTCTGAGTTGAGAATAAAATGAACGAGACTGCAGCCTCCTGCACCTCACGTACACTCTTTGGAAAAACAAATGCACTACGAGTGTGTGTATATAGGAATAGCTGTGGAAATAGCCCCCATAGAATGTTGGGATGGGAAATTTCAAGAATCCTTTTCCAAACTTTGTGCAGTATTTATTATAGTGCAGAAAGAATGTTGCCCTTTGGATGCTGCCATTGCCTTTTGCGACTGGGTGGAAGTTCGGTTAATGTACTTTTTCGTAAGTCCTGCTGTTGCATCGCAAGAGTTTTTCCGGGTTCTTATTGATTTTTATTTTTTGTCTGTCTTAACAAAGAACTCCAAAAAAGTGGTTTATTCGGCCGTCTTAAAGAGTTGGCTTGCATTGGTGGAGTTTTGTTTTCCTAAAACGACCCATGCACGATGGGATTTTAACGTCAACTTTTTTTGTTTGTCAAATGCTTGGTTGCAATAATTATATGCGATCCCACTTTAAAGAAAGAAAATATGTATATGATTTCACTTAGCACTTTTCACGTCTGAACGCACTCATTGAACCGATTGTGACTTTACAAATAAAACAGCACGGCCAATTTTCTTTTTACAATATTACAATACAACTGGACACTTTTTACCTACCTTCTTGGTTTTCATTAGAAGTCTTAGCGCTATGACGAAAAAAAACAGAAAACTCTATGATCTGTCAAATAAAAATTCATATGGGAAGTCCAATCGTATTTAACCTTACAACCAATCCAATGAAGCACCAATTGTTCGAAATTGTTCCAGCTGTCAAACGTTAAAACACATGCATTTGCTTCCATTGACGGCTAGATGGCGTGACAAGTTCCTTTTAAACAAATTGAAATTTAACTATTTATACTACATACAGTTTTAGTACAAAGGAAGAGTTTGACTACGGATGACATTTCACCGTAGGCGCTAGACATCTAGTACTTTTTGTGAAATATCCCTTTCAGGGGAATTTCTCAATCTAACGCAAAACTACCCGCTGCATTGAAAGAGGGAGAGAAAAAAAAACGACCAATCAAAGGAAAATCGTTCAAACGTTTGCAAAATTTGCCGCTGGCGCTAGGGCTTTAGTGCGAGCATTCCTTGAACTGGGATATTTTGTGATAGACGTCTAGCGGGCAGAGGAACGCGGCCAATTTTATTTACTAAATGTCAAAAATAAAACGACTGGATTAAGGGCTCAGCTTTTTGGGTTCGTATAACTCGTGTTGACAGGCAATTACTGCAACAGAGTCGATCTTCACCTTATTTTAATAAATGGGTGCCGCCCTAAATTTTTCTACTTAACCCAACTGACTTGACCCGTCGTAAATAATAAGCTCATTAAAAAAATGAATACCTATAACAAATTGTAAACAAAAGAATCGAAGAAGTTCAATACCCCTTGGTGTGTGGAAAAATGTTTACTAGTCTTATGTCATCGCACTTAATCATCCGCAAAAATTGCTGAATAAGCAAATACACGCACCCAATGCGTACGTGGTGCCAGCTGCCAGCTAATTATCTAACACTACCTCGATAGTGGTTCTGTTTCGGTTCCGAACTGGGCCCAAAGCTAGGTTCCATTTATCAGCTATCAACGCCATAAATTACACGCGTTGCCAACGAGGTCAATGAGTTCAAAAGGCGACGAGAAGCGAACATAGATACCCACAAAACCGCAGCCCCGGGCCAAAGCCAATGAATCACTCTAAGCTTCATTGTCAAACTAATCGTCTGTTGCCTTCTGAAGAGTTTTATGTAAATAATATTCCCGCAGTCATTATTATTCGTATATATTTGTATCTAATGGTGTTCTTTTCTCATTCTATCTTTGCAGGCAAACCAACACTCCATAATATAAGTTTGAAGGGTACATACCTAAATCGGGGGGCCCGACACAAATTAGAGATTGATATCTGTCGAGGGGCTTATCACCTGCATATGTGCGCCGCATAATATAATGACTGAGAGGCTACGTTCGATAAATATCGCAAGTGGCGGCGGTGGTGGTGGAGGAGTTGGTCCTGGATATACGATGATTGGGGCGCCAACCCTTATATCGAGCACGTTTTCGGGAGCTACCTCATCTTCGGGTCTGACCGCAATTGGTGGCAATACCTCGGGCGGTGTTGTCGGACTAATTGGTGGGAGTAGTGGCATCGGCGGCGGCGGATATATAAACGGCAATAATGGCGGTCAGAGTAATAATAATAACAGCGGCAGCGATACAGAACCAGATTTGTTGCCGGTGATGGCCCAATTGAATTTCCATTTGATGCAGGATCTGGGCAACGCAGGACTAGATTGTAATTCAATTATGAATTCATCGCAAATTTCGACAGCATCAAATGACTCAATCGCAATGGGAGTGGTGAGACAGCCGTCAGGAAAGCATTTGGGAGCAAAGGTGAGTGAGGATTTATATGAATGTGTGTGTGTGACTGAATAGATTTGTGTGTAATTGAGGTTCAAGCAGAAGGATATTCAAATTGAATTTTAACATCCGTTTCAAAGTTATGGGCAGATGAAATTTTAGGTGAGGGTCCTATAAGGATTTTTATGAAACAAAGTTTAAAGCGGTTGCACTGTGGACGAACAAATTATTGGCGGTTCGACTTAAGTCACTCAAAAACTAAAAATAACTACCTCTTTCGCATACAGGACTGTTCTAGTCGGCTTTTCAAACTCTGATAGAATTTTATTGATGGTTAAAAACCAGTGGCTTAGAGTTAGTTTGTTAGACTACTAAGCGAGGGGTCCCCGGTTCGAATCCCGAAAGAACCAAATTACATCTTAAGGGTCTTTTTCCACTGCGCCACCTCTCGCGAACGTCTGACAAACATCCGAGAGTAAAACTGTCATGAAAGAGCTTCCCCAATTAGCCGTTTGGACTTGGCGTAAAAATTGTAGATCCCTTCCATTCGTCCCAAAAATTGAAAACTCACACAAAACGAATGGTTGTGAGAAGCTAGGCCTTGGATCCCACAGACCTGTCGCGCCAAAATATAATACCTTATTAGTATTTTTAAATAATGAAAATGGAGCTCTTAAGGCACCCCTGACAAAATCCAACGTCAATCGTTCGCACTAAAATGGTTAAACATTTAAATGTGTGTCAAAAACTTAAAATCCACTTGAAACGTTAATACTTTCCACATAACCTCACCCTCTTTTACCTCTAGAAAGAATAACCAACAAACTAACTCCCTGTCACCATTGACTTATTATAAAGGGTTTTCCAATAAGAGTTGTTATTTTGAATAGCCCGCTATTTCGGTAGCTGTCACTTTTGAAGCTGTTTATTTTTGACATTTGACAAGTAGAAACTACGCCATTACTAAAAATGGAACGATACACGCTTTAACAACGCATTGAAATTATAAAAATTCACTACAAAAATGGTGAAAATTTTGCAGTCACAGTTCGCAAAACTAAAGCATTTTTGGGTCGTAGTAAAGCACCTCTTCGGACCGCAATACAGAAATTGGTGGAAAAATTCGAGCTGTTGGGACAAGTTAGTGATGTGAAGAATAAAACCCTTGCACGTCGCTCAATAACAACTGAGAATATTGCTGCTGTAGCCCAAAGTGTTGAAGAAAACCCAGGTTTGTCCATTCCTCGTCGTTCTTTGGAATTGAGCATTCCACAAACGTCATTACACCGTATTTTGCATAAAGACTTGCGTCTTAAGACTTATAAAGTTCAGTTAACACAAGAACTCAAGCCGGCTGATCATCATCAACGTCTTTGATCTTCTACGGGAAAAGTTTCCGGACCGTATTATCTCTCGAAAAAGTGATTACAATTGGCCACCGAGATCTTGTGATTTAACACCTTGCGACTTCTTCCTTTGGGGCCACGTGAAAGATAAGGTCTACGCCAACAGCCCAGCGTCGTCGATTCAAGACCTCAAAGATGGAATTCGTGAGTCTATTGAGGACATAGGGCAGCCACTTTGCGATTTTGTTATGGAAAATTTCATGAAAAGGATATGGTCCTGTAAGCGTGGTCGTGGTGGCCATTTGGCTGATGTTGTTTTTCATTATTAACGGCATACCTTTTCCTTTATTATGAAATAAATATCTGAACATTTATCTCAAAAAATTACATTTTTCTTTGAATATCAAAATAACACTTCTTATTTGAAAACCCTTTATAATGGACTGCTAGTAGCGAACTTCACGTTGGATCCAACATTAGCGCTAGCTCTCGTGGTTCAGAGCTGAATAATATGGAAACTCGCACTTTTATTCAGATTTCTATTAACATCTGACGTTTCTGTTTCGGTGCAGATAGTTTTTCAAAAGAGTGTGTTATTTTGTTTTGACAATCATAATTGTGATTGAAATATATACGCCCAAGTGATATTACATCATATTATTTCTAAAAAACAAATGACAAACAACATAAAAACAAGCGATAAATATACGAAACTTGTGCAATTTTTGACAATGAAAAAATATATTTTATTCAATTTTGGTTGGTTCCAGCTATTATTATTTATTTAAACTAGTACAATTTCGAGAGGACATCTCTTGTAAACAATACCACAACAGTTTAAATTGCAATCGTTTCACTTGGCAATTGAACTCACTCCCGATAGGTGGCTCTAGCATTCTATGGAGAAATCCAAGATGGTTGTCATTTTGTTTTACTTATTTTTCGCGTGGAACCACGAGCGCTAGTTATATGTTGGCGTCATTTTCTGGGCAGCAAATGTATCGAACTGACATTTCACTGCCAACATCGCCCATATTTCAAAAAACTTCCACTTTTCAATCTTTTTGCTAAACATCTGCATAGTTTACTAAAAAAATAGAAGTAAGTTTGTTTTCAGCTTCCAGTAAATCAACAGGGAGTGGGGTCCCAAAGCGTTAGATACTTAGGAAAGAGTGCTGGTCAAATTTTTAACTTGCTCAAACTTCTCAGCATATCGAGAATGCTCATTTATCGGACTATTGGTCGCTTTAGTGAATTTTCGGAAGTGGAGGACAGGCCCAGGAGTGGTTGCACGTACAAGTGCGGTAGTAAAAGCTGTGCGTAAACATATTCGAAGAAATCCCCTCTTCGGAAACAGAAGATCATGTCCAGGGAGTTGGACATATCCTCCAGATGGATGTCTAGGCTGGGGTGACAGCACGTAACTTGATACAATCGAGTTCAGTCGATACAATCGAGCTGATAATCGATTGAGACAAATTAGGTGCTGCCAGAGCTCGATTTTATCGACTGAACTCGATTGTATCAAGTTGCGTGCTGCCACCCCTGGTTATTATCTTCATATGAAAGCCCATCGTCGATAAATAAGTAGGTCGTCTTTTAACTTCTCAACTAAAAAAAATTATGGCGGAGAGAAGCGAAGAGACTTTTGGTATGGCACGGCACGGCGCATAAAGCCAAAACCACGCAGGAGTGGCTCAGGGTCAATATTCCTGTTTTTGTAGCAGCAGAGTAATGGCCTTTCGGGATGTCCAGATCCGAATCCATTGGATTTCGGTTTGTGGTCAGAATTGGAGAGCAAGGCTTGCAGAACTTCCCACAGAATTTTGGCAGCGTCAACGCTTTCCACGAAAACTATACGTGCCGCTATAGCTCAATGGCCAACACGTTTGAGAGCTTGTGTTAAATCAAAAGGTGGCCGTGTGGAGTGTTGTATTTTTTTTTATTAATCAATATTTTTGTCTAATGAATGACAAACAAATCTAGTCAAAATGTTAAGTAGTTTTTTTTCTATGCCGCCTCTATATTTGTAACAGAATTTATGGCAGGACTAGGTATAGTATGTGAATTGCCTGTCACATAAAAACTACTACGCCTATCTGTCACACTAAGTGTCCGATAGCTATCTGTGTTAACAACGAAGTTGCACCTTCTTCCCACCGCCTCTCGCGCTTAAATAAAAAAATTTCTTCCGTCTTTTAATGAATTGCGCATTCGCCAGAACTGTCTACATTCTACGCATACCAATTGGTGATGTGTTGCTTATCAACCCTAGAGATGTGTTTAAAATTCACAAGAATTTTTTTCGTCGAATCTACGAGATGCATCTCGCTCCAGAACGCATAACAATAAAACAAAACGCTTTGAAATTCATATACATAATGTCATTTCAAGTTCGTGTTCATCGTACAGAATGAAGTCACCCAATTATTGTTGTCTAGCTGGAGTGCGATTGTGTAGATGGGGTGGTCATCGCAAGTGGGTGCGAACGCGCGCTACGAATATTAAAAATATTCGATAATTAAAGATGCAGTCAATTCATTTCTACAACGCACTGCATGCGGATAGCCTTCTAGTACAACAATTCACTGGCAGATTGCCAAGGTTGTTCCGAATGCGCCCAATAGATGGCTGCTGGTGGTTTTGCTCATTAAGAAACCAGAACGCATTAACATACTCTTTGGTCTCTCGGACATCGCACCATACATTGCTGATTGTAATCAGGTTGATTGTTCGTTGTCGTTGTCGCTGTCGTTGTCATCGTCGATATTGGGTCGTTGGTGGCCATTGGCCAGTGAAAAATATAGGTTGCTCTCATGCGCGACTGATACTCAATGGTGCTCATCATAATGATGAACTAATTGGAATAGGAACTCATTAATTGAAAGTGCAGACGAGGTGATGTTCGGTAGGTAATTGGTATATGTGTGCACCCAGGGGAAGACATTTTTTAGCACTTTGTAACAACATTTTATATGAAGTCCACGGCCACGAAATGTGCACTTCAAGTTGGACTGAGGTCCTATTCCCGTCAAGGTGGGAAAAATGAAAACTGGGGCGCAACCGGGACCCATTTCCGAAATAGAATATGGCGCTGAATGTGAATGGCCACCATGGGATGCTCCCCGTCTCTTCTTCTTCCTCATAGGATATCGAAACTAAACTCGATTACTTCATCTTCTAATCGAAAAATCTCCTTTCGCTGTGACACAACTTCCATTAAACTCATTTCGTATTCCCATCATGTATACGGTGCGGAAATTTATTCTACACCATAAAAAGAACCCATAAAACGAGAGGATGTACAATTTGTCCAACCCAACTCATCTCCTAACGTTGACTCCATCAATTCACTGAAGACACACTCCGTACACGTACACAACATTTTAAAATTACGCCGCATTCCAAAAATTTTACACATGTTATATGCGCTTCGGGGCTGGTGGCAGACAAAATCGATACAAGCACACCCCTCTTGTCAAATATGACAGTGGGTATAGTCTACAACCTGCAAAGGTGGCAAAGCACATAACGCAGACATACAGGGGGGGGAGGTTTAGGTCGGTAATTCAACCCTATCAACAGCACTGACAAACAACTTTTCAGGTTCAAGTGGTTGCAAGCTTTCTTTTTTTTTGGAAAATAAATGACAGACTACAAGTTTTGGGGGTGAGTGCGTGAGCGTCGTCTTAATCTGTCTAATGATCACCACTTCAACCCTCTGCGCTGATGGTATCCATGCACAGTTTTTTGGGGGATGAATTTGTGTGCATAAATTTACATTTCACGAAGGGTGCGGGTGTGTTGTGTTGTCGTGCCTTTCAGCCTCCATCTGTTAGGGGATGTAAAAAATCTACAAAATTTCGAAAAGTAGTTAATGGAAGAATTTTGTTTATTTGCGGATGTAAATGCATTCGTTTGGAATGACCAAGCACTTTCCTCGTTTGGGGTGCACTCGGCAAAGTGTGACAGGTCCTGGGGCGACTGTAGGCTTAGTTAAAATTAAGATTAATGTGGCGAGTGGGTTTAAAGCGGATTGAATGGGTAATTTACGAATAAAACCGGGATTTCTACGGAAAGTAGGAAAGTTGACAAGGACAATGGATGTCTGGTTTGATAGAGATAGCTTGCGACAGGGTGGGCTGTGGAATACAATTGTAGTCTGTTCTGATCAAAAGGAGGGATGCCGTTGCTGGTAATTTTGTAATTACTTTGCCGTTGCGTTGGAAAACACCGTAGCTATTATTTCGCGCCGATCCGCACACGATGTGTGTTGGTACACTGATTGCGCACATCTGTATGTTGCGGTGTGCGTTTGGGTGTCTTTCGTGTGCGTTTGATTTCTGAACTAGCACCAACCAAAACTATTACATCGAAAAACATTTAACCTTAAGGATGTACGAGGTTGACCCACAAACGTCTGTCGTTACGCCTCTTTCCAGCGTGAACTATAAATTACAACTTAAATAGTAGTTAATTGACAATCAAATACGCGCCCTTTTATCCTACCCACCAGCCAAATGCAGAGTATTCCCCCATCAATTAGTGGGTAGCAGGTAAACATTTTCACTGTCCACTCGGAAATGTCGACCGAAAAGCCAAATTTACAGCCAAGCCCAAATGTGAGCACACCTCCGTGTAGCGAGCGAACAAAAAGGCTTTAGCAAACAAATCTGCACACCACCACCTGGTGTCAGTTGGATGTTGAGCTAAAAAAAAACAACAAACCTGTCAGGATGTTCCCTGTCCCAATTAAAAGCAAACGAATCTAGGTCAACCTCCCTGTAAAAGAATTCTGGCATCCCGCCAGCAAAATTCTCATTTTAATCTCTCCATTTTTTTTTTATTGTTTACAGAAACCCTCTTCGAATACATCCTGCCGCTTTCCGAAACTAGAGGAATGCGCCCACTTCCACTATGAACGCGTGCAGTTGGGTCCACTTTCTGTACGCCTCGTAGATGACAAATCTGAGCTGCTAAACAGCAGCATTGCCTCCCAGTCGTTGGGCGGTGATGTGGCTGCATCACAACATTCTTCACTGCG
Organism: Cheilosia pagana; assembly: GCA_936431705.1. NCBI lineage: Eukaryota > Metazoa > Arthropoda > Insecta > Diptera > Syrphidae > Cheilosia > Cheilosia pagana. The sequence goes on from OW386169.1 coordinate 4,615,504, forward strand.
GTCGTTTAGTCCTTCGATATGCTGGTTCATTGTGAAAGTGATACCGAATCGTTCGGATCCGTTCCTGGTGCGGCGTTCCTTTGACAATATGACGCTGCTCGATGAGATGCTGCATCGGTGTGTGTACGATAGGAAGATCAGCGGACTCAAGGACCTGAGCGAGTTGGATTTCAAGTCCGAAGAGGATGTGGAGTATGCGGTAGCTAAATACTTGGAGCGCTTTTCGAAAATCGCCTCGGATTCGTTGACCTGTGGGACTATACTCACGTGGCTGCAGCTGGACAATAAAGGGAGAAGGCTTCCCCTGGCGGATACCGATACTATGAAGAGTATCAATACTCCCGCAGTGGGCGCGGCTTACGGCGTTAGAAGGTGAGTTTAGGTCAAAGTGAAAATTTCCTATCTCATTTTGTGCAATTGTAGGTACATCGCTCAGGCGTCGGATGAGATCTCGATTGAGGTCGGTGACATGATCTCCGTGATCGATATGCCCAGTCCGGCAGAGTCTATCTGGTGGCGTGGCAAGAAATCCCATCTCCAAAAGTCCCACTACGAAGTGGGCTTCTTTCCGCAGAGCTGTGTGGCAACAATTGGCGATAAGGTGCCGCGACACTTTCCAATGCCAGCACCGCTGGTGGGGCAGCTCGATGTGTCTCCAACAAAGCCCGTTCTTCGCAAGCACGGGAAGCTGATTGCGTTCTTCCGATCGTTTATACTTTCACGGCCGTCTCGTCGTCGACTGAAACAGAGCGGCATCTATCGAGAGCGGGTGTTTTCGTGTGACCTAAGTGAGCACCTGCTGAACAGTGGCCAGGAGATTCCGATGGTGCTCAAGTGCTGTGCGGAGTTCATCGAGGAGAATGGCATTGTTGATGGCATCTACCGGTTATCGGGCATCACATCGAATATTCAGAAGCTGAGGCGTGCCTTTGACGAAGAACGGATTCCGGACTTGAGTAATCCAGAGATTCGACAGGACATACATGCAGTCAGCTCACTGCTCAAGATGTACTTCAGGGAGTTGCCAAACCCGCTGTGTACGTACCAGTTGTACAATAACTTTGTGGAAGCCATTCAGGCGAAGAGTGAGTCCAACGAGCGACTGAAGCTGATGAAGGATACGGTACTGAAGCTGCCACCGCCACATTACAGGTGAGTAAGGGCATTCCTTCGGTTTTTCCTCAATCAAATGTGTTTTCCTTTGCAGAACCCTCAAGTATCTGGCTCAGCATCTAAACAAGATCTCGCAGCACTCCGCTCGGACCGGAATGACTGACAAGAATCTAGCAATAGTCTGGGCGCCGAATCTCCTTCGCTCGCCGGCGCTCGAATCGGGCGGCGTGGCCGCCTTACGTGGTGTTGGAGTTCAGGCCGTGGTGACGGAGTACCTGATACGAAATTGCCATCTGATTTTCGATCCCAGTGACGAGGGAGTCAGACTGAGCTACGCCGGGAATGTCGCAACTGTGGCCGAACAGCGAATGGATTCGTTGACAGATTGTGAAAGTCTGTTGGTCGAGCAGCGGGAACACGACCAGTCGTTGTGTTTTGTTGAGCGACCCAAATCTCTCAGTGCCAGTGGACCAAAGCTGATAAGCCTCGAGGAGGCGCAAGAGCGTCACGGTCGCTTGGACGGCTGCGACATGAACAAGTCGATGCCAATCAATATGGTGTCGAACTCAACTAACATCGGGTCTTACATCGAGGTGGGCGGAGGGCCCTCGTCGTTGCCTGATAAGTATCACACGGTCCTACCGGTACCACGGAGCTGGCAGAAGCGGAAAACCCACTCTTGGAAATCGCTCTTCACCAGAAATCCTCGCAACTCGAATAGCAACAACGACATGAAGGGCCTGAACACGTCTTCGACTACACCCGCGCATAAGACTGGTACAGCAGCTCAGGTCACCTTCGCCGATGACCATGACAGTGCTGATGGCGGGCTGCACATGAAGAGCAGCAAGCAAGACAAGCCCAAGTCGATAGATCTCTTCGAAGTGGGCAAGCCGATGGATATCTGCGTGAGGTCCAGTTCGATTGACAGCCTTCGCACAGCGGGTCACTCGCGATCGGTGTCCCATGATTCCTACTTCGACCTCTTGCAGTCCCCGCAGCGCGGTATGACCACCTGCCCATCGCGTGAGCTCTCCGAGCTCGGCTTGAACTTTGACCGGGAGGAGCCCGAAATGCGCATCTTCTCGGAAAGTGAGAGTCTGGTCAGCAGTCCCAAAGTTGGCAAAGAAAACATACCTCCCGCCCGACGTGTGCTGCGTGCTCGCCCCGAGGAGTTCTCCAGCACCACCAACTCCGTGAATCCCAGTCCGAAGAAGCAGCCCAGGCTCAATCTCCTCTCGCCGAGCAGTGCCGCTGCACCACAGTCATGGGGCGCTACAGCAACTACCACCTGCGGAGTTGCCGATCACAACGACGAGAGCTGCTGCAAGCGATACAAACTCGAAGATCAGCTCTCTGACATACAATTCATCGACTGCAGCACGCCGGAGCACACGATCAGCAACCCCAACACCATGTACACCAGTGTGCAGGTGCATAATCCGCCAAAGAAATCGGTTTCAAAGACATCCCTCGACTCGGAGGGCAGCAGCGGCAAAGCGAATAACACCACGTTCGGGTCGATTTTCGAAAACAAGGAGAAGAATGGCGGCGAAAGCTCGTCGCACATAATCACTCGCTATAGCTATCCAACAGTGCAGGTAGGTGCCAAACGAAAAGACAACGACACAGCACTGAAGGAGCGATTCAGCTACCCCGGCTCGGGCAACAGTGGCAAATATGTGTGCAGATTGGTAGCGAAAGATATCAAGCTGAATGCGAACGATGCGGAGCAGAAAAAGGGACAGCAGCAAGACAGGCAGGAGCAGACTACTGCAGGTGATGAATTGCAAACACAAAGGTAAGTGGGAGATGGTGGCTGTATAAATAGGTGTTGCTTTATTGCGGAACTATGGGCTTCAGATTATGCACAAGCTTTTAATAATTAAAAAGGCGGCGTTTATGTTTTGCTTTTCAGCAGGGGTGGGTGTACTTTGTGGCGGCGATCAGTTGTTTGACAGAGGGGTTACTATGCTACAGAAGGCTATGCTTGCCTTTGTCTTACGTCTACGAGTAGTACGTTTAGAGTTATTACGAGACTCAATTGTCCGAATTGTTGTCGCAACAGTCGATCTTTTAGGACTTTATATAATAACTTAAACTGTTGTGACAAAGACGCTGATGCAAAGAACTTCTTACGCTGCCAAACTACCGCTTTAGAAGACGCTACCAGCTTGCTTGGGTTACGCCAATTTGACGGGGCTATGAACAAGAAATCAAAATTTACTCACTAACACCAACAACAACAACATTAACATTTGTTATTAATTTATAAATCTACATTTATATGTTTTGCAATCGTGTAAAAACCGTCCCAACAATTTTATAGCTTTCTACAAAAATGTGCCACATGCATTCGTACCGTTAAACAAGGCCTACTTGGAAGGGTCAGGCAACTGCAACCGAGGCCCAGGCTGCAACTGTTCCCTGTGACGGTCGTCTAAGTGAATCCACATCCACTGTCTTTAATATCTGCTCCCAATACAAAAAAATAAATATACCAATCAAATCTTTCACATTCCCAAAAATCCAACAAACTACCGACCGACAACAAAAGTAAGCCGTGTGAATTGTTTTGTCATCTAAACACTCTCATCATTGTGGTGCTAAATATTTTTATTCTCCCCCTATTTCACTGTGCTGCGCTCTTTTACTCAAATCTCATTTTTAATCCTCTCATGAAATCAAATTAAACCCATACATACATTTAGGGTCACACTAGGACCTAGTTTTACGTTTGTCCATTAATATGATTTGTGTTGAGCTTGTGCCACAATCTTTGGCCTGGTTGTAGTTTGCATTTTGGAGTGTGTTTTCTGCGCGCGCGCGTGCTTGGGTTTCATCATTCATTTAATATGGCTCTCCCCCGTTTTAGAGTGACTTTTTCACAGCAACAACAGCATGCACAGAATAAACTCATACCAGATCTGTTAAAGCCCAAGAATCGCTACAGCTACTGTGATCCGCTGAAGGACTCGAATTCTTCGATAAATTATCTTTTGCGGAGCAACTCGGCCGACTTGAGCAAGGATAAGCTGTCAATCGGCTCAAGCAATGAAATGGAGCGATCCAAGTTGAGTGTGACGCCATCGTCGCCTATACAGAGTCCACGGTACTCGCTGCTGGTCGGTGAGACAAGCTCCGAGAACAGCAGTGCTGTCAATACTCCACTGTATGAGTTGGATCCGATTGCCATGATGGCGGCATCGCAGTCATCGTCGCAAAATTATGATGAAACCAAAGAATTCGTTGTGGGAAGCTGCTGCCGTGCCTCCGCGGATAGCATCTGCAGCAATGTAAGTTTGCATTATGCCCTTCAAGTTCTCAACTCTGATCATGTGTTTTATTTTTTTGTTGTAGCTAACTTCACAGAATGAAAAACGTGATATGAACGCCCTCAAGCGTGAGCTCTCACTCGACCTAGATCCCGCCAATGTTTGCTCGAAGATGTCTGTCGACTTGACGGACAGCACTAGGCAACCGCAGTCATCACATCTCATACCATCACCCAACACTCACACTTCGGACAATACTAGTCAATCGGTCACGCCCAGCGAGTTCGGCTATCAACATCTCAATCGGCAGTCAAACGCTGTCTCACTGGAGAGCTCTCCGAATTTCGATGACTACGAGAACATCGAGCGGGCTTTTCTGAACTATGATAAATCGGCGGTGACGCCGAGCAACAGTACAGCTCCCCTGATTGGACAATGTCCGAGCAATTCATCAAAAAAACTCATAACGGCGGCGGTAAGCCCCATCAAGGCGACAATAAACATAACATACAACTTGAAGAGTCCCCGCGACGGTCCACAGATGCCAGAAGTGGAGACTCCTCGCCAGCCACTCTTGGAGACTAGTTTCGACGAGAATATCGTCTACGAGCAGGTTAAGTTCTTCCGAAACTCGGTCACGGAGGTGAATCAGCTGCTGAATAATGGAAATCCCCTCTACGACGGTGGCGACAAGCAGACTCTGCGAGAGGAGTCCACCGACGAGGATGATAATCCCTGTCCGATTCCGGAGGTGAACAGCAATCTGATTGTCCTAAGCGACGATGAGGAGCAACATGACTTCCGCAACCTCTCGGACGACATTCAAATGTCGGACAACATCGACAGCCTTGAATGTGATCCAAGCCTTTCGCTCTATGAGAATGTCGAACTGCGCAAACCGCCCACGGTCTACGAGAACATCGAAGGAGAGTCGATGAAATCTGGCAATGGGTTGGAGAAGCTTCACCTAGACCCACGTCGATCCCCATCAAACTTCAGTGTCAAGCAATTGGCAACCAAATTCGAGGTATCCCCCGTGGAGCAGCAGCAGGCCTTTGATTTCAATGTACGAGTGTCGAAGAAGTCGGATAAACCGCCTCCTCCGCAGCCGCCAGTGAAACCGACACAAAACTCGTCCAACTCCAGCAAGCAGCAGTTGAACAAAACCAATCAAATCACCCGAAGCCTCGATGAGAACGCCTTCGTGCGCGAGTTCGGCCCCAAGCGCCTCGAGGACATCGCCAGAAGCGTCCACCAAATGGACAAAATCGAAGAAGCCAGTCGGCGAAAGTCCTTCGACTTCACTCGGCCAAAATGTCTCAATCCGCCAAAGCGTCTGCCTGGTATGCCCATCAGCGAAGAAGTCTGCCAAAAGAATTCAAACTCCCTCAAGCTGGACCTCAGCGAAGTCGAGTCATCATCCTCCAGCGAGACGGAGGTGAAAATCACCCCAACCACTGAGAACCGAATCTCGCTGATTCAAAACAACGTTGCTGCCGACGACCCCAACAATCCAGGCGGCATCGTTGCGCCTCTGAAAGTGCTCAGCGGCGTCAAACTCGACCGCGAGCGGATCGACAAAATAAAAGAAGAGCGTCGCCATCAGCTAAAAGAGAAATACCGAACGGATTCGTTTAAATCAAAATCGAAGACCGAACTGCGCGAGTTCCAAAAGGATGACGACAAATTCCAATCGGAATCGCTGAGAGTAAAGTCAAAGTCACGTGGCGACGTCCGGACTACCTTCTTTCAAAAGGACATTGACGACAATCTGAAGGGATGTGAGACGACTTTTCATACCGGCGGCGGCGGCAGAGTGAGGAGCATTAGCGATGAGAAAAATCAAAACTGCGAATCGGAGAACTTGGTGAATCTAGCGAAGAGCAACACCGACGCGGCGGTGGAGTTTTCAGCGCGAGCAACAGTACAGAAATTCGAGAGAAAGAGCCTAGACTATGCGAGGGAACGTGACGTCAGTTGTATGGCCGGAGGTGATGGAAACCTCCGCACTGCAAGTGGAACAGCGGCGACAACAAATGCAGCTGCGATGTTGTCGAGGAATAGCATTAGTTCAACGTGAGTACCCATTTGATTTAGAAAATTCGTTTAACGTAGTTTGTCTTATGCATTTGTCTGGGTTCCTGCAGTTTTAAAATGAAATTCACAGATTTTCGTTCATTGCTCAGTTGGGAATCTTTCCATTTTGGATTTCCCAAGTTTTCTTTACACAAAGTCAAGTTTATGGAGTGTTAGCGGACGAATCTAGTCCATTTTCCATGACTATGGCTCATAAGTCAGGCTAAATTTGACTGGTGATATGGGTTATGTTGGCTTGGAGGTCCGCTGTGGTTCGTGGCTTATTCGCATAGGCCTGCAACTTCAAAAAACCCCACATGAAAAAGTCAAATCGCACGTTTTCGGTGGCCAGTTTACATAACCTTCAAGTGAGATGACCCTGCCCTCGAATCGCTCGTAAAGAATTTCCAATGTGGCGCGTAAGACAAAACGAAGTAGGTTATCATCGAACTATAGCGCTCGATGGCCTCGCCAATGTCGTTCTCAAAGAAAATATGAACCGATGATGCTGCCAGCCCAAAAATCCACACCAAACCGTAAAATTTTCATGCATTGAACGCTCTTGGATCTTATGTGAATTGGTATCGTCCCAGATTCGACAATTTTGTTTGTTGACGTACCCATTCAAAGGACGATTATGGCGACCGTAAAATTGGCAAAGCGCGGGGAACGTTGACCGAACAGAACACCCACTTTGATAGAAAATGTTTTCATTTCCACGTGTTGTTTAATAGTCCTTGTCCATCCATGGTAATTTGGCAAAACAGACTAAATAAATGCCAGTCAGTTTGACTGATGTAGCTTCAACAATATGGCCGCTATCAACCGTAAAAGTTCGGAAGTCTATTCAAACCCTTTTCACAAGAAATTCTCTTGAAAGGAAGCTTACCACTCAACAAAATGGTGGATTCGATCCAACTGTTTAATCCCTCAATCACTAAAATCACAGCAAAAACTATAATAATTGCTGTCAGCTGTCAGAAAGGAACTGCCATTAATTCCCTTGTTGCAATGAAGGAGGGGCTTTTATTCCCTGTAAATTATTCTTGCAGCAACGCATTTATTTCACAATAAGACGTAAAATTATCTTAAAAAATAGTGAAAGCTTAAAAACATTAAACATTAAACATTGTGACACAAGCTTCTATTTATTTTTTATCTATATTTGCAGGAGAGAAAAGATCTCACCAAAGTTTTCAATACGTGACGTGACAGCGATGTTTGAATCTCGTTCTCAAAATCAACAATAAACATTTTAAACTTCTCTCCAACTAACCACATAAGAATATAAAACAATAACTAAACAATACATTTTTACAAAAAAAAAAAAACAACAAACTGTAACAAATTTATATAGAATATTTCTTTACATAAACTAAACTTAATCCAAAGAATTGTACACATTTATATAAACAAAAAAAAAAACTATTAACGACAAAAAATAAGAAAAGAATATAAAAACAAATCCAATACTCAAGTGAAGATTGAAAATGCGAAACACAAAATCTATTGGAACTTTTGGTTTTGTTCCAACATCTTAATCTGCATCTCTCTATTGTTGTTTTTAAAAGATTAAGACGACAAAAATTACATCAAATTAAAAGTCAGCTTTAACATTTAACCTTAAAAATATAACATGCCGCATTAAAATCTTATATAAATCTTTCCATTTCTAAAATACATGCCCCTGGAGGTGTCATCATTGTTAACTTCCTTCTAACCCAGCCTAATGCATTCATTATACATTTTTACTAACAAAATTAAGTGAGCTTGCTTTTTTCTTTGTACATGAACATTTTACGAGTTGATTGGGATAAATATTACACAAAAAAAATGACCATCTGTTTATGAATGATATGTTTGATTTGACTTGAAAGAAATAAAATTTGTTTTTAGTTTTAATTGTAAAAAAATAGAACACACATAGAAAAGCAAAATAATTATTAATTGTTAAATTATTTTCATAATTATCACTTTTAGGGTTAAGTTGTCATTTTACTCCGTAAGGAGTATTCTTTTATTTTATATTTTTTAACAATCTACTCTGCAATAACGTTTTGTTTGAATTTGTCTTTTGTTCTTGAATATTTTAAATTTCGTTTTGTTAATGATTTAGTTCATTTTTTTTCTTTTTAGATGTAATATATGATTTTTATGATATTATGCGAAGTTGGAGTTTTATTTTTTCGTTCTCCCTTGGGTCATCTCATGAGTGTGTCCCTTATTTAGCTGGGTGTAGGTCTGTTCTAATACCTACTAATGGCGTTAACAGTTCACTCGAAAAGTTCTTTAAGCTTTCTACATTCGAAACCGAGATGTATTCCATTTTAACAGATTTTTCTTCATAGTTGACGATCTTTATACGATTTCGAGACTATGCCTTCATCCAACTAGCCCAAACAACACTATGACGTCCTCCTTTTTACAGGCGAAGATTGTATCCCTTCCCAGACCAAACCTTTACATCTCAAAGCATATTTTTATGTTGTTTTCGAATAGTTTATCATCCTTTACTCACGTGTATTGCGTATAACAATAATTAAAAATAAAAAATTGAAAGAAATATAAAATATTGCATAAATATGCTTCCTATGGAATGTGTTTAAGGACAATCCATACAAAAAAAAATCGCGCAGACTCATTTATACATTTGATACCATTTAAAAGTAGAAGAAAAAAAAACACTTAAACAAAATTTATTAAAGGATATTACAAATATATATAAAATTGACAAAATGTTCATTTAGCTTTTCGTATTAGAAGAATTTATTAATTAAAAAAAGTTCGGCGTTGACGTATACAAATTTCTTAATAAAAACTACAACAATATAACCATACGCATTTAAAGCAATAAATAAAAATTCTTAACAACGTTTTAGAGGTTTTCAAAAATGCATTTCATTCGATGCAATATCATAGAGCATAAATTATACAACATTACGTTTGCTTGCTTACTTAGTTAAATAAATAAATTACATTTATAACAAAATATACAACAAAGAAAGTTAAATTTGATTTGCAAGGACATTAACCTATTTTAAATACGCATTCCTAGTTTAGGAGTTGCATTTTGTTTTCTGATTTAGTTAGGTGGATAATTTTTTAACATTTTGTACAAAATATACGCGTTTTGTTAAAAAAAAATATTTATTTGAGCTTGAGTCGTTTTGTTTTTAAATTAAAAATAATTAGCGAAATTATGGCAGCGGTATTTTTGACATATAAAAGAAAAATAATAATGACTTGACAAACGTAAAGAATTCAATAACTTTTACATAATATTTTAACAAACAAAAAGTTGGGAAATTCATTCCACAAAACGAGAATAATAAAATAAAATATTTAAAGTTTATTAGCAATCGTTTTGCTTGTGTTTTATTGAAGGAAATTGATGTAGGAAGCGACGAAAGTGGTAAGTCCATCAAATGCTTATAAACAAATCATGCGGTTTTGTTAGAGAAATTCACACATGTCAGGTGTGGGGAGTTAGCCAAATGAACGCGCACCTAATTGTCAATACATTGCTCTTCGTCAATGAAAAATGAGAAGACCGTTAAGAAATAAACGTCAATGTTACCTATCATTGTTAACGTATTCAATCGGTGCCCATCGATGTCTAACTTGCCCGAATAAATAGACGCCACAGAAGGAGACGTACGCAGAAAACGTAAGTATTCGTGTTGGATTTGCAACAATTATCCAAGTTCCCAAAGGAAACTTGCAGCTCTATTCCCTGGTCCCTTTTCTACCGCTAACCTACCTGATTTATGGCTCAATGCAATGAAAGCATTTGCGTAATGGAACGCTCTGTAAAAACGCCCAAAAGCTGTGAAAAATGTTACTCAACCATCCACACACAGCGGAAGCAAAATCCGCAAAACGAAGAAAAATGTCACAAAATTCGGTTGAAAGTTCTCGGAAAAATACTAGTCGCCCAGAAAAAGCAGCGGGGTACGTATTGCTGCAGCGATTCAAGTAGACTCCACATCAGCAGCAAGAAATATGCAATTCGTTCGAGTTTCTCGCAGCATTCGCTAAGGTGCTAATGGACTACACACAGTTTTGGGGCACCTGCTTTTGTTGTTCGCACTAAACGCATTCGATACACAAACCAAGAACGTGGTTCTCATTAGCAAAATGTAGCGCTGCAATCGATGAAGAGAAGTGTCGTTCGCATGGGTTCTAGCATTTACTACAAAATGTAAACTGGAAAAAAAAAACTTCCCATACCGGGAATCGAACCCGGGCCTTCTGGGTGAAAGCCAGATATCCTAGCCACTAGACCATATGGGATATATAAATGCAACTGTCATTTGGTCAACATGAAAATTGGGGCCGTTAAAGTATCTAGTTTAGTAAGTCTGACAGCTGACTGACTTGATGTGTCTCAGTTTTGATTGGCCTAGATAAATCACTTGGGCAACTGTTTCAGTTGACTTTTTGGAAGGGGAGCCGACGAATCTAGTCAAGAAATTCGCGACTGAGTACTAACTTGACAGTTCGCATATGTGTCTGACGTAAGAAAAGTGACGTTCCCAACCAATCTAGTTTCTGCGTTCAGGTTACATCTACTCCAGACCAATCTAGTCGACTTAAGACCACTAAGTTTTTGAATGTGCCCATTCATATGAAAAGCAAATTGAAAAATTAGCTGTTCGATTGTACATTTAACAACATAAAACTTGGAATCTCGCATGTAAATAATTTTAAATTTTTTGGGCAGTCAATGAATTGTTACTTCGCTTCCATTTCCCCACCACCACCATTAAAATCATTTTGCATATTGCATTGTGCACATATCCACTTGTGACAAGGTGCTGAAACAATATAAACGTCAGTCGTTCAAGTGTCAGAAGGGGCATATTATAAACCAGAACAACACACAAGAAAGGAACGACAAAAAGGACATTTAAACACAATAGGCAGTCAGAGACTATAGCGTGCGATATCCATACCCACCCACTCTAATCTTTTTGCTTCAATCACCGTTTCAATGGATGTCGTCCAATTAGCGCAGATCATCTTAATGTCAGTTTTTGTTTTATCTTTAGCAAGGAGTTGAAACCAGAGGAACGGAAGTGTGTTCGTCGTATATCGTTTATTGCATAAGGTAAGTTGAATAGAACAATTGAATGGCGGAATTTTTTTCTTTTAGGATTTTCGTTCGTCGCACGAGTCAGATGTAGTGGAACTGTCAATGTGACGACTCTGATGATAAAGGGCTTAACTTTTAATATGACGTGTTAATGGATTAAGGTGGAGGGAAAATATATTCAACGTAATTGCGTGCAGACTGATTGACAATGGTGGAAGAAGGAAGGTTAATTTAAAGACTGTTCAGACAGACAAGAGGGAAGTTTAACAATAGGTGGGTTTTTTTGAGCTTCTACCTCAGCAAAGCAAAGGAGGAAAATCGCAACACTGATGCCTTTGGACCACCGAATAAAATTTGGTCAACCAAATAGGTCTTAATATTTTTTTCACTTTTTACTAGCTGGATGAAACGTCTTCGTTGCGTTTTTGAAAACCTTCTGCCGCGAACTCAGTTTCTTAAATAGCAAGGTCTGAAAAATAAATCTTATGTCGTTTCAGAATGAGTGAATACCTGAGTGAAACCAATGGAAAACGACAATGGTAAGACAAAACTGACGTTTGAAGATGCTATACCTAAGGTCTGTTCCTTTACTTTTGTAGTAAAAATGGAAAAGACTGTCAAAATTACTGTGGAGGGGATGAATTCTTTCTCAGAGAGGGAAACTTACGCAAAAGTTAAGGAACGCTTTTGTAGTAGATAACCCGTGAAAATGACAGATAGTTCACCCACCAAAATGCCAAATAAAACAGCAAATTCAAATCAGCTGTCAATTTTCAGGCGACTGACAGTTGTTTCAATTCTTACGCAATGAAATTTGTTGAGTAAAAACTAGTAAGAGGGGAAATATCTTGCTCTCTCGAAGCCGCTCTGTTTTACGAATTTTTCGAGTTGAGGAACGACACTTGAGTAAAATGCGTAAGAATTCGTAAAAATTCGTAAGATTTAAAAGTAAAGGAAGAGACCTCTACTTTTAAGCTCATAACGCACTTAGTGCGTTCAAAATTATAGGTACTTAAAATCAATTTACATGGACAAAATATGTTGATTTTTTATGAAGTTTGCTGTCAAGTAATGTGGAGAGGCCTTTAATTTTCACGCTTTTTGGAAAAACGTGGCAGGAATCAATTAAAAATTTGTTTGTTGGTCGCTAAATCACATTAAAGTCCTGTCGCAGAGAACCTGGAACGTTAACAAAGCATGGATCTAAAGCTATAACGCCTTCGACTATCCACATAACAGAGCAACTGCATCGGAAACGATAACTCTAATAAAACTTGAACAGCGGAACAAAACGAACATATCCTTCTCATCACCTTTCCAAGTAGGTATAGATCACTTAAATGTTCAAGTGTATGGTAACTTTGAAAATTCGATACACCGCCACTTGCCCCTTTTGTAAAGGCATATGCCCTCATTTAATGTCGCACTCATGATGCAAACGGCAGACCAACAATGCTTCAAGGAAGTAACCGCAAGTGCTAGCCCTAAGGACAAGGGAGTAAAGTTCAACAAAACACTCGATTCACTGAAGAAGAGTGTTTAAGGTGAATTTGTAATCCCATCTCGTCGTTCATTCATCAATTTCCAGGATAATTCTCAGCTCCCAGGTATTCAGGAAGTCTCTCCATTTGTTGCGGATTATAAGCAGGAAACATTGCCTGCTCAGACACATGAAACTTGATACTCGATGTACATCGTTAAAAAACCGCACAACGTACTTTCTTCCCATGCAAAGATAGTGTACAGCAACCGACTGACTGTCGTTCGATTATCCTTCGCACAGGAGCGAATCATTACTTCAATTTGGATTAAGAGGTTTGAGTTGAAAGACTGACGCGGATTTTCGGTGAAACATAAAAAAATCTCACAAAGTGACTAAAATCCGCCTCCAATTAATACACGGGAAGCTACCTATAGTAAAAGTTCACTTACATTCATGTGATTGCGCCCCCTTTGCTGAAAAGGACGAAAATGAAATTAAACCATCGGCTGCTGTTTCGGCGTGTGCCACATATTAGGTTACCAGAGACCGGGTCCGTCTATGCATCGCAATCAAAATCACTAAACATTGTTACCCCAGTCCATGAAATTTAGTTGTGAAGGAGGAAGGGTGATTGCCACAGGGATTTCAGGTACAGTGCAACTATTTCGTATAGTTGCTGGTGATTTGTGTCCTTTAATTAAGTCAATGACAGCATTTAACTCGATCAATTACCCGCTTTCGGGCAGAGTTCAGTGTAGAACTATATTGTTATTGCTCGGGCCGTTGTTGTACAGCTGATAACATCGCACTTGATATGTCGTGTGTGAGTGCATTAAAATTACATTTAGTAACATCTAGATAAAAAGGGTAGATGAACTGATTTGATCCTGTTATTAAATTATTGCGCACTGCAAGTGGTGGGCGGTGTTGGCTCAATTAATACGTCGCTTGTGAACAGCAGATGGTATAGGTATAGGTGCGGGAAATACATAAATTGAACTTGTTTTACTAAACGTTTACTAACGCGTTTAATTTTATTGAAGCATTGTTTTTTTTTGTATAAAAACTTAAAAAAGGATGAACGAAGAGCGAAAATATAAATGTTGTACAATTTTAGGGAAAAACATTTCTGACAATCTTCATAAATGCAAATGGAACCTAAAAGTTTGTCCGTCATAACTGTATACGATTCCTAAGACCCTGATTCCACTAACCTAAGTGCGTCATAAAGCAGTTTTCCCGTAAAAACAAAGCGCGAGCATGCTTTGAACCGTACCTAACTCAGTTGATAACCCAGCTGTCAGCTGCCATTTTTTCCTTCTTTAATGTGGCACTGGGCACATTCAAAAACTTATTTGTCTTACGTTAACTGTAGACTGGTCTGGAATAGATGTAACCCAACGCAGAAACTAGATTGGTCGGGAAAGTCACTTTTCCTACGTTAGCCATATATGCCAACTGTCAACTTAGTACTCAGTCACGAATTTCTTGACTATATTCGTCAACTATTCTACCATAAACGTCAACTTAAACAGCTACCCATATGAATTAAATAGGCCAATCAAAACCTAAAATTTAACAAGTCAGTCAGCTGTCAGACTTACTAAACAAGATACCTTGAACGTCCCCACTGTGCTATTTACTGAAACTGCATGATGGCTGCCGCAGATTAATCTAAAAGGAAACGAAAGAATAAATCTCCAAATGAAAGACGCATTTTTGGTTTAAGATACAAAAGAAGAATGAAACTTTATTGAAAGATAAGAGTGCTGCCAAATTAGGTTTTTTGCTTACAATACTGCAGCGGGCAATTTATTCTGCGCTATGCGTTTTTTTATTCTCATTCACAGTAGAACACTAAATAGAAATAGACTTCGAGCTTTGAGTACGTCTTTCTTTATTATGCTTCAGTTTCTGTCGATCTATTACATTTTGTGCAATCTACATTCTTTTTCTATACCGTCATTCGCATATTTGATCTAAAATCATTTATTTGTTGTCGAAATATGCTGTGTTCGTATTTTTACTCAGTAAATTTAATCTGAACTCATAGAGTGCGCTGTGATCATGCTCTGAGCGAAAAAGAAAAACACAAATACAGAGCCCTGACTTGTCTGAGCTAAGAACGATTTCTGTTGACAGTTCAGGCTCTGCTCTAAACAAGAAAAACACCTATAAAGTTAGCTCTTATTATGCGGTGACTTAAAGCACTGATTTTGAAAGCTAAGAGGCTCTACTCAGAATTAAAAAGAATAAACAAAAACCAAAAACTCTTTCGAAATGATTACAGAAGCTATAGTTACACCTTAAATTAATAAATTGTCACCCAAAGTAACGCGGCGCACAGTCTTCTACATCAATTTGTTATGAACTAACAACTAAGGTCGGGCGCACACTATGTGAACGCATTTTGAACTATCGCGCATATATTATATTTTTAATTTGCACCAACAAGCGACCATTTAATCAGATTGTACTTCTGAATAATGCGATTTAATTTTTAATGAAATCATTCCATCCCAACAGCATTCCATGTACCCATGTACACACAGGTATCTTTGTGCTTTGAAGGAACAAAGTTCAATCTATCCCTCTGTCATATTGGCCGTTGATTTGAATATTTCCAAAGAGTAATTGAAGTCACGTGTCATATCTCTGACATCTGAAGAGTGAATGACGCGCCACAGACTACGAGTGGAAAATACCACTTTTCCGCATTACGTGGTGTTTACGAAACGAATTTTTTATGTTTAGTAAACAATTTGTTGTTATTAACCTGATGATGGTATAGCTGAGATGGTTCAGCGCACACACAAAAAAAAGAAAGGGGGATGAAGTGGCAAGACAATTTACTCATAATGAGGGTTGCTCTATAATTTGTTGTATGTGCATCATTAAGGAACGACAGCAAAATGGCAATACACTTTGTTGCACTGTAGATATAGATGGCGTGATTAAGTGGCTGGGAAGTTAAGAAGCAGCGCGGTTTTGCAAAGATTTGCGCAAGGATAAACATGGATTTGTTTTGGTGAGAAATCGCCTGAATTGGCTTGGATCAGCTTGGTACTTCAGGTGCCAGCAGATTCTATAGCAAAGTCGAGTGAATTTCAAGCTGATTGTGACAAGAAACGTGACGGTTGGGCATGGGAGCGCTGTTTTATGTCAGTGAAGTAAATGTTCTTAGGAGTTTATTGATATTTTTTTACAATTTCTTCTAAAATAATACAAGGGTAGGTATCTATTCACTTAATACCATAATTTTATGCAGCTCGTAAATTTATAGGACATGTCACTGAGTATTTCGCGTAAATCGACTGTCAAGTCTCTTGTCAAACTCAGCCTGTTCTTATAGACTTCCCAAGATTACCGATATGCCCAAACCGCCATTGCTGCAACTTTAAATGGAAAACAATTCAGACGAGCGCTTGTCACAGTTTGACATTTGAAAATTTGCGTAATTTTCCGCAGTTCATTTACGAGTCAAAGGCCTGTGTTTACTATTTTCCATACAAAACTTGACAGTTCATTTACGAGGTGGTCAATTTCTGCAGTTGAGGGTTTAACGCGTTTAAGTGAATGCCCTTACTGAATTTTACAGATATTAGTAATTGGAATAAGTTTACATTTATTTTCTTCTACAATTCCAAATAATGGAGACGTTCGGATACCTAGTTTAGTAAAGGCACCAAGTGACAAGGAACAGAAACAGGAACAGAAACAGAATCCCATACATTTGCAACAGAAACCGAATTGGGAACAGAAAATGTATTTTTCAGCAACAGAATTCAGCGACAGAAAAATGGCTGTTTGAGGACAGAATGCAAACAAGTCTTTATTGATTGTTTCTGTTGCTGCCAGCTGAGCGAGCAACGTAAACAGAACCAGAATTTACTACAGAACGAAAAAACTTTCTGTTCAGTTTCGGTTTCAGTTCCTGTTTCTGTTCTTTGTCACTTGGTGCCTTAAGTCTGACAGCTGATTGACTAGGTGTGTTTGAGTTTTTATTGGCCCAGATTGGTCACGTGATTAGTTTTGGTAGTTGACGTTTATGCGGAGGGGTAGCCGTCAAATCTAGTCAAGAAATACCTGCCTGCCTGCGTACTAAGTTGACATTTTAAAGTGTCAAAATTTAAAATATAAACCACCACAACAACTAAACTTGCTTAGTTCACGCGTATACGTATACCTAGTATCTGAAACGTCCTCAATCATCTTCTGGTTTTTCGCATTTGATCTGTTTTGAATTTATTGTAGCTCAGTCCCTGAGGAAGTGTTGCCTAAAAATGAAATTTTAAGTTTCAAGGCTTAAGGACGAAGTCCCGGACATATTTAGAGCTCATTTGTGAAAATGCATTTTTGCTTTCGACAGATGGTCTTTAAACTGGAAAAGAAAAATGCAGAAAGCAGAAATGGCTTTTATTTAATATATAATAAATAATTAATAAACAATCGCCAACATGCCAACATCTCCCGTACACTTTGAAGTGTTTTTTCCTAAAAAACAAACCTCTTTTAACAACTCTGCATTTTCTCTAACCTCCAAACCCCACCTCAATCCCCACCAGCATTTAATCTACCCAACAAGACTCATTGTTTCAAAAGTTGAGGGCATCTGCATCACGATTAATTAATTTCTAGAAAAACAACCTAACCTAAGCATTTCCACCACCACCACCCATCTCTATCGCCCCAAAGAGCACTTCTCCTTCATTGGCGCTCCTGCTCATAATCTTCGTTTATTAAATTTTCATTTCATCCTCGTATTTACTCTTGTTCACGCATCATCTCTCTACTTAGTTGAGAAGAAAAGATAAGTGTCCTGGATTTTGTAGAACAGTAAACGTGGGTGGTGGGGGAGCCAACCTCCGTCCGCATTCAGGTCGAACAAAAAATAAAATAAGGACAAAAAGGAAATGTTCGTATTACATAAATGAGCGAGAAGTAACCACATAAAATGTTAAAATGATTTCTACAAGAGTGTTGGCATGAATAGGGAGTAATTTACTCAACCCTCCCTCCCCTCATTTTCACTGGGGACAGACAGAGAGCTGTGTAGAAAGAGTGGAATAACATATTGTGTAACAACAAAACTAGATCCCTCGCATAAGGATACATCCAGCTTAAACGAGTAAATTGGATTTTTTTTTCCTTTCCGCCGAGTAATCACCCGCCATTCTGCCATTTTCCACAATTTTCATTCATCTCCACATTCGAGCGAGAAGGATATACTCCTAGGCGAAATGATGAGTGAGACAGGGCGAGAGGGAAAAGCCTCCACTGAGAACTATCTCTGATTGGTTGATCGGAGATGCGCAGAACCTCCCCTAGATTTTGCAATTGCCTGCAAAAGAATTTTTGTTTAAAGAGGGTGAAATATGTAGGTACATAGAGGAAGAGGATATTGGTCTCCTGCACCGCCATTTCAGTCCCATTCTGTCAGCCTTTCCACCCAATTTTATGCATCAATTGAATTACAAGCAATTCAAGGAATTATGGGAGCAAAATATATAATAATGAGAATCATTAAAAACGGATGTTCATGGTGATGGTGGTGGGAGGTGTTGTGACGGCAGAAATTAAAGAACATTTTATATTTTCTTGCTTCTGTTGGGGAGGGCTCAGTAGTTTATTGTTTTTTGTAACCTACATTTTTTTAACGGCTTTGAGGAGGTGTGACATCTAGATGTGTTTGCGAACGGCGTACGTAACGTACGTAATAGAGCGTAGTTCAGAAATGTCGCAGCATAGAAATTTGTTTACAAGTCTTTTTAGAACATAATGGGCACATTCAAAAACTTAGTTGTCTTGAGTCGACTAGATTGGTCTGGACTAGATGTAACCTGTCACTTTTCATACGTCAGCCAGCAGCCACATATGCGAACTGTCAACTTGGTAGGTACTCAGTCACGAATGTCTAAACTAGATTCGTTGGCTAGGTACCTACCCCTCCATAAACTTCAACTGACATATCTGCCCTTTTGACCGATCAAAGCCAATCAAAATCAACACTGAGACACATCAAGTCAGTCAGCTGTCAGACTTACTACTTGAACTTGCCCAATGCTTCCGCTTAATACGTTAACTTTAAAAGTTACAGTCAAGAATAGGTGTACTCATACAATAACAATAAGAAAACTGACAAGATTTGACATTTGAATGGCTGATGGAATTGGAACAAACTGCCAAAACCCTTTGCCGATTGTGAATCAGTAGGTTTGTTTGACGTGGGCACTGGTCCTCACTGGGGTTAACCCTCATGTGTTCGATATAACACTGAAACTCGCCCTGGT
Source organism: Cheilosia pagana (assembly GCA_936431705.1). NCBI lineage: Eukaryota > Metazoa > Arthropoda > Insecta > Diptera > Syrphidae > Cheilosia > Cheilosia pagana. The sequence continues at coordinate 4,634,836 of OW386169.1, forward strand.
ACTGAAAACCTGCGTTTGATATGACTTTCAGGGCACCCTAATTGTGCCTTGTGCCCCTAACTGACCACAGTTAATTTGTCGGGGCAAGAATGCAGTGCTGAGTTTCGCCGTATTTCGCTTGCCGTCATTCATTTTTCAATCTTAACAACTGACAGACTTCAGAGCAGCATATTTTGCGTTCGATATAGTAGCCCAATTTTCAGAGATGTACCGGGTTTTTGACAGTCGTGAAAATTAACTGTACTTCTCAATTCTCAGTGCGCACTGTGCTAGCCACGTCAAACAAACCTAGTATCATCGGTGCCAAGAAGCTGCGATTCTGTGTATTTCGGTGGTACCGTTCAGCAAAACTCTGTAATGTAAGCCTGAGTGTTGATGAACGCCAGACATTATTGAAACAACAAAAAGGAGCTAGAGTTAGCGAAGCGCAGGGGATAGCAGATGCTTGAAGATGGTTACAAAAATAGTAGGTATTATGTACAGAAAAAGAGCTCAAGTCTGTAGTGTCTAGCAACATTGTGTTAAATATTAGAGTGTGTTGTCTAGCAACACTGCAATAAACTGTCAAAAAGTATTTGAAAATAATAAATATTTAGACACAGAGCGACTGTCTTTATTTTGTCTCTTTGAGAATAGGTACGCAGAATGCTTGTTGTCTTAACGAAAGGGAAAAGACGTCAGCTAAAGGCGGAACGCATGACATAAACACTTTTTAAGCGCTCCTTTTTGAGATGCCTCAGAGCGCTATTGAAGCGTTAAAAATTCTACCTTTAACAAACGATTTACAAAAAATTTTAAAATAAATAAGAAAGCCCGAAATCTTTACAACCTACCTACTCTTAGTTCTACTTTGCATCGTGTATGGGACACTTAAAACGTTTAAGCGAAACCAGTGATGAACTGGTCTAAATGCTTTCGAATAAACGAAGACCCCTACCACGCAACTGAAGATTTCAGAATTCCATCTCCCATATGTCATCCCGCCTCCAAACAAGGGCATACATTTCATAATTCCGCCATGCTGTCAACTGTCATTATGCGAAAGCAACTCGCATACCTACCTACATGAACGAGAGGGTCTGTTTAAAACCACGTCAATCGATACGCCATACGCACATATGAAAATATTTTAAGCTTTTCCCAATTAGCGTGCTATCGAACAATAAACTAATTACAATAATTGTGGCAGCGAAATTATTTAATATCGTAAAGGCAGTGGATGTGGATCTCCTATGGAGGCATGAAATTTGGAATTTTTTATGCAAACATGCGGATAGCTGCGAGAATGGGAGTAGATATATATTCTGTTCATCCTGCCTGAAATCACTTTATTGGATGCGTCCTGTTGGTTCTGGCATTTCAGTGAAAATGTGCCTTAACGGACATTGTGATGAAAATATTTTCGCTGACCGAACAGCGGAACGAATTTCAACAATTTGAGCTCATAAGGACGCAAGACTTTACATCCTTTTCCACAGTGTATAATATAAAAAAATTAACAGCTACAGCATAATTCATGTCAAATCTCTTAAACGAATTCGATGAAAACCACTTAAGCCATTTTGGTTAGCTTTCAAGCTGAATTCCTTTGTGCACGTTATACCTACCTATATGTATGCCGTCTTTGGCTCGCATCCTCTTCATGTCACTATCCTTGGTATATAGACCGTTCTCCTAGAGGCAAAAATGAAACACATTGTAGTGGTACCACTCTCTATAAAAAAAAAAACAGTGACTAGCAGCCCCAGGGGGTGTGTTTTCGAATAGCAACCCTTAACTGAGGAGGCTGGTTCTAAAAGATGCTGCGATGACGATTATGAGGATATGCTCTCTCTCTGATGATGACGACGATTATGATGTGATTTCTCATTGATGGGGTAAATTCAAACTCATTTCAACCGTCAACGAGTGTGGTGGTGCCGCAAGTGATTTCGAAATTCGCTTTAAGTTGAACGGTGATTTATTTATTTGTGTTGATTTTTTTTTGTTTTTGTTGAAACACCAACAAGAAGCTAATAATGTCAATACAATTAAGTGATCATAGCAACAATAAACAAGGGACTTTGGTGGCTAAGACGCCATTTTCAATTGATCACATTTTGTGTCAAAATAATTTAAATAGTAACAATAATACTGTGAATTGTGATACAAAAGCTAGTGGCGGCGGTATCGAGAAGCTTAGTTTGAAAACGCCGTCGGCCAGTAGTTTAATTGGGAAAATTGGTGAAAATGAAAAGCCAAAAGAACATTTACAGGCTGCGGGCCATCATCATCATCATCAGCATCAACATCAGCAACGCGACGAAGAGGAGTATCAAAGGATAATTCAAAGTCATAGGTATAAATTGCTCTGAAATGTGAATTTAAAAAAAAACTCCGACGGCGAAAAGGTTTCTTTTCAAAATTGTCCCAATGTATATCTCAGTCTTCCAGTGTGTAAGAGGTATAGCTAGCTAGGGACAATTTGGATAAATATTTAAAAAGTCTTTTCGAGAGAAAAAGCTTTTAAAACTTAAACATGAATGACTAATTATGGGGCGCATCGGTTTTAAGCGACGGCTTCTCAAGGGCAACTAACTATTCTAGCTTAAACCAAGTTACGCGAACTAATAACGCTAAATAACTAATATTATGGTAGATATAAGAAACATTATAACATCTGCATTTATGTAACAATAAAAGTCTAATTGTATTCCTGACGAGAAATGTCAGTTTGACGGTTCCTGCAGTTAAAAAGTCTCAATTTTCAATGACGCTTTGAATACCATGTAAGAGAAATTATGTTAAAGACGGAATTGACAGTTTTTATAATTGTGTAAAACTGTTTTTAATAATTCAAATTAAGGTTAGATTGACAGCTTATTTGCTTTCTATAACCATAGCGCTTTATTTTCATAATTTCCAGTGTAATTTGACACCACCGTTTCTGTTTCGTTTGCCGTCGCTTTTGCAAGCTGAGTTCAGTCCTATTTACCTATTAATATTGACTGCTGTAGGTTGAAGAATATGGCTGACATAAAGTTTAATACAACCAAAACTATCAGTGGTTAGTTTCACGTTCGATAATCGTTGCCGCGTTGGCTTAAATTATTATTTTTGACACACGTCAAGTGAGGAGGTTATGGCTTTGTGTGAACCTACTTAACTTTGACAATCCACCAAGATACAGCAAAAGCGGCGAAACATGCGAAGTAAACGGAATATGGAAGCGAACTTTGATATAAAAGTGCTGCCAAACATAATACAGTCGAACCCGGTTAAGTGGAATCTAATAGGCCATTTCTAAAGTCAGTCTCACTTACAGAGGTAAATCAGAGGTCCAATAAAAAAAAAAGGATTCCGCCTTACCGGACAGCTTTGACTGTAATCTGTTTAAAGGTTAATCAATGGTTAGTTTGAATAGGTATATAGTTTAAAGACAACACAGGCAGTCATTTTCCATTGAGAAATTATTAGGTGCGTTTCTTTAATATTGGGAAATGAGTTTTTACATTTTGTCAATACGAATTTAAAAGTAGGTACCAATTGTAGCGCAATTAATAATTTTAAAATCAATCCTCTATTTTGAACTTTGCGACATGTTTTCTATAGCTCATTGTCACTTTGCTATCGTTACATCTCACTGCACTTAATCTAACGTTCAACTGCCTTGAGAGGGTCTACATTTACTTAACCTATGTCTTTCGAAGTAGCTAATCTACGATAAGTCTTCACTTAAGTGTCGTTAAGTCACTATTTTCACCTGAACGCATTCACCAATATAACGCTACAGTCAATGGCCGCGTTCTTCTGCCCGATAGACGTCTAGCGCAAAATATACCAGTTGAAGGAACGCTCGCGCTAGAGCCCTCATCGCCAGGCTTAAATTTTGCAAACGTTTGAACGATTTTCCTTTGACTGGTCGTTTTTTTTCCTTCTCTCTCTCTTTCAATGCAGCGGGTAGTTTTGCGCTATATGATAAATTTCCCTGAAAGGGATATTTCACAAAAAATTATAGATGTCTAGTGCCTATGGTGAAATGTCATTTTTTTTATATGAAGTTTGACATGCCGCTAGTCATCTAGCGGGCCAATGATTGTCGTCAGACGTCCCCTTTTTTCAAATCTTATTGTTCACAAATTAAAATGCAAGAAACGATCACAAAATTCGTTGCGGGTTAATCGCAAATTTCTGAATAGTAATACCTTGTTTCTTTTCTTAGATTTAAAATATCCGATCGTCTTCCACCACCACCAACGCATGGTCAACCGCAGCAGCAGCAGCAACAACAACAACAGCAACCACAACTGCCATCAAATATGCAACAATCCACGTACAGTTCGAATCACCCGCCAAATTCTGGAATTTTATACCCCAATTCTGCATACAGTGATCACGGGTTTCTTCAAATGACACTTGGCTATCTGTCACCATCATCGGGTGCTTATAAGTCGGTGGATCCATACTTTTTGTCGCAAGGTAAGTTAAACTACACAGAATTTGTTTGAGGCAACCACACACAGTTTGTGTGTAGTACATTAAGTGCCAGTACGTTAAGTTTTCTACATTGCTGTCAACTGTCAAAGCAGCCCATATTGGACGCATGATGTGTACACAAATGAAATCTTTATACAACTGACACATTTTCGTAAGAAAAGTAAACATGAAATCTCCTTTCCGTTGGTGATGAAAAACTTAACGAAACTGAGCAACACGTCAAAATATACCTTGTATTGTATTCGTATAGTTACTGACGTGATCGTACGGAGAAATGTGTTCGTTATGGCTCAGCCAATCTAAAACCGAGAGTAAACGAAACCTTATGTCACAATGAATGTCACGTTAAGTTTCCTTTGGTGGGAATTAATTGCTTAAGTTTGAGGTTAAACTGTTGCAAAATAAGAGTCAACAGAATTGCTGTTTCCCGAGTGAATATAAACTTATCGAAACTAAGCCATTAGTCGATGATCACTTGGACAAATTTAACGAAACGGATCAATAAGTTGTTATAGTCAAAATATATCCCTTGTACTTAAACTTCTTCCCTCTCATTTTTATAGCATTTTCTTCTTCAATTCATGTGAGATGCGCCTTTTGTGCATCCTTATTAACCGTAAGCAAATACCGCTATATGCAACCACTCTTTAAAGTGCAACTTCAAGTTTTTTTGAGCCAATAGACTCTATGTTTGGGCCCTACGACGTATATACAACCCCCCAAGTGTTAATTGCATTTGAAAAGTATTCATTTCGAAAACACAATATTCACCACACACACACACAGGGTGTCACAACCATAATTAATCGATTTATCGAAAAGTTTCCCTTATGGTTTTTAACAGCTACAACCGTTTTCTCTCCCTCTCTCTCTTCCCAGGACTCTTTGGCGGTGGTCATCTGTTCGGAGGAGCTGGCTGCGGTGTCCCCGAACTGGCACTGGGCATCGGTATGGGTGTAAATGCACTTAGACATTGTCGCAGGCGTAAGGCACGTACCGTCTTCAGTGACCCACAATTGTCAGGGTTGGAAAAACGTTTCGAGGCACAAAGATATCTGTCCACACCCGAGCGAGTGGAGCTGGCCACAGCATTGGGTTTGAGTGAAACTCAAGTCAAGACGTGGTTCCAAAATCGTCGAATGAAACACAAAAAGCAGCTACGCCGCAGGGATGCCAATAATGGTAAGAGCAACTCTTCGCAACTCTTTGGGGCTAATTGAGAACTTTCTTGAAAATTTCTTGGCCTTTCATTTGCAATTCAATTAAATAGTTTCGCCGAAAAGTTTTCAAGACGACGAAAGTTTTCTTTGAAGTCCAAGTCACTCCTCCGGTAATGCATTTTATGCGCGTGCATTTCAATGTCTTTGTCCATACGCAACAAAGGGACGTTTTAAATTAATTTCGAAAATCATTTTAGAACCCGTTGACTTTTCACGTTCTGAGGGTGGTGGCGCGGACAAAACGAATGGTGGCAGCTCCTCCTCGACGACGACGACGGCAGCTGCAGCAGCAACAACAGCAGCATCCTCTACTTTGTCTTCCGACTCGGAGAAGGGCTACCAAAGTTACGGTCCATCACACAAGGGCTCGATGGCACAACACCATCACCATCATTTGCAAATGCTGAGGACGATATCGGCCTCGTCCGGGGATAGCCTACTGATGAATGGCGGACACCCAGATCAAGACATGACAAGCGATGAGAATTCAGACGACGACTGCAGTGATGTGGATATAGTTGGCGACACAAAAATGTTCATGACGTAATAGTAGTTGCTTTTTGAAAAACACTTACTGTAGACATCTTTGTGTAATGTTATTTTTGTAAATATGATAGAAATCTTAAAATATGGAGAGTGTGTATCTAGTCAGTGAGAGTTTAGATTTTAGGTTATAACAAGAAAATGTTAACATTAAAACGTAGATATTGTGTAAACAATTCAACGAACAACATTTTAGAAAATAAATGCTGAATGAAAGCGATTAGCTAAGTGGTGGTCTTTGGTTTTATAAAGTTTGGTTTTTCAGTTAATGTTCATTTCAGAAGAAAAGCGTTAAGAGTTGTGGCAAAGGAAACACCATAAATGAACGACTTCGAGAACAATGTGCGCTAGTTTTCAGTGTTTTCAAAGCGCTAGTGAATTTCCCTTCGGTTCTGCTGAACGCAATGGAAAGAGCAGTTAGAAATTGAAACAATCAAAAAGGGGGCAGGTTCAAAAATCTAGTTATCTGAAGTGACTAGATTGGCCTGGACTAGATGTACCCTGAATGCAAGAACAAACCGACAAGACTGGGTAACGTCACTTTGCCTACGTCAACCACATGTACGAACTGTCAAAATTTGTATTGAGACGCGAAATTCTTGATTAGATTCATCGGCTGTCCTTCCATAAATGTCAACTGAAAAGAAAAATGGTTCATGTGATCGATCTAGGCCAATGAAAGAGCTAAGACAGCCAGCTGTCAGATTTACCAAATTAGATTCTGGAACGTCTCCAGTGTGCAGTCATTGGGCACATTCAAAGACTTAGTTGTCCTAAGTAGCAACTAGATTGGTGTGGACTAAATGTAACCTGGACGCAAAAACTAGATTGGTCGGGAACGACACTTTTCCTACGTCAGCCACATATGCGAACTGTCAACTTAGTACTCAGTCACTAATTTCTTGACTACATTTGTCAACTACCCCTCCATAAACGTCAACTGACACAGCTGCCCATGTGACCGATCTAGGCCAATCAAAACTGAGATGCATCAAGTCAGTCAGCTGTCAGACTTACTACTCTAGATTCTTGAACTTCGCCAGTGTGCAGTCATTTTGACTCGTATCCGCATCGATCCAGAGACAGAGAGATAAAGATAAAAACATGGGAATGGATGAATATTGTAAAGGGACTACATTTTTTGTCAGTCATTGTGAGCAAGGTTTTACGAATTCGTACAGCTCCCATTGACAGATCTGTTAAACGCGGCTCTGGTTGCGACTGTGGATTGTTTTTTTTTAGCATTTATAGGGAGATTACTCAATATCCACAGATAACCGACTGTGAAAAACTTGAACTTTACAGTTTGAGTGAAGCATAAACATTTCGTTTTCAAAGTTGTCCATTTTTTACCCGTTTAGGGTAAGGTTGAAGGATACCCTTCCGTTACAAATTTTGTATAGAAGCAGCTTTAATAGCTGTCACGTACAACAATTTTAGACACTCGGCAAAGACTGCTGTAAGATATCCAAAGACCAGTAAGCGAGGGGAAGTCCAAATTTAATTTTAAGCTGACTCTAAATGACTGATTTGAGAAACCGGAGCCCCGCTGAGGTTTTTCGCCTGCGCAGATCACTAGAGACAAGACCAATCGTTCTCGCATTCTCGACGACTTCCTCTTTTAAAGAGGTCTTTCATCTGCCTTGAGCCTTGACCGCTCGCTTACTAAATGTGACGAAATTAAAACAAATGTTAGTTTACTGCATAAATGGACGCATCCTTTTAAAGAGAACGGATCTATTAAGATCGGTGACTGAACGTAAGACATATTTTATCCGATAACTTTCAAATAAATTCTCAAGTTGACATCATCCGTCTAACAAAACCCAACCAATGCCATTCCCTCAACGAACCCCCCAAGCTGAAACTTTTCGGCAGCCATATTCTCTCTACCAACCCCATACAAGTGTAGCGCACTCCTGAAATGGGTGGGTATGTCTTGATTTAGGAACATAAAAGATGGATAACGAACATAATATGGAATTTAACTCCAAATGAATCGGAAGGGGGGACGAACACTGAACTTAATAACACATTCATGTATATATGGCGGAAGGAGAGTGCGGCGGAGGCGTACGTCGGCACACACAGGAGACAGGAGACAGGACGACTGCCGGACAACGCTTGACTGTATGTAACGACATGATTTTGGATTTTATGAGACATGTTGTAGCAATTTGCAACCCTATTGAGTGGTTGTAATTTTCTACTAAATTGTTCATTATTGGTTTCCGTAATGAAATTATTCCTCGCTACGTTTCGTTTGCAGTGTACTTTATACATAGGAAAGGATAAATGAGCGGCGCTTTTATGAATAAGATAGAATTGAATGGGTTGCGAAGGAGAATATTTTATCAACCTTTGTTGAATACGAATTATGATCAAGGGTCCTAAGAGGATTGGGAACATTTATTTCTAAAAAGATATCTGTCAGCGTATTCACATTAGACGCTTCAATTGAATCCCGCAAAATGTCCTCCAACCGCAATTGCATTGTTATTCCGATCCTTATTAGCACCAGAGTCGCAAACAAGTCAATTCAGATTTGTTATTCGCTTTTAAAAACATGCGTGCATTAACCCGCCATGGAGATGTGTCCTTTAAAAAAAACCTCAATACCAAGGGGAGCAGAAAACAGCGAAAAAAAATCCCTGCTTCCGAGAAAATCTAATAACGATACTGCATTTCGCCGTACCAACATTTTCAGCTTTGACTTTTTTCTTCACTATGCGGAAAAACGTGCATCGACTAGGAATATAAATTGTCTCTGTGGAAGGACACATTCGTGGAGCAAAACAGGAGACACACTTCTCATATTAACATTGATAAGCATCTTCTAATAAGGTGGGCGTTTTGACAACACCCCATCGGACTAATAAATGGTTAGACTAAAGTGGGTGAAAGACACGCCTCCATATATATTCTTTCGTCAAATTCCAGGATCAAAGCAGCGACGAGGGTTGAAATTTAGCAAAAAAGGAAACACAATTCTTTGGAATAATTTGCCACTTTGTTGAGCGTGTGCTTACAATAATTACGATTTGAAAAAGTGTATCGCGGATAATTTCATTATCAAGGGTAACTACATTCGAGGGAGTCCACGACGGTAATTTGTAAAGGATTCATGCAGAGTTTTATTAGCGAAATATAGTCGCACCTAACCTACCAACTGAATATCTGTTTACCCACCGTCATCCCTTCCATTAGTGACATTTATTTAATAAAACTCACAGCGTGTGTTTTTTTTTGTAAAACTTGTATAAAGGTGGACAAGGATTCAAGAGGATTATCTATTTTCGTCATCCGCTGGCAGAGACATTCGCCTCTTGATGCGATGGAATTTCTATTTATAAACAAAAATGTGTTGATGGGACATCAAACGGGATAAGGATATTGCAATTACCCACCCCTTGGTACACCTGTCGTTAAATTTTGAATAAGTAATTTGCTTCATTACGTTCGAAGATCGAGTTAATCCTATAAAAATTACTGAGAGGAATTTATCAGCTCTAGCTCAGTGGCTGGTTGGGTGGTTCAGGTTTGGAATTTTAGAGAGAACAAGAAAGTTGTTCTGCTAAATTTAGTTGAGATTCAAAAATGCAATGGACAGTTTCCACTCTATGTTCGGTTTCGAACTCGATACATAAAATAAATGAATTACATTTTTTGAGCGCGTTTTTCGACGTTTTTTTGACGCTTCTTTGGAGGTTGTTTTTAAGTGTTTTTTTGAATAACTCAAGCAGAACATTTTTTTAAGACGGATGCTTTCATAGGTCCTGAACCATTCTGCGGATTTAGGGAATCACGCCCCCAAAGAAGAATTTAGGAAAATAGAGAAAGAAGGGCAAGAAGAACCTGGTAACCTGGTAACCGTCACGTAATGCTCGTTCACGGACGACGCGATTCGACCCCTGGGGGCCTTCTATGTAATTCGATTCTACTTTCGATGCTATTCGAAAATAGCTCCGATTCTACTTTTAAAGAGAACTGTTCTATTTGAAAGTAGAATCGGAACAATTTTCGAATAGAGTCGAAAGTAGAATCGAATTACATAGCAGGGTCCCTGGCATGGCACTCAGGGAATAAGTCAGGCAAAGAAACTTCTGGGACAATACAAACGGAAAAGATTCCAATCTTGCATCGGCATGAGTAAAAATAAACTCCGCATCCTAGTGGGCCATTGTAGACTCAAGGAACACTTCAGGACGCTGGGTCTCTACAGATTCTGCGATGAGTCCAGAGTGAAATCCCAGATGGGGCACTGACCCAAAAAAGACTGAAATACTTGGACAAGCACCAATTATCTGATGAGCAAATATCTACTGTCATTGGAGCCACTTCTCATCCTTAGGCCCCAGTTATACGTATCATTGAAATAAATCAGTCGAATGGTGGTTTAATTTTTTTGACAGTCAGCTATAGAAATAATTGAAAAATTTCTATAAGTGCAAGGACCTGTCAGTGAACTTGAACAGAGGTTTCCATGTTTCGAGGTAGGTATAGTAAATCGCGATAACCGACTGCATTTAACAAAGTGGGAATGAAGAAGAGGAATTTCTACACATTTAGGAGTAGACGGTAACGGGCGAGTCGTTTATAAAAGTTGATCATTGAACGCAAAACTGACAGCTGAGAATAGAATGCCAGTATTATTTGATAAATTGTCTTGAAATCAAAAAAAAACAAAATTTTCAATGATGCATTTCAATGATAGCTATAACTGGGCCCTTAGATTCTTAAAGGAAACTGGACTAGAGACGCAGGGAGAGTGTTATAGTGGGGATTTCTTCCGCTAAGGATAAACAAGAGCACATGAACCTCTAAAAAGAAAGAAATTAGGTACCTATAATGTAAGCGGAACTCTTATGAGGGAGTATCCCCTCTGAGGCTTAAGCAATGGGTACAATAGACCAAAAGGTTGGCCTTTTACATAAGGTTAGTTTGACGTGGCTAGCACTAGTGCCCACTAGTGCGCTCTGAAAAGTGTCAGCTATTTTTCACGTCTGTCAAAAACCCTGCACAACTCTGAAAATTCGGCTACTATAGGTACATCGAACGCAAAATATGCTGCCCTGAAGTTTAACATTGAAAAATGAATGACAACGAAACTCAGCACTGAATTTTTGCCCCGACAAATTAACTGGGGTCAGTTCAGGGCACAAATAGGGTGCCCTAGAAGTCATGTCGAGTACAGATTTTCAGTACTAGGACGAGTTTAGTGCTATATCGAACACATTAGGGCATATTCATAGATCTTTAATAAGTTATTATTATGTACTATCTAAACTAACCCGGAGGTTATTCAATAAACTCGAGTCTAACATTAATCACAGCAAAACGTATGTTTAAGTTGTTTTTAATTCAGTTAAACGTCAAAAACCAGTGAACGAAAAAGAATAATTACGAATTTTGCATATCGTTTCGCTTTTCTTATGTATGTATATTATTTATAGAAAAATTAATACGGTGTTACACTTGTTTTACAATAAATTAAATAATGTTGCTCGTAGATATTTCAATAATCAAAATAAATAAAAAAATTTTGGTTGATTACAATATTGTTTGACACTCATTTGCAATTTTATAATTTTAGCTAATTTCAAAAAACATATGCGTTTATTAAGATTCTTACTAAGTTTTGAAATAGCACAACCACAATCCACAAAAAAAGTTACCTACTTTTGATATAAATTGCTGTCAGAATAGTGTTTATGTAATAGATTTGTAGTAGAATACACGTTAAACTCGTATCTAATTGAACAGAGCTGCCAATTTGTTTATGAATAGCAGTCGTTTTTTAGCTGTGGTTTAACTTTAGACTCCAATTCAGTTAGACACGGGTTTAGAGTGCAACTATGAATATGCCCCATTAGGGTTAACCCAGTGCGCACTTGTGCACTATTATAATAGTTAGGTGGATACAGACGATAAATAAAGACATACCACAAAATTTGGAATGTGCTGCGCTTTTAATCGCGATCCACTTCTCCATATTCTTACATACTCTACGTCTACGTAACACTAAATAGGTACCTACACAAGAAGGGGCTCGACTCTCTTAGTTGATTCGCGAGTGTGATTAAGCGAAATGTAAATACACCCATGGCTGGAATGAATTTTTCCCTATACACAAAAGCCACCTTATCGTACGCTGTGAACTGTGTGATGTACACAAAATTACTGGAAAAAAAACATTAGCCGCACTTGATTTAAAAGAAACGCCGCACAAATCCCCTCCATCCCATTCCATGCGTTACAAACTAAGGCAAATGCTGCTAATGCTATTGCTATCTGTCTGTCTGTCTGAAGAGAAAATCAAACTGATAATAATTAGCATTCTCTATGTATATTCCGGCGGTGTTATCTCTACTCTATCGCCCGCCAGCTATTTTTATACCCGCGCCCAAAACCCCTCCCCCAACCAATCAACTCAACATATGTTATTGTAACTAACCTCTCTTTCGCGGAAAACCAGAACTAAATTTTCGTCGCTGTTCGGATAAGATACTTGTCTTGTTTCCACTTCCACTTCAAAATAAATAATATTCACCAAAAACCGTAAAATACAAAAATTCAGTCTCTTTAGCTCGTTCAGACGACTAAGACTTGCTCTACGCATCGTCTTCCCTCTGGACTATATTTAGTTTAGTTTTATACTTTTTATTTTACTACGCACCTTTTCGGTTTTAAGTTTACCTTTAAAAGCAGTTGTCAAACATGTAAGTACATTCAAGTTTTGTTTTTGTCTGGTACTCTTCGTGATGGTTAGTTAACTGGGTATTCAACTCGAGTTTTCACGGCCACGGAAGTGAGTTTTATTTTCGGAGTCGGTTTATTTTTGATCGGTAATATCAGTGTTGGATACGCGTGTTTCGGAGAAGATATTTTTGGCGAAATCAAATAGAAATCACATGTGGTGAGTCTTAAATGCTGTGGGAGGCTCTCCTTTTGCTTACGTACGAAATCATATGCTTTAGGTAGCGTTATGACCTTTTGCTCTTGATGTTCAATGGACAGATGGAACGTGGAGCAACGAGTCCGGTTTGTTATTCAAATAATTTTTTTGGATTTCGAAAAACAACTTTTGCTTTCACTGGGATTCGTTTGAAAGTTGTGTATCAACTATTTTGTATGTGGTACTGATAAGAGAAGAGTTTATGTATATAAACTGACAGGTTATCATTTATTAGAAATTTTAATGATTTAGTTATTCATCTATAAACTCAATTCGTTCGCATTTCGTTCGAGATTTTATAGCACAAATGCAATTTATGTACCTAGTTGACTTTGGAGTTTCCACTTTAACTTGACCGCTGATGGCTTTCAGCTATATGTCAGATAGATAACAAGTTGCTTCACATTGATAAGAGGGAATAACATTCCTGATCATTTTTACTTTATTTTACTCTACTGTCGCTGTCGGACATATTATTATCTGTCTATTTTTGTGTTCTGACAGAAGAACTATTGCATCATCTTTAACATTTTTTAAGCAGTAGGTGTGTGCTTAATGACGTTTCGGTTGTCACCAAGCATCAAAGTAGCAGCTTGAGAATCGATAAACAGCGCAAATTATGAGGGCAAACTTTTTATTAAATATAGAAAAGTATGCAAATGTCATCTGTCATCGGTATCAAAATCTTTTGCGATAAGTTTAACGCGATTCGATCAATGGCAAGTATAAGTAGCGTTGAGTTAATAATGCCGATAAACAGATCGATCATCGTTTGCGAAACGACGCCTTAATTCGTGATAACGCAATAGATCTTCCTGTTATCGATGTGACTGCACTTTAGTGGGTATCTTCTCAGCGATTTCTAAGGATTGACTGCATTGTTGCTGATAAGGAATATTTTATTTCTTCTATGTCGTGTATTTCAGGTTAAAATTTGAAAAAATCAATGAATATAGTCGGTTCATTTCGGACAGCCAATGATTTTCTGAACCTACCAACTATTTGGAGATGAAAATCATTTGTAAAAATAGTCAAAATCACAAAATGGCTGCGAATTCTAGTTTGTTTAAGTTGATTTTAATGGGAATAGAAACTTTTTAAAATTAGTGCAATGTTTTTTTCTGTGCAAATTTTAAGTTTTAAAGAAAATCGGGAAAATCACAACGACGCACTCGCATTTGGACTACAATCAGATGATACGAAAATAATTCATGTTAGGTTATTTCCTTTTTGACTTTTAATTGACAATGGAATGTTAAATTGGTGATAAGACCAACATAGTGGGTAGGAATAGCGAAAACAAACTGTTATCACACTAAACACAAAAACCAAAAAAGGGTCAAGCATATAGGTTAAAGAAATATTCGTATACCACAAGGAATTGTTGAACCACAAGTTATCGAGAAAACACATATACCCACATAAAAATAAGTAATGGTTTCTTCGTTCATATATAAATTGACAAGCTTGTGTCAAATTGTTTAGTTTGCTTTCGAATTAGAAGCTTGATTCCGTTTGCATTGTTGTTTTATTGTTTTTATGCATGAGTTGGTGGGTGACAACTGACAACAGTTACATACATTTTTGGCATTTGGTTTTATTTTTGTCACAACAGAACGTATTCCATTTTTTTTTTAATAAACAGAGATTTAACAAGAGTTTTCACTCAGTTGCCACTAGTGCAAGTTTTTATTTTAAATACATTCGTTTCTTTTAATAATGGACGTTTAGTAAATCTGACAGCTGTCTGGCTTGATCTGTCTCAACTTTGATTGGGCTAAATCGGTCATATGGGCAGTTGTGTCAGTTGACGTTTATGGGGGGGTAGCCGACGAATCTAGTCAAGAAATTCGTGACTGAGTACTTAGTTGACAGTTCGCATATGTGGCTGACGTAGGAAAAGTGACGTGACCAATCTAGTTTTTGCGTTCAGGTTACATCTAATCCAGACCAATCTAGTCGACTTAAGATAACTAAGTTTTCATGACTTAAAGTACAAAGTTGACAGTTGGTATAGGTATGTGGTTGACGTACCGCCAATCTATAGTTTTCCGCATGCTAGAATCCTTTTCCCCCTTTTTTTTAGAGAGATATCCTATCCTACAACCTTTGGATAAATGTTTAAACTTTTTAATTTTATTTTCATATAGACTTACCATATAATAAACAAACGCACAATCATGGCAAATAAAGAGAATAGTAAGTGCTAAATGTGACCACAGCTGATTGATTTGTTTGTTCAATTTTGCGTTATATTTTGCACCTTATTTTAATACTAATTCTACTATTCCTACTTTTTCCCTAACCGTGTAGGTAAACGTCCACCTCTTCCTAACCTCATACTTGATTTGTCTGATGTTTTATTTAAACCTCTAAACTGTTTTTTAAAATTGTTTTTTTGCGTGTGATTAATCCTTCTAATTGTTCACCAATTTCCCAATCATGGAAAGAATTGGTTCTACAGCTTTCTTTTTCTTTTAAAACCCGCATGTCAAAAAAATAACAAAATGGGCCCAACAACTCAACCGTTTGGTACCCCATTTTGTTTTGCAAAAAGCCATCAACTAATACCGTTTCTCTTCACAGATGAAATGACGCAACAAGGACCGGTTTTTGATTCCAACTGCATGACCCTGACCCGCTTCGTCCTGCAGGAACAGAGGAAATTCAAACATGCCACCGGTGATCTTTCACAACTGCTGAATTGCATTCAAACAGCCATCAAAGCCATCGCTTCTGCTGTCCGCAAAGCAGGCATTGCCAAGCTGCACGGAATCGCCGGCGATGTCAATGTTCAGGGCGAGGAAGTCAAGAAATTGGACGTCCTTTCGAATGAGTTGTTCATCAATATGCTGAAAGCCTCCTACACCACATGCCTGATGGTGTCTGAGGAGAACGAGCATGTCATCGAAGTCGAGACCGATCGTCAAGGCAAATATATCGTAACCTTCGACCCTCTTGATGGTTCGTCGAACATCGACTGCTTGGTTTCGATTGGTTCCATCTTTGCTATCTATAGGAAGCAGAGCGAAGGCGTCCCTACTGTTGCTGACGCCCTACAGCCAGGTAATCAAATTGTCGCCGCTGGTTATGCGCTTTACGGATCAGCCACCGCCATCGTACTCAGTTTGGGCAACGGAGTGAATTGCTTCACCTATGATCCAGCGATTGGAGAGTTCATCCTCACCGAACCCAACATGAAAGTCCCAGAGAAGGGCAAAATCTATTCGATCAATGAGGGTTACAGCTCCACCTGGGAGGCGGGCGTGCTCAACTACATTCAAGCTAAAAAAGATCCAACAAAGGGGACACCCTATGGCGCTCGCTATGTGGGAAGTATGGTCGCTGATGTCCACAGGACGATCAAGTACGGTGGCATTTTCATCTATCCCGCAACCAAGTCGTCGCCGAATGGCAAACTTCGTCTGCTGTACGAATGCAACCCGATGGCGTTTTTGCTGACACAGGCCGGTGGGTTGGCTAGCAATGGAAAGATAAACATTCTGGACGTTGTACCACAGAAGATCCACGAGAGGCAACCGATTTTCTTGGGATCCAAGAAGGACGTAGAAGAGGCGCTGAGTTATCTTAAGTAAACAAAAGTCGTTGTATTGAAAAAAAAAATAAACTTTATTTTCTAATAAGAATTAGCTTTGTGCTTGGGTAGGAAGGTGAAGCCCTCGGGCACTGGTCCGAGAAGCATCTCGCTGATTTTGATCCAGTCCAAGGAGTTGGGCGAACACAGGAGGGTTTCCATTTCATCGCGGCCGCGGTATTTTTGTGGTCTTTGGTTGATTTTTTGTGGCGGAGACTCGAGCAGGCTCACCGGTATGTAGCGATAGAGGAATGATTGCCACTCGAGGAGGAAGCGACGAGTGTTCTCGACGCCCTTGGTGTCAGAGCCCCAATGTTCTAGGCCGTAGTAGGCGTACTTCTTGAGCATATCAAAGCGTTCGGAACTGGTTGGATCCCAGTGTTTCTGTTCCTTGATTTCCTTGAAGATCCACGGCTTGATAAGAGCACCGCGACCTATCATGACCGAGGACACGTGCGGAGCGAGTTTCTACAAAGAATGTATCCTGTCAATCGAAAAGCAACAAAAATTGTGTAAGTAAGTTTACCTTTCTCTCGTTGTAGTCCTCGAAATTGAGAATGTCTCCGTTTCCAATGATGGGCATGTTCTTTGCCCTTGAGGCGCACTCTTCGATGTACTCCCAGTTGGCGTTCTTTGTATATCGCTGCTCTCTAGAACGCCCGTGAAGCTTAAAGAAAACAAACTTAAAGCATGGCACATATTTTGTTTGTGAAGAAAACTCACCGTCACAGCAGCGCCGCCCCATTCCTCGACCTTCGGTATCAACTCATGCGCCACGCTCTTATCCGCATACACTCCAGTCCGCATTTTAACAGTAAACGGTGTGGCGCCCAACAAACTCGAAACATTGCTCACAATCGCCTCGAGAACATTTGTCCTTCGCATCAGAGCACTGCCTCCGCCCTGTTGATATATGAGATCTATGGGACAGCCAATATTCAGATCCACATAGTCAACCTTGGCGTTTTCTTGGAACAACTGCGCCGCCTGTGCAATGAGCTGGGGGCTATTGCCACAGATTTGAACACCAAAGATGTCCTCACTTTCGTGGCGTTTTGTCAGAGCCCACTCTTGCGTGAGTCCCTTCACAATCGGCACAGCACATGCCATCTCACCACAAGTAATATCAGCGCCAAATTCCTTGCAAATCCTTCGAAATGGCAAATTGCCGACTGTTGTTAGCGGACTCAGCACCAGTTTGTTGAAGAAGTCAACGTTCTTTTTGGGAACAGCGTCACGTCCGTTTGATTCTTCGTCCACCGCACTCCCAATGGGTTTCTCCACCTCCGTCTCGCTCTTTGTTGCATCGTCCTTCTTCTTCTTCTCTGCTTTCTGTCGGTCAAAATCAGCAAGTGTCTTCTTCGACCTCGAAAAGTCATACTCCCGCTTCCGCAGCTTTACCTGCAGCTCCGTAGATATCCCATTAAATGTCGTCGATGGAGCATTCGCATCATAATGATCAGCCTTCAAGTTATTGCGATTCTCATCCAAGTGACCTGTGGCAAAGCGGCATGTCAGCCCTCGGGCACAGAAACCTTTAACTTTGTAGATTTGGCAGGTCTCTGCAATATCCTTAGGTTTGGATTCCAAATACTTGTCCAAATCGTGGACATACCGGCAATTGGGGTATGTGCACTCGTCTCCGGCTGGACCATTTACCAACGATTGACACAGGTGCGAAGTGCGGTCGTCTTTGTAAACTGGACGATGCTTGTTTTGTCCTCGTTTGCGGTCACGTTTGCCACCGTGTTCTTGTTTTTGGAATTTATTTGATTCCCCCGATTCGATGTTAGAGCCGTCCAGCGGTCGTTTGTTGCCGCCTTTATCTGTTTTGCCCTCTTCGGCGAGGGTGATTTTTACATCGGGAATCAGAAATCTGTGAAGCAATATTGATTTTTGTTATAGATGGTACAGTTCCTGCGACGAATTATTGGTAACTTACTGGGGTTTAATGTAGCAAATTCCTGGATCCATTACAAACGAAATGCAAATACAAATTACAAATTCTTAAAAGTGTTGCTCAGCTGTTTTGATTGACATTTCACCACGTGAAGAAAGTGTGGAATGACGATGAGTGATAAACGTAATGAAGAGAAGTGGAAATCGAACTTAAGGCAGTAGTCACATCGTTGTTATTGTTTTAGTGTTTGGTTTTTGATGCTCGAAGCAAGAAGAAAGACATCGTAAGTCCAGATTTTGGATTCAAATTTTTCGTAACTGGGTTTAAAAACGTTCGCCACGGGACTTCCATTGAGGTTTCCTTGAAGTTTAAAACGCTGAACTAAACCACAGATGAATAGCAGCCGCATGGGCACATGGATACACATATAACAATGATATTTGGCTAAAAGAAAGTACGGAAGTTCAATGGAGTAGCAGTGGAAACGCGGAAACTCAAGTGCTACACCCATCACTTTTACTGTGCTAACCTTGCAACTATCGCTTGACTACTGAAAGCGAACCGACACACCCCTCTTGCGAAGTAAACATAAACACAATGAACCTGAAAATGTTTATTTATTTAACAAGCAAAACGGACACACAAACATAACACAATAAAAAAGGCGTTACAAATATTTTTAAGCCTCGCGATTTAATTGCTCTTCTTCTGAAAGTACATGTTATCGATTTGAACACAAAACTCAACCAACTTCTTGAAACCTTGAACACTCTGCGCGAGTTTGTTATTCGGCAATTTCGTAGTCAGTATGGTGAACAGATGGCCAAAAGTGATTGCGTCCAATTCCGTGGGCTCATCGCCGAAAAAGAATTTCGAACCATTCTCCTCGAGTTTACTTGTCAAAGTTTCACAGCACTTAACAACCTTCTCAATAACCTCATCCAGGTCCATATCTCTCCATTGGTAGACTTGCAGTTGCTTCAGAACGTGTCGTCGTTTTTTCATGTTTTGAATTGCATTCAAGGGCCATGGGAAAACGCATCCATTACGCGGCTCGGTAACAACTTCGTATACCTCCTTGTCCATGAACGAGATGTACAGCTCAGCGTTGGTAAAAATATTCTCCACCAGTGAGACATACGAACGCAAATCGTATTTCTCGTCCTCGTTCAACCATTGGCCGATGGCACAATCTTTTTGTTCAACAAAATTTACAATCGGTTCGAATTCGGCCACAATGAAAGCTCCAACTTTGATGAATGGCAATTTTGTCATACGTCCTCCCGGTGACATGAATTCAGCGTTTGCTGTGGACCGCACTGTGAATGGTATGTTGCACATCTTCAAGTAAGCTTTTACGGCTAGACAGCTTGCATTCTCGGCTAGGAGTATTTGTTCCGCCTCATATGGCTGGTAGAGCACAGCATCCTCCGGCCAGGGTTCACTTGCAATCTTCTCTTCGGTCATGTATTGTTTGATGTAGGTTGAAGTGGCTGCCATTGGAGTTGTGTATATGGAACTATGAACCAATCCACAAAATGTTGTATAATATGTTTCCTAATCCAGAGAGGACTATATCAAAATATTTAGCAAATTTGGAACTGCGGATGACGTTTCTCGATTTGGATGGATTCATTCAGGCGATTGTCGGCGCAAATTATATTATGGACACGTGCAGTAGTCAATTGTTGTTCCTATAAATTTATTTGGCACTGAAAATTGGTCAAAGTCGGTACACCAATGTTTCTCCAGTTTTTACAGGTTTTTTAGTTAAATGCACGGCATATTTTATATTTTTCAAACTGGTTTCATGCTGAATTGCCCTTTGGGTTAAGCTTAATCACATACATAGATCTCCCTCCAAAATCTATGCGAAATTGCGACGCAATCATCAGAAACAAGAAATAAAAAACACCTTTTTTGAGTTCACCCAAAGTGACTTTAGGCATCCAGCGAAGAAATCCCCGACCACAAACAAGCTACATAAAAAATTCACCCACATTTGACAGTTAACAGCTGATGCCGCATCGCGGCTACATCTTCCCGCAAACACTGAAGTAATTTACCAGAAAACATGGTAAAACTATTCAGCTTTCTGCTGAAAACCCCGAAAAAGGTACAAATTGTCCATTCCCTTTAATTCCACGGTGAACCAAACCACATCCCATTCATAGACAATCCGTCAACACCTCCGCGGCACTTTCATCGACAGTCTTCGTCTCACAGTGCATGGCGGTCATGGAGGCAACGGTGTGCCCAAATACGGTGGCATCGGCGGACAAGGTGGCTGCGTATACTTTGTCGCCAAAGAAGGTGTAACTCTTACGAGTATCGCACGCAAGATTGACAAAAAGATCCAGGCAAGCTCTGGAGAAGACAGCAGCAAACTGAGAATTCTTGGCAGGCGTGGTGTCGATGAGAAGATAGAAGTCCCGGTGGGTGTGCAAATTATCGATGACAAGGGCAAAGTCATTGCCGATCTGAATGAAGAGGGTGCGCAATGTATTGCAGCGGGCGGCGGAATTGGTGGCTGCTCTGGCACCGGCTTCATAGGACGACCGGGAGAACACAAGGCTGTCAATTTAGATTTGAAGTTGATTGCTGATGTCGGATTGGTTGGCTTTCCCAACGCCGGCAAGAGCACTCTCTTGAAGGCGATTTCTAATGCCAAACCGAGAATAGCCTCGTATCCTTGTAAGTTGAGTGATATTTTTCTTTCTATGCTTTTCTCTCTTTCATGTGCTCCTTCTCTTAGTTACGACCATCCGTCCGCAAATCGGCATCGTGGAATACCCCGACTTGCGGTCGATCTCAATTGCCGATCTGCCGGGTTTAATTGAAGGCGCTCACGCCAACTTTGGCATGGGACACAAATTCCTTAAGCACATCGAACGGACGCGCCTTCTACTGATGATTGTTGACATCTTTGGATTCCGCCTCAGTCCGGTGCACAAGCAACGCAATTGCTTGGAGAATGTCTACGCACTCAACAAGGAACTGGAAATGTATGACGAATCACTGCTTACGAAACCCTGCGTTTTGCTCGTCAACAAAATGGACCTTGAGGGCGGCACAAACCTCCTCGAACAGTACCAGCCCACAATCAGTGACCTACAAAATGGTCTGGCGGACTGCCCCGAAGAGATTCGCCCAACAAAACTCATCAACTTTGAGCGGATCATACCAATTTCGGCCAAAAACACTGCCCGCATAAAGCAGGTCAAACAGGACCTACGAGATGTTCTCGACGAGCTGGCCGCCCGTGAGCTGCCACTAGCCGAAGTGCGGAAAGATCTCGAGCTTAAAATAGGCGAACGAGGCCCTCGTGTCTCTTGAAAACATCCTCCAATACTTTATTCAATCTTTTGCGCTTAGAAACTAGTTAAGTGTATGCAATTTAATAAAAACAAAATGAAAATGTTGCATGGTTTAGACTTAGGAACTAACTATTACGGAGTTAACTCTCTTTCACACCCGAATTGTGTTGCGTTTTCGCTACCTGGCCGATGGTGTCCAGTGGGGTAGCATTTTCCTTGGCAACATTGGCGTCCGGCTCTTTTGTCTTGGCACTTTTCGGTGTACGATCGTCGGATACGTTGTTGTACTCTCGAGAGTAGGGGTTGAATATGGGTTGCGGCTCAAAGATGACATTGCCCTTGATTACGCGGACGCGTGGGCCAATCGGGCGCGAGTTGAATTTGAATTTACCACAGGTTTCTATACGATTGTCTCGGTGTGTTTTGAGGCCCGAAATGGAAGCGAACAACGACTGACAGCCGTTGCATTTGTACCGCTTCATGTCGATGTGACGCGAGAGGTGCGAGATGAGGGTCTCGCGATGCGTAAAGCGACGTTCGCAAACCTGCAAAAGAAAGAAGGTCACAGAGTTTGTTGGGGGAACTTTTTCATGTCTTTTTGAGATGGAGAAGAGTCACAAGTAGTGAAATCGACCTACTTTCGTTTATAACTCACCTTGCAAGGGAAGGGCCGCTCTCCGGTATGCGTCCGCGTGTGCACCGTCAATTGGCCCCTCGTCCGAACTCGCTTATCACAATAGGTGCACTTGAACGGCAGCTCACCCGTGTGCATACTTTTGTGCAATTGCAGGGTACTTCTCGAATAAAACTTCTTTCCGCACACCTCGCATCCGTACTGCGGGTTTCTGCCACAATCCGAGTTCACATGATCGCCCAGAGTGCTGCGCGACGAACAGAACCTGCCACAAATGTCGCATCTGAACTGCATCTTTGAGGCGGTCTCGTCGTTCGCATGGACCTCTTTGTTATGCCTCTTCAGGGTGGCCGCATCGACCAGCGTGACACGGCACAAGGCACAATAGCCCTCCACTGGCAAAGAAAATGCATTTATTACTTTACGCCCATACGAAAACCGTCTCAACTTACCGTTTATATTTTCAGCGAGCAATTCCGGTCTCAGCTCAAAGAGCTGAGTCTTGAATTCAGCCGAGTCCTTGTAATGGGCAGCCGACTGGTGTTTTAAGAACGAATGTCGTTGAATGTACTGCTTGGGGCACTTTTTGCATATCCATATGTAGCGGTAGCGCTTGTCCAATTTTCGAATGGCATCGCTGTAGAACTTTCGCGATTCGGTTAGGGTAACAAATAACGATAGTGGACCTCCTTGCGATGACTGAAGGCTATTTTCGTCGGCTGATGAATCGCCGGGCTTACTCTTCTTTGCCTGTTGGTACTTGTCGCGCAGATCGTCCATTATTTCACATTTCACTAGTAAGTCTGGGACCTTCGCGGAGTCGATCATCTCCTCAAAGTCCGCCACAGATTGAGTGTCCGTTTCTACCGCACTAGGCTCCTCACTGACGGTTGCGGTGAGGTCGTTGCCTTTGGAAGGGAATGGAAGGCAATTTGAGGAAATATCTTCAATAGGTGATTCGCTTCCAGTTCTTTTACCGCCACCGACCTCCACTTTGACCACATCCACAGCGGCTTTTCGTTCCTCGACGAGTTGATCTTCATAGTTCATCGCATCCGATGGGTATTCTATTTCCACTTCGGGAGCAGGTTCTTCTTTTATGGTAAGCACGGGGGATTCGTTAACAAATAGCTCTTCATAGTTGACCGGATCGGACGGGGGTGTTGTTTCTTCTTCTTCTGGTGGTTCTTCTTTAATTTCGACGACAAAAGGATTTATTTTCGTATAACAATGATCTTGGGCAATGAGGAAAGTATCGTCCTGCCGGGGCTCATCGATGGCGGGTTTTTTACTAAACTTGAAAGCAGTGCCCTGAGCGTCAACGACCACCTGTTCGTTTTGAAACTTTTGTATATGCGGGTACTGCAGAGCGCCGGTGATGAGATCTTCTTTTTTCATCACAAACGCGTTGCCCAGGCCGTCGATGACAACATCAAGCCGCAGAGGAGCGTGGGGCGGTCTGAGTTTATTACTTAGGACGAATGCGTTTCGCTGGTCTTGCAAAGGCACAGCTTGGTCTTGTAAGGTATACATTGGCGTGAGATGTTGGAGCGCAGCAGGAAAGTTGCCCTTCTCCGACATGGGTGTGTGATGCTTGTCGTCTGTAGCGACGCATTTCTCCTCAGAGGTTGTTTGTGGCGGCACAGCGGTGTTGAAAATACAGGTTTCTATAAACTTAGGCGAAGCAGCTGGGGGGAAAGTCAAATTATTAAAGGCCTGCACTTAAAAACTAGTCACATACCTCTACAACTTTGCGCATCTGTTTCCACTGGGACATCGTCTTCGCTTTCAGCTAAAATGAGAGAACCCCTTCAAACAACCGTCCAAATGTGGTTATCTTTTCTTACCTTCTTCCTTTATGTCCACACAGCTTCCCAGGAAATCCGCCACGCTCTCCTTCGTGCATGTGTCACCTATGGTGTGTGTTTTTAAATGAATAGCGCGACTGAAGGATTTGCCGCACTGCTTGCAGATGTGTTCGTTGCCGCCATGCACAACATTATGGCTCTGCAAACCCTTGGCAGTCGAGAAGCGAATATCACAAAGCTGCAGGTAAACAACAATTAGACTGTGCGATTGGAAACTCGGGATACCAACTTACATTGCAGGCAAAGACCATTACGTTTGGATCAAGCAGCGATTTCGGCACAACACACATTGGCTTGCGCGGTTTTATAGGCGAACGCTTGAGCTTGTTTCTGTGGTATTGCATGTGCTCTTCGAAAATAAACAATGTACGAAATGTCTGGCCACATACAGCACAGGAGTACATGGTGCGTCCTCGTAACCGCTTGTCATCTTTCTTAGACTTTGTGCAATTGGCCTGATGGGGTTTCTTACGATTGTGATCGACCAATTGTGTTGGTTTTGGAAATTTTTGATTACACCGTTTGCGTTTAAGCTGCTTTCGTTCATTTTCGCAAGCTCGCTTGTATTCTTGCGAGAATTTTCCAATGCACTTGTGGTTGGAAAGCGAACTTTCGCTGATGAAAAATTTCTTGCATTCTTGACATTCGAATATACTAGGAGACTGCAGTCCTTTGGTAAACTGATCTTGGAAATTCATGGAGTTCATCGTTTTCTGCTTTGGAAGACGAGAAATTAAAAAAAATGATGCAGAACAGAAATGAGAAGGAAATACTTACGACTGAGTTTGGCACTGCCGTAGGATGGGATGGGTTCTCTTCAATATCAATTTCACCTGGGGAATAGATGGAATATGTTCTTGTATTCATTTTCAGTGCAAAAGGAGAATGACATTTTTGACCCGCGTGCCGCCAAAGACTCAATTTCGTCCTAAGCGACATCATTTACCAACGAAGGCGGATAAAAACATTTACCGCCCTCAAATGCGTAATGGCAAAAACATCCCACCGCAATTTTGTAATTCACAAATTCAAATGACAAGTAACAACTCAAAATACTGTTACTCCACACGAGTTTTCCCCAATCAATGGACAATGAGTTCCTCAATTAAAACCAAAACAACTATCGAGCGCCACGCTTAAAACATTCGAAATCTATTACTCGCCCAATCACTTTGTCGAAAACTAACAACACTTACTTTTAATTATTAATTCTTCTTGATTAAATTGTGCACATTCATCGTCCAAGGGTTCGGTTTTTATTTCAACGTCAATTTCTGTCATGATTGCCGTGAAATTCAATACAATTAAACTTATCAAATATATGTAACAATAACAATAATAGATTTTACAATATTTTTTTTACAATAATTTATTAAACAATTCTCGCATAATTATTAAAAAAATTAAAACAAAACCCTTCCCAACTGATCATCAATTGCACACCAAACAAATATTTTCGAGCTGTCAAATTTGCAAGGGTATTTTGTGAACAAAGTGGAATCCACCACGGTGTGGTGGAACTAAGTAAGGGAAATTTTGTTCATTTACCGCTATGGTCGCCTCTGCTGCATCTGCTCTGTCTAGTTGTGAGGGGAATTTAAAGCATTCAGTTTTTTTTATTTAAATTGTTAACCGTAGAAATATTTCTCATTCAACTGGAAAATATTATTAAACAAGTGGGAAAAGTGATGTTAGTCTCAATTCGCGTACGGAAATGTTTAAATCGGCGCGAAATTCGCGTCGCACACAAGAGTTCCAACAACGGTTGTGCGGTTCTGAACGATAGACGTAGGGAAATTTAATTTTGCGAAACATCCATAACAGAACGGCAAGAATTCATCCCGAAACAGAAATAAGTTTGCTCGCATCAATATGGTGGACTTAACAGTAATTGTGGTACCTACCTAGCGTTTTTGGTAGGTTTAAAAAGTGCGCGAATTCGGATAGTTTTCTACACCTATTTTGAGCGCTTAAAAGTGTACCTTTTGTTACATTTTGGGGTGTGTTTTACATGGGTAAGTTCATTAAGTAGATCTACTACGTTTGTATATGTACTTACCATAATTCCACAATCCATACATTTAAATCGAGCTCAAATTCGTTATTTGAATGAATTTTCGGTATGGGAAAAATCTTATACCTTTCTGACAGCTGCAAATGCACATTTGAACTGACATAGAAGGTCTGTTCCCTTACTTTTTGGGCCAATTTCGGCAAAATGTCAGATATCAAGGAGTGGGGATATATTCTCTCAGAAAAAAAAATATAACCGAAACGTACA
The DNA here is from genome assembly GCA_936431705.1 of Cheilosia pagana. Lineage (NCBI taxonomy): Eukaryota > Metazoa > Arthropoda > Insecta > Diptera > Syrphidae > Cheilosia > Cheilosia pagana. The sequence continues at coordinate 4,661,625 of OW386169.1, forward strand.
GGAACGAAAATTTGGCATGACGTTTGTTGAAAACATATGCGAGAAATTCAAAAATAAACGTCAGTGGGTTTAAAAAAATTACCAGTTTGCAGACGTTGAAAAACATTCGAATTCAGTTTAATATTTATTTATTTTTGCGGATTTATCCATTTTTAATAACAAATTTCAGCACTTAACAAAGGAAACCGAAATAAAACTGACAATTCAAATTGGCTTTTGAGAGATTTGACAGCTAAAGCTAAAGTCAGTTATAACAAACTAAACAAACCCAAAGAAATTTGTTGGGCTGTTATTTGCAGGTTTTTTTATGAAGGGGACATTTTTTGTTCTCTCTTTGTGGCTCTCCTCTGCCCAACTTTTGCGTAAAGGAACGAAGTTTGACTAAATTTGACTAATGTAATGTGTTCGAATGCATTATCGTTAGGGGGTTTCGCGCTGTTTGATAGCTATTGTCATCTGCCCGAAATGTTTTTATGGTAGGTCTTAAACCTTTTTGAAAAAGTCAGTGCGTGGAGCTATAATTTTGCCTTTTGGTACATTCAAAACGTCACAAAAATCTTAAACGTAAAATGAGAGATGCCCATTGCCCAATACCTACCAATAATCGGTTCACGGCGGAAGACAGCTCTACTAACCTGCAAAAAATGTGTGACACGTAGTTATTTTGATCGGTCATGTGAAATTATGGGAGATTTCAGCACCAGCGACTGATCACAAACCAAACTGAAACAAATGTTTGAACCTAAAAAAGCGTTTATTTCAAATAAAAGTGTTCCGTGCAACGCAAAAGCTGTATAATGTATTTTTAAAAAGTCGGTTTGCTTCCCATTAACAGACAACCCTTTTGCATTCCTATGTAGAGACACGGTTTTGAATTCAAGGGGTGCAGTCCACATGAATCAGCGTACACCTTACGATGTGCCTGTAGATTTGAAATGCATGTGAAGCGCTTGCTGCAACCATCACAAGCGAATCGCTTCAGACCCGTGTGAGAGGCCATGTGCGTAAGTAAACTTTCGCGGTAGGGATACTCTTTCGGGCATTGCTGAAAGAAAAACAACCTCATTGTAGTAATGATGAACCTCAATACTGATTACAACTTACATTACACTTGAACGGCTTATTATCCGTATGGATAGTCTTTAAATGGGTCTTGTACTGTGACTTAACCTTAAACGCCTTTCCGCACTTATCACACACAAACGGCGTCTCGTCCTTGTGCAACAGCAAGTGGGTTTTCAATATTCCTGCTGTCGTGAACGATTTATCGCACTCCTCACATGTGTAAAATGGATTTTTACCACAATTCGATCGAATGTGGTCGCTTAGAGTGGTTCGGCTGGGGAACGACTTGGCACACTTGTCACAGATCAGTTTTCGATCGGCGGTCTTTCGCCGTTCCGAGTGTGACCGTTTGTGGAGCTTGCAAGACTCTGGAGTTAGTGAGTATTTGTCGCACATCTCGCAGTACAGCGCCTCCTTATGTTCAATCTTGGCGTGTTCTATGGCTTCGTCCTTTGTTTTGAAGTACAAGTTGCAGTAGCATGGACATTTGTGGGTGAGACTGCCATCAGGACCTAGAGGGACAGTTTGAATGTACTCGAGTAGAATCGATTTAACTTACCGTGAAACGTTATGTGGGTTTCAAGTCGCTTTGCCATCAGATAGACCTTGGAACAAATCGGACAGCGATGCACCAGGTCAGGGGGAATGTCGTTGTCTTCATCGGCGAACAGTGCACGTATCTCGTCATTGGTTTTGTTGTGCTGTTCGCGGAGGTGCGTCTCGTAGGGTTTCCGGATGTGGTACATTTTTATGCAGTGCAGACAGTTGTAGATGCGGTCTTTCTTAAACAAGACGAGCTTTTTGCGGAAAGCCGCACGACGGCGTTTCGGTTTTGGCTCATTGATCACCTTCTTGGGTTGAGGTGGTTCCATGGCGTCCAGTACCACCCGACATGGCTTCATTTGAGGATATTCTTCCTCCTTGATGTCAGCTATAACTTCGTCTTTAAGTTCTGTCGTTGGTTCAGGTTTAACTTCGACGAGGATTTCAACTGGACTCGGTTGCCTTTCAAAGAGTTCCTTGGCGGGCTTTTCTTCTTCTTCCTTCTTGACTGGCGCTTCCGCTAGAAGTGCATCTAAACTTGGCGGCTTCACATCACTTCCACAAGAGTCATCCGAGTCCCCATTGGTGGGACATTCAAAGGGCGGGTCGTCGGCGCTGTCGTCCGATTCAAAGTCACTCTTGGGTGTTACAGGGTTAATTTCTTTTAGGTTATCTGTGCGCTGGCTGCGTCTTGGTCGCTTGATAATTACTTCCTCGTCTTCTGAGTCGGCCTTCGTCTTTTGTGTAGTCGACGCCTTGCGTGCTTTCAAAGCTTTGGGAGCTCTAGGCACCTTGTGTTTCTTTTGCTCCTCACTGGGGTTTATAACCTTACTGGCTTGAATGATTTTGATCTCTGACGACATCAAGCTGTAAGGTACTGAAACGAAGAGATGAAAACTTTATAAAAAGAAAGAATTGACGAGACTTGGAACACACTTCTCGAGTTGCCGTTGCGTTTCTTCTCCTTGGTGCAATCGTACATCGGTAGACCGCAGGTATCTTGCCTAGTTCGTCGGTGCTTGATCAAATTGGAGTGGCAGGAGAATCGTGCCCCACAGCACTTACACACCACCAACTTGACTCCTGTGTGAATTGAGGAATGCGTCACGATACTCTCGCGATGAGCAAAACATTTTCCGCAAACCTTGAAAAGACAGAAAAGCTGGAAGAAAATCTCAGAAAAATGTTCAAACATACATCACATTTGTACGGCTTCTCCCCCGTGTGACTCCTCTCGTGTATCAGCAATCGTCCATTGCTGAGAAAACTTTTACCACAGTAACTGCAACAGAACTTCCTCTCGCCTCGGTGGATCTTCTTGTGCTCCGCCAGATTGTACTTTGTGTAGAACGCCATATTGCATTCATCACAAACATGGGCTTTTATTTTGCCACATTGCGTATCCTCGTGCCTCTTGTAGGCCTGTGCGGTTTTGAATTCCAATCCACATTTTTCGCAAACGTACATGTGGCGGTCAACGCCCTGGTGGACATCCCTAATGTGAACACGGTACTCGTCTGCGGTGGAAAATATCGCATGGCATATCTGACAGGCGAGAACTTTGTGTTTTTCGTTTTTGTGCTTTTTCAACTGCTCGTCGAGACAGAAGCGATCATCACAAAAGTTGCAACAGAATCCACCCGGTGGTTCGTGCCGTTTCATGTGTTTGATGTAGCCATTTAGGGATGCCAATGAATTGTTGCAAATCGGGCAGATGAGCTTGGCTCCCGATTTGTCTGTAGTTATCTTAACCATCATTGAGGAGGCCTCGGAAACTGCAAGGGATTGAATTTGTTTATCAGTGATTTCAATGGGAAAAATATCTCAAATGAAAGACGAGTGGGAGTGGGAGTAGGAAACCAAATTTTTCTACAAAAAAAAGGATAAAAAAAAACTTAGCATGCCGTTTTGTGCAGGAACTCTTGTACAGCTTAAAACTAATTTCTCTGTCTAAAATTTGGAAAATACAAAATTCGGAATAAACGGAATTTCAAGTTTAAACGGAAATGTCCTTGTGTATCCAACCAAATAGAAATTTCCCGCATTGGAATTTGCAAACTCACCAATCTACCCTCTTTCGTTGTAAATGCAACTGTCTCCCTCTGAAGAGGCCTTTTGATTTTGACAGTTGTTGATATGACAACAAATAGGAAAAAATAATGCGAAAAAACTTACACCGAAAGAGAAATAGACATAAAATGAAGGAGCAAAAATCCTTCCAAACCAAAGTGGATTAACATTTTTTACTACAACTACAAAACAACTGTTTATTGCGAGGAAAACTCTTTTAAAAATGGTTTTCGGCATGTACCTTCCGTTTCTGATTTAATTTCTTGCGTAGCTCCACTCATGACGCAGGCTTAATTGCCGTTCGCAACTATGTATCCTCGAACAAAAAAATGCAGTGGCTTGAACGTTGCATTAAAAAATTCTATTCACGGAAGCCCGTCAATTGTTTTCCACATTTTTATTTGTAAACAAAACGCACTGAGAAAAATGTTTCATTAAAAAAAACATACAAAAATGTTTGCACCGAAAAAAATTGTCGAATTGCAAGTACACTTGAAGAATTTGTCTTTCGACTAGACGTATTAATGGGGATTTTTCTGCTGCTGACTGATTTGACAGCCATAAACTCCCCACTATCAGAAGCAGGTATGTCTCAGAGGTTAATGTGAATGCAATGCAAAGGAAGAAAGTTTTCAAATATTTTTCGTTGGTTTGTATTTCATGTTTCCGAAAAATGATATTGAAACGGCGAGTTAATGACAAAATGTCAATAATACGATAGAAACACGACGAAACTCGACGTTGTATTAAATTTATTTCTGTTTATTATAATTTATTTTATTTGAATTCAGAATCGGTTACATCGGTTATTATGTAAAGATTTAGCGAATTAAAGGCCTCGTCAAACAGAGCGCGTTTTAACGCTCCGTTCTACCGCCGCGTTTCACCGCCGCGTTGTAATATACTAAATAACGTATCCCCCGTCACACAGAGCGCGTTTTCAACGCTTCGTTGAATTCACCACGGCGTTTGAACGCGGCGGTGAAACGCGGGGTTGTGAAAAATTACAGATTATTTTATGACGCGGGGCGTTTGAAATCATTTTTCATGATTTTATATTCTAAAAATCGGAAAAATGAATCGAATGTGTTTGAAATTACCCATATTTGTACGTTATGTGTGAGAATCGTATACAAATGCAGTTTTAAAGGCTGATATATGGGAGGAAATATTAAAAGAATTTCTCTTTTTGTAAATTTCTTGCATTTAAATCCTTTTTCTTTTTCGGGAATTATAATATCACGGCAAATGAAAGCAATAATTCTTCCTCCGAGTTGCTTGACATTTTTTTAGACAATGAAAACCAAGAGTCATGGACATTAATGAGATCTTTCTGTTTGACGTCCTCTAACGCGGCGGTTAGAACGTTGCGTCAAAATAATCTTACCGCCGCGTAAAATAATCTCACCACGGCGTTAAAAACGCGTTCTGTTTGACAAAGCCTTAAGACTGGTTCGCTGTTCGATTGAAATCGAATTTTTCATACAAATTTTTCACTGCGAAATGTCAAAATGAAATTTTCACATGAAAATTTCACCAGGCAGTACGCTGGTGAAGTGAAAAATAATTGTTCAAAAAGTGATTGGTAGGGCGCGTTACTTGCTATTTCACTTGGCTTTTATTGGCCGTCGCATTCAATTTTTTGACATTTCGGCGTGAAAATTTCAATTTCACAGCACTTTTTGGAGAGGAGTGAAAATTTCACTTCACTCGAACAGCGTAGCAGCCTTTAGGAAACTATCTGCGTAAATTGTATCTGCCTGTCATATTTTTCTGTCAGATTCTAAACTGATTCAAATTTTATTACATTTACGCAGTTTAATGTACAAAAAAGAAAACTCAATTGGTTCATGTTTAAAAGCGAAAAAACTGCTGATTCCGTTAAATTATTATACTCGACTAGTTTCCTGACACTTTCGTGTTAAACAAACTGTCAACAAACAATTTTGTTGGGTAATTTTGGTGACTTTCCTTTTGCGTTGCGTAAAGTTTATGGTTAATCGAATATATACCCTCAAGAAAATGACAGTAGCCGTAAATATTCATAGCTAAAATGTCTGGTGGAATGGGCACATTAAAAAATTTAGTTTTTTTAAGTCGACTATATTGGTCTGGACTAGTTTAACCTCAACGTTAAATCTAGATTGGTCGGTAACGTCACTTTTCCTACTTCGGCCACATATGCGAACTGTCAATTTAGCGCTCAGTCACGAATTTCTTGACTAGATTCGTCAACTACCCCTCCATAAACGTCAACTGACACAGCTGTTGATGTGACAAATCCAGGTTAATCAAAACTGAGACAAGTCACCCAGCTGTCAGACTTACTAAACTAGATACTTGAACGTCCGCAATGGCTCGTCGTTAAGTTGATTGATAGATAATCAGTAAAAGAGTGACATAAGGCTTAATTTTTGACATCAATTGCTGCCTTTCAACTTGACCTCGCACACCATTTTTTCTTTGTTTGGGTAAACGGCACCTAGAAATCTACATCACCCATCACCACCACCACCACCCTCCGCTCGACAGTAAAAAAAATCGCATTCAGTGTCCTACAAGCGCTAAAAATGAATCCATCACTATCCTTTCGAATCAAATTAAAGAATACCTTTATCCTTGGGCCCTTTTTCTGGAACTGACAGTCTCATTACCGAAAAAAAGGAACTGCACCGAAAAAGTGCAACGGAAATGCAATCAACGTTTTGCATTTAACTATGCGAACGATTGCCAGGCGCTGTGTACACAAACACAATACATATATCTATGTATTCAATATTCAAGTAAAGCGCATTACAGAGAATCGAATCGATTGCGAGAAATTTGTTGAAAACAATCAAACTGCTTTCGTGTGCGCATCAAAACTACGAACGTACCGAAGAGTCAAGGGTGCAACCAAACCGTTATTGATAACCCAGATTGCACACACATACATATATCCACTCGACGATTCAAGCACCTTACAAGCGAGCAGCGATTTTTCCGGACTTGTTTTTCCTCGTCGCATTTGAGTCAAGACTCTGTAATTGGGGCGCACATTCACGGCACGGTATCATGGAAATTTTTGGAACCTCATCATCATTGTAATCATTGTCCTCGTGAGGAGACTCTCTTTGAATTTTCACCGTGGTTAGGTTTTGGTAGACGACAGCCGGGCCGACGACCAACATCTAATTTTGGTTTGTACTCCTGAAAGGACGTGTTTTTTTTGTTCGTTTTTCTTTTTAACTCAGACGATTCAGGGACACAGGACGATAATATGGCGAGTAATGGATTGGTGAGCATGAGAAGCGAACATCCGCTCATACACGTAAAGGTATTTCGATTCGAAATTCAAAAGCGGAAAATGTGTCCTCGCATATATAAAGCGAATGGTAAACGGAAGTGGAATCAGAAATGCTCATACGTGAATATAGGTCCCGCGATGGTAGGTAGTTGTTGTAGAGGCATTGATAAGGATATCAAAGGAATCATTGTATAGAGAGATCTTAATAACTTGTAAGCTTTTATAGGGCCAACCAGGAATCGATTCCTTGCAGATTTTAACTTATTTGTTGTGGTTTCTGTTTAAGAAAGTCAAGAGCTGTGCGAAACTGTGGGAAGGACTACCTCAATAGCTGGATACGTTGTGTGTTTTGATGAGTTTGCGGAAGGCTTTGGGTAGAGTCCATATGAAGGGGTTGCAAGTGCTCTTTTTTTCGCGGTTTACACGTTACATGTGTTGAGTGTAAAAGGATTCCCTTTTGAGAAAGAATTATGTGCGCTCTCATAACCTTACTGGATGGTATTGAGTTGGAATCAAATTGAAAGGGTATTAGTAGATACATGTTCGAACCTTCTTGTTTTGTAAATTATTCAAATTCGTTTTCTTTTATAGTGTTCTTCTTTTTGCCAAAAACTGGGGAAGGAGCTAGAGAAGACCATCTAAACTGCGCTAACTATAAAGCTATCAGTGATCAGTCTCCTTAAGATCTCCTTATAAGATCCTCTCTGCTGTACTGTGTGAACGTCTGAAACCATATGTCAACGAACTGATTGGACCCTATCAGTGCAGTCTTAGGCCCGGTAAGTCCACAGCCAACCAAATATTCACACAAGTCCAAGTCGATACCCACCACCTGTTTATCGATTTTAAGGCCGCATATGACAGCATTTTTAGAGACGAGCTATACAGAGCTATGTCTAGTTTTGGCATTCCTGCCAAACTTGTCAGATTGTGCAGAATGACGATGGAAAACCTTCGCTGCTCCATAAAGCTCGGAAACAATATCACCTAGACCTTTGATGTCAAGTGACTTTTTAAACATCATTCTTGAGAAAATTGTGCGAAACTCGCAAGCTAACAGTAGATGCAAAATATTCCAAAAGTCTGTACACACAACGTCGACGAATCGGATAGAACGTCACGAAATACAGCAATAACTTTTAAGTAGTTAGGGACTTTGTCTATCTATCAATTTGGAAAATGACATCACCTCAGAAATCAAGCGAAGAATCACACTTGCCAAGCGCTGCTACTTCGGCCTAAGAAGGCAACTGTCAAAAGCGGATGAAGATCTCCTTGGTCGTTTCGAACGAAAAATTCTTCGATTGATTTACGGTCCTCTTTGCGTTGACGGGTTTTAGGGGAGGATATTTAACAGCGAACTCTACGAGCTGTATAGCGACACCGACCTTGTCAGAAAAATACGCATCAGTCGTCTAAGATGGGTGGGACATGTAGAGCGAATGGACACCAACGCTCCGGTCCGAAGAGTCTTTGATTCCAACTGGGAGGGACAACGCAGTAGAGGAAGACCTCGCCTTAGGTGGCGCAACTTGGAGTGCGCAACTAGTGAGGCGTATTGGTTGAGGCTCAGGTTCAATCCGGGCGACCCCGGACCACTGGAGCCGAAAACGATAAGAAATATGACCTGGAATCGAATAGAGCGACTGCAAGAACCTCGTAAGCAATAACCAACAATGCACCTTGGCTGTGCTGCATCTGCTCACTGTTCTATTCAATATTTGGTGGTCCGGCGCTGTAATCGCTTTAAAGAAAAGTGACACAACTGCCAAGTCTCAGTCCATTGGCACACATAGTTCTTATTCAGCCTCCACTAGTTTCTGCTGCCATCTTAAGACAAACAAACTACTCTCTCTTTCACCTCTAATGTGCGAATCTGAATAAATGTCAACTTGACAGGCCTGCAGCTTCCGGATGTTGGAAATCAATGGCACCGTGATTGCATTTTACATTTTTAAACAATTTCCTTAGGCGTGCATCAAAGTAGAACGTCCTCCCTCTAAATAAAGAACAACCCTTCAAGGTCCCATCCAATCTATTCCCCTCCCACCATCCTTCACATCCATTTTGAGATAGGAAAAAAATCTGTAATCACTGCAAAAAATGTCCGCTTACAATAAACACTAAAAAACAAACCATCTCCGGCTCGCTTTACGTCATAAAATTGATGAACATGGCACAAGGGAGAGGGCGCAGAATTTGAATCACTCAATGGCCGCAGACAAGGCTAACAAAGTGCCTCAAGCGCAGGGTAGCTCTATTGTATTTGTATATTGTACTATAAACTATACATCGCCAGCTTAAAAGCAAAAAGAAAAGCACAATAAAAGCATAAGAGGGGGAAATAGTGTCGAAATAAATAGTCCGAAGGAAGATTGATTGACAGGCCTGTCGTGTTGGATGGAAAAGACTCTGCGCCCAAGGCGGCCTTGCTGTTTGCTGATATACAGCACATGCGAGGAACTGCATACCTGCAGACGAACAATTAGTTTTCAAGGATCTTTCTTTGTATCGTGCTATTTTGTGCGTACATCAAGCTGGGAACAGACGTTTGCTTCTCATGCATAAGACTGAGGCGGTGCATTAAGGAAGCTTTTTATCAGTTCTACCAGACTTTAAGTGCTCATTTTTCAACAGCGATGAGCAAATATTAACTTTCTTCGGAAAAATAGCCTAAGCTGCTTCAAAGTCACACTTAATGTTCAATTAGAATTCATAAATAAACCAACCACCATCCACTATAACAGCCCATTCGAAAATCCCTTCCTGTTCTAAAAATAGCAAAACAGTCTCCCTAAAATATTCACCGCATCTTCAAAGACCGAAGAACCACCTATGACTGCATATAGCTCAGCTTAAAGACTTAAATGTTAGCCCAAAAGCACCCTGGTCAGATTACGGGACCATTTCCAGCAATTTATTACACCCATGGTGTAAATATTACCATTATCTGCTGGCAAACACGATAAAGCACGTCAACATCACACCTACAGGAAGGTACACAAACAAAAAGCGGACCCCCATTATTAGGCAGTTCGCCCCCCTCTCAGTCTATCACAATATGATAATAGGTAAAATTAAGCACGATAAACACGAGATATCCTTACCATACCAACCCGACATGACAAATGAATACGAAAACATAATGGTATCATCCTAAAAATTAATCCTTAACGTCATAGAGCCCATAGTCCGAACACAAGTAGTACAAACACACACTTGGCTGGCTCTTGTAGTTGATGGCTTTGCATCTGTTTTCAACGCGCCTCTTCAAACGTCCTGCCTGACCCACTCTCTGTCTGGCTTCTGGCTTCTGCCTTCAGAGGTTGTATATTCGGTTTTTGGAAATTCCTGTGCTTTCAATGTCACTTGACAATTTCAACTAAATATATTGCGTGAAAGTTCAAACCGCTAGAATCATAATGTATATTATATATATATTGTGGTACATCCCCTGAACGCACTCAACCCTTGGCTACCCTCTTCGTGCCGCTGTGTATAGGAATGTAACAACTTTAAAGCTTAAAAACAAAAGAGAATGAGAATTAAGTGGTTATCGGTATCGGTATCCACACAAATAATTTGTAGGGGGTTGACGTTGAATTTCCACCCCATGTGTGGTTTTCTTCTGTTGTGTTCTAAGCGAGGAAGAGCGAAAGCTCTTTTGTAATTAAATTCCGTAGAATTTATTTTCTCTGTAAAAAAGCTCTACGCAAACTAAAACCAGTTTTTTGAATCACTCTCAGTTAAGAGACAACTTACAGGGAGACCGATTTCCCCAGCACTAACAAGGGAAGCGTTATAGGTTTACCTTCTCGAAAGAAGTTTCAACAGCGAAGTTTGAGGTTATTTTTGAATGGAAAAGAAACTCCAGGAGTTTTTAATTTTATTTAAGGCAGCGTTTTTTAAATCATTTAAGAATGTAAAGAAAAGAAAACTCTTTAAAGATTTAAAAAAGAGACCTCCAACAGATTATTCCAGACTAGTTTCAAGACCAAGACCAAGTCGCAGATCCAGCAGACTTTCAGTTCAGTGACGACAGAAAGTTTTTATGAAAAGGAAAAAAATCAAAGAAAGCTTTCCGCCACAAAGAGAATTTCAAATTATACTGACGCAAGCGAATCGTATGGAGATTTTGATTTGTAATCGCAAATTGACACAGGCAAACATCTCGTCCTCGTTGAGGTTTACCCAAACGGAAATGAGAAGAATGCCGTCAGCCATGTTTTCTTTTTTGTATACAGTTCGAGTTCCACAAGACAGCTTTCTCTCAGGTGAAGAACATTTTTGTTTGAGGTTAGAATTAAGAGTAAATTGTTCATCTTATTAAATTCCCAGCTTGTCCATGTCCCCGGTCCCCGCCTGTGGTTAAAAGAAGACGACAAGCTTAAGTAGAAATCATATAAAAGCTCTCTCTCTCTGTCATGCTCTTAACATCGAAATGAAGAGAATCTCAACATCACATTTCCATCGTCAAACACTGTGTTATCACTTCCGAGTCACGATTTAAAGGACACTTTCTGTAGAGCTTGTTGGAAGACCCTAGTTTCCTTTTTCAATACTAACGGAAATCCTTTCGAGAATCGCTCTTCAAAAAAATGAAAGACATTTCTGAAACAAACTTTTCGTCCTTTATGATTACCTCTAGGATACGTAATGCGCCGGCGTTTTACTTGTGTATCCTAGATAAAAATTTGCGTTTTTTTTCGTTGGTTTTTTGTATGTCAAACATTTTCGGTTGGAGTTTTGCGTCCTTTTTAAGTATAGGTACTCGTAGTTGAGTCCTGGGGCCTTAAATTAAGGAGTTCTATTTTCGGTTCAGGAGGGTAGGGATGTTTTTTTTTTGCGGGGACTCCATGAAGAATTTCATTCTGATAGTTGAGTGAAATTCGTCGACGACGGATTTATTTATTATTTCTCTGGCATTGCCATTATCCTGGTAGGTACTCTGTTGAATTGGAATGAAGACATTTTAATATATCAGTTTTCATCCTTTTGCTGATATGCGGGAGTAGTGGTAAATGATATGATAATGGCGCAAATTGTAGTCTCGTTTTCTAGATCCTTTAATTTAATGCTGTCTGGGAACAGATTTTTTTTTTATTCTCTTCGTTAATCCAAAGCGATTTGGTTAAGTCACAGAAACTTGACGCACTTGAAATAATGAACAACAATTCCAATTGAACATACCTTTCGGTGAGTTGAAATAAAATGTTATCGCCTAAACTCAGCAGAAAGGACTTAATGTGAGTTTTAAAACAAACTCCCTCTTCAAAGATACCATTGGCCAAACGTCACTAGGTCCGAAAGTGCTGTCACTCGCCGATTGTTAACTAGAGTCGCTCGCAGTTGAAACACTCCTCAGAGTTTACTTTATACTTATTGCGTCATTTATGCGTTATGCTCAATTTTATTGGCTTTTATTGTCCGTCGCATTAAATTTTTTACATTTCGGCGTGAAAATTTCACTTTCAATTTCACAGCACTTTTTGGAGAGGATTGAAAATTTCACTTCACTCGAACAGCGTACCAGCCTTAATCAATAAATTCAAGGCCAAACCAATAGCGTAGTTCATTCGTTTTGCTAATCATTTGTAGTTGGTCCACAAACCACTCGCCACAAACCACTGCCATCCCTGGAAAATGCACATTTTCTTAATCTCTTCCCGAAGCGGTGTCAGGCGTAAAAAGTACTTGATCAGTTCGTGCGTTATGGAACATATTTGCAGTTTATGCTCAAACCAATTATCACAAACTGACGTAAATGCATCGTTCTTGGGTGTTACGTGTTTTGTTCCCGCGTGGTTTGATAAATATATATTCGCGTAGTTCGTGCGTTACCTACTCAACATTTATTTGTAGTTGATGCACAAAGCAATGTCTAACAATGAGTTGAAATTGCATATTTTTCTGACATATGGGCTTGCTCTTCTTCACTGAACCCTTTTGACACTGACAGATATTGTTCCTAGTCAATTTTTACATGAACATGTAAATAATGGACACATGCAAAAATCTTGCTTTATTTAGTGGACTGGATTAGTCTGGAATTAAAGTACGGAACGGAAAAACTTGATTGATTGCTAATGTCACTTTTCCTAGGCAGCGCCCATATGCGAACTGTCAACTTAGTACTCAGTACACGGAATTTTTGACTAGAATCTTCGGTTACCCCTCCATTTAAGTCAACTGAAAAAAAACTGTTCATGTGCCCGATCCAGAGTAATCAAATCTGAGACACATCAAGTCAGTCAGCTGTCAGATTTACTTAACTAGATTCTTTGACATTCGGATACTTAGTTTGTGTAAAACGTCAACTTGATTTGTCTGGACTAGGTATACGAACGCGTTAACTAGGTAAGTTGAGTTTTTGTTGTGGTATATTTTCAAATTTTGACACTTCAAAATGTCAACTGAGTATACAGGCGGGATTTTCCTGACTAGATTTGTCAGTTACCCCTCTATAAACGTCACCTGCAAAAACTTATCACGTGGCCAATCTGGGTCAGTAAAAACTTAAACACATCTAGTTAGTCAGCTGTCAGACTCAATGTTCTGTCGCATATGTCATTTTTATTATGTATTTTAAATCAATTTTCAAACAATTGTTTAACAAAAACGTGTTGAAAAAGCATCTGTCTTTAAATGGTGCAACTCTGTGACCTTTCCGTCCAAGCTATAATAATCGATGTCATAATATGTGGCTAGCTGTCGAAAATCAGGTATTTCGTACCATCAATTATTGGTAAAATTAACAACTAACGCCTTTGGGTGTTGTATTAAAAATTGTGTGAAAAATGAGAACGGCTGGGCTGACTTTGCTCAAATGTTTTTTCAGTTGTTCGAATTGCCAGGATAATATTTTAACGAAAAAACATTTTGGGAATACCCTCCGAAAAAGTGGGGAAATTTCGAAAATTGAATTTTTGTATGAAATTTCGTGTGAAATTGTTCCGGAATGGCTTTTCGAATGAAAAAATAGAAAATTCTTAGCGGAAAACTCGGAAACGCCTGGCAAAGCTGGCGGGGGTCCACTATTTTTGTATAAAATGAAATGAAATAAGAACAAATGTGTCAGAAAATGGCTGCAACATTTTCAAAAGTGATGGGATGCTGCACATCTTGGTGCACAGTAAGTAGGTTCAACCGAGTTTTTTAGGTTGCTTTGTTTAATATGGGAAATAAGAAAAAGAAAGGGAAGTGGTTGGGAAATAGGAATGTATACAAACTACAGAGTCCTGAGTCCTAACGATGCTTGAGATGAGTCTACCCTTTTTGCTATTAGTAAAAACTGTACCCTATACCTAACCTTTGCGTTTCTTGAGCGGTTTAAAGCTTGCGCCTAAAATTATACTAATTTCTACTCCATTAATGCAGTGGCAAGAAAGAGAGAATGATTAGGCAGAGCTTGATGCTGCGCGATTACTTTTTCGCCACGGGATATGTCCTGATAAGTATGATCGATTTTTTTATTGATTGTAAGTGATCGCTTATAGTTATCAGACTTGTTTTTCAAAGACTGCGATAGACCTTTTATTTATTTTATTCATTGGAATCGGTTTGAAATGAACCCCGCAATCAAATGTCGTGGGCAACCGACAGGAGTTTAAAGGAATTAAAGGCATGTATGATTTGCATTCAAACGTCAACTAGTTACAAATCGTTTCTTGTCATATTTCCTCATCCTTTTCAGCTAAGAAACACTTCTTTGTAGTCTTTCAATGAATGAATAATCGGTATCCTCTGCAACCACACTTCCTTCTCCCTTATATGTCCCTCTACGACTCAATGTTTACCTAAAACTTGACAAATCACCCTCAAAAGCAGTAAAAAAAAACACAAAAAAACACCAAACTCATCTCAATCTTGCTGATTTAGTCCACAAAACAATTACAACCTAATGTCTATCGAGGACATTCCATACTAGTCACAAGTGTGCCAACAAAGTTGTAAAATTAATTCTTTGACAACAACCTTCCTATTGGGACGACATTCAGCGCGCGTTCACATGTGACCTTTTACATGGTGGACCCACCGCGCGCGCACTCATATCCATACAAACTCACTCACCATCTTTATCGCCAAACACCCAACATTTGAATTACAGACATTAATTTCGTAGCCCATTTCGCCCCCCTAACCCAATTTAATGAAGTCTCGCACGAACGATAGAGCCAAACTCGAAGAATTTGGCCCAAATTCGACGAATTTTTTCGCTATACTTTTGTGGATGTCTTGCCACCACATTCTAATCCTGCTTTTATTTCACGGTTCTCCTTTCCCCTTCTCAGGCCGTTTCAGACAAAAGTCGAAATATCAAAGTTGGGAAAGGATAACACACGGAGGAGTATAGAAAATCCAATGCTAATGAAATATCCTTGCTTCGCACGAAAAAGGAAATGTGTTTCGTTGTTGTTTTTCTTTCAACTTTTCGTTGGTTATTTTTGTTTTTTTTTTCTTGTGCGTTCCCATTTGATTTTATATACTATTTTATGATTTTTAATGGACGTCCATACACAAACGTCTCGTATATCTATACGTATGTGAATAAGCGCGCGTTCCATGTCCATGTCCGCTGATTGAACATGGGAAAAGTGTTTCAAGCCTCGGCATGAGCATTTTTCACATAGCACCAGGTACAGTGGTGCTTAAAAGAATTGGGTGTCTATTGCTTTGATGAGAATATATGTATAAGCTTTCTGACATTAACTCTGTCCACAAATTTCTACACAGTTACATGGGTATGCTTTGAAATTTAAATATGTTTGTAGCGCTTAAAACTGCAATTAAATTTAGTTTGTCTAGAGCCATGGACCATCCGTGCAGGTTCGCAGATGCCGCAAATAATGGCGAAGTGTCTGAAAACTCCCAAGGGCGAGTGTAAGCATACCTGAACATGTTTAAAACATATGTTGGTCGTATTTTCAAATACAAACCCCTTATTATCGCCACAGAGCTAGATTCCGATCCTATTTCTCTTCAAAGGATAACCCCACAAAGCATCAACACCACACCAGACCACACCGACACCAAGCGAAACAAATATTCGTGTGATTTTTTGTGTGTTTTTCTTTCATTTTTGTTTCATTTTTGTATCCCTTCGTTACTACATACTATCGTCCCCATCATCCTCGTTAAAGTTTAAGCCTGCCCAGCACGCAGACCAACAGTGAGCAAGCACAAAATGTGTAAAGTAACCATAACTATACCCATCGAGGCAC
This sequence comes from Cheilosia pagana, assembly GCA_936431705.1. Taxonomy (NCBI): domain Eukaryota; kingdom Metazoa; phylum Arthropoda; class Insecta; order Diptera; family Syrphidae; genus Cheilosia; species Cheilosia pagana. The sequence goes on from OW386169.1 coordinate 4,677,810, forward strand.
AAGTACCTACACTATTTGGAGCACCTAGTTTTGCTAGGCATGTGAATTAATTTTCTCCCAGCAGGACATCATTTTCGTGCACAGAAAATCTCTGCATTGTGGGCGGCGATTCTAATACACGCGCGCACTCGCTGCCACCTCGCACAGCGATAATAGGCAAAAAGCTCCTATTTGAGCTTAAATACCCACAAAAGGACTTTTTGTGCTGTCAGTTGGCAATTTCTGCAATTACCTCCTCAGAGAGAAAACCCGTAAGGATGTGCGGTACGACGAACGAACTTTCCTGTCCGTTCTCGTATGCCATTTGTTTTGTTTTTCGTTCGCTCCTCTAAGGATATGTGTATCTCAATCTGCAACCAAGAATAGTGTGGGCAGCGGGCGAAGAAGAAATAGATAAGCAATCTGTGTGCACTTTAATTAGAGGGATTTTTGTTTAGAGCAGGATTGTAATTCTTTTCATTTTGTTGTTCTCAATGGGTTTGTAGTCGAAAAGGATAAAAGTAGATTTCAGGGACATTTTTTCCTTTTCTTTTTCGTTTCTTTTCCGATTGCACTGTGTTGTGTGTGTGCATAGTATTAGTAGAACGATGACAACAACGTGAATGAAGCACGTGGTAAATGCCAAAGGGTTTTGGGGGGGAATTGCATTTTTCGCCCTCAATCTCGGTCTCTCATGTACCGCTGAAAGGATGTGTGATGAACTTAAAAAAAAGAAACTGAATATGTGATAGTTATCCATGAGCTTCCCGTTTCAAGGATATTACACATCCTGACCAACAATGTAATGCAGATTGCCGAGCGCACACGAGCATTACCTAGTGGCCTGTGATTGTGGATTGTAAATGCAAGTGTTTCTCACGTTTTATTGTTGTTGTTGTTTAAATCCAGTCAATGGAACAATAAGTGTGCACACATTTACTTGAATAAAGTTTTTCCTATTTTCTATATTTGGAAGAAAACAAAAATGCAATAAAATGTTTTCACTTGCGTTGGCAGAGTGTGAGGAAAAGTTTTCCGTTGTAAGTGCATCTTTGAGTGGTGCGACCATGGACGGGAATTGCATTGTTTACTTTGTGATTGATGGTGGAAAAGTTTCCATACATCACGGTGCGAAAATATTGTCTCAAGGTTTTCTGTAAGTTTTTTGTTTTTATTTTATTTTTTTTGTAATTTTTTCTAAGTACTTCATGATGGACATTGAGTTTGCACCAAGGATATTTTCGTCAAGGACTTGCTCTTAAGTAAAACTTATGTAATGGTTAAGTTTAACTTAAGTAAAACGTGGCACTGTGATTGTGTGATAAAAGTTTCGCTTAACTGTCGCTGGAAATTATGTCAACTTGAGGTTTTTGCTTTAAATTGTTTCTCTAATGTTTATTTTGACACTTTGACAAAATTTATATAGAAAGCTTGACTAACGTAGTAATCGGGGATCCTGAATGATCAGACTTGACTACTTTGATTGTTTATTTAAGATGAATGACTTAGACTTAAACGTCATAAAACAATTGTCTCGGCTTAAGCTAGCGTCAACGATTGAAGAAATTGTATAAAATATATAAAACGTTTCAAATGCGCATCTAGTGTAGTCCAACTATGTTCACGACGCATTCTTATAATGTATTTCCATACCGACTAAAGCTGGATTACTCCAAGTCAATCCAGATCTAGTAAGGTGATATTGTGAACAAAAAAACGTAGTCAGTTATCTCCAAATCGTTTCACCTGTTTAAAAAAATCTTCTCAAAATACCCGGCATAAAATTGTACGTCCCTTCCATTCGTCCTCTCAATAACAAAAGGACCCAAGTACTTTAATAAGTCTATTCTGCCAGCTACTTTTTTATTTTAGAAAATTCCCGCATCCACATCTAGGTTTTTAGTGATTTTCTCTCAGAATTTTGACTTTTAAGAGCGATTTGTTGTTTTTATACGAACGAGCTAGAAAATTTCCTTTTTGTTCCATTTTTGTAGCTAAACTTCCCACATGATCCCTCAGCCCATCACTTAAAACTGAAGTTATTAGAAAAAAATACAAAATAACCTTAGTCAAAAATCATTATAGGATTACACCAGATTAATCTGACTTAAGCCAACAAAACAAAAATAGTTCTTTCTCCTTGTTCATGCCTCCAGGTGGAAATTAAAGACTTTGTAGCTTAACAAATCGAAAGGAAGAAATATTTAAAAGAAAGTCCTACAAATTATTCGAATGTAATCCAGCTTAAGCCAATGCGAGGAGTTTTTGACACTTTTTATCGTACCGAAATTGATTTCCGTCAAGAAAAAAACACAAAATAACCTTAGTCAAAAATCGTTATAGGATTACACCAGATTAATCTGACTTAAGCTAACAAAAATATTTTTTTCTCCTGGGTCATGCCTCCGGGTGGGAATGAAAGACTTTGTAGTTAAACAAATTGGAAGGAAGAAATATTTAAAAATAAGAGTCCGACAAAATATTCGAATGTAATCCAGCTTAAGCCAATGTGCGGAGTTTTGACATTTTGTTTCGTACCGAAACTGATATCCGTCAAGAAAAAAATACAAAATAACCTTAGTCAAACATTTTTATAGGATTACGCCAGAGTAATCTGGCTTAAGCCACCTAACAAAAAGAGTTTTTTTCTCCTGGGTCATGCCTCCAGGTGGAAATTAAAGATTTTGTAGTCAAAAAAATCGAAAGAAGAAATATTTAAAAAAAAAGTCCGACAAATTATACGAATGTAATCCAGCTTAAGCCAATGTGCGGAATCTTTGACATTTTGTGTGGTAGCGAAATTGATTTCTGTCAAGAAAAAAATCAAAAATTTCCTTAGTCAAAAATCTTTATAGGATTACGGCAGAGTAATCCGGCTTAAGCCACCTAACAAACAGAGTTTTTTTTCCTGGGTCATGCCTCCGGGTGGCAACTAAAGACTTTATAGTTAAACAAATCGAAAGGAAGAAGTATTTAAATAAAAATTCGGCAAATTATTCGAATGTAATCCAGCTTAAGCCAAGCAGAGTCTTTGACATTTTGTTTCGTACCGAAATTGATTTCCGTCACTAGCTTGAGTCCACTGAATCATCTTTACTGCTGATCTTAGTTTCTATCCACAGTTTGGAATTCTTCGTAAGCCTGCACAAGTTTTGGGTATGTTTTCCAAGTTTTTACTCTACTTAGAGCCGGTTTTCCTGTCCTTTTAAACTGGAGCAAATATTTTTGCGAAAAACGAAACCAGCAACCTCCCTAATTATAACAAAGAACATATTCTTCTCCGGTCCAACACAAATGATACAATTCAGTTGTAATTCGGCGGCACTCTCGCTCCTAGCCAACAGCGACTACCTCTTATCAGCGACGTCTTAAAGTCAAAAGAGACAAAGTCAACAAAGCTTTTTCACATCAAAGACAAAACTTGACGTTCCTCATAATATAGCTTTCGACCGTGTGTGCGCGCTCCTTCCCGCCTCCGCCCATATTTCTGATTTACTATTTACCAGCGGGGTTTTATTTTTTGTAATCCTAGTATTTAGGCCGAGGAACAGCGCCTACTGCTCAAATTTTACTCTACGCGTATTTAAACCGTTTTTTTTGTGTTTCCTATTCGCTCTACTATACTATGACCTAGTCCTGCCACATGCGCAAAACTACCAAAACACAGGTCGAAAGTTGTCCAAACAAACGCCGTATATACCCACTCGAAGAGAACATAAACTGAGCGAAAAATAAGAGCAACAACACCCTACTTGCCTACATTTCCCAAAATGAAAGGACACGAGGTAAATAAGGACACCAAGCGAATGTCGTTCACTAGGTTTCGCGAAAAAGTCCCCATTTCAGCGATCCCATACAAACATACACTACACAGTCAAACACACACCGAAAAAAAAAAAATAAGCAAAAAAGCTCCCAACTCAACCATAAGGACATGCCGTCACTTTCCTCAATACAACCAGTTTGTGCGCGTCCATTCTGATTAAAGGACCGACAATACACAATACTCTCTACCAAAAAATAATATAACCTTGTGTATGTGTATGTGTGTTATCTAATAAGCAATTTTTAGAAGAAGAAGAAAGAAAAAAATGTAGAAAATTTTTCTAATGTGCAAACTATTCGGCTAACAACTAGCAAAAGGCCCTACCTAGGTCCCTTTCCAATGACGAAGTGAAACCCCCTCACTCCACACAACCCCCCCAAATCCCCCAAATTCTCAACCAAAGAAGAATATTTTTTTATATAATCATAGTCCTAAGAATGGGTGTGTGTTACCTACATATCTACATATATAACACGAAAAGTCAACAAATTCAAATTAATTTTTAAATCATAATCAAGTGTGCAAGTGTGTGATATAAGAATATAACCAACAACAAAAGTATTACAATTAATTGTTAAAGCAGAATCCTAACGTTAAGTTTGAATAGAAAAAAAAATATATATATAAAAAAGTGTTACTTGTTTATAGAGAGTTTTACATATATATACCAACAGCATATAGCATTGCAATTTTAGATAACAGTTACATAATAATTTACAGTTCGAAAACAATTAACTCGAAAACATTTTTGTCTGTTACGCAATCCGACAAGGATAACAACGACGACGACCGACGGTGTGATGTTGTTTTTTTTTTAAAACGAAATACAAAATTTTTGCAGACAAAAAAAATTATACCATGAAGTAGAAAAAATCGAAAGATCCTCTTTTTACATACCTCTATGATAGGAAAGGTACATAATACCCAGAAATAGTACATGTGTATTCACACGGCGCACATATATACAAAATAGAGGCACAAACCAAAAAAAAACAGAAGAAAAGTGCTCTTGTGTTTTTGTACCTAATTTAGGTGGTATACATAAATACATCTGGAAATCACAACAACTCAGCGAAAAAATACAGCGAAAAACGATAACGTCTTTCCAACCACCCCATCCAACTGGAGAAACGAAAAGAAGCTTTCCCACAAAGAGACACGCGCGAAACCCAGCTAAAAAGGAAAAAGAACTCAGCGAAAAGAGAGAGCTCTTCTACTCATACAACGGAAGAGACACTGCGCGAAAGTTTCGCAAATCGCAACCTCAATTGAAAAGTGATTCAACGAAATTTGGCGTACAATAGTTGTTCGCGTTTCGCGAGCTAACAACGTTACCTTTACACGGAGAAAAACTGAGAAAAAAAAAACCAACTAAAGAAAGTACCTTACCATGGATCCCTCTAGTAGCTGTTTAGTGGTCAAGTGTCATCGTATACAATAAAACAGCAAACTCCAACCAACGATGGAGTTTTCGCGAATACATCGCTTGCCTGAAACTGCCTCAAAATAAATCCGTACACTGACAAAAAAAACTTTGTTAAAATGTAAACAAAATAAAAAAAAAATTCTAAAAAAATGCTTAAAAGTGTCAAAAGAAGAACATTCAAACTGACAATGAATTCTTTTGAAATGGTGTGATACAACTACCAATACCGCTCTCTCTCCCGAATTATACCCATACTACACTACGCAACTACTATATTTAACTACTATTCGAGGCGTGTGCAGCAGCGGAGTCTGCGGTTTTTCTTTTTTTGGTTTTCCTTTAACTTTTCTTCTGTTCCAAAAGGTGTGTGTCAAAACTTATGTAAAACGACAGAAAACAACAACAACAAACAATCTTCTTCTTCCTTTACTCTCCTACCTATATACTCTAAATATAAAAAAAACTAACTTTAAACTACATAAATACTAATTAATTTTACTACGTCGAGTCTTTCGTTCTTTTTGCTTGTAAATCTAACATTTTAAGTGAGCAAAATAGAACGAGCAAACCACACACACACACTACAACGATTTAGCGAGCGTATTATGGGTCCAATGTTGCCAGAACAACCAACAAATAAAATCGAATTACAACAACCATGGAATACCGATAATCATCCGAGCACAATTCTTGAGTCTAACAATGGAAGTGATCAACCAGCGAGCGATCTATCGCCGCAAAACCACAATGATGATGGAGAAATCGTACAAACAGAGAACAACAACCATTACCTAACCGATAATGATCTACTGGCAGATTTCAATTTAGGTTATTCATCGTCGTCGACGTGGTCATTGTTGAAAATGTGTCCACCATCAGCGGTCGCACTAGTCGACAACAATAGCGATAACAAAGGCCTTCAAACCACATCAAGGCGGAGAATAACAACAGAAGAACCAGCAGATGCCGATATGGATTTCCAATTGGATTTCACGTCTGAAACACCAAACGATGTGAAGAACAACCACACCCGTCGGCGACGACGTGGACGACTAAGGCTGCAATCAGAAATCTATTCGGACTATCTCCCAACAACAACAATAACAACAACAGAAATAACAACCGAAACAACAGTAATAAAAACAACAACCAACAACAACAACTCAACCGCACTCACAATAATTAATTTAGATAATAATATTCGAAAAGTTATTTCGCTGCAGAAACAACAAATGGACAAATTATTGCAGAAATTCATCACGTTACCCTTGCTGTTGTTGTTATTAGTTATCACATCGTTATCGAAATTTTCTCGTTATGTAAATAATTATAAAAATAATGCAAATAAAAAACGTCGACTAGCAGCCAATATAAATATAAATAAAAATAATTATAATTATAAATTAAATAGTAAGATTGTAAAAAATAATTATATATTTTTAATTGGTTTATGTGTTGCCACAACAATACTTCCATTAAATTTAGTTAATGCAGCATCACCATTTCAAAATTCCCAAAAGCATACAAATCACAATAATCATAATAACAATAATAACAACAATAATAACCATGTGAACGGTGGCGCTGGAGGTGCAGCCGTCTTAACACCGTCACCATCATTTCCTGTCTCATCGGCGGCTTCATCATCGGAAACGGAATTTTTATATCCATCATCACAATCGGAGGAGAGTTTCGATGATGACGATGACAGGTTATCGCAATATTCCAATTCTCTAAATGGTGAGTTTGTCTTTTATCTTCTTTTTTAATAACAATATTTAATTTTTGAAAATCTAAAACTTGCCATTCAGTGGTAAAAATTCGAAGCTTGGAAAATGCGTTTTTTTTGGGAACTATTGTTTAAATGAAAACCAATTTTTTTAACTTGCGTTGACTTTGGTAATATTTTTAAATCATTTTTAATGGTGGGAAACACTGCATTAAACTTTACTGAATAATTTGAGTCCCCGGGGAAACAAATGTTTATATTTGGAATCAAGAAATCTCTATTAAAAAAAAACATAAACCCCTATTGAAAGACCCTTTAGGTCACAATGGCAGTCGGTTTATTTGCACATTAAATGCTAATGCCGAACAAAAGCAATGAGAGTTCCTCATACCCATTTTTAATTCCTCCATTCAATTTTCTGGGGCTAAATTTTCTTATTTCTATCATAAATATATTGTAGGTCACAATTGCAATATTTTACATGAAAAGTACTGTCATTGTGAGTTCCGACAATCGAACATAAAACCTAAAAACAATTTTTTGCACTGTTCACAGTCAATGGATCTTGCTAGAACCACTTTCCTGCAAAATTATTTTACCTTACATTTTTTTCAGTTCACAATGACTACATTATACATTTTTTCCATTGAGAAGTATTTATTTACTACAAGAGTAGCCTCGCCCTTATTTTGGTCCGTTTACAAAGTGTATACAATTTTAAGGTGCATTTTATGTTTACAAAACTCGCTAAATGTAAACGTCTTCTGTTTAAAAAAAAATTACATAAATTAAAATATTTATAAATAAAAGAAAATTGTTTGTATTAGAAAAATATATGCTGATGTAAAAAAAATTACAATATTTGTATTTTAACAATGTTTTGAAATGGCGCCCAGTTTGTTGAAAAAAAAAATCAAACCAACAAATTTTTTTTAACGAAATATTAACTTATTTAATAATTATATTTTGTTGTTAATTAATCTGGGTTTCTTTAAACTATAGAGTACTTGATACATTGTTCAAAATCGTGATCTTTTGAGTCTCAGTGTTAGCTTTGCCTACTTTCATTTTTTACTCCCTCAAGATTTGAGAACAGCACCGATTTTTTCCAAGTTTTCGGTGTCAGCACCCTGTCCAACAGCTGTAGCAAATTGAGAGGCTTTCTCGGGACTGTTATTCTCTTGCCTATTTTTCAAATAAACCTTAAGGTGTAAATTGTGCTTTTCATTGGAATGAACTGAACTTAGGACCGCCTAAATGACGACACCCACTACAATTGTCAGTAAGCGGATTAGGGAGTAGTGTTCAATTACCAATTGGTAATTTGTACCTCGAGCAAATGATATCTTTTCCCACAAAAATTAAATAAACATATTTAAAAAAATATGTTTTTAAAATTCAAACAATTATCAATTTTTGTAAAAATCAAATGTTTGAGATTTTTATGATCTTCTCAAATACCTACTTCAGAAATTTGGTTTGTAAGAGTTATTTAGGTTAGGGCAGAGTTATTTAACTTTTACAAATTTTGTAAATTAAACCTAAACCTCTTGTAACTATTTGTCCTGTCTAACAATTGGATTAAATATAAATTCCTTATAACAGCTGTTTTATGATGAATTTCCTTAAATGTTTGTCCACATGCCGATCACATATCTAGTTCTATTTCGTTCCTCTCCAACAGAGAAAACGACACACAGTGTTTTCGCTGAACGCCCAGCACTCCCAGATCAGAACCACGATGAAAAAATATATCGTGGCTGATATTTCTCGATTTGATCAGACAAATTTAATTAAATTGTTTTAAATTTTGATCTTTAGCTCAGCTCCTGTATAAAGTAGAAAGGTATTAGCTTAAAATATTGAACCAAGTATTGGTTGCATTAAAAATTATTTGGTTTTGTATCGCTTACTAGAATTTCTTAAGTAATGGAAGCTAACGGCCAGAAAAAAATTGTTTTAGCTAAAAAACGTTTACAAAAAGGAGGCGTGGCAATAAACGGTATAGCACCAAGCCTTTACGGAGTTTAAGAAAACGTTTAAAAGGTAGTTTTATCGTTTTCACATCAACGCATGGTGGCAGACATTAAAAATTCTATAGTTATGTGCTGCCCTCTATTGGGCAGTGTGGAATCGAAGAATATATGGCATTTCAGTTTGACATTTGATTTGACCTCATTTTGATATTGAGATCGGCGGTACTTTGCAGTTTTGACTGTGCAATCTTTTTTTTTATACATATTTAAATGGTCGCCTCTACAAAACCAGTTAATCCTGATATATCTATGGTCAGATATAAAAATCTCCGTACGTTATAAACCTATCAAATATATCTATCCCACTCGAAGGTGCTTTAAAAACGGGCATAAAAACCAACCGTCTCCCATTCGGACTATACAGCCATAATCATTCCCGTTCTCTGTCGAATAAATAATATATATCTCATCATTAATTTGTCTCAACCCTCATCAGATCAATTACAAACAATCGAAGTCAATATACAATTACAATAAATCATCCATCTCCCTTCCTGCTATCGTCTGCTATTGTCTTCGCCACCCCCATGTCACAAAGAAGAGTGTCACAAAAGTGAACAGTCATCACAAACCCTTTTCCATTGTTATTATCCTTGAGAGTGCTCTAAGCAGTACAGCAATTAGTTTTGTCTATTAAATCTTATATAACAGTATGTATAATTAAGACTCTTTCTTTTTGTGTACAGTGTTGTCGTAGCTTTTGTCTCCTTCTAAGTGAATGATGTTACACGATGCATTAAGCAGCAATACACTCACATCCTCTTCATACAGTTGACTTGCTGCTCTACAGCTATGTCACATCTCGTTATTCCTAGAACTATGACAAAATTCCGGTGATTTCCTTACATAAATCATTCTAGCACATAATCATTCCATAAACACTCAAGGGAGAGTAACGAAACGACTAAAGAGTGCAAGAGTATGCAAGTTTTTTTCTTCTTCTGTTAGTTCATTCTTTTTTCTTTTGTTCTGATTGTGCGGTTGTGTAGTCATTCTTCATGTGCTTTGTTTGGTGATGGTGACTTAATGAATGGTGGCTTCTTCTGGGTTGCTGGAAAGAGGGATTTTCCTTGAAACCTAATGGCTTGAACTTTGCTATTTATGGTTGAGAAACTATAGAGGGATGTTTTTGTCGGGGTGTTTAATTTGAAAATTTACGATCACAAAATGGTTCGATGGGTTTTTGGGTGTTTCAGTTCATAAATTCGACAAGAGTTGCATATATTCAGAGTGTTGGAGAATTTTCTTAAACGCATCCACAGGGAATGGGAGTGGATTGTTGGTTAGGTGTTGAAGAAATATACATTTAAATGGTAATAAAATTGCTGATGCTAGAAAAAAGAAAGCATTACATATTCGCTAACCCTAAGCAGGTCTCTCGTGCATGAACTGGGTACTAACCAGTGCGAAATGTTCCGCTTCTAATTTGCTCTTGTTGAATCATGCATTCGTTTCACCGCATGCCATGCTTAACGAAGTACATTCTACATTTACGTCTGTAACTATAGCCTTCACCGCACGCCATAAATTCCATTACGAGAGATGTTCGGTGTAAAACTCTGTCAAATGGGGACCCAAACCAAACGGTATACGATTCCTGGGTCTCGTGATTTAATAAGGTCGTTATATTATATTAAACTGCTCAATGGTTCTCGAATTATGCAGGAAGACGTACTTTAAACAGAAAAAAAACGACGCCACCTATTGGAATTTATTAAAATAACCCTACAAACACTGCCGACACCATTAGGAAAAAAAGTGTTCAATTTTCAGCGAAATAGGTAAAGTACTTTTTGAGTTTACCGGCTACAAACCTTCGACAAAAAATAAATTTGACATTCATGTCAGCTGACGTTAGATAAACGTCAACTTCGATTTTTAGCGAGTTCAAAGAGAAGCCAAAGAGATCCTTTCAGTTAAAAAAGTTTCTTCTTGTCGAAAACAGAAAATAAAAACGCTCAATGACATCTCTGGGCTGGGCATTTCTGACATTAAAGTGACAGTCAAGTTCTAGCTTTGAAGAGTTCCGTCAAATGTAGGACTCGATCGTGCAGTTGTTGAGAAATGTTACCCCTTTCCAAAGTTGTGCATTATTAGCAGCGTAGTAGAAAGTTCGGTTAATAGAAAATGATGATTAGTGGGGATTTAGATGTCATCCGTTAGATGGAGCTGTGCGCGCTACTATTTTTTTTGTGTTTTTAGCGGATTTTGAAAACTTTAATGCAGGATAACTTTTGGTTCAGCGGAGCTACGACGGTCGTTATTGTCTCCATCAATTTAAGAATGTAGAAAACATAAGTTTTGAGATATTTAGATGTCATCCGTTAGATGGAGCTGTGCGCGCTATCATTTTTTTATGTTTTAGCGGATTTATGTAAACTTTAATGTAGGATAACTTTTGGTTCAGCGGAGCTACGACGGTCGTTATTGTCTCCATCAATTTAAGAATGTAGAAAACATAAGTTTTGAGAAATTTAGATGTCATCCGCTAGATGGAGCTGTTCGCGCAACTATTTTGTTTGTGTTTTTAGCGGATTTTGAAAACGTTAATGCAGGATTACTTTTGGCTCAGCGGAGCTACGATGGTCTTTATTGTCTCAATCAATTAAAAACTATATAAAATATAAGTTTTGAGTAATTCAGCAGAAAGTGTCATAATATAACAAAATTGTAACAGTGACTTGGCATCACTAAAAAGTAATATAGGAGGAAAAAGTGGAACTGTCACCAGCTCTTTGCATTTTGTTTTTGGAAATAATAAAGACGTGGAAAAAAGAATCGGTGTTAAAATTTCCGGGCAATTCAAGGAGATTATAAAAGTTGGTTTTGGAAATAAATTTATTTCAACACAATTCGAAGAACGACAATCAACTGCATTAAGAAAATTACTACGATTCTTAGCAAGCCTTCTTTAATTTACTAAGTTCCTTAACCATTCCCGCAAATTTGCCAATTCAAATCATTCCCACAATTGGCTTTTATTTTATTGGATGCCTCTATTGACCTACATGCAGCCGAAGGCCGCAGCCTTCATTATTAACCACTAATATTTAATTGAGTTAATTAAATTCAAACACTGATTGACAACAGTGTTGTCCAGCGATCTGTTTTCCAGCCACAAAACCAAAATACAATGCCAAACGGTGAACGTAAAAAACAAATCGCATTTGTACACACAATTTAAACCAGACCCACAACCCCAACAAAAAAAAAAAACAATATGAAATAGAGTCACGAATTTATGTTAAACGCACCACAGGACTTCACTCGCATTAGTACGGATATCCCCACAGCAATTATAGTCGAGTAGACTACTCATAGCAGTCCGTATGTCATGCCTGACGTTCCTACTCATCCACCCACCACCCCCCATTGGGAATTGGAGAGTTAATCAATATTTTCTGGAGTAATTTAATGTTTGGCAGTGTCAGCAGAAAAGGGGATTCATGCCGCCGACAACAACACAACTGATTTCCATTTAATTAGAAAATATTTAATTACCAAAGGTTTAGTATTTTGTACATGTGGCAAAGTGGGTGCTTGCAATTCAGTTGCATGTTGCTTGTAATGGAATTTATGTTGCACGGTTTATTTTACAAGCTCGTGGATGTTTCTGATAGCCGTGCGTAAATCAGCAAGTATTTGTTTTCAATACAAAAACACACACGCGCACCCAGCAGATGAGCGGCTAGATTTGGGAATTAGTACGCCGCCCTAGGGGATGGATGAGTGGATTAATGTTTGGGCATTTGGATATTAATTATCACGGGACGTGTATGTGTGTGTGTAGGTGATAATTAAATGGAATTTTGTCAAAATAGTTAAATATTTGCTAGAACACTTACACACGGCAGCTGAACGCTGATGAGATCCGACAATTTGACACATTTTGTGGTTGCGTAATGTCATTAGTAATGAATTGTCCTTTTCGAGTTGTGTGGGATGTTTTTAATGATTCGCATTTGTTTTTATTAAATTTTAAATTTGAGATTTTGTAATAGGAAAATTGTAGGAAATTGATGCAAGCGCCTGCACTTTTTCCGAAAGCAGTTGTTTTTTGAAAAATATTTCCCAAAAACTACGAATTTTAAGAAAAATATACATACATGTTATTACGCTAATCAGCACCAGGTGGCGTTATAAATCTACTGCTTTTAAATGATGGAAAAATTGTTATTTTCGTCAGCCAACACCGCAAACGTGCAAGTTTTGTGTGACCCAGTCGTGCACATTTTTTTTTTATTTGCAATCTTTTCTGTTTTTTTATCCATTTTCTACATCGACATGCATCCAGTCTGCTCGTAGCTAGATGGCGTGCTAAAACTGCCTACAAACTCCAACATTTTGCGATCATTTCGTGGCGATTTTCCGTCTCCGATCTCTGACTAAGCCGCCCAAAAGTTATCCTTTTGTGTCGTCAACTTTTCATCCGTTTACCAATTTTAACAATTTGTTAATCAGTTGACAATCCTTATTTTAAATCTATTTGACAGAAATAAAACAAAATACATACTTCTTTGATTGATTTTAAACCGCTAAAAACTTTGTTCGGTTGTCGGTCTGGTTGTTCATCGTGTATGGGTCGCCTTGAGTTTTTTTTTCCATCCGAAGATAGTTCGAAATGGAATATTTTGGCTGCAGGGAATAGTTATGAATTGTATTTAAAACAACTGTTGACAATTTATTTATTTAAATGAATTTCTGTTTCACATGTTTAGTCCACCTGCAGAGCTTGATAGACAAAGTGGTTCTGTATAAAACTAAGCAAAGTGTCGGCACAAAGCTAAAGCCGACCACCCCCGTTCCATGACACACTCCACACCCCGGGTGAATGGAAATAAATAATTAAAAGTCGCCATAAAATAGCGTGCCCAACAGCTCAACAACAAAAACAACGGAATCATGAAACAAATCATATCCTGTGTTATAAATTTGCCTCTCCTTCCGTGCGTGCGTGCCAGTGTCCTCGGCTTACTGCATTTGTGTTGTGCTTGCTTGTACTCAGTAATTTTATATCAATAAAAAAAAACTAGTTTCCCATGCTCGCTTCCGCTTATCGCCGCCACCACCGCCGCTGAGTCCTTTTGTGGCTGTTACAGTTTTACACCGCCAAGCTTTCATCGATTAAGCTTTTCTTTTCTCCCACACACATACACACAAAACAGTAAGAAAAAAATTGGCAAACACTCATACACCTTCAAAGGACATTCGCTAACAGCAGCACCTAATGCTGGCAAATTTATTATGCCCCCCACAGAGTCCTGACGTTTCAAGTGGAAAGAGGTACGCATTGAACTTGGCAGGCATTCTTGGCCCATTAATGCTCATTAGTTGCAGCCGCCCTAAACGTTCACTCTTGCCCATAAATCGTCCGTCCTGCCGAAACACACATTTCGCATTCGCTGTGTGGTGTTTCCTTGACACAGAAGGACACCTCTTCGTATAAAGATGTGGTCAGGTTCTACAGAGCATGGCGGTGATTTAAAATTCCGCTCAACTACTGGAACTACCTTATGCAATCGGGCGATGACTTTCTTTTTTTGTGGTTGTTGTTGCCCTCTTTTTAATTGTTTGTAGTAAACTTGAAATGAGGTCACACTTGAAGGCATTTATATTGTGTAAGAAATGTGGCTGCGAAAGAGGATTGGAAGGAGAGTGATGAAAAATGACCAAAAACGAATTAAGTTACCACCATTGTTATATATGGCTGGCGTGACACGTCCTTTATGATCGAGAAATGTAAAAGGTCGTTAAGTTTTCAGTTATGTATTTTTATTTTTTATTTTTGGGTTACCCGTGATTCTTTTTTTGAGAGGTTAAAAGGGAGCAACATTTTTTTTAAAAGTCTTTTACTTGTGCTCTCAAGGAGCGTTATCGTCAAAAGTGTTGGTTGGTGGTTGGTCTTGGCGTGTGAGTTTTATTACGGCAGCGATGTGTAAAAAGGGAAAGAAAGAACCAAAATTGGCGAAGATAAGGAATTCAATGAAATGGCAGGACCTCCGTTTTTCAGTGTTTCTGGTGCGCATAAAGGCATTTTGATGACCGCAAATGCTGTAAAAAGAACCCTGAGGTGACTGGGCCTGTGGCAAAGAGGGCTGTACATAAATTGTGAACTATTATCATGAAAAGTTGGTCAATATGTGGCGACCAGTAAGTTTTTATTTTACAGACAAAAATATTAAACACTTAGAAATCACTTTCCTCCTCTGTAAAATAAGAAATTGTACCCCCAAGTTTTGTAGTTTTGTAGTTGCCCTTCCATCCAAAGTTGACAGCTCCGTCAAACGATTTTGAAGTCAGTCGGAAGTGAAGGTAAAATGTGCTTACTTGTAAAATTTGTGCAATCGTTGTTCCCCCAAGTTTTCTTAATTTTCTTAAGAAAGCAAAAAGTATAGTCGCCTGCATGCAGCCTTGAGGTACTCCAACTTACCTATGAAGCATTTACCATAAATGGCAATAGATTGATTGAGCATATTACATAATTATTATTATTATTACATAATGCACTTAAAAGCGGTAATGAGTAGTTTTCTAGACCCTTTAATCCTTTTCACTATTTCGTGTGCCACCTTGACAGAGGTTGACAGCGGTTCTCAACATCAACAGCATTATTCATGCCGTCCTCGAAAAAGTGTGTGAAAAAGTGTGTCCCGTGCTGACATCAGTATTTTCTAATTTCCCGCCCAGCCATTATTTTCTTATTTCCCCAATTCATTCGAGAAAAGGACGACAATCTTGTTAGCGAACCCATTAACGACGACAACGGTGTTATTTTTCTTCTCAAGATGATTTACCAGTTTTCTTTAGATCCTATTTTTTGCAATTCTGTCGAAACAAAGTGCCTCCCCGATATAAGTCACTTTCAGTCCCAGGATATCACATGATAAATGGCATTGTCGATCTTATTTCTAAAAGACATTGTATCCCTGTGAAGCAAGTCTATCCTTTTTGTTTGCCGTTTGCCGTGGTGGCAATAAAAAAATCGAATTGCTTGTTTCTTTCCCGATCAGGATTAGGTATTACCCCCCAAGGGCTTGTGTAGCCTCACATGGGTCAATCATTAAGGATAACAGAAGCAAACCACCCCACTCCGCGGAGCACTCAGATAAGCTCGAGTACTAAAACTAGTGTAACTATAACTCTGCAGAGTCATGCGGGGTGTGGTGGGATCGTTTATTGTTTTTCGGCTGTAATGGTCTATTTTCTTGTGGTTGTGAATACAAAAGGGAAATAGCAACCCAAAAAACAAAAAAACAGGAAACGTCAATGCCAGACCAACGGAAAAAAACCCTCCTCCACCAGAAAGGATATCTGAAAGGGAATTACAAAAAAAAATACCGACAAACTACGAGTTAAGAGCTTATTTTTATGTGAACGGCAGGGTTTGTTTTCCTGTGTCCTGTCCAAATTTTGTATTTTTTTTGCCGAGAGAGGAATTTATGGCTTTTAACTGGTGGAGAAACTATGTAGTTGGAGTAATTTTACGAGAATGGTTGGTTTGTATTTTTATTTGTTTTTTAGCTTTTGTAAATTTTGCATTGTTTGGGCTGCTTCATGTTCAGTGCACACAATTGAAGAGCAATAAGTAAATTGGATTGTAAGAGGCAATACAGTCGGTTTAAATGTTGCCTCCTATCGGTTGACCCAGATTTAAGTGGAGTTGATTAATGAAAACAGTCGGAAACTTGACAGGAATGCGGTTCTCATATGTCAATTAGTTTATTCCCTTGGAAGGTGCAATTTAATTGAACCGATTTTCATTCTTCTAGTTGTTTTAAGTGGTAATACTTGGCAGCACTGGTAATTAGAATAACTATATAGATTTTGTGTATATGGGAATGCGGCGATGGAATGGATTTTCGCTCCATTAGGCTATAAAAAGTTTGTTGGAGTAGTTGGCAGCACTGATCCGTGTCACTATTTCTTATAATGCGTTTCATCAAATTTTGTTACACATGACAAGCTGCTATTGCGACTCAATGGTATCTCATCGCGTTATGTTTAAAATCAGTCAGTGTGTGAATACTTGGCAGCACTGTTATACGTAAAATCGATCTTATCGAATATTGCTTGGACTCTAATGATTGTTGCTTCAAACAAAACACTAGAAGACAAAGAATTTTTTTTAACAAACTGTTTCTTTGAAGAGTTGGCATCACTCTTACCTGTTAAAACAGTTTTATCGTCTACTGATTCGAATTTAACATATATTTTTTGCACGTTATAGGCTGTGAAATAAAGTGACGTACAAATTTTGTGTTGAATTATATTTATAAGCGGTTTTTGGCATCACTGTTTATTATCACAGCAGTTTTATCAACTACTCGGTATGTACCAAGTCTACCAAGTGACACAATTCGAAACGAGTTTGTTTCGTTAGAGTGCATACTGCTGTTTTTTGCGACCGCTTGGCAGCACTGCTAGAATGTAACACTTTAAAGCAGAACAGCTATTCAAATATTTTCTATTGAGTAATTGGGTCCTACAATGGCAAATACATACATACGTTTCTAACTATCAGCAAGCTGTGGATCCTTATCCTGTGAGTTGTAGTTGTATTAATATTTATTTTCATAGGTAGATAAATATTTCCCTCGCAAGATTTCTCTACAATTTATTTTCATTTCAATCCTGCAAGTTTCCCAACTTATATCAAAAATCGAATCAAATAACACTCTCACAGGACAATACACAATAAAATCCATATCCTGCGTTTGAATTGAAATTAGCCCAACAAACTAGACTAAAATAGAAAATTAAATTAAACATGCTCGGCCAATTTTGTTGCATTGCAGATGTTCCTCGTTTCATTTGTGTCTTTCATCGTCAAACAGTTTAGGTCCTTTTTCTCTCTCGTCCTGATGTGGCACACATTTTATACATTCTTTTTTTGTATTTTTCATTCTGGCATGATCTACTTTTGTTTGCAACGATGAGAGGAAACGAGTGAACAAGAAAATAAGAGAAAAAAAACACAAATAACCAAAGCAGATGGGTAGAGAATATTGAATAACCACTGTTGCACTGACACCTTCTTGTGTTCCAGAATCAAAAGACCGCAATGCATCTTCTAGAGATAGAGAGTCCTAGACGTGAGGTGGATTTTGTCGAGTGCTTTGATGGGTTTATAGCGTTTTGCAGATTATTTCTTTCGTTGTGTCACATTCCGTGACGCGGTGCAGCGAAATACAGCAGGGGAGAACTCAATATGAAAAGAAAAGATGAAAAAGTTGGTTATTAAAGGCATCCGCCGGAGGGGCTAAGCCCAGCAATGGCGCGCAGATAGGAGTAGTCGCCCCAATGATAAGTAGCACGATGGCGGCGGCGATGATGATGATGATTATGGTAGTGGTGGTGATGGTTGGCTACGGTTTTTTTTATTATTATAGTTGGGGTTTTTCGTATAATGTCAGTTTATCGTTGATGGAGTAGGTGGTGCAATGTGAAACCAGATGCGCCCAGAGAGGGTTCATTTTATCGCACTTTCTCCACTGGGAGCTGGTTGTTAATGGATGCATTAACGATATCCGGACCACAAGATAAATATGAAATCGCTGTCTGTTGCATGGATGCAAATTTTGTAGCAGGTTTTATGGCTCGAGTCCTGGGGGTGCTATTAGCGGTGGTTCCAGAGAAAAAAGGCTGCGTAGACTGCTTTTTACATTCGGGTGGATAATTTTTGATTCATTTTAAACAGAGTTGATTTTGTTGTTGTTGAAATACAGCCCAAAAGAAAAGTTACCTAAGGTGGCGTGCATAGAATGAAATTGAATGATGACCAACCCATTTATTCTTCTTGCAGTCAGACAATTCGGGGGAAAACTTGGGAAGACCAATTTGGCAATATCAGCGCCCTTAACGCTATAAGTAACCTATTTAAAAACAGTAGGTAACATAGTCCAAAGCTTCCCTTTCAACTACGGGCTTGACCAGGTTCCGAATATTGCTCCAATAGAAGGACCTGAACCACAAAATATTCTTAACAGCAGTCAGAGACAAACGTTCGTCAAATAGGCGATTCTGCCCCACAGCTGCTGGTTCTTAGAGGAGTAGTCACTTAGCTATGCCTATTTTAGACTCCGAAGGAACCTTGATGAAGTTATTCCTCGAAATTTGGCATATCAGAGCCAGAAGACAAGACAGAGATCCAAGGCGCAACTTCAATCAGTAGACTTGACAACAAAACTTCTTTGGATACATGACAAGCAAACCTTGGAACTACCTTTGGAGTTCAGTAGGTCGCTGAAACATTAAATGTCAAGAGCGGTATAAGGATGTCAACCTTCATTCCAATCAATCTCCTGTTCATAAAAGAAACTGCATCGAATGGAGTGTTAATAGGCGGGTGTTCTTGACGAAGCAAACAGAGCGCAAGACTGTCGAATATTTCTATATACATAAAACAGTAGCGTGCTTGAGCTGACAGACATCGTACAGGCCAAACTACAAATCGTAGGTTCATGAAACTTTCAGGATATGTTCTAGCTTTGTAGACGCCCGCTAAGAAGGGATTTTTCGATACGACTCTCCCCACCCCTTTTAGAGAGGCTATGTTTATAGAAAATAGAAAATTATCGAATAACTACGTTGGTATTTTTTCAAAATTCGTCTTCTAGAGGTTGAAAAAGAGGTTGCAAACTTTTTATTTTAACATAACTTAACTAAACCTGCTGTTTCATTCAATAAAACTTGGTCAATCTATAAAATCTTAAACTGCTCTTTAGCCAATATTTCCCCGAGTATTTTAAGCCATCATTTATCTTTGTGATCCTTCCAGAGGCTGAGCTAGAAGAAATTAAAGACAGATCTTAGGTAATCAACAAGAAATAATGATTGACTCCTCGATTTCCAGCTCTGCTTGAAAACCCATTCCCATAGCCACAGGCCACATATACAGTGCGCTCCGTTTCTCAACAATGGTTAATATTGTTACGACTTGACGTTCCATATTCCATACCGTATCGGTTTGGGACTTAGGGATTAGGGCTGTGTGCGGCGGGTATGCGAGTTGCGAATTGCGATGCGATTGCGAGTATGATGGGGAAAATGTTTTAACGCATTTATCCGAGTAATGCAATAACGAGAATCCCGTTTAAGACTGCAATAAGGAAAACCCCGCTTTATTGCTTTATTATGTCTTTGATGTTATTAAAGCTGTAAGCGCAAACAGTTTTCAATGCTTTTGTTGTGTTTATTGGTGTTTTTTTTAACCGGGAGATTTTTTTCGACGTTTAATGAGAAGATTTACTTTGGGTAGCGCAATTAACCGGATAACACATTTAGGCGGGACGCATTTAAACGGGAAAAGTTATGCACATTTCTAATGGAATATTTTGTTTGCTCACTTTTCGGATGAATTAAACAAGCAACGCAATTAAGCGAAGGTCGCTTATCGGGGGATCGCTGTATCTTATATGTTATCGAAGAAGCTGTCTTAGCATTAGGTGGATGTACCATTAAGGAATATGGGTTACCACCGGCAAGTAGACCCAGAAAGAGACTAACATAGAATAGTTTTGCGAAGTAACTGCTAGTAGTTACATAAAAAGCTATAATGCAAAAGACACTGGGAGAGGGAAAAATCTTTTCTAAGGTAAAAGGGGAAGACCAATAAGTCGCAGTGCACTAAACCCTCGTTTTTGTTAATTTATTTGAGACTCCGACCAATTCCAACTGGAGTTGATGCTCTTAAAAGCGTATTTTTGGAACTTGTTCCAGTTGTCTAAAGTTCCTGAAATTTGTACCTTACCGCTGAACCATTAAAGTCCACTAAAGTAGCAGAGAGAAATCCATTTGTAGTTGGGAAAAAATATTTCGGATGATTTGTGATATTGTAAATTAAAATTTCGTTGCAAATATGACGAGAGGACTGATTGTTGATTTTCTGATGGACCGCTGGACAGTTGTATTCCTGGCGAAAAATTAGTTCAACATTGAAATATATCTTGGTACCCACGCGCATTAGTATTCCCCCTCCATTCCAATACTGTTTGATTGTGAAACATTTTAATTAAGACTGCGAGCCCGTATTACTTGGCCCAAACATCAATCGCTGGGTGTGTTTTTATTTATTTTAATAAAGGCGCACAATGCCAAATGCATTTATCAAACGAGTAGATATCGCATAATCAGCATCGACACCAGCATTTGAATAATTGCGCCAACAGATTAATAACGAACGAGTTTGACTGGGCATTTTAATTTTTCGCAATTACAAAAAAATTCATTCATTCCAGTAGCCTATTTGACTTTGGTTCGTTGTGACAAAGCAGCCGGTCGCAGTGTGCGCTGTTAAAAATGTTTGACAGCGTTTTCGGTGAGCCCTCGAAACAGATAACTCTCTCTCACTCTCTACCTACAACAAACTATCAACTTCTTATTCGAATTTCTCTTTCTATCTAATTGTGTTTTTCTCTGAACTTTTTTTTTCTTTTTTGTTTAGAAACATTTATAAAACAAAAAAAACCTCCATTTAATTTGAAGACACTAATTTTTGCTTCCCTTTTCTGTGTTCTTATTTTTCTTTCCAGAAACGGATCATGGTAATAACGTCACAATCATAAAAGCTCCCCTATTCCCCACGGACCTCTTTACAAGGGAACAGTTAGAAAATGGTGCTGTTTTATGTCATATAGTTGGTGTTATATATATGTTTGTCGCATTAGCGATTGTTTGCGACGAGTTTTTCGTGCCTTCATTGGATGTGATCATCGAAAAACTAGGTATTACAGACGATGTAGCCGGTGCTACATTTATGGCCGCTGGCGGTAGTGCGCCCGAGCTATTTACATCCGTTATCGGTGTGTTCGTATCGTTCGATGATGTTGGTATCGGTACAATTGTCGGTTCGGCTGTCTTTAATATCCTATTCGTGATCGGTATGTGTGCGTTGTTCTCGAAAACGGTGCTGTCGTTAACGTGGTGGCCATTATTTCGCGATTGCTCATTTTACAGTGTTAGTCTGTTGATATTGATATATTTTTTTCGTGATAATAAGATTTATTGGTGGGAGGCGCTGATACTGTTTTTCATCTACCTGGCGTACGTGGGATTCATGAAATGGAACCAACAAGTGGAGAGATGCGTAAAGAAAGTCATAACGAAAAATAAGGTGACTCGCGTTCGAAGCACTGATCAACTAATGCCTGCAGTAAGTAGTTGGGAAGTTTTTTGTGTCTTTTAGTTTGTTTTAATTTGTTTTAGTTGTTTTTTTTTTCTTTCTTAAGCACGATTTTTTTTTTTAATTTTGCATTGATCATCATTTTGTCACTGGATTTTTTTTGTTTTTTATTTTTTTGTTTATGCTTCAAGTATTTGCTATTGATTTGACATTCGCATTAAGCTTGGTGACAGTCGTGCGTGATTAGGGGAGAAAATGTTCAGTTCGAGATAAAGAGATCCAAAGATTATGTTTTACAGTAGGTGCTGCCATCTGTTAGTGAGAAAACGAAACTCTTTTTTTTTAATGCATCACAGATACAAGCTGTCGAAATGCAGAGGCAGAGGTATTACAACAAATACCACAGTACTCTATGTCGAGCAGCTTCATCAGTTCCGTGAAAAGAAACTACATCTTACAGTAGGTCGGTGCTGCCATCTGTTAGTGAGGAAACACAGTAGGTTTTTTGTTTTTAAATAAATCACCGATAGATGGATAGCTATTGTGAGATGATATACAAGTGCGAGAGTACGCGACGTTTAAAATAGCTCGAAATGAGCAAGTGGTTGACAGATTTGGGACTTGAGCTTGACTTTCGTGGCTTACTAGTATTGAACCGGCAACATCTGCAAGAAGAAATGGTCTCTTAATCTGCCTTGAAAGTCCACTTATATCTTTTGAGAACTATCTGGCATAGGTACTTAACGAAAGGCTGAAAAAACATTTTCAGCATCATCGTTTCTTGTACTTTTTGTTGGAAGTAATCCTTTTCTTCAGATCTGAGGGTTCCAAAACCCAGCTTACGAGCCACCTCAGAACAGTTGAAAATATCTCGTTACGGTGCAGTTCAAAACCCCGGTGATGTCGGTTGCAAAGCAGAGAACGGGCGCAAAAATAGTTACATATAACTTTGGTCCAGTTGGGGTTCTAGTACTCAGCCTTGCGACACACCGCTTCAAAGTCTTTTATTCCCTCGTCAAAGGGGACAATTTTTGGGAGCCTTCATTCATCCACCTGCTCTGTATACCAGTTCAGACTTTTCATATTTTATTTGTTTGTTTATTTGTCAATAAAGTACATGGCCATATTTAGGGCGTTGATGACGCCTACCGTAGCCCCAGTCCTACTAACACTAGATTGGTTTTCCGAGAAGCCTAGGAAGGTAGGGTGGCTGTCTTTGAACCGCAGATACCACGTGGATCTATTTCTAAAGGTACCTTTGGTCCTTGCTGGCTGAAGCCTTTTGTAAATTGAACGCTCCCTAATTTTACCAATTGTGTCTAATAAGCAAATAAAACTATGAAACAAATGTGTCGCCTGGCTTTCGATATCGACGGAAGGATTATAGTCTTTTCTTCGGTCCAACGTTCGGATAAAAATTATTTTATTGGATTTGGCCTTCAAAAATTCATATCAAGTTTATGGCAAACACTGGCCAGTAAAAAATGCCTGCCCCAATCAACCACACAAAACCCTACTCGTAAATTTTGTGTTTAAATGCCGCCCCTCCCCCCATTCCGCACTCGTTTAAACAACGCAGATAAAGACAAGTAAACTCAATTTAATGTGATTATTCAGGGACCCATTTTTATACGAATCGAATCGTCTCGCTTCCTCTCTCTCTCTCTCTCTCTCCCAATCATAAAACTCCCTATCCTTTGCAATATAAAGTCTTTCCCCCCGCTGCCATATAAACAAAAAAAAGAAAGATTATTATTTAACTTTATCACAATTATTATGGCAAATCAAAAATTTGCATTTTTATGAATGTTTGCACCGTTAACATGCATGAGCAGTACCTCCCACTCACATGTGTGTGTCTCACCCTCTCGTTTTGAACTCAAGACGGCCGCCATTGATGTCTGACTTTATTATTTTCAATTTATCCCTAATGACACGCATAATGCCGGGGCAAATTCTCCTCTTCAAATGTAAATGACAAAATTGCCAGCGACAGGGATGTTAAGAGAGGGGATGGGAGACCGATAGAGCGCCTCTGAATTAGCCTCATAAATCAAAATGTGTTATAGCATTATTAAAAAAAAAATTGCCAACAGCAGACAGGAGGGTGAGGAATAAGGTATAAGGAGTCAGTTGTAAAATGAACAAGGATGTGCACGATGAGGAGTAACTCGCCATAATTATGATGTCAGTTTGCATTACTCTCACTTGTCATGCATTTATTAATGTATGGTTTTCTTACATTTTGTTTATTTTTAATTTTAATTTGATTTTAATGCTTTTACTAAATTTACCACCAACAGCAGCTTAATAAAAATGTAGAAAAAAATGCCTCACATGCCTGCAATGGCTTTCAGCATAAAGTCTGAGAAAAGGCTTTAACGAGTAAGGCTTATATAGTTGGCGTTAATTGTTTTTGTTTGACAGTTCAGTTTTATTTAGTTTTTCTCTATACATATTTAAATTTATATTTAGTTTGCTAACTTTGTGGTTAATGAATTTTGTTTTGGTTTTAATTGGCTTAGCCTAGCTAGAATAGAATAGACTACTAGAAAAGCATCATCATTATCCTTTCAGTTTTGTTTAGAACTAAAATTGTATATACTACTTCGTGGGTTTGATTAAAGATTTCGATTTTCTTATGAACTATTTTGTAAAATGAAAAATACCATTTTGCACGTTGAATTGTTTGACGTTTGTTAGAGTTTGGTCATCATTTACACTTAGATTTAATGGGGCAAATGTTTTTATATATGGGACTGTTCGAAAGGAAAATTTTGAAGCAGACTTTCATAAGTAAAACCCTGAAACGGTTACAGAAATCCACAACGTCTATCAAACTCCTGTGCCCGACTTAGTTTAAGCATAAGAAAGAGTACAGTCTCTGGTTTCTACTTTGAAAAGTCAGTTAAAAAATCGGAAAGTATTGACGTATGGTTAGTGCGTTACAGGTTTTTTTAACCATCAATTTTGAGAATAAAATACCATTTCAAGTTCTGTTTTCATCTTTGCGGAGCCAGCTCAAAATATTGCAAAAAATTGACATATGATTCAAGGACAAAGAACGACTTCAAGTAGTGTAGCAAAAAATGGGCTCGGTTCTTGTGGTACCATGCTTTTAAGTCAGCTCATTTGATTGAATCCTTTGCAGCCGATGGTGAAAAAATTAAACATCAGCTATCAAGCTTTTCTGTGTAAATTAATTGGACATAGTTATTCAAGATGCGATAAGAAGGCCAACAAGTGATTAGTGACTACTCAAGATTCAGTAGTACCCAGCACAATCGGAATACTCTGCACATGATCTATAAAAAAAAAACCACCACTTCAGCCCAAAAAACTAAAATCAAACCCAACATCCTTACATCGCATGATGCAAACAATTAAATCAGCCGACTTACAGCCGAAAAGAGACGCAAAAAAATACACAAAATACAACAACATTCCAGCCTCGCACAATTTCAATTAATTTGCCAACTCCCCCCTCTCCCACCCTTACTGACTTCTGAACAAAAAAGAAAAGGAACCAAAAAAGAAATGAAAATCACAATCTCTTGTATCTACACCTTAACTTGAACGTATCATGTCTCGACTCGCATTGTTGTTCGCCCGCAACAAAACAAAAAAAAAACACACTCCTCGTCCTTTCCATCCACTTGGAAAGTCCACTTGGCAAATTGTACAACAATCACGAGGAGTAAACGTGCGCGCGGCAACTTAATTTATTATAATCTAAGTCAAGGTAACCATTCTCTTGTTGCGCAGCAAAGAATAGTTACACCACACCACCACCAGCCAAACTAGGACATGTCACAAAAAATTATTTATATACCTATACCCTAGGCTCAGAGTATTGGAGTTTCCCAGTTTGGTTGTTGGTTGTGTATGCCTCTGCCAGAACTAATTTCTTTGATTAGCATATTACTTTCGCGAGACCATGAGAAGGAGAGAGTTAGGGGCTGTGGTGCGAACACATTTTTGTGTTTTGAACCAACTATCGATTACAATTAGTCGGGCGATTGAAACACAAAACAGGTTTCGTGTTAATTGTGTATTAGAGTGCAGTGCGCTGCGCATAGACGTTAGACGGAAGTACTTTAGGGTAGTTAAACCATTTGAATTATATGGCAAGTGGATGGCAGGCAGGTCAAGGGAGGGGGATGTTCTGGTGGGGCGTGATTTGACGATTCTATGATTTGTAACGCATGAAATCGGAGGAAAATTGTTATATGCTGGTAAATGAGTAGCAGTCGAGTATAATGACCGTGATATTTAATAATTTCAAATAATAATTGTGCAAGTGTATTTGATGGGATGGGGTGGCGTATACGTAACTTTTTGTGCGATAGGATTTTGCGTGGTTATGACCCAGATAGAAGTGGTTAATCGGCATCCATAGCAACACAAAAATTATTAGTTGCAGTGGGTTATTTAGGAGGTGCAGTGAATGGGAGTAGGTACTGTTGAACAGATCCCTAGACATTTTTGTTGTAAAAACATCAGTTGAATTGTTTACGAGGGAGAAGCCTCAAATGATTTTTAATAGAAAAATAATTACAAAAAAAACGCATGAGAGTTCTCGCATGCGAGTGTATTATTTTCATGAAATAATTTAGAATAAAGGGTATGGGATGACACCCACAAAATGAAAAGGAAAGTGTTGGCAATAAACGAATAATTAACCGTTTACTTCGTACTAATGATTTGCTTATAAAAAAAAATCGCATGAGAGTTGTTGCACGGAAATAAATACTTTTTATGGTACGAATCTCCTTCGAGTTTCTCGCAATGAACGAGTCTTCACTCATGAGCCTTCAGAAGAAGAAGAATACCAAATAATTGTCCATTTTCTATCTAAATATAAACGATTGCAATGTCGCGTGAGAGTTCTCGCATGGGTATAAATAATTTCTTTAGCACAGATCACTTCTGCGGTTCTCGCAATTAACTCGACTCTGCACATGACTCCTTAAAAGAGGGAGAATTTTTTAAGAAGACAGAAAAATTACAAATTTTCTATCTAAATATCTTGCGTGAGAGTTCCCGCACGTGTATATATTATTTCTATTGTGTGTATATGACTTTTGCAATTTTCGCATCCTACCAATCATAGATCCAGACGAATTCTTTAAATTGCATTATAAAAATGAAACAAAAATCGCACGATAGTTCTCGCATGGTTTCGATAATTTCCTTTGACTAAAAGCCTTTTTATTGTTCATAGAACTCTCTGCACTGGCAAGAAATATTTAAAAACAAATACAAAAAATTCATCCAAAAAATATCCAACTTTCATAGACACCTTCTCCCCCCCCCACTTCACCCAGTGATATAGGGTGCCCCACCTAAATAAAAATCACAAATTCATGTTTGCGGTTGATTATTTATTTTTGTTCTGCTTTTAGTAAATGTATTAAAAATATAAGGAGAGAGAGAGAGAGAGCTCGTAATTAGTCGATCAGTAGGGTAAATAAATAACAACACACACACACCCACCCACATACATACAACTGCGAAATTATTGATTGCTAGCTAGTAGCTAGTCCTTCATCGGGACGTTGTCCTTGGTTTATAAATATTTGAGATGGATTAGTCAAGGGTTGGTTGGTTTTATTATTTTGTACATGATTAGGGTTAGGAAAAGAAAGGAGTATACAGAAAAGAAAAGGGACACAATTACGTCACTTGAGATTACGGACAAGTGAACAATGGGGGAATTTTTGATGACCGAAAAAGGGTATTTTCGGATTAATACCTTATGCGTTGCTAATAAATCTGGTCATCTAAAACGTTGTCGAGTACCTGGAGTGACACATGTAATGTGGCAGGACTCTGTTGCCCAGCAACTTATGTGAAATCATTTCAAATGAAAGGTTGTATACATTTTATTTCATCGGGACTTATGTATGGATGAGTGCTCGGCAGAAGATGTATTTCATATTCTTGGAACTTGTATATTTTTTTTTATTTAGCGTCGTATTATGCAAATTGAATCAATCGCATGAACGACATTCTCTTTGACAGTTTATTCAGTGAAATTCTTTGGGCGTGTAATTACTCGTTTCTTCGCTTTTGATATTATTTTCTTTTTAATTCCCGATGAATGGGCAGATGGGCACCGTAATACGCCAGAATTCGCCGAGGGACATTTTAAGAGAAGCAATTTTCATTTGCGTTAAAGATAACGAATAAAAATAACGAATTCATGTTTTTTCTATTTTCGCCAAGTGACATTTTAAGAGAAGCAATTTTCAGTAGCCCAAAGAGAACGAGTCAAAGTAACGAATTCATGAATTTTCTATTTTCGGCAAGTAGCGAATTAAAGTAACGAGTAGGGGATTACTCTCGAATTTTTCTATACAATTGCGATTAGCTTATAATATCGACCCAATGTCAACCCCTCTTATCGAAGAGTTGTAATCCCAGCCAACAGTCTGCTCCAGTCTTGATTCACAATCAAAATAGGCTATTACGCAATCCATGTCTGGGATGGTTTAGCATGTTTGTGTGTTTTTTTTACAGTATTCAAACCTACGATGTTGTAAACAACCGCACACTGTATCCTAATGCTATTCACTTGAAAAAGCAAAAAAAAATCCATACACACAAATACGCCATGTTGAATGTAATGTGTTTCAGATTTTTTTTGGAATTTTTGTGAGTTTCTCTTTTTTTTAGATTCTATTTGAATTACTACCAACCGAAAGAGAAAAATTATGAGTGAGCTTTTTGTTTGCCTTCAAGTGTGCGTGTTAACGTTTTGTTTTGTTTTTCCAGCTTTTCCAGCAAATGGATTTTTGTCGAAAGGTCGAGGATGTATCGGTTTGCATATTTTTTTCATTTTGTTTGAGACTTTGTAGGTCCTAACTAAAACGTCTTATAACATTTGGATGGAATTACACAAAAATGTTTTCCATCTTCATTTGTTACAAATACACGCTCTTAAATGACTGTGTGAAAGGGGCTTGCAATTGCGTTGTGCTCTTCCTAAGTAACTGGTTTTATTTCATTGTCTTTTTGTTGCAAGGACAAGGCCACAGGGCGCTAAGTAAAAACGGCAAGCAAAATATTCGGTGGCGTATACGTAACTTTTTTTTTCTTGCAAAGTTCCAACGTCCTCTATGGTTCAAAAGTCTGATCTCTGTCGAAAATCAATATTTCCTATAAAATTGTTCAAAACGGAAGATCCATGGATATATAGCCTTCTCGTTAAAATTGTCTTTACTTCTCAATTATCCTATCTGTTGTCACTTTTGAGGAAGTATAAGTATTTGATGGTGCTCGCTCCATATCTAGCAACTTCACAACACATAATTCCTCACTTCTTGCATGCCAATTTCCTTCCATGTATAACTAACAATGTTGTCAAGTCCAAAACAAAATCTATTTCCAAAATAAAACTCATTTCCCCTAAAAAAAACACAGAAAAAAGGAACATCCAACTTTCATCTGTCACTCCACGATAATAAATAACTCCACTGTGCGGTTAAACATACACTAACTTAATTATTTCACATCCGCCGAACAAAATACCCAGTCAGCGAAGACCACAGGCTACAATAGCCTTTTACTCTAAAAATTACAATGGTTTTTGTCATTGCTCCGGTCGTCGTCGGTAGGTTCATGCACCACTGTCAGAACCAACAAAACAAAATAAACGTTGTGGTCTTTTCAATCTGCGATATAATTTACTAGGAGAGCATTTAGTAATGGCAGACATTTTCTGCTTGACATTTTGGAATATTTATTGTTTCTGGATAGTCATGCTGGTCATGCTGTACGGACGTTTTGTTTTATTTTTGCCAAACCCACACTCGGTCATATTAAAAAGTTTTTAATCATCTGGTTTTGAGTGTGAAAATGAAAAGGATCGTCCTTCACAAAATGTTATCGTTCTCTCTTGGCATATATTATAGGAGTATAACAACGCGGCGCTCCTGTCAATGTCAACTTTAACGACAAGGTACGCGATGTGGTCCGATTGAATGCTTTCAAGGGTATTTATCAAAAAAAAAATATAGAACAACATTTTTCAAAAGGACATGAATATGTTTTTTTTTTTCTGCCAGTCTGTGTATGCAATGTATTATGCCATTCATTCAACTCAAAGCTGACAGCATGTCATGTCAATGTTACGTTGAAGAGCCATAACAATTTATGTACTTTTCGTGTACTTAGTTCTTAAGCTGAGGAGATTATCAACGAATACTAAAGAAGAAGGCGGTGGTGGTGGAGTTTTTCCTTCTTTTTTTTTTTCTGAAGACGAATTTTCTCAAAATGATTGAGAGGAAAAGGGCGGACAAAAGACGCTTCGATAAATATTTAACAACATTGTCAGCACTTTGGACTTGGAAACCTTTCGGTAGAAAATTATACAAATTGTGTACTCGAACGAAGATAATGGACTGCGAAAAGGGGGTTATTTACGATTTATCGGTGACAAGGATTTCAAGTCGTAAGCAGTAGATTTGAATAAAAGTTTCAGAGGCAAGGAAAGGGTGAATGCGAAGTTCGTTTGAATTAGATAAGAATATTGTCTGATTGATTTTGTAAAATCATTTTCTATATTCAAAAACTAGGTATCCGCCATCTTTGTTTTAAGAAAATTTATATTTCTAAATCGGTTAGGTTTTGGCCTAGCCTCTGCTGCACATTAGCCTTTGGAGGCTCAATTCGTGTTTTTGGCTGCGGACATTTATGGTGGCGTATACGTACTATTTTTTTATTTTTTTTAACTTTCACTCACCGACTCCTTAATTGCAGGAGCCATCTCAGAGGAGGACAAGTGATTGCTTTGATGTATGAAATTCATATGCAGTAGTTCCAGCACATAAAGAACTCGAAAAGACTAACAAATTTGGTACGTTCGAGCGGTACTCCCAGCTTATTGTCGAGAAAGGTTTATCACAGAACTATTGACATTCAAAGAGGTCTACAGGCATTCAAAGATCTTCTAATCCGCCCACTGTGACATCTGCTTTTTAAAAATAGCATTTTATCAGTTAACGTAATTACCACGCCCACTTTTTGTGGGCGTTAATGACCAAATAATTGCTTTGGCAAGAAATCGTTTAGAAAACAAAGATATACCTTGATTACTCATCTTCAAATCAGAGTCAATTACATACGTGGGGGCCTCTGGGCCCCTTCAGTGCCATCCAAAAAATCAACAGCTCACTTATCTTACGATATTTGTCTAAAAAAATTTCTATTCATGAGCAAAGTTGTGAATGAAGGAATTTTCGAAACAATTTCGGGGACATTTACACTATCCTCCTCTACTAACACTGGCAGAAACCCAGTTTTTTTTTGTATAATATTCGTTTGTAATAGAAACATGGAACTCCTCATTAATTGTGCCTATCGTTCATCGGGGAGATGCCTTACATTTCCAGTCCACTATTCCCTAAATATCAATTCATTTCGAATTTTTCATCATAATAACCTTTCCAACATACGCACATGTATAGAAGACCTTCCTACAACTGACTCCACCAAACATGAGTAATATGACGTGTGATATTGACATTTTCCGAATTCATGTCATTATTTTTTGTTTCCATCAAGGAGCTTGGCCGCCCCTCCTCCATCTGGAGGTATATAGTATATCCTGTCGACTCCTGTGTTTTGATAATTTTTATGGGTTAATATATTTCGATTTGCCACGCCTGCCTCTGAGCCCTTTTGTGGGTTGAGCGCTATCATGGCATGCAATATCAAGGACTGTGGTTCCTCGCACTGACATTTCCTTTGAGTTGGTATTTCTCCACCCGCATCCTTCCAAATTGGTAAGGAGTAAAGAGGAAATTATTTACGAGTTTGAGTTGATTTTTTTTCTGTTCTTTTTCATCTTTATTCACCTCCCCCACCGTCCGTTTAGTGTTTGGCATTTTATTATTAGAATTTTCTGTTCGTCGTCGTCGTCGTCTCTCCTTTGTCTGGGAAAATTATAATTCCGTAAAAGGAGGTATGCGAAGCAGGGCAAACGATGGAAACGCAGAATGACAAGGTTATGAAAATAAACACCAAGACGAGTGTATAGAGTTCAAGTGTGTCGAGGTATTTGCACCAATGAATGGAATATCCAAAAAATCTCCCATCGAGGAGGTAGTGTGTGTTTTTTTTTCTGACAACGAAAAGAAATGTGAGGGTATTTTTATTGAATTGGATTATAATAGTGGATGTTGGCAAATTAATTTCGTTATTAAATTTCTTCCCAAACTAGGGTATTTTGTCGAGTGGAATGAGCCTAAATAATTGATAAATACGAAGAGAGGCAAGGACTCTTTGTCGATTATTGGGGTTTAAATTCGTGTGTTTTTGGCCGGACATAAAATCACAAATGAGTTGAATAATTTCGGCATCTTCTTGTCTGTCTGGACGATGTTCAATGTGCCCACTCTTTGGAAAATTAAATAAAGTTCTCTCTTTGTTTAAAGTTTAATTTGAAAATGTGTACAGGTATTTTTGGCAATCTTTTGAAGTGGTACTTGGACCGAAGTAGGTCCATTTTAATGGAATTTAAGGTACTACATTTTAAAGCCAACATTTTGCTGACAAAAATCAAACAAGAAACTTATAAAAATTCCTTACCTCGCTGATGGTTATGTAAAGCAAAGGAAACAGAACAGTTCTCAAAATCCCAATTAGCGTAACCTCGTCTTTCCCCAACGACATTTATTACATTTGTTCGAAAATTCATTAAACATTGATTTTTCTGCAGCAAAACTATGCAGAAAACTGAAAAAAATAAAAAGAAATGCGTGATGGACCCCGTTTAGCCATTGGACATCCCATTGACAGCCCGCTTTGCCTCCTCCCATCTGCATATTTTCTCCATTTCACTTTGTTCCATTCTTGGTCTCTATTACAAATGAGTGGATGCCCGATCCGTATCGTTTCACTAATCCCACCTTTTTGGTGCGTCCTCAAAAGAAATCGAAAACCGAAACGGAAAACTTCCCTCCAAGAAGAAACGAGCAGAGACAACAAAAAGAAAAATAAGAGAATGGTTTTGTTTAGTTATTTTCGTCTCTATTCCTAAACCATTATAAGAGCAACATTATACAGGTACATACCCGCACATATACATAGGAGCAAAATTCCTAAAAAAAACGACAAAAGCAAAGCATAAACCTAAAATGAATTAAATGAATTGCTTGACCTGGTTCTTGTCATTTTGTTTTTTTGTTTTGTTTTGTGTTTTGCTTAAGGTATAGGCACAGCAGTGGGCCACCGACCGTGTGTACCGAAGGAGGGGTGAAACTTTTCATTTCTGGTCTTTTTCCGGACATAAAATCTAGATAAGTAAAATGGCTACGTTGTGTGTATATATCTCTTTGTCATGGTCCACCTCGATACACCCCCTCTCTTTGGCAAGTGAAACGAAATTCCTTGGCTTGCCCTGCCATTTCTAGCATATATAACCCCTCGAAGCTGGCTTCGGCTTGAACACGACCAACATGGCAATAACAATGCGAAAAAAATACCCTAAAAAAACGAAAACAGGGAGCAAGAAAAAGACATAAAGTCACCCCTTTCACAATCGTATCGTTGGGGTTGTCATAAAGTTTTTGCTTTGCAAAAAGTTTTCTTCTGAAATGGCTGTTTGGATTTTGTTTTTTTTTTTTTTTTTGCTTTGTTTTGTCTTTGTGGGTGGGTGAGAAGAACAAAAATTCGATTTGCCAACCGCCAGACATGCAAGGCGAACACAAAACGAATCGGATATATGTCCTGAAAAGAGTGTCGGGGTTATATTAGTACTCGCGTATAGAAAGGACCTCACCTTGGTTCACTTTTACAGTTGAAGGGGGTGTATCAACCACTTGCACGTAGACGAAAATTCAAAAGCTCAATTGATCTTTAATAAGAAATTTTGAATTGTGAATTGATATTCCTGAGAAAAAGCGGTCTTCGAGTTTTCCGTTCTTTATTTGTCTGTTGATTGTTGGAAAATCACTCATCATGGTTTTGGTCACCCTGTCGTTCGCAAGGAAAAATTTGGAGTATTACTTCTGATCGTTAAAAAATCGGCGATCGTAGCCTTGAATGTCTGTCTGAGTCAGCTCATGATGATCTTAACTATCGATCGGCTGAATCTACTATGAACTGACTCTAGATATAGTAGATATAGTAGATCATGAGCTGCTATCTTGAATCTTGACTACTTTCTACCGATCGTTATCTTTGGTATACGACCGATCGACCTTGAAAATGATTATAAATAAATCGACCTTGCTCTTCATCGTCAGTCTTCAAAATCTGATGATGATATTAACTATTGAATCTCGAAAATAACTGATCGTACGTAGTATTGATGATATTCCTGATCGCTTTAAAAAATGCTGCATTTCGTTTGTGTAAGTAAAACACAACACAGTGCTACTGATCGGCTCTCTATTCTTTGGACTGCAACTCATTGATCGTGTAGGTAAAGTTGTCGCCCTAGCAGCGACGATCACTGTGGAGGGCACAATAGTAAACAAGTGATCGAGAGTCTTCACTTCAATATCTGTTAATTATCTTAAATAGCGCATTTTATGTCTAATTTACAGATCGTGAAAATAGAACTGATCGCAGTCTTGATGATCGAATTTTTCAAACGTTGTTTGTCGTCTCTGCCGTCTGATTACTGATCAAGTGTGCATTAGTAAGACAGTGCACTAGTAAAACAGTGATCATGACCACTTCGCTGATCACTAAGCTAAATTTTGGAGTAGAACTAACTGATCGTGTAAGTCCTGTTCTTTCCATAGTTGTAAGTATGACAGATCGACGGTTGTAAAGTTGCTCGAGAGTATTTTCTTCAAAATCTGAAGATCGTCTGAATTTACCGATCGCTGGAAAACTATTTTTCACTGCTTTGATCATATAACTGATCGAATTCAAAAAGTGTAACCCATTGCACCTGCTGATCGCTTGAAAGTAACTTACTGTGATTTTGACCATTGTCAGAAAAATTCACTGATCATGTAAGTCCATCGTGAGTATTTTTCCCTTTTTTTAAGAACTTTTCTCTCTAAAGACTTGCAATTAGATGCATATTCCTTTACTTATCTATTGTTTTTAAAGAAGCTCGTGACCCCCACGTAGAACTGCGTGTGAAGACTGTGTGGTGTTTTTTTTAATGAGATCAAAGTTGGCCAAGAGTTTATGAATTTCCCACTTCCAGAAAACAAGTTTTCCTCTAAGCCGGGTGGATCAATCACGAGACCTTTCATAGTGCCATTGGTTTTTCGTACGTCCGCCGATGGGCATTTTCGTCAGCTATACCTAAACCTACCTCTACCTACTTGCTTCTGGTTTATTCATCGTCGAACTATCCCCAAAAAAATAAAACTGACATATCTGGGCGCGCCCACACTCGATGAACATTTTTAGAACGACCTTTTCAATGGTTTGCCACTGTTTCGGGACGCACCACCGGCTCACCTGTCACTTTTAACTTGGTCTTCGTGCTCTCGTATCATTATACAACCCACGTCTTCTTAGTTAAAAATAACACAGGTCCGACAGACGACTTTTTCCGGGACACAAGCCCTCGAAATCCATTTTATTTGTGTCTGCAAATTACGCTCTTCGACAAACAATATAAGAACCACAAAGAGTGTCATGCAATTCAATTATGCACACTATACCGTATATACATAGCAAAAGTCTCAACACAATGTCGACGTCTCCCTCACTTATCGATTCGGGCTGCGTGTGT
Source organism: Cheilosia pagana (assembly GCA_936431705.1). Classification (NCBI taxonomy): domain Eukaryota; kingdom Metazoa; phylum Arthropoda; class Insecta; order Diptera; family Syrphidae; genus Cheilosia; species Cheilosia pagana. The sequence goes on from OW386169.1 coordinate 4,713,634, forward strand.
CTGGGCGAAGCGCACATGCAATACAAAAAGATACAAAAAGGCCAAACCTTACCACGGTCTGAGATCACAGCAGGGTGGTTGGTGGGGGAGTTTTCTACCCACACTCGCAAATTAATGTACATAACAGGTGCACATTAAATATTAAAATAGGCAATAAATCGGATAAATAAGAGCAAACGAAGACGACAAGGCAAATACATATATCATGACCTTATTGGCATACACGTTTTGCAACAGCACAATAATTTTGCTCTTACGTGCTCCTTCAATCTGGCACACATACAGACAACACATCCGTTGATGTACAAGGACACCATGCAGATGAAAACCGTGTACACTGTGTACACACATGCGGATACGTTAATGTTCATGTATCTCAATTGTGTATCCTGCGTTGCGATGCAATGCTGTATAATAGATGTAGGGGGGGGGGGGGGAAGAGGAAACAGCATGCCAGTCCATCCATCCTTTCGCAGTAGGCCAGTGGCGCTTTTTAGCCATTCAGTCATTGTAGTAATAAACATAACACAGTAAGGCTAAGGCAAAGGCAAACATTACGAATGAGAGAAAGGATAATTATTCAGATCCTTGGGGCGTTAAAAATGACTATGCTCTCGGTAATGTCCCTCCCTTTTGTGTCTCTGCTTAATTACGTAGCTGAACTTTGCAAATAGCGCGACAAGGATATCCTAGTAGGACAGAGAAATTTCTGTAGTATGTGTATAGAGTGTGCTGGGGTGACAGCTGAGGAAAAGTTAAGGATACCAGAAAAGTTGTGCCGTGTGTGTGTAGGACGCCAGTTGGTTCTAAACGTCATTTTCATTAAATTGTGTAGTGGCCCTCTCACACATTAGGGTCGCGTCGTACGCGGATGCTAAAATTCGTCCTTGGAAATTTGTTTTCGCTATCCAAATTCAAAGCATGTCCTCTTGCATTTTTTTCCCTCCGAGACCGATAATGGCTCCAATGAATTTCAAACACCACACAACGAGGAACTTGTTCCAAAACGCCCAAGGTTATCGAAGTTTTTCGAATGCCTGCTGCTAGGACATGTGCGATTTTATTTTTCCCCGCATTTAATGGTGTACGACCATTAAGAGTCATAAATACCCAATTTAACGACACACAGCCAGAAAATGAAAACTCAAACACTTTTCTGTTGGAGGCACACATTCCCGGAAGGGAACATGTACGTTTTTTTTTTTCGGGTGAACATTTTACGGTTTAAGTGTTTTCTGTTTATGGTATGCTTTCAAAGTCATTGTTGCAATTGTTTGATGGTTGCAGTTTGGATGATGGAAGTTTTCCTTATGTGAGGTTTTATCGTTTTATCGCTTCTGGTCATTACCAAAAGTGATTGCTTATCCAAGCACCAAGCACCTACTGAGGAATACAATGACGTAGTACAATTTGAATGTCAAAAGTGCCAGGGGCAACATGCACACACATTAAGGTGGGGGACAGTTTGGTGGAGTTATCTGGAAAGTGTGGGGAAGTTGAGTGGTTTTTGTATCGTTTGAGGGAACATTTTGCTGGCATTTAAGAGAACTTCTTGGCAACATCTATCAACGAACATTTTTAGAAATCAATGACGCTGTCAGTGTGACACGATTACGAACAAATGCACACTTGACATCTCGCTGAGTTATTTTTAAGTCCTTATCGTACGCAGACTTTGAAAGATTGTGTCCTCCCTTGATGGCTTGCGAATTTGATACAATTTGTTTAAGTTTCTGGAAGAGCCTCACCCTCTCTGCAACCTTTTTCGACATCAAACTCTACCCTCGATGGGCTCATTAAACACCTTTGTGCAGTAGCGATAGTCCTTTAAAGAATATTTTGTACAATCGGCTGATTTGGGAAGAGTAACAGAGAACTAGATTGGTTCCGTATATAGTCTGCCATTCAGCCTTAAAATCAGTTGTATCGATTTGAATTCCTGAACCTTCTTAAAGCTTTTCAAAATTGGAGGAGTTTATTTGGTGAAGTGGATTCTGTTAAATTTTGATAGGTGAGTCTTCAATGTTGACCGCCTGTCTGACACTGACCGTCACCCCCGTTTTTACTATTTGCAGTGGAGAATTGGTATTCCGATAGCCTCTATTCTATATATAAGTCACAAAATGCGTATGCTTCCCTATACCACTCGTTATTTTCAACCAATTTTGTTGTTTTCTTTTTTGAAAGTTAGATAAAAATAACAAAAAATATTGAAAAACATTGAAAAAATATTATTTTATAAATTAAACTTAACTGCTAGATGATGTTTAAACTTTACACGAATATTTTAAGTCTTAAGTAGAATAGTTTTATATTTTTTAAGTACAAAAGACGCAGATAAATGCAACTTTTATACAAACCGTGGCTCATCTTTTCCCTTTACACGAACAGCGACTTAAAATTCAAAATTCTGACATTTTTCTTAAAATAATATAATTATCTTAATATATCCTTTTTTATTTAAAGCCCTTTATTGATTGCCTGTTAATTTATTTTTATTTTTTTAAGTTGAAGCTATTTGTTGTCGACAAGTCTCAGTGAGCCAGAAAATCCAAATAAATTGCATACATATTTTTTTAAGCTTAAATTTTCAATGATTTTAATTTATTTTTTGTTATTTATTTGTACAATAACTTATTTGTTTATTATTTGCATTTTTATTTATTTGAAATATTTTTTTTCAGTTGCAAACACCTTTAATGAACGACATATCGTTAAAGCCGACTACAGAAAGTGTTGTGAGTAATAAAAATCCAGTACATAACAATTATTCTAAGGGATTATTTTACACATAAATAGGTTGTTACTTTTTCTAATTAATTATTTTTTAATTATTTACTTATTCACAAAGCTATTTTTTCAATCTGCAATTTTAAACCGAAAATTAAATCAAATTTGCTGCCGGTTTTACTTGTACCCCTTTCCAATGACACTTTTCCTATTCACAAAATATTTTTCAATCTCAGCACTAGTTTCACGTCTACCAAAAAATTGGAACCACTTACTTAATATTAAATCTCAATAATCTGTCATTGACATCAATCAGTTTATAATGGTCTAGTTTGGCAACGAATTTAACTTCAGCGACATCTGTTCGTAAAAGCTTTTCATTTGATGTCATTTTTGTTTTTAGCTACTGTATTCGTCGGATAGATGGCGTTCCTAATTTGGGAGCAGCTTGCTACAGTCGTCGACTTAATATGGGATCTGTGAAAGGTTAATACGATAAACAACCGTTCATACACAAGATCAACTTAAAAGCTCATCCTTTCTGTGATGGTTTTTCAGCAACTTAGATGAATTCTCACTTGTGTCATCGGTGTCATTATTCGAAAAAAAACCCCAAACCTCACTTTCACACATCAACTTGAAATTCTTTATTTCCATCATAGAATAACTTAATGCTAGTCACATATTTGCCCGACTTATCCTTACAACACTCGCCGTGTGGCATCTTGCGGCCAGGCATCACTTTGTTTGTGTGTGTCTGCTCTTCGGCAATAAACTTCCTTGTGATGTTTCTCTCGTACTTTGGATTCGCTTGCATCGCTCTCAATAGACGACTGGTTTGAGTGCCCTCATAGGGACTCCTAAAGCTAGACAATGGCCTCGGTTTTCTCACATTCGTTTCTGCAGACCGTCTTGCATCGTCCTCGACAATCGTCGCTGCTTTCTCATTCTCCAACACCACCGTTATTGTCTCCGAACAATGTGGAACCTTGGCCAACAAATGCTCCTCAGCCGCTGTCCAATTTGGATTCGCACTACCACCATAGCCACATCTCTGATGTGCTTGTGGCGCTGCGGAACTTTGCATTTTGCACTTTTTGAAGAGGCACACCACTATGGCATGCACCATCAGATACACGATAAGCAGAAACAATGCGAAGAGCAACGCTTGACCCAGATGATTCACTATGCTCGGAGGACGTATGATGAACCATATTATCGGGAATATAACGAACCAATAGATACTAAATACACAAATTAGAACTTTGTTCATTCGGGAAAGTTTTGCCATTTCAAAGGCGACTGTAGGTTTGCGCGTATAAGTGCGAGAGAGGTCGTCTCGTTTCCGTCCGACTTTGAGAATAGAACTGAAATTTTTCAAATGAAATGTTTTCCAAACTATCGTCAAAGTGGGGAAGCTATTTTTTGTCGTTGACGTCGTCGAGTGAGATGTGGTTTCGAGATAAAATTATAAGTGTTGAGTTTAACTAACACGATATAGAGAGGGAAGTCGATGGTGTAATCGCAGCTTATGGTTGTGGCCTTGACGCGTATTTTTCTTTTGCCCTTGGTTCAGTGGCTTATCAGCAAGTTTGGCATGGGAAACAAAGTCGATATCATTTGGAGTTTTACTATAAAAGTCGGAGAGGGTTGCGACTTGCATTCCGGAGCGAATCTGATTAACCTTGTGTGGTTGGTTTGGAAACCTGTCCGACGAATAGAGCTGGGAAACAGTTTTTTTTCCTTATCTCAACAGATGGGTGTCAGAATGCCCTGCAATTCTTTTGGTGTAGTCGCTAGTGTGTTTGCCAACTGTATGAGTGAAATGCGCCTTTTTCCATATGATTTCATCATTTTCGTTTCCATTTGAACGGTTATTGCTGATACAATCGCTACGGTTGACATCCCTTCCATCAAGCGACTTGCCGAACGAAAATTCCTTTGAGTAATCGGAGAGTTACGACTTAAGCAATATTCTTGTGCTCACGAAAAAAATAAAATAAAAAAGGAAACAGCATGATTTGAACTCTGACATTTGTTTTGCGCACATTTCCGGCGAATTCCAAGTGCCATATTTCTATTTCTTCTGGTCTTGCCATTATCTAATGTATAGTACCCTTTAAGGAACTTTCCAATGAGTAATGCTATTGTAACAGATCCTTTGGTTTGGTGGTGGGGGTAGAAAACAACAGGTCAAGGCATTTAAAATAGACTCCACGAAAGATGGGTGCATTTTTGCGTTCGATTTCTTCTCCACTGAGGGTATCTGTGTCTTTTCATCTAACAAATAATGGACTATTTGTTGAAAAGGTCAAGAGAAAAGTTTGTAAGCTCCCCGCAAGAGGAGTGGTATGTGTTTGTGTCTTGCTGGCAATTACAGTTTATAGGAAAGTTTGGAAAACTTCTTGGCAAGTGGCCAGATGGAGTGCCTTGGAAGATACTATTCCGGTGAATGGGTAAACAAATTGAGTATTCAATTTTGCAGCATGATGTCGTTGCATCTGTTCGACTCTCTACGGCATTAACATATTTTTAATGAAAGGTTGTATGGAGAAAATGAACAAATGCTCCAAATTAATGAACTGTTATAAGAGCACATTGCGGTCATTTCCGTGAGCTAATTGCAACGTCTTGTACCAATTGCCCATGAAACGGACTTCATTTGCATTTAAAAAAGGGCGCGAGGTTCATCATTTCGGTCAATCGGTTCATTTTTCTACCAATTTTACCTCCCGATCTAATGACAACAGTAACCTAGTTCACTCAAACTAATTATGCGTCCTTATGCTTCAGTAGTAAACATAATTAAATGTCCTACACTCGATTTGGCAGCATCTGCATTTCCTTTTCTCTATCGCAGCATTTCCCTCGGATGCACATCGCCCTCAACATTATCCTTGCCTGGCATTTTGGCAATCAGTTCCTAATGAATTTCGTATGCAAATTGCCGTAACCTCAACTGCTTTGCTGGTGGTGATAATTTTCATCCGAATTAATTTTATTCATCGTGTCATGGCAATGCGATCAGGTTTGCTACAGCTTTCGAGTCCACCATCCACTTATAAAGATGAAAGATTTAGCTCCACAGAGTGCTTAATGAGATGCCAGCCGCCAGACTTTTAGTTTTAATTAAGGTTTTCTTGTCAAACGGTATGGGGAAAGTCGTATTGCAGGACTATTGGATGAAGGAAAATAATTGTTTCATGTTGTGGCGAGTTGTTAAATAAAGTATTTCGTAGAACATGAAAATTGGTATTTAGAGAAGATGCTTTTCAGTTGTTTGATTGGATGCTGGTATTGCACTTGCACTCGGGGGGAAAATAACATTAGCAAACTCATTCAGTACTTGATACTGGTGCAAAGGGAGGGAGCATGTTCTGGGGGCGTGTTTCATGTCCATAACGTAACACTGCTTGTTGTGGATATGTATGAAGATATTGAACAAATGCACGTAGCATTCTTTGAAATTTTTGTTAAAAAAATGAATGATTGCAGGCAATTAATGAACCAATGCATGGAATTAATGAAATGTGTTTTTTTCAACTTTTCCTCATGCATATACACTGGACAACATAAATATGACAGGAAATTGTTAATATTATACAATTTACGTCTTCTGTAGGAAGGGAAAATTCAATGAACGTAAAGTGGATATCATTGAATATTATTATTGAACATTCTTTGTGGAAAAATCTAATGAATTGCTGCATAGATAGAGCGCATTTCGAATGTTTTACAATTACAAACGTGAAAAAGAATGATCCTTCTTGTTAAAATTTCAATTCGATTCACTTATCCGCGTTCGCTTGAGTCTGCCACCTAAAAATCAGTAAAAAAGAGGAAAATCAACAAAACTTCAAAGTCCACATGACCTCAATCCTTTAAAGTATTTCAAAGTGTTGCGGATAATTGCTAAATTCGTATAGTACCGCAAAACAGAAAGCAGAGAATGAAAGGACTAAAATCCATAAGAACTATCTACATCCTTGGTTATAAAAATCCATGACAGAGGAGATATTTTTTTTTTATTCTTTTCAAATCCTAAAAGCGGGAATATCCCCTTAAGGAGAGGAAAACGGAAAATAACTGACAAAATGAAAGAAGAAAAAAAAATGAAAAAAAACTCAAGAGGACTAAGTTCTTGAAGCATTGTCTTGGCTTCCCCTCTCTATCTCTCTCAAGGGTAGACAACTGAGGGAAAACTTTGTTTAAAATAGAAATATTTATTCAAATCGATTGATGAATAAAAACGGACAGCCTGTCTGTTAAGACGCCCTTTTGTATGACATGTAAATTAATTATTTTGCTTCGTCTAAGTACGAGTATGCAGTGGCAGATTAATAAATTGTTTGTAATTCTTTGTGTCAGCCATTTCCCTATTCAGACTGAATTTTCCGGTATGAAAGAGTCGGGATTTTCTGCCCCCTATTGTCTGATTAGTGATGATTTGTTATATATCCTTTTCATTCGCTTTGATACATGTTTTTGGTGAGCTATTCGCTATTGATGAAGGGGTTATTCGTTCGCGGGACTACGCAAATATCAAGGATGCGCCCATTCGTCAAACTGACAATTTATTTGCAGACATTTTGGGAATAGGTACAAATAATAAGCTCGGTCTTGGATCTACTAGTACTTAATTTTAATTCTCTACAAGTCCATCAGTTTTTAAATATTAAAACGCTCGTAATTTTCATTAAACAACACTTGCTAAAAATATTCTTAACTTATTTTTTTCTTAAATTATATCTGTCGCTTATTTTATTTAATCCTTTGAAATTGCCAAATGTACATAGAAAAATAAAAGCGTTCGTGGTAGACAGTGATTATGAAAATAGTCCCACTCGTAAAATAAAGCGTAAGGGACTTTTGTTTTAATAAATCCACGTCTTTACGACCGGGCCAGCTGCTAAAAAAAAGAAGAAAGTCCTTTGAAAAGCACTTCTTTCAACAAAAGGATGTAATTTTGTGGCATAAACTTACGAATTTATGTTTACATTTGGAAGAGTTCACAAGAAAACTGAAAAGAATTAAAATGCGTACCAAATCGCTTACTGCATCACAGTGGGGTTGATTTTGAGAAAAAAAAAATTGTTTACTCGATATATTTATTTTTTGTTATTCAATTGGCCGATTGTGATAAGTTTTGTAAATATTATAATGATTAATAAATTAATCAGTGTACAAAATTACGTACTTCAAGGAAAAATTGGGCAAATCAGAAAGTTCGCAAGTTACTTGTACTCGTTAGTTTTGGGCGATGTGACTAATAAAACAAAAAGAGTTTATTAAACTAGTCAAACTTAAATGCCTCCAGAGAAAGCCTTTTTTAATTCAGCCGTTGAGATTGTATGCCAAAAATAATACTAAAACAAACGAATTGCTACTCGCTGCATTTATGAATTTGTTATTTATAAAAAATGCTTGTTTTTAAGCCAAATTGAAATACTTCAAACTATTTCATATGCAAACTAAAATTATCATGGACGAATTTCACTCCTTTCGTTGTAAAACACAAAATTTACCAAAGTAGTCCTTAATCCTCCCCACTGTAAAAAAACAAAAACAGATAAAAACGCATTTCGGCTATTTGTTTTTTTTTTTCGACATCCTAAATTTGCTTTCGTAGAGTGTATTCAATTGCAGTCCGTCTGTGGAGTGATTTTTTCTGTTTCTCCACCTGGTGTGTGTTTTCGCAATGATTCCCAAACGGTTTACACAAGGATTTCGTTAGCCAAAATACCCATACATTTAGTGAGAGAATGAGATTTACTTTATGTTTTTTTTTGTTTTGTTTTGTTTGTCTCTCTGTTGCAGGCGAATTTGGTTTTGTTGACACAAAGGACGACATGGACTAATTGAGAAATATTCACATAGTGGGCTCCCTTACCGCCCAAAAATCCTTCGTGAAGTTTATTCTTAATTTGCACTATGTAGATCTGTTGTTTGGTTAGTGTTATGTGTGCATATTTTAGTTGAATACTGCAGGGCGTAATGTGAATCCAAGAGGGATGGGGATTAGAGACATGGCCAATGTTTTTGTTTGCATTCTCGTAGAAAATGTGCGTGTATGTTGGACATTTAGGTTAAGGAAAAATGGATATAAATGAATTATTTAGATTTAACAAGGACAACTACACTGGCAAGGGGATCATCTCTGTTAAGATATATATGGAGACTTTAGACTTTAACGAGTACCTAGATATAGGGAAGATGAATTGGGCAGAGGTGGACACAGAAATAACCTAAAAAACGCAATTTGTATGGTTTCGGACTAGTTTTTCGAGCAATAGGGGTCTGTTTCATAAGTGTATACACTCATAATGAAATTGCAAACAAAAATGACAACAAATCGGCTGTCAACTGTCACTGGAAAAAGTGCTGCCAATGCGGAAAAAAAGGAAATCACTAATTCTTTGAATTGTTGTATCAAAGATGGACGCTATGAACTCAATTTGAAATGAATGGCCACTATGACACCAAGCGCTAGTTATCCAGGACTTCACAAATTAAACATGAAAATTCCAACTAAATCCCATGAAAGCTGCTCCAATTTTTCACATTCGCCCAAAACAAATGTTTCAACTTGAATTAGCATATACTAATTATTTTTCATTTAGAACGTCCTTGCCCGTACGGTACGTGTGTGTACCCTTCCACGAAATCGCAGATATATATTGCATTCATTAAAAATGCCACAATTGTCAAAATGCTGCTTTAAAAACGTCTCGCACAGGAATGTATAGTACGTATAACTGAATTAATTAAATGTCATTAATTTTGTTCCTTTTTTTCCCCATCGCAACTCTCTCTCCTACTGGAAGCATACACATGATCATTTCGTTTTCATAGGTTCTCGGTACACTCGGTACACTCTACGATTATTTATATAAAGCACGGTATCTTTCATCTTGTGTGCGTGCATTTAATGGAGATATATAGCTGAAGCTTAATGCGAAACACGCACAAGTTTTCTGCCTGCCCTACTCCTGTCACACCCCTTATCCCGGAAGAGCGACAGAGAGTGTGATGTGGGGTTGCGGTGGTGGTGAGGATGAGTTTTCAAAAATATAACATCAAATTCGTGAGAAGAATTCCCGAAATATTCCACCGCAATTCGACGTTGTCAGGAGAATTGTTCTCCGACACCTCAATCCCCCACCCGACCCCCTCACGTCGTAGGGAATAGAAGATTGTTTATATGATAAATATTTACAAGGGTATTTCCGTCCGTCAAATGTGGTTAAGGGTTTTTTTTTTGTTTTTAAAGGTTTCCCCACACAAAAAACCGCACACACATGCTGGAAATATGGTTTAGGGATTTTTGGTGGCATTCAAAGTCCTTGTAGGACCTATGTATAATATTTACAGGGATGGTTGTCGATACAAGAACAATTTTAGTATGCCTATTTTGGGAAGTCGTTCAACTAAATTTTCCAAGGAATGAAATCCGCCATAATTGGATTAATTATGGTTACTCTAAGTAAGAGAAATTCAATCAAATATTATAATAGCGCAAATTATTCAGAAGGTTATAAGACTCTGGGCTGGGATCTTATATTAAAGCCGCCGCCACCTCGATGTGAGAATGGGATTTTTGTAATTGAAATTTGAGGCAGAACTGTTTTCTTAAATTAGGTTTTAGGATTTAAAATTCAGAAACTCATTATGTGTTAAAATATAGCGGCAAAAATGATTTGCCTTCGAATTAAGCCGTCAAAATCCCTCATTCAATATTAATTAATTGCGGTCGGGCGCAAATAGTTTTTGCCGCCCATTTTTTTTTTCGTTTGTTTATTTGTGTGTTGTGATGAGGAAATAAATTCAACGTTAACATAAATAATTAAATCAGTTTACCAATGAAATTATTCCCCAAAGTGCAATAAATAAACAATTTACAAAAAAAAGTTAAACAACATTGAACCTATTGGCGGTAACCTCTTTTTCAGTGTTTCAATTAGCACAATGTGCACTTGTGCAGCCGTCCCGTAATGAAACCACCCCGTCCCACTCATCATTACCATAATTTCACGCGGTTTTCTATTTGTTTGTCGATGGGGTTTTTGCACTTTCTCTTTCTGTTCGGTTCCCAATACAAATGACAGGATGCAAGAGGACGAGCATTAAATGAAAAATCATAGGAAACCATTAAAACCATTCGAAAGTATTTATTCGCGCCACGAACTTATCAGCGTGATATCTTTTTGTCTTTATGGATCCTTCTCCATTATTCATATTTTGTTGCATTTATGCTCCCACACTTGTAATCATCGTTGTCGTCCTTCACGTCGTCGTGGTGGTGGGTTTTTTTTCTCTCTCTGCACGCTCTGCTTTCCGTGGCAATTATGCTCAGGATATATTTTATTTTCAATTTGCATTCGTAAATGTTACATGGTGTTTTACCCTCTCATAACTAATTATATTGAGCTATGCGAAAAACCGCCATTTTGTCGGTTTAAATCGCAATGGTCCTCGCTGAGGAGAACCCATTTACTGGGGGGAATAAATTTATTAGATTCTGTGGACTGCATCAGAAGGGAACGAAGACTACGTAAAAATACAGATAGGCGGGCAACATCTTAAGCTTGTTTTAGCTGCGTTTTGTTCTCAATGGGATGTGGTACAGAACCGATCTGTCAAATTTTGTACAAAATGTCACTTTAGTCCTCAATCGGGACCAAATGGCGCACTGAAATTGGACCATAAAGTACACAGAACTCAATTGATGGCTGTACAGAACATTAAGCGATATCCCGGCATGATTAAAATGTTGCCCCTTAAAAGGGGGTCAGGGGGGTTAATTTTCAAGAATGTCAAAACTTCTGTCAAAGCATCTACCAACGTGCAAAACAATATGGCGATTGGTTCGGGTTTTACAAAATTACAAATATTATACATATACCTCCGAAAGGGGCAGGGGGGTCCTTTTAAAATTTACTTCTCAGCTCACCTTCCAAAGGCCAAAAAGAAACTCCTTTCCGGTGACAGATTTTACGTTTTCGTTTTGTCAGCAGATTTTAGTGCAATTTACGAACTAAAAACATCAGCACATCCTCATGGTCCACCCTGTGTTCTCATACGACTATCTTTAACAGCATTTATGTTACCATGCGGCACACACTCACACACACACACGTTTCATAAGCTTGAAAATTGTATCAGCATGAAATCATTTAGCGCAGAACGGTTGCGTAAGGGTGAACGATGCCACCACCAACCATATATCCTTTGGTGAGAGCCAGGGAAACTAGGACAAGTTGTGTACTAAGTAGCAGATGAATTCCTTTTGAGTGCACACATCCGAACACTTTGCCTCTTCAATATTGATCGAAGGGCAGGAGCGCACACAAAAATGGATTACGGATAGGGTTGATAGTTTTACACAAGCTCTCGTTCTTGCTTGGCGCGCGTTCATTTTACCGTACCAAGGGCGGCTGCTGCTGCTGCTGCTGAGCTTAATGGCACATCGTAAAAACGAATTCTCCCGCCAGCTCTCTATAGGTGGGTCTGGGTGTGTTGTATATGTTTTTGGAGTTAACTCGCCCATGCTGTAGGGCCGCAAATCGACTTCTTGGCAAAGTTAATGGTTTAATTATGTATTTTGCCTTATTTATTCATCTCTGGGGTGCGTGTGATAGAGGATAATCACCCAATTTTTCGGTTATCGAAATAATGGAGTGCTACTCTAAGATAACATAGATATAGCACAGAGAGCTAGATGGAAAGAAATATGGGATGTTGAGGCTGAGAAGAAATATATGTATTTGTAGGTTGGTTGGTTTTAATTGAGGCTTAGGTTCTAATGTGTGACATTTGGGGATCAGAGGTGCACGAGATACGAGTATTTTGTGTCTGTTTATAGATAGATACAGTGGTGAAGTTGGAGATGACCTCTGTTTCAAAAACAAGGCATCAAGCTCGTCATGAGCTATAGGTTGGGGAATATTTTTCAATTTGACTGAATTTGTAGAGAGTACTGTACATTCCGTCAGTTGTTATACACTACATTTGTAAGAACCACGTTAAATTCCGGAATAAAAAGTATCCTAAGTCCCGATCCAGAACATAAGCAATCACTACGTCAAGTTTCATTAAAATCCGTCCAGAAGTTTCCGCTTGATGCGTGGTCCAACACTTTTTACTCAATGTACAGAAGAGAAGAGATATTTGCTTACAACGTCGTCATTAAGAGTCCAAAATCCTAGCCAAGACTATCTACCTCTGCTTAAGAATATCACCGTCTTCCACGATAGAAGAAATACAGGCCCAAGTATGCAGCCTTGTTGGACCCCACGTAACATTTCAATCGAAGGTCTACCCGGACTGGAAGATTAAAATCATAAATCATGCTCCTGGAACCCTACAGAGTCGGTCTTTTCGTCTTTGCGACTCACAATCCTCCCAAAACTCTGGATAATGAGTGTTTGCTCTTTACAAGTATGTGACCTATTTGATTACAAAATACAAAAAGACATGCCCCTTCCGAGGGTCATTTTCTAAAACTCACAGCACCTACATTGAAAATGTAAGGTCACATCAGACCTGTCGCATAACCCATTATTCACATATCCATATCCTTTAATGATATTTTAATCGGTTTCACAATTTCAGTTTTGCATAAGATAAATCTAAACACCCGCACGAAACTGTTCATCTCTTCGCTGTATGTTGGTGCAGACACGTATATCCTTCGTTTCGTCGTAGTCCATCTATTGAATTGAGTAGAAGAAAGATTAAGGCTGGATATACGATGGGGCGGGCCATGGGCAAAAGGCAGAGTTACGGTCGAGTGGAACCGTATATGAAAGTTGCACTTCCGGAGAAATCTACTTACGAAACCCAAGTGCCGAGAGTACATTTGCATATCAGAGTGAATGCAAGGATATATAAAATACACATACGACGAAGCAAAGAGGCTGAATGAAATATTTTATGGAAGCGTGCATTTCATGCATGAGTTGGGATTTTTTTTTGTATTCCTCTAGTATAGGTGTATTCATACATACAGTGAGATGATCAGGAAGGAAATTATGCATTTTGCTAAGGATAAGTGCTTTGTATATTGAAAATTCGTGACCAAGTTTTTTTTTTGTTGAGAGCTGCCGCACTGCATACGAGTGGACTAAGCGGATTTATTTAAAAATTAGTGTTTGTTGAAGTGGAGAAGGGGGTTTATTCCGGTTGGGAGAGGCCATTTATCGCACAATAGTTTTATATTAATTTTCTTAGGAAATTGAATATAAGTTGCAGTTTGAAAAAAACTTGAGCCGGTAAACTTTTTTGATGGGCATTAGCTTTCAGTGTGAAAATAGAGGTAAAATGTGTGAAAATACTTCAAAAACTTCCGGTTGAGGAACTCGTATAGAGTGTGACTGATCTGCTTACTTCAAACTTCGACCTATGTCAGGAATAAATGAATATTTTTAGAGCCATCTATCGGGCGATTGTCGTAGCTAAAAAATGGTCAAATACGTGTACCAAATATTAATTAATCCCAGCTCCCGGGTAATAACAAAAAAAACTGCTGCAAGCTAAATAAATGCAATTTTGTAAATATAAGCTAAAAGGCGGTCGAAACAAAAATATCCAATACACCAACCTATATCTAAGCAGTGTTCCTTTAGCTTGTGTCTAAACCAAAATTAAATTTCTGCAATGATTGCAAAAACTGCAGAAAAAATAGCACATCTTGGGGAGCAGGTTAAAAAAAATGAACAACAAACTGTGCGCCGCATTAGAAGGGCTTACCTATAATCCTTTGAGCTAGCATTGTCAGGCTTCAGGCCATCAATCTGTGTGAGGTTTCGTCTTAATTCCTACAAGCGACCCCTTGTTGATCCTTTAAGAATCTTAAGATCTCGCTTGAACATAAGTCGGTCCGCTTTGAAGCTTCTATGTACAAAATGCCAAAAGAAGTCATCCGATGCTGTTTGGCTCTAATTTCTAAATAAAAAATTTAAATTCTGTTCTTTGATTATGTTTATTTGAACCTTTAGAATTTTATTGGTCAATCGAGAAGATCACATCGGCCAAATAGGCGCAGTCACAATTGATTGTCATACGGGCTCGTTTTATGGCATTTTTCATGACTTCGGCGAGAACTTCGGGCGACAGATTCTCGCACTCCTGTCGAATGTTGTCCTTGAGGGCTTCTGGGGTCTCGGGCTTGTTCACGTAAACACGGGACTTCAAAAACCCCACAAAAAAAAAACTGGAACGGTTAAATCGAGCGATCTTGCGGGCCACTGCAAATCGCCAAAACGAGACATGAGGCGACCCGGGAACGCCGACTTCAGAATATCGGTTGTGGCTCGCGCAGTGTGTGCCGTAGCTCCTTTCTGTTGGAACCACATTTCCTCCAGTCCTAATTCGTCCAATTGCAGCATAAAAAACTCGGTTAACATGGCCCTATAGCATCTGGTCGATGTTTCCGGCCACAGCTCGACATCCTCCTCAACAGCGGCGATATTCTCGGCACAACGGGCGCTCCGGGGCCAGCCACTCTTGGCAACGTCTCGTGGGGTCCCATACTCTTAAAGGTTGGTGGCCAAACGGCGCAATGTTTGCGCAGTCGGTGTCGGACGGCCGTGGAATCGGCGACAAAATTTGCGCTGCGCCAACACTACAGACGAATTGTTACGCAAAAAAATAGGCACGATTATTCCGCGTTCTTGGGGAGTGTATCGCTCCATGGCTCGTTCACTTGTATTCTACACCTGTCTAGTCCACAAATGTCGAAACAGATTTGACATTGGCGGCCATTCGCAAAAATAGTGCATCTTCCAATAGGGTGATCTCTTTTGGCCCACCTTGTACATATAGGTAAATATCTGTGGTCACAAGGCATAACCGCCTAAGTCTGTTTTGCACTTTTTTCAGGAGAGCAGTTTTAAGTGCAAACTCATAAGTGCAAACACTCAGTTAGGCGGTTAGGTTTTCAGGGCATAACTTCCAAAGTAACTAAGCTACAGATCTAAAAAAAATAATGAAGATAGAGCAGAAAAATGCTTTTAAAATACCATTAAAAGCTCTATTTCGTCATAACTCGACTTAGGCGGTTATGCCTTGTGACCACAGATATATCAACCCATCCCAAGTGAGTGTCCTCGCTTCCATGTTATCAGTCGTATTCCATCAAATGCCAAATGTTTTCATAAAACCAGAAACTGCATCAACATCGTGTGACAAACTGCCTTTCAGAGATAATCAGAGCTAAAATCCCCGTCCCATTTTGGCACATTACTTTTCTTCATTACATAAGCTCCTCAAAAAGGAAACAGGAAGTTTTAAAATTTGTTCTTCTTTTCCATTTCGAATTTTCTTTGTACTAATTGTCGTTCAGTTTGCCATTTTCTGGGGTTTCTCCTTTCATATTTTAACAGCTAATTAACAACAACGAATTAAATTCGGTTTTTTTACAAAACGAACAGAAAAAACGTTGTCCCACTGCGACATATCCCTATAGCTCCTTCGTTGGGAATTCCATTGAATTCTTAATTTTTCCTACCCTTCTATACGTGTGTAGTGTGTACGTTCGAAGGATATAGTCTGAACTGCTGCTGCTGCGTTTTCTTAGAGTAGTAATTTTCCTGCAATTTCTTGTTCGCTCTTGTCCTTTAATTAAATGAATGAGAAATAATGGAAAGCCAGCAGATGGCGGTGAAACTGCTCAAAAGGAGGTATGGTATATAACACAAAATGTATGATGAACTGAATTTTTTCTGGCGGAAGAAAATGTACTTGGCAGCGATGATTGTTGGAGCTTTGACTGATGGTTGAATGGTAATTAAGAGGGGTATTTTTTTTGCAGATTACTTACTAGCATCTATATTTAAATAGTTTTTTGTTTGTCCACAGGTAGATAGAAAAAGCAATTTTCCTTGATTGTTGAGAGAAGTAATTTTAATGAAAAACATAGAAAATAATTAATATTTAGTCAGAAAGTCAGAAAAAGTAAATGAATCTAGGATCCTGGAAAAATAAGCCAGGAGGAAATATGTTTCCAATGTTGATTACTTCAATTATGTAAAAGTTTTGAATAATTCTACGAAATGACAGGTTTTAGCAGGAAGGCATGGCGTCCACATGGGGTTTTCCCTTGCACCAGTTTTATCGAAGGGATCACAAAACACCTAGTTTCGCAACTCTTACAACAGCATAACTTTGCTTCTGAAGATGTTATTGTTTTTCGATAGAAATACTGTCATTTCTGACCGTGGAAATTGACAAGTCACAAAGAAAAAGTCTGTCATTTCTGACTGTTTTAAATCGCTACTTTTATGGTTACTTTTATGCGGATAAAGCTCAAAATGTTCAAGCGGAAATAACCACCAAAATGTTTTAAATTGTCAGTGTAACTTGACACGCTTTTGACGATTTTCAAATTTTCACAAAAATTCTGGCATTTCTGACTGTTTCAAATTGCTTCTTTTATATCCACTCAAAGCTCAGGATAAGCTCAAAGTTTTCAGCCGAAAATAACCACCAAAATTCTTTTTTTTACAAAAATTCCGGCATTCGTGACCTTTTTCTTACAGCTTTAAAAATTTCTTAGAAGTAGGTAGTCCCCAAGAAGATTGTCCGGCCAGACATTTATTTCTTCATTCAAAACAATTTCTGTCACTTTTTTTCAAATCGTCTGAAAATTTAAGTAACTAAGGACTGATAGTGAGAGCGTAACGATAATTGAAACACGATAAACCACTCCTTGTTAGTCTCTTAAAGGGGTTTCACTTTTCGTTACGCACCTATTTCCAAACATACCTACTCACCCTTCACCGCGAAATGAAAAGTTTAACTGCAGATATCTTAAGTCAGAACTGCTCTTTTTGAGAGCTGTTCATTTTCTCCAAGAATATTTAACTATTCGCCTTAATGAATCCTTGTAAAATTGAAGGATTATCACAAAATTCAGCAGACAAATGAATGCTATGTAATGTCTCTTTGTGCATCCTAATTCCTCCTAGGAATTAATTCATCACACACAGAAGAACCACCAAACGAAGCATACTCGCATCGTGTTCCCCACAACAAGGACTAAACCACCAGGAATCGATATAACTTCGTGAACATGCATCACTTAAAACAGTTGGTACTAACTCATGTGCGAGAACAAGCTGATGCTCACAAATGATTGTGGAATCGTTGCGCCATTATAGCAATTTATCTAATGATATCCTCGTCGTTGCGCTCTCATTTCACTATCCTTAAAAAAATATATATATATATATGTGAAAACCACGTAGAGGGCAAAAATGTAGAGCAAAAGTCAGCAGGAAAATCTATGCCCAAGGGTTAGAACGTTTATTTTACAGAACGTGGATGGTGAAACCGTCCAAAAAGGATTATGCTTAGGACAACTAAGTAGAACAAAGAGGATAAAAATAATAATAATAATAATCTCTTCTGTAAGGAAAACGAGAGACGCCTGCCTTGGGTATTTCTTCATTTCAAACAGCATCCACTCGTGTGCTCGTACATCCAACAGACTATGGGTATGTGCATGTGCATTCCTTATATATGTACGTCTCCAAGGATATTAACGAAGCTCTCTTTGGGGGATGTGTTTGTTTGCGCGCACGAGGATATTCGAAGTGTGTAAATTGCACACTTTAAGCGGTCGGAATTATTTTCAGTGGGACTTAAAAACGAAAAACAAGAATCACTGGCGGGCGAAAATATTGCTTTGTGTTACATCAGTAATCCGAACTAGGTGAAGCTTATGTGAACCGGAAGGGTTTCTCTTCGACAATGGAGACGGGATTTTCAGCATTTCTTTGTTACGAATTGTTTACTAAGTGTTTCATTTTGAAAGAAGGGCTGTAGTACCGATTTGTGAGTCAAGAAGTGATTTCGTGACATTTAGTTGCAGAATGAACATAATTCGCTTGTGATTCACGGTGATTTTCCCCCAATGTACTAGCGGACCTACAACAAGTTCAGAAGGAATTGTTGCAAAAATAATGATGATGACCTGTAAAATATATCGTGACACTTTTTGAGATTATTGCGCAATCAATAGTTAGTCAGATAGTTGGTTGCATTTCTCGGATAGTTGCTATTTTGATGTTTCATGGGATGTGTCGTGACACTTTTCGTATTTTTACCGAGTTTTATATTTGATGTGTTATATCGTGACACTTTTTAGACTTTCAAAAACTAGCTGGTTAATGATATAAATTGGGACACTTTGATATATCGTGAGACTCTTTTGATATTATGCAACTCTTATGTTTTATGATATATATCATGACAGTCAGATATTTAGTTGCACTTTTTTAGATAGTTACGATTTTTATGTATCGTGACATTTATCGTGTTTAAGCGAGTATGATCTTCAATGCGGTATATCATGATACTTTGCATCGTGATACTTTCCATATTATTGAAACTTTGATGTTTGATGATACCTACCTATAAATCATGACAGTCAGATATTTCTTGACACTTTTCATATTGTTCCAAATTTTCTGTTCACTGAGATATTTCGCGACACTTCATATTGTAACTCAATTGATGGGGGATGCAATATATCATGACACTTTTTAGAAAGCTGCATAATCAATGAGATTTTTGGTGGAATTTTTTGAATGGGGATTATCCAGTTTTGACAATTTTTTGGTGCGATTTGTTGTTACAACAATGCCACAAATACCCAGCTCCTTTTGGTTTTTTTGGGCGCCAATTTTTGCAAATAGTTGCGAAGCTACTTCAAAACAGCTGAATTTGAAAAGTAGTCACAAAGGGGAGCCCAAACCAAACACGACTTTGCTTGATTATTGCGTCCATAGTCCTGCATATTCCAACTCGTGCATTGATTTTTCAAAAACGGGCAACCTCACGGACAGACTAAAATTTTGTTCCAATTGTTCACACGTGCCTACACTTACTTAAAAAATTCATTACATACACTGTGTTGGATTTCTCAAACCATAATTTGATAGCATACTGTCTAGGACACAAGATCAAAGGACACGTGTCCACTCAATTATTCAAATCATTTCGTCTAGCCAACAACAACCACAAAATAATCTTTGGCAGAAATCAACTCGACAAACTTTTACTCGCCTATTGACCTTAAACTGCATGCAAGCAATGTCGGACTACAGCCAGGTGTTCCTTTTTAATTAAAGGCCTCCTCTGTGATAAATTGTGACAATCACACAAACATACAATTCGATGAAGTGCCTTCGGACTTAAGTCATTCGTTTTCGAGAGCCTCCGCTAGGACAGAGAGTGGTTACAAATTTATTGACTTCCTTTCCGTCGCTCTTGTCCTTCCCTGTTGCCTGGTGCCTCTCTATTTGCCTAGATTAATGTTGTTGGTGTTTGCTTGCATAAGCGTTGATTTGCGATTTCAATTTACGATCAGAAATTTGTCTCCAACTCGGCCTCTGGCGAGGTTATCACAGTTTTAAATAAAGTTTCCGTGCGGAAATTACATACCACAGGCCCCTGACCAAAGTGTGTTATCAGCTTCCGACGTACACAATGCACATGAGACCGTTATTTTAATAATATAAAAAAAACACACACACTTTCATTTTCTTCACCATGCCACGGAAGGCCTGGCTATCAGTGATTTTCGCTCGGAAAGTTTGTTTTATGTGCGACGCGGTCGCATTTGCATTCAAGAACAAAGTTTTGAAGGTGACTTAATTAAAACATTGGTTAGGTTAGGTTGGAACTTATACGCGCCATGCTGGCTGGCTGTGAACTTTCATTCTGCCGATCTAACCTCTCCTTTTGTTTGTGACCGTTGTTGAACATTGTTCGGATAATGAGAAAGTTTGCGCTACCCAACGTTATCATCGCTTGAGAATGATTGACGTATGCAGACCTCGAACTTTCTGTGGGTAGGGGCAGAATAAATTAAAATCAAATGCGGAACTAGATAGGTGGACGAGTGTGAGTGTGGTTAGACAGCATCTAGGGATGGTGATAAATTTCCAATTTATCTGGGGTGTATGTGCAAGTTGTCCTTCTCCCTGGTGGTGGTGGTGTGCAGTAGCATTTGGTGAATAATTATTAGGAGCTCCTCTGGCCTCTCTATGATTTGTGATTGGGGAAATCTCTAGCAGTTTATTGAATATTCATAGAGATTCTTGGTTCCTGGTGAGATATGGTCTGGTTAGGTATGATAAGGGAATTAATTATGCACGACGATGGGGGGCACTTAATTATGGTTTACCAATGAACAGCTACAATCAGAGATGTAAAGGTCTTGTCTTTGCTTAACGTTTGGCCTTTCTGATATGTCAACAGTTCTTGGGCAAAGTGACAGCTTTCAACATTGAGGATTTTGCAAATTCCTCTCAGTCTTTTGAAGGCAGTTATGGGAATGAGTTTCCGCATCAATTATTGAGGAAAATGTGACCAATGGAAATATAAGCAATCTTAAAGCACAAAAAATATATGCAGCTCCTTCAAATGACGGGAAATGTCACCTTTAAATTTTGTAGCCTTTCTTCAATTCCCGCACAAAAATCGCGCTTAAAAACACTCAAAGGTTATTTATAAATTTGACGTTCGTCATCAGAATACTACCAACATCATTAGTCCTTCGTTATCTTCGCTTTTGCACGTCCACACTCATAAAAAATTCGCTGTAAGCCGCTGCTAAATAAAACGTATTTAAAATCACTGCTCACCATATAACTCTTCTCTCTATTTATGTTGTGTGTGTTTTCCAAGCAATTAAGTCAAAAACAAAAGCTCTTCAGTTAGCAGAAAGCAAATAACATTTCAAAAACAAGAAACAAGTTGTTAAGTCGAGTTACATTGTACCGCCGGTAGGTCCTGCTTCCCCCTTACACCACCAGACTATCGCATATGTGATAATTAATTTTGCAAAGTAATGAGAATTTTATTTAATACATTTTCTGTTTTTCAGTTGTGTTTTTATGCGAACAAAATGAGAAAACAAATAACTCCCCCAAAGAATGCTAATTAAAGTGGGGGGCTAAAAGTTTTTTGTTTGTCCGTTGGTTTGCTTTTAAGTTGCTTTTTCATATTATTTGTTTAAATTTTGTGTACAAATTCAAAAGGCACATAAATGGGGAGGTCAAATGTGCTGAGGTAGGGCAGAGTTTTTCTTCTCTCTTTTTTTTCTCAGTGGTACTTGATGTAATATGTTGAGTAAAGATGGTTGTCGTTTTTTTCTGGGTTAAGATAAGAGGTAGGCGGATATTTTCCATTAAAATAAATTGAAGGGATATAATGAATTTAATTTAATCTTCTGTGAAGTATTTGTTTTGTGTTTGCTGGGAGTTTGCAAAGTCATATGTTTTGTTAATGAAAAGTTGCTGAATTTCATAAGGGATTGGGTCAAAGTTTGGTCGATTGGATGTTTGTCATCCATATTAGTTGGGAAAAGATGTAGTGAACCAAATTTCAGAGCCAATAAAATCATTTGGCATTATTACTTTAAACTAAGAGAGGTCACCTTCCACTTAACTGGCGCCCAACGCACCGAGCATAGAATTAAGTGGACCAACTTCTGTTCTAATTAATTTTCCAAACTCTGAGTGCCGGGCATTTGACAATCGGCACTTGTTCGTATGTATTTGCACTTTTAATCGCTTTTGCCGAGTCCACCTAATGGATAATTGTCAAAATATTTGAACCACTCAATTTGGCAAAATCAATTTAAAAGCATTTAAGTCGATTGCCATTGAAGTGGTGACGTTTTATATGGACTTATAGGAGAGAATAGACGTATTCCAGTTTTGGGGAGTTGGTTTATGACTTTAGAGCTCAAAAATAGATTTCCACTTCAATTGGAGTTTCGTTTGTACCTACAAAAAAGTTAGATCCATAAAAAAGAAAGCTACTGCTTCCGATGGAATAGTATTTGGGGGCGCATTTAGTTCGCATTCTATCAACTCACTTTGTGGTCAGTTTTTCAATGAGGGTCGTCTCACCAATAACGCCCTGAAAATTGGCTTAAAAAACCTGAATATTTTGGTTTTTCACCATAATTTGTAAATTGTACCGGTCAACTTAAATATCAACTACATTTTAAACATAGAAAATCTATTCGAAGTCATCATCCCAAACTGTTAAAATTCGGCTACCTACTGACAAAAACCACCTCAATTATTAATTTAGTCTTAGTATTCAATTTTGTTACTGTTTCTTCGTTATTTATTTAAATGTTGTTATATAAAAAAGCATGCATTTTAATGTTACTCTTTACTCTTGCACTATTCCATTCCACATCATAGAGAACTATTTTTGTACATAAAAATTAAAAATAAAAAAAAAAAAAACCATACAACAAACTCAAAAACGAAATTCTCAATTCATCCCCATTTCTAGAGTTTCTTGAACTATTTCCGTTCTTTTATATACATATATATATATTTCCATTTCTAGAGCGTTTTCTTTAAAATAAACTGTTATTTATTTTACTAAAAACTTCCCACTGCGCTTAATTGAAATACAAAAAAAACTAAAAACAAAAACTAATAATAAACATTTATATAATATTGATACGTATATTTACTAAATAAGAATTTTATTAATTCCATTTATTTATTAATAATTTTAATTTCAACAAGGAAAAGCAATTCAACAATGAAAGAAAAAAAGTTCTCTTATGCTTTGTGTCTATCTGGCAACGCTTTTTTAAGATTTGATGTTTTTTTCGTTTCACAAAAATAAATAAATCACAAAATTCAAAATAAAACTAATAATTTTTAAAAATTTTTAACGCTTTATTTGTGAATTATAAATTTAAAAAAAAAGAAATACCAATAAAGTCAGTTTTTTTATAATTTTTATTTTGAACAAAATTCAAAAGAAAATTTCATTTAGTTTGTTTAAGCAGCAAATCTCGCCGCCCACAAATAACTAAATTGCAAAATTTTCTATTTCCCCTAGGGCAATGCGGCGAACTCCTCCGAGACATCAATGGCAACGCAACCGGGTGGTTCGGTTACATCGCGGGCAGCATCGGAAACACGTTCGGGGCCAGCGGGCTCGAGTAGCGGAGCGACAGGTAATAGCAGTGGTGGAACTGCTGGTAGTACACAGACCGGTGCAAAATTTCGTCATGGCCTATTGCAGCTTATGATTCACACAATAGATCCGCTCCATGATGGTGAGTTCATTTTGTTTGCACACGACGATCCATCTTGGCCAACAAAGTACAAATACAAAATTTCAAATGTGTTGTTTTATTTTTTCGATTTTGTTTTATATATATATAAATATTTTTTTATGTTTGTGTTTTTTGATTGTTTGTGTTTGGATTTAAACGAAAAATATTGCTTAAAAGTGTACAGTTTAGTTAAAAAAAAATAATACGTGACTTCAGTTTAGTTACCCTGTTTTCTTTTTTCTCAATGTGTACGTTTGGAGTTATCCGTGTGTTATATTTTTTTTTGGGAAAAGGGGGGAGTGCTTTTTATTTTCTCACATAAATTCAATTTAATTAAATTTTGTTGTCATAATTTGTGTGGCGATTATGCATTTCTCCCCTTTTCCCAAACTTGATGTGAGTTATCATATATATATATTTATAAACAATAAGTGAATGAAGTTTGTTGTTTGTTTTAAATACGAATAATTGGGAAAATTTGTTGATTTGTTTTAATTTAACTGATTTTGTCGGTATATAATTTTGGCTTTATTTATTTTGTGTTTTATTTAAAGAGCAAACTTTGTAAATTTTGTGTGACTGTGTCCGAAAATCGCGTGACAATTTAATTTTTTTCCAAAGTGTATTGATTTATTTTGACAGTTTATTTGAGAAATATTTGGGTGTCGAATATCGTCGCGTGAACATCGTTTTTTATTGTAATTGTGACCGATTTGTGACGATGCTATGGTTATTTCAAAATCAGTATTCTTGATGTGAGAGCCCCAAAGTTCCTACAGATCTACAACAAAGAAATAGTATTATTTTATCAAACGTTTATGTAGCGCTTAAATTCTCTACTCCGTTCAGTTGTAACTTGATTTCCAAGCGAGTTCTTGGGTCGAGCGCTTTATTTCAGTGAACGGGGCCAATTCGTAATACCGGTCTTAAAGTCAGAGTTTAAGTAGAAAATTCGTTGGCTTACAAAAAATGATGAATAAAATACCAAATGTTTCGATTTCAGTCCGGGAATAGTTAAACGTCACTTTATTTGCTCTATCTGACAGATCGAAGAAAAGTTCCCAACAGAAAGTTCTTGGGTAACAGTTCATAAGCATTTGCTTAAAGAGTGAACGGATTTAGCGAAAATTAAAAAAAAAATGCTGTTTTCAAAGCGAAAACTGGGAAACGTCACTTTATTTGACAGATTGCGCAAACTTAAATTTAATCGAATTTTGTCTGAAAATTTTTTGCTCTCTTTCTCTCGTTTACGAAACTACGCGAATCAAATGCACGAGGCTTGAAAACAAATCGTCGTAAGCAGCCGTCACTCAAAAATGACTTTTATTCTGTCCTTTCTGTTCGCTGGAGACAAAATTTCCAACTAAAGCACAGCTGAATTTCCATGCTCCACACATACATATCGATTTAATTCTCCTTTACAAGTTTGCTCGACTCTGCATAAACATACATAGCCTCAATTGAATATTTTCCAATTTTATGCTTCACTTCATGTTGTTGTGGACATAATCCCACATGTACGGATTAATCGCATAACACACGCATGGTTAGCCCCTACAATACTATAGGTTCTTGTTTGGCCATGGACATGAACACAAGTCAATCTGCCAATGAAATGTAGCATTGTAACCACACTTGGCAATTAATTCAGTACACACACAGATACATTTTCTAATTGCACACATAAAATTCATTTAAACAACAATTAACTATGAAAGATGGTGTCCTTGTCATCATCATAAAATTAGCGAAAATGCCACCACTTTAACGAGTGTCCTCGCCTAATGATGTATTGAAGCTAATCGCGAATATTGTCGTCTTCTTTGCGGGCCAACTAACTCAATGCAAAACTAATTGTCCAAGGATGCTCAATGGCTGGATGGAAATTATGTTAAGCCATCAAAATAACATGAAAAAGTTATGTTTTCGATTAAACCCGCCAAAAGCTTTTTCTCCTCGATCGATTATTCTATTATTTTAAAAGGGGCCACCGCGGGTGGGTGCTCTGTTAAGCGGTGGTGGTTGAATTCATTTGGGGTTAAACTCGAGGGGGCGTTTTTTTTCGTGATTTGAATTTTTAAAAGGTTCGTGTATGTGTATGAAAAATTGATTGGCAAACTAAGCACCGCAATAATGAAAATCACTGTCATGTGTCCTAGTTTTGCTATGTGAAAAAAAAAATGCTGTGAAAGGATTTGTCCTGGGAATTGATGTGGATTTTAAGTGAAAAGCGTGCTAATGATGACTTGTTTCTATTCCCTTCGGAATTTATATCGCAATAAGTGTTAGTTTTAATATAAACTTAAAACAAATCGTTATAGTCTTGAGGCCAAAGTTCTCGCACGAGTTCTCTCATGAATTCACGCACAAGTTCTCCAGTATAATTTGTATATTATAGATCCTTTTTCCTGCTCCAAAAAAGAATTGCATTTTTGCTTGCAATATCAAAAAGGCACGACAGTTCTCTCACGAGCTCGCATGCGATATTATTTCTATTTATCCTTGTGACCCTCCAATACCCAACCAATCTTAACAAACGAGGTGTCCAATGCAGGGAATTTTCTGCCGCTGTTCCGAATTTGTTTTTAAATAAAACTACCTCCTTCTCCATCT
The DNA here is from genome assembly GCA_936431705.1 of Cheilosia pagana. Classification (NCBI taxonomy): domain Eukaryota; kingdom Metazoa; phylum Arthropoda; class Insecta; order Diptera; family Syrphidae; genus Cheilosia; species Cheilosia pagana. The sequence continues at coordinate 4,740,080 of OW386169.1, forward strand.
ATTTATCACATCTTAATGAATTGAACAAGTGACTTTTTTTCTGCCTCACTGCACATTAAAATGCAGTCCGTTTTCCACAAAAAAAAACATCGTTTATCCCCAAGCGGTCTTAATTAATTCACACAAAAAAGTTCACCGTAATGCCTGGCTTTTACCATCCGCACATTGGATCCACAAAACGTCCAACCAACAAAAATCAATTACACGAACCGAACTGTACGTTTAAAAGTTTACAATTCAATTAAATGTCCTTATTCCGAGTGACATGTAGACAAATTGGCTTAGTAAAGTGCAATCCTCTCTACCAAAACCCCGCCACAACAATGACACCATTGAATTTTATTCAGGTGCGAGCGTAACCCTGTAAACCTACCACGTCTGTAGCTGGGCAACCTGAAAATCCTTGGAAAAATCCTCTCGGCTTATTTTCCATTACGATCCACCAGTATGGGTTTAAAGTGTCACTATGCGGAACCTGTGTATCGTTGACGGTCGGTATTTCCGACAACACTACGTGTGATTTTCAAAAAGAAACACCACTCCTCCCATCATTGGCATCGATGGCGCCACCCCCCCCGTTCCAACGTTTACTATGCCGCAGCGCCATTGGGATTATGATGGCTCCGACCATGCAGGAAGTTAACAACGCTGCCAGTGAGAGCTTTTGTCACTTTCGTTCCATTTTGACGCCTAAATTTGAGAAACAATGCACCATATGTCCTCGCGTGTGCGGGACAAAAGGGACTTTGGCTGGTTTAGGGATTTCGCAAAAACATTGCGTTTAACAAAATAAGGAAGTGTATCGGGATGAAAGAGATATCCTTCGAACACACACCGACAGGCAATGAGCTAACAGAAAATCGTGTGGAAACAGCTTGTGCGAAGTGTACGTTTTGGCCAGCAAAATGGACAGAAAACATAGGACGTCGAACGGCGTGTGTGTGAATTGCAAATTAATTTCATGGCCGCATATGTGGCTTTGGCATTGAGATTAGAACTCTGTTTTGAGTAGTTTGATATTAAAGCCAAGGGCGTCCTCTCATCGGGACATGATTTAAATGAATTTATTGTAAAATCTACGAGTATCAGAGTTGTAACAAGATCGTGTGGGTCACTCGTTACTCGTTACTTTGCTGGTTTTCTTTTTGTATGTCTCTTTTTATGCGAACACAGAGTTTGTGTGACTGCGATTGCTTTATATAAAGGATTTGATTAAGAGTTCGCTGTAATTTTTCTCCATTTCTATTGCCACAACAAACGAGTTACGAATGTACTAGATCTTCGTAAATAAACTTCCACTAATGACATTTGTGTAATGAACTGCATATTATTGTGCCATTATTTTAGTAGGGACGGACGGTTTTAAGACGCACTGATTATGGCGCTATTTCAAAACCGATTTTTATGCAACCTTAAACAAATGAACGAATAATTTCCTAGTTGAACTCTCGCATGTACTTTTTTGTCACAAATTTCGACCGCCGGGGTTTTCTACTCTTTAGAAATGAGTCGCAATCGCACAATGTCTATTTTTGCATCAAAATTGAGAGAAAAATAAACAATTTGAAAAGTAACGAGTAGCGAGTAAAGAGGATTTCTCCTCTAGAGTGTTAAAAAACAATGTTTTTCACTGAAATTCTGAAATCCTTATGAAATTTTAAAGAAAGATAAACAATTTGAAAAGTAACGAGTAGCGAGTAAAAAGGATTTCTCCTCTAGGGTGTTAAAAAACAATGTTTTGCATCCTAATGAAATGTTGAAAGAAAGATAAACAATTTGCTAAGTAACGAGTAGCGAGTAAAGAAGATTTCTCCTCTAGAGTGTTCGAAAAATAAGCTCTTCACTGAATTTCAAAAATCCTAACGAAATGTCAACGCAAAATTCGAATTTACAAAAAAAGGACTTATTTTTGGCAGCTGTCATACTGATGTCGCTTTTTGACACCTGTAATCCATACAGCCTCGTTTGTCATCATGAAAATAAACTCACTTGAACAATGTCATTAAGCATTCAAATTTTGTTTGAACATGATCGGGATTAAGGTGGAAAGCTCAATTATTACCTACGTCGGATGACATTCACGACACAATGCGTAGGAATCTGTCATTTTCTTTGTTATTCGGCTTCCTTTCATCGTCTGCTTTAAAAAGACTTCGACAGTGTTGCAGTTTTGACTAGAACCACACTTTTTTTTTAAACACGTGCCAAAAATGTCAAACAACTTTTGAATGACATTTGTCATGTTTAATGTCAAAGCATCAACTCTGCAAACAAAATATTACGAAAATTTATCTCACAATTGAGAGGTTAACCGAAATACCTATTATCCGCAGCATTCAGCGGATAATTTCCATGGGAAATAAATAAATAATAAATCATAAGGTACAAAACAAAATTTTTGACAGCCACTTGGGAATTATGCCGCTGTTTTCTTTCTTTTTCTGCTGGTTTGCAATTTTCCGTCGTGCAAACTGAAATACTTCGCGCTGTTTCTATTTGTGTGTGTACATATGTACATTATGAGCGTATGGCACCGTATGTGCGGTTTTGATTGTTTCATCCTCGAAGCATTTTTATTTAAACCAAAAAAGAAAAACACTCACACACATTCTATGTGCGGTTGCTGTGTGAACATAAGGCACGTATGACTATATCCTCCATCCAGCGGCAATTCGGATGGGAAAAGGAAATTGTTTGACTTTTTGTTGTATGCCTCGTTTCTTACCGCATAGATGTGTATTCACCGTTATACTGATGTGTCCATTATTTTCCACAAACAACACACACAAGTGTGTGAAACATTAAATAACACCCAATTCCGCCGCCAACCACATAAACGATGGTGAGCCTTCTCATCGGTATATAGAGAATGATAAAAATTGGCACAAATGATTTAAGCCAGCAAGACACGGCCATACCAAGAAGAGAGGGAGAGAGATGAAAGTGGGTCAATATATCAACAAGCACGCGTTGCGGTATTGATCCTTCTACCTACTCCAGGATTTAATAGAAACTTTTGTGTTTGCTTTCGAACGAATGTGCGGTCTTAATTTCGAATGCCAATAGCGATGCGCCGCGATGCCATACATCCTCTAATGGGAATATAAATAAAGATAAAAATGCACAGAGCGACATGGCACGATGGCAGGGAGAACGAACGTAAAATAAACACAATCAAATTTTTGCTTTGGCACGGTACTTAGCCTAATTAAAAACAGGTCGGGGTCGTTGTCGAATATTGATTGTGTGTTTTGAACCGGAAAGTCCACACACACAACAAAAAAAAAATTGAGACTCTTTTGTATACCATCTGCATTGAGATTGAAATTCAATTACATTTGGTATGCATGATGCTGGGGTGCGTTTTAAATTAGGCGGGCCTACAAAGTTTTTGGCGCATTTAAAACAAAGCTCATCAGCAAATGATAAATTGTTTGCCAAACCACTAAAAGGGTTTAAAACTTCGCGGTATTTTCTATCTTTTAAATAGAAAGATTGCAGTTTTTGACAGCTGTCAAGTTGAAGCTATATGGTTCAAGGAAATGGAAAAAATATTTGCGTAAACTTTGTCCAAGTTAAGTAAAACCAGTTTCTACTTTCTATCTTTCAAATAGAAAGATTGCAGTTTTTGACAGCTGTCAAGTTGAAGCTATATGGTTGAAGGAAATGGGAAGATATATGCGTAGACTTTGTCCAAGTTAAGTTAAACCAGTTTGTACTCTTTTTGATCGCTATAAAGGACTTGTAAACTTCCTGCTCAGGTACTGAACTTTCTGTTTTATTTTCCATTGAAGCACTCTCAAAATAAACTTTCTCAGTTCAAAGACAATCCTATACATCCTGTGAAGAACTAAACGCCCTCCCTCCATCATTTGCAGGTCTTGACGACCTAAATTGCGATATATTTAATTCTTAAACAGCTTTCGGGACATCCATTCGACCACAAAACTCATCATCCCGCTTGTCTTTGAAAGGAAATCTACTTCCCGCGTGTCCTTCCCTTTCACAAATTGACAAATGCGCTCCACACGACCACACCGCCGAAATAACTCCCGAAACAAACAACTCAATTCACTTGAAACCTTGGACAATGCAATTTAGGAAAAATCCCTGACAAAACTCCAACCGCACACAGAGAATGCAACCATCGGAATGGCTATCTTCCAAAATGGATGCGCTCGCGTTTAATCCATCCACGGATATACAGTTTACAGCGCCAGGACAAGAACAAATGGCAATCTATTTCTCTCTGTGTGCAACTATACGGAATTCCAACCGTCGCCATTCAACCGGAGAACATTGGTTTTAGTTTCACAACAGTTTTCCTTTTCCTCCTTTCGGCGTGACGTTGCATAACTTGACGTCCTTATAAAATGTTGCTAATTCTCAAAAAATGAATGCATCTCAAAAATATATATATATATCCATTTACTTATACCATCGCTGTGTGCGGAGAATGTGATGTCGGTGATTATGTCATACATCATGGTGTCCTTGCTTCGCATTCTTTACATTTCTATTTCTATTGCATTATTGTACATTTTTAATCCCTTGACGCCTTTTGTGTTACACAAAAAATACTGCAGAAAAGCACGCGGGGGGAACAGCTATGGAAATGAAAAGGATATGCGTTTGGGATATGCATGAAATGGAGACGAAAATTGTGATGAAGGCCTTCACGTATATAGCAATCAAATGGATTCCTTTCTCCGCATCCTTTTTGTCGCATACACGCGGTCGTAAAACGCAAACGGGGCTTGTATTTTTAATGTTTACATTACTATTATGCAATTTCCGTATATTTATTGCATAAACTGAGTTCCATCGCTGTGTGTCTCTCTGTGCTGATCCTGTGTATCCCGTATCGCGGGCTGTGTGCGTCGCATAATAATTAATGCAAGCGCCTCGCTTAATGTGTCTGTTGAGTGACATTAGAAAAACGGGAAAAGCGTATACAAATTGAAAAAGAAGAAAACACATTTCTAAAGCCTTGTGGAACAAAAGGACGCTCTTTCTGTCTCCACCTCGTCAAGATTAAGAGTCCCTCCATAAAAAAAAAACGAAAAAAAATGTGCGTCAGCATGGCGGCGGCGATGATGATGATGATGACGATGATGAAGATGACACAGATCCTTTATGACGAGCTCAAATGTATAATTCAATTGTGAATTGCCAAAGCGGATGCTTGAGACTTTAAGCACCCTTAAGGACATGCAAGAACAAAAAAACAAACAAACCTGCAATGTGATGGTGGCCCATATCCAAACATAAGAAGTGCAACTTTTTAAATTAGAATCGTGGCGTCTTCGGTCTTCGGTGATTATTTCAAGCTCCTGTTTGAATTATTTGCATTCTTAATCTAGGCACAGATAAGCGCGATGGGGGTTGGGCAAACTTATCCGCGTACAGTCCTTTTCGCTTTTCGGAGTGCAAAGTTCGCAAACGTCTCTGGGTCCTTCGCCTGTAACGAGAAGAACACCAAAATTCAAATTCCTTTCATCCCTCAGCAGCATCCTTGAGAGTTTCGTTATCTGATTTAGAATTATGACGCTCGTTGGAGGTGGATTTTTGAGGGGAATCCTTTTTTTTCTCTCTCTCGAAAGAAGTATAAGTGCCTGCAACGAAGTGAAAAGTTTCCACGCGCTTGGATGAAGGAAATCCATTGATTTATTTAGCTGAAAAATAGATAAGATTACGGGGATGTGAAGGATGCTTCAGCCGTTCAGCTGTTGTAAGGTGGAAGTCTGCGAGATGGTATCACGTGTTGGAATTGTGGGAAATGCTGGAAATTACCTTTTGTAAATATCAGGCGCCATCAAGTTTTGTGTAAGAGATTATTCAGACATCAACGCAGGAGCAGATTTTGCACGCAGGCTTTCGAAGATGAGTTGAGGGTGAATTGTTCTTGATTAACAAAAGTTTTTGTCTTAGTTTTGTTCTGGGTTTGGCAAGCTACCTTCAGCAGCCCTAAATAGAAACCTGTTCATAGAAATGTTGCTACCTAGGATCTGCGGTGGGATTCTGTAAAAAAAACGAAACGAAACCCACGAAAACGAAAGAAATCACGCGAAAGCGAAAATTTGCTTCGTGTAACTGCTTTCGTTTTCTTCTTCTCATTCGCAAGGGTTAAAGAAACTGTGTGACAAAAATGTGAAGGTTAAAATAATAGCATTCGCTGTACTCCATTCGCATGAAACGAAAATGTTTTTCGTTTTTGCAGTTACATAAAGCGAAAAAAAAACGAAAACGTTAATGAAATAGCTTTCGCTTTTTTGCTTTCGCACTAATGAAATTTCCTACCGTTTACGAAGTTACATGATGCAAAACGTTCATTTAAAACGAAAATGATTGAACGTTTTCATCTTACAGAATCGCAACCCTGTTTTCTCCGGCGTAAGCGGTTATCTCTTCCAGAACTTTGAAGCAGCATAGAAGGTAGTAGACTTTAAAGTCATTTTTCAACAGTGCGAGCTACATAAACCGCAATCAAAGACCGAAGTTTTAATGTTTATAGTTTCAAGTTCGACGACTCCGTACAAGTCGTATAGGGTTCGCTATTAAAATCCTCCGTCAAACCTCGTCACCGCAAAAGGGGCCGTAACTCACTGCCTTGGCTTTTGTCATCTTGGACACCATGACTTGGCTCATCTTCGTTGTTTTACAGCCTCAAAAAGTAGAAGCGATTGACCAAGGTTCCAGCGGTTTGTTGTGGTTGCAGTTGTCTATATCCCTTCAAAGTATTTCACAATTTTTGTTGCGTCTGAGACATTCAAAGCCTACAAAACTTGGCTTTTTTGGTAGACTACCGCTAAATATTTTAAGAGCAAAACTTATGTTCTTGGAATAGTGCCTCTGAATGTTGGCTGGCCTCGATTTTAACATTGTTGCAGTCCGAATTTCTATTGTATTTTGAATAATTTTGTTTAAATTTGTCCATCAGTAGTCTCTCGGTTTTCTTTAAAAAAGGCTTGAAGCTCTATTCTCATTAAGAACTGTTTAAGTTTACAAAAAGTCGCGGTCTTTCTCTATATCTGACCTCCTTTGTCCTGTCTCCATATTCTTTTCCTACTACTGAATTCGAATGTGACTGGCCACGCAGTTTTATACGCAACACGTAATCCCGTCAGGTAAGAACAAACAATGTCATTCAGACTCCTACCGTCTATACCACAATAATCTGCTCTACAATTTCCTCAAATCGAACTAATTAAGCAGCAACAATCGGTACCCAACGGACGATTAAACCCTGAAAACCAAATCTGATCCATTCACAACCACCCCCGCTTTGAGGTAAGTGTGTGTATGCGACCGACCGACCAGTCTCTCTCCCCTCGAGGTGTTTGAAAACACACAAAATCAAATTAAAACCCGGTCAAATGCACCTCAACGCTTATACACACTGTGCCAGTGGCAGCGCATGCAACACACACTCACACCCAACTCTGTGTGTGCATTGATTGTTTGTAAAATTCATAACCGATTACATGGCTCCCCCGAGGGTGTCAAATTGCAGAGCTCTCTATCTCAGCTGCGGATGGTGTATTGCGGCGCGCAACCAGATCCTTCTAACCCATCAATAAGGACTTGTTTGCAAATGAAATCATTTTCCGTGTTGTGTGTGTCCCGCTATCCGAGAGTCGCCGGCGTTGTCGGGCAATTAGGCAAAAAGTGTTTTGTTGCTTTTTGAAAGAAACACAAAAAAAAAACCTTTGATGTGAATTTGTAAATGCAAAAAGGTGAAAATGGCTTTAAATGGATGGTGGAGGGTTTTGTTTTTGTGTTGAAAAATGAGCGCAAGGCTGCAGGTTGACATATATGTATGATTGGTTGGCATGTTCCCTCACTGCTGTACACACATGAAGACATTATGGCGGATTGACTTTCATTTCAATCGGCATTAGGGGTTAAACTTTGCATGAACATTGAAGCCGATTATTCTGTTGTCAAAAGTTTATATTATGCGAGCGGAAATGAGCAATTTATAAAACTGCAAGGACACATCCAAAAGTGGTCGAGTTCAATGCTCAGAAGTTTTTTTTTTAGCGTCAGCCTGGCATGGGAAATAACTTAGAAAATGGTCAACATTTCCAGTTGTCAAACATGATACATTTATCTGTCAGTCATAGAAGCTATGTGGCGGTTCATGGACTGGACTAGGTGTTTTAGGTTCGAGACCTGCTGACGTTAAGTCTTCGAAGCCAGTAATGCGCTTTTTATCTAAGGCTGCTCGTCGGTTTTAGGGTTTTTCCCCGGCTTTTTGAGCTAGCTTACACAGACTTTCCCAATTTTTATATTGCTATACTAATGCTAAGTGTTAATTAAACGGCCAGCAACAAATAGAAAGCGGGCCAAACCCCAAGCGTGGTACAGTGAGGCCTCAAGGCTAAGCATGGTTCCCTAAGGAAAGTTAGAAACCGGTCCCAATAATAAGCTACTATATATTATTTTGACGACTTTGTGGTATGTCATAAATTTCTCCATTCCTTGTCGTATATACAGTCGAATACCTCTAAGGTGAACCTCCTTTAACTCGAATTTCCTTCTAACTCGATTTTTTCGACCCAATTTTTTGCATTCCCTTCAATTTTGCATAGAAAAGTCAGAAAAGTCGACTAAGAGTGACTTTAACACAATTTTATGTCGTTCGTCAAACATAGCATTGCCAGATGGACACATTTCAACTCTTATTGCTCAAAATTAATTAAAATATTAATATTGAAATTTAAATTGTTTTCAATCAAAACCATTCAATTAATCAATTGTAATTGTGGCCCATTTAAACTCTATGTTAAATAACATGTCAAAATTGAGGTATACACTATAGGTCTGTTCCTGTACTTTTAAATCTTACGAATTTTTACAAATTCTTACGCATTTTACCCAACTGTCGTTCCTCAACTCGAGAAATTCGTAATAGAGAGCGGCTACGAGAGAGCAAGATATTTCCCCTCTTACTAGTTTTTACTCAACAAATTTCTTTTCTCGTTCAAATTGTAACGACTGTCAGGCGCCTGAAAATTGACAGCTGATTTGAATTTGTTGTTCTATTTGGCATTTATGAACTATCTGTCATTTTTCACAGGTTTTTACAAAAGCGTTCGTAAACTTTTGTGTAAGTTTCCCTCTCTGAGAGAGAATTCATCCCCTCCACTATCATTTTGACAGTTCTTTCCATTTTTACTACAAAAGTAAAGGAACAGACCTTATATCTTACTTAAATGTCATAATTGACAGTTTTTATTGAATAAAATCTTTGTACATATTAAAAGGGCGTGGTTGAGTTTTCTTTACAATCTTTTTAACGAATTGGAGTAATATAAAGAAAGAAGTGTGAGTGGTGAACTAAAACTGAAAGAAATGATCAGCCATTTCCTCAACTACCCCACAGACGTGTTGCAAAGACAAGTGCATGCATACTTACCAATCGGGCGTCACTTTAAATGAGGCAACCATATCGATACGGCTCCACTAAACACCGCAATCGGCTTACCAACATTCATTCACCTCATTGCTTCCGGCTGACATTTTTTAAGGCCGCCAATTGTCTCGTTTAATTTGGAAAATACTCGCTTACCTAACGAAATAGTTTAAAAATAAATTCAAAGTGACCCAATCGGTTGCGGGTGTGCCTGTGCATAATCAAAAAAAAACCTGCACCTCAACGTAAATTGTTCTGCACGTGGCATACACGATTTTAGTCACTTTGACAACGTAACACAGGAAATAAAAAAATAAAATAAGAATGAAAGGAAAGCAGAACTTAGTTGACATAATCGATTTCAAAGCCTAACCGTTGGGAAAACATATGACTGGAGGAGACATGACGTTTGGTAGATGCATTCACTAATCGGCTTTGATATGTAAAATAGTTTTTCTTTTTCCCCCACCCTATTATTTGTCTTTAGATAGGAAATGTGTATAAGCTTTGACGTAGCCAGGCTCTTTTATCGTTCAATCAATATATACCCAATGAATCGAGTGTGTTGACATTACTCTTCACCTTCATGAGTGCGATGTCAAAGGTAAGATGTTTGGTAATAATGTATGTGACATCATTTGACCTCGAAGTGATGTTGACAAAGGTAGAGAAGTAAAGTGTCATTTGTGATGGAGTGTTATACGTTTGAAAGGGGTTTTTCGATTAGCCGTAGGTAAAATGAGGATGGGGGGTTTTTCATCAGATTGAATAATTTAGGATGAATGCAAAAAGAGGGTTGCAGTACAATGCGTGGCTTTAGACAACCAATCTGACACTAAGTGTCACGAAAATATGGTTTTGGTAACAGAGCGCGCTGTCAAATACGGGGGAACAGACCGTTCGTTGAACAGTTCTGTACATAAATGATGTCATATTTGGTTTTGGTAGTGGAATTTGCTTTTTTTTATCAAAGTTTTCCACCCATAATCTTTCATTGTGACCTACAAAATGTTTAAAGGGTGACAAGTTGATCCAGAGTGCTTTAACATACTTCCCCACTCGGTTTACCTGTATTCTAAGAGAGTGAACGTTGTCTCCGCCCTTAATTAGTACCTCCCCGCATACATAGTGGCTTCTTGAAAATAAATACCTCATCTTCACTGCGATTGAATATTAGAAAAGCCACATCGCCTTGCCGTCTTTACTTCGCACTCGACCCAGCTACACCCTTTCTGACTGAACGTCTATCGCTGACCCAATTTAGTCATTAACATTGGGCCGCCTTCATCAATTCCCCTCAGTAACATTCACTTTAGGGACAATTTTAAATCAAACACACACTGCACTTGCTTTGGATCAAAATTTCAACCACGGTTGGGTAATAACTCACACTCAAAGTGCAAACCCCTTCTGAGTCTCGTTCGTTTTTAAAGCGAAATGCCATCGTTCATCATTTGATGTTTGTTCGCTGCTTTTCCTTGTGACAGGAAAAAACTAAAAAAAATTGAGACAAAAGGAATAAAAGTCTCCGAGTGGGATGAAATTAAAGTATTCGGTTCGAGTTTGCCATTGTTCTGAGAGCGAATGTAAATAGTGAAAACAGTAATTCTAGTTTCATTGTGAAATGTCATCCAGTTGGTGTCGGGAGACGGAAATGTCTTTTGTCTTTTGTCTGTTTTGGTTTTTATTCAAGCATGTCATTGTCACAGGACACGACTGTGAAGGAAGGAAGTTTCTCTCGCATTTAATTCTATTTTTTAACTGAAGCCTTTGTGGAAAGAGGATCTGGATCGGTGGTGGCTGGAATATTGGTTGTTGCGACAGCTGAAATAACTTGGATTTGGCTTGCAAATTGCATCTCTATAACTGCTTACTAGAAATGCAGACTTTATCCTAAATGAGATTCTGTTTTAAAGACACTTTTGTCAGTAAAAATGTTCTTAAGGCGGAAAAGAGAACTATCAACCATAAATCGTTCAGACGTGTCCGTTCCAACTCTCTCAAGGGGCTGATTAATTAATTTTGAATTTTCTTTCGTGTGCACTAACCGATTACTGCGCCACTTTAGCCTCGACTGCTTCGAAATCAAATCCATTTCGTGATATACGACTCGTTGTGAAAGTAACTCAATTCGCCTTCGCCCAAATTGCATAATTGGATATTTGCCATGGCTCCTCGTGTCGACAGAGCATCATTTACCAATACCAAAGGACGGTTCCACCTCAGAGGAGAAAAGAGAAAACAAATTTTCTTTGCACTTTGCCGACTACATAAAAGTTTCTCCCTCTTCTTTCGCCTTTTGTTTGCTTAGCCACACATTCGTATACACCGCACAAAAAGGATTTCCCGCATGAGGCTTTGCCAAATAACTCCAACCAACTGGCAAAACAACGCTCTCCACTCAATCAAAAATCCTTGGCACTAACTTTGACTTTGGTCTTTGTGTGGATGAAAATGGAATTCTTCCTTTTCCAAGTAGGAATACACAAAAAGTAACCTCAAATGACCCATTTGGATGGAGGATTTCAACTTTCATACAAACGGAAAGGAGTACTGATTTTTTTCCTTTTCTCCTTATTATTAATGGTTTTATGGCAAGAGTTATCGATGACACACATCCGGTTTGAATACATTAGCAAAGATTGATGGGTTATTGTAGTTTGAGTTGTCAGTCTGAGAATGAGAAATAATTCAAAATATTTCTAATTGATTGTAATTTGAATCGAAATTGAAATCGAAGACACAACAACTGTCACTTGATGGAATTTGCAATAAATCGAGTGAATGTCAGGACAAATGTCATCTGTCACACAAGAGTCAATTCAATTGTAAAGAAATGTTTCACTGAAGGAGGGAGGGAGACGGTTTTTCCACAAACTCGTTGTCATGTTTGCTTGAATTTAATAAACCACAAAATCGCCTGACAGACATCGCTGGAGACATTTCATACAATTTTGAGTATCAATGTGGGAATGGCAGTTAATATGCATTTTGGGAGCTTCCATATGCAAATATGGTATATATGCAATATTTCGAGTGGCAGTTTTGGATATTTTGCTTCCACATTGACGTGCAGCAAATGTGTTTGGAATTTTATGTCAAAAAGTGGTGTTGATCTTTCAATGGCTGCAGGAGCAGATAGTTTTGAATTTGAGTAGTTGAATTGCATCTACTTGTGGGGGGTGTTTTGCGTTGGAATTCGTAGTTTGAAGGCGGAACTTGAATGTAAATGTCAACGAAGGCCAATAAATCCATTTGACTTGATTGTCTGAAGTTTACCACATGTGAGAGATAATCTTCTAGGGATTTATGGAGATTTTTAATACTGCCTTAAAGTGTGCTTTATTTTCCAGATAAATCTATCAAGTTTTATCTTTAAGTGAGCGAGTGATTAATGTCGAAAGAAATTTTTTCTCAAACTTAATCGAGTTCTTTCTTAAAAAAACATGGAGAAACACTTTCTTACAATTAGTTTCCACTCGTCCTCATCAACCACCTGCACATTTCCTTAGAAAAAACGGTGGCGCCGTTGACTACATTCATAATGCATACTTTTCTACTCTTGCGTTCCGCTCCAACAGAGAAAACCACATACAGTACTTCGATAAAGTAAAATCGTAACAACTGATATTGGTCGATTTGAGTGAATTAATTTAACTTTTTTGATCTGTAAATGATTAAAAATTAGTTAGAGCCAGTAAAGTCAGTAAAAATAAATACGTTTTGGTCGAAAATGCTCTTAAAAAGTAGGCGTGGCAATAAAAGATACTGCCCACAGCCTTCTCGGAACCTTAAGACACATTTCAAAAAGAGTTTCGTCGAACTCTGTCCAGTTATTTTTGTATCAACTGTGAACAAATAATTTAAATCAAAAATCCATCATTAAAATTCAAACACTCTTCGTTTCCTGTCGCATTTTCGTTACATCGGAGTTCGAAATTATTGCTCAAATAGATTAAATCAAAAATCCATCATGGAACTTAGAACACTCTTCGTTTCGAGTTCGAAAATATTGCTCAAATAGATTAAATCAAAAATACATCATGGAACTTAAAACACTCTTCGTTTCCTGTCGCATTTTCGTTACATCAGAGTTCGAAATTATTGCTCAATCTGCCTCGCTGAATTGCGAAGATGTTCAATTTATTCCTTTTACTCTTTCTGGTCCACATTATTTTCTTTATTTATTTAGTTTAGGCCTTCCAACTTATTTTAAGCAACTCCGTCGACCGTGGTAAGTCTTTCTCTAACCAAGCTTGGTTTTCCTTATCATTTGTATGGCTCTTGAATGGATGGATCTTCTTTATTTTTCGTTATTTATTCCATGTGTTGTTTCGGTTTGTTATTGTTTTTATTTATTTTGAAAAATGTATAATATTTGGAATTCTCAATCAGAAAAATAAGAAAAAAAAATGTTTTAACAAATTTTGAACCCGCTTTACTTAGATACCATTAAAATGCTAATCATTTAATCAAAATGTAGCTTGTTGCTTATTTAATTACAGTTTCATTGTGTTGTGTTTGAATACCAAATGAAATTCGCAGCTACAGCTACACACACTCACACACATCCATCAACCCACTTACACTTTAAATTCGAAATTCAATTAGAAACATCACAAAAACATTTCCACCTCCACACAATGTAAAATAATCTCCATTTACAAAAATCAGAGACAGCATAGTGTTGGTGTTTAAATTACAAAAAAAAAAGTGTTAACCTAGTTTTTCATTCTTTGCAACCGATTTGCTGTGCCAAATGTTCAATTGAAATAAAAACCAATCGTAATTAATTGCAAGTAAAAAAACAAAAATAGAAAAAAAACTAATTCCAACTGAGATACAATTTTCAAAATTCTTTTAATTTTTAACAATTCTTCATTTTCTTTGGGTTTTTTTCCAAATGACATATCAAAGATGATGTTCCAGGCAAAGTGGACGAAAAGGCGACACAACTGCATGCGATCGCATCGCTAAAGGTCCTCCTCGATGCGACAAAGCCTCAACGCGGTGGTGCCACCACCTCGGCAGCGAATCATGTGAAAATCAATTTAAAAGAAACAACACTGGCCGATCGTCCCAATGGAAACATCGATACCACGTTGGACTCGGTGAGTTAAATCGTTTTTGTTTTTCGCAAATCTAACTCACAAGTATTATTTTGATTATTCAACTTTCATAAGCATATTTGAACAATAATTGTTGTTATAACAAAACAATTAACAAAAGAATCGTCTCACACACAGTCTAATCCACTCCACTGTGTTCTTTTGGGTTTTATTTTGATTTTGTTTTTGTTTTCGTTGTATTTGAACATGTAATGGACTATCATCAGTCACACACTCATCGTTTGTTTCTGTTTTGAATTAAACTTTTCACCACGAAAACTAAAACCTCTCTCTCTAAGATTGCGTGCATCTACAAAAATGTTTTAGTGTATCGTTTTGGGAAATTAAAGAAAAAAGGAAATGCTCAGAATATCGTGAATGTATGGAATAAACATTTTACTCTTGTTTTTTTTTTTTGTTTATCCTTAACAGAGATGAAATGTAACGTTTTTGTCAAACGAATGCTTTTGAATTAAAATTTTTCTTTTATCTGGATTCTTCTACACGTGTTCTTCTTTAAAATTCTCTTTCAAAAAAAAAATCAAAGAACTCTGTGCATTTATGTAGTGTTTTTAAATTAATTTCATTGTCGGGCAAGGATGTTTTTTTTTAAATATTGGGTGTGGTGTGTGGTTATTTTTTTTAGTGTCTTTTGTTTTCTATTATATTACGGGAGGGATATGCAGTTCTTTTAAAATATGACTCGGGCGTATGCGTAACCTTTTTTCAATCAAAAGAGGGGCAGTAGTTTTAAAAAGGTGACTCGGGCGTATACGTAACTTTTTTTTAATTATTAATTATGGAAACGTTATATGGAGCTTTAGAGTTCTTAAAGTTCTTACCAATAGTCTATGCTTTTGAAAACGTTAAGGGTCTTACAAAAATACTGTACCCTTGAAAGACTTTACAGATGACAGAAATCATCAGTCGTCAGTAGCTCCCTATGCAATGGGGAGTGATTTCAGTCGAGGGTAAGATCTTTCTATGATGTGTGTCAATGGACTTTAATCTAAGGCTGTCTTGAACGTCAGCTCGTGTAATTTATCATTTACTTTTCTCATTCAAAACGCCTTAGCCCAAGTGAGAGTAAATTTCATAACAAAGAGTTATTTATGGTCTTATAAAAAGGATCCTTAAATTGTCACCAATTGACCTCGTTACATAGTTGCTCGTTACTCATCACGTTTTACTGCTCCCCAGATATTATCCCTGTCTTATTTTCTCATCTCCAACAATAAAATACTCCACCACTTGGTTTCAAAGAAAAATAAAGTAAATCCAAGACAATTGATTTTAGGAAGAGATAAAAATCACATCAATTCGCAATATAATTCGCCATTTAATTAATTACAACTAAACACAACGTAAACATCAATCATGTCAAAAACGAGACCACAACTTGTGTGTACACACACATAGAGGAGAGGTCCTATTGCGCGCATCAATCAAATGACACATGAAAATAAATATATAACCATTTTTCGACTATAGTACTCTGTGTCTTCTTTTTCAACTGATGTATCTCGACAGATAAACGGTTCATCCCACCAAAAGGGGGCATTTGGGATGCTAATGCAAAGGAACGAACGAACGCGCCCCACCCCCCACTACGCTCTGCGACTAGTAGTAATTTAATAGGAGAAATACTCGTAAAGTGATGATGATGAATATTTGTCAAGGATAATGTTAATTAGTAATTGGCGAAATTAATTAATCCAACAGCAGGCGAATATTAGATAAAAACCGTTGGGGGACAAACCAATTAATTAGGAAGCTGCATAAAATATGTACTTAACCTTTGGCGAACGCAATGTGTATTTTTTTTTCCTTTTTTTGTATGCATAAGGACTATTAGCAGCACAGATTGAAGTGGAATTTTTATTTGTGTCACACCACACCACAGATCTAAATGTAAACACACACAAAGCAGGAGAGGATGACATTGCATTTCTGCATGATAAGGAATCAGTGTTTATCCTTCGGAGTTGTTATCGTTTTTTGTACACCACCCCATTGTTTTGATGTATTAATTTCACGATGTATCGATAGGCTACAGGATGCAACAAAAATGTTCAACAAAAACAATCATTAACGCAATAAAATATGTTCACACTTCAGTACCTTCTAGTCATAACATAAATGTTCACTTCTTTTTCGTTGTTGTTGTTATTATTGTTTGGAAAAATGTGAAAGGACGAACACTTCAGGAGGCGCTATTTTTTTACCTATATCGGACTTCAAAACTATTTATTTATTTGTCCACAAAGTACAATGACTTTTTTTTGAATAGAAGGTTTTCTTAAGATTCAAGTTATTATTTCTAATATCTTGAGTTGGCGTCCATGCGCTTTAGGTCCAGGCATCAGAAATATTCAAATTTTGCGCTTGTAATGGAAACATAACAGAAAAACAAATGATCACCAAATAAGGGGACCCAATTTCGTCTTGAATGTCAAAGAAAAATGACACATAAGGAAATAAAAAATGTATTACATCTCAAAGGATTGTCCACACATCAGTTCAGTGATTATTCCGGAAACGTTTGCTACGCCACTGGTTGCCTCAACAATATTGTCAAAGAAACGCTGTCCACCTCCACATTTAGGACCATTTTTTTTTACTCAGTCTTAATTTATGCAACTATTCTAAAGCACCAAAGTTTTCGTCCTTTCATTCGAAATACATCTAATCAACTATCACCTGTGGTTTCAATTTCTTTCATTTCGTTTCCTAAACTTTTTTCATTTACCTACCCTTCTGAATAGAGCTGATTCGGAAATGAATATAAACATTAAAAAAAAAGCAACAAATGTTAAACATAAAATAAAAATAAAATCATTGCTTTGTCCTTGGTTTCGCTTTGTGCTTACTTCATAAACAAAAAATCATTAACTACAAACTTAAAGTAAAAAAAATCATTCATTCCAAACTGATGTTTATGAAATGTGTTTTAAACTTAGGAACTAAATTTATTATTTTAATGTCGTAGTTATTTTTGGCATAAGAAAAACTTTTTTTTATATATATATTTTTCTTTTCTGAAATTTGAGTTGACAAAGCAATCGTGCAGCCATTCCGAGTTGGGCCTAAATATTTTTTCTAACCAAACAAAAAACCACAAATCTCCCTCTATGTCTACTAAACTTTCTCTGTCCTATCTCTCTATATATAAATCTATTTTTTTTTTAATTTCAATAAAAATAATAAATATATTTACAATTCAAAATCTACTACTATTTCGTATAATACTCTTATCGTATATACACTTGAAAAAATAAAACTTACAATTAAAAATTAAATTTAATATTATAATACACACAAAAAAAAAGCCATCGTTGAATGCTCGTCGTCCTAGCTGGATTGAACAGAGGGTCAAAATTCAGACAAGAAGATTTAGTACCAAAGTTAGTTTTTATCAATTTTTTACAAATTTTTTTCAAAATAGTTCTACATTTTGTTTTGATTTTTAAATAATTTGCGTATAGTAAAGGATATACATTTTTTAGCGATGCTGTTTTTAATTGGTATTTAGAGCTTAATACGGTTTATTTTTTGTCGACAAAAAAAATTGCCTTTTAAAAAAATAGAGATTTTGTAAAAAAAAATATAATAATTGGCTTTTTATGAAAGAAATTTTATTCAAATTTTAGTACTAATTAGATTTAAAATAGTATTGTAAGGTCAAATTTAATTCGTTTTAATTTTAATTCTAGTCTATTGAGCTTCCTTAGAATTTGACAAAAAAGTAAAACACGAGTCATGTTGCTTTCAATGTGCCTTCCGATATCTAGATGTGTGTCTATGGATTTTAATTGTTTATATGGTATTTAGCGTGTAATTTGCATGAAAAGTACACTTGAATTTATTGGTTTTTGAACACGCCCTTGAACACAAACAAACACGCTGAGAGGTTATTTTTGTTCTCTGCAATATTTCTTGAAGTGAAAAGAGGGGATTGATTATGATGCTGTACGTTTAAAAAACGTTGGGAACACATTGACTAGTATTTGCAGTTCGTCTCTTGTGAAAAAGAAAAGCACTAGGATCCATTTTTTTATATCCTGGAAGAACCAAACTTGAAGGGCTTTTTCTGTAGATATTTGGTTGGTTTTGGGTAGCCTTAGGACATTAGAAGTCTTTTCGATTGGATGTTGGGTATTGCTTACTTCCCTATGGAACATTTTTAAAACAAATCAAGTCGGTCTACGATTTTAAGGACATTCTTTTCTTCATTACTCGACAGCCATACCACAAAACGAGTACATAAAAATAATCCCCTACCCCCTGTGCAGCCGTTTCCATTCCATTACTCTATTATTACACCACCCTCCTTTGTTTGGGGGAGTTTAATCAAGTTGCTCGCAACATCAATCCGCATAGTCACGTTCCGTTTATCTGTGTGGCAGCGGCGTCAGTAATTCACTCTTGGTTCTTCATAAATTCCACTTTCGTTCACGGCACGTGTTACGATTCATTAGTGGGAAAAAAATATATAATCTCCATATCCACTGCGCCTCCAAGTGTCCAAGTGAGGGTTGCAAAATTTTACTACCGATAAACTTTATTTTCATCCCCAATCGCAAAAAAAAAACAACAACACCAAAATGACATTAATCAAAGTTGATAAATTGAGTTGGTTTGATTTTTCGATGGCCTTCGGAATATCGGTCTGCCTTACCATAATTCCGAATAATTAGTGGATTAGTGGATATGCCAGCTGGCCCTTAAATTATTAAACAGTGAATGAAGTACACTCACCTTGGGCCGAGGACGAGCATTATAACAATACAAAAGGAATTGTAAATTATTCACTGCGTGGAGAGTGCGACTGGATAGATTAAACATCGATTATGGACTACCCTTTCTCCGAGGGATATGCGCGTCCATTTATCTCCTTCTTTGCAAAAAAAAAATGTAGCACATCCTGTTCATAAAATTACAAACAAATCGTAAAGTTGTGTAATAAATTTCTCTCCCCACGTTGCATTTGTAGTCCTCGTGTGCACCTGTTTCAGGGAATATGTATACATTTTTTTTTATTAGTTTTTGGGCCGTCAAAAACAGCGTTCCTCACATATGCGAGGCACTTCCAGCGTTATCCGTAACTGCTATTCGATGAATTTCTTCCATTTTTTTAAGGGAAAACTTTTCAATCAATTTGGGAAGGGTGGAGGGTGTTTTTTTTTTGAAAACCTATTTAGAGTGCTTTTTGAGCTGGATACGTTTCAAGTAAACCGTCTCGAGTGAAAATAAAAACGATTGAGAAGGCCGTAAAGAAGGATTGATTGGTTGTAATAAATTGGGAAGGGAAGTTTGATTTTTTTTCCCACCCCTACATCCTTTTGTGTGTAGCGATGGTGGTGGGGTAATTGAAAAGAATGAATTAAATGAGCCTTGTAAGGAGATAACTGTACGAGCTTCGCATGGGGGGATTACATTATTTAGCCGATTGCTGCGAACGAGGCATTTGCAACCAATTAAGAAGTGGAAAGTGAGCATTTTGATTTAAAACTTTAGCGATCTGCAATCAAGTTGAGATGGAAAAGTTTCGCCAATAGATGGAAGTTGGGCAAGAACTTTAAATTGGAGCAAAGTGCATAATGATGTAATTACCGGATTGGAAAAAGGAGAAGACGGTTTACCATTTAGTATCATCGAACGTGGATAGTGGCGCAAGGGAAATCCTTTTTTTACTGCCTGATTTGATTAGTTTGATTTGTTAAAAAAGTTTGACTTAGTAGTAGTTAGAGGATTTCTCAAGAACTCCTTTCTTCAGTCGAACAGAGGCCCTACTTTTGACAAACAATTTCGTATATTGCAATCTTGCCACTCTCTGTCCTTAGAAAAATGCAAGGCTTCTGTAGCAGAGCTGTATCAATGGAATCCTATTTAAAAAAAAACAATCTGGCTGATACCGTTTTGGGTATGATTAATATTCGATTGCCAAAGACTCTGACGGTGTTAAAGGAGGACACCCACCTAACCCTCGACTTGTTGTGACCCCTACCCTACAGAATGGTTGGGCATTCTCGTCGTTATCGTCCACAGGTTTCTTTGTGTAGCTCATTTTGTACGTTTCTCTATTGAGTCCATCGCATTTAATTTCATAAGGTCCACCAAATGACAGAAAAGTAGCTTACAATATTTTCACTTTCACCACACTTACACATTTGCTTTTAAATATTGCAGCCTGCTTATTTTTAAACAGCTTGCTTTCGAAATTTATTTATTTTTATCTTTTTTAAATGGAGCTCATTAATTTAACCGTTTGCTTGCTAAATTTTCGTTACACAAAATAATAAAAAAAAATACTATATCACTCATTTTGCATTAATCTTCGCGACATTTTATTGCATTTTACTTCATTAATCATTGCGTTGTATGTTGTTTTTAGTTTGCAAAAATTCACATAAACCTTATAAATGTATAAAACTATTTACAAAAAAAAAAAAAACATTAAATTATTCAACAAAAAAATTAAACATTTAATTCAGATTCATATTATCTTGTTAAATTATTTTTTTCATTTTTAATTTTTATTCTTTTTCGTAATTTTTATTAAACAATTCAAAAAAAGATTTTCCATAAACGGTGACAGAAAAATAATTCAGTTTTTTTTATTTTAATTTTTCACAAATTGTTCCCCATTCAATTGGATATGAAGCAGGGCAACGAAGTCGAGGAACCACCAGAAGCCTTAAGTATGGCGTGGCCATCAACCGCACGAAAACGATTAACATATGTTCTGGTGGCACCGCTTCTATTTCCTTTATGGTTAACATTACCAGATACAAGAACACCCAGAGGTAAACGATTCTATCCGGTGACATTTATTGGTTCCATTTTATGGATAGCCGCATATTCATATCTTATGGTGTGGTGGGCTAACGTAGCCGGTGAGACTGCACAAATACCACCTGAGGTAAGTACAATTTTAAGAAACATTTTCATAATCTTTCCCATGGAACATGTGACACAAGTTGAACGGGTTATTATGTCAATGGGAAATTATTTTTCCCAATAAATTGTTTTGTAATAATTTCAAACTTTGTCTGACAATCAGAAAACTTCGCCTGCAATTTGTATTCGAAATCGTTTCATTCGCATTGTTTACACTTTTGACAGTTTGAAAGTATTCAAACAAATTATCATTTAATGCCAGCAGTGTTGTCTTCTTGCGGAAGTTTTTTTTACTTATGTTGAAACTACTTTTGCTAAAAGTTTCCTTTAAATCAATTATGAGGCATTCTGTCAAATACTTTAAAACTAATGGCTTATTTATTTTACAGGTTATGGGTTTAACATTCCTCGCTGCTGGCACATCAATACCTGATCTAATTACCTCAGTGATTGTTGCTCGAAAGGGATTCGGTGATATGGCTGTTTCCAGTTCCGTTGGTAGCAACATATTTGATGTAACTGTGGGGTAAGTATTTTCTTTTTTTTTTAAATCAAATCAACATAGTGAGCATTGCCATGATTTATAAGTGTTTTATTACATTCGAAAGTTCTGTCACTCTAAAAAAAATTAATGACATATAAGGTCTGTTCCTTTACTTTTGTAGTAAAAATGGAAAAGACTGTCAAAATGACAGCGGAGGGGATGAATTCTCTCTCAGAGAGGGAAACTTATGCAAAAGTTAAGGAACTCTTTTGTAGTAACCTGTGAAAAATGACAGATAGTTCATAAATGCCAAATAGAACTACAAATTCAAATCAGCTGTCAATTTTCAGTCGACTGACAGTTGTTTCAATTCTTGCGCAAAGAAATTTGTTAAGTTAAAACTAAGAAGAGGGTAAATATCTTGCTCTCTCGAAGCCTCTCTCTTTTACGAATTTTTCGAGTTGAGGAAGGAATTGAGTAAAATGTGTAAGAATTCGTAAAAGTTCGTAAGATTTAAAAGTAAAGGAACAGACCTATAACGCTGAGTTTGAGTGACATTAAATTTTATCAAATACAAAATAGTAGTGCCAATTCCAGTATTCGATTACAGTTATTTTCGAAGAGTCTTAAAAGCCCAGTCGACTTTTTTATCGACGTTAGTGTCACATGTGTCAAAGTGAGCTTTTATAAAAACTTTTACTATCAGCGTAGTTCAAATTGGAATAAAAAGCTAGTCTCTTCCTTAAGACGTATTCCAAAATTTTTTTTTTTAATATATTTACCCAAAAGTGACAAGAAATAATGTAAAATGTCAGGTTTATTACATTACCGACAAGTGAATGCGGATCTATTAAACTGGAAACGGATAGTTTGACATTCGAAAGGCTCGCTAACTCACTCGAATAGTAAATTAGGACTGCACGTAATCATATAAAATAATCCGCCCTTCTTTTTACCATTCCGCTTAAATTTATGATGGGTCACAATAGCAAGTTTAGTTTGGAAGGGAATTTTTTCGCCATTGTGAGTTCGTAGACGATTAATTGGACATTAATGGTACATCTTTTTGATTTGTAACCTTAACCTTAAAAAAGTATAGATCACAATAGGAAGTTTTGTATGTGGAATATCGTTGTTTTGTGTTCGTAACATTCAAGGCGGTCGCTTTAACTGATGTAGCTATATAAAATTGAGTTGGCCACTGTTTCTTTTCGCTTTTTAATTTTAGACAGCGCAGGCAAGGGGTTTTGAATGTCCTTATAAGGCGGTACACATCGCGAGAAGTAGATATTTTTAGCTTGCGCCTAAAATTAGACCCATTTGGCCTTACCATCATTTCTAACCTTCACCTTACATACGTTGCCACGATCAAAAAAAGCTAAAGTCGAGTTAAGACCCGAAACAGAAATTTTGTAGGTCACAATATGCAATTTATTATGAAATATTTCGCCATTGTGAGCTCAAAAATTTACCTTGAACACTAAAAATTATTGATAGTATCGATGAGTGTGCTGCTTTTTTGCAAGTGGCAAATGGTTTGTTTAAACGCAAACTGTAAAGAAAAGGGGTTGCGTTCAGCGGGTATTGTCAGATGTGTCTGATCTCCCAAAGTTTAAGGCAATTTTTATATCGATTGCTGTTCTGAAACACAGTCAAATTTTGAGCACTTTAATCAATCTTCCGCTACGAATAGAATTCCAAACAATTAATCGGTCCCAAACACTCTGCATTTATTAAAAGTCACTCTTCACCTTCAGCACAACAATGTGTCCTAATTCTCGCAGATGACATCCCCTTCTAAATAAAGCCTGCTTAGCATATACTCACTCGAACACTTGAAACTGAAAGTCACTCGGCATTTATGAAATACACCTGTATGCGGCACTGTCGTCATCAATTCGTCTTTCTGTTCGCCTGCCATGTCAATCTACTATACCACGTCAATTATGAAACATTGACATTCTACGTGGTGTAAGCATCTCGGCGACAATTTTCTAAAGAATGCACTTGACAAATGCCGCATGTAAGACTCTTCGAGCGGATTTACATGCTATCCCTCCCGAAACGATGTCACACTACTTGCCGCGTAGGTGGATTATGCTTGCCTTCATTGAGATATCGAACGGGCATTGTCAGGACGGCGAGGGGGGACCATACTATGTATAAAAAAAACAGAGTCGTCAATACATCGTACATGCATTATGTAACAAACTGTGACGACGATGGATAAGTGGGTGCTAATGGTTTTTGCACTTCCCTTGGCTTAGATCTGGGGTACACTCTACCCCGCCCGGATTAGCCCACAATTACGCCTCAGCTTTACTAGTGATGCTACACATGCGAGTTATGAACGTATGAATGGATTGAGGTAGATATGAAATAAGAGGAGCAGCCCTGAAGGTTGTTAGTTTAATTCAACTTGTATGGTGTATGTTTCTTTTACACCGACAACGACTGGGGTGAAGGTTACGTAAGTGTATAGCGAGCGAGATGCATACATGTGTAGCTGATGGGGTGCTCTATATAGATGAGGATGGTGATAGGGTATCGTCTTGAATGTCGACACTGATGAGAGGAACGGAAAAGTATCCTTGGTTGCATTTTGAGAAAAAAAAATAAATTGAGTGCTTTCTAAGGATTGTTTCCTGCTCATGTTCGCAGCCTTGGCTCACCTTTCAAATGGAGGCAAAGCCTTTTGCTCTATGCCAAATAATTAGACCATAATACTCGTTAGGAATTGTGGTCCTTTGTACACGGTACGGGTCTTGAGTGCCACGCGCAATTGTCAACCTGCAGAAGAGGTTTACTGATGAGTGAAATGTCCCAGTTACGGTTCTCTAAATAGACAGTTTTAAGCCGATTTAAAGAGGCGACAGTAAAAAGCGCATGCAATTTAAATGGAATATGTTTCATAAGAAGTACGGTAGCCTAAAACACCTGGGCTCTGTACCTCCACCAACGACGGAATGTTTCATTACGTTCTTATTGGTCGCAAAAATTCCCTCCTGGGGGATTTAACTCACACGAAACATGCCCACAATAGTCTGCCATGCATCCGGTGTGTCCCGAAATTCCTGAGAGAATTTATTACCACACGATATTGTCGGTGGGTTTTTCGTGTTTGTATGTGTGTGTGTTTTTTTTTATGTTGTCCTGTGCCACACTAAAATGTTGGACAGAAAAGATGGTAGCCCAGCGTGAGGCAATTCCCGATGGTAGTAAATTTCGTCAACATCCAGTGATGTAACGTGAGTTTCGTTTTGGAATTTAATTTACTACTTTCTCTACTAGGTATATACCTACATTGTTATGTCGACGATGAATTTTAAAATGGATGTGGAGATGATTGCGAATTTTCGGGGAGATTATTTTGCCACGTGGCACGAGTGCGGTTCGCCCATTTAAAGTGGCTTTTACTGTGTTTGCTGTGTCCCGCTGCGGGTTTGAGCATTTTTCACAAAATATTCACAAGCGAGTTACGAAAGGCAGGGATCTATTCTTAGCCAAAAGCGTGAATCCTATTTTTACTTCCGCTTTCAATGAGGCGTTTGAATTTGTGACCCGTTTTTGATAGGTAGGCGTTTGGATTTTAAACCTATAACCAGTCGATTATGGCTGTCTGATCTTTTAATTTTGGCATTTTTTTTTGCATTCCTGGCACATCAAGCGAGTTTTAAAATTCCGTCGGATAGTTGGTCGCTTCATCCTGGTTGGTCACGCGGTCAACGGATTTGTACGAATGCAATGCTCCAGCGATTTGACTTCGAATAATCAATTTCAAGCTATCGACGTCCTTTCACTAATCCAATCGAGATTTTTAAAATTTTCTCCAATGCCGGGGAAAACTTTGGTAATGAGTTCCTCCTTCGATGATGTGAACTCGCGAAAATTTGCAGGGATCGATATAAATCCAGTCGAAATATCAACACAAATTTGGTCAATGCCAAGTGCCATCAGTTGTCTCGAGAATTCAGCAGCCGATTGGCCGTTCTGCAATGCAAGTCTCATATTCGTGGTCAATTTCAACTTCTTGATAAGCCTCCACAAAAAAGATGATTTCAGGCATACATTGAGTTAATAAGCAGCAGTAGATTTCGGGATGACGGGAAGCGTTTAACGAAAATCTACGGAGAACAAATCGTCTCAAATCACATCGTAAATCCTTCATTGTTCGGGCAACTGCCTCCAAAGCTCGGTTATGCGCCATTGTGCAATCGTACTGCTCGGCATTCAAAAGCGGCACATTTCTTTGGACTATTTCCGCCAGCTCATCCCGATCATAGTTTTCCTCCCGTTGCAATTCGCGATTGAAGGCATTGTCCATCGAACGATTTGGTGTTGGCATCCCCAATTTCGACAGCAGACTGCCGCACATGAGTACGCATGTCCGTCACGTAATGCTCGTTCACGGACGACGGGATTCGACCCCAGAACTAACGCTTCCTTGCACATCTCGTCGTTAATTTCAAGATCGAAATTCGAAGTTGTCGTGCGAACTCTGTGCAAAATGTCGTCAGCCACCTCGCGGTCGGGTTCGAGGGATGAAATGTCGCTATTTGATTCACTGGCATAGAAAAAGAGCATTGAGTTCCAATGTGCATCGTTTCCGAGCAAATTGAAACATTGGTAAACCTCCCGAAAAGTGTCGCACAGCACACCATCTACAGTTCGCAGGGAATCGAAATGTGCAGGGCCTCCAATGTTCCCCAAAAGTTATAAATTCGTTTGAAAAAAATTCAAATTTTTCCCGTTTTACCGGAATTTTCCAAATTTATAAAGACTAGTACCGCCCGTGGTCGAAATTCGACCAATTTTGTCTGTAAACGCCAACTTGTTTCTTACATAATTTATTTATTACTTATTTTAATTTATTTATATGCTTAATCATAATTCATATACCTTTCCGCTATGAAAAAAGAATGAAAAAGGGCAAAACATGAATGTTCGTTTTCATAGTAACACCTCGCAGGTAACTCTGCAATGCCCCTGAAATAAGGGTTTATGATTGCTTACTTTTAGGGGTAATTAAATTGCATACCTTTATGGGTTAATGAGACTCTCCAATAGGTTCTAAGCTAATCTATGGAAACATGACGGCGACAAATTGAATGGCAACAAAATGCTTTCGATTTACTGCTAAGCATTTTGTATGGGAAATTCTCAACTTCATTTTATCAGTCTTAATGGCAACATATACCTACGAGTTTTTGTTTCTGCACATCTATGGCACAGTACCTTTCGAATGATATTAGTTTTATTCTCCTCATTTCATGATAAATACTTAAAAAGTGTACGGAAACTTTTGATGTGTACGTATTAATATAATGACAGATGTCAATCATGGCACAGTTCACTCTAATGAACTCACAACTTTAAGGAATAATGTAGAAAATTGCATAATAACATCGGGGTTAGTCCTTATCAATGAAAAGTTATGCGAACGGAATTTCAGCTGTTACTGCGGCCTCACCAAGCTTGAAGGTTGCATTTAAATAAGCATCAGGGTTTATGAATTGTTGTAGCTTATAGATTATTCAACGCCGAGGATTTTTTAAATTTGAATTTGGTTCCTAACCAATTAACAAATGAATCCCAATTCCAGTGGAATCTTAGGCCCGACATTTTCCCAATTAAATAAAATCTCTTACGTCTATAACATAATTCATAACACCTACCTGATGAAATATCCAAATCCAAACGAGTCCAATTTAATTTCCCATTCACCTAGTTTTCGTCGAACAAATTAACTGTCTGTGCCGAATCTACATCGCCGGCCGGGTTGCAATTCCATTTGACTGCCATTCTAGGTCGCCATGATTGACCACTCTGCACGGATTTTATTTCGAGAAAAATCAATAAAGGGAAGTGAAGGGGCCCAGCTCAAGTCCCTCATATTCGCTGTGAAAAATGTATTTTCAATTTAAATTCTCATCCATTCACATCATTCCCTCCATGCATTGGACTAGCTTGTGTGTCTTTCAATATATAGATTCGTGTGTCATATACTTTAGTCGTGGACTGCCGCCCATCTCTGGGCTATTCCGACATAAAAAGGATTGAATGGTATAGATAAATATTATATGAAGGAGAGAAAAAAAATATGATGCGGAGACATCACAACGATTGGTTGTGATATAATCCTTTCCCAGCTACAGGAGTAGGTATGCATTCAATGACTTTTATAAAGGAGAGCGTATGTAGTGTCTGACAACGATGACAATGACTGCAACTGCAACGAGTATGACAGAAAACTACTCTATCGCGTTCAATGGGAAACCAAAACAGACGAGGAGTGAATCGTTGCTGTCTGTATAAAGGATGCCCCGTCGTTTTTTTTTTTGTTCACTCTCAAGGGATTAAAGGATTGTGGATATTTTTTCGAATTCAAGTCGCAGAATGGGTTGATGTGTCACGTTTGTTTTATTTAAAGAAATGAATGCATATGGAAAACCGCATAGAAAAATGAATACCCCTTGTGGGCTTTCAGGCAACTTTTTCACAGGAAAAGTGAAAAAGTTGCAATAATCTCCATAAATTTGAGTAAAGTGAGATTAATTTCCGAGCAGGAAATGAATTAAACAGAAAATGTACACACTACACGTGTATGTGTGGCAGTTGCCACAAACCTGTGCCTTATCGTCGTGCCAGCCGCGGAAGAACAGTAGTTGAGGAAAAAAAGTGTTGCTGGCGGAAGGGAAATTTTTTTTCTTTCATCCGAGAGGTGGTTTTGTTAAAAAAAAAAGTACCAGAACAGGTGGCATACAAATCAACGTTTATCTAATTGCGAATAATTTTAAATTGTCAAGTTTGTTTGGCAAAGTCTATTTATAGCCCTGCTCTGAGTTTTCCATAGGGACTGCCGAATGAGGGAAAAGTTTAATGAATTCATTTCATTTTTTTGAAGGGCGGAACAGTTTTAATTGCATTTTCGTAACACTGGTCCTAATGAGGAAATGTGCTGTTTTGTGGATTTCGGGAAACTTTACTGCAACATTAAAAGTTTTAATGCTTTATGTACTGCAAAGGGATAAGCCGAGTGTTGTTTTGATACTTTGTCACATATACAGTTTGTGGCATGGATATTGTTTTGAGTAAATTTCAGTTAGCAGTGTTTGAAAATGTTCGAAGGATGTTGAAACGGTTTGAAGGTTTTTTTGCTCGGGGAAGTTTTTACAAGTCATCAAATCCCATGTGGTTATTTGTAATAGTTTTGACTCTCACGTCGGTAGAGTATTGGCGCTGGCGGTATCGTGTTGTGCTTCTTCATCCCTGACATTTGTCAGATCCACTTGCGAGAGCTGATTTTTGCATCTGTGTTCGTTGGTTGGTTTAGGTGGTTGCTATTTCCTCCATCCTGAAGGGGGGAAAAACACAAGTAGCGCTTTAGCGCCGTTTTGAAACCACACCAAGTAGAACCTGGAGATGAAAAGGGTGACATATGTCAAAACCAGACTGAGGAGTTGAGAAATTCGGTGATGT
Organism: Cheilosia pagana; assembly: GCA_936431705.1. Taxonomy (NCBI): domain Eukaryota; kingdom Metazoa; phylum Arthropoda; class Insecta; order Diptera; family Syrphidae; genus Cheilosia; species Cheilosia pagana. The sequence goes on from OW386169.1 coordinate 4,769,469, forward strand.
TGTTGAAATGGATGCTTCGGATGGCCGACAGGTCGTCAAAGAAGGGACTACCGAGGGCACTGTATCTGGGGCCGAATCGCGTCATCCGTGAACGAGCATTACGTGACAGAATTTGTTTTTGTTTCACATGTAAAATCAACTAATTCCGTTAACGTAATGCTCGTTCACGGATAACGCGATTCGACCCCTGGTTTTAGCTAGAGCCGGACATTTACCGAGAAGATGGAAAACTGTTTCATTCTTGTAAGTGTCAGCGCAGCTACGACAGTGAATGTTGTGGGGGACGCCTAGCTTGGCTGCGTGAGTTCCTAGAGGCCAGTGGCCCGTTCTTATTGCCGTAAGTCTAGCGACATCTGCACGCGTTCTGGATAGGAGGTTATTTGTCCTGGCTTCGTCGAATGTTGGCCAAATCTTTCTTAAAATGACCCAGTTTGTGAGGTTCACTCATCTAGTCATGGCCCCTGAAGTGTAGTGAAGGAGGATTTCTCTCTTTACGTATTCCAGCAGAGGGAAGATTTCTCTCTTTACGTATCTCATTCTCCTCTATGTTCCTATGGCCGGGAACCCAGACGAGAGTGATTTCAAACCGATTACCTGTCCTGGCCAGTTTCTCCCTGTAGTCCACAACAAGTTTAGATGAAGACCTGGCCGACTACAAGATGTCTATTTTTCATCGGGTGTCGCACTGTTCATAACTAGACTATTCGCCTCCCCAATAGCCAGAACTTCTGCCCGAAAAGACTTGGAAACATATAGGGCGGATGAAAAAACGCCCGTCCCCACTCCAGAGTTCATTTTGGAACCATCTTTGAAATGGGTATATCGAATTCATTTGCGAGCGCATTCCTTTTCCATTCTGATCGAGAGGGAAATCTAACTGAGAAAGTCAAGTTTGGGTAGTCCTATCCTTGTTATGGCCGTAGGGCCTTCCTGACCAGCATTTTGATTCCTTTAATCTAGCTGCAGCACAGGCTACAATGTTTTTAATATGCAGATCCACTGGCAAGAGATTAAGAATCACGTTGAGTGCCTAGGTCGGACTAAACCGTAGGGCTCCCGTGATTCCAATTTCAGCTGTTCTTTGGACTCTACTTAGTTTCGTGATGTTATAGGCTTTACTTGAGGCGTGCCACCACACGAGTGATCCATATGTGTGAGGATAGGGCGTTCCACCGCTGTGTACATCCAATGAACCATTTTAGGTTGAAGTCCCCAACTCTTGCCGAAAGAGTGCTAGCCTTCCGCACTCGGTGTTCGATGTTAGACCTCCAGTTGAGTTTAGGTTCAAGTATGACTCCTAGGTATTTGGCGCTGGAGGGCTGAGATAGATATTGCGTATTTAAGCGGGGAAGTGTAAATGTTGAACATCAGTTCAGTTTTACTTACCCAAGTCTCTTTCCCTGACTTCGCTAATCACGTCCGGAAACATCCGTCATCCGCATACGCAACTACTTCGATACCTTCACTATTAAGTCTTGATAGGATTTTTTTGAGTTCCATAATCCATAAGAGAAGCGAGATCACCCCACCTGGAGGTGTACCTCTGCTTACTGTTTTGGTTAAAATATTATTGCCAAGTTTTGCTCGAATGATCCTTGTTTGAAGCATGGAGATAATAAGTGACGATTCAAAGATTTCTAAAAAAAAACAATCTTTATACTTGTATTTTGTGAATATAACCTCCAAATGTGACAATTTTTCTCTTTTCAGATTACCAATTCCCTGGCTACTGTATGGCATCATTTACGATCAACCCGTTGAAGTTAATTCCGTTGGAATGGTCTGCTCTATAACAATACTGTTCATGATGTTACTATTCGTGGTAATGTCAATCGCGTGTTTCCGCTGGAAAATGAATAAAGGTCTTGGCTTTACAATGTTTTTGTTATATTTCGTATTCGTAGCTGTATCACTGATGTTCGAATACAATATTATAGTATGTCCAGTGTAAAAGGCATCATTACTCTTACTTATACATAAACACACATATATATATATGTACTTATATATATATAAACTCTTGAAAAAACAAAAACAATATTTATGGTTAAGATTATTACGAAATTAAAAATGTAAAAAACCAAAAAAAAAAAAACAAACGAACAAACTAAGTACTAAAACTTCCCTTACATAAAACTATATATATATTTCTCCTGTTTAACGAGTTTTGTTAAGATTTCCCATCATTAATAACTAGTATTATTAACAACACTATCCAAAGCAAAGAAAAAATGATAATTATCTTATAAACAAATTGAATGAACAATACCATCGTTTTATTGATTGAAATTACGTATTTTTTCGGTTCTATTTCTTTTGCGATTTTTATGTAGATAAGAGAACATATATATATACATATTATATACTAGAAATCAATTGATATTTTAAGTTAAAATCGAATAAAAAAGAAGTGAGATAAAAGGCACAATTTTTCAGTATAAATAACGATAACAATAAAAACAAAATTATCTCATAAAAAAGTAAAATAAAGTGAAAAATTTTAAAATCAGCACAAGATTACATTAATTATATTTTTCCTTTTGTTTTTACTACAAAATTTACCTATTATTTCGAAGAAGCTTTTCAAAATTTCCAAAAGAACGATACAAATCTCGAATTCTATTTTTTAAGCTAAAGAAAAATTTATATAGTCAAATTTATTAAAGAACAAACATATAAAATGCCTCAACTATGTATAGACAAAATGAACAAATTAATTATTATAATCTATTTCACACTTAACTACGAACATTTAAATAGAATTTTAACTACAAATCAAGTTCTTATAACTCGCATGCTCATTTTAAAGCGCTAGCTTTATTTTTAGCAAAAGTCAAAGGATTTTTTCTGTTCCAATTAATATTTAATAGAGTTCTATAACATACGAAAATAACCTCAGAAATAATTTGATTTTGTTGGTTTATGTAACACACGCATTTCTAAATCTAGAAAATAAAATAAAAAATCAAGCATTAGGAAGAAACGAGTGAACTAGTAACTGAATTGGTTCAGCAATTTAATGAAGATCTCGAGCGTCACTTCAACTTCTTAAATATTATTCAAAAAATTGTGATAAAAGCACTCGAAACTACATTTCTGGCAGTGCTCTGTTTAAAAATATATATATATATATTTCCAGCCCCGAAAACTCCCATCTTCAGTTCGAGAATAATTTATTTCCAATTCTACAATCCAATATAATGATTTGCGTTCTTAGACAATTATCACTAAAAACCTTTTCCGTATCTCTCACATTTATAACCAATTTCTAATAAACATCAAAACCCCAGTAAGTTGCGGCAATTCATTTGCTTGCGAAATATTAAATCGATATATACTTCTCTGCCAATTTTTCTAAGAAACTTAGTACTTCAAAAACTGGAAGAAAACCCCAAAAAAATATGATTAACAAAACTAATGTTTAAAACAAATAAAAAAAAACTCTAGCTAATTAAAAATTGAAACTAAAAAAAAAACACAAACATTACGGAAAAACAAAGAAGAATACATATTTTATAATATGAAAGCAATAATTATTTATAAAGTATTTATATATAAAAAAATGAACTTGACATTTTTTTAAGAACAATACATAAACAAACAAAAAAACAAAATAAGAAGAGTGTACTAGAGATTAGAATAATTGCAGAAAATCCTCGTATTTTTTATTCTTATATGTCTTTCAAGCAATGAAAACATATCCAAGGAAAATAAAAGAAAACTTGCTTTAAAAGAAAATTTTAAAATTTATATATATTATATATACATTATGTATCTAATGAAGAAAATTATATACCCAATCTTAACCTTCAACAAAAACAAAAACGCAATTGAAAAACAAAAGCAACAACATTAAAACCAATTATAAACTATTACTAAACAAAATTGTTAATGAATATCTTTAAAAAAAAAAACAAACAAAGTTTTACTGACTATTTAATCTTATTCGTTACTTTTTGCTAAATATTGGATTGCCTACTTAGAGTTAATTGACAATTTTTGCTAAGCGAATGTTAAGTGTTCATTTTTTATTTGTGTTTATTTGAATATTTACGCTGTACTTATGTGAAATGTTTCGAAGGCTGGCGGTCAGTGGTGATTAAGGGTAGTTACTTACAATTACCTATAATTTGTACATGCAGTTCTGTTATAAACTGCGACAGAAACCTGGGGTCAATTACCGCATTCGTGAGCGAGCAATACCTCACTGAATTTGGTGGATTTTACATGCAAATGGAAAGCAATAACAAATTCAGTCACGTAGTACTTCATCACGGATGCAGTAAAACGCTTGTTTTCCTTAATAAAACAAAACCAAGCCGGTCCCTAGCAGTTTTGAAGTAAAGAATTGTTCAACAGGGGTCGAATCGCGTCGTCCGTGAACGAGCAATATGTGACGAAATTTGTAAACTCAACTTAATTCCGTGAACGGAATGCTCGTTCATGGACGACGCGGTTCGACCTCAGCTCAATTTAACAACAAATATTCACATTCGAGCTGTCAGGAATTAAAATTAAACAAGAGGAGATTTTGACAACAAATGTGCAGTTGGAGAATCGAAAAACAAGGTCTTGAAGTGTAAGCGGGCAAACTTAATCTCAAAAGCACCGAATCTTATGGTGTTGCACTCTCTCTTATCTTACGAGGAAATGTCAAAAATAGTAGGTAACATTCATCCAATTGACAGCCAGTTGAAGTCTCCGCTGTCATGCCTTTAGAGTTTTGCATCAACAACTCTTCCTTCCATTTTTATCATGGTCAATCATAAAACAAGCCCTGTAAACGCTGCGTGTAAAAACGAACTGACACCAAAACGGTCGTGTCATTGCGTACAGCATCAATTTTCCTAAAATTCCCTAACGTTACGCGACCTTCAAGACGGTCAGTCATAAAAATCCATTCAGCCGATCGGAAAAAAAATCATTTTTCCCGTGTGTAAAAATCGCATTAAACACTGGGCCCCCAGAAATTGTAGTAGGTGTACAGCGACATAATAGAAACTGAAATGTAGTTCCACCTTCCACCACTGTGGGGTATGCATTGAAATGAAACCCACCACAGTCAGCGCCTGCTGGTATGTGCACGGTGTGCATTGCATATACATAGGAGTTAGTGAAACTGCGGCTCGGCGGCAATTTTGCTGCCTGCTGCCGTTTCTGGGCGACTGGTATTTTAAGAAGAATTTTGCACCAGCGATTTTGATTTTCCTCGATCGGGATAGGATTTTTTATAATTTCAATAGCGGATGCATCTCTGGAGCGATTTCAAGCATTGACCACTCATTTTGAAGGGGACATATTCAGGATTTAAGTAAAATAATTCGCACTTGTTAGAAGCCACGCCCACAAGTTTAAATGGGCGGGATTTAAGGGTGCTAGTTGTTTTCAGCTTTAAATTGAATAAGCACCAACAGAAATGATGTCAAATGTCAAAGTCAAACTCAAGGATAAAGGAAACTATTGAGTTTGAGTGATTTTTCAATAGTGCACGGGCATAGCAGCTTACCTGAACACTCTGTGTGGATGTGGTCCACCTGATTATGGTTAGAGCAGCACTTACCTCAAGAAGGCAACCTAAATGTTCTCCAAATAACTTCAAATTTTCTCCGGCCAAGTGTTGCGATCAGAAACCCACGACCTATTTGTCAAACACAAGGTCTGTTCAAGTATGTTTTCGACCATTTTTGTCCAACTGTGTTCACATACTTGATTGGTTGGGCAAAAGAGAGCAGAAGACGTCCATCAAGGCAGTGTGGTTTTCCATTGGGGCAACAAAATAAACAATTTTTAACGTTTTTTATTATTCTTTATTTAAATCAATTTGTGCAGATTTGAATGCCTTTTGACACATAATTGTTGATGACAGCTGATGTATAGTTTCTTACCGATTCGGCCACGGGTTAGGGAGAGTAATTGAAGATTTTCTGTGCGAGATGCAAAATTACTAAAAAATACAGCAACGTCAGTCAGTTTGACAGTTTGCGGAAACCTAAACACAAACTTCTTGGGCTACACTTCTCTCGGTTGTTTCTGTTTCTCTTGCGAAACAAGTGGTAACATTTGGTTCAACTTCGTAATGTAATAAAATATAATGCAACCTATTTTCTTAATTTGACAAGATAGCAGCCTACCTGTCAATGACAATCGAAACATCCTTGCAAGGTATTTAGTCAATGTTAAGCAAGAACAGAGCTTTCTTTATTAAAATTCGTTTGCGTCAAAAAACCCAAACAGGGACATAATGTGCTCCCATAAAACATTTCTTCAGATCTTTCAGGAATTGCAGATTGAAAAAAAACGAATGTGAGCACCCTGTCCTTACACTTGTGGTACTGTCTGTACCTCCCTTAACCGCAACTTACCAACACCTAACCTATTTCGATATTTTACCTTGATTTTCATTATTCGAAAACAATTTATTGTGAACATTTTAAAAACCAAAAGCAATCACTAGTTTATCGTTGAATTTCCTCCAATTTAAAATTAAATACAAAACTTTTTGCTTACACTAAAAATATAAACTTAAAAAAAATGTAAACTTAAAATACTCATACACAAATTAAAAGAAAAAAAAAACAAAAAAACTTCAGCTTTAATGATAAAAAAAATTCTATAAATTTAAAGAAAACACGACTCTGTTTCTTCCTCACATCTTCAACACATTTTGCCTATATATACCAACCAAAAATTTCACACTAACCTAAAAAGCAAGAAGACAAGCAAATATTCCAACGGAAGAGAATACGCTGCAAAATAAAATTCAAATCCATTGCGTCCTAGTTAAAAAAGGCTATTATTTAACAAAAGAAAAAAAAATATACATGAAAGAAATAAAAGTGTTTCAGATAAATTGTTTAATAATTCACTAGCCTCGACCGCAACAGATTCAATAAAAAATACAAGAAACCAAATGCGATGTAGCTAAACAAACATAAGCAAATAAATCGGTTACCAAAATAATGTTTAATTTTTCAATTTTGCTATAGAAGAGAAAAACCACAATGGAAACCAAAATTCAATTCAACAAAATGAGAAGCCTTTTTATAAACACAATACACAATATGTATATGAATAAATGAAATTAAAGCAAATATATACATACATATATATATATAATGGCAATTTACGTTTGCAAACAAAATATATATATACATACAATAAATAAAATAAAAGATATATATATATATACTGTTAAAAAGAGGATATAAAAAAAGTTTATAGGATTTTTTTTCTTTTACATATTTTATTGAACGTTTTATTTCACATAAATTTACTGAAACAAGTAAGTTATAAATTTAAAAAGAAAATAATTAAAACAAAAACAAAAACCTTTTTAAACAAAATTACGGAGAAAGAGGAAATAGTTAACATTGTAGCTTAAATGAATTATTATTATTAAAAAAATGAAAGAAAATTTTAAAAATACCAAACTTGTTATGATATATTTAATTTTTTTCCTCCGATAATGTATTTAAAAAATTTTCTTTAATTTAACAAGACACAGATCATTTTATGCAAATTTTTGTGGTGAGTTTACGAGGAAATTCGTAACTCTTTTTTTACTGTGAAATTTTCGTCTACATATCTTAAACATATCAAAAGTATAGACATTTTATTTCAACCATATCTTCTTGAATTGTTTTTGGTTTGTTTTTCTATTTTAAATTGGGTTGTTTAGATTGAATTGACCTATGCGAATTTTGCCATTTTTTTTTTATTGAAAGAGGTAAAAAAGACAGAAAGACAAGTGGGAGAGTTCATTGGCGTGCAGCAAATTGGGATCGCGTTTGACATTTCAGGAGATTTATGATAGATAACCAATCGGTGACAGTTTCGAAAATCATCTCCCATGGCAATTTTAGCTGCTGAAAATAATCAAAATATTTAAAGCAAGCTCAAAGTTTAAGCCCTGTAAGTGGGCGGCGTTCATTATTTCAAACCCAACCAGGAAATCTAACTAGTTGGATGAGTTTTTAATTCTTAATTGTAACGATTGCTACCTTCTTACAAAATGGACGGCGAATTGTGGAAGCAAGGAATGGCCGCGTTCCACTGCCCGCTAGATGACTAGCGACATGTCAAACTTCATATAAAAAATTTACATTTCACCATTGGCGCTAGACGTCTAGCACTTTTAGTGAAATAACCCTTTCAGGGAAGTTTCTTAATCTAGCGCAAAACTACCCGCTGCGTTGAGAGAGTGAGCGAGAAAAAAAACGACCAGCGAGCGCCCCTTCATCTGGGATATTTTGTGCTAGACATCTGAGGAACGCGGCCAATTTCATGACATTCATGACACTTTTGACAGTTGATGTGGCTTCGGCACGGTACAATTCCGAATGTCCTATGTGAAAAAGATTCTGCTTAAAAGTCAGGGCCGCTTTACATTTGCTTACAATTGACTCGTTGGAGTTATACACCTACGAATTCAATGAATCTTTAAAATGTTTCAATTGAAGAAGCAGACTGTCGGAAGTCAAGGGTTTCCTAAAATTGCATCTACTAACTTCTCTCGCCAATTTATGCCCAAAACACAGTCAGTCCGCTGTCTACAATTGAACGTCAAATCGGACAACGACTTGCGTTTTAGCAAGTATTGATATGCCAAATAGTTGTCCAACTATCGATTTGAAGTAATTTTTACGCGCCTGCATTGAATTTCGTTAGGCACTTCATAAAATGGTTAAGCGAAGCTCGTGTGTACTAAGAAATGCTAAATTTGCATTTTACAAGACTCCAGAGTAGTTGTAAAAATTCGTAACGTAAGCTTAGCGTATATCAAAACTAACTGAGCAGGTGTGTGAAGTTTGCGACGTTCAATTGCGTTTCACTTTTCGTTACGCTCAGAAATGGTTTAACTTCAAAAAGTATTGCCAAGCAACAGAGCTGATAACATGCGGCATCGTGTGACTGTTCATTTATGCGCGTACTTAGCTATTTTGAATAAATTTCATTCGTCATATCTCTCTCTCTCTATCTTTATTCTTTTGTTTAAACTACATTGCGAACCCTAAACTTACCACAGAAACCCGCAAACACGTTACAGAGGTAAATTTGTAAATTTTCTCTCATATTAAATCTAAAGGAGCTACCTTTGTTGAAAACCTAAGCAAATAATAGTTATTACGAAAAATAAAACAAAACTAGTTAAAGTTTAAATGAAGAAAACAAAATTATATTATACACAATTATGTATAAGTAATAAATACGCTTTTACTTCCTAAGGACTGTATAAATATAAAAAAAACAAAAACAAAAAAAACTTGAAATTCACATTTAGAAGTTTTTAGTTATTAAAAAGAAACCAAAAGAAAAAAATCACTAAAAAGTTAAGTTTATAGAAAAAATTGTAATTCATATAATATAGACATTAAAAAAAATAAAAAAAAAAACGTTCACGCTTCTATAAAAACCAAATATTTAGAGACAAAACAAACGTTAATAAAGAAAACATAAATAAGAGACAATTTAATTGCATTTATTCATTCGCAAACCAAACTATAGTTTAAAAGAGAAGAAAAAAACAATTTTGATGTAAAATTCGTTTCATGTTACTCAACTGTTTAGTTGGTTTGTTTTTATTCGCTGAAATATGTACAAGTACATGACGTGTATTATCCGGCACTAGATTTTCATTTGAACGACATCATTTAAGAGTTTAACAAATTAAGGCCGTATATACATAATAATAAAAATAAATAAAAAAAAATCAAGTACTTAAAATGCAAAACAACGATACACTTAAAGGACAAACAAACAAAAAGATCAAATATTTCTAGTTGAATGGTTTTATTTTACTTTTACAACAACAAACCAAAAAAAAAATCGAAATAAAGGTTTTTTTTTATGAAACAGAAACAAAAACAAAATTATAAACGCTGAATTATAATCCCACAAAAAAGAAAGATCTTATATATACATTTATAGAAAAGAAAATTATTATTAAAGAACAAAATAAATATATAGAGAAAATGAAAAATTTTAAAAACAAACAAAAAAAAGAAGAAGAAACATGAACGATGAAGAATTATATTATAATGTTAACTAGTTATGTAGGTCAGTTAAATAATATTTATTATAAATCATTAAATTATTATTATTACGATTATTATAAACGAAAAGAACAACAGAATAAATGAAAACAACTACTTAGCAGTTTAAAGAACAAGTTGTGTAAAATACAAACAAAAAAAACAGTAACAGTTGAAGTTAGTAAGGAATCAATGCGGGCTTATTAAGGACAAAAATAAATAAATTAAAAAAAAATGTTTAACACAAAACCCAGCAACCCGAATGAATATGATTATTTATTTAAGATAACAAGATTCAGCAACAGAACTCAATTTGTTAGCTAAATTAATACAAAATTATATAGTTATTAATATAATTAAATAAAAAAAGAAGAGATAAATAAAGATCAACTAAAAAATTTAGACTGTGTGTTGTTTTGTTGACTAAATAAATATATATATAACTGAAACATATAACACGAAGAAAATAAATAAAATGAATTATGTAAAATTTAAACGGAGAAATATTATAACACAAACAAAACGAATTCAGAACAAGAAGAAGAAGAAGGTGGAGGAGACAAAATGAAGAAAAAAAAGAAACAAAAAAATATATAATTTATTCCATTCTAAATAAAACTGAACTGTGTTTCATTTCGCTGTAAGTATTTTAGGAAAGATGCCTGTCACGCAGTTTATCTGGTGGAAGAATATTTCGTTAGCCGGCAAAGTCGTATATGAACACCAGGCGATACATGCACCGTGGAAAATTGTTGACGTTGCGGCGGAGAATAAGCCTTCAAGAAAAAATGGGAGCATCTATCAGAATTTATACACCAAATTTACCCCGGTGCACTATGCGAACTCAGGGAAGAAGAATATGCGAAACATTCATTTACATTTCTCCTGTAAGGATGTTTAAAGTTGAAACTGATTTTATTACAGGGATTGTGAATTTCCAGCGCCAGGAACTACCTTCATCACATTGGGGACGTTCAAGTATCTAGTTTAATAAGGGTGACAGCTGAGTGACTTGATGTGTCTCAGTTTTGATTGGCTTAGATCGGTCACATGGGCAGCTGTGTCAGTTGATGTTTATGGAGGGCTAGCCGACGAATCTAGTCAAGAAATTCGTGACTGAGTACTAAGTTGACAGTTCGCCACACGGCTGACGTAGGAAAAGTGACGTTCCCGACCAATCTAGTTTTTGCGTTCAGGTTACATCTATTCCAATCCAATCTAGTCGACTTAAGATAACGAAGTTTTTGAATGTGGCCTTTTTGCTTCGCCTGTTAAATATCACGATTTTCCATAATCACTTTATACTCTATACAGGGTGCTGCGCGACACTTCTGTTTTTAAAAATGATGCCTTAAGTCCGAGGGGGTGGCAGTCGCTGTTTCTTTTTTAAGTCTGCTCTTCGAAGTTATGGAACTAGAGGTGTGTGACTCCAACGAGATGAGATCATAGGAGATGTTTAAAAAGACAGAACTGACTGAGCTTGGCGCTTACTTGAAGAACATTGGCTGAATTCTGCTGACTATTTAAAAGAGCTAAGTACGCATCTCGACCGAAACTCGACTTAAGCTGTGTGTAGGACTACTAAGCCAGGGGTCCCCGGTTCGATCCCGGAAGGAACACAAATTTCATCTTAAGGTTTTTTCCACTGCGCCAACTTTCCGACCGTCTGACAGCCATTCGAGAGTATAACTGTCATGAAAGTGCTTCTCAATTAGCCGTTTGGACTCGGCATAAAATTGTAGATCTCTTCCAATCGTCCCAAAAATTAAAAACTCACACAAAACGAATGGTGATTATGTTGCGCCAACAAATATGGACACAAATAAAAGAGAAGAAGGCGTGAATATTTGTGCAGCTGTCATCTGACTTACTTTTCCGCAACACAAAAAGAACAACAGACACACTGATCTGTCACAATTTGGCTTGAGAAAATCTGCCGAACTATTGGCCGCGTTCCACTGCCCGCTAGATGAACAGCGGCATGTCAAACTTCATATAAAAAAATTTACATATCACCATAGGCGCTAGACATCTAGCACTTTTTGTGAAAAGTTTTGCGCGCAAAACTAAGCGCTGCATTGAAAGAGAGAGAGAAAAAACAACCAGTCAAAGGCAAATCGTTCAAGCGTTTGCAAAATTTGCCGCTGCCACTGCGCGAGCGTTTCTTCATCTGGAATATTTTGTGCTAGATGTCCAGCGGGCAGAGGAACGCGGCCATTAAATGACAAATGACAAATATTGACAGTTACATAAAGTGCATTCCGAAATAAAACTTTGATTTCTTAAATTTAGCAATTTTGGAGATTTCCTATGGAAGCTTTACTCTATATTTTGCTAATTTTCATTTTTCCTGTAAATTTTTCATCGTAAAGCCTGGTACGCTGTTCGAGTGAAATGAAATTTTTCATACAAATTTTTCACTGCGAAATGTCAAAATGAACTTTTCAAGTGAAAATTTCACCAGGCAGTACGCTGTTGAAGTGAAAAATAATTGTTCAAAAAGTGATATGTAGAGGGCGTTGCTTGCTATTTCACTTGGTTTTTATTGTCCGTCGCATTAAATTTTTGACATTTCGGCGTGAAAATTTCACTTTCAATTTCACAGCAATTTCTTGGAGAGGAGTGAAAATTTCACTTCACTTGAACAGCGTACCAGCCTTAACTTGTACGGAATTTGTACGATTACGATTATTTTAAGGCGCGTCGTGTCCATTTAATAGAAACTGACATTAACCAAATCGAACCGTTTCGGTACCTACGCGTATACAAAACACTATCGAACATACCTAACACAGTCCCTCTTCCATGTCATTCCTCATTCCGTTGGTTGAAGTTTATGGAACACTGACATTGCAACGATAAAAAAAAAGCCAAACACAAATATTTTGCACTTGTGTTTTCTTTCGTACTTTTGGATACAAATTGTTTCGAAATTAAAACAATTTTCAACTTTTTCACATTTGTTTCCTTCTCTATTTTATTTTGTTAACATCAATTTACAAACCCGAAATGAGTACAAGTGGTGAATCAACAAACAATGCGCCATACCACGGTGATTATTTGGTCAAGGAAGAGGACGATGGCGATGGGTCTGGTAAGTTATACAATTGTTGTATATGCGCGAATAATTAAACTAAAACAATCAATTCATATCTTAGATGACTCTAGCAAGAATTCCAATCCGTTTATGCTCCGTGAGCAGGATCGGTTCCTTCCCATCTGCAACATTATCAAAATAATGAAAATGCCCGTCCCGGATAATGGAAAAATCGCTAAAGATGCCCGCGAGTGCATACAAGAGTGCGTTTCCGAATTTATATCGTTCATTACATCCGAGGCAATCGAAAGGAGCATTTCAGAGAATCGAAAGACTGTCAATGGCGATGATTTGCTGTATGCATTTGCGACACTGGGCTTTGACAACTATGTAGAACCGCTTTCGATTTACTTGCACAAGTTTAGAGAGGTGAGTTGATTTGGCGGGTGATTTTTTCATAAATCAAATCGTCATTTCTCTACTTCTCTCGTTGCAGTGCACGAAATCAGATCGCAATCTAGCATACGGTGATCCACTGTTGTTCGATGATTCATCGAATGACCTTCGCAAGCCTTAGCTTCGAATTGAAGTATTTTAATATGACTTAGTTGGTTTTTTTTTTTCTTTTGATATAAGATATACAAGTATAAAGTAGCATTAACATTGAACAAACACATTTCCGAAGCAATAAAAAATAATACAAAATAAGAGAGAGAGACATCACATCTGCACAAGACCCACCACCCAAGAAACATTTTTTTTGATATTCTGACAAAGACTGGGTGTCGGGACACCCAAATTAGTTTGAATTGACACATTTGCAACACAATAAAGATGGAATCAATTCATGTATTTATTTTGAAACAGACGGTTGAGTGTTTTTCTTGTTTGGGAGAGAGTTGTCCTAGTGGTAGCTGGTGGACAGAAACCCCTTTGGTTATCGGCTAATACACCAGCTCCATTCATGTTTAAAATGAAAGGTGAATCGTCCTCTACAGGATCATACGATTTCACAAAGATGTGCGATGAATAACGTACCTTCAACTCGTTGAGAGACGGGACACCCTGTCCAAAATCATGATTGTGCAAACTTTAATCAAATTTCGAACAAGAAAACTTAAATGTGTACAAAAAAAGTTCAGCTGACAAAAGAAACACACCCAATGAACGAGTGGTGACATTTTGTTCCACATTCCATTTGGCAAGAATGAATTAATTTTGCATTTTATGTCAACTGGAAATAAACCAATGTGGAAAAAAGAATCATTAACCGTGTGGTTTGTTCTTCTTTCGTTTGATTTTTTTAACTAGGAATTCGTTTATTTAATTAAAACCGTTTGCGAAAAGCAAGTGTGAAATTCGCTATCAAAATGTCAGCCGTAGAAACGAAAATTGAAGAAGTTGCCGCCGTCGATGAGGTGGTTGCCGAAGGCGAGGTTAAAAAGCAGAAAAAGCCGAAGCCGAACAACAAGAAACTTCGGCAAGGTGAGTGTAGCTAGTCAGCCCCCCCACCATGCCCCATTGGGGGTGTGGATTTAAATGAGGTCGCATTTTATTTTTCTATTCCAATCCATGTTGTTGGGACAAAGATTAAAATTGTTCACACAAAATAAGCCGAATTATTAGGGTAGGGGTTAAAAGCAACGGCTAATGGTCCTACCTAGATTGGGCCAAAGGTTATGTTGAACAAAGGCCGAAAGAGAATGCGGTTTTCATGCGTTTTGTACGATAACCAATGCAACAGACACCATACGAAATCAAATAGTCAACAGTCATTACATTTGGTTTTATATTCCAGCTGAAGCGGCTGCAAAGCGTGCCACCGATGGCGAAAATGACGCAGCGGCCGACGAAGATGCAGCGAAAGAAAACGGCACTGAAGTTGCTGCCGGTGCCGATGCTGCCGATGCTGATAAGAAGAAAAAGAAGAAGCAAAACAAAAGCAAGCCGATGGGAGCTCCCATGACTCCGATTGCTGCGCAGTTTCCCGATGGAAACTTCCCAGAAGGCGAGGTGGTAAAGCACCCAGTGCCAAAGGACGTCGACGAGAGAACAGCAAAGGACCGCTTCACCAATGAAGAGAAGCGCGCTTTGGATCGCATGCACACCGATATTTACAACGAATTGCGTCACGCCGCCGAGGCTCATCGCCAGACGCGACAGTACATGCAGAACTACATCAAGCCAGGCATGAGTATGATTCAGATCTGCGAAGAGCTGGAGACAACTGCACGCAGGCTGATCGGTGAGAATGGCCTTGACGCTGGATTGGCATTCCCAACCGGTTGTTCGTTAAATCATTGCGCCGCCCATTACACACCGAATGCGGGCGACACCACCGTCTTGCAGTATGATGATGTGTGCAAGATTGACTTTGGAACACACATCAAGGGACGCATCATTGACTGCGCCTTCACTCTGGCCTTCAACAGCAAATACGACAAACTTCTGGAGGCAGTCAAGGACGCCACAAACACCGGCATTCGCGAGGCCGGAATCGATGTCAGACTATGCGACATTGGAGCGGCCATTCAGGAGGTCATGGAATCGTATGAAATCGAGTTGGATGGCAAAACGTATCAAGTGAAGAGCATTCGCAACTTGAATGGGCACTCCATCAGTCCGTATCGTAAGTGATTCTTAGAGGTTGTTGAAGGAGAGTTCCTCTTGACACTTTTTTCCACTTTCAGGCATTCACGCGGGCAAGACTGTCCCAATTGTCAAGGGTGGTGAATCGACCCGCATGGAGGAGAACGAGTTCTATGCCATCGAGACGTTCGGTTCAACCGGCCGAGGCTTGGTTCATGACGACATGGATTGCTCGCATTACATGAAGAACTTCGATGCCCCGTACGTCCCGTTGCGTCTGCAGTCATCCAAACAGTTGCTGGGAACAATCAACAAGCATTTCAGTACTTTGGCCTTCTGCAAGCGGTGGTTGGACCGTGCCGGTGCTACCAAGTATCAGATGGCGCTGAAGGATCTCTGCGACAAGGACGTAGTGGAGGCGTATCCACCATTGTGCGACATCAAGGGTTGTTACACAGCCCAGTATGAACACACGATCATGTTGCGGCCGACTTGCAAGGAGATTGTTTCAAGGGGCAGCGACTACTGATCGCAATGTGGGCGGTTGCATCTCTCCGATGATGATTTATACTTATTCTATAATCAACTTGAAATTGTATTGTTTATAACTAGAATGCTGGCGTTTTCTATTTTTTTTTTGTATTCATTTTGTTGAAGATTTATGTAGAAGAGGAAAAAGATAAATTAAAGTTTTGAAATCACGAAGTCGTGGAGTGTTTACATTTTAACAGTAAGGAAACCTTGATCAAGTACGAAAGATGTGGAATGGATTAAGGACGATCACCTCTGGACACCTTGAGTTGTTAAAAAACGTAAAAGGTTTATGTCGACTTCTGATAACGATGTCGTTTACGTTGGCATCTTGAAAAAAACAGTCGTATACAACAAGAGGAATAGTCAATTCAACCGGCAAAGATAAGCAATGTAGATAGATGTAAACCAGCAATTGGGAAAATAAGGTTATGTCTGATTCAGCCGTTGTTTGTGACATCCAGAAATGACAAACAATTAACCAGATTAAAGTGCAGTCGCGAAAATGATTAAAGATAAATATAGATTGAAGAGATAACAACAAATAAATGAACTGAACTATCAAAAATGTAACGCACCCGCATTCAATGTTGCGAACACAGCGAAACGCTGCTGCATAGGTCCGAAATAGTGGGACATTTCCCTACATGCAGCTACAGAATCATATCAATGACCAAAGCGCTTTAAATATTGCAACTCCTACAGGCTACACGCATCAGCTACAGCCTACAGCCCCCTGTTCCCTTAAATAGTGTCAGTAAACTTTTTGCTACAGAAATGAACTGGGCATGTTTTAGAAGAATCGCAAAAATTAACCATACATCACAACTTTTTAACACCGAATTGTATCTAATACAACAACTAATACGTGCATTTAGTTAAGCAATCTGATTTGTCTTTTTAAACGCATAAATAATTTGAAAAAACTCATTGTTAATGCTCACAAATAAATATAATGAAGATAAACCCCTCTGGCAGTGCTTTTTAAATAATTCTAATTACATCCAACTTCACACGTTCCAACCATTTTCCAACCAAACTGTCAGATTTCTCGACGTTGACCTCTCTATTTGTGCTACCTAGCGGAGAAAAAATCGCCCAACAACTTTGTATATCGAATCAATAATAACAATTGTCCTCAGGTAAACGAATTTCAATTGTCCAACAGCGGCAACTAATTAAAAACGCATCTATTTCGCATTTCAGCCGAGTGGATATCATTTACAAAACGGCGGCGTCGTCGTCGTCAAAACACAGAGATCAATCTGTCAAAAAAAAAAATTTTTTTGCTTGGAAGAACTAGAATCTGAAACCGAATCCGATACCCCGACGATTTGAAAAGAACAAGTGCGAACGAGAGAACCATCTTAGCAGCCACGTCGGCCACGTCATTTTTGGAATCGTGTATGCGGTCTAGCAAAATCTCTAATTTCCTTTCGATTTTAATGCTAACAGTGTTCTTTTCTCGTGTGTTTTTCCATTTAGTTGTTTTTTTGTGTTGAGAAAAGTACGTGCGCTCTGACACAATGAATATATTTCGATTGGCCGGTGATCTGTCGCACTTGCTGGCGATAATAATTCTGCTGCTTAAAATCTGGAAGACTCGCTCGTGCGCGGGCATCTCTGGCAAATCACAGATTCTCTTCTGTGTGGTATATGTGACCCGGTATTTGGACTTCTTCACCACCTATGTGAGTCTGTATAATTCTGTGATGAAAGTGGTCTTTATTGGCGCATCGGGAGCAACAATCTATTTGATGTATGTGAAATTCAAAGCAACCAATGACATAAATCACGACTCGTTCCGCATTGAGTTTTTGCTAATACCGTGCGCTCTGCTGTCGCTGGTTGTCAACCATGAATTCACACTGATGGAGGTGCTGTGGACGTTTTCGATTTATCTCGAGTCGGTGGCAATTTTGCCACAACTATTCCTGGTCAGCAAGACGGGCGAAGCCGAATCAATTACCAGCCATTATCTGTTTGCATTGGGTTCGTATCGGGCACTGTATTTGCTCAACTGGGTCTACCGGTATGTCATCGAGTCGCACTACGATTTGATTCCCATCTTTGCCGGTGTCGTCCAGACAATCTTATACTGTGACTTTTTCTATCTGTATATCACCAAAGTGTTGAAGGGCAAGAAACTTCAGCTGCCTGCCTAAGCGCGACACGACCGGAGGAGGGAGTCATTCGATTGTAGTTTGTAGTTATAGTAGTAATCGTTCTTAAAACGTCCTTCTCCTCTGTCTTCTCTGTAACTCTTTAATTTAAAACAAAAACCAACAACCGAAATAAACAATTTACAAAACAAAAAGTATTTAAGAACTCTACTGATTGGGTAGATCCAGAGGAATACAATAGGGGAAGAGGCAACTTGATGAATTGACGATATTGCATTCTCGCTCTTGTGCTGTATTTTTTATTTTAAAGAAAACAAAACAACTTAAATTTATATTATATTGTGTAAAGTCGTTCTTCAGTTTCGCGCGCGTGCAAAACAAACAAAACAAACACAAGAAGCGACAGAGATGAAGAAAAGTTGAACCGAAAAATCATTTGTAATAAAAGAAAACGTTATAATTAATAAACTTAGCGATAAAATAAATTAAAAAAAAACACACATGTATGGTCGTTTGTTTTGGGTGGGTGTTTTTAGGCGATTAAAAGGAAAACCTATTTGAAAGACGTCCCAAACGACAAACTTCTGCAAAACAGAAAAAGGTACTGTAAAACATGCGGGCGAATTGTAAATGTTGTAAGAAAGAAGCCACATACAGTTTACTAAAACGGATTCATCTGTGAGACACTTGGCATTTGTCATACTTGGCCGGACGTACAGATTTTTATGGCCAAAAGACATGGACCTATGCAAGAAGCTTCCGGAACGTCGTTCGCAACGATTAAAAGTGCCACGTTTTGCTTGGAATCATATAGTACTGCATTCAACAAACATACTTCCATACGACATACGGCTTTTTAGTGCCGACTTCTTTTACTGAAAACTCCAAATGCTTTCAGTACGTCTTTAAGGCTAGTGTCGTTCAGTTTCTGTCTGCTTACGCAGTGTTAATAAAATCACTGAGGCTGAGTGCAAATAGGACGCATCATCGACCGACCTGAAGCAACTTGTCCGTTTGCAAAACTTGTGCACACTCTACAAGCCGATAACGAATACTTAATTTTAATTTCCCTATCTCAATTGTTTTATCATTTCCAAATGGTTGTCGTTACTCATAAATTGTCAAAATATTCTTATCAACCGTGTGATAAGACACGCACGCAATCATCTATCAATGACAGTCAAAAGAACAACTAGGTACGACCTACATCTTCAATATTTCCTCTAGAAAACCCATCAACTTCCTCTATCAACATAAATAAAAAGCCTGTTGTTGGGTTTGGAGTAACAAAATGATTATGCTATTGCGAGGAAAGGTTATCGAACTCGGAGATATGGAAATTCATAACGAAACAAAGAGAGAACACGAGAGCATTTGAATTTGAACTGATCGCATCGATCACATGCGATGGACACGTTTCTATTGACGCGAATAATTACACACCTATGATGTATGATGTAAGGCATGTCAGTTGCCAGTGCCAAGCCGACTATTAGGTAGGAGGGGAAACTATAAAGCGACCGCATAATGTTATCATTAAAATACACGATCCAACGATAAAATAATTCGTTTTGATGATCGTGGTGTAGTGAATTAGTTAAGGTAAGATTAGACGGTATGCCAAGTGGTCATAAAATGCCAATTTCTGACGGTTCTTCTGTCAAAATATGGTCATACAGTGTAATGGGAATATCCCATATGCCCTAATGACCTAAATGCCACATATGACCAGACTGATTTTGACAGATAAAAATGCCAAAATAGCATATAGTGTAATGGGACAATAAGCACGAATGCCAGCATAAAGCCTATATGCCCATATGCACTTTATTAAAATTTCGTTGTGGCATTTCTGGCATTTTTGATGGAACAAGAATTTTTTTGTTGTCATCAGTGATAGAGAATTGTGCAATTGGGATTAATTTTCATTTTCGTTCCCTTTTTTCGTGGATTATTGAATCAATGATCTTCCATTTTTGTAAATTATTTAATTGTCTTTTTTTGTAATTTGATTAAGTTTATTTTGTGATCTTGTTCTTTTCTAGTAATTGTGGCTATTTATACTTTTTTCTTGTTGTGAAATTTTGTTTGTGAAGAAATTTTTTGCTATCTATTTGTTTTGTGATATAGTTATATGTATTTTTGTTAATATTCGTTATGTATTTTCATGGGTTTGAATAAATTTTACTTGGTGTATTTATTTTGTTTGTTATTTTAGCCTTTTAAGTTCTTTTGTGTGTTTCCTTTTCGTTTTGTGGAACACCCATCTACATGTCTTTGGGAAGCTCAATCGTAGCCTCTAGCGATGCCAGGATTATGGAGGAAGCAAAAGTTGACAGGGCGAGGAAGCGTCGGACAAATCAGATTAAAGGCGAATGGTCAGACCATCTCATCCGTCGAGATCAGACCCGGAATTTACGATGTCACAAGTCGTACACATCGGATCCCTTTTTTGCTTTGTTTTTCTTTACAGCATTACCCTACTACAACATTTGGTTATAAACAACAAATGCCTTAAATGACCATCAAGTCAAATATGACCATATTGGTAATTTTGGTCATATAGTCTGATATACAGTTTTGATGATCCTGGCATTTTGGTCATTTGACAGCTAATCTGGTCATTTGCCTGTTGGCATTCATATGCTTAATTGGCATACAGTCTAATCTAAGCTTTAGGTGTGTGATAAGAAGCCGTCATGGACAATCAGTTTTGTGTGATATATTTATAATGCAGTGCACAAGCGTACATACGTACCCCGTAGGATGTCGTAAATACGTAAATACTAAGCTGGGGATGATAAATAATGTGAACAGGAATATTTTTGAGTTTGTATGGCTTTGGCCTGTGAGTGGGCTGGCGCTTTGCGCTATTATTGTCGAAAAAGAACCGACAACTTGAAAGATCAAGCATGTTTGTTGAAAATATGGATGTTTGTACTAGCGGTCACCCATAAATTTGTTCATGTTACATGGGATAATTATTACCCTTCGCATGAGCTCGTCGTTGCGTTCACATTCGACTTGTTCTATTTCATCAGTCAGTTTTTCTACAACAGTTTCATGTTTCTTGAAATATGAATCCACTGTTCTTATCTTGAAAAATGTCAAAGGAGGTGTTTCTACCGGAGACAATACTGGTTTAGTGGTTTGTCTGCAGTTTTTACTACGAACTACACCAGACGTCGTTCTGTTCAATCGTTTTAACCAGGTTTTAACGACGATCCTTTCATGAACTACGCGATGAGAGCCCAGCATACAGATCAATACTGATCACCACCTGGACTATTTGGGTAAACTCCTATTCTTTGAAACTATTGTTTGCGCGGAAGACGTAAGCGTTACCTATCGGAAATGTCTTGGAAGGAGTATGCTACAAGACTTGGCGTGTTTTCAAACGATTTCTGCAGAAACTGCCTTGACGAGGAGGAAGAGGAGACTGTTCTCCATCTTCTCTGCACTTGTCCGGCTCTCTCACAAAGATGTAAACTTTATTTGGGAGCTTTCTTCTATAGCGATCTGAACGATCTAAAAAAGACTGATATTCGATATCTCCAACGCTTCATCAGAAGTTCCAACTGGTTCAACGAGTAGGAAGAGTAAACACGTAGATTTATCTGGTATCATAAGGGACCTTATGACGGTCTAAGTGTGCTAGCCGACATCCACTTCAACCTAACCTAAACTACTTATGAGAAATATTTTTTTTAGACCGTGTGTCAGTTGCGCTAAATAATCATCTTCCCTCGGCTTATTTTTCCCATAATCGGGCAACCTGTCAAAAAAAACTATATGGAGCAACGTCTAAAAAATCAGGGATCGAATCGCGTCGTCCGTGAACGAGCATTACGTTTATGGAGTTGATTTTAAATGTGAAACAAAAACAAATTCAGTCACGTAATGCTCGTTCACAGACGACGCAATTCGAACTCAGGTTTTGACCTTTTCTTGTCCTCTTATGCAAGTCAGGGTACATCCTCCCACGTGAATATTTTGGAACCAGCAAATTGAAGAATTTTCATTCAGTAAATGGTGGGTAATGTAAGAGGCTCGAATGAAAGCAAACATGGAAAAACAAACAAAAGTTGAGGCAAAATTCGAAATAAAGTGAATGACGTTTTTGTTCCGCTGTCGGAATAGCTCTAGCGGGCATTCCCCCATCCATCAAGCCAAATTTTGTAGGTACTTCAAATAATTAAAATCACTAATCACTCACCTTATCCGGCTTGCGTTGTTGTCCTGATTGGCCCTATCAAACTTTCTAGCCAATTGCATACGAAGTTAAACCAATTTGATTTTTTAAAAGCTATAGAAGGGAATGCGTTTATTTAAAAAAACAGACTTACAACAGACAACAGACTTCAATACTTTCCCAAGACCTTACCAAAAAGAATATTATTCACTTTTGCGTTAACAAATACATTTTCTCTGCTGAATTGTTCCGCCACAAAGAAGGTACGCCACTTCGGCAACACGTCCGCAGCAAAGAAATATCCCTCCCCGATGACAGTTCGTCAAAATTTCCCTCGTTGCCGGCCGTCATAGCCGCACGTAACTTTAGCAACAAGAAATTATTCGACATAAACAAAACTCCTGCGGTTTGATTTTTCGTTCATTTTTCATCATCCCATCGAAATTCTAGTTCACATCGTAAATTGCAGAACACACCTTCAATGTTCAAGAACACATTTCAGTCCGGATTTCTATCGATCCTCTACAGCATTGGCAGCAAACCACTACAAATCTGGGACAAAAAAGTGCGAAATGGTCACATCAAACGCATCACAGACAACGATATCCAGAGCTTGGTGCTGGAAATTGTCGGCACCAATGTCAGTACGACGTTCATCACATGTCCGGCAGATCCAAAGACTACGCTGGGTATAAAGTTGCCCTTCCTCGTGATGATTATTAAGAACCTGAAGAAGTACTTTACATTCGAAGTGCAGGTGAGTAACAGGCATGTGCTTGCGTTTCTGACTAGAAACTCTACGTTTATTCTGCTGCAGGTCCTCGACGACAAAAACGTTAGACGACGTTTCCGAGCGAGTAATTACCAGTCCACTACCAGAGTGAAGCCTTTCATTTGCACAATGCCGATGCGATTGGACGAGGGATGGAATCAAATTCAGTTCAACCTTTCCGATTTTACACGGCGCGCGTATGGAACCAACTATGTCGAGACGCTGAGAGTGCAAATTCATGCGAATTGCCGAATAAGGCGAGTGTATTTCTCCGACAGGCTCTATTCCGAAGACGAGCTTCCACCAGAGTTCAAACTGTTCCTGCCGATACAAAAGCCAATGGCAAAGACGGCCAGCCAGCAGGTCGCATTAGTATAACAGGGGGTTACCAGTTAAGAGCCATATATATGTAGATTTATCACTTTGCAACTAAAATTTTAATAAAATGCACAAAAAGCAGGACAAAACTCGACTGTCTCTATTCGGCGATGGTCAGAATTTCGGGTCCCTTCTCTGTGACCAGAATTGTGTGCTCAAATTGAGCACTTCGAGCCCCATCGACGCTAATGGCAGTCCAACCGTCTTCCTGTATCTCAACATCAGGCCCGCCTAACGTTAGAATAGGTTCAATGGTGAATGTCATACCTGATTCCATGACGCCAGGCATGCTGTTCTTGTAGTGAAGAATCTCTGGAGGACCATGAAAGTAACTACCGATGCCGTGGCCGATGAACGCTGGAATCAGCCCCAAATTCTTCTTCTTCACGTAGCCGGCAATGAATCGCCCAATTGCATTGAACTGCAAACCGGGGTGGCAAAGTTTAATCGATTCCATGAGGCACTCCTCCGTGCATTCGACCAAATAACGACCCCGTTCGTCTACGTTGCCAACCATGAACGTTTTCGAGCAATCGCCATGGTATCCATTGTAATAGACGGTAATATCGACATTGATTATATCACCATCCATAAGCGCGCGACTATCCGGGATGCCATGGCAAGCGACGTTGTTTACCGATGTGCACACAGACTTGGGAAAGCCGGCATAACGCAGCGGCGATGGGTACGCATTGGCGGCAATGATTTTCTCGTGAACAAATGCGTCGATGTCGTTGGTGGTGGTACCGACCTGCAAAGTAAATTTGGTTCTTCTTATATTCTGATGGAAAATTACCCATACGATTTACCTGCACGACATCACCACATTCCTTGAGGATTTTTGCTGCCAATTTGCAACTGGCGCGAAGCCGGTGGATTTGTTCGCGGTTTTTTATTTCCACCTCGCCAATTGTGTTTCCCGGCGGCATATACTCAAAGTAGTAGGCCGGTTTGCGGATATTCTCTGGCACTGGCCGTTCTGGTGACACCTGCCCAATGGTCACGGCATTGCATACGCCAAAGTCTCTGCAAGGGAAACGAACAAGTAAAAAAACACTGAAACTAAATTGATTCTTTACTTCTTTTTGCGTAGGTTAAAGATGGAACGACTATATGTACGTGTAATTTGTTTAATTTGATTAAAAAACAACATCGCAAGATCTACCTGCCGCCGCAGCTGCAACCTTGAGGACCCTTGCAAAGTGTTTTGGTCGGAATTGGCTGGAAGACTTTTCACAATTTACGGTAGGTTGTTTGTTTCGTATGCTGTACGAATGAAATGTCATAGCTGGGGCACAAACCATGGGTGGTGGATAGCTGGGCGGCAAAAAAATTCCCTGACCAGCAAAATTTCCCCTTGTAGTTGTTGTTTAATGGAAGAAAATTAGTGGTAGAAAAATGTATACCGGAAATGTTTGAGGTTATCATTTGAATATGAGCGGTTTGGGAAGTTGGTGTTTTTTTAAAAAATAAATCCAAAGTATGTCCTTCCGCGAATTGTTTTCTATGAAAAGCGCTTTGTAATAAAAACTTGTCTGACATATTTTAAGGAAGCATTGCCAGAGAAAAAAAATCAATTCTTTTCTTGAATTTTAAGCAAATGCGGGGCTAACTTCACTAACATAAGCTAGGTCTTTATCTACGTTATCAGAAGGACCAAACTATGAGTCAAAGCTATGACTTTACAAATGGTCATCGTCATGATATGATATGACTGCTGACAGAAGGATAATAAGAACGCCAACTTGTGTGCGCTGAACAAGTTGCCAAATTTGACAGATGAGGAAAACTGATCATCAGAAAAGTTAGTCGTTAGATTCTCCGAAATGTAATTGTTCGCTCCTTTGATTGCTCCCTCTTTTTACATTCGAGAAACGAGTTAAGTCTAATTACATTTATCGCTGTAAAAACTCTATTTGACGTCTGACAGATAAAAATTGAAATCCGAATCTATTTTCAGCTATAAAACATTGCAAACGATTAATTTGGCATCTGCCGTCGCTAAAGAAATGGGAACACATTCAACGTAAGGTCTGTTCCTTTACTTTTGTAGTAAAAACGAAAAAGGCTGTCAAAATGACAGTGGAGGGGATGTATTCTCTCTCAGAGAGAAAAGTTGAGAAACGCTTTTGTACCTAGTAACCTGTGAAAAATGACAGATAGTTCACCCACTCAAATCAGCTGTCAATTTACAGGCGACTGACAGTTGTTTCAATTCTTACGCAAAGAAATTTGTTGAGTAAAAACTAGTAAGAGGGGAAATATCTTGCTCTTTCGAAGCCGCTCTCTTTTACGAGTTTTTGGAGTTGAGGAACGACAATTGGGTAAAATGCGTAAAAATTCGAAAAAATTCGTAAGACTTAAAAGTAAAGGAACAGTCCTTGTTATCAAACATTCAATATGTCATCCACATTAAGCACTATATGAACAAACCATGAAAACAACCGCTGTCATTAGCCTCTTGCGAAAATGTGACCAGTGACCACAACTTCCATCAAAGTCCTCATTATAATTGCAGCGGCATTATCCTCTGTTTTTTTTCTTTACGACCGCCAGTCAAAAGAACAATCTGATGCAATACCAGGAAGCCTAATCTAAACTGAAAAATCTTTCACATCGCGCGAAATCTTGTATAATGGTCCTTTACAAGGGCAGAACAAAAACCATCCCCAATCACAACACATTTATGGATGTGGTGTCAGGTTCGGTTTTCATTCTGGAGTTGTTCCATGCGCGCATTTGGTGGATTCGTTTATCGTGCCTTTGATGAGGTCGGACACTCTGATGATGATGACCATTACAGTTTCCAAGAAATAAACTGCTAACTCGTGCATTGGCATTTTGTGCCTCTTTTCGTTTCCGCACCACACACACCGAACCCGCCCTCCTTGTCGAAAATGCAACCGCACTACAAATATTTTGTTATCATTTGACAAAAGGACATAAATCATGCTGTGACACACAAGATCACAAGCATGATTCCTGAAAAGGGGAATAAAAATAAAATCAACCAGCCAACCAAAAAAATAAAATAAAAAACGAACAGAAAAAAAAGAGGCCCGACACACACTTCATTTTTGTGTATGCGCGCGCGCGCGCGCCAGCGCGAATGCCCTCCCGAAAAATAGTGAAAAGGAACACAAGATCATCGGCATCATCATCATCATCATCATCAACATCGTCATCATGATAGTCCCGTCCCGGTTGTTGCATGCCACCCCACCTCCTTGTGAAATTTTGGTGGTTCACCGAAATGGTGGGAACAAGCACAACAGCAGCAGAAGCTCCAGCAGCGAATTAACCGCATTATAAATATCCCGAGCAGTCCTAAGTGACTGACTGAATGACTGACTACCAAAAATATACCTGTGGTACCTCGTACCGTACCTACTGCCCTTTGAATTCCTGCCCACGAACAGTTGTGCTCGAAAGCACTGCTTAATCATTTTAAAAAAATACTAACTGCCATCGAAATGTCAGCTAAAGACAAACGTCAGACTTATTAAACTAGAGATCCCGAATTTAGGGTACAACCGGCTTCAAACTCCTTGCTGACAGACTTCCTCCCTTAATGACTCAATTAAAATCCATAGTTTGATGGCATTAAATTAAGCCAGCTTAAGCCAATGTCAGAATTCAAATATTGGAATTGTATGTCGTTATGGGGATTTTAATTTAAGCCTACTTTATTCCAACTTACTTTTAATTGAAAATATTTACTCAGACCTATAACTGAATTGAAAACTCTACGCCCCCACTGTAGATCAAAAAACGAACGACAACGAGCCACTTTTATTTATTTACCTTTTTGCGTACGACCGACGTATCCTGTGGGAATGCATGCGCACATCTTTTTTGGTTGTCGTCATTTTGCTGGCTCTACATTTATAGATGGACTCCGCCAAGTCTTTGCTGGGAAACCCTGAGACAGAAAGAGAGAGAGACTCTCATATAAAGGGTCATTGTTCCTTATTCTTAATTCCTAAGTTGTAATAATAATGACGATGATGAAGACTCTCGCATACGCGGCAACTAAAAAAAAAAGGAAGATTCCCAAAAATCCATCCTTCTCAAATCACCGACGTTGTTTCGTATATGCGTTCATCTGGAGGAACGTATGCATGCAATCGTTGCAACTACGAAAGAACTCTTTGAGAAAAAGAATTATTTCTTCATTTGTCTCCGGTTTTTGGCCAGAGCTTGGTAAATGAAATTTATTCAGTTGCAAGGTTTGGAACCTTTTTTTCCTGCTGTTCCTTTTCTCGGATTGGATTGCCTTGGGAACACGTCCCAGAAAGTGCAGCAGTAGAAATTCTCTTTGAGTTGTTGCACTGTAGCCGGATGATAGAATTTTTCGTATCTTTTTTCTTAGACCTTTTTTCTGACCTTTTTTTTTGGTTATATGTCTTTTTGGAGGTTTCGTTTGGAGGTATATGCGCGCGCTCACTCAAGGAATACCTTGATCTGTTGTGCATAAGTTTTTTATTTATCAAAAAACTTTTTGGAACTTTTTTGGTTTTTATTTTTGGTACCAAAAGGAATATCGTTTTTGGGATGCTTTTCTCGGTGTCCTTTGATATCGCGTTTCGCGAAAGTGGGCTGTGTCTTGCGCGTGGTAATTGTTTTTGGTTTATAAAAGTTTTTCTCCGCCAAATTTGGTCAGAATGCATTTGTACCTTCAAGTTGGCGTTGTGGTGCGTTTTGTGTACTAATGGATGCATTTATTTTTGGGACTTCGTTTTCGGGTTACTCGATGAGGAACGACGAGTGAATTTGATGTAAATAGCTATTGTAAATTATACAAGCGGTTCTCGTGTGAGTTTTTGTCGACTCGTTGGTTGACAGGAGAAAAAAAAAATGATTGTAAGGAGAAGTGGTAGGTATTTTGGTGGAAATAATTGGACTTGTGAAACTTGGGACGTATTACTAGATGTTTGCGCGTACTTTTAGGGTAGGTATGTCAAAAATGCAAAAGCTCTGAAACAGAAGGAGGGATGTCAAAACAACTAATTATGCATCTGCAACGGGACCCAAATAGTTTGAGGAAGAGCAGCAACGCTTTCTGTTTGGCTTAACGAAATGCTGAGTGACAGACGGATGTACAAGATTGCAAATCGGCTGTACAATCGATGCTTATCCCAATTTGTTTGAGCCACGCATGTAAGGTTAGAAAATGTTAATAATTCGGCTGTATTTTGTATTAGCGTTCAACTTTAGTAACTTTTGAAGAGTCCATTCGGAAGGAAAAATTTAACTATAATTTGACATTAGCATTTGCGAGCCAGTAATTCATTTAATTTGCGTTTTGACCAATTTTAATTCCTCAGAATGAGAATTCATTCATCGTTCGCCCGCGAGTTCATATGAGAATCCCCAATGACAAGATGGCGAATAATAATGGCCGAGTTCTAGCAGACATTATTAGTAGAAAGTAGCACTCCGCATAGAAGAGAATTGACATTTGGGACATTAAAAAATCTATCATAAGATCGGTCTGTATAAGATGTACCCTGAGCCTGACCGACAAATAAAACTGAGACACTGAGCCAGCTGTCAGACTTACAAAATTTGATAGGTACATAAACGTGCCTATATTATTCTAATGCTCTAGCAAAAATTGTAAAATTTCAATTGTAGGGACATTTTTTTAAGTTGGAGCATTGATAAAAAAAAGTAATCTGGCTGTCAATGTCATTCGATTGAAAGTCAGCAAATTTAAACAAACACATAAAAGCGTAGGTAAGTTCGGCGATCAAATTCAGGTAAATTGTAAACAAATAAATGTCACTTGTCACTTGGGATATTCGGCCCTAGCGAGGTATCCGTCGGAACTCCATCGGAGGATATCGGAACCTAGCTGTCAAAAATTGAAGAAGAAAATGCACTTCATTGCACTTCAACGTAATTCGCCGATATGCGTTACAAAATTTCGGAGAAATATTCCGAATAGATGTTCCGAAGAATACCTCGAAGCAAAAATAGTCCGAATCGTATAAAATCGGAGAATTTTCCGTCCCGAAGGATACTTCGCTAGGGCCGATTATCTGCTAAAAGTCTAGCGATGAATTGAACGCGGAAAATGACAAACATTAAATCTATACCCGACAATTTTAAGTTGACACATTGTTTTTACCAATTCTAACAAATGTTTGCTAAATTTTTATTATACTGATAAGTAAAAAAACGAACTGACGTTTTCTACACATTTGGTAAAAACGTACACTATTTTGAATGAAAATACCATTACGTTACGTCAAATTTGGAGCCGTGTCCCGAAGCCCGACAAACGTCAGTCAGTACAAAATTTACGTGCGAATAGCCACTTCGTAATGTTTAAGGATAAGGGTGGCGGCTGTTCGGATTGAAGCTTAATCTGTGTGGCCAATTTTCCACCACTTAACCGACAATAACGAGACGACTTTTGAATTTTCAATAAAATAGCGAAACTTTCAAACCACAAATCACCTGTGTGCAGTCTAATTTGGAACATTCAGTATCTAGTTTAGTAAGTCTGACAGCTGATTGACTTCATGTATTTCAGTTTTGATTGGCCTAGATCGGTCACATGGGCAGCTGTGTCAGTTGACGTTTATGGAGGGGTAGCCGACGAATCTAGTCAAGAAATTCGTGACTGAGTACTAAGTTGACAGTTCGCATATGTGGCTGACGTAGGAAAAGTGACGTTCCCGACCATTCTAGTTTTTGCGTTCAGGTTACATCTAGTCCAGACAAATCTAGTCGGCTAAGTTTTTGAATGTGCCAATTGACTGACATTGGAAACAGTGCTGCCAAAATAAAAATGCAAGCCTTTCATTTGACAGCAATCAGACACAGCGAGATGACAAATAAAAAAAGTCTTTCCTGACTCTTGCGATTTTTAAATAGCATCACTTTTACTGAGAGAAGTAAAGAAAAAGACAGAGTAATTTTTAGAATTTAAGGTTATATTTCTATTCCTTAAACCGAAAAAATTCCTTCACCATTTGCTTTGCTAAAAAGAAAAGTGTGACACTCATTATGCACCCTACTTCAACTCGATTCTAACTAGGTGCTAAGGCAGTAACTCTACCCCCCTAAACATCACTTTCATATTAACCCCACTTTAACCCAATGTCCATTATGCATCATCATCATTTTACACATGTGAAAAATAAAACAAACGACGGCAACGAAACTTGTATTCGCTGCATGGAGGGCGTATACCATACATAAACTGCAGCGTACACCGTCCGTATACTTAATTATATTTAATTATGCATTAAATCAGAATCTATCCACCACCGGTCAGATTGTAGTTATAAAGATCAATCACTGTGATGAGCCATAATTTTCCTATAAATAAACGCTACCCCCGGACCTGGAAGCCCGAATAAAAATAGTACCCCAGCCGCATACTCTTGTGCTTGCAAACTGGGCTCGTGGAGAGATCATGTATTGATTAGACTCTGGGCAACAGTAGTTAGTTCGATTAAAATTTCGTTGGCAATCCATTGTAAGGAGAAGGACACAATCGAGCCAGATATATAGAGAGCCTGGATGTTCTATGAGGCATGTAAATTCATAGACGCAAGCATGAGCAAGATCCGAACACAGCCATCTATTTCGAACGACGACGACCCACAGGGGCACAGGATGCTAATTCCAATCTGTATAATTAGAGCGGCTGGTTAGTGGTAGTCACTGTCGCAACTGTGCCTAGTTGCGTTGAGGTCTAGTAATTATTATTATCATGTTGCTGGTAAATGTCTATTAACATTATATAACCCAATGGAATGTGGTGGTGGTGATGGAGGCCCGAGAGCCCAGAGTGTGGGACAGGTTCATGGTAGTGGGTTTCTGATGCAAAGCAGACGTGAGAAGAAATTTGATTTCTCCTCCGTCAAGTAGTGATGCTAGATGCAGAACAGGATGTGTGATGGTTGCGGCCATGCGAAGGTGGGAAATTTAATATAAGATTTACGATTTATGATGAATGCGCTGGGACACTATATAGTGCCACTAGCTCAATATTTAATTTATTACATATATGTATCTCATACACGCTTACATCGCGTGTAATCGATTTTTTGTTTGTGGCAGTTGGTTTGAAAGGAGGTCCATATTATGCATAGACGACGCGTGGACTGGACAAGCTGGTCTCTTTAGATGCACTTATTTAATACACGACAGTATTTCACTATTGCCAACTAGTTTAAGACAAATCGCTTGTTGGTGGTATTAACAATTATAACGACTTTGCGCGGTAGGATACCGATTCTAATAGCTGGACTAATTGGGTAGCCACATGAGATGAATATACGACTGTTGACGTGTGGCCTTTTTTATGGAGATTTTTCTGTACAATAGAGCCGAGTTGACAGTCAAATTAAGGTGCCCATTATGCGGCAAATTCAAAAACATGGTTGTTTTAAGTCAACTAGATCGGTCTGAAGTAGATGTAACCTGGGGTCGACCCCTGAACGCAAAAATTAGATTGGTCGGGAACGTCACTTTTCCTACGTCAGCCAAATATGCGAACTGTCAACTTAGTACTCAGTCACGAATGTCTTAACTTGATTCGTTGGCTACCCCTCCATAAACGTCAACTGAAACAGCTGCTCATGTGACCGATCTAGGCCAATCAAAACTGAGACACATCAAGTCAGCCAACTGTAAGACTTACTTAACTAGATTCTTTAACACTTAGAATTTCAAACATACAGATATCCTCCATCAAGTAATTTGTCCGCCTGTCAAAAACCCTGAAAATTCGGCTACTAGGTATATCGAACGCAAAATATGCTGATCTGAAGTTTTACCTTTGAAAAATGAATGACTGCAAGCAAAATGGCAGCGGAACTCAGCACTGAATTCTTGCCCTGACAAATTAACTGGGGTTAGTTCAGGGCACAACTAGTGCGCACTAGGGCCCACGTCGGACAAACCTAATGACTAAAAAATACGGGAACAGGTTGAACAGCAGTGGCTTTTGCTTATTTCTGACTAAAGTTAGGACTTTTTTCAGGAATTCATGCAATTACTGCTGTTGCCTGCGGTTGGTTTACAGGCAGAGAGATATTTTTGTAATAGTTCGGCAAAAGTTTCAAAATTTATGAAAATTTCAATCGTATGATCTTCTTCGCAGCTTTTTGCGATCTCTCGAACTCGGAAATTATAATATTATCAATGATTTACTGAACTTTTT
Source organism: Cheilosia pagana (assembly GCA_936431705.1). Taxonomy (NCBI): domain Eukaryota; kingdom Metazoa; phylum Arthropoda; class Insecta; order Diptera; family Syrphidae; genus Cheilosia; species Cheilosia pagana. The sequence continues at coordinate 4,802,306 of OW386169.1, forward strand.
CAGCATTTCGTTGAGTTGTGATCTTATATAAGTGTGCGAAGATACTGACAGTTCTTTGAAATAAAAAGTAACACAAAATTTGGCCCTCCTTTTTCAACTACAAGCTGCTCTTATGATGCGACACTGAAATATGTACGTATTGACAATTATTGTCACCAAAATAAATTCTATGAAAAATATGACAAATTACCCGTTGAAATAAAGAATCGAAAAACTTAACTTTTGTTGTCAAACTTTATTTTTAGCTGACACACTTTATGACTTTTTTGTCCTGTCAGCTTCTATTCGATTAATCTCATATTTTTGCGTGTTTTGTACTATTCTATTACAAAACCCAAGTCTATGTATATCACACTCAACTTGATAAGTAAATTATAAACAATTCTGATTGACGTTTCGTTTCAAAGTTTTCTCCCCCAGTTTATTTATGTTCACAAAACTCAGCGCACAAGTAAAAAAGACACTTTTAATTGTCAAAATTAAATATACACTTCTCATAAATTTAAACTACTTCTTTTAAAAAGCTGCCACAGAAAAAAAAATACTGAAACCCTTAGCTTTAGAAAACTGCACTTCTCACTTTTCACCAAGATAAATTTTACGCTCTCGCACAGAGATTAGGTGCGCTTGAATTGGTGCACGGAAATCAAAATGACAATTCTTTCCCACAAACACGTTCGCACTTCGCACATTGATTGAAAAATTGAGAGAACAATGTATGACTGATCGCATTTGCGATACTGGGGACTAGGGAGATCTATTACAGAGTGATTTAAGACTACACCGCCTGCTAGTTCTGAACTTGATAACTAGCCTGTTTTCTGTGATGAAAATTAAACCGTCGGAGAGCAGAGATCAATGGTGAAGTCGCTATGGAAATGGAATATGATATTCACGACTGTCCGTTTAAAAAAAAAACTGTCTAAATTCCAGAAATTTCAAATTGGGTACGTTCTTAAGTCGACTATATTGATCGTGACTATGTGTACCCTGAATGTAAAACACTATATTGGTCGTCACTTTTTCTAGGTCGTCAGCCACAATGAACTGTCATTCTTCAGCTAATCCTCCACAAACGTCAACTGAGAAAGCTGTTCATGGGACCGATCTAAGCCAATATAAGCTGAAACACATCAAGTTAGCAAGCTGTCAGACTTACTAAACTTTTAAACGCGTCAATGCAAAACTACGTGATCTATCTGTCATACAATCATAATATTGTTGTACATAGGCAGGGTCAATATTATATTATGCTTCTGTTTTAATGTTACCAAGTGTCTCCGTTTGTAAAAAAATATAGTTATATGGCCATTGACATTAGTGAGGGACTGTGACAATTTGGTCAACAACAACAACAACAACAACACGCTTACCCACAAATGTTCATATTTTTCCTTGTGTCCACAAAATAAACCAAAACGCGATGTAAATTAAAGGAACTCCACCACTTTGACCTAAAACATTCTAAAAAATCCAAACACACTCGCCAGTTAAATTAAAAATCATTTATTTATTTTTCACATATTTTACATAAGATAAAAGTTTATTTTTCTTCTATTTTTATAAATCTTTCTGTGTTAAATGCATGGTACAAGTTAGTATAATAAAATAAAAAAAAAATACAAAAAAATGGTAGAAATTACAAAATTAATCTTAAGGGCAAAACAAAAAAATTAAAAAAAAAATAAAGTAAGCTGTTTTATTTGATGTATTTTTGTCTTTCTTCAAGTGACCTAAAAAATTGTTCTAAAAAGCACATTTACAAACAAAAATTGTTTTCTTTTCAATTTTTCACTTCAATTTTTCTAAATAAAATTACATAAAACAAAATAAACAAAAAAAAAATTTACATAATAAGGAAACAGATGAATCACAAATTAACAATGGCATTGGTCAAAATTTTGATCTTAAACAACTACAAAAAAAAAATACATTTCCTTTAAATATAATAAAATAAAACAATAAATTTCAAATGCCTCTATTTTAAGTATAATTTAATAAAAATTTTGTTAAAATTTTGGTTTAGCTTTTTAAAGAAAATACAAATTTGTAAGCTTTTTATGTTTGTTAGCTGGAAAATTCTTCTTAAAATGTAGGTGTTTATATTTTTTGTTTATTATCTATACTTTTTGATTTAAATAGCGAAATAAAACAAATGTTCCTTTTGTGTTTTACTTTTAGACTTGCCTGCACCGGAAAATGATTGTTCTCTATTTTTGTTGAAGCAAAACTGATATAAGCAGATTATATATTTCTATAAGTACTCGTGTTATTTTGTTTAGAAAAGTATAAAATGAAAATGCATGTGCGTGTTCTTTAACATCTAACTATGAAATATTTTAACTAAAATTTGTGTATTTAATATAAAAAAAAAATATAATTGTAAAAAATAAATCACATTCACTTGAGCTTCAAATTCTCTTCGTGTTACTTACAAACTAGGACTTAAAACTTAATTACTTTTATATATCGAAATTATTTTACTTTTGTGTTAAGTTAATTTAGTTTTATATATAGCTTAAGAGGGATATGAAAATAGAATGAACTATGTTCACTCTATTTTTAGTTGGATGTTGATTTTCCCTTCTTCCTTTTCTTTTAAATAAAATCTTAAGTTTAAAAATTATGTTTGAAATAATTTCCTATACAATTTTGAATAGGCCGAACGATCGGACAAGTTCTTATTGAAGTACACATGTGTATTGGCGAGGAATATCGAAACAAAGACTGTCTAACTGGTTGGAAATCTAGTTTTCTAAATATGAATGCTGCGTTTGCAATGTACGGGGGAGCAAGTTGAAAGCGATTCGGAGAGGGTGTTGGTTATTTTGTTGCTTCCCACGTTCGAGATAAATGACAAAAAATAGAAACGTCTAATTTTCGACTAATTTTTCGAACAGGTTGTTGCTGTGTATAGTAAGTTTACACAAAAACGAGAACAAATCAGCTGTCGGCCATCAAATTGGTTGTCGCTGACCAAGGTCTAGCATCTCACAACCAAACGTCTTGTGCGAGTTTTTCATTTTTGGGACGAATGGAAGGGATCTAAAATTGTATGCCGAGTCCAAACGGCTAATTGAGAAGCTCTTTCATGACAGCTTTACTCTCGGATGTAAAGATGTTATTTGGTTCTTTCGGGAGTTGAACCGGGGACCCCTCGCTTAGTAGTCCAACACACTAACCCGCAAGCCACTGCGGTTTGACGGCAGGAGAGGTCTTGAAGATTGAGGCCCAGGATCCTTGGTCAACGATTATAGTATACTTCTGTTGACCACCTTCGATTTCGAAAGACTGTATGTAAATTCGGAATTTATTCTGAACGTTCGAATTGTCTGCATATGAAGCTTTAAGAGAATCGCCGAAAATATGGCACTCCTTCTATTTCTAAGGCCGCAGAAATGGAGCCTTATACTGACATAAAAGACAAATACCTGTCGAATTGAAACTACAACACTCAAAATCCTCCCTCGTACATTTATAGTAAAAAAAAATAAAAAATGAACCTCCTGTGCCGAAAAATCTGTTGTTGAGATCATCTTTCTATATAAAAAAAAATTCTCTAGGCACTTGTAATATTAAAAAAAGTAAAACGTTCTTACACTCTTCTAAATCCCGCCTCATCTCTCCATAAAAATGTTTAAATAAATTCATTTTGTTTTGCAGAAAATATCAGGATTACCATATCAAACGCCACCTTTAGCTATTCATAGCATTCCCTCCACCAAGTTGAGTATGCGCCAACATCAGTATATCCTTTTTTTCCTTTGGAAATCTCAGCTCACGTCCAGCCAACCGTGCAGTCTCTAGTTCTCTCTCGGCCTGGGCCAACTCTCTGCCCAATACCCCGGGATTCTCTTGTTCGCGGGCAATCCAATCCAAAGCCATTTGGGCACGCATATCATCGTCCAAACTGCGATTGGAGTAATGTGCGACCACCTCTTGCCGAGAGCATTGACGTTCACGCATCGCTTTCAGCGATCCATTCCAATGCAACAGCTGAAACACGGTCATAAGTTCTTGAAATTCCAGCATAGTTCGACCTTTGTTCGCCTCCAACATAAATCTGTGCAAAAAACAAAATTAAACTCGAAACATTTGAAAAATTTGATGACAGAAACTCACCGAAAGGCTCCAATGCCAGTATCGGGACCATCACCTTCCTGAGCATCACCCTTGAATGATGCCCTAGCTTCTTGTACAGCTTTCTCGATAAACTCATCGCTTATTCGTCGCGATGGATGCTCATTGAAGACGGAATTCATTAGAGCGATTTTCGCTGAACTTCGACGCGCCTCAGCCTTGGTTGGACAGTTCTAAAGGAGAGGAGTTGAGAATGAGATCAATTGGTTAGTGGGTTTGTTCTTACTTGAAAACTTCCAAAACAGCTTCCACCGGGCAGGGTCACATAGCAAACATACGGCTGACTATTAGACGGCACCGATTCATAGATCACGAGGGCGCCATTTTTCAAATCAGCGCCACGGGCCTGCTTCATTTGCCAGAATTCTTGCAGAGCTTCGACAACGTTTACTGCAAATAGACAGAGGAGAAACAAGAGGTTAAAAATGGGGCCTAAAATATAGAGTCGTTTGAAAATGTCAAGGGAGAGAGGGGCAAAACGACACCACAAATGTGCGCGCCCAAAAATTGATTGGTCTAAAAGTTGTGGATATTTTTTAAGTGAAACTTTTTGTTCGGTAATTCCGAACTTTGATGAAACGAAAAAGCGACAGCAAACGGGTAAAATCGCAGTGTAAACGTTTTTAATGTCAGTAAACACGAAATACTCCCAATTGTAAGCATTTTTGACCCCGAATCTCCGCCTCCCTGCTGAAACTCCGCATTAATTGAATTATAGTTTATCTCTTCCTTCTCTCTCGACTTTCTTTTCCTTGCTAGATATGTACACTCCGACACACAACCACCTCTGCTTCGTCCCACAATTTTATCAATCAAACTGCTATGCCCAGTTAACACCATTCAAGAAGTCCACGCCGCGAATACCTCGCTACGGATGCATCCACTTAATTAGAACATAAGCGTCCAGTTTAATTCGGATTCATGCGGCAATCAAGAAATATACTTTATAGGGAGATTCGCGCGCTATCTACTCCCGGCTCACACACCGACTAACAGATTTTTGCTTCTTTTCCCTTGTTTGTGTTAATTAAAACAGTTTCCGCAAAGAATGCGGGCACGCAAATTAATTTACGATCGCACATAATCACTATCAGCGTTTGCGCTTATCTTCATCTTTCAACTTGTCCGCGCCGAGTTGAATTAGAGCGCTTGCAGTCGAAGGATTAAAATTGAAATCCGTAAATCTGTGGAGGATTTACGCTTTCGTTTCATTTCATTTCATTTCCCGAATGAATAATTTTAGTTGGCGTACAGTTTGAAGATAAGGCGATGCCAGAGGAGTAGTTATTTAAATGTGTTTAATGACCAGAGATTGGCATTTTTTTTTTTTTGTTAAATGGGGCGACTGGGTATTTTTTAAGCAGTTTGATACGAGCAAAATGCTCGGGAAGGATATGGCTAGAAGGGAGCTCAGTTCGACTGATCAGGGGACGATTCACTCCTTTTGACATATAGCAACCACCAAAAATGTGTATTTGAAACCCAAGAATGAATCGATTCGCTCATTTGTTCCAAAAAGCATTATTGAAAGCAAAAGAGTCCAACAACGAACTGCCATTTAAGTAAATTTCTTCAACCAAAAATGGAGAAAATTTGACCAATCGCCATTAAATCTTTTAAAATTTGTTCCACATTTTATTGTCGTCCCGACGACTATACAACCAACAACCTACAAGTCTTTCATCCAGTTTGCATGTGCTCGGTGCAGTCAAACAAGCGTGTCCAATAAAACTCGATTGCGAATTGCTTTCGATCGTAATAATTTAGTTAAGAGATGGTTTCTAGAATAAAATAGATAAACAGATACTAGTTACGTTTCGCACACAGATTAACGCGCTGTATCAACCTACGCAATTGATAGCCCGCAATGCAAAGTGGGTTGGTTTTTAATCTCGCACTCATCTTGGTTAATCTTTTAAAGGAGAAAGATGTTATCAATTCTTGCGCGATTTATTCTTATTTTGAAATACGACAACATATTCAAGAGATTTGTGGTGGGTCTTGGGTGAAAAGGAGGATTGCATTTGCAGCTGGACGTGGAGGATGTAAGTGGGTCAGGGTTTGGACTAATGGAGTTATTATTTCATAGAGAAATTGGTGTTGGGAAAGTTTGATGGTTGAAATGGCACTGAGGCAAGTAACGGACTTTTGTCCGCTTTTCACTGTAGATTTTTGTGAAAGAAATCACTGAAACGAACTTTTGATTCCAACTTTGTGATAGAGCACCCTTTACTAACCAAAATGAGTGCAACAAACTAGGGCGGCTGGTCCTATGAACTAAATAGAAATAAATTGGTTTTCGGGCACCAACCTTTGAGGAAGGACTAGACTTTGTAAAGAGGATGCTTCAACCTTCTTTATGGCAGTCAAATGGACAAGTAGATGTTCCAAAAGGTTTCGAAGACAATTTATTTGAAAAACTAGCTGACCCGTGCTCGCCTTGCTTCACCCGCCTGCCACTATTAAGACAAAAAGTATTTTCATCGAACTACATCGAACAATTGTCGACGAAAAGGAAGCAACGCGAATGAAACAACTTGACACACGAATTCCACAAGACCATTTTCCAACTATTCCCCATGAACAACACCCGAAAATGTGTTCAATCTGATTGTGGGCGCTGAAAAGAGATGACTCCACTGATGTCCACTGAAGTGCAAAACATATGTATGTATGATCAAACTCAATCAAACACACACTACTGCAACGATACTCACTGCTTATGCATGACTACTGGCAGTAGTATCCACTGCAGGAAAATTGTTGGCGATGTTTTGAATAATTGTTTTGAACATTGCTCAGCTTCAGGACAACGCAGGAGAATGTTTCATATCTTAAATGATTCAGGGGAGAATTTACTAAATTCACCTAGGTCTTACAAATATTCGTTTTTTTGACTATTTTGTAAGAACCACGGGATAAAAAGTATCCTAAGTCACGACCCAGAGCATAATCAATCACTATGCCAAGTTTCATCAAAATCCGTCCAGTAGTTTCTGCGTGATGCGTGGTCATGCATTTTTTATTCTTCGATTTTGACAAAAGCACAAACTCCAACATCTAACAAAGCAAGAAAACAAGATGCCCTCTAGTAGTACAAACCTCTCAATCTATTCAGACTTTTTTTGTTGATTTTTTTATTTAATCTAACACCTTAAATGACATCATTGGACATCGGTGTCACTACAAAAACCCAATTCTTCGATCCCAATAATAGAAGTCCAATCATCTAGTTGACTTGACTTATGGCCGCCTTCGCGGCGATAATTCACTCTTGAAATTCATTAATAGCTGCAGTGCATTTCACTTATTCCGCCATTTGTAGTCGCCCCCCTAATAGATAACCCCCAACAGATAACATTCACATTTTTCAAATAAGAACTTCCAGAAGCCAATAACCGCAGCCGGCCACACAAATATTTGTGTTCTAAAATTTTACTTATTCATTAGACTTGTGTGCTAATTTATGTTCTCAAATTTTGACCAACAAAAGAGTTATCGGGAAATTAATTCCACCCACCACTTATAGAATCATCACTCACTGGATATGCGGGGAAACTCTAAACGAAGTCTCTTCATCCATTTGGATAAACAATCTATAAGTCAAGCGACAGAATGAGAAAAAAATTGAAGAAGAAGAAGAAGAAACGAAGACAAAGTCTCAAGCCAGAGTATCTATATCTCAAAGTGTTAATGTCTCCAACGAAGTGGTCTGTTCTACTAACTCGTTGGCTTTCATATCCACTAAAACGAAAAAAGAAGACCACAGTCCGGGCAGTGAGTACATCTTGTTCCTCGTTCACACTGCAGCAGATCCATCCAACATGTCTTACAGTTAGAATGCAAAAATAAAATCTAAAGATCAATTAAAAGAGAGAAAAGTTGAAAACCGCCTAATACCTTAAAGTAGGTTAATTTGTGCGAATGCCATGTGCATGTGTCTAGATACAGCTCTTTTTTTATATCTACACCATGGAACTGGTTCATTAATGGCAATCTGCATGGTTTAACAAATTTAATTCGTTTCACATACATTGGGCTTATAGTGGAAAATAAACGGACAACTTTATAATGGATGGGTATACGACGCGCGAGGAGGTGTCAGGCAACATTGTATAGGTATATCTTTCTTTCCGAGGGCAGCGCAACTCACAACAAGACATACTGTGTGTACCTTATAGCCAGTGCGCGAGTGGAATTCATGTTGGCAGTTCATAAATTATGCGGGAAAATGCAAAACGAAGGCGGAAAATTCAAAAACCAGTGTGTGAGAGAGAGAAGGCGATATTTATTGTAAGGTAATTTGGACAAATTCTTAAATTTATTATAGAAAAATGAGTATACCTATTGTAGATACAATACAAGTTGTTAACTTGTCAATAACAATTAAAATTTATACGATGACTAATGGACTGATGGGTGTTTAACCTACTTTTGCGAACCGCAGTTGCTTTGTCTGAGAAGTGATGCTTGTGAGGGCAGTAGCTTCAGTATATGGTGGCACGATGAGACTAGACACAGACGACTGGTGATTTATGGAGCTTTTCGAATTTGCAGGTTTATAGCTTTTTGTTTTTGTTGTTGGCTGGCTTTGACTCTAAGTAGGGCTTAGAAAATGATTTGGGGTATACGTCATCCGAGTGAGTAATGTCTGACATTATGCTAGACAGCCTTTGATGGTTAAAAAAAATAATTGCTTACCAGCAAACGAATCTTCGGAGTTTGATGATACTGAGCTCGAAATGTAATGGAAGTGAGTGCAATAATAAATGGTTTCAACAGATTTGCTACTTTAGGTGGACTCTTGTGTTTTGTACTTACAAGGGAATCGTCTAAAACTATTCACCAAAAGAAAAGAGGGCAAAACTGCGTGTTTTAGAGTTGTGAACATAAAAGAGCACAATTAACAGCGCCATCTGTTGACGTTTGAGGAGCATTAGACTCTTAATTCATTAGAAAATGTTGAGGCATTGAAAACCGCACTATTTTTCTAACTTTTGTAACATGTTCTACCGGTACGGTGTGGTTGGTTTTTTCTTGTATGAAAACCTAAAAAGTCTCGGAGAACTTGACAACAAACTGTTTGCAGAAGTTCTGAGGAAACATTTTGTTTTAGAATCATCTCCCTTTTCCAAACCAATCATGAAATATTTCATTCGTTACTTTTAAAGTGAGTTTCGTTAGTTTTATATAAACGAGTAAAATTTGACAATTGACAACAAACTGTTTGCAGCAGTGCTGAGGGGAATATTTGTTTTAGAATCATCCCCCTTCTCCTTCTCGTTATTTTCAAAGTGAGTTTCGTTAGTTTTATATTAGCGAGTAAAATTTGGAAATTGGATCTATTGACAAAAACTGTTTGCAGCAGTTCTGAGGGGAAATTCTGTATTTAGAATTATTCTTCTTTCCAAACCATGAACTATTTCATTTGTTACTTTCAAAGTGAGTTTCGTTAGTTTTATATAAACGAGTAAAATTTGGCAATTGACAACAAAATGTTTGCAGCAGTGCTGAGGGGAAATTTTGTTTTAAGAATCATCCCCCTTTTCCAAACCGCGCATGAACTATTTCATTCGTTACTTTCAAAGTGAGTTTTGTTTATCTTATATTAACGAGTAAAATTTGGCAATTGACAACAAACTGTTTGCAGCAGTGCTGAGGGGCAATTTTTTTTTTAGAATCAAACCCTTCTCCAAACTAAGCATGAACTATTTCATTCGTTACTTTCAAAGTGAGTTTCGTTAGTTTTATATTTACGAGTAAAATTTGGCAATTGGCAATAAACTGTTTGCGGCAGTGCTGTGGAGAAATTCTGTTTTTACAACCATCCCCCTTCTCCAAACCAACCATGAACTATTTAGTTCGTTACTTTCAAAGTGAGTTTCGTTAGATTTATATTAACGAGTAAAATTTGGCAAGTAAGATCCAGTTATCAATTTGATTTTGCGGATTTATCCCTGTGTTTAGATTACTCTTTTCTAAATTCCTGTCGTATCAAAAGTAGTCGTGCTTTTCAAACACCACCGAAGACAAGAGAACTCACTTTCAATCGAGTGAACACTATGAAGTCAAATCAACTATAAGAGCCCGCATTTCACTTCGAAACCCCATCATCATCGAATAGCAAATTAATTTTCCATAAATCACATCACTGAATGATATTGTTACTGCTGTCATTATTTGCTATCGATATACACCAACTCCAACCCCTAGGGCCGTCATGTTCACACACAAAAGCAGAAGAAAAAAAAAATAACCGAAAACCAGTAAAAGTGCCAAATACCTCCAGGGCGCTCATTGACTAGTTTCTCTTTTTTTTCCACCTTCCTTCCTCTCTAACCCCACTCTATTCAATTATTATGATCAACAAAAGATCAATTCATGTCGATCGACTGATGGAATTATGGTTTTCTGCACGCCAACCGCACGCAGCTCCGACCCATAGGCTAGACACACACCGTCATCATGTTGGCGGCGAGAAAATCATGATTTGATTTAAAAACAATTTCATTCGACACTTTTGAGAGCTAAAAAAAAAATCAAACAATTTTCACACGCAATTCCGAGATCGAATCAATTCCTGCGGGCTGACCGGCGTGCGGCGCACTATTCGACTGGTTCGCTGACGGCCGGGAAGGGTATGCACTTAATTTACGTCGACAGTTTTGACTTTAATTTGAATAAAGCAAAAAAAAATATGTCCACTCTCGTCCGACTACTGTTGCCTTACATAAATGGATTCATTTACTTATACTGTGAGAAATTGCTATGGAAAATAATTGCATCATTACAAGTTTGAAAAAAAAAATATTCACACTGAATAAAATGGTAAAACCAATTAAGCCAGGTATAAATTTGTTGACTCTACGTTAACAGTTATTAAAAGCTAAGTTGGTTATTTATGGTTAGGTGGCAGCTAATTGAACAGGATTTTTGTATTTATAATGTTTTTGCCTATGAATAGTGATTATATATAGCAAATTGTGGATAGATGCGACCTTAATTGCTTTGCGCAGAATGTGAGACGTTTTAGCAACTAGTAGTCGTTTTAAAGAAAGTCTCTTTTAAGTGCCAAAAGGTGTTTAGTATTATTTGGAAGTAGATAAAGTATTAAAGAATTTACAGGGCTGGCAACACTTTGTGAATGCAGAAGCCTCATGACTGAAATTTTAGTGCTTGAGTTGTGAGAGTGAGGCGGACATAAACGTCGACTTTGTTGCTGTTTTCGATTGTACGATTCCTCTGTCTAAAAAAATGGAAAAGGGCGTGGCACCTCCCATACAAAAATGGAAGTTTAAAACGCTATATCTTGGCACTTATGACATCTATTGTTGCGACAATTGTTACATTGATGCATATTGCCTTGCTGCATGTGCATAAACATTTTGTAAAATGTGGGCGGGGTTGTATAACGGGGCGTGGCAGTTCCCATACAAAAAATGCTAGATTTCTGACAGCTTTGCGTTCGAAATTTGGTAAGTAAATGTATGTTGGCTGTCAAAATTTGTTCTGCGTATGGTAAACGAGATTGGTAAACGAGGCGTGGCACATCCTGTACAACAAACAAAAATAGAAATGTCAGTTGGTCTTCATTTCAACAACAACAGCAACAGCTTTGAAGAGAAGACCGACCGTGGTGGAGTACTCAACAAAGTGCGAAACTCAACCTTTCACTTAAAAAAAAACCTGCTTTTGTTTTTTAGCAAAAAACATTAAACTTCGCAGTTCCCTTCAAAACGGATTTCTATTAAAGCTTAAAAGAGATTCTCGCCCCTAAAACATGGAGTAAGTGAACGAAACTAATTGGTATCAGCAAAATCAAATCCATTTAACTTTACAGAAGTTCAGAACAAGACACTGGAATGATGGATCTGCGGAAATGTTTTTCTGCCCATTGGCAAGGAGCTGTGATATTCGGTCTTCCGATTCTATTTCTTATAGCGATGGTCGTAAATGATACACTGGTAAGTTTACATTGACCAAATTTGGCAAACTTGGTCAATGTTCAAATGGATTGTCCTAATATTTAACTGATTGCTTTCTACAAAATTTGTGCGATTTCTAGCCATACCGATGTTTGTACGTAATTGTTGCGATGTTCATTTGCTGGGCCACAGAAGTCTTTCCGCTGGCAATCACCGCCATGTTCCCAATTATAGCGTTTCCTTTAATGAATATTATGGTAACTTGTCAATTTGAACAGTACCAACTCATAGTTGACATTTTTTTTTGCAAACAGGCTTCCGACAAGGCGTGCTCTTTATACTTCAAAGACACTCTGGTCATGTTTATGGTAAGTATTATGATTGCATGTGCGATCGAGTTCACCGACTTACACGTGCATGTCGCTGTCACTGTTTGCCACGCATTCGGGGCCAATCCAAGGAGGTACAAATTTTGTACTTAAATAGTTATTTAAGTGACCTCCAAAGTTGGAATTTCTGTAGGCTACATTTTCTATTGGTAGCTGTTGCTATGTATCTGTCAATGCTTGTGCCAAACGCTGTGTGCATTGCTGTCATGTATCCATTTACGCATGCCCTTTTGGAACGACTGTCGAAGGTAGGTTTTTAAGCTCAAAAAAATATCAGAGACGCTACAACTTTTTTGGTTACAGATGGGAATCTGCAAAATGTATGAGAACGATAGCCCAGACATCCCAAAGCCAGAGTAAATACCTTTACAAAATGTCGATGTGCAATTTACAAATGCGATTTATTTTGTGCAGGAAAAAACCGTCAAGGATAGCCATTTGCTTTTACCTTAGCGTTGCTTATGCGTCGTCAATGGGCGGCAGTGGTAGTTTGACGGGCAGTCCGACAAACATCGTCTTCAAGGAGATATATGATGCGTGAGTTTATTTGTTTTAAAAAAGTTATCCTACCCTAAGAGTGGTATTTCTTTTCCAGACGATTCCCATATAGCCCAGACAAGATTGACTTTGAAAGCTATCTTCTTTATGCGTTCCCTCCCATGTTGGTGTACACAGCATTGATGTACATAATTATGGAATACATGTTTATGGGACTATTTAGGTAGATACGTTTTATCTTTTCAATTCAACAAGAATTTAAAGTTGCATCTTCATCTTTATAGATCAGATAGTGAAGACGCAATGGCACTGAGACTGAGTGAAGAAGAAAAGGCAGCTGTCAAACGTATGACCAATGAAAAGTACGAGTCAATTGGGCCAGTTACGGTAGCCCAATGCACGATGGTAACTCTGGTTGTCGGTTTGATCGCTTTGATGGTCACAAGAAAACCCGAATTCGCTGATGGATGGGCCGATGTCCTCGATGAAAAGTATGTTTATTCAAAGTTTTTAAGGGCTTGTCGAAGACAAGACAAGAAATATTTGACTTTTTACAAGGAAGGTGTAGAGTATTCGTTACTGGCCTGCAATTTTGAACTTTTCAAATTTGTGGGGTTTTGGACGAATAATTTTCCAAACCAATCTAGCATTTTAAGTGAATATTTTCTGCGTAAAAGCTGTAGAATCTCTGACAAAGAAAAAATCCATCAATCTGAAAAAATTTCCTTTTTGTAAATTTATAGGGAAATCCAAAACACATCGGTAACGACAATTATCGTATTTTTGGTATTCAGTTTGCCGGCAAAGCTCGCCTTTCTCAAATGCTGGGACGGTAAATCGAAATGAATGACAATTTCTACGCACTTTTTGTAAATTTTAAATTAATTTGTAGAACGCTCAGTTGAAAAAGCAGCCGGACTTTTGAATTGGAAATTTTTGAATACCTCCGTTCCATGGGATCTCATTTTTATAATCGGTATGTCAAATAATTCATTAATTAACAAAATATATATAAATCCTATACTGTATTTAGGTTGTGGGGGTACAATAGCCGAGGGTTGCCGGTCAAGTGGCCTTGCAAGACTGGTGAGTGATCGTCTTGTGGACCTTAAAAGCCTTCCAAGTCCAATCGGCCTTTTGATAGCTATTATCGTAATGGAACTTTGTACAAATTTAACAGTCAATGCGGCTGTTATGAGTGTTGTTGCGCCGGGTATTATTGAAATGGTAAATATTCACTTTGTGTAAAATATTTCCCCTTCGTGAAAATACTAGACCAATGGATTTATGAGGACAGATGTTTTTTTTTTAGATACCTAACTAAACTTTAAGTTAAATTGAAATATACGACCAAACAGAGGCATAGGATTTTTTTGCCAAATGTGAAGTAAAAATTAGACCCTAATAGTGTTGCCAAATAAATGCAGTAGAAAATTTCCCTTAGTTGAAATTTCCCATTCATTGAGAAGTTGCCGATTCAGGAGAATTATGTCAGTTGCCTAAGAAGCATTGAATGGAAAATGTTTAAATCTAGACTTAAATTTTATGAAAGCGATTTAAAAAAAAAATATCTGTTTTTTCTGTCATTTGTGGTTTAGAAAATCTATCAGGAAATATATGAGACCATATTTGTCTGCTTTGCAAAATGATTAGCTAAATATTTCCTGGACAATCATATTATATTTGATCAGTGTTATAGTATCGTGGGAATTTTTGCGTTTCATAAAATCGCAATGCTAAAAATATCCGTTACACATTTTCTGTCTTTATAATAAAAAGTGACCACACCTTATCGAAAAAAATCAAAGTTATACAAGTCTCGACAACCTTTTTTTGTGAACACAGAATTTCTATTAGTTAAATAATTTATAAAACTTTGCAGTAAAACTGAAGATTTTTCTAAATCATTTACAAAATTCATTAAAACAGAAGGAAGTTTTAAATTATACAACAAAACATATATTTAAAAGGAAATAAAATGGGAGATTTAAATAGTTTATGCGAGCGTGCTTGAGGGAAAAATTATCCAGTGGCTATAGTAACACTGCACTTAACGATTAAAGTGATAGATCAAAAAAATTAGAGGAATTTGTAAAAGCCATTATTTGTTGTTTTGAAACCTTTTTAGGACTTAAAACTAAATATAACTAAAAATTAAACAAAACATTTTAATATTTTTTAGGCTGTTGCATCTAAAGTGCACCCTTTATATCTCCTGATGCCTACCGGTTTAGCTGGCAGTATGGCATTTCTTATGCCATCAGCTACAGCGCCAAATGCTTTGGTGGCCGCATATGCAAATATAAGGACAAAGGATATGGTGAGAAAGAACTACGCCTGCCCCCGTTTCGTATCTAATAATTGTAACTTCCTCAGATCTACGCTGGAATTGGACCAACAATTGCGTCGGTGATCACTATCTACATCTTTGCCCAGAGCTGGGCATTTTTGGTGTACCCCGATTTGATGGAATTTCCCAAATGGGTTACAGAGAATGCAACCGAAAAATATTTCGATCACTCATTTTAACTTGGGAGAATAATTTGTTTACCAATTTTTTCAAATAACTCCCATCAAATTATAGCACGGTTTGTGAAAAAATAAATACTTATGGATATGGCAACTGAACTAAGACAAAATTCATCACAAAATATTCATAAGGATAGTCCTTTTTTAAATCAAAGCGTAAGGTGAGTCGCGTCTATTCACTGCATTCCACAAAATCCTGCACCAGATTTCTATCTCCGTCACGATCCATTGTCCGTTTGTGTTGACTAATCAAAAACAGTCGCGTTCAATTCATAAATCAGTGGATTAGCTTCAAATAACAATTTACGCCTACCCACAACATTTTAATCACCAGCTGTGTTGGCAACTGTTCAACTTCTGACATACTCGAGATATCTCAACCGACATCATCATGGATGTATTACAATCTGCATGCAAATCTACACACAAGTGTGTAATTAACGAAAATTAAACCATTTTGAAAACTGGAAAAAAAAATAAATCCTACCATGACGACAAGTCAGAAACCGAGACCTCCTCCGACCTGTCCTGTCTATCTACCAATCTGTCTGTCAGATTTGTTTTTTCTTTCCTCCGGTCCCATGTTTGTGTAGCGCAACATAATTCAAGTCAATATGCATTTTTGTATGTTTCAATCAACAGGTAATTTCATAATCAACACACGGAAAATTGCAATTTACCACTACTGACAGTTGAACGCGGTTGTAATAGAGTTATTATTACAACAGGCAAAAATATTTGAAAAAAAAACTAGTTGCCCAAGAAATAAATTGAGCGGAGTTTTGTTTTTACTTACCACGATAGTCACTTTCGTCATACAGTCCTGGAACGGTGGGTAATGCCCAAAAGGGCTCCTCCGGATAAACCATCATCATTGAAATATTCACTTTGGAGTCGTGCGAGGATAACTTGGAGTTGGTGATTTTGAATATTGTTTTTTTTATGTTTTTCTTTAATTTACTGAAAGTAATTTTATTGTGGGTTGGGTATGTGTGGGTTTACTTTGTGTTTTCGACTTGATTTGGCAGCACTTTTTCGATTAGTTGTCAAATTTGTATAAACATTACATATGTGTGGTTTAAACTTTGGAAATATAGATCTGTTCCTTTACTTTTGTAGTGAAAATGTAAAAGACTGTCAAAATGACAGTGGAGGGAATGATTCTCTTTCAGAGAGGGAATTTTACGGTAAAGTTGAGGAACGCTTTTGTAGTAACCTGTGAAAAATGACAGATGCGAATATTCCACCTAAATACCAAATAGAACAACCAATTTTAATCAGCTGTCAATTTTCAGGCGACTGACAGTTGTTTCAATTCTTAAGCAAAGAAATTTGTTGAGTAAAAACTAGTAAAAGGAATACCTTGCGCTCTCGAAGCCGCTCTCTTTTACGTACGCGTAAGAATTAAAAATTCATAAGTTTTAAAAGTAAAGAAACAAACCTAGTGAAAGAAATATCTAAATACGTCCGAATAGCCTGTCGCTGTCAGAATTTTTAAATTGACGGATGGAAATACATTAATTTCAAAGTGTAATGTCGGTTATTTGTACGAGATCTTTAAAAGGATTTCGCTCTACCACTCGTTGATGATTTTCACTATTTATTGAAGCTAAAAGTGGAAATAAAGGTCTTTATGTTTTCAAATTCTGGTCTGACGTTAAGGCGAAAATCAAAAGACCCTGATTGCTTGTTTGAAAGTGAAGGTCTGGCATTCAATTGTGCAGAGATATTTGTATTCCTTGTCAGGCACTTCCTGCCCCGATCAAACGCCCACCAATTTTGCCAGTTGATCAATTATTGAATAGAACAGAGAGCATGACAACCGCAATTAAATTTGTGTTGCTTACTAAAACGTTGCCAAAAACACCATTCACATCATTACAATCCAAATCCAATCGTAAAAGGTCAATTTGCGTATGGGCGTTGATACATCCATCCACCGATGATGCACCTTCAAATGTGCAATACCTGTTTGATATGGCACCATACACTTGAATACGCGCTCAAGCTCATTTTACGGCTCAATATGCATGTCAATCAAATCGGACAAGCAACGAATAATAGCACAAACTTAATGCACTATCAACTCGAATGCATTGACAGACGCGCATCTTACTTTAGGCGCACGGGTGGGGAGCTCGCAGACTCTGATCTGTCCCGCCACTTATCGATAGTAATGACAGTTTAATTGAAAAGCGTGTTTAATCGCCAATGTATGGGGGCACTTAAGCGTAAGCCTTATGGCCTTTTAAGTCGAGTCGTGATGGATTTTTTTTTACATTTTTTGTTGCTTTTCAACTCCTACTATATGCAGTGCAATTCCACTTTCAATGAAGTCAGTTGATAGTGCATTAAGTTGTTCTTTTATTTTTTTGCAATTCTTTGTTAAGGGATATGAGATGGCAGTGTTATGCTGGCATGGACTTAAGTGTTCTCAGATAGAGCTAAGTAATTTTTGAGAGACCTACGAACAACGAAGATGTATGGCAGACAATATTTATAAAACAAGTAAGTGGCAACCCCAACCCAAGTGCAAGGCCAACTGTTTTGTGTAAATTTCTGTCAAATTTGATTGTTTGTCAAGTGCCAAATTTGGCAAGCGTTGCAGTTTTCAATGGCTTGATAGAGGAAAAAGAAAAATTTACGTCGCCAACTTGCCACCACTGACAAAAATATGACAGTCAAAAAAAGCAAAAACCCCCATCTGTCAAAATATATCCTTTCGAATATATCTTCACATAATAAAACTGTGGGATAAAAAATGCTGGACCACGCATCACGTGTAAACTACTGGACAGATTTTGATAAAACTTGACATAGTGATTGTTACTGTTCTGGGTCGTGACTTAGGATACTTTTTATCCCGGAATATAACGTCAAAAAACTTTACATCTGTAACGAAAATTCTAATTATACAGACCTAGCACAGTAATGGCTCATCAGAATAAAAAACGTCTAGCAAAGCTGGCGGGGGTCCACTAGTTTAATGATAAAATTCATCCAACATACCACTCCCGAAAAATCCCAATCTCGCATTTACGACAAACAACATGCTCCAAAAATTCTGACAACCATTCATCTCGTCCGAAAATCTGCACTTTCAAATCCAAAATCTAAAGCGAAGAATCTTGTTCGGGCACTTTTTCTCTGCCAAAGAGATTCGTTATCAAACTTGTTTATTTTTTTTCCCCATCTTTGTTGTGCTTAAATTCATGTGAGTAAGAACAAAAAAAAGAATCCAAATATCTCTCCAATATCTGAACCACTTTATATTGCGTCGTCCGCCAGAGATTACTTAAAACATACGCACGCAGTAGTTGCCCGTTTCTCATTTTAATAACACTCGCATGACTTGAAACCAATTTATAACCTACTTACTTGGACACAGGGCATCATGGTCTGTCGCTGGATGAATTTATGTGTATTGGATTCAGAAAAAAACACCGCAGAGAGGAAAAAAAACGCTCGCCAAAGGAGACAGTGCAAATATATTACTTATAATTGTTATCATACAACTTCTGGGTACCCGTTTCTTTTTTGTTGCTCGTGTTCTCTTTTGCGGTGTCCATGGCATCAGTCAGAGTCAAGGGGGGGGACACAAAAAAGCCTCGACGCTGAATAAAGAATAAAGGAAGCAATTGCTTTATCGGCAGTATTTCATATTAAAGTTTATGTACGTTAATTGACCCTAAACTGATGAGCGGTCTTTTGTACTTGGTTGGGGTCCTTTTTTTCTTAAATGGGAGATCGGGAAATATTCAAATTGGGTTATGAATTTGTGGACGTGTTGCGAAAAGTGTTGCTGATGGAATTCAGCATTTTTGACGCGACGGTTATCCAATACTGATTATTTTGATAGAACTGTCATCAATGTCATGTGTGTCGGTTGAGTAGGTCTGATGTTAGGACCAGAATGGTCTTTTGCAGCAGACTTTTGTGACACGACTTGTGTTAGAAAAGAAAAGAAATGAAACGAATTCTGACGAACTTTTTCGAATGTTCAGACGCAACTCTCGCAAGGGTAAAAATTGAGCTGTAACTGCGTTTTACAAAAATGTTCAAAACTTGCAGAAATTTCCTAGTACAGAGTTGCTGGTGAAAGCCGCTACCAAAAAAATTTAATAACTTATTTCTATTTAATGAATCTGGTTAATTTTTTTTTATTTTGCAGATTGATATTTAGATTTAACAAAAAATTAATAACTGGGACACTGAAACAAGAATTTGGATTGTCCGCTGATATCACGCACTGGAGGCCGTAGTTTCGGTTCAAAGAGAGTATAGGCGCATGTTTGACGGCAATCCTTCGAGTAGATGGACCTTAATGAGACTTGTTAACAATTTTGCCGAGCATGGGACAGTCGAAAGAAGACCTAACCATCGAAACCCTTCAGTTCGGACGGAAGAAACAATCGCTGCTGTAGCTGCTGCCATACAAAACAATCAAAGAGTTTCGACAAAAATTTTTTGTGCTCAAATGGGTATAAGCAGACAGTCATTGCAGTCAATTATGAACAATGATTTGGACCTATTTCCATACAAAGTTCAAATGGCCAAGAAATTGAACTCACCAGACTTGCCGATTTGCTTGGAATTTTGCCAGAAAATGCTTCCAGAATTAAGCCGAATGCGAATTTCTTTCAACTCTGTGTGGTTTCAGAAAGATGGTGCAACTCCTTACATAGCCCGGCCTGTTATGACAGAATTGCGACGAAAATTTCCCAATAAGCTGGTACCCAGAAACTCCACATTCCATTGGCCTGACCTTACTACACCTGCCTTTTTCTTGTGGGGTTATTGCAAACAGGAAGTCTAAAAAGCATTATTTTTAAAACTAATTAAGCTGTCTTTAATCAAATTTAATGAGCTTTAACATGAATAAAAGAAAAATAAATTCCATACACTGCAAAAAAAGTTATTTGAGTTTCTTTTTGCAGCAATATTCATCAGCCACCCTGTACTAACTTTTCGTGATGTCTTAGAGGCCTCAAGGTTAAAGTTTGAGATGGACCTGCCTCGTCAGCGCAGGTTTTAGTTGCAATTTTGATCTTTTACGCTCTAAATCATACTTTGGAAGCGAAATTTTATGTGCCGGCCATAAATAAAACACGGAAGCAACCTAACAAAATCCCTTAAAATTAAAAAAAATCCCCTTCCTCGCATAAAAATGTAGAAAAATTACGTCTTTCGTTAAAGTAGCGAAAAGGACCCGGATCCCGGAAGTCTTTGTTAACAACCCAAAAAAATAGCATAGCTGTTGCCAACTGTTCTTTTACTGACTGCAAATCGAAGTAACGAAGTAAGACTTAATAATGTCTTTGCAAGAGAAATATAACCAAAGAATTGATTGTCAGACTTCAAGTCACTTAAAAGAGCCTAATGATGAGTTAGTGCGGTGTAGTTCGAAATAGGATTATCAAAACTGAAGACGCTCTGAAACAATTGCGGTTTAAAATGAGAAATGGAGGCTTAATGTTGAACTGGCGGGCATTTAATAAACGATAATCAGCCAAGTTATTGGCAAATGACTCCCATTTAAATTCATAACCGCCTCGGGATGATTTGGAAGTCGTTGGAGTCTGGCAACATGTTGCTAAAGAATGAAATTTTCGAAAATGCGAATTTTAGTAAACACTTTTGCGCTGTTCACTTGCAATGCAATAATACAAAATTCTTTAACCAACTTTGGAGCGTGAAATACAATAGTGAAATAGTCCATCTTGTTGTTGCAACATGTTGCCCTGACATTACTAAAGCTGCCATTAACTCATCAGCACAGTCCCCAACAAACCAACTACAAGATGAAACTTCCCAACCACTCCACCACCACCACCACCAACTGCAGCACCTAATCCGTGTAATGTTACCTATCTCATTTAACTAAACCGTTATATGAGCAGCAAACAACTTGCAATAAATTTTATGACCAAAACAACCTTATTTCGGGGTATAACTTCGAAACACATCCCGAAAGCAATTCGCTCAGGTTTCTTTTAAATTAGACATACACATCGAGTGTAGGACAGTTCATGGGAGCACCGAATGCCCTCTAACTACACCATTTAAATTTTTTATTGTCGATCATTAAAATTGTCCACCACCCACCCACTCTTTGGACTCGTCTCTGGGTATAGTTTACTTCCTCCTTCTTCATTTCTTCTATACTCTTCAGCTCTCACAGTCCACACCAGAACACACGAGACTTGTACTTCCTTCCTGTCCCTCCAGATGCAGAGTCCCTCTCCTCCGCCGCCGCCGCCAAGACTTGGTTTGTTGGCTTCTGCTATGGGTCGCAACTTGATTTGCGTTGTGCGATGTACATTTTTCGCTGTTGGCTGTTGCTCTCTTAAAGATGCCTTACAAAATTGTGTTTCTATTTTGCAAGAAAACCAAACACACAAAAAAAAAAAAAGAATCAAACTCGGCTGGTTACATAAAACTACACTATACCCAGCCGATGAGTATGTGTTTTATTACCCACAAAGTTGAGTGTCGTTTCAGTTAGGAAAAATCACCCCAACTAACTTAACTCTCCAGCGATTTGTATCCCCGGTGGTGTACAAAGAGGCCGGAGAGATGCTGCTGCAGCAGCAGCAGCAGAAACAGTCAGCAGGCAGGCACACACAACATGCAGTATAAATAGTTGGCCTTTAAGGCGCACTGTGCACTGCACACACGGTCTTGCTTGGTTCCCTCACATAAGAGATATAGATACGTATACGATATACATGCATTTTTTTTTCCTTTATTTATAGCATGGAACAAAAGTCGTCCTGCAGTTGTCTCGTTATTCAAACATAGATATATGGGGAGCATATAAATAAAAATAAAAAATAAAAAAACAATCTCAAAAATAACTCAACTTTTTTGCAAAAATAAATCGAAGCGCAGCAGCCAGCAGTGAAGAAATGAAACTGCAAATGAACGAAAACAACAAACAACAACAAAAAAAAAAATAGAATCCACGGACTCCAACTCACAACAAACGAACTCTAAAAGATGAAGAATCTGTGCGGTGGGACTCTGTTCGCGAGGTGGTTTGTTGTTCCGATCTTTGTTGCTGCTTTTCTGTTTGGTTGAATATTTTTGTATTTTGAATTTTTTTTAGTTTTATTTGCTCGGACGGTGTCTGTTCTTGCCCACCTTGTGTGTCTTTTTAATAAACTCAAATTGAAAATAAGTCGACGGAAAGATGCTGGATGTTGTAGAAAATGTTGCTGAATGTTGCCAACATGGTATATGCATTGCAAGTGTGTTTATTTTTTTAACGCCTATACTATTGGCAACATGAGGAGAGTTTTGTCTTGATGGGCATTGGCAACATGTTGCTGGGGTGACAGAAGGACGTTGGATGGCGATTTGGTAGTCATGGGGATTACTTTGTATGAAAATAGCATTCAGTTGATGGTAGTTCATTGTAAGAATTGGACTAGAAGAGGGTATACTTTAGCAACATGTTGCAGAAATTTACACAAACTTTTTTTGTTTATAAATTTATATTGCTCTATCTATTTTGTTGGACTGGACTTATGTAAAAACAAGAAAAATTTTAAAAATTGATGAATGCTAAGGTTACAAAGCAACATGTTGCAATTAAAAGATATTTACCATCATGTTTAAACACATTTTGAGTTTTTTAAACGTCGTAAATTTTGTTGAATTTTTATCAAACAAATGTTTCTAGGAGGAATAGAAGCGCATTTACGTACTTAGCTACTGTAGCAACATGTTGCAGTGGTCAGATACGAAAGCTTATACGTGTGCCTATAAACACTGCTTTGTCAATCTGGACACGGGAAAACAAGCTCCTTCTTTTCCCTGTTGTCTCCAGTCGAAGTTGATATCAAGTTCATAATTAAAATTCGCTTGTTGCCATAGAAAGGGTCGGATAGTCGTCGAAGAAACAAAGCGCCTAGATCCCACCATACTAGGACGAAACGACTGAAAGATCCATTGGCCCCTTCAACCGCTGATAAACAGTCGCTTTGATCCATGTCAAGATAGATCCACCTTAAAGTGATTAAGAAAACATGTAGCAACATGTTGCTAGTCGGTTTACATAGCTTTTGTAGCAACTGACACCCTGTGATGCTCATTATGTCTTTATTTATTTATTTCCAACATCTATTGAGTCGTTTAATTTCATCACCAAACCAAATTGATTAAATTGTGTAATAAAGTAATCATTACCAATGGGCCCTTCATCCAGCAACATGTTGATAACAATCTTCTCACGTTACAATGCAAAGAAAATACATTTAAAAATATTCATGAGCCTCTTAATATGTGACTCGAATATTGAGCCTCTCCGAAACTGTGTTTATCGATGTAAAACAAGAAAATTCAAATTCATCCCAGGTTCAACAAGCCGTTATGCGAGATGCCCCGACAAATACCCATCAATCGTCTACCAATTTGGTTAATAGATTTGTTCTTTTAATGAAACTAACAATCACAGATAATTTTCCAGCCAAGTGCCTTCTTTGCTAGTTAAATAACAAAACAAACCAAAACAAGTTGAAAACTAAAAATAGCCACACAAAGGAAACCCACAAATGGTAGTAGTATAGCCGACAAAACAAGTAACGAGAAAAATACTTTTTTTTTATACTCTGCTTACACTGAAAATCCAAAGCTGTTCTGTTTTACTCCAATTTGCACTATTTGATTTATTTTTATATTTTTTTCTTGAATAGAAACGACCACCAAATCGAAATAGTGAAATTTAGTTTTTGAGTTAATTTTTTTTTTAATTATTTTGTGAGAAACAAAAAAAAACAAAAACACTTAAGGTAGCACAAAATTCACGTCAATACATGTTCGACACATATCTAAGACTAAAAGTAGAGAGTTTTGCCTTTATCCCAGGTACACACAGACTCTATACATTAAACCAGATGTTATGGGTTGCCAGGGTGTCTCGAACTTTTGATATTCCTACAGGTACAATGAAAGACGAACAAAAAAACCCCGACTTAACCAAAAAACTTGCCCAGGCGTTTGTGCAATCAAAATCACCAGAGAAAAGAAAAGAAGGAAAACCGAATCTTTTTTTTCGGTTATTTTTCTCAGTTTCTTCTTGGTAGTCGTCTTCTTCTGGTAGATGGTATGGTAACCTCAGGCCTCAGGCTATCCAGAGAGCGGAAGGTACCTGTTGAGTGTTTATTTTCTTTTTTTTACTCTCTCGGTGTTTTTTTTATCTCTTTTATTCGTTTTCTTTTTTGTTGATAATCATTTTTGGATTTTTTTTTTGGCATTTGTTTTTCTTCTTATTTCACATTAATTTCATTTGAGAGTGTAATATATATAAAAAAAAACAAGTGCTATCGGTACTTAGATAAGAGTTCATATCTCGTGCTTGAGCAATATTTTCTTTGCTTTAGTTTCTTTTCGGGTTTCCTTTTTTTTTGTTGCTGTTGTTGAAGGAGGAGGAACAACGGAACGAAATTAAAAGTAATCGAAAAAGTTTGATAACGGCGCATTGAGTGAGGTAAAAGGTGGCTCTCCCTCGTTTCGTGTTGTATATTAAGTGCAACAAGGGAGCGATAAATGTATGTACGGCATGAATTCAAAAGAGGTGAATGTGCTTTTGATATTCAATTCCAAAAAAATAACGGTGGAGAGGGGGTGAAATTGGAGTTTTTTTGTTGCTTTTTTTTGCACGCCAAGAACATTTTTTATTAATTAAAAAAACGCAAAAGTGCCTCCTATCGAGGAAAAAGTGAAAATACAAAAATGCAAAACGAAAGAGTTCGACAGCGAACTGGGTATTGAATCTCTGCGAGGCAATTTTGACTTTTAGTTGAATTTTTGTCATTTCGCATGGATTTTTGGGGCAATCGATTCCATATGCAGGGCATTCGTTAATGTGCATATTGCAGATGCAATGGCATGGAAAAACAGTTGCCATTGCGTCGAAGAGAAGAGATTCGAACGTGTTTTTTCAGCTATCCAAAATAACATGCAAAAACTTAAGCTGCAAGTCCCTCGACTTTTGTTAAAGCCAACAGATAGCGAGCCAACTACTTGTGGAGCAGAAAAACCCTGAAATCCGTTTACCAATTAGACATTAAGATCAATACCAAAGCTACTGACACAAAAAGGTTTTTCAGAAAAGCTGGCTCTCACAAGTTCCGTTTTAACCGGGCAACCAGAGAAAAAAAATAAGGTACAATGATAAAGACTGACGACCACAGGAGGTACATATCATGCAACCCTTTAAACGAATAGTAGAGGCAAACGAAAAGCTGCTTATGACACAATTGAGTAGTAGAAAAAAAGGTATAAAGAAAAAAATAAAGATAAAGAGGAGCAGATTTCTGTCGAATCGCTATAGAATTCTTTCCCAAAGAATTCAATTAACATATGTCGAATATGTACATACAAATCAAATACGAAATGGTAAACTAACAGCTAAATCTTCAACCACTAACCGACAGAAGACTAGTCGCTATCTAACGTCTGATCTGTTGGTACCGCCTTGGCAAATGTTCCGATGAACTTAACGAAGTGATTCCTAAAAAAAAGCTGTGCAAATGATTGCCAAAAATTACGTCAACCTAACCCAATAAGCGAGAAGAGCCATAGCCAAACTCAAGACCAACAAAGCTAAGCTTTTTACAATGTTTAAGTGACCAACTCATATGTAAACGGATTCTTTATATATTTTCACTGCAAATTGTCCTCCTTCCTACCAACAGTTGAATAGAACAGAGAGGATTCTAAATTAATTCATTCCGTTTACTAATAGCAAATTGAATTATTAAACCCCCTTTCTTCTTTCAGTTGGGAGTATCAAGTGATCGTACCTGAAAGCAGTGGGAACCCTGAACAAGTGCAAGTTCTATCCAACCCCGTTCCGTTGCACTCTCAGCAATATATAATTCACTCGACCGAAGAGAACCACAAAGGAGAAACCATAAGAACATGTTTTATGCAATATCCAATCGAATCTGGTTTATTTATGTGCGTGTATGACAGGACAGCTACCAGCACAAAACTGAATGCCAGGACAAGGTTCACAATCAACTCTAAACAGATATCCTATATCCTCATTGATTTCCAGAACCTATGCAAAGATTAGTGTTCAGTTAACAGTGTGCCTTTGTTTATTGGCAGGCACTAGTTTTTTTTTTCGGGCCCAGGGTTGCCAACGTATATCGAATCAACTCACCTCCCTACCAATAATGATCATGTGAGCATATTATCGTCTCGCTCGTGTGTCATAAAACAGTGTAACAAATTCATTTGAGCCTCTCACGACTTATATCACTGTTTCTTGGTTTCTTCTTTTATTTATATTTTTGAATTTTCATTCTTCATTTTTGAAGATTCAATTTAGTGATAAACCGAATTTTATATCACACTTGGAGAGTTGATAAAATTGCCCACTTATTTAGCATTTATTTAAATTTATTGATTTTATGATTCTATTACTGTTGTTTTTCGTTCTTTCGGTTTATGTTCTTTTATTGTACTTAAGTATCGTGTATTTATTTTTATTTTTGTCGTTGAGTGGGATATGGCTTCATAAAAATGTGTAAGGAAATTGGTGGGAGCAACATTGGCACATTAAGGACCATTGGGAATATTGTTGTTGCGATAAGAGATCTTTACATTTGGGTATGTAAATTTAATTCGATTCTTTGCATGCTTTCGATATTAAGAGACGAATGAGATGTTAACTTTTATTGGGAATAGTTTTGTGGCCGCACGTGAATGAAGCATAAAATGTATAGACACGAGTTGGAAATAAAAGCAGTACAATCTGATTTGTTTGTTAAATCTGACAGTGTTTGGCTTACAAGTTTTCACGTGCAAGAAGATTTTTTAAGTTATTTAGTAATTTTGCTTTTAAATTTCAAAAGCAGTTACTAAGAAATTCACCTGGCATGTTTTTGTTTAACGAAAGCAATTATTTTGAATAAAAATATATACAGCGCCACCTTGCGGCGGACTTTTTTTTCCAGAGACAATACTATGGTTTGTCTCTGGTTTTTTCTTTGCTGATGCGTTTGTCGTGGATACGGTGTAAATTAACAAAAAGGTCTACTAAGCTAAAGGAGTTATGCTATTTTTAAATTTATTTCAAGAATGCCCCTTAAAGTAGACTCGTTTTTCGGTTGCCCTTGGATTTAGGTTCATGTATAAGCTAAAAAAAATTTAAAAATATGGGAAACCGAAAGGTTGGTGTCTTGAATGACTTGGAAATGCATTTCTATAGTCCGACCTTCTGTTCGTATGACAAACGCAACACGTTCCTTTCTGAATTATCTATTTCGTTTAAGACATTACATATTTGTGGAGACTAACCTTCATGCAGCTCTCAAACTTGCACTTTTAGGACCGATCTGTTCGCTCTGTAGGTATGTCGCCCAAAAAGTTACAGGCCCCGCATAAAATAGCAGTTCCCTGCCAAAAGCAAAACCGAAATACAAGAATAGTTTTGTGCCAAAGTTAGACCTATGGACCCCAGTCAAAATATATCGTTTCATCTGATCAATTGTTACATAATAACAATCCGATCTTGCCTAAGCGTAAACAATAGTTGCGATTAAGCACACACAGCGGGTACCCTTGAAGTCCACCTCTCTCTCCCTCTGCGCATGTGGAGGAGTATTTCAAGTCGAAAAGATCATTATCGCCTAAACATTTACTTTCTCTGCTTTTGTTATGATTGCGCGCGTTGCTTTTAAGTTATTGTGTGTCTTAACAAGTTCCAATTATATATCCACCACACTCTCCTGCTCGCCATTTCATCATCCCACAACGGGGGATCAAAAATTATTCAAATTAAGTCATTCAGTTATAATTTTTCTATATCAATCTACATTAAAATGTATTTAAAAGTGAGAAGGAAAAAAGAAAACCAACAAACTTATTATGTGGGAGGCTGTCACGCAACACACTCTGACGTTCATTCAAAAATCCATGAAGACAAAAATGTCTTTCACAAAAAATGTGTCCCTCTACCTGGTTTGACGTTCCCCTTACGGATACTGGGGATTAGAGATTTTTTCTATTTTTGTTTTGTTTTGTTTTGTCGGTCATCTATTTTTTGTAGGCGTATCAGAATCAAATCGAATCGTAAGTAGAATGAGAGATAAGAAATTGGGTATTAAGTTGTTAATAGGATTATGAACTTCTGTTTGTCATTAGATTTATTTTTATTTAGTCAGTTCTCTGTATGTACTCGTATATAGAGATTTGTAACAAAAGCGATTGCGAAATAGATGAAAACTTACTATATGTAGACACAAAATGGTGAGTATTATTACGTTGAACTGGCAACACTACTTTGGACAACAGAAGTGGTACAAAAATACAAAGAAGCTGAGTCCAGCGACTATAAATATGTAAAAAAATCACATTCCTTGAAAAGATTGACCTTTGCGCATAAATGTTTAATCGGATAAGTTGTTACATATTTAATTTCTACCTAGGAGCATTGGCGATCTATTTATCTGTTTTTCTATAGCGAAAAAGATTCCATACTTAAAGCCATTCATGTCAAATAAATTGGATTCCCCCTTTCAAAGTCTTTTGTTAGATCGGTCGATTGCTAAGAAAACTTAAGACACACAGACATGGCATATACCACTCCATGAAATGTATAACAATTTTTGGGGAGTTTTTTTAGGGCGATTCAAAAAGAAGTGTACCGACATTAAACTCTATACCAAAATCAAAAGCAAAGTGTGCTTCATAAACAATTTTTCACACTGCAAAAAAACTTAGCAAATTGTTATTTAATTTTAAAAAAATCCTACTTCATCAAAAATAAAATTGCTTATGCACGGTACGTGGTCCGAAAGTCACTTCTTTTAGAGAGGCATTTAGAATTTAAGTCATGTAATATATATTTGTTGTTTTCTTATATATTAAACAAAACTTACATATTGTCATTAATTAAAATATATGTTTGATTGTACATACCTGTAAAGAGATAAAAAATAATTAATAAGTATAATTTATTATTATTGAGTTTATTTTAAAATAAAAAATAAATAAACAGAATTTATGTTTAAATAATTTAAATTTATTATGAACAGTATAGTTACAAAAGAGCTAAAGATTTTTAAAAATATACTTAAAATCTACTTAAAAAAATATAACAAATTGATTAAAGGGCTACTAAACAGGGGTTAAATGTATCTTCGTAAAAAAAATAAAATAAAACACCCCAGTTCTCAGAATCCCAATTGGCGATACAAATTTCGTGTGCAATAGTTGAAGACGCGGCGAAAATCGATGGAAGATTCGCCGACGATTCCCCCAAAACGTACGCGAATGAATAAAATGCGAACACTTAAACAAAGTTTATTCCCATTGTAAAATGACATTTAAATTTACAAAAGGTGGTTTTATATTAGAAATATGCGTCACTTAAAAAATGTGTCATACTCAAACGTATTCGCTTCGTTCACAATAACTGCTTCACAGTCTCATAAAAAAATAGTCTGTCCTAAAAAACCAGTGTTGAATTTGTCTCTTATTCCAAAATGCTAATGCACATAAAAGACTTGCACATTACCGCATTGTATAAAACATAAACACCGGATTATTTTACGAGTTTTTTTTGTCGAATTTAAAAATACTTAAACTTAACCTAAACACGGTAATGGTCCGTGTTGAATATTACGAAGCCCGTACGATTTTAAAATGTATTTTATGTAATACCAATCGATTTTATTTCTTCAAATTTTATGGTTTTTTAAGTTTATTTTCTTGTTTCTTGTTACCTCCTAATTTTTTTTGTTAACTGCTATTAAGAGGCGATGGAAGATCCAGTTTATAATTTTCCTTATCACACGGTTTACGAATAATTGTGAACTTTATTGTGATTTTGTGGTTTTAGTGCCTAGTTTTACATATGAAGTGATTTATAATAACACGCAGGTCGTTATTTTAAAGCAAAGTAATCGATTAGCGAACAATAGTTGATGATCAAGAGTGATCCATATGCATTAAAGCAATAGAGCAGTGATCGTTGAACTAATGGGCTCAGTTTTCGATTTATTTAATGTTTGGTTATGTAAAGTCTTGATCAATGATCTAATTGTGTCATTAATAAGATCGTGGTCAATAATCTCAGCGAAATTGTTAGGCTCAAAATCCTTTTATTTCGTGTTTCAAATGAACTTCTATAGCATAAGAGAAGCATCTGTTTATTAACGCTGCAGATCACTTGAGTCACTTTTGACATTTGATCACTAAACTCTTGCAAAGTGATCTTTGTGATCTTAGACTTTGTAAAAGGTACTTAAGATCAACAGATAAAATAATTCAATTAGTGAAAGCAATTTTCGAATCAAAATTTTACTGGCCACCGGACCCCCGATCACTGATCTAACTCTCAACTTTGAAGACACAATTTTGTAGGCCATAGTGTAGAATGATCTCTACCCATGATTCCGAGGTATTGCGCAATCTTAGGCGCTCTGATTTCTTTTGAATTGCAGCTCTGATAAAGCCAAAATTGGAGATCACTGATCTCTACCTCCCCGATCAAGTTATGACTCGACTCCGGAAAAATGTTAAAGCCACTGATCATCAACCTTCTGATCTCTAAAATGAATAATGCCTGTTTACTTTACATAAATTGTAGATCACTGATCTCTACTATTCATTGGATCTAAGGGAAATGCGATCAGGTTTGGTGAAAAACTCTAAGCCGATCAGGCCCCGTAATCGCTTTAAAAATTATATACGCACTCTCTCAATTGATACCGAACTCGCGAATTTCCCTTTCATTCACAACTCGCATTTTAAATCCGCTCCGGTTAAGCCTATTACATCGAAACGCCACCCATTATCCATTTCCCTCCCGGATGTTTCATCATCTTTCGTTCGAATTACACCTGCGCGCGTGCGCTTCAGTAAGATGAAGTAATTACACTTTAAGTTGCTACAAATTCGTGGTGAGTATTTTTCGTTTTATCAATGAAACATCCATCCCAAGAACATGGTATGGCACGCACTTTCAACTCAAGCCAGACTGAGAGTATCTTGCTGGTCAGTCAGCAGTCATATCTCTCTCGTTCGCGCCCAAAGGAGTGACCGAATTATCTTTGCGCACGTGATTGAATAAGGCGCAAAAAAATAAAAAGAAACGCGTCCGCAAGATCGTGATCGATAATTTAAGTCCACCGTTCGCGCTCTTGTAGCCGCTTTCAATTGATTTTAAGAGATTCTTACACAGATTGCGTTTACCTCGACACGTCGTGTCTCGGTTTGTTGCTCTATATGTCTGCATATACATATGCCTATCTGTTGATCACTGTCTGTTAAGCTGGTGCTGCTTGTCTGGATTATCAGATATTCAATGGATTATGGTGGTTCTTTAAGCAAAAAAAAAAAGCAAACCCCGTCGATTGAATTTTAAGATACGTGTGACCTATCAGCTGCTTTGCTGGTGGTATGGATTTTCTGCGATACGCTGTTGCATTGCATGCAAGTGGACAAGGGGTGACCTCATCAGTCATTGGTACACAGACAGATAGATAGGGCTACCTACCAAGCACCTTGTAAGATATTATCTTATTCGATGTATAATCCAATTAAAAGTAAAACAAAAAATTTGACAGAAATACAGAGGCTAGCGAGGGAGAGAGATAGAAAAGAAGGAGCACGTATTTGGAGTCGACCTTGGTTTATAGTCGAAGGCAGAAAAGAGAAGGGGACATGGAAAAGTCCAATAGTGCTACTGATCAGCTCCAATGCAGGTTCCATCTACGTCTATCCGTCGAGCTGGGAAGAGATAGATAGAAAGATAGATTGCACAAATTTCCACATACAGGAGCATCGTGTATTGATGCGGATATTTAAACCCTGTTGATCAAGTTGTGCTCACGCACATGATCAGTCTAATAATCGCTCGATCATTGATAGTTTAGTCCACCTGGTCCTCCGATAACCTTCAATTAAAAGTCCGATGAATTATCTCATCAAATGATCGCGAAACTACTGCGGCATTAAACGATCGTCTCTGCTCGATCCATCATGTGGTAGTTCAACTATTGCACTTGATCACTGAACAACTGATCTTTAATTTGCTGATCGTTCAATCAGTGATCTCTAAGAATAAAAAAGAATAAATGACGATCGATAAACCACTGAACTACAGATAAGAGTGGATTACTGATCTTAGTCAATTTTGAGATCAATGGTCGGTGATCCTTTAAGGGGATTTGTTCTGTTAAATAAACCTTGGAGTGTAGATCACTGATCTAAGTCATTCTAGAAGTAAAACTCCACAAACGGGGATCTACTGATCTACTGTTTGACGTTTGACCTTAAGTCGGTGATCTGTGCGAATAAACTTACAGAAATGCAGATCAGTTGTATGATCAAATGTTCAGAGTAAGTTCGAATTACTAGCAGTGAGACCAAAGATATTACTTAGACGCTTTTATAATCAGTTCAGAGGCCGAAAAAAACGCAGATCACTGATCTTCGCTTCGTTGACGTAAACTTCAACTGGAGATCACTGATCTCCGTCAGTCTTTGGTTGAATGTTGTGACTCCCTAATAACATTGATTACTGATCTACTCTTAGGCGAAATCTATCCACATTAAAGCTTTCGAATTCTATGATACAGAGCAAGGAATCCAGTTGACAGTAACATCTTTAAATCAGACCCAATTCCGATTACTGATCTACTGATTCCGATCGACTTCGACACTCCTATAAACAGTTTGAAGTGCTGACCAAACGCAGATCACTGATCTTCGTGTTCCCAAACATATTTTGAACTCTAGATCACTACAATCTCTGTGAAAAGAACCGACTGACTATTGGTATTGATCACTGATCTACAGCCTGATCCATGTCCTATTTACAACTACACCAAACGAATGATGAAAACAAGTTCGTGTCGCATAAAAATCCCATTAGCAACGTCTCCTTTTCTATTCCCCTTTTTTAGAACACCTGCTTTCCGCAGCAGGATTTACAAAGGAAATTTAAAAAATGCTTCCCATACTCTTTTCACGCAGCAATTCATTCGTCACAGAGCAACACGCAACTAACATAAAACATTCCGCAATTAAAAAGAAATCAAAGCAAACGTCCCATCACAAAGCCACACATATCCTACCGAACAGCATAGCTCGACAAACGTGAACGCATATATACAACAGCAAGCGTAATTCGTAGAATCTTCGATCTGACATATCGTCCGAGCCGCTTGTGAACCTACATATGTGAGCTATGTCTATTTCGCACGAAACTTCATATAGCCTCACGAATGCATGGAATTCCATCATTGTCATATATCGTTTATGCGACAAATATTCGCTTGATATGTCTACTGATAAAATGGTATCGCCGCCGGACAACAACGTCATCGTCGGCGGCGGTGACTGTTAACTTGATCGCAACAACAAATGCTTAGATACGACGCGTGATGATACAAATGGATGAGCGACGAGCACAAGAACCAGCCAGCGCGCACAAAGAGCCTAACAAATTATCTTAAGATGATGGCAATCATAAAACCAGATCTGGCAGTTTGATCGCCGTGTGGCCGTGGCTACTTGCTCTAGATACATTTTTCCGAGTAGTCCTCATAATTTTCTTCCTTTTTTTGTCCCCGTATCCCGCCAACAACAATTTACTGCCACTACGAAGAAAGTAGCCAATAAAACTGTCGCCACATAGTATAGCAACTGGCAAGAGTGATCGACGAAGCTGAGCGTTTTATCCCACCTTCAGAAATACGCACAGCACGCTGTGGTGGGTTTTGGTTGCAACAATCGCACTTGTTTTGAAGTGCAAACTAGTGTGAAGGTCTGCTGTAATTATGCTGAGAATTATGTTCATAATGGTGATTTGTTTAATAACTGTCCGATATGAAACGTCGGAGATTTACTTTGACGAGTGCGTGCCAGAAACTGATTGACGAAAACAAGTCAAAGACGTGCTTTAAATTGAGTTGCAATATATTTGGTGGCATCGGCTTAAAGACTGCGTCACTTCGCATCTAATCTGCTCATATCGAACTTTCTTGAACTTATCCAGTTTGCTGTTGAACTCTTTCGTTTTCCCAACAGTGACATGATCACTTTTTTCCAACACGATCCAAAACCATGCTCCACTTGACTGCAAATTAAAGAAGAAAGTTTTCCCGCACGTAAAACTAAAACACATTCTTCATCTTTCTAAGCGGCAGCGAGTTTCACTTACGAAAGTCACACTCTTCCACTTGTCAAGTGGAAAAAAAATGTATATCTA
The DNA here is from genome assembly GCA_936431705.1 of Cheilosia pagana. Taxonomy (NCBI): domain Eukaryota; kingdom Metazoa; phylum Arthropoda; class Insecta; order Diptera; family Syrphidae; genus Cheilosia; species Cheilosia pagana. The sequence continues at coordinate 4,837,021 of OW386169.1, forward strand.
CAATCAAACGAGATTTTCCGATCCAGTTTTGGTCATACACACAAGTGAAGTGACTCTAAGCAAACAGACGGCAAATCCCTAGTGAACACAACTCGTTACTTTCCTCTGGCGAATTCTCGTTGTTGAATTTTCACTTATACCGAACGACATGGATTTGCGTTTGAAATACCGTGCTCCCTTTCCAACTGGAAAGGCACTCCATCCCGATGTGGATGCGATATTCCATTTGCCATTTGCCATTATTAAATGAAAGTCTTCATTATGCCATGCGCCTTCATTGCGAAATCAAATTCGAACCGCGATCAATGTAAACAAATGAAACGGCGCGGCGGCATGTGTGCCAATCGATTTCAACTCAATTGAACGCCCACCGCACGTAAGATGTGGGCGTCAAATGATCACTTAATCATGGAAATTCTCCTTCGCAAGCTCGCACTTGTGGTGGTAGCCAACAAGCAGCAGCGGCCGCTGCCATATAAATCCGTGAGGAATTGAGATTACTCTTGGAAAATTTATCAAAAAATCATAAGCGCGCACTACACCATCATCATCATCATCATCGTGATAGTCATACGCCACCGCCAAGCACACGGAACGGCTACACCACCGGTCTGCAACAACAGTAAGCACTAAGCAATCAATGATCAATAAGCCCGAGGAATCTAATTCTCTTTTCGGTTTCGACGATCCTCCTGCAAGACGCGTATACGAGCGCACGGACTGGGGTAGCAAAGCCGCGCAGGCGCAATATTAGTAGGAGGTGATGAAGTTAAACCGAACCCCGTGCGCTGCTGTACCGCTCTGTGCGCGGTCAATTTGAATGAATGTAAATTATGTTTGATTTAGAGCGCGAGAGGGTGATTGCCGAGGACCGATTAACATATATGGAAGCAGAAACAGATACTAGATCTATACGTTTATCTGCATCTGTGGCAACTGGCAATCAACCACAAGGGGCAACAACTGTGTGGCGGTAATGAATAGTAATTAGATTGAGTGAAAAATATTTGTTAACTTTGCAAGATATTCATTTGGCATATAGCTGTGTGCTGTATGCTGGTTTGGCAAGACGAATACATGTATGCGTGTGGGCGGTAACTCGGCTGAGTGGCATGGATATGTGCATCGTGTATCTCACTCAGCGGGTGATTGATGCGAGTGCAGTAAAAAAATGCTGGCAGTTTGAAACTGTATCCCCATGAGAAAATGTGTTCGCATTGATAGATTGCCGAAATATAAAATGACACGCCTACTTTAGGGAGTGGCATTTACTTGAAAAACACTCGGATTGAATGACAGAATATTTTTAAGAAGGTAAACTTTGACACAATAGATCTTTTAGGGCGACGTGCCTCTTTATCGCCTTGGAGAGTCAGAAGTTTAAAAAAAAAACTTTGACAGGCGGTTTACGAATTTAAGAACATAGACAACTGTCAAACTTTTTGAAGTGAAGTGGCGAAAACACGCGTTTATTATAATTATCAATTTGTGTACGAGCAAAATGCATATAAGCGAATTTCACTCTACTTTCAACAACATCCCTGTAATGAATATCGTTCGATGTCGATTTCGAACTTTGAAAAGTCTTTCGAAATGTATGTTCCCTAAAATCCCTGAAAATCTGTCACGTTTTATAGAAAGAAAGGAAGTCGACTATGGCATTCAATTTAATTCTGTCATTTGTTAGATGACTATTTTCGAAAATGACACAAACGTCAAACTAAAAAAGAAATGACAGCCCATAAATAGCACTTATAATTCAAAGAAGAAGGACATTTTTCATAATTGTGGTCTACGCGAGGAACAAATTACCCAAATTCGAAAAATGTTCGCTTTTCGAAAACAAATTTTTTTTCGAACAAATCGATTTTGACATTTCTATTCAAGTTTCGAAAGATTGCAAGTCCACATCGATTATTTTATGAGGTAAAGAACACTATAACCAAACTAATTTATAATATATTGACAGAATGTGGAGGAGTGTCCTCACAAATGAGTAGTTCGAAAAAGGACGATTTTTCGAAAATGAACGAATTTTGTTCAAATTTAAAAAGCAGTAAAAATGAACTTAACTGATGAATTATATTCTTACTTTTAACTATTATTCACCATACTGTCATAATTTAAGAACTTTGATTTTATAGGTTAAGTTTAAATTGGGCATGGGGATTGTAAATTTCATTGCATTTTTTTCCTCCGATCAAAAAGCCCTGATTAGAACGCTGATAAAGACAAAAACAAGCTGCTGTAGCTCATCTTTTGCTAATTGGAAAAGAAAACCCAATTGCCGGCAGAAAAAGGCTGATTTGACGTTTCATTCATGCGCACGAAAACGATTGAACGTTTTTGTTTTACCAAATGCCGATCCTGTTTTGTCCCAAAAGTATAGGTGCAACAAATCGTGTGTTACAAACTTTAGCACAGCCCCTAATAGAACAACAATTAGACCACTTTTAGACTGACAGTTTATGTATCCTTCAGTGGGGATACAACATCTACCACCAACTTACAAATTACTTCCTGACTATTTCACTTTAGGTGATCTCCCACATTTTATAAGAAAAATTCCATCCCTACCATTCCTGCTTAATCGATCCTTTCAACTATTTAATTTCATTTCAAAAAAACAGCAAACAAAAAAGTCCAACCAATCAATTGGACATTTCATTAGCCAACTGCCGGCCACAAAAGACCACCACCAGATTGCCTGGCAGGTATAAATGCGTAATTCCACCTACGAAATCCGGTTCCACCACCAACGCTTGTCGCGCGACAACGACATTGACCGCCAGAGTACCATCAACGTCACCACCACCACCACCACAGTAAAAAAACCAGCAACGGCAATCATCACCGCATCACCATTAATTAAGTGCAAGAAACCAATTCGCACTATTTAACAATATTTTATTGGAAGGGAACTAACAGAACCTCCGGGTACATTAAAAAATAGTTTACGCCAAAAACGTTGCGTCACTTACGTCACAGGTTCAGGTTAACTTCGATGTGCATCAGCATCAGAAGTTCCTTCTTTTTTTTCTCTGCAAATTATCATAAAAATACCAAACGGAATAATTTTCAAAGGAAGACGAACCATAGTGAAGGAGAAATCTCACGCGAGTTAAATAATCTAACAGCTCAATCGACGGCAACAACAACAACAACTACAACAACTAATCCCAACCAGCAGGAAGCTGAAGCTGACCAACAGCTCTGCTCTTCCTGTTCCCCTACGCCTCGCACATCTGGTTGTACCTTTGAAATGCATTCTTAGTTTTCAATGTTAATGGGCCAATTAAAAACAATGTTTATATTGAATGTTTATATTATTGCCATTATGGATGCAGATATAACCACCAAGATATTGGCAGGCCTTGGCTGAAGGGTGCGTCCTCCTCACAGGCGGTCGATCGATCGAGCATACATACACATTACACATACCCTCTATGCCATACCACTTTGGAATTCAATTTTCCATCGGGACGACGCGCACATGCAGATGCATGCCCGTCACCACCACCACCACCATCAGTAGAAGCAACATTTGGCCACATTTTATTTGGCATCTCGTACTTCTCGGCCAATATACAAATTGAGTGCCACCAATAAAGTCGGTATGTTGCGCATATGCATATGCAACTGCTGCCGTGCTGCCGTGCGGCATACGGCATGCTGCTGCTGTATAAAAGACGTATGTGTCACTCGCATAGATATTTTAATATACGTTATTGGCGTATGGCGGATTGGCCAGGCCGTGTGTCGCCGGTGTGTGAGTGAGCGGCACAAAATATGTTAATGACTTCATTTGGTGTATAGATGCGGCTCGGCAGACGGAACGGGCGTGTATATGCGTCTGAAAGCGCCGCTAAAGAGGACAGGTTGTCGGTGCGATTAGGGAATAGATTTTGAGTAAAATATGTTTCGGGGGCAGCGATCATGAGCGATTTACGAGCGGACTGTCTGTCGTTAGTTACAGACGTTATTAGCCGAGAGTTGGCCAAACTTAATCTACATCTGTCAAAGAAGTTGACTCTGTATTTATCTAAGTTGGATGACGATTTTCCTCATCACTTCGGACTGATTAATGTCCATCAACAAGACAGGAACCTGCTTCAATGGCAATTCGTCGTCGACCCCAAACCATATGCGCCTCTCCTGTCAAGCTGCAAGCACATAGCGCCACAACGATCCCATGTCACAATCAATTACAATTCCATTCCGATTTACAGAGAGTGGCTCTCTACTCAACTACCACTATTGTGACACCTGTAATTTAATTCATTTGCGCGCAATTAAAATCAAATTCATCTCTCTCTCTACCGGGGCACAGACAACACCATAAGAATCAGCCACTCTCTGATGGCAAATCCCAGCATCCTCATTCTTGAGGCTTAATATGTGCCAGGAGCTAGCAACAGATGAGCGTTCATCATCGTATACACACTCCGCACTTGGACTTGGGGATACTTATTCAATTACGCGCAGCTGACTGAACATGCGCGGTGAGTGCACAAATCTATCCGTAGTCCGTAGAACAGCTCGGGTGAAAAACATCAGTGCAGATATGAAGATTCCATGTGACACGAGTTGGCTGCAATTTGTGGTCGTGCCACAGACCGAGGAGACACAAAATGTTGCAAAAACAGGTGCAGGAATTATAATGTCAATGCGATGCCACATCACATCGCTGAATGATGATCGTTCTTAGCTGTGTACCATCAGGCGAACGTTTTATTCGGATGCAGCTGGAAATCTGGCGCAAACTTTTCAACACTCTTCTCTTGCGGCACTGCCAATGTCAAAATGTGTATAATTGCTTGCGAAGATGTCATGACGAAGGATGGAGCAAAAAGCGACAACAAACATGGAAACTTAGAATATAAATGGACGATGTTGCGCAAATCAGAGATTGGATGGCCTTTACCAGTATTGTGCCACAGGCACTGGAGCAGATGACATTTACCAGATGCAGGTCACAGGCTTTAAACTTTTGACGGCTTTCGGTTGGTTGTGTGTACGGCCCGAGGTGATGGTGATGGTGATGGCGAGTGGTAACTAATGGAATAGTGTTCTACTCCAATATCGTGCACCGAATCGATAAATGTTCAGTCGGGCGACATTAGTTTCGTGCCGTAGTAACTCGATATGACGCAAATTAGATCGTGTTACGACGACGACGTCGACTATTTTTGTTTTGGCCTTCTGTTGTTCTGTACGTTTTTTTTTTTCTTCTCTGTTTTGGTGTAGTTGGTAAGTGGATATAGTATTGCTGAGGGGATGTCTACTTCTGTGCGCTTTTCGGGGCATCAGGTTGCAATTTATTCCAGATTAATCGTTCAAGTTTAGACAATTTACGAAAAAAAAACAACAATTTGCGTATTGGGTTTCAATGGCAACATACTTAAGGACCGTGGGAGCTGGTGGTGGGACGTGATATCAGGTGCAGTGAATCGATTTTCTGACGTTTTGCTTTCTGTCGGCAAGTAAGACCAGATTGACAGAGTTGTCATATGAATTTGATCAAGCGTCAGGTTTAATTTCTACTGTCAAATGTTAAATGGTGGATTCTATCAGAAAATGTTTAACTCCGAAAGTACATTTAAGTTTGACGTTTGAAAAATATCGACAAATAACTATCTGTCAGACATTTTTTAAAGTTTAATTTGACATAAAAAAAATGCTATCAAATTATTGAGCAGTTAAATAGATTCTACATACTGAATTACAAAATTGAATTGTATTTTACTGCCAGAAACAGTATTTAACTGTCAGAAAAAAAATTGATCTGTCAGACAATGTTTTAATGTTAGTTAATTTACATTGAAATGTCAGAAAATGTTTAACTCCGAAAGTACATTTACGTTTGAAAAAAAATCAGTCAGATTTCGTTATATATTTGACATAAAAATAAAACTGCCAAATTATTCAGTAACTGGAAAATGTTTGGGTCATTTTAGCTGTCCAAATAGTAGCTACTAACTGAATTAAAATAATTATTTTACTGTCGTATTTAGCTGTCATAAAAAATGTAACTGTCAGAAAATGTTTCAATGTCAGAGAGCTTTCAATGTTAAATCTAAGACCTACCGAGTTTGCATTGCTTGTCAAATTAATGTCAAACTCTATATAAAACAAATTGACAACTACGTAGTACAAATAGTCACTGTACATTGAACTGTCAGAAGATATTTCAATGTCAGAGCTTTCATGCTTAATAAAAAAATACCGGGTTTGCATTGCATGTTAAATTGAAATAATTACAAATAGTTAGTGTAAATGTTTGTATATGGAGTTTGACAGGCTGATAGTCACCAGCGGATCCTGAGCAAAAAATCCTCTGCCCTGATTGCGTTACATGATAATAAAGTGTCGAAGGACTTAATTTTAAAAAAGAGACACGACAATGTAAGTTTTAAAAAACTGTTTGTGGTGATCTGCGAAATTACACAAAAACGGTCCACTGTTTGAAAACCTAGTCGAGTTAATTGGGTTAAAGATCGAACCGATAAAGATAAAAGCCTTTAAAAACGATCAACTCTAAGATAAACTAGAAAAGATCACAAGAAAAGAATGCATCGAACTGACTGAGAAAATTCAAAGAGGTCACTTCGGGCACTATTTCCACGTGTATCAACGGCGTGCCGAAAAGTATGCAACATTTTATAATGAAGTACAAAACAAAATGAGTGATACAAGACGTAGGTACCTACTTCTGAACCTTATAGCCCGATTGCATTAAAGATTCATGATCAACTACACAAAAACACAAGTTTGCGGTTGACCTCTTTTGTTTTAAGTTAAAATTTATGCTGCTCGTTAGTTTGGGGCGCCGTCATGGTTTTGTTGAGCAATATCTTGTAATAAAAATAAATAATTAAATGGGTTGCGCAACAAGTCCATGCAGGACCTTAGACCAAGTTTGTAGTTTTAGGACGAACGAAAGGGATCTAGGTACAATATCATGGCGAATGCGAATGGCTGAAGGACAGGCATCCTCTCGAACGTTCGCAAAGGGCAATTTGTGTTTTTCTAAGAGTCCAGTCCAGACACTAACCACTGAGCCATTTCCCAAAGATATCTACAGGTAAGTGTTCCTCAAACTGATACTTTTTTCTTCACTCAAACCTTGTCCCATCGACGCTCCTGTACCAGAAATTTAAATAAGACGGAAAAATTCCCAACAACCTGTCTCCCGAACAAGGGAAAGTTCTCCTTCATCAACCCAATTGACCTGATTTTCGCGAAAATATTCCCTAAGCGAAAGACTGATTGCTTTAACGCGCGTGCTTTCTTCATTAACTGCGGTCCAACCCTTGATTATTTACGCGACGCGCATGCTAATAAGCATCGGCCATCTGCAATTAAGTTTAATGGAATATATACCAAGTGTGCGGAATGCTGCCACACGCCCGACCCAGCCTCTCGAATGAATTTTGGTGAAAGACAAAAATTCTTATTGTATGGACATCCTCACCATCGGTATAATCTGCGAAAACATTCCATGGGAATGGGGGGGAAACTAAATTAATTCCTCCTCCTTGATGCATGATATTAATGACTCAACATAATACACACGCACACACTCGCACATGCCCCATCAACCAGTTGCAGATTAAATTTCTCTCTCTAGTGGTCTTAGACATTGGCCCGATCTTAGCTATTTATAAAAATGTACTTTATATTCGCACACATACTCACATGTGCTCGCACAATGGACAGACAAACTCCACAAGTGAAATTATATATATTTTCAAAAGAAAGGAGCAGCAAAAAAATGCAGCCCGCATCTCTAAGACAAACATGCGGCAAAACGCGCGCGCGCATCCGTGAAACAATTAAACGTGAAAATTTCCCACGAAAATTAAATGAACCAGCAGGAAAGTTTTCTTCGTCATCATCTTCTATGGTGCGGTATTTTTTGTTTTTTGCTTTGTGCTTCTTTTTTGTTCATCTCCTGGCTGATTGCATTTTACCATAGGGTCTTGGGGTATTTTTTTTTTGCAAGCGAGCGAGAGAGAGAGAGGGGCTCACTGGTATGATCATAACTTATATGTCATGTCCGACGATTATTTTGTAATTAAGATTCAAGGAACTTGTGCGTAATTCATCCACCACCAACTTGACCGCCCTCTTTGGATTCTTCTTCGGTGCCATCGGGCGCATACCATTCTGTAACCCAAAATCTGAACAGAACCTCTGGGGTATTTATGGAGAAGCAGGAGTTCTTCTTTGTATGTGTATACAGTCGAAAAGTTGGAGGGTACGCGAAGTTTGGTGGAGTTGCACTGTACAGTGGGTCAGAGAAGTAAGCCACTTGTCATAAAAAACTTCCATTGCATTTATGGAAGCTTCAAACAAATGTCAGTCATCTGTCAGCCATCTGTCAACAATTGACATTAATTTTACGAGTTGTTTCTACTTTATCAAGACTTTTGCAGTCTCATAATAAAGGGCGATATTGGAATAAAATGACTAAAAGGAGACTGCGGCTTGCAAGGACCAAGGATTAACTGAAAATCAAACCTCTACTCCGTTGCCTGTTTTATCATTTTCTGCCAATGTAACTACCATATTTGTTGAGAGATAAAAAAATTGATTTCTATTTTAAAACACTGATATTGTTGTCCCAATTAAGTCTGTCACTTTAGCTATTTTTTTTTAATACTTTTCCCTCCAGATAAGAACCTTCCCACAATCCTTTTGTTAGTAAACAACATTTTCTTTTTCTAAATGACTTGGAAAATTGCTTGTGAGTCGCTGTACTTTCCATCCGTCAAGTCTTTTTCATGCTGCATCAATTTTCAATGCACAAAGAGCCCAGCCGAGATACATAGAGACCAAAAGGAGCGCATATAATGTTCTCAAGACACTTATTACGTATGCATGCATGTCGTTGAATTTTGTGTCGTCCTTTGTGGACACTTGTGCAAAAATTCTGCATTTTTTCTTCACCTCCTTCAGCTACCGGAGCTGGCTTGGATGGACGTTCTCATCTTTCTTGCTTTTTTGTCGTTTCATGTTTTTTGTTCTTTTTTTTTTAAACTCATCACGCAGATGGAATTATGATGAATTAAAAGGGTAAAGAATTATTTCAAGGACATAGAACGATGAGGATGACAAACGAGGTCATCGTCATCTCGTGTCGTTCGTGTTGTCGAGACAAAACTCTAGTAGCATTATAGCTAAATCAGAAGCCACAACGTGGACCAGTTAAGGGAATACACTCTTCAGTTTTCGTGGTGTTCCAGGGTACAACATTGTTGTGTGGAATCTTTTTGTGTGCAGTAATTTTAATGAATCTCTGGGAAACTATATATATCATAGGGAAGGGATTTCGTTTTCGTCTGTCTGAGATAATAACTTTATTCAAAAGGGAAGCAGAGTTTTGTTTGGGTTGTTTTTTTTGGAATTCATGTCTGCAGTTGTTATGTTTAATTTGGGGAGAAATTTTTAAGTTCATGTGCATATTGTCCTTCTAATTGGGTATATGGAGTACCTGTTGTGAGTCACGCAATCAAATTGGAGCTGCTACTTTGTAACATGCCTCTAAGCTTAAACTTACTTAAGGGTGTTGCTCCTACTCTCAATGATGTTGCCCTAAAAGGTATTTACTTTCCAGATGGAAGGTTAAAACAAAATCTGGTCAAAACTCCGGTTAGACCCCCATTAAGTCGGCACACATATTTTTAAAGTTTAGACAAGTTTAAGAAGATCAGTGGCAAATTGATCTCAATCAAAAAATGCGAATTTTTACCTACACATTGTCGAAATGAAGTATGGTTTCTAAACATTGACAAGTTGAAAAAAAATCTGTCAAAAATCAAACTCTGGTTAGACCCCCACAATTCCGACAAAATTCACTTCATTGCTAAATACAGTCAAAGGAAAACCATTCAAAAATCGCCGTCAATCAAGAAAATGCAAGTTTTGTAGACCAGAATTACGGTTGAACCCCCAATTCTCAATATTTAAGATACAGACTTATAATAGAAAGTAAAGCAAATGCATATTTTTGGAAGACCAAACTCCGGTTGAACCCCTCTGCTGTCGGAGGCTTTAAACCGTTTGCAAATTTCAATCAATAGATGGGGCAATTTTTTGTTAATCCGAGTTACGGTTGAACCCCCAAAATGCCGACAAAATTCACTTCATTGTTAAATACAGACAAGTCGATGGAAAACCATTCAAAAATCGCTATCAATCAAGAAAATGCAAATTTTGAAGACCTGAAATTTAGGTTGAGCCCCCAATTCTCAGTATTTTAAATACAGACTTATCATAGAAATCATTAAGAAAAATTAACTCAGTCAAGAAGTGATCTCAATAAATAATATGCAAGTTTTTGGATGAATAAACTCAATCGATAGATGGGGCGAATTTTTGTAAATCCGAGTTACGGTTGAACCCCCAATACTTTCTTTTTGACATAAAGACTTAATTTGTTCAAATACCTACACTTGTTAACATACTCAAGAAAAATGAAACAGAATTTGAGAAATATTTCTTACTTCCTACTCCGGTTGAGCCCCAGATTTCTGCTCAGAGGATTGTTTGGTTTACCTTCTATCACTCCAAACGAAATGGAGACATTTCTAGGCGTGGTCTGAAGTCTTAGAAGTCTTCAAACAGTGCTACAAAAATTGGACTAGAGTTCATTGACAGATCCACCTGCTGCCAGTCGACTGTGATCAAGTCTCCCATTATTAAGTGATTATACTCTCCGTGTTAGCAAAGTCTCTGTTTATCTCCGAAGACACTCTGTGGTCATTCTCGGAATTCCTCATCTATTGACCAGTACACGCACAGCACTCCTAATCACTAGCACAAATATGAAATTCCTTCAGATGACCCATACGCAACTGTGATGCTCCAATTAACACATTTAGAGCAGTAAACCTCCGAGCCGCGAGTCCTCAATGCATTGCGCGTACAAAAATAAGACCAACTAAGCCGAACCTCTCTAATAAATTAAACAAACGCTTCCTGCAAGTGTGCGCAAGTGTCCATATCATATATACACATAAACGAACGCTAAATGCTAAAAACGCTAAACGCCGAACGGCCGGCGCGCTTCCTGGATTTCTCCATTGGTATCTAAATGCGTAGACAAATATTTACAAGGCATCAGTGTCTGGACTCTGGAGTGTAGATTCAGCAGCAACTGGCCGGACTATCCATGTACACGCTTCGGTGCCCAGCCATAGAGTGGAGTGAAGTAAGCGTGCACGTCATGTTGCATCATTCATCATGGGTATACAGAAGGATCAAAATATGTCTTCTGCCCATCATATTCCTCGCACATAGAGCGAGAACAAACCGGCAGATTCACATCGAGTTCGTTGGTGATACACGGAGTGGTGTCGCCATCGCCGCTGTTATGCTCGCCTACCACCCATAAGGAAGCCAGATCTCTCCCTCGCTCGCTCGCCCCCTGCTCTTCCCATTGCCAAGGTGTTTGTCTTCAACTGCGGTGTGTCGCTGATGCCACATGGCTTTAGCTGTGTGCTGCTTCACGCAATTCATGTGCTGTATAATTTAATCCTAAGGAATTTAGTTTAAACATTTGTAATGCGGCGGCGACGTCGACAGGGCGAGTTCCAGGAAGAACTCCCCGAAGAAGAAACAGCAGTAGCAGAACACAAGTGCGCTTATTTGCAGTGTGTTTTTTGTTGTTTTGTTTTCCGTTCCCCGTTTAAGTATTCTATCAGTTTTATCATCATTTGTCCAGTCTCTCTCTTAGGAAGGAGGAGCATTTAGCAAACATGGGGTGCACCTGATTAACATGATGGTCTCATTGTTGCGTCTTGCATTTGGTGGATCCTCTCTCCTCTACGTGGTGATGGTGATGCACTGTATACGTATTGGGTGGTGGTCATTTATTATGCAACAAAAAGTCAGTTGGGCAAACAACATGGACTGTGGAATGCCAAGTGGTATTTGAGGAGTAAATATTTGCTGTGGAATTTTTAACCCTTACATGGGTGGTTGTCTGTCACTTATGCAGGAGCGTATACCTTTATGATGGTTGGCTGTTGCTTTGATCAGATTTTAAGCGAGATATGACGTTTATTTCTGTCACTAATTATTTTGAACACTGCGCTATCACAGATGGGGTTGCATTTATCCCATGGAAAAGGTGCTCATTAAGGTAAGCCGGTGTGCAAAAAAACATAAAAGTGTTTTTTTATACAGAGGAAGTATTTAATCTCAAAGTAACGAGTAACGAGTAAAAACGACATGTCTGCGAAAAAGGCCAGACAATTTCTTTATACATTATGAAAGAGATCGCAATCAGACATCATTGTCTATTCAAAAACTAAAGATAGAGAAAGAATTCGAAAAATAACGAGTAAAAAGTAGGTAAGTTTGTCTTGCTTTGGAGAGCTCAGCGAATTTCAGTTTCAATTGACCAGATTTAAAACGATCTTTACTCGTCGCTAACAAAAATGACTGATAAGTTCGACAAGTAGCTAATCAACGAGTAACGAGTCGTAAGTTTATTGGCTCTAAAGAGGTCAAAATATTTCTTGGAACAAAGTTTACTTAATCGATTGCAGTTATATACAATTTTCTTGCAAAAATTTACAGATGGAGAAAGAAAAAAGTAACGAGTCACAAGTAAGTAATTTCTACATGACCCTAGAGAGCTCAGCAAAGTTCTAACAACGAAATCAATTTCAATTGATCAGATTTAAATCGATATTTACACGTCATTATCAAAAATGACGGATAAATCAGACAACTAGCATTTCAACGAGTAACGAGCAATTGGTCTAATGGCTCAGAGGAAGTCAGAGAATAGACAAGTAAGATCATTTGCCCAATCAAACAAAATCCATATAGATAAAAAATTGACAGAAAACCATAAAACTTTCAAAATAAAGAGTAGTTTAAAAGTGCTCATTGAATGAGTAAGTAAAATTTCCAAACTATGCCCTGGTGAGAAAAGACACTACAACAATTTGCTACTGTCAGCTCGTTTTTCAAGTAACACGACTACAAGAATATACGCTTGATTAATCCAAATGATATGCTGTCTGTCAAAAGATGTACTCTTTCCGTCTGCCATAGTCAGAATTCGCTTCCCACCTCAGCGAAATCAAGAAACAGTTACCTACGACAGTCCGGCATCGTGTATACATACATATATCTGCACGTTCAAAACAACAGCTATACGCAGCGCAGAAAAATATCTCTCTCTCTTTGAGATATGCTGTACCGCAGCGTGCAAAATTTCTTCTCGCCGTCACAGTCTTTCTTTCTTTCTTTCGGTTTAATTGATTTATTTTTATTTCTTCCACACTTGTTGGCCAATTTATCAAATCAATGTGTGAATACACCCAAACCGTGTTGACCGCTTTTTTTTTAGCACCGTCTCTCGTATACCCCACGCATATATTTCTTCTTCTTCGCCGTCGCCGCAGTCGTCGTCTTCTTGATGTAGGTCGTCAAAGTATCCCAACAAGCTAACCCGCTGATTAGCACCAACCGAAACCAAATATAATTCTTGCGCGCAACACACAAAACTGCGCAATTTCGCATTGTGACGGAGGAGTAGTAAGAGATATCCTTTGCTTACTTTCATCCTAATGAATATTTGAGTATACGTCCGACAACGGACGGCAACAGCGACTTTCTTAATTATCGAATAAATCTTTGCTTTCCAGTCTACACACGGGAAAATAATTACCACAGATTACCCCCAAACAGTCAGATAGAGAAGGAGAAGGACCAATGTGGGATTGGCGTTTAAATTGATTAATCATGTTTTGTTTTCCGCCGTTCGTCTGCCGACAGAGAAAGATTGAAATTGAAACGAAAAGAATTTTTGGCCGCGTATAGTATGATATGGTATATCACAACCCCACCACCCCCTGTGGACACTGCGCGTCCATTTAAACGTACATTTGCTTAAATTAGTGAAAAGAGTGGGGGGTTACTTATTTTATGCATCGCAAAAGTGGAACAGAAAAACGAAAGAGTTGACCAGCGAACTCGAGTGCGTTTTCATTTACATTTCGAGAAGAGATGAAGTGCCCGGCACTTGGACAGGGTCCATCCATGGTATAACTGTAAAGGAAGACAGAACAACAGACATTTTTTTTTATTCTCCTCCCCATACGGGTACTCGTACTCGTATATATGCGAGACTTAAGCGCTGAGTGGCTTTGACTTGAACATATTTGCGGCTGATTGCCAAGTGAAAAATTGACTTTTTAATTGAATATTCTCATTATGTGCCGCTGCTGCTGCCGATGCTGGGCAGTTTGTTCTTTTCGTTTTCGTCCAGCAGATCTCTCCTTTTTGTCTGCTGATCTCACTCAGCAGATCATTTTCAGTTTTCATTAATTTTTAGTCAATTTTAAATAATGCGCCGCCAGATATAGGCAGGAAGGTAAATGCATCTGTGTGTGGGTATCTGACTGAAGATAAAAAAAAAACATTTTTGGAATGCACTTTTGAGGTACGTTTTTTTTGGGAAGGGTTTTTTTCTCTTTTGTTGGTATTTCGATGCCAAAAAGTGTCTTGCATTTTGCAATGTCTGGACATGATGACAAGTTGGATATGCGTGGAATGCGGTGGCGCATATGCACTGCACGTGTGCGAATCAAGTCAGTTTTGTATTTGTACTGATTGAATTTGAAGGATTTAAGCGCCTAGAACTTGTACAGTATGTAGTCGCAGTCGGGCTGCGTTAAGTGCAAGGAAGAAGTGAGAGAAGGTCTCCTTATTTTGGTACCAGAGTTGTTCGAAGTGAAAATAACAGCTTTGCACACAATTTGAAGTTAAGGGAAGTTTATTGAAAACTGCAGATCGGAAATTACTCGTTCCATGAGTTCTTTTAATTACTCGTTACTTTTAAAATCTCTCGTTTCTGCTGAAAAAGTCGTTTAAATTGATTCCGTGCAAAGAAATGATCTGACCGCTTTAGTGCCATTTGACTCGTTACTCGTTATTTTGCTAGTTCTCTAATTTATCTGCAATTTTTGATCAGAATATGTTGCACGAATGCAATCGATTTAAATGAAATTCGTAAGAAGAAATTTCCTGAACTCTTTAGAGCCACTGTGTCCATTACTTGTTACTCGTTATTTTGCTAGTTCTCTAATTTATCTGCAATTTTTGATCAAAATATGTTGCACGAATGCAATCGATTTAAATGAAATTCGTAAGAAGAAATTTCCTGAAATCCTTAGAGCCACTGTGTCCATTACTTGTTACTCGATACTTTGCAAGTTCTCCGATTTGTGTCTAATTTTCGAGACAACGTTTTGAACAACTGCAATCGATTAAATTGGGTTTCATTCGATGAAATTCGTATACATTTTCTAAGCCGTAAAGCTAATAGCTTATCACTTGCCACTCGTTACTTTATTAATTCCCTGTGTTTTCTTTCATTTTTGGTCAGAACGCGTAAATATATTGTACGACTTGAATTGAATGCGCTTTGTTTATTTAAGCAGTCGGATAGAACCTCTTTGCCTGAGTTACTCGATATTTTGCTAGCTCTCCGATTTGTGTTTAATTTTTGATGAAAACGTGTTGTACGACTGCAATCGAGTAAATTGGGTTTCATTTGATAAAGTTTGTATATCTCCTCTGACCCAAAACACTAATAGCTTATCACTCGCCACTCGTTACTTTATAAATTCCCTGGATTTTCTTTCATTTTTGATCAGAGCGCGTATGTACATTGTACCGAGGAGAACCACTGGGGAGAACCTATTTGCCTCATCGATTAGCTTAAACAATGAGAATTGAATGGGGGGAAGCGACAACTTCCGACAACTTCATTCCACACTAGCACAGCACAAAATCAGTAATTAAAATCACCCCAAGAAAAACTCAAACTTAAACAGAGTCCACTTTAGGAGTAACACATTCACTTTGAATTTGAACTTCCATTTCGTATTATCCGCTGTCATTCGATTACACGCATAATTTATTTGAACTTGATGCATATATCCACATTTGTACATTTTTAACCGGACCTTGTGCCAGCCTACAACTGGTTATACATTATATAGAAGCAGATGAAGAAGACATCTCACACCATCATCGCATACAAATAAACAGAATGTGTGACTATTTGTTAACATTGTCATTTGTGGTATTCCTGTTTGGAGAATGTTCCGGCCTAACAACATCATTTAGGAAATCTCTTCAAGTGTATATGCATTCTAATGCATATAGTAGAGGGAAACATTTTAATTTCATCGTGTTCTTATACAAACGCGCGGTTAACACGCGCACCAAAGACAGGACTATTTGCATTTCAAATATTTATCAGATATGATGATGGGTACACGACCACTCCTCACAGAGTGCTTCGCGGCATCAATGTCATAATCGAGAATCATCGATTGGCATCATGTAAATTATGCTAATATTTATACGGGTTTATTAAGTTAAATATAGAAATGTGCTAAAGAATGCGTCGATTGAGGATTTTCGATTCGGGGTGTATAATTTTCACGATACTTTTGAATGTAAAAATTTATTGATTCAAGAAATATGTTTAAAAAAAAGCAGAAAAGCCTTTTTGTTTAAAAATGAATACGCAACCAATCAACTGCCTTCCTAAAATGTTTCCAAATAAAGGCGGTTTACACCAACTGCCCAAAGACCTATAATCCAACACTGAAAAAGTTGACGTATGCAGTTAATTGCGTCTTCTTTGCGAGTTGCCGCTGCACCATGGCCATTTCTTACAACAAAGTCGCCCATCAACGAGATATATCGATTATAAGGCCGGTTTGCGCCTTTGCCATTAACCGAAACAAGTGGACGAACCCTTGGCAAATCTATTCGCACTGTCTCGGAAGTTATTTTTTCTAAGCCATCATTAAACTGGTTCTCCGGTCTTCAATCTAGTGTATACGCTCTTAATCATTACAAAAAAAAGAAGAAAACAAATCAACAACAAAATAGATATACTGCAACGACCAAAGAGAAATTAATAAATAAATCCCCGCAGCTAAATCAATCAATTTATTGTATACAGAGTGCATCCCATTGGGCTTGAGAGAGAGTGCGCGCGCTTACATTTCTGATATCCTTCCAACACACAGGCCATCCAGTCAGCTATCCGACCACTCACTCTCGCGTCGTATCTCCTCCATCCATCTGATAAATGTGTCCTTTGAACCTTTCAATTTATCATTGAGTGGTCGATGTGTGTCAGATGAAGATGGCGAACAAAAAAAAAGCAAAAAAAAGAAAAAGAGAAGAAGCAGCCCCACCGACATCGACAGTCAGAGTCACTGGTGGATTGGCTTGCGAATGCAATGTGAATGCACCGATTCTGAGATTTGTAATGCGTGAAACCAGTTTAGACTTTAGAATTACTGCCTTTGTATATACATATATAGTGAGTGCCTCTGGCCTATAGATATAGTATGAATTTACCGCAGGATGTCAAACTGAGAGACACCACCAATCATCCGTTTCGAATACCTATAAAATTGGAATGCACTAAGTGCGCGTGCGCTCAGATTACTCACTGTCCGGGAGTATTAACATCAAAAATTTCCTATACATAAACCGTTAAATAATATGAGTAAGGATCACCAGAAACACGTTTGATGTCACTTAATTCAAACATGAACTTGATAGGTACAGATGATGACTAATGACGAGACACATGGACATTAGTAGACTGTTAGTTTCGGTTTTGCAACCTTTCTCAGCACACAACGTAGCTACCAAAATAATTGTTAAAGAATCCTTCTATAGTTGCGTCTGTGCATGCAATCAAATTATATTGCTGCTGCAGAAGCTTTAGGGATGTGTTGCATGCTTACGAAAGTTGGTGCGGTTTTGAGAGAATGTGCCGCCGCAGGGCTGATTGGTTAAATGTTACATAATATGAGAGGAAGGCTGTTTTACTTTTGTTGTACTCCTTTGAAGAGGTTTTTGGCGCACAAATTTGTGTGTAGAGATGTGCGTTATTACGGCGGAGGCATCAACAATATTTAGAAACAAACGCAAAGACTTCAAACTTAACCACAAAGTACTTATAATATAGCTCTCTTTAGAAATAATATCCTCTCTTCCCATTGTCAATTTTCGTATCTGGGAGTAAACGTGTATAACTGCAAAAAAAACCTGTCATCTGTCAGCTGTCAAAATGTTGTTGCGAATTTTTATTAAATTTGCCAAATTCCCCTGAAAAAAAAAGGATTTAACTATAGTTAAGAAGCACATGACTTTCTTTTGTGGTAAGGATTCAACTGTCAGGATTTAACCAGATGGAGATCCCATCTACGAGGAGAATGACAGTTCTTTCCACGCAAGCTTAAATGTTTTCCCTTAAACTTTTTTGGGGCTTCAGAGAAGGATATTCCGTTAAGAGTTTTTTTTTGAAATGACAACAGTAATCAACTTGACAGCTGTCAGCTGATTTGCGATAATTGCCCATTTCACCATGTGCATGAGTACCTACACTTGCGTTTGAAATCACACCATGAGTATAGGCTTGCGAAACGCCAAGCAGAACGAGCTCTATTGCTTTTTTTTTTCTTGAACTGTCAAAATTTGGTTTATGAAAATTTGCCGCACATTCAAAAACCTTAGTAAGGTGTCTTAAGGCGACTAGATGGGTGTGGAATAGATGTAACCTGAACGCAAAAACTAGATTAGTCTGTAATGTCACTTTTCCTACGTCAGCCACATATGCGAACTGTCAATTTAGTACTCAGTCACGAATTTCTTGACTAGATTCGTCGGCTATCCCTCCATAAACGTCAACTGAAACATGAAGCTGTTCATGTGACCGATCAAGGACAATCAAGATAGCATCAAGTCAGCCAACTGTCAGATTTACTAAACTTCATAAACTTCAACGTCCCCATTATTATCCAAGTGAACTATAAAATTGTGGATAGTTTTCTGTACATTATTTTAATCTTTGGAGGAGTTTTATTCGAAAGCTTGATTTTAACATGAGCAGCTTAAATTTTCAGACGTATATATTGACAGATAATATAAACTTAAAGATGACGTTAAGTCGCAACATTTGTTACTATTTATTGCCTGTATGCATTTAACTGTAACCGCTTTAACAAAACTCATTTTGAATTGGGACAAATGGCGAATTATTTACCCAGCAAACGTCAAATAGAATACGAAAACTGCGTTCACTAGTACAATTTGTTACCATTCTGTCAGCTGTCATTTTTATGACCATGCAAATCATATGTTATTTCGCTTAAGCTTGAGTCGGAGAAATATTAACGAGACTCTGTACATGATTACAACAACATGTGGCTATGCTTTGTGAACACAAAAAAATAACACACACCTGGTGAATTTCCATGCAAACATTTTGATACACGAACCCGGACAATTACCATCATTTATAGCGAAGAGGGCAAACCCCCTTATTCGATTCGTATCCGCTATTAAGCTATTATGACCGCGAGTGTTTGCGAAATTCGTTAATGATAGATTAACATATGAGTTATGTTGCTGTGTTTGTTTATATCCATTTTGAATAAATGTATAATGGAAGTCGGAAATGATTGTAATAAACAAGAAACAATTTTTCAATTAAGTCCATCTAATTACATACGTCTGGGTATGGATGTAATCAGACGGTAATCAGTTGATTTTGATGTAGTCGATTTTTTTTTGAAAGCGAGGGCTCTGCTTACAAAATAAGATCTTTTCGAAAATGGACAAATCATGTTGAGGGTTCCATTCCGGTCCATTCCCATCGAAGAGTAGCACTAAAGAAACTCCAACATTTGTTTCCCTTCATGATCGTTCTTATCAAAAGCAAACACTCCACCCACTACACCATGGCCAGCCCATAGATTTTATTTTTAAAAATCCCCACTCATTTTACAAGTCCTAATCCTTGACAGATGAAATAATCAACATACAGACTGCTCCCGTTTATTTCTAAACAAAAAAAAAATCTCCTCAACTAATTAAAAGTAGCCGCCCTATAATCCGCCATCGCACTCGGTAACCTTCTAACCTTTCTCCACATGTCCGCCCAATAGATTTATTGTAAAACCCAAGAACACAATCAAACACAACCGAGACAGCAAATCCGTAAACCGGAAAAGCGCATACAAAGACGTCTCCTCTAAGTTGCTAGCTAGCGCAATAACTTGGTTTTATTGCGCTTGCGCGCACACACAGGATTCATCCTTTTGAACGGAGGGGAACGTGCAATAAAATAACGAAATCTTCGAACAAATGACTTGAACGGGCTCGCATTCAAGCGGATTTTTTTCACCATAGCGGACGGATATGTAGGCGCAAGTTGTGTCCAGTTTGTTGGCGCACACGACGACTCCTTCACAACCCACTTCAAGAAGAAGAACCATTCTAGTTTGTCCAGCCTAACCGCCACCACCACCAACGCTGGCCGCGGTCTACTTATGGAAAATCGGATAAAATGCATGACTAGCTAATCTGGTTGTGGAACTGCTTTAGTGGACACTGTCGCTGTCCTTTCTTTTCTCTTCTTCAATTTTAACTAAAATTTTTGGAATACACTTTTCACGCAAGATGACACACATTACACATATACGAGGCGCACAAACTTTTAGCCGGGCGAGCATTGTCGTCAGCTGCATCAAGCCGCGTATGCCAATCATTGATCATTTCAGTTCCAATAATGGAACCCTGTGGTAGTTCATAAATCATCGCAGCCATCGCCCAACAGATGGGTCGCGTGTTGTGTTGGCTTTTTGCAACGCGTACACAAATCACACAAGTCTTGTTCTTGCGTATATAGGAGAAGGGCAGGCGGATTAATAAAACAAAAATCTCCTTCCCCCTACTGGGTGGGACGGACAGCGGCGGCGCGGCTGGGATTATTTGTTTGCGCAATGCCGGACATGACAGCCATGCCATGCACTGATTGAGAGAGAGACAGAGAGGGAGAGAGAGCGCTCAAACGAAGGTAATATGACATGTAGAAATAAAAAAAACACACACAAGATGAAGTGAATACCGAAGATAACATCTGGAAGGAAGGAGATAAAAGGATTTTGATCTGCAGAATGCAGGAAGAGATTTTCGGCCTGACTGACATTTTTATTTGGCACACACAAATGTGTCAATCGTTGCGAGAAGCCGCCCCTTCCCTCACTTATAGCAACTCCATCTGTTGGCAAACTGGAAAACAGACATGACATTTGTCTTTGTCAACTTAACGATCAAGTGTTATACATTGACACAATGCTATTATGACATCGAAAAAGAGATGTCGGCCGTGTTTATTGCGCCGCTCATACCTGTCACCGGCCTACGCCTATACAGGAGTGTCAAATGTCAAACAAATGAATCGTTTAGAATGAGAAGGGGTTAAGTGACAAGTGACAATACAAGTGTATTTTTTTTTTATAAATTTATTACTGTAACGCCTTTATTCAGAAATAGGGATGGATGACCATTTTTTATTCAAAATATATAAAAATGTGTTAAGTGCCAGTTTAATTTTCTATGCCTTTAAGTTGTCACATAACACATTTATCAAGTAAAAAAACCTCAAAATTTTCAAAAATGTCACTTAACCCCTTCTCATTCTAAACGCTTCAAATATATACACAACCGATAAAACTGACTTTACATTCCTTTTACTGCCATAGCACACTGCGAATTTGCATGATAACGACTGGTGTTGGATTTTATTTATATTTATATTATTTCCTTTTACTATGCGACAGCGACACTTATATCGGAGAACGTATATAAAACCGCCAAGCGGGGACAACTTGTGGAAAAATAATAAAACTCTAGTTTCATGGCTTAATAAACAGCAAACGAGTGCTTGAAGGAGAGATAACATAAGCGTTTAGGGAGTAATTCCGCAAATCGCCAAGTGGCCGTGCCATTTTGGTACACCCTACCTATTGTTGTGCGGTGTAGAGAGAACCGTTCAGCTGGTGCAGAAAAAAAAAACCCATCTAAATGCACGTGCAACTAATAAAAAGCTATAAAAAAAAAGCGTAATGTAAGCCAGCGGGAAGTTAAATTTATTTAACGTCCAGTGGCGTTTTAAATGGATAAACCGAGTTTTATGTACCGTTGCCGGCATGGGGAATTCATTTGCTTGCCAGAGAGCGATGTCTGTTAGTTGATATGTTTTGATGAATAACTTTGCACAACAACTGTATTTTGGCCTTAAAAGTCATGCGCAGGCAGCCTAAGGTGTGATTAGTGTTATAAAAAGATGAATCTAATAGGTATCACTGACCTATACCAATCGCTCCTGGTATACGTTCATTTTTTATTACTCTCCTCGATAACGATTTCCGTCATTACAAAATTAGGGCTTACAAAATAAGAGCCCATTAAAATGGGCGCGTTCCATTATGTGTAGCACATAATATCCCACAGCAAGCGGAACGAAAATGACGTTTGATTTAGTCTACAGCAAAAGTCACCCCAACCTTTGATGCATTTTATTTCATGTTTCATTGATAAACTCGCAGATCTTCACTTGTGTTTGTTTTTGCAAATTTGTTGACTTTTGAGCGAATTGCATTGACACCTAGTTGTTAAGCACTTAAAATATGTCAAACTAAAAAAATTGAGCGAAACTCTCTCAGAAAGAAAAAAATATACTCCAAAGTACATGTGTAGATTTCGAGCCACTTTGAGAAACTTGAACATCTTTGACATCCACTACGTCAAAAATAAAAATAAGTATATGTTTTTCAGATTTCGAAAAAGAAGCAAATATTCGACCACCACTGAATTTTCTTTATTTTCGAAATAAAAATTTTTGTGTGCGCGACGCTTGACGGACTCGTTTTTTTCTCTTTTTCTGTCATTTTTGATGAGTACGTGTATAGAACTTGTGCGATTGCGATCGATTTAAGGTTCTCCCAAACCCACACGACTTATTCGCAGCGACAGCGACGACGACAATTTCGATTTTTAATGCGACAAGGAAATTCGCAAGCCTGCCCAGAACGAAGCGTCGCGTCATTATGTGTCAGTTACCAGCTCAATCAGTTTTTCAGTGTATGCCATCGCAGAAAGATAAACAAAAATGACAGATACTCACAGCTACCTAGACCGCGACAAAAACGCTGCCAACAGCGAATATAAAAAAATTGCTGCACTTTAATCGCCGTCGCACTGACTTGATCGCGTGAATGTTGGTATTCTCATATACTGCCATGTTTATATAATTTGACAGGTGAAATTTTCGCTATCGCTGCGAATAAGTCGCGTGGGTTTGGGAGAGCATTTGAACCGTGTACGCGAATGAACCTAATCGGTCGGTAAATTTTGAGCTTAGTTGAGAAATTTCTATTTAAGGTCTAGCGCTAGTTATCTTCTGGGAATTGGAACGCGGCCAGTTTAATATATGAGCAATCAAAATTGACAGGCAAATAAATGTTAAATTCATTAATGGAATTCGTAATAACGCGAAAGATAGGAAAAATTGTGTGTTTTTTAAATCAAATGTCAGTTTTCTAAATCAAATGTCAACTGTCATTCTCTTTGCAGTTATTGTAGGTACATTTGTGATCGGAATTCTCTTAGATTTTTAAGCTCTTATTGCAAGAGTACCTTTTGCAAATAAGTAGTTCAATATAAGCGGGGAAAAATGACACCAAAATTGATTTCGAATTCGAAAAACGAGTCCAAAAAAACGCCTCAAAAATGAGCCGAAAAACTCCTCAAAAAGTGCTTGCAAAAAGACGTTAGAAAGAGCATCCAAAAACGCATCGAGAAATGCTAACAAAAATGCGTCAAAAAGCTCTTGCAAAAACGCGTTCAGTTGAACGCTGCAAACTGCAAAATTACGTCAAAATCAAAAGTAGGTATGCAAAATACGTCAAAATCAAAGATGACAATTTTTTTTAAGAAAAAACTTCTTTTGATGATGAAACGAAAAAGCGACAGGTCATTTGGTGGTGATTGTAAGATCCGATGAAACGAAGAAGCGACAGGGGTTGGGCGTATGGCGGGACAGCTCGGGCAGACTTTATGGCTCGTTGGGGGAAATTCCGGACTACAATGCAACTTAAAAGCGACAGAAAACGAGAGTGGGCAACAACAAGAAAGTTGCCATGCACTTAATTGGAAACAGGAAAACCTGCGGCCAACTGAATGGAGGTCTAGGAATGCCTAACTTATAAAACAGCCTAGGAAAGTAAAAACTAAACTCCCGAAAAATGTCACTCACAATGTTTTTGACTTTCTTCCGCAGTTTGTAAACTTCCAGCTAGCAAAAATTACCACCAAAGTTTAACAGAAAGTTTTTACGTATATCTTAAGATACAGGGCCAAACTGCACCCAAGCCAAGCCTCTCAAAAGACTCTATAATAACACTCCGCCACCCCCAAGCACATATCTACTTAATCGATCCAATATAGCCCGCAACAGAGAGAACAGACCACTTAACTGGTACTTAACACTCTTACGAAAGTAATTTAAAGTAAAACAAGACTCACCTCTGCCATATCCCTGCGTATGTTTGGCGAAACTATTTACTACCGCATCGACAGCTTCTTTTAGCACTTGTTTGGCCCGAGCATCAGGTGCCGTCCCAACTGTTGTGCCATTTGTCTGTACGTTGGCCGATGTTGGTGGCGGTGGCATTGGTGCTTGAATTTTACCATTCCCCCGTACGACAGAATGATTGCCGGTTACTGCTGCCGTCGCTGCCACTGTTGCTGCTGTTGTTGCTGCTCCTGTTGTTGTTGTTGTTGCTGCTACTGATGCTACTGATGATGCCACTACACCCGATGTTGATCCTGTTGTAATCTGTTGCTGTTGTTGTTGTTGCTTTTTAACAACCATTGATGCGGATGCGGTTTGTTTCTGCTGCGATACAGCTGGATGATGGTCACTTGATAATTGTAATTGTTGCTTCTGTTGCAATTTCGTATTTGGTTGACCACTACTATTGTTCATTATAACGACACTACCATTACTAGCGAGAGTGCTTAGACTGCTGCTGCTCCGGCTACTGTTGGTGCTATCGATAATGTCCTTACCATAGAAACGAATGCTATTTCGGAGATGCGACTGCTGATCCTGACCACCGAGTACATTGGGTTTATGCGATGTCACCAGGTCACTGGATTTAAATTTGTTCATCACTTTAGAGGGCTGATAGTGATCGAGTGTTTGTGGTGGTGGTGCATGTGGATACTGTTGATGCTGAGGGTATATTGTGAGTAGGGACATTCTTTTTGTTGCTCATGATTAGTTAGAAACGCGTTATTTTGATTGATTAGTTTTCCTTTTTGTTTACATAATTTTTGGAAGCAAGCAAATTGCATGTAGTCAAATGGGACAGTGTTGCGCGAATGTTGCCAGCGATGCAAGAGGCATACTGAAGAGGGTTCGACTTGTTTTGTTTCTGAAAAAAAGAAAGAAATACATTTTAGCTGCGAGGAGAATTTGTTTTCAAAAATATATACAAAGAATCGCGGTTTTTGCGTATACTCTTTTAATAAATAGACTTAACCCATAAGTATTGCAAGCCGCAGTTGTTAGAAATAATGACAAAGTCAATCAAACTGAGATTGAGCTAGATTTCTGAACACATCCATAGTCTGTAATACAACAAACACCACACATATGAAGTAAGTGTTGCCAACCAAATGACAAAGTCAATCAGAGTTTACTGGAATTCTGAACGCACCCATCGTTCATTATACAGCACTTGGTAAAAGCCAACTTTGACAGGTAGGGTGGACGACGCATGCTGCTGCAGCAAACAAAAGCCTTGGTCACATTCGAAAGTCTAGTCGTCTTATCGACTAAGATTTTTGGACTAGATTTCCACTGAACTCAAAAACTTGATTCGTACCTAATCAACGTCATTTTCACTACGTCAAACAAACACTCAACTGACTCCGGCAAATTTTGACTAAAAATGTCGGCTACTCCTCCTTAAACGTCAACTGAAAAATAAACGCAAAACGTTGACGCATCGAATAACTAATGGGGACGTTCGGAAAACACTAGTTTATGTAAAACGTCAACTAGATTTGTCTGGACTAAGTATACGAACGCATTAACTAAATAAGTTGAGTTGTTGCAAACTTGTGGTTAATTTTTGAATTTTGACACTTCAAAATGTCAACCGAATATACAGGCAGGATTTTCTTGACTAGATTTGTCGGCTAGCCCTCCATAAACATCAACTGAAAACTCTTATCGCGTGACCAATTTGGGCCAATAAAAACTCAAACACATCTAGTCAGTCAGCTGTCACCTGTCAGACTTGCTAAACTAGAAATCCGAACGTCCTCAATCTCTTCAACGATAAAGAAAAAATACGTTCAGACTGCAGTCAGACTTCGTAAACTAGGTAGACATCAGACTTTTGTTATATTTGACATAAGTTGAACAATAGGTTTGTTTGACGTGGCAGCAATATGTTCGATATAGCGCTAAACTCGCCCTGATACTGAAAACCTGTATTCGACATGGCTTCTATGTTCTATGGCGCTCTAGTTGTGCCCTGAACTGACTCCAGTAAATTTCTCGGGGCAAGAATTCAGTGCTGGGGTCGAATTACCGCACCCGTGAGCGAGCGATACGTCACTGAATTTTGTTGATTTTACATGCAAAACAATAACAAATTCAGTCACGTATTGCTCGATCACGGATGCGGTAATTCAACCCCTGACTTTCGCTGTCATTTCGCTTGCTGTCATTCATTTTTCAATGTAAAACTTCAGGGCAGCATATTTTGCGTTTGATATACTAAGCAGCCGAATTTTTAAGGGTTACGTATGCAGAGTTTTTGAAAGGCGTGAAAATAAGCTGACACTTCTCAGTGCGCATTAGTGCTAGCCACGTCAAACAAACCTAATTTTCCGGTCAGAAAACACAAATGTAATCTTAACAAACAAAAATTTAGGCATTTCCTATACAGCTAACTGAAGAGTCATACCGTTTTCAAAGATTTATAGCCAGTAAATATGACAGCATTGACAACACCACTCGGCGTCGGCGGTTTTCTTACGTATTTACCGAATTCGCAATTGCGTTTGCGGCTTAAGAAATTGCATGTGTCTTCAATTAAAATGTAATAATTCAAATAATAGCAATTTTTTTACGACAAATATCGCCAATACGAGTTCGAAATAAAGTGGCTGTCAAAAATGAATTACATCCAGCAACACCCTAATGTTTAGAACCAGTTACAAAAGCTGAAATATTTAACTAGGCACTAGGTACCAAAGTCCATCGAGTCCATCGACCTGTCTTTTATTTATGAAAATCGATTAAATTTTCAAGATGGAAACAAAAAAAAACAACCTTAACCTCACATTTGATCATTATCAATGACTTACTTGCATATACGTATCCCTCTGGCTATTCTCACATAGGATTTCTAACAAATTACCTAATTGTTTGTGATTTATGATGGTGTGAATTATATTTTCTGTTTTGTTTTACTTTTCCTATCCTCAAGTGGCGTCTACAATACGAAACGCACGTGCAATCACTTTATCTCACACCTTAAGCCCACAACAAAGAACGGCTTTCACTCTTGGCTATATGTCAGTTGAAAGATTATTTTTCAATCGATAGATGACAGGAGATATTCTTGCTTAAAACTTTCTCAGCTAATTGCCAATAAAAATGAGTAAAATCCAATTCTCACAGTAGTTTTTCCACGAGCCGGCCGACATGAATGCGGGGTCATTAACTTTGGTACCGCACCTGTCTGCGCAACACCATAGCTACATATATAATATACAAGAACTATAGCCATTAAGACAGGAAGTTGAATTCGCGCGGTCTGGCGTCGATTGATTTTTGTCCGCGCGCATTCATTCAAACACACAGAGATGAAGAATAAATTACAATTTTCCCGTTTTGTTGTCTGAGCAGAGCAGCAGAGCCCAAAGAGTATAGCTTTAAGCCGAACGTCAAGAGAGCTGCAAGCCGATCATGTTGCTTGCTGCTTTATGACACGAAGATGCGATGATGAATTGTGAATGAGTTAAGAAAACAACACTGATGGCTGATGGTTGAGGGCCTCAAGTGGTGGATTGTATACATTTTTACGACCCACAATGGTATAGAACAGCGCGCAAAAGAAAAACTAATCTAAGTAGCAACAAACATACGGCTTCCGGCTAAATAGTATTACTACAACAACAACAGCGCACAAAAAGTTAATTTGCATACCTAAACATGTAAGAGAATTGCTGTTCTTCACAACTTAGCAGATACACAGCTCCTTGTCCTCTCTGATGTCCACCATGTGACGGCAGTCAGTTTTCTTTATTTACCCAGCTAACTACATGTGTATCTATATTTATAAGAGGTTAGTTTCACATCTCACATGTGTAGCAGCAGAAAAAGAACAGAATGAATAAACTTCTGTCAGGGTATCGAAGTAATTAATCATAAAAAAAAAATACGTACGTTCAGTAATTAGAAATACGACGCTGGTAGTTGGTTTACGATGGAAAAGCTATAATCGGAACGCTAGTTATGGAGATGAATAGGTAGCACTTTTGACAAGTTATTGACAATTTTTAAAACAGAAGGTCTGTTCCTTTACTTTTGTAGTAAAAATGGAAAAGACTGTCAAAATGACAGTGGAGGGGATGAATTCAGTTTCAGAGAGGGAAACTTACGCAAAAGTTAAGGAACGCTTTTGACAGATAGTTCATGCCAAATAGAACAACAAATTCAAATCAGCTGTCAATTTTCAGGCAACTGACAGTTGTCTCAATTCTTACGCAAAGAAATTTGTTGAGTAAAAACTAGTAAGAGGGGAAAAATCTTGCACCCTCGAAGCGGATCTATTTTACGAATTTTTCGAGTTGAGGAACGACAATTGAGTAAAATGCGTAAGAATTCGTAAAAATTTATAAAAATTCGTAAAAATTCGTTAGATTTAAAAGTAAAGGAACAGACCTCGGTAGAAAAGGACCTCGTTTAGTGTGACAGTGGCAAAAAGAATCACCTGTCACATATTTTATTTTCTTATTATTTTTTGTTCGGTTTCTTTCTCAATCCTTCAACGCAAAAGAGAAGTTGCATTTGACAGAAAGTTGACGGGTTAAAAATGATATTTGATATTTGACAGCTAATTCTACAGTTTATGGTTAAATAACACGATTTTAACTGACGGCATAGTTAGACAACAGATGGAATTTCAGTTACATTCATTTTCTATGTGTCACAAACGTCGTGAAACGTCAAAAATTCTCTTGAATATCATTGAAAGTTACGAAAAGAACGATAGAAAGGGACCTCGTTTAGTGTATAGTGTTTCGTACGTGATTTCATGCAGGATTTGAATTTGCTAAAGTGCTGCCAACGCGAAAAAAATACAGCGTGACATTTGACAGTTGCGGTTTGCTAAAAATTAAGCACTGCGCGATAAGAAACAAAGCGTGTTCCTGGTCACTGATGATCAATATTTTTAAAATAACGACGGTTTATCTGCTATAGTTCGGAGTACTTACTTTAGCTACGATGACATTAGCAGAATCTAAGACATGGCCAACGCCTTACCCAGTCAAATGAGCTACTTAAATCAGAAACTTCTTACTAAATTTATTTCTAGTTACCAAAGCTGCTAAAAAATGTTTTTTTTAATAGAAGCCCTCCCAGTCTAATCAACTAGTTCAGTTCTTGGGTCAAAGACTTCTGTACTGACATTTCCCTGCAACCGATTACTTCCTTACGCAATCCGCAAATTGATTCATCCGCCACACAAGACAAAGATCAACTTTGTCACAAGAAATAATAAAATGAACAAAAAAAAAACAATCAACTCCGTGACTAAGTAACCGCAAAATAGATCCACTTCATTGTGTGTCACCAACTCGGTATCACATTAAACCGCAACACAAGTCACACCAAGAAGGTGAAATATAAAAACCTCAAACTCAATTCAGGTACGTACAACTGTGAGCGTACAGAAACTATCTATTTTCGAAAGCAGGTCCATGACCCGCTCTGCAAACAAATGAAAATACGTATCACAACCGTATTAACCTCATGCAAGCCCACGAACTCTGGCGACAATAAATCTTGGTAAAAGCTTTTCATTCCCAGCAACACCACCAACACTAGCAGCAGCAGCAACAACAACAAAAACAAAATATGCATCCCATAAGCCTTTTTGCGCGAAAACCCCAAAAACAAAGCAGCCAGTCAGCGGCACCACCACCAACAATAACTGCCTTCGCTGTATACCACCACCACAAGCGCATTGAAAGGTCCAGAAAAGAGAAAATAGCTGAATAGCTAACCAATGAGCCAATATGTTTTGGCCAGGCACAGCTCTCAGACTGTTTAGAATGCAAAGGCAGGCAAGGGAGTTTCAGTTTGTTCCTTTTTATTTTTATTTTGTGTGGGGGGTGCGAGGGATTCACTTTAGCTGGGATGGACCTGGGCCCCAGTCTATGTGTAATGTGAACTTCGTCGTTTTTTTTGTGATGCGCGTTAGTAGGTGATACACAGTGATCGTTCTCTGGTATGTAAGGTGAGTAATAAAACATGGTTAAAGCCATGACGGTGGTTTGGGTGGACGAGAACAATCTGGTTGCCACATAAGGAAGTGAAGATGCAGCGGTTTATTTATATTTGCAAGAAAAGTGGTTCAATATTATTAGTGTCTGCGAATAGTTTGTGTGTCGTTGAGATTGGGAAAGGCAGGGAAAAGTGCGCGGGACTAATTTTGTCACTTGGAGAAAAGGTTTATAGTAAACGGGCGATGAACGTCTCAAAAACCTAGGTTCAAAATTGGGTTTTCAAACTTCCATTCGGAATAATGAGTGCTGCCGAGTTCTAATTATATTTTTGTTGTCACTTTAGTGGAGTTTTGCATGGGCGCAGAAATGTGGGGAAGAGAAAATTCGATAAACAGAGAGTGAGTTCGAATTCAAAACAGTCATCGGTGTTTGCTTTAATGTCGACCACAACTTAGCTGTCAAAACAGTTATCGAAAGTACTATTTAACTTATTAGAAACGGAAAAAGTGTGCTAAAAACTGCGGCATGACATCACAGATTAAAGTATGTTGGCGAAAAAAACCACCAACGACAACTTAATTTCTTTTCATTCAGCTAAACTAAAACAAAATCCCTCAATAGATGGCAAAATGATTCCCACGTAATAAATAAGCTCCCCAATTCCAGTCCATTATAATTATTATAATCAGATTAGTTAAATATAGCGGCAAAGCTAACGAGCCTTTTGCATATATGAATTATTCATCTGTGTGCGTATAGTGGTGGCCACAACAAAAGTTCGTTAAGAAGATGTCTCTATTTAAATGAACAAATTACATAAAACCAATAAAATATTACTACGAATATTAAATTTAGTTATTTATCGCAACCATTTTGCATAAGTTCCCAATTTGACATTTTCATTAAATGTGAACATGACTTGAAAAAGCATACGATTGACAGTTTAGCAGCAATTTATATATATGTATCTGTGTTTTTTTTTTGTAAATCAACTCTTGTTCTGTTGTTAATGATCTATTAATTATATTATTGCTAGTTCTTTGAACCGTGCGCATTCTAGCTGTCAATCTGACAGCGTATACCGCTAACATAATTTTTCGCATTCGACTGAGTGTCCGGATCATAGAGTATAAAGTTAACTTGTTCTGTATTATCTGTGCCTCGCGTCTCTGCCATTCCATAGATCCTGACTCATTGATTGATTAATGATCATATGTCAAACACAGTCAAATGGTCAGTTAAATTCTGAAGACATGAACATACATAGACACTGCGCGGCCGAGGGGATGAAGGACTTATAAGTAGTTTATGAATTCTTTTTAGCGTAATGATTTATGAATATGTTGATGGCCTTAGTGATCCATGATCCAAGTAAGATAATTTGCAGTTTATTTAAAAGCACAAATAATAATGAAACGGACCTACTTGTTTTTTTTTTGTGAACACAGAAAACATTTCAATTTTCACGACCCAATATCAGGAAATACTTTACTCGTATAGCCTTGGTTTGCATCAGCTAGATGTTATAATGCACGAACTATCAATAACCAGATGCGGTCAAGAGTGTAGTTATGCTTTAGAAAAACCGTTTGGGCAACAATGTTGCGGATGAAATTGATAATGAAACTTAATTGCGTCATAAAATTGTGGCTATAAAAAGATCGAGGGAATGTTACGCAATGTGAAGGGAAATACTCTGCGCTGACACGATAAGAATATAAGAATGCAAAAAAGGCGGGAGTTGCTTTTGATAGCTTTTCAAAGTGATCGAGTATTGGCAGCATTTTTGCCATATTTGATTGTCGCGTTTAAGACACTTGACATTTTATTAGAGTTGGTTTTTTTTCCGGTTCTTCTTTGAGTTTAAGTAGGAGTTGGTAGCACTTTCCGTTTTCGATTTGACAGAAGAACCAAATGTGAATGGGCACATTCAAAAACTTAGTTATCTTAAGTCGACTAGATTGGTCTGGAATAGATATAACCTGAAGGCAAAAACTAGATTGGTCGGGAACGTCACTTTTCCTACGTCAGCCACATGTGCAAACTGTCAACTTAGTACTCAGTCACGAATTTCTTGACTAGATTCGTCGGCTACCCCTCCATAAACGTCAACTGGCACAACTTCCCATGTGACCGATCTAGTCCAATCAAAACTGAGATACATAAAGTCAGTCAGCTGTCAGAGGGAGTTTAGGCAAATTGGAAAACAAATTCGAACAAAGCATTTAATTTTACACATTGACTGACAGAATACAATACAAAAATATGTAACCAGAATGACACTGGCAAAACGAATTGCACCTGTCACTTATTTTATGTTCATTATTCATTCATTACTTCTTTAGAAAAACATTTTTGTTCGGTTTCCTTCTCCATTCATCCACCATGCAGAAGAAAAGTTGCATTTGACAGAAAGTTGACAGGTTGATAATGATATTTGATATGACAGCTGTTTCTACAGTTTGTGGTTATATAGCATGATTGTAACTGACTGCATCGTTAGACCATAGAACAATGAGATGGAGTTTCAGTTGCATTCAGTTTCTTTGTGACACAAACGTCGTGAAACGTCAAAAATTCTCTAAAAATTTCATTCAAATTTACGAATAGAACAATTTTAGAGCAAAATGTGAATAGAAATCTCACACCCACGATGAATCGCGAAGGAACTCAACTCAATTTATCAATTGTTCAATCAAATGTGCCTCTCATTAGTCCTGTGTTTTATTGAACTGAGCCATTCCGAGTTGAATGTCCATAAAAAGTAGCATAAATTTATAAGCAACTTTTCCCATGTATATTTTCAATTTATTGAGCGCACTTTGATAGCCAAATGCTTCCGCACAAATGACACAATCACTTTGGCAAACATTATAAACGTCACTCAATCGTTTATGAAACTTCTTCACAAGCTCATTATTGCGGCGGTGTATTCTTTCTCTGCAGTTGGTCATCGATTCATTCAATAATTTTTGTGTTGATTATATTATTACATTCCCTACTTTGGGGGTCATTCTTTATTATCATTCTGACATCTTAGACAGTGGGGTCCCTACTACTATAATAATCGCTTCACAGCGCGATGCTTACTCGACCAGAAATGGTGTGTGGTGAGGTGATTCGTGGGAATTAATTTTATCACTTGTGCTTTTCGTCGTTCTTTGGTGGGATCGTTTTTTTTTTAATTATTTTTGGTTTTGCTTTTTCTTATTTTGATGATTGTTGGCGTGGGGTCGATGTTGATGAAGAGTTAACACTTTTTAAAAAAAAGGTAACAAGAAATTAATTCACCCTTTGTGCGTGTGAAACTTCCTCCTACGGATATAGCAGTTTAAAATGCGTGTAATTATTTAAATTTAGTCTTCAGACACTTTTTTTGTATTTGGTAATGAAAGTCTTATTTCTTTTATATGTATTTCAAGCTCTTGTGGGTGTAGCTTCAGAGCCACACATTTAAACATGAAGGCTTTTTACACTTCCCGCTAGTCTAGTGTCATATACGGTCCTGTTGCGTCAATTCTTAATGTCAAGAATCTGGTCACGTGATCAATATACACCAATCAAAAAGAATGACAAATATACCTACTGTCAAACTACTGTCAAAATCCTAAAGTGCCCACATACAAAACGAATTAAATTTCAAGATGAATAGACTACTGATATCGTTACTGTTACGAATCTGACGATGCACGGACTATGGATTGGAAGTAGTGGTGATAAATAGTTCCACTAACGACTGCACGCGATGATTGATCAGTGAAATGTCAGTTTTATTGTCATATTTGAAAATATAACAATGGACACAAGACTTTCGATGGCATGGCTTTTTGTCTGTTGTATGACTATTGAAATGGGATATCATATTGTTGTGGTATTGTTTCATCGATCAAATCATTGTGATATTGGTGTCAGTGTGGTTTTTCTTTTTTCTCTAAAATTTTGTGTTTAAAGTCGGCATTGGAAGATGTGAATCATCAAGTTACGAAATGTGTATGATTGAGAAAGGATTTCGACTTTTAATGGCGAATCTGACAAGTTGTTTTATATTTAAATTTCGCGCTGACGTTTTGAGAGAGGTTCCAAGGTTCTGTACTTTGAAAAGGCTCTCAAATCGCTGGTGGTATTTTCTTACATAGAGAGGAAAACTTTGGAGAAAAAACGTTTGTAGTAGGAGATTGTCAAAAATGACAGATGTTTCTTCTTTTCTTCAAATTTAGCCGGGGTAGTAATATTTCCAGGCAAAAAACAGCAAAAATACAAACAATTTATTAATCGGTTGGTTAACTGTCAGGCGTTTGACACTTCTTGTTCAATCCAGTGCAAAAATTTGTGAATTGCTCAGCGAATGAATAGGTTCAAGTTAGGAATGGGAATCGAGTAACAAATAGCGAAAATTCGAAATCAAATGAACCGACCTATTGCTGTACGAGTGACGGCAGTTGTGACTTGACATATTAACACTCCATAAATTAATCATTCACAATAAATCATGCCGCAGGTAAATGCCTAACCGCAAGTAAACACCAAACCAACCTGCACAAAGGCACTAGACCTACATAAACAATCAATTACTCACACTCTAATTAAATTACCTTGTCACTGTCTTTTTTTCCTCGCTGTCTGCCTCCGCCTCCTAATCGCAAACATACTCGTTTCTTCATTACCAATCGAATCAAAAGGAATGATGTAATTGAATCCCATGCCGGGTATACGTATAACCATATGTAGGTACGGATAGATACCTCCGCAAACCAATTACAAATGCCATGCATGTTCCCTGAAATCTATACCTCGACGAGAAGGTTAAATCAACTGAAGATTGAAACTTAATAAATGAAACCACAAGAAAAATAGACACAAAAACCGATATGCATGTCGCATGCATCTTGGGAAAATCATCTTATTGAAGCCATTTATTTGCGGAAGGTACTGTAGCAAAAATCTGACGTGCCTCTGCGGTGAATAATGTTGCCAGTTATGGATAATGCAACTTTGTAACAGAATTATTAAATTCTTCCCGGTTCCAAAATGATTGCACAACTTTGTGACATGATATGATGCCGATGGTCGCAACTTCAAATAAAGTAAAAGTCTTAAGTCTCGATTACATTTACAGAGTGGCTTCTCGTTTTTCTATCTCTCCTCTTTTTCGCCAACAATCACACGAAAACACAGTACACTCAAAGTGAAACCGAATGTCATGATTTGGATTTAAATTTCACTCTTGTGTATGTATCCTACCTCTAACTAGCTTAACTAGGTCTTGCGATGCATTTTCATGCGCTGCACCGGCTAGTGCTTCCACTGCTCGAACTCATCAGCATCAGTCGTCGAAATGTCGCAATACCTGCATGGCGATGGTGAACTGTAGGAGATGTCATTGTGCGGATAACAACAACTGTCAAATGCATGGAAAAAAAAAACAGTCTGCGACTACTTTTCGATTTTTCATCATAAATCTTTTTATTTTTTTCCTTGTCTCTCGGTTTCTGCACATGGATCTGGATTCGAGTTCAGAAAGACCTTGCGTAATATTTATTTTATTCACAAATGGAATAAAATACTGAACGGCACCATTGAGTGCCCCGATAGATATCTAACAGAGCGACAGACACAGAGACAGCACTGTGCGGTGCGGTGCGGAGTTGGCTGGATTTTTCGAATCGGAATCATGTTTCATTGGAGTTTATTAATCAGAAAGTTTCCATATTTTATTCAAAATGTGGAGAAACAAATTGATAATGTTTGTATGCATTTTAAGGTTACCTTATGGGCTTCCAAGTAGCAGTAGTATTTTCCCTCGTGTTTTTTTTTTGGCGTTTCGGTGGATTCCACGCAATTGCATTACGATTTGGTAATAAATCTGGTTTGTTGGGCTGGTTGTTGGTTTTACAGCTGACCGAATATCCTTAGCAACAGATACATAAGTGCAATTCATTCTATGCAGTTGCGAAATAGTTTTGATTTATTTAGTTGCTATTGGGAACTAATGAGGAATGGAAAATGTACGTTCCTATTTGAATAAAATGATTCAGGTGGCACATTTATTTATGGGGAACTGCAAGTAGTGGTAGTTTGATAAAATCATATACCTATGCTCATTTGAGAACCCGCACAAGGTTTATATACCAGCTGTCATTAAGAATGATGACATAACTTGCAAAATAAAGAGTAACGAGTAATTTGTCATTCCTTGATTTGTTTCCGAACAGCGAAACTGAATAAATGAATAAATGGAATACTTGACAGAAAGTGTGACAAAAAAAACACTAAATAATGCTACGAAATTATACAAAAAGAAATAGAAAAACATATATCGCTTTTAAAGAACTCTGTTCTGCCATAAAACGTATTGCGAAATTGACACTTGGGGTTTGTGTAAACCTGCAAAAGCTGTCACTCTTTCATTTCAGTTGTCTATTAGGTAGATGACTCAAATTGACAGCAATGTCATTAAAGTGAATTTGTGTGTTTTTTTCCGGGGATTGAACGCAGACCCATCTGTCAGTATAACTGAGGCACTGCACCCACATAAATTCAATTTAAAAGCGACAAGCTAAAACTTATTGCAAAAAATAAGCTTTTTGATGACGTTTGCTAACAGATAAGAGGACAAACAGTTTGACAATTCACCGAATAACTATTTATACCATTTAAGAATTCACAAAAATTAATTCGATCAGTTGTCGAATATTCAAACACCGGCGATATGCAATTTTTATGTATTTTAAAATCCCGAAACGACGCTTATGGTGGACAAAACGTGAATGAGGTTATTTCATATTCTACCAAACCAGTAAGTAGATAACATAGAATGTATAAAAAGCATCGCGATAGCTAAATGCTAATAAATGCAATTTTGTTAATGATATTATAATTTATGCACAATAAACAAATGCCAAATGAATGGAAAGATCGGTAGTAAGTGATACCGAACAAATACGAAGCTTACACTTATAAACGTCAAGTTCAAATGAGTTGAAGGAAAGTTCGATATTTCGACAGATAGATCTTTAATAATCATATTCTGATGAAATGGACCTTACTTTGAGACGTTTTTAACTGTCATCTGTCAACTTAAATATATTTTAGGTCCCAAAGACAGTTTCATATAGAAAATTCCGCCATTGTGAGTTCGTTTGGGATAGAAAAATATTTATTAGCATCTACTGAAAGTTTGATAATAACAGATTACAAAATAGGTAATCTTGGCCACCGTTTGACAGAAGTCCAAAAAGGAAAGAACTTATTTAAATGTCAATTGGGATCCCCTCATAAGACATTACAAATTAAACCAATTGCCTTGTATGCCAAAAATATACACCAATGTGACAGATAACATGCTACCCATCCGTCAATTCATAGACTGTCATCAATGTTAGCTGACTGTCCTTCACAAAGAAGTTAACCAATCGATTCAAGGAATTTCAAACGCCTGGCAAATTCCCCACGTACTGCAAAAAAAAAGAAACTTCACTAAACGCCACTGTCATGTCAACGATATCTCTGTATATCTTCAAACTGACAGCAATAAACCAACTAGATATCTCAAGACATATATCATAAATAATTTAAATAAATAAATATTCATATAGCGCACTTACATGTGAAAATATGTCCACACTGAAAGCATACACCTCCTCGACTCAGTTTTTATTGGCAAGCAAGTCCCCCGACGAAGTCAATCGAATTAAAAAAAAAAAACACTTCACTACGCTTACCGAAACAACTAATAAATTCACAATAAAAAAATAAATAGTAAAATCGAAATTAAGCGCTAAGGAATTTGCTCCCTTCCTTCAGCCCAAACCCGCAGCACTCTTGAAGCACAATGGACAGAAGCAAACAAAAAAAAAAATTCAAAAAATAACTCAAGACAGGTAAAACATTAT
This sequence comes from Cheilosia pagana, assembly GCA_936431705.1. Lineage (NCBI taxonomy): Eukaryota > Metazoa > Arthropoda > Insecta > Diptera > Syrphidae > Cheilosia > Cheilosia pagana. The sequence continues at coordinate 4,875,357 of OW386169.1, forward strand.
AAGACACTTCCCACCGATTGCTAGCGGTGGCAGTGGTGCACTTTATTTCACTGAACGCGATGCTTTTTCACCTCCCCCCTAGCTCGGCTTACAGAATATGTGTGTGTGAAAAATTAAATATTTTATTTTTTTATGAATATTATTGATTCCCAATAAATTCACATCAACTGGGTAGGTACGTGAGTCGACTCAGTAAATTCGAATTCGATTCGGACTACGAATTCGATTCGGACTACGAATTCCCAATGTTAAGACGCGTTTTCCCCAAACTCGCACTGGAAATGGAAACCGAGAATTCGGGAAAAAATTCAGTTTTCAATTATTAACCGAAAATGGGTTTCAAAAAATAATTCACAATGGCCATACAAAACAGAGTCTGTCAAGCTAGACTTAAAATATCTGACGTATAACTGGACTTGTGTATAAAAGCAGAGCGCGCGCCCGTTCAGAAGACAATTTTCAAGACCGCTTACGATGAAGTTATGGCAACAACTGAGTGGATGAACGGCTCTGCAAGTCCGATTGGAGTTGGGCTTAAGAATGACGACAATGGGAGACAGAGGCGGCCCCTCCAAAACTGCCACCGCCGCCGACAACAAGTTGTGTGTGGTTCGATGTGCGGTGGTAATAGCTGTTGCTGTTGCTGATGCCAAAAGAAAACTTCACCATAGAGATAGAGGGAGAGAAAAAGAGGAAACGCACTACTTATACCACTTTTGTATGGCATGGGCATGGGCACCGCACGGATATGGAATGGCGGTGAATGATGCGGGTGGACAAGGGGGCTGTGGAGGCGTTGGAAGCCACAGATAAAGTCGTGGAAGATAGATAGATGATATATGGCGACGGAGGAAGCTTAGAAAAAAAATTTGTTAAGCATTAGATGCACCTACACCGCGCAGAATGCACTACGTCACTGTCGTCATAACTGTGCGAGTCGTGTCGGTTAGAAACAAATAGCAAATACAAATACACCTACTTGAGCCAAATTAGTTGTTAAACAATCTGACACTTGGGATGGCACGAGTATCAGCTGCATACATTTCGAGTTGGGTGAATATACATTGACGCGCGGTGCAAGAGTTTATTGCTGATTATTGCAACGAAGCGGACGGAGCGGATTCAGTAGTTGTATTGGGTTATAGGTTGCTTATGACACCTTTAATTTACTTACCCAATCCGTGAGTGTTGAAGATAACATCAGTGGAGTGCGGACTTGGTGGCGATGCAGCACATTATCATTAAGATGGGAAGTGGTGCGTGAGTAGTCCTTGTCAGTTTTATTTGGGTGCATTAAATAAAACTGATAACTAGCAAAAAAGATTCAGTTGAATTGCGATCAAAGATGGACGAAATGTCACTTCTGCGCTGAGTAGTTATCTTAAGTCGACTTAAGTGGTCTGATAATGAACGTAAGAAGTAGATTGGTCGGTAATGTCACTTTTCCTTCGTCAGCCACATATCCAAACTGTCAACTTAAATTCATGACTAGATTGGGCACGTTCAAGTTTCTTGTTTAGTTAGTCTGACAGCTGACTGACTTGATGAATCTCAGTTTTAAATGGCCTAAATTGGTCACATCAGCCAGTTGACGTTTATGGAGGGGTAGCCGACGAATCTAGTCAAGAAATTCGTGACTGAGTACTAAGTTGACAGTTCGCATATGTGGCTGACGTAGGAAAAGTGACGTTCCCGACCAATCTAGTTTTTGCGTTCTGGTTACATTTTTTCCAGACCAATCTTGTCGACTTAAGATATCTAAGTTTTTGAATGTGCCCATTCCAAACGTCACTTGAATAACAACGTCTGTCTGAGCTGTCATTTAATTGTTACAAAATGTCTATGAATGTAGTCGTACCTACAATTTTCTGGCGAGTAACAACATTTTACAAAAATTCTATTCTTGTGTCAAAATAACGCAAGTGACGCATTAAATCATTTAAATGACACTCAGGGAACTACTAAAATGCCGGTTTCATAGATTTAAGCAGAAGGATAAAGCTGAAATATTAATGAGAGAAGTTTTCAAATATGTTTAACGTTCATCCCCAAGTCGACGCTTTCATCGTGGAAATCCTCTATCGATCTCATCTCATCTCTTTCAAGCCCACAAAGAAGATCGCCAGTGCACACAGCACGCAAAAGGTGATTCGCTTTTTTATTTTATGTGTTCACTTCATTTCCGTCTCTCTATGCATTGCCTCATTGCCTCCTATACCACCCTCCCCTCTTGAGGCGGCTATCAGCCCACTCGCAATGCTGAGATTTCACTAAACTGCATACTAAGTATGTGTTTGTTTTCACATTTACATAGGCCTGGTCAGTGTGTGCTGCATGCAATGCACTCGCTATAGAAGTACTTCAATTCTGGGCAACATTTATGCTTTTGCTTTATTGCCTTTCTTTTAAAATTTATGTAGTCTTCTTTCGCTCTTCGTTCGCTGTGCTGCGACGGTCTTCCTTTTTCCCACCTCTTGTACTAATTAAAAAATAAAAAACTAAACAAATGTACAACCGACGACAAAGGACAACACATTCCCACAGAGACAAGAGACAGAACAGATCCGAGGCTGAGATCAAACATGTGTGACAGTTTAATCTCTCTTTCCACAGAGAGTGGTGAAATTCGGTACATTGTGGTGAGTTTTGCGAGCTCAATCTTGAGATGGTGGCGCATGTGCGCCTGATCTTTTGCTGCTGTGGGAGCTTCTATGTTGCTTCCTGTTGCCCGTTGGTAATCCATCTCTCTCTCTCTCTTTCGCTCATGTCCGCTTTTGCCGCTTTGCGCTAAAGTCAGCTACCAGAAAATTGGTATCGAGGGGGACAAAAAAAATCGAAAAGGTTGTGAGAAGAAAACAAAGCAACAAGAAACAGGTAGGTACACCTCGGTACCGTCGGACTCGGACTCGGAACCTGGGGAGGACTCCCCCGGACAAGGTGGTGGTGGTGGTGGTGGCAGGCAGGAGCAGTGACGACGACAGCAGCGGCAGCCCAAACACGTACAATGGTCGAGTTTTCGGGATCTCATACTTAGGTTCAATTGAAGGTGGCTCTTGGAAAAGGTCTTACGGTAGGATATGGAGTATGGAGAAGATGCCAGCGGGAAAGGATCGGGCCAATCGAAACAACGATCATCGTTGTTGTCTTCTTCGTCGTCGTCGTCGTAGTCGTCGTCATCATCATCATCATGTCGCCTTATGCACACATAGGAGGAGGCAAATATAATTTGCTCTCATTAGTGAGCGAGTGAATTTCTTTGCACTTCTTCGTCTTCCCTTGGCGTCCAACCGCGTCCCCATCCACTTGTGACTCTGTGGTGAGAGAGAATATCGGTGCCCGTGTCCTCCCGTCCGTAACTTCTGCAGCTTCTGGAGCGTTGTGCGCCAGTTCGTGTGACTTCACTTTTTTTGCGCCTTTAGGGCGCGATTTTTGGTTGCAGTTTTTTTGTTTGCTGCTCTTTCTGTGTCGCGTTTTTTTACTTCGCCTTTTTTTTGCAATTTTTACTTCAATTTAGCGTTCTACTAAGCGTAGGGCGGTGAGTTGGGGAGGTCCGCTTTTTTTGTTCGCCTGTGCGAAGATTTGAACTAACGTGCAACATTAATTTTTCCATCAACATTGTCGCCAATCGATGTGTGTGAGTGTGTATCTGCGGGAAGGCTTTAAATATAGTATATATGCCCATGGGTCGTCTCTCGATGAGACCCTTATTGGATGAACTTGGTGTGGATTTTTTTTGTTCCCAGCACAGAACACTCCTGAGCATTTTTGTGTCAATCGTGCGCAGAAGTGAAAGGTTGTAAAATTTTGTTGGTTGTCCAATGTCCAGTATATCAGCCAACAAAAAAAAAATTATTTCGGAGGCTCCGACTTAGATTGGTGTTGTTTGAATTGACATGCAAAGGAAATGCTTGACCTTAGGGCAATTTGAGAAACTGGACACGAACCGAGATGTATGAAAAAAGGGAGTAAGTGTGTAGGTATTGAGCTTCAGAACTTCAGAGGTTAGCTACCAAACGTCAGATGGCAATAAAATGTACCACTTTTGACACAACTTCTGCGTAGCCGGTTGAAAGCTTTAAAACAGCGTTTATAAAGTTGAATTTGAAATTTTTTCACGTTTAGAATGGCTTTCGTGTAAAAGTTTGACAGCTCATATTTCGATGTCGTTAGAAATGGCAAAGAATTTTTTTGGTAAATCCTGTCAGTTGTAGAAAAACATCGCTGGGGACGTTCGGAATTTCCAGTTAAGTAAGTCTGACAGGTGACTGACTAGATGTGTTTGAGTTTTTATTGGTACAGTTGACGTTTATTCAGGAGTAGCCGACAAATCTAGTCCTCAGTTCCTACGTTGACATTTTAAACTGTCAAAATTCAAAAATAAACCGTGAGTCTACAACAGCAACTCAACTTTCCTTGTTAACGCGTTCGTATACCTAGTCCAGACAAATCCAGTTGACGTTTTGCACAAACTAGGTATCCGAACGTCCCTCGCTTTCAATTTCAATTTTTTTTTTTAATTTAACAACCATTTAACCAGCAATTTCGTTTTGATTGACTCGATTCCGATTACTGACATCAATTATTCACTTCTGTTTATTTAAGTGCTAAAGTGAAATTAAATTACTGACACGCCTACGCGGACATAATGTCCTTTTGCATAATTTAAACTTGTCCATCAAGTGCACAATTTCCCATCATATAAATAGAGTCCCCCTACAATGTAAATAAAATGAGTTGCATGTGCAATTCTTTACAAGTCAATAAGGCAACATGAAAGTGAATGGTAGTGTCATAGTTTGTGCTAATCTAGTACATTTATCTATTGCGCTCAATGGCGATCTCATCTCGAATTTCACTGTGAATTTGGTCAAGACGCAGCAGGCTGTGGTATTTGGATGCAATGATGCAGGTAATTATACAATAGTCAATTAAATTTAAAAGTTTTGGTACTAGAATGAACCCTTGATGATATTTATTACATTTTTCCTTGTTTTTGCTAGATTTGCTAAATGCTGGACGAGCCCTCAATCAATGGAATCAAGTCACCCTTCTACTTAATTTGAAGAGAAACTTTTCCTTGACAGACGCCTTGACCTCACGGAATCGCGTAAAGACTTCAGTTGTCATTGACTGTTCATGTCCAGAGTGCAAGAGTGTTTTACAAATTTCATCAACTATGAGGTATTTCAACAAAACCTATCAATGGATGATTTGGGATTCCAAAAATTGGGGTTTATCTGAACTGCTGGGAGACTTGACAAATATTGGACCAAATACTCAAATGACATATGTCAATATGACTGGAACAAACTACTCCTTATACGATGTTCATTCAAAGGGAGTGCACCTGAATGCCCCGCTGGAGGTTGTTCACTATGGAAATTGGCATGGAAAGCTAATCACGTATGAGGATATATTTCAACTTCAAGGGATAGAGGGTCGGGCTCAATTTAACCAATTGACACTTCGAGCTGGAATTGTGGTTTGTATAATACACGCTCTGGCAGTCAAAACTTGTTGATTGGCCTCTGGATGAGCAGGGAAACGACAAAATTAGGTCTGTTCCCTTACAATAATGCATTTGAACAAATTAGTCAAACTTCGTTCCCTTACCCAAAAGTTGTATAGAAAATAACAAACTTTGACTGAATTTGGCTAATGTGTTCGAATGCATTATTGTACGGGAACAGACCTCTTAAGTCGACTATTTTGACATCTAGTTACCCTGAACGCAAAAGCTAGATTGGTCGGTAATGTCACATTTAATACGTCAGTCACATAAACGAACTTTCAACTTAGTACTCAGTTGCGGATTTCTTCAATAGAATCGTCAAGCTGTACATATGTCACCGATCTAAGTCATTGAGGACGTTTAAGTATCTAGTTTAGTAAGTCTGACAGCCGACTGACTTGATGTATGTCAGTTTTGATTGGCCTATATCGGTCACATCGGCAGCTGTGTCAGTTGACGTTTATGGAGGGGTAGTTGACAAATCTAGTCAAGAAATTCGTGATTGACTACTAAGTTGACAGTTCGCATATGTGGCTGACGTAGGAAAAGTGACGTTCCCGACCAATCTAGTCGACTTAAGACAACGTTTTTGAAAGTGCTCTAATAGACGCAAGTGCTTACAGTTTGACATTACTTTGACGTATCCATCGACCGTCACTATTCCATAGAAGTCCAATTTCATAGCCCCTCCCTTCTAGATCGATCGCGACAACATTACAACAAACGAACAAATCGTATCGCTCATGGACAAATCGAAATACATAAAGGAAGATGGTTTGACACCTTTCATTAAATACCACTACGAGTTGCTGAGTTTTCTGCAAGGAAGCTTCAATTTCACGCTGAATTTTAGGAATCCACGCGGTTGGGCTGGACGTCTTGGTGGCGGGGCATATCGTTTGGGCTACTTGGGAATTCTGGCGCGCAATGAAATCGATATTGGAGCAACGGGTGCATTTAATCGAATAAATCGCCACGCTGAATATGATACGATTCATCAGAGTTGGAAATTTGAGTCGGCATTTGTGTATCGATTTATCGTCGACCTGGATACAAGCGGTGGGAGTGGCAACTTTTTAGCACCCTTTACGATGCAAGTGTGGGTTCTCTTTTGCCTGACGATAGTTATGGTGATTGTTATCTGGCGTTTGATTGTACGGCTGATGAGCAAAGGAGCGAATGAGGAGGAAGTAGATGATGGTTTTCTCTTGCAGACTTTAGCTGCTATTTGTCAACAAGGTGAGGATGTTCACTTTGTTTCACCGTAATAAAATTAGTTCTCTTTTTAAGGATTGGATCCGATTCCCAAAACGTTACCATCCCGAACAATCGTGTTCACGTTGTTCGTATTCAGCTTGATGATGTACAACTTTTACACGTCATCGGTGGTTGGTGGACTGCTGAGCAGCTCAGACCAGGGACCAAAAACTGTCGCCGATATTGTTAACAGTCCACTTAAGTTGTCCTTTGAGGATATTGGATACTATAAGGTCTTGTTTATGGTTGGTTGCCTAGTTAATTGATGATCAGAGTATTGGATTTTTATTGATTATTATTCAGCAACTTAGAACGCCTCTGGTTCGTCGAATGTATAGGACAAAGGTTTTACCCAAACGCGGCGCAGATGAGTTACAGGTTTTCGTCCACACGAAGGATTCTATACCGTATTTGAAAAAGGGCGGTTACGCATTTCATTGCGAGTTAGTGGATATTTTTCCAGATATCGCTCGACACTTCGATGCGGATGAGATTTGTGATTTGAGAATTGTTTCGGGACTTCTCGAGACTGAATATTTGACTTGGTTTGTTCCCAAGAACAGCATGTATACCGAGTTGTTTCGTATCATGTATGTTTTAGTTTTTTTGTTAAAATAGCTATTCGAATGTATTGGAAATGACTTTGTTTGTAGGATGTGTCGTGCTCGTGAAATAGGAGTGGTAACGCATACTCTTGCGGTGCACAGGCCTAAAAAACCGCAGTGCGAGTCGGCTTATACTGTGTATCCGGTCGCTTGGTCTGGTGTAGTAACTCCCTTTGAGCTTCTGGGAGGTAATTAAGAAATGGCCGACTATTTTAACTCTTTTTTGTTTGATTGAATTTATTTTTCAGTGGGAATGCTTGCCGCTGGAATGGCTTTTGTTGGTGAAATGATTTTACATCGCAAAAGAGAGCGTAAGAATGGCAGATAACTTTGCTGGATGTTGGAACAATTCAAATGCAACATTTTTTGATTTATTCCCAAGTTACGTGCACTGTTTAACAAATTTAATAAAATATCAAGCAAATTTTGTGAATTTTACCTCAGGGTTGATTGGGAACCCAAATCGAAGCTGTCAAAATTTAAACACATGAAAACTGAATGTCACAGCCATAGCCGCCAGTGGGAAAGAGGATGATACAATTTCTAGCTTGGTGAGCCTGACAGTTGACTGACTTGACTTCTGACTGTACTTCAGTTTGATTGACCCAGATTTGTCACGTGAATACTTTTTCTGTTACGTTTATGGAGGAGTAGACGACGAATATAGTCAAGTTAAGATTTCAAAGTGTCAAAATTGAAAATAAACCGCGAGAATATAACAATAGGTCTGTTCCTTTACTTTTAAATCTTGTTGTTCTATTTGGCATTTATGACCTATCTGTCATTTTTCACAGGTTACTACAAAAGCGTTCCTTAATTTTTGCGTAAGTGTCCCTCTCTGAGAGAGAATTCATCCCCTGCATCCACTGTCATTTTGACAGTCTTTTCCGTTTTTACTACAAAAGTGAAGCAGCAGCCCAAATAATTCAAGTTGACTAATCATCGCGTTCGTGTACCTAGTTCAGACAAATCTAGTTGACGTTTTGCATGAACTTCCCCATTATCTTTCGCCTGTCAGTTAGACTTGAATTTACTAATATTTAAAATTTATATATATATCCCATTATTGCGTTTCCACCACAACAAAAAGTTCTCCCTCACTGGATGATGCCATTCTCAATGAAAATTCTCAATCATCTGACAAGTGACAGCTGACACTGACATTTCCCATTTAAGGGTTATCAAATTGCCCCCAAATACTGTAAAATCCCATTCGTCGATTCGATCTATCTCCCTATTTATTTATTTTATTGAATTGCATCCCAACAAAACTTGTTGAAATGCTGCGAAACGCAACAAGAAAAGTTCTCAATTCGCTTGGCGTAAGAATATTCAACACATCAATCATTTTTCGCCTAATATCAAATCATTTGCAGAAGACCATACCAGTTCAATGGAACCATAGCAAATTCATCTCAACCACCGATACCAGTCAGCAGTTCCTCATACCAATGGTGGTGGAACAAACTGGACGAGGTGAACGAGCTTACGACATATTCTCTAGACTTTTGAAAGAACGAATCATTTGTTTAATGGGTCCCATACATGATGGACTTAGTTCACTGATTGTCGCACAGTTGCTCTTCTTGCAGGTTGGTTAAATAACAGCCAGTGGTTTTTTTCGCCCCTTAAAATATTTGTTTCTTTTAGTCAGAGGACATGAACAAACCAATCCATTTGTATATAAATTCACCCGGTGGGGCAGTGACGGCTGGTCTAGCCATCTACGATACAATGCAATATGTGAAGCCACCCATTTCTACATGGTGAGACATGATAGCTGGTGTTTTAATTTCTTCTAATTGAATTGAATTTCCAGGTGCATTGGTCAGGCGTGTTCCATGGGATCTCTGCTGCTGGCCGCTGGCGAACCGGGAATGCGATATTCACTGCCAAATGCAAGGATTATGATTCACCAACCTTCGGGTGGTGCTCAGGTATAAACAGACAGAGAAATTTATGCCCAGAAATTAAATGGAATTAAATTTTTAGGGTCAAGCTACAGACATTCAAATTCAAGCCGAGGAGATAATCAAGCTGAAACATCAGCTGACACACATCTATGTAAAACACACAAAGCAAGAGTTTGGCCTTCTGATGGAAAAGATGGAGCGTGATAACTTCATGTCGCCGGAAGAGGCCAAGACTTTTGGCCTAGTCGATCATGTATTGGAACATCCGCCACCGGTTGGCGATCAAGTCAAACAATTAACCGTAGAGGAACAACTGGAGAGAGATCGAGGCGAAGAGACTATTATTTGAATGGGTGCGATGACGTGTGCTTAGGCTAGACAATAAAAATGAATTTTTAGCGAAATTTTGTTCAATTTTGGGTTGTGGGTGAATGGTGATGAAGGGTAATTCGAAACAAGGCGGAGTAATTGACTTGAGTTGCCCCTCAAGCTTAGTTTCATGAAACTGGTGTCAGTTAACCGCGAGCGGTCACTTATGCGTCTGCAAGTATTGAAACAGGAGCCTCTAAAAATGAGTTAAGCAGTTCGAGGTACACTGCCGTCGACGGATTATACAACACTACACAATTGCCAGATGTAATAAGGGACAATAGAACGTTTGGCATGACTAGTACATGCTTTGTGAATGAACATTATCGCTGTAGCTTGCCATCTTCTATTCTGAATCAATGGCAGTGGGGAAATCCTCGCCTTAGGTGGGTACATGTGGAAAATGCCTCAAACAACCTGACTTGGAGTGCGCAACTGGCTTGAAGCTAATTTAGAACCCAGTTTATCACAAAATGTAGTGCTGCCTATCGTATGCAAGACTTATTCCTTGAACTGTCAAAAATCTATGTTCTAGAAGACACTTACCACTGACTTGATGGCTCGAAATCGTCTTCCATTGTTGATGTTTGAACCTGCGTGTTTCGTTATGTGTTTGAGTGTTTTTAATGAATTTTTTCAACACAACTTACGTCTAAGGAGAAACTCCTCCGTCGATGGAGTGTTGCAATCCCCCGACGTAAGATCTGGGGTGACAGCACGCAACTTGATACAATCGAATTCAGTCGATACAATCGAATTCAGTCGATACAATCGAGCTCTGGCAGCACCTAATTTGTCTCGATCGAGGATAATCGATCTAGGATAATCGATTGAGACAAATAAGGTGCTGCCAGATCTCGATTGTATCGACTGAACTCGATTGTATCAAGTTACGTGCTGTCACCCCAGACTTGTGACATTGATGTGATAAAACTTAACGAATGTTTTAATGTGATTTTTGTTGGAGATGTTTCAAAAACTCGCAGGACAGACACTTTTCATTTAAACATTTTATTGTTCTAAGTTGCTAGTTGTTGTTGTTTACGTGGATTCGCCGTTTGCAGAGTTTCATATTTATATTTTTAAATGCCTTCTTCATGTATGAGCATTGGATTTGATTATTTTTTGACACACACTACAAGTAGATCGATGGATAAAATGCATCATAGACAGCAAACGCAACACAAAAATCATATCTATAAAAGCATTTCCCCCAGACCGGCTTAAATGCAAGAGAAAAACTATCAAAACTGTTGCCCGACTTGGTCGGTGTTGTCTACAAGTTGGATTATCCGTCTGCGTGGTGGTTGATCATTTTTGTTGTTTATATAATAATATTGTTAATAGCTTGTAATTTGTAATGTTCACAATTTTTGTTCACAGAATATGTTTTTTTTTTATATATATATATAATGATGTACAAGTATTATATATATAAGCTTGCTGGATTTAAATATTGATACTGTCCAAGTCGAATCCGATTCTGTAGAAAACCAATTCTAAAAGAGAACCGATTGAGAAATGGGGAAGGGGGGTGTAACAAATGCAACTCACGTTCATCTTCTCGTCTACGTATCTCTAAAACTAGCCGAGTATTAACCTGACCCTAGCTCTGATCCATTGAAACACTGTCTGTGTTGTTGTTCGAGAGCGAATCTTTTTGAACGTAGTCGTAGATTTTATTAAGTTCTGGTGTTTCCTTGATGGACTTTAGGAAATCAGCAAGATGTTGGTTTTTATCTGTTGGAAAAGAGTTGGATGACTGGGGAAACTAAACATTCGGACAGAGAACTCACCCGCTTTGGGAATCTGCGCTAGTGCGGACACAGCTCGCAGAGCGGAACGCTTAAGTTCGTCCTGTTTCTCGTATTCTTGTTTCACCGAGTTCGCCTTGACCTTGTGTGTGCAGGTATCACGCAATTGTTGCACAAATTGATCCAGTCCTGGGGGAAAAATTCACATTTTTAAAAAAATCGGCTCCCCTGCTTTTTCCTACTCACTTAACAACACCGCCTCGGGGCACAAGACGGCCAATCGGGCCGTCATCAAATAAGTTAGCATCTTAATATCATAATGATCACACAAGCCAGCTTGGACATGATCCAAAAACTGCATAACGTCCACCCGATCCAAGCCCTGCTCCAACAGGGTGTACATACATTCGAAGGCCGCCTTGCGGATGTCCAGGCCATCGTCGACGGTGTGCTTGAACGGACCCATTTCCACTTCGCGGATAAGTTCGCCCTGAAAATACAAGTCAGTCGCGAATACACATAAAACAGTGCTACCCACCTTGACTTTAGTTTCCGAGTACAACCACGGCAGGAGCGTTGGCAACAGGTCCCTGACCAGACTTGGCTTGTTATGGACCGCCGAGTTGAAGGCAACCAATGCCACCCGCCTCACCGATGGCTCGGGATCTCGAAGAGCGAACAAAAACTCCCCAATACACTGCTTGAGGAGCAGGTCGAACGGCTGCGGCTGGTCCGAGATGGTGAACTTTACACTGGACACAACCGCTGTTCGCATTAGGGCGCTCTCACTGTGCAATGCCTGCTGCAGAAGTGGCAACAGCTCGTCGGGGTTGACCAAGACCAATTTTCCCAAACACTCGGCGACGACATTTCGCGATCCTTCCTCGGAGCATTCGCAGTGCTTGAAGAGTTGTCCCCAAATTGACGGAACCGACGGGAGTAGTTGATCGAGGCCATTGGGAGTCGTCGACAGCGAAGAAATCACCTCTTTGAGGGAATGCAGGAGGAGGTATTGGCGCTTTGGTTGCACCTCGATCTCCTTGAGGATCAGCGGCAAGAAACACTGCAGACTACCAACTGCAACGGCGCCCAGTGCGTGGCTGGCGGCTCCCTTTACATCCTCGGAGCTGGCGCCAAAACAGTCAATGATGATCTTTGGTAGGGAATTGATTGAGCTCAGGTCAAAATGCCGGCCAATCTCTCCAATTGTCAACAAGCAGAAGACAAGGTGGGTGTCGCCGGAGCGCTTTTGCAGATCGGCGAGGAGTTGTGAGGCCAGTGGTACCGCTTCATTGGGACACTGCAGAGTCAGGGCGGCAACACACTTGGCAAGCGAATGGTAGGCTTGCTTGTGCAGTTGTTCTGTATTCGAGCCGTTTAGGATGGGCTGCATTAGCTTCTCCAGCAGCTGATGATAGCCCAAGCCGGGCAGTTTGGCCTGTACGAGAGCTTGAAATAGGTCCAAAGTACAAGTGAGAGCGGTGCCCTGGAGCAGCGGTGATCGCACCAACAATAGAACCGACGGTACAAACTGATCGTGGATGCCCACTAATGCTTGGGGCTGCTTGCGAGCGGTGGTTGTCAGGAGAACTAAGGACAACTGAGCGACGTGAAGGTCGGAATCGGTTAGGAGTGGCTGGATCTCGGTTATGGCGATCTGCAGCAACTGTGGCCCGAAGGAGTGCGAATAGTTCTCCACCAGCGTGTTGAGAAGAGTCAGCGAGTTCAACTTTAATGCGCGCTGGTTCTTCCTGAGGAAGGATCCCAGTGCAGGAAGCACGTCCTTCAGTATTGGAGACAAGTCAATGCGTAGTGGTGACCCGGCGATCATTGTCAGCGCCTTGACGGAGCTCAAGCGTGTTACCTCGTTCTTTAGACGTTCCATGAAGATCGGCAAGCAAGTGGCCAGCTCGGCTGTCAACAGGTCACCCATGTTGGCGATGATCTGTCCCATGCAGGCGATGGCACGCTCCTTGACCTCTTGATCCACATCGGTGGCCTTGAGCTTTTGCAATGTCGACGAGTACAGCTTTCCCAGGTCGAATGGCGCCACCTCATAGGTAGTTGGGACATCCAGCGGCCGGATAACCTTCACTAGCTGTTGCAGAACCAGCAGCGCCTCTGTGGCAATCTTGTAAAACGGGTCAAACACCGCGGTGACGACCAACGGCACCAACATTGGAATATGAGGGTCAAACACCTGCGGATTGTGTCCCTGAAGCAGGCTGCAGAGGAAACTTAGCGCGTCAATCTTCATGTTGGACGAGGAGTTCTTATCCCCGAGCGAGTAGCTGATGCCTGGCATAACGTTGTTCAAGTGGTTACCCAACGCCCCGGGCAGAGCGTTAAGCAGCTCCCGCAGAAGTAGGAAGCAGTCCTGTCGCGTTTTCATCGATTTCTCCCTCATCAGTGGCTGTATGGCTTTCACGATGGCCGGAACCTGATCCTGTAGCATACTTATCGGGCCGGGAACCTGCTCCATTGAATCCGGATCGTGCGAGATTTCATCCGCCGGTCTGGTGTTCTTCAGCAGAGCAATGTACGCGTGAAAAATGTCAGACTTGACGTTCTCTTCACGTTCCTTGAAGCGCGAGATCAAAGCTGGCGACAGATCACGATAGAAGTCTTCGATGAGCTCGTGCCGAGTGGAGATCAAAGCCTCGATGCATTTAGCCGCTGCACGTCGCACTTTCCAGCTCATGTCATCGTCGTCGCTGTACTCCTCGCTGTCGACGTATTCTTCGTCCTCAGTGTCCATTGCGACGCCAGACTCACCGTCGTCAGCTTCGTAGTTGTAGTTGGGATCGTAGGTGACGTATTTCATGCACATAACAAGGATCTACAAGGAAATACAGACAGGACGCTACGTAATGGGGGAAATTGACGCACTTACCATGTTGATATGAGGGCGAATGGCATCAGGGCAGCGAAGAACAAACGCCTCACAGGCCTGTAGGCAGAACTCGCGTAACTCGTCGTCATCCCGCTGACTGTACTCCTTAAGCAGGAACATGGCTCGCTCGATGTGGGTACAGAGACGATGGCCAGCTTGGCGGCTGCAAGAAATCGCATTAGTCACAGTAGCTGAGCCGTTGTGTGCCAATTTATACTAACCATATCGATGCCAAGCATTGAATGTAGGTGCGAACAGCCCCCTGATTCTGTGGCTTCTCGAGGCCCTCCAGCAAGTGATCAATGACTCCGTTGTATGCATTGTTGTTGGCCAATGTCAGCAAGTGTGAGAGCGCAACAATCGTACGCTTGCGGACCGCCTGCCGTGAGGAACCCAATTGTGGAACGAGCGCCTTCAATATCGTCGGATGGAACGGAACCAGAAAATCACCGAATCGCGACAGTAAGTCAGATAGTATGTCGAGGGCCTCCAGTTTTACAGACACATCTTCCTGTTGAGGTTGAAACCAATTAAATTAGATGACCCATCTGCATGACAGTTGCTACGACTCTCACCTTTTCGATTGCGTTGCTTAACTTGCCCGTAATTCGCTGACAAACATTCGGTGCAAGTGAGTTGGACGCCTGTGGCAGTTCCGAAATCACAGTCTTCAATCCAATGCTCGATATATCCCTCAACTGTTCTGTATTGGAAATCATGTTTGCACAAAGCGAATCCACAATTGTTTCCACTTGATTCTCCTTGACCTTGTTCACGAGTGGACCCAAACATTTGACAGCCAAATTCTGCACCTCACCGTTTTTATCCTCCAACAGTTTCAGAACCATGCGAACGACTTTTTTCTCCGATTCATCGTCCAGTTTGATACTGTCCTTTTGTAGCTCAGTCATCAAATCATTTGTGGCCATGAACCGAAAATCTTTGTCGCTGGATGTCATCTGTGCGAGTGGGAGCGTGAAGGAGACATTATTTATGCATTTGCACCAGGGTATTAATAATTTTTGCGTGTGCAAAACCTACCTTCTCCAGTAAATTGGCAATTTGATGATATTGATGAGACGCCATTGTTTCTGCAGCCGAGGACTCCTCTGTCCGTATATGTATTACAAAAAAAAAATTACCCAAAAATGTGTTTTGCTCCTTTTTTTTGTATGCTCTGATGGTATTTTTCTTTTTTTTCCTTGGCGATAGAATCACAAAAATGTTTTCGAAATCGGTTTGCTTCTATAATACGGTTAAAGATTTTTGGCTTTTTATGGAAACAATGGAATATTCAGTTAAACGCATTCAATTATAGAACAATTGGTTAACAATTTCACAACAGAATATTCGCATTCTACGACAACCCGGCAAAGAACAGAACAACTCTCATCGTATAAAGAAAAATGAACACAGAATCAAAGAAACAGTTTTAACGAAACTCTTATTGGAAAATGGATTTCGTTCAAAATTCCTGACAGCTCAGTGATGCCAGACTCAAGGTATTTAGTTTTAAGAAGTGCCATATGAAAAGGAGAAATAGCCGATTGGAATTTATGTATTTTACTTTAGCAAAGCGGTAACTTTTTAAAGATTTTCATTGTTTTATTGTAACATTGAATTAATATTGATAAAATATGCATAGCAACCAAACTTCATTTTTTAACAATTGGAAATTCTTGTTCATTCTTTTATTTCATTCTTCGGTCAGCTAATAAAGAATATAAACAATTGATGTGAATTATTTATTTTATTACTTGATAAATAAGTTGCTTGTTATTTATAAACAAAAATAAATTTATTTAAGTAGTGGATTATCCGCTAAATACAAATATTCGGTGCAATCTGTGCTCTTAAGCAGTAAAGGACATTGATCTTTAAAGTGAGGCATACGTTTAAACAAAACAAGATAACCTAGGTTGAATTTGGAAATACAAAAAATTCCAAGTACTTCGAATTCAGAAAACCCCCCAACTTGATTGCGTCACAAATCACAGCCACAGAATACTTCAATTGTTATCGCATTTGTAACGTACACCAATTTGTTTTCTGATTTCATCTTGTATCTGTGCTATCAGCAGCATCTCTTTAACGGGCACAATATCGCATTCCAATTTTCCGGATCGTATACATTTCAGCACTTGGTCGGCTTCGTACCTCAAAGCGAGTGTATTCCTATAGTTCATTGGAACATCTGTGCTTATCAGCGACCATTCGTGGGCGCCAGTGTATCCAACAAGTTTCGTGGGGCACTGATAATCTGGAATCTAGAAACCGCCTTCATTATCTTTGCAAATCTATGCGACATTATACAAACTTACACAAATCGGACCTTTTTTCGAGATAATCGTTGCTTGATTATCGAACTGCTGCAATCCTGAACAAATTATAGTCGCCTT
This sequence comes from Cheilosia pagana, assembly GCA_936431705.1. Taxonomy (NCBI): domain Eukaryota; kingdom Metazoa; phylum Arthropoda; class Insecta; order Diptera; family Syrphidae; genus Cheilosia; species Cheilosia pagana. The sequence goes on from OW386169.1 coordinate 4,892,059, forward strand.
ACGATCGCCTGAGAACGCCATCTCAACTTGGAAATGAAGATCAACTCCTTCCGAGTTTATTTTCCCAGAAGCCTTAATCGATTTGGGACTTTCTCGGTATACAAGTAAGACAAACTGTATTGCATCGACACCTATGTCAAGAACGATGCCGCCTCCCTTTTCTTTTCGCGTAATCCTTTCAATTGCGGTTGCATTATAACCATGTTTCACGTACACCTCTCTCACGTCACTCAAAGCCTTCATGTCAATCAAACGGGACAGGTATCGATAGAGTGGAAAAAACCTTGACCACAATCCTTCCATGACAAAAACACCTCTTTTGCGTCCAAGGTCAAGAATTTCCTTCACCTGCTGTCGATTCATGCACAGCGGCTTCTCACAGAGTACGTGTTTTCCGTGCTCGATCATTATTTTACACACATCGTAATGAAAACAATTTAGCACTGCGACATAGACCACTTCGATTTGATCATCGGCTGCTAGGTCCTTATAGTTTGTGAAGACTTTCGGTATGCCATGACCTTTCGCGAACTCTTCGGCTCTTTCTTTATTTCTACTCGCGATCGCGACAAGTTCATGATCACTTGGGGTAAACCTAAAACTCAGCGCCACACAAAAGTCGTGCGATATTTTCGAAACACCGGCAATTCCCCAACGGAGTGACATTATTCGAGAGAATTTGATTTATAACTGAAATGCATCGGCGAGCTTTGATCGATGATAAGCTGGGACGGGAGCTATTGAGTGAGCTTGATTGTTCATGCGACAGACCATGACAGTGACATTTGGAGAGCATTCAAGCTTCCTGTTGTAATTGTGTCATCTATAGCTATGTAATCATAGTCAATGCTAATAGTAGGTGAGTTAAGTGGGCTTGTTTTGGAATTACCAAATGTATACAGAGCTGACAATTTATGTAAATTTGCACTCATCACTATAATTTTAATCTAAGCTACGCATTGATCCATTTTCTCAATGGCAGTTACGTGCGGATGTTGTGTTAATGTTATTCTGTCAAATTGTGACATCGAAATGAAAGTTGTTGGGGCCATTCAAAAATCTATTTATCTTAAGTCGACTAGATTGGTCTGGACTAGGTGTAACCTGAACGCAAAGACTAGATTGGTCGGGAACGTCACTTTTTCAACGTCAGCCACAAATGCGAACTGTCAACTAAGTACTCAGTCACGAATTTCTTGACTAGATTCGTCGGCTACCCCTCCATAAACGTCAACTGACACAGCTGTCCATGTGACCCATCTAGGCCAATCAAAACTGAGTCAGCTGACAGACTTACTAAACTAGACACTTGAACGGCCCGTTGTCAAAATAGAAAAGTTTTTCTAATGTCAAACAACTGTGAGAGATTTTCTCCCTTCAAATTCACCATAAATCTCAAACTGCATTACCATAGCTATTGCATATAGACCCTCAGTTATTCTAACAAACAGGACTTCATGCTGTCAAATGGAAGAAAAAGGACATTTTCTCTCACCGTTAGATTTACTCAATGAAAATCATCCTCTCCCTTCTACGTTCCCATGAAAACGCCTATAAAATGTTGTCTCTTGTGTCAGACTTGAATAACACCGCGAACAAAGTTTTTTCCCAATTTTTTGACAAGTCTATTCGTTGGCGGCGGCGGCGATGGTGGTGGTAGTTTTATTACCGAAAAATAGTACCAAAAGGGCTCTCCGCAGGACACTCGTTCGCAGGGGTGGAAAAAACCTTTCATTCCCTTGTATATATCATTTTTTTCTTTAAATTATTTCTTATTATATTCTTCCATTTGCAAATTGGACTCCAATTGGAATTAAATAATGAACAAAATTCAAAGTGTATCAATTTTCCAACTATAGCCAAGGAGCTACAAAATTCACCCACAATGTGTATCGTAGCAAAGTGCAAGGAATAAAATTTCATGTGTTTTTCATCGCGAATGGAAAAAAGTGTGAATAAAAGTGGAAGGAAGAAGTGAAAAAAAAATATATTGAAAGGCCCAAGTCATATATATCCTGGAAGTCAATATGTTCAAAAATAAAAATGAAAGCAATATTGTGTATAAGTGTACAGTGCGACTTCTTGAGGACTCGGATGTCCTCGAGTGTGAATTTCAGGTAAGAGCGGTCAGCAGTGAAATCGTTTTAAATGCACCACCACCCATTTACATGGTTCTCACAGCAAGGCATGTTTGTTGGCCGGATGAGAGGGAGTCGGGCTGTGGGTGAAGATGATGCTCCATAAATAAATCGCGAGTTACGATGTGATTTATGAGGGATATGAAGCACATACAAGAAAATGCTTAATGTCCTTAAAATAACAATAATTCTTTGATGCTAGTGTCCTTCCTACTCATCCTATTTTAAGTCCTTGTGTGTAGGTACGTTTTTTTTTTCGAAATTTGTTTGACATTAATGCGATTATTGTGGGCGGTTGAAGTGTAGGCTAATAAATATTGCAAGCTCAGGGTATTGCTGCTAAAAATATCCTCAATAAGGATTATTGTATATCTAATTGAAGGAGCTACTCAAGAGTGCACAAAAGGACTAATGATATACCTGTCTATGAAACACTAATAATAATTACTGATAAGTGCATTTTGCAACATTAAATGTCTTTCAATGTGAAAAGTAATTCATTTAATAAAAGTTTACATTGGCAACATCCCCCGCGTAAACCGCTTTTTCAACCAACTTCCTGAAATGCCAAGTGATCCATAACTATGACACAGCACTGTATATGCTAATATTTCATATTTCATTGCACTTCCGGCGTTTTAATGAGGCGGACGTACGAGACACTTATGAGTTAGTATTTGTGCAAAATTAGTTCGTATGTAGGCTATTGGGTATTTTGTATGTATGGAATGTACATGTAATTCCAGAGGATCAAAACACTTTACCTAGTGTAAAGATTATGCAAGTCACACAGCATAATTTGTGTTACTGCGCCGGAAGTCGTGGCTGTATTCGGTAGACGTCAATTGCAGTCATAAATAGCTGAGTTCGAAATACATTCGTCGCAGTGCAGCCCGTTTCAAATGGTGAATGCTGACGTCTTATCTCTGAAAACTTTATCTTAAGGCAGGGACGGAATCCAACTTAAGCCAATGCGCGGTATGAACTATAGAATTGTATACCGCTAGTTATTTCTAGTTTCGATAAAAATCTATATCACGAATTTTTTTAAATAAAAATGCTGCCAATAAGTTATTTTTTCTGTCATTTGACAGTTGAAATCATGAATAAACTGAGGGCTAAGATTTAGGCAGATTTGCTTCAACGAAAAATTGGCTGCTAGCAGTCCATGTATAGTGTGTCAATGCTTACTACGTATGTAGGTACAACCACAACCTTTTTCTGATGAATATTTTTTGTCACGCCTTAAGGCGACGTTATCGCTTTGTTTATTTGCCAGGATTAGAGTATTTTACGTAGCGATAAGATTATTTTGAGGTGACATTCAAACTCAACTAAGCGGATGTCAAACAAAGAGCGCATAAATCGGGACATTCGGATACTTAGCTTAGTAAGTCTGACAGCCCACTGACTAGATGTGTTTGAGTTTTTATTGGCCCAGATTGGTCACGTGATTAGTTTTTGCAGTTGACGTTTTTGGGGGGTAGCTGACAAATCTAGTCAGGAAAATCCTGCCTGTATACTAAGTTGACATTTTGAGGTGTCAAAATTCAAAAATAATCCACAAGATTGCAACAACGACTCAACTAACCTAGATAAAGCGTTCGTATACCTCGTCCAGATAAATCTTACTTACTTACTTAAGGTGGCGCTACAGTCCGGGGTGGACCTGGGCCTCAACCAATACGCCTCTCCAGTTAGCGCGATCTTTTGCTAACTGCCTCCAGTTGCGCACTCCAAGTTGGTTGAGGTCCCCTTCCACTTGTGCGCGCCACCTAAGGCGAGGTCTTCCTCTACTGCGTTGTCCCTCCGGGTTGGAATCGAAGACTCTTCGGGCCGGAGCGTTGGTGTCCATTCGCTCTACATGTCCTAGCCATCTTAGACGACAGCTGCGTATTTTTCTGACCAGGTCGGTGTCGTTGTACAGCTCGTAGAGTTCGCTGTTAAATCTTCTCCTCCAAAGCCCGTCAACGCAAACGGGACCAAAAATCACTCGAAGAATCTTGCGTTCGAAACGGCCAAGAAGATCTTCATCCGCCTTTGTTAGGGTCCATGCTTCTGCGCCATAGAGCAGGACTGGGATGATGAGGGTCTTATATAGAATCGACTTAGTGTTTCTTGACAAGGCCTTACTAGTCAATTGCCGTCTTAGACCAAAGAAACAGCGATTGGCAAGTGTAATTCTTTGTTTGATTTCTGCTGTGGTGTCATTATCAGAGTTTATAGCGGAGCCGAGGTTCACAAAGTCCCTAACTACCTCAAAATTATAGCTGTCTATCGTGACGTTCTGCCCGATTCGTCGATGTTGTGTGTCCCTTCTTGTTGACAGCATATATTTTGTCTTGCCCTCATTCACCACTAAACCCATTCTTGCCGCTTCCGTACTAATACTTGCAAACGCGCCAGTGACAGCTCGCTGTGTTCTGCCAATAATGTCAATATCGTCCGCGTATGCAAGCAGTTGCACAGACTTATGGAAAATTGTGCCTCTGGTGTTGGCTTGTGAGTTTCGCACAATTTTCTCAAGAATGATGTTAAAGAAGTCACATGACAGCGCATCACCTTGTCTAAATCCTTTTCTGACATCAAAGGTCTCGGTGAGATTGTTTCCGACCTTAATGGAGCAGCGAGCGTTCTCCATCGTCATTCTGCACAATCTGACGAGTTTGGCAGGGATGCCAAAACTAGACATGGCTCTGTATAGCTCGTCTCTATAAATGCTGTCATATGCGGCCTTAAAATCGATAAACAGATGGTGGATATCGATTTGGACTTCTTGGGTTTTCTCCAGGATCTGCCGTAGTGTGAAAATTTGGTCGGTTGTGGACTTTCCGGGCCTAAAACCGCACTGATAGGGACCTATCAGATCGTTGACGAATGGTTTAAGGCGTTCACACAGTATAGCAGATAAATCTAGTTGACGTTTTACACAAACTAGGTATCCGAACGTCCCCATTCTTAATTTTTCACTAAATTGTTTGACAGGTTACCTTTCAAATGTATCACAAAGGGCACATTGAAAAACTCAGTTGTCGTAAGTTGACTAGATCGGTCGAAAACGTCACTTTTTCTACGTCAGCCACATACCTACGCGAACTGTCAACTAAGTACTGAGTCACGAATTTCTTGACTAGATTCGTCGGCTACCCCTCCATAAACGTCAACTGACACAGCTGCCCATGTGACCGCTCTAGGCCAATCAAAACTGATATACACCAAGTCAGTCAGCTGTCAGACTTAAACTAGATACTTGAACGTTGAACCTCCCCAATGACTCGATCGCTGTTTTGTAATCAGCTAGCGCGTATGTCAGCAACAGAGTCAAAAAGAGTCGCTTTCTTTTTGCTCTGACAGATAGCTAACTTGGCATTTAATGTGACTTTAAGTGACATCTTTATACAAAGATGCACTCAGAAATCTAATCAAACCGAATTGTTTCCAATTTTATCGACCGCAGATCTTGGCCAAAACTAATGCAGTTTGAAGTACAAATTTCACACGACACCAATGTTCCTCGTGTTATGTGATTATGTACACAAAAGACTAACAGAAGGATAATAATAATAACAGTAGGCGAACTCTTTATGCCATTTATCAATTTTTTTGTTGTCTTGCCTATTGATTTTTAGTCAAGAAATATGTGTGATGACATATAAAGTAAACGTCCTTCGGCCTAGACCAGGCCGCAACTCCCCGGGTTTCTCGGCAGTCTTCTTCCATCTCCTACAAATGCAAATGACTTCATATAGGGTAGTCTAAAAAGTCTCCCCTCCGTGTTGGACTGCGGAGATGGTAAAATGTATATATTTTTTTTAATTACATCGCGGCCGGTTGCGTTTGGTAAGGCTTGCGTGAGAGGATGAAATAAGGAAAACCAAATAGTTTCACAGGACATTTTTATTCGTTGGTTGATTTTCTTGCCTTCTGTTGTTATATTCGGTATAATGTTCAAGTATTCACACCACTCAGGGATTTCTCATTTTAATTGTCCGGGATTAGGATAGCAGTGAACTAATATGCAATTTTTTCGTTCTCTTCTTGTATGTGGATTTATTGCCCGGTGCTGTTGCGACAAATCGTAAATCCTTAGCCGTTCCACAAGGGCAGCTTTCTTATAGAATATTTATGCGAACAACTGGAGATTAAGGAGAAGGACTACTTTGGTCTGCGATATGTGGACACCGGCAAGCAAAGGGTATGCTAATTTTATTCATTGTTTATGGATTTGAATTGATGTGATATACTTTGCAGCACTGGCTGGATTTGGCCAAGTCGATTATTAAGCAAGTTAAAGGTTAGTACAGATGACCAATAAAATATATATTTTTTAACAGATTGCATGCTGGTAAAAACAACAAAAGGCATATGGCTTTTCAGTTGGGTTGACTTATGCCATATAGGTCATTGTTTTTCGGTGGGAGGGCGGCTTGTGCAAATAACACACACATGTGAACCTTTCATGTTGCATGACGACCAGTTTTATTTTTTTCGGAAACAATTAGTACCTTTTAAATTATATATATTCCCAGGGTTATACTTTAAGTGGAGTAAAGAAATGAAACGGTGTATAAACAACGACATTAAGTAAGCAAAGGAAATGCGGCTGGTTTAGTGGATTTGGAGCACTGCCAGGTGCGAGAATATTCCTCCGCGATTTAAGATTTTTTATCCCCCATTCCAAGTCAAGGTTCCTTCAAGTGTTAAGTAATTTGCGTCGTCGTCCTGTTGGGTTTATCCTGTTTTGGTTTAAATGTAATCCTCAAACTATATATTCGCAGATGTCGATCCGATCTTGTTCTCCTTTCGTGTCAAATTCTATCCCGCTGATCCCTTTCGACTGACTGGTAGCGGTCGACTAATGCTATACCAACAACTGAAACGAGATCTGCGACATGGACGGCTGTACTGTTCGATGGGTGAAGCGGCGGCGTTAGGGGCAGTAATTGTCCAAGGTATGTAGACTCATTAATAAAATCCTACATAAATTCAGGTGGGGTAACTCTTTTTCTTTATAGAGGAACTAGGCGACTACGACAGTGAACTCCATGTGGGTGACTATGTCTCGTCAATGCATTTGGCGCTTCGGCAAACGGATGCGCTGGAAAAGAAAGTCATGGAATTGCACAGAAAACGCGAGCCCGGTCAAGATCCTTCTGTAGCTATGGACGAATTTATGGGCATCGCCAGAGGCCTCGAGACTTACGGTATCGATCCTCATCCTGTGAAAGATCACCGCGGTTCACAGCTATACATAGGCATAAATCACTCGGGTATCAGTACATTCATATCCGGGAAACGATCACAGCACTTCCGGTGGTCCGAGGTGCACAAACTCAACTTTGAGGGTAAAATGTTCATTGCTCATCTGAGCTACACCGACGCCAGTCGAGAACCGGTAAGATTTAGCGTTTATGATGTAACCTGACGATGCTAATGGAAATTCTTGTAGAAAAAACACACAATAGGCTTCAAGTGCCCATCGGGAGCTGCCTGCCGGTATGTCTGGCGCTGTGCCATCGAACAAATGTTATTTTTTACGTAAGAACAAAAGAGTGCTTTAAAAAACTTTTGGAAAAAAATATATATTTTCACTTTGCAGACTTCCAAACAGCCAAAATGCCTCGGTGGTCTCCGGCGGTGGATTCTTCTCGTGGGGCACCAAATTCAAATACACCGGCCGGACAGAGCGTGAAATTCTCACCGAGAGCATCAATGCGCTGCGCGAACAAAAGATGACCAATTCGACGGCGAGCAAGCGCAAGGCCAGCAGTGTGCCCGCAACACCGTCCAGTCCGCAAGGCGATCTCGCACAAATCCGTAAACTATTACGTAACTCATATATATCGAGCGATTATAAATTCCCCTATTCCACTCGTATCATTGATACAGGCTATAGCAGTTTACCTCGTTCAACAATGTCTGAACCGTTGGGCAACTGTCCTATGGCCGCGACCACAGATCACTTAGGTAACATTATCTACGGTCCGATTCCTCATGACGGGATTCAAATCCCATCGAGTTTGGAGCCCGTCTCTGAGGAAGCGGCACGCCTACGCAGCGGCTCCAATTTGGACAGCCTTAATGGTCCCGGTGTATCCGAATTGCCTGACTATTATTTCCGGGATTCCGTTGAGCATTCATCGACAGAGAGTGGTCTGACGAATCCCTATGCGGATCCAACACAACGTCTGCATCATCATACAACGAATAAACAGCATATGCTGTACGGTGCCGGTGGCAAGCAGTTTACCTTACCGAATTCCGCCATCAACTCGAGTACTTCCAACAACACCAATAGCAATTCAGCGCATCAGGATAAAATGCGATTGCAAAGCGCAGCGCATAGTGCGAAAAGTGTGCGAAAATTTAAGCTCCTTCATGCGTTTATACCGTCGTTTATATTTGTTGTCGTCACAATGGCTATATCGGCTGTCTTGATATTGGAATCAGAATCAGAGGTCTTTGAACGCATACGTAACCTACCTGAGATGATTAGCTTGCGGTATCAGTACTATCAGCCGCTGAAGGAATTTATCGTACGGAAGCTGGGGCGGAAGTCATAAGGGTAGGTAGGGTGTTTTTTTATTATACATATTTTTATTTAATTTTTTTAGTTTTAAAATGTTGACTTTAGTGTTTTGTGCAATGAGCCAAATTTACACAGGATGAGTAGACTGGCTCTGCTGAGGTTAAATATAAGCTGGACGTTTTGAACTTGCGCTGTATTATTTGGCGCCAAGAGAACTTGGCTGTATTTCTTCAATAAATAAATCAAAGTCAGTTAATTACTGCTAAGGAATCAGCAAGATTTGCCTTTACAATTGGGGGCGCTTCTTGTGTTTACTGACTAAAGGACCATTCGGCTTTCGTGGAGTCTATTTTGAGAAACTAACTCTGCAAATATACACGGCCATTTATAAAATTGTCTAAGTAATTTTATAAACCACGTTTTCAAAAATATCTCCCTATATAGAAAAAGTACTTTTACGCAGAAGTTTCTCCCAATAGCTTTGCCGATCTCTATTGCGATGGCGCCATCTCGTGCATTTTCAAAGAAACATACATTTCTTTCGATCAAGTTCAGCTTCTTAAGCAAAGAAAGCATCTCCGAAGTCTGTAGACCACAGATTTCGTCCTTCGCTTTCTCCCTATAGCTTTGCCGATCTCTATTGTGATGGCGCCATCTCGTGCATTTTCAAAGAAACATACATTCCTTTCGATCACTTTCAGCTTCTCAAGCAAAGAAAGCATCTCCGAAGTCTGTAGACCACACATTTCGTCCTTCGCTTTCTCCCTATAGATTTGCCGAACTCTATTGCGATGGCGCCATCTCGTGTATTTCTCAAAGAAACATACATTTCTTTGGATCACTTTCAGCTTCTTAAGCAAAGAAAGCATCTCCGAAGTCTGTAGACCACAGATTTCGTCCTTCGCTTTCTCCCTATAGCTTTGCCGATCTCTATTGTGATGGCGCCATCTCGTGCATTTTCAAAGAAACATACATTCCTTTCGATCACTTTCAGCTTCTCAAGCAAAGAAAGCATCTCCGAAGTCTGTAGACCACACATTTCGTCCTTCGCTTTCTCCCTATAGATTTGCCTATCTCTATTGCGCTGGCGCCATCTCGTGCATTTCTCAAAGAAACATACATTTCTTTCGATCATGTTTCGATTTCAGCTTCTTAAACAAAGAAAGCACTGCCCATCAGCACCGCTTACAAATTCGAATGTGTTATTTGGCTCAAACAAAACAACCAAAAACCAAACGAACTATTGATAGATTACTAAACAAGTTAACTAGAAATGATATTCAATACCGAAAAAAAGAAGCAATCACAATTTGACAACAAATTAAATAACTAAAATGTTTGAATACAAAAACAAGAGTAATTATAAATTAGGCATATTAAAATTAAACCAAGAAAACTGGAAAAAAAAATTGTAGTCAATTTTATGGGATAACCCACACCCACTTGTAACACGTGACTTAATTAGTTTTAGTTTCTAAGTTTGAAAAAAGAAACAAAACTAAAAACTGTTTTATGTTATATTTTCAGGGGGCGCATGCAAACAATTATTATATTTTTCATTTTATATTTATTAAATGTGCTCCTATAGATTTTACTTTTAATTATTTATAATATATAATTTTCCAATTACCATTCCTACCGAAAACAGCAGAACTTATCAACACTCTTCTCTCCTACACACACAAAGCTCAAACCGAAAAAAAATATGATTAATATAAACATACATATATACATAAAAGTCCAACCCAAAAACTGGGACCATAAAGTTTGCTAAATAAAAAATAAAAAACTAAAAATAATTAAATTACTGAACTCAACTTATATCACACGAATGAATAAAAATTAAACAAACTACAAGGTAAAAAACAAAAAATAAATATAGCTAATTTTTAATTTTTATTCTTCTCTCTTTCTAAATTTTTCTCTCTACAACACTTTTGATATAACGTAAAAAATAGCAAAAGAAAACAGATAGTTAAAACAAAAAATAAAAAATTGAAATATCAGTATCATTAGATAAACAGTTTTTTGGATCATCTTCTATAGATATAGAAAGTGCATAATATTCATAGAATAGCAATATTTAAATAAGACATTCTTAAGGGTTGTTGATTTATACCGACACACAAATTGGCTGCACTGAGATTAGTGAGAAGTAAACATTTTTTATTCAGGAACTCAAAACAAATCACACAGTAAAGGCTTTAATTCATTTTTGTCGAGTAAAAGTGTGTAAAACGTGTAGGCGGCTATTTCATTATCCTTTATCTTTTGCATTTGAGTACATATTGTAACTAACTTCACAACACATCTCATCCTACACAGAAAATGGCTGCCATTTGTCATTGATTGGGATACTTTTACCGCTGAAAACATGATGAGATCGCTTTTTCGCAAATGACAGCTAACTTGACGAAACTATGCATTCGCATTCGTTGTGAATGAATTCAGATTTCATACTGTCACATTTGAACAAAAAATTCAGCAAGAGTGCTTTCAAACCCTTAAACAACCAAAACAGACGTGATTTGGGTTTTCTGGATGACGCTCTGAAAGTTTTAATCGACAAACTCGATGATCTGTTCTTACTTAAATACTTATCGGGCTCCCGAACCGTGAAGAGTCTCTGCCTGAGACAGCCTTCCATCATCTACGATCCCGGGCACGCTGCTTCTAGTTTTCTAAACCAAGCGCTTTGGCATCCGCGATGGCTTGGTCTTTGAAACGGAGGTTCGGTCTTCCTTGTCTTCTCGAACCTGGGGGCTGGGATTCGGAGATCCTCTTATCCGGAGCATTATTGTCCATTCGCTGGACGTGCTTTGGCTTTTTGGACTACATCCACATCTTGGTACAGCTCATAGAGTTCGCGGTTGTATCTTCTTCTCCATTCACCCTCCTCGCACACAGGACCAAAAATCCGCCGAAGAATTTTTCCTTCGAAGGAGCCCAGTATCAGCTGTCCCTTTTTGCCGATGGTCCAGCACTCGGCGCCATAAAGCAGGACTGGCAGGATAAGGGTCTTGTAGAGCACACATTTCGTCCTTCGAGTTAGGAGTTTTGAACTCAGTTCTTTTGCCAAGCCGAAGTAGCGACGGTTTCCTAAGGTAATTCTTTCGCCGGATCTCCACTATGCTGTCATTCGTGGAGTTTATGTTTACTCCGAGGTTGGTGAACTCCTTAACTACTTCGAAATTGTTGCTATCAACAGTGACGTTTTGTCCTAGGCGGTGCGCTGGGAAGATGCTTGTTTGTTTGTTGATAGCATGTACTTTGATCTTGCCCTCATTTACTTCAAGGCCAACGGATTTGGCTGCTGGGAGCGACCGATGTTGGGAGTTTCCACTTGAAATTCGTTGGTCTTTTTAAGGATTTGCCTCAATGTGAAGATTTGGTCTATCGTCGATCTGCCGGGCCGGACGCCACACTGGTACGTGCCGATTAGTGTGTTGCAGAACGGTTTTAGACGTTCACACAGTGCGTTGGATAGGATCTTGTATGCGACATTAAGCAGGGATATGCCTCGATAGTTCTTGCAAGACACAGGTTCGCCTTTTTTGTAGATGGAACATAATGGAGCTGATAGTCCAGTCATCGGGCATGTTTTCTTCCACCCATACTTGGTTAATGAACTTTGCCTGAACTTCCACAACTTTTCATAGCCAGACACAAATTATTATTTTTAAATACCACAAATGTCAAAACGTTTATCATAAGACATTGCACACTACTCGTGAAAGCCCATTGCCCTCGCTTTACACTAATTTGGCCCTGCCGTTCAATTTAATTTAAAATTTATTATTGATTTTACTAAATGCTATTATTTTACCCATTTCGCCTTAAAAATAGATTTTAAAAAAACGTTATATAACAATTAACAAGTAAAACGAAAATATTATTCAATCATTAAACAATATTCGTTCTTGCACAATCTCTCTTTGTATACGCCTGCTATACTCAAATCATTAAATACACTACAATCATTAAATTAAAAACAAAACAAGTATATATATTTATTAAATTTACTTTTTTTCAATTAAAATCATATATTGTATATTTTTATTTAAATACTATATATATATTAAACGACAGCACAGACAAAAGCAAAACTATTTTGTATTTTTATTAAGAAAACAAAAACAAGAAAAACAAAACAAAAATATGTTAAATATTTACAAAAACAAAAAAAGGTGGTAATAATTTTTTACTTTGAGGATAAAGCGAGAATTTTTTTACACAAAACCATTAAGAAATATATAAATTAAATACATACATAAATATATAGAATACTCAAAGGATCTTGCAAAAGAATCTCTAAATGGAATGAACGATATTTTGTTTCGTTTGAAAAAGTGTAACAGCCAAAGACAGTAGGGAAAAATTACTCAACTACATGGATACATAATTATTGTTTTAAAATCATTGTTTGCTTTGTTTTTATATATAGGTATGTAAAACAAAAAAATGTTTAACTATGCAAATCGTTATTATTTGAAAAGTAGCTTTTAGGGTTTATATGATGATTATAATGATAATTGGAAATTACATGTTCAAATGTAGAAACAAAAATATAAAAAGCAAAAACCGAAAAAAAACAAACATTTGGAAATAATTGCATTTGGAAAACGAGGAAACAATAAATATATAAACTTTTTAGTGAACACTTTTCTTTGTAATTATTTGGGAAATGTATAAAAATCCACTTTGCAAAAATGGCTGCATTTTATTGCCTAATTTACCTCTAAAGGTTATAGTAGGAGGCTACACACAAGAGCAGCCACACTTAGGTCAGAGTTGGCCCATTGTGACACCAAAGGATCTAATGATCTCAAAGTACCCGTTGAACCAACAGGAGCTCAAAGTAAAGCGGCGGAGACGATTGATATTAATAATAGCGAGTTCCCCAAGATTGTCAAAGAAGTATTCTCCGTGATGTAATCTTCTTCGAGTAGAGAGAGCAGGGCAAGTTCATAGGAGTTGAAGAATGGACTCTTCCTCCTCCTCGTCCATGCAGCTTCTGCAGAAGTCATTAGCGGGAATGTCTCCCTATTATATAGTGACCCGTGATCACACTTACCAGTGTGCTTATGACGGATCTCTTTAATCCTATAAGACTGCTGGCGCGCTTGAGATCCAACATGGTCCAAATTTGTTTCGTGGTGGAGCAAGTGGTGCAGTCTGCCCACCTGCGGTTAGTAGCGTTGATGGTGTCTTCTTTGATTAGGATTTTGGAGGAAGCGAGGGGCATGCAGAGATTCTCATTTCCGGCAGAATCGGGACAGTTGTACCATGATTGGCGAGTTCGTCGGTCTGGAATGTCCCTATGGCCCGGCACCTAAATAAGGTAAATTTTCAATTGTTCCCCCATCTCGTTGAGAGACAGGCAGCAATTGAGGGCAGTCTTGTAGTTAAAGGTGACCGATCCAAGGATTTTATTGCGCCGTGACTGTCGGTAAAAATGTTGATGTCCCCTGCAGATATTACATTATACCGCGACCACGACAGGGCCTCCTTCATCGCCATAATTTTCGCCTGGAACACGCTACAGTGATTGGGAAGTCGGAAGGAGATCTTACAATCTAGATCTTGGCAGAATACACCACCCCCACTCCCGTTTCCGTTTCTGACCAATCTGTTTAAAAGCAGATGGATTCCCTTCGAGAACCTGCAACACTCTCCCAATCAACTCCGGAGGGTATACGGGTTTCAAAATTTTTGTTAAACTAAAGTTGAGGGAGGTTGTAATCAGAGGGAGGGTGTTTGGTATGCATCCTGTTTTATTCAGAATGTACGAGTGGCCAGTTTGTCTGCTGCTCCACGGATGAATTGCCTTCAAGCGGGTGGCCGCATTTGCTGCAACCTGTTTACAATATATGTATAATGGTAGCATATGGAATAGAATGCCCAGAGCCGCCGTTGGAGTTGGAGTTGGAGTGGAGGAGAGGCAGAGGTTGATGGCCTTTTCAAGCGCCGACCATCATACGATCACGCCGTACATAATTAAAGACCTTATTACCGATATGTAGAGCCAATATTTAATAAGAGGCTGAAGCCCCCATTTGCGTCCAATTGCTTTTTTAAAGCAATGGTTTTTTTTAACTCGCTCCAAAATGTTTGGTTTCCTACTTAACTTGCTGTCCAGAATGAGGTTTAAGTACTTGGTCTTGTCAGTTATCATCAAGGGGGTGCCATTAAGTTTTGGAGGGGCAAAGTAGAGAATTTTGTTGCGGATTGACTCCCAGACCACATTTTGAAGTCCATCTGAAGAGCTTAGAGAGGGCGTTTTGCATCAGATCCCTAAGCGCATTGAGGTGGTTTCCGGAGACATCGTTTAACTCTATAAGTTTGCATAAATCGTTCCACAGGAAGATTGCATTTTGTTCTTCTGCGTGGGTTTTGGCGATCTTTCCAACAGCATTTGCGTCGCAACGTCAACCATTTCACAGGAAACACGTGCATACAGCCTAAGGTTGACAGTCTTTTGGATACGCATAACACTGAATAATTCTTTGCCGCACTTGTAACTAGGTTTGTTTGACGTGGCTAGCAATAGTGCGCCCTGAGAAGTGTCAGCTAATTTTCACGCCTATCCGAAACCCTGCATAACCCTGACAATATAGATCTGTTCCCTTACTTTTTGGGCCAATTTCGGCAAAATGTCAGGATTCAAGAAAATGAGAATATAACTAAAAAGAACAGGAACGAAAGTTTGGCATGACGTTTGTTGAAAACATATGCGAGAAATTGAAAAATAAACGTCAGTGGGTTTCAAAAAATTAGCAGATTGCAGACGTTGAATAAATATAAATAAATAATAAGAAATATACTGCTAATTCAAATTGACTTTTGATAGATTTGACAGCTATAGTCAGTTATAACAAACTAGCCCAAATAACTTTCTTGGGCTATTATGTGAAGGTTTTTTATGAAGGAGAAAATGTTTTGTTCTCTCTTTGTGGCTCTCTCTACCCAAATTTTGCGTAAAGAAACGAAGTTTGACTAGATTTGACTTATGTGTTCGAATTCATTATCGTTAGGGAACAGACCTTATGGCTACTACATATGTATATCGAACGCAAAATATTCTACCCTGAAGTTTTACATTGAAAAATGAATGACAGCAAGCAAAATGACAGCGAAACTCGGCTCTAAATTCTTTCCCCGACAAATTAACAGCTGTCAGTTCAGGGCACAACTTGGGCGCCATAGAAGTCATGTCGAATACAGGTTTTCGGTACCAGGGCGAATTGAGTGCCATATCGAACACTTTAGGGTTAAATCAGTGCGCACTAGGGCACGTCAAACATACCTTTTGTTATCGCTTATCACTGCATACATTTTTTACATTGAAGACTTTTCTTTGCGCACAAAAGAGGTTGGTTAACTTTCATTTTAGGTTACGTCGACCAGTTTAAAAAAAAAAGACGACATACATTTAACTTCACTCAAACAATTGAAATGGATGATATTCAATATCAATCGCACATTGACTTAAGCAAAATCAAGTATTAAAATTAAAAATATATATAAATTGAAAGGGCGACTCATTCATAAACGTCAACTGAAAAAAACAATTCCCATAATTTTCACTATCAGTCACATTTATTAGATTCTTAGTTCTTACCTATCTACATGTGTTTACGAATAATCTTAAAGCAAAAAATAAATACTTAAACTTATCTAGGTAAACCCTCATAAATGCTTGCTTAATTTACTCAAAGGCTGAAAGACTTCTTCAGCTCCTCACTGATTAGTCTCAAAAGCGTTAAATTCAAAAGGACGCATTTTACCTTACATCATTATAAATTCGTTACTATTGATGTGCTGCCATCTACTGGACCATCGTTCGTGCAGCATAGCCGGATGTATAGCCCGGACCCATTTGATTCATTTTGATCTTTTGTTCCATCTGCAGGCGAGCTGCTAAAGTGCAAATCTGAAATTAAATATACCATTCAAGGTCCGCACGTTTAGATACTCAAGATATGCTTACAAATGTCACCGCAATAGACAGGAGCAGTCCCAGGAAACCAGCAACAACTAAAACATTTCGACATGTTTCTTGTTCTGACGTCATTCCGACTTCGCCCGGCATTATCACTGTGTACTCAATATTCTCCTTGAATCTGGTGTAGTCTGTTTTGTTTGTTTGTAGGTCTAGTGTCCTTTTTCTCCTGCCATGTCCGGATGGTTCATAGATATCCATACAGAAATCCGGCTGGCAATCACTGGGATCCATGCAGGCTTTGATTTGAGAATGAATCCACAAGGTAGCACGCTCCTTCATGGAGCTGAGGAGGAACGCTTCAAAGTCTAGGAAAACTTCATTGTGACGATCGCGATAGCGCGCCGGCTGATGTGGAATGATAGTTGCAAAATCGCGATTCCGACATCCATCACGGACTAGGGACACCGCTCCCAGAGAATGTGGGTCATCTGGATCTGGCGAAACAGTCACCTCCATCAGTTTGACATATTTCCACACTGATTGGGCGCTAATTCTGGCACGTAGTTGTAGCTTGGTACCGATTGGAACGGCCTGATCGACTGGTAGCTCACTGGATGTTGGCGGATCTTTCGTCGTACTAACCGGGGTGTTGGTTCCGCTTATGCGGGCTATTGGCGGCGCTTCCTTGTAGAGGGCGACCTCGTATTCAAGGCGACCGGGAGTTTCTTCAACTACACCGGACACTCGAGCTCCATGTGGGCTAAGATAGACATAAAGGGAATTAAGTTAGCTTCTAATGTAATTTAATTCCATGCTGAGAGAAAACTTACAAGCTTCCCGCAAATCCGGCTGCCTTATTCTCGATAACTGTCGGTTCTGGTGGCTTACACATTATAATCAATTCCTGATCGGATTGCATCACAACCCCAGCAAATTGTGGAAACCATATGCGCACGTGGACAAATCCCTATACAATTAGATACATTTTACCTCGTCTCCCTATGAGGCACACTTCCAATTCCAATACTCACATTCCTCTTCAGCACACCACACCGGCTAAAGTCCATGATTTTCAAATTATAAGCCAACTCCGCTGGATCGTTGAGATCTTTCTTGATCGCACAGTTGCGATCTGTCTCCGGGTTCACACTGCGATCATCGGCGAACAATGGCGCCCCTTTAAAGCCAGCGGGACGCTTTAGCCGCGCCGTTATCAAATCATCAACACTTGACCCGGGAGCCGTTGAGAATGAGCACTGTATGTCACCAACTGTAAGATATACCAGAGATGCGTGTATGATAATTAAATTCAAACATAAAGAAACAAAGTGTGCGCCGGCCACGCTACCGTTAATTAGTTTCTGTGTTACGCTTACATTTTCTCCCCACAGATACCATACATATATACTCAGTACTCACCGTCGTAATCTTGGGCTCTGCTACATCCAATGATTGCCTGGAATGGGGGAAAATTAATGCATAAGATATAGATGCCAGAACATTACATCACGTTAGATTCTTTTTATTGTTTCTTGTTTCTTTCTTATATCAATTTTCACTACGTGATGCCTGAACGAGCGTACCTACACACAGACACACAACTACCACATCAAAGTGTATCTTGTTCGCTGATATCTTAAAAATCGGATGGATATTCAGGGTGGGATATTCATTTATCAGTTAACATAACCTAAAAATAAGAATCTACTAAACTTCGGCGTTCGGCGACTTGGTGAAAGTACGTACGTGAGTGCGTTCAGCACAGCCAAGTGGGAGAGACAACCGAAAGGCGCCCATAGAAGTGCAGGCATGTTGCCATTCTCTTCCGGAAATTAGTAGTCCACTGGATCTGATCTGGATTAATCTATTGAATTGGTTATTGGGCAGAACTGTATTTTTTCCCTTTTTGCTTAACCAGTTGAGGCAGAACCAAAAGAAACTGTCCTCTCCTGCTCTAAGTTTTCCTGTGCGGACAATGAAATTAATTGGGTTGGTTTTAAATGGAATTCGTTGAGGAGTTTCCAAAGCAAAAATGTCCACAGACTCCGTGCATGGACATGGAGATTGTTTTGTATTGAGACGTTAGTTTTGACCTGATTTGGAATTGAGGTGCAACGAGCGGAAGGTATAAATATTTAAATGAACTTGTTTTTACTTGGATAATTGGAGAAGGCATAAGTTGGTAGATCCTATTGATGACGTGAGGTTTCTAGTAACAAGTGGCGAAGGCGGAAATGACAGTCCGTTTCCTATTTTACAGATATTATGACACGCAGACTGTCCAAAAAATAAAAGTTCGAAAGAATGGTGACTTACTTTCAACTTACTGGATTCGAACTGAAAGCTTTCGTCAAAAGTTTGATCTCTGTCGCTGTGATCGAGATCGATTTGAAAACTCTAGTCCCTAGCATTTTGCTATGGAAAATTCTTGAAAGCTACTTGAAAACGACCTTTTGAAACATTCAGCGCATTCAGCAAACTCTACGGCTTTAATTCAATCCCATAAATGTTACCGTCTTAATTCCATCCCACAAATGTCACCGTCAGCTGTCAAATTTCACAACAAAATGAAGGTATCATTTATGAATGTCATAAACTTGTTTTCCTTTAATTCAAATTCACCCTGTCAAACTTAATGGGGACGTTCAAGTACCTATCTAGTTTAGTAAGTCTGACAGCTGACTGACTTGATGTATCTCAGTTTTGATTGGCCTAGATCGATCACATGGGCAGCTATGTCAGTTGATGTTTATAGAGAAGTGGGGGATGGATCTAGATACGAAATTCGTGACTGAGTAATAAGTTGACAGTTCGCATATGTGGCTGACGTAGAAAAAGTGACGTTCCCGAAAAATATAGTTTTTGCGTTCAGGTTTCCAGACCAATTTAGTCGACTTAATATAACAAAGTTTTTGAATGTGCCCAATTTATATTGGCGCAAGCGAAACCAAAGGCTAAACGTCAAACTGTGGAATAAAAATGGCATTCCAACTTTAATTGATTGGAATGCTCCTAGATTGAAGAGGTGTTCCTCACTTTCTAAACACTCTAAACTCCTGAAGTCAATTAACAGAAACAAAAAAACAACAATCATCCTTCAGCTCTTAAGATTCTTTGTCGACAATGCAAAACCATTATCCCCTAATACGGGTTATCGAACGTAGATTAGAAGCTATAATAATTACTCACTCGTTTTTACTTGGCACAAGTAGAAAAACCATCACCATTGCGATAAATTATCAATGCTAGAAGGAACAACTCTTCTTCTGTCATTTTTACTCGATTTTAATTGAGCCCGACATTAATTGCATGATCGTTAAGTCCACTGTTTAACAATAGTTGCCTTTTTGTTTGTTTGATTGATGAACAATGCCACTAACTGTTAGCCAAACATACTTAGTGCGCGTATACAGAGCGTGTGCACGCCACACACCACGTTTAAAGCCGCCGGTGATGCCGATAGCCACCGCCAGATACTCTACTCCCATCCCATATCATTACGTTACTCGCTTAGTCGCTTCCCCAGTGGAAATCTCATGACAACAAACTCATTCAATGACATCCCCATGTCCAGGCGTATTGCATGCATCAGTGTGCGCGCAGGTAAGAAAATAGCTTGCCGCCAAAAACCGGTGCAGCAGAGGCAACAACTGAGAACTAGCTGGTCTAATTCCGATGTTCTCGAGATGTTACACATTGTACACGTTACGAATGGAGTTGTATAACTGATGACCGTTTCCGTTCTCCGTTATGCAACTTAATTCGCGATTTTGTTGTTGCGTTATTTTCACTTGGGTGCCAATGTCCAGCATCGCATATCGGTTGCCACAAAAACGAAAGAAAATAAGAAAAAAAAATGCCTTCCAGTTGTTGGCTTAGATGGCAAAATGGAACATGGCGTATTCCTTATTTGCCGAGCCAAGTTAACGCTCTTGTCATCGATTGAATTGTTTAATGCGATGCAATTAAGCAGCGATGCGAAGCACTTGACTTGTTGTTGGTTTTTGCTCTCTATTTCCCTTCAACCGTGTCCTTCCTTACCTTTACCGACTGACCAATACAGCAGTTTAAAAAAAGCAACGAAAAACGTATAAAAAAACTTATAATTATGACATTTAAAACTGTTGATGGTGATTTGCATTTTTTTCACTAATTGACACATATTCATATACCTACCTACAAGAAGCTCCGAGACTGAGATAGAGAACCATCGCGCAAATAGACACAGCCAGAAACCGTTCGAATGCAACTGATGTGCATCGATGCGACGATCGACAACAATGTGCACGGGGTGTTAGAAGGCGGTGTGTGCTGTTCGATTAAAGTTTTTTGTGTGCGATTTTTTCTTGCGAATGCATAATGATTGTGAATATGCATTTATTTTTTAAAATTTATTACGAGCCACATGAATAGCCATGACAGCGAATAGTGGCAATGCAATGCAATACAGCGGGACTTCGGAACACTGACCCAATTCGCAAGCCAAACTGGACATGTGGGGAGTTATTTCGGTCAGATTGTATGTATAGAAAGAACAATTTAATTGACGTTTTAAGTTGGTTGCCAGTGGATAGTGGATGATGCGAAGATTTAAGTGTTAAAGTGAGTGGCATTCACGCAAACACGTTGCAGTTGGTTTGGCTTTTGTAGTCATGAAAATGTAAATACTTTGCTAACTTAAGTTTCTTATCCAAAGAACGAGTATTTAACTGCGAAAAATGATGTTGTCACGCTATAACGAGCGGTTGTTCGTTCATACATTTCTTAGGTTAGGTATGGTAATTCATGCTTGAAGTTCAAAATTAACACTACTTGTCAATATTGACGCAGTAGTTCTCAATTTGCGAAATGTCACACCTGACGCAAGGAAATGTCTTCGTTGTGTTCAAGTATCTAAGGTCTGTTCCTTTACTTTTTAATCTTACGAATTTTTACGAATTCTTACGCATTTTACTCAATTGCCGTTCCTCAACTCGAAAAATTCGTAAATAGGGCGACTTCGAGAGAGCAATATATTTCTCCTCTTACTAGTTTTTACTTAACAAATTTCTTTACGTAAGAATTGAAACAACTGTCAGTCTCCTGAAAATTGACAGCTCATTTCAATTTGTTGCTCTATTTGGCATTTGGGTGGAATATTCGCATCTATCATTTTTCACAGGTTACTACAAAAGCGTTCCTTAACTTTTGCATAAGTTTCCCTCTCTGAGAGAGATTTCATCCCCTCCACTGTGATTTTGACAGTCTTTTCCATTTTTACTACAAAAGTAAAGGAACAGACCTCCAGTATAGTAAGTCTGACAGCTGACTGACTTGATGTATCTCAGTTTTGATTGGCCTATATCGGTCACATAGGCGGCTGTATCAGTTGACGTTTATGGAGGGGTAGCCGATGAATCTAGTCAAGAAATTCGTGACTGAGTACTAAGTTGACAGTTCGCATATTTGGCTGACGTATGAAAAGTGACGTTCCCGACCAATCAAGTTTTTGCGTTCAGGTTACATCCATTCCAGGCCAATCTAGTCGATTTAATAGTTTTCAACAGATTTCAAAATCACTTCCTTACAGATGCGCTGCCATTGCTACTTTCGACCACTGACAGTTGACATTTTAACTTAAATGCTATAATGCGGACGAACTAGCTTAATGGCTGTCACGTGTACAAAAATTAAGATTTCTAAATCCAGTCTATGTTCAAGTCAAGTTTATACAATCATTTTTGACAGTTCCCACCGTCGACTACGGATAAGAAAGGGCGATTACCTAGTACCTACTTTAAATAACCGAAGTTACCCGCAAGTTCCAACTGAATAGGTTCCTATAAATGCCCGCCTTACTCTACAGACCTACATATCATAATCGAATAATCTCATTTCTGTTGCCACTTTTCTGCAAGATGGTAAAACATAACCACTTGCCCTCGTATTCAAAGATTCCAACCCAAAAATTAGAGCAAACTCAGCACACACATAATCAATGCTCGGCGTCAGCAAGAGCATTCAATTTCATTAAGGTAAGTGAAGCAGAAAAAATGGAGCAACATTTCTGTCCCTCCCGAGGGCTGTAATCATCTACAGTGTAGTCAGTGAACTCTATCTCCTTTTTAACACAAACCTCTTCACAATGAAACTTGTAGTGTGCTAAAAAGCGGTTGCACTCCTCTAATGCAAGTACCTGGGAATTATGGTACGAAGTTGCCGAGGAGAACATCCAATGGGTGAAAGGTGTTGTAATCCAATCCACAACTGGAATTGGTGTGTGCGACTAAACTTGAAGTTTGGTATTCCATATACAAACAGAAAGGTTTATCCTAAATTTATGGCATCATAGCAAAGGCTGTCAATCGATATTCCGCAGCTCAGTGATTTCTTGCAAGTCCCTTTGTGACCTTTTGCCAGCTTGTAATTAGCCTTTCGATTATCCTCGGACCATAGATGCCAACTACACAAGCCATATAAACGCGCATGAATGGGGTGCGCAAAAGAATCGCTGCGCACATGAACTTCCGCGAAAGGTAAAATTAGATTTTACTACAGCATGATGCGAGAAGAATCAAGGTGTCTTAATGGACGCACATAGATCCGTAAAAGGAATATTCCACTTTCCATGGAATCCATGAGTTTTCCCTTTTGCCAATAGCCTATAATGGGATACTCCATCTAATTGTATTTACTCGTTTGTATTTTTTTTAACTAATGATCTGCCAACATGGCGGACTGACATTTCCCTTTGACAGCAAACACTCTTCCTCTCCCCATGACGACTATTCAAAAGGTATCAATTCGAAAAGAAATGTTTAAGCTGCCATTTTGCTTTATGACATCCCACCGCGTTCCTCAGGTGCCACTGCTGTATTCTCTGTCAAATGATGTTTATCCAAACAGGCATTTTCAACGGGGAGAACTGTTAAATTGCTAAAAGTTAGTTTTCCGCATCCAAATTATAGATACTAGCTTGCAGGCAGTTAAAATGGTTTTGAACTTGTTCAACTTGATGGAGCGGACTGGGTGTCTGGGGGGAAATGTTATGGTGATGGCGGTGGGTTGGTTAGTGTGCCATGATGATGCGGAGTCGGAGTGTGCCATGTTGACTTTTTATTTCGGTTGTCTTGTTGCGGTTTCGCGCCCGGTTTACCTTGTCGCATAGGCGCACTGTGCGAGTGCGGCATAATGGAATCTGCGTTGTTGCCTTTAAGGTGGTCTTGAAACTCGAAATGGGTCACTGGAGCTGATTTTACGGTTCGAATGCGGAGAGAGAAATTCTTTACATTCAGATAATTGATGGGGCGGGCAAAAATGTTCACAAACTGTCACAGCCAGAGCGTTTTCTTAAAACGACAGAATGATGAGGGCAAATACAATACAACTTGCAAAGTGCGCTGCCAGCCTGATGACAGCAATTGAAAATGTTGAATGAGAGCTGAGACTTGTGGAGTGTGCAGATTATGTTAACACCAAGTCGGTTCGGTTTGTGTTTTTCTTATGGGACGACAATAAAAATGAATGGAGTAGTAATTTGAAATTGGTGGTTTTTGGGTTGATTGACTTGGGAAATAGAAGAGCTTAATGACCTATTTTTGTTTAAACCAAACAAAGGGTTAAGGTCGCGTCACGCATAACTGAAATTTAGCTATTGGTGTCTTATTTATTGTTTCTCTCATCTAGCGGTTCTAATCACCTATTGTGTCGCTTCATCTAGTTGGGAAAATAGTGCCATACTTATGAGTGGGAAATAATTCAATCAGCTAGAGACGAAATCGGGAAAAAATAGGGAAACACTTTTGGCAAACAGATATTAAGCAGATTAAGGACATTTTTAGGTTAGTTCATGTCCTTTTTGAGGTAAAAATTAGCATTTCAATGATTTCCACGACCATTGGTCGGTTTTCTTTAAGCCAACTTCTCATACGGAAACAGTATGTGCTACAATACATTTTGGTAGACATTTTTGGATACGAAAACGTAAGAAAATAGGGTTTTGAAGATTCCTAGTATGGAAAAATATTTATTTTGCACACAAAAGTGATTTTTTAAAACTGAAATTGGTTTTTTGTGTACCAACATTGAAATGTGAATTTATTCGCCTGTCACTTTTACATCCGAGTTGGATAGAGAAAAGCTGCCAAACGATTTTAATATCCGAAGTGGATTTCAATTGAAGATTTGTGGACTGGTGAAAACAGAGGCACTCTACTAGAATCATGGTCCGTCCGGTAGGCATAGTCGTGCGTCGGACCCTCATAACATAAGTGAGTAATTTAATGCCAAATTTAAATCATGTATAGGAGTAGCTGTGCGGAGATAAATTTTGAGATTTGGGCACACTGGAATACTCAGTACGGGGATACAAGTTTAAAAATAACTACGATTGATTTCGAAAATGACATAAAACTGTGGGACTCTTGGGGCCAAAGACTACAAGAACCTAGAACTACATTGAAAGCCAACAATTGCCAGCCAGTTGGTCCCTTGTCTTTTTAGACAACTCAGTAAAAATCCCTTACAAATTAATTAGAACAGTCATGTTTTTTAAACATATTCGTTAGTATTCTATGATTTTGCGTTACCGTCTTAAATGTTGGTAAGGTTCTTTGCAAATAAATTATAACAAATATTTTCTTTTGGATTTGCGGAGTTAAGTTGCATTTTTTTGTGCATTTAATGAAATTTTAGTGCCATGAAGCTGTTATCTGATTTTTTATTAGCTTAATTCGTTTTATACAAATTTGAAAAAGGATTTTTTGGTGGAAAAGAGGGCAATGATTATTGATTTGCATGAGCACACTAACAAAAGCATACGGAAGATTTCTGAAGATGTTGGAGTTCCAAAATCAAGGGTTGCAACGGCTCGTACTTGGCATTGTGGCCGAAAACGCAAGACAACGGATCGCGATGACAAGACTTTGATCCGTAACAGCGTCATTCATCCTTGGAAGACTAGCGGTGATCTTCAAAGAGACTTAGCGTGGACTCGTCGATTTTTAGTAGACGTCTTCAAGATTTGGCCCGCAAAACAAGAAGACCACTTAAAAAACAGCTTCTTACTGAGGCTATGATGAGAAAAGGGCTTCAATGGGCCAAGCAATGCAAAAACAGGTCTTCGCAAGAATGGCAGAGTGTATTTTTTTCTGATGAGAGCCATTTCGAAGTTCAGTCTCGTGAGGAGAAGTGACAATGAAAAGCTCCGACCGGATCAAATTATTCAGACCCCTTAACACCCACCCAAAGTAATGTTTTCGGGTTGTTTCACCCCCTCGGGCCCTGGAAGATTAAAACCGATTGAAGGGATGATGGAATAGCATCAAGTACGCCGACCGACTCGACGTTTGAAAAGACACTTCCCGACCGGAAATGGAATTTTTCCGAAAGATCTTGTCCCATGAAAAATTGTGAATTGTGGCCAAAGGTGGCCATATAAATTATTAGTTTTAAAAAATTGACAACATTTATCATAAAAATTTCGATTTGATTGTAAGTTTTCGGGAGCGCATAGCAAAGTGGTTTTCAATGGAACAAAGAAAATATAGACAGTAGATGGCTTTTAGAGTTTCTTTATTTTCTTTGATAAAAATTCGCATAAGACTTATACCAGTGCTGTTCTAAAGCGCATAAAAATGGATTTCCACAAGTTCAGTAAAATAAAATGGGTTTTGGAGGCGGATATTTAATAGGAGACTATTAGAGCGTCACTGATCTCCGTAGAACCAGTCCTTTCAGATGTCAAGAACATGTACAAAACGATCGGTCTGTTCCCTTACAATAATGCATTGGAGCACATTAGCCAAATTTAGTCAAAGTCTGTACCTTTCAATACAAACTTTGGGTAAGGGAACGAAGTTTGACTAATTTGTTCGAATGCATTATTGTAGGGGAACAGACCTGATTAGACACAAAAAGCTATTTAAATCGGGTGGAAAGACGCAAAAAGACGCAATGGAAATGCTGACACTAAAAGACTGAAGGACGTCGTGAAAAAAAAAATAATCCAAGAGTCTTAAGATTCAATGGAAGGCCTACAGAAAATGTCCCTAATCTTTTACCGAAAGGAAATCCTTAACTGAACAATTAAATTTTAATTGAAATACATATTTTTTTTGTTAAATAACTCACCATGATCGATCCCAGCAAGGTCAGCCTCTTAATCCAAACTGTCTTCAAGTGGCCCATGTCCTCGCTTCGTATAAATTCAAATTTTCCTTTAAAATGTATTTTTCACTGAAATTTGTTTCTTAATAAAATCAAATTTAAATCACTTCACAAGTCACAACAAATGTGCGATATTATTTTTTTCCGAGTTTATTACATTCAAGGATGAAGATTTATAAAATCAAACACAATCCCATCAGTCTTTCGCGAATAATCAAGAACGAGGGAAAATCTTACACAACATATCACTTCAAGTGCAAATTTTAAAATGAACCAACAATCATCGACGGAATTTCATTTTGTAGCTCTTAACGCTTTTCCATTCCAGAGGATTGTCTATTCCAGAAGCAAAAGCAACAGCAACAGCAGCACCCAAGAACATTCACCTGTCTATTGAGTTTCTATTGCCGAAGAGACAATCTAAGTGTTCTAACGTATAATGTGAAGAGGAACAAAACAAAAACAAACAAACAGTCACGGTAGTAAGAGCTCAACTATCCCCGTACTACGATCGACGACCACACGAGTACATGCAGGTAGGTACTCTCCCCAAATACTTTTTTTTCCATCTATCCATTTATGCACTCGGAGCGCACTGTGTTCGTTCGTCTTTGGCGAATGTAGAGTGATTCAAAGAATATTCCCGATATTATACTGGGATGAAGGCATCGGGGAGATGTAGAGGTACATATAAAGGTGAAGCGCGTGAGAATTGCGACAGCGTTTAGTGTAGATCAAATGGGCGTTAGAAATGTGGCTGCGATTGACAGACAATACAATAGATTCATAGATTCTGTGCTTCTCTAGCTTAATGGTTGTGCAATTTGGTGACATGTTCGGAGTCTAAGTGCATTGATATATAAATTATATGTCCCAGCATATAGGGCGGGCTTTTACGTCTTCGGATGCAGGGTATGAGGCGCGCTGGCGAACACACAAAGAGTTAGTCGATTGCATTGAAGTCACGATGCATCAAAAAAGGTCCGACAGATACTACAGTAAACAAAGAATGCAGCGTTTTGTAGGGCTTCATGCCAGCAGTCTAGTTTTTGATTTTTCTTTGTCCAAATCAAAGACCGCCAATTCAAATTTACAGTGAAACACGATGCGGTTTGTTCGATTGATCATCTTATTGCTGTTTTTTCCTTAAAACTTAGTCCATTTAGAAAAAATACCGCGAATAACAGTTGCGTTAAAACATTTTTTTTTAAAGAAAACTTAACCTAACAATTCGACAATTAGTACAAACATTTAAACATAGACAAATCCATTTAAATCGCTAACTATTTAGAATTCTCAAAATTATTTCGATAACGTTGGCCAAATCCTTGGCTTGACTGCGTGGCGTTGTGTGCTCCAATTCGCCGCCGTTCAGTTCCTCCAGTATTGTGTTGAGCTTCTTCGCAATCTTGGTGTTTCTTATGGTAGCAGCATATTTGGCTCCGCCAGATATTAAACGCCACACTGCCGTGCAAACAACCAGCCGCTCTGAGTAGCACTCACTGTTGGTGATGACATTGTTGACGGTGTAGAGAAAATCAGCGGAAGCGAGCAATGTCGTCCGATTGCTCGGCAGGAATGTCATGTTGCGAAGGATTTTCAATCCAATTAGCCGGAGCGATGGATCATGGCACTTGTTGATGGCTGTACAGAGGCCGATTAAGTTGCGACTGGTGGCGCCTTCTGGATAGCGAGAGAATAGTTCCCAGAATGAAAGCCACGCGATGAGAATGTCGGTTTTTGTTTTCGGAGATTTCGGATTGAAGGGATGCACCGAGTCGAAGGTGTCCAACGCGTGGAGTTTGATGAGCGCCAGCCGACCCTCCTGGCAAGAGCAACAGTTCATGATGGTGCGGAGGCCGATTTTGATGAGCGTCGCCGATGTGGAATCAAGGCTTTTGACCTTGTTTGTTTCGCTGTTGAGCAGCTTGAGGAGCATCTGGAGAATGGTGGAGGTGTTGCTTGCAACTGGAACGGAGAATTGCCGACACACCGGAACGGATTTCTCGCTCAAGAAGGCGAGTGTTTTCAAGCACAGGATACGCAGGTCGTGCGAGTGATTGTGCCATGGCCAAGTTTGAATGAGAACTTTGGACAATTCCACTACCTGCAGTTCATCGGTAAGTATGTCGGCGGAGAACCAGTTTAGGATGATTCCATAGAGTAGGGTTAGGTGTTTGATGACAGCCAGTTTTCTGGACTCTCCATAGCGCCGAACGAAGGTTGTGCACGGCACGTTGATGCTGTCCAGAAACGCGTTGAAGATCAGCATAATCCTATCGAGAAATTTGATGTTCTTTGCGGTGGCCCTCGCTTTCTCCGATGTCTTAAGCAGCACGGCAATGGCTTCGCAGAGAAGAACCTTCGACGCACTCGGTGCCACGTCGAATTTGGCCAGGTTCGATGGGAAATTAAACGCCAGAAGCTTGTTCATTCGAAGGAAGAGGACCTGAGCTGCGTACTTGCCCTGCTCCGGATTGATGAGTGTGGTCTCGAGTGTGTCACTGAAACACTCATGATTCGCATCTCTCTGCTGACACTTGATGAGTAAGAAGGTGATAAACGCCAGGCATGTGGGCTGGAGCAATGAGCTGGACAAGGACACGTCCAACGAAACCGTG
Source organism: Cheilosia pagana (assembly GCA_936431705.1). NCBI lineage: Eukaryota > Metazoa > Arthropoda > Insecta > Diptera > Syrphidae > Cheilosia > Cheilosia pagana. The sequence continues at coordinate 4,921,438 of OW386169.1, forward strand.
ACTAGGTTGACTATTTTCTGCGAATTCACCGCAAAACTCTCGCAAATATTCTGGAAGCCGGTTTGATCCTTCGACAGGACCATTAGGAGATTCAGCATGCTCATGAGGTACTGTTGCGGGTGCGATGTGCTCAATAGTGTGCAGAGGGAACTGAGAAAATCGTGGTCCCGACAGAGAGTCATTTGCAGGAAATGCAAGTGGTTGCGACTAAAGCGCGAGTAGAGGTTACATATCTCGCCCACCATCGATGCGAACGACTTCTGCGGCTCATCCTGCATCGGCGGAGACTTCACCAATAGATACAGCTTTACCAGCATCGGTTTGTCACACAATTCTGCACAAAACGTCGGCTTCAGCTCTATCAATCGGATGCAAATTTTGCAATACGATCGCACAATGTCGCAGGTTGTGATCTCCTTCCGTTCGGCCGGTGTTAGCAGCTCCCCCGGATAGAAATGCTTCAGCGATCCATGCGCGATCCGGTAAAAGTCGTGCTTCTGTAGGATTTCGTGCACCTGATCAAACTGTGTCACGTTCTTCAGCAAATCGGCGAACAGCAGGCCCGCCAGCTGCCTCACCATCGCCACTTCGGTTGTGTCGAGCAGTGTGCTCAGGCAACACGCACGAAAGCCCCCGGGAAGGAAAGCCAGTTCGACAATCAGATTTTCAGTGCCCTCTTCACTCTTGGCGATTCGAGCGAGTATACACCAGGCCAGCGTTCGCACTTGATAGTCGTTGTGGCCCCCAAGGCCTGACAGATACTTCAAATAGGTGCCGTTCAGCTGAAAGTCCTGCACTGTAGCCGACAAGCTGGAAATGATCAACAGCGCGTTCTTCTGCAAGTCAGATCCCGTCTGGGTGAATGACTTCAGGGCGATGGTGAAGAGGAACAGCTTCTTGACTGTGGCGTATACTTGCTTTTTGCTGAGAAGCTTCTGAAGGGATCGCCGACCGGAAATGACCTGCAGCACTCCGAGAACGCAACGAGTTCGGTCCAGGTCACGCTTCGTAAAATACAGGTCAGTGGTGGACATCAAGGCGTCGAAGATCTGCAGTTCCAAGTGGGATGGCTGGAGAGTCGGCGGCGCTCGCTGGAACACTTCCGTCAAAAGAGCGCAGACCTTTCGATACAGACTCAGGGGGATGTCACTAGAACAAAATGAGACGATGAGGATGATCCTTCTAAAATCTATTTTAATATTACTACTTACATTCCATTGCTGAGGAGGTGAAGCAGCGGCGCCTGCTCTTCGCGCAGCGTCGAAATCAGCCACAAAATGATTTCCTGATTGTTGGCCTGCACCAGTGTCGAGAACAGCTCCACGACGCTCTCCAACAACGCCAACTGACTACGATTCATGATGAACCTTTGGAATATCTTCGTCACTGCCTCAGTGCCCATGGCATTGCCTCCGCTCAGGAGTTGAATCAACCGCATGGCCGTAATACTGTGCACAATATTCTCATGTTCGGTTGCGTTCGATGCGTACTTCTGGAACTTGGCGATATTCTCCGACATCGACGTCGACTTGATGAGACGAAGATCGCTCTTCGTTAGACTAGGTGTGTACTCTGTTGAGAATCGTCCCTTCTCCATGCCGCCTTTGAACCAGAGGTCAGCGACCATCATTCTGATGAAGCGTTGCCTGGCTTTTGAGTCCCTGTCATCGGCGAGATAGAGCTCCTCCAGGGGAGCCCTTTTAACTGACGCATTCGACTGCGATTGGCATTTGACTGGCAGCTGGAGATTCTGCACGCAACTTGGCACTGTGAGGGACCTCTTGCCAACTACAAACGAACTGAAAAGCAACAGAAACAGGCACAGGGAGGCGTCTTGCTTGAGAGCAATGTCATTGACGTAGAGAAACAAACAGCGAGTAAGAAGAATCAGCACGTTCTCCTCTTTGGCGAGTTCCTGGCGGAATTGTGCATCGCAGAAGAGCAACTTTGACAGAATGCCGACGATGGGAAGCACCGAATCGGGGTAGTCGGTGTGATATTGCTTTTGAAGGGCGGCCTCTAGAGATTGCAGGCAGACCATCCAACCGCCTGCGTCGAAGATCGATCGATTGAGGGCCTCCTCCTGGCCGATCACGTTCAGCTGCATGAGTACAGTTTTGCGGATGAGCGGCTCGACATCTGGCGACATTATCAGCTGCATTAGGTTGGCCACTATACTGGATTCGTAGAAGCCGCCGCAGAAAATGCGATCAATGTCACGGGGCACCGCCAGCAGGCAACAATCATTCGGAATGATGTCACTGATCTGCATAATGTTCGGCAGAAGACTGGCCGCATCTGATCGGGACGTAAGGATGTATATGACACGTGAGAGCGCTTCCGAGCGAATGTTGGCATCTGGGTGGTAGAGAAAGCGCAGGTTGCCTTGCAGAATGTCCAGCGGGGGAAGGCACGCCGCATCCGGATTGAGAAGTTGAAGAACTCCGTTTTGTATCTTCTCGGATTCTGTGAGGCACTGGTACAGTGGAATGTTGGGCAGAATTATGTCGAGAATCTTGGACCAACTGTCTCCGAGTATGGGGCGTGCTTTTAGCGGGAGAAAAAGTATGTCCTCGGAGTGCTTTCGCAGTGCAACATCCTGAAAACCAGTGCTGGCGATGTGAGTTAGAAGTTCTGTGGTCAAAGGCAGGCCCACGATGTTATCTTCGACTGATTTTAGGTTATCCTCTCCGTTTAGCAGCTTGGCGAAGTATCTCTTCATGGCGTTGGCCGATTCCTTGTACACAAACGTTTTTACTTTGAAGCTGTGATGCGTGAACATCTGAAGAAGGGATGCATCCGCCTTCGTGCGCAGCTGCCTGTTGCCTGCATAGAGGGGGGCCGAGTTTATGATACCCTTGAAGATTCTTTCAACCAGCTCCATGCTCTCGTGGATGGCAAACGTTTCCAGCACAGCGCTGCTGTGCTCCAAAACGTACGTGTCCGAGAGTGTGTTGTTCCTTAGGATTTCCACTGGATACTTGAGGATTTCCGCGGACTGCAACAGTGTCTGCAGTTCCAGGTCCAGTTCGTCGCCAAAAATCTTCAATATCTGCGCATACTGCTCCGGCAGCATCTTAGACAGCGGTAGATCCAACAGAGCGATCTTCAGCTCACTGCCAGGCTCAAGGTTACTGTACTTTTCGTTGCCCAAGATTTTTCTCATTGTGAAGAGAACAAGGAGGTATTTGACACGATTCATGACGGGAAAGTCATCTCCGTCAAACGAAACGCGCAGGTTCTTGACTATAATGCGTAGCTCATCGAATATCGTCTCGATTGGAGGCGACTCTTCCTTGGGAAGCAGCTCAATAATGCGAAACACCTCCATGATCAAGCGAAACACATTGAAAATGCCCTTTTCCATTTGGAACAAGTTATACTTCAGGTAACTTATGCACAGCTCCAGCAATCGAGTGCACATTGTCGCCACACTCAGCTGAGATTTCACCGGAACACCCTCCGTCTTTGTAGAGCAAAATGCGACAGCTTTTCTCCTCGTTCTCAGCCGTCCCAGAAGCGATTTACTAAAGCAAATGAACGTCTCCGACAAATCCTCAAACACACACTGATCCGAATCGAACAGATCAAGAAGATTATGAAAGATGTGCGGCGGCTGGAGAAAATACTCCGCCGGGTAGTCATCAATAGTGATCTGTAGATGCTGCAGAGCGTTGTGTAGGTCCTGTTGCGAATTGTTCGCCTTCAAAATGTCACTAATCACCTTCAGCGAGTTGTAGTCGGGCACAGACGCCTTCGACCACGCAATTTCATAGTTCATCGCATCCCTCTGACTATAGCCATCCGATAGGCTATCACAACTATCCGAAATACTCAATGAATCGCTTATCTCTATAACTGCGCCATCGTTATTCTCGAGCATATTCAATATATCCCCGACTAGCTGCACTTCGGGCGAACTCTTGACCAGAATTTTCACTTTGCCCAACTCCTTTTTGAGGCGTTCCTCACCCAAATACTCGATGGCCTCCTGCCGATAGTTACTCTTCAATATTCGCATAATCAAACTCAACACTATGTCCTTGGCTTGGAGGGGCTGAAAGGCAAACCATCGAATCAGATACTTGATGAGTTCGCCTGGACGGAAATCTATACGCTCATTGTGTGCCAAGGCACGAGCGACTTTATTTTCAATTTGCTCCAGTGTACGAAGGCGAATTTCTTGGGTTTCATGGCCAAGCTTTTGTATCGACGAGCGATCTATTTTGATAGACATTATTATGTGTGCGATGTGAATTGTTTCGTTCTACGACGTGAATGGGGAAGTTTAACATACAAATTTCGACAAATCTGACATTCTACTTACAATGATGAACGAATTTTATGTGAATGTGGATGCGGGATGAATGATTTTCTTATGGAAAATTGTATGGAAACGTTTTCCAAAGACCAAACATTTCGAAAAACAATTTCTATTTTCTTTCGTTCTAGCTTTTCCCTATTTTTTGATGTATTTTGACATTTGCACTTTTGACAGTTGACCAATCGTGTGTGAGCAGCGCGGAATTTACAGCGGGGCACGCAACAGTTGTGGCTGAGCTGGAAACACAATGCGCAGGGTGACCCAACTCGATTTTATTGAAAAATACAGCAACAGAAGATTGAATTCGATTAAAAAAAACACAACTCTTGTTTTCTAACTACATATTTACTTATGTATTTGTATTGATAATACTACCGGAGATGTGTTGTCGCATTAGCTACATGGATTGACTTGTGATCGAAATGGAAAACTTGCTGAAACTAAATTTTAATTTGAATTTTTGCACTTGTTCGGTGGTCTAGTGAGACCTTAGCTCGCCGACATCGGCCCAAATGCATGCAACATGGCTGACTGTTGCTGGTGCATTGGCTCTAGTGGAGAGTCCGTGTCCCGCAGAGATTCAACCTCTGCTTTCGATATAACGCTGATGTCCTCGATGAAGTCCGCATCGCGATCGTACGTTTCAACATCGTTCGGATGAAAATCTTCAACAATACCATCGTGCGTAAGAACAGCGACTGTTTTATTGGAAGTTCTACAGAGAGAGAGAGAGGGAAATACAATTTTTTAATCGTAAGGACCCAAAAACAACGTGACTTACACTGCCCGCAGTTGCTCCAACTTGGGAATGTTAGTGGTTACACTTTTGGTGCCGGCTGCCTCCATCGCGGCCAGTTCAACTGGATGGGATTTCTTTTTGTGACTGCGGCAGTTTGAACCATTGGCGAAGCTCTTTTCGCAGAAGTTGCAGGTGTAGGGCTTCAGGCCCGTATGCAGGATTAGATGGTTCTTTAAGGCCTTCGCTCGTTTGTACTCATTGCCGCAGTAGTCGCATTTGTGCTGCTTCTGGTCCGAGTGGACGACCATGTGCATCCTAAGTGTGCGGCGGGTGTTCAGCTGTAAGCCGCAGGTTGTACAGACATAATTTGTTTCGTTATGCGTGTCCTCGTGCGTCTGAAAATAGTTTTTGTTGCTGAACCAGGTTAAAAATCTGTGAAAGCCAGCTCACCTTTAGCCTTGACTTTGTTTTAAACCGCTTGTCACACCAGTTGCACTTGAATGGCCTGTCATCGGTGTGGGTGAGCTTGTGCTCCTTGAGCGAGCCGAAGGTCTTGTAGGTTTTGCCGCACTCCTCGCAGATGAACGGCTTCTCGCCCATGTGCACGGAGCGAATGTGTGCTTCCACCACAACCGATTTGCTGAACTTCTTGTCGCAGTACAGACAGGGGATAATCAACTTTTGGTCCAAGGGCAGGTGGGTGCTGTCGTGGTTTTCCAGTCGCTTGGCAGTCGTAAAAGATTTATTACACTTTGAACAGGCGAACTGGGGTGGATCCACTGCGATTTCATGATCTGTCTGCATGTGGAGACGATAGCTTTGGAATCGAGAGAATATCTTTTGACACTCGAGGCATGTCAACGTTTCTCTCTCCGTCCTAGGCTTGGAAGCACTCCTCTTCACAGGTCTGCCTCGCTTTTTCTTTGGTGCTACGACGACTTCCTCCTCGGATTCCACTTCACTTGAGTGCTCATCGGAAGAGTCGTCATTTGCCGGCGAGTCCAGTCGATCTTTCCATTCTTCTTGCTGCGCCGCCATGTCATCGTCGTCAACGTTCTCCGTCTTGATATTGTTGGCATTCAGCATCTCCTCGTCAATGTACTCCAGCTCCTCTAGATCGATCATCTGTTCGGTCATATTCACGTTCATACTTGGCTTCGATTCGAAGAGCTGCACGCCTGGGCTATTGGCAAACAACTTGAGGTCCATTTCGACATCGCCCAGCTCATGGAGATCGTACTGAATTTTCAGCTGCGCCGGGTCAAGTTCCTCCATGCTGTTAAAAAGTTCTGCGAACATTGCCTGCACCTTTGATGCCCTCTGACTGAAAGCGGCTATGGATGTGACTAGCTGATGGCACTGGGTGCAGATCGTTTGGGGCCAATCGTCGTTATGGATAATCTAAAATTTACACAAATGTTACTTTAACACCTCAATAAACATTGCAACAACACTTACGTCTAGAGAGAAACACTTGTTCATAGCGTCAGCGATGGGCGACAGCACGTCGTTGTTTAAAAATATATTGATGTGGGTGTTGTTGAGGTCTTCTCGCGCACATAGCCGACACCACATCTTCCAGAGTTTGACCATTTTTGGTGGAATTTGTTTGGAAGCGGGGCTTATTGAATTGCAGGCATACACACAACTCGAAGCCTTTGTTTGTACCCGATTTCAGGTGTTTTTCGACAAGTTGAAAAGGTCCAATTATACATACGGAATTGTTGTTTTACATCAATATTAATTAATTCGAATCCGACAATCGAGAGGAGAGTTTTGTACGATAATAAAAGTTACGAAGTTCACTTTTGCAATATTTTTCCACTACCCTGTTTGGAATTAAATGTCAGAATTGCATTTAATGTGAAGTTGGGTGTGGTTTTATTTGTGCTATTGTACTGCAAGGCGGAGTGGCAAGAAAACTGAATTTCGAAAAACGATAACCACTTGGCGGAAAGGATAATGGAATACCTACATCACTCATCTCTGTTGTAAGGATGTATGAAAAACGTATAATTACAGTAAAAATAGGTAATAAATAAAGGCTGGTACGCTGATACGAGTGAAATTAAATTTTCACTCATTTTCAAAAAGTGCTGTGGAATTGAAAGTGAAATTTTCACGCCGAAGTCAAAAATTTAATGTGACTGACAATAAAAGCCAAGAGAAATAGCAAGTAACGCCCCCTATAAATCACTTTTTGAACAATTATTTTTCACTTCAACAGCGTACTGCCTGGTGAAATTTTCATGTGAAAAGTTAATTTTGACATTTCTCAGTGAAAATTTTGTATGAAAAATTGGATTTCACTCGAACAGCGTACCAGCCTTAAACTGCAAATAAAGAATTTCAATAAATTGCAATAGAAAATGAATAATTTGTATGAATTAAATCAATTTAAGTGAGATTTTGATTGGTTTTTAAATTTAACTTAATTTTAACTTGGAATTGTTGCTTTCTGATTTTTTTATTTATGTGCAACTTCATTCAAAAGATGTACATCTACTTCACACACACTGAAAATGTTGATTGAAATATAAAACAAAAATCAAACTAAATATAGAACATCATGTACTGCAAATGCCATCCCTGTGGCCCATTTGCGATCTTCGAAAAATTCCAATACGAATTTTCAATATCTGTCAATTTCTGTATGGCAACACTTACATCGCCATCTTTCTTTTTTCCCAACTTCGTTACCGCGTGGACGTCATTTAATACGAGGTTAGTGAATAATCGCAATTTTCACCTAAAAAAAACAATAATTTCCTATCGCAAACGTATTTCTTCTCATACACAGGGATAATAAATCATCATGACCAACTCAAAGGGTTATCGTCGCGGCACCAGGGACATGTTCTCCCGTCCATTCCGCAAGCATGGTGTCATTCCTCTATCCACCTATATGCGTGTCTTCAAAAATGGCGACATCGTTGACATCAAGGGACACGGTGCCGTACAAAAGGGTATGCCCTACAAGGCCTACCACGGCAAAACTGGACGCATCTACAATGTAACTCCCCATGCTGTTGGAGTCATTGTAAACAAACGTGTTCGTGGACGCATCATCCCCAAGAGGATCAATGTTCGTATTGAACATGTTCACCACTCCAAGTGCCGTGAGGATTTCTTGCGTCGCGTCAAGGAAAACGAACGTCTGCTCAAGGAGGCCAAGGAGAAGAAGGTGTGGGTTAGCTTGAAGCGTCAACCAACCCCACCAAAGAAGTGGCACTTTGTGAAGAAATTGGAGGAACCAATTGCATTGGCTCCAATTCCATACGAGTTCATTGCCTAAGTTGAGAGTGTGTGTAATTATAATAAATAATTTTTTATTTAAAATGAAGAGTTTTTTGTTACTATTGTTATGGGGAAAGTTATCTAGGACTGTGGAAAAAGTGTTCTCTATCTGACCAAGGGGAGGCCCATCGCTCGTGCACGTAGGTGGAACTGTGCTCTGTTTGGATGGTTCAATTTCAGTTCTTTTTGTACCGATCTCGCCTCAAATGCTTAAACTATCCATCGGCGGAAACTGAGATAAGGCGGACAATGCGATTCAAAACTTTAAAGGGCCAACTGTCAACGGAGGTTACACACAGCCTCAGTCACTCGCTCGTCACTTTTACAATTCTGCTGTTGCGATCTAGACAGCCATAAAAGACGTCGGCAAGGATGCGACTGCTTAAATCGCTGCATTCTTGCAATTGCAAACGAAAGATAGACCAGACAGGTATAAGACAAGCCTCTCGTACGATCCTACGAAGATGATAGGGAGCTATCGCCTACTACTGTGAACAACAGGGGCTTTCTAGTAAAAAAAAGAACGTCAATTGATGTTGCAACGAATGTGTTTATTAACAGAGATGCAAATTCGTCCTCTTCAACTCTATGTCCTTCCTACGTGACAGCTACAAATTGAAACTAGTCCTCTACAACTTCCGTGGTGTCTTCCGCCTGTCGTCGCCCGCACCTAAAGCAATTTTTCATTAAAAAGTCACTCATTCTGTAAAAAATCACTACTAACGCAAATTTCTGTTTAGCAACATTCGTAATAATACCACCAGTTGCATCTTGCGCCAATTCCAATGGATGACACTTCCTCAGATGCGTTTTACAGTTCCAACGTAACGAGAACGCCTTATTGCAAAAGCCACAACTAAACGGTTGCAGTCCTGTGTGTGTTAACAAATGGCAATTCAAGTTCTTCTTATATCTAAACCGCTTGGCGCAGTATTTACACTTGAAATGCATTTCATTTGAATGTGTCTGCATGTGTCTGCTAAGAGTGTTCATTGTTTTGAGCTCCTTGCCACAAATGTTGCACATGCAATTCTCCTCATTGTGAATCTTTTCATGCATCTAAAAGAACAGAATCTCATAGTTATTGTTACTCAACAAACAAACAACGAATGGTTGCACCTTAACTACAAGTTTGCTTGAGAACTTCTTGTGGCAGATTTTACAAGCAAAGGGCGTATCATCTCTATGGAACTCCTTGTGACGAGTCAAATCGCCGGACCTCTTAAACGCCTTCCCACATTCGTCACAGATGAACAATCGAATATTCGAGTGAACTAGTTTTTGGTGGTTGCGGAGGGAGATTGACGTCTTGAAGTTGCCTCCACAGACATCACAAGAGAGTTTGGCGCCGGTAGAATGCGGCTCTAGAGGATCACTATCTGTTTTTAACCTTTTTTCACATTGTAAATCGTTTTGTTCTGCCTCTTCCAGCTGATGCTCGACTTCTTCCAGCTCAAAGACTGACAGGACTTCGAATTCTTCGCTTGTGCTGTTTCTACTGCTAACGCATTGAAATACGGCTTGAGAACGAAGGACAGTTGCTTCGAATGCGATAAGTTTTAGCAGACATTCATGGCAATCATCACAAATTGTCGTCGGTGCTTCATCGTTTAGCTGAATCTAAAATTGGTTTTGTTTACACAGAATATTTAAATACGTATGTCATATAGAGAAACCTGAAGGGAAAAGTGCTTTTCAATTGCTAAGCGGACGTCCTGCGTGGTGTCGTCACGAGTTAACAAGTCTTTTGAACAACCTTCGTCCTTGGCACATAATCTACACCAATTTGAAAATCGCTGATGCATTTTGTTTACAAAATAGAAACTAGAAGTAAAATTTGTTTTCTTGTTGAGGAGATGTACACAAACTGGATGGCTGCGTTCCAAAGAATAGCAAATCAATCTGAGAAACAAACTCCACCTCGATAGCTAGAGAAATGTCAAACTCCACTTGAGTTCAATGTAGGACTATCCAAGTTGGTCTTGGTCTTAACAAAAAATAAAGAAAGTAGGTACCTATAACGAATGAATAAGTATTTTAATAAAGAATGAAGAATGGGTAATAAATTGAATAGATTAACGGACCCACTTTCTTATTCCCTATTTCTCTCTCATGTTTGGCATCACTGGCACACCCGCCTTTGACGTTTCATTTGTTTATTCTCACTGCTAAAACTTTTTGTTGACCAATATTCGTTGTACCCTCGAGAAATCCCTTAATTTTCTAAAAATAGCGACCTTCAAAGCCTTATTTATTGCACACAAAGTGAAGAACTTCCCAAAATGGATAAACCACTGCAAGACCTCTGCCGACTGTGCGGCGAGGAGCGAAAATGTTCATTCAATGTGTTTATCAAGAGCGAAGACGACATCATCCTCTGTGATGTTATTAAAGATAGTTTAAATATTACCGTAAGCCAAAACGTTCACTGGTCATGTTTACAAAAATAATAGAAAGTATTTCCTAGATATCCGAAGAGGACACCATTCCAAGGTTCATCTGTTCGCTGTGCAATTCGTACCTGCTGAATTTCCTCAAGTTTCGCGATGTTGCAGAGAAAACCCAATTGTTCCTCGTAGATTTGGAGATAAACTTGGCAAAAGAGAAAGAAGCCGACCGACGAGACTCACTCAATTCAGTCAAATCGGAGGCGAGTCCTGTCAGCCCGTCGCCAGAATCGCCCGATCACGACAGCTTCAGTTCGGATGATGATAATATTCCGCTTAACGAAGTTGCCGAGAAGAGTTTCACACAAAAGCAACAAACAAAAGTTCGAAAGCGCTTAAAAGTGAGTGGCAAACAAGAAGAACAAGCTGACAGTGAAAAGGAAGCAGTGAAGGGGTCCGCCAAATCGATGGACTGCGACTACTACGAACGTTCCGTGGAGTTTTCCATTGAAAGTCCTCTTGACAATCCGGAACAGTGCAATATTTGTCAAAAACGATTCACCAAAGAGCGATATCTTCGGCTGCATCTCAGACTGACGCACAAAATCGTCATCGAAGCGAAATATCCGTGTAAGCGGTGCACCCGACAATTTATGCAAAAGGAGTCCTATGAGCGACACATTAGACTGCACGATGACCCAGAATTCAACAAGCGCGAACGATGCGACACTTGCGGTAAAATCTATTCGAACAAACAATCGCTGAAGGCGCACATTCGCACCATCCACATGGACGACGGAGAACGCAAGTTCGTCTGCGAGGAGTGTGGCGCTGTATTCAAGGCGATCAGCAGTCTCAAAGCCCACCAAATCAGTCATACAGGTGAATACCCATTCGAGTGTTCCAAGTGCGATCGACGCTTCCAGAATAAAACAAATCTATTGGTGAGTTGCGCTCCAATTGTAGTCGTACTTGTATGTTCTCATAGTTTGTTGTCGTTTCAGATCCATATGGACATTCACAGTGAAACGCCGTACATCTGCTCGATATGCGCAAGCCAGTCGACCACATTGCGCGGTCTGCGCCTTCATATGATCAAGCATTCGGATCGGAAGCCACACAAATGTCCAGTATGCGGTAACGCATACAAACGAGTGACGGCGCTCAAGAAACATCTCATCGTGCACAGTGGCATCAAGCCGTATTCGTGCAATTTCTGCGAGCGCACCTTCGCCGACGGCTCCAACAAGCGGATCCATATGAAACGAGTGCACAAGAAGGAGTTGGCGGAAATGGAGGCGTCTGGCATGAAATTGACCCCGACTACGTTGCCAAAATTGCAACAGCTGAGGGAGGATGGCGTTTCGATTCGTTGACATTGGCGGTGTTTGTAGTTAGTGTACCTAGTGCATGTTTAGAGAGTCCTTCAAGTGTTCTGTCCTAGGTTGTTAGGAAAATAAAGCTTTATAGAAAAAAAAACGACCTGCGTTTGAATGGGGTGTGATGGCGGTGCAAAGGTGGCAACAAAACTCAAGCTACAATCAGTGTCTCAACATTTATTTTCGTTTATCCAATTCAATCCCATCCCATAAACCTCTGCTGGAACTTCTCAATTCCGTCCATTACCCTAACAGTCAGCTTGTCAATGGCCTCTCTAGCTTCGCGGTGGCTCAGGTCATGGATACTTCTACGTGTTACATAGTGATTGGGAAGATTTACCTAAAAAATAAACAAAAAAACATTAGTCAAACATTCGCAGTATTTTGAGCGCTCTTACCTTATGTCTTGCGATGGACTTGAGGATCAGCCAGAGTACGTAGAAAGTGAACCACAGCGTGAAATACAACGGAATGTACCATAGTTTGCGACCAATGTAGAAGTAACTGTATTTCTTGACACGTGGCTGTTCCGGTGCTGGCGGTGGAGGTGGTGGTGGTGGTTCAGTTGTTGGCTCCGGATGATGCTCGATAATGTGATCGTGGTGAAAATGATGATCGTGATAGTCGTCGTAGATCACATCGGGATAATGATGATCGGGAAAGTGATCGTGATGGTGATGAGAGTCATCGAAGTAGGGCCCCTGAGAGAAATCTATATCGGGATGAGGATGATGATGGTGATCGAGTTCATGATCATGATGATCGTGCTCCTCCAAATAACCCGGCGGTGGGGTTGGGTATTCCTTGTCATCTGCATAGCCGCCGACGGGATAGTCATGATCGTGGTGATCATGATCGTGATTTACATAATCTGCCGGTGGTGGTGGTGGAGGAGGTGGTGGCGAATCATTCGCTGCATCGTCATCATCAGCTGGTGCCGGCATTACACCAATATCATCATCTGGCGCGGCACCTTGATCGTCGCCGCCATCGATATTGGCGCCAAGATCAGCATCCAATGGCGGCTGGGGTGGATCATAGCGATAGCCACCTCCAGACGCGTCTTTGGCTACTTCAGCGTTCTTCATACTATTCGGCAGTAAATCGGGATTAACAGGCCCCACCAGTTTACCAAGATTCAACGGACCCGCAGCTGGTGGCAAATAACTGGTGACAGTGTCTGATGGCGACGCCTGTTTCGAGTCTAACGGCGAGGGGTATCTAGCGTTTACATTCGGCGGAAAGCTATAAAGGTCTTTGGTTGGAACGAATGATGTGACTTTCTTTGAGGACTGTCCAATCGGGCGGGAGTTTGAGGGCTTGTGGTTATGATTATGGTTTTGTGTTTGCTTAAAGGCGCTCGACACTACACCTTCACTTGGGGTGAATCGATCCGAAAATTTGCCTAAAATGACGAGAAACAAAACACAGGTTAGAACAATGTCAATAAATATGATGGCAAACACTTAAAAAACAATTTAATTGAACCTACAAGCCCCTCAAAACCCCCGCCGAATCTTTGAGCCGCCCAAAAAAAACCTACTTCCGAAGGTAAACAAGGATTTCAATTTCAGAATAAGCTTTATTTGAGTTTCTATTTCATTTTTTTGATCAGTCTATGTATTTCTCTTTGAATTGTTCGATACCCACCATCACAGTTATGGTCAAGTTATCGATTATCGCTCTAACTTCCCGCTGGGGTGTTTCACCAAAGCTTCTAACTACACCATCCTTGTACTGGCTGGGAAGCTTCGACTGAAAAGAACACAATCACAATCAACAAATCGAATCTACTGCCAAAGTGCGTATTCATTTTTTGTATTTAAATCTTACCAAGTGCGAAGATATCGATTTAAAAATCAACCAGAGAATGTAAAAACTGAAATACACCGAAAAGTACAGCGGACCGTACCACAGGGTCTTGGCAATGTAGAAGTAACTGTAGTTGTCAGCTCGTGCTTCAGCTGCCCGAGCCTCGGAGAACGCCTCCAACAGCAGTCTGAGCTTCGACGATGCTGGCAAATTGAAAGCGCGACCAATATTTATGACACCGTTGTCTCGAAACCTCTCCATAACTTCGTTTTCGTAGCTCGGACTCGGACGACTGCCGTCAGATCTATGAGTGTCTAATGATTTAAGGTAATAAGCTTTCGCTGGTGGTGGGGAATCTTTGGATTTCGCTAGGTACGCGTGTTTTCCGTCTGGGTGGGATTGGGAAAGCATGGACACAACAGCATCGATGGGGATGGATCGATCGGGAAATTGGCCTAAACGCAAAAAAGATAAAGGAGTTTCTCAGGCGTTGTTTTGAAGGCTTTCAAGTTAGTAGTCTTTAGTAGAAGGGAATAGAGTAAGGATAGTAAGAGAGGATAGTTTAAAGTGTTTCGAAAGCTGTTCCGATGGTTGCGCTGATCCTAGTTGGAATGAAACAAATAAATCAATGAAGAATTTTTATTACTAATCGTAGGCGAAATAAAGGCCCGCCCAGAGTACCTTCTGACTCTACCTTACTAACAGAACTTGTCAAATAGTGGAAGGAATGCAACTCTCAGGCTAAGTTTTCATATAAAAAGCAGTTCTGTATGTTGTCGACTTCTAGAGCCATCTGTTGGGTGGATATTTTCAACTACAAATGACAGATCTTGTTTCTATTTACATTTTTTATTTTTTTCTATATGCTATGTGGTTTTTTACTTTAATTAACATCGCGAATAAGGGCAAAAAGAATGATGAATGTCAAAAACTCGCTGTCTAATCTTTTTTTTTCCGCGAAGGCTTTGAGCTTTTTAGCATAAAACTACCTCGTAGTCAATTGCACTCAAATGTCAAACATAACTTGTATTCTTAAACGATTCGTACACAAAACCCCTGGAACGATCTAATCTTTCTAAAATCGAATTAGCTGTCAATCTTAATCGAGTTGAATTGACATTTACTTTGACACTATACCTAAAACGATTTAATAAATATTCTTTAAAAAAGAAGGGAGCGAGGTTTAATCAAGCTGGAAAAATATTCAGGTCCAAAATAAAGGCGCAACCCTTGAATGATTATACTGACATAAGCTGGGATTAAACGCTTGAATTTTTCACTAGTTTTTCATAGCGATATAGATGATGCTATCATAAATTGGCTTAAGCTGGATTACCGACAGCTTATGCGGACTTTCACTAGTTAATTAAATCTGACAGCTGGCTGACTTGACGTGTCTGAGTTTTTATTTCTGTCTATTGATCCTGCGGAAAAACCTAATTTGTTGACCAAATGTCAAAAAGCTGCAATAAAGCTGCGAACTGTCAAAAAAAACATCATGCCAAGAGGTCTAAATTTAATTCTTTAAGCAAAATAAGAGCCCGATCTAGGAACTCGAAATAAATACGATAAAAAGACTGGACCATCAAGAAAAAAGCGCATTAAATTTGGCAGCTAACCTTATGATTGATAATCCGGAAGGCTTATGCTGGTACAGACAGCAAATTGGGTACCTACTTTCAAAAACTTAGTTGTCGTAAGTCGACTAGATTGGTAGGGAGTAGATGTAACCTGAACGCCAAAACTAGATTGGCCGAAAGGTCACTTTTCCTACGTCAGCCACATATGCGAACTGTCAACTTAGTACTCAGTCACGAATTTCTTGACTATATTCGTCGGCCACCCCTCCGTAAACGTCAACTTAAAAAGCTGCCCGTGTGACCGATCTATGCCAATCAAAACTGAGATATATCAAGTCAGTCATCTGTCAGACTTACTAAACTAGATACTTATACGTCCCCATTGATTTCAAAGAAGTGTACAACATTTTTCATATGACATATGACAGCTAGTGCTCAAGTGTGATCAGACAGATTTGAAAACGCTCGGTTCAGATCTGTCTCTATTCCGTGCTCTGCTCTAAATGAAAAAGTGTCAGTTATGGCAAAGTTTTATGGTTTGCATTTACACATTTTTCGAATCAGACAGTAGCACACAAAATTAGAAATTTACAAGTACCGGGTGGCACATAATTCAATCATGTTCTAATATTTTTACAATTTTTTTAGACTGTTAAAGGATTCCTGAGGCTTAATTTATTGGCACTTTCTCCCATTTGAATCGAGTATAATAAGAACCCGAAGGCTTATAGAAAACACTTCCTTAAAACTTTAAACACATGCACCCCCCCATACATCTCATCCTTGGCAATTTACTATTCCAAAGGAATTCTCAAGGCTCCCATAAAGAAAGAAATACTCCAACCTAGACCAATTCATTACCACAAGTCATCCATCCCTTACCTAGAGATAAAAATGATTCACTTTACCCATTCAACAAAACCTCACCCAACTATATATGTATATGTATATGTCTGCTGGACACAACAACCAACTGATTATTACCTTTTCCGCTTAGTTTATCAATTTCAGCACGGCTGGGCGTCCTTGATGCTTGATAGCTTGGATAAACAACACGATGTGCACTACTGGGACTGGATACCACTGGTCGTGAGCGCAATGGATATTGCTCTGGCGATGGTCGGTAACCTTTGCTGTTCGGTGTTAATAGCTGGGAAAAGGGATAAGCTGGACGATAGTCAACAGCACGTCCGGTTGCTGGCGGTGGTAATGTTGCCCCATATTCCTCTGATTCTTCGGCATGATTGTCGGCAATGACAAAAGCTGGGGGGTAATGATTTGCTGGTATTGGTGGTTCTGGTGGCTCTGCTGATATTTGTGATGAACTGGACTCAGGTGTAAATTGTTCGCCTGCGGTAGATGATAAAGACTCAGCGACTACTGTCACCGGTTCGGGTGCTGATGTTTGCGTTGTCGAGATGACATTTTCACTCGAGTTGAAACTGTGAAAAAAGAAACAAATTTAAATTGAAATGAGTGTTGAATTGTGAGTGCATAAAGTGGGCTAAAGGTGAGCCTCGGTATGTTTTGGTTTATAACGAAAGAAGGCGGCAAAATTCATTTCCGAATTTTGACAGTTAGTGACAGCGGCCATATTGTTGAAGCTACATCTGTCAAATTGGCTGTAATTTATTCTGTAAAACAGCAGGAATACAAGGTCTTTCAAATTCACTGGTATTAAACGATGTCACTGGAATAGTAGAACAAGACTGCCTTTCAAAGGTCGAAACGCATTGAAAAAGGTGGCTGCTATTAAATTTCGCATAGAAACTACCGCCATCTTTTAAGAGGTAATGAAACCAATGGCAATATGAATAAGAGTGCAGAAATTCTCAACGATTCTAACCAACCACCGAACTTTTTAATGCCTGAAAGGCTCTCAGACAATTTGCCACAAAATATTTCAGATGCACTTGACAGTTGACAGTTGATTTATCAACAATGACATTTGCGTAACTTTGATGGAAACGAAACCTGATCGGGGTACTTGTCTCTTTAAATACAATTCCACGAACTTCAGTTGAGTCAATGAGGCAGGAAAGTGTGCGCTGATAAATATGCAACACTTTTTTTACAGACGGCAACACACTTTATGATAACCATTATAAAATTAAGCGGGCTTAAGCTTGTGTCAAATTTTAGTTAAAATTCACCAAAAAATACATCAAAACAACTTACGTTCTCGGATAAATCAAATCCATGTTCAAGGACTTGAAGACTTTCGGTCCATTCTCAGTGCCTGAGCCTGAAGTTGACACTTGCGAATAGCTGTCCACTCCAAAACTGGCCACGCTCACAAGCAACAAACTTAAAACACAAACTTTCATGATTCCAACCACACAAAGTATAAGTTCGCCTTAAATTATTCAATTTCACTTTTTTTCTTCTATTTAATTCAGTGTAGTCCGGATATATAGAAACAAAAGCGAGGATATCCTTTTCCTTTCCTTTCCTTATACCACTCTATTGCTACTTGTGTGTTGTTCTTTTGTTATCGACCCAAACTTGTCATTGTGGCTCGTACCACCTTACTAAATCTATATGACAATAATAAATAGCTTCTCGTTGGACATTTACAGCAGTTTTTCTTCAAGAAGTAAGAACAATTTTTGTTGATCCAGATATCCCCACCACCCAACCTTCTATGTGGTGTTGGTGTGTAAAGTAAACACGCTTCTTCTGGCCCACATTTTATAACTGAATCAATGCTAAATAGTTATCGATTGGACCAATGTAGCCGGCTAGATACATACGAAATAGATGCAGGTATACAGAGTCGGAGAGATATTGTATCTCGAGAAGAAATAATTAGCAACCCTTGGTTCTTTCTCTAGTTCGTAGTATATTCTCTCTGTGCAGACAGACGAGATTGACCTACCAATTATACCAGCATCCACAGACACAGCGACAGATACAGTAACATACACGAAAGGTGTTAATTCTGGGTGAGTGGAATTCGGATGCAGATCTTCTACTGACCCAGTGTCCCGTTCAGCATCCCCCCCACCACGTTGTGAAGTAGCTGTGTATGGACACTCGAATCCAATGGAATGAGATCGAAATTAATTATTTATCAACGTTATTTGATTTATCGATTTGGCACATATTAGCCCGGAGATTGACGGCAATCGAATTTGTCCGAGCCGAGTCTTTCAGTAGCTCGCTGACCAAAATTGGGTCAGTAGAAAATTCTTTAAGAGCGCGCGAGGAGTTAATTTATTATTGACGGCCATTTTATTTGATTAACCAATTAGAACTCGAGAGGATGATGATGATGATGATGGGATGATGAGATTCTTTCAGCTTAAGTCTAAGGATGGACTTGTTTTGGGGTCAGTTGTGGGGGTGAGAATGTGTTTTGTACCGCCGACTTTTGTACTTTTACTTGTGGCGTAATGATGGTGAACCTTTTTTTTCGTTGCTCTTGATGATTGCCAATGAATGGGAAGATGTAAGGGAAACGAGACCGGGTTATAAATAGGCTGGCTTTTGAGTAAAGTGTGAAAATTAGAAGTAAGTGCTTGGTTCGAGTGTTACTTGAATGGATTTACGCATTACAATTGATTAGATCAACTGGTTGTATGCAATCGGGATTGGAAAGTGAAGATTTCAATGGGCTTCAATATATCTGTGGTCACAAGGCATAACCGCCTAAGTCGAGTTATGACGAAATAGAGCTTTTAATGGTATTTTTAAAGCATTTTTCTGCTCTATCTTCATTATTTTTTTTAGATCTGTAGCTTAGTTACTTTGGAAGTTATGCCCTGAAAAAGATCGGACGTTTCCTTGATTACTGACGCTGATTTGAAACTTAAAACTGCTCTCCTGAAAAAAGTGCAAAACAGACTTAGGCGGTTATGCCTTGTGACCACAGATATACAGAGTCTTCCAATAGAGACTTTCGAACTTTGACAGTTCATAGCGGCCATATTGTTGAAGCTACATCTGTCAAATTGGCTGTCATTTATTCAGTCAAACCGCAGGATATAGAGATTTCTAAGCTTTGACAGTTGTTGATAGCGGCCATATTGTTGAAGCTACATCTGTCAAATGGGCTGCCATTTATTCAGTCAAACCGCAGGAAAACAGGGTCTTTCAATAGAGACTTCCGACCTTTGACAGTTGTTGATAGCGGCCATATTTTTGAAGTTACATCTGTCAAATGGGCTGCCATTTATTCAGTAAAACCGCAGGAATACAGGGTCTTTCAATAGGGATTTCCGAATTTTGACAGCTGTTGATAGCGGCCATATTGTTGAAGCAACATCTGTAAAATTGGCTGTCATTTATTCAGTCAAGGCGCAGGAATAAAGGGTCTTCCAAGAGAGATTTTCGAATTTTGACAGCTGTTGATAGCGGCCATATTGTTGAAGCTAAAACTGTCAAATTGGCTGTCATTTATTCAGTTTGTTTTGTCAAATCGCCATGGACAGACATAGCGTAAATATTAAAAAAATGCTTTATCAAAATGGGCGCTTTAGCCCATTTTACGGTCGCCATAATCTGTGGATGAATGCGGTTACGTCAACAAACAAAATTGTTGAATTTGGGACTATACCAATCCACATAAGATCCAAGAGCGTCCAATGCATTCCGAAAAAGCCGCTGTTTGGTGTGGTTTTTGGGCTGGCGGCGTCATCGGTCCATATTTCTTTGAGAAGGACGTTGGCTTCAGGCTATAGGTCGATGATTACCAACTTCTTTTGGTCTGAATTGGATGATAATGACACCAACGAAGTTTGATTTCAACAGGACGGCGTTACGCGCCACACAGTTTATGACAAATAGAAAATCCTGCACTAGCGATTCGAGGGCATGGTCATCTCACGTGGAGCTAAACTGAACTGGCCACCGAAAAAGTGCGCGATTTAACCCCGACCGACTTTTTCTTGTGGAGTTTTCTGAAGTCGCAGGTCTATGTGAATAAACCACCAACCACAGCGGTCCTTAAAGCCATCATAACCCATGCCATCGGACAAATGCAGCCTTATTTATGCACCAGAGTCATGCCAAATTGGACATTTAGGATGCGAGGAATCCAGGGAAGCCGCTGCCAACATTTGAACGATGTTATATTCCATACATGATGGCATCGATAGACCTCTCAAAGGAATATAGAATTTCAATGATATCTCGCACACACTTTGTTTGTTTAAATTTAAAGACATGAAGCAAGACCCTTCAGTTCAACGGAAACTTCATTACCTTCATTACTACGACATGCACTGCCGTATCGACCTAGTGAAAAGTTTTATTCAGGAAAAACAAAAAAACAGACTAAAAGCCAACACGTCCAAGTCCACCCAAACAACTGCAAGCAAGCCCTACAAAAAGGCTTAACTCCTCGCTCGAGCAAATCAATCCTCTCCATCAACACGAATTAACTTTCGAGCCAGTTGCTGTGGAGAGTCCTTAAAATTTGCTCCCGCCCGACCGGACACCATTTCAATAGCATGGTTAACATAATTAATTATATTTTTCCCAACTGCAAATTAAAATCTCTGCACCTCATAAGTATTAATAAATTAATTCACTCGCCATGCACGTACACATTCATATAGCCAACGCAGCAGCGGCGCAGCATCAGTGGCAAGCCATTGTGTACCGCGTATCCGGTTGAAAATGATATTCAAACTGATTAATTGCTGTATGCATTTCTGGCATATCCCAGACACATATGGCTGCGGTTACATAACATAATGTAATCCAATCGAAAGCAACAATTAAACTCAAATTATAAATAAATTCTGGATTACGTTTCGAACACACCTATACTTTGGTGAAGCGCAGCAGGAAATAAAAAACCAAACTGAAATCCTCTCAAAGAAAATCCCAGTAATTTAACATCACACACACACATGATGTACGAAACCGAGCGATGACGACGCGAGGGACGCGGTCAAATCACGTAGGTCATCCTTTACGTGATCGAAGCATCCACCTACGTACGGTGTAGAATCATTGGCGACGGGCAATATTTAATTGTGTTCAGGTGCGGTGTGGTCCTCTCATTTAAATATACGGCAACTCAATTCGCAACCGGAGACGATATACGAAGTCCAAGTCGTCTCCTGGATCTGATGGGTGGGAATGGTTTTTGTCTGTCCTCTTCATATGTAGAGTCTCGTTTATATAGTGTGGACGTGGAAGTGTGTTTGTATACTCAAGGATTAACTCGATTTGTGCAGAGATAATTAAGTGGTCAAGTCACAAAGACATTTCATCGATTTCCATAGCCCACCCGAGGAGGAGTAGCAGATGCTTCTGACATTATCACATGAGAGCATGGTGCCGGAGAGGTGAACTATGTCCTATCTGTGACCAGGAGGGGTAAGGAAACATTTAGATCTGTTGCGGATTAAAGAGGGAAATTGATTAAAAATCTGTGAGATTACGTGAGATTAAGCGGAAACGAGGAGACCCCCACCCGGGGAATGAATGTATACAAATTGGCTGAACTTTTCACCAGACTGAGAGATTTTACTGGGAATCACAGTCAAAGTCAAATTAATTAATTTTTGAGAAATGCCACCGGGTCTTTCCTTAATCTTTGTAGGCAAATTATATTTATACATACACACCATTGCAATTGGTGGGAATTGGCAGTAGAACAGACGCTTCTACGCGTCATTTTAGTGAACGAGAATTCGTCAAAAAAATTGTCTTTGGATCGTATGTAAAGGAGACCTAGTTCCGTCAATGTAGAAGTTCGTTCAAGGATGCGGTGATTGAAAGTGACACCGAAGACAGCGGTGGTTTTACCTTATTTATAAATATAACATATACCTAATGCAAATTTGAAAAAAAAAAACGAAAAGTGTCAAAAACAGAGTCCAAAACTTGAGTTAAAAAACGCGTTAAAAATCACCCACAAAGTTCCACGTCAAGTCAACACGGGTCGTGGAGACTTACGAATAAATTATGCGTTGAATTGCGCAACAATTTCGCATTTGAACACGTTAAACAAGGGGGAACACAATTTTCAAAAAATACCTTAGAAACGCGTTTTAAAAATGTGTCAGAAAAGGACTAAAAAAAAACAACGACTAGATGACGATTGGCAAGCGACTTTTGACACTTATTTTGAGGCGTTTTTTAAAATAAAATTTTGTGTTAAAAAAGGTTAAAAACGAGTCAGAAAACCCTTTAAAACATGTGCCGATTGACCAAAAACACGTGTCGTCAAAAAAATAGTTGAAATGATCATAAAAAAAAACTCCTTTTCGACGCGGAATTCAATGCAATTTTAGAGATCATCAGCGATTTCATAATTTCCTTTTTAGTTGGTAAAATTTCTGATACAATGTGTACAAAAAAAATCCCTGAAACAAGCGGTTAAATAAAACAGTTTTTGGGACTTTACTAGGTGATTTGAAAGGGCTCCCCCTCTAATTCAATTGATGCTGTTTCTGAAAGTGAAAGCTCTTTTTAGACCATTTTGTGTCAAACATTTGTAAAACCCGACAAGAAAGGTACGAAAAAAGGTGAAATAGGCGAAAAAAACTCATCAAAAGAACGTGTCAAAGAATGCTACATCTATTGCTGATTTTGATGGGGTTTTTAAGGCGACAGTTGTAAGATTTTTGGACAATACTAAACAACAGTTTTGTGGACAAATTGTAGAAGCATTTTTAAGACGATTGTTCACTAAACACGCTTGATTCATCTTGTAGGAAAATGCGTTAAAAAAGGCGTAAAAATCACACAAAATGAGTCAGAACATTTTTTTTCGCGTGTGGTTTTGAAAGCCTATTGACAATTTCGGACAAATTTGTGAAACAGTTTTTGCGGAAACTTTGTAATGCTATTTAAAAAAATCTAGTTGCATTTGTAAGGCGAAAATACGTGCTAAAATATTCGTAAAAAGAGAGTAAAAAAAGTCATGGGGCGGGTTAAAAAACCACGCTCAAAAAGGCGTCAAAAAATGTTAAATAAGAGGTTAAGAACCATGTTTTTGATGCGAATAAAATAGAATATGTGAAAATACAGTCATTGCGCTGATCCAACATTGAATTTTAGTAATAGGATATGATTTCTTTCCCGGTTATGCCAAATGAGGGTTAAAGAAGTGCAAGCAAAACTATCATTTATCTAGTTCTTTTGAGTGGGTTTTAAATTATTTCAAAAATTTCCGTCCTACACATGAAAAAAAGCGTTCCAAAGGTGCTTTTAAAAAATTTGTTCTTTTTTCACGGCGCTCATTGTAAGATTTTTGGAAAAACGTCTGAAAAAATGCTTAGCCTTTTTTGAACGGCTTTGATCTTAAAGCTATTTAAAGAACGTTATTTTATTTTTCAGTCCTCCTTCCGCCCTTTAGTCTAACGCATATTTAAATTACTTTTGCCCCCAACTAAATTGAATTTTACTGCTGAACTTATTTCGCAAACGGTCCACTCAAACGCGCAGCAAGCCATATCCTCCAGCTAATTTGTCAAATTGATCCAATTAACAAAAGTCCTCGTCTGAACCGCAGCTCTCTCTCTCTCTCTCTCGCACATTATTAATATTTTTTTTTAAAGCAGATTCGTCGTTTTCATATCTCAAAAGTGCTCTCGATTACAGTTTTGATTAATAATTGAAACGTTTTTCATGTTTGTTTGTTTTTTTCCTCGCGCATATTTTTGCACGCGTAAATTAAACAATAAATTGAAGCATCCTCATCACGCGAAGCACTTCACCGACCGACGCTATGTTGTCAATTGAGAGACATCACAGGGACAGAGGATATACACCGAATACCGAAACCATACGATGACTTCTCATTTTAATATACAAATTGAAAGGATGCTTCATACGGCATTTGCAACTTTTTGTCCTCTCATAAAGCAGTACAGGACAGCCCCCGGCACTCTGACATTGTAAGTACCCCAACACTTAAAAAAACAGAAAAAAACAGAAAACATTTTGAATTTAAAAATTGGCATGTACAAGGGGTTTTTGGGGAAAATAAAAATGTACATTTTTTGCACTGTTCCCGAGCGATTCGCGAGGAGCATCAGGAAGCCTCTATATAGATTTGTAGGTGTATTTTCGTGTGTTGCTGCTGGGATGTTGGTTTTGCGGTGGAACTTTTACATTAGTAATAAATGTCAACCGCGAACATTTCTGAACTCATATATCGGTGTATGGGCCACCACATCCTCTCAAGGACTCCGTCAGGATGTGCTACATGGAATATGGTTAAAATTTGTGTTTGCATATGCAATGTGCGGGGGGCCTAGTAATTTATGCAGCTTTCAAATGAAATTATGGACTATTTATTCAATTTATTCAATTGGGCAATACGGTTTTTTTTATTAATTTATTTTAGAGCTTTCTCTGTTGTTACTTATTTAAAATAATTTATTTTCATTTGCTTACTTGGTTTATGTCTGTTCTGCGGTTTGTGCTTTTTGTTATGCGGGCAGTCATTTTTCATGTCGCACACGTACAGTGGAAAATAAAATTCTATCTCCTACCTGGTATACCTGGAGGTTGGAGGACCCCTGCAGAAAATGCAGTGTCAAAGAATTGGACCTCGCGTTCATGCAGTCAATGCACTTGATAACAATTGAGGCAGGTTTATTTAAAAGATGTATGACAAAACATTGAACTTAAAGCTGAAATAAGACGCGATACCAATGCCCAACAAATTCAATAGTTTGAAAGGTTGCTAGCTTTATGACAACCTAAATGTCAAAGTGACAAATGAGGTGACAACAAAGCGAACTGCCTGTGAAATGGGACGCGATTATGGTCATCTCATAAATGATAACTTCACCCAAGACTCTACAGGCAAACCTTGAAAAGATGGACCTTGGACTGTCGGTAAAAGTCTGGCTTAAACTATGAGGGCAGAAATGGTTATATCTTGCAAATTTTCTGAAACAGTATAGAGCAATTTGACATTTAATGTTCAAAAACGCCATCTTTTGACATCGATTTAAAAAAGTGTAACCACTGTCTGTCTGTCTGTAACTACAAAGCAAACCCTGGACCTGCCAACATTTTTTGATACCAAATTGAAAAAAAAAAACAATTTGCCTTTTCTCCTGCGACACGTGCTGCCAAATCGCTGGATTTATCAAGCTCTATTTATGGGAAAAAGTGTAAACGTGATAATTCGAATGTAATTTCTCCTCTGTCATTTCTATTCTTGTCCATATATATTTTTTGCGTCTCGAAAACAAAGAACCCAAACTATGCACAACATTCTAATTAGAACGAAAGCATTTTCACTCACGACTCGACCCGATTCGTGTTTATACGACACAGAGCCCCACTGATGCTGCCAAGAATGTGACAGTTGGAATCAAATTATTTGATTTACGTTGACAGTTACGCTTTGTCCCTAATTACACATCTACACTAAATGATTAAGACATACCGGGATAGCGTTTGAAAGTTTAATCTTCAAATTAGCACAAAAGCTAACCGAACGCAGTGACCAACTACTACCGCTTTCGATGTCAGTCGTCTATTACAATGGCGGGTGTTTCATATATGAGGGGGGTAGTATAGTTTTAGTTGTCAAATGTTCAAAATATGGCCAACATTTTAATTGTTTCGCCTTTTTGTTTATTCAACGCGAGACACAAATGTGTGCACAATCCTTGTTAAATGGGCTTATGCGTTCATAATCTGTCGGTAGGTAGGTATGTGCGGTTCTTGTATTTGCTGTGTGACAGTGACAGTGACAGCTTAAGGGCGGTTTATTCTATATTGTGGCGCTGGCGGTGGTGGTGGTGTGGTGAAAGCACAAATGCCAATTTGCTGCGAGTGCCTAATTAATAACACTGTTACGAACGATTACGCACATTAAATCGATTCGGGGATAAATAAATTATTGACAATTTACTGTTAATTGTGTGACATTAAAACAAAGAACTTTCGGCGAACACAACGAAACCAAAAAGGACAACACACACACATTATATAGGAACAAGAACGGTGTGGTTTCGTGGAAATCTTTTGATTGCGGTTTTCGATGTGTATATATGTGCGCTATAAATGACAGAGGCGATGGAGGGCATGTTGTGGGTGTTAATTAATTGGCTATGGGCGGGAGTAAATGGTTTATTTATTATGATGGTTATTTGACAACGATGATGAGTGTGTGTATGGTGGATAATTTCTAGCCCTTCGAGATGGGTGGTTGGTAGACTTGAGTGCCACTAGATGGCATCTTAATCTTTTCTGGGCGGGTATAGTAGGTGGATTCAATGTCTATTGAAAGACGGCGTTTAACCTCATGAGAGAGTCAGAAAAATCTCAGTTTAATTTGACACATTCCATCATTTCCAGAGATTTGGTCAGCTTACAACAGAACCTCATTTTTCAAACCTATGCAGACGTTACACTGTGGTCCAAATATACAAACATCTTGCCTCCGGTTCATAGAAACATAAACAGAGCTTCACAAAAATAGCAAACGATTTTTTTCTGATTTTTAAAGCTATCCAAAGTTGGTTAATTTTATTTAAGAAAAATAAAAATTAAAATTCTTTGCTTTGAGTATTAAAATTAAATCATTATTCATAAACAATTTTCATTTTCTTTAATGCAACTTTGTTCTTTTGTTTGTAAATAAATTCAAATGACAAAAAATAAACAAAAATAAAATCATCTTATATTTTTAACAAACAAAACAAAAAATCGTCTTTCTTGAGCAGTTTCTTTGGGTTCAAAAAGAGCTAGCACAAAAGTGTTGATAGTTCCGGGACAGAAATAACTGGGATTATTAACCTTAAATATTTGTTAAACCATATATGAAAAATTATAGTAAAGACTGTTTGCTGTCTTCGGAGATATTGTTTAAAAAAAATTGTTTCGGGTGCCATATTTACAATTTATTTATTTAAATTAAGTTTTCACTTCCCAAAATAGCTAAGAACGTACAATTTATTTTAAAACTTGTAATTATCTTTTAAATATCCGCCCTCTTCCACGCCCCTTTTAGATAAGATTTAGATTAGATTTTCACTATAGGTACTCCCAGACCATAAGGTACCTATAAAAGAGATTAATCACTATTTTGACTGCTTTGCCACTTAAGAAATCCATTAATGTGTATATATTTTTAAGGAATATATTGAAAACTCTTCTGCGTCTGCTAAAAGCCAAATACAGTCATAGACATCAGAAATTATCTCTTCACAAAAAAACTCTAAAGGAAAAAAAAGATATGTTTTCAACTTTAAAAAAAAATGGTTCATTAACTTTATCCCCCCACTGTTGGCTTCAGTTTTATTCTGAAACACCCTGTCAAACCTGAAAAAGTCATGAAGTTTTTTTTTTATATGCTCTGCAATATTTGGGACTATTTATAATGTCGGTTAGCCTTCTTCTCATAAAATCCTACTTCAGTCATCGATTCTGAAACACCCTGTGGAGTAATTTTCCTTAAATTCTCAGCTTTTTTAGCATTGGAAATGTACTTTAAATTATAACAAAATCTTTATTTGTTCAAAAGTTACGAATTTTTCAACGAAAAATCATTTCACACATATTGCTTAATTTAAGAAATATCGAATTACTCATACCAATGAGGAGAATCATGCCCCACCATTTCTACAGTTTCCATCGTTTTATGAATCCTAATACTCACATTAATTGTAATTCCCACACCCCACTTCAAGTATCGTCCTGTTTCCAAATTCCACTCCAATAAAATACTGGTTCCTCTAATTTGCAATCATTTTCCATAATTATTCCCACACAAAGCACTGAACTTGAGATCACCCCCTACACAACGTTGAGAGAAGCCAGCCAGCACTATCCCACCACCAAAAGGGTAACATGCCACAAAATCGACATTCAAAAGGACTCCAGACCATATCTATCTCTTTGTGTACATATATTTTGATATTTACAGTAGCTAAGCGCATATCAACACAACCAACTATCAACTATGACGAGCAGAGGACGAATAATGATGATAATAAAAAAAAAGAAAGAAAAACTTGATTACCCCGTAATCAGAATCAGAAATTCAACTCTTTTGGGAGAAATGAAATCTCTTCTCAGTTTCAAAACACAGTTTACCCCAGTTTGTTTCATAATTGCAAGGATTGAGTAAGCGACAAACACACAGACACAGACGAGGGGGACGCACAAGCATATTATAGTGCCTTGCAATTTCTGAGTGGGCTGCCTCCCAGAATAGGACTTATTTAGATGCTAACGCTTTTGGGCACTTTCTCTTGGAGCATATCTCACCGCATTCTCATGGCAATCGTTCTAATGGATAAAACGAGGCAGCCGAAGGAACAAATTGTTGTGTATGCTAAATGGTTGGATGGGATTTAGTTGTGGATACTGCAAAAGCATGTTGAAGATGATGTTGGGCGCCCAATAAGCGAAAACAGTATGTGATGCAGGTGTGGAAATGTTAGCAAATGGAAAATTGTTTCAAATTCAAACAAGAGCTGACCTTAAGGACAACTCATCCATGGGCATTTATTTATAACTAGGATAGTCTGATGTCCGAAAATGATACAGCTATACACTCCAGAAATGACTGTGGATGAAATGTAAAAGAGTTGAGTTGTCAATTGTCTCGTCGATTGGCTGTTTGGTATGAGATGTCCATTGACCTTATACAAGGACAAAAAATATGTTCATAAGCGTGCCTTGGCTTTTATTGGAAACCTAATAAGTTTTTAAAGAAGATGTGCCTTTTGAAGTTTAGGAAAGAGCAATGGGGTCGAGTCGCGTCATCCGTGAACGAGCATTACGTTCACGGAATTCAGTTGATTTACATACGAAACAAAAAAAAATTCCGTCACGTATTGCTCGTTCACGGAAGACGCAATGCGACCCCTGGCTTTAAGCCACGGTTTTTCCAACAAGATAATTAAAAAAAAAATAGGTTTTACAAAAATATATTTTTTTTATCTGGCAATGCTTTTTTCCCAATTTAATGGACAACCCTCTTCAAGTCGAATAAGAAAGTTTCTTATAAACGTTACAAGTGCTATCAGCCATAAAAACTCCCAGTACTTCATGATGTTCAGAGAATTCGTCAAAGTTTCGGTGGTGATCCTTTTAAGAAAAACAGTATGTGGAGAAAGTCTGGATATATTTCGGAAAATATCTGTCATTGATTAACTTCGGTCCAGAAGATCAACATAGACACTCAAAAATTTATAGAAAAAACTGTCAACTGAAACAGTGTGTGCTGAAAGAGTATACTACATTGATTAGAAATAATGACTAAAATTTCCGCCTGACAAATTGTGAAATAAATTTGATCGTCAGTGGTGAATCAGCCATTCCCGCCTCAGATCTATTTTAAGGACCTTTCACATAAAATCCCTTCCTCGATTTAGACCACCTCCAAAGGAAATTGTTTTAAATTTAAAGAGCCCAACTTAAGGCTGATCTCCTTCTTGTCCATTCTATTGTGTGACATCCATAAAACCACACACATGTTCACAAGATATGATAGCGGCGGTGGCGGCAGCGGTAGCGGCGACGATTAGACCAGCAGTAACCATCAGAAACCATCAGGGTATATTATCCCATGGATTTCATCCCCTTATCTTTCGTGCTGCTGCTGCACTGCTCCGTGGAGTCGTTCGTTGCGCCAAAACCGCACACGCTCGAGTTCTCAAAACATAACCACAAGTGAGCCATGCAGGAAGAAAGGCAAAAATGTAGTATGCCATGAGGGGGGATGGCCTGACGAACCGTGGACGAGTCAAATGCGGTAGGTGGGTGGTTGGGTCGGTGTTGATGGCTAGCTTCGGGGTGGATGCTGGAACGAATGCACACGAGAACAAATGAGAGGGAGCTGAAGTGCTCCCGTTGAAGATGAAATTCCAACTGCTGTTCTGCGGTATGTTGAATGTTGTATGTGGTCTTAGTGGTTCGTTGGTGGTCGTGGGTGGGTTGGAACACTAGTTTTCATTCAACTTTTAATTTTTTCTCCCATTTTTTATTTTGTTGTTGCCCACACACATTTTGAGCGAGAAAAAGTCTCTTGGTTGCAATGTTTATGGAATTGGCCACAATCGCTCAATTCGAAACGAAACCAAGTGGAGCGCTGCAGCTGAAGTTGCATATGTTTTTGTGTGTTTCCGCTAGACTATATTTTAATGTTTTGCCAGTCCTGTG
The DNA here is from genome assembly GCA_936431705.1 of Cheilosia pagana. Lineage (NCBI taxonomy): Eukaryota > Metazoa > Arthropoda > Insecta > Diptera > Syrphidae > Cheilosia > Cheilosia pagana. The sequence continues at coordinate 4,952,052 of OW386169.1, forward strand.
GCAAGGTGCGTGTGAGAGAAAGAGTGAATAAAGCCTCGTTCACATCACCAAACTGGTTAAAATGAACAATTTATGTACCAAACACAAATTGTTGTCTGGGAAATTGAAAAACTTTTGCATGTGTATTAAATAATTGAATGGGAATAAATGCAGACGCCTGGGAAAAAAACATGCATGCAGAGGGGGGGGGCAAGAAGAACAAAAACAAAATTAAATTACGATCCTGGGGTAGCGAGACAACTTTTTGTTTTGTTGTGATCCTGCTGATTGGCAGGGTGTTCTATTTTGAAGACTGCAAAGTTTTGAAATGTGTGCGGTTATACTGAAAGAGGGTATTACCCTGCAAGAGGACATTTCGAATGTCTCAAGTGGCAAGTAAGGTAACGACTTTGACTCTTTGACTGTTTAGCTGACTAAGAATTAAATCAAAACACACAATGAACTTACTTTGATCGACTTCGATTTTTTTTAAATAATAATTTTTGTTATTAAAAATTTAGTAAACAATTTTATTTTGAGGAAACAACGAAGAGAATAGCTCAAATTCACAAAAAATAAAACAAAACAAAATTATTAGCAAATAAATAAATTAAAAAATAAATAATTTAACAGATAATTAAAATTAACAAATAAATAAATTTCAAAATAAATACCTAAATTAAAAAATAAATAAATTAGCAGATAAGTAAAATTAACAAATACAAAAAATATTAAATAAATACCTTAATTATTAAATATATAAATTATTGGATAAATAAATTAACAAATAAATAGATAAATAATATAAATAAATGAGTAAATATACATGGTCAAAAATAAATAACGTTGAATTAGTTAAGCACATAGTGTACCGCATTTAGTTCGTTTATTAGATGACTAGCTGACCCGTGTTCGCCCTGCTTCACCCGCCTGCCACTTTTAAGACAAAAAGTATTTTAATCGAACTACATCGAACCGTTTTTTTAAAATTTGTTTCTTCCCTTGGTCCTTTCTGAAAGCAATAAAAATCAAAAACAAGGACAATAAAAACATAATTTGAACTCCCACTAAAAAGTATACACAAAAGATGTACGCAAAATTCGGTTATTCGTTTCCTCTCACCCACCACAAATGTCGACAAAAAGGAAGCAACATGAATGAAACAACTTGACACACGAATCCTACCAGCCCATTTCCAAACTTTTCCCACTTAACAACACCTAAAAATGTGTTCAACCTGAATGTGTGCGCTGAAAAGAGACGACTGCCCAAGCCCATTAAAGTGCAAAGCAATTGATCACCATAGAGCGCGCACATAATAATCACACACACTACTGCAACGATACTCAATTCTGCATGACTACTGACAGTGGTATCCACTGAAGGAAAATTGTGGGCGATGTTTTGAATAATTGTTTTGAACATTGCTCAGCTTCAGGATAACGCAGGGGAATGTTTTATATTTTAAATGATTCATGGGAGGATTTACTAAATTAACCTATTTTTTATTTTTCAATCCGATAAGCCATTACTGAGCTAGGCCTGTATAAATAGAGTTTTCCTTACATATATTCGGTTTTTTGACTATTTTGTAAGGACCACATTATATTCCGGGATAAAAAGTATCATAAGTCACGACCCAGAACATAAGCAATCACTATGCCACTATACATCAAAATCCGTCCAGTAGTTTCTGCGTGATGCGCGGTCAGGCATCATACAGTTTTATTATATATAGGTAGAGATTATCCGGAGTAGGGGAATGTGGACAGACCGTAAGTGGACAGAGCTCTTGCAGATCCAAAAATACTGCGCCTTCACAGCAAAGGGACCTATGATATGATTTTTTACGACCCTAGCAAACGTAGAAAGGACAGACCTGTAAGTAACTAAGTTTTATCCGTAGTTTTTAAAAAGTCATCGAGTCCACTGATTTTCAAAAAGGGAAAGTCCTCATCCACAAATATTAGAAGACTTGAAGTCATACCCCCAGGAAAGCCATCCGACTATCTCGTGGAAGTTATGGGACAGAAGATCACATAAAGTTCTGAATTACTTTCTTGGGGATTTGACTTCAAGTCCTCTTATAGTTGTGCGCACCATTAAAAGCCACTCACTTTTGAATTGAAAATTTCCGCCAAAGGGTATACAAAAACCGACTGTCTCTCTCTCTATAACCACAACTGTCAACCATCGACCAAACTTTTACAAACTTCTACAAACTTTAATCAGATTCAACATTTTAATAATTAAATTCCAGTCTAATTCCCACCAACGCTTATCGGAAAAATGAAAACAACTTGTCAAGTCTTTTGTCACAGCGCACCCGCCGCCGACCCAAAGAACACACAAAAATTTGAATAATGTCACTTTGGCTTGATGGGATGCAACAAAAGCAAAATCAATTAAATCCCCGAAACAATCAAAAACCAGAACCTCTACAACTTCGCATTAGTTTCACACCGCTCACCATATACAGCTACACAACAGCCCTTGAAGCCTCCAAATCCCCCATACAACCAACCAACCCCCCTTGGTGTGTTGTGATAATTTCCAACTTTAAATGGAAACACAACAGAAAGTCAAATATAAGGACTACATGCGACATATAAAGGAACACCCTCTTCTCTAATTCAAAAAGCTCATAATGATTTTAATCCGTCGAAATTCTCGTCCCTATACTCCTTCGATTCGAAAATGCCAGGCGTTCCGCTCCATTTGTGTGGATCTAAGTGGCTGGAGGCACACAAAAATACACAAAAAAAAAGGAGTAGGAAAAGTGGAAACACTTTAGTCAGACAAAACGTCTGTGACATCATTATCCCGTTTGTATATGTATATCCGGATAATCCTTTTCCTGTTTTCTCATCCCTCATCCTGCTTCCAAGTCTAAGGAAGATATATGCAAATTTTGTTTACCAACTCAAGCAGAGGCGATGTGTACAACAACCAGGGCGTGTGACACAGCAGGCGAATGACTTTTCTGACACGCACTCACTTGACGGCAAAAGTTTGTGCTCAGTCAAGTCTCAAGTCTCTGAAGTCTCGCGGTGGCCTAAATTCCGTTTAGTTCTCATCGCACTCATACACACTGGCTGGCTAATTCAAAAATCATGAATGGTGTGTGTCTGTGTGTGCTCCAAATGATTTGCTCAAACATTGCTCGGTGTGCGCTTGCAGCTTGTTATCTGTATACGCGAGATGTCAGTTGTATATGGCTAACAGTATTTATTGAATTTTTTTATAGGTTTATTAATGACGGACTGCTAATTTGTAAAAACATTTTGGAAACGGGGGTTGGTCTTTTACCCGGCCCAGAGTTGATGGCTCTATCGCAGCCAATTGACAGGTGAATGGAACGTGCGATTCGGCCCGCGGATCGAGGTTGATCGTGAGACAAAAAAAGTGACGTTTACCAGTTTACTGGGCCAATTGACACGGTTTCTAATTCGTAAAAAACCGAAAATCAATTAAGGCAAGTGACAAATGTGACAGGAAGAGTCTGTGTAGGGTGACCACACAAGATTTTTCTTCGACCTTTGGGGTATGGTTCCCTAAGGCCAAACTGGTTTGGGTTGCCTCTTTTTATCGTTGAATTTACGACAAACCATGGGGGATTAATTAACTCATCAGTTTTCACTGCCGCACAGCTCGTTTGTACTAGAATTGCACAAGCACAACAGTTTGCCATACTTTCACCGGCAGCTAAAAATCCACTAAAGGCAGAGAATGTGCTGAATGGTATATGAGGACATTAGTAGTAGGTGAGGTGATAATTAGACTGACTCGTGTCTTAAATCACAGTACATGGCGTCTGGCTGTTGCCGTCGACCCTATTTCCAATCGAACATAAGAATGTTGCGGTGGCTCACGAGTGAGGAATGAACTCAATAGAAATTCTGCCGAATTTAGTACAGAATGCAAAACAAAATTAAGATCGATCGATTGTAGTAGATTAATCGGAATGCGTATATGACTGGACAACATCAGTTGAAATGTCAAAGAATTGGCGGCAATTTTTCCTTCATATTCTCGTTTGAGGTTCTTCTTTCCGCCTGCTTCGAAGCGAGTTCACTCAAATCTGACAGTTCGAATAGTGAGTAAGAACTTTAATGACAGTCTTAAGTAATTTTTGACATTTTGGAGAGCGCTTTAAATTTTAAATTGACTGAACAAGTTGGACACAAGCAAAAATATCAAGTCGACTAAATTAGTCTGGATAAAATGTACCAAGAACGAAAGGACTAGATTGGTCGGTAATGTCACTTTTCCTATGTCAAAAACATACCTATATGAAATTCTTTACTAGATTCGTCGACTAGCCCTCCATAAACGTCAACTGAAAAAGGAAACTGTTCATGTGACTAATCTAGAACAATCAGAACTGACACATACAAAGTCAACCAACTGTCAGACTTACTTTGACTAGATTCTTGAACGCAACCATTGTGCTTAAGTTAGAAAATCATGGGCCAATTTCCACTCAAAATAAGGGCACTTAGACAGATTTCAGTCTATTAACTGTTCCGCTGTCAACTACATCATTGATCTACTACTTTATTCCCAAAAGACAGTTAAATACCCAATTTTTTCCATTTTTTGTTCTCACAATGACATATGAGTGAATGAATTTTTATGAAAAGAACTATCAAAAGTCAGGTCCTAAGAAGGAAGGATAACCGCTCTGCTACAAAAACTACACATCACAAATACCAACGCACACAATCCACACGAAAAGAAAAAAAAACGAAGTGAAATCGAATCAGACTATCGCTTCCAGATACCCTGCCGAGCACAGCTACCAATCTGCGACTGTCCGTTCGCCATATATGCCAACTAACTCGAATGACACCCGATGATGATGCCGTCTCTGCAAAAGGACAAATCGATTTGAATTTTCCGCCTTTTTTTCCGGCATTCCACAGTAACAGGGCCACCACCTCTGTTCATCTATTCGTCCAGCCACTCTGAATGTGGTAAAAAAGAATCGAAAAAAGAATCGAAAAAATTCCTGAGGGTACGTTTCGTTTGACGGTCCTTCGCCGAACCCCCAATCCACATATGTCCAGCATATATATAATGAATGATTTCGATTTTAATTTCTTCTATCCCTGTCCCGTGTTTTTTTCCTGCTACTGCTGTTGTGTAAGTCGATACTGTGATTCCATCCATCAGTAACTCCATCGATGACCGCTCAGTCACAGCAGAGGCGGAACGCAGCCAGGATATGGTTGCCACTATACATACGTGTGTGCGTGAGAGTTGAAAACCGCCAGGAATGGCTGGGTATGCAGATTGAATTTTAATTGAACATCCGGGGGATAGATGGGTTTAAGGTGATGGTCATGGTGCCTCACCATCCTTTTCGGACAGGACAGAGTTGCTGTTGTTGTCGTCCACTTCTCTAAAAGGATGAACTGTTTGTGCAAAGGGCGGCGCAAAAAAGGGTTAACATTGCTACAGAGTCTCCGGAAGGAATATATGCAGACACCCTTAGACAGATGGAGCTCGTGTGGTGGAAACATGTTGTTTCTTTTTTTGTTATGACCAACTGATGAATTGGATTAGGGAGATGGGGAGGCGCGCTGGGAGAAACAGGGCGAAAGCCAAAGAAATATTTGCTTGTGGCTTAAATGCTTATTGCAAAAAAAGGTGAGAGCTACTTGGCACTTGATTGCATTCCATTCATTAAGTAAAACATCAAATCAGTGGTTGGGTGGTGCGGCGATCTAGTCACCTTAGAGGTGTCGATTTCTGTACAGTAGAGGCGAGGAAAGGGTGGACAGTTTGTTGATTGCATTTGTGCTTGATAGGTGTGTCATGTTTGCCATGTGAGTGTCAAAAGATGACTTGAAACAGAAGACCGGACGAATAGCTTCTTCAAGCAAGGGTCAATTTATAACCTCCACCATAAACGTCATGTTTTCAGCTTTATGTTGATGATTCTCGGTACTGCGCCTGATTTTTTATAGAGTTTCTCAATGGGGCCTTAAAATGAGTGTAAAATGCTTTACCCGCGAGTTTTTTTCTTTTACAATGCTCCAACAAAGAACTACAGGAAAAAACGGGAGTCTTTTTTTGACACCTGAAGTGAAACTTCTCACGCTAAATGTGGTAATAATTTTGATTTAATTTAATCAACCGTTTCAGGAACCTAGTGTGTAAGACCTGGCTTATGAATCTTTTAGTCTAAGTTTCAATTTCTGTTTGAAGCTAGTTCTATTTTAAATTTGGACAAAATTCACTTGCGTTGCCTCTCAAGATCACACTTTTCGCAACACAGTCACTAGTTCATTTCACAGCTCCAGCGTGCCCCTAAAAGTATTCACTTTAAAAATTAAATTGAAAGAATGAGAAAGCAGTGTATGTTTCGACAATATCAGGTCCCAAACTATCCTATCTTTCAAGCTCCAATCCACCATCCAATCCACAAAATTTCATTGAAATCTGTTAAGTGATCTCGGAGATCAGTAACAGCGCCACCTATCGGGTCTTCTTGCGCCTCTGTACTAAGATTTTAGATTCGTTTCGTTTAATTTCATCAACACTTTGCGATTTTTTTATAGAAAATTTCATGAAAAGGATATGGTCTTGTAAGCGTGGTCGTGGTGGCCATTTGGCTGATCTTGTGTTTCGTTATTAACGGCATACCTTCCTCTTTATTATGAAATAAATATCCGATCATTTATCTCAAAAACTGGCATTTTTCTTTGAATATCAAAATAACACCTCTTATTGGAAAACCCTTTAAATACAGTGCCATGGTAGAGCTAGAATTTTGTTTCTTTCCTTCAAAAATGCAACTGGAAACGGGCGAACCTATAGTCTTTTCCATAAATTTCTGTATCCTCAAAGGTACAAGTTCCATATAGCCAAATTATACTTGATGTCTTGATGTAAGCTACAGAAGCCTCCACCAGACGTTACAAGTCAATGAGCGATAAATTGGACATAAATGGGGTTGGCATTGGCAGTCTTTGTCACTTTTTTCAAAAGGACTTTCAACATTTGTTTGGTTAAATAAACTGATGCTTGGTGACGCTGGACCCCTGTTGGTCGCAAGCACAAATCGTCCAAGGAAACAGTAAAAATTTTCATTAAATGACGCAAATCTCAAGCTGCTTTAACTTGTGGTTCAAAAATGGTTTAAAATTGACTTCACTTTTCGATCAAGAGACGTCCAGAGAAATCGAATAGGCAAAACAAAAACCATAAACCACATGTCCCCCATAAGCAAACACAATATCTGCACAAAGATCATTGGAATAGACAGGACAAACGCTTAATCCTGCCACTGTCCACTTTTGAGTCCCAAATTGTTGCACACGAGGTACTACGACCAAATCCCAAAATAAACACTACACACAGATGCATCCGTATGAGTCGTCCTTCGCCCTCCACCATACCAATGGTATAATCATCCGGCAAAGCATTCTTAAGGGTGCAATTATTTACTGCAACGATGCAAGAGATAACTTATTGGATAAACAAAATTAAAATACCCATAGGATAATATTGCCCTGCATCCTCTCTTATTCCTTTGCCATTTATTTATTTATTTATCCTTTCGGGCAGAGATCGAATGTGTGGGGCGGTGCAACACTAGTGAATTTTGATTTCGGTTTTCAATCTTTTGGGAATTGAGCCCAAACATTGCGGCGACTAAGCACCAGAGATAATATACATCCCGATAGTTGATGCCACAACTGCACACACACAGGATGTGTGGTCCACAAATACTCGTTCAATTGGGTCAGATTACCTACATTCTGCGACTTTCTGATTGGACTTACAGTTGTCGGGCGCACGAGTCCTTTTTATGCTTGATTTCGTGTATTATTTTAATTTGTTGATAATATTCAGCCAAAGGCTGACGCTAACCTGCAATTAATTTCGTTCGCCCTCTGTCGAAAAAGTAACGCAAAGTCATTTAGATATGAATCGCTGCTTGATGTTTCGTGTGCGGTTCCGCCCAGTGCGGTCTGTTATGCAGAAAAGTAAGCGGCCGCATAAATTCGCGGGGCCTATTTTTCAAGATAATTGAAAAACTTTTTAATTAGAATTGAGAAAATCATTTTTCGTTAGCTGAATTGCGGATTCTAGTGGATGGGAACAAATTTTGTATTGTACTTCAAGGATCGAGGGTTTTTTTCTGTATTTTTTTTTTGTGTTTGGGGTGTGGTAATAAAATTAACGAAATTCCGGATAAATAATGTCAGAAGGGTTGGCTGGCGAGAGTAATGGTTTTATGAGTGGCAGGCGTGCATTGTGTTGATCGGAATAGTTTGGGAGTTGTATTTTTGAGTCATTTGGAGCGATGGTGGATTTTTTTACATTTTAATTCCGGTCGTGTGTACAAATTTAGAGCGATGGGTAGGGGATAGTTAGTTATTCTACCGATGAATAGAGAGCCCTTGGTTGTGATGAAGGCAGCAATTGAGTGGGGTATGCCATGATTTGTTGAAGAAAGGGGCGTTTTGTATATCTAGAGTCGTTAAAAGGAAGCCCCACCGCACTGAACAATGAATAAGCCTGGTGTTTTGGTAGAGGCAAAAACCCCCATCTCTAAGGCCTAAAACAAGGTGTTCCAACTATCCAACATATTCCAACATCAGGTCCAGACCGGAAAATCTATGCCAAACTTCTTAAAACTATTCATGTAGGGAGAGTTTGGGAGCTGAATGGCTGAATTGGGAAGTTATACTCGCGGACATGTGTCAGTTGACACAGTGGAAAACCGCTTCAAAATTAAATTTGAGTTTTCCCGGAATCGAACCAGAGACCACTCGCTCTGTAGTACAACACATTGCACAAATATGTACCATTAAGGCAACGGGTCCGCAAAAAACTCTCTCTACAGTTTTAAAAATTGCTAAGGGCTAGGAAAACGCAGTGGCTTAGTGGTTAGTGTGTTGGACTACTAAGCGAGGGGTCCCCTCTTCGATTTCCGAAAGAACACAAATTAGATCTTAAGGTTTTTTTTCCACTGCGCTACCTCTAGCGAACGTCTGACAACACATCCGAAAGTAAAACATGAAAGAGCTTCTCAATTAGCCGTTTGGACTCGGCGTAAAAATGGAAGATGGGATTTTCGACTTAGAGGATGACTTTTCTATGCAAAATTGAAGGGAATGCAAAAATTTGGTCGAGTTAGAGGGAAATTCGAGTTAAAGGAGGTTCGACTCAGAGGGATTTGACTGTATTTATTTTTAAGCGCTAGGAACAGCATAGGTAAAGCTTGACTAAAGCTCTAAAGCCTGCTCCTACACGCATTTTACTCCATGTCTTTGCGTGCTGGAGAGTAAACTCTTTTTAAAAAAAGATTTATAATGCCTTACAGACTCGTCTAGTCCTCTGCTAAGCAAAAAGACTCATATACTTGACTTAGGTGGCTCTACAGAACAAAGTGGACCTGTGACTTCGGGCTTTGACTGTGCTCTTACACTTGTACACGCCATCGAAGACAAGGTCTTCAATTCTAAATCAACTGCGTTGTCCTTCTGATGGGAGGCGATGATTCTTCGAGTAGCTGCACTAGGTGGGTCTAGGCAGCCCTTATCTAAGTACGGTCTCAATTTTGTTTGAAAAGCCAACCTTCTCTAAATTGTCAAAGAAGCCCCTTCCGAGGGCAGAAGTACAACAAACAAATCAACATTTTTAGCTACAACTTCCCCCAAACGTAAAGTGAGCTGTGAAAAAAATTAATTACATACAGTTATGTGACAGCTGAAATGTCAAATGTCATTTGGAATCCCGGCCACAGTCACATAAAAACGAATCAAATGCGTAAATAGTTGATTTCCACAGACTTGTGCAAAATCTATCAGCCTTCTCTCCCCAAAGCTTACACGAAACGTTGCCAAAAGTGGCCGAGAATTTCGCCGCTGTTGAGGAGGATGTCGAGCTGTCGCCGGAAAAATCGACCAGACGTTATAGAACCATGTTAACCGAGTTATTTCTGCCGCAATTGGACGAATTAGGACTGGGGACATGTGGCTCCAATAGGAAGGAGCTACGCCACACACTGCGCGAGCCACAACCGACATTCTGAAGGCGGCGTTGCCTCATCTCTCGTTTTGGCGATTAGCACTGGCCCCCAAAATCACCCGATTTAACCGTTTCAGACTTTTTTTGTGGGGTTTTTTGAAGTACCGTGACCCTAGAAGCCCTTAAGGACAACATTCGACACAGGTGCGAGAATCTGTCGACCGAAGTTCTCGACGAAGGGGTGAAAATTGCAATAAAACGAGCCCGTATGACAATCAATTGTGACGGCGGCCATTTGGCCGATATCATCTTTTCGAATTGACCAATAAAATTCTAAAGGTTCAAATAACCATAATCAAAAAACAGAATCGAAGTTTTTCATTTAGAAAAAAAAAAGTGAGCCAAACAACATCGGCCCACCTTATATAAAGGAAACTTCTTCGCACGCTACCAATCTTTCGTGGAACAGCTTTGGTCTTTGGAAAACGAGCAGGTCTTTGAGGCTTGTTTCGATTTTTAAAGTGAACTAAGTTGGACCGTATATAACCGCGATGTTTAAGTGCCGCTTGGCGGCAGTGTGACTTTTAGGTAAGTAAGAAAAAAGGGTCCCCCGGTTCGACCCCCAAAAAGAAACAAGTTACATTTTGCAGTTTTTCCACGGTGTAACAAGAGTCTGACAAACATCTGAGAACATAATTCTCCTCAGAAAGCTTTTTAATTCAGACGATCGGTTTCTATACACAAAACTATCGTCCTATCGTCCTTTTTGGAGACATTTGCGTCAGCCATTTCTTACTTTTTTTTTAATCCTAAACTTCACTTCAGGAAGTGACATCTCTCTGACGGTTCATCTGCACGAGTTAGTTCTTAGTTCTTAGGAGAAGACTGCCCTCCTTTTCTTTCTTCTGCCGGAATAGGTTTAATAAACCGCCTTTCTTTTCGGGTCTGTTACTTGGTGGTTTTAGCTCAACCCCTCGCCGAAACTCCTCATCAAACAAGGCGTATCTTCTTAATGGTCGCCTGTTAAAACCTGACTTCTTCTGGCAGACTTTTCATTGACATTCTATACTTGGTACCCCTACTCAACTTTGAAAAGAGCCTCCTTATTTCAAAGCCTAACCAAACCTTCACAATAGATTGAAAATAAGAAAAAAATCCGCATACCCATTCCGAAACCATTCCCAAGTAGGTACTTGAAAAGATTTACCTATACGCAAACAAAATCTAGTACAAACAAAAGTGCAAGGAAAACGAAACATCACCAAGGTAAATATTAACATGCGTAGGTAGGTACAGCTACACTTTCAGTGGTAAAAGTGTTTACCCTCACAATTATTGAGACGAACACAGAAAATTCGAGTTCTTCGGCAAACAAGTGCGCACTCATTTTTTTTTTTTTTTTTTTTTTTTTTATTTCGATTCTCACAATTAACTTGAGAATTTAATTACATTCATTAGATGGAAATAAATTCGATTATTAGGCGATGATTTCTTTTATCGGAATAGGTTTATAGGGCGACCCGTGGTTACCTCTAATTGTCCCACATTTCTGCACAACGGTACATATATGTATCCAACATAATGCTCAATTAGAAACATAACGCAACGACGCACGCATTTTCGACTCGCATTGTTTCAAAGACAGAAATGAAATGAAGTCAATCGAAAAGGGGGGGAAAAAATACGTACTAATTCGAGAACCGTTATGCATAGAACTCACACTCAAATGTAGATCGCATATATAGCCATGCAGAAGGGAGGCTCTAATTGATATCACACGATTTGTATCGCAGCAGAAGATACCGGTCGTTTCTCTAAACAACAGCCACAAGTGGTGGCAACGGCCAAATTCATGATGGCTTCTTAGTGTGTTGATCAAACGAAAGATCCCATCAGTCAGTGATTGTATCTCATGTTGATAAAAAGTTTTCAAAACCTCACAATGGTGTGCTAGCACCACGAATCCAACTATAAACAAATCCACTTGGAATTAGTTTAAAACAAATATTCTCTATAACAATAGCGTGCGTTGCGAAAAAGTGCGTGTCACCAGTGTATAGTGCAAGAAAGGGAAATCGATAAAGCAAGAAAAACGAAAGCAATCGCAAGCAAATCCTCATATTTAAAGGACACAACGAAAATTAAATATAAAAGAAAAACAGTGACCGTGAACAAAATATCAAAAATGACACAAAGCAAGAGACACCATCGCCATCATCATCATCAGGAGCGGCTCTGCATTCTGCTGCTGATTGGATTCTATTCCATGGCCATTGTGGCGGCATCCGATTCATTATCGATAAGCAGTCAAAGCTCGGCCGAGTCGTCCTCGACAAAGGACGGCGGCTCCTTGTTGACGTTTTTGTTAAAGCCCACAAATAACAGTGCATCGCAGCATCCGATTGCCGACGATCAGGAACGAGGTCAACTCTATCTCTATCACAAGGATAATGACATCGATAACAATGACAGACTTCGATTCCGCAGAGAAGATGTGAACACACCGTCGGCGTCGGGCGGAAGCAGCAAAGTCATTTCCACTAATTGGGGCACTTATGAGGAGCAGTCACCGGTTGTTGTGCAATCCGAAAGTCGTACTGCCGATGAATCTCTGACGACATTCAGCGATGAATACCAATCACAGGAGCATGATGATTCCTCCTCAAGTGAATATCGAAGTGGTCCGGGTTCGATTTCGTACGATGACTACGAATCGGGACGCTTTGAGGGACGTCAATTCTATCCGAGTCGCGGTGGTGGCTATGACAGTGGTGAACAGCAGGAGGGGGACTATCGGCAAAAGTATTATGCGACGACAGCGAAACCGTTGAGTGAACCACAGCAGCAGTGGCAGCCGTTAAGCGGAGAGGTGGCTGAAGCGGAAACCCCAGCACATAGGTGAGTCGTGGGCGATTTTTTCTCTTTCAAATTTACACTCGTCGATGTATTTTAAATTAAATTAGTGCGAGGGAGTATTATTTAGAAAATTTAACAGTCAGCTCCTTAGAAGGAATTCAATTGGGACGAGTCGGAAATAATTTTGGTTACTGAAAGAAAGACTTTTTTTTACGGAAAGTTGGTGGGAATACATTTGGAAAACTTTCAATGAACAGGCAGCTCATATACTAAGTAGAGAACAACAAGAATTGGAAATAAAGGAGAAGCTCCCTTGTGAAATTCCTTTTTTCTTGTGAATTCGACTTTTTTTTAATTTCTGACTCGCCACCGTCGACTTAAAAAGATCTATTATTGTGCCACAGGATCAGACAAATTTAGGCTATTAGAGTTTCTACTTTCCTAATGTAGCTGATGATACTTTCAGCAGAGGATAACTTGACTTCTTCCGGATTTATTATTTCCCTGAAGAAGAAGTTCCTTTTAATACCACAGAGGGCTGGACATTCACAAAGTATATGGTCAGTTGTTTCATATCTTCTTCACGGCACTCCGAAGAGTCGGCTACGTGTATTTTGTTGAGGTGATTTCGCAACCCGTGGTACCCTGTTAGGTAGCAAACTAGATTTTTGAAATCGTGCCTGCGTAGATTTACAATCTTTTTGGCATTATTTTTGAAGGGTTTAATAACTTTTTTGGCCTGTCTTAGGCCTGGAACGCTCTCCCAGCTTTTAAAACAGTTATTTTGTTCCCAGCTCTTTGTAGCAAGGTTTGCCGCTGTTTTAGACATAGCGCAGTAGGGTTCAGGTCCTGTGAAAGGTGATCCCGAACCTCTTCTGGCCAGTTCGTCGGCTTTTTCGTTTCCTTCAATTCCTTTGTGGCCAGGAAGCCACCATATTTTGGTTTTGTTTCTGGTACATAAAGTTTGGAGAGTATTGAAGCAGTGCAAGACTGATTTGGAGTCAATGGTAGGTGAGCTAAGGGCATTTATAGCTGCTTGACTATCAGTGAATATATGCGGACGTTTGCGCCTTTTGCTTGGGCTTTTTCCCATTGGTATCGAGACAGCTTGGTTTGGTCCGAAAATGCCGGCCCCGACCCCTGAGTCCATTTTAGAACCATCCGTATACCATGACTACGTTTATGCCTGATTTGCTTAAAATTTGTAGCAGATTATCGATTACTAAAGGCCACAGTAGTGGCGAAAATACTCCGTCCTGTGGACAGCCTTTTACGGCTGTTACTGAAGCTGAGGTCAAACCTGATGATGTGGTTATTTTTCGACTTTCAGGCAAAAATAAACAAACAACTTTTCACTGAATATATCTATAACAATAAGCTGCTGCACTAACCCCTTAGTTACATTTAGCCTGTGTTTAAACCAAATGACAAACAACTGTCAAAAATGGTCTATATTTAGGCGCGATGCTTAATACCTGGGAATTATTCTTGACAGTCAATTTTTATGGAACCAGCAGATAGAACGAACCGTAAATAGGGCTACCCAGATCGTTTTGGATCTGCTGTCGAGTCTGCGGTAATAACTGGGGCCGTAGAACCCGACTGGCTACAGTCGCTTGTGGTTAGACCAGTGATCGCCTATGCTGCCGTGGAACGGCACTAAATATCATCATAGGTCTAACACCCATTCAAACACACATCCAAAGCAAGATTAAGTATTCATCGACTGTTTCATTCAAACAACATTGACCCTCATTCCTATCAATGAGGTCATTTATCTCTGCTTAACGCTATGGAGCCCAAAAGCCCCTTTAGCATGCCTTGGACGACATGCTACCGGAATATGGATTCCATAAAAACTTCCTCATAGTCATCCCTCCAAGCGAAGACTGGGAAAAACTCAAACCCAATCCATCAAGACTTGACCTTGTCTCGTATACAGACGGTTCTAAGATGGAGTCAGGGACTGGATCTGGCATTTATGGAGAGTCGCCTCCAGTAAACTTGTCAGTCAGCCTTGGCAATAACTTATTCATATTCCAAGCTGAAGTCCTCGCAATCAACCACTGTGCTAGAATAAATCTAAGTTCTAATACGAAGAACCATTTTCATATTTTCCGACTGCCAAGCAGCTCTCAAAGCTCTAGACTCTTCTGCAATGAAATCGAAGCTTGTCTAAGAAACATTCACAGCCATCTATTAACTTTCCAAGAGAAACCTAGCCATTCTCCACTAGAAACCAGCCCATACGGGCTTTGCTGGCAACGAAGAAGCTGACTCACTGGCTAAAATCGGCGCCACAATTCCGCTTATTGGACCTGAACCCTTCTGTGGAGTCAGCAAAAACCATTTCAGGGGATACATCAAAAAGTTATCACGTATTGAATCCAATGAAGTCTGGCTTAAAACTCCTGGGCAGAACTGCACCAGGAAATTTTTCTACAAATTCTCTCCCAGGAAATCCTACTTCCTGATCAACTTAGACAAAAATAACCTGAGATTTCTAACAGCAATAATCAGTGGCCAGGGCCTCATGAAAAAACACGAGTTTCTCCGGATCCAACATGCAGACTATATCTTGAGAGTGATGAGTTCTCTCTTCACATACTCATGGAGTGTCCAGCTGTACTCAACCTTAAGAAAAAATCCTCAACAACTCTTGCTGACATTCAGAGAAGATTATTTTCTTCCTGACTGCCTCCGGAGTGAAAAGATGGCTCTAGAAACTTACCAGGGAAGGAACAATAGGCTTCTTTAAGGGGTCGCAGACTCGCAGTGCCAGAGCCCCCTTGAGTGCTCTCCCGCTTAACAATCTTACCTAATCAAAGATTCTAAAAATACTGCCCTCCTTATAAAAGCCTTTATGACCTCTTAACAGCAACCTTTTCACCATCATTTTCCTTATTCCTGCAGCCTCTGTCTGAACCGATCATACTTAGTTGTTACAAATGCACAAACAGCCGGTGTCCAACTCTTGGAGTATGAGACCATGGAAGTCCCGATCAAGGTCTAGGTCCATCTGTCTCACTCTCAATCCTCAGCCCACAAACTGCATAAATCTTAAAGCAAAAGTCTGATTTATATCCGCTCTTATCAAATTCATAACTCAATCAAAATGTCTGCAAAATAAAAGAATCCTTGATCGGCCCAACAAATAAATTGTTCCAACGTCAAGTAACTTATCCTTACTCCAGTGTCGGCTCCGTTTAGCGTCTCGTTACACGACTATAAATAAATTGTTCCTGCAAAGAAAAAATCCCACCCTCTTTACCACGTGAAAAAAAAATTAAAACCAAGTTACGAACAACATGAATTTTTGATCCAATCTTCGCCCCACACAGGATAAAAATATTTTTTTCTCTTTCGTTGTCTGCGCGTCTTAAAGTTTAAGTTGAAGAAGAAAAATATCAAAAAAAATTCCCATCACGACCGAAAGTAAGAAATCAATTGCCCTAAGGTGTTTATATCCTGTCAGAGGCGCCTACCTCTGTCATTCATACACAACACACACGCACACCTCCGGCAACTCTCAGACACATAATCTGCCTCGTCTATAAATTCTTTTGGAGATTTTTTTTTCCACTGCTGTTCCTTCGTTTTATTTATTAATGGGCGCCCAGGATAAAACCGTTACGCATCCATTGAATTTCAATAAGCTGCTGGTTAAAAAAAAAGAAAAAAAATTATCATCATCATCAGCCGAAGCATATCCTTGTGGAAAGGATATAAGTAAATAAAGTGAACGAGCCGGAGGGGCGGCATAACAACAAAAGAACTCAAACCCGACCATAATCCACCTTTCGTTTCACTTAAGTATAACAGGATCAAGGTAAAGAAAGGAACACCACGAGCAAGACTGGTTATACGCCAATAAAATTATTATATTCTCTCCATTTACAATGAGCTCTGTAGTGTGTGTGGTGTTGCAGTACAGCGAAAAAAAAAAAAACTTGATGGCGCGCACCAAAAAAAAAGAAGAAGAAGATATTAAGGACGATTTTTTGTTCGTCTCTGAGAAGGGTGTAGATTGTTGGCAGGAGCGCGCAGCCTTTTGTTGTCAAAAGGTGAAAAGTTGTTTGCACGTCGTCGTCGGTCGTCGCGGTGGGGAGTCAGTCCTCCTTGCATGCCCACACGTTTTGCAACTTTCGATTGATGCCAAGGATTACAAGAGGATGTCGTATTAAATGGCTGTTTTCTTCTTCTCTTTTTTTTTGCCTTTTATACGGTTAATTCCCGCCGAAAGCGTGGGTAGACGGATGGTGGTTCTGGTTGAAGATGCGCGAGAGATTCTTTTAAATACCGCACGAAAACATTCATTCGCCACAGTGGATGGTTTAATCCTGGCATTCTCCGCGTGAGAACTCAGGCATCCCTCTATATTTCATGACACTTGCGACGACAGTTCTTCTAGTCCGGAAGTGGTTGCTTTTTCTTCTGACTGATTACAGTGGGTTTTAGGTTGTATGTGAGGGAAGCTGCTTTCCATAAATTAAATGTAAGCTTGCAGAAATTGTGTAACGGTGTAATGAGTGGGCTAGGAGGAAAGGGATACCGGCTGTACGAATATAACTGGACAGAATTATACTTTCGGGTATCACTTCAGACGTCTCTAAGAGATGGCGCAGTAAAGAAGTCCTAAAAATAAAGTTTCTGTTTTTTTGGGGGCTTAACCGAGGACCCCTTCCACAGTAGTTTGACTCCTTCATCTCTGCGTGTTTAATATAAGCCAAACACGTTTTAAATAAATCACATAATATGAAATGAGCTCAATTTTCTAGTTGATGGGCGAGGGATCGCCCGGTTCAACCCCCGAAAAAAACAATTCTTCATTTTAGGACTTTTTCCAGTGCCTCAAATTTCGCCAACCTCAAAAACCGACAGACGAAGTAGAGTACAACTCTTTTAGAACGCCTCCGAACGAAGCTGTATGGAAGAACCGTTATCGGAAGCTGGTTCAGTTATTTTTCTTGTAGCTTGTAGCGCCGTTTTTTTTGCCTTGAAGCGATCTGTATGTTATAGTTTGCCTTGAAGCGATCTGTATGTTATGGGGGCACTAAATTAGTCGGAAATTCCAGGTTTAACCTCCTACTTCTTTGACTTTTCGACAGCCTTATCTTAACCAAGGGTCTGACAAAAATTTACAAGTGTAAACCTCGTGAAAAGCTTCTTAAATCAGTCCTCTTCTAATTCGGCAGAAAATTGTAGGTCTAGACTTTGATGTATGAAAAGGAGTTGTAATCAGACAGCTAAAGAATCATATGACAAATTCTCTCCTTTTGCCAGCCTGTTTTGAGGTGTCAAACCCACGACCGACCTTAATTAACATTTAATTATATGCAATCCAAGATTATAGAACGTATACCTAATCCCCTTTGCAATTCTTAGAAGCCTTCTCAATGTTGGGTCTAAAGATGCCCCCCCCCCTTTCTCTGGGCATCAGTGGTAGTGTCAAAATCAGAACCCAAGCCGACAAACTTAACAAAGTGCAACAAAGCCCTGCCAATCCGTTGCCACTATTAACCAATAATCTCAAATTACATGACAATTAAAAGGCATTTCAAGCTTGGCACTTCTCCAATGCAATGCATTTCCATCAGGATAACGTTTACGTTGAGTAATCACTTTCAGGATTACCACTCGGCAGGTGGTGTGCACAGTGTGCATTGTGTGCCCTCAACTAATGTGAACAAACAAATGAAATGCAATAAGGATACACTACACATGTTCTATTGGTGTTGTTGAAATTCGATCCAAATTATGTGTCTTGTATGCATCAATCGCACAAAGTCTCATGGCAGGAGAATTCGTATTGCTCTCCTTTAATCCTCATCATCTTGAAGCCTGTTAGTTTCTAAATTGGCGCATATCGTATAATAGTTGAACAGAAAAATGGCAGACATCTACAAGCGAACATACAATAGTGCAAATGCAAATATACTGTCACCGTCATAGATAGGGAGTCCTCTCACGTGTGGAGGTGTATGCTCATTGCTCATGCTCTTATCTGACATAGGATATCTCTCTGTTGTTGGATTTAAAATGCCAATTATAATGTTTTCCAAAAGCACACATCCACATACACATTTAGGTATGACAGGACTGTACGATAAATGTTTGTGTAATAATTACCAAGTGCACTAAGGCGGGTGGCACACTGGTGATTAAGTACTGTGGAGAGGGGGGCACCTTTGAACACCTTTAGCTTTCAAGTCTCATAAAAACCTATGTTTTTAAATTATTGATCTGGAACTTCTTTTTACTTTTAGAACTGGAGCTCAGCTTTAGTTTAAATGTATAAATCTATCCGTTTTATTAAGATTTCGATTTATTATTATTTTTTGAATAAGGCAGGTGTCCTTCTGTGGGGCACCTTTGAACGGCAACTTTTACCTGAAATAAGACTAGACTTTAATTAAATTATAAAAACATTTATTTCTTAAATAACAGATAACAGCGATTTTATTTAAAATTGGTTGGTGCATCAAATAAATTATTTATCATGTACACGAACCATTTAATTTGTTTTTCTACAGTGACTTGGTGTTTCAAATATATTTTTTTTTGTATTATTAACCTTTGGCCACTCATAAGTGACAGATAAGGGAAGAGGGACCTTTGTAGCAACGTCGTCTGATTTGTGCTCATATTGTTCTAGTGTGAGTGTGAGACCTGCCTAAGAAAATAGTTTCAATGTGTGCCATTATATTTAAATTGAATCCAAATATAAGCACAGCATGTGTGATAATATTGCTAATAATCGAAACGAGTCGAACGAACGATGTTGATATATATATAATCAATTCGCAGAACTTGGAAACGCTCAATTAAATGAGCAATAGTTAAGCGGGGAGTATCTACACTCTGCGAAAATATCTGGAAAACCTATATTTCGATTTGAAAACCGTAATGCGAGGTAGCCATGAATGATGATAGTGATACAACAAACTGATCCACAGATGGCGCTGTTAAATAAAAAGAAGTATGTCTTTAAAAAGTGGAATTTGGAGCACGCGCTAATGATAGCCTTTTATACACCGCATTCTAAGAGGTCTTGTGCTAGGTATCCGGCTGTAGGCAGGGTTATGATCTGTCAAACTTGGCGCCTGCATTATATTTAACTTTCGGCTTATTTTTCTGCTCAGTTTTTTAACTAAATATTGCATGTCCCTGTTAGCTAATGACAGAGAATAAAGATAGTATAGGACTTCAAGCAGTCCAGAGGGTACATCTGTCCCAAAGGCTGCCGTGGCTTATCCCCTTCTATCAAAATAAAAGCTATTTCCAGTTCAAGAGGGCTTTAACTATTCCAGTAGCAGGGATATACTTTCTGCATTTAAATTAACAACCGACAGTTTTTTAAGAAGGCTTTAATTTATTATCCCAATAATAAAACCCCTACAGATATGCAACATAAAATGTTCTTTTCTATTTTTTATGACATTCCCACTATGTAAGAAATATATCTAAACAACTTAAGGTTCTGTGCACAATTCTCTATCAGATAAAAACAACTCGGAGGTCAAGGGCCTGCTGCAACTTGAAACACAGGTCTGGAAGGAAACAGTTTCAATATTAAGGAAACATTTCATTTTAAATACCACAATTGGCCAACTTTTCGCTGAGTGTGTTTCCTCTTCTTGTCACAGCAAACTCACGGAACTATTTCAACCATCAGTCATCAAAGTAGCCCACCCCTAATGCCCACCACCCACCTTCATTCATCTCTATCTTGTTAGTAGTTAACAAGAGAAATTCCCCTGTCCTCATTTCTATCTATAGTGTACCCAAAACCAAGACCAACTGCCACCATAGAAGTCGTCATTTTTGGATTTCAGATAAGGGTAAGAAGTGTTTATGGGTATTCAGTGCAAAACCACCCCCTGCCTTCACAAAGCGTTAATATACACATTCAAGTGGATGCTTCAGTGAATTGACGAGAAGGCGATATGAGAGTGGGTATATTATGACAGCGAACCCGCCTCTGAAATGAAAGAAGACGAGAGAGAGCTTCTAATGCTTCTAAACATGAAAACATGAGGATTTATTAGCCTCAATTTATGACTCAAGTGCGTTTTGTGTCTGCCTCTGTGTGCCAGTGAGAAAAACTCTACGAAGACGAGTGCTCTGGTGTGAAGAGGATAAAGGAGCGCAGCGCAAAGAAAAAAAACGTCCTTAGCGCTGGTGGATTTCATTAACCCTTTTGAATTCGGAGATAATTATAATGGCTGACGATAAGCTGTGCTGATGTTTGTTGGTGGTTTGACGACAGCAAGGTATACGGTATACACACTCCTTATCTGGTTAGGTGCGCATACATTGCTGATAGAGGGCGTTATGTGTTCATGGTTCCATATGAATACCATCTCAAGTTTATTTCCACTTAATTTGTGAGTAGATTGCTCGTAATTAAATGGATAATAAACTGAGAGAGAGACGCTATTCAGCTCAGATAGCGAGTGTGAGAGATCCGTATCTTTATCTATTAATCGTCTGTTTTGAAAAAGAGGAGCCACTTTCCTGTGAAAGGCGACACGGATTAGATATGCGGATATGGATACACAGAGGAGTGTTACGCACCAGGAGCCGCTTTGTATATACGCGAATTAAAGGGATTCCAAGGACTGTGGGTATATTGATGAGATGATGATTTGACGTTGGCGGATTAGAAGATTCATTTGGATTAGCTGAGAGTCGCATTTGTCATATACAGTTCATTGCTGTTGGGTTATTGTTATTCGGGGGGATCACGAAGCAGTTGTTTAGGGTGGGGATTTGGTAAAAGCTTTTGCAGATGACGGTTGTTTAGGTGGCAGGCAAAACCGAAATGTATAGGTAGATGGGATGTGAGCTCATTACGCTCATTTTCCTGTCAATTATGTTATTTATTTTATGATTTGAACCCTTAGAATTTTATTGGTCAAGTCGAAAAGATGATATCGGCCAAATGGGCGCCGTCACAATTGATTACCATACGGGCTCGTTTAATGGCATTTTTCATCACTTCGGCGAGAACTTCGGGCGACAGATTCTCGCACTCGTGTCGAATGTTGTCCTTGAGGGCTTCTATGGTCTCCGGCTTGTTCACGTAAACACGGGACTTCAAAAAAACCCCACAAAAAAAAGTCTGGAACGGTTAAATCGGGCGATCTTGCGGGCCAGTGCAAATCGCCAAAACGAGGGATGAGGCGACTCGGGAATGCCGCCTTCAGAACATCGGTTGTGGGTCGCGCAGTGTGTGCCGTATCTTCGTCCAGTTGGAACCACATGTCCTCCAGTCCTAATTCGTCTAATTGCAGCAGGAAAAACTCAGTTAACATGGCCCTATAGCGTCTGGTCGATGTCTCCGGCGGCAGCTCGATATCCTCCTCAACGCAGCGGCGATATTCTCGGCACAACGGGCGCTCCGGGGCGGGCCACTCTTGGCAACGTCTCGTGTGGTCCCATACTCTTCAAGGTTGGTGTTCAAACGACACAGTGTTTGCGCAGTCGGTGTCGAACTGCAACAGAGAAAACGACACAATCTGCTTTCGATGTGCGCCCACCACCCCCAAGCAGGACTAGGATCACGAACAGTAGTTGTTAATATTCGTCGGGTTAACCTTGACGCTACCTACTTTTTTAATTGATTTAGAATTATATAAGTTATGTCAAGCTAAAAGCAGTGAAGTCTGAAAAATTTATTTTGTAAGAAAAAACGCCCTCAAAAAGTAGGCGTGGCGATTAACGACATAGCCTATAGCTTTCTTGGATTCTTAAGAACCACTTTTAAGAAAGTTTCATTAAAATCTGTCAAAAAAGGTCAATTTTCGAAAGCTTTTACAGCTTTGTGAACAAAATTTGATTGAAAAGGGTTCCTCTCATCCGTTTGAACCCTTGTTATTGTTACTCATCTTTAGGTTGTGTCAATCTTTAAAAATAATCACAGTAGACCTTTTTTCAACTCGAAAACCTCTTGCAGTCAACCAAAAGTCAAACAATTTAATACAGAAAACCTAAAATAAAACTAATCTCAATTTCGTCGCCGCAAAAGGAGCAATCCCAGGATATACCCCGGCCCATAAATGGCGCACAATTTCAACTGGAATCTTGCTCCTTCCACAGTCATTATCACCTTGGAAACTATTCATTTCTGCAGATGAATATTCACCTGCATATCACGTGACATCTGAAAGATTAATTAATTTTCCCCAAAATACCATGGCACATAATAAATGACACACATTCCATTTGCAACTCCTTTGGGAAAATATTTCACCAAATTTCCATGACAAATCTAGACTTATACTTCCCACCCGAAGGACCCCAGCAGCCATATGCTTACAATGGCTGGTGATATATATTCATTTTCCACAACGTCATGTTGTAGTGACAATAAATATATTATTATTATTATTTTTTTTCTTTTTGCGAGAATATTCATATTGCAATTTGCTTCTGCTCAGTGAATCAAATTTGCCAACACGCATTTTCGAAACAACATTTAATTGGGTTAAATTGAAAGAGAGGGTGCGAAATTCTTTCTGGAAATTCCCAAAAAAAATTCCCTTCGAAGGACCGCAAAGAAATCATCCCCCAGTTGTACCTAACATAAGATGTCTGATGTTTCCTCATTTGATTTAAGAATTTATTTATACAAATGTTGTTTGTGCGTTCTCCAGCGAAACATGTGAACGGGATCATTAGGTTTCCATTTGAATAATCGAACTGTGAGACCCTCTTTCCCTTAAATGGAAAGTATAAAGCGGAAAGGTATATCAAATAGGCTTTCAACCTTCATTACAGAACAGAAAGTCGCTGCTGAAAGATTGAGGTTAAGACTTTCGATAAATGGGGATTTTCTAGTTTAAGCGGTTTGAACTGTGTGTGGAATGTTATACGTTTCCGGAAAGATTGCCTACCGTTGTGTAATTAAAATATGAAATCCGGTGGTGTGTTCTTTTGTAAAGAGGGGCATCCCCTCAGGGAGCGGAGAATGTGGGCGACACATTTCCGACAAGGGATAATTGGGATTTGGGTTTGGCAGGCACTGAAGTGCAGGGAACCGTTTTCGTTTTTTTTGGAATAAAACGAGCGGGAGTCCCTCATGGAACTATAGGGAATCTTTCATTCAAAGGGACAATTTTATTGTAAACAAAGTGGAATGAGGTGGAGGGAACTACATGAGAAATCAATTTACATTCAAAAGGAGGTCCTTTTAAACAACAAGTCCTGTGACGTCTTACCTAACCTACCTTTGATGTGGCATTTACTTATTTTTGCGCCACCCTGTACTTTTGCCAACTCTATTTCTTTTCCAAACAATAAATAATAAGCGCGAAACGATAAAACAAAAATAGAAACCACCGAAAACATGAATGAAAAAGTTTTCGTTTTTTTTTAATTTCCTTTCGTTTTCAAAGTGCGATGAAGCAACACATTCGTGCAGGCAGAATCAAAATTGATGAATGGAAACGCGAAACGATAAATCAAAAATAGAAACCACCGAAAACGTGAATGGAAAAGTTTTGTTTTTTTTTAATTCCTTTCGTTTTCAACGCACGATGAAGCGATACATTCGTGCATACGAAAACGATTGAACGTTTTCATCCTCGAAATGCAATTTAAGCTACACAGCCTCCCAAAAACATTTGGGAATAAAGGACAAATCGAAAGGAATATAATATGGAGCAAATTTTCGCTTTCGCATGATTTTTTCGTTTTCTGTGCCTGTTTTCATTGACTGTAAATAGTTGGGGCGTGCAATTTTGAGGACTAAGCCTTTAAAACAAAATTTAGAAAACGTCTCCATTACAAGTATGCCAAAAGGCGGTCCTGTTAAAAGTAGAATTTTTGAAAATATCCTCTTCGAAAGCTACGACAGGATAGCGCTTAACTGGTGCACAAATTACTCTCTCGAAAGACGGCATCTATTGCAGGATCCTATTGTGCATGCAGTTATGTGTGGCAGACAAATTAAAATGCAGTGAAGCATAACAAGTCGGTAAGGCAGTAAAGGTTGCTAAAATATACATCGCAACTCCACCATCAAAATATGCCGCGCAAAACAAACGACACATCCCAAAAAGAAGGTCACCACGTTTGCGTACTCAATCCCAATTACTGTGGAAAACATTTCAAGGCTGCCGCTACGAGTTCCCTACCTCAATACAATCTCTTTGCAATTCCCATTCCTATTAACATAGCAATTCCCTTAACCTACAGTGATTCCTTACACTCGAATGACATGTCCTGTACAACTGCTATCGCAGTGACATTCATTGCATATGCAACGGTTATTTTGAGTAAAAAAAGGATCACGGTGGTGGGGGTTGTTTCGCAACCACATCTCGCAGCCACTACACAACTGACAGCACAAGAATGTTTATTGCGCATTTCGAATTCAACGACACAACGTGCGATATTCGTCTTCGCTCTGTGTCGTCGTCGTCGTCCTTGTGTGTGATGTGAGTGGCCCTGTATGTGTTGGGTTGTATTTTGTAGCCCTTTCAGTTCAGTTTAAACAACAATTATTCCGGATCGAGACCAAAACCAGTTCGGGGGCCCCAACAATATGTGTGCGCACACATCAACGACAACGACGACGAAGAAAGTTGTATATATCCTTGTGTAATCCTTCAAACCATCTTCGTCGCTGGTGGCTGTTTCCCGCTGCTGCCGCCCTCTGCGCGGTTGGGGAGTTGAAAGCGAATTTTCCACCAGCACATTTGTGCACGGAAGCGAAAAATTCCTCCGTCGAATTTTCAACAGCTGCAGTGCGAGTCGAAAACCCAACCGCCACCCACACGCCGCCTCCACTGCCAATCTGGGTGTGCGAAGCGAAAATGGCTTCGCAAACTCATTCACTTGGCAATTTTGCTTGATAATTTGATGATGCGATCACTGGCATACTACACACACACACGCACACACATCCTGATGATGATGCTGATGATAATAGGACACCTCGTGTAGATGTTGCGGAATGGGCGAATCTCCCCAGTAATGTAGGCCATGCTCATTAGCAAGTACGCGTCGCAGGAGCAGATTGACAGGCAGACCCGCACCTATACTCGCACACGTATACGCGGAATTTTCTTGCCAAACAATCATCATAAGGAAAATGTAAATTTTCCTTTGGTTTCAATGAAAATTTTCGCAATTTTCTCACAGCTTAACACACATCAAAGATGTCTGCCGGAGCAGCCTCGCACTGCAAGGTGGAAAAGCACATTATACAAAATGGGGATAAGTACAGAAGCAGGCGGCTCAGCAGAAGGAGTATATGAGGTCCTTGCGGTGCGTGTGGTTTTGTGTGCAGCAGAAGTGTACATTTCTCAGCGTGTGTGTATTTTCATTTGTTCGACCGCATGTTTGTTGCGCGCTGTTGCCGTTAAAAATCCAAACTTGAGTGCGAGGAGTTAGAGGAGCTCTGCTTCCTTTCTCGCGCTGACAAATGTTGCAAATGAGCTACCAGAAACTAAATGAATGGCTGTAATCCGGTACGCGCTCAGGGAAATGCTGAAATGCGAAGTGCAAGTCGGAGTGCGGTTTGGGATTTTCTTTGGCTGATGTTTTTGTCTGCGGTTGGAGGGGGGAGAGTATGCAGAAAATCACACAGATGGGGATTTCTTCTCAGAAAATTTGTATACGTGGGTCCTTCGTCTGAAGGTGTGCTTCATGGGTTTCAGAGGCGTGATTGAGGGCCGAGGTTTTTCTTCAATATCATGTGGCAACGCGAGCCGTAGGGGCGGTGCAAAAATGACCACTTTTTTCAACCCCTATTTCAAGCGATTTGCTGAAGTCAAACCTTCAACAGAACAAAATCAAACCTTTTACGATTTCCAAACAACAGACGTTGACCAGTGAGTTGCATTCGAAAGACAAATACATTTTCTTATGAATTCGTTTTCTAGAGAAAAAGTAAAATTTTAAATAATTTGTGGAGGCAGACTTTTGGTTTCAAAAATTAAGGCAAATACTTTTTTGCGGAGACAATTTTTGTCCCGGGTTTGTGTAAAGAAAATACCTTAAGAAGGATGCTGTTCCTTCCCTAAATTTAAATTCTGAATTAGATTCAGATTTAAATTTTGAAGATTTTAAGACTGCTTCAACTAAGAAGAACTGCTGCTTCAACTAAGAACTTCGAGCAGTTGTAGCATTTCGTATGTAAGATGCGATTATGTATTAAATAAAAAAAACGTAAACGAGAAGAAAAAATGCAATTAAAAAAAAAATGTTTAACAATTGTTACAAACTTAAAATAAGAAGCT
The DNA here is from genome assembly GCA_936431705.1 of Cheilosia pagana. Taxonomy (NCBI): domain Eukaryota; kingdom Metazoa; phylum Arthropoda; class Insecta; order Diptera; family Syrphidae; genus Cheilosia; species Cheilosia pagana. The sequence continues at coordinate 4,979,123 of OW386169.1, forward strand.
TAAAAATAAATCACAAAAATTTAAAAAAATAAAAAACTTGTTCGTCTTCAATCCAAGGGTTCAATATTTCCGACCATTCAAAAACATTTTGGGATAATGTTGATGGGGTTGTAGAAATGTATAAAATACAACAAAAACGAAGAATAAATTTCCGAAAACATTTTTTATAGGTAGATCCTATAACTTTCTGTGATATGAGCTGGGCTTCAGACATCCTCACATATCATCTTTTTATGGATGGGCTCCTGTAGGATTGCAACCAGGGTATGAAAACAATTCCAAATGCCCTTAAATCAAAGTTCAAAGTTCGCTTCATTAAACCAGCACTTATAATATAAAAAATAATTTAACAGATGGTTTCAAAGACCTATAAGCAGAAATAAAAAGTGGAAAAGTGTTTTAAACTATTTTGTGTCAGCAATCGGTGTTACCTAAGCGAAATTATAAAAAAAAAAACAATTTGAAAATCTGTCAAGATCTTGGTCTTAACACCCAGCCTCCACGAGACTTAATTTCAGTCAAGACTCTAGTCATGACATCAAAAAGTCAGGTGTAGGCCGCGATTTTGTGGACACGACACATATCTGGACATTTCAGTCTGACTTTTTTAATTGTACTCTCTGAAATTTGACATTTGAGCGTTTGACAGGAAGTAATATTCGTATTTGTCTATGCCTTCTCTTATTTTCAACTAACATCTGGTTTTCTAAATGTTCGTTGTCATTTAATTCTTTTAAAGCGAGAATCGCCTTCGTTTGTTTCTTCGTTGACGACATGTTGGGAAATAAAATTTCATAGCACAATTTGCCCAACGAAAACAATACAAAGCTGTCCGACATGAAGTGCGACCAAGGACCTAATAATAGGAGAGCTTATAAAATATTAGAAATTTCTGAAGAAAAGCCATTTACAGTACAATTTATTAAAATCACTTCGTAATGTTCTACTGAAATCAGGGGTCAAATCGCGTCATCCGTGAACGAGCATTACGTGACGGAATTAGCTTTTGTTTCACATGTAAAATCAACTTAATTCCGTCAAAGTAATGGGCGTTCACGACGCCATTCGAACCCAGATTTACAAACTCCAGATGGTAAAGCTTCTTTTGATGTTTTCAGAGAAAAAAACAATTTCGAAATTGACAACGTGGCTAAGACATGTTTGAAATTTAGAAGTTCTCATATATAGCACCAAACGCCTTTGAAAAAATGCCAAATATTTAGCAGGACAACTGCGGCATCGATTCAAACTTTTCTTTGAACTTAATTGATTAAAAAAGGCTTAAAGAAAGCTGTAGCAACGGAAGAGTTCACACTTAAAGTAAATAATGCATTTGACTGCTTGAATAGATGACATTATGACAAAAATATGTTGAAGCGCGGAGTTCAGCTAGGGAATCCAGCTTAATATGACTTAAGACTTTAAGGGGCAATTTTTTTTTAATAGGCATTAAATTTTACTAAGAATTGCATACAAATTTATTATTTGATCACTCTTATCTTAGCCATAATTAGTTTCATCAATAATATGTACTTAATATTGACCGTTTTTATTTTATTTTTAAATTTAATTTCGTCCTGAATGTGCACCAGTTTTCTGCGCTAATGCTTTTTAACTTTCTCGTATACGTAGTAAGAGAAAGGTATTGTAATCGTACAAAAAATCGAACTCGAGATTTTAATCAAATGTGACATTACGATGATAGAGGAACTCGAAAAAGTGGGTCTCGCAATTCTGTCCGTCTGTCCGTCTGTCCGTCTGTCCGTCTGTCCGTCTGTCCGTCTGTCCGTCTGTCCGTCCTTCCTGAGCTCTACAGCGCAAACGGCTGGACGGATTTCTTTCAAACTTCGGATTTGGAGTTGGTGGGCTTACAGTTCGGGGCCACTTTTTTTTTTGCACGTTAAGTGTTGCCGTTCTAACGGTATTCAGCAATTTTGAGTTTTTCGAAAACGGCTCTAACGATTTCAACCAAAATTGTTATTTAGGCTTAAGTGGGTGTAACTAAGATGGCTGCATACTCAGTTTTTCGCAGAAAAATCGAATAACTGTAATTTTGAAAATTGGTCATATCTCAAAAACGGTCAAAACTATTTCGACAAAAATTCATATATAAGGTAATATGGTCATTCCCAACATGATGGCAAACTCAGTTTTTCCCTAAATTATCGTTCAACGGACTTTTTTGGAAAAATGTCGTTTTTTAAGACTTTATTTAATTATGGCTTACTTGAAAACGGCTGTAACGATTTTGACCAAAATGTGTACTTGCGCTATCATGTATGGGGTTAACATGGCTGCATACCCAGTTTTTGGCTAAAAGGTCGAATAACGGTATTTTTGAAAAGTGGCCTTATCTCGAAAACGGTCAATACGATTGCAAAAAAAAATTATTTTTTATGTAATATGGTCATTCCTAACATGATAGCGAGCTCAGTTTTTCTCTAATTTGTCTATAATAGATTTTTGAAAAAAGGCATATTTTGAGAATTTGGTTTTTTATTTTTTTACCTACATGAAAACGGCTAAAGCGATTTTGACCAAAATACATACTTGGAGTAAAACTGACGTTTTCAACATTTTTGCGTCCTTCATTTTCGATTCTAACCACCGGAAACGCTGATTTTGAAAACTGCTCAAATCTCGAAAACGTGATTTTCGATTTGGATAAATGTTTAAAAACCACTTAATACTAACATCCTGAACAATACCCTATACTCACATTTTAGCTAAAGAGTCGAGCAAGATTATTTTTCGAACTCAAAATTTCCATATTGGTTACTATTTTGTACGCATTTTCCGAAATCAGCTCTAAAGATTTTGACTAAAATGCTTATTTACGATAACATAAGTATTCTTAATAAAACCCCGTACTTAGTTTTTCTAAGAAAAATGCAAATAATGCCGTCTTTTAAACATTACCGCACTACCAGTTAAAATGTAATCGCAACTACTCGAAACTCCTTTTTAGAAAATATTTCCCACTTCTTCCTTTTTCAACCATATGGATCATGATCCTTAAAATAATTGTAACCAATTGGATTCCACACTATCAGAAACCCGCACTTCATTTCAAATTCAAGAACAAATCTCTGAATTCTTACATCACAAACCCTACTTTGAGTCATGGCTACCTACCAGCATCACCAATTTAAAAAATCTTGTTTTATAGCCTATAAACAATAATAAAAGAAAAATAAACCAACCAAACTGATGATATGAACGAGAAAGTTTCGTGCGATCCAGTCGTGCACTTTATTTTTTGCATGCTAACCCTATTATTAACGGTACTTCCCATATAACGGTTTTAAACAAGTTTGATTTTTTCAAAAACGGCTCTAACGATTTCAACCAAAATTGATATTTGGACTTATGTAGGTGCGGTTAACATGGCTGCATACCCAGTTTTTCGCAGAAAAATCGAATAACGGTAATTTTGAAAATTGGTCATATCTCAAAAACGGTCAAAACTATTTCGACAAAAATTCATATTTAAGGTAATACGGTCATTCCCAACATGATGCCAAACTCAGTTTTTCCCTAAATTATCGTTCAACGGACTATTTTGGAAAAATTTTGTTTTTTAAGACTTTATTTAATTATGGTTTACTTGAAAACGGCTTTAAAGATTTTAACCAAAATGTATACTTGCACTACCATATATGGGGTTAACATGGCTGCATACCCAGTTTTTTGGCTAAAAAGTCGAATAACGGTGTTTTTGAAAAGTGGCCTTATCTCGAAAACGGTCAATACGATTGCAACAGAAATTAATTTTTTATGTAATATGGTCATTCCTAACATGATAGCGAACTCAGTTTTTCTCTAAGTTGTCTATAATAGATTTTTTAAAAAAGGCATATTTTGAGAATTTGTTTTATTATTTTTTTACCTACATGAAAACGGCTAAAGCGATTTTGACCAAAATGCATACTTCGAGTAAAATTAACGTTTTCAACATTATTGCGTCCTTCATTTTCGATTCTAACCACCGGAAACGCTGATTTTGTAAACTGTGCATATCTCGAAAACGCCATTTTCGATTTGAATAAAACTTAAAAAACCAAGTAATACTAACATCCTGAACAATACCCTGTACTCAGTTTTTAGCTAAATAGTTGAGCAAGATTATTTTTCGAGCTCAACATTGTAATATTTGTTACTATTTCGCACGCATTATTTTCCAAAATCAGCTCTAAAGATTTTGACTAAAATGCTTATTTACGATAACATAAGTATTCTTAATAAAACCCCGTACTTAGTTTTTCTTAGAGTAATGCAAATAATGCCGTCTTATAAACATAACCGTTCAACCAATTGGAGTCTACACTATCAGAAACTCGCACTTCATTTACCCCCAAACACGTGTAAATTCAAAAACAAATCTCTGAATTCTTTCATGACAAACCCTTCTTCGAGTCATGGCCACCTACCAGCATCACCAATTTGAAAAATCTGGTTTTATAGCCTATAAAGAATAAAAAAAAAAATATAAATATTTTGGCGCGACAGGTCTATGGGACCCAAGGCCTAGCTTCTCGCAACCATTCGCTTTGTGTGGGTTTTCAATTTTTGGGACGAATGGAAGGGATCTACAATTTTACGCCGAGTCCAAACGGCTGATTGAGAAGCTCATTCATGACAGTTTTACTCTCGGATGTTTGTCAGACGTTCGCGAGAGGTGGCGCAGTGGAAAAAAACCTTTAGATGTAATTTGGCCCTCTCGGGATTCGAACCTGAGCCCCTCGCTTAGTAGCCCAACACACTTCCACTAAGCCACTGCGCCGGCCTATAAACAATAATAAAAGAAAAATAAACCTACCAAACTGATGATATGAACGAGAAAGTTTCGTGCGATCCAGTCGTGCACTTTATTTTATCTAGAGAACAACCTTGACCAATAACTTCCTTAAAACCGCAGGTAGACTTTTGAGAAACGAGATTTCTTTCTTTATGTAACTCACTTGCAACTGACCGCTTGGTTCCAAATCAGAGTGATTCGTGAACTTGACCCACCAAAAGTCACTTACGGAGTCAAATATGACGAACGACAGTTTTTTTTGTAAAACTTACTTGTTCAGTCGCATGGTAAGCGTGAGTCGTGCACTTGATTGCCGGCGGTCTTTTTTTGTAGGATTAAAATCAAATGTGTCTGATCTTAGTCCAGCTCTACCGCCATTTGTATTTCCATATATTATTCATTTGCATTTCCTTGCATTCATCTCTAATCCCCCCCTGTTTTGTCCCATTTCAGACCGCACCAGCCCAATCGAGGTGGTCAGCAGCAACGTCCCCACTACCGCCAGCCGCAGCGCAAAGAAGACGAAGAAGAATCCACCGGAGGCGGTCTAATGGGCTTCATCCAAAAGGCAAAGACATTCTACGACATCTTCAGGGCGATGAACTCCGCTTGGAAAACCGTCGAAGACCACTACCGCAAAACCGGCGAAGGCATCTTCCCCGACGATCTGCAAAAGCTCAACCAATCGCAACGAATCACTCCCAATACTCGACGCCCCAAAACAACCCAGGCCCCAACTACACCACCCGCCGAGGAGACAGAGCAACAGGATAGTAGCGACGAGAACCGTTCACGTCGTGCATCGCTTGATGAAAATATCAGCGCGGAAGAGGACACCCAATCCCAGCTAACAACGGACGACACACAATCATCGGAATCCGAATCGGAATCGGAATTGCCGTCGTCCTCTGCAACCGAGAGCACCGCTGTAGCGGAAGCACGTTACATTAAGGGTGATCCCCTAAAAGGTTACTATGACTTCGTAATCACTGAGGGCTCCTATAAATTCTGGGCCGCATTTCAGGTAAGATTACGTTTTCAGCAGCAGCGCAACCCTATCCAAACATCCATTGTCTGGTATTGCATTTGTAATCCGCTTGCGTTCAAATGAATCCCTCTCGGACAGACACAATGCAGTCCGGTCCGGTCCGGTCCGTCTTTCCGCAAAACAACACGTAATCCTCTTTTGCATAAATTGCTACTGGGTGTACACACATCCAGTGGTATGGTAGTGTATCGCCCCATCTAATGAATAAGTCCGTGAAATATTGAAAGGCCAATTGGCTGCACACGCAGCATTCGACTGTGCATTTCGGTGCACCGAAATGTTAATGTCCAGAAATCATTATAGATACCTTGATCCCGTGGCTGGCTATATGTGGCAGAGCGGAGCGAGAAACCAATAAACAGCCCTAGACATATTGGCAAACAGAGATTGTTTGGATTCGGTTTTGGCAGTGCCGGAACTGAAGGGATTCGTTCTGATTATTTCCGGGATGTGCGAGGGTGGGTGCAGTTTTTTTTGGAAGGATATTTTTTTTTGGAAATAGAGTTTTGTAAATTTCCCGGATTTCATCTGGTTTATCTCTTGGGAATAAATTGCATTGGCCAATTGAAATGTTTTCATAAATTTATGCATTAAGCCGTTTTAGTGTGCGTGTAGGGTTTAGGGGGGTGGTTTAGAGTCCTGCCATTGATACAGTGAAATTTGTATATGTAAATTCGCGTAGGCATGGAAATTCAGAAATTCACTGAAGAAGAGAATGATGACTGTGTGCATCGATTATGGGGGTTAATCTCATTGCAAGTGATTTCAATTTAACGAAGGCTTACGGTGGGCATTTTTAAATTGAAATAGGACTTTGGGGGGATTTGCAATTTTTTTTTTATTTTATTGTTCGGCATCCAACTTGACATTGCAAATTTGTTCTCTTTAAATATATATGATTATTTTTTTTGGAATGAAAACCCGAGGGGGTTGGTAAAAAATTTCACAGATATTCATTTCACTAAATTTGGACAGTTTCTGAAATTTAACGTGTGCGTTCGGAACTGCTTGACAGTCCTACCCCGGTTCATAGACGGTAGTTTGAAGTGTCAAATATTGCAAATATTTGTTCGTGTGATTTAAAAAAAAATGTCCAAGCCACCTTATGTGCGATATTTATTTTTAAAAAAAGAAAACACAGCCAAATGAGCTTTGATAGTGCAATGGTTCTAGGTAAACCAGGAGGCCCCAACTAACAAACCTCTTCATCTAGAATGTCCCTACTTTGATACACCGAGTTGATTGGGGTAACCCTTCACTTCGGAGTAGTCTTTCTGGGTGGAAATGACGACTCTTCGGGCTCAACGTATGACCTAAACGTCTTAATCGTTATAAACGAATCTAATGCACATTTTGATGTTAAACCCTCTCCCGTCCTTGAAACTCAATACCGAGCGGAACCACCGCCCTACATTTTCTATTGGAAAACATTTTCCAAGTTTAGGTAAGAGAAGAGAATCGATCACGTGGAAGAATTTTGAGTTTTGAATTTTTTCATGGAAACTACTAGTTTGAAGGCGATAAAATGGAGTCTATGTCCGTCTTCGTGTCACGAGCTAATTGTGTGACAAATTTCAAGACGATCGGGTGAGGCGTTGAGCTATACAAGCCGGTCAAACAAAAAAAACTCATCAGATAGATAGCACTTGATAAGATGGACCTGGGCCTCAACCAATACGCCTCTCCAGTTAGCGCGATCTTTGACTAACTGCCTCCAGTTGGGCACTCCAAGTTGGTTGAGGTCCCCTACCACTTGTGCGCCCCACCTAAGGCGAGGTCTTCCTCTACTGCGTTGTCCCTCCGGGTTGGAATCCGGGTTGGAATCGAAGACTCTTCGGGCCGGAGCGCTGGTGTCCATTCGTTCTACATGTCACAGCCATCTTAGGCGACTAATGTGTACTTTTATGACCAGGGCGATGTCGCTGTATAGCTCGTAGAGTTCGCTGTTAAATTTCCTTTTCCCAAATCCGTCAACGCAAACGGGACCGAAAATCACTCGAAGAATTTTTCGTTCCAAGAGACCAAGGAGATCTTCATCGGCCTTTGACAGAGTCCATGCTCCTGCACCATATAGCAAGACTGGGATGATGAGGGTCTTATATAGATCCTCCTTAGTGTTTCTCGACAAGTCCTCATTAGGCCGAAGTAGCAGCGGTTGGCAAGTGTGATTCTTCGCTTGATTTCTAAATCATTGATGTCATTTTCAGAACTAATAGCGGAGCCAAGGTAGATAAAGTCCCTTACTACCTCAAAGTTCTAGCTGTCTTCTGTGACGTTCTGTCCGATACGTCTATGTTGCGTGTCCCGTCTTTTTGACAGCATATATTTTGTCTTACCCTCATGCACAACTAAACCCATTTTTGCCGCTTCCAAACTGATACTTGCAAACGCGCCAGTGACGGCTCGTTGTGTTCTGCCAATGATATCGATGTCGTCAGCGTATGCAAGCAGTTGCACAGACTTACGGAAAATTGTGCCTCTGGTGTTGGCTTGTGAGTTGCGCACAATTTTCTCAAGAATGATGTTAAAGAAGTCACATGACAGCGCATCACCCTGTCTAAATCCTTTTCTGACATCAAAGGTCTCGGTGAGATTGTTTCCGACCTTTATGGACAATCTAACAAGTTTGGGAGGGATGCCAAAACTAGACATGGCTCTGTATAGCTCGTCCCTATAAATGCGGGCTTAAAATCGATAAACTGATCTTCTTGGGTTTTCTCCACGATCTGCCGTAGTGCAAATATTTGGTCGGTCGTAGACTTACCGGGCCTAAAACCGCACTGGTAAGGACCCATCAGAATAGCTTCAGGCGTTCACAAAGTACAGCAGGGAGGATCTTATATGCGATATTAAGGAGGCTGGTACCTCTATAGTTGGTGCAGTTTAGGGGGTCTCCTTTTTTATAGATCGGGCAAACGATGCTGAGGTTCCATTCATCAAGCATACTTTCATCTGACCAAATCTTGGAGACGTGTAGGTGTATGCTGTATGCACTCTACCAAGTCATCTCCCGATGCTTTGAAGAGCTCGGCAGGTAAGCCGTCTGGCCCAGCTGCCTTGTTGGACTTCAGCTTGAATATTGCTATCCTCACTTCATTTTGGTCGGGTGGACGGAAGTCTTGGCTTTCATTGTCCAGATTGAATGGTTCGTTGTGCCTAAAAGCGCCTAAAAGCAGGATCTTGGTCGTCTTCGCTGTTTAGCAGTCTGTAGAAATGTCCTCGGAACCGACTGTGATTCCACTACAAGGTTTCCTTGCTCATCTCTACAGAGTTTTGTTCGGGTTTAGTTGCCATGACTCGTTCTTTTTACCTTTTGGTAAAGCTTCCGAACATTGTTACTTCCTCGATCGCGCGCTTCTCATGCTTCTTTCTTTTTCTTTCGGAGAAGCCGGTGTTCTTCCCTCCTCTTTTGCTCGTAGAGCTCACTAGCTGCTCTCGTCCTTATTGATAAGACTTATTCGTTCGTAAATTGTGCCGGCAAGGCGGTCTCCCTTGGACCGTATTATTTAGATGCGTTTTTTTGATGGACCATTTGGACCTGTCTATATATAAAAATAAATAAATTTTCAATATAATTTAAATAAATAATATTTTAAAATTTAATATAATTATTAAAATTACTTTATTAAATTATTTAAATTATTATTTATTTTTATAAATATAAAAAAATCCACTAGAGTCCCTCAGGCCTTAGACCTCTGTCGTTCTGACTAAGTTTGCCTTTGGTTTATTTCATGAAAAAATGTCCTTACCATTTGATGTTACTTTTATTGCGGAGACTGGTTCTTTAAGAAAGTTTTAGCGTCTCGAAAGTTGGCAAGTCGATACCTCAATTCCCCTTCACTGGCATTGGGTGCGCATACATAATCAGCACTCGATCTAAAGTAGGTCCAACCAAAAGTATTTCATCTATACCAATCAAATACTGACCCCTCTCGCACAGTCATTATTCCACCATCATCATGAACAATTCTACTGCCCAACAAAACCCGCGTCCATAACTATACCATTTGCAATTACTGCAACTACCACGGATGCGAATAAAAAATTTAACAAAAAAGCAACCAAACCGACTTCAATATCGACATGACCCCAATTAATAGAACCCCTCAGAGTTTTTTTTTTTTGTTGCGACCAAGCCGTCCGAATCCGGATCCGCCCTTTCAAGCTTCACATTTCAGTTTGAGATAAATACTCCAAACAAAGAGCCATTACTCAAAGTATTAACTTACAATTAATTCGCTTTCCTCCAAATTGGATTTCAGTTCAGAAAACGAGTTCCGGAAAAGCGAACAAATGGAACTTTTCCATATACCCAGGGCCACCCTTACAACAAAAAAAAACTTTTCATTTTCCATCGTTCGGGTGGAGTGCGGCGAGGCCTATTTTGTTGTTTTGTTGTTGTCGCTCAATGAAAACTCATTGGAAATCACAGCGCAAATGTCTGGTGCCCCTCTCGCGGATGCACGGTCCTTCCCACAATTACACATCCCGAATACGGTGTACACATCCTGAAGCACGCCGACCTGACAAGGGAAACACGCAACTACAGGTGCATCATTGGTTGGGCGGGGGGTGCGATATCTATATGCGCGGAAAACAAATGGAAAAGTTAAATCAATTTTCCACAGCCCCAGCATTTTGGAGAGCGTTGGTTTTCCCTGATTTTTTTGTATTTCACTAAAAGGATACAAAGCTGAACAGGTTGTGCGTCAGTCCAGATAGTTGTGCTCGGTTGCATTAAATTAATATTTCATCCAATGAGAGGTGTGTCGGCCTGACTGGGCAGCGTAGTAATAAGTGCCAGGTAATTTTTAGATTGCACTTTGGACCGCAATCCATCATCAGAAGCGTATTCCGTGCTACGCATTTTAACAGCTTTTGAAGGGGTTTTGTTTGATTAAACCAAAATTGAAATTTTGCCACAAAAAGAGGGGACTATGGTTGAAAATATTTTTTTGCCTTCATTGGCCCCGTTTGCTGTCGCTTTTTCGTTTCACCGGGGTCCGAATTAATTTTATATGAGCTCGGAATAACTACCTAAAGACCCCCAAATTCTGCACACGCTGCCTTAAGTACCTCTTCCCGTTTCCTGTCGCTCTTTCGTTTCATCGGAGTTCGGAATTATTGCCCGAACCTTTTCGTTTCATCGGACTTCGGAATTAACACTTAGAGATACGAAAAGTCTTAACAAGCCGCCTCAGTAATCTTACTATCTCCGCCCGCTTGCTGTCGCTTTTTCGTTTCACATAGGATCGGAGTTGCTGCTCAACCACCTGTCGCTTTTTCGTTTCCCCCAAGTTTGGAATAATTGTTCAACGAGGAGCACAAAGTCTGCACAAACTGCCACAAGAAGCTCACTATATCCCCAAATTTTCTGTCGCTTTTTTGTTTCCTAGGGTTCTGAAATTACTGCCCGAACGTTTTCGTTTCATCAGAGAGTCGCAAATTCCTCACAAACTGCGGCAACGGTCTCGCTTCCTTCACCCGTTTCCTGTCGCTTTTTCGTTTCATCGGAATTTTAATTCATTCCCGACACAGTGTCGCTTTTTGACTTCATTGGAGTTTTGAATCACTGCTTACCAGCAATTAGAAATGTTTTAGCGTTCCACCAGCGTTACAATCAATTGATGCGATATTAAATCGACTGTCTGTCTGCCTTCTCAGGACGACAGTGAACCTTCACTACATCAACTCTTATCCATCATCTAAAACTTGCTTGATGCAATTTCCCAACATCTCCAGCAATCCCTACCCCATATCCGCATCCAATGCCTGTGCATGGTTCACATTCCCAAGTGCATCCTTCCAACACACCAATGGGTTGTGCATAATTCCAAAATTCGAAAATTCCTTCCGACATGACACTACATACGAAAATTATGTCCGAGTTCAATTGCAGAGTAAAAAATGCCTAAAAAATACCATTTTCCATGCCCAGAAATACCTAATCCTCAATGGAATCCATCCTTACATTCCCATTTTACTATTATGTCGAATCGATTCGATCGTCTCCATTCATCAATTGTCCAGTTGTCCTGGGCTTTAAAATAGCACCACACTATTCCGGCTAACCGGTGCAGAGGATGACATCGAATTTCGTTCATTTTATTATTTCCCATAAATTCCAGTGTATCCTTAATATGGAATGTGCTGTGACATCCTTTATTTTAATGCCATAAATTCTACATTTTTTCATTTTTATTCATACATGTCTTTTATTTCATTTTTTTTCTCGTTCTGCTCTCTGGCCGATTTTGGGGGGTTCTCTTATTCGACTCGCTATAAAATGCACACTTGGACGACATGGCATCGATGCGCGCTGGCACATAACACACAACATGCACTCCTTATCCTTGCTGGGGCTGGTGCTGGTCGTCGCGCCTGCAGGTTGGAACGGCGCTTTTAATTATTTATTCAACATTTGCGGCAATTTATTACTCAAAAGTTAATCCCTTGGTAAGCGACTACGACTACATCGACTATCTCGGCGGTGGACGGTCCCTATCGGACGATTCCGATTTTGTTGATACCGATGCACCGACGACGACGACGGGCGGCAGTGCAACCGCCGATGCCAGTAAAACAGTATCGCCGGGAGGTGCCTCCAGGAGCCGACAGCAGTTTGGCCAATCTAGTGCAGGCTGGTTTGGTTGGGTCCCGCATGCGGGACACTCGTTACGATTTATTCTCGAATCAATAGATAAAGTGTATAATGATGAATAAAAAAAAGAAACAACCGCCACATCCGTACACCAGATGCGAATAATATTTATTTTACTTTATATTTTTATTTTTTATAAATAGAGACAGGTATAGGCACACAAATTGGACAGCGTATGCAGCTCTTGAGAAGAGGGATTTCACTTGTGCTCTGCGACACAGCCGAACCAATGTCCTTTCGAAGATGGGCGATTAAATAAGGGCGAATAAATGTTGTAATTGGAAAACCGCACGGGAGACAGATAGCTGTACGAATGAAATTTATGCAAACGATTTTTTTTTTTAAATAAAATAAAAAAGGCGGAACATTTTAAAATGTCTTGTGTGTTTAATTTGGCGAAATTTTCGCATAAGGAAGGAAATAAAATATATTTTTGATTCAGAAAGGGAGGTAAGTGCGAGTGGTTCCTTTTTTGAATACAGGAATGAAGCGAAACTCAAATTTAAACTACGTGAGTCAACAAACGTTTCTACGAATATAAACGAGCATATCCTCCAGGATTAAAAAGGGGCAGCTTTCTGCGAAATAAAAACGTTCAATCGGTGTTTTAGAATATTTTGAAAACGAAAGATGCAAAACACGATTTTTTTTTTTGTTTAATATTTCTGAAAAACGAAAGGAATTTTCGTTTTGTGCTACAGATAAAAACGTTCAATAGATGTTTCATGAAATTCTGAAAACGAAAGAAGCAAAAACCGACGTTATTTCGTTTTTTCCATCAAATTTTTTAAACAACGAAAGTAATTTTCGTGTTTCATAAAATTCTGTTTTCGTTTCTTTCCCTTCACATTCTCAAAAAAAAAACGAAAGGAATTTTCGTTTCGTGCAAAAGGTAAGCAAAGAAAGATTTTTTTATTAACGTTTTTCGTTTTCTTTCATTATTTCTTCAACAAAAATACCGTTTTTGTAGTTCTAACCAAACAACGAACTATGAAAATGTCCCTAAAACTATGCAATTTACACAACACTAAAACGTGAATAGGAAAACGAAAACGAAATGCGGCAAATTTTCGCTTTTGTATGATTTGTTTCTGAATTGCAAGTGATTTTCTTGTTTTAATACAGAATTCCACCCCAGTCTTTGGTTTACCTATAGAATAGTAGATTTTCAGTGGAAATATGGACGTAGGTTCACCAAATTTTGCTTCATCAGGTCATCGGAGAACGCTTTTAAATTAGTTAAGGCTGTTTTTGTTTCCCAGTAAAACGATCTATACATTTTTTAATTGCTTATTTTCGGAATGGGAATCTACAGGGCTTCCAAAATAAGTAAAATCGTATGTCGACAGCGGAAACACAGTCAACTTCCGTCAACTTCAGTCAACTAATTTCTGAGACCTTTCTGACTGTAGTGAAAAACGTCATTGAAAAAACAATTTCAATTTAAATTAGCGAAGGAAGCTTAGCACCTTATCGGAAGGAAGAAAGGACTCTAAAAATGAGTTACAAAATCTGGGTGGTTCCAACAGCTAAGCGGACTACTTCGCCTCAGTAACTTTCGTAAAGAACTGCGCACTCCAGTGCAAAGAAGACCATCGATATTTGGATCTAAACACGTTTGCCCAATCACACTGGAATTTAAGTTTAAGGACTCATCACCAAATCGTATCCAGTAAACCATATCCCAACCAAAATAATCAAAGCCACACAACTACCTAACTCATTACCGAGCGCCGTCAGTTATAATCAACTTCAAATAGAGGGCAAACACAAATTAGAAAAAGTATGGGTTCTAAAACCAAGCCCTGAGGCACACCAATTTTAAAATAATTTATTTCACTTCCAGTTTCGTGAATTTGATGTCCTCCAGGCAGCAGATGAACCACTCAAACATACAGATCTGGAAGAAAAACCTTTTAAAACCTTGGTGTGCCAAACCATCTTTTAAACGGCGACAAACAAGTCCTTTTTAAATATCGCTAATGTACCTATTTTTTGTCTGTCTAAATTTGAGTATACTAAAATTGAGTATTTCCAAAGATTTGACTAACAGATGGCAGCAGCAAGAAACGCCAACAGTTACGACTAAAATGTAATTTACCATTTTTACAAAGCGGAACTAAATTTGCGTACTTAAGTGCAAAAGAAAAACCTCGATTCACTCAAACTAAATTGCAATTTCGTCCCCTTGTCATTCGCCTTGCCCGCACTGCCTTGCCCGCAACAAAATCCCATTTCAATTTATTTCGAATCTTCTGACTCTGCCAACAGTATCAAACTGGCTTTAGGTTAATGCCGCCCGGCAACTTTTTTCATTTCATATGCAACTTTGACACCCGCAGCACTACACTACACCTCCGTCAATCACATTAATTTCGAATTTACCAACAACTTCGATCGACTAGATACGCCAAACCTTAGCTAACCAAACTTCGATTGCCCCACACAGAGTGATGATAAAATTTTAATGTAACCAAACCAGGGATCCATGACGCTAGAATGGCAAAATAAAATCACGTCTTACATCCTGCCAATCTATCGCTGTTCCGTTTTAAGTTGCCTTCCAAGTCCTTAGTTCCAATTTGAACTACACTCCCGTTGACAAGTTTTACCTTTGACAGGCGCACAAACTGTCTTTCATAAAACCCGCTCACGTAATGCAATGCAAACATGGGGGCGGGTGAAAATCGGCATCCAATCCAATACCCGACCGCATGCATGTACCTTTAGCAGGCAATCATGCACAAACACCTGAGACCACACTCCACCCAAATGAAGCAATGAAGAACCCCATTTCAGCTGTGTAACTTTGTCGTCAAGGAATACAGGGATGGTTTGGGTCGGATGCAGAGGCGACGAATCTCAAAACTTGCCAGAGTAAGAAATGCCATTGTCGGTGGTGGTGGTGGTGGCAGCGGCGGCAACGACATAAGTTAAATGACGAACAAACAATTGCGGCGGGGATGCAATCGTCACCAAAAAGGTAAGGATGCTACAGCACCAGGAAGGATACAAAACAAACATTTATACACTTGTTTACCTACTCAACCGCATTAACGGTAAGTAAATAGTTGGGTTGTCATGTGTTTTGCGCTTGTACCTTCGCTTTTGTCTGCTGGGGGATGGCGGGATCCTTGCACTCGTCTGGTGCCTTGAGAAAGTTATTCACACGTTTTCCATTCAACTGCCATTGAAATATATTTGCAGCTCCATTCGCATTTAAAGGGCCTGTCATAAATTTGAAAGCATTCCCCGCTGATTGTGAATAATGAGACAGGATAAGGTAGTGCATATGAGAAAAAAAAGCAGAAATCAATTAATAAATTGTCACAATCCACTTCAGCTGATTACGAGACCAATAAATTCAATTGAAAATCATATCCTGAATCTCATCTGGACGGTGATGTCGATGGTGCTGCTCTTTCCCAAAGCTCGACCACCCGCCGCCCTCCCCTACCGACCGTGCAGCAATGCATTTTCCATTAAATGATTAATAGTCAATCAGTTTCGCGAAGGATGAGTTCGCGCAAAATGGCGCGTGGGCATGGTTGGTGTATGGAACAGATGAGCCCACCTGGAGCCACTTAAACCACTTGCACAACCCCTAAGGCAAATTGTGGAAAAAAATGCACCGGCTTTCAATTTGCATGACTGTCATTCCCATTTTCACGAGAACAGAACAAAATTAAACTGAAACAAAACAGAAAAAACGAAACAAATCCTCAAATTGGAAAAATAATTTTCAATGATTTTTTCGAAGGCAGAAAGGACTACGACTACATTTGGTTTTGTTCTGGTTTCATGGGGCAGTCCTATAAAAAGGGACTCGAAAGGATTTCATTTTTAATATGCAAAAGCAGTCAATGATTGGGGTTTTTTTCTGGGCAAATTTGTGATGGGGTTCATCTGGATAAAGTTCTTATTCGGTTTAGAGATGCAGAGGGGGGTTTTCAGACTTGGCAGCACTTTGACTTGAATTGCTGTCAAAATCTAGTGATTAGTTTCTGAGGACGGGATTACTTTTGCTGAGATATTGTTGTTCAGCGTTAGGAAGAAGTAAATAAACAAAAAACAGGAGCACTAAAAATTTACCAAGTCTGACCTCTGTATATTTGGCAGAACTGTTTTGACCATTCATGAATATAACATCCTTTCTATCGTGCTTTTAGTGAGAAAGAAGAGTCACTCGGAATAAAGTGGATGAGCCATTTTGTGGCAAAAGTATAGGAGGCACACTGGCGTAGGTTCATGTATACATTAAATGTTGCATACCTTCAGGCGCTTTAAATTTTTTTTAAAAGGTAGGTATGCCTTTTGGATATTTTTGAATCGGGTGTTGTATTTCTATTCAAATCCGCATTATGACCAGTAAAATGTAACATATCAATTGTTTGAATTTGGCAGCATTTAACTGTGCGTGTTTCACTGAGTCACTGTAACGGACAGATATTTCTTGGATATTTTTTAAATAAATTTTACTGTTCTCTACAAAAACTACGTTCCGTTTACCCTTTTCTCTTGTTCGACACTCTCCGGCAAGAGTTAATCAACACTCCGACACTTGTAGGACCGCGTCCGCTTAAAGTTTAATGAATCTACCTTCTCCTTTACCCGCCATACTCTTCCGCTTCATCTGACTCCATGCGCCACTCCATGTTTTAATATTCCAATTTAATTGAACGCAGATAAATATATATGAACGCTCTGAAAAGTGATGAGTGTTTCAATTTTCGCCACTACTTCATCTGATATGGTTGATCAACATCACAAGGACCCTCAAACGCAGACGCCTTTTTCACTTTTTCTTGTGTGCATTTGTGAAATCTATATAATTGCATCGCACATTGGAAATCGGATAAGGACGCATGATGCCTGGCACACATGCTTGCATAATTCACTTATGAAGGTGCAGCCGAAAAATCAGGTGCACGTTCAGATGGTAGGGAAGTTGTTAAATTTTAAATTTCAAATTTCAATTTGTAGACTATATCCTTGTAGTAAATTCTTCATTTAGTAATGCGGGATGCGTGTCCCTGTCTTATAGTACTTGTGACTGTTTTGAGTTAAAAAACTTGCTGTAAAGCAACATCTTGCTTTCAGAATTGAAATTTAAAATGTTAAAAAATAACTTAAGCGGAAAAGCAAATGAAAAATATTGTATTGACCGCGATGGATAATGCTAGCATCATGAGAGTGCCACGAAAAATGGATACAGCGAGCGAATAGAAATTGGCTTCACTGCGGAAATACCTTTTTCTATTGTGACCTACAACAAAAATTACGCCATTGTGAGCTTTCGGGAATTTAATGCCGAGAATAGAGAGTTTTTTTATTAGTAAGGAGCATTAAATATTATGATGGGAATGTAAGTCCACTTGTTTTGGGACAGTTTTGAATTTTTTAGGTCACAATAGTCGAATTTGAATGCAAAATTCGCCATTGTGAGCTTTCGGGAATTTAATGTCGAGAATAGAGAGTTTTTTAATTAGTAAGAAGCATTTTAGATTATTATGGGCATGAAAGTCGACTCGTTTTGGGACAGTTTTGATTTTTTAGATCACAATAGATGCATTCGAATGCAAAATATCGCCATTGGTAAGCCTTTGGGAATTTAATGTCGAGAACAGAGAGATTTTTATCAGTAAGGAGCATAAACGATTATTATGGCCATGTAAGTCCACTCGTATTGGGACAGTTTTGAAATTTTTAGGTCACAATAAATGAATTCGAATGCAAAATATCGCCATTGGGAATTTAATGTTGAGAAAAGCGAGTTTTTTTTATTAGTAAGGGGAATTAAAGATTAATATAGGCATGAAAGTCCACTCCTTTTGGGAAAGTTTTGCAATTTTTTAGGTCACAATAGTTGAATTCGAATGCAAAATATCGCCATTGTGAGCTGTAGGGAATTTAATGTCGAGAATAGAGAGTTTTTTATTAGTGAGAAGCATTAAAGATTATGATGGGCATAATAGTCCATTCCTTTTGGGGAAGTTTTGAGACTTTTTAGGTCACAATAGTTGAATTCCAATGCAAAATATCGCCACTATAAAATTTAACCTGTAGTATTAGTACCCCCAAAGTGCTTTTTATTTAAAATTCCCAAGTTCAGTCAAATGTTCCTCGAATTAAACTGCATTTTTCGAATAAAAAAAAAAACCTCAGACCTACATCCCCCGTCGTAGACTGTACTCATTTTTTTGTATCATTTACACTGCGATGCAGCAGCACAACCAGCGAAATGAACAACAAAACTATGCCATACAAGGCATTCCAGTTCTTTGACTCGCCATAATACAAGCAGGACTCTGCAAAGGACACTCAACAGTTCACAAAAAAAAGATAAAAAGGTTTAATTTCCAAAAAAAAAAATACCCAACTTAAAAATAGCAGCAACAAAATAAGTAGCAATCCGTAAAAATAGCAGGATACATCAGGAGCAATATTTACACCGTGGTGCTGGTGAGCTTAATTAAAATACGAACAAAAGATGTGGAAAAAAAAGGACTCGTATTCTGTTGTTTTCTCTTTTTGTTCTCCTCACATGAGAATTTATTAAAATATTTTATTAAGAACGACTGAAATCAAACAGACAGCAAGTAAGAGAGAGAAACAGAAATGTAATATAAATGAGAAGTGATTAAATTGTGGTCAATAAAATGCTGGGACCGAGCTTAATCAATGAGGACGTACACGCATCCCATTTTGTTGACAGAAAAACCAAAAAGGAATTAATTACTTTTTGTCTCTTTAATGTGTAGGTAGTATTTAATTAACATGCACAGAGTGGATGGCACTTTTCTGAAGAATATTGTTGTCAATTGGAATCTAGATGGGTTCTGTGTGTGTGTATATTGTATCCTTAAAGGAGGGTGGACATTTTGAGGGGGAAAAGAAACATCGCTCCTGTTTTTGTTGAGTAATCGAGAAAAAAAATTCGATCACATTTGACCGCTTCAAAGGAAAACCAATTTCTGTCCAAGTGTCATTGAAAACCCGGTCCGGAACACCTCATTGTCCATTTGTATCCCATCCATATATGCATCGGTTTGAAAAGTATTTGAATTTGACATGGGCAAACAGTTGGATCCTTAAAACAGTTTGACACAAACGCCTTTAACCTTTCTATGCAGTTTTACCGTCTGAATTACCCATTTTTGAGTAGGTGCACGTCCTAAAATCTCCTCTTTCAAATTAATTTCCATTTAAAGACTGGAAAAGGCTTGTGCTGTTTGACAGATTATACCCGAGTACCTGGTACTTCTCAGTAATGACAAAAGTTCAAAGTTCCATTCGCTTCCCTGTCTGTGCATTTTTTGTAAATGTCCAGAAATGAACAATTCCCTCTCCATGTGTACCCACTTCCGTTCTGACTAATTTAAGGGCAAATTGCACAACAGAAAAAAATGAAATGATCCTCCCCAAAAGGACAAAACAAAAACCAACGGATATACTGAGAATTTTTAAGTGCCACCACCATGATTAGCATGAAAGACGGACGGGTGCTATGATGTCCCTCCGTTGGTATTCTTTTCGTTTTTTTTTTTTGCAACTCGCGCTAAGCATTTACAATTTTAATTCTATCCTTCCAAGGATTAAGTGCAGTTCTCCTGATGTTTCAAGTTAATTTATTTATTTATTTATATTTTTTTTTCATTTAGAATGTAAAGTTTCAGACACATGTCACATGTAGTGTCTCCCTGAATTTGTTTGCACAATTTTAAATCCTTTAAGCTGTTAATTTAAGAAAAAAACAGAGTAGGAACGTGCATAAGGTACCTACCTAGCAAAAACAATGGGAAACCAAATATGTCTGCTCTTCTCACGATGTTTGCCGAGCGATATGAGAGTGTGGTAAATATTTGATTGTTCCCTGGAAAGTAAAATGGAAATTTACAAGAAAATTACTGGGTTTTTTTTCCTCTCTTCATTTTTATGTGTTTTCCTAGGAAGAAAAAATTGATAAAGGAAACACCTAACATCCATCGACTGACTTTGGCTTTTGTGTGTGTGTGTGTGTGTCTTTCGGGCAACATTCGGGGAAATGTATTCAAATCTTCTCGGCTAACATCAATGATATGTATTTCGTTGGCAATTCCCGATGGATGGAAGTGGTATATGAACGTCAAAAGTCAACAAGAGTGGGAACAGTGATAGCCATTCATTGTCATTCATATATGGAAGAGGGGGAAGATGCACGAGGGAAAACTGATAAAGGAACAGGTAGATAGCGAGGTAAAAATAAAGGGTCTGTCTCAAACTATGATGGGAGACGCAGACGACAGACGAAGACGAGACGATATTAAAATCAAACCAAAGAAGGGCTTAGAAAATGCGCTTAAGAGCGAATGATGATGTAGGAGATGAA